>CM065590.1:235422395-240396668 GCA_033119425.1 Bufotes viridis
TTTTTGCTACAAATTTATTGTTTGCTATGCTAGTCTGCACAGGATATTATCTTCCTGAATGCAGTGATAGATCACTTTTGCATGGGCAGAAGTGTCAGGTCTACAGAGATCTTGGATGCTTGATATCCATGCTGTGCTCATCAAGAACTAGGTGGCACCTCACAGTTTGCAAAAGCACTAATGTATAAGACCACAATAGCAATATCTGTGGACGAATAATTTACGTGATTTATACTTACAGTGTTTTCTTCTTTTTGGTATTTTAGAAGGAAACACTTTTTTTTCACTGTGTGTTGGGTTTCTGTAACTTGCCGTGAAGTATATGAGGAGTGGGCTTTAGAAATGCATATGAATACTAGCTGAACATGACAGTCTTTGGTAGATATATTTTGATATCTTACTTGCAATATGTAGAATTATGCGTTTGTAGTTTGCTTTTTGTGTGATAACGTCTGGAAATCACTTTTTTCCTTGTTTCTGGGATATGTTTTCTTTAAAAATTATGCGTTTGAAATGTTCACAACCATCATTCCAAATTCCCTTTTATTGTGCAGACTTGGTTCCTACAATTGGGTCACTGTAACTAGTGGGGTACCTCAGGGGTCAGTATTGGGCCCTATTCTCTTCAATATATTTATTAATGATCTTGTAGAAGGCCTGCACAGTAAAATATCTATTTTTGCAGATGACACTAAACTGTGTAAAGTGATTAACACTGAAGAGGACAGTTTTCTGCTACAGAGAGATCTGGATAGATTGGAGGCTTGGGGGAGAAAAATGTCAGATGAGGTTTAACACTGACAAATGTAAAGTTATGCACATGGAAAGGAATAATGCAAGTCACCCGTACATATTAAATGGTAAAACACTCGGTAACACTGACATGGAAAAGGATCTAGGAATTTTAATAAACAGCAAATTAAGCTGCAAAAACCAGTGTCAGGCAGCTACTGTCAAGGCCAATAAGATAATGAGTTGCATCAAAAGGGGAATAGACGCCCGTGATGAGAACATAGTCCTACCACTTTACAAATCACTAGTCAGACCACACATGGAGTACTGTGTACAGTTCTGGGCTCCTGTGAACAAGACAGACATAGCAGAGCTGGAGAGGGTTCAGAGGAGGGCAACTAAAGTAATAACTGGAATGAGGGATCTACAGTACCCTGAAAGGTTATTAAAATTAGGGTTATTCACTTTAGAAAAAAGACGACTGAGGGGAGATCTAATAACTATGTATAAATATATCAGGGGTCAGTACAGAGATCTGTCCCATCATCTATTTATCCCCAGGACTGTGACTGTGACAAGGAGACATCCTCTGTGTCTGGAGGAAAGAAGGTTTGTACACAAACATAGAAAAGGATTCTTCACTGTAAGAGCAGTGAGACTGTGGAACTCTCTGCCTGAGGAGGTGGTGATGGTGAGTACAATAAAGGAATTCAAGAGGGGACTGGATTTATTTCTGGAGTGTAATAATATTACAAGCTACAGCTACTAGAGAGGGGTCGTTGATCCAGGGAGTTATTCTGATTGCCTGATTGGAGTCGGGAAGGAATTTTTTTCCCCTTAAGTGGGGAAAATTGGCTTCTGCCTCACAGGGGTTTTTTGCCTTCCTCTGGATCAACTTGTAGGAAACAGGCCGAACTGGATGGACAAATGTCTTTTTTCGGTCTTATATACTATGTTACTATGTTACTATGTTATTTCTGCACACACGATTTTGCACAAGATCTTCAAACAAGATGGCCGCTGCAGATTCTTTGTGCGCAAATGGAAGAGGGGTATATGAATTTTTTTATCGCCATTTTAGGAAAAATTGAATCGTTAGCACGAAGCACAAGGAAATTAAGGTTTGTTGCAAATCAAATTTTCCCTGAAATTCGTATTGAAGTCCTCTTCGTGAACTTCAATTTGCTCAACTCTGGTCACAATAGTGGCATAAAGGGCTTAATAAATGCCCCTCTATGATTGGTAAAATTACATGTTTTCTTTTTTTTAATGTTTTAACACTTTAAAAAAATTAAAAAACTTTGAAAACTTGCACGCCAGTGTGATGATGTGAGCAAAGTCACGTCTCGCTCTCCTCCTCCCCGAGACTCCACTCCCTCCACCCTCCTACAAGCTGCCGGCGATGCCCTGAAGCGCGAGTGACCGCGCCGCCTGCCCGGACCCTTCCCTGGACTCCCGTCTCTCTTCAGCCCCCCCTCGGCTGTTGGCCTGTTGCGCCGTGCTTCCTGCCAGCTGGCTGCTTTGTGCCTCGAGTCTCCCTCTGCCCTCCTTCGTGCACTCTGTGTACTCCGTGGACTCCTGCCGCATACTTCTGCCTACTCCGCACCTTACCTCACTGTCGGTCCTGCACGGCACTTTCACTCCACTCCATGGCTCTACCTTTGCTGGACACGCCGACCCCTCTTGAAGCGAGGGGCTGGTGAGTACCCACAATCTGTGTAGTGGGCTGCCACTATCAGTGTTTGGGGTTTGGCTGTATTGAGAGGGCTCCTGTCTCCTCCTAATTGACTTGACCATAATTGTTGGACAAAATAACTGTTTGATATAATATAAACTGTCAAGGCATTGTAAAAGCTGGGATTCCCCGCATTGCTTCCTCTTTCAATTCCATGGGGTTGTTTTCCGGACTCCCTGAGTTGAATGCCCTCTCCACCTGTAGTACTTGCACAGGCCTTGCACGGACTTTGTGTGGACCCTGTTACTATATTATTTATATATATAATACCACAAGGAAAGGAAGGGGCCATTAAAACCGATACAATCAAAATCAACAAAGATTAAATAACAAGGGAAAGAAAAAGAGGAGGAAAAAAAAAGAAATGGGAAGGAAAGAGAGAAGCAACAAAAAAAAAAGAAAAAAAAAGGGAAAGAAGAAAAGGAAAAGGGGGAAGGTAAGGAGAGGAAAAAAACAAAAATAAAATAAATACGAGGTCAAGACACTAAAATACTAAAGAAAAAGGAATTTAAAGGAGAAAAAGGAAAGAAAAGAGGAAAGAGAAGTGAAAAAAAAAAGGGGGGGGGGAGGAAAAGAAGGAAAAAGAAAAAAAAAATTGCCCCAAAACGACGATCAATTGATACCTTAGCGGTGAAGGCCGGGCCCAAACGAATAGAGGCGGGCGAATGGATCAATTTCTTAAATCACCTGCCATTCAGGAAAAAGAGAGCCAGATGGGGAGATTAAATGCTAACACTAAGGCCTCTTGCACACGAACGTATTTTTTTTTCAGTGTTTTGCTGTCCGTTTATAACGGATCAGTTTTTCCTTTTTTTGCTTCCGTTTTGTTTCCGTTTCGGTTCCGTTGTTCCGTTCCGTTTTTCCATTTGGCATATACAGTAATAACATAGAGAAAATTGGGCTGGCCTTAAACTTTTCAATAGATGGTTCCGCAAAAAACGGAACGGATACGGAAGACATACGGATGCACATCAGTATGCTTTCCATTTTTTTTGCAGACCCATTGACTTAAATGGAGCCACTGAACGTGATTTGCGGACAAGAATAGGACATGGTCTATATTTAAAAGGAACAGAAAAAACTGAGAAACGGAAACGGAAGGCATACAGAGACACTTCAGTATTTTTTGCAGACCCATTGAAGTGAATGGTTCAGTATACTGTCAGTATACTGAACTGAAAAAACTGCCAGTATACGGTCCGCAAAATACTGTCGTGTGCAAGGGGCCTAAGAAAAATGTTAATACTCTCCAGGCGAAGGGAATTGTATGGAAACGGTTTCAAATACAGGTGTGGAGGGAGGTGAAGATGAGCCCCTTGTACAGCTTAATGCAGAGTCTGCACCTATGGAAGAAATACTGAAGGCGGTGAAGTAATGCGGTGGTAATCTAATGCAAAATATGTCTCTACAGCTGGGTACAGTACAGACTGATATATCATTGATCCGGGACGACTTGGCTAAAATTTGAGATCGGGTAATTAACATGGAAAAAACGGTTGACTCTCTTCAGAATGAAATTAAGCAGCCACAAGTGAAAACTTCTACTCTTTCCACACATAATGACTCCCTTTAGGCTAAACTGGTGGATATAGAAAACAGATTGAGGCGCTCTAATGTCAGAATTATTGGATTTCCAGAAGGCATTGAGGGTCAGCAGCTGTTGGACTAGCTAAAATTGCTGATTTTTGACAACTTGGGTGGAGAGTATTTCTCACCACTGTTCCAGATAGAGAGGGCCCATCGAGTCCCAGGGGGTAGGGCGGTTCCTGGGAGACTTCCGCGTCTGATACTGATTAAACTGCTTTCATCTATAGACCGAGATATTATTCTTAGAAGAGCGAGAGAATGTCCGCCTATTACATATCAGGGCAACAGGCTTTGTTTCTATCCAGATTTCGCACGTGAAACTCAAGATAAGAGAAGAAGTTTTTTTCAAATTAAAAAAAGACTGGCTTCGAAGGACATTAAATATGCCCTCCTTTATCCTGCAAAACTGAGAGTGATCTTCAATGGGACCTCACATTTTTTTGATAGGGTGGAGCAAGTTGCGTAATGGATGGACCAGGCTGGTCTATGAATTTTCTAGATCGGCGGTTGCGGGAGATGGAGGAGGGGGATGGGGGGGGGGGGAGGAGAGGCGGCTATAGTTAAGAGGTTTGTTGGAAGTTCCGGATGAACCACTAGAAGGGGGGTATGGGAGGGATCCTATCGCACCTATGTTTTTTTTTTTTCTGACTGATGTCAGTTAGAATCGTGTCTTGGAACGTCAGGGGCCTTGGAGAAAGGGTAAAGAGGCAGGCAGTTTCAGATGCAATAAGAAGGTACATGCAATCATCTGTATAGTTGAGACACATCTCTCAGAGAAGACAATCTCCTGTTTGGGGATGGGATGGTCTGTACATACGTACCACTCTATTCTCAATAGCTCCTCAAGGGGAGTTTCGGTTTTGATCCACCGTTCGGTGGATTTTATTGTAGCTGAATCAAGTATTGATGATCAGGGAAGATTTGTCTTCCTTTATGGTAGACTTTGTGGACAGCCGTATATTCTTGCTTTTTTTTATATACCTCGCCTGTTCTCTATTCAACCACTTAACTGTCTTTTGCTACTTATAGAGCAAAGGCCAGAGTTTCAAGTTCTCCTTACGGGAGACATTAATGCTGTTATGGAGCCCAGAAGGGACAGATTGGCTGTGGATGTGGAATTGGGGAAGTATATGACTGTGTCTCCGCTAGCTCGGTTTTGCCAAGAAACTGGTCTGGTAGATGTTTGGGAGTATCTTGGCAAAGGAAAAAAGGTTTTCTCCTGTGTTAGCAGAGGAGGGAGAGCTATGTCCAGAATCGATCTGGCTTTAACCAATAAAAGTAATCTAAAGAACATTAAAAAGATACGCTATGGTGTAAGAACAGTTTCTGACCACTCCACTTTATCAATAGAAATTCTGGTTGGGAAAGATAAAGCCAGTTCGGGATTCTCCTTTAAGCTGAATCCATATTGGCTTACCCTTATTGAGAACCACCAGTCTATTAAATCATTAATTACTTCCTTCTGGGAGATTAACTCCCTCTCTGCTAACATTAACTTAGTTTGCGATGCCCTGAAGGCCTATTTGAGGGGGGTCCTTATCAGTGATATTACAGCAAAAAGGAAAAGCTTTAGGAAAAAAGAGGAGAGTTTGATTAGTGAGGCCTCCTTAACGGAACGATATACTTTGCAGACCTCGGAACAGACCCGAGTAGAGATGCAGAAAGCTAATGGCGCCCTTGGGGATTATTTGTTTGAAAAAGCACATCATAGATTATTCTTTAAGGGGCAAAAATATTTCTCAGTGTCAGGACGTCCGGGTAGGCTTCTCACTAGAATAGTTGCACAACAGGAGAATAGGAAAACGGTTATTACTTCAATCTGGAAAAGGGATAGAGAGATCATAGAGGATCAGGAAGGAATTAAAGAGACTTTTTTGGACTACTTTACTCAGGTGTAAAAGGCGTCTATAAGTACATCAATTAATGTTATAGACTCATACTTAGATAATGTCACTTTACCAGTACTAACAGATTCTCAAAAAACCTCCTTGGACAGGGAGATGTCCCTACAGGAGCTACAGGAGGCTTTGAAAATGACAAGAGGGCATTCATCACCAGGCCTAGACGGTCTTCCATATGAGTTCTACCGTAAGTATGGAGATATTATTCTTCCGTATTTGCTAGAGGTGTTTAGTCAAGCATTGCAGAGAGGTGCTTTACCTAAATCAATGATGGAAGCATTAATTGCCTTAATACCTAAAAAGATAAAGACTTAGTGGAATTGGATTCTTACAGGCCTATCTTGTTACTAAATACGGATGTTAAACTTTTCTCCAAGGTCCTGGCTAATAGACTTACCAGAGTCATTTCCTCGCTCATCCATCCTGATCAAAACGGATTTATGCCAGGAAAGGGCACCCACTTTAATCTACACCGAATTTTTGTGAATATTCAGTCTCCTGGAAAGGGTGCCACTGCCCACTCCATCCTGTCCCTAGATGCTACTAAGGCTTTTGATAGGGTGGAGTGGGCATTTCTTTGGAGAGTTATGGAAAAAATGGGGTTTGGGCCTAGGTTCATGGCTATGACTCAGATGCTATATAAATCTCCTGTTGCTAGGTTAAGGATCAATGAGATGTTGACTGGGTGTTTTTCATTGGGGAGGGGCACCCGTGAGGGTTGCCCTCTCTCCCCACTCCTGTTCAATATCTATTTTGAACCACTTGCGGCCAAGATCAGACAAGACCCGGGAATAACTGGATTTGGGGTCCTGGGGGAGGACCATCGAATATCTTTGTATGCTGACGATATTTTATTTTTTGTACAGCAAACGGAGAGTACTCTCCCCCGGGTAATGGAATGTGTTAACCTTTGTTGTATGGCCTCTGGCTTAGAAGTCAACTGGGCCAAGACCAGTTTACTATCATTGGAGTCATCGCAATCACTAAATAAGACCTTGGTCCATGGTTTGACTGTTTCGGATTCAATTAAATATTTGGGGATTACAGTAACAGCCAATATTCAAGATTATTTAAAACTGAACCTGCTTCCAGTTTTGAGCAGAATAAGAGTCAAAATTAGAACATGGCAGAAACTTTCGCTCACAAGAACGGATAGAATTTCCTTGATCAAAATGGTCGTACTTCCCCAACTGCTTTATGTTCTCCAAAACTCTCCTACCTGGATTGAGGATACATTTTTTAAAACAATAGAAAGGATGATCAATGACTTGCTATGGGGAAGGAAGCAAGTAAGAGTAAAAATTGACTACTTTTCCATGCCATATGAGCAGGGAGGCTTAAATCTCCCTAACTTTAAGGGATATTTTATTGCCTCACAACTTTGTTTCTTTAATGACTGGAAAGTAGTTCTTTTTAGTAGAAAATTGGTAAGGGAATCGGGTTTTCCTGATTTTTTTACCGTGTTAGAATCAAGTTGGCTATCTAGGAGTTTGCAGGATTATAAAAAATTTTGTAAGATGGCCTTAAAGGCTTGGAAGACAATAAGAATCTGGTTTAAAGTTTCGGCATCTTTGGTTTGTACTCCATTATGGCATAATCAGAGGTTGCTGATTCTTGATGACCTGGACTGCTGCCAGTATTGGAGGGAAAAAAATATTAAATATTTGAGTCAAGTTATAAAAAATGGACAAATTATTTCTCTTCCGGAGCTTGCACAAAATGAAAATTTGGGTGAGGTACGAAGGTACACACTGTCTTAAAGAATGCAAGTTTTGTATTCTACAATTTTGATCACATGGTTGTACAGTTTAATATTATTCATAAGATATATGTTACACCTTTGTGGCTCCAGAAGAGAGGTTTTAGGGCTTCCTCAAACTGTCCGCGTTGTGGATGTCCCAGCGCAGACCATCTTCACATCTTTTGGGACTGCCCTCGAGTGAGTGGATACTGGCGGCTGGTCCAGGAAACTTTGGTACAGAAATTGCAGGTTCAAATTCCCTTCCTTCCAGGAGTATGGATTCTAGGTGATTTATCTCAGGTCACCTGTCAAACTCAGAAACTTCGGCAAGGCTCATTATTGCTAGGATGTGGTTCTCTAGATCGCCCCCACCCCCCCCCCCCCCACCCCCGACTACAAAAACTGGCTTAACCTGTTAAATAAAATTAAAAAGTATGAGGAGATTCTGTATAGGGAAAGACAAGCTCACAGAAAATGGGATAGGATTTGGCAAGGGTGGAATGAATGATTTGTTTGGGGGTTTTTTTGTTTTTTTTTCTCTCGGTGCGATGGGAGGGGGGAATGGAGGGAGGGGGAATCTAAGCAATGTTTATGTATTTTCAATAGTCTGTAATTTGCAATTTGGAAAAAATTCTAAATTTAATAAATGGAAAAAAAAAAAAAAACTTTGAAAACTAATTTTGTCTTTTTATTGCCATATCCTTACACCCATACCTCTTTCTGATATATTTCTGTCTATAAAGATATTTAAGGGATGTTTTTGAAGGGCAGCGTTTTTTTTATTGTTGATTTTTTATTTCATTATTTTTTGAGAGGTGTACAGATAAAAAAAAATTGTAATTCGGCCAATTCGATTTTTCTTTGCGGCTGTGACATTCAGCGTACAGGTTAAATACTTTTATATTCTAAGTAAAGGGCATGGATATACGCCAAAATTCTATGAAAATTAAGGGGTTCTAAACCTCTTTCTTACTGATGATCTATTCTTTGGATAGGTCATCATCTGATCTGTGTAGGGCCCACACCCAGGACTTCTGCCAATCAGCTGTTTGAGAAGGCAGCATAGCTTGAAGGACAGTGATGTCACAGTTATGTCACATGGTGTGAATGGGGCTGAGCTGCATCCAGGCCAGTGAAATAGTGGTGATGTCACTGGCCTGCGGAAAGCAGCGAGAGGACCACGGCACAACTGGAATTTTGTCTTTGTATTGCCTGTAATATGAATTATAACTATTTTTTATTTATTTTTAAAAACATCTTTTACCTTTTTTAGCCCCCTAGGGGGTTTGAATATGTGATCATTAGATCACTTATACTATAGACTGCAAAGTTTTACTATTGCAGTCTATGGTAAAATTACTGTTGTTGTTATTAAGACTTGCCACATGCATGGCTTAATAAGAACTTAACTATGGTAGGCCTAAGAGTCTTCAGAAGGTCCCAGGCTCAATCTTATTGTGAGGAAGGGGGGCTGTTTGGTCTACACAATTGACAACTGCATCTGAGGGGTTAATAGTCCTTAATTGGAGTAGTCTCCAATCAAGGATTTTTAAAGGAGCTCCTGGGTGGGTGCCATCTTTAAAGACCCAACATCTACCATAGATGTACAGTAGATTTCAGGAAGAGGTTGGAATATGCTTTCTGATCCTGCTATTTTTGCTACAAATTTATTGTTTGCTATGCCAGTCTGCACAGGATATTATCTTCCTGAATGCAGTGATAGATCACTTTTGCATGGGCAAAAGTGTCAGGTCTACAGAGATCTTGGATGCTTGATATCCATGCTGTGCCTCATCAAGAACTAGGTGGCACCTCACAGTTTGCAAAGCACTAATGTATAAGACCACAATAGCAATATCTGTGGACGAATAATTTACGGATTTATACTTACAGTGTTTTCTTCTTTTTTTTTGGTATTTTAGAAGGAAACACGTTTTTTTTTCACTGTGTGTTGGGTTTCTGTAACTTGCCGTGAAGTATATGAGGAGTGGGTATTAGAAATGCATATGAATACTAGCTGAACATGACAGTCTTTGGTAGATATATTTTGATATCTTACTTGCAATATGTAGAATTATGCGTTTGTAGTTTGCTTTTGTGTGATAACGTCTGGAAATCACTTTTTTCCTTGTTTCTGAGATATGTTTTCTTAAAAAAATTATGCGTTTGAAATGTTCACAACCATCATTCCAAATTCCCTTTTTATTGTGCAGACTTGGTTCCTACAATTGCTGTTGCAGATGAAATATGGGGAATAAGTACAGCAGACACACATTTACAAGTGAGGAACATGAATCATACATGGGTTATTAGTGTGTCAGATCGCAGTCTCAGCTGACAGATGGAGATAAGCTTTGATGTTCCCAAAACCGATTTAAATGCTTTTTTCTGGTTGATTTGACTGAACAAACTGATTTTTAACGAAAGAAGAAGAAAAAAACCTTGAAGGTTTCAACTTCAAGTCTGAATCATTAGTAGCTATTTTACATTCTCGCTGCCTTGTTGGGATGACAGTACATTATCCAATTGAAAACTGATGACCAAAACCTTGTCAAATGAAATGCTGTGGGAACGATTTATTCTCACATTTTCTCTTTGTAAGCATAAGTTCACTCTGTAAACTTGATGGGATTTGACATTTAATTTGGTGTATATGTGTTGAAGGAACCAAGAAAATAACATTGTCCCAGGAGTAGCAGCGATCCAAGTGTTTAAGATAATATGTCAAAATGAACAGAACACTTCAAGACTTTTTGATTTGTCACCATGGTTAACATAGCTGAGCCTTTGAAAGTGAATTATCATGCTGGGTTATTTTTCATTAGTCTGCATTTAAACTGTAATATTAAAGATTAATTAAACATTTACTACATAATTGCAATTTTTATTCAGCAGTAACATATCCTGCTTGATGTGACATTTACAAAACCTTTCTTAGAAAAGCTAGGTACACTTTACTGAATTCTATTGCAGGTCTGTGTTATTGAATAATCATTTGTATGCCTTCAAAATAAAGTAAAAGGCATGGATATACACATAAAATGAATGACAATTAGGCCTCATGCACACGACCGTATGTGTTCTGCGGTCCACAAACTGCAGATCTGCAAAACACGGAAGCTGCTCCGCGTTCCATTCCGCAATTTGCGGAACGGAACGCGGCCCATGGTAGAAATCCCTATTCTTGTCCGCAAAACAGACAAGAATAGGACATGCTCTATTTTTTTTGCGGGGCCCCGGAACGGAGCAACGGATGTGGACAGCACGGCGGCCATGTGCATGAGGCCTAAAGGGGTTCTAAAGATCTTTCTTACTGATAATCTATCCTTTGGATAGGTCATCAACATCTGATCTGTGAAGGTCTGACACCCGGGATCCCCCCTAATCAGCTGTTTGAGAAGGCAGCATAGCTCGAAGGACAGGACAGTGAATGGGGCTGAGCTGCGTCCAGGCCAGTGAAGTAGTCTTGATTAGTGATGAGCGGGAGGTGCCATATTCGATTTCGACGAAATTCGCGAATATTCGCTAGAATATTCGTCTCATATTCGTCGAAATCGAATATTCGTTATTATTCTAGTTATCGCGATTATTCTGCGATTTAAATAATCGTATTGCGATTCTTTATTTTTTTTAACAAGGCAACTTGCCGATATTGGTTTGATATCTAGAATTAGCGAAGATGATGAATATGACGAATGTATTCGTCATTTTCTTCAAAACGAAGATAACGAAATAATCTCCATCTTCGTTTTAGCTCCATATTCGTCGACTTCGCTAATTTTAGCAGTGGACTAAATAAACGGCAGGTAAATTGCTATGCGATAATATTACATTGCCTTTTTTTTTTTAAATAGAATAATACTATTCTATTTATTTTTTTAAAAGGCAAAGTAATATTATTGCATTAGATTCGTTATACGATAATATTACTTTGCCCTTTTTTAAATAAATAGAATAGCATTATTCTAGTTAAAAAAGGCAAAGTAATATTATCGCATTAAATTCGATATGCGATAAGTTATCTAGAATTAACGAAGATGACGAATATAGCCCTATATTCTCCATATTCGTTAAAACGAATAGGAAAGTTCACTCTAAGTTAGAAGCGCAATGCAATTAAATATTTTCGCATTGCGATTCCAACCTAGAGCTGTGTTCAAAGTTTAAAAAATAAATTACAATACTTACCACGAATTGACGAATCACAAGGAATAATCGCGTATGCACGCGATCATGTGACAATCGTGTCACGTGACGTTTTTACTTTTGGTTTCGCGACTGGTGCTGACTTTTGAAAAAATCGAATCGAGATCGGATCGAGATGGGGCGAAATTCGTTTACCGAAGAGGAGGAAGATTATATAATCAATGTAAGTATAGTAACATGTTTAATGTTTATTACATCACATGATTGTATTACATATTGCACGCATATCTGATTCTGAACATTATTTTTTAACACTTTATCTACAGAAAAATATTTATGTGTAGATCTACTGTTGTAAAATATTCGAGTATTCGAATATTTACCAGGATACTGATTATTTTTATTTATTTTTATTTCCCCTTCCTTCCTTCCTTCTTTTTTTCTTTTGGTTTCCTAAAGCAATATATTACTTGTTGTGTAGACCCCATACACATACAATCCCAGTGCAAACAGATCTTAGAAGTAAATTTAAAAAAAATTAAAAATAGTATACTAAAAATGTTGATTATATGTTTGCATCTTTATCCTGCAGACAATGTTGGAGAAGGGTTACGGCCTGACCTGCAAGCATGCGGAGAAGACCGCCATAATCCTGTCCCTCCAGAAGGAGATGGAGGAGAGGTTTGGCCACATGCCAGTAAAGGAGGCCATCCAAAAAAAGTGGTGCGACCTCAAGAGGCACCACCCAGAGCGCATCAGAGAGCGGAGTGCTGTACTGTGCCCAGGTACATTGCTTACATGACTTTTATATATCTCTCTACACCTCTATGTAATGTATCTAGTCAGTGATGCTCTAATCCGTACAGATGGATCTGGGTTAACAGTGTTAACACACAAACTCTTAATAGGAATTTCATAACTCATCGCGTTATCTATAAACAAAAGCCATTGTAAAAAAAAAGCTAAACGCATCTAGTTTACATAACATGGCTCATAAAGCATGTGTGTTAGCTCTACTACATCCGTATTTCATACCTTCCAGACAGAACGTCACTTAATGCCCAGCACCCTACATGTACATCGCTATGATCAGGCGGGCACATGACCTGAATTCAGCGGCAGGGGTACGGTCGTTACTGATGTACGGACACAGGCTGCATTCTCCCGCATATATCACAGATACTGGCACATCAACTCCTGCACGGCCACGATTAGCGCTGACCTTGGCACATGCGCGTTATTGGTAACTTAGGCCGGTTTTACCATCTGTAACACAGGTTTTAAGAATGTCAGTTCCCTACAAAATGAGGCAAATCAACCATTGGATTGCAGATGCCTCCATATAGAAATGTATGGATCTTTTACATTTTTATGATTCTTGAGTTGTTTGTTTACATTTTTAACAATTTGTGATTATTACAGGTAAAACCGTCCCCTCTGTCCGCCACCGCAAAGAAAAGCGGAGGACATTGAGGTGTCCACGGAGGAGGAGGAGACGGAGGAACAGCCAGGACCCTCCACCCTCACAGCGGCCCATCCACCACCGGAAGTGGTGACAATGGAGGAGGCGAGTGCTGACCTCAATATTGTGGAGGTCGAGGTTGAGGAGGAGGCTGGACCGTCCCAGCCACCAGAATCGCCCCCACATCCTGAAGAGGAGGAGGAAGAGGTCGTATACACGCCTCACCAGGAGGGTAAATATGTGCACACACCAATATAAATCGGTACACAAAACATATTCAAAAATATCACACGATCCCTGAACAATAGCTGACCTTAGTTAACATGGCTGCCCGTTTAGCTAAGCAGGTTTTGCACCTCATTTCCAAAGCGATTATGCCTGGGGACGGTTTTTGTTGGTCTGCAATAGTACGTCCCTGTTAAGGGGAGCACCCAGGAATTTTGTATAGTGGGGTCGGAATAAAAAAAAGCTACGGCAATTGTTATCAGCCCCTCCTACATATAATAGGCCACTCCCAACAAACAATGTACAGCTGAAATTATATTGTTGAGGATGAAGGTAAGAGTCTTACCCTCATCCTACATAGACGCACTTTACTCAGTATTCAGGGCCCCGACATAAAGCTCCTGTACTTACACTCACACTGTCCCCCTCATGTTAAAAGAGGAGTGGAGGAGGAGTGGAGGAGGAGAAGCTGCGCGATTTTAACGGAGTGTAGGTCCGGGTGGGGGTACAGAGAGCTCCTCCGCTCTCCTCCCTCCCCAGATCCTAGTATTTATGCTCCCTTCAGCCCCCCAGTAGCAGTAGTAAAGCTCACCATAATGTAGTAGTAATACTTTTCCTTATAATATAACAATAAATCAAATAACCCTGCTTAGTGCCCACAGTTCAACTAATGTCCCCATAATGTATGCCAGTATAAAATACCCCTATATAGTGCCCCAGTAAATGACCCCATAGTTCTCCACTGTCCAATAGTGCCCCCAAATAATGTTCCTATAGTGCCACCAGATGCCCCATATTAATTAATTTGCCCCATACTGACATCCATTTATTTGCTGGGCTTCTACCAGCAAATAGGCCTGAAGCCTATAGTGGTGATAGGCGGCGGGGCAGTGAACGATGCGCTCCCGTGCCCGCTGCAGCCTAATTAGAACCAGGGCCGTGCCGTCTATGGCGGTCGATAGCGGCCCTGGAGGATAAAAAAAAAATAAAAAATTGAATGGTTCTAGGGGGTCCAGACCTGTTGGACCACCCCTTGGGTGCGCCACTGTCCCTGTGCATCAAGTCATGTCCCACTATGACGTACTATTGTGGGCTGGCCGTTAAGTGGTTAAAATGCCAACAATGAGGGGAAAACAGAAACTACAGTAATAGAAAACAATATAATTGCAACCAAACTCTGTAAACTACCAAAAAAGTATTAACAAACCAAATAACATTATGCCATACCCGAACTCTCACAAAGTAAACCAAAATATTAGTAACATAAAAATCTATAGCTACTGAGTTAAGATTTAAATAGGCGGTTTTTAAACTCATACTCCACACTAAGCACTAATTGTCTTGTAACCTGAATTGCAGTAATTGTTTGTTTATTTATTTATTTTTACAGTTGTGAACAAGTGTGTCCGCCAAATGGCCAGGATGGAGCGGGAGTACAGGAGGGAGATGGAGGAGGTGGCCAAGCAGCAGCGGCGGCTGTTTCGAAAGATGCAGGAGATGGATAGGAGGCATCTCCGTGAAATGGCCAAGATGAGGGAGCTGCTGGCCCGGCTAAAAAATTGCCATAGAGGCCTATTATACTTATTTTTTTCTATAATGTTATTTATAAATAGTTTATTAACCGTTATAACTTGTGCTTTCGTTTTTCTAATGTTATGTTACGGTGTAATTTTATAACTTAGTTGTAAGGCCTCTTCAGTCTAGGGTCAGACTCATCTGGATCAGGACAGACAGTAGTAGGCACACGGTAACACTGTAGTATAAGGCCCACACATAACTCAGCAGTGTCAGGACATACAGAAGCAAGTATTGTTAACGGTGAAGTATGAAGCCCACACCATCTGCTGTTAGACGTAATCCAGCGTGTGTGCGGTGCTGATCATGTATGGGTGGGAAGAGCGGTGGTACACCCTCATCCTCCTCCATCACCTCCAAAAGCTTCCTGCATTGCCTTCCCCAAGATGTCCCACTCACAGTCGCTGTCTAACAAGAGCAGGGAGGATTCCAGGGGGTTGGTCCTGCAGGAGGCGGAGAGCAGCAGTTGCTGCTGCTCAGAGCCGGGCCAGAGGACTCTGTGGCACAGTATTGTGCCACTAGAGCCACAACTGCCTCGCCACCCTGAGAGGTATCGGCGGGCGGCTGCTAAGAGCCAAAAATCAATGAGTTGTATGATCAAGAAATACACACCCGCACTGACCGTCCCTTTATTTTTGATCTCCATAGTAACCGCCCATTTAACAGCGCCCATATGTTTAATAGTGGCCCCTGCCCCCATGCATGTAGCAGTGTAGTTGTGGCATTATCTGACTCAATATTTTAGGAGTCTCAGGACATGCAAAGTGGCAAAACTTTGGATCAGTTGTTATGGTAACCAGTCCAGGAGTAGGACCCGCGAGCTTCTAGTGGCTGACATGTGACCGTGTAAATGGCAGTTGCCAGCCTTGTATTGACTGTAATGGATGTCATTTTTGGGAATAGCGCTGAAACGGTACGTCCTAGAGAGCAGAGACCCACGCAAGTATTGATTCCATGTACTAAGGGATGTGTACACCAAGTATCGTTGAAATCGATGGTTGCATGTTTGAGTATTTGTGGAACATACACAGATGCATACATACATATATACATTATTTTACATACATACAGTATATATCTACGTGTGTATATATATATATATATATATATATATATACACTCACCTAAAGAATTATTAGGAACACCATACTAATACGGTGTTGGACCCCCTTTGCCTTCGGAACTGCCTTAATTCTACGTGGCATTGATTCCACAAGGTGCTGATAGCATTCTTTAGAAATGTTGGCCCATATTGATAGGATAGCATCTTGCAGTTGATGGAGATTTGAGGGATGCACATCCAGGGCATGAAGCTCCCGTTCCACCACATCCCAAAGATGCTCTATTGGGTTGAGATCTGGTGACTGTGGGGGCCATTTTAGTACAGTGAACTCATTGTCATGTTCAAGAAACCAATTTGAAATGAATCGAGCTTTGTGACATGTTAATTATCCTGCTGGCCATCAGAGGATGGGTACATGGTGGTCATGAAGGGATGGACATGGTCAGAAGCAATGCTCAGGTAGCCCGTGGCATATAAACTATGGCTAATTGGCACTAAGAGGCCTAAAGTGTGCCCAGAAAACATCCCCCACACCATTACACCACCACCACCAGCCTGCACAGTGGTAACAAGGCATGATGGATACATGATCTCGTTCTATTTACGCCAAATTCGGACTCCACGATTTGAATGTCTCAACAGAAATCGAGACTCATCAGGCCAGGCAACATTTTTCCAGTCTTCAACAGTCCAATTTTGGTGAGCTTGTGCAAATTGTAGCCTCTTTTTCCTATTTGTAGTGGAGATGAGTGGTACCCGGTGGGGTCTTCTGCTGTTGTAGCCCATCCGCCTCAAGGTTGTGCTTGTTGTGGCTTCACAAATGCTTTGCTGCATACCTCGGTTGTAACGAGTGGCTATTTCAGTCAACGTTGCTCTTCTATCAGCTTGAATCATTCGGCCCATTCTCCTCTGACCTCTAGCATCAACAAGGCATTTTCGCCCACAGGACGGCCGCATACTGGATGTTTTTCACTTTTCACACCATTCTTTGTAAACCCTAGAAATGGTTGTGCGTGAAAATCTCAGTAACTGAGCAGATTGTGAAATACTCAGACCGGCCCGCCTGACACCAACAACCGTGCCACGCTCAAAATTGCTTAAATCACCTTTCTTTCCCATTCTGATTTCAGGAGATTGTCTGGATCAGGACCACACCCCTAAATGCATTGAAGCAACTGCCATGTGATTGGTTGACTAGATAATTGCATTAATGAGAAATAGAACAGGTGTTCCTAATAATTCTTTAGGTTAGTGTATATATATGAATAACGCCAGGGCGTAGCTATATGGGGTGCAGAGGTAGCAGTTGCTAACGGGCCCAGGAGCCTGAGGGGGCCCAAAGACCCTTGTGCCGCATAAGAAGACACTGGTATTACGCTGGGTTCACACTTGGGTGTTTTACAGTGCGTTGAAATGCGCTGTAAAACGCTCAACAGGTGAAAAACCATGTTTCCCTATGGGCATGGTTCTCACCTGAGCGTTTTACAGCGCATCCCCCATAGGGATATATAGCGCAAACGCGCGCTCGACGCGCAATTTTTACTTTAATTTTCGCAATGCGAAAATAGAAGTAAAGATCACACGTCGTACGCCTTGAGCGGGGCACGCTGGTGTGAACCCAGCGTTATAGAAAGTACATGCTGGTCAAGTTACACCTCTGGCCAGGGGCGTAACTATAGGGGAAGCGGCTGATTTGGTGCCCAAACACAGTAGGGGCCCACCCAGGTATTGTCAGGGCCCTCTCAACAGTATTATACAATGATATTATATACAGAAACAATGTACGAAATGGACGGAGGAGCTTCCGGGTCTCATCGCAGAGAGCGATCGTGACTAGCCAAAGGAGAGGGGGTTGCATGGGAGGAGTGGGTTGTGTAGAAGTTTGTGGGGGGTAGTTGTGGGGGGTAGGAGGGCCCATTCAAAAATTTGCTGTGGGGCCCAGTCCTTTCTCATTACGCCACTGAATAACGCTATACTCTACATATTCGCTCTCAGTCAAAAAGCGGGAAGGAATCATGTGTGGTCACACTCTGGCCAAATCAAATAAAAAAATAAAAAATTATGACTATTCTAAAATAGAAATATATATCATTATATTCAACATAATGCTAATGCTATATATTTTCAGAATATTCAGGAATATTCTATGACACGAAAAAAATGCACAAGGAAAGATGCCTATAGACAGCTAAGTTTGTATTCGCAATGAAAGAATATAGAAAAAAGTGGCAAAGTAATATTATTGCATATGCGAATAAAAACTTGGTCTCTGTAGTCAACTTTCCTATTATGTGGCTTATCGAATATGGAGAATATAGCACTAAGTTTTTGTTCGCAATGCGATAATATTATCGAATATGGAGAATAGTATTAGGATCATATGCGATAATATTACTTAAGTTACTACTACCTTTTTTTTAATAAATATAGTATAATTATTATACTTGATAATCATTATAATTATTTGATTTATTTAAAAAAAAAGTGGCAATTTGGCAAAGTAATATAATCGCATAGCGAATTAAACAAAGCTGTAGTCAGTCAACTTTCCTATTTGATTGCTAGAATTAGCAAAGTGAATAGGGTAGCTGAAACGAAGATGTAAAATACTTTGTTATCTTCGCATTGCGATTTCAACTTAGAGCTGGGTTTATAATGGGTCAGCTTGCTAGAATGAACGAAGTTAACGAATATGGAATATAGCAGCAGTGCTAAGTTGAATTCGCAATGCGATTAATTTAACTTGAAGTAATCGCATTGCGATTTCTACTTAGCACTGCTGCTATATTCCATATTCGTTGTTAATATTCTAGCCTGTGTAAGATAGCAGTGCTAAGTTGTAATCGCAATGCGATTAATATAACTTGAATTAATCGCATTGCGATTTTAACGTAATTCCTCAAATCCGACAGTACATTTTAGTATATGGAGACATTCCCATGGTGATGGGGACGCTCCATGAGCACGGAAGTCAGCCGAAGGGGCAACGGGCACTGACGAGCAGCCAGGAAGCCAGGAATCCTCAGGACAGGTAAGAACTACTTTTGGGAAGTGGGAAAGAAAAAAATTTAACTAATAAAAAAAAAAAAAAAACGAATATTCGAAATAGCGAATTTATAGCGCTATATTCGAAATATTCGCGAATTAGCGAAGTGCCGATATTCGCTAAAAAAATTCGCTATTCGAATATTCGCGCTCAACACTAGTCTTGATTTCTCTGGCCTGCGGGAAGCAGCGAAAGGACCGTGCACAACTGGAAGCACCAATGCCTTGGACCCCTGCCGATCAGATGCTGACCTATTAAAAGGATAGCTCATCAGTAAAGGTGGGTTCACATCACGTTTTATGCCTCCGTTTGATGTATACATTAGAAAACAAAGGATACAAAAACGCAGCACACCACGTGCTTGTATCCAGCACAGTCCGGTAAAAAAAAGTATAATTAATTTTTTTTTTTTACAATGGAACTCTATGGGGAATGGATGCCACTGTATGGCATCAGTCTGAGGCATCTGTTTACGTATAGATAAAATGATAGGGGTTTTTCCTAACAATAAATAGTATTTTAAATATACATTAAAAAATGACTTGCTCTTCTAATGTACTTTGTTACAAAAATGCTTCAGTTGCAAGAGATTGCCTTTACTTTATTACAATGGTGCCCCAGGTATTCAATATGTATAGTAAGGTGCATGTCCTCCCACTGAGCTGAACAATATCACACATGACAAGTTTAATTCTTCATCTGCCACCAGCCGGGCATAGGCAGCGATGCAGATTGATCTGCTTCTGCAAGCTGTGAGTATTAGGGCTCATGCACACGACTGTATTTTCTTTCCGCTACCGTTCCGTTTGTTCCGAAGTTACTCCGTGAGCATTCCATTTCCGTTTGTCTGTATGGCCGTTCCGCAAAAAAGTAGTGCATGTCCTATTATTGTCCGCAAATTACGGTCCGAGGCCCCATTCAAGTCAATGGGTCCGCAAAAAAAACAAAACGCGCACGGAACACATCCGTATGTCATCCATATTTTGCGGATTCATACTGCAGAAATGCTATGCCCAGCACATATTGCTCATGTGTTTGGTGATTAATAAGTTACTGTTTCAGTATATGATCCCCAAAAAACGGATCAAATATGGAAACAATACGGATATGTTTTGTGCAATAACGGAATGGAAGATGACTTAAATTAGAGGGAAAAAACCTCTGATACTGAAAAACGGATCCGTGAAAAACGGACCGCAGAACAGCAACGGTCGTGTGCATGAGCCCTTACAGGGAGAGACCTGCAGCGAAAGGACACACCCCTGAGAAAGGACATGCCCCCTTAACTGTGATAGGGTTAACACTGCAGCAGAAAGGACGTACCCCCTGAGCTGTCAGGCTGAAGCGAATCTAGCAAAGCAATAGAAGCTCTGAATAGAGAAATCTCTGGATCCATGTGAGGTACAGGGCTGGTTCTGGCTTTGGTAAAAAGAGATTATCCTGGACCACATGATGTCTGATTTTTATTTTTTAACATTAATCATAGACTACTCCCTTTAAGGCAGACTCCCTTTATCGCGATGCTCGGCATTCGGCGGTGTTCGGCCAAACACCCTGTGTGCTCGAGCCCGATGCTCGAGCCTCCTCCCCTACTAGATATCTCAGGTAGTCAACTGTCTATTCGAGCAGCAAAGCAAGAGGTGAAACGCATTGTTTGTATCTGACTAACATTCTGAAGAAAAGGTACATCTCAGCCTTTTTACATAATATCTATTTTTATGGACCATGGTGGTATAACCTGGCTATTTCCTGTATATAATTATATATTTACGGCTGGTATAAGTTATACATCTTCTTGCATATAGTGATATAGACCATGCTGGTATAACCTGGCTATTTCCTGTATATAATTATATATTTACGACTGGTATAAATTAGACATCTTCTTGTATATAGTGATATGGACCATGCTGGTAAAACCTCGGTATTTCCTGTATATAATTATATATTTACGACTGGTATAAATTAGACATCTTCTTGTATATAGTGATATGGACCATGCTGGTATAGCCTGGGTATCTCCTGTATATAATTATATATTTACGGCTGGTATTAGTTAGACATCTTCTTGTATATAGGGATATGCACCATGCTGGTATAAACTGGGTATCTCCTGTATATAATTATATATTTATGGCTGGTATAAGTTATACATCTTCTTGTATATAGCGATATGGACCATGCTGGTATAACCTGGCTATCTACTGTATATAATTATATATTTACGGCTGGTATAAGTTAGACATCTTCTTGTATATAGTGACATGGAGCATGCTGGTATAACCTGGGCATCTCCTGTATATAATTATATATTTACGGCTGGTATAAGTTAGACATCTTCTTGTATATAGTGATATGGACCATGCTGGTATAACCTGGCTATCTCCTGTATATAATTATATATTTACGGCTGGTATAAGTTAGACATCTTCTTGTATATAGTGATATGCACCATGCTGGTATAACCTGGGCATCTCCTGTATATAATTATATATGTACAGCTGGTGTAAGTTAGACATCTTCTTGTATATAGTGATATGGACCATGCTGGTATAACCTGGGCATCTCCTGTATATAATTATATATGTACAGCTGGTGTAAGTTATATATCTCCTTGTATATAGTGATATGAAGTGTGCTGGTATAACTTGGGTATCTCCTGTATATAATTATACATGTACAGCAGGTATAAGTTATATATCTCTGTGTATACAACCTGGGAGTCACATATGCACCCAGACATGCTCCCCATGCTGTTCCTGAACCATTTCAGTGGTGTTTCCAATTTCTGTCCTTTTCCTGTGAACCAGACACCCTCCCCTCTTCAGAGCAGGGGGTGCCTGGTTTAATGCTCTGGTTCTCCCATTGACTTCCATTGTACTCAGGTGCTCTGTAAGGTACCCGAGCATCCCTATGTGTTCGGCCCGAGCACCCAAGCACCCGAGGACTTTGGTGCTCGATCAACACTAGCTGTGATCAGTCAATGTCTGAATGTCTAAATCCTTCTTTAGCACAGACTACACAGCATCTGTTGGCAGCAGTAGATATGGCTTGGTCACTTGTGGTATCTGTATGCAGTTTGATAGCAATATTATAGGAAGTAGATTAACACATTTTGTTTTTTGTTATAGTGGCTCTGGCTATATATATATATATATAGATATATATATATATATATATATATAAGAAAATGGCGTCAGTGACTAAAATAAAGCAAACGCTACAGGGTGCTATGTCCAGGGTTTAGGCTTTTTACCCAATAATACAGTCGAAAAATCGGACAGCACACCAGACTTCCAACACGTGAAAAATGTATTCACCCATGTGGTACAATACAGCAACGTTTCGGTTCAACAATAGAGCCTTTCTCAAGCAAAGAACTCAAGCAAAGTGTAAGGTATGTATATAGCAAAAGTGACATCATTAATTAATTGATCACATGATTAAAAAAGTTGTAAATAAAAAATATATACATCCAAGTTTACAGTGATTAAATTCAAACCATGATTCATGCATACATTACCATATATCACAATGTGCAAATTGTTGCCATAGTGTAAGTTATTTCATCCATATACAACTTGTCAGTAATAATAAATAAGTGCCAACATACATGTACACATAATTAATCAAAGGCGTGATTTGATGGTGATTTGTACAACATGATGATGAGGGTGAAAACCTTGTGCATTCAGACGCCAATAGTGGTGTGTCATGTACATCAGGGCGCCTGTGCCAAGTTACGTCAAATTCAAGAAAGAGGCAGTCACCCATTAACGCTACTGGAGCATGCACAGAATCTACCTCCAGAAATATCGGCCATCTTAGAAAAGGTAAATGCCAGTGCTCCTACTGGCGCATGCGTGCTTAAAAGTAATATCAAAAAGTGTCATCTTATGAAAGGGCAATACATTCAGATCCTGTGTAAAGGTCACACACAAGATCTGAATGTATTGCCCTTTCATAAGATGGTGCATTTTGATATAACTTTTAAGCATGCATGCGCATTTCTACAAGCAATTAAGACCACACTGTTTGGTCAGTTTTCATTGTTAATGGCCACATGGTATTGAATTTGCCATGGGGTCATTAATAATTAAGACCAACTACACAGTGCAGACTTCATTAGTTAAATCAAAGGCAGCTGCAGTTACTTGGCCATGCAGTTCTTGACCGCAGCACCGCTGCAACCTGACCAGATCACGACCACGCCGTGTGGTCGTACCCATACAGTTCCACTGAATGCATGGCCAGCCAGAAGTACCAGAACTGTATGCCTGTAGATTTACATACATCTGCTATTTGCTCTCATTTGACCACATCCTGATACATATTGGGACAATTTAGATTATTTCCCATGAGCACTTAACCAGTCATTTTATGCAGTAGACTCAAAAATAGATTCAGTATAATGTGTTACCAAGTAACATATAATTGCATTGGGTTCAATAATAAAAAATCCATAAAGTTTATACTGCCTTAAACAATGAAAGCAATAGGAGGTTTTAAAAACATACTTTTTCTCAGTATGTACTTACACCATAAATTGACTTATTATAGTCATTACTCTAGGTATGCTAACACCGATCTATGCTGTATAGAGCCACCTACTGTATTGAAATCTCTTTGCTATATTTGGTGAATCACGGCAGTGTAGAACAGCAAAGACTTGGTAAGATTTTCTTAGCATATTGCATGTGTAGTGGTGGCCAGACAGATGTCTATTTAAGCGTGCCTGCTGTTTAGGTCATTATTCAGGGTGACTGTTTATAATGAAATTCAGCATGTAGAAAATCTAATGACAGAATTTGTCAGAGGTCAACCACCAGCATCTCAAGGAAGCCCAAGAATGTGATTGAACTTATAACTCATTTTCTGTTGAAATTGTAATGTGTGTAATATTTTCACCTGAATATATATCATGCATAATTAATCTAAACAGCTGATGGATTGCTTTCATAATCATTAAGATTTACTTGTATGTTATAATTGTACCTGTAGCAATCGGTACGGTAATGGAATGACCTTCTGTTAAACTTCTGCTGGGATTCAATATCGCACTTTATTATCACCACAATGAATTAAATTCATATATGTGAAGCATTCATTACCCAGCAAAGGAAATCGGAGCATTTGTTCTTTCTATACCTTAAAAGTGTTAAGGTATCATGTTTTTTTTTTATATTCAGCATCTAAATGAAATGCAACAGCTATGATATTTTTATAATTAGATTGAATTCCTATGTCTGCATTATGCATATACTGTACAAGCACTATACGGACAAATCATTTTGTAATTTAATTTGTAAAAAATACTATATTTCTTATACAAGGTCTAATAATAATAATG
This sequence comes from Bufotes viridis, assembly GCA_033119425.1. Lineage (NCBI taxonomy): Eukaryota > Metazoa > Chordata > Amphibia > Anura > Bufonidae > Bufotes > Bufotes viridis. The sequence continues at coordinate 235,446,959 of CM065590.1, forward strand.
ATAATAATAATACAATGAAATTTAGCAAGAAATGCAAGTCTATATATTTTAATGGTAACTGTAATCATTTGCAGTAGACTCACAAAAAAATATAACATGTCCTATTCTTGTCCGTTTTGTGGACAAGAATAGGCAGTTATAATAATGGCTGTCCGTGCCATTCCGCAAATAGCAGTGTTTTGCGGACTTCAAAACACACAACGGTCGTGTGCATGAGGCCTAATACTGAGACACACTAACTGTATCACTAACATAACAGATTAACTCTGAATGTCGGTGGACTAAAATGTGATGTACACAACGATATATAACACTTACCTTTAATACTGAGGCACAGTAACTGTATCACTAAAATAACGGATTAACTCTGAATGTCAGTGCACTAGAACGTGATGCACACAGCGATACACTCTCCCTGCACTCACTCTACAGTCCTCTGCACTCTCCCTGCAATTTCCCTACACTCTCCATTTCCAATATTCTTCTGTTGATCATTGTCAGCAACACTGTCCCTAGCGCATGAGCGGTTGCTACATTTCTCCCTATGCTCAGCACACAGGACAATGACGGAGACTGCGGGGGATGAGGGTTTTATAGGGCTGCGACATCACAGGCGATTGCTGTCTGCAGATTGGCTGGCTGCACAGCATTATGGGTGATCTCAAGTTCCCAGGCTTCTTACTTTCACTTTGTAACACATGCAGACGCCATTTTAGGAAAAACTGATTTGTTATCACGAAGGACGAGGGATTTCGGATTCGTTGCAAATCGAAGTTTTGCTAAACTTGAGACCAAATTTCGCTTCAAATGCTTCGCTTTGCTCAATACTAATAACAACATATATCTTTATTTTATCAGCTATAAAAATAAATCAAACAGTTTTAATACTTCTACTTGTGTTGAATTGTTACGTTTTCTTCCTGTCACCTAGAAGTTATCAATACTGCTCAGTAATATAAATAATCTACTTGATATGTACAGTTAATTAGGTCAATCAAGCCCTGACAGTGTCACAAAATGATGTACTGCAAAACTTGCAGATACACGATGCTACTCTGAATACATCAATCAAACTCCAGCAGAGTTACAAAATGATATACTGTGACACTTACAGAAGCAAGTTATTAGCTGGTATAAATGAAACAAATCTTGAGATTGTCTCATTCAAAATCCTAAATGACACATACAGGTACAAAAGAATTGTAAAGGCAGGGTTACCTGTCTGTCACACATAAATAAACCTTACAGGGCATCATGTCTATATGCTCCAAATAAACAGGGTTAGACTGGCCCACCAGTGAACCAGAGAATCCTCCTGTGGGCCCAGTCTATGAGGCCATCTATGTCTATGCCTTAGGTTTTGAATCAATTAGACTTTATAGATAACTTAGGGATTAGACAATGAGAATAATTTCCTCTGGTGGGCCCAAGTTACCTCAGTCAAATGCTGTAAATAAGGCTATGCAGAGATGAAAATTTTCAGATATGGACTATGGTGCCAATCCACTGAGAAATCTGCATGCCTTACATGTGGCTTCTGCCACAGGCTCGCTATGTATTTAAATCTCTGCATTGCAAATAGAGAGAAATGTGCTTTAAAAATCCATAACAAATCAGATTTTACCCCACCAACTGTAAGTGCACAAATAATCAGCAAATTATTAAAGGCAGTTTTACATCGCACAATTGTCGGGCAGATTATAGGGAACAAATGTTAGTACGAACGCTTGTTCCGAATAATCTGCCCATGAAAATGTGCTCCCGATCACCCAATGAACGAGCTAAATTTGCTGCCCAAAAACAATGTGTATACAGAACTAGCCATTGCTCTTCCCCATATAGGGGTGGTGATTGCTGCATGTAAATGCTGCTCTTCCATTTGAATAGCATGTATAAATGCACAATTAGCGTGGATGAAAGTTGGTTGTTAATACATAAAAATTGCTATTGCTTGTCATGTTAATAGTAAGTGTTCACAGATATCATCTTACACAAGAATTGCAGTGGTGTAAATGCCCTATTTTGGTTAGTTATGATTTTGTGTGCGTAGAATTTTTTGCTAGTGGTTTTGAAAAAAAATTGGCTTCTTAGGGTCCAGCCACATGGCATGATCAAAACTCCTGATTTGAACTTAATTGTTTATACAGTTCATTTTTAATGGTCATGCTGTAACCCACAAAAACACCTGGCCACTAATGCTGTACAATAAAAAAAATCAGCTCAATTCAGTTAACCCTTTGAGGACCTGTGCTATACATGTACGGCGGAAATCCGGTCTCTAAATATGGCGCCCGCTGGATGTGCGATTTTAAATGGCAGACACCCGCAGCACATGTATGCGATCAGCCATAAGGCTGATTGCATACATTTTCAAATGTGACCACGGCATCAGAGCACTCCGGAAGTGGAAGCCACATGCTTCCGCTCCAATAACAGAGTTCCCCGGCTGAGATCGGGAAATCTGTTACAGTATTCTAATAGACCGAAGCCTCAAGCAGGCTTTAGAGCCTATTAGATGAATATACCAATACAGGCCACTAGGTGGCAGCACTGTATTGTTATGTTGAAAATTAGGTGTTCGGTGATGGCTAAATAGCCATCAATGAACACAATGGGCAATCTAATGATTGCCAGTTATAGTCACGAAGGGTGACTTAAAAAAGTTAAAAAAAAGTTTAAAATGTATTTTAAAAATATAAAAAAATAAAAAAATATAAAAGTTCAAATCACCCCTCTTTCCTTACAATAAAAATAAAAATACTTAACCAATAAAAAAATATAAACATCATGGGCATCGCCGAGTGCGAAAATGCCCATATAATTAAAATATAACAATATCAATGGCATATGGCATAACGGGGAAAAAAATAAAAACTGCCAATTTGCCATGTTTTGTCTCTTCAACTGCCCAATCATTTTTTAATAATTGGACTGTGAAGGTAAGTTTTGAAGTGGGACCTTCCCAGTCCACCCCTATTTCATTTTCCCCTAGCCTGAGGGCTCCCCAGGTGTAGCCAGCTGGGATCGTTAGTGGGAAATAAAAGCATATCCCAGGCTGTCAGTCTGAGATAGTTATGCTTGGAAAAGTCTAGGAAGCTGACTGCCTTGCTGGCTAAAGACGCTGGATTCTCTGTGTGTGACCTGCACTCAATAGGTGAGCTAGAAACTACTTTGTATTAGTTAGAGCCCAGACGGGTAGGAGTTTATTTTGTTTGGCTTATGTTTTGTGGTGCTGGAACCTCACTGTACCTAGTGAGTTATAACTGGGTTTGCCTGTAAATTGCCGGAGAGTCATAAAATAAAGCATCAATTTGAACTTTAATCCTGTTGTCTTCAAAGGAATCTGTCACCGCCGCCCTGCTTGAGAGAGCAATCCCTTACAATTGGTGGAGGATGCGGGGAACAGCAAGTTGCTAGGGGCAACGGCGTGGCAGTTGATGCCTTAATGTCCTGGATGAAAGCTGCTGAAGTTTTGCAAAGTTCATCGACTGCAATAGAGGAAATGATGAAGCAGCTGGTGCACGCTAACCTAAGGCATGAACAGGCCATAGCACAGCAGCAGGAAACAATCGTTTAGACCTCTTTCACACGAGCGTCGCGGGTGAGGGTCGGATGCGATGCGGGTGCATTGCGGGAAACCCACGCGAGTAGACACGCAGTTTCAATCAGTTTTGTCTGCGATTGCGTTCCGTTGTTAATTTTTTTCTGCGCGAGTGCAATGAGTTTTGCACGCGTGTGACAAAAAAATGAATGTGGTACCAACTTCCGAACCCGGACCTCTTCACTGAAATTCGGGTTTGGGTTTGGTGTTCTATGGATTTTATTATTTTCCCTTATAACTTGGTTAGCACAGGTCCTGTTGAGTGAAGATAGATCTTTATTTTTTATTTTTTAACCCATCATTGGACATTTCAGTTAGCATTCTGTATTAAGAATGCTATTATTTTCCCATATAACCATGTTATTAGAGAAAATAATACAGTGAATTGACTTTAATGGGGTCTGGGGTTGCTCATCCATATTGTCTCCTAGCAACCATGCGTGAAAATCGCACCGCATCCGCACTTGCTTGCGGATGCTATGCGGTTTTCATGCAGCCCCATTAATTTCTATGAGGCCTGCGTTGCAAGAAAAATGCACAATATAGAACCTGCTGTGGTTTTCACGCAACAAACAAGTGCTGCATGAAAAACAGTGCTCATGTACACAGCCCCAAATGAATGGGTCAGGATTCAGTGCGGGTGCAATGCGTTTACGTCACACATTGCGGAATACTCGCCCGTGTGAAAGGGGCCTTACTTGTGGAGCAGATTGCTGTATTGAGAGAGACTGTTGTAGCTCTAGCATGTGGCGGTAAGCCCCCCAGAGACTTTTAATGTAAAGACGGCTGTGCAGCGGGCCTTGCAAAAGCTGACGCCCGATGACGACATTGAGGCCTATTAGACCTGTGTTATCTGTAGGTAAGAGAGTTCCGGCTTTTGGGGGTGTATGGAAGGGTGCAAGAGGGAGCAAGTCTCTAGAGGTTGGGTGTGGGCATAAGACTGAGTGCCACGGGCAGTCTGGTCCCGGAGAGGTCTTTCCACCGAGGAGACCTGGGATGCTCCAGTGCTGGAGGTGCCGTGAGTGGGGACACATTGCTACCCATTGCCCTCTTACCTCAGAGCCCATGGAGTGTGGAGCTAGCCAGAGACAGTCGCTGTATGCGGTGCCAGTTTGTGCGGCCTCAGATATGTATTCTGGTGGTAAACGACTGCTCCGCCAGGACTCTTTTGGGCTCCGATGGTCTGGTCACCTTGGTACGTGCCAGCTTAGTGGCTGGGAATTATGTGATGAACAAAAGCACAAATGTGCTGTGCATCTACGGGAATGCCAAGTCTTACCCGGTGGCTCGGGTTAAGCTGGTGACTCTGACGGGGACTGTAACCTATGAAGTCGGGGTAGTCAAAAGACTTATGCATGGTGTGATATTGGGCTGGGACTTCCCATTGTTTTGGAAGTTATGGAAGAAAAAAAACTCTTCTGCAGCCAGTGAAGATACTCCTGCAGAACATGTATCTGTCCCTTTAATTGATGGTGTAAGGGAAATGCAAATGGAAAACAATGGTTTAGGTGAAATTACCATTGAAAACAATGGTGCAGATGAGGTGCAAAATGAACATGTGAAGTTATTTCAAATGCATAATGAAAATGTAGGATCAAGTGAAATGCATGTTGATCATAACACTTTTGCATTGCAGGTGTTAGCGGGGGAAGAGGAAGCTTTCCCATCTGGGCAAAATGTGTTGGACTTAGAAGTGTCTTGATTTAACTTTGGTACATAGCAACTGAGAGTCCCCAATGAGTGCTCGAGGAAATGTTACCGTGATAGATCGGCCAGGGTAAGGGGCTTTAATCCCTGATTAGTGATGAGCGGCAGGGGCAATATTCGAATTTGCGATACTTCGTGAATATTTTGGCGAATATTTGCCCTAAATTCACAAATTCGTCATTATTTTCTTGATTACGAAAATCGTCAATGGAATATTTGCGTAATGCGTGCGCAATACAGGCGTGGGTCACTTTTGCTACATTTTTCAAGCTGCTCGAAGTTTCTTGAGACTGGAGAAAATGGTTGGCACGGCAGAACATTACAATAGCTTTATATGCAGATAGAGTGCTCCAATATATTCGCGATTGCGCAGATCGGCACTAATGAAGCGAATATTTTAGCAAAATACGTGCAACTTCACATTTTAGCAGGTCTGACTACATATTAGTGGTTGGTGCTCTAAGTATTGTTGTGAACTTGTGACATCACAGCACCATGTATGTATGTATGCATGTAGCATACAGTACATACATACATACATACAGCACTATGTATGTAGCATGTATTTATGGACAACAGAACCAGCAGAATCAGCTACACTATATCACAATCTAACCTACACTATCTCCCACTAACTATATATACTGTATAAGCAGGGCTGGCCTTAGGTGTTCAGGCGCCCTGTGTGAGCTAATCTTGTGGTGCCCCCCCTCCCCCCCATATCATGTGCCAGTAGCCAGAGTGCCCCCCCCTTATGTGCCAGTAGCCCCCCCTTATCATGTGCCAGTAGCCCCCCCCTTAGTCCCTCCTTATGTGCCACTCGCCCCTTATGTTTCAGTAGCCCCCCTTATGTGCCAGTAGCCCCCTTATGTGCCAGTAGCCCCCCTTATGTGCCAATAGCCCCGTTATGTGCCAGTAGTCCTCCCTTATGTGCCAGTAGCCCCCTTATGTGCCAGTAGTCCCCCTTATGTACCAGTATCCCCCCCTTAAGTGCCAGTAGCCCCCCTTATGTGCCAGTAGCCCCCTTATGTGCCAGTAGTCCCCCTTATGTGCCAGTAGTCCCCCTTATGTGCCAGTAGTCCCCTTATGTGCCAGTAGCCCCCTTATGTGCCAGTAGCCCCCATTATGTGCCAGTAGTCCCCCCTTATCTGCCACTAGCCCCCCTTATGTGCCAGTAGCCCCCATATGTGCCAGTAGCCCCCCTTATGTGCCAATAGCCCCGTTATGTGCCAATAGTCCCCCCTTATATGCCAGTAGGCCCCCTTATGTGCCAGTAGGAGCTCTTATGTGACAGTAGTCCCCCCTTATGTGCCAGTAGTCCCCCCCCCTTATGTGCCACTAGTCCCCCCTTATGTGCCAGTAGTCCCCCTTATCATGTGCCACTAGTCCCCCTTATGTGCTAGTAGCCCCCTCCCCCCTTATCATGTGCCAGTAGCCCCCATCCTATCATATGCCAGTATAGTAAAAAAAAAAGAGAAGACACTTATGCTTACCTCCATGTCAGTGATGCGATGCAGGCCTCTTCCGGCCTGTGTCCCTCGCTGTACAGCTCCGGAGGCGCGATGACGTCATCGCGCCGCCTGCACCGGCCTCTGATAGGCTGCCGGCCTAGTGCTGGCAGCCTATCAGAGGAACAGGGAGGGGACACGCCTCTCCCTCCTCTGCCGCAGCACAGACATCTGTATCGCCATCCTGAGGATTATGGAGATGAGCCTTCTCATTGGCCCACAAGCAAGAAGCAGTGAGGGATCATTGGTTCAGATGAAAAAAATTTAAAATATTCAAAAATACACATACATATCACTATATTCTAAATATTCGCAAATTCTCAAAGTCGCGATATACGAGCTAAAAATTCACGATTCGAATATTCACACCCACCACTAGTCCTGGTCCTAATTCCCACCGTAGAGAGTAAGTTTCTGGCAAAGTGGTAGTGCTCCTACGAGACTGTGGAAAAAGTGGGCGAGGTAAACAATAAGGTGCACAAACCAGGAAGGAGAGAAACCCCACGTAAATCTGATCAAACCGTGGAAAGATCAGGAATCCTTGGTGGCCACACAGACCATGACTAAGGAGGTGTTTAAACCAACTACCCCGGTAAGAAATAGTGAGTTTCTGCAGAAAAATAGAAGGAGGTTTTCTGACCTACCAGGCTGTACTCAACCTGATAAAATATTACATGAGAACTGAGCCCCACAGTAAGGTTAATCTAAAGCCCTACAGGATACCAGAAGTGCGTAGAAAGGCGGTATCCTCGGAGGTCAAGCGCTTGTTTGAATTAGGGGTCATTGAGGAATCTCCCAGTGAGTGGTCGAGCAAATTGTATTAATGCCGAAGCCAAAAGGGACTTGGAGGTTCTGTAATGATTTTAGGAAGTTAAATGAGATGTCAAAATTTGAAGCGTATCCCATGCCCAGAGTAGGCTTGGGAAAGCAAGGTACATCACAACCCTTGTCAGATGGGGCTAAAGAAAAGACAGCATTCTCCACTTCAGAGGGGCTGTTCCAGTACACAGTGATGCTGTTTGGGTAACATGGAGCCCCTGCCACTTTTCAGAGGTTGATGGACCTAATCTTAAGGCCACATCATGACTACGCTGCCGCTTACCTTGCTTGATGATGTAGACATTTTTTCACCTGATTGGAAAAGTCACCTCTGTAAAGTACAGGCCATGATTGACTCTATTAGTGATGCTGGCCTAACCACAAACCCTGAGAAGTTTGCAGTAGGAAGCAAAATACCTGGGCTACAATATTGGTAAAGGGCTGGATAAACCCCAGATCAACAAAGTAGAGGCAATACAAAACTGGCCTAAGCCCTTAACGAAAAAAGTCAGGGCCTTCCTTGGCATAACTGGGTACTACCGAATTTTAAATAGGAGGATATGGCACTCAAACTCTGGAATGCTGGGTCACAATTATACAAATTTAATAAATTCAATAATCATATAAAATAATCATATAAAATCAGGATTATTCCACATAAAATAACAGATGAAATGAAATTAAGAAATAAAATAAAATATAAAATATAAATGTATATCAGCCCAGACCGGTTGGGTAAAATATGATATGACGGGCTGATAGGAGAGAGTCGACTAGGGGCCGATTAAGGCATGGGTGTTTTGAAAGTGTTCGATTGAAGTTGTACAGGTTAAGAGTGTTTAAGTCAGAGATGTTACCATCAGGGTTTGACACCTTATATATTAGTCAGTGCAGGTAAGTATCAAAGCGTTAGTGGCGTCCCACCGTACTAATGATGTCCTCCTCCTACCGTTAGATGATCAGCTTCGTTCCAACTCTTAGACTGCCTTCTGACCCGTCTTTACTGCACTTCGCTTGGTATCGCGCCTCGTGCAGTCGGGCTCTCCAGCCGGCTTCAATTTACCTTGACGTCTCCTCGTGTGCGTGCTCAGCAGTCTCCCAGTGATTTTAACGTGGTTGAGACTTGGAGTCACGTTTCAGATTGGCCAATCTTCCAGTTCTTGCAATTTTCGTGTCACGGAGGTTAGTAAAATGTCCCCATACAGCGTTTGAAGTCTTTTGTATAACCGACTTCTTCCTCAGTGGTGATGGGGGCATTTTACTAACCTCCGTGACACGAAAATTGCAGAACTGGAAGATGGCCAATCTGAACGTGACTCAAGTCTCAGCCACGTTAAATCACTGAGGCGCTGATGCCGCAGGCGTCAGGCAAATGAGCCGGCTGGAGCCGACTGCACGGCGCGACCTGCAGCGTAGTAAAGCGGTCAGAAGGCAGTCTAAGAGTTGGAAGCAGCGATCATCTGGTAGGAGGAGGACATCATTAGTGCGGTGGAGCCACTGCGCTTGATGCTACCTGCACTGACTAATATATAGGTGTCAAGCCTGATGTGCATCATCTGACAAACACTGCTAACCTGTACAGCTCAATCGAGCACTCAAAGCACCCATGCAATCGACCTATCGACTTCTCCTATCAGCCGTCATATCATATTTTACCCAACGATCTGAGCTGATCTCATTTAGACTACATATTTTATTTCATTTCTTAATTTCATTTCATCTGTTATTTTATGTGGAATAATCTGATTTTATATGATTATTTATATGATTATTGAATTTATTAAATTTGTATAATTGTGACCCAGCATTCCAGAGTTTGAGTGCCATATCCTCCTATTTAGATGTACTTTTTCCTTTTCGATACATAGGAGCTTGTATCAATTGATATAGAGCACCATTTTAGTCCAATTTACACATCGGTGGAGCCACCTATTCACTATTGAAAATTTTACTACCGAATTTTGCCTCAATTGCAACACCATTGACTGACTTAACTGAGGGATCTAAGTCAGTAATGGTAAAGTGGACCCCAGAGGCAGAAACGGCTTTTCAGAGCCTAAAGTCTGGCAACAACCAGTGCTCACTTCCCTGGATTTCAGAAAGTAGTTTCTGATCCAGACTGATGCGTCTGATACAGGCTTGGGGGCGGTCCTGTCACAAGTGATAAATGGTGGGGAGCACCTAAGCAAGAAGTTGACCCCGGCAGAGAAAAAATATGCTATAGTGGCTCTGGAGTCACTTAAATATTATCTGCTGGGTAGAAAATTTCAGTTGGTGACAGATCATGCTCCTTTAACCTGGATGAAACAAAACAAGGAAAGAAATGCAAGAGTTACCAGGTGGCTACTCTCCCTGCAAAATTTTAATTTCAAGGTTGAGCATTGGCCTGGGAAATTGTAGGGAAACGCAGATGCTTTGTCCAGGATACACAGGTTGCTGAAAGTGAGAAGAGGGTGGTGGGGGGGGGGGGGGTAAAGTGTATGGAAAAGTCCTGGAAGGGGTGAATATCTCACCCAGGTTCCTGGGTGAGGTGAGTAAAATCCAGAAAGCTAAAGTGGTTTCAGCACAGTGTAGGTTGCTGAGACAGTTTTGTTAAAAAGTTCAATTAAAAGCTGAATTTTATTTGAACTTGGAAGGTAGGTTTGGTAGTGGGACCTCCCCAGTCCACACCAATTTCAGGGCATGTTTTCCCCTAGCCTGAGGGATCCCCCAGGTGTAGCCAGCTGGGATCGTTAGTGGGAAATAAAAGCACATCCCAGGCTGTCAGTCTGAGAGGGTTATGCCTGGAAAAGTCTAGGAAGCTGGCTACCTTGCTGGCTAAAGACGCCGGATTATCTGTGTGTGATCTGCGCTCAATAGGTGAGCTAGAAACTACTTTGTATTAGTTAGAGCCCAGATGGGCAGGGGTTTATTTTGTTTGACTTATGTTTTGTGGTGCTGGAACTTCACCACACCTGGTGAATTATAACTGCGTTTTTTTTTTTTTTATTATTATTTTTTTTAGACAATGACAGGAAAAATGGTTGATGGCAGGTACTTTTCCCCCAGAATCCTGTCATATGCAGCTTAAGCTCCAGGAAGTGCCCAGTACTTAGTGGAAAGCCCAAGCTTTCCTGAGGTGGCTTTGTAGAAAAGCAGGTATAGGGCCTGGAGTTTTGGATTGGGGAAGAGTTGGGCGGGTTCCCCAATCCGTAGTCCACTTCTGGTAGAGATCTAGCCTGCAGCCTGATTAGCTGCACCTGCCCCAATTGCATAAAGAGAACCAAGGCAGAGAGTCTGGACCTGAGAGCTGGATGATTCCTGGAAGTGACACGTTGGTGCTTGTGAGTAGCTTGCTGTGGTGACTGACATTTAAAAAGGTTGCTTCAATACAATAAGTTCACTTCGTCTTTGACTCCAGGACAGTGGCACCACAAAAAGAAGAGATCCAGTAGTCTTTGGGCTTGGTTTCCCAACTTTCTTGCCCTATCTGGGGAGTGCCCATGGGCACACAATATCATTTACATGCTCTCCTCCCCTAATCTCCTCCCAACTAACTTCCTATGGCTGCCTTTTACTATATATATGATGTGACATCTCCACCTAGTGGTGACGGTGTGTAACATACAGATGTAGCAGGGGGAACACTCAAACCCTTAACTCAAATGTCAACTCATCACGTTATCTTGAAACAGACGCCATTGAAAAGCAAATGCTTAACGCGTTTAGTTGCATTTAGTTTAGATAACACGTCTCATAAAGCATGAGTGTTAACCCTACTACATCCGTACATAATAACATAGTAACATAGTATATAAGGCCGAAAAAAAGATATTTGTCCATCCATTTCTGCCTGTTATCCTGCAAGTTGATCCAGAGGAATGCAAAAAAAAACCCTAGAAGCCAATTTTCTACACTTAAGGGGAAAAAAATTCCTTCCCGACTCCAATCAGCCAATCAGATAACTCCCTGGATCAACGACCCATCTCTAGTAGCTATAGCCTATAATATTATTACACTCCAAAAATACATCCAGGCCCCTCTTGAACTCTTTTAGTGAAATCACCATCACCACCTTTTCAGGCAGAGAGTTCCATAGTCTCACTGCTTTTACAGTAAAGAATCCTCTTCTATGTTTGTGTGCAAACCTTCTTTCCTCCAGACGCAGAGGGTGTTCCCTTGTCATAATCCTGGGGATAAATAAATGATGGGATAGATCTCTGTACTGACCCCTGATATATTTATACATAGTAATTAAATCTCCTTTTAGTCATGAATAACACTAATTTTGATAATCTTTCAGGGTATTGTAGTTCCCTCATTCCAGTTATTACTTTAGTTGCCCTCCTCTGAACCCTCTCCAGCTCTGCTATGTCTGCTTTGTTCACAGAAGACCAGAACTGTACACTGTACTCCATGTGTGGTCGACCAGTGATTTGTAAAGTAGTAGGCCTATGTTCTCATCACCGCCATCTATGCCTCTTTTTATGCAACCCATTATCTTATTGGCCTTGGCAGCAGCTGCCTGACACTGGTTTTTACAGCTTAGTTTGCTGTTCACTAAAATTCCTAGGTGCTTTTCCACATGTCAGTGTTACCCAGTGTTTTGCCATTTAGTATGTACGGATGACTTGCATTATTCCTTCTCATGTGCATAACCTTACATTTGTCAGTTTTAAACCTCATCTGCCACTTCCCTGCCCAAGCCTCCAATCTATCCAGATCCATCTGTAGCAGTATACCAGTGTAATTGCAGTTACCAGCCTGTTGTGTGGAGTTTGCAGCTATTACAGAGAAAATATACACTGGCATAAGATGACATACACAATAGATTGAAGTGTCCCCTTTTCAGACTTGGTGGAACACTGAATAGCACTATCACATGACCTACATTAGCCAATAGAAGCATGCAGGTTTTTCTCCTCACATCCCAACTGCCATACACATGGTTACAGAACCCTTGTAAATAGAAGCTCGCAGGTCCATAGTCTCCACATACACACAGTTTTACACCAGGTTTCCATAATAACCAAGGCATTTTACTTCACTGCTGTAGGTCAGCTTTAAAGGGGCAGGGCACTGTGGATGACACTGTTAATGGAGCGGAATGCTGTGGAGGTCATAGTTAAAAAAGCAGGCGGGTGGCCATTTAGGCCACCCTCAAATGACGGACTTAAAAACCCTACCCCCAGGTCCCACGCTGCCCATCCGGTTAGGCCATGCCCCCTACCACTCTGCAGCCGACGGGGACTGAAAAGATGAAGGTAAAAATCTACTTCTATCAGCTGGGGTGGGAGGGAGGGGGACTTTACTCCTGCAGCTCACACTCAGACAGCACAGTGCTTCTTTATGAGAGTGAGCTGTTTAAAAGGACTTCCCTGTGTCTGCCCAGACGGATGGAGGACAGGGAGTCTGAAAGCCGGACTGTCCGGCCTAAAACTGGACCTCTGGCCACCCTAGGGGCAGGCTGCTGGGCAGGTCACAGTTAAGGGGACGGTGCGCTATAAAGGTCAATGTTAACGGGTGGGGTGCTGTAGAGGTCACTGTTAAGGGGGTGAGGTGTTGTGGAGGTCACTGTTAAGGGGTGGGTTATTGTGGAAATCACTGTTAACGAGACGGGGTACTGTGGTGGTCACTAATAAAGCAGCAGGTACTGTGGAGGTCATTGTTAAGGGAGGAGGGGACAGTGGAGGCTACTATTAAAGGGGCAGCGGGGTACTGTGAGGTCACTGTTAAAGGAGCGGGGTTCAGTGGATGTGACTGTTAAGGGAGTGGAGTACTGTGGCAGTCACTGTTAAAGGGGTAGTCACTGTGGAGGTCTCTGTTACGGGGGTCGGGAATGGTGGAGGTCAGTTAAGGGGACTGTAATCTATGTGCAATGTTAAGGGTCAGGCACTGTCAAGGTCACTGTTAAGTGCGCAGGCCCCTGTGGAGGTAACTGTCAAGGGGGTGGGGTGCTGTGGAACCCACTGTTAATGGGGCAGGCTGCTGTGAAGGTCAAAGTTAAGGGGGTGGGCTTCTGTGGAGGTCCTATTTTAAGGAGACGGGGCACTGTGGGTGGGTCTGTGTTAAGGGGTGGGGGCTTTGGAGGTCACTGTTATAATGAATACTGTCAATATCTTTTAACAACACACACAAACATTAAATGAAATAGATGAAACATAGTACCTCATATATCAAGCTGAGTATATTTATGTATGTATGTCCGCTAAAGGAATATGCACCGTCACATTTACAATCACAAAATTTGGCACACAGGTACATCAGATGTCCGGGAAGGTTTTAGACTGGGTCTCCGCTCTCTAGCACATACAGTTCCTGAGATATTCCCAGTAAATGCAAATATGGCACCATCACATTACCTACCTTAGCCAACATCACTCATATCCCAACTGCCATACACATGGTCACATGACCCTTAGCAGCTAATAGAAGCTTGCAGGCCCTTAGTCTTCACATACACATAGTTTTATGCCAGATTTTTATAACAAGCCAGCCATTTTTCTTCACTGCTGTAGGTTAGCTTTAAAGGGGCAGGGCGCTGTGGATGACACTCTTAAAAGAGCGTCAGTGTTAAGGGGTAGGTTGCTGTAGAGGCCACTGTTGAGGGGGCGGGTTACTGTGGAAATCACTGTTAAGGAGATGGAGTACTGTGGAGGTCACTACTAAAGGGGGCGGCCTCTGTGGAGGTCATTGTTAAAGGGCGGGCCACTGTGGAGGTCACTGTTAAGGAGCGGGCACTGTGGAGGTTACTGTTAAGGAGACAGGGAACTGTGGAGGTCACTATTAAAGGGGCAGGTGCTGTGGGGGTCACTTTTAAGGCAGCAGGGTACTGTGGCAGTCACTGTTAAAGGGGTGTGCGCTCTGGAGGTCTCTGTTAAGGGGACAGGGAATGGTGGAGGTAACAGTTAAGAGGACGGTCCGCTATGGAGGTCAGTGTTAAGGGGCTGGTGCTGTAGAGGTCACTGTTAAGGGGGCATGGTGTTATGGCGGTCACATTTTAAAGGAACGACACTCTGTGGAGGTCAGTGTTAAGGGGGCGGGTTATTGTGGAAATCACTAACGAGACAGGGTACTGTGGAGGTCATAAATAAAGGGCCGTCCGCTGTGGAGGCCACTGTTAAAGGGGTGGGCACTGTGGAGGTTACTGCTAAGGGGGCGGGGGACTGTGGAGGTCACTATTAAAGGGGCAGTGGGGTACTGTGAGGTCACTGTTAAGGCAGTGGGGTATTGTGAGGTCATTGTTAAGGGAGTGGGGTACTGTGGCAGTCACTGGTAAATGGGCAGTTGCTGTGGAGGTCTCTGTTAAGGAGGCCGGGAATGGTGGAGGTCACAGTTAAGGGGACTGTAACCTATGGTCAGTATTAAGTGGCGGGTGCTGTAGAGGTCACTGTTAAGGGGGTGGACCTCTATGGAGGTCACTGTCAAGGGGCGGGTGCTGTGTTACTCACTGTTAAAGGGTGCTGCTGTGAATGTCGAAGTCAAGGGGATTGGCTGCCGTAGAGGTTCCATTTTAAGAAGGCGGGGCACTGTGGGGGTGTCAGTGTTAAGGGGTGGGGGCTGTGGAGGTCACTGTTAAGGGTGTGTGGTACTGTAGATGTCACTGTTATAGGGGATACTGTTGATATCTTTTAACGACACACACAAACATTAAATGAAATAGATGAAATATACCTGTGTGAAGCCTGGTCAGCCTGCTAGTGTGTAGTGGGATGCGAAAGTTTGGGCAACCTCTTTAATCGTCATGATTTTCCTGTATAAATCGTTGGTTGTTACGATAAAAAATCAGTCAGTTAAATATATCATATAGGAGACACACACAGTGATATTTGAGAAGTGAAATGAAGTTTATTGGATTTAAAGAAAGTGTGCTATAATTGTTTAAACAAAATTAGGCAGGTCCATAAATTTGGGCACTGTTGTTATTTTATTGATTCCAAAACCTTTAGAACTAATTATTGGAACTCACATTTGCTTGGTAAGCTCAGTGACCCCTGACCTACATCCACAGGGGAATCCAATTATGAGAAAGGGTATTTAAGGGGGTCAATTGTAAGTTTCCCTCCTCTTTTAATTTTCTCTGAAGAGTAGCAACATAGGGGTCTCAAAACAACTCTCAAATGACCTGAAGACAAAGATTGCTGTCTCAGAGATTTCAGCTGTCTGTTTCCACAGTTAGGAACATATTGAGGAAATGGAAGACCACAGGCTCAGTTCAAGTTAAGGCTAGAAGTGGCAGACCAAGAAAAATCTCGGATAGACAGAAGTGACGAATGGTGAGAACAGTCAGAGTCAACCCACAGACCAGCACCAAAGACCTACAACATCATCTTGCTGCAGATGGAGTCACTGGGCATCGTTCAACCATTCGGCGCACTTTACACAAGGAGATGCTGTATGCGAGAGTGATGCAGAGGAAGCCTTTTCTCCGCCCACAGCACAAAAAGTGCCGCTTGAGGTGGGCTAAAGCACATTTGGACAAGCCAGCTTTATTTTGGAATAAGGTGCTGTGGACTGATGAAACTAAAATTGAGTTATTTGGGCATAACAAGGGGTGTTATGCAACGTTATGGAATGGCCATCTCAGTCCCCAGACCTGAATATAATTAAAAATCTGTGGTGTGACTTAAAGAGCGCTGTCCATGCTCGGAAGCCATCAAACCTGAATGAACTAAAGATGTTTTGTACAGAGGAATGGTCCAAAATACCTTCAACCAGAATCCAGACTCTCATTGGAACCTACAGGAAGCGTTTAGAGGCTGTAATTTCTGCAAAAGGAGGATCTACTAAATATTGATTTCATTTCTTTTTTATGTTGCCCAAATTTATGCACCTGCCTAATTTTGTTTTATACAATTATAGCACACTTTCTGTAAACCCAATAAACTTCATTTCACTTCTCAAATATCACTGTGTGTGTCTCCTATATGATATATTTAACTGACATTTTTTATTGTAACAACCAACAATTTATACAGGAAAATCATGACGATTAACAAGGTTGCCCAAACTTTCGCATCCCACTGCATATATATATATATATATATATATATATATATATATATATGCAGTAATGTGATAGCAAGTTTTTTGCAGTATATCTATTATAATTTTAAGTTAAGCTTACTTTCTTTTTCTTTCATATAGCCATGATTAACAATAATTTTTCATTTTTTCTTCTTTTTTCCTTTTTTAGATGCGTCTTGACAACATTTGACTCACCTGGGGACAGACATAATTTTTTATGTTTGATGGAATATTATTGCTTTTTTTATACATTGTTTTCTGTTTAGAGGTGATAGTGGAAATGTCAATTTTTTGTCAGTAGAGCATGGGGCGGCATATTTTTATGCATTCTTTGTATGGGTGGTGTGCAGGCTCGGACTGGCCCACAGGGGAACAGGGGAATCCCCCGGTGGGCCCCTGAGCAAGGTGGGCCCCTAGTCTCCCATTCCCTGCACAAGTGGCACTTGACACATTAGAATTACTGCACTACATATATATATATATTCAATGTACAGCACCTCAACCAATATATTTGAATGTATCCATACAGTGGGTCCCCAAAATAAATTTTAATGGTGGGCCCTAAGTACCCCAGTCTGACACTGGTGGTGTGAAATTGTGGTGAAAGCTAGGTATAAGTGTTTACAAGGGAGCCTGGAGGGTGGGGGGGGGGGGTCGCTCCACATATGTGGGTTGGCCAACCGTTTGGTTTCCCGGCAATTAGGGGCCATCTCTCCAATTTTGGAGTGATGAACCCTTTCTTCACTTTTCTACCACTTTATTGACACACCTGGACTATTTAAATGAGGAGACCCCTCTTTATCTGGTGGACTTAAGAACCTAAGTGTCCAGTATTACTTTACATACTTGTCTCTTTTTTGCATTCAGTTTTAAGTAAATATATGCCAGCCTTTTTGTAACTGCTCTATAGGCATTTTTGCCCTTTTTTAATAGGGTGCTTGTGACACAGTAACAGCAAGGGCGCATGTCAGTGATCACTGACTATAGAGCGATTTGCCCTCTTGCTTTCCCCATTTCAAGATGGCCGCCACCCGTTCCGGAGTGGCAGAGCGCATATCAGACATGCTCAATACACTTTTGGCTTTTCTCTGACTCTTCTCTCTCTCCCGGACATGCGCATTGGCGCTATGTGGACACAGATATTGGCGTGCATACATGCTGTTTGTCTACTGGTGAGCCAAATCTTTTGACCTATTCATTGAGTAATCATTTCAATATAAAGTCTACAAGTGCAATCATCTTATGTAATGAATATTAATCATTGGACTATATGATTTGGTGCACTCACTGTATTATGTATAGGGATATGACAATCAGGTGTACAATTGTATTAATGCATCATGATGTACTATGGCACTATGCAATTTTATTGGCACTTCTGGCACTATGTTTTTTAATGCATAATTATGTATATTGAATTATGATTTATTGCACATGCTTTTTGCATACATAAATCTGATCTGTTCCCATGTATAACTGCTTGAGAAATGCTCTAGGGTTGGGCCGAAACGAATAATAGTATGTTTTCATTTTTACTGATTTTGGAGTGTTGCCTTTTTTATATATTTATATATATTATCTAATATATAAAGCTGTGTGTATGTATGTCTGATAAAGGAATCTGCACCATTGCATTTACAATCACGAAATTTGGCACACAGGTATATCAGGTGTCCAGGAAGGTTTTAGACCAGCTCTCTGGGACATACCGTTTTAGAGATATTCCCAAAAAATGCATTAGCCAATAAAAGCCTGGTCACATGATCCTTATCAGCCAAAAGAAGTTCGCTGGCAGTTTGTCTCCACACACACAGTTTTACTCCAGGTAACCATAACAACCCAGCCATGTTTTTTAACTGCTGTAGATGAGCTTTAAATGAAATGTGTCACCAGGATAATCGCTATTGAAGTAAAGCCATGTCCTAATAGCACTTAGTACCTTATTTCAGGAGGTTTCCATAACAACTCTGTGGATTACACCGTTTAGGGAGCAGAGTGCTGTGGAGGTCACAGTTCAGGGGGCAGATAGGGTGGCCATTCAAGTCAGAGAGAAACATAGAAGTAGTCCAGCAGAAATGTATGTAGCTGAGTCTTCTTTATTAAGGTGAAATTCTTACAAAAAGCAGCGCCGTATTCACAACAGGATTCACAACGTCAACGCGTTTCGAACAGAGTTCTTATTCATGACTTCAGTCATGAATAAGAACTCTGTTCGAAACGCGTTGACGTTGTGAATCCTGTTGTGAATACGGCGCTGCTTTTTGTAAGAATTTCACCTTAATAAAGAAGACTCAGCTACATACATTTCTGCTGGACTACTTCTATGTTTCTCTCTGATAACCTTGGGCTACTTACCACAAAGTCCGTGCAGGAGGGATCCCAGAAGGGAACAGATCAAGCAGGTGAGCTGGACATCACATTTTCCTAGCCATTCAAGTCACCCTTAAAACCCTGCCCCCAGGTCCCACTAAGCCCTGCAGCTCACATTAAGACAGCACAGTACTGCTGTCTTAGAGTGAGCTGTTCAAAAGGACATGCCCCCGATACATTTAGGCCATGCCCCCTCCCACTCAGCCAACAGGGATTGAAAAAATTAAGTTAAAAATCAACTTCTGGGTCCCGCTAAGCCACACCCCGATCTTGTTAGGTCATGCCCCCTCCCTCTCCTCAGCCGACAGGGATTTAAAAAATGAAGTTAAAAATAAACTTCTATTAGCTGCAGGGGTGGGAGGGATGGTGACTTTCTCCCTGCAGCTCACACTCAGACAGAACAGTGCTGCTGTCTTAGGGTGAGCTGTTCAAAAGGACATGCCCCCTATGTGGTAAGGCCACACCTCCTCCCACTCCTCAGCCAACAGGGATTAAAAAAATGAAGTTAAAAATCGACTTCTAGATCCCGCTAAGCCACACCCCTGACCCAGTTAGGCCATGCCCCCCTCCGCAGCCTATGGGGATTGACAAAATGAAGTTAAAAATCAACTTCTGACAGCTGCAGAGGTGGGAGGAACGGTGACTTTTTCTCTGCAGCTGACTCTCAGACAGGACCGTACTGTTGTCTGGGTGAGCTGTTAATAAGGCCATGCCCCTATCTGGTAAGGCCACACCCACTCCCACTCTTCAGCCGACAGGGATTGAAAGAATTAAGTTAAAAATCAACTTCTAGGTCCCGCTAAGCTACAACCCTGACCTGGTTAGGTCACACCTCCTCCCCCTGTGCAGCCAACGGAAGTTAAAAATCAACTTCTGTCAGCTGAAGGGGTGGGAGTGAGGGTGACTTTCTCCTTGCAGCTCACGCTCAGACATCACCGTGCTGCTGTCTGAGAGTGAGATGTTCAAAAAAACATCCCTTTGTCCGTCCAGGCCCTGCACAAGATGGAGGACATGGAGTCTGAAAGCCAGACTGTCTGGCCTAAAACTGGACCTCTGGTCACCCTAGAGGTAGGCTACTGTGGAGGTCACAGTTAAGGGAATGGTCCGTTATGGAGGTCAATGTTAAGGGGCAGATTGCTGTAAAGGTCACTGTTAAGGGGGAGGAAACCTGTGGAGGTCACTGTCAATGGGGTGGTGTGCTGCGAAACTCACTGTTAAAGGGGAAGGCTGCTGTAAAGGTCAAAGTTAAGGGGGTGACCTGCTGTGGAGGTCCCATTTTAAGGGAAGGGGCACTGTGGGGGGTCAGTGTTAAGGGGTGGAGGGCCGTGGAGGTCACTGTTAAGGGGTGTGTTGCTGTAAATGTCACTGTTATAGTAGATACTGTCGATATCTTTTAACGACACACAAGCTTTAAATTAAATTGATTACATATACCCGGGCGAAGATGGGTCCTTAAGCTAATATATATATATATATATATATATATATATATATGTATATATACTGTATAATCAGAGAAAATGCAGTTCTTGAATGATCACTCATTCCATATTATCAAAGCTTAAAGGGGTTGTCCACTTTTTACTATTGATGACCTATAATACAGGCTATAGCTACTAGAGATGAGTCGTTGATCCAGGGAGTTATTCTGATTGCCTGATTGGAGTCGGGAAGGAATTTTTTCCCCTTAAGTGGGGAAAATTGGCTTCTGCCTCACAGGGTTTTTTTTTTTGCCTTACTCTGGATCAACTTGTAGGAAACAGGCCGAACTGGATGGACAAATGTCTTTTTTCGGTCTTATATACTATGTTACTATGTTATCATCAGAATAGGTCATCAATATCAGATCAGTGGGGGTCCAAATCCTGGCTAATCAGCTGTTTAAAGAGAAGGCAGTGCTTGTACGAGCATTGCCTTCTCTGCTCTGTCTATCTGCTCACTGCAGCAATTGCAGTAGAGGACAGGTGTAGTTACAAGTATGATAACCCCATTCACTTCTATAATTCTACTTTCACACTAGCTTTGCTAGAATCCCGCAGGCAGTTCTGTTGTCTTTTGTTCCATTGTATGTATAACGGACCTGGTATTTAAATTTTTTAAAGATCAAAAGAACCAATTTCAGATCCAAATAGTACAGTGGCTATAAAAGTGGACCAAAGGTCACATATCCCTCAGATGCTGCCTCAGAAGATAGCAAACATGATGCCAGACCACATTTAGTTTGGATTTCAGGCTCTAATCCTTGTTTCCCGCTGGAGGAGACGTCTTTGAGCGAGACGGCGCCGTCCCTATTGGGTGCATCTGATCACTTCTGCCCCAATTAGAATGGGTGCATTTGATCTTCTTTTTCCAGAACTGCGGAATTATCATGACAAGTTTCTTAACTACCTACAGATGAGTGTCTCCAGTTTTAATGATCTGCTACAAAAGGTAACTTCTCGCATCAAAAGACAGGACACCATTTTCCGTTGAAGTATTTTACCTGCAGAACGGTTAATGCTTACCATAAGGTAATTAGTAATTTATTTTTAATTTTATATTTTGCTACTAAATGTTATTTTTGTATACTTTTTATCAGTTTCGGCTAGGAATAACCACGGTTTCCTTGATTGTCAAAGATACCTGCAGTGCTTTGTGCGAGCTGTTGTTTATACCTCACCCAAGTAGGCAACAGTGGATCGAAATTTTGGGAGGTGTGCCAGTTTCCTAACTGTCTTAAGGCAGTGGACAGGAAACATATATGAATTATCAAGCCCCAAGGTACTTTAATTACAAAAAATATTTTTCCATTATATTAATGGCCATCTCTGATGCCCAGTACCAATTTGTGTCAATCGATGTTGGGGCTTATGGACGAACCAATGATTCAATGGTCTTCATAAATTCGTACATGGGGCGAAGGGTATACAATAGACACATTGATTTTCCACCTCTTCAACCTCTACCAGGTACTGATGCTCCCCCCATGCACTTTGTGTTGCTTGGTGACAAAGCGTTTCAGATGTGTGGCAATCAAATTAAACCTTATTGCAGCCTCAGATTAAACTGGAGCAAACGCCTGACTAGGGCCAGAAGAATGGTGGAATGCGCATTCAGCATTCTGTTCGCTAAATGGCGTATTTTCACCAAACCCATTTAACTATAAATAGAAACTGTTGATAAGGTAGTAAAGTCATGTGTGGTGTTACGCAACTACCTCCTCATAAAATAACCACTCCATGTTGAACAGATCCCTGAAGACAGCGATTTGGCCAGTATTGAAAATTTTGGACCAAGGACCACTGTAGCAGTTTCCAGGATGAGAGACTCCTTTGCAGAATATTTCTGCTCAGCTGCAGGAAGAGTGGACTGGCAGGATAAAATTACTTAAATTATTTTATCCTTTTGAACAGCTCACGTCCTTTTGAACAGCTCACCCTAAGACAGCAGCACTGTTCTGTCTGAGTGTGAGCTGCAGGGAGAAAGTCACCATCCCTCCCACCCCTGCATTAGTTTTTTCATGAAAAATTTATGTAATTTGAATATGTTCTAGATGCAGTTTGGTTGCATGGTTATGTCGGTGGGTGGGTAGGTACAGTAGTGTGTTTTTATTGATTTTCAAGACCTGTTTTGTAAAATTGGTTTCAGATTATTAAACTTTATTTTTATACCATACACTGAGTTTTTATGCACATATTGATCTTCCCACGCTGGAGGTGCGACAAATACTTGTGTTGCTCTGCCAGCGTAGGCAGAATATGTGAGCTCTAGAGCCCTCTACTCTCCCCATGCTGGAGGAGCTACAAATACTTGTGTCGCTCCGCCAGCATTAGAAGAATATGTGAGGCCTCTCTTCTCCACACTAGTCTTCTCTTGTCTACATACTCTCCCCACACTGGAGTAGTGACAAATACGTGTCGCACTCTACCAGAGTAGGCAGAATATTTGAGCACTAGAGTCCTCCATCTCCCTACGCTGGAGGAGTGACAAATACTTATGTCGCTCCGCCAGTGCAGAGAAATTTGAAGGGTTCAAAAAGAACCCATTTTGTATCCCTAAATTAAAACACCCATTAAAAAAATAATCCAAAGAAAAATAGATTTTATTAAATATAACATTCATTAAGAACATAATAACTTTGTTCAGAAAAAAAATAAAAAAAATAAAAAAAAATTTTACAATTACCTAAACACAGGCCTGGGGGGGACTAGAAGAGTGGGTGGTGGAGGGCATTGTGCTGGTTGGGACCCTTCCGTCCTGTTGCTGACTTGCCACTGTGGACAAATAAGTGCACTTTGGGGCAAGTGCAACAGTGGGAGTATGTAAAGTGGAGAATGCGGCAGGAGATCGAGTTTGCAGAGCCAGGGAAGAGAGAGTAGTAAAAGAGGTTGGAGGATAGTAATGAGGAGGAGAAGGTGAAAAAGGGTGAGAAAATAGCTTGGGGGTTTGGGACTGGGATGGGCGTTGGGTGTGGGAATTGGGATGGGATTGGGATGGGGGATGGGATTGGGATGGGGGATGGGTGTGGGATGGAGGATGGGGCAGCTGGGAGAGGGATAGGTGTGGGATGGGGGACAGGTGTTTGATGGGGGATAGGACTGGGGTTGGGGATAGGGCTGGGGTTGGGGAAAGGATGTGGGGCGGTGTTGCACCTGCCACAAGGCGCAGTCCACTTGTCTTCGGGCCTCAAACAATTGGTCGGGCGTAAACTGTTCCATCACAGGGACTAACGAGTTCAAATACAGTTGCACCGGACTCATTTGTGACGTCAACACTAGTGTTGATCACGAATATTCAAATTGCGAATTTTAATCGTGAATATCGGCTCTTTGAGAATTCGCGAATATTTAGAATATCTCAAAATATATTCGTAATCGCGAATATTCATTTTTTTTAAATACCAGTCTATGCAAATTTTTTAATCAAGAAAATAATGCCTGAATATCAGGAATTTCCAAATTCGCGAATATATGGCGAATATTCGCCCAAATATTCACGAAATATTGCGAATTCGAATATTGCCCCTGCCGCTCATCACTAGTCAACACCGCCCCCTCCTGAAGACGTCGCAAATTATACTCCAATCTGGCAACTCTATTTGTGAATCTCATCAAGTACTCGTAAACGAGCCTTGTGAGATCCTCGTAGTCAGCCTGAGGGCTCCTTCCTGCCCTCTGGCGATACATAATGGGCTCAAATAATGGTACTAATTAGGCCATCAGTGCGACGCCAGGGGTGGAAGTAGGGAAACATTGGAGTCCTGAACACTTGCTTGAGCAGGACGAGAGGGGCCCGCGGAGGCCGCCCATCAGGAACCACCTCCTAAGGAAATTTGTGCGCCAGAGTACTGCTTGCTGTTCTGTAAAGCAAAAAAAAATAATCACAATTAGCAATTGGATTACAGTGTAGAACCTCTGGAATAGAGGTGAGCAAAGTGACTTCTGATGCTACATATGAAGTTGCATTGCAAAACAAATTCATCCAAAGACTGCATGTAGATAGAGCCCAGACATTCTATTAGTGTACAGAGAAGTATCTATGTACAGTATGACAGTTTTTTAGGAAAGCAACTTCAGATATATCATCTGAAGCATGCTTCGCTTATCTCTACTCCATGAAATACTATGTGGATGTCCAAGACAGAGTGCCAAATGACTGTCTGCCTGGGCCATACACATAGATAGGAAAACACAATTCAGAATCTCTATAAACTTTTACCTTTGCAGCTCTAGAGTTCTTCGTAGGAACCCCAAGGTGGAATGATAGCGATATTCCTGCCTTGAGGTTGCTCCCGAACCACTCGAGCCCGAAGTTCCTTGTTGTAATCTTTCTTCTAGTGGTCCCTGATGGACTGCCACCGAACCATTATTGTCGCCCCTGTTAAAAAAAAAAGAAAAGTTTATTCTTTACTCTACATGATTTTGTGACACCAAAAATGTTTTTTTTTGTTTGTTTTGTTTTTTTGTTTTGTTTTTTTGTTGTTTAATTGATGTGACCATAACGACAATAAAAATACATTTGTTGTTAAACTATCGGTGGCAGTGACCCACATCAACTAGACGATAAACAACTTCTGAGCAATAAAACATACGTGTATTCAATCTACAAATGAAATACTGTACAGTATACTTACGGCACTGCTCCCATTGCCTGTCTCCGAGGTCCTCCCAATTCAGCACAATTGCCTCACCAATTTCGTGCCAGAGGAGCTGGGCGTTCCTCTACCATCTGGATGAGGAGGTCATTATCTATGAAAAAGCTCCTCATCCATTCTGGGGAAGACTTTGGAACCCTAAAAAAAAAAAAAAATTAAATACTGTTTAAAACTTTAAATTTACAAGACTTTAATTGCAAAAACGACCCTGACCGCCGCAAGCTCCCTGACTTCTTCTGGTGGAGGACCTCACTGTGAAGCAACGGGACGAGATGGCTGTAAAATAGAAAAAAATATATGATTAGAGAACACCTCCTCTTCAGACGATGACTACGAGAAAAAACACAAAGCATAATTAGAATACTGAGAAAATATTACAGCGGGGCTTGCTATAATCCAACTCAACATACCGTAGCATTTCGCCAAAAGTACATAGGGACTGCTGGTAGTATAAGGACATAGGGGATGCTAGGAGTAGTAGTTCCTAGGACTACTAATCCTAGCATCCCCTATGTACTTATAACATGCAGCTCCTATGTATAAATACATAGGGGCTGCTTATATTTAATTATTTTCCTGTTGCAAAACAAAAAAAAAAAACTTTAATACTCACCTTCAATGGCGTGCTGCTGAATCCCTCGCAGGCTGGCACAATAGGGAGAAAAAAGGAAGCGGCGAAACCAGCTCCTCCTACATACCAGCGCAGGCGCAGACCGGAAAGCCAGAACCGGCTATGCATCAATTTCCAGAACACTTGGTATCCGATCCAGTATTAATACATTTCAATGGAACTGAATGCCGGATACGGCAAGTGCGGTAGAGTACCGCAATTTTGGCCGCAAAAAATACAGCAGCAAGCTGTGGTATTTTGTCCAGTCAAATACCGTATAAGGCCTTATGCACACGACCATTGGTGTTTTGCGGTATGCAAACCGCGGATCCGCAAAACATGGAAGCTGCTCCTCGTTCTGTTCCGCAATTTGCGGAACGGAACGCGGCCCATTGTAGAAATGCCTATTCTTGTCCACAAAACGGACAAGAATAGGACCTGCTCTATTTTTTTTGCGGGGGCATGGAACGGAGCAATGGATGCGGACAGCACACAGAGGCCCCACGCGGCCCCATTGAAAATATGCAGCTCGGATGCGGACCACAACAATGGCTGTGTGCATGAGGCCTTAGGGACGGAACGGAGGACATCCTGATGCATACTTAACAGATTGCTTTCTGTTCAGAATGCATTAGGACAAAACGGGTGTGTTTTTTTCTGGTATTGAGACCATATACCAGATTTCAATACCAGAAAAGAATAACGCTAATGTGAAAGTACCCTAAGATGGCCCTGTAGTATTCACTTAAACAGACAAGGAGGCCTTCTCTTCAAACAGCTGATCAGCGGCGATGTCGGGAGTTGGACCACCACTGATCTGATATCGATATGGATAGGTCATCAATATTAAAAATCAGACAACCCCTTTAAAGGGGTTCACCAAGAATTTAAAAAATGAAAAGACTTAAATATTATTTTATAATAAATATATTCAAAAATACCTTTCATTACTTAGAATGGCTTGTTTTGTCTAGGGAAAAATCATTAGGAGAAATAAAATGGCCACCGTCCTATCAGTACACACAAAACCTGTCCTAATCACACAGGAGGGCAAGTTACTTCACCACGATGAGCCACAGTGCTGCCTCATCCTCCTCTCTGCTCTGCTTGACAGGAATCATGATCCTGAATACAGGGAAATCTCTGTGGGAATGGAGATGAAGGGGACATGAGAGAAGGTGGGGATGTGGCTAATAAACAGCAGCACTTGTTTACAGTCTCCATTACCACAGCCTGTCCTATCTGTCCTCTCTGTACTTCATGTCTCCTAATGAACTAAATTCCCAAGAGATTCAGCTAAAGTTCTTATCATCTGTATTCAGGATCCTAATCCCTGACAAGTAGAGCAGAGAGGAGGATAAGGCAGCTCTTTACCTTAGTGTTGTAAAGTAACTTGTCCTCATGTGTGATCAGGACAGGTTTTGTGTGAACTAATGGGACAGTGGCCATTTTGTTTCCCCTGATGATTGCTCCGCAGACAAAATAAGCCATTATAAGTAATGCAAGGTATTTGTGAATATATTATATAATAAAGTAACATTTAAGTATTTTCATTTTCTTGATTCCCGGAGAACCACTTTAACCTCTTTCCGACCTGCGGGCGGTCGGTCTGTTCCTCCTTGACGCGCCCGCGCGTCATCTCGCGAGAGGCGAGATTTCCTGTGAGCGCGTGTGCGCGCGTTCACAGGATCACGTCGGGGACAAGGTAAACTACAGCCTGCCAGCGCTGATCGTGCGCTGGCAGGCTGTAGAAGTTAAAAAAATGGCATATCAGACGCTGTTTTGTTAACAGCGTCTGATATGCTTGCTGATCGTTCCTTTGGTGGTCCCTTTTGCTTGGGACCACCAAAGAAACTTTTATAAGTGCACCAAATCACCACACAGACCCGGAAGTTTGCGGCCGCAGCTCCGCAAATGCTGATGCGGCGAGCGCATAGTGTGCTCTCCGCATCACCGCCAGCCCCATTCACACTGAATGGGTCCGCATCTATTCCGCAGAATTGCGGAATAGATGCGGACATTTTTACGGACGTGTGAATGGGGCCTTACTACTTTTTTTTGCACATTTTGGGCAGAGATTTTTTCATCCACATTGATTGATGCGAATGAAAAAATCTGTGCCGTTCATTTTTTTCTTTTCAGCCCAGAGACTGAACGGAAAAAAATCTCATTACCCGTATGCTCAATATAAGGAGAATCGCAGAAACTCCTAATGCTGGCCATACGTGTAATGATTGCGGAGACCCTCAAATGCCAGGGCAGTACAAAAACCTCACATGTGACCCCATTTTAGAAAGAAGACACCCCAAGGTATTCCGTGAGGGGTATGGTGAGTTCATGTAAAATATTATTTTTTGTCACAAGTTAGTGGAATATGAGACTGTAAAAAATAAAAAAATCTTTTCTGTGAACTCGCCATACCCCTCACGGATTACCTTGGGGTGTCTTCTTTCCACAATGGGATCACTTGTGGGGTATTTATACTGCCCTGGCATTTTAGGGGTCCTAAAGTGTGAGAATCCAAATGCGTAAAAATGCCCTGTGAAATCCTAAAGGTACTCATTGGTTTTAGGGCCCCTTTGCGCATCTTGGCTGCAAAAAAGTGTCACTCATGTGGTATCGCCGAACTCAGGAGAAGTAGGGCAATGTGTTTTGGGGTGTATTTTTACATATACCCATACTGTGTGTGAGAAATATCACTGTAAACGACAACTTTTTAAATTTTTTTATTCAAAGTTGTCAATTTACAGAGATATTTCTCACACAAAGTATGGGTATATGTAAAAATACACCCCAAACACATTGCCCTACTTCTCCTGAGTACAGTGATACTACATGAGTGACACTTTTGCAGCCCGAGTGCTATAAGGGGCCCAAATTCCAACGGAGTACCTTTAGGTTTTATATGGCTGCTCACAATTTAGCCCCACCCAAAATGCCAGAACAGTACAAACACCCCACAAATGACCCCATTTTGGAAAGAAGACACCCCAAGGTATTCGCTGAGGGGCATAGTGAGTCCATTAAAAATTTAACTTTTGTCAAAAGTTAGCAGAAAGGTAGACTTTATGAGAAAAACAATAAAAAATCAATTTCCGCTAACTTGTGCCAAAAAAATCTTCTATGAACTCGCCATGCCCCTCACAGAATACCTTGGGGTGTCTTCTTTCCAAAATGGGGTCACATGTGGGGTATTTATACTGCCCTGGCATTTTAGGGGCCCTAAAGCGTGAGAAGAAAAATGCGTAAAAATGCCCTCCTAAAAGGTACTCATTGGTTTTAGGGCCCCTTTGCGCATCTTGGCTGCAAAAAGTGTCACTCATGTGGTATCGCCGTACTCAGGAGAAGTAGGGCAATGTGTTTTAGGGTGTATTTTTACATATAACCATACTTTGTGTGAGAAATATCTCTGTAAATTGACAACTTTGAATAAAAAATGTAAAAAGTTGTCGTTTACAGCAATATTTCTCACACGCAGCATGGTATATGTAAAATACACCCCAAAACACATTGCCCTACTCTCCTGAGTTCAGCGATACCACATGAGTGGCACTTTTGCAGCCAAGGTGCAGAGGGGCCTAAAACCAATGAGTACCTTTAGGATTTCACAGGCCATTTTTACGCATTTGGATTCTCACGCTTTAGAGGCCCTAAAATGCCAGGTCAGTATAAATACCCCACATTTGACCCCATTTTGGAAAGAAGACACCCCAAGGTATTCCGTGAGGGGCATGGCGAGTTCACAGAATTTTTATTTTTTGGCACAAGTTAGCGGAAATTGATATATATTTTTTTTTATTTTGTTTTTTACAAAGTCTCATATTCCACTAACTTGTGACAAAAAATAAAATTTTACATGAACTTACCATACCCCTCACGGAATACCTTGGGGTGTCTTCTTTCCAAAATGGGGTCACATGTGGGGTATTTATACTGTCCTGGCATTTTAGGGGCCCCTAAAGCGTGAGAAGAAGTCTGGAATCCAAATGCGTAAAAATGCCCTGTGAAATCCTAAAGGTACTCATTGGTTTTAGGGCCTTTGCACCCAGGCTGCAAAAAGTGTCACACATGTGGTATCGCCGTACTCAGGAGAAGTAGGGCAATGTGTTTTGGGGTGTATTTTTATATATACCTATACTGTGTGTGAAAAATATCTCTGTAAACGACAACTTTTAAAAATTTTTATGCAAAGTTGTCAGTTTACAGAGATATTTCTCTCACCCAACATGGGTATATGTAAAAATAAACCCCAAAACACATTGCCCTACTCTCCTGAGTACTGGCGATACCACATAAGTGACACTTTTTGCAGCCTGAGTGCAAAGGGCCAAATTCCAACGAGTACCTTTAGGTTTACATGGCGGCTCACAATTAGCCCCGCCCAAAATGCCAGAACAGTAAACACACCCCACAAATGACCCCTTTCGGAAAGTAGACACCCTGAGCTATTCACTGAGGGGCATAGTGAGTCCGTCTGAGATTTCTTTTTTTTGCCAGAAGTTAGCAGAAATTGAAACTTTTTATTTATTTTTTCTCAGAAAGTGTCATTTTCCGCTAACTTGTGAAAAAAATGAAATGATACATGAACTCACCATGCCCCTCCGCGAATACTTTGGGGTGTCTTCTTTCTAAAATGGTGTGATTTGGGGGTATTTATACTTTCCTGACATTCTAGCACCTGACGAAACATGACAGGTGCTCAGAAAGTCAGAGCTGCTTCAAAATGCAGAAATTCACTTTTTGCACCATAGTTTGTAAACGCTATAACTTTTACCCAAACCAATAAATATACACTTATTGGACTTTTTTATCAAAGACATGTAGAACAATAAATTTAGAGAAAAATTTATATAGAAATGTAGTTTTTTTAAAAAAATTTACAACAGAAAGTGAAAAATGTCATTTTTTTGTAAAAATTTAGGTCATTTTTGATTAATAGCAAAAAAAGTAAAAATGTCAGCAGCAATGAAATACCACCAAATGAAAGCTCTATTAGTGAGAAGAAAAGGAGGTAAAATTCATTTGGGTGGTAAGTTGCATGACGGAGCAATAAATGGTGAAAGTAGTGTAGTGCGGAATTGTAAAAAGTGGCCTGGTCATTAAGGGTGTTTAAGCTAGGGGGGCTTAAGTGGTTAAAGGAGTTTTCCCATGATTAATGTAAAAAATGAACACTGGACATAATATACTGCAGTATATGACAATATATTTCTACCAGATCTAGAATAAGCAGGGTAACTTGCATAGATCCAGAGTTCTCCACTTCATTGCTCTTATAAATTCTCTTCTGGCTTGCAGCTCAGGAAGTGTGTCCTTTCTGCTACAGCTATTTCCATGTCATAGCTCAGGGGCTTGTCCTTTCTACTGGAACCCCCCCCCCCCATCACAGCTCAACAGTCATGTTCTGTCTCATGACCTTTCTGCTGTAGCTCTCTCCTTGTAAGAGCTCTATGGAACTGCTGGAGATAGCCAAGTACAAGTATTTGGTTATCTCTGGGAGCCCTATAGACCTGAATAGAGAAGCATGACCGTTGCTCCATTCAAATAGGGACCTTCGTTCAGGTGATCATCATATCCTTGCTGATCAGACACTTATCCTGTGGATAGGGAATAAGTTGTCTTCGTGGGACAACCACTTTAATATTTAGTAGCCAGATAACTGAACCTTTTCTATCACACAATGAACATTTTTAATGCTCATCTGAAATGAGTGACACTGATACATGAACAGAAAAAGTCATTTAAATAATACCTTTCTTCCATTTAAATGATGTAATTATGAAATGTTCTTTTTTGCATTTATAATCAGATGCAAGAACAGATGGGATATGCTCATTTTAATGTAATGTGTCAATTACACTGCCAAGAGATTGTTCACTGTAACTAAAACTTTTCAGCTTAATTGTTACTAAGAAACTGTGCTGATTCCATGTTCTGTTTTCCCAAAAGGAACATCACGCAACCAGTATCAAGTATGAGGGATCTCAAGGAACAGAAAGTGACAGCTTGTTTCAAACTCTGGTGGAGCACTAGTAATGGGGAAGTGTACAGATCGCAGATCATGAGGACAGCTATATTAATTACATTCCCGATGGTAGTGCAGTTTTAAATAATGGCTTGCAAAAAAAGTAAGCTTATTATGCAACAGTTGAATTAAAATGATGCATGAGGCTCATTATAGCCTTTGGAGGAGAGGGGAGTCTACAATAGCTGATGAGTTCCTAGGAGCTTGGCAGTTGGCTGAAAAATGTGTGGCATAGGACATCCTAAAGTATGCATAGTCTGGGAATAAATAAGTAATCGGAGAGTGAAAGTATCAGCATTCTGTATATTCTTTAGGTGATTATAGTTAATGATACTTGTCTTCAAGTTAGATAAGTTTGGCGGTAATTAGTTTCACATGTAATGACAAAGTGAACTTATTTTAACCCTTTCACAACTGTCCACTGTCTTTTAACGTCAAGCCATTCTGGTCCTTAGTCTGCATTGCAGTCCTTTGGCATACTTAGCTGCTTTAACATTCCTGTTACAGGAGTTGGTGGGGTCCCCGTCTATCAGAGGAAGCTGCAGACCCTAAGAAGAAGTTAGAATCATTTTACAAACATTTATTTTCATCACACATACAGTAGGGCTCAATGAGCAATATAAAAGAAAAGAAAAAGAAAACCACCGACTCTACTCCAACACAAACCATTGTCATATTGTCATATCCATCCTATTCCCTCAAGACTATATATCATTTAGCAAAATGTCTGAAATGCAATATTTTACATCTTGTACCCCTTAGCCCTAATAAAACTAAAATAACAGAAAAAGAAATCTCAAAAAAAAATAAAAAAATACTATGTGTCATGAAAAAAAAGTGCAACACAAATATAGCCCAATGAAACAAAAGTAAGGGCTGTTAATCCACCACGTGCACAAATAGGGTCATGACATTCTGGTCATTAAGAGATTTGGAGTGTTTTGTGTACCTTATTAAAGAGGTTGTCAAAGTTAAATAAAATTTCAGACATCCTCTGTAAATGATATAAAATAACAAAATAGAACATTGATATTCATTTTTTTAAAACATTGAAAGATTATGGCCCTGATTTATCATGCCTCCACTCCAAAATTCAGGCATCAAAAAGTCAGAAAATAGGGATTTTGCAACCTTTCAGGCTCACTTTTGCATAGTATTATGCTGTACAGCCTCTCTGGGGGTGTATTTCACCTGTAACTGGGGCTACTATGTCAGCGCCAGTTACAGGAGAAATCAATAGTGGAAACAAAAAAAAAAGTGAAGTTAAATGTCCCCCAGAGGTCTTGTACGACCTTATGGGGGACGCTAAGTGTAAAATAAAAAATAAAAAATAAAGTGTTTTAAAAAATAAAAATAAAATGGTTTCACATAAAAAAAATCCCCAATTAATTAATGAAAAAAAAATAAAAAATAGAAAAAATAAAAAAATTGGACATATTTGGTATTGCCACGTCCGTGACGGCCGGCTCTATAAATATATCACATCATCTACCCCGTCCGAATGATGTAAAATCAGTTTGTAAAATCAGTTTTGAGTACCCCGAGGTGTGTAGTTTCTACAATGGGATCATTTATGGAGGGTTTCCACTGTGTAAGCCCCACAATGTGACTTCAGACCTGAACTGGTCCTTAAAAAGTGGGTTTTGAAATTTTTCTTAAAAATTTTAAGAATTGCTACTAAACGTCTAAGCCTTCTAACGTCCTAAAAAATAAAATGACATTTACAAAATGATGCTAACACAAAGTAGACATATGGGGAATGTTAAGTAATCAATATTTTATGAGGTATCACTTTCTGTTTTAGAAGCAGAGAAATTAAAATTTTGAAAATTGCGAATTTTTCAAAATTTTTGTGAAATTTTGGACTTTTTCATAAATAAAGGTGAAATATATTGACTCAAATTTATGACTATCATGAAGTCCAATATGTCACGAGAAAAAAATCTCAGAACGGCTTGGATAAGTAAAAGTGTTCTAAAGTTAACACCACATAAAGTGACACATCAAAATTAGGCCTGGTCAGGAAGGAGAAAATGGCCCGGACTGGAAATGGCTAAGGTCTATAATAAAATATGAAATCATACTATGATTTAGTGGGACTATGACATAGTGGGAATAACTGAGACATGCCTGGATGACAGCTATGACTGGGCATTTAATATAAAAGGTTACAATCTGTTTAGAAAGGATCGTCAAAACCGGAGAGGGGGAGGGGTCTGCCTCTATCTGAAGTCCTGTCTAAAGCCCACAATTCGAGAATACATCTGTGAGGGACATGAACATGTGGAGTCACTATGGGTAGAAATACATGGAGCAAAAAACAATAATAAATTACTAATATCCACAGAAAATCTACTCCTAAACGAGATAGACGAGGCGGCAAATCATAAGGAAGTCATTATTATGGGGGAATTCAACTACCCAGATATAGACTAGGAAGCTGAGAGCTGTACATCCCATAAAGGAAACAGGTTCTTGGCAATAGCCAAAGACAATTACCTTTCCCAACTGATTCAGGACCCCACTAGAGGGACGGCCATACTGGACTTAGTATTAACCAATAGACCCGACAGAAAAACAGATGTGCAGGTTGGGGGGTCACCTAGGAAATAGTGACCATAAAGTAATAACCTTCCAATTATTCTTCAAACGAGAGTTTCTAAAGGGAGGAAAAAAAATACCAAACTTCAAAAAAGCAAAATTTAGCCAACTAAGCAAGGCCATAGGCCTAACTAACTGGGACAAAGTCTTCAAAAATAAAAATACAACCACAAAATGGGAGATTTTTAAAAGCATTGTAACATCTAATTTTGAGAGGTACATACCTTATAGGAATGAAAGGCTAAGAAACAATAAGAAACCAATGTGGATAAATAGAACCGTAAAGAAAGCAATAAATGACAAAAAGAAAGCATATAAATCACTAAAACAGGAGGAACCACTATAAGAAAAAAAATTGAATATGTAAAAAACTAATAAAAATTGCCAAACTAGAGACCGATAGATTAATTGCCAAAGAGAGTAAAACTAACCGCAAAATGTTCTTCAATTATATAAATGGTAAAAAATATAAATCTGAAGGAGTCGGCCCTCTACATAGCAATGAGGGGGGTGTTGCAGAGAGCGACGAGGATAAAGAAAAACTATTCAATATGTTTTTCTCCACTATATTCACTGAGTAAAACTGTCAGATGAAATGCAGAATGTAAAAGTAAATTCCCTATTAAAAGTGCCCTGTCTGACCCAGGAAGAAGTACAACAGCGACTTAAAAAGATTAAAATAGACAAGTTGCCAGGACCGGATAGCATATAACCCCGCATCCTGAGGGAATTAAGTGATATCATAGCCAGACCTTTATTTCTGATATTTACGGACTCTATACTGACAGGGAATGTTCCACAGGATTGGCATATAGCAAATGTGGTAGCAATATTCAAAAAGGATCCAAAAACAGAGCCTTGAAATTATAGGCTGGTAAGTTTAACATCTGTTGTTGGTAAACTGTTTGAAGGGTTTCTAAGAGATGCTATCTTGGAGTATCTCAATAAAAATAAGCAAATAACGCCTTATCAGCATGGCTTTATGAGGGATCGGTCATGCCAAACGAATTTAATAAGCTTCTATGAAGAGGTAAGTTCTTGACTTGACAGCGGCGAATCAATGGATGTCGTATATCTGGACTTCTCCAAAGCATTTGACACTGTACCTCATAAAAGGTTGGTATATAAAATCAGGATACTCGGACTGGGAGAAAATGTCTGTAAGTGGGTAAGTAACTGGCTGAGTGACAGAAAACAGAGGGTGGTTATACACACTCAGATTAGGTCACTGTCACTAGTGGAGTACCTCAGGGGTCAGTATTAGGCCCTATTATCTTCAATATATTTATAAATGATCTTGTAGAAGGCTTGCACAGTAAAATATAAATTTTTGCAGATGACACTAAACTGTGTAAAGTAACTAACACTGAAGAGGACAGTTTTCTCCTACAGAGGGATCTGGATAGATTGGAGGCTTGGGCAGAGAAATGGCAGGTGAGGTTTACCACTGACAACTGTAAAGTTATGCACATGGGAAGGAATAATGCAAGTCACCTGTACATACTAAATGGTAAAACACTCGGTAACACTGACATGGAAAAGGATCTAGGAATTTTAATAAACAGCAAACTAGACTGTAAAAAACAGTGTCAGGCAGCTACTGCCAAGGCCAATAAGATATTGGGTTGCATCAAAAGGGGCATAGATGCCCGTGATGAGAACATAGTCCTACCACTTTACAAATCTCTAGTCAGACTACACATGGAGTACTGTGTACATTTCTGGGCTCCTGTGAACAAGGCAGACATAGCAGAGCTGGAGAGGGTTCAGAGGAGGGCAACGAAAGTAATAACTGGAATGGGGCAACTACAGTACCCTGAAAGGTTAAATTAGGGTTATTTACTTTAGAAAAAAGACGACTGAGGGGAGATCTAATAACTATGTATTATTATATCAGGGGTCAGTACAGGGATCTCTCCCATCATTTATTTATCCCCAGGACTGTGACTGTGACGAGGGGACATCCTCTGCATCTGGAGGAAAGAAGGTTTGTACACAAACATAGAAAAGGATTCTTTACGGTAAGAGCAGTGAGACTATGGAACTCTCTGCCTGAGGAGGTGGTGATGTTGAGTACAATAAAGGAATTCAAGAGGGGCTTGGATGTATTTATGGAGTGTAATAATATTACAGGCCATAGCTACTAGAGATTGGTCGTTGATTCAGGGAGTTATTCTGATTGCCTGATTGGAGTCGGGAAGGAATTTTTTCCCCTTAAGTGGGGAAAATTGGCTTCTGCCTCACAGGGGTTTTTTGCCTTCCTCTTGATCAACTTGTAGGAAACAGGCCGAACTGGATGGACAAATGTCTTTTTTCGTTCTTATATACTATGTTACTATGTTACTATACACACCTCACCCATTTGATTGCAAAGAGCATCTCAGCTGCCATCTTGATAACGTCATCATGTTGTCCGGAGTGGTGACATCATACGTCACAGCGCACAAGATTTTGCTTGGGATCTTCAATAAAGATAGCAGGTGCAGGATCTTCACGCTCAAATGGAGGAGGTAAGTATGATTTTTTATTTCCCCATTTCAGGGAAAATCATTACCACGAAGCTTGAGGAAATTTGGCAAATTGATTTTTCCCTGAAATTTGGATCGAAGTCCACTTCAGAGACTTTGATTTGCTCAACATTAGCTATAATTGGTGTTGAGCGAACTTGTTTTTTATGTTCGGCATGCAAAGTTCGGGTTCGGGTTCTCGAAGAATCCCGTTATGGTTTCCAAATTCCGTTATGGTCTGTGGTAGCAGAATCCATAACGGGATACTTCAATAACCCGAAAATGAATTTTGGACGCAGAACTTAAAACACAAGTTTGCTCAACACTAGCTATAATGTAATAATGATAACGTGTCTCTCTGTTTAACAGCAAACTCCTGTTGGCTTTCTACAACACACAGAAGGGATAAAAAAAAAAAAAACCTCTCAAGCTCCTCCAGACTAAACGTACGGCTTAAGGTGCTAAACAGCTACAGTATTTCCTTTTGAAATGCATATGTTACTTTTTTAAGTCAATAAGCATGACTTAAGGTAAACTTTTCTATTATTTATAGCCTTGTAAATGCTTAATATGGATTGTTTGTATTAAACCATTTGACACATTCAGTGAATTGTGCAGCCTTTTATTGGCCCAAAACACATCCTCTACTCTGCATAAGTGCAAGGCGGGGGCTACACTGTGTCTATAGCCACAAGGGACATCACATCGCTAAAGATCACAGCACCAGGATGCTACTGTACTGTAAATAATTAAAGTTAATAGTATTGCTTTCCCAACATGTATTCCTTTCCCAACTAAGCTGTACATCCTGGATAAGAGTGCCTGAGCGCGTAGCAGCATTCATATCCAACACTATGATTATGAGAAATCAATAGCCACACTGCTTCCACACTCCAGTCTTGCCAAATCAGGACATTCACAGAACCAAATATTGGCCCTTCCTACTGCCTGTGGCTTGAGCATACTCAGGTAAGCTCTAATGTACGGGCATATAGATGAAAAGTATAATCAACTGAATTAATTCCTCAATGGCATTTAAAAAAAAAGGTAAAAGTGAATAAAGAAAGATCTAAGTAAAACAATAAGTATAATACATAAATTTCACATGGCAGCAAATGACATACCGTAACTGTTTTGTATGTCTACAACTTGAACTTGTTTTTGAAGGTTCATGGACTATGTCATGTTTTCAGTATTTCCTCCAATAATATTGTTCCAAAGCCATACACAGTGTATGCAACCAAACAATCACAGCTTTAAGTCCTCCAATGGGACTAAAAATAAAAAAGATTTATAGAAACGTATCAAAGTTACATTTACACAGTAGTATTGTTTGTAGATAGCATACAGTGGCGTAGCGTGGGTTGCCAGCACCCGGGGCAAGCCAAGTATTGCACCCCCCCCTCCAACTTTTGACCATGCCCCTTTTAACAAATAATGCAGTAGATGTCACCTACAGTCCTATGTAACACTACATATAACACATTGATAACTCTCTGAGTACAGATAGTGTAGTAGATGGGTGTGAGGTCCCAGAATTCATAACACACACAGTGTTACCTGAAGTCTGGGGCCGGGCTCAGGCAGTGTGGGCCAAATTATATATCCAACCCATCCCCCCCCCCCAAAAAAAAAAAAGATATTTGGATGCACATAACATACCTACAGCACCATACCTGTTACATCCAGTGACATCATTCGCCTATGCCAAAAGGCAAAAACCAGTGCTTTCCAAAAGATTCACCAAAATGCAAGATAAAATATCACCATAAACTTTATCAAACATGTACAAAATATACAATTAAAGAGTAGGTCAACCACTGAATGGTCCGACAGCCGGACCAATCCCCAGAACACCTACCAGAGAAACACATGCAGGAAATGGGGAAAATATGTAAAAGGTAACTATTACAATTACCTAGCTCAAATTGTATTGTAAAGAGGGCATCCCAAATAACCACAATACAAAAGGAGAGAAAAAAAAACTCTAACTTCAATATCAAAAACAAAGACATGCCCAGTATACCCTAAAATACATATATACCTAAAATAGGCTAAGGAGAAACCTGACCGATACAAGCAGAAAGTAACAAAATAATAGAATAACGATATTACCCATTATCCAGCTTATGTGTTTCTCAGGTACACCAACACCTCAACGCGCGTTTCACCACACTGAGGGATTCGCCAGGAGCGTACTTAGCAGCGTATCCCCAGGTCCTTGGTCCTTGGTACTTAAAATATAGGTATTTGCTGGCTGTACTTTCAAAGTCCTTGGGCAATTTGGATATTCTGTGCCGTATGGCCAGTGGGCTGAATTACGGGAAGATAAGGCCTGACTAACCCGTAATTCAGCCCACTGGCCCCAGGTATCACCCATACGGCACAGAATATCCAAATTTCTGCCCAAGGACTTTGAAAGTACAGCCAGCAAATATCTATATTTTACGTCCCCAGGACCAAGGACCTGGGGATACACTGCTAAGTACGCTCAAGGACCTTTGAGATTGTAAGTCACGTGAGCCGTCACATGTAGATTCCTATAACATGTGGGACGCAGCGGCGGTCTGTGTGAGCGATCCCCAGGACGTGAATCTGGCAAGAGACCATGTGTGAATTCAAGTTTATGCCGAAATATTCCACGCCAGCTCGAATGGTGAATGTGGTGAGGGGCAATTGATTTTATTTAAGGATATATTTGCGGTCTGAGTTTATTTTATATTAAGCTGGGCACTGTCACATCTAAATATATGCGGACTACAGCTCACTACTGAAGGACGGCTTATTATCCACTACTGCCATATTGTGGACTTTGCAATTCTTACCACCTGATACATTGGATAGGGTGAATTACGGTTATTATCCAGTCATTTGTATTGGTGCATTTTGATACTTCTACTATCTATACATGTGAATTTTATTATTGTTTTATTTTATTTTAATAAATAGTATATGGTATTATCTACAAGTTCCTAGATTGAGTGCCCCTGATTCCATTACATTTTATGTTTTTCCTCATTCGGTTTGGGTGTACCGACAGGTGAGCACCATCTCCAGAAGTCGATTACACTTTACTTCTAATAAGTAAAATCAAAGTGAGGTGCCTTAAAAGGATTGTCCCATGAAAAATATTCTGTAGTTTTCAAACCAGCACCTGGATTCTGAATAGTTTTGTAATTGCATATAATAAAAAAAATATGTAATTGCATATAATTAAAAAAAATTAGTATAGCAAATATAATGGTGATATATAATAGCAAATATATCTGTATAGCACCACCTGCTGTTTGTTCTTTTTCTTATTTCTCTGTCCACCTCACTAACATGGACGCACATGCTCAGTTCCATCTTTCAACTGCCTGCTGACCTTGAGCAAGTTGAGCAATGAATGTGATCCATGTGAGGTACAGGATGGTTCTAACTGTTAGAAAGAGTTTGTCATGTTCTATCTGATGTCTAATGTTCATTTTCTACATTAATCGTGGGATGATGAAGAAAGTTGACTGTACCCA
Source organism: Bufotes viridis (assembly GCA_033119425.1). Lineage (NCBI taxonomy): Eukaryota > Metazoa > Chordata > Amphibia > Anura > Bufonidae > Bufotes > Bufotes viridis. The sequence continues at coordinate 235,487,355 of CM065590.1, forward strand.
GCTCTAAGTTGGATGCGCATTGCGAGAATATTACTTTGCCTATTTTTTGCAATAAATAGAATAATGACTCAGTCATTATAGGCAACATTCCTATTGGCTTGCTAGAATTAGAGAATATAGCGCTATATTCGTATTCGTCTTATTCGTTAATTCTACCCAGCCAAACAATAAGTAAGTTGCATATACCCCGCTCTAAGTTAGATGCGCAATGCAAGTAATATTACTTAAACTACTCGCATTGCGCATCAAACTTAAAGCTTCTCGCATTGCGCATCCAACTTAAAGCTGTGTATTGGCAAGTTTACTTGGCTTGCTACAATTAACAAATATAACCAATACGAATATAGCGCTATATTCTTTTTCTTTGTTAATTCTAGCAAGCCTACCAATAGGAAAGTTATACCCCATTCAAAGTTTCATTCGCAATACACAAATATTACATTATGTAATATTTGCGATAAATAGAATAATGACAAATATTCGATTTCGACGAATATTCAATCGAATATTTACGAAATATCGCAAAATCGAATATGGCACCTCCCACTCATCACTATTAACGAATATGACGAATACGAACATAGCGCTATATTCTCTATATTCGCTAATTCTAGCAAGCCAATAGGAAAGTTGACTGTATCCAGCTCTAAGTTGTATGCGCAATGCGAGAATATTACTTTGCCTATTTTTTGAAATAAATAGAATAATGACTCAGTAATCTATTTATTGCAAAAAAAAGGTAACTTAATATTCTCGCATTGCGCATCCAACTTAGAGCTGTGTATAGGCAACTTTCCTAATGGATTTCTAGAATTAGCGAATATAGAGAATATAGCTATATTCATAATATTTGTTAATTCTACCTAGCCAAACAATAACTAAGTTGCATATACTCCGCTCTAAGTTATATCACCGAATAACCATAAAGGGACACGCAATAAAAAAAAATTCAACTTTATTAGTTGATAAAAAGACCAACAACAGATCTATACATAATGTCAATATCATAGAATATATGGCGGCAGTACAAATGGTAGCCAAGACATGTGACTCCCCTCCCATGCACAGAAGGCCCCGATTATCTCTCCTATACAGGGTAAGTGAAAACCCTATCACAATGCTGACAAAAATAATAATAACACCCCCAATATAGAATATAAAAATGGAACAGTGCCTAACCGAACTAGCCTGATGGGCAATTATACACATACAATACAGCAACGAGACACATACATTCCATATTTAATATACCTGAGGGACACTTGAAAAGGAGGACACGGGCTTCTTAGCTGAGAGGAGAGCCCACCCAGCATATGTTTCGCTCCGCTTTCTCAAGGGGCGCAATGCGAGTACTATTACTTAATATTTTCGCATTGCACATCCAACTTAGAGCCAAGTAAACTTGTGTGCAAGTTTACTTGGCTCGCTAGAATTAACAAAGATAACCAATACGAATATAGCGCTATATTCCTTATCTTCATTAATTCTAGCAAGCCAACCAATAGGAAAGTTATACCCCGTTCAAAGTTTCATTCGCAATACGCAAATATTACATTACATAATACTCGCGACAAATAGAATAAGGACAAATATTCGATTTCGACGAATATATGATGAATATTCAATATAATATTCATAAAATATTACGAAATCGAATATGGCACCTCCCGCTCATCACTAGTAAGTAGTGGATGCAATGACAGGGACGAAATCAAATGCTGCATTCATAGCTGATCACGGCATCTCATAGTAATAATAGAATGCATACAAAAGTTTATTAAATTACACTTTGTCAAACTACCTGTGCATATGACTAGTGTTGAGTGAACCCGAACTGCAAAGTTCGGGTCCGTACCAAACTTTGCGAGTTCAGGTGCCCAGACCCGAACCCGAACTTTGTAGAAAAAGTTTGGGTTCGAGTTCGGTGTTCGGGTATTTAATAAACCTTGTTAAAGGCTGGCTGTAGGGCAGCCAATCAAAAAGCTTTTAAGCTGTGGGCACTTAGGAGCCATCACAGCCATGCCTAGTAATGGCATGGCTGTGATTGGCCGGTGCATCATATGACCCAGCATGTATACAAGCTGGATCACTTGTAGCATAGCCCATCAACTCTGAGTAGTGTTGGGACAAGAAGCAGGCAGCTGAAGTGACACAAAAATATAATAGCTAATCTGTCTGTTAGTTCAATGGGGGACATACACCAAGTTTTTGTGTGAAGTATACCTGCACTGCATCCGTGACAGGGAAATTAATATGTTTATTCCGTCTGTTAGTAAGGTGGGTGATACATACCCATTTTTGCTGTGAGGTACACCTGCATTGCATCCGTGATAGGGAAATTAATATAGTTAATCCGTCTGTTAGATCGGTGGGTGACATATACCCATTTTTGGTGTGAGGTACACCTGCACTACATATGTGACAGGGAAATTAATATCGTTAATCCGTCTGTTAGTTCAATGGGTGACTTCAAAGAATGAGGAGAGCATCAAATAAGGGACGTGACCTTGGTCATGGTGCTGCTGGTGTTGGTGGAGCTCCTGTTGTCGCAGGAGGAAGTGGTCGATCTGTGCCAGCTACATGCCCAAATGAAACACCTTCCTCGGGTTCAGTTAGGCAACAGAACGTTTAGCGTTAATTTGTAGGCCCGACTACTGGTGTACTAATGGTGAGGCCAGAACAAGTAGAAGTGGAAGTTGATTGGGGGGCTGACAGTGCCTCCAGTTCCTTCACATTGTCTCCCACCTGGTCCCCTGCTAAAAGCACAGAGTTGGCACCTGCAGCCCATAGGCATCTGTCTTTCACCTCACCCCCTTGCAAATCAGCCAAGCAGTCTAAGCCCCAAGTCATTCAGCAGTCTCTTATGCTTTTTGAAGACTCTGCCAGCAGGGTTTCTGTGGGCCATCCACCTAGCCCTGCCCTAGAAGTGGAAGAGATTGAGTGTAGTGATGCCTAACCACTTCTGTTTCAGGATGTGGACATGGGAGAACCACCGCCGCACGTCTCTGATGATGATGAAACACAGGTGCCAACTGCTGATGCTTTCTGCAGTGTGCAGACTGGGAAGAAGGGCAGAAGTGAAGAGTGGGTGGAAGATGATGTGGAGGATGATGAGGTCCTAGACTCCACATGGAATCAAGGTCATGCGAGTGACGTGTGCAGTTCAGGGGAAGAGGTGGTGATCAAACAGTGCCAGCTGCACAGCAAAAGAGGGAGCAGGGTGCCAAAGCAGAGTGGCCTTAGCCAGTACACCTGCTACTGCCCACCACACCCAGGGACTGAGCACACCAAAGCCAGCTCCAAAGAGTTCCCTGGCATGGCAGTTCTTCAGACAATGTGCTGACGACAAGACGAGACTGAGTGGTTTGCACGCTGTGCAATCGGAGCCTGAAGCGAGGCATAAATGTTCTAAACCTGAGCACCACCTGCATGACCAGGCATCTAAATGCAAAGCACGAGCTGCAGTGGAGTACACACCTCAAAAACCACAAAAGATTTCAAGCTCCTCCTGTTCCTTCTTCTGCTGCAGTATCGGGGTCTTCCTCCCCCGCTGGAGTGATAGTGACACCTGCCACCCAGCAAACACTGGAGAGAAATAGGAAGTACCCCCCTTCCCACCAGCAATCCCTGGCCCTGAATGCCAGCATTTCAAAATTCCTGGCTTTTGAAATGCTGTCATTATGTCTGGTATAGACGGAGACTTTTAAAAGCCTTATGGCGGTGGCTCTCCCATAGTAAGTGGTTCCCAGCCACCATTACTTTTCCAGCCCAGCCATCCCTGCCTTGCACAATCAAGTGGCGGACAAAATCAGGTGTGCACTGCGCAACGTCATCTGTGGCAAGGTCCACATAACCACCGATACGTGGACCAGTAAGCACGGGCAGGGACGTTATATCTCCCTAACTGCACACTGGGTAAATGCAGTGGCGGCTGGGCCTGACGCGGATAGCAGTTTAGCGCATGTCCTTCCGCCACCGAGGATTGCAGGACGTTTCAGTTTGCCTCCTGTTGCCTCCTCCTCCTACTCTGTTTCGTCTTCTGCCGCCTCCTAATCCAGTCAACGTAACACCTTCACCACCAACTTCTGCATAGCCCGGGGGAAACGACAGCAGGCTGTTTTGAAACACACCTGTTTGGGGGAAAAACCCCACACCTCTCAGGAACTGTTAACAGGCATGGAACAACAGACCGATGAGTGGTTGGTGCCACTAAGCCCCAAGCCAGGCCTGGTGGTGTGCGATAATGGTAGAAATCTCGTAGCAGCTCTGGTACTAGCCGGTTTGACGCACATCCCTTGCCTGGCGCATGTGTTGAATTTGGTGGTGCATAAGTTTCTAAAACATTACTCCGATATGCCAAGTAGCTGCTACAAAGAGTGCAGGCCGTCTGTGCATGCTTTCAGCGTTCTCACCCTGCTTCAGCTCGCCTGTCTGCACTGCAGCGTAACTTCGACCTTCCAGCTTACCGCCTCATATGCAACGTACCCACAACGTTGAACTCCACCTTGCACATCCTGGACAGACTGTATGAGCAGCAGCAGGCGATAGTGGAGTTTCAGCTGCAGCACACATGGGTGAGTTTCTCTGCGGAACAGCAGCACTTCACCAATGAGTGGACCTCCATGCGGTGCGTGTGTGCCTTGTTGCACTGTTTTGAGTACTCCACCAACACGTCCAGTGCCATTACTATCCCACTTCTATGTTTCCTTGAAAAAACCTTTGGGCAATAATGGAAGAGGATTTAGCACAGGAGGAAGAGGAGGAGGCAGAGGGATCATTTCCACGGTGATCAGGTCAGTCATTCGCAAGTGGCTCGGAGGGTGAGTTCCTGCACCAACTGAGGCCAGGTACACAACTGTCCAGCCAGGACACCGTTCTGGAAGATGAGGATGAGGAGGAACTGTGTTCACAGCAGGTTGGCACCCGAAACAGCTCATCGGCATCACTGAAGCGTGGCTGGGGGGATACAGAAAACACAGACGATACACCTCCCACAGAGGACAGCTTGTCATTGCCTCTGGATTACAGGATGGCCAGCTACAAGGACAACGTGCCATCCTTAATTCCGTCACTGGAGCATAATCGGAAGATGCGCGAGTACAAGCGCACGCTGGTAGACTCGCTGCTGATGGTATTCCCACCTAAAAGCGGGGGCTCAGTGGAAGCACAAGACAAAGCCAGAGAAGGAGGAAAAAGTCGCCAACACAATTGGGACACCACCAGCACCTCAGAAGGCAGAGTTAGCATGGCCAAAATGTGGAAAGCTTTGTCAGCACGCCACAACAACCAGCACTACCAGTCTTAGCAGGAGGCAGCATTTCAGCAACATGGTGCAACAGTTCGTGTGCACATGCCTACACATACTGACTGATGGGTCTGCCCCATTCAACTTCTGGGTCTCCAAATTGGGCACATGGCCTGAGCTTGCCCTTTATGCCTTGGAGGTGCTGGCCTGCCCTGCGGCCAGTGTATTGTCCGAATGTGTGTTTAGCACGGCAGGGGGGGTGATCACAAACAAGCGCAGCCGCCTGTCCACAGCCAACATGGACAAGTTCAGATTCATTAAAATGAACCAGGCATGGTTCTCACAGGACTTATCCGTACCTTGTGCCGAATAGACAAGTATACCGGCCGCACTCAGCCATTGTTATACTCCAGCGCTCTTTCTCTTTGCGTTCTCTTTTCCATTTCCCAATGTTTTGGGGCCTTCCCAAATTTATAAAAAAATAAACTAATAAATAAATAAAAATATAAAAAGTCTATCTCCTCCTCCTCCATTGCTGCTTCCACCTACATCGCCTCCTCAACCTCCTACTCCACTTTGACCTCCACCTCCTAGTTCTAGATTATTATTTTTAATTTTTTTCTATTCTATGTTATTTTAAGTCATTTCTCTAAACATTTGTTTGCAGGGAAATGTCCAACTCTTACCCCCATCTTGCTTCCTTTTGCAGCCCTCTAGCCCTTACTATGACTATTTTAGTTTGGTTCGAGTTTGGGTCCCGAACATCCACCAGTCCCCTCATCCCTACATATGACTTGTCATATATCCCTATACTCACCTTCAAGAATTTTCCCTCAATATCTGTTGTATTCAGTAGCATGTTGAGCCAGGGCCAGGTCGCACTGGCAAAAAAATTTCGGTATGAAATAACTGCTGTGGCCTGACCTTGTCTCAATGAAAGACTGCACATGCTTTATACTCTTTATCTACCCTTGGTAAAACCATTTTGGTCATCTTGAACAAAGTCTGGTAATATTCTAGCTAGCCAGCTAATATCTTTGGAAATATTTTTGTATCTATATTACTTAAAGGGGTATTCCCATCTCAGACATTGGGAGCATATCACTAGGATATCTCCCCATTGTCTGATAGGTGCAATTCAGCACCAATTCAATTATGAAATGATTTTGAGGGGCTTACATATTGGAAACCACCCATAAATAACCGTAAATGGAAGTTAAATGTAAAAATTTTACATTATGTTAATCAATTTTTTTGCAATACATCAAGGGTTAACAGCAATATAAACCTTAATATATATTACTCTGATTCTACAGTTTACAGAAATATCCTATATGTGGAGGTGAACTGCTCTATGGGTACGTGGCAGTGGTCAGAAGGAAAGGAGCGCCATATGGATTTTGGAGGCAGATTTCGCTAGAATGGTTTTTAGCCACCATTTTGTATTTGAAGAGACCCTGACATACCCCTACAGTGGAAACCCTCAAAAAGTGACCCCATTTTGAAAACTACACCCCTTAAAGAATATATTAAGGGGGGGGGGTACTGAGCACTTTGACACCCTAAGCGTTTTACAGAATTTGGAAAAACTCGGCTGTAAAAATGAAAAGTTTAGTTTCTTCCAATAAAATCTTGCTTTAGCCCCAAATTTTTCATTTTGACAAGGAGTAACTGGAGAAAGAGCAACCCACAATTTGTTACCAATTTTCTCCTGAATAAGGCAACACCCCATATGTGGTTGTAAACTGCTGTGGGGGCACATGGCAGGACTCAGAATGGAAGAATTTTGATGGATAAGTTTATGGGTGCCATTAGTTTTTATTTTTTAAGTTATTGTCTCATGTAGGGGCTCGATTTTTGCAGGATGAGGTTACAGTTTAATTGGTACCATTTTGGACACATAAGACTTTTTGATCGCTTGGTATTAAACTTTTTGTGAAGCAAGGTGAAAAAAATGGCATAGTTTTTTTTAATTTTCTTACAGCATTCACCTGAGGGGGCATATAATGTGATATTTTTATAGAGCAGGTTGTTACGGATGCGGCAATACATAATATGTCTATCATTTTTATTTTTGTTAAGTTTTAAACAGTGAAATCATTTTTAGGCTACATGCACACGACCGTTGCCTGCCTCCGCGTCCGCTCCTCCTGCAAATTTTGCGTCCATCAAAAAAAACGGATGACGGACCGTTTTTTTTGACAGATCCGATTTTTATGGCAGATCCATTGTAAAAATGCCTATCCTTGTCCGCAAACGTGAAAAAAATAGGACATGCACTATTTTTTTGACGGAATGAAAACACGGACCACGGATGCGGAGCAAAAACGGTTGACCATCCGCATTTTTTGACGGACCCATTGAAATGAATGGGGAAGCATCGTATCCGTGAAAAAAAACGGAACGGACGCGGAAACAAACAACGGTCGTGTGCATGAGGCCTTAAACAGAATAAAATTTTGTTTTTGTGTTGCCATTTTCTGACAGCCCTATATTTTTTTTATTTTTTGGGTGATTGTCTAAGGTAGGGACTCATTTTTTTGGGGATGAGATGACGGTCTGATTGGTACCATTTTGGGGTACATAAGACTTTTTGATTACTTGGTAATACACTTTTTGTGAGGGAAAATGGCCTTTTTGACACTTTTTTTTTTTTTACGGTGTTCACTGGGGTGGATCATGTGATATTTTTATAGAGCCGGTCGACACAGATGTGGCGATACCTAGTATGTCTACTTTTATTTTTTTCCCTATTTAAAAATTTTTTTTTTTTACTTTATTTTGGAAAATTGGACGCTTTTTTTTCTTAAAAACGGGAAAAGGACGCTTTTTTTACTTGAATCTTTTTATTTTTTGGGAAAACTTTATTTCTTTAACTTCTTTTTTCACCTTTTTTTTCCCACTTCAACTTTTGGGGGTCTGATCGCCTTTGCAATGCATTACAATACTTCTGTATTGTAATGCATTGGCTGTAAGTGTATTACTAACTGTAATATACTTACAGTTTCCTGTCTGTGAGATCCAGGGGGCTGGATCTCACAGGCTCTCACGGAAGGCAGCCACGATGCCTAAGGAAGGCATTGGGCTGCCTTCCCTGCCATCTGGTGCCTGTCACAGCAGCACGGGGAACCGATGGACACTCCGCACCTGGCAGGATACCGCAAGTGCTGCGGTCAGCGCTGACCACAGCAGTGCAAGGGTTAATGCGCCGGCATCTGTTTTTCACCGATATTGGCGTATACAGCAGGGTTCCGGCTATCTGCGACTGCCAGACCCCTGTAGCTGTATGGCACTGGGATTTCTGTCCCAGTTTCCAGCACCTTACATGGTATCCTACGAGTTAAAAACCATCCATCTGGTTCTTTGGACTTTTCCAAAGCATGAGATTTAATATTTTCCTGTAATTCTTCGGAAACAATTATTTCTAAAAATATATTTCATTCATTCATTTAAGGCCTCTTGCACGCAAACTTTTTTTTCCCGTTTCTGTTCCGTTTTTGAGGTTCCGCAATTGCATTCCGTTTCCGTATTTCCGTATATAAGTTCTGTTGAAATATAGAACTTGTCCTATTATTGCCCTATTATTGCCCACAAATAACGATCCGTGGCTCCATTCAAGTCAATGGGTCCGCAAAAAATACGGAATGTATCCAAGCAATAGTTCAAATGGCTGCAGCTCTCACCTCTACCTTTAATCCAAGAAGCACGGAAAAGAGACCAGAACTGGGCCTTATGAAGTATCCAATGGAAAAATGGAATTCAGCTTCTTATGGAATAAAAAAGGTTCTGTATTGGCTCATCATATTACTGCACTATACACTAACATTCCTCAGGATTCGGCGATTATGGCTCTTAAATGGTTCCTGGAGCACTACAGCAACTATACTTTGGAATTGCAGGATTTTTTGTGCATATGTGTGGATTTTCTTATGAGACATAATTTCTTTATGTTTAATAGGAAATACTATTTTCAAATGTCAGGTGTCTCAATGGGGGCCAAACACTCACCATCTATAGCAATATATATATATGTATATATATATATATATATATATATATATATATTGGGAACAACATTTTTTGCTTCTTGATGACAACCCCTTTGCTGGATACATAAAATGGTATGGGCGTTATATAGATGATATGCTGTGGGTTTGGCAGGGAGAGGAGAATATGGTAGCCCAGTGTGTCAATTATCTCAATAACTGTACAGATTACATTAAACTTACTCATGTTAGCGATTCAGCTAAAATCGACTTTCTTGATTTACATTTGGAATCGGACCTCTCTGAGGGAGTGGTCACTATTTGTACTTTTAGAAAAAAGACATCTGGGAATACCATTCTTTTTTCCTCCTGCCACCCACCGCATGTCATAAACAATATGCCAAAAGGGAAAATGATCCGAGCAAGACACAATTGCTCAACAGAGGGCTTATTCTCAAAACAGAGGTTATCACACATAGACTTCTCAGTAGAGGTTATACACTTCAAAATATTAATAAAGGCATTGAAATTGCCAGATTAAAAAATAGAGAGTCCTTGATTTTTCTTAAGACTATGGAAAAAAAAACTATAAACGTCAAAAAAGTGAATAATTAAATTCTGCTCAAGAGGATAAAAAGCCGACTGTTTTTGTCACTAATTACAGTAGAGAATATCTACACATATGCAAGATCATCCGAAAACATCTCCCTGTCCTCAATTATGATCAGGAGTGGAGAGATGTGGTATCTGCAGGCATCAAATGTATATCTAAAAAAGCACCCACAGTGGGACAAAAACTTAGCCCCAGTTTGTTTATTGACACTATCCCTCGGGCATGCTCCTGGCCAAAAACCACTGGTAATTATAAATGTGGAAGTAGGAGATGTATATGCTGCCGATATATGTGCGTTACTAAGGAGGTTGCGTCCACAGTGAATAATAACAGACACACTTTGAAACAATATATTAATTGTTACACGGAATTTGTTGTGTATGTTATCACATGTAAAATTTGTAAACTTCAGTATCTTGGATGCCCTATGAAAGAGTTGAAAATACGCATTAGAAAACATCTTAGTGACATCCCTTATTTTCAGACTCGTAATGTATCAGCGGCGACTTTCCACTTCGCCACTGTTCATAAAGGAGACACATCTGCGTTTTGTGCACAGGGGATCGAAGTGGTGACATTGCCTATGAGAGGAGGGGACCGTAGACAAAAACTTCTCAGTAGGGAAACCTTCTGGATGTTTTTGCTTGACACCTGTATACCAAAAGGGCTAAATAGAAAACATGATCTTACTCTGCAATACAACTAAGATGTTCTCATTATGTATCTGTATGCACCACCTGTGATGCTGGATCTCCTCCCCTGGATCACTGAATGGCTCACATCAGGATACCTTGCTAATTAGAAGGGGCTGGACCCTGTGCTGTATAAAACGAATGGTTTTAATACATGTTGTTATGTCTTGAGGAAGGGCTGGATTCTGTAGCCCAAAACGCGTCACTTTGATGTTATCTTCTGTGACTTTGGTGGATTTTATATGATGAGCCAATAAAGAACCTTTTTTATTCCATAAGAAGCTGGATTCCATTTTTCCATAGGGAACACATCCGTATGTCTTCCGTTTTTTGCGGATCCATACCCACTTTGCCCATGTGTTTACTGTACATTACTGTACATTACATTAATGATTAAAAATTTTATGTTTCTGTTTGTGAACTGCAAACAACAGATCGCATACGGAAACCATACAGAGATTTTTTGCGGAATTACGTTACGGAAATGGAATGGAAATTGAAACACAACCGAAACAAAAAAAGGAACAACAGATCCGTTAAAAACGGACTGCAAAATAATGAAAAAGCTTTACGGTCATGTGCAAGAGGGCTAAAACGGATATATCCTCTTTAGTTGAGATTCAGCTTTGAAAGTATTTATTTTTGTCTTACTATATAATTTCTGATAAAATTCGGTCAAGATTCCAATTATTTCCTTTGAATCACATTTTTATAACTTATCATTTTGTAGGGCCATAAAATTTCCCCTTCCTTTGACTAAATGTGTAAGCAATTTTTCTGATTGCTCTTAAAACGGAACACTTTTTTGAAGTATATAACTTTTCTTACTTTTCAAGATAATTCTCAAAAAGTTATTTAAGATTGCTCATTTTATATTTATTTTCTGTTGGTGGGGATGTTTTATTTATATATATATGCCCTTTCATACTTTTTACTAAGTTGTAAATATTTGCCTATATTTTTTGGGCGGTCACAATACATGAAATCATTTTTCAACTCAATATTGCTTTCACTATCTCCCATAAAAACCTTTAGGCCCCTTTCACACGGGCGAGTTTTCCGCGCGGGTGCAATGCGTGAGGAGGACGCATTGCACCCGCACTGAATCCGGACCCATTAATTTCTATGGGGCTGTGCACATGAGCGGTGATTTTCACGCATCACTTCTGCTTTGCGTGAAAATCGCAGCATGCTCTATATTGTGCGTTTTTCACGCAACACAGGCCCCATAGAAATTAATGGGCTGCAGGAAAATCGCAAGCATCCGCAAGCAAGTGCGGATGCGTTGCGATTTTCCTGCATGGTTGCTTAGCAACAGGACCCGATCTCTATTATTTTCCCTTATAACATGGTTATAAGGGGAAATAATAGCATTCTTAATAAAGAATGCATAGTAAAATGAAGTGGAAGGGGTTAAAAATAATAAAAGTTAACTTACCTTAGCCACTTGATCACGTAGTCGCGATCTCTCCTCTCTGTCCCTGCATCAGCTAAGATCTACAGGACCTGTGATGACGTCACATCACATGGTCCAATCACATGGTCCATCACCATGGTAAGATGGACCATGTGATTGGACCATGTGATGTGACGTCATCACAGGTCCTTTAGATCTTAGATGATGCAGGGAAAGAGAGGAGAGATCGCGACTACGCCATCAAGTGGCTAAGGTAAGTTAACTTTTATTATTTTTAACCCCTTCCACTTCATTTTACAATGCATTCTTTATTAAGAATGCTATTATTTCCCCTTATAACCATGTTATAAGGGAAAATAATCAATTCTCCAGAATACCCGAAACCGGACTTCAGTGATGAAGTCCGGCTTCAGGTTGGGTACCAAACATGGCGTTTTTTCTCACGCGCGTGCAAAACGCGTTACAAACGTTTGCACCCGCGCGGGAAAAATGCGCATATTCCCGCAACGCACCCGCCTCTTATCTGGGCGTCAAACATGACGCCCGTGTGAAAGAGGCCTTAGGATCCTTGCAGACGAGCATGAGCAGATTAGGTTTGGATGCGTTGCTGATGCGTTCAGTGAAAACTGCAAGATTTCACAAGCAAGTACATTCAGTTTTGTTTGTGATCGCGTTCAGTTGTTTTTATCGCACGGGTGCAACGCAATTTAATGTGTTTTGCACACGCGTGAAAAAAAACTGAATGTTTACAAACAACATCTGTTAGGCCCCTTTCACACAGGCGAGTTTTCCGCGCGGGTGCAATGCGTGAGGAGGACGCATTGCACCCGCACTGAATCCGGACCCATTCATTTCTATGGGGCTGTGCACATGAGCGGTGATTTTCACGCATCACTTCTGCGTTGCGTGAAAATCGAAGCATGCTCTATATTGTGCGTTTTTCACGCAACGCAGGCCCCATAGAAGTGAATGGGGCTGCGAGAAAATCGCAAGCATCCGCAAGCAAGCGCGGATGCGCTACGATTTTCCCGCATGGTTGTTTAGCAACGGACCCGATCTTTATTATTTTCCTTATAACATGGTTATAAGGGAAATAATAGCATTCTTAATAAAGAATGCATAGTAAAATGAAGTGGAAGGGGTTAAAATCAATAAACGTTAACTTACCTTAGCCACTTGATCACGTAGTTGCGATCTGTCCTCTCTTTCCCAGCATCAGCTCAGAACAATGGATCTGTGATGACGTCACATCACATGGTCCAATCACATGGTCCATCTTACCATGGTGATGGACTATGTGATTGGACCATGTGATGTGACGTCATCACAGGTCCTTTCATACTTTTTACTAAGTTGTAAATATTTACCTATATTTTTTGGTGAGTGTTAGGTCCCGAGCTACTTGAGAAACCTTGGCGTGGTGCTTAGGCTTAAGACATGTCCTACACTGCAGGACATGTTGACTAATCTCAAAATTTTAACATCAGTTTGAAGGCTTAGTAAGACCGCAGTGTTCACCTGTTTTGTCATTTTTTATTGTGATATTGTTATATTATTTATCACATTCACACAATTGCCATCCCATGTAGGATGTCTATTGTGGTACTTGTGGTCCGCTGCGGGCATCCTCCACTGTATGCATTTTTGCTGGGGATCGCCATTAGCAACGGACCACGAGTGCAGGATCTGTTCCCCTGTATATATATGCACAACTGCATTTTTGGGTTAAGCACATCCTGCTTCATGCCACCTTTCAATTGTTTTACCCTTAGCAACCATCCATGAAAAATGCATCGCATACGCACTTGCTTGCGGATGCGATTTTCACGGAGCCCCATTCACTTCTATGGGGCCAGCGTTGCAAGAAAATAGCAGAATATAGAACATGCTGTACACAGACCCATTGAAATGAATGTGTCCGGATTCCGTGCGCGCGCAATGCGTTCGCATCACGCATTGCACCCGCGTGGAATACTCGCTCGTGTGAAAGGGGCCTTACTCTCCTCTATGACTTTTATTTAGTGATGTCGCGAATATAAAATTTTCAGTTCGCGAACGGCGAAAGCGAACTTCCGCAAATGTTCGCAAACAGGCGAACCGGGCGAACCGCCATAGACTTCAATATAGACAGGCGAATTTTAAAACCCACAGGGACTCTTTCTGGCCACAATAGTGATGGAAAAGTTGTTTCAAGGGGACTAACACCTGGACTGTGGCATGCCAGGGGGGGATCCATGGCAAAACTCCCATGGAAAATTACGTAGTGGACGCAGAGTCGGGTTTTAATCCATAAAGGGCATAAATCACGTAACATTCCTAAATTGTTTGGAATAACGTGCTTTAAAACATCCAGTGTGTGTATACGATCAGGTATGATGTTGTATCGATCAGGTAGTGTAAGGGTTACGCCTGCTTCACAGACATTGACAGACCAAACTCCCCTTTTAATGCACCGCAAACAACCGCAAACTCCCCATTTGCACAAGGTTGGATACCAAGCTAGCCACGTCCCGGTGATGTCATTGAAGGTTTCTTCCTCCACCCAGCCACGTACAACACCAAGGGTCCCCGAAAGGTCAATTGAATTGATTTTTCGAACGGGGAGATGGTTAAAAAAACGCTGTCTCCCTCCCCTTTGTTTTAATCCACGGTCACTGTGTCTGCGCCGTGCAATTTACTGTCACACCCGATATGAGTGGTATTTTCTGTAGTACTATTCTCATCAGTTTAATCCCTCTAACGTCCCCAATCTGGGGGCCATTTATTGAATTGATTTTTCAAACGGGGAGATGGTTAAAAAAATTCTGGCTCCCTCCCTTTTGTTTTAATCCCTGGTCACTGCGTCTGCGCCGTGCAATTTACTGTCACACCCGATATGAGTGGTATTTTCTGTAGTACTATTCTCATCAGTTTAATCCCTGTTACGTCCCATATCAGGGATTGCCTTTTGTGAAAAAAAATTTAGGCCAGGTACCTTCGACTGCCTTCACAGTGACAGACCAAACTCTCATACACCAAACTGAATTGATTTTAGGAATGGGAGATGGAAAAAGCAGCTTGGTCGGTCCTCTTACTCCCAAATTGGGGCACTGCGCGTGCACAGAGCAATGTGCTGTGACACCCTATATGAGTGGTGTCTTAACTAGTACTATTCCTATCAGTTTAATCCCTGTTACGTACCCTATCCGGACTAAAGTGTAAAAATTAAATGCCTTATTTATCGGCAAGCTACTGTGCCACCCTGTATGAGTGGTGGTGGGCACTGGCAGTGGGCACACTACAGTCTATGGAAGTCGGCCTGACACACACTGGCAGCAGGCAAGCAACTGAAATTAGACTAAAGTGTAAAAATTAAATGCCTGTGCCACCCGGTTTGAGTGGTGGGCACTGGCAGTGGGCACACTACAGTCTGTGGAAGTCGGCCTGACACACACTGGCAGCAGGCAAGCAACTGAAATTAGACTAAAGTGTAAAAATTAAATGCCTGTGCCACCCGGTATGAGTGGTGGGCACTGGCAGTGGGCACACTACAGTCAGTGGAAGTTAGCCTGACACACACTGGCAGGCAACTAACCTTAGATTAAAGGGTAAAAATGAAATGCCTTTTTTTGATGCAAAGTCCTGTGCCACACGGTGTGAGTGATGAGCACTGGCAGTGGGCACACTACAGTCAGTGGGCCTGCAGCTCCTCACACACAGGCAGGCCAGGCAACTGCAATATATATATGGAGAAAAAAAAAAAAAAGCAGACTAATGTAGCAGCCCTAAAAAGGGCTTTTTGGGGTGCTATCAGGACGCTGTCCTTACAGCAGAGATCAGATGAGTCTTTCAGGACTGGAGTGGACACTGAATTCACTAGCCTAGCTATCGATTTCCCTATTAAATCAGCAGCAACTACACTCTCCCTCCTCTCACTAAGACTGCAGCTTCAGAATGAATCTAAAATGGATGCTGTGCAGGAGGTGGGAGGGTCTGGAAGGAAGGGTATGCTGCTGATTGGCTGGAATGTGTCTGCTGACTGTGAGATACAGGGTCAAAGTTTGCACCATGATGATGTATAGGGGGCGGACCGAACATCGCATATGTTCGCCCGCAGCGGCGAACGCGAACAAGCTATGTTCGCCGGGAACTGTTCGCCGGCGAATAGTTCGGGCCATCTCTACTTTTATTGTCTTCTAAAATAATGCCGATTCATTAGTTAACATTTCACAGAATTTAAAGTTTTGTGTTAATCCTGATGGAAATCTCCACCTAGAAATACTACTAGGGCATGAATTATATTCTGTTTTCCGTATACTGACTGGGGAATGATTAGATATCACAATTCAATGTATGCAGGCCTCCACCTCATGTTCTACTAAATTTGGTGTTACAAATTTGTAGTCAATTCTCAAAAGATTACCATGTACTACTGGACAAATAAATAGTCTCTTTCCCGCCGCCAAATATCCACCATTGATGTACATTACAGAAAATGAAGTAGGGTGGTGTCCTCGCCAGCACTTCTCATTCTTCTCATAGATTGTTCATCTAGCTAATAGTTTACCACTCTTATCTACACTCTATTTTTAGGTATGTTGTATCCAAGTTGATCCAATATATCAGTCTCTTAATGAAATATTTATTTTCTGGGTGCATAGATTTTGTACACTTTAAACTGCTGTTCAGTGTTCTCCAATTTTGATAGATATTCTCATAGACCTTGCCTTACTATCATACTCTTTAGATTGAATTTCACTTATTGAATTTCACAACACTTATTTATCAGCATTCAGTAGCAACCCTCTTCTCTTTCTTGCTGTACCATGTCCTCTAACTTCATTTACCAAACTTAATTTCAACTTTGATAACGCCACCTCTGACAGATATATATCCTGTAATATAGCCACATCTACCTTTAATCTTTTCAGATGTCTCAGAATCTTATCTCATTTTGCTGGAGAGGACAACCCCATAAACCTGTATTACACCTGCTGATTTTTCAGATGATGATCACTAATGAGCGTTCATAGTAATGCTCTTTAGGAATCATCTGGCAGTCTAATACTGACGCCAATTGCCCGATGAATGAGCAACCACTCGTTCATCGGCAATCCAAATCTTTTGACAGGTTAATAAATCATCATTTGCAGATTCACTATAGGGAAGAGAGATGGTATAATGATCGCTTCTCCCTATACTGAGGGCGAGACTGCTGCATGTAATAGCAGCCATCTCCTCCACTAGCGAACAGGCAATTGCCAGGAAGGAATGCTTACTTTCTTTTTTTATTTGGAAAGGACAACTGACCTCCACCCTCATCCTCCAGTCGCACCTTACCCAAAAAAAGAAATATTCCTGCCCTGCCATTTCCCATCTCTATCTTAGATTTCTTTTCTTTTTTTGTAACAATCTTAAACATCTCTTCACATCAATTATAGGACCATCATTGAACCACCTCATGGGCATAGATTACTGATGGAAAAGTACTCACAAAAAAATTTATAAAAAATATATAGGCTACCAACAGTTCCCTATTTTTTTAAAAAAATTCTTCCATACAAGCATTTGCTATAAAGGAGTGCAACCAGTTTTCCTAAAATATTTTCTGCATCATTGATACATCAGAGTCTTAGTCTTATTAAATACCGTATTTTTTGATTTATACGACGTACTTTCCCCCCCCGCCTGCTTCATTAATACAGTGGGAGGAGCAGGCGCGTGACGGAGTGAGTGACGTTACACTGCCGGACTGCTACGGTAGTTTGATAGTGAGTACTACTGCAGACCATTACGCTACTTTAACAAAGCTAATCAAGAGGTTAAGGATTACATGACTACAGTTTAGATATGAAGACAGCTGTGAGCAGGGCCAAGTGTATTGGGGCTCAATATTTACACAGGGACACTGTTATGGGGGGGATCTGTGGATGACACATAAATAGCATAAGCTGCTATATATGTGTCATCCACAGATCCCCCCATAACAGTGTCATCCACAGATCCCCATAACAGTGTGTCATCCACAGATCTCCATAACAGTGTCAGCCACAGATCCCCCATAACAATGCGCCATCCACAGATCCCCCATAACAGTGTCATCCACAGATCCCCCCATAACAGTGTCATCCACAGATCCCCCCATAACAGTGTCATCCACAGATATCCCCATAACAGTGTCATCCACAGATCCCCCATAACATTGTGTCATCCACAGATCCCCCCATAACAGTGTGTCATCCACAGATCCCCCATAACAGTGTGTCATCCACAGATCCCCCATAACAGTGTGTCATCCACAGATCCCCCCATAACAGTGTGTCATCCACAGATCCCCCATAACAGTGTGTCACCCACAGATCCCCCATAACAGTGTCATCCACAGATCCCCATAACAGTGTCATCCACAGATCCCCCCATAACAGTGTCATCCACAGATCCCCCATAACAGTTTGTCACCCACAGATCCCCATAACAGTGTGTCACCCACAAATCCCCATAACAGTGTCACTCACAGATCCCCATAACAGTGTCATCCACAGATCCCCAATAACAGTGTCATCCACAGATCCCCTCATAATTGTGTCATCTACAGATCCCCCATAACAGTGCATCATCCACAGATCCCCTCCATAACAGTGTAATCCACAGATACCCCATAATAGTGTCATCCACAGAACACCATTTGATCAAAACCCACCAAAAGCACACCTTTTGGTTCAAAATATATTTTTTCTTATTTTCCTCCTCAAAAACCTAGGTGCGTCTTATCATCTGGTGTATCTTATAAAGGGAAAAATACGGCAATTCTGTGCATAAAATATGTTTAGTTAACTTTAGTTTAGTTAATATATCTCATAAAGCATGAGTGTTAACCCTACTACATCCGTAATGTAAACTGTCATCTTTTTGTGTGAAACCACGGATTCGTGAAAAATGGACCGCAAAATACAGCAAAATACATACGTTTGTGTGAAAGAGGCCTTAACCACAGCCTGTCAACCTGTGCTTCTTGGAGAAAAAAAGGATTGTATATATAATACATACATAGAATGCCATATTCACAATGTTTCATTTCAACAGACTAAATAAAAATAAAATGAACCCATTTACATAGCATGTAATTACTTTCAAATACAATCTCACCATGCCTCCACTAGAGTCTGATAACATTTGATCAACTCTTAGGGCTCATGCACACGGCCGTTGTTGTTTCTCACGGATCCGTTGTTCTGCATCTGAGGTTTTTTTTTTCTCTGATTTAAGTCCTCTTCCGTTCTGTTATTCCACAACACATATCCGTATGGTTTCCATATGTGATCTGTTTTTTTTGCGGATTGGAAACGCAAACAGTAACTTTTTAATCACCAAACACATGAGCAATATGGGCTGGGCATAGCATCTCTACAGTATGTATACACAAAATACGGATGACATACGGATGTGTTCCGTATTTTTTGCATACCCATTGACTTGAATGGGGCCTCGGACCGTGATTTGCAGACAATAATACTACTTTTTTGTGGAACGGCCATGCGGACAAACAGAAACAGAATGCACACGGAGTAACTGTATTTTCTACAGCCCCATTGAAGTGAATGGTTCTGCATACGGGCTGCACAAAAAACGGAAGGGAATAATACAGTTGTGTGAATGAGCCCTTACTGTGCTAGAAACATTAAGAAAAGTATTACACAATACAAAAGAGATCTCTTGCTAAGGCCTATTGCACACGAACGTGTGAGCCCCGTGGCTGTGCTGCGGCATGCAATGCACGAACACCGACCATGGGGCAGCCGCAGCGGATCGCAGACACATTCACTTGAATGGGTCAGCGATCCACCCGTTCCCCAAAAAGATAGGACCTGTTCTATCTTTTTGCGGAATGGAAGTATGTTCCGTAACGTAAGCCCGTTCCACACTATTCCGCATCTTCGGATTTGCAGACCCATCTCCGGATTATGCGGAATGCACACGGAATGGTGCCCGTGTATTGCGGATCCACATATGCGGTCTGCAATACGGCAACAGGATACCTAAGTTCATGTGCAATAGGGCTAAATATGCCTTTTTATCGGCCTGCATATATATGCTTATATAACTGTTTTATTTCGCCTCGTGCTGCTATTAGTCACAGAAAATGAAAAAACAGACATAATTGTAGGCTACAAACACAGCTGACTCCGCTGTCTGCAGAAAGCTGATGGTTGTTATGTGAGGTCTGTGTTAAAACAGCTGGACCAAGGGAAAGGTCTGGACACTGTTTATGCAATTGTTATGAATAATACATTGATCAGCTGTGGAAGGTTTTTTTCATGTTTTGCTAGGTTAGCAATACTGTAGAACCTGGCCAAAAATGAAATGTTATTATAAGCCAAAAGGTGATGTTTTTACAATTGATAATAGGATAAAGTGCTTAGTATTCACATGCATACAATTCAGAAACACAAATAAATACACAAATATACCCATAGAAACACAAATAGAAGACAGTAATAAATACATGTCTGGTGTGGAATAAACTGAACTTGTGCATTTCATCTTGAAAAACCACATGTAGGCTGAGGCATGGGTAATGTTTTGCCAACCTTTGCACTTGTTGCCAAAAAACATCAATTCCATTGTTAGCTGTAAATGTACGAGAACTATGAAGCGCAGTACAAACATGCATTTTTTATTAATTGGGGTGCGTTTTTTTTTTTGTCCAATGCATTTTTTGAATTCCTTGTTATAGAAATGGCCTTTTTCCTTTGTCATTTATTACCCTTCTCTATAGGTAAAAAAAAAAAAGGAAACAAAACACATGCCGCCCATGTGAAGAAAAACTGTTACAATAAAACACTATAAAAATGCATGTGACAAGAAAAAAACACAAGCGATAATTAATAAATGTCTGCTATGGTTGTAATTTTATGGCATTTTTGCCAACATTTGTATTTGTTGCCACATTTTCAGTTGTAAGTCTTTAAGAATTATGAAATGCAGTAAAGGCATGCAGTTTTTATAGTTTCTTTTTTTTTTTTTTCAATTGTGCTGCGTTGTTTCCATGGCATTTTTAAAAATCAATGGTTGTAGTATAAAACTTTTTCCATGTTTTTCCATGTCCTTTCTTTTGGTGTTTCAGGTGTTTTATCATGCCCATTTCACACTAGTGAAAAAAAAAAGTCACAGAAAAAAACACCATAAAAATTGCATGTTACAGCTTTTTAGTTGTGCCTGTGCATGTTTAACCCACTTATTTATCGCAAAGTGCCAACACGGCAATTTAACCTGAATACTACAATCCAATATAGTACATCTCCCATGTACTTTATCATTTAGCTATACTAGACTGCCTACATTCAGTGGTCTGCCTGTGCTGTTCATAGTGCGCCCTGATCTGATGAAAGGCAGAAAGTGTCTAAGGCCTCTTTCACACGGGCGTCATGTTTGACGCCCGGATTGAATGCGGGTGCGTTGCGGGAATATGCATGATTTTTCCGCGCGTGTGTAAACGTTTGTAATGCGTTTTGCATGCGCGTGTGAAAAATCGCCATGTTTGGTACCCAGACCCGAAGCCGGACTTCATCACTGAAGTCCGGTTTCGGGTTGAGTATTCTGGTGAATTTATTATTTTCCCTTATAACATCACCATGGTGATGGACCATGTGATTGGACCATGTGATGTGACGTCATCACAGGTCCATTAGCTGGTAGCTGAAGCTTGAAGAGAGAAGACAGATCGCCAACTACGCGATCAAGTGGCTAAGTTAAGTTTTTTTATTTTGAACCCCTTAACCGACATTTTACACAGCTTTCTTTATTAAGAATGCTATTATTTCCCCTTATAACCATGTTATAAGGGAAAATAATGAAGATCGGGTCCAGTCGCTTAGCAACCATGCGGGAAAATCGGACCGCATCCGCACTTGCTTGCGGATGCTTGGGATTTTCCCGCAGCCCCATTCACTTCTACGGGGCCTGCGTTGCGTGAAAAACGCAGAAACTGGAACATGCTGCGATTTTCACGCAACGCAGAAGTGATGCGTGAAAATTACCGCTCAAGTGCACAGCCCCATAGAAATGAATGGGTCCGGATTCAGTGCGGGTGCAATGTGTCCACCTCACGCATTGCACCCGCGCGGAAAACTCGCCCATGTGAAAGAGGCCTAAGGCATATTGGTACACCATGGAATTTTTTCCAGGGCGTGGGTGCCCACAGAGAGGGCTCTGAGTGCCGCCTCTGGTACCCATGCCACAGGTTCGTCACCACTGTTCCAGGTAGTAATTTTTTTTTTCAAGTGTCTTTCTGTAGACTTCTCTCAACAAAAATACTTGTATAAAAAATTTATCATTTCTGATAATCGGCCCATACAACTGTCCTGCCGATCAGCCAATAAATGTGCAAACTCTTGTCTGTTGGCTGATTTAATATCTTTCATCAGTATGAAAAATGCCTGATTATTAGCAGCACATCTCCATGTGTAATCAGGGATGTGCTGACGATAATCAAGAGACCTCAATGAGTGGGGTACAACTCCCACATTCCCACATTTAGGGCTCATGCACACGGCCGTTGTGCAGTCGTTCCATGTATCGGGGACTGCAATTTGCAGCTCCCAATGCACTGGCAACGTCCGTGGGGGGCCAGGATGGATCGAGACCCATTCAACTTGAATGGGTCCGTGATCCGTCCGCACCGCAAAAAAATAGAACATGTTCTATTATTTTTTGCGGTGTGGAGGCACAGACAGAAACACCACGAAAACACTCCGTAGTTCTTCCGTGGGGTTCCGATCCGTGCTTCCATTCCGCATCTCCAGGTTTCTGCGGGCCGCAATACGGCCATGGCGGGGCAACGGCCATGTGCATGAGCCCTTACTTAGTGTCAGCTTGTGTAAAATCCTGATGCAATCAAGAACCGATTAACGTGTTTATTGTTGATTGGCACTCATCCTACCCAAACGTTGGGCAGTCTAATAGGGGCCTTAGACAGGTTGTCTAAACCTGCACCAGATTTATCACAGTGACTCAGGCTAGATGATAAATGTGTAAGAACAGACAGTTTTCTCTAATTTTACACCATAGATTGGCTTATTTTGCAACAGAATTTTTGCGCAAAATATTACATCTTTAGGACCTGCTCATTTCCTGTTAAACAACACCCTTTTCCCAGTACACCCTATATTCCCTTTGTGAGCAAGGCACAGTGGATTTTTCTAAAATGGTACACAGCCAATTGCAACACAGTTTACAACAACACCTAGGTGCCCTAAATGTGGATCATTAGGCCAGACGCATATGAGCAAGTTCAATGTGATAAACTTGTGAGGAACTCTAACTGGATCACACAGCATTATACCGTTTATAATGCTGTTTAAGGATACATGCACACAAACGTATTTTGTTTCCGTGTCCGTTCCATTTTTTTGCGGATAGGATGAGGACCCATTCATTTCAATGGGTCCGCTAAAAATTCTGACAGCACACTGTGTACTATCCTCATCCGTATGTCCGTTCCGTAGCCACGCAAAAAAAATAGAACATGTCCTATTCTTGTCCGTTTTGCAGCCAAGGATAGGCATTATTACAATTGATCTGCCAAAAAAAAGGATTTGCAAAAAAAAAACAGATATCATACAGAACCACATCTGTTTTTTTTGCGGATCCGCAATTTGCAGACCGCAAACCACATACGGTCGTGTGCATTTAGACTTATACTGACAACTATGTCATTGTAATTCAGTAGATTTCAGGACTCTCAGGGTTTGGCCTCATGCACACGACCTTATGTGTTTTGCGGTCTGCAAACAGCGGATCCGCAAAACACGGAAGCTGCTCCGCAATTTGCAGAACAGAATGCGGGCCATTGTAGAAACGCCTATTCTTGTCCGCAAAAAAACAGAAAACAGACAAGAATTGGACATGCTCTATTTCTTTTTGCAGGGCCACGGAACGGAGCAACGGATGCGGACAGCACAAGGTGTGCTGTCCGCATCTTTTGTGGCCCCATTGAAGTGAATAGGTCCTCGCCTGAGCCGCAAAATATGCGGCTCATGCGCGGACCAAAACAACAGACGAGTGCATGAGGCCTTAGGGTTCATGCACACAAACGTTTTTTTTCCGTTTATGTTCCATTTTTTTGGCGTTCCGCATACGGACCATATACAGGACCATTCATTTCAATGGATCTGCAAAAAAAAAAAAACGGAAGGTACTCCGTATGCCTTCCATTTCCGTTTTTCCGTTCCATTCAAAGATAGAACATGTCCTATTATTGTCCATATAACTGACAAGGATAGTACTGTTCTATCAGGGGCAAGCTGTTCCGTTCCGCAAAAAACGGAATGCACACGGACGCCATCCGTGTTTTTTACAGATCCTTTTTTTGATGACCGCGAAATACAGAAAAAGCCATACGGTCATGTGCATGAGGCCTTACAAAGCATTAAAAATCAGTATAAGATTACATGCACACGAACGCATTTTGTTTCCGTGTTCGTTGCATTTTTTGCAGATAGGATGCGGACCCATTCAGTTCAATGGGTCTGCAAAAAATGCTGACAACACACCGTGTACTATCCGCATCCATATGTCCGTTCCGTAGCCCTGCAAAAAAAAATAGAGCATGTCTATTTCTTGTCTGTTTTGTGGACAAGGATAGGCATTATTACAATGAATCGCAAAAAAAAAAGGATGCCATACGGACGTCATCCGATTTTTTTTTTGTGGACTGCAAAATACATACGTTCGTGTGCATGTAGCCTAATAATGTTGATCCTGTCAATGGGACCTCTCACTGACACATGCTGCATATTCCTCTCATTCAACTTAGGCTACTTTCACACTGGCGTTTTGGCTTTCTGTTTGTGAGATCCGTTCAGGGCTCTCAGAAGCGGTCCAAAACGGTTTTGCCCTAATGCATTGTGAATGGATAAGGATCCGTTCAGAATGCATCAGTTTGCCTCCGTTCAGTCTCCATTCCGCTTTGGAGGCGGATAACAAAACGCTGCTTGTAGCATTTTGGTGTCCGTCTGACGAAACTGAGCCAAACTGATTCATTCTGACACACAATGTAAGTCAATAGAAAACGGATCCGTCCTCCATTGACTTTCAATAGTGTTCAAGACGTATCCGTCTTGGCTGTGTTACAGATAATACAAACAGATCCATTCTGAACGGATGCAGACGGTTGTATTATCTGAATGGATCGATCTGTGCAAGTGTGAAAGTAACCTTACTCATGTGTGACTGGTCTTAGTCAAAGAGGGGACCCTGGAACCTTCCAGTGGTTAGACTTCCTTCAGTCAGATATTTATCACTAATCCTGTGGACAGATGATAAATACTTATCGTGGGATAACCCCTTTAACCCCTCCCTGCACCTAACCATAACTGTACGTCCAAGATGCAAGAGGCATGTATGAAGTGGGCTCACAAGACGATCCCTGTCCATTCTGAGTAATACAAAGACAATTCAAATCTTGGTCACTTAATCCCTCAGATGCCGTTGTCAATAGTAACCACTGCACCTGAGAGGGGACAGAGAGAGAAGGCACTACCTCTGTCCTCCGAATAGTGCCCTGCGTCAAAATCAAGAGGTTCCAATCGGCTGCTATGCCTGCATGGGGCCTTGTGAAGGCTCTCAGACCTGTCATGCTAAACTCCCTGTTTAGCAGTGCCTCCTAAAAATTACAGTAAAAGGGCTAAAAAGTACAATAAAAATATGTTTATATATTTTAAAAAAGAAGGAAAATATTAAATATTAAAAACTTGTCCCCCCTTTCATAGTTTTACACATAATAATAAATAAACAAAAAAACATAATTGGTATTGCTGCATTCAACAATGCTTGAACTTATATTAAAACATTTTTCCTGTGTGCTGAATACTATAAAGGAAAGGAAAAATTAAAATTTAAGATTCGCCATGTTTTGATCATCTTTGCCCAAAAAATAATAATTTGAAAAAAAGTGATAAAAATGTCATATGTACCCCAAAATAGTACAATACAAAACAACAGCTTGCCTAACAAAAAAGCCCTAAAACAGCTCTGTAGAAGAGAATATGAAAAAGTTGTGTGTGTCAGAACATGATGATGCAAAGCAAATTGTAAATTTTTTAGTAGTTAAAAAATGTTTGTCCCTATGTAACTGTTCTGAAGAAAAGGGTAATCATGCCATTTTTAGAGCATATTGCACTCCATAAAAACAAAACATGAAAAACAATGGAGAAATTGAATTTTTGAAGATTTTTTTCCCTACTTTTCAATACAAGATTTGGTAAATTACCGTAAGTGGTACTGTTAAAACAAATAACTTCACACAAAAAAAGTCATCATAAGGCTATATCAAAATAAAAGTAAAAATGTTATGGGTCTTGGAAGGCAGGGAGAAAAAAATAAAAACTGTCCTGGTCCTTAAGGTGGAACTGGACATTGGAGCCATTTTATATGTATCATATTAGAGAAATCCATTATCAGTAAGAATAAAGTGTTATGAACAAGATGGCTCCCTTTGAAGCATTCCAATAATAAAGCTTCTAACATCTCTACTCGCTCCACTCCTCAAATACAGACTTCTGAAAGGATCACGCAGTCCACTGAGGCTGAAGGGAGATTGATTTCCATATTGCTGTTTTGCTGTATTATTGAAGTAGCTTCTGCTTGCAAAGAGAGCAATTCCAATAATGAGAAAATTGTTCAAAAGTCTACTGATAAATATATATGAAATGGCTCCAAGCTGAGCTTTATTGTAAGCAATATTACCTTTTTACAAAGTATTATTAACAAGACTTTGCCTGTTTACTACCAAAGCAGTCTGAAAATAGAACATGGCAGCTAGGGGACTTCGGGTCTGTCAGCTTTCCCTGTTATTCATCAATACCTTATAGGTTGTTTAATGACTATCTATAGTCTTCTACTTGACAACAATAGGTTTCCATAAATGGTACAAAAATAAGCAGATGACAGATGTCATTCAACTACTAAAATAAGACACAGGTTTTCAGTTACATACATAGTTACATAGTTACATAGTTAATACGGCAGAAAAAAAGACATAAATGTTCAACCAATGGATAGGTGGGGACGCGAATCCCAGAAGGAAGTGAGAGAAGAGAGATAAAACAAATAGGTAAAAAGACTATTATTGTTATGTAATCATTAATTACAAAGTCTTTCAGACTAGCGAATGAATATTTAACCCCTTCCTGACATGGCAATTTTCTGTTATTGTTTGTTATGCTTTGCCTTCCTGGAGCCATCATGTTTTAATGTTTTCGTTCACATAGCCATATGGGAGCTTGTTTTTGCAGGACAAGTTATACTTTCTAATGACACCATTCAACATTGCATATGATGTAGTGGGAAGCTGAAAAAAATGGAAATGGGATGGAATTGGAAAAAATTCTATTCCGCTACAGTTTTATGGGCTTTGGTTTTAAAATGTTCACTATGTAATAAAACTGACTCATGTCCTTCATTCTATGGTCAGTACAATTACAACAATTCCACATTTATATATATATATATATATATATATTATATATTATATAGTGGTAATGTGTACAGTAAAGTGCACAGCAGTGGTAATGGTGGGGGAGTGTATCATCCAGAAATGGTATGGCTTCAGCAAGGCATAGTTGCCGGAGCTGTTTTTTATTTAAAGTTGTATGGCCTGGATTTCTTTGGACTGGGAGACAGGTTGGTAGTGGGAGTCTTCCAAGCTTGACAAAGGCCTCATTAAGAAGGCTGAAAGAGTACCTGGGAATAAATTGGGTCACCATTACCACTGACTATGGAGTGCTGCCTCGTTTTTGGGAATTTATATATATATATATAAATATATATATCTATATATCTATATCTATATATATATATATATATATATATATATATATATATAAAGAGAAAAATTCCACAGCACTTAAAGAAGTGCTTAAAGAAAGCTTTTTACCCGGTAAATAAAGAAGAACCTTTTTTCACTACTTAAGGAAGTGCTGTGGAATTTTTCTCTTTATATTTCTGCGGACATAGGGGACTGTCCGCACAGCCACTGGCACTCTAGTTTTTTCAATTTGCAACCTGCTGTGCGATCCTTTAAATTTTTATATATATATATATATATATATATATATAGTGTCTCACAAAAGTGAGTATACCCCTCGCATTTTTATAAATATTTTATTATATCTTTTCATGGGAAAACACTCAAGATATGACACTGTGATACAATGTAAAGTCAGTGTGCAGCTTATATAACAGTGTGAATTTGGTATGCCCTCAAAATAACTCAACACCCAGCCATTAATGTCTAAACCGTTGTCAACAAAAGTGAGTACACCCAATTAGCCATTTTCCCTCCCCAATGTTATATGACTCATCACTGGAAGTTCAACATGGCACCTCATGGCAAAGAACTCTCTGAGGATCTGAAAAAAAGAATTGTTGCTCTTCATAAAGATGGCCTAGGCTATAATAAGATTGTCAACATGCTGTAACTGAGCTGCAGCATGGGGGCCAAGAACATACAACGGTTTAACAAGACTGGTTCCACTCAGAACAGCGTCATATCCAGAGCTTGTCATTTCAAAATAGACGTATGAGTGCTGCCAGAATTACTGCAGAGGTTAAAGGGGTGGGGATCAGCCTGTAAGTTCTCAGACCATATGCTGCAAACTGCATCAAATTGGTCTGAATGGCTGTCATCCCAGAAGGAAGCCTCTTCTAAAGATGATGCACAAGAAAGACCGCAAATAGTTTGCTGAAGACAAGCAGACTAAGGGCATGGATTACTGGAACAATGTCCTGTGGTCTGATGAGACCAAGATAAACTTATTTGGTTGAGATAGTGTCAAGCGTGTGTGGCAGCAAACAGGTGAGGATTACAAAGACAAGTGTGTCTTGCTTACAGTCAAGCATGGTCGTGGGAGTGTCATGGTTTGGGACTGCTTGAGTGCTGCTGGCTGTGGGGAGCTACAGTTCATTGAGGGAACCATGAATTCCAACATGTACTGTGACATACTGAAGAAGAGCATGATCCCCTCTCCTCTGAAACATGGCCGCAGGGCAGCATTCCAACATAATAACTTCCCCAAACACATATCCAAGACTACCACTACCTTGCTAAAGAAAATGAGGGTAAAAGTGCAGGACTGGGTAAGCATATCTCCAGACCTAAAACCTATTTAGCATCTGTGGGGCATTCTCAAACAGAAGATGGAGTAGTGCAAGGTCTCTAACATCCACCAGCTCCGTGATGTCATCCTGGAGGAATAGAAAAGGATTCCAATGGCAACCTGTGAAGCTCTAATGAACTTCAAGAGAGTTAAGGCAGTGCTGGAAAATAATATTGGCCACACAATAATATAGACACTTTGGGCACAATTTTACGGTATACTCACTTTTGTTGCAAGCAGTTTAGACATTAATGGCTGTAATTAATTCTGCAGATAGAGTGCTCCGATATATTCGCGATTGCACAAATCAGCAGTTAATGATGCGCATATTTTTGCGCAATATGTGCAACTTCACATTTTAGCAGGTCTGACTACATATTAGTGATTGGTGCACTAAGTATTGTTTTGAACTTGCCTGTAGCATGTATGTGTGGACAGCAGAACCTATCACACTATCTAACACCCTGCACTGGAACCTAGCAGCTACTCTGTATCACAATCTAACCTACACTGACTATCTCCCACTAACTATCTGTATTATATACTGTATATAAGCTAACTAACTAACAATCTAATGTAATGTGACACAGCAAAGCACAGAGCAAAGCAATTACACTGCGGTCTCTCTCAGAACTGCTGGGGAGGTTCTTATATAGTAAGGGGAAGGCAACTTTCTTATTGGTTGCTAGGGATGTTGCTAAGCTCTGACAAAGACATTGCAGCCTTCTAATTGGCCCACAAGCAAGAAGCAGGGAGGGACCATGGGTTCAGAGGAAAAAAAAATCTAGATTATTCGCAAAATAACAGCTTCCCTGATCTCAGCCAGGGGAAGTTTTTACTAGAGCCGGAGTATGGCTCCTGTATTTTCACAACTCAAATACCTTGGTCACATCTGACCACAATATTTGAGTGGTTAAATGTCCACAATTGGCCTCATGGCTGATCGCAGAAATTAGTTCCAGATGTCTTTGTGAAACAGCAGGTGCCCCGTGGCTATGGCACTCGCTCTGAAGTGGGTGCCATCTTTAAAGACCTGGGGTTACAAAAAAGATGCATCTACTGGATTGCTCTATATGGATTAAAGGCTCCACATTTGATCATTTGCAACAACGAATGCTGCCTTATTTCGGATCTACTGGTTTACTTTTTGGGAGTTCCTCCAGAATTATTATTACAGTTACTCATTCCATTGTTGCTCATAAATAGGGGTCCTAAGCAGGGGACATTTGTAACTAAACATCATACAGGTGACAATATGGCTAAATAACTGTTAAAGTGGATATCTAATAAAAGCAGCCCTTTTAAAAAAAGAGGCTGTGCCAGTAGGTCATATTCCCAGCAATGAACAGAAATCATCATTGAAAGCCAAATCAAACCATATAATACCTCTGCACGGGCTGAAAATGAATGACCACAGGGTCATATACCAAAATCATAGAGTCTTATGGCAAAATTGCCAAACCCCAAAATGTTGTGGATCTTTGAAGGAAGTGACACAAGCAAATAGTTTTGTACACAATGTAGAAAAATACTAAAAAAAAACTATGTAAACTTGGTATTAGGATAATTATAATAATACATCATAAGGGCTCATGCCCAACCTTGGTTTTGGCCCACATCTGATCCACATTTTTTGCTGGTTGGACGCGGACCCATTCTGTGGCCCTGCAAGAAAATAGAACATGTCCTATTCTTGTCCGTTTTATGGAGGGCAGGACGTTCTGTTCCACAAAATGCGGAAAACACACAGCTGGTACCAGTGTTTTGCAAATCTGCAATTTGCAGACCGCAAAAAGGGCAAAGGCTGTGTGCATGAGCCCTAAAGTTATCATTAGAGATTAGCGAATTTCTCAAAAATTCGATTTGGATGGTTCGAAGAATTTCCCCAAAAGATTTGGTTTGATCCAAATTTATTCGTGACGAATCACTTTAAAAAATGGCTATTTCCTGGCTGCAGAGAGCCTGTATAAGGGTGTGGGACACAGTGCCTTGCAGTAACACGCATAGGGAGTCTGCTATGGTAGTGAAACAATACTGTGAATCAGTATAACATGCAGATGACAGGCGTTGCTCTTCGAATCACTTCACACCACTGACAAAATAACTCAAGTGTAAGCACAGCCTTACAGGTCCATGTTAGTGTCAAGAAGAAGCGCACTAGTTTTACACCGCCATCAGCTGATTCCACATAGATGTCTACAGAACTTGTTCTATTAAACGCTTATACAAGTAGAGCCCTCCGACAGAGTGGAGAGGATGTCAGCAGTAAGTTTGTGTTGACGTCACTGAATATTTTGCCCTTCCTCTCATCCGTCATGAGAACAACCGTAAGAAAAACGAATCCAGTTCACTGTAAAATGGCGGAGACTGGGCATGAGGAGGCTTTTTATAGGGCTGTGATATCACAGGGGTTACTGATTGGCTATCTGCATGGCATTATGGGTGCTCCCTCATTTACAGGCATCTTACTTTCAGTTTGTAACATGTGCAGCAACCATTTTAGAAAAAATGCAATTCCACTTGCTTATCTCTAGTTATCACATTACTGATACTGTATAGTGAACACTGGACAAAAAAAACATGAACAGTGACAGATTTTCTCTTTAATTCCAATTCCCCGGTGCTCTGCTAGCCAAAACACAACCTTTCCCCAGGAAGGGGTAGGCTGGACTGACCTACTGACTAACTAAACTCCTCCCAAAGAAACTAGCTCTGCTCAGATTTGCTGCCACCCAAAAGTGTGGTAATGGCACTCTGGGACCTTACAGAGGCGGTCACCAAAACGCTGCCTGCAGCGTTTTGCTGTTCGGCTGACGAAGCGGAGCCAAAGAGTTCCGTCCTGGCACACAATGTAAGTCAATGGGGACAGATCCATTTTCTCTGACATAATCTGACACAATAGAAAACTTTGACTTTCAATGGTGTTCAAGACGAATCCGTCATGGCTATAGAAGACATAATACAACTGGATCTGTTCACGACGGATGCATGCGGTTGTATTATTGTAACGGAAGAGTTTTTGCAGATCCATGATCTGCCTTTTTGCTAGGTTGAAACCATGGCCAGTCAGGTAATGTAATGTTACACACAGCCTTTTAGGTTAATAGTCATTCATGTAATACAGAGACTGATCAAGTCCTACAGAAAGGAATTCCCTCTCTCTTCTGGCTCACAGAGTAGAAAAGCCCCCAATAAGGCATATAGTGAGGGGGTTGTTTTCATGAGACAACCCTTTTAAAGAAAATAACATCAACAATATGATTAGAAGATTCTCTATTAGTCTAGGTAAGGTATTTGCACATCATTGAGGACTCTAAGGACACTTGGACAATTGGTGGTAGCACAGAGGCAGAGAGCTGCATTACTTTAGGTTCTAGAATGGGGTGATCTAGATGTTTTTGAGCATAGAGTAGTCAATTACATTACATTTATGGTGTGCATAGTGTGCAACTATGCGTATACACTACTGCCACATAGCATACTTAAAGGGAATAATATATCATGACTTTGTTGTCAAGTAGTGATTTTAAAACTATTTTGTGGAAAAGAATCTATTTAAGCACAGTAAGAAGTAAATAGTTGGTGGTTATCTTAACCCCTTCAGTACTGAGCCACTTTTCACCATAAATCCCAGGCTGATTTTTTCAAATCTGACATGTATCATTATATGTGGTAAGAACTTTGGAACGCTTTGACTTATCCAAGCCATTCTGAGACTGTTTTCTTGTGACACATTGTACTTCATGACAGTCATAAATTTGAGTCAATATATTTCACCTTTATTTATAAAAAAATTCTAAATTTACCAAACATTCTCAAAAATTAGCAATTTTCAGAATTTCAATGTCTCTGATTTAAAACAGAAAGTGATACCTCATAAAATATTTATTACTTAACATTCCCCATATGTCTCTATGTTTATGTTGGCATCATCTTGTATATG
Source organism: Bufotes viridis (assembly GCA_033119425.1). Taxonomy (NCBI): domain Eukaryota; kingdom Metazoa; phylum Chordata; class Amphibia; order Anura; family Bufonidae; genus Bufotes; species Bufotes viridis. The sequence goes on from CM065590.1 coordinate 235,520,386, forward strand.
TCATTTAATTTTTTTTAGGACGACGTTAGAAGGCTTAGAATTTTAGAAGCTAATTTTCAAATTTTCAGCAGAATTTCCAAAACTTTTGAGGGGCTTAGGTAATGGAAACCACCCATAAATGACCCCATTTTAGAAACTATACCCCTCAGATTATTAAAAACCGTAGATGTTTTAGATTATTAAAAACCGTAGATGTATTGTTAAAAACTTTGTTAACCCTTGAGATGTTCCACAAGAATTAAAGAAAAATGGAGGTGAAATTTCACAATTTCACTTTTTTGGTAGATTTTTTATGTTAATCACTGACAGGTCGGACAGGACTTACAATAATTCTCTACCTCCTTGAACACACTGGGCCAATAAAATCGCTGCAGTATGCGGTCCTGGGTTTTCTGCCACCCCAGGTGTCCCCCAAGAACATGTTGGTGGGCAAGCTCCATGACAAGCTTGCGATACGCTGTGGGCACCACCAACTGTTCAACAGGTTCGCCTCGGATTTGGTTCACCCGATACAACATATCCTGCAGAACAATAAACCGTGGGAACATTAATTCAGCCCCTGGTTTCTGGGGTTTCCCATCAATTTCCAGCACATTCTCCCAGGCCCTGGTTAGGGTTTGGTCCCGGTGTTGTGCGGTCCCAAAATTTTCCCCGAGACATTGAGGTCTGCCAACTCAGGTCCCGGTGGCAAGTCCTCCGTGTCTCCCACCATTACACTCAGTGGGGTTGTCTCCCTCTACCGCTGGAGCAGTGGTCACCCCTACCGCCGGCCCTTCAGACTCGGGCTCCCAGGGTTCTGGCCTTCCAGCGGTATCAGGCCACTCTACTAGGGTCACCCCTGTCTCGGGTCCCTCAGATACCTTTATTGCCGGCCACAGCGCCGGAAAACCGGGAAGTCCCTCCCAAGTATTAGTTCGTGTGGGAGTTTAGTAGCGACAGCCACCTCGTGGGTCCACCTACCAGCCGCTGTGGACAAAGTCACTAGTGCAGTGGGATAGTCTTTCAGGTCTCCGTGGATGCACAGGACCCCGACTTTACGGCCAGTATACTCCGCAGGCCGTACAAGTGCAGCCCTTACCAGGGAGACTAAACTCCCGGAGTCCAGCAGAGCCACCGCCAGAGAGTCTCCCACCTCTACCTGACACAGGTGGTTATGGTCCTGCACCTCACGGGTGCCAGTTGCGCACAGCTTCCGTGCATACAGGGAGTGACGACCCTCGTAGTTCATATCCATCGGCTCATCCCGATGCGGACAGTCGGCCCTGATGTGGCCTGGCTCCTGACACCTCCAGCATACCACGGGAGGCGGACTCGCAGGGGTATATTCCGGGCAGGCCGCTCTGTCGCCGGACGTCGGAACTGGGGCAGAGGCCTCCGGGGTTTGACTGACCCCTTCCCGCAAGAGTCCCCTGCAGGTTTCTGGTGGCCTCGTAGCGCTCCACCAGGTCGACCATCTCCAGGGCATTGGTGGGCGATACCTGGCCGATCCAGTGCTGGAGGGGATAAGGCAGGGCCCTCCAAAAGATGTCCGCCAACAGTCGATCCAGCATGGCAGTGGGACTTAGTAGATCGGGCTGCAGCCACTTTTGCAGCCTGTGCAGCAGATCGTAGAACTGCGGCCTAGCGGGTTCAGTCGTTTAAAGTCCCACTGGTGGACTCTTTGGGCGCGGACCAGCACGTTCACGCCCAGTCTGGCTAGGACCTCTCCTTTCACAGTGTCATAATCTGCCGCTTGGTCATCCGACAAGTCGAAAAACACCTGCTGGGGTCCGGAAGCCAGGAACGGAGCGACCACCTCAGCCCACTGGTCACGGGGTAACTTTTCCCTCACGGCGACCTTCTCAAAACCGCCAGGTACGCCTCAACGCCGTCTGCGGGGGTCATTTTGGGATCGCCGCACGGACCGCTTCCGGGCATCTTGGACGTGGTGGGACGCTCCTGCCGCCTGTAACGCCATCACATGTTGTAGCAGTAGTTGGTTGGTCTCCCGCTGCTGCACGTTAGCCTCTATGAGAGCCTTCACAGCAGCCTCCATGTTGCCAGAAACTCCTGCTTGCAGCTTTGCTGGCTTAATATATTCCATACACTTTAGAAAAACAAAACTTCGGCGTTCACGCCAGCCTCACTGCGCATGCCCGCATCCGACACCAAATGTGGGAGTCGCTCTGGTAGACAGCGGTGCGGGTGCAGTTTAGAGGCAAAACAAGGAGTCCAGATTGTGCAACAAACAGTGTTTTATTCACACTTGCACACAAAATGAAAAACAGTCTCTTGGTGACAGTTCACACACAACGGAAATAACGTAGCCAAACAAAAACAGTCCAACACAGGTTCAGTCACCTGGGAGGTGTAGGTGCAGGTTCGCACCACGCTGTCGGCCCAGCCGCAGGAGAATCCAGCTTCAGGTAGCCAGGAACACAACACCTCCTTGCTGAGCTCTTTCCTCCTGGACAGAGAACTCCCAGCCCTGTTAGCAGCTCCAGGATAATCACACTCCCCAGACACAGCTGCTGGCTGCGTTTTATATCCAGCCCAAAACATGGACTGGACCGTGGGGAGCAGCCACCCACCCTACTCTTTAGCTGCTCCCAGTAAGAGCCGGCCCGGATCGGCTTTGCAGCCATGCTATTTAACAAAGTCAAACAGCACTAGCTGCTGCAGACAAAAACCCGGCTCTCACCTCACCGAGGCCAGCAACCTCGGTGACACGTACCTGCCATCACATATGACACCTTGCACCTTACCACAATATATTACTCTAAATCTGCTGTTTACAAAAATGCCTCATATGTGGCGGTAAACTGCTCTATAAGCACGTGGCAGTGGTCAGAAGGAAAGGAGCGCCATATGGATTTTGGAGGCAGATTTTGCTAGAATGGTTTTTAGGCACCATTTTTATTTGAAGAGACCCAGACATACCTCTACAGTGGAAACCCTCAAAAAGTTACCCCATTTTGGCAACTACACCCCTTAAAGAATATATTTAGGGGGCTACTGAGCACTTTGATCCCCTAAGGGTTTAAAAGAATTTGGAAACACACTTGCTATGAAAATGAAAAGTTTTGTTTTTTCCAATAAAATGTTGCTTTAGCCCCAAATTTTTCATTTTCACAAGGGGTAACAGGAGAAAAAGCACCCCATAATTTGTTACCCATTTTCTACTGAATACGGCAACACCCCATATATAGTGGTAAACTACTGTGGGGGCACATGGCAGGACTTAGAAAGGAAGGAGCACCTTATGGCTTTTACAGCACAGATTTTGATGAATAGGTTTATGGGTGCCATTGGTTTTTTAAGTGATTGCCTTATGTGGGGGTTCATTTTTTTCAGGATGAGGTAATGCTTTGACTGGTACAATTTTGGCGTACATAAGACTTTTTGATCGCTTGGTATTAAACTTTTTGTAGGCAAGGTAAAAATAGCTGTTTTGGCATAATTTACAACATTCACTTAAGGGGGAATATAATGTGATATTTTTATAAAACAGGTTGTTACGGACGCGGCAATACATAATATATGTCTATCTTTTTTTTTTTTACACAGCAAAATAATTTTTGGAACAGAATAAAATCTTGTTTTTGTGTTGCCATTTTCTGAGAGCGCTATTTTTATTTTATTTTTTGGGCGATTGTCTTAGGTAGGGGTTCATTTTTTGCAGGATGAGATGATGGTTTGATTGGTACCATTTTGGGGTACATAAGACTTTTTGATCGCTTGATATTACACTTTTTGTGATGTAGGGTGACAAAAAAATGTCTAAAATGCAAAAAGATTGTGGAGCCCCAGTTATGGGTCTACAACACAGTGAAAGACAGATATCCCTCAAAGGAAGGAAAAACAAGCAAAGGGGTGTCTCCATTACAGAGATCACCAAAACCACCATATTAAGTGGCCCCTATGTCAAAATCCTGCTCTTTTACAAGCTTTAAGGATGTGACGGGGAAGACCTAAGCAAGTTATCCATCCACAGACAGCTGTTTCGGGGTGTTGCCCCTCATCAGTGTGGAGTAGGATTCTGGCTAACCGGGAGCGATGCTTTGGTGACTACTCAAACAAAGCAATAGCTGATCTTAGGGAGACCAGCTACAAAAATACCGTGGAGCCTCACTTAAGAGTCTCAAACACAGCAATCCAAAGTGCAAAGCTCCCTGGGAAACATAAAATGCAAAAGATTGTGGAGCCCCAGTTATGGGTCTACAACACAGTGAAAGCCAGATATCCCTCAAAGGAAGGAAAAACAAGCAAAGGGGTGTCTCCATTACAGAGATCACCAAAACCACCATATTAAGTGGCCCCTATGTCAAAATCCCGCTCTTTTACAAGCTTTAAGGATGTGACGGGGAAGACCTAAGCAAGTTATCCATCCACAGACAGCTGTTTCGGGGTGTTGCCCTCATCAGTGTGGAGTAGGATTCTGGCTAACCGGGAGCGATGCTTTGGTGACTACTCAAACAAAGCAATAGCTGATCTTAGGGAGACCAGCTACAAAATACCGTGGAGCCTCACTTAAGAGTCTCAAACACAGCAATCCAAAGTGCAAAGCTCCCTGGGAAACATAAATGCAAAGATTGTGGAGCCCCAGTTATGGGTCTACAACACAGTGAAAGCCAGATATCCCTCAAAGGAAGGAAAAACAAGCAAAGGGGTGTCTCCATTACAGAGATCACCAAAACCACCATATTAAGTGGCCCCTATGTCAAAATCCCGCTCTTACAAGCTTTAAGGATGTGACGGGGAAGACCTAAGCAAGTTATCCATCCACAGACAGCTGTTTCGGGGTGTTGCCCTCATCAGTGTGGAGTAGGATTCTGGCTAACCGGGAGCGATGCTTTGGTGACTACTCAAACAAAGCAATAGCTGATCTTAGGGAGACCAGCTACAAAAATACCGTGGAGCCTCACTTAAGAGTCTCAAACACAGCAATCCAAAGTGCAAAGCTCCTGTTGTTTGAGTAGTCACCAAAGCATCGCTCCCGGTTAGCCAGAATCCTACTCCACACTGATGAGGGGCAACACCCCGAAACAGCTGTCTGTGGATGGATAACTTGCTTAGGTCTTCCCCGTCACATCCTTAAAGCTTGTAAAAGAGCGGGATTTTCACATAGGGGCCACTTAATATGGTGGTTTTGGTGATCTCTGTAATGGAGACACCCCTTTGCTTGTTTTTCCTTCCTTTGAGGGATATCTGTCTTTCACTGTGTTGTAGACCCATAACTGGGGCTCCACAATCTTTTTGCATTTTATGTTTCCCAGGGAGCTTTGCACTTTGGATTGCTGTGTTTGAGACTCTTAAGTGAGGCTCCACGGTATTTTTGTAGCTGGTCTCCCTAAGATCAGCTATTGCTTTGTTTAAAAAAATGTCTAAGGAAGGCACCGGGCCGATGGCCACCCGCCCCCTGCAGGATCCCGCATGTGCCATGATGTTTTCACCAATGCTGGCTCATACAGCAGGGGTCCAGCTATTAGTGACTGCCGGACCCCTGCTGCTGATCAGGCTGGCGCAGCTCCTGCACCCACTCGATTAGCCCGCTGGTATTTGTGTCCCGCATTTCTGCACTATACATGTACGCCACTGGTATCCGACGGGTTAAGCACCATAATCCCCAATGTAGAGTTCTGCGGAATAAATATAGTATCTGTTAATGTGGCTCAATAATCAAATTAATACATTTATGCAAAGTCTCCATCAAATTAAGGCCTCATGCACACGACAGTATTTTTTTGTGGTCCGCAAAATGGTGTTCCGTTGTTCTGTGTTCCATTTTTGTTTTTGTTTCCGTTGTGTTTCCTTGTGTCTTCCATTTTTTTGCGGACAGCACACCCAGCAATATAGGTATATATGCTGGTCACCTGAGAGTTTGTTTGGTGGCCATTTTCTGTAGTCTTCACAGGCTACAGATTTTCCGTGGGCTGCTTGGCCTTGCTGTTATTGGATCCTCCCTTTTTTTTTCGACTTTGGTCTCACCATGGCGGATGATTCAGAGGAAGATGTTGTACTGCACTGGCTTGTTTCTCGTCGCTGGGGCCAGCGTTCTCTTTCTTTGGACGAGGAACCGACTAGTTTTTGGGTCCATCCCATTGTTTCTCAACACTACCAGAAAGGACACTTCCATAGCCTTTACAAAGATCTTCGTCAGCATCCAGAGAAGTTCTTTTCGTTCTGTCGGATGTCAGTGGGTACCTTTTGATTGCTTGCTGGCCTCCCTACGTACTGTCCTTACCTTCATGGACACCAATATGAGGCGCAGCATTACTCCAGAGGAAAGACTCATCGTGACGTTGAGGTAAGCCAGATTTTATTAATGTAGCATAATTTTTTATGTGCACCGCTTTTGTCCTCAGTAACATTTTTCACTAAATGTCTGTGGTAAGATATGTGGTTGTGTTATTGGAAGATACCTTTGTTTGGCTCTAATATGTTAGTACCATTCAAAATTCCCTTTATGATTCGGTATCCCGGGCATATAACATACCAAGTTTTTAGCACGTTGTGTCTTATAATCGGCTTGGAATGTATATTTGAGCCCAATGTCAGCATCATGCATAGTGTCCCCATCATCATCCATTTATTCTACATAGTGAATGTAAATGGTGTCCGCACAGGAGGTGTATCATTTCTTTTTGGAGTCGTGGCTACACCGCCATTGGTGGTAGTGTATCTAGTTTCCACGCTAATGTAATTTTGGGGGGGTGATTTTCGATCTCATTAGCCATAGACCATGTTAACACCTGTCATATCCAGAATGTTAGAGGAGTGTTAGGGAACCTCCGGCTCTCCCGCTGCTTTTACACTACAAAACTCCCAGCATGGATACTTTATTATGCTCTTCTATGAAATCCAACTGAAAGAAATAGGAAATGTTGGAAATTGTAGTTTCTCAGGAGCTTGAGAGCCAGAGGTTTACTACCCCTGCATTATAGGACACATGTTTATGCTGTGCCCTTTCTTGGGCTACTGTATTAATGTTTTTTGTTTTTGTCTTCCCACAGATTCCTTGAATTTTGAGTTTCTTTTGGGCACCTCGACGATTTCTCAGGTTGTGTGTCACACTTGCCAGGTCATCTGGCATCAACTCCGAGAGACGGTAATGCCACAGCCCAAGGTGGACGACTGGCTTTGGATCGCTGAGAGCTTCAATGTTTCAGCGCAGTTTCTCAACTGCCTCGGGGCAATGGATGGCAAGCACATTCGTGTGAAGAAGCCTCCTCACTCAGGGTCCCGATACTTCAATTTTAAGCAATATTTCTCTATAGTGCTGATGGCTGTTGCTGACAGTAACTATAAGTTTATAATGGTTGATATCGGGGCCAATGGAAGCACAGCGCATGCTCGCATCTTTAGTGCTTCTAGAATGGGTGAGCGGCTTCGTGCCACCCAGCTCGCCCTTCCCGAATCCAGAAGACTGCCCGGATCAACATGTTCGCCGTCTCCATTTGTCTTCCTGGCAGATGAAGGGTTTGCATTGACTCACCATGTTATGTGGCTCTTCCCAAAGCGTGGTTTGGATGTCAGGAGGCGTATTTTCAACTACCGATTGACTCGTGCCCGTCAGTATGTGGAGTGCACTTTCGGAATACTCTCTAGCAAGTGGAGGGTGTTTTTGACAACCATACAAATGGATCCGGAGAATGCTATCCTGGTGATTCAAGCTTATGTAGTTCTACACAACTTCAACAGGATTCACGAGGCTTCCTACTCTTCTTCTGTTGACATGGACGACTTTCCTACGTCAACAGTTTTGGGTTTGGATCGGACCCTGCAGAGACAACCTGGGACTGCAGGCATTGCAGTTTGGGAACTCTTTGCAGACTACTTTTTGAGCCCAAAGGGGTCCTTGCCATGGCAGAGGGACACAATTCGTGGCAGTGTTTGATATGTTCTGTTCTCATTAGTTTGTTTTTTATTTTTTAGGTAGATTATCTAAGTTTATTGGGTTTAGTTGAGTGTAGGGACTCGCAAGACGATGAGGACCCTTGACGTGGGCTTGCGGGCTGAGGTTTTGGGACATAATATATTTCAAACTAAATCCAAATAGCATAAAGATTGATTCACCAACATTGTGTGGTGACTACAATCTGTTTTTTGTGAAGGATATGGTGCCCAAAATCTTCTAATACCTCATGTTGACCTGACTCTAACACAGATTATATTCACAAATAAAGTCTGTTTTATGTAAATCAGGTGTGTGTCTCTGTTTCTATGGTGAATGTATCTTAATTTAAATGTGCGGGGTGGATGATAAACAAGAACACCAGTCAATGGACACTTTAAGACAAAATTTTAGTCAAACAAATATGAAAAAGTAACAACAACTCAACTGAGTTATACTAGATATACATTAAATCAACATAATGAATAAAGTGCAGAAACCGAAAAAAATTAAAGGTCCAAAAGTTCACGGGTGAACAAGCCTGGCCCATATGATGTGGATGGTGGGACATGGCCTGATTCGGGTGCCCCGCTAGCAAAAGTGGCCCCATGACTTTGCTGGCCACGGGGGTGGAAGGTTGGCTCATGGGACCCCTGATACTATGGTGGGTGGGCGAAAGAGGGGCCATGAGTGGGTGGAGGAGGCAGGTGGTAGCTAGGTACATGAGGAGGAGGTGGTGGCCTCATGACATGCCTGCACATGTCGTTGATCTCAGTATGTATGTCTCCCTAATATGAGGAGGCATACATATCTAAGACAAGGGAAAGGGAGGCCATGCACTGATTGTACCTCTCAAGTAGAACCCACCTTAGGAGAGAAGCCAGACCCCTAAGTATTCCCTCTTCTTGCCCATCACTCCTCCTCTGGGCAAGAAACTCAATGACTCGGGAATCTATAATTTCCTGAGTCTGTTGCCCAGAGGAAGAGGGTTGGACCTGACGCCTATGCCTGGGCTGAGGTTGTGTCCCGAGTTCTGGGCTGTGCTGGGCTGGGATGGCCGGATCTGGTGGTGGTTGCTGTGACTCTTTTGCAGGGGTAGGTGCAGGGCTGCTGTCTATGGAAAAGACAGCTGGTGTCTCACTGCCCCCGACATCAGAATCATCCAGATCATCCAAACTATCCACTGTACTGTATGGGAAATTAGACAAAACATATATTACATTTTAGGACTATTCGAGGTCAGTCCTACTTTTTAATAATACATAGAATCCAGCGGTATGTATATTATATAAGCGACAGCCCCCACATTATGAATTATCCGGTTCTAAGGAAGTGTAAAAGTTTGCACTGAATTTACACCCCAAAACTGACAGGAAAATTCCATAGGATTTAGGGCCAAATGTCAAATTGCCAAACACTTTGGGAACATTACTTAGTGTTCGGAGCTGTCCAGCACAAAAGCATTGTGACAAATTCAAGGAGCTAACCAAATGCTGATGTTAGATCCATCTTTTCCCGATGCAGTTTCCCAAACAACCAAACATCACACTCCACAAATTCAGTGAGAAATAGAAAAGTAAAATCCTTTCTCATGGACAAAAAACATGTAAGAACTAGCATATGCACATAAACGGGAGAAGTAGTTATTATACAGGGACGGGGTGGAGGCTGGCAATTTGACAATATGACAAGGAGAAGCACTAGATTGGAGCACAACGTTAAAAATATGTACATGTACAGTATGCAAAAGAAAAATCTGACAGCTACAAAGAAAAGAAGAAACAATAGGAGAAAACAAGACGCCTCCTCTCAAAGTAACCAATATGAAGATTGTTCACCTATTAGCGGTATAGGTTACCAAGATCTGATTGTCAGGGGAACAACACCCTGCACCCCAGAAGATCAACTGTATGAAGAGATGAGACATGCAGGGCACACGTGTCAGGCACCTGCTCTCATCCTGCTCTGCTTGTAGATAGCACTGGTCTGTGGAATAGAAGGGGAGGCCCCACATAAAGAGAGAAGGTAGCCAGCATATGCGCACAACCCCTCACATCAGACAGCTAATCAGATAGCATGGCAAAACAGCCAAAAAGGTTAAGTTTAGACCAGTAAATGGACTACATGACATATAACGTGAAATGTGTATGTCAACAAAATGTGCGTGGAAATATTAGTTGCGGCCTCGGATCCATGACAGGCCTGAGAAATTGTAGTTGGGCCATATATATAAATTTGGCCTCTTCTTTGAACCGCCTTTCCCACTTCGGCCGGGTTCGTTTAGTTCACGCCGAAATTGGTCGCACCAGCGTGTCTTCGTTTGTTTTTACTGTGAAAAGAATACACAAAATTTTTAATATTCCAAACAGAAAGATGCACAAAAAAGACAATAAGATAAGGAAAAACCCTAAACCAAATCTTAGAGCCAAACCAACTCTTCTCGTAAAAGAAGAAATTTTGGCAAACAAGCTACACTGCAGTTGGCATGGTACAGTAGGGTAAAGAGTGGCTAGAGGAATGTGAAAGCATTGCAGGAAGGAGGTGAATATTTGGGGAGGTCTTTTTAGATCAAAACACTAGAGGATCCCATAGAGGATGGTGACAACTATTGCATGCACAATAATTACAGGCACACAGATGTCACCAAATCAAACAGGCAATATGCTAGGGTATACATAAATAATATATGCTCTACTAAAAAGGCAGGAACATCCATAATTCAAAGTAAATGAGGGTGTATGGTATAAATTTGGATAAACAGTCATAAAAAGATATATAGGCCTGAACAAAACTACAAGACGGACAACAAATGAGACAGTAGCATGGCTTACTTGAAGTTGGAGATAAATAAAAGTGACAAAACAAGGGCAGGACAGTAAAACTACATAGTTGGCACTTACCTAAATCTGCACGAGATCGACTGTCGCCTTTCTCCCATTCGGCATGCCCCATGACGTGCCACTTGTTCCCAGGCTACCTCCTTCCTCACACGGTCCTGGTAGCCACTGCTCCTGCTGTCCCATAGTTCTGGGCGTTCCTGGACCAAATTAATTAACTTTTCGACATTCCAGAATGGCATCCTGACAACAATTCCAGCAAAGCTCACACTGCAAACTTTCCACAAGGTGGAAATGGATCTGCTATCTATTTGCAAAGCCTGGTGCCTCTCCACTTCCTGTACTTTTTTTAAAGTTATTGCCAAAAGACAGGCTGACAAGTTGCCAAGTGCCAGCCAAGGGATCCGCAAAAAATGCGGACGCGGATGACAAACAGATGTGCATCTGCATTTTTGGCAGACCCATTGACTTTAATGGGTCCGCAAACCGTTTTTTGCGGACAAGAATAGGACAGGCTGTATTTTTTTGATGGACGGAAACTACGGACCACGGATGCGGATTACAAACTGTGCATTTGCCGTGTTTCTGTCACTCTAGACCACTACAAATCAATGAATGATTTAAATGATTTGCTTTCCTATAATTTGTTTCAGTCATTTGTGAGTTCTTTCATTTACTTTTCATCGATACCATATGTCTTAGGACCCTCTTGTCACGATCACCATCACTGGAGTTCACAAGATGTGTGGTTGTGGCTGGGCAGCTAGCTGGACCCAAATTATTTTAATATTTGCAACAACCCTCTTAATAACAAATTGAATACAGCACTATCCTCTGAAAAGAACACAATAGATCTACCCTACGTTAAAGGGCACCTGTCAGCAGATTTGTACCTATGAAACTGACCGACCTGTCACATGTGCGCTTGGCAGCTGAAGGCATCTATGTTGGTCTCATGTGCCCGCATTGCTGAGAAAAATGTTCTAATATATGCAAATGAGCCTGTTGGAGCTATGGGCTCAGCTCTCTCTGCAATGACAATTTGAGGCTAATTTGCATATATTAAAACTTTATTTTTCTGAGCAATATGGAAACATATGAACATGGGACAAACACAGATGACTTTAGCTGCCAAGTGCATATGGAACAGGTCAGCCAGTGTCATAGGTACAAAATGAAAATGTTGCCTTGCTGCTGTACAGCCTCTCTGGGTGCTGTATCGACAGTAAAAAAAAAAAAAAAAATTATGTTAAATGTCCCTCTTATGGAGGACAGAAAGTTTATAATAATATATTTAAAAAGGGGTTTTATAAAAATAAAAATAGGTACAAGAAAGCACCCTTTTTCCCTAATAAAAAATGTTAAAAATAGAAAAAAATACATATCTAGTATCGCCACGTCTGTAACAAACGGCTCTTTAGAAATATCACATGATCCACCGCATTTAATTTTTTTTCCAAAACAGCTATTTTTTTTTGTGGCAATATCAAACTATCAAAAAGTCATATGTTCCCCAAAATGGCACCAATAAAAATCAATAGGTAGAAAATTGTGGGGTGATATTCCCCTGTGATCCCTTGTGAAAAAGAGTTTGGTCCTAAAGCAAAATTTTCATTTTCACAGACAAGTGAAACGACATGCTCACTATAACCCTTGGGTAGTGTAGTTTCCAAAATGTTGTCACTTTTTGGGGGTTTCCACAATAGGGGCACCTCAGAGTCTCTTCAAATGCAATATGGTACCCAAACACCATTCCAGCAAAATCTGTCCTCCAAAATCCATATGGCGCCCGTCGTCTTCTGCGCCCTGCCATGTGCCCATACAGCAGGTTATGACCACATATGGGGTGTTTATATAAACTGCAAAATCAGGGTAATAAATATTGAGGTTGATTTTTGCTCTTAACCCTTGATATGTTACACGAAAAATAGATTAAAATAGAAAATCCACGAAAAAGTGAAATTTTTTAATTTCACCTCCATTTTGCTTTAATTTGTAAGACTTAACAAACAAGGTGACTTATATAGAAAATAAAAAAAGCTATTTTAGCAGGTGTCTTATAGTCATCTTAGGCTACTTTCACACTAGCATTTTTGCTGGATCCGGCAGGGTTCAGCAAAAACGCTTCAGTTACTGAAAATACAACCATCTGCATCCGTTATGAACGGATCCGGTTATATTATCTTTAACATAGCCAAGACGTATCCGTCATGAACTCCATTTAAAGTCAATGGGGGACGGATCTGTTTTTTATTTGTGTCAATCTCTGTCAGAGAAAACGGATCTGTCCCCATTGACTGGCATTGTGGGTCATGACGTCTTGCTCCGCATCCCATGACGGAAAGCAAACCGCAGTATGAGAACGCAACCAAACGGAACGGAAATAGTTTTTTCCGGTATTGAGACCCTATGACGGATCTCAATACCGGAAAATATTAATGCTAGTGTGAAAGTAGCTCCACAAACACTTTGGTCAACAATAACCAGAAAGTGGCCACTTCATTTAATTAAAGGTGATCTATTCACTTAAAAATGAATGAATAACAAATCAGCATGTTTTCTTCTTAAATACAAGTATATAGAAGGGTATATAAAATAAATATCATAAAACAGATTTAAGAAACATCAGCTGAATAGGCAAATAGGTGACGATAATTGTTAATGAACTTTACTGATAAGCCTGTGTCCACTATCAATTTCATGGGTTCCAAATAAACAAAAAACGCTATCGGTATTTGGCTCAGTTTACAGTGAAAAGACCAGTCTAACTGATGGCTCCCAGTTACAGTCTCTGACTTGTGAAAATAGATAGTTGTACTGTTTTCTAATCACACTGAGTTCCTCTAATGAAGCGGCAGCTGGGAAACCGGCCAACCTCATGACTGATGAGCCGATTGAATAAAAGACTTCATGACCAATAATGTGTGCCACCACTTCTTGTGAGTGCAGGATCAGTTCCAGCGAGGAGGAGTGTTGTATAATGGATACGTAGGGATCTTTGATACCACACAAATAAAAAACACAGATTTCAAGTGTAAATTAAGACTAAATGACTTACCTAAGATTGTTTAGCAATGTGTGCCTATTATCAATATTATACTCTAGAATTGCCATGATTTAATAGCAGAATTTGGATTTTAATACCAAGAAAAGTATAGAGTTCCCAAATCATTACCACAAAAAAATACCCACACATTAACCCCATGCTGCTGGGCAAGATGGAGTTCATGTATATTTTTTTCACTTTTCACAAAGTATTGATTGCCCATTATATGAGGAGGTACTTTATGGGGTTCCTCACTAATAATGTAAGGCACATAGAAGTCTAAACTGATAAAATCATGTGCCGCACATTAGCGGTATCCCCATCAAGTACCTCCTCACATAATGGATAACATGGGGTTAATGCATGAGGTGCATTATGGGGTTACTTACTATTAATGTAAGACACATGGTTTTATAAATATGGACCTCCATGTGCCTCATTAATAGTAAATAACCCCATCATATACCTCATATTAACCCTATGTTGCCCCTTATGTGAGGAGGTACATGATGGGGTTACTTTACTATTAATGTAAGCCACATGGAGTTACTAAAGTAATAACAACAAGATCAAATTTAATACAAGGCAATTAATTACGTATCATTACTGTCGATATTTTCTCCTTGGCTTGATTAATTTTCTATGACATTATACACAGGTCATATCCAGCAGTTACGGCCACCCTGCAATCCAGCAGCAGAGGTCGTGCTTGCAGACAATAGGAAAAAGCACCCATGGCCCTGGCCACCAGACAGGTTGAGGCATTTTCTTTCAGTGTGCAAGCATGGCCATAGCTGCTGGATTGCATTGTGGTTGCAACCTATGGATACAAGCAGTGTATAATGTGATAGAATATCTACAATCTCTCTGGTGGCCGAAACTGTGGGAACACACATAGGCAAGCATGCAAAGAAGCTCCCATCCCGACCACCTCATATCTACGCTACAGCAGTGACCATAAACCCTGTATAATGCAATGGAAAAATGAATCCAGCCAGCAAAGGAGACAATATGGACAATCACAATACATTAGTAAGGGCCTTGTATTAACTTTCTCTACATGTTAAATGCCATTTGCTGAAGTGAGAACAACCCCTTTAATGCTAAGTAACCTCATTAACCCCATGTTGCCCATTATGAAGTGGTACTTGATGGAGTCACTTTTACCATTAATGTGAGGTACGTGGGGGTACTAAAGTAATAACCCCATGTGCCTCACATGAATAATAATTCACCCCATCATTTATCTCTCATAATATCTACATTGGGTTAAATGAGTCACTAGAGATGAGCAAATTTTTTAAAAATTCGATTCGGCTGGTTCGCCAAATTTTTAGAAAAAATTTGGTTCAATCAGAATTTATTCACAGCGAATCGCGTTAAAAACAGCTATTTCCTGGCTTCAGAGAGCCTTCATAGTGGTGTAGAACACTGCCTTCCAGTAACCCGCATAGGCAGTCTGCTGTGGTAGTGAAATAATACTGCGAATCAATATGGCATGTAGATGACAGGCGTCGCACTTACAATCACTGCACACTTCATTATTTGGGCAGTCATGGGGCCAAAACTGACCAAATAACTCAAGTATGGACTCAGCCTTACAGGTCGATGTTAGTGCCAAGAAGAAGCGCACTCCATTTACACCATTGTCAGCTGATTCCACATAGATGTCTACAGAACCAGTGGCAATATTCGAATTCGTGATATTTTGCGAATATTTGGGAGAATATTCAGCATATGTTCGCGCATTCGAGAATTTGTGATCTCCAGTCATTATTTTCTTAATTGCAAAAATCGGCAATAAAAAATTTGTGATATGAAAATTTGTGATCAATACGACTCCTACAATTAAAGATATTGCAGCCTTCTAATTGGCCCACAAGCAAGAAGAAGTGAGGGATCATGGGTACTGATGAAAAAAAAATTAGAATATTCGCGATTACAAAGATATACCACTATATTCTAGATATTCGCAAATTTTTCAAGTGCCAATATTCACGATAAAAATTAGCAATTAGAATATTTTCGATCAACACTATAAAGAACCTGTTCTATTAAACGCTTATACAAGTAGAGCCCCCGACAGAGTGGAGAGGGTGTCAGCAGTAAGTGTGTGTTGACGTCACTGATTATTTTGCCCTTCCTCTGATCCATCAGAACAATAACCCCCCAAAAAAGGTATCCTGTTTGTTGAGCATCCGCCTTCACTCGGTTAGCATTTGGTCAGTAATCCATCAGTATTGCTAAAGCCAAAAAAACAGGAGTGGATCCAAAAGAGATGGAATATCGAATGGAATATTTGCATGTCTTCTGTGTTTTGTACCCACTCCTGCTTTTGGCTACCAAATCATCAGCCAATTCTGATGGAACCATACAGGCCTTACAGCCACTACACATCAGAAGAAGGGACAAATAAATTTTTCTTTTTTCCACTTATACACACCAAAAAAGTCTTTAGAACATATAACTGCACTGCTGAACGGCAAATATATTTTTCTTTTGGCACTAATACACGACAAAAAGGGCTTTAGAACATATAACTGCACCACTGAATGGCAAATATATTTTTATTTTGCCACTATTAGATGCCAAAAAGGGCTTTGGAAGATATAACTACACTGCCGAACGAGAAATATATTTTTCTTTTTTCCACTTATACACGCCACAAAAGGCTTTAGAATATATAACTGCACCACTGAACGGCAAATATATATATATTTTTTCCACTTATACACACCACAAAAGACTTTAGAACATATAACTGCACCGCTGGACGGCAAATATATATTTCTTTTTTTCACTTATACACACCACAAAAGGCTTCAAAACATATAACTGCACCACTGAACAGCAAATATATTTTTCTTTTTTCCACTTATACATGCCACAAGAGGCTTTAGAACATATAACTGCACCACTGAACGTCAAATATATTTTACTTTTGCCACTAATACAAGACAAAAAGAGTTTTAGAGCATATAACTACACCGCTGAACGGCAAATATATTTTTCTCTTTGTTACTAATACACACGAAAAAGGGCTATAATTCTCGCACTTCACCAAACAACGGCTAATAAGCCTTATTTTTCCCACTAATACAAGCCAAAAAATGCTTTAGAACATATAACTGCACCGCACAAGGCCAAATAAGACATTTAAATATTTCCTTGTAATAAAGCCTTTTAATGGCAGTATCAAACAGCACTTGGACCCCAATAACAAGAACGGTTTGCTGGAATTACAGAGCTCTATAATGGCAATTTGGGCCCCCAGTCAGTGCAGCAAGGTGTAATAGGATTGTTTCTATTACCCAGACTGTAACCTCCCCTACTGAACCCTGTTCAACATAAATGCTGTGGAATGATTCCTCCGTATCGTTTCCCTACACCTTGAATAATCTTTCCCGGAACTTGTAAATCATTTTTTGTATCACAATTAAGTTTTTTCTAGCACTGTCCCTAGCATCTGCTGACGTCTCGTACACTGGAAAATGGCAGAGGCTATTTATAGGGCTGTGACATCACATGGCTTGCTGGCTGCTGATTGGCTGCATGCATGGCATTATGGGTGATTCCGCCTTCCCAGAGATCCTTGCTCTATGTCCTCACACGTGTAGCAGCCATTTTAGGAAAAAATGTGATTCGTTACCACGAAGCGTGAGGAAATTCGGTGCAAATCGAATTTTTCCTGAAATGTGGATCAAATTCCACTTCATCAACTATGATTTGCTTATCTCTATGAGTCACATTAACCCCAGTGTTACTCTATGCTGCCAACTGGCCATGGTGCATATTATTGTGGGGGCACTTGCATCGGAGGTGTTGCTAGGTTAAAACATTTGGGCTTGGGCCCCTGATGTTTTGTCCCAGGCCCCAAATGTGCTGCCTGCCAGCTAGATACAACTGTATTGCCAACCTCAGGACTTGAAGAGCTCAAGGACCTGTGGTGACATCACAGGTCATGTGACCAGTAAAACAGGCTGTGGTTGAGAAGGACCTGTGATGATGTCACCATCATGTGACTAGTGCAGAAGAGGGGGAAGAAGCTGTGGTGATGTCTGCTACATGAGGAGAGGTAAGTTAAGGAAGAGGCAGAGCAATGCTGGGAGTTGTGGTTATTTAACTGGGACTGTATGTTAGGGCTGAAGGGAGGGATGTTATTTACATGGAACTATGTGTTGGAGGCGGCTGGGGAGGGTGGTCATGTTATTTACATGGGACTTTATGTTGATGGCAGTTGTGAGATAGGATTATGTTATTTACATGGGACTGTTTGTTGGAGGCGGCTGTGGGAGGGAGTAATGTTATTTACATGGGACTGTATGTTGATGGCAGCTGAGGGAGGGAGCAATGCTGGGATTTGTGGTTATTTAACTGGGACTGTATGTTAGGGCTGAAGGGAGGGATTTACATGGAAGTGTGTGTTGGAGGCAGCTGGGGAGGGTGGTCATGTTATTTACATGGGACTGTATGTTGGAGGCAGCTGGGGAAGGGAGTGATGTTATTTGCATGGGACTGTATGTTGATGGCGGCTGTGAGAGAGGATTATGTTATTTACATGGGACTGTATGTTGAAGGTGGCTGGTGGGGAGAATGTTATTTATATGGGACTGTTGAGGGGGTGATGTTTACATGGGATTGCATGTTGGAGGCAGCTGGGGAGGGGCACTATTATTTACTTGGGACTGTATGTTGAAGGCGGCTGGGGAGGAGGTGATGTTATTTACATGGGGCTGTATTTTGGAGGGGGCTGTAGATAGAGAGGGATGTTATTTACATGGGACTATATATTGGAGGGGGCTGGAGAGATGGTGTGATATTATTTACATGGGACGATATGGTGGAGGGAGGGAAATAGTGTAATTTACATAGGACTGTATGTTGGAGGGGCTGAATGGAGGGGAGCGATGTTATTTACATAGGGCTGTATTTTGGAGGGGGCAGGAGAGATGGTGTGATGTTATCGCTTATCTAGACTTTAGTAAGGCTTTTGATACAGCCCCAAATTGAAGGCTTTTCAATAAACTGCAGTCTTTGAGCTTGGGCTCACATATTGTTGAATGGATTAGGCAGTGGCTGAAGGACAGAAAACAGAGGGTTGTAGTCAATGGAGTATATTCAGACCATGGTATTGTTACCAGTGGGGTACCTCAGGGATCTGTTCTGGAACCCATATTGTTTAATATCTTTATCAGCGAAATTGAAGAAGGCCTCAATGGTAAGGTGTGTCTTTTTGCTGATGACACAAAGATGTGTAACAGGATTGATGTTCCTGGAGGGATACACCAAATGGAAAAGGATTTAGGAAAACTAGAGGAATGGTCAAAAATCTGGCAACTAAAATTTAATGTCCATAAGTGTAAGATAATGCACCTGGGGCGTAAAAACCCAAAAGCAGAATATAAAATCAGTGATACAGTACTAACCTCAGTATCTGAGGAAAGGGATTTAGGGGTCATTATATCAGACGACCTAAAGGTGGGCAGGAAATGTCATAGAGCAGCAGGTAATGCCAGCAGAATGCTTGGGTGTATAGGGAGAGGCATTAACAGTAGAAAGAGGGAGGTGCTCGTGCCGCTCTACAGAGCACTAGGGAGACCTCATTTGGAGTATTGTGTGCAGTACTGGAGACCATATCTGCAGAAGGACATTGAAACTTTGGAGAGAGTTCAGAGAAGAGCTACTAAACTAGTACATGGATTGCAGGACAAAACTTACCAGGAAAGGTCAAAGGACCTTAACATGTATAGCTTGGAAGTAAGAAGAGACAGAGGGGATATGATAGAAACTTTTAAATACATAAAGGGAATCATCACGGTAAAAGAGGAGAGAATATTTAAAAGAAGAAAAACTGCTACAAGAGGACATAGTTTTAAATTAGAGGGGCAAAGGTTTAAAAGTAATATCAGGAAGAATTACTTTACTGAGAGAGTAGTGGACGCATGAAATAGCCTTCCTGCAGAAGTGGTAGCTGCAAACACAGTGAAGGAGTTTAAGCATGCATGGGATAGGCAAAAGGCCATCCTTCATATAAGATAGGGCCTGGGGCTATTCATAGTATTCAGTATATTGGGCAGACTAGATGGGCCAAATGGTTCTTATCTGCTGACACATTCTATGTTATTTATATATGACTGTATGGTGGAGGGAAGAATATAACTACAGGGGGCACTGCAAATCCAGGGGACATTATAACTGCTGGGTGCTCCATAAGAGGGACTTATAGATCCACCTTATTTCTACTAAGAGCACTATGGGGGCCTTATTACTACTGAGGGGTCTGTAGAGAGCTTTATTACCCCTGGGGAACAATAAGGGACCTTATTTCTACTGGGGGCTCTGTGAGGGTATTATTAATACTGGAGGGCTCTTCTACTAATGGGGACACTCTTGTGGAGCGTGATCACGGTTGGGGGCACTGTAGAGGGCAGTATTACTAATGGGGACATTCTTTGGGAGCATTATCACTGTAGAGGGCAGTATTACTAATGGGGGCATTCTTGGGGAGCATTATCACTGTTGGGGACACTGTAGGGGGCAGTATTGCTAATGGGTCATTCTACATGGGAATTACTTTTGTTGGGACTATGAGGAGCACTATTACTATGGGGGCACAAATTTTTCTTCAGGATAGTATTTGGGACTGGGAGCACAGTGAGGGGCAGGATAACACTGGGTGGACTCCAGGTTGGGGGATGATAATAGAAATCTAAGGAATCTCAGATGTCTGTGTGTCACACTCTGCAGAGACGAGGAGCGGCTGAAATAAGTTGTATGGACCGAATTAAGAAGATGATGACAGAGAAGATCTACATCAGAGAAGACATCAACTGGAAGGCACTGGATGTGACAGGTATGTGCTGCTGTATATCAAGTACAGCAAAATGCAGTGTGGGGGAGGGGGGGTTGGGGACTTAGAGACCTGGGCCATATTCATTGGGGCTTGGGCCCCGGATCTTTTGAGACCCTAGCAACGCCCCTGACTTGCATACTGTGGCACACAGAGTATAGGAGGTGGGGGCACTTGCATACTGTGACACACAGATTATATAAAGTGGAGGCACTTACATACTGTGACACACAAAGTATATAAGGTGGGGACACCCATACTGTGACAAAGTATATAGGGTAGGAACACACAGAGTATATAGGGGACACTGATTATTGCAGGGATGTGATGGACACCTTTTCAGAGTCCAGGTCCGGCTCCTCCTAACACAGGCTCTACAGGAAGGACTTGGGCGGGCAAAGGGTATGCTTGGTGCTCAGGAAGTATGCGCCACCCACGTTAAGCCAGACCCACTTTTCTCCCATTCTGCCACTGTTTCCCTGCTGACTAAGGCTGTTAGGGCTCCAGGGGGCAGATCAGGAGACGTCGGGGTTTGGGGTCCACTGCAGGGACTGGTCAGGTCCCCTGGGCTCCCACAGGCTCTGCTGGTTCTCTCTGTCGTTCTGACTCTCCCCTCAGCTTTTTTAATGGTGGCATCACAATGGCAAGGCACGCCCTCCTTTCTTCTGATGAGAACATGGTGTCACTATGTGCGCCATGTTTTCCGAAACAAACTGATGCAAAGCTGTGCAATAGCTCATCTTAGTATCGAAAATCAGGTAATCCATGTATCCAAATCAAAGCAGCTATCAAATTTTCCAAAAGGTATTGACACTTCAATACTTAGTGCAACCCTATTCTACATAAGGAAACTTGATAGAGACAACCAAACAAAATTAAATTGAAAAGTGGTCTTCTAGGGCAGTGTTCCTCAACTCCAGCGTTCAGGGCCCACCTGCCGGTCAAGATTTGAGAATATCCCACAGAATGAATACCTATGGTAATCCCTGTTGCATTGGCATTGCATTATATCACCTGCTCAATACTAAGGAAATCTTGAAAATATAACCAGCAGGTTTGCCATGAGTACTGGAGCTAAGGCACACAGTTCTAGGGTGGTCGTCTCAAAGATGGCCTGTGTGAAAAATGTATATACAGTAAGTATGAGCTGCAGCTGAAAGAAAAAGTCTCAGGAGCTTCCAACCTAAAGAGAATCTAGCAAAGCCATTGGAAGGGGGAGCCCTGGATCTATCTGAGGTACAGGGCTGGTTCTAGTTTTGTTAGAAAATGATTTTTAAGTACTATATGATGCCTGCTATTCATTTTTAAATTAATTATGGAATAACCCCTTTAAAGGTGTTTTCCAGGAGTCAGATATTGATTGCTTTTCTTTAGGATAGGACACTAATACCTGAGATACCTGGCGTCGGAGCACTGATATGCTAATAGGTCAACAGAATGTAGGAGCTTGCTGAAGTGTTATGGCCCCATCACTGCATATCCAGGGACAGCAGTTCATCTTTACATGTGGCCATGCCTTGTACTGCAGCTCTTGTTATATCGGCAGCCTGTGCGTAATCATTGTCCGGCTGCCCATGGTGAGCAAGGGTGCCACATTACTCAGCCCCACTCCTGGTCAGGCAGCCCAGACCCACTGCTCCTTCTCTGCCGTCCCCCATTGAGCCTGGCCACTGGAGCACCATCTTCCAGCCCGTACTGCAGGCCAAGGCCTGCATTTCCTTGCCTGGCCTCTCCACTCTTAAAGGGCCAGCATGCACATTCTAAGCTTCACCAGCCAATGGCCAGTTAACCTGGGGTAGTTAAAGCTCTTTCCTTTACAGGATGGTGCCTGAGCAACTGCTGTCTTAGCTTGCTAATGTTCCCTGCAAAGGTATCTTGTTCTGTTTACCGGTTGTCATTTACCGATTCCTGACCTTTCCGCTGCCTGACCTGACCTGTGCCTGATTACCATTTTGACCCTCCTCTGCCTGTCATCACCTAAGACGGGTTTCACATATTCACACAAACTCTTCCTTCCAAGACCTCAGCCTGTTACTGACTAGGAGTTTGCCAGTGCCCTGCACTGGTGTTTATGACCTCCTGTGAGTCAGCTAAGGTCATAGACACCAGTCAACCACACAGAGACTACTCTAGGAGCTTGGTGGCTCCCCTGCAGCGAAGTCCGGATTTCTGTATAGGGGTGAGTGAACACCAGGGGACTGCCAGGATAACACCCTTAGGTTTAGCCCATAGCCAAACCAGTTGGTTGACAAAGTTTTTCAAAGCCATGCAACCCGCTGGCTCACCCAATATGGGCCTGCCTGAGGTATATAAAGACATGACCACTCAGCATGGTTGCAATGTCTGAATATCATGTCTGCCCACCTGGACACCATGTCCTCTACCTCTCTGTACTGCAAGCTGCAGTGCTTGCACCATTATCTCCACCAGTCACAGACTCTGGGGCCCCGAGCTTGTATCTCCCACTTCCTCCACACTATGATCCTAACTCGTGTTGATTCCAGAGCCAGTGCACCACACATTTCAAGATACTGCCTCAACGATTTCCTACTGACCTGTCTAAGATAGCATTGCTGGTCTCCCTTCTGTCTGGTAAAGCCCTCACCTGGGGGGCCGTGGCTAACCGCTGAGCAGGGCAGATGGCTTCCTCCATGTCTCTCCTCACCCTATCGACATCTAAAGGCATCTGCCAGGATCTAATTGCCGGATAGGACCAATCTGCCCCAGCTGAAATCCCCTAACCACCGGTAAGACGGAAGGAGACCCCTGCAAGAGTTCGGTACACGGAACTGCATACAGCCCATTCCACCTTCAGACACTTCCAGGCAAGTGCTTACCTGCCCTTCTCCTACTAAGGCCCCTTTCACACGGGCGAGTTTTCCGCGCGGGTGCAATGCGTGAGGAGGACGCATTGCACCCGCACTGAATCCGGACCCATTCATTTCTATTAGCTGTGCACATGAGCGGTGATTTTCACGTATCACTTCTGCGTTGCGTGAAAATCGCAGCATGCTCTATATTGTGCATTTTTCACGCAACGCAGGCCCCATAGAAGTGAATGGGGCTGCGGGAAAATCGCAAGCATCCGCAAGCAAGTGCGGATGTGTTGCGATTTTCCTGCATGGTTGCTTAGCAACGGGACCCGATCTCTATTATTTTCCCTTATAACATGGTTATAAGGGGAAATAATAGCATTCTTAATAACGAATGCTTTGTAAAATAAAGTGGAAGGGGTTAAAAATAATAAAAGTTAACTTACCTTAGCCACTTGATCGCGTAGTTGTGATCTCTCCTCTCTTTACCTGCATTAGCTAAGATCTAAAGGACCTGTGATGACGTCACATCACATGGTCCAATCACATGGTCCATCTTACCATGGTGATGAACCATGTGATTGGACCATGTGATGTGACGTCATCACAGGTCCTTTAGCTGTTAGCTGATGCAAGAAAAGAGAGGACAGATCGCAACTACGCGATCAAGTAGCTAAGGTAAGTAAAATTTTATTATTTTTAACCCCTTCCACTTCATTTTACAATGCATTATTTATTAAGAATGCTATTATTTCCCCTTATAACCATGTTATAAGGAAAAATAATAAATTCTCCAGAATACTCTACCCGAAACCGGACTTCAGTGATGAAGTCCGGCTTCGGGTTGGGTACCAAACATGGCGATTTTTCTCACGCGCGTGCAAAACGCGTTACAAACGTTTGCACCCGCGCGGGGAAAACACGCATATTCCCACAACGCACCCGCCTCTTATCCGGGCGTCAAACATGACGCCAGTGTGAAAGAGGCCTAAGAGGTGTTCTGAATACGCGCACAAGTGGAGCTACTGGATACTGTGCACCGTTCCATCACTGACCCTAGCCTTGCTGACGGACTTCTTCGCCCTTCCTCACTACATTCCAAGAGAAGCAATAAGGTGAGGGGAGCTTCTTGTCCAACTCCAGAACCTCCCACAGAGCTGATAGCTAGCTGAGTGTCTACTTTGGCAGAGATAGGCTATACCCCTCTTCACTGCCCTGCAACACCATAGACCAGAGACTTTATTGTATAAAAACAGTGCATCACACAAGCATCATATCTTCCCCAGGAGGATTTAATAACCTCACTCTCTGCCTGAGGAGGTGGTGATGGTAAGTACAATAAAGGAATTCAAGAGGGGACTAGATTTATTTCTGGAGTGTAATAATATTACAGGCTACAGCTACTAGAGAGGGGTCGTTGATCCAGGGAGTTATTCTGATTGCCTGATTGGAGTCGGGAAGGAATTTTTTTCCCCTTAAGTGAGGAAAATTGGCTTCTGCCTCACAGGGGTTTTTTGCCTTCCTCTGGATCAACTTGTAGGAAACAGGCCGAACTGGATGGACAAATGTCTTTTTTCGGTCTTATATACTATGTTACTCTGGCGCAAGACCTCTAGGAGATTAAAAAAGACCTATGAAAAATAGGCCATCGTGTAGACACCCTAGAAGATACGTTGATATGTTGAAGATCAAGATAACCGTAATCGCCGTAATCTAAGAATCAGAGGTCTCCCAGAATCACTGCGGAATACCGTTAAACAACTCGCTATAAAGCTTCTAGGGGATTAATACCCCCTTTCGATTGAGATAGAGAGAGCACATACGGCTTTACGTCCACGTCCAGAATCCTCAAATCCTCCAAGAGACATTATCTGCAGATTCCTTGATTTCAGAGTCAAAGAAGACATCTTGAAGAAAGCCAAGAATACACCACAGTGGGACTGAAGACCATCAACTAGCTCTCTTCCAGGATTTAACTCCCATAACGCTCTACAAAAGAAGACAACTAAAACCTCTGACTGATCTGTTCCGCTCAAAGAAAATCCTTTATCGATGGTTATTTCCCTTTGGACTTGCTACTATGGTAGACGGGAAAGGGTTTCTAATCTTTTGACATAAAGATCTAACGGAACTTTTGACTGCATTTAGGGACCCTATGATTTCAATTGAGGATTGGGTGACGGTTCTGGATCTAACTGCTTTACCAGTCTTACTGTCCCTGTCCCATGGTCCATAGTGCAGAAGAGTAAAAGCGGAAAAACCAAGAGAAGGACCGAATAGGGCTCTTTTAAGAGTCTGAATGCTGATGATAGCTGAATAAGTATCCTTAGCTACTGTACCACTTGTTCAATCTTTCCCCACAGTTCTCTTTAGAGAATTATAAATGTTATTCGTATTCTTGTACCTTTTTTTGCTGTTAGGTGCCTTTTGTTTCTCTTTCATTATGTTCTCAATCTTATCTTATCAATTATGTTCTCATTTAATTTCAGACTTACTGGAGATGACCAATATTGTATGTCTCCCCCCTCCCCCCCCCCTCCATGATATTACTAGCATCCTTAAATAGCTTGGATGCATGTTGATCCTCTTTTGGATCTTTTAGGCTTAATTGCCATTTATTTATTTCATGTTTCCTCTCTTTTTGTACCTGTTTTACCTCTCAAAGGGGTCGTGATCTCAATGCCAGACTGTCTAGTGCCGCTCATCTCTCTCCTGCTCTATGTTTCATACAATTCATGCACTCTTATAAACCATCATGGTTTTGAAGTTAATATCTCTAAATGTGAAAGGTCTTAACTCCCCTTACAAGCGTTAAGCAATGTGGTCAGACAACAATAGGATAAGGTGTGATATACTGTTAGCTCAGGAAACGCATTTACTGGCCTCTGATACCCACAGATGCTCGAATAGGCACTTTCCTTACCTTGTCTTTGCTTCTGCACTGGTCAAGAGAGCGAGGGTCCTCATAGGGATTAGGCACTCGGTTCAATTTAAGCTACATCAATGTATTATTGACCCGGCAGGACGTTTCATTATCCTTTTATGTTCTATCAATCATATCAAATATACCATAGCCAATGTATATGTTCCTAACTCTCATAAACTCTCTTTTATTGACCGGTTCTTTAAGAAGCTATTGAAGGTAGCAAAGGGACCAATTGTTCTAGGTGGAGACTTCAACCTCCTTATTGATGCATCAATCGATTGTTTCCGGGTAGCGGTGGGATATCGTCTGGAGTTGGGTAAGCTCCTTAAAACCACACCGCTACAAGATATTTGGAGATAACAACATGCAACGGAAAGGGATTTCTCTGTCTCCTCTCAGGTTCATATCTCGCAATCTCGGATTGATTATTTTCTCATATCAAGGGACCTTTTACATCAAGCATCCTACTCCGCAAATGGTTACATTACTCCACAATGGTTATCACATGGTCTGACCACACCCCCATTTTTCTACATATACAAGACACATATCCTAACCCGAATCCACCACTTTGGAGTCTCAACTTCTATTTAATGAGACAAGACGACCGCTTTCGCTCCTTTTCTAACTTACTTAAAGAGTTTTTCTCATTTAATGACACTCCCGATATCAACATAGCCACTTTATGGTGCTCCCATAAAAGCTACATGAGAGATTTATTTATTCAGTCTGCTTCCAGACTTAAGAGACAAAGAGAAAACATTTACAGGACGTTTAGCTCTCGTAGAATCACAATATAAAACCTCCCTCTCAGAAACTCTTATGAAGCAACTTACTGAAATATGGTTCCAACTATGTTCTTTCCTATTACAAAATACAAACAGGCTATTTTCCACTCCGAAATTAAACAGTACCACCTGGGGACAGAGTAGAGCTATGCTGCACGTAGACTCGAAAAGCGTACTATCGCTTCACATATAGAATCTATGAGACAAAAAGATGGTACGACTACTACACATTCACTGGCTATTGCAGATGCATTTGCAGATTATTATAGCTCCTTATATAATCTGAAAGAAGACCCAGCTATACCACAACCCACACCACAACTAATTTCTGCCTTTTTAGACTCCATTTCACTACCGGCGCTATCTTCTCAAGACCTCTCCTCAATTAATATCCCTTTTACCGTACAGGAGATAGAAGCAGCAATTAAAACCCTTAAAGCCCTGAGGATTATTATAAAATTTTTATAGTAGAGTTGGCACCTTTACTCGCCTGTCTTTTTAACGCCTTCTCATCCCCAATAGCATCCCAAAAGAAATGTTGAGTGCCACCATTACTACTATTCCTAAATCGGGAAAAACCCAAGATTTTCCCTCTAACTTCTGCCCCATCTCATTGTTAAACAATGACATTAAATTATTAACTACTAGCTTTAAGAATACAACCCCTACTTCCACAACTGATATCCCCAGATCAGGTAGGTTTTATTGTGGGATGTCAGTGCAGAGATGGGACTAGAAGGATGATAGTCTTAATTCGGATATCAGAGACCGCAGGTGCACCCACGATATTTGTCTTGATGCTGAAAAGGCATTTGATAGAGTGCATTGGGGATTCCTCGTAACGGTGCTGGATCAATTTGGTTTTTCTGGTTTTATAATAACAGCCATAATAAAACTCTATTCCAGCCCATCTGCGCGAGTTCTAGCGTCTGGGTTTTATTCCAAATGTTTTAATATATCAAACGGTACTCATCAAGGCTGCCCACTCTTACCGTTAGTGTTTGCATTAGTGATGGAAACCCTTGCAGCAAAAATATGTGCAGACCCATCAGTTGTTGGCATCTCAGTTGGAAAACTAACTCATAAATTAGGTCTTTACGCAGATGATGTTATATTATCCCTCACAAAACCAGAAACGCCCCTTCCGGCTGTTACTAGGATATTGGATGAATATGCTAAAGCTTCAATGTACAAATTAAACATTGCTAAGTCACATATACTTCATTTCTCTATTCATGAACCCCTCAAAAAACAACTTTCCGTTTCAGTTGGCACCGGAAAATATATCCTATTTGGGTATTCATTTAACATCCCACCTCAAAAGATTTAGTACAGTACGTTTCAACTTTACCTCTTTGTGAGAGGAACTCCTAGCAGACTATACTAAATATTCTCAGAATTTTATGTCTTGGATAGCGAGAATAAATGCTGTCAAAATGCTTATATTGCCTAAAATACTCTATAAATTTAGATGTATCCCATTTATTATTCCTGCCAGTACACTTCACTTCCTACAGGAAGATCTCCTCAAATAAATTTGGGAAGATAAATCTCCTAGGGTGGAACGTTGCACACTATACCCATGTCTTCATGATGAAGGACTGGAAGTCCCAGCTATAACTCGATACTATAAAGATAATCTTATTGAACAAATTAAGGAATGGTGGTCCCCCTCTTCAAATCATAAATGGCTTGAGGTGGAGTCTACTTTTGCGACTAAAAACTTACTTAAAGGATTACTAGCTGCTCACTTCCTGGCGATTGTTCCTGTGGGCCCCTCTCTCTTGACCATGCGGGTGGCAATGTAGACCTGGCGACATCATATTAGGAGTATCAATCTTTTTTATCCTACTACCTCAGAAATTCCTATGATGGCCCATACTTATCTCATTTCGGATTTTGAGCTCAATGTTTGGGAAGAGGTGGGTTTATTATACCTAGACCAGATACTGGAGAACTCCAACATTAAAACATTTGAGACCTTAACTATTCTAAACTAATTTGTGTTTCTACCAATCCTTGTAGATGAGGCACCTGTTACATAGCGTCAAGCTCCCTACTGTCCAATC
The DNA here is from genome assembly GCA_033119425.1 of Bufotes viridis. Classification (NCBI taxonomy): domain Eukaryota; kingdom Metazoa; phylum Chordata; class Amphibia; order Anura; family Bufonidae; genus Bufotes; species Bufotes viridis. Next base: position 235,549,588 of record CM065590.1, read on the forward strand.
ACCTGAGTCCTCCCCAATTAACAGGCTTTTTAACACCCTGTAGGAAAGGGCCTCTCTATTGTGTACCAAGCCTTAGGTCCACGCCTAGATGGCAAGTCAGGCTTTATGAGGAAATGGGAGGAGGAACTGGGATGTGAATAGACCATTTATGAATGGCGAGATGCTTTCTATTGGGTGATGGCAGGATCCAATCTTATTAACCATGCAGAACAAAATCGTAAAATTCAGCTTAGTTGGTATCTAGCCCCAGCCCGTATAGCACACAATAATCCCGCATACAGCCCATATTGATGCCGGCGATGCGGAACGAGGGGAACACCATCACATATGTGGTAGGGTTGTCCTACCATATTTCCCTTCTGGAAGGAAGTCTTTGACCTTTTGTCCAAAATTGCTGGCTTTCCCCTTCCTCCGTCACCGGCGTTAGCTATGCTTTCTATTGGATTTAAGACCCTCTCATACACACAACGGTGGGGAGTGGTGGGGATATTAACTACGGCACGAAAGCTAATTGCTACCTACTGCAAATTACCTGTCACTCAGAGTTTCTGAGAATTGATAGCCCTAATTAATAAATATATGCAACATAAATGCATATATGCCGCTTCAAAAAAAACGAGATCGCAAGTGTTACAAAAGTGGGACTTATGGTGCAAATCCTCTTATGCTTCCCATATTCAACAGATAGTTTTGTGAGACATACATCACACAGCTACTTATATCCGGAAATTAATGAGGAGTGTGTGGAGGGGAGTTAGGTGAGCGGTTCTGGCATGTCACAACTACTGGTGCTTAGTTGTTGTGCTACAAAGCACTTTACTATGTTAAATAGTTTCTTATGGATCGCATTGTCATATTGACTGGTAACAATATTGATTGTTTATTATCGCTCTATTATAGATTGTACAAACTACAGAAAAGCTGAATGCTTTCTTTTGTATTTAATGTAATGTTTGAACAGCATTTCACTGATTGTTGTACTGATTTGTACTGGAACACCGAATAAAAATCTGAAAGTTAAAAAAAAAATAAAGCCCTTAGTCACCTCTAATCCTCAGGAGTTCTTGAGGAACCTACCCGTATTTCTGCAGCCTCATCTCTCCTGCACATTCGCCAAGGCAAACTTACAATTGAGCAGTGTGCCACACAGTTTGTTCCCCCTGGCTTCTGAAGTGTCATGGAACGAGGTTCTTTTGTCAGCTTTCTGGTCTGGGAGGGTCTATCGGGTTGCATAAAGGATGAACAGGAAGGTTGTGATATCTCATCTACCCTGAAGCACTTGACTACTCTGGCTACCTAAATCGACATTTGCTTCAAAGAATGCTTCAGGGAATTTGCACAGTGGAGAGTTCGTAGGTTGGCACCTACTTTCTAGAGACCCATGCCTCTAGCTTCTGCATCTTCTGTTCCTGAACCTGTGAAACTGCAGGAGATCCGATTGTCTGGGGAGGAGCGCCTGCTTAGACACAGTAAGGACTGATGTTTGTGTTGTGGAGCCAAAGGACACTATGGATCAAATTTATTAAGACCAGAGTTTTAGACGCTAGTCTTAATAAAGCCCTGTGTTGGCGGTGGATCTGCCGAAGTTATGTAGAGGTGCAGGCCTCTACTGTACATATCTTCGGCTGATCCACCGCTGCTTTTAAATGTAAGCCAGCTTCCTAGATGTCTTACATTTGGAGGGCCTACCAGCCCCTCCCCTCCCCCACAGCACGTCCAGTTTTTTTACCTTGCGTGAGCGGGAAAATGTTGCAAATTGCGATGCAAAGGACAGCAATCTGCACCAGAAATACGACTAATATAGGTGTATTTCTGATTTATAAATGACCCCCTATGTGCGCAACTGCCCTCTTATGGCAGGAAACTGCACAGCCTATGGTTGGTTGGAGAGATGACCCTGGGTGAAGACAAGCTGTCTCCAAAGATAACTCTTCCTGTGTCCCTGTCCTGTAGTTACATTTGGTTTACAATACAGGCCTTCCTGGCTCACCAGGAAAATTCCTAAATTAGGCCTTGGTGATCCGAAACTGCATACCTAGAATGTGCCTGGAGAATTCCTTATCCTTAGTGGTGACATCTGTCAATGGAAAGCCACTCCCAGAACCCATACAGTACAACATTGTAGCTATGGAACTTCAAGTGAGGATTCTACACACAGAGATGATTTTCAGTCTATGTCCTGCTTGTATCTACTTGTTTCCTTCTACTGGGACTAACCTGGCTTTGCTTGCCCTGTCCTGTTCTTGACTGGAACTTAGGGCTCATTCTGCATTTGGGTTCTCCCTGTCATGTTCACTGCCTTGGCTCTGTTTTGCCTATCCAAGCTCCTCCTGTTCCTCTGAATGATTAGGCCTACCTCCAGCCTACACTAGCTACTCTGATATCTTTGATAAGAAGAGAAATGAGATCCTGCCACCTCATCATCCCTATAATTGTCCCAACAACCTGCTGTCTGAAACTATCATGGCTGTGTCTACCCATTATCTCTGCTTGAAACACATGCTATGTCTGACTGATTCCACCATCAATAATGTTATTCAGATCTGGAAAGAAACAAAAAGGCAAGCCCTGGACTCCACCTTGATATTTTCCTAGGGACAAGGTCTAGCTTTCCATGAAACATACAAGATTTGGCACCCCACTTTATTGGTCCCTCCGAGGTGCTGAAACAGTTGAATTTGATCAGTTACAAGTTATGTCTTCCTGTCTCTTTACCAAGCTCTGCCTCCAATGCCACCAGATTTAAGGCATCTATTCTATAAGAGCTCATTTGCATCCTTTCTTCTCAGAATTCCAGAGAAGTATGTATGACCTATAAGCCTCAACACGCCGATTTAGATGCTCTCCGTAAGTAAAGATAGTATCCCCCAAATCCTGTCTCTATACCAAATTCATTCCATGTCTCTTCTCAAGCTGGTGGTGTTTAATTTCTACTCCAGAGGTTCTATTCCTGATCCTGATCCTGCTCCTGTCAGTACTAATGATGTATTCAAAGTTAAGAATATTTTGAAGATGAAGACAATCAGAAGAAGGAATTTCTTCTTGGTGGATTGGAAAGGCTATAGTCCAGAGGAGAGATCTGGGAAACCTGCAAAGAATATTGACGCTCCTGCCTTAAATAGAGGGCATAAAGGGGGAGGTTGGTTCTGTTATATTGGCAGCCTGTGCCCGCTGTTAACACACTAACTCAGATGGGCTTGGCACCGCATAACTCATTTAGTTCCTGGTGCTGGTCCAGTAAAGTCCCATCTTCCAGTTCCTGCTGCAGGACACGGCCTGTGCTTCCTTGCATGCCGTCTCCAGTCTGTCCGTAGGGCATGTGAGCATGCTCCCTGGCTCTTAAAGGGCTTCTACACATGCACCCTAATCTTCACTAGTCAATGGCTAGTTAACCTGGGGTACCTAAGGCACCGTCCCCTGTGGGAGGATGCCAATGCAATAGGCATCTTAGATTGCTAAGTTCCATGCAAAGGTGTGTTGTTCTATTGTCCTCCTGTGTACCAACCTCTGCCCCATTCCTGACTGTAAACCTCCATTGCCTGACCTGACCTGTGCCTGATTACCATTTGGACCGTTTGCTGCCTGCCTTTATCTTGGACCACTTTTATATATTCAATGAGCTCTGCTGGCCTGGATCTGTTACTGACTTCAAGTTTGCCAAACCCATTGGTGCCCTTCTCAGGTAGGCACATGAACTGCATAACTCATTAAGTCCCTGCTGCTAGTTCAGTGAAGTCCCATCTTCCAGCTACTGCTGCCTGCATTTTGTTACGGTAGTTGGTACAGAACCACAGTCAACTGGTTTTCGGGCTAAACCTAAGGGAGTTATTCTGGCAGTCCCCTGGTATTCACTGCTTAACCCATATACAGAGATCTGGACTTCGCTGCAGGGGAGCTACCACGCTGCTTCCTCCTGGAGTCATGCTAGTGTGGTTGACAGCTGACCCACGGGGGTCGGAGACACCAGTGCAGGTCACTAAGGGATCTGGAAAACTTATAGTATGTAACAGGTCAGTGCAAGCAGAGTTTATGTGAATATGTGAAACTGGTCCAAGGTCAAGGAAGGCAGTAAATGGTCAAAATGGTAATCATGCACAGGTCAGGTCAGGCAGTGAAGGGTTAGAGTCAGGAATGAGTCAGAGGTCGGTACATGGTAGGCCAACAGAACAACACATCTTTGCAGGGAAGTTAGCAAGCTAAGATACCTATTCCTCTGGCATCCTCCCATAGGGGAAGGTGCCTTAGGTACCCCAGGTTAAGCAGCCATTGGCTAGTGAAGGTTAGGGTACGTGTGTGCTGACCCTTTAATAGATGGGGAGCATGCTCACGTGCCCTATGGACTGCCTGGAGAGGACATGGAAGGAAACAGAAGTCATGGCCTGAACTGAGCACAGCCTGTGCACACAATGAAGAAGCAGCAACTCCTATTGATGAAACATCAATGGCCACTTCTACGAACATTTAGAACTGTAAACATGATGGAGAATGAATCGCTTTCAATGTGTCCATAATAACATGATAGCATATTTGTATTTACTTACATGTTTTAAGTATTTCATTTTAATGACAAAAGCAACTGGCAGAATTTTGTACAGCTACTAAAATCTTTTATATCTGACCTTACTGGTTTTTCTTGTAAAATGTCAGATGGTATGACTCAGCTGCTATCCTTCATGCGGCACAGGAGCTGCCAATATTACTGTGTCCAAGTTGTGATTAAAATGTGATAGTTGGTGCGTATCCAGAAATGCTACAACTGTTTCTTTGATAATGAGAACCTGTCAGTTTTGGCATGAGAGCATGTCTCTGCATCTTAGAATTATTTTTATTTTTAAAAAAGGCTAGTTATGTAACATTCAGCATAAGAAACATAAAATATTAATTCAAAGTCTAGTAACAATATTACATAATGCAGAATGTTCCAGTTTTCCTAAATTGCATAGTTTGTTAATTTTCCTTAATTTGTGCACAAACTACTTTATATCCAAAACTCCAATACCAATTAGCATTTTTACAAGGGTTTAATGTAATCAAGTTGAGAAAGCTAAGGCTAACATATGTCAAGTAGGCTGCCTTTTCAGATGTCTGGTTATTTCAGTCCATGGAACTGATTGATTAGGTTAATAAATTCAACTCAGAAGCTCGAAAACTGTAATAAACCAACAAAATATTTCTCTCCTCTGCACTCCGACCCTATGTTCTGGTCTTTTAGCAATGCACCCTGAAAACGAAGCAATAATTAGCAGCTGAATGTATACTTAAAGGGAATCTGTCACCTGGCTATCCACAATTTTTTTTTTTCGTTTAGCCTAGGGCAATAAAGTACCTTATATCCGGATCTGTAGTTCTTTTTTCCGTGTGTCTTGTAGTTTCTCTAAAACCGCTTATCCATTATGTAAATTAGTCTGCAGGAGCCCAGAGGGCGTTTTCTCTCAAGGAGCCCAGGAACTCCCCTGATGTGCCCAGACCGCCTAAATTTGAATCTAAAGAACGCTCCAGCAGCTGAAATCTCATCCCAGAGGCAGGCTACAGCTCCGCCCCGGCTACATTCGCTCTCTGCCCGGAATACATCTCGCGCAGGCGCAGTGCTGGCGGTTACCTGCGCCTGCGCGATCCAATTGCAACAGCTCTCCGAAAACGTCACTGGGCTCGGCGCATGCCCAGTGACACTATCGAGGCTGTTGCCCTCAGTTGCCGTCAGATCGCGCAGGCGCAAGTAACCGCCAGCACTGCACCTGCGTGAGATGTATTCCGGGCAGAGAGCGAATGTAGCTGGGGGGCGGAGCCGTAGCCTTACCTCTGGGACGAGATTTCAGCTGCTGGAGGCGTTCTTTAGATTCAAATTTAGGCGGTCTGGGCACATCAGGGGGGCGTTCCTGGGCTCCTTGTAAGAGAAAAAACGTCCCTCTGGGCTCCTTACAGACTAATTTACATAATGGATAAAGCGGTTTTTAAGAGAAACTACAAGACACACGGAAAAAAGAACTACAGATCCGGATATAAGGTACTTTATTGCCCTAGGCTAAACGAAAAAAATAAATTGTGGATAGCCAGGTGACAGATTCCCTTTAATTGTACAGAGGCTGCTATAGACTTTATAACAGAAAATGCAGGGTTAGGACAACCTGGCACCATTTTTATTTAAAAAGAGAGGCTGTCACCATTAAAAAAAAAACTCAACAGGGAAGCGTTCAGGATGCCAAGTTGTGCAGAGTGTCAGCTGTAACATACAGCTGACACTCTGCTTGAAACAACCGACATTGGTGCTGGCATCAATGTTGGTCATTTAACCCCTTCCATTTCGCAGTCCTTAGGGACCTCTGTGTGGAAGGAGCTAACCATTGGGCCGCTGCTCTACCACGGCAGCGGCCCGATGCTTGAGGAGTTAACAATGGGAGGGAGGGAGCTCCGTACCCCATTGGGCTGCTGTGCTGCTGTGGCAGCATCCCGATCATTAGCATGGGAACCAGACGCCATCACAGGCATCCGGCTTACCATGGTATATCTGAGTCTGATCAGGGTCCTGCTAAAGTGTACTGCAGTGTATTGAAGAGCCATTAAACCCACTGGATCTTCAAGGACCAACTGGGTCTGGGTCAAAAAAGTGTAAAACAAAAGTGTAAAAAAAAAAAAGTAAAAAAAAAACAATCTAACTTCTTGTCCACAAATACAATTGGTTAAAAATGTAAAAAATAAACAAACACTAAACATAGTTGGTATCGCCGTGTCCGTAATGACCTGATCTATAAAAGAATCACATTATGTTTAATGCACGGTAAACACCATAAAAAAAACAGAAAAACTATGATATAATTGCAATTTTGCCCACCTCACTTCCCAAAAAATGGTATAAAAGTGATCTAAAAAGTTATATGTACCCAAAATTAGTACCAGTCAAAATGTCACCTCATCCCACAAAAAATTAGCCCAAAAAATGCAAAAAATATGCCTTTCAGAAAACGGAGACAATGCTTTTATTGTGTAAATAAATATATCAAAATTAAAAAAAATTAACATATTAGGTATCACATGATCCGTGTGCCATGAAAAATTATAAAAAAGTGTGCCAAAAAAGCAGTTTTTTATCACCTTATATCAAAAAAGGTGTAATACCAAGCGATCAAAAAGTCATATCTGCCCCAATATGATATCAATCAAACTGTCATCTCATCCCATAAAAAATGAGACCCTACCTAAGACAATCATCCCAAAAATTTTTAAAATAGCTTTCAGAAAATGGAGACCCAAAAACATTAATTTTTTTTCCAAAAATGCTTGAAACTTGATTAACTTTAGTAGTTGATTTTTAAAGTGGAAAATCACTTTAAAACTAGTACTAACTAGTACCAAAAATAATTCCCCAATCGAGAGAAATTATGATGTGGGGAATCTTTAATTGCTGACCATTAAATGGGCATTTGAGGAGTGGAGTACTAAGGGGATTGAATGCGACTCGTGCTTATCCGTAGTGCAAGCGGAGGTCTCAGCAGAATTCAGTACATTGCCTTTACTCTTAAAGGAATATATGGTTGTGTTCTCCTCCTCGAACCCTGAGTCGCTACCGACCAATAGACCTTATGATTGCGCCATTGAATTAGTAGAGGGGGTCAGATCTCCCAAGGGATGTATCTATAATCTTTACAGACCTAAACGCAAGGCCATGGAAGATTATGTTGAAGATAGTCTCAGCAAGGGACACATTATGCCTTCTGTATCTCCTATGGGGGCGGGATTTTTCTTTGTCAAAAAGAAAGATGGAGGCCTCAGACCTTCCATCGACTACCGGGAGTTGAGTAAGATTACGATCAAGAATCAATACTCCCTTCCATTGATTCTTGATTTGTTTAATCAGGTAACGGGGGCTTCCTGGTTCTATAAAATTGATCTGAAGGGGGCATATAACTTGATTTGAATTAAGGAGGAAGACAAGTGGAAGACAGCTTTCTAAACACCAGCTGGACACTTCGAATATCTTGTTATGCCTTTTGTACTCAGCAATGCACCAGCTTTGTTTAAAAAATTTATGAATGATATTTTTAGGGAATTCTTGGGAAAATTTGTAATAGTTTACCTTGGTGATGTTTAGATTTTTTCCCCTGATTTTGAGAGTCATGTGTCTCATGTGAAAGTATTGGAGGTTTTGAGGAAAAATCAATTGGCGGCCAAACAGGAGAAATGTGTTTTTGGGGTACAAGAGATTCTGTATCTCGGGTATGTCCTCACTCCTCATGCTTTTAAAATGGATCCTAGCAAGGTATTGGCAATTTTGGACTGGGTAAGGCCATCATCCTTAAAAGCCTTACAATGATTTTTAGGATTTGCTTACTATTACCGTAGGTTTATAAAGAATTTTTGGTAATTGCTAGGCTCTTGACCAACCCCACCAAAAAAGGGGCAGACCTGGAGAACTGGTCTGTTGATCCAACTGAAGCATTTGAGACACTTTAGAAGGATTTCAGCTGCGCTCCAGTTTTGATTCAGCCGGATCAAGAGAGACCTTTCATTGTGGAGGTAGATGCTTCTGAGAACGGAGTGGGGACGGTCCTCTCTCAAGGTCCTGCTAGTCTAACCAATTTAAGGCCTTGTGCCTTCTTTTCCAAAAATAATTCCCCAATCGAGAGAAATTATGATGTTGGGAATCTTGAATTGCTGGCCATTAAATGGGCATTTGAGGAGTGGAGACATTTCCTTGAGGGGGCTAAACATTGTGTTACCATTGTTACTGATCACAAAAACCTGATGTTTCTTGAGTCTGCTAAGAGGTAGTGATGTCGCAAACATATAATTTTCAGTTCGCAAATGGTGAACTCGAATTTACGCAAATGTTCGTGAACGGGCGAACCGCCATAGACTTCAATAGGCAGGCAAATTTTAAAACCCACAGGGACTCTTTCTGGCCACAGTAGTGATGGAAAAGTTGTTTCAAGGGGAGTAACACCTGGACTGTTGCATGCCGTAGGGGGATCCATAGCAAAACTCCCATGGAACATTGCGTAGTGGACGCAGAGTTGGGTTTTAATCCATAAAGGGCATAAATCAACTAACATTCCTAAATTGTTTGGAATAAGGTGCTTTAAAACATCCAGTGTGTGTATACGATCAGGTATGATGTTGTATCGATCAGGTAGTGTAAGGGTTACGCCCGCTTCACAGACATTGACAGACCAAACTCCCCTTTTAATGCACCGCAAACAACCGCAAACAGTCCCCACAACTCCCCATTTGCACAAGGTTGGATACCAAGATAGCCATGTCCCGTTCCTTGTCCTCACTGACGTCATTGAAGGTCTCTTCTTTGCGCAATGTACTGTGCCACCCTATATGAGTGGGGTGTTCAGTAATCAAAATTGAAAAACACTGAAAACCGTTTCTTGTGGAAGAACGGTAAACTCCCTGAAATTTGTACTTAACTCAAAGGCCCAAAAGGAGCCCACAGGAGGTAAAACTTAACTTTTAATGCATAGATACTATAAAGGCAAAATACCCCAAACTAAACATAAATAAGACAAACAAAAATGTTCAGTAACCCCCATATGGGTCTCACCACACAGGAAACACAGCTAGCAGTCTCAGATCAACACCCTGTGTGGGAGTAGTGGTTAGTGAGTCCAGGGGGTTAAGATGAACTGGACATGTACTGAAAGGCAAATGGACAAGAACTTGCCCTAGAATGCCCTACATGTGGGGAAGGGGATCTTACTGCCTATCTATACGAGGTTCAGACCCCGCAAGGGGCGACCTCGTCCGGATACCTGTCCCTGATCCCGGGCGGAGTCCCTCGCGATCCCTATCTTGTAGTTCCCGACGTGGCCCGTTTCATTCAATGAATCATCAGGGGAGATGTACAGGAAAGGGTAAACTGAAATTGAAAAATAGAGGATACTAAGCACTCTGGAAAAAACTAAAAAGAGAAGATATGGAAAACAATCATATATATGGGACATACCTAAGGTCAGTGGACTGCTCAGGATACATACATAGAAACAGAGGGTGCCTCTCAGTGGAGGGAGCGCACCACTTAGCACAGTGCCGGCTAGTGAGCCCAGCCTGTATGTTGGATGTCTGCTATTAGAGTGGCGTATGATGCCGCTATTTAAAGGCTGCGACCGGCGCGCGAAATCCACCCCGGGTGCCATATTTCCGGTCATGTGACCGGAACATGCGCGTCCGCGTCATCAGTTGCACACCATAGAGACGTCATATGGGGCACGCCTGGAACGCAAAGAAGCCACATGTAGGTGGAACCCATATTTACAGGGGGGGGGGCGTGCCGGTAGCCTAGCAACGAGGAATACAAAAGACGGTATACCCGTGCGCGCTGCTGAGCCGCAGTGTGCGGTCCCTAGTAACGGGTGCACCTTTTAGTTTAGAGCGGTGCACACTTTCTTAAGAAGGCTTACTGGCTAGGTAACAATCAAAGTGGAATATGGGATACCAAAGTAAGAAGATAATATAACAGTATAAAAAATGATCACATAATTACACAGTTGCAAAAAGAACTACTACAATTAAGGAGGGATCCACACCAAAGCTAATGCAGGTATCCTCCAGTCATTAACTGACAAAGGGATTGAATGAAAAAATAACCTGCAAAATTAGGTAGTGAGGTCTTTCAACTCAGCCCCCCCCCCCCCACCCAGACCCGTGCAATGTACTGTGCAACCCTATATGAGTGGTGTGTTAACTAGTACTATTCTTATCAGTTTAATACCTGTTACGTCCCCTATCAGGGAACGTGTATCGAAAAGATTTTAGGAACCGGGAGATGGAAAAAGAAGCTTGGTCGTTCCTCTTACTTCCAATTTGGGGCACTGCGCGTGCACCGTGCAATGTACTGTGCAACCCTATATGAGTGGTGTGTTAACTAGTACTATTCTTATCAGTTTAATCAGTGTTACGTCCCCTATCAGGGGACATGTATTGAATGGATTTTAGACAACCGCAAAGAGTTTTCAAAAGTTGACAAACTGATTGCAGAAATTGTATTAATCTGTGTGCGCGTCAATCTTGTTGTAGTGATGACTGAGCTTGTGCGCATGTTCGGAAGATTTGCATGGGGAGATACAGAAAAAAGCTTGCTTTGTCCGCTTCCTTCTAAGCGAGAACCATTACAACATCATGAAATAATAATTTTGTTCCTCTAAAGTACATTGAGTATCCAGCTAAACTGTTCTGAGCTCTGTACTTGCTCTGCCAAGGGAATGAGTTCTGTAGTTCTTCCATTGTCACTGAAAAAGTGCTTGATCTACAGAAACTAAATCTGAAACTCTTTATAGATAAAAAAAAATTAATTTGATCTAAGGGAATTGCAGTTTATTTTAACACTGACATCAAATTACACCCCTATTATTAGTTACATATGTTCTTAGTAAAACACAGTAGACTTTAAGTCACGGATTTCCTTCAATAGTTGCGCTTCTTTATACAATGATTTGGGGTTTCTGGATACAAAGTGAGGTTCTGAAACGGTCCTATTTGTAACCATCTGAGTCCTGTACAATTGGTCTGACCCTTTGTATTTCCACCTTGGAAGAGTGTAGACAGCTGTACATTGTTTCTCTCATCAGTCAGTACATTTAGACCAAATTTTATTTGCACTGTCACAGACTCACAGTATATATTAAAAAGGAAAGCGTAACAATGTTAATACACTATACTGTTTTGTTTGTTTTATTTCTTTAATCGGGTGAAAAGCCTAAGTTGTATTGGAATTGATGGGGATTTTTTTTGATTGTCTGCATTATTTCTAATAAACTATTAAGAGACTTAATTATAATTTTTTTATTTTATGTATTAGAAACCCATACAACTTGAAAAAATAAAGTAAAATTCACAAACAAAATTAATGTTTTTTCTATGAAAAATTATCCAGCCGATCACTTTGGTCTGATCACAATGAAGCAGTTATCATCTGGGGTGTGTCAACACTGCCAACACACTCATAGAGGTGATCGCTTCATTGTGAAGGGAAATTGACACATGTATGTGCCTTTTTTTTTTGTTTTGTTTTTGCAGCCACAGTGCAGCACCGGAGGCCAGAAAAATTAGGCATGTACAGATGCCTTAAAAATTAGGCTTATTGTTGCAACCGCTGCTGTAGCAGCGGCCGGAAAAATTGATGTTTTCCCGGCAGAAAGTGTACTAAAACATTTGAGCCTTGAACCCAAGTTGGTGGAGGAGAAGTCACGCAAGTCATCCGGCATGCAGAGATTAAATACAGCAGCGTGGGGACCATTTTTAGCCCAAGGCATCTAATCAGGCCTTTTTTTAGTCAAATGCATCCTCCACTGTCAGTCCCTTCAGTATCCATGCCTAATTCATCTTAATAAAGGAGAGGTAATGTACACTTTTTTGACCTAGGTGACTTCTCTTGTCAGTGACAATACCTCCTGCTGCGCTCAAGGTCCTTTCTGACAGAACACTTGAAGCGGGGTATGCCAGAAGTTCTATTGCAAATTGGGATAGCTCAGGCCACAGGTCAAGCCTGCACACCCAGTAGTCAAAGGGTTCATCGCTCCTCAGAGTGTCGATATCTGCAGTTAAGGCAAGGTAGTCTGCTACCAGTCGGTCGAGTCATTCTCTGAGGGTGGACCCCAAAGGGCAGTGGCGATGCTTAAGACTTAAAAAGCTCTGCATGTACTCCATCAACAACACATCTGTAAAGCGTCCTGTCCTTGCCGGCGTGGTCGTGGTAGGAGGAGGATTACTTTCACCTCTTCCCCTGTTAGATTCCCGTTGTGCTGTGACATCACCCTTATACGCTGTGTAAAGCATACTTTTTAACTTGTTTTGAAAGTGCTTCATCCTTTCCGACTTCTGGGAATTTGGTAACATTTCAGCCACTTTCTGCTTATACAGGGGGTCTAGTAGCGTGGCCACCCAGTACAGGTCGTTCTCCTTCAGCCTTTTTATACGAGGGTCCCTCAACAGGCATGACAGCATGAAAGACCCCATTTGCACAAGGTTGGATGCCGAGCTACTCATCTCCTGTTCCTCATCCTCACTGATGTCATTAAAGATCTGTTCTTCCCCCCAGCCACGTACAACACCACGGCTCCCAGATAGGTGACAACAACGAGCACCCTGGGATGCCTGCTGTGGTTGGTCTTCCTCCTCCTCAAAGCCACATTCCTCCTCTGACTCCTCAGACTCCTCTTCCAGCGTTGCCACAGGTCCAGCAAGCGATGATCATAAGGCTGTTTCTGGTGGTGATGGTGATTACAAGTCTTTCTCTTCACGCTCATCTATGGCCTGATCCAGCACTCTTCACAGGGCATGCTCCAGGAAGAAAACAAATGGGATGAGGTCGCTGATGGTGCCTTCGGTGCGACTGACTAGGTTTGTCACTTCCTCAAAAGGACGCATGAGCCTACAGGCATTGCGCATGAGTGTCCAGTAACGTGTCAAAAGAATACGCAGCTCCGCAGAGGCTGCCCCAGCACCCGGTCATACAAATACTCGTTGACGGCTTTTTCTTGTTGTAGCAGGCGGTTGAACAATAGGAGTGTTGAATTCCAACGTGTTGGGCTGTCGCAAATCAAGCACCTCACTGGCACGTTGTTTCGCCGCTGAATATCGGAAAAGTGCGCCATGGCCGTGTAGGAACGCCTGAAATGGCCACACACCTTCCTGGCCTGCTTGAGGACATCCTATAAGCCCGGGTACTTACACACAAAGCGTTGTACAATCAGATTCAACACATGTGCAATGCACAGCACATGTGTCAACTTGCCCAAATTCAATGCCGCCAACAGATTGCTTCCGTTGTCGATCACCACTTTGCCGATCTCCAGTTGGTGTGGGGTCAGCCAATGATCCACCTGTGCATTCAGGGCGGACAGGAGTGCTGGTCCGGTGTGACTCTCTGCTTTCAGGCGAGTCAACCCCAAGACGACGTGACACTGTCGTATCCAGGATGTGGAATAGCCCCTGGGGAGCTGGGGGGTGCAGTTGATGATGTGGAGCAAGACGTAGCAGCAGAAGAGGACTCAACCAAGGAGGTTAGCAAAGAGGATGCAGTAGGAGGAGTAGATGAGGTGGCAGCAGGCCTGCCTGCAAGTCATGGCGGTGTCACCAACTCCGCTGCAGAGCCACGCATTCCATGCTTGGCAGCCATCAGCAGGATTACCCAATGCGCAGTGTACGTGATATTCCTGCCCTGACCATGCTTTGCAGACCAGGTATCAGTGATCAGATGGACCCTTGCCCCAACACTGTGTACCAGACATGTTATGAATTCCTTTTCCACAATAGAGTACAGGTTGGGGATAGTCTTTTGTGAAAAATAATTTCAGCCGGGTACCTTCCACTGGGGTGTCCCAATAGCTACAAATTTTTTGAAGGCCTCAGACTCCACCAGCTTGTATGGTAAAAGCTGACGGGCTAAGAGTTCCGTTAAGCCAGCTGTCAGACGCCGGGCAAGGGGGTGACTCTGTGACATTGGCTTCTTACGTTCAAATATTTCCTTGACAGACACCTGACTTTGGGCAGATAAGCAGGAACTGCTGAAGGTGAGAGGCGGAGTGGCGGTTAATTGAGAGGGGGCAGGGAGGACAGCAGTGGTTGACGTGGCTGAAGATGCTGGACCAGGAGGAGCATGGTGGCTTTGAGTTTGTGTGCTGCTTGTGCTCATGTGTTGATCCCATATGTGTTTGTGATGTGAGATCAAGTGCCTTTGCAAAGCAGTTGTACCTAGGTGGGTGTTGGAATTCCCACAACTCAGTTTCTTTTGGCACAGGTTGAAAATGGCATCGCTGTTATCAGAGGCAGACACACAAAAAAAATGCCACACTGTTGAGCTTTGCAATGACGGCACTCTTTTAGTGGCAACAGCATGCGTTGATTAGCGTGCTGTCTGGCTGACCCTGGGTGCCGATACATGCTGTCTGACTGTGCCACTAGCTTCTTACGACGACCTCCCCCTGCTTCCAACTCGTCTCCTCCTCCTCTCTGTCTCCCCATCTGAACTTTCCCCCGTTCTTCTTCTATTCGAGCGGGCACCCACGTTACATCCACGGACACATCGTCATCATCAACCGCTACACTTGTATCTGACAACTCAGCAAAGGAAGCAGCAGCGGGTACAACATCATCATCACACCGTACGTCCATGTGTGAAATGCTGCCTGACTGAGACATGTATTAAGCAAGTATTGCTGTGTTTGTGGGAGGGGAGGCTCACTACAAGGCTATTTATATGCAGCTGTAGGCCTAGGCTGGCTGATTGCTAGGCTATTTATAGGCACCTGTGGGCCCAGGCTGACGTTGATTCAGCTGATTTCACTACCTCTGGGTCAGCTCTAGGATACAGCAGCATGGTGTGGAGGCTCCTTACAGCTGGGTGACGGCAGAATCTCTCAGGAAGGCACTGGTATTCATGGTAGGATCGGAGTGGTTTGCACGGGACCCACGCTTTGGTCCACGACATGTAGCGTTCCGGGATGAAGCAGAGGTTGGGCGCTAATGCTCGGTGGCATCAGTATTGTTTGTCTGGCTTTTCAGAGACCTGCGGGGGCCATTGCATACAGTTATCGGGGTAGCATGCACCTAGAGTAGGTATGGTTCTATGTCTCTGATACCTGGTTACATTTGGGGTGCGTGTCTACAGTTGGCTCAAGCCATGTACGCTGTGTTTAAGAGTTGTGTATCAATGGTCAATGAGGCAAAAAGAAAAAAAAAAAACACGCAGCTGCATTGTGTGCAGGCTTATTCACGCCTGGGCAGTGACAAAGTGCCAGGCGAGTGCTGGCATTCACTGTAGAATCTCACTTGTGGGCACGAGACCCACACTGCGGTATGCGATCCGTAATACTCTGGCATGAAGCAAAGTTGGGCGCTAATGGTCAAGTGACTGTTGTTAGTATTTTTGTCCGGCTGTTTAGGGGATTGTTGGGGGCTATTGCATACAGTTATTGGTGTTGCATGCGCCTAGAGTAGGTATGGTCGCATGTTCTGATATCTTTATCATACGGGACACGTGTCTCCAAGCTACGCAAGCTGTGTTTAAGTGATGGTATTATTTAGTTATCTCTCTGGAAGGGTCCTGTATCAAGGGTCATTAAAGAAAAAGAAAAAAAGTGCATGTTTTTCTGTCACCTGTTGTACATGTGGGGCGCACAGCTGCAGTTAGCGCCAGACATGCAAGGTGTTGGTGAATGTGTATCAGTGGCCCATATATGGGGGCACTAGCAGGTTGATCAAGGCGCCTGTATTTGAGTACTGATGCTCTGGTAAGTGTGTTTAATCTATAAACTGTATGTTTCCTACTATATTTTCATAAATCCTTCATTTGTCAAGATAAGGGTCTTCTCTTAGCGAACTGCAAGGCCTCTGGTTCTTTTCTCTCATCTGTTCAAATTCATGGATGGTTAATGTTTATTTATGCACGTAGTTCGCTTCACTAATATCTCTGCATATCCAATCGGGTCTGGCTCACATTTAATTACTTATCGTCACTGTACAGTCATTCAGTTCAGTCTCATGGCTTTTGAGGGCCCGATTATCGCTTCGGCCTCATGGCTCCGGGGGGCCCTTTGACCGTCCTTCATATTGTTCGTTAGGGGTACCATATGGTTGTAGGCTGTTTAGTGTCTTAGATTCCCTGTCAGGGGTTCATGGTTACGCAAGTGCCCAAGACATATTGGTGCTGCATAAGTGCTTTAGAAAAAAAAAAAAAATAAATCTGCCATTAGAGTCTCATATGCATGGCTCCGCCCGCCATTATAGTCTCTCAAGCAATGCTTCTCCGATTAAGTTTCTGCCATTAGAGTCCCTCATGCATGACTTCTCCGATTTAAGTGTTTGACATATGACTTCGCCGTTAGAGTCTCTCACGCATGACATCGCCATTACATTCTCTCACGCATGGCCTCTCCGTTTTATGTTTTACACACATGACTTCGCCATTATAGTCTCTCACGCATGGCTTCTCCAATTAAATGTTACACATATGACTTCGCCATTAGAGTCTCTCACGCATGGCTTCTCTGTTTATGTTTTACACACGTGACTCCGCCATTAGAGTCTCTCACGCATGGCTTCCCCAATTAAGTGTCTGCCATTAGAGTCTCTCACGCATGGCTTCTCCGATTAAGCGTTTGACATATGACTTCGCCATTTGTGTCTCTCACGCATGGCTTCTCCGATTTAGTGTCCGCCATTTGAGTCTCACGCATGGCTTCTATGATTAAGTGCCCATTAGTCTCCCACGCATGGCTTGTCCGAGTTACTGTTACACATATGACTCCGCCATTAGAGTCTCTCACGCATGGCTTCTTCAATTAAGTATTACACATATGACTTCGCCATTAGAGTCTCTCACGCATGGCTTCTCCGTTTGTTTTACACACATGACTCCGCCATTAGAGTCTCTCACGCATGGCTTCTCCGTTTGTTTACACATATGACCCCGCCATTAGAGTCTCTCACGCATGGCTTCTCCGTTTGTTTTACACACATGACTCCGCCATTAGAGTCTCTCACGCATGGCTTCCCCAATTAAGTGTTACACATATGACTTCGCCATTAGAGTCTCTCACGCATGGCTTCTCCGTTTGTTTTACACACGTGACTCCGCCATTAGAGTCTCTCACGCATGGCTTCTCCGTTTGTTTTACACACATGTCTCCGCCATTAGAGTCTCTCACGCATGGCTTCCCCAATTAAGTGTTACACATATGACTTCGCCATTAGAGTCTCTCACGCATGGCTTCTCCAATTAGGTGTTGCACATATGACTCCGCCATTAGTCTCCCATGCATGGCTTCTCCGATTTAGTGTTACACGTATGACTCCGCCACTAGTCTCTCACGCATGGCTTCTCCAATTAAGTATCCGCCATTAGAGTCTCTCACGCATGGCACTGCCATTAGAGTCTCTCACGCATAGCTTCTCTGTTTATGTTTTACACACATGACTCCGCCATTAGTCTCTCATGCATAGCTTCTCTGTTTATGTTTTACACACATGACTCCGCCATTAGAGTCTCTCATGCATGGCTTCTCCAATTAGGTGTTTGACATATGACTCCGACATTAGAGTCTCACGTATGACACTGCCATTACAGTCTCTCACGCATGGCCTCTCCAATTAAGTGTTACACATATGACTCCGCCATCATAGTCTCAAACGCATGGCTTCTCCAATTAGGTGTTTGACATATGACTTCGCCATTAGAGTCTCTCACGCATGGCTTCTCCGATTAAGTGGTTCATATAAGACTTCATCATTTGAGGGTGTCAGTCCGTCTTCCAGTAGGAAGTACAGTAATAGGCGCAATCCACAATGTCTCATGTCTACAGACACGACAAGTCCAATCACGACTACAGGCGCAGCATACATAGTTATCACGACCTTAAGCTTATTTCCTGTCACAACTGCAGGTATGGTGTGTACATTCTCTGTCCCCATTACAGACAACATTAGCTCGTTAATTGAAATAGCCATGTATTCGTGTTGATGGTTCCACAGGCCTGGTGAGTTTATACATTCTACCTAATCTACTAATAGAGAAAGACGACATACGCCATCTGCTAACTTTTTGGCCCCTTATATATATAAAAGGTGTGGCCTGGGGAATAAGTAGAGGTGTAGTAGAACGCAACCAGGAACAGTAGGTGCCCGATCAGGGCCCTCGGTGAATGCTTGGAATCCATTTAGGCCTTCCAACAGTTTCACCATTGTTTGTTTCAGTCTGCAGCTCTCAGGATTCAGACCCTCTCGTAATATGTTCACACGTTGTTAGTATACATAGGAGTAAATCGTTTCTGATTACCGGCCACTCCTTCAATCGCATCAGCCACCTCCAAGAACGATGTGCCGGTTCACATGACAGAGGTAAGGTAGATGGTAGTCACTGTGGTATGTACAATATATTTCGCACCTTCATCGGAAATGTCTTTTACGTGCAAAGTGGGTGTAGTAATGGTATGTGAATATTTTACTCTAATCTAAGGTCTGCTCTTTTTGGCCCCTTTAGGCTACCCTTCCGCAGCAGTTATGGCACAATTCTACTGCTTGTTGTAGATGGGGTTAGATAGGTTAGGTACACCTTTCTGATAGCCGATCCAACCACAAGTATTAAGCAAGTATTGCTGTGTTTGTGGGAGGGGAGGCTCACTACAAGGCTATTTATATGCAGCTGTGGGCTTAGGCTGGCTGATTGCTAGGCAATTTATAGGCACCTGTGGGCCCAGGCTGACGTCGATTCAGCTGATTTCACCCACCCACACCATCTTACAGTCATTTCATATCAGGGTGGCCCCCTTTAGGCTACCCTTCCGCAGCAGTTATGGCACAATTCTACTGCTTGTTGTAGATGGGGTTAGATAGGTTAGGTACACCTTTCTGATAGCCAATCCGACCACAAATCCCTGTTATCTACATCCTCTGGCAATAATGGTTGCGCATCACTCATTTCTTCCAACTGATGTGTAAACAAATCCTCTATCAGATCAAATAAAGCGGCTGTGGTGCTAGTGTTGGTGGTGGCGGTGGGCAGGCGAGTGGTAACTTAAGAGGTGTCCGAAGCTGAGCTGGAGGAGGATGAGCGTCAAGGTTCCAAGCGGAAGCTGTAGAAGATTGGGTGTCCTGTGTAAGCCAGTCAACTATGTCCTCAGAATTTTTCGAGTTCAGGGTATGTGGCCTCTGAACACTGGGCATTATTCTAGGGCCAAAGGAAATCACAGCACCACGACGGCACCTGCGGGGTGACCTGCTTCTGCCTGTCATCTTTTTTTTTGATTAGTGGTACAATGCGTGCAAGGTACTGTGCCACCCGGTATGAGTGGTGGGCACTGGCAGTGGGCACAGTACACTCTGTGGGCCTGACACATACTGGCAGGCAACTAACCTTAAATTAAAGGGTAAAAATGAAATGCCTTATTTATCGGCAAGCTACTGTGCCAGCCGGTATGAGTGGTGGTCACTGGCAGTGGGCACACTACAGTCAGTGGAAGTGGTCCTGACACACACTGGCAGGCAACTAACCTTAGATTAAAGAGTAAAAATTAAATGGCTTCTTTATCGGCAAGCTACTGTGCCACCCGGTATAAGTGGTGGTCACTGGCAGTGGGCACACTACAGTCAGTGGAAGTGGGCCTGACACACACTGGCAGGCAACTAACCTTAGATTAAAGGGTAAAAATGAAATGCCTTATTTATCGGCAAGCTACTGTGCCACCCGGTATGAGTGGTGGGCACTGGCAGTGGGCACACTACAGTCAGTGGAAGTGGGCCTGACACACACTGGCAGGCAACTAAACTTAGATTAAAGGGTAAAAATTAAATGCCTTATTTATCAGCAAGCTACTGTGCCACCTCTGCAAATAATCAACTTTGTGTCTATTGTGTCTGCAAATAATGGACTTTCTACAGAATGGAGCACTCAATATGTCTGAATAGCGATAAACAGATCTGCGTGTTACAAGTTGTAGCATACAAACCTTCTGTATGTAAGTGGCTGATAGCTGTGCTATGTAACAGGATGTGGGGGTGGTGCTTTGTTATCTTATAGAAAGGAGGGAGAGCAGAGCTGTGCTGGTGCATGTGAAATCAACAGACATGGGAAAAGCCATGTGACCAGTGCTGAGGGAACACCCACAGAGTCTCACAGGAGATGACAACAGTGAGTAAAAATCATAGAAGAGCATTTCTGAGTGCATGTGAAGCAAAACTGATAGCAATAAACAAACAAGTGCAATTTTATTGCTGCATTACAGTAAGATATGGGGTTATTGATTTTTAATGCACAAAGGTGTCCATACTTAAAATTTACCTTTTATTTTATTTATATGAATTTTTATTTAACCAAAATAACATGGTACATATTGTAAAATACATGTTATAAAGTACAAATTATTAAGTACAAGTTATGAGAAGCTATGCATCTGGCTCAAACATATGAGACATTAATAGTATGGTATCTTGTATGATGTGAGACAATAGACAGAAGCAAGAACTATATTGCATGCATTATCCAGGGAGATGAGAGGTAGGAGTATCAATCCCATCTGGTTTCACGCATCCTAAAATTAACTCTTAAGCATCTTAGAATTGCTTGGCTCTGTAAGACTGTCAGTAAGTGTGAGTGGGTCTAAACTGACTGGTCAAAGTGTCAGTATACCTGCCACAAACGCCATTGTTTTAGAAACTTTTGGTGATTGTGAGCTTCCCATGAGTAGAGTTCCTTGAAGCGGTATAATTGGTCTATTTTCTGTTTCCATTGCTCCAGAGGGGGTAAAGATGTGGATATTATAATACCCAAGTAAAGCTATGCTAGGTGAGATTTGGACTGTAGTATGGCATATTTGTTTGCTTATGTGAAATATCTCCTTCTGCCATTTGTTGATAATGGGGCATTCCCACCAAATATGGAGGAAAGTCCCCCGGTATCCAAGGCATCTCCAGCATCTGTCCGAGGCCGAGTCGGAGAAGAGACTTATTCTATCTGGAGTTTTATACCATTTAGTCAGGAGTTTGTATCCGTTTTCTTGGATACGGATGCAGCGGGACATTTTGTGGGGGCAATGAAAATCTATCTGATAGTATGTATGGAGGAAATTCCCAGCCCAGATCCCATTCACAGTATCAAATAAAAGCTGGTTTAATGAGTGAAGGAGGCATATTGAGTATATTGTACAGTTGTGAAATAAGCTTCTTAGGGGGGTTGTGGTCAGCAATAAGAGATTAAAACCAGACTATTGGCCGACCCAGATCCCTGCTCATTACATAGCGAGATAGGAATGAATGAAGGTAGGATATTGGGGGCAGGCAAAGGAGATGATGGGAGATTATCTTTTGTAGGCCTTTAATGTCAGAGAGGGATCCCGTAGGCCCAAAGAACATAGAGATGGTGATGGACGATTTCCTCAGTTCGTGCGGAGTACAGTAGAGTAGGAGAGTCTGGGTTTTTTCCCATTCCAGATGAATGCCCGGAACTTTTTCCTGAGGGAATCATAGTAAGATTTGGGAACAGGAATTGGCAGGGTCTGTTGAAGGTATGTAAATTGGGGTAAAATGAGTAATAGTGACATGAGTAGGTTTTTCCGACCAAAAAAACCGACCAAAATGTAGCTTATCTATACTAGAGAAAATGAAGTGGCGCAAAAGGGTGTAATTAAGAGAGAAAAGTTTGGATGTATTAGGGTTATTTTAACCCCTGTATGTTAAGTAGTTAAGGCTGTAATCAGCCTGTATTTGTGGGAGGGGCATGCTATATTTAATCACCCCTCCCGCAGCGGGCCGTGTGCGCTGACAATCCGGTCAGCTTACCCACGTCACTGCGTCACTTCCGGTTCCGGCCAAGCTCGGGTCGCATCTCCGGCACTGAAGCTATCTTCCGCCCACAAGCCGCCTCTACTCTCGGCTGGGTAAGTGTTGGGGGAGATCGCAACCGGCGCGATCTCCCCCTCTCCTCACAGCTCACCTGGGGGCCGCGCTCTCCCGCCCGCTACTCCCGTTCCCCACATGGCTGCCGATGCAGCCCGTCCGGAAGCCAGCACTGCGCACTGTTCTTCCCCCTGCAGGTCCGTGCGGCTTCCTCACAGCCGCGGCACCTCTTGGCAGGGGCTCTGCAGTGCATAATCATCGGGTACTGCATCGGCAGTGATGTTGTTTAGACAACCATGTCAACCTATTAATTATACTTGACGGTGACCACCATTGTATTTTCAACACTAAAAAGTTGTCACAGTCACGCCCCTTTAATAAGGCTTTAGAATGTGTCTGTAATTTTTAAACTACTGCTTAATTGTTGGACCTCTTTAATATATACTGTCCTCCTGCATATAACTGATCCTTGTCACAGGTTTCAGGAAAAGGATAGAGTGAGCCCATAAA
This sequence comes from Bufotes viridis, assembly GCA_033119425.1. Classification (NCBI taxonomy): domain Eukaryota; kingdom Metazoa; phylum Chordata; class Amphibia; order Anura; family Bufonidae; genus Bufotes; species Bufotes viridis. The sequence continues at coordinate 235,572,424 of CM065590.1, forward strand.
GGGGAAGGTATACGTTACATTTCTGAATTGAAGCCGTCAGACATGGCCCCTAAAAATAAACTAGACACAGGGTGCCCTCATCCTGGTATCCCCAGCATTCAGCACAAGTCGGTGGGGGAACCAGCAGCAAAATTAAATTCTGCTACAGCGCCCCCGCAGTAGGAAAGAAACATTGCACAATTGCCGTCAGGAGGCGTCGATTACTCCAGACATTGTAAATTAAAGAGGTTTACTTTTAACTGGTTTGCCCATCTTGGACCAAAACATTTTGCAAGTGTCAGCTAGATCACAATTTAGCAGTAATGTACTGTACTCTACAACATCATACATGGTCAGGGGCACGTATTCCCCCTTCTCTGCCATCACAAAGCCTATAACTGAATACTACCATGTGCAATAGTTCTTACAGCCATCAGATCAGCATGTGTCCTACCAACTTTGCAATCTACGGCTCAGGGTCGGGCAGCCCAGCAATTTATGACCATCTCGTAGTTAGCAGTAGTTCTGCTACATATCCTGTTATGCTGGGTGTGGTGGCTGTTATATTCACGCATTTTTCGTCCGGCAGGTCACAGCCGTTCAGCATGCCGCATCTATATTGTGTTTATTTTGTTGCCCGCTGATTTCATGTATCCATACAGGGTGTCACGGTTTCACAACCACCGCCCTTCGCCAAGCTTCACTGTCATTTCCTGGATCGCCCAGGCAGGGTCTCGGTACGTGGATAGGCCACGCTTGTCTTTTGGGGACATTTTTATGCTTTGTGTCTCACAATTCGTTTTGGATTGCTCAGGTTATTTTTCATCTTTAGCGTTCCTCCTGCTAATCGGTGGACCTCGTTTTCTTGCCTCTGGTTTCCCAGGTAGGGATCCTGACCAGTTCAGGTCTTTTGGCGTATTCTCCCGGATCGCCCGGGTTTCGTTCTCCCCTCCATTCTACTTTCCGCTCACTCTGGGGTGTTAAGGTACACTACTCGGTTCTCCGGGTCTGTCTCCTGGATCGCCCAGGCCTCTGTCTCCTGGATCGCCCAGGCCTCTGTCTCCTGGATCGCCCAGGCCTCTGTCTCCTGGATCGCCCAGGCCTCTGTCTCCTGGATCGCCCAGGCCTCTGTCTCCTGGATCGCCCAGGCCTCTGTCTCCTGGATCGCCCAGGCCTCTGTCTCCTGGATCGCCCAGGCCTCTGTCTCCTGGATCGCCCAGGCCTCTGTCTCCTGGATCGCCCAGGCCTCTGTCTCCTGGATCGCCCAGGCCTCTGTCTCCTGGATCGCCCAGGCCTCTGTCTCCTGGATCGCCCAGGCTTCTGTCTCCTGGATCGCCCAGGCCTCTGTCCCCTGGATCGCCCAGGCCTCTGTCTCCTGGATCGCCCAGGCCTCGGTGTTCAGGTTGGCTTCTTACTCCCGTGTGGGCCCTGGCCTGCTCACCTCGTATCTCCCGGTCTCTGTTCGGTTAACACGCCCAGGCATAAGTGCTCATATTTTCCTGGGGGCGCCGCTTTCATCACTCTGTCGTTTCCACTCACCACTATCTGGGATCCCTGTATTAGTGACTCGCTTCTGTTCCAACCTTTTAGGTCACCAGCGTCGGAATTAAACCAGATCCCAAAGGTAAGTGTTGTTATTTTTCCTGCGGCCGAGCCGTGCCCGCCCGCTCTAAGGTCTTCTCCTTCCTTAGTTACACATAGGTCCTGTCAGTCCTAGTCAGAGGTCTACGGGCTATCTTCTCAGGTAAGTGTCTCGATTAATTGGGCTGACTTAATTGAACTGCGTGAGGATGGTGTTACTTTATCCATGTATCATGTGCAGGGCCAGAATGTCTCACGTGTCGGATCTGGAGGACAATCTGTCGCTTCCGGGATCTTCGGTGTCAGGCCACACCAGCTCGGCCTCTCTGAGGACTTGGACAGTTGCAAGGTTGATTGCGGAACTCAATAAGAAGGGGATCCGCCATTCCGCATCGGCCAGGAAAGCAGAACTATACCGTCTATTGATGACGTCAGGGGGTCCTGCTCCGAGGCCAGTGGAAGACCAGACCAGCCCTCCTGCCATTCAGCAGGCTTTAGCCCATATACAGTCATCCCTGGATGGCCTGGCTAGTTCTATGTCAGACATCCAAGCCAGGGTCGCAGTATTAGAGGCTGGGCCAGTCGTACCTCCAGCTCCGGTGGCCATAGATACTCCTGTGTCTTCACCGGATGTGGCAGGTAGGATGGCCTATAGTCCTCAGATCGCCCCCTCCCATTTTATTCCTGACCATATAAAGAAGGATATTCTGGCCGGAAGGGATGTGAATCTCGCATCCATCCTGATCGCATCCCAGGATGTTTCTGAAAACAGGGTCATTAATTGTGGGGAGGTAGCGGTGGTGCTGAAGGCCAAGGACGCCCGGCTCAACCGGAAGCTTTCTGTCTCCGAGTTTGTCTTGGCTTTCAGCATCTACCGAGACATCATCTGCTCGGCCCAACCCAACCGCAGGGAAGAACTGGATACTTACCTCTATCGGGTGATCGATTTGGGGCATAAGTACGGCGGGTCGGCATTTTACGACTATCACCGCTCTTTCTCCGCTAAGGCGGCTGCAGCCCTGTCCCAGTTTCAGTTCACCACAAACTGGGCTGACCTCGACATGGAGCTGTTCTGCCGCCATTTTGCAGGTCTCCGGGCACCAGCATGCTCCAATTGCCAATCAATTTTTCATACGTCCGAGTGGTGCCCTAACCTGCCCAGTTCTTCCCAACCGGGTTCCTCTCAGAACTTGCCTAGCACTTCCAAGAATCCCGCCCCTGCGGACAAGTTGGGCAGGCCGATCGTGTATTTAGGCAGTAGCCAAATATGTAATAACTTTAATGCGGGGGGCTGTTCCTTTAACGCATGCAGGGCCCTTCATATCTGCTCGGCCTGTTTCCGTGCTCATCCTCGCACCTCCTGCTCCAGGAAACCGAGAAGCTCCTGACTAGCCGACATTAACATCGAAGTGCTAGCCATCCTGCTGTCGGATCATCCTGATCAGCGTTTCGTGGGTTTCCTGTTGGCCGGTTTCAGGGAGGGCTTTCACACGGGGCTTGTTTCCCTTCCCCAGGTCTCGTGGGAGGGCCCCAATCTGCGCTCGGCCATCAGCGACCCAGAAGCTGTGAGCTCCCTTCTGGCCTCTGAGGTAGAGAAAGGCTTCATGATCGGCCCGTTGCCCTGGATCCCATTTCGTATATGGAGAATCAACCCTATTGGTCTTGTGTCTAAACAGTCCAGCAATAAAAAAAGGCTAATCTATGATCTCTCAGCGCCTCATAACTCCTCTGTTCCCAGCCTGAATTCCCTCATCCCATCCGAGGAATATACCATGCAATACTCGTCGGTGGATGAGGCTATCCAACTCATCATGCAATCAGGGGCTGGTTCTTGGCTCGCCAAAGTCGACATCTCTGATGCCTTTAAGCTCCTCCCGGTGCACCCCCACCTCTGGGGATTCTATGGCATCAGGTGGTTAGACCAATATTACTTCGCCAACAGGTTGACCTTTGGGTCCAAGAGCAGCCCCTGGTTGTTCGATCAATTCGCAAAGGCCCTCCACTGGATCTTGGTGCACCGTGGGGGCCTTCCTATGGTGATCCATTATTTAGACGACTTTTTGCTTATCGAGGGCCCCCAGCGTCCCCCCTCTGTCCCATCCACATTGTTGAACATTTTTGCTCAGCTCCAAGTTCCGGTGGCCTCCAGCAAGACCGAGGGTCCTGCCACCCAGGTCACTTTCCTAGGGATTACCCTGGACTCGATCAGCATGCAAGCTAGCCTCCCTCCCGCAAAATTAACCAAGATCCGTTCAGCGATTTCCAGGGCAGTCAGTGTTCGGGCCCTGACCAAAGCGGAGCTTCAATCCCTACTAGGGTTGCTCAGCCACGCCACCAGAGTCATGCCCCAAGGTCGGTCCTTTCTCTCCAGACTCTTGCAGCTCCTACCAGCAGCCCAGGATCAGGACTCGGTCGTTTACCTGGACAGCCATGCCCTTGCGGATTTATCCATGTGGAACACATTCCTTACCGAGTGGAATGGCATTTCTTTTTGTACCAAGCTGGGATTCATCTTCCCCATGGTTTCCTCTGACGCGGCCGGTTCTACCGGGTTCGCTGCTATCTTCGGTTCCCATTGGCTGGCTGCCAGGTGGCCGTCCGAGATCAGCGCTGATCCTGCTGCCATCTCCTCTTCCCCTCTTTTGGAGTTATTTCCAATAGTGGCAGCTGCTTTGGTCTGGGGCGACAGTTGGTCCAATTCTTCTGTGCTTTTTGTCACCGATAGTCACACCCTAGTGGACATTGTCAAAGCTGGCCGCGCCAGGTCACACAAAATTATGTCACTCCTCCGCAGATTGGTCTGGCTCTCCCTGAAGTTTAATTTTCATTTTCGGTGCGAACATATTCCAGGGGAATCTAACAGGGCAGCAGACGCGCTATCCCGTTTTAACTTTAATGTATTTTTTCAGGAGATGCCCGGAGCAGATCCCGTCGGAGTCCAAGTACCTCCATTAGCCATGTTCACCCTGGATTAGTGCCCCTTCTGGCGCAGGCCGAAGTCCTGATGAAAGGCTCCTTATCCTATAACACCGCAAGGAACTATAAGGCAGGGATGAAGGTCTTCCAGGAGGTTCGGGGATTCCTTTCCCAGGGGACAACTAGATGAGATATCATATTTTCTAGCGTTCATCGCTTACTGCCACTCCCAGCTTCACCTCTCTCCAAACACCATCAAGGTGTATTTAGCCGGCATCCAACATCATCGTATGCGGCTCCACCCGTCCAGGGACTCCATACTCTCAGTTCAGGCTATCAGGGCTACCCTCAGGGGCTTACAGAAAGCTGGGGGTACCCGGTCCAAGAGACTTCCGGTCTCGGGCGAGTTGTTTAGAGCCCTGTCATCTGCCCTAGACGGCTGCCCTTTTGGGCCCTCTCTCAGCCTGACATTGAAAGCCGCAATCTACCTGGGATTTTACGGCTTCCTTAGGCCTGGGGAGTTTACCACTAGACCAGGCCAGCACAGGTTCCTCCGGAGGTCTCACCTGAAGAAGGTAGATGGCCACTACGTTCTCTACCTTCAAGTCACCAAGACCAACCAGACAGGACCTCCGACCGAAGTCCGGTTCTACCCGACGGGGAACCAATGGTGCCCAGTCAAGGTTTGCGGTCAGCTATGCTCCTCATTATCAGATTTTCCCCCCGATGGACCGTTACTTCCTTACGAAGGCAAACCTCTCACGGCTAATGTGTTCATGTCTCACATCCGCTCGCTCATCCAGGGAATGGGCTTAGACCCCAGCACAATTTCAGGTCATTCCTTCAGAATCGGGGCGGCATCGTCTGCCTCAAAGCATAACACTCCGGCCCATATTATTCGGTCCATGGGGCGGTGGCGTTCTTCCTGCTTCACCAGGTATATCCCGAACCCACAACAAGAGATTGCTCAAGCATTTTGTCATCTAGCTTTGTAATTAAAGTCTAATAAACGATTATGCAAACTACATGGAGTCTTTTGCCCCCTTCCTGGCATACCCACGTCGTGGCTCCCGGCACACCACAGCCACTTTGTAGGTAGGGGTTACCGCTCGCCCGAGTGTTAGCCCTGACCACAAGTAGTTAAGGCTGTAATCAGCCTGTATTTGTGGGAGGGGCATGCTATATTTAATCACCCCTCCCGCAGCGGGCCGTGTGCGCTGACAATCCGGTCAGCTTACCCTCCCACCCATCCCCTTTCTCTTCATCTAACCTAGGGTATGCCCCCTTCCTGGCATACCCACGTCGTGGCTCCCGGCACACCACAGCCACTTTGTAGGTAGGGGTTACCGCTCGCCCGAGTGTTAGCCCTGACCACAAATAGAGAGATGTCCAATTAAATGGGGAGTCTTTCATCAGGCGTTGTTGTAGAGAGGGGGGATCCCAATTCAGATTACTAAAGATTTTTGCATATTTATTTTAAAATTTGATAAGGAGTTATAGACTTGTAGCTGACTTTGGATAACAGGTAGAGATCTCTCTGGGTCAGAGGTCATTATCATAATGTCATCTGCAAAGGCGGCTAATTTATGTTCTCTCCCTCCCAGAGACACCCCATGGAACTCTGGATCAAATCTAAGCAAAAGGAGAAGGGGCTCAAGGGCCAAAACAAACCATTAACCAGGACAGAGGCAGAAGCCTGAGAATACATTCTTTAGTTATTCTGATTGCCTGATTGGAGTCGGGAAGGAATTTTTTTCCCCTTAAGTGGGGAAAATTGGCTTCTGCCTCACAGGGGTTTTTTGCCTTCCTCTGGATCAACTTGTAGGAAACAGGCCGAACTGGATGGACAAATGTCTTTTTCCGGTCTTATATACTATGTTACTATGTTACTATGTTACTAATTTATTCTATCAAAAGCTTTTTCCGCATCGGTACTTAGAAAAGGCAGAGGCTTAGATCTAAGGCTAGAGTAATGTGTCAAATTTAGAAATCTAGCTGTATTATCTCTTCCTTCTCTGCCACAGACGAAGCCAACCTAATCCCCATGTATCAGTAAAGGGAGGAGGTCCACCAAACGATTGGCCAACATTTCTGCCAATAGATTTATAGATCTAAGATCTATATTAAGAAGTGAAATAGGCCTATAATTCGTGCAATGTTTTGCATTTTTTCCCTCTTTGGGTATCAGGGTTATGTGTGCCATAGTCATGTCTTTAGAGAGTTGCTCCCCCTTAAGGGCAAGGTTACACGCCATAAGGAGGTGAGGAAAAAGATGTTGTTGAAAGGATTTATAATATGAGACAGGTAGCCCATCGGGACCTGGGCTTTTGCCAGTTGGAGATTGCCGTAAGGCAGTGCTTAGTTCATCTAGTGTGAATGGGGAAGCAAGTTTTTGTTTGTGGGTATCAGATAGGGTCAGTAGGTTAAGTGATTTAAAAAAGGAACAAATGAGGGATGAATGGGCGTTGGGACTCTAAAACTTGAATTTTTTTGCATAAGGTGTCAAGCTTCATTCCCCTTTCTTTTTTTTATATATGATCCAATGCTTATGAAGTGTCCCCTAATGAAAGGTTTGTGTGCATCCCAGAGGGATTGGTCTGAAGTGTCAGGGTGTTTATTGGTGAAAAGGTGTTCTTTCAGAAGATCAGAGGTCTTCTCCCTAATATTACGGATAACTAATAGGGATTCATTTAGGCGGCAGTTAAATCTACTTGGAGTCAACGAAGAGGCTGAGATTGAGAGGAAGATATGGGCATAATCAGACAGATGAATGGAGCCTATTTTGGCCTCAGAACAGAGCTGGAGGTGTTCCTTCAAGACAAACACATAGTCTAGGCGTTGGTATGTGCCATGTACCTGGTAGTAAAAAGTGAAGTCAATCATGTCGGGGTGCAGGGTACACCATACATCGATGAGATGCAAGTTTTAAAGTCCCTCCATCATGGAGTGTAGGGCGCTGAGTGAAAGGGCTGGTTTTTGTGAGGAGGAGTCAAGTTGTGGGTTTAAAGCAGCATTCAGGTACCCTCCAAAGATAGTCAGGCCTTTTTTCAATGATTTAATGATGGGGAAAATCTTTCAAGCAGATTGACTGGAGTTGGGAGCATAAATATTGATTATGGTGTATATTTGAGGACCTCTATGGCCTTTAAAAAGCAAGTATCTCCCCACAGGATCTTGGAGATGGGAGATATACTTAAATGGGACTCTCCTCTGGAATCCAATGGAGGATCTAGCTGACAGAACTCTAAGCTATGGGACTCTCCTCTGAAATCCAATGGAGGATCTAGCTGACAGAGCTCTAAGCTATGCAGCCATCACGTTCCGGTGCAGGCTCCGCCCCCCAAAAACTTTTATTAAATATATCTTAAATGAGCTGGCGCCCTACATACACAGAGCTTACAATATCCAATGTCTCTTAGTAGATTTTGAAAGTTCCTTTAGTTTACCATAATAGTGAGCTTCAAGATTTTATTTTGCTCATAATTAGATAGCTAGTCTCCATACACTGCTAATAGCCATACAGGTTACAAAAATTATAGACTAGCTACTTAGTACTGTGTTGCCATAGGAAACTATCACTCAATTGAAAAAAAGATTCAAACCTGTCATTAGAATAGAGACCTCCATTGTAATAGTTACCTGCCTCTGAACACTATCCAGCTCTACTGTATTCTCATTAGTTGTATGCACTACTAAATCAGTTTCTCCAATATTTTCTTAGGTTGTCACATTCTATGACAAAATAGCCTATCTCTAAGTGGATATATCCCTTACAATTTTTGTACTGTTTTTATTTTCATTTCTCACTCTGGAAATGTGTAATTTCCTTGCTCTCTTTTTTAAGTTCCACTGACCTTGGGTTATGCTTTGTCTTTTCTCCATTTATACCCATAGTTGCCTTCAAAAATTCTATTGAGTACCCACATAAAGAGATTTTTATTTTTAGATATATGAACAGCTTTCCTTATGTTTGTTACATGCCTTTTAGGGTTAGCACAACACAAGTTTTATCCATTTGACTTTAGTCACTCAAGTCTTCTTTTCATGGTATATAATTATTCTGTACCGAGAAAGTGACACGAAAATTACCAGCACATCTCAGTGTCTTAATGTATCACTATGGACTGTCATATCTGTCACACAACAAAAAGACTGTGTGGAGCTCCAAATTGTCATTAAATTTCCCGCACCGTTAGCTGGTGATCGGAAACCAACAGGATTCTGAATATATCTCTTGGTCTCACAAGAGTTTATGATACATTTAAAGTTAAGAAGTTCTGGAAAGAATTTGTGTAAATACTTGACATTTCCTACAGATTTCTCTAATATTTAAAACATTCCTTTCTGAGCTTCTATTTAAGTGGTCTTTTTCAAAGACATTCAAGCACCTAATGGAATTCATTGAATTCTAAGAGCATCGCACAACACAGAATGAAATATAGTTTACATCTAGAGTGCTCTCAGCTTATTTTGATCATGCTCTGAAAATGACAGTCTTCAGCCCTGCTGACTAATTTATATACTGTGGCCAGTCAGAGAACCATTGATATTTTTATTAGCACTGAGAATTAAACATGGCAAGTTGAGTGAAAGTAGGGCTGGAATCGGAGGAGGTTCCTACAGCTAAAATGAAAATGAATACAGCTCTACTCGAATCCTTAAATTTACTGTATAAACTGTCATTTTCATTTAACTGGTTTGAAGTTAGAGTAAATGAAACATGTTAACATGATTTACCCTGACCATATTATGAGGATTGTTTATTACATAAGAAACTTTGCATGTCTAATGAGCCGCTGTGCAACCTATGAATTATTTAAGGCAGATTGCGAATGACATATTCCCTTGGCTTCAGCTGCAAATCTCTTGTTTATTGTAAAAATGCTTTTCTAATGAAGGTTTTTACCTAGTACAAAAGTAGTAGTGGTATGGAGTTGTCCTATATTGTCAGACATCTAAGGATCATCAGTTTTAAACTCAAACCAAATAAAATTGCAGCTTAGATGTACACAGAGTGAGCCATCAGGGAGCTGTCTCGTGGATTTGGCACTGAACGGCATCAAGCAGCTTGCATTGTATTAAAATATTTTGCCATGCAAAAAAGCCTTCAAAACTGTTTATAGTCTTTAAGGCCCATTTACAACGATTTTTTTATACCAGCAATTAGCTATTGCTGACTTTTATCAATAAGACAGATGTTTACTCAATACAAAAGTGACAAAGGAACTGACTGTCCTTACCAACTCCAATATTGGTTTTCATCTACTTTTCCGCCTACTTATGCATTGAGTTGTTATGTTCTTGTACTTTTCATTTCTATTTTATTTTAGGTGTATATATTGTCTCTGCTCCACCTTTATTAATGTATTACTGTACATGATCTTCCTTAACCCCTTCTACCCAGGGCCAGTTGTCACCCTCCTGCCCAGGCCATTTTTTGCAAATCTGACATGTCACTTTATGTGGTAATAACTTTGGAACGCTTTTACTTATCTAAGCCATTCTAAGACTGTTTTCTCATGACACATTGTACTTCATGATAGTCATTATTGGAGTCAATATATTTCACCTTTTTTATGAAAAAATCCCAAATTTACCAAAAATTATAAAAAAAATTCTATATTTCAATTTCTCTGCTTTTGAAACAGAAAGTGATACCTCATAAAATATTTATTACTTAACATTTCTCATATGTCTACTTTATGTTGGCATTATTTTGTAAATGTCATTTTATTTTTTTAGGATGTTAGAAGGCTTAGAATTTTAGAAGCAATTCTTAAAATTTTTAAGAAAATTTCCAAAACCCACTTGTTATGGACCAGTTCAGATCTGAAGTCACTTTGCGGGGCTTACATAGTGGAAACCCCCCATAAATGACCCCATTGTAGAAACTACACGCCTCAAGTTACTCAAAACTGAGTTTACAAACTTTGTTAACCCTTTAGGTGTTCCACAAGAATTAAAGGAAAATGGAGATGAAAATTCTAAATTACACTTTTTGGGCAGATTTTCCATTTTAATCCATTTTTTTCTTTAACACATCGAGGGTTAACAGCCAAACAAAACACTATATTTATTACTCTGATTCTGCGGTTTACAGAAACACCTCACATGTGGTCATAAACTGATGTAAGGGCACACGGCAGGGTGCAGAAGAAAAGAAGCACCATATGGTTTTTGGAAGACAGATTTTGCTGTACTGGTTTTTAGATGACATGTCCCATTTGAAGCCCCCCTGATACACCCTTACAGTAGAAGCTCCCAAAAAGTGACCCCATTTTGGAAACTAGGTGATTGGGTGCCAGTTTTATTGGTACTATATTGCTCTATATTACATTTTTTGTGAGGCAAGGTAACCAAAAAATGTCTGTTTTCACACAATTTTTATTTTTTATTTTTTAAAACATTCATCTGACAGGGTAGATCATGTGCTATTTTATAGAGCAAGTTGTTACAGATGCAATGATATCAAATATGTGTACTTTGTTTGTTTGTTTCAGTTTTACATTATAGAGATTTTTTTTAAATTATGTTTTTGTGTCTCCATTTTCTGAACGCCATTTTTTTTATTTTTCTGCCGATCGTCTTGTGCAGGGGCTCGTTTTTTGCAGGAAGAGTTGACGTTTTTATTAATACCATTTTCAAGTACATATGATTTTTTTATCATTCATTATTACACTTTATGGGGCAAGGTAACCAAAAAATTGGTTGTTTTGCCACAGTTTTTATTTATTTATTTTTACAGCATTTACCTGAGCGGTTAGCTCATGTGACATTTTTATAGAGCAGATCGTTATGGACGTGGCAATACCTAATATGTATACTTTTTCTTATTTATTTAAGCTTTACACAATAATAGCATTTTTGAAACAAAAACAAAAATGTTTTAGTGTCTCCATAGTCTGAGAGCCATAGCTTTTTTATTTTTTGACTGATGAAAATGCCTTTTTGATCACTTGGTGTTGCACTTTATGTGATGTTAGGTGACAAAAAATGTTTTTTGCACTGTTTTTTTATTTTTACGGTGTTCACCTGAGGGGTTAGGTCATGTGATATTTTTATAGAACAGGTTGTTATGGATGTGGCAATACCTAATATGTCTACTTTTTATTTATTTCAATTTAACACAATAATAGCAATTTTGAAGCAAAAGAAAAAAATCACATTTTTTGCAGGATCAGGTGATGGTTTGATTGGTACTATTTTGGGGGGCATAGGCCTTTTAGTGTTGCACTTTTTGTGATGTAAGGTGACAAAAATTGTTTTTTTTTACACAGTTTCGATTTTTTTTTATGGTGTTTATCGGACAGGGTGGATCATGTGATATATTTATAGAGCCGGTTGTTACAGACGCGATGATACCTAATATGTGTGTTTTTTTCTATTTTTTTATTATAAAACCAGGGGAAAGGGGTGTTTTTTTAATCCCCTCTGCAATGCATTACAAAACATCTGGATTGTAATGCATTGCCTGTTGGTGTATTACACTGAGTAATACACTAACAGGTTGCTTAGGAGACCCAGCCTGGGGCTGGATCTCCTCGGCCCGTGTAGAAGGCAGTTCCCGATGCCGTGAAAGGCATTGGGCAGCCTCTGCATGGCATTGGGCTGCCTTGTCACCCATCGGGTTCCAGCCACAGCAGCACGGGGACCCGATGGGCTCCCTTACCCGCCGCATGCACCTTCTAAGCGCTGACCGTGGCATAGAAGTGGTTAATCCGCCAGCATCAGCTTTTACAGAGATGCCGGCGGATACAGAGAGGCCCGGCTATCAGGGATTCACCCTTTTGACAATTTATATACTACTGTCAGCCTACCTGGGTGGGATCAATTCAATTTTACTTGCACATCAAGGGGCACATTTATTAAGACCAGCATTTTAGACGCCAGTCCTAAAAAAGCCCTGCACTGGCGGTGTATCGGCATGAGACCTGGCATGAGCAGGGAAAAGTTAGTCTGCAACTTTTCCCCGCTCACGCCAGGTCTAAAAAAAGTCAGCATAGCATGGATGGGGAAAATGGTCTAAATATAAGATAGCTAGGAAGCTGTCTTACATTTAGAAGCGGGGGTGAATCCGTGAAGTTATTTAGAGGTCAGCGCAGACTGTGGCGTAATGGACCTTTGATCCACAATTTGTGCCAGAAATACGCCTAATAAACGAAATGTTTTGATGTGAACTTATTTGACTCTATATAGATTTCTTTCCTAATCTAATGCCTTTTTAAAAGGTCTGAAAAATTGAACCCTTTTACCTATATAGTAAAATGTACATCATTCCAGGCAGAGAGATGCCACTGGCAGCTAAATTGGATAAGTGCAACAAAAACCTAAATTTACATGAATTAAAAAGAGAGTGACTCTTTATGCATTGGTATCACACTCCACATGTCATATAAAAATTGAACCTAGCTCTATGTCTGATCTGTCACATATCAAAGAGGACTTTTTCCCACATCTTCAGGACATGCCCAGGGATGATACCCTTATGGAAAGAAGTATGTAACTTGATCAATAGTTAATAATGTTGAAAAAAGCCAAACGTCCATCAGGTATACCAAGGGATACAGTAGGTGGGGATGTGAATTTTGGAAAAAGTGGAGTGAATCCCAGATTGCTACACATTTTCATAAGCTTTAGGCCTCATGCACACGGCCGTTGTTCAGGTCCGCGTCCGAGCCGCATATTTTGCGGCTCGGCCACGGACCCATTCACTTCAATGGGGCTGCAAAAGATGCGGACAGCACTCCGTGTGCTGTCCGCATCCGTTGCTCCGTTCCGTGCCCCCGCAAAAAAAATAGAGCATGTCCTATTCTTGTCCGTTTTGCGGACAAGAATAGGCATTTCTATAATGGGCCGCATTCCGTTCCGCAAATTGCAGAACGGAACGCGGAGCAGCTTCCGTATTTTGCGGATACGCGGTTTGCGGACTGCAAAACACCAACGGTCGTGTGCATGTAGCCTTAATGTAATTTACTTTAGAGAAGTAAAATTTATTTTTAAAACTGCCCACTGTTCCTGCTTGCTGTGACCACGTCCTGAGGAAGTCTATTTCACAGATTCACAGTTTTTACAGTAAAGAAGCATTGACGCCTCTGGAGACTGAACTTTTTCTTCTACAGATGGAGGCAGTGCCCCCTTGTCTTTTGAGGGGATTTTACATAGAACAGCTTTTCGCCATATTTTTTGTATGGCCCATTTAACTATTTGTATAGGTTAATCAAGCCCCCCTTAGACGTCTCCTCTCAAGACTAAATACATTTAAATATTTTATTCTTTCCTCATAACATGACCCTCCATGCCCCTTATCAGTTTAGTTGTTCTCCTTTGTACTTTTTCCAGCTCCAGAACATCCTTTCTATAGACTATAGCCTAAGAAGCGCCCCTCTAGATAAAATCTAGTAGATTCGCTGTCAATCAAAGTCTAGGGGGAGGGAAATAGGCTCTGATGGTGTGAGGGGAAGGAATTGTTTATGCAAATGAGCTTAACGGCGGGAAAGCTTTAGAGGGTGATATAATAGGACATGTTAGTCCTGAGAAGGTTATGGATGGATCGCTGGTAACTATCAAGGTAGACAGACTTGAAGGTACATTCAGTTTTCCCTCAACTCTGACAAGTTTACCAGTCCCGGCTGCTGAAAAACATCCCCACAGCATGATGCTGCCACCACCATGTTTCAGGGTGGGGATGGTGTTCTTTGGGTGATGTGATGTGTTGGGTTTGCACCAGATATAGCACACAGGTGGACATCATTTCACTAATTATGTGACTTCTGAAGGTAATTGGTTGCACCAGAGCTTCTTATGGGCTTCCTAACAAAGGGGGTGAATACATACACATATGCCAATTTTCTGTTTTCTATTTCTAAACAATAGTTTTATTTATATATTTTTTCTCATTTCACTTCACCAACTTAGACTATTGTGTTCTGATCCATCACATAAAATTAAGATTAACAAAACATTAACAAAGAGGTTAACCAAACGTATTTTGTTACATTACTATTGGCTAAATGTAACAAAATATGAAAAAAGTAAAGGGGGTGAATACTTTTGCAAGGCAGTGTATGTATGTATGTTCCGCGAGCACTCAAAAACGCAACCATCAATTTCAACTAAACTTGGTATACACATCTCTTGCTACCTGGAAAGAAATCTTGTGGGGGTCATATGCCCCTACACAGCAGCTGCATGGAGTTTGTATGCTCCAGCTGTTTTTGCTACACACATATTGCTCTGTAACTCAAAAACTCATCGATCAATTTCTACTAAACTTGGTACACATATCACTTACTATCTAGGAAAGAATACTGCAGAGGTAACATGCCGATACACAATGAGTTTCTGTCTGTCTCGACGTCTATCTGTCTGTTCTTTATGACCAAATGAGCAAACGACTGGACCGATCTTCACCAAATTTGGAACACAGGTACATCAGGTGTCCAGTTCCTGAGATATTCCCAAAAAATGACCTGCATTAGCCAATATAAGCCTGCATAACTTTCTTTTCATATCCCAACTGCCATACACATGGTCACATGTCCCTTATCAGCCAATAGAAGCTCGCATGCCCTTAGTCTCCATATGCACACAGTTTTACTCCAGGTTTCCATACCAACCCAGCCATTTTTCTTCACTGCTGAAGGTCAGCTTTAGGCTAGGGCTACACGACGACATGTGTCACCCGACAATAAGTCGCACGACACATAGGGCACAACTACACTGTTACATGTGCTGCACGATATTGATGTTGCACCAATATTGTGCAATAATTTTTATAATGATAATCGATGGTGTTGCACTGCAACATGTGACATGCTGCGACTGTGATGCGATAGTCGCAGAAAAATCCATCTTGGATGGATTTTTTGCGACTGTTGTTTCGCAGCCACAGCATGTCACATGTCACTGAGGTCACTGTTAAAGGGGCGGGCACTGTGAAGGTCACTTTTAAAGAAGCATTCACTGTGGATGTTACTGATAAGGGGGCAGACCACTGTGGAGGTAACTGTTAAAGGGGAGGACACTGTGGAGGTCACTATTAACGGGGCAGGGGTCACTAGTAAAGGGGCAACTGCTGTGGAAGTCACTGTTAAGGCAGCAGGTTACTGTGAAGTCACTGTTAAGGAAGCGGGGTACTGTGGAGGTCACTGTTAAGGGGGCGGGCCCCTGAGGAGGTCACTGTCAAGGGAGTGGGGTGCTGTGAAACTCAATGTTAAAGGGGCGGGCTGCTGTGAAGGTCAAAGTTAATTGGATTGGCTGCTGTGGAGGTCCCATTTTAAAGTGGCCGGGCACTGTGGGGGGTCAGTGTTAAGGGGTGGTGGACTATGGAGTTCACTGTTAAAAGGGCAGGGTGCTGTAGAGGTCACTGTATGGGGGATACTTTCGATATCTTTTAACGATACAAACATTAAATTAAATAGATGAAATATACCCGTGCAAAGCCGGGTCCTTCTGCTAGTCATTAATAAATAAATAATAGAAGACTCAGCACTGAACCTTGGGGTACACCACTTATAACTTGAGATCATTTAGAAGAGGAATCATTGACAGCAACTCTCTGGACAGGGGCCTTCAGACAGTTTTCAATCCAGTTACAAGCTATATTTTCTAAGCCTATAGACCTTGTTTTACCTATTAAACATCTATGAGAGACAATATCAAAAGCCTTTGCAAAATCCAAGAACACTACATCCATAGCCGCCTGTCTGTCCAGGCTTCTAATCATCTACTTATAAAAACAAATCAGATTAGTCTGACTTCTAACCTTGGTAAAACCATGCTGGATTATGATATTAATTATAGTCACATACTCCTGTATATAGTCCCTTAAGAGTCCTTCAAACATTTTTCCCCACAACAGAAGTTAAACTTACTGGTCTATAATTACCTGTAAAGAACCTAGATCCCTTTTTGAATATGGGTACCACATTTGCCTTGCGCTAGTCACTTGGCATTGTACCATCTCCTAGAGAATCTCTAAAAATTATGAACAGGGGCAGGGCAATAACTAAACTCTTGGATGTAATCCATCTTGACCAGGAGCCTTGTTCACGTTTACCTAATTTAACATAGCATGGACCATATCTATAGTTAGCCAATTGAGTATATTAATTAATGTACTAACAGCTCTGGCACCATCAATGTCAGCACCTTTCTATTCTTTAGTATATACAGAAAAAACAATTTAGTAACTCTGCCTGTGCTTTATCTTCAGTGACTACACCCCCCCACCCCACACCCCCTTAATGTTATTTACAGGTTCTACCTGCTCCTTGGTTTTTAAAGTATATATGTTTTAAGTTTTTTTTAGGATTTGTTTTGCTCTCTTTTGCCACTTGCTGTTCATTTTGTATTTTTGCAGATTCTATATCTTTTTACAGATTGAATTAAGCCCTTTGTAAATTTCAAAGGCTACAGCTTACCCCTCGGATTTTTGTAATTTATTGTCCTTTTTATAAGTCATATGGGGTTTCATTTTAGCAGTTTATACGTGTTACCTATAGGAATAAATTTTGCAGTGTATCCAATGTGGATTTAAAGCTCTCCTATTTATCCTCAGTGTTATTATGTCACAATAGATGCTCCCAGTCTATCCCTTGAAATGCTGCCCTCAACCCAGATAAATTGGCCTTTTTGAAATTCAGTCTTTTTGCTCTCCCAGACACCGTTTGCTTTTTATAGTTCAAGGGAAATATAATTATATTGTGATAACTATTACCTAGCGTTTCACAAAGTTTGCTGCTCATTGAGCAAGCACTCTATGGGGTAAATATGGGGGAGGGTGGTAGCGAGGAGGCTGAGGAGAGTGAGGTAGTTAGCTGGGTAACAGTAAGAAAGCGGGGTAGAGGGAAGAGTGCCAGGGAGGCTATCCCTGATCTGACACGCCCCAACAAGTTTGCACGGTTGGCAGATGAGGGGGATGACAGTTCAGAGACTGCACTGCTGCAGCCGGACACTTCCTCTGCCAGTCAGGGGAATGTCAGCTCCAGTAAGCAGGGGACAAGGAGAGCAGGGCAGGCCAGACAGGTTCTGGTAGTGGGAGACTCAATTATTAGGGGTACAGATAGGGCGATCTGTCACAAAGATTGTGATCGCCGAACAGTGTGCTGTCTTCCTGGCGCTAGAGTTCGATCCATCGCGGATCGAGTTGACAGATTACTGGGAGGGGCTGGAGAAGACCCAGCGGTCATGGTCCATATCGGAACCAATGACAAAGTTAGAGGAAGGTGGAGAGTCCTTAAAAATGATTTCAGGGTTTTAGGTCAAAAGCTTAGGGCAAGGACCTCAAAAGTAGTATTTTCTGAAATACTGCCTGTATCACGAGCCACACAAGAAAGGCTGGTGTAGGAAGGAGGGGTTCGGGTTCCTGGAGAACTGGGCCGACTTCTCTGTCGGCTACAGGCTCTATCGTAGGGACAGGCTGCACCTCAATGGGGAAGGGGCAGCTGTGTTGGGAAGAAAGATGGCTAGAAGGTTGGAGGGGTGTTTAAACTAGGGACTGGGGGGGAGGGTAATTACATTATAGGAGGGGAAGATAGTGCAGATAGAGACCAGGGGCGAGGCAGTATAACTGGGGGAGGAATGGAAGGGGGGACTAGAACAGCTCAGAATGAAAGATGTAGGGTAAAAAATACACATAAACCTGTCAAATGTATGTATACTAATGCCAGAAGCCTGACTAACAAGACTGGTGAACTGGAATTAGTGATGTGTGAGGAGGACTATGACATAGTGGGAATAACTGAGACATGGCTGGATGATAGCTATGACTGGGCAGTTAATATAAAAGGTTACAATCTGTTTAGAAAGGATCGTCAAAACCGGAGAGGTGGAGGGGTCTGCCTCTA
The DNA here is from genome assembly GCA_033119425.1 of Bufotes viridis. NCBI lineage: Eukaryota > Metazoa > Chordata > Amphibia > Anura > Bufonidae > Bufotes > Bufotes viridis. The sequence goes on from CM065590.1 coordinate 235,590,747, forward strand.
TGTGAAGTCCTGTCTAAATCCTGTAATTCGAGAATACATCTCTGAGGGACATGAACATGTGGAGTCACTGTGGGTAGAAATACATGGAGCAAAAAAAATAATAAATTACTAATAGGAGTGTATTATAAACCACCTAATATACCAGAGTCCACAGAAAATCTATTACTAAACGAAATAGACGAGGTGGCAAATCATAATGAAGTCGTTATTATGGGGGACTTCAACTACCCAGATATAGACTGGGAAACTAAAAGCTGTACATCCCAAAAAGGAAACAGGTTCTTGGCAATAGCCAAAGACAATTTCCTTTCCCAACTGGTTCAGGACCCCACTAGAGGGACGGCCACACTGGACTTAGTATTAACCAATAGACCTGATAGAACAACAGATGTGCAGGTTGGGGGACACCTGGGAAATAGTGACCATAAAGTTATAACCTTCCAATTATCCTTTAAACAAGAGTTTCTAAAGGGAGGAACAAAAATACCAAACTTCAAAAAAGCAAAATTTAGCCAAATAAATGAGGCTATAAGCCTAACTAACTGGGACAAAGTCCTGAAAAATAAAAATACAACCATAAAATGGGAGATTTTTAAAAGCATTGTAACATCTAATTGTGAGAGGTACATACCTTATAGGAATAAAAGGCTAAGGAACAATAAGAAAACAATGTGGATAAATGGAACCGTAAAGAAAGCAATAAATGACAAAAAGAAAGCATATAAATCACTAAAACAGGAGGGGAGTCAGGAAGCACTGATAAACTATAAGGAAAAAAATAGAATATGTAAAAAACTAATAAAATTTGCCAAACTAGAGACCGAGAGATTATTGCCAAAGAGAGTAAAACTAACCCTAAAATGTTCGGCCCGCTACATAGCAATGAGGGGGGTGTTGCAGAGAGCGACGAGGATAAAGCAAAACTACTAAATATTTTTTTCTCCACTATATTTACTGAGGAAAATAAACTGTCAGATGAAATGCAGAATGTAAAAGTAAAATTCCCCATTAAAAGTGCCCTGTCTGACCCAGGAAGAAGTACAACAGCGACTTAAAAAGATTAAAATAGACAAATCGCCAGGACCGGATTGCATACACCCCCGTATCTTAAGGGAACTAAGTGATGTCATAGCCAGACCTTTATTTCTGATATTTACGGACTCTATACTGACAGGGAATGTTCCACAGGATTGGCGCATAGCAAATGTGGTGCCAATATTCAAAAAGGGTCCAAAAACAGAGCCTGGAAATTATAGGCCGGTAAGTTTAACATCTATTGTTGGTAAACTGTTTGAAGGGTTTCTAAGAGATGCTATTTTGGAGTATCTCAATGAAAATAAGCAAATAACGCCATATCAGCATGGCTTCATGAGGGATCGGTCATGCCAAACGAATTTAATCAGCTTCTATGAGGAGGTAAGTTCTAGACTTGACAGCGGCGAATCAATGGATGGCATACATCTGGACTTCTCCAAAGCATTTGACACTGTATCTCATAAAAGGTTAGTATATAAAATGAGGATGCTCGGACTGGGAGAAAATGTCTGTATGTGGGTAAGTAACTGGCTGAGTGACAGAAAACAGAGGGTGGTTATTAACGGTAGATACTCAGATTGGGTCACTGTAACTAGTGGGGTACCACAGGGGTCAGTATTGGGCCCTATTCTCTTAAATATATTTATTAATGATCTTGTAGAAGGCCTGCACAGTAAAATATCTATTTTTGCAGATGACACTAAACTGTGTAAAGTAATTTTTTTCCACTTAAGTAGGGAAAATTGGCTTCTGCTTCACAGGGTTTTTTTGCCTTCCTCTGGATCAACTTGTAGGAAACAGGCTGAACTGGATGGACAAATGTCTTTTCTTGGTCTTATATACTATGTTACTATGTTATTGCTACTGCTAGAAATTACTACATCCAATAAAGCATTGACCCTAGTGTGATCCACTAGAAACTAGACCATAAAGTGGTCTTGCAGCAAGTTCAGGATCCTTTTCCCCTTTGCAGATGAGGCAGAACCATGACCCCAATCAATATTTGGAAAGTTCAAATCTTCCATTATGACTACTGTACCAGCCTGTACAGCCCACTCGAATTGGTAATACAGCTGAACTTCTATCTCCTTTGTGATGTTAGGGGTCTATCTATAGATTACACCAAGTATCATTTTTTAATAGTTTATTTCCCTTTGTAATTCCACCCATAAGGTTTCAACATCCTCTCTAACCTCACCCACAATTGCCTCCTTCAAACTTGCCTTTATATCACTTGTCACATACAGGCACACGCCACTGCCTTTTCTGCTGGTCCTGACTTTCCCAAAGAGTGTAAAACCCGGAATATTAACAGACCAGTCATGTGAAGAGTACAGCCATGTCTCAGCCACACCAACTTTATCTATGTGTTCCTCTAGTACCAGACTCCAGCTGTCCCATTGTGCTTGCTAGACTTCTGGCATTTGTGAACATTCATTTTAAGTTACTATTTAATTTTCCACACTCAGTTCCCAGAAAGTTAAAAAAAATTGTGTACCTTGGTTGATATTGTTGGTTTGTAACAGGTTCATGTTACCAGCAGCTTTGTTTTTCATGGGTGTACAGTTATTCCTAGTCAAATCCCTACAATCCTCACTAACCCCAGCCCCCATTAAATCCCCACTGTCCCCTCCTATATCCCACTCTCTATCTTCACTATCTACCCCCTTATTAATAACTACCCCCTAATTAAAATAAATTTTTGAAAAACAAACTTTTTAAATCTTTTTATTCTTGTGTGTTTATCTCCATTCATACCCATAGCTGCATTCAGAATTCTTCTGTTTCCTTGGAAATACACAGCAGTTTATCGTCAGCAGCTTACCTGACGTTCATTCCATTCCATTACTTCAAGTGCTGAATCATAGTTGTGGAACAAAAGTTTACACCATGTGAGTTTAGTCACCATGTGAGTTTAGTCACTCGACCGTAAAATGAAATTTACATCTACTGTAAATCCAACTGTTGAGTGGCATTAAGTAATTCTATGGACTTTAACTTTCACAGGAACAAGTATTTGCGTAGAAATTTTAGTTCCTACATTTTATTTTGCTTATCTTCTGGAGAAATTAACAATCAGGTTCAGGGAGGTTAAAATCTAACATTCAAACATTGCTGGGCTATTAAGAATGTGCCACAGGCATGAGATCCTCTGCAAGTAATCTCTGCTTTTGGACAGACTTCTGGATTAAGGGGAGGAAAGTGGAAGAGAAACTGCAATAGAGGTCACAGAAGTAAATTGCACACTCTATGCATGTTAAAAGGGGGTTTACATTTCTCATAAAGTGAGGGTACATCATTAGGATATACCATATTTTTCTTATCAGTGGGGATCCAACTGCCAAGACCCCCACTGATCATGAGAAAGAAGAAGACAATTCCAGTGTTATGTACGACACTGGGTAGGTTACGTGCCCTGCACTAGGCATAATACAGAGTATCAGTGTGCTAGGCAGAACACAGTCAGTTAGCTTTGCCAAGTAAATTCCGGTAATTATCATTTCCATATTGTAGACAATCACAGATATGAAAAATTGTCTCAGATTAAACATAAGGAAGGGTAATGTGGGTGCAGTGGATAATTGCATAATGTCCGGCTAATACATCATATATATTAATGACATCTCTGTATTATGTTCTGTCTGAAGAATGCCCTGATTGTCTTGGAAATGTGTCCTATTGGGACTCATCTTTATGCTAAAGCAACTCGAGATATGTTTCATGCTGGTTTTAATGTTAGTCATTTAAGAAAGCTATCAGACGCCATGCTGTGAGTATTGTTAATCATGTTCATGTAGTCACACTATAGATATTCACGTGCAAATAATTCCAGTTGAAATATAAAGTTGGAATTTCAAGAACTGAATTTCCACACCACAAAAGTAATTATGATAATTGGCTTGATATTTCAGTATATGCTTATATACTGTATATATTCTAATTCAATAGGGATTAACCCCTTACTGACCACCCATACGTGTTTTTACGGCGGTCACTAAGGGGCCTTAGGCTGGGCCGCCATTTTTTTACGCCGTCCCAGTCTAAGCGCTGAACGGGCCCCCCTGTGCAGCGGGGAGCGGCGGCCCGCCTCTCACATGAGAGGCGCAGCCCTGCTCTAACAGCCCAGACTGGCAGTGTTTAACACTTTACATGCCGCAAGCAATAGCGCCTGCCGCATGTAAAGTGCTGACACAGGGAGCGAACTCCCTCTGTCTCCCTTCGGCACCCCGCAAATGAGATTGCAGGGTGCCGATATGTGTGAAGGCTGGAAGGTGTCTGTTGTAGGCCCCAGACCAGCCTTCAGTAATTTCCAGCAGGATGTGACTCTCTGGCACAGCCTGCTGGTCAATGTTAGAATAGCATTGCCAATAAAACAGAATGTACAATAGGGATAGTGCATTGCATAAGCAATCAAAATACTGTCTATTATAGTCACCTTGTGGGACTATTAAGTAGTAAAAAAAAATGAAAAAAAACACGTTGATTATAAAAAAATCTCATTAAAAAAAATTACATTTTTATTTTCATTGAAAATACGCTTTTCAATTAAAAAAATAGCAAAAAAAAATCTCCCCCATATGTTTGGTATTGGCACGTCCGTAATGACCCAGACTACATAAATATCACATAAATTATCCCCTAGGGTGAACGTAGTAAAAATAAATGTTAAAAAAAGAAAGAATTGCTAATTTATTCTTAGTTGCCACCGAAAAAACACAATAACAAGCGATCAAAAAGTGCCATTCACTCCATGATAATACCACTGAAAAATACAAGTTGTACCGCAAAAATCAAGGCCTCACACAACTCTATAGAAATAAAAAAGTTCTTGGGAAGCGGCAATGCAAAAACATTTTTTAAAAAAAAAGGTTTTATTGCAAAAAAGTAGTAAAACGTTAAAAAAACTATATGTATTTGGTGTCACTGTACTCATACTGACCCAGAGAATAAAGATATTATGTTATTTATACCAAAAAATGAACGTCGTCAAATTTATAAAGTAAAAATGCAGTGGCAGTATTGCTGTTTTTCCCATCTCCTTCCCGGAAAGAGTTAATAAAAGTTATTCAGAAAGTTATGTGTTCCCTGAAATGATGCCATTAGAAACTACAACTAGTCCCACAAAAAACAAGCCCTCATAAAGCTATATAGACAGAAAAATCAAAAAGTTATAGCTCTTGGAACGCGTCGATGAAAAAAGGAATAAAAACACTCAGTCAGTAAGGCCCAAACCAGGCTGGTCACTAAGGGGTTAACAAACCATATTCATATTTATTCAACTAAAAGGTATTATAGTGGCACACATGCTTTGTTGTTTTTAATTGAGAATGTTAAATTGGTATTGTATAATTCAGTAATAATTTACTTGAAATGGAAAGTGCTCTCCATGGTATCACCTAAATAGACATGAACTCAAATCAATGGCCGCTTTAGTGTTTTGCTGTATTAAGAGTCTAATCATTTGCCTAGAGGAACACACACAGAAGCTTAATTGCAAAAGCCAGTGTACAGTGAGCATTTCAACATGATTGAAGTAATATTTGGTTTTATAAATGGAACGCCTGCATGCCGTTCACATAGTTACCAGCGTTCTCAGTGACACAATTGCTCCATCTAGTGTCAGAATCACGGAAATTTCTCAGTCATATTATTTTGATTATGAAATATTTGTCATTTAGGTTTCTTGACTTTTGGAGTGATTTATCTGTACTGAATGTAAGAAATATGCATATAATGCACATGTCATTGTCTTCCCTTAACTTACCAATTGTACTGTTGAAAATAACAATATATATTGCTATTGCAGATCAGTAGACTCTCTGGCACTGATTCCTTTTGCAGCTACCAAATGCTTTGCTATGAATAACAAAATATGCAGTTGAAGCTACTAATGCAATGTTTAGTCAGTGACAGTGGCGTAACCAGAAATGACTGGGCCCCAGAGCAAATTTTTTAATGGGGCCCCCTCCCCCAGTAATTTTTTCACAACCCTTCCTTTCATGCCGCCCCCTTTTCTGTGGCTAGTAAAGATCGCTCTTGCAGACCAGGCCCGGCAGCTGTTCCATCCGTTTTCTACACTGTCTATACTGCCACTGTATATCATTTCATTGTGTAATACTGTTGAGGGGCCCTGACATAATCTTTTAGTACTTCTCCTCCTCCTCTTGGATGGGCCCCTTCTGGGTCAGGGCCCCAAAGCAGCTGCTTCCCCTGCTTCCCCTATAGTTATGCCCCTGGTCAGTGATATTATTATTATGTACTTACACAAAAAACTCCCATTCTTTACTAAGGCCATTGTAAATATGTATAAGATGTAGTGCAGTCTGGAATTGTCTCTACCCTATTTTTTGTGTGTGTCTTTTTCCATCCCTTTGCATGGCCTATTGGCACAAGGAAAGGAAAAATGATAGAGAAGGGCCCCATCTTAAAGAGGTCATCTCTGCAATCTCAAAATCCTTGAATTAGCAATGAGAGAAGCAAAATGGCCTTTGAGTAATAGCACAAACCTCAACCTTATTTAAAACACTGTATATAGAAAGACAATATAGTGGTCCATAATAAGACCAACTTCACAGGAGCAAAAACCTCCCCAACCAATGTCAATAGCCAGACTATACAGATATTATAATAACATTCACAATTCTAGGAGAAAACTAATAAACACACCAGGCTTGTGCAGAGATCAAGATTGCTGTAAAAAATTGATGTTGGGGGGGTTCTGGGGATTATATAAACGCTCATAGGTATATATTATATAGACAATATCGACAACTACACATTATACCTACACGAGCTTTTATGGCATCCCACTTTAAATTTTTTAACTAATAATATGGCGTTGGTTTCCCCTTTGCAGCTAAAATGGCTTCCAGGACTTTCTAAAAGACTTTGGAGTGTTTCTAATGGGCATGTTTGCCCATTCACCCAGAAGAGCATTTGAGAGGTCAGGTAGCTATGTTGAACAAGAGGGTTTGGCTCACCATCTTTGTTCATCTTTGTGGGTTTGAGATCAGGGCTGTGTGTGGGTCCACCGAGTTCTGCAACACCAAATTCACCCAACCATGCCTTTATGGATCTTGCTCTGTGCACTGAGGCACAGTCATTCTAGAACAAAAAGGGCCTTCACCAAACTGTTTCCACAAATATGGAAGTATGCAATTGTCCAAAATGTCGATACACAGTATGCAGAAACATTAAGCTTCCCCTTTGATGGAACAAAGGGGCCTCAGCCAAACACTGAACAAACAACCTATAGCATTATCCCTCCTGCACTAAACTATTAAACTCTGCAGTTGGTACAATGCAGACAGGTAGGTAATGTTCCCCTTGCATTCACCAAAACCAGGCTCTTCAATCATACTGCCAGATAGGATAGAGATGCATGATTAATAACTCCACAGAACACGTTTGCACTGCTCCGTTGGTGGTGTACCTTACGCCACTCCATCTGACGGTTGTCATTGTGCTTGGTGATAAAAGGCTTGCATGCAGCTGCTCAGCCATGGAAACCTATTTCATGAAGCTCTCAGCCCACTGTTAATGCCGACGGAGGTTTGAAACTCTGTAGTTATGGAGTCAGCAACGTTTTGGGGACTTTTATGCACTTCAGCATGTAACTTTATGTGGCTGGGTTGCTGTGATTTCTAAACACTTCCACTTTGCAATAGTGCCACTTACAGTTTATGGTGGAATATCTAGGAGGGAAGAAATTTCATAAATTGGCTTGATAACGTCCTATTACAGGATGATTACGTGCTATTTCAGGACCACATTCAAATTCAGTGAGATCTTTAGAACAAGCCATTCTTTCAGAAATGTTTGTAAAGGCAGACTGCATGGCTAGGGCCTGTATTTTATACACCTTTGGTAATGAGACTGAATGAAACATCTGATTCCAGTGATTAAAATGTGTATTCAATACTTTTGTCCATATTGTGTAGAATCACAATAAATGTAGAGATTAAACATCCAGCACATAATATACTGTTCACTGTGCAATCTTTGAGTCATATACCAACCACTACAAACTATGGTGCAAAAAAGTGAATTTCGGCATTTTGAAGCAGCTCTGACTTTCTGAGCACCTGTTATGTTTCTTCAGGTGCTAGAATATCAGAATAGTATAAATACCCCCCAAATGACACCATTTTAGAAAGAAGACACCCCAAAGTATTCGCGGAGGGGCATGGTGAGTTTATGTATCATTTCATTTTTTTCACAAGTTAGCGGAGAATTACACTTTCTGAAGAAATAAAATTATAAAGTTTCCATTTTTGCTAACTTCTGGCAAAAAAAATAAAAAATCTCCCACGGACTCACTATGCTCCTCAGTGAATAACTTGGGGTGTCTACTTTCCGAAATGGGGTCATTTGTGGGGTGTGTTTACTGTTCTGGCATTTTGGGTGGGGCTAAATTGTGAGCAGCCATGTAAAGCCTAAAGGTACTCGTTGGACTTTACGCCCCTTTGCACACCTAGGCTGCAAAAAAGTGTCACTCATGTGGTATCGACGTACTCAGGAGAAGTAGGGCAATGTGTTTTGGGGTGTATTTTTTTCACATACCCATGCTGGGTGAGAGAAATATCTCTGCAAACTGACGACTTTGTATAAAACTTTTTAATAAGTTGGCATTTACAGAGATATTTCTCACACCCAGCATGGTTATATGTAAAAATACACCCCAAAACACATTGCCCTACTTCTCCTGAGTACGGCGATACCACATGAGTGACACTTTTTTGCAGCCAAGATGCGCAAAGGGGCCCAAATTCCAATGAGTACCTTTAGGATTTCACAGGGCAATTTTACGCATTTGGATTCCAGACTTCTTTTCACGCTTTAGAGACCCCTAAAATGCCAGGGCAGTATAAATACCCCACAAGTGACCCCATTTTAGAAAGTAGACACCCCAAGGTATTCCATGAGGGGTATGGTGAGTTCATGTAAAATTTTAGTTAGTGGAATATGAGACTTTGTAAGAAAAAAAAATTATATCAAATTCCACTAACTTGTGCCAAAAATAAAAAAATTTCTGTGAACTCGCCATGCCCCTCACGGAATACCTTGGGGTGTCTTCTTTCCAAAAAGGGGTCACATGTGGGGTATTTATCCTGCCCTGGCATTTTAGGGGCCCTAAAGCGTGAGAATCAAAATGCGTAAAAATGCCCTGTGAAATCCTAAAGGTAATCATTGGAATTTGGACCCCTTTGCGCATCTTGGCTGCAAAAAAGTGTCACTCATATGGTATCGCCGTACTCAGGAGAAGTAGGGCAATGTGTTTTGGGGTGTATTTTTACATATACCCATGCTGAGTGTGAGAAATATCTCTGTAAATGACAACTTTTAAAAAAAAAATATACAAAGTTGTCAATTTACAGAGATATTTCTCTCACCCAGCATGGGTATATGTAAAAATACACCCCAAAACACATTTCCCTACTTCTCCTGAGTACTGTAATACCACATGTGTGACACTTTTTTGCAGCCAAGATGCGCAAAGGGGCCCAAATTCCAAAGAGTACCTTTTAGCAGGGCATTTTTACGCATTTGGATTCCAGACTTCTTCTCACGCTTTAGGGCCCCTAAAATGCCAGGGCAGTATAAATACCCCACATGTGACCCCATTTTGGAAAGAAGATACCCCAAGGTATTCCATGAGGGGCATGGCGAGTTCATAGAAGATTTTTTTTTTTTTGGCACAAGTTACAAAAAGTTCAATTTTTCATGGACTGAATATGCCCCTCAGCGAATACCTTGGGGTGTCTACTTTCCGAAATGGGGTCATTTGTGGGGTGTTTGTACTGTTCTGGAATTTTGGGCGGGGCTAAATTGTGAGCAGCCCTGTTAAGCCTAAAGGTACTCGTTGGACTTTCGGCCCCTTTGCGCACCTAGGCTGCAAAAAAGTGTCACACATGTGGTATCGCCGTACTCAGGAGAAGTAGGGCAATGTGTTTTGGGGTGTATTTTTACATATACCCATGCTGGGTAAGAGAAATATCTCTGTAAATTGACAACTTTTTATAAAAAAATTTAAAAAGTTGTCGTTTACATCGATATTTCTCACACAAAGTATGGGTATATATAAAAATACACCCCAAAACACATTGCCCTACTTCTTCTGAGTACAGTGATACCACATGAGTGACACTTTTTTGCAGCCAAGACGCGCAAAGGGGACCTAATTCCAAAGAGTACCTTTAAGATTTCACAGGGCATTTTTACGCATTTGGATTCTCACGCTTTAGGGCCCCTAAAATGCCAGGGCAGTATAAATACCCCACATGTGACCCCATTTTGGAAAGAAGACACCCCAAGGTATTCCGTGAGGGGCATGGCGAGTTCACAGAATTTTTTTAATTTTTGGCACAAGTTAGCGGAAATTGATATAATTTTTTTTTTTTTTTACAAAGTCTCATATTCCACTAACTTGTGACAAAAAATAAAATTTTACATGAACTCACCATAACACTTACGGAATACCTTGTGGTGTTTTCTTTCCAAAATGGGGTCACTTGTGGGGTGTTTGTACTGCCATGTCATTTGAGGGTCTCCGCAATCATTATGTGTATGGCCAGCATTAGGAGTATCTGCGATTCTCCTTATATTGAGCATATGGGTAATGAGATTTTTTTTTTTCCGTTTAGCCTCTGGGCTGAAAAAAAAAATGAACGGCACAAATTCGCATCGATCAATGTGGATGAAAAAATCTCTGCCAAAATCAGTGACTGCGGTGCGGTGGGCTGGGCGCTAACTACCTAACAAGTAGATAACTAACTTGCGGTGATAAGGGACTCTTATACCCCATTCGCACGTCCGCAATTCTGTTTGCGGAACAGAATTGCGGACCCATTCATTTCTATGGGGACAGACTTTGTCCCGCTCGGATCCTGAACTGCAGATCCACACTTCCGGGTCTGCACTTCCATTCCGCAAAAATCTAGAACATGTCCTATTCTTGTCCGCAATTGCGGACAAGAAAAAGCATTTTCTATATAGTTCTGGCAATGTGTGGATCTGCAATATGCGGAAAGCACATTGCCGGTGTCCGTGTTTTGCGGATCCGCGGATCCATGGATCCGCAAAGCACATATGGACATGTGAATAGAGCCTTACAGTGGGGTTGATCAGTGACAGGGGGGTGATCAGGGGTTGACAAGGGGTTAATAAGTGACAGGGGGGGGGTGTAGTGTGGTGCTTGGTGCTATATTACAGAACTACCTGGTCCTCTGGTGGTCGATCCCAGCAAATGGGACCACCAGAGGACCAGGTAGCAGGTATATCAGATGCTGTTAACAAAGCAGCGTCTGATATACCTGTTTGATTTTATTTATTTAACTTCTACAGCCTGCCAGCGATTGATCATCGCTGGCAGGCTGCAGTATAACTGCCGAGCCGCGCACTGCTGTGAACGCGTGCGCGCGCGTTCACAGCAAATCTTGCGTCTCGCGAGATGACGCACGGATGTGTCCGGCAAGAACAACAGGACCCGCCGGACGCATTCGTGCGTTAGGTGGTCCTGAGCAAGTTAAAAAGGTATCAGGCTGCAGTAAAATTCTATGGTGGTCTATGGCTCCTGCCTATATTCAGTGCATTTTTTACAGCAGGTGGCCCATGTTACGTTATGTGCTGCCGCCTCAATCAAATACATCAATGTGTTGTAATTGTTCAGAAAATATGCAATCATGATGTACAGTTTTGAATCTTGTTTTTTTATTATTTTCTATGAATTATTTGGTGATTTTATAAATGTTGGTGATTTACTTACACTTGTAGAAGTTATGCTAGTAGAAGTTATCCTAAGAACATGCAGGGACACAACACAAAAAAGAAAAAAAGAAAAACAAATAAAAGGCATAAGAATAAATATGAGTTAAGTCAGCTTGTTTAAGCCACTGCTTTGATGTATTATGACATATTTGTAATGTTTGGTGGAAAATACACATATCCGCCCAAAAGACCTACAACGACAGAGAATGAGTAGGTGTTAGTGCTAACAGGTGCTTATTATAATGTAACAGGTCATTTTAACATCTAAGCCTTGTCATTTTACAAGTACAAACAGAGGGATACATTGCAGCACAGTAAAAAGCATTGAGAAGTGCCCCCCTTCCGTCCCTGCTGATTTCTTCTACAGCCTCAGTGCCACAATCACTTTCTGGTTTGATGCATTAGGACACAGCCGGTGGTAAGGGAAGAAGATTTCACTTATAGACAGTCTTAGATTAATACTGTATATTCACTAATGTCTTATCTTGACTGCATGAAGGTTTGCTAGAACACTTAAATACCATGTATAAATTCAATGGCAAACTGGGGTTCCTTGGGCCCACCAGAAAAAATATATTCTATAGGCCCATTCTCCATCTTTACAGAAGGTTTGAATAAATTACGCATTTAACTTTGTTGTTATCATTGAACACACAGGACATACTATCATTAAAGGGGTATTACAGTTGTGAGAAGTTATCCCCCGTCAACAGGAAAGGGGATAACTATTAGATTGATGGGGATCCTACTCCTGGAAACCAACTAATCACAAGAATGGGGACCTCGTACCACTTGGAAGCAAGTATCCCCAATTCTGTGGATAGAGCATAACTTCAAATGAAAGCCCAAATTGGTTATGTGTTATTTAACCCATATGAAACAGTGGCAAGTGATGGGAGCCAAAGTCAACTCATAATGGGGTTGTCTTCTGCTTGATCTTTGGGGCTCATTATTGTGTGCAAGGGTCCTTTTACACAGGCAAATGCTGAGAATCTTCAAATCAATTGGAGCTTGTTTAAAGAGCTGCTCACATGACCTGATGCAAAATGAATGAGGGATGAATGGCCATTATTACGATCATTTGTTGCCCATTCACATTGTATATTGTCTGCAGCACATCCACTGCTTACACAGGGCGACGTGCTGCAAACAAATGACAATTTTAGATGCTGCATGAAAAATGCAGTCACCCAACAAAACAGCATTTTGCTAATTTGTCAGGGACAGCTCTACACAAGCCAGTTATCAGGAACGAGGGTTTGTACGAATGTTCATTCACAATAATGGTCCAAATCACTGCCCTATAAGCTTATTCACAGGCCCACATATTTCTTCCATGTGCTGTTTTTTTAATAAGATAGCACATGGACCCATATAAGTCAATGGATCTATTTACACATCTATTTTTTTTTATTTGGCCTCATTCACACTTGCGTTCTGAGGATCCGGCAGGCACTTCCGTCCCGCCGGATCCGTCAGAACGCAAGTCGCCTGAAAGCATTAGAAGACTGATCAGGATCCTGATCAGTCTTCGAAATGCTTTAAGGTTACTATAGCAGCCAGGACGCTATTAAAGTCCTGGTTGCCATAGTAGTAGTGGGGAGCGGGGTAGCAGTATACTTATAGTCCGTGCGGCTCCCGGGCACTCCAGAATGACGTCAGAGCGCCCCATGCGCATGGATCACGTGATCCATGCGCGTGGGGCGCCCTGACATCACTCTGGAGCACCCCAGGAGCCGCATGGATGGTAAGTATACTGCTCCCCCACTCCTCACTACACTTTACCATGGCAACCAGGACTTTAGCGTCCTGGCTGCCATGGTAACCAGTCAGGAAAAGTTAAATGTCGGATCCGGCGATGCGCCGAAACGATGTTTAGCTTAAGGCTGGATCCGGATTAATGCCTTTCAATGGGCATTAATTCCGGATCCGACCTTTGCGACAATGTTCAGGATTTTTGGCCGGAGCAAAAAGCGCAGCATGCTGCGGTATTTTCTCCGGCCAAAAAACGTTCCGGCCCTGAACTGAAGACATCCTGATGCATCCTGAACAGATTTCTCTCCATTCAGAATGCATTGGGATAATCCTGATCAGTATTTTTCCGGCATAGAGCCCCGAGGACGGATCTCTATGCCGGAAAACAAAAACACAAGTGTGAAAGAGCCCTTAATGGATTAGTGTGACTGATCCAATAGCCAAATTCATTGATGGTAGTGAGGAATAACAATGCACATGGAAGATAAACACTAGGCATGGTTATGTGAATAAGCTCATGAGCCCATTCCAGCCTTTCTACTTTATGTTGACTAAAAACATCATACAATCAGCGGGCTTGTACATATGAAATAGCTTTATAAATAAAATGTAAAAAACAATGCAGCATATAACTGATAGAACATAGAAGGATAACAGTTTTAATGTGTGACACAAGCCCACACAGATTCTATTCAGTTTTAATGATTTCTTTTTTTTTTCATTCCCTACTCCTATGGTCTACATGCTGTCAGCCGCTTCTCATAACAAGCAAAGGTGAACACTCTGACAAAGATAAAGTGAGCATTTCGCGGCTGCTGCAGTGTTTGCTGTTTGATTTGCACCAATGTCCACACGACTAGAGTAGACTGGAGTCTCATGCCGTATTTCCTCCCAATAGCCAGGCATAACGACACAGGCTACTGACAAGTTTTTCTCTTTCATTTGTCCCTCTAGCGTTCTCTATTAAAAGCTTCTCCTTTAGCTGTCTCAAGCCTTGTCATATGCTTAAGAAATATGTGAAGACACAAGAAGCATCTGTCTTAAAATGATTTTCTTTATAGCTCTACCTGTGTTTTGTATTCTTTGTCTTACAGTGATGGCTGCAAGCTGGGGAAGCCATTGACAGGTTTTTGATTGTGTTGTGGCAAGTGACAGAGCTTCTAATTTATTTAGTAAAGGCCTGCATATGAACCTGTGTACAACATTATAATCATGCTTTTTTTTAATACAATTTTTATTTATTATGTATCATTATCCGCATATAAAATATTTGCAGAATACTTAAAAAGTGGCATAATACCTGCAGTGACACAAAAGACCAGCTATAGCCTTGTTAATGCTGTGATGTGCATGCTAATTATAATGACTAACTTGCCTAATTCTGTCAAAAATATACTACGTAATAAACATACACACATGGGAGCATTAGAAAAAACATTTCTGAACAATTAAACAATTTTTAATGTGGAGCTGTTCTGTGTCATGCACAATCACAGAGGTCAACATATCTGGCAGGTAAAGGGATTGTCCCATCATTAAAGGGTTTTTCCAGTTTTGGGCACTTTTTAAAATGTAAAGCTCAACCTGTAGTACTGGCTGAAAAAAACATATTCACCAGCTGCCTGCTGTCATGTTCTGGCTCCCTGGCTCTAGTTTGCTTTCTCGCAGTTTCCATCCTTTGAACTTTTAGGCAGAAGGGCTCAAAAGCATCACATTCAGCCTACCAGGGAGTTAATCAGGGGTTAAAACAAACAAAAAATACATACTCATCTCATCCATTTGACCCAAGAGAGGCTGTTGCGGCCACCTTGATTGAAGAAAATGCACCAAGTCTCAGGCTCGCTGACGTGATGACGTCACCACATCATCACACTAGGCAGACACGTTGATGTAATCAGCACTGAAGTAATGACATCACCACGTCGTCACACTGGGCGGACGTGATGGCCTTTCAGTGATCAGATGGATGAGTATGTATTTTTTCTACATCCGTTTCAGGAAAAATTGATTTGTAAGAATTTGTAAGAATTTCAAATTCATAGCAAAATAAATATTCCCTGAAATTCACATTGATTTCCACTTCGTTAACTTCGATTTGCTCAACACTAATTGCTGGTATGCCAGGGAACTCCAAAGGCTGATATCTATTATATGCATGTTATATAAGATGCTTGATTGCATAGAAATGGGAGGCTCTGAGGCTGCAGTTGTTCTGTCCCATATATCAGGGTGCAGGGGCAGAGAAAGCACCAAGAAAATGAACCATGAAAGACCTGTTGGGCTTTGTGTGGGGCATTTTGAAATGGCAAAACAGATCAAAATTATTTATGGTTGTAAAGCCAAAGGTGAGGTT
Organism: Bufotes viridis; assembly: GCA_033119425.1. Taxonomy (NCBI): domain Eukaryota; kingdom Metazoa; phylum Chordata; class Amphibia; order Anura; family Bufonidae; genus Bufotes; species Bufotes viridis. The sequence goes on from CM065590.1 coordinate 235,606,657, forward strand.
CACCATAAGGCATACTGTAATGACAATGGCTGTTTGCAAGGCTACAGAACTTGACTTTACCTATTGCAGTTGCCTTTCCAAGTCTTAACTATTGCTATTGGCACCAATATAGCCACATGACTTAAGTGGAGCAGATTTATGTAACTATAGTATGGACCAGAAATAATATACAAAGCATGTATGAGATTAACAGCCAACAATTGTGGAATGATAAACTCCTGATAGATGACAGAAAACTGGATAAGGATGGCAATGAATGAGAAAAATGAAGTCTGTTAATAGAAAATGCAGCAAATGGCAATGGCATAAAGGTGGAGAGCGATGTATGTAGGTAAGAGGAATACAACCTGAAGGAAACTCACCATGAATTGTGAAGTACAAGAAGACAGTAAAACATTGAAATCCAAACAGCAGAAAGCTGAGGCCACAACTAACACAACTGCAAAAAATTGAATAAGAAGACCATGGAACCACAAATATTGATAGACAATGGACTAGGAGTCAAGACTCTGGAAACAAAGTGCACAGAACTATCACTATACCTATCAAAGGCGCACAGAAACAAAAAGTATTTAAAGGAATACCAATAAAAAACCTCTCCCGGTAAACACCAGACTAAGCAAGTTGTTAAAATAACAGTATTCGGGTGTAAGATAGCTGCATAGAAACTGCTTCAAACAACATTACTGAGAAACAGGCAACAGATCCCTATGCACATACCATCCACATGCACCTAGAGCCATTCCTGCTTGGGAGACAAGTGTGTTATAAGAGGATGACCTGATACAGGATGAGATATCATCTTAATACACAATCATATAATGAAGAGATATTTTATTCAGTGTATTTTATATCATCTTACATTGTGGCACGTGACATGATTAATTTAGGCCATAGAGCATTCAGCTAAATATCAAAATCCTAGTTGACCTATATTATTGAACAAAATGGTAATTACCAATTTACCAGGTAATCTTTAAAGAGTAACTAAACTTTTATAATAATTTGTAATTTTGTACCTAATCCCCTAAAAAAAATCAAATATACTTTGTTTATGAATTTTTTTACTACACTTTTACATCCCTTAAGCGCACCATTTAGTGTGCGCTTAAAACTCAGTTCTCCCTACACTGCTTACAGCTCAGCAGTGTACAGAGTACTCATTTTATGAATGGGCAGCAGCAGTGCAGGGAGCAGGAGCGCTCACTGTTGCTCCTGACTGTGCTCCCTGGACAATTACTAACTGTTGGCATAGTACATAGGTACCCTGTAACAATGTACCATGGCCGGATTAGCTGAGCAGGCTACTGCTTCTACCTGCTCCGCTAAGCTAAGAGAACTGTCATGCAATTATTTTAGCTTAGCAGAGCAGGAAGAAGCAGGAGCCCTCTCCACTTAGCTAATCCTGGCGTAGTACATGGGTACAGGGTACCCATGTACTATGCCAACAGTTAGTAATTGTCCAGGGATCACGGGCAGGAGCAGCAATGAGCGCTCCTCCCCGTACTCCCTGCACTGCTGCTGCCCATTCATAAAATGAGTACTCCATACTCCGTAGACCGCTGAGCTGTCAGCGGAGTAGAGAGAACTGAGTTTTAAGCGCACAGTGAATGGTGCGCTTTAACCCCTTAAGGACTCGGCCCTATTTCACCTTAAGGACTCGGACATTTTTTGCAAATCTGACCAGTGTCACTTTATGTGGTGATAACTTTTAAATACTTTTACTTATGCAGGCCATTCTGAGATTGTTTTTTCGTCACATATTTGTACTTCATGACAGTGGTAAAATGGAGTCGAAAAATTTCATTTTTATTTATAAAAAAATACCAAATTTACCAAAAATGTGGAAAAATTCGCAATTCGCGCCACAATCTATTTTTAAAGTAATGATGTACCGGTACGTCATGGGTCCTTAAGGACTCGGGAAACATGCCGTACGTCATAAGTCCTTAAGGGGTTAAGGGTACTTTCACACTAGTGGCATAGCTATCCGGCAGGCTGTTCCGGCGGGTGAACAGCCTGCATTATCCGCCATGCCGCAAGTACCCGTGCACTGCCGTGCTGCCGCTCTGTCCCCATTGACTATAATGGGCAGGGGTGGAGCTACGGTGCAGCACGGCAGTGCACGGCAAAGATCGCTGGACTAAAAAGTCGGACCTGCAGTACTTTTAGTCCAGCGATCTCCAGCCTTGCACTGCAGTGCTGTGCTGTAGCACCGCCCCCCGTCCCATTATAGTCAATGGGGACGGAACGGCAGCACGGCAGCACCGGGTACTTGCGGCATGGCAGATCCGGCAGGCTGTTCACCCACCGGAACAGCCTGCTGGATAGCTATGCCGCTAGTGTCAAAGTATCCTGAGGGATGTAAAAGTGTAGTAAAAATAGAAAATGTATAAATAAAGTATATTAGAAAAAATATTTTTAGGGGATTAGTGACAACATATTAAAAATTATTATAAAAGTTTAGTTACTCTTTAGGTATTGTGCAGCGTTAGGGCAGTGTGTTGGACATGTTGAAAAACTCAATCTCACCTGCGCCCCACTGCTTTATTGCAGCTCCCAGACTCTCTAAATGATTTCCTGGTCCCCATCCTGTAATCGTCCAAATGGACGTGGTCACGTACGCCTCTGCAGCGAATTCCTGGCTTCAGCACGGACATGCCCCCAAGCACCTGATTACTGGGCAAGTGCAGCTTGTGGTCAGTCATTACCTACAACAGTTCATGTAACCCTATCCATCCAGTAGTTTACAGAACGGGGAATACAAGAGAGCTGTAGGGAGCCTGGGAGCTGGAATGAAGTGGCGGGGAGCAAGACAGTATGAGTTATTCAACAGGTACAACACTCTGCAGGAGTCTGTTAAAAAAATGTATAAACCCTTAAACAAATTTCAAATATTATCCATTTAGTTTTTTACATTTTCCTATTTTTCTAATTTATCACTCATCAATGTAATAATAAAGTCATTAAGCCTCATGAACTACATTTTGATAAAATGATGTACAATAGTTCTATTCCATTGCTTTGTATTCTCTGGGGTGAAAATTAAACTCTAATTTAAAATTCAAATTACCAATTTCTGTTGAAAACACAGCACTCCTTCACTTACTGTACATTACTGAATTATTAACTATTATGGGAAATCACACATCTAAGTATTTTCTTAACTGATATTCCATTCAGTATAATGAATAATTGCCAGAAATAAATTAATCAAAACACTCTCATAATTAATAATAATGTGAAATATTCATGTGGTAGAATACATTTCCTTGCTACTGTTGTATACAAGAATGTAGCTTGTTGATGTACTGTATATTATTACCTATCTTATGTTCTCATTTCATTCCTTAAATTTCTGTATGTAACTGTTCATAATGTTCTTCTGGGCAAGTACTTAGTTTGTTAGTAGATTGTTATTTTAAAATGGAATTAAACATTAAAGCTTAAAAATAATGTAACTTTTAAGTTTTTAAAACACTGTTTTACATATAAGCAAAATAGGGAACAAGAGAAAGTAGAAAACTGTGGAGCGGAAGGAACCAGCACTTGTTTGAAACAGACTACATCTTCCCTATACTGTATCAATAAAGTACTGGTTTCTTCTACTTCATGGATACTGAATGTGCTTTCCATCTAAGGCAACACATCCTAGAGGTCTCTCCGATATTTGTGTTTTTTTTTATAATGTAGCAGCATTAGATATGCCAGTACCCTAGACTGTGTACACAGGCAATTCTTAGGGTATACCTTTAATGGACCCTCGGATGTTTGTGCATTCTATTTGTGAGCCTAGATCACATCCAAGGGATTTGCTATGATATGTCATGATATGATATGCCTTTTTATGTCATGATCAATGGTGGTAGCGGCATTCGAAGGATAAAACATCAGAGGTCAGAGATTGATAGTAGACAGCTGATGTGTATTAAAGCCGCTGACCCATGCTTGATCACACAGGTATAATAAAGGTGGCCATATGATCAGCATGGTGAGTATGCATGTCATGATGTCAAGAAGGGCATACTCATCATTGTTTATCAAGTATGTCTAGATAGTGTTTTTTAACAACATATCTTAAAAACATATGCAACTGTTGAGATATCTTGGCTGCTGACTACTGATCCTGACCCTTGGCTATGGTTATTACTATATCACTTGACTGCTTACTGGTACTGCTGCCATTTGGCTTCCATCTCTGGCTGTACATGAACTTTGTCTTCACCTGCTGAATCCTGAAGAACAGTGACCTTCTATCAGCAACTATCCTGGGAACCACCTGGGGAGTGTCCTCATGCAAAGGCATTACCTCCATTGGGGTAAATGAGGAAGAAAACAAATTCCCGGCTAGCCTGTGGCAAACCAATAATGGTTATAGAGGGCCCAAACTTTCCCCATAACAGGATCATTTTCAGGATGCCACACAACTAGCAAATGCTTTCTTTTGTAGTTCTCCGGTTTCAAACTTTGGAGGCCTGTTTAGTAAAGCAATTATACTCACTATTATAATTATAGAGAATTACACTGATTTTCAAATCAAAGAGGTATCACTAAGTGACAGGTTCTCCTTAATGAAAAAAGTACAATGATTGTCACTGGCATTCTTTTAAACAGATTTTCCCGAGGAAGAACATTGTTGGCAGTTGGCTCTGAGGTGTTAATAAATAAATGAAACAATGCTCACCTGACCCATTCCCCCTCCACTCCTGTTTTAAGTTTGCCAGGGGCCCACCAATCTCTACCTCCTGGTCTCAACTCCTTCCTGGAAATAGTTGGTCAGCTAATCATTAACCACAGTGGTGACTTGTATTATCAAGTGACTGGTTGAGCAGATATCTTCTGTGTCCTAATAAATCACCAGAAAGTAAAGACTAGCGGAAAACTACGCAGAGCAAGAACAATAGGAATGTGGATAGGTGAGGGTTTTTTCTTTTAACCACTTGAAGACCACAGGTTTATACCCCTAGTACCCCCCTAGTGACCAGACCCTTTTTTACAAATCCGCACTACACTACTTTCACCGTTTATTGCTCCGTCATGCAACTTACCACCCAAATGAATTTTACCTTCTTTTCTTCTCACTAATAGAGCTTTCATTTGGTGGTATTTCATTCTTCCTGACATTTCTGGGCTCCTGTGAACAAGGCAGACATAGCAGAGCTAGAAAGAGTTCAGAGGAGGGCAACTAAAGTAATAACTGGAATGGGGCAACTACAGTACCCTGAAAGATTATCAAAATTAGGGTTATTCACTTTAGAAAAAAGACGACTGAGGGGAGATCTAATAACTATGCATAAATATATCAGGGGTCAGTACAGAGATCTCTCCCATCATCTATTTATCCCCAGGACTGTGACTGTGACGAGGGGACATCCTCTGCATCTAGAGGAAAGAAGGTTTGTACACAAACATAGAAAAGGGTTCTTCACTGTAAGAGCAGTGACACTATGGAACTCTCTGCCTGAGGAGGTGGTGATGGTGAGTACAATAAAGGAATTCAAGAGGGGACTGGATTTATTTCTGGAGTGTAATAATATTACAGGTTACAGCTACTAGAGAGGGGTCGTTGATCCAGGGAGTTGTTCTGACTGCCTGATTGGAGTCGGGAAGGAATTTTTTCCCCTTAAATGGGGAAAATTGGCTCTACCTCTCAGGGGTTTTTTGCCTTCCTCTGGATCAACTTGCAGGAAACAGGTCGAACTGGATGGACAAATGTCTTTTTTCGGCCTTAAATACTATGTTACTATGTTACTATATTTTTACTTTTTTTGATATTTTACTTTTTTGACGAAATTTTTGCAAAAAAACGAAATTTTTTGCTTTCTGTTGTAAAAATTTTCAAATAACACTACACTTCAATTTAAATTTTTCTCTCAATTTATTGTTCTACATGTCTTTGATAAAAAAAAATGCAATAAGTGTATATTTATTGGTTTGGGTAAAAGTTATAGCGTTTACAAACTATGGTGCAAAAAAGTGAGTTTCCGCACTTTGATTTTCTGAGCACCTGTCCTGTTTCCTGACACAGTACAATGCCCAGACAGTACAAAAATCCCATAAATGACCCCATTTCAGAAAGTAGACACCCTAAGGTATTCGCTAAGGGGCATAGTGAGTTCATGGAATTTTTTATTTTTCGTCACAAGCTAGCGGAAATGGAATTTTTTTTTTCAAAAAATTTCATTTTCCGCTAACTTGTGTCAAAAAATAAAAACTTCCATGAACTCACTATGCCCCTTAGCGAATACCTTGGGGTGTCTACTTTCTAAAATGGGGTCACTTGTGAGGTTTTTCCACTGCCCTGGCATTTGAGGGTCTCCGCAATTATTACCCATATGGCCAGAATTAGGAGTTTTTGCTATTCTCCTTATATTGACCATACGGGTAATGAGATTTTTTTTTCTGTTCAGCCGCTGGGCTGAAATAAAAAAATGAACGGCACAGATTTCTTCATTAACATTGATCAATGTGGATGAAAAAATCTCTGAAAAATGTGCAAAAAAAAAAAAGAGGGGAAAGCTGTAAAGCTGCGATCGCTAAGGGACCCTTAGGCCTCATTCACACGTCCGCAATTCTGTTCCGCAAAATTTTGCGGAATGGAATTGTAGATACATTCAATGCTATGGGGACAGACTTTGTCCAGCTCGGATCCGGAATTGCGTATCTGCACTTTCGGATCCGCAAAAATATAGAACATGTCCTATTCTTGTCCGCAATTGCGGACAAGAAAAGGCATTTTCTATATAGTTCTGGCAATGTGCAGATCCGCAAAATGCGGAAAGCACATTGCCGGTGATGGGGGTTGGGGGGGGGGTGTAGTGATTGGTGCACTTTACTTATGTTTGTCCTGGTGGACCCAGACAAATGGACCACCAGAGGAGCAGACAGCAGGCATATCAGACGCTGTTTACAAAACAGCGTCTGATATGCATTTTAAATGTGTTTTTTCGCATCTACAGCCTGCCAGCGCATGATCAGCGCTGGCAGGCTGTAGTTTAAGTTGTCCCGGTTACGATCGCATGAACGCGCATGAGCGGCAATCGCGCGTTCATGCGAAATCTCGGGTCTCACGAGATGACGCCGATAGGCGTGAGTGAGACCTGAGAGAGCCGCCGCACTGACGCCCATCGGCGTTAGCGTGGTGGCAAGTGGTTAAATCAGGCACAGGTGCAGATCACAGGTTGGTCAGTTCCTAGGTCAGACAAGCTCTTTATGGTTAGATAACAAATGTACAAGCCAAGAACCTCAACCATCTTAAATTATACTTTACTGTGTTTTATCTCCCAAGCATACTAGATGTACCTTCAAGCTCCTGAAACACAATGTAAAATCAGTAACAAGACCCATACTTGTATTTTCCTATTTGCACCTCTGTGACCCTATGGCTATGCCCCTGACTGCTACTGTAGGGAAAATGAGCATTCACTTTTCTGTTCAAATTGTAAAATGGGAATTAGAAGCAACAAAACCCCTTTCATTTGATCATATTTTATAAGGACTACATGTAATGTAAAATAAGATGCAAAAAGGAGAATGGTAATAATTAGAGATGAGCGAATCGAAGTTGATTTGATTTGCACCGAATCCAAATTTCTTCACGCTTTGTGGTAACAAATCACATTTTTCCCTAAAATGGCTGCTGCACGTATTAGGACATGGAGCAAAGAATTCTAGGAATCACCCACAATGCCATGCATGCAGCCAATCAGCAGTCAGCCAGCCCTGTGATGTCACAGACCTATAAATAGCTTCAGCCATCTTGGATTCAGCCATTTTCCAGTGTAGGGAGAGACGTCAGCAGGCGCTAGGGACAGTGCTAGGAAAGACTTTTATTTTGCTGAATAGAAGTTCAGGGAAAGAGCATTTAAAGTGTAGGGAAAGAATAGGGAGGAATAGAGTTGAGCAAACCCGAACTTGACCTGAACTTGACCCCAAACCCGGACCCCATTAAAGTCAATGGGGACCTGAACTTCACTTTATTATTTTCCGTTCTAACATGGTTATAACGGAAAATAATAGTATTAGCTTTTTCAGATCTGAGTTTTCCAGATCGTGAAAACTCACATCCGATGGTATATTATAACACCGAAGCATTCCCATGGTGATGGGGACGCTCGATGTTAGAATATACTAACAGGCGCATACATACCAGCCCCTGCTGCCCAGCGCACCCGACCTCTGACAGGGCGCAGTGATCTGCGCAATTAACCCCTGCCTAAGGGGTTAATTGCGCGGATCACAGCTCCCTGTCAGAGGTCAGGTTGCCAGGCAGCAGTGCGCCCCGCGCCCTCTCCTAGTATTAAAATCATAGGTGGCCAGTGCCCCCCCGTATTAAAATCATTGGTGGCAGTGGTGCGCCCCCCCCCCTTCCCAATCATTGGCGGCTTAGCAGCGCAGTTCCGATCGGAGGCCCAGTGTAATCGCTGGGCTCCAGTCGGTTACCATGGCAGCCAGGACACTACTGACGTCCTGGCTGCCATGGTCACTTAGCAGTATTAAACTTACATGCACTGTCTGTGGCCGCCTGGCGCTCCTTCTTCTGGTAAATGAAAGGTCTGTGCGGTGCATTGCTTATGCTTATAGCACAGACCTGTCACTCACCAGTAGAAGGAGCGCCTGGCGGCCACAGACAGCTCATGTAAGTACAATTCTGCTAAGGGACCATGGCAGCCAGGACTTCAGTAGCGTCCTAGCTGCCATGGTAACCGATCGGAGCCCCAGCATTACACTGCTGGGACTCAGATCGGAACTGCGCTGCCGCTGCCAACAATGATGGGGAAGGGAAGCGGGGTGCCCCACTGCCACCAATGGTGTGTATTAGTGGGAAAAAGAAGGGCTTATTTGTCGTTCAGCCTTTTTTGTCATGTATTAGGCCTCTTTCACATGGGCGTGACGGATTAGGTCTGGATGCGTTCCGGATGCGTTCAGTTAAAAACGCGTGATTTTGCAAGCAAGTTCAGTCAGTTTTGTCTGCAATTGCGTTCATTTGTTCAGTTTTTTCCACGCGGTTGCAATGAGTTTTGATGCGTTTTTCACGCGCGTGATAAAAAACGGAAGGTTTACAAACATCTCTTAGCAATCATCAGTGAAAAACACATTGCATCCGCACTTGCTTGCGGATGCAATGCGTTTTTCACACAGCCCCATTCACTTTTATGGGGCCAGGGCTGCGTGAAAAATGCAGAATATAGAACATGCTGTGATTTTTATGCAACGCAAAACTGATGCGTCAAAAACAACGCTCATGTACACAGACCCATTGAAATGAATGGGTCAGGATTCAGTGCGGGTGCTATGCGTTCACGTCACGCATTGCACCCACACAGAAAACTCGATTGTGTGAAAGGGGCCTTGGTGGCAAAAAAAAGTATTTTTGCCATTCAGCGGTGCAGTTGCATGTTCTAAAGCCTTTTTTGGCATGTATAAGTGGGAAAGAAAAGGGCTCATTAGCCATTATGTGGTGAAGTAAGAAAATTACAGCCCTTTTTGGCGTGTATTAGTGTAAAAAAAAGTATTTATTATTTGCCGTTTTGTGGTGAAGTAAGAAAATGACAGCCCTTTTTAGCGTGTATTGTGGCAAAAAAAGTATTATTTGCCGTTCAGCGGTGCAGGTATATGTTCTAAAGCTTTTTTTGGTGTGTATTAGTGGCAAAAAATGGGCTTATTAGCCGTTGTGTGGTGAAGTGACAAAATTACAGCCCTTTTTGGCGTGTATTAGTGGCGGAAAAATATTATTTGCCGATCAGCGGTGTAGTTATATGTTCTAAAGCCTTTTTTGGCGTGTATAAGTGGGGAAAATAAAAAGGGTTTATTAGCCGTTGTGTGGTAAAGTAAGAAAATTACAGCCCTTTTTGGTGTGTATTAGTGGCAAAAAAAGTATTATTTGCCATTCAGTGGTGCAGTTATATGTTCTAAAGCCTTTTTTGGTGTGAATTAGTGGCCAAAAAAAATTTATTTTCCTTTCAGTGGTGCAGTTATATGTTCCAAAGCTTTTTTTGAGCGTTCAGTGGTGCAGTTACATGTTCTAAAGCTTTTTTGGCATGTATTAGTGGCAAAAAAAAAGTATTATTTCTCATGTGGTGAAGTGATAAAATTACAGCCCTTTTTGGCGTTTATTAGTGGCAAAATAAAAGTATTATTTGCCGTTCAGTGGTGCAGTTATATGTTCTAAAGCATGTTTGGCCCTCAGAGGTACAGTTATATGTTCTAAAGCTTTTTTGTCGTGTATTGGTGGCAAAATAAAAAAAAATTATATGCCGTTCAGTGGTGCAGTTATATGTTCTAAAGTCTTTTTTGGCGTGTATTAGAGGCACAAAAAAAAGGACTGTTTGCCATTCACCGAAGCGATTGCCAAGAGACAACAGTATGCGTGCACTCATCCAACGGTACAGAAGCTGAACGTGCTCCTGGCCAGGTTGCTGTTGCTGGAGTCCCTCCCTTTCCAAGTGGTGAACTCTGCACCTTTCAGAGAATTAATGGCTTGTGCCAAGCCAAGGTGGAGAGTCCTAAGCCGTCATTTATTTGCCAAAAAGGCAGCATTAGCCCTGCACAAATAAGTAGAACAGAAGGTGGGCCAGTCCTTGAGCCTATCGGTGTCTGACAAAGTGCACAGCAGCACCGACATATGGAGCTGTAACTACGGTCAAGGACAATATTTTACCTTTATGGCCCACTGGGTAAATGTGGTTCCTGCCCAGCCAAACCAGCAACTTGGCCAGATGACAACGCTTTCACCTCCACATTCTCACGCCGTTTGTCCAGCTACAATGTCCACTTCTGCCTCCTCATCCTTCACCGTGTCCTCAGCCTCCACTGCAGGAACAATTCACAATGCTCCTCCGGCATACTACATGTGCAGGGCACGGCGTTGTCACGCTGTTCTACACCTCGTTTGCCTGGGTGAACGGATTCACTCAGGGAAGGAAATGCTCCATGTGATTTATCAAGAAATGTAATACTGGGTTTCTCCGCGACAACTCAAAATCAGAACCATGGTGACCGACAACGTGAAGGTCAAGGAGGACTGAGCCATGCACATATTCAATCTGGTTGTCAAGCAGTTCCTGAAGTCTTCCACCCATCTGCAAGACATCCTAAAAATGCCCAGGAAACTTTGCATACACTTCAGCCACTCGTACACAGCCAAGTACACCCTCCTTGAGCTGCAGCGGCAGAACGGGGTCCCCCAACATAGGCTGATATGAGACGTTTCCACCCGTTGGAATTCCATCCTCCATATGTTGGACCGACTATAGGAATGGAGTAAGGCCATAAACAATTTCTTGATGATCCAAGCAGACAGGAGTACTCCCCTGTGTAACGTCAATGTCAGCCAGTGGCAGCTTAAGCGTGACACCTGCCGTTTGCTCAGGCCCTTTGAGGATGCCATGTTATTTGTCAGTTGCCAGGACTACGGGATGAACAACGTCATTCCACTGCTTCATATCCTGGAACAGATGCTGTTAAATCTGGCTGGTCAGGGGATTGGAGATGTGGCACCTACATCTCATGGCCACATGAGCCCTGAGGGGCTGAACTGGAGGAGGAGGACATTGGAGCACAAGCAATGTGTAGCAAAATGGGTGGTTTTTGTAATTAGCTTACAGGAGAGGAGGAGTAGGAGCAGCTGGAGGAGCAAAAGGGAGATGAGGAAGACGAGGCGTATGCAGTGGAGATGGGGTCAGGAAGTCCCTCCGAGTAACTTTCGCTAATGTTCCGCTGCATGCTCACTTGCTTGTATAGTGACAGCTGAATTGTCACCATTCTGCAGAGGGATGAGTTCCTTGTTCTCCACCTTGTTGCACCCTTTTGGCCTTTTTTACACCCACTGAGAGGGAGGACAAACTGAACTACTATTAAGACATCCTATGCAGTGAGTTGGCCGCTGCCATCCTCTCGCAGGTCTAACCGGGGAGTCCCTCTGCACTCTCGTTCCACTGCCATGGCTGCTGTGACGGGGTGGGGGGAGGGGGTAGAATCAGTACCAGCACCATCAGCAGCAGCTTGAGTCTAGAGTCGATGATGAGCAGCTTTCTTAACCCACCTAGTGAAGAAACTACTCACCAGCAGCAGCAGCTAGACCTGGAGCAGAACCTGAACCAGCAGGTGGTAGCATAATTGGACAGCACCCTGCCACCCCACATTGAAGATCCGCTGGACTACTGGACAGCCAAACTGGATTTGTGCCCGCAACTGGCCAAATTTTCCCTGGAAAAGCTGTCATGCCTGGCCAGTAGTGTGGCATCAGAGAGGGAGTTTAGTGCGGCGGGGGCCATAGTTACCCTAAGGAGAACTCACCTGTCCACCCAAAATGTGGAGAGACTGAACTTTGTCAAGATGAATCAGGCGTGGATCAGCCAGGATTTCACCCACCAATGCCTGATGCATCAGATTAGATCATCCATGCTGCTTCACCCAAACCTTGACAAAAGAGACCGGTTTCTTCTGGCTAACTGCCTCAGCTACTTATGCTGCCATCCGCCTGATGCCACCCATCTGATGCCAAGTGCTCCTACTTACACCCACCATTATCAGCGGGTACTGTTATTGCCACCTACCTCGCCACTCTGTCACCGGGTCACTCTGTGGTCTCTTGATGCTGCTGCCACCTCACCACTCAGATCTCCTCATGCTGCTGCCACCGTCACACTCTGTCATTGTGCTACTCTGTGGCCTTCTCATGCTGCTGCTTCTGCCACCTCCACACTTTGTCACCTTGCCACTCTGTGTCCTCCTCATGCTACTGCTGCCACCTCCACACTATGTCACTGGGCCACTCTGTGGCCTTCTCATTCTGCTGTTGCTGCCACCTCCACACTATGTCACCTTGCCACCCTTTGGTCTCCTCATGCTGCTGGTAAATCAACACTATGACACTGGGCCACTCTGTGGCTTCCTCATGCTGCTGCTGCCACCTCCACACTATGTCACCTTGCCACTCTGTGGTGTCCTCATACTGCTGCTGCTGCATCTCCACACCATGTCACCTTGCCACTCTGTGCCTCCTCATGCTACTGCTGCTGCCACCTCCACACTATGTCACCTTGCCATTCTGTGGTCTCCTCATGCTGCTGCTAAATCAACACTATGTCACTGGGCCACTCTGTGGCCTCCTCATGCTGATACTGCTGCTGCTGCCACCTCCACACTATGTCACCTTGCCAGTCTGTGGCCTCCTCATGCTACTGCTAACTCAACACTATGTCACTGGGCCATTCTGTAGCTTCCTCATGCTGCTGCCACCTCAATATTATGTAAATGAACCACTCTGTGGTCTCCTCATGCTGCTGCTAAATCAACACTATGTCACTGGGTCACTCTGTGGCCTCAACAAAACCAATCAGTTCAAGATAGCAAGGTACAAGTATAGTAGATCACCAAAAATTCATTAAGCTATACAACGAGGGTAATCCATTTCTATTAATAAAACATAACTTTTATTAATCAAGTTAAAATAGGTGGCCCTAAGAATAATAAGTGATAATAAAAGTACAAAAGTTACTTCCTGTCATACGATAAATATAGTACAAGAGACTCAAAAGTAGTAAGGACTGTAGTGCACAGCGGCACTCAAAACAACTTTGGTCCTACCACTTTTTTGAATGGTTCCAGAGAGCAGCCGTTGTCCTGGGGAGCGAAAAGATTCTTCCCTGATGTAGGCCAAGATACTGCAAAAAATTGAGGGGTTGAGAGCAACATGTTCCTATTATCACCCGATACTGTGGATCACCCTATACTGTGGCTACTAAACAAGCCCTAATAGCTTAAAATCAGAGCAGCCTAACCACAGGGCACTCGTCCTAAAAAGGGCGACCCCGTCTGGAACCTTTCCCTCAATTACTGGCCCTGAAATAAACCTTATCCTATTCCCTACATGCACGTTTCGCTTTTCAGTTTAGAAAAAAACTCATCAGGGGAAATAAAAGGATACTGGGCAAAAAATTCATATTAATGAGCTATATCTACAGCCAAATAAGTAACATTAAGCTCACAAGAAGAGGTTTCTGATGTGGTAACCTCAACTAAAGCAGCAGGAAGACGGAGGTAACAGCAAATTAATTTACTGCATCTCCATTAGTAGGGACTTGATGTCACCCCCGGATCACAGATGGCTGAAACGCCAATAATTCCGCCAGTTTTTATATTGGGAAATGCCTCTAGACGAGGCTAAGTTAGCCCCAGAGTGAGGCTTGGTACGCACCGTCAGGACGCACCATTTCAATGACATTAACGCGTCCTGGCATACATGCGCATGTGCAATCCCTGCAAAAGACTCTGCTGGGATCCTTTGTAAGTTTACGCTTGTGGTGAATGATAACGTCACCGCGTAAGAGCGCACTTCCTGTCCGTGCGTTTATAAACTGACTAAGTTGCCGGGCAAACATGACGCGTCCCCAGCAACTGTCAGGGGTACGGAACTAGATAGAGGTCCGCACTAAAAGTAAGGCATTTATGGCGGATGATTGCACAACAGTAACCTGAATATAATGACCCAAAAAACAATGACCTTGGGACTTGTAGATAAACATAGAGAGAGACGTAGATTATATTGAGGAAATTAGCATACAACAGACCAAGGAACCAATTAAGGTTTAGACTCATTTGAGTGGCATAAATAAGAGTGATAGACATAAATGGTTCTCCTCAGTCTACATTAAAGGAAACAGCTAAAGTTCAGCGGTTCGTTGAGTTCTAGGGGTGAGACCGTATGTAACAAAAAGGTCCAACATGCTGTTGTAGGAGCACTCGGTCCCAATCCCCTCCTCTGTTTGGAGGTTTTACCATTTCAATACCTGTGACGCTAAAACAGTTGGGGTTACCCTGATGACAATCGTGTACATGTCTGGATACGGCCGTATCCCTTTTATTGGCAATGTCCCCCAAATGTTTCCCCACACGCCGATGCAATTAATGCTTGGTCTTTTCTATATATTCTTTATTATATTCACAAGTGCTTTTATAAATTACTCCTCGTGTGCGGCAGGTGATGAAGTCCTTAATAGGGAAAGTGCTTCGTAGGTTAGTACTAGAGATGAGCGAATCAAAGCTGATGAAGTGAATGCGAATTTCCTTGTGCTTCATGGTAACAAATTGTAATTTTTCCTAACATGGCGGCTACAATGGCGGCTGAAATGGCGGCTTCACGTGTGAGGACATGGGGCAAAGAACTCTGGAAAGGCGGGATGACCCATAATGCCATGCATGCAGCCAATCAGCAGCCAGCCAGCCCGGTGATGTCACAGCCCTATAAATTACGGTGGCCATCTTAGATTCAGAAATTCAGTATCGTACTTTGTTAAGGGACAGACGTGTATGCAGGCGCTAGTGAGAGTGAAAGAAAAAATAATTGTTAAAAAAAAAAAGGGAAAGAAGTGATTTACTAGTGCATTGAAAGGATAGTCAGAGGAAGTATTTCACAGGCAGGGAGAGACGTGTGCAGATGCTAGGGAGAGTTATAGGAAAATCCTCATTGTGATAAAAAGCAATTTACAAGTGCAGGGAAAGGATAGTGAGAGGAATCATTTCACAGGCAGAGAGAGACGTGCAGATACTAGGGAGAGTCATAGGAAAATCCTTCCTCATTGTGAAAAAAAGTGATTTACAAGTGCAGGGAAAGATTATTTGGGGATCTAGATAGTCTCATAATACATCTCTGTCATTCCAGCAATTACAGTTGTGTTCAAAATTATTCAACCCCCAATGCTGTAAAGGGTTTTAGGGAATTTAATGTACATTTGTAATTGTGTTCAGAATGCAATCTTACAAGGACTTTTTAAAGAACCAAATGCAACTAAAATGACATCAATTGTTTTTGTAATACAGTATTAAATGTTTTTTTGTGATTTCTTCATTGACACAATTATTCAACCCCTTAAATACTACCACTCTTAAGAACAGAGGTTCATTCAAGTGTTTTTGATCAGGTATTGAAAACACCTCTGGATGTCAAGGAGCAGCAATCAAGCATAATAAGCACCAATTAGGCAAATTTAAAATTAATGTGATACTCAGCTCCTTCTAAACATTTACTGGTGTGTTTACAAACATGGTGAAGTCAAGAAAATGGTCCAGGAAGACAAGAGAAGAGGTGATTTCTCTTCACAGGAAGGGCAATGGCTATAAGAAGATTGCAAAGATGTTAAACATACCAAGAGACACCATAGGAAGCATCATTCGCAAATTCAAGGCAAAGGGCACTGTTGAAACGCTACCTGGTCGTGGCAGAAAGAAGATGCTGACTTTGACTGCTGTGCGCTACCTGAAGCGCAAAGTGTTGAAAAGTCCCCGTGTGACTGCCGAGGAACTGAAAAAAGATTTGTCAGATGCGGGTACTGAAGTTTCAGCTCAGACAATAAGGCGCACACTGCGTAATGAAGGCCTCCATGCCAGAACTCCCAGGCGCACCCCTTGCTGTCTCCAAAGAATAAGAAGAGTTGACTGCAGTATGCCAAAAGTCATGTGGACAAACCACAAAAGTTTTGGGATAGTGTTCTGTGGACTGATGAAACAAAATTAGAACTGTTTGGGCCCATGGATCAACGCTATGTTTGGAGGAGGAAGAACAAGGCCTATGAAGAAAAGAACACCTTGCCTACTGTGAAGCATGGCGGGGGTCAATCATGCTTTGGGGCTGTTTTGCTTCTACAGGTACAGGGAAGCTTCAGCGTGTGCAAGGTACTATGAATTCTCTTCAGTACCAGGAGATATTGGATGAAAATGTGATGCAGTCCGTCACAAACCTGAGGCTTGGGAGGCGTTGGACCTTTCAACAGGACAATGATCCCAAGCATACCTCCAAGTCCACTAGAGCATGGTTGCAGATTAAAGGCTGGAACATTTTGAAGTGGCCATCGCAGTCACCAGACTTAAATCCGATTGAGAACCTCTGGTGGGACTTAAAGAAAGCAGTTGCAGCGCGCAAGCCTAAGAATGTGACTGAACTGAAGGCTTTTGCCCATGAAGAATGGGCGAAGATACCCGTAGATCACTGCAAGACACTTGTGTCAAGCTATGCTTCACGTTTAAAAGCGGTTATAACTGGAAAAGGATGTTGTACTAAGTACTAAGATTGAATGTCACTTGAGGGTTGAATAAAACTGATAATGATGTGAGCACAGAAAATACATTTGTGGTTATTTCATTATAAATGTTATGTTATATTTGTCTGACTTACAAGTGCCTCTTTGATTTAATTGAAAACAAGATGACTGAAATGATCAAAATCAATGTCAAACTGGCCAAAACACTCAATTTCAGTGGGGGTTGAATAATTTTGAACACAACTGTAGTTATTGGGGTGCAAGTGCTATCTTGAGAAGCCTTTTGTGGCTTTTATCTGAGGAAAAAGAAAAATATACATGCAGGTCACTTTTGCTGTTAACTACGCTGATATCATTTAGTGGCCTATTTCAATAGAATACAAGAAATATATACGCAGGTCACTTTTGTTGTTATTTGCTCTGAAAGCGTTTCTTCTCATATTTCACCACAATACTAGAAAAATAAACGCAGTTCACATTTGGTGTTCTTTGCGCTGAAAGCGTTTCTTGTCATATTTCACTACAATACGAGAAAAATATTTGCAGTTCACATTTGATGTTATTTGCGCTAAAAGCGTTTATTGACATATTTCTAGAGAAAAAGAGAAAAATAGACAGTTCACATTTGGTGTTATTTGCGCTGAAAGCGTTTATTGCCATATTTATAGAGAAAAAGAGAAAAACAGACTTAGTTCATATTTGCTGTTATTTGCGCTAAAAGCGTTTCTTGTCATATTTCACTACTATACGAGAAAAATACACGCACTTCACATTTGGTGTTATTTACGCTAAAATCGATTCTTGTCATATTTCACTACAATACGAGAAAAAAAGACGCAGTCCCCATTTGGTGTTATTCGCACTAAAAGTGTTTCTTGTCATATTTCACTACAATACAAGAAAAATAAATGCAGTTCACATTTGGTCTTATTTGTACTGAAAGCGTTTCTTGTCATATTTTACTACAAAACAAGAAAAATAAACGCAGTTCACATTTGGTGTTATTTGCGCTAAAAGTGTTTGTCATATTTCACCACAATACAAGAAAAATAAACGCAGTTCACATTTGGTCTTATTTGCACTGAAAGCGTTTCTTGTCATATTTTACTACAAAACAAGAAAAATACACACAGTTCACATTTGGTATTATTTGCGCTAAAAGCGTTTCTTGTTGTATTTTACTACAATACAAGAAAATTGCACGCAGTTCACATTTGGTGTTATTTGCGCTAAAAGCGTTTCTTGTCGTATTTCACTACAATACGAGGAAAATACACGCAAATCACATTTGGTGTTATTTGCGCTAAAAGCGTTTCTTGTCATATTTCACTACAATACGAGAAAAATACACGCAGTTCACATTTGGTGTTATTTGCGCTAAAAGCGTTTCTTGTTGTATTTCACTACAATACGAGAAAAGTACACGCAGTTCACATTTTGTGTTATTTGCACTGAAAGTGTTTATTGTGATATATTTCTAGAGAAAAAGAGAAACATTTTCACAGTTCACTTTTTCTGGTATTTACTTAGAAATCATTTAGTGGCCTTTCTTAGTCCAATACAAGAAATATATAATCAGTTTACTTTTGCTTTTATTTACGCTGAAATCGTTTTGTTGCCAATTTCAAATCCTTTAGTTGCCTATCTCTTAAAAAAAGAAATATATATTTTTAGCGCTTTTAGGGGTGTTTTAATTTGCTTTTAATTTATTTAGTTCAGCTAAAAGTATCAGACAGAGAAGTGCCAGGCCCTGCACAGGGGAGTGGCAGAGGCGTAAATGATTCTGGCACAGGCACAGGTCGCAGCAGAGTAGGGGGCATGGCAGCAGGGGTTTCTTCCAGAGGACTCTCTGTCTTGACCAGAGGACTCCGTGTCTTGACCAGCAACCCAGCGGTTCTTGATTGGTTGACTCGATGTTCGTCAGGAGAGCAAAGTTATTATATTTAATTAATTTAATGATAAAATATTTAATACATTTTCTAATAAAATGTCCTTTTTGCCTACTACAGGAGAGAATCGTCCAGTCTGTTTATTCAACAACATGGTGTTGCGATGGAGAAAGCTTGCCAAGAAAAAAATTCCTCTTCACCTGGAGCAAATCCTGTCAAGATTCATGCAAGTGCGGTATTCGACCAAGATACTTCTGGGGGAAACCTGCCTGGCATGAACAAGCCTCTACTAGGAGCAGGACAATGAGAAAAAAACAACGCTTTAAGATTGCTTGGAGCCCAGAAGAGTCACAAAGTTAGTCAAGATTCAAACCAACCAACGAGGCCCCCCCGGTCTCTTCGTCCGGTGAAAACATCACGGGTTCCTGTCATCATCTAAATGAAAAGGAGGGCATCCTGTGGTGCACAGAGATGTAGAGGGTATTCGGATTCTCCCTGCAATATATGGACGTCTCAGAAATGAACCGCTGCTCCTGACAGCTGCTCCTTGGAAGGTCATGGAGCATCCCGGTCATCCGGCATCTATTCGCCCCGTAGTAGGATTATTTTGAAAGTGTGTAGAACCCTACATGGGGCCCCCACCCTGCAGATTTCTCATGGAGACACCAGATTTTACAATATTAAATTATTATTTTGTGCATTAGCAATACTGATGGATCGTTGAGCAAATGCCGACCAAGTGAAGGCGTATGTTCCCCAAACAGGATCAATTTTTTGTGGGTTATTGTTCTGACGGATCAGAGGAAGGGCAAAATAATCAGTGATTTCAACACAAACTTACTGCTGACACCCTCTCCAGTCTGTCGGGGGGGCTCTACTTGTATACATCATTTATTTGACCCTTCTTCTGATCTGTCAGAAGGAAGGAAAAATGAGGCGCACAACAGATACTGTCTGTATAGCAGCTGTAAGGCCTGTATGGTCCATCAGAATTGGCTTATGATTTGGTAGCTAAAAGCAGGAGTGGGTACAAAACACAGAAGACATGCAGATATTCCATTCAATATTCCATCTCTGTTTTGGATCCACTCCTGTTTTTTTTTGCTTTTGCAATACTAATAGATTACTAACCAAATGCTGACCGAGTGAAGGCGGATGCTCAACAGACAGGGTCTGTTTTTGGGGGGGTTATTGTTCTGACGGATCAGAGGAAGGGCAAAATAATCAGTGACATCAACACAAACTTACTGCTGACACCCTCTCCACTCTGTCAGAGGGGCTCTACTTGTATAAGCGTTTAATAGAACAGGTTCTGTAAACATATATGTGGAATCAGCTGACAACGATGTAAAAGGAGTGCGCTCTTTAACGCTACAGTAGGATCTTGGGCCTCTGCACGGTTCTTTATACCTGGCGCTAACATTGACCTGTAAGGCTGAGTTCACACTGGAGTTATTTGGTCAGTTGTGGCCCCCTAACTGCCTAAATAAGTGAAGTGTGCAGTGATTCTAAGAGCGACGCCTGTCATGTGCGTGTCATACTGATTCACAGTATTGTTTCACTATCACAGCAGACTCGTTATGCGTGTTACTGCAAGGTACAGTGTTCTACACCACTATACAGGCTCTCTGCAGCCGGGAAATAGCTGTTTTTTCATGTAATTAGTCGCAAATAAATTTGGATTGAATCAAATCTTTTCGGAAAATTCGGCAAACCAGCCGAGAATTTTCAGAAATTCGCTCATCTCTAGTAATAATAATCTCTTCTTTATATTATATTTCAACATTATGTAGATTCTATAATATACTATGCTATATTTAGCGTCATTTAATATCATTTAACAAGATGACATGATTTATATATTAAATGGAGTAAAGTAGGCTACTTCCTTCTCTTTAACTAATTACCGGAACAGATTTCCCTCTAGTTGGTCAGGAATTCAGTTCTCTGGCTAGCTCATAAAATTAGAAAATATACGCAGCTTCTAGCAGCTTTCAGTCTGAGATGTCAAGCTGTGGAAAATACATACATCTAAGAGGTGCCATCTGGGCATATGGCTAGATACTGCATGCTATCTTCTTGAATAATAACTGTGAATAAAGCCATGAGCTTGATCATTGTGATAGATAGACATAGCTCTTCTTCTTGTGTTTACTGTGATTTGTGAATGTTTGAGAACAGACTGTATTTTCAAGAATATAGAGTGCTTTATACCAAGTGGGAAATACAGTGTTGTATTAAAGCTAGCTCCTTATCTTCAAGCCAAGGTCTTAGTAGATTTCCTTTTTAGCAATATTAATGTAGAGATATGCAGTGCTGCTGTGCTACTGATAATATATATAGATATACAGTGGATATAAAAAGTCTACACCCCCCTGTTAAAATGTCAGGTTTCTGTGCTATAAAAAAATGAGACAAAGATAAATCATTTCAGAACTTTTTCCACCTTTAATGTGACCTATAAACTATACCACTCAATTGAAAAACAAACTGAAATCTTTTAGGTGGAGGGAAGAAAACAAAAAAAAACTAAAATAAGGTGGTTGCATAAGTGTGCACACCCTCTTATAACTGGGGATGTAGCTGTGTTCAGAATTAGGCAATCACTTTCAAAATCATGTTAAATAGGAGTCAGCATACACCTGCCATCATTTAAAGTGCCTCTGATTAACCCCCCAAAAAGTTAAGCTACTCTAGTTGGTCTTTCCTGAAATTTTCTTAGACGCATCCCACAGCAAAAGCCATGGTCCACAGAGAGCTTTCAACGCATCAGAGGGATCTCATTGTTAAAAGGTATCAGTCAGAAGAAGGGTACAAAAGAATTTCCAAGGCATTAGATATACCATGGAACACAGTGAAGACAGTCATCATCAAGTGGAAAAAATATGGCACAACAGTGACATTACCAAGAACTGACGTCCCTCCAAAATTGATGAAAAGACGAGAAGAAAACTGGTCTGGGACGCTACCAAGAGGCCTACAGCAACATTAAAGGAGCTGTAGAAATATCTGGCAAGTACTGGCTGTGTGGTACATGTGACAACAATTTCCCGTATTCTTCATATGTCTGGGCAATGGGGTAGAGTGGCAAGACGAAAGCCTTTCTTATGAAGAAAAACATCTAAGCCAGGCTACATTTGCAAAAACACATCTGAACATCTGAAGATATGTTTGGCACAAAAGCAACACTGCACATCACTAATATAACACCATACCCACAGTGAAGCATAGTGGAGGCAGCATTATGCTTTGGGGCTGTTTTTCTTCAGCTGGAACTGGGGCCTTAGTTAAGATAGAGGGAATTATGAACAGATCCAAATACCAGTCAATATTGGCCCCAAACCTTCACGCTTCTGCTAGAAAGCTGAACATGAAGAGGAAATTAATCTTTAAGCATGACAACGACCCAAAGCATACATCCAAATCAACAAAGGAATGGCTCCACCAGAAGAAGATTAAAGTTTTGGAATGGCCCAGCCAGAGCCCAGACCTGAATCCGATTGAAAATCTGTGGGGTGATCTGAAGAGGGCTATGCACAGGAGATGCCCTCGCAATCCGACAGACTTGGAGTGTTTTTGCAAAGAAGAGTGGGCAAATCTTGGTAAGTCAAAATGTGCCATGCTGATAGACTCATAAATCAAAAGGTGCTTCAACAAAGTATTAGTTTAACCCCTTAAGGATGCAGCCTTATTTCATCTTAAGGACCAGGCCATTTTTTGCAAATCTGACCAGTGTCACTTTATGTGGTGATAACTTTAAAACGCTTTTACTTATCCTCGCCATTCTGAGATTGTTTTTTCGTCACATATTGCACTTCATGACACTGGTAAAATGGAGTCAAAAAAATGTATTTTTATTCATAAAAAAATACAAAATTTACCAAAAATTTTGAAAAATTTGCAATTTTCCAAGTTCCAATGTCTCTATTTTCATTATAGATAGTAATACCGCCAAAAAGAGTTATTAATTTACATTCCCCATATGTCTACTTCATGTATGGATCATTTTGGGAATGCCATTTTATTTTTTGGGGACGTTACAAGGCTTAGAAGTTTAGAAGCAAATCTTGAAAATCTTCTGAAATTTTTAAAAATCCACTCTTTAGGGACCAGTTCAGGTTTGAAGTCACTTTGTGTGGATTACATAATAGAAACCATCCAAAAATGACCCGATTCTAGAAATGACACCCTCAAGGTATTCAAAACTGATTTTACAAATGTCCCTAACCCTTGAGGTGTTCCACAAGAGTGGCAAATGGAGATAAAATTTCAGAATTTAGATTTTTTTGAAAATTTTCCATTTTAATATATTTTTTCCAGTAACAAAGCAAGGATTAACAGCCAAACAAAACTCAATATTTATTGCCCTGATTCTGTAGTTTGCAGAAACACCCCATTTGTGGTAGTAAACTACTGTATGGCCAAACGGCAGGGCTCAGAAGAAAAGGAACGCCATATGGTTTTTGGAAGGCAGTTTTTACTGGACTGGTTTTTAGACACCATGTCCCATTTGAAGCCCCCCTGATGCACCCCTACAATAGAAACTCAAAAAAAGTGACCCAATTTTGGAAACTATGGGATAAGTTGGCAGTTTTGTTGGTACTATTTTATGGTAAATATGATTTTTGGTTGCTTTATATACACTTTTTTTGAGGCAAGGTAACAAAAAATAGAAATTCTCAAATGTAATCTCCATTTGCCAATAACTGTTGTGAAACACCCAAAGGGTTAACAAAGTTTGTAAAGTTAGTTTTGAATACCTTGAGCGGTGTAGTTTCTTAGATCGAGTCACTTTTTTGGAGTTTCTACTCTACGGGTACATCAGGGGGCCTTTAAATGGGACATAGTGTTAAAAAACCAGTCCAGCAAGATTCGCCTTCCAAAAACCATATGGCGTTCCATTCTTTCTGCGCCCTGCCGTTTTGCCATACAGCAGTTTACAACCACATATGGGGTGTTTTTGCAAACTACAGAATCAGGACAATAAATATTGACTTTTGTTTGGCTGTTAACCCTTGCTTTGTTACTGGAAAAATGGAATTTTAAAAAAAAATAGCTTTTTTGGGACCGTTTTTATATTTTGTTATTTAGATCGTTGATCTGACAGGTTAGATTGTGTGCTATTTCTATACAGCAGGTTGTTACGGACACGACAATACCAAATATGACTACTTTTGGGGAAATTTTGTTTCAGTTTTTCATAATAAAGCATTTTTGAAAAAAAATATTTTTTTAGTGTCTCCACATTTTGAAAGCCATATATATATATTTTTTTTTTTGGGCGACAGTCTTATGTAAGGGCTAATTTTTTGCGGGATGAGATGGTGGTTTGATTAGCCCTATATGGGTCCATATGACATTTTGGTCGCTTGCTATTACACTTTTTGTGATGTAAGGTGACAAAAATGGATTTTGACACCGTATTTATATAATGTTTTTGCTGTGTTCACCTGAAGGGTTAGTTCATGTGTTATTTTTATAGAGCAGGTTGTTACGGACGCAGTGATACATAATATGTATACTTTTTATTTATGTATTTAAGTTTTACACAATAATATAATTTTTGAAACCAAAAAAATCATGTTTTAATGTCTCCATAGTCTGAGAGCCATATTTATTTTTTTTTTGGGCTATTGTCATATGTAGAGTATCATTTTTTGCGGAATGAGATGAAGGTTTGATTGGCACTATTATGGGGTGCACATAAATTTTTGATCGATTGCTATTACACTTTTTGTGATGTGAGGTGACAAAAATGTTTTTCTTTAACATTATTTTTATTCAATTTTTTTTTACAGTATTTACCCGAGGGGTTAGATCATGGGATATTTTTATTCAGTGATATGTGTTTTGTTTTTTTTTTTCATTTTCTTTTAACTTTTTTACATTTTTTGGACCCAGACCCACTTGGTTCTTGAAGATTCAGTGGGTCTGATGTCTATATAATACAGTAGAGTACACTATATAGTGTACAGTACTGTATTTTTAACTTTTCACTTAGTTTGATCAGACTTCTGCCTTTAGCAGAAGTCTGATTAGACTTACATTACCATGGCAAGCAGGACGCCTCTTGAAGCATCCTGCTTCCATGGTGTGACGAAACCAACCTCGCCACTTGGCATTGGAGAAGACTGATTGCCCGCCTCCTCCCCTGCGACTATGGCCCCTGGGAGATTGTACCCTTTTAAACCAGGATTTGGGCATATTGTATTTTAGTATGCTGCTGCTTTTGGCCCTTTTGAACCATCTGGGGACATACTGTGGAGTTACTGGGTGGCCACCATTTCATGTATCAGAGACACATGGTGAGAACAATGGATGGCAGCCATTTAACTCACCTGTTTAACTCTGCCTGTAATAATTTTATTAACCATTGTGTTCAGTAATCATATCACAGGCAGAGATGAGGATTTTGTCTGGGAGTGTCTGTGTGTATTGTACGGATTGATTGGTTGTATTTCAAAACCCTGTGGGCCATACTATGTTTGTGGTTTGTGAATAATAGAGGCTGTATGTGCCAGTAAAGTCAGTTCCTGCTTGACCCTCAAAACGAAGTGTCGTCTCGTTATTGGGGGGGATTTATTGTATGCTGTTCCAGTTTGACTGCTAGGAGTATAAACCTATTCGTATGGTTTTTCCTATTCGGCTGTTTACCACATTCATATGCTTCTCCGATTTGGTGGTTGTGGTGTCGGCTTGGAATGTAGTGGAGTACTTGGAATCCTCAAGAAGCGCAAGGAGCATCCTTCAACGGAGGTACCCAGTCGGGGTGCCCATCGATCCGTTACATTGGTGGCAAGCGGTGGGATGGCGTCCTAGTGCGAGATAAAGCAGCTCGGAGACACCGTTCGTGGCATTACAAATTGAGGACAACGCTAGTATCCGTATAGCGCCCCTGAGAGCAGAGGTATCCAGCGACTTGGAGCAGAAAAGTATGGAAGGCTCTGGCTCTGGAGATAATTGGCTGGCCGAAGTAAGGCAGCGAGTGGCCAGTATGGGGATGATGTACCTATGGAGACATGCCGGGTGATCTGGAACCAGGTCATGGCCGAGCGAAACACAAGGCTGGACTGAGAATTCCAGCTAGCGAAAGAGAGGGAGTATGATCAGCAGAAGGAGCGTTATAGCAGCCAAAGAGAGGCGGCATTCGAGGAGGTTAACCGTTTCCCCCGAGGCGGCCAGAGGAACCTGAAGTAGGGGTCCTCATAGACTGGTCCTCAACAGGCAGGTGGAGATGGGACCGAGGTCTCTCCACCGGGCCCACCGGGATGCTGGGAAGCTGGTCCAGATCCCAGCAGCAGTCAGAGTTACCGGGTGCAGAAGCAGGTGGTCCATACTCTCAAATGTTGAGGGACCTCATAGACTGGTCCTGGGAAGACCCACAGATGGCAGGTGGAGATGGGACTGCGGTCTCGCTACCGGCCCTACAAGGATACTGGGCAGTCGGCCCAGATCCCCAGCGGCAGAGCGCATTATTGGAAGGGGAGACAGTCGGTTCCCCTCTCCACCATCAGAGAGGGTGTCAGGAAGAGGAGCCTGTTACCCCCTCTCCCCAGCGGCTGAAAGTGTGTAAGGGAGAGGAGCTTATTACCCCCTCTCCCCAGCGGCAGTGTAGCCCACCAAGGGGAGACACTAAGTCCCCCACCAGCGCAGATGGGACCGTGGTCTCTGTGCCCAAGGTACAGGGAGTACGGACAGTCGGTCCTGCTCCCCAGCGGCAGAGCATTCTGCCGGGAGGGGAGAGCCTCATTCCCCCTCCCCAGCGGCAGCCTAGCCCACCAAGGGGAGACGATAAGCCCCACACCAGTGCAGATGGGACCGTGGTCTCTGTGCCCAAACCACAGGGGGTAGGGATGGTCGGCCCTTGCCCCCAGCAACAGGGCTGTATATCCAAAGGGGAGACAGACTGTCTTTCCCCCCAGCAGCAACACCAGGTCCAGAGGGAGGAGCGCTGGCTCTTCTACCTCAGCTCAGCAACCCATTCCGTGATGCACGGCAAGAGCTAGTCACCCCTCAGAGCCGTGGTCAGGAGGCCCTGGGCATGGACAAGCTACCCACTACCCTAGGTGCAGTAACCAATTCTTGTGGGTGGGCCACTCTGTTGATTATGTTTTGTGGGTGGGTTGCTGGACTAACCAAGGCACTGACCGACAGGAGGTCAGATACCTCGTTAGTCTGTTTGGGAAAGGGGAGAAATGTGACGAAACCAACCTCGCTACTGGGCATTGGAGAAGACTGGTTGCCCGCGACTATAGCCCCTGGGAGATTGTACCCTTTTAAACCAGCATTTGGGCATTTTTTATTATGCTGCTGGCCCTTTAAGAACCATCTGGGGACATACCGTGGAGTTACTGGGTGGCCACCATTTCATGTATCAGAGACACATGGGGAGAACAATGGATGGCAGCCATTTAACTCACCTGTTTAACTCTGCCTGTGATAATTATATTAACCATTGTGTTCAGTAATCATATCACAGGCAGAGGTGAGGATTTTGTCTGGGAGTGTCTGTGTGTATTGTACGGATTGATTGGTTGTATTTCAAAACCCTGTGGGCCGTACTATGTTTGTGGTTTGTGAATAAAAGAGGCTGTATGTGCCAGTACAGTCAGTTCCTGCTTGACCCTCAAAATGAAGTGTCGTCTCGTTATTGGGGGGATTTATTGTATGCTGTTCCAGTTTGACTGCTAGGAGTATAAACCTATTCGTATGGTTTTTCCTATTCGGCTGTTTACCGCATTCATATGCTTCTCCGATTTGGTGGTTGTGGTGTCGGCTAGAGTACTTGGAATCCTCAAGAAGCGCTAGGAGCATCCTTTAACGGAGGTACCCAGTCGGGGTGCCTGTCGATCCGTTACACATGGTAACCATCATCTGCTGCAAGAACAGAGCAGAGGGTGATGAGGAGGGAGCGGAGCTGTGCTCCCATCAAGAATCGGGGGCTGCAAGGGCATAGCAGGACCCGATGGGAGAGGAAGGGAGCTCGCTCCCTGTTAACCCCTTCCATACAGCGGTCCCTAGAGACCGCGGTATGGAAGGGGTTAAACGGCTGGCATCTGTACAAGCACAGATGCCAGACGTTTTGAGCAGAGTGTCAGCAATGTGCTGACACTCTGCTTTATGGAATAGATTAGAGGAGGTGGGCGGGATATAGAGATCCCACCCACAATGCGCGCTGCCCACCGCTCCGCCTCCCACACCTCCTGACACACCGCCCGCGAGTTAAAAATATTTAAAAAAAGGCATAATTAACTCTCTGATCCCCGCAGTCACAGACCACGAGGATCAGAGACCGCAGAAAGCACTGCAAACCGCAGGTCTGAATTGACCTGCGGTTTGCAGCGGTCGCCGATACGGGGGGGCGGGGGTCAGAGGACCCACCTGGACATTGGGCCAAGGTACCTGCTGAGTGATTTCAGCAGGTACCTTGTTCCGATCACCGCCGGCTGAGCAGCGGTGATCAGAAGTAGTCAGGGCATACAAGTACCCCTCGGTCCTTAAGTACCAGAACGCCAGAGCGTACCTGTACGCCCTGCGTCCTTAAGGGGTTAAGGGTGTGCACACTTATGCAACCATATTATCCAACCATATTTTTATATTTTTTCTTCCCTCTACCTAAAAGATTTCAGTTTGTTTTTCAATTGAGTTGTACAGTTTATAGGTCACTTTAAAGGTGGAAAAAGTTTTGAAACTATTTATCTTTGTCAAATTTTTTTACATCACGGAAACTTGACATTTTAACAGGGGTGTGTAGACTTTTTACATTCACTGTATGTGTATATTGAGACCTAACAACGTAGTGAATGGCCTAATGACCAAGTAATTTCCTTTATTATTCATTGCTGCTTTCGAAGAGCCATAACTTTTTTATTTTTCCATTAAATTTTTTTTGCATACCAAGCAATTTACTTTAATGACACTTTGGGTTACATGTAATGTATAACTCTTTCCTTAGGCCGATGGAAAAAGGTCATTCTGACATTGTTTTTTCATCTTTATTTTTATAGCATTTACCATGCAGTATAAATAACATAACTTTATTCTGAATATGATTACCGCAGATACCAAGTGTATATAGCTTTTGAAGTTTCAGTACTTCTGTACTAAAGTACTTTAAAAAATAGATTTTTGGGTGCCACATTCCAAGTACGTAGCATTTGGATTTTCAATCACAAAAGCTGTATCAATCCTTTGGTGGGATGATCAGTAGTTTTCATTGGACCCATTTTGGGATACATATGACTTGTAGATCACAATTTATTTCTTGTATTTGGGGGTGAAAAACATAAAATGTAGAATTTTTTGTTTATGGCATTGACTGTGCAGTATAAATGCTATCTTGATTCTGCATGTTGAAATGATTACAGTGACACCAAATGTGTATCTTTTTTTATAGTGTTCACTTTTCAGAATAAATAATGTGATAATTTTATAGTTTGGGTCATTCAACTATTTTAAATCTGATATAATATTGTTAATCATGCATCATTCTTGGAAGAAATGCAGGAATGGATGGATAGATGTAAACATAACCTTTGGTCACCTCTTTTCTTATTTTCAATTTTTTTTTTCATTTCAGGAGGTACACTAGGTTGATCCATTTTTCCGAGCCATGTGTTCTTCCTTTACTGCAAATAAAAAATGTGGGTTAGTCAGCACATCCCAGAACGCAGGTGCAAGTCGCTATGGCTGGAAGCTCAAAAACAAACACAATGCAGCAGCACTCTGCAAACACAAATAATAAAGTAAATACAATCGTGCCATACTCACTATAGAAAATATACTACTGCTAATTAGTGTTGGGCGAGCATGCTCGGCCGAACACAAGTTCGGCTCAAGCATCGCGAGCTCGGCACATCGCGGTGTTCGGCTGAACACCGCATGTGTTCAAGCGCGATGCTCGAGTCTCCTTCCCGCATGTTTGTTGGCTGCTATGCAGCCAATAAACATGCGGGTAGGTACTGCCACTAACTGTAATTCCGTAGCCATGTTGGTTACTGGCATTACTGTGATTGATTGGCCGAAACGCGGCATCGGGTGCTATATAGCACCCGATGACACATGTTCGGCTCAGTCTTAGTCAGTCAAGGAGAGCTGTGCTGAAGAAGGGACAGATAGTGTAGGGAGTGAAATAGTGAAATATTTTGGGAAAAAATTGTTAGAGACCCAAAAGTACTTTTCAGGGCTATTGTTGTATCTGGCAGCAATATAATTATTAGCGCAACCTGCACTAAATTGCGTGGAACTATTAGAGAGACCCAAAAGTCCTTTTAAGGACTATAGTTGTATCTGGCAGCAATATATATTATTAGCGCAACCTGCACTAAATTGCGTGGAATTGTTAGTGCCGCTTCTGATAGTGACACAACCTCCGCTACATCTTTTATTTTACATTTGTGCAGCCCAAATATCTGTGAAATTCAGCGCAATAGTTTGTCCGCTGGTGACAGCGACATTACTTGCACTATACCTCCTGTATAAGGTTTGTGCAACCTAAATATCAGTGACATTCATTCAGTGTAATTTTTTATTAGCCGGCGGTGACAGCGGCATTACTTGTGCTATACCTCCTGTATAACGTTTGTGCAACCTAAATATCAGTGACATTCATTCAGTGCAATTTTTTATTAGCCGGTGGTGACAGCGACATTACTTGCGCTATACCTCCTGTATAACGTTTGTGCATCCTAAATATCAGTGACATTCATTCAGTGCAATTTTTTATTAGCCATGGTGATAGCGACATTACTTGCGCTATACCTCCTGTATAACGTTTGTGCATCCTAAATATCAGTGACATTCATTCAGTGTAATTTTTTATCAGCCGGTGGTGACAGCGACATAACTTGCGCTATACCTCCTGTATAAAGTTTGTGCATCCTAAATACCAGTGACATTCATTCAGTGTAATTTTTTATTAGCCGTGGTGATAGCGACATTACTTGCGCTATACCTCCTGTATAACGTTTGTGCATCCTAAATATGAGTGACATTAATCCAGTGTAATTTTTTATTAGTCGGCGGTGACAGCGACATTACTTGCGCTATACCTCCTGTATAACGTTTGTGCATCCTAAATATCAGTGACATTCATTCAGTGTAATTTTTAATTAGCCAGCGGTGACAGCGACATTACTTGCGCTATACCTCCTGTATAACATTTGTGCATCTCGAATATCAGTGACATTCATTCAGTTAATTTTTATTAGCCGGTGGTGACAGCAACATTACTTGAGCTATACCTCCTGTATGACGTTTGTCGAACCTAAAATTATCTGTGACATTCAGTGTACTTTTTTCATAGACGCTGCGGACAGCAACATTATCTGTGCTACATCTCCTGTTTAACATGTGCGCATCCTAACAATATCTGTGACATTCTATGTACGTTATTTGCGCATACACTTATAAAACCTGCGCTACTGTACATTTGACATACTTGCAAGCATATACACCATTTAATATGCGCAAGGCGAGCAGTAAGGGATGGGGAAGTGGGCATGCTTCTGATGGTGCATGTAGAGGCCATGGCCCTGGGCGCGGTAAAACTGTGCCTGCTGCCAGAGCTCAAGAAAAGCACTTATCTATGATACCTAGCTTCATGTCCCAGTTTGCAGAGTGGCACAGGACACCACTCTCGAAGTCAGAACAGTGCAACCAGGTGGCCGCTTGGAATGCAGTAGATAATGTGATAATGCTAACAGTCAGTTAAGCACCACTCTGTCTTCCACAAAGTCCAGTCTCAGTAGCCAAGAGTCTGGTCAACAGAATCCTCACCCTTATACTCCTTCCACCCACCATGGAGAGTCTTGGCAAACAAGTGATCCCACACTCGGATATTCTGAGGAGCTCTTTTCATTGTCATTACTTAATTTGGGCCTCTCAACAAGCCCACTTGAAGAGGTACATGAGGAGATCTTGTGCCTGATTCCCAAACTCTTGAGCATCCACAGTCAGAAAAAGATGACGGTGGTGAACAGCAATTAGTGTTTCATGAGGTGGATGATGATGATGAGAGAAAGTTGCCAATAAGTCAACCGCAATTCGTGTCTCAAGAGGTTCATGATGAGGATGAGACACAGTTGTCAATAAATGAGGTTGTTGTTAGGTCAACAAGTCAGAAGGATGACCAGAGTGAGAAAGTGGAAGAGGAGGTGGTGGATGATGAAGTCACTGACCCAACCTGGGAAGGTGGCAAGCCGAGCGAGGACATCAGTACAGAAGGGGGGATCCGCAGCACCGCAACAGGCTGGAAGAGGTAGTGGGGTGGCAAAACGGCGAAGGCGGGCCACACAAACAGGCCCACAACTGTTCCCCGGAGCACCCCCTTGAGGAAATCTCCCAAGCCAAGGGGTAGGTGTTCCGCAGCCTGGCGCTTTTTTGAGGAAATTGCGAACGATAAAAGAATTGTCATTTGCAACCTGTGCCATACCAAAATAAGCAGGTGCGTGAACACTAGCAACCTCACCACCACCACCATGATCCGCCACATGGCATCAAAGCACCCTAATAGGTGGTCCAAACGCCTGGGTCCACAATCAGTGTCTGCAAGTCACACCACTGCCTCCTCTTCCCCTGTGTTACGTGCTGGCCAATCCCCTGTCCAAGACGCAGGCCCGGATGCCTCCCACCATGCACCTGGACCTTCCCAAGCACCATCAGCTAGCACATCCACTTCTGAGTCACAGCGCAGAGTACAGATGTCTATACCCCAGGCCTTTGAACGAAAGCGTAAATACCCAGCCACCCACCCACAGGCCATAGCAATAAATGCGCACCTTTCAAAATTGCTGGCCTTGGAAATGTTGCCATTTAGGCTTGTGGACACTGAGGCTTTCCGCAGCCTGATGGCGGCGGCAGTCCCGCGTTACTCTGTCCTCAGCTGCCAATATTTTTTATGGTGTGTAGTCTCAGCCTTACATGTGTCCAGCATGTGTCCCGTAACATCACCCGTGCCCTGACCAATGCAGTTATTGAGAAGGTCTACTTAACGACTGACACATGGACAAGTGCTTTTGGCCAGGGACGCTACGTTTCCCTGATGGCACACTGGGTGAACGTTGTGGAGGCCGGGAGCGAGTCGTACCCTGGGATGGCACAGGTGCTATGGACACCAAGGATTGCGGGCCCTAATTCCATCAGAGTTTCCGATGCCACCTACGTTAGTGGCTGCAACCCCCCCTTCTCCTCCTCCGCCTCCTCCTCCACTTCCACCTTTGAATTCTCATCTTGCAGCCCCAGTCAGCCATCAGTCAGTAGCTGGAAGCAGTGTAGCACTGCAGTGGGGAAGCGGCAACAGGCCGTGCTTAAACTGATCTGCTTAGGTAACAAACAGCACACCGCCGCAGAGCTGTGGCAGGGGATAAGGGACCAGACTGAGCTGTGGCTCTCGCCAGTCAACCTACAACCAGGCATGTTTGTGTCTGATAATGGCTGTAAGTTGGTGGCAGCTTTGGAGCTCGGCAAGCTCACACACATACCATGCCTAGCCCACGTGTTCAACCTAATGGTTCAGAGGTTTCTCAAAACCCACCCCAATTTGCCTGAGCTACTGGTGAAGGTGCGCCGCATGCAACATGGTCGTCACCTTTCCAGTCAGCTTCCACTCTTCACAAGCGATGAGTGGGCATTGATGTCTGACCTCTGTGAGATTTTACGCAACTTTGAGGAATCAACACAGATGGTAAGCGGCTACAATGCTATTATCAGCATAACCATCCCACTTCTGTGTCTACTCAAACGCTCGCTGCTCACAATTAAGGCGGATGCTTTGCATGGGCAAGAGGTGGAAATGGGGGAAGACAGTACACAGGGTAATAGCCAGACCACCCTCAGCTCGTCTTCTCAGAGCAAATTGGATGATGAGGAGGAGGAGGAGCAGGAGACTATCCAAGGTCTTGGACAGTTTTTTGACACCCCGACAGCACCCTCAACCTGATGCGCGGCCTAGTGTCACAAGGAGGGAAAAATTTTGGAAGATGGTGAAGGAGTATGTAGCAGACCGTGTCAGCGTCCTCAGTGATGCCTCTGTTCCTTACAACTATTGGGTGTCCAAGCTGGTGTCATGTACTGGTGCTCTACACCTTGGAGGTGCTGGCCTGCCCAGCCGCCAGCGTTTTGTAAGAGCAAGTATTTAGTGCTGCTGGGGGCATAATAACTGATAAGCGCATCAGCCTGTCAACTGAAAATGCTGACCGATTGACTCTTATAAAAATGAACAAGGCCTGGATTGCCCCTGACTTCTCTACTCCACCAGAGGAAAGCGGCTGAACATAAAGGCACTGTAAATGTGGCTTTTATGGTGTATTGAATACACTCTATTCCCATGCACACCTTCCACCACTAAAAATGGTATATGGTTCAATCTCCCTTTTCTCGTCCTCCTCCTCCATCATATCAACATGCATATTAGGCTGCCCTCACCCATAATGTTTTAGAGGGTCAACAGCAGGCCCTCAACCATAATGTTTTTGAGGGTCACCAGCAGGCCCCTTAACAATAATGTTTATGAGGATCACCAGCAGGCCCTCGCCCATAATGTTTTAGAGGGTCACCAGCAGGCCCTCACCTATAATGTTTTTGAGGGTCACCAGCAGGCCCTCGCCCATAATGTTTTAGAGGGTCACCAGCAGGCCCTCGCCCATAATGTTTTAGATGGTCAGATCAGCAGCAGGCACTGACCCCTAATGTTTTAGAGGGTCAGCTCCACAGCAGACCATCACCCTTAATGTTTTAGATGGTCAGATCAGCAGCAGGAACTCACCCATAATGTTTTAGATGGTCAGCTCGGCAGCAGGCCCTTGCCCATAATGTTTTAGATGGTCAGCTCAGCAGCAGGTTCTCACCCATAATGTTTTAGATGGTCAGATCAGCAGCAGACCCTCACCCATAATGTTTTAGATGGTCAGCTCGGCAGCAGGCCCTCGCCCTTAATGTTTTAGAGGGTCACCAGCTGGCCATCAATCATAATTTCAAGGGTGTGTGTGATGCCCTCCTTTATGTGTAATAAAGGGTGTATTGTAGTGCCGATACCTTGTAATTTTTGTCAGCCTTTTCACTTAGTGCATAGGCTTTATTAGTGTAGGAGTCCCACTACCTGAACAATTGTACCACAATGTGAATGAGGCCCTCTTTTATGTGATATACAGGTTGTATCGGAGTACCTCTTCCTTGCAATTTTTGACAGCACTTGCACTTTATATACAAGTAAATATACAGGAAAGAATATTTCCTAACATTTTTTCCTCTAAAAGCGATTTTAACTTCGGTTTTGTGCGTATTATTGTCAGTCTGTAAAAGTGGCGTACTACTCGGATAACATTGTTCCCAGCAGCGACATGGGAGTCCAAGATGCATCCAGACATCCTCCCCATGCTGTTCCCAATCCATTTCAGTGGTGTTTCCATCAATTTCTGACCTTTTCCTGTGAACCAGACACCCTCCCCTCTTCAGAGCAGGGGGTGCCTGGTTTAATGCTCTGGTTCTCTCATTGACTTCCATTGTGCTCGGGTGCTCAGTAAAGCACCCGAGCATCCTGAGGTGTTCTACTCGAGCACCCAAACACTCGAGCACTTTGGTGCTTGATCAACACTAGTGCTAATACTAGGTTATAAATGTGAGATTCTTAGCAAATACATTTTGTACTAAATTATTTGTGCCTGTCGCCACCATCAAGGCGATCTCTTTAGGACAGAAACCTACACTAAATGCTGCCATACTGGCCTCCATTGAATTCACAGATATAAAAAAAAAAAGCAAAAAATACTAAAATAATTGCATAACAATAAAACCCCATGTATCACTGAAAAAACACAAAATTTGAACACACAAACCAAAAAATGGTTATTGCTTTTGAAGCAGCATGTGTTTGAGGAAAAAAAATCAGCTGGCTAACCTCATTTGTCACTTCTCTGTCCATGCCTCCAACACCTACAAATCCATTGTTAATATAATAGCATCCTCTTTTGTGTCAGTTTCATTACAAGATTCACTATAACTTTTTATATACAGGACAAGCCTGTATGTACTAGCAGATTTTATAAATCCACAATAACAGGAAAGATAGGACTATATTAAAGGGGTTCTCTGGGTTTTTGAAAAATTCGGGCCTGCCTTTGCCCTACTGTAGGAAGAGAGTTTGGTCTCTATATCATATGCAGCTAAACAGGGGAACTCAGGAACACATCCAGTCGGGACTTGAGTGAAAGAGCCTGCAGCCTGTGGGGACAGTGTAATCGACAGGCCAATAGAGGGGTAAATACTGACCAACCTTTCATTCAACAACAGGGCAGAAGGTAGCCAGATCTTTTTAGAAGCTCTGAAAACCCTTTTAATCCCATCCTTTTTGGAACTGCATCATTTATCTAAAGATAGGCAGCTGGTAATCTCTATTTTAAGATCAGGGATGAAGAAAAATGCACAAATTTTTTTCTGTTCCAACAAAGTTTGTTGCACTTTTACAAATGTCATTGTTGATGTATACTTTGAGTTAAAATTCATTTTAACATGATTTTCAGCATTTGGCCATTCCACACTCACCTCTGCACTATTGTTAGTGTTTTTTGTATTATTTATTGGCTGATAAACTATAAAAAAAAATATACTTCTAAATCCTGTGAACAGAACACAGCTAACCTTTTGCTTGTGATTTGAAAGCAAGTTATCATTATTATGGGAAAGGTTACAATGCAGAATGATTCAGTCCAGCCTAAGCAAATATAGAAAATAAATCATCTGCTCTGCTCTACTGAATGGGTCTAAAGGGATTGACTCCAACGGCGTGGTAACCAGCATTTCTTTATGTGCTACATGAGAGTTTGGATATTAGGAGCAGTTCAATTCCTGCCATTTTAGCAAAAAGCAGAAAATGCTATGTGTAATGAAAGGCCAAAACTGTATATATTCTTCAGGGGAATTTTATAGTTGATGTGCCTCTCTATGTGTAATATGTGGCTTCTTAAAAGGCTTTTGAACTTCTCAAAGGAATTTTTATTGCTGGATGGGAATGTGAGCCGGAGTCCTTGGAGATGGGAAAGTGTGACTACAGACAACTGGGTCCAGCTTGTACAAGCTAGAAAAGAATAGGCAAAGTGATATGTGTTTACCCCAGCTGAGCATCCCCCACCTCATACAGAGATGAATTAATAAACCACATAAAAACACAGACAAGGGTCTGAAATAATGCTGTAGAAGGGCTGGACATATGAACGGTAATATGTGGGGATCAGCCAAGATCTGAGTCTCTGCCCTCAATTTCCTCCTACCCCCAAGAAATCAGAAGGACTGTAGCTTGTAAATAGTTCTCCAATTTATTTTATAACTATTTTTCTTCTTTTATGTCATTTTGTCTCTTTTTGTGTATTCTTTATGTAAACACTAAACCCTTTTTGGTATTTAAAGGGAGTCTGTCACCACATTTTCACATTTTAAACAGTTCACATAGCACTGTAGCCTAACCATAGATGATTGAAATGGTACCTTTCTTTGTTTCTGTTGAGCTTCAAAACAGACAAACACGCATTTTGATTCATATGTAAATGAGGGCTCGCAAGTGCCCAGGGGCGGCGTTCACCATGTTCTGTTCCCTGGTGTTTGCCTTCTTCCCATTGCGATCCAGCGATCTCGCGATGCCTGCGCTCTCCCTCGCTGGGTCGGGGCATGCGCAGTAGTGACAGTGAAGCCGTGCCCACAATGGGCATCACAGTGCGTATGCCCCGGTCCAGCGAGGGAGAGTGTAGGCATCGCAAGATCGTTGGATTGCAATGGAAAGAAGGCGAACACAAGGGAACAGTAGGGCGGGCTGAGGCAGAGGATGGGGCGGGGATATGAGCCCAAGAGGCAGAGAAGCCTGGGCTCCAATGTGGTGAACGCCGCCCCTGAGCACTTGCGAGCCCTCATTTACATATGAATCAAAGTGCGTTTTTGCCTGTTTTGAAGCTCAACAGAAACAAAGAAAGGTACCATTTTAATCATCTAGGGTTAGGCTACAGCGCTATGTGAACTGTTTAAAATGTGAAAATGTGGTCACAGACTCCCTTTAAGTGTTTTCTTTAAAGGGAGTCTTTTACCCCCATATGGCCATATAGGGTGTTTACTCCGCCCAATAGCACAAATATAGAAGAATGTAAGGGTACCTTTATCTTTTTCTTCATACTTGAAGTAGGTGTAAAAACAAAGTTTAATCCTTATGCAAATGAGCTCTTGAAGGTGCCCAGGGGCGGGGCTTACTGTATGGGAGCCCAGGCTGCGCTGCCTTTTTTGAACGTTTCCCCGCCCAGCCTGTACTTATAACCGGGATCTCAGCCGGACTGTAGGTTGAAACAAGTGAATAGGAGGGTGGGTATAAGCACAGGCTGGGCGGGGAAATGTTCAAAAAAGGCAGCGCAGCCTGGGCTCCCATACAGTAAGCCCTGCCCCTGGGCACCTTCAAGAGCTCATTTGCATAAGGATTAAACTTTGTTTTTACACCTACTTCAAGTATGAAGAAAAAGATAAAGGTACCCTTACATTCCTCTATATCTGTGCTATTAGGCAGAGTAACACTCTAAATGGCCATATGGGGGTGAAAGACTCCCTTTAATGTAAGTCTCTGTATGCTGTAGGAATCTATTGCGTTGTAAATTGAGTCTTGCCATCTGACTGTTTTCGAGAGTGGTGAGTGTGTGTGTTGGGATACCTATTGGACTGAAATTCAGTAGGTGGTGGCAGCGTGTACCTTGGGTGTGTGAATGGGATGTGATTTATGCTCAGTCTGCAGCCTGAGTGAAAGGTGAGCGCAAGATTGAGTGAGTGGAGTAAATTTGCCCCTTCTGCATCACTTGCTAAAGCAATACATACGTGACACTAAAATTTTGCCGATACCTAGTATATTTTTGTTTGCCTCTCAGTTAATATCTGATAGGACTATTGAATGAATTAGAGCTCATTAAACATTTTCAGTTCAATGGCTTCTAACAAACGCATCATTCTTTGATAAAGTCAATACCCCTTCCTAAATGCATTGCCCACCATTGCTTCTCTGGTTAAGGCTATTCAAAGACACAGGGGTGTAAAAGCTTAAGAAAAGTCGGCATTGCACGCAAATATTTAAATCAATAAACTAATTCATATTCTAGCTACTAGAGATTAATCACTCTCTGTTTGGCAGATGTTATTTCATAATGGTTTACAACCAGACACTGGCAGTCAGCCATTCACTGCAATAAACAATTTTAGGCATAAATATAGAGACATAAATAAAATCCACCTGCGGCATAGCTGGCACAAAATGGACCATGATGAAATGCAATAATAACTAGGAATTAACGGTGGAATCCAGATGCTTAGCTGGTTTACTTTATGGACATAAATTATTTCCTCTCAATATCTTAGGACAATTTATTGGTTGTTCAGCAGTGTAACACACCATAAACTCTGCACTGCCTAATACTTATAATTGTTCCACCGGCATGGATTTATATGCAAATCTAAGCATTATCACCGTGGGACTTACCAACAACCCAACATTAATCTCGGAGAACATTGTGACCAATGAGTAAACATCATAGACAGATTAGCAAGGCATTTAACCGCTTCAGCCCCCCTAGCTTAAACACCCTTAATGACCAGGCCACTTTTTACAATTCCGCACTACACTACTTTCACCGTTTATTGCTCCTTCATGCAACTTACCACCCAAATGAATTTTACCTCCTTTTCTTCTCACTAATAGAGCTTTCATTTGGTGGTATTTCATTGCTGCTGACATTTTTACTTTTTTTGCTATTAATCAAAAATTACCGAAATTTTTGCAAAAAAATGACATTTTTCACTTTCTGTTGTAAAATTTTTCAAAAAAACTACATTTCTATATAAATTTTTCTCTAAATTTATTGTTCTACATGTCTTTGATAAAAAAAAATCCAATAAGTGTATATTTATTGGTTTGGGTAAAAGTTATAGCGTTTACAAACTATGGTGCAAAAAAGTGAATTTCGGCATTTTGAAGCAGCTCTGACTTTCTGAGCGCCTGTCATGTTTCTTCAGGTGCTAGAATGCCAGGATAGTATAAATATCCCCCAAATTACACCATTTTAGAAAGAAGACACCCCAAAGTATTCGCGGAGGGGCTTGGTGAGTTCATGTATCATTTCATTTTTTTCACAAGTTAGCGGAAATTGACACTTTCTGAGAAAAAAAAAAAAAAAAAAGTTTCAATTTCTGATAACTTCTGGCAAAAAAAAAAAAATCTCAGACGGACTCACTATGCCCCTCAGTGAATACCTTGGGGTGTCTACTTTCGAAATGGAGTCATTTGTGGGGTGTGTTTACTGTTCTGGCATTTTGGGCGAGGGCTAAATTGTGAGCCGCCATGTAAAACCTAAAGGTACTCGTTGGAATTTGGGCCCTTTTGCACACCCAGGCTGCAAAAAGCGGCACTTATGTGGTATCGCCGTACTCAGGAGAAGTAGGGCAATGTGTTTTGGGGTGTATTTTTACATATACCCATGTTGGAGTGAGAGAAATATCTCTGTAAATTGTCAACTTTGTATAAAAAATTTTAAAAGTTGTCGTTTACAGAGATATTTTTCACACAAAGTATGGTATATATAAAAATACACCCCAAGCACGACCCTACTTCTCCTAATGCTGACGATACCATGTGTGCCACTTTTGCAGCCTGGAATGCATAAAGAGCCCTAAAACAAAGAGTACCTTTAGAGATTTCATAGGAGCATTTTACGCATTTGGATTCCAGACTTCTTCTCACCCTTTAGGGGCCCCTAAAATGCCAGGACAGTATAAATACCCCACATGTGACCCCATTTTGGAAGAAGACACCCCAAGGTATTCTGTGAGGGGTATGGTGAGTTCATGCAAAATTTTATTTTTGTCACAAGTTAGTGGAATATGAGACTTTGTAAAAAACAAAATTAAAAAAAAAAAAAAACAATTTCCGCTGACTTGTGCCAAAAAATAAAAATTCTGTGGACTCACCATGCCCCTCACGGAATACCTTGGGGTGTCTTCTTTCCAAAATGGGGTCACATGTGGGGTATTTATACTCACCTGGCATTTTAGGGGCCCCTAAAGTGTGAGAATCCAAATGCATAAAAATGGCCTGTGAAATCCTAAAGGTACTCATTGGTTTTAGGGCCCCTTTGCGCATCTTGGCTGCAAAAAGTGTCACTCATGTGGTATCGCCGTACTCAGGAGAAGTGGGGCAATGTGGTTTGGGGTGTATTTTTATATATACCCATGCTTGAGTGAGAGAAATATCTCTGTAAATGACAACTTTTTACATTTTTTATTCAAAGTTGTCAATATACAGAGATATTTCTCTCACCAACATAGTATATGTAAATACACCCCAACACATGTGCCCTACTTCTCCTGATGCGACGATCCCATGAGTGACACTTTGCAGGCAAATGCGCAAGGCAAATCAATGAGTACCTTTTAGGAGAGCATTTTTACGCATTTTTCTTCTCACGCTTTAGGGCCCCTAAAATGCCAGGGCAGTAGAAATACCCCACGTGTGACCCCATTTTTGAAAGAAGACACCCCAAGGTATTCCATGAGGGGCATGGCGAGTTCATAGAATATTTTTTTGGCACAAGTTAGTGGAAATTGATTTTTATTGTTTTTCTCACAAAGTCTCCCTTTCCGCTAACTTTTGACAAAAAGTTTAATTTTTCATGAACTCATTATGCCCCTCAGCGAATACCTTGGGGTGTCTTCTTTCCAAAATGGGGTCACATGTGGGGTATTTATACTGCCCTGGCATTTAGGGGCCCTAAAGCGTGAGAAGAAAAATGCGTAAAAATGCCCTCCTAAAAGGTACTCATTGGAATTTGGGCCCCTTTGCGCATCTTGCCTGCAAAAAGTGTCACTCATGTGGTATCGCCGTACTCAGGAGAAGTAGGGCGATGTGTTTTGAGGGTGTATTTTTACATATACCCATGCTGGGTGAGAGAAATATCTCTGTATATTGACAACTTTGAATAAAAAAATGTAAAAAGTTGTCGTTTACAGCGATATTTCTCACACCCAATAATGGTATATGTAAATACACCAAACTCCCATGCCCTACTTCTCCTGATGCTGCTGATACCATGTGTGTTACTGCAGCCAAATGCGCAAAGACCTAAACCAATGAGTACCTTTAAATTTCATAGGGCATTTTTACGCATTTGGATTCTCACGCTTTAGGACCCCTAAAATGCCAGGGCAGTATAAATACCCCACAAGTGACCCCATTGTGGA
Organism: Bufotes viridis; assembly: GCA_033119425.1. Classification (NCBI taxonomy): domain Eukaryota; kingdom Metazoa; phylum Chordata; class Amphibia; order Anura; family Bufonidae; genus Bufotes; species Bufotes viridis. The sequence goes on from CM065590.1 coordinate 235,648,829, forward strand.
AAGAAGACACCCCAAGGTATTCTGTGAGGGGCATGGCGAGTTCACAGAAAAAAAATTTGGCACAAGTTAGCGGAAATTGTTTTTTTTTTTTTTTTTACAGTCTCATATTCCACTAACTTGTGACAAAAAATAAAATTTTCCATGAACTCGCCATGCCCCTCACAGAATACCTTAGGGTGTCTTCTTTCTAAAATGGGGTCACATGTGGGGTTTTTGTACTGCCCTGGCATTTGAGGGTCTCCGCAGTCATTACACGTATGGCCAGCATTAGGAGTTTCTGCGATTCTCCGTATATTGAGCATACGGGTAATGAGATTTTTCCGTTCAGCCTCTGCGCTGAAAAAAAAAAAAATGAACGGCACAGATTTTTCATTCGCATCGATCAATGTGGATGAAAAAATCTCTGCCAAATCAGTGACTGCGGTGCGGTGGGCTGGGCGGTAGCTACCTAACAAGTAGCTAACTAACTGGCGGTGATAAGGGACCCTTATGCCCCATTCATACGTCCGAAATTCTGTTTGCGGAGCGGAATTGCGGACCCATTCATTTCTATGGGGACAGACTTTGTCCCGCTCGGATCGGAATTACGGATCCAGCGCTTCGAGTCTGCACTTCCGTTCCGCAAAAATATAGAACATGTCCTATTCTTGTCGCAATTGCGGACAAGAAAAGCATTTTCTATATAGTTCTGGCAATGTGCGGATCTGCAAAATGCGGAAAGCACATTGCCGGTGTCCGTGTTTTGAGGATCACGCGGATCGGATCCAGCGGATCCGTGAATCCCGGATCCGTGAATCACGGATCCATAAAACACATATGGGCGTCGAATGGAGCCTTACAAGGGTGTGATCAATGACAGGGGGTGATCAGGGGTCTAGATGGAGTGATCAAGGGGTTAATAGGTGAGGGGTGGGGTGGGGGGTTAGTGTAGTGTTTGGTGCAACTTTTACTGTGTTACCTGGTCCTCTGGTGGTCGATCCCAGAAAATGGGACCACCAGAGGACCAGGTAGCTAGCTATATCAGGCGCTGTTCATAAAACAGCGTCTGATATAACTGTTTGATGCGATTTATATCGCATCTACAGCCTGCCAGCGATTGATCATCGCTGGCAGGCTGTAGTCCAACTCTCGAGCCGCGCTTCACTGTGAACGCGCGCGCGCACGCGCGCGCGTTCACAGGAACTCTCGCGTCTCGCGAGATGACGCCCCGGCGCGTCCAAACAGAAGATCCCGGCCGCCCGCAGGACGCAATCCTGCGTACGGCGGTCGGGAACTGGTTAAAATGAAGTTTAAAAGGTTAAGTCAGGATTTCAGAATTGATGGCTTGCCCTTAGGATAGGTCATCAAAAGAGATTTAGTTTGCCGGTTTGCCGAATTTTTCAGGAAAAATTTGGTTCAATCCGAATATATTTGCTGTGAATTACGTTAAAAAACAGCTATTTCCTGGCTGCTGAGAGCCTTTATAGTGGTGTAGAACACTTTGCCTTGCAGTAACACGCATAGGGAGTCTGCTGTGGTAGTGAAACAATATTGTCAGTCCGTATGACATGCAGATGACAGGCGTCACTCTTAGAATCACTACACACTTCACCTATTTGGGCAGTCACGGGGCCAAATATCTTAAGTATGAACTCAGCCGTACAGGTCAATGTTAGCGTCAAGAAGAAGCGCACTCCTTTTACACCGTCGTCAGATAATTCCACATAGATGTAAACAAAACCTGTTCTATTAAATGCTTAAACAAGTAGAGCCCCCCGACAGAGTGGAGAGGGTGTCAGCAGTAAGTTTGTCTTGACGTCACTGATTATTTTGAACAATAACCCCCAAAAAAAAGGAACCTATCTGTGGAGAACCCACCTTCACTCGGTCAGCATTTGTTCAGAAATCCATCAGTATTGCTAATGCCCAAAAAAACAGGAGTGGATCCAAAACAGAGATGACACGTGAATGGAATATTTGCATGTCTTCTGCGTTTGTACCCACTCCTGCTTTTGGCTACCAAATCACAAGCCAATTCTTTTTTTTTATTCTATTTTTTTTGAACGGGGAGAAAAAAAATAACAAACAGGACATTAACAAACATAAAATGCAACACAGAAGGGGCAAAACCACAAAATGTAAAAGATAAACTGAAAAAAAGTGCTTCATCAACAAGAATGGATTGACGACCAGTGTCGGGGTGACCACGATGGTACTGCATATTGATCATATTGAAATGTATGGGGTTATGGCTGATAACCGGAGGACAGTCCAGCAAACAAGTCGACTCCAGCTCATTCCTACAGTGCATGTCCAAAAGATCTATGGCACACCAAAAAGGTTGTTTTGCAAATTAGTACTTCTATGCACTTCTACTTCTATGCACCGGCCACAGATCCCTTGAAAAAGGTCATTTTGACCGAAACGTTGGGATGCTTTATATGGCCAATTAATCTAGCTACTCTCTACACCTGGATGACATAAATATGTAATGATTGTGTATAGATACACAAAATGCATTAAAGTACTAATTAGCAAAACAAACGTTTTGGTGTGCCGTAGATCTACTTGACATATACTGACTACGGTCCTTTATGAGCACCCAAAGCTAATGGGTGTGCAGATCTAATTTCTTCTATACATTCCTACAGTGCAGGCTACACAATCACAGCTGGAAGGTAACTGGTCGGCACAGACAACACCCGAAAATCTTCATAGTATGTGCAGGTCTCAGATCCGCTGTGAAAGAACGGTAAGAAGTAGTATAACATGTTGTAAGCACTGCAGGGATCATGTCTAAGACATGTAAGACATCCGTGGGGTCCCGAACATTGTGGGCAAGGTCCGAAATGAGAGTCGTCCATGTGTTCAATACTGGATGTTATTGATGGCCAGCTCTGTGATGAATCCCAGCACTCAGATTAGTTAGTTCTTACTGAGGAACTTCACTTTACCTACACAATGAGCTGATGCCACAGATGCTGTCACCTTGACGAGCTGGGTTGCTGATAAGTGGATTCTAGAGTGTCTGTAGAAATGCGAGTAAAGACATTGGAATAAATTGTCCCCTTCCTTCAACGTGACCTCGTCTTTTGATTTATGAATATTATTCCATAAAGTCTTGAAGTCCTCTGCGTGGATGGCATAACAAATGTCCATGTGAGGTTCGACGGGCACAGAGAAAACAAGCTCTGTGGCCGACACTGATCCAGACAAGTCATACCTGGTTCACATCGCTGCTAGCCACATAAGGTCCTGAGAACTAATCACCAGCTTACCGAAACAACAACTTTGGAACCACTACCCTACGATAGCCATGAGCTCCTCGGAGATGTTAGGAAGAGCGGGAGGCAAGTAAACGTTTTTGGTAACACCTCCAATAGATTGTCCTCTGTGTACGTCCCGCTGAACCAACCTGTCCACACAATCAGGTCCTCAGTGCTTGCTTTGGTGAGTGGAGGCTTGGATGAAATCTGTATGAGCACAGCAAGTGGATCTCTGTCCTTTCCTTTGAGTCCAGGTAAACAGGAAAATTTGACTTTTAGGTTCAGCTCTGAGCCCAATTCAATGCCAAGACCCTTCTGCTTCTTGAGAGCTGTGTGGGCAGACAGGTGCTTGGAATACTCTTTCAGTCTGGTGTATGAGAAATTATAAGCTGTACAGAGTCTATTATTTTTAAAGGAGCAAAGCAGCCTGTGCCTGATCAAGACTTTCCTCTAAGGCGGTGCACTGGGGGATTTTTGTTTTAAACAAGCTTCGCAATGCAGACCGTCGACGTGAAGAAGGCTGTGAAAATGACTGCTCCTTTCTGTCAATTATCTACTTCTGGGGGTTAACACCCCATCGGTTGGTGTTTGCATATCCTTGCGATAAATGATGTTCCCGTTCACTGACTGCAAACAGAGATCTTGACAGACAAATGTATCAAACTCTGCGTCTACAGTCCCCTGACCAGTCAGATTTACCAGCATCTGTTCCAGGAATTAACCTCTTCAGCCCCCCTAGCTTAACCACTTCAGCCCCCCTAGCTTAAACACCCTTAATGACCTTTTTGCTCCGTCATACAACTTACCACCCAAATGAATTTTACCTCCTTTTCTTCTCACTAATAGAGCTTTCATTTGGTGGTATTTCATTGCTGCTGACATTTTTACTTTTTTTGCTATTAATCAAAAATGACCGAAATTTTTGCAAAAAAATGACATTTTTCACTTTCTGTTGTAAAATTTTTCAAAAAAAACGACATTTCTATATAAATTTTTCTCTAACTTTATTGTTCTACATGTCTTTGATAAAAAAAAAAAGTCCAATAAGTGTATATTTATTGGTTTGGGTAAAAGTTATAGCGTTTACAAACTATGGTGCAAAAAAGTGAATTTCGGCATTTTGAAGCAGCTCTGACTTTCTGAGCACCTGTCATGTTTCTTCAGGTGCTAGAATGTCAGGATAGTATAAATACCCCCCAAATGACACCATTATAGAAAGAAGACACCCCAAAGTATTCGCGGAGGGGCATGGTGACTTCATGTATCATTTCATTTTTTTTCACAAGTTAGCGGAAAATGACACTTTCTGAGAAAAAAAAAATAAAGTTTCAATTTCTGCTAACTTCTGGCAAAAAAAAAAGAAATCTCGGACGGACTCACTATGCCCCTCAGTGAATACCTCGGGGTGTCTACTTTCCGAAATGGGGTCATTTGTGGGGTGTGTTTACTGTTCTGGCATTTTGGGCGGGGCTAAATTGTGAGCCGCCATGTAAAACCTAAGGCCTTATTCACACGTCCGCAATTCTGTTCCGCATTTTGCGGAACAGAATTGCGGACCCATTAGTTTCAATGGGGACAGGCGATGTCCCGGCCGGGTCCGCAATTGCGGATCCGCACTTCCGGGTCCGCAATTGCGTTCCCGGAAAAAATAGAGCATGTCCTATTCTTGTCCGCAATTGCGGACAAGAAAAGGCATTTTCTATGAGAGTGCCGGCGATGTGCGGTCCGCAAATTGCGGAACGCACATCGCCGCTGTCCGTGTTTTGCGGATCCGCGGATCCGTGGATCCGCAAAACACGACGGACGTGTGAATTAGGCCTAAAGGTACTCGTTGGAATTTGGGCCCCTTTGCGCACCCAGGCTGCAAAAAAGTGTCACTTATGTGGTATCCCCATACTCAGGAGAAGTAGGGCAATGTGTTTTGGGGTGTATTTTTACATATACCCATGTTGGGTGAGAGAAATATCTCTGTAAATTATCAACTTTGTATAAAAATTTTTAAAAGTTGTCGTTTACAGAGATATTTTTCACACAAAGTATGGGTATATATAAAATACACCCCAAAACACATGCCTTACTCTCCTGAGTACGGCGATACCACATGTGTCCACTTTTTGCAGCCTGAGTCGCAAAGGCCCTAAAACCAATGAGTACCTTTAGGATTTCACAGGGCATTTTACGCATTTGGATTCCAGACTTCTTCTCACGCTTTAGGGGCCCCTAAAATGCCAGGGCAGTATAAATACCCCACATGTGACCCCATTTTGGAAAGAAGACACCCCAAGGTATTCCGTGAGGGTATGGTGAGTTCATGTAAAATTTTATTTTTGTCACAAGTTAGTGGAATATGAGACTTTGTAAAAACAAAATAAAAAAATATATATATATCAATTTCCGCTAACTTGTGCCAAAAAATAAAAATTCTGTGGACTCGCCATGCCCCTCACGGAATACCTTGGGGTGTCTTCATTCCAAAATGGGGTCACATGTGGGGTATTTATACTCACCTGGCATTTTAGGGGCCCCTAAAGCGTGAGAATCCAAATGCATAAAAATGGCCTGTGAAATCCTAAAGGTACTCATTGGTTTTAGGACCCCTTTGCGCATCCAGGCTGCAAAAAAGTGTCACTCATGTGGTATCCCCGTACTCAGGAGAAGTAGGGAAATGTGTTTTAGGGTGTATTTTTACATATACCCATGCTGCGTGTGAGAAATATCGCTGTAAATGACAACTTTTTAAATTTTTTTATTCAAAGTTGACAATTTACAGAGATATTTCTCTCACCCAGCATGGGTATATGTAAAAATACACCCCAAAACTCATTGCCCTACTTCTCCTGAGTACGGCGATACCACATGAGTGACACTTTTTTGCAGACAAGATGCGCAAAGGGGCCCAAATTCCAATGAGTACCTTTTAGGAGGGCATTTTTTTGCATTTTTCTTCACACGCTTTAGGGCCCCTAAAATGCCAGGGCAGTAGAAATACCCCACATATGACCCCATTTTGGAAAGAAGACACCCCAAGGTATTCCAAGAAGGGCATGGCGAGTTCATAGAAGATTTTTTTTTTGGCACAAGTTAGTGGAAATTGATTTTTTATTGTTTTTTCTCACAAAGTCTCCCTTTCCGCTAACTTTTGACAAAAAGTTTAATTTTTCATGGACTCATTATGCCCCTCAGCAAATACCTTAGGGTGTCTTCTTTCCAAAATGGAGTCACATGTGGGTATTTATACTGCCCTGGCATTTAGAGGCCCTAAGCGTGAGAGAAAAATGCGTAAAATGTCCTCCTAAAAGTACTCATTAGAATTTGGGCCCTTTGCGCATCCAGGCTGCAAATAAGTGTCACTCATGTGGTATCGCCGTACTCAGGAGAAGTAGGGCAATGTGTTTTGGGGTGTATTTTTACATATACCCATGTTGGGTGAGAGAAATATCTCTGTAAATTGACAACTTTGAATAAAAAAATTTAAAAAGTTGTCGTTTACAGCAATATTTCTCACACAGTATGGGTATATGTAAAATACACCCCAAACACATTGCCCTACTTCTCCTGAGTGCGGCGATACCACATGTGTGACACTTTTTGCAGCCAAGATGCGCAAAGGGGCCCTAAACCAATGAGTACCTTTAGGATTTCACAGGGCATTTTTACGCATTTGGATTCAGACTTCTTCTCACGCTTTAGGGCCCCTAAAATGCCAGGGCAGTATAAATACCCCACATGTGACCCCATTTTAGAAAGAAGACACCTCAAGGTATTCAGTAAGGGGTATGGTGAGTTCATGTAAAATTTTATTTTTTGTCACAAGTTAGTGGAATATGAGACTTTGTAAAAAACAAAATAAAAAAAAAATATATATCAATTTCCGCTGACTTGTGCCAAAAAAAAAAATTCCTGTGAACTCGCCATGCCCCTCACAGAATACCTTGGGGTGTCTTCTTTCCACAATGGGGTCACATGTGGGGTATTTATACTGACCTGGCATTTTAGGGGCCCCTAAAGCGTGAGAATCCAAATGCGTAACAATGCCCTGTGAAATCCTAAAGGTACTCATTGGTTTTAGGGCCCCTTTGCGCATCTTGGCTGCAAAAAAGTGTCACACATGTGGTATCACCGTACTCAGGAGAAGTAGGGCAATGTGTTTTGGGGTGTATTTTTACATATACCCATGCTGGGTGAGAGAAATATCTCTGTAAATGACAACTTTTTAAAAAGTTTAATTCAAAGTTGTCAATTTACAGAGATATTTCTCTCACCCAGCATGGTATATGTAAAAATACACCCCAAACACATTGCCCTACTTCTCCGAGTACGGCGATACCACATGAGTGACACTTTTTGCAGCCAAGATGCTAAAGGGCCTAAATTCCAATGAGTACCTTTTAGGAGGGCATTTTTACGCATTTTTCTTCTCGCTCCTAAACTGCCAGGGCAGTATAAATACCCACATGTGACCCCATTTTGGAAAGAAGACACCTCAAGGTATTCCATGAGGGGCATGGCGAGTTGATAGAAATTTTTTTTTGGCACAAGTTAGTGGAAATGATTTTTTATAGTTTTTCTCACAAAGTCTCCTTTCCGCTAACTTTTGACAAAAAGTTTAATTTTTCATGGACTCACTATGCCCCTCAGCGAATACCTTGGGGTGTCTTCTTTCCAAAATGGGGTCACATGTGGGTATTTATACTGCCCTGGCATTTTAGGAGCCCTAAAGCGTGAGAAGAAAAATGCGTAAAAATGCCCTCCTAAAAGTTACTCATTGAATTTGGGCCCTTTGCGCATCTTGGCTGCAAAAGTGTCACTCATGTGGTATCGCCGTACTCAGGAGAAGTAGGGCGATGTGTTTTGGGGTGTATTTTTACATATACCCATGCTGGGTGAGAGAAATATCTCTGTAAATTGACAACTTTGAATAAAAAAATTTAAAAGTTGTCATTTACAGAGATATTTCTCACACCAGCATGGGAATATATAAAAATACACCCCAAATCACATTGCCCTACTTCTCCTGAGTGCGGCGATACCACATGTGTGACACTTTTTGCAGCCAAGATGCGCAAAGGGCCCTAATTCCAATGAGTACCTTTAGGATTTCACAGGGCATTTTACGCATTTGGATTCTCACGCTTTAGGGCCCCTAAAATGCCAGGGCAGTATAAATACCCACAAGTGACCCCATTGTGGAAGAAGACACCCCAAGGTATTCCGTGAGGGGCATGGCGAGTTCACAGAAAAAAAAATTTTGGCACAAGTTAGCGGAAATTGATTTTTATTTTTATTTTTTTACAAAGTCTCATATTCCACTAACTTGTGACAAAAATAAAATTTTACATGAACTCGCCATACCCCTCACGGAATACCTTGGGGTGTCTTCTTTCTAAAATGGGGTCACATGTGAGGTGTTTGTACTGCCCTGGCATTTTAGGGGTCTCCGCAATCATTACACGTATGGCCAGCATGAGGAGTTTCTGCGATTCTCCTTATATTGAGCAGACAGGTAATGAGATTTTTTTTTTCCGTTCAGCCGCTGGGCTGAAAAAAAAAAAAAAATGAACGGCACAGATTTTTTCATTCGCATCAATCAATGTGGATGAAAAAATCTCTGCCAAAATCAGTGACTGCGGTGCGGTGGGCTGGGCGCTAGCTACCTAACAAGTAGCTAACTAACTGGCGGTGATAAGGGACCCTTATGCCCCATTCACACGTCCGAAATTCTGTTTGCGGAACGGAATTGCGGACCCATTCATTTCTATGGGGACAGACTTTGTCCCGCTCGGATCCGGAATTACGGATCCGCGCTTCCGGGTCTGCACTTCCGTTCCGCAAAAATATAGAACATGTCCTATGCGGACATGTCCAATTGCGGACAAGAAAAAGCATTTTCTATATAGTTCTGGCAATGTGCGGATCTGCAAAATGCGGAAAGCACATTGCCGGTGTCCGTGTTTTGAGGATCTTTGGATCCGCAGATCTGCGGATCCGATCCGCGGATCCGTGAATCCACGGATCCGCAAAACACATATGGACGTCTGAATGGAGCCTTACAAGGGGTGTGATCAATGACAGGGGGGTGATCAGGGGGTCTAGATGGGGTGATCAAGGGGTTAACAAGGGGTTAATAGGTGAGGGGGTGGGGGGTTAGTGTAGTGTTTGGTGCAACTTTACATAGTTACCTGGTCCTCTGGTGGTCGATCCCAGCAAATGGGACCACCAGAGGACCAGGTAGCAGGTATATCAGACGCTGTTCACAAAACAGCGTCTGATATACTTGTTTGATGCGATTTATATCGCATCTACAGCCTGCCAGCGATGGATCATCGCTGGCAGGCTGTAGTAAAACTCCTGAGACGCACATCTGCGGCGCGCCAGAACAGCCCGACCGCCGCGAGAACGCAGTTGTGCGTTAGGCGGTCGGGAAGTGATTAAAATTGTGCACATGGCACATACACATAAAAGTTACATTGAGGGGGTGCATAGATGGGCGGCATCCAAGAGGAGAGACAAAGGGCAATTTGCAAACATATTAATTAAACAAAGTGCAAGTGCATACAATCATAGAATAACATACCCATATTGTGTCTCTCCTCCGGGATGGCTCTAGCCCCGACGCGCGTTTCGGCGCAAGCCTTCGTCTGGTGGTGGTGATTTATCTTGTCAAGGAGTTTGGACATATATGTCATCTGTGACTATATATAAAGGCAAAGGCTATAAGAAGAGCAACAGTCTAGCGGGATAATCATCTACTGATCGTGGGACCCCGTACATGTGGTGTAGGGTCCCCGGTCAATTTGCCCAGTGGGGATCAAACTGCATAACAGTAAGAGCACCACACAGCAAGACGCTCATCCCAATAGATATTAAAGGACCACACAATGCAAATAGTAACATGGGCCCACATGGACCCTTGAATGAAGCGTAGGTGAATGTAATATCTGCACTATGCCTCCACCCCCATTTTCTTCAACAGAATAGGAAAAAAAAAATTGTTTAGAGAATCACAAAAATACCCCTACGCACAATGTATACAAACATGCCACATATAAACAAAGCTCAAGTTGTCTTCTTTGGACCCATAATCTTGATAGGCTGTAGATGATCACATGCTGGTCAGACCACCCCCTCAACCTCCACTTGCAAACTAAAAGAAAAAAATAGAAAAAAAAAAAATTAGTATATCCTACAAGGAGCACTTAGAAAAAGGGATAAGGCAGAAGAAGGAAATTGAATGCCTCAAAGGGGTATTGGGGGGGGGGGAGAGGAAGGAGGGGGGGAAGGGGGGGAAAAGGGGGAAGAGGAAAAGAGGAATATGGGGTTAGTTTAGAATCCACGGTCTGTATTCAACAGTTAACCCATAAGACTTCAACGCTTCAATGTATTTAATTAAGTAATCCAATATAATTCCCGTTTTTTCAATAGCAGGTTTTTATTGCCTCCCCTTCGAGGAGTAGGAAAGTGTTTGGATACAGGAAGATCCATTCGTTTTTTTCCGAATGGTGTATCTATGTTGAACACATCTAGTTTTGAAGTCTAAGGATGTTTCACCCACATACAACAAGTTGCAGGGGCAGTCGCAAGTCAAAAAATGTCTAATCTTATACCTCCTAGTGGTGGAAGGATGTATGAACGTATCCCACTTGCAAATGTATCTACAATTGACGCTCTTGCGACAGGGGAAACATCCCATCTTTTGCACCCGTAGGAAGCTCTGTGTATTCCTTTTTTTGTGAACCAACATCAGTGTGTACCACTTTATCTCTTATATTGCTCGGTCTCCTGTATGATAGTAAAGGGGGAGATTTAAATTCCTCAATATTAGTATACTCACTCCCGAGGACCGCCTGTCACATGACTCGAACATCGAGGATTCGTCTTCATTTCATGGAAACATGGATCTTCAATCTGAACGAGGCGCTGTTCCATCAATGAGGTCTTGGACTATTCCAAAGCTGACGGCGGAATTGCTGAAAAAAGGAATACCTTTCCCAGCATCAGCCAGGAAAGCGGAACTACGCGGCTTTCTCTTTTTGAGTCGGCTGGTCCAAGTCAGGACGAGGTGTCCATGAACACTATTCAGACATCTCTTAACCAGCTTCATGCAGTCATCAATTCTATGGCCATGTCTATTTCAGACGTTCAGGCTAGGCTGGAGATTTTCAAATATAGGGGTGTGACATCTAGCTTAGTGGTACAGAGACCTTCAGTGGCCTCAAGTGCTCAATCTGGTGTTGCTGGTGGTTCTGTTAATGTTCCCAGTATAGCACCATCTCACTTCATCCCAGCCAACATCCGTCAGGACATCCTCAAGGGTAAGGATGTTAATTTAGCGTTGTTACTTATAGCAACGCATAAGGTCCCGGATAATAAGACCATAGCCTGTGGGGAAGTGTCCATTATTCTAAAGTCTAAAGATGTTAGACTCAATAGAAAGCTGAGTATTGCAGAATTCGGCTTAGCGTTTAGTTTGTTCCGGGATGTTGTCTGCTCAGATAGCCCATATAGGAGGGAGGAGTTGGATCTTTATTTAGATAAGGTGGTGGATTTAAGGCATAAATACAGTGGTACGGCTTTTTATGACTATCACCGTTCATTTTCAGCTAAGGCAGCAGCCGCGCTAGCACAGTTTCAACACAGAGTTGTTCTGCCGCCACTTTGCGGGTCTTAAAAACCCGGCATGTACAACGTGTAGTTCCTACTTGCAAAAGCTGAATGGTGTTCTAGTCTTAATATACCAACCGAGACCTTACAGACTAGGAACATTCCAGGTCCGTCACCTAGCAATAGTAGGGTTGCTTCAGGAGTGGATAAATTGGGTCGACCAATTAAGTATTTGGGTAGGTCACAAGTCTGCAATAATTTTGATTTTTTGGCGTGTCACTACAGTCAGTGTAGGTTCTTACACTTATGTTCTATATGTTTTAGGGCTCATCCCCGTGTCGCCTGCCCTCAGAGAAACAACCACACAGCATGACTAAGCGTGGTAAACACGGAACTGCTCAATTATTATTTAACAGACCATCCGGAGCCCGGCTGGGTTCAATATGTGGTGGACGGCTTCATTAATGGTTTCCATATGGTTTTGTTGCACTGCCTCAGTTTTCTTATGAGTGTAGGAACCTGCTGTCAGCCCTCAAAGACTCAGAGTCAGTCTCAGAGCTGATTCAGACACAGCTAGATAAGGGGTTTTTGATAGGTTCATTCAACCAGCCCCCCTTTGACTATTGGAGGGTAAACCCTGCGGGGGTGGTAACGAGGAAATTCTCCAATAAAAAAAGGTTGATTTACGATTTGTCAGCACCACATTCCTTGCCTATCCCTAGTCTGAATTTCTTGATTCCATCAGAGGAGTTCTCTATGAAATATTCTTCCATTGACGAGGCCATCCAGGTGATACTTCTTTTAGGTAAAGGCATGTGGTTGTCAAAAGCAGACATTACAAATGCCTTTAAATTACTCCCGTCACAGCCGGAGTTGTGGCAGTGGCACAGAATTAGGTGGGAAGTTCAGTATTATTTTGCTAATAAATTAACCTTCGGTTCCAAGTCCAGTCCATAGTTATTTGACCAATTTGCTAAGGCCCTACATTGGATCTTGGCTAATAGATTCCATGCCAATCATGTCATTCATTACTTAGACGTTCTTTTGTTAATCGAACCCCCGTCACGAGCACCTCGGGACCTGCATATGTTTTGTTCTGTATTCGAAGATCTCAGAGTACCAGTGGCACCTAATAAGGTGGAAGGCCCTAGAATTTCAATTACCTTCTTGGGTCTACAGCTGGATACAGGTAAGATGCAGGACAGTTTTCCGCAAGATAATTTGTGTAGAGTTAGAGAGGTGGTATACAGGTTAGCTCATGTTAGGTTCACCACGAGGGCGAACTTGCAGTCCCTCCTGGGCATGACAAATTTTGCGATGCGTATAATTCCTCAAGGGAGGACGTTTATTTCTAGACTTCTGAAGCTGCTTCCTTCAGCCCCAGTTCATTTAGATGAGCAAGCTACAGCTGATTTACTGATGTGGGACACCTGTTTGACACAGTGGAATGGTATTTTTTTATTTGTTCCTGCCCTGTCAAACCAGTCCCCCTTTGTCTACACAAATAGGGTTCACTGCCATATATGGGAAACACTGGTTGGCAAGTCCTTGGCTGCCTGAGGTAGCCATCATTTCAGGGTTCAGTCAGTCATCCCCGTTATTTGAAATCTACCCCATAGTGGGAGCAGCACAGGTTTGGGGTAGGCAGTGGAGAAACTGTACTGTCTTGTTCTTGACGGATAATGCTGTTGCTGCAGACATTCTCATGAAGGGCAGATCAGGTTCCGTAGAAATCATGTTGTTTGTTAGAAGGTTTGTTTGGTTGGTGCTACAGCATGGGTTTCATTTCATTTGTTCACATATTAGTGGTGAAAAGAATGTTGCAGCAGATGCTTTGTCCCAGCTTAACATTCAGCGCTGTTTCCAGGTATTTCAGGGGGCAGACCTCATGCCGACGCTAACTCCTCATCACAGTCAACTGGTGATGGACTAGCATTACACCTCGCCACATGAGTCTGGTAGTTAAGTAGTTAAGTCCAGCAACACACTTAGGATATAAAAAACTGCTTGGGTGTTGTTCAGCAAGTTCAAGGAAATCTACCAGCCTGGTGACACAGGACACATATCCTTCTTAATGTAGCTTTTTGCCACTCTCACCTCAAGTTAGCACATAGCACCATCAAATTATATCTTGCTAGCATACAGCATCACTATTATGTCCTACACCCCAATCAGCTATCTCTTTTCTTAGCATATCCCATTAAAGCCCTGTTGCGAGGCATACAGAAGATGACGGCTAAAAACCATCCTACTCGGCAGCCATTGTCAGGGCAGATCTTTAGATCTTTGTCTGACTTGTTGCAGAACAAGCCCTTCAGCCCTGAAACAGCCATGTATTTGAGTTTCTACGGGTTCCTCAGGCCTAGCAAGTTTACGCGTTCCGCTTCATCAGTAACGTTCTTACGCAAAGCACAACTTGTGTGGAACGATACACATTATGTGCTATCCTTGGGTCCTTCTAAAACAGCTCAGCCTGGGGAAGTGGTAAAGGTGAAGTATTTTCCCACTGGTAACAGTTGGTTACCAGTGAGGGTCCTTCATGAGTGGTTAGATTTAATCAAGACTGCTCCAGCGGATTCACCATTGTTAGCCTTTAATGCTGCACCTCTGAGTACTCAGACCTTCATGAAATACATTTGTGCATTGTTAATAAATATGGGGGTCAATCCGATGTCAGTTATGGGCCACTCCTTCAGAATTGGAGCGGTGTCCACTGCCTCCAAAAACAACGTCCCAGTGCATGTCATAAAGAGGTTGGGTAGATGGAAATCATCCTGCTATGTACGTTATATTCCGGACCCTCAACGTGAAATGTCTCTCGCATTTCAAAAATTGGTAATGTAAAGGTATGTTGTATAAATATATTTTTCACATATAAGGTCTGTTTATTTTTGGCCCCTTTAGGTTGCCCTACTACCAGCTGCCCCTCCAGTGCCATCAGGCAACCCCCCCTCCTTCCCCCCCCCGGGCCATCAGCTGCCTCCCATGTCATGAGCTGCCCCCAGCACCATCAGGCTCCATCCCCCCAGGCCATCAGGCTCCCCCCCAATGTCATCAGCTGCTCCCCCTCAGTGCCACCAGCTGCCCCTCCAGTGCCATCAGGCTACCCCCGGGCCATCAGCTGCCTCCCATGTCATGAGCTGCCAACAGCACCATCAGGCTCCATCCCCCAGGCCATCAGGCTCCCCCAATGTCATCAGCTGCTCCCCCTCAGTGCCATCAGCTGCCCCTCCAGTGTCATCAGGTTCCCCCCCCAGGGCCATCAGCTGCCCCCCATGTCATGAGCTGCCCCCAGCACCATCAGGCCCCCCCACCCCCCGTGCCATCAGGCTCCCCCCCCAATTCTATGAGGCTCCTCCCCAAGTCCCATTAGCTGCACTCCAGCTCCATCAGGCTCCCCCACTGCCATCAGGCTCCCCCCGTGCTATCAGCTGACTCCATGTCATGAGCTGTCCCCAGCACCTTCAGGCTCCACCACTGTACCATCAGGCTGCCCCCCCAGTGCCATCAGCTGAACCCCCCCCCCCCCACCCCCTTAGTGCCATCGGCTCCCCCCTTTGATCAAGCCATCAAAGCAAGCAATATGTACAATATCACAATACATTAGTAAGTGCCTTGTCTTAACTTACTCTACATAATAAATTTATCTTTAATAATAAATGGGGAGCAATCTCTAGTATATGATTTCCTGGAATCCACCTTTATTTCCTTTGTTTTCTCAGGGAGAGGTTATCAGCCTGGCACCACGTAACCAAGTTCACCACTTAATGCAGATAAGGACCCTAATATAAATCAGGCCCACCGCCACCATGTCATCAGCAAACGTTACCACCCTATTACAATTGCTGGTAGCCACACACTGGTAGTTGCTGCTAGTCACTAGTATACAAAGTGTATAGCAACAGGCGAAGTACACAGCTTGTACTTAGAGTGACTGAGGTTGAAGATGTATTTCCCAATCTCCCTACCTGAGGTCATCCAGTAACAAAATCATGTATCCAAGTAAAAATTATAGAATTTATCCCCAGGGCATGCAGTTTTGCAACAAGCAAGTCAGAAACAATGGTATTAAAGGTGGAACTATAATCCACAAACAGCATACACACATAGGCCCTGATTTATCATGCCTTCACTCCAGAATTCTGGCTTTAAAAAGTTGCAAAATGGGGCTTTTGCAACTTTTTGGACTTGCGTAAAAAAAAAAATGTGACTTTTTGCAAGGTAATGGGTTGATACCTGCTCTCCAAAAAGATGTGGAATCACAGTAGTAAAAGGAATATACTGTGATTACTTGCTTTGATGGCTTGATCAAAGGGGGAAGTCTGATGGCACTGGGGGGGGGGGGCAGCTGATGGCACTGAGGAAGAGTGGCTGATGGCACTGGGAGGCAGCCTGATGGCACGGGGGTGAGCCTGAAGGTGCTCGGTGCAGCTCATGACATTGGGGGACAGCTGATGGCACAAGGGGGGGGAGCCTGATGGCACTGGGGGGAGCCTGATGGAGCTGGAGTGCAGCTAATGGGACTTAGGGGGAGTCTAATGGAACTAGGGGGGATCCTGATGGCACGGGGGGGGGGGAGGCTGATGGTGCTGGGGAAAGCTCATGACTTGGGGGGCAGCTGATGGCCCTGAAGGGGAGCCTGATGACACTGGAAGGGCAGCTGATGGCATGAGGGGGAGCAGCTGATGGCACGGGGGGGAAGCCTGATGGCACTGGGGGGGGGGGCTGATGAGTTTTTATAAAGGAAAACATTCTTTTAATTAATTTTATCATTAGATTAATCGGTAGAATATTCTATTACAAAAATAATCGATAGCTGCAGTCCTAGTTGTAAACAAGCAGTGTATAAGGTGGTAGAAAAATGAATCCAGCCACCAAAGGAAGCAATATGGACAATAAATTGTTTAGAAGAAAATACGGTGGCTCTCCTGTATGGACAATATGCAAGGTGCAGGTGTCTGAACTGACTCACCCTAGTCAGAGGAGGCAGGCGTATAGGAAACTAGGAAGACAGGCACTCTATATCAGATCACCAGCAGATATCAACAAAAGACAGGGATAGTATAGGTATGTTAAAAACAACTATATTTATTTTTGTAGTAGTAATGATTAAAAAAAAAACGTATTTCAATATAGGTCACTCCCAATGTACAGGGAGAGGGGAATTGCAGCCTTCACTAATGAAGAAGGCTGCAATCCTTCGAAATGCGTATGGTTTCTCAAGCCGTGGAAAACGCTTCTAAACTGCCCTGCACCATCAGGCTGCCTCCACCCACCGACGATACCGGGAACTAAAAGTGAGTGAAAAAAGCGCGCACAAAAATTGCCGCACGTGGCAAGACCGCCAGACACAGCCAACAGCCCTCTGATCAGAGGAAAAAGAGCGCAACATTCGTATCGACGGTCCGCTCTGCAAACAGCAGCTTCTCGCGATCATTGCATCCTCCTGCAATCACGCTGCAGCCGCACCAAGTTACCCACAGCCCACAGAGGATCCTACGCAGAAAAGAACCTGCGATCTTTGAGGAAAGGTAACAGCCACCAGGGAGCCAATTTTCAGTGGGACGCCACCAGGCACTGGTTCGCTGAAAATTATTTTCGCATAAATGAAAATCACTTTCACATAAATGAAGGCTATTTTCGCATAAATGAAAATCACTTTCACATAGCTGCATATACTTATACATTGGGTCTGGAAGGCTGCTGCTGTACTTTTTCCCACTGAACTCATCCCAGAGCATTGACTATACTTTTACAATATTTTATCATTATTATTTTTTTCTCTGGACATATAGCCCAATACAGGGTGTTTTAATATCATTTTAACACCATTATTTTTTCACAACCCCCTCTTTTTTATCTTTTTTCCTATCCCCTTATAATTCTTACCTTTTTATCCAATTTTTCACTACTATTCCCCTCTCCCTGTTCATTTGGAGTGACTACAAAAGAAATCATTTTTTTTTTAACATACCTATACTATCCCTGTCTTTTGTTGATATCTGCTGGTGACCTGATATAGAGTGCCTGTCTTCCTAGTTTCCAATATGGACAATAACAATACATTAGTAACTGGCTTGTATTAACTTTCTCAACATCATAAATGTTATTTTCTGAAGTGAAACAAGCCCGTTAATGGAGTTGAGAATGAGAGTGTAACTAGTTTCAAATACCTTGTTTTTTCTGGAAATATCAATTTTATGCCCTGATGGCCTGGTACTTAAGGACACAGGGTATACATGTACGCCCTGTGTAGATCCGGTGTTGGGTGATTGGAACAGAGTGCCTGCCGAAATCATTCAGCAGGCACTCTGGGACAATGCCGAGGGGGGTCCTGTGATTCCCCCGACCCCTCCCATATCGGTGATCGCAGAAAACCGCAGGTCAATTTATATATATAATAGGATGGTGATCAGTGGTGTGATAATACGCCACCAATCACCATCCTTCGATCCTGTGAGGTGATGGTGACATCACCTCAGAGGATCGCTTCGTATTGGTTGCACGGGCGGGCGGGGGTTAAACTCTCCCTGCTCTCCTCTCCTCCTCCAGTCTGTGTCCGGAGCCAGGAGAGAGAGCAGCCTGCATATTCTGCACCCCAGCACCCAGCAGTCCAGACCCTCCAAAGTGCCATCTGGCACTATCAGGTAGGTTAGGGAAAGCTTAGGGAAAGGTTTAGGTCAGGCAGGGAGACTTAGGGAGAGTTTAGAGTTAATTTTATTTTATTTTTTAGCTGTTGCATCAACCTTTGGGTGTCTGAGGTCCACAGCACAGCTGTGTGACCCTAGACTAACCCAGGGGTGCTGCAGCTTGCCCCCCACCCCTTTTTCAGGGGCACAAGCATTTTTTTTTTGCGTACGCTGACAGTGGCCGGCACTCTTTAGCGTCCGGCCACTGTTAGCGCATCGCCCACCCCACCGCTGATCTTTTTCACATTTATTTGGCTCTCTTTTTTTTTTTTTTTGTTAGTTCCTTTTTTTTTTCTGTTAGGTTTAGGAAACAGTCCGGGAACACCCGTGCCCCCACACACACGCACACTGAATAAAGGTTTACACGCACACACATACACACGCACACACACACTCCCCTATGGCCCACGGGACGTCCTCAGCTGAGGAGGCATACTCCCAGCTTGCCTCCGAGTCCGAGAGCGCCAGTGAGGACGAGGATGACCCCACGTTCCTTTTGTCATCCGCTTCCTCCTCATCATCTAGCGATGATGATGAGCCACCAAGGCAGCGGAGACGACGTCTGGCGGAGCAAGGAGACCGCCATGCTAGGGACCCTGTGCCCCACACTAGTACAAGCAGCTCTGTGGCTCGTACTAGTTTTCCGGCCCACCAAATAAGGTTACATGAGCCCCCTACCGGTGAACTTGCCTGGTGTACCCCAGAGAATTTTCAGCCTGTGATTCCTGATTTTGTTGGTCAGCCAGGAATCCAGATTCCCACAGTGGGCTTCACTGAATACGACTATTTTAGTCTTTTTTTCAGTGACCACTTTGTGAATCTGATGGTGGAGCAAACTAATCTGTACACACTTTTTTTTGGGCTAGGCGTGGTGGCTGGACTCCCGTCAGTGCAGCCGAGTTGAGGACGTTTTGGGGCCTCGTGCTGCACATGGGCCTAGTCAAAAAAAAAACAGTGTCAGGCATTACTGGAGTGGGGACGTCCTCTACCAGACCCCACTGTACAGTACGGCGATGACACGCTCACGGTTTGAGGCCATGAGGAAATACCTGCATTATGCAGATAATGTATAATGTCCCCCCCCACTTCGGGGTCAAATTTTTGAAGGCCTATGTACCTGGAAGGGAGGTCGCGGTTGATGAGTCTCTCATTGCTTTCAAGGAGAGAATCATTTTCCGCCAGTATGTTCCCTCAAAGCGGGCGGGGTATGGCGTGAAGCTGTACAAACTTTGTGAGTGTATCTCAGGGTACACTTACAAGTTTCGTGTGTACGAGGGACGAGATTCCCGTATTCAACCCACAGAATGCCCCCCCACTTTGGGTGTTAGCGGGAAACTCCTTCAGTTCTATCAGGCAGTCCTAAAGGACCTGATCTTTTCTGACAGGGAAAGAGCAGGCCAGAGGACTTCTGGAACTGGAGGCGCCCGGATCGTCCCTGGCCAACACTTTCCAGGTGTGGTCCCCCATACTGGAAAGAAGGGACGGGCCCAAAGAAAAAGGAGAGTGGGTAACAGGAGGGGGATACGGAAGGACACCACCACTCAGTGTGACAAGTGCCCCGATCATCTGGGCCTCTGCATTGACGGTTGCGTCAGGGAGTACCACACTTCCATGGAGTACTAAATTTATTATCCCCTTTTCTATTTAGCCACTGACAATCGGATAAAAAACAATGGTTCTCAGACTTAAGACACCCCCAAAAAAATTCAAAAATGATAGATTGTAAATCTAAAATAATTAAAAAAATAATTAAAAGAGTAGACAAATTAGGTATCGTCGGGTCCATAATAATCTGCTCTATAAAAATACCCCATGACCTAACCCCTTAGATTAACACGGTAAAAAAATAAATAAAATAATGGTGCAAAAAGGAATTTTTTGTCACCTTACATAACAAAAAGTGTAATAGCATGCGATTAAAAAGTCATATGCCCCGCAAAATAGTGCCAATAAAACCGACCTCTCATCCCACAAAAAATGAGCCCCTACCTAAGACAATCGGATAAAAACTTTTAAAAAACTGACTCTTAGACTGTGAAGATGCTAAAAAAAAAATTTGTTTCAAATAGGATAATATAGTGTTAAACCTAAATAAAAAGTAGACAAATTATGTATTGCCGCATCCGTAATAATCTGCTCTATAAATATACCCCATGACCTAACCCCTCAGATTAACATGGTCAAAAAAATTAAATAAAAACGGTGCCAAAAAAGCTATTTTTTGGCAAATTTTCCATTTTAATCCATTTTTTCCAGTAACAAAGGAAGGGTTAACAGCCAAATAAAACTTAAAATGTATTGCCCTGATTCTGCCGTTTGCAGAAACATCCCATATGTGGTGGTAAACTGCTGTATGGGCACACGGCAGGGTGCAGAAGGAAAGGAACGTCATATGGTTCATGGAAGGCAGATTTTGATAGCCTTTTTTATTGACACCATGTCCTATTTGAAGAACCCCTGATAAACCCTTAGAGTAGAAACTCCATAAAAGTGACCCGATCTAATAAACTACACCCATCAAGGTATTCAAAACGTATTTTACAAACATTGTTAACCCTTTAGGGGTTCCTCAAGAGTTTATGGCAAATGGAGATGAAATTTCAGAATTTCTACTTTTGGTAACCTTGTCTCATAAAAATGTAATATAGAGCAACCAAAAATCATATGTTCCCTAAAAATAGTCCCAACAAATCTCCCTCCTTATCCCGTAGCTTCCAAAATGGGGTCACTTTTATGGAGTTTCTACCCCAGGGGGGCTTCAAATGGGACATGGTGTAGATAAACCAGTCCAGCAAAATCTGCCTTTCAAAAATCACATGGCACTTCTTTCCCTCTACGCCCTACCGTGTGGCCATACAGTAGTTTACGACCACACATGGGGTGTTTCTGCAAACTACAGAATCAGGGCAATAAATATTGGGTTTTCTTTTGCTGTTAACCCTTGCTTAATTACTGGAAAAACTGGATTAAAATTGAAAGTTTTCCAAAAAATTGCAATTCTGAAATCTCATCTCCATTTGCCAATAACTCTTGTGAAACACCTAAAGGATCAACGATGTTTGTAAAATCAGTTTTGAATACCTTGAGGGGTGTAGTTTCTAGAATGGGGTCATTTTTGGGTGGTTTCATATTATGTAAGCCTCACAAAATGACTTCAAACCTGAACTGGTCCCTAAAAAGTGGATTTTTAAAAAGTTTAAGATTTGCCTCTAAACTAAGCCTTGTAACATCCCGAAAAATAAAATGGCATTCCCACAATTATCCAAACATGAAGTAGACATATGGGGAATGTAAATGAATAACTTTTTGGCAGTATTACTATGTATTAAAGAAGTAGAGAAATTGAAACTTGGAAAATTGCAAATTTTCCCAATTTTTTGTAAATTTGGTATTTTTTTATAAATAAAAAATGACTTTTTTTTACTCAATTTTACCAGTGTCATGAAGTACAATATGTGACGAAAAAATCTCAGTATGGCCTGGATAAGTAAAAGCGTTTTAAAGTTATCACCACATAAAGTGACACTGGTCAGATTTGCAAAAAATGGCCTGGTCCTTAAGGTGAAAATGAGCCCGATCCTTAACGGGTTAAGTAAGTGCACAGCAGTGATTGTACTTTTTATGTTGACTGGCCAAATTTATGCTTTCAAAAACCATACTTAAAGGCTATGTACACCTTTGGAGGCATTTATGATTGCATTTTACTTAATTTGGGCTAAAAATAATCTTTTTTATAACTCTTTTTCTAGCTGTGTGACTGGTACTTTGTGCCAATCATCTTATAACCCCCTACTGAGAGGTCAGGAACACTTTTTTAAGCCACATACTTATCAGTAAGATAAGGATGAAGTGTTCTGCCCAGCAGGGTTAGAAAATGATTCTAATTAATTCTGCCAGGGTCAGGGTAATTCTGAAGTGTTGTGTGGTTATAGCACCATCTAGCGGTGTTAAATTGCATTACACTTTGCCTGTTGCAGACTACTGCATTGTGGGTGGTGCACTGCATTGTGGGAGTGCAAAGCATTCTGGGAAAGAGAAGTCTCCAGGACACATCATCAGAGCTGTCCTATGCATGTCTCCTTTTCAAACTCAACCATCCTTGTAAAAGCATATCTGGTGAGAGATCTACCTCTGTTTCAGGGATGTTATGCAGAGCTGTTCAGTTATTTGTATTGTTACTCAGGGAGTTATTACTGTTAGCTAGCCATGCAATCTTATGTATAGGCAGTTATTTTACCATGTGCCTTCACTGTTAAAGCAAATGTTACAGTACATGCTATAATTGTATTTTTGCAGTTTTTCCAATCACATGTAAAATCTCTCACTCACGCGCACCACACCGAGAGTACAACCTGTTGGCCAATAAACAAGTTAGACTACAAAGAACAGTCCTCTTATTTGGAAGGCAGGAATGGTTTATGCTGAATGTCAGATTGCACACTGTGTGAAAGTGTAAAAAGACAGAACATGGAGCTTTAATGAGTGTTTATAACGTCAGAGAGCAGCGATAAGTAGCTGAGCTGGCTGACAGAAAAGAGAAAATTCAGAGGCTACAACTAGCGCAAATACCAGTTTAAAAAAAGATTTTTAGCTCAAAACGAGTGCAAAGCAAAGCAATAATAATAAAAATGCCTCCAAAGGTGTACATAGCCTAAGGCATTTTATACAGGTAGTATTGATAGCCTATAGAAATAAAAATGGAGGGCACTCACTTATCTGGTGTTACACAGAAATTCACAGTTGATGGTTAATGAACAATAATTTATTAATTAATGTATTGATCTGTTGCTACAAGTTTACACAGGATTTAATGCTCATTCAATGTGTCTCCTCCCTATAAATAAAAGTTCACATAAACTGGGAGTTTTAAGACGCAATATAGGGGCAGAAGTTAATACAGTACTATATATCCATCAGCTCGAGTATGCTGGTGTGTGATTAACTGTTGCACTAACATTCAACACAGGTGCAATGATATTCAAAACAAGTGCCCCATATATTTAATCATATTTCTATTTTTTAACATTTTTATATGGTTTTAATGTAATGTGTGCCAATTTACAGTTCCATGGCAATTTAGCAACAATGACTTTGAAACTGAATCTTGGGAACCAATTGTTTTGTACACCTTGGTCTATTTATACTTTTTATTAATAAGTTATTGTTCATTAACCATCAAATGTGTATTTCTGTGCAACACCAGATAAGTGAGTGCCCTCCATCATTATTATTTCTATATACCGTTTTCTCAACTGTGGGTGGGTCGCAGAGTGTGCACCTATACCGTGGGTTTAGGGTGGTTGAGCCACCACCACTCTTGTAGTAATAGCATAATGGCCGGTAATAACACACTTTGGAAGTCCACGATGCAAGATCGTAATTTACTGGTGAGTGGTAAAAGCAGCAGATCATTTCATTCAGTGTCCTCTCCCATCCCTGCAGGATGTCTATGAACATTGTTCAGGAACTAGGATGGAAAGGATACATAAAGATCCTACTCATCCAGACCATAATTTGTTATCATTGAGCGCAGGCAAGAGATAATTGCATTGATTTTAGAAGAGTTACCTTTCTCCAGGTGGTTCGTATACTCCGTAATGCACAATACAAGTGAAGTTGTACAAAGGACTAAGCAATATGTATTCCTCTAGATCACAGCATCTGACACATGTATTTGTTTTATATACTCTCTTTATTATCCCTGCCCATAGGGCGGTAGGTGGTGAAAAAGCATTTCACTGCTGACTGTGTATGACAGGGTAACTAGGACATGAGCAGTCCGTGCGCAGTTTAAGTGTATATAGGCTGATGGACTGAACATCAGCAGGCCATGTTCCCAGCGTCGGAACACAGGTAAGAGGACCTGGGCCCAAATATACTGATATTTAAATAATGCTTACTTTAGCTTTGTGCATGTGTTACCAGAACAAGTGCAGCTAGAAATATAATCTGGCCGGGTCCGTTTGCTGGTGTTTTCACTTTAAGAACACCAGGACCAATGGTCAGCTAAAGCTTCATAGGAAATATGAGACTGAGGACTTGCATTTTTAGATTTTTTTTTTTTTTATAACAAGTCATAGAATAAAAAAATAAATAAAGAAAACACACACACACAAAAGAATACAGGAGTCCAATATAAGCAATCATTTATTTTTCACTCATAAGACATGAGTTAAGACAAGTGGCATGTATTAATATCCATAGGATTAATAGTCATATGGAATATGCCAAGGAAAGTGCAGTAATATTAAAACAAAAAATAGAACATCTGAAAACGCACACACACAAAATAAACTACACACATTGAAAACTGGAAATATTGCACATCTTAAGAGTGTTGAGAGCTGCATCTGGCCAAGTCAATGATGTATTGCTTGTAGAATCATGGAAGCTAGGTCATCTCCCACCGTAGGAAGATGGAGGAATCCTTTTGAAGGAAAAAGTTGCTATAAAAGAATAAAATGAGTAGAACACAAGCTAGTCATAGGAAGACTGAGCAATCCGTTTTAGATGGTCACATTGGCACACAGGTAATTGAAATGATAGCCAACTGGCTTTTTATACTAAATTATTACGCGGCTATATTTGTGAACACAATAGACAGATCTTGCTGCGATCATTGGTGGTGGCTCTAAACAGGAACTGAATTTAAGGGCCAAAATATTACTGTACCGACTGGCCTGTAATAAAAAAAGTTATAAGTAACGCAAAGAAGTACAGCTTGCAATACTTTGTAAGCCAAGCAAAGTAGGACAAAGTGCAAGGATTAGGAGGAAAGGGAAACAATTGCTTTTGATCATTGAGTGTAAACCAGTTTGAAAGCCAAAACTAGGATGCTGTAGGCCAGACTATTCAGTGTATATCATGGCCAAGGATACTGGGTGCATGCAATGCATAGTGTGTGGTTACCGGTCTAAGGGCAGAGTAAGGTTATACACAGGGTTAGCAGTTTCACACAAAACCTAGAATAAGTTAATGGTAGGACAATGTATTTCAATAGCACCGGTCTAGGAGCCACTATGCATGCGACAGCGCTTGTCCTGCCATTGTCTGTACGCTCTGTCTAGCTGCTCATTGTAGCATTTTTAGATTCTAAGAAGAAAGTTTTCGTTGGTACAGCTCACAGGCTCTCAGCTTTTCGTAGGTCGGGCGGTCACTGTCCGGAACAATCTGTATAGGTGGTAACCATGTTCCCTCGTCGCTGAGTGACCGTTCTACAGTGCTTGCTCGATCCCTGGAACCTGCTGCCGCTTCCAACGTTGGGCCTTTGCGCATTGCCAAAACTACCAAATGTAAACATCTTTTCCATATCTTCAAACATGTCATTAAATAAACTTCCCCCAAAACCAAAGTCATCAAAATGGCGCCTTTGCCTATGAGAAGGGTCTTGTTGGCTCCTAAAATGGGTATTGTCAAAGTGCCTCTTCGATCTAGAAGTTTGGCTCTCCCCAAAAAAGTCAAAGTCTTTGAACAGATCATCAAAGTTAAAATTGAAATGCTGGTGGAAATGTTTTTCGGAGCCTGGTCTTCCTCCAGTGGTGAAAGCGTCATGGCCAGATAGATCATATTCCTTCCGTTTATTCTCATCAGATAGGATCTCATAGGCTGTAATGAAAAGTAATGCACAGCACATTAAAACTACAGTTTAGAAAAGGCACAATATCAACCCCTTGGAACCCCAGGAGCGTTTCATTCTCATGTCCACACCTTCCAAGAGCCATAACTATTTTCTGTTACTACAGCTGTAGGTGGCTTGTTTTTTTAATGGCCGAGTTCAACCTTTTAGGGACACCATTTAGGCTAGTTTCAGACTACATGTCGTAGTTTTATTCCGGCCATCTCTCGACATGTTTGCCGTGCTGCCGCCGGAACTCCGGCCTGCCCCCAATTTAGTCAGTGGGGCTGGAGTGGTAGTCCAGGGAAACGCGTGCACTAGCGGCAGCACGGATCCAACAGGCTGTTCACCCGCCGGAGTTCCTTGCCGTTAGTGTGAAAGTAGCCTCAACTATGAGGACAGGGAGATTTTCCATCTTGAACTCCTATATTCTGACCTCCATAACTTTTATATTTACATCCACAGAGCTGTTTGAGGGCTCATTGTTTGTGGGGTGATCAGTAGTTTTTCTTGATACCATTTTACAGCATGTATGACATTTTAATCACTTATTCAAAGCTTTACTTTTTCCCCCTATTCATATATATAGCTAATATCTATCGATGGCAGCCCATCAGGCCAAATATAATTATGGAGGTGCAGGCCAACGGATTCGGCAACAAATCTAGGACAGTATAAGAATTTTAAAAAATGGCAGCACTCAAAAAAGGAGTGAAAATAAAAACACTTTATTCACCCCTGTAGTCACAACTAGTGACGAGTGTTCTTGTGTTTCAAGTTATGCAAGAATTCAGTTATGGATTCTGCTACCACGGACCATAACTAAGGGTCCATTCACACATCCGCAACGCAATTTTGCGTAAGGGGTAGGGGGTACGTATCCACAGCCACGGACAAGAATAGGACATTTCTATCATAGTGCCGGCCATGTGTAGTCCGCAAAATGCACATAGCCGGTGTCCGTGTTTTGCGGATATGCAATTTGCGGACCCCAGAATAGTTGCAGACGTGTGAATGGACCCTTATGGTCCGAGTACCGTTACTTTTATTTAAGTACTTGCCGATACCAATTTTAACAATAAAGTAAATAACACATTTTGTGACCACTGACCAACCAAAAGTCTTAAAAACATAACAGCCCCCCAACCCCTCATCAGCTCCCCCCAGTATTAAAATCTCCTAATGCTATAATCAATGCGCCGCACAGACAGAAGGAGAGCGGGCGGCCAGGCTGCCACGGTAACCGATCGGAGCCCCAGCATTACACTGGGACTCCGATCACTACCACCAATGATGGGGGGGACTGGGAGGGTGCACTGCCAACAATGATTTGGGGGAGGGGGGGGGGGGGGAGCCCCTGTGGCCACTGCCACCAACGATTTATACTGGGAGGGAGGGGTTTGAAGGCGCACTGCGCCACCAATGCAAATTGAAACATTCCCGGCACCCAACCTCTATGCGCAGACCCTTAAAACTGAAAATAAATAAAAATACTATAAGACGGATCTGTCTAGCCGCATGACAAGCGGAGAGACGGACCCGTTCTTGCAATGCATTTGAGAGACTGATCAGTCTACAAATGCTTCCAGTTGTCATGCGGTTAGACGAATCCGGCGGGCAGTTCCAGCGACAGAACTGCCTGCCGGAATCTTCTGCCACAAGTGTGAAAGTACCCTTATAACGCCATGGTTCTGACTGTAGATCGCTGCACTGACGTTATTAGCAGAAATATCAATTGTGTCTACAAATAACGCCCTTTCTACAGAATGGAAAGTGGGAAATGGACCTGCTGATTACATGTTGTAGCATACTGCAGGACTCACCATGTTGTGGATTAGAATGAAATCTTACTACCAAGTTACTCGCAAGTTCCAGCAGCCCATAAGCAAGTGGCTGCTAGCTGTGCTATGTAACAAGATGTGTGTGTGGGGGGGGGGGGGGGCAGAGCTGCACTGGTGCATGTGAAATCCACAGGAACGCCCACAGAGCCTCACAGAGCAAAACTCAGAAGAGCATGTGAAGCAAAGCTCATACCAGTAAACAAAGTGCAATTTTATTATGTGCTGCATTACGGTAAGATATGGGTTTATTGATTTTTAGCGCACAAAGGTGTCCATGGCCTTTAAGGGGTTAAATGCTCTTACCTTCAGCTATTTCCCTGAACTTTGCTTCAGCATCAGGACTTTTATTTTTATCTGGATGATATTTCATGGCAAGCTTGTGGAAAGCTTTTTTGATCTGTCGCTCTGAGGCATTTTTCGGAACCCCCAAGGTGTCATAATATGTCTTGGCTGCCAATATGACTTCCGATATTAATAATACACAGACAGCAAATGTGAGCACAGACTGAGCAGAAGCCATCGCCGAGGTCCCTGTAAGAAACACAAGCCACTTGTTAGGAGATGTCAGAAGGATTGCATCAGATCTGCTGCACGCCCACAGGCAATAGAAGGTCTTACGGTGAAGACAGTCATTGCTAACGTGTACCTCTACAAGAGCGTTATCAAACGGGTTCTTCAATGATATTCACAGCCATTTGTCTGCTTGTGGCTGATGCAAGGCCAACACATCAGAGGAGTAACCATAAAATCGTATAACAGGCACACAGTAAGGCTACATTCACACAAGCTGATGGGACTAGTCACATAGCCTTTTTTTTATTCATATTTTTGGCCGTTTACACGGCCAGACGGAGCCGATGGAAATCAATGGGCCCGGTTTCAACAGGACTGCACCCATCCCACGGCCATTTAAAAACAGACTCACTAAAAAGTTAGAAAAATAAACATTCCAAAAACAAAACCGTTTGCCCCCTTGCACGGGCAGGGACACTCGCTCCTTACTAGGGGCAGCAGGACGCGATGCACTCAGCGGTGCCCCCACTATGCTGGGAGTAGGGATGAGCGGATCGACTTCCAATGAAACATCCAAAGTCGATTTGTATAATACTTAGTTGGAATACTGTACGGAGCGAGTGCTCAGTACAGCATTAGAATGTATTGGCTCCGATGAGCCGAAGTTATTACTTTGCGAAGTCTCGCGAGACTTCATATAATAATTTCAGATATCAATTTCTACTGTAAAAAAAAACTTACCAAACTCCGTTTCAGTTCCAAGTCAATTCTCTTGGGGCATCAGATCCTGGCACCCCCAGTGAAAAGAGAGCCTGCACGTGCAAGTGGATGAGGCATTTTATTGAGGGCATGTATACAGGGTGCACTATGGGGGATGGAGTAATTATATATATACACACACACACAGCTATCAGATACCAAGGGCATTGCAGAGGTCAATATTTAAAAAAATAAAAAACCTTTGTCATTTATTGACACAGATTTCAAGTCTGCATGGAGAAAATCCGCAGCCTACTAAGAGCAAGCCAGACTCCCATTTCAGCCCAGTATACACATCATGTATGCCCTTTTGGACTAAATCAACATAGTAAATGCATATTCTGGTTGTGAATCCAGTTATGAATTCCGCTACCACGGACCATAACGGCATTTGGAATCCATAAGGGGATTCTTCGGTGAACCCGAACCTTGGACAACACGGAGGACCTGGGGTGATGTCACCGTCATGTGATCAGTGCAGGGGCGTGGCTCAGCACTGGATTGGATAAGAGGCGATCCAGTACTGAGCCACGCCCCCTGCACTGATCACATGACGGTGACGTCACCCCAGGTCCTTAGTGTTGTCCAAGGTTCGGGTTCAATGAAGCAGCCCCTTATGGATTCCAAATGCCGTTATGGTCCGTGGTAGCGGAATCCATAACGGGATGCTACGATAACTCGAACTTTGGACGCCGAACTTAAAAAACAAGTTCACTCAACTCTAGTGATAACCAGAAAGATCGTGTGGGTCCTACCCCCTGAAATGAGTGGAGTACCAGGGAGTCCCAGAGACGGCAGGGTACAGAGGGCATAACTCGTCACAAGTGGAACACGACTAAACAAGTGCTATAGCCCTACAGAGGCAAAGAGTCGGGCACAATAAAAACTACCCCTCGTGGCACAGCTATTTCACTTCTCCTGAGACAGCCACATGCCATGTGCAAGTCTCAGAGCACTGGGCACAAGAGCGCCATTCTAAACAGGGGCATTAGAGTGCCTAAACTTTATTAAAACTTACTCTGAATCTGATGAAAATAATTTTTTCATACTATACCTTAGAAACGTTTATGGTTTTCTTGTGAAATGGGCACCCGACATTCAGGTGTCTTAGAGCGCTTTGGACTCCGTACACGGCCGCCATCAGTGACGTGCACCATACACCAGTACATGTCACCTGATCTGCTGGTGCCTATTTCACAAGAAAAACTCTGAAATATTTTGAGGTAGAGTACAAAACAAAAAGTTTTGCGGACACCACATGCTTAAGGCTAGAAACGACCGCTAACACTGCGCCCATCATCCACCAGCATTTCTGGGCAGTACGGCGTGAAGGAAACCTAACCTGACCCCAGGGAAACGAGCACCCGGTTCATGACAGGCGCCAAGTCCACAACTGAGTCCCTACAGCCCACTTCTGGCTTTGGAGCAAAAATAAATAAGCACAATGAAAAGCTGTGGGTGACACCACCCATTAGATCGGCACCTTTCCAATGGCGCTGAAAATCATCCGCTAAAGTCCAGAGATGGCCAGCGTCCGACTACAAGCTTCACTATGAACTGAACGGGTCTAACGGCTGCAAATGTATAGGGGCTTATTCACACCATACCAGAAATAAGAGTGGCACCCACTCAGGGAAACGGTGTTACCCATCAGCAAGGTATACCCAAATCCAGTAGGACAGCACATCCTTCCCATATCAGAGATGGGCTCAGGACTGTTGGCACTTCCCTTCTCCCACAGGCTTCAGTAGGGTGACATGTAAGGTCACCAGCAACCAGGCTGCAGAGGACGCCCATGAGCGACACAAGCAGACAATAGTATAACCGTTATAAGGATTAAAGGGCAACAAAACCCAAACCGTCCTGAACCAGCCACTAACGACAGGGGGCGCTCCAACACCCTATGCTGCCAGTCATCAGCCCCTCTGAACGAGGCCAGTGAGCACTACTACCCCTATCATCCTCCGGCCATACCGGCACAGCTCGAACTAGAAGTCCATGCTCCACCAGTGGACGGCAGACGTGTTAACATACCGGTTCTCCGTGCCGGGACACACATGGCGAGCACAAGTCACCCATCGCCCCCTCCACACATGCAGCCACTTACCAGCCTTCCGCGATAAAGCGCAGCCAGCAGCTCTGACTTATCTGTACTGCCACTCACGCCCCGCCTCCTCCGCTGCCAGCCGCTCTGCTCCACGACACGCTTTACCATTGGCCCACAACGCTCACGTGATTTTAGGCGCACGTGGAATGCTGTTGTTTTACAGAATATTCGGACGTCACTTCCGCTAATAAGTGCTCTGGCTGCTTCGCTGCGTCATTAGCGCGGGAATAATGAGGTGGGCGGAGCTGTTCTGTGCCCTGGGGCCGCATTTTTCCAATTGTCAGTACAGCGGTTACCTGGCTGTGTGATAGCGGTCATGTGCGGTGTGTCCGCTCGGCCCCTGATTATCAATGAGCGGCGGGGAAGGTGTTAATAGTAAATAGAAGTTATGGTGCTGTCATATCTCATAGCTCTGCCCTCATCAAAAATGGCAGCTCGGCGCTCCGCTCATGCTGACGGCTTGCGCCAGGTGAGCGCTGGCAGTTCGGATGCGGAAGAGCAGGCACGCTGCCCCGTGGTTATTTACACCCCCACAGTCCTCGTGTAGCTTGCATGACCCTGCTGCGCCCCGGAGTCCCCCGAGCCTAGGCCGAAACCCGGGGATATTGTAAGTGGAGAGCGGGAGTAGTAGTTTCAGAAGGTATGTACGGATGGGAGGCTTCCCTTTTGTTACTCTGTAGTTGATCTGTGACGATGATCCTGTGATTGTGATGGTGATAGTACGTGTCCCCTGCCACCATGAGAGGAGCATTCCCTGGGATTTTTATAAGATCCGCTGCATTATGCATGAAACCATCACCTATAGTGTGAACAGGAGATACGTTATTGTGGCAAAAACCTTCAGGACCCCCGTCCACCATGACCATATTCAGCAGTGAGGTGACGGCGCGGGGATAGTGGGCTCGCTGAGGTGACAGCGCGGGGATAGTGGGCTCGCTGAGGTGACGGCGCGGGGATAGTGGGCTCGCTGAGGTGACGGCGCGGGGATAGTGGGCTCGCTGAGGTGACGGCGCGGGGATAGTGGGCTCGCTGAGGTGACGGCGCGGGGATAGTGGGCTCGCTGAGGTGACGGCGCTGGGATAGTGGGCTCGCTGAGGTGACGGCGCTGGGATAGTGGGCTCGCTGAGGTGACGGCGCGGGATAGTGGGCTCGCTTGAGGTGACCGCACGGGGATAGTGGGCTCGCTGAGGTGACGGCGCGGGATAGTGGGCTCCGCTGAGGTGACAGCGTGGGATAGTGGGCTCGCTGAGGTGACGGCGCGGGATAGTGGGCTCGCTGAGGTGACGGCGCGGGATAGTGGGCTCGCTGAGGTGACGGCACGGGATAGTGGGCTCGCTGAGGTGACGGCGCGGGATAGTGGGCTCGCTGAGGTGACGGCGCGGGATAGTGGGGCTCGCTGAGGTGACGGCACGGGGATAGTGGGCTCGCTGAGGTGACGGCGCGGGGATAGTGGGCTCGCTGAGGTGACGGCGCGGGGATAGTGGGCTCGCTGAGGTGACGGCGCGGGGATAGTCCTCACCCAATCTGTGATGTTTGATCTTAGCCTTAGGCCTCCTGCAAACGACCGTATGCCTTTTTCAGTGTTTTGCGGGCCGTTCCTATCGGATCTGTTTTTTGTTTCTGTTCCGTTTTTCCGTATGGTGTATACAGTAATTGCATAGAAAAAATTGGGCTGAGCTTAACATTTTTAATAGATGCTCCGCAAAAAACGGAACGGATACGGAAAACAAACGGATGCATTTCCGTATGCATTCTGTTTTTTCTTTTTTGCGGACCCATTGGCTTGACTGGAGCCACTAATCGTGATTTGCGGGCAATAATAGGACATGTTCTATCTTTGAACGGAAACGGAATGCATACGGAAATACTTTTTTTTTTTTTTTTTGCGGAACCATTAAAATAAGTAGTTCCGTATACGGAACGCAAAAAAACGGTCCGTATACTCGCAAAAAAAAGTTTGTGTGAAAGAGGCCTTACTGCAAAATCATAACCGCAAGACATCAATTAGTGCATCACGCTAGGCCTTGTTACCCATAGCAACCAATCACTGCGCAGCTTTTATTTTTCTCGGAACAGTTCAGTGACTGAAAGCTGAAAAGCTGAGCTTTAATTGGTTAGTTTAAAGAGGACCTTTTTCACCGATCTAAGATTCGACTATAGCTGAGTAGATTAGGGAGCCTCTGCACTACTTTGGTCTGGGTTCACGCCGCTCGCTTCACCCGGTAGCAGGCTCCGTGTCCGAAGCGCCTCAGTCATGGGGCGGGGTGGCGAGGCGTGTCTCGCAGAGCTGGCCACCACAGCGCACAGCTCATAGCCAGGCTATGAGCTGTGCGCCGTGATTGGCCAGCTCAGCAGCAAGGCACGCTCATACAAAGTGCCCGCACCATACAAACCAAGGGAGCTTGACACCAGAGCCTATACCGGGCGAACGGAGCGGCGCCCCAGGCATGCACAAGTGCAGGGGGACCCTGGGCGCCGCCCTGCCCACAGGTATAGGTAGATTTTAGTGTTAAAAAGAGGTGAAAGGTCCTCTTAAGTTCTTTGGGTTCGTTTTGGTCTTCCATCATGGAGACTGTGTAGACGGATTCTGCAGTCCTATTCTCTTCTGTCTTACTCCTACTTACCTGCCAAACATAAGTAGTAGGGGGCACAGAAGAAAGGCAGTATGACTGCGGAGCTGGACTACAAGTAGTATGGTGCACAACAGACAAAAACCAGCCCACCGCTCCGCCTTGTGTATCCACCTCCCAGCACCAGGGGTAGTCACTTCAGCAAGTGGCATTTATTATGTAGAGAAAGTTAATACAAGGCACTTACTAATATAGTTATTGCCTCCTTTTCTGGCTGGATTCATTTTTCCATCACATTATACACTGTTCGTTTCCATGGTTACGACCACCGTACAATCCATCAGTGGTGGTCGTGCTTGCACACTATAGGAAAAAGCGCCAGCCTATACGCACTCTTGAGGACCTGGCCTCCTACATTGTGCAAGCATGACCACCGCTGAAGGTGGCCGCAACCCCTGGAAATGAGCAGTGTATAATGTGATGGAGAAATGAATCCAGCCAGCAGAGGAGACAATATGGACAGTCCCAATACATAGACAACCCGTTTAAGATCCAGTGGGTTTGGAAATATGGACTTTATTCAAGGCAGATTAAAATGTCCTCCAGGAAAAAGCAAAACCGCTCCACGATTACGTGTCTCTACTGCATAAAAGCATGCTATGAGTTACCGCCAGTATGCAGTAGAAATGCGTAAGCTTGGAGCGGTTTCCTGTGTACAGGAACGTAAAGTGGTAGGCCCTAACAGGTCCCTGTTTAATCTAGGGAGTGGTCACCAATCAGAAAGTAATGGCACATCCTAGTTGTATGCTATCACCGTCTGTGATGGGCATGACCCTTTAAGAGAGTCCCACGTCACTATGCCCTGACGGGGTCATCCAACAAAGGGTAGGTGATGAGTATCATGTCATGGTGAGTCCGACTGTTGGATCCCCACAGTCCCCAGAATGGAGTGTCTCCAAGTCCACTAACTGATTGGAGCAGTGACATTGAATGGAGTGGTTGGCCACCATGGGCACAGGTGGAAGAGCCTGAAATGCAGGGAGTCCCAGCCGTCGGACTCCCCGCAATCTGATGC
This sequence comes from Bufotes viridis, assembly GCA_033119425.1. Lineage (NCBI taxonomy): Eukaryota > Metazoa > Chordata > Amphibia > Anura > Bufonidae > Bufotes > Bufotes viridis. Next base: position 235,683,844 of record CM065590.1, read on the forward strand.
TTCTTGCCTATCCTGTGTAAACTTCCGACCAAATAAAATCTGAAATGACTTCATTCTTTATCTATTATACTTCCATATTTTATATGGGAAATAAAGCGCATAATATCTTATGTAACCTAGGAAATGTATGGCAGCATGTATATTTCACATTTATCAAATCTGCTATACAAGTTTTGTGGCCTAAAAATGTCTCAAGCGATGTTTGCAGATTTTGTGACTTTTGTTGTTCCCGTGCCACTTTCAGAGGTGGAGAGGGTCAGGTTTTGCCAGTAGATCACTTAAGTCCCATAAGAAGCTTGACCTATTAAAATATCACAAGCCAGGTAAGGCTACTCTCACACTGGCGTTTCGGCTTTCCGTTTGTGAGATCCGTTCAGGGCTCTCAAGAGCGGTCCACAACGGATCAGTTTTGCCCTAATGCACTCTGCATGGGAAAGGATCCGCTCAGAAGTTATCAGTTTGCCTCCGTTCAGTCACCGTTCCGCAAAAACCATGCAATCATTGATAATTTGGCACCAGTTAACACAGCAGCTCCAATCTTAAACCTGTAACCCTCAGTTCACACTTGCGCGTTTTACAGCACGTTCGAACGCGCTGCAAAACGCATAACCGATGCAAACCAATGCTTCCCTATGGGACTGGTTCACATTTTCGCGTTTTACAGCGTGTTCGAACGCGCTGAAAAACGCCTGACGCATAAACAAGTACTTGAGCTTTTTTTGGGGGCGTTTGTCGCGCGTTTTGGCCCATAGACTTCAATGGGAACGCGCAACGCTTGTATTTTGCTCGTTTTTGACACTGAAAACACGCGTTCGAACGTGCGTTTATGAATTTGCAACATGCTGGAAAGGCCAAACTTCATATAGACAGGGATATTTGGTCATTGGACAACACTGCAGTCAATCACACAAACGCGCGTAAAACGCGCGTTTACTATTGCCTAAAACGCGCGTCTCAGAAACGCTCAGGTCTGAACCCAGCGTAAGTGTGCATATATTAACGGTAGATGCCCTCAACCCAACAAAACCCTAGTGGCTCCTGACTGTGACGATATGCCCTTCTCACTATAATGTATGACATTACCGTTTCAGGGAACAGAGCATCATCCTGTGGACCATGAAATGCCAAGCTGCCAGACAATGACTTACAAGTTGCATCATGCCTCCCTGGAAAATATACTTAACACCTCATCGGTCTCCAAGATGTCTTTTGAGGCTCCATTAGTAGAGACAGGTGGCCCTGCCTCAGAAAATCTACATAGATTTCATGCAGTCAGCAACAAACCACAGACCTCTGACAAATCAATAGTGTTCACCGCAGTTACACAAGCCACAGAGCAACTGGGCTCGGCTGAAGAATCCATCATAACCATCGTCGTCCCAGAAGACCTTTCCGGAAAACAAGCCTTTCTGACCAGTCAGCCCATCCTACAGGGTCATCAGTTCACTGAAGAGGAAAATCTGGATGTGGAGCACGGTTATGAATCAGACAGAGCTGAGGAGAGTTCAGAAATGGAGCATTCCTACTGCAGGCTTGATCTGGATAGGAACCAGCTCTGGGAAACCATTGTGAACCTCCAGTCCAAAGTCGCACTGCTAGAAGTGCAGGAAAATGTCACCCTTGCCCGTCTAAGATCGGTGGAGGCGCTTATTGGACAATTAAAGCAAGAAAATTTGTTATCGGAGGAAAAGTTAAAAATCATTGATAATTGTCAGAACAGCTTTGATTTTGCAGTTTTCCAATAAACTTGTTTCTGAATGTCCTTGCTGTGTATGAATATGGTAATGGGTGATTTGTGTGTCTAATAGTTCACTGTACAGGGAGAAGGCAACATCACCTCGAAACAGAATTCCCAATAGTTTCTCACTATGGCCTCATTCAGGTGCGTGTATATCCGCTCAGCTGTAGGAGTGTGCTGAGTTCAGAGTAAGGGTACTCTCACACTAGCATTTTCAGGATCCGGCATAGAGTTCCGTCGTTGGGGCTCTATGCCGGAAAGAAACGCTTCAGTTACAGATAATACCACCGCATACATCCGTTTGTATTAACTTTTAACAATTTTTTAACATTGTCAAACCGGATCCGTTTTGAACTCCATTGAAAGTCAATGGAGGACGGATCCGTTTTCTATTGTGGCAGAATGTGTCAGAGAAAACGGATCTGTCCCTATTGACTTACATTGGGGGTCATGACGGATCCGTTTTGCTCTGCATCCCAGGACGGAAAGAAAACTGCAGCATGCTGCGGTATTTTCTCCGTCCAAAAACCATTCAGTGACTGAACTGAAGACATCCTGATGCAACGGATTTCTATCCATTCAGGATGCATTGGGATAATCCTGATCAGTATTTTTCCGGCATAGAGCCCCGACAATGGAACTCTATGCCGGAATAGAAAAACGCCAGTGTGAAAGTACCGCAAGGCCATGTTTAAACTGTGTGGGGAAAAAAATCAGATGTACTGTATTTTTCACTAGGTTTTAGAGGAGGGGGAAAAAGACCTCAGACCTCCAATCTTCATCAAACCCCCTAGTCCTCATCAGACCTCATATCAAACCCTCACTCTTCATCAGACCCCTAGTCCTTATCAGACCTCATATCAAACCCTCACTCTTCATCAGACCCCTAGTCCTTATCAGACCTCATATCAAACCCTCACTCTTCATCAGACCCCTAGTCCTTATCAGACCTCATATCAAACCCTCAATCTTCATCAGACCCCTAGTCCTCATCAAACCTTATATCAAACCCTCAATCTTCATCAAACCCCTAGTCCTCATCAGACCTCATATCAAACCCTTGATCTTCATCAGACCCCCCAATCATCATCATCTGAGAAACAAAAATAAAAGATCCAGTGCGCTCTTCCTGCCGCGCTGCTTTGTGACTTGACATTGTACACAGTCAGGACACAGCGTGGCACGGGCAGAAGATCAGGGAGCAGTATAGTAAACGCTTCTCAGTCCTACTGTGCGCTTATGAGCGCTTCCATAATGGAAGCGCACATTAGTGTTTGCGTCATAAGCCGTCCTGCCGTTCCCCCCCCCCCCCCCCTTGGGGGAAAGTGTGTCTTATGCAGTGAAAACTACGGTATTTTTGCCATGAATCCAGCAGTAGAAATCACTGGAGCTAATCAGCGTGTGGCTATCGAGAGTGGTTTCACCGAGTAGACCACAGCAAGAATTAACATGGCAGTTCTTTTTCTGTATAGAGGGGGGAGGGGGGAGTTTTTTCCTAGATTTTGGTGTAGAAAATGTAAAAAAAAAAAAAAAATTGCAGTTTGAGCATTCCCTTAGGCCCCTTTCACACGAGCGAGTTTTCTGCGCGGGTGCAATGCATCACGCATAGCACCCGCTCTGAATCCTGACCCATTCATTTCAATGGGTCTGTGTACATGAGCGTTTTTTTTCATGCATCTCTTGTGCGTTGCGTGAAAATCGCAGCATGTTCTATATTCTGCGTTTTTCACGCAGCCCTAGCCCCATAGAAGTGAATGGGGCTGCGTTAAAAACGCATTGCATCCGCAAGCAAGTGCGGGTGCGTTGCGTGTTTCACTGATGGTTGCTAGGAGATGTTGTTTGTAAACCTTCAGTTTTTTATCACGCGCGTGAAAAACGCGTCAAAACGCATCGCACCCGCGTGGAAAAAACTGAACGCAATCGCAGGCAAAACTGAATGGCTTTGCCTGTGAAATCGCAGTTTTCACTGAACGCATCCGCAACGCATCCGGACCTAATCCGGACACGCTCGTGTGAAAGAGGCCTTAAGGTTGCTTTTAGATGGCCATTATACAGGTGCTTTTTTGTGTGAAATTTTGCCGAAATCCTGCCGTAACTGTTACATTTTTGCCTCCTTATACTTTTCAGTGGAAAACAGTGGTCGCACCAAGAAAAGACATGTCCCTTCTCAGAGCGGGTCAAGGCGGCAGACACCACACTGCCACCGGCAACATTTCTGTGCGGGTGTCTGTGCCAGAGTTCCATGGCAAAATACGCCGTCTGAACATTCCCTAACTCTGGTTCTGTTGAACCGCAAAGGTCAGAATTTTGTGACCGTAAAGTGAGCGCAAAAAAATGTATATGGCTGGGTTTACATATCGTTTTTGATTGACTTTTTTGCAGACTTTTGCTGTTTTTGCAGCATTTATGAAGAAAACCGCCAAATCCAGTTAAATGCTAAAAGTCTAAAGGAATTATAAAAGCTGTCCAGCAGTGATGTATTAACATACCTCTCTCTATAGGGTTGAAAAATGGCCACCACAGTATACCATTATAGTCAATAGGGATCCTGTGGCGATCTGTAGAATCCGGCAATGTTGGATCTGGTGAACTTTGGCAGGCTGTTCTCTGCTGGAAACGTTCACCAAAGATGTAACATTGTCTGACACAACCAGCTTTAATACATCAGTATTTCACAGATCATATTTACAATATACAGTATTTCAGACTATTAGATGCACTTTTTCTCCTCAATCTTGTGCTGCCATCTTCTGGTGCGTCTAATAGTCCAAATGCCAGCATTAGCAGCAGGAGACTCTGCGCTGTTACTGACAGGTCCTGGCAGTTGTGAGGACACAGCATGGACTGTGCTCTATGTACATCGTCCTCTCACTGAACCGTCATATTTCTGGAAAGTGCAACTGTTTAGTGTGCACTAGGGCTGCACGATATGGGAATTTTGTGCGATTGCGATTAGGGCCCTAAAAATTGCGATAACGATATGCGATGCGATATTTTAAGGGAATTGTGCTAGAGGTCTATCTGCTTGGATTTTCGAGGTAAAAGCGCACACAGGTGACTGATAATGCTGAAATGTAGTTATGCTGAACTCAAGAACTGAAATGCGCAGTGTTTTTCAAAATAAAATACATATTTGCATTACTGCAAAAGTACAAAATACAAAACTTGCCATTTTCTTAATAGCACTGCACAGAACAGATAAAAAAAATAGATATAAGAACATGTGTTCATTAAAATAGCGACTTTCCACCAGCCCCTCCTCTCCCCCCGCACTGTAACTGATGTATCGCTGGCCGCGCTGTGCAGCATAGCGGCCGGAGATAGTGTCAGTGTCAGGTAGAAAGTCAACCATCGCTTTATAAGACACACTTTTGGGGGGAAAAAGGTGTGTCTTATAAAGCAAAAAATACGGTAATATAATTGCAGCATTTTTGGGTCGGCAAATTGCGATTGCGATATGGCGATTAATTGCGATTGCGATTGCTTTCGCGATATATTGTGCAGGCCTAGTGTGCACATAACACATCCATACACACAGCAGAGTAAATGTCTGCAGTGTCTGTCCTGCCAGGACCTTTGTAGCCGGGCCTCCCCTCCATACTGTGCACGGGACAGATCCATCCCAGTAACTCCAGATCCCTATTACTGGCTCTGACTGGGTAAGCTTAGGCAGCTGTCCCTAATAATTATAGTGCTCTTTGGCTGACACAATCAGGGCACTGTGATGAAACGCTGTGGTTGGCATAGCCAGGGGCATTGAGACTGACATTGTCAGGGAGCATTATGAATGCTAATGTGATGAGGTACTGTGGCTTGTATAGTCAGGGGACATTATGGATGCTAATATGATGAGGCACTGTTACATAGTCAGGGGGAACTGTGGTTGGCAATGTAATGGGCCAATGTGGCTGGCATAGCCAGGGGGCACTGTGGCTGGCACTGTCAAGGGGCATTATGGCTGCTATGGTGATGGGGCACTGTGGTTGGCATTGTCAGGAGGCATTATGGCTGCTATGGTGATGGGGCACTGGTTGGCATTGTCAGGAGGCATTATGACTGCCAATTTAATGAGGCGTTGGCTCATACTGTATCGCATCAACTGAAATTGTATTTTCTACTTTTATCCTTCTAGTTGTGGGTGCATCTTATAGTCCAAAAAATACTGAGTCTGTTTAGGCTCTGTTTTCCCCCTAGAAGTCGTTGAAATATTTTAAAAAAATGCATTTTGTATGCCAAAATACAGGTGCAAAATACGAACACACTCACTATAAACATATATATAAATGAATGCTATCCATTATAGGTATTGGTATGTAGCTCCATACATTCATGTGTATTTTAACCTGTCACTTGGTAGTGTACCCATGCTATACAGATCACTATGCAGAATACGTTCCTGCTAAGAGCAGTGAAAAGATATAGCAGCTGGTGAATATAAGTAGAGAACTGTTTTCATGAATTGTCCTATGCAATCGTTGCCTCAGATTCTGACACTCGGCCACATCTCGGGGGACCTCAGGCTTGGAAAACAGAATGTCTTCTAACTGGTAAACACATGCTGCTCCCCTCTACCCGCTAGTTCTCCACTGTGACATCATTGCTCTTGTATTTATTACTATTGGCAGTCCCGGGAGTCCCTGCTGTGTCGCTCGCCATGGAACTCCTGACTTACTGTATACACAGATTCATTGGCAATTGACATTATTCCATGTGCAATCCACACTTTTCTCTCTCCCATTACTAGAAATTACTATTCTTGCCTGCAATATGGACAAGAATAGGACATGATCTATGAGTTGCTGAACGGACACATGGATGATATCTGTGTGCTGTCCGTTTTTTTTTTTTTTTTTTGTGTGCATGGGTCCTTCCAGACATGTCCAAGTGCCAATTTGGATGCTATAACATTAGTGTCAGATTTGACATTTAAATGTACACTAAATGGGAAAATAAGGATTTCTTGTTTCTCCACATTTAAAGGGTTATTCCAGTCATGACAAGTTATCTTCTATTCATCAGATCGGTGGGTCCTATCTATCTCTGGGACCCCCACTGATCACGAGAAATGGGAGTGGCTGGTCGGAAAAGGGGCCCCCGCTGTGTTGATTTGTATTGGAGCGCCAGAGATGGCATGCCCATTGAAATTAATGAAGCAGTGGTGTCCATTTCAAGGGGCTGTACGCCAGTCTCGTGAACGGTTGGGGTCCCAGCAGTAGGACCCCCACTGATCTGATGGTTATCCCCTATCCTGTGGAACTTGTAATAACTGGAATACCTCTTTAATGCCTCTCTTCCATGTTTCGGTTGAATGTGGCTCGCCAGATACTAGGGTTTTGGGGCATCTGTTATAGCAGAGGATAGAACATTTTGTGGTTTCTGGTATCTGAAGTGCAGTATGGTTCTTTTCTAGCCGGGTGCACAGCGTTCATATGACAGAACGGATGTAGGGTGATCCTGATGTATACCCCAGATTGTACTGGGTCCCACTATTGTCCACTACAGCAGTGCTGATACTGTAGTAGTAAGATGGAAGGGAGTTGGGAGAACAGATTCACTACTACAGATATTCTTCTGTCTTGCAATGTATTTCTCCCATGTCACAAAAACTGGTATGGAAGCCCCTTGAGCTGGAAGCTACCAACCAACCAGCTCCAAACGCAGTGTAAAGTCATGACAAATATACACAAGTAATTACACGCACACACGTGATAATGACCACATGGGCCTATTATTTGTGCTCTAGAGCGGATGTCAGATGCAATTAAAGTGCTGCCCTCATAGTGGAGATGAGACAATTTGCCTTTAAAGAACCTGTGCATTTTTCCCATTAAATCATGTATGTACCTCAGAATGCACTGCAGCTACTGTACATATGGTATATGCCTCTATACCGCAGCTGCTCTACCATGTGCATGCGGCCTAAATTTCTCACCTGATAATTTGAGTTATCCAATGCATCCTAAAGCCATGCAAATTGTGAACCAATTCCCAAATTAGCAAAGCTTCCAATGAGAGAAAAATGCTACCTCTTAAAGGGATATTCTGGTTTCTACAAGTTATCTCCTAGCCACTGGAGTACAGTGCAGTTCCCAGCAGGACACATGCTCGACCATCTGCCTTGTCAAGATAGGGTGAGAGACCCTCAATCAGTGGGGTCCCAGCAGTCGGGACCCCACTTAGTTATTCCCTGTCCAGTGGATATTATTATTATTTTGCTCACCTATATAGTGATAACATTCCGCCGCACTTTACACTTATTGTAACCACAATACCTCTTCATTATTACTAACTGCTATAAGAGGTATTTTAAGAAGTTGGCCACTTTCTGGCTATTTGTGACCAATGTGTAGGTAATATGACTATATGGCACTTACTAATTGTCACGTTAGTGATATTGGAGGGAACACCACACCGACAACAGGAGGGAAGGGAAAAGGAACTAGGCCTCAAAGCTAGGGAAAGGGAAACTGACACCACCTATAGAAACCCTAATCCTAGCCCTGACTCCTATCTGTATGAACAGACCTTGAGGGTAGGAATGTTCATACACTGGAACCTATGACCCTGGAAATCCTGAATTGCCCTGGAATAGTGTCAGGACTTGAGACGACCAGTTCCCTCCAATATGAAAGAACCAGCGTCTCCTTAAGGCCTAGTAACAAAAGACAGAAGGAAAACAACATAATATAAAAGGGAAGTGACCCTTAACTTCTGGAGTAAATGAACGAGCAGGAAGTCAGAAGAGGACCACACACCAGCACTAAGTACCAAACTGAAGCTATCAACCGCATAGCAGGATGGGTGAAGCCCGACTAAATAGAGGAGTTGGAATAACCACTGAGCTACACTTGAGACAAGAGGTGTGGTCATTACCAGCAACAACACTGAAACAAGTCAGATCACATCACGTGCAGCCAATCTCTTAGATCTTCTGACACCTGTCACGTTAAATACTGTGACACTAATAGTCTTTGTATATATTCTGTGTCCTTTTCTATATTTCCTAAGCCATGCCCTCTTGTTGGGTAAGTCTTTTGTGCTGTCCGCCTAGAGGGCCTGTCCATAAGATGGCCGCTGATGATGGGTCATGTGACCAGACATATCACAGTTTGCTCTATTCAAACGCACTTCACCTGCACTAAACTCCCAACAGTGTAAGTGCAGTTGACAGGTGCAGTGTATTTGAATGGAGGAGATATCACATGGAGATGATTTGTCTGGTCACATGACCCTCCATCAGCAGCCATTTTATGGACAAGATTTCTTATGAAGTATAGAAAATGGCACAGTATTTGAAGCCTATATTAATAAGTGTCATATAATCATCTTACAAACACATTAGTCAGCAGTACCCAAAAAGTGGCCAACCCCTTTCAGCCTAAAGCATTCATCACCTACCCACCGATCACCAGCCTCTGTCTTGCTTTTGTGAAGTCCAAGGTCCCTTATTCTGGCAATAGATTGGGTCCCAGAGGTAGGACTAGCTATCATTTATCATCTATTTAGTGGATAGGTTATAAAAGATTCAGGCTGGAATAAAGGGATCTCAGTGATTTTAAGATATTTGTTGTAGGTTCGGGAAATGGTATTTAATTAAAAAAATAAATCAGCAATACTTACCCAATAAATCATGTGAATGCTGCAGACAATTACTGGCCTCAGTGGTGACCAACAGGTAAGTATGAATTTTCTGTTCATGGAGGCGAGCATTAGATACAAATTAATTATTACAGAAAAACCCCTTTAATTGTGGAAAATAGTTCTGAATATTCCATCTAATATAATAGGTAGTTAATTATTGTGGGCGTATCATATTACTGATGTGAAAAAACAATATTCCAGCATCCAAAACCGCAGGTAAAAATCCTCCAGTCTTTATTTTGTGCTTTTACAAACCATGGAACCGACCAGAATACACAACGGTCAGCGTGTTTCGATATGTTGTCCTAAGCATGACCTAATTATATGCTGATAATTACTGATGTGGTTTAGCTGTACTTTCATTACATCCACACTAGATGGCGCTCCAATGATAGTTAAGATGCTTACACAACGTGTGCCGTTTCCAATTTGTTTAGCCTTTCTCACCTAGTGATGTGTATTCTGCAGACTATACAGTTCTATTCATTGTGCTTATGTAAGAAAAATATATTTACTGTTTCTTGTGACTCATAGCAGTTCTTATGTGCGAGATCCAAATAAAGTTAAAACAAAAAAAAAGGCAAGCCATGTTACCAAGATACTAGTAGAAAAAAAATGTTCACACCAGGGTAATGTAATACAAGTCAAAATCTGCAACAAAAGCAAAGTTGGAAAATAAGAGAAGCCAAAGCAATGAATATTGGCTTATTTTAAGGAAAAGGGTTCTTGTAAGATCAGAGACTGCTATAAGCACCAATGTCGTCTTGAAAGTCAATAACTTAAATAACTTAAAGCCAGTTTTCCTTTGCACCAGTTTTAATAAATCTCCCCTAATTGTCTACTGCACAAGAGACATTTTCATTATAACTTAGGGAAGGAGCTGACATATCCATAGTCATGGTTACTAGAAAATTCACATTTTGGTCCCTGACATTCATGCATTTGATGGCTGGTAGCCTCCAACCAGTGAGGAACATATGAAGCTGAGTACTGTCATTGACATCAAGCATCAGGCTACACAGGCTAAAAGTGTTCACAGAAAACACCCAGTGACAGACGTGGAATGGCAACCCTGTTTGTTAAGGCCAAGGCAGGGAGCGGTATATAGGAGACAATAAAACAAGTGCACGTAGCTTCCTGCCAGCAGGAGGCGCAGCGCTAAGTCTGGGAAACCCCCATAAAGCTTTTATAACTCTGCCCAATTTTTGGCAAAAAATCACTAATGACCGTCCACATGAACCCTTGTTAGCAATGATCTAGTACAGGCCAGAATTAGGGCTGCAAGCCCGGATTGAGGCCTGGCATGACGGAGGCTTGGCGGGAGGGGATTATGGGACATATGGGGTTAAGGAGTAAGAATAGAGATGGGAGGGGTGCTAAGGGTGGGGTTTATGGTTTAAAAGGGGGTAGCAAGGGCGGGAAAATGGGCCATTTTGTAGGGACAGCAGTGTTGCAGCAGCCCCCACCCTTTGGGCTGCGGTTTGCATGGGATAATGCGGGTTTCCTGGAGCGTTGGAAATTTGTAGGGTAGGGCCCGGGCGGTTACGAGTGGATTGTAGTTTGGTCAGGCAAAGTGGCTGGTTGGTTGGCTTTGTCATAGCGGCCTGGGCAGTGGTGGGTCCTTGGAGTTGGTGGGTATGGTGGCTCTGGCGTGGTGGGGAGAGCGCCAAAGGGGCTCTGGACTCCCCAGGTATTGTTTTTAGGGTGTGATATGGCAGGTATCGGCCCACGTTTGTTGCCCTTGGTTACTGTTTTCTGAGCAGGTGTTTATCGGCTAGAGGTAATTTAACTGAGAGTGGGGCAGTTATCCGTCATTTTTTTTTATGGGGGTCCAAGGTCCCTCCCCATGCTGTTATTTTCTGGGTTCTTGGTAAGGTTCTTGGGTGAGGCCTTCAGGTCGGAAGGCCTTGGGTTGGTTATTATTTATGTTGTTAATAAAACGGCTGCTGTGACCAATAAAATCCACTTGCTGAGTGTGTCATTTTTGGGTTGGGAATGGGGAGGTTAGGAGATAAAACGACTTGACAATACGCAGGTCATGCAATGCTCGATGATTGGGCAATCCAAATCTTTTGACGTTAAAAATAAAATATCGTTGGCAGGCAACAGATCGCTTCCTCCCTGACAATCGTCTGCCTCATCGGCCTGTGTAATACAGCCTTCAGGGATCTATAGAGCTTTGCTTAGACACAGCCTATTGCTGGTTCCTAACTTTTGGAACTGATTTCTACACAACAGTGTAACTTATGGTTAAATAATGAAATCATTCTGGCATAACACTCATTGTTCAGGGGAATGGATCTGATTTTCATTCATACATTTCTGCATGTGTAGACACACTGAGGATATATTCACACACCATTGTTTTTAATGGGGGGGCTGCGCTGCAGTTCATGCGGCTGAGGACATTACCTGTGCATTTTTCCAGACCATGCCAAAAATGTACATCTGTCTTGGGCACGGACACCTCCAGAAGCCTGTTCGTAGTTTAGCTCTATTCAAGGGAGGTAAATCAAGAGCAGGACCGCCTGATTCAAAATGAAAACCCATGGCAGAAGCCGCAACAGTTTCTGCTGTGGGATACCAGTTATGTGAACATAACCTTATCGTTCCAGAATTGCAACTAGTAGAAACAGCAGATTGTGAGGGTGTCAGGAGTTGGGTCCCTGTTGGTCTGTTATTGGTGACCTATCCCTAAAAACCACGAACTCTGGTGTTTTGCAAGCTCTATAGAGAAGCCTAAAAAAAAAAAAACACAAGAAAAAGTCCATACCCAGAGTATTCTGCATTTTAAAAAAACATCAGTGATACACAAATACACTTTATATGTAGTGCATTTCATATTTCAGTTTGTTATATGGGAGGAATTTATTATAGACCTGCATACGCCTTATCATAAATTAGGTGCAGCCTCCAACAGCCCGTGGGGGTCATTTATGAAACAGAAATATGCCTATATTAGGTAGGTCCTTTTTTCCCCCGCTCACGCCAGGACTATAAAAGTGGGTGTGCAACTTTTTTCCACCAGTAAATAGGAGTGGGGGGAATGATACATTCCCCCCATAGACTTTAAAGTAAATCTGGCTGCAAATAAAAAACATTCCAAAATGCACGTTTCAACACTATGCGAATGGATACAGCCTTAGGCTGGTTTCAAGTATGTTCGGTCTGTGTGATGGATGACTGACTTCAGCTCAACTAACCCAAGCTCACTATACCATAGTGATCTATGATGCTGTGTAACAGCCCAACCTTAAGTCCACTGTCACTCACTCACCGCATCCTGACAGTAAGGGACAGTAGACCTGTGGTCAGGCTGGAACTCTTAAAAAGCCGGTCTTAGTAAATGTGCCTCATTGACTTGAATGGGTAAATCTTGGATTTGGTTTGATTTTTTTACGCGGAACCATTCATTTTATGGGGTTCTTCTTGTGTGAGGAAAATGTTAATGTGCATAAACTAATTGACATTAATCGGTCAGTTTCAGCGCATTAAACTTGCGTGCATGAGCCCTTAGACCTCTCCCATATGAGTGATACAGAATTTGTCAGGGTCTGCTAGGTAACAACCTGATGGTTTTTCATGTGAGTTCAATCAGTTATGTCTGTGATTGCATGCAGTGTTTCCATTTTTTTTTTCATCTTGCACGCACGAGAAGTAAAGCGGAAGAAAAACACTTACCATCTCCTATGAAACCATCAGTAAATAACGCTTTGTGCAATGAGCAGCCCCTTGGGGCCCTAAAGATGACCCGAGTACCCAGGTGTAGGAATGACCGAGTGGTATAGGGTGGCCTACAATGTCCCATAATGTTTTGTGTCACGGTGCTCCTACCTGGATACGATTGGACCCCAGGCTTTGGCTCCGAAGCAGACAAATAGGGGGTAGTAATTGAGGGATGAAAGAAATAACTTAAGTCCAGACCTTGAGATGCAGTTGAATAGCAGCTTTACTTTGGTAAACTTTCATCAGAAACAATCTTCAAGCTTTATCTTGGTCCCAGCAGGCTTTAGCATTAAACTCTGGCAGGCAAACTCAACTCTGCTACATATGTTGCTCTCTGGCCTGCTGTACTGACAGGCTGACTGTATGACTCAGCTTTTGCTCTGTAGTCTCTCTTAAGTTCTACCAGGGAACTTTCTTCCCGGCTTCTCTGTGTAGTCTTTCTCTTAAGTTCTACCAGGGAACTTTCTTCCCGGCTTCTGAGGCTTCAACCTGTGGCCTCCATATCCAGCAGAGCTTAAGGTGCTCTAGCTGGCTTGGCTTGGGCATGGGCACGTCCAACAGCGGGTGAGCTAGACTGCAACTACAAACTAGTCCCCACCCATCCTGCAAGAAGTGGTACTCGCCAACTCCTCCACAGAGGAGGGTTAGAATGAAATGGAAAGCTCCATTCTATGTAACTGTAGCTCTGCCGTGTTTACTGCCACCTGCTGGTGAACCAGGCACATTACATATAAACATAACAGTTACAAAATAGGAAATGTACAGTGTTTGGACCTGAAATAAATACACATGATGACATGAGGTTAACCAATAAAGACAGTAGCAGTTGCAAAGGTGGTAATGCCACTCTTGGGCGTTACAATTGCATCCGGACAACTTCTGTTTTTCATGCAACCCCATTAATTTCTAAGGGTTCAGGACCACAACGCATAATATAAAACATGCTAAGATTTTTCCTGAACACAGATGATCAGTGATTAAACAAAGCTTGTGTGCACAGACCCATTGAAATGAATCTGTCTGGAATCTAGATGAGTGGATGGAAAACTCACTTGTGTGAAATTAGGCTTAGGGTGCTGCCACACTACTTTTATCTGTTGTCGCTTTTTTTAGGTTTGTAAATAAAATAAAAAAACTCCGTAAAATTCAATTTCATGACTTTTTGAATTTACTTTAATTTTTTTCAGATTTTTTTTTTTTTTTTTTTTTTACCTAAGGGAAAACACCTGCAAAGAACCACCACATTAAGAGCATGCTGCAATTTTAAGAGAGAAAAAAAACTACAAAAATTGCAGTGCTTGCAGGGCATTTTATAATTTTCTATTAACATGCAACATCTGACATTGGCAGTTTTTTTGTGTCCAAAATAAATAAATAAAAAAAGTGTTATTTTTGAAAAAATGATTCTTATATTGGTGGCTGACTTGTGGCTTTCTCATATGTCTGTGATATCCACCATCGTAGGTCTGTCTCCACTTCTGCCATCGAACATAATATGGGTACGACCAAACAGCACAGTAGTAATGCGGTTATGCTGCGTTTAGGAACAGCATTATCTCAATTCCAGATAGAAATCACTTGGGAAGTTTCTGAGACAGACTTGCACTTTCCAAGTTGGGATGACCACCTATTGAACATTATCTGCAGTCAATGTGCCCACCTGCCTAACCATATGTATCATTATTTATAGTTAACTAGAAAGATAAAGAACCACGAAAATTCCCAAGAGTTCAAATAGCAGGCAAAATGCACCATAAAAGCATGACCATGCTGTGTGATCACACCCTACAAGTTAAAGGGGGTTGTCTCACTTCAGCAAATGCCATTTATCATGTAGACAATGTTGATATAGGGCACTTACTAATGTATTGTGATTGTCCATATTGCCTCCTTTGCTGGATTGATTTCATTTTTCCATCGGATAATATACTTATTGTTTCCATGGTTACGACCACCCTGTAATCCAGCAGCAGTGGCCGGGTTCACACACTACATGAAAAACGTACTTTTACTATATTGTGCGAGCACGGTCACCGCTACTGGATTACAGGGTGGTCAAAACCATGGAAACGAGCAGTGTATAATGTGATGGAAAAATGAATCCAGCCAGCAAAGGAGACAATATGGACAGTCCCAATACATTAGTAAGTGCCTTGTATTAACTTCCTCGACATGATAAATGCCATTTGCTGAAGTGAGACAACCCCTTTAAGTTTTCATTGTTCTAGCGTTATCAGATAGGTTTACCTTTATCTGAAGATTTCTACTGCATGGACTGCTGTCTTTGGATCTTTAAAATACTAAAATCTATGCAGACCAAAATAGTGCAAACAGATATATAGATGAAGGGACATGTTGTCCCGAAACGCGTTTGAAGCAAGGTGGGAGACTACCTGAAAATGATTGAACTTATGGCAAAGTAATTTCGCAATACATAAAAAGGAGCGCTCCATGTAAAGACATTGTCATGCTATCCAGAGACATTGTTACGCTATCCAGAGAACCCTGCTATCCCGGATCATTACCATTCCGGTCACGTGAACGCACACCAAACAGACGTGGTGTGCGCTCCCAGACACCATGAGGGACGCCGAAAGTTCGTCCGGCAGCTACTGGAGAATCTCACAGGGGAATAAGAAGTGTCAGAAGGTAAGCGCTTTTTGTGCCAAAGACCACACGGAACAATGCGTTTAGGTGCCGCACCTCAGACACACCACCCCACACGTTAATTTCTACCTAAAAAACTTTCTAATTAACGATGAAAATATATAAAAATCCATCCTAGGAGGATCTAAACCCATACATTGGAAGTATATATATATTTGAAAGGATCAACATGAATTTGGTCTGGAACGGCTCTTGCTTGCTGTTTGTATACAAAAACACTGCGCATGATCTTTTGGAATTTAAGTGATATATTGAATAATGTTTTTATTTAGTATATAATCATAGTAACATCGATGAATTACAGTAACATTTTTATGAAGTAAGTAGCTAGATTGTTAGCGTCTACTTTTATTTTTATTGTATATATTTTGGTACTTCCCCTTTTATAATAAATACGTGATTCCAGATGTGAGAGTGCCTGCTACTACTTTTT
Source organism: Bufotes viridis (assembly GCA_033119425.1). Classification (NCBI taxonomy): domain Eukaryota; kingdom Metazoa; phylum Chordata; class Amphibia; order Anura; family Bufonidae; genus Bufotes; species Bufotes viridis. The sequence goes on from CM065590.1 coordinate 235,700,049, forward strand.
ATACACAGATATATAGATAGATTATAGATGTACCTGTTTCTATATATCTGCATATAGCAGAGTGACATAGAAATACACGAGTAGGAGTGAAGGATAGAAGGAATGTGTGATGAGAATCAGTGTGATTGCATGGCTCTGAATAACACATTCTCTATGCATGTAACATTATGAGGTGACCTGTATAATGGCTTTCTATTCATACCACCCTTAGGAGTTACAGTCATTACTCTAATACTAATAGAAGAGATACGTAAGACATCCAGCTAAACATACATTTCTTGTATGAGTGACGCACTCCTTATACATAGGTAACTGGCTCTTCACAAAATCTTTGTCTGCAGTTGATGCTTCCTGAGACTGGAAATTCCCGTTGATTTGAGATATATTTGGAGATGCGCTTTAACTCTTTAATCCCATGTGAAATGTGACCACAGAAATACATATATATCCAGGGGTTGACGCAGCTGTTCAGGTTTCCCAGAAGCATTATAATTGTGAATACGGGGCCTGAAAATAAAACAGTAATAAATTACAGCACATGTTTTTATTGAGGGTTCTAAGGCTAGTTTCACACTAGCGGCAGGATGGATCCAACAGGCTGTTCAGCCTGTCCGATCCGTCCTGCCTCTTTTTTGCCATGCTGCCGGACTGCCGCTCCATCCCCATTGACTATAATGGGGGCAGGGGCGGAGTTCCCGCACAGCACGGCAGTGCACGGAGAGAGGCCACCGGACTAAATGTCGGACAAGTCGTAGTTTTAGTCCGGCGTCCTCTCTCTGTGCACTGCCATGCTGCACCGGAACTCCGCCCCCTCCGGCGACACACTTGAACTAGCGGCAGGACGGATCTGACCTGCCGCTAGTGTGAAACTAGCCTAAAGGCATCTTTCACTAATTACATTATTATTATTATATGTATTTAAGTACCATATTTTTCACTCTATAAGACCCACTCCCCGAAAGAAGAAGAAGAAAATGTAAGTGCATCTTATGGAGTGAATACTAATGAGCACTTCCATTATGGAAGTGCGCATTAGTACAAGAGGATCACAGTGTGGCAGGAAGAGCACTAGATTACAGGAGAGGTAAGTAGATTTTTTTTTTTTTTTGTCTGCTCTGAGGTCTTATTAACATCGGGGTCTGTTTTAAGGTCTGAATGGGGGTCTTAGAAACATTGAGTGTCTGATCTGAGGTCTCATTAGTGATCATTCACATTCAATATTGGAGGTTCTGATCTGAGGTCTGAATAGGAGTTTTAGAAACATTGGAGTATTAATTGGGGGTCTGATGGTCTTTTTCACATTGGGGTCAGATCTGGGGTCTGGATGGGGTCTTATTAACATTAAGGGTCTGATCTGAGGTCTAATTGGGGGTCTGATTAACATTGGGGGTCTTATTTGAGGTCTGAATAACATTGGGGGTTTGATTGGGGCCCTAAGCTGAGGTCTGATTAAGGCTACATTCACACAACCGTATAAATGGTTCCGCATCCGTTCCGCAATTTTGCGGAACGGGTGCGGACCCATTCATTCCAATGGGGCCGCAAAAGATGCGGACAGCACACAGTGTGCTGTCCGCATCCGTAGATCCGATCCACGGCCCCGCAAAAAAGATAAAGCATGTCCTATACTTGTCCGCGGACAAGTATGGGCATTTCTATCATGGGGCCGGCTACATTCACACGGCCGATATCTGTGTTTTGCGGGTCCGCAATTTGCGGACCGCAAAACCCATACGGTCGTGTGAATGTAGCCTTAGGCTACATGCACACGACCGTTGCCTGCCTCCGCGTCCGCTCCTCCTTGAAATTTTGCGTCCGTCAAAAAAAACGGATGACGGACCGTTTTTTTTGACGGACCGTTTTTTTTGACGGATCCATTGTAAAAATGCCTATCCTTGTCCGCAAACGTGAAAAAAATAGGACATGCACTATTTTTTTGACGGAATGAAAACACGGATCACGGATGCGGAACACAAACGGTTGACCATCCGCATTTTTTGACGGACCCATTGAAATGAATGGGGAAGCATCCAATCCGTGAAAAAAAACGGAACGGACGCGGAAACAAACAACGGTCGTGTGCATGGGGCCTAACACTGAGGATCTGATTGGTGGTCTCATCTGAGGTCCAATGAAAAAAAAAATTTCTTCTTATTTTCCCTAAAACCTAGGTGCATCTTATAAGCAGGTGCGTCTTATAAGGGTCAGAAATATGGTAATTGTTGTTTAATACACTAAAGAGCAGTCCAATTTTGGGCCTAAAGGGGTTTTGCCACAGTATAGAGGATTAGTAGCGGATCCCCTGTCCTAATGAAGCGGCAGGTTCAGCATGTGCCATGGCACTGCCACTTCTCCTCTTCTTTATGGCACTGCCTTAAGTAGCTGAGCACTGTTTTCAGTTTTCTCTGACAGTCCATTAGGATGGAGCAATGGGACCCTCGTTCTCAGGATCACGAGGGTCGCAGCTGACAGACGCTCACCAATCAGCTAGTTAACCCCGTATAACTTTAATAATTGAAACAACCCGTTTAAGCAATAAAACATTTTTTTCGTTTTTTCCTCCCTGCATCCTTTCAGGCATACAATTTTTTAAAATTTTTTACTTACTTTGCTATTTGAGGCCATGTTTATTATGAGAAAATGTATTGATGTTTAGGCATCACATATATTTAAATATTTAGTATTATTATTGTTTTTATAATGTTACAAATTGCATTGAAAAGCACTTGCTTCAAGCTTCTTCCTTTTTTTGTAATTTAGTTTTTTTGCATATCTTTGTAATTAACATGATACATTTCTACAAGTTGTAAGAGTGTTAGGATTATGAGGATATCAAACATGGCTCTACTGTTTATTGAGCTTTATTGCATAAAGACATTTTAAGAATGTTTATTTTTTTAAATCCTTTATACAATGTCATATTTCTATGTACTGTTGATGAAATAGAAAGAGGATTCTTTTGAACACTACACACAAAACCCACAAACATAATGCTAAAGTTACACAAGAGTAACTTGAAGAGGTTGCCCCACTCAAATATTGCTTATGGTTAAATCCAAGATATTCAAGAAATGATTGTTAGTATACCTCCAGCTGCCGTTTCTATTGAACATACTGAGGTGGACACACATGCTCGGTCTTGCTCTTTCCGGTATGCGCAGGGATCCCTGGTGTTCGGAAGCTGTAGCTGTCCCCAAACAGCAACTCACTGTTGTCATTGGCTGCAGCAGTGCAGGGGACCATGTTCATACCTCCGCCCGGAGTAAACAAGCCAGGACGCAAGACCGGAGTAGCAGGGAGCAGATTAGTATGACTATTTCTTTAGGTCATACATGCTACAGGGGAGGGAATAATTAAGGGCATTAAACTCTTTAAATGCTATTTTAACTGCTATATTACCATTATTCCTGGAATATCAGGAGATATAAGCATACATTAATACATGCAAATACAAAAAAATTATAATTATGGGCTAGATTCAACTATAAAAAATATTCTTTGTGGGGTAACCATTCAAGTGGGGCTGCACGATATGGGAATTTTGTGCAATTGCGATTAGGGCCCTAAAAACTGCGATAACGATATGCGATGCGATATTTTAAGGGAATTGTGCTAGAGGTCTATCTGCTTGGATTTTCATGGTAAAAGCACACACAGATGACTGATAATGTGAAATGTAGTTCCGCTGAACTCAAGAACTGAAATGCGCAGTGTTTTTCAAAATAAAATACATATTTGCATTACTGCAAAAGTACAAGATACAAAACTTGCCATTTTCTTAATATCCCTGCACAGAACAGATAAAAAAAGATAGATATAAGAACATGTGTTCATTAAAATAACGACTTTCCTCCAGCCCCTCCTCCCTCCCGCACTGTAACTGATGTATCGCTGGCCGCGCTGTGTAGCATAGCGCCCGGAGATACAGTGTCAGTGTCACGTAGAAAGTCAACCATCGCTTTATAAGACGCACTACCATTCCCCCCCCCCCCACTTTTGGGGGGAAAAAAGTGTGTCTTATAAAGCGAAAAATACGATAATATAATTGCAGCATTTTTGGGTCAGCAAATTGCGATTGCGATATGGCGATTAACTGCTTCAGGACCGCCGTACGCAGGATTGCGTCCTGCGGGCGGTCCTGCTCTTCTGTTCGGACGCGCCGGGGCGTCATCTCGCGAGACGCGAGAGTTCCTGTGAACGCGCGCGCGTGCGCGCGTTCACAGCGTCGCGCGTCTCGAGAGTTGGACTACAGCCTGCCAGCGATGATCAATCGCTGGCAGGCTGTAAATGCGATAAGAATCGCATCAAACAGCTATATCAGACGCTGTTTTACGAAAAGGATCACCCCCCTGTCATTGATCACACCCCGTGTAAGGCTCCATTCAGACTTCCATATGTGTTTTGCGGATCCGTGCATTCACGGATCCGCGGATCCTCAAAACACGGACACCGGCAATGTGCTTTCCGCATTTTGCAGATCCGCACATTGCCAGAACTATATAGAAAATGCTTTTTCTTGTCCGCAATTGCGGACAAGAATAGGACATGTTCTATATTTTTGCGAACGGAAGTGCAGACCCGAAGCGCGGATCCGTAATTCCGGATCCGAGCGGGACAAAGTCTGTCCCCATAGAAATGAATGGGTCCGCAATTCCGTTCCGCAAACAGAATTGCGGACGTGTGAATGGGGCATAAGGGTCCCTTATCACCGCCAGTTAGCTAGCTACTTGTTAGGTAGCTAGCGCCCAGCCCACCGCAGTCACTGATTTTGGCAGAGATTTTTTCATCCACATTGCGAATGAAAAAATCTGTGCCGTTCATTTTATTATTTTTTTTCAGCGCAGAGGCTGAACGGAAAAAAAAAATCTCATTACCCGTATGCTCAATATACGGAGAATCGCAGAAACTCCTAATGCTGGCCATACGTGTAATGATTGCGGAGACCCTCAAATGGCAGGGCAGTACAAAAACCCCACATGTGACCCCATTTTAGAAGACATTTCTCTCACTCAGCATGGGTATATGTAAAAATACACCCCAAAACACATTGCCCTACTTCTCCTGAGTACGGCGATGCCACATGTGTGACACTTTTTTGCAGCCAAGATGCGCAAAGGGGCCCAAATTCCAACGAGTACCTTTTAGGAGGGTATTTTTACGCATTTTTCTTCTCACGCTTTAGGGCCCCTAAAATGCCAGGGCAGTATAAATACCCACATGTGACCCCATTTTGGAAGAAGACACCCTAAGGTATTCGCTGAGGGGCATAATGAGTTCATGAAAATTAAACTTTTGTCAAAAGTTAGCGGAAAGGGAGACTTTGTGAGAAAAACAATAAAAATCAATTTCCACTAACTTGTGCCAAAAAAAATATTCTATGAACTCGCCATGCCCCTCATGGAATACCTTGGGGTGTCTTCTTTCCAAAATGGGGTCACATGTGGGATTTATACTGCCCTGGCATTTAGGGCCCTAAAGCGTGAGAAGAAAATGCGTAAAATGCTCTCCTAAAGGTACTCATTGATTTAGGGCCTTTGCATCTTGGCTGCAAAGTGTCACACATGTGATCGCCGTACTCAGGAGAAGTAGAGCGATGTGTTTGAGTGTATTTTACATATACCCATGCTGAGTGAGAAATATCTCTGTATATTGACAACTTTGAATAAAAAAATGTAAAAAGTTGTCGTTTACAGCGATATTTCTCACACGCAGCATGGGTATATGTAAAATACACCCAAAACACATTGCCCTACTTCTCCTGAGTACGGCGATACCACATGAGTGACACTTTTTGCAGCCAAGATGCAAAGGGGCCCTAAAACCAATGAGTACCTTTAGGATTTCACAGGCCATTTTTATGCATTTGGATTCTCACACTTTAGGGCCCCTAAAATGCCAGGTGAGTATAAATACCCACATGTGACCCCATTTTGGAAAGAAGACACCCCAAGGTATTCCGTGAGGGGCATGGTGAGTTCACAGGAATTTTTATTTTTGGCACAAGTCAGCGGAAATTGTTTTTTTTTTTTTTATTTTGTTTTTTACAAAGTCTCATATTCCACTAACTTGTGACAAAAATAAAATTTTACATGAACTCACCATACCCCTCACAGAATACCTTGGGGTGTCTTCTTTCCAAAATAGGGTCACATGTGGGGTATTTATACTGTCCTGGCATTTTAGGGGCCCCTAAAGGGTGAGAAGAAGTCTGGAATCCAAATGCGTAAAAATGCCCTGTGAAATCCTAAAGGTACTCATTGGTTTTAGGGCCTTTGCATCCAGGCTGCAAAAGTGGCACACATGTAGTATCGCAGTACTCAGAGAGTAGGGCAATGTGTTTTGGGGTGTATTTTTATATATACCATACTTTGTGTGAAAATATCTCTGTAAACGACAACTTTTAAAAAATTTATACAAAGTTGACAATTTACAGAGATATTTCTCTCACCCAACATGGGTATATGTAAAAATACACCCCAAAACACATTGCCCTACTTCTCCTGAGTACGGCGATACCACATAAGTGCCGCTTTTGCAGCCTGGGTGCGAAAAGGGCCCAAATTCCAACGAGTACCTTTAGGTTTTACATGGCGGCTCACAATTTAGCCCCGCCCAAAATGCCAGAACAGTAAACACACCCCACAAATGACTCCATTTCGGAAAGTAGACACCCCGAGGTATTCACTGAGGGGCATAGTGAGTCCGTCTGAGATTTCTTTTTTTGTGCCAGAAGTTATCAGAAATTGAAACTTTATTTTTTTTTCTCAGAAAGTGTCATTTTCCGCTAACTTGTGAAAAAAATGAAATGATACATGAACTCACCAAGCCCCTCCGCGAATACTTTGGGGTGTCTTCTTTCTAAAATGGTGTCATTTGGGGGTATTCATACTATCCTGACATTCTAGCACCTGAAGAAACATGACAGGTGCTCAGAAAGTCAGAGCTGCTTCAAAATGAGGAAATTCACTTTTTGCACCATAGTTTGTAAACGCTATAACTTTTACCCAAACCAATAAATATACACTTATTGATTTTTATCAAAGACATGTAGAACAATAAATTTAGAGAAAATTTATATAGAAATGTAGTTTTTTTGAAAAATTTTACAACAGAAAGTGAAAAATGTCATTTTTGCAAAAATTTCGGTAATTTTTGATTAATAGCAAAAAAAGTAAAAATGTCAGCAGCAATGAAATACCACCAAATGAAAGCTCTATTAGTGAGAAGAAAAGGAGGTAAAATTCATTTGGGTGGTAAGTTGCATGACGGAGCAATAAACGGTGAAATTAGTGTAGTGCGGAATTGTAAAAAGTGGCCTGGTCATTAAGGGTGTTTAAGCTAGGGGGGCTGAAGTGGTTAATTGCGATAACGATTGCTTTCGCGATATATTGTGCAGGCCTTCATTCAAGTGAATAATAATATATATTACAGACATTTTCCCACTACAGGGAGTGGCATATACCTAGGTTATGCCATTACATACTGTTCAATGGAGTTCCCTCTTCCTAGACACCCATCAAAACTTAATCTGTGCTAGTTAAATACTGTGGTTCCCACTATAATTTCTTTGTTTTTAGGATCCATAAGGATCTCAGAGGTCAGATCCCTCCTATATGCTGAAAATACCCCTTTCAGTGGTTTCTCTATATTTAATTCCACAAAAAAATTGATAAAGGCTCACCATAGGTGAACCTTTATCTTAAAATCAATACACTTAACATTTAAAAAGTAACATCCTTTGCCAAAGACCGCGCAGCCCAGTCTTACTGCTATATGTAGATAGAAAACAAATGATTTGGAGCATGAGAATAATTTCTGTTATCTAGACCATTAATCCATAATATCTTACCATCTGGAATATCAGTAGACCATGCAGCCCACATCTGAGCGATGAAGAAGGGTGTCCAACATGTAACATAAGAGACAACTGTCACTACAGTCATTCTCACATTCTTAATCATGGCTTTGGATATGCAGTTAACACTACTTGCCCTGAATATTCTTATCTGTGGATCACAAACTGGAAACCCCCTGTGCTTTTTCACACAGGCATTCATTTTTATCTCCCAGCAGATTTTGATCTGGCATATACTAAGAATAGTAACTGGAATAAAAAATATAGTGATAGAAATCCAGGTGACATATGCCAATAAGCCCCAAGGTTCCATGAACTGAGCCCAGCACTCATATATGCCAGGAGCAATCTCTGTTTTGGAAAAAATAAAAGCCTGGGGAACACTAAAAATGAGAGAGATTGACCAACTTGTGCAGATTGCAGAGTTCCACAGAGCTCGTGTTTTCTGAAATGTCACAATGGGGTAGCATATTGCTTGAAACCTGTCCAAAGTCATCACAACGATCATATACGTGGAAGCAAACATTCCAACCAGTTGTAAATACTTAATAGTCCGACATAGTGGATCAGGTCCCATAAAAACATCTGTAATGTCCCAAATCAGCTGAGGGAGAACTTGAAAAAATGCCACAACTAGGTCAGCCAAGCTTAAGTGAAGCATAAACACATACATGCGAGACAGCTTCTTTCTTCTGTTCCACAAAGTAAAAATCAGGATAAAATTTCCAACTGTGGCCGCAATGAAAATGATCCCGAGCACAGAAATCTCAGCATAAGCCAAATGCTCTTCTCTCTTGGACCAGACAGTTATTTTAGTCCAGTTGTTCTTGCTTACTTCATGTTCAATGTGGTCCTGCTGTTCCATTAAAGAATCAGAAATGTTATTCATTGTGTGAAAATGTTGTTAGTAAATTGATGTATTTTTCTTGATGACTGTACTCTTTTCATAGAGCAAAAAGATAATGATTTTAATGTGGTTGTCCGTAAGAAGAAAAGGTATGCTTCTTCAATGGATGTGGCTGAGGGGCACTCCTCCTCCTGACCAATTCCAGGAATTGATGATGTACTAAATTCATTCTATCTGACTGGCTTTAGAAAGGGGAGTGACACATGCAACACAGTATTTATCACAGTAATATATTGGTGTTGTATGCCTAAGGGTACTTTCACACTTGCGTTGCGAGGATCCGGCAGGCAGTTCTGTCATCGGAACTGCCTGCCAGATCCGGAAATCCGTGTGCAAATGGAAAGCATTTGTAGGCGGATCCGTCTAACAAATGCATTGAAACACCGGACGCGTCTCTCCGTTGTCATCCGGAAAAACGAATCCGGTATTTTTTATTTTTTTGCGCAGACCAAAAAACCGGATCCGTTTTGCTAGAACACTTGGTGCCGGTGCATGGAAAATAATGCCGGATCTGACCGCGGTATTTTCTCCGGCCAAACACCGTAAGAGTGACTGAACTGAAGACATCCTGATGCATACTGAAAGGATTGCTCTCCATTCAGAATGCATTAGGATAAAACTGATCAGTTTTTTCCCGGTATTAACCCCCTAGGACTGAACTCAATACTGGAAAACTTTAACGCAAGTGTGAAAGTACCCTAAAATGTATGCTATGATGACTCCATTTATCGAAATATAATAATATGCAGGGCTGGACTGGGAACTTTAAAGTGGTCCTGGAAAAAAATGTGTCCCCATGTTGTAGGTGGGTCTAAACTGACAGAAGGCAGAACTAACAAAGTAGGCAGAGACAACAGAAGTAGGAGGGGCCTGCAATACTGTAGTGCAGCACAAAATACTGCCCCCTCACCACGGTATTTAACTTTATCACCCTTGTAAGTATATTGATACAGTTGAGTTCAGGAGAGCACCTGCGGCTGTTGTCCAGGTGCATAAGTATAAATAATTACAAGTTTAGATGCACTACTGTGCTGGATGCAAACAGTAACATCTGACTAAACACCCTCACATTGATGTTAAAAATGAGACAGTATATCCTTATATTAAGGACATACCTGAGCCCATGCACCACGCCAAGGTTTCTCAAGTAGAACAGGACCTAACGCTAAACCTACCTGTACCGTATGGGTAGTACCAGGAGCCAGTGGGCAAATTACAGCAGCATAAGGTCCGACTCACAGCAAACAGCTCCCAGTTCCCTCCAGTGTGACTAACCACACATACAATAGGAGGAGGGAGGAGGCTTAGAGTCCCACCCATGGCTGGCTGATATGTTGCAGGCCTCACAGGTGCACCTAAATGCTGCTTATGGATGGTAATCACTTATCCATCACTAAGCCGTTTTTCACTTTTGTGTGAATAAGGCATTAGATGTTGGTAGCTTAGATGTACTGCCTAGAATCAGTGCAGCACGGTGGCTCAGTGGTTAGCACTGGTGCCTTGCAGAGCTTGGTTCCAAAGTTTGAATCTGACCAAGGACAACATCTGCATGGTGTTTGTATGTTCTCCCTGTGTATGTGTGGGTTTTCTCCGGGTACTACCACACTCCAAAGGGAACTTAGATTGTGAGCCCCATTGAGGACAGTGAGTGATAATGTCTATAAAGTGCTGTGGAATATGTTGGTATAACCAAATAAAACAGATATGTAATAAATCATCTGTAAAGATGGTCAACAGACCTGTTCGGTGCAAACTTTCATGATCACCTGCTACTTATGTGGCATTGCAATTGTGGGGGTAGAAATGGTTCTTATTTTTCAATTTATAAAATACAATAAAAGAACGGTAAAGTCTCAGATTTAAAAAGAGACTCCACTTTTGAAACTTTCACAGTTTAAATCTAAGGACTAGATTTACCAATATTTTGCACATCACAATAATAGCATGAAAAGTCTCAGATTAGGCTACTTTCCCAGTAGCGTTTCTATTTTCCGGTATCGAGATCCATCATAGGGTCTCAATACCAGAAAAGCGTGTCAGTAGTATGAGGTGCTATAGATATCGCAGGACAGGATGCCAGTACAACATTATACATAGTCTGAGGCGCTATAGATATCGCAGGACAGGGTGCCAGTACAACATTATACATAGTATGAGGCGCTATAGATATCGCAGGACAGGGTGCCAGTACAACATTATACATAGTCTGAGGCGCTATAGATATCGCAGGACAGGGTGCCAGTACAACATTATACATAGTATGAAGCGCTATAGATATCACAGGACAGGATGCCAGTACAACATTATACATAGTATGAGGAGCTATAGATATCGCAGGACAGGGTGCCAGTACAACATTATACATAGTATGAGGCGCTATAGATATCGCAGGACAGGGTGCCAGTACAACATTATACATAGTCTGAGGCGCTATAGATATCGCAGGACAGGGTGCCAGTACAACATTATACATAGTATGAAGCGCTATAGATATCACAGGACAGGGTGCCAGTACAATATTATACATAGTTTGAGGTGCTTATCGATATCACATAAAGCGAGCTGCATTAGGGGTATAAGTCAAATCAAAATAATATTGTACATATCAGTGCTAGACAATGAATTAATACAAATAACGGAGGTAAGTATAAGGTCTAAAAGGACAATGAGTAGAGAAATATAAAAGGATGTATTGCCATACATATTTACACCATAATTTGCAGTTTGCAATACTTTTTAAAAGTGGTGAGAATAGGGACAAGACTTAGTGAAAGGGGCATGACCTCACACTTTACAGATTTACTATAATTTAAACCAGAAACTGGTGTAAACTATAGCCAAAATCCAGCCATGCCAGCTTGCGTAGTCAGCCCGTATGAGTTGAACATTGGAGCCTTTCATGCCAGGATGCTCTTCCTTGACCTGCGCTGTATAGTGCAGGGTGAGGGCTTTTTCTGCACATCCGGTGACGTACCGTGCTGTGCTAGCAGGAGGTTTCTGCCTAGCAGTGTGTCCCGTTTAAAACAGGCTAGAGAAGTGCTGATGACCACCCATAAGTGCCAATGACATCACAGGGTGCACTGCTAGGCAGAAGCCTCCGCCTAGCAGTGTAAAAATGTAAACAAAAGCCCTTGTCCTGTGCGATGCTCACCTCATATGGACTGGAGGGGTGAGTAAGGGGTTATGTCAGGGTTCAACGCTAACTCGGACAACCCCTTTAATCCATAGGTTTTTTTTTCATTATTCACACTCAAAGAAAAAAAATCTGTTTCCCCTTTGTCTCCAGAGAAAAAGTATAATGGAAAGATTTTTGCTTCTTCTGTCTGTGTTTTAGACCCACTCCTGGTTTTGGCTTACAAAGGGCTCATGCACACAACCGTGTTTTTTGTCTACGTCTGATCTGCATGTTTTTTTGCGGGTTGGATGCCGACCCATTTACCTCAATGGGGTCACAAAAGATGCGGACAGCACACGGTGTGTACATATGTACGTTCCAAGGCATCCACAGGAAATAGAACATGTCCTATACTTGTCCGTTTTACAAGGACTGTTCGATAGATGGCGAAACGCACACGGCCAGTATCTGTGTTTTGTGGACCCGCAATTTGCACACAGCAAAAAGGATACAGCTGTGTGCATGAGCCCAAATATTGATGAAAAATACTGACCAAATGCTAACCGTGTGAAAGTGTCCTTACCAGCTGGGCTAGTGAGGCGTACCTATAAAAGGTGCAAAGGTATTAGTTGCACCCAGGCCCTGGTGCTTGATGGGGATGAAAGGACCCTGTGCAACATGAAAGGACCCCAGTATTATTAATGGTACATGTAAGAGCTCTCATAATTAGTCATGAAAGGTTTCAGTTGGCACCTCTAGTTATTATTGCAGCTCAGAGATTAGCGACCACTTCTATAAACTGGCAGCTGATGTCAGTAACTGCAGAATACCCCCTACCCCACCCCCCTTTCTCTCCATTTCACATGTGTATGTGCTCAAAGCCTCCACACTTATCTGGAGTAATAGATGGAATACCGAAATGGACATTTGTGATTGGGGCATCTTTAGAATGGTCAATAGGTACACAAGGGCATTCTGGTGGTTTAGTGAACTCCAAACCTAGTGACAAGTTCATTTTAAAGGACGGCAAATAGTTTAGATGTCATGGTTACCATATATATTATCATTTCCATGAAAAGAAAATGACTACACAGAAAGCCTTCCATCCTCGAATGCTCAGTGCAAGAACATGTACGTGTTTTCTGAGAAATTCCTTATGTCGCCTACAATAATGAAAAGGAAAATGCGTCATTCAGCTTCTCTGCCAATTATATGTATCACTAAACCTCTTTCAGTCTTGCAGCAATTTGTATTTCTAAGGCTTCGTTCACTTCACCGCTCAGCCTTTCCGTTCTCCTGCCCCGTTTAGGAGCAGGAGAACGGAACGGACGGAAAAGCCACATAACTGACACCAAACTGAGCCGAAGGGAGCCTAAGGACCCCATAGACTATAATGGGGTCCGTTAGATGTCCACTCAGAAGATTATTTTTAAGAGGAGACAAAAGTCCTGCATGCACAACTTTTGTCTCCGCTTAAAAATAATCTTCTGAGCGGACACAACCTGAAAACTAATCTAGTTGACATGACAGAAATTTGCAATATCCACTAATGTAAATGATAGCAGGATGTAAAGGAGGCATACTGATGGTCCATTTGACCTTGGTTGATTTATAGACTGTAACAATGGCAGTTGGCAGCTCCTGCTATGTACCTCAGTCGAACTGCACACAAGGCCCCTCCTTTCCGCTGCAGGTTCCAGACCCGCTTTCCTGCACTGTTACAGGCTGCGACAGCTTCAGTTGCACCTTGTAGGAGCCGCACGCGTCCTGGTTCTTTAAGGGTTCGTGCAGACCCCTGATTCCGCCCTCACTCCAATCCAGGCCAGGCACCACCTTTATAAGGGTGCTTACCCCTTCCTGTGATGCCTTAGCAATATGGAGTTTTCTACAGCGAAGGTTTCAGCTTGTTCCTGCGTTGTTATCCTGCTTCCGACCTTAGCCTTTATCCTGACCTCGTCTCTGTCTGATCCTCCTGACCTGGATTGTCGACCACGCCTCTGTCTGCTGTGCAGCTCGTCTCACCCGCTGCACCTGAGCTATTCAGCTCTGCTGTTCTAACAGCTCCAGCTCTGCCTAACCACCAACTCAGCTCTGCTTCATCCAGCGACAGCTTGCTCCACCTGCCTGTATCCCCGGTGCTTGCCCCCCAGCTGCCACTTAACCGGGACCACTCTTGCAGTGGCGACCTGGTGTCTCCCCTGCAGCTGAGACCAGCTTCCGCATCCAGGAGCGGGATAAAGGGTGAAGACCAGGGGGGCACTTAGATTCCGCTCCCAAGTTTGGCCCAAAGTCAAACCGGCACAGCGTCTCCCCACCCGTTAAAGCGTTACATAAACTTGATTTCACTCTCAGGCAGGGGCGTAACTACCATAGAGGCAGACTATGCAACTGCCATGGGCAGGGGCGGACTGAGCGGTCGGGCACTTCGGACATGGTCCGAGGGCCCGGCCGGGAAGGGGGCCCGGCGGCTGCCGCTGTCCAGTGTAGAGAAAATGACCAGCTGTGTGGCTGTGCTGTGCGCAGTGCAAGTGAAGTACTACATATCATTCACACCACCACACAGTCCAATTCTTGACTCTAGGCACTGGCAGTCACTCTGCACTATGACCAGGCACTGGACAGAGGCAGGCAAGGCAGGCAGGCTATGGGGCCCGGCAGCTGGACTCAGAGCAGCTACGCGGCGGCGCCTACTTTACATGTACGTCATGGAAGGAGGGGCCCGGCAGCTGGAGCTACAAAGGAAGAGAGGAGGGGCCGGCCATGGCGTCCTGTGCGGCGCAGAAGCGCACCATGGTGATGTCAGTCGTCACATGACGTTACTGACGCCTTCAACGTCATAGGCCGCGCTGGCAGAGGCACAGCACCACACCATCCACGCGCCCACTTCCAAGTTCCCTCCTGCCCTGCCTGCTGTTTCGGCCCAGATTGGAGTGCTGCAGCAGCCTGCAAGTGAATATTGTGTATGGACTGGACTCAGCGAGAACTGTTATGGGGGAGATCTGTGGATGACATGAATCATAAGTTGCTATATAGTGTCATCCATAGACCCCCCCCCCCCATAGCAGTGCCCTCTACAGGTCCCCCATAGCAGTGCCCTCCCCCATAACAGTGTCATTCTCAGATCCCCTATAACAGCGACATCCATAGATCCCCCATAACTGTCATCTACAGCTCCCCATAACAGTGACCTCCATAGATCCCCCATAGCAGTGTCCTCCACAGGTCCCCCATAGCAGAATCCTCCACAGGTCACCCATAGCAGTGCCCTCCGCAGGTCCCTCATGACAGTGTCATCCTCATATCCCCCATAACAGTGACATCCATAGATCCCCAATAACTGTCATCTACAGGTCCCCATAACAGTGACGGCCATAGATCCTCCCATAGCAGTGTCCTCCACAGGTCCCGCAAAACAGTGCGCTCCACAGGTCCCCCATAGCAGTGCCCTCCACAGGTCCCCCATAGCAGTGCCCTCCACAGGTCCTCCATAACAGTGACATCCATAGATTCCCCATAACAGTGTCATCCGCAGATTCCCCATAACAGTGACATCCATAGATCCCCCATAACAGTGTCATCCACAGATCCTCCATAACAGTGACCTCCACAGATCCCCCATAACAGTGTCATCCACAGATCCCCCATAACTGTGTCATCCACAGATCCTCCATAACAGTGTCATCCACAGATCCCCATAACAGTGTCATCCACAGATCCCCCATAACTGTGTGTCATCCACAGATCCCCCATAACTGTGTGTCATCCACAGATCTTTTCCACATAAAACTATGTATCAATCTCCTGCTCTATAACATGCTGCCTGCAGATTATTTTTCATTTTCATGGTGACAGGTTCCCTTGAAAGGGTTTTTCCCCCATCTTATAGGGTGATACCAAATCTCTACTAGATGGTTGCAGTGTTTAGCAGCTACCATTGGCAATACTATCATCTGACTGACGGCAGCAGGAAAAAATACAAGCTTACTACAAACTAGCAAGTACGGATAAACTTTAATTCTATATGACCATTTCTGACTGCCCTTTTGGAGGACAGCAGCATGACCTGTAATTTTATTTAAAAAAAAAATTTCAGCAGTCTAATTTGCGTTATGCTACCTATCGTAATGTAATCACATTGACAATTATGCCTGATGAAGGTGGTGGACCACCACCGAAATGCCTAGCATACTTTTTATGTAATTTTCTTCTGTGTTTTATTAAAAAATAAAAAGCCCATTTGAATTTTTATTTTAACGTTGTACTAACATTCAGATTCATGTAAATGAGCAGTAGCGGGCGTGGTGCAGCATTCAAAATGTTGCTATTCAATTTCTGACTGACCAGACAGTGATTCTGTATGTCCACTAGAGGGCGCTGTGCTTCTCCACATAACCAACAGCTAACACAGGATCAAGTTTATCATTCCAATAGATGGCGATGTGACAGTGAAATCTTAGTACTGTGCTGAATGCATAGGATAACATTATGAGTCTAATAGATGGTGCCCTCTTTTTGAGGAGTGAATTATACTGGGATTAGGATTATATCATTAACTCTGCTGCCCTTTTAACCCCCTAAATGCCGTGGTGCCTAATCACCTGCAGCATCTATGGGGTTAATCCGCTCTGCCATACTTGAGTGAGGACGTGGTGGACATTGCTCCAGAAAAGTGCCAAGAAGCTTAAAAAGTCGCAAATTATGGTACACATATGTCATGCGCCATAATCAGTATAGTGGCATAAGACAATTAGTAAATGTCCTCCATTGTGTCTGTATGACCAAAAATCAGGGTGCATGACTTGCAGAAATGCAGAGCATCCTTGGCATCACTGTGCTGATTGGTGGGAGAGTTCAGACCTCCATGATCAGTATTGATGGCCTACAACAGCGCTCAGCAACCTTTGGCCAGGAACGCAGCTATAGCGCAGCTATGTCCTATTCTTGTCCATGCTGCAGACAAGGACAGGCATTGTTACAATAAATCCGCAAAAAAAAAAAAAAATATGAATGCAATACGGATGTCACACAAACCATAAAATACATACATTTGTGTGCATGAGCCCTTAGGGTAAGGGCTCATGCACATTACTGTATGTATTTTATGGTCTGCAAAAACCGGATCCGCAAAAAATACGGATGACGTCTGTGTGCATTCCGTATTTTGCGGAACGGAACAGCTGGCCTTTAAAGGAACAGTCCTATCCTTGTCCGTAATGTGGACAATGATAGGACATGTTCTATACTTTGCAGAACAGACATACGTAATCAGAATGCACACGGAGTGACTTCCGTTTTTTTGGCAGACCTATTGAAATGAATGGTTCCGCAAGAAAAAAAGAAAAACGTAACGAGCATGGAAGGAAAATATGTTCGTGTGCATGACCCTTAAGTGTCACGGCTTGGTCGGTATTAAGGTAGGGTCAGTTTTAGGGCTCATGCACACGAACGTATTTTCTTTCTGTGTCTATTCAGTTTTTTTTGGGACTATTCATTTCAATGGGTCCGCAAAAAAAATGGAAGTTCCGTGTACATTCTGTTTCCGTATGTCCGTTCAGCAAAAAAATACAAGGATAGGATTATTCTATTAGGGGCCAGCTGTTCCGTTTCACAAAATACAGAATGCACACGGACAACATCCGTATTTTTTGCGGATCGCAAAATACATACGGTTGTGTGCATGAGCCCTTAGGGTTACGATTATTAATAGGGTCAGTATTATAGTTACCATTATTATTAGGGTTTGTATTACAGTTAGGAGTCCAGATTAGGATTAGTAATAAGGTTAGGGTCAGTATTATGGTTAGGCTCTGTATTAGGATTAGGGTTATTATTACATTATTTTTCATCTGAACCCATTACCTAGTATACCTACCTGCTTCTTGCTTGTGGGTCAATGTGAGAAGGCTGCAATATTGTAATCTGTAGTGAATTTGAATATTCTTAATTATTTAATTTATTTTCTCTTATGCGAAAAATCGGCAATGTGATATTCATGTAATGCGACTATTCTAAAACACGAATATATAGCACTATGGAATAAAGTGCTATATATTCGTTTTTTAGAATATTCGTCATTTTTTTCCATCTGAAGTCATGATTCCTCCCTGCTTAAGTTGCTTTTGGGTCAATGACTGTTCACATTAAATTGGAAAAAATGACGAATATTCTAAAAAAAAGTAAATGAAGCATTCTGGGAGTTGTAGTTTCTTAACAGCTGGAGTTCCAGAGGTTGCTGGTCCATGTTCTAGTTCTACTGGTCTAGGCATGCATGTCTACATTCTTTACAAGGATCTCCTGTTGATGATGTCATCTGTAGCTACATATCCTAGTTCAGCTTACCATGCGGTTTCTTGAGCAATATGTTTCCTAGTCATATATGTTTCTTCTGATCTTGTGGCCCAAATTATTGTGATGACTTTTCAGCTTCCCTGCTTCTGATACTGTCCTTCTATTTCCTATTTTAATGTAATTTGCTTTCCTTGACCCATTTGCCACAACTGTTCCATAAAACAGTAAAGCTTTTTCTACTATGGGGACCATGACAGAGGTAGTACTGCACAAAGCAGCAAGTCCACACCTCTCTGAGGGAGCTAAAGGGTTTGGCCATTGCAATGATATTGATGACTTATCCGCAATATCAGATTGGCATCAATATCATATTACCTGTGTTCTGTCTCACAGCAGCCATGCAGTGTAAATACAATTGCTCATTTCACTTGAATGGGACAAACAGTTGTAATTACACTGCGCTGTCTCTACAAAGGAGACGACACGCAGGTAATTTTGAAGCGGAAGCAGTGCTCGCACAAGCGCAGCTACAGACAGCAGCTAGACAGGCTGGGAGTGACTCAAGAAGGTCCTGGTACAGTAGGATCTCACAGGCATCTGGAGCCATGCTGACTGCAGTGCATATCCCAGTTGGTGGAGGGTACGTGAGGGAGGATCCATAGAGCGAACACAACAATCGAGATGGTCCCACAGATGCTCAATTGGGCTCAAGTCTGGGGATTTAGGGGGCCAGGGTAGTACTTGGACAACGTTGGACATACCTAGTTGTGTGACATGTCGCACTATATTGCTGAAAGATCCCATCTGCCCTTGGGAAGACAATCAGCATGTGTGGGTGTACGTGATCTGCAAGGATGGATTCATACACAAATCATTTGAGAGTGCCTTCCACATGGATGAGTAAGTTTAGAAAATGCCACAAAAACATTCCCCACACCATAACCCTGCCGCCACCAGCTTGTGTTCTTCCAGCAATGGTTGCAGGTTGTTCTCTGATGTTTCTCGAATGACGCAAATTTGATAAAATGTTTCTGTATAGTGCCACTTGCTTATTTATTTGTCCTGCTCACTGACAAGGCCGCACATGCTCAATTTCAGACTTCAACTGCCTCCTGAGTTGTGATAAGGAGAGCTGAGACACGCCTCCTGAGTTGTGATAGGGAGAGCATGGACACGCCTCCTGAGCTGTGATAGGGAGAGCATGGACACGCCTCCTGAGCTGTGATAGGGAGAGCATGGATACGCCCCCTTATCTGCAGCAGAAAAGACACTCTCCTTGAGCTGTCAGCTTGATATAAATCTAGCAGAGCAGTTGGAGCAATGAATGGGGAGATCTCTGGATCCATGTGAGGTACAGGGCTGGTTCTAGCTTTGTTAGGCTTCTTGCACACAGACGTTGTGCGACCGTTCCGTGCATTGGGGACCGCAATTGCAGGCAACTTGAATGGGTCCGTCATCCGTCCGCACCGTAAAAAAATAGAACATGCTCTATTTTTTTGCGGTGCGGAGGCACGGACAGAAACACCACGGTGCGGTGTGGTGGCACAGACAGAAACACGACGCGGCTGCTGTGGTGCAGCTACAGATTGCGGACCCATTAACTTGAATGTGATGCAGGGAGCACGCGGCCGGTGCCCACTGTGACACAGTGAGAGGTTTGGTGGTAAAAAAACAGGTATTTTCCTCTCAGCCTGTGCTGCTGGGTTGATTGCAGCCAGGTGAGGGCAAATACTGGACCGGATTTTAGGTGCCGGTCCGGGTTTTTTTTGGGTTAATGCCTAGGTGCCTTTAAAAGACAGCTGGGTTTATGCAATCTCTCTCTGTGTTTGGGATCTGAGCCCTGTGCTGGGCTGAAAAGCTGAGACCTGTGTGTCAGAAGAGCAGGCCATTTAAAGACGGTCAGTGGACTTTTTGTGTTTCTGAGCATTCAGCCAGGTGTGAACTTACACCTAGGATTTGAGGTGATTTAACCTGGAAACTGCTGGTGTTCCGTGGAGCTCTCAGGGCTGGAAGCAAGAGCTTGCAAAGAGGCGTGCAGTCTGCCTGGAAGCCTGAGGTTGGACTTTCCTGCGGCTGGGCTGACAGCCGGGTGTGAACACGCACCTAAACCACACAGGTGAATTTGATTCAGTCTTGGACTTTTGTTTTGCCTAAAGTTTTTGCTGTGTGTGAAGTAACACTAAGTGACTGATTTGAGTTTTGTTTGTGCAAGTGTGAAATAAAACACTGTTTGCTGCACTACCTGGACTCTCTTTGCCTCTATACTGCACCCGCACCGCTGTCTACCAGAGCAACCCCCACATTTAGTGTCGGATGCGGGCAATTGCAGTGAGGCTGGCGTGAAGCCAAAACTTTTCGTAGCATTTTTTTGGGCACTGTTGTATGTCCTGGATTAAGCCTGCCAAGCTGCAACCACCAACACAGGACAAGATGGAGGAGATGATAAAGCAGCTTGTCCAGGCCAACTTAAAGCAACAGCAGGCCATGGATGTCCAACAGCAGGCCATCGCACAACAGCAAAAGAGACATGAAGAAGCCTTACTTGTCCAACAGCAGGCCGTCGCACAGCTGCTAGAGGCTAATCAGCGACAGCAGGACACGAACCAGCGGCTGCTGCAACACGTAATGGTGCTAGAAAAGTCAGGGATGCCTCAGGGAGTGCACGATGCCCGGAAAGCAGTCCGCATGGCCGTTCCCAAGATGACACCGACAGATGATGTTGAAACCTACTTGGCGATGTTCGAAAAGGTGGCCGTGAGAGAGAGACTACCCCGAGACCAGTGGGCAGAGGTCATCGCTCCGTTTCTGGCGTCCGGACCCCAACAGGTTTACTTTGATTTACCGGACGACCAAGCGGCAGACTACTCTGTGGTTAAGGGTGAGATCCTGGCGAGACTGGGGGTGAATGTGTTGGTCAGGGCCCAGCGGGTACATCAGTGGGAGTTTAACCCAGCTGAGCCAGCCGACCCCAGTATTACAATTTGCTAAAACTCTTACAAAAATGGCTACCGACTGACGTACCTAGTCCCACTGCTATGCTGGACCGTATGTAGCTGACAAATTCTGGAGGGCATTGCCACTACCCCTCCAGCGCTGGGTTGGCCAGACATCTCCTACTAGTGCCCTGAGATGGTGGACCTGGTCGAACGTTATGGGGCTACTGAGGAACTTAAGGGGGACTCTGGGGAAGGGAGTAATAAAACCCAGAAAATCCCCTCCCAGACCCTGCGGCCTGAGCTGAGAAAGACCGCACGGGATGTGCCCTTGGGGATCAGGACTCTATAATCTGCTGGCGGTGCCAGGAGCCTGGCCATGTACGGGCCAACTGTCCCCTCCTGGGTGAGCCCATGGATGTAAACTTTGGGTATCGACAGTCATTGTATGCCAGAAGGGTCGATGTGTCAGAGGTTATCCATGATGAACATTTGTGTCGGGTGGAGGTGGGAGACACTCCAGTGGCAGCTGCTGGATTCGGGGAGTCAGGTGACCCTGGTGAGGGCTTCCCTGGTGCGACCCACAGAGTTTACAGGCCGGAGAGTCGGGGTTTTCAGCATTCATGGAGATTTAAAAGAATACCCCACTGCTCTGTTGTCTGTAAGCACGTGTGTCGGCAGGCAGGTCCATGAGGTGGCTGTAACCACGAGTATTCCCTATGATGTGATAATAGGAAGAGACTTTCCATTGTTCCCAGCCCTTTGGCCGGCCATTGTACATACAGTTCCCAGACATGTAGGAAAACTTCCAGTAGTGAGGCCTAGCCCAGGTGAGGTGTTAGAACCCCAGAAACCCAAGGCAGAGGGACCCACAGTAGGTCCGGTGGTTGAGGAGAAGACAGTCCCCCTAAATAGGATAGGTAGAAAACATAGGAAGGTGGCTCAGCCAGGCCAAAGCCGGACCTGCAATCGAGTGTCTGGGGTCCGTAGCCAAAGGGACCCGGTTTTGGTTGTTGGGCCACCTGTGAACAGTAAGGACAGCGCTAGGGGGAAGGGGGACCTATAAAATAGCACAATAGCACAAATAATTTTTGAAAAAGAAATCATGTTTTTGTGTCCACATTTTGGGCGACTGTCTCATGTAGGGGCTCATTTTCTGCCAGATGAGGTGATGGTTTGATTGCTACTATTTTGGACTACATTGGACTTTTTAATTGCTTGGCAATACACTTTTTTTGATGTAAGGTGACAAAAAATGGCTTTTTTGGAACAGTTTTAATTTAATTTTTACAATTTTACACCATTAACCTTAGGGGTAGATCACATGATAATTTTTATAGAGCAGGTCATTACGGATGCGGAAATCCTGCTAAATGAAGATAGAAGATCATTCTATCTTCATTCAGCAGGACCTGCGCTGACGTCACCGCGCTCACCACGTGGTGAGCATTATTACGTCAGCGCAGGTCCTTTTGCAGGTCCTGCAAGAAGAAGAAAGAAGACCATACTGGCTGCGCAATCAAGTGGATGAGGTGAGTTTATTTTTTAAATTTTTTAATTCCTCAATGGACATTTTAGTAAGCATTCTGTATTAAGAATGCTATTATTTTCCGTTATAACCATGTTGGAAGGAAAAATAATAAAATCAACAAAACACCTAAGCCAAACCCGAACTTCGGTGAAGAAGTCCGGGTTCGGGTCTGGGTACCACATTCAGTTTTTATCACGCGCGTGCAAAACGTATTGCACTCGCGGGGAAAAAACTGAACAATAGAACGCAATCACAGACAAAACTATGTGAAATTCCGTGCCTATTCGCGCGGGTTTCCAGCAAAACACCGGCATCGCATCCGGCCCTCACCCGCGACGCTCGTGTGAAAGAGGCCTAAGGGTCCTTTCAAACCCAAAGGCTGCTAAAGTATGCGCGATTGACGATGACAAGTCAATAACATTCCCAAGACTAGCATTTATAAGTTACGATCATCATTTATTTTATTCATAACTGTGGTTTTTCATGTGTTCACTCGTCTTTCCTCCTCTCATGTTAATTACATTAAAAATGACAAGCAGATAACTGTCTACAAAAGTGGATGTACTGCTGACAAATCGCTTTTAAGTCAGCTTCAAATAGGCAATCAATGACAAACAAGTAAATTATCACAGATCATTTGCTCGCTGCACATGTTTACACTGGACACTGATGGGGAACATTTGTTTGATCTAACAATTGTCTGTGTCATTATCACCCAGTGTAAAAGGCTCTTTACTGATAACTGTTCGCTGGCAGTTCATGAAATGGAACATAGGGTACTTTCACACTAGCGTTTTTCTTTTCCGGCTTAGAGTTCCGTTGTTGGGGCTCTATGCCGGAAAAAAACTGATCAGTATTATCCCCATGATTCTGAATGGAGAGAAATCCGTTCAGTATGCATCAGGATGTCTTCCGTTCATTATGTAAATGTTATTTAGACGGGGAAAATACCGCAGCATGCTGCGGTATTATCTCCGTCTAAAATCCTGGAACACATGATGGAATGCCGGATCCGGCATTAATTCCCACTGACTTGTATTAGTGCCGGATCCGGCATTACAAATACCGCAACGACGGATCGGTCCTTCCAGTCTGCGCATGCGCAGACCTTTAAAACTGTGAAAAAAAATCAAGACGGATCCGTTTTCAGAGACGGAGAGACGAATCCGCACTTGCAATGCATTTGTGAGACGGATCCGCATCCGGATCCGTCTCCAAATGCTTTCAGTTGTCATGTGGTATGACGGATCCGGCGGGTAGTTCCAGCGACGGAACTACCTGCCGGGTCCTCACACCGCAGTGTGAAAGTGGCCTTACACAGTTCTATGGAAAAGTTTTAGGCAGACATGGGAAAAATGCTGCAAAACAAGAATGCTTTCAAAAATAAAAATCGTTAATTTCTAACGATAATTTGTTTTCCCTTAGTCCTAACAGCAGCACAGATGGGGTTAACCACCCCCCGTGGACTGGCAGGACCGGCGGAATGTTTAATGAGCCCAAGACTAATAACTCAATTTAACAATTAAGTATCTCCTTAAAAGGAGGAAGTCAACCCCCAGCCCACTGTGTTTATAGCAAGAAAAAAACTAGACTTACTAGGGTGGGAAATTTGTGTGCTGCTGTTAGGACTAAGGGAAAACAAATTATCATTAGAAATTAACGATTCCCTTACGTCCTACCAGCAGCACAGATGGGGAGATAGCAAGAAAAACCCCTAGGAGGGCCTTCCTGCCTGGCAGAACTAAGAAAAGTCTGCCCAAAGGCTGAAAACTCAGCTAGACTGGCATCTAGTCTATAATGGGAGATGAATGTCGATTCAGAGCTCCAGGAGGCAGCTTTGCAAATCATGTTGAGAGGCAGAAGACTCCTCTCGGCAAAAGAAGTAGCCACAACTCTAGTAGAGTGGGCCTTCACGAATCCCGGAGGGTCCAGAGATTGTGGAAACAAAGGATTCCTTAATAGCCTCCTCAATCCACCGACTGATGGAAGGTTTGGATGCCTTATAGCCTTTAAACTTACCGGCAACAGGATTAGCAGATTCTCATCTTTCCTGAACTCCTTGATCTATCCACATAGATCCGGAGACATCTCGAGACGTCCAGAGGATGTCTAGCAGGTTCCTAGGAGGAGGTGGTAGATGTCGACAGAACCGGGAGGAATATCACCTGGTTGATGTTCTGGAAGGAAGGAACTTTAGGCCTACAATACGGGAGGAATCTAAGAAGGACCCGGTCATGTAAGAATAGGGCTCATGTGCTGAGAGAGCTTGAAGCTCAGAGACCCTCTTGGCCAAAGTCACTGCAAGGAGAAACACAAACTTCCAAGTGACGAACTTGATGTCCACCTCCTCTAACGGTTCAAAGGGGGAGATGCTAACCCCTGAGAACTACTGAAAAACCCATTGAAAAAAGGGGTCTCAGTACTGTAGGCTTTAATCTTTCAGCTCCTTTAAGGAACCGTTTGATCAGCGGGTCCTGAGAAAAAGCCTGTTAAGGCAAGCTGAGATGGCTGAAACTTGAATCTTCAGAGTAAAGGGCAAGGCCTCTATCAAGGCCGTTTTGCAGGAACTGAAGGATAGCGGAGAGGGGCGGATCTGCAGACGCCTCCTCAGTTGAGGTACAACAGGATGAGAATATCCTCATAATACAAGAGTAGGCTCTCTTGGTAGGGTCCGCTCTAGAATGAGACAGCGTTCTCAGGACCGACTCTGAAAGCCCTTCTATTCCGGGAAGGGACTGATCAACCTCCAGGCTGTCAGGTTGAATCTGTGCAGATCTGAGCAGAGGTGAGTGTCCCACGACACCAGGGTCTGCTGTGGGGAGCCTCCAATATTGTCCCGACTCAACTGGAGCTAGGTAAACCAGGATCTCTTCGGCCAAAACAGTATGATGGCTATTACCGAGGCCTGATCCTGACGGATTTTCATCAATACCCTCGGTATCATGGAAAAGGGAGGGAAGATGTAAGCCAGCCTGAACCTCCAGGATATTGACAGAGCGTCTAACGTCAGGGGGTTGTCCTCCCTGTAGAGGGAGCAGAACCTCTCCACCTTGGCATTGAACCTTGTTGCCATGAGATCCACCTCTGGCATACCCCACTTGAGGACTATCTGCTTGATTCTCCGGATGTAAAGACCACTCTACCGACGGAAGACCACGGCTCAGCCGCTATCATATTGAGGGAGCCTTGGATGTGGATCGCAGATAAGTGGGAAGGTACAACTCTGTCTAATCCAGAATCACCCCGATCTCTGACAAGAGGGGAAGTGATCTTGTGCCTCCCTGCTGGTTGATGTAAAGTACCGCAGTCACATTGTCTGACTGGACTTTCACCGTTTTGCCCCGGATCTGAGGGGCTAAGTGAAGGAGGGCTAGCCGGATAGCCTGAATCTCGCGGAGATTGGATGAAAGAAGCCACTCCTGAGGAAACCAGGTCCCGTGAACTGGAGTGTCGCTCTAGGTGAGCGTCCCAGCCTACTTAGGACGCATCCGTAGTCAATATGACCCAGACTGGCTGGGTCATAGACTTCCTGTCTAAAAGATGGCACCACCATCTGAGGGAATACCGAGTTTGCCAAGTCAGGGAGCACAGGGAGTTTAGCCCAGCAGGGCTGCCATTCCATTAGGAGAGGACCTCCGACTGTAGAGGGCGGAGGTGCCATAGAGCCCAAGGGACTGCTTCCGCAGACGCTGACATGAGCCCCAACATCTTCATGAGAGTCCGGATTGGAACTCGCCGGGAAAGGAACTTGCCGTGTTCTGAACCCGGAATCTTCTTTCTGGAGTCAACTGGAGCGACATCCCAGCGGAGTCGGTTATGAAGCCTAGATATCTTACTGAAGTCGACGGGCTCACGCTCGACTTCTACCAGCTGATGATCCAACCTAGGTGGAACAGAAAGGAGATTGTTACCTGAAGAAGTTGGGTTAGGACCGCTAGAGCAGAGGCTTTCAAAGCCAGTCGTCCAGATAAGGAATGATGGTCAGTCCTTGAAGCCTCAAAGCCGCCACCACAGAACCACCACCTTGGTAAAAGTGTGAGGGGCAGAAGAAATGCCAAAGAGAAGGGCAACAAACAGAAGATGCTTGACGACACCGGACACCTGGACCGTGATCCTGATATACTTCCTGGAACCAGGATGGATCGGGATGTGCAGATATGCATTCTTGAGGTCCAGGGCTGCCATCACGTCTCCAGGATTGACGACGTGAACTACTGACCTGATGGTTTCTACACGAAACTTCACCTTCCTTATAAATCGATTGAAATATCTCAGATCGATAATCATCCGGAGATCTCCTGAAGCCTTGGGAACCAGAAAACTGGTGAATAGATCCCTAGGCCCCGTTCTCCTGCCGGAACCTCCTCCAGAGCCCTTTGCAAATGTAGTCCTGAATGTAGGCCTCTAGGATCGCCTCCTTGGCAGCTTGTAGAAGGTTGATCTTGACAAACCTGTCCAGTGGAATAGAGGTGTTGTTGACTAAATAACCGTTGAAAATGATATTCAGGACCCAGGGATCCGAGATCTCTTGGATCCATTCTTCTCAGAAGTGGGAGAGACGACTCCGACGGGTACATGAAGCTTATTGGCAGGACGGCAGGAGTAACGGGAATTAAGCAAGAGCCTCGAAGAGGCCCGTAGTCAGGAGGTGGATTTTCCATCCTTGGCTCCTCCAAATGGAATATGGGCCACCGATCTCAGGGCCATGCTATATATAGGCCCCTGACATTATTTGATAGTATTGTTACAGGGTGCCAAAGGCACACTTGGTCTCCCATGAGCCACAGACCTGCTGCTTAGCTTCAAGAGCAAGGATCTGTGTTTGGCCTCATACCCAGGACTTGCTTTGCTAGCGGGAAGCTCCTCGCTAGCTTCAACTGGGGCTGTGCGGTATCGCACAAGAAGTCCGTAGCCAGGTTGATGGTCTTGAAAGCATCTGGTTCAAACCTCTGGTTCACATCAACTTGAATTTGATCCAGGCGAGATCGGAGGAACGTAGAGACTTCAAAAAGCCGCTATGGCTGTGGAAGCGGAAGCCGCAGCTGCCGTAACACCCCGCCTTAGTGTGCACTCTGCAAGGGGGTCCTGCAGCTAGACCCATCGTCTGCAGGAACCAGAGTGCGCTTGGACAACTTGGCAATAGCCATGTCCACCTTGGGAATGGATCCTCACGAATCCACCAAGGGTTAAGCCATCGGAAACATGGATTTAAACTTCTTTGTTAAAACCGACCTTTTCCAGGTTTTTTCCACTCTATATCATGACAGAGAGGAGGGTCTCATCCGCTTTGAAGACACGATGTGCCCGAGTAGCGGGAACGGGAGGCTCCCCGAGTCAACATCATGGTCCCCCGACCTGATGGACTTGAGCAACTTCTGTGTCTTTCCAGGGAGAAAACACAATAACATGACAGAGAGGAGGGTCTCATCCGCTTTGAAGACACGATGTGCCCGAGTAGCGGGAACGGGAGACTCCCCGAGTCAACATCATGGTCCCCCGACCTGATGGACTTGAGCAACTTCTGTGTCTTTCCAGGGGAGAAAACACAACGTCAGCTCCTCCTCATCCGAGGAGGAAGAAACTAAGGAGACCAAGAAGGTCTCTACCGGGACAGAGGTCTCCATAGGGGCCTGGGCACGAATAGGAAGCCTTTCCATCCAGCAGGCCTATGACTCCTTTAACAGAGCCATTGATACATATCCTGCAACATAGGTTCACTAGAGGTCAGAAACCTCTAACCACAGCTGTAACCCCAGGTGTAGGTTAAGTCAACACACCCAGGGATTCCCAACCGGACTCCCAAGCTGGTCTTAGCCCAGCCTAAAGCTGCTTAGCTTCTGCGATCTTACGAGTGCAGGTATGATCAGCTTACAATAACCGTTGACTGCTGCAATGGTAGCAGGATAGATGCTTCCTCTTGGAATCCACTTTCCTGCCTTCCGAATCCCGCGGAGGAGACATCACTGCGGGAAAAAAGGGACAAATAAAACATTTGTAAACCACCTATCTACGCAGGAAAGGAAGAAAACAGACCGGAGGCAGCTGAGGAAAAAAACACCACAAGTGGAACAACACCAATTTTAGGACTCTGGGAGCTAGCTGAAAAAGCATATGTAGCCAGAGACTGAACTGGAGCACACAGCCTCCCAAAGTAGGGGAAGGGGAGGGATAGTCAATCCACCCTTCCCCCAGTAAATCCTCCACAGGAAGATGCATAAAAAAATCGCAACTATGAAAAAAATCGTGCCTGTGAAAAAATCACGGCCAGATTACCTGGAGGTGATGCAAAAGGAGAGTCCCCGCGTCACCTCCGGAAGATGGCGGCGCACAGGGACCGGGAATCCTGGACCAAGGACGCCGCCAAAATACCCCAGCCAGGCGCAACTGCGCGGGGCCGAAAGCAAATAAGCTGCCGGCCAAACTGACAAGGTACCTAGGAAAAAAGGCAACGCCGTTACCCAAACGAAAAGAAGGCTCCCCGCACTTTCCGTAAGAAAGGGGGGAACAAACCGCCTAGTCCACCTGTCCAGGAGGACAGAAAAAAACACAGTGGGCTGGGGGTTGACTTCCTCCTTTTAAGGAGATACTTAATTGTTAAATTGAGTTATTAGTCTTGGGCTCATTAAACATTCCGCCGGTCCTGCCAGTCCACGGGGGGTGGTTAACCCCATCTGTGCTGCTGGTAGGACGTAAGGGAATGTTCATTTATGTCTATCAATTAACAAAATGAAAAGTGAATGAACAAAAATGAAATCTAAATCCAATCAATATTTGGCGTGACCACTCTTTGCCTTCAAAACAGTATCAATTCTTGGTACACTTGGAGACAGTTTTTGAAGGAACTCGGCAGGGAGGTTGTTCCAGAGAACTAACCGCAGGTCTTCTGTGGATGTAGGCTTGCTCATATCCTTCTGCCTCTTCCTGTATGTTAGGGGTCATTGTCCTGCTGCAGAATAAATTTGGAGCCAATCAGATGATTCCCTGAAGGTAAATGGGAGATTTTTAAAAGCATTGTAACATCTTATTGTGAGAGGTACATAGCTTATAGGAATAAAAGGCTAAGAAACAATAAGAAACCAATGTGGATAAATGGAACCGTAAAGAAAGCAATAAATGACAAAAAGAAAGCATATAAATCACTAAAACAGGACGGGAGCCAGGAAGCACTGATAAACTATAAGGAAAAAAATAGAATATGTAAAAAACTAATAAAAACTGCCAAACTAGAGACTGAGAGATTACCGAATATTTCGCTTTTAAAGACGCACTTTTTTCCCCCCAAAGTGGGGGGAAAAGGACCGTGCATCTTATAAAACGAATACTGATACTTCGCTGGTCGCTATGCTGCACAGCGCGGCCAGCGAAGTATCAGTGTGGAGGGAGGAGGCGGGGAAACTCATGGCGGGGCCCGGTGCAGTGCTTCTACTCTAAAACACCGGGCCCCGCTGCAACTGTTAAATACTATATTGCCAATCACGCTTACTTAACTTACCTAACTACTACTATAATCGCACATACATACATCATAGTACTGTACACGGCGCAGACCGCAGCTCCCTCGGTCATGCGCCGCCTGTCCCGCCTGCCGCAGCTCCCTCCTCATGCGCCGCCTGCCCCGCTCACTTTATGAATGAACAGGCAGGCGGCGCATGAGGAGGGAGCTGGGACAGGCGGCGCATAACCGAGGGAGCTGCGGTCTGCGTCGTGTACAGTACTATGATGTATGTATGTGCGATTATGCGATTATAGTAGTAGTTAGGTAAGCGTGATTGGCAATATAGTATTTAACAGTTGCGGCAGGGCCCGGTGTTTTAGAGTAGAAACACTGCACCGGAGCACTGCATGAGTTTCCACGCCTCCTCCCTCCACACTTCTATCGGGGGATCTGAAGAGGACACTTTGGGGGATCTGTGGATGACACTTATGTCATCCACAGATCCCCATAAGTGTCATCTACAGATCCCCATAAGTGTCCTCCACAGATCCCCCAAAGTGTCCTCCACAGATCCCCCAAAGTGTCCTCCACAGATCCCCCAAAGTGTCCTCCACAGATCCCCCAAAGTGTCCACCACAGGTCCCCCAAAGTGTCCTCCACAGGTCCCCCAAAGTGTCCGCCACAGATCCCCCAAAGTGTCCGCCACAGATCCCCCAAAGTGTCAGCCACAGATCCCCCAAAGTGTCAGCCACAGATCCCCCAAAGTGTCAGCCACAGATCCCCCAAAGTGTCAGCCACAGATCTCCCATAACAGTGTGTCATCCACAGATCGCCTCCATAACAGTGCGTCATCCACAGATCCCCCATAACAGCGTCATCCACAGATCCCCCATAACAGTGCGTCATCCACAGATCCCCCATAACAGTGTGTCCTCCAAGGATCCCCCATAAAAGTGTCATCCACAGACCACCATTAGTTCAAAACCCACCAAAAGCACACCTTTTGGTTCAAATTTTTTTTTTCTTATTTTCCTCCTCAAAAACCTAGGTGCGTTTTATCAGATGTGTCTTATAAAGCGAAAAATACGGTAATTGCCAAAAAGAGTAAAACTAACCCTAAAATGTTCTTCAGTTATATAAATGGTAAAAAATATAAATCTGAAGGAGTCGACCCACTACATAGCAAGGAGAAAGGTGTTGCAGAGAGCGACGAGGATAAAGCAAAACTATAAAATATTTTTCTCTCCACTATATTCACTGAGGAAAATAAGCTGTCAGATGAAATGCAGAATGTAAAAGTAAATTCCCCATTAAAAGTGCCCTGTCTGACCCAGGAAGAAGTACAACAGCGACTTAAAAAGATTAAAATAGACAAATAGCCAGGACCAGATGGCATACACCCTCCTAAGAAAATTAACTGATGTCATAGCCAGACCTTTATTTTTGATATTTACGGACTCTATACTGACAGGGAATGTTCCACAGGATTGGCGCATAGCAAATGTGGTGCCAATATTCAAAAAGGGTCCAAAAACAGAGCCTGGAAATTATAGGCCGGTAAGTTTAACATCTGTTGTTGGTAAACTGAAGGTTTTCTAAGAGATGCTATCTTGGAATATCTCAATGAAAATAAGCAAATAACGCCATATCAGCTTGGCTTCATGACGAACTCAGTTTCTATGAGGAGGTAAGTTCTAGACTTGACAGCGGCGAATCAATGGATGTCATATATCTGGACTTCTCCAAAGCATTTGACACTGTACCTCATAAAAAGTTAGTATATAAAATGAGGATGCTCGGACTGGGAGAAAATGTCTGTATGTGGGTAAGTAACTTTCTGAGTAATAGAAAACAGAGGGTGGTTATTAATGGTACACACTCAGATTGGGTCTCTGTCACTAGTGGGGTACCTCAGGGGTCAGTATTGGGCCCTATTCTCTTCAATATATTTATTAATGATCTTATAGAAGGCTTGCACAGTAAAATATCAATTTTTGCAGAATTAATTAGAATTTTGCAGAAGTAATTAACACTGAAGAGGACAGTTTTCTGCTACAGAGGGATCGGGATAGATTGGAGGATTAGGCAGAGAAATGGCAGATGAGGTTTAACACTGACAAATGTAAGGTTATACACATGGGAAGGAAAAAGGCAAGTCACCCGTACATACTAAATGGTAAAACACTGGGTAACACTGACATGTGGAAAAGCACCTAGGAATTTTAGTGAACAGCAAACTAAGCTGTAAAAACCAGTGTCAGGCAGCTGCTGCCAAGGCCAATAAGATAATGGGTTGTATCAAAAGAGGCATAAATGCCCGTGATGAGAACATAGTCCTACCACTTTACAAATCACTAGTCAGACCACACATGGAGTACTGTGTACAGTTCTGGGCTCCTGTGAACAAGGCAGACATAGCAGAGCTGGAGAGGGTTCAGAGGAGGGCAACTAAAGTAATAACTGGAATGGGGCAACTACAGTACCCTGAAAGGTTATTAAAATTAGGGTTATTCACCTTAGAGAAAAGACGACTGAGGGGAGATCTAATAACTATGTATAAATATATCAGGGGTCAGTACAGAGATCTGTCCCATCATCTATTTATCCCCAGGACTGTGACTGTGACGAGGGGACATACTCTGCGTCTGGAGGAAAGAAGGTTTGTACACAAACATAGAAAAGGATTCTTCACTGTAAGAGTAGTGAAACTATGGAACTCTCTGCCTGAGGAGGTGGTGATAGTGAGTACAATAAAGGAATTCAAGAGGGGACTGGATGTATTTATGGAGTGTAATAATATTACAGGCTATAGCTACTAGAGAGGGGTCGTTGATCCAGGGAGTTATTCTGATTGCCTGATTGGAGTCGGTAAGGAACTTTTTTCCCTTAAGTGGGGAAAATTGGCTTCTGCCTCACAGGGGTTTTTTGCCTTCCTCTGGAGCAACTTGTAGGAAACAGGCCGAACTGGATGGACAGATGTCTTTTTCTGGTCTTATGTTACTATTGCATGATGCATAAGTATCTGCCTATATTTCTCAGCATCGAGAATTCCATTAACCCTGACCAAGTCCAAGATGTTTGGAACAACCTTCTTGCCAACCTCCTTCAAAAACTGTGTGCAAGTGTAAGTAAAAGAATTGATGTTTTCAAGGCAAAGGGTAGTCACACTAAATATTGATTTGATTTCTTTTCTGTGCATTCACTTTGCATTTTGATAAAAATAAACTATTTCTCTGCAGCATTTTATTCCACACCTGCTTTAGGCCTCTTTCACACTGGCGTTTTATCGTTCCGTCCTAGAGTTCCGTCCTCGGGGCTCTAGGACGGAAAGATACTGATCAGGATTATCCTAATGCATTCTGAATGGAGAGAAATCCGTCCAGGATGCATCAGGATGTCTTCAGTTCAGTACTGAGACGTTTTTTGGCCGTAGCAAAATCCGCAGCATGCTGCGGATTTTGTTCCGGCCAAAAATCCTGAAGGCATGCCGAAAGGACGGATCCGGAATTAATGCCCATTGAAAAGCATTCATCCGGATCTGGCTTTAAGCTAAACGTCGTTTCGGCGCATCGCCGGATCCGACGTTTAGCTTTTGTGAATGGTTACCATAGCAGCCAGGACGCTAAAGTCCCGGCTGCCATGGTAAAGTGTAGTGGGGAGGCAGGGGAGAAGTATACTTACAGTCCGTGCGGCTCTCGAGTCCCGGGGCGCTCCACAATGACGTCAGAGCGCCCCATGAGCATGGATCACATGATCCATGCGTGTGGGGCACTCTGACATCATTGTGGAGCGCCCCGGGGGCCGCACGGACTGTAAGTATCTGCTTCCTTGGCTCCCCACTACTTACTATGGCAAGCAGAACTTTAGTAGCGTCCTGGCTGCCATAGTAACAATGAAAGCATTTTGAAGACTGATCAGTCTTCAAATGCTTTCATTTGTCTTGCGTTGTGACGGATCCGGCGGGCATTTCCGGTGACAGAAGTGCACGCCGGATCCTCACAACGCAAGTGTGAAAGAGGCCTAAGGCTAGTTTCACACTAGCGGCAAGGAGCTCCGGCACGTCGTAGTTTTATTTCGCCCAACTCTTGGCATGTTTGCTGTGCTGCTGCCGGAACTCCAGCCTGCCCCCATTATAGTCAATGGGGCAGTAGCGGACCTCGAGCCCTATGCGTGCACTAGCAGCAGCACAGATCTGGCAGGCTGTTCACCCGCCGGAACGGCCTGCCGGAGCTCCTTGCCGCTAGTGTGAAAGTAGCCTAAAACTTTTGCACATTACTATATATAAAAATTTGTGTTTAGCGAATAAAGCTTTGGATCCAAGATCCGAAGTCGATTCGTTCAATTCTGTACGGACATCTGTTTCTGTACAGCATTCAAATGTATGGACTCCATCGCGGTGAAATTCCTTATCACTGAAGTCCCGTATAACTTCGGACTTCGAATTTTAAACTTGAAAAACCAATTTAAAACTTGGATCTGAAGTCAGCTTCGATACCGAGGTACCAGCCAGTACTGAAGCCAACTTTGGGTTCAAGTTTTAAAATGGTTTTTAGGTTTAAAAAAATCTAAGTCTGAAGTTTTTCACCAAAGTCCGGAGCCCATACATTTTAATGCTGTACGGAGACGGGCGGTTTCGAACAGTCGTTCTTTTACCTCCAGCATTAACAAGGACCGCAAATGCCGCATGAGAACGGAGCGGTCGTGCACAGGTATGAGCACCGCTTTAGTCACGTCTATGGGACTTACAGACCCTGTTTAGTCCTGACAGTAACATAGCAACCTTAGGCCTCATGCACACAGCCATTGTGCAGCCGTTCCGTGCATTGGGGACCGCAATTTGCAGTCCCCAAAAATAGAACATCCTTGAAGGCACTAACAGAAACACCACGGAAGCACTCTGTAGTGCTTCTGTAGGGTTTGGTGCCTCCGTTCCGCACCACAGCTCCGGATTACGGACCCATTCAAGTGAACGGTTCCGCATTCGTGATGCAGGGCGCACACAGCCGGTGCCTGCATATTGTGCATGAGGCCTTACTATTAGCTCAGAATGCTGCAGCCCTGCTCCTCTCCCTATCTTCTCAGTGTGTCTCTTAGCACTAAGACGATAGGGAGAGGAGTACGGTACAGTGTTCTGCGCTGATATTGAGTGCGCCATGTTACTGTACAGTTACTGCTATTGCTAAGCAATGACAGTCCTGTTCTCCACTTTCTTCCTTGCACTCAGTAACTAAGAGGACAGATACAGAGCTGCCAGCAGACAAGAATAGGCATTTGGTCTGCAAATTGCGGAGCGCACACAGCCAGTATCCGGAAAGTACTACGGCCGTCTGAATGGGCTCTAATAAATATAAATATATATTTCAAAATGTTTAACATACCTGCCCCAACACTACATTAAAAATAAACCAAAATGACGGTTTCACTGTAAGAAGTAGAAAAATTCCAAAGATGACTGCGAAGAGGTGAGTAGTTATGCTTTAAAGATTTTTGGAGAAGCCTGATACTTACGGCTCATGCACACGACTATGCTTTTGGTCGGCATCCAATCCACATTTTTTGTGGATCTATTCACTTCAGTGGGGCCAAAAAACATGTGGATAGCACACCGTGTGCTGTCCGCATCCGTATGTCCACTCCGCAGCCACAATCAAAAAAATAGAACATGTCCCATTTTTGTCCATTTTGCAGACAAGGATGGGACAGTTCTACTGGGGGTAGAACATTTCCTTCTGCAAAATGGGTAACGCAAACGGCCGGCATCCATGTTTTTTGGATCTGCAATTTGCGAACTGTAAAAATAGCTATGGCTGTGTGCATGAGGCGTTAGTCTAGAATTGTATGTGTTAGGCCTCTTGCACACGACCGTATGGCTTTTTCAGTATTTTGCGGTCCGAACAGCTGGCCCCTGATAGAACAGTACTATCCTTGTCCGTTATACGGAACGCAAAAAAACAGAACGGAAACGGAAAAAAGAGGCCTTATGATGTGTATTTCAGAGTGTGATGTGCTCTAAACAGGTTGGGTGCACTATGAATTGCACTGGTATCGGGAGAGCACAACTACTGTCTGATTAGGAGGATCATGGGAGGTGGATGTGAAACCACACAAATCTTCTTATCTACTCCATAACATTTTAAATTCTGACAGTGGTTCCCTAGGCAACTGTCACTTTCTCAGTCATGTTGTAACTAGCAGTGTGTTGTGATATACTGAGAAAGAAGTGTTAGACTCTGTTCACACCTGTGTTTGCATCTACATTTTCTTTCCAGCAATTCTTGACCACAAGAATTGCACAGCATGCAGTATTCTTGGCATTAAAGCAACAGACACCTTGACAGGATCCCATTTGACCCCATGGTTTGTAAGTCTGTTCGGTGCCTTTTGGATCTGTTGCACGACGTATCCATCGCAGCTTTGTGCTGTTCTGAATAGACGTTGTATCTCAGATGTGAACAGAGCCAAATGTGAATGTCATCCAGCGTAAAGTAGGTGCTCCTTAAAGGCATTTTCTGGCTCTAGAGCCGACCAACTCAATCCACGGAAGCTTGTACTCAATTTACAAAAAACCCACTCACCTGTCCACAGTTCCGAGCCGTGGTCCCGTTCCTGGCAGCTTCAGCTTCCCGTGGGACCAGAAGTGGCTTGGCACTATAACCGCTGCTGCCAATCACTGTTCTAGAATGGCACATAAAAGCTGGTGACGTGCTTGTAATGCGCTGTTCTGGCACGTGACTGCCAAGGCCATTGGCTGCACTGGAGACAGGACCACTCCACCTCAGCTCATACCTCATGTCAGTTTTTTCCTGTCAGTCTGTAATCCGTGTTTAACTGACACTGCAGAGCTGAAAAATAATTTTCTAAGCATCTCTTCCTAATGATCCGTGAAACACGCATCCATGGTTTCCACAGACCCATATACTATAATGGGTGTGATGGATCCGTGAACACGGACAAAATAGAGCATGCATCCGTGCTAAAAACACGGACCCACGGACCATGCTAAAACACTGATGTCTGAATACACACATTAAAATGAATGGGGACGTGTGCTGTCCGTGGAGAACATGTACAGAACACGTCCGTGGAACACTGACGTGTGAATGAGGCTTAAGGTTCCTTTCACATAATCGATACGCATTGGCTCAGTTTTTAACGCACGTGATAAAAAACTGAAGGTTTACAAACAACATCTCTTACAAACCATCATTAAATACGTTGCATCCGCACTTGCTTCCGGATGCAATGTGTTTTCACTGAAGCCCCATTTTCTTCTATGGGGCCAGGGCTGCGTGAAAAACGCAGAATATAGAACAGACTGCGATTTTCACACAACGCAGAACTGATGCATGAAAAAAATGCTCATGTACACAGACCCATTGAAATAAATGGGTCAGGATTCAGTGCAGGTGCTATGCACTCACGTCACGCATCGCACCCGCGTGGAAAACGCGCTCGTGTGAAAGGGGCCTAAGTGTTAGGCCCCTTTCACACGGGCGAGTTTTCCACGCGGGTGCAATGCGTGAGGTGAATCCTGACCCATTCATTTCTATGGGGCTGTGCACATGAGCAGTGATTTTCTCGCATCACTTTTGCGTTGCATGAAAATCTCAGCATGCTCTATATTCTGCGTTTTTCACACAACACAGGCCCCATAGAAGTGAATGGGGCTGCGGGAAAATCGCAAGCATCCGCAATCAAGGTTCCTAAGAGACGGGACCCGATCTTTATTATTTTCCCTTATAACATGGTTATAAGGGAAAATAATGGCATTCTCAATACAGAAGTTATACTGTATGTGGATGGAGAGGTTAAAAATAAAAAAATGAACTCACCTTATCCACTTGATCGCGTAGTTGCCGATCTCTTTTCTCTTCTTGAAGCATTAGCTGCTGACTAAAGGACCTGTGGTGACGTCACATCACATGGTCCATCACGATGGTGATGGACCATGTGATTGGACCCTGTGATGAGCTCAGTGACGTCATCACAGGTCCTTTACCGGACAGCTAATGAATGAAGAAGAGAGAAGATATTGCAACTACACGATCAAGTGGATATGGTGAGTTATTTATTTTTATTTTTAACCCCTCCATCCACATTTTACTAAGCATTCTGTATTGAGAAAATAATAAAATATACAGAATACTCAACCCAAACCCGAACTTCAGTGATGAAGTCCGGGTTCGGGTCTGAGTACCAAACATGCCGATTTTTCCCACCCGTGTGCAAAACGCATTAAAACGCTTTGCACTCGCGCGGAAAAATCGCATATTTTTCCGCAACGCACCCGCCTCTTATCCGGGCGTCAAACATGACGACCGTGTGAAAGAGGCCTTATAGTGTTTTCCCCTATGAAGGAGATGGTTCACACAGTAATTTAAAAAAAAAAAACTGCATGCACCATCCTGAAAAACCATGTTTTTTTTTTTGTGGTAAAAAAAAACAGTGTAAATTTATATGAGTAGGGATCCTTAGAAAGATCCCATTAAAATGAATGGATGTTCCTGTGAGGGCTCATGCACACGAAAATATTTTTTTCCGTGTTTGTTCCACTTTTTTTCCAGCCTGTATGCGGAATCATTCACTTCAATGGGGCCACAGAAAACAGAAATGACTCCGTGTGCATTCTGTTTCCATATGTCTGCATGGCCGTTTCGCAAAAAAATAAAACATGTCCTATTATTGTCTGCATTAGGGATGTCCCGATACCAGTATCGGTATCGGGACCGATACCGGCATTTTCAAGAGTACTTGTACTCGTGAAAATGCCTCCGATACCGCTGCCGATACCGGAAGTTCCGGTCCGGCAGCTCCTATACACTGTTGAAGTAAACCTAACCTCTATTAATGTGGCCGGAATTACTAACTATTAATGTGCAGTCTCCCTCAGGTTAGGCGCTCAGTCCCTCCATGCTCCTCCTGCCCCGCCTGCCTTCTTCATTCATAAAAGTGGGCGGAGCGGGCAGGCGGGACATGAGGCGCATGGAGGAACTGAGAGCTCAAGCTGCCCGATTCCTCCAAGCACCTCACGTCTCTCCTGTGCGCTCCGCCCACTTTATGAATGTAGAAGGCGCGCGGGGCAGGAGGAGCATGAAGGGACTGAGCGCCTAACCTGAGGGAGACTGCGCATTAATAGTTAGTAATTCCGGCCACATTAATAGAGATTAAGTTTACATCAATAGTGTATAGGAGCTGCGGGGCCGGTGTATGAAAGAGTCAAGCTACACCGGCCCCTGCCAGTGTAAACTGCCCCCCCACACACACTATGATGGCACTTATGGGGGTCTGTGGATGACACTAATGGGGATCTGTGGATGACACGTATATAGCATAATATGCTATATACAGT
Organism: Bufotes viridis; assembly: GCA_033119425.1. Taxonomy (NCBI): domain Eukaryota; kingdom Metazoa; phylum Chordata; class Amphibia; order Anura; family Bufonidae; genus Bufotes; species Bufotes viridis. The sequence goes on from CM065590.1 coordinate 235,739,462, forward strand.
CATGTGAAAAAATTAGGACACCCTTTGAAAGCATGTGGTTTTTTGTAACATTTTTAATAAATGGTTATTTCATCTCCGTTTCAACAATACAGAGAGATTAAAGTAATCCGACTAAACAAAGAAAACTGAAGAAAAGTCTTTTCAAGATCTTCTGTAAATGTCATTCTACAAAAATGCCTATTCTAACTGAGGAAAAAGATAGGACACCCTTGCCCCTAATAGCGAGTGTTACCTCCTTTGGCTGAAATAACTGCAGTGAGACGGTTCTTGTAGCCATCTACCAGTCTTCGACATCGGTCTGAGGAAATTTTACCCCACTCCTCAATGCAGAACTTTTTCAGCTGTGAGATGTTTGAGGGGTTTCTTGCACGTACAGCCCTTTTCAAGTCACCCCACAGCATCTCAATGGGATTCAAATCTGGACTTTGACTTGGCCATTCCAGGACTCTCCATTTCTTCTTTTCAGCCAATCTTTGGTTGATTTACTAGTATGTTTTGGGTCATTGTCATGTTGCATGGTCCAGTTCCGCTTCAGCTTTAATTTTCTAACTGATGGTCTCACATGTTCTTCAAGCACCTTCTGATACACAGTAGAATTCATCGTGGATTCTATGATGGTGAGCTGACCAGGTCCTGCTGCAGCAAAGCAGCCCCAAACCATGACACTTCCACCTCCATGCTTCACAGTTGGTATGAGGTTCTTTTCTTGGAATGCTGTGTTTGGTTTACGCCAAACATGTCCTCTGCTGTTGTGTCCAAATAATTCAATTTTGGACTCATCTGTCCAAAGAACATTATTCCAGAAGTCCTGGTCTTTGTCAACTTTATCTCTGGCAAATGTCAGTCTGGCCTCGATGTTTCTCTTGGAAAGCAAAGGTTTCCTCCTTGCACACCTCCCATGCAAGTTAAACTTGTACAGTCTCTTTCTGATTGTAGAGGCATGTACTTCTACATCAACAGTAGCCAGAGCCTGCTGTAGTTCTCGAGATGACACTTTAGGGTTTTTGGAGACCTCTTTTAGCATCTTGCGGTCTGCTCTTGGGGTGAACTTGCTGGGGCGACCAGTCCTGGGCATGTTGGCAGTTGTTTTGAAAGCCCTCCACTATCTTCCGGACAGTGGAATGGCTGATTTCAAAATCTTTTGAGATCTTTTTAAATCCCTTCCCAGACTCATAGGCTGCTACAATCTTTTTTCTGAAGTCCTCTGACAGCTCTTTTGCTCTCACCATGGTGCTCACTCTCACTTCAACAGTCAGGAGCACACCAAACTAAATGTCTGAGGTTTAAATAGGGCAAGCCTCATTCAACATGCAGAGTAACGATCTACTAATTATGTGCACCTGGTGTGATATACCTGTGTGAGATCTGAGCCAATTTAACCAGTTCCCGACCGCCGTACGCAGGATTGCGTCCTGCGGGCGGCCGGGATCTTCTGTTTGGACGCGCCGGGGCGTCATCTCGCGAGATGCGAGAGTTCCTGTGAACGCGCGCGCGTTCACAGTGAAGCGCGGCTCGAGAGTTGGACTACAGCCTGCCAGCGATGATCAATCGCTGGCAGGCTGTAGATGCGATATAAATCGCATCAAACAGCTATATCAGACGCTGTTTTATGAACAGCGTCTGATATAGCTGCTACCTGGTCCTCTGGTGGTCCCATTTTCTGGGATCGACCACCAGAGGACCAGGTAACACAGTAAAAGTTGCACCAAACACTACACTAACCCCCCACCCCCCTCACCTATTAACCCCTTGATCACTCCATCTAGACCCCTGATCACCCCCTGTCATTGATCACACCCCTTGTAAGGCTCCATTCGGACGTCCATATGTGTTTTGCGGATCCGTGGATTCACGGATCCGTGGATTCACGGATCCGCGGATCCGATCCGCGGATCCTCAAAACACGGACACCGGCAATGTGCTTTCCGCATTTTGCAGATCCGCACATTGCCAGAACTATATAGAAAATGCTTTTCTTGTCCGCAATTGCGGACAAGAATAGGACATGTTCTATATTTTTGCGGAACGGAAGTGCAGACCCGGAAGCGCGGATCCGTAATTCCGGATCCGAGCGGGACAAAGTCTGTCCCCATAGAAATGAATGGGTCCGCAATTCCGTTCCGCAAACAGAATTTCGGACGTATGAATGGGGCATAAGGGTCCCTTATCACCGCCAGTTAGTTAGCTACTTGTTAGGTAGCTAGCGCCCAGCCCACCGCATCGCAGTCACTGATTTTGGCAGAGATTTTTCATCCACATTGACCGATGCGAATGAAAAAATCTGTGCCGCTCATTTTTTTTTTTCAGCCCAGAGGCTGAACGGAAAAAAATCTCATTACCCGTATGCTCAATATACGGAGAATCGCAGAAACTCCTAATGCTGGCCATACGTGTAATGATTGCGGAGACCCTCAAATGCCAGGGCAGTACAAAAACCCCACATGTGACCCCATTTTAGAAAGAAGACACCCCAAGGTATTCCGTGAGGGGTATGGCGAGTTCATGGAAAATTTTATTTTTGTCACAAGTTAGTGGAATATGAGACTGTAAAAAAAAAAAAAAACAATTTCCGCTAACTTGTGCCAAATTTTTTTTTCTGTGAACTCGCCATGCCCCTCACAGAATACCTTGGGGTGTCTTCTTTCCACAATGGGGTCACATGTGGGGTATTTATACTGCCCTGGCATTTTAGGGGTCCTAAAGCGTGAGAATCAAATGCGTAAAAATGGCCTGTGAAATCCTAAAGGTACTCATTGGTTTTAGGGCCCCTTTGCGCATCTTGGCTGCAAAAAGTGTCACTCATGTGGTATCGCCGTACTCAGGAGAAGTAGGGCAATGTGTTTTGGGGTGTATTTTTACATATACCCATGCTGGGTGAGAGAAATATCTCTGTATATTGACAACTTTGAATAAAAAATGTAAAAAGTTGTCATTTACAGAGATATTTCTCTCACTAAGCATGGGTATATGTAAAAATACACCTCAAACCACATTGCCCCACTTCTCCTGAGTACGGCGATACCACATGAGTGACACTTTTTGCAGCCAAGATGCGCAAGGGCCCTAAAACCAATGAGTACCTTTAGGATTTCACAGGCCATTTTTATGCATTTGGATTCTCACACTTTAGGGGCCCCTAAAATGCCAGGTGAGTATAAATACCCCACATGTGACCCCATTTTGGAAAGAAGACACCCCAAGGTATTCCGTGAGGGGCATAGTGAGTCCACAGAATTTTTATTTTTGGCACAAGTCAGCGGAAATTTTTTTTTTTTTTTAATTTTGTTTTTACAAAGTCTCATATTCCACTAACTTGTGACAAAAATAAAATTTTGCATGAACTCACCATACCCCTCACAGAATACCTTGGGGTGTCTTCTTTCCAAAATGGGGTCACATGTCGGGTATTTATACTGTCCTGGCATTTTAGGGGCCCCTAAAGGGTGAGAAGAAGTCTGGAATCCAAATGCGTAAAAATGCCCTGTGAAATCCTAAAGGTACTCTTTGGTTTTAGGGCCCTTTGCGCACCCAGGCTGCAAAAAGTGGCACACATGTGGTATCGCCGTACTCAGGAGAAGTAGGGCAATGTGTTTTGGGGTGTATTTTTATATATACCCATACTTTGTGTGAAAAATATCTCTGTAAACGACAACTTTTAAAAATTTTTATACAAAGTTGACAATTTACAGAGATATTTCTCTCACCCAACATGGGTATATGTAAATACACCCCAAAACACATTGCCCTACTTCTCCTGAGTGCGGCGATACCACATAAGTGCCGCTTTTGCAGCCTGGGTGCGCAAAGGGCCCAAATTCCAACGAGTACCTTTAGGTTTTACATGGCGGCTCACAATTAGCCCGCCCAAAATGCCAGAACAGTAAACACACCCCACAAATGACTCCATTTCGGAAAGTAGACACCCCAAGGTATTCACTGAGGGGCATAGTGAGTCCGTCTGAGATTTTTATTTTTTGCCAGAAGTTATCAGAAATTGAAACTTTTTTTTTTTTTTTCTCAGAAAGTGTCAATTTCCGCTAACTTGTGAAAAAATGAAATGATACATGAACTCACCAAGCCCCTCCGCGAATACTTTGGGGTGTCTTCTTTCTAAAATGGTGTAATTTGGGGGATATTTATACTATCCTGGCATTCTAGCACCTGAAGAAACATGACAGGCGCTCAGAAAGTCAGAGCTGCTTCAAAATGCCGAAATTCACTTTTTGCACCATAGTTTGTAAACGCTATAACTTTTACCCAAACCAATAAATATACACTTATTGGATTTTTTTATCAAAGACATGTAGAACAATAAATTTAGAGAAAAATGTATATAGAAATGTAGTTTTTTTTGAAAAATTTTACAACAGAAAGTGAAAAATGTCATTTTTTTGCAAAAATTTCGGTAATTTTTGATTAATAGCAAAAAAAGTAAAAATGTCAGCAGCAATGAAATACCACCAAATGAAAGCTCTATTAGTGAGAAGAAAAGGAGGTAAAATTCATTTGGGTGGTAAGTTGTATGACGGAGCAATAAACGGTGAAAGTAGTGTAGTGCGGAATTGTAAAAAGTGGCCTGGTCATTAAGGGTGTTTAAGCTAGGGGGGCTGAAGCGGTTAAGAGGGAATACATGTGAGGGTGTCCTATCTTTTTCCTCAGTTAGAATAGGCATTTTTGTAGAATGACATTTACAGAAGATCTTGAAAAGACTTTTCTTCAGTTTTCTTTGTTTAGTTGGATTACTTTAATCTCTCTGTATTGTTGAAACGGAGATGAAATAACCATTTATTAAAAATGTTACAAAAAACCACATGCTTTCAAAGGGTGTCCTAATTTTTTCACATGACTGTATGTGTCATCCACATAGCCCCCTGACAGTGTCATCCAGAGATCCCCCATAGTGTCATCCAGAGATCTCCCATAGTGTCATCCGGAGATCGCCCACAGTGTCATCCAGAGATCCCCCACAGTGTCATCCAGAGATCCCTCACAGTGTCATCCAGAGATCCCCCACAGTGTCATCCAGAGATCCCCCATAGTGTCATCCAGAGATCCCCCACAGTGTCATCCAGAGATCCCCCATTACAGTGTCATGCACAAATATCCCGATAACAGTGTCACCAACAGACCCCCATAACAGCATCATCCACAGATCCCCCATAACAGCGTCATCCACATATCCCCCATAACAGCGTCATCCACAGATCCCCCATAACAGTGTCATCCACAGATCCCCCATAACAGTGTCATCCACAGATCCCCCATTACAGTGACATCCACAGATCCCCCCATAACAGTGACATCCACAGATCCCCCCATAACAGTGACATCCACAGATCCCCCCATAACAGTGTCATCCACAGATCCCCCATAATAGTGTCACCCACAGACCCTCATAACAGTGTCATCCACAGATCCCCTATAACAGTGACATCCACAGATCCCCTATAACAGTGACATCCACAGATCCCCTATAACAGTGACATCCACAGATCCCCCCATAACAGTGACATCCACAGATCCCCCCATAACAGTGACATCCACAGATCCCCCATAATAGTGTCACCCACAGACCCTCATAACAGTGTCATCCACAGATCCCCCATAACAGTGCCATCCACAGATCCCCTATAACAGCGTCATCCACAGATCCCCCATAACAGCGTCATCCACAGATCCCCCATAACAGTGCGTCATCCACAGATCCCCCATAACAGCGTCATCCACAGATCCTCCATAACAGTGTGTCATCCACAGATCCCCCCCATAACAGCATCATCCACAGATCCCCCATAACAGCGTCATTCACAGATCCCCCATAACAGTGTGTCATCCACAGATCCCCCATAACAGTGCCATCCACAGATCCCCCATAACAGTGCCATCCACAGATACCCCATAACAGATCCCCCTGGTGGCACATTGGTTGGAATGGTTGGAAAACACTATTATATTCCTATTTATTAATTTATTAACGCTTGTACAAAGAAAAAGAAAAGCCATTGTCCATAGCAACCAAATTCCAGCTTTAATTTTTTTCATTGCTATCAGCAACTGCGCCGCTGTTTATACGAGGTATCGGTAATTGGTATCGGCGAGTACTTAAATAAAAGTATCGGTACTCGTACTCGGTCTTAAAAAAATGGTATCGGGACATCCCTAGTTTGCATCATGGTCAAGGATAGGACTGTTCTATTAGGGGCCAGCTGTTCCGTTCCTCAAAGTTCGGAATGCACATGGCCAGTATCCTTGTTTTGCGGATCCACAATTTCCCGACCGCAAAACATCCAACAGTCATGAGCCCTAATATGGATGCACAGGATTCCTTGGGAAAAGGTCGCTCTTCTGCACCCTAAATTATAGAGGTGCACCCCCTATTTCTGTATTGCAATCATAGATATTCAGTGTTAATGGCAACCAGATCTCTACTTTCATTTTACCGGAGCAGGTTATAAATTTGTATCTACTCGAGTGTATATACAGTTTGTTTTATATATAATGTGACGACTCGGGGGTCACTTAGCTCTCTTGGATCGCCATCTTCTGGATGAGACTTTTAGCACATGTCAAGAAGCCACTCCAACTCAGTAGATATAGGTGCAAACTGACCAGCTTCATTCTTCTTCCTCCACAGGTCAATTCACACACAGGATAAACACAAATCCTAGACTGTCTGGCCACTAACTATACAGTGGTCTCCCCCCTACCAGGACCTGGGTCTACCACCTAGCTTCCCTGGAGCTCCCACAGGGCTCTTCACTGCCTGTCTTCCTCCCAGACTGGTGGCTCTGTTGGCAAGAGCTTTCAACTGACCAATAATGAGGCTCAAGAAGCAGTACGTTTTTTATTTTACATATATTACTAATCAGTATTGTAGCAGTGTATTTTGTTACACTCTAACTCCGTTACATCCATGGGCATAGCTATAGGGGGTGCAGAGGTAGCAGTCGCTACCGGGCCCAGGAGCCTGAGGTGGCCCAAAGACCCTTGTGCTGCATAGGAAGACACATAAATCACTTAGGGAAGGGGGGCCCAAGCTGAACTCTTGCACCAGGGCCCATGAGCCGTTAGCTACACCCCTGGTTACATCCTTACATTTTCAACCTTTCATTATAGGAACCAGGTCATGTGATCTCAAGTCTGACCACCAGCCCACAGCTTGCTCAATGTGTAAACAGGAACTCCTCCCCTGTGGCTGACTTCCTGTGAACTACAGGATGACATCATCACCAATCAAATCCCTCCTGGCAGCTCTCAGGCTCCTCCCCTCTCCATGGTCCTTTGTATATCCCTGTATTCTGTCTTCCCTATCTAAAGTCCAGGAATGTAGATATACAGTAGATAAGTGTATTCGGTGACTAGCAGCAGTTATATACTACTCCTGACTCTCACTACCTGTCTGTAGTATGTGTGTGTGCTGGGTTTTTTGCAACTTATGCTGCGATCCCATAAATTTCTATGGGATCACCCAGTGGCATTGCTAGGGCCGGTGTCACCCGGTGCGGTAGAAAATGGTGTCACCCATCCCCCCTGCCCGCAGCTCACCTAGTCCTGTCTGCAGGTCCTGTCTTCTCCTCTGTGTGGTCCTGGTATCTTCGCTCTGCTTCAATCGCTGGTTTGAGGACTGTACTTTTCGCCCTATAAAACACACATAGGTTTTAGAGAAGTATAATAAGAAACAATATTTTCCATTATACCTCAGGTCAGACCACCAATCAGACCCCCAATGTTATTCACACCTCAGATCAGCCCCCCATGTCAGCCTTCTGCCCCCATTCATCATGCCCCCCACGTCCGTAATCATGCCCTCATGTCAGCGTCAGCCCCCATGCATCATGCCCCCCATGTCAGCCCCCATCAATCATGCCCCCATGTCAGCCATCATGCCCTCATGTCAGCCATCATGCCAGCCGTCATGCCCCCATGTCAGTAATCATGCCCTCATGTCAGCCGTCAGCCCCATGCATCTGCCAGCCCCATCAGCACCCATCATGCCCTCATGTCAGCTATCATGCCAGCCGTCAGCCCCCATCCATCATGCCCCCCATGTCAGTAATCATGCCCTCATGTCAGCCGTCAGCCCCCATGCATCATGCCCCCCATGTGAGCCCCCATCAATCATGCCACCCATCATGCCCTCATGTCAGCTATCATGCCAGCCGTCAGCCCCCATCCATCATGCCCCCCATGTCAGTAATCATGCCCTCATGTCAGCTGTCAGCCCCCATGCAGCGTACTCAAGTTAGGGTTAATAGTGTTCCTGAATGTTGTAGTGCAATGATGACCACTAACCTGAGACGGCTGACTCTCTGCAAGCGCAGGTAGTGATTGGTAATGTTCGTGACGCCAGTGCCAAGTAACGGTGGCACGCCGTTTGCTGATAGCAGGAATAACTGAGGAACCACGTGATGATAAAACAACCTTGAACTTTACTGAAGCTTTGATGGTAATCATACACATAAATGGCTGGAAGCGCAGTTCCTTAATACAGTGAAGTGCAGAGTAGTTTCAGATGAATAGATCACAGATGAATATAGATTGCAACTCCTCCTAGATCAAGCAGGCCTAAATCTGCACAGGGATTTGACTCTCCACTATTCCTCAGGAACGCTTCAGTCCTTCTGACCTGTCTATTCCTGGGTTACTTTATAATCCAAGGCCCAAATACCTCTTAGTCGGCTTCTATCCTTGGTTCTTTACACTTGGAGGATTTCCCTTGCTACCTGCTGAGGACATGACAGGAGTCCCACACAGACTACTCGGTCTGCACACACTTCACAGATAACTGTCTGCACTGAACTAACTCTACTCTGCCTGGGCCTACCTATATATAGTGGGGCGTACTATCTCCCTCTAGTGGCTGTAGTAGACACTACCCCTGCAGGCCTGTACAAGGAAATAAATTAAAGGTACATACACATAATAAACCTTTTGCAGTGTCGGGTATTAACACCCGTATGCTGCACCCATGCATCATGCCCCCCATGTCAGCCCCCATCAATTATGCCCCCCATGTCAGCCATCATGCCCTCATGTCAGCCATCATGCCCGCCATGTCAGCCCCCATCCATCATGCCCCCCATGTCAGCCGTCAGCCTCCAGCCCCCATCCATCATGCCCTCATGTCAGCCGTCAGCCCCCCATGTCAGCCCTCATCCCCATCCATCATGCCCCCCACATCAGCCGTCAGCCCCCAACCATCATGCCCCCCATGTCAGCCGTCAGCCCCCATCCATCATATCCCCAATGTCAGCTGTCAGCCCCCCATCCATCATGCTCCCTAATGGGGTACAATGTTGGAGTCTGTACCATCAGGGGTAACATGTAACATGATGAGGGACAATGTTGGAGTCTGTTACAGGCCACAGCAGCTCCTCTTCGCCTCCCTTTAGACAGCTACTGCCGTCCGCCGCGGCGCCACTGCCAGTCACGCCTCCTTGCCCTGAGCCGCACGCACCGCTCAGGGCCGCACACACCGCACGGCACACACGTAGGCTGGGAACGGGGCAGGCTCCCAGCAGCGCTCCGGCTGCTCCAGACAGTACAGTAGGGTGAAGCAGCCAGGACCCAGGTGATTAATTTAACACATTTGCAGTCATTTAGTTAGAACAGTCTGGCGGCTGGTGGGGGTGGGTGACACCCCATCAAAATGGTGTGACCCGGTGCGGCCCGCACCCCTTGCAACGCCACTAGGATCACCACTTCTCTGCGATCCTGGCCAGGACCAGCATCGTCATGTAGCTTAGCCTTAATAGTGCCATTAGAAAGTGCAACTTGATTTCCAAAAAAACAAGCACTCAATTATGGCTCTGGGAAGGCAGGGAATAAAAACCGGAAATGGAACTTAAAAGCACCGCACAACCTGTACAATTTGTCTCTCCACAGACAACCACAGCGGGTCCGCAATATGCGGGCACTGGTCGCGTGCTCCCCGCATCACGAATGCGGACCCATTCACTTGAATGGGTCCGCAATCCGGAGCTGCGGTGCTTCCGTAGTGTTTATGTCTGTGCCTCCTCACCGCAAAAAGATAGAACACGTTCTAGAACACGAGCCCTTAGTAATGTCACTAAAAGAGCTATGGATGCCTGCAATGGCCAAACTCCAACGCGTTTCAGAAAGAACGCTTTCCTTCCTCAGGGACTTTGTTTGCCTGTTCTATGTGTCTTTATATAGGCTTCTCCTTAGTGGGAGTAGACCGCAAGCCAGAAGGACCCCACCGGTTGGAGGCGGCGCGTATGCTAGGTGCTTGTCCGTGGAGACAAACGCTACAGGTTGCGCAGTGCTTCTAAGTTGTGTTTAGTTACTGAATTTATTTCTTGCAGCAGTACCGCTGTACCATGAAAAAGCATTAACTTATGAAGAAACATTAAGCAGCTGATTTCAGGGGGCGTGTCGCTCTGCTCTCGGCTCAGATTGGCTCACATTCAGGGGGTGTGTTCTATGCGGCGCTCGCGCTCAGCTCAGTAGCAGAAGCAGGTCTGCAGCCAGCGCGGCACGGGGGGGTTTATGAGGAGGCACGGGGGTTTAGGAGGCAGGGATGTATGAATAAACCTGTGAGCCCCCATGTTGCGCAGAAAACCGCAGGTCAATTCAGACCTGCGGTTTTCTTCGTGACAGTCTCTGATCCCCAGTGCCACTGCGCGGGGTTGGCACGGGTGTATGAATAAACCTGTGAGCACCCCCCCCCCCTTCATGTTGCGCAGAAAACCGCAGGTAAATTCAGACCTGCGGTTTTCTGTGCAACATTGAGGGGGCTCACAGGTTTATTCATACATCCCTGCCTCCTAAACCCCCGTGCCTCCTCATAAACCCCCCGTGCCTCGCGGGCTTCAGACCTGCTTCTGCTACTGAGCTGAGCCGAGCGCGAGCGTAGAACACACCCCCTGAATGTGAGCCAATCTGAGCCGAGAGCAGAGCGACACGCCCCCTGAGATCAGCTGCTTAATGTTTCTTCATAAGTTAATGCTTTTTCATGGTACAGCGGTACTGCCGCGGTACCGCAGCATTTACTGAGAGGAGGTAGAATTGTGCAAGCACCCATGGGGATCTTTGGAAAAAACGGAAATGGAAAACTGCCATGTCTTCAAAGGGTTAAATGCTGATAAGTATGCAAACATTTCTTAAAATCAGATACATTCATCTAAATGGGGTTGTTTTGGTGGAAATCAATATGGATTTCGGCGAGGTTTCGGGTGAATGGTTTTTCAATCACTTTTTTATTTTTTCACATCCCAAAAAGCATATCATCTCCTGTCTTTGACACATTGCGGTGTGTGACATAACACACGTCACAGCACGTGCAGCAGGGCACTTCTTCCTATGAGAACGTGTAATTCCACTAATGAATCTATTAGTTCATGAGGCACGTCACTTCACACAGAGGCGAAAGGAAACGCCCCTGGAGATGTTTGTCCTAGTTAGCTTCCCTTAGCTCCAGTAATAAGTCACGTGACGTGAAAACAAAACAGCCGAGTGTCAGGCCACAGCTGATGTGATCTCCGAGCCGAAGTGGCAGAACTGCCTGTCTCCTCCTCCTCCTGTAAGTGAGCGCCTGGTGCTGGACCGCTGCACTTACCGTCCCAGATAGCATTACCCCACTGACCGGCCTGGGACCTCACACCTACGGACAGGTATATGGTGGATCCTCTGCTGTATACAGGCCGGTGTAGACTCTATATACTTATATTTATAGAGGCTGTGTACCTGTTGAATGTATACACATATTTATATATATATATATATAGAGGCTGTGTACTTGTGGAATGTATACACATATATAGGGGTGGTGTACACTGTATATACACACATATATAGAGGGGCTGTGTACCTGTGGAATGTATACACTTATAGGGGTGGTGTACACTGTATATACACACATATATAGAGGACGTGTACTTGTGGAGTGTATACACATATATAGGGGTGGTGTACACTGTATATACACACATATATAGAGACTGTGTACTTGTGGAGTGTATACACATATATAGGGGTGGTGTACACTGTATATACACACATATATAGAGACTGTGTACTTGTGGAATGTATACACTTATAGGGGTGGTGTACACTGTATATACACACAGATATAGAGGCTGTGTACCTGTGGAATGTATACACATATATAGGGGTGGTGTACACTGTATATACACACATATATAGGGGCTGTGTACTTGAGTGTTTAAACATATATAGGGGTGGTGTACACTGTATATACACACATATATAGGGGCTGTGTACTTGTGGAGTGTATACACATATATAGGGGTGGTGTACACTGTATATACACACATATATAGAGACTGTGTATCTGTGGAATGTATACACATATATAGGGGTGGTGTACCCTGTATATACACACAGATATAAAGGCTGTGTACCTGTGGAATGTATACACATATATAGGGGTGGTGTACACTGTATATACACACATATATAGGGGCTGTGTACTTGAGTGTTTAAACATATATAGGGGTGGTGTACACTGTATATACACACATATATAGGGGCTGTGTACTTGTGGAGTGTATACACATATATAGGGGTGGTGTACACTGTATATACACACATATATAGAGACTGTGTATCTGTGGAATGTATACACATATATAGGGGTGGTGTACCCTGTATATACACACAGATATAAAGGCTGTGTACCTGTGGAATGTATACACATATATAGGGGTGGTGTACACTGTATATACACACATATATAGAGACTGTGTACCTGTGGAATGTATACCTATATAAAAGGGTGGTGTAGGCTGTATATACACATACATAGAGGCTGTGTACTTGTGGAATGTATACACATATATAGGGGTGGTGTACTTGTGGAGTGTATACATATATAAAGGGCTGGTGTAAACTGTACATACATATATAAAGGGGTGTGTATACAGTACAGGTATATAGAGGTGTATGTGTATATACTAGTAGGGTACATACAGTTACATAGGGACATTGTACTTGGATGCCACACACCGTTACATAGGGACATTGTACTTGGATGCCACACACCGTTACATAGGGACATTGTACTTGGATGCCGCACACAGTTATATGGGGACATTGTACTTGGATGCCGCACACAGTTATATGGGGACATTGTACTTGGATGTCGCACACAGTTACATAGTAGGGACATTGTACTTGTACAGTACAGGTATATTAAGGTGTAGTATGTATATATACTAGTAGGGTACATCCAGTTACATAGGGACATTGTACTTGGATGCCGCACACAGTTACATAAGGACATTGTACTTGGATGCCGCACACAGTTATATGGGGACATTGTACTTGGATGCCACACACTGTTACATAGGGACATTGTACTTGGATGCCGCACACAGTTACATAGTAGGGACATTGTACTTGTACAGTACAGGTATATTGAGGTGTAGTATGTATATATACTAGTAGGGTACATCCAGATACATAGGGACATTGTACTTGGATGCCGCACACAGTTACATAGGGACATTGTACTTGGATGCCGCACACAGTTACATAGGGACATTGTACTTTGATGCCGCACACAGTTACATAGGGACATTGTACTTGGATGCTGCACACAGTTACATAGGGACATTGTACTTGGATGCCGCACACAGTTATATGGGGACATTGTACTTGGATGCCGCACACAGTTATATGGGGACATTGTACTTGGATGCCGCACACAGTTATATGGGGACATTGTACTTGGATGCCGCACACAGTTACATAGGGACATTGTACTTGGATGCCACACACCGTTACATAGGGACATTGTACTTGGATGCCGCACACAGTTATATGCGGACATTGTACTTGGATGCCGCACACAGTTATATGGGGACATTGTACTTGTACAGTACAGGTATATTGAGGTGTAGTATGTATATATACTAGTAGGGTACATCCAGTTACAAAGGGACATTGTACTTGGATGCCGCACACAGTTACATAGGGACATTGTACTTGGATGCCGCACACAGTTACATAGGGACATTGTACTTGGATGCCGCACACAGTTACATAGGGACATTGTACTTGGATGCCGCACACAGTTACATAGGGACATCGTACTTGGATGCCGCACACAGTTACATAGGGACATTGTACTTGGATGCCGCACACAGTTACATAGGGACATTGTACTTGGATGCCGCACACAGTTACATAGGGACATCGTACTTGGATACCGCACACAGTTACATAGGGACATTGTACTTGGATGTCGCACACAGTTACATAGGGACATTGTACTTGGATGCCGCACACAGTTACATAGGGACATCGTACTTGGATACCGCACACAGTTACATAGGGACATTGTACTTGGATACCGCACACAGTTACATAGGGACATTGTACTTGGATGCCGCACACAGTTACATAGGGACATCGTATTTGGATGCCGCACACAGTTACATGGGGACATTGTACTTGGATGTCGTACACAGTTATATGGGGACATTGTACTTGGATGCCGCACACAGTTACATAGGGACATTGTACTTGGATGCCGCACACAGTTACATAGGGACATCGTACTTGGATACCGCACACAGTTACATAGGGACATTGTACTTGGATGTCGCACACAGTTACATAGGGACATTGTACTTGGATACCGCACACAGTTACATAGGGACATTGTACTTGGATACCGCACACAGTTACATAGGGACATCGTACTTGGATACCGCACACAGTTACATAGGGACATCGTATTTGGATGCCGCACACAGTTACATGGGGACATTGTACTTGGATGTCGCACACAGTTACATAGGGACATCGTACTTGGATGCCGCACACAGTTACATAGGGACATTGTACTTGGATGCCGCACACAGTTACATAGGGACATTGTACTTGGATGCCGCACACAGTTACATAGGGACATTGTACTTGGATGCCGCACACAGTTACATGGGGACATTGTACTTGGATGTCGCACACAGTTACATAGGGACATTGTACTTGGATGCCGCACACAGTTACATAGGGACATTGTACTTGGATGCCGCACACAGTTACATAGGGACATTGTACTTGGATGCCGCACACAGTTACATAGGGACATTGTACTTGGATGCCGCACACAGTTACATAGGGACATTGTACTTGGATGCCGCACACAGTTACATAGGGACATTGTACTTGGATGCCGCACACAGTTACATAGGGACATTGTACTTGGATGCCGCACACAGTTACATAGGGACATCGTACTTGGATGCCGCACACAGTTACATAGGGACATTGTACTTGGATGCCGTACACAGTTATATGGGGACATTGTAGTAGTCTAGTACATACCAGGACAGGAGTACATTTCCGGTGTACAGTATACTTAGTTATATAGATAGGGATAGCAGAGGAGACGAGGGCATAGTCACTGTGTGATTCATCCGGTTTCTCCCTCACCAGCTTCTTCCTGGGGTGGATCCTGATGAATCACACGTGAACGTGACAGCAGGTAGAGCTGGTTGCAGGGCCATGAATGGCGTCTGTAGCATTCCTGTCTCTAACGTGTCTGTATGGTCTTGGAGATGTCATCAGTATTCCCAATCTGTATGATAATGAGCTGGCACTGCTCCACGTGTGATGTGTAAGCTGCTGCGTTTACTCACATGGTTCTGGTCTGGGCTCCATAGTGAAGGTAAGCAGAGGTAGTGATGTATTCCGCATTTATTAGTACAGCAGCCAGCTCTGGGCTCTGCTCCATGTGATTGTGCCTAGCTATTGTAATTAGTGGCTCAGTCCCCTGCCATCCCCTTTAGTGGCTCGGGGGATCTGTAGATAGATAATCGATCTTCCTATGTGAGAAATGATTTCCCGGATCCCTCCCGTTATTCCTTATAATGCAGCCATGCCGGGCGGAGTTCTCAGATTGTGCAGTATTCCTCTGAGAGTCCATCAGTCTGGGGCAGGATGAGGCGCAGACTACAGGGGGCTAGAAAGCAGCCTGTATACCGCTGACAGGGAGCAGCTCATTGTTTGAGCTGATATGTATCCATAGGCTCCATTGTTATGTAGCATAGCCTTTATACAGATGATATGTTTTTACCGGGCAGTCAGTATGTGACTTATAGCTGGACGTAGCAGAGTAGCTTCTGTTTGCTGAGAGATGTAACCCTCTGGGACCTGGGGACGTCCCATTTGAATGACATGTGTGACAAGCTGAGCATTCTGCTAGGTTCAGGGCACATGTGCGGCTCTGCGAGTACAGAGGTGTGCACTTCGTGCTGAGCGTTCATTGGTAGACGTGCCATAGGAATGTCTCTGCCGAGTAACATGACCTCAAAGAAACATGACATACCACTACACATAGCTGCAGCGTGATACTTCTAGGAAAGTGCACTGGATGGAAGTATTCTTTTCACATCTTGTCCACAACCTTTGTACTATGGAGTCACGTCGATCACTTCCATCTGAATCAACAGCCTACCGTCACTGACGTGGTTCTCTGCAGTTACATGAACATTCATTTTACAGCTTTCCTCTATAGTGACACGTACAGGGGATGGGGACTTGGGAATGTCCAGATATAAAATCCTTCTGGTCTGATTTACACAGATTTCTGAATACTAAGGCCGCGTTCACATCTCTGTCAAGATGTTCCAGGTGCCTGATGCAGCACAAATACTGGCTGTCGGCCGGACCAAAAACCGCTGCTTGCAATGGTTTTTTTCCAGCCGAAACCCGCCATTTTTTCGGACATCAGCTGGATCCCGTTATAATGAATAAGGATCTGGCGGTTCTCTCTCTTGAATGTGGCGATGCCTGCGAGATGTGAACGTAGCCTAACCTAGGGTTCCCTGGTACATAATAGATATCCTCCCCAAGAAGTACGACAAAATTCTGTCCTGGGGGAATTCATTAAGACTGGTGTGTTATATGCCTGTCTTAATAAAAAGTGCACTTGAGTAAGCATTACCAAGAATTACCACTTATTACCTTATAAGTTATGGTCCGTGGTAATGCGCTGTACAATCCATACGGCGCATTGCTCACATAGCATAGCTATGTGAGCCATGCGACACAGGGACTCGTTGACGTCATTGAGGAGCGCCCCGGCCGCCGCACGGAAGGTAAGTAGCTTCTCCCCCGGCTCCCCGCTGCTTTTCCATGGCAGCCGGGACCTTAGTAGCGTCCTGGCTGCCATGGTTACCATTCTTAAAAGCTAAACGTCCGATACGGCGATGCGCCAAAACGACGTTTAGCTTAAATTCGGATACGGATTTATGCTTTTCAATGGGCATTAATTCCGGATCCGTCCTTGCGGCAAGTGTTCAGGATTTTTGGCCGGAGGAAAATCTACAGCATGCTGCGGATTTTGCTACGGCCAAACAACGTTCCGGTCCTGAACTGAAGACATCCTGAACGGATTGCTCTCCATTCAGGATGCATTGGGATTATCCTGATCAGTATCTTTCCGTCCTAGAGCCCCGAGGACGGAACTCTAGGACGGAAAGTAAAACGCTGATGTGAAAGAGGCCTTACATGGCAGACTGTTTTGCAGAAATTTCTGCAATTGAAAATTGTTCTATACATCTTAAAGCATGGATATCTGCAAACCGATTCAGATCAGTGGAATAGTCTCTGACACATGTGAATTCACCCTGATGGAGCTAATACTCTGTCATTGGAAACAAGAGAGGGGCTGTGTGGTAACTGTAATCATAAAGACCGCAAACTACATATGGCAGAACACTGTTATACATGCAAACAATAGAACTAAGGCCTCATGCACACGACCGTATGTGTTTTGCAGATCCAAAAAAAAAAACGGATGATGTTCCGTATGGCATCCGTTTTTTTTGCTGATCGGTTATTTTTGTGAATCCATTGTAATAATGCCTATCCTTGTCCACAAACTAGAGAAAAATAGGACATGCTCTATTTTTTTGTGTAACAGAAAAACGGGCATATGGAAAGGGAATGCACACGGAGTACCTTCCATTTTTTTTTTGCGGACCTATTAAATTGAATAGTTCCGCATATGGTCCACAAAAAAAACGGAACGGACACAGAAAGAAAATACGTTCGTGTGCATGAGGCCTAAGGATTAGGGATTACTCTGGATCAAAGTGGTACAATACCTACAATACATAAAAAATGGGAGCTCTTTGCACACATTTTTGATCAAACGTGTGTCGGGCCCATCTACCGTCGTCAAGGTGGCTTACGCAGATGGGTACCTGACACTAACAGAACTGCCTCTCCTGGGCCTAACCTAAGCCTACAATGTTCAGGGCGGTGTGGGAACCAGATATATTTATACTATGCATAGTGGCCCTGGGCAGATGGGCTGGAAGTGCTCAATCTAAAGGAGGGAGCTACCCTCCAAACATACTGCAAGAAAATTTAGACTAGCATATCCATAGTCACACTTGCAGATCCATAAAGCTAGCAGGCAGACTGCAAGCAAAAACATATGGCAGCACAGTGTTATACATACAAACAATAGAACTGTGGAATAGGGATTATTCTACATTATACCTGAAAAATGGAAACTCTTTGCGCACATTTTTGATCAAATTTAGACTAAGACATCAAAGGCATAGGTGCACATCTATGAAGCTAACATGCAGACAGCAAAGAAAATACGTCCGTAATCGTAAAGACACACAGAATGGAGTTGATGTGTCATGTATACTGCTTAGTCAACACCATCTTTTTCTTTTACAGTTCCCTCCCAAGAAAACTACTAACATTTCTGCAATACATTATTTTCACCCCAAACCGATGCCATTACAAAATACAATTGATCCCACAAAAAACAAGCACTCGTACATCTATATCTATATCTATAAAGATGGACGTATATATGTATGTATGTTCCGCAATCACTCAAAAACGCAACCATTGATTTCAACAAAACTTGGTATAAACATCCCTTGCTACTGGAAAGAAATCTAGTGGGGGCCACAGTTCTCTAGGAACCGTTCCTGAGATATTCCCCAAGAATGACCTGCATTAGTCAATAGAAGCCTGCAAGTCTTTCTCTTCATATCCCAACTGCCATACACACGGTCACATGTCCCTTATCAGCCAATAGAAGCTCGCAGGCCCTTAGTCTCCACATACACACAGTTTTATTCCAGGTTTCCATAACAACCCAGCCATTTTTCTTCACTGCTGTAGGTCAGCTTTAGGCTAGGGCTGCACGACATGTGTCGCGCGACACATAGGGCACAACTACACTGCTACATGTGTTGCGCGACATCGATGTCGCACCAATGTCGCACGACAATTTTTATAATGATAGTCTATAGTGTTGCTCTGCGACATGTGACATGCTGCGACGCAACAGTCGCAGAAAAATCCATCTTGGAGGGATTTTTTGGAACTGTCATGTTGCAGTCGCAGCATGTCACATGTTGCAGAGCAATACCATAGACTATCATTATAAAAATTGTTGAGACAAAATGTCGCGTGACACGTCATCGTGTAGCCCTAGCATTAAAGGGGCAGGGCACTGAGGAGGTCACTGTTAAAGAGGCGTTCACTGTGGATATTACGGTTAAGGGGGCCGGCCGCTGTGGAGGTCACCGTTAAAGGGGTGGGCACTTTGGAGGTCAATGTTAAGTGGGCAGGGGTCAGTATTAAAGATGCAACTGCTGTGGAGGTCACTGTTAAGGCAGCAGAATACTATAAGGTCACTGTTAAGGCAGCGGGGTACTGTGGAGGTCACTGTTAAGGGGGTGGGCCCCTGAGGAGGTCACTGTCAAGGGAGTGGGGTGCTGTGAAACTCACTGTGAAAGGGGCGGGCTGCTGTGAAGGTCAAAGGTTAGGGGATGGGCTGCTGTGGAGGTCCCATTTCAAAGTGGCAGGGCACTGTGGGGGGGGGGGGGGACTGTGGAGTTTACTGTTAAAGGGGCGTGGTGCTGTAGAGGTCACTGTTATGGGGGATGCTGTTGATATCTTTTAACTACACATAAACATTAAATGAAATAGATTGAATATACCTGTGCAAAGCTGGGTCCTTCTGTTAGTTTACGTAAAAAAATAAAATAAAAAGCTATGGCTCTATAATAGGCTGACACGTCCTTCTTCAGAGATTACTTTAAAGCAGCCATCTCATTATCAACACCAGTAGGATTACAGTGAAATATATCATCTATAGATAGATAACACAGGATCCACAATGGGTTGCACCCCAGCTCATCTCTTCCCCTTTGTGTACAATGGGGTCATTTATGAAACTGGTGTAATGTAGAGCTGGCTTAGATGCCCATAAGAACCAATCAGATTCCACCTTTTATTTTTCAGGGCTCCTTTACACCAGTTTGATAAATCTCCCCCAATGACTTCTACACTGGTCAGAGAACATGTCTAGAAAACACAAAACTCTCTCATAGAAGGCAATGAGTCCTCTCCTGTTCTTTATGTTTGTGGCCTATGTCCTTGCCATAGAGAATATCTCGAAGTGCTACTAACAACTGGTCAGGCGTGATCATGTGCAGAAAATAGAATAAAAAGTCTAAAAAATGAAAACCACATTAGGCCCCATTCACACGTCCGGTGGTGCGTTGCGGATCCGAAACACACCATGCCGGCATCCCTCATAGAAATGCCTTTCTTGTCCGCAAGCTGTGGACAAGAATAGGACATGTTCTATCTTTTGCGGAGCCGCGGACGGGAAGATCGGGCCGCTCTCCACAAATGCGGAACTGGAGAGCACATAGTGTGCTCTCCGCTTCACGTCCGGCCCCATTGAGAATGAATGGGTCCGCACCTGCGGAACGGATGCGGACCCATTTGCGGACGTGTGAATGGAGCCATAGAAAGAGAAGATATGTTTCGGTTTAATTAGTAAAAAAAAAAGAAGATAGGTGACACATTTCCTTTAAAGAGGACCTTTCACCGGTCCTGACCGATGGTATGGATTTACGGGCAACGGAGCAGCGCATAGAAAAAAATAAGTGATTTCACATGTCATCAATATGCCCTACACTGCCAGGTATTTATATGGTACTGTCAGGACCACAGAAAGGTCCTCTTTACCTCCTGACATCAGCAGAAACTACGTGGACCTCACATCCATACAGGCTGTTGTGTAGACCCAGTAGGATCCACAGGCTGCACGGGTCAGTTATTACAGATTTGCATCGTTTGGTATTCTGCTAATGGAAAGCCTTGTTTAATTGACCTTGATATTGTATTGTGTTCTTCTCATTCCAGATGGTTACAAGGCACGAGAGCTATTGGGAACGTAGCAAGTAATGCCGGTGTTGTTGCTGCTGGACACATACCTGTATTTCTTGACCTCTAGGAGGAGTATTTGGAGAAGACTTGATCTAAGGCCTGTGTACTCCTGCTGTAGACACTATAACATTTACTCAGGGATCCGCAGTAAGAGCTTTATCTCCAGCTTTCAACAGCCAGCACATCTATATAGGAAAGCAGGAGAAAGAGAATTTATTCACACCAAATCCCAGGATCATTCTTACTCCATACGTTCTAAACTCAGCACCACAACTTCAAAGGGAATAACTATAGCCAAAAAGTCTATGTCACGGATCAAGAGCACTTTGGATTCTGTCACCAAAGCTGTCTCGAGCACTCATGGGGAATTGCTTTCACGTATTGTACGTCCAAAGCCGAATCCTGCCAATACTAGGAAAGAAGAAAACATCCAAATAAGAGAAGCAAGTGCAGCCCAGTCCAACTCTGGTAAAGGAGACGTTCAGGACTCAAGCAAAGAACCACTTCCAACTCCATCTAAGAAGCCAGATAGTACAACCGAATCTACCTCTCAGCTCATCCAAGCATCCGCTCCACAAGAAAACAGTGAGCCCAGAACCGGCCTGTTCCATGCAAGCTACATTACAACTAACTTTGGGGAGACATATAACTTCTTGGCCCATCATATAAACTCCTATTTTGCAAACGAAACAAGCATGGAGAAAGCTAACGATAAAGGCTCCAGTGTTGATGTAAGCAGCGACCCGGACGGAGACTTAACCCCAGAAACTGAAGACGGTGCAAGTTCTGCGAAGAAAAGTATTTCAAACTTTATATCAAATCAGTCCAGTAGCGTTCATGCTTTTGTGGGTAGTTATCTTGGTGGGCTTGTGCCTAAATTCAAGCCTGAGCAGAAGCCTGCCTTAGAGGAAAAGGCAAAAGAACTAGAAAGTGACGAATCCGAGACTAAGACTGAGCAAGAAATCAGTAAAGACAAAGGAGGCGATGAAAAAGCCAAGCGGTTGTCGCTTCAGAGGGAAAAGGTAGGCCATTTATGAACATAAGCACCGAAAAAGCCTTAAAGGGGTTCTGCAGTTCCATTTTTCTTCGTGACTTGTGTTCGGGTTATCTAAGAATCCCATTATGGATTTCGCTACCACGGACCATAACGGAATTCTATGACGGCATGCACCACGGAAGCCTATAAGGGGCATTCCGTCATAATAGATGACCAAATGCAATGCGGAATGTCTCTTACAGGCTCCCGTGGTGCATGCTGCCATAGAATTCCGTTATGGTCCAAGGTAGCGGAATCCATATCGTAACTCTTAGATAACTTAAACCTTGTACGCCGAACTTGAAAACACAAATTCGCTTAACACTACTGATGACCTTTCCTCTAGATAGATTGGCGGGGGTCTGACACTCGGGACCCCCACCGATCAGCTGTTTGAGAAGTCAGCTGCGCTGATGATCGATCCAGAGGATAGAGTATAAGTACAAAAAGACCTGCAGAATCCCTTTAAGGTGTTAACTATTGTTGGCTAAAGCGGTTAGGCCATGATTGAAAAACTGAAAGTCAGACATCATCTAGTACATGACAATCTCTTTCTAAGAAAGCTAGAACCAGCCCTGTACCTCACATGGATCCAGAGATCTCCTCATTCATTGCTCCAATTGCTCTTCTACACCAAGCCCGTCCCATTCATCATTTTTTACGCCTGTTTTAGGCATAGGAAATGTTCTAAATGTAAGCCAGCATGGGAGCTGGTGTAGATTTAGACCAGCGGTGGATGCGCCGAAGTTATGGAGAGGCCGACACCTCTACATAACTCCGGTGGATCCACCGCCAGCGCTGGGGTTATTAAGACCGGCATCTAAACTGACCCATATATATCTTGACAATGTTGAGAAGGTGAAATATAAAGTACATAGAAGTTGTAGAACTTCTAATCTGTATAACAAGCATGAAAGGCATTGCTTCCTTTACTGGCTGGATTAAATTTTCCATCACATTATACACTCCCCGTTTCCATGGTTAGGACCACCCTGCAATCCATCAGCGATGGCCGTGCTTGCACAATATAGGAAAAGGCATCAGCCTCTCTGGTGGCCGGGACCATGGGGGATCACATAGGCTGGTGCTTTTTCCTATAGTGTGCAAGCACAACCACCAATGCTGGATTGTAGGGTGGTTGTAACCATAGAAATGAGCAGTGTATAATGTGATGGAAAAATGAATCCAGCCAGCAAAGCAGGTAATATGGACAATCACAATACATTAGTAAGTGGTTTGTACTAACTTGCTGGCTCAGAAGCGGAGTGGGTGCCATGGCCTCCAAGTGCCTGCTGTTTTACACAGCAGGCACTTGATGGCAGAGTCTGTGATCAGCGAGTACACTGATCACTGAATTTTAGCCTCTCAGATGTCGTAGTCACTTGTGACCGCAGTATCGGAGAAGGTCCTGCAAGCACTGCACTTGGGCCACTGAATGGCTTGCTTCGAAGGCTGCCTGCCATAACCAAGGTCCTGTACAGTTATCAGCGTCATGGGAAAAAATCAAAATGGCAGATTCGTCTTTTTTTTTTTTTTCTTTGCCTCCCCCCCCAAAAAAATTTTTTAATAAAAAGTAATCAAAAAGGCATATGGTTTCAATGAAAAATGCAGCTTAGGCTAGGCATGATTATAAAAAAGTTATGGGGGTCAGAAAAGATTTTATTTTCTAAAAGTAATAAAACAAAAGAAAAACCCGTATAACTGTGGTATTGCTTTAATCAAACTGACCTGCATAACGAAGTTAACATGTCAGTTTTACCGCATAGGAAAACCCATAAAACGATGGCAGAATTCCGCTGCTTTTCAGATTCCAACACACTTAGAAACCTGTCCGGCTTTCCACTACGTTGTAGATGGTGGCAGTGGAAAGTGCAACTTGTTGCACAAAAAACAAGCCCCTATACGACTATGTGAATGGAAAAATAAAAAAGTTATGGCTTCTGGAAGGCAGGGAGTAAAAAACAAAAAAATGGAAAATCACTGTGTCAGGTCGGGGTAAATAGTCTGGGATTCTGCCAAATATTTCATTATGTCCTTCCCCGCATTAGTGGTGTGCGTGTGAGGGATGTTCATTTCACCTATCACAAGAAAACCAGTTAATCCTACACCAGAGTCCCAACAAATCTATCACAAGTGCAGGCCATAAAAATATAATAGAAGATCAGCGTGTTCATCTTTCAGGCTGGAGCCATGTCCTCTCCCCCCGCAGTACACATAGTAACACCAGCCAGCTATACCTCACTATTACAGTTGAGCGAACTTCTGTTTTAAGTTCGGGTTGGGGTTATCCAAGCATCCAGTTATGGATTCCGCTACCACGGACCATAACGGCATTTGGAACACAGGGTGAAGGACCTGGGGTGACGTCACCGTCATGTGATCAGTGCAGGGGGCGTGGCTCAGTACTGGATTGGATAAGAGGTCCTAGGCTACCACCTCTTATCCAATCCAGTACTGAGCCACGCCCCTGCACTGATCACATGACGGTGACGTCACCCCAGGTCCTCCGTGGTGTCCAAGGTTCGGGTTTATTGAAGAATCCCCTTATGGATTCCAAATGCCGTTATGGTCCGTGGCCACAGATCTGACCACACAACAACCATACAGTCCTCACCTATCTCTGCCTTGGAGCTTCTCTGGTCCCCTGCTGCAGATCCCTGAGCTCCCTACAGGCTATGGGGACTAAGCCACGCCCCCTTTCCGCCGAACTTCCGGTTGTGCAGTGCCATGCTGGTGCACACAGCCGATCTCCAGCTGAAGGTGGTGAAGACAGGGAGAAAAGGGTCTCTGCTGAACTGCTTGCCGACAGTCTTGCTGGCATCATTTGAGAAATCGAAAGAAAAATGATATGATGTTGGATGCGGTTTTTTTTATTGTTTTTTTACTGGATGCTATGTTTTCCATACAGAAATGAAAACCGTTATACCAACATATACTATCTAACGGAGCCTCCGATGGGTAAAGGGGGGTCTAGGATTCCTTTGGCGCTAGCTGATGCTTGCTTTCTGGTTACCAAAGAGAAGATGTGCCCTGAATGACAAAGACAGTGGGCCTCACTGCCTAGGAGGAACACTGCCTATCAGAGGTCACCTTTCATTCTGGTACAACACTTTCCAATGAAAGTTGAGCTCTGATTGGTTTCTGTGGGCAACTAAGACCGTTTTCCTGTTAGACGGTTTTGATAAATGAGGCCCAGAATCTGTCATGTCCTACTCTCCAGAATTTTCTCGAAATAGGGATTTTGTGGCTTTTTGGACTCGCTTGCAGAAAGTTTTTGTGACATTTTGCATTTTTGCACTACTCACTCCAGTTTCAAAAAGTAGGTGGGAAAATGAACATGGTTCGCTATATTAATTAGTTTTACTCCAGATTTATCACTTTATCATTTTTTAAAATGTCTCAAACAAGTCTTGATCTCCATTTAATAAATTTAAATAAATTAATTTAAATAAATGAATCAGGCGCATCTCTGCCGTGCGCCAGATACTGAAGTCTGTGCCAGTTTCTGGTATAAGTTATAGTAAATCCGGTAGGCCATATGAAGCCCCACCGCCTCCGCTAAGCCCTACCCTCCAGTCCTTTCTTGGCACCTCGGAAAAAGTGTCGAGAGGCTGTAAAAATGGCAAATTATGGTGCAGATGTGGTGTGCACCATAACTTATGGCGTGATACCCTTAGTAAGTGTTCCTCAATGTGCGCCATTTGGTCAATGCAGACTCAAGGAAAATGAACTTGAAATATTCCCCTCATGATAAATCTGCCCCATGTCTGTTTGCCCGGCCAAATCAGGTAGCGAAGTGTCAGACGATAAGGGGACGCTGTACTTCTGTATGAGGCCATGCTTCTACTAGGACATTAAAGGGAGTAAGACTGCAGGGGGAAAAGCAGGTATGGAATAACCTCCAGTGTCTACATCAATACCACAAGACTGCCAGAGGAGATATCGGTCATGGTGGGCTGCAAAATCTACCTGCAGCAGAAATGCAGGTTTATACCCTTCGCATTCATATATCGCCCCGGTACTTGGCAGTGATCCACGTCAGGGCGTCATTATGAAGGCCTGCCTCCAGCTATACACGCCTTCACATTTATTCTTCAGTGCTTCAGTCATTTTCATGTGCCTGATCACCACTTCTTCAAGGATATCAACATTTCTGTGGCTAGGAGGGCCTCACTGCTAAGCTGAGGATGTAAATGCCTCTCTGTCTTACATCTAGATCATTGCCCGTGTGAGTGTCGATAACAGAACAAGATCTTTAGTTCAGTCGCTGCAGAGGGCCTCTGACCGGAGACTATGCATCAATCGGGTGGAAGAGCTGAGCTGTCACCTTCTGGAGTTTCCCGAAACCAGAGGAGTCGCGGTTAAGGTATAAAGGGGCTGTGAGGATTCTGCTGCATTTTTTTCGGGATCATGGGCAGGTTTATCAACATGATGTGTGTAAAACGAGAGTGTATTTTCAAGTTATCCCCCACCCCTGCAAATCAGATGAAAGGAGCGGCACACAGTAGCTCCATTGCTCTTTATGGGACTGCTGGAGATAGCCAAGCACTGTATTTGGCTGTTTCCACCAGGTCCCATAGAGATGAATGTGCATTCTTCACCTTCTGCTCCGTTAATTTCGGGGGATCTTGAGGTAGGTCCCCCCCATTCTTTTGATCTGTGGCGATCAACCGTTGGCTTCAGCAATCTAAAAGTTATCCCCTATCCACTTTAGTAATACATTAGTAAGTGCCTTGTATTAACTCTTTCTAAGAAGTGTGATTTGCTGAAGTGAAGGCCTAATTTACACAATGAGAGACTAATGCTACAGCGAGCACCGGGAGACTCCACATCAGTGGTATCTACAGAGCCTGTCTGATCACGGATAGAGATGAGCGAACTTTAAAAAAAAGTTTGGCGTTCGGGTTGTGGTATCGCCGCATCCCGTTATGGATTCTACTACCGCTGACTATCGCGGCATATGGAATCCATAAGGGGCGGCTTCCACGAACCCGAACTGTTAAACAGCCGAAAGACCGGGGGTGACGTCACTGTCATGTGATCAGTGCAGGGGGCGTGGCTCAGCACGGGATCAAATCCAGTGCTGAGCCACGCCCCCTGCACTGATCACATAACGATGATGTCACCCCAGGTCCTTCGGCTGTTCAACAGTTTCGGGTCGTGGAAGCCGCCCCTTATGGATTCCATATGCCACGATAGTCTGTGGTAGTAGAATCCATAACGGGATGCGGCGATTACCACAACCCGAACGCCGAACTTTTTTTTAAAGTTCGCTCATCTCTAATCACGGACATTGATGACGTGAAGGAATGGGTGGGCATCACCCTGGTAGCATTCAGCAGGGTTTGGTCCATTTTCCACACAATCCAGGAAATGAACAAGCGATGGCAGCGCTCACAAATCCAAGTCAAAGTGAAACTCTAGTGTTGCTGGCACTAGGGTAAAGTTAATGTGTGACTTTCCTTGGATGTGCAAGTGCTGATTAGGCTGGTTTGTTCTAGCTAGGCGAGAAGAGGGATCACAGCCGTCGCCCAGCCCTGCCCTAGTACTTTGGGAAATCTGCATGCCAAGGGTCCCATCTTTCCATCGATGACTTGTCTGAAATACATGGCTTTTATTTAAACTAATCTTAAACTTATTTTCTTGTTGATTCTAGGAAAAAGCTATTCCTTACTTGCTGCGACTGCGACAAGCACATGATGAGACTCTCCGAGCGTCTGTAAGAGAAGCCTTAGCCTTGATTGGTTACAACGACCCTGTGAAGGGCAGGGGGATTAGAGTACTCACCATTGATGGTGGAGGAACCAGGTAAGATGGGACGACTTATACATATAAGTACATACAGTAATAACCCTTCTCTCAAGGCGCACAGCACTGCAATGTAATGTGAATGTTAGAGGATAGCCAGTCTCTCCCCTATTCTATATGGTCAATGATGTGCACATTTGTACTCTGTATAACATGAATCTTCCTGATTTCTCTTTCCTGCAGAGGAGTTGTAGCTTTACAGATGTTACGGAAATTAGAAGAGCTGACCGGGAAGCCAGTGCATCAGCTATTCGACTACATCTGTGGTGTCAGCACAGGTACGTGTTAATGATACCACACAGCCTATGCTTACTAGCACAGACACATTTATTCCTCGTGTTTCTATTGGCCGCCTTTACACTGCTCAATGGAGCAGATGATTGTCAGCAAGGAAGCGTTCCTTCCCAACAATCGCCTGCTCATCGGTGGAGGAGAAAGCTGTATTTACATGCAGAGATCTCCTCCACTGTATGGGGAGGAGTGATCGCTAATGCCATCGTTCTTCGCCCATACAGAATCGTTGTTTGCTGGCAGCAGAGTGTGTTTAGACGACACAATCTGCTGCCGGCAAGCAAGGATTAAGGTGACCGCACGAACAGTCCTTTTACCCGATGAGCGAATGTTTGGATCGTTCATCAAGTAATAGGCGGCAGCTTTACACCAGCAGATTATTACTAACGTTCCTACGACCGCCTGTTAGTGATGATCTACCCAATGTTTCAGCAGTGTAAGAAGACCCTAACTGTTTATAGAGTCTGTGGTAAGAAATATTAAAGGTAATAGAAGCTTCCAACACCGCAAGTATAAGTGACCTAGAAATACACAACGTGGTGGGGGCAGGTAAGAGGAGTAGGGTGACCTACATATGGCATCAAATGCAGGCCTCTCTCACTAAAGGACATTGGCAGTGATTGGGAAGGAACTGTTCATTCCCAGTCATTGTCCTCTCATTAGTTGCATTCACATGCCACAGTCATCCCCTCTGTATGGGGATGAGCGATCACTACTGCAAACCTTCATCCCATACAGGTTCATTGTTTGTCGGCAGCAGGTCAGCGTTCACACAGGATGATGTGCTGTCAACAAACAATGTTTTTAGGTGTCATCAGAGATCTCAATAATGCCTGTACAAGCGTCATGGAAACCTGTTCAAGCCATTTTACTCGCTTAAAAAAAGTCTAACGTGTAAGAATACGCTTTAGGCCCCTTTCACACGGGCTTTCCGCGCGGGTGCAATGCGTGAGGTGGACGCATTGCACCCGCACTGAATCCGGACCCATTCATTTATATGGGGCTGTGCACATGAGCGATGATTTTCACGCATCACTTCTGCGTTGCTTGAAAATCTCAGCATGCTCTATATTTTGCGTATTTCACGCAACGCGGGCCCCATAGAAGTGAATGGGGCTGCGGGAAAATCGCAAGCATCCGCAAGCAAGTGCGGATGCAGTGTGATTTTTCCCGCATGGTTGCTAAGCGACGGGACCCGATCTTTATTATTTTCCCTTATAACATGGTTATAAGGGAAAATAATAGCATTCTTAATAAATAATGCTTTGTAAAATGAGGATTAAGGGGTTAAAAATAAAGAACTTAACTTACCTTAGCCACTTTATCGCGTAGTTGGCGATCTGTCTTCTCTCTTCCAGCTTTAGCTGTAGTCTAAAGGACCTGTGATGACGTCACATCACATGGTCCAATCACATGGTCTACTGTTAATAACCACCCTCTGTTTTCTGTCACTCAGCCAGTTACTTACCACATACAGACATTTTCTCCCAGTCCGAGCATCCTCATTTTATATGTAGTGCGACCTCAGGGTGTCATATAAATGATGTATCACCTGACAAAATTTTGCTGGTTTGTTGAGTGATCGTCGGTAAATTTTCACGGGTGGTTATCTGTAAAAAGAATTTCTACGAACAGATAATTGGCTCGATCCTCAGCCCGTGTCTAATCTCCGTGGTATGTACCGGGGCACGTTTGCTATCCTAGCATCCTGCAACATAATTATGCAGTCGACAAAGCAAAGCTGCAATCACACATAAAAGAAGTTCAATTACTTTCTATTTTCCTTTATATCAGTTTTTACATTTAGAGAGTCATATTAGTAATGCAGGAGTCAGTGTAGATATTGGGTTAAGGACATGAACCTTCCTCTGACGACGTTACGGTAAGAGATGGAGGTAAATCCCTTGTTAAGCTCTTCTAGCGTCATCCTCTCATAAAATAATAATCGCAGACTGTATGCGCTCCATCAAAATGTCAGATCAGAAGCATTGTGAAAGTCCAGATGTCTGGAGCGCGTTTTATTATAGATTGGTTATGCAGCATCATTACCACGGGCATCTTACAGGAGTTCTTACAATCAGTCAGGATTCCTTAAGATATCAGGCAGTGGTCAGTCACTTTACTCGCTTGGGGTACCTTCACACTGGGGTTTTTGTTTTCCGGCATGGAGTTAAGATAATACAATCGCATGCATCCGTTTTGAACGGATCCGCTTGTATTAACTTTAACTATTTTTTAACATTGTCAAAACGGATCCGTTTAGAACTCCATTGAAAGTCATTGGAGGACGGATCCGTTTTCTATCGTGGCAGAATGTGCCATAGAAAACGGATCCGTCCCCTTTGACTTACATTACG
This sequence comes from Bufotes viridis, assembly GCA_033119425.1. NCBI lineage: Eukaryota > Metazoa > Chordata > Amphibia > Anura > Bufonidae > Bufotes > Bufotes viridis. The sequence continues at coordinate 235,770,164 of CM065590.1, forward strand.
TTTTGCTCCGCATCCCAGGACGGAAAGAAAACCGCAGCATGCTGCGGTATTTTCTCCGTCCAAAAAACGTTCACGTACTGAACTGAAGACATCCTGATGCATCCTGAACTGAATGCTCTCCGTTCAAAATGCATTGGGATAATCCTGATCAGTTTTTTTCCGGCATAGAGCCCCAACTACGGAACTCTATGCCGGAAAAGAAGAACGCTAGTGTGAAAGAGCCCTTAGGACAGTGGTGGTCAACCTCATCAATACTTGGGGCCTTCAGATCCAGCCGTTGATCCGTAACATTCAGGCAGGGGTATTGTCAGTGCTGGGCATACATACACTTAAGGTCCACGGAGCTGGGGTTTAGAACTGACAGTTTTTTTTAAACACAGACTGGAAATACAGCAATATATAAATGGTCCATACTAGATACATACATATGCACTTAATGGGCAAACGTATTGTGACATCTACACATTAGACCTATGGGAGCTTTTCTGACCTCTCATTCTAAATCCATGGGCATTAATATTGGTGGCTCCCTCCTTTGCAGCGATCAGTCTTCTGGGAAAGCTTTCTACAAGATTTGGGAGTGTTGCTGTGGGAACTTTTGCCATTTATCCAGTAGAGCATCTGAGATGGTCAGACACTGATGCTGAGCGTGAGGGCTTGCTTGCAATCTTCTTCCGAGTTCTGAGGTCAGCCAGGTTCTTCCACACCACCTTGCTTTGTACACTGGGGCACATTCATGCTAGCATCAGAAAAGGACCTTCCCCAAACTGTTACCACAAAGTTGGAAGCATACCATTGTCCAAAATGTCTCGGTATGCTTAAGATTTCCTTTAACGGGGTTGTCCCATGAAAAATATTCTATGTTTTTCAAACCAGCACCTGGATCGGAATACTTTTATAATTGCATGTCATTAATAATTTAGCATAGCTTCTGAGTTATTCAATAACATGTATCTGTATTTCCTTTATTTTTTATTATATCTTTGTCTGGCTCAATATGATGGCCGCACATGTCATGTGATAGGGTTAAAGCTGCAGCAGAATGGACACGCCCCTTATATGCAGCAGAAAAGACACTCCCCTTGAGCTGTCAGCTTGATGGAAATCTAGTAGAGCAATGCATGGGGAGATCTCTGGATCCATGTGAGGTACAGGACTGGTTCTAGCTCTTTTAGAACCAGCCCTGTACCTCACATTGATTCAGAGATCTCCTCATGTACTATCTAACACTTGACATTGTGCTTGGTGATGTAAGGCTTGCTGCAGCTGCTCATCCATGGAAACCCATGCCATGAAGCTCTCAGGGCTGTCAGGTTTGGAGCTCTGCAGTTATGGAGTCAGCAGAACGTTGGTGTTGACTATGCACCTCAGTACTTAGCGCCCCCCGCTCTGTAACTCTATGGGGTCTGGCACTTCATGGCTGAGATACTGTACTTCCTAAATGCTTCCACTTTACAATAATACCACTCCTAGTTGATGGTGGAATATCATAAACTGGCTTGTTACAAAGGTGACATCCTATTACAATACCAGACGCAAATTCAGTGAGCTCTTTAGTAGGAGCCATTCTTTTACATCTGTTTGTGTAGGCAGACTGCAACGCTAGGGCCTGGATTTTATGAACCTCTGCTTCATATAGTTACAGTCTCTGTCCTGTATTATGTCTACAGATGAGCAAAGTTTTAAAAAGTTCGATTCAGCAGCTTCACTGAAGTTTGACAAACATTTGTCATAAATGGCTATGTTAAAACCTCATTCAGCCTATCAATGGGACCGTTTTTAATGGCCACTTAGGCAGAAGTGCACCGTCTCACGGCCGGTAAAAACGGTAATACTCTTGTGCAGTATGAAATTTTGGGTTAAAAAAATCACTCGCCTTATCTACTTGCTCGCACAGAGGCAGTCCGCTCCGCCCTTGGTTGAAAAAGACCTGCCGAAGGACCTGCGCTGAACTTGATGACGTCACGCTCCCAGCATTCACGTGGTGACGTCATCGTCAGTGGACTGCCTCTGCGCGAGCGAGTGGATGAGGTATTTTTTTTTGCATTCTGTTCAACTCCAGCCACCATTTCAGTAAAAATGATTCGTTACCACAAAGCGCAAGGAAATTCGGTTTTGTTTGGAATCAAATTTTTCCTAAAATTTGGACCGAATTCCACTTTCGATGCTTCTCTTCACTCAACACTAATTATATCTCCTTACTTACCAAAAAAAAAAAAGCGTCTAAGCAAAAAATGTACGTTATGTCCTTTCCCTAATATGAGCTTCACAGATATGATGCCTTAGTTCAGGAATATCAGAAAATTAACGTGATCTTAAAATATACCTTTATTATAATATATATCTGGGTAATGGTACAAAGGTACCAAATTACATAGTGATGTATTTATAAGACGCTCCCGATGATAAAACGCACCCCAGATTTTAGAGTAGTAAAATAAGAAAAAAACATTTTTCATCAGACCTCAGATTAGCCCATCAGACCCTTCTTAGACCTCAGATTAGCCAATCATACCCCCATCAGGCCTCAGATTAGCCCATTAGGCCTCAGATTAGCCCATTAGGCCTCAGATTAGCCCATCAGTACCCCCAAATCAGACCTCCGATTAGCCCATCAGACTTCAGATTAGCCCTTCAGTACCCCCAATCGACCTCAGATTAGCCCATCAGAACCTCCAGACCTCAGATTAGCCCTTCAGTACCCCCAATCAGACCTCAGATTAGCCCATCAGAACCTCCAGACCTCAGATTAGCCCTTCAGTACCCCCAATCAGACCTCAGATTAGCCCATCAGAACCCCCAGACCTCATAATAGCCCATCAGACCTCAGATCAGACTAAAATAAAAAATCATCTTACCTGTCCTGCGCTGCGGCTCCTCTTCAGCAGTCACGCTCCCAACCATCTTCAGCAGTCGCACTCCCATCTTCAGCAGTCGCGCTTTCATCTTCCCGCTCTGCGCTGCACTGTCACATGACTGCCTGCAGTGTCAGGTCATAGTGCGCACACTACGTCCTGACGCTGTACGGGGTCAGGACATGCGGCGTGACATAATGTAAACGCTCACTAGTATTCGTTTTATAAGACGCATGGACATTTTCCCCCCCAACTTTTTTTTGTGGGGGGGGGGGGGGAGTGCTTTTTATAAAGCGAAAAATACGCTATTTTTTTTTACAGTTTTTGATACATATCTTTTAAATAAATGACAGTATTTGGAAGCTGCAGGACTGTTCTTAGGGGAACTGCGTCGTGACCAGTTTCCTCATATACATCTGTTACACAAATCATACCTTTTTCAAGTGGGAGCAATTCGGGATATGAAGGAGAGCAGCAGTGAGGAAGTCAGATTTGCCTTTGGCACATCACAGCAGTATTTCTTCTACCCCTGAATGAATATAGGCACTGTATTCCGATGATGGCGCTGGAACAGAAGCTGCAAGATTGATTTCCCTATTGATGCCCACTCTCTGCTCCCCAAAATGCTCCTGTTCCGGTACTCCTTTTGAGTAATAGCTACATATTGGGTGATGGATCACTGCAATTATAGCTCCAGGCAGAGCGTTACTTTATGCAGAAGATAGGCACCCCAATTAATAATGTAGTATGTCAGGGGAAAGTAGCACACAACGGTGCAATGTATAAATGGCGACTGCACCCTACGCAGTGTAATGTGTTTTCATGAGGTATTGGTATAGAAAGCGCAAGCAATATCTGCTTCATTCCTATGGCAACCCAGAATTTGTGATAAGGCCTATAAATAGCTGCTAATATTTTATTAATGCTGAATATTTTGGCTGCACACTCGTGCGACGTTCTACTTGTGTGTGCACACTAGATGGCAGTATAATAGTACTGTTCTAAATATTTTCAGCCTTTTTTCAGTGCAAGCGATCCCAAGAGCCATGACCAATGCTTTTGACGTGCCCTTTGGAGCTAATCATGGAGACTATTACCGAATGTTATAAACACAGTGTCTCCCCATTAACAGGTTTTTATGGAATTTCTGAAAATATTTTGAGCCATTATTTTTTGAAAACCCTTAATAACTGGTAGGTGGAGATATATGATAAAGTGCCGTTTGATGGGTTTCTATTTTATTTTTAATCTCATTTAATAAAGATGTTCTTGCCTATGGAAATGTAAAGCGCTAGGCCATAGTATAGTCCGCTACTGTGCCTTTCTCATCCAGGGGCTGATCCTACAGGGATAGATTCTATGACTTGTTATTTTCATGTATTTTCAGGCATGTTATACAGTATATACTTCAATATGTCTTCCTTACTAGGGGCCATACTGGCATTCATGCTGGGATTATTCCACCTGCCACTTGATGAATGCGATGAGATGTATCGTAAATTAGGAAGTGATGTCTTCAAGCAGAACGTCATCGTTGGAACAGTTAAAATGGGCTGGAACCATGCCTACTATAATAGTGAGATGTGGGAAAAATTGCTGAAGTAAGTATGCAGCACCAGACGACACCTGCTATGTAATAAGATGGTTATCGTCACTGTAGAGGGAGCACAATACGTTATTGTAGGCCTTATTCAGATGTGGAGGAAATTTTGCAAAGCAAATTTGCAGCTAAAGTCACATCTGCTACATATGATCAGACTTTGCAGCAGATCTTGTTGTGTCAAAAATCAGCTATAAATCTGCAATTTAATAGGACATAATTCAGACTAGAAAATATGCAAAAGGTCCTAATCTGTTAAATTCCCTGTTTTTTTTTTTTTTTTGTTTGTTTTTTGTTTTTTCTGCCTTATGAATGAGGTTTTGTAAAATCCATTAACTGGCATTGTAAATGATGACTGAAGGATTTCTCTTCTTGTTTATTAGTCCTCCATTAATACGTCCTGTCACTGGTTACATGCTCCTGCACCTTTCGGACCTGTCAGTTGTCACACTAAATGGCGGATCCGGCAGGCAGCTCTGACGACGGAACTGCCTGCCCAATCACACTAACGCTAGTGTGAAAGTACCCTTACTATGATCAATCAGGATTCTAGTCAGCCCTCATCCTGCTTGAGATAGGTGTCATCCAGACAGTAGTCCATAAACCGTTCCTAAGGCCTCATGATATTCAAAAAGAATGCAGATGGAGCTTTAAACCTATAGTTGTAGTGATACCCACAGATCCGCTACGGCTGTTAGGGTCCTTGTTCTGTTTCCCCACTCCTCTGAAGTCTACAGTGACGTCTTACAGTTCTGTAAAAGGAGCTAGTAGTAATCAAACTTCCAATGCATTTCGGAAACTTTAGTTTCCTTCCTCAGGGACATGGCGAACCCCCAGTCATTTCACGTCAAATAACCTTCAGAGGATAACCGGATTATCATACCCCACCCAAGACAATTGGGAATTTAGTGACCCCTACAGAAAAGAGAAAAAGTAGTCTTGGGGAATCCCAAATCACTAATGCAAGTAGAATCTTGGGTTTTTTTCCTTGTAGAAAATGGAAGATGTGTCGTACACTAGGTATACATTTCACTAAAAATAGGAAATTCCAAAATCTGGCATCTGAAAGGAAATACAACATTCGAGACTTTATGATCTGCAATACACAAGGTGTTATTTATGCTATTAGTTGCCCTTGTAAAATGGTATCTGTTAGGTAGAACTAAAAGGATCCGAGAACACCTAAAACATCCAAAAAGGATCTCTGTGGCATCCTGTATCCAAGCATTATTCTGAGCAACATGGACGGACAGTGGAAGGTAATGGAGTGAGCTACCAGCCAGAGCAGGTTTGTGGGCACTGCTACAACTACAGACTGAAAGCTCTATTTCCATTCTTTTTGAATATCACTACAGCATCAGAAGTCTTTATTGACTATTGTCTGGATAACACCTACCCCAAGCAGGATAGTAAGAACCTCATTTCAATTATTTTTAATGTTCTTGAGATGTGTGTAGATCTGTCATGAACGGTAGGGAACAGTGCAGCCCTGTACTCCACCCGCACTATTGTCCCTATCTACTTGCACAATCTGCCCTAATGGCGGCCCAAAACTTAATAATGGTCCCTGACTGGACTAAGTACAGGGGCCTAAACCTAATGGGGTAAAAGAGTAGTCAAAACCAGACAGGGAAAACCAGGACCAGATCAGAATCCAAAAGCTAAGTCACATACACAGCAGAGTGAAACCAGGCAATAACATCAGAGACAAATTCAGCAGGCAAAGCTGAATACCAAACAGTGTCCAACATCAAGCAAGGTCGGATAACAAGCAGAGTCAAATATCAGGAGGTCACATCAAAGGAAAATCAGAATGCGGTGGCAAAGTCAGAGAAACAGACAAAAGGTTATCGATCTAGTAACAAACACAAAACTAGCTAGTGAGGCAGGAATAACAACCACAGGCAACTGTGGCAAAAAGCTACCTGTTTAAATAGCCTGCCCTTAAGAAGCATGTGAAGCAGAGTCTGATTAGTTTGGCATCCCAGCTCCCTGGGACCAGCCCAACTTTCATGGTTGTTGCCATAGCAACAGAGCGATGCCACCATAGTACAGCCAGGGAGGGCAGAGGGGTAATTAAGTGACATCTATATTGACTCCCTCAAATAGTGGATTGTTTGCAGCCCAATTCCATTGTATGGAGTGGAGGGTAGTGGTGTGTTTAGTAGTGTAGCGGTCATAATCCGTCAGTGAGCGCGGTAGCCGTGGCATTTTCTTTCTCTCCTTCCGCTAATAAGTTCATGGAATTACATGTTTGTTCCTCCTTTTTACTGTTGCTGGTTTTAATGGGTCCTCCGGGCATTGCTACATTAAGGCCTAGTTAGTTATACAGGTCAGCAATGTAGGGCAGATAATAATGAAGAATTACATCCTTTAACCTATCACCAGGGAGGAATATAGAAATCATGCATGATTCATGAGAATTCCATAAGAAGAAGATAGGATGTGATCGGAAAGTAAGTAGAAGTCAGATTGCAGCATAGATAGATATTTCTTTCTTTTAAGCCCTTGTTTTATTACGTTTCTCAACACGTAGATACAGGGTCCCAAAGTGAAAAATACCCTTTTTCCATAAAACGTAATGATTTATGAAACCTGCACTGTAAGGGTAGGTCTATGTGGGTCAGAATTGCTGTGGATTTTAGTGTAAAATCCACAACAGAATACAGTAGGCCCACAAGTGACATTTTACACATCTTACCCACCTGCTGTGGACATGTACCACACAGAATCTGGTCTACAGTGCAGATTTTTACATTTTCTGCATTTTTTTATGGATTTTCTCCTTAGATTTCACCCCTTTCCATGTAGCAGTAGTGAAATCTCCCAATATCCACATGTAACACAAGCAGATTTTCTCAGTCGATTCCGTTGTGTGACCTGCTGTGGATTTGTGGGATGACATACAACTAATGTATACAGGTGAAACTCGAAAAATGAGAATATCGTGCAAAGTTTATTTATTTCAGTAATGCAACTTAAAAGTTAAAACTAATATATGAGGTAGACTCATTACATGCAAAGCGAGAGATTTCAAGCCTTTATTTGTTATAATTTGGATGATTATGGCGTATAGCTCATGAAACCCCAGAATATTAAACCTTTTACAATATTCTAGATTAAAGGTGCATTAATGCAACTCCTTTTTAAGTTGCATTACTGAAATAAATAAACTTTTGCATGATATTCTAATTTTACGTGTTTCACCTGTATATCCTGTGTTGCTATCCTACTGTATTAAAAGCCTCCAGCAGTATAACAGAGCTGTCCTTAACTTGCCCCCCTCTATTAATAATAAGATGATCCTTATCATCCTGGACCTGTATGTGCAGCAAGGCTGACAAGTGAGCTGCAGAGAACAGGAAATAATTTAGTGTGACCAGTGCGAAAAATGCAATATTTCATATATTTTATCTGGATAATCATATCAATGGCACAAGAAAATGCCCCAAAAATATTTTATAATAAAAACTTCATATAAATGTGTTTTTGGATGATTTATGTTTTCATGAACTCTGTATTCTTCTGTTAGTAGTCGTGTTTTATTCTTCATGTTCATAATAAGTTGTATTTTTTTCTAAAAGGGAAAAAATGGGCTCTGACCTTATGATTGAGACTGCAAGAAATCCTCAATGTCCGAAGGTAATTACGGCAATGCTCGGTGGTTGTTGTGTGACAGAATTGTTTATCTATAGCTTGTTGCTGACATCTCTGTTTTAGTAACTACTGTATTTTTTTTCGCCCCATAAGAGGCACCTGCCCATAAGACACACCTAGGTTTTAGAGGAGGAATATAAGAAAAAAAATATTTTTCATAAGACCTCAGATAGACCCTGCAAAGTTAATTAGAGTTCAGCTCAAATCCTCAATGAGACCTCAGATCAGACACCAAATGTTAATCAAATTTTAGCTCAGACCGCCAATTAGACCCACAGTGTTATTTAGACCTGAGCTTAGACCCCCAATGTTAATGAGACCTCAGCTCAGACCTGCAATCAGACCTCAGATCAGACTCCCAATGTTAATGAGACCTCAGCTCAGACTCCTAACAAGACCTCAAATCAGACCCCCAATGTTAATGAGACCTCAGCTTAGACACCCAGTCAGACCCCCAGTGTTAATTAGACCTCAGCTCAAACTCTCCATCTCAGACCTCCAGATAAGGCAAAAAAATAAAATAAATCAACTCACAACTCATCTCTCCTGTTCGGGACGCCGCCACCACTCCTGAGATCCAGTGCTCTTCCTGTGCTGTGACCCGACCTTTCACAGTGCGAAGTCACAGAGCACGTCTACATCCTCAAGCTGTGCACAGGTCACAGCACAACGTGCGGGGCCAGCAGAAGAAGACCAGGGAGCGGTGAGTACTACCAGCACAGGGAGTGCTGTATTCACCGCTCCCCGGTCCTGCTGTACTAATAAGTGCCTCCATAATGCCATATTTGTGGCGTAATTTGCAACTTTTTGCTTTTTTCACCACTTATGGGCGGTTGCTTAGCAGGCCCACCAGATTTACGTATAATTTCCGTTACCAACTGGATTAAATTATAGCTAGATTCTATGCCATCTCTCCAGTTTGAGTTTCTGGCGGGTCATAGATGCTTCTAATTTATTAAAAAGTATCTGCTTCTTAAAAATGAGGTGCATCTCATTCCAGCACACAAGATCAAGCCTGCCTAGGAAACACACTTAGGTTGTATGGAATGTGTATACCTTAAGGCATATTCCCAGTCTTTGTGGTCCGTATATGTGTCTGGGGTAGATCTAGACTGGTCTATCTACATGGAACCAATGAATAATATTCTGGTCATGTTGACTTTGCTGTGACTTTACTGTAATGTAGAGTGGCTCTGGTGCGTTCCTTTTACTGTATAGCTACAGAGATGTTACAAAGTTAAAGGGGGTATCCGAGACTATAAAAAGCTCCCCCATGTGCCTGGCCCCTCACCTGGTACCCGCTGCAGCTTCTCCCTGTGCGCGGATGAAAACATCGGGTGTCGGGGGAGCAGCGAATGGCAGGTGGGATGGGGACGAGCCTCCCTAGAGTTATCCACGATGCTAGGGAGGCTCGTCCCCATCCCCGCTTGCCATTGGCTGCTTCCCCTGACAGCGGATGTTTTCATCCGTGCACAGGGAGAACCTGCAGCGGCGGCGTGGGGAGCCAGATAAGTATATTCAGTATGTGAGGGGCCCAGCATATGGGGGAGCTTTTTATACTCTTGGATAACCCCTTTAAACTCCCACACAGCGTCTGATGGAAAATGCCTCAATTTCTTTTCCGTGAAAATCATATAGCCTCCATTTGAAAAAAAAAAAGCCTCCATATGAAATCCGAAAGTCATAATACAGCTGAGTGCTGAACCCAATTTTATATATTGGATTGTCCTTTCTGGGCACATGACTGAGAGACATAAGAAGTACCCCTCCTATATGCGCAGATGCATCACGATGCGAAATGAACACTCTATTTCCAGAGTCATGTCAGTATAATGGAAGAGTCTGGATTATTTATTCCTTTCTTGACAATCCTCAGCATATTACAAAAAGGAATTTTTCTGCTTCTTTATATTTCGCAACAAAGTAGCCTTTTGTGAGAGACAGTTGTTTTCCAGCTTTGAAAAGCATCACTTACCCTTAAGTGGATCAATTATTCATTTAGTATAATACAACTGTGGGATGGGGAGTTTATTCACTGCTATGGTCTGCTTTATCAAGTGCTGATGTAATGCTGCAGTAAAACACAAAGGCCACTTCATAAAATGTTGCATTGCAAATAGTAATTCAATTGACAGGGGCACTAGACATACTGTGATGGTGAATGTCAGCCACTCTGTACGTATGTTTCACTGGAAAAGCTCTCGATGAGTCTTGTACTTTGTTGTAAAACCTTCTGTATTGACTACGGCTTCCCAACAGGAAGTGCTGGGTCATCATGCGAATTCCACTCCCTGAATGGCTGGAAGTAGTGCAGATGCTCAGCAGTTTAGCTAACATGGTATTTAGGAGATGGGACTGCATTAGACATGATGACCTTGTATGCTGTTGATGTTCAAATTGACGGACCAGTCCATTACAACAAAAATTAAAGTTAGTTTCTGAAAATAAACTTGTGGAAACATGACACTATCTATATCTGTTTATCTGTGTATCCATCTTTCTATCTAACTCCTATCTAGCTAGCTATTTACAGTGCATTCGGAAAGTCTTCAGACCCTTCCCCTTTTTTTTACATTTTGCTAAATTGTGGCCTTGTGGTAAAGTAAAAAAAAACATAAATTCCCACCGTTCTGCACTGAATAACCCATAATGAGAATGCGAAAACAGAAATATAGAAATGTTTCCAAATGTAATAAAAAGGAAAAACTAAACTTTCGCATGGACATAAGTTTTCAGACCCTTTGCTAGGACGCTTGAAATTGTAGCTCTGGGGGCCTAACATTTCTCTTGATCCTCTTTGAGCTGTTTCTATGCCTTGATTGGAGTCCACCTGTGGTAAATTCAGTTGATTGGACATGATTTGGAAAGACAAAACCCTGTCTATATAGGGTCTCACAGCTGACAATGCATATAGGAGCAAAAACCAAGCCATGAGGAGGAAAGAACTTCCTGTAGAGCTCTGAGACAGGATTGTGTGGAGGCACAAATCTGGAAAAACACTTTCTGCCGCAATGAAGTTTCCAAGAGCACAGTGAACTCCATAATGCTTAAATGAAAGACATTTGGAACAGCCAGGAGTCTTCCTAGAGCTGGTCGCCCCTCCAAACTAAGTAATCAGGGGAAAAGGAACTTGGTAAGATAGGTAACCAAGAATCCAATGGTCATTTTGGCTGAGCTCCCAAGTTCCTGTGTGCAGGTGGGAGAATCTTCCATACTGTGTTCTCTGGTCTAATAATACTATTTAACTTTTTGGCCTCAATTCTAAGTATTATGTTTGACAGAAACCAGGCAGTGCTGAATACCATCCGTACAGTGAAGCATGGTGGTGACAGCATCATGCTGTGGGTTTGTTCTTCAGCTTCTGGAACAAGAAGACTGGTCAGAGTTAAGGGAAAGCTGAATGGAGCAAAGTACAGAGATATTCTTATTGAAAACCTGAGTTCTCTGGACCTTAGACTGGGCTAAAGATTTACTTTCCAACAAGACAATTACACTAAGCACACAGCCAATACAAAACAGGAGTGGCTTAGGGTCAACTCGGTGCATGTCCTTGAGTGGTTCTGCCAGACCTTACTTGAACCTAATCGTATATCTCTAGAGAGAACTGAAAATGTCTGTCCACCGACCTTCCCCTTCCAACCTGGCACAGCTTGAGAGGATATGCAGAGAGGAATTGCAGAAAATTTCCAAATTCAGGTGTGCAAACCTTGTGACATCATACCCAAGAAGACTAGAGGCAATTGTTCCCAAAGGTACTTCAACTAAGTACAGAGTAAAGGGGCTGAATATTTATTTCAATGCAATATTTTAGTTTTTTCATTTCAATAAATTAGCAAAGATTTTGAACATTTCTCATTATGGGGTATTGAGTGCAGAATAATGGGGAAACGTGAACTTTTTATTTTATTTTACACAAGGCTGCAACAAAATGTAAAAAAATGAGTGTCTGAAGAATTCCCAAATGCTAACCAAAATGTGGTCCCAAATCTGTGCAGTTTTCAAATGTAGTAAATGTTGCTGCTAGTTAATGGCAATGTGGCAGGTCTTGTGGGTTGTTCCCAGTATGCAGTGGTTAGTACCTGTGGCTCAGAGGCCAGCCTGTGAACCAGTGACAGGTTCACTTACACTGGGGATGTATTCCGCATGCACTAACTCCACTGTCCATCCCCAAGATAAGTGAGTACAGGCCTTTGATGGACGGGACAGTCCATCGGCAGCCATGTTCTGAGGAAGCACCCAGAAGCAAGTGAGCTGATCTGAGCAAGTGAGCTGATCTGCATGTAAATATAAATTAGTCTTATTAAACCATCAGACATGGAGGCTGATTCCCAGCATATGTGTAGCTAGTAATATAAACTGGCCAACCCCTTTAATCCAGTTGAGCATCTGTGGGAATGTATTGGTAAAACAAGTCCAGTCCATGGAAGCTCCATCTCACAACCTACAGAACTTAAAGGGCTTGTCCAGGAATATATAATTTTTACCAGGTGCCGGCAGCCTGCCTCCCCTACTTAAGAAGGTCTCACAAGAAACGCAGGAGCCAATGGAGTGGCGAGCAGCAGGTAGGTATGATCCTTTCAGTAGTGCGGACAGGCTTTCTGCACTTGTTAGAAATTATGAATTCCCAGACAACCCCTTTAAATTATGTATTCCTGGACAACCCCTTTATTAAGTGCCACACTCTCCAGGAGCTGGTGAAAAAGGGCCATAATCCTGGAAAATCCCTTTAACCAGTTTCCCCGACTGCCTATTGACTATAAATTCCGGGTGGTCGGGACTTCTGAAATGTCTGTTCAGAGATAGCAGCTGCACGCTTCTTGTTCCAGTTCCTGTGATCACATGACTACAGTTACCGGTGAATTCCGCAGTAAGAAAGCAAAAAAAAAAGCTAATGCTAACTGTCCCCCAAAGGTCTTGTATGAATTTATAGTGGGGCACAAAGTGTAACATTCAAAATAAATTAAAAAGTTTCAAGTGTAAAAACAAAAATGCCCTTTCCCCTAATCAAGATAATTAAAGATTGTAAAAAATACAAAAAAAAAAATTTGATATATTTGGTATCCCTGCATCCTTAAAAATCGGCTTTATAAAAATATCACATGATCTACCCTTTCTTGTGAATTGCCATAAAAAATAAATAAATAAAAGCTATGACAAACAGCTATTTTAGTCATCTCACCTCCCAAAAAAAAAAAAGTCGTATGTACCCAAAATTGTATCAGTGAAAAAGTCACCTCCTCCCGCAAAAAACGAGACCTCACACAAGACTATCAACAGAAGAATTGAAAAAATGGCTCAAAGAAAATGGCAACACAAAAACATGATATTTATTGTGTAAAACTGAAAAAAAAATGTAACATAGAAAAATGAAGGTATTGCCACGTCTGGAAAAACCCTGTTCTATAAAAATATCACGTTACGTGAACACCGTAAAAAAGAAAAAAAAAGCCAAAATAGTAATTTTTTTTTGTCCCCTCACCTCCCAAAAATCATAATATCAAAGAATTAAAGTCATATGTACCCCAAAATGGTACCAATAAAATATACTATCTATCCTGCAAAAGGCAAGCCCTCATATATCTACTTTGGCAGAAAAATAAAAACGTTTTGGATGTTAGTATATGGCGATGCAAAATAAAACTGATTTTTATTATGCAAAAGTAGTAAAACATAAATAAAAAAACACTATATAAATTTATCGCCATAGTGTTATGAACCTGCAGAATAAAGTTATATATACCCGCCCATCAGTGCCAGTGACATCACCGTGCTCACTGCTGGGCGGAAGCCTCCACCTGGCAGCCCGAAGGAGAGCCCGGTTCGTCACCGGAACTCCACAAAATGCCTTTGCCCTGCGTCATTCAGCGCAGGGCAAAGGAGAACATCAGAGCATCAACTGCTCCGATGCTCCTGTCAGGGATGCTGCCTGGGTGAAAATGGAGGTATGTCCAGGTTCAGCTCTGAACCCGTACAACCCCTCTAAAGTTGATCTCTGAAGTTTTCTTGAAAATTTTAAAAAAAGCTTCAAAAATTCTAACTTCTAACGTTCTAAAAAAATAAGATGACATTACCAAAATGACGCCAGCATAACGTAGACAGATGGGGAATGTTAATTAATAACTATTTTATGAGGTATCAGTATCTGTCTTAAAAGCAGAGAGATTCAAATTTAGAAAATAGTGAGTTTTTAAAAAAAATTGGCAAATTTATTATTTTTTTTTTATAAATAAAGGTCAAAAATATCAACGCCAATTTACCACTAACAGGAAGTACAATGAGTCACGAGAAAACTCTCGGAATGGCTTTCACACTAGCTTTTTTCTTTTCCGGCATTGAGTTCCATCGTCAGGCTCAATACCGGAAAAAAAGTTTCAGTTTTATCCTAATACATTCTAATTACAATTTTCATAGGAATTGCTTCTCGGCCTTTTGGCTAAGATCAAGTGTAGTATCTGTTCTTATCAGTCCAGTGGAGCTTGTTCCTGGACTGAACTCCACCCATGGAGGAGGCCGCGACAGGCCAAGCCATGGACCGGAGAAGGGCAGTGAACCACACGGTCGTCTCTAGCATGTACGGCTTGGGTTTAAAGGTACCCTTGCTAGGTGACGAAGGGATGGCCGGATCGAAGCCTTGAGGCTGAGTTGTGTTTAAAGCCCAAAGTGCGCATAGTGCCCCAGGACTAGTGACCCTGGGGTGCCTGAACTCACTTGGGGGTGGGATCCCACTTGAGTGATGGCACATTTGCACAGCACTTTCTTTTTCACAATTTTAGCACACACCTCTATTTGCTTGGCTTCGGCCCTGAAGATACGAGGAATTTTTCGAATGTCCGGGCCGTAAGGCACACATTCACTTTATTTATTTTTGTATGTCACTGTGTGCGCTTTTACACGTTGTTTGTCACTGGGCTTTTCGGGTTGCGGTGCCCTTACGGGTACCCCTTCCTGAGGTCTAGGGGGGGTGTGTGTGGCCATCTTGGTTCCTCACCCCCCTGCCAAACCCAGTGGGCTCTCCCTCCAGGGAGAGTCCAGACCTGTTGTTGAAGCTCCTGGCTGACGCCGTGGGTGGCAGCCTAGGCGAAAGCCGGGAGCATTGATGGGCGTACCCTCGGCTTCGGCTGAGGGTTGCCACTTGTCCCTGTCCCTGGCAGGTGCCTTCTGGCCCGGAGGGATAGGGAATGGTTTGTGGGGGGGCCCTTTTCTTACAGAGAGGGCCTGCAATAGACCGCAACCCAGTGCACGTTTTTGTGTGGCACGCTGCATGATTTTGTTGCACGGGGTGAGAAAGCACGGACTTTGGGCTTAAAAAAAAAATTATAATTTTCATAGGAATATATTAGTGCTGGAGCCGGCATTAAAAATACCGCATTGACAACCGGAGAGACGGATCTGTTCTTGCAATGCATTTGTGAGACTGATCCGCATCCGGATCTTTCTAAAAATGGTGTCCGTTTCAACACAGATTGCCAGATCTCGCAGGCAGTTCCGGTGACTGAACTGCTTGCCGGATCCCTCTGCCATAAGTGCGAAAGTACCCTTAGCCTTAGATAAGTAAAACTATTGCAAAGTTTTGCCACATAAAGTGACAGGTCACAAAATTAGGCTTCATCAGTAAGGGCGGGGGGTAAATGGCCTGGTCTGGAAAGGGTTCAAGTATCTGCTGCCAACATCTCGGTGGGTCAGACCTCTTTTGGTAGATGGTTTTAATTTTAAGGTAGTTTGTTGGATATAACATTTGAAATAAAACATTTGAAACATTTTCGGAACAGTGCCTGGATGCTGCCTTGTAAATTATGGTTAATTTGAGCTTTTAAGCTTTGTATTTGGAAATCTTTTGCCATTTAGTTACGGCAATTCAGTTCTCATTTTGTGACATTTTAATAACTACGCCTGAAGAGAAGGCCTGTGTTATGAAATAAATACATGGTCATCATGTCATCATGCCATCTTTATTTTGTAGGTCGCTGCTGTCAGTACCATAGTTAACCGAGGGATACCATTAAAGGCCTTTGTGTTCAGGAACTACAACCATTTTCCGGGTGTTAAGTCGCCTTATATGGGTGGATGTCAGTATAACTTGTGGCAAGCAATTCGAGCTTCATCTGCGGCACCAGGATACTTCCAGGAGTATGTACTTGGGAATGACTTGCACCAGGTAAGTGGCGTATCCATCACCTCATAGGTTTCTCCTGGTTGTAGCATTTTGTGATTTTGTAATACAAGCGATTATTCAGGATCCAGAATTCCGTAGAACATCTTTAGCTTTGTGAACATGCCTAAAGGCTGCTTGATAATCATGTCAAACACATCCTCCACTTCACATCATTATTCCTCTGCAGACTGTGATTGACCTAATCCCATAAAACAAAAAAAGAAACCTGAAGTGAAATTATTCGGTAGCAGCCTGACAGCCCTGACACTAATAAAAAGCTACTGAAGAAGAGAATATTGTGCCTTCCGGCATTGCTTGCTTGGATTCCTAAACAAAAGAGCCATGTTACCCTTGACAGAGCAAAGCTTGTTCCTCTCCAGTGCACCACTGTCTATGTGGACATCATAATTTAGTCGGCACTTCTCTTGTCTTGTGCAGACTGTGTTACCGCCATTCAAGAGAACTGTAAATTATATAACCTGATATAGGAATCTGTCAGCAGCTTTGGCCATGATAAACTGCTGGGGCTGGGGAGAGGAAGACAAACACCTTTTGTGGCGCTTTTATTATCAGGAATAGTGTCAATATTGAACTTTTATTCTGCAATTTAAAGGGGTTTTCCGAGATTTTAATACTGATGACCTATCCTCAGGATAGGTCATCAGTATCTGATCGGTGGGGGTCCGACATCCGGGACCTCCGCCTGTTAGCTGTTTGAGACGGCAGCAGCGCTCCTGTGAGCAATGCTTCCTTCTCTCTGCTTTTCCTAGGCCAGTGACCATACATTCATGTGTCACGTGGCCTGGAAGCAGCGCGGCCCCATAGAATTACTTCTGTCTAATAATTATTGTCGTCCCTCCTGAAAGGGCATCCGTCAGCAGATTTGTACCTATGACACTGGCTGACCTGTTACATGTGCATCTGTGTTGGTCCCATGTTCATGTGTGCCCGCATTGCTGAGAAATATGATGTTTTATTATATGCACATGAGCCTCTAGGAGCAATAGGGGCCTTACCTTTACACCTAGAAGCTCAGCTCTCTCTGCAACTGCTGTGTCCTCTGCACTTTGACGGGGACAGGCAGGTGTGATGATGTTCTCACTTCCAGGTCCTGTCAATTGAAGTGCAGAGGGCACAGCAGTTACGGAGAGAGATGAGCCCCGGGAAGTAATAGTAACTCCCTGACCATGGGACCAACACGGGTGTCTTCAGCTACCAAGTGCACATGTAACAGGTCAGTCAGTGTCATAGGTACAAATCTGCTGACAGATGCCCTTTAAAGGGGCACATCAGTGGGTGTAAGACACCCCACACCCCTGCCAAAAACTGTTCAGGAGTAGCTCAAGCTCTGTCCATTGTGTAGTGGACAGAATTTTGTAGTTTAATGCCAGACCTCCTACCGAACAGCTGATCAGTGGGGTGGGGGCAAACCGGTCTTCTATTGTGGGCACTTTGACAAATGCTTATATTCCAGGAACAGCAGCAGCACTGGATGTAGCGGATATTAAATAAAATAAATATTATTTTGTCGCAAATACCTGTGTTTAAGGTAACCCCTTCATCCCCTAACCATCTTTAAGGACGATGCTAAAAAAGCATACCCCATTTATTAATTGGGGCATGTGAATGCCACCAAACGGCCGCCTCCACATCCATGCCCTTGTTTATAAAAATGTACCGGTATATTACAAAGTGTGTAGGGTGTTTGCCCTCATCCACAGTTGGCTGAACTAAATGTCTTTAAAATGCAGGCAGTCCTTCTTGCGGCCATATTCATTGCAGTATATGGCGGTATAATGCAGGAATTTTTTACAGGGAATTTCTGTGACTTGTGATTTGATGGGTAGAATACCCTGTGAACTGAAGCAGTTGTGGATGAGTGGTCCGTCCTGCATTCTCTAAGCTTGGAATTTTTTAACCTCACTTTATGGAGAGCATTGAATAAAAATGACAATCGCAGCTCTCCATAGGAAAATAGTCATCTCAAAGCCAGTGGCATGTTCATGAAGCTTCTGGAAGAATGGCCTGTTTCAGACAAGTTGGAAGTTGACCTTTCTTGGAAACAAAATGCTGCATTCCAAAAGAAGCCCCCTATGAGGACTTAGGACGTATTAATGATATGCAAATGATACAAAATATTCAAAACATCCCGATCTATTCAGTGTCTAATACGAGATCCACATGCAGAAATACACACACTTACATGCCTTGGCGTGCTATTAATGAGTTGTCTGAGGAATGTTCTGCCACGCTGAATGCCCTTTGGCACACATAACATCAACATCTGCTGCTGGCAGCTCCTGTGGCAATTGCTGTCCAGTGATGTCCCATATGTGCTTGATGGGAGACAAGTCCGGAGACGCTGCAGGCCATGGTAGCACGTTTAGACTTTGCAGGATCTACATGTGGCCTGGCATTATCCTGTTGAAAAATAGCTCCTGGGATACCTTGGAGAAATGGCTGTACCACTGATTCCACCATCAAATCAATGCAACTCTCAGCGGTTAGTGTACCTAAATGAAGACTAGAGGGGTCCAGCTACCGTACATTATGCCACCCCACACTGTAAATCCACGAGTGGGACCAATGTGATGTTCTTTTGTGAAGGCCTCTTTATGGCATTGTCCACGTAGTCTCCAGTCCAATCTCTGGCTATCATTGTGTTAGAGACAAAAGCGGTATTCATCGCTGAAGATGATAGCCCTCCATTCCAGCCTTCAGCCATCTTGCTCTGCACCATAATAGACTTTGAGAGCAGAGGCACGAGGTCAATGGATCACCTGTAGCTGGACATCTGGCTTGTAGCCTAATGCAGGATTCTTTTCCTCTCAGTTTGCGACAAGACGATAACTGGCAAATAGACAAACAGACGGCATCGTACAAAACACAACTTAATACAATTTTTGAGGTTTTTTATGGATGCTTTCAATCGCACTTTTATGCCTCTCACATGCCACAGATTGGAGCTAGGTGCTTTAAAATGTGATCATCTGCAGATCTTAGTGACACCCGTTTCATCAATTTTCATAACCTTACAGCTTGTCCTCCTTGTTGTTGAAGAGTGTATTATAAATTTATGAGTAAGTGTTGAATGATGTGAGGTATTTATCCTGTTGGTCTTTGTAAATGTGCTAATACATTTACAAAAAAGTCATTGAAAGATGCAACAAAGAAATTTCACTAATTCATTCTGTCTACAAACAGCCCATAGTTCACCGGATAGGTCATAATATCTCATCGGTTGGGGTCTGACACATGGGACCCCTGACGATCAGCTGTTGAAGAGGGCACTGTTGATTTGATAGCGGCTGTGCTTGGTATCGCAACTCCGCCCCTTTCACTTCAGTGGGGCTGAGCTGCACCTAGGCCATGTGACCAAAGAACGTGACATCACATGGCCTGAAGAAAGCTGCGAGGAAACCGGTACTGTGAGCACCGGTGCCTTCTTAAAACAACTGATCACCAGGGTTCCCCAGTGTAGGACCCCCACTGGTCAGATACTGATGTGATGACCTATCCAAAGTTAAAAACATTTCAGAAAACGCTCAGCAGGATCCACCCTATTAAAGGGCATCTGTCAGCAGATTTGGACCTATGACACTGGCTAACCTGTTGAATGTTCATTTGGCAGCCGAAGGCATCTGTGTCGGTCCCATGTTCATACTGTATGTGCCCACATTGCTGAAATGATGTTTTTATATATGCAAATTAGCCTGTAGGTGCAACTAGGGCATTGCCGTTACTCCTAGTCTCAGCCGTGCCCTCAGCACTTTGATAGGACCACGCTGTGAAAACATCATCAAACCGGTCTGGTCCTGTCAGTCAAAGCGCAGAGGATGCGGCAGAGAGAGCACAGCCTCCAGGTGTAATGACAACGCCCCCGTTGCTCCTAGAGGCTCATTTGCATATATGAAAACATCATTTTTTTCAGCAATGCAGGCACATATGAACATGGGACCAACACAGATGCCTTTAGCCGCCAAGCGCACATGTAACAGGTCTGCCAGTGTCACGGGTACTAATCATGCTGTTTAAAACAATACCTTTATTATCAAAATCTGTTTTCTAGTTGCAGCGATATCTTACTGTTAATATATTAATTAGAGCTTCAGTGCACTGAGCGGTGGTCCACAGCTCCTCCACTGTCCCTGCTTAGCCATGCTCTTTCCTGGATTGACAGGGCCAGGCATCTTCATTGTGCTCTTCCCTGACCCTATATGCGCTGTAAATTCTATAATCAACGTTTGCGGAGTACTTCTCATTCAGGTTTCCCCACTGCCAAGATGATGAAGGGAAGCGGACAAGGATAAGTCTAGAAAGTGGAGAGGCTGCAGTGTACCGAGGGGCTTGGGCATGGCTCTCGGTGCACTCTAGCCTATGTGGCATAATAATTAAAAGTAAGACATCTCTGCAACCACAAAACAGATTTGAGCAATAAATATTTTTTTAATTGGCAGGAGCTTTCCTACCAGAGTTACTAGCCAGGTTTAATAGGATTGACAGTTACTTGTCATTCCCTATAAAGGGATCAATAAGACACGTTGAGACGTTATTGTGACCTCTGCACATGAATATGCAGATTGATGCACTGTGGCATCAGTTTGGGTCAGCATACAAATGACTTGGGTCCATTGACTATTCCATCAGGAGAGCGTGCTCATACATTGCATTGAGTCATGTCTGACAGTCTGGTTGCTAGGGATACATTACCTAATGAAAATAGTCTTTTCAGTGGAGTTGTCACAGAGGACATCCCTAACCATGTCTCCGATTACTCCGATCCTAAGCTCAAGGAAGAATGGCTCCTGACCTAAGCTTTCTCTGTATCTTACTGCCACACAGGGGCGTAACTACCATAGCAGCAGACCATGCTACTGCTGTGGGGCCCAGGGCAAGAGGGGGCCCAGTCTTAGTTGGGATTATCTCCTCTTCTACTGGAGGTGAAGACTTGGTCAGGACTCTACCCTCTAAAGGAACAACTTTTAGCAAATGAAGCAGTGGAAAAATGGCCCAAGGGTCACTGAAAAGGGTTTAGGCGGAAACCCTTCTGTCCTGTGTGGGGGGGCTGGTTTGATCCTTGCCATGGGGCCCTTACTGCTCTATGTACACCACTGCTGCCACATATTACCATATTGTGGTAAATTGACATTTTGGTGGCGATGGTCTTCGAGTTAGGACTAGAAAGCAGATTTTTGCAAAATGTAGACCTACTTCATCTTCAGAGGCTTGCAGTTTTTTCATGAGTCAACCTGCCATTGTTTCAAGCTGTAAACCTGACCTTCAAGCAGTTCTATTTTACATTGTCAAGTCCTACCTGCATGCCGCTCCTCACAGATGAGGCTAAATGCAGCAAAAAATGTTTACTGAGCGACTGGTAATATTTTCAGTAACTCAGTGTTTGACATTCTCCTGTTAACAAAGGGGCTGAACTGTGAAAGTTACTAGCAATGCAGAGCATGTCTGTCCAAGCAGTGAAATGGTTACTATGGAGTCCGAAGACCTTGCGCCCAAATATTACAGCTGGGTCTGCCAAGTCATATATTTCTCAGTGCATTCTGCATTTTGCTGCTCATTTTATAGAATTCAATAGTTTCATTACTGGTTCACGCGGATAAATGTGTTCTGCATATAAAATAGCAAACTTTTAGTGATTTTCTGCAAATGACATAAAAAAAAAAAATGTGAGAAATATCTCGAGAGTAATACAAGTGATAACAAAATGTTTGCTACTCTTTTGAAAAACAAGTGTTCTCTTTTATCTGTGTAGTTCCAACATAGCGCTTGTGCTTTATCAAAAATTCATCTGAAATGACAGACAAACTTGCTCAGTTGGTAAGGAGCCTCATGTCCATAAAGGAGACAATTTCCAGATGACTGCTAGACTGAACGTTTGATTAGCAGGAAGGGGTTGTGGCTTTCAGTGCATCATTTTGCACCAAAATTGCCGGACAATTCTGGTGTCAAATTCTGTCTCACACTAACAGATGAGTCAAAAATATTAAACTTGGTTATTTACATATTGAAGAAAATGTTCCAGTTTCACATATCTGTGGGTGGAAAAGTATGCGAACCTTTAGGTGTAGAAGATAATTTGAAGGTAAAGTCAGTCAGGTGTTTTCAATCAGTGGGCCGACAATCAGGTGTGAGTGGGCGACCTGTTTTATTTAAAGTCTGAACTTCACAACACATGCTTGTAGAAGTTTATCATAACATGAACAAAGGAGATTTCTGAGGACCTCAGAAGAAGAGTGTTTGATGCTCATCAGGCTGGAAAAGGTTACAAACCATCTCTAAAGAGTTTGGTCTCCACCAGTCCATAGTCCAACGGATTGTGTACAAATGTAGGAAATTCAAGATCACTATTACCCTTTAGATATACCCTTCAAGTTCAGGCCAAGAGCAAGGCATGTAATAGTCCACAAGGTCACAGAAGAACCCAAGGTAACCTCTAAGCCAGTGTTTCCCAACCAGTGTGCCTCCAGCTGTTGCAAAACTACAACTCCCAGCATGCCAACAGCTGGAGGCATACTGGTTGGGAAACACTGCTCTAAGCAACTTAAAACTTTTCCAACATTAGCTAATGGTAATGCTCATGGGTCCACCATCATGAGGACACTGAACAACAATGGTGGCTATAGCAGGATTCCAAGGAGAAAGCTGCTACTCTACAAAAAGAACATTGCTGTCTGCCTGCAGTTTGCTAATGATTACCGGGACAAGCCAGAAGGCTATTGGATCAATGTTTTGTGGATGGATAAGACCAAACTAGCACTTTTTTGTTTAAATGAAAAGGGTTATGTTTTTGAGAAAGGAAACACTGCATTCCAGCATAGAAGTCATACCTACTGTGAAACACGATGGTGGTAGCATCATGATTTTGGTCTGTTATGCTGTATCTGGGTCAGGACAGCCTGCCATCATTGAAGGAACAATGAATTCTGAATTATACCAGCAAATTCTAAAGGAAAATGTCAAGACATCTGTCCATGAGCTGAATCTCAAGAGAATGTGGGTCATTCAGCAAGGTAACGACCCTAAGCACACAAGTTGTTCTTGCAAAGAACGGTAAAGAAGAATTAAATTTTGGAATGGCCAAGTCAAATTCCTGACCTTAATCCATTAATAATGTTGTGGAAGAGACCTGATACAAGCATTTCCCAGGAGGAAACCCATCAAAATGACAGAGTTGAAGCTGTTTTGTATGGAGGAATGGACTAAAATTCCTCCAAGCCGATTTGTTGAAGTCTATCATGCATTTTAGGAATTATCCACTATCCTCTATAATATTCTGTGTGTCTACAAATCCGCTAAAAAAAGTCTACATACCAGTCAAGTTATTTGTGTTTTACTTATACAGAAAATAAAAAATTATGAACCACCAAAAAAACACACAAAAAAACCTAACATTTTAGATGTTCTTCTTACACACTTCCTTCACTGGATGACAGACTCTTCTAATCCTCTTTATAAATGTATGCTTCCTCTGCTGGATACTGTACTTTCCAGTGGATGACTCCACAAAGATCCACCCAAGCAGATGATGAGGGTGCTGTGCTGTCGGCAAAGCAGGCAGGAGGAACCCCAAGGATAACTGTTAGGAAATGAACACTAACTGTGTACATCTTACCTGGAAGTACACTGTTATAGTTATTGGTAATTGCTGCTTTCTTGTAAAATGTATGATTAGGAATGAAATCAAACAAGAATTTGAAACGAGCCAAGTTGCATCTGTGCACAATGATATATGCCCGTCTTTGTGTATTTTTTACTACTGTTACCTTCCACAAGTTTCCATCTTTGGCAACCTGGGACTAGAAGCCGTCATGTTTTATGTAGATAGGGCTTGTTACACAGACTCAGGCCTACTATTAATTCCAGTCATTAGTAGAAGGAAGAGACTTGCTCTGAATCTTTAGTTTTGAGCAATCTAGCTTTCTGTATCTACAGTATCACAGCTGTAGCAACAGAAGATCCTGCTCAGTGTGAACCTCTACTAAATAATGTATGATGCTCTCTCAAGGTTCTCTTCAAAAGAATCAGAATGAAAGACCTGTTTTATTTGGGGGGAGGGAATGTGCTAAAATAGGAACAGGGCCATATTTCTGCTTTTGAAAATGCTGGTAGTGACAATCCAGCTGAGAATGGAGCAAAATATCTCTTTTAACACTATACTGCTTTTGAATATATGAACTCGGTGTGCCAAAAAAATTTGGATTAAATGATGTAAATCTCACATTATTTATAGAATAGCTAAGCAGAATGGTTTTGTATTTTATGCTGAATACAATCAGTTCATTTTGTTGTTGTAGTGTGGAGATAGACAGTAATTATGTTACAAGCCTTAAGACCTCTTGAAAGGGTAACTGTCATATTTTTATTTTATTTGCTAGCTTATTAGAACTAGGCATGTATACCCGAGTGATTCTGTCAATGTAATTGCCTTATAATAGCAGCTTTCATTAATGTCCCTGTCCCTTTCCACTGCTCCCTTAAAAGACCGTTGCTAGGGCTTGTCTGTCTTCCTTTTAGTATAAACTGAAGACGGAGGGGCGGTCTTTCACACTGCATGCTGGCATTAGGCTTCAGAGTGAGGAGGCGTGTCTCTCAGTAATCCAATCTGATTGGCTGGCAGGGAGCTGCAGGCTACAGCAAGTGTGTATGGGAATTGAGGGAAAGCAGTTTTGGCCTCAGAGAAATGGCAGAGGAGCCATCTTGAGAAGGTCCTCATATTGTAGGGGTTAAAACAGCCGTAACTGAGGGAAAAACTCAAGGAAAACAGTGGTATGTGAAGAAACTAAAGATTGCTTTATGCATAATTGCCCTTTGTAAAGGTGTCATTGGTAAAGCACCACTGATGTGGTCACTTATCATCATTCTTGGACAGCTGATCCTCCTATGAAAAGAGATGATTGTTGCAGATAAATCCAGCTCTAACCTACTTTTATAAGCAGGCAGTTATCGAGGATGAGTGGTTAATTCCCAATAATTGCCTACTGTGTCTCCCCTTGCAAAGGGGCCTATACCTGCCTTCTCCGGCTCTGTTCACATCTGCATCATAACTTTTGTTTATACTCGGAATGGAAGTCATAATTCTTTTCCAGATTGTTCAAACACCGAATAAGAACAGGTTGGTAATGGACCTTATTGACCATTCTTGCCATCAGAAGTCAGGGAAGCTCAACTTACCTTAAGAAGAATCTTGTTATTTGTTAGGCTACTTTCACCCTCGCGTTTTGGCTTTCCGTTTGTGAGATCCGTTCAGGGCTCTCACAAGCGGTGCAAAACGGATCAGTTTTACCCTAATGCATTCTGAATGGAAAAGGATCCGCTCAGAATGCATCAGTTTGTCTCCGTTCAGTCACCATTCCGCTCTGGAGGCGGACACCAAAACGCTGCCTGCAGCGTTTTTTCTGTCCATCTTGGGATGTGGAGCGAGACGGATGCGTCCTGACACACAATGTAAGTCAATAGAGACTGATCCGTTTTCTCTGAGACAATAGAAAACGAATCTGTCCCCCATTGACTTTCAATGGAGTTCATGACGGATCTGTCTTAGCTATAGAAGACATAATACAACATGATCCGTTCATGACGGATGCATGCGGTTTTATTATTGCAACAGAAGCGTTTTTTGCAGATCCATGACGGATCCGCAAAAACGCTAGTGTGAAAGTAGCCTTAGTTGTCTTGGATATTCAGTGCGGCCACTGGTTTAACCCTGTTGGCTTATTATAGCGCAGTAGTTCTCCTCTCTTTTCTCCCATTCATGCAGAGACACATAGCTCATCTAGTTAAAATTATGAGATATCTTGGCAGGTGTGATAGCATGTGCTAGGATAGCACATTACACTGTAGTAGAGTACAGTACAGAGTAGTATGCCGTGTCTTATGCCATCATATGCATTGCATTGGAAGGTTACCAAAGTCATTTTTAGGAATAGATTAAGTTACTAAGAAAGATAATCAAATTTGTGGCTAAGACAGCTTAGGATCAATCTTTTCATTATGCACAAATATATTAATGAACAGTACAGAGATGGCTAGAAATGTGACCATGATAAAAAGTCATCCAGTGTGCCTGTAGGAAAGAAGGTTTCTACATTGTTGGGATTTCTGCTGTGAAGGTCCCGATCCACATTAGACTATTGTCTGCCAAACCCGCCATTTTCAGTGGGGCCAACTGACAATCTAACGGGTTTTGGGTGCTCTAAGCTCTCCCCTAACAGATTGTCTGGGAAGAGAAGAATGGGGCCCAATCCTTTTGTTCTCCAGGAGATATGCTTACTCCAGAGGTGTATAGCAGCGGGTTTCTCCTCTTTCTGTTGAGAATGCATCCATGGTCAGCCAATCTGAGCATGTATGTGGAGTCGGGACAGAGCCATCAGCTGAACGAGTGTTTGACAGGCAGCTGTTGAATGTGTATGAACACCTTAAGAGCCTTAAGACTTTGGATATTTCTACCACTGGATGCTGTTTTTTTTTTTTTTAATTTTATTGAAAATGCTTAAAAAGGACCTTGATGCCTTTCAAGAAAGGTATAACATTACAAGTTATGGTGGTTCACATCACATTTTTGACATCCATTTAATGTATACGTTGGGGAATAGGGATAGGAAGCACACCACGCTTTTCTATCCTGCAGAGTCCGGTAAAAAAAAACTGTACGTACGTTAACTTAAAGCGAACCTGTCACCTGGAATTCACATTATAAACCAATAAAAGTACCTTATAGCTGATGACCAGTGTGTTGTCCTCATGTGTTTTTTCCGCTTTTCTGCACCTATAATTCATGAAAAAAACGTCTTTTAAACTGCTCTTTTTCTACAGACAAAGTCATGATAGAAGTCAAGGAGGCAGACACTCCTTGACTCCAGGATGTGCCTCCCCCGCCCTAACCCCGCCTCTCAGCAGTTTAATTGACACTCGGCTCCCTGGCCGGGACCGCGCTTGTACAGGCGGCGCATGCGCCGTCGCCCTCCTTTGCAGCACGATCCTTTCGCTTATTCGCGCATGCGCCGTCCCCCGACGCCGGCCAGTCTTCTGTCGCTCACGCGCGCGCGCCCGGATCCTCAGGCTCCATGCGTCCATAAGCGAAAGGATCGCGCTTGACTCCGCGCTGCAAAGGAGGACGACGGCATGTTTTATTTACAATGGAACTCTATGGTGAACTGATGCCACTGTATGGCGGTATGTCTGAGGCATTCATTAACATATCCATTTTTTGTATATGTTAAACAGATGAAAAAACGTGATGTGAACCCAGCCTTACATGTGTTAGATTACTGAAGATGGGTCTTGGATTATATGGTGGTTTACCTTCCTCTGGACCAACATGGCTAGATAACGGCAGAACTGTTGAACTTATTGGACTGGTGTCTTCATTCAACTTTGCTATTTTAAGGCCTAAATATTTGAGTTTCAAGAATGTAAAGTGTTCTTAGAAACCATTGTGCTTCTTGCTACATCATAATTGCTTTATACGTCCATTTTACGGGGGTAATCATGTAATGACAAAGGTTTTTCAGCCAGCATTATAGTTGCATCCTAAGTTATCCAATATTAGTTTTCTCTCTTGATGCATGCTACAGTGTTATCTGTCATACTGACTTTTTCTAAAGCATTTTGCTTACCTTACAGGATGGAGGACTGCTTATAAATAACCCATGTGCACTAGCTATTCATGAATGTAAGAGCCTATGGCCAGATGCTCCTTTCCAGTGCATAGTCTCACTTGGCACAGGGCGGTATGAGAGTGCAATGAAGTCTACTGCTACTCACACCAGTCTGAAAACCAAACTGAACAACGTGATCAGCAGCGCAACTGATACAGAAGGTGGGTATAAGCTCCTCAGAATAATTTTTATCATTGGGAAATAAAAATAATTTCCCAGTTTCTAGAGTAAAATTCTTTTCACAGGCAGATATGAAATGTTAGCTGGGTTTAGAAAATCCATTTATGTGTCCTCGAAACTACTAGGTAGATATGTTTTTAGTAGAAATGTTATATAATTGGTCATTGGAATCAATATAGTCCTCTAATGGTCTATAGACTACAGCTGCACTCTAGTGAAAATAGTTTGGTAGGGAAGATCGCCTACCGTATCTATCTGCAAGAGGTAAAGGACCAGATGTGCTAGTGGGTGATATGTATACCTTTTCCTGGGTAAACACAGTAAACAAGTAAAATAGTTTATTTCTTTTCGAAGCGTTTCGGGGTTCTAACATAACCCCTTCATCAGGAGCAGTAAAAAGAATCAGCAGCATCGTGCTGCTGTTGATTTTTTTTTTTTTAAGTAGCCAGATATAAAAGGCCACATAGTATTCAGGCAAATAGTATTAAACAGGATCCTGGCCAAGCACAGTAAAGGCTATTGTCTGCATTCCTGGTCATCAGTGCAGGGATTATTGTCTGTATCCCTGGTGAGCTAGGGCAGTGAAGGAGTACATGCCTCTATTCCTAGTGGTCTGTAGCAAGAGAGTTTTTAGTACCAGCATCTCTGTGGATCTATTTTGGTAAAAGTGTTATTATCGGGACACATGCTGGTCTAGGATAGTTAAAGAATTTATATCCCATGGTGTATAGAGCTGTGAGTAGGTTAATGTCAGTATACCAGCTGGTCTAGGACAGTCAAACGGTTCATTTTAAGATCCTTGGTGGAAGGGTTAATGCTGCACGCCTTGGGTCATGTGGGTTACTTCCCTCCAGGCCAAAACATAACTTCCTGTTTCCGTTTACCCTGATCATAGAGGTGAGTGCAGGGAAGAGATTGAGAGAACAGTGCAGCTGTAAGGCTGCATAGTTCTCTGTATCATTGGGCAGATCAATTCAGGAGCTGAGTGAGTTGAGCTCTTGAATCGCTTTGCCTGTCAGGAGTGATCTGAGGGACCCTGTGTGGGGGCAGCCTTTTCCTAAACATGGATAGCTTCTTAGCAACTTAGGTGACCAGCGCTTGTCAGCATGGTGTGTCAATACACAGTCAACACTGACTGGACATTGTCAAAATGCCCTATTTACATAAGAATCGGATCAACCAGTTGTCAATTTGTACATACATTTTAAGGAGGAATAGTAGAGGAGTGTCACAGCTCAGTGTAATTTCATGAGGAACACAAGTGCTAAAATAGACATGTAAGAGGGCTTGACAGGTCCTCTAAGAGTTAAGACTCCATAGCATCTTTTGGTCACTCAATAATCATGGTGAAATCATGGGTTACAGTGACTGCTGTGCCTCCTCAGTGTTTGTAGGGGGAAAGTCACTGGCGGCCCCCAGTAATATGAATCTTTAAAGTTCCATTGCGGTCACAGCCATTGCACAAGCAAAAGTTGCTTGTCAACAGGAGCCATAAAACACTGTACACAGACCGCCCCCCTAGTCGTGTTGGCAACAGCTTACAAATATGTGTGAGTTATCCCATGACTAATGTAAAAAATTAAAATCATATACCATAGTACATGACCATCTCTTTCTAACAAAGCTAGAACCAGCCCTGTACCTCACATGGATCCAGAGATCTCCTCGTTCATTGCTCCAATTAATCTGGTAGATTTATTTCAAGCTGGCAGCTTGGAGGGTGTGCCCTTTATCAGAGGGCATGTCCCGTCTTCTGTAGCTAGTGGCAGTGGAATGATGGAACTGAGAATGTGCTTCCGTCTCAGTGAGCAAGACGGCGAAATTAGAAAAAGAGCAAACAGCAGGTGGCGCTATAGAGAGATTTTATTGAATAACTCATTTTAATTAGATGCAATAAGAAAAGTATTGAGATCCAAGTGCTGGTTTGAAAACTGTAGAATATTATTCATGTGACAACCCCATTAATGGGCAAATTGCGTTATGTGTTTAGAAAAGTGTTATATTGTTACATTTTGTTTTTGTAGAAATAATTAAAGTCTGATTAGTCTCCAAATGGGGGGTATCCGGGATTTTATCATGTGCCCATTGCTAACAAATACATGAGTTAATGCCGGCTTAGCTGCCACATAGCAATCATATGCAAACTGGTCTGCTCCTTACAAACAAGTGACATTTAAGCATTGTGAAGAATAAGCTCTTGAATAGGCAGGGATAGTTGGTTCTTTGAATTGATTCCACAGTGACTTTTGCAATCTTTCTTGCAGACAAAGAGAGTGATGTTGTAGCTATTTTTAATCTGCTGCTGTTGTCCTCCCCTGCCAGCTCAGCGTATTCACAAGTGGAGTGGATTGCAGTTCTGAGCATGGCCAATATTTAATTTGACTGAGACCTTAGTCTGGTACGCATTGCAGTGCTGATTTGCTTCAAGTATTTAGCAGCTCCCATTGGAAAATGTTTTTTACAGGGCCTTTCCTGTATTCTCGGTGGAAGGTTTTGTAGCTGTTTTAGTGCTCTTTTGCCAGAGTGGAAATAACAATAATATTTTTTTTTTTTTTTTTTTTTTTGGGGGGGGGGGGAAAGTATCATTCTTTGGTCTCTTGGACCTATTATTTTGTGCCACAATAATAAATTGTGGCGTAAAATAGGATTCGTCAAATGAATTACCAGAAATGTATATCTATAAAAGCGTTTTAATTGGAAAGTAGCCTCAAAATTGTAATGGAAATTTAATTTTAACTATGAAAAAGAATTCGCCAGCCAGGGGCGGACGTGATGACGTAAGAAAGGTGGGTCGCGCTCTCCTCCTGCTACGCCTCCCCGTGTCTCCTGCTCTCCAATCCAAGATCTGTTTGCAAGCTGCTGGACTGATTTCACGTAGTGGCCGCGTTCCTGATTGAGCGGTTTGTCACGCTGGCCGTCTCAGAGGCTGGTGAGCCCGGCTCTAGCTGGATACTCTACTGTCTACCTGTCGTGGCATTTCCATCTCTCCCTGTATGAACTCCCTGCTTGACTTTGAATTTACACCTCTGAAAAGGTTAGGTTCAGATCGCCAGCCAAATTCGGATATCTTTTTGCAGCATAGAAACAGAGTACCGGAATTCCTGCATCTGGCATAGGCTGGACACAGATAGCGCCCAACGGATTCCATTCACTATGATGGGGTCTGTAAGATTTCCGGCATGATTTCCACCATTCTGTGACGGAGGCTTCCCCCATAACCTCACCCGCAGATGTGAACTTAACCTAATAGGTGATGTGTACAGCTGAATTCCTCATCCTTTTCCCTGAACAGTAAACCTTAGATATTTCAAAGAGCATGCCCACAACACTGTCCCATAGAAGTCAATGTGGCACTCTCTACTGACACTAGTGAAAGAGCGTATCCAGATGATCAGTATACCAGAAATAGGTTTCCAGAAAGGAACAGACTTACATGGCAAGAAGCATTAACACATCTGACCAGGGTATTGAAAGAAGTTTGGCAGTAGAACAGGGAGCAATTCTAACCTGAGCTGAAGAGTCTAAGATATCCCTCTGTTGTTCACTTTTAACTCCTGGGTGCCAAATCTCTAAAATAGGGACCATTGGTGAGGTTTCGGATATTTTTATTGAGTAAGTCAATGTGATAGATAAAATAGTAAATAGCTTCAGTGTAATTATAATTTTTTTTGTTTTTTTATAATTGTGCAATGTTTTGTTTCTCATTTACCACAGAGGTTCACAAAACACTGGACGCCCTGCTGCCACCAGACACCTATTTCCGATTCAACCCAATTATGAGTGAAGACATACCATTGGATGAAAACCGTAAAGAAAAACTCAGCCAACTTCTGCTAGATGGTCAGAACTATCTAGAGCGAAATGAAGAGAAACTCAAGAAAGCTGCCACGGTCTTGAAACAAGACAGAACAACATTCCAGCGCATTTGTGACTGGACTAAATTAAAAGTGGACATGTATGATGGCTTTCCTGTCTCCAAGCTGTAGAGCTGCAACCATGTATGACACTGAGGTGCATATGTCCAATACGAGTCAACACATCCTGTGTGTGCTGTTTACATCTTCTCCGGTAGCCAAGAGGTAAAAGGGATCCTTGTGAATGAAGCTACTGGAATTGGGCATCTTCAAGCTTATCGTGGACCCAGAGGGATTAAAATATTTCATTTTAGACAGATTTTTACATTGGTGTATATTGCATTTGAGAAAAGGAATGTACATATTATACATATTTCCTCACTTTTACTGTATTTTATTAACCTGTTGGAAATTCTTGGTTTAGCGTTATACCTGATTATTTATTTAAAATGGAATATTGATTTCCGTCCTTGCCTCCATCCTGTCCGCGGATTAGTGCACTAAATGAGCTGCTTTATTCTCCACTTATATACTGTATAAGGAGCAGCAGTGTGCACATAAGTTGATTAAATCAGTGTACAGCAAACTGGTATTTCTTAATAATTATATGACATGCAGCAGAGGTTCGCCATTGAACATCATTTCCAGTTGACTATAAAGAAATACTCTGCATAAAAAGTAAAACAGTTGCTTTATTTGTCCAGCACTGACCTAAAAGTCCGTTCAGAATCTGAAATCCATCAAAATGAAATCTGAACAATTTTGGCCAGCCATCTAATTTGTGGACCTCTCAACTCTCCTCTGCTGGCAAAAAAGCGGAGATAAGGATCAGGCAGTTGGACTCCAGCGTTGGTCAGACAGCTGTCTCGTGTATATGGCTAGCTTTAGAATCAGTCAACAACTTAACTGACTTTCTAGGAATCAGTGTGTTACTTATTTGTACACCATATTAAGCTTGCCATACCCATGAGAGATTGATAGGCAACTTTGCAGTCCATCAGTTGGTCATGGGATCGTTCGTAAGAACAATCCCACCAGCACCATGTCGGACTAACCTGGCTGAGCAGGGTGTCCTTCAGCATGTTTGCAAATGATTGACCTAATTTGGCCAATCAGGCCATACTCAGAAATATTCCTGCCTATTTATTCAAACAATCGTCAACCAAAATCGGTCATTTTGGCTAACTTTAATTTCATGTGTATAGTCAACTTTAGTATGTACCAGGGTGTTGCAGGATGTAAAACACCAGCAAAAGCTGTGTGCTGACACTAAACAAGCAGGGAGTGCTGAAGGGTTAGAGCCCAGTACCCTAAACTATGTAACTCTGAGCTTGTTTAATTTCCGAATCAGTACAGGAAAATTGAAGCAATGTGCTTACTAATGATTATGGCTTTTACAAATTATTTTAGGTAGCTTATATCTATATATAAATTGTATTAAATGGTGGCCATACACTTTGAGATGTATTTTTATGATGTACTGTTTATATTGTAAAAAGGGCTTGGCCAACAAACAACAATTATCATCTGGGATAAAAGTATGCTTACTGGGGGTGTGACCACTGGGACCCCCTTTAAAGAAAACATGTCATTATGAAAGTGTAGTGCAAGAATGTTATAGAGCAGGAGAAGCTGAGCAGATTGATATATAGTTTTATGGGAAAAGAAGCAGTAAAACTTGTAATTGATTAAAAATGTCTCCTCTTTCTTAGATCGGTAGGCAAGTGGCTATAATGATCAGTGATGACATCTATCTTTGTATACACAATTATACAGGGAGAGCTGTCAATCACTGATAAGATTAGGCAACTGAGCTCAGGAAGAGCAGAGGTGTAAATTCATAAATTACAGGTTTAACTGAATATTTTCCAACAAAAGTCTGTTCAGCTTCTCCTGCTCTATAATATGTAGGTGGGACTGTTTTTTTTCATGGTGACCGCTTCTTTTTAAGCCAATATTTTATATAATAAACCTCAGAATTGATAGTACATTCCCTAATATAGTTGAACAGTTTGTCCAGGAATGAACTTCTCTTTAGCATTGTTCCTCCACTGCCAAACCATTAAACTTCACAGTGTACTGCTCTTGTGACCTCTTGGTCTCTATTACTCGTGCTCGGCCTTGTTTTCGCGTAAAGCTCTCCTTTCAGAGTGAAAAGTTGTACTGGGAGGGGCCACAGAGGATTGAAGGTGTCGTGGGCATGCTCTAAGGGAGCGGTGGAGTGGGTGGATATTGTTGTGGCTGAGATAGCAGTGCACAGAGTTGGTGTTGCGTATCAGAAACATGCACAACCCAGAAGTTTGGAGCGCTGTGGGAGGACAGGACGTTCAAATGAGTACAGAGGTACAGCAGCATGTCTGCGGGCTGTTTACACAAGCTCAAGGTGCATGTTTAGTGGTTTGAAAAGTGTAACTGTCACAGGGTGTAAAGAGCAAAGCTGTAACTTGGCGTGTTTAGGCTACCCGCTCACAATGCAGATTATGCTAATTTTTTCCGCGATGATTTTGTACAGACAAACTTCAGCGTAAGGCCTCATGCACACAAACGTATTTCTTTTCAGTGTCCGTTCCGGGTGTTTTTGAGGATAGGATCCAGACCCATTCATTTTAATGGTTCCAGAAAAATGCTGACAGCACACCGTGTGCTATCCACATCTGTATGTCCGTTTTAGGCATTGTTACAATGGATCCACAAAAAAAGGCATCCGTTTTTTTTTGCAGATCCGCAAAACACATATGGTCATGTGCATGGAGCCTAATACAATAAAAGCAAAGTGATTGGATAAATCTCGTGTACGCTTAGCTTTTTTCAAACGTGAGAATTGACCTGTTGTGCAGGTACCTTAAATGAGTCTGCCTTCAGTTCTACTGAGCACTGAAGATGCCATGTGTAATATTTAGAGGCTTCTAGCCGCCTCTTGTCACTACCTCAGTCCCTGGCTATGAACATGTGGCCTATCACTGTCTATCACCCTTCCTATCTGACTTGTTACACACTGGCGTCTTTAGCTCTCAGTAGAACGCTGAAGACTGACTTCTTAGCAACGCTCAGTTACAGAATACTCTTTACACCATGTTTTCTAATATAAAGAAACCGCTATCCCTAATAAATTATATTACAAGAATTTTTAACATCCCTGTCCGTATCTTATATGAAAAATAAACTGAAGCAAACCTGTCACCTTCAAACTACCCAGTCTGCAGACATTTTGTAAAACAGAAGGAGCTGAGATTTAGTGTTAAGATTCAGAATAACTTGAACTATAAAATGTCAAATCCTGACTGGTTCTTTTTAAGGGTATATTTTAGCTGAGATGTAGAGTCTACAGGCTGCTACAGTGTAGATATTATAATCCTCTTATGCTAATTGCTTTGGGCTTTTCCTGGTAGATATTCTGTATTATGTTATCACCATTTCATTAAAATAGCATATAGTGTATGCGTAGTCCTTACCAATAATATGTCTGATTTGGAGAAGATTATTGTATCACTGTTTTGAATTGAAGGGGTTGTCTGGCCTAAGAACTGACAACCCTAATGGCGGTAACCTGTGGCCAATTAAAAAATAATAATCTCACCTGTCCATGGTCCCAGGGACAACTGTTGTCTATGGAACAATAGTCTATTACTAAAAATCTCAGTTGTATTCTTCACAAGCAAAATGTATTGGTGTGTATAGATATATCAATATATACCAGTACATTGTATGTTTTTTTTGTTTGTTTTTTAAAAGGATTACAAATTTCAATAAACACATTTTTGCAATACTCATTTTTGTATGCCCATTGAAAGCAGCTCGTGGTG
Organism: Bufotes viridis; assembly: GCA_033119425.1. Classification (NCBI taxonomy): domain Eukaryota; kingdom Metazoa; phylum Chordata; class Amphibia; order Anura; family Bufonidae; genus Bufotes; species Bufotes viridis. The sequence goes on from CM065590.1 coordinate 235,805,937, forward strand.
GTGGTGGTCCTGTAATATCCTGCTGAAAACATTCTATTTCCTATCCAGTATATTATGCAGTACATAAGTGTATTGACCTGGGCAGAAGGGTGATACTCCTGTCTTCCCTTGAAATGGTCTTGTTTTCCAAGTACTGTTGGTACTCCCATTAAGAAAAGCTCAGGATGGGGGTGATGTGGTAGTAATGTCACATGCAGCTATAAGAATTCCATTTCCTACAGCGGTGCTTGAAAGTTTCTATATTTCTGCATCAATTTGACCTACAATTACAGTGGGGCAAAAAAGTATTTAGTCAGCCACCAATTGTGCAAGTTCTCCCACTTAAAAAGATGAGAGGCGCCTGTAATTTTCATCATAGGTACACTTCAACTATGAGAGACAGAATGGGGGGAAAGAATCCAGGAATTCACATTGTAGGATTTGTAATGTATTAATTGGTAAATTCCTCGGTAAAATAAGTATTTGGTCACCTACAAACAAACAAGATTTCTGGCTCTGTGTAACGTCTTCTTTAAGAGGCTCCTCGGTCCTCCACTCATTACCTGTATAAATGGCACCTGTTTGAACTTATCAGTATAAAAGACACCTGTCCGCAACCTCATACAGTCACACTCCAAACTCCACTATGGCCAGGACCAAAGAGCTGTCGAAGGACATCAGAAACAAAATTGTAGACCTGCACCACATTGGGAAGACTGAATCTGCAATAGGCAAGCAGCTTGGTGTAAAGAAATCAACTGTGGGAGCAATTATTAGAAAATGGAAGACATACAAGACCACTAATAATCTCCCCCAATCTGGGGCTCCACGCAAGATCAACATCACGCTGTGGAGTCAAAATGATCACAAGAACAGTGAGCAAAAATCCCACAACCACATGGGGGGACCTAGTGAATGACCTGCAGAGAGCTGGGACCAAAGTAACAAAGGCTAAACCATCAGTAACACACTACGCCAGGGCCAGACGTGTCCCAATGGCTAAGCCAGTACATGTCCGGGCCCGTCTGAAGTTTGCTAGAGAGCATTTGGATGATCCAGAAGGATTGGGAGAATGTCCTATGGTCAGATGAAACCAAAATAGAACTTTTTGGTAAAAACTCAACTTGTGTTTGGAGGAGAAAGAAAGCCGAGTTGCATCAAAAGAACATACCTACTGTGAACTATGGGGGTGGAAACATCATGCTTTTGGGGATGTTTTTCTGCAAAGGGACCAGGACGATGATCCGTGTAAAGGAAAAAATGAATAGGGCCATGTATCGTGAGATTTTGAGTGAAAACCTCCTTCCATCAGCCAGGGCATTGAAGATGAACCGTGGCTGGGTCTTTCAGCGTGACAATGATCTGAAACACCCTGCCCGGGCAACGAAGCAGTGGCTTCGTAAGAAGCATTTCAAGGTCCTGGAGTGGCCTAGCCAGTCTCCAGATCTCAACCCCATAGTAAACCTTTGGAGGGAGTTGAAAGTCCGTGTTGCCCAGCGACAGCCCGAAAACATCACTGCGCTAGAGGAGATCTGCCTGGAGGAATGGGCCAAAATACCAGCAACAGTGTGTGAAAACTTTGTGAAGACTTACAGAAAACGTTTGACCTCTGTCATTGCCAACAAAGGGTATATAACAAAGTATTGAGATTACCGTATTTTTCGCCCTATAAGACGCACTTTTTTCCCCCCAAAAGTGGGGTAAAAATAGTGCTGCGTCTTATGGGGCGAATGCGGCAAACACTGATACACCGCCGCGCTGCTGAACAGCGCAGCCGGCGTGTGTATCAAGGAGAAGGGGCTGGGGGCGGCAGTCTTGTTTGCTAATAATCGCGGGGCCCGATGCAGTAACTGTATTCTACTACACCGGGCCCGCTGTAGTAACGTTATGGCAGTCATTAAAACTATAATTTTCAGAACAGTAAATCCATGTTGTATTACCCTACCTATTGCACGATCGCAGGCAGGAGGCCGGACGGGCGGCGGCAGCGTAACTGACTACGTCACGCGCCTGCTCCGCCTGCTTCATTCATAAAGTGGGCGGAGCGGGCACGTGACGTTACGCTGCCGCCGCCCGCCCGGCCTCCTGCCTGCGATCGTGCATTAGGTAGGGTAATACAACATGGATTTACTGTTCTGAAAATTATAGTTTTAATGACTGCCATAACATTACTACAGCGGGCCCGGTGTAGTAGAATACAGTTACTGCACCGGGCCCCGCTGTCATTAGCAAACAAGATGCCGGACCCTCACCCCTGTATTGAGGGTCATCACACCCATTAGTGGGGGCATCTGTGGATGGCAGCATGGGCATCTGGGGATGGCATGCTATGGGGATCTGTGGATGACACATAGCATGTCATCCATAGATCCCCCCCATAGCAGTGCCATCCCCAGATGCCCCCATACAGTGCCACTCACAGATGCCCCCATACAGTGCCACCCACAGATGCCCCCATACAGTGCCACCCACAGATGCCCTCATACAGTGCCACCCACAGATGCCCCCATACAGTGCCATCCACAGATGCCTCCATACAGTGCCACCCACAGATGCCCTCATACAGTGCCACCCACAGATGCCCCCATACAGTGCCATCCACAGATGCCTCCATACAGTGCCATCCACAGATGCCTCCATACAGTGCGTCATCCACAGATGCCTCCATAACAGTGCCATCCCCAGATCCCCCATAACAGTGCCATCCCCAGATCCCCCATAACAGTGCGTCATAATAGTGTCATGCACAGAACACCGTTAGTAAAAAAAAACACCAAAAGTACACCTTTTGGTTCAAAATATTTTTTTTCTTATTTTCCTCCTCAAAAACCTAGGTGCGTCTTATGTGCCGGTGCGTCTTATAGGGCGAAAAATACGGTACCCTTTGTTATTGACAAAATACCTATTTTCCACCATAATTTGCAAATAAATTCTTTAAATATCAGACAATATGATTTTTCTGGATTTTTTTTCTCATTTTGTCTCTCATAGTTGAGGTATACCTATGATGAAAATTACAGGTCTCTCTCATCTTTTTAAGTGGGGGAAACTTGCACAATTGATGGCTGACTAAATACTTTTTCGCCCCACTGTACATCTGAAATTCCCATGTCCCAAAAGTATATAAAGATAACGATATCACAAAAGGAGTCAAAATATTAGACTTGGTCATTTATTGAGGAAAGTGATGCAGTATCACATCTGTGAGTGACAGTATGTGATCCTTTAGGATTACTAGATAATTTGAAGGTGAAATTAGGTGTTTTTATTCAATGGGATGACAATCAAGTTGTGAGTGGGTGACCTGTTTTATTTGAAGAACTGTGATCTATCAAAGGCTTATCTTCTCAACACATGCTTGTGGAAGTTTATCATGGCAAGAACAAATTAGATTTCCGAGGACCTCAGAAGAGGGTTGATGCTCATCAGGCTGGAAAAGGTTAAAAACTATCTCTAAAGAGTTTGGACTCCACTAATCCACAGTCAGACAGATTGCGCACAAGTAAAGGAACTTTAAAGCCATTATTATCCTCTCCAGGAATAGCTGACCAACAAACATCATGACATGATCAAGGCATGTAATAGCAGCTAAAAGCCTTTCTCACATTAGTTAATATCCACCATCAGGAGGACACAGAACAACAATGGTGTGCATGACAGGATTGCACAGAGAAAGCTGCTGATTTCCTAAAAGAACGTTGCTACCAGTTTGCAGTTTGATAAAGATCACTTAGACAGCCCAGAAGGCTATTGGAGCAATCTTTTGTGGACGAATGAGACCAAAATACTACTTTTTATTTTAAATGAGAAGCATTATATTTGGAAAAAGCAAAACACTGCATTCTAGTTTAAAAATCTCTTCCCATCTGGGAAACATGGTTGTGATAATATCATGGTTTGGTCCTGTTTTGTGGCATCTGGGACATCATTGATAGAACAATGAATTCTGAATTATACCAGCAAGTTCTAAAGGAAAATTTCAGGGCATCTGTCCATGAGCTGAATCTCAAAAGAACATGGGTCATGCAGCAAGACAACAACCCTAGGTACACAAGTCATTCTACCAAAGAATAGTTAAGAAAGTTTTGGAATAGCCAAGTCAATGGCCTGACCTTAATCCAATAAAAATGTTGTAAAAGGACCTAAAGCAAACATTTCATGGGCGGAAACCCACCAGCATAACACAGTTGAAGCTGGTTTGTATAGAGGAATAGGCTAAAATTCCTCCAAGCTGATGTTCAGAACTAATCAACAATTAGTGAAAATATAGTTGCAGTTATTGCTGCACCAGATACTTAAAGCAAAGGTTCTCATACTTTTGCCACTCACAGGCATGTGATATTGGATCATTTTCCTCAATAAATAAATGACTAAGTCTAATATTTTTGATTCATATGTTTGATCCGATTATTTTTATCTACTTTTAGGACTTGTGTGAAATTATGATGTAATTTTAGGTGAAATTGATGCAGAAATATTGAAAATTCTGAAGGGTTCACAAACTTTCAAGAACCACTGTAATCCCTTCTGGTCCATCTGCAGTCGTACTCCATACTGATGAGGGGCAAGCACCTTGAAACGGCTATCTATGGTTGGAAATCTGGCTTGGCTATATTCCCTTGTCAAATCCCAAGGCTCATTGGAAAGTTGGATTTTGACATAGGAAAACACTTCCAATAGGTGGCAATGGTGGGATGGTTCTCTTTCTTGGGAGATACCTCTGTGGGAGATGTATCAAACCTGGTGCAAAGGAAAACTGGCTTAGTTGCCTACAGCAACCAATTAGATTGATCCTTTCATTTTCCAAAGGAGTGCTGAAAAATAGGATCTAATTAGTTGCTGTGGGCAAATAAGATAGTTTTCCTTTGCACCAGGTTTGATAAATTCCCTAATTGTGTCCTGAGTGTCAGCAACATAACACAGTTGATGACCAAAACAACTCCAGCCACTGAGAAAAAGTATTTTCACCGCGGTTTACTCTTCTAACAGGCCAGAGAATATTTTTTTGGGGAAGTACTTCTTAAAGAGGACCTTTTATCTGAAAATGCACATTTAAATACATATATCCACTTACATGGCGGCCCCCGGTGGTGCTGTTTCAGCTTTTCATTTTCCAAAATGTGCCCCTGTTTGTCCGCAGTGGTCCCCGCAACAATTCGTGCCTCATATGCAAATGAGCCATTCGGCTCAACTGGGCGGTCCTGCAAAAGTTCTCCTGGGCATGGCTTTCTTCTTCCTGGCACGGAGCGCATCCAATTAGCTGAGCCAGGGAGAAGAAGCTCGAGGTCTCGCAAGATTCTTGAGAACTCGAGCGATTTCACACAGCCTGAGCTGGGCGCCATCTTGGAGTCCTCTTGGGAATCCAAGCCACGCCCAAGAGAACTTTTGCAGCACCGCCCAGTTGAGCCGAATGGCTCATTTGCATATGAGGCGCGAATTGTTGCGGGGGCCACTGCGGACAAACGGGGGCACATTTTGGAAAAAAGCTGAAACGGCACCACCGGTGGCCGCCATGTAAGTGGATATATGTATTTTAATGTGCATTTTCAGATGAAAGGTCCTCTTTAAGTGCTATATGAAAAAAAAAACTGGAACGGCACAGAATGTTGGCTGGTGTTGATTCATTTGAAAGTGAGAGCACATTTATAAAGCATTGTAAATATTTTATTGGTTTGCACTATTGGTTTTATGTCTCTGCTGACTTCCTCTTCAGTTCTCTTGTTAGAAACCAAGAATTTTAGCGGGATTTTTGAAGAGCATAAATGGGAACACATTATCCTTCAGGGCTGTATTTAACAGAAGCATGACCGCTAATGGGTGGGTGCCACATTCTAATGATTTTTCCATGAAATGGTGACCACCTTGAAAACATTTTTCAGGAAGCACCCAAATATCTTTGCAGTAAGACATTTATATAGTTGTTGTTTTGTGTATAATACACACATACTGCGCTCTTGACCAATATACCCATAGCTTTATTTTTGCAGAAAAGAGAACAGTATCCCTTGAGAAGTTATAATTTGTAAATCCTTTAACAAATCAATAGCAGTGATCCACTTACAGCACATACTCTACTGCACCAGGAGAAGCAGAACCTAAATGTATAATGTAAGAGAGAAGCCAACAAAACCTGCACAGTCTGCACGAATCAGAAATAGCTCACTCTTAATGGATTCTTTGAATTTGTAAACATTACTTTCATCAAGAGTAATACTGGAGGGAATGAAGTGAAAGTGGAGCAAATAGCTGCTCAACAAAAGGCAACAGAACAAATGCCATGTACTGTCTACAGAAACATGACAAATACAGAAAAAATCCTGTAATCCAGCGTCAATTGAACTGGAAAGGTACTATGTTATCAAAATATTATGGATTATTGTCATAAAGGGAGAGAAGGCAGCCCAAAATGAGATGTTACCGCAAACTCTATTATCACTATGCCTTTCATAAGATGAAAATCCTAATGGTCCTCTGCTCAGTCTGCATCTGGATCTTTGTGTCAGTCCACATTATAATGCAATTCTGTGCCAGATTGAAGGGATTGTCTGAGTTATAAAAAAAAGTGTCCCATGAAGGAACTGTTATAAAATAATATATACTAACCTAGTTTACCCCCTGTCAAATCCTACAGTGACACTCCGATCCTTCCTTGGGGCTTTGTTTGGCTGCGGTGATCATCTTCTCCTATAGTCCACTTGACTGCGCAGCCAGTCACTGGCTCATCTGTCATGTACCGCTCAGGCCAGTTTCTTATCACTTTAGCCAAGAAGATAACATTATGGCTGCAGTAACAGGGAGGATCGGAACAAAAATGCCGGAATTGTCAGGGGAGGAAGTTGGTGAGTATATGATTAGATGATTTTATTCATTTATGCCAATTGCTGCTTGGGAGACCTTTTTTTTAAATAACTTGGACAATTGTAGGTGCCATTAGGAAATGAGGGCCAGTACGTTTTGTCTTAGGGATTCCTGTGGTATGTATGATTATACCCAGTGGTTTAGCTATAGGGGGTCACAGTAGGCGCAAAAGCGACCAGGCCCCTAAGCCAGGGTCCCCCGTGCCAGTGGTGCACCTCCGATTACCATATTTTTGCTTTATAAGATGCAGTGCATCTTATAAAGCAAATACTAGTAAGTGCTTCCCTTATAGAGGTGCTAACTAGTATGAAGGTGTGGGAAGCGGTGAGTGAAGTGCTGTACTCATCCCTCCCAGGTCTTCTCTGGGTCCTCACTGCACTGTCCTGATGCGTACAGCGTTGGGACATATTGTGCGCACTATGACCTGACGTTCTACACAATAAGGTCACAGTGCAGCATTGACTAGGAAGCTAGATTGCAGGAGAGAATGCTGAACCTGCAAAGTAGTGGTGGAGAGGAGAGGTAAGTTACTTTACTTTAGCTCTGATTGGGATCTGAGGTTTGATATAGGGGTCTGATCTGAGGCCTGATTTGAGGATCTGACATGGGGGTCTGAGAATCTGATATGGCGTTCTGATCTAGGTTCTTACCTTAGTTGTGATATGGAGGTCTGATATGAGGTTCTGATTTGAGATCTGATCTGAGATGGGGGTCTGATTTGAGGTATGATATGGGGTTCTAATTTGAAGTCTAGTATGGGGATATGATCTAAAGATCTGTAAGATGTAAGGGAGTATTTTTTATACTGACATTATAAGGGGGTATTTTTCTACTGGCACACATTATAAGGAGAATTAATACTACTGGGGGACTATGGGGAATACGATTACTACTATGGGCACAATGGGGGCATTATTACTATTGGGAGCACTGTTCACACGATGCACTCTGGCAGATAAATATTTCTATCCAGTCAGTGCTGGCAGTGTCAGACTGTGTAGGACAAACTCCCTGAAAACACCCAGGTGCAGATTCATTAAGCAAGTCAGCAATAACTGAGGAATAGCACAACACAGTAACCCTGGGTTCAGACCTGAGCGTTCTAGAAATGCGTGTTTTACGCGCGCGTATTTCAGCGCGTTTTTGCAAATAGGAAACGCGCATTCGTACGCGCGTTCTTGTGATTGACTACTGTGGTGTCAATCACAAAACGTGCGACAAACGCCCCAAAAAAAGCTCAAGTGCTTGTTTATGCGTCGGGCGTTTTACAGCGCGTTCAAACGCACTGTAAAACGCTCAAGTGAGAACCAGGGCCATAGGAAAGCATTGGTTTTCATGTGTTGAGCGTTTACAGCGCGTTTGAACGTTGTTATTGCATGGGAAATAAAACAGATATGCCAGGAGAGGCGGCACGTCCAGGCAGCACAGTTCAGTTTAATATGTCACCAATTCAGTTGGGTTAATATTATCCCAGAGCCATCTTGAAGGGGATCCTTACTATTGTCCTAATCAAACAGAATCCTGGTGCTCATTGAGAGCCCTGGGAGGCTTTTTTAGTACGTAAAATCTGACACAGTGAGTACGTCCAAGTGACTCTCTGGTTGGATCATACATTCAGGTTCTCAGGCACATAGATGAAAAGTAAAAGTAAAGCAGCATCAAAAAGTTCTCATTTCTTCAGAGAGCAGCAGGAGGCACTGCAGGTACGACAATGGCGAGTCTTCAGAATATTTCTGTGATATAAATTATTGAAATATGCTGCACTTCTCAGGACTGTTTATGTACCACAAAATAGCTTGTCACAGCGCGGTACCGAAAATGATAAGTTTTACCATTTCTCACCTACATAATATTCAAGTACATTAAAGCGTGTCAGAGCATAGGGAGAATGCATGAAATTGCCCTTTCAAATTGTTCTGCTATGGAACAATCTGCTAATGTAGAGCTCCTATCTGTATAATCATACTAATAATCCTGTCACCGGCATTGTACATCTGAATATAAAAAGAAATCTTCCAGAACGCACATCAATGTGTAATTCAACAGAATTACATGTTGATATCTGTTCTGGAAGATTTCTTTTTATTTCAGTGTTTTATTTACTATTTCTGGGATAATTACAGCTCAGGCTATTTGTCACGTTTTCTGCCTACTTTTGGCCTATGCTTTTAATGTATATGCTAAAAACATAGCTAAAGGATGCCTTGTTTGTCCATGTATTTTTGACTTACATGTTTGTAACATGTTTTGTAAACATAAAAATGTATACTTTTTAGGTAAGGCCTCTTTCACACTTGCGTTCTGAGGATCCGGCGGGCACTTCCGTCTCGCCGGATCTGTCAGAACGCAAGTGGCCGGAGAGCATTTGAAGACTGATCAGTTTCCTGATCAGTCTTCAACATGCTTTCACTGTTACCATTGCAGCCAGAACGCTAGCTGGAGTCTGGCTGCCATGGTAAGTGCAACGCAGCAGTGTACTTACCTGCGCTGCGGTAGCCGGGCGCTCCTAATGACGTCACAGGTCCGGGCGGCGCATAGATCAATGCGCCGCCCGGACCTGTGATGTCATAATGGAGTGCCCGGCGGCCGCAGCGCAGGTAAGTACACTGCTGCGTTGTACTTACCATGGCAGCCAGGACTCCAGTAGCGTGACACATGTAAAGACACATGTAAAACATATAACATGCATCATCAATTCACTTCAATTTAACCCATTCCTGACCTGTTATAAAAATGCTTGTTCCTGTTGGATGCTAGCCCCATACCATGACATACATTTTCATCCCAAGATCAGTGGCATAAGCAGGGCTGTAAAACACAGACGCACTCCTGCTGAAACTGCCGAAACCAGCAGTTTAACCCCTTAAATGATCGCAGCATCTAAATCTAAGTCACTTCATATAGGGATCAGACTCTTTCGGTCACAGAGTCGGCCCCCACTACATGATTACAGGGTGCCATCTCTGAAACTCCAATAGAAATAAATAGAGAGGCCGCACGCATTTTCAACCAACTGCTCTGTTCATTTCAGCAGGGGTTCGGGTCCCCGGTTTTCATGATCGGTTGGGTCTCCAGCAGTAGGACTTCCACCAATCTAATAATTATCCCCTAACCTGTAGATAGAGGATAATTTGATGTAACTGGAATATCCCTTTATAGAGGACCTCTCACCACAAAATGCAGTGCAATCTGCATGCAGATTGTTATGAAGCAGGAGGACCTGAGCAGATTGATATATAGATTTGTGGGAAATGATTCAATAAAATTTGTAATTTATACATTTAAATCTTTTGCTGATTGATTCCCTATATAAGGCTACTTTCACATCTGCGTTTTTCTTTTTCGGTATTGAGATCCGGCAAAGCATCTCCATACCGGATGAAAAAGTTTCAGTTTTGTCCCCATTCATTATTAATGCGGACAAAAGGAAACAACTAAAGGAAACAGAATGCATTTTGTTCCGTATTTTTTTGCATTCCCATACTAGACAAAAAAACACTGCAAGCAGCGTTTTTCTGTCCGCCATGGGATGCGGAGCAAAACAGATCCGGATCAATGGTGCCGGATCCGTTTTCTCAGATACAGTATAAAACTGATCTAGGAACCATTGACTTACAATGGTTTTAATGCCGTATCCGTCATTGCTATTTTAAAGATAATACAACTGAATCCATTCATAATGGATGCAGCCGATTGTATTATCAATAATGGAAGCATTGTTGCTGATCCCTGCCGGATCAGGCAAAAACACATATGTGAAAGTAGCCTTAGGGTACTTTCACACTTCCGTTAAAGTTTTACGGTATTGAGTTCCGTCCTAGGGGCTTAATACCGGGAAAAAACTGATCAGTTTTATCCAAATGCATTCTGAATGGAGAGCAATTCGTTCAGGATGCATCAGGATGTCTTCAGTTTAGTCACTCTTACGGTATTTGGCCGGAGCAAATACTGCAGCATGCTGGGGTATTTTCTCTGTCCAAAATTACGGAACACTTGCCAGAATGACGGATCCGGCATTATTTTCCATTAAAATGCATTAATGCCGGATCTGGCACCAAGTGTTTCGGCAAAACGGATCCGGTTTTCCGGTCTGCGCACAGGCAGACCTTTAAAAATAAAATAAAAATACCGGATCCGTTTTCCCAGATGACACTGGAGAGACTGATCCGCTGTTTCAATGCATTTGTTAGACTAATCCGCATCTGTCTAACAAATGCAAGTGTGAAAGTACCCTTAGCTTGTATACATAGGTAGCTGTCAGTCACTGATGGTTCTACACAGTAAAGGTGTTATCAGTGATTGATAGCATTCTCTGTGTAATTGTGTATACATAGATAACTGTCAGTCACTGATAGTTGTACACAGAGGAGGTGTTATCAGTGATTGATAGCATTCCCTGTGTAAGTATGTATACATAGATAGCTGTCAGTCACTGACAGTTGTACATGGGAAGGTGTTATCAGTGATTGATAGCATTCTCTGTGTAAGTGTGTATACATAGATAGCTCTCAGTCACTGATAGTTCTACATGGAGAGGTGTTATCAGTGATTGATAGCATTCTCTGTGTAAGTGTGTATACATAGATAGCTGTCAGCCACTGATAGTTGTACTGGAGGGATGTGTTGTCAGTGATTGATGGCATTCTCTATGTAAGTACAGAGATAGCTGTCAGTCATTAATAGATGTACATGGGAGAGGTGTTATCAGTTATTGATAGTATTCTCTGTGTAAGTGTGTATACATAGATAGCTGTCAGCCACTGATAGTTGTTCAGAGGGGAGGTGTAATCAGTGATTGATAGCATTCTCTATGTAAGTGTGTATACATAGATAGCTGTCAGCCACTGATAGTTGTACACAGAGGAGGTGTTATCAGTGATTGATAGCATTCTCTGTGTAAGTGTGTATACATAGATAGCTGTCAGTCACTGATAGCTGTATACAGGGGAGGTGTTATCTGTGATTGATAGCATTCTCTATGTAAGTGTGTATACATAGATAGCTGTCCGTCACTGATAGTTGTTCAGAGGGGAGGTGTAATCAGTGATTGATAGCATTCTCTGTGTAAGTGTGTATACATAGATAGCTGTCAGTTACTGATAGTTGTACACAGGGGAGGTGTTATCAGTGATTGATAGCATTCTCTGTGTAAGTGTGTATACATAGATAGCTGTCAGTCACTGATAGCTGTATACAGGGGAGGTGTTATCTGTGATTGATAGCATTCTCTATGTAAGTGTGTATACATAGATAGCTGTCCGTCACTGATAGTTGTTCAGAGGGGAGGTGTAATCAGTAAATGATAGCATTCTCTGTGTAAGTGTGTATACATAGATAGCTGTCAGTTACTGATAGTTGTACACAGGGGAGGTGTTATCAGTGATTGATAGCATTCTCTGTGTAATTGTGTATAGATAGATAGCTGTCAGTCATTAATAGTTCTACACAGTAGAGGTGTTATCAGGGATTGATAGCATTCTTTGTGTAAGTGTGTATACATAGACAACTTTGTTTTATGATATGCGCTTTTTATACATATGTTTGTAAGTATGTAAATAAAAAACTTTTATACGGTATAAGCGATACCTCACTATTAGAGCACTTGATTGTAGCTGCAGCAAGAAATTCGGGTGGAGCTAGAGAGTGCGTGAACTGCCTCTGCTTTTAAGACATGCCCGGTTAACAAGTTAAATCTTGTCAATATTATCTGTGTGCGCTAATACATAGAGGTGCTGCAATATTTCACTATTGGTGCTATTTTGGCTGTCCCATATGAGTTACCTGAGAGAGGATCTACCTGGGGGAACCTTTAACTAACCTGTGTGGAAATCCTGAAGATTCTTGCATGCAACTGACTATTTTGGATCTGTAGTGCGCGGTCCGTTGATATATGAAAAAGTGTATACATAGATGGCTGTCACTCACTGATAATTGTACACGGGAGGTGTTATCAGTGATTGATAGCATTCTGTGTGTAAGTGTGTATACATAGATGGCTGTCACTCACTGATAATTGTACACGGGAGGTGTTATCAGTGATTGATAGCATTCTGTGTGTAAGTGTGTATACATAGATAGCTGTCAGTCACTGATAGTTGTACATGGGGAAGTGTTATCAGTGATTAATACCATTCTCTGTGTAAGTGTGTATACATAGATAGCTGTCAGTTACTGATAGTTGTACACAGGGGAGGCGTTATCAGTGATTGATAACATTCTCTGTGTAAGTGTGTATACAGAGATAGCTATCAGTCACTGATTGTTGTACATGGGGAAGTGTTATCAATGATTGATGGCATTCTCTGTGTAAGTGTGTATACATAGATGGCTGTCACTCACTGATAATTCTACACAGGGGAGGTGTTATCAGTGATTGATAGTATTCTGTGTGTAAGTGTGTATACATAGATAGCTGTCAGCCACTGATAGTTGTACTGGAGGGATGTGTTGTCAGTGATTGATGGCATTCTCTATGTAAGTACAGAGATAGCTGTCAGTCATTAATAGATGTACATGGGAGAGGTGTTATCAGTTATTGATAGTATTCTCTGTGTAAGTGTGTATACATAGATAGCTGTCAGCCACTGATAGTTGTTCAGAGGGGAGGTGTAATCAGTGATTGATAGCATTCTCTATGTAAGTGTGTATACATAGATAGCTGTCAGTCACTGATAGTTGTACACAGAGGAGGTGTTATCAGTGATTGATAGCATTCTCTGTGTAAGTGTGTATACATAGATAGCTGTCAGTCACTGATAGCTGTATACAGGGGAGGTGTTATCTGTGATGGATAGCATTCTCTATGTAAGTGTGTATACATAGATAGCTGTCAGTCACTGATAGTTGTACACAGAGGAGGTGTTATTGGTGATTGATAGCATTCTCTGTGTAAGTGTGTATACATAGATAGCTGTCCGTCACTGATAGTTGTTCAGAGGGGAGGTGTAATCAGTGATTGATAGCATTCTCGGTGTAAGTGTGTATACATAGATAGGTGTCAGTCACTGAAAGCTGTACACAGGGGAGGTGTTATCAGTGATTGATAGCATTCTTTGTGTAAGTGTGTATACATAGATAGCTGTCAGCCACTGATAGTTGTACACAGGAGAGGTGTTATCAGTGATTGATAGCATTCTCTGTGTAAGTGTGTATACATAGATAGCTGTCAGCCACTGATAGTTGTACACAGGAGAGGTGTTATCAGTGATTAATAGTGTTCTCTGTGTAAGTGTGTATACATAGATAGCTGTCAGTCACTGATAGCTGTACACAGGGGAGGTGTTATCAGTGATTGAGAGCATTCTCTGTGTAATTGTGTATACATAGATAACTGTCAGTTACTGATAGTTGTACACAGGAGAGGTGTTATCAGTGATTGATAGCATTCTCTGTGTAAGTGTGTATACATAGATAGCTGTCAGCCACTGATAGTTGTACACAGGAGAAGTGTTATCAGTGATTAATAGTATTCTGTGTGTATACAGAGATAGCTTTCAGTCACTGATAGTTGTACATGGGGGAGGTGTTATCAGTAATTGCTAGCATTCTGTGTGTAAGTGAGTATGCACATATGATTGCAGACGCTCCTATCACTGGGACCCCCAATGATCACTAGAACAGAGGAATCCTGTTTCAAATATGTGACTGGAGAAGTGGTACGCATGCATGACCACTGCTCCTTTCACTGTATATGAGACTGCCTCTACCGCGTTTGGCTATCTCAGGGAGTTCTATAGAAGTGAATGAAGTGGCGGTCACTCCTGCACACTATTGCTCCATTTACACAGGGGAAACCCTGTTGTCATGATCATCGCAGGTCCGAGTGGTCAGACCCCAGCAATCATACATTTATCACCTATTATGTCTGTCATGTGGCTAGGTGATAAATGCTGTTTGTGGGAATGTGTAATTAGAATGGCATATTGTTTGAAATCATGTTTTCATTTTAAACACTTTTTTTATGATTTAAAAAATTTTTTTTTTTTTCTTTGTTACGATCTATATATAAAAAACTGGCTACTTGAAAGCATTTACATGGGGCATATACAGAATGGACAGGATGGGACCCCATTGATTTTTATGGGAGAGCAGGGGCGGATTGGAAACCTAAAGTGGCCCTGGAAAAAAATACCTAAAAGTGGCCCCATATTGTAGGAGGATCTAAAGTGACAGGAAGCGGGGCAACAAAAGTAGGGGGGTCAGCAATACCATAGCGCAGGCATGCTCAACCTGCGGCCCTCCAGCTGTTGCAAAACTACAACCCCCATCATTCCCTGGCAGCCTACAGCTATCATTCTACAGAAGGGCATCGTGGGAGTTGTAGTTTTACATAGCGCAAAATACCACATAACACAGTACTGCACACTATATTGCCCCAAAAGCTGTCCCTCTGAGTTGGCAATCAATAGAGGCCATTTTTCTCCTCTTCCTTTAGTTGTCTCTGATTAAGATATGAAGCAGGGGGCTGAGATGGAGGTGAGATGTGGGACATAGTTAAATTTAGTAGGGCATGTGTAGTCACTGGTCAGGTACATGAGTACCTGATTGGCACAGAGTTAATTACCACTGATCGCTTATTATGTACCCAGCAAGCGGCAGAGATGGGGGCTTGGGCAGCCCCCTGGACATCAGCCCACCGGGAAATTTCCCTGTAAGGTCTATGGCCAATCCACCCCTATGGGAGTGTTTTCTAGACATGCTCTGTGTCCTGTGTAGAGGTCAAGAGGGAGCTAATGATATCACCTATTGTGAATGGTGAATTCTGTGTTATCTATATAGAGGTGTTACTTGTTAGTGTAATTCTGCCTGTGGTAATAACTAATAATGATCATAGCTACTGAAAAGTTACCTGTACAGAACAGGGAATCGTGACCTATTATTGGACCTAGTGGACAGTGCAAAAAATTGCAGAGTTATATACTTTTTTTTAATATAGATAGTGACATGGAAAATTAAAACAAACTACAAAAATTCTTTTAAAAAATATGTTTAACAAAAAACGTGATTTAACCCTTTCAAGACCAGGTGATTCTTCAATTTTTTTGTTTTCATTTTTTACTCCCAGCCCACCCAAAGGCAGAACCTTTTTTTATTTTTTCATTCACATAGCCGTATGAGGGCTCATTTTTTGCAAGGAGATCTGTACCAATTATACTATTTTGACTTTTTGATCACTTTTCATCAAATTTTTTGCAGAGGAGAAGTAATGGAAAAAAAACTGCAATTCACCTATTTTTCCTTTTTTTTTCTATTTTGCAGTGTTCTGCATGGGATAAATACTTTTCTATTTTAATAGTACGTGTCGATACTCATGATGTGTATTTTTTTTATGTTTTTTTTTTCATTTTGGGGAAAGGGTGGTGATTTGAATTTTTATATATATATTTTTTTATAAATAAAAACATTATTTTTTTAGTTTTTTTAGGGCATTATAACAAGCAATTATTGGATTTCTATTCTCATAGACTCCAATGCATTAGCATTGGAGTCTATGAGGTTTTTACTTCTATGGAGCCCTGCTACAGACAGGGGCTACATTGAAATCTCTATACAGCAGCCTCCTGTTACACAGGAGGACAGGTGCTGCTGCAAACACGCTCTGGCTCTTCCGATCTCAACTGGGGAAAGCCAGAGCATACCCAGTTTTCACATGCTCAAATGCCGGGGTCAGGTGGTCATTACTGCTGGTCGCGGACATTAGTCGCGGATGCCTGCTGTATGAATGCCGAATGCCAACGTATTTTTACAGTAGTGAGTATTCTGTCTATGGTGCAGAAGACAAGATGTGGTCAAACGTCTCAGGTATGCTAACAAACAAAAAGGAAACTATATGTTTTTCTTCTTCTAGATTCCTAATCATAAGTGAGCAATTGGGATATAGAGTCCATTAAGAATTATTGTTGTATCTAGTGAGTATACATATTTAAGCTATGTTTACCATTCTAGGATATATTAGTTCACATAGAGATTTAGGACTCATGTACACAAACATGTTTTTTGTCCGCATCAGGTCAGATATGGACCCATTCACTTCAATAAGGCTGCAAAACAGACAGACAGCACACTGTGTGCTGCCCACATACGTATGTCCATTTGCGGCACCCGCAAAAAAATAGAACATGTCCTATTCTTGTCTGTATTACAAACAAAGATAGGACGGTTCTATTATGGGCCGGGCGTTCCATTCTGCAAAATGTTGAACGCACACATCTGGTATCCATGTTCTGCGGATCTGCAAAAAAAAGGAGTGGCTGTGTGCTTGAGCCCTTAGTCATAAAAAATATTTGATACTGTATTGCTCCTGTTTTTTATATTGCACAGTATAAATCCAAAGTAAAAAGCCATGTACAGGGCTAAATTCTGAAATAAAATATCATATTAGTAGTGCAAATGCTTCTTATCGATCATACCAGTAAAGATATTGCTGCCTTTATTCATGAATATGTTACATTTCACCTATAACTTGCACATGTATTAATCATCCTGATTGTCTTTGCCATGGGAACATGTGAACTCATTTTGGAGGGTTGTTTTGTTATGCATATGATGATAATATCCATGGGGCTGCTAATGGGAGCTGACAGCTTTTACTTCCACACCTGCTGCCACTGTTATAGGATGTCATGAATGTATAGAACAAAGCATTAGTTTATTCCCAGCTTTAGCTTGTCTAGACAATAAAGGAATAATACAAAGACTAAATTGTAATTAAAAAAACAATGGTGTCTTACAAAAGTGGGGAGATCAAAGTAAAAAATTACTTCGACTGCCTTAACTATATAAAAAGACTTCTAGTATTTATCAAATATCTTCAACAGTAGTGCAGTTTATAGATTTCCCAACGGATGCCACTGTTTTCTCCTATGTTAAAAGGACATATGCCATCCTGTATACAGCTAGTTTCACACATACGTCAAAGAAATCTAGCAGGCTGGTCTAGCAGAGAACAGCCAGCCGGGATTCTTTGGATCTTGCATAGCCTGATAGTGGCGTGTGCACACCAGACCCCATTGACTATAATGGAATGCGGCGGGGATCCGGGAGCTCTCCGAGATATATATGCCGGGATTTGGCCTGACAAAAACAGATGCATGCTGCAGTTTTTGTCCGGCCGAAACTTGTCTGACAGTCAATGTGGTACGGTGGGCACACAGCAATATGCCAAAACAGCCTTCCAGATTTGTTTGATGCATGTGTGAACGTAGACTACTGTTTTTTCAGCAAGCCTCTGTATGGAACAGTGAAGCAGACTGTCCTCCACCATACAAGAGCAACATATAGTGGCCCACCAGAGGCTAAAAGGACGCTGTTTTAGGTCTACGGAAGAAAAATGGGATCTATGGATATGTTTGACATTTGTGACAGGAGCTTTCATGGCAGATACAGCAAACAGTCACTGCAAAACACAGTGGGAAAGAAGACTTAACTCCAATCCTATCACAGCGCACACAAAATAAGAGCATTACATGTAAAATTCAACACTCTATATGCTGCTTTGACAACAATGAAAATGTCATCCTGCACTTTGATCAGCATAAAGACAGCATAATCCTGCCGGCAAGATGTTGATCAGTGGTTGTCCAATTAATACTTTAAATAAAACGTTACAGTGAAACAAGGTCAGGGCCCTATAATTAATGCTTTGCATATTTATGTCCCCATCGCTCAACAGCCTGCCACATTTTCTGCTTTGTAGCAGGAGAGTCTTTTTCTATAAGGTTTAAATGAATAGGAGTTTTATTGCTTATTTGAAGACTTGTATGATCAAAGACAAACAGTCTGTAAAGCTACACATAAATATTATAAACAATTGTACCCAAGTGTTGAATATTAACCATAATATCCACCAAAATGATGTATTAAAGGTAAGACAAAGCCAGCCATACATAGTACAAATCTTTCAGCTGAACAAATTGTCTTTCCTGACTGACCCAAAAATATGCACACTCAGCTCAGCCAAACACACATTTTTTTTTTATATCTCAGATGTGAACAAATAACTGGCTATGTTGAAATCCAACCCAGTCATGCTTTCCTTCAACATCTGCCACCTTAGGGACTGTCAGATGTCCCTCATAAACATTAGATCAGCAGCCAATTCCACATAAATTGTCAGGTTTAGCCAATTTAAATCTAATGTTAGTAGTAGTATTCCATGCCTTAACTAGTTTTCTAGTTCAGCCCTTCATTTTCTATTATATCCTTTAGGACACTCTGCATGTGCCCTATTTGGGACTCTCTTCTAGTCGGGAGATCTAGCACATCTCTCTTGTTAGGTGGACCCAAGCAATCTTTAAAGCATACCTGAGTTTTCAAAAAAAGTGGCTTCTTTGTATAATATTCCCTATTTTAGCTGCACAGCTAGATTCATTTCACTCAGAAGCAGGGGGTGTCTCCCTTTTTCCAGTACTGTATGCACTTACTTCCCGCTGTGCTTGGTTTCTTTTAGGGAGCTCAGAAAGCTTATACGGAGGGAGGATCCTTTTCAGATGCTATGTAGAAGCAGTTTTTCTATCAGGCTCAGGAGCCAAGCTAACTCTGACTTGCCTCTATTTTCTGTCAGCCATCTTCTGAGTCTCTGTTTCCAGGGACCGATGTTGCTTGGCAACAAGGCAGTGGACTGCAACTTAGGTGAAAGTGAGACCCCTAGTGGCCATGACTTTACAGCTTTATTTTTATTTTTTTCACAAGGCCTGCATCTTGGCATAAATTAGGTGCATCCCCTGGCAGCTCAGGGGCTATTAATGAATGGAGTAAAATGCCGGTCTTTGATAAATGACCCCCAGTAGGTTTTCTGCCATTACTGGTGTGGCTGTACATAAATAATCCACTAAATATTAGGAAATGTGTTGTATTATTAATGCTTATTAACCTCTTAAGGACACAGGGCGTACAGGTATGCCCTGATGTCCGAGTCCTTAAGGACACAGGACGTACATGTATGTCCTGTGTAGTTCTGATCACCGCGGTGTGGGGTGATCGGAACAGAGTGCCTGCCGACTCTGGGACAATGCGGTTTGTATCGGTGATCGCAGCAAACCGCAGGTAACCCGGTACAGGATGGTGATCGGTGGGGTGATAACACCCCACCAATCACCATCCTTAGATCCTGTGAGGTGATGCTCTCCTCCTCCTCCTGCATTCTTTGCCCGGGAGCGAGAAGAGAAGCAGCCATCTTCATCTTCATCCCAGCAGCAGCTCAGACTTCCCCTAGCACCCTTCTGGCACTATCAGGTAGGTCAGGGAGAGCATAGGGAAAGACTTAGGTCAGGCAGGGAGAGTTAAAAGTTTAAAGTTTTTTGTCCCATGTTGCATCACCCTCTTAGGGTGTCTGGGGTCCACCTTTTTTGGGTGGCGCAAGTGTTTTTTTTTTTTTGTATTTTTTTGCATCCGCTGACAGTGGCCAGCATTCTTTAGTGTCCAGCCACTGTTAGCGCATCGCCCAACCCACCGCTGATCAGCGCCGGACAGCTGATCAGCGAGTTTGATTTTTTTTTAAACCTTTGTACATTTTTTTGCTTTCTCTTTTTTTTTTTGTTAGTTCTTTTTTTTTTTTTCTGTTAGGTTTTAGGGAACAATTCGGGAACACCCGTGTTTCCACACACGCGTACACTGAATAAAGATTTTTACACACGCACATACACATGCACCCACAACACTCCTCTATGACCCGCCGGACATTCTCGGCCGAGGAGGCATACGCCCAGCTTGCCTCCGAGTCCGAGAGTCCTCATTCCTTTTGTCATCCACGTCCTCCTCATCATCTAGCAATGATAAGCCCCAAAGGCGGCGGAGACGCTGCCAGGTGGAGCAAGGGGACCGCCATGCTAGGGACCCTGTGGCCCACCCTAGTACGAGCAGCTCTGAGGCTCGTACTAGTTTTCCGGCCCAAGGTGATCCTGCCTATGACAGCCTGTACATAATCAGGATGGTTATCGATCACTTTGGGGCCACATTTTTGGGGGCCTACATACCTGGAAGGGAGGACGCGGTTGATGAGTCTCTCATTGCTTTCAAGGGGAGACTCAGTTTCCGCCAGTATGTTCCCTCAAAGCTGGCAAGGTATGGTGTGAACCTGTACAAATTTTGTGAGAGTACCTCAGGATACACTTACAAGTTTTGTGTATACGAGGGGCGATATTCCCGTATTCAACCCCCAGAATGTCCCCCTACTCTGGGTGTTAGCGGGAAACTTGTGTGGGACCTTATGCACCCACTACTAGATAAGGTTTACCACCTGTAGATGGATAACTTTTATACTAGTATCCCCTTGTTCCAGTCCCTCGCTGCCAGATCCACATCCGCTTGTGGGACCGTGCGGAAAATCAGCGCGGCCTCCCTATCTACCCCCTCCAGGTACCTATCCCCAAGGGTGAGGCCCATGCCTTTACCAGTGAAAACCTGTTGCTGGTCAGGTATAAGGACAAGAGGGATGTCCTTATGCTGACCAGAATTCACGGTAACAGCATCTCCCCTGTCCCTGTGCGAGGTACCACGGCAACGGTCCTCAAGCCCGATTGTATCGTCGACTACAATCATTATATGGGAGGAGTTGATCTCTCTGATCAAGTCCTCAAGCCATATAATGCCATGCGCAAAACCCGGACATGGTACAAAAAAGTTGCGGTCTACTTGGTGCAGGTTGCCATGTGCAACTCTTTTGTGCTGTCCCGGAGCGCTGGCAACACAGGGAAATTCCTCCCATTCTATAAGGCAGTCCTCAAGGCCCTGATCTTTTCTGACCGGGAAAGAGCAGGCCGGAGTACCTTGGGAACTGGAGGCGCCCGGATTGTCCCTGGCCAACACTTTACAGGTCTGATCCCCCATACTGAAAGAAGGGACAAACCCCAAAAAATGCAGTGTCTCACAGGAGGGGATATGGAAGAACACCACCACTCAGTGTGACACGTGCCCCGGACACGATCATCCGGGCCTCTGCATTGACGGTTGCTTCAGGGAGTACCAAGCTTCCATGGAGTACAAAATTTATTACCCCCTTTTCCATTTAGCCACTGACAATCGGATAAAAACTGTGGTTTTAAATCTAAAATAATTAGAAAAGTAATTTAAACATTATGTATCGCCGCGTCCATAATAATCTGCCCTATAAAAATACCCCATGACCTAACCCCTTAGATTAACACGGGGAAAAAAAAAAGGTGCAAAAAAAGGAATTTTTTGTCACCTTACATAACAAAACGCGTAAAAGCAAGCGATCAAAAAGTAATATGCCCCACAAAATAGTGCCAATAAAACCATCCTCTCATAGTGCAACAAATGAGCCCCTACCGAAGACAATCTGGTAAACTTTAAAAAAACTGACTGTTAGCCTGTGTAGATAGTTAAATTTTTTTCGTTTGTTTCAAATAGGATAATATAGTGTTAAACATAAAATCTTTTTTAAATAGTAGACAAATTAGGTATTGCCGCGTCCGTAAGAATCTGCCCTATAAAAATACCCCATGACCTAACCCCTTTGATTAACACGAGGAAAAAAAAGGTGCAAAAATTTTTTTTTGTCACCTTACATAATAAAACACGTAATAGCAAGCGATCAAAAGGTCACATGCCCCCCAAAATACTGCCATTAAAACCATTCGCTCATCCCGCAAAAATGAGCCCCTACCTAATACCCAATCGGCTAAAAAAACTTTTTCAAAAATGACTCAAAAAATCAAAAAGGATAATATAGTCTAAAACCTAAATAATTGTAAAAAAGTGGACTTATTAGGTATCACCATGACCATATTAATCTCCTCTATAAAAATTCCCCATGACCTAAGGCCTAATTCACACGTCCGCAATCTTCTTCCGCACCCGTTCCGCAAATTTCACGGAACGGGTGCGGACCCATTCATTTTGAATGGGGACATGATGGATGCGGAGAGCACACACTGTGCTCTCCGCATCCGCATTTGCGAAGCGCGCCGCCGATCTTCCGGACGGCGGCTCCGCAAAAATATAGAGCATGTCCTATTCTTGCCTGGCAATTGCGGACAAGTATAGGCATCTCTATAGGGCTGGTGGCTAGGTGTTTTGCGAATCCGCAAAACACTACGGACGTGTGAATAAGGCCTAACCCCCCAGATTAACACGGTCCAAAAAAAAAAATTTAAATGTTGCCAAAACAGTCATTTTTGGCACTTTTCCATTTCAATACGTCTTTACCGGTAAAAAAGCAAGGGTTAACAGCCAAACAAAACTTAATATTTATTACCCTGATACTGCAGTTTACTGCAGGATGCCTCTTACGTTGCCTGTCCGCATTTTCCGTCCGCATAAAAAATATGGCATGTCCTATTCTTGTCCGCAAAAAACGGTTTGCGGACCCATAGAAGTCAATGGGTCTGCAAAAAATGCGGATGACCAATGGAAGCCATCCGTTTGTCATCCGCATCAGTTTTA
Source organism: Bufotes viridis (assembly GCA_033119425.1). Lineage (NCBI taxonomy): Eukaryota > Metazoa > Chordata > Amphibia > Anura > Bufonidae > Bufotes > Bufotes viridis. The sequence goes on from CM065590.1 coordinate 235,829,178, forward strand.
TTTGCGGATGGTTGCTTGGAAACCAGGGCACGTGTACAGGTACTTTAAGAAACTGGTTTAAGCCTTCTGCAAAAAAAAACCGAAAGACACACGGAAACACAACCTACAAAATTTGCCTGAGGGAATATACCGAGACACATCATGAACAGGGCCACTACCATTATCTTTTCTGGCTTCTCAGGGGCTTGCTGTATATACTGCTGCTTCTGCTAAAATACAAAAGTTCTAAAGTTTCCCAATTATTTGGCACTCAATACACCATAAAGAAAAAGTGAAAACAGAATGTTTGAAATCTTTCCAAATTTATTGAAAAGGAAAAACTAAAATCATGCATCTGACGTAAGTATTCAGACGCTTTTCTCAGTATTTAATTTAAGTACATTTGGCAGCTATTACAGCCTCCAGTCTTCTTGGGTATGATTCCACAAGGTTTGCACACCTAGATTTAGCAATTTTCTGCCATTCTTCTCTTAAGCTCTGTCAGGTTGGTTGGGGACTGTTGGAGGACAGGCATTTTCAGGTCACTCCAGATGTTTGGTTTGGTTCAAATCACTGCTACCGCAGATGTAAAGGTAGCCTTATTTAGGTGCATTTTTGCAAACTTTCATGTCTTTTACTGAGGAAATGCCTATTTCTGGCCACTCTGCCATAACGCCCAGATGCTGCAGTGATAGTTGAACTTCTATAAGTTTCTCCCATCTGCACATAGGATCTTTTGAACTGAGCCAGAGTGACCACTGAGTTCTCGGTCACCTCTTAATATTTATTAGGCTATATGCACACGACAGTGTTTTTTCTCGGCTTCCGTTCTGTTTTTTTTGCGGATCCCATTCATTTCTATGGATCCGCAAAAAAAACTGATGCCTCTTCCATTTCCTGTCCGCGTCCGCATTCCGCATTTCACCGTCCGCAAAAAAAATATGGCATGTCCTATTCTTGTCCGCAAAAAACGGTTCGCGTACCCATAGAAGTTAATGGGTCCGCAAAAAAAACGGAAGCCACACTGAAGCCTTCCGTTTTTCATCCGCATCCGTTTTTTTTGCGGATGGTTGCTTGGTAACCGGTGAACTTGGCCAGGAAGTGTAAAAACTAGTTTGGACCAGACAGGAGTGTGTGCCAAGCTGTGAGGTGAAGTGTGTCTGGAAAAATGCCCCGCTGGGATACTGAAAAGCTGATAACTTTGGTCCAGGACCACCCTGAGTTGTGGGACACTCGGACGAATCAGTATCATGATAAGGTCAAGAAAGATGCTGCATGGGAAAAAGTGGCCCGAAGGCTGAAGCCACCAAACAATCAGAGCAGCAGGATATATAGATGGATCCAGGGTGGGGATATGTAAATTTTACTTTGGCCATCCTTCCGTTTTTTTCACGGAACACGGACCGCAAAAAAAACGGAAGCCACACGGAAATAAATGCGGACACACGGCACGGATGCGGATGAGAAAAAAAAACGGAACACGGTAGCCAGTTTTGCGGACCGCAAAAAACACTGTCGTGTGCATATAGCCTTACCCTGATACTGCAGTTTACAGAAACACCACATTTGTGGTCGTAAACTGCTGTATCACTAAAAGGCAGGGCGCCAAAGGAAAGGACCGACATGGTTTCTGGAAGGCTGATTTTGATGGCCTTTTTTATTGACACCATGTTCCTTTTAAAGCCCCCAACCCCCCCCCCCCGATGCACCCCTAGAGCAGAGACTCCCTAAAAGTGACCCCATCTAAGAAACTACACCCCTCAAGGTATTTAAAACTGATTTTACAAACTTTAATAATCTTTTAGGTGTTCCTCAACAGTTAATGGCAGATGGAGATGGAATTTCAGAATTTCAGTTTTTGGTAACCTTACCTCACAAAAATGTAAAATAGAGCAACCAAAAATCATATGTACCCTAAAAATAGTCCCCAAAAAAATGCCACCTTATCCCGTAGTTTCCAAAATGTGGTCACTTTTAGGGAGTTTCTACTCCAGGGGTGCATCAGGGGGCTTGAAACAGGACACAGTGCAAATAAACCGGTCCATAAAAATCAGCCTTCCAAAAACAACACGGCGCTCCTTTCACTCGTCGTGTCCCGCCGTGTGGCCGTACAGTAATGTGCGACCACATATGGGGTGTTTCTGTAAACGGCAGAGTTAGGGAAATAAAGATACAGTCTTGTTTGGCTGTTAACCCTCGCTTTGTTAGTGGAAAAAATGGGTTAAAATGGAAAAAAACTGAAATTCTGAAATTTCATCTCCATTTGCCAATAACTCTTGTGGAGCACCTAAAGGTTTACCATAGCTTGTAAGATCAGTTTTGAATACCTTGAGGGGTGTAATTTCCAAAATAGGGTCACTTTTAGGGAGTTTCTACTCCAGGGGTGCATCAGAGGGGCTTGAAACAGAACACGGTGTAAATAAACCGGTCCATAAAAATCAGCCTTCCAAAAACCACACAGTGCTCCTTTCCCTCTACGCCCCGCCATGTGGCCGTACAGTAGTGTACAACCACATATGGGGTGTATCTGTAAACAGCAGAGTCAGCTGGTCTTAAGCTCTGACACCACGCCAAGGTCTCTCAAGTAGCCCGAGGCCCTACCACTCAACCTACCTGTGCCGTATGGGCGATATCAGGGGCCAATGGGCATTATGGGAGCGTAAGGCCTGACTCACAAACAGCTCACCAGTGACCTCCAGCATGTGACCATGCTTACAATGGGAGGTGGAAGGTGCCTGTGAGCCCCATCCGAGACCGGCTGATATGGCCCAGAGCCTCCCAGGTGCACCTGAATTTAGCCTGTAGATGAAAGGCAGGCACATTTAAATTGGAGTTTATACACCTCCAAACATATTATACAAACCATTAGAAAACTTGGTGTGGTTTTTAACAAGCAGGATATGCTCAACCCATATGCAGTTGTGCATGTATATACTGTAGGGGAGCAAATCCTGCACTTATAGTCCGTTGCTAGGGGCAATCAACAGCAAAAAATGCATATAATGGAAGATTCCAGCAACGGACTACAAGTACCACAATAACCATTCTACATACGATAACGATAATGTGGATGTAGAGAACAATCAAAAACATAACCATAGCAAAGGCAGGTGCACTCTGCGGCAATACTAAACCCTCACACTGATGTTAAAATTGAGAGGTTAGTTCGACACATCCTACTAGGAGGATATGTCTTAAGCTCGGACACCATGCCAAGGTCTCTCAAGTAGCCCGAGACCCTACCACTCAACCTACCTGTGCCGTATGGGCGATACCAGGGCCGTTGGGCATTACGGGAGCCCATTATGGTTATGTTTTTGATTGTTCTCCACATCCACATTAACGTTATCGTATGTAGAATGGTTATTGTGGTACTTGTAGTCCGTTGCTGGCATCTTCCATTGTATGCATTTTTTGCTGTTGATTGCCCCTAGCAACAGACTACAAGTGCAGGATGTGCTCCCCTATATACATGCACAACTGCATATGGGTTGAGCATATCCTGCCTGTTAAACACCACACCACGTTTTCTAACTACAGAGTCAGGGCAATAAAGATACAGTCTTGTTTGGCTGTTAACCCTTGCTTTGTCAGTGGAAAAAATGGGTAAAAATGGAAAATTTGGAAAAAAATTTGAAAATAAGTAATTTATTCTCCATTTGCCAATAACACTTGTGGAGCACCCAAAGGTTAACAACGTTGTAAAATCAGTTTTGAATACCTTGAAAGGTATAGTTTCCAAAATGGGGTGTTTTTTTTTTTTTGGGTGGTTTCTATTATGTAAGTCACAAAGTGACTTCAAACCTGAACTGGTACCTAAAAAAATGGGTTTTTGAAAATTTCCAAGATTTGCTTCTAAACTTCTAAGCCTTGTAACGTCCCCCAAAAATAAAATGAAGTAGACATATGGAGTATGTAAATTAATAACTATTTTTGGAGGTATTGCTATGTATTATAGAATTAGAGAAATTAAAACTTGGACATTTGCTAATTTTTACAAAATTTTGTATTTTTTTATAAATAAAAATGAGTTTTTTTTAAACTTCATTTTACCAGTGTAATGAAGTACAATATGTGACGAAAAAACATTCTCAGAATGGGCTGGATAAGTAAATGAGTTTTAAAGTTATTATAACTATTATAACATAAAGTGACACTGGTCACATTTGCAAAAAATGGCCTGGTCCTTAAGGTGAAATATGGCCGTGTCCTAGTTAAGGGGTTAAAGGAGGTTGTCTGACATGGCATATATCATGTAGAAAAAGTTAATACAAGGCACTTACTAATGTATTGTGATTAGCCATATTACTTCCTTTGTTGGTGTGATTCAAATTTCCATCACATCATACATTGCTCGTTTCAATGGTTACGACCACACTGCAATCCATCAGCGGTGGCCATGCTTGCACACAACAGGAAAACACACTGGCCTCTCTGGTGTTTCTTACCGTGGGAGTTGGCAAAGGTCATCACTTTTTCCTATGGTGTGCAAGCACTGCCACTGCTGGATTGCAGGGTAGTCGTAAGCCCTAGATACGATCAGTGTATAATGAGATGAAAAAAATTAATCAAACCTGAGAAGGAGGCTCCCAAGACCCCCTTCTCACTTGCAAGTACCTCCCCTTGTCATTATAACTTTGTCCTCTCTGCTGCAATGTCAAAACTTCCACTTCCCATTGCACGCTACATCAGTTTGTCTCTCTTACGCAAGCACAAACTAGGCATCGGCCATAACATGATAAGTTACTTGCATTCATAGTATCTGCTAGTAACCATCTGGCTCCAGGATGAGTATATAGTGGGCTCAGCATGCATGTTGGTACCTGCATCCCTGGATCTAATGGAGGCTGTTATGGCACGAGAAGGGGTTAATAAGCATGGTTGATCCGAGCATGCATGCTGGGCCCGCACTCCCTGGACTCTATGTGGCTGTTGTGACCCATAACAGGTAGGATTTAGCGTTAGGACCACTCATAGAGGCGGCCTTGACGTGGCGAGTGGCTTATTACTTTTTGATCAAAATGTACACTAACAACCTCTGAAAGCTTCTAGCATAGAGGCAGGGCAGAGTGCTGGTTGCAGAGTGCTGTTGCATTTCTGTGTTTGTATTCATATTTTGCCATAGCTGCGTGCACCTACATACATAGACGTGCTGACTGACCCCCCCTTTGTGTTTCCATTCCTCAGGATAGGTCATCAATATCAGATTGGCAGGGTCTGACACCGGCACCCCCATTGATTAGCTCTACAAGTGTATAGGAATGAGTCATCCCATTTAAATGAATGAAATGGCTTAGGTATAATTACACCTGCTCACTTCTGCCTTTGCGACAGCAAGCAGTTAAACAATAAAGAAAAGACAGCACTGGCATGGCGCTCGCCTTCTCTTCAACCAGCTGATCGGCTGGGTGCCAGGTGTCAGACCCCCATTGATCTCATATTGATGACCTATCCTGAGAATAGGTCATCAATAAAAATAACTTGGACAACCCCTATAACAATCTTGGCCCAGCCCTCTGGAGCTCAGGGTGTGGGCCATTTCCATTCCTTAGCTCCAGAAGTTTCCAGTCAGAGTAGCAGTACAGATGGAGGAGATAAGGAGTAGTATCCATGTGCTCCTGTCACCTATACTCCAGCTCAAGCCCTGGAGCCTCCATCACCTCCATGAGCTCCTAGAGATGCAGGCAAGCAGGAACTAAAGGAAGAAGATTTGCATGGCTACAGAGAGAGGGAGAGAGACAGTAAAGTAACCCAGCTAAAGACAATCCACAACCTATTTCTGCAGAGGGTTAACAAGTTAAGACATCCTATATACCACAGACTAGACACTACAGCCACGGTTGCCAGATTGTACTTGCTAATCAGAGATCCCAGTAACAGAGATTTTAGCAAAAGAAGGAGTAACTAGAGGGCAGAGGTGGAGCTAGGCTTACCTGCTCCTGGGACAAGGATTCAGATTTGCACTCTCCTCTGCTCCCCCCCCCCCCCCCACACACACACACTTACATTTTCATAAAGAGGGGGCAGTTAGGCGGCCTACACTGTCATCGGTTACACAGCGATACCAATACACCTTGCAATAAACAAAAGAACCAACTGGTCCTACCTGCCCTCACAGTAGTTATGCCCACATTGTGCCTCCTTTACAGCATAAATGCGCACATTGTGCCCCCTCACAGTAGTTATATCCACCTTTATACCCCTTCACATTAGTTATGCCCACCATTGTGGCTCTTCACAGTAGTTATTTCCTCCTTGTGGCCCCTCACTGTAGTTATGCCCACTTTGGTGCCCCTTGAAAGTAGTTATTCCCACCTTTGTGCTTATCACTGTAGTTATGCCTATCTTTGTATCTCCTCACAGTAGTTATGTCCACCTTTGTGCCCCCTCACAGTAGTTATGTCCACCTTTGTGCCTGTCACAGTATTTATGCCCATCTTTGTGCCCCTCACAGTAGTTAAGCCCATCTTTGCACCCCTCATAATAGGTATGCCCACTTTTGTGCCCCCTCACTGTAGTTATGCCCACTTTTTTGCCCTCTCACTTTAGTTATGTCCACTTTTGTGCCCCCTGACTGCAGTTATGTCTTCCCTTTGGCCCCTAGAGCCCTCTCCAGCTTCAAGAAAGAAAAAAGAAAAACAGAAATACTTACCTGCTTCCTTGACCTGACAACGTGCTCCCACACACATCACGCTGTTGGCTGTGCAGAAGGGTTGATTTCCAAGCATTCGGCACACCTCCCACACAGCCAGCAGTATGATGTGCGCTTTGAGGGGGGAGCACTGGAGCACAGCAGAACAGTAAAGCAGGGAGCGGACGGCTTCACTATGGAAACAAATTGCCAAGTGCTGAAAGGAACTGCTGGGCAGGTGTGCGCCCCCCAGCCTCTGCGCCTGGAGAACATGCCCCATCTGTCCCATCCCCCCCTGCGCGCGCACGTGCTACACCCCTCTAGAGGGTCTTTGGAGCAGCCACCTGCCTAGCTCATGCTTGGGATTCCTGGGATGATTTTGCACTGTGTGCGGATAACTGCTGGATGTACTACAACTCCTACAGCGCATGTGGTCCGGTTTCGTCACTGGTTACCAAGATGTGACGTTACGCCTCTCTTACCAAGGCCCTTTTCCCCCTTAGTTTGGTATGGCAACCAGCTCTAGGAAGAGTCCAACCTTTTTCTATTTAAGATTTTTGGAGGCCACTGTGTTCTTGGTAACTTTTAGTTCAGCAGAAGTTTTTTGCACGCTTCTCCAGATCTGTGCCTCCACGCAACCATGTATCGGATCTCTACAGGAAGTTTTTTCCTCCTCATGGTTTGGTTTTTGCTCTGATATGCATAGAATATCATATTACGGCTGTAAAACCTTATATGGACAAGTCTGTGCTTTCCCAAATCATGTCTATTCAACTGAATGTATCACAGGTGGACTCCAATAAAGGTGTTGAAACATTTCAAAGATGATCAAGAGAAATGTAAGGCCCCCAGAGCTAAATTTCAAGTGTCATGGCAAAGGGTCTGAATACTTATGTCCATGCGAAATTTTCATTTTTCCGTTTTAATAAATTTGCAAGCATTTCTAAAATTTTAGCAAAAGGTTGCAACATAAAATGTGAAAAAAGTGAAAGGTTCTGCAGACTTTCAGAATGTACAGTAGAATGGGACTAAGGTAAGGCAGAGAAGTCTATCTCAGATCCCTGGGATGACAACACAATACAGATAAACATTTTACAGGACTTTACAATTTATTGGACTTGGATACATCTTGGACTAGTGATGTTTCGTTACAGGGAGTTGGGGGGTATTCTTTTAAATTAAAAAATTTTAAACGAAGAAAAATGTGCAGAGATTTGCAGAGAGTTACTTGATTGGTTAGCTCACTCTTGTCATTATCTTTTTTTGCAGGTTGTTGCTGGTGATATCATATGTTGTGTGTGTTTGATCCTCTATATTGCTTCCCGTGTAGTTGAATTGACTCTAGTGGTGTGTTTAGTTCCCGATCAATTTTCTTGTGCTCTGCTTGTTTCTAGTTTCCCTGTAGGAAACTGTCTCTTGGATGGTTCTTGATGTTCAGGTCTTTTTAGTTTGCTCTTCTTATTTCTGGGTCCTAGTGTCCTGTTGTTTGCAGTTAGTGTTTCCATTAGGGTTGTCTATAGGGACGGCGAGGTTCAGTGATGTCTGGTGTTAGGGTCAGCATCATATGTTCCATCATCTGACAACCATCACAACTCTATTCCAGTCATTTATTGGTAAGCTGCTATTGCTTGCCTTCTGCTAGTGTTGTGATACCAGCTTCATATTTCTTGTTTAATCGACAGTCCCTTTTTTGCATAATTTGGTCCTACTGTAAGTCCTGTGGATAACTAGTACTAGTACTGGGAGACTAGGAAAGGCGATTTTGCTGTCATGTGTCCTGCCCTCATCATTACAATGGTGCAACTCATACACTAATCCAAGCACCATTCATGTCCATTTTCCAACCAAGACTTATTGCTTCAAATGAACAGGTCCAGAAAAAAAAATACATATATGTTTTGTGGATGAAAATTAAAATGGCTGTCTGAAGGTATTGGAGCTGGCCGGCCGGCCATACATCAAGCGATTGCAGAGACCAGAGCAAAGACCAGTGGCAGAGGCCTGAGAGTGTGGTGTCACCAAGTACAGGCCCCGACGAGAGCAGTGGAGCCAACTTCTACAACACAGCAGTGGGAAAACTTTAGGGCAAATGTTAGAAGGGTCCAGCAGAGTGGTGAGTCAAGTTGCCAGGAATTAACCTGCACAAGGATGATAGATGATGCTATGGGAACCCACCAGAAAGATCCTGAATTGTGGAGGAGCAGCTGTGCAGTAGGCTGCAAAGAAGAGGTGAGCAGGAGCCTGTTTAAAATGTGGCACAGTTGAAGTCGCACTTAGGATTCGGATGTGAGAATGAGAATTCACATGCCAAGAGCCAGAAAATATCTCCAGAAACTACTGGAATTTTGAGTCGACAAGAATCAAAGAAAACTGTTCTGCTGCTTGTGCCTCTGTACCACAGATTCATATTAAAAAGCTGTCAATGTGTCATCTGCAACTGCTATGAATTTGTGCCTGAACTACATGTTTAACCTCTTAATTACTGGGCCATTTCGTACCTTTGTGACCAGGCTGATTTTGGGAAATCCGACATGTGTCACGTTATGTGGTAATAACTTTGGAACGCTTTAACTTATCCAAGCCATTCTGAGACTGTTTTCTTGTGACATATTGTACTTCATGTTAGTGGTAAATTTGAGTTTATCTAAACCACCTTTATTTATAAAAACATCCTAAATTTACAGAAAATTTGGAACAATTAGTAATTTTCAAAATTAGAATGTCTCTACTTTTAAGGCAGATAGTGATACTTTACAAAATAGTTATTATTTTACATTTCACATATGTCTACTTAATGATGGCATCTTTTTGTAAATGTCATTTTATTTTTTGTATTTTTTTAAAATCATTTAATTTTATTAGAAATTTAGAAGGATTAGAATTTGAGAAGCAATTAACATTTTTAAAGAGTAACTAAACCTTTACATACACTTTTAATATGTTGTCCCTAATGCCCAAATTACACTATGTCTAATATACTTTATTAATTAATTTTCTATTTTTTACTACACTTTTCCATGCCTAAAGTGCACCATTCACCGTGTGCGCTTAAAATTCAGTTTTCCATACACCGCTGACAGATCACATTTTATGAATGGGCCGCAGCAGCGCTGTGAGTACGGGCAGGAGTGCATATTGCTGCTCCTGTCCGTGCTCCTTGGAGGATTACTAACCCCTGGCATAGCACATGGTTAGTCTGTACCCATGTATTATGCCATGATGAGAGGAGGGGGCTCCTGCTTCTGCCTGTTCTGCTAAGCTAAGAGAACTGCATGTCAACACTTAGCTTAACGGAGCAGGCAGAAGTTGGAGCCCGCTCTGCAAAGCTAATCCTGGCATCGTACAAGAGTACAGGGTACCCATGTGCTTTGCCAGGAGTTAGTAATTCTCCGGGGAGCACGGGCAGGAGCAGCAATGTGTGCTCCTGCCCATACTCACATCGCTGCTGCGGCCCCATTGATAAAATGTACTCTGTACTCCGTACACCGCTGAGCTGTCGGCGGTGTACAGAGATCAGAGTTTAAAGCGCAGGGAATGGTGCTCTTTAGGCAGGGAAAAGTGTAGTAAAATAGAAAATTGATTAATAAAGTATATTAGAGATAAATTTAACTTTTTTGGCAGATTTTCCATTTTAAACCATTTTTCCCTGTAACACAGCAAGGGGTTTAAAGTATAACTGTCACATTTTTTTTTTTTTTACTATTGGATTTTGGTGATTAATATCACCTCGTTGGCCCTGTTTTAATTTCTGATTATTTAATAAATAACCCCTAAAAGCCACCTAAAAGTCCCCAGTATTGGCTATTGTTACCTGAGATAAAATCAGGTTGCTATGCTCCTTCCGTCTACCAGATGAGGACGGAGCACGCTGCGTGCACTGGGAACTGATAGTGAGTCAACATTGTAAGGGAATGTATAAAAAGCCAGGTTCTTCCTGACAGGAGATAACAGTGCTGGGCTGTGTGTGTGAACTTCTCCACATGCCTGTGCTTGGCAGACACTCCCTTAGCAGTGCTGGACAATGTACAGCCCAGGGAGATATGGCTGCTGCTCAGTGTATAAATGAAAGCCTTATCTGATAAGAGGAGAGCTTGTAGAAGGACTATAGGCTTCAGCCAGACCTGGGAACTTCACTGCAAGACCCCCCTATACAGAGCTGGTCTTCACTAACTTCACTGCAGGCGTCCTATGGATTAGCCTCAGGGCTGAGGGCGGCCATCTTAACAGAATAGTGAAATTGCAGTTTTATGCAGACTGGTTGCTAAGGGCTGAATCTTATTAAATAAGGGGTAAGTAAGTCTAATAGTTATTGATTCAGGAATATTATCATATTAGTAACTACATATATGAAAACTGAAATTAGGGTCTAAATGTGACAGTTATCCTTTAAGCCAAACTAAACTCAATATCTATTACCCTGATTCTGCAGCTTACAGAAACACCCCATATGTGGCCATAAACTGCTGTATGGGCGCACAGCAGGGCTCAGAAAGAAAGACAAGCCATATGGTTTTTGGAGGACAGATTTTGCTGGACTGGATTTTAGGCACCATGTCAAATTTGAATTTTACACAATAAAAGCATTTTTGAAAACAAAATCTTGTTTTTGTGTTGCCATTTTCTGAAAGCAATATTTTTTATTATTTTTTGGGTGATTGTCTCATGTAGGGGCTCATTTTTTGGTAGATGAGGTGATGGTTTGATTGGTACTATTTTAGTCTATATTGGACATTTTGATCGCTTGGCATTATGCTTTTTTGATCAAAGGTGACAAAAAATGGCTTTTGTGGCACACTATTTATTTATTTTTACAGCATTCACCTTAAGGGGTAAATCATGTAATATTTTTTTTAGAGCAGGTTGTTACGGACGAGTCAATACCTATTATGTATATTTCTTATATTTTATTTCGGTTTTACACAATAAAAGCATTTTTGAAAAATATAAAAATCATATTTATGTGTCTCCTATTTCTGAAAGTCATTTTTTTGGGGGGGTGATTGTCTTATGTAAGGACTCATTTTTTGCAGGATGAGGTGACAGTTTCATTGGTATGATTTTGGGGTACATATGACTTTTTTTATCTCATTTTATACCATTATTTGAGAAATGAGGTGGGCAAAATTGCAATTCCATTATAGTTTTTTTTTTTAAATGGCGTTCACAGTGCGGTAAAAGTAAAGTGACCCTTTTATAGATCAGGTCGTTATAGACGCGGTGATACAAAATATATGTAGTGTATCTTATTTTTCTTAACACTTTTTGGAACCAGACCCACTTGGTTCTTGAAGATCCAGTGGGTCTGATGGCTCTACAATACACTGCAGTACACTGTATAGACCAGCTCGCCATCCTGAATTGGGGGGATCGGGGCTACATGAACTCCCTAACAGCACAGCCCCGATCTCCTCAACACTCACTGAGGAGATTGGAGCAGTGCTGCTCAATGCAATTTGTCAGTCAAATCTGACTGACCAATCACAATGATCCAAAGGCAAGGACCACACTGACTGGTCCCCTGCCTCGTGCCCAGACAGCTCAGCTGTCTATGACACCCGTTTAGATTCTGATGTCACCGCAAGTATACCACCAATGAGGCCAGGTGAGGCGATCGCTTCAGACAGCACCTGGGAGGGGCAAGAGGGGGGGGCAGCTGAAGGGCCATGGGCTGAAGGGAAGGGGTTAGGTAAAGAAATTGGCATTGGGGAGGGGCTGTTTCACTTTTCGTCTCGGGCAGCAGGCTAGGTGCACCTGCTTGTGGTGACACTCTGATCTCATGACGTACTGTGTAAGTCATGATGCGGTAACTAACACACCATAATGACGTACACAGTACGTCATTGGCCATTAAGGGGTTAACCGGTCAACACAGGGAATCTGCCTGCAATAAAGGAGTGATTATTAGTTACCTGGCAGATCCAACATAGAAAAAATTTGTGAACTAAATATTAAATGGTAAAACTAGTTGGTAAAGCTTACAATTAAAGGGGCTTGGGGATAGTTTAACAGTAAAGGCTAGCTACCTTCACAACATGTTTTTATTTTATTGCTCCAGTGCAATGCATCAAATAAAGAATGAAGAAACTTTGCAAATAGTCTTAGATAATCATTTTCTACCATTATTTACAGCTTCTATACAGGTCTATGCATCTCCATGGTAACAGACTACAAGCAAACTCTGTGTAGTCTGATTCTAAAGTCATACTCCCTTCTATCTGTCCTCAGCTTCTTGATGAATTACATTTGCAAGAAGTTGGGTATAGATGGAAGTATGGCTGCCAGGGTAGACTACAAAGAGTTTAAAAGGGTTTTCCGAGATTTTACATGGATAGGTCATCAGTATCTGATCGGTGGGGGTCTAACACCTAGGATCCCCCCTGATCAGCTGTTTCAGAAGGCACTGGTGCTTACAGTAGCGCCACAGCCTCCTCTCAGCTTTTCCTAGGACAAGTGATATCATGTCCAAGTGTTACGTGGCCTAGCCGCAGCTCAGCCCCTTTGAAGTAAATGGTGCTGGGCGCGATACCAAGCACAGCCGCTATACAATGTACGGCACTGTGCTTGGTGAGCACGGAGAAGGCAGCGGCAGCTCACAGGAGTACTGGTGCTTTCTCAAACAGTGGATAGGCAGGGATCCTGGCTGTTGGACCCCCACCGGTCAGGTACTGATGGATAGGTAATCAGTAATAAAGTCTTGAAAAACCCTTTTAAGTCTGTTAAAGGGGTTGTCCAGTTTCTAGAGAAAACTGGACAACTCAAAGGATCGACCTACAATAAAGAATAGATGGTTACCTACCCGACAGATCCCATTCCGCTTGGCTGGGATCTGCTTACCTGGATGCAGGGGTGCTGTGTTTTCAATGTTCTGTCACCGCTGCACCTGGAAAAACAGATCCCAGCCGAGACAACCAGAGAAGCAACTTGGAATCTACCCGATAAGTACCGATCAATTCTTTATTGCAGGCACAAGCCCCTGTGTTGTCTAGTTTCTGAAGGAAACTCCGATAATAATACCATTATACCAAGTGCCAACGGCCTGCCCCACTAAACTACTAAACAACTCAACGCTGCGTCTGGTGTCTCCATCTTCTTGTCCCACCTGAGGCAGCACAAAGACCAGAATGTCAGGATGCAGGTAAGTATGAACCCAGTGAAATGGAGGTAAGAGGAGGAGGGCAAGATCAGGACTATCAAGTCAGCAGTTGGGTTAAGGTAGTAAGAAGGGTTACAGGGAAAAGTGCCAGGGAGGCTAGTCCTGAGCTTGAATGCCCTAGTAAATATGCCTGTTTGGCTGATATTTGGGCTGAAAGCCCAGGGCCAGCAATACTGCAGCAGGGTGTTTCTCCCAGCAACCAGGAGGATGACCACTGCAGGAAGGATGGGAAAAGAAGTGCAACAAAGGTCAGACAGATGCTGGTGTTAGGGGACTCTATTATTAGGACAGACAGAGTCATCTATCGCCGAGACCGTGAATGCCAAACAATGTGTTGTCTTCCAGGTGCTCAGGTTCGGCATATTGTGTATCAGATTGACAGATTGCTGGGTGGGGCTGGGAAAGACCCAGCGGTCATGGTCCACATTGGCACTAATGACAAAGTAAGGGGGAGATGGAAGGTCCTTAAAAATGATTTTAGGGAACTAGGAGAGAGGCTCAAGTCCAGGACCTCCAAGGTAGTGTTTTCAGAAATACTAACAGTGCCACGAGCAACACCAGAGAGACAACGGGAGCTTAGGGAGTTAAATAAGTGGCTCAGAAGCTGGTGCAGGAAGGAAGGGTTTAGGTTCATGGAGAACTGGGCCAACTTCTCGTCGGTTACAGGCTCTAGAGTAGGGACGGGCTGCACATTAATGGGAAGGGTGCAACTGCTCTGGGGGAAAAATGGTTAGATGCCTGTAGGAGCTTTTAAACTAGGATCTGGGGGGAAGGTGGAGGATCATACTAATAAGGGGGTAGATAGTGTAGATACAGAGTGGGATATAGGAGGGGACAGTGGGGATTTAGTGGGGGCTGGGGTTAGTGAGGAAAGTAGTGAGAAGATTGGGCAGAACTGTACACTTATAAAAATATAACTGCTGGTAACAAGAACCTGTTACATACAAACATCAACCAAGGTAACCCAAAAATCATGGATATTCACATTATAGGTAATGGTAATTTAAAATGTATTTTCACAAATGCCAAAAGTCTAGCTAGCAAAATGGGGGAGCTGGAGGCTATGATACTAGAAGAACATATAGATGTAGTTGGTGTGGCTGAGTCATGGTTGGACTCTTCGCATGACTGGGCTGTAAATATTGAGGGTTTTACACTATTTAGGAAAGACATGGTCAATAGAAAAGGAGGTGGCATGTGCCTGTATGTGAGGAGTGATCTGAAGACCACTGTGAAAGTGTGAAAGAGGCAATTGTGTGTGCAGATGGTGAGGATGTGGGAACCTTATGGGTGGAAGTTCAAAGGGATATAAACACTGAAAAAATAATACTTGGAGTAATCTATAGACCCCCTAACATCACAGAGGAGATATAAACACAACTGTATAACTAAATAGAGCGGGCTGCACTGGCTGGTACGCTGGTCATAATGGGAGATTTTAACTTCCCAGACATTGACTGGGGTCATGGTTCTGCCTCAACCGCAAAGGGGAGAAGATTCCTCAACTTGCTGCAGGACCACTTTATGGGCCAGTTTGTAGAAGCTCCCACTAGGGGCAATGCTCTGTTGGATCTGGTAATTTCTAATGATGCAGAGCTTGTTGGAAATGTTACTGTTCGAGAAACACTAGGTAATAGTGACCACAATATAATTATATTCCCCCTAAACTATAAGAAGCAAATTAGCAAAAATACAAAACGAACAGCAGGTGGCAAATGAGAGCTAAACAAATCCCCAAAAATTCTTCAAATATTTAAATGTTAAAAACCAAGGTCTGAGCAGGTAGGATCCCCCTAAATAATGGTAAAGGGGATTAGTCACTGAAGGTAAGGAAAAGGCAGTTACTAAATGTTTTTTTTTAGCTCTGTTTATACAAAAGAAGAAAAAGGAGCTGATATCTGGGGTGCTGGGGCTGTTAGTACATCCAGTAATATACTCAGTTGGCTAACTGTAGATATGGTCCAAGATAAATTAAATAAGGTAAATATGAACAAGAACCTGGGTCCAGATGGATTACACCTAAGAGTGCTAAAGAGCTCTGTTCAGTCATTGCTGTGCCCCGTTTATAATTTTTTAAGATTTTATAGGTACTGGTACACTGCCAACTGATTGGCATAAGGCAAATGTGGTGCCCATATTCAAAGAAGGATCTAGGTCCTTCACAGATAATTATAGACCAGTTGGCTTAACTTCTGTTGTGGGAAATATGTTTGACGGACTCTTAAGGGTCTATATACAGGAGTATCTAACTGTAAATAATGTTATAAGTGATAACCAACATGGATTTACCAAAGACAGAAGTTGTCAGACTAATCTGATTTGTTTTTATGAGGAGGTGAGTGGAAACCTGGACAGAGGAGCGGCTGTGAATGTAGTGTTTCTGGATTTTGCAAAGGCTTTTGATACTGTCCCTCATAGACGTTTAATATGTAAGGTCTATAGGCTTGGAAAGTATAGTTTGTAATTGGATTGGAAACTGGCTGAAGGACCGTGTCCAGAGAATTGTGGTCAATGATTCCTATTCAGAATGGTGGCGGGTGATAAGTGGTGTACCCCAAGGTTCAGTGCTGGGTCCTCTATTATTTAATTTATTTATTAATGATATTGAGGACTGGATTAATAGCACCATTTCTATTTTTGCAGATGACACTAAGCTATGTAGTTCTGTGCAGTCTATAGAAGATGTCCATAAACTACAAGCTGACTTGAACACTCTGAGTGATTGGGCATCAACTTGGCAAATGAGGTTCAATGTGGCTAAATGCAAAGTTATGCGTCTTGGTAGTAATAATCTCCGTGTATCATATGTCGTAGGGATGTAACACCGGCGGAGTCACTTATAGAGAAGGATTTGGGTGTCCTTCTAGATCGTAGATTAAATAACAGCATACAATGTCAATCAGCTGCTTCTAAGGCCACCAGGATATGGTCATGTATTAAACGAGGCATGGACTCGCGGGGCAGGGATGTAATAAAACCACTTTACAAAGCGTTGGTGTGGCCTCATCTGGAATATGTAGTTCAGTTCTGGGCACCAGTCCATAAAAAGGACGCTCTGCAGCTGAAAAAGTACAGAGGAGAGCAACTAAACTGATAAGGGGCATGGAGAGTCTTGGTTATGAAAAAATATTAAAATAATTGAATTTATTTAGTCTTGAGAAGAAGCGTCCACCTAAACTGATTAACCTATACAAAAATATAAATGGGCCATACAAAAAATATGGTGAAAAACTGTTCCATGTAAAATGCCCTCAAAAGACAAGGGGGCACTGCCTCCGAATGGAGATGAAAAAGTTCAGTCTCCAGAAGCGTCAAAGCTTCTTTACTGTAAGAACTGTGAATCTGTGAAACAGACTTCCTCAGGTCTTGGTCACAGCAGGAACAGTGGATGGTTTTAAAAAGGGTTTAGATAAATTCTTAAAAGTAAATGACATTAATGCTTATGAAAATGGGTAGAAATCTGATTCTCACTTTCTTCTGGGATTTGCGTCCCCGCCTGTCCCTTGGTTGAACTTGATGGACTTCTGTCTTTTTTTAACCATATAACTATATGTAACCCTTAGCTCGATAGGGCAGGCTGCTGGCACTTGGTACAATGGCATTATTATGGAGAACCCCTCTAAGTAAAGTCTTAGTTGACTTTAGCATTTACAAGGACCTTGCAAGGCTCTGCCTGGCCACTCAGTGATGTAATATGTTCACCACACACTCTGAGGGTAATATCAGTGCGCGCGCGCTGCGGCCACTACCCCCGCGTTCCCTCAGGTGCTGGCGTGAGGTAACGGGAGCGCGCTCAGCCGTACAACGCGTGCGCGCATGGGGGGAGAGCCTGGCTGATGTCGGGAGCGCGCCGGAGATGCCACTGGTCTGAGCTGAAGCTGCAGAGGCGGCGGAGCGAGCGCTCGGGAGGACAGAGCAGCATCTACAGCAGCGGCAGCATCTTCCCGTCCAGCAGTGCAGGTAAGATGTCTGTCTGTGGGTGGGGAGCGGAGCTGTCACTGCACTTGCAATTCTTCCCTCTCGGGACTGATGTGCTGCAAGGCAACAGATGCATTGCTGCAGTAATGGCTTTAATTCCGCGGAGCTCCGAGTCCTGTCACCTCCGTGCCGCCCACAGCCGAGCCGGGGATCGGGAAGTTTAATGACAGCTCCCCTGGTGACCCCGCCATCCTATTCATTCATGCCCATAGGAAGTTCAGTAATGGACGTGCCCTGATGTCGGTGCCCACTGTGCACATTAATCCTGGCTGATCGATCGCTGCTGCTCTCACATCTGATGAGAGATTTCCTAAGGGGGTATTGACTGGCATTAGGGACGGTCTGCTGGCTGGTGGATGAGGGCAGCCATCGGCCCTGCCTATCGATGGCTCTTAGGGATCACCCAGTGTGCACTTAGCCATGCCCAGGCCCCATGCCAGGGGGTCTCTGATGTATCACCTGACCAATAACATGGAGATCCCAGTGCCAGCTGCTGCCTTGCTGGTGGACGATTGGCATATGCTTCTGCTGTGGGTCCAGTGGAAGCTATCCAAGGCATCACATAGAGGAACTGCAGTTTGGCCATACATTTGCTGTAGTTGCTCCTTGTAGATGTAGCAGAGCTGAGTTTGTCACTTGCCTAAGACTGCATTATGTTCTTTTTTATATTTGCAGCTTAGGCCACTTCCACACCAGCACATTACAGAATCATTGATGGAGGTGTGAATCTGGCCTTATACTGGGGTTCAACTTGTAAGGCCACGTTCACACGCTCAGTATTTGTAATCCAGAGAAAACGTATATTGGACAGATTTGTGCCCCACTCCTGGGTCTAGTTTACAAATACTGATAAAGACCTGACCGTCTGAAAGCGGCCCTAGGCTTCATATTTTCCATCACGGATAGCACTCCGACCCATTCGTTTATAGTGGGCCTTGCACACATCCGGATTTTTTGTATATGCGTGTGGCAGTTCCTTAAACGCTAGAACCTGTTCTGGTCCTTGTCGCAGACAAGAATAGACCTTTCTATTAGGGCTCATGCACATGACCGTATGTTTTTTGGCACGGAATCGCAAAAAGAACAGATGACGTCCTTGTTACATCCGGGTTTTGTTGCGGGTCCATTGTAACAATGCCCATCGTTGTCCGCAAAACGGACAAGAATAGGACATGTTCTTTTTTTTTTGCGGAACAGACTTGCGGACATACGGATACAGAATACACACTGAGTCATTTCCATTTTTTTCGGCCCCATTGAAATGAACGGTTCCGCCTACAGGCCGGTAAAAAAAACGGAAAAGGACAAAAATCAAGTTTGTATGGATGAGCCCTTAATGGGAGTGAGAATAATAATCAGTGCACACGTATTTAGCTCCTCCATTGTTTGCAGACCAAAATACGGACGTGGCTGCATGCCTGAAGGCCTGTTTCACACTGCCATTAGAGCATTCCGGCAGGCTCATAGAATTCTGGGAATAGGCCGCACAAAAAAACGCTGCACAGCGGTATTTGTCTGGCCGATATATAGCATATAGCATATATTTGTCTGGCCAATTCATAGCATAGGGGAAAAGGCTGATGGATCTGTAAACTCTAGTGTGCAGTAGTTGGTACCCAGCTACATAGACCAGGACAGGACCGAATGATTAGGAGCTCCACTTGACCTAGTTTTATGCATATTAAAAAAAAAACCTTTGCCCTCTTTCTAGTTATGACCTGGAGCCCCAACTTGGGCTATGGATCTGTACACTTAGTAATTGATAGCTCTGCCTTAGGCCCCATTCACACGTCCGCAATGTTCGTCCACAGATTTGCGGAACGGGTGCGGACCCATTCATTTTGAATAGGGACGTGATGGATGCGGAGAGCACACACTTTGCTCTCCGCATACGCATTTGCTGAGCACGCCAATAGAGCATGTCCTATTCTTGCCAGAAATTGCGGACAAGTATAGACATCTTTATGGGGCTGGCGGCAAGGTGTGTTGCAGATGCAACACACTACGGACGTGTAAATGGGGCCTTAGGCCTAATTCACGCAACCGTATCTGTTTTTGCGGATGCGCAAAATACGAATGCTGTCTGTGCTGCATCTGCATTTTTTACGGACTGGCCTCGGTCTGCATTTTGCGGACAAGTATAGGACATGTTCTGCCCTATTGCGGAGCAGATATATGAATGTGGATAATCCCTCTGCTTTCCGCATCTGTATGTCCATTCTTCAAAAAGATAGAATGTGTCCGCAAAATGCAGTCCACAAACCTAATGGGTTGGCAAATAAAATAAGGACGGAACGCGGACCGCATTCATATTTTTCAGATCCGTGATTTGCGGACCACAAAACGGATACGGTGTTCCTGCTTATTTACTTAGTGGCTCTATAAGGGTATCACTAAGTGCCACGGGGGGCTGTGCCATGGTCTTAAATGTCTCTGTATATGAAGCACAGCTCTTGTGTAAGGAGTACAGTGCAGAAGATTTGTATCAAGCCCAGGACACGACGGGTAATGTCTCCATGAACTGTAGTGGTACACTGGCTGATTTGTCAGTTATATACCCGACGTGGCGCAACCTCTCGTCTGTGTGCTTCCTTTGGAGAGGCACTTTTTATAAACACTGTGCGTTACATTTCCAAAAACAACTCTTGGGGTTTTCCTTTAGAAGTGACCGGTGAGATATTACACGTGACGGTCGGACACGTGGCGTCTAATCACACCCCTTCTAATGACCAGGGGGTACATTTCTACCACTGCGCGTGGCAGTTCTAGAAAACCTGTGGTATGCCATCCTGTGGCGTGTAGGTTTCACCTCTGCGTGTTCTACATTCATTGGATGGACACTCACTGCCGTCTCATGTTTTAGGGCTCATGCACTTGACCGTAGTCTTGGTACTCATCTGATCTGCATTTTTTGCTGTTCCGATGCGGACTCATTCATTTAAATGGGATTGCGAAAGATGCGAGTGCTGTCTGCATCCGCACGTCTGTTCTGCGGCCCCCCAAAACAGATAGAACATGCCCTATGTGCATGCTTGTCCCATTTTCAGAAAAGAATAGGCAGTTCTAAACAGGGCAGGACTTAACGGTCCGCAACATGTATAACGCACACGGCCTGCACACAGTGTTTTGCGGATCCGCAATTTGCAGACCGCAGAAACGGCTACGGCCGTGTGCATGAGGTCTCAGAGGGAATATAAATGATATTAGGTAAGTGCAATGCTGCCATCTTTACATAAGTTACTAGATTTCCTGTACTACATATACTGTCATTTCTGACTTTTAGAGATGAGTTTGTCAGGTGCGGCATCATCCGCTTCTTTCTATAGATTATTTTAAAGGGGTTGTCCCATTCCTAGCATCCCGCACAAGTAGCTGAATTTGCCACTGTTTTTTGCCACAATCAGGAAGGCATTTCACTGCAGAGGAAACCTACGTGGCGTCCATGCAGGTAAGTGGCAACAGGGGCTGTTCTCATTGAGAAGGGAGGATTTGGAGAGTTTAAAAACCAGTGCAGACATAAGGGCGTGTTCACACAGCAGATTTTTCACGGGGATTTACTGTGCATTCTCCCTCCCATTGTGATTTAGTGGGAATCCACGCTGCCATTCATTAAATAGGGCTAATCTGTGGTTGGATCCATGGCATTTAGACGACAAATCTTCAGCAGAAATCTCAGGATCAGTCTTGGATTACCATGCCGATGCTACAGTCAATACACACTGGATTTATTTATTATTGGTGTGTTTTTTCTGCCGTGTGAACATATGTTAATGTGGATACTGGTTCATCTTCACACATGGCAGATTTTGTTGCAGAAAATGTCTGCATCTGAAAACAAGCTCCATTTTTTGAATGGAACTAGAATCCATCTGCTTCCTTCCAAAGCAACTCCAGTCAAATGAATGGAACTGATTTTCAGGCGCAGACATTTTCTGCCTCAAAATCTGCCATGTGTGAAAGCACCTCCTTACTCAGATGTATTTCCTATACTAGATGAATCCTTAAAGGGTTGTTCAAATTATAGAAAGCTATCCCCTATCTACAGGATAGGGGATCACTATCAGATCAGTGGAGGTCCTACCGCTGGGAACCCCACCGATCACTAGATCTAGAAATGAATGGCGCGGTGTCACTTTTTTCTCCGTCCATTTTAGGGGGGCTCCATGGGGTATGGTATCGGTGGGGATCCCAGCAATAAGACCTCAACCAATCCTCTCCTGTGGATAGAGGATAACTTTCTATACACCTCAGCAGCAGCTCAGATCTCTCCCCTGTTGTGCGGGATTTCTGCACTGAATCAGTATAAGTAAAATGTCTCATTCTGAAGCCCAGGCTATTTAGCTCACAGAGGATTGCCTACTCTCAGGAAGGATTTCCACTCTCTAGATGTAAAGAAGAATGGTCCCATTCAGTGCCAGCAAGCAAAGAGATTTAAAATAGCAAGGAACGGCAGCCTATGCTTTGTCTTACTTATGCTCAGATGTAGAGGTCTACACCCTTGTTTGAGACCTCCCTCCATTAATTAAAACTTAGAGCCGTTGCAAAGAGCGTCTAACGCACTGGTGGACTAGATGCAACCATTCGTTATGTGGCCACCCATTAACAACCACACCAGTCATTAGTAACCACATCAGAGCGTCCACAGCCATGATAGCTGGGGTTAGAGAAGGCTGAAGGGCTTTATTCTAAGAATGGTTGTCCAGAAGCTAAAGAACATTCTCAGCTTTGGTTCTTCTACACTAAACAACCCTAATTAGTTAGGTTGTGTGATAGGAAATCATAGGCCGCTTTCACACAGTTAGTGTTTGATCAGTGATTGCGAGACAAAGCCAGGTTCAAAAACACAGAAAAGGCACAGATCTTTCCATTATTCCTTATCTCGGTGGAGGCTCCACTCTTGGTTTTGGCTCACAGTCACTGATGATAATCACTGATCAAACACTGAGTTGGTAAAAGTAGTCTTAGGGTACTTTCACACTAGCGGCATAGCTATGGCGGGTGAACAGCCTGCTGCATCCGCCATGCGTCAATTACCCTTGCACTGCCGTGCTGCCGCTTCGGCCCCATTGACTATAATATGGCGGGGGGCAGAGCTACGGCGGACTAAAAAGTCAGACCTGCAGTACTTTTACCCTAGGTACACACCTAAGCGTTTTACAGCGCGTTTGAACGCGCTGTAAAACGCACAACATGTGAAAAGCCATGCTTCCCTATGGGCATGGTTCACATTTGGGCGTTTTACATCGCGTTTGAACGCGTTGTAAAACGGCCAACGCCCAAACAAGTACATAAGCTTCTTTGGGGCGTTTTAACGCGCCTATGGACAATGATGCCATAGGGGAGAGTCACTCAATCGCGCGCATGACGCGCGTTTGTAAGTTAACAAAACGCGCATCAAAAAACGCGCATCATACGCGCGATTCAGAAACGCCTAGGTGTGTTCCCAGCCTTAGTCTGACGATCTCCGGCCTTGCACTGTCGTGCAGCACCGTAGCTCTGCCCCCCGCCATATTATAGTCAATGGGGACAGAGCGGCAGCACGGCAGTGCACGGGTACTTGCGGCATGGCGGATCCGGCAGGCTGTTCACCCGCCGGAACAGCCTGCCGGATAGCTATGCCGCTAGTGTGAAAGTACCCTTAGGGTACTTTCACACTTGCAGCAGAGGATTCCGGCAAGCAGTTCCATCGCCGGAACTGCCTGCCGAATCCTTGTAACCGCATGACAACTTAAAGCATTTGTAGATGGTTCCGGGTGCGGATCCGTCTCACAAATGCATTGCAAGAATGGATCCGTCTCTCCACTTGTCATGCGGATAGACGGATCCGTCTTGTATTATTTTTTCAGTTTTAAGCATCTGCTCATATCCTTCCGGTATTTCTTAATGGCGGATTCGGCACTAATATATTCCTATAGAATCCCGGCATTTTGGATGGAGATGAAACTGTAGCATGCTGCGGTATTTCCTCCATCCAAAACGACTGACAGTGACTGAACTGAAGACATCCTGATGCATCCTGAACGGATTTCTATCCATTCAGAACGCATTGGGATAAAACTGATCAGTTCTTACTTGTTATTGAGCCCCTAGGATGAAACTCAATGCCAGAAAAGTTTGCCCCAAGTGTGAAAGTACCCTTGTGCTGAGTTCATACTTCAGTTATTTGGTTAGTTATTTCCATCTGTTATTTTTGAGCCAAATCCAGTAGTAAAGCCTACTCAGAGATAAGGCCTCTTTCACACTTGCGTTGTAAGGTTTCGGGGTTCACTTCCGTCACTGGAAATGCCCGCCGGATCCGTCACAGCGCAAGACAACTGAAAGCATTTGAAGACTGATCAGTCTTCAAAATGCTTTCAGTGTTACTATGGCATCTAGGACACTACTAAAGTCCTGGTTGCCATAGTAAGTAGTGGGGAGCCAGGGGAGCAGATACTTACAGTCCGTGCGGCTCTCGGGCGCTCCACAATGACGTCAGAGCGCCCACGCGCACGGATCACGTGATCTATTTGATCATGTGATCCATGCTCATGGGGTGCTCTGACGTCATTGTGGAGTGCCCCGGGACTTGGGAGCCGCACAGAAGGTAAGTATGCTTCTCCCCTGCCTCCCCACTACACTTTACCATGGCAGCCGGGACTTTAGCGTCCTGGCTGCCATGGTAACCATTCACAAAAGCTAAATGTCGGATGCGGCGAAACAACGTTTAGCTTAATGCCGGTTCTGGATTAATGCACTTCAATGGGCATTAATTCCAGATCCGGCGTTACAGCATGTCTTCCGGATTTTTGGATGGAGACAAATCCGCAGCATGCTACGGTTTTGTCAACGTCCAAAAAACGTTCACATACTGAACGGAAGACATCCTAATGCATCCTGAACGGATTGCTCTCCATTCAGAATGCATTTGGATAAATCCTGATCAGTATCTTTCCGTCCTAGAGCCCCGAGGACGGAACTCTAGGACGGAAAGGAAAAACGCCAGTGTGAAAGAGCCCTAAGGTGTATTGGAAAGATATTAAATAAATTAATGGTAGTAGGACGCACTGGGTTGTTGGTTCACCAACCAGGGTGCTCTCAGTTCAGTAGTTTCACCCCACTACTAAATGGATTAATTGAAAAGGAATATAGAAACCGGGCACACCTGAGAATACCTAGATAACCACACTTTAATGATTGAATAAAAAATTGAATATAATGGATCTAACAACACATGCAGTCTATATATATATAAAAATAACAAATGACCCCTACATAGCAATCAAATAGCCTCTATAAATCGTATGGCTAAACAGGAACCAACTATGCAAAAGATGGCATTGAACTGATGAATAATGGTATAGATAGTCGCATTATTCATCAGTTCAATGCCATCTTTTGCATAGTTGGTTCCTGTTTAGCCATACGATTTATAGAGGCTATTTGATTGCTATGTAGGGGTCATTTGTTATTTATATATATATAGACTGCATGTGTTGTTAGATCTATTATATTCCATTTTTTATTCAATTATTAAAGTGTGGTTATCTAGGTATTCTCAGGTGTGCCCGGTTTTTATATTCCTATATTGTAAAGATGTCCTCCTGTTCTGTGTTTTTGACCCACACCTGGCTTTGGTTCACAGTAACTGATGGAAATGACTTATCAGATAACTGACGTGTGAACTTGACCTTAGTATCCATAGTAAGTGTACTGTAGGAATGATTTTTTAACACCTGTTTGCTAGAGTGAACAGGTTGGGGTTGTTTCATGAGCGTGTTGAGGGCAGTGTGATGGAGACATCTGTGGTCAGCTGCACACCAGCATAATAGGATATCCTGTTGCCAGTCAGACCTAATTTGACTGACAGCAAGGCCTCTAGCAGAATGCATTTCTTTTTGTGCCTTGTCTTAATGTAAAAGAAGACATTTGATGCATCCGTTCAATGTATTCTATTGTCCAGCGTTACAGTAACCATCTCGTGTGTCGGGATACCTACTCTAGCGGCTGAATGAGAGTCCCATGATTCACAAGAGATGGAAGGCAAAGTTTATGGCAACAGAGCCTTCCCTATACATTTTACATAAGTACTCCATCTGATATGTAAATGAAGCCACCTTCTACAAGTCTCCTGGGGCTCTACTAGTTCTGAGCTGGTGGTTACGTTAGCTGGAAGCTGTATATATGTACCTCTCTGTCACCATGGAGGCAGATGTGGTGTAGATGGCTGCAAGCGGAGACAGCTGAACACGCGTAAACACTGTTATTATGACCCCCTGCTCCAGAAACTGGTGTAAAAAGAAGTTGCAAACCCTGACTTTTAGTGGTGTTTCTATGCCGCCCCTACTGCTTTCTGAAGTGGGAGCTGTTAGGTTTCAGTCTAGGCACACGGACTGCCTTAGTAGTATTCTTATAACAGTTATCTTTCAGTGGTTTTTCAACACCCATAGAGATTCCTATAAGGAAAATGGCTGAATAAATATTTTACCTAGTGCATGCTGTATTTTAACGAAAAGGCAAAGATGTAAAAACAGACAAACACAACACAAAGAACGCCATGCAAAAAAAATACTTTGAACTGAAATTTAGTAATTCACTATAGACTTTAAAGGGGTTCTCCACTCCTTTGCTTTTGAAGGACTGTCCTCCAGACCATAATTATCAGATCAGTGGGGGTCTGACGCTCCACACTCCCACCGATCAGCTGTTTCCGAGTAGCTCCAGTGACAGAAGTCAGCGCCAGAACTACACAGCTCTGTCCAGGGCTACAGGGAGTCGGACCCCGCTGATCAGATATTGGTGGCCTATCCTGACAGTAGGTCATTGATAGTAACAGTCTGGACAACCCTTTAAAGGGAACCTGTCATCAACTTAATGCTGCACATACTATTGGCAGAATAAAGTAGAGACAGGTGAGTTGATTTCAGCGGTCTGTCATTTATAAGTTAAAAGTAAGTGGTTGCCAAGAACCAGCATATAATCATTGCAGACTGGGCCTGGAAAAGAGTCCCGGCCACCTGAGAAGAGTCCTGGTTATTCATGAATTCTTGCTCTCCCGCCCACCTGCTGATGACTGACAGTCTTCTACCTAGTTTTTTCCCTTTCTCTCTAGGAGAGAACTTCCAATCATCAGCAGATGGGTGAGAGAGCAGGAGATGAATAACTCTGACTCTTCTCAGGTAGATTTGACTGTTTTCAAGGCCTGTGCTGCAAAGATTATGATGTTGGTTCTTGGCAACCACTGACTTTTAGCTCTTGAGTGACACACCGCTGAAATCAGCATTTCTGTCACTAATTTATTCTGCCCTCAGTGAGGTCAGCATAACGTTGATGACAGGTTCCCTTTAAGGTTACATCTGGCTGCATGAAAAAAATAAAGAACAAATGCAGCTAAAAATTCTTTTGGATCTTTATTTTCGACTCAGACTACAGGTTATAGAGGTGGTCCCAAGAAGCAGTTCTGTATTTGCCTAGGGCGGCAGTGTTTAGGGGTGAAATTTTAAACTAAGTGCTTACTTTTTATGTACGGAATAATATGAACATGCTGTATAGTCTTAAATCTGCACAATGTGTATTCTGTTAAGGATTTGTTGCAGATTTTCAAGTGCAGATTTTCGGTGAGATCCGTAGGTGAAAAATTCTGCCATGCATGATTTAAGATGGGTATATTCAGTCTGAGAGCCTAGGACAGTACGACTACAACCCATCCGAGCAGGGGAGCCCCTGATGACATCCATGTCTCCTAATCGGACATATGGAAAGGGTTGTCTTAGTGATACAACTATTTTATATCTTAGGTAGAATAATTGCAAATATTAATCCTAAAATTTAATAAATAGGTGAATACCCTCCACTAATACTTTGCGGTGGCATATGTTGCTTTTATTACAGCAGAAAATATTTTTGAATAGTGAAGCTTTCTACTGTTGGTTTCTTCTATACCTGGGATGCTCAACCTGCGGCCCTCCACCTGTTGCAAAACTACAACTCCCAGCATGCCCTAAGGCTGGGAACACACCTAAGCGTTTTTGGAGCGGGTGTTTTTTTGAACGTTTTTTTGCGCGACAAACGAGCGTTTTCATGGGCGTATTTGCATTTAAGGAACGCGCGTTTTTGAGGCGTTTTTTTGATTGACAGGTTCCAGATCCACTAAAAAGGGTCTCCGCCTCACATCCAGCTTCCTCCATGCTGGGGCCTAGGATTCTGTGTTGAACCTGGAAGAGGCCTTTTTATGCTGGGTCAAATGAGAAAAACGCGCGTTCGTATGCGCGTTTTTTAAACAGAAAACGCGCATATCTTCATCTTGGAGCGTTCCCATGCATTCCAATGGGTGGAAACGCTTGAAAAAACGCCCCAAAGAAGCTCAAGCACTAGCGTTTGTGTCAGGCGTTTTTCAGCGCGTTTAAACGCGCTGCAAAACGCCCAAATGTGTACCATGCCCATAGGAATACATGGCATTTCACATGTTGTGCATTTTTCAGCGCGTAGGAACGCGCTGAAATACGCTTAGGTGTGTACCTAGGGTAATAGCTGTAGGCTGCCCAGGCATGCTGGGACTTGAAGTTTTGCAACTGTTGGAGGGCCGCAGGTTGAGCATCCCTGTTTCTATACAATAGAGGTCTATGCTCTGACTAAGCTAGATCAAAAACGTTCGGCTTCCTTTCATATAGCTTTTCTTTGGATTTCTGTCTGTATTTTCTGCTATTGTCATTATGAAAGGTGAAATTTGTCTTCACCTACAACTTTATGGCAGTATGACAATGGAGAAGTTTTTTTTTCAAGTACATTGAGTTATTCATTATACTCTACTTAAACTAGGCACCTGTATGAGTTGGAGAGAAGCGACCACCAAAGCATAGTGCTACCACCACCATCGTTTAAAATAAACTTTGTGTTTTTATGGCATGACCTGCATTGCCTTTGTTCCATGAAAATAGTTCGGGGCCCATGAGTTTGGTCAGTGATTTCCATCAGTGATTGTTAACCAAAATGAGGAGTGAAGCCTTCACAAAGATAAGATATAATGGAAAGAATTGCACCTGTTGACTCATTCCTGGTTTTGGTTCACAGTCACTGATGAAAGTCACTGATCAAACACTGACTAAGCACTGGCTGTGTCAAAGCTGCCTAATAAAGAAAACCCTCTTATATGTAAATTCAAATACTTAAAAATGGATATTTTTGGAATGATGGATGTTTACAATCAAGGATACTAGTTCACAGGATACCCAAGCTGCATGTATCAGATCCACAGGTGACCAGATGGTTGTAAAACTGGTTGCTTAACACCATGTCCATGAAAAAATCCAAAAGCGCTCAAAGATAAACAACGTTGGGTTTACTTTTCTTGAGAAGTCATGTCATACAGAAGTCAGTGCTAACAGAGTAACAGTTTGATAGTTTACTCTCCATCTGTATGTGATCTATGATGTCTGATTGTTTGTAGATATGTCAGAAGGTTCTTCAAACACAGTGGAGCTCGTGAAGAGTTGATCATGGTAAGTCCCATGACAGCCCTGCTGGGACAAACTAATGGCGCATGCAAAGACCAGCCCTCGGTCCTGCACTGCACATGTGTCAATGGTGTACCGTAAGTGGTACACTCGGAAGAGAAGTTGAGAAGCTGATCGCATGCTCAGTACAGTTCATTGAGTAGTCCAAGACAGAGGGTTGTTCTGCTGTGTATGTGCTGTTAGCTTGAATGAATGGTGCTGGTGTGGGATTTCAGAGCCAGGCAAGTTAACGCAGGAGAAGACTGGCCCTGTCAATCAAACAAGAGAGAGGCAGAACGGGTAGGCCCTAATTTGCATAAGCATTATAAGATGAAGGATTAGATAATTGTATAATATGGGGAGCTAGCACTACCACTAGCTAGCACTGTGGGCACTTTGTAAGTGAATGTGGTGCTGGCTGCCTTTAAACCACATCTAAAGATATATATTTTTTATAACAGCTGGACAACCCCTTTAATTAGGCAACAGCCCAAGCTTATTTTAAAGCCCGATCACTTTAATACATTTTTCATGAGGCAGTTTGGAGAAATCTGTAATGAATGAAGAGTTTCCCTTCTAAAAATTAACTTGACATTTTGGACATACTGTATAATTTTCAGAGAAATGCACACATAATAGCTTTTTGCTCAGCAAGCTAACCCCTTGTTCTCCACAATATATTCTTGTACTAAAAACAGAAGACCATTGTAGTCCACAAATAATATAATTGCTTATATGTCTGTCTGGTGTGAGGACGATATATAACATATGCAGAGGTTACTAGTACAGCCATCCAGGCTGCAGTGTTGTAGAAACCTTTGCCACTGAAAGCAATGGAATTTGTGCTAAATACATACAATTTTGCATTGTAGGCTGACTCGGATGGACCATACCACTGTGCTGTCCTTCTTTCTTTCCTTTATTTGTGTAGTTTGAAACCATTAGAAATCCCTTGGTAGATCCACTAGGAGGAAACACATTGCCCCTGATTTATCGAGACCGGATTATGCGCTGCCGGAGGAGGCATTTAAGTTATGACAAAGCGCGGGCCTCGTCATTAATTAAATGCCTCCTACGGTAGTTAGTGTGCCAAACTGTAGTCTACTCCAGATCATTGCTGGCGTAGATTTCACTCATCATTTTCACCATTTTCTGACGTAAATGATGATGAATGTGCCGGGACTGACTCCGCTCGCACTATGCACCCATTTCGACAAGGGCGTTGTGACTAGATTTGGTCACAGTGGTGTTTAAAAAGTCACAAAATCGGGTTCCAACAGGTTGTCTGGTTTCCATGCGGGATTTCCATAGTAAACCATGCCACAAAAAATTATTACTACTCTAATAATCAGCAATTACAATATTAAAATATACTATTCATATATAATCTAAATAAATATTTTATATAAAAATATAGTATAAAAACCCAATTTGCCACACTATGAATATCATAAGGGTAGCTTCACATCTACACTAAAGTAATCTGGTAGTGTGTTCCAGAGGAACAGACTACCGAAGTTACTGTATGCGGTATAGCCAGACACCGCCACACATGGACCCCCATTCATACAATGGGATTCAGTTGTGATCCAGCAGCTTTCTGGCTTAAATGCCAGCTTTCTGCAGGAAAAATAACGATGCATGTATTTTTCCAGTAGATACGGTAACTAGCATTAAGGCCGGAAAGAATCCGGATCCCATTAAAGTGAATAGGAATCCGGTGGTGCTCAACAGTGTCTGGCTGTGCTGAATACGGTAAACAGACAGCTGGGTTAGCCTAGCAAAGATGTGAACCTACCCTTACATATACATCCTTACCCACTCTCCCTAATCTTATCCATTATTTACTTATAGACCTATATTCGGAAATTTACAGAAGTAGACTGGCTATTCAACCCAAATCCCCCAACTCTTTTTACACTCCCAAATATAAAAGTTTAGTGTTAACTGTACAGACACAAGTTTGACACATAGCTACAGTGTCAGAACCCAGCTCGGTACCTAAATACAGAACAAATCTTTTTACATATATACAGTATATGGTCGTCGAATCCAGATTGCTACAAGTACCAAGCTTATTACTTAAATAATACTTTACCTGAACCAAGCTCAGTACATAAATATGGTACCAGGAACAAGCTCAGTACATAAATGTAGTACCAGAACCAAGCTTCATATAAGAACCAATCTCATAACATAAACACGACACCAGAACCGTACATAAATACTGTTCTAGAACCAAGATCAGCACTACGATTGATAGCAAATTCAGGTTAGGCTACTTTCACACTTGCGGCACAGCTATCTGGCAGGCTGTTCCGGCGGGTGAACAGCCTGCCGGTTCTGCTATGCCGCAAGTACCCGTGCACTGCCGTGCTGCCGCTCCGTCCCCATTGACTATAATGGGGCGGGGCTACGGCGCAGCACGTATGTGCACAGCAAAGATCGCCGGACTAAAAAGTCAGACCTGCAGTACTTTTAGTCCGGCGATCTCTGGCCGTGCACAGACGTGCTGCGCCGTAGCTCCGCCCCCGCCCCATTATAGTAAATGGGGACAGAGCGGCAGCACGGCAGTGCACGGGTACTTGACGCATAGCAGATCCGGCAGGCTGTTCACCCGCCGGAACAGCCTGCCGGATAGCTGTGCCACAAGTGTGAAAGTACCCTTAAGAGTAGTATCACAAATCATCACTAAAGACCATACAACGAATCCAGTACTGATATGACACAGTCAGAGGGAGAATAAACAGTGAGATCCAGTGACGTCTTCTCTATTTGGAGTCATTTTATGATATTGCTACAGTAGTGCCCCACACCTACCAACCAACAAAAATGATAGGTCCATAAATAAAGGTCCATAAATAACACTCCTTTCAGGTTGAGTACTTTGCTTTTCCAAAACACCAGCAAACAGGGTTCAACATGAGAAACACAGAAATGCAACAGCACTCTGCCCTGCCTCTATGCTAGAAGCTATCAGAGGTCATTAGTGTACATTTTGATCAAAAAGTAATAAGCCACTCGCCACGTCAAGGCCTCCTCTATGAGTGGTCCTAACGCTAAATCCTACCTGTTATGGGCCATGACAGCCACATAGAATCCAGGGAGTGCGGGCAAAGCATGCATGCTAGGATCAACTGTGCTTATTAACCCTTTCTGGTGCCATAACAGCCTCCATTAGATCCAGGGATGCAGGTACCAACATGCATGCTGAGCCCACTGTGTACTCTTCCTGGAGCCAGATGGTTACAACATGAGATGGGTTCAACATGAGAAGCGCTAGTCTTTACCTAGTGGTCCGAGCAAGTTACCATTCTGTATTAATATGTGGAATTCCAAACTGAAATAGCATGGCATGTGTAGTTAATTTGAGTTTAGTTTATTGCAGTCATCACATCATGGTGGACTCTAATGTAGAAATGATCCCACAGGTCTAGAAAATTCAATGTTGGCCTCAAGCTGGAAAGAAATGATTTAGATGTCCTTCACGGTACATGTGGTTTTGATGCATCTGATTTTACATTGTGATTATGTGTGCTGTATTCACTTTTGTCACGCCTGCCCACCCAACAGTATTTAGGAGCTGTGGCTGTAACTTCTGAAAGTAGTGTGCACACTTTCTCTACTGTAGGTGACCTTTATAGCAAGTGTGTATGTTTTGCTGTATAGTTCTGATAAAATATGCAAGGTTTTTTTTTTGACATGTGTGATACTGTATGTAGCTCTGCATTTATTGGATCCCCCGTTCAGGTATAACCAGAGCACATATACCTGCAAGAGCATCTCTAGCTCTAGGGAACCTGTGAAGAATCATGGGAGGTTTATGGCTATGCCAATAGCTATGTACAGGAGGCTTTAGGATGAATGGACCCAGATATCTCTGTAGGGTGGGAACTCAGATAAAACAGATTTTAGGGCAGGGATGAGTTAAAACTTTAGGGTACTTTCACACTTGCGTTAAAGTTTTCCGGTATTGAGTTCCGTCCTAGGGGCTCAGTACCGGATGTATGAGTGTATTACTGTAGTCCAGCGGCGGCATGAAGTGCATGGTGTCATAGCAACCAATGACGCCATGCGCTCCTGCTGTCAGCTGGATTCCAGGCTGGGATACCAAGGTCCGCGCACGGCCGTGTTCCATGGCCATGTGCATGAAGCCTTATCCAAATGCATTCTGAATGGAGAGAATTCCGTTCAGGATGCATCAGGATGTCTTCAGTTCAGTCACTCTTATGGTATTTGGCCGGAGAAAATACCACAGCATGCTGCAGTATTTTCTCCGTCCCAAATTCCGGAACACTTGACGGAATGCCGGATCCGGCATTATTTTCCATTGAAATGCATTAATGCCGGATCCGGCCACAAGTATTCCAGCAATATGGATCTGGTTTAAAATAAATACCGCATCCATTTTTCTGGATGACACCGGAGAGACGGATCCAGTGTTTCAATGCATTTGTTAGACGGATCCGCATCCGAATCCGTCTAGAAATGCTTTCCGTTTGCACACGGATTTCCGGATCCGGCAGGCAGTTCCGGCGACAGAACTGCCTACCGGATCCTCACAACGCAAGTGTGAAAGTACCCTTAGACGGTAGTTCATAGAGTAGTCAGCATAACATGATCCAAAGTTGATAGGGGTCATAGGAAAGGGTTAGGATTTGGAGGCAGTTAACTGACCACCCAAAGTTACTGGCAGTTACAAGCTATGAGGTTATTAAAGATAGCACTATATGGTATTTTAGAAGATATTTAAAGGCGAGGTGGCTAAAAGAATTCAACACCAGTTTTGTTCCCAGTTTTATCAGTATTGCCCACGTTGCCCTTGGTCATAGTAAGAAGATGTTTCCTTCTTTCCAGCTTGTATTGGAATGCAGAGAACAGCTCCCCTTTTCCTAAAAATGACTAGAAGGGCGTTATATTTTGAAGCAGCCACTTGTGTTTCAGAACTATAGGACCCTGAGCCGCTTTTCATTCGCATGTAAAACATTGTATGTCACATTGACGAGCAAGCAGCCTAATTGGTTAAAAGACAACAATATGAGGATTTGCATACGAATGTGCTCGCTGTGCTCTAATGTTTGCAGAAAAGGCTGACTACTGAGTGCAAAAGTTTGCCAGTGAAAGTAAATGGAGGAGCTGTTTTTGTATTCCCTGCAGATGCTACCCAAGTGCAAATAACTTTCTCAGATGGTACAGAGAGCTGCAGCCTTCGTGGGCTAGGTCAGTTCCTCCAACCTTTTGTACCATCTGTCTGGCTTTGTAGCAAAAGATCAAACCTACAAATTCATATTAATCGTACAAAATCATGCAATGCAAGGACTGAAACTTTATGCGGGTGCTCTCAACCCTCCACAATAAACACTTGTTATTCACTAGTCTTTTAATATGCTTTTTTTTGCATTTCCGTTTCTATTTAATTTCATCCATCCTGCGAACCCTTGTCTGGATTGAAAAACAAGGTCGGTCCCCTAATGTTGAAGGTTTGTCTAATGTCAGGCACTCTAGCGAGCAGAGAAGGGTCTGAATAGCTATGCCCAAGTAAGAGCAGGACAAGAATAAAACCCATTAGCCTAGTGAAGGCTGGGGAATACTGTGGGAGGTCATGAGCTATGAAAGATGTCATGAATCTGGAACCCTGTGCAGTGGGCTCGCTATTCAAACAATGCGGCATACATCATTTTGTCTGATAATATTTCTCATGCTTTCTCACACTCTTTCGGCCCAGGCCTGGGACACAACTTTTTGTACGGAGCGATAAGGACAAACAATGATTTCCTTTCTTTTGTTCGGGCAGCACAGCATGCTGTTGATTGCTGCCACTTACACTTGTAGGTATGCGTCTTGAAGGAAATACATTGTCGCTCTTAGGTTTAGTGCCAGTCAGTGGTCTAAGGATATCTGTGTGTTAAGTCCTCTACTTCTGTCACATATTTTTATGTCCTCACGATCAAGTTACAGACTTGCTCAAATCTCTATCGGGAGGACCTGTAACAATATTCCGTGAGGTAGATTAAAGCTGGCCGCTGCTTTTTGTCCGCTCCTTGAAGGCTGGGGTAAGCCTTTTCATTTATTTACCTCAAAAGAAAAGGGCCAGGGGAAGAAAAAAAAAAAAAAAGAACAAAGACTGTCTGTTTTGTGTGTCCCACTTGCTGGGCTGTTGTCTTTCCCCTTTTCTCTGGAGGAAGGGTAGAGTTGGGTCAAAGTTGAAGAAAACTGAAAGAACATTGAAGCCTGACTGTTGAAATCTGAATGATATGGTCTGAGTGCGAGTGTGTGTGTTCACTGGAATTCTTCAAGCGGTGGGTACTTGAGGTGACAGATGGCACGGCAGTCGCATACAGAAATGCACGCTTCATGTTTCACACCAAAATGAGCTTCTAATCAGATGAATGCCATTAGTAAACATATCTCACATGCCGTCCAAGAGGAAGAGAAAATAGTGGAGTATGAGGACAACGCTGTAGATATGAGTGTCGAAGAACCTTGTGTGACCTCAGGAAAAGGAGAACGCCCAGCTCTAAGTACCTACAAGACATCCATTTCTGGGTGAAAACATGACTGATTATACAACATCTGTATGCCTGGTTGGCGGCAAATGATTCTTTTATTCAGAGTTTCACCATTGTGGACAATGTGAACAGTTATACTGCATGCAGGTCATGGGTATTGACTCCAGCGTCAACCTCTGTCCAGGGTTGATTTGCGATATTGTTGACTGAAATAGTAGTTCTTCTTTTAATACAGTATGTCTGTGCTATTTGTCTTATATCCCTGCATGGCAATTACTCTTCTTGTAGAATGAATACGTACTTCATTGACGTCATGCTTTACAAGACTCATGAATTGCAAAACTGACCAGTTTTGCAATGACACGTTCGCCAATACTGTATTGTTGCATTGAAAGCTAGGTTGACAAATTAGTAGCAAACCTGGTAGACATCCTTGTTTTCTCTTGGACCTACTTTGCAAAATAGATTTGCTTAAAGCACCAGTGATGCACCATTGAACTTTAAAGAGGTTGTCTCACGAGCAAAAACCCTGTCTGTATGCTCTATTAGGACATCTATGGACATCATGGAGGGACGTTCCTGCTCGGCCCCCCCACTATGAGCCAAAATGGAGAGCCGGCTTTATACCAGAAGTTCTTGTTCTGGTGAACTTGAGCTGCCCTTTTATTACGATTCCCTGAATCATTGCCATGTAATACTGTGTAATACTAAAGTATATGGCTGGCTTGCTGTGACCTCCCCTGGCAGTGGAATGCATTTTGAAAGAGGTATTCTCTGATAAGACAACCCCTTTTAATAAGAACTTCTATTTCATGCCCAAATAGGGGGTCAAAACAGAGATTGTTGACAGGCGCCTAATAAAGCTTCATTTAAACAGTACAGTCGTTGTGCACGCACGGTATATGGAGATGAACGACCATTAATACGATTGTTCATCCCCATTCAGTTTGCATTTGTCAGCAGAACATCTCGCCCATATAAAAGCGCCCTTAGGCTCAGGAGCCCTGACACATGGGCAGCATTACTGAGGTCACGTGATCTGTCACATGATTACGAGGACCAAGAGAAGAAGTGGCACTGTTTACAATAGTGAAGAGGTGGCAGAGACTCCGTAGAACAACCTCTACCTTAGTGGCCTCTGGTAATAAACAACTGGCCAACGAGACTATGCTGTATGAAAATGGAGTAAATTGCTGGTTAGTGGATGCCTGGATGCCTGGATTGGGCAGTAATTGAAAGGATTCATTCAGCATAGAGATAGGGGGGATAAAACCCATAATTTATTTACCTTGGCCCAACATCGATGTGTGGAAAGGTATGTGGAAGGTGCTGCTACTGATCCAGGAAAACGACTGCAGCACAATTTTTTTTAATAACCCAAATATAAGGCATGGATTCTATGCTAAAATGCCATCGGCAGCAGTGTAGTGTCCACATGCCATTATTTTCAATGGGAGACAGCACGCCTGTTCGCATGGCCAGTGGTTTAAAGCCGTGGCCATGCCAAAAAGGGATATGTGCCTTCTTGTTGCAGTGTCCAGATGTTGACAGATGTTGTGGGAAACCACTGCTTGAGTTCTTACTCCATTTGATAGGGCTAAACCAGGAGCGGTTGTGTGTGAATTGTCTTATTTTCTTTGCTCCGTGATGTGTACGGTACAGTAAAAATTGTGCCTAGTGGTGCAGGTATGTAGGCTATTTATTTGGTGCACCCTGGAATGACCGTCGCATCTTTAGCAAGCAGAACATCATGGATCAGCTGCAATATGTCACTGCCTCAGTGTTTCTCCATATTTTATCAGCAGGCAGCTATGGACATGACAGGGGTTTCAATGCCATCAGTGGAACATTTATTGCTGTAGCCGCTTATAAAGTCAACTCTTAATAGATTGAGGACTTGCTTTAGCATTTTTCTCTGCCTTTGTTTAAACACTGCAGTTTTATCATTTAAAGGGGTATTCCAGTTCGATTTAGTTAGATTTTAGTTAATTCCAGAGATAGCTGGACTCGGCCAGCTCCGGAACTCCCATAGAAATGAATGGAGCCACCACGCGCATGTGCAACCTGATGCTCCGTTCCTTTCAGGAGGGCCGCAGGGTGCACAGGGACCCATTCTCATGATCGGTGGGTGTCTCAGCAGTAGTATCAGTTATCCATAACTTAATCTAACTGGAATACCTCTTTAAATGGTTCTTCCAGAAACAAAATATATTTTGAGAAAAAAAAATAAAAAAGCCATACTCACCTAATGGATCCTAAGCTGCTGTTGTATGAGCATGGTCCGCCCCCACTTTGTGGTCCAGCGACGAGGTGTCATGACTGGCTGTAGCGAAAGCATTTCTTCCATATGACTCCGTGCCCCTCCAGACATACTTCCTTACTACAGTATTGGAAATTGGAGAAGAATAATGTTAATCTTTACGGGATAGCACTTTATAGTAGATCTTGGGATACATCGTTAAAGTGACATATTTTACAATGGGACCTATCAAAAAAATATCCAGCTTTTGGCAGCTGGTTTGTGCAAATTGAACATCTTTACTTTAAATCTCGACAAATCCACGGCTGAAGATGAGTGATGTTTACTTGGCACGTCTTCGGCATTTTTAAGATGGATGTCTTTGCAACTAAGTTATATTCTACTGTACCAGTTGTAATATGGGATTTTGAATCTTTCCTGTTTTCAGCTAAGGGCTTCTACATGGGCCGATACACAGGCCAATGATTTGCATCCGTAGCAATCATCTTTGTTAAGTAGGGATGAACGATTGTTACTATGATCATTCATCTGCAAAATAAATGTGGAGCCCCAGTATTGGGTCTACAACACAGTGAAAGCCAGATATCCCTCAAAGGAAGGAAAACCGAGCAAAGGGGTGTCTCCATTACAGAGATCACCAAATCCACCATATTAAGTGGCCCCTTTGTCAAGATCCCACTTTTTTTCAAGCTTTAAGGATGTGACGGGGAAGACATAAGCTAGTTATCCATCCACAGACAGATCATTCATCCCCATACATATTGATTATTTGTCCTCCAGCATATCCCTGATTACAGAAGGCAATGTGCTGCCTACTCACAACATTTTTTGTCAGCTGCAAAAACCATTGGGTCACCTGACAAACAAGCACCGGGCCAGTTATTGAGAACAAGTGCTTGTAGGAAGCGGTGTTGATGTAAGATTGCAATCAGTGCATCCGTTTTTCTTTTTTTATTGTTCCAGTGCATCTAACATGACATATTTTGCACTTTTCTGTATCTGAGTAAAAAAAATCATATTACTACAATGTAACCCATTTAAACAGATTATTGGATGTTGTATTTGTTTATGTGAAGGAGGAACAAGGGACTCAGGATCCCATGTTTTAGTGATTTATGGGGACCTTAGTGCTAGGGCCCGACTTGTCACCTCTCCTGACATGCCTGTTTTTATAGCTTTATGCATTCCCCATGTAATAACAATTCTGGAGCATCTGTTTTTGTGACTTTATGTTGTGCCATTCCTTTATTATTTCTACTAGAAGTTATGACTGAATTACTAGAAGTCTGTAGTAAGGGTACAGATGGGTGTTACCCAGTTGTCAGTGTGTATCTGACAGCACTGATTGGATAGATTAAGTATGTGCAGGTACACCCCCCCAACTGGTTACCACCCTCTGTACCCTGTGGGGAGTCGCTCTGGTAGACAGCGGTGCGGGTGCAGTTTAGAGGCAAAACAAGGAGTCCAGATTGTGCAACAAACAGTGTTTTATTCACACTTGCACACAAAATGAAAAACAGTCTCTTGGTGACAGTTCACACACAACGGAAATAACGTAGCCAAACAAAAACAGTCCAACACAGGTTCAGTCACCTGGGAGGTGTAGGTGCAGGTTCGCACCACGCTGTCGGCCCAGCCGCAGGAGAATCCAGCTTCAGGTAGCCAGGAACAAAATACCTCCTTGCTGAGCTCTTTCCTCCTGGACAGAGAACTCCCAGCCCTGTTAGCAGCTCCAGGATAATCACACTTCTCAGACACAGCTGCTGGCTGCGTTTTATATCCAGCCCAAAACATGGACTGGACCGTGGGGAGCAGCCACCCACCCTACTCTTTAGCTGCTCCCAGTAAGAGCCGGCCCGGATCGGCTTTGCAGCCATGCTATTTAACAAAGTCAAACAGCACTAGCTGCTGCAGACAAAAACCCGGCTCTCACCTCACCGAGGCCAGCAACCTCGGTGACACGTACCTGCCATCACATATGACACCTTGCACCTTACCACAACCCTTACTGCAGACTGCTAGCAATTCATCCATAACTTCTAGTAGAAATAATAAAGGAATGGCACAACATAGAGCCAAAAGAACAGATTCTCTAGAATTGTTATTACATGGGGAATGCATCAAGCTATTACCAGGAATGTCAGGAAAGTTGACAGGTCCTCTTTAATCATAATATCAATTTTCAGTGACGAACATTGCTAGGAGCACTCCTTTCCAATGATTTCCTCAGTTGTTGGCCTATGTAAAGGGGCCTTAAAGGATATAGACACCTTTGTAAAAAAAAATATATATATATATATTTTTACACTAATTAATTTATTTTGTAAAGAAAATAATTTCTCCAATTTCTATTTATCTGTCTCTTTTTGTTTTTGTTCTACAGCCTGCTGTTTTTCCTATGCACAGCAGGCTGTTCTCAGTGAGTTTACAGAGAATCCGTTACTGACGGATTTCCTGTAACTCCTCCTGTGTGCACAAGGGAGCGCGCACTGTCTCCCTCCTCCTTCCCTCCCTAGTCAGGAGTGCTGTATCAGAAGCTGCCAGGTCCGTAGCACATGAAGCCCCACCCCTCTCCCAAGAAGCCCTGCCCCTCACATCCATCTCTCTCACCAGGAGCAGCTCCAGACTACATTGTAGGTACAGGGCCTGTGGTGATGTCACAGTCATGTGATCAGCCATGTGTGTGGGAGGCGTTAGGGGAACACAGGCTCCGTGTAGGACTGGGCTGATGGAGAATGCAGAGGTACTTTATGTATGGAAGGTGTGTATAAAGCAGGGCTGTGTCAGTGTAACCAGTCTATTGTACAGTTTTCTGTGTGTAATG
This sequence comes from Bufotes viridis, assembly GCA_033119425.1. Lineage (NCBI taxonomy): Eukaryota > Metazoa > Chordata > Amphibia > Anura > Bufonidae > Bufotes > Bufotes viridis. The sequence continues at coordinate 235,869,980 of CM065590.1, forward strand.
TGCACACAGTAGTTCTATCTGTGTAATCGACATATAGCAGAGCTGTGTGTGCAATGTGTAAGTAGTAAACTATCTGTGTAATGGGCATGTGGTAAAGCTGTGTATGTAATATGTATATAGTAGTGTCGCTGTGTATGGCAGCGTCAGGTGGGCACAGTGTATGGCAGCGTCAGGTGGGCACAGTGTATGGCAGCGTCAGGCGGGCCCTGTGTATGGCAGCGTTAGGCGGGCCCTGTGTATGGCAGCATCAGGTGGGTGCTGTGTATGGCAGCGTCAGGTGGGTGCAGTGTATAGCAGCGTCAGGTGAGCGCTGTGTAAGGCAGCGTCAGCTGGGAGCTGTGTATGGCAGTGTCCGGTGAGTGCTGTGTATGGCAGCGTCAGGTGGGCGCTGTGTATGGCAGCATCAGGTGTGCGTTGTGTATGGCAGCGTCAGGTGGGCACAGTGTATGGCAGCGTCAGGTGGGCGCTGTGTATGGCAGTGTCAGGTGAGCACTGTGTATGGCAGCGTCAGGCGGGCCCTGTGTATGGCAGCGTCAGGTGGGTGCAGTGTATAGCAGCGTCAGGTGAGCGCTGTGTAAGGCAGCGTCAGCTGGGAGCTGTGTATGGCAGTGTCCGGTGAGTGCTGTGTATGGCAGCGTCAGGTGGGCGCTGTGTATGGCAGCATCAGGTGTGCGTTGTGTATGGCAACGTCAGGTGGGCACAGTGTATGGCAGCGTCAGGTGAGTGCTGTGTATGGCAGCGTCAGGTGAGTGCTGTGTATGGCAGCGTCAGGTGGGCCCTGTGTATGGCAGCAGTGGTCTTGTGTTTAGTGTATGATGTTGGATAAATGTAAAATTGTCTACATTTATTTCTGCATGGGAGACTCAGACTAGCAATGGTTTCCCATTATATATGTGAATTACCGCAAAATATTTGTACTCCTCCTCGCCTAAAAATACTCCTCAAAATTGTTAAGAGGAGTATTTTTACTCTGCTGGAAAAAATGTAGTACAACCTCTGCTGTCAGCTGTAACATACAGCTGGCAGTCTGCTTCAAACTGCAGACATAACCCCTTCCATGCCTTGGTCCTTAGGGACCACTGTATGGAAGGGGCTTTACCATCGGGCCGGTGCTCTGCTGTGACAGCGGCCCGATGCCGTCCCTCTCCCCCTGCTTCCCCCGCCATGTAGGATGGCCGTCCTCACCTCCATACAAGCTGTCACCCACCTCCCCTACAGGATGGCAACAAGCCCCCCCCCCTTCAGGATGGCTAACGACACAAAAAGCGCCCCTTGCCCTCCGCCAAGTCAAGGTTTGCAGAGCGGCAACGGGGCAGAGTGTTAGCTGTAACATACAGCTGACACTGCTTGAAATGGTCCTTAGGGACCATTGCATGGAGGGGATAACCTGCTTTGGCTGCCACAGCCTTCACCGGCATCTAGATTGCCATGGTATAGCTGATCCTGATCAGGCTTACTGTGAATGACAATACACTGCAGAACACTATACAGTGTACTGCAGTGTATTGTAGAGGCATCAGACCCACTGGATCTTCAAGAACCAACTTCTTCCTTTATCTACAAATATACTTGGTCAAAAATGTAAAATATAAAAAAACACTATACATGTGTGTATCGCTGTGTCCGTAACGACCTGATCTATAAAATGATCATGTACTTTTACTGAACAGAGAACGCGATAAAAAAAAGAAAAACTATGATGGAATTGTAATTTTGCCCACTGCATTTCCCACAAAATGGTATAAAAAGTGATCAAAAGAGTCATATGTACCCCAAAATAGTACCAATCAAACCATCATCTTATCCCGCAAAAAATTGAGCCCCTACCTAATACAATCGCACAAAAAATAAATCTGGAATCCATAAGGAAATTCTTAGATAACCTGAACCTTTTACGCCGAACTTGAAAACTGAAGTTCACTCAACACTAATTGCAACGATTTAGCTCATAGCTTGAAAAAAGCGGAGAACAATGCGACCACAGGGGTGAATAAGGTGTTTGAGAGTGTAGACATTTTTTTCTTTTATATATAGATGTCATTTAGCAAATTGGTGTAAAGTAGAACTGGCTTAGTTGTCCATAGCAGCCAATCAGATTCCACCTTTCATTTTTCACAGCTCCATTGGAAAATTGAAAGGAGGAATCTTATTGGTTGCTATGGGCGACTAAGCCGGTTTTCCTTTGCACAAGTTTTGATAAATCTCCCCCACTGAGTACTTCTATGTGTACATAGCATTGTGTGTTGTCACACTGTACTAATCTGTGTGGGACAAGTGACCGCGGACTGCACACAATACTGTGTTCAGAAGAGAGGGCACGTAGTGAGAGCTGTCAGTAATGAAATCTATATCCTGCTTATAACACCATGGTTCTAACTGTAGATCGCTGCACTAATGTTATCAGCAGAAATATCTATTGTGTCTACAAATAATGGACTTTCTACAGAATGGAAAGTGAGAAATAGATATGCTGATTGAAGGCTGTAGCATACTGTAAGACTCACCATGTTGTGGATTAGAATGAAATCTTACAATTCCAGCAGCCTATATGTAAGTGGCTGCTAGCTGTGCTATGTAACAGGATGTGGGGGCGGGGCAGCAGAGCTGTGCGGGTGCATGTGAAATCCACAGGAACGCCCACAGAGCCTGATGAGACATCCGAACAGTGAGTGAATCTCATAGAAGAGCATTTCTGAGAGCATGTGAAGCAAAGCTGATACCAGTAAACAAACAAGTGCAATTTTATTATGTGCTGCATTACGGTAAGATGTGGAGTTATTGATTTTTAGTGCACCAAGGTGTCCATAGCCTTTAGAGGGGTTGTGCCATGAAAAATATTATATACTGGTAGCTTTCAAACCAGCACCTGGATCTGAATACTTTTGTAATTGTCATTATAAATTTAGCATAGCCACTGAGTAATTTGATAAAATATATTTGTATAGCGCCACCTGCTGTTTGTTCTTTTCTTATTTATTTGTCCGGCTTACTGAGAAGGCCGCACATGCTCAGTTTTATCCTTCAAGGGCCTCCTGAGTTGTGATAGGGAGAGCATGGACATGAATGTGGAGATCTCTGGATCCATGTGAGGTACAGGGTTGGTTGTAGCTTACAAAGAGATTGTCATGTACTATATAATCTATGATTTTAATTTTTTACATTAGACTTGGGATAATCCCTTTAGGCTAGTGGATGTCAATATGAGATCGAGTGCCAGCAATGCCTTGGCCTTAAAGCAGACAGGTGCATTACATTTGACATCACAGTGAAACTGAGTCAATAAGTGGCTTTGGAAAAAACGCACACCAATATAATGCCAAACACGATGTAAAAACAGGATGTGAACTTAGCCTTACGTACCGCTCTCATACTCCATCAGCCAACACATTGGTATTGATAGATTGTGGGCCTGTGTGCTTTAATATGCCAGATCTGAAGAGAATGTGTCATCAGAAAATGACCTATTGTTTAAATCATATTTTTATGTTTAACATATTGTTAAATAATTTTTGGTGATGATATGTTTAATTTCCCAGGTCAATACCTATATTTAAACAAAAACTTTAAAATCCTGCAGTTTTTCCACTGGCCACAAAACCTAATTATAGACGCCACTTCTTGGTCTATACAGATCACTTCACTGCAGTTACCTGCTTATCTGTCATTCTAATCCTGCCAGTAATGATATCACCTCTCTGTATAGATAAGACAGGATCCACTATTCACAATAGGTGATTGCCACAGATTATCTATTCTTTCCTTGTACAATGACCTCTGCTCAGGTCACAGAGCATGCCTAGAAAACTCTCCCACAGAAGTAAATGAGTTCCCTTCAGGCCATTGTGTCTATGGACCATGGGGCTACCGTAAAGCAATTTTCTTAATGCTGTGTAATTGCTGTTAAGAACAGCTCAGGCAAGATGGCCGCCCCCATAATCATGCTCAGGAAACAGAATACAAAAATCTCTAATCATAAAATAAAAACAGATTAGAAAAAAAAGGAGATGTATCACTATCTGCTTTTAACGGGGGTGTAATTACCTATCTGCTTTTAACTGGGGGTGTAATTACCTATCTGGTTTTTCAGATACATTTTTGGGTGACACATTTCCTTTAAATCCCTGTCTAGGCCGGCATGAGTTTATTCCCTTTGAAACTAAATTCTGGTGTAAGAATGACTGCACAGGATATTATTTTGTGATTGGACAGTAGGAGTTCTCCTCCCCAAATTGCATTTTTATTACAGTAAATTATTATACTCCTGTGGCCAAAAAAGTTTCTTCTGGAAGTTCTGCTCAACAGCCCAAGTTAATACAGATCACAGCAATGCGTGGAGAAGCCCTTTAGTATTGGCTGTAGTATGACATTTTCTCCTTTTGTTTCCTTTCTTTCTGTCTTCTCCTGTATTTTATGACAACAATACTTCCCTGTGTTCCCAGTCCAGGGGTCTATAGTATCTACCGGAGTGAATGCATTTGGTTTGAACAAGGTCAGGAAAGACTCAGACAAAGAAAGGTTTGCAGGTGCTGTGAGTTGACTGGCATGGTGCCAGGCTGGAATATAAAGCAGGTCCTATTTGTGCCTGAGGACCAGATTAGAGTTGAATTCACGTGTAATTAGTAGGAATCGCCTTGTATTTTTATTGTCCCACTGATTGTTCTGCTGTTCATTTGTACCTCTCGTGGGTTGTTTCAAGTTTCATAACTTCTTTCTTGCTTCCTGAGTTGAAGCAATTGATTAGGATGGCTTTTGTTAAATGTTTGATCTTCATGTGCTTTGTGGGTTTGAGTAGTCAAAAGGTTTGCTGTTTGTACAGTAAGTGCATAGAAATCTGCTCATCTTAAAGGGGCTTTCCGGTACTTAGGCTTTCCAACACCTCCACAATCAGCTGTTTCAGGAGGTCACTTGTGCTAGAAGCTATACAGAGGACAGAAGACTTCATCCACTGTATAATTTCTGATGTTGGTGTACTGCTCTTGAATGGGATCTGATCTGCAGCACCTCAGCATGGCTCCCCTTTTGCTTCTGGCTCCGTCCACTGTAATGTTTTCAGCCCTAGTGACTAGATGTTGTCCTCCTTACACATTGGAGCAAAGTTGGCCAAACCCACTGATCACAGTGGCCCGGCCAACTATCTTATGTGTATGAAGGCCTCCCAACTCTTCCCCAACAGATGATGTTTGAAAGATCCGGCATGTAGAATTTCAAAATCCGTTCCTTTTGTTGTCAGGTGAGATGAGCCACCAGCAGTGGCCTACTCTACTCTGCCAACTGAGATTACATGCAGGGCCAAGCTGTGCGCATATGTATGGACAAGTTAGGAGAAATAGCCCAAATGAGTGTTCGCCTGAAAGCTATTGAAGGTGTATAAGGACCTTCAGGGTTGTCTAGAGCATGAAGAGGTTGGTTATGATACAGAATATATTTTACATACAGTAAGCAGGGTGTGTACAGCGGTATATACCATGACTAATAGACTACAATGTCCATGCCGGTGTCTGATTCTAGCCAGTAAGCTACAGGTGGGTCCCTGATGTTGCTTTATGTGACCGAGTAATTTTATTTGCTCCCTCAACTGGAAGCTTTGTGTCCGCCACTCCCTGCCCGGGTAACTGGAGCTGTTAACATCCCTGTTCTGAAGTAATACTACACTTAAGGAAACCTGAGCACTGTGAATTGCTTTGTGTTCTGTTCATTGAGGCCATTATTGAAAGCAAAATAAAATGGACATTGTGTACACCACTAGGCTTTGATATGATGAATATCCCCGGTTTTCACTGGTACTGTGTACGCCGTACAAAAATGTTTTGAAAAGAAGTTGATAGAGCACCATTCAGATCCTGGAATCTGTGGCTATACGGTTTACTACGAGGAGACTCATATTGAGGAGTTTTGTTGAAAAAGAATGTCTATTTCCAAGACCGATCTGCTTATTCATGTGTTGTATCTGCAGAGACTTTGTTTTGTTCCATGGTTTCTCAAAGAAATCTGCTCACTAGCCAAAAGGGAGTATTATTTTCAAGGTATCCCTAGGACCTGCAATGCCAAGCCCATGCATGATGCTATTAAAGGGATATTCCGGTTGTGTCAAGTTGTCCCCTATACACAGGATAAGGCATAGCCATTAGATCGATGGAGTTCCTATTGCTGGGACCACAACTGATCATGAGAATGGGGAACTCCAACCCCATGAGCCCTTTAAAATGAACGGAGTGGCAGGTCAGGCATGCACACTGCTTCCCCGCCGCTCGGGGCTATTTTCAGCAGTCCCATAGAGAATAAATGGAGTGGCAGTGGACAAGTGCAACCATTTCTTCAATGGTGGTTCTTATGGTGGGACAACCCCTTCAACAGCATGAAGATATGCTTTATAACAGCCACATGGGCCATAGACACAATGGTCAGGAGGGACCTCATTGACTTTTATGGCATTCTCGGTGACCTCTGCAGAGGTCATTTTGCAGGGAAAAGGAATGGATAATCTATGACCATCAACTATTGTTAAATATATAGAGATGTTATCTTTCATTGTAGCTGTGGCTGTGTTGATAATGAGATAACTGATGAAAAGGGATTTTTACAGAACAGGAGGAATTGTTAGGTCATTATTTGGCCTAGTGGACAGTGCGAAAACTGTGGGATTTTAAGGCATGGAAAATCTAAAAAGAATCTCCAATATTTTTTTTTATAAAATATGTTTAACGTAACAACTTGATTTAAAGTATTTTAGTCATATTCTGATGACACATTTCCTTTATACAAAATCATTGCTTTTCCAACAGAAAGGCGACTTTTGCACTGCATTTTGAATCAATATTTGTAAGCTTACATTGGTTCTAAAATCTTTCCATCATTCTTATCTGTTTTTTGTTCCACTTCTGCTTTTTGGCTTAAAAATATTGTTGTAAAATATTGATGTGTGAAAGTGGCCAAAGTATGCATCTCTGCTCTCTATAGATCCGTTACACAACTAAAAACTGCTATGCATCAGTATGGCTTAGAGGCCCTGCCTGCACTCTTCTGTTAAGGCCTCATGCACACGACAGTTTTTTTATGCTGTCCGCAAAAAGGGGTTCCGTTGTTCAGTGACCCGTGTCCGTTTTTGCCTTCCGTTGTGTTTCCGTGTGTCTTCCGTTTTTTTTAGCGGACATGACCCAAAAGATTTTACTAAAAGACAGGCTGACATTTTTTTTTTTGCATGTTTTAAATATAAGATAGAAATGAGGGTGTGAGCACTCACACAGGTGTGATGGAAGAGGTGTATAAAAGAGTGGGGGGAGGAGTAGTGAACAGACGCCCCTGACGAAGCTCATTGGAGTGAAACCCGAGTCGGGTAGAGTCTGAGAAAATACCTATTATTATGTGCTTTTAATCGGTTGTATGTGAGTATAATTTATTAAAAAACTCTAGACGTTGAAGTAGTTCTGCACCATTGGAGTGATTTCTGTCCTTGCAGCACTGTGTGGCATAAGAGTGGATTGGAGAAGTACGTAGAGGTCTTCATACATATATAAGAAAAGCCTGTCTCAAAACTACATCCTGTGAGTATATTGGTGAGAGCAGGTGGAGGTTGTGGTTGGTGGAGCTTCACTACGATATATTTATTTCCGACACTAAACAGGATTTCCCGAGAGAGAAATCTGGAAAACTCATACAGACGTGTGGAAGGTGAAACATAATTTGAGGAGCCAGAACGCGCGGTCTTATCATTGAATTTCCTATTGAATGTGAACTGATCCCTACAAAGAAACTCGCAGCGAGGGACTATTGCTTTATACTGGTGACTTTCTTTGATTCAAATTTTTCCCAAGTGCCTGCCAAGGGATCCGCAAAAAAAACGGACACGGAACGCGAATGACACACGGATGGCCATCCGCATTTTTTCACGGACCCATTGACTTGAAAGGGTCCGTGAACCGTTTTTCACGGACAAGAATAGGACAGGTTATATTTTTTTGACGGACTGGAATCACGGACCACGGACGCGGAGGACAAACGGTGCATTTGCCGAGGTTTCCACGGACCCATTGAAAACCAATGGGTCTGCAGAAAATCACGAAAAACGGAGCAACGGACACGGAATCAAACAACGGTCGTGTGCATGAGGCCTAACTTTACTGGGCAGAAAACAAATCATTGGGAGCTTAAAGCATACTTGTCTTTACAGAATAACACTATATCTGGCCTTTACAAAATGCGTCCTCCATTTATCACCAGCTTTCCCCTCTGTAGACTCTATCTCCAATTGTCATTTTTCCCTGAGATCTTGGGGGATGACTAGCTAATATTACATATTCCATATACTATACATAGAGAGAAGGTGTGCCTGCTCCTCTGTTTCTCTGTAGCACAGCAACAGTAGTAATAGAGGACATTGCACAGCGGTAATGAGCATTGCAGCTGTGAATTCAGCACTGAGGTGAGATAGTAAACTTACTAGAGTCAGCAGCAGGTTCCTGTGCCTCAGTGTATTTTCAGCAGCTCACTCCTCCCCCCTCCCCTCCCCATAGACTTCTGTAGGCAGTATGCAACCTGATCCCTCAGAGAGTTATTAATCTGCCTAGTCTCTGAAGATGACTTTTAGCAGTGAATTGAGGGTAAATGATCAGTAGGAGGAGAAGTGCTTAATAAGTGGAGAAAGAAGCATCTTCTTTCATAAGATATTTTGCAATGTTTTTTTTATTATTTTTCTGTTTTTACTTATGCTATTGATAGAAAGTTTGCTAAAATGATAATTCCTATTCAAAGAGAATTTTCTCTGAAAATGTCAAATTAGACAATATATTAGCAAATGGCCTGTACTTAAAAGCTAATCAGAACATCTGAACAGATGATGACCATGCATTCTGGTTGCATGGCCACCATTAATAATTTGCACTTTAACGCTGCATGGTTTTGACCACAATTTGGTGCACATCATACCTATGTGAAAGCGTAAGAACTTGGCCTTGTAAATTTAGGGAACATCCTACTTTGACTGCCTCTACGTATGTGTGCCAAGGTTAAACCCAACACCTATCAGATTAGGCTGTATATAAATAGATTATCCATGTTTCATTCTGCTCGCTTAATCAGTTTGATGGCCTTAGACGACACGACAACATTTCTGGAGATTAAACAAATAATTGGATTTTTTATAGTACAGTTTTCTTTTTGTTCTGTTAGCTCTGTGTGCAGTCATTATGCTGACACTGGCCACTGGGTTTAGGGTGGTGTTTGTGAAGGCCTTTCCAGAGTCAGAATCCTTTTTAGTTCCACAGGTCACATTTGTTTGTCCTGACTGATTGTGTATCTGCCTTTGTCCTAGAGCTTAGTTTATTAACATAATTGTCTACCGCAAAATGCCAGTGTGTGTCTGGCCGGATTATTTCCTACCCACTGTACAGGAAACTGGGTTAGCAATAAGCGCTTCAGCATTTAGTGTGCACTGTCATCTGATCTTGCACAAAATAGACGTTGGATACGTGCATTTTTCTTTAAAATAAACAGTAATCCCCCTTTCCCTATATAATAATCATAGAAGAGTCCACTAAACTATGCTTCCTGCCCCCTTCCTACTAAGAACACATGCTTTCTCAGCCAAACCGAACATACATGTGTGTAACGGGATCGTGATAGCTATTGGCCACATGAGTGTTTGGACGACAGCTCTATTATATCTATGGTCAGTGTTTAAGAGACAACCTAAATGCCTATATTATATATGCTGAAAACTTGAAAAAATCGTCAACAGGACTTTTTTTCCGTCTTACATAACGAAACAAGATGGAACCGTTATTTGTGCCCATAGAACTCTATTAGGACGGATCTTAAGGCTTCCGTTTTGCATTCCGTCCTTAAATTCCGTTATAAAGGAACGGTATAATGGAATATACAACGTATATGTGAACCCACCCTAAATAAGTCTGGTAAGCCAAGAGGGCAGCTACCTGGAGTCTTCACTCATGGGGGGATGATCTTCTACCTGATGGTTGCTGACTGCATAAGAGCATCTACCTGAACTCTGACAGTGGTCACAGTCATTAGACAGTGTCAGAAGATCACTGTACCTTCAGTGAAGAACTGGAAACCTCCAGAGATCATAGCATAGATCTTTGCATATATTTTTTGCAAGACATTTTAGAGAAAATGTGACTGCAGATCAAAGCCAGGATGCCAGTTTTATGCATTAGAGTTCAAAATCAAGGGTGTAGGTAATACATGCAAAGTTACAGTAGAAACACTGCGTAAAATATATTTCAAAACCTTGACATGTAAACATCAAAGAGAAGTTGAATAATTTGGGGGTTACGTACGCATAAGGTAAAAGAAAGTAGAACAGTGTAAAAACCCCATAACTTTGGCTCAGTGACATGACTAGGAGACAGAAACGGAAGAACATGAAGAAAAAAGCAAAAACCTTGAGAGTTTTCGCTCAGATGAGGGACAGATATTCAGAGAGCATAAATACACATGGCAGCAAAGTATAGTATCAGTCAGGCAGTGCTGAGAAGTTAGCTGGGCTAAACAGGCGAGTAGTAGTCGGTCCACATTGAAGTAAAAATCTTGTGGCAAAGTTATCAACAGCTGTCCAGAAGTTTTTGGCTTTAAAAAGCCACAGAGTGCTCAAAAAATTATGCAAACAAATCTACTCTTTCTGCCGCGCTTGCCAAAAGATGAAAAAGTAGACATGATTTACTAGGAGGGGTGTGGTCTATAACATTTAGACTGAAAACGATGCAAATTTTGATTAAATTTGATAGCGGCACCCTGCCTAGCATTATGAATAGGGGATCCCGGTCTCCTAGAACCCCTTTAAAAGTTAATCATTCTAAATGTTTCTTTTATATGCTTTTTACAGCACTTTTTGCTGGCCACAAACTATGCTTCTTCATGGGGATGAGCTATGGCATTAGAGATTGCTTCTACCCCATATTGTGGAGGGGATCGCTGCATGTGAATTCAGCGGTCATCTCCACTGATGAGTGGTGATTGTCGGGAATAAACGCTTCAAGCCGTGTAAAAGGGGCCTTAAAGGGGTTGTCACTTCAGCAAGTGGCATTTATCATGTAGAGAAAGTTAATACAAGCCACTTACTAATGTATTGTTATTATCCATATTGTCTCCTTTGCTGGCTGGATTCATTTTTCCATCATATTATACACTGCTCATCTTCATGGTTACGACCACCCTGCAATCCAGCAGTGGTGGTCGTGCTTGCACACTTTATGGTGGCCTGGGACTGTGGCGCATTCTTAGTATTAACTTTGTCTACATGATAAATGACATTTGCCAAAGTGAGACAACCCCTTTAAGTTTCTGCAGTGTCTAGTTGCCATTGGCATTTTACGTGTGATACTGTGATGTGGTTTTCCATAGGCAGTTCTAGGAACATCTTCCTAATGCTGTACCTTTAAAGAAGGTGCACCTCAAATTGCAGCAAACTGGAGCCATTTTCTACTCTGAAGGAAAGGTACAGTACGTCTCCTATTATTGCTATTAGTCTTTGAAATGCATTGACATGCAACACGTTTTATCCTTTATTACTATAGCGAGAAGCAAGCAGCTGTTTTGCTGTTTTACAGTGATGCAGGAAATCATCCGCTGACCTAATTGTCCATTTATCTTGTCTGTGCTGCAGATGGAGTGTGTGCACACAGCATATATAGAAAATCGAACAGCACAACATTAGTTTTTCTGTGGAGGGCTCCTGAGAGGTAGCACTACACCCTCATATTGAATGCTTGCCAATGTAATGTATGTCGGTTAAGGGTGAACTGCATTACACAGTCCATGGACTGTGGCACTGTTCCTAGGAAAAGCAGGCCTTATTCTATTTATACCAGGCCATTGTCGGCCGAATCGTACGAAAGCTCGTTAGCGATGATCTGGCAGTGTAATACTGTGTTTCTAATCTGTTGTTATTTGCGCCAAATGTTTTTTATAGTGTAGTTTGAAAAAAATGTTTGATATCTCATAATGACATATCAAAGGCTTTGATCAGCGGGGTCTGAGTGCTGAGACCCCCACCAATTGCTAGAAGGGGGAGGGAAAAGCACTCACACAGAGCACTCTCTCCCCTCGCTGCAGGAGACGGAGTCGAGAAGGTCCAGTAGAGGAGGGAGGAATGAGAGTACGCTATGTGAGCTCTTCTCTCTCCTCATTCTAGCAATCGGCGGAGGTTTCAGCACTCACCGATCAAAGCCTTTGATGTCTCGCTATGACATGCCAAAAGTTTTTTTTAAAGTACAGTTACACTTTAAGTGTTGGCATTTTGCAGCCAATTAAAAGTTTTTGTTGTTGTTTGGTTCTTATAACAGTATCATGAGGACAGAGCAGCCCCGGTCTTAGCCACTCTATGTCTTCCTCAGTGCAGAGGGAGGGTAGCTTTGCTGTACACACTGGTACAGAAGTCAGTGCCACTTATTGGGATGTCATGTATCGGAGAAGCACTAGCACTTTGGATCCATGTGCTCATCTGCCTCGTTTCTAAGTGAGGTCTCCTTATGAAAAGCAATAGGAAAAGGGCAAATGCCTTCCATTTTATTTTTGTGTTAGTGTGAACCGGGTTTTTAAAGATCTAGGGGGTAATTGATTATTCTGAAATACGCCTATTTAGGTGAATTTTAGGCCCAGATTGCGGCGCATCGCTCACGCCAGGTCTAATAAGTAGGCGTGGTGTGGGCTGGAGAAGGGGAAGAGCCAGCAGACCTGTCCCATTTACCGTTTTCTATGCCTGCTTTAGAGGTAGAAAATGGTCTAAATGTAAGACAGCTAGGAAGAGGTCTTATATTGAGAAGTGCCGCTGGATTCGACAAAGTCTTTATAACTTTGACGGATCCGCCAGCGATGGGGTTTATTAAGACTGGCGTCTAATACGCCGGTCTTAATAAATGTGCCCCTTGGTCTACTGAAGATGCTGTTTTCAGGGTGGCACTTCTATAATGAGGTCTGTTTGGTTTCCGTTCAGATGTCCACTTTTGTAGCTGAAAAAAAAGTCCTGACTTTTTTTGTCCACTCTTTTTGGTGGAATCTGCTAATGGAGACCAGGAACACGGCTTCTGACGCAGATGTGAACAAGCCCTTACATCTGAAAAGAAAAACTTGCAGGAAGGAGAGAGTAGTGTACATGCACCTGTGTTCTGATGCAGAGGCGCACAATCTGACTTTTGTGCCTGAGCGTCAGCTTCTGTCATTACCTCCATTGTTATCTCTCCAGGAGTCATAGCCGGTACTGGAACCTTATTTCCAGTGTGTATCTCTTACCTCACTACTAGGGTTTGTTTGATGCTTTATTGCTTTAAAGACTTCATTGTCTGGTATGAATATCAGACTAAGAACAGGACTATAAGCAACAATGTATTTTTCCAGAATAGTTTCTAGGATCAATGGCTCATCAGTAGCTGCAGGTGGCTTCCCATTTCTGCTTCACATCCATGTAAGGCTAGTTTCACACCTGTATTCAGTATACGCACTGGGAAATTCTCCCAACTCGTTTGTCTATACACTGTCATTCGCCAGCATGTTTTCAGAAGTCTACTAAAGTAGTAAAGAACCTCTAGGGCAGTGACGGCGAACCTTTTAGAGACCGAGTGCCCAAACTGCAACCCGAAACCCACTTACTTATCGCAAGGTGCCAACACGGCAATTTAACCTGAATACTACAGTCCAGTAGTACATCTCCCAAGTACTTTATCATTTAGCTATAATACCGGCCTACATTCAGTGCGCTGCCTGTGCTGTTCATAGTGCGCCCTGCGCTGATGAATGGCAGGAAAGTCTAAGGCATATTGGTACACCGTAGACTTTATCCAAGGTGCGGGTGCCCACAGAGAGGGCTCTGAGTACCGCCTCTGGTACCCGTGCCATAGGTTCGCCGCCACTGCTCTAGGTTGACCATATAGATTGCATCTTGCAGTTTAGTATTATACTGTTATTTTGTGCCTGAAGAAGTGATTAGATTCATGTCATGCATGATGGATGCTATTGTCTGCAGTTGCTTATCCCAGTGTTGGAGTTCTGTGATTCTGTTTTTAATTTATTTTTGTACTGAATGTTTTATTCATGTTGACTATACACAGATGTGATTTGATACTATGATTACTTTGTGCCTAGTGTTGATATTTGGTGATAAGCTGTTTAAGCTACTTTCACATCTGCATTTTTGCCACATCCGTCATAGATCAGCAAAAACGCTCCTGTCATGATAATACAACCGTCTGCATCCGCTATGTTCGGATCTGGTTGTATTATCTCTAATATTCATTTCTAAAACCATTATAAGTCAATGGGTGCCAGATCCGTTTTCTTTTGTGTCCGAGAAAACCGATCCGTCACCATTGACTTACATTGTGAGTCATGACGGATCCGTCTTGCACCGCATTCCAGGACTCACTCAAAAACGCTGCTTGCAGAGCTTGTCTGTGCATCGTGGGAACTCAATGAAACAGAAGGGAATGCATTCTTGACAATGAATGTGGATAAAACGGAAGCGTTTTCCTCCGGTATTAAGATCCTATGACGGATCTCAATAGCAGAAAGGGAAAGCGCAGATGTGAAAGTAGCCTTGGAAGTGTGTTAAAAGGGTGTTCCAAGATGTTTATACTGATGACCTATCCTCTGAATAGGTCATCAGTTTCTGTTCGGTCGGGTTGAACCCACCAATCAGCTGTTTAAGGCAGCGTTCCTTGCAGTAGCATGATGGCCTTCTCCAGCTTTTCTAGGCTAAGTGACAATGGATTCATGTATGCATCTCATCTCAGCCCCATTGAAGTGAATGGGGCTGAGAGCGATACTAAGCACAGCCGCTATACATTCTAAGGCGCTATGCTTGGTGAGCTGTGAGATGGCAGCGGCACTCACAGGAGCACTGGTGCATTCTTCAACAGCTAATCGGCAGGGGTCCCGGGTGTCAGACCCCCACCGATCAGATACTGATGAACTATCCTGAGGATAGGTCATCAGTATAAAAATCCTGGAAAAACCTTAATAAAATAACATAGAGGCTCTAGATGGACCATATAGATTGCACTCACTTGCACTTCATATTGAACATATTTTTGCACATACATATTTCTTTGCTTTACTGTATATTATATAGTAAATACTATAAGCTATTGTGATAATAATACAGGCAAAACAGTAGGAAAATGGGAAGATGACAGTTCCTCTGGAAGCTTTAATGGCTGTCATTTTTTGTTACCAGCATCTATCACAAATTAGATTGTGAGCCACACCGGACAGTACAGGAACTATTGTAAGTGAATACCTATAAGCACTGCTAGGTAGGATGCTGTTTTATAAAGCTTGTGTGTGAGAGTCATAGAAGAATCCAGCTATAGAATTTTATTGTAGCTAAGGATTAAAACCTGATACACAAAGCAAGGACAGTGTTGACGCGTTTCGGATCAACAGATCCAGATCCTTACTCATGGTTTGCCTGTATGATATGCCTCCAAGTGCAGCCATTCCTAATGCAGGTTTGTTGAGTGCACTTGATGCATATGTTCCAAGTCAGCCTGTTACGCTGTGTGTGCATCCATTATGTGGACGCAGACAGTTGGAAGGAGTAGGACGATGTCACTTAAAATCAATCTGGTGTCTTCACACGCTGGCATCAAGCTGAAATAATGGGAATAGGTGGCACTCGCTTCTCCCTGCCTCATTTCATTTAGGATGTGATTTTGTGTACGCTGCCACTATCAATCTCATCACTTTCACAATATTCCCTCTCAGTGTGAGCAGGAAGTTTCTAATGAGATAAAAAGAAATGACATTTATTCAGTATTCATACCGATGTCCTGTCCCAGAGCTCAGATTTGTAGTTTTTATACACCACATAAGGTTTAAAGTAGCGTTTAAAAAGAAGTGACTAAAAAAGGTCTATTCATAAATCAAATAATAACACCAGGGATGCAACAAGTGAGCCGATAAAATCAAATCATGTAAGATATGCTAGGCATCAGGAGCTCCCTAGGTAAGGCGACGTGACGCGTGACACAACAAAAACACTAGTGCTACTTGTCTACAACTTACTGTTGCTTCACTATTTTAGAGCTTTATATACAATATCTCACAAAAGTGAGTACACCCCTCACATTTTTGTAAATATTTTATTATATCTTTTCATGAGACAACACTGAAGATATGACACTTTGATACAATGTGAAGTAGTCAGTGTACAGCTTGTATAACAGTGTAAATTTGGTGTGTCCTCTAAATAACAAGACACAGCCATTAATGTCTAAACCGCTGGCAACAAAAGTGAGTACACCCCTAAGTAAAAATGGCCACAATGTGCCCAGTTAGCCATTTTCCCTTCCCGGTGCCATGTGACTCATTAGTGTTACAAGGTCTCAGGTGTGAATGGGGAGCAGTCGTGTTACATTTGATGTTATCGCTCTTGCACTCTCTCATACTGGTCACTGGAAGTTCAACATGGCACCTCATGGCAAATAACTCTCTGAGTATCTGAAAAAAATTATTGTTGGTCTATGTAAAGATGGAATAGGCTATAGGAAGATTGCCAACACCCTGAAACTAAGCTGCAGCACAGTGGCCAAGACTATACAGGGGTTTAACAAGACTGGTTCCACTCAGAACAGTCTTCTCATTGGTTAGCCAAAGATGTTGAGTGCACGTGCTCAGCATCCTATTCAAAATAGACATATGAATTCTGGGAGCATTACTGCAGAGGTTAAAGGGGTGGGGGGTCAGCCTGTCAGTGCTCAGACCATACGCCGCACACTGCATCAAATTGGTCTGCATGGCTGTCGTCCTAGAAGGAAGGCTTTTCTAAAGATGATGCACAAGAAAGCCCGCAAACAGTTTGCTGAAGACAAGCAAACTAAGGACATTAATTACTGGAACCATGTTGTGTGGTCTAATGAGACCAAGATAAACTTATATGGTTCACATGGTGTCAAGCGTGTGTGGTGGCAACCAGGTGAGAAGTATGAAGACAAGTATGTCTTGCCTACAGTCGAGCATGGTGGGAATGCCATGATTTGGGGCTGCATGAGTGCTGCCGGCTGTGAGGAGCTACGGTTCATTGAGGAAACCATGAATGACAACATGTTCTGTGACATACTGAAGAAGAGCATGATCCCCTCCCATCAGAAGCTGGTCAGCAGGGCAGTATTCTAACATGATAATGACGTCAAACATACCACCAAGACGACCACTGCCTTGCTAAAGAAACTGAGGGTAAATGTGCTGGACTGGCCAAGCATGTCTCCAGACCAAAACCATATTGAGCATTTGTGGGACATCCTCAAATGGAAGATGGAAGAGCACAAGGTCTCTAACATCCACCAGCTCCATGATGTCATCATAGAGGAGTGGAAGAGGATTCCAGTGGCAAACTGTGAAGCGCTAGTAAATTCCATGTCCAAGAAAATGTGTTGGAAAATAATAGTGGCCAAACAAAATATTGACACTTTGGGCACAATTTGGCCATTTTCACTTAGGGGTGTACTCACTTTTGTAGCTAGCGGTTTAGACATTAATGGCTGTGTTGACTTATTTTGAAGGCACACCAAATTTACACTGTTATACAAGCTGTACACCGACTACTTTACATTGTATCAAAGTGCTATATCTTCAGTGTTGTCCCATATAAAGATATAATAAAATATTTACAAAAATGTGAGGGGTGTACTCACTTTTGTGAGATACTGTTTATAGGTAATGTTCTGGTAATAATTAAAGGCATAGTGTAGGTCAGACAGATAAGGGGGTGGTTATTTCTAAATAACATGATATAGTGCACAATCAGTTTGATAAACCTCTTAGGCCGGTTCACATCGAGTCCCTGCACTTTGTCAGTGTCAGCGCATCCAGCTGTCCCTATTTTCTATTTACAGAAAGCCCGTTTTTCCGTGTTGCGTCTGTGGTTTTATCAAAAGTCAGTAACAATTGTGTTGTGACATTGGTAGTTTGCTTAACAGTTTGTTAAAAAAAAAATAAAATTTATGTACGGTGTTCTTTTTTCCTGACAGTGGCTCACACTGCATTAGTTTCCTTAGCGAATTATCACCCAGTGCAAAACTTCTAGCAAAAGAAAATGTTACCAAATCTTCTTTAGAATAGAAATTAGATATCATTGTGGACAGAATACCTCTCCTCATAAATTACATTTCTACATTACACTTTTAAAGGGGTTGAATGGCCAGTGCATATTTTTAGGATAGGTCATCCATAGCTGATCGGTGGGGGTCCGACTCCCCCAACTCCTACCAATCACCTGTTTAAAAAGGAGGCGCTTATGCGAGAGTTACTTCCCCTTCAAGATTACACTGTGCATCATCTCGGAAGTGTCGGCGGCGCAGTGTAATTACAAGTGCTTATTTCATTCACTTGAATGGGACGAGCACTTGTAATTACAGTGTACCGCTCCTGCAAGTGAGACGACGCACAGTGTAATCTTCAGGAGGAAGTAGCGCATGTCTCCTCTTCAAATAGCTGATTGGTGAGGGTGTCGGGAGTCAGACCCCTACTGATCAGATATGGATCCTGCGGCTAGGTCATCAGTATGTACTGGCTGCACAACCCGTTTAAAAAAGCAATGAAAAAATGTACTTTATAATTAATGTGCAGGAGAGATGACCTTTAAGGGGTTACCCGGGCTTTGAATATTGATATCGTGAGGATAGGTCATCAATATCAGATCGGCAGGGGTCTGATACCCGGCACCCCAGCAGATCAGTTATATGAAGGGCAGGCGCGCACTGGACGAGCCTAACCTTCATACAGCTGATCAGCTGGGGTGTCGGGTGTCTAGTCCTGTAGAGCTTCTTCTGATACTTGATATTGTAGAAGAATATTTTCGGGAGAATGTGTAAGAGGTTGAATACAAGAGGTGAAAAAGTCTTTTGCATCATGTAAAAAGTCTCCAGATCAGGTGATGTGAAGAAACAAAACAGCCTATATTAGGGTACTTTCACACTTGCGTTGCTGGATTCCAGCAGGCAGTACCGTCGCCGAAACTGCCTGCCGGATCCAGTAATCTGTATGCAAATGGATACCATTTGTAGACGGATCTGGATGCGGATCTGTCTCACAATTGCATTGCAATACCGGATCCGTCTCTCCGGTTGGCGTAGACCGGAAGACCGGATCCGTCAATGCGGTAATTTTAATGCTGGATCCGGAACAAGTACATTTCAATGGAAATTAATGCCGGATCCGGCATTCCGGCAAGTGTTCCGCAATTTTGGAATGAGAAAATACCGCAGCAGGCTGCAGTATTTTCTCCGGCCAAAAAACGTAAGAGGGACTGAACTGATGCATCCTGAACGGATTGCTTTATATTCAGAATGCATTAGGATTAAACTGATCAGTTTTTTTCCGGTATTGAGCCCCTAGGACAGAACTCAATCCCGGAAAAGAATAACGCTAATATGAAAGTACACTTACATATTTTGGAGATTACATGTTAAAGGGGTTGTCCAGTTTTAGGAGGAAACTGGAAAAATCGTGGGATCCACCTGCAATAAAGAACTGGTAAGTATTTACTTGTAAGTTGTCACTCTGGTTCTCCTGGCCAGGTTCTATTTAATCTGGTTGCGGTGGTGATGTCGTACTGACAACATATGACCGCTGCAGTCAATCACTGGCCTCAGAAGTGCACCTGACGAGGCCAGTGATTGGCCATGTCATATAAGTACTTTCCAGTTCTTTATTGCAGACGGATCCCGAGGGTTCTCCGGTTTTCTCCTGAAGTTGAACAACCACTGTAACCATGTCATTTCAAATAATGATGTTTTTTTTTTAAGTAAAATTATAACTTACCAGCTTTTTCTGTCACTCACAGACTGCAGCACATTAGACATTGGCTTGAGGGTGAGTCATGGTGAAATGGGGGTGGAATAGTAGATATAGAGACTATGCATTTCTAGGAGACCCCGGTGCACTATGTTCAGAAAGTGGGCAATTTACAATTAGACAATATGTGGTCAAATAACATTACTTGGCGAAACCACATGTTGATAAATGGTGCGGCATTTACAGAACCAGTCATTTACGGATTTCATTATTATTCATTGACTTATGTTCAGCTAAGCATTTACTTAGGATTTTACAATCAGCCCCTCTAACCCTTTTTAAATATTTCAGGGTTCTTTGCAATTATGATATTAATTTTTGTGTGATACCATAATACATTTTGTTGCCATCCAAAGCAAATGGTTAGATGAAAAGCAAAGTTTACTCTGAGGTAGAACTGGTATAAAACACAACCAGCTCACCCGGGATCCTAGGAGCCTATTGGCTGGTATTACTTTCAGTGTCCAGACATTGCCGGGCCCCAGTAGTCCAGTATCTAAAGAGACATATACAGCACTACAGTCTGTAACATCCTCAATACCTGTAGTATTTTCCAATTAGGTTGCTTTCACTTGTCAGTGTTTGGTCAGTGATTTCCATCAGTGATTTTGAGCCAAAACTAGGAGCGGGTCAAAATCAAAGAACAGGAGGAAATCTTTCCATTATACCTAATCTTTGTGGAGGCTCCACTCCTGGTTTTGCTTAATAATCACTGATGGAAATTACTGACCAAACAAGGACTATGTAAAAGTGGCCTTAGGGCTCATGCACACAACCGTGAACGGCCTAGGAAACATCTCCCAGGCCGACCGTGGCTTCAGTGGCCCGAACTGACTGGATCATAGCGATTTATGATACAGTCTGTTCATATCTGATAATGAGTCTATTGTACTGTACTTACATAATAGTCCGGCGATTAGATACGATCTGACGAATCATATATTACTATGATACAGTCAGGTCAGCCAGCTGTTGGCCTGGGAGATGTGACCGACACATGGACTAGACTTCCTGGGACGATCACAGTCGTGTGCGTGAGCCCTAAAGCCGCTTTTACGCAGTCAGTGTTTGATCAGTAATTTCCATCAGTGATTATTAAGCAAAACCAGTAGTGGAGCCTCGACAGAGATAAGGTGAAATGGAAAGATGGACATGGATTGTGTTTCCCGGGCCAATCACTGTCATGTATTCTGGGTCAGCAAAATGTTATCTGCCAGTTAAAACCATATTGTAACACATCTCCTTTTCTTCTAATCTTTTATTTTCTGATTATAGATTTTTTTTAAATTCTGTTTCCTATACACGGGGTCGGCCATCTTGCATTAGCTGTTCTTAACAGCATTTCGAAAGAATTAAAGGAAACCTGTCATCACTTTCTAAACCTATTTATCCACTCACTTCTCTATAAATACTTTTTAATACATTAATAATGATATTAAAATCAATTCTGAACGAACTAGAGAAAGACCTCAAATAAATGTTCCCGCCATATATGTAAATGCACCCTAGATGAGTCCTGTCTCCTTCGTGCTTCAGAGATGAGTCCAGCGTTCTCTGACTCTTGGAGTGCAGCCACGCCCACCATGAATAAGACACACCCTCTACGATTGCTCATCTCCACGCCTTTTCTTCCAAGTCTCGCAGCTGCGCAGTATACATTATATGATCAGTGTGAGATGAGGAGTGAGGTGACTGGTTCTGCACATGCGCAGGATTTGGGACGTGAGTTCAGTAGGGTAGGATCTTTAGATTCTGTCACTCATGTAACAGGAGGTGGGATTAGGAATGGGAAGGGATGAGGTAAGCATTTAATTTACATAATTTAAAACAAGCGAAAGTGGACTGTAAAATAAATACTTGGAGGTGTTTAAAAAAACCAAAAACCCTAGGATGAATAGGGTGGGGGAGAAATATCTCAGGATGCCGATGATTCTTATGGTTAAAAACCGGGGACAGGTTCCCTTTAAGAATATTGCGTTACGGCAGCCCCATGGTCCATAGACAAATGGACAGGAGGCGACCTCACTGACTTCTATGGGAGAGTTTTCTGGGCATACTGTGTGACCTGAGCAGAGGACATTGTACAAGGAAAGAATAGATAATCTGTGGCAATCACCTATTGTGAATGGTGGATCCTGTCTTATCTATAGAGAGAGGTGATATCATTACCGGCAGGATTAGAATGACAGATAAGCAGGTAACTGCAGTGACGTGATCTGTACAGACCAAGAAGTGGCGTCTATTATTAAGCCTTGTGGCCAGTGGGAAAACTGCAGGATTTTAAAGTTTTTGTTTAAATATAGATATTGACCTGGAAAATTAAAAATAACATCATTAAAATTCTTTAAAAATACGTTAAACATAAAAATGTGATTTAAACATTAGGTCATTTTCCCTTTAAACTGAAGGCTTTTTTGCTGGGTGCTTGTAGTTAAAGAATACTTGTATCCACATTTATTGGCAGCTTGTAGTATGTAGTTCATCATAGAGTTGCCTGTTTTTTTTTCCATTTTGGAATATGCACCCTTTAACCTTTATTTGATCTTTACCATTGATAGGTACGTGGTGCACCTGATCACAAATGAAGGGCTGTGTATAGCTTCAGGCACATAAAATAAAATCATTTTGGGATTTATGTTGCTGAATGATGCTCTGTATTGAAAATGATTGTTTCCTTATTCAGAAAGGCAGGATGAGATTATCTGTTATATATAAAACTTAGTACTAAATAAAATGTTGGCGGTATATAAAAACACAATGCATCAGAGGCAAAGATTAGTTTAAGTAAGCATATAGACCTGTTGCCCACCCACTTGCATTTGAAAGCAGTGACCCAGCATGAAGCTGTTTGAAGAAGCTAAGACCTATGTCCTTGATGATGGTCTTGTCATTCACACTTACGGACCCTTTGTCACTTGCTGCACTCGGTGGCATGACATCTTACAAGAGGGTTTCTCAGACCTTATAGTGCCAGGCAGAAGTTATGATCTCTATGATCTTATTAAAAGGGAAGATGTGGGAAGTGTGAGGAAATATCTGGTCTCCTCTGAAAGGGACATGGTGCCAATTAAACTCATGTACCACATTTTTTCTTTACCTATCCGTTTAATTTCAGTAATTGTATAATGCGGTTTTCTAGAATCACTTTTAGGCTACTTTCACACTAGCGGCAGGACGGATCCGACAGGCTGCTCACCCAACGGAACAGCCTGTCGGATCCGTCCTGCCGCTAGTAAACGTGTGCCCCCAGACTACCTATTCGGCCCCATTGACTGTAATGGGGGCGGGAAGAGTTTCAATGGAGGCACGGCAGCACACAGCAAGAGGCTGCCGGAATAAAACTACGACTTGTCAGACATTTATTTCTGCAGCCTCTCGCCAGGCGCTGCCGTGCGTCCGCCGGAACTCCACCCTGCCCCCATTATAGTCAATGGGGCCAGAGCGGTAGTTCGGGGGCACACGTTCACTATCCAACAGGCTGTTCCGTCAGGTGAACAGCCTGTCGGATCCATCCTGCCGTTAGTGTGAAAGTAGCCTTAGAGTTACTTAGAGGTGTGTATGGTTATCAGGCCATCATTATTACATGACCTGTTAGCAGGGGTGGATTGGAAACCTAAAGTGGCCCTGGAAAAACTACTTAAAAGTGGCCCTTTGTTGTAGGAGGGTCTAAATTGACAGTAAGCAGCCATTTTAGCGGCCATTTTCTGCCCTCCTCCTCCAGTTGTCTGATTAAGATATGGAGCAGGGGGCTTAGGAGGTGAGATGCGGGTCATATTTGAATTCATTAGGGCATGTGCAGTCGCTGGCTGGGTACACGAGTCCCTGATTGGCACAGCGCTAATTACCACTGAGAGCTGATTAATTACCAAGCCAGCAGCAAAGATGGGGGCTTAGGTGGCCCCCTGGGCATCGGCCCACCAGGAAATTTCCCTGTAAGGTCTATGGCCAATCTGCCCCTGCCTGTTAGGTGAGAAGGTGCTCAGTGTGATCATGACAGCTCTCTTATGTTAGTGATTCATTTTTAGTAGAGAAGAGTTAAGGGTTGTCTAGGTTGGATAACCCATTTTCCCGGGACCCCCACCATACAGCTGTTTGAGAAGGCTAGAGCCGTCACAACCATGAAGTGAATAGGGCTGAGCTGCGATACCATGCACAGCCACTATACAATGTACGGGGCAGTGTTGGTGAGCAGGGAGAAGGCGGCGTCACTACTGCATCTATGTAGAAAGGGTATGCTCCACTATTTACATGATATCAGTAAATGTGCATGAAGGCCCTATGGATTGGAATGATTGGAAAGCACATGGTATTTGAGCTTATGGCCTCATGTGTTTGTTACCCTAGTTAAAGGGTTCTTCCATCTCAAAAGTAAAGAAGGGTCGGGATGGCATGAAAAGGAATTCTCCGACACTTCCATTCTGATGTCTTCTGAGTCCCTGCTGTCCTCTTCTTCCTGATCCCTCTTGACACACAAGAAATAAAGCTCCGTCAGTCACCGGCCTCAGCAAGTCATTGTGTGAGCAGTAATTTCCTATGTGTCCAGAGGGTCCATAAAGTGTCAGTACGGGAGCTGCAGGGGGTTAGTGAGGATTCACTTATTTTATGCTGTTCTGACCTCTTTTTGGCAAACAACAGAACCTACAGTCTGAACTACCTCTTTAAATTGTGCAAGCCCCTTTCTTAAGATCTCCTCTTGGATTCTATCAACCCTACAGGCCCCCAAAGGAACAATTACATTTATCTCTAAGACCTCATGCACGCAACCATATTTTTGGCACGCATCCGATTCTTCTTTTTTGCAGGTTGAACGTAGACCTATTAATTTCTAAAATGCGGACAAGAATAGGCATTTCTACAATGTGACCAACAAAAAGTGCGGGATGCACATGGACGGCATCCCTAGTTTGCGGCTCCGCGAAACGGATACAGTTGTGTGCAGGAGGTGTTTTCTTTTTACCTTTTTCACAATGATTTTTTATTGTAAACATATGTCACTGTACCGTGACTTATAAGGTCGTACAAATGTTCTTTTCTTTCATTACCTTCACATACAGTATAATAAAATGATCCGCTGGAAAGAATGCATCATTTTAAAATAAGAAGTAAAAAAAAAATGAGCTCAGCATGGGTTTCATCTAGTGTAAAATTATGTAGAGTTGTTTTTTCTAAATTCATTAAAGTATATTCCTTTAAAAGAACATAAAGCATTTTCATAAATCTCTTGAGGTTTATTTGGGTTAGCTTTTATTTGTGATCAATACAAATTGCCTTTTCTGCATCCGGGAATTGAATACAGTGGTACGATTTTGCTGTCAAAATTACATTATGGTTGAATAGACATCTCAGCGATTCTGTTTCTCACACAAATTACTGTCAACACCCTGTGATTTAGAATCTAAATCAGCGCTAAAATACAATTCCGAATGCATGCATTTCTTAGGTGTCTATTGGCGTATATTGTATTCTAAAATTTGTATTTGTAATTCATCCACTAATGGGCATTGTCTGTAAAATAACAAATCCATAGTCAGTGCAGACATTAGGCTGGTCTTTGAAGAGGACCTGTCACCTCTCCTGACATGTCTGTTTTAGTAACTACTTGCATCATGTAATAACAATTCTGGAGCATCTTTTTTATATGAGTCTATTTCCATTCCTTGATTATTACTACTAGAAGTTTTTGAACGAATGGCCAGTAGGATGCAGTATAGGTTCATCTAGGTGTTACCAGACTGTGCAAAACCTAGGTCAGTGATGGCTACCCTCTGGCACTCCAGCTGTGGTGGAACTACGATTCCCAGCGTACTCGATTCATTTCTACCGAGTTCTCAGAACAACGAAGCAACTGTACAGTCGTGGCCAAAAGTTTTGAGAATGACACAAATATTAGTTTTCACAAAGTTTGCTGCAGAACTGCTTTTAGATCTTTGTTTCAGTTGTTTCTGTGATGTAGTGAAATATAATTACACGCACTTCATACGTTTCAAAGGCTTTTATCGACAATTACATGACATTTATGCAAAGATTTAGTATTTGCAGTGTTGGCCCTTCTTTTTCAGGACCTCTGCAATTCGACTGGGCATGCTCTCAATCAACTTCTGGGCCAATTCCTGACTGATAGCAACCCATTCTTTCATAATCATTTCTTGGAGTTCGTCAGAATTAGTGGGTTTTTGTTTGTCCACCCGCCTCTTGAGGATTGATCACAAGTTCTCAATGGGATTAAGATCTGTGGAGTTTCCAGGCCATGGACCTAAAATGTAAACGTTTTGGTCCCCGAGCCACTTAGTTATCACTTTTGCCTTATGGCACGGTGCTCCATCGTGCTTGAAAATGCATTGTTCTTCACCAAACTGTTGTTGGATTGTTGGAAGAAGTTGCTGTTGGAGGGTATTTTGGTACCATTCTTTATTCATGGCTGTGTTTTTGGGCAAAATTGTGAGTGAGCCCACTCCCTTGGATGAGAAGCAACCCCACACATGAATGTTCTCAGGATGCTTTACTGTTGGCATGACACAGGTCTGATGGTAGCACTCACCTTTTCTTCTCCGGACAAGCTTTTTTCCTGATGCCCCAAACAATTGGAAAGAGGCTTCATCGGAGAATATGACTTTGCCCCAGTCCTCAGCAGTCCATTCACCATACTTTCTGCAGAAGATCAATCTGTCCCTGATGTTTTTTTTGGATAGAAGTGGCTTCTTTTCTGCCCTTCTTGACATCAGACCATCTTCCAAAAGTCTTCACCACACTGTGTGTGCAGATGCGCTCACACCTGCCTGCTGCCATTCCTGAGCAAGCTCTGCACTGGTGGCACTCCGATCCCGCAGCTGAATCCTCTTTAGGAGTCGATCCTGGTGCTTGCTGGACTTTCTTGGACACCCTGAAGCCTTCTTAACAATAATTGAACCTCTTTCCTTGAAATTCTTGATGATCCTATAAATTGTTGATTGAGGTGCAATCTTAGTAGCCACAATATCCTTGCCTGTGAAGCCATTTTTATGCAATGCAATGATGGCTGCACGCGTTTCTTTGCAGGTCACCATGGTTAACAATGGAAGAACAATGATTTCAAGCATCACCCTCCTTTTAACATGTCATGTCTGCCATTTTAACCCAATCAGCCTGACATAATGATCTCCAGCCTTGTGCTCGTCAACATTCTCACCTGAGTTAACAAGACGATTACTGAAATGATCTCAGCAGGTCCTTTAATGACAGCAATGAAATGCAGTGGAAAGTTTTTTGGGGATTAAGTTAATTTTAATGGCAAAGAAGGACTATGCAATTCATCTGATCACTCTTCATAACATTCTGGAGTATATGCAAATTGCTATTATAAAAACTTAAGCAGCAACTTTTCCAAATTCCAATTTTTTTTGTAATTCTCAAAACTTTTGGCCACGAATGTATATCTTGGAATTCGTACCTTTATGACAGCTGGAGTGACGGAGGTTAGCCATCACAGACCTAGATGGACCTTTATTGCAGACTGCTGGCAATTCATTCATAAACTTCTAACAGGAATAATAGAGTCGTAAGAATCGATGCTCCAGAATTGTTATTTCACGAGGAATGCAAGTAGTTTCTAAACAGACATTTCAGGAGAGGTGACAGGCCTTCTTTAATGGGCATCATAAAGATCATAAAAAATGGGGAGATGCACGTTGCTGCCCCATTCAACTCCAAGGGACTGGTGGAGATAGATGGGCGCTTGTACTCAGGCAGTTCTTTTGAATGGAGCTGCAACATGCATGCATGACCCCTGCTCCACTCAAGTGGGGAACACAGGGCCCTGTTCTCTTTACCCAGCAGACAGACCCCCCGCTAATCTGAAACTTACCTGTCCAGTGGGTGGGGGATGTGTTTGTAATGGGACACCCACTTTAATGTCTCTCCAAGACTGCCTTTTTGTTAGTAGGGGAAAGAGGTTCCCTATAGACCACCCGCCTGTTGACACATGCCATGCTAGAGCTACACTTTGTAGAATAAGCATTGAGAGTCACATAAATTTGACTACTCCCATGTCTGCGAAGGAAATACAAGGCAATGTTTTGCAGGAAAAAAGAATGGTGCTTTATTACAGAAGTTGGCATGAGTCATGGAAGAAATGATGGAATGCCCACTATTGCCAGCGTATTTAGATTTGTCTGTACAGCCGGCATTATTTTAGAGTTCATTCATTGGAAGGAAAAAGCATTTTTTTTCTCACATAAAACTGGTGGTCGTTATGGCACATAACAGGTAGTATTAGTTAGTGTTAGCTTCCCGTCTTATAGAGATCGCCTTGACGTTTGGCAGACGGGCCCAAATATTTTGTACAAAATGTATCTGTCAAGAATCTCAAATTTAAAAAATAAGCGTAGCATTAGCACCAGAATATTTTCTATTACAACGGCATTATTTTACTTTATTTGGTCTGCAGAGTGCTGTTGCATTGTGATTTTTTCTTTGTGTATCTAGCCATGGCAGCGAGCACCTGCATATTGGGATGTGCTGACTGACCCGCTTATTCCTCACATAAAACTACATGTAAAGCATTACCAAGGCGAAAAAAGTGGAAAGCTTTTATTGGTAATGATCTTGCTCTCCCAAGAGTGCACACAATGATGGATTCATGCCTTACCGAGCGTCTCAGGATGTGCCCAGGGAGACTTCTAGGTGTCTAGTGTATAATTCAAAGGTGCTCATGGACTGGGGATAGTGGTGGTTGGGTTGGGGTAATAAGGATGGTTTGTTACTATATAGGTTATTGTATGTTCAGGGTGTGTTTTTTTATATTCGCACACTGGGGCTGATTTACTCAACTTGTCTAATTTTTAGATAATATAAATTAGACTGTCTCAAAATGTGCCAGATTTATCAAAGTGTCTCATGCTGCATGATAACAGTGCCTCTTTAGACTGTCCAACCTAAGGCTATATCCCCTATTAGCTGGTTTACTATCCCGCAGAATTTTAATGCAGTTTTGGTACATATTGGTGCATCTTCATTTCGACAGGCTGTGCCCATTTTATGGTATGCCATGCCCCTTGTCAAGCAAGACAAAAAGTGTCTAAAACACAAAGAGGAAGATTTGTCAAACTGGTGTAAAGTAGAATTGCCCTAGTTGCACTTAGCAACCAATCAGATTTCACCTTTCATTTTCCAGAAGAGCTGTGAAAAGTGAAAGGTGGAATCTTATTGGTTGCTATGAGCACCAGACCCAGGCATTAGAACCTGGAACTTTTTGTTACTGCGTCACTTTTGCAATTGGTTCTTGCGCTGAGGATAGTAAAAACAGCTAATTAGTGGGTGTTCCGAGACTTAGATCCTTACCAATCTTAGAATAGGCTCATGGAAAATGCCTTTAACCAGTTCCTGACCGCTCATTGATTTATCTCTGAACGGATGTTCTGAAACGTCTTTTCAGAGATTACTGCTGCATACTGAGCTGGTGGCCCACTGTCAATGACAGCAGGACGCCCCATAGAGAGTAGGCATGGACACTGGTTCCTCAGCCAATAAAAACTACAGCTCAATTCCACAAAAACCGGGCCCTCCCAAAACTTAGTGAACAAAATATTAAAAAAGGTTATGACCTTACAAAATGATGCCAACATAAAGTAGACATATGGTGAATGTTAATTAAAGGGAACCTGTCATCAACGTTATGCTGACCTCACTGAGGCCATTATAAAATAGTGACAGAAATGCTGATTTCAGCGTTGTGTCACTTATAAGCTAAAAGAAAGCGGTTGCTGAGAACCAGCATCATAATGATTGCAGCACAGGCCTTGAAAAGAGTCAAATCTACCTGAGAAGAGTCATGGTTATTC
This sequence comes from Bufotes viridis, assembly GCA_033119425.1. Lineage (NCBI taxonomy): Eukaryota > Metazoa > Chordata > Amphibia > Anura > Bufonidae > Bufotes > Bufotes viridis. The sequence goes on from CM065590.1 coordinate 235,899,598, forward strand.
ATAATCTCCTGCTCTCTCACCCATCTGCTGATGATTGGAAGTTCTCTCCTAGAAAGAAATGGAGAAAACTCAGTAGAAGACTGTCAGTCATCAGCAGGTGGGCGGGAGAGCAAGAATTCATGAATAACCATGACTCTTCTCAGGTGACTGTGACTCTTTTCCAGGCCCAGTCTGCAATGATTGTGATGTTGGTTCTCGGCAACCACTTACTTTTAACTTATAAATGACAGACCGCTGAAATCAACTAACCTGTCTCTACTTTATTTTGCCGGTAGTATGGGCAGCATAAAGTTGATGACAGGTTCCCTTTAATAACTATTTTTTGAGGTATCACTATCTGCCTTAAAAGCAGAGAGATTCAAATATAGAATAGTGAATTTTCAAAATTTCCGGTAAATTTTGGATTTTTTTTATAAGTTAAGGTAAGCCATAACAACTCAAATTCTCCACTAACATAAAGTACAATGTGTCACGAAATGATAGATCTTCTGATTCATGCTGTTTGACTGTACCAGTTACTGCACTTTACTAGTTCTAAAGTGAAACATTAAGGGCTCATGCACACGAGGGTGTGTGCCTGGTTCTGTGGACTGCGTTTACAGATGCGGACCCACTGACTTGAATGGGTCCGTGATATGCAAAAGACGGTTTGCACCGCAAAAAATAGAACATGTTCTATTTTTTTGCGGTACAAAAGCACGGACTCAGATAGTGCTTCCGTGGGATTACGAGCTGTGCCTCCACTCTGCAGCACTCCGTATCTTGCGGATTGCAGACCTATCAATACAGTCATGCAATGTGGGAACTGCTAGTGTAGATGAGCCCTGATGATTGTTGGTGTAACTACTGGTATAACTCCAAGAACATACCGGTAAGGAGCAGTTCTGTCAATAAACTGCAGGCCTGCTCATGGATTGGTAGGGTAGCAACAAGGGATCTGAATCCTGCTGCACCCCTACTATTAGCCTTGCTCTGTCCTCCCATTCCTGATCGATAAAACATAGCATTATGCTTTAGAAGGATTGCTTATTTATATGAAAGGAGTGGAATAGAAAAATTCCTGTTTCTTGGAGTAACATTGACTTGTTATATTTAAGCCGTTGAAAGGACCAAGTTCTTTTTTCTGTAAACTGCAATTTTCTTGACAGTTTCCATGGTTTTGGTATTTGCAGCTAAAAAGAAAATGTCACGTCTATATTATCTCTGTTTTTCTTTTGACTTTGGTAGAGTGGCTAAGGATATTTTATAGGCTGATGTCTTATATTCCAGTAATATAGCTTCAGCAAAAAAATTGTCTCGCAGTGTGTGTCCAGAATTCAGTGTTGTAGTAAAGTACACAACACACATACCAGGCCTAGCTAAAACGAGGTCACTATGGCACCTAGAAGATCGGCTGTAGAGATCTGGTCTGCCCTCCAGCCCTCCATCAAATGAGACTGTAGGAGCAGCACATGAGTTGGCTTTACACCTAGGGGCTCTGCTCTCTCTGCAACTGTCTGGTCCTGTTAAAGTGGAGAGTAGAGAAGCCTCTAGGGGCAACGCCCCCGTTGCTCCTAGAAGCTTATTTGCCTATATTAAAACTTCATTTTTCTCAGCAATGCGGGCACATGTGAACATGGGACCAACAGAGATGTCTTCAGCTGCCAAGCACACATGTAACAGGTCAGTTTTATAGATACAGATCTGCTGACAGATGCCCTTTAAGGAGCAGTAACATTTTTCCAGCAGGTCATAACTTTTTTTCCCCGCAATTTAGCTGTATAAAACCTTAAATTATGCATGGGCAGTTGTATTTTTTTTTTTTTAACCATTTTAGGGTTTATATACTGTATTGAATAAGCCCAAGTTCACACTTTAATTATTTGTTCAGTTATTTCCATCAGTTTAAACCTGTAGTGAATCTTTTTCAGAGATCAGGTATATTGGAAAGCTCTGCACCAGTTCTGTGTTTTGGCCCATAATTTAGGCCTGCACAATATATCGCGAAAGCAATCGCAATCGCAATTAATCGCCATATCGCAATCGCAATTTGCTGACCCAAAAATGCTGCAATTATATTACAGTACATTTTGCTTTATAAGACACACTTTTTTCCCCCCAAAAGTGTGGGGGGGGAATAGCAGTGCGTCTTATAAAGCGATGGTTGACTTTCTACGTGACACTGACACTGTATCTCTGGCCGCTATGCTGCACAGCGCGGCCAGCGATACATCAGTTACAGTGCGGGGAGGGAGGAGGGGCTGGTGGAAAGTCGTTATTTCAATGAACACATGTTCTTATATCTATTTTATTTATCTGTTCTGGACAGTGCTATTAGGAAAATGGCAAGTTTTGTATTTTGTACTTTTGCAGTAATGCAAATATGTATTTTATTTTGAAAAACACTGCGCATTTCAGTTCTTGAGTTCAGCATAACTACATTTCACATTATCAGTCATCTGTGTGTGCTTTTACCATGAAAATCTAAGCAGACAGACCTCTAGCACAATTCCCTTAAAATATCGCATCGCATATCGTTATCGCAATTTTTAGGGCCCTAATCGCAATCGCACAAAATTCCCATATCGTGCAGCCCTAGGCCCATTCCTGGTTTTGGCTCACAATAACTGATGGAAATAACTGATTAAATAACTGAAGTGAACTTGGCCTAACTTTTATTATTTTATTTTTAGAGGGAAAGATTAAAAAAAATGCAAATTTAACATTATTTTGTAGGATTTATTTTTAAGGCGTTTACTGTGTAGTATAAATAGCATGATAACTTTATTGTGTGGGTCACTATTATGATGTTGCCAAATTTATATTTTTAAAATATTTTTTTTTTTAGATATTTTCTTCTTCTCCCTACAGCCTGTCATGTACCGCACTGCTCCCCCCAGACTTACTCAGATCACAGTCAGCTGAAGGGGAGGCTGCTTTAATATCAGGTCTTGGCCTTGATAGGTCTTGTTTGAGAGATGAAAATCTAAGCTTTCAAAAAAGCCAGAATTACAGCATTATCTCCACTACTTTGGAAGATATTGTCGTTAGAAATCGGGTCGGGAGTGAAGGCAGCTAAGGCCTCTTTCACACTTGCGTTGTTAGGATCCGGCGTGCACCTCCGTCGCCGGAAATGCCCGCCTGATCCGTAACAATGCAAGTGAACTGAAAGCATTTGAAGACTGATTAGTCTTCAAAATGCTTTCAGTGTTACTATGGCAGCCAGGACGCTACTAAAGTCCTGGTTACTATAGTAGTAGTGGGGAGCGGGGGAGCGGTATACTTACTGCCCGTGCGGCTCCCGGGGCGCTCTAGAATGACGTTAGAGTGCCCCATGCGCATGGATCACGTGCGGTATACTGCTCCCCCGCTCCCCACTACACTTTACCATGGCAACCAGGACTTTAGCGTCCTGGCTGCCATGGTAACCATTCAGAAAAAGCTAAACGTCGGATCCGGCGATGCGCCGAAACGACGTTTAGCTTAAGGCCGGATCCGGATTAATGCCTTTCAATGGGCATTAATTCCAGATCTGGCCTTGCGGCAAGTGTTCAGGATTTTTGGCCGGAGCAAAAAGCGCAGCATGCTGCGGTATTTTCTCCGGCCAAAAAACGTTCCAGTCCTGAACTGAAGACATCCTGATGCATCCTGAACGGATTTCTCTCCATTCAAAATGCATTGGGATAATCCTGATCAGGATTTTTCCGGCATAGACCCCACGACGACGGAACTCTATGCCGGAAAAGAAATATGCAAGTGTGAAAGAGCCCTAAGACCCGCTTTTACATTCAGCTGATTACTACTTGAAGTAGAAGAGATAAGGCTGTGATTCTGGTTTTTATTATTTTAAAGCTTAGACTATCAGCTTTTAACAAGAGCAGGTCCATATTTTTAGCTGCTACTGATCCGGAGATATGATGGATTAAAGCAGCTCTGCTCGGGCTGAACTGTTAATTTATTTTCCCTGGGCAAAATTGTTAATGGGTTAATGTGTAGTGTCATGTCAATTTAAATATACTAAAAAAAATTCTTTCAACCAATATTAGTAAACTAATAGGAAGTAGAAGTAGCTAATAGAAATGTCATTATTTTAAGTCTGTTATTCTTGAAATTATTCTCCTAAAATAAAGCTGCAAAACTTCACAGCAATTTTCACTATAGAGTTTTGATCTGAATACTGTTGGCAGACATTCTAGATTACGTTACTAAACTAATTAAATAGGTACTGTACAAAGTGCTCATTATAGTATCTGCCTGTGAAATTACAATAGTGGGAGCTGAGCAGCAGCAAGTGTGCTTGTACTTTGGAAACATTTTTGATATGTCATAGAGACATACCAAAGGTTTTGATTGGTGTGGTCCGAGTGTTGAGACCACCACTGATCTCTAGCATGAGGAGAGATAGGTGCTCACACAGGACACTGTCTTTCTTCACTGCTTCAGACGGAAGCGAGACGGACTCAATAAAAAGTCTGTAGGCCTGTCTCGAGGAGTGAGGAGAGAGCGCACACTAGTTTAGCTCTTCTTTCGCTTTGTTGTAACTATTCGCAGAGGTCTCATCAAGGGTCTCAGTATTTTAAAGTACAGTGCCACTTTAAATGATCATCAAGGAAAAGAAGAAGAACAAATGTGTTTTCTAGGGAGGAGCTGTTGGTGGTATCCAAAGACTGCAACTTTTGAGTTGAGTTTCAGTAAGTTATATATTCTTAAATTATCCTGCAACATATTTTACCCCCCCCCCATGCTAGGGTCTTCGTCAGGTATAATTTACAGTTGACAAGTGAACAGTACTTGGCAGGAATATACTTCTAATTACATTTCTGGACTGTTTTCCTGACAACAGGTAGACGCATAACTATGTAAATGTCCACTAAAAAGTTACTGTACTTGGATTCTCCTAGAGATGAACGAAGCTGCAGCACGCATGCTTGACCACTGCCCCATTCAACGTGCAGGCAGAGGTTGGGCACTCCGTGAGTGCCGCAGCCTCATCCTAGGCCATGTGACGTCACTGTACATCGGTCACTTGACCTAGCTGCAGCTCAGCCCAATAGGAATAAATGAGGCGGAGTTGCAATACCAAGCGGAGCCACTGTACAATGTATGGTGCTGTGCTTCGGTTGCTGCCCAGTGGAGTGCACTGGTTCCCCGAAACAGCTGATCGGCAGGGGTGCCGGGACTCGGATGCCAGCTGATCTGATAATGATGACCTATCCTGAGGATAGGTCATCATTATCATTTCCTGGATAACCCCTTTAATAAACCTGCGTCTCTTAATAAATTGCTCATAGTTTACGCCAGTAGGCTTTTTACATTGACTGTCTTGGGAAAGGCCAGTCTTTAGTAAATCAGCCCCATAGCATACAGTATTCTTTTTTGCAGTGGGCTGCTCAAAAAAAAAGTGCAGCCAACTACTTTTGCCTAGCTAATGAAAAACGTCAAAGGACACTCCCTGCATCCATTAGGTCTGTAGAGTCTACGAGAGCATCTCTCAGTGCATACACTTGGAACATGGTTTTAAAGGGGTTGTGTCATCATGGACAATGGGGGCATATCGCTAGGATATTCCCCCATTGTCTTATAGGTGCGGGTCCCACCTCTGGGACCCGCACCCATATCGAGAACGGAGCCCCACAAGGTGGTGGCTGGAGGACTCCCGTCCGGCCACCACCAAGCCGGTTCCCCATAGAAGTGAATGGGAGCGTACTGCGCATGCACAGCCGCCCTCCACGAATTTTCTATGGGGCCGGCCAAAATAGCCGATCGCTTGCTCGGCTATGTCGTCGGCCCCATAGAAAGGAATAAGAGCGGAGGCCGCGCATGCGCGGTACGCTCCCATTCACTTCTATGGGGAACAGGCTTAGTGATGGCCGGACCGGAGTCCTCCAGCCACCACCTTGTGGGGCTCCGTTCTCGATCTGCCCTCGTTGTCCATGATGAGACAACCCCTTTAATAGAGTCTGTAGTTTTTATTTTAATTTATGCCCTAGTTTTGCAAGGTAAAATGTATAATAGAGAAAAAACACAGAAGGTAGTTCTTTAGCTTGGATGGGAAACGGTGTTAAAGAATCTATGGTAGTACTGAGCAGCTTGCATTTTCCATGAATATTTTATTTCATCGACATTCTGCAGTTCTGCCAGCTTCATCTAAGCAATGGGAACATGCTCGTAAATGCATCCAGGAAATCCAGACATGACAAGGCTTTTCATATTCTATCACATTCTCCTTACAGACAGAAACAAAGCTCAGCTAAACCAGTTTTAGAAGCTAGTGCCACGTGACAATATAGGCAGAGTCTTTACGGACTGGTGTGAAGGAAAACTGACTTAGGCTACTTTCACATCTGCGTGTTCCCTTTCCAATATTGAGATCCGTCATAAGATCTCAATAGCAGGGGAAAACACTTCCGTTTTGTCCCCATTCATTGTCAATGGGGACAGAACTGGACTTAACGAAACGGAGTGCACCGGAATGCAAGCAGCCTTTTTTGTCCATGATGTGGAGCCAGACGGATCCGTCATGACTCACACTGTAAGTCAATGGGGATGGATCCATTTTCTCGGACACAATAGAAAACGGGTCCGTCCCCCATTGACTTTCAATGGAGTTCATGACGGATCCGTCATGGTTATTTTAAAGATAATACAACCGGATCCATTCATAACGGATGCAGCCGGTTGTATTATCATGACGGAAGCGTTTTTGCTGATCCATGATGGATGCAGCAAAAACGCTGTTGTGAAAGTCGCCTTAGTTACTTATAGCAACCAGTCAGATTCCAGCTTTCATTTTCCAAAGATGATCTGAGAAATGAAAAGTGGAATCTGATTGGTTGCTATGGGCCACTAATCAAGTTTTCCTTTACACCAGCTTTGATAAATCTCCCGCTGTGTATTTCTAAAAAATAATTTTAAAGAGCTTTCTAAAGTGACCTTCCTTTAGAAGGAGAATTCTCGCTTTTCTTTTTGGAACTGAAGGAAGCGTCTCATTTAAGATTTTGTAATTGTTTTAGTATGAAAGCTTGACACATTTTACTTGGCTTTTGATGTCCGTTAGATGGGAAGACACTATTTTGTTGTTAGTTTTCGGCAGTCTTGTAGCGAGCCTGAGCTTTGTTGGCAGCAGTTCTCAGTGGGAGGCCAGGAAGAAATGAGTCTTCAGGAAAATGTAGTGTTTTATTGGGTCAAGTGCTGTAGTGAATCACTGTGCAGAATTAATTCTAATTTGACTTGGTCAATCAAACGGCATAATCAGAATTGTTTTCTTTCCTGTGATCTTACCATCTCTAAGGTACACAGAAGCTTAACCTAAAGATGAAGCATTTTTACTGGCCAACTCCTACAATATAGTTACCCCAGCCTTTCTGCAGATGTCATTTGGCGGACACAGTGGGGTTTGGATTGTAAAAAGACACAGCTCTGTAACGTAACTGTGATCAGCCGTACACCTATATGTATATGTCCATAACCCGGAAAAAAGTGGGATTTCACACAGTTTTGCAGACAAACTTTTGCCGTCTCTTTTCCTTGTAGCTTTAGTTAAAAATAACTGCAGAAATAGAATTTTCTGTCATATTTGACTACCATATAGCAATATTAACAAATGTGTTGTTCAAGAGATATTAGACTTTGGAAAAATAAATGGGCCTCCGGTCTGATAAGGTGATGTGGATCTCATGCACCACTAGTGATCCTCTGTGCTTCAGTTGTTGCAGAAATAGAAGTAGCTGAAGTACCATACTAAGTCAATCTAAGGCAGTCGGACTTCAGCGGATGCACCGCCAGCGGAGGTGTTATTAAGACCGGTGTCTAAAATGCCGGTCTTACTAAATTACCCCCATAGTCTTATTTAGTCTTTTTTAACTCTATTTTTTTTTACATTAAAGGGTACCTGTCACCGGGATTTTGTGTACAGAGCTTAGGACATGGGTTGCTAGATGGCCTCTAGCACATCCGCAGTACCCAGTACCCATAGCTCTGTGTGCTTTTATTGTGTAAAAAAAACGATTTGATACATATGCAAATTAACCCGAGATGAGTCCTGTCCCTGAGAGGAGTCCAGCGTGAAGGAGCCCAGCACTGCCCCGCATCCTCAGAATCTCCTCCTTGCTCCCCGACGTCAGTAAGCCAGTGCGCCGTAATCTTGCGATGCGCGAGGTAGCAGGTGTCCCGTGACTGGTTCCCTTTAACCACTTGAAGACCACAGGTTTATACCCCCCTAGTGACCAGGCCCTTTTTTACAATTCCGCACTACACTACTTTCACCGTTTATTGCTCCATCATACAACTTACCACCCAAATGAATTTTACCTCCTTTTCTTCTCACTAATAGAGCTTTCATTTGGTGCTATTTCAGTGTTGATGACATTTTAACTTTTTTTGATATTTTACTTTTTTTGGCAAATTTTTTTAAAAAATGACATTTTTCACTTTCTGTTGGAAAATTTGCCAAATAAAACTACATTTCTCTATACATTTTTCACTAAATGTATTGTTCTACATGTCTTTGATAAAAAAAATTCTATAAGTGTATATTTATTGGTTTGGGTAAAAGTTATAGCATTTACAAACTATGGTGCAAAAAAGTGAATTTCCGCAATTTGACTTTCTGAGCGCCTGTCCTGTTTCCTGACGTGCTACAATGCCCAGACAGTAGAAACACCCCATAAATGACGCCATTTCGGAAAGTAGACACCCTAAGGTATATACTGAGGGGCATAGTGAGTTCATGGAAGTTTTTATTTTTTGTCACAAGTTAGCGGAAATGGATTTTTTATTTTTTTTTTCAAAAAATTTCATTTTTCGCTAACTTTTGACAAAAAATAAAAACTTCAATGAACTCACTATGCCCATCAGCGAATACCTTAGGGTGTCTACTTTCCGGAATGGGGTCACTTGTGGGGTATTTTTACTGCCCTGGCATTTTAGGGGCCCTTAAACGTCAGAAGCAGTTTGGAATCCAAATGCGTAAAAATGTCCTGTAAAATCCTAAAGGTACTCATTGGATTTAGGGCCCCTTTGCGCATCTTGGATGCAAAAAAGTGGCACACATGTGGTAAAAAATATCTCTGCAAATGACAACTTTTTCCATTTTTTTATACAAAGTTGTCCATTTACAGAGATTTTTCTCTCACCCAGCATGGGTATATGTAAAAATACACCCCAAAACACATTGCCCTACTTCTCCTGAGTACGGCAATACCACATGTGTGCCACTTTTTTGCAGCCAAGGTGCGCAAAGGGGCCCAAATTCCAACGAGTTCCTTTAGGATTTCACAGGACATTTTTTACGCATTTGGATTCCAAACTGCTTCTGACGTTTAGGGGCCCCTAATATGCCAGGACAGTATAAATACCACACAAGTGACCCCATTTCGGAAAGTAGACACCCTAAGGTATTCGCTGAGGGGCATAGAGAGTTCATGGAAGTTTTTATTTTTTGGCACAAGTTAGCGGAAATGGAATATTTAATTTTTTTTTTACAAAGTCTTATATTCCACTAACTTGTGACAAAAAATAAACTTTTACATGAACTCACCATACCCCTCACGGAATACCTTGGGGTGTCTTCTTTCTAATATGGGGTCACTTGTGTGGTATTTTTACTGCCCTGGCATATTAGGGGCCCCTAAACGTCAGAAGCAGTTTGGAATCCAAATGCGTAAAAAATGTCCTGTGAAATCCTAAAGGTACTCATTGGATTTAGGGCCCCTTTGCGCATCTTGGCTGCAAAAGTGACACATGTGGTATCGCCGTACTCAGGAGAAGTAGGGCAATGTGTTTGGGGTGTATTTTACATATACCCATACTGGGTGTGAAAATATCTCTTTAAATGACAACTTTTTCCATTTTTTATACAAAGTTGTCCATTTACAGAGATATTTGTCTCACCCAGCATGGGTATATGTAAAAATACACCCCAAAACACATTGCCCTTCTTCTCCTGAGTACGGCGATACCACATGTGTGCCACTTTTTTGCAGCCAAGGTGCGCAAAGGGGCCCTAAATCCAATGAGTACCTTTTAGAAGGGCATTTTTGCGCATTTTTCTTCTCTCGCTTTAGGGCCCTTAAAATGCCAGGTCAGTATAAATACCCCACATGTGACCCCATTTTAGAAAGAGGACACCCCAAGGTATTCTGTGAGGGGCATGGCGAGTTCATATTTTATTTATTTTTTCGCACAAGTCAGCGGAATTTGTTTTTTTTTTTTTTCTCTCACAAAGTCTCCCTTTCCGCTAACTTGTGACAAAAAGTTCAATCTTTCATGGACTCAATATGCCCCTCAGCAAATACCTTGGGGTGTCTTCTTTCTAAAATGGAGTCACATGTGAGGTTTTTGTACTGCCCTGGCATTTGAGGGTCTCCGCAATCATTACACGTATGGCCAGCATTAGGAGTTTCTGCTATTCTCCTTATATGGAGCATACAGGTAATGAGATTTTTTTTCCGTTCAGCCTCTGGGCTGAAAGAAAAAATGAACGGCACAGATTTCCTCATTCGCATCGATTGATGTGGATGAAAAAATCTCTGCCAAAAAATATGCAAGAAGAAAAAAGGGGCCTGGCGATTGCCAGGACATAGGGGCTCCGCCCAAACATCCATACCCACTTCAGCTCCTATGTCCTGGCAAACGTGATTTCTCCATTCACATCGATCAATCGATCGGTGTGGAGGAAGACATCTTTGCCAGATTTTTTATACAAAGTGTTTGCCAAAGCATATGAACTCCAACACCTCTCCTCAGCTCATATGCCTGGGCAAACGTACCTGTACTGCAGAGGAGAAATCTCATCCTGCAGCGCCGCATACACCGACTTTACGTGTCTTCTGATAGCAGCGCAATGCTTCTCTCAGAATGCACATCAGTGCTGCAGCTGGCTCTTTGCTTGATCCACCTAGAAGGTAAAAAAAAAAAAAAGAAAGAAAAAAACCAGGCAGCAACGCAATAATTTTATTAACATTAACTTTATAGAACATTAGAAACCGAACGTTAACTTAAACATTTGAAACATAACTTGAACTTTTTTGCTTACCTGTGGATTTTTTTTTTTTTTTTTTTTACCTTAAGGCCTCATGCACACGGCCGTGAAACACGGCCGTGCATGGACCGTTGTATCTCGGCCTGGCAGCCATCTGACAGCAGGAGTGCACGGCGTCACTGGTTGCTATGACGCCGTGCGCTCCTGCTGTCAGATGGATGCCAGGCCAGGATACCACGGTCCATGCACGGCGTGTTCCACGGCCGTGTGCATGAGGCCTTAGAGGATAAACCTCTCCTTCCCCGTGGGACAATGTGCAAAGTACAAATCACCCAGAGATGTGGCGAAGTACATTATGCACTTTGTCCCAGGTGAAAGGAGAGGTTTGCAGCAGCTCTGTGTGAAAGGGCCTAAGGGCCCTTGCACACGGCGCTGCTCACGCATGGTGATCGCAGAGAGCGCCTGGCCTGACTTCTCCGCACAGACGGGTCGCATAGCATCATATTGATTTATGATGCTATGTAAGCCTTACAGTTCTGGAATGCATTGGATAGCACTGGCAGCAGCAGTATGCCAGTGCTATCCAATGCATTCCAGAACTGTAAGGGTTACATAGCATCATAAATCAATATGATGCTATGTGACCCCGTCTGTGCGGGAGAAGTCAGGACGGGCGCTCCTTTGCGATCATCATGCGTGAGCAACGCTCGTGTGCAAGGGCCCTAAGACTCCTGTGTGCCTGGCCTGTGTCTTGCAATCCCTATGCTAATAATGTACCTGGGTGTGATACTTGCGGAAGCACTCCCCTATGCATAGGGCAGGCTGGTCAGGACAGTCAGGACAAAAAACGGTGGTGTCACGCCTTAGTCCACTCCTGCTACAGACACGACATCTTTTTCTTGGGGAACGGTGGCTTGGGGTACCAGGGAAGACACTTGGGAAGTGTCTCTCATGTAGCCGGCTCACTACATCGGGGACTTGGGGCACAGAACCTCCTGGATACAGGAGTTCCGAAATGATCTCTTCCTGGAATTTAAGGAAGGATCCCGTTCTCCCAGCCTTACTGTAGAGAACGTAACTGTTATATATGGCCAATTGAATCAAATATACAGACACCTTTTTATACTAGCGTCTGGTGCGTCGGGAAACTAAATATGGAGCCAACATTTGGTCATTGAAGTCCACCCCTCCCATGTGGAGATTATAATCGTGGACTGAGAGGGGCTTTTCAATGACTCCTGTCGCCCGTTCTATTTGGACAGTCGTGTCTGCGTGAATGGTGGACAGAAGGTAAACGTCCCTCTTGTCCCGCCACTTCACCGCGAGCAGTTCTTGGTCACACAAGGCAGCCCTCTCCCCCGTGCAAGTCGGGTATTAATGAGCCGTTGGGGAAGCCCGCGACTAGGCGCGCGGTGCCACAGCATTGGATTCCGACTAGATGTAAGTGCCGAAAGAGGGCCACACTTGTGTAAAAATTGTCCACGTATAAGTGGTACCCCTTGCAGACTAAGGGTGACACCAAGTCCCAGACAATCTTGCCACTGCACCCCAGGTAGTCAGGGCATCCGACCGGCTCCAGTTTTGAGTCTTTTCCCTCATAGACCCTAAAGCGATATGTATAGCCTGTGGCCCTTTCACAGAGCTTATACAATTTGACCCCGCACCGGGCGCGCTTGCTGGGGATGTACTGTTTGATGCCAAGGCGCCCGGTGAATTGTACGAGGGACTCGTCTATGCAGATGTTCTGACTGGGGTATACGCATCTGCAAATTTAGATGACAAATGGTCTATGAGGGGCCGAATTTTATGGAGCTGGTCATAAGCAGGGTGGCCTCTTGGATGACAGGTTTCATTGTCGGTGAAATGCATAAAGCGCATGATGACCTCAAACCGTGCCCTGGACATTGCAGCAGAGTACATGGGCATGTAATGTATTGGGTCTTTAGACCAATATGACCGCAATACATTTTTTTTAGTTATGCCCATGCTGAGGGTAAGGCCCAAAAATGTTTTAAATTCGGAAACGGTGACTGGTTTCCACCGGAAAGGCTGGGCATAGAAGCTTTCCGGATTGGCGGTTATATATTGTGTGGCGTATCGGTTGGTTTCTGCCACAACTAAGTCGTAGAGATCCGCTGTGAAGAACAGCTTAAAAAATTCAAGGGCCGATCCAAAATTGGCTGTCTCCATGCGAACTCCTGACTGGGCGGTGAAAGGGGGCAATACGGGTGCGGCGGAAGGAGGGGATTGCCAATTAGGGTTTGCCAGCACCTCTGGGAGACTAAGGGGTCTACGGGCCTGAGAACGCGGTGGCTGCGACGGGGGAATACGGCAGTGCTGGTAGAAGGTCCAGGATGTGCTGCGCTGCTGGTGTATGCCGCACCATCAAAAAGGTCAGCGCTAGCACCACTCTGCTGCATATGAGGCTTATCACGCGGGATATGCGAAACACTGACATGGGGTCGGGTACGCCTGACCGTAGCAGGGACCTCAACCTCGTCATCTTCGCTAGCGGTTAGAGTGCCACTGCTGTCTACAGGTTCATATTCTGAACCACTGGATTCAGCGGGTGAAGCGTCCCCATCGCTTTCATCCATCACGGCCAGAATCCTGTAGGCCTCTTCAGCGGAATACCCCTTTTTGCCATTTTGGAGTAACTAAATTTAGGGGTATTCCTCTGAGACTACCCAGGAAAAAGAGCACACCTACCTAGTAAAAGGGAGTGCTTATGAAGTAACGCTGCGATCGCTAATAAAGATCCAATAACTCAAAAGTGATCTTTTATAGCGGTGCAGCGATTTTACTGTGTTTTTGCAGTGATCAGAAAAAAATTTCTGTCACTGCGGTGGGCGGACTGAACGCAAGTGTGCGCACAAGATCAGGCCTGATCAGGCGAACAATGCGTTTTTTATAGAGCCTAAAGTGACCCTACTGATATAGATCTGATTGCGATCAGTCTTGATCACTTACAGATACTATATTAGTATTAGTGCTGATAGTCGACAGTGATGACGCTAATCAGCGACTAATAAGTGACTGTGCGGTGCGGTGGGCTGGGCGCTAACTACCTAACAAGTAGCTAACTACCTGACGGTGATTAGGGACCCTTATAGGGGGGGTGATCTATGACGGGGGTGACAGAGGGTTTTCAGGGGGTTTATATGGGTAATCAGTGGCTACTAAGGGGCTACTAAGGGGTTAATAACTGACAGAGGGGGTATGTAATGTATGTGTGGTGATTTGGTGTACTTACTGAGCTGCTTGTGTCCTCTGGTGGTGGATCCAGCAAAAGGGATCACCAGAGGACCAAGCAGGACTTATATCAGACGCTATTTTGTAAATAGCGTCTGATATCTGATTTTCATAGGTCGATTTAAAAAATTACAGCCTGCCAGCCAATGATCGCGGCTGGCAGGCTGTAGTTTCACTTCTCCTCCGTGCGTCACAGTGAACGTTCATGTGAAATCTCGGGTCTCACGAGATGACGCCGATAGGCGGCAGTGAGACCTGAGAGAGCCGCCGCGCTGACGCCCATCGGCGTTAGCGTGGCGGCAAGAGGTTAAAGACAATGGGAATCAGTTGATGGACTTTTGAATGTGGATTTGGCGGCGTAAAATGCCCATTTTCCCACTGCTGGATCAGTGGCAGGTATTAGCTGAGTGAACATACCCTAAAAAGCTCAGAACTTCATCATGGGACCTAGAGTAGCTCTATCATATGATCATTCTACTTGAGAATACCATTATATAGAAGATGTAAACATTAGATCTGCATGGAAAGTATGACAGGAGGAACGAATTTCCATCCAGGAAGAACATCAGAACAAACAGTTTGTCCATGAACATTTAAAGAGGACCCTTTATGGGTCCAGACTTTATATAATAGGTAGCACGTTGGGTAGGGCATAAAGCAGGGATCCTATAGTGCTTACTATTATTCCTGGGCTCCGCTTCGTTTGCCCGCTGTGCCCCCCAGTATTTTCCCCGCTCAGTATGCTAATTACTATCATGGGAACAAGTAGGAGGAGTCACCAGGGTTTCTCCCTGGCTGTGACGCTCTGCACTGCGATTGGACAGCGCTACAGCCAGGTAGAAGGAGACGACCAATGAGAAAGTACTCAGTCTCCTTCTTATTTTTCCAATACTGCTCATTATAATACAAGGCGCCAAAATCAACGGAGGGGGCAGGGGGCACAGCAGATGAATATGGCATCAGTGGGGGGCCGCCCTATAAGGTACACCCTAATTAGACTTTTGCAAAACTGATGAAAGGTCCTCTTTAAGAAAACACCAGGACTTCTGAGGCAATGTGCCGTGAACAAAACTGAAATAATTATCATAGAGGATTGGGAAAATTGTTCTTCAAGTCATTGAAATTATCTTTATGTACTTTTTGTATTTAGATCAAATATATTTTCTCTATTGTATAGCGACAACATATTCCAGAGCACTGTACAAATATTGTCACTAGTAGGGCTTATGATCTCAATTTCATATCTCAAACACACATGGTCAAATTTTCTAGCAAGACAGTTTAACCATTACGTGTGGAACATAAAAACTCCATGCTGTTGTCTTTGGTTTGATGTGAACCTAATGCTGCAAGGCAATAATGCTAACCACTGCATGTCAACATAGTTAATGCTAAAACAGAATGAGATTTATCAAAACAGCTATAAAGGGAAACTGGCTTATTGGCTCATAGTAACCCATATCCCACCTTTCATTTTTCAGAGGTCATTTGGAAAATTAAAGTATTACCGAATTTTTCGCCCCATAAGACACATTTTTCCCCCCTCAAAAGTGGGGGGAAAATGCCCCTGCGTCCTATGGGACGAATACTAATGAAGCACTTCCAAATAGGAAGCGCTTCATTAGTACGAGAGGACCGGGAAGCAGTGTGTACTCACCGCTTCCTGGTCCTCGGTGCTCCGCTGTGAGGTTGCGATGTGACCTCACACTGAGAACGCCCACACAGCAGACAGAAGAGGTGGAAGACCGAGTGCCGGAGGTAAGGAGTGGAGGCGCGGCGTCTGGAGCAGAAAAAGTGAGTGTTTTTTTATTTGATTTAACATGAGGCTGATGGACGCTGCTGGAGGCATATATGAGGCTACAGTGGGCATATCTGGGGCTACTGGGGGCATATTATGAGGCTACTGAGGGCTACAGAGACTACTGGGGGCATATATGGGGCTACTGGGGCTGAAGAGAAACTACCGGGGGCATATATGGGCTACTGAGGCTAAAGAGAGACTACTGGGGGCATATATGGGGCTACTGGGGCTGAAGAGAAACTACCGGGGGCATATATGGGCTACTGAGGCTAAAGAGAGACTACTGGGGTCATATATGGGGCTACTGGGGCTGAAGAGAGACCACTGGGGGCATATATGGGGCTACTGGGGCTAAAGAGAGACTACTGGGGGCATATATGGGCTACTGAGGCTGAAGAGAGACTACTGTGGGCATATATGGGGCTACTGGGGCCATATATCAGGCTACTGGGGGCTGAAGAGAGACTACTGGGGGCATTTATGAGGCTACTGTGGGCTGAAGAGGCATGGGTCTCTTATCTGAGGTCTGATTGGGGGTCATTTACATTGGGGTCTAAGCTGAGGTCTGATTGGGGGTCTGATCTGAGGTCTTATTGTGGTTTTATAAACATTGAGGGTCTGATTGGTGGATTGACCTGAGGTGTCATGAAAAATATATTTTTCTTATTGTCCCCCTCTAAATGCTTGATGCTTCTTGTGGGCCGAAGAGTCTTATGGGGCAAAAATACGGTAATCTGGTTTTTAGGGGCAACTAAGTCAGTTTTCTTTTACACCAGTTATGATCATCCTCCACATACGGCATTTTTACATTTTTCCCATGACTATATTGTAGAAGGTTTTTGTGTTAGAATTACTCTAAGTACATTTGTTTGACATTATGTAGTTATAGGTCTAGTTTCATCCATGATCAATACGGTTTTGTCCTGCTTTCATGTAGAGCCAAAGGTTATTTTACAGTCTGTTTCACGCCATCAAGGAAGACCACCTCTTCTTCAGCTCACACTAGCACAGCTTTTACATGTACAAAAGCCTTGATTCATGTATATGACTGGTGGGGTTAAGCTCAATCTGCCTCTGGGCTTTCCTGTTGCAAAACTCAGGCAGTCCCCCTATGTAACATTTGTAGACACACCTACTTTACTTCTGTTTGCTATAGGACAAAAAATATTTTATATACGTTGAAATGTTTTTTTTTTTTTTATATATTTATGAAAATGATCTTTTCCTCAAAGGGATTAGCTAAGATAATTAAGGCCTCTGATTGGCAAAAATAGCAAATGCTGTTCTATGGCACCAATCCTCCTTCTGACCCTATGATGTGTACAGTGATTTGTAGGTGTATGGCAGAGACTGACGCTGGAGAAAGGGCTGATTAAAACGTTATTTGTTATGTCAGGCAAATTCAGTGCTTGTCCAACATTTGTAATTATCTCTGACAACCCCTTTAAAGACGTTGTTTTAATTCGTGGCCTATAATGAGTGCTGCTTATTTTATTGAGTTATTGTGTATTCAGCTTAGATTGAGTTGGTCTTCATGTTGTATTTACGGCATAATGTGCATTACATACTGTATTAGAATTAGTAATGTGCAGTTTGCATATCTGTGAGCGAGAAGAAACATGGAAACCCTGAGTCAGCATGTAGATGATATCTTAAATTTCATTTTATCTTCAAGTTCCCAAAACAACATAAGTGATACGCATCATCAAGAGAAGCAGGCCAACCTGCACGGTTGTTTGAGGGATGGTTCCGTGAATAAAAATACTGTCTTATAAATTGTTGATGTAGTGTGTTTTTATGGTAAGTAGTCTAACAAATAGCTCAGCTTTCTTAGATTTTATGAGACTTTACCCTTTATAGAGTAGTGCCTCATATCACTAAACCCATTCGGTCAAAGGCTGGTAGACAACTAAGGGGGAGATGTATCAAAGAATCTGACGAATGATGGGAATGATGCGCTTATTTTATGATGAAGCGCAGGCCTTGTCATATATTAGACACATCATCCGGCAGGCTAGGCACCACACAGAAATATACAGCAGCTCAGAGCAGCCATAGATTTGTGTGTTCATTTGCGCCTGAAAACAGGCGCAAATAAAGATAAATATGTTGGGCCCGCTAGCCCCACCCCTCACCACACCTCATTTTTAGAAAGTGGCAAGCACAATGTAGAAACGCCACTTGCGCCTTTTTTACATCAAAAATAGGCACAAGGAGATGATAAATCTCCCCCTGAGAGTCTTAGCCATGTATACAAGGTTCATCGACCAAACGTTACACATGAACTGTATGGTGTAGAAAAAGTCGCACAAGGACAAGTGGGATCAGATGAGGTGCACCTAGTCGACTAGTCACACCCACTTAACCAGATGAAAAAAAATGGTAAAATGTAACTGGGCACACTCAGATAGTCTGGACCATAAGGAAGTGTGGATAAACTTATACATTTTATTCAGTGATCAAAATTCATTAAAATTAAGATAACAACACTGATTAGCAGCAAAATACTGAAAGCTACAATGTAAACATGTCACCTCTAGTATTGAATAAATAGTGTTGACGATCGCGCTTTGGATAATGCAAATTGCTAAAACACCAGCAGATATTGCCGTGCTGCAGTGTAAGGATGTTCAAATTGGCGATATCTAGTGAATGTGAACACTAATAGCGTAGCAATATAGGCTTGGTGCTGTGCAACTCAGAATTGAATAGCAGTAGGCTGTAGATTGCCAATAGAACTGATTTAGGGTACTTTCACACTAGCGTTTTGGATTCCGTTTGTGAGATCCGTTTCAGGGCTCTCACAAACAGTCCAAAACGGATCAGTTAAGTCCCAATGCATTCTGAATGGATAAGGATCCGTTCAGAATGCATCAGTTCGGCTCCGTTCCGCCTCTATTCCGTTTTGGAGGCGGACACCAAAACGCAGCATGCAGCATTTTGGTGTCCGTCTGAAGAGGCGGAGCCTAACGGATCCGTTTTGAATTACAATGTAAGTCAATGGGGACGGATCCGTTGTCAGTGACACAATATGGTGCATTTGAAAACGGATCCGATCCCCATTGACTTTCAATGTAAGTCAAAACGGATCCGTTTTGGACTTTGTCATTTTTCTTTAAAGCTAATGCAAACGGATCCGTTCTGAACGGATACAAACGTTTGCATTAGAGGTGCGGATCCGTCTGTGCAAATAAACAGACGGATCCGCACCAACGCAAGTGTGAAAGTACCCTTACACAGAGGGGCAATATTGGAGCCAAAAAGCTACACACATATGGGGGTTGTTCCACCAAATATCTAAGTTCTTTCAAACCAATGTAAATTGGAGATCTCCTGAAAATTTAGCCAGTGGACTCTTGTCATGAATCCATACACCAGCGAGTGTATTGAATATAATCAAACAGGATCCCTCTTTATGTAGTAAAGTTCAAGTCCGGAGCGGCGTCCCGCTCCTGCTAGTATGTGGCGGCGTCCCGTCACTACTATTTAAAATACAGGCTCTTACTACCAGAATACGGGGTAGATCTTACCCGACCGCAGGGTAACTCTGTTCCCTTCGTTGTGGTGCCGTCTCCACCTCGATCTCGGGAGTCGAACTCTGTAGTGGCAGGTCTCCGGTCAGCGATATCCCGTTAGAGTAGCACGTGTTGCCTCTCTTTCGCCCGGCGTCCGCACGATTTTCTACAGTAGGTAGTGAGAGTATACCCTTTCGGTTTAATACAGTGAGGGATCCTTATTGTCCAGTCTTTAATTGCAGGAAAAATACACCATACGCATTTCGGGGTTTTATATTTCACCCCTTCCTCAGTGGCCGAACTGTATGGTATGTTCCAATTTTAGCTTCAAATAGAACTCACCTTCATAGTTTCATATGTGGTTATGCTTGTTTAAAATCCTAAATCCACCACAAAAATTATCTTTACTAATCTAACTAGTTCACCTAGTTCCAACATGCTGCCTCCTAACATAACCCAGGAATGGAAGCCACCTGTCATATCTGCTTCCAGCTTCATGGGTAGAACCTCCCCGTTATTGCCCCGGTCCTTATTTCAGTTAGTGTCTATAACTATGACTTTTAGAAGATCAGAAGAAAGAGCATTTAATTGACAGGTGCAGACAGAAGTTAAGTAAAGGTATATTCTTTTGAATTTATTGCTTCAAATCACCTATAATGAGGAACATACATTAACATAAATGTTGCAGCAAGTTTCAAGTATCTTCTAACTAATTTATTAGGAGCTAGTGTAGCCGATGCTGGAAGAAGCACGACACTTCTATTATGCTAAAACTTATTTTAAATGATTACATCAGCAGTAGAACATGCCGGAAGATGTCACTAACATTTGGGAGATCTATATTCATTCCTGTACATCCTTATTCACCAAGAACTAAAACATTTACCAGATCAGGATGTTTCCTGTCTCTTATGTTCTTGGATCCTTCCTCCTCCCTTGTTAACAATAAATGGACCTCCTGACCATAAAGCCGCCCATACATCTTAGATGCACATCTTCTGAACCAGCTAAAATTGGCCAACAATTAAACCATGTAATGTGTATGGGGGCTTTATGACTCTTCTTTAGCAAATAGTAGGGTCGGGAAGGATCGGGCAGTGGGATTTTAGCATTCCCAATACTTTTGTTCTTGGGGAGATAGGACAACGATACATGCATAACGAGGAGTCGGGAGAGAGCTTGTTCGACTGACACCTATTTAATGTGTATGGCCGGCCCTAGTGTGAAGGCAAAATTGTTAGTCTTAGACTAAATTCACACCTCTCCTGATGTATGGACAGGCTTCCCAGTAGACTCTGATCGCCAAGCTTATGGCAATATGGTGTTCTTTTCAGTTCATCACACTGCATAATAGCAGTAATGAAGCTAGTAGAGATGCGTAAATGATAGTTATGTCTAATTATTGTAGAAGATTTTAATAGTATCCAGAAATACAGATAGTGGTATAATATCTGAAAATACAGATAGCGGTATAAAATCAAAAAAATACATACATATCTGGTGCAGTTTGTATCTAGCATGGCACATATTAATAATGGAGAGTCTGGTGTCTTCACATGCTCTAGTGACAGTCTGAAGACTTTCCCCTTCCTCAAGGTTATTTAATTTATTAAAATACATGAAATAACTATACTTGGAGGCTAGGTAACTTTTGACTTCCATCCACAATATCTTAATGACGAGTGTTTTTAAATCCCTGTTCTGTTTTTTTACCCATGGCACACTCTGTTCATAAATGTAGCAGAGCACCTGATACTTGATTCACCTCTTCACATTCCTGCATGAATCCAGGCTGAGTCGTCTGATCTCTAGATACAAGACATCATTTTCACAAGTGATTTATTTATTTTACGCATTCATATAATACTGCTAGATTCTGCAGCGCTTTACAGACATTAGCATCAAGCTGTCCCCGATGGGGCTCACAATCTAAGTCCCCTTCAGTATGTCTTTGGAGTGTGGGAGGAAACCCTCACAAACACGGGGGGAACATACAAACTTCATGCAGATGTTGTCCTTGGTCGGGTTTAAACCTAGGACCCCTGCGCTGCAAGGCACCAGTGCTAATCAATGAGTCACTGTGATTTCAACCCAACCTAATGTAGGTTCAGTCATGTAGCTCCTCATTCTGAGGATTGATTGTAAATTGTTTTAGGCTAGGGTTGGATGTCACTTACTTCTGAACAAGTTGCACTGCTCCATTGTTTTGACCCAGACAGAGAGTGCAGATTAAAGCTCTTTTGTATGGTTAGGAAACCTGTGCTGATCCCTGAGAGAAGCCTGGGAGGTCCACATGACTGGGGATTGGCGGAAAGACTCTACTCTCTGAATGTCATCACACACACTCTCTGGTAACAGCAGGGATCAGCAGCACACTTGTCAGCAGGATTACAGGAGCGTACCATGCCATCAGTGTCCTGGCTCTCACAGTCACCAGAGGGAAATCGCCACCTATTACATGGTAATTACCAATTATAAAATGCACATGGGCTGTAAAGAGAGGAATCAGGGCACAAATATCAGCACGTGTGCCTGGAACTTTTTGGCTACAGTCTTCCTGGTTAATAGTAGATCTGTGTTTACTGTAGATGGCTTATATTTGCTGATTTTATATTATAATATATGGGCTCTCATGGAAGGAAGTTGATGTTGACATGTTGTATTTATCAGATTTGGTTTGTCTCTGGTTGGAAATACTTCTAGGAAAGGTTTGTGGGCACTCCTTGCTTATACTGTATTTGCTTGGATGTAACAGACTGTGTGCAGAGGAATCCTCCGGTGTGGGTAAAGCCCAGCAGCAGCTTGCTCATCTTTTATCTGCTCTCTTATTTGCACACATTTGTATTTAGCAGCCCTCCACAGACTTTCCAGTTTGCTCTTAATTGTAGCTCTCTTTCTTCTGTCTAGAAAGTCCTTCATAGGAAAACAAAGATGATGGGATGCTGACTTCTAGAGTTCCAGAGGCAAAATTCTCTAGTCTCATCCATCATGCTGCTCAGACATCAGGAGGGGACTGTGTTCAGTAGCTTTTTATTGTGCCGCCAGTTGTGCTATTGTAAATGGCTGCCATTATCTATCGGAGTTTTATGACCCCCTTTTAAGTAGGATACTGGATGAATGTAGTCAAAGATATTCCTTTTACAGTGATTTCTTCCCACCAATTAATGTTGCTCAAACAGAAATCATCAGCAATCGAACCATTCCCGTGAAAGAATATTTATTTCTTGCTGATGTTTGGAATGCTTCTATTACAGACTAGGATTGACTTTCCTCCTGCTTTAGTTATGCATTGAAATTATTGTGGGATGTTAGCACCAGTTGTGTTTAAGTTCTGGCCTATTTATTACATTATTTATCAGGTTTTATAGGAAAGAAAAAAATTACACTGATGCTTATTTGTATTTTTTTGTAGAAATCTCCGTAAGTTTTTCTATTGTTGTTTGGCTCATAAATAGGAACGATGACTATTTTCTCTAGTTAACGGGATTGCCCAGGATTAGACAACCATAAGTAGCGTCACCTCTATCCACAGGTGGTGCGTGATATTGCAGTTCACTGCCCTTCCTTTGAATGGAGCTGATCGGCATTAAGATGTGGACAGATGTGGTGCTTTTCCAGGAAGAGGGCAGGCCTGTTTGGTATGACGCAACGTGCGGCTGGCCACATGAGGCAAGTCACGCCCACTCACGGCAGCCAGTGGCAATAGGATTTTATGATCCTGGACATCTCCTTGAAGTCCACTGACTGCCCCTATCTTTTCTTGAAAGTGACTGATCCTTGAGTGAAAGGCAAGAATGAGGAAAGCATTGCCACGTGTGTGCGTGTCTTAGTACTGGCCACTAACTGCCAGGGAATAGAGGATTTGAAGAATACATCAAGCAGAATAAAATGATATAGTGAAAATTGGGAACAATAATTTACTACTAAAGTTATAAATCAACACAAGTTGTAAAATCCCTTAACCCTCTCCAATAAAAGAGGGTGTTAAATCCACGCAAATTTCTATTGTCCTTTTATACTGCTTTATAGTTGCTGGGTTGGGTTGAATAGGAAATACTACTATCACTACATTTACAATTAATGAATTTTTACATGTCCTCTGATGATCAGGCAACACCTATAGCCAGCAGCCCATAAAAATCATATTGTCTCCTTCAATATTTTACACTATTGATTTACAGTCTCTCACTTCCATTCATTGCAATAGTGGTTACTTTTTAAGGTGTGAACTTGCTTAAGATTGGGAGATAACGAAATACTTACACATATAGTAGCCCTTCCTGTGTGCTTGCACTCCAGCAGATATATTATCCACAATTGTAGACACCTGTAACTATTTCTAATATTATCTATCAAGCATAAGGTAAATTAATGAAGAACACGTATTCAATTTTCACCAAAAATATTAAAACCATCATTAGTCTTCCCTAAGAAATGCTAAGAAATATGCACTGTGAAAGAGCAAGGTGTAAAAATTCGATATGAGCTGTGAGTTTTTCATATTATCTGCACATAGGTGCTATGTAATTCAATGTCATTCTCTGATAGATGAATAGAGGTGAGACAAAAGCGAACACAAAGAGATACCAGAGGAGAGCACAGAACCATCTTGCAAGGTGTTCTTTGGAGATGTGAAAAGGAAAATTAATGATCGCTCAATGAGCTTCCATTCCCTTTGGCAGAAAAAAAAATATTCCTGTTGTCACAGCCTAAGGGTTGGTAACCTGCTAACTTCTGGAGCCCATGAATTAAATATAAAGTGCATTTGACTAGCTGAGGGCCTAATTAGTCCTCTGTATAGGACGGAAGAAGAAGAAAGGTTACACAATGTGGAAGTTACGTTTCTTTGGTTGTTCATTGTGAAAGCAGATATTTTGTAGGAACAGTTTTGCTGTTTGTATAGAAAAAGATTACAATGGAAGATAACAGTTTTTTTTTTTTTTACATCAGGGGAGGCATAGTCTTTTGTAAGTAACCTTGATGATTAATTAGTTTCAACGTGCCGATGTTGCTGAGGATGAGCACATGTTGCTGGGCAAGAGATACAGTTTTCAAGTTGTATTAGCATTGTGATACATCATGTTAGGAACATCATAGGATGTATTTTCAAGCATGAAACTGTAAACAATTTGAAAGCAAAATTGTGAATTTCATAGTGTCACGTTCACTACTTGTCAACCCCACAAGGCCAGCACACAGAGAAAAGAACTGCAATAGGGTCACAGTGTCCTGCAGCTCCCTGTTCTGCCGAAAAGCCCACTGAAATACCTGGTTTTGTTGTGAGCACAGTGGGGGAATTTATCTAAACTGGTGTAACAGCGTAGCAACTGGATTCCACCTTTCATTTTTCAGAACTCCTTTCAAAAATGATTGGTTGCTTTGGGCAACTAAGCCAGATTTCCCTTACACCAGTTTTGATAAATCTCCCCCAGTGTGTTTTTGAGATCAAAAGTTGGAGATGTCTTGGTTTTAATTTATAAGGGAAAACCACCAGTAGAGGGACAGGTGCCTTAGAGGCCTCTCTGCTAATATTCTAATTTCATAACTGTAATTATTGTAATTTTACTGTACAGTAAAACCTTATTGCAGTATTATTGCATGTTTGCCAAACTGAATTAGTAAGTTGTAATGTTAAAGAAATCTACCATCATAATCACATGCCAAACTTTTTGAAGTTTTACCATGTGAAATAATAAAATTCCCTGCTGAACTATATCCATTGCCTTTATCCATGATGTTGGTAGTTTCATTCTTATTAAATCTGATATCAGCATTTACATACCCATTCACATTGATTTACTCTATGCTATAATATATACATAATACTATATATTGACCCTTCCCATTTTTGCAAAATGTGAAGCCAAAAAAAACAAAGTGGTTTGCAAGGGAGTCGTTAAAAAATCTATTAAGTCCAGCTGAAAAACAATTTGGCCAACTTACCGAAATGATTCTACATGGTTCCATGCTTCATTTAAGTCTCCAAATCTCTACTACCACCAGGACAACAAATTTGCTATAGCAGCACGAGCGTATCGTTGGGGGTGAGAGAGCTGAAATTCCTGAGTATTAGCTATTATCCATATGGGGTGGTCGTGGCATGATAGTGAAGGAATACTTCTCTGTTTCAGGACCTGGACGGTTTGCCATTTTGATGGCAAAATGCATTATGCACCCTATTAGAAAATTTGAAGACAATAGAAGCATATAACAGTTTTGAATTGTCCAAGTGAAATCCTCATTAGAGTCCAGTGGCAGTGTGCTTTACACCACTCTGGTCAACTTTGGCATAGCTCATGGTGATCTTAGGTTTGTGTGTTTGACCATGAAAACCATGTTCATGAAGTTGTCAACTTTCTGTTCATATGCTGACCAGAATCAGTTTCAGCACTGTAGTTATCCACTCTGTTTGTGCTCCACTTAAAGAGGTTGTGTGCAGGAATGATATTAATGACCTGTCCTTAGACATCCCACCGATCAGCTGTTTGAAGGGGTCCTACCAGGACTTCATCCTCTTCAGTGTTTGTCTGCGCACTGCCTAGCTTGTAGTGGCGGTGCAGTGTAATTACATCTGATGAGTTCTTAGCTATATTTCACCATTGTTAAAGTGCATGACTCGTAATGGGATCATTTACTGTATATTGCCTCCTTGGTTCTATGGTAGAGTCTTGTGCAGCCAAATGTACCTTCTATGTATACCATACATAGCTCATAGGAGCTGTGTACTGTGTAGTGCCGTGAAACTTCTACTGGTATGACGTTAACACTTCTTTTTCTTTGTCCTATGAAGACATAGCAGTAATATAACTTTTCTTTAAGCCAATTACATTTTTCTTCTCTTACTTGGTTTGTTGGCAAGAGTTTCTGCCTTTGAGTTGGAGTAATGTATATTTCGATTTAAACTGTACTCGTGATGGAAGAAGTGTACCTATAATTGTTTCCAAAATTGACTTTTGGGTCATGCTTTCAAGA
The DNA here is from genome assembly GCA_033119425.1 of Bufotes viridis. Classification (NCBI taxonomy): domain Eukaryota; kingdom Metazoa; phylum Chordata; class Amphibia; order Anura; family Bufonidae; genus Bufotes; species Bufotes viridis. The sequence goes on from CM065590.1 coordinate 235,926,098, forward strand.
TATATAACCAGCCTCATTATGTTCTCTCCATACATGCCTGATCATTAAAAACAGCGTAATGATGCAGAAGCAGGCTTTTCTTAAATTTACAGTTGTAGTATAGTCTCTGTATGTTCTTGAAATTGCAGTGCCTCAGATTAGATAAAGAGCCAACCCAGCTTTATAACTGTCTCTTATTCTTGCAAATACTTGTGGGGGAGAGGTTACATTCAGAGACCTTGAGCACAGTGCAAGGCATAGTGAGAAAACCTTTTGAACGTAAGATATCAATCAGCGTCAGTGGAGTGGGAGGGTATGTTCCCTTTATTGCTACTTTGAGTGGCTTAACACTGAAATATTAACAACGTACTGTTTCTCTCTAATTGATGTCCTACAAAGTAAAGGGTAACAGAAAAGTAAAAGGATTAATAACTGATATTTTTAGTACTTGCTCGTGTTTTCGACTTCATGACCATGTGCTTCAGAACATTTGCCGCTGGTGGTATGGAAATCTCTACTGCAGCTTCTTTATATTTTGTAGGAATGTACTCAGGTCTAAAAGCTAAATGGTAATGTTGAGGATCAGATGTTATACAATTGCTTAGATGGTTTCCATGGCAGGTGCACTAGAAGACGGACAGTCTGAACTACGTGGCCTTTTGTTGTCTTGGTGATAAAATAGTGTCTGGAGAAAAGGGACAAGGAGACACTCTATTGGGACCTCTGAACAAATCACAAAGAAAAAAAAAAGATAAGAAAGCACAGATAAACTACAGTAAAGTCTAGAACAAACGGGGACTATTGTATGAAGCTTTTCTTTCCTACAGTAAAGTGTGCGTCAATGGTTATCTGCTCTCTCTTCTCCTTTTGTCATTTCTTATCCTTAAACTTGGAATACTTTGCAAAGCGACACACAATCTGCAAGTGTCGATAAAAATCTTATTTTTTTCTCTGAAAATCAAGAATTTAAATTCAAGGACACTAGTCGAATTTCAGTCATGTCCCAGCAACCAAGGGTAGAAAATGTCAGCTGAAAACAGAGCAGTCATTATATATGTAGCAATAGTTTTTCTTTTTTATAAACTTTACTCTATTCCAATAAAATATAGTCACGATAATTAGAGACATGTTACAAAAGACACAAACATTAGAGGACTTACAGAAAGGGCTTTTCCAGAACTTTGATATCCATTCCCTATCCTTAGGATGCATCATCAAACGCAGATCGGTGGAGGTCCGACTCCCGTCACCCTAACTGACCAGCTGCTAGAAGGATCTGCGGCCATCTGAGCAAGGGCCTCATGCACACAACTATGTCCTTATTGCAGTCTGCAAACAACGCATCTGCAAAATTCGGATACCTTCCGTGTGCATTCTGCATTTTTCTCACTCTCATCACTAGAAATGACTATTCATGTCCACAATACGGACAAGAATAGGATATGCTCTTTTCAGGACGGATGTACAGATGCGGACAGCACACAGATTACATCCATGTGCTGTCCAATTTTTGCAGACCCATAGAAATGAATGGATTCGTTGGCAATCCTCTAGAAATGCGGATCAGACTCGGATGCAAAATTCTGTTGTGGGTAATGTTGAGCGAATCGAAGTTAACGAAGTGGACTTCAATCCGAATTTCAGGAAAAATTAGATTTGAAGCTGAATTTCCTGGCACTTCGTGATAACGAATACATTTTTCCTGAAATGATGGGAAAAAAACGAATAAAATAAATAGTCACCTCATCCATTTGCTTGCCGAGAGGCCATCATGCAGCCATCTTGATAAAATAAAACGCACCAAATCATTGCACTAGCTGGGCGTGGTGACGTCAACGTGCGCGAGATTTGGCGCATTTTCTTCAATTAAGATGACTGTGATGGCCTCTACGCAAACAAATGGATGAGATGAGTATGTATTTTTTGTTTTTAACCCATGATTAATCCCTGAAAGGCCTCAATGTGACTGTCAGTTGCCGCGATCAGCATTGAACCCGGCATCTGAGGGGTTCAATGATGGAACATATTGCGCCCAATACATACAATGGAATGCGATTTGTGACAAAGTAATTCGTAAAAATCATATCATGGCAGGTGCACTGTAAATGGGTTGTCAAACCCTTTACACGCAATGACTGATTTTCAAGATTTGGTTACTACAGTGCTGCTCCTGCTGAATTGAACGGAACAACCCTGCAGTAACAAGTTTAGTCCACTGAACAATGGACGATACTGTGGTGCTGGAGCTACTGCACAACAACTGATCGGCAGGGTTGTCAGACCCCTGACAATCACATGTGATGGCCTCTCCTGGCATGTTGTTTTTTTGCCATTGTTTTTCAGTTAAGTACTGTGGGGGAACATTTATTAAGACCGACGAGTTAGATACCACTGCGCTGCCAGTGGATGTGCCTAAGTTATGTTGAGGCGCGGCTTCTACATAACTTTGGTGCTTGCTACCACCAGCTGTGCGACATGCTTTTGGCAAACTACTTTAAAGTACGCCAGCAAGAGAGCTGGTGTAGTTTAAAGTAATTTTCCATGGCAAAAACTGACAAATGAGACGCACCTGCCATCCTACCGCCTTCCCCACCCACGCCACGCCTTTGCAAAAGTAGTGTGAGCGGGAAAAGTCGCAGATTGCCACATAAATATGCCAAAAAGTGGCATAAGACGTTACAATGACCCCCTGTGTCTATAATTGTGTACTTTCTAGAGATTGTCCAGAAGTGTAACAGACATGTGTTCTATAATGGACAGTGCGGTGTTGCACCCAGTGTTTACAAGCTAAGCAGCTGAATGTTGACTACTGATTTGCAGTAAGTTTGTACGTAGATATCAGTATTGTAAAACATGATTTTCACAAATCGAAAATATATGGTAATTTATACATGTCTTTAAACTTCACTGCATGGGAAATGATGCACATTACTTTATTAGAACCCAGAAAACCCATTTGATTAAATGAATAAAAGAAGTATGCAGAATATGATTATATGGAGGTTATAGATCCACAGAGTACTTCTGTATAATGCTGTATGAAAAAAGTATAGGTAAAAAAGAGAAAAAAATAAATGGGGTCACATTTGATGGGTCACAAAGTTTTCTTAACACAGCTAAATGGCCCAGTGTTAATAACAATGGCAAGTTATTTCTGGATGACAGAGCAGGTAAGTTGCTGATTCCAGAAAGCGTGGTGAGTTAATCAGTATTCCTACTGGAATTGCTAATGAGCGATGCCTCTAATATAGGCATTCTATTGTATTGTAGATGTTTTAAAGACAGGCATGACAAAGAATTGGGTGTGGAAATGGACATTTCAAGAATTAGGTTCACAACTTCTTAGAGTTTTCCTTCCACACAAACCCAGTGCTCACACAATGCTCTCCTGAAAAGTGTAGATGGCTCAACTTCCTAAACATTTAGTCTTTGAAATTCTGCTTTCTCCCTCTCATTATTCCTGTTTAAACCAATTTTTAAATTTTGTGAAGTATCTTTCTCTGTTATCTATTCACAACAATAAAACAGGTGTATATATATATATATATATATATATAATATATATATATAGTGATGCAAATATCTGGACACATCCTTGTAACTTTGATGTGTGAAAATATTAATTGAGAGGAAGGCTGCATTATTAGGTGGTTGAAATGTTTTTGGCTGCCATTTTGAAATCTTCCATATTGAATTCAGCTTAGGTTTTTCCAATGGGAAGAGGTTCATTTGATAATCTTGGCTAGAATTTACTCACGGGAGGTGTCAGTTTTGACCTATCTTTACCTGTTTAGGAGTTAAAGAGGACCTTTCACTGGTCCACAGTTTATCAGTTAAAGATATCTACATGGAGAGCGGCACCCAGGGATGTCCCTGCACTTACTTGTATCCCTGGGTGCCGCTCCGTTCGTCCTCAGTAGCCCCCAGTACCAGCGCTCCTGCTGCTGTAATTTTGCCTGGGGCGGAGACTTCTTCTTCTGCCCTGGGCGTCTCCTTCTCCCAGGGCTGGAGCGCTGGCCAATCGCAGTGCTCAGCTCATATTCAGGATATTAGCTGAGCGCTGCGATTGGCCAGCGCTCCAGGGCAGAAAAAGAAGTCTCCGCCTCAGGCAAAATTACAGCAGCAGGAGCGCCGGTACCGGGGGCTACTGAGGACGAACGGAGCGGCACCCAGGGATACAAGTAAGTGCATGGACATCCCTGGGTGCCGCTCTCATTGTAGATATCTTTAACTGATAAACTGTGGACCAGTGAAAGGTCCTCTTTAAGTGAGATCAGAGTTTCCTAAAGTTGCCTTACATGACATGCTCGATGTGTCCAGTCTTGTGAGCACACTGAAGAACCACAGTTGATACTTCACAGCACTGAGTAAAAATGTTATATGTGGCTCTCTGGGTAAATATGTTCTTGCTTCTACCATACTGTATATTTTTTACATTTGTAAATAAAAAATTTGTCAGTTTGCCCTTAGGTATCTCCTTGGCACATCATACAGAATAGTTTGTTGCACTTTCAACTGTCATTGTACAAACCAATGTTCAATTAAAGAGGATCTGTCACCACAAAATGCAGTTAAGTCTGGAGGCAGCATGTTATAGAGCAGGAGAAGCTAAGTAGATTGATATATAGTTTTATGGGAAAAGATTCAGTAAAACTTGTAATTTATACATTTTTTATCTCTTTTCTTTCTGACTTCAGTTGTACATAGAGGGAGTATTATCATTGATTGATAGCATTCTCTGTATACGTGTGTATACAGAGATAGCTGTCAGTCAGTGATAGCTGTACACAGGGGAGGTGTTATCAGTGATTGATAGCATTCTCTGTGTAAGTGTGTATACAGAGATAGCTTTCAGTCAGTGATAGCTGTACACAGGTAGGTGTTATCAGTGATTGATAGCATTCTCTGTGTAAGTGTGTATACATAGATGGCTGTCAGTCACTGATAGTTGTACACAAGGTAGGTGTTATCAGTGATTGATAGCATTCTCTGTGTAAGTGTGTATACATAGATAGCTGTCAGTCACTGATACTTGTACATGGGGGAGGTGTTATCAGTGATTGATAGCATTCTCTGTGTAAGTGTGTATACAGAGATAGCTTTCAGTCACTGATAGTTGTACACAAGGGAGGTGTTATCAGTGATTGATGGCGTTCTTTCTGTAAATGTGTATAACTAGATAGCTGTCAGTCACCGATACTTGTACACAGGGAGTTATCAACGATTGATAGCATTCCCTGTGTAAGTGTGTATACATAGATAGCTGTCAGTCACTAATAGTTGTACACAGGGGAGGTGTTATCAGTGATTGATAGCATTCTCTGTGTAAGTGTGTATACATAGATAGCTGTCAGTTACTGATAGTTGTACATGGGGGAGGTGTTATCAGTGATTGATGGCATTCTCTGTGTAAGTGTGTATACATAGATAGCTATCAGTCACTAATAGGTGTACATGGGGAGATGTTATCAGAGATTGATAGCATTCTCTGTGTAAGTATGTATACATAGATAGTGGTCAGTCACTGATAGTTGAACACAGGGGAGGTGTTATCAGTAATTGATAGCATTCTCTGTGTAAGTGTGTATACATAGATAGTAGGGGTCGACCGATTATCGGTTTGGCCGATATTATCGGCCGATATTGATGATTTGCACAGTTATCGGTATTGGCCCCTAACCAGGCCGATATACCGATAACTGTGCTCTAACAGAACATTGCCGCGCTGCTCTCAGCGCGGCCATGTTCCCTCAGCAGCACAGGGGAGAAGGAGGCAGTCCCTCCTTCCCCCTGTGCCGCGCTGCCAGTGGAGACTAGAGAAGAGGAGGAGGAGGGGCTGAGGGCGCACTGGCCACCAATGAGAGCAGAGGAGGCGGGGCTGAGGGCGCACTGGCCACCAATGATAAGGTTTAAGATATTACAAGCACATTGCCCAGACCCTTCCTCTGATAGAGAGCTGCGATCCGCGGCAATTAACCCCTCAGGTGCCGCACCTGAAGGGTTAATTTCCGCGGATCGCAGCCATCTATTAGAGGCAGGGTCTGGGCAATGTGCTTGTAATATCTTAAACCTTATCATTGTGGCCAGTGCTTCCTCCCCATCCCCCTCCTCCCCCCATCCCTTCAGTATTGATATCATTGGTGGCAGTGGCCACAGGGTCCCCCACCTCCTCTCTTCTAATCGGAGCCCCAGCAGTGTAATGCTGGGGCTCGATCAGTTACCATGGCAGCCAGGACGCTCCTGAAGCCCTGGCTGCCATGGTTCCTGCTGCTGTGTGCCCATAGCACAGGGCAGCAGGGACAGTGTCAGGTCCTATTCACCCTGATAGATCTCTATTAGGGTGAATAGGACAAGAGATGTAAAGAGCCCAGGTTCTACCCCTAGGGGAAATAGTAATAAAATAAAAAGTAAAAAAATTTAAAATAGTAAAAAAACACCAAAATATTAAGTATAAATTAACCCTTTTCCAATTTTACATATAAAATATATAAACAATAAATAAAAAAACATATCGCCGTGACCAAAAAGTCCAAACTATTAAAATATATTTTTTTTAAAAAGCGTCGGACGCCTTAACAGAAAAAAAAAATCCAAAAATTAAAATGCGCAAAATATCGGTATAAAATATCGGCTATCGGCCTGAAAGTTCACAGAATATCGGTATCGGTATCGGCTCTAAAAAATCAATATCGGTCGACCCCTAATAGATAGTGGTCAGTCACTAATAGTTGTACACAGGGGAGGTGTTATCAGTGATTGATAGTATTCTGTTTGTAAGTGTGTATACATAGATAGCTGTTAGTCACTAATAGTTGTACATGGGGGAGGTGTTATCAGTGATTGATAGTATTCTCTGTGTAAGTATGTATACATAGATAGTGGTCAGTCACTGATAGTTGAACATGGGGAGGTGTTATCAGTAATTGATAGCATTCTCTGTGTAAGTGTGTATACATAGATGGCTGTCAGTCATTGATAGTTGTACATGGGGAGGTGTTATCAGTGATTGATAGCATTCTCTGTGTAAGTGTGTATACATAGATGGCTGTCAGTCATTGATAGTTGTACATGGGGAGGTGTTATCAGTAATTGATAGCATTCTCTGTGTAAGTGTGTATACATAGATGGCTGTCAGTCATTGATAGTTGTACATGGGGAGGTGTTATCAGTAATTGATAGCATTCTCTGTGTAAGTGTGTATACATGGATGGCTGTCAGTCATTGATAGTTGTACATGGGGGAGGTGTTATCAGTGACTGATAGCATTCTCTGTGTAAGTGTGTATACAGAGATAGCTGTCAGTCACTGTATACAGAGATAGTTATCGATCACTGATATGACGACCTCCTTGACTTCAGAGCCCAGAATGAACAGGATTTTAAATTAATAAATGACAAGTTATACTGAATCTTTTTCCACAAAACTATATATATCAATCAGGCCAGCTCCTTCTGGTCTATAACATGCTGCCTGCAGATTACAGTGCATTTTCTAGCGAGGGGTCCTCTTTAAATTGTGTGGATGGACTAAGCTCAAGAGCTTAGCCTCTAGCTCTGATTCTGGCTGTTTAACCCCTTAGATGAGTCAATAGGTATCTAAGGACTTTCACCAAAGTTAGGGACCGCTGGCTAAGTAAGTAATGATATGACGCTTCACTCCTGACTACTGAATTCCACTGTATTCTTCCCACCCTGGGGAAACATGGTATTGCTGGCTCTGCGTACTTGTGTTGCTCCTGCCCCCTGTGAATGTGGACCAAGCAAACATGGGGTTAGTTTATTTTCCAGGGCCAATTGGAACCATAGAGCCAGCACAACAATTGAGGTTTTCCCACAGATGGTCAATTGGTTTCAAGTCTTGGGAATTAGGGGGCAAGGGTAGTACTTGGAAGACATGGTCATGCTCTTCCAACCACTGTTGGACATTTCTAGCCATGTGATATGTCACATTATCTTGCTGAAAGATCCCATCCGTCCCAGGAAAGACAATCAGCATGTATGGATGTACATGATCTGCAAGGATGGATTCATCCATGTCTTCCTCATGGATAAGTGGGCCCAGAGAATGCCACCAAAACATTCCCCAGACCATAACGCTGCCACCACCAGCTCGTGTTCTTCCAGCAATGTTTGCAGGGTGTTTGTTCTCTGATATTTCTCACCTGACACGTCAACGTCCATTCGTTTGATGAAGTAAAAACATGATTCTTTGGAGAAGGCAACCCTTTGCTAATCAGTATATGTCCTATTCTGATACTAGCATAAAAATTTAAGCCATTTCTGAAGATGCAACTTCATTAGCATTTGTGCAGTGACCATCCATCTGCTTCGGAGCCCCATACACAGAAGAGTTAGCTAAACTGTTGTTTTAGACACATGTATGGTAGCCTCCTGGTTTATTTTGGAGGTGTGTTGTCCTGCCCTTGTGCACCTTCATAGATGTTTTCATCTCACATCAATTGCATGTGGTGCTCCTCATTTTCCACATCAGTTATTCACAGTGGTGCTCTGTCCACTCACAATTCACTTTCACCACAGCAGCACACGAACAGTTCACAAACTGCATAGTTTCAAAAATACTGCAACCCTTGGCCCAAAAGCCAATAATCAACTATAATACATCACCACTTTTACCCATGACAGCAACAAAGTATACGTGTGCAAACAACCTGCCGCACACCTTATATATCCACCAAGCTAGCTTACTACAACATCCTTAATTAGGTATGCTGACGGGCTGCTGACGTCGAAATAATGTGAATCAACTGCGTATTTGGGGTCTTCGGACATTTCTGAACCTTTGAAATCAAGTCCAGATGATAATAAAAAATAAAAAACTTTCTTAGCACCTTGTTATCAACCAATACAGACACAACATGTTTATTTGCACTGTGTTATTGTGTGGACAAATTCCCTTAAAAGGATTCTACGGGATTAACCAAAGCATGGCTGGTTTCTTCCAAAAACAGTGAAGGAGTGTAATCATGCATGGGATAGGCATAAGGCCATCCTTCATATAAGATAGGGCCAGGGGCTATCCACAGTATTCAGTATATTGGGCAGACTAGATGAGCCAAATAGTTTTTATCTGCCAACAAATTCTATGTTTCCAGAAACATCATCACACCTGTTGACAGGCTGTGTGTGGTATTGCAGCTCATCTCCATTCATTTCAGTTTAGCTAAGCTCTAGTACCAGACATATCCCATGGACAGATGTGGTGCTGTTTCTGGAAAAAAAAACTGCCATGTTTTTCTAATCCTGGATAACCCATTTAGTCCCCATTGATTGCTATTTGATCACATGAACAAATGCAGGATGTCTGTGCTATGGGTTGTTTTCTATCCTGTGATTCCTATGTACAAATAATACTACTATATAAAAACCCTAAGGCTGGGTTCACACGGGCATGACGGATTGGGGCCGGATAGGAGGCAGGTGCGTTGCGGGGAAATCGTGCGAGTGCGCATGCAATTTCAGTCAGTTTTGATTGCGTTGCGTTGTTCAGTTTTTGTCCGCGCGAGTGCAATGCGTTTTGCACGCGCGTGAGAAAAAACTGAATGTGGTACCCAGAACCAAACTCCTTCAATGAAGTTCCGGTTTGGGTTAGTTGTAGTGTAGATTGTATCATTTTCCCTTATAACATGGTTATAAGGGAAAATAATAGCATTCCTAATACAAAATGCTTAGTAAAATGTGGGTTGAGGGGTTAAAAAATATATATTTAAACTCACCCCTTCCACTTGTTCCGGCAGCCCGGCTGGTCTTTCTTCCTTTGGTTGAGGACCTGGGAGGCAAAGGACCTTTGGTGACGTCACTGCGCTCGTCACATGGTCCATCACAGTGACGTCAACAAATATCCTTTGCCTCCCAGGTCCTCAACCAAAGGCAGAAGACCAGCCGGGCTGTGCGAACAAGTGGAAGAGGTGAGTTTAAATTATTATTTTTTTTAACCCCCTCAACCCACATTTTACTAAGCATTCTGTATTAAGAATGCTATTATTTTCCCTTATAACAATAAGGGAAAATAATACAGTGAATAGAAAATTTGCGATTTTCATGCAGATCTATTCATTTCTATGGGGCCTGCGTTTCGTGAAAAACGCAGAATATAGAGCATGCTGCGATTTTCACGCAACGCAAAAGTGATACGTGAAAATCACCGCTCATGTGCACAGCCCCATTGAAATGAATGGGTCCGGATTCACGTATTGCACCCTCACGGAAAACTCGCCCATGTGAACCCAGCCTAAAACTACTGCAACACTGCAATAAAATAGTAATGACAGTAGTGGTAAAACCCATCTGCATGCAGGCCAAGTGAGGAAGCAGAATTATAAGCTTGCTGTAATGTCTGCTGCTGAACAGCCATTAATGTAATATTGCTAGAAAAGCATAACTAAGGCATTTTATTACCTGTAGGTGAACTATACTCAAACTAGACAACTCGAGGGAATACAGTGTCCCAGTTTGAAGAATTAAACACCTGAATAGTTGAGGATATGTCATCCTATTTCCCTATATCTAGTATGTTCCTATGTGGCTGTTGTAATTATTAATTAGACAATTATAATATTCACTATGGCCATCTGTCATCAATTATAATGTAATAACGACTATAATTACAGTATCTTTTGTGAACCCCAAGAGATCTATCAGAGCACACCAGTTTTCATAGCGTATTTGAATATGAATATGCTTTTATTAAGTGAAGGTGAACCTAATGTGAATCTACCTCGGGGAGTTACATTGAGAGCTTCTTTACTGGACTAACTCCCTTGATAAACAGCTACAGCGCATTGGGAAAGTCTTCAGACACTTTCTGTTATTTCACATATTGTTATGTTGCTCCTTGTGATCAATATAAAATAAAATATTCAAGTGTTCACCATTCTGCACTCAATACCCCATAATGAGAAAGTGAATGTTAGAAACGTTTGCAAATGTATTATAAAGAAAAAAGTCCACCTGTGCTAAATTCAGTTGATTGGACATGGTTTGGAAAGATACACCCCTGTCTATATAAAATCTTAGTATGCATATCAGAGTAAAAACCAAGCCACGAGGAGGAAAGAACTGTCTATAGAGCTCTGAGACAGAATTGTGTGAACACATCTAAAGGACTCAGACTGTGAGAACCAAGATTCTCTTATCTGAAGAAACCAAGATTGAACTCTATGATGTCAATTCTAAGCATCATTTTTGGAAGATATTGGGCAATACCATCCTAGAGTGAAGCATGGTGGTAGCAGCAGCATGCTGTAGGGGTGTTTTTTTAACGGCTTGGTCAGGAAGACTGGTCAGGGTTGAGGGAAAGCTGAATGGAGCAAAGTACAGAAATATTCTTAATGAAAACCTGATCCAGAGTGCTCTGGACCCTAGACTGGGCTGAGGGCATACCTTCCAAAAATACAGAGACCCTAAGCACACAACCAAGACAACACAGGAGTGGATTAGTGACAACTATGTAAATGCATTTGATTGGCCCAGCTAGAGCTCTGACTTGAACCCAATTTAACAACTCTGGAGAGACCTGAAAAGGGTGGTCCACCAGTGGTCCCCCTCAGGTCATATCTTCTCAGGCTCTGCATATCTTCTCAGGTGACAGAGCCTGAGAAGATATGCAGAGAAGAATTTCAGAAAATCCAGGTGTAAACCTTGTGGATCATACCCTAGAAGACTAGAGGCTTCAACTGCTGCCAAAGGTACTTCAACCAACTACTGAGTAAGGCTACATGCACATGACTGTTTGTGTTTTGTGGTCAGCAAATTGCGGATCCGCCATCCGTTTGTTTTTGTTTTTGGCGGATCCATTGTAACAATGCCTAAAACAGGCAAGAATAGGACATGTTATATTTTTTTGGCGGGGCTACGGAACGGACATACGGATGCGGATAGCACATGGTGTGCTATCCGCATTTTTTGCAGACCCATTGAAATAAATGGGTCTGCATCCTATCCGCAAAAAAAAAAACGGAACGGGCACGGAAACAAAATACGTTCGTGTGCATGAGGCCTAAAGGGTCTGAATACCTGTGTCACTGCAAGATTTTAGTTTTTCCTTTTCAATGAATTAGCAAAGGTTTCACCCATTCTGTTTCACTTTCTCATTATGGGGTACTGAGTGCAGAATGATGGGGAAAACTTATTTTTTTATTTTATTTTAGCACAAGGATGCAACATAACAAAATGTGAAAAAAGTGAAAGGGTCTAATGTCATGTCTTGATAATGCTTGCTTCATAAATAATTTGATTGAGCAAGCGCTCGTCTAAAACATGACCCTGAGCACAAGAAATTCCAAAAACCATCTAAGATTATTATTCATGTGTTACTGCAATCGTTCCTTTCATAAGCGGCTGTATTTCTGGGAGAGTTCATCTGTTTTCTCTATAAATTAAGGCTTAAATGAGTTGTCTCACTTAAACAAATGGTATTTATCATTTAGAGAAAGTTAATACGAGGCACTTACTAATTGTGCTTGTACATATTACCTCCTTTGCTGGCTTGACTTATTTTTCCATTGCATTATACACTTCTCTTTTCCATGGTTATGACCACTCTGCAAACCAACAATGGTGGTCGTACTTGCAGACTATAGGAAAAAGCACTGGCCTATGGGTACTCCCATGGTTCCGGCGACCGGCCCGTTTTCTATACTGTGCAAGCACAACCACTGCCGCTGGATTGCAGGGTGGTCATGACCATGAAAACATGCAGTGTATAATGCAATGGAGACATGAATCAAGTAAGCAAAGGAAGCAATATGGACAATCAAAATATATTAGCAACTGCCTTGTATTAACTTTGTCTACATGTGTTACAGTATTAATCAGACCTCAGTTCAGAGCCGCAATCAGACACCCAAAATAAGTCAGACCTCAGAACAGACCCCCAGTTTTTATAACACCCCCAAACAGACCTTAGATCAGACCCCCTTTGTTTAGAAGACCCCCAAACAGACCTCAGATTAGACCCCCTTTGTTTATAAGACCCCCAAACAGACCTAAGATCAGACCCCCTTTGTTTATAAGACTCTTAATCAGACCTCAATCAGACCACCAATATTAATAATAACCCCAATCAGACCTCAGATCAAACCACCAATATTAATAAAACCCCCAATCAGACTTCAGATCAGACCCCCATTTTAATAGGACCCCCATGTTAATCAGACCTCAGATCAGAGAGAAAAATCTACTTACCTCTCCTGCTCTGGATGCTGCTGCCGCCGCTCTTCTTGACGTGCTGTGACCCAGCGCCACACAGCGTGAGGTTACAGGGTGCTGTGCGCAGGTCAGTGCACAGTGTGCGGCCAATGAAGACCAGGAAATGCTGAGTACAGTGCCCACACAAGGAGTGCTGCATTCACCCCTCTCGGTCCTCCTGTACTAATGAGCGCTTCCATAATAGTAGCGCTCCTTAGTATTTGCCACATACGACACACTGACATTTCCTCCCCACTTTGATGCATCATATAGGGGGAAAAATACAGTGTTTGTATATGTATATATATATATATATATATATGCCACGATATACTACACCGCAGCTTCTAGCCCCCTCCCAGCGATCCTAACCCATACGACCCATATTTCAAAATGTCTGTTATTGAAACGGGACATGTAAAAAAAAATGTTTGCACATTTTGCTATTAACAATAAAAATTAAAAATTGTGTAAAAGTAGCTTTTTTTCCAATGTTTTGACAAACCAGATAAGCATGTGCTTTATATGTGTATTTGTGCCTTAGATAAAGCTGAGGTAAAATGTTCTCATAACTTTGAGAAACTATGCTTTATAAGGAATGTTGTGGGGGAGTTGGATGTCCATTAGATAGTATAAAGGACATGCATACAGTATTTTGTACATGTATGGCCTCTACATTCGCTCAGCCCCTTCTATGATATCTACACATCATACACAGTTTCTTGAAATGTTTCCGACAGACCAACTGTACCAACAGTAAGTGATTTGATCTTGCATAATAAGTGGATGTCTGCGGACAATGAGTGGGCTAATGCTACCAGATGGACTTTGAAGTAGAAGAAATGAATGTAAGTTTCATGACCCCAGACAGATTTCTCCCAAGGCACCAAGACTTGTGTTTTCCATCTAAAGCTCAATTGTACTTCTCTAGTATTTTTTAAAGTTTATGATGTGTTTCATAGAATACTGTAGTTATAATTGCACTATTTGTGCCATAAATACATTGAGCTAGAAGTCATTTTGCAGTCCTGTCTTGCTTTTGCATTGTTAGAGATGTTTTTTTTGTATTTTGTATGGGTTTTTATAATTCATCTGGGACTACTAATGTCTTATTATATGTGTCATGGTCCAGTGACAATGTAAAGCATTACAGCTTGACCAGTTCCATACTGACAGATTAAAGAAAAGGTGTTTCTTATTCTTTCTCTTTTTATTTTGTGAATCAATATTTAAAGGGACTCTGTTACCAGTGACCTCCCTATCCAACTATTTGCATGGGCACGTAGCTGTGATTCACCTGATTAAAACGCTGTTTTTCTTTTATTGATCTGACGCTCCATTCCCTAATTATGATGCTTTTTATAAATATGCAGATTAGGTCTTTGGTGCAATAAGGGTGTCACCATTGCTCTTGTTGCATCCACACTCTACTCCTTTCTTTGGCCGCATAAAGGAATGTCAATCAAAGCAGCCAGGGAGGGGCTTGCTATGGAAAGGAGTGGAGCTTGGGAGCAACAAGAGCAATTGTGATGCCCTTATTGCACCAAAGGCCTAATTGGCATATTAAGAAAAAGTATCATAACTCAGGAATAGAGTCTTAGATCAACAAAATAAAAACAGCTTTTTAATCAGGGGAACAACAGCTATGTGTCTATGAAATAGTTTGATAGGGAGGTCACTGATGACAGATTGACTCTTAATTAATTATAATTGAATTGTATAGCTGCATATAGTGTATAGCTTTCATTTATAGACAGAAGTAGGGCATACAATTAGGGTTATGTCCATTAAGTTGTTTTTAACAAGTTATTCAATTTAAAGGCTATTGACATATTTGCAGTTTTTTTTATAGCATTGTTTGTATATTAATAAATTAAACACATTTGCAGTTAGGTTTAATAAATATTTTTGAACCTTTTTTTTTTACTTCTGCATCTTGCATGTTTTACAGTACACTTAAGTAGTGGCTATGCATGGTTACTGCAGCTCAGTCCTGTTCACATGAATGGGAGAGAGCTGCAGTAACCCGGCATGGCCACGCCACAGTGTATGAAGCTCTGTTGTTCTGCTGTCTGGTTCCAGCGCACAGAGCTTATTAGGAGAGGGATCCAGGAATCGGACTTCCGACAATATTGATGACCTATCCTAAGGATAGATCATTAATATTAAAGTCCGGGTAAGCCCTTTAAATTAATTTTAACAGGTTATATTCAGAAGAGAAGAGGGGCTGCAGATTGACCTGTTAGAGAGCCCATCTCACACCACACCACTGAGCGGCATTGAGCAGCTTATATTGTATTGTAAAACGTGCAGGCTGCAGAAGACAGTCCATCATTTTTAATTTAAACCAATTATCAATGTATTTTACTTAGTGAAAGAAATACAGTGCAATTAAAAAATGTGTCTGCAAATGTGTTCGTAGCCTTCAAATACTGTATATTCACAATGTCCGCCACTCTTAGTTGACAATTGTATATGATGACATAACATCACGTGTGGTCAGTGACAGCCCACAGGAGGCAGATGAGATGTGTAGAAATACTTCCCTTTAATTCAGTAGATCCGATTTGTGCCGTCATTGACCTGTTTTGGAAACTTGTAAAGTAGTGCGGATGAGTCCAACCAAGCCGACAAGGTGACAAGCACCAGATAACTAGGGTACTGCTTGTACACCACATATTCACATCATCACATGTGTGAAGGCGGAAGCTGGCAATCCTTTTGGGGCGGTAAATGATACGTCATTACAATAGGATTGCCCAGGAGTGATCGTACTGGTGGGGATGTAACAATGTGGGAACTAAGAATAATAACAGAAAAATCCTGAAAAGTGAGAGTTTATACAGGTAGGTTCAAATACAGATGTTACCCAGGATACTGTATTTAAATTGTATGATTTTATTGTAAAATAAAAAACTTTGGGGTCATTTATCAAACTGGTGCAAAGGAGGTAGTACATTAGTAAGTGCCTTGTATTAACTTTATCGACATGATAAATGTAGACAACATGAGACAACCCCCTTAAATCTTTTAACTGTGATATATTAGATTCTAGATGGTACCCTGGTGCAGGATGGTACCCTGGTGCAATATTATAGCTCCATAGTAGTTACTTTTACTTGGCTACATCTTGGATTCAAGGGCTAGAGATAGAACAGGCTGTCACTGGTGGAAAACATATTGGGGCATAGCTATCAATGTATTTATGGCCGTTATCTGACAGAATTGTACACTGAAAAATGTGGGCATCTTTATCTAGAGCTATCAAGTGGGAAATGGAACTGTCATGATGTGATCCCAATTCTACAACTCCTATTTTCATGAACATTATCTCTCAGATAACATCACCCCCTCTCTGGCTTCTTCCCCCTCATGATACCGTGACAGTATTTTAAGTTATCATTGCTTATACATTAGTTAGGTGTCCCTTTTTGGACAAATCATACTGCCTACACATAAATAGATATGAGTTCCATACTAAAAAAACAGTGACATGTAACATAAATTGCTTGCCCCTCAATATGATATACATTGCACTAATACGCCATTATTGTTGCTGCAGTACTTATGTGTGCAGAGAGTAGTTGACAGAGTTTGATGTGTGATTTCAGTGTTTGATACAGAAATGAGGATTTGTCACCCCCCAGATCAGACCCCCCTATATGAGACCTCAGATCAGACTCCCATCAGACCAACATGTCAGACCCCCATTTTAGACCTCAGATCAGACCTCCATGATAGACCCATGTAACGGACCTCAGATCAGATCTTAAAATGAATAAATTCACTTGCCTCTCCTGCACTGCCGCTCCTCTGTGGGTCCAGCGGTCTCCCCTGCATTCTTCACTGCCTGACCTTCTCTGTGCCCACGCCACACTGTCACCTGACTGCATGCAGCGTCGGGTCACAGTGCCCACAGTACGTCCTGGAGCTGTAGGCAGACAGGACAGTGCCGCAGGGCCGCAGGGAGGAAGATCAGGGAGGATGAGTACCAGCGTCACTCCCGACTTCCCGCACTTACTGCATACTAGTGAGCTCTTCCATAATTCCAGTTTTGGTAGAAAAAAGTGTGTCTTATAAAACGAAAAATACGGTATATTTAATTCCTTAAAATCGTCATTATGAAGGAAACATAAAAAGCCTGGTATATTTTACCTAGGAAATTAGCATAGCATGCACTTATCTAGTCATTATAATGGGATGGAAGTCAAGAGATAGATGTATTGTAAGTGTTATAGAGTAAATAGTTGTTTTCAGAGTATTGGAATGTGGTTGAAACTACCCTTCAGCTTCTGAATTGATAATTATAAAAACTGTCCCTTGAGATTTTTTTTTTGTCATACTGTGTGTTTTGTTGGTCCCTGACCAAACCTAGTCGCTTAAAGAGGACCTTTCACTGGTCCACAGTTTATTAGGCAAAGGTATGTACATGGAGAGCGGCACCCAGGGATGTCCCTGCACTTACTTGTCTCCCTGGGTGCCGCTCCGTTCGTCCTCTGTAGCCCCTGGTACCAGCGCTCGTGCTTCTCCAATTTTGCCTGGGGCGAAGACTTCTTCTTTTGCCCTGGGCGTCTCCTTCTCCGAGGGCTGGAGCGCTGGCCAATCACAGCGGTCAGCTCATATCCTGAATATTACTTGGTGCAACTGTATTGTGTTGTATGAGATAGTCTTAAAAAAATTCACCAGGTGGTCTGCGGGGCTTGGGATGCGGTATTGATATTTCAAGTGTCGCAGATACTAAATGTGCCATAATCCAGCTCTACTCTAACTTTTCAGCCTTAAAGGGGTTCTCTCAGATTTTGATACTTACGACCTATCCTCAGCTTTTCCTAGGCCATTGACATGTTCATCTGTCACATAGCCTAAGTGCAGGTCAGCCCCAGAGAAGTGAGTGGGGCTGAGCGCGATACCAAGCACAGCCGCTATACAATGTACGGAGATGTGCTTGGTGAGCACGGAGAAGGCCACAGCTCTCACAGTAGAGCCAGTGTCTTCTCCAACAGCTGATTGGCCAGGGTCCCGGCTCCCAGACCCCCATTGATCAGATACTGATGACCTATCCTGAGGATAGAAAGAATCAAAGAGCAATGGCTTGATAAAGGCTGGTCACA
Source organism: Bufotes viridis (assembly GCA_033119425.1). NCBI lineage: Eukaryota > Metazoa > Chordata > Amphibia > Anura > Bufonidae > Bufotes > Bufotes viridis. The sequence continues at coordinate 235,944,393 of CM065590.1, forward strand.
GCCGAAACATTGCCGTTTTGCATGTATGCCATGAAGTTTGAATAAAGAAGATTATGGGGAATGCTGCCATTGCTCTTTGATTCTTTCTACATTGTTTAACCGCCTGGATCTGCGGTCTTTGGCAAGGCTGTTGCATCCCATTGGAGTCTCTGTGGACCGGGAGTGCTCCTCTTACCCATTGATGACACTATCCTCAGGATAGGTCATCAGTATGAAAATCTTGGAAAACCCTTTTAAGATAGACCACTTTGAAACCTGGCATGGCTACTAAATGTCGCAGAAATCTAACAGAAAATACTGTAATCGGCATGTCACCAAAAGCCAGGCATATCTGGTTTGGTAAATGCCCATAGACTTTTATAGCCTATCCATAGTATATCCCATAAATGTTTGAAACATTCAGGTCCCACCTCTGAGACCTCCACCTAGCTCCAGAAAGGAGATCCCTATTCCACAGCCACTGTAAGCACAGAGGAACTCGCACATGCGGGTCCCAGAGAAATTCCTGATAGATACAAATCCCACTTGTGGGGCATGCAGCTATCTGTGGGACCCAGAAGTGCAGCCACCTCTATTCATAATGGCCATGGTGTGAGGGTCTGAAGATCCCGTTCTGGAGAAAGGAGTGGGTCCCATAGGTGGGACCTGCATCTGTGGATATGACCCTTTAACATTGATCAAAAATTACATTTCGTTTACATATTCTATGAATGTACATCAGATATGTATTCCTGCTGCGTCCGTGAAGACCCTTTGACCACTTCTTACCACTTATTGTTGCAGTTTATCGGAGAGCTCACAATCATATCTAACGTGTATGCGGCAAAAATCGTAGTTTAAACGGCATGCCATGATGTAAACTATCATTAGGATGTGTATTTTACAAGGCCAAGACGTTGCCAGAGGACAACATAACTAAGGGTTTGTAACCTGTAACTCAGAACATAATTGGGTTTCCACGTACAGGATCCTAATGGCATCTGGAGCATACCAGAGAGCACGCTTTCAGTAGTGACGACTTACAGGCTGTGGTCAGTGGGACACATTTCACTATGATGACCTGATTGCCAGAAGTCATTCAGCCCTGCTTGAAAATGCATTTCTCCAAGCTTCTACTTGTTTCCAGCTCTAAAGTGAAAAGATGAAGCTTTTAGGATTCACATTAAACATTGCGTATATTTCTTCCCTAACATTTCAATGTTTAGCTCAGGGGCTAAAAATGTATTAGCTGAAAGTCCAGGCTTTAGGCTGAAGTTGATAAAATTAGGTCATGCAATATACTGCTGGGCTTAAAGTGCGTGAGTGGATTATAAAACGAAGATGTAATTGGAGTTTAAATAAATAAATTAAAAGATATTCTGAATTAATGTTGCAAGATCCCAATGTTATTAACATATATTTATGATTTATAAATTATTTAAGGTGAATAGTTCTTTAATAGTTGATTAGTGAAGGCTTGATAAAGCTGGACTCATTGGAAGGGGCCAACTCTCCACATAGCTGTGGTTCACCTGATTAAAACACAGTTTTTCCTTTGTCGATCTGAAGCTCAAGTTATGATACTTATTCTTAATATGCAAATTAGGATTTTGGCGCAATAAGGGCATTGCCATTGCTTTTGTTGCACCCAATCCCCACTCATTTCTGTGACCATTCTCTCCCTGGCTGCTTTGATGGACAGGGCCAGGCAGTGACAAAGCAGCTAGCAAGAGACTGCCCACAGAAGGGAGTGGAGCTTGAGTGATTCAAGAGCAATGGTGATGCCCTCATTGCACCGAAAGCCTAAGGCTACTTTCACACTAGCGTTTTTGCTGGATCCGGCAGGGTTTAGAAAAAACGATTCCGTTACTGATAATACAACCATCTGCATCCGTAATGAATGGATCTGGTTGTATTATCTTTAACATACCCAAGACGGATCCGTCATGAACTCCATTGAAAGTCAATGGGGGACGGATCCGTTTTCTATTGTGTAAGAGAAAACGGATCCATCCCCATTGACTTGCATTGGGGGTCATGCCGGATCCGTCTTGCTCCGCATCCCAGGATGGAAAGCAAACTACAACATGCTGCGGTTTGCTCTCCGGTATGAGAACAGAATGCATTTTGGAGCGCTCCGTTTTGTTCAGTTACGTTTTGTCCCCATTAACAATGAATGGGGACAAAACGGAAGCGTTTTTTTCCAGTATTGAGAACCCATGGTGGATCTGAATACCTGGAAAATATTAACGCTAGTGGGAAAGTAGCCTAATTTGAATATCAAGAAAAGGCATCATAACTCAAAAATGGAGCCTCAGATTAACAAAAGTCCCTTTAAAACTGCGTACCTCCCTGCATTGAGCTGTAATGCAAATACAGTGCATGTGTCATTCTGATGTCGGTTTTGAAGTCAAAACTGTAAGGCTACATTCACATTACATTGGTAAAACGGCCCGTTTTCAACAGACTAAGGCCTCATGCACACGACTGTTGGAGTTTTGCAGTCCGGAACGGAACGCGGCCCATTGTAGAAATGCCTATTCTTGTCCGCAAAACAGACAAGAATCGGACATGCTCTATTTTTTTTGCGGGGCAGGGAATGGAGCAACGGATGCGGACAGCACACGGACGGAAGAAAATATGATAGGCTCGGACGCGAACCAAAGGAACAGTTGTGTGCATGAGGCCTAAGTCAGTTCTACTTTACACCCCCTATGGCTATGACAAGAAAAATGTGAACTTTTATTTTTTGCTATAATGACAGCCAGGCATTGTAACACCATGTTTTTAGTTGAAAGCCAAGGATTACTTTGTCTAGTAGATAGAGTGACAATCTATAATACTATGTATATTACACATTAATGTGCACTATTGTGGCTGCACGCAAAATCTAATCTTCTGAATATCCTTTTATCCATCTAGATTTGTTTCTCTAACCTCTAAAAGAGGACCTGTCACCTCTCCAGACATGTCTGTTTTAGCAACAACTTGCATCTCCTGTGTGATAACAAGTCTGGAAAATGTATTCTTATGACTCTGTTTGGTGCCATTCCTATATTATTCCTGCTATTGCTAGCAGTCTGCAATGAAGGTCCAGATGGGTGTTACCAGTTGGGAGTTTTTCCCTACACAGTCTGAATCTGTCCACTGAATGCTGCCAGCTTCAGACTGTACAGGGACACACTCCCAATTGGTAATTTCCACAGGGCCTGGTGGGCTCCCCATGTCTGGGGCTGCAGCGCTGGGCGAGCGGCTCTTGAGCCACCCCCAGTGCCATTATAGGGGGGCCAGGAGGTGGAGGTCCTTCTTAAATATGGCAGAGCAGGCACCTGCTTACCCTGATGGCAGGTGCCTGCTCTGCCAGTAAATTACCAGAGCAGAGGAGGCGGGAGGCTGTTCTAGCAGCAGAATGGATCTTTGCCTAGGGCAGCAAAAATCCTTGCACCGGCCCTGAATACCCATCTAGGCCTTCATTGCAGACCTCTAGTAATTCATTCATAACTTCCAGCAGGAATAAAAAAGTAATAGAATAGATGCTCCAGAACTGTTATTACACGGGAATGCAAGTAGTTACTAAAACAGACATGTCAGGAGAGGTGACAGATCTTTTGTAACATTTACTTAAAGGGAATCTGTCAGCAGATTTGTACCTATGACACTGGCTAACCTGTTGCATGTGCTCTTGGCAGCTGAAGACATCTGTGTTGGTCACATGTTCATATGTGCCCGCATTGCTGAGAAAAGTGATGGCTTCATTTCTATTAAATGATTAAATTGTATAATTTTATTCTGAAGTATAAACTCTTTAAAATAATACCAGAAAGGCACAGATATGTAGACATGCCCTTTTAAAGGGGTTGTCCACATGCCCTATGGAGGGTCCCCAGTCTATGAGCCAAAATAATAAGCACCAACCATGCATGGGTGGACCTCATGGAACGCTACGTGTCTCCTGCAACGACCATTGCAGGGGAAATGTCTGACTGATTGTATAAAGTCAAGATCAAGATATACGGTATACTGTAAGGGGGAATTCGCACAATTGTAGTTTTGAGGATCGGATGCGGACCCATTCAATTCAATCGGACTGCAAAAGATGCGAACAGCACACCATGTGCTGTCCGCATCCGCACGTCCGTTCTGTGGCCCCGCCAAAAAATAGAACAAGTCCTATTCTTGTCAGTTTTATGGACAAGAATAGACCTTTCTAAGAAAGGGCAAGACGAGCTGATCCGCTAAATGCAGAATGCACACTGTATTCAATGATTTTCTTGTGCTTTCAACATGGTATGAATCCAGCATTTAATCAGTCATTCCCTCTAATGGTCAATGATGACCAGAGTAATCAAAGTGCACAGTCACAGAAAAACGTAGGAAAGCTAGAATCAGACATAATGTGTACCATTTGTGTTAAAAGCAGAAAATGTGCCTCTAGAGTTATGAAAAGGAAGCTAGGTGATGTCACTGTACATGCGTGTACACCTACTGTGACTGAGCCCTGTTATGTTCAGCAAGTACATGGATGTTACTGTACATGCGTGTACACCTACCGTGACTGAGCCCTCAGTCATGTTCAGCAAGTACATAGATGTTACTGTACATGCGTGTACACCTACTGTGACTGAGCCCTGTTATGTTCAGCAAGTACATGGATGTTACTGTACATGCGTGTACACCTACCGTGACTGAACCCTCAGTCATGTTCAGCAAGTACATGGATGTTACTGTACATGCGTGTACACCTACCGTGACTGAACCCTCAGTCATGTTCAGCAAGTACATGGATGTTACTGTACATGCGTGTACACCTACCGTGACTGAACCCTCAGTCATGTTCAGCAAGTACATGGATGTTACTGTACATGCGTGTACACCTCTCCTGACTCAGCCCTCAGTCATGTTCAGCAAGTACATGGATGTTACTGTACATGCGTGTACACTAGGGATGAGCGAACTTCTTATTTATAGGTTATACTTATCCCGTTCCCTTGCACCCACAACACTTCTGCTCCTTGCACAGGCACCGCTGCATCTCCCCGTGGCGAGAATCAAAGCGTCCGGGGGTGTGGTCCCAGCCAAATATCATGCCGTGATGGGGATGAGCCTCCCTAGCATCGTGGGTGACGCTAGGGAGGCTCTTTCCTTTCGCGGCCTGCCTTATGGCTGCCCCCCATCGCCATACGTTTTGATTAGTGTGACGGGGAAATGAAGTGGCAAGGGGTAAGTATAACCTATATGAGGGACCCAGGCATTAAGGGGTCATTAAAAAGGTTGGATAACCCCTTTAACTTTGTCTACGTGATAAATGCCACTTGCTGAAGTGAGAAAACCACTTTATGTAATATACGGTAGATTCGTCAATTCTACGTTGTAAAGCAGTACTTTCGGCTTTCAACATCTTAGATGAGTCGCTGAGTCTTTTCACACCCCATTCCAGCTTCACTGTGGTCAGTGTTTTTTGCAAGTTGCATCCTCCAAACCAAAAATATTTTTCACATAGTGACGGCATAATTTGATGCAAAATCCAGAATCCTTTTGTAGGTGCTGTTACCTTTTGGCCACTCTTTTTTTTCCTTAAGAAGTATCACAAGCATTTTGGGACCCCTCCTTATCAAACATCGTGTCTGGAACAGATTGTCAGTAGCTGTAAAGACAGTAGTTCCTCCTTCAGTAGCAATTGACTGACTTCATTGTCCTGTATGGTTGTATTCGAGCTGAATGCTATAGCTGCTCGGCACTCGTCCGGTTGAGAACGCTGCTACGGGAAGGAGCAACCTCCACTTGTAAAATAAAAATGAATCTCGGCAGTCGTATCTTCTTTTTCAATATATCTGTTTTATTCCATCAACCAGGACGCGTTTCGGCGATATGCCTTCATCAACAGGTACGGCATATCGCCGAAACGCATCCTGGTTCTTGGGACATTTTACTTTGGATGAAATAAAACCGATATATTGAAAAAGAAGATACGACTGCCGGGATTCATTTTTATTTTGGTTGGATTCGAGCAACATCATTTCTTTAACCTTTGGATGTCATTTACTGCTACCTTCGTAGAAGGGGTTACTTCTCGAAGTCTCCATGAAATCTTTTCAGAATTGAATGAAATGATGGACTGCCGTTAGTTCAGGAAGTCCTTGTGGGTTTACAGCATCAGCACTTTTGGACGGCCTGTTCTTGACGTCCACGATATCGGTTTTGACAGCTGTCCTAGTAATGGACATAAGTGAAGAAGTAATGTCCGGACATATGTATTGCATTCAGTATGTGATCCTGTAGTACTCAGCCATGCAGTATCCCTAAGGAAAAACCTAATGATTTCTTATTGAATGTGCTTTCCCACGATGCAGGCGTCATATACAATAATCCAGGGCTCGACAAATCCCAGGCGCCAGGTCGCCATGGCGACCAGGAATTTGGTCCTGGCGCCTGGGTATTTGTCAGCCCGTTCTGTCAGGTGCCCGGGCGCAGGGCCGGCGCGGACTAGGAGCGCCGGCCCCCTTCATGCTGCAGCCGCCCGAGCGCTCTGTATAGAGCCTCAGGCGGCTGCAGCACTGCCCGGGCTGGCGCGTCCATGAGGGCGCACCGCCCGGGCACAGCATGAAGAGAGGACTGACAGGAGGGAAGCGCTCAGCGCTCCCTCCTGTCAGTCCCTCATTAGCGTGGCGAGACCTGTATGGTCCGCGGTACAGGAGCATCTGTCTCCTGTACCCGGCCGGACTGACATGAAGTGCGCACACAGTGTGCACTTCTTGTCAGTCCGCCCGGTACAGGAAACTAAAGCTCCTGTACCCGTGGAGCATACAAAGCTCGGCCATGCTACATTACAGGCAGGGGAGGAAGGGGGGATGGAGAAAGTGAATGCCAAGGGAGGGGGAAGTGAATGACAAGGGGGAGGGTGGTGAGAGAAAGTGAATGACAAGGGGGTGAGAGAAAGTGAATGACAAGAGGGGGGAGAAAGTGAATGACAAGAGGGGGAGAAAGTGAATGACAAGAGGGGGAGAAAGTGAATGACAGGGGGAGAAAGTAAATGACAAGGGGGAGGTGGTGAGAGAAAGTGAATGACAATGGGGGTGAGAGAAAGTGAATGACAAGGGAGAAAGTGAATGACAAGAGGGGGAGAAGTGAATGACAAGGGGGTAAAGAGATTGACAAGACGGACCCCTCTGCCCTCCCCTCCGGACCCCTCTGCCCTCCCCTCCGGACCCCTCTGCCCTCCCCTCCGGACCCCTCTGCCCTCCCCTCCGGACCCCTCTGCCCTCCCCTCCGGACCCCTCTGCCCTCTCCTCCGGACCCCTCTGCCCTCTCCTCCGGACCCCTCTGCCCTCCCCTCCGGACCCCTCTGCCCTCCCCTCCGGACCCCTCTGCCCTCCCCTCCGGACCCTGTAATCCTTGTAAGGGTTTCCACATGTCATGGCGGCCGCAAGTGGCGATCACTTAGACGCTGGCAGCATCTGACGTGTCATATAACCTATTGAAAAGGGGAAGCATTATGGGGGGCCCTATATACTCGCACATTATGGGGGGCACTATGGAAAACAGGGGTAGGAACACTATGGGGGCATCTACTGGGGGCCCTATGTACTGGCATGCATTATTAGGGGGCTCTATAGAGAAGTGGGGGGAGCACTATGGGGGCATCTATTGGGAGCTTTATGACGCGGCTCCGCCTGGCTCCTAACTTTTTTAGCTGGCTCCTAGATTCCAAAGAAATTTGTCAAGCCCTGCAATAATCCCAGTATATTTATATAAGAGATGATTTTTCATCATTGGTGCATTCACATCAGTTGCACACTTAGGCTTTTTGGGTGTACAGAGATTTTTGCGATTTCCTTTGAGGATGTAGTTGCTGTGTTCCATATAATTGTATATCAATGTGTTTTTTTTGTTTGTTTTTTGTTTCAGCTTCTGTCTTCATGACACTTGGATTCATATTGTGAAGAACTCTGTTGTGCTAAGAAGAAAGGCTTCTGTCTCCCAGCAGGAGTAGATTAAGGCAGCTTAAAATAATGCAGAAAAAAAGATTATTCCCAAGCGGAGTTTCTCTGGTACTTGTCTTGTGCCAAGTAATTACAGCACTGGAGGTGCCACTTGACCGTAAGTATCAGCCTTCTTTTTAGGTTTGCTGTAGTACGTAATATGTGTGTCATGGACTCCCATAGGCGGCCTCTCAGCTAAAAGCCTTATTTCTTAAGCATTTGAAAATGAGGTGTACAGTCACGGCAGCTCTTGACGTACGTCCCGTTTAAAGAGGATCTGTCAGATCCCAGATTCTGTGTGAGTATATAATTGAATTTACCAGAAATCAAACAGCCTGGGAGCATCTTTTCTGATAATTCTGTATTGTGGTGTTCTTCTGTTTCATTCTAGAAATTTATGAATAAATAAACAACTGGGTTTTGCCGGTTAGAGATGTGTCAATACACAGTCTGACACAGTCCAATCAGTGCTGCCACTGCCAGATTATGCGGGGACACACCCTTTCACAAGGGCAATGTTAACTCCCAGTTGTCAATTTATTGATTCATTTCTTGGAAGAATAACAGAGGAATGCTACATTGTAAAAGTATAAGAAAAGGTGCTTCATTTAAGGGAGAATACAAGTTTTTACTAAAAAAAGACTTTATGTCAGGTATGGTGACAGGTCCTCTTTAAAGGGGTTTTCTGGGTTCAGAGCTAAACCTGGACATACGCCCATTTTCACCCCTCCGGCCCCCCTGATATGAGCAAGGGCTTTTTGTTTAATATTTTCACACTGCTAGGCAGAGGCTTTCACCTAGCAGTGTTCCTGGTGACGTCACAGGGCTGTGCTGAAGCCTCCGCCTAGCAGTCCCTATGAAGAGCCCGGTACATCACCGGATCTCCTAAAAATGCCTTTGCCCTGCACGATTCAGCGCAGGGCAAAAGAGAGTATCGGAGCATGAAATGTTATATTTGGGGGGCTGCCTGGGTGGAAACGGGGGTATGTCTAGGTTCAGCTCTGGACCCGGACAACCCCTTTGAGTTTTTTTCCATATGTACAGGGCTATATGAATAAATGATTGGTACTTGGGCACATAAAATGTTCATTTAATATCATTTTCTACATGATAATCATTCAGTGACACTATATTTGTTAATGTGTAGAATATATAGTAGTTAATTTGGGTCAATTTCTCATCTGCATGCATCCTATACTGTATACTCTTACTAAAAGTATCTCTCACACCGAAATCAAGCAATAGACGACCGAATATTATGGGAACCTTGTTAAAATGCCATATACAGACCATTTAACAGTATATCATATTGTGGCATCAGTGTGAATATACTATAGAAACATGGCACTCCATGTAATAGTGTCATGTAAGGTGTGCTGCCCTGAGACCACATTCTGCATTGTAATGTAACATTCTGTATGTACAGTTGTAGTATATATAGTAGTAGTATATAGTGCCTGTCCTATGACAGATTCATATAGCTGATCTTAGGAGACTTCACACAACCATACTTGCCAACATTTAAATCCAGACTCATGGGAGATGTTAAAGATTTTATCATGTAGAGAAAGTTAATACAAGGCACTTACTAATGTATTGTTATTATCCATATTGCTTCCTTTGCTGGCTGGATTCATTTTTCCATCACATTATACACTGCTCGTTTCCATGGTTACAGACCACACTGTAATCCATCAGTGGTGGTCATGCTTGCACACTATAGCAAAAGCTTCAGCCTCTCTGGTGGCTGGGACCATGGGAGATCACATAGGCTGGTGCTTTTTCCTATAGTGTGCAACCACGGCCACCACTGATGAATTGTAGGGTGGTCGTAACCATGGAAACGAGCAGTGTATAATGTGAAGGAAAACTAAATCAAGCCGGCAAAGGAAGCAATATGGACAATACATTAGTAAGTGGCTCATATTAACTTCCTCTGCATGATAAATGCGACTTACTGACGTGAGACAACCCCTTTAAGGCTTTCCCTTATTCGGCTTGGGGGTTCATACAATTAAGCATAAACCTGTTTGTTCTGAGAACCAAAATGGCATTTCACTGATGTTGTAACATTAGTGATCGCAGATCATATTTTTCATTTAGCATTTTATATTTGAACTGATAATAATATAAGCCATGTGGGAAGATTTCTCAACATTCAGTTAAATTGTCCACCTTGTAACTCTTACTTTTATCCTGGTCTAATTAACTTCACACTATGACCCTTATTTTTTTTAACTAGTTTTGTCTTTAATTTGGAGTAAATTGCGGGTTTTACGTTGTTTTACTTGACGGCAACTTCAGAAACCCAGCAGTTTTGTGGGCGTTCCTGTGGAGTATGTTGGTTTTTGGCCTTATTTATCATAAGGAGTCTCAAAAAATGGCCTCAGCTGCACTCCACTCCTGACCTGCCATAGCTATGACAGGTGAAAATAAGACAGTCTTCTGCGCCACTTCATACATTTGCCGCATGGACCGTCGTTACCTTTACACAAGTAGACAAAGGGTCAGAGTTCCACTTTTTTGTCACAGAGCTCTAAGGCCCTGATTTATCAACAGGGGGCAAATTGAAGTCTGTCTTCACATTGTCTTATTTGTGTCAAGGTAATGGTCAATGCCCCAAATTTATGAAAGTGTCGACCAGCACAGGCAAACTATCACATTCTGAAAAATGTGTATACTAATGGCAGCTCTCCTTCTCTACTTCTGTGGAGATGGTGCTCTTGTTAATGTGACACACGCAGTCACATAAACTTTTTTGGGGAAAATAAAAATCGAAACAACAAGGCACACCGCGTCTGGCTCCGTATAGAACTCGAAATTGATGTGTAGAGAAGTATTTAATAATTCCACAAATAACCATAAAGTTATAGACAGACGTACATAATATCTAAAAGGATATTTCTAGGAGTATATATACAAAGTATACCTTCGCAGATAGATAAAACAAAGTAAATTAAAATATATATAAAAACCTAAATTAAAAATATGCCAATCCCATAAAAGAAACTCCGTCAGGTTGTGAGGCTCATGACATAGAATAATGGGTCTTTATAATGGTGTATAATGACTGGATATGATGTTGTATTTAAATCACATATCCTCGAGACATAGTAAATTAGTGTGGAAGCGTTGTAAAAGTTCTTCATCCAAAGGTTAAGGCAGTGGTTAAGTTAAAGGGGTTGTCCCATCAACAGATTTCATAATTACCTGCGGCGAGTGTGACGCCACTACCTGGATTCGGCTGGGCGGGCTCAGTCATCTTGATTGACGTCTTCTCCCGGCCGGTCTGCGCGCTGTCTTGAACGTGCACGCATGCGCGATGGTGACTTATTCCTGGCCTGTATAGTACAGAGCCGGTGTGCGCGTTCGCGGCTCTGTACTATACTGGCCAAGAAGAAGTCACCATCGCGCATGCGCGGCGGCGTGCGCGTTCAGGACATCGCGCGGACCGGCCGGGAGAAAATGCATAGTCTTGAACGCAAGCGCGGCCACAGGATTCTGAAGAAGAGCGCTGGCCATAACTAGGGGAGACTGAATGACAACAATGCGGTAAGTGGGGATGAATTATCTCAAGAAGGGTGGGTATTGGGTAATAAAATGTATTTACAAAAATGATCACTTTCAAATCATTAACAGATTTAACAGTGATCATTATGATGGGAATAGCCCTTTAATAGTTAGATTGTTAGGCAGACATCGGGTGGTAAATAGTGATACAGTTCATAATATCATTCTTTGAATTCCTTTATTTTTTTTTTCTATTAAATAATTTTTATTAGCATTTTATTAATACAAACATAAATCCCAACACCCACATACCCTCCCCCCACAAACCATCTTTATGATGCCCTCCATCTTCCATAACTTCCAAAATTCGGCTACCCCATGACCACCGCATAATAATTACTAATTCCTTGATTTAAATGTTCTTCGAATAGTGTCAATGTAGCAGAAAATGTGAGCTTCATTAATTACTCACAGTTAAGTAGTATGGTGTCTTTCCTGATTCCGGTGGCGTCCCATCCGGTAACCAGCTACCATCACCTTTTTGTTGGGCCCCACTGCCTTCGGTACCTGCGTTGAGCTGGAGCAGCAGTTCTCTAGTGCCGCGTTCCGTGGCTACAGTTCCCCGGTCTGCTTGCAGGATGGCGTCTCACGTGTCGCGCTTCTGATCATGTGACTTCACGTACTTGAGATCACGTGGCTCCTATTGGCAGGTTGATAGTTTGCTGACCACTTCCGTTTCTATGTAGTAGTTTTGTTCTTTCTCCTCTTGATTATTAAAGGTTGAGAACAAATATAGAACGATGTATGTATCTTTTCTTTTAAAAGTGCCGGCGTTCAATTGCCTCCTGCAAACTATCACAATCTGACTTCACCTGTGACAGCTATGGCAGGTCAGGAGTGGAGGGCCGCTGGGACATGTTTTTCAGACTTTTCCAAATGTCCCATTGATAAATAAGGGCAAAGACCAATGTGCTCAACAGGAACTCACTGTCACAGACTATTGATAAAGTATAACGACGGAAAAGTCACAATTTACTCTAAAAATAACCACAAAACCAATTTGATATAACAGGGCCTAAGCCCCTTAATTTCTTTTTCTAAACTATAGAGTCTTGGATTTATCAGTGAAATAGAGCCCTAAAAATATATATGATGTAATATATCAACCAAGACTTGTAAATCTTTGGATGTTCCAAGGCAGACCTCTCCTTCATTTAATATACAGTATAGTCAAAAATATATCTCTCTCACTAACAGTCAATTCTCTTAATTTCTGTTTATCTTTACAAATACTGATTCTCTTGTGGGAAAAAGTACAAGACAAATGTAAGTTTTTGTGCTAAGATCTGTTTAATGCAGCATGTTGAAAAGAAGTAGTTTGCTTTTCTGCTTTTACATTTACAAATGGACTTGTGTTTGCTGTGGCTATTTACTGTATAATTTCAGTTTTTTGCTTTATTGTTTTTACTTGTGTGATCATTTGTTGCTGTGTTATCTATTTCTGTTGCTTCTGTATATCATATGTTCATCCTCTTCAAGTGAAGCGCCTTCAATCCCTAAGGCCTTATTTACACGTCCGCAATGTCGTCCGCATGTATTCCTCAATTCTGCGGAATACATGCGGACCCATTGACTGTGAATGGGGCACGGAACGATGCGGAGAGCACACACTTACGGCCGCAGCTCCGCAAAAAAGTAGAGCATGTCCTATTCTTGCCCGCAATTGCGGACAAGAATAGACATTTCTATGGGGCTGCCGGCCGGGTGTGTTTATGGATCCGCAATTTCCGGATCCATAAACACAACGGACGTGTGAAGTAGGCCTAACAGCCTGTGTTAGAGGTCCACAGAGGAGCTACAGGCTTCCAAAAATATCAGCCTGCATTTTGCTGACTGTTCTACAGGAGGGCAATGTGAATTTCCTAATTCCCTGTAGCCCTTGAAATTATTATTCTTATTATTATGTGATTCTAATTACTTATATTTATTATTAGAAAATACTGAAAAAAAAAATTCTAAGTTTGAGATTCACTTTAAGAAATTTTGTTTTTTATGATCATTTCTTATAGACCCTCTTTTCTTATTTATGTACTATATACGTTTATGCTTTATTTTTAATATTTTTATAATTATACAAATTTACTTTGCAGTGCCTCAGCCTCCAACTATTACTCACCAGTCACCCAAAAATTATATTGTGGATCCAAGAGAAAACATTGTGATTCAGTGTGAGGCAAAGGGAAAGCCCCCGCCAAGGTATGTCGTCCCTATATGTTCATTCATCTTGTTCAAACATGATAGCTGCTAAAGTCTTTGGGGCACATTTATTAACACCGGTATTTTAGACACCGATCTTAATAAAGGCCGATAGCAGGCGGTGGTTCCGTTGAAGTTATCAAGAGGCGCAGGCCCCTCCATAACTTCAGTGCATCCAGCGCCAGTTCTAAATGTAAGACCGCTTCCTTTTTGTCCTACATTTAGACCATTTTCTATGCCTAAAACAGGCATAGAAAGTAATGAATGAGATGGGCTTGCTGGCCTGTCCCCTTCCCCGCCCGTACCACACTTACAATTTAAGACCTGGCGTGAGCGGGGCGAAGTCGCAGATAGCGGCGCAACTAACCACCTGCACCTCAAATACGCCTAATTTTGGTGTATTTCAGATTAATAAATGACCACCTTTGTGCCTACTGTATATGAGACACCCGAATATGCCCACTTTTCACTAAGAAGGTGAATGAGAATGTCCAGCTTTGACCCAAGCTTCACAAAGCTCCATTACATCGGGATATATCACATCACTCTAGTGGTAATAAGATGAGACTCGCAGCCTACGGACAGGACTGTGGGAGTACGGCTCACAAGTAATTGAGCTAACAAGAATGAAGAATACATGGATGTCTTTTTGATGTATATTTTTTCATTTGTTGATTAGCTTATTCTTGGCAACTAGTCCGGCTATGAATGTTATAAATAGGCTAGGAAAGTTGGATGTATGGATTCCTCAGAAAGAATTGGATAGATTTATCATCTGACAACTCTTGTGATTTCTGGCCATCTTGTTAGGACAGAAGTACACATTTAAGCAGAATATCACCCTGCAGTAGTGGTGTTTTTGTGTCATTTGTAGGACCAGTGGCACAGTCACGCTACATAGTGAATGTTTCCCATGCATTTTTCATACAGTAGAGTTCTGAATTTAGCATGTGCTACAGTATGACATGCAGTCTGTTTTCAGAGTGTAAGTATTTTATGTAATTTTTTAAAGGAACATATCACCTCTTCACTGGATAGAAGATAAATGGTAGATCACTGGGGATCTAACCTGAAAGTCTGAAAAGCCTCTTTCACACCAGTGTATTTGCAATCCGTATAAGGCACATATTTTGTGTACCGTAACTTGCTGCTAATGCTAATGAATAGGACTATTTACATAGGTGTATAATTTCCGTATCTGAAAGGATATCCTTGCGTTCTTCGTTTTTGCTTCCAAATACGCCCATTGTAGTCTTTTGGAGTACATCGAAAATGTGGGAAGGAAGTAATAGACTTGTAAATCTGGATGAATTACGGAAGCAATACTGATGACAGTCTGGATGGTATATCATCCTTGGAGCTGGAATACGGACGGATTTTGATACGCTCATGTGAAACAGGCTAAATGGCTGAGTAGTGCGGTTGGATTCCCGCTGATCTAGCATTCATCACCTAGTGGATAGGTGATAAATGCTTCAGCCTAGAACATCCCTATAATTAACAGCCCACTTAGATCAGAGAAACTGCTACCACAAAATGCAATATGATCTGCAGGCAGAATGTTATAGAGCAGGAGAAGCTGAGCAGACTCATATATAGTTTTGTGGGAAAAGATTCAATAAAACTTGTCATTTTATACATTTAGAGTGTAATAAAGATATACAAATTTCTTAAAATTCATTTTGTTTCCAATTTGGCGTGTTTAAAAAATAAATTAAAATCAAATATGCTCCAATTTTCCAGAAAATTGGTATATAACACTGTCTGGGAGAGAGCGAGAGAGTGTTGCTGAATCTTTTCCCACAAAACCATATATCAATCTGCTCAGCTTCTCCTGCTCTATAACATTCTGCCTGCAGACTGACCTGCATTTTCATGGTCATGGGTTCTCCTTATGTCACATTTTTGTGGTTACAGTAGGCTTATTCTAGAATGCTTTCCGTAATGAGTCTGTTATTTGTATCCTATTTGTAGAGATCAAATTGCTAGTTGCTAGGGCCTGAAAACATCCGGGGCACAAGCCCACTGTTTTGAAATTTGCATAATAAGAATTAACATCAGCCCCCAGTGCCTCCATCAGCCCCCATATTCCTCCATCAGCCCCCCATGCCTCTCTTCAGCCCCATATGCCTCCATCAGTCCCATATGCCTCTCATCAGCCCCCAGTGTCTCCATCAGCCCCCGTATGCCTCCATCAGCCCCATATGCCTCTCATCAGCCCCCAGTGTCTCCATCAGCCCCCATATGCCTCCATCAGCCCCAATATGCCTCTCTTCAGCCCCCATATGCCTCTCTCCCCCCCCAGTGCCTCATCAGCCCCCATATGCCTCCATCAGACCCCATATGCCTCCATTAGCCCCCAGTGCCTCCATCAGCCTCATAAGTAAAAAAAAAAAAAAAAAAGACTTACTTTTACTGCTCCGGACGCCGCCACTCCTCACCGCTCGCGCTCTGTCTTCCTCCTCTTCAGTCTGTGCTGTGAACTGGCGCGCACAGCGTGAGGTCACAGTGCAACCTCACATGTGCGCAGCCTTCACAGAGAGCCGAGGACCAGGAAGGGGTGAGTATAGAGCTTTCACCGCTTCCTGGTCCTCATTGAAATTGTGGGCAGTAGCCAGTGGGGCTCGAGAGGCAGCTGGGCCCGGGGCGGCTGCCCCTTTTGCCCCGCGTTAAAGACGACCCTGGCGAGGTTCGGGGCAGTGGTAGTTTGATTAGGGGCCCTTGCCCTGGATAAAAAGTCCTAACAACGCCCCTGCTCAGTAATCACTGTGACTTTGGAAGGGAGAATGTGCAATATACACAGGATACCACTGAACTTGGAAAGCTTTTCCAATAGTTCTTAACATTTGTCTTAATAATGTATTAAGAACATTCAGTCTTCAAGTGATTTTATGGATGCCATCAATAAATGCACAGCCTGGAGCAGGTACTTCAGATAGGAACACACCCGGCTAATTCCATAAGTATATTTTATATTTAGAATTATTTTGTCCATTCTAACATCATATGACAGTACATAGAAATCAGGTTTTTAACATCAAAATTTTATCCTGCAGCTTCACCTGGACTCGCAATGGCACACATTTTGACACAGAAAAAGACCCACTGGTGACAACGAAAGCCAACTCAGGAACCCTTGAAATAAACATCATGAGTGGTGGAAAGGCAGAAGCTTATGAAGGAGAATACCAGTGTACAGCCAAAAATGACCGGGGTACTGCTGTATCAAACGTTATACTCGTCCGTCAGTCCAGTAAGTTACTATTTCAACCCTCGGTATTTTAGGCACAGTGTACTTTAATTTATGTTTTCATCTCTTAATTTATAGTTATCATTGTTTTCTTTTTTTATTTCTTGCATTTTTTATATACTGTTATCATTTCTTTATGTCATTACCACTCTTTTCCTGATTAATACATGTACATTTATTCAGTCACTGAGTCATTTGAGCTTTGCATTCAATTTCTGTTTAATTCTCTTGCTTTTTCTTTTCTTTGATTAAAGACATCTTTAAATTCCTCAAAGCCATCTTATTAGAAGGTAACAGCAAACCACGGCCCTGGTTATGTACTGCATGGAAGTACAAACTTATCCTCAAATGTTCCTATTTGTGGGACCCCCAAAGCATCATTACCTCCCAGAATGATACAATCTCAGTGATGAGATTGTAGAACACAATACCAACAAAAAGTAAACCTGGGTAATGTGTCCTAATAGACAGGATCTCAGTGGTTAACTACAGATGACTTCAATAAAATGAAGTGCTAGGTCAGATTTGTTTTGCCAAATCCAAAAACTACAGTATTTCTTTTCTCTGAAATTGAGACGACTTTTTAGGCAATTTTCTGATTAAAATTATTTTAGGGTTATGTTTGGACAATGAATGCTACTTAAGGTATTGATGATGAATTATATTTTGGACTGAGGACATGCATTCTTCTCCATTTTACAGAGCTCTCGTACATTACCCAGTGTTTACCTTTGCCAACTAAGACACCTTTTCACCCACTGCACAAATTCCTTGTATGTCATGAGTACAAATCCTTTTTATTCTCCTTTATTCAAGCCATTCACTGTTGAACTGGATGTACTGTTGTTGACAAAAGTCCTAGATGCTATAAATGCTATTCTTCCCATTTACATAATTACTGCTAATGTGTAATATTTCACACTGAATGCCGTGAACTTCCAAGTTCCATGTCTCGTTTCCATGTAACGTGGAGAGGTGAATGAAATGTTGTGAACTGTGCGGTAATTTATTGGGCCATTTATGTGGTGGTTTGGGTTATTATAGAGGCATGGAGAAGGGTTGCGGCTCTTGTTAGTTATAGCCAGTCAGATAGCGACCATGCTGAGAACTCGGTGTGATGCTTACTTTCAGGAAGTTGGCAAATTCAAAACACTTATATTGTATTTTTTGCACACTGCAAGAGAAACATTTAAATGGAAAATCACAGTTTGAGTACTTGCTTCACAGTGAGACATGAGCTTGTTATACAAATAGCAGAGTGCACAGCCGACCACATTATCCCAAAGTGTACATTAGTCCCAAATTTACTGTAGATGAAATGAGGGGAGTGGGAAATACGCTGTTCACCTTGGCATTAGTTAACCTTTTGATAACTACTTCTTAGTATAACATGTGCCAAAAACAAATGTTTAATTTGAGAAAACTGGAATACATAGACTCTCGTTCAGCTGACAGCTTTCTCACCAGGGCCTCATCCATACACATGCATGCTCAGCTTGACCAAACATGTATGCATCCTCCATAGGAAGGTGGAAGTAAAGGCGAGTTTACACCCCACGATGTTACAGCCGATTGTCAGGAAGGAAGCGATCCACCCCAACAGTCGGCTGCTCCTTCACAGTGTGGGAATGAGGGCAGTTTCTGGGCAGCAAATGGCTGTTTAGACAGCATGATCTGCTGCCCAGAAACGAGGATCGATGTGCCTGCAAGAGCAACTGGATCACCCAATTAACAAGCAGTTTGTTCGTTCATCAGGTGATCGGCGGTACATTTCGATGGGCAGATTGTCAGGAATGAGCATTTGCAGGAAAGGTCGTTCCCGATAAACAGCCCGAAAATCCACCTTTAGTCGCCAACAAAGCAGGAAAGTATCGAGAACGAACTGTTCCTGATAATTGCCTGCTCATTATAGCAGGTGAAAGCTGCATTTACATACAGCAATCACCTCCGCTGTATGGGGATGAGTGATTTCTCATCTCCATACACATTAATTGCTTCTGGGCAGCACATTGCTGTTAAGACTGCACAATTGCCAATGAACGATGATTTAGGTGACTGCTTGTTCATCAGGTGACCAGAGACAACTTTACATAGGACATTTATCAGAAATAAGCGTTTCTAGGAATGCTCCTTCCCAATAATTGCCCTGATCGTTGGCCACTGTTTCCCATGTCAACTCAGACCATGGCCTTATGGTCAGGTGCCACAGAGAGTGTAGAACAGTGACTTACATAGACAAGTAAGGGCCCCATAGCAAGGATCAAACCAGGTCCCCCACACAGGACAGAAGGGTTTCCGCCTAAACCCTTTCAATGGCCCCTCGGACATTTTTCCACTGCCTCATTTGCTAAAAGTTGTTCCTTTAGAGGCTAGAGTGCTGACCAAGTTTTCACCTCTAGTAGAAGAGGAGATAATCCCAACTAAGAATGGGCCCCCTCTTGCTCTGGGCCCCATAGCAGTCGCATGGTCTGCTGCTATGGTAATTACGCCCCTGGTGTAGAAGTAAAAAAAAAACTGACTCACTTGGTCATTTGCTGTTCCTGCTTGGGTCACCTCTGAAGCCATTGATTGGCTGCGAGTAGTTACATGTAGACGCACATCACACTTCCAGTCCAGCAGAAACTGGAAGCCATGAAATGGTAGCTCACAGCAGGACCCAGAGTGATCAAGCCCAGGTCCTGTGTTGCCTGGCCCATGTTTTCTTGGTCTTGGAGAATCTCATTAACAAATACTTATGAAGACCATGACCGCATTACCATAATTTATCAGGGCTGCTTCTTTATGAAACATTGGCTTACAGTTGACTGACACGGTTTTTGGACTGCTCTGCTGCACCATTAGAGCCCTGTATAAATTCAACCATACGTTTTGGTAGTAGTGACTATAGTAGTAAAGACTATATCGAAAAAACAGGTGTCCTAAAAGTATACAGCTTTTATAATGAAACCAACCAGTGCATACTTTTTATTTTATTTTAGTTTAGTGTGGTTTATGTAATAGAAGCTGTTCTCTGCACGGTTGTTCTGGCAATCTAGCATAAATAGGAGCATAAGGGGGAAGGGATCATATGTGTCACTACTATTATTTTAGGTTTTATAAACAATCAACATCTGTAAATAGTATTTGTGTCTGTACCCATCCATAGACAAGGGATTTTTACTAGACCTTGCACTGTTCACATTATGGTATTGTTTCTCTTTCACAGGATCACCACTGTGGACTAAAGAGAAAATTGAACCTATTGTAATACAACAGGGTATGCCTCTGGTTTTGCCATGCAAACCTCCAAAGGGTTTACCTCCACCTCTAATTTTTTGGATGGATAACTGTAAGTAAATGTATTGTTTAAGCCTTTAAGGGGTTTTCCAACTCCTTCCAACCATTATTGTATTGAAAATGTAAAATAAGCACATTAAATAATGTACTGTATTTTTCACTGTATAATACACACCTAGGTTTTTTAGGAGGAAATTAAGAAAAAAAAATGTCATCAGACCCCCAATGTTAATCAGACCCTCAATCAGACCTCCAATGTTAATCAGACCTCAACGGAGACCGCCAGCATTAATCAGACCTCAGCTCAGGCCCCCAATGTTATTCAGACCTCAGCTCAGACAACCAAAAACACCTCAGATCAGACCCCCAGTGTTATTCAAACCCAAAACAGACCTCTGCTCAGACCCCCAATGTTAATTAGAACCCAGCTCAGACCCCCAATGTTAATTTGAACCCAGCTCAGACCCCCAATGTTAATAAGAACCCAGCTCAGACCGCCAATCAGAACTCAGATCAGACTCACAATGTTAATAAGACCGTCAATCGGACCTCAGATCAGGCCCCCAATGTTAATCAGACCTCAAATCAGATAAAAAAAAACAAACAGCTCACCTCTCTTATTCTGGTCACTGCTGCCACTCTTCATGCTGTGCTGTGCTGTGACCCGACGTTGCAAAGCGCACCTAAGTCCTCACACTTTGCACAAGTCACAGCATAACATGCAGCGCCTGCAGGAGAAGGCCAGGAAATGGTGAGTATAGAGCCAGCACAGGGAGCACCTCATAATGGAATTAGTATTCTCCCTATCAGACGCACTGACATTTTCCCCCCACTGTTGGGGGGGGGGGGGGTAGTGCGTCTTATAGAGCGAAAAATATGGTACCTTAATTTCCTAAACAGAATAAATGGTCCAGTGTCAGTTCATGTGTTGTAAATGGAGCCTTTTCTATAATCTGGGGCATTCCGACACATGCAGAGAGCTTCCTCCTGCTCCCTGTTTTGTACATGTAATGAAGGGACTAACTGCCTGGCCCAGTTCAATAGATAAGCCAGTCCCTTTCTTTTTCTCCACATCAGCTGTGATGAAGAGGGGAGCATGAATAATGCCAAAAAACATTTTCTTGCATTGTAAAACTTATATTGTGACATTCCCAAACTAAATTACATTCTTGTTAAGGTTTATCGGGGTATGTTCCAACTATGCTTTGTTCTTATCTATTTACTATATTAATATATGTAACATTTAATGGGTTGTTCAAGATTTCCTAGGCCAGTGCCATCATGTTAATTGGTCATATGACTGAGGTGCAGGTCAATCCCAATGAAATGAAGGGGGCTGAACTGCAATACCTGTATTTGGTAAGTTGTGAGATGGCCTCCTGTGAGCGCTGTGGCCTCCTCAAGCAGGGGATTGTAGGGATGTCAAGAGTTGGACCACTCCGTTCTAATTCTTGGAAAACCCCTTCAATAATATTAGCCTACAAAATAAACTGGGTGTAACTTAATAATTGAGAATAACATTTTCTTACAGTCTTCCAGCGTTTACCACAGAATGGAAGGGTTTCCCAGGGTCTAAATGGTGACCTGTACTTCTCCAATGTTCAACCAGAGGACACACGAGATTTTTACATCTGTTATGCAAGATTTAACCTTACTCAGACTATCCATCAGAAGCAGCCCATTTCTTTGAAGGTTCTAACAAGTAAGAATATTCTTTACATCGTCTTCTTTGTCAAGTCACTAAATATAAATAGTACCAGGGAGAGTTTTTGATGGCTGCAAACTTCTGGTTCATTTTGTACGAAGAAACTGCTTTGCTTCACATATATTATGCGTTTTAGACACCTTTTGAGGGAAAGGGGACATGACCAGCTCTATTATACTCTACTTGCCTCTACTTGGTTTTGGTACTTTGTTTTTCACTGAGGACTTATAGCTGGGAGCAGTGTAGTAAGAATTCTTTCCGATCAACTAGCAGTGTGGTCTAGGGTTGTCACAATACCAAAATTTTGATTCCATTTCGATACCATAAAAAAGTATTGCGATACTCGATACCACGCGAAAAAAATAAAACACCAAAAAATCTGCGTGCATTGCACATTTTATGGAACATCCGGGCCATAATCAAACAGTCCTATCCTATTTAAGGGGGTGATTTATACTTAATATTTTTGTGTTTTTTTTTTAAACTTTTTTTTCTTTTACTTTTTATTTAATAACTATTACCCCTCTTAGGTGCTAGAACCTGGGATATTTTAATCCCTTGTCCTATTCACCCTAATAGAGCTCTATTAGGGTGAATAGGATCTTACACTGTCCCTGCTGCCCTGTGCTTTGTGCACACAGCAGCAGGGAGATTACCATGGCAGCCATGGATCGCCTCAACAGCGTCCTGGCTGCCATGGTAACCGATCGGAGCCACGCCATTACACGGCTGGGGCTCCAATCAGAACTGCCACTGCACCACCAATGAAGAGGAGGCGAGGGGAGCCTGTGGCCACTGCCATCAATGATTATAATACTGGGGGAGGGCGCATTGCGCCACCAATGTTTTTAATACTGGGGGACGCACTGTGCCACCAATGACGATAATTAACGTTTAATATAGGAGGCGGGTGCTAGCGGTAGAATCACATAGCCGCCACCCAACCTCTATGATAGGGAGCAGCGATCAGTGGCAGTTAACCCCTCAGGTGATCGCAGCTCCCTGTCATAGAGGTAGGGTGCCGGCTATGTGATTCTGCCACCGGCACCCGTCTCCTGTATCTGTATTAAATGTTAATTATCTTCATTGGTGGCGCAGTGGCCACAGTCCCTTCCCTCCTCCGCCCCTCTCTCCTCTCATTGGTGGCAGCGGCACAGGGGGGGGGAAGTGATAGCTTAATTCTCCCCTGTGCTGCTGAGGGAACATGGCTGACAGCAGCACGTGCCATGTTCTGTGATACTAGGCTGCGCAGTAGTGCCGCCTAGTATCTGTAAAAGGCAAATCCCAGTATCGAATCAATACCAGTACAAAAGTATATTCAAGTGAATGGGACTAATCATTCAGTACATTTGCTAGCTGCTACATAGTGTATGGAGTTGTGGTATTGTACGGAGCTATGCTGGTTCCAGCACACCACAAGCAACAGGAAACAGCAGCAGGCTTCCTCATTACAATGAATTGTGTACAGCATTTTAGAGAAAAGCCGGGCACCCAGAGACATTTCTGCTTGCTGGTCTTCTTCTGGCTTCTCCCTGCTCGGTTTGATTGTAAGGCCTCTCCCTATGTGCCAGTAGGGAGAGACCTAGGTGCAGGGAGAAGCCAGAGGGAGGCCACCCAAAAGATACTTCTCTATGAGACTTGGTCTTTTTAAAACAGTGTTTTCTTTTAAACGCTGCAGTTCGTTCTAATGAGGGAGCCTGTCTTTTTTTGCTGTTTTAGGCCTCATGGACACAGCCAGGCAGCAATATACGGGCACTGGCTGTGTGCACCCCGAATCACGTATGTGGACACATTCACTTGAATGGCTCCACAATCTGGAAGGTCCAGTGTGGAATGGACGTACGGAACTTCCGTGGGGTTTCTCTCCAAGCCTCTGCACCGCAAAAAAATAGAACATCTATTTTTTTGCTGTGCGGACGAATCACGGACCCATTCAAGCCAGGATCTGTCTGCGGAATCCACACAGATGTTGCCCGTGCATTGGGGACTGCAAATTGCCAAGCCAAATGCACGGAACAACCGATCAACGGCTGTGTGCATGAAGCCTTATGCTGCTTGTGGTTAGGACAGCACGAAACTCATGATAGGTTCCCTTTAAATTCTACTAAAAATTATTCATTTAAAAGACATTAAAGAACTCATATGGTGCATACCTGTTTTTGGAAGTTTCTGATTCTCTCAGAATATCTTTAAATTGTCACTATAGCTCTATAACAATATTCATGCCATTTTATTTTTTAGTGGATGCTGTGAATGACAGTATAGCTGCTAATTTAACTGAAAATGATTTTTATGGTGGTGAGTTTTGGTAAAAAAAAAGACCTTATTTAGTATTTAGTTTACTACTCTTAACAAATCCACATCTTAACCATCTATATTTTCTTCTTTCCTCCTTGTCTGTCATTATACCGCTTTTAATATTTTACTTTCTGTTACCCAAAATTCCTGCTCATAATAGAAGTTGTGAACAAGGCTATGGAACAGACATTTTGTGTTTCTGAAAACTATTCACAGCTGAATGAGTGAACGCTGCAATTCATATACAATAGTTGTATTTTCGAATGCTTTTGTAGTTAAATCCCCAGGCTATTATCGACATAATGGAGCAGTGAATATGCAGTTAAAAATAAACCCAATCTTTTCATAAATTTTACATTGGTTCTCAATATAACAGAATTCCCAGGAAGATTATTTACCGTGCATACAGTGTAATATATTGCTCTGTAAGTAGCTGTTAAGGAACATAATACCATTTATTTTGGTATTGCTAAGAAAAAAGGTCTTCCCCACCTCATGAAGCACATTTTTTAACAACATTATAGTAATTATCCTGCTTCCAAAAGTGTACTGACCTGAAATTAGACCCTCCATGGGGTCCAAAGCAGCAAAAGGACTCTGGGCTCTTGCTTTTTGCAGTTATATTCATCTATCCCAAAGAAAAGTCATTAGTGTTGAGCAATCTTTTGTTTTCATGTTCGGCGTTCAAGGTTCAGGTTATCTAAGAATTCCCTTATGGATTCCGCCACCACGGACCATAAGTTATGGTCCATGGTAGCGCAATCCATAACGGTATTCTTATGATAACCCACACCTTGTACGCTGAACTTGAAAACACAAGTTCGCTCATCCCTAAAAGTCATCATAGTGCAGACAAGTACCATCATCTTCCAACAAATGTCTAAAGATCTGAATTGTGCCACATTCTAACTACCGGTAGTTTCTTCAGCTTAAAGTTGGCAGTGCACTGATGGACTTAACTATATACCTGTTAAAGTAAATCGCAGTTCAAAGAAAGTACCTCTAATTTGATTTTATTGTATACAATATAGAATGATATATGAAGACCATAATTTACATTTGAAAGGCTATACCTGCCGCTATTTTACATTCTGCATATAAAATCATCTTTTCAGCTCTATTGGCACTTGACTAATTGGTACAACTATATTAACAGATGAATATTTTAATGTAATCTCAGCTGGAAATATCGGGGGCAGGAGCCTAGCTTTAACTTTCAAGTTTCAGGACTGCGAACTTGAATTCCACCAGGGTCATATTTCTGCTTTCAAACATAGATAAAAATGTCCCAGAATTTGCATAATCAAGTAAAGCGGTATGTTATATTCCCTTATCAAGCAATTGCATGAAAACCCACATAAATAAGACATGAAGCTCCACAGGGTGACTCATGTAAATTATTCCATGGTGCACACGTTATCTTTCATTACAGTAGAGGTAATTCTGGATTTCTTAATTTACTTAAATATTACTAAAATGTGTCATTAATCAAAATCTGTTATGAAATAAAGAAAATGGAAGTTGAGTAGTCTTAACTCTCATTTTTTAACGGTCTCTTCCCACCTAGTAAAATATACATTACTAAAACATATCAATATCTATCTTGCATGCCTTCTACAGTATAACTGTGTATTCCTTTCTAGAATTCATTTCTTTTCTGTATAATCATTTCTATCTTATTTATTGTCATACCTATAGAATGTTGTTTTTTATCTTCTTTTTTACCCTCTAGATAGCCCGGTGGATAACAGACCTCCAACTTTTTTGACTCCCACTGGCCAGACAAGTAATAAAACAGTGCTAAAAGATGAAGTACTTTTACTGGAATGTATCGCTGAAGGACTGTAAGTTGCTACTTTTTTTCATTTAGGGGCGGTTATTTCACTTAAAGGGGTTGTCCAGCTTTTGCTTAATAATGGCCTACCTCCAGGATAGGCCACCACTAGCTGATTGGTGGGTGTCCGAAACCCCACAGCCTGCCAATAAGTCGTTCAGGTGTAGCTCAGGCACCGGAAGTTGGCACTGTAACCACACAGCTCGTTGAACTGTGTAATGGGCAGAGATCATCAATGCAGTACTGAGCCTATTGCCTTCAGTGGGAGCAGCGTTGTAGTAATGAAGTCCTTCTACTACACAGTTGACAGTGCTGTGTATTTCTGGCGCCAGAGCTACCCCGAACAGCTGATTGGCAGGGATGCAGGGTATCGGACCCCTACCAGTCAGCTAGTGATGGGCTAGCTTGAGGATAGGCCATTACTTAATACAAGCTGGACAACCCCTTTAAGGTGGCCATCTTTAGATAACTGTCAGCTAAACACTCATTTAGCAGACAGCTGTTACTTCAGATCCCTTTCCCTCATATATACTTGGATAAGGCATGTTGAAATCAAAATGCTTGACTATTCTTTCCCTCAACATCTCTGTTAGTTGGTTGTCGATCCCTCCAGCCGCTTGTGTTTGGCTACCTTTAGACTAGCTATTTAGCTAGGCATAAGTGCAATTTTGCAACCTCCTGTCTCAGCTAGATTTCTGCAATTGTATGTAGTTTTTGGGGTCAGGACAACACACCTTCCTTGTGAGTGAATCTTTGACCTCTGCAACCCCTATAGCTAAGCCTGCTTGCACGAAAATTACATTATGTAGCTTCTGCACTGGGCGATAAGACACATCCCAGGTTTAGACAACAGATTGTTTACAACTTATTTAACCTTCCCTGGTGGTTTAATGAAGTCGAGGTTCCGTCAGGCATTATACAACAGTTATAAAACATGCCCAGACCTTTCCAGCTGGCTTAGGTCACAAGCACCTGAAGAGGAGGGCTGCTTTAATTACTCATATCTCCAGACTGGGAGCAGCTTTAGGTCTTGTTTGAAAGATGTTGGCAGATATAACTGTTAAAGGGAATCTGTCACCTGCATATTACCTTTTTTTTTTTTTTCCATTTATCCAAGTGTAATAAATTTCCTTATATCCATATGTCTTCTTTTAGTTGTGTGTCTTGTATTTTCTTCCAAAAAACGCTTTATCCATTATGCAAATTAGGCTCTAAGGAGCCCAGAGGGGCGTTTTTCCTCTTACAAGGTGCCGAGGAACGCCCCCTGATGTTCCCGGCCCGTCTAACTTTGAAACATAGGAACGCCTAGATTTCGGGCTGCCGGTGAGAGGAAGATCGGGGATGTTTCTGGCAGAGAGCGGATGTACCGGGGAGGGGGGGGTTGGGTGGCGGTTACTTAGCCTCGTCTCTGGGATTTGAGATGCTGGAGGCATTCCTATGCTTTAAATTTAGGCGGGCCCCTCTGGGCTCTTTTGCATAATGGATAAAGCGTTTTTTTGAAGAAAATACAAGACACGCAACTAAAAGAAGAAGACATATGGATATAAGATAATTTATTACACTTGGATAAATGAAAAAAAAAAAAGGTAATATGCAGGTGACAGATTCCCTTTAAAAATCGGGTCGGGAATGGAATCAGGGGAAGGGTCCATTCACACGTCCGTGTGTGTTTTGCGGATCCACGGATCCGCGGATCCGCAAAACACGGACATCGGCGATGTGCGTTCCGCAATTTGCGGACCGCACATCGCCGGCACTCTCATAGAAAATGCCTTTTCTTGTCCGCAATTGCGGACAAGAATAGGACATGTTCTATTTTTTTCGGGAACGCAATTGCGGACCCGGAAGTGTGGATCCGCAATTGCGGACCCGGCCGGGACATATTCTATCCCCATTGAAATGAATGGGTCCGCAATTCCGTTCCGCAAATGCGGAACAGAATTGCGGACGTGTGAATGGACCCGAAATCTGCTTTCACTTTTACCTACTATCATTCCTGACCTAATTTAACAGATATAGCTCCACATACAGTGGAGATAATGCTGTGATTCTGCCTTCACCCTGCTGCCCTAGCTCTGCAGACAGTGAGCACTCTGGGCTGAAAACGTCATAGCTGCCAAGAAAACTCTGGCGCACTTCCGCCTACAAGCCCTTTAGCCCAGAAATAGTGCTAAGGGGCTCTGCTGATGAATACAACATGGGGCCCGTACATAAACACAGTCACTGCGGTCTATAAGACACAGAGAATTTTTAGCAACAAATTTTTATGCTAAAATGTGAGTTTAATAGTCCGAAAAATACATTAATCTGTAGTTACGGAATATTACTGTTCATCTAATGAATAAAACATCAGTCCTCATTCACATCATATTCGCTAAATTTATAAATTATAGGAGCACACAGAATCTCCAATAGAAAGGTTTGTTAGCAATATTCTCCTTTTTAGTGTTCTCTGGAAAATGCTGAATTGCTACCTATACCTATACCTACCTATGGAGAGAAACTCATTGAGCCAGCCAGCCAGCCAGCCACGGACAGTTTCCCACCCACTTTTCAAAACTGGAGTGAATCCTATCAGAATGCAAAATTTAGTAATTTCTTTTCCCGCAAAAAATGCCAAAACGTTCCTAAACCGTTTTTCGCAAGTTTTTTTAAGCCAAAATTCTGGAATGCAGTGCTTAGTAAATGAAAGCCAGCTTGTGGAATGCAGCTATTATTGCTAGTACAGGTTTGTTTTGCCACATGTTTCTCCTGCATTCACTGCTGAATGAGTGACCAAACCAAGTCCACTGGAGAAGGAGCTGCAAGTCCATCTATTTATTAGAGCAGGGGTTCCAACAGGGGTTGTGTTGCTGAGAATGCCTTTTTAATTATATTTAATTTATATTGATTCTGATACTTTTTATGTATTTTTGTGCCACGGTTCTTAATATTCAATTCATCTACTTATGGGTCACTGGTCTATTGACTAGCACGCCCTGCTGCCATCTGAGGATGGAGGAAGCAGTCCTCTGAAAAGAGATGCATGTTGCTTGTAATAAACCCTTGTTATTATTTTAACCATCAGTGCCCCATGATTTATCCTGCTTTTTTATTTACCGTACAGATAAAGTAATACCAGTCATTCACAGATTGACAATGCCAGCCAATACATTGCCCATGTGGTTTGCCACCAAGTGCCTGACCCTGATATAAATCTGTAATGTAATGCACTGTTAAATTCACTATCTCTGTCCTGGGGGATTCGAAATGCAGGGTTAACATCGCTATATGAGCCTGACAGATTTTTTTTAGAGCACTACTCAGGGGTCTAATGGAATAACTCACGGATTAAAAAAATCTACATCTTACACAGACATGACTGTATTTAGAAAGCTAAAATTGCATAATACATCTTTGTTTGAAGGATATGGATCCTGATGATTTATAGTTACGTTACTAATAATTGATTATACTATGGTTAAGATTGATTGTGTCTTATTAGATTCATGACTTCTTTCAGTTTCAGTGGATGCACCCTATTTTCTACATGAAACATGTTGATAAAATAAAACAATAGGAGCCTTTAAGATTAGTCCCTTCGAGGCCAGCTTAACCTCATACTCTGATCTTCTTTACTGTCATGGTAACCACAGCTTTGGTTGACAAGCGCCTGCTTTGAAATATTGGCCTGTTCTCATTGTAGGGATAGAAACAGAGATGCTACATTAGAGCAATGTTATCTCAATTATTCTTGGTCTACAACTCATTTTTAGGCTTGGTGTTATGAGCTGTGCTGACCCTTGAGTCATCTCCAGAATATTGGCCATGGAGTGTATGGTAATTGAAGTATTTTACATTTCAGTGAACAGTTAAATACATAACCGACTGGCTTATATTTCTTTGTCTGAGCAGCCGAAAGCTAAACAGGGATTATGAGGATAGTGATAACTGACTAAAATATCACATTGGGTAAATATATCCAGATCCGCAGAGCAGCTGCTATATGTTGTAGAGTGTGGCAAAATCATTGTTTTCATAATTAAGCATTTCATTTTTAGTATTAAGATGAGCTTTTCTTTATATATTAGTACTATGTATGTACACTCATTGACAAAAAATAACACACCAAAAAGTAGTTGTTGGAATTGAATGAAACTTTATGTGCAAATGAAATGATGATATATGTGATTACAATATTAGAGCGAAATGATAAGTTTGTTGGGGAAAACTGTATAATTGAATAGAGGCTCTAGTACCCTGTTGGGCTGCCTTTAGTCTGGATACAAGGTTGGTCACTTCGAGATGGTTGGGCATGGCGGCATACAGGTTCTGTATGGTATCCTGTGCCACATTTGCCCACAGATGTTGCAGCTGGGACCTTAGATCCTGCACACTCGTAGGTTTCTGAAGCTGGTGTCCCAGCTGGTGCCATAAATGTGATAAATCTGAAACAGGGAAGTGTTGCAATCTGACGGAAATATTTCTGAAAACCCTTGCTCTGTGTGGGTGAGCATTATCCTGCTGAAAAAATGCCGGTTGGAAGCCCTGCCATGAGAGGCAACACATTTGGCTGCAGGATGTCTTGCACATATCTCTGAGCTGAGAGTGTCCCTCGTATCACTACTAGAGGTGACCGACACTCGTCTGCAATGGCTCATCAGGTCATCACACCAGCACTTGGGACAGTGTGTCGCTCTACAGCAAAGGCATAACTGAAGCACTCACCGGGAGGGCTCCATACTCGAACCCGACCATGAGATCCCAAACAGGACCTGGATTCATACGTAAAGACGATATAGTTCCAGTCTGTAGCAGTCCAGATTTCACGTTGGCAACACCACTACAAACAAAGGTGATGGTGGCGGGGCTGTCAATGACAGGACATGTAATAGGTGCCATGACACCAAGTTCCCTTTTGCTAAGTGCCTGATCCAGCCAGAGGCGTGTAAAGAAGGTACCACCTGTATCTGGATCGTTGTCAACAAAACTGTGGGAACTGCTCGTGCTTGGTGGATCAAATGGTCCTGTCTACTGGTGGTCTGTCTGGCCCATGCAGAGCCTGTTTGGTATGTTTGTCCTAGTGTAACCATTGCTCCCAAAACTTTCTAACTAGGTTAGAATGGCCTAGATGGAGGGCAGTTTGTTAAAGTGACCAACCTGCTTCTCTCAGTCCACTGATGCACCCCCTCTCAAGGTCTGCTAACTAGGCAAAATGCAATATCTTTGAGTGCGTCGACTAGCAGTCAGCAATATCTCACCAAGAGGTACACTACCAAAAGAGTGGGCCCTGAGAGCCGTTTTATAGGACAATGGGAGAAAGCACTTTTCTGCCCTCTTGTGGCTAGACCCACCTTTGCGGCAAAATCTGAGACCTTAATACGCCACAAAGTGGCATACAACAAATAATAAATACACGCCTCAGTCTTTATTATCCAAAGCTAAAATCTCCATCTTTAGTCATGGTATAATCTTAACAGTTTAAATGTTTCAGATTTAAAAAAAATCCAAAACATTTCAACTTTTAAAGGGCATCTGCCAGCAGATTTGTACCTATGAAACTGGCTGACCTGTTGCATGTCACCTTCAATCTCAGTCACTGCACTTGGGTATCTGCTGTATTATACAGCCGGTACCTTCAATGTATGGAGTGGGCTCAGCTCGTTAGTGCGGTCCATACGCCCTCTTAACGTGGGATTTGTATGTGATTTCATGTACTTGATTTCATTTCAAAGGTTTAAAGCTAGTCTCACACTAGTGGTAAGAGATCTGCTCTCTGGATCTGGCATTGCCAGATGGTACCTGAATTCCTGCCAGCCCCATTAGCTATAATAGTGTCCAGCGGAGATCTGGCCTCCGGCAAATATGCTGAGAATTGGCCGGACAAAAAATGCTGCCTCAGCAGCCTGCCAGATTTCTTAGCGCTAGCGTGAAACTAGCCTAAGATCATTTGAGGCAATTTTGACATTTTTCCATGGGCTACCACCAGTGGTGAAACTCACCACATTCTGTCTAGTGAGGCCCCACTGAAAAAACATTGAAAACCTTGGGCCCAAAAAACAATATGATACTCTGGTGGGCCCAGACCCTCACACAGGAATGGACTCAAGGGTTCAGCAGAAGACAACCCATTTCAACAACAACGTTTATGTTGCAGTTCAAACAAAACATGTACATTGGCAGTATAAATGAGTGATGGGTTATATGAATCATTTCCTCTAGTGGGCTCAAGAAACCACTGTGAAGAGGTCACATGCCTCAATGAACACCAAAGGGGGGATTTATCAAGCCCTGCACTCCGGAATTCTGGCTTTAAAAAGTCACAAAATAGAACTTTTGAGTTTTTGTATTTTTAAACCACTTCAGTTTTGAAATGTGGGTGTGGTTAGCTATGTTAAAGGGGTTATCCAACCCCTATAATGACCTCCCTAATGCCCGGGTACCTCATATAGGTTATACTTACCCCCGCTTCCCATTACCCACGTCGCTCCTGCTCACTGCACGGCCGCCGCTGCGTCACCTGTGATACTAGGAAGGCTTGATCCCGTTGCGGCCTGCTATTTGCTGCCATCACCATGGTCGCCGGATGTTTTGATCCACGCGACGGGCAGATGCAGCAGCGGTTATGCGTGGAGCAGGAGCAACGCACGTGCCGGAGAACGTGGTAAGTATAACCTATATGAGGTACCTGGGCATTGGGGGGGTCAATATAGGGGTTGGATAACTTCTTTAATGAGTTTCTCTTCATGTATAATTGCAACTTATTTTAAAACGTTGCAAAAGAAAAAAAAGTCACAAGCTCAGTTCAGTAGGCGGTGGTATAAAAAAACTGGAGTAGCATTCTGAGACAATAGTGTTAGGTATAAAGATGCACCAAATTTAACTACCTCCCGACCGCCGAACGCACGGATGCGTCCAGGCGGCGGCAGGTTTGTTCCTCCTGGACGCATCCGTGCGTCATCTCGCGAGAGGCGAGATTTGCATTCACAGCAGTGCACAGCTCGGCAGTGATACTACAGCCTGCCAGCGATGATCAATCGCTGGCAGGCTGTAGATGTAAAAAAAAAAGGCATCCAAGAGGTATATCAGACGCTGTTTTGTTAACAGCGTCTGATATACCTGCTACCTGGTCCTCTGGTGGTCCCATTTGCTGGGATCGACCACCCAGAGGACCAGGTAGCTCTGTAAAGTAGCACCAAGCACCACACTACACCCCCCGGTCACTTATTAACCCCTTGTTAACCCCTGATCACCCCATATAGACTCCTGATCACCCCCTGTCACTGATCCCCCTGTAAGGCTCCATTCACATGTCCATTTGTGTTTTGCGGATCCATAGAAACACAGACACCAGCAATGTGCTTTCCGCATTTTGCAGATCCGCACATTGCCAGAACTATATAGAAAATGCCTTTTCTTGTCCGCAATTGCGGACAAGAATAGGACATGTTCTATATTTTTGCGGAACGGAAGTGCAGACCCGTAAGTGCGGATCCGCAATTCCGGATCCGAGCGGGACAAAGTCTGTCCCCATAGAAATGAATGGGTCTGCAATTCCGTTCCGCAAACAGACGTGTGAATGGGGCCTAAGGGTCCCTTATCACTGCCAGTTAGTTAGCTACTTGTTAGGTAGTTAGCGCCCAGCCCACCGCACCGCAGTCACTGATTTTGTCAGAGATTTTTTCATCCACGATGATCGATGCGAATGAAAAAATTTGTGCCGTTCATTTTTTTTCTTTTTTCAGCCCAGAGGCTGAACGGAAAAAAAAAAATCTCATTACCCATATGCTCAATATAAGGAGAATAGCAGAAACTCTTAATGCTGGCCATACATGTAATGATTGCGGAGACCCTCAAATGCCAGGGCAGTACAAACACCCTCCTCAAGTGACCCCATTTTGGAAAGAAGACACCCCAAGGTATTCCGTGAGGGGTAGGGTGAGTTCATGCAAAATTTTATTTTTTGTCACAAGTTAGTGGAATATGAGACTTTGTAAAAAAAAATAAGAAATTATCAATTTCCGCTAACTTGTGCCAAATCTTTTTTTTTTCTGTGAACTCGCCATACCCCTCACAGAATACCTTGGGGTGTCTTCTTTCCACAATGGGGTCACATGTGGGGTATTTATACTGCCCTGGCATTTTAAGGGTCCTAAAGCGTGAGAATCCAAATGCGTAAAAATGCCCTGTGAAATCCTAAAGGTACTCGGGAATTTGGGCCCCTTTGCGCATCTTGGCTGCAAAAAAGTGTCACACATGTGGTATCGCCGAACTCAGGAGAAGTAGGGCAATGAGTTTTGGGGTGTATTTTTATATATACCCATACTTTGTGTGAGAAATATCAGCTGTAAACGACAACTTTTAAATTTTTTTATACAAAGTTGTCAATTTACAGAGATATTTCTCTCACCCAACATGGGTATATGTAAAAATACACCCCAAAACACATTGCCCTACTTCTCCTGAGTACGGCGATACCACATGAGTGACACTTTTTTGCAGCCTGGGTGCGCAAAGGGGCCCAAATTCCAACAAGTACCTTTAGGTTTTACATGGCTGCTCACAATTTAGCCCCACCCAAAATGCCAGAACAGTACAGACACCCCACAAATGACCCCATTTTGGAAAGAAGACACCCCAAGGTATTCGCTGAGGGGTATAGTGAGTCCATGAAAAGTTGAACTTTTTGTCAAAAGTTAGCAGAAAGGGACACTTTGTGAGAAAAAACAATAAAAAATCAATTTCCGCTAACTTGTGCCAAAAAAAAAACCTTCTATGAACTCGCCATGCCCCTCACGGAATAACTTGGGGTGTCTTCTTTCCAAAATGGGGTCACATGTGGGGTATTTATACTGCCCTGTCATTTTAGGGGCCCTAAAGCGTGAGAAGAAAAATGCGTGAAAATGCCCTCCTAAAAGGTACTCATTGGTTTTAGGGCCCCTTTGCGCATCTTGGCTGCTCAAAAGTGTCACTCATGTGGTATCGCCGTACTCAGGAGAAGTAGGGCAATGTGTTTTGGGGTGTATTTTTACATATACCCATGCTGGGTGAGAGAAATATCTCTGTAAATTGACAACTTTGTATAAAAATTTTTAAAAAGGCGTCATTTACAGAGATATTTCTCTCACACGCAGCATGGGTATATGTAAAAATACACCCCAAAACACATTGCCCTACTTCTCCTGAGTACGGCGATACGACATGTGTGCCCCAAGGTATTCACTGAGGGGCATAGTAAGTCCGTGGGAGATTTTTTTTTTTTTTGGCAGAAGTTAGCAGAAATGGAAACTTTATTATTATTTTTTTTCCCTCAGAAAGTGTCATTTTCCGCTAACTTGTGAAAAAAATGAAATGATACATGAACTCACCATGCCCCTCGCGAATACTTTGGGGTGTCTTCTATCTATAATGGTGTCATTTGGGGGTATTTATACTATCCTGACATTCTAGCACCTGAAGAAACATGACAGGTGCTCAGAAAGTCAGAGCTGCTTCAAAATGCCGAAATTCACTTTTTGCACCATAGTTTGTAAACGCTATAACTTTTACCCAAACCAATAAATATACACTTATTGGATTTTTTTTTATCAAAGACATGTAGAACAATAAATTTTGCGAAAAATTTATATAGAAATGTAGTTTAAAAAAAAAAAATTACAACAGAAAGTGAAATTTCATTTTTTTGCAAAAATTTCGGTTAATTTTGATTAATAGCAAAAAAAAAGTAAAAATGTCAGCAGCAATGAAATACCACCAAATGAAAGCTCTATTAGTGAGAAGAAAAGGAGGTAAAATTCATTTGGGTGGTAAGTTGCATGACGGAGCAATAAACGGTGAAAGTAGTGTAGTGCAGAATTGTAAAAAGTGGCCTGGTCATTAAGGGTGTTTAAGCTAGGGGGGCTGAGGTGGTTAGGAAACAATGTGCAAAATTTTATAAATTTGTCACAATGTATGCTAATGCAGACTGAAGCAAAACTGACATCAACTATTAGCCTCATAATAATTTCTCCCCTTTGTATCATGGTGATTCCTGATCTGCATTCATAAATGTGCCGGCTCTGCATTCTTCTCCTTTACACCTGTTTTATTGACTCCATATTGTTCCAGTCCCTAAAACTACCCTTTAAAAACACTGAACACGTCATCTTTAGATGAAAAGCAGCGTTATTGTGGCATGAAACAAAAGTAAGCTTTGTTTAGTGAGTAATCCAACTATTGTATTTCTACAGTCTGGCTGCACATACATCTATTATGTTCTCTGTCACTCCGTGGCCTTTTGTTTCTTCTGCCTCATTTCATTTAGTGAAAGCAGCATTTGTCTGTATTGCGGGAACACGCACAGATTGCATTTTATGACACAGTAATTGCTCATTTTCACATAACAAGAAATTGCCAGAAGCTCCTTCACTGAGTTGTTTTCCTTATTCCATTGACATCTAATAAATTAGCCCAGTGGACATGTGACTAAATAATGAATGCCAATCAAGCCGTGTACAGTCTCCTCTCCCATCTTCTATTTTACAAGCTGAAGGCTTTTTTTCATTTTGAATTGACCTATCGTTCAGATAGGCTATCAGTATGTGGTTAATGGAGGTCCAAATTCCAGGATCCCGGCAGGACCTAAAGGGGTTATCGCATGATTAACGTAAAAAATTAAAATCAAACTTCATATAGTGTACAACTATTTCTAACAAAGCTTGAACTAGCCCTGTACCTGATGTGGATCTCCCCATTAATTACTCCAAATTCTCTGCTAGATGCTAGATATATTTCATGCTGACAGCTCAGGGGATGTGATCTTTCTGCTGAAGCTCTCTCCCTGTAACTGTCACAGCTTCTAACAGTAGATATGGCTGGTAGCAGGTGAAGGATGGAACTGAGCATGTGCGTCCATCTCAGCAAGGTGGACAGAGAAATAAGCAAAAGAACATGCAGCGGATGGTGCTATACAGGTAGATTTTATTGAATAACTCAGTGGCTATACTAAATTACTTGCAATTACGATCAAGATCCAGGTGCTGCTTTGAAAACTTTAGAATATTTTTCATAGACAACCCCTTTAAAAGGACTAGGCTGTGGTACCAAACTTGTGTGCGCCTTGAAAAGCAATGAAGAGGGCACAGCACTGATCATAGGCCGTCAACAGAAAATATCAGACAACTCCTTTGAAAGGGTTTCTCCAGAATTTACATATTGATCACATATCCTCAGGATAGGTCATCAATATGAGATCGGTGGGGTCTGACTTCCGTAACCCCCGCTGATCAGCTGTTTGAGGAGGCCACTGCGCTCTTATGAGCACCACGGGCTCCTCACAGCTTACCAAGCACAGAGCAGAAGTGCTTGGTATTGCAGCTCGGCCCCATTCACTTGAATGAGGCTTAGCTGTGCCTATGCCATGTGACCGATGAATTTGATGTCACATGGCTTAAGTAGAGACCTAAGTTCTCAAGGAGCACCACAGTCTCTTTGAACAGGTGATTGACAGGGGTCTTAAGAGGCGCATCACTGCCGATCTCATATTGATGACCTATCCTGAGGATAGGTCATCAGTATGTCAATCCCAGAGAACCCCTTCAAGCTTACTTTTGAATACATTTCTATGATATTTGGCAATTTCATTAGCAGAAAGTTTTTAGAATATGCTAATCAACCCCTACAAGCAGGAGTTTTTCAGTAAAAATTTCACATTTTCCTGCAGCAATTATGTGGTGAATTCAGCTGGTAATATACCCTTCAACTGCAGATATAAATTGGCTTGTTCTGCATCAGCATCACATCGAGAAAATTCAGACTGTCATAGATGCCACCTGAGCACTGCTAACATCTCCTGCAAAATAAATCATTTCAATAGCCGTACGAACAAAAAATATAGCATTTTACAATTTGTCCTGTTCATTAAACCGGCTACAAATGCATCAGTGTCAATATACAGAACACAGTAATGTAGAATTTCCATAGAGTAGTATTAATCTACAGCATTTTCTGGCAACATTAATAAATAGAGGATCATCATTGAGGCTGGACAGTTGTTCTTAAAGTGTAACTGTCCGTTCTTTTTTTATTTTTGTAATGGATAGGGGCAGTGATACTGACCATTTTTGTAATATACTTTAATTGCTGAAATCGTCCATTTTTATTAGAAAAAATGGGCCGTTCTTGGCCTTAGGAGCGCTCCTCTGTCTTCTGTTTACATAACTGTGGAGACTTGCTAACACTGACTCTGTTATGTAAACAGAAGAGCGTTGCTAAGGCTCAGAAAGGACCACTTTAGAGCTATTTTTCTAATAAAAATGTACAATTTCAATAATTAAAATATATTACAAGAATGGTCAGTATCACTGCGCCTATCTATTACAAAAATTAAAAAAAGAATGACAGTTACACTTTAACTAATGGAACCAAGTACTGGGTCTCAGGAAAGCTGATAGATTTAATATTCAGTCAGTGTAAGAATTATGTGATGATTTGTTGAGCAACACACATTGGTCCATCCCTACACTAAAGACTGTCTTTCAGTTGCCGTTAAACAGAGGTTTGTGGCCCGTTACAGCTTTTCAGTAGCATATGGCTTGCATCAATATTCACCGTCGGTATCTCATCACGAAGTCAGTCTGCACCAGTTTGTAATCAATGTTCAAATGAATGATGGGAAATTGTATGTGCTTAATTTATTTCTTCTGCTGTCAGCTAATTATTGAACATTTGGAACAGTGCAAAAAATAATGTGATTAACTCATGGTGTACTGGTTCCATTATTATGTTCTATTAGGTTTTTCCTTTTCTATCAACCTGATGGGAAAGCTTTTCCTGCTTTCACACGACAGGCACTAAACACACAGAAATTTGAATACAGGCTTAAACGGTTGTAAAGTTTGAAAACCCATTTTCATATACCCAATAGGGAATTCTGAGGCTAGTTTCTCACTAGTGCTAAGCTGTTGCGGCAGGCTGTTCCGGTAGAGGATAGGCCATTGTCTAAAAAGCCCTATAAGTGAGCTGACAGCCCATCTTGCCTTTCAAGTTGGATTTAGGTAAGCATGTAAATTTAGGAGGAGAAAGTTTCTTATAGTCACCTATAATATTGACTTACCTTTTAAGTTTTGAGGTTCTTACAGTCTTGTGTCACAGATTGTGATTGCCACAGACAGCTCTGTTAACAGATCCAACCAGAGGTGGCAGAGAATTTTGACAAATAGCTGATTTCTGTGGGCACCTCAAAGCTTGGTTCAGTTCTGTGTCAAGAGCTGGCTGTAGACTGAATAAGCCCACATGCAGATGGCCATAATGTGGCCACATTTTGAGTGTCCTTATTATGTCACAAGAACTAGACTTTTGCTTTCCGTCCTAGAGTTCCATCTTCGGGGCTCTAGGATGGAAAGATACTGATTAGGATTATCCCAATGCATTCTGAATGGAGAGAAATCTATTCAGGATGCATCAGGATGTCTTCCGTTCAGTATGTGAACGTTTTTTGGACGTTGACAAAACCGCAGCATGCTGCGGATTTGTCTCCGTCCCAAAATCCGGAAGACATGCCGTAACACCGGATCCGGAATTAATACCCATTGAAGTGCATTAATCCGGATCCGGCATTAAGCTAAACGTCGTTTCGGCGCATCGCCGGATCCGACGTTTAGCTCTGCGCATGCGAAGCAGCAGTTCCGATCAGGACCCCAGTGTAAGCTGGGGCTCCGATCGGTTACCATGGCAGCCAGGACGCTACTGAAGTCCTGGCTGGCATGGTAAGTACTCCGCAGCAGTGTACTTACCTGTGCTGCGGCGCTTCATGACGTCGCAGGTCCGGGCGGCGCATTGATCTATGTGCCGCAGGGACCTGTGACGTCATGAAGGAGCGCACGGCGGCTGCAGCGCAGGTAAGTACACTGCTGTGGAGTACCATGGCAGCCAGGACTTCAGAAGCGGCTCCTGGCTGCCATGGTAACCTGAAAGCATTTCAAAGACTGATCAGGATTCTGATCAGTCTTCTAATGCTTTCAGGCGACTTGCGTTCTGACGGATCCGGCGGGACGGAAGTGCCCGCCGAATCCTCAGAACGCAAGTGTGAAAGAGGCCTAGAAGGACCACAATTCAAATCAATATATTGTTCTATGGACATCTGAGTTCACTTGTCTTGAGTTGCAGAAAGTCCTAGTTTCACGGCCCTAATGCAAACACTAAATTGTGGTGGCCATCTAAACGAGGCCTTAGGGTGACTGTCTTTATTTTAAACTGTAGACTGTTTTCAGCTGTTTTGCTGTGTGTTCCTAGGAGACGAGGGACTGGAATATACCTACATTAATTCTGTT
The DNA here is from genome assembly GCA_033119425.1 of Bufotes viridis. Taxonomy (NCBI): domain Eukaryota; kingdom Metazoa; phylum Chordata; class Amphibia; order Anura; family Bufonidae; genus Bufotes; species Bufotes viridis. The sequence continues at coordinate 235,984,768 of CM065590.1, forward strand.
AGTGGTGTGCCATATCTATGTACAGAAGCAGCCACATAGAATAGATGTTTCTTTATAAAGACTATTTCACACTTTAAATCACTACTATTGTATGGACATTAATGCCAACTCGGTTAATGGTGTCTGTATTTCATTTGCAGACCTACACCAGAGATCCGATGGAATAAAGAAGGAGCAGAACTGCCCAGCAACAGAGTTTTTTATGAAAATTTTAATAAAACTCTAAAAATAATTGGTGTATCAGAAGAAGATGCTGGCAAATACAGATGTTCAGCCCACAATAACCGAGGGTCCATTCACCATGTCATTACCGTAATTGTTAAAGGTAGGTGATAAACTGACTGCACTTCAAGCTACCGCATTGCTTTTTGGGCATTTTAGGTGATTTACACCTAGACCTCAGCAGATCCCCGGACTACATCGGATTTAATAGAGACTGTGAGCTGTTAGAAACAAAGCCAGTATCGTGGTATTAAAAGTTCATATAGCACAGTTTTTTACCCAGAAAGAGAGGAAATGTACATCCTTTGTATATGTGTTAAGTTTATATCCTGGACAACCCATTTAACATCACAGCAAATAACAAAATTGCTGCATGTTACCATAGTCCCGGATTTGCTTGGACTGTCCCTAATTTTCAGAGCCAGTTTTGGCAAATTCGGGCTGTCCTTTGAGGTATCAGAGTGAAATAATGTTCTTGTCAGGTAAAATTACCCTACTAGCTCCATTTAATTATTCATCAATATTTTCTGGAGTTTCACTTTGAGCCATATATAATTGTCATTTGAGGGGAGGCTCAGGCTTGTATGAAGGGTACTTTACTGTGTTTAAGATGTTCCTGGCACTCTTCTCTGAAGAAGAAGCATGAAAGGTAAAGGGGTTTTCTGAGAGTAGAATATTGATGACCTGTCTTCAGGATATGTCATCATTATCTGATTAGTGGGGCTCTGACTTCTGGCACCCCCCGCTTATCAGTTGTTTGAAGAGGCTCCAGTGAGTTCTGTGGTGTCATGTTCTTCAGCACTTTGGCCTATGTGATCCATCCACGGAATATGTGGAAGGAAGCATACCTACCTGCTCCACACTGCTTAAGTCCAGTTCCTTCGGTCCACCAGTGTTTTGACTGCACCCCAGTCCCCACTTGTAGACTTCCAGAAAGGATGGGGAGTCATATGTGCCGCTGCAGCCAATGACTGCCTGCAGTGTAGTGAAGTGTCGCCCAAGTGGCACGTAACCCAGTAATGGGGAACAGGTAAGTATGCTTTCCTCCACAGGTCCGGCATATGGGAATGTGAACAAAAAATAAATTAAAAAGCTGGCCAACCCTTTTAAATTATATTTTTATTCATTTTTAAAGATTTTTAAGGGATTCCATAATTGTATAAAGGTTGAACTGCATATACAAAGATTCCACAGCTAGCAGCAGTCATGTGTTTAGCATGTCTCATTTTGTGAGGATCAGTGTGCATGAGAAACTTCAGTCATACACAAATAGTGACATGAACCCATTTCGATCATCTAAGTATTCAATTTTTTAAAGAGCTGATGAGATTTATTAAGCCCTCTATACAGAGCGGAGCTTAAAGACCCATATTTTTCCAGCATTTATTATCCTTTTGCAGAGTAATGTTGGAGAAGAAGCGGGTTACCATGGTAATCTTCAGTAATGCTTTCTATTCTTGTCCAAGTGATTTACTTTGCAAAAAAAGCACAGAGCTTCCTGTGCCATAGTGATGACAACTGGGTTTCTTATGCCTAGAATATATATGTACAATGTATACTTCCAGGCAGTGTCTGACTTGCATAGAAACTAAAATTGTGTAGCTTTTTCAGCAATATACATAACCCATATTTCCTACAAGAAGGCCATAGCACTTCATTTTATTCATGCAATAATCTAATACCTAAAGATATACCACATATGATATAATCAGCCATCATTCTGGGACCTTGCTTGCGGCAGAATTCTGTGGTGGAGAGAGGATCATGGAGAGACGCATGTTTTATGATGAATACAAGTTATTTGACTCATAGCAATAAAAATCATTTCTTGCATGAAAGATAAATGCTGTGGTCTACTTGTATGAAAGGTTGATGGACTAGTTCTCTACCGTTGGGTGTTTCAATGAACACCAGAGTACCAACCGTACCAAGACTTGTAATAATTTTGTTATTTCCTTTATAAGTGTCGTTTTGTTTCTTTTGACATCAATGCACTACAGATTTGTTCTGTAAGCTTAAATGGGTTTTCTGGGGGTACAGTATTGATGAACTATCCTAAGGATAGGTCATCAATATCTAATTGGTGGGATTCTGACTCCTGACACCTCCACCAATCAGCTGTTTGAAGAGGCCATGGCACTCCAGTGAGCACTGCAGCCTTCACACAGCATACGAAGCTCAGTGCCATGCATTGTATAGCAGCTGAGCGTGGTATTGTAGCCCAAGCCCATCACTTGAATGGGTCTGAGCTGTACATAGGCCGTGTAGCCAATGAATGTGACATCACTGTCCCCAGAAAAGGCTGCATTGCACAGCAGAACACCACATCCTCTTCAAACACCGATCAGATACTGATGACCTATCCTGAGAATAGTAGCATAAAACGCCACTGCAGTCAGGAATATGTAAAGGTTTCTGTTTCTGTATTGATCCATCCAGCACATTAAGAAAACTCGGCCAACGTTTCCGTCCCGTCCTAGGACCCTGTTCATGACTTAGACAATAGCATCTACAGTTTACTCCTGGAAACCCAACAGGGCTGTTTATCAATTAAAAATTTAATACAGTACTAGGACAGGCTCCTTTACATTAGAGAAGTTGGACAAGTCCAGAAAATGTCCCCACTGTAGCTTGAACTAGTCATAGTTGCCACTCCCCTGTTCAAGGCAGAGGGTTCGAAGAACTCATCTATAGGATTACTATATAGATTTGTGTGTGTAAATATACACAGACCACCATACATAATGGGAAAATAAGCATAGTACGTTATGTTTGTTAGACATTTTCACTGCTGATCATGTACCCTACTTCTAATTTGTGGAGAAGCCCTTTCCTATTCTACATATTGGATGCTTGTGTTAACAGTGGGGCACATCTCAGTATGTATGTAAATACATATTGAGATTATTTCTCTGCAGTGGCGGTTCAGTCACTAATAAAATATTCATTTCTCTTCTAGCTGCACCTTATTGGATCACTAAACCTGAAAATCTTGTACTATCTCCAGGAGATGATGGGACACTGATCTGCAGAGCTCATGGGAATCCTGCTCCTAGTATCACATGGTTAATAAATGGAGTTGCAGTTGAATGTATGTAAATAATTCCTACAGCATTCTAAAAAGTATAATTAATCAAAATACATATAAGAGCTTGTTCATATGTCTGTATTAAAAATTATCATCTGCAACACACAAATAATTTTTAGCATGCATTGAGGTTCATAAGACCATGTAGAACACAGACCTGACAACTGCTACATACAGCAGGGTCCATGTTCTAGGAAACACAACATAGAACATGTTCTGAGTTCCATGCCACATTGACTTTAGGTATGTGCCAAGTACCAATAGTGTGAATAGTACCACTTACTTCAGTGGGTCCATGTGCTGTCCGTGTACAGCCCATTGTACACATGGATGAAAAATATGTCTGGGATTGTGTAACATAGCTCATATCTTTACCCTAAGGTAAAGTAATTTGGGATATCTATGTCTTATCAGAGAGAAATGTCTAGTTTTTCTGTTATCAGATGTTTACCAGCAACCTCCAAACCCTAACCCCTCCTATTGCTTTTCAATTAGAAAAATTGCTTTTTCCCAAGCAGGACGGGGATCATCTCTGCAGGAGGATCATATTACACGTGTCAATGCAACTCTTTAGAGAGGGGAGGGGGGAGGAGGAAATGACAGACAGAAACTACATGGAAGGGTTAGAGCTCAGCACAAGTGCTTTACTCACAACCACACAGGTCAGTGCTTTTCTGTAATGTCCTCTATTATCCTGGGGCTGCTTCTAAGTGACTGTGACACAGTTAGGAAAGAGGTTCTCCTCTACTTTCTGTGTGTATAACTGATGGCCGCTAATCTCCACCCACTATGTCTGAGAGAACTGCAAACCAGATATTCAGAAAGCCAGAGAAAATTTCTACAAATGCCAGATTCAAGTCATATAGTGGCCAGAAAAAGTGTTATTCCTCATGTACACACACACTGTACTATTGATTAATGCACATTTTATTGAAAGCTCAGTGATTCTTTTAATAAATGAAATGCATGCTTGAGATTTTGTTAAAAACAATGGCTGTTTAAATATTCACCAAACAAGTTTGCTGATCTCGTATGTGTGTTGTACTTGCAGTGGCTCCTAATGACCCAAGCAGAGTGGTAGATGGTGATACTGTCATTTTTACAAAAGTTCATGAACGAGCCAGCGCAGTCTTCCAATGCAATGCTTCAAATATGTATGGCTATGTACTGACAAATGCATTTGTGAATGTACTTGGTGAGTATATTACTTTTAATTACTCAATTATAATTGGTTAATAGAACACACCTCACCGATACCCTACCATTCTTGGGTCTCCCACTAGGCTCTACTTCCTAGTTCCCCTCGACACAGGATACGTAACTGCTTAGCCAGTCACTAATAGTAGCGGTGACCCCCTTCAGCCAGTGTCTGGCCGAGTGGGCACATGTTGTCCATGTTGAGAGGGACTAAGTAGTAGAAACTGATGGGGAGCATGAGAAGTGTCGGAAGATGATTGGCGGGGGACTAATGAGGTAATTATGACTTTTATTTTTATGTTCTGGGAATTTTTTTAATTAATATTCTGTTGGCTACACTAACCCTTTACTGTAATTAGCTGATAATCATTATTGAGCCCTAGTGTTTATAATTGTGTGTTTATTTTATTATTCTGTAGTATTGATTAAGTCATTTTATATGCCATTTGTAATTTCAGCTGGCGTTTTTTGTTGTATTGATTTATAAACTGTAGTATTTAACAGAATGTATTTATTTTATGTTTCAGCGGAGCGGCCGCGGATTCTTTCAACAAAAAAGGTTTATCAAGTCATTGCCGATAGACCTGCCGTGCTGCACTGTAAATCCTTTGGTTCACCTGTTCCAATTATAGAATGGTAACTCAGCAGGATTACTTACGAGACAATACTGAATTTTTTTGATGTTTTTGTAGTAATAGGTCCAGTTTAGAAAACCATCTCAATATCCTGTATTGGGGAATTCTGAATCAATATAGGGAGTTTCCCTGTTCATACTTCTCATCGCCTCACAAGAGGTGGTGCAAAGAGCGTATCTTACTCTGGACAACCTTTCGTGTCCTGCATTACACAGACAGCCCATATTGTAGATTTAAATGGGCACTGTGTAATGTTTCATTTCTGCTGTGGTGGCATTGCAGTATATTGAACATTTACTGACAGGTTGCTCCACAGATTATAAATGCCCTTGAGGGTCCCTGCAGGAAGTCACTTTGTGACTCTTAATAGTCAGCCTCCATATATTTTAAGCAGAGGATTCAACACTGATTCTTAATAACATTGATGTACTGATGTAAAATAACACACTAAGAACACAAACATAGTGCTGTGCACATATCAAAAAAGTAAAAACCTGAAACTAAAAACCTGATGTAGTCTGGAAAGCATGAACATTGCTGGCGCAATGTGTTCATAATATAAACACAGAGGGGCACATTTATTAAAACGTATAAAACACCGTTCTTAATAAGCCCAGTAAGAAAAAAAATGGTATGGCCTTATATTAGTCCTGTAAAATAAATCCATAGCAGAGCTGGATAGGACTAACCATGGCCTCAGTCATGTGAGCCTTCATATGGCCCTCACAAGTGTCATATGACCTGGCTTTCACTTAACTGGCCAGGTATCTAACAGTAGTTAATAGTAGTGCATTGAGGAGCAGAACATATACAATGTATACAGTATTACTACTTGCAGCAGTATTGCTTCATGTCCATAAGTATCTGTGTAGAAATAGATCTGTGTATGTGTTGTCTTTGTCTGTGCCAAGTACCAGTAGTCAGGCAGTCATTTTACAACGTCATCTTGGGACAGGCGGCCATTTTACAATTCACCTACAGACAGGCAGCCATTTAAATACACCCAGTGATGTAGTTATTGTTATAACCACAATAAAAATCATGATTTCACTCCACTTATCACATGAATGAATCTTGAGTGCTGATTTGACCATGTATGTCATGTAACTCTGCTGCTTACTGAATGTCTGAGATTATATGATGTAGAGTGTCATATGACTGATCCCATATTTCTGTTAGGCCATAGATCAGGGGTCAACCGCCTGATATGAGAAAGGTATGCATGCAGAATTTTAAATACATGTATATTAGAAAATTGTATGTTTTCATATTATAAAAGCAAATTTACAACTGGAATAATCTAGATCTGAACCCATGAATGCCCTAGATTCACTAGTATTCTGGCTTACTCCGATATAAGCAGTTCGTGTTGATAACATTTATTTTTCCCCTTCTTGTGCAGGTTTAAAGGTGTGCAGGCCAGTGTTCTGCGTGGAAATGACTTCTTCTTCCATGAGAACGGGACGCTGGAAGTACCAGTGGCGCAGAAAGACAGCAGTGGCACCTATACATGCGTAGCAAGAAACAAATTGGGGACAGACCAAAAAATCATTAAGCTTGAAGTGAAAGGTAATACATCAGAAAATGCATCGACTGGGCCTAAAGATATGTTGTCACGTTTCTGCATATTATAACTGTTCCCCTTTAATTCTAGAACCAACTATGATAATCTCTCAGCCAGAGTACAGAGTTGTCCAGAGATATGGCACTGCTTCCTTTCAATGCAAATTCAAACACGATCCCACATTAGTAGCAGATATGATGTGGCTGAAGAATAACAGTGAAATGCCGGTGGATGACAGGTAGTTCCAGCATTTATGTACCTTCTTAATAAACTCTAATGTATAATCTCAGTGCCCACAGTTACTTTTACCCTATTATTGGCTGTAAATTACCATATGGTTTTGATAGATGTATTATGCATTGTTTTCTTGTGAACAGATCATCCTGCATAACTCATTTTATAGGATTTTAACATGCAGTTTATAGCAATCTTATGATTCACAGATACACTTATGAAAAAGAGCGACTGACAATCAAGAACGTAACAGAGAAGGATAAAGGCATGTACACTTGCGTGGCAAACACTACCTTGGACAGCGTCTCAGCCAGCGCTGAACTTTCTGTTGTTGGTAAGATGTTCATCATATTTCTATTTAGTGAACTGGTTTGCTTTGATGGTTATTGGCAGGATTCCATTATTCTAAGACCACAAGGCAACAGTACTAACCACCGCACTGCCAAAGCACGGCTGTGAACATTACTTCCTTAGGATTGGTTGGCGTGTCTGGAATTGGACTCAAAGGGGGTTTCCCACTAACAACTTTTATTCCCTATTCACAGGATCAGACTGCTGGGACCCCAGCAATCTCAAGAATGGGGTCCCATAATTCCCTATGTGAATGGACCAGGGCACATGCATTGCCAGTGTTCCATTTACTTCTATGGGACTGCTAGGTACAGCATCAGTCAAGTGGTTGTCACTCAAGCAGACCATTGTTTCCATTCAGATCGAGTACTCCAGGACCCCCTTTCTCGGGATTGCTGGGGCAACCAGCAATCAAACACTTATCCTCTGTTGGTGGAAAAACCCTTTACCAATATGCCATCATTGTGTGAGATGATTAAAGCAAAGAAATGTCAAGCTTTTTGTGAAACCCAATTTATTTTAAAAGGGTTGTGCGGCAAACAAAAAACGTATGGCAGCACACCATTACACATACAAACAATAGAACTAGGCATTAGGGATTATTTGGGATTACAGTGGTACTATACCTACTATACATGAAAAATGGAAGCTATTTGCACACATTTGTTATCAAACGTGTGTTAGGCCCATCTACCAACGTCAAGATAGGTCATCAATATCTGATCCCCGCAGGTCCGACACTGGGGAACTTCGCTGATCAGCTGTTTGACAAGGAGGCGGCACTCTATTGAGCGGCGTCTCCTGTGGAGCGACGGTGTAGTGTAATTACAAGTGTTTGCTCTATTCAAGTAAATGGAGCGAGTACTTGTCATTACACTGCACTTCCGAGACAATGCGCAGTGTAATGATCAAGAAGTGGTGTTCACATGGAGTAACTGCATTATGTGACTACAGTTCAGTAGACCCGTGGTGAGATAGGAATTCACAATCTTTGCGAAACTAGCCTTAAGGCTGTATTATACTGGCCAATTTTCCAGCCGAAAATCGATAACGAGTGATCACATGAATTCTCGTTCGCGATCATCTTGCAGTGTAATACAGCCACCGATTGCCCGATGAACGAGCATGATTAAAAAACAGAGCTTGTCAGCGGCATACCGTGCTGTCTAATAGCGATCTGAACGCTTGGCCTGTGTAATACAGGCTTCAGTCAATTCCTTTTACTTATTTTAGTACTTTGTCTACTATGTAAGGACATATTGTATGTAGTTTACAGGATTGTAGGGTAATTAAATGAAAATATATGTCATCCTTAAAGTTGTCCATACATCTTTAAGAGATTTTCACACTGGACACAATCCCATTCAAAATGTATCTACTGGGGTCATCAGCTGATGGCCCAGGTTCTGCTCTCAGCACCCTTGGAAAAAGGCTGGTTTTGGGTGTTGCCAGTACACATAGAGGCTCTGCTCTCTTTGTAACTGCCGCACCCTCTGCACTTTGATTGAAAAGGTCAGACACTGAAAACATTATCACACGCCTGGCCCTGTCAATCAAAGTGCACAGCAGTTGCAGAGAGAGCTGGACCTCTAGGTGTAATGACAACGCCCCCGTTGCTCCTAGAAGCTCATTTGCATATATTAAAACTTCATGTTTCTCAGCAACGTGGCCACATATGAACATGGGACCAACACAGATGCCTTCAGCTGCCAAGCGCACATGTAACATCTGCTGACAGATACCCTTTAAATACCTTTTGCAGTGTCAGTTTATAAGGCTTAGTCACTTTGCAGGAGATTTATCAAGACTGGCGTTTTCTGCGCATGTCTTGATATCCCCTGCGCTGCCTGAGGATGTGGCTAATTTATGACGAGGCGTATGCCTCTGATAAGCACATCCTCCTGCAGTCCCAGCGCCTAAACAGAAATCCATGACGGCTCAGAGCTGCTGTAAATTTCTGTATTCATTTTATGCCAGAAAACTGGCGTTTAGAAAAGTGGTGAGAACGACGAAAAATGTAGACTCGACAATTTTTTAAAAAGTCGTCTGACTTTTTAACGCCACTTTTCAGGCGCACAGAGAATAATTAATTTCCCTATTTGTGTACAGAGTAAAATTCTTGAAGCTATGATGTTCAATCCTCGATTGTATACTATTTGTTTGAATGCCAGGTATGCACCCATACGCGGCGGGTGCTGGCTGTATCATACAGCAGGCACTTGGCCACAATGACAGGGAACAGCGATCCTGCTGAACGCAGTGATTTAACTCCTCAGGGACTGTGATTGTGGCACCTGTGAGGCAAGACAGAGGGATGCAGCTCAATCTGCCTTCTGTTCTGAGCCCCTGCAGTGAAATCGCAGGACTCTAATCGGTTACCATGGCAGCCAGGACACTTGAAAAAAAAATTTAACAACAGTGATCAAAAAGTAATACATGCCACAAACTACAGTTCATCCTGCAAAACACAAGCCCTCATACAGTGGATGGGAATATAAAAAATGTATGGTTGTCAGAAAATGGCAATGCAAAGAAAATTTTGATTTCTTCAAAGGTTTGTTTTTAAAGTAGTAAAACAAAAAAAGCCTATACAAGTTTGGTATCGCTGAATTCGTATTGAGTGACAGAATAATAACATCATGTCATTTTTAGCTCATAGTGAATGCTGTGATGTCAAACCCCCAAAAACCTTGGTGGAATTTTTTTTTTTTTTTCTATCTAACCTAACAAATAATTTTTCCCTGTTTTCCAATAACAGACATGGTACAGTAAATTAAATGATGTCCTTAAAAAGTAAAACTTATACTGCAAAAAATAAGCCCTCATATGGCTACATGAATGGAAAATGGAAAAAGTCATGGCTATTGGAACGTGGGGAGGAAATAACAAAAATGCAAAACCGAAAATGGGGCCGGTACTTAAGGGGTTAAAAGCAGAGACTAATAGAGTTATATTGGTTAATTTGCAACACAATTAGTCACTACTGCGGCTTCTGTTACCCAAGGTTATTCAGCCTTGGGAAATGATGAGTCAATGGCTGGTGAAGAAAATCATTTACATTCCAAGAAACACTTAATACGTTTTAGCGTTATTTATCTGGTTTATGGATATGTACTTTACTCAAGGCCATGGAGTAGATCCAGTTTTCATAATAGTTATTAATGGGAATTGTTGGTTTACCCAAATATATCCAACCAATACCATTAACCGCATTGTATTTGCTGTATAATTATAGCTTCTCTATACACGCATAGTGATCTGTTTATTACTAACATGTTGTTAATATCCCTTGCAGAACCCACTCAACCACCTCCAGTAAAGACCGGTAAAATAGCAACCCTATCCATATATATGCTTAAACACATCACATTCTCACTATGTTCATCTTTCCATGGATGATTTTGTTGCATGAATGTTTCTTATTTTAAAGGAACACTCCAAGCAAACCTGATATTGTGTGCTCCGTCTAGTGCGGGGCCTGAGGGGGTGGAGCATGTCTAGGTTACAAAGACCACCAAAGTGAGTGCGTATTCTCCTCATGCCCTGCACTAGTCAGAAGAGGGTTATCAGTTATGCTGTAGTGTTCATCACATGCACATTTAAAGGGGAAATATATTTGTGTAGTCCTACCGGCAAAGAAGACAGCCAGAGGTTTTAATCATAAAACTGTAATAGCCTCTGGTGCTCTTGGTGACCATTCCATTGTGAACAAGCGATTACAATGCTCACCATAAATGCCCATAACATACCACCTTTCTCTTCTGCTGGACTATGTAACTTCTTATAAAAGCTAATAATTCCCCTTTTTAAATAATAAGCTGTTTTTTTTTTTGTGCATGGCCTCTACTGAAGTAATATTTCTTGTATGTGCTAGAGCTGGTGGAAGTGATTAGGTATTTTGGTTATAGTAGACGTGTTGTAGTACATGTGTTGTGTATGTGTTATGTGTCTGTAATAATGTGTTTGCTCTCATCAGAGGGTCTCTAGTGCTTATACATTCTTTTGAGCAATAGATTTAGGCTCTGACATAAATTTGCATCCGATGTATTTGAATAGGGTTCCTGCAACCCCGTTCGGATGCAACAGAAAATTTGCACACGTATTTTTGTCTGTATAGTGGTAAAAGAAATCTTCTGTGCAAATAATAATGAATACGCCAAAGATTACCCCCATTGAGTGACGATGCAGCAGATCTTTGTATGGATTTGCTGCACACACAGCTGCTCATTCGCCAGCAGAAATCAAAGAGTCTACTGTATAAATACAGATAGGATTATAGGTCAAGGTGTAAACAAAGCCTAGTGTAAAGGTCCCTTTACACGGAATGATATAACAGCAGATAGTCTGGAAGGAAGTGTTCCTTCTCGACAGCCTACTGATCGCTGGTGAAGGAGACTGGTTCATTTACATGCAGAAATCTCCTCCAGAGTATGGGGAGGAGTGATCCCTAATTCCATCGTTCTTCCCCGTACTGACTCGTTGTTTGCTGGCAAGAGGTCATGTTTACACGGCACAATCTGCTGCCAGTAAATGATCATTTTTGTGTGTGCACAATGATTGGATTACCCGATGAATAAGCGTTTTGCTTGTTTATCGGGTAATCAGCATTACATTCACAGTGCCCGATCATTGCTAACAAGCGTTGCTATGAACCCTCGTTAGCGATATCTGTACAATTCTTGGCCCGTGTAAAAGGCTCTTTAGGCCGTAACTTCTACAAAAGAGTCCTAGTCAGGGCCTATAGGAATAAAGAAATTGTAGGATGTTTTATCTTACAGGGGGTGGCACCATGATATCTACTTATCCCTGACCCACAGGATAGGGGATAAACATTTGATTGTTTAGTTCTCACCACTGAGACTGAGAATTAGTGGAGTGACAGCATGCATGCGGGACCTGCCACTCTATTCATAAAGGTGCATGGGCCCCTGGACTAGTGATCATTGGGGGGTCCCAGCAGTTGGACGCCTAATGACCGAATGCTTATTCCTTGCCTATTGTGTAGAGTGGGAATAAGTTGATATCATGGCTTCAAAGCTTTAATTATCAGATAAGGGGAAATAATTCTTCACTGCTCGAATGTCTGTTACAGGTGGATGCATTTTATTTTCTACAGTTTATCTTACTTTATGGCCAATCTATGCCTAACCCACGGCATTGTACATGCTTGATTTGCACTGCTGTCATTTGTAGCTGCATGTCAATACATTAATGTCTTGCTCATGAATTAACAGATTTTCTCCAAAGATCTGGTTGCTTGACTATCTCTCAGTAGAAGACTTGAATTTCCTTTACAAAACAGAACATTTGACTTTCAGATCGTCCAGATCCACCCTTGGACTTAGAACTGACCGATCGCCGTGATAGAAGTGTTGCACTCTCTTGGGTAGCAGGAGATGATAATAACAGCCCTATTACAGGTAATAAAGCATACACAAATTATTACTTATTTCTCACTAAATTATATGTTGTTCTAATATTCTTTTATATAAAGACCTTATTTTTTTAAGCATTTGGTTTAATGGGCACATAAGAAATAATAGTTTTTACACTGAATATTGGCTCAAAAGCAGTGAATTACTCTAATACAATACAATCAATAGCTATTGTCTAGTTACTTAACTATATTTTTTACTATACAAGATAAATTAATTGTTCAGTGAATCCAACACGGCCTTACAGGTACCATATTCCATAAATGCTAGATTATTGTATTCACAGATGATGGTCATCCAAAAACACCTACAATCAGACAATTCCCAATTAAAATGTGAGGCAATAACTTACAGTATGGTCTTGTCATGGGCTACTTTTGCTCAGTTTTTCTTTTTTTCAATCTAGAACAATATTTGTTATATTTTAGAATAGAAATGGACGACTATAGCACTTGCTGTTGCTGGACTTCAAGGCTTCAAATTAAACAGGATTTAGTAATTTAGAGGCTTTTGACTTCCTTTGGATTAAAATGGTAGAAGTATACGTTGAACTTGATAGACCCTTTATATTTTTTTACTTTAAGATGTAACATCTCTTTTGTTTTCAGAAATTATCATTGAGTATGAAGATGCAATGCATGAACCTGGAGTATGGCATGTCCATTCTAAAGTCAGCGGAACGGAGACCACAGCAACCTTAAACCTCTCTCCATTTGTAAACTACTCCTTCAGAGTTATAGCTGTCAATGAAATTGGTCAAAGTGACCACAGTGAATCCTCAGAACGTTACATGACTAAAGCAGCAGGTTTGTAAGCTGGGATAAAACATATCTGAATAGCATATCAAGTACAGCGTAATTAACAGAATATATTTTCATTCTCAGAGCCTGATACTAATCCGTCAGGTGTAAAGGGCTTAGGTACAGAGCCGGACAACTTGGTGATCACTTGGAAAGTAAGTGGGGCCTTCATTTATGTACAATTGTCTTGAACAACTTCTATTTGGAGCTCTTAAGTATGTTTGGAGAAATATCTAAGTACGATATAATCCTATTCTGTTAAGTAAACTTGTAAAACAAAGTGTATACTGTACATTATCAGATTTGATATCTTGCTTTTCATTCTTACTCATATAGCCTATGAAAGGCTTTGATTCCAATGGACCTGGTCTTCAGTACAAAGTTAGCTGGAGGCAGAAAGATGTTGATGAAGACTGGACATCTGTCACTGTGGCAAATGTTTCCAAGTATATAGTGTCCGGCACTCCAACCTTTGTGCCGTATGAAATCAAAGTTCAAGCTTTAAATGACCTTGGACATGCCCCAGAACCCGCTGTTGTGATAGGACATTCAGGAGAGGATCGTAAGTATCTTAAAAATGTGAGGGCCTATAAGGATATTATTAGAGATTAATTTCTTTCATATACTGACTTCCTTTTTTATCTTCATTAGTTCCAATGGTTGCACCCAGTAATGTTGAGGTGGATGTCATTAATACTACTTTGGCAAAAGTTCGGTGGGATCCTGTCCCTTTGATATCTGTTCGAGGTCATCTTCAGGGATACAGGGTAGGAATTTCATCTCATGGGATTCTGCAAAGATAGATAGTTTATTTTTACTATTGTGTAGGGACAGGAATGTTAAACATTTTTGTAATATACTTTATTATGAAAAGGTGTCTACTTTTTACTAGTAAACAGTCTTCTTACCAATGCTCTTAAGTGTTGCTAAGAAGAATCAATTTTCAGCATTTCACTTAGCGCTTATGTGGAACGTACTGAGGCTATGTCACTATCCTGGCTCTATGTGTGCCCTAACTATCTGTGCCTTACTTCCTGCCTGTCTGGCTTGCTGCCAGTGCTGACTGCTGGCAGCTCAGCCCTTTAGCTCCACTCCTTGAGCTTTTCTGTTAGTTACAGAGCTCAAGGAAGAGAAAGGAGAATGGAACTGCCAGCGCTTAATGCTGACCGTAAGTGTGATATGTTCCCATATACCTACTAAGTGCTTCCCTGCGCTCTGTAACTAACTGAAAAGAGAGAGGAGAACCAGACGGCCAACGCTTAGCTCTGATGGTAGGATTACCAGGAAGACAGTACACTACTGTCTGTGCTAAGCGCTGTCAGTATTGTTCTCTCTCTTTTCTGTTAGTTACTGAGTGCAAGGAAGAGAGAAGAACGAGACTGGCAACATTTAGAACTGACAGTAGGTATACAGAAACTTAGAAGACTTTCATTGCTATGTGCTAGCAGGTCCATTCATCTCTCTCCCTGCACTTAATAACTAAAAAAAGCGCAGGGAAGAGAGAAATGTACAGAGCTTCCTGCGTTTAGTGCTGATATCATGTCAGATAAGCAGAGACACTGGTAGATACAGTGCCTTGCAAACGTATTCACCCCCCTTGACTTTTTTCGTATTTTGGTGCCCCACAACCTGGAATAACATGGATTGTTTGAGGATTTGCATCATTTAATGTACAGAACATGCCCACAACTTTTAAGATGTTTTTTTTTTTATTGTTAGCAAACAACAAATAGGACAAAATAACAGAAAACGTCAATGTGCATAACTAGTCACCCCCCTAAAGTCAATGTGGAACTCTGCAGCTCCTCCAGGGTTACCTTAGGTCTCTGTGCTGCCTCTCGGATTAATGCCCTCCTTGCCCGGTCCGTGAGTTTTAGTGGGCTGCCGTCTCTTGGCAGCTTTGCTGTTGTGCCACGTTTTTCCATTTGGTTATGATAGATTTGATGGTGCACCTGGGGATCATCAAAGATTTGGATATCAAACATTGTCCCTTACTTGTTTGGAGAGTTCCTTGGTCTTCATGGCAGTGTTTGGTTAGTGATGCCTCTTGCTTAGGTGTTGCAGCCTCTGCGGCCTTTCAAAAAAGGTGTGTATATGTAATGACAGATCATGTGGCATTTAGATTGCACACAGGTGGACATCATTTCACTGATGATTTGACATCTGAAGGTAATTGGTTGCACCAGAGCTTTTTATGGGCTTCCTAACAAAGGGGGTGAATACATACACACATGCCAATTTTCTGTTTTCTATTTCTAAACAATAGTTTTATTTATATATTTTTCTCATTTCACTTCACCAACTTAGACAATTGTGTTCTGATCCATCACATACAATTCAGATTAACAAAACACTGAAAAAAGTCAAGGGGGTGAATATTTTTGCAAGGCACTGTAGGTCACTTATAGGGAGCCAGGGGTTGGGGCAGTGAGATAACAGGCAGGCTGAGAAGCCTGCCTTTGTATGTTCCTCATAATTGTCTTCAGTGCTCAATAGAATGCAGAATATTGCTAAGGGGACACTTTACACCTTGCTGTCTAGTAATAATATACACCTTTCCTAATAAAGTGTAGTACAAAAATGCTTAAACATCCCTGTCCCTAAAAATCTTAAAAATAAACTGTAATGACAGTTACACTTCAGACTCCAGTTACTCTTTACATGGATTGGATTGTCAAAATGTATATATTATTTGATTTATGGTTCAAAAACTTTTTCTTAGGGTAGGTACGGGTAACAAAATACACCAAGAAGGTGTGAAGTAGACTGAGCAACACACATCGGATAGATCAAATAATTCCAATAACAATCCACATGTTTCGTGTAGAAAAACAAGTAAACATAAATGGCAGATATAGTTGTTAGGGGAGCTAACTCACCTGCGTTGGAGGGCACCGGGCAGTATACCGGGTGGAGTCCAGTAGCGGGAGACCACTAGGAGAAGAGGCGGGGTGGAGGCGTCCGGGTCGGCAACAGAGAGGTAGAGGATCAAGCAAAAGAGTAGTCAGGGACAATTCCGAGGTTGGCAGCAGTTGAGTTGGTTAGTAGTAGCAACAGAAGAACAGTGGTAGATACAGCAGAATCAACTTCAGAAGAACAATAACCAGCGGGGGTCAGGTGCAAGAGGCTGTGCTTATAAAGAGGAAGTAGCAGGTGCAAGGAATCACAGAGATTAACAAAGCAAGGCTGGAACAAGGTAGATCAAAGAGTTCAGTAGAAGGAATAGTCCAGAAGGGTTGGTAGTCTAGTAGCTAGAGCTACCGCTTTGGACATGGCTGGTCACGGGTTCGAATCCTGACAGTACTCCCACCCCCTCCAAGGTGACCTCCGGGCACCGCAGATGACAGTTTATCGGGATGTCTCTGGTGGAAAGCTTTTACCAGTCTGGGGGCATGGACATTTTCCTCCGGCTCCCAGGAGTTATCCTCGGGGGAATAGCCCTTCCCCCCAACTAGATACTGCAGCCTTCCACGGTGGAGTCTGGAGTCAAGAATCTTGGCCACAGTGTATTCCTCCTGGTCTTGTACTCTTACCGGAGGAGGAGGAGGGGGGTGGTGGCCTGCAAAGGTGTTCTCAACATGTGGTTTCAGGAGAGAGCAGTGGAAAACCGGGTGCACTCGGATGGAGTCGGGAAGGTCCAGTCAAAAGGCGACTTCGTTGATTTGAGCCGTGATCCGGAAAGGACCCATGTATTTTTGGCTCAACTTCCGGGAGGGAACCTTTGGGCTTAGGTTTCTGGTGGAGAGCCACACCTTGTCTCCTACCTGGAATTCCGGAGCGGGTTTGCGGCGTTTATCCGCTGCCTGCTTGAAGCGGCTCTGGGTTCGATGTAGATTGTCCCGAATGTTTTCCTGTGCCTGTTGTAGACTTGCAAGGCGTTCGGCCACGGCTGGGACTGTGGTGGAAATGTGCAAGTGAGGGATGAAGGTTGGGTGTAGGCCGGTGTTGGCGTAGAACGGGCTGTATTGGGTAGAACTGTGCTCCACATTGTTATAGGCGAATTCGGCCATAGAGAGGTGGTCCAGCCAGTCGTCCTGCAGATAGGTGACGAAACAGCGCAAATACTGCTCGAGGATTTAATTCGTTCTCTCAGTCTGCCCATTGGATTGGGGGTGGAATGCAGAAGACAGGTTCACCTTGTTCCCAAGGGCTTGACAGAAGTTTCTCCAGAACCTAGAATTGAACTGTACTCACTGATCCCAAACCACATCGTTCGGCTGTCGGCGGATCGGCTGTCTGTTTGGCAGTGGGTAGGCCCTTGCAGGGGATGAATTGGGACATTTTGGTGAGACGGTTGACGACGACCAGGACGGTGTTCATGCCCTTGGAGGGAGAAAGGTCCACAATAAAGTCCATGGAGATTGAACCCCAGGGGCTGGAGGGAACCGGGAGTGGACATAGCAAGCCCACGGGGGAGGAGTCTTTTTGCGGGCGCACGTCGTGCACGAGGATACTTCGTCGTGCTTCTGATACCCAGATGGCCGGCCGGTTTGGAATCGTGGTTGAGTTTAAATACGTCAAGTCGTGGAGATTCTGGTACGTTCAACTGCTGATCCCGCTACAACCAGTAGCCACCCTTAGAGTAAGGTTTACATCTACAGGTGGGTAGGTAAGGAGGTGATCGTTCTCATACCCTTCCTTGAGGGAACCCAGCAGTTCCCTTGAGTAGGTGGCTCCTAGGATGCTTCTGTCGGGAAGGATACCGGCCGGAGCCTCATTGATCTGAAAGGGGTTCAGAGAACATCCTTGAGAGAGCATCCGCTTTGCTGTTCTTCGACCCAGGGCGATAGGAGATAACAAAATTGAATCTGGAGAAAAACAGACTCCGCCTGGCCTGTCTGGCGGTAAGTCTCTTGGCGCTGCGGATAAACTCTAGGTTCCGGTGGTCGGTGTATACAGAGATGGGATTGTGGGCCCCCTCCAGCAAGTGTCTCCACTCGGTGAAAGCATCCTTGATTGCCAGCAGTTCCTTATTTACGATGTCGTAATTCCGTTCAGCGGGGGACATCTGGTGGGGGAAGAAGGCGCAAGGGTGTAGGAGCATCTTTTCTCCTGAACGTTGAGACAGAATTGCGCCCACAGCAGCGTCGGAGGCGTCCACCTCGACTGTGGTAATTGAGGGTTTGGGTGGGCCAGGATCGGGGCAGAGGTGAACAGGGACTTCAGTTTAGCAAAGGCCTCCTGTGCCTCCGGGGTTCACACGAAGGGGACAGTCTTTTCTGTTAGTTGAGTGATTGGGGCGATGATTTTCGAAAAGTTCTGATGAATTTCCGATAAAAGTTTGCGAAACCTACAAACCTCTGGACCTCCTTTTCGTTCTTCGGGGCGGGCCACTCAGTCACAGCCTGGATCTTCCGGGGATCCATACTTAAGCCCTCCAGGGAAATAATGTAGCCGAGGAATTGGGTGGAAGTCTGTTCAAATTCACACTTCTCCAGTTTAATATAGAGAGACTGTTCATGGAGTTTCTGTAGCACCCTGCGGACATGCCCACGATGTTGTTCAAGGTCTTCTGAGAAAATTTAAATATCATCCAGATATGCTACCACAAAATGGTCAAGCATGTCCCTGAGGACGCCCCCGAGTCAAGCATTGCAGAGCAGGGAAGCTGTCGTTCCCCAATGGTGATAAGGATGGATACAATAAAGTGGGACCCGGTACCTGTAGTGTCCATGGTTTCAGAGGCCAAGGGTGAGATTGTGGCCTGTTGTAATTCCCGTAATTCTGTGACAACGATGGTTCGGTGAGTCTTATTGGGGCACCTAATAGCGAAGTGCCCTGGCTCGCCACAGTAAAGACAGAGGCCTGCGGCCAGTCGTCTCTCCTTTTCAGATAGAGTCTTGCGCAGTGCGTTGACCTGCATTGGCTCGGTGGAGGGTTGGTGAGTCGGCTGAGTCGTTGGAGTGAAAGGGTACGCGGGCCTGTTATCTAGGGACCAGAGTCTTTCTCTCCTTCTTTTCCAGTCTCCGGTCAATCAGGATGCACAGTTGGACGAAATCATCCAGATCGTCTGGGGCGTCTACCCTGGCGAGCTCATCCTTTATAGGTTCGGAGAGTCCGCGGCGAAATTGACTTTTCTGGGCAGCTGGGTTCCAGGTGGTGTCCGTGACCCAGCGGCGGAACTCGGAGGTATACCCGGCTACAGAGCGTCTTCCCTGCCATAGACTGTGCAGCCTAGCCTCGGCAGTCGCGCAGCGGTTAGGGTCGTCGAAGACTTGGCTCATGGCTGCAGTGAAGTTGTCTAGGTTATTCAATAAGGGACTGTGGGATTCCACATATGGGGATGCCCATGCCAGGGCCTCATCAGTTAGAAGGTTGATAATGAACAGGATCTTTTTTCTGTCCAAGGTAAAGGAGTTACCGGCACTGGTTGAGGAACCCCTGAAATTGGCGCTGATTGCCATTAAACTTTGACGGGAGAGGCATGCGGGTGTCTGTGACCGCGTCGCATACGTCTAGTAGTTGATGCTGCAAGTCGATAATTTCCCTCTGTTGGCTCTGGATTGCGCCTTTAAGTTGAGCAATTTCCTTTTGGACAGTGGCGCCAAACTCCTGAAGTTCGGAGACTTATTTGCACAGGGTGGCCATCGAGGACTTCATTTTTGCGGCTGGTTATCCTGTTAGGGGTGCTAGCTCACCTGCGTTGGAGGGCACCGGGCAGTGTACCGGGTAGAGTCCAGTAGCGGGAAACCGCAAAGAGAAGAGGCGGGGTGGAGGCGTCCGGGTCGGCAACTGAGAGGTAGACGATAGTAGAGGATCAAGCAAGAGAATAGTCGGGGACAATTCCGAGGTTGGCAGCAGTCGAGTTGGTTAGTAGTAGCAACAGAGGAACAGCGGTAGATACAGCAGGATCAAGTTCAGAAGAACAATAACCAATAGTGCAGTTATTCTCATGATGTATACTATCAATATGTACCTCTAATAATGGAAAGGAACAGATAATCTGGGTACAATCCCGGATAACACATAAACAGGCCCAAATGCTTACGAAAGGGGGATGAACACACAGAAGGATCAAGGGTAGGGGGGGAGGGAAAGCGGTGTACCGACATGTCAGAAGTCCAGTCGAAAGTAACCTGAGGGTAAAATACCAGATGCTACCCAAATCGAGAACGCAACTGAAGTGCAAAACTGATTCCAAGGATCCCAGACCCGAAAAAAAGCCAATGAAGCGTTGCGGTCCGCAGCGCCCATATTATTTGATTTAAATGAGAATAAAATGACCTTAAAGGGGTTTTGTCACATGAGCAAGTGGCATTTATCATGTAGAGAAAGTTAATACAAGGCACTTACAAATGTATTGTTATTACCCATATTAATTCCTTTGCTGGTTGAATTTTTTTGTAGTATGCAAGCACAGCCACTGCTAATGGATAGATCATAACCATGGAAACAAGCAGTGTATAATGTGATGGAAAAATAAATGCAGCCAGCAAAGGAGGCAATATGGACAATCACAATACATTAGAAAGTGCCTTGTATTAACTTTATGTACATGATAAAAGTCACTTGCTGATGTCACAAAACCCCTTTAAGAATCATTCCTTGCAAAAATCTTTCCCTGGACTCATGGAGATTCCTCCATCCCTGTTGACCTATTTCCTTCAGGAGATCTTCCAGCCCCTCCCTTGCATGAATCCTATCTCAGTACTTCTTCCAGCAGCAGACAAAACAGAGTGGTGCATATCAGAAAGGCATGTGACATTCTTATTACAGCCTGCACAAGGTGTTTCTGGAAGAGGAGCAAAGTCAGGGAACATTAACAATTTTAGAATGTAACCAGAAATTTGTGTTTTGGTCCATAATGTTTCTTAAAAGAAACACTTATATCAAAACGTATACACTGTGTCTGCGGGCTTAAGGGGTTCCTGCAGGACACAGAGAATCAGGAAACGCAGAAGATAGAATGCTTTTGTTGTGAACCACCCACACTCATACTTTCCACTAGTCGGAATACAGTGTATCCGTTTTACCCAGTATGTTCTTTGTAAGGGTGTAGATCCTCTAGGAAGACAAACGGCACAAAAAAATTAGTGTTCTGGCTAAAATAAAATAATGATACCATAAAATATGTAATTCTCACCTTTGTAATTAGATATTGTTTCTAAGTGTCTTTTATTTGGGCTCTTTTTTCTTTACACCTAACGGGGTTTTCCACGTTATATAAAATCTCTGGCAGTCCCTGTAAAATGGTCTTCCCCAGCGCTGATTTCATCTTCATGGCTGCAGTGGTGGCTTTCTGTGTGCCAGATCACCGTGCAGCCAATCTCTTGCCTCAGCAGTTTACAGGATTGCACTGCTGAGGCCAATGATTTTCTGCAGTGGTGGCTTATGTGCATGAAATGTCAATGCTGCAGCCAGGAAAACAGCAGCAGGGGGGACCGGAACTCAGTGCCAGAAGAAGCAGGCAGGAATGGGGTAAGTATCACTTTCTTTTTCCAATTTTAGACCATTTTACAGGGACTGCTCAAGTTTTTATTTAATTCATACAAACCCCTATTAGTTTCATTAATTGGTCCTGGTAAGATTTACCATACATTCTATTTACTGTATTGTAATCTTAAACTTTACAACATTGAGTATCTTCTCCTCTACCTGGATATTATAGGTATACTACTGGAAAGCACAGAACCAAACCAATCGAAATCGGAGGCACATAGAAAAATGGATGCTTCCATTTGCTGGAAACAGAACACATGGGATGCTTCCTGGTTTGCAGCCCAATACCAACTACTTTCTCAATGTGAGAGTGGTCAATGGCAAGGGTGAAGGTCCTTCCAGCAAAGATAAATACTTTGAAACCCCAGAAGGAGGTAAGACCATTTTCAAATGTGCAGATAGTAGTTTTGCCATTTTATGTGTTAAACAGTAGATATAGACAATAATTTTAGTTCAATGGTGGAGATACATTAACCACTTCAGCCCCCCTAGCTTAAACACCCTTAAAGACCAGGCCACTTTTTACAATTCTGCACTACGCTACTTTCACCGTTTATTGCTCCGTCATACAACTTACCACCCAAATGAATTTTACCTCCTGATGACATTTTTACTTTTTTTGCTATTAATCAAAAATTACCGACATTTTTGCAAAAAAATGATATTTTTCACTTTATGTTGGAAAATTTGTCAAATAAAACTACATTTCTCTAAAAATTTTTCTCTAAATTTATTGTTCTACATGTCTTTGATAAAAAAAAATGCAATAAGTGTATATTTATTGGTTTGGGTAAAAGTTATAGCGTTTACAAACTATGGTGCAAAAAAGTGAATTTCCGCACTTTGACTTTCTGAGCACCTGTCCTGTTTCCTGACGTACTACAATGCCCAGACAGTAGAAATACCCCATAAATGACCCCATTTCCGAAAGTAGACACCCTAAGGTATTCACTGAGGGGCATAGTGAGTTCATGGAAGTTTTTATTTTTGTCACAAGTTAGCGGAAATGGATTTTTTTTTTTTTTTTTACAAAGTCTCATATTCTACTAACTTGTGCCAAAAATACAATTTTACATGAACTCACCATACCCCTCACAGAATACCTTGGTGTGTCTTCTTTCCGAAATGGGGTCACTTGTGGGGTATTTATACTGCCCTGGCATTTTAGGGGCCCCTAAAGCGTGAGAATCCAAATGCGTAAAAATGCCCTGTAAAATCCTAAAGGTACTCATTGGATTTAGGGCCCATTTGCGCATCTTGGATGCAAAAGTGGCACACATGGGGTATCGCCGTACTCAGGAGAAGTAGAGCAATGTGTTTTGGGGTGTATTTTACATTTACCCCTACTGGGTGTGAAAATATCTCTGTAAATGACAACTTTGTATAAATTTTTTAAAAAGTTGTCATTTACAGAGATATTTCTCACACCGTGCATGGGTATATGTAAAAATACACCCCAAACACATTGCCCTACTTCTCCTGAGTACGGCGATACCCCATGTGTGCCACTTTTGCATCCAAGATGCGCAAAGGGCCCTAAATCCAATGAGTACCTTTAGGATTTCACAGGACATTTTTACGCATTTGGATTCCAAACTGCTTCTGACGTTTAGGGGCCCCTAAAATGCCAGGGCAGTAAAATACCACACAAGTGACCCCATTTCGGAAAGTAGACACCCCAAGGTATTTGCTGATGGGCATAGTGAGTTCATGGAAGTTTTTATTTTTGGCACAAGTTAGCGGAAATGGATATTTTTTTTTTTTTTTTTTTTACAAAGTCTCATATTCCACTAACTTGTGCCAAAAATAAAATTTTACATGAACTCACCATACCCCTCACGGAATACCTTGGGGTGTCTTCTTTATAATATGGGGTCACTTGTGTGGTATTTTTACTGCCCTGGCATTTTAGGGGCCCCTAAACGTCAGAAGCAGTTTGGAATCCAAATGCGTAAAAATGTCCTGTGAAATCCTATAAGGTACTCATTGGATTTAGGGCCCTTTGCGCATCTTGGCTGCAAAAAGTGGCACACATGGGGTATCGACGTATTCGGAGAAGTAGGGCAATGTGTTTTGGGGCGTATTTTTACCTATACCCTACTGGGTGTGAAAAATATCTCTGTAAATGACAACTTTGTATAATTTTTTTAAAAAGTTGTCATTTACAGAGATATTTTTCACACCCAGTATGGGTATATGTAAAGTACACCCCAAAACACATTGCCCTACTTCTCCTGAGTACAGAGATACCACATGTGTGACACTTTTTGCAGCCAAGTTGCGCAATTCGGCCCTAAATCCAATGAGTACCTTTAGGATGGCATTTTTACGCATTTTTCTTCTCACGCTTCAGGGCCCCTAAAATGCCAGGGCAGTATAAATACCCCACATGTGACCCCATTTTGGAAAGAAGACACCCCAAGGTATTCTGTGAGTGGTATGGTGAGTTCATAGAAGATTTTTTTTTTTGCCCAAGTTAGCGGAATTTGATTTTTTTGTTTTTTTCACAAAGTCTCCCTTTCCGCTAACTTGTGACAAAAGTTCAATCTTTCATGGACTCAATATGCCCCTCAGCGAATACCTTGGGGCGTCTTCTTTCCGAAATGGGGTCACATGTGAGGTTTTTGTACTGCTCTGGCATTTGAGGGTCTCCGCAATCATTACACGTATGGCCAGCATTAGGAGTTTCTGCTATTCTCCTTATATGGAGCATACAGGTAATGAGATTTTTTCCGTTCAGCCTCTGGGCTGAAAGAAAAATGAACGGCACAGATTTCCTCATTCGCATCGATCGATGTGGATGAAAAAATCTCTGCCAAAAATATGCAAGAAAAAAAAGAGGGGCCTGGCGATTGCCAGTACATAGGGGCTCCGCCCAAACATCCATACCCACTCAGCTCCTATGTCCTGGCAAACGTGATTTCTCCATTCACATCGATCAATCCATCGGTGTGGAGGAAGATATCTTTGCCAGATTTTTGATACAAAGTGTTTGCCAAAGCATATGAACTCCAACACCTCTCCTCAGCTCACATGCCAGGGCAAACGTACCTGTCCTGCAGAGGAGAAATCTCGTCTTGCAGCGCCGCATACACTGACTTCACGTGTCTTCTGACAGCAGCGCAGTGCTTCTCTCAGAATTCACATCAGTGCTGCGGCGTTTTCGTCGGTTGGTCCGTTGGTCTGTTGGTATACCTGGAAAATAAAGGGTGGTTATGGGGAAAAAAAAAAAGAAGAAAAACAGGCAGCAGGCACATGACTTGAACGTTGCAAACTTTATAAAACCAGAACATTTTAAAACTTTTATAAAACATGAACATAAAAACCTGAACTAACTCAAGATTTTTTTTCTTGCTACCTGTTTAATTTTTTATTTTTTTACCATTTCACTCTTTATTTTCCTAGCAGAAACCTCTCCTTTCCCATGGGACAATGTGTAAAGTGTAAATCACACAGAGATGGTGCGAAGTACATTATACGCGTTATCCCAAGTGAAAGGAGAGGTTTCTACCGTTTCACACTTCTGCTGTAGCACACCAGCACCGTCCCTATGTGTTAGGGTCTCTCAAAACCTAGTGTCCTGAGAGACCCTAGAGCCTCAGTGGAAAAAAAAACTACCTGTGTAGTGCTGTCCCTAGGTCCCTAAGTGTACCTGAGTGTGGTACTTTCGGAAACACTCTCCAAGGCATAGGGCAGGGTGGTCAGGACAGTCAGGACAGAAATAACGGGTGTCACGCCTTATTCCACTCCTGCTACAGACACGACATTTTTTCGGGGTGGCGGTTGGTTTGAGGTACCCGGCACAACGCTAGGAAGTGCCGCTCGTGTAGACGGCTAACTACACTGGTGGATGGGGCCACGGAACCTCCTGGATACAGGAGGTTCTCGACGATCTCTTCCTGGAATTTTAGGAAAGATCCAGTTCTCCCAGCCTTACTGTAGAGAACGTAACTATTATATAGAGCCAATTGAATCAGATAAACAGACACTTTTTTATACCAGCGTCTGGTCTTTCGGGAAACCAAATAAGGGGCCAACATCTGGTCGTTGAAGTCCACCCTCCCATGTGGAGGTTATAGTCGTGGACTGAGAGGGGCTTTTCAACGACACTGGTTGCCCGTTGAATTTGTACTGTCGTGTCTGCGTGAATGGAGGAGAGCATGTAAACGTCACGCTTGTCTCTCCATTTCACCGCGAGCAGTTCGTCGTTACACAGTGCAGCCCTCTGCCCCCTTGCAAGTCGGGTGGTAAGAAGCCGTTAGGGGTAGCCCCGGCGACTAGGTCGCGCGGTGCCGCAGCAGCCAATCTGTTCTAGGAACAAATGCTTGAAGAGGGCCACACTTGTGTAAAAGTTGTCCACGTAAAGATGGTACCCCTTGCCGAATAAGGGTGACACCAAGTCCCAGACTATCTTCCCACTGCTCCCCAGGTAGTCAGGGCAACCGACCGGCTCCAGGGTCTGATCTTTTCCCTCATAGATCCGAAATTTGTGCGTATAGCCTGTGGCCCTTTCACAGAGCTTATACAATTTGACCCCATACCGGGCGCGCTTGCTCGGGATGTACTGCTTGAAGCCAAGGCGCCCGGTAAAATGTACAAGGGACTCGTCTACGCAGATGTTTTGAGCAGGGGTGTACAAATCTGCAAATTTCTGGTTGAAATGGTCTATGAGGGGCCGAATTTTATGGAGCCGGTCAAAAGCTGGGTGGCCTCTGGGACGGGAGGTGGTGTTGTCACTAAAGTGCAGGAAACGCAGGATGGTCTCAAAACGTGTCCTGGACATGGCAGCAGAGTACATGGGCATGTGATGAATTGGGTTCGTGGACCAATATGACCGCAATTCATGTTTTTGGTTATGCCCATGCTGAGGAGAAGGCCCAGAAAAGTTCTAAGTTCGGAAACTTGGACTGGTTTCCACCGGAAAGGCTGGGCATAAGAGCTTCCCGGGTTGTCGGCGATAAATTGAGTGGCATATCTGTTTGTTTCTGCCACGACTAAGTCAGAGAGCTCCGCAGTGAAAAACAGCTCAAAAACCCCAGCGCCGATCCTATTTGAGCTGTTTCCACCCGAACTCCTGACTGGGCGGTGAAAGGGGGAACTACTGGTGCGGCTGAAGATGGGGGCTGCCAATCAGGGTTTGCCAGCACCTCAGGGACTCTAGGGGCTCTACGGGCCTGTTGTCTTTGCGGTGGCTGCGACGGGGAAACTATTGCACGTGCCACCGTACCAGCTTCTACTGCCCTTCTGGTGCTCGCCACTTCACCATGTTGTACGGCAGTGCTGGTAGAAGGTCCAGGACGGG
Source organism: Bufotes viridis (assembly GCA_033119425.1). Lineage (NCBI taxonomy): Eukaryota > Metazoa > Chordata > Amphibia > Anura > Bufonidae > Bufotes > Bufotes viridis. Next base: position 236,012,035 of record CM065590.1, read on the forward strand.
CTGCGCTGCTGGTGTATGCCTCACCACGTAATCCGGCAGCGCCAGCCCCACTCTGCTGCCCTTGAAGCGGATCCTGCGCAACCTGCGGTCTAGCAACACGGGGCCGGGTACGCCTGCTTCTATCAGGGACCTCCACCTCCTCGTCAGAACTTTGGGTCAGAGAGCCACTGCTTTCTACAGGTTGGTATTCTGACCCGCTAGATTCGTCAGATGAGGGTTCCCATTCCTCATCCGACTGGGTCAGAATCCTGTAGGCCTCTTCAGAGGAATACCCTTGTTTGACATTTGGCCGTCTAAATTTAGGGGTATTCCCTGAGACTACCCAAGAAAAAAGCAAGCCTGTCTTACAATTGAGAGGGTAGCGAAGTACAGAAGCCGCTGCGATTGATAAAAATATCAAAACTGATTTTTTTATCGCCGCAGCGCTTGTGAAGGGATTGTGCAGTGATTACAAAAAAATTTTTTTGTCACTGCGGCGGGGTGGGCGTGGGTGAACGCAGGTGTGGGCGACCGATCGGGTCTGATCGGGCAAACACTGCGTTTGGGGTGGAGGGCGAACTAAAGTGACACTAGTACTATTATATATCTGACCGTGATCAGTTCTGATCACTTACAGATACTATAAAGTACAAACGCTGATTAGCGCTACGCTAATCAGCGAACCAGTGACTGCGGTGCGGTGGGCTTGGCGCTAACGCTAACTACCTACCAAAGGGGACTAAACTAAGCTAAACCTAACAGTCAATCTTAGTGAAAAAAAAAGTGACAGTTTACACTGATCACTTTTTTCCCTTTCACTGGATGATTGACAGGTGCTGAGAGGGGTGATCAAGGGGTTAATTTGGGTGATGGGGGCTGATCAGGGGGCTATGTGTGGTGCTTGGTGTACTCACTGTAGAGGTGTGCTCTCTCCTGGGTCCAACCGACGAAAAGGACCCAGGAGAGAGCACAGAAGCCATTTAATCCATCATATTTACTAATATGATGGGTTAAATGGCTCCTGATTCGTTTTTTTGAATGTCATCAGCCCGCCAGCGATGCCGATTGGCTGGCAGGCTGATGACCAAGTTCTTTTAAATCCACTGCTATGCGCGATCTGCGCATGCGCGGGCGCTTGTGCCCGAAATCTCGCGCATCGCGAGAGGACGCCCCGATGCGTCCAAACAGAAGATCATTTTTCTTTTTTGTGCTTAGTAAAATCCTTATAGGGCGATTATTCTATATATACTCTTTTTTACCTTTTTCTGTCCGTTATTTTAGCTAAAAAACGCACTTTTTAAATATGTAAATTACCTTGCTACCGCAAGTAGGGCGGTTACTTGCTGGTAGCCGCCGCATCCTCTCTTTCAAAACGCCCCCTCCTCCTGTTGAGTGACAGGGCCAGCGAGCGCTCTTCTCCTCTGGCTGGCCCTGTCTCAGTTCGATCGCGCTGCGCCGTCCCAGTCTTCAGTTCACTGAGAGGAGGACGCTGCTCGGCCGCTCCTTCCTCAGTGCGCCTGCGCCGATGACGTCACATCTACACCCGGAAGAGAAGTCGACGGCGACTTCTCTTCCGGGTGTAGATGTGACGTCATCGGCGCAGGCGCACTGTCGACTTCTCTTCCGGGTGTAGATGTGACGTCATCGGCGCCTGCGCACTGAGGAAGGAGCGGCCGAGCAGCGTCCTCCTCTCAGTGAACTGAAGACTGGGACGGCGCAGGCGCGCGATTTGGAACTGAGACAGGGCCAGCCAGAGGAGGAGAGCGCTCGCTGGCCCTGTCACTCAACAGGAGGAGGGGGCGTTTTTTGGAAAGGAGGATGCGGCGGCTACCAGCAAGTAACCGCCCTACTTGCTGGTAGCAAGGTAATTTACATATTTAAAAAGTGCGTTTTTTAGCTAAAATAACGGACAGAAAAAGGTAAAAAGAGTATATATACAGGGAGTGCAGAATTATTAGGCAAATGAGTATTTTGACCACATCATTCTCTTTATGCATGTTGTCTTACTCCAAGCTGTATAGGCTCGAAAGCCTACTACCAATTAAGCATATTAGGTGATGTGCATCTCTGTAATGAGAAGGGGTGTGGTCTAATGACATCAACACCCTATATCAGGTGTGCATAATTATTAGGCAACTTCCTTTCCTTTGGCAAAATGGGTCAAAAGAAGGACTTGACAGGCTCAGAAAAGTCAAAAATAGTGAGATATCTTGCAGAGGGATGCAGCACTCTTAAAATTGCAAAGCTTCTGAAGCGTGATCATCGAACAATCAAGCGTTTCATTCAAAATAGTCAACAGGGTCGCAAGAAGTGTGTGGAATAACCAAGGCGCAAAATAACTGCCCATGAACTGAGAAAAGTCAAGCGTGCAGCTGCCAAGATGTCACTTGCCACCAGTTTGGCCATATTTCAGAGCTGCAACATCACTGGAGTGCCCAAAAGCACAAGGTGTGCAATACTCAGAGACATGGCCAAGGTAAGAAAGGCTGAAAGACGACCACCACTGAACAAGACACACAAGCTGAAACGTCAAGACTGGGCCAAGAAATATCTCAAGACTGATTTTTCTAAGGTTTTATGGACTGATGAAATGAGAGTGAGTCTTGATGGGCCAGATGGATGGGCTCGTGGCTGGATTGGTAAAGGGCAGAGAGCTCCAGTCCGACTCAGACGCCAGCAAGGTGGAGGTGGAGTACTGGTTTGGGCTCGTATCATCAAAGATGAGCTTGTGGGGCCTTTTCGGGTTGAGGATGGAGTCAAGCTCAACTCCCAGTCTTACTGCCAGTTTCTGGAAGACACCTTCTTCAAGCAGTGGTACAGGAAGAAGTCTGAATCCTTCAAGAAAAACATGATTTTCATGCAGGACAATGCTCCATCACACGCGTCCAAGTACTCCACAGCGTGGCTGGCAAGAAAGGGTATAAAAGAAGAAAATCTAATGACATGGCCTCCTTGTTCACCTGATCTGAACCCCATTGAGAACCTGTGGTCCATCATCAAATGTGAGATTTACAAGGAGGGAAAACAGTACACCTCTCTGAACAGTGTCTGGAAGGCTGTGGTTGCTGCTGCACGCAATGTTGATGGTGAACAGATCAAAACACTGACAGAATCAATGGATGGCAGGCTTTTGAGTGTCCTTGCAAAGAAAGGTGGCTATATTGGTCACTGATTTGTTTTTGAATGTCAGAAATGTATATTTGTGAATGTTGAGATGTTATATTGGTTTCACTGGTAAAAATAAATAATTGAAATGGGTATATATTTGTTTTTTGTTAAGTTGCCTAATAATTATGCACAGTAATAGTCACCTGCGCACACAGATATCCCCCTAAAATAGCTAAAACTAAAAACAAACTAAAAACTACTTCCAAAAATATTCAGCTTTGATATTAATGAGTTTTTTGGGTTCATTGAGAACATGGTTGTTGTTCAATAATAAAATTAATCCTCAAAAATACAACTTGCCTAATAATTCTGCACTCCCTGTAGAATAATCGCCCTATAAGGATTTTACTAAGCACAGAAAAGAAAAATGACTTTTGGGGGGTGACAGAAGCCATTTAACCTTTTTCTGGTAGAAATGTAGAAAATTTGGGCACACAACCTGGTTTGTGACAAAATTTGCAACTTTTCTCCCCTTCCTGGCAACCACACCACAGGCTGCATGTGGGACCTCCTCGGCCAGTACATTTTACCTGAAATCTACTCCATGTCCTAGATGGAGTAGATTTAATTTCTGGTGCATGGGTGTCTCAAAACATGGTACAATTATTAAGGGGTGTGCACCGCTTAATAATTCTGACACATCTCAGGCCAGCCCAGGACAAATTAAGACCGGCGCGCACAACGCCAGTGTTAATAAATCTCCCCCAGTGTCTATGAAAATGTTAAGCCAGATATCGAAGAAAACAAAGCATTTAATAGACAATGATTTGTCAGTTCCTAGCAAATACATAGTAAAGTATTTGTAATATAGTAGAGTCAGTAAAGGATAAAGAGTCAGCTAGGGAGCAGATGTGCCCTTTTCATACTCAAGCTGTCACGGGTAATGGGGAGGGATAACGCACAGAAGGAATAGACTGGAGTCTAGGCCTCAAAGCTAAGGGAGAGGGATGGTGACCTCATAGGAATCCCTAGACTTCTCCCTGACTCCTGGCAGTATGAGTAGACCCAGAAGGTGGAAATACTCATACACCATAACCTAAGCCCTGGAGACCCTGGAAGGCCCTAGGAGTGGTGGCAGGGAATGAGACTACTGGTTCCTCACCAGATGAAGGAACCAGCGTCTCCCTGAGGCCTAAACAACAACACACACAAGCGAACAACAAAATGCAAAACAAAATGCACTTAGCTTAAAGAAGAATGGAGGAGCAGGAGATCCAAAGGAACATCACACCAGCTCAACCAACTCCAGCAGGAAATAACCGCATGGTAAGCAGTGTGATTCAGAGCGTCAGTAATGACCAACAAGCTGCATCTGACAAGAGGCGTGGTCATTACAAAACAACAACACTGCAAGATGAAAACAGAGAGACTGTCAGATACCCTCACGTGCCACCAGTCTCTCAGATCTTCTAACCTCTGTCATGGGAGGGACCGTAACAGAAGCACATAATGTGCTTTTGTCTCTCCTTCTCTTCCTACCACATGGTTCTGTTCATAAGATGGCTGCAGATGAAGACCATGTCTCCAGACTGTCTGTGGTAGATTCTCAATGTCCAAGACTGCACAGGTGCAGATGGCTGGAAATGGTCTTTTTTCGATGGAGGAAGCTGAGTGACGTGTCACCTCACATGCCTCTCCATCTGCAGCCATCTTATGGACAGAATCACCTTGAGGATGGGAGCAAAAGCATTTTGAACAAGGAGTTTTGGCTTAACTAATAATGTTAGTAAGTATAACACACATTTCTTACCCTTTTAACAACTAGACCAGTGATTATAGGAGGTTATCATGCCCACTGGTAATATTGAACAGGGTACGTTACTACTAAAGACCAACAGACTAAGGCCCCTTTCACACTTGCGTTTGGAAGATCCGGCATAGAGTTCTATCGTCGGGGCTCTATGCCGGAAAGAAACGCTTCAGTTACAGATAATACAATCGCATGCATCTGTTTGAACGGATTCGCTTGTATTAACTTTAACTATTTTTTAACATTGTCAAAACGGATCCATCATGAACTCCTTTGAAAGTCAATAAAGGACGGATCCGTTTTCTATTTTGGCAGATTGTGCCAGAGAAAATGGATCTGCCCCCATTGACTTGCATTGGGGGTCATGACAGATCAGTTTTGCTCCGCATCCCAGGACAGAAAGAATACCGGATTTCTTTCCATTCCGAAAGCATGGGGATAATCCTGATCAGTATTCTTCCGGCATAGAACCCCAACGACGGAACTTTATGCCGGATCCTGAAAACGCTAGTGTAAAAGGGCCCTAAGACGCAACATGATTGAACATTGCGTAGAAATGGAATCGCTCTGTTAATGGGCCAAGAGACTTTTTTATTTTACATATGAGAGCACTAAAACAACTAGACACCTGAAACCCGTACAGAACTCATTAGACTTAGGGTCCATTCACACATCTGTTGTGTATTGAGGATCCGCAAATTGCGGATCCTCAATACACCGGGCCGCCACCCCTATCTTTTTCGGTAGCCGCTGACCGGAAGATCAGGGACGCGCACTGGAAATGCGGATGCGGACAGCACACTGAGTCCTGTCCGCATCTCTACCTGCCCCAATGAAAATGAACATTGCGGAACAGATCTGGACCCATTCTATGGACGTGTGACTGGACCATTAGGCTACAAAGTTTGGCATGTCATGGTGGGAAAAAGGTGCAAAACGTAGACAAATTTATGAGAAGTCATCTCATCAACTGCCTTGTCTCCAGGGGTATTCACAATAGGCAGCACAGTATATGGTCGTAGCTTTGTGGGTACTTTGATGTAATGCCTTTTATTAGGGGGTACTTGGCTTCATTACGTTAAAACGCTTACATTTAAATCTACTGTACAAAACAAGTGCTGTAGGCAATGATGTCTACTTTAGAAGAAGTCATGGGAATATTCATAATTTCCCTATTAAAAGGCACAGTAACTAATATTTTAAATAACCATGATAACAGTTATGTCTTTATTGATCTTAATCATTCCTAAAAAAACATAGATAGAACTGAATCTGACATCAAATTATATGTTGTCAGTTTTGTGTTACATTACTTTATCAGCGAGCGTCTCATTTTCAGATTTTCAGCAGCTGATGTATTCTATTTAGATTTGCATTATTTCTACATTGAGATTCATATCATGGTTAAAGGGGTTTTCTGGTTTGCGTCAACATCCTTTACAGTAAAGGTTTATGAGGTAGTTGTAATTTTGTAATCTATTTCTTTTACACTGTACCTTTATTGCGACCTTTCTTCGGTTCTGGGCTGTAGTCACATGACCACGTCCATGCAGTTCTGTCCTATTTCCTGTGATGTGAGGATAAATCGGCCTGCACTCGCCTGTTGCACGCTGCATGGGACAGGACCAATTCCACGTTCAATGAAGCGAAGAATCCCAGCAGACGTGACTCAATGCTCATCAAGAATTTATTGCAAAGTAACAATATGTCCCATATTCCAGGACGCGTTTCGGCTAACCAGCCTTTTTGAAAAAGTCTGGTTAGCCGAAACGCGTCCTGGAATATGGGACATATTGTTACTTTGCAATAGATTCTTGATAAGCATTGAATCACGTCTGCTGGGATTCTTCGCTTCACTATTTCCTGTAATGTCCATGGGAGCGTCAAATCAGCAGTGATAGGGGAGTGTCTATGTAATTAGCTGGGTGGGAGTACTGTAAACTAGCGGAATGTTGTTACACCCATGGCAGAGAAAGAAGAGCATTATGGGTTAGGTTGGATTCAGCCTGACGTGGTACATACAAGATATAAACCAGAGTGATTAGTTTACATGGTGAAAGTGGGTCAGGAGAGCCTAAACTGAAAAAAGCATAGAGAACATGTACATGAGGTAAGCAACTACATGAGCATAAATTTTACAAACAAAACCAATCCCGGAAAACCCCTTTAATTGGCATATACGAAAATTACGTTTTAATCATTTTGTCTCAATAGTTCCCAGCGTGGCGTTTTTACATGTTTTGAACCGGACACCTGATTCTTTGACTCTGACGTGGAGCCCACCTGCACATCCAAATGGGGTTCTTACTCAATATACTTTGAAGTACCAGTCAAGTAAGTCTTGTACTTTGTTAATGACATAGGTCATTAATGGTATGATTTCTGTTATTGAGAAAAAGAACTAGGATTGTTTGTATGTAACTTGCTTAGTGAGGATAGGAATACTGGATTGTTAAATGACATCTCCTAGACTGGGCAGTTACCATGCGGGACTCTACAGTGGTTCAGTTAAAAAGGGCACCAGAACTCATGTAGGCTGGGAGATGTCCTCTTTGATTCACTCAACCATGGATGACACTTTGTCTTTTCCTTCTAGTAAATGCCACTCATGAATTAAGCCCACCAGTTGAAATTACAATCCCTGCAAATGAAACAAGTTACATTCTTACGAACTTAGTTCAAAATACAAGATACAAGTTCTACTTCTTTGCGCACACTGCTGTGGGACCTGGAAGTCAAAGTACTCAGGAGGCAATAACAGCATTGGATGAAGGTAAGATGGGTATGTACCTGTATAGACCTACTCTCTGGCCTTAATACGCTTATAATTTTACTATCAAACTGCAGGTTTTCTGGACATGATTTACTGCTTAATTGCTATACAGAAGGCTTGTATTAGATTGCTTCCAGCAGATCCATCTGATTTTGTCAGAATGTTATGTATATGGAGACTGGTGCCACAATAGTTCAGTACTAATGTATCCTGAAGGTGGGTAGCTACGAGTCATTAATGGGGTTGTCTCAACAGATGTCCATGTGTTCTATAAGGCATATGGTCATCAGCCCCCCTGCATGAATCAGAGCAGAGAACTCCTCGAGCCGTGAATGTATTATATGGATGACTATACATCTGAAAGGCTACTGCAGGGAAATGTCTGACTGGCCACTGCTTCCTTTGGCAAATCAGCTGTTTCTCCACCAAGGGTACAATCTGGAATGGGTTGCCTCTAATGACACCTCTTCATATGGCTCTGGCAAATGGTGATGGAGTGGCAGTGGGGTGAAATATAAAACCCCATAATAGTCATTGATTTTTATTACAAGAACTGGTTTGTTCTTGTAAAAATGCTCAAGATGTTTTTCCTCTGATTTATATTTTCCGAGTAGAGTTTGTTGTGTACAGCATGTCCTAAATCTAATTTATTTGGTGTCCTTCTGTTTCCATTTAAAGCTGGTTTTCCCCCACCTGCTGTGGGTGCAGGCAAAGGTAAAATGTAATATTGCATGCTTTTCTAAGTTTGTGAAAGCTTTCCATCAAAATGCTAAGAGGATCATTCTTGCATTAAAAGAAGCCACTTTTACAGATGCTAATGCAATTTAGTGTGTTGTCCTTGACTTATAAATGTGCTGTTTGAAGCATAGCATCTGAAGATGCAGTTGAATGTTCAGGACAAGTAGCCCAGGGACTAATGAGCACTGGTGACTCCTTCCATTATAACATGTTGGCTGTAAAACCTGTATTACACAGGCTGATTGAGCAAGCGATTGTCGGGAGGCAATCGCCTGCTAGCCAGTGGAGGAGACCACTGCTATTACATGCAGCGATCTTCTCAGCAGTATGGGGAGGAGCGATCGATATGTCATCGCTTGTCCCAATACTGTATAGTGGTTTGCCAGTGGCAGGTCATAATTAGACAGCACGATCTGCCGCCGGCAAACAATGATCTTTAAGAAGGGTTAAAAATAACAGTCGGCAGCAGTATTTCACTGGAAGATGTTTGCTACAAGCGAAAAATCAGCAGCTGTAATGCAGCCTTAAGTCAGGTCTGTCAATAGGTTTGTTCACATCTGTGTTGTGGTTTCCAGTTATAATAGAAACCACAATGCAGGCCGGATTTTTGACACAACGGATACTGTGGACACTGTCATTTTTTAATGGGGTCCATCATGTTCTGAAGGCATGCCTATCACTTTGACTTAGAAAACAGGAGTACTATTTTCTCACTGAAACATGATAGAATCTGCCATGAAGGCTCATGACAGAACCGACGGTGCTTATTTCTATATAGTCAGTCCCACCAGTGTGAAACTGGTCTGACAGATGGTAGAAACCTAAAGTTATGTTAGGTATGCAAACATTGGAGTTGTTATCCAGTTATGATTAGGTCTTTACATTACTATGTCATAACTCACATGATAAGATTTATGACCTTTCTGATGCCTGTTGTCATTAAGAACAAAGGGCCCATTTGTATATTTTCATTGATTTCTTTTGAGGCAAGAAAAACCAATTCTCTGTCCAAGATCTGGGAGGTAATGGGATGTGAAATCCCCTCTTATAATAATTTAGTCACCTATCTGGTTGACCCACTCCTCCAGCTGACAGGGCATAAGTGTAAATGTAATGCCTGTAGGTAGAAACATACAAGGACAGTGAGCCCTAAAACAGAACCCGCCCACTTTCTTTACCTACTTACAGTATAAGTCCTACTTGGCAGAACTGCAACTGGACGACGGTCCCTACTCTAAATAAGTGCAGAGACGGACAAACACCAACAGACAACAAACACAAAAGCAGAGTCATCCGGCTGCAGGGGGCGTGGCTCAGCAGCATGCCTCTCCCCATGCGGCCATGACGAGGATCACGCCACTGGAGCCCGGACAGTTAAGTTTATTACAGTAGAAAAAAAAGTTTCAGGTAACAATCCCTTGAAATGGTTTTATTTTTACAATTGTGAATATAAAATGACAATAGAGTAGTTTCGAATTAATTGTCAATATAAGGTTGTAATACGCCAGCTATGGATCAGGGCATTTATAGTAAAGTATGTAGGAGTGTACTATACATGACACTAAATATTTGCTAAATTAAATATAATTAGTGAAAAAGGCTGCAGTTTCCATGTGTAGAGCTGTTCAGACATGCACCACCAGATGGCAGCACACACTCAAGAGAAACTGCTAACTGAAGTTAAAATGTTAAAATTGAAATCTTCATAGCTTTTGTGTGCAGACTATGGTAATATCGTCTTGGCAGAATAGTCTGCAGCACAAGTGCCAAGTCACCTGTGGTTAATTAGGTACATGATGAAAACAGCGTCTGGTGGGCAGAGGGGCTGCAGTTTGGAAGCACCTACATCTGGGAATTACTATAATTAATGGTAATGTTTACCACAATATTAGGATTCCATGAGTAAGATAATTCACTAATTAAACTAGATGAAATTCAAAGAGCACAATTTCCCTTTGCAGACATTCAAGGATTTTCTATCTATGTGTTTAGCCCTACCGGCGCTACCGCCATTGTTGGGTGAAATGATGAGGCAGAAATTATAGATCTATTGTGTAAGCCCTTTGTGAATAAGTAAATCCCATTTATCAAGCTTGTTCGATTTCCTAGAATAAGAAAAGTGAGCCTGCAGTACCAGTAGTAGGGATAATTGTGATATTCCCAGCATATTGGCTTTATACCTCGGCTGTAATCTACGCTGTGTATCTCCATATGCATGTCATTTATGCATAATGGATCTGGTTTAGAAAGCTTATGTTAACACGAAGGAGAATGTTTACCCCTTTTCATCTCTTTTATTTGTTTTATTGGCTTTTTTTTTCCAATGTTGTGCATGATTCACTTGTGTTATATTTTTGACAATTAAGTTCAACTGCTTAGAAACTGAGGGTCGTGTGTGTTCAGATACAAATTATGGACAAGCTGCAAAAGAAAATACAAATGTATTTAGTGTGTAGATGCTGTAAAGCTTTTTTACACGAGATGACGATCGATCCTATGAGCGTTCTTTCCTGAAAATTACCCTGCGTAAATGTGCTGCCAGTCACTCAACAGGTGAGCAAAGCGCACATTTATCCATTAACAAGCCACAAAAATCCGCAAAACACGGACACCGGCAATGTGCGTTCCGCATTTTGCAGACCGCACATCGCCGGCACTCTCATAGAAAATGCCATTTCTTGTCCGCAATTGCGGACAAGAATAGGTCATGTTCTATTTTTTTGCAAAACGGAAGTGCGGAAGTACATAACAATTTTATCTATAGTGTATTGCGCTGTTCTATACAGAGACATCCAGTAAATGTATACCATGCAGTATATGTTTTTTTAAACTGGAGCCTATGGGCAACATATGCCACTGTATACCTTTACAGTGGCATACATCTAAGGCATATGTATATATACCACTATCCTTCCGATGTATAACTTTGATATAAATGGCAAACTCAGTGTGAATGCACCCTTACTCTTTCAGGGGGAACCTGAGCACCTCCCTGCCAGATAATTGCAGAGCACTCGGGCCCTCCCTGTTTCTGTAGCTCCCATTGCAGTGCATGAGATCTATGGAAACAGCATAACACAGCAAGTTATACTGTTTGTGAGTTAGGGAAACACCATAACTTGCTGTACTACACGTGTTTCACAATGGGAGCTACAGAAACAGGGAGCACCGGAGTGCTCTGCTGTTTCCCGGCCAGAAGGTGGTCGGGACAGTGTCTGATCTCGTCGAGATGAGACACGTCCTTTACGATCAATGTAATGTTCACAGTTTGCATGACTTATTTATGAAGATATCGCTATGAACATATTACTATTACTAGAAACAATATAAAAAAAATAAGACCTTTCAGTGTGCATGGCTAGCAAGAAAATAAAGTTTTGTTTCCATGCTGTTTTTTTTCACTTGTTAGGGTAGAATTGAAAAAGTAGTGCTTTTTTCTAACTTCATACAAGTTCTTCATTCAAGTGAATGGCACTGACCTAGAATACACCTCTCTACTGTACAAGAGTTGCCTTGTGCTGTTTCTAGAGAAAAACATCTTTTGTAATCTTCTTAAGGCTACAGTTAGGTCCATATACAGTGTCCAAATATATATGGACCTTACTGTATATTTCACCTGAACAGGCTCTTTTAAAAGACAAACGGGAGGTTTCATAGCGTACGCTAAATATTCAGGCAGCGATTTGAATCAGAGCCCTGAGCAAGGGTTAAAGGGAACCTATCACTTTCAAAATGCATTGGAATCTGCAGGCAGCATGTTATAGAGCAAGAGGAGCTGAGCGGATTGATATAAGGTTTTATGGGAAAAGGTTCAGTAAAAGGGTCCTTTCCCACTTGCGTTCTGAGGATCCGGCAGGCACTTCCGTCCCGCCGGATCCGTCAGAACGCAAGTCGCCTGAAGCATTAGAAGACTGATCAGGATCCTGATCAGTCTTCGAATTGCTTTCAGGTTACTATGGCAGCCAGGACGCTACTAGCGTCCTGGTTGCCATAGTAGGAGCGGGGAGTGGTATACTTACAGTCCGTGCGGCTCCCGGGCGCTCCAGAATGACGTCAGAGCGCCTCATGTGCATGGATCACGTGATCCATGCGATCACGTGATCCATGCGTGTAGGGCGCCCTGACGTCACTCTGGAGCGCCCCGGGAGCCGCACGTATGGTAAGTATACCGCTCCCCCGCTCCCCGCTAAATTTTACTATGGCAACCAGGACTTTAGCGTCCTGGCTGCCATGGTAACAATTGAGAAAAAGCTAAACATCGGATCCGGCGATGCGCCGAAACGATTTTCAGCTTAAGGCCGGATCCGGATTAATGCCTTTCAATGGGCATTAATTCCGGATCCGGCCTTGCGGCAAGTGTTCCGGATTTTTGGACGGAACAAAAAGCGCAGCATGCTGCTGTATTTACTGCGCCCAAAAAACGTTCCGGTCCTGAACTGAAAACATCCTGATGCATCCTGAACGGATTTCTCTCTATTCAGAATGCATGGGGATGATCCTGATCAGGATTCTTCCGGCATAGAGCCCCGAGGACGGAACTCTATGCCGGAAAACAAAAACGCCAGTGTGAAAGGGCCCAAACTTGTATTTATTGATTTCAAACTCTGCTCTTCCTGACCTTAGAAGTCATGATGTGGTCCCATCAGTGGTAGGCAGCTATTTCTGCACAACTAAACATACAGAGATAGTTGTCAAGCAGTAAGGCCGCCCACATGACTCCTAAGCATAGAAACAGCAGGGAATTAAATGTATAAATTACAAGTTTTACTAAATCTTTTCCAATAAAACTATGTAATTGACAGGTTCTCTAGACACTAGAGGAAGTTTACTAAAGACCAATTTATGCACATGTATAAAGCTCTTATTTAAGGGGTTGTCCAAGACTAACAAAGAGTCAGATGTTTTACCAGAAACAGCACATCTGTCTATGGCCTTTGTTTCTTACTGTAGATCAGGCATCCTCAAACTGCGGCCCTCCAGCTGTTGCAAAACTACAACTCCCAGCATGCCTGAACAGCCTACAGGTATCAGTCTACAGCAGGGCATTGGGGGAGTTGTAGTTTTACAACAACTGGAGGGCTGCAGTTTAAGGATGCCGGCTGTAGATCATTCAAGGAAATGGAGCTGAAGTGCAATACCATGGGCAGATGTGGCACTGTTTTTGGAAAAACATCAGACCCTTGCCTAGTCGTAGGCAACCCCTTTAAACTCAATAATGAAACTGTCCTTTAAAATATATTAAGTTAATCAGACAAGAGAAGAACATATGTTATTTCCCAGAGGGAGAATATCTTGCCGAAAATTTTGTCATAGTAAATTAACAGGATGCCAAGCAACTTCCAGATTTTTGTTTTAGGCTGTGTGCCATTTTCACCTTCTGCTACAGTACGTCACTCATCTCTGAAGTTAGAGAGCCATCTTGGCATTCTGTATTACATGCAGGATGCTAATATATGCCAGTAAAGTGTCATTAACAAATACTGTGGACTGTACTACCCCTTGTAGATACACAGGTGTACCAAAAAAGAGAGCACCTAAAAGAAACCATGGAAGGGAAAGCAGACATATAACAATCAGTCCGTAATAAACAAAAAAGTTTATGACAGAAGACATTGGCAGTTTCTACCAAAAGAGAAAGCTATTGTTGTTCGGGGACGCTCTAAAAGGTCTAGGTGTCGTTGAGAGTCCAAAATTTGCTTCTATAGGGATGCAACATGATGCAACAGATTGTCCAGAATAGAAAAAAACAGCAGCCAAAGACAAAGCGGTGAAGGAAACTTCAAAAGAATAAAGTACCAAACTTTCGACATGTGGTGAGCGCTGCTGCTTTTTTATGTTCTGGACAATATGTTTGTGGACTGTGTTGGCTGAGCACCACCGGATCTCACTAGTCTAATGCCGCGCACTGTGCTGTGACACAACGCCGCACAGCGAGCAGCCGTGGACCAAGAAGAACAGGTGAGTTCAGAGGCCAGAGAATGCTGCATCCACCTCTTCCTTGTCCTTCTGTACTAATGCTACTCGCCCTAATGTGTGTGCTCACTACGGCCTGATGAAGGGCATTCATACTGCCCGAAACGTTGTGTTATTGAATTGCACCACCATGTCCGGCTAAATCAATAAATTCACCCAGCATACAAAAATTGGAGTGCGGTCTCATCTGTCTCAGACTGACTAAGTTCCACAAGGTGGAGTTTGGAACAAACTGTGACGTGCACCCACACTGGTCAGAATTGGACTGAGTGCTGTGATCACCATACAAGTACCCTCCTGTACTAATGAGCGCCTCCATAATGGAAGCGCCTATTAGTATTCACCTCATTAGACGCACTGACATTTTCCACTCACTTTTTCCCCACTAGTGCTTCTTATAGGCGTGAAAAGTAAGGTATATTTTCACCCAGTAAATGTATGCTTATTTCATCAAACTGGACAGTTCTGGAAAAAACTGGCATAGGCTCTGTTATGTCTGTGATTCTCTTTATGAGCCTAGCAAATGAGACAAGGATATGGTACTGTCACACGATCTATTACAGAGCTTATGGTGGGCATCACTAGAAAGGCTTCCATTGTTGTGAATGAGGTTCAGTAGTTTTAAGAAAATTGATCATGTACTAATCGCTCTTTCTGCCCAGGCCTTTCTCTGGGTGCAGCAATCTGATTTGCCAGTCTATTTGATTCTTTTAATGCTCATGTTAATGTTAAACTGGGTTCAGGAGACAGACATTTTAATGGACTTGGACCATGTGTGAGGCACAGACATCACCATGTTCTTGACTGGTGTCTTGTCTGGTGTGAATGCCTCACTTGTCTGGTGTGCCGTGATATATTGCAGCACTATAATTTGACATGGTGATTGTGTACTCTGTTGTTTTTTTGTTTGTTGGTTTTCAGCCTCTGTCACTGCTTAGTTAATTTGCTTGCTTAACACCACAAGTAATTAAAAATATAATCCTTTTATTACAACTCATGCAAATGAGCTAGTAATAATAGGGATCTTTATGTATGCTTATAGGACTTTTGTAGATTTAGAAAACGCACTCAATGGTATTCACGACTTAGCGAATAGTAAGCAGGGTAAGTGTCATGTGGTGGATAAATCTCTGCCTTATATATATGACAATATACACTGATCAGCCATACCAATAAAATCACCTACCAAATGTTCTGTGGACTAGGTGGCGTACAACAAGCTACAATGCACTGTGTGCTGTCAGTATTTTTTTTAGCAATTTTGCTATAATAGCCCTTTTGTGGCATTGGAACAGACAGGCTAGGTTTCGCTTCCCACGTGCATTGAGCCTTGGATACCCATGGATCTGTCACTGATGCACTGGTTGTCCTTCTTTGACCTTTTGGTAAGTTCTAACCATCGCATATTTGTAACACCTCACAAGGTCTCCTGTTTTGTAGATGCTGTGACCCAGTTGTCTAGCCATCACAATCTGGCCCTCATCAAATTCGATCAGATCCCCACGTGTGTCCATTTTTCTTGCTTCCAGTTGCTGTCTAAGGCTAGGTCTACACGACGACATTTGTCGCGCGACATCTTGTCGCATTAATGTCGCGCGGCAATTTTTATAATGGTAGTCTATGGTGTCGCATTGCGACATGCTGCGCATGCGACACGACAGTCGCAAAAAATCCATTAGAAATGAATTTTTCAGTGTTGCGCGACACATGTTTCAGTGTAGTTGTGCCCTATTTGTCGCGCGACTTATTGTCGTCGTATAGACCTAGCCTAAGATTTATGTTCCTGGATGCAGTTTTGGAAGCCAAAGTCAGGAGTGGATCATAAAAGAAGAGAATGTATGGAGGACAGATACGACTTCTCCTCTTTTCTGAATTCACTGCTGGCTTTGGCTTCCAAAAATCCACCCAGAAACCTGAATGTATCCCACCCCTTAACAGGTAATCAGGGTTATTCTCCGCTGATGGATACATAGATACATGAGGCAGTCTATACAAACACATTTATATAATTCTGCAATCCAGGTGTAATCACAGTAGTTTAGTATCCAGGTTTTTATTACATTTGTCTTTTTGTATTTTAATGTAATGAATATGACTACATATGCCATTACCAGAAAGAAAGGTGGCAACCATCTATTCCTATTAGAGAACTTATGTGAATAGGATGCAATGCATGACTAGGTGCCTTGATAGCAGTTGTTATAGCTCACTTCACAGCTTTTTGCCTCACTGAAATAAGCATGAATTGCATGGATATATATATTAACAGGTAAGCGTGTGATGTCGTTGAGATTAACAAGTCTGATAAAGTGTATTTCTCTCTGTTTCTCTCTTACTTTCCATGCTGGTGCTGGATAAACGGCAGATTCCTTTTTTGCCACTTCCACTGTTATGCGCACTGTTCACCCAACGCACTTCAGGGGTATCGTCTTTCTTCTTCTTGTGTGATCGATGCTATTGTAAATTTGCACTAGTTCTGCAGATAGTATGTATGAAAACGTATTGCCAAAGAAAAGTTCAATCCACTAAGTGGAGTAGCATTTATGGAAAATGCTTTCTAAGCAGTTGTTAAAATGTTGACCTATCATACACTATGAGGAATTGGTGGTGGGGGTTGCTTTACCTGCAACTGCCCATTAAAAATGTAGCAAGACACAGTTCAACCGTTGTGGCTCTGTGGGTTGTCAGTAGGATGCTTCTTCATACAAGGCCATAATACTTCCTGTAGCAGAGAGAACACGTCTTCTTCCTTTAGTGGATTAAGCTTTATATATTGCCATTACACCTCAAGGACATAGATAGTGTTACTAACTACTAGCAATGTCTGTGCTGTATAAGATTTTCATTCAGTACAATACGAAAACCACATTCAGTGACATGAATCTAAAGAAGTGTTTTTATTTTTCTCAATTACCCTGAGCTATAAAGGCCAGCACTTATTTACCATGTTACTGGGAATTGATGTTGCCAGTTACTCCTTGAATGCCAGGAAAGAAATATACTGACGATGCACATCTAGAATTAATCTGAAATAGCACCCACGCCCTGTCTCTTCCAGACGCACGGTAAAATGTACACTTCATATCAGGGGTAGAAGAACTGGCGAAACGGCTGTATACCATGCATTGAATCAAAGGAACCCAAGATTTAAGTACTCATATAGTAGAGCAGTACACCAGTAGGCTTTAAGTATAAGAAAAAATGGGATTTCAGCTCACCCACCGTCCTCCTTCGCCGTGCACGGATCCCGGACCAGGAATCATTCAAAACTGTAGAAAAAAAACAGCAGCAGGCTCAGGGTAAAATCCAATTTCTTTATTTCTTCATTATAAAATTCATAGGCTGACCAGACAGGCAAGGTCTACGCGTTTCGATTGTACGTCTTAATCATGACCACATGATTAAGACGTACAGTCGAGATGCGTAGACCTTGCCTGTCTGGTCAGCCTAAGGATTTTATAATGAAGTAATAAAAATATTGGATTTTATCCTGTTGCTGGATTTTTTTCTACTGTTTTGATTGTTTACCAGTAGGCTTTATAGCACCTACCACTACACAAAGAACTCTGGGGAGTTTGGGAGTAAAGGGATGAACGTGTGATTTTTTGAGAGTAAGTAGTTAATGGTGTATTCATTTGGCCTTAGGACATTTAGGTACACCATTTCTAAAGAATTGGCAGGATTATTTGCAACCTATTCTTTACTAAACTCTTTAACTTGTGTGGGAATCTGCAATAGTCATGCAGTCCTCCTATGGGTCTATATTATGGCCCTTAAATCATTAAAAACGAAGGATACCTGTTTAACATGACCTTTGATGGAATATGGCACCATCTGTTGTGTGGTTGTGTGCATGAGGCCTAACTGTAAGGCCCCATTCACATGACCATATTTTTGGTCCCCATCCAGTCCGCATATTTTACCGATTGGAGCCATTCATTTCAGTGGGGCCGCAAAGAATGGGACAGCACACCCGCAAAAAGGATAGTACATGTCCTATTCATGTTCATTTTGCGGACAAGAATAGGCATTATTACAATGGGTCCGCAAAAACAAACGAGTGAATGCACCCTAATTCTGATAGTTCTCTGGCTGTTAAGTCAACACACTAGGAATACAAACACATTTTTACTAATGTGAATACTCGCAGACACTAGTAAAACACCAGTGCATATGTACACATTTCTCATTAATCAGGAACACATTGCTGGTGTTTCGTAGACTAAAGCAGCATGAAATATGCATGCAGTATGTAATAGGCAGAAGTCTTAATTTTTGGAGATAAAGAGTTAACCTTATTTTCATCTATTGTATTAAGTATCAAAAGTAAAAACCCTTTAGGCTTGGGAAACTCAGTAGACTTATGGTTCATTTTTATTAAGGAAGCAAATGAACTTCTGTAAACAGGTATTATAGGACAAACAGATGAATATCGCCAGTCATGTAGTGACCAAGTTCAGATGCATTACCGGTATTTAATATGAGGTCGGCTATTACACAACATTTTTCTGGCCTTATGTAAATTTATCCTATTTCTGTATACTATACTGTATGCAAATTTATAATATTGTTCATAATTCACTGTTTTCAAGATAACTTTTCTGTCAGTGAGTGGAAACATTGTGGCAGACTTACTAAGGGAAGGTTCGCACTAGCGTTATGCCTTCCGTTATAGGTTCTGTCTATAACGGAATGGCCAGACGGAATGCAAAACGGAAGCCTTTAAGAGGCATTCCGTTTTGCTCTGTCCTAATAGAGGTCTATGCGCAAGCAAAGTCGACAGGACTTTTTTTTTCCGTTCTGCATAACGGAAACCAGATGGATCCGTTCTGCTTGCCTATAGACTTCTATTAGGACGGAGCAAAACGGAATGCCTCTTAAAGGCTTCCGTTTTGTATTCCGTCTGGCCATTCCGTTTTAAGCAGAACCTATAACGGAATTGTATAACCCTAGTTCGAACCCACCCTAAGCTAAATGCACGAGAATTTTGGCTCAATGTGCTCTAAAAGACTGTCATACTTGCTTTGTACCAGATTTATTATATGTTTAAGGCACCTTTTGCGCCTCCATAGCAAAGAGGGCATTACTTAGAAAAAGAGGCAGCATGGCATAAAATAGGCATAAAGTTATTGGCATGAAGTCAGACAAAAGTGTCTAAACATGTACCAAATCTATCTTCCATCATAAATTAGAGTGGCAAATTTGGTGCCCCCCCTATAGACGATACTTACCCGGTCCCCGGCACCAGCATTCCTCCGGATCGCTGCATAGCCACTGCTACATCTCCCCGTCTCGCGGATCGAAACATCTGGTGAAGGGGGGAGCAGCTAATAGCAAGCCGCGATGATGTCCAGCCTCCCTAGCGTTACCCGCTAGGGGTTACGACCACCCTGCAATCCAGCAGCAGTGGTTGTGCTTACACACTATAAGGAAAAGGCACTGGCCTATGTGCACTCACACAGTTCCAGCTACCAGAGAGATCAGCACCTTTTCTTATGGATTTCAGGGTAGTCATAAAACCTGGATACAAGCCGTGTATAATGTGATGGAAAATTAAAAAGAAGCAATATGAACATTAACAAAACATTATAAGTGCCTTGTATTAACTTTCTCTACATTATAAAAGCCACATTTAACCAGAAACTCCGTGTAATGGTGCCACCTATGGTCTACTGTGTATCCCTAGTCTTGCAGTCACCTAATACTAATAAGCTTGCATATGTCCTGATGAAGCACAGTATCTTAGAGTCATAAAATATTAATACATATTAAACAACATGCTCTCAAATGGACAGAGATCCGATATTGAAGGGGCCTAGATGACTTTATACAAATGATTAGCTCTTATCTCCAGAAATTGAGAACTAAGTAGAGATGCATGCCTTCAATGTAAAATGTTGGGTAAAAGATTAATTTCTTTCTTCTTACATAGCTCAGCCAGTCACTCCCCTGATCAAGAATATCACTGCTGCGGAAACATCAGCTACTGTCGTGTGGAATTCTGAGAACATAGATACCAAGCTGTTTGTTAAATATGTAGAATTGAGTAAGAGCCTCTTCCAATAAATTATACTCCTACATTTCTGTAAGACCCCTTAAAGTCTAATGGAGTAGGATAATGCCACAGAACAAGTTTGGATGATGGAATGTCTTAATTGATGCATGGAATCTGGGACATCCCTGTACAGTGTATGATCTTGAATGGAGATACATGTGTCTTATATTATTCTTTTAAAGAATTCCATCCAAAATCTTAAACTCTAGCATTGGGTCATGATCATTGCGTTGAACCAAAATCCACTCCCCCTGAGCCTATGTATCTGAATCCTGTTCCGTGGGATCAATGACTTGAAGTTTAGTTTCATAAAGTATAATAAAGCTTTCCTTGCATGCTACTGTAGTGAAATTAATCAGAACCTACAAGCAGTGAATATGGATAATAAATGAAGTTATTCCTATTGTCTGAAATTCTTCTAGACAAAGAAGACTGGAAGGAGGAAACTATAAATGGTACTCGGAGCGCCTTTGTATTAAAGGGTTTATCTCCTGGAACATCATATAAAGTTCGAGTTTATTCTGATCACCATACAGATTTGTATTCAGAAGAAACATTTCAGACAGGTCCAGGTGAGGCATTTGTGCAGCAACCCATGTGCCTCACACAAATATCTCAGGGACGCCTCCAAGTATGTGGAGCAAAAACAATTGGTTTTAGAATACTGCCTCATGACGTTAATGAAAAGACAGTTACATATTTCCTGTGTGTTCATATTGTATATTATGACAAGTGCAAACCTGTACAGTATGAACTATGCATAGCGATGATATTAAAGTTTGAGACTCCTCCCATTCATATTTAAGAATAATATCCGCTATATCAGCATGTTGATCTCATATTTTGCATTTGCCATTTTTACAGATATTTCTGCTAATATGCCTCAAATTACTGAAAGCACACGGGGCACATACAGGCATTGGGTAAAAGTGCAGCCTTGCAGATTGGAAGGTGAAATGCACTGGATATGTTTCCTGCCAAGTTTAAACCTGTGCCACTAATTCACCTACAAACACATCACTACAAATTACACAGAGTACCCCTTTACATAGGGGTAACCAAAGTACAACTTATAATCTTTCCTTATAAAATCAAAGTAAAGAAAGTGTTTCCACTACTGCATATCTAAGAGATAATAGTAGGGTATATGAGCATTCTGTATGTCTCCATATAGTGAATCTGTGAGAATACTCCCATAATAAGTTGGACTTGATGAACCTGTGTCTTTTTCTATCTTACCAGCTATATAAGTATATAATAATAAGGCATCCATGATGTTGCTGTATATGTGCCACCTTATAAAATTTGGAGGCACACCAAAGGTACAGTGGGGGACCTTAGCAGTTGATGCCTTCATTTTCTAAGGGGTTTGCCCCTTTCCAGCTACTTTCAATGCATTTGTGAGATGAGTACTTGGCACATACCCGGTACTTATATAGTCTTTGTTTATATTCTGTGCCATTTTCTATATTTTATAGAGTATTCTCCATTGTTGGCCAAGTCTTTTGTGCTGTCCATAAAGTGGCTGCTGATGAAGGGTGATCAGGAAAATCACGTAGTCTCCACCATTCTCAACATTGCCAAGGGTATTTGAGGCGAGAAGCCTGAATGATGCCATCTTGTGGACAGTTCTTCTGTGTGGACAGCACAGAAGGTTTGCCCAGCAAGGGGACATGATTAAAGAAATTAATAAAATGAAAACCAGCAAAGGCTATACCTATACGTTTCATTTAGTCATCTTACATACATATTGGTCAAAAGTAGCCAGAACGTGTCCAACCCCTTTAACAATATACAAGTGCACTAAATTGTCTAAAGTTATAATTTGTCAATCAACACAATTGTATGAAATAAGGTGTATGAAGTTGTGTTCTTGGGAAAAAATGTCCCAGGAGGAATGTATGGTCAGAGAAGACCTGTTGTTTAAATCACATTTTTATGCTAAACATAGTTTTTTTTATGCACATTGGTGGCGTAATATGACTGATATAACTTGAACTTACTCCCTCCCTAAGAAGGTGACCAGTTGGTGTAAGCTACCACTCTCTGTTATTCGATGAGCCAACTTAGTTAAGATTGTGCTGATGCCACAATTTCTTTATATACTACACAATAGCCCTGTTTTGATACCAATGCGCCACTTTTATAAAATCCAGGGTTTGTTTCGATCCCTTATATGGAACAAGCAGTCTCCAAGAATCCTCTTAGAAACCCTAAAAATGGCTGTATTTTCTGGCGGCACAAGCCCAACAATGCAAAACATAGGGTCTAATGGGCAGTTTGGGTATCTTACTTAATGGGAGGGAGGCCACCAGGATATATACTGGAGCTTGGCTTAGTTATACGTCCTCTAGACAATGTCTTGAGTGTGCATCTATTCTGTAAAATTTGGCAGAACTTAAGAGATACAGTATTACTAAACTTTCGAGTTGCAGCGCCCTTTCTCCACTCCTGAACAATCATAATTTGCCAGAGCTAAAGGGATTAGTTGGTTTTGGTACATGGGAGAACAAGGGAATATACTGGGCGTCACAATTGTACATCAATGGGACAATTAAAAGCTTTAAACAAATAAAAGCAGTTTGACCTCCCGAACTCTTTTTTTTACCAGTATTTACAACTTCGTTATACCCAAATAACACAGGGCAAGACAACTGATCTTACCATACATACTTCTATGGTGGTGGAGCAGATTAGAAGTGGGGGAGGGACTAAGGGGGTTATTTAATATTATTTTTTTTTATATATATAAATTACTGCTTTCATTTTATCAGGAACGTTTTCCACTGTTACTATGGAAGAAGTAGTCTCGGGAGATGGGTCCCTTAACAGATTCACAATGGTCGGAGGTGCTATCTATGGGTCCTTCATTGTCATTGTGTGAGGCACACAGACTCACAAATATATTTGATACATAGGGTCTATAGGACGCCCATGTTCCTTCATAGGTTGGGTATACGTGACACATATAATTGCCCTAAATGTGGTATACCTGACGCACATCTACTCCATATGTTCTGGGAATGTACTGCTCTAGGCTCCTTCTGGTGTGCAGTACTGGATTTTAATTTTGAGATATATGGAATTAAACTCACTACTGAACCATTAACATGTATATTGGGCCTACTGCAGGATGACTCCACAGAGGGACCCAATATAGGTATAAATAGATTACTAATAGCCAAATACTGGCTCAATACCACTGTACCAACCAAAGAGGAGTTCATTGCATGTATGAATGTGATATTTGGGCTAGAGAGGGGAGTGTATTATAAGAGAGGCTCTATTAAAAAGTTTGACCCTATATGGGGACCGTGGATGGCAACACCGGGATTGCTCTCCAGGCGCCTTTTATCCCTTCAATTGGGGAGGGGTATTGCTCGGTAAGATAAGGTGGGGACAGTTTAGCTTTGTTGGACAGTTAAGATATACTTGTGATAAGAAATGTATCACTACAGATCGGGAGGGAAGAGAGATGTGGTTTAAGTGCGTTATGGTGCGGTTCAGGGAAGAGAGGGGGTTGGGCTAGGTAATTGAGTATGTTTTGTTTATGATTGTGGAGGTACCCAAATTGGGTCTGTTTTTGCACAATAATCTGTGTTATCTTTGTTTATGTATGAATGCCAAAGAAAAAATAAGACAGAATTATTTTACATTATGATACAAATGGAGAAAATGGTTAGAGAGTAGAGATGAGCGAACTTTTAAAAAAAGTTCGGCGTTCGTGTTGTGGTAACTCACGTATCCCGTTATGGATTCCACTACGCGGACTATCGCCGCATATGGAATCCATAAGGGGCGGCTTCCACCAACCCGAACTGTTGAACAGCCGAAGGACCTGGGGTGACGTCTGATCAGTGCAGGGGGTGTGGCTCAGCACGGGATCAAATCCAGTGCTGAGCCACGCCCCCTGCACTGATCACATGACGGTGACGTCACCCCAGGTCCTTCGGCTGTTAAACAGTTCGGGTTGGTGGAAGCCGCCCCTTATGGATTCCATATGCGGCGATAGTCCGCGGTAGTGGAATCCATAACGGGATGCGCGAGTTACCACAACCCGAACGCCAAACTTTTTTTTAAAGTTTGCTCATCTCTATTAGAGAGTAATGGTTCTTTTACACAGACCGATATCAGGCCAGATGAGGGATGAGCATTTGTAGAAATGCTTGTTACTGATAATTGGCCTGTGTAAAAGCTGCTGGTGATGAACACACATTCGCCAAGTGAATGTGTCTTTCATCCGGCACCTACAGTCATTGTTTCTGAGCAGCACATTGAAGAGGGATCTACTGCCCAGGAACAATGATTTTCTACGCGGACAATCGATTAATTGTCATCATACAAGCGGACATGATTGCTGCATGTTAATGCAGCTCTCATCTCCACTGACGATCTGGCAGTTGTCAGAAACGTTTAGTTTATTCCCAATTATTGCCTGAGACGTTAGGCCATGTAAAAGGACCTTACGCCTTGGTCCATATTATGCACTAGTGGCCAGGAGTGTCAAGCATATGCTCCACTGATCAAGCTACACACAGTATACACAGCCTTTTAGCCTTATTATAGGCAAAGATTAAAAAGTTGCAACTTAGTGACTCAAATGTTTAACTGGACATTGGAAAATATTGACAATATGTATGGAATATGTATAATTGAACTGCTAACACTCATGGACGGGTACATTAGCCCCCTGCACCCCACCATGTGGAGATAATTGTACAGAGACTAACTTTTTAAATAACTCATTGTCTACAAAAATTTATTTTCCTAAAAGTATAGTAATATGTACATAACCTTTTTTAGCTGTGGTCTGATTGGATGTAAATCTGCCAATAATCATTAGAACAGAATGAGGGAGGAGTGACTGCAGTAGCAATCATTCCTACCACATTTATTTTACATCGACCTGTGTAATCAGGCTCGTACAAATAAGTGCTGTGGAGGTTGTATCATCCATCGGTGGTCGCACTGCCCAAGTATCAGGCGATTTAATACAGTCCTTAGTCGTAATGAGAAGGCAGTCGTTTTTTGTGAAAGGGGTGTAAGACATACCATTTTAGGCATACTGAATCTGTACTATGCCATTACTGGGGTTTTTAACTACTGATGACCTATCCTCGGGAGGTCATCAGTATCTGAATGGTTGGGGTCCGACACCTGAGACCCTGCCAATCAGCTATTTGAGAAGGCACCGGCGCTCACAGCAGCACTGCGGCCTTCTCACAGCTTTCCCTAGGCCAAGTGGCAACACTTTCAGGGGTCACATGGCCTAGGAGCAGCTCAGTGAATGGGGCTGAGCTAAGCGACCAAGCACAGCCGCTATGCAATGTATTGCGCTGTGCCTGGTGAACACGGAGAAGGTCGCGGTGCTCACAGGAGCCAGTGCCTTCTTAAACAGCTGATCAGTGGGGATCCCGGCCGTCGGATCCACATTGATCAGATACTGGTCATCAGTATTTAAATCTCGGAAAACTCTTTTTAGGAAGGTTCCTTATTGATGGTGTAGTCTGGAGTATTTGAGCGTTATATTGCAGAAACCTTTGCAGTATGTACTGTATATCATCCTTTTATATTAACACATCCTAATACATTTATTGTATAAGAACAACTTATACCAGTTTGTGAGAAGTATAGGCAATGCAAGTGCAAATAGAAGGGAATAGTTGGATAATCTTTTCATTTACCTGATTGTGGAATGTGGTAATATTTGGTTAATATAATAATATTACTAGTCATATTTTATTCAACATGGAATGTAATAAAATGCTTCCAGAGCTAATGAAACAACCTTATCATTGCAGCACACTTGATGAAAATAATCTTTTTATGAACTAGTATATGGTTGTATTTGTGTATTGTGGTATCTGGTTCTGTTTATTGCATATATGTGTTTTCACATTGTTCTTTCTATAAGAAAAAGGTATCTGGCTGTTTCCAGCTGTTGGGGAGCGCATTGACAAATGTTTGATTGTACAAGGAGAAAATTACATTTTAGTTTTGATTATTTTTATCTTATTAGTTCTTTTGTATAAAGTCTTACCTTCACTGTCTTATTGATTATTAATAATCTGTCTTTCAAATTTTCTAGCCATGGCCAGTCGACAGGTTGACATAGCTACGCAGGGATGGTTTATTGGCCTGATGTGTGCTGTAGCCCTCCTCATTTTAGTACTGCTGATCGTTTGTTTTATCCGAAGAAATAAAGGTGGAAAATATCCGGGTAAGATGGATTTTTTAAATGAGTTGGATATTTACTGTATTTACATAAATTATTATGCTCACAATAAAGTGAGTGAGTAAAAAGGAAGGGCTATATATATATATATATAAAAAATGGGCAGCACTCCCAAGTAAAAAAGTAAACTATTTATTCACCCAAATGTTACAGTGACGTTTCAGCTCAAGCTCAAGCTTGAGAAAGGCTCTATTGTTGAGCTGAAACGTCGCTGTACCATTTGGGTGAATGAATAGTTTACTTTTTTACTTGGGAATGCTGCCCATTTTTTAATTTTATACCTTGGGTAATTGCTTATTCCCATTGGGCTTTGCACCCAAATATATATATATATATATATATATATACACACACACATTTCAGGTAGTTTTAGTTCAGATTTTTTACTGATTGGCGAACCCCTCCAATCTGATAATGATCACCGACATCAATATCAAACTCGCAGAAACCCCTTTAATACTTGATATCGATGGTATTTACGTAATTCCTGTCATCTGTCCATTCTTGTTCCCAATTCTAAAACACTCAGAGGCCCCAAAATTGCTATTTTAAATGCAAATGAAATGGCAGAGGAGTCAGAAGAAAAAGTCATTCATGTTTGGTGCAGCCAAATTTTGGTGTTTTTATATGATAGGTGTTTCCACTTAATGTGCTTTATGCTTTGTATGCATTTATCTTGTACTTCTGTTTTTACTTATATAGTAAAAGAGAAGGAAGATGCCCATGCAGACCCTGAAATACAGCCCATGAAAGAGGATGATGGAACGTTTGGTGAATACAGGTAAGGAATTTGTCCTGGCATGTATGGTTTCTTTTACATTTTCTTTCCAAGTTTTCTGAAAAGACAAATCCTATCAATGGAAAGTTGCTAGAGTCATCCTTTGTATGCAGATATTTTGGGCTTGTAAAAATAGCCATAAAACAAGTGCGTTTGTTTTAGTGTTTTTTTTTCTTTTTGTTATACATTTTTTGACTCAAAAATGCACCAAAAACACACTGGAGGTTATTTACGAACAGATATATGCCACTTTTGGTGCACTTGCCAGAGGAGGTGGTGGTGAATTCACTAAAAGAGTTCAAGAGGGTACTGGATGTATTTCTGGAGTGTAATAATATTACAGGCTACAGCTACTAGAGATGGGTCGTTGATCCATGGAGTTTTTCTGATTGCCTGATTGGAGTCGGGAAGGAATTTTTCGCCTAAAATGAGGAAAATTGGCTTCCACCTGATCAATAAAGCCCTAAGCTGGCGGTGGATCCACCGAAGCTATGAAGAGGTGCAGGCTTCTCCATAACTTTGGTGCATCCAGCGCCAGTTCTAAATGTAAGATAGCCTCCTATCTAATTCTACATGTAAAATAGCTTCCTAGCTGTCCTACATTTAGACCATTTTCTGTGCCTAAAACAGACGTAGAAAATGATGAATGAGACTGGCCTGTTCCCTTTCACGCCCACAATATTAGACCTGACATGAGCGGGGGCGAAGTCACGAATCTGCTCCTGGAATACACCTAATTTAGGCATATTTCAGCATAGTAAATTACCCCCAATGTTACTATGTTACCTTATAAAAAGCTTGATATTTTACCTACTACTTTCACTCCATTAAGCAGTTATATATCTACTGTATATTCCTATGAAGGTAAATCATACAGTATTTTAGCATTACACCGTCATTGAAAATTAGAATTAAGAAACTTTCAAAAAATGTTTTTCCGTTCTGTGTTCCTTTCTAAAAATGAATCCACAAGAAATTGCAGATGTCACGCATATGTAATAACCCATAGCGGCCTGATCATTTTTTTCAATGGTTGACAGCATGTTAACGCAATCTGTACAATGCTATCGTATTGCCTGATTGTTGGAAATAGTTGCATGTGATTTGAATAAGTCGCCCATTACTTAAACTCTGATATTTCTTTACCAGTGATGCAGAAGACCACAAACCACTTAAAAAAGGAAGCCGGACCCCGTCAGACAGAACTGTGAAGAAAGATGACAGTGATGACAGTTTAGTGGATTATGGAGAAGGAGTAAATGGGCAGTTTAATGAAGATGGCTCCTTCATTGGACAATATAGTGGCAAAAAAGAAAAAGAACCTGTAGAAGGCAACGAAAGTTCAGAGGCTCCATCTCCTGTCAATGCCATGAATTCCTTTGTGTAGTCATCATTAAGTGGTCATATTCTCTTTTGCAAGCTGCCACGTTCCATTCAATGCACTCAGCTTTCATTCAGTGGTCCACGCGACGTAGAGATATTCATACTTTGAACAGTACTTTCTAAATGCGAGCTCTTGTAAGTGGTACTGGATGTCGGTGTAATGGTCCATCATGTTCATCTTTTTGTTCAGGGCGTATCGTTTTTCCACAGCGTGCAAAAACATGCACAGAACCTACAATGTAGCAAATTGAAGTAAGCCCAAAGTCCTCTATCTCCTCTATATGAACCCGTAATGCATGATCCACATTTCACTTACCAACCAGTGTATGTAAGCCATGGTTTGGTCCTTTGTTATTCAGTCCTTGGTCAGACACCTGGGTATAGAATCCGTTTATTTTGTCAGTATTATTGTAGTGTGACAGTGTGTAGAACTTCAATGTCTATGTGGACATTGCTGGTGAAGTTGGTGAATTTATTGTATACTCTACCATGTCTTTATACAAGACTAGAACGTAAATATATCTATACGGCGACTAAATCATTTAAGTATGATACTTGCATTTGCTGATGCTTACTCAAGACCCAAATATATGCTAGTTGCTCCCATTATTTTACTGCCTTTTCAACAAAGTATTATACGTACAGTGTTGTATTTTGTACACTATGTATAAATCAGGCTATATAGATTCCATGAACGAATTAGCTTTGCAATGCATTCTGGGATTTGTATTCTTCACAGTCACTGAGGGGACATTGGAACATCGGCTTCATGAACCCCCATGCATATTGTTCAGTGCCTTTATTTGATATGCATTCCACGATGCACTGCTCTGCTGGGTATGTTGGCACGGTAAAGACTGATGAACTACAGTATCGATTTTTGCCAAAAATGTAAATTATGTAAATGATAAAGACATTATAAAAGCATTATTGGAAGAAAAATAATCTCTATTGTAAAATGAAATTGTCTATATGCTGCTGCAGGTCCACTGTTTACTGACATTGCTTTGAACATCAAAGTGTACATAGCAGAAACCTCGATCACATTGAGAGATGAAAGCACAGCACGCACTGAGATCCATATATCGCTTAGAAATAAGCCCATCTGTTTCACACGGGGGGGTCTCAGCGAATTTCACCTAGGACTCGTACGCCAATATCTACTTAGAGGTACAGAACAAAAAACAGAATGAAATCCTGCAAAAGAGAACAGATGGATGTCACCTGTGACGGCATATTCCTCTTGACTACGTAAACTATACCTATACTGTGGTTTAGCTTCATATGAAATTATATAACAGCCTATGGTTGAAGCAATGCTCAGTTTCATTTGCCAATATATTGCATTTTCATAACTTGCATCAAGTTTAATTTTAAGTGAGCTTTTTATATGTAGATATTTTGTTCAATTTGTAAATATACAGAAAGATTAGATGCATTTATGCTTGTAGATGTTACAGAGAAATAAAGCAAAGAGTTATGCTGTACTGTGTAAGAAGAACTATAGCCAACGGAGTGCATGGTATTTTCAAGGCATCTACTTAAATGCATATATTTTGCTGTGAAATGACATAGTGAACTATTGTATTTACTGCAGACTTCTTAAACTTGTGCCAGTATGTTACATTTGCCATTCCTCCTCTCAGAGGCTCTAGGAATAAAGCACAAGTTTGGCAGTGGTGTATACACTTCTGTCCCTTCCTTCACTTACATTCTTACATTCTCTATCAGCCTTTTTAACTCCTGGGAATCAGCAACTTATTTTAATGTCTCAGTGGGGCCAGAAGGACCTCAAATAAATCATCCATCTCAAATTTCAAAGCACAACTAGGCAGTATCCGGTGATAAAGAGACTATAGTTTATCGGTGACTGTGACGGTCTTTTATCAAGGGGAAATCACTGTGACATAATTCTGTGTTGTGTCAATTTATATAGCAAAAAGATGTGTCTGCTTGTCAAGGTTACCTGTCTGCGCCCTTAAAGGTAGCATATTCTTCATATTGTGACTCTGCCGTGCTTTATAATTGACACAAGAGAGCATGAGAATTGTGCCTTAGTCCTTGATCAATGACCTCCGGACAAGTAACACATGCTAACACAAGCCGTGCATGGTTCACCTGCAGACTCTCTTGTGTAAAAGCAACATTTTGTATATTAATAAATGTATTCAAGTTTCAGCTGCTTTGTGGATGTGTCATTTTACTCTTCGTCTTATAAGAAGGACATCTTAAAATATAAAGCTTGGGATGCTTTGATTTCTGCCACGTTTTTCACTTGTTATAGGTGTGAGTGATAAATTGTGGTTGCTCATAAACACTTTTAGGCTGGGTTCACACATAGGTTTTGGTGGCAGTTTTTTGAGCCAGAGCCAGAAGTAGATATATAAGTAAGGAGGAAGAAGATATACAAGTAATTTCCTTATACTTCACATTTCTTTTGAATCTATTTGTGACTTTAGCTAAAAAAAACTGCATCCAAAACCTCAACAGAAAACTGTGTGTGAGCCCACCTGTAGAAGGGCTTTCCCATCTCAGCCACTTATCGCTTATTAATGCTATATTTCATAAATATCTGTTAGATAGTACCATCTTCCAACAACTTTATTAATGTACATGTTCTGTTGGTGTAACTGTTAAAGAGAACTTGTCACCACGAAATACAGTCCAATCAGCAGGCAGCGTGTTATAGAGCAGGAGGAGCTGAACAGATTCATATATAGTTTCATGGGAAAAGAGTTAATAAAACTTGTACACATTTAAACCTCTACTCCTTCTGAATTTTGGACCACCCCAGTGTACAGCCATCAGTGATAGCTATCTCTGTATACACACTTACACAGGAAATGCTGTCTATCACTGATAACACCTCCCACAACTATCAGTGACTGAAAGCTATCTGTATACATGCATACACAGAGAATGCTATCAATCACTGATAATTCCACACAGGCGAGATGTTATCAGTGACTGACAGCTATTTATGTATACAATATATACTAGAGAGTGAATCTGGATCGCAGACCCTCAGTACTATGCTTTTGATGTAATGACTGTCTCAGCATAATTACGTGGCATATCCGCCCAATTTGTAATACATTGTATGCTGTGCATAAGAGGCATTAGTATACAGTTTGATCAAAGAGCATAGGCCCACTTTCCGCGACAAGGAAGCCTCTGCAAGTGGGAAACTACTCTAACCTATAAATGGCGCATCCGTGCGCGGCGACCACCGGCGCCCCAGCACCGCACCAGCAGCAGACAGCGGGACCCAGGAGCCACACAGCAACCCCACTGTGCAGCAAAGCCTCCTTGGCTCTGGGACCCACCGCCCCGCCAGCACAGCACTGAGGCAGCAATCGCAGACACGCAGTACTGCACCATGTGAACGAGTGCAAAGAGCTCACCCAGTCGCAGGCGGATATGCCACGTAATTATGCTGAGACAGTCATTACATCAAAAGCATAGTGTTGAGGATGTGCGATCCAGATTCACTCTCTAGTATATATTGTATTTATGTATACACACTTACACATGGAATGCTATCAATCACTGACATCACCTCCCCCATGTAGAACTATCAATGACTGACAGCTATCTATGTATACACACTTACACAGAGAATGCTATCAATCACTGATAATTGCACACAGGCGAGGTGTTATCAGTGACATACAGCTATCTAGGTATACATACTTACACAGAGAATGCTATCAATCACTGATAATTGCACACAGGCGAGGTGTTATCAGTGACATACAGCTATCTAGGTATACATACTTACACAGAGAATGCTATCAATCACTGACAACACCTCCCCCATGTAGAACTATCAGTGACAGACAGCTATCTATGTATACACACTTACACAGAGAATGCTATCAATCACTGATAACACCTCCCCTGTGTACAAGTATCAGTAACTGACAGCTATCTATGTATACACACTTACACAGAAAATGCTATCAATCACTGATAACACCTCCCCCATGTACAACTATCAGTGACTGACAGCTATCTATGTATACACACTTACACAGAGAATGCTATCAATCACTGATAACACCTCCCCCATGTACAACTATCAGTGACTGACAGTTATCTATGTATACACACTTACATGGAGAATGCTATCAATCACTGATAACACCTCCCCCATGTACAACTATCAGTAACTGACAGCTATCTATGTATACACACTTACACAGAGAATGCTATCAATGACAGATAACACCTCCCCTGTGTACAGCTATCAGTGACTGATATCTATGTATACACACTTACACAGAGAATGCTAATCACTAATAACACCTCTCCTGTGTACATCTATCAGTGAATGACAGCTAGCTATGTATACACACTTACACAGAGAATTCTATCAATCACTAATAACACATACCCAGTTTACAACTTGATTGATCTCTTATTCTAAGGATAGTCATTCAAAATGATGATTTTTGAAAGCCCCTTTAACTTCTTCTGAGGTCTTGAATTATGGGCGTTTATGTGTATGCATTTTATTTACGGTTGCTTTACCCCTTCCCAACATCTGCTGTAATAGTACGGCGGATGTCTGGTCTGTTAAGATGGTGCCCACTCCGGAACAGAGCGAACACCGTACAACCGGGTGACTTCTGTTCACACAGCACCCATGGCTAATATCCACGATCGGCAGTAATACCGATCACGGACATTTAACTCCTCAGATGACATGGTCAAATGTGAGAGGCCTAAAATCTGGAAGCGCACTCCACCTGCGGAGCAACGCCTCACTTAGGTGGGGTCCAGGGAATGCGTTCCATGAATGTGATAAGCCAGAGCCTGTACTAGGCTTCTAGGCTCATTACTTGTATATTTCAAGCGATCTATGTGTAGGGTAATGAAAAAAATCCCATTACTGTATACAAAATGCAATCTGATGATTGCATGTTGGGGTCCACTTGGGGACCTAAAAAAAGTAATAAAGTTTAAAAAAAATATAAAAATTCAAATCACCCCTTTCCCCAAAATCAAAATAAATAAACAATAAAAATATTAAGATTACCGCATGCGAAAACACGAGTAGTATTAAAACATTTTTTTTTAAATCACATATGGCAAATGGTGTGATAGAAAAAAAAAAAGATTATTTTTTCATCACTTCACCTCCCCAAAAAAGTGATCAAATAAAATGGAATCAATAAAAACTACAAATTGTCCACAAAAAATGAGCCCTCACACAGCTCCATAAACTATAACTCTAAAAAAAGTTATGGGGTCAGAATATGGTGATCAAAAGTTTTTATTTATTTTTTTCATTACTAAATCACAAGAAAAACTATACAAATATGGTATAGCCGTAATCATATTGACCTTAAATGATGCCATTAGAAAGTACAACTTGTCCCGCAAAAAAAAAGTCCTCATACACTTATGTGAACAGAAAAGTAAAAAAGTTATTGCTCCAGGAAGGCAGAGAGTGAAACAAAATATATTTAATAAGATATCTGTCCTTGAACATTTTTAAGGACCTGATATGTACTATACTCAGTGGTTGACACTTCCCATTGAGAGTGTCAGACAGAGTACTGTCTTAACTAAACACTGTGCAGGTAGCTAAACTTTACACAATGGTAAAATCTCTCTCCAAATGTGGGAACAGTATTTAATTCCTTGTCATTTAAAGGGAAATTCAATGAGATAGACTTGTGATTGGGATTATATTCTAAATCCCATGCATAGAGAATAAAGCAGAACTAATATTAGATTACAGATGTAAGGGATTTTCTTTCATGTTATTTTACAAGTCAGAGATCACTGAAAAGTAATGATAAAAAATCTAAATCTAAAAGAAAATGTATAATCACCTTGACTCGTTATATTTAGCTTTAATTATGTAAAATGATGTCAAATATTTATTCTTGAAATCCTGATTGTCACTTGCTGTATGCTAATAATATTTGGTACTATTTGGGTTTTTAAATTGTATGGGTTAAGCAACGAAAAATCCATTTATTCTTATGTACAGTTAACATATACAATAAGCTCTGGTCCGAATGTATACACTAGAATGGATGACCTCATTTTAGCATCTTATGAGCAGCCCATTACATACACTGGGCAAATGCCCTTGCATAATCGTCGTAAAAGTCCTAAGTCTTTGATCTCTATATATCTCAGTCTCCTTGATTTAGGTGGTGTTATCAGTGATTGATAGTATTCTCTGTATAAGTGTGTATACATAGAGAGCTGCCAGTCACTAATAGTTGTACAAAGGAAAGGTGTTATCTGTGATTGATAGTATCCTCTGTGTAAGTGTGTATACAGAGATAGCTGTCAGTCACTGATAATTGTACACAGGGGAGGTGTTATCAGTGATTGATAGCATTCTGTGTAAGTGTGTATACATAGATAGCTGTCAGTCACTAATAGTTGTACACAGGAAAGGTGTTATCTGTGATTGATAGTATCCTCTGTGTAAGTGTGTATACAGAGATAGCTTTCAGTTACTGATAGTTGTACATGGGGGAGGTGTTATCAGTGATTGATAGGATTCTCTGTGTAAGTGTGTATACATACAGTAGATAGCTGTCAGCCACTGATAGCTGTACTGGAGGGAGGTGGAATCAGTGACTGATAGTGTTCTCTCTATAAGTGTGTATACAAAGATAGCTGTCAGTCACTGATAGTTGTACATGGGGAGGTGTTATCAGTGATTGATAGCTTTCTGTGTGTGTGTAAGTGTGTATACATACAGTAGATAGCTGTCAGCCACTGATAGCTGTACTGGAGGGAGGTGGAATCAGTGACTGATAGTGTTCTCTCTATAAGTGTGTATACATAGATAGCTGTCAGTCACTGATAGTTGTACATGGGGAGGTGTTATCAGTGATTGATAGCGTTCTCTGTGTAAGTCTGTGTGCATAAATAGCTGTCAGTCACTGATAGTTGTACTGGAGGGATGTGTTGTCAGTGATTGATAGCATTCCCTGTGTAAGTGTGTATACAGAGATAGCTGTCAGTCATTGATAGATGTACATGGGAGAGGTGTTATCAGTAATTGATAGCATTCCCTGTGTAATTGTGTATACATAGATAGCTGTCAGTCACTGAGAGTTGTACACAGGGAAGGTGTTATCAGTGATTGATAGCATTCCCTGTGTAAGTGTGTATACATAGATAGCTGTCAGTCACTGAGAGTTGTACACAGGGAAGGTGTTATCAGTGATTGATAGTATTCTCTGTGTAAGTGTGTATACATAGATAGCTTTCAGTCACTGAGAGTTGTACACAGGGAAGGTGTTATCAGTGATTGATGGCATTCTCTGTGTAAGTGTGTATACATAGATAGCTGTCAGTCACTGAGAGTTGTACATGGGGGAGGTGTTATCAGTGACTGATAGCATTGTCTGTGTAAGTGTGTATACATAGATAGCTGTCAGTCACTGATAGTTGTACACAGGGAGGTGTTATCAGTGACTGATAGTATTCTCTGTGTAAGTGTGTATACATAGATAGCTGTCAGTCACTAATAGTTGTACATGGGGAAGGTGTTATCAGTGATTGATAGCATTCTCTGTGTAAGTGTGTATACATAGATAGCTGTCAGTCACTGAGAGTTGTACACAGGGGAGGTGTAATCAATAATTGATAGCATTCTCTGTGTAAGTGTATATACAGAGATAGCTGTCAGTCACTGATAGCTGTACACAGGGAAGGTGTATCAGTGATTGATAGTATTCTCTGTATAAGTGTGTATACATAGATAGCTGTCAGTCACTGAGAGTTGTACACAGGGAAGGTGTTATCAGTGATTGATAGTATTCTCTGTATAAGTGTGTATAAAGTTTAAACTGTCAGTCACTGATAGCTGTTCATGAGGGTGGTCTTAAGTAGAAAAAGCAGAGGTATATAAGTTTAAAATACAAGTTTTACTGCATCTTTTCCCACAAAACAATATATCGATCTGCCCAGCTTCCCATACTCTATATTATAACATGCTGACTACAGATTACACTGCATTTCATGGTGACAGGTTCTCTTTAATAAGAATGTGTCAGGAGTTGTAAAGATGCTAAACTGCTGACAGGACTAGGTAAGGCCTCAGTATAGTAGGGAAAACATACTTTTTGTGGAGCTTTTCTCACCAGAGGTAGTTAGAATATGACATTTTATTCAACCAGATTCTGTTCTTGCAAGTGCCCAGGGTGGGCCTTAACTGTGAAGTGCTCTCTCCATTCAGCCGCTTCACAGCTTCTTCCCTCTGAATGACAGCTGTAGCATCTAACCAGGTGAACAGTACATTTGTCACTCAGAACAGAGGAGAGTGGCTGTGAAGCAGATGAATACAGAGAGCACGTCACACATCACATAGGGCACTTGCAAAAGCAGAATTTGGCAGAGCAAGACTTCATATTTACACTGCTCCTGAGAACAGAGGCTTCTAACTAGTGCTGTCAACAGTTTTCCGTGGTCAAAACTGCTAAAAGATTCCCTTTAACTGCTCCTTTGCATATTATACATACTGTATATATGCATAGACTGAACAAAAATATAAACGCAACACTTTCGGTTTTGCTCCCTGTAACGGACCGTTACGCACACAACACCGTTTAGGCGATATTCCCTTTTCCGGATAGACCAGCAGCTACTGCAATCACCAACTTCCCGAACTGCAAACCACACGAATTCACCAACTTCCGAACAAGAGACACACGAACCCTGGAAGCAGCCGAACAGGAAAAGCAGTATGAACAGCTTACACTCCTGGCAATCAGCATACAGTCAAATCCCCCCCAATAACGAGACGACACTTCGTTTTGAGGGTCAAGCAGGAACTCTCTCCCTGGGGCATACAGCCTCTTTTATTTACACTCCACAAACATAGTACGGCCCACAGGGGTTTGAAATACAACCAATCAATCCGTACAATAAACACAGACACTCCCACACAAAATACAGCGACCAATCAACATACAGCCAGATATATCACAACCCCACATGGCTGGTCCATTGTGGGTGCTGATTAGGTCACAGCAATGTCCATTGTGAATATTGATTAGGTCACAGGCGATGTCCATTGTGAATGGTGATTAGGTCACAGGTAATGTCCATTGTGAATGTTGATTAGGTCACAGCAATGTCCATTGTGGATGTTGATTAGGTCACATGTCCATTGTGAATGCCAACTGTCATTGGGGCCATAGTCGCAGGGTAAGAGGCTAGCAAGCATGCCTCTCCAATGCCCAGGGATACATGGCAGTTTGTCACATATCTCCCCTTTGGGGGAAGACTAACCAGGCACCTGACCTCCTGTCGGTCAGTGCCTACGTTAGTCGATCCACCAACCCACAATAGACAAATGCCAGAGTAGCCCACCCACAACAAACAGGTACAAGAGTGACCCACCCACAAGAAGCAGTTACTGCACCCGGATATTCCTCTGGGGTGCTGGGGCAACATGCTGTGGGGACTTGAGGGAGGGCAGAGGCCGACTGCACTCTGCCCAGCTGCCAGCTCTCCTACTGGTATAACCTGCAGGACCTCAGGCTCTGGACAGGGGACAAAGGGAGGGCAGAGGCCGACTGCACTCTGCCCAGCTGCCAGCTCTTCTACTGGTATAACCTGCAGGACCTCAGGCTCTGGACAGGGGACAAAGGGAGGGCAGAGGCCGACTGCACTCTGCCCAGCTGCCAGCTCTTCTACTGGTATAACCTGCAGGACCTCAGGCTCTGGACAGGGGACAAAGGGAGGGCAGAGGCCGACTGCACTCTGCCCAGCTGCCAGCTCTTCTGCTGGGGGCTGGGAACATAGTCCGGCTTAGTAGCCAGGGGAACATGGGCGCCAGTGGGGTTAACATCGCCTCTGTTAACCCTGGGGCCAAGTTAGGTGTTAGCTGGGGAGGAGAGTTTGTACTTACCCCTCCTCCTGTTGTCCCGGTGCGGGTAGTTGGGGATCTGGACAGGCTGTCCAGCATCCCTGTAGGTCAGGCACAGAGACCACGGTCCTATCTGCGCCGTCTGGGAGATTGGTGTCTCCCTTGTTAGGGTAAGCTGCCGCTGGGGAGAGGGGGTGCTGTGTTCCTCTCCCTGAAACACAGGCTGCTGCTGGAGTGGGAGACCGCCTGTCTCCACTCCCGTAACATTGTCCTGCTGCTGGAGAGAGAGACCAACTGTCTCTGCTCCCTGTAGGACACACTGCCGCTGGGGGAAAGGACGACACCTTCGGCCCCCTGGACTTCACACTGCCGCTGAGGGGAAGGACGACACCTTCGGCCCTCTGTAACTCACACGGCTGCTGGGGAGGAAGGACGACACCTTCGGCCCTCTGTAACTCACACGGCCGCTGTGGAGGAAGGACGGCACCTTCAGCTCTCCGGAGCGCACTCAGCCGCTGGGGAGGGCGGACGATACCATCTGCCATGAACTGCAGGTACTCTGCTGTTATCCTCCTCACGAACTGCACAGATTTCTCCGGGGTTGGGTCCGAAGAAAATCAGCCGTGATCTCAGCTCTCTGTCAAATTCCTCCTGCGTGTAGCTGGGTGCCATGCTTGTTCTCCTGAAGTTCTTTCTTTTGTAGATAGGGGCGCTGTACGGGTACTGGCGTTGCCCTCACTTTGTAATCCAAGGAATGGTGTTGCCCTGTAGATGTCCTTCTGGGCTGTGGAAATGATCCCGCTTGCCACCAAATGTAACGGACCGTTACGCACACAACTCCGTTTAGGCGATATTCCCTTTCCGGATAGACCAGCAGCTACTGCAATCACCAACTTCCCGAACTGCAAACCACACGAATTCACCAACTTCCGAACAAGAGACACACGAACCCTGGAAGCAGCCGAACAGGAAAAGCAGTATGAACAGCTTACACTCCTGGCAATCAGCATACAGTCAAATCCCCCAATAACGAGACGACACTTCGTTTTGAGGGTCAAGCAGGAACTCTCTTCCTGGGGCATACAGCCTCTTTTATTTACACTCCACAAACATAGTACGGCCCACAGGGGTTTGAAATACAACCAATCAATCCGTACAATAAACACAGACACTCCCACACAAAAATACAGCGACCAATCAACATACAGCCAGATATATCACAACCCCACATGGCTGGTCCATTGTGGGTGCTGATTAGGTCACAGCAATGTCCATTGTGAATATTGATTAGGTCACAGGCGATGTCCATTGTGAATGGTGATTAGGTCACAGGTAATGTCCATTGTGAATGTTGATTAGGTCACAGCAATGTCCATTGTGGATGTTGATTAGGTCACATGTCCATTGTGAATGCCAACTGTCATTGGGGCCATAGTCGCAGGGTAAGAGGCTAGCAAGCATGCCTCTCCAATGCCCAGGGATACATGGCAGTTTGTCACACTCCCATTTTGCATGAGCTGAACTCAAAGATCTGAAACATTTCCCACATATACAGAAGACCCATTACTCTCAAATATTGTTCACAAATTTGTCTAAATCTGCGTTGGTGAGCACTTCTGCTTTGCCGAGATAATCATTCCCACCTCACAGGTGTGGCATATCAGGGTGCTGATTAGACAGCATGAATATTGCACAGGTGTGCCTTAGACTGCCCACAATAAAAGGCCACTCTGAAATGTGCAGTTTGATCACACAGCACAATGCCCAGATGTCGCAACATTTGAGGGAATTGGCATGCTGACTGCAGGGATGTCTACCAGAGCTGTTGCCCGTGCAATGAATGTTAATTTCTCTACCATAAGCCGTCTTCAAGGGCGTTTCAGAGAATTTGGCAGTACATCCAACCGGCCTCACAACCGCAGACCACGTGTAACCACACCAGCCCAGGACCTCCACATCCTTCATGTTCACCTCCATGATCGTCTCAGACCAGCCACCCGGACAGCTGCAGCAACAATCGGTTTGCATAACCAAAAAATGTCTGCACAAACTGTCAGAAACCGTCTCAGGGAAGCTCATCTGCATGCTCGTCGTCCTCATCGGGGTCTGGACCTGACTGCAGTTCGTCGTCGTAACTGACTTGAGTGGGCAAATGCTCACATTCGAAGGCGTCTGGCATGTTGGAGAGGCGTTCTGTTCATGGATGAGTCCCGGTTTTCACTGTTCAGGGCAGATTACAGACGGGATGCTGGATGTGGAGGTCCTGGTCTGGTGTGGTTACACATGGTCTGCAGTGGTGAGGCCGGTTGAATGTACGCCAAATTCTCTGGCTCCTCAGTGCGTATCCAGTCTCGCGAGACTTCGCGAAGCAATAACTTCGGCTCATCAGAGCCAATGCATTCTAATACTGTACGGAGCTCCTGCTCCGTACAGTATTAGAACTAAGTTTTATGCGAATCAGCTTCGGATGTTTCATCCCTACTCATAATCCATAGAACACTTTGGAAACTGCTTATCTGCATCTGGTTTGTGTGGTACACCTAGCACTGCCACACTTTCCTGCACATTTCCAGCTTTGTGTTACCAACATTATCAATCAGCATTGTCAAATCACATACATTTTTACCAGCAGGGGGAGCTTCCTCCCCGATCACAGCCTGCAAAGAAAAAGGGGTTTCATCATCATCATCATATATTTCACATAACTCCACATTTTCATTATGCATTTCAATTAACTTCACATATTCATTCTGCACTATTGTTTTCAATGGCCAGTTCCCTTACACCATCATTTAAAGGGACAGGTAAAGGTTCTGCAGGAATTTTGTCACTTGCTGCAGAAGTGTCTGATCTTCCCCACAACTCCCAGAACAACGGGAAATCATGGCCCAACATTACATCATGCAAGAGCCTTTTTGTAACACCAAGTTCATAAATCCAAGTTCTCACTGGAGTCTCACACTCAAGGCTCATGCACACGAACGTATTTTCTTTCCGTGTCCGTTCCGTTTTTTGGGCGGAAACCATTCATTTCAATGGGTCCGCCAAAAAAAACGGAAGTAATGCGGAAGTGTGCATTCCATTTCAGTATTACCGTTCCGCAAAAAAATAGAACATGTCAATATTATTGTCCGTATTACGGACAAGAATAGAACTGTTCTATTAGGGGCCAGCTGTTCTTTTCTTGCAAAATACGGAATGCACATGGATGTCATCTGTATTTTTTGCAGACCGCAAAATACATACGGTCGTGTGCATGAGCCCTCAGTGAGAGCCACAGGATAGTCTTTGTCATCCCCATGTATGTCCAGCACACAGCTTTTTGTCAAACACATAGCCCCAAGCTACCAAACTGGCTCCAGCCCTTGGTTCCTGGTCACACAATCACATACAGGCTCCTCAGTGCAGCCGTTGCCATGGAAAACACCTTGGCCTTGAATCCAGTCTTCCTTCTC
The DNA here is from genome assembly GCA_033119425.1 of Bufotes viridis. NCBI lineage: Eukaryota > Metazoa > Chordata > Amphibia > Anura > Bufonidae > Bufotes > Bufotes viridis. The sequence goes on from CM065590.1 coordinate 236,054,175, forward strand.
AAGCTGACGAGTCACACACTCTGCTGAAGACTTTTCCTCAGATTCTCCAACCTCACAATTTGAAGCACTTTCTCCGCTCCATAGCTGCCAAAACACCGGAAAGTTTCTGCTCAGGATGAATTCTATCTCCAGGGTCTCACATTCAAAGTGTACAGTACTGAGCCATAGTCCGTTACAAAGGTTAGAGACACAGTGGGCAGAAAGTCCAGAACATCGGGCATGACCCGAGACACTTGTTGGGGGTAATCTAGAATGACCCCCAGCGAGATTCCCCCAATCACCAACTCACAGGATCTCTCACTGTTTTGTTAGAACTCCTGATCAAACAATCATCCATTGCACAGTCCTCCAGCTGGCATTAGTCCCAGCAATACTTTGTTGCACCTGATGAGCTCCCCCAAGACGCAACAACTTCCACCTAGGATTTCATAGTGACCCAAAAAATGTTTTTCCTTCACAGGTCAGTCTCTTTCACTTGCGCTTCCGGCCCTTTAAAGATTTCCTTGCAACACAGCAAAAGTGTCCAGATTTGCTACAGCAGCTTTATCCAGACATTGTCATCCCGTCGCCCCTAGCGACACTTTGCTTTTTAACTTTCTGTTGCCCCTAGCAACAACATTGTGCCCTTTTAGCAGGGACACATGCCCTTAGCAACCTGCTGTTACCCTTTTTGCATGGACACTGCCCGCATCCTCCACCAATTGTACAGGATCGCTCTCTCTCAGGGGGTTGCAATCACAGATTTCTCCTCTGACAACGGTGTTCAAGTCCAAAAGCTGCTTTATTTTGGCACTTCAGCACCATCACACACATAAACATCGAAAATAAACACCTGCCTGCCTGGGCTCTACCTAAGGCCCCTTGCAGACGAGCATGAGCAGACTAGGTCTGGATACGTTGCGGATGCGTTTAGTGAAAACTGCACGATTTTGCAAGCAAGTACATTCAGTTTTGTTTGCGATCATGTTCAGTTGTTATCGCGTGGTTTAATACGTTTTGCACGCACGTGATAAAAAACTGAATATTTACAAACAACATCTCTTAGCAACTATCTGTGAAAAACACATCACATCCGCACTTGTTTGTGGACGCCATTTTCACGCAGCCCCATTCACTTCTTTTGGGCCAGCGTTGTGTGAAAATCGCTAAATATAGAATATGCTGCGATTTGTATGCAATGCACAAGTGATGTGTGAAAACCAACGCTCATGTACGCAGACTCATTGAAATGAATGGGTCCGGATTCCTTGCGGGCTCAATGTGTTCATATCACCTGCGATCACATCCGGCAAAAGACAATATATGTAGTGGAAGGGTGTGGACTGGCAGATCCCACTACCAAACCTATCCCCCAGTCCACTTGAAATCCCACCCAGAACAACATCTAGACAAAACTGTCTCAGCAAACTACACTTTGCTGAAACCCCTGCAGCTTTCTGGATTTCAGTTATCTCACCCAGCACTTATACTGTACACATCACCACAATATATATATTAAAAGTACCTCTTTAACAACGGCCAGACCCACCATCATCTCTGGCTGATTGCCAGGGCAAAATATTGAGCCTTATTTGTCAAAACTTTAATTTAGAAAATTTGGCTGCAAAAAGATAGCTCTGGGCACAACTCATCTAATTGCCCCAGTGTTCCTAAGACATCTTTTTATACACTTTAGTGGTACATTGCACAGTACGTCTATCCGTTTTTCAGGACAGTTCTTCCATCCATATAACCACATAGATGAGTTTATGTATCCTCACATCATATATAAAAATGGAATTCTAATTACGGTACATGAGTCTACTTAAATCTGAGAAACTAGAATAAAATAAACCATATACGGTATACAAAATATATAAATGACACCAGCATGCCCGAATGGGAAAGAAAAAATTGATGGGGCTTCAGTGTTGTACTGTGTAAATCATTTATCAAGCTTGGCTGTCATGTCAGGTCTGACATTGTTTAAACCTCCGCACCATATTCAGTACCACACAGTGCAATATGGAGCACCATATTCCTATGGTGCACCAGTAATAATGAAATCCTCTCTTAAAGTGTAGTTTTTAACATACTGATAACTATGTCCCAGCATATATGATACAAGGGGCAAGAAGATGCAATAACACTGGGACAAATTCCAATACTGGCTTTCTGGTCCACTGGACAACCAGAATGTAACACACTGGAAAGTAGGTGTGATAGGGTTAATGTTCATGTTTTAATCACCATAGAGAATTCTATACATGAGGAATATCTTTAGTGTCATTCTTCATGCAAATGCTGCATTTCACTTTGCCATGATGGCAGGTATTATTGGGAAGATTTCACATTTTCACTTCCTTTGCTTTATAAAAATATTTCAGCATCAATTTTAGAAAGAAACTGAATTTTTATAGTCAGGAATGGGGCGAATTTATATACAATCCATACATTTCGTGTTCATTTTCTAATCGAGAAGCTTGAGTATTTTGGCAGATGGCTTTCAGCAGAGACAGTTATAGTATAAGGATGTTTCAGCAGAGGGAAGTGACAGCTTACAAAAGGCTATGACAAGACATTACCATGCAGATAAATAAGATCCTCTCAATATGCCTCTGTAGACATTGATGGAAGGTCCAGAGCTAAGAGACAAACTACTGATGCATAATAATAACAAATGGAGAAAAGGGCAAGAACAAGGAAAAGAATGTATTCAGACGGACAAATTGTAGTCTCTTCAACCGAAAGTTTCAGAAACCTTGAAATGTCAAAACTTAAAGTTACAAAACTATGGGCCAGACATACTAATCAAAATCCTCCAAAAAATCTCATATTGAGCAAAAAACTTGCATGTGCCACATTTATTGTTTTATCCAGTTTTGCACCTCACTGGACAGTTTTAAAGAGTGTTTAGAAAAGAGGTGAAGATAACAGGAATAAAATTGTGAGACTTATTTACAGAATGTGTCATTATGATGCAAAATAATAGTGTAAATTCAGTCCAACCTAGGCGTTGGACCTATATGTTGGACTGAATTTACACCAACCTAGAGATGGCATAAGGAAAAGTGTCTAATCTTTATATTGCTCGGCATGCACCAATGTGGTAAATATGGCAAGTCTTCGTCTTCTGCCTGTCTTGTCTAGGTTTCTATTGTCTTAATTTTAATCAGTAATAATAAATCTGCCTCTGTATGTATCTCTGTATCAAAACAGTTCTTTCATTTGTCCCTAACAATAAAGAGGATGGGTTACTTTGTGTAACATACTAGGTAACTGCTTAAAGAATATTTCACTTATACAGGGTGATTAAAAAAAGATGTTGTAAAAGTAAAGGCCTGTAGTTAAAAAAAAATTTCACTTCTTGAAAAACGAAAGCTGTGCTGTGATTATTTGCTATGGGCAACAAAGTCAGCTTTCTTTTAGACAGTTTTCATGAATCTGCCCCTTTGTGTAGAGTTTAGTTTAAATCTGTACACAAAGGGGAAGGTTTAAGATGGTGACATCACACAAAACTTTTTCAACAATGGGCTGTTGTGACAGTAAAGAGACATTTTCTGAATAAATTTGGTAACTGTGGTCATCATAGAAACTGCATTTCGCATTGGGTGAAGCAATTCGAAACTATTGACCTATGTCATGGGGAATGTCTGGACCACCCAAAGACTTAAGAAGAAACAGTGATCAAGATTCGAGCCTTGTACAAGCTTGGTCCTTGAAAGTCTACCAGTCTGAACTGCATGTAACTACAAGTGCCACAAATCATATGACCTATCTTTCGAAAATGTCTGACTTGTAAGCCATACAGATTACAAATTGTTGAGAAGCTGAAACTATATGACAAACCGAAGCTTGACTTGTAATGCTGATTGGAAGAGGACAAATTCACTGCCATGCTGGTGTTCGATGGTCAATCACAACGTTAGAATCTGAGAGTCAGAAAGTCACGTGCCCTTATTGGGAACATGAGGGACTCAACCAAAGTAAATGTGTTCTGTGCAGTGAGCAGGCGCAAATTCTACGGTCCCTTCTTTTATGCCAAGAATACTGTCACTAGCCTCCCATATCTGAAAATGTTGAGGGAATGGCTTATGTCACAGACAGTGGAAGTTCTACTAAATGTAGTCTATCAACAGGATGGTGCGCCTCCTCATTTTCAGTTGAATGTTCACCAATAACTGAATGAACTTCTAGCAGAATGTTGGACTGTCCATGCTGGAATAAAAGACTCAACAATATTGTGCTGGCCACCACAATCACCAGATCTTTTATCCTGTGACTTATTTCTGTGGGGCTACATCAAGAGTATATATGAACCTAAGAAGATGCATCAATAAAAAAGTGGAGTCCATATATGCTGGCACACGTCTGAACCGAACTGGACTACCTCCTACACACTTGCCATGTCACCAGTGGAGCTCACATCAAACATTTATAGTCTATAAATAAAACTTGGATACATTGTATGTCTTTTCAAGTTAATAAAGTTGTGTTATGTTCTCTCAGTTATGAATACCAAGGCTATTATTTTGCTCCATTCCTTTTGAATCACCCTTTGTAAAACAAAGATCCTATGAAAATGTTCTAGTTCTTAGTTGACATTTAGTAAACAGAATCTTGAAACAAGCAGAAGCCAGCGCTTAACCCGCTGCCATGTAGCTTCTTATGAAAAAATACTAAGACAGGCAGATGAGGCCATACATACACTGTTAATGCTCAAGTAGAAGACACAACCACAAAATCGGTCTATTATTAATTATCCATTGTCTACTGTATTATAGTGTTCTACAATACATAATCACACCACACCCTGTTACCACATTTCCAAGAAGTTATACTTTCTTAAATACTGTCATTTTGATGATATCCTGTGAAACCATTTAAAGGTGAAAAATAGAGTAATTATGGAATCCTGAAAATAGGTTTTTATTTTTGCATTCTGTGTATATTCTTTGCATGTGACACTTTTGGGTCTGTTTACTTCAACTGTAAGCACCAGTGTCACCAAGTGTTACCATTCACACTACTTTCCACTGCTACTGGAAAGATGGCTGTTGGTATGTCAAGCTCGGCTTTTGATTATTACTGGTGAATGTGTTGTCATTACTGTAGACATTGTAGTGCGGTGGGTTATGTGGATCACAGTCAGGGGCGTTGTTCTGTTTCAGTATCTTGCATGGTGTATTGGTATGCTCCTCTCTTCTCCTACCCCCTCTGTTTCAGCTTCTAGTTGGTTCAGTCTAGCCACTTCCTGTTTTCCCTGTCATGCATTGCTGTTTGTGTGTGCTATAATTCTGAGGAGAATCTATCTGAGGAGAATATTAGTAGTATTTCATTTTCTTGTCAAGGGGAATATTAAAGGCATAATTCTTTTACCATCTGGATTCCCTGCATATCTTGTAATACTGTCTCCGGATTAAAAGACTACTTGATTAACTCCTGGGTGTCTGATGCGTAAACTGTAAGTGGAGAATGTCTGATTCAACAAGTCACCTCACAGATGCGTGATTGTATAAGGCTGACATTTCGAAACGCCACAGTAAAAGAATTGTCTTAGTACTCTCCTTCTCCCGCTAAGAAAATAATATTCTCCTCCTCCAAGTAATAAGCCATCATCATTTGTCTCCGTTATGCTACAGTAATAAGAGTAATATCTTATACTGCTCAGTACTGCATTCACTAGGATCGCAGAAGCTTCTAGCAGTTTCAGTTTCATACAGACTAGGAACTGTATTCAGCCTGTTTTCTGAGGTAAATATCGTCTGCCTGCTGTAAGCTATTAAAAGACTGAACCACCACTAGAGGTGACTGTTGTGTTACAGATGAAATGCAGGACACAGCTAGAAGGATTTCTAAGCCCTCATTAAAAATGAAGGAGGCGCTCCAAACCAACAAAATTGAAATATACAATAATTTATCTATTTTGTGGGAAAAGACTGAACAATGTATGGATGCAGCACATGGATCAGGCTATAACGAAGATCAATTAAAGGCCATGTGTACCAAATTGAATAAAACTTATGATAGTTTTAAGAGACTCTCTGAAAAATATTCTTCTCTGTTATCAAGTCTCAACTCAGAGGAATTCATCCTAGAATTAAAGACCCACGCTGCACTTAATGATGAAAGATATAGCAGATTTAAGTCAATGCTAGAGGACAAGATATCACAACAATATGAAACTGCGTCCCGCCATTCTAACCTTTCAAGGCACTCCAAGGCTTCATCCTGTTCCTCAAAATCTATTGCTCAGTCCTCATCGCTAAGGTCTCGCTCACAGCATTCTTCGCTGAGTACCTTATTGGTGTTGGCAGGCGCAAAAGCGTAAGCAGCGAAGGTACAAGCTCACTGCATTAAAAAGGAAGCAGCCAGTAAGGCACAAGTCACAGAGACACAAGCCCTATCCGAAGCTAATCAAGCAGCTATACAGGCTCAGGCGCAAGCTATACAAGCCCAATCTCAAGCTAATCAAGCAGCTATACAGGCTCAGACGCAAGCGACCAAAGCCAAGGCCGAAGCTGAGTTGGAGGTCCTTCAGAAGGAAAGGGAAGAAGCAGCAGCCATGGCTGAACTCAGAGTTCTTGAAGAAGCTGCTGAAGAAGAAGAAGCTTATCATCCTATGTTCAAGATATCTAATGACTCAGAAGGCTGTACCCTGCAATTCGTCCTAGACCAAAGCAAAGTCAATGCATTTGCACCAGAAGATTTGGGCTCTGCACGCCAGCCTGCTGAACTCACGCGGATAGAAAAAGAGGCAGCTGATAACCATACAGTTGACCCCAGTCCAGTGGACATTTCTCTTTCTTTCAAACCTCTGGCACCTTACACAGTATTTCAGGCGCCATTAGAGACCAAGCCACTTCAAGCTCATCAAATCACATTAAAACCTCCTGAGAATAGTTACATAGCAACCAAGACGCTGGCGCCAAGATTACCAGATGTGAAGCCTTCATTTACGCTTAACCCAGCTGCCACTCCATTCCATCTTCCAACCCCCAAACATAGGGTATCAGATGGTGCCAACAACACCAGCGAGGGAGAAGTTCCCATCGCCATGACGCAGGAAAGAAATAACGCATCAGAAATCGCTAAGTACCTCACTCTCAGGGACATCATCAGTACTAGCCTTACGAACTTTGATGATCGCCCAGAGAACTATAGAAGTTGGAAGGCCATCTTCAAGACAACAGTTCAAACCCTTGCTGTACCGCCTATACAAGAACTTGATTTACTAATTAGATGGCTAGGTCCATGGTCGTCAAACTGTGTTAAGAGACTCAAAATCGTTCATATCTACGAACCAGTCAAAGTCCTTCGTCTCGCATGGGAAAGATTAGAGCAGACATACGGCGGCTCGGAAGTAGTTGAACATGCCTTATTTAAACGACTATACGACTTTCCTGGATTATCCAATACAGACCGCCAAGGGTTCCAGGAATTAAGCGATCTTCTTCTTGAGTTTGAAATCATCAAGGGAGACCCGCAGCTACCAGGTCTCAGCTTTCTTGATACCTCCCATGGTGTGGGCCTGATCGTGGAGAAATTACCCCTCAATATTAAAGACCAATGGGCAACAACAGGTTCAAAATACAAGGAGCAACATTGTGTTCCCTTTCCACCATTTTCATTCTTCTGTAAATTCATCAAGGACTTAGCTAGAGCTAAAAACGATCCGAGCTTCAACACCTTGGGAACCAACATCTTTGGCTCTACTAAACAGAGACACAAGACTTTCAGTCCCAGGCAGAGAAACCCTAAAGGTCTAATTTCAGTAAAAAAAGACAGGGGTTGTGCCCACTACTAACAATGGAAATGATTGCCCTAAGGAACCTGTTCATCATTTCCCTATCCATGATAAACCACATCCTTTAAGTAAATGCCTTGTCTTCATAGCAAAGCCCTTTGAGGAACGTAAGGAGTTCCTAAGGATTCAAAATATCTGCTTCAGATGCTGTGCATCCACTAAGCACTTCACCAGAGACTGTAAGGTTCCAGTCAAGTGTCTGAATGTAATAGTGATCTACACATGACCGCTGTTCACCCGGGACCAATCAGGCGGAACCTAGAACCAGTTAACTGGCACAAGCCACATTCCGATCAAGGCGGGGAAAGTGCCGACCGACTAACCACAACCGTCATGCCCAGATGCACAAAGGTATGTGGAGAAGGACTTGTGTGCGGTAAGTCTTGTTCTAAGATTTGCCTCGTGGATGTGTTTCCTACTGCACAACCAGAGAAGACCATAAGAATGTATGCTATTCTAGATGAATAAAGTAATCATTCCCTAGCTAGCCCTAAGTTCTTTGATCTGTTCAGGATAGAGGGAGAGACTACACCCTACACCCTAGGAACATGCTCTGGTCTTGTGACAACCTCAGGAAGACGAGCTAATGGTTTCACCTTGAAGGCCATTAAAGGAGATAAGAAACTCTCTCTTCCAACCCTTAGTGAGTGTGACAAATTGCCGGACACAAGAGATGAGATTCCCACACCTGAAGCCGCACAGCATCACCCTCATCTCAGGAACATAGCCAGAGAGATTCCTCCCCTTGATAACCATGCCGAAATCTTACTCTTGCTAGGTAGAGACATTCTTGAGGCTCATAAGGTCCTTGAACTTCGCAATCGCCCTTTCAACGCTCCATATGCGCAGAAACTTACAGTGGGTTGGATCATCGTGGGCGATGTATGTCTGGACAGAACCCGCAGACCCTGCCAAGTACACTCCTTCAGAACTGAAGTATTAATAGGGGGGCGAACTTCTTACTTAAGACAGTGTCCTAACCACTACTATGTGTAAGAGGTTCCTTGCCCAAATATTCTAAAAACATCAGAAAGCAGCTTAAATCCAACGGAGTCAGCTGCAGAAAAATTTTCCTGGACAGAGGGGCAGCTTGTAGAAAGGCCTTCAGGATCTCAATTGGAGCCCTCTTCAAGCCCTTCCCAGCTTTGCAGTCCTCACACAGTTTATCATAATGAATCCTATATCTTCACTGACAACATGCCTTCTGATTCATGTAGTTCTGATGAGACAATGCAGAAACGTGAGTCTTCCAGTCAACTGTTTGACAAGGAGTTTAATTCTCTAAAAGAAGTATCTTCTGAACGTTCTATAAAGGAGGTTCCTTAAACAGAGGAAGAGTTCATTTCAGATACTTTGCAAGAACCTTCAGTTCCATCTGCAGTTGTTGATTGCACCCAAGAGGATTACAGTTCTTCCCAGTCTTCAATGGATGAGCACCTTCATATTGCTCAGCCATTTCTGTAAACCACAGGGAAAAGTTCACCACCAATGTCCATGACAAATACTGCATGTCAACAACCTAAGTCCGTATGTACAAAGACAGATCCCATTTTAGAAGTGAAAAGCAGACATGAGCATTTGCGTTCACGATTCATAGACCGAAAGCAATCTACATCTAAATCAGCCTCACAAAATAAGCGCGCTCGCTCTAAATTGGTAACACAGACAGAGAAGTCACATTCTAAATCTTTGGCAAGATCAAGGAGAACCAAGTCTTGCTCAGCTTCTAATGAAAGCAACAGACAATCTCCTGTAATAAAAAAAGAAGAAGTCCACATCTGGGGTGCATATAAGATCACTCAAGAATAAACCCAAAAATAAAGGAAATATTCCTGCGCCATCTGGTGTTTTTAAAGAGCACAACCTTTATAAGTTTCGGTGGAAGCGGGTACAACATCTCGCCAGTCAGTTCTGGAAAAGGTGGATAAGAAAGTACCTCTGCCTCTAGCAAGAACGCAGAAGGTGCCAAGAACCAAGGCCTAATATAAAGGAAGGAGATTTTGTTCTGTTAAGAGACAAACAGGTTGATCGTCTCGACTGGCCTACTGGACTTATTACTAAAGTCGTTTCCAGTTTGGATTGAAAGAACTTCCATTGAGATTCCTTCTACCAGAGATGCTCATCATCTTTTGGGACTGTTTCCAGTACCAGCTCTATGGTCTGAAATTAAGACATATCCTTTTTTGGTTTGAATAAATGTTCATTGCATGTTTCCTTGTCAGGTTTATGGACATTATTCATCTGTTTATTCATCATTAACTCCTGGGTGTCTGATGCCTAAACTGTAAGTGGAGAATGTCTGATTCACCTCACCTCACAGATGCGTGATTGTATAAGGCTGACATTTCGAAACGCCACAGGCGTAACTATCGTAGCGGCAGACCATGCATCTGCTATGGGGCCCAGGGCAAGAGGTGGCCCAGTCTTAGTTGGTATTATCTCCTCTTCTACTGGAGGTGAAAACTTGGTCATGACTATATCCTCTAAACTAAAGGAACAACTTTTAGCAAATGAGGCAGTGGAAAAATGGCCCAAGGGTCATTGAAAAGGGTTAAGGCAGAAATCCTTCTGTCCTGTTTAGGGGGCCTGGTTTGATCCTCGCTATGGGGCGGTTACTTCTCTATGTATGCCACTGATCACAGTGTGGTAGCAGTGGTTGACTGGGGAAGTGGTTTGCTGGCAGGGTACTTTTTGGATCTTAACGTGAAAGCGATTTTAAGACACAGTTTCCTACAATAGAAGAAGCACAGTTGGAACTCGAATCAAATGACATTTAAATACTACTCTGCTTACTGGAGCTGCCTTAAACTGTGTTTAGACTGCATTTCAATGTATGAAGAGCATTAAACACAGAAAATGCACACACAAAAAATGCTTCTTCTGCATCATTTTCATCTGTCCTATTGTTAAATATATATATATATATATATATATATATATACACAATGTTAGACCAGCACCCTTGAAAAATGTGAAAAAAGGGGTTCAGGTGCATGTTACCACGGCTAAAGTTTAAATGCAAATGAGGACTACGAGTAGCAGTACACAGGTCCATGCACAAAGACATAAGCAACCACTGGAAACATGAATAAATGGAAATTGCATTACTAGTAACATAGTATATAAGACCGAAAAAAGACATTTGTCCATCCAGTTCGGCCTGTTTCCTACAAGTTGATCCAGAGGAAGGCAAAAAACCCCTGTGAGGCAGAAGCCAATTTTCCTCACTTATGGGGAAAAAAATTCCTTCCCGACTCCAATCAGGCAATCAGAATAACTCCCTGGATCAACGACCCCTCTCTAGTAGCTGCTATACTTATTATATGAAAACTACAGTAGACGATTATTTGATTCTCATAAGCAGGACCTATACTAACAGACGGGGCTATTGACCTACAAAATTTCAGGGGAACACACACACATATATATATATATTGTGGGGAGTCGCTCTGGTAGACAGCGGTGCAGGTGCAGTTTAGAGGCAAAACAAGGAGTCCAGATTGTGCAACAAACAGTGTTTTATTCACACTTGCACACCCTTAATGAAAAACAGTCTCTTTGGTGACAGTTCACACACAACGGAAATAACGTGGCAAAACAAAAACAGGCCAACACAGGGTCCAGTCACCTGGGTGGTTTAGGTGCGGGTTCACACCTAGCAGTCGGCCCAGCCGCAGGCGATTCCACCTTCAGGTTGCAGGGAAACACCACCTTGCTGAGCTCCGTCCTCCAGCACAGAGAACCTCACAGTCCTGTTAGCAGGCTCCAGGATAATCACCACCCAGACACAGCTGCTGGCTGTGTTTTATATCCAGCCCAAAACCAGGACTGGACCGTGGGGAGTAGGCACCCACCCTACACTTTACCTACTCCCAGTAAGAGCCGGCCCGGATTAGCTTTGCAGCCAAACTAAGTAACAAAGTCTAGCAGCATAAGCTGCTGCAGACAAAACACCGGCTCTCACCTCACCGAGGCCAGCAACCTCGGTGACACGTACCTGCCATCGCATATGATACCTTGCACCCTCTTACACACCCCCCTTTGTTCAGCCCTGAGGGGTGAACACACGTGAGGCAGTGGACGCGGGACAGGGCATCTGCGTTGCCCTGCAAGCGGCCTGCCCTGTGTTCCACGGAGAATTTGAAATTTTGAAGCGATAGGAACCACCTGGTGACCCGAGCATTCCTCTCCTTGGCCTGACTCATCCATTTGAGGGGAATGGTCGGTCACCAGACGGAATCTCCTCCCTAACAGGTAGTAGCGGAGACTTTCGAGTGCCCACTTGATAGCCAGGCACTCCCTCTCCACTATACTATATCTGGACTCGGCGGGGCTGAGCTTACGGCTCAGGAAGACAACGGGATGTTCTTCCCCGTTGACCTCCTGCGACAGTACCGCACCGAGGCCTACCTCCGAGGCGTCGGTCTGTACGACAAACTCCTTGTTGAAGTCGGGTGTCACCAAAACCGGGGACCCACACAGGGCCGACTTCAACGCGGAGAAAGCCTCCTCCGCCTTCTCACTCCAGCTAACTCTCCCAGACTTTCGCCCCTTCAACAGGTCTGTCAATGGCGCTGCTATTGTGGCAAAGTAGGGCACAAACCTCATGTAGTATCCTACAATCCCCAGGAACGACTTTACCTGCCTGGTGGTGACCGGTCGGGGCCAGTTACGAATGGCCTCTACCTTAGTTACCTGAGGTTTGATGACTCCCCGCCCAATAACATATCCCAGATATTTTGTCTCCTCTAACCCTATGGAGCACTTCTTTGGGTTAGCTGTCAGTCCGGCTTTCCTCAGGGCATCCACTACCGCCTGCACCTTGGGTAAATGGCTTTCCCAGTCGGTGCTGTGGATGACTACATCATCTAAGTAGGCCGAGGCGTACCGACGATGTGGTCGCAGCACTATGTCCATTAACCTTTGGAAAGTGGCGGGGCGCCATGCAGGCCAAAGGGTAACACCTTGTAGTGATACAGGCCCTGCGGGGTAACAAATGCGGTTTTTCCTTAGCCGACTCCGTTAAGGGTACCTGCCAGTACCCTTTAGTGAGGTCCAGCACAGAAAAATAACGGGCTTGTCCTAAACTTTCAACAAGCTCGTCTACTCGGGGCATGGGATACGCGTCAAACTTGGATACTTCATTTAACTTGCGAAAGTCGTTGCAGAACCGCAGCGTCCCATCCGGCTTAGGTATTAGGACTATGGGACTGGCCCACTCACTTTTCGACTCCTCAATGACATCGAGCTTCAACATTAACTGCACTTCCTCCGCGATGGCCCGCCGCCGAGCCTCGGGTACCCGGTATGGTTTTAACCGGACCTTGGCCTGAGGCTCAGTGGCGATGTCATGTCGGATGAGAGACGTGCGGCCAGGGAGGTCGAGAACACATCCGTGTTCCGACTGAGAACTCCCTGACTTCCTGAACTTGTTTGGAAGACAGGCTGTCTGCAATTTTACCGTGGTTACGGCTTCACAGGCCTCGAACTGTGGGGCTGGACCCTTTTCACCTAGAAGCCCTGGCCGGGGCTGTGGTCGTCGGCCGCGTCCCTATCTTTCCACGGCTTAAGTAAATTCACGTGGTACACCTGCTCCGGCTTGCGCCGCCTGGCTGGTGTACCTTGTAATTCACTTCCCCTACCTTCTCGATCACCTCATAGGGGCCCTGCCACCTAGCTAGGAATTTGCTGTCAGGGTGGGTACCAGAACCAAAACCCGATCTCCCGGATTGAAGTCCCGTACCCGAGCCTGACGGTTGTACACCCTACTCTGGGCTTGTTGCGCTGCCTCCATATGCTCCCGGACCAAGGGCAACACCCTTTCCATCCGTTCCTGCATCTGGGCGACATACTCAATGACACTTTTGTGGGGGACAGGCTGTTGTTCCCATGCTTCCTTGGCGATATCCAACAGGCCCCGAGGGTGTCTGCCATAAAGCAGTTCGAAGGGCGAGAACCCAGTAGAGGCCTGGGGCACCTCTCGCACTGCGAACATGAGATAGGGCAGAAGCAGATCCCAGTCCTTCCCATCTCTAGACACCACCCTCTTTAACATATTTTTAGAGTTTGGTTAAACCTCTCCACAAGACCGTCTGTTTGCGGATGGTAAGCGGACGTCCGTAACTGCTTTATACGCAACAATTTACACAGTTCCCTCATTACTTTGGACATAAAAGGGGTCCCTTGGTCTGTCAGAACCTCTTTTGGCAGGCCCACACGGAAAACATCTCCATTAACTCTTTGGCAATGAGCTTAGCTGAGGTATGTCGCAGAGGCACCGCCTCCGGATACCGAGTGGCATAGTCGAGAACTACCAGAATGTGTTGGTGGCCCCTGGCAGACTTTGGTACAGGCCCAATTAAATCCATAGCGATTCGCTCAAACGGTACTTCAATGATTGGCAGAGGTACCAGAGGACTACGGAAATGTGGCTGGGGGCTAGTTATCTGACAGGTCGGACAGGACTTACAATAATTCTCTACCTCCTTGAACACACTGGGCCAATAAAATCGCTGCAGTATGCGGTCCTGGGTTTTCTGCCACCCCAGGTGTCCCCCAAGAACATGTTGGTGGGCAAGCTCCATGACAAGCTTGCGATACGCTGTGGGCACCACCAACTGTTCAACAGGTTCGCCTCGGATTTGGTTCACCCGATACAACATATCCTGCAGAACAATAAATCGTGGGAACATTAATTCAGCCCCTGGTTTCTGGGGTTTCCCATCAATTTCCAGCACATTCTCCCAGGCCCTGGTTAGGGTTTGGTCCCGGTGTTGTGCGGTCCCAAAATTTTCCCGGAGACATTGAGGTCTGCCAACTCAGGTCCCGGTGGCAAGTCCTCCGTGTCTCCCACCATTACACTCAGTGGGGTTGTCTCCCCCTCTACCGCTGGAGCAGTGGTCACCCCTACCGCCGGCCCTTCAGACTCGGGCTCCCAGGGTTCTGGCCTTCCAGTGGTATCAGGCCACTCCACTAGGGTCACCCCTGTCTCGGGTCCCTCAGATACCTTTATTACCGGCCACAGTGCCGGAAAACCGGGGAAGTCCCTCCCAAGTATCAGTTCGTGTGGGAGTTTAGTAGCGACAGCCACCTCGTGGGTCCACCTACCAGCCGCGGTGGACAAAGTCACTAGTGCAGTGGGGTAGTCTTTCAGGTCTCCATGGATGCACAGGACCCCGACTTTACGGCCAGTATACTCCGCAGGCCGTACAAGAGCAGCCCTTACCAGGGAGACTAAACTCCCGGAGTCCAGCAGAGCCACCGCCAGAGAGTCTCCCACCTCTACCTGACACAGGTGGTTATGGTCCTGCACCTCACGGGTGCCAGTTGCGCACAGCTTCCGTGCATACAGGGAGTGACGACCCCGTAGTTCATATCCATCGGCTCATCCCGATGCGGACAGTCGGCCCTGATGTGGCCTGGCTCCTGACACCTCCAGCATACCACGGGAGGCGGACTCGCAGGGGGTATATTCCGTGCAGGCCGCTCTGTCGCCGGACGTCGGAACTGGGGCAGAGGCCTCCGGGGTTTGACTGACCCCTTCCCGCAAGAGTCCCCTGCAGGTTTCTGGTGGCCTCGTAGCGCTCCACCAGGTCGACCATCTCCAGGGCATTGGTGGGCGATACCTGGCCGATCCAGTGCTGGCGGGGATAAGGCAGGGCCCTCCAAAAGATGTCCGCCAACAGTCGATCCAGCATGGCAGTGGGACTTAGTAGATCGGGCTGCAGCCACTTTTGCAGCCTGTGCAGCAGATCGTAGTACTGCGGCCTAGCGGGTTCAGTCGTTTTAAAGTCCCACTGGTGGACACTTTGGGCGCGGACCAGCACGTTCACGCCCAGTCTGGCCCAGTCTCTCCTTTCACGGTGTCATAATCTGCCGCTTGATCGTCCGACAAGTCGAAAAACACCTGCTGGGGTCCGGAAGCCAGGAAAGGAGCGACCACCTCAGCCCACTGGTCACGGGGTTACTTTTCCCTCACGGCGACCTTCTCAAAAACCGCCAGGTACGTCTCAACGTCGTCTGCGGGGGTCATTTTTGGGATCGCCGCACGGACCGCTTTCCGGGCATCATGGACGTGGTGGGACGCTCCTGCCGCCTGTAACGCCATCACATGTTGTAGCAGTAGCTGGTTAGTCTCCCGCTGCTGCACGTTAGCCTCTATGAGAGCCTTCACAGCAGCCTCCATGTTGCCAGAAACTCCTGCTTGCAGCTTTGCTGGCTTAATATATTCCATGCACTTTAGAAAAACAAAACTTCGGCGTTCACGCCAGCCTCACTGCGCATGCCCGCATCCTCCACCAAATGTGGGGAGTCGCTCTGGTAGACAGCGGTGCGGGTGCAGTTTAGAGGCAAAACAAGGAGTCCAGATTGTGCAACAAACAGTGTTTTATTCACACTTGCACACCATAAATGAAAAACAGTCTCTTTGGTGACAGTTCACACACAACGGAAATAACGTGGCAAAACAAAAACAGGCCAACACAGGGTCCAGTCACCTGGGTGGTTTAGGTGCGGGTTCACACCTAGCAGTCGGCCCAGCCGCAGGCGATTCCACCTTCAGGTTGCAGGGAAACACCACCTTGCTGAGCTCCGTCCTCCAGCACAGAGAACCTCACAGTCCTGTTAGCAGGCTCCAGGATAATCACCACCCAGACACAGCTGCTGGCTGTGTTTTATATCCAGCCCAAAACCAGGACTGGACCGTGGGGAGTAGGCACCCACCCTACACTTTACCTACTCCCAGTAAGAGCCGGCCCGGATTAGCTTTGCAGCCAAACTAAGTAACAAAGTCTAGCAGCATAAGCTGCTGCAGACAAAAACCCCGGCTCTCACCTCACCGAGGCCAGCAACCTCGGTGACACGTACCTGCCATCGCATATGATGCCTTGCACCCTCTTACAATATATATATATATATATATATATATATATTGAATTGGTTTGTAACTAACTGGGTTTGTTTTGAATGTCACAAAAATTCTTCTGCAAATTAACCCAAAGCTTTTAGGTTCGCAGCTCCATTTTGCTGCACATGTCGGTGAGAAAAACCACAAGGGAGGAAGAGGAAGGATGTTCACATGACCCCTGGGAGGAAGTGGAGGGGGGAAAATTTGCCCTGATTGGCTCACAGGCTGAAGAACAGACTCATTAGCCAATCAGTGGGGCAGCAGGCAGGGAAATGCAGTTACATAATATCATTCTGTGTTGGGCTACTGATGAGGGCGGATGGGTATGTTCAGTATCTGACAGAAAACAATCTTATACAGTATACAGAGTCATAAGCAAGCCTCTATTCGAGTGTTCCAGGGACAGAATAGAAAGAAATAATTGTTTAGAATAGGGAGGACTTTGAGAGGCTGAGTCACAGTGCTGCATATGAAAAGAGAGACAGCTGTGTTTTTCCCCCCAAAACCTCCAGATTCTACATAGGCTTATTGCTAGAAAATGGCCCAATAGAATTCTTCTTCAAACTCTGAGCAATTGCACATTTTTTTCAGTGCATTATATCTATCCGCTGTTATTAAACGTGTTGCCTTATAGCAGAAGCAATATCTGGCAATAATGCCATTTTTATACCAGGGAAATAAATGCCCCCCATGCATTCCTTTGATCTGATGCGCTGGTTCTTTCTGAAGAGACGCAGCATATGGAAGCATAGGATAGCAGCAAATGGAGCTCAGATTGTAATTCTATTGAACTACAGTGTATACTAAAAGCGATCTGAAGATTACATATTCTAGCATCCAAGGGAATCCGAATATGTAGATGAAAAGAAAAAACATTTTGTTTCAGTATTAAAATGCAAGAAAAACTTTATAACTATGTATATCTTTGTAATTGTACTGACCCAGAGAATGAAGGGGACATTCTTTGGTCTCTATTTGTGACACAATGTGTCCCATGGCTTTATGCTATCGGAATTGTACACTACTTTTTATATCCTCACCTTGGAGCTGGTATAGTTTTTGTCCAAAATATGCGCTGAAAGCTAAGAACACACAGACACTGGATACTAGACAAAAACTTGACCCAAAGATTGTCCATAAAAACACTTATGTCTAGCATGTGTAAATAAAAAAAATGATGGTGCCTACTAGAGTTGAGCGAACCAGTCGAGTTTCATTTTAAAAAAGTTTGGTTTGGACTCGAATGGGTTTGGGCTGAACCGAAGTTGCTCCAATTGCCCTGAAAGTTGGTATATAACCCCCTCTAGCTTCCTAGGACATTTTTTTTTTTAGTAAAACCTGTTACCTCTTTTCGTTTATTTTTCATGATTTTTTATATAATCAAGTCATTTATGCTGCACCTTAACCACTTCAGCCCCCCTAGCTTAAACACCCTTAATGACCAGGCCACTTTTTACAATTCCGCACTACACTACTTTACCCGTTTATTGCTCCGTCATGCAACTTACCACCCAAATGAATTTTACCTCCTTTTCTTCTCACTAATAGAGCTTTCATTTGGTGGTATTTCATTGCTGCTGACATTTTTACTTTTTTTGCTATTAATCAAAAATTACCGAAATTTTTGCAAAAATGACATTTTTCACTTTCTGTTGTAAAATTTTTCAAAAAACTACATTTCTATATAAATTTTTCTCTAAATTTATTGTTCTACATGTCTTTGATAAAAAAAGTCCAATAAGTGTATATTTATTGGTTTGGGTAAAAGTTATAGCGTTTACAAACTATGGTGCAAAAAGTGAATTTCGGCATTTTGAAGCAGCTCTGACTTTCTGAGCACCTGTCATGTTTCTTCAGGTGCTAGAATGTCAGAAAAGTATAAATACTCCCCAAATGACACCATTTTAGAAAGAAGACACCCCAAAGTATTCACGGAGGGGCTTGGTGAGTTCATGTATCATTTCATTTTTTTCACAAGTTAGCGGAAAATGACACTTTCTGAGAAAAATAAAATAAAAAAAGTTTCAATTTCTGCTAACTTCTGGCAAAAAAAAAAAATCTCAGACGGACTCACTATGCCCCTCAGTGAATACCTTGGGGTGTCTACTTTCCGAAATGGGGTCATTTGTGGGTGTGTTTACTGTTCTGGCATTTTGGGCAGGGCTAAATTGTGAGCCGCCATGTAAAGCTAAAGGTACTCGTTGGAATTTGGACCCTTTGCACCCAGGCTGCAAAAAGTGTCACTTATGTGGTATCGCCAGTACTCAGGAGAAGTAGGGCAATGTGTTTTGGGGTGTATTTTTACATATATCCATGTTGGGTGAGAGAAATATCTCTGTAAATTGTCAACTTTGTATAAAAATTTTTAAAAGTTGTCGTTTACAGAGATATTTCTCACACAAAGTATGGGTATATATAAAATTACACCCCAAAACACATTGCCCCACTTCTCCTGAGTACGGCGATACCACATGTGTGCCACTTTTTGCAGCCTGGGTGCAAAGGCCCTAAAACCAATGAGTACCTTTAGGATTTCACAGGGCATTTTTACACATTTGGATTCCAGACTTCTTCTCACGCTTTAGGGGCCCCTAAAATGCCAGGACAGTATAAATACCCCACATGTGACCCCATTTTGGAAAGAAGACACCCCAAGGTATTCCGTGAGGGGTATGGTGAGTTCATGTAAAATTTTATTTTTGTCACAAGTTAGTGGAATATGAGACTTTGTAAAAACAAAAAAAAAATATCAATTTCCGCTAACTTGTGCCAAATTTTTTTTCTGTGAACTCGCCATGCCCCTCACAGAATACCTTGGGGTGTCTTCTTCCAAAATGGGGTCACATGTGGGGTATTTATACTGCCCTGGCATTTTAGGGGCCTCTAAAGCGTGAGAATCCAAATGCGTAAAATGGCCTCAGAAATCTTAAAGGTACTCATTGGTTTTAGAGCTCTTTGCATTTGGCTGCAAAAGTGTCACTCATGTGGTATCGCCAGTACTCAGGAGAAGTAGGGCAATGTTTTGGGGTGTATTTTATATATACCCATACTGTGTGTGAGAAATATCGCTGAAAACGACAACTTTTTACATTTTTTATTCAAAGTTGTCAATTTACAGAGATATTTCTCTCACCCAGCATGGGTATATGTAAAAATACACCCTAAAACACATTGCCCTACTTCTCCTGAGTACGGCGATACCACATGTGTGACACTTTTTGCAGCCAAGATGCGCAAGGGGCCCAAATTCCAATGAGTACCTTTTAGGAGGGCATTTTTACGCATTTTCTTCTCACGCTTTAGGGCCCCTAAAATGCCAGAGCAGTATAAATACCCCACATGTGACCCCATTTTGGAAAGAAGACACCCCAAGGTAATCCGTGAGGGGCATGGCGAGTTCATAGAAGAATTTTTTTGGCACAAGTTAGTGGAAATTGATTTTTTATTGTTTTTTCTCACAAAGTCTCCCTTTCCGCTAACTTTTGACAAAAAGTTTAATTTTTCATGGACTCACTATGCCCCTCAGCGAATACCTTGAGGTGTCTTCTTCCAAAATGGGGTCACATGTGGGGTATTTATACTGCCCTGGCATTTTAGGGCCCTAAAGCGTGAGAAGAAAAATGCGTAAAAATGCCATTCTAAAAGGTACTAATTGATTTGGGCCTTTGCGCATCTTGGCTGCAAAAGTGTCACTCATGGGTATCGCCGTACTCAGGAGAAGTAGGGCGATGTGTTTTAGGGTGTATTTTTACATATACCCATGCTGGGTGAGAGAAATATCTCTGTAAATTGACAACTTTGAATAAAAAAATTAAAAAGTTGTCGCTTACAGCGATATTTCTCACACAAAGTATGGGTATATATAAAAATACACCCCAAACACATTGCCCTACTTCTCCTGAGTACGGCGATACCACATGAGTGACACTTTTTGCAGCCAAGATGCGCAAAGGGCCCTAAAACCAATGAGTACCTTTAGGATTTCACAGGACATTTTTACGCATTTGGATTCTCACGCTTTAGGACCCCTAAAATGCCAGGGCAGTATAAATACCCCACATGTGACCCCATTGTGGAAAGGAGACACCCTAGGTATTCCGTGAGGGGTATGGCGAGTTTACAGAAAAAAAAATTTGGCACAAGTTAGCGGAAATGGTATTTTTTTTTTTTTTTTTTTACAGTCTCACATTCCACTAACTTGTGACAAAAATAAAATTTTACATGAACTCACCATACCCCTCACGGAATACCTTGGGGTGTCTTCTTTCTAAAATGGGGTCACTTGTGAGGTTTTTGTACTGCCCTGGCATTTTAGGGGTCTCCGCAATCATTACACGTATGGCCAGAATTAGGAGTTTTTGCGATTCTCCATATATTGAGCATACGGGTAATGAGAATTTTTTTTTCCGTTCAGCCTCTGCGCTGAAAGAAAAAAATGAACGTCACAGATTTTTCCATTCACATTGATCAATGTGGATGAAAAAATCTCTAAAAAATGTGCAAAAAAAAGAGGGAAAAGCTATAAAGCTGCGATCGCTAAGGGACCCTAAGGCATCATTCAGCGTCCGCAATTCTGTTCCGCAAAATTTTGCGGAACAGAATTGTGGATACATTCAATTCTATGGGGACAGACTTTGTCCCGCTCGGATCCGTAATTGCGGATCCGTAATTGGAGATCCGCAAAAGTATAGAACATGTCCTATTC
The DNA here is from genome assembly GCA_033119425.1 of Bufotes viridis. Classification (NCBI taxonomy): domain Eukaryota; kingdom Metazoa; phylum Chordata; class Amphibia; order Anura; family Bufonidae; genus Bufotes; species Bufotes viridis. The sequence goes on from CM065590.1 coordinate 236,075,571, forward strand.
TTGTCCGCAACTGCGGACAAGAAAAGGCATTTTCTATATAGTTCTGGCAATGTGCGGATCCGCAAAATGCGGAAAGCACATTGCTGGTGTCCGTGTTTTATGGATCCGCGGATTTGCAGATCCGTGGATCCGCAAAACACATGCGGACATCTGAATGAGCCTTACAGGGGTGATCAGTGACAGGGGGTGACAGGGGTGATCAAGGGGGTGACATGGGAGATCAGGGGTTAATCAGTGACAGGGGGTGGTGGGTGGGTGGGGGTTGTGTGGTGATTGGTGCACTTTGATATTTTTTCTCTGGTGGTCCCAAGCAAAGGGACCACCAGAGAAGCGGGCAGCAAGCAGATCAGACGCTGTTCACAGAACAACGTCTGATCTGCGATTTTTTCTGCCATATACAGCCTGCCAGCGCACGATCGGCGCTGGCAGGCTGTAGTATAACTACATGCGAGCTCGCCGATGGCGCGCATTGCGCATGTGCGGGCGCGTCCTCGCGTCATCTCGCGTCTCGCGAGATGACGCCTAGATGCGTCCGATCAGAGCTACAGGGCCGCCGCCAGGACGCAATCCTGCGTGCGGCGGTCCTGTAGCGGTTAAAGAAATGTAACCACCCCCACCCCCCAAAATTTCATTTTTTCTTTTTCATCTGTAAGCAATGACATACAAAATTAAAAAAATTTCAACCCTGTGGAAACTGAATACAAGTAAACTGATAATTGAGAGACATTAGTAGCATGATGCAGGCCGCAGCAGCAGGAGCAGCCATACAGAACATGATAATAGGCAGACAGAAAGCACCGCCAGCAAGGTCGATACATCGGAATGAGCCAGAGGAGTGTGATAATCCTTCTGAATCCAGGCTTGGTTCATTTTGTCAAAAGTGATGTTTTGGACACTGGCGGAGAACAACTTGGTTTGTTTGGGTGTCACAACACCCCCTGCAGCACTGAAAACCCTTTCTGAGATGACACTGGACACAGGGCAAGAAAGAAGATATCTGTGCCAGTTCGGTCCACTGTTCCAGTCTGCCTGCCAAGAAATCCATGGGGTCAGGGAACTGGGTATGAGACAGAGATTGGCCATAGCTTAGATAGGCCAGACCTGGGGCATTGACGCAGGAGATGTCGGCTTGCTGACTGGTCCCAGCCATGGTGGAACATGGAAAAACTGCTCCATTATGTTAAGGAGACTGAAATGGCTACTGCTGTTGTGGCTTCTGCTGCTCGTGACAGGAGGGGGGTGAATCTGCGGGGGCGGAGGTGGGGTCCTTTCTTTCAGACATGCTGGCGGCAGGCGTTTACTCAGCTGTAAGCTGTGGTTTCCTGGTAGTAACATAATTTGTCCTCCCTTTCTGCCAGAGGGAAACAATCCCCCCTTTTTGCCTTGGTAGCGAGGGCCGGAAAGCATGGCTATCCAGTAATCATCAGACTGTCTGATGTCACCGAACTACCCTGTCACTGTGTAAGCAAGTAAGTCTACAGGTCGCCATTCTGGCCAGCGTGCCCAAGGAGCCAGTTCTTTCCACCTTCGCCCCCAACTGAAACAATTGGGTGTCATGGCCGGTGTCAACGTCATTATCATCATCACCCTCTTTCCTAACTCCGACTCCTCTTCCTTCTCCTCAAGTGACAGCACCTCCTCCCTCTTGGAAGTTTTTCCATTGTGGGCCCCCAACAGCTACACGGCGACCTGTTGCATGAGCATCAGCGTCTCTTCAAAAATTCATATGAGGAGGATGAGGGACAACTGCAGCATGAACAGCATGAGCTGCCACTGCCCGACCTGGAAACAACACATGCTCCCTGCTGAGGCGGTCTGGTGCATGAACAAATCGTTCACAGTTTTCCGCTGCTCGTACAGCTACTCAAGCATGTACAATGTTTAATTCCAGCGACTTGGAACGTTGCAGATTTAGAGGTATAGTTGCATACCATTCTGATGCTGTAAGTCCAGGAGAGACAGTCTCCTTGACAAGGGGCACTGTGGGGGGGTCAATGTTAAAGAGTGGGGGGCTGTGGAGGTCACTGTTAAAGGGAACCTGTCACCATGATTTTGTGTATAGAGCTGGGGACATGGGTTGCTAGATGTCCGCTAGCACATCCGCAATACCCAGTCCTCATAGCTCTATGTGCTTTTATTGCGTCAAAAAAAGGATTTTAGAGATATGCAAATGAACCTGATATGACTCTTGTGTCCGGAGATGAGTCACATTTTCAGCACCGCCCCGCATCCTCCGAATCTCCTCCTTGCTGGCCGACGTCACAGGGCTGGAGCGCCGAAATAGAGCTATGGGGACTGGGTACTGCGAATGTGCTAGTGACCATCTAGCAAGCAGCCCATGTCCCCAGCTCTATACACAAAATCCTGGTGACAGGTTCCCTTTAAGGGGGTGGGGTACTGCAGATGTCACTGATATAGTGGATATCTTTTAACGACGCACACAAACATTAAATTAAATAGATGAAATATACCCGTGCAAAGCTGGCTCCTTCAGCTAGAATATATATATATATATATATACATATATATATATCTTGTGACAAAGTGTCTAGAGAAGTGGTGGATGGGATATATATTTGTCCACGTTTCCTCCCTTCATGGCACTTCATAGTTTTATTAAAAGCAACCAGTATGTGAATGGCAGAGATCTGCTGTTGTCCGTTAGGCCTCTTTCAGACGGGCGTTGCGGGTGCACTCCGTCAAACAGTGCGGGTGCGTTGCGGGAATCGCCGCGATTTTTCCCTGCGAGTGCAAAGCGCTGTCATGCGTTTTGCACGCGCGGGAGAAAAATCTGCACTTTTGGTACCCAGACCCGAACCTGCACTTCTTCACAGAAGTGCATGTTTGGGTCAGAAATTGTCCCGCTGGTATTATTTCACATTATAACATAGTTATAATGTAAAATAATACCCTTGGCCATCTCCCTAATGTTGAACCCGGTGCAGAATGGGTTAAAAATAATAAACTAATAATTACTTACCTGTTCCATTTGATCGCGAAGCCCGGCCTCCTCTCCGTTAGCTTGAAAGATGTAAAGGACCTGTGATGATGTCACAGCATCACATGGCCCAATCACCTGCTCCATCACTATGGTGATGGAGCATGTGATTGGTCCATGTGACCACGTGACATCATCCAAGGTCACTAAGCACTATCCACAGCCTGAGAATAGTGATTGGGACCTTGGATGATGTCACATGGTCACATGGACCAATCACATGCTCCATCACCATAGTGATGGAGCAGGTGATTGAGCCATGTGATGTGACGTCATCACAGGTCCTTTAGATCATCGATGCTGCAGGAAAGAGAGGACAGATCGCGACTACGCGATCAAGTGGCTAAGGTAAGTTAACTTTTATTATTTTTAACCCCTTCCTCATCATTTAATAATGCATTCTTTATTAAGAATGCTATTATTTCCCTTATAACCATGTTATAAGGGAAATAATAGAGATTGAGTCCCGTTGCTAAGCAACAATGCGGGAAAATCGCAGCGCATCCGCGCGGTTTGCGGATGCTTGCGATTTTCCGCATCCCATTCACTTCTATGGGGCCTGCGTTGCGTGAAAACGCAGAATATAGAACATGCTGCGATTTTCACGCAACGCAGAAGTGATGCGTGAAAATCACCGCTCATGTGCACAGCCCCATAGAAATGAATGGGTCCGGATTCAGTGCGGGTGCAATGCGTCCTCCTCACGCATTGCACCCGCGCGGAAAACTCGCCCGTGTGAAAGGGGCCTTAGGGTTTGTTGAAAACCCGCTTTCAGGGCCTGGTTTGATGGAGTAGGGAGAGAAGGGTGGTCCCCCACTCCATCTGAACAGTGCAGGTGATTTTCAGGTGTGCTGGCCTTAATTAAAGTCAGTAGCCCAATCACACCTTCCTCTCAGCCTGGGAACAGGTTATCTGCTTGGAGCCTGTGAGAGCACTTCAAGAGGTATGGGCTTTGCTATTTTGTTTGGTGCCCTTAGGTATAAAACTGGCTGACGTCAGTTAAATAAACTTACTGATGCTTGGACTGAAATTTCTACTGTGTGCCTGCTAAACTGTGCCTGTCTACCCAGGAGACAACATCCCCGCTACCTAATCCCTTACAATATATATAATATATATAATGCTAGTTTGAATATTAGATAACCCAATAAAAAATTTTTATTGGAAATGTGTTTGTGAACACAGAAATAAAGGGAAACTGATTTAGGCCTAAATTCATTATCCCTCACACATACTTTTGTGTGCTGGCCTGTGTATTGCTGTTGATTAGCTATATGCTGGTTTAAATTAATTGAACAAGTCCCAAAAACATTTAAATTCCAATTGTGTTGAAATATAATTAACGGAAATGGACAATTGAAACCGGACGCTCAATTTCTTGTTAATATACACAGGTAGATTGCTGCTGTACATTGTTTTTTTTAATATATATCCAAAACCAATTCAGAGCGGCACCATCAGTAAGAAGAGAGAGGAGGGCGAGCAGTCTGGATGCAACCAAACATCAAATCATCAATAAAAAGAAAAATACACAGCACTTCCAATGAGTGAAAAAATGTGTAGTCCTTTATTCACCCGTGCGACATTTCAGTCCACTTGCTGGGACTATTCTCAAGCACTGGGATATAATATGATATCAGCACTATTCACTTTATATTTATGTTGATGCAGAATTCACTGAGACTATATATGTTTTTATCTGAGATATTATATTTTTACATATGTTTGTAAATTGATAATTAAGTATGAAAATGTTTTGACACTCTTTGAACATGTAAAAATTAGCTTGAGAACAGTCCCAGTAAGTGGACTGAAACGTCACACGGGTAAATAAAGGAGTACGCATTTTTTCACTCATTGGAAGTGCCACAGATTTTTATTTTTATTGATGATTTGATGTTTGGTTGCATCCAGATTGCTGGCCCTCCTCCCTCTTCATACTGATGGTGCTGCTCTGAATTGCTTTTGTTATATATAGAACCTAAGGAGCAGGCACATCTATCTGTGGATTTGAATACAAGGTATTATGGATCCTTCAGGGGAACAGGCTTCGCCCGAGGTTTTTTCATACACGGAGGCTGACAGGGACAGAATTATAGAGACTTGCAGAGGTGATGTGGACTTTTTACCGATTCCTTCACTACTAAACAGTAAGAAAAAATGTGAACGTGAGACTAAGGCCTCTTTCACACAGGCATCATGTTTGACGCCCGGATAAGAGGTGGGTGCGTTGCGGGAATATGCGCAATTTTTCCGCACGGGTGCAAACATTTGTAATGCGTTTTGCACGCGCGTGTGAAAAATCGCCATGTTTCATCACTGGTTAGAGTATTCTGGTGAATTTATTATTCTCCCTTATAACATGGTTATAAGGGAAATAATAGCATTCTTAATAAAGAATGCATTGTAAAATGAAGAGGAAAGGGTTAAAAATAATAAAAGTTAACTTACCTTAGCCACTTGATCGCGTAGTCGCGATCTGTCCTCTCTTTCCCAGCATCAGCTAACAACTAATGTATGGTAAGATGGACCATGTGATTGGACCATGTGATGTGATGTCATCACATGTCCTTTAGATCTTAGCTGATGCTGGAACAGAGAGGACAGATCGCAACTACGCGATCAAGTGTCTAAGGTAAGTTCATTTTTATTATTTTTAACCCCTTCATCTTCATTTTACTAAGCATTCTTTATTAAGAATGCTATTATTTTCCCTTATAACCATGTTATAAGGGAAAATAATAAAGATCTGGTCCCGTTGCTAAGCAACCATGCGGGAAAATCGCACTGGATCTGCACTTGCTTGCGGATGATTGCGATTTTCCCGCAGCCCCATTCACTTCTATGGGGCCTGCGTTGCGTGAAAAACGCACAATATAGAGCATGCTGCGATTTTCACGCAACGCAGAAGTGATGCGTGAAAATCACGGCTCATGTGCACAGCCCCAAAGAAATTAATGGGTCCGGATTTAGTGCGGGTGCAATGCGTCCTCCTCACGCATTGCACCCGCGTGGAAAACTCGCCCGTGTGAAAGGGGCCTAAACAGGCTATTACTTTAGAACTGCACTCTACTACATTGGTTGAATATGTTAAATCTAACCCCATCGCTAGAGGCAAGCGTGTACAACCAAAGCAATCCATGTATTCCCATGATCCAGAGTTTCGCCTCAAGTATGAACAGATATCGAACAAATATGCCCATGATTTGATGTTGTTAAATATAGAATTCATGCATAAAGACTTGTCCGCTGCTGTATCTAAAAAATTAGAGATTGAACAACTGTTGAGAACAATGTTATCTACACAGGAATGTGATGATTATATGAAGAAATTGAAACCACATTTGGATAAATTAAAGACTGAGACACAGGACACCAAGAGACGTAAATGGCAAAGGGATGCGACATGGCGACAGATTATACTACTGGCAATATGTACAGCTGGACTAATAATACATATCCTAATCAGAATAAGAAATCGAAACGAAAAGACATCATATAAATAACCAAGGTCTATATTCAACTTTTAGGCTACGTTCACACGACGACATTTGTCGCACTATTGTCGTGCTACAATTTTTATAATGGGAGTCTATGGTGTCGCATTGCGACATGCAACATGCTGCGACTGCGACGCGACAGTCGCAAAAAATCCATTCAAGATGTGTTTTTCTGCGGCTGTCGCGTCACAGTCGCAGCATGTCGCATGTCGCAATGCGACACTATAGACTCCCATTATAAGAATTGTCACGCGACAAATGTTGCAGTGAAGTTATGCCCTATTTGTCGCGCGACAAATGTCGTCGTGTGAACGTAGCCCTAATCAAAAAATCCATTCAGATTCTTTTTTTTTTTTTTTTTTTTTTTTATACGATTACCTCCTTTTCTCAAGGAGGGCACTTGGTCAAGGATCATAAATCTAAGATCAAGTTCAGTATGTCCTTTATCGAATTTTTTTTTCGATACCGATAAATCCATACGATGTTTTCTTATGAAATACCGGTGTTGATTAACCCCTTAGGCCTCTTTCACACGGGCGGCATGTTTGACGCCCAGATAAGAGGCGGGTGCGTTGCGGGAATATGCACGATTTTCCCGAGCGGGTGCAAACGTTTGTAATGCGTTTTGCACGCGTGTGAGAAAAATCCCCATGTTTGGTACCCAGACCCGAAGCCGGACTTCATCACTAGAGTATTCTGGTGAATTTATTATAACCATGTTATAAGGGGAAATAAACAATTCTCCAGAAGACCCGAAACCGGACTTCATTGATGAAGTCCGGCTTCGGGTTGGGTATCAAACATGGCGTTTTTTCTCACACGCGTGCAAAACGCGTTGCAAACGTTTGCACCCGCGCGGGAAAAACGCGCATATTCCCGCAACGCACCCGCCTCTTATCCAGGCGTCAAACATGACGCCCGTGTGAAAGAGGCCTAAGTCTGCCATGTGTGATACTGTCTGCTGAGCTGCTAAACTGTGTATCTAATAGTGTCATGTGTGGTAATGTTTGCTGAGCTGCTGCATCTAATCCTGTTATATAGTGGAAGGAGCAGGGTCCAAGCAGCACAGAGGATTTCCGAAGAGGAGAGTGCTGATCTTGTGGAGGTCACAGGATGAGAGTTAGGGCTCATGCACACGACCATATGTATTTTGTGGTCCGCAAAAAATACAGATGACGTCCGTGCGCATTCCGTATTTTGTGGAACAGAACAGCTGGCCCCTAATAGAATAGTACTATCCTTGTCCATAATATGGACAATAATAGGACATGTTTTTTTTTTTTTGCAGAACGGAAATACGGACATAAGGAAACGGAATGCACAAGGAATAACTTCTTTTTTTTTTTTTTTGCTGACCCATTGAAATGAATGGTTCCGCATACGGTCCACAAAAAAAATTAAAACGTAACGGACACTGAAAGAAAATATGTTCGTGTGCATAATCCTTTAGCTCATGCACACGAACGTATTTTCTTTCCGCGCCTGTTCCGTTTATTTTTGTGGACCGTATGTAGAACCATTCATTTCAAAGGGTCCGCAAAAAAAACGGACGTTATGGAAGGAGCAGGATTCAAACAGCACAGAGGATTTCAGAAGAGGAGTGTGCTGATCTTGTGGGGAGTCCTAGCCTGAGAGTTACATAATGGAAGGAGCAGGGTTCATCTCCCAGCAGTATAGAGTATTTCAGGAGAGGAGTGTGCTTCACCGTGTATCTAATCTTAGCAGGTGTGATACTGTCTATGAAGCTATTGTATGTATGTTTATAGAGTGTGATACAGAGATAAGGAGTGTACATACTCCTGAGCTGTCACTGCTGATATAAGAGAGGTGGGGGAGGTGCTGCTGTATTTCAGTCGTCGTCCCCCCCAATCCCCCTTTTTCACAGAAGAGAGTTTTCTGTCGGGATGTGATGTGTGTAGTGAATAATAAGCAAGCAGTGTTTTTTTAAACAAACAGCATTTCTGCCATGCTACATAAGCACATGCCCACTGCAGATATAATGTATATTGTGTGGTCATACATAAGGTACTTAGATTTGTGTGATTGTTTTTGCTGGTGCTGTAAGTAAATTGTTTTTTCAAACAAAATAACCACATGTATCTGTTTGGTTTTATATAAATATATGACTGTAGGCACAATGAACACAGGTCAGTAAATAAAATAATATAGCAAATGGTATAAAAAATGTACTTTACAGAACTGTAAAATACAACTTTAGGACTGTGCAGCTAAGGAGTGATTTAACCCTTTCCCAACCTATTCTATATGGGGAGGAGCGATGGCATTAGCGATTCAGGCAGGGGCGTAGCTAATGGCTCATGGGCCCTAGTGCAAGAGTTCAGCTTGGGCCCCTCTTCCTTCAGTGCTTTGTGTGTCTTCTTATGCGGCACAAGGGTCTTTGGGCCCCCTTAGGCTCCTGCGCCCGGTAGCGACTGCTACCTCTGCGCCCCCTATCGCTACACCCATGGATTCAGGAGATTGCTGCATGTAATAGCAGCAGCCTACTTCACTAACAAGCAATGCAACGATTCCCAAGTAATAATATCGCCTTCGTGCCCTCAGTATTTATAATGCCTCCCCTGCAGGTCCCCGTGTAGTTCTAATGCCCTCTGCAGTTATAACTCCCCTGTATTATAATGCCCCCTGAAGTGTCTGCATATATATTTAATAGTTCCAGTGTATATTGTCCACCCTGTATTGCCAATAGAGAATTCCCCCTGCAAAACAGACAAGAATAGGACAGGTTCTATATTCTTGGCGGGGCCACGGAACAGACATTCAGATGCAGGCAGGACAGGGTGTTGTCCACATCTTTTTTGCCCCCATTGAAATGAATGGGTCTTTAAAAAATGTGGATCGGATGCAGACCAAAAATATGGTCATGTGAATGCTCTATGGCTAAATTCACATGGAGTTTTTTGGATGAGGATTTGAAGCAGACCTGCCCACAGGATTTTCAGCCAAAGTCAGAAATGGATTGGAAAGGAATTAGAAATATAAAGGAAGGATTTCTTCCTGCTGCATTCACTTCTGGCTTTGGCTGTAAATCGGCTGTGCTTAGCCCTGGCATGTCAGCATTCAGCATCACAGCTTTTTGCAACTTTCCTATCATCTTGGGGTACTTTTATATAGAATTAGATACATAGCTCAGAAGGCAGTATCACACATGATATGATTAGCTACACAGCTCAGCAGATAGTATTACACATGATATTATTAGATACACAGCTCAGCAGACCATATCACACAGGATAGGATTAGATACCCAGCTCAGGAGACAGTATCACACATTATATCATTTGATACACAGATCAGCAGACAGCATCACACAGGATAGGATTAGATACACAGCTCAGCAGATAGTATCACACAAGTTAGAATTAGATACCCAGCTCAGCAGACAGTATCACACATAATATGATTAGATACACAGCTCAGCAGACAGCATCACATAGAATAGGATTAGATACATAGCTCAGCAGGCAGTATTACACATGATAGGATTAGATACACAGCTCTGCAAACAGTATCACACACAATAGGATTAGATGCGCAGCTCAGCAGACAGTATCACACAGTATAGGATTAGATACATAGCTCAGCAGATACTAAGGAAATGTGCTAACAGCTCTCACCTGCAGTGAATGTGCTCATAGCAACAATGAAGAAGCACGGACAGAGATCCTGGAGATTAACGCCAATCTCGACGAATGAAGAAACAAAAAAGTCCAGCTTCTTTCTTGAAAAATATGTAAGAACTTGTCCTTTATTGGTAGATAGCGGTTAAAATCCATACATGGAACAGAGCATGTCTACATGTTTCGGACCTTTGCAATATCGGTCCTTACTCATGACTTTTTTTGTCATGAGTAAGGACCGATATTGCAAAGGTCCGAAACATGTAGACATGCTCTGTTCCATGTATGGATTTTAACCGCTATCTACCAATAAAGGACAAGTTCTTACATATTTTTCAAGAAAGAAGCTGGACTTTTTTGTTTCTTCATAGCTCAGCAGATAGTATCACACATAATGTTTGGATTCTGGATTTTGCGTTCCTTTAGGCCTCAGCACATAAACGTATTTTCTTTCTGTCTCCATTCCATTATTTTTGTGGACCGCTTACGAAACCATTCATTTTAATGGGTTCCGTGTGCATTCTGTTTCCGTATGTTCGTATTTCCGTTCCGCAAAAAAAAGAACATGTCCTATTATTGTATGTATTATGGACAAGGATGGTACTGTTCTATTAGTCACCAGCTGTTTCGTTCCGCAAAATACGTAATGCGCATAGCTGTCATCCGTATGTTTTGCGGATCCTGTTTTTGCGGACCGCAAAATACATATGGTCGTGTGCATGAGGCCTTATTCTCATGTGTTTGACTTTCGCACACTTAATATTCTCAATAGATATCACCAAATTTAGCTGGGTCTGCCAATAAATATCTCATATCTGAGACCAGCTTCTCTGTTCTCTAAACAGAAGAAAAAGCAGCTTGAGCAGTAAGCTAAATGTGGAGCACTCACCACCCAGTGGTTGTCATGTGTATTACAGTCATTTATAGTTTAGTTACAGTCTCGAGTATTCTGTTGTTTTGCTATCAGGACAAAATTGACACCACTACCAGTTTAGAGATCAGGTAACAGTGGATGCATCTGTATATATGTGTATATCGAATATATAAAGCTGAGTGTATGTGTGTATGTCCGCTAAAGGAATCCGCACCGTCACATTTACTATCATGAGCATTTACATCAGGTGTCCGGGAAGGTTTTAGACCGGGTCTCAGCTCAGCAAATATGGCACATCATATGACCTACATTAGCCAATAGAAGCCAGCAGGTCTTTATCTTCATATCCCAACTGCCATACACACGGTCACATGCCCATTATCAGCCAATTGAAGATTGCAGGTCCTTAGTCTCCACATACACACAGTTTTACACCAGGTTTCCAGCCATCAACCCAGCCATTTTTCTTCACTGCTGCAGGTCAGCTTTAAAGGGGCAGGGCTCTGTGGATGATACTGTTAAGGGAGCGGAGTGCTGTGGAGGTCACAGTTCAGGGGGCCACCCTCACAAGATGGACTTAAAAAACCTACCCCCAGGTCCCGCTAAGCCACGCCCCCAATCCTGTTAGGCCACTTCCCTCTCACTCAGCAGCCTACAGGGATTGAAAAAAATTAAAGTTAATAATCAACTTCTGTCATCTGCAGGGTTGGGAGGGATGGTGACTTTCTCGCCGCAGCTCACTCTCAGACAGCACAGTGTTGCTGTATGAGAGTGAGCTGTTCAAAAGGACATCCCTGCGTCCGTCCAGGCCCTGCGCCGGACAGGGAGTCTGAAAGCCGGACTGTCTGGCCTAAAACCCGGACCTCTGGCTAACCTAGGGGCAGGCTGCTGTGGAGGTCCTAGTTAAGGTGAAGGTCCGCTATGGAGGTCAGTGTTAAGGGGTAGATTGCAGTAGAGGCCACTGTTAAGGGGGCCGGGTGTTGTGGAAATCACTGTTAAGAAGATGGAGTACTGTGGAGGTCACTAATAAAGGGACGGCCTCTGTGGAGGTCACTGTTAAGAGGGCGGGATGCTGTGGGGGTCACTGTTAAGGGAACAGGCACTGTGGAGGTCTCTGTTAATGGGGCATGGAACGGTGGAGGTCACAGTAAAATGGACAGTCAGCTATGGAGGTCAGTGTTAAGGGGCGGGGTGCTGTAGAGTTCACTGTTAAGGGGGTGGGGTGTTGTGGAAGTCACATTTTAAGGGAATGAAGCTCTGTGGAGGTCACTGTTAAAGGGGCGGGGTACTGGGGAGGTCACTAATAGAGGGGCGGCCTCTGTGAAGGTCACTGTTAAAGGGGAGGGTGCTGTGGATGTTACTGTTAAGGGGTCTGGCCACTGTGGAGGTCACTGTTAAGGGAGGAGGGGATTGTGGAGGCAACTATTAAAGGGGCAGTGGGGTACTGTGAGGTCACTGTTAAGGCAGTGCTGTACTGCGAAGTCACTGTTAAGGGAGCTGGGTACAGTGGAGGTCACTGTTAAGGGAGCAGGGTATTGTGGCAGTCATTGTTAAAGGGGCAGTCGCTGTGGAGGCCTCTGTTAAGGGGGCCGGGAATTGTGGAGGTTAGTTAAGGGGACTGTAACCTATAGTCAGTGTTAAGGGGTGGGTGCTGTAGAGGTCACTGCTAAGTGGCAGGCCCCTGTGGAGGTTTCAGTCAAGGTGGTGGGGTGCTGTGGAACTTGCTGTTAAAGGGGCAGGCTGCTTTAAAGGTCAAAGTTAAGGGGGTGGACTGCTGTGGAGGTCCCATTTTAAGAAGACGTGCCACTGTGGGGGGGTGGGGTCAGCGTTAAGGGGTGGGGGGCTGTTGAGATCATTGTTAAGGGGGCGGGGTGTTGTAGATGTCACTGTTATAGTGGATACTGTCGATATCTTTATATCTTTTAACAACACACACAAACATTAAATGACATAGATTAAAGATACAGTACCCGTACGAAGCCGGGTCCTTCAGCTAGTATGCGTGTGTATATATGTATGTGTGTGTGTGTGTGTGTGTATTTGTGTATATATATATATATATATATATATATATATATATATAAATGGCTTGAGAAAGGTCCTATGAGAGGACAGAAGCGTCGCTGTTGTGATATGTGTGAATAAAGACACATTTTATCACTTTCTATAAAGGAGTGTTGTGGATTTCTTCAGTGTATGTGTAAAACACACATGTAGAAATATTCTGGATCGTCTGCTGTGTGAAAAATAGCAACGTTTGGATCAAAATGGTTTGCTCATCCTTAGTGCATACACTTCATATATTAGGCGCATCACTGATGCGCTACAAATTCTGATGTTTATTAAGACACTTGTTCGTGTGTTTTTTGGGCGTTTTTTAAGAATGTCCTGTTTGTTACAAAATAACAACTGCCATCATCAGGTTGTCTGCTTTCAGGCAACATGTATAATGCAAATATATTTGCTGTATTTGTGGGAGGGGAGGCTGGTTACTAGGCTATTTATAGGCACCTGTGGGCCCAGGCTGATGCCGATTCAGCTGATTTCACTACCTCTGGTCAGCTCTAGGATACAGCAGCATGGTGTACAGGCTTCTTACGGCTGGGCGACGGCAGAATGTCTCAGGAGGGCGCTGGTATTCATGGTAGGATCGGAGTAGTTTACACAGGACCCACGCTGTGGTCCGCAACATGTAGCGCTCTGGGATGAAGCAGAGTTTGGGCGCTAATGGTCGAACGATGGTTACTAGTATTGTTTGTCTGGGTATTCAGAGGCCTGTGGGGGCCATTGCATACAGTTATTGGGGTAGCAGATGCCTAAAGTAGGTATGGTCGTATGGTTTCTGATACCTGGTTTACATGCGGGGTGTGTGTCTGCAGTTGGCTCAAGCGATGCATGCTGTGTTTAACGGCAGAAAGCGCTAGGCGAGTACTGGCGTTCACAGCAGAATCGGACTAGTTTGCACAAGACCCAGACCGCGGTCTGCGACTTGTAACACTCTGGGACGAAGCAGAATTGGGCGCTAATGGCCAAATGGCTGTTAGTATTCTTGTCCAGCCATTTAGGAGCTTGTTGGGGGCTATTGCATAGGTATTGGTGTAGCATGCGCCTAGAGTAGGTATGGTCGCATATTTTTGATACCTGTTACATACGGAACACGTGTCTCCAAGCTACGCACGCTGTGTTTAAGTGGTGGTATTTTATTCATTTATTTTTTGGAAGGGTCATGTATCAATGGTTGTTTAACCCCTTAAGGACGAAGGGCGTACATGTACGCCCTTCGTCTGCACTTTAAAGATGGCGCCCGCTCCCGCATGGAGCGGGCGCATGAGCTGCGGGTAAACGCTTGATTCATCAAGCTGACAACCGCAGCTCATGTCCGCGACCGGCAGCGATGCCGATCGCGGACATTTAACCCCTCAGATGCCGTGGTCAATCCTGACCACGGCATCTGATCGCGCAAAACCGAAAGTTTCACTTTCGGTTTTGCTCGGCCCCTGATGGCCACAAGGGGAGCCGAGCATGCATGTAGTAGCCTAGGTTTCTGTGAATGAAACCTAGGTTACTACTAGTATTCCTATGGAGCCTATGACTGTAATAGGCTCCATAGGAAATATGTGATTTTCTCATATATTCCAATGCTATTGCATTGGAATATATGAGAATAGCAATCTGATGATTGCATCTTATAGTTCCCTATGGGAACTATAAGAAAGTGGTAAAAAAAAAAAAAAAAAAAAATTTAAAAAATAAAAATAAAATAAAAAAAATATAAAAATTCAAATCACCCCCCTTTCCCCAAAATGAAAATAAAATAAATGAAAAAATAAAAAAATTACACATAATGGGTGTCGCAATGTGCGAAAACGCCCATACTATAATAATATAAAAAAATATTCACCATACGGTAAACATAAAAACGGAAAGAAAGCGTCCAAATGGCTAATTCGCCATTTTTGGACGCTTCATTTCCTAAAAAAAAAATGAATAAAAAGTGATCAAAACATCATACGCACCCCATAATGGTATCAATTAAAAGTTCAGATTGCCCCGCAAAAAATGAGCTCCTACACTGCTCCGTACGCATAATTACAAAAAAGTTATAGGGGTCAAAACATGGCGACAAAAAAATAAAATAAAAAAATTCCCACTTTTAATTTTTTTTTCACTATCAAAACGCAAAAAAAACTATACATATTAGGTATTGCCCGATTCGTACTGACCTGAAGAATAAAATTAACCAGTCAGTTTTATCGCAAATCGAACGTTGTAATTTAAAAACCCGTAAAACTGTGGTGAAATTGCTTTTTTTTCGCAATTTCACCCCATTTGGAATTTTTTTCCCGTTTCCCACTACATCACATGCAAAAATAAATGGTAGCGTTAAAAAGTACAACTTGTCCCGCAAAAAACAAGCCGTCATATGGCTATGTGAGCGGAAATATAAAAATGTTATGGCTTTTGGAAGGCAGGGAGCGCAAAACAAAAACGCAAAAATCCCAAAACCCCCGATCCCTAAGGGGTTAAAAAAAAAAATAGGTTGCATGTTTGCTTTTTCCTGTTCTTCATGTGGGGCACACGTCCGCCGTTTAGCACCAGACATGCAAGGTGTTGGTAAATGTGTATCAGTGGTCTGTATATGGGGGCACTAGCAGATTTAGTCAAGGTGGCTGTATTTCAGTTCTAATGCTCTTGTATGTTAATGTGTTTAATCTATAAACAGTATTTTAAAATCCTGTAGCAACATGTGAAGGTTCGTTCGCTCCTGGGCAATGGCAGAAGGTGCCAGGCGAGTGCTGGATTTCACGGTAGGATCGGACTTGGTTACACTGTCTGTGACTTGTAGCTCTCTGGGGCGTAGGGGGTTGGGCGCTAATGGTCGAATGATTGTTACCTTCAAAGCTACGTTCGTGTGTCTGCATTTACAATTTGTCCTATACTCCATTCACTAATAGAGCTGCGTTCATGCGTCTCTTGTTGGATCACATTAATACTCTCCTCACTTTAGATTGCATTCATACGGCTGCTTTATATCATGCTCTTTATGCTCACACTCAGAGCTGTGCCCCTACCATGGTTTGGGCACTACTCACATCCAGAGCTGCATTCACCCGCCTGTTCTTACATCATGTGTTATACTCTGCTTCCACTTATAGCTGCATTTTTCTTTCGACATCATGGTTACTCAGTATTTTCTTTTTTTTTTTTTTTTTTTTTTTATATATTTTATTCCAATATAAGAGGTAAACAAATTAGTTCAACAAATTTGCAATTAATAACTTCCCCATTCCTCCCGACCCCCCCTCCCCCCTCAGCCCACCCTCCATTCCTGCAGGGAAAAGGGAAAGGAGAAAAAAAAAAAAAAAAAAAACCTCTCCTCAACCATCCCAGTCTCTCCAAACATTGGCCCATTTCATATAGGACCCTCTTTGTCTATACATGATTCTCTCATAGATTTTCACCTTATCCACCAGGCATAACCAGTTATTGCAATCTGGAGCAGAAGGGAAAACCATTCTCTGGCTACAAGAAGCCTAGCCAAAAACAGCACTTTAGTCAGCAGACGGCCCTTCATAAGCTGGCAGTTAACCTCTGATAGATCCCCTAAAACCCATACCTTGGGAGATAGAGGAATATCTATATTGAGTCTCCGAGTCAAAGTTGTTTGTACCGCTCTCCAATAGTTACTCACTATCGGGCAGTCCCAGAACAGATGCATATGATCTGCCCGGGATCCCCACAGCGAGGGCAGTCAGATGCGGCTCTAAGTCCCCTCTTATGGAGCCATAAAGGTGTCACATATATTTTGTGTATAATATTAAACTGTACAACAGTGTGATTAAAGTTGTGTGAAACCTGACTAAAATTTTCCCCTATATTCTCCCAATCCGGAGAACCCACCTCTGACATTAATACAGACCAGGATTTCTGTCCTGGAGATAAACAATCCGAAAAAAACCTTTCATCAAGTGCCTATAACAATGTGATAATTTCACCTTAGTACCACCTTTCTTACAAATCAAATTGTGCAAAAATTCCGGGTGTCTACCTCAAGTGAATACCTATCAACAATATTAAGAAGTGCTGACCTCAATTGAAAATATGCATACCAAGCCACCTCACCTAATTTGGAGTTCTGTTTTAGCTCCATAAGAGACAGGACCTGCCCATTTTTAACCACCTGGTTCAGATATTGAATATTTCGCGTTCTCCAGTATTGCCAACAATTTGGATCATCTAATTTCAGAAGCTTTGAATTATGCCATAATGGGGTGCAGATAAGTGTTGCCTTAACTTTGAACCAGCTCTTTATCACCAACCATGCCTTTGTGGCCATTCTAAGGAAGGGTTTATAGCCAGTCTGTATGTTAAGCAAATAATCGGACTCCAATACTGTAAATAAATCTGAAAAACCTGAGTCTTTTACCAGTTTTCTACAAAGTTGGCTATTTTCCCAATCATTGAGGAAGCAAAGTTGAGAGGCCATGAAGTATCCCTAAAATAGGGGAGGTTGAGACCTCCCCTATTGTAGGGCATGGAAAAATAAAGCGACTTTAGTCTCACCCGCTTCCTCCCCATAGTAGGTCATTAATCATCCGTTCTATCAGCCTAAAATACTTATCCTCAATCCAAACGGGCGAATTGCGAAGAACATAAAGTACCTGGGGCAGCACTACCATTTTTATTAATGAAATTCTGTCCCCTCTTGCGGGCAGAACTTTTTGCCATATCTTAATTTTGGATCTCAACCTCGAAAGAAGAGGGATCAAATTAAGTTGGAGATAGTCCTGAATTTTGGCAGAAGCTGTTATCCCCAGGTATTTTATTGAGTCAGAAATAGATACCCGATTAGAGAGATATTCCACAGATCCTCGCAACTTATCTATAGGGAGAAGAACAGTCTTCCCCAGTTAACCTCCAAGCCAGAAAAATAGGAGAATAGGCTGACCAATTCCATTATTCGAGGGAGTGTTTTTTCTGTTTGATGAATAAAGAACAAGATATCATCTGCATAAAGGGATATACGATCCTGCTCCCCCATTACACCAAAGCCGACCACTCTCGAGTCTTGCCTTATACTAGCTGCAAGGGGCTCAATATAAATATTAAATAAAAGAGGGGAAAGAGGACAACCTTGACGAGTACCTCTTCCCAGTACAAAACTCTCTGTCAGCATGTCATTGATCCTGATTCTGGCCTTCGGACATTTATATAGCAGCTGAACCATCCCTATAAATTTGGGGCCAAAACCCATTCTTCTCATCACCTCCCAGAGGAACGTCCATTCGACCCTGTCGAATGCCTTAGTAGCATCCAAAGACAGGACCGAGCGGGCGCCACCTCCGGGGGACTGAATATTGGCAAAAACCTATGCAGATTGTGATGAGTACCCCTTTTCGCCATAAAGCCATTTTGGTCTGAGTGGATCAGAGCTGACATAACCTGAGAAAGCCTCCTAGCTAGAACCTTTGCTAACAACTTAGCATCCGTATTTAATAGGGAGATTGGTCTATACGAGCTCAAATCCGCCGGGTCTTTATCTTTTTTGGGATTAAAACTATCACAGCTTCCATCATAGACTGTGGCAAATCCCCTCCCTGCGATGCTTGAGCAAACACTTCCAGTAGATGAGGGAGAATGGCATCACTGTACTTACGATAAATTTCATATGGAAAACCATCTGACCCTGGCGATGAGTTCCCGGAGATGGACTTCAAGACCTCTTGAATCTCCGCAAGAGACACCTCTCCTTCCAGGGATTCTTTTTGGGCTTCTGTTAGCCTTGGAAGAGAAATTCTCTCCAGGAACTGTCTCCCCAGGTCAGCTGGCAGGCCAGATGAAGCTCTGTATATCTGGGAGAAATATTGCAAAAAGAGTCCCTTATACCCTCTGGGTCTGATATTATTGCTCCATCTAGGTTACGCACTAGAGTAATAGCTTTCTTTTTTGTCCTGTTGTGATATTATTTTAGCTAAAAGCTTACCAGGACGTCCCGATTCTGAAAAATACTTCTGGCCCTTAAAAAGTAGCCTATGGTTTGCTTTCTCAATTACATATTCTTTCAAGGAACAACTAGCCTTTTGCATCTCTTCCTTGTTACATTCCGTAGGTTGATCAATGAACCGCTCCGTTGTGGAGGCCACTGTGTCTGTCAGATTTTTTCCCTTTTCTTAAATGATCTTTTCACAGCCGTAATATCACTAATGAGAACCCCCCTCAGGTATGCTTTCAGAGCGTCCCAAACTGAGTTGATGTTGGCAGAGGGGAGATTCACCTCCCAGAAGGAGGATACATGTGCTTTAATCGACTGGCAGTTATCCATTATAGTAAGCCAGTATGGATTCAACTTGAACCCAGATCCCCTATTGTCTTTATTCTCCCCAATGCGAACCTCAATTAGGACCGGTGAATGGTCTGAAACTGTTCTTATACCATATCGTATCCTTTTAATATTATTCAGATTATTCTCATTAGTAAATGCCAAATCTATCCTAGACATTGCTCTTCCTCCTCTGCTGACACAGGAATATACTCTCTTTCCTCCGCCAACATATTCCCATATATCCACCAATCCGATCTCCAAACAGAACTGAGGCAATGGGGAATTACACATGTTCCTTCCCCGATCTGCATCTAAAGTCAATCTGTCCTTTTTGGGATCCATAACAGCGTTAAAGTCTCCCATCAGTACAAGCCGACATGCCGGCTTGCCTTCCAAGAAACGTAATAGTTGGATAAGTGGGCACATGGAAAATGGCGGAGGTATATAAAAAAAAGCAAGAATGTAATTATATCCATGTAGCTTCCCATACAGAAAAATAAACCTGCCTTGGTCATCTATATGAGATTCGATTAACAAAAATCTATAGAGTTGTGAATCAGAACCGATACACCCCTAGAGGCGCTACTGAAAGTAGAGTGGTAAGACTGGGAATGCCAGCCCGTCATCAAACGAGACACGGTCTCTTCAGTAAGGTGAGTTTCAACTATACAGATAATTGCAGGAAGATACCTCTTCACTGCATCCATAATAGCTTGTCTTTTAACCCTCTCCCCAAGTCCTCTGACATTCCAAGAGACAATTCTAACAGACATTAGCTACGAAGAGGAGAGAGAAAAAAAAAAAAAAAAAAAGTTTCTCCTATACCCTTTCCCTGCAGGTTAAATACCCTCCCCATTCCCTCCCCTTCCCTCTGGTCCGCCCGATCTAGTCAGCAAACCTCTATCCTCCGGTCATTCTCCCCCCTCCCACTAGTTCCCTCCTCCCTCCATCCCTAGAGAACATATAAATATATCAAATGCCCATTTGCTCCATCCAATCCAGTGCTTGTTGCGAATTCTCAAAAATTTAGTAGTCCCATTGTGGATCACTCTCAGTTTCGCTGGGTACAGTAGGGAATATTTAATGTCTTTTAGCGCCAAACGTTTCTTTATCTCACTGAAACTTCTTCTTTTCTCCTGGGTCTGTCGAGCAAAGTCAGGGAAAAATAACAGTCTAGTACCCTGATGGTCAATGGGTGCACATTCCCTCGCCCTTCTCAATATCATATCCCTATCCATAGATAGTAATAATTTCATTAGGATTGCTCGCGGCGGCCTCCCTGGAATGGGTTTCCCCCCTGGAATCCGATGGGCTCTTTCTATTTGGAACATAGGAGAGAAGTGTTCACTGCCCAGATTTTCCAAAACTACATCCTTGAGTTGTTCAGCTAGCTGCCGCCCTCAACTCCCTCTGGAAATCCAACTAAGCGGATATTATACCGCCTTGATCTGTTTTCCAGGTCTTCCAATTTATTTTGTAGAAGATGATTTTCCGAGGAAAGAGACAGAGTCTTAGATTTGATCATATCCATATCGGATTGGAGGGAGTCTACCGTCTTTTCCATGTTAAGTACTCGATCCCGAATTTTAGTCAGATCTTCTCTTATTAGAGATATATCACTCTGCATTGACCCGAGTTGACTGGACATCCCCTGCACTAACATGCCATTATTTTCAACAGCGCTCAGAATTTTTTCCAGGGCCGAGGGGTCATGCTCAGTTTCTGTTCGCGCCAAGAGACTTTCCTCCCCTCCTTCCTGATCCGCTAGCCCATCCTCAGATAGTTCTTCAGCTTGCGGAGTTTTAACGGTTTTTTTATAGTTAGTGCTCATTTTCCCTTTAATCAACCCCTTTTCATTAAGGGAGGGGGATTTTAAAAATTTGTCAATTTTACCCTCAGGTGTCTTAGTCCCCAGTTTTGTTCCTGAGGAATCCACCGACCGCCGCTTTGGAGCCATCAAGTGCTAAAGGCCCCCTTCAATGTGTGTGTCTGTATTTTTTTTTTATTTTTTTCTTCCTTCTTTTTCCCTTCCTCCTTTTTCCCCTCTTTTCCTTTTCCTTTTTTTTTTTTTCCCTTAACGTATTTACTATTTGCTAATTTGAGTTTTCGAGTTTTTCAAGTGTCCCTGTGTACTCAACCCCCCTCTTATTTATTTTATTTTTTTCCCTTTTCTTTTTTTCCTTTCTCTTTTCCCTTCTTCCTTTTTTTTTCTTTTTTTTATAGATTTTATCTTTTTTTTTTTTCTCTTCTCTTTGAATTAATTTAATTTAAATTTTTCCCTTCTCTATTTCTCTTTTCTTGTTTCCCTTTTTTCTGCTTAGTTCCTTCTTCTTAGTACTTCTTAGTACAAACCAATGCAGTCTTAATAGTCTTAATACACCTTTAAACCAGTCCCAAAAAAAAACCAATAAGCAAAATCGAAGGGAAAGAAACAGCAAATTTTCTTTTTTTTTTTTCTCACGTGTCCAGCGTCCAAGAGGGGGCGAATGGATGAGCCAAGGGATCCAGGCAGGAGGGAGACGGTACACAGGAAAACAGGACAAGCCAGGCCAGGAAGCCAGCCAGAGAGCCAGCCACGAGGAAGAGCGGGGAGATGGAGCACACGCCCTGCGAGCAGCAGCCACAAACAACAGACCCCAGCGGCGAGGGCCCGGCGCTCTCTCCCAGAAACCGGGCAACCAGCCGGGAACACCACGAGGGAGCACGGAAGCCCACAGACGGGCGGTAGCCAAAAGCAACCGAAACAGGCAGCGAGGTGAGGGAGGGCAGGCAGAGACACATGTAGTCCGGAGTTCTCCACAGGACGGCTGGCGATGGAAGGCTCAGCACAGCATCAGCGGGGGGAGCCGGCGGGCCGGAGAGCGAGGAGGAGGAGGAGGGCAGGAGGAGGAGGAGAGTGCGACGTGCATGTTCACGTCATCACACCGCTACCACCTGTATTTTCACTAGGGCAGTCAGCACATTGCTCTGACACTGCTCTCCCAATAAACATAGCTGCTTTCTATTCAGGCTTGCGTTTATTTCCTCGTTGGTTTGTTACATTCCATAGGCCTACTTTTTCTGTTCACTTTGGAAAAAATAAAAAATTTGTGCTTTAGTCCTGGTTTGTATTCACTGGTCTCCTTTACTTCTGGTTCATATTCACTCAGATTGGTCTCTTGCCCCAGTTAACCAAATAGCTCTTCAGCGGTCAGTGGGCCAATAGGAGTACGTTTCCTACTATGTTTTCACAAATCGTTAATATGTTTGTCAAGACAAGGGTCTTCTCTTAGCGAACTGCAAGGCCTCTGGCTCTTGGTTTTTTCCCATCTGTTCAATTTCACGGTTCGCGGTTGGTTTAATGTTTATTTATGCACGTGGTTCGCATCACTAATGTCTATGCATATCCCATCGGGTACTGGCTCACGTTTTAATTACTTATCGTCACTGTAAGGTCATTCAGTTCAGTATCATGGCTTCAGGGGGCCTCATGGCTTCGGGGGCCCGATGATCGCTTCGGCCTCATGGCTCCGGGGGCCCTTTGACCGTTCTTCATGTTGTTCGTTAGGGGTACAATATGGTTGTAGGCTGTTTTGTGTCTTAGGTTCTCTGTCAGAGGGGATCATGGTTACGTGAGTCCCCAAGTCATACTGGTGCTACAGAAGTGGTTTATTTAAAAAAATAAATAAATAAATCTGCCATATGACTCCACCATTAGAGTCTCTCACGCATGGCTTCTCTGATTAAGTGTAACACATATGACTCCGCCATTAGAGTCTCTCATGCATGGCTTCTCTGATTAAGTGTTACACACACAACTTTGCCATTCGGGGTCGGCCACGTGGCCCCACCACAGGTAGGTTCCATGTCTTTTTTTTTTTCGCCACTCGGGCTGAGGGTGTTGGTGTCGGGCTTAAGTCCTGGGTATTGGTCCATCTTCCAGTAGGAGGTACAGTAATAAGGCGCAATTTACAAAGTCTCACGTCTACAGACACGACAAGTCCTATCGCGACTACAGGCGCAGCATACATAGTTTTCACGACCTTAAGCTTATTTCCTGTCACAACTGCAGGTATGGTGTGTACATTCTCTGTCCTCATCACAGGCAACATTAGCTTGTTAATTGTACTATCCATGTATTCGTGTTGATGGTTCCCCAGGCCTGGTGAATTTACACATTCCGCTTGATCTACTACTAGAGAAAGACAGCATACGCCATGTTGCAACTTTTGAGCCCTTTATATATAAAAAGGTGTGGCCTGGGAAATAAGTAGAGGTGTAGTAGTTTGCAACCAGGAACAGTTGGCGTCCGATCAGGGCCCTCGGCGTATGCTTGGAATTCATTTAGGCCTTCCAACAGATTCACCATTGTCTGTTTCAGTCTGCAGCTCTCAGGATTCAGACCTACTCGTAATATGTTCATACGTTGTTAGTATACATAGGAGTAAATCGTTTCTGATTACCGGCCATTCCTTCAATTGCATCAGCATTAGCCACTTCCAAGAACAATGTGCCGGTGCACATGACAAAAAGGTAAGGTAGATGGAAGTCACTGTGATATGTATGGTATATTCCCTACCTTCATCGGGAAATGTCTTTTATGTTCAAAAGTGGGTGTAGTAACGGTATGTATATATTTTGCTCTAAACTAAGGTCTGCTCTTCTTGGCCCCTTTAGGCTGCCCTACCACAGCAGTTATGGCATAACTCCACTGCTTGTTGGAGATAGGGCTAGATAGGTTAGGTACACCTTTCTGATAGCCGATCTGACCACAAGTATAATGCAAATATATTTGCTGTATTTGTGGAAGAGGAGGCTGATTACAAGGCTATTTATATGCACCTGTGGGCCCAGGCTGATGCGGATTCAGCTGATTTCACCCACCCACCCCATCTTACAGTCACTTCACATTAGGGTGGCCTCCTTTAGGCTGCCCTGCTACAGCAGTTATGGCATAACTCCACTGCTTGTTGTAGATAGGGTTAGATAGGTTAGGTACACCTTTCTGATAGCTGATCCGACCACTAATAGGTTTAGGGGATGCACTTACATTTCATGGACTGTAATTGCTGCATTTTTTGGTTTTGCTTTTGTAAAATTTTTAGCTTATGTGGGGAGTCGCTCTGGTAGACAGCGGTGCGGGTGCAGTTTAGAGGCAAAACAAGGAGTCCAGATTGTGCAACAAACAGTGTTTTATTCACACTTGCACACAAAATGAAAAACAGTCTCTTGGTGACAGTTCACACACAACGGAAATAACGTAGCCAAACAAAAACAGTCCAACACAGGTTCAGTCACCTGGGAGGTGTAGGTGCAGGTTCGCACCACGCTGTCGGCCCAGCCGCAGGAGAATCCAGCTTCAGGTAGCCAGGAACAAAATACCTCCTTGCTGAGCTCTTTCCTCCTGGACAGAGAACTCCCAGCCCTGTTAGCAGCTCCAGGATAATCACACTCCCAGACACAGCTGCTGGCTGCGTTTTATATCCAGCCCAAAACATGGACTGGACCGTGGGGAGCAGCCACCCACCCTACTCTTTAGCTGCTCCCAGTAAGAGCCGGCTCGGATCGGCTTTGCAGCCATGCTATTTAACAAAGCCAAACAGCACTAGCTGCTGCAGACAAAAACCCGGCTCTCACCTCACCGAGGCCAGCAACCTCGGTGACACGTACCTGCCATCACATATGACACCTTGCACCTTACCACATACCCCCTTTGTTCAACCCTGAGGGGGTGAACACACGTGAGGCAGTGGACGCGGGACAGGGCATCTGCGTTGCCCTGCAAGCGGCCTGCCCTGTGTTCCACGGAAAACTTGAAATTTTGAAGAGATAGGAACCACCTGGTGACCCGAGCATTCCTCTCCTTGGCCTGACTCATCCATTTGAGGGGGAATGGTCGGTCACCAGACGGAACCTCCTCCCTAACAGGTAGTAGCGGAGAGATTTGAGTGCCCACTTGATAGCCAGGCACTCCCTCTCCACTATACTCATACCTGGACTCGGGCGGGACTGAGCTTACGGCTCAGGAAGACAACGGGATGTTCTTCCCGTTGACCTCCTGCGACAGTACCGCACCGAGGCCTACCTCCGAGGCGCCGGTCTGTACGACAAACTCCTTGTTGAAGTCGGGTGTCACCAAAACCGGGGACCCACACAGGGCCGACTTCAACGCGGAGAAAGCCTCCTCCGCCTTCTCACTCCAGCTAACCCTCCCAGACTTTCGCCCTTCAACAGGTCTGTCAATGGCGCTGCTATTGTGGCAAAGTGGGGCACAAACCTCATGTAGTAACCTACAATCCCCAGGAACGACTTTACCTGCCTGGTGGTGACCGGTCGGGGCCAGTTACTGAATGGCCTCTACCTTAGTTACCTGAGGTTTGATGACTCCCGCCCAATTACATATCCCAGATATTTTGTCTCCTCTAACCCTATGGAGCACTTCTTTGGGTTAGCGGTCAGTCCGCTTTCCTCAGGGCATCCACTACCGCCTGCACCTTGGGTAAATGGCTTTCCCAGTCGGTGCTGTGGATGACTACATCATCCAAGTAGGCCGAGGCGTACCGACGATGTGGTCGCAGCACTATGTCCATTAACCTTTGGAAAGTGGCGGGGGCGCCATGCAGGCCAAAGGGTAACACCTTGTAGTGATACAGGCCCTGCGGGTAACAAATGCGGTTTTTTCCTTAGCCGACTCGCTAAGGGTACCTGCCAGTACCCTTTAGTGAGGTCCAGCACAGAAAAATAACGGGCTTGTCCTAAACTTTCAACCAGCTCGTCTACTGGGGCATGGGATACGCACAAACTTGGATACTTCATTTAACTTGCGAAAGTCGTTGCAGAACCGCAACGTCCCATCCGGCTTGGGTATTAGGACTATGGGACTGGCCCACTCACTTTTCGACTCCTCAATGACCTCGAGCTTCAACATTAACTGTACTTCCTCCGCGATGGCTCGTCGCCGAGCCTCGGGTACCCGGTATGGTTTTAACCGGATCTTGGCCTGAGGCTCAGTGACGATGTCATGTTGGATGAGAGACGTGCGGCCAGGGAGGTCCGAGAACACATCCGTGTTCCGACTGATGAACTCCCTGACTTCCTGAACTTGTTTGGAAGACAGGCTGTCTGCAATTTTTACCGTGGTTACTGCTTCACAGGCCTCGAACTGTGGGGCTGGACCCTTTCACCTGTAAGCCCTGGCCGGGGGCTGTGGTCGTCGGCTGTGTCCCTATCTTTCCACGGCTTAAGTAATTCACGTGGTACACCTGCTCCGCTTGCGCCGCCCTGGCTGGTGTACTTTGTAATTTACTTCCCTACCTTCTCGATCACCTCATAGGGGCCCTGCCACCTAGCTAGGAATTTGCTGTCAAGGGTGGGTACCAGAACCAAAACCCGATCTCCCGGATTGAAGTCCCGCACCCGAGCCTGACGATTGTACACCCTACTCTGGGCTTGTTGCGCTGCCTCCATATGCTCCCCGACCAAGGGCAACACCCTTTCCATCCGGTCCTGCATTTGGGCGACATACTCAATGACACTTTTGTGGGGGACAGGCTGTTGTTCCCACGCTTCCTTGGCGATATCCAACAGGCCCCGAGGGTGTCTGCCATAAAGCAGTTCGAAGGGCGAGAACCCAGTAGAGGCCTGGGGCACCTCTCGCACTGCGAACATGAGATAGGGCAGAAGCAGATCCCAGTCCTTCCCATCTCTAGACACCACCCTCTTTAACATATTTTTTAGAGTTTGGTTAAACCTCTCCACAAGACCGTCTGTTTGCGGATGGTAAACGGACGTCCGTAACTGCTTTATACGCAACAATTTACACAGTTCCTCATTACTTTGGACATAAAAGGGGTCCCTTGGTCTGTCAGAACCTCTTTGGCAGGCCCACACGGGAAAACATCTCCATTAACTCTTTGGCAATGAGCTTAGCTGAGGTATGTCGCAGAGGCACCGCCTCCGGATACCGAGTGGCATAGTCGAGAACTACCAGAATGTGTTGGTGGCCCCTGGCAGACTTTGGTACAGGCCCACTTAAATCCATCGCGATTCGCTCAAACGGTACTTCAATAATTGGCAGAGGTACCAGGGGACTACGGAAATGTGGCTGGGGGCTAGTTATCTGACAGGTCGGACAGGACTTACAATAATTCTCTACCTCCTTGAACACACTGGGCCAATAAAATCGCTGCAGTATGCGGTCCTGGGTTTTCTGCCACCCCAGGTGTCCCCCAAGAACATGTTGGTGGGCAAGCTCCATGACAAGCTTGCGATACGCTGTGGGCACCACCAACTGTTCAACAGGTTCGCTCGGATTTGGTTCACCCGATACAACATATCCTGCAGAACAATAAACCGTGGGAACATTAATTCAGCCCCTGGTTTCTGGGGTTTCCCATCAATTTCCAGCACATTCTCCCAGGCCCTGGTTAGGGTTTGGTCCCGGTGTTGTGCGGTCCCAAAATTTTCCCGGAGACATTGAGGTCTGCCAACTCAGGTCCCGGTGGCAAGTCCTCCGTGTCTCCCACCATTACACTCAGTGGGGTTGTCTCCCTCTACCGCTGGAGCAGTGGTCACCCCTACCGCCGGCCCTTCAGACTCGGGCTCCCAGGGTTCTGGCCTTCCAGCGGTATCAGGCCACTCTACTAGGGTCACCCCTGTCTCGGGTCCCTCAGATACCTTTATTGCCGGCCACAGCGCCGGAAAACCGGGAAGTCCCTCCCAAGTATTAGTTCGTGTGGGAGTTTAGTAGCGACAGCCACCTCGTGGGTCCACCTACCAGCCGCTGTGGACAAAGTCACTAGTGCAGTGGGATAGTCTTTCAGGTCTCCGTGGATGCACAGGACCCCGACTTTACGGCCAGTATACTCCGCAGGCCGTACAAGTGCAGCCCTTACCAGGGAGACTAAACTCCCGGAGTCCAGCAGAGCCACCGCCAGAGAGTCTCCCACCTCTACCTGACACAGGTGGTTATGGTCCTGCACCTCACGGGTGCCAGTTGCGCACAGCTTCCGTGCATACAGGGAGTGACGACCCTCGTAGTTCATATCCATCGGCTCATCCCGATGCGGACAGTCGGCCCTGATGTGGCCTGGCTCCTGACACCTCCAGCATACCACGGGAGGCGGACTCGCAGGGGGTATATTCCGGGCAGGCCGCTCTGTCGCCGGACGTCGGAACTGGGGCAGAGGCCTCCGGGGTTTGACTGACCCCTTCCCCGCAAGAGTCCCCTGCAGGTTTCTGGTGGCCTCGTAGCGCTCCACCAGGTCGACTCATCTCCAGGGCATTGGTGGGCGATACCTGGCCGATCCAGTGCTGGAGGGGATAAGGCAGGGCCCTCCAAAAGATGTCCGCCAACAGTCGATCCAGCATGGCAGTGGGACTTAGTAGATCGGGCTGCAGCCACTTTTGCAGCCTGTGCAGCAGATCGTAGAACTGCGGCCTAGCGGGTTCAGTCGCTTTAAAGTCCCACTGGTGGACTCTTTGGGCGCGGACCAGCACGCTCACGCCCAGTCTGGCTAGGACCTCTCCTTTCACAGTGTCATAATCTGCCGCTTGGTCATCCGACAAGTCGAAAAACACCTGCTGGGGTCCGGAAGCCAGGAACGGAGCGACCACCTCAGCCCACTGGTCACGGGGTAACTTTTCCCTCACGGCGACCTTCTCAAAAACCGCCAGGCACGTCTCAACGCCGCCTGCGGGGGTCATTTTTGGGATCGCCGCACGGACCGCTTCCGGGCATCTTGGACGTGGTGGGACGCTCCTGCCGCCTGTAACGCCATCACATGTTGTAGCAGTAGTTGGTTGGTCTCCGCTGCTGCACGTTAGCCTCTATGAGAGCCTTCACAGCAGCCTCCATGTTGCCAGAAACTCCTGCTTGCAGCTTTGCTGGCTTAATATATTCCATACACTTTAGAAAAACAAAACTTCGGCGTTCACGCCAGCCTCACTGCGCATGCCCGCATCCGACACCAAATGTGGGGAGTCGCTCTGGTAGACAGCGGTGCGGGTGCAGTTTAGAGGCAAAACAAGGAGTCCAGATTGTGCAACAAACAGTGTTTTATTCACACTTGCACACAAAATGAAAAACAGTCTCTTGGTGACAGTTCACACACAACGGAAATAACGTAGCCAAACAAAAACAGTCCAACACAGGTTCAGTCACCTGGGAGGTGTAGGTGCAGGTTCGCACCACGCTGTCGGCCCAGCCGCAGGAGAATCCAGCTTCAGGTAGCCAGGAACAAAATACCTCCTTGCTGAGCTCTTTCCTCCTGGACAGAGAACTCCCAGCCCTGTTAGCAGCTCCAGGATAATCACACTCCTCAGACACAGCTGCTGGCTGCGTTTTATATCCAGCCCAAAACATGGACTGGACCGTGGGGAGCAGCCACCCACCCTACTCTTTAGCTGCTCCCAGTAAGAGCCGGCCCAGATCGGCTTTGCAGCCATGCTATTTAACAAAGCCAAACAGCACTAGCTGCTGCAGACAAAAACCCGGCTCTCACCTCACCGAGGCCAGCAACCTCGGTGACACGTACCTGCCATCACATATGACACCTTGCACCTTACCACACTTAAAACAGGATTTTTGTTTTATTTCCAGTTCTGGTAAATTTTTATGAAGATGTGCATGTGAGGGTACTTTTACACTTGCGGCAGAACGGATCCGGCAGGCTATTCAGCCTGCTGCAAGTGGCCGTGCACTGCCGTGCTGCCGCTTCATCCCCATTGACTATAATGGGGCGGGGGGCGGAGCTACGGCGCAGCACGGCACTGCACTGCACGGCCGGAGATCACCGGACTAAAAGTTGGACATGCAGGACTTTTAGTCCGGCGATCTCCGGCCGTGCAGTGCCGTGCTGCACCCTAGCTCCGCCCCCTGCCCCATTATAGTCAATGGGGACGGAGCGGCAGCACAGCAGTGCACGGCCACTTGCGGCAGGACGGATGCGGCAGGCTGAAAAGCCTGCCGGATCCGTCCTGCCGCAAGTGTAAAAGTACCCTAACCTGAGGCATGAACTATGCACTTTATTAGGAGGCGTGGTGCATATAACGTTCTGATACTTTTAGAAAATATATGGGACAATACAATTGTTTAAATTTTGTAATTTAGGCTTTATTTGCACATGTTGAAAGTGCAAAGACTGCCCTAGCTACCAGAGGCGCAAAATATCTGAAAACCACTGGCAGCAAAAGGGTTAAAGTGGGCTTCAGGTGAGGGAAAAAAATATATATATACCAACAATAAATAGGTCTCATGGTTTGGAAACCTGTCACTGCATAGCTGCAGAAGACACATCAAGAATGTTATAATATTCATATTGTTCAGCTAGGGCTCATTCAGATGGCCGTATGCTGTCTGCAAAAATGCAGATCTGTTTGAACTGTCCGCAAAAAAAGGGATTGCATTCCATTATTTTGCTGATCCAATAGGGCCATGTCCTGATTTTCACTGCCAAGTATAGGACATGTTTCATTTTTTTTGCTGAGCCGTGCAATGGAAGAAAAAGGCCCCATAGAAGTGAATTGGACAGCATCCAATCCGCAAAAAATATTATCCGCATTTTTGCGGACAGCATACGGCCATCTGAATGAGCCCTTATTCAGAGAAAACTGGGCTTACATCTAGCACTACTTCCAAATTGATTATTAATGTTAACATTAGTTTTGTTTTCATTTCTAATAAACCACAAAATACAATTCAGTTTGTATCGTGGTGTATGTAACTTCCATTTGGGAGCACATTAGATGTAAGTTCAATTTTCTCTGAATCAAGCTAAACACATACACTGAGGTTCCTTGGATCCAGGCTGGGAAGCTTCTAATGGAGTAATTCCCTAATAAGCAATATTGAGAGCTGTGCCTGACAACATATTGGCTTCAGGTGAGTGCATTACGGTTTGTTCAATAATATTTAAATACACTTTGTAAAAGAAAACCAAAAATATTCAAAAATCAAATGTAATTCCTTTAGGAGATAATATTTAAAAATAGGAATAACTGAGACAATGGAGCACGTTACAGTTGACTGGGTCATAAAGGTGTGGTCCTTCTCTAAATAAGAATCCTTTGATTGCTGTCAGATGAAGCTCCTAGCTGCTATTTCAAGGAGAACCTTCAGGTGGTCTCGCATATCTCCTGCAATACTGGTAAATGGTTCTCCAAAGTGCAGCTGCTTACCACTGTGGCTATTAGCAAGGGTCCGAACTAGGAATATCAATTAATTTTGTTCAGATAAACTAATAGAGCATATGGGTCAACCCACATAGCAGTTTACCATGTTTTCAGGTACCCCTCCTCCCACATTCCTTGTGTGATATCCTGACAATATTTTACAACTGCATACTGTAGGCTATAAACTAGGGTTAATGCTCTGTCTAACACATTTCAAAGATATAGCACTAATCAAGCATGTCTGTGTCTGGTCTTTTTGGTGGGAGTGGGAAGGTCCCCTTACTAGTTGCAGCTGTCAAAGATAACAGAGAAATGAAGGACCCTCTTGGTGATGGAGACAATAGCTAGCTTCAGAAGAGCTATGGATCGGGATAAGGATTAGAATCAATAATCAAGTTGTCATTTTTGGTTTGAGGTACAATTTAAGTTGGGCTACATGCACACAAATGCATTTTGTTTCCGTGTCCGTTCCGTTTCCTTTTTTTTTGCAGATAGGATGTGGACCCATTCATTTCAATGGGTCCGCAAAACATGTTGACAGCACACCGTGTATTATCCACCTCTGTATGTCCATTCCGTGGCCCTGCCAAAAAAAAGCTATTTTGTAGGCAAGGATAGGCATTATTACAATGGATCTGCAAAAAACCCCGGATGCCATACAGACATCATCAGTTTCTGCCTGTTATGGACCTTACTGTAAACATAATGCGGTATTACTGTATGATCAGTATTCATCTGTTCCTCTTGGCTGGGAATTTCATTTCTTTTTTTTTTTTTTTTCTTTTTTTGCTTGCTCAGAAATATACCACTCTTCGGAGCTGATTTCAGCACAGGAACTTATTAAAAAATAATGTGCAGGTATTGATTTGAGGTGACATAGCACATTAGTGAGATCTGCACAGTCAAGTCATACTCTGTCTTCAAGCTAAGGGGAGTTTCTCTGACTAGACTGAGGCTGTCACCACTCATTACCAGCCTTAGCTGTACACTTTTCTAGAAAAATGCTGCTGTCTTGGTGTCATTTTAGGCCATATGCAACACATACTCTAGCACGAGATCAGTCTCTATCTGCTACAGCATGTATTTGAATACAGTAAACACTGAAGAAATTTGCACTGATGATAAGGGTACTGTAAATGTGATTATTAGCAAACTTACATTGAGGTGTTATATAAACACGTTTGGATAATATCAGAAATCATTGAAGACTTCTGTGATCATACAAGAGCACAAGACCATAATGCTGGTTATTGAACTTATTCCCTTTAATACATACAGTGCTGCCCATAATTATTCATACCCCTGGCAAATTTTGACTTCAAGTTACTTTTATTCAACAAGCAAGTAATTTTTTCACGGGAAATGACATAGGTGTCTCCCAAAAGATAAGACGATGTACAAGAGGCATTGGTGTGGAAAAAAACATTTCTCAGCAAAAAGTGTCCAGTCCAAAATTATTCATACCCTTCACAAACTGACAGTCTGTGGGAAAATCCAAAGTTCTATCCCATTCCAAATAGTCCAAGTTGTTCTAAAGCATCCTAATTACTCTGATTAATTGGGAACAGCTGTTTTAATCAACTCAACAGGTGAAAAACAGCAGCTCTCTGCAGTTGGTTCATGGACAGTCATGGCTAAGACAAAGGAGCTCAGTGAGGACCTGCGGCTGTGCATTGTGGCTGCTCACAAGTCAGAAAAGGGCTACAAGGCCATTTGTAAATGTTTTCAAGTTCCAGTGGCTACAGTGCAAAGTATTATTAAAAATTCAAGATGTTCCGCACTGTGCAAAATCTCAGAGGACGTGGTCGGAAGCCAAAAGTGACACCTGTGCTGGACAGAAGGATCACCACCAAGGCCATCCTGGTGAATCTGGGCTCTGCTGGTGGCAATGTCTCAAGGCAGACAATCCAAGAGACACTGCACACTGCTGGGTTCCACGGATACAGACCAAGGAGGACGCCACTTCTCCAGATAAGGCGCACAAAAGCTCGCTTTGGCCCTTGCAAAAGCTCATCTGGACAAAGAAGAAGACTTCTGGTCTTCTGTGTTATGGTCAGATGCAACAAAAATTGAATTGTTTGGTCACAATGATGTTTCCTTCATTTGGCGTAAAAAAGGAGGAGCCTTTCAACACAAAGAACACCATCCCCACTGTCAAACATGATGGTGGGAACCTAATGCTTTGGGGGTGTTTTTCAGCCAATGGAGCAGGGAACCTAATCACAGTAAACGGCACCATGAAAAAACAGCAATACATGAGGATTCTCAACGACAACATCAGGCAGTCTGCAGAGAAACTTGGCCTTGGGCACCTGTGGACATTTCAGCATGACAATGAAGAAATGGTTTGCAGACAACAACATTAACGTTTTGGAATGGCTCAGCCAAAGTCCAGACTTGAATTCAATTGAGAATTTGTGGAGGGAGCTACAGATCAGGGTGGTGGCAAGAAGACCCTCCAACCTGAAAGATTTGGAGCTCATTGATAAAGATTAATGGGGAAAAATACCTGTGGAGACATGCAAAAAGCTGGTCTGCAATTATAGGAAGTGTTTGATTGCTGTAATAGCCAATAAAGGCTTTTCTATTGATTGAAAAGAGTATGAATAACTTGGACTAGACACTATTTGCTCAAATGTAAATAAAAGCTGAGAAATGTGTTTTTTTCCCCACAATAATGCCTCTTGTACATCATCTTATTATCTTTTGGGAGACGCCTATGTCACTTCCCGTCAAAAAATTACTTGCTGGTTGAATAAAAGTAACTAAGTCAAAATTTGCCAGGGGTATGAATAATTATGGGCAGCACTGTAGCTAAGAGCATAGCTAAGAACAGGCACAATCTCTTTTTTTAAATAAGGCTGGGTTCACATCACCGTTTCATTTTCCGTTCTTCTGATATGTCAGAAGAACAGAAAACAAAAAAAATGGATCTTGTATTTTATGCATCCGTTACGCTCAGTTCTGCACATTTTGCATCTGTTTAGCCATTTCCATCTGAGATCCGTTACTAAAGTAATAAGGAGCCCTAGGAGCCTGAGTGTGGATAAAACCTTATGTTTAGTGATTGCAAGTGCAAAGTGTATTGACTAAGCCAATATTGTATTATGCAATGTTATTCAGCCCAGTGGACCCTGAGTATGTAGAAAAGTCTTAATTTACTATACTAATTTACATGCCTTCATCTGCCTTAGTTCTGCGACATCCAAAGCATGTATTACTGCACTTTACAGGTATTCTGCCTACTTAAAATGACTATACTCATCTAGTACAGTGATGCCCAACCTACGGCCTGCGGGCCAAATCTGGCCCGTGAATCTGTGTCATGCGTCCTGTGGGACTCCCTGGAAAAAGTCTAAGGTGTACCAATATGCCTTAGACTCTTCCACCACATTCATCAGCGCTGTGAACGGCACAGGCAGCGCAGCAATGCTGCCTGGGCCTAATATAACAAATAGCAAAGCTCCTTACAGCAAGGAGCTTTGTTATTGGTTAGTATAGGTGCGCACCGGAGTGATACCGTGCCCTGCAGCAGGGCAAGCCGGCAGGAGCTGGAAGGAGGAGGGCCCGGCTCCCAGGGTTGCTGTTGTAAGGAGAACGGGGCCCGGGGGGTTCCAGAGAAAGGACCCGCCCCGGGTGCCAAACACCCTAGGCACGCCACTGCTAACAGGCACCGTGACCCTAAATTTCTTTCTGGAGTGTGCCTGGAAATGGTCTGGGAAGAGACAGAGGTATTAAATGAAGGTGCCACCTGTGTCTGGATGGTGGACAACAAAACAGTGATAGCTCATGCTTGTTGGTGGTTCAAACAATCCTCTCTACTGGTGGACTGTCTTGGCCCTCTGGAGCCTGTTCTCCATGTATGCATGCCCTCACATAGGTGGTGTTCGGAGCACTGGTTAACAGCTAGGTCAGAACTGCATAAATAGGCAATTTGTTAAAGCAACCATCTGGTTTCTCTCATGTTCGTTGATGCACTCCCTCTCTCAAAGTTTGTCAAATGAGCAAAATGTCTTCAAGTGTGTCGTAGAGACATGTCTAGCAGTCAACAATCTCTCACAAAAAAGTACACTACCCAAATGTAGCCTCTGGAAGACAGCAGCAAGAAAAGCACTTTTACATCCTCTTGTGGCAAGACCCAGTGTCTAATCAGACCACTTCTGTAGAGACATAACTGCATGACAAGTTTTGCAGAAATCTGGGTGCATTTTTTTTGTTGTCAATGAGTGTATTTCGAAATAAAAATATATATAATTTGTAGTGTTTACTACACTGATAAAAAAACAGCGTTAAATAGTGTGATAATGAATTATCACTGTGAATATGTAACAGTGTGACTAACTAGCATTAAAGGTCAGTGGTGATTCACCAGAAAAATATCAGATGGAACAGCAAGACAATCTTGAATTCAGGAAACTGATCACCTATCAGTTTGCCATTCCTTTTCCTGTGGATAGCGGATAACTGTGAAATAACCCTTTCAATTTTAACTATACATTTAGCCATGAAATAATAGGCTATGGACCCATTTGGGGACAGATTGTTTTGTATTATTAATTTATATCTTGGGCTAAAAAACATCATCAGTTTTCATTAAACACTTTCAATGGTTTGTCTTCTGCAGCCTTCAGTTTCAACGTCTGATGCCTGCTGCTTCTTCTCAGTGAAACCCATGAAAGAGCTGTTCTGACAGCTTAATCTGTAGCCCTTATCTCTAGTTCCTAACCGCTCATAAACTCCTATTAAAGGGGTTGTCAGAGCTGAACCCGGACATACCTCCATTTTCACCCAGGCAGCCCCCCTGACTTGAGCATCAGAGCAGTTCATGCTCCGATGCTCTCCTTTGCCCTGTGCTAAATCGCGCAGGGCACAGGCATTTTCCGGAGTTCCGTGATAAACCGGGCTTTCCATGGGGCCATAAATCTCGAGTGAGTCCAATTAACAAACCCAACTGCGCCCACTTTCCCATTCACTTTTTAAAAGTGGCGAGGGTGGTGAAAATAACACAGAACTGGACTTGTACCAACATTTAACTTTTCTACAGCAGAAAACTGTCCCCTCCCCGGGATAGAATTTATTCTTATGACCTATGTTGCAATGTATAAATAAGTATAAATCAAAGCCACACTGCAAATTATGAGCAAATGCGTTGTTTTCCCTTCATTCGTAATATTTCCTTTGTCTGTCAAATCTCTCACTGCAGCACGGTGTTTCACCCACTGTGTTTTTATCTAGTTATCTGGTTTTAGCCCACGTGCATGCATTTGAAAAAAAAAGTACACATAAACACAAAAATTATAAAAGTATATAGAATACACAGCAGGAAACAGTTGCTTAGAATCAATAGTACCAGTCAATCATAATTGCTAGAAATAAGAATCTTTAGAAATATGAATGGATTTCTGAATTTACACTAGTCTCTTCCTTTGTTCAGAAGCTTCCATCTTTTAGCTTTTATTCCTGCCTCTTAACTATATCTTTGTTCTTTTGTTTTCTGCGATATCACATAAAATTCCACTCCCAAGTTTTGAGCAGGGACCCCATCCTTCTGCACCTCAGGCCTCCAATAGACAGGAAGTTTGCTTCTATCGAGAATGCAGAAACCACCCTGGAGGTCAGTTCTGCCGCTGACTCTAATTTTAACACTGTGCTAATTTTATTGGAAAAAAAGGCATCAGTTTCCTCACAAGCAGTGTACAATCTGACTGCTCCATTGTTTTCAAGTGCAAGCTTCAAAGACGTCCCCTGCAGCCAAATGATCTTCATTTCAATGTCAAGCCAATGGCTTTTTGACCATTTCATAGATTGAATTTTATGTTTCCTAAAATGTTTCTTCTATTTTAAATGAAGATTTGATTGATAGGAAAAGTCAAACGTAGTATCACAGTGCTCATGAGACTGCCACATCTATGAAGAGATATGTCGAAAATGTTTATCTTTACTTAAAGGGGTTGTGCGGCCGCTATATATTGATAACCTATCCTCAGGTCATGCGTGGGGCTACTTCCTCTTCATTACACTGCCCGTCATCTCAAAGTGCAGTGTAATTACAAGTACTTGCTCCATTCACTTGAATAGAGTGACAACTTGTAATTGCACCGCGCCATTGCTACAGGGGAGATGACGCGTAGTGTAATGAAGAGGAAGCAGCTCTGATTGGCAGAGGTGTCGGGTGTCGGACCCCAGCAGATGGGCAACTAAGCCAGTTCAACTTTACACCAGTTTGATAAATGACCCCCAGTTATTTTATTTATTTTCTAACAGTGTTTGATGTTTTCCACTTCATGGCCTCACAGTATGAAAATTGGTGTTGATGTTTTATTACTAACAGTATTTATATGCATTTACAGTGCCTTGCAAACATATTTACCCCCCTTGACTTTTTTTGTGTTTTGGTGCCTCACAACCTGGAATTAACATGGATTGTTTGAGGATTTTCATCATTTAATTCACAGAACATGCCCACAACTTTGAAGATTTTTCTTTTTTTTTTTATTGTGAACAGAACAACAAATAGGACAAAATAACAGAAAAAGTTAATGTGCATAACTATTCACCCCCCTAAAGTCAATACTTTGCAGAGCCACCTTTTGCGGCAATCACAGCTCCAAGTCTCTATGAGCTTGCCACAGTTTACCACTGGGATTTTTGCCCATTCCTCCTTGCAGAACTGCCCAGCTCCTTCAAGTTGGATAGTTTGCGCTTGTGAACAGCAATCTTTAAGTCTGACCACAGATTTTCTATTGGATTGAGATCTGGGCTTTGACTAGGCCATTCTAGCACATTTACATGTTTCCTCTTAAACCACTCAAGTGTTGCTTTAGCAGTGTGTTTGGAGTCATTGTCCTGCTGGAAGGTGAACCTCCGTCCTAGCCTCAAATCACGCACAGAGTGGTACAGGTTTTGCTCAAAAATATCCCTGCATTTAGCACCATCCATCTTTCCCTCAACTCAGACCAGTTTCCAAGTCCTGGCTGCTGAAAAACATCCCCACAGCATGATGCTGCCACCACCATGTTCCACTGTGGGGATGGTGTTCTTTGGGTGATGTGATGTGTTGGGTTTGCGCCAGACATAACGTTTTCTTTGATGGCTGAAAAGTTCAATTTTGGTCTCATCAGACCAGAGCACCTTCCTCCATACATTTTGGGAGTCTCCCACATGCCTTTTCGCAAACTCACAACGTAGCTTTTTGTTTTTAGCTGAAAGTAATGGCTTTCTTCTGGCCACTCTGCCATAAAGCCCAACTCTATGGAGCGTACGGCTTATTGTCGTCCTATGTACAGATACTCCAGTCTCTGCTGTGGAACTCTGCAGCTCCTCCAGGAGTTACCTTAGGTCTCTGTGCTGCCTCTCTGATTAATGCCCTCCTTGCCCGGTCCGTGAGTTTTGGTGGGCGGCCGTCTCTTGGCAGCTTTGCTATTGTGTCATGTTTATTCAATTTGGTTATGATAGATTTGATGGTGCTCCTGGCGATCATAAAAGATGTGGATATTTTTTTTATAACCTAACCCCGACTTGTACTTCTCAACAACATTGTCCCTTACTTGTTTGGAGAGTTCCTTGGTCTTCATGGCAGTGTTTGGTTAGTGATGCCTCTTGCTTAGGTGTTGCAGCTTCTGGGGCCTTTCAAAAAAGGTGTCTATATGTAATGACAGATCATGTGACACATAGATTGCACATAGGTGGACATCATTTCCCTAATTATGTAACTTCTGAAGGCAATTGGTTGCACCAGAGGTTTTTATGGGCTTCCTAACAAAGGGGGTGAATACATACGCACACGCAAATTTTCATTTTTTTATTTCTAAACAATAGTTTTATTTATATATTTTTTTTCATTTCACTTCATCAACTTGACTATTGTGTTCTGATCCATCACATAAAATTCAGATTAACAAAACATTGAACTTAAGGCT
Organism: Bufotes viridis; assembly: GCA_033119425.1. Classification (NCBI taxonomy): domain Eukaryota; kingdom Metazoa; phylum Chordata; class Amphibia; order Anura; family Bufonidae; genus Bufotes; species Bufotes viridis. The sequence goes on from CM065590.1 coordinate 236,114,973, forward strand.
GTAATGTAACAAAATACGAAAAAAGTCAAGGGGGTGAAAATTTTTGTAAGGCATTGTATATTTCTGTGTATATACAGTGTGTGTGGTTTGTGTGTAAATATATATATATATATATATATATATTATAAAAGCGGCAGCACTCCAGGTTTTAGTAAAGAAAAGTGAACAGTTTTAATAACCCATTAGGACATCAACGTTTCAGCTCTCTCAATAGAGCCTTTGTCTCAGCGTGACAAAGCTCCATTGAGAGAGCTGAAGCGTTGCTGTACCGATGGGTTATTAAAACCGTCCACTTTTCTTTACTACAACCTGGAGTGCTGCCGCCTTTTTTTCAATTCATCTGAATAGGACTTTGGTCTCGTTTCTGGGTAGGATATTGCACCCGTTTCTTTTTTTGTGTGCTGCTTTTTTCATATCATATATATATATATATCTTTAAAAGATATTCAAACAGTCCCAAATATACAGTATATATGATGCACATACATACAGTACATATAGACACACACAATGAGGGGGCAGCCCCAGCCTGACATACACACATACCTACAGATTATACACACCACAAAAAGCAGCAGCACAGATAGAACAAAATGGTAGGGTGCAATCCCTCTGGGAGGACGGACAGTATTCCACTGCATATAAATACCCAAAAACGAGGCAGCACTCTGTAGTCATTGCTTGACAAAGGCCTTATTGAGAAGGCTAAAACGTTGCCTGGGAATAAATTGGGTCATCGTTACCACAGACTACGGAGTACTGCCTCGTTTTTGGGTGTATATATACACACACACACTAGACACATTTACACACACTTGCATACATATAACTTTCCAGCAGGCAGATGAAGTCTGTCAGAAAGGAAGTCCAGGTAGAAAAGCTCTCTTTCAACTTCTGGAGTATCCTCTCCCCTTCATGTTCCTTCCGACTGCTGAATAGTGAGCTGAAGCTTTCTGCAGGAAGCAGGAGGTGTTGATGGGCCCTCCAAGTGCACTGAACACTTAGCAGAATGGCCATGGCAGGTGGGAAAGGCTTTAGCTTCCTGCTCTGCTAGAGCAGACAGGAAAGCTTTATTTCAGTGGGGAGGAGGACACACTGAAGGATTCTTGGGGCAGGACACCCCCTTCAGATGTGGAGAGGAATGCGCTGTGTGCGTTCGCACAGGCCCCTGAATACAGTTATGTGACATAACTGTATTCTAACTGTGAAGGAGTGCAGGGCAGGCGGCTACCTTTTGCTGTCCCCTTGCAGTTTTTCAGAGATCTGCCTGAGGCCACCGCCTCACTTTGCCTCATGAGCAGTGCGCCCCTGGTCCAAATTACCATTTTCTATTTCCCTACCTCTGCCTGTTCCCTCGTTGCCAGTAGTCAAAGCTGTTCTTAAAGAGAACCTGTCACCAGGAAATTCACTGATAAAGCAGGCATTCTGCCTTGTAGGACTCACCCTGCTGAATATAATTATACCTTTTACTTGGTGATCTGTTGCTTTATTGTGGAGAAATATTACTTTTAATCCATATGCTAATGAGCTGATATGAGTCCAGTAGTTGATATGAGTCCAGCATTTTTTCTATTCAGAGCTGTAGCCCCTCCCCTATTTACTTCTTCAGTTGTAAAAGGGGCGTGGTTTAAAAAAATGACCTGCATTATAGCCAATACAAGCCTTGCTGCCTTTCACTTTAAAGCCTAACTGCCATACCCACGGCGACATGTCCCTTATCAGCCATCATGTGTTTATCACCCCATGAATAAACTAGCCCTTATTATAATTACTAACTTCAATAATATATTCCTCCCCCTTTTTTTACCTAAGCATTCCCTGTTATTCATTTTCCCTCCAGTTATTAAAATGAATGAATGATGTAATAAACCACGCCCCTTTTACAACTGAAGATGTGAATAGGGGAGGGGCTACAGCTCTAAATAGAAAAAACGCTGGACTCATATCAACTACTGGACTCCAATCAGCTCATTAGCATATGGATTAAAAGTACTTTTTCTCCACAATAAAGCAACAGATCACCAAGTGAAAGGTATCATTATATTCAGCAGGGTGAGCCCTACAAGGCAGCACGCCTGGTTTATCAGTGAATTTCCTGGTGACAGGTTCCCTTTAAATACCTTGTCAGGACTGCTGTGCTAACATAATGGAGAGGATGGAGAGGGAAACGGCTCTAGCATTGCCAGTAACAGGGTGGGTAAAATATCCATGGTGGCAGGTGAATATAACAACAAAGGTAGGTACCTGGTATAATTATGACATGCGAGAGAATGGATGGAAAGAAAGACCAGCTGCCCTGATGGAAGTGGGAGAAGTACCTAGTCAAGAGATTAAAGTAACCTTTTCTGGACAGGAAATTGATCATGAAACAATCCGTAAATATTATTTAGCAAGAAGAATATATGATCCAAATTGGAATTACACAGTACAGTTCCCTCCTGGAAATAGGAGCCAGTGTGGAAGATTAGATGCTTTTTACCAGCCTAAGGAACCAGGAATAGATTTAGAGGAAGTAATAGAAAGCATTAAGGGAGATTGGGCGGCAGACATGAATATAGATCCCTAGAAACAACAAACTAGTCATAAGCTATGTGGCCCACTTTTATATTACAAGCTCGTCACTAATGATGATAACCCTGAGTCCTGGTGTTTGTATTATGATACTACAATGTTGATTTCCATTGTTGATACACTAATTAGAAGGGATCAATTTCAATTACCTGATGATGTATACATAACATGTGGTAACAAGGCATTCAAGTGGCTTCCAAAAGGAGCCAGAGGAGCTTGTACTCTAGCCAGAATTGAGCCCGCCACTTGGACATGGAAACCTGGAAGCATCCCCTATCTGCATCAACCAGGACATATGCTAGCTAAAAGAGATGTCTATTATACCAGACATGCCAGAGAAACCTCATTTTAAGAGTCCAACTAAACTGATTTATGCTGAACCTCTAATGATAGGAAAAGTGGGAATGTACTTCCCACTAATAACCTATTTCTTGTCCTCTGGAATCCTCAACAATGCTAAACAAATTTGAGGATGTTGGCGAATAATTTGATAATATCACAGACTATTTTTTTTTGATGCCGTAGAAGTAAATTTAGTATATCTGAAGCAACCGATCATTGTCACAAATCAGCATGCAGTGGTTTTAGATTATCTTAAAGCAGCCCAAAGACGGTTATGTCAGATAGTGGGTTCTGCATGCTGTCATTATATTGATCCTGCAGGTATATTTAGAGAATCACATGATTTATAGCAATCTAAACAATTAAGAGGGGTTCAGGAATACACATCTGGCACCTCCTGAACTTGCATTTCCTGATTGGTTATCATGGCTTAATCTCCTTAATTGGTTTTGTGGGGTAGGTGGGTGGATTTCTGGGTTATTTTATATGCTACTACAAGGATGTTTCTTTATTGTATTGACTTTTGTTATTATCAAACTTTTCTTGCTGATTCTTTGAAAGATACTAAAGTCTAAATGTTTTGCAGGAAAGTCTAAAGCAACTACTGTGACTACAACCAAGGACACTGAGGCACAAGTTATGGTAATGATGACTCCACCCTCAACGTCCGCCTCTGTAACAACTACTATGACTACAACCAAGGACACTGAGGCACAAGTTATGGTAATGATGACTCCACCCTCAACGTCCGCCTCTGTAACAACTACTATGACTACAACCAAGGACACTGAGGCACAAGTTATGGTAATGATGACTCCACCCTCAACGTCCGCCTCTGTAACAACTACTGCTGTGACTCCAGGTTCAGACTCGGCTACCCCAAAATACAGTTGCACAAAAACTGTTAGTAGGGAGATGGGGAGATCTGTATAGCCCGTGGAATTGATGATAAAAAGAGGGGAGTAATGTGAGAGTAATTGGCCAATGCCAACATTCAGTATAGCTGAACCTTAATTGTGTTCTATTTGAATTCTGTATGAACTTTATCGTCTATTCCACTGTTCCATAACTTGGCCTTAGAACACATTCCGAAGGCCATCTGTAATTGTGCTGTGACATGGATATTTGTAAGGAAAATGGAGTATTTCACTAAATTCAGAACACAATAAAGAAGATGCAGTGTGAGCAGATATGTATAAATGTTCTCAGAGATTCTAGGAAATGTTTGTTACTTTTCTGCAATTAATGGGTCCAGATGGTCAGTATATGTGTCCAAATTGGGTCCAGTATCAGTCAATTGAACTCTTACCTCGTTTTCAAACCACAAGATATTGCCAATATGCAATCACATGCATTTATGTAATCTGCCACGTTTAAGTTTAAGTATTGTAACCGCCTGGTAACTCCCAGTTACTTATATTATCATAAAGGTATATTAATAAAGATATTTGGGAGGGGTTTTTCAGATCTCCTGTAGAGTATAAGGCTGCCTTTCATTTTTGACAGCTTCTTAGGAAAATGAAAAGTGGAATCTGGTTGGTTGCTATGGGCAACTCAGCCAGTTCTACTTTACACCAGATTGATAAATGACCCCCTTTGTACCTACCTTGGGATAAAGGTTGCATAGCCGTTCCAGTTTATAATTATTTTTGGGCCGCACAGTTAGGCAGGATTTGTAAAAAAAAATGGGTTGATTTTGAAACACTATTTGTATAAAAGGGTTTTGCTTATATAGAAAGTATAACACTCTTAACATATTGGAGTCTGGAGTTCTGGGAAGCAGGGAAATAAAAAAGTGCTTTCAACAGGTTACTTATTACAAAAGATTTGAGAGACAATTAAAGATAAATTAAAGATTAAAGGATTTTGTGTATATACACTTATTTGGTGGAAGAATCCATGTAATATGGAAAATTCTAGATCCTGGAGGGATAAGGGGATATTTTTTCTCCATCAATTGTTGGTGGCTGGTGAACCGAAGTCCTTTCAGGTTCTTAGAGAGGAATTTCATTTGGATAGTTCAGATATTTTTTTTATTTTTTACAATGGCATTATACAGTTAGTTATAATCTTAAACTGCAATGGTTCAGAAAAGTGGACCAGATTTTTGATCCTATAAGTCCTGTTAATGATATAAAGAAGGGTCTTCTCTCTAGGTTATTTACGATCTTGAGATTCAACCAATTGAGGACCGATAAAAACATGGGTTACATGAAATGGAAATGTAAAAACCTGGATTGACATCTTGAAAATGATAACTAGAACATCGAATGTTTCTTTTAGAATCTCACAACTCTTTATGTTGTATATGGTCAAGTTGCATCGATATTGGGAGGATATAATAGGAAAACTATAGATGGTTTTTAAGGTGTCAATTCCTAGGAATCTCTTTAATTGTATTTTGGGTGGTGGAGAGGTCTCTAGGGATAATAAAATAATGGTCCTTAGAGGCATAAAGGGGTTGTCCGAGTTACAGAAAAAAAAAAGACATTCTGCAAACCTGATGGCCAGGAATATATATATTAGATAAGTGAGGTCTAGCAAAATAAAAATGCTGTTTACACACATGCCTAGTACTGCTATGGCCCCTTTGTTTACTTGCAGTTGTAGAGCTGTGGGGGTGTGCAACAACATTCTGTGACATGCTTCTCATTAATATTTGGGTGTGTCAGCTAAGACTGCCTTTCCCCTCCCCCTGCCCTGTTGTTTTCTTAGCTGACACAGATGTCTCTTCTCATGGAGGTCTTCGCAGTAGTCACTGACCTCACACAAGCCTTGTTTCTTCTGGTTGCTCTCCTGGCCATTTACATCTTGCTGCTTTTTCCATTTATACAGTAAAGTATTTCACCTATTCCAGTCCAGTAAACATTCCCCTTTGCCCTTTTAGCCTTTACTGTGACTGGAGTTCCATTTCTGCTTATTGAGTTATAAGAGCTAACGCTAAGCCATTCCACATTCTGCCTCCAATAACGTGTAGGGGCATGGCTTTGTGCCAACAAGCCCCACCTACATTTTAGTACCGATGTTCCCTGCACATGACTATGGCCCATACACACTGGCAGCTGGCAAGCTAGCCTCTACGAGGAAGCCTTTTGATTGTACAGGACATGCCTGACAGCTCTCAGATAAGGATGGATCCAGCATGTGTGTTCCCATAGGCGAGAGAGCTAAGCCTGCAGACATCAGTAGTAAGGACCTGTGTGCAGGGTGTGTGGCTTGTCCCTTCAGAAAGCACAGATCAGACTTCAGTGATGTTCCATGTACAGGGCAGGACTACTCCTCCTGCAGCCCTAGGCTGGTGCACGGAACGTCATCAGACCAGGCAAAAAAGCCGATGTCACAGATCATGTGACACTCATTAAAATATGAGAAAGGGGCCTCTGTAGAAGAAGTTAATCAATGGAAAATACATAACTTTTTTTTAGAGACATACAAAGAATAAAACAATAACTTGGACAACCCCTTTAATTTTGGCTCGGAAAATAATTATGAAGAATTGAAAATATGTCCTCCCTCCAACATTGCAGCAGTGGGATAATCGAATGAACAACTTGTTATATAAAGTCTTGGATTGTCTTGCATTCAGATTCTAAAATGGTTAATAATCAATGCTTATGTTGGGATAGAAGACAAACGAGTAACAGTGGTCTATTTTCCCCCCTCTCTCTCCTCATACAGCAAACAGTATGTAGGGAGGGATGGAATAAAAAGGTGGTACGGTAAAACAAATATCTATATGAATTATGATTTTATTCTTTTGTATGAAAAGCACTGTCCATTCGGGCCGAATCAATTCCAGTCTGAATTGATTTGGATGGCCCATTTGGTCAAATCGCACCAGAATCGAATTATCCCCACTTCTATATAACCTATTTCAATAAATCTTGATTTACCCATATAAAACACTGGCAGGTGGGAATTTATACCCTATCAACTTTGTTCATCAGCATTTGTCTATGGCAGTGATCAGCAACCGACAGCACTCCAGCTGATGTGGAATTACAACTCCCAGCATGCACACCTAATCGGTCTTTCTTGCAACTCTAATAGAAGTGAAAGCAGGATTCCGGGAGTTGTAGTTTCAGAACAGCTGGAGTGCCGGAGGTTGCTGATCCCTGGTCTATGGCATGTCTCAAGTCATTCTTCAGGCATTTTCCTTGAAAAGATAGAAACACGATTTCTTACACGTATTTAGATTTTGCTCACTGAGAGAGTGGGTGGTTGATAGTATTTATACTGTTATTGCCAGTGAGACATGCCAAAGCAGAGCACACAGTATATACTGCACATACAGGAGAGAACAATAACATTGAAAGTATCCTGCTATAATGTGGGGGAGAGCGTTTCTTAGAATAGAACAGGTATACCTACCACTGATAAGATGTTTCTTCACTAAAGGAAAATTCCACCCAAAAATAACAAGGAGTAGGTAAAATATTAGACATAATTTAATAATTAGACATAATTTGTTTAGTTTATTTCTAATCCTGCTCATTCATTAGGGGGTCCTAACACAGCACAACATTCTCTGCCTTAGTTGGCAGATGGGAGCTCCCTTCCAGTTTTATATAAGATAAGCATCCAGTTTTATATAAGATAAGCAAGGCCCCTTGTATGCAGAATAGATGGCTGCCAGAAGGTTAAAATTGGGTGTACCACAACTGGATGGCAATAAGCCCAACCAACATTAATCAAGATGTGGGTGATATATCAACCAGTTGCAGCTGGACTTATCCTTTACCTGGAGGCCCCTCTACTACCAGGGCTCCATAGACACCATTGTGGTAATTGCATCTTTCAAAAAAGTGGGTTATAGTCCCTCATCAGTTATGTAATGTAAAAGGGCCAAAATTCGATTATACAGCGGGCAATATAACTAGGCATTAAACAGGTTCTCCCATTGGGACAACCTGTCCATATGCCCAATTAGACTCTTACTTGCTTACTGTCCTGTTATTCAGGACTTATTGGCATGTTCTCAAGCTGTTCTGAGTCAATGAAAGGAAGTGACACAGATCCACTTAGCAAAGTGCTCCTGGCTTTCTCTGCCCCCTGCTGCTAATTGAGTTGAAAAAAAATTTTGTGGTAGTGGCAGGGGACGGAGAAAGCCAGAAGCTCATTAATATCAGGACTCCTTGGCATGCACTGGACCTATTAGAACCTAGTAGCACAAAACTGGTTCCCTTTAAAGACCTCTAAGCCCTATAGATATTATCTGATTGACCGTTGAATGGCTGATGCTTGTGTGTGCCAGCCACCTAGCTATCAGTATAAATGGCACTAATTAAGGAGAGCTGCAATCCCAACCATTTAGATGTAACGGCAGCTTACACAGGAGTTTCTTCTTATCCTGTATGAGATTCACACGATAGGTCACACTGAGAGTGGTTAATGTGACAATGATTTACAGTTTGACATATGAAGGACCTGACATATTCTTTATATCCTTTTGTAGCATGCAACATTGTCCCATACATTGCTTGTCCTATCATCACCTCTGGCCTTGTTCGGCATTTGCACTGATCCTTATGAACTTTAGGGCAAGTGTCCATATCTACTTTCCTAGAAAATCAGAACAAAGGTTCATGACAAGAACATAATGCCTTGTAATGGCAGTGAATATTACTGGGTTGCATGTAGAGATGGTCTGCTATGATCCACCTGAGAGAGCCAAGCAATAGTCTATATTTGGTAATTGATGGCATGAGATAGCACTGCTATTTTCTGGGTCGACAGTGTGTAGCACTATTATATTTAGGGGGTAGAGTAATTAGCAATATAATATTTAGGAGTCACGATATGCAGCACTATTTTCAGGTCGCTCAGCATGGGGAAAACTCTTCAGACACAAGTTGTGGTTGGAAGAAGCTTTTATATTGGTCTGGGCTGGACAGGGAAGAAAAGGAAAGAGAATGATCCAATAAGAGAAGACATCACATATGAGTCACTCATTGTAATTGTTGATTTATGAACTGTTACAGTATGTTTGATACGTCCGCAACATAATGCATTAATGCAGATCTGCTACAGCTGACGAATGCCAGTAGGGGTACATTAGAGAGGTATTAAATAAGATGTGCACAGTTCCTGGATATACAGTAGATATATGCTGGTGAGATATGTCAAATGCAACCTGTGATGGTGTTTTGTCACTCTGGAGGGAGTCATATTGTCTTGGGCAAGATCAGTGTACGTTGAAGATGCTCTGCTCTGGTGACAATAAAAAACAACCTTAAAGGTGCAAACACAGAGGAGACTATCTCAATAAACATTGTGCAGTAGTGCTACATAAAGAGTGCATCTTCCAACAAAGGTTGTGGGCCACATACCAGGCCCAATGACGAGGCCCAAGTAGACCAGGTCTGCAGCAAGTCCCCTAGTGAGGGATGTGTCAGCTGTCGTGATCCCAAGTCATGGTCTAATGGCTGTGTGATTAGTGGAAGATTGAGTGTGATGTCGGCAAATAAGTGGAGATCTTGAGCTAGGCACTGGGAACCAAAGGCCTGACATTCCCCCTGTAGCAGGTAGATGCCCCTTGAGACTACTTATGGACTGTAAATATGCACTGTATATAGTTGCAAGGACTATACCTCTCCATGAATACCTTTAGATTGAGCCTCTGGGCTACAGATGTGTAACCACCAAGCTATTTGCCCTCAATGAGATAACATAATCATCATCAGTACTGTCCTTTAAAGTGCTTTGCTGAGATCTAGTCAAGAGCATGGGCTGAAAAAAAAAATCTAGTCACCTTTTTGGCCTCCACCCCCACAGATCCAGGGCTGCGCCTCTCATTCCTACCACTTCCTGTCCCCACTGGACCAAAAATGTGATCTGCTGTCAGTATAAACATAGGCACAAATATATGCACTGCTTATATAGACACCCTCCCAATCAAAACAGCCATTTTGCATAACGCTTATTTAGACTATACACATTAGAAAAAACTGCCTGCCACTGAAATACTAAGCAGCAATAATGATGCACTTTAGACAAAAACAATCTGTCAACGGGGAAACATTTGCTTCTACATCCTAATAATTATCAAGGGACTCATTTTGAAACTCGATAGTAGCAATTGAAAGCACTAAGCATTAGAGATAAATCCGCTCTATTTTATTATTGTATAATGGAAATCCAGCTGTAGAAGATTTTACTTTACCATTCAAATCTTTAGGATATCAGAAGCCACTGTGACTCTAAATTGAAGGGTAGATGTACATTTGTCATGTAAAATGTACTATTGTCAGCTTGTCACCTGATTTCTGTATTGCTTCTTTTATTTTCAAGACCTCCTCCTATTTCTGATGTCTGCGTGTGGACTTGCAAGAGATTGGCACACGCTCTCCATCTCCTTCTCTGTATGACCATATCCCCTCTCCATCTTTCACTCCAACATAACCATGATTTCCATGATGTCTCCTTTTGTAATATTTAACGACTATAACACCTTTTGAGGGCATTTTTTAAATTATCATATTCTATTAATTTTTGGCTAAATATAATTTTTTTCAATTGGTCTTTATTAAAGGGAACCTGTCAGCAGCAAAAGCCATCCCAAACCGCCAGCAGTACCTTCAGGTAGTCGGCAGTGAGTTTCTAATAATGATTTTCTTACTGCATTCAGATGAGGCAGAAGTATGAAAAACGTTTTTTTATCCTCTATCCGCGCTATTTTCCAGTCAGGCTTAAAGTCAGCCGGCTGTCGGGCATGAGAGCTGTCACAGCCCCTTCGCCTGCAGTCAGAAAATAATCATTAGAAACTCACTGCCGGCTACTTGAAGGTACTGCTGGCGCTCTGGGATGGCCTTTGCCGCTGACAGGTTCCCTTTAAATACTTTCACCTATAGAAGAGGATGGTTTTTATTTCCTCTTCCTGTCTCCTTTTTGACCCTATGGCATATCTTCCCCACCTTTGCTTTCTAACACTGCTCCTTCTGTAGGTGAATAGTTCAGGATATGTTCTCAATACCCAGTATCAAAGGGAATGGAGCTAACCATGGCTGGGCACCCTCTCTCCAGTGGCATGATCTGCCTCGATGGCACAATGCATTTGGAAAGCAGACCCTTTAATTGACATAGTATCTTTTACTCAGGACTAAAGCCTGTATTGCACCTGCTGATTTTTCGCATGAACGCTCGTTAGCGATCATCGTGCAGTGTAATTCTGCTGCCAATTGCCTGATGAATGCACGTTTTTAGAGCTGTCTAAATGATGTTAAGAACAGGTCAGGTAAGATGGCAGCCCCAATAATAATGTTCATCATGAAATAGAAAAAAATCTGTAATCAGAAAATAAAAGCAAATTGGAAAAAAAGGATATGTGTGACCATCTGGTTTTAACAGGCAGAAAACTTTTTTCTTGACACATTTCCTTCTTGTTGGAAGGTAAACTTTGTCACACTCTGAGGTTCATTTAAGAATTATGAAGGCAACTGTGCTCTTTGGAACTTTCAGTGCAGCAGAATTTTTTTATCTGTGCCTCCACACAATCCTGTCTCTGACCTCTACAAGCAGTTCTTACCTCCTAATGGCTTGTTTTTTTTTGCTTTTATATACATTGTCAACTGTGGCACCTTATATAGACAGGGATGTGTCTTTCTAAATCATGTCAAATCAACTGAATTTACCACAAGTGGGCTCCAATCAAGGTGTAGAAACATCTCAAAGATGATGAAGAGAAATGGGAGACCCTAGCTAAATTTAGAGATTATTTTCCCTTTCTAATAAATTATCAAACATTTTTAAAATACAGTCTCATTATAGGGTATTGAATGCAGATTGATGGAGGGAAACTTTTTTTTTTTTTAATATTTTAGCACAAGGCCACAGAATAACAAAATGTGAAAAAAGTGAAAGGGTCTGAAGACTTTCTGAATGCACTGTATGTACACCCTTGATATAAGATCTAGAAGGGATCAAAGAGCAACTTTCGGCAGGATCATTCCTATTAAACCAGTCATACTGCCTAACAGAGTTGCTGATTAAATTGATACCTGACTTGTGGAAATCAGATGCAGTGCTCATGAGAAAAAAACAACTTTATTCTTTATGTAACAGAGGGTCTCAGTGCACCCCCCTTTGTGCTTTACCTCAGCTTCTCAGATTTTCAGTGCTGGTCAGTATACTAAAGTCCTTACTTGTATAAATAATAAAAGTCTTGTTTTCTTTTGAATGCCGCAACTAATTTCCACAAGGAATCATTTTAATAAGCAGGATCATCTCTACCAGGGATATGCCTGGTTTAATAGAGTTGACCCAAATAACATATGCTTTTAATAAGTTAGCATTATCTTGTGAAAGCTGTTTCAATAAATAGGTTAAAAAAAAGTTATCTTTTCAGAAACTGTCTACAAAAGGAACACGTGGCTGTCTGCCCAAATCTCCCATACAATGTTAATGACAAAACATTCAGGAATTCTTATTAGCACTGCAAATTAGCATTAGAGGTTAATGCATGCAATAAGGTTTCCAGAAATGCTTATGGCTGGATGAGCTAAACCTGGTTTAAGAACTGTATAGATTATTTGACGTGGTCTTCAAAATAAGGAACTGCAGGGTTCTGTAGAGCTATCAAGCTCCTTAAAGTCGTTGAGGTTCTAGATATTGATGTCGTGTCTAGTGCTGAGTCAATAGAGCTTCGATTCATTCCGGTCGGTTGGTTCAAAAACTTTGATTTTAATGCTATCTCTGTACAGCATTAAAATGTATTGCCTCTGTTTCAGCCGAAGTCACGCAAGACTTTGGTGAATGAATTCGGTATTCATTTCTGTATCTTTCAAAACATTTAAAATTAGGAATCCAAAGTCGGGTGTAGTACCAAGGTACCAGTTAGTACCAAATCCGACTTCGTATTCCAAATTTAAATGTTTTTAAAGATGCAGAAATGAATACCGAATTCATTCACTGAAGTCTCGCGTGACTTCGGCTGAAACAGAGGCAATACATTTTAATGCTGTACAGAGACAGCATTAAAATCGATGATCCGAAGCTCAGTTTATTCAAGACTAGTCCTGTCCTATTCTATCAGATTCGCAGGGACCCTGCTTACTACCAATTAACTGTTCTCAGCAGCCCTTTGTGCCAGATATAACATAATGGATCTAGCAAACAGCTCCATCTGCTGTATAGCGGCTGCTCAGCTCCCAGTCACTTGAATAGGGGGTATCAGGTGCTGGACTCTTACTGATCTTATATTGCTGACCTATCCTGAGGATAGATTTTCAATATCTAGAATCCAGACAACCCCTTTAAAGGGATTGCATAATCACTGCAACTCCTATCCTTCTTCTCTATTAGGGCATATTGATACCAATGAGTTGACTCTCCACAAGAATGCCCTCATTGAACTGCAGACATCACTTACAGTGCCAAATATGTTGAACAGGTGGCGCCCCACTCTCCCTGTTAGGATCGGAGTAATCAGTTTAGTGAGTGGGAATGGTTAGAGAGAGGAAACGGGCTCCCTCGCTCATGGCAATACATGTCATAATACGCCCTTCACTTAATCTTCCTATCAAATCATCTCCAACCTTTTTTTTTTTTTTTTTTACAACCCAATATAAATACACAAGACACAAAGTGGAGTAAAACCAAACCTGTTTATTAATATATTACTTAAACAATAAATAACAAGCCCAGTCATAGACTCGAGCTCACCTCAGATAAATAATTAATAAATATACATAAAATAAGTCCGTCCCGTAGCGGAACGACTATCAATATCACCCATCATTAATCAACCAAAACCAGCATGAAATCCTACCTGCACTCCATCCAGCTCACCAACCCAATATAACTAGGGAGGGTGGGTGGGCACGAAGTCTTCCAGACGTCAGGTATGGGTCCAGACAAAAGGCACCGTGGATCCAGCCTTTTATCCCTGACACCACAGCCCGCTCAGCCAATCAAAATACTCACCAGGATCCCGCCAAACTTGCCAGGACCCATAGGCTGCTAACCAACCAATCAGAGAAGGATCACTAGGCAAATCCAGTCTGCCCAGTGATCCTACCAAAACAGCGGGAAGCCCTTCCCGCCAAAAACCTCCTCCTCATCCTATACCAGACCAAAGGGTCAGCCTGAGGTCAACCTGGCTAATGCCAGTAATGCCATGCACCCCCCTCCTAAATGTCCGGGGGGTAATTCATTCCATTGGTTCAAACAAGGTTCAACTGTGGAGTGCCAAGAAGGTGGCCATAGCAGCCAGGGCCCTAACAATGACCCTAAAGGCCTGACATGCACAAACATCTATTGGGCCCTGCCTCTGGTAGGGCCTACTAAGCCCTTTGTCAGTTTTACTGTAACTGACATACTACTTTGCTATAAAGAATATCTCAGTTTCAAGTCCTCTGTTGTGGGAGTGTTTAGAAAAAGAAAACAAAAAGAAATTTAAGTAAAGAAAATGCTCTTTTCCATTTATAGCAGTTTTATTTTCAATTAGTATCCCTTCTTACCAGTGGAGGTGTTATGGACAATGTTTGTGGAACCCTTGTTTTCCACATAGTGCTCTATGGGTTCAGATCTAAATTTGAGAGATTAATCTATCCCATGTGCCTATCATATTCTAGGATGTAGTCTGACTTGGGGTTGCTGTGTTGGTTCCTCATACTGGGATGGAAGTGCTGCTTTCATTGCATATTTGTCAGGAAGTTACCCCGTCAATATTCTGTGCATGGCTGTGGTGGGAGGGTTGCCATGCATTGGCTGATCGACCGATCAGTGAGGCTCAAAGCCAAGCCAGTCCGGTTCCTGAAGAGCGTCCAATCCCAGAGCAAGGTCGGGGATTTAGTGTAAGTCTACCACTCAGTGATTTCCATTTGCCTATGACTTTGTGGATCCTGGCTAATGTGTTTTGTGCTACTACCTACTATTGCATTTGAACTTCTGGTAATGTGACTAGCTTGTTTTCTGAATTAACCCCTGATCTGAATTAACCCCTCATCTACTAGCTCTTACTGATTTTCCTGCCATGAACTGTGGTTCTGGACAGTGACCATAGCATTTTCTTATGGTGCTGTTGTCAATATAAGGGCATAGTTACATAGTTAATATGGTTGAAAAAAGACATAAGTCCATCAAGTTCAACCAAGGTAGGGGTAGGGACGCGAATCCCAGAAGGAAGTGAGACTCAGATTTCTACACATTTTCATAAGCATTAATGTCATTTACTTTTAAGAATTCATCTAAACCCTTTTTAAAACCGTCCACTGTTCCTGTTGTGACCACGTCCTGAGGAAGTCTGTTCCACAGATTCATAGTTCTTACAGTAAAGAAACTTTGACGCATCTGAAGCCTGAACTTTTTCTTCTCTAGTCGGAGGCAGTGCCCCCTTGGCATTTTAGGCATTTTACATGGAACAGCTTTTCACCATATTTTTTGTTTGGCCCATTTATATATTTGTATAGGCAACAGGATTTCAAAATCTAACCATCTGTGCTTTATCTGCAGGAGTCAGCCTATGTTGTCTATCATAAATATATCTGTGTTGGGCAATAACTTGTTGGGTGTACAAATTTGTATGAGCCACTATTTAATTCAATTACTTTGTCAGGAAAAATTAACTTAAAAAGGCTGCCAAAAAGTGTGGCAAATTGGATACTAAAAATTGTGGCACACAAATTAGACTAACTACAAAACAATGCCAATCCTACTCCCTGTATTAATTGCCAATTGTATTAATTTGTTTCTTTTATTTATGCAACAAAATGCTTCAAAACAATAGTTATGAAGGGCCATCAAATCACTGATTCAGTGATGGGGTTCATTAATCAGTGACGAGGTATCACTTGGAGGTAATCAACGCGAAGTGAGGGGGGTGATAGGGTTAAGGTAATACAGGGTGGTGATTCCACAGAGATGAGGGGGTGATCAGCCTACACAGTACTGATCAGCCCACACTACAACTGTCAAAGCTCATCTGTCTACATTACAGAGAGATGCAAGATCACTGTATACAGTCATGTCATCACAGCCACATGATGTGTGCAATGCAGTGAAGGGATCAGCAAATATTTATTTTATATGGTCTTTTATTAGTATTCAATAGGCCAATGATAGCAAATTCATGTACAGTATCTGATAGAAGTGAGTACACCCCTCACATTTTTCTAAATATTTTATTATATATTTTCATGGGATAACACTGAATATGACACTTTTATACAATGTAAAGTAGTCAGTGTACAGCTTGTATAGCAGTGTAAATTTGGTGTGCCCTCAAAATAACTCAACACAGCTATTAATGTCTTAACCGCTGGCAAAAAATGTGAGTACACTCCTAAGTGAAAATGGCCAAATTGTGCCCAAAGTGTCAATTTTTTGTGTGGCCACCATTATTTTCTCTTGGGCACGGAGTTCACTAGATCTTCACAGTTTGCCACTGGAATCCTCTTCCACTCCTCCATGACGACATCACGGTGCTGGTAGATATTAGAGACCTTGCACTCCTCCATCTTCCGTTTGAGGATGTCCCACAAATGCTCAATAGGGTTTAGGTCTGGAGACATGCTTGGCCAGTCAAGCACCTTTAACTTCAGTTTCTTTAGCAAGGCAGTGGTCATCTTGGAGATGTGTATGGGGTTGTTATCATGTTAGAATACTGCCCTGCGGCCCAGTTTATGAAGGGAAGGGATCATGCGCTGCTTCAGTATGTCACAGTACCTGTTGGCATTCATGGTTCCCTCAATAAACTGTAGCTCCCCATGGCCGGCAGCACTCATGCAGCCCCAAACCATGACACTCCCACCAAAAATGCTTGATTGTAGGCAAGACAGACTTGTCTTTGTACTCCTCACCTGGTTGCCGCTTCACACGTTTGACACCATCTGAAGTCTATCTTGGTCTCATCAGACCACAGGACTTGGTTCCAATAATCCATGTCCTTAGTCTGCTTGTCTTCAGTAAACTGTTTGCAGGCTTTCTTGTGCATCATCTTTAGAAGAGGCTTTCTTCTGGGATGACAGCTATGCAGATCAATTTGATGCAGTGTGCGGCGTATGGTCTGAACATTGACAGGATGACCCCCCACCCCTTTAACCTCTGCAACAATGCTGACAGCACTCATATGTCTATTTTGAAAAGACAACCTCTGGATATGACGCTGAGTACGTCCATTCGACTTCTTTGGTCGACCATGGCGAGGTCTGTTCTGAGTGGAGCCTGTCTTTCTAAACCCCTGTATAGTCTTGGCCACCGTGCTGCAGTTTAGTTTCAGGGCGTTGGCAATCTTCTTATAGACTAGGCCATCTTTATGTAGAGCAACAATTCTTTTTTTCAGATCCTCAGAGAGTTCTTTGCCATGAGGTGCCATGTTGAACTGCCAGTGACCAGTATGAGAGAGTGTGAGAGCGATAACACCAAATTTAACACAACTGCTCCCCATTCACACCTGAGACCTTGTAGTCACATATGGGCACAATTTGGCCATTTTAACTTAGGGGTGTACTCACTTTTGTTGCCACCGGTTTAGACATTAATGGCTGTGTGTTGAGTTATTTTGAGGGCACACCAAAGTTACATTGTTATACAAGCTGTACACTGACTACTTTACATTGTTTCAAAGTGTCAGATCTTCAGTGTTGTACTATGAAAAGAAATAATTGAATATTTTCAAAAATGTGAGGGTGTACTCACTTTTGTGAGATACTGTATGTAACCAACAGAAGGATTTCTCTTTTAAATGTGGCGAAAAAAAAACACACGAGGCATACGGTAGGAGCCTTCAAGCTTTTCCTACAGGAAGTCCTTTATGTTATTATCATAAATACTTAATTACTAATAAGTCTAAAGCTTTCCAAAGTACTGTTCAAGGTCTAACTGCAGTTACAGATGTGAGAGATTTAGAGGTAAACAATTTTCAAGAATAATAAGTATAATAGTAATAATAAAATGATAATGAACATGAATAGAATTAGTATACTGTAAATGTAATGACGGTAAAAAAAAGTATAATCATCTCTTTTTACAGCAATTAGTGGTTCTACATAGGCTTTTGCAGGAAGTTTATTCACTTGTGCCAAACAATGACTGAGATGCTCTCCCTGTCCCATTATGAAGAAGTTATTAAGAAGCAGCTACAGTATGTATTAGGCTACTTTCACACTCGCGTTTGGTGCGCATCCGTCATGGATCTGCACAAACGCATCCGTTCAGATAATACAACCGTCTGCATCTGTTTCGAATGGATCTGTTTGTATTATCTTTAACATAGCCAAAACGGATTCGTCTTGAACACCATTGAAAGTCAATGGGGGACGGATCCGTTTTGTGTCATTGAAAACGGATCCGTCCCCATTGACTTACATTGTATGTTGGCTCAGTTTCGTCAGACGGACACCACAGTGCTGCAGGCAGCGTTTTGGTGTCCACCTCCAAAGCGGAATGGAGGCGGAGCGGAGCCAAACTGATGCATTCTGAGCGGATCCTTATCCATTCAGTATGCAACCCAAAACGGCAGTGTAAAAGTAGCCTTACACACCTGTGCTGAAATACCATATAAACCACGACACAGATGCTGAAGATCTTTTTTTTTTGTTGTTGTTTAATTATTTATTTAAAAAAATAAAGATGACATTTCCTGTCAATGCTAATCTATCAATGGTGGAAATTTTCCCCCTTATTCTCCATAAGTGAAGTGTATATTTTAAAGGGGTTATATGGCTTTTACTTAGGCTACTTTCACACTAGCGTTTTTACTGGATCCGGCAGGGTTCAGCAAAAATGATTCCGTTACTGATATTACAACCATCTGCATCCGTTATGAACGGATCCGGTTGTATTATCTTTAACATACCCAAGATGGATCCGTCATGAACTCCATTGAAAGTCAATGGAGGACGGATCCGTTTTCTATTGTGTCAGATTGTGTAAGAGAAACCGTCTTGCTCCGCATCTCAGGACGGAAAGCAAACTACAACATGACGAATTTTGGAGCATTCCATTCTGTTCAGTTCAGTTTTGCTCCCATTGACAATGAATGGGGACAAAACTGAAGCGTTTTTTTCCGGTATTGAGCCCCTATGATGGATCTCAATACCGGAAAACGAAAACGCTAGTGTGAAAGTAGCCTAAGTGATGGCCTATCCTGAGGATACGCCATCAGCAGCTGATCTGCAGAGGCCACTAAAGTCAATGGGAGCAGCGCTGCAGTGGCAAACACTGTCCACTGCAAGGTTAATGGAGCTGTGTAGTTCCATTGCCAACTTCTGGCGACTGAGCTATCCCCAAAGAGCTGATCAGCAGAGCAACCCATGCTAATCAGCTAGTAATGGCTTATCCTGAAGATATTTCATCATTAGTAAAAGTTAGACAACCCGTTTAAAGGATAACGAGCCCTCATGATAAATAAAGGGATTTTATGAGATTTTTAAAAACCTGTCCCAGAACAGAGGACGGTAAAGAATAAGGAAAAAAACTCTTACTCACCTTTTATATATCCGCATTCCATTCCCAGTGATTCTGGACAGGTCCCACAGTGCAACTTTGTTCTTTCATATGGTCAAGAAATTCCTTGTATTCTCTTAATATACAACATTCCACATCCCAGATATTAGAGCTATTAATATGATTTAAAGGGAATCTGTCACCATGATTTGAGACTAATATCTGCAGTAAAACATGAGAAGTACTGCACATAAGAGGTTTAGATTGCTATTTTTCATTTTGCTCCTGCCTCCGCATCCCTCGCTGTCAGAGTTCCGCTGTGCTGAAATACATTGTTGGACTGCTGTGCATGCTCACAGGAGTCCTCTCCATTATGTTACCATGGCAAAGCAGTTCTGACCATGTATTTCAGCACAGCTTTGAGTGCTGACAGCGGGGAACAACAGCAGTAGGAAGTTAAAAAATAGTGATCTGGACTCCTTATGTGCAGTACTATTCATGTATTACTACAGATAAGTCCAAAATCATGGTGGCAGGTTCCCTTTAACGTGGCTATTAATTGGCTGGTAGCGGTCACTGGAGTGCACACTGAATGTCATCACTTCTGGCCCAGTGGGACTGTCAATGGATAATATCACATGATAACAGTCAGGACATGCTGGAAGTAGTAGTTTCCTCTTTTTATCCCTCCTTCTGTAATGTCCTCTGATATTATAGTCTGGACATGCTGGGAGTTGTAGTTCTCTCCTCTTACACCTACTCCTCCTGTAATGTCTTCTGATATCACATAATAACAGCCAGGACATGCTGGGTGTTGTAGTCTTCTTCTTGCATACCTATTCCCTTTAATGCCCTCTGATATTACATAATATCAGCCTGGGCATGCTGAGAGTTGTAGTGCTCTCCTCTTATACCTCTTCACTGTAGTGTACAATAGGAAACTCTTGGAGGGAGCGAGGAAAAAAGTTAAATATTGCAAATAGGCACCAAGTTTGGTGAGTAAAGCAATGATTTATGTGGTAGGTTTGTAGTGTCACTTGGCAGATGCTGTTATATAGATTATGGGTACCTGCACACTGGGTCGGGTGAATGTGCAGAAGATCTGTATGAATTTCCGTGCTGATTTCTGTGGGTTTTACAACCAAAACTGATTTCTCACATTCTCAAGTTTTTGGTGCGGGTTTGATGTGGTTTTGATGCAAATCTCACCTTCATTAGAAAGGGGTGAAATCCACAACCTAAACCGCAAGCATAATTCACATGCTGCAGATTTGAAAATCCACACAGCAGGTCAATTTCTGCAAAGAAAACATCCACAAAATCTACATGAGATTTGTATAATCGCATTCATTTTGCTGTTACTGTAATCCGCTGTGGTTTTTCTGAATGAGAATCCCCATACGCAGGTAGTCTATGGTTTCCTTTCTGTGTGTTGTAACGTCACCCACCGCCCCGCATGTGATGTCCTACTTTTGGGGGTGCAATCTCCTCCTTTTTGAGGATATGAAAGTGGCCCTCCTCTTGCCAGTACACACAGAAAACATGGTTAAAGAGGACCTTTCATCACTTCTAAAGATATTAACTAACGATGCTGACATGTAGAGCGGCGCCCAGGGATCTCCCTGCACTTACTATTATCCCTGGGCGCTGCTCCGTTCTCCCGGTATAGGCTCCGGTCTCTGTGCTCACAAAGTTATAGTAGGCGGAGACTTGGAGGACTTGGTTATAGTAGGCGGAGCCTGCCCTTCTGAAAAAAAATGGGAGAATGAGATGAAGGGATATTAGTAAGTGCAGGGAGATCCCTGGGCACCACTCTACATGTGAGCATCGTTAGTTAATATCTTTAGAAGTGATGAAAGGTCCTCTTTAATGTTTGTGTGTCCAGGCATGGCCCAGACCATAATAGATGTCTTTATCCCATTGCGGTCTGGGCTCCATTCTCGGCCGTGCTCTCTCCAGCAGGTGCGACACAGTGACATTGCTTGCTGGACTGAGTAGAAGAGTGGTGGCCTGTGCTCATTACGTCACTGCATAGCACCTGCTGGGGAGAACGGGATGTGCTCCGTTGATCAGGAGAATGGGGCTTGGTGAGTATTACAGATTTTTATTTTATTTACACCAATTAGAGCCTTCACTTATAATAGTGGGAGCACTACTGTGTGGGGGCATTAAGGAGGAGCATTACTGTGAGGATGGACCTAGGAGGCATAACTACTCTGTGGGGGCACTAAGAAGTTATAACTACTGAGTGGGTGGATTTTTTTTGGCAAGCGTGGGCTGTGTTGATTAGCCGTGTGAGGAGGGTTATATAGTGTGTGTAGGGTAAGTAGAGTGTGTATAGGATAGGTGTAGTCTACATAGTGTGTGTATTAGGTAAGTGTAGTCTATATAATGTGTGTATAGGGTAAGTGTAGTCTATATTGTGTGTGTATATGGTTAGTTTAGTATATACAGTGTATAGTGTGTGTAGGATAAGTATAGTGTCTATAGAGTGTGTGTATACATAGGATAAGTGTAATTTATATAGTGTGTATAGGGTAAGTAAAGGCTATACAGTGTAAATAGGATTAGTGTAGTCTACATAGTGTGTGCATAAGGTAAGTGTAGTCTATATAATGGGTGTATATGGTTAGCTTAGTATATACAGTATATAGTGTGTTTAGGATAAGTATAGTGTCTATAGGGTGTGTGTATACATAGGATAAGTGTAGTCTACATAGTGTGTGTATATGGTCAGTTTAGTATATACAGTATATAGTGTGTGTAGGATAAGTATAGTGTCTATAGGGTGTGTGTATACATAGGATAAGTGTAGTCTACATAGTGTGTGTATATGGTCAGTTTAGTATATACAGTATATAGTGTGTGTAGGATAAGTATAGTGTCTATAGGGTGTGTGTATACATAGGATAAGTGTAGTCTACATAGTGTGTGTATATGGTCAGTTTAGTATATACAGTATATAGTGTGTGTAGGATAAGTATAGTGTCTATAGGGTGTGTGTATACATAGGATAAGTGTAGTCTACATAGTGTGTGTATATGGTCAGTTTAGTATATACAGTATATAGTGTGTGTAGGATAAGTATAGTGTCTATAGGGTGTGTGTATACATAGGATAAGTGTAGTCTACATAGTGTGTGCATAAGGTAAGTGTAGTCTATATAGTGTGTGTATAGAGGAAGTGTAGCCTATATATTGTTTGTATAGGTTAAGTGTAATTTATATAGTGTGTATAGTGTAAGTAAAATCTATATAGTGTGTATAGGATTAGTGTACTCTACATAGTGTGTCTACAGGGTAAGTGTAATGTATACCTCGAGATTGGGGCATTTTTGTTGTGGGTAGCAGCCTTTTCTAGTTATACCCTTGAGAGAGGATGTGATTCAGGTGCAGAAGGAGGCAGGACAAGATCTTAGTGTGGTAATCATCTCTCTTTGTTCTCCTGGTCCGTCTCTTTCTGCAATTTTAAACAATCTGGTTCATTGCTATGAGCATCTTCTGTGGGCAGCAACCACAGATGTTGTATCAGAAGACACTTGTTAGTGACATCAGAAAGGCATCCAGTCGCATGTAAGAAATGCTCCAAGCACTAGGGTGAAGACGTTCAGTGAAGCTGCAGAAGTCATTTTGATCAAGCCTGTGTGTATGAATTTACTAATTGTGTCAGGACACCGAGATCTAGTGTCTGATCTAGATGGTGATCTAGTATCACCTATTTATTAGAGCCTAAGAGGTGTGGGGAGTCGCTCTGATAGACAGCGGTGCGGGTGCAGTTTAGAGGCAAAACAAGGAGTCCAGATTGTGCATCAAACAGTGTTTTATTCACACTTGCACACCAGAAATGAAAACAGTCTCTTGGTGACAGTTCACACACAACAGAAATCATGTGGCAAAACCAAAAACAGGCCAACACAGGGTCCAGTCACCTTGGGTGGTTTAAGTGCGGGTTCACACCTAGCAGTCGGTTCAGCCGCAGGCGATTCCTCCTTCAGGTTGCAGGGAAACACCACCTTGCTGAGCTCCGTCCTCCAGCACAGAGAACTCCTCAGCCCTGTTAGCAGGCTCCAGGATAATCACCTCAGACACAGCTGATGGCTGTGTTTTATACCCAGCCCAAAACTCGGACTGGACCGTGGGGAGCAGCCACCCACCCTACTCTTTAGCTGCTCCCAGTAAGAGCCGGCCCGGATCGGCTTTGCAGCCATGCTATTTAAAAGAGTCAAAACAGCACTAGCTGCTGCAGACAAAAACCCGGCTCTCACCTCACCGAGGCCAGCAACCTCGGTGACACGTACCTGCCATCGCATATGACACCTTGCACCTTACCACAGAGGGCATAACTACTGTGCAGGGCATTAAGGGGTCATTTTACTATGTAGGGGCACTAAGGGGGCATTCTACAGTGTGAGAGCCCAAGGCGGTATAAATACTGTGTGTGGGCACCAAAAAGGCATTTTACTATGTGGGGACACTAAGGAGCCATTCTAATGTTTGGGAGGCACTAAGGGGGCATTTTACCCTAAGGAAAGCACTAAAAGCAGTGTCGGACTGGGGTACCAAGGGCCCACCAGTAAAATTTATTTTGGGGGCCCACCGTATAGATACAGTCAAATATAATAAATAATTTAACAAGTTTTTTTGTATGAACATAGGCTGGTTGAGGTGCTGTACATTGAATATATGTATGTAGCGCATTAAATTAAATGTTTTATGTGCCACTTGTGCAGGGGGTGGGAGACTAGGGACCCACCATGCTCAGGGGCCCACCGGGGGATTCCCCTGTACCCCTGTGGGCCAGTCCGAGCCTGACTAAAAGGGACATTCTACTGTTATGGGGCACTAAAGGGGGCATTTCATTGTAAACGGGTACTAAAAGGAGCATTCTACTGTAAGAGGGAACTAAAAGAGGCATTCTTCTTTAAGGGGACACTAAAAGAGACATTCTATTGTGTGGGGCACTAAAGGGGTCATTCTACTGTGTAGAGGTACTAATGGGAAATTCTACTGTGTGGGGGTACTAATGGAACATTATACTGTGTGGGGGTATTGAGGGAGCATAACTACTATGTGGGGGCACTGAGGGAGCATTCTACTCTGTAAAGGCACTAAGTCATTTCACACTGAGGGGTGTAAAGAGAGACATTGGGCAGAGTGAGAGTTGTGGCTTAGTATAGCGAATATTGTCCTTCGTTGCGCTTTTTAAAAGGTGGGAGATATACTTATCAGTGTAATGTGTGATGTTCTATTGAGTCACTCATCCCCGTCCCTCTCTGACTGCAGTGCATGGTACGACTGAGAAAGTCTATTGAGACTAATCGCTGTGCAAAAGTTCCAAACAAAGAAGGAAGTTAAAAGGTTAAAAGCCAGGACAGGAAATAGAAAAAAAAGGACATATAATATACACATATAGGCTGTTAATATGATAAACAAAATGTTGATGTAGTGTTCCAAACATTGGAAAAATGGCAAATCTTTAAATATGCTTTCTATTGCAATTCTTTTCTGTTACGTTAATTTACAACATGTTAATTTACGAAAAGACTTGTGCATCTTGTGGTGCAGGGGAATATTTAGACCAGAGTAAAAATAACTGTCTTGATAAATGACCTCCATTGTACTAAATACTAGTCTTGACGCTCTGAAGAAAAAAGTGGGCCCTAAACAGTGCTTGAAAGGGATATCTAGTAAGGTGGGCAAAATGTATAATTATTGCTGGATTGCAGCTATACTTCACTTCTGTACTTCAATGTAGACATCAAAATATGGTGGGAATTTATCATGAGGGGAGTATTAGAAGTACGTTTTGCTTTAGTCTGCATTGAAATACTTCATGCCACATTTATCAACTGTCTCATGTTGTTTGATAAATTTGTCTCTAAGGGTACTTTCACACTAGCGTTTTGGATTCCGTTTGTGAGATCCGTTTCAGGGATCTCACAAACGGTCCAAAACGGATCAGTTCAGCCCCAATGCATTCTGAATGGATAAGGATCCGTTCAGAATGCATCAGTTAGGCTCCGTTCCGCCTCTATTACGTTTTGGAGGCGGACACCAAAACGCAGCATGCAGCATTTTGGTGTCCGTCTGAAGAGGCGGAGCCTAACGGATCCGTTTTTTTTTACAATGTAAGTCAATGGGGACGGATCCGTTGTCAGTGACACAATATGGTGCATTTGAAAACGGATCCGTTCCCCATTGACTTTCAATGTAATCCAAAACGGATCCGTTTTGGACTTTGTCATTTTTCTTTAAACCTAATGCAAACGGATCCGTTCTGAACGGATACAAACGTTTGCATTAGAGGTGCGGATCCGTCTGTGAAAATAAACAGACGGATCCGCACCAACGCAAGTGTGAAAGTACCCTTACTTAAAACCTAACACTTCTGAAAAGTTACTACAGTTTTCATACTCCACCCTCCTACTGGAGTGAGATTGCGTATTTTTTTTTTGTTGCAAACTGATTATGGTAATGAGTAAAACTCATTACCATAGCTAACCACACCCACCTTATAAAACTGGAGTCGTGTAAAAATGCAAAAAGTTGCTAAATTTTTGCCCAAGTGAGTGCTCGCAAAAGCCCTATTTTGCGACTTTTTGAAGCCAGAATTCTGGAGTACAGGAATAATAAATCAAGACCTGCTTGTATAGCTATGAAGCAGTTCAAACCTCACTCAGCCCCAATGGCACCTCAAGCCTCTCTGGCAGGATGAATGCCGGTGAGGGGGCTCAGCTGGTCAACAGAACAAAAGAATCCCTCAGACATCATGGAACCAGGGGTTCATAAGAAACTATGAATTGCCCGTCCAACACAGGCATAAACCGGCTTCATATCTGCAATCCTGGCGGACGTGCTCCTGGTCGTGGTTTGGGTGTTAGGTGCCAGAAAGGAGATATACATATATTCAGCAGGAACCTAATAACAGCGCCGTGTTTGGTCCCCACCTATAGCCGGAACCCAGGCGGATCCGTTGGTCCCAGAACCATCTCCCTGTGACCTTCCAATCTGGAGCTATGGGCCATAATGGGTTTTGTGGGTCTTTGGCTACAGTGTCGGACTGGGGTACCTAGGGCCCACCAGTGTAACTGATTCTGGGGGCCCAGAATCATTTTTTTCCGTGTCCTACCATTTTTTCTTTGTGTGGCCTGTATGTGAAACCATTCACTTCAATGGGGCCGCAAAAAAACGGAAATTACTCCATATGCATTCGATGTCTGTATGTCTGCATGGCCTTTACGCAAAATGATGGACCATGTCCTATTATCGTCGGCATTACAGACAAGGATAGGACTGTTCTATTAGAGGTCAGCTGTTCTGTTCTGCATAATGTAGAATGCACGCACACAGTATCCATGTTTTGCAGATCCGCAATTTGCGGACTGCAAAACATCCAAAAATTGTGTTCATGAGCCCTTACAATGATAACAGAAATATTAAAGATGAAGTATGATGGCAGACATTCACAGCAAAATACACAAACATACATGTGGCAGAATTTAAGCTACTTTCACACTTGCAGTAGCAGGGTCCTGCAGGATGTTCCGGCTGGCGAACAGCCTGCTGCATCCATGCTAAGGCTAGCCCACAGTGCCGCCGGAAGTCCACTGTAGGTGTTGTCCGGCCGCCTCTAGACATGTTTGCCATGCTGTGGCTGGACCTTCGGCCCGCCCCCATTATAGTGAATGGAGCCGGAGCGGACCTCCAGCGGCACGGTGTACTAGCGTAAGCACGGATCTGGCAGGCTGTTCACCCACTGGAATAGCCTGCCGGACCCTGCTACCACAAATGTGTAAGTAGCCTAACACATATATGGATATCCTGCTCTTAAGTCAGTCACGCACCAAGACATTTTTTGCCCAACCCTATTAGGTGTAGCACACTTAAAGGGGCTGCCTCACTTCATCAATTGGCATTTATCATGTAAAGAAAGTTAATACAAGGCACTTACTAATGTATTGTGATTGTCCATATTGACTCTTTTCCATCACATTATACTCAGCTCGTATCCATGGTTTTGAACACTCTGCAATCCAGCAGTGGTGGCCGTGCTTGCACACTATAGGTAAAGGTGTTGGCCTATGAGCACTTCCAGTCTTTACCTATAGTAAAGAGTGTTCAAAACCATGGATACGAGCTGAGTATAATGTGATGGAAAGGAGGGAATACGGATAATAACAATACATTAGTAAGTGCCTTGTTTTAACTTTCTCTACATGATAAATGCCATTTACTGAAGTGAGACAACCCCTTTAACCCCTTTAAACATAAATGTCTGTTGTGAAATTTATCAAATCTTAACCTCCTCAGATTTCGCATAATCTACAGTATATTTAAAGGGGTTGTCCTACTATCTACAGGATACTGTAGTTTATAAATATCAGATTGCTGGGGGTCTGACTGCTGGAACACCCATTGATCATAAAAAAAGGGGTCCTGAGACATTCAATTAAATTACCGCCAATCTATGTACACAAGGGTCTTAAAGGGCTTGTCTCACTTCAGTAAGTGGCATTTATCATGTAGTGAAAGTTTATACAATCAACTAACTAATATATTGTTATTAGGCTACATGCACACGACAGTTTTTTTTCTCTGCATCCGTTCAGTTGGTTCTTTTGCGGATAGGATGGGGATCTATTAATTTCAATGGGTCAGCAAAAAAATGCTGATAGTTCATCCGTTTGTGTTCCGCGTCCGTTGTCTGTGTTTCCATTCAGCAAAAAAAAAATTGTGCATGTCCTACTTTTTTCACAATTGCTGACAAGGATAGGCATTTATTACAAGGGATCTGTGGGGAAAAAAAACGGATCCTCCAAAAAAACAGATGCATCCTTTTTTTTTGCGGACGCAAAAAACAACTGTCGTGTGCATGTAGCCTTATCCATATTGCTTCCTTTGCTGGCTGGATTAATTTTTCCATTACATTATACACTGCTCGTTTCCATGGTTACAGACCACCCTCAAATCCATCAGTGGTGGTCGTGCTTGCACACTATAGGAAAAAGCGTCAGCTTCTCTGGTGGCCGGGACCATGGCAGCGCACATAGGCTAGTGCTTTATCCTATTGTGTGCAAGCACAACCACCACTGATGGCATGAAGTTTAACCATGGAAATGAGCAGTGTATAATGTGATGGAAAAATTAATCCAGCCAGCAAAGGAAGAAATATGGATAATAACAATATATTAGTAAGTGGCTTGTATTAACTTTCTCTACATGATAAATCCGACTTACTGAAGTTAGACAACCCCTTTAAGACCACGTTTCCTTGATCATGGGGGTCCCAGTAGTCAGACCCCCACTAATCAGACACATATCACCTGTCGTGTCATAGCTGTTTCACCTTTTACATTCCCTATCCTCAAAGGTTTTCTTTGGGTGCAAAAAAAAAAAAATTAAAATTATAAATCTGGCCCAAAATATGTGTCAAACTAAAATACAAATGCTCGCCTGATAAAGGACCTGTGTCCACTTTTATAGTTATCCTCTATCCACAGGATCGGGGATAACTGAGTGATCCATGGGGGTCTGAACACTGGAGCCCCCACTGATCCCCTTTCTTGACTGAGTGGCAGGTCGAGCATATCCCTTGCCTCTCCATCCATTCTCTATGGGGTCACCGGAGATCGCGGAGTACACAACTGGCTAATTCCAGTGGTCCCACTATTCATAGAGTTATACCCTATTGGTGTGGAGAGGATAACTTGAAAATCTCACAACCCCTTTAAATCCTCCACCACTCCACCACCAGTATCTCTTTACATGGCAGCAGTGATGCCTGTAAATACGAAATATCAAAAGCAGAGGCATTGGGGGAGACCTAGGGCAGAGTCCCCCCAATGCCACTCTGAACTCTGCAGAGAACAGCACACATTCATAGATCTGAGTCTACTATAAACAAATCCCCTATTTCCCCTTTACAGTCTCCTACAGCTCACTACTGTCACACACCTGAGAAATCAGCCTAGCACCGCAGAGGAGTCCTTCTCTCCAGCAGCCACAATTTCCTGACAGCAGGGAGGGAAGGAGGAGGCAGACACCTTCTCACCTCCTTCACAGCCAGCAGCCCCAGAAGTCTAGAAGATACTGTGGAGCTTCCTGTACAATGTACACCAGTAGGAGGCTGCATCACTGTGTGATACTGCCACCTAGTGGTTACAATAATAATCTCTCCTGAGACAAGAGAAATAATTACTTCTCCATCTTATCTCGGGCACAGGAGACTAGGGGCCCACCGAGGAATCCCCTGCCTCCCCGGTGAGCCAGTCCGAGCCTGTTTGGCTACCAGGACAATAAGGGAGGAAGAACTGCTCCCAGAGGGAGGGAGGGGAGTGACCGACTACAGGTGAAAAGGCCCATGCAGGCCAAAGGCCAGGGTTTTTCTCTGAAGTTGGCCACATTGAGTAATGTGTTTGGAGGGACCGTGGACAAACTTCTGACATCACTGCCCCATGTTAGTACAGCCAAGCATTACAGAAACACAGAATTCATCATAACCCGAAGGACTACTCATCCACCTGGTAACTGACTCTTGCTCTGTTTAACTGTGTTTATATCATACCACCTGTATTTGCACATCCGACCACTGTATATATTCTCTGTGTATATATCGTGCAGTGTCTAGTGGGCCCTTAAGGCAATTAAATATATATTTTAATCTTGTGTTGTCCTTGTATCTCGGTCCACGAATCCCAGCTTCTGTGTTTTTTCGGCATAGTTATACGCTACTGCGGGTTGGTTTCTCACCCTATATAATCCTTTTAGCAGACTGGGCCTATATCAAACGAGGAACTGGTGGCAGTCTACCGGGTTGGGTAAGCTCTGTTTCACTTGGGGAGTGAAAAGGCTCTCTCAGCTTGTCACAGTTGTGAGCGAGTGTGGAGTTACGCCGGAGGCCGCATGGACCACCCTCTCACACGCCCCGTGCCTGTGTGGACAGGAGGTGTCTGTGTAAACTGTACCAAGCTGATCTTACGTGCTCCTAGGGAGGGCGTAACGTCATGTCTTGGAAACCAGTGACTAAACCGTATCTCGTGAGCTCAAAGGTTTTCCTGAGTTGCACTAATGTCCTTTCTGCAACGTCTTTATAATAATATAGCACATCCGGAATTGTCCAGTATTATAATCTGGCTTAGCTTTTTTTTGTTAGAATGCGGCTAGGCCAAGGCACTCTTAATCAACTAGTGAATAAATAATGAGTTCATTGCCTGGAACGGATAACTATCTGCTTGTACATTAGAAAATATGATATGCTAGAATCAGTATGAAGTGGAGTATATTATAGATCCTAGGGCTGATATCTGAATTTTTGTGGTCTCCATACAGAGTAGTGTTATGATTTCAGTACAGCACAAAATAAAAATCTGAAACTGTGGTGGTCAATTGGCAACACTAGATTTGGCTCTTGGCTGTACGGCCAATGCAAGAACACACATTAAGCATTCTTACATAGACATGTTTGCTGCTTGCCTTCTTTTCATATATATTTGGCCAAAAACATAACTGGAATTATGTAGGTATTACTACTCATTTACATAGCAAAACCTGGTCTTGTTAAAGGGGTTTTCTGAGACTTTTATGCTTATGACCTATCCTAAGGATAGGTCATCAGTATCTGATCTGTGGGGGCCCGACACTTGGGACACTCTTTGACAAGGCGCCAAGGCTCACAGTAGCCCTACGGTCTTCTCGCAGATTAGTCTAGGCCATGTAATGTCATACTCATTGATCACATGGCCTAGATGCAGCTCAGCCCCACCAAAGTAAAATGTGGCTGGGTTATGATACCAAGCACAGCAGCTATACAATGTACGGCACTGTGCTGGGTGAGCTGAGAGAAGGCCGCGGAGCTAGAAAATTCCAGCAGACAAGCCACGGCTAAAATCCAGTTCCTTTATTGTATCCTTTTAAACAACAATATGCTGACCGCAGTGAACAGCGGTATACGCGTTTCTACAGAACGTCTTAATCATGACCATGATATTTTACCCAACTACCTGGTTAAAAAATCTTCCCCCACTAATAGCACACCCCCACCCATGTGTTGAATACATCATTAATCAAGGTATAGGAGCACACTATGTGGCCTAGTAAAAACACAAAAGAATTGTGCATATAAACATAACCCATCAAAGCAGAAAACCTGAATCAATATTCAAAAATGAAATCATATCTACTGTTCATACCATTAGGAATTCTACTGATTAAAGAAAAAATCCAAAATGATTATCTATTGAAAAGTAGTCTTTTCGGATCTCCCCTGAATAGGTTTGAAAACTCTCTCAATACCCATAATATCTAAACTTGTAGTGTCCCCATTATGTACATCCCTAAAGTTCGTGATAACATGGAGACATTCACTATTTTTGTATTGGATATAGCAGAGAGACACTTCCTAATCCTCACGTTAAGGCTATTTGAAGTACAACCCACATAATGGATGCTGCATTGGTTACAACATTGTTCGTATTACAGTTAATGTAGGATTTAATCCTATAGACATCACCTGTAGCACTAGAGCTGAACGTCTTACCCACTTTTAAGTTCTGACATGTCTTACAAATATTATGTCCACATTTGTAAAAAAAAACTGCCACATCCAACCAAGTGTATTTACTGACATTAGAGTACTCCAAAAATAGACTGGGGGATAATACAGAGGCTAAAGTAGGAGCTTTTTTACTTACCACTTTAATACCCGAGTCTAAAATGTACCGCAAACTGTCATCTTGATATAAAATAGGCAAGTACCTCATAATAATGTCATGCACTTCCCTAAACTGCTGAAATGCTATTATAAGCGCCGATGCCGTCTCAATCAGCTAATTGTCAGTGTCTGGTATAAAAATCGCAACGCTCCTCTGTCTTCTGTTTACAGTCAGTGTTAGCAAGTCTCCACTGTTATGTAAACAGAAGACAGAGGAGCGTTTCTAAAGCTCAAAATGGACCACTTTACAGCTATTTTCTAATAGAAATGTACGATTTCAGTAATTAAAGTATATTACAAAAATGGTCAGTGTCACTGCCCCCATCCATTACACAATTAAAAATAAAACGGCAGTTACACTTTAAGGGTACTTTTACACTTGCGTTCGTGTGATCCGGCAGGCAGTTCTGTTGTTGGAGCTGCCTGCCGCATCCGCCGATCAGTGTGACAACTGACAGCATTTGTAGACGGATCCGGGTGCAGATCAGTCTACAAATGCATTGCAAGAACGGATCCGTCCCTCCGCTTGTCATATGGATGGACGGATCCGTCTTGCAGTCTTTTCACAGTTTTCACAGCATGCGCAGACTGGAAGGATGTTTCCGTCCTTCAGTTTTTTCGCAATGCCAGATCCGGCACTAATACAAGTCAATGTAAATTAATGCCGAAGCTGGCATTCCGGCGACTGATCAGGCATTTTGGACATAATACCGCAGCATGCTGCGTTATTATGTCCGGCCAAAACGACTGACAGTGACTGAACTGAAGGCATACTGATGCAAACTGAACGGATTTCTATCCATTCAGATTACATGGGGATATGCCTGATCAGTTCTTTTCCGGCATAGAGCCTCTTTGACGGAACTTTAACGCAAGTTTGAAAGTACCCTAAGACTATAAATAAACTGCAGAAATAAATAAAGCCCAATTTTATGTCTTCCACATATAAACATGTATAGATTTACAAGAATTTAACTACACTATAACTATAAAACAAGCTTTATAGCAAATATCCTGTCGATGTCTTAAAATGATGCCCTGTGTACAGGTGATGCTTGGCTGCAACTTAAGTTGAAATTTGCTAATGTGTGTGCAACTAGATTTTAGCATAATCTGAGGTGCAATTAAGTGCATCTAGGGTGAGAGAAATGAACTTCTCCACATCCAGAGGGGGGCATGGCTTACCAGAAAAGGGCATTTTCTAAGCCAACCAATAGTTGATATACTGTAAAGTTAGACAAAAGTGTCCATTCCTGCACCACAGCCTGAGCCACTGTGATAAATCTGCTGCAGGGCTAGACAGCCTGTTTCAACCATCTACAGGATTAACCACTTAAGCCCCCCTAGCTTAAACACCCTTAATGACCAGGCCACTTTTTACAATTCTGCACTACACTACTTTACCCGTTTATTGCTCCGTCATACAACTTACCACCCAAATGAATTTTACCTCCTTTTCTTCTCACTAATAGAGCTTTCATTTGGTGGTATTTCATTGTTGCTGACATTTTTACTTTTTTTGCCATTAATACAAATTTAACGAAATTTTTGCAAAAAAATGACATTTTTCACTTTCTGTTGTAAAATTTTTCAAAAAAAACTACATTTCTATATAAATTTTTCTCTAAATTTATTGTTCTACATGTCTTTGATAAAAAAAAGTCCAATAAGTGTATATTTATTGGTTTGGGTAAAAGTTATAGCGTTTACAAACTATGGTGCAAAAAGTGAATTTCTGCATTTTGAAGCAGCTCTGACTTTCTGAGCACCTGTCATGTTTCTTCAGGTGCTAGAATGTCAGGAAAGTATAAATAACCCCCAAATCACACCATTTTAGAAAGAAGACACCCCAAAGTGATTCGCGGAGGGGCATGGTGAGTTCATGTATCATTTCATTTTTTTCACAAGTTAGCGGAAAATGACACTTTCTGAGAAAAAAAAAAAGTTTCAATTTCTGCTAACTTCTGGCAAAAAAAAAGAAATCTCAGACGGACTCACTATGCCCTCAGTGAATACCTTGGGGTGTCTACTTTCCGAAAAGGGGTCATTTGTGGGGTGTGTTTACTGTTCTGGCATTTTGGGTGGGGCTAAATTGTGAGCCGCCATGTAAAACCTAAAGGTACTCGTTGGAATTTGGGCCCCTTTGCGACTCCAGGCTGCAAAAAGTGTCACTTATGTGGTAAAAATACACCCCAAAGCACATTGCCCTACTTCTCCTGAGTACGGCGATACCACATGTGTGCCACTTTTTTGCAGCCTGGGTGCGCAAAGGGGCCCTAAAACCAATGAGTACTTTTAGGATTTCACAGGGCATTTTTACGCATTTGGATTCCAGACTTCTTCTCACGCTTTAGGGGCCCCTAAAATGCCAGGACAGTATAAATACCCCACATGTGACCCCATTTTGGAAAGAAGACACCCCAAGGTATTCCGTGAGGGGTATGGTGAGTTCATGTAAAATTTTATTTTTGTCACAAGTTAGTGGAATATGAGACTTTGTAAAAACTAAATAAAAAAAAATATATATCAATTTCCGCTAACTTGTGCCAAAAATAAAATTCTGTGAACTCGTCATGCCCTCACGGAATACCTTGGGGTGTCTTCTTCCAAAATGGGGTCACATGTGGGTATTATACTGCCCTGGCATTTTAGGGCCCCTAAAGCGTGAGAATCCAAATGCGTAAAATGGCCTGTGAAATCCTAAAGGTACTCATTGGTTTTAGGACCCTTTGCATCTTGGCTGCAAAAAGTGCCACTCATGTGGTATCACCGAACTCAGGAGAAGTAGGGCAATGTGTTTGGGGTGTATTTTACATATACCCATGCTGCGTGTGAGAAATATTGCTGTAAACGACAACTTTTTACATTTTTTATTCAAAGTTGTCAATTTACAGAGATATTTCTCTCACCCAGCATGGGTATATGTAAAAATACACCCTAAAACACATTGCCCTACTTCTCCTGAGTACGGCGATACCACATGAGTGACACTTTTTGCAGCCAAGATGCACAAAGGGGCCCTAAAACCAATGAGTACCTTTTAGGAGGGCATTTTTACGCATTTTTCTTCTCACGCTTTAGGGCCCCTAAAATGCCAGGGCAGTATAAATACCCCACATGTGACCCCATTTTGGAAAGAAGACACCCCAAGGTATTCTGTGAGGGGCATGGTGAGTTCATAGAAGATTTTTTTTGGCACAAGTTAGCGGAAATTGATTTTTTATTGTTTTTCTCATAAGTCTACCTTTCTGCTAACTTTTGACAAAAAGTTAAATTTTTCATGGACTCACTATGCCCCTCAGCGAATACCTTGGGGTGTCTTCTTTCCAAAATGGGGTCACATGTGGGGTATTTATACTGCCCTGGCATTTTAGGGGCCCTAAAGCGTGAGAAGAAAAATGCGTAAAAATGCCCTCTAAAAGGTACTCATTGGAATTTGGGCCCCTTTGCATCTTGGCTGCAAAAAGTGTCACACTTGTGGCATCGCCGTACTCAGAAGTAGGGCAATGTGTTTGGGGTGTATTTTACATATACCCATACTTGTGTGAGAAATATCTCTGTAAATTGACAACTTTGAATAAAAAAATTTAAAAAGTTGTCGTTTACAGTGATATTTCTCACACACAGTATGGGTATATGTAAAAATACACCCCAAAACACATTGCCCTACTTCTCCCGAGTACGGCGATACCACATGAGTGACACTTTTTTGCAGCCAAGATGCGCAAAGGGGCCCTAAAACCAATGAGTACCTTTAGGATTTCACAGGACATTTTTACGCATTTGGATTCTCACACTTTAGGACCCCTAAAATGCCAGGTGAGTATAAATACCCCACAAGTGACCCCATTGTGGAAAGAAGACACCCCAAGGTAATCCGTGAGGGGTATGGCGAGTTCACAGAAAAAAAAAATTTGGCACAAGTTAGCGGAAATTGATTCTTTTTTTTTTTACAGTCTCATATTCCACTAACTTGTGACAAAAAATAATATTTTACATGAACTCACCATACCCCTCGCGGAATACCTTGGGGTGTCTTCTTTCTAAAATGGGGTCACATGTGGGGTATTTATACTGCCCTGGCATTTGAGGGTCTCCGCAATCATTACACGTATGGCCAGCATTAGGAGTTTCTGCGATTCTCCTTATATTGAGCATACGGGTAATGAGATTATTTTTTTTCGTTCAGCCTCTGCGCTGAAAAGAAAAAAAAATGAACGGCACAGATTTTTTCATTCGCATCAATCAATGTGGATGAAAAATCTCTAGCCAAATATGTGCAAAAAAACAAAACGGCATAGATTTCCTCATTTGCATCGATCAATGTGGATGAATAAATCTCTACCAAAAATGTGCAAAAAAAAAAGTAGTAAGGCCCCATTCACACGTCCGCAAAAATGTCCGCATCTATTCCGCAATTCTGCGGAATAGATGCGGACCCATTCAGTGTAAATGGGGCTGGCGGTGATGCGGAGAGCACACTATGCGCTCGCCGCATCAGCATTTGCGGAGCTGCGGCCGCAAACTTCCGGGTTTCGGCCCCCAAGCATCCGGCCGCAGCTCCGCAAAAGATAGAGCATGTCCTATTCTTGTCCGCAATTGCGGACAAGAAAAGGCATTTTATATATAGTTCTGGCAATGTGCGGATCCGCAAAATGCGGAAAGCACATTGCTGGTGTCCGTGTTTTGCGGATCCGTGGATCCGCAAAACACATACAGACGTCTGAATGAGCCTTACAGGGGGGTAATTAGTGTCAGGGGGGTAACAGGGGGGTGACATGGGGTGATCGGGGGTTAATCAGGGGTTAATCAGTGACGGGGGTGGGGTGGAAGGGTGGGGGGGGGGGTCTGTGTGGTGTTTTGGTGCACTTATAAAAGTTTCTTTGGTGGTCCCAAGCAAAAGGGACCACCAAAGGAACGATCAGCAAGCATATCAGACGCTGTTAACAAAACAGCGTCTGATATGCCATTTTTTAACTTCTACAGCCTGCCAGCGCACGATCAGCGCGCGCGCTTTCACAGGAAATCTCGCCTCTCGCGAGATGGCGCGCGGGCGCGTCAAGGAGGAACAGACCGACCGCCCGCAGGACGCAATCCTGCGTGAGGCGGTTGGAAAGAGGTTAAAGGGAATGTCTCATCAAAGTTTTTCCTGCCAGTTAAGAGCAGATAGTGACACAAATCCTTTTGAAAAATTTTGTATAACCATTGCGTTATCCAATAAAATGTATCTGTATAGCACCACCTATTTCTTCTTTTTGTTACTTCTTTGTCCTGCTCCCTGAGAAGGCTGCACATGCTGAGTTTCATCCTTCAACTGCCTCCTGAGCTGTGATAGGGAGCGCTGAGACACGCCTCCTTAGCTGTGATAGGGAGATCTGAGACACGCCTCCTGAGCTGTGATAGGGAGCGCTGAGACACGCCTCCTGAGCTGTGATAGGAAGAGCTTAGACACGCCCCCCTGAGCTGCAGCAGAAAAAACACTCCCCTTGAGCTGCCAGCTTAATATAAATCCAGCAGAGCAACGAATGAGAAGATCTCTGGTTCCATGTGAGGTACAGAGCTGGTTTAAGCTTCGTTAAAAAGAGATTGTCATGTACTAGATAATGTCTGATTTTTATTTTCATGATTTTCTCAAAGAATATTGCAGTACCCCAGAGGGGGCACTACCATTCTTACTCCTAGATACTGTCTCTAATGGCTAGCAGAGAATGTCATTAGAGGTCCTCAACTGTTATTACATATAATGTGCCTGGTTTTCCAGCAGGTGGCAGTGTATCTGGCAGAGAGTACCTTTATATAGAATGGAACTTACCATTCCATTCTCCCCCTTTTGGCCAGAAATGGGCCAGTACTGCTTCCTACCAAGGGAGGTGTTGGAGGAAGATATAGTGGGTCGAGCAAGAGTTGGAGCAAGAGAGTGAAGTAGCATGGTGTGGTGAGGGAGCGTTTCCCCCCACTGCTGCAGGAGCTTTGGGACAGTACTTCACAGAACAGCTCACTCCTGATATATAAAAGGACTTGGTACCTCTGAGAGGGAAAACAGTGCCAAAGACCCCTATTTAGCAAAACAGGTCATAGGATACCTCACTCTCATAAGAAACAGTAACTGAAGCTAAGGGAAACTAGACTGAAGCCAGAAATTAGCACAGCAGAGAGAGAAAGCAAAGTATTCAAGTTTACCTGCCAGTTTACTCTTAGCCTGCTGGAGCCAAACGAACGATCAAGTATTGTTTGAATGGCACATGTTCATTGCACGTTTATTCAAGTATAAAACCGTTAAACTTCACTAAGTCTGGACTCTACTTACTCCACCAACTACAACTCCTTTGCTGCTATGGAGCCTAACCCGGGGGAGCAACAGTACCCAAACTATTAGGGTGACAACATACCACTCGGCATTCCTAAACAGAGGGACCCGATCACCCCTGGGGAGTACAGGAACCAGTAGAATTTCAGGTTAATACTTACAGAGGTTATGTGAGATTACAAAAACATGGCTGCTTTCTTAGGGAATCAGCTCTACTCCTGTCAATGGGCTATATGCAGTTTTGCAGCTCAGTTCCACTGGAATGGAAGTGTCTAAGTTACCATAATACAGATTATGGATAATAGCAGTGCGATCAAATGCTCAGCTCTAGATGTCAGGAATGAGAATGGGAATCTCAGGGATGGTTAAATGATACTTTATTTTGTTAAATTACACTGACCAAATATAGCTGAACATTGAATGTTGAATATGGACCTACAGTAAACACAGCACAGAAAAGACACTTCACCCAGGATGAAATGACCATACTAATGCTGGTTCCATGCTATTTACAAGAACATCGTATATATAGAAAGCATTTGCAGTATATTAAATCTTTTATGGTCGGGAAGTATTTTTGTTCCTCGTTTCCTAGCTAGTTATTGAGGTTGGACAGCTCCCGTCTGCTCAAATCTAGTGCAGCACTCTGATCGGTACTTAACCTGCAGGTTCCCATTTCCTAAGTGAATATAACTGATTATTCCACTATAAGAACAAATGAGTACAATCTGATTCCACGGCCTGGCACAAAGCGCAAAGTACTGTACCTTACAATCATATTATACTGTGGGCTTTGATTCTTTAGAAAACTATTTTTGTTCTATATATGTCATAAGAAGTAATGTTTGTCATTTTTATTTTCTGCTCTTTTTAAAGTATTTAATCCGTAGCTAGCACTGTTTAAACTTAATAAAATTTTGTTGCATAGTATATATATGTGTTTAGGTCAAATATCCTAGCCAGTGATACATTTGTTTTGCTATCGATGGCACCACAGACAGATGTAGGTTGATGTTCACCCTTGCAACCCGTGTTTTTATTGCTTCAAAGCCTCTTAAAAAGGGTTTTCTGGGATTTTTATATTGATGGGCTATCCTTAGCATAGGTCATCGATATCTAATTGGCAGGGATCCATGTCCCAGCAACCTCCAACCTCCTTCCTCCGTCAGCTGTTCTTCAGTAGCTCTAGCTTCAAGTTAATGGGAGCAGCACGGCAGTACTTGGCTCCATCTATTAGACTCTACTAGGGTGAAATGGTAGTGCACCTTGTGGAGTGAATACTAGTGAGCGCTTCCATTATGGAAGTGCTCACTAGTACACAGTAGGACTGGGAGCGGTTAATACAGCACTTCTGCTGCTGGATGTAGTAATCGCTCACTAGTCTTCTCCGGGAACCGTGCTGCACACTATGACCTGATGCTGTATCAGTGTGGGCCCAGGGAAGAGCAGGGTCGCGGGGCACTCCGGAGCTGGAGAGGTTAGTTCATTTATTTATTTTGCTGTCTCATGGGGGATCTGATCTGAGGTCTAATGAGGAATGGAGGTCTGATCTGATGTCTGATGGGGATCTGAGATCTAATAAACGATAAGGTTCTGAATTAGAGGTCTGATCTGAGGTCTACTAATTATTGGGGTCTGATCTGAGGTCTAATGGGGGTCTGATCTGAGGACTAATGAGGGATGGAGGGGGTCTGATCTTAGGTCTAATGAGGAATGGGGGTTTGATCTAAGGTGTGATGGAAAATGGGAGTCTGATTTGAGGTCCGCTGAGGATTTAGGGTCTTATGAAGACTGGGGATCTGATTTGAGGTCTGATGAGGATTGGGGGTCTGATGAGAATTGGGGGTCTGATCTGAGGTCTGATGAGGATTCAGGGTTTGATTTGGGGGTCTGATTTTCATTTACTTTTTCTAAATCCTAGGTTCATTATATGGTCTGGCACATCTTATGGAGTGAAAAATACGGTATTTCCTGTACCAGAGCTACTGCAAAACTTCTTATTGTTCTGGGAGTTGGACTCCAGCCAATCTGATATTGATGGTCTATCCCAATGATAGAGTATCAATAAAAATCTCCGAGAACCCCTTTAAATGAAAGTGAACCAACCTTTCAAACAGTCTTGATTAAAAATATATTGATATCTACTACTTCTTATACATTGAAAACCCCTTTATAGATCTTTTCAAACTATAAATAGTGTAAATTACTGTATACGTTATGGGTGGTAAAATTATACCACCACATTGATATCTAGGAGGGTCTATAAATTATTACTGCCCAAAGACCGATTTAAGTTTTTGTGATCCACTGTATAGGTCCATTCCATCACAGCCACTTATAAAGACTTGTCTTCAAGTCTACTTTTCATGTAACTACCATTTATAGAATAAAGCTCTTTCAAAATGTTTTGAAAGCCTCCTTAGTCAAGAAATAGGAGGATATGTCACTAGTTATGAATGACTGTGCATTCTTGTATAAGGGAAACTTTGGGTTTGTGCCTACTACCTCCATCTCCTCATTATGAGGCAGTCTGGTCATTTGTTATAAATGGCAGTTGTCTAATCTGATCAGGGAGATGAATCTTGTACAAAAAATCTAGGTACAGATTTTGATGTCAAAATTTATAGATATGTTGCATGTGCACTTGGCAGCTAAAGGCATCTGTGTTGGCCCCATGTTCATATGTGCCCCCATTGCTCAGTTTTAATATATGCAAATAAGCCAACGGCTTGTCTTTTTATAGCAACTGCCCTGCCCTCTGCATTAAAACTTAATTTCACTCAGCAGTGGGGGCACATACGAACATGGGACCAACAGAAATGCCTTCAGCTGCCAAGTGCACATGCATCAGGTCAGCCAGTTTCATAGGTACAAACCTGCTGACTGATACCCTTTAAGGAAATATCATGGATGAGACCTTGGCAGGATTTAGGACATAACAAACTCTAGGTAGGACTCTTATTTCATTATTATAGGCTCCTAGAATTACAGATAAATATCTCTGTGCATCTTCTTTCAGCATCCCCAAGGTAAACCATGAGCTATTTGTACTGCTTGGTAGGCTAGCACTGAGCTTTCTGAGTACATTAGTCCCAGATATTAAGCTTCAGGGATGGATTAACTCTGACCATCAAACAGTAGACCTGCTATTCTCAGTTTTAACTTTACTTCATATGCATAGCTTCAGAGATTTATTCTCTGTAACAGACAGCGTTTTATAAGTACTTACAGATCTGTAATGCATTGCAAGAAAAATCTGTAGATCCGCCTATGTTCCCACTAAAGATCTTTAAATATTTTTCATGAGTAGACACTCCAGTTAAGGGTATATCGTTATCAACACTTTGATACAACCAGGATACAAGATTAAAGCTTGATATCTTGCCAAGTGGAAACCCAAGTTTCGGTCCTCCTTCCTTCAAGAAGACTAGTAGAATGCTATTGACTAGCTCAAGA
Organism: Bufotes viridis; assembly: GCA_033119425.1. NCBI lineage: Eukaryota > Metazoa > Chordata > Amphibia > Anura > Bufonidae > Bufotes > Bufotes viridis. The sequence goes on from CM065590.1 coordinate 236,156,740, forward strand.
GGCTCTCAAGTGGCGTAACTCATTGGGAAATGGTGCTTAAAATTAGGCTTAGATGGTATTTTACCCCAGGTACATATCTAAAATTCATCCATCTTTGCCTGCAAATTTTTGGAGGGGATATGGTTTATGGAGGTCATATTTTTACTCCTGGTGGGAATGCCCTATTATTTACTACTTCTGGAAAGCTACATTCTTGTTCACATTTAAGGATTTCTTCTTCCTTTATCTCCTGCCTTGGCAATGTGCCTTATTAAATTTGATTGAGTGTTCGTTTGGGTTCCACACAGTCATAGCTCAAAATTATTCTATTATTAGACTTATGATTGCTAGAACATAAGAAACATAGAAAGTGCCTTCAGCTTTCACTATATGGAAATTAATTAGTATGATACAGATGGCTTATAATATGAAAAAAATGTTAGCATTTAGGACTAATGGTTTACACCAGGGATGCAAAACTACAACTTCCAGCATTCGCTAATAGCTGTAGGCTGTCCAGGTATGACGGGAGTTGTAGTTTTGCAACTGCTGGAGGGCCACAGGTTTTGCATCCCTGGTTTACACCATTTCATGACTCAGGGGGCCTATTGGGTATCCTTTTTCAACCAATCTCAAAATACATTTTAACCTTGTAAATTTTTATTTTCTTTTTGGACTAGGATGCATCACTAGACTCTTATCCTATCTCATGCTATTTCTTCTGTAGCAAAAGCAAACAGCAGTCTGCAAACACAAATAATAAAGTAAATACAGTAGTGCCATACTCACTATAGGAAATGCACTAGTGCTTATGCTACGTTATAAATAAAGATGAGAATTTGCTTTGTGATGAATTACTTTGTCATGAACGCATTTCTTTGAAAGTAGCGAGCACAATGACAGGAAACGGCGATTGCGCCATCCCCCATCATTGTACGCCTCAGATGCCACTTTTATTGCTTATTTCAGCAGCTGAGATGAAAAATGAGGGCTTTCAGGGGTTAATCGGTTTAAAAAAAAAATCCTCACCTTATCCATTTGAGTACGAGGAGGCCGCCATCTTGATGGAAGATCATGTGCGAAATCTCCACGGTGTGTGAATCACCCTGGCCAGCGTGGTGACGTCAGATGTCACCGCTAACGAGATTTCGTGCGATCTTCGATCAAGATGGCTGCGGTGGCCTCTTTGTGCTCAAATGGAGGAGGTATGATTTTTTTAACAACATTTCAGTGAAAATTGATTCATTACCACAAATGAAATTCGGCTTTTCAGAACATTGAATGTGAGATTCTTGGCAAATACATTTTATACAAAAGGAACCTACACTAAATACTAAATCCACTGGTGCCATACTGGCCTCCATTAGGGCTCATTCAGACGGCCATAGTGTTTTGTGGTCCGCAAATTAGGGATCCGCAAAACACGAATACTGGCATGTGTGCGTTAAGCAGTTTGCGGACCGCACATGGCTGGCACTATCCACAATTATGGACAAGAATCGGACATGCTCTATCTTTTTTGCGGGGCTGTGGAACAGAACTAGGGATGCAGACAGCACACAGTGTGCTGTCCGCATCTTTAGGGCCCTATTGAAATAAATGGGTCTTCACCCATTCCGCAAATTTTCAGAAAGGATGTGGACCCATTCATATGGTCGTCTGAATGAGCCCTTAAATTCTAGTAATGCAGGTTCCACATTCATGCTGAGCCCACTCTGTATTTTTCCTCTCCGCACATCCCAATGTGCGGGTGCATGTCGCCATGGCTAAAAGAGCAAAAGAAAAAACAACCACGCATTGGGATGTGGGGACTAACCCCCATTTGTTTCTTTGCAGTCTGCTTTAGAGGTTTGACTGACTCCATTGTTCGTGCACTAACCCGTCTGTCCCATATGCTGGTTTTTTATAAAGCCGTAGCCTTCTCTCCTTGCATTTATTGGAGGCCATTTGGCACCAGCAGAGGTAAAATCCAGAGTGGGCTCAGCATACATGTGGTACCTGCATTCTCTGAATTTAATGGAGGCCATTGTGGCACCAAAGGAGGTATAACAAAGTGTGGGCTCAGCATGCATGTGGAACCTGTATTCCCTGAATTTAATGGAGGCCAGTATGGCACCAGCGGAGGTAGTATTTAGTGTGGGTTCTTGTCCTAAAGAGATCAGCTTGATGCTGGCGGACAGGCACAAATGATTTTGAACAAATGTATTTGCCAAGAATCTCACAAACGTAGCATTAGTACATTTTCTATAGTGAGTATGGCACTATTGTATTTACTTGATGATTCGTTTTTGCAGAGTGCTGTCACATTGTGTTTGTTTTTGTGCTTCCAGCCATGGCGACGAGCACCTGGGCACTAGGATGCGCTGACTAACCCACATATTTTTCTTTGTATCTTCTGTAGACATGACTCATGAGATTTGGTTCTGTTGTTTTTCATATTCTTTATACTGTATATTATCTGTCATGATACAATATTGTAATATTGTTACTTATGGTGTTTTGTTTACGATGATTGTAATTTGGATTCCTGCGTGAATCTCAGTGAATACTCTGTACTTTTCTATTCAGTCCTGAAAATGTCAATAAAAAATAGAAATTTATGATATCTTACACTGTCTGCAGAAAGCATAGTAGAATGTAGTGTTGATCGAGCACACAAGTGTTCGGGTGCTCGGGCACAACACATCACTATATGCAAGAAGATGTCTAACTTATACCAGCAGTAAATATATATTTATATACAGGAAATAGCCAGGTTATACCAGCATGGTCCATATCACTATATACAAAAAGATGTCTAACTTATACCAGCCGTAAATATATAATTATATACAGGAGATGCCCAGGTTATACCAGCATGGTCCATATCACTATATACAAGAAGATGTCTAACTTATACCAGCCGTAAATATATAATTATATACAGGAAATAGCCAGGTTATACCAGCATGGTCCATATCACTATATACAAGAAGATGTCTAACTTATACCAGCCGTAAATATATATTTATATACAGGAGATAGCCAGGTTATACCAGCATGGTCCATATCACTATATACAAGAAGATGTCTAACTTATACCAGCCGTACATATATAATTATATACAGGAGATAGCCAGGTTATACCAGCATGGTGCATATCACTATATACAAGAAGATGTCTAACTTATAACAGCCGTAAATATATAATTATATACAGGAAATAGCCAGGTTATACCAGCATGGTCCATATCACTCTATATAAGAAGATGCATAACTTATACCAGCCGTAAATATATAATTATATACAGGAGATGCCCAGGTTATACCAGCATGGTCCATATCCCTATATACAAGAAGATGTATAACTTATACCAGCCGTACATATATAATTATATACAGGAGATAGCCAGGTTATACCAGCATGGTCCATATCACTATATACAAGGAGATGTATAACTTATAACAGCTGTACATATATAATTATATACCGGAGATGCCCAGGTTATACCAGCATGGTGCATATCACTATATATAAGAAGATGTCTAACTTATACCAGCCGTAAATATATATTTATATACAGGAAATAGCCAGGTTATACCAGCATAGTGCATATCACTATATATAAGAAGATGTCTAACTTATACCAGCCGTAAATATATAATTATATACAGGAGATACCCAGGTTATACCAGCATGGTCTATATCACTATATACAAGAAGATGTCTAACTTATACCAGCTGTAAAAATATAATTATATACAGGAGATACCCAGGTTATACCAGCATAGTCTATATCACTATATACAAGAAGATGTCTAACTTATAACAGCTGTACATATAATTATATACAGGAGATAGCCAGGTTATACCAGCATGGTCCATATCACTATATACAAGAAGATGTCTAACTTATACCAGCCGTAAATATATAATTATATACAGGAGATACCCAGGTTATACCAGCATGGTCCATATCACTATATACAAGAAGATGTCTAACTTATACCAGCCGTAAATATATAATTATATACAGGAGATAGCCAGGTTATACCAGCATGGTCCATATCACTATATACAAGAAGATGTCTAACTTATACCAGCTGTACATATATAATTATATACAGGAGATAGCCAGGTTATACCAGCATGGTCCATATCACTATATACAAGAAGATGTATAACTTATACCAGCTGTAAATATATAATTATATACAGGAGATAGCCAGGTTATACCAGCATGGTCCATATCACTATATACAAGATGATGTATAACTTATACCAGCTGTACATATATAATTATATACAGGAGATAGCCAGGTTATACCAGCATGGTCCATATCACTATATACAAGAAGATGTATAACTTATACCAGCTGTACATATATAATTATATACAGGAGATACCCAGGTTATACCAGCATGGTCCATATCACTATATACAAGAAGATGTCTAACTTATACCAGCCGTAATATATATAATTATATACAGGAGATAGCCAGGTTATACCAGCATGGTCCATATCACTATATACAAGAAGATGTCTAACTTATACCAGCCGTACATATATAATTATATACAGGAGATAGCCAGGTTATACCAGCATGGTCCATATCACTATATACAAGAAGATGTCTAACTTATACCAGCCGTAAATATATAATTATATACAGGAGATAGCCAGGTTATACCAGCATGGTCCATATCACTATATACAAGAAGATGTATAACTTATACCAGCTGTACATATATAATTATATACAGGAGATACCCAGGTTATACCAGCATGGTCCATATCACTATATACAAGAAGATGTATAACTTATACCAGCTGTACATATATAATTATATACAGGAGATACCCAGGCTATACCAGCATGGTCCATATCACTATATACAAGAAGATGTCTAACTTATACCAGCTGTACATATATAATTATATACAGGAGATGCCCAGGTTATACCAGCATGGTCCATATCACTATATACAAGAAGATGTCTAACTTATACCAGCTGTACATATATAATTATATACAGGAGATACCCAGGTTATACCAGCATGGTCCATATCACTATATACAAGAAGATGTCTAAGTTATACCAGCCGTAAATATATAATTATATACAGGAGATACCCAGGTTATACCAGCATGGCCCATATCACTATATACAAGAAGATGTCTAACTTATACCAGCCGTAAATATATAATTATATACAGGAGATAGCCAGGTTATACCAGCATGGTCCATATCACTATATACAAGGAGATGTATAACTTATACCAGCTCTACATACATAATTATATACAGGAGATGCCTAGGTTATACCAGCATGGTCCATATCACTATATACAAGAAGATGTCTAACTTATACCAGCAGTAAATATATAATTATATACAGGAGATAGCCAGGTTATACCAGCATGGTCCATATCACTATATACAAGGAGATGTATAACTTATAACAGCCGTAAATATATATTTATATACAGGAGATAGCCAGGTTATACCAGCATGGTGCATATCACTATATATAAGAAGATGTACAACTTATACCAGCCATAAATATATAATTATATACAGGAGATACCCAGGTTATACCAGCATGGCCCATATCACTATATACAAGAAGATGTCTAACTTATACCAGCCGTAAATATATAATTATATACAGGAGATAGCCAGGTTATACCAGCATGGCCCATATCACTATATACAAAAAGATGTATAACTTATACCAGCTGTACATATATAATTATATACAGGAGATACCCAGGTTATACCAGCATGGTCCATATCACTATATACAAGAAGATGTCTAACTTATACCAGCTGTAAATATATAATTATATACAGGAGATACCCAGGTTATACCAGCATGGTCCATATCACTATATACAAGAAGATATATAACTTATACCAGCTGTAAATATATAATTATATACAGGAGATACCCAGGTTATACCAGCATGGTCCATATCACTATATACAAGAAGATGTATAACTTATACCAGCTGTACATATATAATTATATACAGGAGATACCCAGGTTATACCAGCATGGTCTATATCCCTATATACAAGAAGATGTATAACTTATACCAGCTGTACATATATAATTATATACAGGAGATAGCCAGGCTATACCACCATGCTCCATATCCCTATATACAAGAAGATGTATAACTTATACCAGCTGTACATATATAATTATATACAGGAGATAGCCAGGTTATACCAGCATGCTCCATATCCCTATATACAAGAAGATGTATAACTTATACCAGCTGTACATATATAATTATATACAGGAGATAGCCAGGTTATACCAGCATGGTCCATATCACTATATACAAGAAGATGTCTAACTTATACCACCCATAAATATATAATTATATACAGGAGATAGCCAGGTTATACCAGCATGGTCCATATCCCTATATACAAGGAGATATATAACTTATACCAGCCGTAAATATATATTTATATACAGGAGATAGCCAGGTTATACCAGCATGGTCCATATCACTATATACAAGAAGATGTCTAACTTATAACAGCTGTACATATATAATTATATACAGGAGATAGCCAGGTTATACCAACATGGTCCATATCACTATATACAAGAAGATGTCTAACTTATACCAGCCGTAAATATATAATTATATACAGGAGATAGCCAGGTTATACCAGCATGGTCCATATCACTATATACAAGAAGATGTCTAACTTATAACAGCCGTAAATATATAATTATATACAGGAGATAGCCAGGCTATACCAACATGGTCCATATCACTATATACAAGAAGATGTCTAACTTATACCAGCTGTAAATATATAATTATATACAGGAGATAGCCAGGTTATACCAGCATGGTCCATATCACTATATACAAGAAGATGTCTAACTTATACCAGCTGTAAATATATAATTATATACAGGAGATAGCCAGGTTATACCAGCATGGTCCATATCACTATATACAAGAAGATGTCTAACTTATAACAGCCGTAAATATATAATTATATACAGGAGATAGCCAGGCTATACCAACATGGTCCATATCACTATATACAAGAAGATGTCTAACTTATAACAGCTGTACATATATAATTATATACAGGAGATACCCAGGTTATACCAACATGGTCCATATCACTATATACAAGAAGATGTCTAACTTATACCAGCTATAAATATATAATTATATACAGGAGATACCCAGGTTATACCAGCATGGTCCATATCACTATATACAAGAAGATGTCTAACTTATACCAGCCGTAAATATATATTTATATACAGGAGATACCCAGGTTATACCAGCATGGTCCATATCACTATATACAAGGAGATATATAACTTATACCAGCCATAAATATATAATTATATACAGGAGATGCCCAGGTTATACCAGCATGGTCCATATCACTATATACAAGAAGATGTCTAACTTATACCAGCCGTACATATATAATTATATACAGGAGATAGCCAGGTTATACCAGCATGGTGCATATCACTATATACAAGAAGATGTCTAACTTATACCAGCCGTAAATATATAATTATATACAGGAGATGCCCAGGTTATACCAGCATGGTCCATATCACTATATACAAGAAGATGTATAACTTATAACAGCTGTACATATATAATTATATACAGGAGATGCCCAGGTTATACCAGCATGGTCCATATCACTATATACAAGAAGATGTATAACTTATACCAGCTGTACATATATAATTATATACAGGAAATACCCAGGTTATACCAGCATGGTCCATATCACTATATACAAGAAGATGTCTAACTTATACCAGCCGTACATATATATTTATATACAGGAGATACCCAGGTTATACCAGCATGGTCTATATCCCTATATACAAGGAGATATATAACTTATACCAGCAGTAAATATATATTTATATACAGGAAATAGCCAGGTTATACCAGCATGGTCCATATCACTATATACAAGAAGATGTCTAACTTATACCAGCCGTACATATATAATTATATACAGGAGATGCCCAGGTTATACCAGCATGGTCCATATCACTATAGACAAGAAGATGTCTAACTTATACCAGCCGTAAATATATAATTATATACAGGAGATAGCCAGGTTATACCAGCATGGCCCATATCACTATATACAAGAAGATGTCTAACTTATACCAGCCGTAAATATATAATTATATACAGGAGATGCCCAGGTTATACCAGCATGGTCCATATCACTATATACAAGAAGATGTCTAAGTTATACCAGCCGTAAATATATAATTATATACAGGAGATAGCCAGGTTATACCAGCATGGTCCATATCACTATATACAAGAAGATGTCTAACTTATACCAGCCGTAAATATATAATTATATACAGGAGATAGCCAGGTTATACCAGCATGGTCCATATCACTATATACAAGAAGATGTCTAACTTATACCAGCTGTACATATATAATTATATACAGGAAATAGCCAGGTTATACCAGCATGGTCTATATCACTATATACAAGAAGATGTCTAACTTATACCAGCCGTAAATATATAATTATATACAGGAGATAGCCAGGTTATACCAGCATGGTCCATATCACTATATACAAGAAGATGTCTAACTTATAACAGCCGTAAATATATAATTATATACAGGAGATAGCCAGGCTATACCAACATGGTCCATATCACTATATACAAGAAGATGTCTAACTTATAACAGCCGTAAATATATAATTATATACAGGAGATAGCCAGGCTATACCAACATGGTCCATATCACTATATACAAGAAGATGTCTAACTTATAACAGCTGTACATATATAATTATATACAGGAGATACCCAGGTTATACCAGCATGGTCCATATCACTATATACAAGAAGATGTCTAACTTATACCAGCCATAAATATATAATTATATACAGGAGATAGCCAGGTTATACCAGCATGGTCTATATCCCTATATACAAGAAGATGTCTAACTTATACCAGCTGTACATATATAATTATATACAGGAGATACCCAGGTTATACCAACATGGTCCATATCACTATATACAAGAAGATGTCTAACTTATACCAGCTATAAATATATAATTATATACAGGAGATACCCAAGTTATACCAGCATGGTCCATATCACTATATACAAGAAGATGTCTAACTTATACCAGCCGTAAATATATATTTATATACAGGAGATACCCAGGTTATACCAGCATGGTCCATATCACTATATACAAGGAGATATATAACTTATACCAGCCATAAATATATAATTATATACAGGAGATGCCCAGGTTATACCAGCATGGTCCATATCACTATATACAAGAAGATGTCTAACTTATACCAGCCGTACATATATAATAATATACAGGAGATAGCCAGGTTATACCAGCATGGTGCATATCACTATATACAAGAAGATGTCTAACTTATACCAGCCGTAAATATATAATTATATACAGGAGATGCCCAGGTTATACCAGCATGGTCCATATCACTATATATAAGAAGATGTATAACTTATAACAGCTGTACATATATAATTATATACAGGAGATGCCCAGGTTATACCAGCATGGTCCATATCACTATATACAAGAAGATGTATAACTTATACCAGCCGTAAATATATAATTATATACAGGAGATAGCCAGGTTATACCAGCATGGCCCATATCACTATATACAAGAAGATGTCTAACTTATACCTGCCGTACATATATAATTATATACAGGAGATGCCCAGGTTATACCAGCATGGTCCATATCACTATAGACAAGAAGATGTCTAACTTATACCAGCCGTAAATATATAATTATATACAGGAGATAGCCAGGTTATACCAGCATGGCCCATATCACTATATACAAGAAGATGTCTAACTTATACCAGCCGTACATATATAATTATATACAGGAGATGCCCAGGTTATACCAGCATGGTCCATATCACTATAGACAAGAAGATGTCTAACTTATACCAGCCGTAAATATATAATTATATACTGGAGATAGCCAGGCTATACCACCATGCTCCATATCCCTATATACAAGAAGATGTCTAACTTATACCAGTCGTAAATATATAATTATATACAGGAGATAGCCAGGTTATACCAGCATGGTCCATATCACTATATACAAGAAGATGTCTAACTTATAACAGCTGTACATATATAATTATATACAGGAGATGCCCAGGTTATACCAGCATGGTCCATATCACTATATACAAGAAGATGTCTAACTTATACCAGCTGTACATATATAATTATATACAGGAGATAGCCAGGTTATACCAGCATGGTCCATATCCCTATATACAAGAAGATGTATAACTTATACCAGCCGTAAATATATAATTATATACAGGAGATAGCCAGGTTATACCAGCATGGTCCATATCCCTATATACAAGAAGATGTATAACTTATACCAGTCGTAAATATATAATTATATACAGGAGATAGCCAGGTTATACCAGCATGGTCCATGTCACTATATACAAGAAGATGTCTAACTTATACCAGCCTTAAATATATAATTATATACAGGAGATAGCCAGGTTATACCAGCATGGTCCATATCACTATATACAAGGAGATATATAACTTATACCAGCCGTAAATATATAATTATATACAGGAGATAGCCAGGCTATACCAGCATGGTCCATATCACTATATACAAGAAGATGTCTAACTTATAACAGCTGTACATATATAATTATATACAGGAAATAGCCAGGTTATACCAGCATGGTCCATATCACTATATACAAGAAGATGTCTAACTTATACCAGCCGTAAATATATAATTATATACAGGAGATACCCAGGTTATACCAGCATGCTCCATGTCACTATATACAAGAAGATGTCTAACTTATACCAGCCTTAAATATATAATTATATACAGGAGATGCCCAGGTTATACCAGCATGGTCCATATCACTATATACAAGAAGATGTCTAACTTATAACAGCCGTAAATATATAATTATATACAGGAGATACCCAGGTTATACCAGCATGCTCCATGTCACTATATACAAGAAGATGTCTAACTTATACCAGCCTTAAATATATAATTATATACAGGAGATGCCCAGGTTATACCAGCATGGTCCATGTCACTATATACAAGAAGATGTCTAACTTATACCAGCCGTAAATATATAATTATATACAGGAGATGCCCAGGTTATACCAGCATGGTCCATGTCACTATATACAAGAAGATGTATAACTTATACCAGCCGTAAATATATAATTATATACAGGAAATAGCCAGGTTATACCAGCATGGTCCATATCACTATATACAAGGAGATATATAACTTATACCAGCCGTAAATATATAATTATATACAGGAGATACCCAGGTTATACCAGCATGGTCCATAAAAATAGATATTATGTAAAAAGGCTGAGGTTTACCTTTTCTTCAGAATGCAATGTTAATGAGTGAGGCTCTGTGTTTTCACCTGAAGCCAAAAATGTAATTATATCCTCAATTACCTTAGGGAAACTGGTTCTTTCAATGATCAATGTTATTTGTATGTTAGAGAGACCAGTGAACTATTTATAACGTGTTAGACTTCCTTGACGGAAATGAGAGGAATCATAGTTATCTCATTGGGCAGTAGACTTTGGGTACGGCCATGCAGTCAGGGTTCCTTAAGCAGTTCTGGAAGCCAAAATAGGATTGATTTTAAAAAATAGGGGAAGTCATATCTGTCCTTTATACTTTCTCTACTTTTGTGATCCACTCCTGATTTGGGCTTCCAAAACTGCATCAAGAAACCTGACCATGTGGCTGTCTCCTTATAGGGAGTAGAAAGAAAGGAATAGTAGCGGCAGTTCCAGGTGCGTGGACAGAAGCCTTCTTTACTTATGCACTTATTGTACAAGTCACGACCATTTTCATCTTTCATTTTCAAACAAGTCTAGATGCTACTCTTGAAATGAATTTAATAAATATTTTGTATGAGGTCTGTTAATGTCACAAACACCTTCTGCAGCTAGAAATTTTCAGATGCATGTGAATAGGTTTTCGGAAACTTCAGGAGCATGGGATGCAGATTTCAAGCAGAATCTGGCATGCAATTTCCCCTGAAAAGAGAGAAATATATCACTTCTGCCAGTCGCCTGTTTCAGCATGTACTATATTCATAGACAGATAGCTTGCCCTGTTAATGAAAATGGTGCAGAGGTTTAAAGCCATTGGTAGAAAAGCTTCATCAACAAGTCAAACCAAGAGGAACCCTAAAGCCCACAAGTTGGTAATAGTGGCACAAGGCTTGATAGCTATGGCAATGCAGCTCCACTGTCAAAGAGTTGGTCACCTTTTAAAGGACAAATACATTGGCCTAGATTTACCATCTTCATAAAGATGGAGTAGGCTTAGGCAGGCTGTCTAGACCTGCAGCAGACTTATCACAGAGGCTCAGGCTGGATGATAACTATGTTGAAGGTATAGACAACTCTTGGTTGCCTTTTTTTATACAAAATTTTGGGGCTCAATTTTGGTGCAAACTGGTGGATCTTAGGCTCTGCCCTCTCACATAAAGCCCTTTCCCTTGTCATTAAGCCCTACCCTCTTGTCGAGTTGGAAAGAGGTGTAGAAACCACTTTTCAGACAAATTCTAGGTGCAGAAACATTAGTAAATGTGGGCCACTGTGTATCCTATGCTCTTTCTCCCGACCACCCTCAATAAAGAAAATACAAATCCTGGAATGCATACCTTCCGTCATTCCTGCTGATGATGCTATGATATGGGAGTGGCATCTGCAAATCTCCACAAGAACATACACATTATACATGATGGCTACTAATTTTTAGTGTTGATCGTGAATATTCTAATCATAAATTTTAATCGCGAATAACGGCACTTTGAGAATTCGCGAATATCTAGAATATAGTGCTATATCTTCGTAATCGCCTATATTCTAGATTTCTTTTCATCAGTACTACTGCTTCTTGCTTGTGGGCCAATGAGAAGGCAGCAATATCTTTGACTTTAGGATTGATCTCGAATTTTTGCCGATTTTCGCAATCAAGAAAATAATGATTGGAGATCACAAATTCTCGAATATATGACGAATATTCGCCCATATATTTGCGAAATATCGTGAATTTTAATATTGCCCCTGCTGCTCATCACTGCTTATTTTCCTATGTATTAGAGGTGTAACTACTGCTGTAGTGGCTACTATAGGGCCCATACCAGACGGAGGTTGGGCCGATAGGTCCGGGACAGCAGCAGCTAGAGGAGGACAAATTACTTACTTTCAGGGCCCGGCACGTATACCCTAATAATCTGGTCATGCTAGGAGCTGTAGTTCCCTCCTCTTGTACCTCTTTCCCTGTAATGTCCTTTGACAGCCCATAATCGCATCCTAAAAAGGGTGGGAGTCACTAATGTGGTACGTGACCCATCACTGCTATGGCCAATCACTTACTGCAGCATTCACGTCCCCACATCAAAATGGATGTTGATGCGGGGAAACCTATTAAAGCTAGAACCCGGCAGTGGGGATCAGGTAAGTATGACCACCACCTAGGGTCTGGACACAAGGTGATCCTGAGCCTTATGCGGAGCAGTTTTATTATCGCGCGGCCATTAGGAATTCAGACAACCTATAATGTGCGGCCTTTATTAAATATCAGGAAGCTCCGGCCTAATTGGCTGGGTGGTCATTGACTGCAGCATGCCATGACCCGAACAGATCATGACTGCGCTTGTAGGTTGTACCCTTAAAGTCAATGGATACATCACATGTGTGGTCTGTGGAGACCATGGACAGCACACATCGCCGATTCACTGACTTGTGAAGAAGGCTTAAGTGATGCACACACAACCAGCCGCCCACAAACGTTATTCTTTAGACCAGCCCACCTTCTTCCATTACTCACATGCCCATAGGCACTTTTGAAATAGAAAGGAGTCAGGATGAGCCACATATGGGGCAAGCAGTGATTCTATAGGACAAGTTCTTCTATGGGACAGGAGTAGACTACCTGTCACTCACCACACGCATCGATGAGCCTTGGGCACTCGTGACTCTCTTACTAGCTCACTGGTTGTCCTCCCTTGGATCACATTTGATATGTACTAACAATGGCATATTGGGAACACCTCACATATCTGCAGATGCTCTGACCCAGTCATGGAGCCATCACAACCGGCCAATATTGCTCAGATCAGTTTCTATTTTTCCTGCTTCCAGCACACCAACTTCAAGGACTACTCACTTTCTGCTCAAACTATCCCAGACCTTTATAAATATTGGGAATACGCTGCCCCCAGCAGACCACGGTTACATCTACAGTGCTCAATAGGAGGACAGTAATAATCGACTACATACAATGTGGTGCATTTACCAAGCCTGTAGATGGGGGGTAATGTGTTCGCCAGCGACATTTTGCGTCTGTCTTGGGTTGCATTTGTTTTTTTTGCTTCGATTTTCCATAATATTGCAAGCCTTTTGTTGTACGGGAAACCTATGGATTTTTTCGGTCTAAATTGTAACCTGAATTATTATGAAGGTTTCCAACAATCTGTACGCCACCAGATGACCACTGTACACTGGCGACTTTTTGGGGACTGGTGACTTTAGGTCAAAAATCTGGTTAAAAATGAAGCCCCGACCACAAATTATCTGATCCAGGCAAAATGGCACAAATGCATAATTCTGACACAAATGCCTTCTCCACCGACAAAAAGAAACGCCAAAATCACTCCAATTTTCCAGCACAGGGCACTTGATACATCACATAGGCTGACTAGCCCTGCACCAGATTTACCACAGGGGCTCAGGCTGGATGAGAAATGTGGTGCAGAGATGGACACTTCTCTCTAAACTATGCCAGCTACTGGTTGGCTATCTTAGAAACACAATTTTACGTCAGAACTTTGGCACCTATTCGGCCTCATCCCCTTTCCCGCTAAGCCGATTTTTCTAAATCTAGATGTGCCAAATTGCATCACATTCAGGGGGGTAGCTATAGGGGAAGTAGCTGTTTGGGGGCGTGAATTCCGAATGGGCCCACCCAGGATGAAGACTAATAGATTTTATTGTCATGGCCCCCTCTACAGTATTATACAATGACAGTATATACAGACATATATGGTTGAGAAAGGCTATATGAGCTGAAACTGAGCTGTTAATGGACATTTAAAAATACAAAGTTGAAGCAAGCACGTCTGCTGGGAATAATTCATTGGATTTCGGAGTGGGGACTGCCCCTTCCCGTGCAGCGGCATTAGAGGGTTGTGAGCAGTTGAATTTGGTTCCAGCATATACAGACATGACGTACAGTATATATGAAACGGGCTTCGTCTGAGAACGTGGTCTTGGCTAGCCACGGGAGTGGCGGTTGCATGGTAGGAGGGGGTTGTGAAGAAGTTGCTGTGGAGCCCAGTCATTTCTAGTTATGCCACGGACCACATTAGTATATGTGTGCCATGTAAGCGCATTGATCTTTATAGGGGCTGCATTCACAAAATGGCAGTACCGGTAGGTCACCTTTCATCCATACAGCACAGTGGCTTCATTTTATCTATTGTATCTGTTCCAAAAGGCTGTAACAGAGAATGCATCCTTTTAATGATGAAGAAAGAGCCCCCCTTTAAGTGCTCAGTGCTGAGGGACGCCATTTACATCGTAGAATCTTCTCCTCTCCATGACTGGAAACCTTCCAGACGACTTTCATGAGATAGAGCCCCCTCACACCCCACCATGCTGAGGACCCCGCTGCTCCGGGACTGCGGACACACTGCAGCTGGCAGCATCGCTCCTCCGGCCGGCGTGGAATGACATCACTGTCAGCCAATCACCGATCGCCGCCTCTACCCCCGAGCCGTCTGCCCGCCTCACCCCCCCAATAACGGCACGGGGAGGGCGCAGAGCTGCAGAGAGGGCTGGCTGGGCTGGGACTGCGGGCAAACCGAAGCAGAGCAGGGGGAGGGGGCTTCCCCAGGTGCTCCGAGCTCCTCCGGTGACAGTGCAGTGCTGCAGCGGGAAGGTAGGACCCATTTTACAGGGGAATGCTTCCGTTATATGGCATATGGGTAGCTGAAGGGCAGAGGAGCGGGCGGCAGACGCGGCTGCGTGCCGCCAGTGACAAGCATGTTAATGCCGGGATTTCTCTGCTGATAGAGAAGTACCATTCACTGGCATGGACCATGCTACAGCCAGGTGCATGTACAGACCCCTGTATGGTGCCGGGGTGACATGATCCAGCTGGCCATTAGGTCATGATATGCCTCAGAATTGAATTCTAAGCCCCCCTCCCCTGTGCCATGAAAAACCATGATGCCTCTTACACCCTGAGGTTTTTTTCCAAATTGTAGTAGAAATCGCGGTGTAGGTTTTTTCTGGTGATGGCGCTGGCTTTGTTGGCCAGGTCAGTAGCTAGGTGTCACCTTACCAGGGTGCCGCTGCGGTTGTAGGCGATACCACAGGAACACCACCTTGTCCGTACTGTCCATTGTGATTGACGCTGGGGATCAGAAGTAATCAGCCTCGCTTCTCCCCTAAGAAGATTAATTCTCCGCTCGCAGCAAGGGTCCTCCAATCCCCAGAAATGTAGATTTTTAATATTAAGACGCCCTTGAATTGCAAATGTCTCATAGGAACGAACGCTGTAGGTGGCCATACTGGCATCTCTAAATGCAGCTTATTGTGGGAATGTATCACAGGGCGCTGATTGTAATTTCGACTGTAGTCCTGTCATTCCCCAGAGGCTCTTCTGTAGGAACCCCCGGCATCTGCTCCATTATTGTGACCACTGAAGAGCTCTCTGGATGTGTAACATGATAGTAGGACATGTATGTGCGGTGTCATGATCTGAAATCCCTGCTGGTTCCCATCACACCTGCTGGCGAGGAAAGACATTCAGTAGGGAATCATCTGTCACTATTAAAATATGACCCCCCCCCCCGCCCACATTAAACGCTGGCGCATATACAGTGTTCACTGTGGAAAGGGACGTTACACCCATTCCCACCCAACACCATAAGATGCAGAAATTGCCATATAGTATTCGTATATTCCTAGATTAGGTCATTTATTGTATTTACACACATTGGTATTTATTTAGACCCTGTTTTATCCTTTGTGCTGATACAGATTTTATTATAATACGTTCATTGCATCCCAGATGCCATCACAAGATGCTTGTATCTTCCATCATTTGGCCAAGACATATGCCGCCCCTTCCTGGCCGTGTGCCATTGTTCCCTGCTCATGAAATGTATAGTAATTAAGGCTGACATTATAGAGAGGTCCCAAAGAACGTCAATTACATAGAAAACGATGGAATGATTTCAGTGCGGTCCGCCGGTTGTGGAGCTATCTGTCATCACATTGTGGAAAAATATTTGACATATTTTTGAGAATGTCTGTCATTGGAATGGGAAGATTAGGAGAAGGAGCAAATAGAGGACATAGATGTGGATGGTGGTCAGGACGGTATAAATATTCATGCTCGGATATAAGCTCTGGAGATGTCATACGGAGCTGTGCGGTCTCTGTAGAAATCTTGGAGTGAGAGGTTTATTACGGTCTAATTATGAAGAGGGCCTCTGGATGAGGAGCATCCGCTGTGCACGTCTTAATAGATGATATTAGAGCCGATGAGGCCTCTTGCAGGGAACGACGAGCAGGCAATAGAGCCGGCAAGTATGAAGGCAGATGCACTTTCTGGACACAGTAGGGAAGATCTGGAGGTCTTGTAAGACTGCCGTTCCATATACCAGTCTCATACTGAACTTTGTAGAATTAAAATGTGGGGAGGGGTTACGACTTTTATACTGATCACCTATCCGGACACGTGGCCTAGGGGGCTGAGCTGCAATATCGAGCACAGCCACTATACAATGTACAGCACTGTGCTTGGTGAGCTAAGAGAAGGAGGCAGCTCTGCTATCAGCGCCGGTACCTTCTCAAACAGCTGATCGGCAGGGGTCCCGGGTGTCTGACCCTCACTGTTCAGATACTGATAACCTATCCAGCTCGTCATTCTCAGAAAACCCCTTTAAAAGCGCAATGCGTCTTAAAGGGGTTGTCCGATGAAAAATATTCTACAGTTTTCAAACCAGCACCTGGATCTGAATACTTTTGTAATTGCATGTCATAAAAAATTTAGCATAGCCACTGAGTTATTCAATAAAATATATCTGTATAGCGCCTCCTGCTGTTAGATTTTTTCCTATTTCTTTGTCCGACTCACTGAGAAGGCCGCACATGCTCAGTTTCATCCTTCAACTGCCTCCTGAGCTGTGATAGGGAGATCATAGACACGCCTCCTGAGCTGTGATAGGTAGAGCATGGACACGCCCCCTTAGATGCAGCAGAAAAGACACTCCCCTGAGCTGCCAGCTTGATAAAAATCTAGTAGAGCAATGACTGGGGAGATCTCTGGATCCATGTGAGGTACAGAGCTGGTTCTAGCTTTGTTAGAAAGAGATTATCATGTACTATATGATGGCTGATTTTCATTGTTTACATTAATCATGGGATAACCCCCTTAAGTAATACATTTGGTGCATCTTGCTCTGTTGTAAAGATAAATAAAGAAATAAAGAAAGAAAATAAAATCCATGCCTACTATAAGCAGGTGTGGATTTATGCTAATACAAGGGGAGGCAATATTACGGACACACCCTTTTAATTGGTGTAAGTTGTAATTGTAATTGGAAGCGAGGCTGCATTATTAGGTGGTGGAAACATTTCTACCATCATTTTGAAATCTGCCATATTGAGTTCCACTCGGGTTTTTCCAATGGGAAGGGGTTCATGTGAGATATCAGTCTTGGCTAGAATTTACTTAGGGACACGTCTGATCTATCTTTACCTGTTTAGGAGTTCAGCGAGGTCAAAGTTTCCTAAAGTATTCTACATGATGTGTCCTATGTGTCCACTATTCTGCTGGATGGATATGGTTAAATGTATAATGCAGTCTTTGTGAATACGCTGAAGAACCATAGATGATACTTCTTCACACCACTGTAGGACTGCACCTGAAATGGTGAACCTGCAGTTCTTAAGCTTGTTCACAAAGATTGGATTAAACGTTTAGCCATGTGCATCTGGCAGAATGGTGGACACATCATATAGAACACTTTAGGAAATCTCTGACCTTCCTTAAAAGGGTTGTCTCATCACAGACAATGGGGGCATATCGCTAGGATATGCCCTCATTGTCTTATAGGTGCGGGTGCGCTGGGACCCGCACCTATATCGAAATCAGAGCCTCGAAAATGTTGGAGGGCGTACCGCGCATGCGCAGCCGCCCTTTATTTATTTTCAATGGGGCTGCTGAAAATAGCCGAGCAGTGGCTCGGCTATTTCTGCCTGGCCCATAGAAGTGAATGGTAGCGTTGGCCGGTCATGCACGGTGCACTCCTATTCACTTCTATAGTGAGCACGCTTGGTGGTGGCCGGACCGGAGTCCTCCAGCCACCACCTTGCAGGGCTCCGTTGCGGATATAGGTGCTGGTCCCAGCGGTGGGACCCGCACCTATAAGACAGTGGAGGCATATCCTAGCGATATGCCCCCATTGTCTATGATGAGACAACCCCTTTAACTCCTAAACAGGTAAATATAGGTCAAAACTGACACTTCCAATGTGTTTCTGAGTAAATTCTAGCCATGACTGATATCTCACATAGCCCCCTTCCTATTGAAAAAACCTGAGATAAATTCATTATGGTGAATTTCAAAATGGCAGCTTCCCTCCAAATGAATACTTACACACATTGGAAATCAATTTTCTACAAATTACACCAGTTAGAAGGGCGTGTCCAGTAACCAGGCCTAAGGGTCATCAATATTTAAATCTCAGAGAACCCACTACTTGTCAGGATATAAAAACAGACATAGATAGAACTGCCCTTTAACCCTTTCAAGACCAGGTGATTTTCCATTTTTTCATTTTCGTTTTTTACTCCCTGCCCTCCCAAAGCCATAACTTTTTTTATTTTATCATTCACATAGCTGTATGAGGACTAGTCATAGTACGGGCATTTTTGCATGCGTCGATACCCATGATGTGTGTTTTTTTTATTTCTTATGCTTTTTTTTATTTTGGGGAAATGGGGGTGATTTGAATTTTTATATATTTTTTTTACATTTATTTTTTTAGTGAACTATAACAAGGGAACTATAACAAACAATCATTGGATTGCTATTCTCATAGACTCCAATGCATTAACATTGAATCTATGAGGATTTTACTACGTTTCTATGGAGCCCTGCCAGAGGCAAGGGCTCCATAGGAATTACTAAGCAGCAGCCTCCTGTCTCACAGGAGCACAGGAGCTGCTGGAAACACGTTCCGCCTCTCCCGATCTCTGCCTGTGGGAGCCGGAGCATACCTGGAAGCGCGCGCCTTCTAGGTTTTTATGCGCTCAGATACCATGGTCAGGTATGACCATGGCATCTGAAACATTAAATGTCCTCGACCGGCATTACCGCCGATCGCGGACATTAGCTGCAGGTGTCTGCTGTATGAAACACCCAAACGGAGCGGGCACCATTTTTAAATGCCCAACTGCTAACTTATTTTTATGCGGGTTGATCGGAAAGGGGTTAAGTAGTATTTCCCAATCTCATCAGTGCATTGTGACAGTGCTGAAGACCTCATAATGTTCTTTAGTACAGAGTGATTTTTCTTTTTCGCTATAAAATACACTTGTCATGAGGCTCATGTACTTTAAACCCCAAACGTTTGAAATATGTCCTTCGTGCTGCAGTCTAAGGACAGCATGAGACAAGGCACCACTGAGAAGATTGCTGTACATACAGTGCAGCATAACCTTTTTTTTAAAATAATTATTTCAATAGAAATAAAGAACACCCACAAAGAGATATCATACTGTAAATGTGAATCTAGCAAAGAAGCAATCGTCAAATGAGAATAAGTAGGCATGTCATTCATGGCCAACCCCTTTAAATACAGCTGTATAAATCTGAAGCAGTGAGCTCCCCCTAGTGGCAGGCTTAAGCAGAAGTATTTTTTTCAATGAATAGGGAATCTGTCACCAGGAAATCCACTGTTAAACCAGACACAGCCTTCCGTGTATTCATAGTTATGCAGAGATACCTGTCAGTCATTGAGTAGGACCACCCACATGACCCCTAAGCATAGAAAGAGCAGAGATTTAAAGAAATAAATGACAAGTTTTACAGAATCTTTTCCCCACGTAACAATCTGCTTAGTTCCTCTTGCTCCATAACATGCTACCTGCAGATTGCACTGTACTTTCACGGTGACAGATTCCCTTAAAGGGTTAGGAGAAGAAATCAAATAGATATTACAATATACAGTATATACAACATTGTCACTGAAAGAGACAGATGAGTGAAAGTCCCATAGGTGATATTTGCCCCCACCAGAATGAAGTGGAATACGCTATCGGTATGACAATATGACATTAGAACATGGTAATACCATTTGCAAGGGTCTGGTTAGAACGTTACTATCAGCACCGATACTCTATTTTTTCTGAAGGCTTTAATAATAAACCTGAAAGCATTGCTACCTTATACAAGTGGTCATTATAAATATTTAAATAGGTACAATATAGACCACTGTGTTTTCCCTGCCCCCTTTTCTTATAGTTTTAGTACAGTATCTTACAGAGAAATGTTGCAAATGTTAAAATATCATTTTAAATGACATAGAGGGACTAGAATTTCCTTTAGGAAATTATTTTCTTAAAGGGACACTAAGCTTTAATAAACTGCCCTTAGGCATTCCATTAAAGTGTTATCTAAGGTGGTCTGACCCCGAGGATACCCAGCGCTTCTACAAGAATGAATGTTTTTCGCTTATCTTAGGATAGATGTGTGTTGATCCCAGACATTTTTTATTTAATTTACTGTAGATTTTCCATCTGCTGAAAGCCTGGTCTGATCGTCTACTATTCTTTCAGTAAAGTAATATTTCTGACATTGCTTCTGATCTTCCCCTCATCTAAATTCAGTTTGTACCCTCTTATTCTCACATGCAGTTTTTTATTAAAACATTTGCCTCCTGAACCCTATTTAAACGTTTAAAGTGTAACTGTCATGTATTCATAAAAAAATAAATAAATGTTTTAGCATATGTTACTGCTGCAGCGGCATTATGCATAAAGCAATCTTTAGTTTCTTCACCACAGTTTTCCTTGAGCTTTTTTTCCTTAGTTAAGGCTGTTTGAACATTTACAATATGAGGACCTTCTCAAGATGGCTCCTCTGCCAGTTCTCTGAGGCCAAAACTGCTTTCCCTCAATTCCCATACACACTTGCTGTAGCCAGCAGCTCCCTGCCAGCCAATCAGATTGGATTACTGAGAGACACGCCTCCTCACTCTGAAGCCTAATGCAGCCATGCAGTGTGAAGGACCGCCCCTCTGTCTTCCTGTCTTCTTAGCTGGAGACAGACAAGCCATAGCAACTGTCTTTTAACCCTTTAAGGACGCATGATGTACCGGTACGTCATGGTTCCCGAGTCCTTAAGGACCCATGATGTACCGGTACGTTATGAGTATTTCCGATCACTGCTGCTTAGCCGGCAGTGATCTGAATAAGGTACCTGCTGAAATCATTCAGCAGGTACCTTGTTACAATGCCCAGGGGGGTCCTGTGACCCCCCCCCCCCCGTATCAGCAATCGCTGCAAACCGCCTGTCATTTCAGACCTGCAGTTTGCAGCGCTTTGTGCGATCTCTGATCCCACGGGGATCAGAGACTAAATGCCCTCAAAGTGTTAAATTTTAACCCCCCCTGCAGCCCCCAATCATATTGTGGCTGCGGGGGTGCAGGGGGGGTGGTTGTGGGCGGCGGGAGGCGGTGCGGGAGGCTCCTCTGTATTCTTCCCTGATGTCTAGTGGTTTTAGCAAAGTGTCAGCACATTGCTGACTCTTTGCTAAAAAACTGCTGACATCTGTGCTGCAGATGTCAGCAGTTTTAACCCCTTCCATGCCGCGGTCCGTACAGACTGCTGTATGAAAGGGGTTAACAGGGAAAATTAAAGTGTTAAACTGGGAACAGGGAAAATTAAAGTGTTAAAGTGTTATCTAAGGTGGTCTGACCCCGAGGATACCCAGCGCTTCTACAAAAATTAATGTTTTTTGCTTATCTTAGGATAGATGTGCGTTGATCCCAGACATTTTTTATTTAATTTTTCATCTGCTGGAAGCCTGGTCTGATCGTCTACTATTCTTTCAGTAAAGTAATATTTATGACATTTTTTACTCCCTCCCCTTCACCCGCTGCTCAGTTCTGGCAGCGGGTGATGGTTACCATGGCAGCAGGACGCTTTCAGAAGCTTGCTGCTCTCCATGGTCCTGAAAGTCTAAGCAGACTTGTGCTAAAGGCACAAGTCTGCTTAGACTATGTTAAGTAAAAACAATACAGTACAGTACACTGTATAGTGTACTGTAGTGTATTATATAGACACCAGATCCACTGGATCTACAAGAACCAAGTGGGTCTGGGTAAAAAAAAAATGTAAAAAATTGAAAAAAAAATAAAAAAACACATATCGCTGAATAAAAAAAATAAAAATAAAATACACTACACATAT
The DNA here is from genome assembly GCA_033119425.1 of Bufotes viridis. NCBI lineage: Eukaryota > Metazoa > Chordata > Amphibia > Anura > Bufonidae > Bufotes > Bufotes viridis. The sequence goes on from CM065590.1 coordinate 236,180,314, forward strand.
TAGGTATCGCTGCGTCTGTAAAAACCTGCTCTATACAAATATCACATGACCTAACCCCTCACGCAAATACCGTAAAAAAACCAAATAAATGGTGTAAAATAAGCCATTTTTTGTCACCTTACATCACAAAAAGTGTAATCACAAGCGATCAAAAAGGCGTATGCCTCTCAAAATAGTAGCAATCAAACCGCCATCTCATCCCGCAAAAAATGACCCCTTACATAGGACAATCGCCCCAAAAAATAAAAAAATATCGCTCCCAGACTATAGAGTCACTAAGACATAATTTTTTTTTCTAAAATGCTGTTATAGTGTAAAATAAATTAAAAAAAAGTATACATATTAGGTATGGCCGCATCCGTAAAAACCTGCTCTATAATAATATCACATGATCTAACCCCTCAGGTAAATACTGTAAAAAAATAAAATAAAAACAATGTAAAAAAAAACATTTTTGTCACCTTACATCTCAAAAACTGCAATAGCAAGTGATCAAAAAGTTATATGCAGTCAAAAATAGTGCCAATCAAACCGTCATCTCATCCCGCAAAAAATGATACCCTACATAAGACAATCACCCAAAAAAATAAAAAATATGGCTCCCAGACTATGGAGACATTAAAACATGATTTTTTTTTTGTTTCAAAAATAATATTATTGTGTAAAATGTAAATAAATATAAAAAAGTATACATATTAGGTATCACCACGTCCGTAACAATCTGCTCTATAAAAATAACACATGAACTAACCCCTCAGGCGAACACAGAATTTTTTTTAATATAAATACCATGTCAAAAGTCATTTTTGTTACCTTACATCACAAAAAGTGTAATAGCAAGCGACCAAAATGTCATATGCACGCCAAGATAGTGCCAATCAAACGGTCATCTCATCCCGCAAAAAATTAGCCCCTACATAAGACAGTCACCCAAAAAATTTAAATTAAAAATATGGCTTTCAGAATGTGGAGACACAAAATAAATAATTTTTTTTAAAAATGCTTTGTTATGAAAAACTGAAGCAAAAAACTCAAAAAGTAGTTATATTTGGTATTGGGACATGGTGTCAAAAATCCAGTCCAGCAAAATCCGCCTTCCAAAAACCATATGGCGTTCCCTTCATTCTGCGCCCTGCCATTTGGCCATACAGCATTTTATGACCACATATGGGGTGTTTCTGCAAACTACAGAATCCGGGCAATAAATATTGAGTTTTGTTTTGCTGTTAACCCTTGCTTTGTTACTGGAAAAAATGGATTAAAATGAAAATTTTTCAAAAAAAAAAATCGAAATTCAGAAATGTTATCTCCATTTGCCATTAACTCTTGTGGAAAACCTAAAGGGTTAACAACGTTTGTAAAATCAGTTTTGAATACCTTGAGAGGTGTAGTTTCTAGAATGGGGTCATTTTTGGTTGGTTTCTATTATGTAAGCCTCACAAAGTGACTTCAGACCTGAACTGGTCCCTAAAAAGTGGGTTTTGGAAAATTTCAGAAAAATTTCAAGATTTGCTTCTAAACTTCTAAGCCTTGTAATGTCCCCAAAAAATAAAATAGCATTCCCAAAATGATCGATACATGAAGTAGACATATGGGGAATGTAAATCAATAACTTTTTTTGGCGGTAATAATATGTATTATAGAAGTAGAGAAATTGAAACTTGGAAAATTGCGAGTTTTTCCAAATTTTTGGTAAATTTGGTATTTTTTTATAAAAAAAAATAAAAAATTTTTACTCCATTTTACCACTTTCATGAAGTACAATATGTGACGAAAAAACAATCTCAGAATGGCCTGCATAAGTAAAAGCGTTTAAAAGTTATGACCACATAAAGTGACACTGGTCAGATTTGCAAAAAATGACCGGGTCCTTAGGGTAAAATAGGGCTGAGTCCTTAAGGGGTTAAGCAGTGAACTGGAACAGAGGACATTAATGAAATCTGTTATTATAAGGTAATTACAGATCTTTTGACAATCATTGTTAGACTAACTCATGTATACATGCCTAGCTCTAATAAACTAGCAAATAAAAAAAATATGACAGTTACACTTTAAACTTAATTAAATGTTTGTCATGTCACCCCTTTCCCTTTTTCCTCAAGGTCATACAAATTAAGTTCTTTAAATAAAGTAAAGGGTATCTGTCACCAGATTTTTTATCATTAACCCAGCCGACATGCAAAATGTGGTCTCTTTGCAGGTGTCTTTACACAATAATATATTGTACTTATGAATAAACCAGTAATATGTATTTGTTTTCTAAGCATAGAAAACCCATATTCTTAATATAGTAAGGCCATAGTCTTTTATTGTGGATTAAATGAGGGATAAAAAAAGTAACAAGAAAACTAGAAGTCTGTCCTGAGATTTAAACCTTGGACATTTACATGCAAGGCTGACCACTCACCTGCAGGCTACAACCTAATCATATTGAGAGAAGTGGTTTTCTATACTTAGAAAGCTAATATATATTATTGGTGTTTTTATGATCATATATTGTATCTGTGAATAAACTAGTAATATGGATTAGCTTTCTAAGCTATAGTGAGTAGTGTATATAACTCGTACCTGCTAGGACACAGCTCTGCCCTCATCATGCTGATGTCTAGCACTGTAAATCAAGGGGAGGGCGAGTGCACAGGGCACAGTGGTATTACAAAAGCAGTGCACCAAGGATATAACCCCAACATGCTCATTTGCTTATGAGTAAAAACACAGATATCTATGCAACTGTTTAACATACAGACAAAAGAAAGGTATCGTTTTAATCAGCATGATCAATCCTACCAGGCAGTATGCCTGGGTTAATTGGTTTGATAATGCTGACAGAGGCTCTTTAGCTTTGGCAATATTTCCCTTTAAGATGATGTGGATCTTATAGCTCATGAATATGGTTTTCTTTTCATTCACATTTAATTTTCATTAACCGAAAGTCTGTTGCTTTGACAGAAAACCCACTTACTGTATAGCATTTCAGATCTATCTATCTGTTAGAAGAAAAATCTTTTTCTTCTATCTCTTAGATTTTTGGTCACATTTTCAGCTGCTGGCACGCCACTATCTATCTATCTATCTATCTATCTATCTATCTATCTATCTATCTCTCCATACATCCATACATCTATTTTCCTGTCGATCTATCATTTTAATCCAGTATAGACATATCTATGTATTGATCATGGAGGTAGGCATTCTTCTGGACGTCTCTTTTAGTAATCTCTCAGATGAACACTACAGTCAGCCCTTACCCTAGAGCGGTTACCTAGTGTAACAGCACTTGTAAGCAGATGCTACTTTTCAGGGTGTGTCCTTTTTTGCTCCCTATAAATCATCATGGCATGAGCAATAATAATTAACTGAAGAGCAGTCAGCTGTATAATGCAAACCTGTTTTTGCATGCATTAGTTCTATTTGTTTCAAAAAATCCTATTTTGTCAGCTTCTTTCATCATATTTACACTGATCCTCTGTCAACTAACTACTCCATATATGTCTGCCTGAAAAGATGGCGGTTTTAAAAAGCACTTTATCATACCAGAAAAAGATAAATGACTAAAACATATAGGCCCTAAGATACTGTCGTCTGTCAAGTCACGTTGATAAACGTCAGTAAAACTGTTCCTTAATGATATGGGTTTCTGAGAAAGCTGTCTTATAATCAACATGGCCACCATTACAGCTCCCCACAGTGGTTGTCACTCAGCTTACAAGACTTGTGAATGACTACCTGCCTAGTTTAGTAGTGTTATATGCCTCATTTACAAATCGCCATACATCTTTCTATTACATTTAGTGTGTATGCCAGGAAAGCTTCGGATGCACTTGCTAAATATGTTCTAAATATGTTCATGGCCTTCCATTGGCAAACATAGTCCAAAACAATGTCTTTTTGGGCTCCATCTCGCTGTTACACTGTACATCTGATCTGCATACTGCAAAAAAAAAAAAAAGTGTAGCAGTGCCTGCGCAGTGCTGCTTCCAAGTCATCCTAATTGGAGCAGCGACGTAGGCAGGAAATTTACAGGGCTGGGATAAATGTCCTACCTTGTCAATATTGCAGCAGGTACATACTTCTTCACCTGTGGGGACAGATGAAGTCCTGCTCATGAGATGAATCGAATTGTTAGAATCGATTTGCTTAACTCTATGTGGAACCCATCACAGGCAGCCCTTAAATGTATAGGTCATACCATTAGCAATAGCTTATAAAGACATACTTGTTAAATGGATGCCATTATAACCTCTTTATAACCATGGGTTAAATCGATGCCAAAATGTGGCATCTGTCATAAGGGGCTCATCCAGAAATTTCACTTGGGTGGGCCTCCTGAGCTCCCTGTTGAGGGACCTCAGTAGATAAATATAACTTAGAACCAAGCTCATTACATACATACAGCACTGGTACTAAGCTCAGTACATATGTACAGCTCCAGAACTAAGCTCATAACATATACACAGCACAATAACTAACCCCAGAATATATATACATCTCTAGACCCAAGGTTGTAACAAATACAACACCAAAACTAACCTCAGTAGATAAATATAACTTAGAACCAAGCTCATTACATACATACAGCACTACTACTAACCTCAGTACATATGTACAGCTCCAGAACCAAGATCATAACATAAATACAGCACAATAACTAACCTCAGAACATATATACATCTCTAGACCCAAGGTCGCAACAAATACAACACCAAAACTAACCTCAGTAGATAAATACAACTTATAACCAAGCTTATTACATACATACAGCACTGGTACTAACCTCAGTACATATGTACAGCTCCAGAACCAAGATCATAACATTAATACAGCACAATAACTAACCTCAGAACATATATACATCTCTAGACCCAAGGTTGTAACAAATACAACACCAAAACGAACCTCAGTAGATAAATACAACTTCGAACCAAGCTCATTACATACATACAGCACTGGTACTAACCTCAGTACATATGTACAGCTCCAGAACTAAGCTCATAACATAAATACAGCACAATAACTAACCCCAGAACATATATACATCTGTAGACCCAAGGTTATAATAAATACAACACCAGAACTGACCTAAGTAGATAAATACAACTTATAACCAAGCTCATTACATACATACAGCACTAGTATTAACCTCAGTACATATGTACAGCTCCAGAACCAAGATCATAACATAAATACATTAATACAGCACTAGAACCAAGTTCAGAGATAAACTGCAAAATGGCCAACCCACTGATCTACATGTCTACTGTCTGAAACTACACCTCCCAGTATAACCGTAACATTGGTAAAGATATGCTGAGAGTTGTTACTACACAATCAAGGATGTTGCTGCCCATCATCATGATATATAAGGATAAATAAATAAGTGAAATTCAGTGATTTTTGGGTGATGTCTTCAGAGGGTCACTACAACTTCTCCTGGCCATGACTAATTTCTGTTGAGTTTGCCCTCAGATGTGTTCGACTCCTTGCTTTTGAAAAACATACCCACACTGTGTCTCTGAAAATAAGTTTCGCATACAGTGTGCCCTCAATAAAAATACCCTGCACTGTGCTTCAGAATAAAAATATATCTCACACTGTGCCCGTGAATAGAAATATGCACCACACTGTGGTCTTGATTAAAAAATGTCCCACAATGTTTTGTTAAATAAAATATTACCCACATCTTCTAAAAATATGCCCTGAAATATGCCCATGAAAATCAATCTTCCATGCAATGTACAATCTGAATAAAAACATGCCTCATAATGTGCCCCCTGAACACAAATCTGCCCAAAAATGTGTCCGTGAAAAAGTAGCCCCACGGTGTAACCCTAGAATAAAAATCTTGCAAAACACCATGGGCCATGATTCATCATACCCTCACTCCAGAATTCTGGCATCAAAAAGTCCCAAAATAGGGCATTTGCAACTTTTCACACTCATTTGCGCATAATTTTGCGACTTTTTTACATGTGTACACCACTCACTCCAGTTTTGTACAAATGGGCGTGGTTAGCCATGTTAATGAGTTTCACTCCAGATTTATCATTGGGACTTTTTAAAAAAGTCCCAATTTCACTCCAGTGAGGACCATGCTTATCTTATGCGACTTTTTAATAGAACATGCGACTTTTTTGTAAATATGTGCGACTTTTGTAAAGCCGTTTACTGAAGGATGAACTGCTGCCATGAAACCACATTTATCACAGTATTAAAGGACCATTAATAAATCTGACTGAGCCAAAAGTGACTTTGGACTTATGTGAAATTGGAGTAAGATGGAAGTGTAATGATAAATCTGGCCCCATGTGCTTGAATGAAAATATGCCCTACCATGTGCCCCTAATCGCTACTATGCGCCACAATTTCCCTACTGAGTCAAAAGTGCCCCATACTGTGCCCAAAATGCCCCTGAGCCACCAGTATGAAGTACTCATCTAGCAATGTTGCCATGCCGCTCCCTGTCATGAAGAGAAGGCCTGACTCGGGCAGTGCCTGTGTTACAGAGAAGCACTGTGCAGTTGTGCAGGGAGCCTGGCAAGATTTCCCTTCACCCTATAATGCTTTAACTGGAGCCGCCAATAGCCATAGCTATAATGGCATCCGTTTAATGAATACGCCATGAAAACTATTAAAAAGATAATGATGTATCCATTAAGCTGATGCTATTTTACACTATGGGTGACGAATGCCATGTGTACAGGGCTCACCAAGAGCACCTTTCCATGTGTACAGGGCTCACAAGAGCAATTTTCCATGTGTACAAGGCTCACAAGAGCAATTTCCCATGTGTGTAAGGCCCACCAAGAGCAATTTTCCATGTGTACAGGGCTCACAAGAGCAATTTACCATGTGTACAAAGCCCATCAACAGTGATTTGCCATGTGTACAGGGCTTACCAAGAGCAATTTTCAATGTGTACAGGGCTCACAAGAGCAATTGTCCATGTGTACAAGGCTCACCAAGATCAATTTGCCATGAGTACAGGGCTCACCAAGGGCAAGTTGCCATGTGTACAGGGCCCACCAAGAGCAATTTGCCATGAGTACATGGCCCACCAAGAGCAATTTTCCATGTGTACAAGCCTCACCAAGATCAATTTGCCATGAGTACAGGGCTCACCAAGAGCAAGTTGCCATGTGTACAGGGCCCACCAAGAGCAATTTGCCATGAGTACATGGCCCACCAAGAGCAATTTTTCATGTGTACAAGCCTCACCAAGATCAATTTGCCATGTGTACAGGGCTCACCAAGAGCAAGTTGCCATGTGTACAGGGCTCACCAAGAGCAATTTTCCATGTGTAAAGGGCTCACCAAGAGCAATTTGCCATGTGTATAGGGCTCACCAAGAGCAATTTGCCATGTGTATAGGGCTCACCAAGATCAATTTGCCATGAGTACATGGCCCACCAAGAGCAATTTTCCATGTGTACAAAGCCCATCAACAGTGATTTGCCATGTGTACAGGGCTCACCAAGAGCAATTTGCCATGTGTACAGGGCTCATCAAGTGCAATTTGCCATGTGCATAGGGCTCACCAAGAGCAATTTTTCATGTGTACAAGGCTCACCAAGAGCAATTTGACATGTGTACAAGGCTCACCAAGAGCAATTTGCCATGAGTACATGGCCCACCAAGAGCAATTTTCCATGTGTACAAAGCCCATCAACAGTGATTTGCCATGTGTACAGGGCTCACCAAGAGCAATTTGCCATGTGTACAGGGCTCACCAAGTGCAATTTGCCATGTGCATAGGGCTCACCAAGAGCAATTTGCCATGTGTACAGGGCTCACCAAGAGCAATTTTCCATGTGTACAGGGCTCACCAAGAGCAATTTTCCATGTGTACAGGGCTCACCAAGAGCAATTTGCCATGTGTATAGGGCTCACCAAGAGCAATTTTTCATGTGTACAAGGTTCACCAAGAGCAATTTGACATGTGTACAAGGCTCACCAAGAGCAATTTGCCGTTTAGGGCTCAATGTATGCGGAAATGTTTTTTCTGAATTGTAATCACAGTACAAGAAAATGCATTCTAAGATGTAAAACAAAATGATTTCTGCTTTTAAACATAGTTTCAAGCCAAATGAATCTTCAAGCACAACTTAATTTTATGGGTGCCAAAAAGCTGTATATTGTGACAGTAAACTATGGGGGTGATTTCAGCTGTCAATGCATAGCTTTTTCTTATGTATTACTGTACATCATATGTCATGTTATTCTTTATGTTACCTATTGGATAAGGGCACCTAATAAAACATTTTGTGACCACAGTTATTAAAATGACTGTTGTAACTATCAGAGCTTTACACTCATTCATCTTCAGCCCTGGTATTGCCATTTCTCTTCCGGGGATTGATGATACACACAGTAAATAGATGTGGTATCCCTCAGAAATAAATTGGACACTGGAGTACTGTTTGTCTTGTACTACATAAAATGGGCAGACATGAAGAGAGATCCCATGACTATTCATCTCTCCCTCTTGTTAATGTATTAGCTACACATATCATTGTAGGACACAGAGCTTTCTATATTTCTCCTGGTTTTAGATATTTTTCACAAATGTTGTTTTTCACAAAGTTCTCTGCTTGTTTTCAGATCTTCTTGTCAGATGTTTCTGGGGTACACTAAAGTTTTTTTTAACTTTTTTTTAGACAAATCAGTGCTCCAGATGTCGACTAAAACAGCCTTAAAATTTGCAGATGGCGACAAGACTTTTTAGTCTTGATGCTATTTGTGACAGGACTGCCACACTGCAGATGAATATTTCGGGGGAGCACGGGAGCCCATAATTCCTTGCCCCGACGGCCTATAATGGCCCGAGGCTTATGTGGTAGTAGTAAAAGCCCAGAGCAGGTGGGCATGATGACGTCATTGTGCCCGTCTGTGCTGTGGCGCAGAGCACAGACATGTGTGCATCTGCGTTGGACCATCCTGGACCATACCAGCAGCGAGTGAGCGCCGGCAAAAGAACACAGGTGAGTAAAAGATTTTAGATTTTTTTTTAAAGTGCCGACATTGGGAGACATTACTGGCCTGAAGGGTGGCACTGGAGGACATTAGTAGCCGAAAGGGGGCACTGGGGAACATTACTGGCCAGAAGGTTGCCCCTGGGGCACTTTACTGGCCAGATGGGGGCACTGGGGCACATTACTGGCCAGAAGGGGGGCACTGGAGGACATTACTGGCCAGATGGGGACACTGGGGGACAATGTGGGGGGAAATTACAACTGTTGGGCATTATACTACTGTGGAGGCAGTGTGGGAGAAAATTACTATGTGGGGGCAGTGTGGGGGAAAATTAATATTGGGGAGGCACTGTAGTGGCATTTTTATTACAGGGACATATTAGGGAACATTATTTTTGGGGACACTATACAGGCATTATTACCTGGAGCAAATCTAGGATTTTATTATTATTACTGGGGGCACTCTAGGGGGCATTTATAATAGCTGTAGACACTATAGGGACATTTTTTTCTTCTGGGGTCACTATTTTTTCAGCAGTATAGTACCTGGGGCATTGGGGAGCACAATGGGCACAGTATTGGGAGTGGCAGCAGGATGACCAGGATGGGGAGGTTGATGGAAAAATTGAGAAATCTAACGTGTCTGTGTAACAAACTCTGTAGAGATGAAATGCGACTGAAAGAATTTGTCATGGTGGTCTGGGTCAAATGGTGGAGGAGAAGAGGAAATAGAAGGTCTTCATGGTGCTGTATTCTCCTATATGTAGTTCTAGCTCACTACTGTGACCTGCGTCTCATGTTTTCCGGCAAGTCCTTTTTTTAAATTATAATTATATGCATTTTAAATTTGGCGACTAAAAATTTAATTCGGCTCCTACATTTTTCCGTTTAGGAGCCAATAGCTCCTGGTTATTTTTTTTTTAGTCTGGAGCACTGCAAATACATCAAGTTTATGCAAAGTTAAAAAAATCTCACTTCAGCAAATACTGTAGCATTTATCATGTAGAGAAAGTTATTACAAGCCACTTACTATTGTATTGTGATTGTCCATATTACCTGCTTTGCTGGCTGGATTCATTTTTCCATCACATTATACACTGCTTATATCCAGGGGTTAAGACCACCCTGCAATCCTGAAGCGGTGGCCGCGCTTGCACTCTGTACGTGCTCCCATGGTCCCAGCCACCAGAGAGACCAGTACTTTTTCCAATAGTAACCAAGCATGGCCACCACTGCTGGATTGCTGTTCCTGTTCCTACAAGCAATGTATAATGTGATGGAAAAATAAATGAAGCCAGCAAAGGAAGCAATATGGACAATCAAAAAACATTAGTAAGTGCCTTGTTTTAACTTTCTGTACTTGATAAATGCCATATGCTGACACAACCTCTTTAATGTTTACACCGTTAACCCTTCTTTTTTAAGACTTCTGCAATTTGCCCTGGCATGCTGGATATATCCTGGGCCAGATCCTGACAGATGACACCCACTCATGTCTAAGCAGTGCTTATAGTTTATGACATTTCCTGTGTTTTTGTTTGTCCACCTGCCTTTTGAGGTTTGACTACAGGATCTTGATAAAATTGATTTCTGGGGAGTTTCCTGACCATGGACCCAACATTTCAATGTTTTGTTCACCAAGCCACTTAGTTATCACTTTTGCCTTTTGACATGGTGCTCTATGATGCTGGAAAAAGCATTGTTTATCTCCAGATTGCTCCTAGATCATTAGCAGAAGTTGTGTTTTGAGGCAAAACTGTAGAGATCCCACTCCTTTGGATGAGAAGCAACCTCACACATGAATGGTCTCAGGATGATTTATTGTTGACGTTACACAGGACGCATGGTAGCGTTCACCTTTTCTTTTCCAGTCAATCATTTTTCCTGTCCCAAACAGTCCGAAGGGAGCTTCATCAGAGAAAATAATTTTACCCCAGGCCTCTGCAGTCCAGTCCCTGTACTTTCAGGGATTGGACTGTAATACCAGTCTGTCCTTGATGTTTTTCTTAGAGAGAAATGGCTTCTATGCTGTCCTTCTTGACACCAGGCCATCCTCCAAAAGCCTTTGCCTCTCTGTGTATGCAGTTGCACTCATAGCTGCCATTCCTGAGCAAACTCTGGTTTGGTGGTGACCCGATCCTGTAGCAAAACCTTGTTTGGGTGCCCTGAAGCCTTCTTTACAGCAATTAAACCTCTCTGGTTGATGTTCTTTATAGACTGATAAATGGTTGATTTAGGTGTGATTTTACAAGCAGCAATCTTCTTGCCTGTGAAGCCCTTTTGATGCAAAGCAATGAAGACTGCGCATGTTTCCTTGGCTATAAACATGGCTAACATGAGAAGGCAGTGATTTCAAGTACCACCCTCTTTTAAAACAACATCTGCACTTCTAATTGAGTCAGCAAGAGTGATATCAGCTGCCTTGACCTCATTAACACTTTCTCCTGAGCTAACGAGAAGATCACTGAAATGGTAGGGCTGAAATGCAGTGGAAATGTGTTTTTATTTTTAAATTAAAGTAAATTTTTATGGCAAGGACTGACTTAGGCTACTTTTACACTAGCGTTTTGGCTTTCCGTTTCAGAGATCCGTTCAGGGCTCTCACAAGCGGTCCAAAACGGATCAGTTTCGCCTTAATGCATTCTGAATGGAAAAGATCCGCTCAGAATGCATCAGTTTGCCTCCATTCAGTCACCATTCCGCTCTGGGATGCAAAGCAAGACGGATCCGTCCTGACACACAATGTAAGTCAACGGGGACGGATCTGTTTTCTCTGACACAATAGAAAACAGATCCATCCCCCATTGACTTTCAATGGGGTTCATGACGGATCCGTCATGGCTATATAAGACATAATACAACCGGATCCGTTCATGACAGATGCATGCGGTTTTATTATTGTAACGGAAGCATGAGGGATCCACAAAGAACGCTAGTGTGAAAGTAGCCTTAATTATTAATTACAATTCATCTGATCATTCTTCATAACAATCTAGAGTTAATGCAAATTGCCACGATAAAAAAGTGAGAAGCAAACTTTTGAAAACGGTCTTTAGCAAAATATAGCAGAAAGTAAATGGAGAATTTTAGTCAATTAATTTTTTATCATAATTTAATAATAGTACAGGCAAATATAAAAGAAAATGGTAATATACATTATATGGACAAACGCTATTGGGACACACCACTTGTGAGAGTTGTTATTGTAAAGTGAAAGTGTTCAGGGACCACAGCAACTCAGCCAAGAAGCCCGAGACCATGTATAGTTACAGAGCGGGATCGCTGAGTACTGAGGTGCATAGTGCACACTAACGTTCTGCGCCAAACCTCCACTGGCATTAACATCAGCACAGAAACGGTCCTGTGAGCGCTTCATGGCATCATGGCTTACATCCCAAAACACAATGACAAGTGTCGGATAGAGTGGTATAAAGCATGCCACCACTGGACACTGGAACACACTGGAGCAGTGGAAATATGTCTGTGTTGTGATGAATCACACTTCTATAAATCTGCCCGTATGACGGATGAGTCTGGGTTTGGTAACTGCCAGGAGAATGTTACCTGCCTGACTGCATTGTGCCAACTGTAAAGTTTGGAGGAGGAGGGAGAATGCTATGGGGGTGTTTTTCAGGTGTTCCAGTGAAGGGAAAGCTTCAGCATACCAAGGAATTTGGGACAATTGTATGCTTCCAATGTTGTGGGAACAGTTTGGGGAAGTTTCAGCGTGACTATGCTCCAGTGCACATAGAAAGGTCTATAAAGGTATAGTCGGGTGAGTTTAGTGGGGAAGAATTTGACTGGTAGGAACTGATCTCTTCAATCCCATTGGGATGACCTCGAATGTAGATTTCGAGTCAGGTCCTCTTGTCCAATATCAGTGATCTCACAAATGTTCTTCTGTATGATTGTTCAAACATTCCCACAGACACACTCCAAAACCTTGTAGAAAGCCTTTCCAGAAGAGTGGAAGCTGTTTTATCTGCAAACAGGGTAGGGTGACCAACTCCATTTTAATGCCTATGGATTTAGAATGGGATGTCGGAAAAGCTCCTGTATAGTATAATATTGTATCTTATCAGAGAAAGATGCTACCTGATCCTCGTATCAGACTGTTCTCTTGCTCCGCTCTCCTCACTAACTCTCAATTCACTACCCAGATCCATCTTAAAGGGAATCTGTCACCAGTGACCCCCCTGTACAACTTTTTGCATAGACACATAGCTGACGTTCACCTGATTAGCACTGCTTTTCTTTTATTGATCCGGGCCTCCATTCCTGAGTAATGACATATTTTTTTTAACATTCATCCTAAGCCTCTGGTGCAATGAGGGTGTCACCATTACTTTTGTTGCATCCAAGCTCCACTAATTTTTGTGGCCTGCCCCTCCCTGCCCCTCCATTCCCCTCATTGCACAAAGGCCTAATTTGCCTATTAAGAGAAAGTATTATAACTCAGGGATGGAGGATCGGATCAATAAAAGAAAAACAGCGTTTTTTAATCAGATGAATTACAGCTACAGTGTGTGTCTATGTACACCGCTTGATAGAGAGGTCACTGGTGACAGATTCCCTGTGAGTGAAATGGGCTGCCTGTTCATTGAGGGATCATATTAGACAGAAGTCTATGGGGAGGAGGAGGAAAGCACTACTGGAGACTGAAATAGTCTAATTTGGATTTATACCTAAAGGGAACCTGTCACCTGAAACAGTGGTCCTAAACCGCCGGCAGGACCTTCAAGAGTACAGCAGTGGGATTCTGAGCACATATATCTTACTAAATTCCGATGCGGCAGTAGAACGAAAATCGATCTTTAATCTCTGGCTGGCGCGACTCTCTGCCCAGGCTTGAAGTCAGGGGGGCAGCGGCCTTCTTGCTTCAAGTAGCGGTGACCACGCCCCCTTCCCGACCCCTTCGCTGTGACTGACAGCTGGCTGTTCTGAGAAGCCAGCCGCATAAGCACTGTCAATCAAAGCGAAGGGGCCAGGAAGGGGGCGTGGTCACCACGACTTGAAGCAAGAAGGCCGCTGCCCCCTTCACTTCAAGCCTGGGCTGCCTCCTTGACTTCAAATCACCCACTTGCCCCCAAAATCAAAATACTTAACCAATAAAATAATACACATAATGGGCATTACTGCGTCGGAAAACTGTACTATTAAAATATAACAATATTAATCCCATACGGCGAAAGGAGTAACAGAAAATAAAAACGGACAATTCGCCATTTTTTGTCACTTTAACTCCCCAAAAAATGTTATAAAAAGTTATCAAAAAGTCACACACTTCAAAATGGTATCACTGAAAAGTACAGATTGCCCCGGAAAAAATGATTGCTCACACAGCCCTGTACGCATCACTAGTTAAAAGTTATAACGGTCAGAATATGGTGATAAAAACTTTTTTTTTAAGGTTTTTAATTTTTTTTGAGTATTAAAATTATACAAGTGTGGTATCATTGTAATCGTACCTTAACCCCTTAAGGACACAGGGTTTTTTCATTTTTGCGTTTTCGTTTTGCGCTCTATGCCTTCCATGAGCCATAACTTTTTTATTTTTCCGTTCACATGGCCATATGAGGGCTTATTTTTTGCGGGACAAGTTGTACTTTCCAACGCCATCATTTAATAATGCATACGGTGTAGTGGGAAGCGGGAAAAAAATTCCAAATGGGGTGAAATTGCAAAAAAAAGCAATTTCACCACAGTTTTACGGGTTTCTAAATTACGACGTTTGATTTGCGATAAAACTGACCATTTAGTTTTATTCTACAGGTCAGTACGAATCCGGCGATACCCAATATGTATAGCTTTTCTTGCGTTTTGATAGTGAAAAAAAATTCAAGTGGGAAAAATTTTTTTTTTTTTTTTTGTCGCCATGTTTTGACCGCTATAACGTATTTGTGATTTAAATTTTTAGGTTTTTTTATTTATTTTTTTATTTTTTTTATTTTTTTTATTTTTTTTTACACTTTTTTATAGATCCCATAGGGACCTATATAAATCAGTTACCTGATTGCTTCTATCATAAACTCCAATACACTTGTATTGGAGTTTATGAGCATTTTACTACTTTCCTATGAAGCCCTATTGCTAACAAGGGCTCCATAGGAAATAGTAAGTGATAGCCTTAAGCTGAATGAAAGGCTTGAGGCTATCCCTTACAGCGCTCCGATTCTCCCGATCACCACTAGGGGGAGCCGGAGCGCTGCCGAAAGTTTTACTTTCGGTTTTAGCGCGTGCAGATGCCGTGATCAGGATTGATCACGGCATCTGCGGGGTTAAATGATCGCGGTCGGCAGCGCTGCGGGGGTCAGCTACAGGAATCAGCCGGACCCCCGCAGCGATGGTGTCCGCAGCGGCCAGGAGCGGGCGCCATCTTCAGGGACTGGACACATGACGTACCCATACGTCATGTGTCCTTAAGGAGTTAAGAATAAAGGTAACAGGTGAATTTTTCCCCACTTCCCACTACATTGTATGCAACTGTAAACAGTGCCATCAGACAGTACAACTTGTCCGTGCAAAAAATATGCCCTCAAATGACTATAGGAACGGAAAAAATAAAAAAGTTAGGACCTTGGAAAGGTGGGGAGTGAAAAACAAAAACGCAATAATGCTAAATCGCTAGTCCTCTAAGGGTTTAAGGGAATTGGTCATCATGAAATGTAGTGCAATCTGCAGGCAGCATGTTATAGAGCAGGAGGAGCTGAGCAGAATCATATACAGTTTTATGAGAAAAGATTGAGTATCATTTATATAATCCTCTGTCATGTGGATGCTTCTACTTGGTGATTGACAGCTAACTCTGCACGACTAAGCATAGAAAGGTAGCTGCACACAGAGGTTTATATGAATGATTTTTAAATATTTTCACACAAAACTATATATCAGTCTTCTTAGCTCCTTCTGCTCTATAACATGCTGCCTGCAGATTCCACTGCATTTCACCATAACAGGTACCGGTACCTGCTTCTCCCACAGATTATTACAATGTACTGTACTAATTCATCACCAAAGAAAAAAAGGTCAGTACAGAGATTTCCCCCATCATCTATCTATCCCCAGAGGACATCCTCTGCGTCTGGAGGAAAGAAGGGATTCTTTACGGTAAAAGCAGTGAGAGTATGGATTCTTTACGGTAAGAGCAGTGAGACTCTCTGCCTGAGGAGGTGGTGATGGTGAATTCACTAAAAGTGTTCAAGAGGGGCCTGGATGTATTTCTGAAGTGTAATAATATTACACGCTATAGCTACTAGAGATGGGTCGTTGATCCAGGGAGTTATTCTGATCCTGATTGGAGTCAGGAAGGAATTTTTCCCCTTAAAATGAGGAAAATTGGCTTCTACCTCACAGTTTTTTTTTTCCTTCCTCTGGATCAACTTGCAGGATGACAGGCTGAACTGGATGGACAGATGTCTTTTTTCAGCCTTATATACTATGTTACTAAATGTTTGCTTATCCCTTGGTTCATATCGATGTGTCTGCTGTGATGCATATAATGATGCTGTTGTTTAAATGAGTCCTTGTGGAGAAACAGCTTCAGTGAGGGGCATTCTTGCCCGCGTTAGCTATGAATAAGTGAACTTTTGTTGAGAGACTAGGATTGGCTTCACTAGTTATAAAACAATTATGGATCAGAAAGTAGGTCATGTTGTTTCCTTCTATTCTTAGGTTTCGATGTGGGATACACAGAGCCATATAGCCCTTACAATACGTACACTGAATTCTGTGGATTAGTGATTCTTTGTTGGAGTTATATTGTAAAAGCCACCAGTAATACTGCAGGAAAGAGACATGCATGTCAGCCCAAATTCATTTGTAAATGGGAGCTTAAATAAAAATCTCGGTTTCATAACCATAAATGGTAGTGTAGCTAAAATGAGGATTTAAAGGGTTATTCTGGTTATGTGACGTTAACCCTTATGCACAGGATAGAGCATAACTATTCGATAGGTGGGGGTCCTACCACTGGGATCCCCACCAGTCACAAAAATTCTGACCCTGAACCATGTGGAGCCCCCCAAAATGAACGGTTGCATATGCGCGCAGCCGCTCCATTTATTTCTATGGGAGTACAGGGGATAGCCGAGTACAGTGCTTGGTCATCTCCGAAACTCTCATAGAAATGAATAGAGCGACTACGTGCATGCCTAATATTTTTTGGTAGGGGCCTCCAGAGGGTGCGGAGTCCCCATTCTCGTGATCGGTATGAGGTCCCAGCAGTAGGACCTCCATCAATCTAATAGTTGAGGATAACCTGAATACTCCTTTAATGCATAAATTTTTATCTATGACACGCTTTATGTGATACATAAGTCAAAATGAATGTCTTGGGGGCAGCGACCTTTAAAGGGGTTTTCTGGGAGCAGATAGGTCATCAATCAGGATAGGTCATCAGTACCTGATTGGTGGGTGGGGTCTGACTCCTGGCAGCACCACCTATCATATATTTAAAGAGACTGCGGCCTTTTCACAGCATACCAAGCACAGCTTTATACATCGTATAGTAGCTGAGCTTGGTATTACAGCCCATGCCTATTTATTTGAAGGAGACTCAGTTGTACATAGGTCGTGTTGTGACCGATAAATGTGCTGTCACATTTCTATAGGAAGAGGCCGCAGCACCCAGCAGAGGGCCGCAGCCTCTTCAAACGGCCGATCAGTTGGGATGTTGGTGTTGGATCCTCACTGATCAGATACTGATGACTAGAGATGAGCAAACTTTAAAAAATAGTTCGGCGTTCGGGTTGTGGTAATCGCCGCATCCCGTTATGGATTCCACTACCGCGGACTATTCCGGCATATGGAATCCATAAGGGGCGGCTTCCACGAACCCGAACTGTTGAAAAGCCGAAGGACCTGGGGTGACATCACCGTCATGTGATCAGTGCAGGGGGCGTGGCTCAGCACTGGATTTGTTATATTGTAATACTTTACTGTAGAGTTGGTTTTGACTAATGGCGCTGAATTGAATCATCCTTCTTTTACAGGAAATATTTGATAGCTAATAAATCAATATAACATATCCAAATATCAGTAAGATTGCCTGGAATCATGAGAGGTTATGTACATTAAAACTGGCCATGCCCCTTCAATAGCTGTATGACTCCCCCATACATATGAACACTCGGTTCAGCCGAGCATGCTTGTGTGTTCAGTGGGAAGAGGACACCTGTGGCAACTGGGTAATCTGCCCCATCCTTCCTTTGCCCCACATCATTTGTTGGGGTGTAGACACCCCCCCAAACACATAAGATAACTGGACAGTCTTTATGCATTCTTTATCTTATTATTATTCATTTAGGGGGTCATTTATCAAACTGCTGTAAAGTACAACTTGCTTAGTTGCACATAGCAACCAGTCAGATTCCACCTTTCATTTACCACAACTCCTTTGGAAAATAAAAGGTGGAATCTGATTGGCTGCTATGGGCAACTAAGCCAGTTCTACTTTACACCAGTTTATTTTGGGTTGTGTCTATAACCTACTTAAATAGCTCCACCTTTTCACCTATTAGCATCTCATAGTAACTATCATACCTTGTTTTTGGGTGCTTTATTACCACGGACCATAACACAATTCTATGATGGAATGCATCACGGAATGCCTTTAGAGGCATTGCATTATTTATTCCGTCATAATAGAAGTGGACTCCCCCCTGCACATCGGAAACGTGACGGATCTGTTTCGCAGCCTATAGACTATTATGACGGAATGAATAACGGAATGCCTCTAAAGGCATTCCGTTATGCATTCCATCATAGAATTGCATTATGGTCCGTGTTAACGGAATCCATAACGCAATTCACCTTTTACCACCAAACGAAGTGTGAACGAATTTAGAAGCAACACATAGACTTTATGCATTATGCATTAATATGAGTTGTACAAGAAAATACAGACACCTGTACAAATTATACCTATTAGTACATGGAAGGTTCACTTTTCAGCAACCCCTCCTGAGAAGTCCCCGCAGAATGCAACAGATTACAGCAGATTCCAGAACCTGTTTTTTATTTTAATTTTCATGGACTAATCCTGTAGGAGAAGGGAAACATAACAATTCATCCATTCTCTCTTTAGCTGTATTGGATTGGCTTTGATTACAAGAGAATCACATCTAGATGTGGCACCAGGACTTTGGCACTGGGACAACCACCTCATTAGGCAAACAAGCCTCGAAAACCCATTGGACAAAGACTAGTCCAGGAGCGAACCCTTTTCATTCAAAATGCCAAATTGATGAAGTTGTAACAGAATCTGCCAATCTAAAACTTTCAGAGCAAAGAATATCTTCCATGTGTCCCATATAGCAACCAGATTAATTAACAATACCGTCCATCACTGTACTCATTAGTTAGGCTCCTTTCACACTAGCGTTTTAGTTGGATCCGGCAGGGTTCTAAAAACAACGGATCCGGTTGTATTATCTGTAACATACCCAAGACGGATCCGTCATGAACTCTATTGAAATTCAATGGGGACGGAGCCGTTTTCTATTGTGGCAGATTGTGTCAGAGAAAACTGATCCGTCCCCATTGACTTGCATTGGGGGTCATGCCGGATCCGTCTTGCTCCGCATCCCAGAACGGAAAGCAAACTACTACATGTTGCGTTTTGCTCTACGGTATGGGTATGCGTAAACGGAACGGTATGCATTTTGGAGTATTCCGTTCTGTTCAGTTACGTTTTGTCCCCATTGACAATAAATAGGGACAAACTGAAGCGTTTGTTTCCAGTATTGAGACCCTATGACGGATCTTGATATCGGAAAATAGAAGCGCTAGTGTGAAAGTAGTGTCAAATTAGTTTAATTTTCAGGTAGAAAGTAATTAATTAAATCTTCCAATAACAAAGACACAGACAATGCTTGCTATATCTAAGGAGATCTGAAAGACCCCTCCTTGGGAGTTTCAAGGCAGTTACAATACTTAAAATTAGACGTGGCAGATTACATAATTACACGTGTGTCATGGTGCAGTTCACTGTGACAGTTTTGGCCGTGTAGGCTGGCTGCATGCCCTCTTGCGTACTGGCTGCAGGCTGTCTCCTGTTTACGCTGGTTGCTTGGGGCTGCATGCTGGCTGCGGTGTAGTGTGTGAACTGTGGCCTGTGTTTCTGGATTCCCGTGTCTGCATCTCTGTGGCTCATGTCTCTGGTGCCATGCAGGCTGGCTGAATGCGCTTTGTGTTCTGGCTGTGTGTATCCCCATGCATGATGGTTCTGCGATGCGTGCCGGCTGTGGCCTTGTGTGTGAACATGGCCTTAGTATGGATGCATTTCTGTGTCATGGGTTGTTTGTGCTCTGGCGTACTGGCTGCGGTGGACTCCGTGTATGCCAGGGGCAACGTCCAGTGCTGCTGCCTGTGTGTTCACTTTCTGTTCATGCAGGCTCCCCTCCCTGTTTGGTTCTGATGGGGTTAACTTCCCCTGGTCCGTTCCTGGGTGTGGCTTATCAGGTGCCCCTATTTTGTAGCTATGTCTAACTGGGAGCTGTGGGGCTTCGGGTCAGTCTATCTTATGTCTTGCTGGGTGTAGCACCTCGCTGCTCACCCAGGAGGGTCAGTCTGTCTTGTGTCTTTCTGGGTGTAGCCCCTTGCTGCTGACCCAGGTTTTTTTTTACCATGTGGAGGTGTGACCAGTGAGCCCTCGGCCTTGTTCATCACCACCACCAGGGGCTCTGTGAAGAACGAGGCTCACTGGTTCTTTGGGTTTTGCCTCTGGTCTGCTGGTGCACTTAGTTCTGTGGTAGCGCTACCACTATTGCCTACCTGCTTACTGTCATGTGCTTTTATTACACTTGTAATACAGTTCTCTGTGGGTCCTTGGTCTGTTTTGCTTGTGTCCTGTTTGCGTGACGTCTCTGACGTCTGCCTTGGGCCTCCGGCACGTGACAACGTGGTAGCATATTGGCAATGTCTTGTGGTTTGAAAACTAGGTAAAAGTTCAATTTGAAAACTAGGTAAAAGTTCAATTGTCTGAAACTGGACCCAATTTGGACACAAATACTGACCATCTGGATCCATTATATTGCAGAAAAGTCAACAAACATTTCCTAGAATCTCTGAGAACATTTATACATATCTGCTCACACTGCATCTTCTTCATTGTGTTCTGAATTGAGTGAAATACTCCATTTTCCTTACAAATATCCATGTCACAGCACAATTACAGATGGCCTTCAGAATGTGTCCTAAGGCCAAGTTATGGAACAGTGGAATAGACGATAAAGTTCATACAGATTTCAAATAGAACACAATTAAGGTTCGGCTATATATATATATATATATATATATATATATGTAAAAAAAAGAAGGTAGCAGCACTCCAAAAGAAAACAGCGGGTGCAAATCCTGTTGCCCTTGGATATGGGGCAATAATTGTAGAATGAAGGTAAGGCAGCACTCCGTTCAAATGTAGAAATGGATCCCTTTATTCAAGCTTGAGAAAGATCGCAATGAGCGATTGAAACGCTGCAAGAGGTGAATAAAGGGATCCATTTCTACACTTGAACGGAGTGCTGCCTTACCTTCATTCTATATATATATAGTTATTAAGGTTAGCACTGACCATTACTCTCACAGTAGCCTTAGAGATGGCAACATTTTGGTGTATCTTTAGGCTGCTTTCCATACACGTTTTCTGTAGTCTTTATAAGCTGCACCTTTAGGGCTTATGCACACAAACATATTTTTGACCCGCATCCGATCTGCATTTTTTGTGGGTCGGATGGGGACCCATTCACTTCAATAGGGCGCAAAAGATACGGACAGTACACCGTTTGCTGTCGGCATCGGTATGTCCACACGTGGCTCTGCAAAAATAGGTCCTATTTTTACAAGGATAGGACTGTTCTATTATGGGCTGGACACATGACCGGTATCCTTGTTTTCCGGATCAGCAATCTGTGGACCGCAAAAACGGCTATCGCCATGTGTATGAGCCCTTGCTTCAATGCATTTTGCAAATGTTTTTGAGCGGCCTTTTTTATGTAGACATTTTTTTTCTATAGAGAAGCCCATGGGCAAACAAATGAAAAATGCCACAAAAACACATCACAATGTGTTCTATATTTTCCAGTTGCCTTACCATTAATTTCTGGCCCCAGTATAAACAGACTGCAAAAAAACACTGCAGTCTCATAAAATTGCTGTGTGTGAAAGCACCCTTAAAGGGGTTGTCTCACTTTAGTAAGTGGCATTTATCATGTAGAGAAAGTAAATTCAAGCCACTTACTAATGTATTGTTATTATCCATATTGCTTCCTTTGCAGACTGGATTCATTTTTCCATGGTTACAGACCACGATGCAATCCAGCATTGGTGGTTGTGCTTGCACAATATAGGAAAATGCACCAGCCTATGTGCGCTCCCATGGTCCCGGCCGACAGAGAGGCTGACGCTTTTTCATATAGTGTGCAAGCACGACCACCACTGATGGATTGCACGGTGGTCTGTAACCATGGAAACGGGGAGTGTATAATGTGATGGAAAATTGAATCCAGCCAGCAAAGGAAGCAATATGGGTTACATTAGTAAGTGGCTTACATTAGTAAGTGGCTTGTAGTGCTTACATATATTAGTAATACATTAGTAAGTGGCTTGTATTTACTTTCTCTACATGATAAATGCCACTTGCTGAAGTGAGACAACCCCTTTAAAGGGGTTGTCCCACGAAAAATATTCTACAGTTTTCAAATCAGCACCTGGATCTGAATACTTTTGTAATTGGTGGAATTTAAAAATTTGGCATAGCTGCTGAGTTATTCAATAAAATGAATCTGTGTATAGCGCCAGATTTCTTTCTCCCTGATAGGGAGATCTGAGACACGCCTCCTGAGCTGTGATAGGGAGATCTGAGACACGCCTCCTGAGCTGTGATAGGGAGAGCATGGACACGCCTCCTGAGCTGTGATAGGGAGAGCATGGACACGCCCCCTGAGCTGTGATAGGGAGAGCATGGACACGCCTCCTGAGCTGTGATAGGAAGAGCATGGACACGCCTCCTGAGCTGTGATAGGGAGAGCATGGACACACCTCCTGAGCTGTGATAGAGAGAGCATGGACACGCTTCCTGAGCTGTGATAGGGAGAGCATGGACATGCCTCCTGAGCTGTGATAGGGAGAGCATGGACACGCCTCCTGAGCTGTGATAGGGAGAGCATGGACACGCCTCCTGAGCTGTGATAGGGAAAGCTGAGACACACCCCCTGAGCTGTGATAGGGAGAGCATGGACATGCCTCCTGAGCTGTGATAGGGAGAGCATGGACATGCCTCCTGAGCTGTGATAGGAAGATCATGGACATGCCTCCTGAGCTGTGATAGGGAGATCTGAGACATGCCTCCTGAGCTGTGATAGGGAGATCTGAGACACGCGTCCTGAGCTGTGATAGGGAGAGCATGGACACGCCTCCTGAGCAGTGATAGGGAGAGCATGGACACGCCTCCTGAGCTGTGATAGGGAGAGCATAGACACGCCTCCTGAGCTGCAGCAGAAAAGACACTCCCCTTGAGCTGCCAGCTTGATATAAATCTAGCAGAGCAATGAATGGGGAGATCTCTGGATCCATGTGAGGTACCGGGCTTGTTCTAGCTTTGTTAGAAAGATATTGTCATGTACAATATGATGTCTGATTTCTTCTTGCAACCCAAATTTGTAAATGTGTATATACTGATGTAACTAGATATATGTCATTCTTTTCCTGTACAGCTGGCAGCGTGAGCCTTCTGCGTGCAGTCGGCGGGTCTGTTATATTGTGCCATGCCCATGCTTGGTTTAGTACATTAACAAGCCATTGACCTTTGAAAAATTTGATTTTGTTGAGTGTGATGTGCCTCGCAGAGTAGATTTTTTTGCTGGAGTATGTTGTGTTCTTATTGCCAGGAGTTATTTTTAAGTTACTCGTGAGCATTGCAAGCGGCACATCATTAGTCAAGGTCATGTTTAACAGGTAATTAATTTTATGTGATTCATATTGTTTCTGCTTCCCTGTGCACTTCTAAACCAGTCATTTGAAGGTTTTAGTTGCATATTGGCCATCATCTATCGCACGGAGAAGGATTCCGCTAATTTTAATGTAAAGAGCGACGACTCTGATTTTCTGTTGCCATGGAAACTAAACTCTTTATTTCTGAGGCTGGGTGCAGAGGTTTTAATGTTGCAGTCTAAATAAATTAGTAGATCTGAGTGATTGCCTCTGAGGATATACGCCAACTTGCCATAACATTAAAGTGTACTCTACCTAAGACTTCAATTAATATTTTTTTATATAACTGCTACAAATACCCTAATAGTAATTTTTGTAATATATTTTAATTTTTGATTTTACCGTATTTCTACCAAAACAGTTACCTGAAGTACAGACCTGTGTACTGCACTTTTTTTTTTAATGCTGCGCATACAGTAGCGATACATGCATTGTACAAATTCTGAGATCCACAATATGTGCTGCAGTGAGCGCCGTACTGGCAGGAGTACACATTGCTGCTCCGTCCTGCCCTCACTTTGCTCCACTGAAACCTCTGCATAGCACATCGGTGCAGGATACCCTGAACCAATATGCTGTGCCTGGCTTTAGCAGGGACGTGCGCTATGCAGAGGTCCTACCTGTCCATGCTCCGCTACAGCCTGGCATAGCACATCGGTGCAGGGTATCCTATACTCACTCCGCTAAAGCCTGGCATAGCACATCGGTGCAGGGTATCCTGTCCTTGCTCGCCAAAGCCTGATATAGCACATTGGTGCAGATATAGCACATTGGTGCAGGGTATCCTGTCCTCTCTCCGCTAAAGCCTGGCATAGCACATTGGTGCAGGGTATCCTGTCCTCACTCCGCTAAAGCCTGATATAGCACATTGATACAGGGTATCCTGTCCTTGCTCCGCTAAAGCTTGATATAGCACATTAGTGCAGGGTATCCTGTCCTTGCTCCGCTAAAGCCTGATATAGCACATTCGTGCAGGGTATCTTGTCCTCGCTGCGCTAAAGCCTGATATAGCACATTGATACAGTGTATCCTGTCCTCGCTCCGCTAAAGCCTGATATAGCACATTGGTGCAGGGTATCCTATCCTCGCTGCGCTAAAGCCTGATATAGCACATTGATACAGTGTATCCTGTCCTCGCTTCGCTAAAGCCTGATATAGCACATTGGTGCAGGGTATCCTGTCCTTTCTCCGCTAAAGCCTTGCATAGCACATTAGTGCAGGGTATCCTGTCCTCGCTCCGCTAAAGCCTGATATAGCACATTGGTGCAGGGTATCCTGTCCTCGCTGCGCTAAAGCCTGATATAGCACACTGATACAGTGTATCCTGTCCTCGGTCCACTAAAGCCTGATATAGCACATTGATACAGAGTATCCTGTCCTCGCTCTGCTAAAGCCTGATATAGCACATTGATGCAGGGTATACTGTACAGATGTGCTCTTAGGTATATACTGTAGAAATCAAAATCTGTACACCTCATATATGGCTACAGTGTGTGGATTCTGTATGCACATCAGTGAAAAGTACTGGAGATAGGCCAAAATTGTGATAGAAAAATAATAAAATCAATAAAAAATATATAACTAAAATTATTATAAGGGTATTTGTAGGAGTTTTAATAAAATGTTGAAGGTTTAAGTGCACTTTCAAATCACTGACGGTTGAAGTGAATAGCATATATTATTCGCTGCAGTGGCAGTTATTAAGGGCTGGGATACACTAAACAGCAAATTACCAGCCAGTAGTGTTGGACAAGCACCAAAGTGCTTGTGTGCTCGAGTAGAACACTTCACAATGTTCGGGTTCTCTACCGAGCACAATGGAAGAACCCCAGGCACCCCCTTCTCTGGAGAGGGGAGGGTGTTGGGACTCTAGTTCGGCTTAGGAGTCCCTGCTCTCACTCCATATATAGCTATATCTATATATGGAGTTAGTGCTTGGGGACACCCCAGTGTATTTAAATCTAATTTCTGACTTGAATTGAACTCCCAACCTTGTACATTAGAGGCAGGGACCTTATCCACTCAGCTATAAAGCTGAATGCTAAACTGTATCAGAAAAACCTCATAGTAGTTTTTGATGTAGTGAGTATTCCTATTCAGCAGATGACTTATTTTACTCTAATGTACAAGGTTGGGAGTTTAAATCCTGGCAGAAACATATATATATATATATATATATATTTATATATATAGTTTTTAGCCATATGTAAATATATTATGGCTAAAAACATCAGTAGTAGTTTCCCACATATCATGCATTCATATATATCAGAAGTATGATTTATCTACCTACCTATCTATATATATATATATATATATATATATTGTAAGAGGGTGCAAGGTGTTGTATTTGATAGCAGGTACGTGTCACCGAGGTTGCTGGCCTCGGTGAGGTGAGAGCCGGGTTTTTGTCTGCAGCAGCTAGTGCTGCTCTGTTAAATAGCATGGCTGCAAAGCCGATCCGGGCCGGCTCTTACTGGGAGCAGCTAAAGAGTAGGGTGGGTGGCTGCTCCCCACGGTCCAGTCCATGTTTTGGGCTGGGTATAAAACGCACCCAGCAGCTGTGTCTGAGGGTGTGTGATTATCCTGGAGCCTGCAAACAGGGCTGAGGAATTCTCTGTCCTGGAGGAAGGAGCTCAGCAAGGTGGTGTTTCCCTGCGACCTGAAGGTGGAATCGCCTGCGGCTGAGCCGACTGCTAGGTGTGAACCCGCACCTAAACCACCCAAGGTGACTGGACCCTGTGTTGGCCTGTTTTTGTTTTGCCACAGTATTTCCGTTGTGTGTGAACTGTCACCAAGAGACTGCTTTTCATTTATGGCGTGCAAGTGTGAATAAAACACTGTTTGATGCACCATCTGGACTCCTTGTTTTGCCTCTAAACTGCACCCGCACCGCTGTCTACCAGAGCGACTCCCCACAATATATTCATATATATATATATATTAGGGCTGCACGATATGAGAATTTTGTGTGATTGCGATTAGGGCCCTAAAAATTGCGATAACGATATGCGATGTGATATTTTAGGGGAATTGTGCTTGAGGTCTATTTGCTTGGATTTTCAAGGTAAAAGCACACACAAATTACTGATAATACTGAAATGTAGTTATGCTGAACTCAAGAACTGAAATTCACAGTGTTTTTCAAAATAAAACATCTTTTACTAAATTAAATAACATATTTGTGTTACTGCAAAAGTACAAAATACAACACTTGCCATTTTATTAATAGCACTGCACAGAACAGTTAAATAAAATAGAATAGATATAAGAACATGTTCATTAAAATAATGACTTGCCTTCAGCCCCTCCTCCCTCCCCGCTCTGTAACCGATGTATCGCCAGCCACGCTGTGCAACATAACGGTCGGCGATACATCAGTGTCAGCCAAGTAAAAAGTCAACCATCGCTTTATAAGACTCACTACAGTTTTGCTATGCTCGGCACATTGCGGTGTTTGGCCGAATACCGAGTGTGCTTGAGCGTGATGCTCAAGTCAGTGTATTTAAATCTAATTTAGCCTCTACTTCTGAAAAGTTTCTGCCGGGATTCAAACTCACAACCTTGTACATTACAGCCAAGAATGTTAACCACTACACTATAGAGCTGCATGATACTTCTGCTGCATATGAATACTTACTAGTATTAAGTATTCCTATAAAGCAGAAGTCTCATATTTTTTTAATTTTTTTTTTGTAACTTGCCATGCAGTTACTAAAAAGTGAAGTGGTTTAGGTTCTTGGCTGTAATGTACAAGGTTGTGAGTTCGAATCCCAGCAGAATTTTTTTAGAAATAGAGGCTAAATTAGATTTAAATACACTGACTCGAGCATCGCGCTCAAGCACACTCGGCATTCGGCCGAACACCGCAATGTGCCGAGCATAGCGATGCTCGAGCCGACACTACCAGCGATGCTCCCCCAACACTACCAGCCAAGTTTTGAAGTTGAGGGTTTGGAAGCAAAATAAGTGGGCTTATATTGCCTTCTTGCACACACACACACACACAGTTTGTGGTTTTAGTCTGATTTTCTAAAGCTGCAAAAACAAGGTTTTAATGGTATGCAAATAAGGGCTCGCAAGTGCCCAAGGGCAACCGTTCTGGCTGTAAGTGCCCAGGCCCCTTGGCGTTTTGTGCTCCTACCTCCTCCCCAGCCTCATTTGGGCAGCCCTGTAATTATCTTACGTCATCCTTTCCAGCTCCCACGATCCCGCACGTGCACAGCTCACTGGCAGGCTCGGGTATGTGCACTGCACTAACCACTGCAAACGAAGCCAATGCAAACCATTGATCAGCCTCAAAAATAGAAAGGCCAGATTAGACTTTGCCAAAAAACATTTAAAGAAGCCAGCCCAGTTCTGAAACAGCATTCTTTGGACAGATGAAGCTACAGGCAGCATGTAGTCGAGCAGCAGGAGCTGAGCAGATTGATATATAGTTTAATGGGAAAAAATATAGTGAAAGTTTCATTCATCTGAATGAAAATCTCTGCTGCTTTTGAACTCAGTAGTCATGGGGCGGTCCTATCAGTGACTGACAGCCTTCCTTGTAAGTGTAAGTGTATATACATAGATAGCTAAATAGAAATAGGGGAGAAGCATCAACCGGATTACTGGGTCTTCCTGGAATGCAACAGCCCGCCGAGAGTCCTTGATCCTCAGAGACTCTTAAAGTTGCAGTACAATAAACGATGGCTCAGGCAGTATATCCAGGTAAATCCCTTTAATGGGAATTGCTCACATACAAAAACGTGTCCACAGCAGTTGCTACGTTTTGGCTTATCAAAGCCTTTGTCAAGCTGAAACGTAGCAACTGCTGTGGACACGTTTTTGTATGTGAGCAATTCCCAATTAAGGGATTTACCTGGATATGCTGCCTGAGCCATCGTTTATTGTACTATACATAGATAGCTGTCACTGATTAGGACCGCCAACGTGACTCCATAGCTCAGAATAACCATGGGTTTAAAATTTGTATAAATTACAGGTTATACTGAATCTTTTCCCACAAATCTATCAATCTGCTCAGATCCTCCTGCTCTATAACATGCTGCCTGCAGATTGTACTACAGTTTCATGATTACGGGGTCCCTTTAAGTAAAATCCATACCCAGGTTATAAGCGCTTTTTAACATAAAACCCCTTTAACTAGAGCAGCCTATTATATTGACAGGTCTGAGGAAGGATATTATGACTCCTGGTATTTTTTGTTTTTGTTGTTTATATACAATCTTCCTTTATAATTGCAATATACTATTTAAAGGGTAACTGTCATTTTTATTTTTTATTTGCTAGTTTATTAGAGCTATACCCAAGTTATTCTGTCAATGATTGTCAAAAGATCTGTAATTATCTTATAATAACAGCTTTTATTAATGTCCTCTGTCCCTTTCCACTGCTTTCTTAAAAGACCTTTGCTAGGGCTTGTCTGTCTCCAGCTAAGAAGACAGGAAGACGGAGGGGCGGTCCTTCACACTGCATGGCTGCATTAGGCTTCAGAGTGAGGAGGCGTGTCACTCAGTAATCCAATCTGATTGGCTGGCAGGGAGCTGCTGGCTACAGCAAGTGTGTATGGGAAGTGAGGGAAAGCAGTTTTGGCCTCAGAGAACTGGCAGAGGAGCCATCTTGAGAAGGTCCTCATATTGTAAATGTTTAAACAGACATATCAAAACTTTTGATTGGTGGGACAAGTGTGGAGACCCCCAACGATTGTTAGAACTAGGAGACAGAAGCGCTCACGTATCTCGCTGTCGCTCCTTGCAGCAGGAGACAGACCAGTAGACTATATATTTAGTATATCCATAGACTTTCAATATGCATCCATTGGACCCATAGACTATCTATTGCTTCATCTGTTACATCAACGAGAAAGGGAGCAAAATGTGAGTGCTTCTGTCTCCTCGTTCTAGCAATGGGTGGGGGTCTCAGAGCTTGGACCCCCACCAAACAAAACTCCTGATGTGTCTCTATGACATAGCAAATGTTTTCTAAAAACTCAATGACCCTTTAAGTTTTCTTTCCAGGATGTGTTGGCACATGTGAATTGGTTGGGCATTTACCTTTGTAGTTGGCTTGTTTATCTAGCGCCATTGCTACATTACTGCTTTCAAATACACCAGTAGTAATAAATTATGGGCGTATACTGTGAACCGATTGTCCATATGATAATACCGTATGGTGAGCATAAGGAAGAGTAATTTATGATGTTGATATAATTATTTTATTCTGTCAAGTATTAAGAAAGTTCCTTTGTGCAAAGTGACTTATGAAAAGCATGGATGGTTTTAAAATGCTGGCTTACAAAGCAAGGTAACCATGGTGTAGGACTCAGTAATGCTTAGGCTTGGCCTGCTCCCATCCAGGTCCAGACATTTGTTTCTCTCTCTTTTGTTAGCGGGTTGAAACTTCCCACTAGTTCATTAGTATGTAAGTAATGAGTCTAGCTCAAAGTGTCTGTCTAGAACAAACCTCTACTAGAAAGCGTTTTTATGTCTCTCCAAAAATATTTTTAGTAGACGCCTGTTTTTTGGAAGCAGGAGTCTTTTGAAGGTCCTCAGTATTAGCACGAAACAGGGTATATATAGTAGGGGCACATGGTTTGCTCATTGCTTTGAATATACATGTTGGGGACTTTTTCAAGTTGAAGGAAATTACAGAGAAGTAGGGCCACAAATGGAGCAGGTGGAGAAGCTAGAGCTTTGCTCGGAGGAATCAATTTCCATAGATTTTTTACGTTGTTTAGCTGCATACATTTATCGTGTTTGTTCTGATGGTACAATAAGACTATAAACTCTTCACCCTGCTCTTATCCTGTTCTCATCTGCGGATAAATGACAAAGTGGGAGCATTCCTGTCTGTTATAAACCAGGACAGACTAGTGAGGACTATTTGTACATTGAAACATGGAAATCCTGTGTCAGTTCGCTGTAATATTGTAAAACTACCGTAGGTTCTAATCATATGAATTTAGGCCCCTTTTAATACATCCTATGATTTGTAAAACCATTGCAAGCAATGTTTATTCCCAGCTAATCTAAAATAAAAAAGTACCAATTTTGAATATAGTCTTGATAAAAAAAATGTCCTACCGTTTGGTCTGTGTAGTTTCTATGCATCTCTCTGTCGTCTGATGCTGCAGCTACGTTCTTCCATCTACGTATACCCCAACTTCTTGCAAACCATCTAAATTAGCAAGAAGCTGAGGACAGAAGGGAGTATGACTTTAGAATCAGACTACACAGGGTTTGCTTGTAGTCTGTTACCATGGAGATACATAAACCTGCATAGGAGCTGTAAGCAATGATAGAAAATGATTCATCAAGACTGCTTCATTCTTTATTTGATGCATTGCACTGGGGCAATACAAGAAACCATTGGTTGTGAAGGTAGCTAGCCTTTACTGTTACAGTATCCCCAAGTCCCTTTAATTGTGAGTGTCATCAGCTGGTTTTACCACCTTAGGGCCCATTCACACGTCCGTGGTGTGTTGCGGATCCTCAACACACCCAGGCGGGAACCCCCATAGAGCAGCCTATTCTTGTCCACAGCTGCGGACCAGAATAGGACATGTTCTATTTTTTTTCCGGAGCCGCAAGCTCGGTGGCGCGCTGCAGAAATGCGGATGCAGAGAGCACACAGTGTGCTCTCCGCATCCATTCCGTCCCCATTCAGAATTAATGGGTCCGCACCCGTCCCGCATAATTGCGGACACTGAATGTGAAATGGACCCTAATATTTACTTATTGTCTTTAATGGCTTGGCTTGGTTTTTGCATTTTTCACTGCCTACATTTTTAAACTTTACATTTTTACATTTTAACTTGCCTTCTTTGCTTTATGTGTACAATAAATATTATAATAAAATCAAAGTGTAAGGAACAACAAATATCATATGTCCAGTACCCCAGTTGTATAAGAGTTTAGCACATATGAATAATTTTACTGGGTACGGTAACTTTACATGACAGATTCTTATACAGGCAGATTCCTTTAGGCGAGGTTCACATGGAGTATTTTGGACATGGATTTTGGTGTTGGATTCCATGCTAAAAACGCATACAGAACTTCCCCATTCATTTCCATAGGGAATCCACATGCTAAACCACACAGGATTTTTCAATGCTGAAAATACTCAGCTTGAACCTAGTCTTACATTCAAGGCTAAATCTTTCCATTCGCCAAAAACACATGTTGCAGGCAGCTGCCCCTTTATTGTTAGGCTCCATTCAGATGTCCGAGTGTGTTTTGCGGATCCATGGATCCGCAAAACATGGATACCGGCAATGTGCGTTCCGCATTTTCCGCATTTTGCGGACTGCATATTGCCGGCACTCTCAAAGAAAATGCCTTTCCTTGTCCGCAATTGCGTAGAACAGGAGCAGATCTTTCCATTCTACTTTATCTCTGTGCAGGCTTATTCTTGTTTTGGGTCACAATCACTGATGGAAATCACTGACCAAACACTGACTGTGTGAACTATGCCTTATACTGTACATGTACTATAGCCCTTATGGCTTTCAATAATATAAATTTGTCAGATTGAATGTATGTACCTATTTGTATAATTGACACTTTTTTTGGTATTTGGATTTTTCTGGTCTACAGAACATGATTCAGTGTAAAACTACTGCTGCAAATTATTGTGGAAAGTCCCTGAAATGTGTTATAAGTGTTATAATCCTTTATTTCCGTGACTTTCCCATATTACATCATTCGTAGCACATCTAACACCTTGTGTCACTGATGATTCTACTGAAACATGGCTAATTAACATCTTTCTAGTTAGTGAATTAGCTGCTGGAATCCTCGAAGGCTAGTTTCACGTCTGCATTTTAAAATCTGGCAGAGGAATAGCCTGTCGGGTTCACTGTATCCGCCATAGCCAGATAGGATCGTGCACCGCTGGATCTCCATTGACTACAATGGGATCTGACGGGGATCCGTCCAGTTTCCAGCATGAGTGCCAGGTTTCGGCTGCTGCATGCATTTGGAGCCAAGGAAGTGGTCCTATCAGTGATTGACGGTATTCACAGCTATAGAGTGAAGGCTGTCAGCAGGGGTGGGGGGCCGCCTGAGCTTTCATTTCCGCCACTGGCCAGATACATAATGAGCTGTAATGCTGTGAGAATCAGATATTCATGGACTCGGCGAGCGACCACACATCCCCTCCTGTATTCAGCTGCTGTGGCCCACATCTCACCTCCAAAGCCCCCTGCTCCATATCTTAATCAGAGAAAACTGGAGGAGGATGGAAAACGGCAGCCATTGATGGCCAGTATATGGTTCTGCTGGGACAGTATTTTGCAACATGGTATTGCTGAGCCTGTCTACTTGTGTTGCCCCACCTTCTGTCAATTTAGATCCACCTACAACCAGGGGTCACTTTTAGATTTTTTTTCCAGGCCTCTTTAAGTTCAAAGTTCGTCTCTGGCTGTCAGTCACTGCTAGGTCCTGTCCTCCTCCTATCCTAGCCTCCTTGACTTCAAAGCCCAGAATGAGCAGGGATATAAATAAATGAAATACAGTTTATACTAAAGCTTTTCCCATAACAATATATATCAGTCTGCTCAGCTCCTCTTGCTCTATAACATGCTGCCTGCACGTACATTGTATTTTCATGGTGACAGGTTCCCTTTAAAGCCAAATTGATCCCGGTGACAGTATTTATAAATCGTAGCCATTTCTTCTTCATGTCATAAGACTTTCCACTTAGTAGTAACAAGTGGAAGAGCATAATTATGTGTATTATTACTTATTTCATAACTAGAAATTAAGTGATTACTTTTATTAGGGTACTTTCACACTTGCGGCAGAGTGATCCAGCAAGAAGTTACGTCGTCGGAACTGCCTGCCAGATCCATCGATCTTGATGTAAACTGAATGCATTTGTAGACGGATCGGGATGCGGATACATCTCACAAATGCAGTGCAAGAACAGATCCGTCTCTCCGCTTGTCATGCGGATAGACGGATCTGTCTTGTATTTTTTTTTTACAGTTTTAAAGGTCTGCGCATGCGTATACCGGAAGGACAGATATTTCCATCAGGTATTTCTCATCCGGCACTAATACATTTGAAATGTAAATCAATTCCGGATCCGGCATTCCGGCAACTGATCCAGAATTTTGGATGGAGATAATACCACAGCATGCTGCTGTATTATCTCCGACCAAAACGCCGTTCAGTGACTGAACTGAAGACATCCTGATGCATCCTGAACGGATTTCTCTCCATTCAGAATGCATTAGGATATAACTGATCAGTTCTTTTCCGGTATTGAGCCCTGACGACGGAACGCTAGTGTGAAAGTACCCTTAGATGCAGCACTGTTCCTATCATAAGATGAAGAAGTAGTGCTGGCATGTCATACTTTCTACAAACTTATAAAACTGTGGCTGCCCTCATCCACTACTGTGGGAAGCATAGGATTATGTGATTATGCTGAACATTGAAAATAAGACCGTATGCCGTAAGATCCTATTCCTAAACTATCCCTAGTGATCACTACAGCTACAATTTTACCATTAACGTTATCCTGAGGATTTGGACATCTGTGTTATAAAAACTGTTTTAGATGGGATTGCGTAGTCAGTCTTTGTTTTTAAAGGGGTTATCAAAATGTTTATACTGATGACCTATTTTACCAAGTACAACACCTTACATTGTATAGCGGCTTGGTGTCGCGCTGAGCTTTATTCACTTTTGGCTGAGTGGGCATTTGCTGTGTGTCGCGAGACAAAAGGCAGCAGAGACCTATCAGATGAGATCAGTGGAGGTATGAATTTCTTATGCTGCTCTTAGCCATTCATTTGTTTTTAAAAAAAGAAACAGTCAAGACAGCTTCTTTAAAACCACTTTTCTATTTCACCCTTTCGCTTTAGCTACAGGAACGCATAAAATGCAGATTATCTTTGAGTTAATCATTTGCTAATAGGAGCGTTACGAATATTAACATTATTTGCAAGTTACTATCTATGTACAATAATTCCGTATTGTGCTCTTTAAGGAATCGTCAAGGTTTTCTTGAAACTGAAGGAACTTTTATGAGGCTATCACACCTTGCAGTAGTTCTTCCTCCAGACATTATAAGTACTGTTTCCAGTTGACCCTGAAACTTTGCCCTCAGAATGGAAAACCATTTCTTTTTTTTTGGTTCAGGTTCAGGCATGTGTTTAAGAAACATCACAGGCTCATATTTTTGCTAATTTGGTTTTCAGTATTTCCATTGATAAAGAGCTATGTCAAATACTTTTATATTATGGGTTTGTTGTTAGTTCTTAGGTCTTCGATTCTTCTTAGTGGAAGGCATGCATTTCATTTTCACTTCTGCTTATATGTTATGTTAACTTTATATAGGAATGTGGCTGTTTAGTTTTAAGACAGGCCATCAATGTGTGATCGGATTCCAACCGCCTTGTCCTCAGCCACTTAGCAAAAAGATGTGTCTCTGACACCAAGCACACGGATATCCAAGCAAGCGTAGCTGTGCCTGTACTATGACTCAAGCACTGAGGAACATTCACTGGAGTGGTCACCACAGTGCCTTCATTTTTGCTTCCTGGTGGCTAGACACCCACAAATATAAATTGATCACCCATCCTAAGGAATTACCATCAAGTAAAAATCATGGAAACCCCCACCGGTTGCACCGAAACATCATAGTGACCTCTACCTATGGTGAGCTATGAGTTTTGTGTAGCTTACTGGCTAGAAATGGCTCCCTGCATTAGCTAAAGTGCTCCATACATGGCTTATTAATACATTTTCTGCAGTATTTTAAAAAATCCATACTGAAGTGTCCATGTTTAGACTGACTAACTTGTCTGAGCACTACATTAACCTCCCTTTCTAAGTAAGGCTACTTTCACATTAGCGTTTTCAATTCTGCTATTGAGATCCGTCATAGGACAAAACTGAACTGACCGAAACGGAATGCACCAAAATGCATTCAATTCTGTTTGGTTGCATCCCCATCGCGGACAGAAAAATGATGCAATGTGGTGCGGAGCAAGACAGATCCGCCCTGGCACACAATGTAAGTCAATGGGGATGGATCCGTTTTCTCTGACACAATCTAGCACAATAGAAAATGGATCTGTCCCCCATTGACCTTCAATGGTGTTCAAGACGCATCCGTCATGGCTATAGAAGACATAATTCAACCGGATCCGTTCATGATGGATGCATGTGGTTGTGTTATTGTAACGGAAGCATTTTTGAAGATCCATGATGGATCCACAAAGAACGCTAGTGTGAAAGTAGCCTAAGATTGTAAGTCTATTTAGGGTATTCTAATCTTTTACTTGTTCAGATATTCCTGTTGAATGTTGGAAAATGTAATAAACTAAGATTTTTTAAAATATATTTGACTCCCTTATAGCGCTGACATATTCTGCAGCACTTTAGACATTATCATCACTCTGTCCCCAGTTGAGCTCACAATCTAAAGCATGTATTACTGTACACTGCCTGATTTTTTTGGCAGATAATCCCTAATGAGTGTTTGCATGTAATACTGCCACCGATTGCCCTATGAAGCTCGATTATTGGGCAATCTAAATCTTTTGACATGTTAAAAAAAATTTGTTTGCAGGTGGCAGATTTTGGTAACGCTGGCAAACCACTATACAGCATGGGGACTAGCGATGGCATAGCGATCGCTCCTCTCCATGCTGTGGAGGAAATCACTGCGGTCTCCTCTGCTAGCAAGCAGGCAATTGCCGGTGGGGAACGCTTCCCTCCCGACAATTGCCTGCCACACAGGGCTGTCTAATACAGCCTTAAGGCCACGGTCGTAGGAAGCGGGAGGATGGGGGGGTCGGATCCCCCCCCAAGAAATAATGCGGGGGGACGGGTATGCAAAAATCCCCCCCAGCTTTCGCAGGGCAATGTGTGCGGAGGTGGCGGGGCACAGGGAGATGAACGCTTCCATTGTGGAAGCGTTCATCTCCATAGTCATCTGTATTGCCGTCCTCAGGACAGCAATACAGATGGCTGTGCTGCGGAGCAGGAGAGGGAGAGGCATCTCCCTTCCCTGCTCCTTCTTTTAAAATTCTTACTTTTATATGCAAATATCTTCAGTACCAGCAAGTTGGGCAGTAACTTGCTGGTAGCCGCCGCATCCTCTAGTTGCCGACACGCCCTCTCTCCTCTTTATAGACAGGGCCAGCGATCGCTCTCCTGCCGCTGGCCCTGTCTTCTCATTAAGTCCCGCGCCTGCGCCGTAACATTCTTCAATCGGCGCTGGAGGATGGAGGATGCGGCGGCTACCAGCAAGTTACCGCCCAACTTGCTGGTACTGAAGATATTTGCATATAATAAAAGTAAGAATTTTAAAAGAACGTAATCACAGGGGAATGTAAGAAAAGTATGTTTGAGATCAGCTGACATTAGCAAATAGCTAATGTCAGTTGATGAAAAATGCATTTTGGGGGTGACGGAAGCCCTTTAAGGGGGTGTAAGAGAAATTAACCTTAACCTTGGTGAACACAATTGTGCTATCTAACACTCCATATTATATGCTAACTTCAGTGACCAAATGTATCTTGTGACAATGAATATTGATGATTATCTGTCTTGTGATTATTACTCATAAAGGAACACATGATTTTGCTATATTTACAAGTGGGGAACTATTGAGATAAACTGTTTAGGACTAGCATCAGTTTTTAAAGAAGACGCTTCTACAATGTCAAAAGTGATCTCGAGCATATACCAATTTATCATAATAATGTATTCACTTGTTGCCATACATCTCTTACTGGTCTGTTTGATAGGGGATATACCTCCTATTGTCAATAAAAAGACTTGATAGGACACACCCATAAGTAAATCCATTGTACATCACCCAGTGTGTGTGTCTTTGCTTTTCAAGCAGCTGCCCCACCCAGGCACAGCGGGGCAATAGACATCTACATAATCTGAAGCCCACATTCAAATAGGTGAAGTCTCCTACATTTCCAGCAACAGTGGGAATTTTGTTATATTTTAAATGTCATTGCAACGTTTTTAGTCGCAACTGGCATTTTTATGTCACCCTCGCCAGTTTAAAAAAGGAGGATTTGGTGAGGGGGGTGCTGGGTGTTGCCATCGGCCCCAGCACATTTATCATTATTTATGCCACAAACCGGCATAAATAATGACTGAAATCTAGATTTAAGTCTAGTGAATGGACTGCTGGAGGAGGCCCGTGCCTCGTCATAAATTAATTGCCTGCTCCGGCAGCGCAGGCCCCATTACTCACACACATTGGTCTTGATAAATCTAAGAGTCTTCAGTCATAGGTACCTTTTAATGGCTTACTGAAAGGAGGTGAAAAATATCTACTTGATTCTCTTCATCAGGCATTACTAATAAAAAGACCTAAATAGTCTTCAAAGCTAGCTATTAGTCATCACCTCCTCAGTTAGCCGTTAAAAGGCCCCATGCACACGACCGTTGTTTGTTTCCGCGTCCGTTCCGTTTTTTTTCACGGATAGGATGCTTTCCCATTCATTTCAATGGGTCCGTCAAAAAATGCGGATGGTCAACCGTTTTTGATCCGCATCCGTGATCCGTGTTTTCATTCCGTCAAAAAAATAGTGCATGTCCTACTTTTTTCACGTTTGCGGACAAGGATAGGCATTTTTACAATGGATCTGCCATAAAAATCGGATCCGTCAAAAAAAACGGTCCGTCATCCGTTTTTTTTGACGGACGCAAAATATCAAGGAGGAGCGAACGCGGAGGCAGGCAACGGTCGTGTGCATGTAGCCAAAGAGGTATGAACTACTGAAATCTGGCTTCATCCATTCTACTGCAGGTGGAAGCACCAGACAGGCCAAATGTATGTAGGGCAGGACCTGATCCCGAGGACTGACTTTCTAGTTACCATGGTGACATGATGACCAGGTTTTCTTCAGCTCTGCATATTGCCGTTGTGCTTGGACAGTACTCTGTAACTCGTTCCGTTCTGAAAGAACGTTATTTTGTTCTCAGGGCCTTATTTAGTACAATTCCTGACACTATTATCATTTTATTATTCATTTAATACTTTTAGTAATCCAAATATCGAACATTTTTTTCAGAATTGAATTATCCATGCTCTGATGATACGAAAACAGTGGTCTTAATGCTTTTAAGTATGTAGGTACAGCAAACGCCTTCCCCAGAGCATTGATTGCCAATAAACACATTGCACACTACAGTGAAAGACTGGAAGAAAATACGTGCAATTTCCGTTCATGGCTACAGACTTAAGCATTAAAAGCCTCTCAGCCTTCACTGTGTTCACCTCTGGTTCCCCGGGTATATATGTGCATGGACATTGTGAAGAGAAGGGAAAGCAGCTCTACCAGATTCTGGTGTCCAGTAATCCTTGAAGGTGATTATTCTTGTATTCCCAGGAAAGAATTAAATCAATATGACTGGAGCGTGACTTCTTGGTGGGCTTTATGGTCAGTACTAGCAGGGTGTATGTGACCATACCTACCGAAACGTGGAAATCTCTTTATGCATGGATAATGATCCATTTACGGTAGATAGATCATGTACTTTAGACATGATGAGATGTTAGGTAGAAATGATGAGATGTTGAAATGAAGAGACACTGATATAAGACATTTTTGATGCTTTAATAGATTATGATACTGTAATGTATTACAAATGTGTCTGAGGCAGGCCTGCAGATGGCTTAAAGGGGTTGTTTACCCCCAGGGGGCTGTTTGGGCAGACTTCCCAGTGTGTCCATACCTGTGAAGGGAATCATACATTTACTTGATACCCGCTGCTGTGTTTCAGCTCCTTCACCCCCCCCCCCCCCCCTCCCTAATGCAACTGCAGATCTGGGGTCTCCCCGTGTCCAAATCTGGTTTGACGTGGGTCACGAGGCTGCTGCCGATGTGACGTGTACCCCATGTCATCGGTTCATGTGATGCATGGGAAACACATCACTGCTTTCAGTCAGTCATTGGCTGCGGCGACCATGTAACCCGCATCAAACCGGATGTTGGGGGGGGGGGCAGATCTGCAGCAGTAGGGGAGGCGTCAAGGAGCCTGAACTGAGTGGCAGGGATCAGGTAAGTATGTTTCCCTCCACAGGTCAGGCCATGCTGCTTGGTCTACCCAAAAGGCCCCCGAGGATGAATATCCCTTTTAATACCACTGTAGCAATGGACTAAAGGGATCAACATTGGGGCAATCATATCGGCATAAATGCACCAAAAGACTTCATAGATGGTTGGTCAATACTTACTGTGGATGTAAGGAAATTTCTTAGGCTATGGATATGTGACTAGTGAACTTTCTGGCCAGTTGTACTTTACCATACATGTTATTATTCTTTTATAACATAAAACGTGTTTGATGTAAAATCTACATAGATGCAAATAGCAAATAATTTAATACATACATTTATACATATAATATTCTCTTATACCATATTGCAGTAGCAGCAAAAATACGGTATTATTCTGAAGAACTATTATTAGCTCTATGTCCATGATTCTTTCAGATACTTGTCATGTTAAGCAGCTCAGAAAACATTTCACAAAGGACGTCTGTTCTTACATGTAAACAGTGGATTATTGAACATAGCTAGTGCCAGTCAGTACTGGTATTATTATGCCGTGTCCCCCAAGCAATGTGTTTTTTCCCCATTCATTTGGTTTCTCTTAGTAACATTAATTAAAACACAATTTGTTTTTATGGCCACCAGTTTTGATGCCTTTTTATGGCAACTATCCTTGTATACTGTAGTCTTGCACTCTTCATCATTAACCTGAAATCAGCATAAACCTAAGGGGGGTCATTTAGTAAGACCAGCATTTTAGACGCCTGCCTTAATAACCCCTGTGCTGGCGGGGGATCCGCCGAACGTATGAAGAGGGGCCAGCCTCTCCATAACTTCGGCGTGTCCAGCTCCAGTCTAAATGTTAGCCAGCCGAGCTGCCTTACATTTAGAAAATATTCTACGCTTAAGACAGATGTAGAAAATGATAAATGAGACAGACCTACCCACGCCATGCCCCCTTTTTTAGACCTGGCATGAGCAGGGTAAAGTCTCAGATTGCACAAGAAATACACCTAATATAGAAGTATTTCTGCATAGTAAATGACTCCCTAAGGGTAATAAAATGTACTATTTCCCTTTAGTAGTACCTCTTTCTTTTAGTTGCAACTCGTTTGCTTCAAAATTTTGTCAGATCAGTGTTGTTACCAGTCCCATATAGTCAATGAAAATGTAAAGGCAATCTGAATGCATGAGGAGCTGATTTTCTAGCAAACAAACATAGGGTACACCTGAGTGAGGTTGCATTTTCCTGGAAGGCAAGCTCACACAAATAGATGTGCCCCGAGAACCTGCCTCCTAACCTCTGACCCTGAACATAACAAACCCCACTCAT
Source organism: Bufotes viridis (assembly GCA_033119425.1). Classification (NCBI taxonomy): domain Eukaryota; kingdom Metazoa; phylum Chordata; class Amphibia; order Anura; family Bufonidae; genus Bufotes; species Bufotes viridis. The sequence goes on from CM065590.1 coordinate 236,221,651, forward strand.
TCACCTGTCCGTGGTCCATTTGTTACTCTGTTCCTGTTAATTTCTGATCCGTGCAGGACCACGATGCAGCTTGTTCCCAAAACCACTGCGGCCAATCACAGGCCTCAGAAATCACAGCGGCTTGAACGGTACATCACTGTGTGACTGTGTGTTTAAGCCACTGTGACTGCTGAGGCTTTTGATTGGCTGCAGTGGTCATGGAGGACCGATAGCATCTAGGAACGATGGAGTGGCGGAACAACAGACAGGTGAGTGGGATTTGTTATGTGCAAGTGCACAAGTTAGGACCCCGGGGGCCAACAAACACTTTAATTCAACTTACTATAAAAAAGGTTAGATATAAGCATATATCATAGTGCCTAAAGGGGCTGATGCATCTTTGTGTATGTTTTCTTTTGCATTGCAGTCACTTTGTCTTTTCCAAGAGCCAATTTTCTAGTCACTGTGGTCACCTGGCATCTGGGTGTCATCTAACTATGTCTAAGTCAACTTCAGTTGATACCTCTCATCAAACAAATGCAACTTGTTCATTGATATTGGCGGGGCATTCTTTCCAACTCTTTCTTTCTACCTCCATTTTGTATCTGCATTTGTTAAACAGAACAGGATAAACTTTAGAAACCAGCTAACAAATACTGCTATGGTAGAGGTGACTCTATCCTAGAGATGGAAGGAGATTAACAACCTATGGGTTCATGTGGAAGAGGCATAGTCGTCGTAGGGGTGGTCTCTGGTAATATTTACAATAGACCTACCTATCCTACAAAGTAGAATCATTACAGAATCATTATTCCTCTCCACTTTGACACGGCCAGGCAAAACCTCTAGGTGTAATGGCAACACCCCCATTGCTTCTAGAAAGCTCATATTAAAACATCATTTTACTCAGCAGTACGGGACCAACACAGATGCCGTCAGCTGCCAAGTGCACATGCAACAGGTCACCCAGTTTCATATTGAAGATACATATCTGCTGAAAGATGCCCTTTAATACAGTATACTAAACTTTTATTTGGGGGGTAGTAACCGGTTTTGGATTAGCCTTTTCAGATTACAACAAACCAAGTTTTTAGGCAGTCTTTACTTCCCTCACTTATGCTACTATTGTATTGCAACAAATATCCCTTTGACTGGATTTAATTGACTAAATACACGATGGATGAGGATTTTAGCTACCCAAACCTCCCAGTAGCTATGCCGCATCAAATCCCTCCCTCCATGGACAAGGAAATGAGAGATAATCCTCTATTATGGTCTACAGTTCAATGTTGGCATTTAATGAGAAAAGCCGCAGGTCTTGCTCTCCATCATTCTACGATGCTACCTCTATTGGGTAATCTGTCTTTTCTGGAAGGTAAAGCCTCTATTCTTTTTAAAAAACTAACACTACATGGAGGCTCGCTATTCATGTAGTCTGGGAAGGTCTTAAGCAATATTTGTTTCACACATTTTTCATATCTCTATTCATCTCCATGTTAGGCATTGTTCAGTATGTTGGATGACCAATCCACAGATACCTTAAATGCATCTGAAGAAAGAACTTTAGTCATATGGGCGGCTGCTATGCGCCAATGTATTCTGCATTGTAGGACACACCCCACTCCTTAATAGTTAGTAAAGTGGAATTCCTATTCCGTATGGATTCGACGGAAACACTCTTACACAGAAAAAAGATAAACTTAGGGCTCATGCACGCGACCGTATGTGTTTTGCGGTCCGCAAACTGCGGATCCGCAAAGAAAATCAGATGGCATCTGTTATTTTTCGCAGATCCGTTTTTTTGCGGATCCATTGTAATAATGCCTATCCTTGTCCGCAAAATCGAAAAAAATAGGACATGCACAATTTTTTTTGTGGGGCTACGGAACGGACATACTGATGCGGACAGTATGTCCGCGTTTTTTGCAGACCCATTGAAATGAATGGGTCCACATCCTATCCGCAAACAAATGGAACAGAGATGGAAACAAAATATATTTGTGTGCAAGTAGCCTAACCAAGACATTTTTTTAATGTGGGAGAAATGTATTGCAACGCGTTCCACTTCGATTAAAACAGCAAGTAAGACCTCATGCAAATTGCGGATCCGCAAAAAAATGGATGACGTCCGTATGGCATTATTTTTACGGATCCATTGTAATAATGCCTATCCTTGTCCGCAAACTAGAAAAAAATAGGACATGCTCTATTTTTTTGGCGGGGCTACGGAACGGACATACTGATGTGGATAGCACATGGTGAGTTGTCCGCATTTTTTGCGGACCCATTGAATGAGTCCGCATCCTTTCAGCAATAAAAAACGGAACGGACAAGGAAACAAAATACGGTCGTGTGCATGAGGCCTAAATTATACTTTCGATTTACCTAATGGTATACTACAACGATAGCATGGACATGAATGAGTACACATTTAAATACTCAGCACTTCCATTTTTTGTCATTTTTGATTTATATTTCTCTGGTGAGCATAGATGACAGGTTAGGTTTGAAGGATGGGTGGAAAGGTTTAAAAGTTTATGTTTTGGAAATTGGTCCTTGTATTACAGTATGTATATCATGTATGTACAAATATCTGTTACCTAATAAAAAGATGTTCAGAAAAGTACCTATATTCTACACTCAAAACTATATTAGCTATAACATTAAGACTGCTAGTTACTGATTAAAGGGCATCTGTCAGTAGATTTGTTCCTCTTGGCAGCTCAACGTATCTGTGTTGGTCTCATGTTCATATTTGCCCGCAATGCTAATAAAAATATTTTAATATATGCAAATTAGCCTCTAGGAGGAACAGGGGCGTTGTCATTACACCTAGAAGCTCTACTCTCTCTGCCACTACCATGCCCTCTTACTTTGATTGACAGGGTCAGGTGTGATGACGTTTTCACTGCCTGGTCCTGTCAATCAAGGTACAGAGGGTGCAGCAGTTGCAGAGAGAGCAGAGCCTCTAGGTGTAATGACAACGCCTCCATTGCTCCTAGAGGCTCATTTGCATATATTAAACCTTTATTTTTTCAGCAATGGGGGCACATATGGACATGAGACCAACCCAGATGCCTTCAGCTGCCAAGCGCACATGTAACAGGTCAGCCAGTGTCATAGGTACAAATCTACTGACAGATTCCCTTTAAAGTTATATTAGGTAATATATGAACAGTGCAGGTCTGACTATTGGACCCCTGCAAGAATGAAAGAGTAGGGAGAGCAAGTAGAGTGTTGTGGCTTCTTTGACTTTTAGCAGACGTAGCTCCCCTTCTACTTATTAGTGTATATTAATGCAAATCTGAAATGAGGCAGAAATGCAACTGATATGCAATGCCAGACCCAGTAAATGGCTGAAAGTGGAACTTTGTTAAAAGTTATATGAGCCACTCCACTGAGTACAGCGTCTTCTTGGTTCTTGTGATTAACATGTGTCTCAGAGTTTGGATGTGCATGGAAAACTATTTAGCTAGTAGCCTTGATATAGTAAGTCATGATGGTAACTCCAGGACCTTTAGGTATTGAGACTCATATGCTTTAGTATATGACATTATTTATCTTACTGGTCAGCTAGTTGTTTTTAGATTGTAATGATTCTGTTCTTCCTATAATAGAAATTAACAATCTACCAACCTATTGAACCTTTGCTGGGCTTATCTTCATACACAGAATCTGATCTGAACAAGAATGAGTCAGGTGGTGGCTGAAAGTCAGAACAGGCTGTGCCTATACTGTTAACTGGATCAACTGGTGACTGTACTGCCTATACTGTTAACTGGAACAACTGGCGACTGGACAAACAGCCCACAAACTCAAATAGCTACTTGTCATCATACACCCCTCTGGTTAGAAGCTCTAGGACTACCCCTAGGCGTTCAAAAATCTGCAGTTGTGTGAAAACACAGATGTTCATGGCTACATTTATAAAAGAAAAATCACGGAAAATAATGCACTAATACAATAGATGCAAACATTATATATGGACTAAGCCCTCACTCTGATATGATAAAATCTGACTCAGCCAATATATTTTGATCAAAACACATCTGTGTCCACCTACCAGCACCAAGGTGGTTTCAGTCAGGCATGTCCTACTCTAAACCTACCTATGCCGTTGGGCATCTACATTCAGGAGAGCAGACCCTGCACATATAGTGTGCAACCCCTAGTCACCTTTGTGTGCATCCTGCAACCAATGAGAGGAGGAGCATGCACACCTATATGTACCACCTAATTAAGGTCACCTGTAAGTCAGGTAGGGCAAAGGTGCACAAAAATGCTACTTCCAATATAAAATAGAAGGGCATTCACACTTGAAGGTGCCACTCCTTCAAGAGCATAAACTAATGCAAAAAATATATAAAAATAAAGAAAAATATACAAAACATCCTGCACAATATGATAATTGAATACACGGATGTGCATGGCTACATTTATAAGGAGAAAAAAATCACAGAAATGAATGCACTAACACAATAGATCCAAACATTATATATAGACTAAAGCCGTCACTCTGATATAAAAAATCTGAGAAAAAACACATCTGTCCCCACCTACCAGCACCAAGGTGGTCTCAGGCAGTACCCCTAGGTGTTTACCAGAACCCGCAGCAGGGCAGGTTGGTCTTGGCTGCTAGGGCCCCAGGTTACGCCTGTGGAGTAAGTTCACAGAAGACAGGTGTGAGTTTGCAGGAGCAGACCTAACCAAATGACCGAACAAAATCAGATAACAATATTAATAATAATAATAACAATAATCTATATTTATATAGCCCCACCATATGCCATGGGGCTTTAAAATACAGCCGGAACATTTACAAATCAAATTAGACATCACATCACTAATATACAATTGAAATACTAGGAATACTAGGAAAATTGGGGTGACACTAAGGTTAAAATTGATTATTTTCTAAAGTGGTCCAGCCATTTTTGTAGTAAATTGAGTAGTGCAGATGGAACTGCATGAGCTAGTGCATTGAGTGCGGGGTTTACCGTCAGAAGATGGAGTTTGGTAATAAGATAATTAGACTAAATGAAGTCAATAACAGGAGGGAACTGATAATGCCAAATCAGCAGACAAGAGTTTAATCTGTGGAACTAACCAAGGTCCAAACCTGGAGAGCACAGATGTAGCCAAATCAGTATTTGAGAGGTTAATCACTGGAACTAGCCAAGGTCGGTACACAGAGGGTAAATGAGCAGGAATATAAAGTAGTTAAGGCTCAGAGCACAGAAGTAAAAAAAAAAGAGCCAGGACACTGTATGCAATTGGGTTTAAATGCCCCCCTTACAGCACTGATTGGACTCTAGGACGCTGAGCCAGAGCTCTGAATGGCTCTGGCATCCCAAGTCTCTGGCCAACCGGCCAAAGCTTGGCTGGTCACCATAGCAACCCTATGGGAATGGCTGTTTGATAGTTGGCCATGCCAGGCAACTGTCACATGTGCCGCTCCTGATCTCCCCCAGCACTGTTGCATTGACCGGAGTGACAACTGCTGTGTGGAGGAACAGACAGCGCACGATTGTGGTTAGGTACATTTATAACAGTTCCAGAGATATAGTAGATTGATGGCAGATAGATGCACATTGTATTTTAGAAAAGCCCTGTTTACAGCAAACAGTATTTAATATAACGGACACTGCAGTTTTTGGCTACATGTTACTGCTGATATGTTTTGTTTTTTTAATGGACACTTGAGAAATGCCACAAACGGCTTACCAAGTGTCACGTGCAATGTTAGTATTTTAGACCCTTTCAAGTTGGCTATCTTTTGTGTTCACAAAATGTACCAAACACTGGATCACATCTCCTATAGAGCACTTTGTTGCTGTTTCCTTTTTTGAAGAAAAATACTAAAGGTTAAAATTATCCTGCAGGATTAATGCAATTTACTTCCCAGCATGGATTTATTCTGTTTCACAAATACCTTCTGTTAAGTGCTAGAATTGTGGATGTCATATTCAAGGAGATTTTTAAGCATATATATATTTTTTTTAATTTCTTAATCTCTTTGGGGCATGCTCTAGATTAGATTTGAAGATTCTTTCTACATAATTTCATTTCATTTCAAGAAACTGGTAGAAGGAGGTCTTTACTAGGTCCTGGGCTTTAATGATTGATTATCTTTATTCTTGTTATAGTTACTTCTGGTTCATAATCTTTTTTGAGTGTCAGAATATCAGCAAGGGGTCTAGAAATGATAGCCAGCTGGCAAAGCCCAGCAAGCAAACATGTAAGGAGTCATATCAACCTGTGGGAGTGGGAAGCAGAGGACGTTTAAAATGTACTGCACCGAAAACCACCTACTTCCCACAGTGCTTATAAAAGTTAGGGATATTTGGCTTTCAAGTGTAATTTATGGAAAACGTAAAAAGTGATATTATATTACGAAAGTTGGGCATTTAAGTAGAAGCATGCAATGGTGATTTCCTCATCTCAAGCAATTTATTGAAACAAAAGCCAACAATAGTGGTGGGTATACCCCCACAAAAACTGTAAATCCCTTAATAACTTGTCATGTGGCCTTGCGCATCAATTACAGCTTGACAACGACATCTCATGCTATTCACAACTTGTCTTATTTTCTGCTGAAGCATGCATCCCACACAACCATAGCAAAGGCAGGTGCACTCTGCGGCAATACTAAACCCTCACACTGATAAAATTGAGGGGTTAGTTCGACATATCCTACTAGGAGGACATGTCTTAATCTCGGACACCACGGAAAGGTCCCTCAAGTAGACCGAGGCCCTGAAGCATGCATCCCACTCTTCTTGTTGGCCCTGAGGTCATTGCCGTTCTGGGATACAGAGTTACGAGCCTCTACATGGCGACTCAACTGATCCCATAGGTTTTTAATGGGATTCAGGCCTGGAGAAAGTGCAGGCTACACCATTTGAGGTACCCCAGTCTCCAGCATCCGTTCCCTAATGATGCGACTTCGATGAGCTGGCACATTTTAATCCATGATGATGAAATTAGGCCTGTGTTGTTTATTCAGAGGCACAATGCTTGGTTTATTTTTATGTTATTTAAGTAGTATGGGCTTGTCACTGTACCAATCACAAAGTGTAGGGCAATTCTGTATTAACTAGACACACCTGCCCATACTGTACCACCACCACCACCACCAAAGGCTCGTCTGGTGACAACAGTGGCTGATGCATAGCTCTCTCCATGACGTCTCCACCATCATTGGTGGCCATCATTTCTGCTCAGCATGAATTGACTTTTATTAGTGAACAGCACTGAGGCCCACTGGTTCCTCATCCAGTGTAGATGCTCCTTGGCCCAAAGGACATCCACTTCTATGCCTTTCTGTGTCTCTTCCAGTCTCTCTGTATCTCTGTTACAACCTGCTGATGACACTCTGTGACACTCTAAGCTGAGTCACCACTTCTGTCTCAAAACATCCCTCATGCAGCATCGCAATGGCGAGGTACTGTTGATCAATAGTTAGGTTTTGTCTTGGTCTCATGATGTACAAATGTGAACAGCATGATGAGGAGGACTGTTTAAATATCAATTCTAATTGAACCAGGAAATGTTTTGGGCGAATCATGGATCAAACAACTGTTGTGAATTTTGCTGTTAAGCTCCTTGTTAGAGAACAGCAAGTTGTGCAAAAAGTACTGAAACATTTAACAGTTGGACACGTTCATTCACAAGTTTAGAAAAGGTGACCTTAAGTTCACCTATAATGGTTAGAGTGCATTTTAGGTCCATCCTGAAATTTCACCCTCAAGCCAAATATCCCTAACATTTTGTGTATATATTAAAAAAGAAGGCAGCACAGTCACAGTAAATATTAGGGTGCAACACCCACAGGGGGACCAGCGTGACCCCACAATATAGAAGTATACAAGAACGAGCGGCACTCTAGAAATGAAAAAAAAAACAAAAAAACTTTTATTCACCCTTGTGGAAAAAGCTACTTTTCGGCTCAACAATAGAGCCTTTCTCAAGCCAGGTATACTGCCCATTCTTGTATACATATATATATATATATATATATATATATATAAACTGTAATCAATTTATCTACAGTGTTAATTGCTAAATGCTTTTAGCCATGTTGAGAGAAAATGGTATAGAGCTGTCTTGTTCGTTGACTGACCTTTCAGTGATACAAAATTAAATCCTATTCGACTAGAACAGATCATGCTGTCACATGAGTTACTTCTGCGTAATTGAACTGTTGGAGAGCCAACGAGACATCTCTATACCATTTTCCATCAACGTGGCTAGCGGCATTGAGTGATTAAGGTGGATTTGTGAGTGAGGGTGGTGAGTGATTACAATTGTGGGTTTCTGATTATTTGAACATTTACATGTAAATGTGTAGCAGCAGTAATTTCTATCAACTACTTTAAACATTATTGTCTGGTTTTAAATGAAAACTGGTCGTTAGTAGGGAACGAAAATTTGCTGATTGTAGGGATATACACTAAAATGCACACCTTACAGCTATAGGTTACAGTTCAGCTACAGCGTGCCACATGTAGACTCTTGTCCTGTGCCTTATATGCAGTAATAGAACACCTCATGAAGTTGTGATTTATTGATTATCTGAACTATTTTATTAATCGTTGCAGCTTTTATTTTGCGTTACTGAATCATTAAAGGGCATCTTTCAGCACATTTGTACATATGAAACTGGTTGATCTGCTGCATGTGTGCTCGGTAACTGAAGTCATCTGTGTTAGGGCTCATTCAGATGGCCGTATGCTGTCCGCAAAAATGCGGATCTGTTTTTTTGCGGATTAGATGCTGTCCCATTCACTTCTATGGGGCCCTTTTCTTCCACTGCACGGCTCAGCAAAAAAAATGAAACATGTCCTATACTTGTCAGTGAAAATCAGGACATGGCCCTATTGAAGTCTATGGATAAGCAAAAAAACGGAATGCAATTTGTTTTTTTGCGGACATGCTGAACTGTCGGCAAATAAACTGATCTGCATTTTTGCGGACAGCATACGACCATCTGAATGAGCCCTTACACCTACGGGCTCTGCCCTCTCTGCAGTTGATGCTCCCTCTGAACCTTGAGTGACAGTGCTGGGCAAGCGTGATCACGTTTACACTGCCTGGCCCTGTCAATCAAAGTGGAGAGGACGCGACAGTTGCAGAGAGAGCAGAGCCTCTAGGTGTAATGGAAATGCCCCTGTTGCTTCTAGAGACTCATTTGTATATAGTAAAACTTTATTTTTCGCAGAAATGTTGCCAAATATGAACATGGGACCAATACAGATGTCTTCAGATGCCATGTAGGAACCTGTATCATTGAACAAACAACCTGATCTCCCAGCAGCAAGCTATAGAGTGGGTGAAGTTGAGAATACTGATCTATAGTTTTGCTGGAAATGATTCAGTATTACCTTTATTTGATCCATTGAAATCTTTGAGCTTTTCTTGGTCCTATGCAGTGATTGGCAGCTATCTCTATATGGCCACAGTGAAGGAAATCAGTCACTGAGTAGGACCAATTACTGAACTACTAAGCATAGAAAGAACAATGATTTAAGTGGATAAAATACAATTTACACTGAATCTTTTCCTACATAACAGTATGTCAATTTGGTCAGCTTCTCTTGTTCTACAGTGGCATGCAAAAGTTTGGGTAGCCCTGATCAAAATTACTGTTACTGTGAACATTTAAGCAAGTTGAAAATGATATGATCTCCAAAAGGCATAAGATTAAAGATAAAATACTTTTTTCAACATTTTAAAGCTTGTTTCACATTTGCGGTAAACAGGTCCGGCCTGCCGGATCCGTGAATACTGTGTGCTCCCAAGATACCATCCAACACCATTTACTATAATAGGGACCGGCAGAGATTTGACCGCTATCCGGAAAATATGCCGAGAAGCAGCTGGGTGAAAACTGCTGCATGCAGCTGTTTTTGTCCGGCCATCCCTCGGCATATTTAACGGGTAGTGGACGGATCTCCACCGGTCCCTATTATAGTGAATGAGGCTGTACAGTATCTTTTCAGCACAAAGTTGCGTCCAGTATTCACAGAACAGTGATCTGTTTACTGCAAATGTGAAACAAGCCTTAGCAATATCAGAGTGAAAAAAGAAAAAGAATACCCTGCAAAAGTATGGGAACCCAAGGGGATTTTAGAACTCGGATAAGTTTGACCAAGGTCTCAAATCTTAAATAGCCTGTTAAGATTGGGGCTTGTTAATAGTCATAGTTAGGAAAGGCAAGGTGTTTCAAATTTCAAAGCAGCAGAAGGCTAGAAGAAGATAGCAAAGCGTTTTCAGGTTGCCATTTCCTCAATCCGAAATATAATTATGAAATGGCACAGTGGAGGTCAAGAGAAGGTCTAGAAGACCAAGAAAAATTTCAGAGACAGCTGCTTGTAGGATTGCTAGAAAGACAAATCTGAACCCCCTCTTGATATCAAAATACCTCTACGAAGGTTTTGCAGACTCTGGCATTGTTGTACATTATTCTACTGTTTGACACCTGCACAAATATGGCCTTCATGGAAGAGTCATCAGAAGAAAACCTCTCCTGTGTCCTTACCACATAATTCAGCTTCAGAAGATTCAGTTTTTAAAAGAACATCTAAACAAGCCTGATGAATTTTGGAACCAAGTCCTGTGGACTAATGAGGTTAAAATAGAGCACTTTGGCCACAATCAGGAAAAGTATTTTTGGAGAAAAAGGGCAGATAATTTCATCAAAAGAACACCTCTCCAAAGTTTTACTATGGCACTCACAGTCCCCTAATCTGAACATAATTGAAAATTTACAGATAGACCTCAGAAGAGCAGTGCATGCAAGACTGCCCAGGAATCTCACTGAACTGGAAGACATTTGCCAGGAAGAATGGATGAAAATCCATTAAACAAGAATTGAAAGACTCTTGGCTGGCTTCAAAAAGCATTTACAAGCTGTGATACTTGCCAAAGGGGGTTCTACTAGGTACTAACCATGCAAGGTGCCCAAAGTTTAGTTTCAGATGCTTTTCCTTTTTTGAAAATCAACAAGATAAAAATTAATTATTTTTGCTTAAAATACAAAGGGAATGTGTCATCTATAACTTCATGCCTTTTGGAGATCATTTAATCTTCAACTTGCTTAACTGTTCATAGTAACAGTCATTTTGAGGAGGGGTACCCAAACGTTTGCATGTCACTGTTTAACATGCTGCCCATAGATTGCTCAGTATTTCCAAGGTGATGGTTTCCTTTAAATCTGTTATTGTTGAACCTTTAATGGGTAATAAAAGCTCCCCAAAGCCACTACATGTGATAAATATAAGAAATCCTATATAATTCTCAGTTGTTTCCACCACTACTACGATCCACCCAGCTGTTATTTGCTATGTACCCCACGCGATCACTGCACTTAATCACAGTTCTCAGCAGTATACGGTGGAGATTGGCTGCAGCGGTTATGTGGAATATATGGCTACATTATCACTGCTAGCATGTAAACTCATGCAGGAGTGGTAGAACTGGAAAGTGGCGGTGGGATTAACTGGGGAGTACAGGAACTTTTATTTTTTTACTTTAGAACATTTAGTGGGTTTGGGCTCCTATTTAAATAAGTTGGATAGCTCCTTTAACTTAGCTTTGTGTGCATTTTCTTTGTCTCCAAAACCAGTAACCCACAACAATACACCTGAAAATATCTGGTAAATACTGTATTTACTCACTTTTATACTGTATCTTCTTGGTTCTTGTTGCCAAAAAAAACCTCCTGACTTCTACCATCTGAGCAATCGATAACCCATTACTGGACGTACTAGTTACTTACTATAGTAAGTGCAGGAAGATTTTAATGCATTGAATTATGCATGCAGCTCTCATTCACTGTCTCGGAGCAGAGAGCGGCTACTGACTGTGAGATTTTTCTGCAAGTCACTGCAGTGAAACACAATATATTTCTGCACACTCAAGCCTTAGCTTGGCTGAAAGGCAAAAAAAAAAAAAGATAAAGACTGGGCTAAGAACATGGAATATCTGCTATGAGGGGCGTTCTGCAGCGTTCACAGAATGTTGCAGTGTTCATTTACATGCAGGTTATTGAAGCAAGGACAGAGGATATTCTGTGCATGACTTTTCCTGCTGAGATTACATTGTGATATCTCCCTATTTCTGCTGCAGACGGTTACTATGTGGAGCATTTTGATGGGACAGACTTTTCATCTATTTTCTCAATAGTCAACTGGTGCCGGTGTCCAGGTAAGATGCATCTATTCTTTTGATAGATTTTAATGGAGGGTGTATTGAAACAGATGTATTTAAGTCCTGAAATCAAGAGTCAGGATTATGTGATAGCTGGTTTCAGACGCCCATTCTGCAGCATGCTCACTGCAGTATTCTATAAATTGTGTTATGCATGACTACATTTGGCTTTAAACATGGGGTCATCAAGGCCTTATCTGTTCTAATCCATTATTAGGATTATGATTTCAGCTGTCTGTTTACACATAGCTATGGGATAGTGAAACCTTTTTTCTAAGAATAAATATCCTGATCTGCCTTCCAAGAAAACGCATGGCCAATAGGAGAGAAGACCTGAAGAGTCTCCTTTTGGCCATGTTTTTTGAAAGGTTACTTAATTCAGTGTTTATGTAACTGCAGAAATGCACATATGGCTGTCTGGCATTCAAAATGTCACTCGCAGCCACAAGGTTACCTCCCAGCCCCACATTGCCCCTTACACAGCACTCATTTCAAACTGCGGCCTACAGGTAGCAGTGATGACCTGCAGGCTTGAAGCAGTACCGTGTCAGGGCAGTGCCTGACTGCCGAAGTTGCCCAGTGAGCGCTCTGCATTCCAAATAGTGCTTTGAGCAATGTGCTCACCCTCAAAGCCGTCACCCGCCGCCTCATTCTTCTCTTCTTTGCTGCGATGATCCTGTACTTTTTACCAGCAAGGAGGTGGTGCTGACTTTAAAGGGAGTCTTTCACCCCAAATAAGAAATTCCTAAGTCCCCTTTCACATGGGCGTCATGTTTGACGCCCGGATTGGATGCGGGTGCGTTGCGGGAATATGGACGATTTTTCCGCGCATGTGCAAACGTTTGTAATGCGTTTTGCACGCGCGTTGGAAAAATCGCCATGTTTGGTACCCAGACCCGAAGCCGGACTTCATCACTGCAGTCCGGTTTCGGGTTGAGTATTCTGGAGAATTTATTATTTTCCCTTATAACATGGTTATAAGGGAAAATAATAGCATTCTTAATAAAGAATGCTTTGTAAAATGAGGATTAAGGGGTTAAAAATAAAAAACTTAACTTACCTTAGCCACTTGATCGCGTAGTTGGCGATCTCTCTTCTGTCTTCAAGCTTTAGCTGTATTCTAAAGGACCTGTGATGACGTCACATCACATGGTCCAATCACATGGTCCATCACTCACTTGCGGATGCTTGCGATTTTTCATAGAAATGAATGGGTCCAGATTCAGTGCGGGTGCAATGCTTTCACCTCACGCATTGCACACGCATGGAAAACTCGCCCGTGTGAAAGGGGCCTAACAGTTAGACCATTCTGATCAATATAGCCCCCACATTAAAATGCTTCTTACCCTAATGCTGTCCGATCCACAGATCTTCTTAAAACCACTTTTAGTCTATATGCCAATTACTGGTGAAGGGGCCCAGGGGCGGCATGGAACGGCCTGCACACTGGTTTTCCCATTACTGGCAGAAGCACCAGTGTCCAGTGCGTAGGCGCAGGCCCGTACGTAGGTTCGGAACAGCCCTTTGATGCGGTGCTTGCTGGACTGTGACGTGCGGGCCTGCGCCTGCGCACTGGACACTACGATGCTTCTGCCAGTAAAGGGAAAACCAGTGCGCAGGCGTGGAAAAGAAGGAGGAGACGATCAAGACACAGGGCGGGCCGACTGGGTGAAGAGGGTAGTGGTATCATATGAAAATGACCACGGGGCCTGGGCACCGACCGTTACAACGCCGCCTCTTGGCACCTTCACCAGAAATTTGCATATCGAATAAAAGTGATTTTAAGAAGATCTGCAGATCGGACAGCATTAGGGTAAGGCTCCATTCACACGACCGTATGTTGTCCGCAAAAAAACGGATCCGTGTCCGCAAAAAAACGGATTGCATTCCGTTTTTTTGCTGATCCATAGACTTCAATAGGACATGGCCCTATTGAAGTCTATGGATCAGCAAAAAAACGGACACGGATCCGTTTTTTTGCGGACACGGATCCGTTTTTTTGCGGACAACATACGGTCGTGTGAATGGAGCCTAAGAAGCATGTGGGGGCTATATTGATCAGAATGGTCTAACTGTTAGAAATTGCTTATTTAGGGTGAAAGACTCCCTTTAAAGGGAACCTGTCACCAGGAAATTCACTTGTAAAGCAGGCATGCTGCCTTGTAGAGCTCACTCTGCTGAATATAATGATACCTTTCACTTGGTGATCTGTTGCTTTATTGTGGAGAAAAAGTTCTTTTTATCCATATGCTAATGAGCTGATTTGAGTCCAGTAGTTGATATGAGTCCAGCGTTTTTTCTATTCAGAGCTGTAGCCAATCAATCCCCTGTTCACTTCTTCAGATGTAAAAGGGGCGTGGTTTATTACATCATTCATTCATTTTAATAATTGGCAGGAAAATGTATAACGGAATGCTAAGGTATTATAGTACTAAGGTAAAAAAAAGGGGAGGAATATACTATTGAAGTTAGTAATTATAATAAGGGCTAGTCTATTCATGGGGTGATAAACACATGTTTGCTAAACAATTATTATTATCACACTAGTGACTCTGCTCCCCCTCCTCCTGTCACCCCATTAGTGACCCTGCTCCTCCCTCCTCCTGTGACATTACTAGTGACTCTGCTCCCCCCGTCCTCCTGTCACCCCACTAGTGACCCTGCTCCCCCCTCCTCCTGTCACCCCCCAGGGAAGAAGCTTAACAGATTCCATCGAGTATGATGGGATCCGTTCGGGTTCCTGTCTTTTTATTGGACACAAAACTTCTGCATACAAGGCTTTTTTGTCTGGTCTTTCGACCGAGAATCTGCAACAGAGGCTCCAAACACTGCCTCCAATGCAGATTTGAAGGCCTACGTATTATGTATTTTAGTAATGCTCACACATGCCCCCTCACAATGTTTGCATTTCTTTCTGGCAAAGCTACCCGGTTCTTGCCCGCAAAATTTGTAGCATTTCTAGTACGGCCCTCAGACAAAAAATGGTTCGGCACCACTTCTCTAGCTAATAGATGGGTACCCCACCCTAAAATGCCCTTATGTCCTATCATGGCATATAAACAAGGATTGCCAAACTGCAATAGCCTGTTTAAAAAGATTTTCCCCACTAAAAGGGGTTGTCTCATCAGAAAAAAATCCAAACTGAAACCGTTTGGGTGGTCATCCGAAAAATCTGATGGATGTGCTCCTGAAATAGCATAAGGCATAAAAAAGTCTGTATACTTTGGTTTACCTGGCCTGGATAACATTTAGTAGAGCTGTTGATTGCGTAGCCTTGATATGTCCAGGCCTTTTATTTCTCTGGTTGTGTGAACAGTGTATGTTTTGTGCATTTGTTTTCAGGTTCTTAGTATCTTTCTAGTTTAGTGTGTATCCTTGGATCTGTTGTGCTGTGGTCTTTCATTGCTGTACTTTGAAGATTGTCTTTTGCCAAGTTGATTTTTAATTTGTCTTGGCTGTCTTGCTGCACATACTGTATTTCAGAGCAGGGTCAGTTTAGTGTTACCGTCATTCATCCGCTCAACCTGTGTGTCATTACCTAATTCCATCCACTCCATTACTGAACTTCCGTCTTCTCCATTTGTCGCTATCTTCACTTGGTGAGTGTATTTGAGTGCATTGCCGTCTGCCTGTGTGGATGCATGCTTCATATATGTTTCTTGCAACTATCTGGTTTTCCCACAATTCAGCATTACTGTAAGTGCTGGGGAGTTTCAAAAGACACAGTAAGGCTACTTTCACACTAGTGTTTTTTGCAGATCCGTCATGGATCTGCCTCCCCCCCCCCCAATACGCTTCCGTTACAACAATACAACCGCATACATCCGTCATGAACGGATCCAGTTGTATTATGTCTTATATAGCCATAACGGATCTGTCAATGGGGGACGTATCTGTTTCTATTGTGTCAGAGAAAATGGATCCGTCCCCATTGACTTACATTGTGTGCCAGGACGGAATCGTCTTGCTCTGCACCACATCGCGGACAGAAAAATGCTGCAGCGTTATTCTGTCCACGATGGGAGTGCAACCAAACGGAACGGAATGCATTTTAGTGCATTCCGTTTCGTTCAGTTCTGTTTTGTCCCCATTGACAATGAATGGGGACAAAACTGAAGCGTTTTCTTCCGCTATTGAGATCCTATGACGTATCTCAATAGCGAAATTGAAATCACTAATGTGAAAGTAGCCTTAGTATTCGGGAAAGGTGACTACTGTAGGTGAAGTCCGGCGCTGCGGTCCAGTTAGTTCTTGGGAAAGGCGACTACTGTAGATAAAATCCAGTGCTGCAGTCCAGTTAGTACTTGGAAAAGGTGACTACTGTAGATAAAATCCAGTGCTGCAGTCCAGTTAGTACTTGGAAAAGGTGACTACTGTAGGTGAAGTCCAGTGCTGCAGTCCAGTTAGTACTTGGGAAAGGCGACTACTGTAGATAAAATCCAGTGCTGCGGTCCAGTTAGTACATGGGAAAGGTGACTACTGTAGGTGAAGTCCAGTGCTGCGGTCCATTTAGTACTTTGAAAAGGCGACTACTGTAGGTAAAATCCAGTGCTGCGGTCCAGTTAGTACTTTGGAAAGGTGACTACTGTAGGTAAAATCCAGTGCTGCTGCCCAGTTAGTACTTAGGAAAGATGACTACTTTATGTGAAGTCCCGTGCTGCAGTCCAGTTAGTACTTGGGAAAGGCGACTACTGTAGGTAAAATCCAGTGCTGCGGTCCAGTTAGTACTTGGGAAAGGCGACTACTGTAGGTGAAGTCCAGCGGTGTGGTCCAGTAAAATACATGGGAGAGGTGACTACTGTAGGTGAAGTCCAGTGCTGCGGTCCAGTTAGTACTTGGGAAAGGCGACTACTGTAGATAAAATCCAGTGCTGCAGTCCAGTTAGTACTTGGGAAAGGTGACTACTGTATGTGAAGTCCAGTGCAGCGGTCCAGTTAGTACTTGGGAAACGTGACTACTGTAGGTAAAATCTAGTGCTGCTGTCCAGTTAGTACTTGGGAAAGGCGACTACTGTAGATAAAATCCAGTGCTGCAGTCCAGTTAGTACTTGGGAAAGGTGACTACTGTAGGTGAAGTCCAGTGCTGCAGTCCAGTTAGTACTTGGGAAAGGTGACTACTGTACGTAAAATCTAGTGCTGCTGTCCAGTTAGTACTTGGGAAAGGTGACTACTGTAGGTAAAGTCCAGTGCTGCAGTCCAGATAGTATTTGGGAAAGGGGACTGCTGTAGGTGAAGTCTAGTGCTGCAGACTTGTGGACAACTGTGGTCTTGCTATTGCCTACTTAAGAGCCTTTTAGCACATTTCATGTGTGTAGGATTTCTTGGGAACAGCATGACACCATGCAGGATGTAGCTGTCAGTCCTTTAATAGTGGACAAGGAATAGCTCTGACTAATGAACAGACAGGATCAGGAGCATCACAGTAACACCTTTTATAATTAATAGAACGTAATTAACAGCACATACAATTTCCTATACCATCATTACAATAACACTTGGGAATACAAATTACTTTCTTCTCCACATTTTAACATGTATTTTTATGTGATACCTACCTAATAATTAATGTGTCACTGCTGACAGGTCCTCTTCAACAGCTACTATATGACCTGGTACAGGCTATTTTTCCATTATATAATATATCAACCTTTTCAGTTTATCTAAATTATGTGTTCTCAATATGGTAAATGCTATCACTAGTAATAAGCTATTGTATGCATGAGTAGGTTTTGCAAGGCTATTCTTGCTGACACTACAGTGAACACTAAAATGGAATCCTGAAGGATTCCATTTTAAGCCAGTCGGATACATGGCCATGTATATCCTGAATCGCTTGTGATTTCTTTTGGGCAGATCACAGAGACATAACTATACTTGAAAAGAAACATGCAAACCAGCTCTCCTTCTAAAAGACAAGAGTACTGAATGTCCCAGTATTACTGTTCTCACAATGAGATGTGCAAGGCAGTTCACCTTCCAAAAGGACAAGAGTACTGAATGTTTCAGGAGAAAGTTAGTTGAGTGGAACCTTGGGGGTGCTCTTTCTCATTTAGGAGACCACCTAGTATGCACACAAATTAGCATATGTTACATCTACTAGCATTAGATAAGCTTAGTGTTCTTTTCTTTTTAGAAGTAAAGCTAATTTGCATACCTTTGGGTTTCTGGGAAATATATTCAAATAAACTTTACCGTCAAAATGAAAAGGACAAAAGAAAAAAGAAAAGAAACACTAAGCCTATCTGATGCATATTTATTTCCCAGAAATGCAGATCAGTAATGGCTGGACTACAGTACTACTCTTGCATAGTATATGGTCTCCCGAATGAGAAAGAGCCTTCCCAAGACCACTCAGCTAACCAAGGGAATTTTCTTTTGAGGCACTCAGTACTCTTGTCCTTTTGGAAGAACTGGCTTACATGTCTCATTCTGAGAAGCATAATACTGGGACATTCAGTACTCGTGTCCCTTTGGAAGGAGAATCGGCTTGCATGTATCTTTTCCAGTGAAGTATTATTTATGAGTCTCTCTTAGAGTGTTATATAACGATTTTTAGGGCAATTATTACTGTCCCTGTCTTCCCTTTTACTGTATACATAGCACTCAATGAGAACTGTGTATACAGGTCAGGAAGTGGCCATGATGCTTCCTGCTCTCATCCCAGCAATCGTGCAGAGTAACTGTAGGGGCAGCTGTGTCTTAGCAGACCTAAATCCGTTCTACAGGTTTTATTCCCCTGGAACTGGGGCTAATATGGCAGCCCTAATTACAGGAGAAATCAGCAATAAAAAAATAATGTAATGTGAAAACACTGCTAAAGGACTTGTATGACATTATGGGGGGCATAATGTGAAAATTATCGATTAGAAAAATAGAACCACCACTAGTCCACACCATAGCGTCTAGCGTCTGTCAGATACATATCCCCTATATTAAAATGCCCATAACGGAAAGGGGACACAATTTAAAAAGTATTTAGTTGCACTTTGTGCGATAAAAAAAAAGAAAAAATGTAAAAAAACAGACTATTTTCACCTTTTCATTTTACATTTTTTTAGGTGTAACAATAACAATAGAAAATACAGGTGCACTCTGCGGTCTTACTAAACCCTCATACTGATGTTAAAATTGACATTTGGATTTGAGCTCTTTCTGCCTTTTTACCACCATGCCATTTTTTCTATTTTTCTAGGTGTACAAAATAAAAACAAGAAATACTAAAATAACATGAAACATGAAAATAAAGCCCGATAAATGAAATAAAGATGCAGATATTACAATGTAACAATATTAATATAAGAGACAGGTGCACTCTGCGGTCTTACTAACCCTCATTCTGATGTTAAAATTGAGAATTAGCCAAAATATCCTACTGTGGAGGACATGTCTGAGCCCGAGCCCCGCGCCAAGATTTCTCCAGTAGCTCAGGTCCTAACACTCACATACCTGTGCCATATGGGCAATAACAGGAGCCAGTGGGCTAAATTACAGGAGTGTAAAGGCCGACTCGCAGAAAACTCCCCAGTCACCTCCAGCATGTTGCCATGCCTGCAATGAGAGGAGGGAGAAGGCTGCGAGCCCCACCCAAGACTGGCCGATATTGCCCAGGCCTTACAGGTGCACCAAAATGTAGCCTGTGGATGGACATCAGGCACATTTACCTACGAGTTTTTACACCTCCAAATAACTCAATATACAAAGCGACTGAAAAAATGGTGTGGTGTTAAACAGGCAGGAAATACTCAAACCCAAATGCAGTTGTGCATATATAAACAGGGGAGCAGATCCTGCACTTGTGGCCCGTTGCTAATGGCGATTCCCAGCAAAAATGCATACAATTGAGGATACCCGCAGCAGACCACAAGTAGGGATGTCCCGATACCATTTTTTTAAGACCGAGTACGAGTACCGATACTTTTATTTAAGTACTCGCCGATACCAATTACCGATACCTCGTATAAATAGCGGCGCAGTTGCCGATAGCAATGAAAAAAATTAAAGCTGGAATTTGGTTGCTATGGACAACGGCTTTTCTTTTCCTTTGTACAAGTGTTAATAAATTGATAAATGGGAATATAATAGTGTTTTCCAACCAATGTGCATCCAGGGGGATCTGTGGATGGCACTGTTATGGGGGGATCTGTGGGTGACGCTGTTATGGGGGGATCTGTGGGTGACGCTGTTATGGGGGATCTGTGGGTGACGCTGTTATGGGGGATCTGTGGATGACGCTGTTATGGGGGATCTGTGGGTGACGCTGTTATGGGGGATCTGTGGGTGACGCTGTTATGGGGGATCTGTGGGTGACGCTGTTATGGGGGATCTGTGGGTGACGCTGTTATGGGGGATCTGTGGGTGACGCTGTTATGGGGGATCTGTGGGTGACGCTGTTATGGGGGATCTGTGGGTGACGCTGTTATGGGGGATCTGTGGGTGACGCTGTTATGGGGGATCTGTGGGTGACGCTGTTATGGGGGATCTGTGGGTGACGCTGTTATGGGGGATCTGTGGATGACACTAATGGGGGGATCTGTGGATGACACTAATGGGGGATCTGTGGATGACACTAATGGGGGATCTGTGGATGACACTAATGGGGGATCTGTGGATGACACTAATGGGGGATCTGTGGATGACACTAATGGGGGATCTGTGGATGACACTAATGGGGGATCTCTGGATGACACTATGGGGATCTCTGGATGACACTGTGGGGATCTCTGGATGACACTGTGGGGGATCTCTGGATGACACTGTGGGGATCTCTGGATGACACTGTGGGGATCTCTGGATGACACTGTGGGGATCTCTGGATGACACTGTCAGGGGCTATGTGGATAACACATATATAGCATATTATGCTATATACGTGTCATCCACAGATCCCCCATTAGTGTCATCCAGAGATCCCCCACAGTGTCATCCAGAGATCCCCACAGTGTCATCCAGAGATCCCCACAGTGTCATCCAGAGATCCCCCACAGTGTCATCCAGAGATCCCCACAGTGTCATCCAGAGATCCCCCACAGTGTCATCCAGAGATCCCCCACAGTGTCATCCAGAGATCCCCACAGTGTCATCCAGAGATCCCCACAGTGTCATCCAGAGATCCCCCACAGTGTCATCCAGAGATCCCCCACAGTGTCATCCAGAGATCCCCATACACAAGTGGCCGGAATGACTAACTTTTGATGCGGTCTCCCTCGGTCAGGCGCTCAGTCTCTCCATGCTCCTCCTGCCCAGCGCGCCTTCTACATTCATAAAGTGGGCGGAGCACGCAGGAGGGACGTGAGGTGCTTGGAGGAATCGGGCAGCTTGAGCTCTCAGTTCCTCCATGCGCCTCATGTCCCGCCTGCTCGCTCCGCCCACTTTTATGAATGAAGAAGGCAGGCGGGGCTGGAGGAGCATGGAGGGACTGAGCGCCTGACCTGAGGGGGACTGGGCAGGTTAGGTTTAAGCTGCCGGACCGGAACTTCCGGTATCGGCAGCGGTATCGGCGGCATTTTCACGAGTACAAGTACTCGTGAAAATGCCGGTATCGGTCCCGATACCGATACTGGTATCGGTATCGGGACATCCCTAACCACAAGTACCACAATAGACATCCTACACACGGTGGCAGTTGTGTGGATGTGACAAACAATATAACAATGTAACAATAATAATAGAACAGACAGGTGCACTCTGCGGTCTTACTAACCCTCATTCTGATGTTAAAGGATAACTGTCACATTTAGACCCTAATTTCAGTTTTCATGTATGTAGTTACTAATATGATAATATTCCTGAATCAATAACTATTAGACTTTCTTACCCCTTATTTAATAAGATTCAGCCCTTAGCAACCAGTCTGCATAAAACTGCAATTTCACTATCCTGTTAAGATGGCCGCCCCCAGCCCTGAGGCTAATCCATAGGACACCTGCAGTGAAGTTAGTGAAGACCAGCTCTGTATAGGGGGGTCTTGCAGTGAAGTTCCCAGGTCTGGCTGAAGCCTGTAGTCCTTCTACAAGCTCTCCTCTTATCAGATAAGGCTGTCATTTATACACTGAGCAGCCACATTGTCCAGCACTGCTAAGGGAGTGTCTGCCAAGCACAGGCATGTGGAGAAGTTCACACACACAGCCCAGCACTGTTATCTCCTGTCAGGAAGAACCTGGCTTTTTATACATTCCCTTACTATGTTGACTCACTATCAGTTCCCAGTGCACGCAGCGTGCTCCGTCCTCTCATCTGGTAGACGGAAGGAGCATAGCAACCTGATTTTATCTCAGGTAAATATAGCCAATACTGGGGACTTTTAGGTGGCTTTTAGGGGTTATTTATTTAAGAATCAGAAATTAAAACAGGGCCAACAAGGTAATATTAATCACCAGAATCCAATAGTTAAATAGTTAAAAAAAAAAAATAAATTGGACAGTTATACTTTAAAATTGAGAATTAGCCAACATGTCCTACTGTAGAAGACATGTCTGAGCCCGAGCACCGCGCCAAGGTTTCTCAAGTAGCTCGGGTCTTAACACTCACCTACCTGTGCTGTATGGGCAATACCAGTGGCCAGTGGGATGCAGATATTATTTAAATAATTTTGTATCCACATGTACTAATAAAAAATGAAAATCTGTCTGGTCAGGAATTGAGGAAAATTATCTGGTCTTTAACAGGTTAGAGCTATAATCTGGTTCACGAAAAAAAATATTAACGTTAACTGGGGAACGAACAAAACACTTTCATGGTGACCTAATTTTAATCTATTTAGTTGCAGATATATCAATTCTGGGTTTCATCTGCTACCATTCAAGATGGCTACACTGCTTCTCATCGGTAATCAGACACCCTTCCTACTTGTCTAGCCCTGGTCTTCTATTGGCCAGCACTGTTCACATAATGAGTGCTGGCCAATCTAAGGAAAGCAGAAGGTCTCCTAAGGGTCCTTAGGGAAACTAGAGCATTACCAGTTTTCATTTAAAATTGAGATGTCTTCATGAGCAACCCCTTTAATTGTAGAATTCTATTTAAATTGCAATTTTGAAAAGTAGAATGGTGGAGAAAGAGAACTTTGTTACTATTACTTTGTACACTACAGAGTATACTGTATATATGAAAATGTGACTAATTTACTGATATTATCTACAATATAGGCTCCACTGCCATTCCTTTTGTTCATTCTGATGTTTTTTTTACTTTAAACTACTACAGTGGAGACAATTTGGATTAAAAGGTAGACAAGAGAGTGTTCTTCTTTAAAGGGTTTGTTTAAGTTGTTTTTATTAATGACCTATTCTATTCTCAGGTTAGGTCATCCAGATCAGAACGTTGGGGTCTGACACCTGGCATGCCCACCGATCAGCGGTTTGAAGAGAAGGCACGTGCCATGCCAGCACTGCCTCCTCTTTATTGTTTACATGCTCTCTGCCGCATCCGCAGTTGCAATTACACCTAAGCCATCACTTTCATTTCAATGGAACGGCTTGTTCCTATTCAAATGTATACATAAGCAGGAAAGAAGATTGCTGTGCTCACCTGTACATACCCTTAGGAGGCACGGATATGCCTGGATCTGGCGTCTTGACAATGTCCAAAATAAAACAAGAAAATCCAGCTTCCCATAAACGCGTGGTTAACCTTTATTCTTCAAATAGATAAAATCGAAAAGTGACACAATGCAGAAAAATTGCGCTGAGGTCTACGCGTTTTGGATATCAAACAAATGTGTAATCCTTAGTCATGTGAGAACTGAGATTTTAATACGTGAATCACATATTTAAATCTTTTTGACTAGGTAATAACTTCATAATCCAGTAGGCCAGTAGAGATTCTGTTCACATAACATTTATGTGTTAAACAGATGGAAATATTTTATGCAGGTCAATAATTGCCCAACAGAACACAATATATCATAACAAGCACTAGCGGTTGGGTAATAGTTCGGTCAATAAATGGTTATGACAGAATATGACACAGCTGGTTCTCTTGGTTACATAATACGCTATAGATTTACGAATTCATGTGCGCTAGCAGTTATACTGTACCAATCGTTTATGGGAATGTTATATGTAATTATGTTATTCAATAGGAATATGATCTTACTATGATGAAAACATGTTTTTCAATTAATTGAGTGAAATTCTTCTTTGTGAACAATATACATATATAAGTAAAAGAGCTGATTGAATTCCGTCTTACAATTCCGTTACGGTTATACGATGTTATAACGGAAAGCAATAACGGAATTCATAACGCTGATGTGAACCCGGACT
Organism: Bufotes viridis; assembly: GCA_033119425.1. Classification (NCBI taxonomy): domain Eukaryota; kingdom Metazoa; phylum Chordata; class Amphibia; order Anura; family Bufonidae; genus Bufotes; species Bufotes viridis. Next base: position 236,246,099 of record CM065590.1, read on the forward strand.
TATGCACAATAGGTGCATATTAAATTGTAAGTTCTATTATTTTATTCAGATCATTTCATGCTAGAATTATTTTCTGATTGTTTTACACAACTTGTCATTGAGCTCTGATACATTAAACCTTCCTTCATGACTGATTTTTGAAGAGCTGTGTATGGGCTCATAGTCTTATGGGTTCTTTGGAAGCTTTGAAAAATAAAGGCATGTGATCATCCATGTAACACAATACTGGAACATCCCTTGCAGCTGTTTTCTGTATGCCTGATTTTTTTTATTTAGCCTCTTTTTTATTTGGACTCTTTTTTAGTCCACTCATATTCCATATTTCTTATTCAGTTGTCTGTTATGTGGTCACTTTATGTTGCATTGTGTTAGGAACTACCGTATATACGAGTCATATCCTTGGCTTCTCTGCTTGAGAAATGTTTAAATATAATAATCAAAAAGAAAATCGCTCCTGGCAGACAGTCTTTACCCTTAGAATTGTAGTTCTACTTGATAAAATGATGGAGCAATTTTGGTATCACAGTATCACAGTCAGATTATTCTTTCCTTTCCCTTGTTTCCTTTTTATTCTTTTTTATATGCTGAAATTGTATGCCTGGACTTTGTGTTCATAATGAAAGTAAGGGTACTTTCCCACTAGCGTTATTCTTTTCCGGCATAGAGTTCCATTCTAGTGGCTCAATACCGGAAAAGAACTGATCAGTTTTATCCTAATGCATTCTGAATTAGAGTTGTTTCGATACCAAAATTTTGATTCGGTATCGATACCATAAAAAAGTATCGCGATACTCGATACCATTCGATACCATGCGAAAAAAATAAAACGCCAAAAAAGTCACGTGCATTCCACATTTTATGGAACGGCCGGGCCATAATACAACAGTCCTATCCTATTTTTGGGGGGGACAAGGTGTGGGCGTTCACCACATAAAAGAGGATTTTTTTGATAGTTTGGACTTTTCGGACGCAGCGATATGTAATATTTTATTTATTTATTGTTTATATATATTCTATATGTAAAATTGGGAAAGGGGGTGATTTATGCTTAATATTTTGGTGTACTTTTTTTTTATACTTTTTTTTTTTTTTTTTACAGTTTATTTATAACCTTTTCCCCCCCTTAGGGGCTAGAACCTGGGATCATTTTCATCCTATTCACCCTAATAGAGCTCTATTAGAGTGAATAGGGCTTCACACTGTCCCGGCTGCCCTGTGCATAGTGCACACAGCAGCAGGGAGCTGATCATGGCAGCCAGGACTTCAATAGCGTCCTTGTTGCCATGGTAGCCGATCGGAGCCCCAGCATTACACTGCTGGGGCTCTGATTACTGCCACCGAGGAGGAGGTGAGGGGACCCTGTGGCCACTGCCCCCAATGACTTCAATACTGGGGGGGGGAGGGAGAAAGGGGGGGATGGGGCGCTGGTCACTATTATCTTTAATACTGGGGATAGGGGGGCGCACTGGCCACCAATGTCTTTAATACTGGGGATGGGGCTCTGCGATCCGTGGCAATTAACCCCTCAGGTGCAACACCTGAGGGGTTAACTGCCGCGGATCGCAGCGCTCTGTCACAGGCAGGGTGTTGGCAGTGTATTCCTGCTGCCTGCGTTTGTATATGAATGGTTACTTGTCATTGGTGGCCAGTGCGCCTGCCCCTCCTCCGCCCCTCTCGCTCTATTGGTTGCAGCGTCAGCACAGGAGAAGGAAGAGACTGCCTCCTTCTCCCCATTCTGCCAAGGAGAACATGGCCGCGCTGAGAGCAGCGCAGCCACGTTCTCTGATACTGGGCTGTGCGGCAGCACAGCCCAGTATCGATAAAACACCAATCGAGCTCGATACCAGCGAAAAGTATTGAATGGTTATCGAAAGTTCGATATCCGCAACAACCCTATTCTGAATGGAGAGAAATCCGTTCAGGATGCATCAGAATGTCTTCAGTTCAGTCACTGCATGTTTTTTGGACGGAGAAAATGCCGCAGCATGCTGCGGTATTATCTCCATCCAAAATTCCGGAACACTTGCCGGAATGCCGGATCCGGCATTAATTTACATTGAAATGTATTAGTGCATTAGTGCATTTTTAACTAAAATTTGTGTATCAGTTAAAAATACCGCATCGACAGATCCGTTCTTCTGGTCTGCGCATGCGAAATGTGAAAAAAAATGTCAAAGAGGCAGTGAACAATTGAATAAATTTACGCCAGTAAAATAAACATGAAATACATAATATTCCAAAGTATAGTATGCTGTGCGTCATAGTTATGACTAACTATGACGCATAGCATACTCAACTTTGGAATATTATGTATTTAATGTTTATTTTAGGCTTCGTTCACATCACCGTTTGTCTTTTCCGTTCTCCGGCTCCGTTCAGGAGCCGGAGAACGGAAAGGACGGATGGTGTACATAACTGACACCTAACTGACACCAACGGAGCCTAAAGACCCCATAGACTTTAATAGGGTCCGTTTGGTGTCCGCTCAGAACATGATTTTTGAGCGGACATGAAAGTACTGCATGCAGGACTTTCGTGTCCGCTCAAAAATCATGTTCTGAGCGGACACCAAACGGACCCTATTAAAGTCTATGGGGTCTTTAGGCTCCGTTGGTGTCAGTTAGGTGTCAGTTATGTACACCATCCGTCCTTTCCGTTCTCCTGCTCCTGAACGGAGCTTGAGAACGGAAAAGACGAACGGTGATGTGAACGAGCCCTTACTGGCGTACATTTATTCAATTGTTCACTGCCTCTTTGACAATTCCTTATACACTGCGTATTCTATATATCTATATTCTCCACTTAGACTGATTTATAGTTTCTGCAGTTTTCTTTTCTCCCTAGCTTTTATTTATTGTTATTTCTCATTTACAATATATGTTCTAATTTGTACCATGTATCAAAAATGTTTAGGCCGTGACCATGCGCACGCTCAGACCTTTAAAAGTGTAAAAAAAAAAAATAACGGATCCGTTTTTCCGGATGACAACCGGAGAGACGGATCTGGTATTGCTATGGATTTGTGAGACGGATCCGCATCTTGATCCGTCTACAAATGCTGCCCATTTGCATACAGATTGCCGGATTCAGCAGGCAGTTCCGGCGACAGACCTGCTTGCCGGATCCTCACAACGCAAGTGTACAACGATTTGTAGAGTCTTTTTTTTTTTTAAATATTTTTTTTTATTATATTAAACACAACGAAATTATTGCCCCAACAAATACTAATAAAATATTTTACAGCATTCCCCTAATTTAATGACTAATCTTAATTGATTAGTACATTTCAACAGTTAGGGTGGGTTCACACTAGCGTTATGCATTCCATTATTGCTTTCCGTTATAACATGGTTATAACGGAAAATAACGGAATGCCCAGACAGAATGCAAAACGGAAGCCTTTAAAAGGCATTCCGTTTTCTTTCCGTCATAATACAGGTCTATGGAAAAGCATAACAGATCCGTCTGGGTCCCGTTATGCAAGACGGAAAACAAAGTCCTGTCCACTGTTTTCCGTCTTGCATAACGGGAACCAGACGGATCCGTTATGCTTTCTCATAGACTTGTATTATGACGGAAAGCAAACGGAATGCCTTTTGAAGGCTTCCGTTTTGCATTCCATCATAATTGAAGTCTATAGGCAAAAGAACGGATCCGTCCTTCCGTCTTATGGATTCCGTTATGTTCCGTTATAACCACGTTATAACGGAAGGCCATAACGGGATGCATAACGCTAGTGTGAACCCACCCTTACTTGTAAATTTTTTCAACTTTATTAGAATACTAACAATTGGCGTCCTGATTGTATATGATATAATGTGTTCTGGGAAAAGAAATCTGTCATAAATCAACACAGTCATTTTTTTATTAAAGGGGTTGTCCGCTTTTTTTTATATTGATACTTATCCTCAGTATAGATGCAAAAAAAGGGGGTCAGTCAGCACATCCCATTGTGCAGGTGCACGCTGCCATGGCTAGAAACAAAGAAAAAAAGACTGCAACAGCACTCTGCAAACACAAATAAAGTAAAAAATTGCCATAATTATAGAAAACATTCTGGTGCTAATGCTACACTTATTTAGCAAATTTGAGATTCTTGGCAAATACATTTTGTACAAAATTATTTGGGCCCGTCTGCCAAACCTGCTCTCCGTCACAATTCCAGCGGCAAGCAGGTGTAATTACAATGAAGCCATCCCATTCACTTCAGTGAAGAAGAAGGAGCTGTCTCATTGACGTAAATGGGACGGCTGAGATGTAATTACCGTATATAGGATAGGCCACCAATATCAGATTGGTGGGGGTTCCTGCATATCCGCTGATCAGCAGTTTCAGAACTACACTATGCAGGACCTACACTACACCACTGTATGTTGGACAGAGCTAGTAACTGCAGCTCTTCTACCATTAGTATCATGCAGATGGGAATTATGTATTCGTGTGTGCTCATTTCCAGACAAATTGTTAAGGAAGATCCGAATGTTTTGTTGTCATAGGCCATCTATGGCCTTCTGTGAATTAGTCCACCTAACCAGGGACATAGCCGGGTGCAGGGATAGCAGCAGGGGCGGACTGGAAACTTAATATGGCCCTGGAAAAAATACTAAAAGTGGCCCCGTTTTGTAGTCTGGTCCAAATTGATGGAAGGCAGAGCCAGCAATACCATATTGTGGCACATTATACCACCCCAACAGAGCCAAATACCACAGTCGATCACAAAATACTGCCGCCAGTAGCCCAAAATACATCCCCAAAAACTTCCACTAGCTGGCTGTGAGGAGGGCCCAGGTGGCCCCCTGTGCGTTGGCCCACCGGCAAATTTCCCTGTAAGGTCTATGGCCAATCCGGCCCTGGATAGCAGTATCATCTAAGCATGGTGACTAAGTTGGACCAAAGGCCTATATTATACATGGCACCTGGTAGGTGGGGGTGCTTGTTAAAGATATTGCTAGTATATGCCACCACTATGTGATTGGTAGGGTTTCAACTTCTGGGACCCCAATTGATTCTTAAAATGAAGAGGAAGCAGTTGTTGTATAGTGCAGTGTCCCTTTCACTATTTTTTGCTGGAAGCACCATTGTCTGGGACACTACAGCGTAATCTTATTCAAGCGAGTGGGACTGAAACTGCATTTGCCCTCACTGACAAGTGAGCGGGAGTACCAGTGTGTATTGAAGACTTAGAAGAAGGTTGTTCCCTTCACCCTTGGGATTATAGCTATAACTATAGAAGATGGGAAAACCCCACATGCTTTTGTATTGTGGGCGATATAAACAATTTGCAATATAAACGATATTAATTTGGCTAACGATAGAGATTTTGTCTATATGGCCCTACCGTGATAAAACATGGCATGCACCGCTCTCGGCGCGCACCATGCTATCCTGAGCCGGCACAGTGGAGAAGGAGGGAGTCCCTCCCTCCCCACTGTATGCGGCTGCCGCTGACCACCGATGAGAACAGTATTATATTAATTTCGCCGCCCCCCCCCCCCCCACTGTATTATAGTCATTGGTGGCAGTGGCCCCAGGGTCCCCCCTCCTCACCTATTGGTGGTGCAGTGGCAGCTTCTGATCGGAGCCCCAGCAGTGTAATCCTGGGGCTCTGATCAGTTACCATGGCAGCCAGGACGCAGCTGAAGCCCTGGCTGCCATGGTAAGCTCCCTGCTGCTGTGTGCACTATGCACAGGGCAGCAGGGACAGTGTAAAGTTCTATTCACCCTTCTAGCCCCTAAGGGGGGTTAATAGTTAGAAAAAAAAAGTTTTACCCCCCCCCCAAAAAAAATATATATATTAAAATGAAATCACCCCTTTTCTAATTTTACATATAAAAATATAAACACAATAAAAAATAAATATATTACATATCGCCACGTCCGAAAAATCTGAATGATTAAAATATCAAAAATATCTCCTATGTGGTGAACAGAACAACAGAATTTTTTTTTTTAAAAACACACAATTTACCATTTTTGGTCACCTTGTGCCCCCCAAAAAAATGTTGGTGTTTTGAAGGGGGCACCTGTGATTTGAAGGGGCTGATGGCGCTGACTTGGGGACATGGATGATGGCAAATGGCAATGGCATGGGGCTAGGAGTGGGTGATATAAACGATATGCTATATAAACAATATGAATTTGGGCAACAATATAGATTTTGTCTATATCGCCCTACTGCGATCGATGACCACATAATAATATATTGCCATATATATATCGTTATCGCACATGCTTCAACTTATATCGCAATATAGATTTTAGGCCATATCGCCCAGCCCTAATTCCAACTAATTCAAGCTTATCTTAATTGTAAAAGGGTTCACTCTTAAGGCCTCTTTAGATTGCTTAATCGTTCCTTCACGACAATCGTCTGCTCGTCAGTGGAGGAGAAAGCTGCATTTAAATGCGGCAATCTCCTCCACAGTATAGGGAGGAGTGATTGTTAATTGCTCGTCCCCATACAGAATCATTATTTGCCAGCAAGAGAGTGTGTTCAGATGGCACAATCTGCTGCCAGCAAATGACCGTATCAATAGCAAAAAAGAAAAAACAAAGAGCAACATGCAAAAGTATTGAAAAATTATCAAAAAACTTTATTGATCATATAAAAATTACAAACCATAGAAGGAGGTGACAGGAGAACACAGACGCCACCCAGGACCCTGTAGCGAGATATACACCACATATATCTAGCACCGCTGAAAAGGTGTTACAAGAAAGCCTATCGCTTAACTGTTGTATTATCAATATGGTATATCAAGCCTTAGGCTACATGCACACGACCGTTGCCTGCCTCCGCGTCCGCTCCTCCTTGAAATTTTGCGTCCGTCAAAAAAAACGGATGACGGACCGTTTTTTTTGACGGACCGTTTTTTTTGACGGATCCATTGTAAAAATGCCTATCCTTGTCCGCAAACGTGAAAAAAATAGGACATGCACTATTTTTTTGACAGAATGAAAACACGGATCACGGATGCGGAACACAAACGGTTGACCATCCGCATTTTTTGACGGACCCATTGAAATGAATGAGGAAGCATCCAATCCGTGAAAAAAAACGGAACGGACGCGGAAACAAACAACGGTCGTGTGCATGGGGCCTTACTAAGGTCTGTCAAAGTATCCGCAAATAAAGCCATAATAAATATGAATGTCTCTGTACATTTACAATGCAGATATTATGAGGCAACAGTAATAACACGAGCAGTGCTAACACAAAACCCAAGAGGGTACTCACCAAAAAGTAACTAGAGATAAGGGACCAGGATGGCGTCGCCGAAACGCGCGTCGGGGCTGACGCCATCCTGGTCCCTTATCTCTAGTTACTTTTTGGTGAGTACCCTCTTGGGTTTTGTGTTAGCACTGCTGGTGTTATTACTGTTATTCTTTTTTTACTTTTGCATGTTGCTCTTTGTTTTTTCTTTTTTGCTATTGATACGGTCGTTGCAGAGTATATGCAGATAAATATGTTGCAGGTATTTCAGCAATAGAGGCCCCACTATTGAGTGTACAATTTATTGATGGGCATGAGATACCTCCGGTGTCATTTTCTGTTTGCCAGCAAATGACGAACGCTCAGGTTATCCGATGAACGAGCATTTCATTTATCCATGGGTTAATCTGCAGCACCTTTATATTGGCAGATTATCGTTAAAGAGCGTTTCTATAAATACTTGTTATCGATGATCTGCCCAATGTTCAGGCAGTGTGAAGGGGTCTTTAGTGCCCATGTCCCTCACATTATATTTACTGTTGGGAATCTGGAAAACTGTTAAATATTGTGAAAAATTGAAGATTGCAATAATATTAAATTAGACAACAGTCCAAGGGTATCCAAGGTATATAATCGCCAATGTACAGCATCTGTGGCTCATGCTGATGCTGCCCATATGTCCGATACACTCAGGTCATCATATGAGACCATCCAGATATGGTGACCTATTTAAGCTATCATAGACATTTGCAGTTTACAGAATATAGTCAGTTCTAGTACACTAAGATGTCTTCCTACTCAACGCTCAGAATTGTCACAGGACTGTGCTGTCTGTAGTGGTCCCAAACAAGACATCCTTAAAGGACATCTGTCGGCAGATTTGTACCTATGACACTGGCTGACCTGTTACATGTGCACTTGGCAGCTAAAGGCATCTGTGTTGGTCCCATGTTCATATGTGTCCGCTTTGCTGAGTTTTAATATATGCAAATAGCTTATTTGCCAACGGCTCTGCTCTCTCATCAACTGTCGTGCCCTCTGCACTGTGATTGGCAGGACCAGGCAGTGTAAACATCATCACTCCTGGTCCTGTCAATCAAAGTGGAGGGGGCACGACAGTTGATGAGAGAGCAGAGCCTCTAGATATAATTTTTTTCAGCAATTCAGGCACATACAGTATGAAAATGTACCAACACAGATGCCTTCAGCTGCCAAGTGCACATGCAGTAGACCAGCCAGTTTCATAGGTACAAATCTGCCGACAGATGCCCTTTAAACGTGAAATACATGTTATTTAACTTTATCTCGTGCTGATGCTGTGCAGACGTTTTTAGCTGTCTTTTTAAATGATATTCTGTATGTCCTCAGTCAGAGATAATTAGCTTTATCTTTGTAGTCTTCACCTGCTTCCTTCCTTGGAGATTTAATTGCAGTTTTCTAATATTCAATGGGAAAACCAATAAAATGAGATTACAGGGTGCAGTCATCTTGTTTCACCGCAATGATCAGCCATGGTCCCTTGTTAATTACGCAATGAATGGCTGAATCTTATCTTGTCATGAGGAGCTTGTATGTGATAATGATCGCTGAATATCGAGTCCTTGGAAAATTGAGCAGCATGAATGGACGACACTGATGATGTACCAATGAGGCTAATAACTCGTTAAATTGAAATTAAAGGACTAAAAGAGTTGAAAAAACTCATTAAATCAGTAACTGTCTTATGTTTGTTGTTTGTCTCCTAAAATACTTGTTTGATTACAAATGTAGACATTTAATAGCATACAGTAATCAATATTTCAGTAGAAAGGCCATGGATTTCTTGAAGGGAGGTGTGGCCATCATGTACTGTGGATTTGTGGACAGTAGCGGCCCACGATGTAAGGCTGAGTCCACACTGTGTTTCCGAGTGTTTTTTCAGTGTTTATTGCCTTGCACGTTTTTCTGCAGTCATGTTGCATGGGAGTATATAGTTAGTTAGGAGGAGGTTTATATTGTCAGCATTTTGGTATTGGTGTTTATAGCATTACTGTGATCAAAACAAACTGAAAGTACGGCCATTATTCTGCAGAGTTCAACAGACTTTTCAATACAACTTCAAAATGCCTAAAAAGGAAAAAACAATTGCATTGTTTAAAAACCACCAGAAAGTAGTCGTTTTGTAGGCATTTAAAAAAAAAAAGCCCTGTCTGAACCAGAACTACTAGGGACCTGTAAAGAAATGATGGAGGATTAAAGGAATTTCACACCATTTGCATGCTTCTGCCCCTCACCCTCTTTGAGTTAGGCCGTTTACAGGGCCGGTGCAAGGATTTTTGCCGCCCTAGGCAAAAGAAAAGTTTGCCGCCCCCCCCCCATGTGACATCCCATGTGCCCCACCCATATGATCTGCCATAATAACTAACGCGAGGGCCGCCGTGTTTACATTAAAAAGCCTGCAGGGAAAGGCTATAGAGACCAGAGCCACTACATTTAGCTGCAGAGGTTCTGGGGACTATAGTGTCCCTTTAATGTGAGGTAAATTAGAGACTAGTCCCATGAATAATGTACTAGATCGCCTACTTACACCCAGATGAGGATGATGATGGGCTCTGGCTCCACTGGTCTGGTGTGGGACAGGCTCTCTGGTGGCAAAAATCAATGTTCTGGGAGAACGGGAAGCGGCTCCATTTTTTGGGGCCCTTTACACAGTTCAAGGTCTGGGCCCCAGGAGAGTATGCCCATAAGGCCCACCCATAAGTCCACCTACATGTTCCACCCATGAGTTTGTTCACAGTGGGTGAAGTGTGTAGGGGATGTGTTATGTGTTGCTGTAGAGAATCTAATGTGTGTGCTTATGGAATGTAGTGTATAGGGATAGCAGTGTGTGTAGTGGATGCAGTGTGTAGTGGATGCAGTGTGTGTGTGTGTAGTGGATGCAGTGTGTGTGTAGTGGATGCAGTGTGTGTGTAGTGGATGCAGTGTGTGCAGTGGATGCAGTGTGTGTGCGCAGTGGATGCAGTGTGTGTGCAGTGGATGCAGTGTGTGTGTAGTGGATGCAGTGTGCAGTGGATGCAGTGTGTGTGTAGTGGATGCAGTGTGCAGTGGATGCAGTGTGTGTGTAGTGGATGCAGTGTGCAGTGGATGCAGTGTGTGTGTAGTGGATGCAGTATGCAGTGGATGCAGTGTGTGTGTAGTGGATGCAGTGTGTGTGTGGAGTGTATAGGGAGACCAGTGTGTAGGTGATGCAGTGTGGGTGTGTGCAAGGGATAGAAAGAAGTGTATAAGGTTTGTGTTGTGTGTTTCTGAATGTGTGTACAGAGTGCGTTCTGTGAATTTGTGTTTGCATGTGTAAGGCTCCATTCACACATCCACAATTCTGTTCCGCATTTTGCGGAACGGAATTACGGACCAATTTATTTCTATCCACACTCCCGGGTCCACACTACCATCCCGCAAAAAAATAGAACATGTCCTATTCTTGTCTGCAATTGCGGACAAGAAAAGGCATTTTCTATGAGAGTGCCGGCGATGTGCGGTCCGCAAAATGCGGAACGCACATTGCTGATGTTGGTGGTTTGCGGATCCGCAAAACACACTTGGATGTGTGAATGGAGCCTAAGAGATGCATTGTGTTTCAGTGTGTGTAACGGATGCAGTGTGTGTGTGTGATGGATGTCAAACTCTCCCCCCCCCCCCAGTAACTCTCTTTCTTACCCCCCTCCCTTGTGTCACTCTTTTCCCCTTCTTGTCACTCTCATTACCCCATCATTACTCTTATTCCCCCTAGTCACTCTCTTTCTTGCCCCCCTTGTGTCACTCTGTTCCCTCCTGTCAGTCCCTCTAGTGTGGTGTGGCCGCCCCTTCTTGTCACTTCTGTCATCTCACCCCCATCTCACCCCATCATTCCCCCTCCCCTCTTGTGTCACTCTGTCCCTCCTGTCAGTCCCTGTGGAGTAGGGCGCAGTATTAAGGCAGACAGTGTGAGCACTTCCCTAGTGTCAGTCCCTGTGGAGTAGCATGGCCGAGCTCTGTCCGGTTCCGCGGGTACAGAAGCATTTGTTCCCTGTACCCGGCCGGACTGAGAGGAAGTGCACACTAAGTGAGCACTTCCTGTCAGTCCGGACAGGTACAGGAAACAAAAGCTCCTGTACCTGCGGACTGTACAGAGCTCAGCCGCGCTACTCCAGTCCACAGGGACTGACACTAGGGAAGCGCTCACACTATCTGCCTTAATACTGCGCCCGGGCGGTGCGCACACAGGGACGCGTCAGCCCGGGCGGGAGCCGGCGCCCCCAGCAAGAGTGCGCTCTACGCGGTGGCGTACTCTGCTTATGGGTGGCGCCGGCCCTGGCCGTTTATCAGTTTTTTTTGTTTCAGTAATGTTTCTATTTCCATTTTTCAGGATCGCAAACGTAAACGGAAGTATATAATAATATTTAAACAGTAAGTACATAAAAAAATTTGGCTGGGCTTAAAATTTTCAATAGATGGTTCCCCAAAAATGGAATGGATGCGGAAGACATGCGGATGCATTCAATTTTTTTGGTGAACCATTGACTTGAATGGAGCCACGGAACGTGATTTGCGGGCAATAATGGGACATGTACTATCTTTAAACGGAATGGAAATACAGAAACAGAATGCATACGGAGTACCTTCCGTTGTTTTTGCAGGCCCATTGAAGTGAATGGTTCTGCATACGGCCGCAAATGGAACGCAAAAAATGGAACGGAGGCGGAAAAAAAATACGGTAGTGTGCAGGAGGCCTAAGAGTTGAAAGTGATATATGGGTTCCAAAGCAGATGTGGTATGCTATCCCATTATATCAGCTATGGAGTGGTGGCCTGACAGAATTCTAAAACATAGTTGAGACAAATCTTTTAGGCCCCTAAAAATCTCAAAAAATTACCAAGTGCAGTTTTTGTTACAGTCTGTATCTTTGGGGGGAATGGCGAAGTCCTTAAAAATGAAAAATGTTATACCAAAAAACTGTAATATATAGAGTAAATATTTGACTAAAACATAACTCTTCTTATATGGTAGTATAGTGGTTGTTTATTTACTATGATCTCTCACATGGTGTAATATACCTGCCCTATTTATTGCTTCATGTATTCCCTAGCACCTCCTGTCACATTCATTGACTCTGCCTCTACTCCTCAGGGATCTCAGGGACCCCTGGGGAAAGATCTGGCTGCACCTGATGCGTGGGTATCACAATGGGTGTAAGAGAAATGCCATCTAGTGTCTTTATACTTTATGTTTTTACGCTTTTATTTTCCTTATGCTTTAGTGGTGGCGCCATCAAACCCCAGCCAAAAGCCAACAGATGAAGGCCAGAAGAGGACGTTTAAAAGGGGTCCTTTGGCTTTGTTAAACAGATGCTTTTTCCTGCCTCATAAAGAAACAGACACTCAAGACGCAGTGAGCCCAACAGTGGCAGCCACAAAAGTGGCAGCCACATAGCCCCTCTAAGAACGGGCCATAGCTGCTCCGGAAGAGCCCTCGACACGCCATTTAGTGTCAGCCATTCATAGCTCCTTCTTATTTTAAATAAGAGAAGTGCAGTATATTTTATACTGGTGTATTATTTTATACTTTAGCATATTCGAGTCGTCTAATGGTCCTTGATCCTATCCTAGAAATAATAGAAATATATGAACTGCATTCAGCTTCCATACCCACTTGCTGCTTGTGTTACATTGGATCTGCAAGTGACTAATTCCCCCTTTTCATTCACAGAATGGACTTGTTTTTGAAAAACCCTTGACAGATGTAAAGGGTGATGTAAAAAAGGCTCCCGTTCGGAGAGAGTTGCTAGGTAACATGGAGCTCGGAGATGCAATTCCCTGCTGAGTTAGCCTTTAGATATGCAGGAAAACAGTTGTCATCCCATATTCTGTGATGTGGCAACACGGATAAGCAATAGACTGTACATGGCAGCACGATCCCCAAAAACAGGAAATGAAACAGGACATTTCATGAGATGCAGACAAAATGATTATAGACAGCTAATTTTAATACCAAATCAGTGCACACTGATTACAATGGAAGCTGATTCATAAAATTAGACTCCGTACTATTTATGGAGCACTGCTTATCTCAGGATCAACTTCTGAAGGATAAACGCAGTGCCGAAAAGAAGCTGCAATCTTCTTATAGTACTAGCAATATAGAAACACAGAAAGAAGAAAAATCTAGTATCTATCTATCTATCTATCTATCATCTATCCATCTATCTTTTTATCTATCTATCTATATCCTATCTATCTATCTATCTATCTATCTATCTATCTATCTATCTCCTGTCTATCTTATATCTATGTATTTTCCTCTCTTTCGGTCTATCTTTATGTCTGCCTGTCTGTCTATCGATCGATCTATCTATCTATCTATCTATCTATCTATCTATCTATCTATCTATCTATCTATCTTTTTTTCTTTCTGTCTATTGATCTATCTTTCTGTGTATTGATCTATCTTTCTGTCTGTTCTTAATCCATCTTTCTGTCTGTCTATTGATCTATCTTTTTGTCTGTCTGTTGATCTATTGGTTGGTCTATCTGTCTATTGATCTTTCTGCTGTATGTCAATCTTTCTTTTTTCTATCAATCTACATCTGTCTCTATCTATCTATCTATCTATCTATCTATCTATCTAGAACTTCGTAAAAAGCCACGGCACATCCAGTTGATGAAAAAGAAATGTGATCTTTATTCACCCATCTAGCGACGTTTCGGTCCGCTTACTGGGACCCAGTAACGGACCGGCTTGTTCATGAACTGGATCATTACTTCATCAGCTGACTCTTACGAAGTTCTGTGTGCAACACCGAAGTCTGGGTGTGGGCCGCTGGCACTCCGCCATTCATTTTGGTGTGCAGCCTGAATCGACAGCTGTGTATATCTATCTATCTATCTATCTATCTATCTATCTATCTATCGTCTATCAACCTGTCTGCCTGCTCATCTGGCCATCATATATGGCACACCTTATTTCATTCTTAGAATGTACATGGCGTATACATTTCCTCTACTAAATCATCAGTAATCTGTATGAGGTTAATAAATGCTGCATAATCAAGGTTACTATAAAAATGTGAATACAGCACATACACATGAATAGTCCATGGTTCAGACTAGTCCACACAGAAAATGGAGTAGCCACTGTCACTAAAACACCTATGGTGTTAGTGCCATGCACACATACCGTAGGTTCCTTCCATACTGTGCTTGTACGTGAAACATAATCATGCATACAATATACAAAAATAAAAATAGGAGCACTCAGACATATACATTGTCTGTATTTGGTCCTTTGAATTGCTAACTTATCTACTGAACCCCTTCCCTTAGAACAGGTGTTCAGAAGGGGTTACAGTATGCAAAATGAACGTGTAACGTTCTTTGGCCTTCAGCTCTTTATTGTACTGCCTCAATGACAAACACTCCTGGGAAGTATTCCATTAGCTGGCCAATATCTGGGTGTTTTATTAACATACAGTGCTATAATACTATGACATGATCACAGGTTACATGAAACAGTAGCACAAATGTTCGACATGCCATGGTTAGCAGCCAATGCAAACAAATCTAGTGACGAGCATACGGTACATGTGTTCAGGCACATCTTGTACGTTGCTGTGTTAATATGTGAGGTATCACATGTTAGCAAGGGCTTACTGATTGTGTGATGTGAAAAGATTACCCATAGAGTAGGTCACACAGTAATTAATGCCAATGTAAAATTAATTACTAAATTGACACCAGGATGAGAATGAAAGAAATGCTCTGAAAAGACTTGGCAGCTTCTGACAGCCAATCCATGAATCCAATCAAATTAGACCCTTCCATCTGACTGATTCATTGAAACCAATGTCTCTGAAATCTACTGACTGCTTTTAATCCTTGGTGTAAAGCTCTTTGTGTAAATGTAAGGATTTGTCTGCTCCTGTTTTCTTGCCAGGAATAGGGTCCAGTCTTGGAGGCCTGGTCGCTTATAACAGATGTGGAAGAACAATGGTCACTAGAAGGTTTTCATTAAAGACAGTATTGTCAGTTAAACGGCACCATGATCCTCCCTGTCCAATGTGGTAGAGAACAAACCGAAATACAAGCACACATGTTACTTATCAAAGCAGAAGAAGAAGAAATCAGGGTGTGGGGTGTGCATAATACATTTTGGAACCTAGTAATGGTTGTGGTCCTTACTACTTAAAGGGACAGTTCCATCAGAATAAATGTATTATAAGCTCAATATTCATAGAAAACTTAGACTTTTTTTTGACTTTTTGGCATTTTTATTTTTTGAGGGATGCAAGCAAAGATGCAAACAGAAGAGCGGTGCATTGATTAGTACACTGTAAGACGCTCTTATCAGCCACATTACTAGGATAATATAGGGAAGGTGTGGTTCTCTAATGAAGTCACCACCCCTCATTCCTCCCTGGTCTCACTGGTGGTCTGACAAAGTATTAAAGGGGTTGTCCGAGTAATTTTTCTCTTCTTTGTATGTTTCTAACTAATCAAATGTAACAGCTTTGCCATGCACTTACTGCATCTCCAGGTGCTGGTTTCTCAGATTTTACTGGGGGTCACATGACCTGTGAGGTCAGCTTCTGTCCCTGCTCCGATGATGTTTCGTGTACAAGCCTGAGAGAGCAGCTATGTGTCTGTACAGAGAAGTCACAGTGCTGGCCACACACCCCTGCACTGGGAGCTGCTGCTGTCTGCCCTGTGTCTCCCTCCCACTGGATTATTCAGGAAAGACTAACCCCTTCAGTAGCACATACTTAGGGTTGAAGGCTTTACTGAGCAGCTGCAGGCAGTGAGGAGACAAATGTTGGGCACAGGAGCTGACAGACTAGAAAAGTTCTGCAGAGCATTGCCCAAGAACAGGTAGGGGGAAGATCTTGTGTGTATCAGCAGTATCATTGTAAAGATGGGACTTGTAGTCCTACACATATAGCATGCTGCTGAGTATCCCAGCAGTCAGACATGTCACTCAGGACAGTACTGTCATTCACTCCCTTTGCAGAGCAGGGGGAGGGTCAGAGATTGTTGTTATTGCAGGTAAACAAAGGGCCAGAAGAGAACCAGGGAAATGAGGAAATCGATTTTTTTGCTTAAAACTTGCTTAGCTTATGTATATATTGCTGACCATCAGATTTACTGTGCTATTTATATATTTTTTTCATAACTCGGACAACCCCTTTAAGTAAGATTCTCTTCCATGCTAAAAGTGCAGACAAAAGGAAGTTAATGAACTCCTATATATATGGAGCTAGCTGAAGGACCCGGCTTTGCCTGGGTATATTTAATCTATTTCATTTAATGTTTGTGTGTGTCGTTAAAAGATATTGACACTATCCACTATAACAGTGACTTCTACAGCACCCCGCCCCTTAAAAGTGACCTCCACAGCCCCCCACCCCTTAACACTGACCCCCCCACAGTGCCCTGTCCCTTATAATGGGATCTCCACAGCAGCCCATCCCCTTAACTTTGACCTTTACAGCAGCCTTCCCCTTTAACAGTGAGTTTCACAGCACACTACCCACTTGACATTGACCTCCACTGCGGCCCTCCCCCTTAACAGTGTCATTTACAGCAATCTGCCCCTTAACATTGACCTCCATAGAGGACCATTCCCTTAACTGTGACCTCCACAGCAGCCTGCCCCTAGGGTGGCCAGACGTCCAGTTTTAGGCTGGACAGTCCGGCTTTCAGACTTCCTGTCCTCCATCTGGCGCAGGGCCTGGACGGACGTAGGGATGTGCTTTTGAACAGCTCACTCTCAGACAGCAGTACTGTGCTGTCTGAATGTGAGCTGCAGGGAGAAAGTCGCCGTCCCTCCCACCCCTGCAGCTAACAGAAGTTGATTTTTAACTTCATTTTTTTTAATCCCTGTCGGCTGAGGAGTGGGAGGGGGCATGGTCTAACCAGATAGGAGGCGTGGCTTAGCGGGACCTTGGGGTGGGGCTTGAAGGGTGACTTTAATGGCCACCCTATCTGCCCCCTGAACTGTGACCTTCACAGCACTCTGCTCCCTTCACAGTGTCATCCACAGAGTTGTTATGGAAACCTCAGGAGATAAGTTAGTAAGGGTTATTAGGCCATGGCTTTACTTCAATAGAAATTATCCTGATGACAGATTTCCTTTAAAGCTCATCTAGAGCAGTGAAGAAACATGGCTGGGTTGTTATGGTTACCTGGAGTAAAACTGTGTCTGTTGAGACAAACTGCCAGCGAGCTTCTATTGGCTGATAAGGGTCATGTGACCAGGCTCCTATTGGCTAATGCATTTTTTGGGAATATCTCAGGAACGGTACGTCCCAGAGAGCACGGGTCCTGGTCAAAAACCTTCCCGGACAGCTGATGTACCCGTGTGCCAAATTTCGTGATTGCTAATGCGACAGTGCGGATTTCTTTAGCGGACATACACACACACATACATTCAGCTTTATATATTAGATAACTTAGGGTACTTTCACACTAGCGTTATTCTTTTCCAGTATTGTGTTCCGTCATAGGGACTCAATACCAGAAAAAAACGCATCCGTTTTGTCCTAATGCATTCTGAATAGAAAGCAATCCGTTCAGTATGCATCAGGATGACTTCCGTTTCGTCCCTTTTACGGTATTTTCTCCGGCCAAAATTCCAGAACACTTGCCGGATTGTTCCATTGAAATGTATTAATGCCTGATCCGGTACCAAGTGTTCAGTAAATTGCCGCATGCGCAGACCTTTAAAAATATGAGAAAAATAAATATTGGATCTGTTTTAACGGATGACACCGGAGAGACGGATCCGGTATTTCAATGCATTTGTCAGACAGATCCGGAAACAAATGGTATCCGTTTGCATATGGATTTCCGGATCCGGCAGGCAGTTCCGGCAACGCTAGAGTGAAAGTACCCTTAATTAAAAATATATGCAGAAAACCATCCACCTATTTTTTTTAAACCAGCCTAAAGTCTGTGCTACATCAGGTAGTATGACAAACCTGACTTTACACATTGTTAGTCGTTTTTCAGTACTCGTTAACATACTACGCTCCTGTAACATCCCTTTGGAAGACAACATTTCTAGTTGCAAGACTCCAAAATTGCACAACTGTTAGATGAAGATGGTACATACTATTGTCAGCATTGTCTTTCCTCTTTTGTTTCTAACACATACTGTATTGTAATGTGCTGTTTAACTAAGTATTCCATATTTATATACTTATTTCCAAGTAGTAATGTTATGGCATATCACAAGCAAATCCTATAACATTCTGATCAGTAAGGCCAGACACACACCAGCGAGTTGAATGCGATAATCTTCGCACGGCTTGTCAGTGAGTTCTCGTTCTGACCACCGCTCCTCTGACAGGATCGGACAGCATTATACTCATTTATAATGTTGTGTGACTATGAGTGTCCTGGAATCTTTTGTATTATACTGACAGCATGATGTCAGTGTAATTCAGTAGATTTAAGGACTCTCATGGTTACACAGCATTATAAATTAGGATAATGCTGTGTGCTACTGTCAGAGGGGACCTCTCACTGACAAGCCGCAAGTTTCTTGCGTTGAACTCGTGTGTGTCTGGCCTAAGGGTCTAACTTATGGAACTGAGATCCCTTCAGCTTTTGCATGCAAAACAGTGCCCCAGTCCACACCATGTGCTAGGAACTGCAACTTCACATAAGTGGAGCTATAGTTCATTTTAGTTCATTGCTCAGATGATGACCTGAGTGTTTCTGTGCAAGGTAAAATCTGGAGCAGAAGTTCTCTTAACCCAGTCTTCAACTCAGAGGTTTGGTGGTTGTATCAGCATTGATGGCATATCCTAGCACACCCAGCTTCGGTTTAAGAACGAATTGCCTTGGTGAGACCACTTCAATTACATCTTCCTAAAATGAAATATGAAAGAAAGCTGGTTTACAGCTGGGCTACCAGACCATCTATGTTGCTTGTAATGGAAGCCATATTTAAAAGATGACTTGCTTTATGGAAAATTATCTGAATTCACATTAATAATACTTCAATGGTATTTTTGTACTGAGAAGTATTTCAATAAAGTTTAGTTTTGATGATTCTATGTTAGGTAATTATAGCATATTTCCTGCATTATTCTTTTGAGATTTGCTATTGTCAATGCACGTGAACCACGATGACTAACATTAGATTTTTCCTATAGTTGAAAACAGAACAATTAAAGGAGGTGAACTCAAGCTTTTGGTGAATTTGTCCATACTCCATTCAAAATGTGGCCTCTCACAGCTCAACTTTTATTGTACACATTCTTCTGCTGGGCAGGTAAGAGGTGTTGTGCCATACTACATGATCTTTAACGTGGAATTTCTTTTTAAGGAGCACAGCACTGGTACATATAAGTCACAATGTGTCAAGTAAGCAGTAAAATAATAAAATATATCCTAACTAGGGGGTGAGTGAATAAATTCTAATGAATTCAGGCAGTGGCACTTGAACAGTTACTGCTCCAGAAGCAGAATCAGAGCCTCTTTGCTTGCCCCGCTACTCAGGACAGCAGCACAGGCGCTTTATTGACAGTGCCGAGTGAGATGTCCGGCCCTGTCAATCAAGCAGCAGTTGGGTGCCTCTTCGTAACTCCCATGCACTGCTATTAGACTTACGGAAATAGCAGAGTGTGGGCTGCTTGGAAATTTCCCTAACTCTGGCCATCACTTAGTCCCAGCTCAGCAATGGAAATGGCGAGATAGGACAACCCCTTTAACCAGTTATTGTTTTCAGGTGCTCTAGTAGAGATGTCCCTCAGTGTGTCCTTTATAAACTGTTGTAACAAATGGCACAGTTGCTCATAGCAATCAATCAGGTGCCAGCTTTTTTCACAGAAGAAAATAAAAAATCATTTGAATAGTTATCAGTAACAGTTGCCCATTTTGTTTCAATAATTTTTCTGCATAAGACCCATTGTGACATGTAAACATCACATCTTATCGTCATTACTGTTTTTGTTCACATTGCCATGACGTTCACATTGCTATGAAGTGCATTCACAAGTCAATGTTATTTTTACTATTTTAGAGAAGAGGTGCTATGCATGCCTATATAACTAACCCTACTAGTTAATTCTCAGTGAATTCACAGAGCGTCTCTCTGGAAGCTCAACCCGTAACCACTGTATATTACATGGAGAATCCCATTGATTTCTATGGGTTTCATGTAATACCTCTATAAGCCTCTAGTGGCACTGCAGGGGAACTCACCACTTGGTGCCAGGTTCTGCACTTTGCATCTATTTGGGCGACTTTACCGACAAGGTAATGATAAAAGCAGGCAACTGCTTTGTAGGAATTTGTAGGAAAGCTAAGCATTGACATAAGTAATGCATTGAAGTAAGTAATACATTGCTTTGGGTTGCTACTGTAGGAGATACACATACTTCCAGGCATGAATCTATAGTGCAGATTATACAAAGGCATTTGTATCCATCCTTTTAATATAACACAGAATAACACAGTGTGAATTTCTATCGTTGCCTGCAGTAACAAAGACAGCAGTGGTTGTAAAGGTCAGTTACAGTTGAAGGCAATTGAACTGTGTTTGTGACAGAGTGAGCTGTGACAGATGTTTCACTTCAGACAGCAATAACCATCCAAATAGTATCATGCAAGTATGTCAGTTTACTACAGTGCAAATTAAAAAAAAGGTCAGAATGGCATAATGAAATCTAAACAAGTAATATACATCTCATCCTTCCTCCGCTACTCCGACTGCGAGGTTTTCTGGTTTCCTGCTGGTTTCTTCTTCCTGTTCCACAAATGACCACTCAACTAATCGCTGACTTTTTTGGGGACCTTCCTCATCCTGTGATTGGCTGAGTGTGTCAGAGGAATCAGGAAGTAAAGAGCAGCGGGGGTCGGCAAACAGGAGCAAAGGAAAATGTGTGATGTAAAACATCTTTTGATTCGGTTCTATAAGGAGATCCTGACCATTTTTAACAAATTCTTGGCTGGACAACCTCTTAAAGGGTTTCTGTCACCAGATTCTGGCCTCATAAGCTGTTGTAGACCCATAACTGGGGCTCCACATTTATTTTGCATATTATTGTTTCCCAGGGAGCTTTGCACTTTGGATTGCTGTGTTGAGACTCTTAAATGAGGCTCCGCAGCGTTTTTTGTAGCTGGTCTCCCTGAGATCAGCTATTGGTGTGTTTGAGTAGTCTCCGAGGCATTGCTCCCGGTTAGCCAGAATCCTACTCCGCACTGATGAGGGGCAACACCCCGAAACAGCTGTCTGTGGATGTATAACTGGCTTAGGTTTTCCCTGTCACATCCTTAAAGCTTTTAAAAAAGCGGGATCTTGACATAGGGGCCACTTAATATGGTGGATTTGGTGATCTCTGTAATGGAGACACCCCTTTGCTCGGTTTTCCTTCCTTTGAGGGATATCTGGCTTTCATTGTGTTGTAGATCCATAACTGGGGCTCCACATTTACTTGACATTAGCTTTGGGCCAATGTCAGACCAACCTAATAATGTAAATCAAATGCCCCTCTGACCTGTCATAACGCTAAAAAACGATTTTATATATGTATATATAACGATCATATGCAAATATTAGCCTCTAGGGGCAGGGAGGGCGTCGCCCCAGCTCCTAGAGGCTCCGTGTTCCCACCTGCAGTCACACCTCTCTTCTTCTGATTGACAGTGCTGGGCAGCGCAGCTCTCCTGCCTCCGGCACTGTCTTCATGCCGAAATCCCGCGCCTGCGCCGAATACACAAGTGGACGGCGCAGGCGCGGGATTTCGCTGAGGACAGCAGGCACTACATCATTTTTAAAAATTTATATTACAGAAAGAAAAGGTAGATAAACTGATAAGAAGTTTTTCCTGTCCATACTCCTCTCTCTGCAAGGATCTAGCGTATTTTAAACACTGTCACATTAGGATACAAAGTGACTGTAGGTCTGCTTCTGTATTTTAGTTAGAATCCATTCACACGACCGTGTACGTGTTTTGCAGACCGCAGATCACGGATTCAAAAAACATGGACGTCAGCCATGTGCACCCTGCATCACTGTGTGGACTCATTGACTTTAATGGCTCTGCAGTGCACATGTTGCGGATGAAGATAGGACAAGTCTTATCTTTTGCAGTGCGGCCACACGGACCCATAAGCACATGGAAATCAGACACGGTTGTGGGAAAGGACCCTTATGATGATTATATATCATTAACATTATATTTTGTATTTTGACCTTACCATTTATAATTTTACTGCACTCCTTATTTTGTCTATGACTTCAGCTCTATTGATTCTTCTGTAAAACGTGTGGATGTGTTATGTGTTTTAGAAGAAGGAAAACGATATGGACCAGTTTTTGAAGAGCAGCCTATTGACACTATCCACGCAGAAGAATCTTCAGATGGGAAGGTAACAATGAATTGCAGAGCCAGAGCAAACCCAACACCCATATACAGGTAAATGGGGGTAAATGAGACATTGTAAATTTGAGATACTGTAGATTTTAACGATATATACACAATTTCAGTTGTCTGGTCCATGCTGCTACATGTGTAGATACTGCTAGACATTTTTACTATACTGGTTTGCATATCTGTTTTAGGTGGCGGTACAATGACTGGGAAATTGATCTTCTAAACCCACACTACAGCATGATAGGAGGAAACCTTGTTATCAACAACCCACACAAGTCAAAAGATGCTGGCAAATATGTGTGCATAGTTTCAAATGAATATGGAACAATCAGGAGTAATGAAGCCAGCCTAAATTTTGGATGTAAGTACATAACTGCATACAGTTTTCAAAAACCATATACAATGAGGCATAAAATTAACATTTTCTCTATATTTTGTCTGTAGTCTTACTTTATAAAGTAGACTTTGCTATGTCTACCACTTGTCTTTTCATCATTCTATTTTAATATTCATACATGCTTGACTTCCACTTATCTTTCATAGTCACCTAAAGAGTCAACATGCATTCTCAGCTAAGCTAAGCATGTTGGGGAAAATAGCCATCCTTGATTATTACAATTAACAATAATAATAATCTTTATTTATATATAGTGCCTTGAAAAAGTATTCATACCGCTTGAACATTTTTTCACATTACATCCACAAACTTAAATGTATTTTATAGTGATGTTATATGATTGACCAGCAAAGCTAGCAAGTACTGTACGTGTGAAGTGAAAAGATTATGATACATGATTTTGAACATTTTTAATAAATAAAAATCTGGAAAGTGTAGCGTGCATTCATATTGAGCCCCATGTACTCTTATACCTCTAAATAAAATCCAGTGTGACTAATTGCCTTCAGAAGTCACCTACTTAGTAAATAGAGCCTACCCGTGTGTAATTTATTCTCAGTATAACTACAGCTGTTCCTTGAAGGCTTCAGAGGTTTGTTAGAGAACTTTATTGATCAAACAGCATCATGAAAACCAAGAAACACACCAGACAGGTCAGGGATAAAGTTGTACAACTTTGCATTTGGCCATCACTTTGGTGAGAGCAGTTTCAGTAGATTTAGAGTGCGGAAACCAGATTGTAATGCATCACGTAAAGAGTTAACAGAGAGATAGCAGAGGAGACGAGCGTAGACTAAGCTCTCCAGGAGTTTAGACATGAAGAAGAAATTGGAGACAGGTTAGTTAAAGGGGTTCTGTAGTTTGTTACAACTGATGATCTATCCTCAGGATAGATCATCAGCATCTGATCCCTGCCGATCAGCTGTTTGAGAAGGCCACGGCGCTGCAGGAGCGCCGCGGCCTTCTCACTGTTTACCGCTGCTAGCACCCCGCCCAGTGACGTCACGACTTGTATCAAGTGGCGTGGGCGGGGATAAGCTCCATTCAGTGAACAGAGCTTAGCCTCGCCCACACCACTTGGATACAAGTCGTGACGTCACTGGGCGGGGCTCTAGCAGAGGTAAACAGTGAGAAGGCCGCGGCGCTGCTGCAGCGCTGCGGCTTTCTCAAACAGCTGATCGGCTGGGGTCCCGGATGTCAGACCCCGGCCGATCAGATGCTGATGATCTATCCTGAGGATAGATCATCAGTTGTAACAAACTACAGAACCCCTTTAAGTTTAGTTTATGTTGTGTTAGTTACAAAGCACAGGCCAAGAGAGGGTTTATTTTAGTAATGGGGTTATTACTCAATGTTTGAAAGAGCAGGGGAAGATAACAAAAGAGAGAGAGAGGTTGAAGATTTTAGATGAGTAAAGACAACTGAGGAGAGAGACTGGAGGAGGTGTGGGAGATTAGGTTCAGTAATGCATGTGGTAGGGCGAGAAGAAGAGTAGAACCAGGAGACTTCTTCTGTGACTGGGCCAAATGTGGAAAGTGAACCAGAGGAGATGTGTGGGGAGGGGTGATTGATGACACTTAGCAGCTGGAAGTGAATTTCCTGCTGGATGTTTTAATTTTTCTCTTTAAAGTAGATGGCCAGATTTTCAGCACAAAGGTCTGTAATAGGTGCCTGCACTTTTGGACTGAGGAGGGAGTGAAAAGTGTCAAAGAGTTTTTTGATATAGGATAGTGAGAAGATCAGGGTTGTGAAGTAGGTCTGTTTAGGGAAATGGAGGACAAAGTAAAAGTTGTCAGCATAAATTTGTAACGGAGCAAATATTCTGGTGAGTGAGTTTTTTCTCCATAGGTGTTAAGAACCTTTGAAGAAAGTACGTCTGAGGTATAAGCCAGGGTTTCTTTAGTCTGGAGGTTCTAGTGTAGGGGCACTACTTCATCCAGGTACTTTTGAGGGTTTATTAAAATGTTTTGCAGTGAGATCAGAAGGAAGAGGTTGGAGCCAATGATGACTGTGGAGATTCTATACATTTATGTGGAACAATGGCATGTACATTTCTGAATGTGGGATAAGTAGGAGTGTGCTGAGATGGATGAGGACTTGTCACACTGAAGAAGAGAAGGTAGTGGCTGGAGAGTGGAAGAGGAGAGTTAGTAATATCAGAAACCAAACAGAGCCAGAAGAAGACTAGGTTAAGTGTGTTACCATCTTTATGTGTGAAGGTTGTGAAAGGCCAATAGAGGAGGTTAGAGATAGAAGCTGGGAGGCAAATGGGCAGATAGGGCTGTCTATAGGGATGATATCTCTTCACTTATGCTATGTGAGAATGATTCTTTCATTTTTGAAACAAGATATATTAGGGAGAGTAATATGTATTAAATAGTATCTAGTGTTTTTCATATACGTAGCTTACTTGTAATTCTCTATGTAGGTTTTAACATATTCAGCTGACAGGATGACATTTTTGACTCCAAGTTAGTTAGTTAGGCGTGACATACCATATGCAATAATTTAACTAATTTTTATGCAATTTTATGTCAATATGAAAGTGGAGATGTTTTAAGCCAGAGCTAAACAATAGCTTTGTGACAGTGTTCATAGGACAGCATTGTACATATCAAAGCAGATGCTAGACCGATGTGTGCTGAAGAGTGAGACTCAATATTGGTATAGTTGTCGTCTCAAATCCATGAAAATCTTATAATATGGTCTAGATCATGCATCCAGCTTATGACTGTGTCATGTCGAAGGTGATCTATTACCAAATACTTTGCCAAACAGCTGACACATATTTTAATTTTATATATATATATATATATATATATATATATATATATATATAGATATATATATATAGTAGAAAAAAAGGGGGATGAGCAGCACCACACTCAAGGAGAGATGGAGTGCCAGCGGCTGTCGAGTCGATCCTCTGTCCCAATGCTGTATTTAAAATAAAGTATTCCATGGCACTTCCAAGTGAATTCATGTGTTTATTCACACCAATGCAACGTTTCGGTCCTCTCTATGGTCCTCTCTGCTTGAAAAAAGGTTCCATAGAGGGGACCGAAACGTTGCATTGGTGTAAATAAACACACAAATTCACTTGGAAGTGCATGGAATCCTTTATTTTATATATATATATATATATATATATATACACACACACACACCATATTTTTCTGGACTATAAGACGCACTGGACGTTAAGACACACCTAGGATTTGGAGGAGGAAAATAAGAAAAAATATTTTTCATCAGGCCTCAGATCAGACCCCTAAATCACACCCCCATTAGTCATCATACCCCAGAATCAGACCCCCCAAGCTCCATCAGCTTTAGATTACACCCCCAGACCTGCACCAGCCTCCCATCAACCTCAGACCAGATCCCATCACCCTCAGATCGGACCCCCATAAGCCTTATATCATACCCATCAACTTCATATCAGACTCTATCAGCTTCATATGAGACCCTTTTAGCCTAATATCAGACCCCATCAGTCCCAGAACAGACCTCATCAGCCTCAGATCAGGCCCACATCAGAATCAGATCAGATGTTTAATAAATAAATAACTACATAAATAAACTTACCTCACTTGCTCCGGACTTCTCCTTGGTCTTCTTTTGGCTTGCACTGCACTGTGACCTGACGTTGCACAACGTCAGGTCATAGTGTGTATCTACGTGCACCTACGTGCTCTACATCACCTCCCCGCGCCTCCCGCATGCTGATGACCACTTCCATATTGCCAATTTTCCCTAACTTTTTGGGGGGGGGAGGGGAGTGTGTTTTATAGTCCCAAAAATACAGTGTATATTTATGAAGAATTTTTAGAATTTTTGGAGCATTGAGTCAACTGATTTCCACTTAATTATGCAATGATGTGCAGTACAGTGAATTTTATGTGTAGGAAACACAAAGCACTTGGGAAGAGTGACGGAACAGGTTGGACTTTAATGTACTAGAAAATGATTGAGACCTTGTGCTGTTATTCCATGTAATGTTTAAGGAATATGTCAAATACATTGCAGTCTGAAATCATTGGCAGTGCTCCCGGAAGATTGTTGCCATGGAAATGGCACTTTGCTTTGGAATTATAGAACATGCACTGCAAGCCACAAAACAGGAATGAACCATGAAGTCCAAATCTATTAAAAATGAGTCACAGGCCTGAAGCAAACATCTCCTCAACCTTATTGGTTTCATTCTTACATATGACCAGATATTTCATGAGCCTATGATAAGTTACAACACAGTTTCAGTAAGCAACATGATAGTTAACAAACCCTAACAGAACAAGTAAAAGGAATTTGATACCAATGGCTTATCCTCATGATACGTCATCAATATTAGATTGGTAGGAGTACAAGTCCCGGGACCCCTGCTAATCACGTTGCTCCATGAGCACTTAGGCCTTTTTTTAGGCCAGTGACGTCACCATAAATCGATCACGTGGCCTAGGAACAGCTTAGTCCCTTTCAAGTAAATGGGATTGAGCTGCAATACCAAGCACAGATACTTTACACTGTACAGCACTGTGTTTGGTAAGCTCTAAAGAGACCACAGTGCTCACCGGAGGTCCGGTGAGCGCAGTGTCCTATTCAAACAGCTGATTGGACCCCTGCCAGTCTGATATTGATGACTTATCCTGAGAATAGGCCATCAATATCAAATTCCTGGATAACCCTTTTAAAGAGTATCAGTTGGGTATTGACCTCTGCAATATCTGCTGATATCAAGAAGAATGGGCTCTAAGATCCCAGTTTTCTGCCAAAGAGTGAGATGTGATTTAGCAGTGGTGTGCCAGAGAGATTAATGGAAATGGAAGGATCATTTGAGGGTGTCCCGGATATTATACCTTTAAAAGGAACCTGTGGTCAACTTTATTCTGCTGTCACTGAGGGCAGTATAAAGTACTGACAGACAAGCTTCTTTCAGTTGTTTGTCACGTGAGCTAATATTAAGGGGTTGCTGAGAACTTGCTGTATGAGCATCACAAGAAGAGTCACGGATGTCTGAAAAGAGTTATAGTTATTCTTGATCTCCTGCTGTTGTCACCCACTTGCCGATGATTGGCAGTTCTATCCCTGGTTTTCTCCCTAAGCAAAACTGCCAGTTATTTGTTGGTGGTCGGATAAAGCAGTAGCTTGTACAGAAGTGGTTTGGCAGTGTAACTCACTGAGAATTTTCATGCTGGGACTATTGCCTTTTATATGCAGTATGTCCCTCTTTAACAAATCACAGGTTTTGGGAATCACTGTGCTGCTTAGAGTTGCCTGTCTGACTCCATATTTGGCTATTTCCATATGTAGACTAATCCTCAAACACTGTTAGCACTCTGACAATGTACTGTATGGTGATACCCCTGTATAGTTAAAATGTATTTAGTCTCTTAAATTGTTACTACTAGATGTCGAACTAACAATCTTCTGTATGGGAGACTACAGAGCACACTGTTACTAATGGAAAGAGTTTCCCTAACAAAAAACCTCCAGTAGTATTCATGTACAATATATTGGTTTCTACCGATACATCTCTATATACATTGGGATAACATCAAAAGTCTAATTTATTTAATAATCCAAAAACATTTCCGTAATTGAGCAAAATAGATTACACTCTCTTTTTCTCGCGCTCTCTGTATATATATAAATAAGTTTTTTTTTTTGTTGTTTTTTTTTTGGGGGGGGGGGGGTTATTAATAGGGACTCAGTTACAAATGCCCTAGCTTTGGTCAAGCAGCAATATGTGTAAGGGCACTTTCACACTTGCGTTTGGACTTGACTTGCGTCGTCAGGGCTCTGTGCCAGAAAGAAACGCTTCAGTTTCAGATAATACAACCTTATGCATTTGTTTGAACGGATCCGCTTGTATTAACTTTAACTATTTTTTAACATTGCCAAAATGGATCAGTTTTGAACTCCATTGAAAGTCAATGGAGGACAGATCTGTTTTCTATTGTAGCAGATTGTGCCAGAGAAAATGGATCCATCCCCATTGACTTGCTCCGCATCCCAGGACGGAAAGAATACCACAACATGCTGCGGTATTTTCTCCGTCCAAAAACCGTTCAGTGACTGAACTGAAGACATCCTGATGCATCCTGAACGGATTTCTCTCCATTCAGAATGCATGGGGATAATCCTGATCAGTTTCTTTCGGCATAGAGCCCCGACTACGGAAATCTATGCCGGATCTTCCAAACGCAAGTGTGAAAGGGCCCAAAGACAAATCTCTACCAAGAAGCGAAGCCCTTACTGTAGGTTTGCCCATTTAAGCAAGTGATGGCATTTTGCTAGAGTAAGCATTCACATACTAAGACCACCGCTAATCATGAAGACAAAGAGGCTGCAACCTCTGCTCTGCACAACACCACCCTCTACCAGGCACTGGACAGGAAAAGGGCAATACAGACTGATTACAGTGAATGAGTTGCAGCACTTACTGCAGCTCCTTTGTTCTTGTGATTGGTAGAGACCCGCGTGGTCATATGCCACCTTCAGCAAGTGGCCTGTTACTTATTTAACAAATTTACATACATGGTGAAAAGGAACTTGCTCCACTCCTTTGTTGTTTTGCATAATGTAAATTATTTCCAATATAGGGGGCAGACAGACTATCCTGAACCCTAGGGCTAACACTAATGAAGAGATAGGACATGCTTAGACAATCCAACTAACTGTTGGGAAGAATATGCATAGTCTCCTATATTTAGGGATCCACCATGGGGCCCAGATCGCTACCTGACCACTCAGTACATAGGTGAGTAGTGCTGAAATTTGCAACTATTTTTCCGCCATTTCTTATTTTATTTTACTGTTCAATATAAAGCATTTTCTTGCCTATTTTTTTAGATGATAGGTATGCTTCTATTGACCTAATATTGGAAATTAAACCGGGGGGGGGAGTGGTTGTTTAAATTCATTTTTTATTCTTGACTAATATGTATTTTTTACACACAGACCTAGAACCATTTCCTTTAGATGAACGCCCAGCAGTGAAAGTGAAGGAAGGAACTGGAGTACTGCTGATCTGTGACCCACCTCCACACTTCCCAGGTGAGGTTCATTACGGTTAAAAGAATTGCCCCCTTCCTTTGCTGGAAATTCTCCTTTCCCAAAGCTAACAAGATCTTAAAGTATGGCATCCATTTTCGCACTAAATATACGACTCGTCCACAGATTCCTATTCCGGTGTGCTCAGATGCCAATCCTTTTTTAGCACCCACCACTAGTCTTGGCTGAAAGCATGCAGGCAGTAACTGTATCAGACTGCACTGTGTGAATGTGATTTGACTGTTATTTAATGGAATAAAAATAAAAATCAGGATCTAGAGCTCTTACCATTCATTTCTCCAATTGCTCTGCTAGGCGTGTCATTTCTGCTGCAGCCTAGGGGGGGTGTATTTTCTGCTGCAGATATCTCCCTATCACAGCTCGAGTCACTTGAAGGATGGAACTGAGCATCTGGTCCTCCCTTAGTGAGGTGAATAGAGAAATAAGAAAAAAAAAAACAAGTGGTGCTATACTGATATATTTTATTGAAAAGCTTAGTGACTATACTAAATTTTAAATTACATGCAATTACAAGAGCACTCAGATCCAGGTGCTGGTTTGAAATCTGCAGAATATTTTCCGTGGGACAACCCCTTTAACATTTTCAAGTACTGTCAAGATGTTATATTTGTCTTATCCCTTTGCCTGCAAAATTATACATTTCCCTGGCAAAAGTGAAACTGAACTATAAAGCATTGTTCGAGAGGTGCTCCTTATGGAGAGTGCCTAAATGACGTGCAAAGTTTTATAGGCCAGGAATTCTGGGAAGACGATATGCAAATAAGCTCCTAGCAAACTCTGTCTCTGATGCCACAAGATGTAAGGTAGCTATCCTATAAGTCAATGTTCTACTTTTTAAGTAAGCCTTGAGATGTGACTCGGACTATATGACTATAAGGCAATGTAGACATTTTTCTGCAATGTGCTCTCTTGTAGTAGAATGCAAATGTGTGGATTTTATTACAGTTTTATTCTCCCTAACAATACAGTGCGTATAAAATCAGGATGCAGTCAGACAAAAACATTTTTTGTAAAATGTATTTATGCTCATATTCAAATCAATCGATACTGTAGGATTGTAGGTTGATTTTAATATATTTTTGTGTTTTTTTAACCTCACTAGCTATTGTACTGTACTCTGTAAATGTACATCCATACCACATATGCCGCGCACAATCCATATATGAACTTAGTCAATGGCATCAGGACATAAAATGTTTGGCCTTTGATGAGGCTTTGTAGATATGGCTCCCAGTAACGCAAGACTTCTTTAGTGTCATGCATGCGCCATTACCATTAGGCCTCTTTCACATCAGCGTTTTAGCTTTCCGTCCTAGAGATCCGTCCTCGGGTCTCTAGGACGGAAAGCTACTGATCAGTATTATCCCCATGCATCCTGAATGGAGAGAAATCCGTTCAGGATGCATCAGGATGCATCAGTTCAGTATGTCAACGTTTTTTGGACGTTGACAAAAGCGCAGCATGCTGCGGATTTGTCTCCGTCCAAAAATATGGAAGACATGCCGCAACGCCGGATCCGGAATTAATGCCCATTGAAGGGCATTAGTCCGGATCCGGCCTTTAGCTAAACGTCGTTTCCGCGCATCGCCGGATCCGGCGTTTAGCTTTGTCAATAGTTACTATGGCAGCCAGGGCGCTAAAGTCCTGGTTGCCATAGTAAGCAGTAGAGAGCGGGGAGCGGCATACTTACATTCCATGCGGCTCCCGGGACGCTCCAGGATGGCGTCAGGGCGCCCCAGTGCATAGGTCACGTGATCGCATGGATCACGTGATCCATGCGCGCGGGCGCTCTGGCGTCATTCAGAGCGCCCGGAGCCGCGCGGAATGTAAGTATGCCGCTCCCTGCTCCCACTGCTACTATGGCAACCAGGGCGCTAGTAGCGTCCTGGCTGCCATAGTAACACTGAAAGCATTTTGAAGACTGATCAGTCTTCAAATGCTTTCAGTTCACTTGCGTTGTGCCGGATCCGGCGTGCATTCCGGCGACGGAAGTGCACGCCGGATCTCCACAATGCAAGTGTGAAAGAGGCCTAACCCTGGGTTCTGACCCGAGCGTTCTAAAAACGCGCGTTTTACGCGCGTATTTCAGCGCGTTTTTGCAAATAGGAAACGCGCGTTCGTATGCGCGTTCTTGTGATTGACTACTGTGGTGTCAATCACAAAATGCGCGACAAACACCCAAAAAAAGCTCAAGTACTTGTTTATGCGTCGGGCGTTTTACAGCGCGTTCAAACGTGCTGTAAAACGCTCAAGTGAGAACCAGGGCCATAGGAAAGCATTGGTTTTCATGTGTTGAGCGTTTTACAGCGCGTTTGAACGCGCTGTAAAACGCTCAGGTGTGAACCCAGGGTAAGGGTAACGGCACATGCACAAGACTAAGGAAGTCTGGGGGCCATATCTACAAAGCCTCATCAAAGGCCATACATTTTATACTTGTAGGGAACTGCTATGGATAATTAAATGTCAGAAAAGAACCGGGTTGGCTCATCACTAGGTATGGCTATAATGCTTATAGAATGTTCTGATGGCCATTGCTGGTATTAATATCAGTGACATGTACATAACAGACTCCCTTTGATACAGTGATGTTCCTGTGGTCTTAGTGACTCCAGAATGGTTTTTGGATAACTTAGTTACCAGCATTAAATAATTCTATTAATTTGGGATCTTTGATTTATTGCTATTAGATTTAGTATAAGGAAAAAATAATACAAATCACCATCCAAACATATATAAAATATATAGTTTAAATAAATTGAATTTAGCCAGTACAAGATTAAAAAAAAATCTAATTTTTCCCTACATTTCATTGCAGTCTCTGAAAATTCTTATGTGCCTCTATCTTCATTTACTGTAAAAAGCCTTCATAAATTAAATACCCGATAATTAGATTTTTGAAATATTTGAAATTGAATTGTCTTGCAGTATTTTTTGTCCTTGCACTGCCTTTCGCACAGATAAGGTATATCTATTGAAAGAAGATTACCCACTCACTTCTAGCAGTCTGCAGTATGCCAGCCTTTGAAGATGAAACCTTCGCACTCTTCTAAGGGGTTGGAAATCATAAAGGTTATGTGGAGTTCCAGGCAGTACTGATTTCACAGGAACTAAAATACCTTTCTGCTGTAGCACAAAACATAAGTGTACGCCTGCTGAATTAAATATAAAATACCTGAAAAAACTAAATATCCTTCATAACTGTAAAGTACATTGCACACATTCCTAGTCATTTTTATGCTTTACTATATTCTGTAGGTCCTTGAATCCCAATTTTGTATGCTTGCATAACTTGTATTCGCCATGATTGTGTTATGTTGGAACTCAGACTTTGTATAATTTGTGGCCGTATTGTATAGCAGTATATACAGGGGATTTTTAGCCTAACTATAAACGGCTTATTTATTAGGGGAGGTAGAATTAAACTCTTTCAGGGGATGGAAACAATCTTCCAGTTCCAAGATGTGGTTCATAACTGTAGCTAATACAAGGGGTCTCAGTCACAATCTTCTATCATCTCAGTGCACTCTAAAGAGGAATATTCTTGCCTAGACCATCTATAGGATATCCCTAATTCTCTGTTACCTACACACTACTGTAGACCACTTCAGAGAGCCTTTTTAATGGCTTTTACACGGGTCAGTATGCCTGTACTACAGTATAAGGCCTACTGACTACAATCAGTATTCTGGTCAGGATTTTGTATCAGTGTTTGTAATCAAAAGCCAGAACTGGAACCTACAGAGAACAAGTATAATGGAAAGATGTGTGCCTCTTCTGTAATCTGGACTCACTCCTTGTTTTGGCTTACAATGACCGTCGAAAGCTAGGCACTGAGCAATAGAAGTTGTCGCCATTGAAGTCCTTTATTCCCAAGTCACACGTCAGACACAAATTTATCTGAACAGAGGCAATTTGACATTGATAAAAGATTTCCAGTATGTAGGTTTTCATTGCCAGTTTGGTACTGATGGAGCCTGATTTTTCTACACAAAGTTTCAATGACTCTCTAGGTAATTATTACAGTAGAATATGCTTTATTCTAGAGCAGTATTTTTTAACATTTCACATTTCTTTCTTTTCCAGATGATCTTAATTATAGATGGATTATAAACGAATTTCCAAACTTTATTACTATGGATTCACGAAGGTTTATTACTCAGAAAAATGGAAATCTGTACATTGCAAAAGTAGAACAAGCTGATCGAGGCAATTACTCATGTTTTGTATCCAGTCCTTCAATTACAAAAAGTGTATTTAGCAGATATATATCTCTTTTGCCACAACCAGAAGGTATGGATTATCGTTTTTGTTTATTAATTGATACATATGTGGTACATGGTATATCCACCCTAAAATTGCAATTCCCCTGCGGCATAGATCTGGTCCCAGCAGCCTGACCCTCCTGTTTGGGGGAGCTGCCACATAACAGAAGTTTGGCTTTGAGAATTGCATTAATTTTGAGTTGTATTTGTTCATATATTGTAACATGCATAATGCATTATTTTTCTGTCTGTCTATCTATCTATCTATCTATCTATCTATCTATCTCGAAAAAGTAAAAATGAAAGCAGCACAGCAGAAAAAAGCGTAATGATAGTGTGCCAGCAGCTGAAGACAATCATGAATCCACATTCGTATAGAAAAACAAAAATTGCCACGGCACTACCTTGGTTGTAGTTAAAAATGTTGCCCTTTAATCACCAGTGCGACGTTTCGACTCTACACTAGAGTCTTTTTCAAGCAGGCTTGAGAAAGACTCTAGTGTAGAGTCGAAACGTCGCACTGGTGATTAAAGGACATCATGTTTAACTACAACCAAGGTAGTGCCGTGGCAATTTTTATTTTTCTATATCTATCTATCTCAATTACCCTTGAGGAAATAAAGTTAAATATTTTTGATAAACAGTAGCTGCAGCAAATATTTTATTGTCATAAATAGCCTTGAATAAGTGACATTTTACGGTAATTGTTTTTCAGCTGCAAAGTGCTGTCATAAATAGCCTTGAATAATTGATATTTTATGGGTAATTTTTTTTCAGTTGCAAAGCGCTATGCAGCGGACATTCAAGTTTCATTTCGAAATACCTATGCTTTGAAAGACCAAAATGTGACACTTGAGTGTTATGCATTGGGAAAGTAAGTGCTGTACTAACAAGTTAACACTATTTTTGCTAAAAAACAACAACTTGTAGTTCAATTGTAGATTTTCTTTTATGACAAAGAAGCCATCTGTATATAGCACCACCATATGCTCTGCCCAAATGAACAGCTTTGTCCCCAGATGATACAAAAATAGTTATTTTTGGCTATTGCATTTTTCAGTAGTGACCAGAAATTCTAATCAGCAATGACCAAGCAATTGATAAAACCTGTACCCATTTCCTTTTAGAACATTTGTTGCGTGGTTTAGATAACTATTTTTGCTCAAATACATTATTTGGGACTTCTAAGGTAAATGGGAGGGGGGGGGGGGGGTCCCACTAGAGG
Source organism: Bufotes viridis (assembly GCA_033119425.1). Classification (NCBI taxonomy): domain Eukaryota; kingdom Metazoa; phylum Chordata; class Amphibia; order Anura; family Bufonidae; genus Bufotes; species Bufotes viridis. Next base: position 236,281,664 of record CM065590.1, read on the forward strand.
CCCCATCTATTAGACAGAGTAAAAATGTTGGACCCGACTCATCCATGTATTACATTGGCAGCCTATGGATTTCCTTTCCCCTCTAATGGAGCTGCAGGGAAATCAAAAGCTTACACAGATTCCACCTAATTGGGGGGGGGGGGCGGGTCTCAGCAGGGGGACACCCTTGTGTTCTAGCAAATAAGGGTGGCCCAAAGTGGACAATTTCTTTTAATATGAGCTTTAACTAGTGTTTCAACAAACTTTGGGTGAAATAAACCCAGTATCTCCTTTTCTCCAATGTTTCTGTATCACATCCCAGGACCTTGGCCCTCCTGCATTCTTATCTGTCTTCTGAACTCCTTCTTTGTAAAGGTACATTAGGCTGGTATCGTGTTGGTAATGTTTGAGAATTATATCCTATTGGATATGTTTAAGGGTTCTTATATTAGAAAATCATTCTGTGGATTGTACAGTAGAAAGGGAGAACACTAGACTCATCACCATGACTTCATTATATTACTTTCTTTGTATCTTACTTTCCTTCCGTGCCGCAGTTTATGACCAGATATGGGGTGTTTCTGTAAACTGCACAATCAGGGTAATATATTGAGTTCTCTTTGACAATAAAAAAATGAGTTGAAATGGAAAACCTGCCAAAACAGTTAAATTTAAAAATGTCATCTCCTTTTTCCTTTAAAGGGGTAGTCCGAGTTATGTAAAAAAATCTGATGGTCAGCAATATATAACTAAGATAAGCAAGTTTTAGGCAAAAAAATATCTATTTTCTCATTCCCCTGGTTCTCTTCTGGCCTTTGTTTACTTGCAATAACAACATCCCCCCCCCCCCTCCCCTGCACTGCTAAAGTTACTTTCACACTAGCATTAAACTTTTCCAGCATTGAGTTCCGTCTTCGGGGCTCAGTACCGGAAAAAAACGCTCAGTTATATCCTAATGCATTCTGAATGGAGAGAAATCCGTTCAGGGTGTATTCAGTTCAGTCACTTAACGGCGTTTAGGCAGAAGATAATACCGCGGCAATCTCCGCCCAGATTTCCAGAACACATGCCGGATCCGGCATTAATTTCCATTGCAATGCATTAGTGCCGGATCCGGCATTAAAAATACGGCAATGACGTATCCAGCATGTGCAGACCTTTAAAAATGTGAAAATAATAAATACTGGATCTGTTTTTCCGGATGACACCGGAAAAACGGATCCGGTATTGCAATGCATTTCTCTGACTGATCAGGCATTTTTCAAACCTGATCAGTCTGAAAAATGCCTTATCAGTCAGAAAAAATTACATGCGTTTGCATACAGTTTGCCTGATCAGGCAGGCAGTTCAGGCAATGGAACTGCCTGACGGAATCAAGCAACGCAAGTGTGAAAGTACCCTTAAAAAAATAGAAAGAACAAAAAAATAACTCGGACAAACATTTTAATTCTTGTGGAACATCTAAAGGGTTAACAGAGTTTGTAAAATCAGTTTTGAATAACTTGAGGGGTTTAGTTTCTACAATGGGGTCATTTATGGGTGGTTTCCACTATGTAAGCCCCACAAAAATTTGAAAATTTGCTTCTAAAATAATAAGCCTTCTAACGTCCTAAAAAAATAAAATTACATTTACAAAATGATGCACACATGAAAGTAGACATATGGGGAATGTTAAGTAATAACTAATTTATGATGTATCACTATCTGCCTTAGGCCTCATGCACACAAACGTATTTTCTTTCCGTGTCCATTCAGTTTTTTTTTGCGGGCTGTATACGGAACCATTCATTTCAATGGGTCCGCAAAAAAAAAAAACGGAAGTTACTTTGTGTGCATTCCGTTTCCATATGTCCGTATTTCCGTTCCGCAAAAATATCGAACACGTTCTATTATTGTCCGCATTACAACAAGAATAGTACTGTTCTATCAGGGGCCAGCTGTTTTGTTCAGCAAAATACAGAATGCACACGGATGTCATTCGTATTTTTTGTTGATCCGTTTTTTGCAGACCGCTAAATAAATACAGTCGTGTGCATGAGGCCTTAAAAGCAGAGAAATTAAAATTTTGAAAATTGCAAATATTACCAAATTTTCTGTAAATTTGGGATTTTTTAATAAATAAATAAAGGTTAATTATATCAACTAAAATTTTTCACTATCATAAAGTACAATGTGTCGCTAGAAAACAATCTCAGAATGGTTTGGATAAGTAAAAGGATTTCGAAGTTATGATCACATAAAGTGACACGTGTCAAATTCCAAAAAATGGCCAGGTCCTTAAGGTGAAAAATGGCAGGGTCCTGAAGGGGTTAAAATGTTATCTGAACTGAAAACATATTATTAACAATAACATTAGTTATCACCTAACCATTTATGTGTGAATTTTCTCCAGGTGCTTCAAAATCACTGCATGTTTCATATACACATTGCACATAGCACTTTCATAAAACTTTTGACTTGAAAATCTTTGATTGTTTGGACACCAGGTGCTGATAACCTCACGGACCACTAAAACTAAAGGTGCAGAAATGCGAACATCTCCTCATGATCAGAAAGTGAACTCACAAAAAATCTAGTCGGTTTCAGAAAAATGAGAGCTGCACTAGAGAAAGAATCTGATTTATTAGATAAATTCTGTAAATCTTGCGGTCTTGGATAATAAGTAAATATTTTTCCTTCTGCACTTACAGTCCTGTGCCAGTTATAAGATGGCGTAAAGTGAACGAACCAATGCCTGCTTCAGCTGAAGTTAGTGCCTCAGGTGCTGTGCTTAAAATATTCAACATTCAACCTGAAGACGAAGGAACTTACGAATGTGAGGCAGAAAATATTAAAGGAAGGGATTCATACAAAGCAAATGTCTATGTGCAGGGTAAGAAGGTCTATATTTTTCCAAAATGTCTTTGGTAAATATAAAAATGGTGGTGCTCTTCACTGTGCATCCATATAAAATACTGGGTAAATTATTTAAGAGTCTACCCAGTTTATTATTGTAGATGCATGAGGTGGTGGAGAAGACTTCCAGGTAGAGAAGAACATAAGTGATTATGCTCTTTCCTCAAGGGCCCACCTTCTCAAAGTTAGTACAGGGACTTCTAGTGGCCCCTAGGCACCCCAATCTGATACTGCAGAGAAATACCACCAAATGTTTTACTAGGGAAGGACTTTTCATTAGTTCATGAGTTTACAGTAAAATCTGCCTGTAATGAGCAGCAGTTGATGAGATGGAAAGTTGATCAGTGCTCTTTTATCTCCATTTACATGGGGCATCCATTATAACCATATATAACTTTACAGTTGTTAATGTGATCATTAGGCTCAAACATTTTCGTTACTTTTGGCAGAACATCCCTGTTTACATGAGGCATTGTGCTGCCGACAAATTGTGATTTTAATTTCTGCATTAAAGATGCTATCAGCTGACAATTAGGCAATCACAGATATGTTTATATGGGACAATGAACAAGAGCAAATGTTTGTACTCCCAATTATCTGCACATGTAAAAGCGCCTTTAGGCTTTAGTTCAGTTTGGCTGTCATCTTCTCTTCCTGCATAGCAAATAGTCTAGACCAGGGATGGGAAAACTGCAGCTCTCCAGCTGTTGTAAAACTACAACTCCCACCATGCCCAGCTGTAGGCTGATAGCTGTAGCCAGACTGGGCATGCTGGGAGTTGTAGTTTTGCAACAGCCGGAGAGCCGCAGTTTTCTCATCCCTGGCCTAGACACACAGCCCCAGTGATCCATCAAATACATTTCAATTTGTATATAATGTTCAAGGTGAATTGGCCACTTCACTCAGATGAATGCAATGCAGAGACAAGCCAGAGAGCTGGGAAGCTACTGCACATGTGTGGCCACCACTGTGCGACAAAGAAGGTGGACACGTATTCCTACCACAGGAGAAACCATACAGGGTACTGCCTGTGATGGCAACGCAAGCTAATTTAAAAAACACTATTTTTAATAGAAGCTCTGTATTTTGTTAATATAGTTCTTTTTTTAATGGTCTATTCAGTTAAAAACTATACTTTTCATAAGTTAATCCCTTAAACATTTAATAGTTACAGTTTTAGAAACTATGGCCATGGAGAAATGTACACTCATGTGTGTCTCATGAGGCATGCCACAAACTTATTTTCTCTTTAGTCCGACTCTGGTCATACTGCTGATTACATTATTCTTCCAAAACACATTTACATACAGTTTTATATAGTGCCGCTATAGAGTACACCAATAATACCTCAGTATAGGATCTATTATATTACTGTCCACACATTAATATGCTTTAATCTTTGCAACTGATCTAACGTGCCCAAATAATAGTGGCATATGGGAGGAGATTTATGAAAACTGGTGCAAAGAAAAACTGCCCCTAGTAATCAATAAGCTTCCACCTTTCATTTTCCAAAGGAGCTACGAAAAATGAAAGGTGGGATCTGGTTGGTTGCTGTGGGCAACTAAGCCAGTTTTCCTTTGCAAAAGTTTTGATAAATCTCCCCATAGTGCTGGATCACAGCAGTAATGCCATACTTAAAACTGGCATCACTGCTGCAATGTAAGCAGGAGCATTAATTTAAAGAGGACCTGTCACCTCTCCTGACATGCCTGTTTTAATAGCTTCATGAATTCCCCATGTAATAACAATTCTGGAGAATCTATTCTTTTGGCTCTATGTTGTGCCATTCCTATTATTTCTACTAGAAGTTATGGATGAATTGCTAGCAGTCTGCAGTAAGGGTACAGAGAGGTGGTACGTATGAGTTGGGTGGGTGTACCTGCACAGCCTCACTCTATCCAATCAGTGCTGCCATTTTCAGTCTGTGCAGATACACCCCCCAACTGGTTACCTCCCCTCTGTACCCTTACTGCAAACTGCTAGCAATTCGTTCATAACTTCTAGCAGAAATATTAAAGGAATGGCACAACATAAAGTCACAAAAACAGATGTTCCTGAATTGTTATTACATGGGAATGCATAAAGCTATAAAAACAGGCATGTCAGGAGGGGTGGAAGGTCCTCTTTAATGTAAGTGGTGACCTTTTGGCTTATTTAAACCTGCGGCAGTAGAGGGTGGGGGGCCCAATCATAACTTTTGTACCAGAGTATTGAGCCCTTAGGTATTCCTATGTTGCTGAGCTGTAGTAATTCATTGATCTGGTTTCGATAAATGAACACTTGCTTTACAATTGCATTATCATTGCTCTTCTTTCTTTTGCTCCCTAGCTCCACCTGAATGGGTAGAACATATAAATGATACAGAGAGGGACATAGGCAGTGATTTGCATTGGCCTTGTATTGCCAAGGGAAAACCCATTCCAACAATTAGATGGTTAAGAAATGGAACCCAGGTAATTTTTATGCGGTCCTTAATACAATTCAGTGATATTTTAAATCCATCTGCAGATTGCTAACATACAATATGTTATTTTAGTATATTAAAGGAGAACTGAAGATCCAAGGACTAACTATGCAGCACGCTGGAATGTATCAGTGTATAGCAGAAAACCACTACGGGGTTATTCAAGCAAATGCCGAACTAAAGATCCTGGGTTAGTGACTTTCTTAAAGTATAACTGTCAATTTTTTTTTTTTTTACTATTGGATTTTGGTGATTAATATCACCTTGTTGGCCCTGTTTTAATTTCTGATTGTTTAATTAAAAAAAAACTAAAAGCCACCTAAAAGTTCCCAGTATTGGCTATTGTTTACCTGAGATTAAAATCAGGTTGCTATGCTCCTTCCGTCTACCAGATGAGGACGGAGCACGCTGCGTGCACTGGGAACTGATAGTGAGTCAACATTGTAAGGGAATGTATAAAAAGCCAGGTTCTTCCTGACAGGAGATAACAGTGCTGGGCTGTGTGTGTGAACTTCTCCAGATGCCTGTGCTTGGCAGACACTGACTTAGCAGTGCTGGACAATGTAGAGCCCAGGGAGAAATGGCGGCTGCTCAGTGTATAAATGAATGCCTTATCTGATAAGAGGAGAGCTTGTAGAAGGACTACAGGCTTCAGCCAGACCTGGGAACTTCACTGCAAGACCCCCCTATACAGAGCTGGTCTTCACTAACTTCACTGCAGGCGTCCTATGGATTAGCCTCAGGGCTGAGGGCGGCCATTTTAATAGAATAGTGAAGTTGTAGTTTTATGCAGACTGGTTGCTAAGGGCTGAATCTTATTAAATAAGGGGTAAGTAAGTCTAATAGTTATTGATTCAGGAATATTATCATATTAGTAACTACATATATGAAAACTGAAATTAGGGTCTAAATGTGACAGTTATCCTTTAAGTTTCACCTGAAAACCATTTCCTTTAATTCTTTCATGTTCATAGTTTGTAGTGCAATATTGAATAAATCAACAAAGTGCTATATAAGTTTAATTTACAGGGTGTGGGGGTGGAATATTCCAGAAGCTCCATATGGGGAAAGAGGCACACTAAGTGGCAAGCAGGCGCTATGTGGCGGGTTTCTCTGAGGGATCAGGAGAAGACATAAGAGGCAGTAATCTTTGTTGAATTTAATGTGTGTTATTTTGTTTCCAGCTTTGGCACCAACCTTTGAACTAAATCCTATGAGGAAACAGGTATTGGCTGCAAAAGGAGGTCGTGTTATCATAGAATGTAAACCAAAGGCGGCGCCAAAACCCAAGTTTTCATGGAGTAAAGGAACAGAACTGCTTATAAATAATAGCCGGTTTGTACAGAAGTCTTGATTTTGTTAAAATAGTTTGACCAGTCATACCGATAATAATTTGTGCGCTATAATTTACTAAGGATTCTGAATGTAGATTAATGTCTAAATATTAGATAGACTTAAAGCTGCACCCATAAAACGAAGCAACTCTGCACACATAGTCTCATGTGTGCACAAACATTCATGTACACATGTAGATAGAGAAATTATGGGGGAGCTTTACCAAAACTGGTGCTAAGGAAAACTGACTTACCGTAATTGCCTATAGAAATCAATAAGAATGATGCTTTAATTTTCCAAAGCAGCTCTGAAAAATGAAAGGTGGCATCTGATTGGTCCCCATATATGTATTCCTAACTGAAGATCTAGGGTTGTTTTCTGTATGTAGGTTTTAAGAAGTTTCCTATCATAAAATAATTTTGATATCCATCCTCAATACCAGACTGCCTCCTGTCTCGATGAATGGATACAAAATGTATTTATAAAAATCTCATGAATGAAAAATGTAAAACCTATCCCCCCTCCGCACCTTAGATAAAAATATAAAGGTCTAAACTGGAAGAGCTTATGCTGTAAAAACTGTCAGCAAAATACATTCCTCGAACATTCATGCAGTAGTTAATGGTTGAGGGGGAGAGCAGAGAGAGCCATCCGAAACAGGACTGTGCTCTGATGGATTGTTGTCAGATTCAGCAGCACCAGCAGCAAGGTGAAGGACACTCTCTGCAGAAGCAAAATGTTCATGTTCATTTTTAATGGAGACTATTTAGAAATTGTATACATTTTGCATTTGGAGGGAAATGAACAATAAAAATATCAGTGCAAAGGGTGTCCATAGCCTTTAAACTGGGATACAAACATTATTTTTTGAGGTAAGGATGAAATTCATCAGCAAACTTCCAAAGTTTCTGCAAGAGAAGAATGGGACGGAAATGTGTGAGGTGCTTATTGCACCACTGCAGTTATTTTAGCCCTTTTTCTAGTAATGTCCATTCAGTCCCTGAATAAATAGTGTACACATTGCTCTGAGAGTACCACACAGTTTCCATATATACTGCCTCCATTTACTGGGTACAATGCACAGAGAGTACATTCACTTCCCATTTAGTGTCACACAATGCTTTGCCCACATGATAATTCATCAAAATGAAATTCATTTCTAATTAATGTTTATGTTCAACGTAATAACTTTTGTATGGTGCATAAACATTTACAGTAATACAATTATGAGAGATTTGTATTGATAAGGTTAGAAAGGCAAAAAATGGGGCAGCACAATGACCAATACCGTCACCAAAAAGTGGGTGCACATGCTTCCAAGGCTAGACTCACCAGCTCTCGTGGAATCTAAATTGCAAGGAGAAGCAGGACTCTAAGGGCTCATGCACATGATGTTGGTGTTTTGCGGTCCGCAAAACACGAAAGCTGTTCCGCGTTCCGTTCCGCAATTTGCGGAACGGAACGTGGCCCATTGTAGAAATGTCTATTCTTGTCCGCAAAATGGACAAGAATAGGACATGCTATATTTGTTTTGCGGGGCCACAGAACAGAGCAAAGGATGCGGACAGCACATGGAGTGCTGTCCGCATCTTTTGCGGCCACATGAAGTGAATGGGTCCGCACCCGAGCTGCAAAATATTCGGTCGGACCCAAAATACGTTCATGTGCATGAGGCCTTATGGCTGTATTAGACCTGGAGATTGTCGGCCAGATCATCGCTAACCAGCGTTAGTAGGAACGCTCATTAGCAGTGATCTGCCTGTGTAAAAGGGCCGCCGATTACGCTCCTTCGTCGGGCATTATTCACCCATTGTTCATGTGGCAAGGTTTCAGCTGCTCATTGAAGGGTCCAGTGAGGAGGTGAAGCATTGTGTTATGAACAGTGAGTGGCTAGAGCAACTATTTCACTTGATCTTTAATGTAATGCTTCTTGCAGTTTAGATAAGAGTTGTCCTTGTTCAAATGTACAGTGTAGCGTGTCCATGTCACACATTCTGGAGGAATTTATCAGGCCCTGCACTCCAGAATCTGGGTTCAAAAAGATACATAATAACACTTAGAGACTTTTTGGGCTTAATTTTGCAAATATTTTCTGACATGCATTTTTACACCACTAGATTAAGTTATGAAAAGTGGGTGGTAAAATGAGCATGTTTAGCCTTTTAAGCTGATTTGAGCTAGATTGATCAACTGTGCCTTTTCATAAAGTTGAACTCTTATTCCAGTAAAAGTTTTTTGGCACTGATTTTGGAAAGTTTTTGCCTCAAAATCAGCTCCAAAAACACCTCAAACAGCCTCCTATTCTTTTCAATAGGAAGCAGCATTTGCTTTTTTTAAACATGGAAAAAGAAGCAGCATGCCCTATCTTGGGGCAGAATCTGCAGTAAATCTCCCATTGAAATGAATGAGAAGCTTCAAAAAATAGCTCCATACGTATCCATTTGTTTTGTTTTTTTGCATGTTTTCTGCGCAAACTGAAAATGCCGTTTTGTGATGACGTAAACACCCAGCTAAAACAAATGAATAAAAAAACGCATCACAAATGCGTCAAAACCGCACCTGTGAAATCAGGAACTGAAAAAAACATGCTCTCAATCTTGTAGGCAGATTTTCAACATCTGTCATGTGAACAGACCTCAAGACCCCATGCACACGGGTATTGTGCGGCCGTTCTGGGCATAGTGGTCCCCAATGCACGGGCAACATCCTTGCGGCGGCCTGTACGGTTCAAGACCGATTCAACTTGAATGGGTCCGTGATCCGTCCACACCACAAAAAATAGAACATGTTTTATTTTTTTTGCGGTGCGGAAGCACAGACAGAAACATCACAGAAGCACTCTGTAGTGCTTCCGTGTGGTCCCCTGCCTCCGTTCCGCACCGCAGCTTCGGATTGCGGACCCATTCAAGTATGCATGAGGCCTTAGACTGAGAGGTGCACCATAGTTATTCAACATCGTGCAATGTTTGATAAATTTAGCACAAATTACGGCTCCTGCAAAACTGACTTCCCTCATAACAGATCTCCCATATGTGTAATTTCATTTATGTTTTACCATCCTGTGTGAGCGCTGAAATTAACATGGCACGTTATAATACAACAGTAAAAAGCAGATCTGTTATAATGGGGCCAAGGGGAAAAATGCTGAGCAGAGGGATATATAATTTTCTATTATTTTGTTCAGTACTTCTATGTAAAAAGCTGCTGAAATGAAGCCAGTCCTCATAAAGAAAGCCTTTGAAGTTTACTGCCGCTACCCACATGATGTATATGAGTTTGTATAGATTTACATCTGCAAATCACTGTGTGAGGGGAGAAGCAGTGTCTTCTACTAGATAGAATGGCAGAGGAGACCTATCATAGCCCCTTGAATTGCCTCTGAATATATAGGGGGAGATTTAATAAGACCGGTGTCTTAATCTATCCCTCAGTGGTTTGTAATGCACCACAATTATTAAGCGGCACACGCCTCGTAATAATTGTGGTGCATCTTTGCAGGTCCAAAGTGCACCACAAAATGGAAATCCACCAAAATGGAAATCTACACCAACAAGGTAGATTTCTGCTACATCGATACCAGTTTCCTGTCACCGCCCACTTCCTGTCCCCTTTGCCCACTTTTTGGAAAAATTATGCGTGGATCTGTAAACCCCCCAATATTTGCTAAATTTTACCCAACCATGGCATGTATCAAAAATTGGGAATATTTCTCACCAGTTTTCTGGTGTACAGGAGATGATAAATGAATCGTTATACTAAATAAAAGTGAAAAGAAAACATGTATGAAAAAGGAAGCAATGACTGTATAGGTTTTTTCATATATTTGGCCCTCATAAAAATTCATAACTAGTTAACTTGAAAAAATGCCTAAGAATGTAAAAATGTTTCTCACAAATAACAAAACACATGTAGAACTAAAAAAGTTATGGCTGACAGAATGTGGTGAGACGAAAACTGCTCTACAGTCCTTAAAGGGGTTGTCCAGCTTTTCCTTTTTTTATTTACATCTCATCTGTACCTGTGAAAAAATCCATCACCTGCCCCCAGCTTCTGATTTACAGCTCCCTGGCTCTCTGCACTGGTCTTCCGGTCCCCATGTGTCAACTTCCATATGGATCGGGTCACATGTCCCGCTGCAGCAAATATCTGGCCTCAGCAATGAGGTGTCCACTAGCAGTACGTCACTGCTGGGCCTAAGAGGTGATGTGCCGCTTGGGGACACGTCATTGACTGCAGCGATGAATGTGACCCCAGGCTTCCCTTAATCCAACCATGTGTAGACAATTCTCAACACACTGAATGGTGAATGCAGCAGGAGCTAACATTTCACTAACATTGCAAAATAATATTTCTTACACATTATAAAAGTATGGGAATATCAGAAACGAAACATTCATTGGTATACTTTCTATTTGCATTCCTTACCAGGGTATTTATCTGGGATGATGGTAGCCTGGAAATCATTAATATAACAGTGCTTGACGAAGGCAGCTACACGTGCTTTGCTGAGAATAACAGAGGAAAAGCAAATAGTACGACAGCCCTTTCTGTTAAAGGTAATGTCTGCCATGACTCACTTCTACCACCAAGCTTTTATTAGGTGTTCTTTTTTTAATGTAATTTTTTATTTCCTATAGCAAAGGTGTAATTAGGATTGTAAGTAAAAAGCATTAGGTTTAGCGCATTGGTAACAGTGAATATTGGATGTCATTTTTTTCCTTTTGTTATTCAGGAGCCAGCACAGATGGTGTGAATCTGTCCATATAACATAGGCAGAATGCACATAAGATACCGTATACATGTGTCCCCTTGTGAAGCCATTCGTTTATTAAAGGGATCACCAGCTCTTGGCCCCTCAGTTGCTGTGAAACTACAACTCTCAGCATGAAAACATGCTCGTCTGTTCTTCTTTACTAGAAGTGAAAGGATGATCCTGGGCATTGTAGTTTCAGAACATCTGGAGTGTCGGAGATTGCTTCCTCCTAGGGCCTCTTTCACACTTGCGTTCTGAGGATCCGGCAGGCACTTCCGTCCAGCCGGATCCGTCAGAACGCAAGTCGCCTGAAAGCATTAGAAGACTGATCAGGATCCTGATCAGTTTTTAAAATGCTTTGAGGTTACTATGGCAGCCAGGTCGCTATTAAAGTCCTGGTTGCCATAGTAGGAGCGGGGAGCGGGGGAGCAGTATACTTACAGTCCGTGCGGCTACCGGGCGCTCCAGAATGACGTCAGTGCGCTCCATGCGCATGGATCACGTGATCCATCCGGGAGCCGCACGGACTGTAAGTATACTGCTCCCCCGCTTCCCACTACACTTTTCCATGGTAGCCGGGACTTTAGTGTCCTGGCTGCCATGGTAACCATTGAGAAAAAGCTAAACGTTGGATCCGGCGATGCACCGAAACGACGTTTAGCTTAAGGCCGGATCCGGATTAATGCCTTTCAATAGGCACTAATTCCGGATGCGGCCTAGAGGCAAGTGTTCAGGATTTTTGGCCGGAGCAAAAAGCGCTGCATGCTGCGGTATTTTCTCCGGCCAAAAAACGTTCCGGACCTGAACTGAAGACATCCTGATGCATCCTGAACGGATTTCTCTCCATTCAGAATGCATTGGGATAATCCTGATCAGGATTTTTCCGCCATAGACCCCACGACGACAGAACTCTATGCCGGAAAACAAAAACGCAAGTGTGAAAGAGCCCTTAGGAGAAAAACTCCCATGTTCTTTCATGCAGGGTAAATGACTTTGAGGATGAACAACATTTTCAGTGTTTAGTTCTTCATGGAGGTCTGCACCGTATTGATACATTGTAGAATTGTATATATTCTAGGAAATACAGTTCAGGAATTATCTGATGAGGACATAATAATGAAGCCAAACGTACATAGACTCAACAAGAGGCATTACCATCTGACGCTGACAACTGAGTGCTTTGGGTCTAGGACTTTTTGTTGGTTACTTCACATATAACTTGATATCAATTGATATTTTATTTATCTATCTATGAAATTGAGCCCCTTCCCGACACATCTGCCTTCTATGGGGGCCGAGGAGATCCAGCCCCAAGCTGGGTCTCCTAGGCAACCTGTTAGTGTATTACTCAGTGTAATACACTAACAGGAAATGCATTACAATACAGATGTATTGTAATGCATTGCAGAGGGGATCAGACCCCCAAAAGTTGAAGTCCCGGAGTGGTACAAAAATAAAGTTTAAAAAAAAAGAAGTAAAAAAAACCCACACATATTAGGTATCGCCGCATTCGTAATGACAGGCTCTATAAATATATCACATGATCCACCCCGTCTGATAAACACCGTAAAAAATAAAAGCTGTGTAAAAAAAAAGCAATTTTTGTCACCTTACATCACAAAAAGAAAGTCCAACACCAAGTGATCAAAAAGGTGTATGTCCCCCAAAGTGTTACTAATAAAACAGTCACTTCATCCCGCAAAAAATGAGCCCCTACATAAGACAATCATCTGATTTAAATGATATCTGACCTGCTTAAATTTTTGTCTCTCAATTCTATTGTCTATAAGATTGTAGCATGCACACAGTGATTTCAAAGAATAACATATTATAAAGACCTGAAAAAAAGTTTCTCTGTAAAAATTGTTCCAATCAGAAAAATTCTCTGTGGCTCTAAAACAAATAGTTCATATATTGGTAATGGTTTGATTGAGGTATACATCTACATACAAATTTGGTTTATTTTGTATCAGAATAGTTTGATCTTGATACAAAACTTAATTAGCAAAAATATAAAGCATAAAACATTCTTTTTGTATAGCTGGATTTTTCATTTTTGGATGCACAGTACATTCAGAGATACATTAGGTCAAGGTCTGGAATTTGCTTTAACAGACTCAAAGACGAAAGTACTAGTTTAGTTATAGAGCAGTGTTCATCATGCAGAACATCTATCACATTTTACTTATAAATGCGAAAACTTCTAGAGGTATTCTATTTCTTATCAGTGTCCTATGACATGGCTCAGCAGCCTCTGGCACCCCAGCTGTGGTGAAACTACGACTCCCAGCATGCACACCCTCAGAACTAACACAGAAGTGAATGGAGCATGCCGGAGTGCCGAGGTTGCTGATCCCTGCCCTATGATACTATAATATAAGAATATGGACATCCTTCTAATTTATAGGGAACCGGTCACCATGAAAATGTGAGGTAATCTATGTGAGCAGGAGAAGCTGAGCAGATTGGTGTAGAGTTTTGTGGGAAAAAATTCAGTTTAACCTGAATTTAAACTGAATCCTTTCCCGTAGAACTATATGTCAATCTGCTCAGCTCCTCCTGCTTTATGAGATGCTGCCTTCAGCCCAAACACCAGGTTCCCTTTAAGTTGAGGGGGGCATTGTGACTTCTTGGAGTCGGCAGGGTAGGCCAGTGTACAAAAGTACGAAATGTAAGAAGTTCTAAGCACATCTAGAATTTTTCAGACAAAGGATTTGGGATTCAGGTTATGTCCTGGATGTTAATTGTTTCCATGTATTGTAATTAGATCCACATGGTTATATAAAGTATGTTTGTACATTGCTTAGTTTAATACTGCTTTATGATGGCCTTTGTTTTCTCACTTTGCAGCTGCCACAAAAATTACCCTTCCACCATCCAACACTGATGTATCCGTAGGAGAAAATACAACCATACAGTGCCATGCGTCTCATGATCCTGGTCTGGAGATTGAGTTTATCTGGTCTTTAAATGGATTCATAATAGAGACAGATGGCACCAGCTATTATGAAGAACATTTAAGGGTAAGCTGAGACATCGTATAGAAAAAATTTTGTTTAAAAAAATCCATATAAAAGCAATTTGCTATAAATATTTTTTAGAAAAAGATAACCATGTTAGTAGCCACCAGTATTACAATGAAGCCATGCCACGTGCAGCCTACAGAGCGCAGCTGTGCTCACTATTATGCTGCTCATTTTAACTGTCTTAGATATTCACAGTACTTTTCTTTTAAATACTCTTTTACTTGTACATATACTATGGAAGCGCAAGATTTTTAGGACTACAGCATTAACAGAAAGTGATGGCGTTTAAAGTGACGCTTCAGGCTTCACCTTACTAAGTATGATTTCCTTCAGTAAATGTGTGGCAGTTATGTGAGGATTTTATTTTTCTTCATCGGTGGTTTAGTAGTCCGTACCTTATAATTATTCTGCACATGCTGTACTCGAAATCAACAGCCAAGAGGCAGCGCTACATGGAGAAATGAGAGAGCAGCATTCTGAACCAATGATGAAGTGGGCAAGTGTGTATCAGACTACTTCAGACTCCATGTATGCAGTGTAAATAAGCTTTGGGGTTGTTTTAGGCTACATTCACACGACTGTATGTGTTTTTGCGGTCCGCCCAAAAAATGGATGACTTTTTTTGCGGATATATTCTAACAATGCCTATTAGGGATGAGCAAGCGCTCTGTACAGTATTAAAATGTATTGGCTCCGATGAGCCGAAGTTATTTCTTCGCAAACTCTCGCTAGACTTCGCATAATAACTTCAGAAGTTAATTTAGACTGTAAAAAAAAATTCCCGAACTCGGGTTCGGTTTCAAGGTACCAGTTGGAACCGAACCCGAGTTCGGGAAATGTTTTTTTACAGTATAAATCAATTTCTGAAGTTATCATGCGAAGTAATAACTTCGGCTCATCGGAGCCAATACATGTTAATACTGTACGGAGCGCTCGCTCCGTACAGTATTGAAACGAAGTTTCATGCGAATCGACTTCGGATATTTCATCCAAAGTCGATTTGCTCATCCCTAATGCAAAACGGACAAGAATAGGACATGTTTTATCTTCTTTGCAGGCCTACGAAACGGACATACGGACGCGGATCGCACACTGTGTGCTGTCCGCATTTTTTGCGGACCCATTGAGATGAATAAGTCTGCATCCTGTCCGCAAAAAAAACGGAACGGACACGGAAACAAAACACGTTTAATGTAGCCTTAGGCTACATGCACACGACCGTTGCCGGCCTCCGCGTCCGCTCCTCCTTGAAATTTTGCGTCCATCAAAAAAAAACGAATGACAGACCGTTTTTTTTGACGGATCCGATTTTTATGGCAAATCCATTGTAAAAATGCCTACCCTTGTCCGCAAACGTGAAAAAAATAGGACATGCACTATTTTTTTGACGGACTGAAAACACGGATCACGGATGCGGAACAAAAACGGTTGACCATCCGCATTTTTTGACGGACCCATTGAAATGAATGGGGAAGCATCCTATCCGTGAAAAAAAACGGAACGGAGGCGGAAACAAACAGGCGTGTGCATGGGGCCTTAGGATGAGGATCAGGCCAATTATCTGAAATGAACACTAGTTCCTGATTGGCCCATGTAAAGACGCATAGGAGCTTGTTATTACTGACTTGCAGATCATTTTGAACTCACAGTT
Source organism: Bufotes viridis (assembly GCA_033119425.1). NCBI lineage: Eukaryota > Metazoa > Chordata > Amphibia > Anura > Bufonidae > Bufotes > Bufotes viridis. The sequence continues at coordinate 236,297,770 of CM065590.1, forward strand.
GGACACTTTAAGTCAATTTATTCCGTTACACATAGAAGCAGAATGGTAGCTTCAAAGGCTGGATTCACACCTCTATTTTACTGGTTTGTGAAATAAATGTATTTTTCTTTTCAGCATTCTTTCTTGGATTCTTATTGAAACAATCTTGTTTGTTTTCAGTTTAATCTACCAAAGATGCATTCACCTATTTAATTTTTACAAACTGCAGGGAACCGATCAGATTAATAAAAAAAAATGTTAAACCTACTTTTTGTAGCCCCCTCTGTTCACTTCTTTCCACTAGCCGTGACATAATGTTTCGACTACAGCAATGACGTACCATATAGCGCAGGTGACTGCTCTAGCCAATCACCCAATGGCTGGCCTCATTGGTATATAGAACAAGACCAATGAGACTAGCAAGCAGGACGGAGTGGTGGCATGGGAGCAGAAGCGTGCTAGATACTAAGTTTACATTTTTTTTATTAAGCTGATAGGTACTCCACTGTTTGTAAAAATAAAAAACAGTACTGAGCAAAACCTTGAGACAAGAATGAAAAAGTGCTGCAAAGTAAGAATGCTTATAATAGAAGTGTTAACCCCTTAAGGACGAAGGGCGTACATGTACGCCCTTCGTCCGGACTTTAAAGATGGCGCCCGCTCCCGCACGGAGCGGGCGCATGAGCTGCGGGTAAACGCTTGATTCATCAAGCTGACACCCGCAGCTCATGTCCGCGACCGGCAGCGATGCCGATCGCGGACATTTAACCCCTCAGATGCCGTGGTCAATCCTGACCACGGCATCTGATCGCGCAAAACCGAAAGTTTCACTTTCGGTTTTGCTCGGCTCCTGATGGCCACAAGGGGAGCCGGAGCATGCATGTAGTACCCTAGGTTTCTGTGAATGAAACCTAGGTTACTACTACAGTATTCCTATGGAGCCTATGACTGTAATAGGCTCCATAGGAAATATGTGATTTTCTCATATATTCCAATGCTATTGCATTGGAATATATGAGAATAGCAATCTGATGATTGCATCTTATAGTTCCCTATGGGAACTATAAGAAAGTGGTAAAAAAAAAAAAAAAAGTTTAAAAAATAAAAATAAAATAAAAAAATATAAAAATTCAAATCACCCCCTTTCCCCAAAATGAAAATAAAATAAATAAAAAAATAAAAAAATTACACATAATGGGTGTCGCAATGGGCGTAACGCCCATACTATAATAATATTAAAAATATTCACCATACGGTAAACATAAAAACGGAAAGAAAGCGTCCAAATGGCTAATTCGCCATTTTTGGATGCTTCATTTCCTAAAAAATGAATAAAAAGTGATCAAAACATCATACGCACCCCATAATGGTATCAATTAAAAGTTCAGATTGCCTCGCAAAAATGAGCCCCTACACTGCTCCGTACGCATAATTACAAAAAAGTTATAGGGGTCAAAACATGGCGACAAAAAATGAAATAAAAAATTCCCACTTTTAATTTTTTTTTCACTATCAAAACGCAAGAAAAACTATACATATTAGGTATTGCCGGATTCGTACTGACCTGAAGAATAAAATTAACCAGTCAGTTTTATCGCAAATCGAACGTTGTAATTTAAAAACCCGTAAAACTGTGGTGAAATTGCTTTTTTTTTGCAATTTCACCCCATTTGGAATTTTTTTCCCGTTTCCCACTACATCACATGCAAAAATAAATGGTAGTACAACTTGTCCCGCAAAAAACAAGCCGTCATATGGCTATGTGAGCGGAAATATAAAAATGTTATGGCTTTTGGAAGGCAGGGAGCGCAAAACAAAAACGCAAAAATCCCAAAACCCCCGGTCCTTAAGGGGTTAATATTTTATTTTTGTCAATTAACAAAATGCTAAATTAACGAAATTAAAGATAAATCCAAGGCCTCATGTACACGACTGTTGTTTGATTCCGTGTCCGTTGAGCCGTTTTTCGTACTTTTCTGCGGACCCATTGGTTTTCAACTCGTCAAATGCACCGTTTGTCCTCCGTGTCCGTGATTACTGTCCGTCAAAAAAATATAACCTGTACTATTCTAGTCTGCGAAAAATGGTTCGCGGACCCATTCAAGTCAATAGGACCGTGAAAAAATGCGGATGCACATCTGACTGTCATCAGTGACCTGCATATATATTCCATTATCCTGGGTAGAGATATTAAAATTATTAAAATTTCTGGCGGACCACGGAAACACAACGGAACCAAAAACGGATCACAGAACAACGTAACCCCATTTTGCGGACCGCTAAAAACAACTGTCGTGTGCTTGAGGCCTAAATCAAATGAATATTTAGTGGGAACGCCCTTTGCCTTCAAAACAGTATCAGTTCTTCTAGGTACACTTGCAGACTGTAGTTCTGTGAATGTAGGCTTGTTCAAATCCTTCTCTCTTCATGCAATCCCAGTTGATGATGAGATTCCCGTGTGTGGGGGCCATATCATCACTTTTAGGACTCCTTACTCTTCATAACACTGAGGATAGTTCTTAAAAGGTATCTGTCAGCAGATTTGTACCTATCAAACTGGCTGACCTGTTGCATGTGCACTTGGCAGCTGAGGGTGTCTGTGTTGGTCCCAGGTTCATATGTGCCCGCATTCCTGAGAAAATAAAGTTTTAATATATGCCAATGAGCCTCTAGGTGCAAGAGGGGCTTTGCCGTTACCCCTAGAAGCTCAGCCTTCTCTGCAACTGCTGTGCCCTCTGCACTTTGATTAACAGGGCCAGGCAGTGTAAATGTGATCACACCTGTCTGATCCTGGCAGTCAAATTGCATAGGCACGGCAGTTGCAAAGAAAGCTGAGCCTCTAGGAGCAATGATAATGCCCCTTTGCTCCTAGAGGATCATTTTCATATATTAAAACTTTATTTTCATTTTCACTTACCTTAGCAATGCAGGCACATATGATGCCTTCAGCTGCCAAGCGCACATGCTACAGGTCAGCCAGTTTCATAGGTAGAATTCTGATGACAGATGCCCTTTTATGACATTGGCTGTATGTTTGGGATCATTTTCCTGCTGCAGAATAAAATGAATTTTTGACTCATCAGTCCAGTGCACCTGCTGCCATTTTTCTAAACCCCAGTTTTTGTGCATAGTTGAGTCATTTGGTCTTGTTTCCACATTGAAAGTATGGCTTTTTGGCTACAATTCTTCCAAGGAATCCTACTTCTGGCTAGACTTCTCTGAACAGTAGATGGATGTACCAGGGTCCCACTGATTTCTGTCAGTTCTGAGCTGATGGCACTACAAGACGTCTTCCAGTTTAGAAGGGAAGTGAGCATGATGTGTCTTTCATCTACTGCACTAAGTTTCTTTTGCCGACCACTGCATCTATTGTTCTCAGCGTTGCCTGTTTCTTTGTGCTTCTTCTAAAGAACTTGAACAGCATATCCTGAAAGCCCAGTCTGCTTTTAAATCTTTACCTGAGAGAGACCTTGCTGATGCAGTGTAACTACCTTGTGTCTTGTTGCTGTGCTCAGTTTTGCCATGGTGTATCACCTCTGACATGAAACTGTATTCCACAACCCCACAGCCTGCTACACAGTCGAACAGTATTATCACCTATTTAGTATAACTGGTTAATCACACAACACTATAATCCTAAAAAAAACTGACTTTGTGCAAGTGTACCTAGAAAAATTGATTCTGTTTTGAAGGCAAATGGTGGTTATCTTAAACAACCCCATTCAACCCCTTCATGAAAATGCATATAACATTACGTTCTAATTGCGGTATTGTTACCACAATAGGTCGTAATGGTATGTATAGTGGATGGCAAAGGAGCTGAACCCATGCTGTAATATATAGCAGTCATCCTGTTGCAACAGCCAGGACCTTAGTTACCTCAGAACTCGGCCATTTAATCCCTTAAATGCCATGCTCAGTAGTCATGGTGGCATCAAAGGAGTCTGACAGAGGGAGGGGGAACGATGGGTTTCCATGGCAGTTGGGCACCTGACAATGACACTGAAGTCTGCCAGAAGAATCTACATACCTTATGAGTTTACAAACCACTAATATTCATACAAAGCCTTTCCACAACACGTGCTATAAAACAAGGTTTCCTCAGACCTTGTATATAAACTCTAAATTATAAAAGATGAAGCAAGATAGGCAAATATTCTGCAAATATTATCTTAAGTGCATCATATGAAAATAGATGCACACTAGCAATTCATAATAACAATTTTAAACCCATAAAGTGCACATTAAAATGTATGGTCCTTGCATAGAATTATCTGGAGATGCTGCTTGGAGGGGATATAGCGCATAAGCAAATGAGGTTTGGTACTGCCTACAAGCGTCTGCAGCACATCCTTTGGATCACTAAATTAGTAACCCACCAACCCCCAAAATATATGAACTCTATCACAGGACATCATGTATGTCCAAGCTGATTTAGAAAGAAAAGGCAATGTCATGGTTTGAATCTCTCTGTGACAATGGTCACACCCATCTGCCTCCCAGCCAAGCTCTTGAACTAATCCCTGCTTAGCTCATTTGCAGAGCCAATCAGAGGGGGTTTTACAATTGACCATTCAATAAAGAATTTTGTCAGTTTTAACTCACATACAGCCTGACTGGTGTTAGTTCTGTGAGAATTAAAACGACACGAGCGGTCGTTTAAGGCCGGATTATCAACGGCGGAACCAGCAGATATTGTGGTCACATCAGGGAGTGCCGTGAGAGCAGAACAGAGCGAGCAGGGGCTCGTTACATTGGTGGCAGCGGTGGGATTGGCTCTCCAGTTACTGGGACACTCCAAGTCACCACAAGGAATGACCAGCTGATCAGTGAGTTAGCTGAGATGGATCAGAGGGATGGTGATGCCGGACCTCGGTCCGTGGAAGACTTGTTTCCGCAACGAGTTAGAGAGCAGTTAGCATTATTTGGTGCAAACCCATCTGAGACCACCATACAGAATGCCATCAGAATCATCCAGCTGCAGGATAAGCGGCAAGAGAGAACTAGAGCTACAAGAGAGAGAATTGGAGCGACAACATGAGTGGAGAATGGCAGAAATACAGCAATCAGAGACAACACCTAAAGATACAGCACCTGTCCGTAAGTTGCCCTTTCGCGCATTCAAATTATTTAAGGAAGGAAAGGAGGAAATAGAAGAGTTCCTTCAGGACTTTGAGAGACTGTGCCATATACATAGAGTTCCGTCCCAAGATCAAGTCGCCTTACTGGCGAGTAACCTAACTGGAAAGCTGCAGATGCATATCGGGCCATGGAGGATGAGGACGCCATGGATTATGACCGGGTAAAAGAAGCCCTGCTAGCCCGATTTGCCATTACCCCTGAAGCCAGCCGGATTAAGTTTCGAGAATCTCAGAAACAAGGCAACATAACCTACGTGGAGTGGGCACATCGTCTGCAGCGGAACCTCAAGGGCTGGTTCCAGGGAAGCCATGCTCATACCATAGAGGACATCACCGAGCTAGTTCTCTTAGAGCAGCTCTTTGACCACACCCCTCCGATAGTACGGGACGGTACAGCAAGCGGCAACTTTGGCCGATGAATATCTGGACTCTCGGAGGTCAATTGGAGGCCAGCGCTATCCTCTACCGTGGCCCAGTGTACCGACCTCAAACCCAACTCCAGTATCTCAGTGGGCTTCCTCTAGACCCTTAGCCCAATCAAAACCTTCTACCAGGCCTAAGTGCTATACATGTAATCAGACAGGTCATGTGCATCTGTTATTGCCCTAACCAAGTGGTCAGCAAACTGCGGCTCTAGAGCCACATGTAGCTCTTTAGCCCCTTGATATTGGCTCTTCCAGGTGCGGGCTCATGTACAGTGCGATCGCATTTTCGTTGCCCGTGGCAAAAATCGGCAGGAGGGGGAGGACCAGGAAGCGGTGAAGGCTCTGTACTTACCGCTTCCTGGTCCTCGGCTGTAGGCTGTGCAGGGCTGCGCACAGTGTGAAGCGCTCTGTGACGTCACGCTGTGCACGCCAGTTCACAGCAAAGCCGACAGCAGGAGGAACACAGAGCGAGGGTGGTGAGGAGCAGCAGCATCGAGGAGCAGGAGAGGTAAGTGCTTTTTTATTTTATGAAACTTAGGGCTGATCTGAGGCAATGGGGTGATGAGAATCATAATGGGGGATATGAGAGGCATCATGGATGATAATGGAGATGATGAGAGGCATGGGGCTCTTATCTGAGGTCTGATTGGGGGTCATTTACTTTGGGGTCTGAGCTGACGTCTGATCTGAGGGAGGTCTTATTAACATTGGGCGTCTGATTAGTGGTTTGACCTGAGGTGTAATGAAAAATATTTTTTTTCATATTGTCCTCTAAAACCTACGTGCGTCTTATAGGGTGAAACGTGGAGTGAAAGATGTAGTGTCGAGGATTGAAAAAGGTATATTCAGATGGTTAGGAATACCTTATTAGGTAAATAACAATGTACCTTCCTATATAGTTTACGTTGAAAAATTTGGCTCTCAGAAAAAATTAAATCGCTGTTTTGTTGATATTTGGCTCAGTTGACTAATAAGTTTGCCCACCACTGCCCTAACCGATCCCCGAGGTACCAAGAGACTGCCCAGTCATCCAGGTCGGCGACTTATTGCCTCCAGAACAAGGCCAACCCTCTAGATGGGGATATGCTGCCGTGGAAAAAGAATGTTTGTCTTTAGTCTGGGCTTTAAAGAAATTGCAGCCCTACGTGTATGGACGCTCTTTTACCGTCATGACGGACCACAATCCCTTGATATGGCTAAACTGGGTGGCGGGAGAGAATGGCCGATTGCTAAGGTGGAGCCTGGCTTTGCAACCCTACAATTTCACCATACAATATTGGCCAGGGCCTCAAAACGGGAATGCGGATGGATTATCCCGACAGACGGAACTGGAACCTTAAGACTACTTTTCCAACAACCTCGAGTTGACCCGGTGAGGGTCCCACTGTGGCTGTTGGACTGTTTCCCGGGAGGGGGGGGGGGGGGTAGTGTCATGGTTTGAATCTCTCTGTGACAATGGCCAGACCCATCTGCCTCCCAGCCAAGCTCTTGAACTAATCCCTGCTTACCTCATTTGCAGAGCCAATCAGAGGGGGTTTTACAATTGACCAATAGAAAGAGGTGTTCCAACTGTCAATATAACTATATGTGGTACATCAGTAAAGAATTTTGTCAGTTTTAACGAGCGGTCGCTTGAGGCCGGATCATCAACGGCGGAACAAGCAGATATTGTGGTCACATCAGGGAGTGCCGTGAGAGCAGAACAGAGCGAGCAGGGGTTCGTTACAGGCAACATTTACATTTGTGTTTCTAGCAATGGCAGCATCACCTGCACATTGGGATGTGCTGACTGACCCTCTTTTTTCTTAACATTTACATATCAAACACAAAGAATCCAAATATAATACAATAGAAATTGTGCTGACAGTCAATAAACTTCAAAATACCAATTTTAGCCCTTAAACCAGGGAAACTCGGCCACACATAAAAAAAATTCCAGTTGATGGGCCACTTGCATTTTACATACAATAAAATGCCACAGTCACCACCCCTGAGCTTCACCTCAGCCGGCCACGCCTAAGATTGACCCCAAGAGATCCCCTAGTGGTTAGAATGGTGTAATGAGAGGGGTATCTGCATTTTAATCAGTTTTTAAAAATAAATTTCACATGGCTGGACAACTTCTTCTTAATACAGGCTCCAGATGAGACCACAAAATTAATACAGACCCCCAGACTGACCCTAAAATAAATACAGACCCCCAAATTTATACTGATCCTAGATAAAACCCTAACTCAGCCCCCAAATTCATACAGACCCCAGATTAAACCCCAGATTAGCCTCCAAATTCATACAGACTCCAAATCAGACCAGAGCCGCACCCTATTTCGAATCCAGCCCCTCTGTCCCCTAAATGCAGACCTTGAAGCAGACAAAAAAAAAAAAAAAAAATACCCACCTCTCTTCCAAGCGCTCACACCACTCTGACTATTCAGCACAGCACTGTGTCCTGGTGCCATCGCTGGTCTGTGTCCTGATGTTGTACAGGGTCAAGTCATAGTGCGTGCCTATGTGCACTACTTCCTGAGGCGATACACTTTCAAGCTAATTGTGCAATCACATCAGATATCATTCCTGCTTCATCGAAAGTGGTGAAATCTGTGGTGAAAATCTGTGACAAATCTGCAACACATTGGGCAGCGTGGTCTTTTTCCACATGGAAGCATGCTTATTATTTTTGTAAAGTCTTATACCCATTCCTGGTACTGAAATCCACTATACAGTACATTTTACCTGTATAAATCTGACAACTCTGAATTCACTCTTACACTTGCAGATGCAATATTGTATTCCAAAGCATTGTGTATGCCATCAGCAAAGCATTATATAAGTGAACATCTCGTCCCATATAAAAATTACACAAACAAATTATGTATATGCAAAATGGTGAATAAACCCCCATATAATCTGTCTTGCAAAAAAAAAAAAAAAAACACCTTATATGTCAACATAAAAAATGCTCCATAAAACATACAGCAAAAGTAAGAAAGCATTAAAAAACACTATATGAATTTAGTATTATTGTCATCATACTGACCAATAAAATAAGGCTGAAAGGGTTGTCTGACCGGTAAAGAAACGATACTCACCAATCCCCCATCTTTCCCATTCCAGTGCTTCCCAGGTTCTCGCTGGTCTCTACTACCTGGTTTCTCTTGAAACACATGAAATGACTGCTCAGCCATTCATCAGATGCAGCAGTGAGTGAGCAGCCAGTTCTTGAAAACCCAGAGGGGTTAAAGGTAACTTGTTACCATAAAACTGCAAAGTAGTTTGCAGGCAACCTGTTATAGAGCAGGAGGAGCTGAGCAGATTGATATATAGTTTTGTGGGAAAAGATTCAGTATAATTTGTAATAATTTATATCTCTGCTCATTTTGGACTTTGAAGTCAAGGAGGTGGTCCTATAAGTGACTGACCTCCTTCCCTATATGAGTATACAGAGGTAGCTGTCAATCACTGATAGGACCGCCTCCTTGTCTTCAAAGCCCAGAATGAGCAGGAATATAAATGAATAAATCACAAGTTTTACAGAATCTTTTCCGATAAACGATTTATCAATCTGCTCAACTCCTCCTGCTCTATAACATGCTGCCTGCAGCTCAGACCATGTTCTGAATGACAGTTTCCCTTTAAAATTGCAGGATTTATACTTCAACAGGGTCAGATGAAGAAAAGCTAACTGTGATGTGTAGTATACCTGCACGGCAAACCACCACATTGTCATATTTTTGCATTGCTGTATACCAGTAAAGTCTGTGATGGTACTCACCCAGTACTAGCTAGGTGCCCATTACTGTGCATGCGTTCTATATATCCTTTTTATGCGTTGCATGCTACACAGATTCTTACAGTCTACGGTTGCTCACCCAATTTGCTTTTATAGTTTAACTAAATTTGGGATTTCAGGAAATTTGCAGTTGTCTAGTACACATCATAAAACGCTGATCTACCCTCTACATGTATGCTTTAAGCCCTCGCCCCGCGACTAAGTTCACTGCGTCTTAAGAAAAGAACATTTAAGTCATACCACAAAATACTATTGTTGTTTTTTTCACGCCATAAATATATTACCTAGAGTGTAATACAGTTCAGTTCTGGTTAACCACTGGCGACATTAATAGGGTGGAAGTATAATGTGGTAGAAATGGAAATATAGATAATATTAAGGCTGTTTTAAACCCATGTTTTGTAGCAACACTATAATTATGTTCACAGTAGCACCATGGGTCTGCTTTTACAGGATGCATGACTTATATGACCCATCAGTTCGGCAGTACATGCTGACAGATCTATTGACTTATATGGGGTCCATCAGATTTACATTATTTTATTGGGCAGTCAATCACTAGCCGCAGCGTTGACCTGTCAACACCACTGAGGTGACCACTATGACCGGTGATTGGCTGCAGCAGTCAAATTTCTGTGCCAGGATGTAATTCTTGAGACCAAGATACAAAAGTGTAGGGCAGTATGCTTTTCCATCCAGCAAAAAAACATACACTATGATGGCGGATGCCACTGTATAGCACCCATCTGGGGCATCAGTTTAACATATACATTATGGGGGTCAGTTTTCAAACTGTTGTAAAGTAGTACTGGCTTAGTTGCCTAAAGCAACCAATCAGATTCCACCAGTGAAAGGTGGAATCTGATTGGTTGCTATGGGGAACTAAGCCAGTTCTACTTTACACTTGTTTGATAAATGACCCCATATGTGTATAGGTTAAGGATGGTACAAAAGCCTGATGTGAACACTCCTTACAGGCACATCAATTGCACATATTTTTTTTTGTTTTGGACCTGGATTCCCCAGAATATCTTATGAAAGGCTCATGCACACGACCGTATGCATTTTGCGGTCCATGAACAATATGAATGATGTCCTTGTGCATTCCGTATATTGTGGAATGGAACAGATGACCCCTAAGAGAACATTACTATCCTTGTCTGTAATGCGGACAATAATAGGACATGTTCTATTGCTTTGTGGAACGGACATACGGAAATGGAATGCACAAGGAGTAACTTCCGTTTTTTTTGCGAACACATTGAAATGAATGTTTCTGCATATGGTCCACAAAAAAACGGAACAGACACGGAAAGAAAATACGTTCGTGTGCATGAACCCTTATGTATTCTATTGATCTCACCACCTAATAACCGTTCCCTACTTACTTCCTCAACTGGGGGCCTGGTGTAGATCTCTTATTTTTCTTTGGATAGCAGGAGTGTTCATGAGTAAATGTGAGAATTATTTGGTACAAAATGTCCCTGTGACTAAGTAGTCTGATTAGTAGATTTTACTATTGATGTCCTATCTTCAGAACAGGCCATCAATGTATGATTTGGGAGTATGGTGAAGCGACACACTCCAGTTGATCAGCTGTTTAAGGGTAGCTGCAGTGCCGGAAGTTGGTGCCAGAGCTAAGCAGCTCTGTCCATTGTGTAATGGAGGGAACTGATTACTGCAGTGCTGCTCACATTTGTTGCAGAGTATGATTGCTAGGTGCAGCGGAGTAAATTCGGATGAGACATTGTGGAGTAACAGGAACTGGCTTTATTGGAACATGTGTGCAATAACAGAAGGTCACCTTACATGGTGAATTGCACAGACAGGAAAAAGAAATCAGTGAGTTAATCTCAATGTACAGGAAATGCAACACATCATAGAAAGACTACAAGTGAGCATTAGTAACAACGACATCTAGTGTGAACTGCAGTCAATCCAGCAGAAGTCACTCAAGCAATAGACTTAGCTGTAAGTTGTTGTATCTCCAACACCCCTTCTCAACAGCTAAGGCTTAGTCCGTTAAACCCATCTACTTTGTTAGCCTTGAGTGTCTTTTAGCCGTGAGGGGCTTTGTAAGGATATCTGCTGTCATATCCTCAGTTGGACAATAAAGTAACTCAAGAAGTCCCTGTTCTTGGAGATCCCTAAGAAAGTGGAACTTCACATTGATGTGCTTGGTTCTCGAGTTAACTCTTTCCATCTGTGCAAGTGTAAGGCATCCTTGATTGTCCTCAAAGATTTTTGTTGGTCCCAAACTGTGGTTGACCCAAGTCTGTTAACAGTTGTCTCAGCCATATAACTTCTTGGCTTGCCTGCGCTGCTGCAAAGTACTCTGCTTTAGTAGAAGATAGTGTAATGGAGAGCTGCTTTCTGCTGGTCCAACTAATAGCACCTCCTGACAGAAGAAACAAGTAGCCACTGGTAGATTTTCTGTCGCTGGTGTCTCCGGCCCAGTCAGCATCCACATATCCTGTTAGGGTGCTTTCATCACTTGCTGGTAACTAGGGATGAGTGAATCGACTTCGGATGAAACATCCGAAGTCGGTTCGCATAAAATTTCATTCTAATACTGTATGAAGCAGGGACTCCTTTCAATGCATTTCACTGCTGGTTTGTCGGCGTGCAGAGTTGGATTGCAAGTGAGTATGAAGATAAAAATGACATCATTGGACTATGATTTTTTTAATTCATTTTTTTGGGAGGTGGGCAAGGATCAGGTGACCAAAAAAATTGCGAAATATGATTTTATATTTTTATACAATTACAGCATTCAAGCACAGAAAGGCATTTTGTGACACAGCAATGCCTATTATGTTTACTTTTAATTGTTTTATATTTAAAATTGGGGAAGGGGATGATGTTTTATTTTTAATAATTTTATGCTTCTTAAAAACTTTTTTACACTGCAACTTTTAGTCTCCTTAGGGGACTTGAAAATGCGATCTTCTAATTGCTTGTTTTAAATAGAATTATATTGCAGTCTATGAGATTCTGACAGCCCTGAGAGTTCACCACAGGGACTCCGATCGGAAGGCAGAGGTAGCCCTCTCCCTCTGTCTAACCCTACAGATGCCTCGGTCGCTATTGACCGGGTTGAGCATCATCTCTCATTCCTGTGATTGTATGGAGCACAAAATATTGGTGTAAAGTACGCCAGGCAGGATGTGGCATAAATTTTGAAGTTGCATCAGATATACCATTTTCGAGCAGTTTGGGACATAGTCACCATCTAATAAAATGATCTAACTACATTACTGATAAAACTCCTCATGGTACAAGATCTGCATAAACATAAAAATAATATTCCATAAAAACAGCCACGAAGTGAAAGAGTCCAGGATGGCAGTGTCCCTTATATTAATGGATATTAACTTGTACAGGATCCCAGAAAAATCTGTTCAAGATGGTAAGGATTGTGATAGTGCTGATGAGCACCTGAAAGGGATCTTATTTTATTTTGCTAAACAGTTCATCCTCATCTGTTAGTATGCCCCTGGTTGAGAAACATTGGTTCACTCCATCTGTTAGGCTTACCTGGGGGCCTGGGTCTTCTTCAATGGTGTCTGTTCTGTTTCAATATCTTGCATTGTGTATTGGTATGCTCCTCTCTTCCTCCCCCCTCTGTTTCAGCTTCTACTTGGTTCAGTCTAGCCACTTCCTGTTTTCCCTGTCATGCATTGCTGTTTGTGTGTGCTGTAATTCTGAGGAGAATCTGAGGAAAATCTGTGTAGTGTCTCATCTTCTTATCAAGGAGATTATTAGAGGCATAATTATTTTACCATCTGGATTTCCTGCATATCTTGTAATACAATCTCCGGATTAAAAGACTACTTGATTAACTCCTGGGTGTCTGATGCGTAAACTGTAAGTGGAGAATGTCTGATTCAACAAGTCACCTCACAGATGCGTGATTTGTATAAGGCTGACATTTCGAAACGTACAGTGTCAATGAGCATTATTACGGAATATATCATTTGGATTACTATTGTAGGACCTGTATATTCCCCTCATTTGTTTTCTTTTCTACTTTTGAAATAATTTTATTAACAAGAGAAATGACCTAAGGAGAACTTTAGAGTGCTGCGGTGGCACCAAACCAGTGAAAGAGTGCCTTCCAAACTGCTGTGACTATGGTCATGTTGAAAGATAATCCAAAGCAACCAGATTCCACCTGCTCCTTTGGAAAATGAAAGGTGGAATCTGATTTGATTGCTATGGGCAACTAAGCCAGTTCTACTTTACACCAGTTTGATAAATCTCCTCCAATGTTTTTACATCCAAGGAGTAACTGGTGTTGTCCCCTCATATGCACATGTTGGGTAGGAGAGATACCCTGTATGGAGATGGACAGATATCCTTAAAATTCAAAAAAAGAAAAAAAAGACCTACGTTATCACATTTGGAATGTATAAACCACATGCCACACTAGATTGTTACCAAGTTCTTTCTACACTTACTATTTTAAAAAATGTTGGATATCACTCCAATTTTTTGCTTTTAAAATGCTCTAATTTTGTATAAATCTCAGCCATTGTTATGATAGGATAAAAGAGCTCTATTGGTGGTAAAGTCCTTTATGCATTCCATTGATGTAGGGAAGCGTCTCACTGTTCAGAAACCGAGGTTCCTTTATTAAGTTATAAACATTTCCTCACATTTAATTGCATGGTTTCTTTTCACTTACACTTATGCCAAACACATATGAAGAAGAACTATAGTGCTGTTTTCTTTCAGATTCATTAAGCCAGAACTTAGCACACACATCAAACATTTCCCTTTACGTCTCCATCTTAAATTGTTTCCATCTTGAACATTACTGTGCCATTGTGCCATCTTGAATGTCACTGTGATTCAGCACGTAGAAGGGATCTAATCAAATGCTGTGGGTACCTGAAACAATTTTGGAAAAAGATCTTATTTCTTGGACATGTACTCTTCTTTAAAGGGGTTATCCAGGGTAAAAAAAAACATGGCTGCTTTCTTTTGAAAACAGTGCTAATCATGTCCATAGATTATACGTGGTATTGCTGCTCAACCCCCTTCACTTTAACCTCCAACTGATTCAGCAGTTGACCATTTTCTCCTTTAAAACCTAGGTGCGTCTTTTGGGCTGGTGTGTCTTATAGGACAAAAATACAATAGTTTTCTGTTCATATAAACATATGAGAGACACCAGATCCAACAATGCAGATGAACTGAAGGCTGCTATCAAAGCAACCTGGGGTCCATAACACCTCAGTAGTGCCACAGGCTGATCGCCTCCAAACCATGCCACATTGATGCAGTAATTTATGCAAAAGGAGCCCTCACCAAGTATTCAGTGTGTATACTGTACATGCTTTTCAGCAGGCCAATATTATAGTATATGTAATATTAAAATTTTCTGAGGTACTAACATTTGTGTTTTCATTAGCTGTAAGCCATAAATAAAGTAAAGCCAGAAATAAAATAAACACTTGAAATTCATCACTCACTATGTATTGTATCTATATATGAGTTTTACTTTTTGAATTTAATTACTAAAATTAACTTTTCAATGATATTCTAATCTATTGTGATGCACCTGTATGTTAATTTCATTGAAAACAAAATGAGCATCATTCTGTCCAAATCCATGAGGAATGTATTGAATGGTCTGTTATTTATATGTGTGGTGGGATGGGAATACATCTACAGTAAAATAGTATTTGTCAGTCTCTAGCAAAGTTTCTAAAGACCAAGAAGATCGAAGGAGCTGGTCCTGTTGGACATCGGTTTTCATTAATTGCCCCTAATATGGCTTGTTTTCAGAATTCTGGGAGCGGGATGGTGAGATCCTGCTCCTCGTTCCTGTGAGGCTGCTCAGCCATGGCGGCATATTGTAGACAGGATCACATTATTACTACTTATTGCAGAGTTCCTGTTCTACAGTAGAATGTAATGATGCGATCCTGGAAAGCACAGCACTGTAAAGTGAAGGCAGTGTGTAGTGAGACACCAAGTGCAGTGTGTGGTGAGGCACCAAGTGCAGTGTGTGGTGAGGCACCAAGTACTGTGTGTTGTGAGGTGCAAAGTGCAGTGTGTAGTGAGGCGCCAAGTGCACTGTATAGTGAGGCATTGAGAGCTGCGTGAGGCACCATGCACAGTGTGAAGTACGTTGGTAAGCTCAGTGTGTAATGAGGCACATAGTGCAGCATTAGTGAGGCACCAAGCACAGTGTGTAGTGAACACAGTGTGTAGTGAGGCATCAAGCATAGTGTGCAGTGAGGCACCAAGTGCAGTATATAAAGAGGCACTGAGCACAGTGTGTAGTGAGGTGGTTAGCACAGTATGTAGTGAGGTAGTGAGAGCAGTGTGTAGTGAGGCACTGAGCACAGGGTGTGGTAAAGCACCATGTGCACTGTGTAGTGAGGTGCTGAGCACAGTGAAGCATCAAGTACACTGTGTAGTCAAGCACCGAACACAGTGTCTAGTAAGTTGGTGAACACAGTGTGTATTAAGGCAACTATTGCAGTCTGTAGTGAATCACACAGCCCAGTGTGTATTAAGATGGTGAGTGCAGTGTGTTGTGAGGCACCAAGCACATTGTGTAGTGAGACACTGAGCACACTGTGTACTGAGGCACTGAGCACACTGTGTACTGAGGCACTGAGCACAGTGTATAGTGAGAAACCAAGCACACTGTGTAGTGAGGTGGGGAGTGCAGTGTGTTGTGAGGCACCAAGCACATTGTATAGTGAGACACTGAGCACCCTGTGTACTGAGGCACTGAGCACACTGTGTACTGAGGCACTGAGCACAGTGTGTACTGAGGCACTGAGCACACTGTGTACTGAGGCACTGAGCACAGTGTGTACTGAGGCACTGAGCACACTGTGTACTGAGGCACTGAGCACACTGTGTACTGAGGCACTGAGCACACTGTGTACTGAGGCACTGAGCACACTGTGTACTGAGGCACTGAGCACACTGTGTACTGAGGCACTGAGCACAGTGTGTACTGAGGCACTGGAGCACACTGTGTACTGAGGCACTGAGCACAGAGTGTACTGAGGCACTGAGCACACTGTGTACTGAGGCACTGAGCACACTGTGTACTGAGGCACTGAGCACACTGTGTACTGAGGCACTGAGCACAGTGTGTACTGAGGCACTGAGCACACTGTGTACTGAGGCACTGAGCACAGTGTGTACTGAGGCACTGAGCACACTGTGTACTGAGGCACTGAGCACAGAGTGTACTGAGGCACTGAGCACACTGTGTACTGAGGCACTGAGCACACTGTGCAGTGAGTTACTCAGCAGAGTGTATAGTGAGAAACCGAGCACAGTGTGTAGTGAGGTGGGGATCGCAGTGTTTTCCTGGAAAATTCTTTAAATAAAAAGAAAATGTTATAATTTATTTTGTTATTTCCATTTATGTAAATGAGTAAAATGCCTATAGCATCACTATACTGAAGAAATTGCAAGTGTTATTAATTTCATTATTATTTTCCTTTCTTAACAGGGCACTGATAATGATAAATGTGAACTTATTATCAAAAGTGTTCAGCTGAAGCATGCTGGGAGATATACTTGTACTGCACAAAGCATTGTCGACAACTCCTCAGCCTCAGCTGATGTGGTTGTCAGAGGTAAGAACTGTTATCATCAGGTACTTTAGACTGTATATTTCTCATGAATTTGTGGCTAGATGTGCCTAAGGCCTCATGCACATGATGTTGGTGTTTTGCGGTCCGCAAACCACAGAAGCTGCTCCGCATTCCGTTCCACAATTTGCGGAACGGAACGCGGCCCATTGTAGAAATGCCTATTCTTGTCCGCAAAACGGACAAGAATAGGACATGCTATATTTGTTTTGCGGGGCCACAGAACAGAGCAAAGGACGTGGACAGCACATGGAGTGCTGTCCGCATCTTTTGCGGCCACATGAAGTGAATGGGTCCGCACCCATTGTGCACTGTGTAGTGAGGTGCTGAGCACAGTGAAGCATCAAGCACACTGTGTAGTGAAGCACCGAGCACAGTGTCTGGTAAGTTGGTGAACACAGTGTGTATTAAGGCAACTATTGCAGTCTGTAGTGAATCACACAGCCCAGTGTGTAGTAAGATGGTGAGTGCACTGTGTTGTGAGGCACCAAGCACATTGTGTAGTGAGACACTGAGCACACTGTGTACTGAGGCACTGAGCACACTGTGTACTGAGGCACTGAGCACACTGTGCAGTGAGGCACTCAGCACACTGTGTAGTGAGGCACTGAGCACACTGTGTAGTGAGGCACTGAGCACAGTGTATAGTGAGAAACCGAGTACACTGTGTAGTGAGGCACTCAGCACAGTGTATAGTGAGAAACCAAGCACACTGTGTAGTGATGTGGGGAGTGCAGTGTGTTGTGAGGCACCAAACACATTGTGTAGTGAGACACTGAGCACCCTGTGTACTGAGGCACTGAGCACACTGTGTACTGAGGCACTGAGCACACTGTGTACTGAGGCACTGAGCACACTGTGTACTGAGGCACTGAGCACACTGTGTAGTGAGGTGGCGAGTGCAGTGTGTTGTGAGGCACCAAGCACATTGTATAGTGAGGCACTGAGCACACTGTGCAGTGAGTTACTCAGCACCGTGTATAGTGAGAAACCGAGCAAAGTGTGTAGTGAGGTGGGGAGTGCAGTGTGTTCTGAGGCACCAAACACATTTTGTAGTGAGACACCAAGCACACTGTGTACTGAGGCACTGAACACAGTGCATAGTGAAAAACCGAGCACACTGTGTAGTGAGGCACTGAGCACAGTGTATAGTGAGAAACCGGGCACAGTGTGTAGTGAGGTGGGGAGCGCAGTTTGCAGTGAGGCGAAGTTGAGCAGATCGATAAATAGTTTTGTGGGAAAATATTCAATAAAACTTGAATACATTTGTTTTTTTCAGTTGTACATAGTGAGGTGTTATCAGTGATTGATAGTATTCTCTGTGTAAGTGTGTATACATAGATAGCTGTCAGTCACTAATAGTTGTACACAGGGGAGGTGTTATCAGTGATTGATAGCATTTCCTGTGTAAGTGTGTATACATAGATAGCTGTCAGTCACTGATAGTTCTACATGGGGGAGGTGTTATCAGTGATTGATAGCATTCTCTGTGTAAGTGTGTATACATAGATGGCTGTCAGTCAGTGATAGTTGTACACAGGGGAGGTGTTATCAGTGACTGATAGCATTCTCTGTGTAAGTATGTATACATAGATAGCTGTCAGTCACTGATAGTTCTACACAGTAGAGGTGTTATCAGTGATTGAGCGCATTCCCTGTGTAAGTGTGTATACATAGATAGCTGTCAGTCACTGATAGTTGTACATGGAGAGGTGTTATCAGTGATTGATAGCATTCCCTGTGTAACTGTGTATACATAGATAGCTGTCAGTCAGTGATAGTTGTACATGGGGGAGGTGTTATCAGTGACTGATAGCATTCTCTGTGTATGTATGTATACCCAGATAGCTGTCAGTCACTGATAGTTGTACATGGGGGAGGTGTTATCAGTGACTGATAGCATTCTCTGTGTATGTATGTATACATAGATAGCTGTCAGTCACTGATAGTTGTACATGGGGGAGGTGTTGGGGGAGGTGTTATCAGTGATTGATAGCATTCTCTTTGTAAGTGTGTATACAGAGATAGCTGTCAGTCACTGATTGTTGTTCATGGGGGAAGTGTTATCAGTGATTGATAGCATTCTCTGTATAAGTGTGTATACATTTATAGATGTCAGTTACTGATAGTTGTACACAGGGGAGGTGTTATCCCTGATTAATAGCATTCTCTTTGTAAATGTGTATACATAGATAGCTGTCAGTCACTGATAGTTGTATATGAGGGAGGTGTTATCAGTGATTGATAGCATTCTATAGGTAAGTGTGTACACAGCGATAGCAGTCAGTCACTGACAGTTGTACATGGGAAGGTGTTATCAGTGATTGATAGCATTCTCTTTGTAAATGTGTATACATAGATAGCTGTCAGTCACTGATAGTTGTACATGGGGGAGGTGTTATCAGTGATTGATAGTATTCTCTGTGTAAGTGTGTATACATAGATAGGTATCAGTCACTGATAATTGTACATGGGGGAGGTGTTATCAGTCATTCATAGCATTCTCTGTGTAAGTGTGTATACATAGATAGCTGTCAGTCAATGATAGTTGTACATGGGGGAGCCGTTGTCAGCAATTTATTCCATTCCCTGTATATTCATACGTACGTAGATGTCAGTCACTAATAGTTCTACACAGGGAGGTGTACGGGGGAGGTATTATCAATGATTGATACGGCCTGCACAATATATCGCGAAAGCAATCGTTATCGCAATTAATCGCCATATCGCAATCGCAATTTGCTGACCCAAAAATGCTGCAATTATATTACTGTATTTTTCGCTTTATAAGACACACTTTTTCCCCCCCAAAAGTGGGGGGGAATGGCAGTGCGTCTTATAAAGCGATGGTTGACTTTCTACGTGACACTGACACTGTATCTCCGGGCGCTATGCTGCACAGCGTGGCCAGCGATACATCAGTTACAGTGCGGGAGGGAGGAGGGGCTGGTGGAAAGTCATTATTTTAATGAACACTTGTTCTTATATCTATTCTATTTTATTTATCTGTTCTGTGCAACGCTATTAAGAAAATGGCAAGTTCTGTATTTTGTACTTTTGCAGTAATGCAAATATGTATTTTATTTTGAAAAACACTGCGCATTTCAGTTCTTGAGTTCAGCATAACTACATTTCACATTATCAGTCATCTGTGTGTGCTTTTACCTTGAAAATCCAATCAAATAGACCTCTAGCACAATTCCCTTAAAATATTGCATCGCATATCATTATCGCAATTTTTAGGGCCCTAATCGCAATCGCACAAAATTACTTAGCTTTCTATGTGTAAATGGGTATAGATAGCTGTTAGTCACTGATAGTTGTACACGGGGAGGTGTTATCAGTGATTGATAGCATTCTTCGTGTATATGTATACAGAGATAGCTGTCAGTCACTGATAACTGTACACAGGGAGGTGTTATCAGTGAGCAATAGCATTCTCTGTGTAAGGCTACATGCACACAAACGTTGTTTGTTTCCGTGTCCATTCCGTTTTTTTGTGGATACGATGTGGACCCATTCATTTCAATGGATCTGCACTAAAAACGGACCCGCAAAAAAAAAATGGATGCCATACAGACATCATCTGTTTTCTTTGCGGATCCGCAATTTGCGGACCACCAAACACATCTGGTCGTGTGCATGTAGCCTGTGTGTATACAGAGATAGCTGTCAGTCACTGATAGTTGTACACGGGGAGGTGTTATCAGTGATTGATAGCATTCTCCGTGTATGTGTGTATATATAGATAGCTGTCAGACACTGAGAGTTGTACATAGGGAGGCTTTATCAGTGATTGATAGCATTCTCTGGGTAAGTGTGTATACATAGATAGCTGTCAGTCACTGATAGATGTACATGGGGAGGTGTTATCAGTGATTGATAGAATTCTCTGTGTATGTGTGTATACAGAAATATCTGTCAGTCAGTGATAGCTGTACACAGGGGAGGTGTTATCAGTGATTGATAGCATTCTCCGTGTATGTGTGTATACAGAAATATCTGTCAGTCAGTGATAGCTGTACTTGGTGGCAGTTTTAAGTTCAGTAAAGTTTATAAATTACAAGTTTTACTGAATATTTTCCCACAAAACTATAATACTCTGCTCATCTCCTCCTGTTCTATAACATGCTGCCTTCAGATTGCACCACACTTTGTGGTGACAGGTTCTCTTTCAACTTGCTACTGAAGAGGAAATACAGTTCTGACCTTAATTCATACAGTATGTTTTATTATGTTGATAAATGTTAACATCATACATGTTAGCACTCTACAATAGGCTCCTTTTAGACGAGCGCGTTTCAAACTCCGGCCTTGCAGCGTGAGTGTGCAGCAGCTCCCGTCCTGACCTCCCAGCACTGACGGGGTCGCATAGCATTATATTAATTTACGATGCTATGTAACCCTTACAGTTCTGGAATGTATTGGATAACACTGACATAATGTTGCTATCCAATACATTCCAGAACTGTAAGGGTTGCATGGCATCATAAATCAATATAATGCTATGCGACCCCGTCAGTGCTAGGAGGTCAGGATAGGAACTGCCAAATACTCACTGCGATTCTGATGTGTGGAGCTTGTCTGAAAGGGGACTAAAGTACACAGAGTTTGCTTTATCCATAAATCTAAGTATATTATGTATATACATATTTATATTGTATATATTTGCTTTAGGTCCTCCTGGTCCCCCAGGAGGTGTCAAAGCAGAGGAAATAAGAGATACATCAGTGAGACTTACATGGAGCAGTGGTTCAGACAATCACCAGCCAATTTCCAAGTATACTATTCAGGCTAAAACCTCACTGTCAGATGAGTGGAAAGATGTCAAAACTGGTATGTTCGGACCAGCTGTTTAATTCTAACTTGTGTCACATGAATGTGCTGTACTGTTTAGTACTATTTGGTAATGATACGTTTTTGTAGTTGGTAAGTTAAAAGCATGTAATACCTGTCACTGAGAACACCCAAACCCACCTCAGTCCACCCACTTACAGGTGAGGCTTACATAATCCCCAATTTTTTTCAGATTCAGGACTGTTGGCAACTCTGGTGTTATTAACAGGTTCCAGTGTGGTATTATTCTGAAGGACATTTCTGTAATAGCCTCCAGCAAAGCATACAGCATACTCAGGGTTCATTCACACGAACATAAGTGTTTTGCAGTTCGCAAATTGTGGATCCGTAAAACATGGAAGGCACATGGCCGGCGCTATATGGAAAATGCCTATCCTTGCTGAAAAGTAAACATGCGGTCAAAGGAGCTCTCCATGCAGGTGAAACAAGCCATCCTTCCATCAGTGAAAACAGAAAAAACCCATCCGAGAATTTTCTACACTCTTAGGAGTGGCAAAATCTACAGTTTGGTATATCCTGAGAAAGAAAGAAAGAAAGAAAGCACTGGTGCAACAACAAAAATGCAAATAGACCTGGACGTCCACGGAAGACAACAGTGGTGGATGATCGCAGAATAATTACCATGGTGAAGATAAACCCCTTCACAATACCCAACCAAGTGAACAACACTCTCCAGGATATTGTCACGGATAATGGGAAGGAAATAACACCAGATAACACACAGAGGGAATAGACCAGAGTCTAGGCCTCAAAGCTAAGGGAGAGGGATGGTGACCTCCTAGGAATCCCTAGACCTCTCCCTGACTTTTGCCAGTATGAGTAGACCCTGAAGGTGAAAATATTCATACACCACAACCTTAGCCCTGGAGAGCCTGGAAGGCCCTAGGAGTGGTGGCAGGGAATGAGACTACTGGTTCCTCCCCAGATGAAGGAACCAGCTTTTCGCTGAGGTCTAGACAACAACACACACAAGCGAACAACAAAATGCATGTAGTTGAATACTGACAGGCACTATCAGAGTCCCTGATGCAGCCTGATAAGCATACAATGAGGACAGAAAATCTCATTCACAGGCTGCTGATGACTGAGAGAGGGAGCCCCCCTCTCTAAACCACTTAGATGTCGTGGATGCAGAACCCATGCAGAGCTTAGACTAGGCCGCAGTAGATAGGCGGCAGCGTAGCCTAAAGTCACAGGCATGTTGGCAGTCACTAGGACCATAGGTATCGCTCATTTGTCATTTTATTCTTCCATTTTAGGAGACATAACAGAGGAGCAGCAAAGTTATAAAAAAAAGATTCTTCAGCATTGTTATGTCATGGAAAATACAAGTACTTACTAATTTAGACATGACACGAGAGCCAACAAATCCTCTTTAAGTAGTCAGTTGTATTCTCTTATGAGAGGCCACTTTCAATAATTTTTCCCCTTTTTCTTCTAAATAACTTTATATTAGTGTTGATCGAGCACCCAAGTGCTTGGGTGTTCAGGCCGAACACATAGGGACGCTCGGGTGCTCGACAGAGCACCTGAGTATAATGGAAGTCAATTGGAGAACCCGAGCATTAAACCAGGCAACCCCTGCTCTGAAGGGAGAGTGTGTCTGGTTCATAGGAAAAGGTCAAAAATTGATGGAAAACCACTGAAATGGTTCGGGCAAGGATGGGGAGGATGTCTGGATGCATCTTGGACTCCCAGGTCGCTGCTGGGAACGATGTTGTCCGAGTAGTACGCCAATTTTACAGACTGACAATAATACACACAAAACCGAAGATAAAATCGATTTTAGAGGAAAAATTGTTAGGAAACATTCTTTACTGTATATTTACTTGTATATAAAGTGCAAGTGCTGCTAAAAAACCTGTATATCACAAAAAGGAGGCCCTAATTCACATTGTGGTACACCTGGTCGCACTGGTCTGACTTTAAGAGGTATCCTGCGCCGCCCTGCAAACTTGGACATGAAGCTAGGTATCGTGGATGTTTTTCTTGTGCTCTGGCAGCGGCCACTTCCCCTTCCCTTACTGCTCGCCTTCTTCATTTTAAATGTTATATATGCTTGAAAGTATGTCACACATATAGTAGCGTAGGATTTGTAAGTGTATGCGGCAAAAAATTCTAAATTTGGGATGTGGAAACGTCAAACAGGAGATATCCCGCAGATAATGTCAATGCTGTCACCAGCGGTTAATAAAAAATTACAGGGAATGTCGGAGTTATTTGTGATGAGGAAACGTTATACAGGAGAGGTACAACAGGTAATGTCACTGTCCGCAGCGTCTAAGGAAAAAGTACACTGTATGTCACAGATAAAAAATGTTTGCGCACACTTTACACTTTAGATGTGGCACTGGTAATGTCACTGTCAGAAGCGGACACTGTCTCTTGAAAAAGTACACTGTATGTCACAGATACATTTTTTCAGCGCACTCGGTACACTGGAGATGGGGCATTGGTAATGTCACTGTCAGAAGCGGACACCATCCATTGAAAAAGTACACTGTATGTCACTGATAAATTTTGTCAGCGCACACGTTACACTGCAAATGTGGTGCAGCAAATGTCACTGTCCGCAGCGGACACCGTCCACTGCGGGCAGGCAAGAAACGTCCGGGAACCACACTCAAGCATTGCGCTTGAGCACATGCGGTATTCGGCCAAATACCGCCATGTGCCCAGCATAGCAATGCTCAAGCCGAACTGGTTTTCGGCCGAGCATGCTCGCTCAACGCTACTTTATATCAATTTCACTTACAAATCTCAGAGAAGACACATGAAAAATACCCTAGTATAGCTTGGATAAAAACAACTGTTGTTGCTGAATATGTATATAGATGTATATATAACTATTATATTTCATATCTGAATTTAGAAATCCCCAACATTGAAGGAAATATGGAGTCAGCAAAGGTGATAGATTTGATTCCTTGGATGGATTATGAATTTCGAGTTATAGCAACCAATACATTAGGTACAGGTGAACCTAGTATGCCGTCATCAATGATTAGAACAGAAGGAGCTGGTAAGTATAATGTGGTAACATTTGTACATATCTTTAATTTTTATTTCTCATATATACTGTTCAACACTGAAATTGCAACACCAAGATGGAAAAATTGTGGAATTATGGAAATCACAGGATCAATAAAAATGTTAAACGGGTTTTCCGAGACTTTAATACTGATGACCTATCAGCTGGGTCCTCCGCCAATCTGCTGTTTCAGAAGGCAGCGGTGCTCATAGTAGCAGTTTTGCCTAGGCCAAGTAACGTCATGTTCATCAGTCACATGGCCTAGACGCAGCTCAGCCCCATAGAAGTGAATGGGGCTGAGCATGATACCAAACATTGCCACTTTACAATGTATGTCGCCGTGCATGGTAAGCACGGAGAAGGACTTGGCACTCACAGGAGCGCCAAAACCTTCTCAAACAGTTGTGTGTCAGACCTCCACCGATCAGCGTCATCAGTCCTAAAGTCCTGGAAAAACCCTTTTAATGATATGGAAATGATAAAACATGGAAACAAAATATTCAAAACATCTCGATTTATCCAATATTGAGTATAAGTGTCATGCGCAGAAATGCACGCACTTGCACACCTTGTCATGCTATCAGTGAGGCTATTAATGGTTGTCTGGGGAATGTTCTGAGGTGCTGAATGCACTCATGCATGCAATGCACTCCTGGCCACATCCTTTGCAGTAGCTGACCAATGATGTGCCTGATGCAGATTATGATAGTACATTTAGGCCATGCAGGCTGCTCACAGTAACATGAGCAACATGCAGCCTGGCGTTGTCCTGTTGAAAAACTTCTCCAGAGTGTCCTTTTGTGACACTGTGGAGAAATGTCCGTACCATGGTTCCATGACCAAATCAGTGTAACACTGAGCTGTTTGTGTACCTAAAATGAAGACTAGAGGTGTCCGCTTACCATACTTTATGCCACACCACACCATAATCGAAGTAGCACTGGTGTGAAGTTCCCTTGTCAAGGCCTCTTCATGGCATTGCCAATGTGCTCTCCCGGCCAATATCTGGCTATCATTGCACCCTAAACAAAAGCGGGAGTGATCACTGAAGAGAATAGATCTCCATTCCAGCCTCTATTGCTATCTTGCTGTGCACCATGATAGCTTTTGACAGTTTTGGCATAAGGTCACTGGAACACCTGTAGTTGGACATCTGGCTCATAGCCCAATTTCATGCATACACCTTCTGATGGTTTATTTAGGCACTGATTGCTGTCCTAGGCTGGGGATATGACTTTCAGTTTACTTGCAGTACAAAATTGATCACCATGCGCCATTCTTCTAATCAGACAATATGTCTGTTCATGCAGAGGTTCACCTCTGTGCACCTGTTGCTTTCATTCCAATTCATCTTTGTTCTCCCAACCATGGGAACATACAATGTTGAACAGCAGACATCTCTGCCTAGGAGCATATCAATCTGCCTGAGTGATAAACCAAGGTCTCTCAGTTTAACGACCCAGGAGGCATCACACATTCATCCAACATGACTTGATCTGATGTTTGAGGTTCCATGTGGCTAAAAAAAACTTTGCTTTCAGTCTGTCTTTTATGCCCCTGCCACATGCCACAGATTGGAGCTGGGTGCTCCGATTATCTGCAGATCTTACCGACATCTGCTATTGATTTGCATAACCTTATAGCTTGTCCTTCTTGCTGTTGCAATTTCAGTGCTGAGTGCATTACAGTACCTTTAATTAGCTGAAATATCTTGGTTCTACAGCACCCATTGTTGCTCCTTCGGATGTTAGTGGTGGTGGAGGAACTAATCGAGAGTTAACAGTAACATGGGTGGTGAGTAAATATTTATCCAATATCCAAACTTCATCTATTGCATGCACTTTGGGAGTTGTTTCACCCCTAAAAAAAATCCCTTATAGACAGCCTTAGGCTGGCCGTGGCTAGACCATGGAATAGGCATCAGGGCAGAGGAGGCAATGAGCAGAAGTACAAGATCTGCGGGATATGTGGTGCATATCAAATACTATGGAGTAGGTGGGCTGTAAGTGGTACTTTCATGTGACATCTTCAAAGGACGCATCCAACGTATTTAAGCAGAGTTCTATGGCGTGCCACCTCAGACATGCACGCCACTGTTTGACACCTGTAATATAGAAAGTAATTACAATTTAGTGCAGGTGATAGTTTTAACAGTTTATTGTATGTCTTTATAACGGTATCTCTTACTTTACACAGCCTTTAGCCCGTGAATACCATTATGGTGATGATTTTGGCTACATTATTGCATTTAAGCCCTTTAATGAAAGAGAATGGAGGAAAGTGACAGTAACCAACCCAGAAAGTGGGAGATATATACATAAAGATGACAGCATCACTCCTGCCACACAGTTTCAAGTAAAGGTCAAAGCTTTCAATAAGATGGGAGATGGTCCATTTAGCAGTACCGCTGTTATTTATTCAGCAGATGAAGGTGAGCTACCCTATGCATGATTTGTATTGCTGTCTTATGGCTGGAGAGCTAAGTTAATTGTTGATTTAACAAAGAAGAAACCGAGTGAATATGTTTACAAAAATGTATGATATAGCGAGGCTTTGTTCACATTTACATTGGAGCCCCACCTGTACTTGACACACCCCAGTCAATGAGGTCCATAGGCTGCTGGTGATATCCGTCACTTGATGTATGTGGCATTGCATCATAGTTTCAGATATAAAAGCTCAAGATAAATATGAACAGAGCCTAAGATACTGGATTATTATTCAGATGTTACTTAGAACCACGAGGGCCTGATGACATGAAAATCTATGACAATTGAATGTAATTGAGGTATACTGCTACTGGTTTAGGGTCAGAGTAAAAAAAAAATCTAAATCAATAAAACATCAAATCTTTTTTATGTCTTTACAATATTTGAGCCAGAAAGCATCTGATTTGTACTTATCTTTGTTTTCTACTCAGCACCAACAGAACCACCTACAGAAGTCACAGCCTCAGTTATATCATCTTCTGAAGCTCAAATAAATTGGCAGCCAGTAATTGGTCAGACGATTATGGGCTATCAGGTAGATTTCACAGTTTCATATTTTATATAATTATACACAACGTGCAATTTTAGATTACTGTATAAAATGTGCCATTGCCAGGCCTCCTCCTTAAAGGGTAACTATCATATTTTTATTTTATTTGCTAGTTTATTACAGTTAGGCATGTATACCCAAGTTATTCTGTCAATGATTGTTGAAAGATCTGTAATGACCTTAAAATAACAGCTTTCATTAATGTCCCCTGCTCCTTTCCACTGCTCCCTTAAAAGATGGTTGCTATGGCTCGTCTGTCTCCAGCTAAGAAGACAGGAAGACGGAGGGGCGGTCCTTCACACTGCATGCCTGCATTAGGCTTCAGAGTGAGGAGGCGTGTCTCTCAGTAATCCAATCTGATTGGCTGGCAGGGAGCTGCTGGCTACAGTGTCTATGGGAAGTGGGGGAAGGCAGTTTTGGCCTCAGAGAACTGGCAGAGGAGCCATCTTGAGAAGGTCCTCATATTGTAAATGTTTAAACAGCCGTAACTAAGGGAAAAACTCAAGGAAAACAGTGGTGAAGAAACCAAAGATTGCTTTATGCATAATGCTGCTGCAGCAGTAACATGTGCTAAAATTTTTTTTTTTTAACATGACAGTTACCCTTTAAACCTGAAGCTGTATTTATACAATAGAACCACTGTGGTGTGCTGCCTACCAACATTTAAGCATTGATAAACAAGACCCTAGGGGATGCTTCAGTTCCAATGATAACAGTGTAAACTGCAGGTTTAAGAAGTATCAGAACATCAAAAAGTATTTGCAGTTTTGTAGACAAAAACCTTGACGCCACATGAAGGCATCTACTCATCTAACTCATAAAATCCACAATGTCCCAGGTCCAATTCAATTCATCTAATAATTTTAGGGAAGAAAAACGTCAGATAATGAAGCACCGCAATGTGTAAGATCCTTCCTTCAGGTTTTATTGGATACGCACAAAAAATCTTTGTTAAATATATAAATTACATAAAATCTGGTACAACTTCATTGTCTACAGTCCTCCAAAGCTACATGTGGACGAGTGACGGCAGTTTTTTTAACGACCGTTACACGTCCATTTTAACAACAGTAGTAGTCTGTGGGGTTATCGACACAGCTGTTTTATGACAGCCAGTGAATAACATGTTCTATTTTGTCCATTTTCATGGATCAACAGCCCCCATACATTCGAAAGGGACCATTTTTTATGTCCATTTCCCAGAAAGGCATTAGTGAAAAAAAGTCAATTTTGTCGTTTTTGACTGATGTTTTTTTTCACTGTAGTGTGAATGTAGCCCGACTCGAGTTAAAAAAAATCTTCTTTCCTGGCCGGAATAGTTCACTCTATGCTATCCAATAAATATCTTTGAAGTGCTACCCCTCTAATCACATAATGAAATATATAATACGGTTCTGTTCCGTGCTTCCGTTCCTCAAAAAAAATAGAACTTGTTCTATCTTTTTGCGGAATGGACAATACGCAGACCCCATTCAAGTGAATGGGTTCGCAATCCGCATGCGTCTGCCCTACGCTTGGTGCCCGCGCATTGCTGACCGTAATTTGCGGTCCGCAGCACGGGCCCAGCCAGCACACGGTCGGTTTATTTGAACGGAAAATATTTTATATACTGTCACGACTGTGACTGATCCAGACAGGTCTGGGAGAAGAAGGTCGCAGCGACTTGCTACTCGCGATAGCTTGTGAGTTTGCTCCGTGGTTCAGGGTATGTCATCCGGGTTTTGCCGTGTGAACCTTTTTGTCCTGACTGGGAGTTTGTAGGCATCCTTCTCAGGTGAGTCCTGTCTGCCACTCCCTGCTACTATATTAGTTTCAGTTTCACTTGCAGTCATTGCCAGATATAGTCCTTACTTCCAGTGCTATTCTGACCTTTGAAGGAGATCGTTTGACGGTATTGCTGTGGAGCTCTTGTCTGGCGTGGACCGTCGTTATTGGGATCATCTTCTCTGCTCGTGACTGGATAAGTCTATCTCTGCTGGAGATTGCTTGTTTGTCGCTGTCTTCCCCTGTTGTTCTCCTAGACATGAGTGATGGTGACTAGTGCTCCCATCTGCCTTTCCCCAGTCTAGTCTTCTTAGGGTGACTGAGGGTTTAGGGATCCTGCTCGCCATACGGGTTCACACCCCGTCTAGGGTATCAGGGTAGACAGGTGCCAGCTTAGGGTTAGTCAGGGGTGGCCGTTCTATTTCCCATCCGTAGATAAGGGTCCCCCTTCCCCTCCGTCTGGTGCGACACGACTACTACTGGGATAGCGGTCGTGACATATACACTGCTGTATATTTAAAATACACTTATATATAACAAGGTAAAATATGTACTTCTTTAGACTTTTTTGCTGCACTAAAAACAGAAGTGTGCATAGTGCTTCTATATTTATCATAGATATGCTAGGTTTCTAACATTTGGACATCTATCTTAGATCATCATTAGAGATGAGCGAATTTCTCAAAAATTTGATTCGGTCGGTTCAGCAAATTTTCCGAAAAGATTTGATTCGATACGAACTTATTCAAGGCGATTTGTGTTAAAAAAAATAGCTATTTTCTGGCTGCAGAGAGCCTGTATAGTGGTGTAGAACAGTAACACGCATAGGGAGTCTGCTGCGGTAGTGAAACAATACTGTGAATCAGTATGACACGCGGATGACAGGCGTTCATAGAATCACTGCACACTTTAGTTGTTTGAGGAGTTACGGGGCCTAAACTGACCAATCAACTCAAGTGTGAACTCAGCCTTACAGGATGATGTTAGCGTCAAGAAGAAGCACACTTCTTTTACACTGTCGTCAGCTGATTCCACATAGATTTCTACAGAACCTGTTCTATTAAACGTTTATACAAGTAGAGCCCCCCTGACAGAGGATGTCAGCAGTAAGTCTGTGTTGACGTCACTGAATATTTTGCCCTTCCTCTGATCTGTCAGAACAATAACCCCCCCAAAAAACAGACCCTGTCTGTTGAGCATCCGCCTTCCCTCGGTCAGCATTTGGTCAGTAATCCATCAGTATTGCTAAAGCCAGAAAAAACAGGAGTGTATCAAAAACAGATGACACGTGAACGGAATATTTGCATGTCTTCTGTGTTTTGTACCCACTCCTGCTTTTGGCTACCAAATCATAAGCCAGTTCTGATGGGACCATGTCATACAGGCCTTACAGCTGCTACATAGACAGGATCCGTTGTGCGTCTCATTTTTCCTTCCTTCTAACAGATCAGAAGAAGGGTCAAATAAATGATGATATCAACCAGGCCAAAAACGCAAAATAGTGGCCCAGTCATAAAGTGGGGAGGATGAGAACAGCATGAGAAGTCCACAAAGTGGCCCAGTGACAAAGTGGTGAGGTGGCAGCAACATGAGGAGACTGCAGAGTGGTGATATGGCAGCAGCATGGCCAGACCATAAAGTGGCCCAGTAACATATTGTTGAGGTAGCAGCAGCATGAGGAGACCACAGAGTAGTCAGGTGGCAGCAGCATGAGGAGACCACAGAGTAGTGAGGTGGCAGCAGCTTGAGGAGACCACAGAGTAGTGATTTGGCAGCAGCATGAGGAGACCACAGAGTGGTGAAGTAGCAGCAGCATGAGGAGAACACAGAGTAGTGATGAGGCAGCAGCATAAGGAGACCACAGAGTGGTTAAGTGTCAGCAGCCTGAGTAGACCACAGAGTGGTGAAGTGGCAGCAGCATGAGGAGACTACAGAGTGGTGAAGTGACAGCAGCATGAGGAGACCACAGAGTGGCCCATTGACATAGTGTTGATGTAGCAGCAGCATGAGGAGACCACAGAGTAGTTATGTGGCAGCAGCATGAGGAGACCACAGAGTGGTGAAGTAGCAGCAGCATGAGGAGTACACAGAGTATTGATGTGGCAGCAGCACGAGGAGACGACAGAGTGGTGAAGTGGCAGCAGCATGAGGAGACCACAGAGTGGTGAAGTGACAGCAGCATGAGTAGACCACAGAGTGGCCCATTGACATAGTGTTGAGGTTGCAGCAGCATGAGGAGACCACAGAGTGGCCCATTGACATAGTGTTGAGGTTGCAGCAGCATGAGGAGACCACAGAGTGGTGAGGTGGCAGCAGCATGAGGAGACCACAGAGTGGCCCAGAGACATAGTGTTGATGTAGCAGCAGCATGAGGAGACCACAGAGTGGCACAGTGACAAAGTGGGGAGGTGGGGGGCAATTTCTGCTCTATGTCTACCTGCTGCTGCTGGTGAGTAGTTTCTTTAGTAGGCGGGTGAAGAAAACTGCTCATTAGCGACTCTAGACTTAATTAACTGCTGATGGAGATGGTACTTCTCCTGCCTCCCCACCCCCCCAGCAGCCATGGTAGTGGAACGTGAGCGCAGAGGACCCCCTGGGCAGACTTGCGTGAGGATGGGCGATGGGTCACATAGGCAGTGGCCAACTGACTACATAGGATGTCTCGATAGTAGTTCAGTTTGTCCTCCATCTCAGCGGGTGTAAAAAGGGCCCCCATTTTGGACCGGTGGTGAGGGTCTAACATGGTGGACAGCCAGTAGTCATCACTCTGGCGAATAGTGACAATTTGGCTGTCACTACACAAGCAAGTGAGCATGCATCGGGCCATTTGCGCAAGTGACTCGGAGAGACTCCCTGCCTCCATCTCCACTGCATACTGCCACAGTGTGTCTGGGTCCTCTGCCTCCTCTTCTTCATCACCCTGTAGCTCCTCTGGCTGCTCCTGCTCCTCCTCTCCTGTCACCTGTGTAGAAAAAACACCCATTTCTCTACACATTGCTTGTGCTCCAATGTCCTCCTCCTCCTCCAGTTCAGCCCCCAAAGTCACCACGTCTCCTGTCCCCTGGCCAGCCTGTTTAGCAGCATCTATTCCAGGACATGAATCAGTGTAATGTTCATGCCGTAGTCCTGGCGACTGACAAAAAAAGTGGCCTCCTCAAAGGGCCTGAGCAAATGGCAGGTGTCACACATGAGCTGCCACTGGCTAACATTGAAGTTACACAGTGGAGAACCTCAGTCCACCTGTATCATCAAGAAATCATTTATGGCCTTTCTCTGTTCATATAATCGGTCCAACATATGTAGGGTGGAAACTTTGCATATCAGCCTATGTTGGGGGATGCCGCTGCAGCTCAAGGAGCCTGCGATTTGCGGTGTACAAATGGCTGAATTGCATACAAAGTTTACTGGCCATTTTCAGGATGTCTTGAAGATGGGCGGAAGACTTCAGGAACCGCTTTACAATCAGAATGAATTAGTGCGCCATGTAGGGCGCCTGGCTCAGCCCTCCTTGACCAAGCGCGAACACCATGTTCTTCCCGTTGCCGGTCACCATGGTTCCATTTCGAGTTGACGAGGAGAATGCCAGGATTCGATCTGTTGATGAAGGACGCAGAGCAGTTCCCCCCCTGTGTGACTCCGTTCGCCCAGGCAAACTAGGTGCAGAACAGCATGACACCGCTGTGCCCTGCACATGTGGTATGCTGATGGGGCACTGTGTATTGTCTCTGAGGACACAGTGGAGGATGAGGAGGCAGAGGCAGACTTTATCGCAGGACCAACGGCGTGAGAACGTGGAAGCGGAGTCACCTGGCCAAGTTGCTGTTGTGGCTGGGCAGGAACCACATTTACCCAGTGGGCCGTAAAGGACATATATTGTCCTTGACCGGCGCTGCCATGCACTTTGGCAGACACCGACAGGCTCAAGGACTGGCCCACCTTCTGTCACATATGTGTGCGGGGCTGGTACTGTCTGCCTTTTTGGCAAAGAAATGATGGCTTGGGACTCTCCACCTCAGCTCGGTACAAGCCATCAGTTCTCTGAAAGGTGCAGAGTTCACCACTTGGAAATGGGGGGACTCCAGCACCAGCAACTTGGCCAGGAGCACGTTCAGCTTCTGCGCCGTTGGATGACTGCACACATACTGTTGTCTCTTGGCAATCGTTTTGGCATTTTCCCCCCAACACTCTGTACTGCCTGCTACCGCTGCCTCTGTGAACCCCTGCACCACTACTTCCCAGGCAGGTAGTCTCCTGTGAAGCGGGCGGTCTACACTGTTTACGTTTGGCTCCCGACCTCCCAATGCTGCTACCCTGCTAGCTCCTGGCCACGCTACCACCTTGCTGGCTCAGCCGCTTCCTCACTCACGAGCTGCCACATTCTTCTCCTGATGATGATGAAGCCCCTTCTTCACCCTGCTCCCAAGTGAGATCGGCTTCATCATCATCCACTACTGTTCTTTAGTCACTAATGTCCCCCTCAATGGTCTCAGGTTCAGCAGCCTGACCGCTCGCAACATCAGCTCCCACGCGACTCTCATCATCACTACTTGCCCGCCTACCAGAGGATGCGGCGGATCTCTCCTCCATATCTTGGCTGGGCAGTAGCTGCTGACTGTCCTCTAGTAGTTCATACTCGCTAAAAAGTAGAGCAGAGCCTATGGCATATAATACTTCTTTAGCACAGGGAACAGAAAAGGACAAAGGCAGGTTGAGGACAGGTGAGGGCACAGGGCCTGCTCCTGTCCTGGGCCATCCCAACTAAGCGGTGTGTCTGAAGAACCCAGCGACTCCTGGCTGGGGATGTCTGATGTCACTTGCGACGAAGTAGAAGACCGAGTCAACCATTCAAGCACTGCTGGGTTGCTGGTCAAGACACGACCGCTAGATGACACCGGGAGCTCAGGCCTCTCACCGGCAACTCCTGCTGCCATCCCCCTTCTTCTGCTGCCTGCGACAGAAACATTTTGGCCACTGCCGTTCCCTTTGAAGGGCCTGTCACTTGTCTGTCTGACATACTGTTAGATAAAATAATTAAATTAAAATGAAATTAATACACCCCTAAAAAACTGTAGAACAATGTAACTTGACCGCAGAGCGGCAAATAAAACGTACTTTTTATACTATTAACCCCTTGGCTACCGGAGGTTTTTTCATTTTTACGTTTTCATTTTTCTTTCCCATTTTCCATGAGCCATAACTTTTTTATATTTCCGGTCACATAGCTGTATAAGGGTTTCTTTTTTGTACTTTCTAGTGCCACCATTAATTATGACATGAAATGTAGTGGGAAGCGGGGAAAAAATTCCAAATAGGGTGGAAATGGAAAGAAAAACGCAATTCCTCCTCTGTTTTACAGGTTTTCTTC
Source organism: Bufotes viridis (assembly GCA_033119425.1). Lineage (NCBI taxonomy): Eukaryota > Metazoa > Chordata > Amphibia > Anura > Bufonidae > Bufotes > Bufotes viridis. The sequence continues at coordinate 236,332,792 of CM065590.1, forward strand.
CCACAGCGTTTTGTTTCCGGCAAAACTGACCCATGCCCTTCATTCTCTGGGTCATTACGATTAAAACGATACCCCATATGTATAGGTTTTTTATGTCTAATTAGTGTAAAAAAAGTTAAACTTTGATAACATTTTATTTATTTTTTCACATCACCATATTCTGACCCCCATAACTTTTTTAAACTTATGTCTACTGAGCCGTTTAGGGCGTCATTTTTTGCGGAACAATCTATTCTTTTTATTGATACTATTTTGGAGTGTGCGTGAATTTTTGATCACCTTTTATTACATTTATTTGGGTAAGAGAAGCAAGGAAAAAATAGCAAATCGGCCATTTTGACCCTTTTTTCCATTACGCCATTCGCCGTATTGGATTTTTTTTTCTATTTTAATAGTATTAGCGTTTTCGGCCGCGGTGATACTCTATGCTATTTAGGTATTTATTTTTTAATTATATGGAAAAGGGGTGATTTAAACTTTTATTTTTTTTATTTTTTATATATTTTTTATTTTTTTTATTTTTTATCATTTTGTGCATATATGATATTAATAATGTTTTTTAATTTTTAATTTTGGTCAATCAGATATTTTTTATGTGATTTTACTTCCAGTTTGCTAATTTCTTATCCTTGCCTGCCACCTGGTGGCCAAAATAAGAATTGCAGCTTAAATGCTGTTATCCTCATCAGCGAGGCTTACAATATTCAGTGCAACTACCGATGCCCGAAATGGCTGCACGGGGCATCGGTAGGAAGCCAGGAAGCGCGAGCTTCTGGGTTTTTGTGCATTTAGGTGCCGTGATCTCACTTGATCTCATTATTGCCGGTCGCGGTAATTAGCTGTAGGTCTCTGCTATAACAAACAGCAGAGATGTGCCGGCCATGACACCCGCTGCACGTGCCTGTACTGCGCTGGTAGCGAATGGGTCAAAACACACCCCAAAAAGTGTGTAGTAAAATGTAACTGCACCGCAAAACGGCAAATAAGACGTACTTTTTTTACACTTATACACCCCCCCCAAAAAAAAGCTGTAGAACAGTATAACTACACTGCAGAATGGTTAATTTGACGTACATATATATCCTATAAATACGCCCTGCAACACAGCACTTGCACCCCAATAACAAACAAGGTTTGCTGGAATTACAAAGGTATCAACTAGTGCAAACCTAAAAGCAGCAGTATAATAGCTAGAATCGCTCCTATTGCACCCTGTTCTCCCTTTATAGCATGGATGATGCCTCCCTATGCTTTCCCTACTCCTTGAATAATCTTTCCCTGAACTTGTAAATCATTTTTTTAGCACAATATAGTCTTTTCTAACACTGTCCCTAGCGCCTGCTGACATCCGTCCCTGCACTAAGCACACTGGAAAATGGCAGAATCCAAAATGGCTGAGGGTATTTATAGGGCTGTGACATCACAGAGCTGGCTGGCAGCTGATTGGCTGCATGCATGGCATTGTGGGTGATCCCTGGTTCCCAGAGTTCTTTGCTCCATGTCCTAACATGTGCAGCAGCCATTTTAAGAAAAAAACATGGTTCGTTACCACGAAGTGTGAGGAAATTCGGTTTCGAAACAAATTTTACCTGAAATTCGGATTGAATTCCACTTCGTCAACTTCGATTCGCTCATCTCTAATCATCATATTAATGGCTAAGTGATTTTTCACATCTGAAAAGTTAGTACGTGCAGCTCAACTGTGGAGGCGCAAAATGGACATTGCCCATAATTATCTTTTCAGAGCTTGATATTTTAGTATCTTATTTCATTTCTCTGTCTCATCCGGAACAAAATTTTTGCTTTGCAAAATAACTTTAGGGGACTATTTATTGCCTTCTTTGTCTTTTTAAAGGATATAGTACTATGTTCTATTTCAGTTTTTCTTTGAAATGCTGATAAATGCAATAGTTTCAATATACAATTTATAATTGGTGTACATACGTTTTTATCAACACTAAACAAGTATAAACATATAATTCCCAAGTCCAAAAATCATAACACTCCTGTAGGAAATAGTTTGTAATGTACTCTACCAGAAAATGAAAAAAGACACCTGGAAAACATATTTAGATTGAGCTGAGAAGTATAAACTTCTAGTGGTGCTTGGCCAATGATCACACAACCAAGCTGGTGCAGCCTTTATTTTGGGTTCTGGAGCAGGGCATATGTTAAGGGTCACATTAATACTGGGTGGCATCTTCCCTTGCTGTGATACAGGCTGCCACTCTGTCATAGTAGTGGTCATATAGATGCTGAATATTCTCATCTGATTTGTCCAAGCTCTTTCAACTTGGACTTAAAGTTCATCTGAGTTGGTTGTTGGCTGCTGTGCTGTGCATCCAGGACATTGTTTGGGTGTCGCAAAAGCCTCTTTTTGATACTTTTTAAAACCAAAAGGCATGATAAAGCAGGACCACCCATGTCAAAAAAAGGCAGTAGGACTAGTTTCACAATGTATTTGACGTACTGAAGGCTGGTTAGTGTTCCCTCCACAAATGCCAGATGGCAATGGCCATGGTAGCTAATAGTGCCCCACACTATGACACCTGGTGTTGGCCCTGGGTCTAGCCCTATGAACTCTGATGCAGCCATCAATTTCAAACAGTAAACTTAAAGGGGTTCTCCAGGAATTAATAAAAAATGACTAAAAATACTTTAATATTAATTTATTATAATTTAAAATATATTACCAAATATCTTTCACTATTTATAATGGCTTGTTTTGTCTGGAAAGCAATCATCAGTGGAAATAAAATGGCCGTCGTCCTATTAGTACACACAAAACCTAATCACACTGCAGGACAAGTTACAAGAGAACTGCCTCAGCTTTCTCTCTGCTCAACTTGTCGTTGATTATGATCCTGTATACAGCTGATAAGAACTTTAACTGAATTTCTGTAGGAATGAAGTTCATGAAGAGACATGAAGTACGGAGAGGACAGACAGGACATACTTTGGTAATGGAGACTGCATACAAGTATTTATGCTCATTACCCACACCCCCATCCTCCTCTCTTTACTTCATGTCTCTTCATGAACTCCATTCCTACAAAGATTCAGCTGAAGATGGTATGCTGTGTGCACAAATATATAATCATAATGAGTATTTGCAAATGGATTACTGTAATTTTGTTCATACATGATTAACCATTTGAGATAATACTGCACATCAACTGACATATGTTAAAGGGGTTGAATGGGTTCAAAATAAAAAAATTATCAGTACCTCACCATTCCCCCACCATTGACTTTCAGGTGCTGCCCCGGTCCCACTCTGCTCTCCACTTCCTGGCCCCAGGCTTGACACACACAAAATGGCTTGGACTGCCTGAGGTGGGTCACTACTGCGACCAGTAATTGGCTGATTCAAACAATTTCTTGTGTGTGGAGCCAGGGACCAGGAAGTGAAGAGCTAAGATTCATCGGGAGGTCAGCGGCATGTTTAACACTTTCCCCTGAAAAAGCTTATTTAATGCAAATATAAAAATAGCATTTTGGTTATTCTTTGCTAAATATCTTCTATTGTACAGGTAAGTCCAAAACACAGAACTCTGGAGGAGTTGAAGTTCAGTGATTAGGTTCACAGCACTGATCTCAGTATGTGTAAAGTTTTTTAACTTTCCGCTTTATGCTTCTGTTGGAGGAGTAAATATTCATCCAAAGTTTACTTCCAATGGAAACCTCCGACATATGCCACTGTATAGACATACAGTTGCAAATGTCAACCACTGATGGTTTTCTATACATTGGAAAAATGTATGCCAATGCACTCTTTTGGCATATGCTGGGTGCATGGGCACTTATGGATATGTGTCATGTGGCCACTGGGATCTTTCACTGCGCATATGCCAGAACTGAACAATAAGTGAAATGTGGACAGTGCTTAAAATCTGAACACTTCAAAATTAATGAAAATTTTGTTTTGGTTTCAGAATATAGTTAGCCAAACCTAAAACTTTTGTGAACATTTTAGGTCTATTTGACCTTTATTAGACGTCACCAATGTGGTCCCACATAATTCTGGGAGATACCATAAGATCATTTTAACTGGATTCTCAGTTAAAGGGGTTGTCTTGGCTACAGACATTTATGTCCTCTATTTAAGATAGGTCATCATCCAATTGGTGGGAGTCCGACATCGAGCATCTCCGCCAATCAGCTGTTTTGGGCAGCTTCTATATTGGAATCCATACATTGTATGGAACAGAATCAAAAGACTGGACACTGTGTAGTTTCAGGCACTGTTGTGCTGCAGCTCAGTTCCTAGAGTGTACATTGTTGTCTGACTCCAGCACCATGTCTCCAGTATTTGGCAAAAGGAAAAATAATTTTAGCAAATAATTGCTGTCTTAGTTTACGCTTACATTACCAATCTTTTTTTCCTCTCAAAGTTCATAAAATTCACCATACCATGAAATGAGGTCACAGCAGAAAGGTCTATCCATTTTGAGACCAAAGCTTTGACATGCATTTTGCATATCATATATACATGCCAGCATTTTCTTGAAAAAATGTAATTTATTGTGAAACATTATTTTTGTTAGATTCGTTACTGGCGCAGTCAAGACAAGGAAGCAGCTGCACACAGAGTACAAGTGGAGCAATCAGAGGAACCAGTCAGACTTGAAGGATTAATGCCAGACACTCTTTATAACTTGGATATGTTTGCATTTAATAGTGCTGGTGATGGGCCTCGAAGTAAACTGGTTCATTTCCAGACCAGAAAAGCACGTAAGTCCAGAATCTTTCCATATGATTGTTGTTAATAAAGTTTTTCACTTTAGGGTCCTTTCACACTGTCGTTTTTCTTTTCCGGCATAGAGCATCCCCATGCATTCTGAATGGAGAGAAATCCGTTCAGGATGCATCAGGATGTCTTCAGTTCAGGACCGGAACGTTTTTTGGACGCAGCAAATACCGCAGCATGCTGCGCTTTTTGCTCCGTCCAAAAATCCGGAACACTTGCCGCAAGGCCGGATCCGGAATTAATGCCCATTGAAAGGCATTAATCCGGATCCGGCCTTAAGCTAAACGTCGTTTCGGCGCATCGCCGGATCCGACGTTTAGCTTTTTCTCAATGTTTACCATGGCAGCCAAGACGCTAAAGTCCTGGCTGCCATGGTAAACTGTAGTGGGGAGCGGGAGAGCAGTATACTTACCATCCGTGCGGCTCCCGGGGCGCTCCAGAGTGACATCAGGGCGCCCTACACGCATTGATTACGTGATCGCATGGATCACGTGATCCATGCGCATCGGGCGCTCTGACGTCATTCTGGAGCGCCCCGGGAGCCGCACGGACTGTAAGTATACCGCTCCCGCTCCCCACTACTACTATGGTAACCAGGACTTTAATAGCGTCCTGGCTGCCATAGTAACCTGAAAGCATTTCGAAGACTGATCAGGATCCTGATCAGTCTTCTAATGCTTTCAGGCGACTTGCGTTCTGACGGATCCGGCGGGACGGAAGTGCCTGCCGGATCCTCAGAACGCAAGTGTGAAAGAGGCCTAATGTTATTATATTACTTTTTGTAGTTACTGGTAAGCCTGATTAACCTCAATATGATTATCCCCATAATTAACTATACCTTGATTGTAATCACAAATAAAGAAACAGGATATGTGTATTACTGCATAAGGCCTATTTTACACGGCCGTGTGTATTCCACATTACGGATTCTAATAACTTGTTCTATATTTTTGCGAAACGGATGGATCCCGAACCCTATTCAATCGAATGAGTCCGAGATCCGCATGCGGTTTCCCCACGGTTGGTGCCCGTGCATTGTGAACCGCAATTTGCGGTCCGCAGCACGGGCCTGGCCAGCACACGGTCGTATGCAAGAGGCCTAAGAGATATAGCAATACAGAATCTATGCCAAGAAGCTTCCACCTAGCAGTGTTCCTGGTGATGTCGCAGGCTAGGGCTGCGCCCACCCTTTAGTGCCAGTCTCGTCACCAGGAAATTTCTAGGTGGAAGCCTCCCCCTTGCAAAGACCTGGTACGTCACTGAATTTGCTGAAAAGGCTCTTGCCCTGTGCGATTCAGCACAGGGCAAGGCAGAGCATGAAATGCGATGATGCTTATCTCAGAGGAGCTGCCTAGGTGAAGAAGGGGATATGTCCGGGTTCACCTCTGAACCCGGACAAGTCCTTTAAAGGCTATGTCCACTTTTGGGGGCAATTTTTTTAATTATTGCATTGTACTCATTTTGAGCTAAAAATAATTTTTAAAATATGGAACCCTTTTTTCTGTACAGGGCTGAGACTCTCTAATAGAGGGATCTGAATTTTCTCTCTCTTCTGTAAGCCAGCTAATCTGTCGGTCTCCTTATCTCTGATATTTGACCTTATAAACACCATTATAGCTCAGTTCGTATCTTACTGATAAGAATGTGTCTTAAATAGGTGTTTATGACCTCTTAGTAAATTAGAGATAAGGATTATTAGATAACCGGCACAAAGTGAAAGTAAAAAGTACTATTTACACAACTAGATAAACAGTTAACTCTTTGTGATAGAACGGCTCAATATTTTTAATAAAGACAATTGAAAATTGAAAATTAGCCCAAAAATTGCTTCCGAAGGTGTACATAGCCTTTAAGTTTAGTATTCAACTTCTGCAAGTTCTGTGCATATAAAAGATGTATTTTATTATATTATTTGCTATTTGTATCATGTTACTTGTATAGTTGGTAAAACAAAGTCACAGATCCTGATCACAAGGAAGCCAAGACCCCAACAGAGGGAAAGTAAAACACAAGAAATAACAGGATGAAGAGGAACATTCCCCCTTAAACGTAACTTTTTATAGAATAACTAAAATATCTCTAGGTGTGTCCAAATCACAACACCCCAGTTATGAGATAAACCCTATTTTGTCCGTAGGTGCCACTGGATGGTGATCTATATAATTATTATTATAGGCGTTGTACCTTTCGGAGAACACTTAGCATTTGATAGATTATTGTACACTGATCTATTTTTACAGTGTATTACTGTAGGTCTCTTGGGTCATCTAGTCTTAGATTTGAAGACAGTGGAATCACCCTTGTCAGGCAGGAGTCCCGCTTTAGGCAGGGGCACCTAGGGATAAACTAGGGTTTGGGTCATCACTGGGTTATTGTGATTTGGACACTCCTAGGGTTATTTAAGTTATTCTATTAAAAGTTAAAGCGTACTTCCAGTTATAAAACAACTTTCGGTAAATGAATAGTACAGGTGAATATAACAAACTTTGTAATATATCTTATTAAAGGAAAATGCTTCTATCTTCTTTTATCAGGCTATTTTGCTCTTTCCTGCTTTTAATATTGATGTTTATGGAGAGAGGAAGGGGAGGAGAAGGCTGCTGGATGAGAGACACACAAACTGCAGTTTCTTGACCCTGCTACACTTAGCAATTTGACTTAATTATTTCTAGTACAATAAGCTGCTATCATTGTTCAGAGTGAGGTGATAAATCACTTACTAGCTGGCAGCACCCTCCTCATCCCTCCTTCTCTCTCCACAGACTTTTATGTGTGCGGACAGAGACTAAAAAGGTATCTAGTAGATGAGGAAAGCTCCCTGAGAAGCCCAAAAGGAAGCATAATTCTTTAATAAGATATATTTCAAAGTTTCTTCTATTCTTCTGTACTGTTTATTTCTGAAAACTTGTATATAACTGGAGCTACACTTTAATTTTTAGGGGAAATATTTTTCTCCATCCGTGATTTCTTATGCTTGGTGAAAGCATGCCTTCTGCTACAAAAAAAAGTGTAGTTCACAGTCAAGAAATATTTTCATATATATTTATTTACAGCGCATGAAAGTTTAATTCACAACACGTATACCTTGGGAAAAGAGCAAAATATGCATTTAGTCTAAACTGTTACTAGTTTATAGAATTTCAAACTAGTCATTTTGCTTAAAATGGTTGCCTTATTGATAATTCATCTTTTTCCTAATCTTAGGGCAAAAATCTCAACTCCAAAAGATCATAAGACCCAGAATAAAGACATGGGTGAACGGTCTTACTACTCTTACAGTAAAGAATCCCCTTCTATATTGACCTAGAAATGTTCCTTTCTCTTGATTAGATGGATTTCCTGATGATTTAGGTTCAGTTCTGGGTATAAATAAATCATGGAGAAAGCTTGTATTGATCTTTGATATAGTTATACACAGTTATTAGATCATCCCTCCCTCAACTTTTTACTACTAAATAACTCCAGTTGTTACCATCTTAGGTTATATGGATGTCATAGTGAAATGCAAGAGTCAAACATCAGAATCTCTGCAAAGAGCACCTCTCAGTCTGGACAACTCATGTAACCATATATCATATGTGTGCCCATGGCAGTTGATGTATATTGTTGATCAATATTCTTACCTAATGATATTAATTTGAGAAGTGATCTATCTCAGTACCACCATTTTATAAACATAAAAATATGAGCTTATTTTTTATTTTTATGCTCTTTTTTCAGCTCCCAGTCAGAAACCTAGAATTATTAGTGCTGTGAAGTCTGGATCCCAGTATATCATCACTTGGGAACATGTGAAGCCTTTATCCAATGAATCAGCAGTGAGAGGATATAAAGTAAGTTTTGTCCATTTGTACTCCTGATTTTTCATAATTTATATTTCTTATGTTATGGTAATTAAGAAAAACATCTATCTATATGTCTAGACAGACAAAGGGTTTGTATTGTGTAATATCACAAAATATACTTTTTCTTCCTCAAGATTCTTTACAAACCAGCTGGACAACATGCAGGCACCTTGTATTCAACTGGAGAGCATACATTAGAGGTTCCAGCGCCCAGGGAAGGTGAATGTATCGTTGAGGTTCGAGCCCACAGTGAAGGAGGAGATGGAGCAGTTGCATATATCAAACTTTCTAGTAAGTGTATTTGTCCTGCAAAAGTAGAACAGAAAGTAATTTCTTCAGCATCTTTCTTTTCTGTCTTGTGACCATAACTGGCTTTTGTGTTACCACTGTTCACCTAAACAATGTAGTATCAATAGAGGACCTATATTAGACAATAAATGCAAATCAATTCCTGCAAAATGAAATAAACGTGCAGGTGCACATACTCAATCATTGCGGTACAAAAGCATAGCCCTATAGCTCTAAGGCCACATGGGTCACTCTTCTAGATGGCAATCCTGCACTACATGCATGACCCATTGACCTGTGCATAGGGCATAGAGCCTGCGGAGAGCACACATGAGCTCCCGCATCAGTTTGGGATGCAACGCTGATCTTCGGCTGCAGCTCCAAAGTACAGCATGTCCGATTGTTGCCGCATGACGGACAAGAATGAGACATTTCTATGGGGCTGCTGCCAGGTGTGTATATAGATCCGCATTTTAGCTGGATTCATACTACTTACGGACGCGTGAGTAGGCCTAATAGCCTGGACCTGCAGGAGTGCCGATCTGTTTAACACTTTACGCCGCAGGCACGGCGCCACTGCATGAAAGTGCTGACAGAGTCAGCTCTCGTCTCCATCGCCACCCGCAAATGCGATCGCAGGGTGCCGTATGTGTGAGGCTGGCAGGGTCTGATGTAGGCCCAGACCAGCCTAAAGTATTCCAGCAGGGCCAATGCAAGTTCTGCGGACACACATTACACTGTGTTCAATAGGAGAAACACTTGAAAGCAGATGTGGAGAGCACACATATGTTTGGTATTGCCGCGTTCGTAACAACCCGGACTGCATAAGTATCACATCAATTATCCCCGTAAAAAAAAAATATGCTAATTTATTCCTAGTTGTCACTGAAAAAATGTAATAACAAGCAATCAAAAAGCGCCATTTACTTCAAAATGATAACAATGAAAAATACAAGTCGTCCTGCAAATATCAAGCCCTCACACAACTCCATAGAAATAATAAAAAAAGTTATGTGTCTTGGGATGCAGCAGGCAATGCAAAAACATTTTTTCTTTAAAAAAAGGGGTTTTATTGCAAAAAAGTAGTAAAACGTAATAAAAACTATATGTATTAGGTATCACTGTAATCATACTGACCCAGAGAATAAAGATATTGAAAAATATACTGAAAAATGAACGCCATAAAATTTATAACATAAAAACGCAGTGGCAGTATTGCTGTTTTTCCCATTTCCCTCCCAGAAAGAGTTAATAAAAGTTAATCAGAAGGTTATGTGTACCCCAAAATGATGCCATTAAAAACTACAACTTGTCCTGCAAAAAACAAACCCTCATAAAGCTATATAGACAGAAAAGTAAAAAGGTTATAGCTCTTGGAATGCGTCAATGAAAAAAGGAAGAAAAATGCTTGGTCAGTAAGGCCCAAAACAGGCTGGTCACTAGGGGGTTAATGTGCTGCACAAATGATCATTTCATCCGAGGAACAAGCATTTTGTTCATTCATCTGATGATCAACAGCACAACTACAGAGGCCGATTATCAAGAAAAATAGAGCATGTCCTATTCTTGTCCGTTTTGCGGACAAGGATAGGCATTATTAGAATGGATCCTCACAAAAAAAACGATCCGCAAAAAAACGGATGCCATACAGACATCATCTTTTTTTTTTGCGCATCCACAATTTCCAACTAACCAGGGTAATCTTTATTCAAAATAGCAGTGCTAATGTCCCAATACATATTACAGTATTCTTGGCCAAACCCACTGCTTTTGGTGGGGGCCAACAATCTATTGTTCATGGGAAGTTCCCGACTTGAATTAAAGGGAATCTGTCACCAGGTTTGAGCCCTGTCAGCTAAACATATGCTGACGTTCAGGGTCTCATTAGCATGCCTAATATGGGCTCATCTAAACAAATGGTAGCGTTATTTTGTCAAAAAACAGGTTTAACTAACCTGTCAATCACACATATAAGGAGCCCAAGGGGAGGTCCAGCGATGCAGGGTGCCCGGCCGCAGACATCGCTGTATGTGGCCAGCGCCGCCTCAAATGCTCCATGCGCCTCTCCCTCCCCTCCTCCTGCTGTAGCGCTGTCTCATACGCACACGGCGCGTCTTTCACTTCAGAAGCCGATCCAAGAAGTCCGCACGGGTGCATGCCTGTGCGCACGCGCGACTTCTTGGATCGGCTCTTGAAGTGAAGTGCGCACGCGCCGTGTGCGTACGAGCCAGCGCTACAGCAGGAGGAGGGAGGAGAGGCGCACGGAGCATTTGAGGCGGCGCTGCACATACAGCGATGTTCTGCGGCCGGGCACCCTGCATCGCTGGACCTCCCCTTGGGCTCCTTATATGTGTGATTGACAGGTTAGTTAAACCTGTTTTTTGACAAAATAACGCTACCATTTGTTTAGATGAGCCCATATTAGGCATGCTAATGAGACCCTGAACGTCAGCATATGTTTAGCTGACAGGGCTCAAACCTGGTGACAGATTCCCTTTAAATGTCTGATCCTTTTGTTCTCCCAAATGATAAGCCCCCACTAGTGTTTTCTGGCAGTGGAAAAGTGCTTTTCTGAACCAAGCATGTATGTGTATGGGGAAGTTGGGAGGGATAGCTGTCAGTCTTGGGGCTCGTTCACACAACCGTGGTTTTGTTCCGCATTCACTTCTATGGGGCCGCAAAAGATGTGGACAGCACTCCGTGTGCTGTCCGCATTCGTTGCTCCGTTCCGTGGCCCCTCAAAAATTGAGTCATGTCCTATTCTTGTCCGTTTTGCGGACAAGAATAGGCATTTCTATAAAGGACCACCCGTTCCGCAAATTGTGGAAGGCACGTGGGCGGAATCCGTGCTTGGCAGATCCGCAATTTGCGGACTGCAAAACACGGCACGGTCGTGTGAACAAGCCCTTAAACAAATGTTCAACGACAGCTATTGAAGGTATACGGACACCTTTATTCTGAGCTTCCTCAGACCCACCCTTCATCTGTTTAGGACATGCAGCCTGTCCACTTTTAAGTGCATTGTAGACTTTGTTATTATTATATTGCACAATCAGAACATATTGTTGAGAATTCCATGAATAAACCCATAAAAACCTGGTGAAAATTGATTGGGTCCATAGTCAGCTCCAATTATAGTAGACTTTTGCTAGACCTTTGAAGTCTATTATTATATCCAAGCCTAAGCCTACTATCAGGTAACATCTATCAAGTAACATGGTACTGTAACTATGCTGTGGGCCAGTACAAATATGATAATGACTATATAGATATATATATATATATATATATATATATACACACAGATACATATATCCCACACATAGAAATTCCTGCTTCAGTTAAGTGCAAAGCTCGGACAAAACACTTAGGTGGGTAAATGACCTTTGATCAAAAAAAAAGTATCTACAATTAATATTGTGTATTTGTATTCCAGGTGACACGTCAGGGATATTTCCCAGTATTATTGGAATATTGCTACCAACTTTTGGCCTCCTGGTTTACCTGGAATTCTGAATGTAGGTCTCTTTAGAACATCCTGAGTGCAGTGTACTCCCTTCACAACTCTGGAGGAAACCATTGTTTTATGACTACTGCGGAACCAACTTAAGCCAAAAATGAAAAAAAAAACATATATATTACCCAGCAGATTTATTATGAACTTTAAATAGGATTAAGGCATTCAGGAACTCCTCTGAGGAAATAAATCATTTTCAAGGATAATAGGTCATTTTTAATTTGTTCCAATATGCCTTATGAAACACTTACGCCAATCTCAGACAGTTGCATGATCAAATGGGGCAAATTACAGTGTTAAATTACACAAACTTATACTGTACAGTGAAAGTAAAGTCACCTCCATAGGTGACAAAATTTAACAATAACAAATTATGAAATATATTAGAGATTCAAATGTTGTATATGGTACGTGTAGAGTAACTACATCTGTCTGTACTATCTGTTTTGTGTGCTGCATATTTTTTGGATGAGCCCTGTCAAGACATCTAGACATAAAGTCAGATCAAAAACAGCCATTGTATTAGACAGAATGTCATTTCTACAACAAGTGAATGTAGAGTCAGAATGCTGAAAAATGACAGTTGAATATTAGAATGCTGTATTGTACACATATCATCGATTCCTTAGAGGTGCAAGCATCAGATGAAATGTTCCTTCTAGCAGAGTCACCTATTTTCAGGACTAGAGGGTTTGCACTTGCAATAGATATGTCACACTGTAAATACTGCAGTAGATGGCCCACTTATGAATGTAAAGTATAAATAGCATATAAAACATACTTCATAAGCTACATAAATATTTAAAAGCATTAGTATGTGACGTTAGATAATGCAAAGCTGTGATATCAGCAAAGTTGAAATATTTTTAAAAAAAATATGTCAATGAGCAGACATCTATGATGGATAATGAATTTGTGAAGAGCTTCTTCATGCAGTGTGCATGGACTACTTTCCCACCAGAAAGGATTTTTCTCCAAATCTGCATGTACAGCCTAAGAATGTTGGCACTTTAAAAAAAATTATGATAATATGGTTTTCAAAATGAAATTGTATAATTTTACTACCCCACATCTGTACTATTGTATCTACCTATATGTGCCAATGAGGGAGCATCATCTGTCCATCTCATGAAGCAACAGCTCCAGCATTAACGGGGTATTCCCATCTCAGACAATGGGGGCATATCGCTAGGATATGCCCCCATTGTCTGATAGGTGCGGGTCCCACCTCTGGGACCCGCACCTGCACTGAGAACGGAGCGGGGAAGGTTGTGGCCGGATATGCCCCCATTGTCTGAGATGGGAATACCCCTTTAAGTATAATTTCATGTGTACATTCAGTTTTAGAACGATGACTGTGTATGTCTGCTAAATTTAATAAGAACTATATCTAGTTCAATGTAATATTGTAGTTGTCTGCTCTTAAAATGATTAAAGGCTATGGATACTTTTGCACTTATTGTTAATTTGCTTGCTAAATGCCAAATTAAGTAACTATCTAGATAGTCATTAAAGGGAATGTGTAATTAGAATATGACCTATTGTTTATATTAAATTTATCAAGTTTTCTGTCCTTGCTCTGTGACCTGTGCAGAGATCAGGAGGGAGTAGATAATCTGTGACTATCACCTATTCTGAATGATCCTGTGTTATTTATACAGAGGTGTTAGCTTACATAATACTCTTGCCTGTGATGATAAATGAGATGACTACTGAAAATTGATCTGTACAGAACAAGAAGTGTTGATATATTATTAGGCAAAAGATTGTGACAAAAATATCAAAAAAAATCTTTAAAAGTGTTTAAAATGTGATTTAAATAATAGGTAATTTTCTGACTATACATTCTCTTTACAAATTTCCTGCTGCTGTAGGGTCTGTGTAACTCCTTCACATAGATGCTTTTCTGATGACATAGGTGGGACAGTACACTGCTTTTGGCTCTGTCAGCTCTATCTGCTCTCCCCCTCCCAGTTCAATGTTAGAGATACAGTAGCAGCAGGGGGAGGCTCTACACAGTACATCAAAGTGTGGAGAGTGAGGAAATTATCCACGTTTTCAGGGAGGATAGATCAAGCTGTACTCTATTACTGGGGAAGGGGCAGGTCACAAGTCTGAAACTAGGAGCAGGTTGCAAACTGAATATCAGGGGGTCTAAAAAAATCAATGAAAGCAAGGATATTACATTCTGAAAGTTAGTGAAACTTTTCTAACTCAAGGTAACCACTTACATATGTCAAAAATAATTTTTCCACGTCAAAGTTGCTTATAGCCTTTAAATATCTAACACTATTTTCTTTCATATGACCTTAAAGAGGTTTTCCAGGATTTAAATACCTATGGTCTAACAGGATAAGCTATCAATATATGATCATGGGGGCCTGAGAGCCCAAACCCCTGGTGATCAGCTGTTATACATTAGCTCTGACGCTGGAAATCTGAACCTGGAACTAAACAATTCTGTCTGTCTTTTAGTGGACAGAGCTGGTAACTGCTGCGCTGCTCCCATTTAGGCTATTGGAAATTGGGAGCAGCGGTGGAGTTACCAGCTCTATCCACTACAGTACAGATATTGGAGTGTAGTTCTGGCCCTGACTTCTGGGGGTCTGATACCCTGTTCCCCTGTTGTTCAAATATTCATGGCCTATAATGATGATAGGCCATCAGTATTAAAAACCACGAAGACACCTTTAATGTGGTAGTCATGCAGTTATAAAGCCCATTGCTGGCAATGGGATTTCCCAGATGTGAAAACTGAAATATTAGTTCAGATGTAGCAATAAGACAAACTACATCTGTACATAATTTATAGTACTGTAAATTATAATTTAATTGTAAAGAGACACCTACATAGTATCATGTGCACTAGTGTGTTTTATTGTGAAACCTGCCCAACATTGATTTAGAGTCGGCAGAAGACATTGGATTGTCCTTAAATTATAAACCTAGAGATCTGTCATTAGCCACACAGAGATGGACAGAGAATATGACATCACATACAGAAGTTGTTCATTTGATATGGTATGGTAAATGTAAATGTGGCCATATTTGGGAATAGTTGTGTAACAGGTGATGATGTGGAAAGTGGTACAGCTTGTGGTATAGTGTATAAGTTTGAGACATATATTAGAAGAATAAGTGAATGATGATCAACACAAGCAGCAATGATCTGCAATGTTGTGTTACTGACACTTCTAAACTTAATGAATGTGTTTGTTCTGACTATGTTTGTTTTCCTTTTTTTGTACTCTTTAGTCATAATTATTTTAGAGTTGTGCTTCAGTATTTTGGATTATGTGTGAATGGTACAACACAGTATTATGAAACCAGGTCTAGTAATAGTGCAATGATTCAATTTATTTCCAAGAAATTCAAATAGTATTTTTTTTTTTATTATTCTTAGCACAAACTTGTTAGCTGCTTGGATTACCTTTATAGATTCAGTACCATAGAAGTCATTAATAATATATTCTGAAGGAAGACAATTCTACTGTGTGCCCTGTCTTTAATTTTATATTTTTTGTATTATTTACTTATGTGATAATATCTCAGTGTTGTTTAATTCACACCCTTTGTCTGTTTATTAAATGGTTATTGCGACAATAGAAATTTTTACTGTATACATAAAATGAAATGATAAAAAGATATAAAACTCTAAATGGGAAGTATCACTAGTTCTAAAATCAAAAACATTTTTGGCAAAGTGTATGAGTGCACATGTGTGGATCATGGGTGAAGCCCCAAATGTAAGTACGGAAAGAAATTGAAGTGTTTTGGGGTACAGTGCCTTTCATGATCCAATATTGCACTGTACGTATACCATACCTGTATAAAATGACAAAATTCAATTTTTATCAGAAAGTGATGCATCCCACTTTGGAAGTATGCTAAAGCACAGGCATAGCTTTTCATTTGTGCAGTACCCATTGTCATTATATGTGCTCCCCAACTCAGCTGATGTTTTGCCAAATGCATGATGGCCTTTTCATTTTTATAATAAGTGAACAAAATTTGTATTTTTTATTTTATCTATTTTTTTTATTTTTTTAGTTCGTATGTGTTACTTTATGTCTAAGGCTACTTTCACACTTGCATTTCTATTTTCTGGTATTGAGATCCGTCATAGGGGATTGTCAATGGGGACAAAACGTAACTGAACAGAACGGAATGCTCCAAAATGCATTCCGTTCCATTTGGTTGAATTCTCATACCAGAGAGCAAACTGCAGCAAGCTGCCCTTTTCTTTCCGTCCTGGGATGCGGAGCAAGACTGTTCCATCATGACCCACAATGCAAGTCAATGGGGACAGATCCGTTTTCTCTGACACAATAGAAAACTGGATCCGTTCTCTATTGACTTTTAATGGAAGTTCATGACGGATTCGTCTTGGCAATGTTAAAGATAATACAACCGGATCCGTTCATAACGGATGTAGATGGTTGTATTATCAGTAACGGAAGTGTGAAAGTAGCCTAAAATAGGCATTTAAGAGCAAAAGTAAGACCTGAAAATGCAACACAATTGTGCTGTTCAATGCCACTAGCAATACTGCAACCTTATTACCAATTTTAATTAGAGAATATAGCTAAATATATCAGCTGCTTATAGCTCGGTCTCATTATAACAACATAAATGCTAGTTTTATTATGTTAGAATGCTAATTTGAAAATACGTTGTTTTGTTATAGATGCATTTTTTTTTACCTGGGTTGTCAGTTCATATGTCGTTTTTTAAGTGGAATAGGCAGGGATCTTATGTTATCATATTTTTTTCGCTTTTGTCAAAATTAAATATCAGTATTACTCACCATGTAACTGCTGGCTTTTAAATTTGCCAAGACTTTATGTTTTCTTTAAAAAAAAAATCTCCAAAATAAAGGCATTTGACAAACTTATGTTCTATTAAGATTTATGTTATTTCTTACTGGATGTGATCTGGTCAGTCATTAGGCTCTGAACTTTAAGTGTATCTCCAGTAATAGGAAAGTTCTAAATGTGGTACAAGAGAGGATTCTGCAATGTACATATTTCTAATTGACACAGCTCTACTGGTTTTGTACAAGGTCTGGCCTACATGCCCGCTCTACTAGCTAGAAGAGATCTGGGGCCCATGGCCACTGTTGGAGTACATGATCTTATCTAAGGCCAATTGACATTAATAGGAGCTGTGCATTTTAATATAGTGGGTTGGCCAGCTTTGAGAACAATTTTAACTGACTATTGCAGCATGTTGTACCTGTTCAGTCCCCATCTTGTAAACATACAAAGAGGGTCATGTGCACCTGATAGACTACTTGAAGGAGAAGAGAGAGGCAGGGAGCAGGTGAGAATCCATTTTTCAACAGTACAGTATGCTCGAAGGGAGAATTAAAAAAAGTCCCCAAAGCTGAACAACCCCTTTAAGGACTACCAATAATAACACAACTTTAGTGTGAAAAAGTGTTATACTTCCTCACATACATTTCTTATTTTCTTGTAAATGTTGTGTGCATCTTTGCTACATTGATACAATACATATAACATAAAAAAAAAGTTAAAGCAATTTTGCAAATAGTTTTGATGTAAATTAGCAACATAAGGTGGAAAAATTTAGCAAAATCATGGTTTCGACAAACATGTCAGTGTTCAAGAGGGAGGAGGTAGTGACAGGCTACAGCATTTGGATAGTCAAGGGAAGAAAGAACACATGCTTCTCAGAGGGCACCACTGAGTTCTGAACTGTCAGGTCCACAAGCTGCTTCGGGTACACACGTCTAAAAATATGTTTTCCCATATGTACTCTTAAAAGTGAAACTTTCCTTTTTCCAGGTTATATACTTTCCATATAAAGTGTTTCTAACATATCCACAAAAGAAGAGAAAGAAAGCATTCACTGAAACTCTGAGCTAAACTGCATATGCTCATATAAATAAGCATTCTAAATCCATTGAACATCAGTTAAAAAATCATTGCCTACAACAAGAACTCTTTGTCTTTTTAAAATTAGAAATTAGAACATTAATATTGGTGCTGGAAGGGGTTATCTGACCCCCAAAGCAATTTTACCTATGCCCCTAAAAGGGCTTAATTGGGTCTGCAGACATATACAATTATATAGACAGAATTATGTTATCATAAAAAATACACTGATATGGCATGAAGTCTACTAATCATATGAATTCCTTCATTTGTAGCCCCTCCCTCTAAGCTTGAGTGTGCCCGACCATTGAAATGAGCTAAATGCCTTCTAGCCGGAGCACAGACGCAGTGTGGAGTTGGCAGACAGAATGTCTTGCTACATCATAGAAACCCTGCCCCATTAGATGGAGTGTTTCGGGGCTTCGAGCAAGCACTTTCTTGTGTTAGCAGTTCACTAAGCATTGCTTCACTGCTACAGAATCAGACACTTTGATAGCAGTGCAGGAGTGAACTCTTAAACTAGCAAGCACTTGCTCCAAGCATCATCATGCTCTGTCTAATGGGGAGGGGGCTTCTATGATGTAGCCAGACATCCAAGCTGAGAACTGTGCACTGAGCATGCACTCAAAATAGCAGGCACTTAGTTTAATTCAAAGGATGTGTAATATGCATCTAAAGGGCCCTTTACGCAAGCTGATAATCTGCCACATATTCGCTAACGAGCATTCATAGGAACACTTGTTAGCGATCATATGGCGGTGTAAAGGTGCCGCCAATTACCCGATTAACGAGTGAAGCTCTCATTCACCAGGTAATTGGATCATTTGTGTGGGAACCTATAACATCGTTGGCTGGCAGCAGATTGTGCTGTGTAAAAAGCCTCTGCTGCCAGCAAACAAGTCTGTATGGGGCGAGTGATAGCATTAGCAATCAGTCCTCCCGATACTGTGGAGGAGATCGCTGCAAGTAAATGGATCGGTCCCCTCCGCTGACAAGCAGGCGCTTGCTGGGAGGAACGGTTCCTTCCTGACAATTGCCTGGAAAATTGTCCAGTATAAAGGGGCCTTAAGAAGGCGGCGCTACAAGTAGAGGAAGTCAAAGATCAGCAGATGAAGTATCATCCCTCATCAGTCTACACTGGATAGTTGCGATCATGTGACTGGGAGCTAGAAAGGGGAGTTGGAGCCCGAACCAGAATAATTTGATCATTAGCAAGTTAATTTTTTCATGCTAACATAATTATATCTATATAGTTTTATATAACGGTACAACTTCTTTAAATGCTTAGCTTGGGGGCTTATCAGTGCTTAAAGGGATTGTCTCATTTAAGACATGTCTGATAGGTGCGGGTCCCACCTCATTCCTATGGAAGCACCCCCATCGAAGTGAATGGAGCTGTGGCCACGCTTGTGTGGTGCGCTTCCTATTCATTTTAATGAGACTGCTTGAAGTAGCTGAGAATGCGCTTGGCTATTTTTGGCCCCCTGATTTTTACAATTTTCATTTACTTTCAAGCAATAATTGGATGCTGCGGACGCCAAACCATGTAAAAATACTACAGCAAGAAGGAAAGTCTGAACCCAGCCTCATGTTGCTTTCACAGTTGTTATATTTTTTATTTTTTTAATAGATCAGTCTATGAATCCTATTGATTTCTATGCAGCTCAATGACAAACTGTATAAATCAGCATTAGACCACTTTTACACGGTCAGTATTTCTTATTTAGGTTTTTATTGTTTTTTTCAAACGATCTATGGGGATAAAAAATGCAAATGGAATAGATTGATGCCCAAGACCTGAAATAACTTTTAATAGCCCTGTTATAAATATTACTGTTTTCTTTTTAGATTCTCATGATTTTGCAGAACATGCTCTAACTGCTCACTCATACACAGTCGAGTCACATTATTACGATCATCAGCTAATATCCAGAGTAACTCCAGAGTAACAGCACGGACAGCAGGAAGATGGGCTAGGAGTGAACAATAAGGTCCTAGGTTGTCACAGGTATCTGGAGCCATGCCAACATGATAATTGAGGTGTTCTTACAGTTGCTTCATTTGGTTCAAGTCTAGAGAATTAGGGTGCCAGGGTAGTACTAGGAGGTCTTAGTCATACACTTTCAACCAGTGTCAGACATTTCTAGCCGTGTGACATGTCGCATTATCTTGCTGGAAGATCCCATCTGTCCTAGGGACGACACTCAAGCATGTATTGGATCGGCAAGGATGGATTCATACCCAAATCAGTTCAGAGTACCTTGCCCCAGAGAATACCACAATAATATTCCCCAGACCATAACGCTGCCACCACCAGTGCAGGGTGTTTGTTCTCTGATGTTTCTTGAATGACACGCCAACGTCCATCCATTAGATGAAGCAGAAAGCAACCCTTTGCCGGTTAGTGGAGGTCCAATTCTGATATTGCAGCAAAAATTGAAGCCTTTGCTGCCAATGCAACTTTGTTAGCAGAGGTACAGAGACCATCTTTCTGCTTCCGAGCCCCATACGCAGTAGCGTTTGCTTAACTGTTGTTTTAGACACACCACTGGTAGCCCCCAGGCTCATTTTGATGGTCAGCTGCTCCACTGTAGCATGTTGGTCCACCGTCCTGCACCATCATAGCTGACTTTCACCTCTCACATCAAGCACATGATTTTCTGCACAAGAAAAGTTCACAAACTGCACAGTTTTAGAAACACTGCCACACTTGGCCAAAAAGCCAATAATCATCCCTTTTTACAAGTCTGATAAATTATCCCTTTTACTGATGATAGCAACAAAGGATATGTGTGCAGACAGCCTATAAACACCTTATATATCCACCAAGCTAGCTTCTGACACCTGACTTCCTTAATGAGCTACATGCTGTCAACATCATAAGTAAGAATTGGTCACAATAATGTGACTTGTGTATGTCTTAAATACTGTATATTAATAATCACTACTGTATCTGACGTGTGGAGCTCAAATAATTCCTTTGTTGTATGCCAGACATGTATTGTATCATATTTTTAGCAACCCAACTAGAATTGAAGGTTTCCTATTCAATGGTCACAAAATGGTACAGATGTGGTATTCACTGGCAGCAATTTATATGATTCAAGTTTTAACTATGCAGAACCGTTTGAACAGATAATCCATTTAACATACCTGAGGTGGGTGCAGAACTCTACAATTCTTAGTAAATGTAAAAGGGGGTAGCTTAATTCTAGAATAAAAGCATTAAAGGGGTTATCCAAGTTATATTTATTGATGACCTATCCTCAGGATAGGTCATCAATATCAGATCGGCGGGGGTCATTTCAATGGCACGGCTCTTTTCTATACAAGTATATACTACAGATCCGTCCCATTGAAATGAATGGAACGGCTTGGGTGTAATTACACCTGCTCACCGCTGCAGATGCAACGGCCAGCATGTAAACAATGACGAGGAGGCAGCGCTGGCATGGCGCTCGCCTTCTCTTCAAACAGCTGATCGGTGGGGGTGCCGGGTGTCGGACCCCCGCTGATCTGATATTGATGACCTATCCTGAGGATAGGTCATCAATAAATATAACTTGGATAACCCCTTTAATAATTAATATTATATGCATCAACTCAATCATGTAAAGGACATCCAAGGGCAAGGCTGCCTGACCTATAAGACTCCCTACACCTCTTCTGGCACTCTCCACAGGAGAAAGAGAACACCCTGAGACTTGTAAACTTAAAGAGGTTAGTCTGAATGACCATCATTAGAATTTTCTGGAGATTTTTTTTTTTTTAAGGGTGACAAATAATAAAGAAAAGACATACTCTCAACGATCACTTGCTGCTCACATTGGTTAGACTGGCTTTCCTGACATTTCCTAGACCAGGAAGCAAAGAACAACAAAGACTGGACCAGTGTTTGAACAGCAACATCGGGGATCGGTGAGGTTTGAGTATGGTTTATTTGTTTTATGTTTAACTCTTTTACCAGAAAACTCCTTTAATGATGGGCCTTTAAATTAACTGAGCTCAACATGCCTTGGCCTGACCCTGATACTAATCATTCCACATGCTTCTCATAACCATCAATATTCAAAAAATCCATCGGAGTTGAAAACTGGAATGGTTAGGCGACATACTAAATCATTTGTATCTTTTTATAGTAAAGATAGCATGTGAAATTAAGGGTGCTTGAACAAAGCCTTCTATAACACAGGTGTGGTAAGAAAGTATTGTTTCAATATTACATAGATCCTCAATATATAGTGGCAGATTTGTCAAGATCAGTGTGTGGTACTCTGGTCTTGATATCTCCTGCCCTGCCAGAGGATGCACTTTATGGTGCATCCTCCAGCAGTCCATGCTACTACACTAAATTCTACTGCAGATCCCAGCTGTAGATGTCAATTTTCACTTATGCCCCGGCATAACGGCTGCCATGGACCTTTCAGAAAAAGGCAGGACAGCTTAGAAACGCCACTTTCAATCAAATTTACTTGCATTGATGCTTAAAAA
Source organism: Bufotes viridis (assembly GCA_033119425.1). NCBI lineage: Eukaryota > Metazoa > Chordata > Amphibia > Anura > Bufonidae > Bufotes > Bufotes viridis. Next base: position 236,355,580 of record CM065590.1, read on the forward strand.
GTTGCAAACACAGGGCAGGTGACTTTTTATTCACCATAAAACTGTTGAAGAAGAAGAAAGTTCCTCTAGTAAATATGAGAAACTGCCTTTTATATTCGAAAACTCCAGTTGAAGGAGCTGCTTATAGAATGTATGTGGTACTTGGAAAGCTTACAGTAAAAACCCATTGAACGTAAGCCAGGCACAAACCAATCTCTTTCTCATGTTCTCGCTGCTTTTCAAACCTCCTAAATTCCAGTTTCCTGCTCCATTAGCAGTATTCCTTATACAGGAGTGAAGGATTCTGTCATATTAATCGGAACCAGATTTCACAGGTCGTGGATTCTGATTTGAAGTGCTGATCACGTGGCAGAAATTTACTGGATTTAGCAAATTATAGGTTAGTATTGCCTTAACTTGGGAGATGAGGTGGTGACACTGCCCTTTAAATTGGCAGCCCACATCATATCCTATCTTTAAGAACATTTATACACAAGCTGGAGATCAAATGCAGTAACGGGGCAAGCTGTTCAGTGGCTAATAATTCCTGGTTATGGCTACACATCAAAATATACAGTATGTCACAAAAACAAATGAATATCATGATGTTCTCTGCATAAAAGATATGGATTCTATCAGAACAGAATCTGATTCCTACACCAAATGTATATGCCAGAAAGGATGTGGACTGGAGCTATCACAGCAAGAACTAGCAGGGAGTGCTCACTGCTGCCTGAAGTCCTTAAGGCTGGGGACACACCTAGGCATTTCTGAATCGCGCGTATGACGCGCGTGCAAGATCAGAGCAGAAACTAAACTATATAGGTAGCAAATGGAGGCAACTTCAGAACTCTCTTATGGATGATGTCTTAGACCCTGAGATTGAAGTACCACAGCAGAAGAAGGTTAATCTCTATATGGAATGTCTGGGAAGCACCCCCCGTAATATATCTGTTCCTACAAAGGTAAGGACACTCAGTATTTTCCCATTTTTATGTCCTGCATATAGTAGCCTTATATGACAGATGTACTTTTATTCATATGCTATTGTAAACATAATTGATAAGTAACGGTCATTCCCATCTGCACTTTTATGGCATATCCACAGGAATATCCACATAAATGTCTGATATGTACAGGCCCCACTTGTTGGACATTTATGGCATATCCTGTGGATAATACCAACTTATCACCTTATATCATATTGGTGAGATTTTTTACATTTGTTACTTATTTTTAACATTACTTCACAATAACGGTCTCTACCGGAGTATAGCACACCCTAAATCAATTTATGGGTGCTCTCCAATCTTACATAAACAACACTAATCAAAAAACCTTAATAAAAAACAAATTTTATTGACTCATTTATCATAAAATACTTCTATCACATAAAAATTAATGAAGGGACAAGAACAGGTATCCAATACCCTCCCACAATGTTATGCATTATACATATAAATGGATACAAAAATGATTTCAAACAGTTATACTATAGCTCAAGCTGATTCTATACACCACAGTGATATAGACACGTCACGGAAATAAATTAATGCATATTCAGACAAATCTAATGTGCTATACCAGACTAACACTGCGGCAATCCTCCATAAATGCCCGCAAATCCATGCATGGCTTCTGACAATGTTCAGCAGCAAGGTTCTAACATTTGGTAATCAATGTATCCATAAAAATAGGGGCTATTTAGCCTTACCCAATATCATATAGCAGGGGAGAGTACGGGTGCTCCTCTACGCGCGTTTCGCGTATTCAGCTTCCTCAGGAGGAGTATGTAAACTTAGGGAAAAATGGGGAAGTTTAAAAAGGCATCCTGCGCCAATAGAAATCGTATTCGGCCATCACAGGATACAAGGCGGCCACATGACGGCGCATGACCAATCGCACCCTGCCACGTCATGAGCACTTCCGCCCTCACCCCGAAGCTGACATCCGGAAGGGCAATCACATTTGATAGCCTGTTGCGAATGCCGAGCTAAAAGGAGCGCGGGCGGAAGGCAGAGGAGGGCGTAGAGCGGTCATGCGCACAAGCGGCAGCCCTGCAATACTAATATCCGAAAAACGGGATGACAGAGATGAAATGAATCCTCTGAATAATACAGACATACAAATACCTAGTGCCTATAATAAAATACACAATAAGTCTGATTGCCATTCATTTAAAGTGCTACTGTGCAAGTGTCAAATCAAATAATTCAGGTGCTAGTGCAAATACAAAAATTCATATAAATTTTTTTTTTAGTGCAAATAGGGATGTCAATAAAAGTGTATAATAAATATGGATCCAATGAATCCAAAAGGTGAAAAAATACATATAATTAGTGAGAATAATTATTATTCATAATGTTAATAAATACAATGATAAACTCTACAACTCTAATAAGTTATAAATATATGTGTAAAAATAAATATCATTATTAATATTGATACATATAATTAGCAATCCATAGACATTATAAACATTACAAAGCACCAGAAAAAGAAGAGGAGCCTAGTATAAAACAAGTCCAGATGTCCGCAATAAATCAGTCGATCTTTGGATCCCGGATGGAAAGACGCCATTTTCAAGTGCAGGAGGCAATTTATTATTTTATTCTAAAAAACAAGAAACAACCAATTAGTACACAAAACCATGACCTAAAAACCAAATCCCCTTATTTAAACCCCTAAAATAACAATGCCACTACTTATAAGAAAGAGCCAAAGCCAAAATTCTCATTTAGCCCTATAGGAGTCACAGTATTGAGTCTGAAAATCCAACGACTCTCAATTTGTGCTAACCTCTTTCCATAGTTGCCACCTCTGATGCCCAGATGGATCTTGTCAATCCCACGAAAACGGAACAACTTCGCGTCGCACTGATGATACAATTTAAAATGTTTAGGGATGGTTTTCAACAGCATAATGTCCTTCTCATCTTTAGCTTTCTCAATGTCACGCACATGTTCTCGTATTCTTCTGCGAAATTCCCTGGTGGTCAGTCCAACATAGATCTTCTCACACGGACAAGTTGCATAGTAAATGACCCCTGTGGATGTACATGAAATGTACTCCCTGATCTGAAAAGTACGGGATTTATCAGAATTTGTGAAATGTTTAACTTTATCCACATTGGCACAAGCTTTACAGGACCCACACGGATATGAGCCCCAAGTCAAAGATTTTTTATCCTTTTCTTGTGTGTAATGACTATGTACTAACAAGTCTTTTAAATTCCTTGACCGTCTCGCCGTCATCAGAGGTTTTTCAGAGATGCATGACTTTAATTTTACATCTGTCTTCAAAATATTCCAATATTTGTTTATAATTGAATAGATTTCCCCCCATTGTTTATTATACGTCGTAATAATCCGAACCTCTTTGTCTCCTTCCTTCTTATTTCTTTGGTTTGGACAGAGTAATTTTGCTCTCTGGCTGCCTAAAGCCACCCGTGTTCCTCTCTTGATCTGTCTGTTGCTATATCCTCTATCTTTAAATCTGTCAGTCATCTTGATAGCTTGTACCCTAAATTCATCCTCCTTTGAGCATATTCTCCTTAATCTTAAAAACTGACCTTTTGGAATTCCATTTATAGTGGCAATGGGGTGAGCCGAGCTTGCATGCAATACTGAATTGACTGCTGTTTCTTTTCTAAAGATATTCGTCTGCAGCTTTCCCTCTGGATCAACCTCAATCTTCAGGTCCAGAAAATCCAGATCCCGTCCTGCACGAAAAGTAAGCTTGATGTTACAAAAGTTGTTATTTAATATCTCTTTAAATTCTTGGAGTTCTTCTATCGTGCCATCCCATATGAACAGGATGTCATCGATATATCTCATCCAATTATAAACCTTATCACTGTATTTGATAGGTTCCTCTTGGAAGATCTTTCTCTCCCAAGCCCCCAAAAAGAGGTTAGCATACGAGGGGGCACATGTGGCCCCCATCGCCACTCCTTGTGTTTGTAAATAATATCGATCCTTAAAAACAAAAAGTTTATGATACAGTATGAACTCCAAGAGTTGCAACACGAATTCATTAAAAATGGGCTCTTGATTATTACTTTTTAAAAACTCAGCTGCCGCTTTTAATCCATCTTCATGTTTAATACATGTGTATAGTGATTCCACATCAGCGGTCACAAGGAGCATATCATCCGACATCTGTATTCCCTCCAGACGATTCAACACAGCCGTGGAATCCTGAACGAAAGAAGGTAGGCTCATTACTTCTACCTGTAGAAAATAATCTACATATCTGCTGATATTTTCACTCAGGCTTTCATTACCTGCCACAATGGGGCGACCTGGTGGATCTAAACTATCCTTATGCACTTTAGGAATAATATAAAAGGTGGCCACCTTTGGATATTGCTTCAATAAACAATCTTTTACTGTTTTTGCAATTATATTTTTATCAACAGCGACATCTAAAATTCGATTTAATTTGTCCTGAAATATCAGAAGAGGATTATTAGGTAAAATACGATAACATTTTTTGTCTCTTAACAACTTAAAGACTTGTCGTTCATACATATCTATAGGCCATATTACTGTATTTCCCCCTTTGTCCGCTTGTTTGATAACGGCCCCCTTCAAATGAATTAATTCTTCCAAAGCTATGAACTCAGATTTGGATAAATTATTGGGGGACATCTTTTTCTCAAGTCTCCCCAGCTCTTCACTCACCATCTTGACAAAAATTTCTATAGCTGGACAAAGGTTAAAGGATGGGAAGACCTGTGATTTTTTCAAAATTTCCTTGGGAATATTACCTATTTTTTCAGGCTCTTTACATTCATTCTCCTTAATTAGATCTTCCAATATTTTTAGGGCTTCCTTTTCTTCCTCCGTTTCACACCAATCATCATTTCTTTTATTTATATGTAGTTTTTTCAGGAGGAGCTTTCTTGCGAATAGATGGATATCCTTCGTCACTGTAAAAAGGTCCATATTAGCTGTTGGACAAAAGCTTAGACCTCTTTGTAACACTCTAATTTGATCATCAGTTAAGTTAATCTGTGACAAATTAATTACCTGTGGGGTATCATCCTTTCCTTTCTTTGAAACCTTGTTCTCTATTTTTTCATCCATTTTTCGTTTGCCTGATGTGGTACGATTTTGCCAGTGATTTTTTGCTCTTCCCCTCCTGGGGAGAGATTCTTCACTTTTCTGAGAACTCAAATCATGAGCTGAACTCACTGAGGAAAAGGAAGAAGTACGGGACCGATTATGGCCATCATTGTTGTCCTGTTGCCATTTATATACTCTCCCATTGCCATAATCGGTTATATCACGCTGAAATTTTTTAATTTTCAACTCTGTAATCTCCGTTTCCCAGATGGTGTAATTAGATGAAAGGGATTCCTCAAACTTCATAAGTTCATCATTATTTAACTCACTTTTAATCTGTGTATAAAGTGTGATGATTTCATCCTGCATAACTCTCAATTTTCTATCATTAGCTTCAACAATTAATACCATCATTTCCAGAGAACATCGATTAGTAGACTCTTCCCACCTTCGTTTTAGTTCTTCATCATCAAAACCAAAATTAGGGAATTTTTGTATCCTTAAACCTCTGGGGATAATTTTTTTATTTATATATTTTTCCAAGGTGGTTTTATTCCACCATGTTTTAATCTTTTTGTGGCATAAAGTTTTATACTTTTTCTGTGACTCCTTTACCCTTATAGTGGCATTATTAAAAACCTGCTGCGTATCCCCATTAAATAGACTTTCTGCTCTGGCCATCCAGGCCTCTTCTCTGGATCCACCATCCATAATTCAATGACCGTACTCTGTTAAAAAACAGAAACAGTAAATACTTCACAATAACGGTCTCTACCGGAGTATAGCACACCCTAAATCAATTTATGGGTGCTCTCCAATCTTACATAAACAACACTAATCAAAAAACCTTAATAAAAAACAAATTTTATTGACTCATTTATCATAAAATACTTCTATCACATAAAAATTAATGAAGGGACAAGAACAGGTATCCAATACCCTCCCACAATGTTATGCATCATACATATAAATGGATACAAAAATGATTTCAAACAGTTATACTATAGCTCAAGCTGATTCTATACACCACAGTGATATAGACACGTCACGGAAATAAATTAATGCATATTCAGACAAATCTAATGTGCTATACCAGACTAACACTGCGGCAATCCTCCATAAATGCCCGCAAATCCATGCATGGCTTCTGACAATGTTCAGCAGCAAGGTTCTAACATTTGGTAATCAATGTATCCATAAAAATAGGGGCTATTTAGCCTTACCCAATATCATATAGCAGGGGAGAGTACGGGTGCTCCTCGACGCGCGTTTCGCGTATTCAGCTTCCTCAGGATGAGTATGTAAACTTAGGGAAAAATGGGGAAGTTTAAAAAGGCATCCTGCGCCAATAGAAATCGTATTCGGCCATCACGGGATACAAGGCGGCCACATGACGGCGCATGACCAATCGCACCCTGCCACGTCATGAGCACTTCCGCCCTCACCCCGAAGCCGACATCCGGAAGGGCAATCACATTTGATAGCCTGTTGCGAATGCCGAGCTAAAAGGAGCGCGGGCGGAAGGCAGAGGAGGGCGTAGAGCGGTCATGCGCACAAGCGGCAGCCCTGCAATACTAATATCCGAAAAACTTGAGGACTATTACTGCTCTCATCCTTATCCAGTGGCATACCCTCAATGGAGGCAGACAATGCCACTGCTACAGGGCCCGGAGAAAGGAGGGCCTCTCTTCCTGATGTGAAAGCAATGCATTTTCATGCAGCTGCCACTAGGTGGAGCTCAGAGATTATTACAGTAATTGTACACTTTCCTATGGACTGAGCTCCCCCTAGTGATGTCTGAAGGAAGACATATCACATCTGATATGGCAGGTAACAGACGTGCGACGCAGAGGGGAGGGAAGGAGAGTACCCTTGCACTAGGGAGAGGGAGGAGTGGTGACCCCTAACTCACCTAGCACTGGCTCCTGGCTGATCTGACATCCCTAGACGGACTGCTAACCCGTATGCCGATCATGTGCCTCGTTCCTGGCTTACCCTGAAATAAGCCCTAGGTAGTGAAATGGGGCGGTGGGAGCACTAGTCCTCACCACTGACACCTAGGGTAACAACAGGGAAAGGACAAACAACATTAACACCACATACAATCCCCGAAGGGAGACAACAAACAGGAGAGAACAGGAGATCCAACAGCTCCCGTTCCAACAGCTCCACAGCAACTCCAACTCCACCAGAGGTCAGAATAGAAAATCTGGAAAGAAGGTCTATATCTGGTAACAAGGGAAGCAGAAAGGGAGAATATATAGTAGCTGGGAGTGGCTGACAGAGAACAGCTGAAAGGAAAAGCTACCAATTCCTAAATGGGACAAAAAGGATAGCAAACCAAAGCAGGAAAACCTGGACCAGAATCTATTCCCAGAACTAGGTCATGGAGCGATCTCTTGAAACCGAGTGAGTAGCCACCCGCTGCGACCTTCTGACCCGTCACGCCAGGCACAATAGGGTCAGCAATAGGTCATGACACCCTCGTGACAAGACAATTTTGTAATAAATTAAAAATAAGAGAAGCACTGATTTACAGTTGTATGAGGGAGATTTATCAATATATTTATGCCAGTTATCTGGTGAAAATACATTGAGAAATATGCTGTTCAGAATGTGTGCCATTTTTTTTGAAGCATCTGTTCCACTTTTTCCAACATAGAAGTTGGTCAAAGTAGTTGTGGCCATGGATGACTTGTTTTATTACATTTCTTTTTATTAAAATTTATTCTTCTCAATAAAAAATAAAGGGTAAATTCATTAAAAATTTGGGGTGTTGTGCTTTGCCTGGGAGTGTTGCCTAGGTGGGACAGCGGGTCCCATACTAAATTTTTCTATGGTGCCTTATGAGATTTGTCCTTACCTCATCTACTCTGCAATCCTGGGTCCTATAGAGCTTAGAGTGTTAATAATGCAAACATACATGCTACAATAGACACATGAATTGTCATACTGTATAGAGCACATTTATGATTCTATACGTCACATAATGGGGCAGAATTATAAAAACACCATAAAGAATAAAACAGTTTTGTTTGCCCATAGCACTGTGTGATATGATATGAGCAACAGACAGTTTTTTTTTTTACAGTTTCTTAAATCTACATACGTATTTTGAACCCCTTAATGGCTACCTAAACACCATTTTATGGTGGTTTGCCAATGGCAGATCACTATAGACAGCACGACAGCATGCTTGAAAATCAGAATTGTCTGATGAATGAGATTGCTCATCAGTGGCAGTATTACACTGCGAGCTGATCACTAACGAGTGTTCATGCGAATGGTCATTAGCAATTATCGGACGAAAAATGGGCAGGTTTATTACAGGTTTAAGAGCTGCTCAGGTCTCCTTTGCAGCACAGGGCATGAGCTTGGCTCACGTAAGAAAGTTCTCTCATGGTCCATATATCCAAAAGCACTGATCCTAGGTGTTTAACCCCTTAGATGTTGCAGTCAATACCGACTGTGGAATCTAAGCGGTTTCAGAGATAGTGGACTCTTTCTGGCATGGATGAGATCATGGGGTGCCTATGTCTCCATACGACAGCGGAGGTCTAGTGAAAGACCCCAGGTCAGCCCAGTGTATATTCTCCATTAACCACTTCAGCCCCCCTAGCTTAAACACCCTTAATGACCAGGCCACTTTTTACAATTCCGCACTACACTACTTTCACCGTTTATTGCTCCGTCATGCAACTTACCACCCAAATGAATTTTACCTCCTTTTCTTCTCACTAATAGAGCTTTCATTTGGTGGTATTTTATTGCTGCTGACATTTTTACTTTTTTTGCTATTAATCAAAAATTACCGAAATTTTTGCAAAAAAATGACATTTTTCACTTTCTGTTGTAAAATTTTTCAAAAAACTACATTTCTATATAAATTTTTCTCTAAATTTATTGTTCTACATGTCTTTGATAAAAAAATCCAATAAGTGTATATTTATTGGTTTGGGTAAAAGTTATAGCGTTTACAAACTATGGTGCAAAAAGTGAATTTCTGCATTTTGAAGCAGCTCTGACTTTCTGAGCACCTGTCATGTTTCTTCAGGTGCTAGAATGTCAGGAAAGTATAAATACCCCCAAATTACACCATTTTAGAAAGAAGACACCCCAAAGTATTCGCGGAGGGGCTTGGTGAGTTCATGTATCATTTCATTTTTTTCACAAGTTAGCGGAAAATGACACTTTCTGAGAAAAAAAAAAAAAGTTTCAATTTCTGATAACTTCTGGCAAAAAAAAAAAAATCTCAGACGGACTCACTATGCCCCTCAGTGAATACCTTGGGGTGTCTACTTTCCGAAATGGGGTCATTTGTGGGGTGTGTTTACTGTTCTGGCATTTTGGGCGGGCTAAATTGTGAGCCGCCATGTAAACCTAAAGGTACTCGTTGGAATTTGGGCCCTTTGCACCCAGGCTGCAAAAAGTGTCACTCATGTGGTATCGCCGCACTCAGGAGAAGTAGGGCAATGTGTTTTGGGGTGTATTTTTACATACACCCATGTTGGGTGAGAGAAATATCTCTGTAAATTGTCAACTTTGTATAAAAAATTTTTAAAAGTTGTCGCTTACAGAGATATTTTTCACACAAAGTATGGGTATATATAAAAATACACCCCAAAACACATTGCCCTACTTCTCCTGAGTACGGCGATACCACATGTGTGCCACTTTTTGCAGCTTGGTGCGCAAAGGGCCCTAAAACCAATGAGTACCTTTAGGATTTCACAGGGCATTTTTACGCATTTGGATTCCAGACTTCTTCTCACGCTTTAGGGGCCCCTAAAATGCCAGGGCAGTATAAATACCCCACATGTGACCCCATTTTGGAAAGAAGACACCCCAAGGTATTCTGTGAGGGGTATGGTGAGTTCATGTAAAATTTTATTTTTGTCACAAGTTAGTGGAATATGAGACTTTGTAAAAACAAAATTAAAAAAACAAAAAAACAATTTCCGCTGACTTGTGCCAAAAATAAAAATTCTGTGGACTCACCATGCCCCTCACAGAATTCCTACGGGTGTCTTCTTTCCAAAATGGGGTCACATGTGGGGTATTTATACTACCTGGCATTTTAGGGGCCCCTAAAGTGTGAGAATCCAAATGCATAAAAATGGCCTGTGAAATCCTAAAGGTACTCATTGGTTTTAGGGCCTTTGCATCTTGGCTGCAAAGAAATGTCACACATGTGGTATCGCCGTACTCAGGAGTAGGGCAATGTGTTTGTGGTGTATTTTTACATATACCCATGCTGCGTGTGAGAAATATCGCTGTAAACGACAACTTTTTAAATTTTTTTATTCAAAGTTGTCAATTTACAGAGATATTTCTCTCACCCAGTATGGGTATATGTAAAAATACACCCCAAAACACATTGCCCTACTTCTCCTGAGTACGGCGATACCACATGAGTGACACTTTTTGCAGCCAAGATGCGCAAAGGGCCCTAATTCCAATGAGTACCTTTTAGAGGGCATTTTTACGCATTTTTCTTCTCACGCTTTAGGGCCCCTAAAATGCCAGGGCAGTATAATACCCCACATGTGACCCCATTTTGGAAAGAAGACACCCAAGGTAATCCGTGAGGGGCATGGCGAGTTCATAGAAGATTTTTTTTGGCGGGGGCTGTGTGGTGATTGGTGCACTTTGATATTTTTTCTCTGGTGGTCCCAAGCAAAGGGACCACCAGAGAAGCGGGTAGCAAGCAGATCAGACGCTGTTCACAGAACAACGCCTGATCTGCGATTTTTCTGCCATATACAGCCTGCCAGCGCACGATCGGCGCTGGCAGGCTGTAGTATAACTACATGCGAGCGCGCCGATGGCGCGCATTGCGCATGTGCGGGCGCGTCCTCGCGTCATCTCGCGTCTCGCGAGATGACGCGCCGATGCGTCCGATCAGAGCTACAGGGCCGCCGCCAGGACGCAATCCTGCGTGCGGCGGTCCTGTAGCGGTTAAACTGTGCCAGAAGCGTAGCCTAACACTACATTCACACAACAGTGAAAAACATCTTCTGTTTTTTCTAACAGCCAGTGAATGGCGACCATCAAATATAGGAAATGTCCTATTTTTGGCCATTCTCACGGCCAGATGGACCCCATTGAAATCAATGGGACTGTTTTTAACGGTCGCTTAGACAGGAGTGCATCTGTCTAACGGGCATTAAAAATGGGTATACTAGTGCATTATGGCCTTTTAAGGGTAAAAAAAGGACTCACCTCATCCACTCGCATGTGCAGAAACAGTCGCTTCTGTCTTGATTTTGAAGGACCACTGCTCAAGCGTGATGACATCACCATATGATCATACTGGAAGTGCGTGGTGATGTCATCACGCTTGAGCGCAGATCATTCAGAATCAAGACAGGAGCGACTGCCCCTGCGCATGCAAATGGACGAGATGAGTATTTTTTTTTTCTGGTTTAAAAAACTATGGGGGACATTAGTAGTGCTTGGGGCCACTATGTGGGACATTATTACTGCTAGGGGCCACTATGGGGGACATTATACTGCTGGGGGAAACTATGGGGTAAATTATTACCACAGAGGGCCACTAGGGAGGACATTATGTATACTGCAGGGGTTTGGATTTTATTATAAAAAGTTAATGAAATATATCTATTTTTAACGGCCATGAAAAGTGGATTTCCAAACGAATGCAAAATAGCCATGTGAGCAGGTCAAAGTTCCCTTGTGAGACTAATAAATGGTAAAAAAAAAAAAAAGAAATAATTAAATAAAGTTAGATTTTAAAAGATATCCAAATGAAAAAAGCACAAACCTTTTTCAATACATATTTGATATCGCTGAATCCATACTGACCAGAACTATGCAATTTTCACATAATTTATCCCACACTTTGAATAACGTAAAAAATAAAGCTAGAATTAAAAAGATGGAATTAAAAGTGATTAAAACATCTTATGTACCTTAATATTATACCAATAAGAACTACAAGTTGTCCTGCAAAATTAAAACCATCACACAACTCTGTAGGAAGAAAAATAAAAATGTTATGGGTCTTGGGATGCAGTGATGCAAAAACATTATCTTTTTTTTTTCTCACCTCAGCAAGCACTTACCCCAGTCCCAGTTGCAGGGACTTGCAAGGATTCCAGTGACGGGGCCATCCCTTGCGGGGCAAGGACCCCATGTTAGTAGGTCTAGGAAGGTCAAGTAGGGCAGAACAGGGACAGCTTGTCATCTGGTATGTGCTCTAATACCCTTCGTGCCTGACCTGTATCCCTCTCCTCCCCTGACCACACAGCTGGGCTTTTCATGCGTGGCCGGGTGTATAGAATTGATTCTACATACAACCGGTAAGAACATTCCATCTATGGCCCTAATGGGCATTTTTCTGTTCTTCTCTTAAGTGGTCATTTTGTGCACCACTGGGTTAGTTAATGACCACACGAATAGGTATGGTTTTAGATTTTTGTTTTTTGATGTTTGACCAGGACTGGTAGCGTATCTCCAGACACGGATTCGGCGTGCACACCCAGTTAGTCTGACTGTGCAGGCGCACCTGTATTCTCAGTCCCAGTCGTTACTTGTTGTAAGGGGCTTTCTCTGATGAGATTTTATCTATTACCATTAAAAGTTATGTTTTAGTATATTACTGCCCTTTTTGCAATTTACTTTTTTTTTTACATATTTGGTATCGCCGTAATTGTACTGACTGTAATTGTACTGACTGAGAGAATAAAGTTATCATGTTATTATTGCCAAAAAGTGAACGCTGCCAAATTTACACCATAAAAAGTAAATGGCTGTATTGCTGTTTTTTTTTCCTATTCCTCCCCTAAAAGCACGGTAGCTCAATGGTTAACACTGGTGCCTTGCAGCCCTGGGGTTTTAGGTTTAAATCCAACCAAGGACAACATCTGCATTGAGTATATGTTTTCCCATGCTTCAAAATATACAGTACTAAAAGGGAACATAGATTGTGAGCAGCAAGTGGTGATAATGTGCTGTGTAATATCTCAGCGCTTTATAAGTGACTCAAATAAATAAGTTATAAAGGGTACCTGTTACCACAAACAAGCAGTTAGTTATAGGGCAGGAAGAACTAAGCAGATTGAAATGATTCAGTAAAACTTGTATTTTGTACATTTAATTCCTGCTCATTCTGAGCTTTGAAGACAAGGAAATATTCCTATTAGTGACTGACGGCCTTCCCTCTATGGCTGTGTATACAGAGGTAGCTGTCAATCACTAATAGGGCCGCCTCCTTGTCTTCAAAGCCCAGAATTGTCAGGGATATAAATGTATATGTGATATGTTTTACTAAATCTTTTCCCACAAAAGTATATATCAGTCTGCTCAGCTCCTCCTGTTCTATAACATCCTCCATGTAGCTCAAACACCATGTTCAATGTGACCCCTTACCATTATTACTTATAAATACCTGGTCAGTTTTTCTACATCTGGAACGCCATAAAAATGAAACCCATAAAACTATGACAGATGTGCATTTTTTCCCCCAATTCTACCTCATTTGGAATTTTTTTTTCCCCAGCTTCCCACTAAATCATATGCAATATTAAATGGTGCCATGACAAATTGCAACTTTCCTTCGCAAAAAACAAGCCTTCATATGGCTATGTGAATAAAAAAACAAAAAAGTTATGGCTCTGGGAAAGCAGAGACTGAAAAATGAAAATGCAAAAATAGGAAATTGGAGGGTCAGTAAGGGGTTAAAACTAACAAATCACCCTGCAAAAAAACAAGTACTCGGCTACAATGATAGAAAAATAAAAAAAATTATAGCTCTTGAAATATGACTAAAAAAAATGAATAAAAATAATTGCTTGGTCACTAAAATGCATATCAGGGGAAGAGGGTAATTTCAGAAATATAAAAATTCATGTCTGCCTGCTTATATGCATGATAAATCTCTATACGTTAAAGAGGTTGTTCCATTAATATAGGTCATATTCATTATATAGATCATAAAAAATTAAAATGCTGTTAAAAATGAGACAGTAAAGTGAAAAGACATATACACCATATGCCAAAATAGATGACACAATATAATGCCCCCTGGTGTTCAAATTGTGTAGCAATGTAATGCTCCCATTTACTGAGCTGAGCGCTGCTGGTCATGCATGCTTGGTCCACACTCAGGTCTCACTCACACTCAGCTAATAAAATGTCTCTCTTCCCGGCATATATGATTCATTTTTTATGATCTATACAATGAATATGAAGTGATGGTTTGGTGGGACAGCCATTTTAATGCTTTCATACCGTCACTGATGGGAAGATGATCTTTGGTTGTTCACTGGACTGCATTTGACCCAATCTATACGAGAGTTATAAAGGCTCATGATATCTGGGCGGCTTAACTGATACATTCAAAGGCATATATCAGTTATGTCTGTAATCCCCTATGGAGGACAACTGTTAAAATGCCAGACACATGACAATCATGCTTGCTATACTACAGTGCTAGAAAAGGGTATCCTTATATCTTTAGAATTCTGAAATCTGGTTGTGGAGCAACCCAACAACTAAGCATGAGTGACTTATATGTCACTTAAGGTTTTGCATCCCTCAAATTACTCACATTTTCTCTATGTGTATATTGTACCTTTCACCAGCAGATGGCAGCATAATATCACTGGACTGGTAATTGTGTACACTATGAAAGTGGTGTTATATAGACATCTACTGGTAATACTGGCACTGTACTAAACATTTCTAGAAACATTTTAAAGCTTGCTTATAGCAGTCTGAAATTGAAGCTAGATTATGATTCATATGGTATGTTTTATTATAGTGAAGAATATCTTATTGGCATTTACTATTCAATGTCTAATAGTTTTCTGGAGACTAACTAATGCTGTTGTATTGTTTTTACTTCTTAAAGGGGTTGTCCATCTTTTCAGCACTTTTTTGCCCCCTCTTCCATCCTGGACCTGTAGTTGGAAACATACTTCCCTGATCCCCCCACACACACACACACTCAGTTCCAGCTCCTTTGGTCTACTACTGCATTGATTGCACTCCCATCCCTACTTCTAGCCAATGACTGTCTGCAGCGGTGACATGTCCTCCAAGCGGCACATTACTCAGTGACTTCCTTTCACAGGTCCAATGGGGAAAAGTATTGAAAAGCAGATTTGTACCTATGACACTGGCTGACCCGTTAAATATGCGCTTGGCAGCTGAACACATCTGTGTTCCCATGTTCATATGTGCCCGCATTGCTGAGAAGTTTTAATATATCCAAATGAGCCTCTAGGAGCAACAGGGGCATTGCAGTTAGGCCTAGAGGCTAGAGAGAGATATCTATGTATACACACTTACACAGAGAATAATATTAATCACTGATAACACCTCCCCTGTGTACAACTATCAGTGACTGACAGCTATCTACGTATACACACTTACACAGAGAATGCTATCAATCACTGATAACACCTCCCCTGTATACAACTATCAGTGACTGACAGCTATCTATGTATACATATATACACAGAGAATGCTATCAATCACTGATAACACCTCCTTCATGTATAACTATCAGTGACTGACAGCTATCTCTTTATACACACTTAAGCCTCATTCACACGTCAGTGTTCAGTCAGTGATTTCCATCAGTGATTTTCAGCCAAAACTAGGTGTGGCTCTAATCAAAGAACAGGAGCAGATCTTTGCTTTATACCTCATGTCTGTGGAGACGCCAATCCTAGTTTTGGCTTACAATCACTGATGGGAAAAGGCTTACTTGGGAATGAGGCTTTACACAGAGAATGCCATCAATCACTTATAACATCTCCCCCATGTACAGCTCTCAGTGTCTGACAGCTATCTATGTATACACACTTACACAGAGAATGCTATCAATCACTGATAACACCTCCCAGTGTACAACTATCAGTGACTGACAACTATCTATGTATATACACATTTGCACAGATAATACTATCAATCAATGATAACACCTCCCTGTGTACAACTATCAGTGACTGACAGCTATCTATGTGTACACACTTACACAGAGAATGCTATCAATCACTGATAACACCTCCCCAATGTACAACTATCAGTGACTGACAGCCATCTATGTATACACAGTTACACAGAGAATGCTATCAATCACTGATAACACTACCCTGGTTACAACTATCTGTGACTGACAGCTATCTATGTATACACACTTACACAGAGAATGCTATCAATCATTGATAACACCTTCCCATGTACAGCTCTCAGTGACTGAAAGCTATCTATGTATACACACTTACACAGAAAATGCTATCAATCACTGATAACACCTGTCATGTGTATAGCTATCAGTGACTGACAGCTATCTATATATACACACTTACACAGAGAATACTATCAATCAATGATAACACCTCCCCCATGTACAACTATCAGTGACTGACAGCTATCTATGTATACACACTTACCCAGAGATGGCTATCAATCACTGATAATACCTCACCTGTGTACAACTATCAGTGACTGAAAGCTATCTATGTATACACAGTTACACAGATAAAGCTACCAATCAGTGATAACACCTCCCCTGTGTACAACTATCAGTGACTGACAGCTATTTATGTATACATATATACACAGATAATGCTATCAATCACTGATAACACCTTCTTCATGTACAACTATCAGTGACTGACAGCTGTCTATGTATACACACTTAGACAGAGAATGCTATCAATCATTGATAACACCTTTCCATGTACAGCTCTCAGTGACTGAAAGCTATCTATGTATACACACTTACACAGAAAATGCTATCAATCACTGATAACACCTGTCATGTGTACAGCTATCAGTGACTGACAGCTATCTATATATACACACTTACACAGAGAATACTATCAATCAATGATAACACCTCCCCCATGTACAACTATCAGTGACTGACAGCTATCTATGTATACACACTTACCCAGAAATGGCTATCAATCACTGATACTACCTCACCTGTGTACAACTATCAGTGACTGAAAGCTATCTATGTATACACAGTTACACAGAGAAAGTTACCAATCACTGATAACAGCTCCCTTGTGTACAACTATCAGTGACTGACAGCTATCTATGTATACATGGTTACACAGAGAATGCTATTAATCACTGATAACACTTCCCTGTGTACAACTGAAGTCAGAAATAACAGAGGTTTAAATGTATAAATTACAAGTTTTACTGAATCTTTTCTCACAGAGCTATATATCAATCTGTTCAGCTCCTCCTCATCTTTAAAGTGTTTCCTGCAGTTTGCTTTGTATTCTGTAGTAACAGGTCTTCTTTTAACCCTTTCACGTCCGATGACGTTCATGTACGTAATTGGGAAGGGTTTTTAAAGATGGCGCCCGCTCCTCAGCGTTGCGTGCGCCATCGCCATGGGTGGCCATCTGCTTCTTATAGCAACGTTCCAAATCAGACAGCTCGCAACCTTTAAATCGATGTCTGCACGAGAAAGGAGCAATCCCCATACGAATGGTAAAAGATAATCCCAGCAGACGTACTTGCTCTCAACTGCAGTTGAGGAAGGCTAAACTGGCCGAAACGTCCTGTGAACCGTTGTGTGTGAAATAAAGTATACCATTGAGAGCAAGTACGTATGCTTCTTATAGCAGACACCCGCAGCTTATGTCCGCAACCGGCAGTGACGCCGATCGTGGACAATCCTGACCAAGGCACCTGAGCGTGTGAAACACCGGAAGCGTGTGTTTACACTGATGCTCCGACTCCACTTTGTGGCAATTGGAGGAGCCGTAGCGTGTATGCAGCAGCCCCTGTCTTTGTGAATGATAGGAGGCTGTTGCATAGTATTTCCTATGGAGCCCTTGCCTGTAATAGGGCTCTATTGGAAAGTAGTAAAATCATCATAGATTCCAATGCAAGTGCATTGGAGTCTATAATAATAGCAATCTAATGATTGCATGTTATAGTTCCCTATAGGAACTATAAAAAATAAAAAAATTGTAAATAAAAAAAAAATAAACAAACATAATAATTCAAATCAACCCCCTTTTCTCAAAATAAAAATTCAAAAAAAATAAAATACATATCATGAGTGTCGCGATGTGCAAAAATGCCCATAGTATAAAAATATAAAAATATATTCCCCATACGCCAAACAGCAAAACGGAAAAAAGCGTCCAAATGGCCGATTGGTCTCAAAATATGGCGACAAAAGAATAAAACAGATTTTTTCCCCACTTTTAAATTTTTTTTTCACTGTCAAAACGCTAGAAAAACTATACATATAAGGTATCACCGAATTCGTACTGACCTGTAGAATAAAAGTAATTAGTTAGTTTTATCACACATCGAATGTAGTAAATAAAAAAAACATAAAACCGTGGTAGAATTGCTTATTTCTTGCAATTTCACCCCATTTGGAATTTTTTTCTTGCTTCCCACTACATCATGTGCAATATTAAATGGTGGCATTGGAAAGTACAACTTGTCCCGCAGAAATCAAGCCCTCATATGGCTATGTGAACAGACAAATAAAAAAGTTATGGCTCTGGGAAGGCAGGGAACGCAAAATAAAAAAGCAAAAAAACAAACAAACCCTGGCCTGAAAGGGTTAAATAATGCAAGTAACCTTGAATTCTTACAGTAATGGGCCCTTTCCACAGGCCAAGAAGCCAAAGATAATCACTAACAAGCGTTCATAGGTCATATTTACAGTGTAAATGTACTGCCGATTACCTGACAAACAAGTGAAATGCTCTTTCATTGGGTAATTTGATTGTTTACACACAAAACTTATCGTTTACACGATCTGCTGCTGGCAAACGAGTCAGTACGAGGAAAAACGATGGCTGACGAGCAGACGATTTTCAGGAAGGAAAGCTTTTTTCCCGACAATCTGCTGCTCTGTCGTCCAGTATAAAGGGACCTTAACTTTATAACTCGTCAATAAGTCAATTTACAATGCAATTTAACTGGTGAAAATCTAATTTAAAAATCTGCCCTTTGTTTAAGAAAATATAAACAGAATTGCACGGTTGTCTTTCTGCAAAGCCACCAGAAACAACTGTTAACTAGCAATAAATTATGAATGTATTATGTTATTGGCATCAGCAAATGTCCTATCACCCAAAGACCCAGGATGGCATTGGCATACTTCATTTCCATATGTTTGGAACTCATCAGAGGACTTATCTGCCCACTGTTAGTGGCCTGAGGCAGGTACATTTTAATTAGGATGCCTACTGAGATAGCCAAGAGTACAAGGTTATAGGATCCAGAAGTCCTCCTGCATTGTAGCTTATCAGGAGGGTTTGATGTAAAATTGAGGGTGAGTTGCTTGTGTTATTCTGAAAGCAATATCAAACTTCAGAAATTGTGTTACGTGTTATTATATTGTGTAGTCCAATTAAAAATGCTATATATCATATTGATATGAGTAATATATGATTAGTTAGTTTATTATATGAACTATACTTTTTGTAAGGTCTTTTAATTCTTGTTTGAGTGATTTTCATCTATTCTTTCTTGCAAAAGTCTTCTAGTTCTGTGAGATTCCTGGTCTTGCATACTCTTCTCTATCGAGGTCTATTCACAGATTTTCAATAGTGTTCATATCAGGGGACTGTGAGATCCATGTTAAAACCTTCATCTTGCATCTTTTGAGGTAGTCTATTTTGGATTTTGAGGTGTATTTAGAATCATTATCTATTTGTATGAGCCATACTCAACTTCAGCTTTTTTTTTTTTTTTTTACAGTTGGTGCTATGTCTTTCAGAACTTGCTGGAATTTTATTGAATCATTCTTCCCTCTACCTATGAAATGTTTCCTGTACCATTGACTGCCATAGAACCCCAAAGCATGATCCACCGCCGAGAATAATGGTTGAAGAGGTGTTCTTTTCATTAAATTCTGTGCGCTTTTTTCTCCAAACATACATTTTCTCATTGTGGCCAAATAGTACTATTTTAACCTCATTGGTCGACGGGACTGCAAAATGCATCAGGCTTGTTTAGATGTTCTTTTGCAAACTTCTGACGCTGAATTTTGTGGTGAGGATACAGGAGTTGTTTTCTTCTGATGACTCTTACATGAAGGCCATATTTGTGCAGGTGTTGCTGAACAGTAGAACAATGAACCACAACTCAAGAGTCTGCTAAATCTTCCTGAAGGACTTCTGCCGTCAAGCGGGGGTTCAGATTTGCCTTTTGAGCAATCCTAAAAGCAATTGTCTCTGAAATAGTTCTTGGTCTTCCAGACCTTATCTGGACCTCCACTGTTCCTGTTATTTGCCATTTCCTAGTAACATTTCGACCTGAGGAAATGGCAACCTGCAAATGTATTGCCACAGTATCTTCTCATAGCCTCCTCATTCTTTGCAGACCTCAACCATTTTCATTTTCAGAGTGTCAGGAAGCTGCTTAGAAGAACCCATGGCTGCTGTTTTTGAGACAAGGTTAGAGGAGTCTGGGAATTTACAAATCGTTAAAATTTACATTACCTGACCTTTCCTAACGATGGTTGTGAAAAAGCCTTAACCCTAACAAGCTATTTAATGTCTGAGACCTCTGTCAAAGTTATCTGAGCTCTCAAATCTCCTTCGTTTCTTATACTTTTATAGGTTTATAGGTATTCCTATTTTTTCACTCGCCGTTTTTTGCAAATCTGACCAGTGTCACTTTATGTGGTGATAAATTTTAAACACTTTTACTTAACCAGGCCATTCTGAGATTGTTTTTTTGTCACATATTGTACTTCATGACACTGGTAAAATGGAGTCAAAAAAGTTCATTTTTATTTATAAAAAAATACCAAATTTACCAAAGATTTGGAAAAATTAGCAACTTTCCAAGTTTTAATTTCTCTACTTCTATAATACATATTAATACCACCAAAAAAAGTTATTGATTTACATTCCCCATATGTCTACTTCATGTATCGATCGTTTTAGGAATGCCATTTCACTTTTTGGGGATGTTACAAGGCTTAGAAGTTTAGAAGCAAATCTTGAAATTTTTCAGAAATTTTCAAAAACCCACTTTTTAGGGACCAGTTCAGGTCTGAAGTCACTTTGGGAGGCTTACATAATAGAAACCACCCAAAAATGACCTAATTCTAGAAACTACACCCCTCAAGGTATTCAAAGCTGATTTTACAAACATTTAATAATGTTTAGGTTTTCCACAAGAGTTAGTCGCAAAAGGAGAAAAATTTCAGAATTTAGAATTTTTGGAAAATTTTCCATTTTAATTAATTTTTTCAAGGAACAAAGCAAGGGTTAACAGCCAAACAAAACTCAATATTCATTGCCTTGATTCTAAAGTTTGCAGAAAAACCCCATATGTGGGCGTAAAATGCTGTATTGCCAAATGGCAGGGCGCCGAATGAAGGGAACGCCATATGGTTTTTGGAAGGTGGATTTTGCTGGACTGTTTTTTTTGCACCATGTCCCATTTGAAGCCCCCCGATGTACTCCTAGAGTAGAAACTCCATAAAAGTGACTCCATCTAAGAAACAACACCCCTCAAGGTATTTAAAACCGGTTTTACAAGCTTTGTTAACCCTTTAGGTGTTCCACAAGAGTTATGTGCAAATGGAGATAAAATTTCAGAATTTCTATTTTTTGTTACCTTGCCTCAAAAAAAGTGTAATATAGAGCAACCAAAAATCATATTTACTCTAAAAAAATACAAACAAAACTGTCACCTTATCCCATAGTTTCCAAAATAGGGTCACTTTTTTAGAGTTTCTACTGTAAGGGTGCATCAGGAGGCTTCAAATGGGACATAGTGTCAAAAAAACAGTCCAGCAAAATCTGCCTTGCAAAAACCATATGGCGTTCCCTTCCTTCTACGCCCTGCCGTTTGGCCATACTGCAGTTTACGACCACATGGTAAAATGGATTAAAATCGAAAATTTGCAAAAAAAATAGCTGTTTTGGGAACGTTTTTATTTTTTGTTATTTACATCGTTGAACTGACAGGTTATATTGTGTGCTATTTCTATAGATCAGGTTGTTACGGACCCGACAATACCAAATATGACTACTTTTTGGGTTTTTTAGTTTCAGTTTTTCATAACAAAGCATTCTTGAGAAAAAAATTTTTTTGTGTCTCCACATTATGAAAGCCATATTTTTAATTTTTATTTTTTGGGCGATTGTCTTTTGTAGGGGATCATTTTTTGCGGGATAAGATGACGGTTTGATTGGCACTATCTTGTGGTGCATATGACATTTTGGTCGCTTGCTATTACACTTTTTGTGATGTAAGGTGACAAAAATGACTTTTGACATGGTATTTATATAAAAAAAAAATTCTGTGTTTACCTGAGGGGTTAGGTCATGTGTTATTTTTATAGAGCCGGTTGTTAGGGACGCGGCGATACCTAATATGTATACTTTTTTATATTTATTTAAGTTTTACACAATAATATTATTTTTGAAACAAAAAAAATCATGTTTTAATGTCTCCATAGTCGGGGAGCCATATTTTTTTAGTTTTTTTAGGCGATTGTCTTATGTAGGGTAACATTTTTTGCAGGATGAGATGACGGTTTGATTGGCAGTATTTTTGGGAGCATATAACTTTTTATCGCTTGCTATTACAGTTTTTGAGATGTGAGGTGACAAAAATGTTTTTTTTTACATAGTTTTTTTTTTTTTTTTTTACGGTATTTACCTGAGGGGTTAGATCATGTGATGTTATTATAGAGCAGGTTTTTACAGACGCGGAAATACCTAATATGTATACTTTTTTATTTATTTATTTTACTTTAACACAACAGCATTTTAGAAAAAAAAATATGTTCTATTGTCTCTATAGTCTGAGAGCCATATTTTTTTGAGCGATTGACCTATGTAGGGGCTCATTTTTTGCGGGATCAGATGGCGGTTTGATTGCTACTATTTTGAGAGGCATACGCCTTTTTGATCGCTTGTGATGTAAGGTGACAAAAAATTGCTTATTTTACACCATTTTTTGTTTTGTTTTTACGCGATTTGCGTGAGGGGTCAGGTCATGTAATATTTTTATAGAGCCGGTTTTTATGAATGCGGCAATACCTAATATGTTTAGTGTATTTTTTTATTTTTTATTCAGTGATATGTTTTTTTATTTTTACTTTTTTTCACTTTTTAAAATTTTGACCCAGATCCACTTGGTTCTTGTAGATCCAGTGGATCTGGTGTCTATATAATACAATACAGTACACCATACAGTGTACATTACTGTATTTTTTTTACTTTACATAGTCTAAGCAGACTTGTGTCTTTAACACAAGTCTGCTTAGGCTTTCAGGACCACGGAGAGCAGGATGCTTCTGAAAGCGTCCTGCTGCCATGGTAACCATCACCCGCTGCCAGAACTGAGCAGCGGGTGATGGGGAGAGAGGGGAGCTCCCTCCCTCTGTGATCCCATCCTGTCGGGGGGCTGCAAAGGCACAGCAGCCCCCCGATAGGAGAGGGAGGGAGCTCCCTTTTAACCCCTTCCATACAGCAGTCCGTATGGACCGCGGCATGGAAGGAGTTAAAACTGCTGTCATCTGCAGCACAGATGTCAGCAGTTTTTTAGCAAAGTGTCAGCAATGTGCTGACACTTTTCTAAAACTACTATACCGCCAACGATGTTACAGAGGAAGCAGGCGGGGGATCGCAATTGCCTGCCGCACCGCCCGCCTCCTGCACCGCCACCCGCAACCACCACCCCTGCGCCCCGCAGCCACAATATGATTGGGCGCTGCAGGGGGGTTAAAATTTAACACTTTGGGTGCATTTACTCTCTGATCCCCACGTTCACAGACCTGGGGATCAGAATTGACCTGCGGTTTGCAGCAATCGCCAATACGGGGGGGTCACAGGACCCCCCTGGGAATTGTAACAAGGTACCTGCTGAATGATTTCAGCAGGTACCTTGTTCCGATCACTGCCGGCTGAGCAGCAGTGATCGGAACTACTCATGACGTACCGGTACGTCATGGGTCCTTAAGGACTCGGGAATCATGACGTACCAGCACGTCATAAGTCTTTAAGGGGTTAAATTAAAAAAAAGTTTTCAAGTTTTCCCCCATCAATTTGCGTTCAATCAGCCCAATAAGAAGAATGGATGAAAATCCACATATCCAGGTGTGCAAAATTTGTGGCATGATGCCAAAGATGCTTAGACTAAGTACTTAGTAAAGGGTCTCAATACATACTGTATGTCAATACAATATTCCCAAATGCACTATATATATATATATATATATATATATATATACAGAAAATCAAACACCTTGCTCATCTGGGCACTAACTATGAAGACGTTCACCTCACCTAGGTAATTTACATGCAGCGATCTCCTACACAGTAAGGGGAGGAGTGATTGCTAATGCCATCGCTGGTTCCCATACTGACTAGTTGTTTACCGGCAGCAGATGCTGTTTACACAGCACGATCTGCTGCGGGCAAACAATAATTTTTGTGACTGCACAAATGATCTGTTACCCAATGAACGAGCGGTTTGCCCATTCGACGGGTAATCGGAGGCACATTTACACCACCAGATAATCATTCCTATAAATGCTCGTAAGTCGTAAGCAATTATCTACAGAATTCTCTGCCCGTGTAAAGGGCCCTTAAGTATGCATAAGAGACAGCTGTCAGTCACTAATAACTCCTCCCTCCTGTAACGATAGCTCTTCACAGGGCTGCAAATATAAATGTAAAAATTAAACGTTTTACTAAATCCTTTCCCATAAAAACTATATAACTATATATGTTGCCTGCAAATTTCATTTTTGGTGACAGGTCCTCTTTAACCCATAGGGTACCAGCGCCATATATGTACGGCGCTGGGAAGTGTGTCTTAAATCCCAGCACCGTATAGCTATGGTGCGCTGATCTCGCCCACCCAAATCATCTGCAGGGGTCCAGCAGTCACTCATAGCCAGCCCCTGCTGTATGCGCCGGCATCGGTGAAAACACTAATGGCGGCGCATTAACCCTCGAAATGCCGCAGTCAGCGCTGACTGTGGCATATGCGATATCCTGACGGGTCCGGAATGTCCATCGGATCCCATCTCTGCTTTGACGTGTTCCCTATGGCTGGGACAGCAACCCAATGCCTTCCTTAGGCATCTTGGCTGCCTTCCCTCTTAGCCTGTGAGATCCAGCCCCCTGGATCTCACAGGAAGTAGGGTGTCAGTGTATTACACTGGTAATACACTTACAGCCAGTGCATTACAATACAGATGTATTGTAATGCGTTGTACAGGGGATCAGACCCCCAAAAGTTGAAGTCCCAGAGTGGGACAAAAAAAAAGTAAAAAAATAAAGTTTTAGACAATAAAAAAAATTTAAAGTTTCAAGTAAAAAAAAGCGTCCTTTTAACAAAAGAAAGTTAAAAAAAATTGAAAAAATTGGGAAAAAAGAGAAAAGTAGACATATTAGGTATAACCGTATCAACTGGCTCTATAAAAATATCACATGATCCACCCCATCAAGTGATTGCCGTAAAAAAAAAAAAAAAACTGTTCCAAAACAGACATTTTCTGGTCACCTTGCCTCACAAAAAGTCTAATACAATGAAAGCCGTCATCTCATCCCACAAAAAACTAACCCCTACCTAAGACAAATGCCAAAAAAATAAATAAAATGGCTCTTAGAAAATGACAACACAAAAACAAGATTTTATTCTGTTCAAAAATACTTTTACTATATAAAACTTAACAAAAATAAAAAAATAGACACATTTTGGTATCACCACATCTGTAACAACCTGCTCTATAAAAATTTAACATGATATGCCTCCTCAGGTGAATGCTGTAAAAAAAACTAAAAAAAAAACTACCATGGTACCAATCAAACCGTCATCTCATCCTGCAAAAAATGATCCCATATCTAAGGCTGTTGACAAAAAAATATTAAAAATATGGCTCTCCGAATGTCTTCTCTGAGGGCGGCTCAGGCAGGCTATGGGGCCGTAGCTGGTTACATGGGAGAAGGGGCCCAGCGGCTGAAGCAACACGTGGGAGGAAGGGCCCAGCGGCCGGAGCAGCACGTGGGAGGAGGGGCCCGGCAACCGGAGCAACATGTGGGAGGAGGGGCCCGGCGGCCGGAGCAACACGTAAGGAGGAGGGTCCCGGGCCATGGCATCCTGTGCGGCGAGGAGGCGCGCCATCATCATGTACTGACGTCGACGCGCGATGCCTCCACAGAACGCTGACAAAGCTGCACAGCCGCCGAGGAAGAAACAAGAATGGATCATCGCATGGTATTTTGCATGCATGGAAGGTAGACCCCCATCAGTGTGCCCATGCTGGGAGAACTACTACATGGGGACAGTGTGTGTGTGTGGGGGGGATTAATACTGTGGGGGCAGTCTGGGAGAAAATTAATACTGTGGGGGCAGTCTGGGAGAAGATTAATACTGTGGGGGCAGTCTGGGAGAAGATTAATACTGTGGGGGGCAATGTGGGGGACAATTAATACTGTGGGGGCAATGTGGGGGACAATTAATACTGTGGGGGGCAACATATACCACATATAGGGTATTTCTGTAAACTGCAGAATCAGACTAATATATACTGTGGTTTATTTTTCTGTTAACCATTGCTTTGTTGCAAGAAAAAATTGATTAACATAAAAAATCTACCAAAAAAATGAAATTTTGAAATTCCACCTCCATTTTCCATTAATTCTTGTGGAACACCACAAGGGTTAACAAAATCTGTAACATCAGTTTTGAATGAATTAAGGGGGTGTAGTTTCTAAAATAGGGTCATTTATGGGTGGTTTGCATTACTTAAGCCCCTCAAAATTACTTTATAACTGAATTCGTGCCTAAACAAATGGTTTTGAAATTTTTGCTTCTAAAATTCTAAGCCTTCTAACATCCTAAAAAAATAAAATGACATTTACAAAATGATGCCAACATAAAGTATACATATGGGGAATGTTGATTGATAACTTTTTTTATGAGGAATCACTATCTATCTTATTGTTAATTTTTTCAAATTTTTGGTACATTTGGGATTATTTTATAAATAAAGGTGAAATATATCGACTCAAACTCACCACTGTCAAGAAGTACAATGTGTCACGAGAAAACAAAGTGGCTCGGTACTGAAGGGGTTAAACAAAGTCTCTGACATTAGGGGACTTTCAGTGTATACTTGCACTTCTATACCATTGGATAAAAATCTGTCTTGTTCATGTGATGATCTCAGAGGTGTTCAGCTTTTCTTAAGATACAGTTTTAATAACTGTAGTGTAAGGGTAAGGGCTCATCCACACGAATGTGTTTTCTTTCCGTGTCTGTTACATTTATTTTTGCGGACCACATGCAAAACCATTCATTTCAATGTGTCAACAAAAAACAAAAACAAAGTTACTCCATGTGCATTCCATTTCCGTATGTCCGTTCTGCAAAAAAATAGGACATGTCCTATTATAGTCCGCATTACGGACAAGGATAGGACTGTTCTATTAGAGGCCAGCAGTTTCGTAAAATATGGAATGCACACGGAGATTATCCGTATTTTTTGCCGATCTGTTTTTTCGGACCCAAAATACATATGGTCATGTACATGAGCCCTAAACCTGCATTTGTTCGAGCATAACATGACTAGGACTGTTTTGTATTCAGTGGAAGTTGAGTGCAAAGTTTCTTTTTGAATTACTGCAAGCAGCGATCTTGATTCATGGGTAACTAGACACAAAGAATGGAATTTATTATTCCCCCTATGCTTTTGTTTGGTTTAAAAAATTTGCAAACTGACATTTTTATACCGCCCTAGCCAGTTTCCAAAAAGGGGGCATAGTAAGGGTAGGATATGGATGGGGACATTTGCCCCAGCACATTTATCATTATTTATACAACAAACTAGCGTAAATAATAGCTGGAAACTACAGCCATCTACAGTAATTTATGAAAAGGCCTGTGCAGGCTCTATCAAGACCAGCAGTCTTGATAAATCAGGGCCAAAATGTATAACTTTTCATTATACAATAAATATCATTTTGGCTGTAGATATAATTCATTAGGAATCCTAATTCATGGAAATAATGCTAAATAAATAGATAAAACTGATGACAGCAGATGATAAATGGGGGTTAGAGTAATTGAGTTGTATTTATGTCTTACTTGTAGCAAAAACAATAAAAAAGTAATGTCTAGTAGGTTAATAAAATATTGTTAGAAAACAAAATTGAGAAACCAGATTTATCAGGATCTGCTCAATATGTCCATTTTCATTGATTCTTACATATTTTAATGTGAGCTGGCTATTTATATAGTTTCAAGGTTTGAAGCCTCTAAAGTCCAATGAATAATAAAACATATCACTCACCTGTAAATATAATGCTTAATTAATAATCAAGTATACTTATATTATTTGATATTGTGTCACATTCATTACTGTGTTATTTTCACTTAGCTGCCAGATGCACACATATGATTTATGGATTTTATTTAGCTGATTGACATGACCCAAAAAGTATATTTATGTTGACAGTCACTTGTATGGCATATTTTCATTTTCTTTGTTAGTGGTGACATATTTCAGTGGCTCTGAGCCATTCTTACTAGGATACTGTTTACTCGAGGCCAGATGAAATATTGAGGATCCAAGCTGATTCAATTAGGTTCCAAAACAGCCTTTAGCATGAGCCTTCCAAGCACAGATATCAAGATATCGTTCTCAGGAAGGAACGCAACAAGGCTTGGTGTGAGTTTGTTCATCTGGAGATCAGAATTGTTAATACAATGTGTATATGTAATGCTTGTCATCCTGAAAAGTAGAATGCATTCTAAAATTCTTCAGACCCTTTATCTTTTTTTACATTCTGTGATGTTGCAGCCCAGTGGTTAAAAAAAAAAAATTGCATAATGAAAAAAAGGAAAACAGATGGGAGTTTTATAAAAAAAAAAAAAAATAAGATAGGCACATCTCATTCTGGTATGTAAGTAAGATGCACAAATTTATTCACATAAAAGGTAATAAAAAACAATAATAAACAATAAAAAGTATAACATTATTGTATATTGTGACATCTTGAACACCTTACATAGAGATCATGCTACATAATTAATAATTCATACTTCATTATTAGATAGTCCTCCCAACATTAAATCATAGAGTATGTTTAGTTTGCGTTTTTAAATACTCTATATAGATATATATATATCCAGGAAACCGCAAATAAACCAATGAGGTAAATAGCAATGTCCTGAAAAAGTTGAAGACGATATGAATGGCGCTTAGCATTCTCTTGAAGGATCACGTGTCAGAGTGTGGGAGGTATTGTATGACTCCCCTTTCTCTCTCCTACTGTTCATCGGGTAAATCATTTGTTGCAGCGCTCAACAAGCTGGTTGCTTTGAAGGTTAAAATATCTTTCATTGGGTGAAAGTCAACATGCCTAACACCGTATGCAACAAAGTGACATAAACTGGCAGACGCGTTTCGGAGCTCCAGCTCCTTCCTCAGTGGCTAACTGAGCCAATATTTTTATACTTTTTTTATTGTTTATTATTGTTTTTTATTACCTTTTATGTGAATAAATGTGTGCATCTTACTTACATACCAGAAGGAAGAGTGCCTATCTTATTTATTTATTTATTCATTTTTGGTTGTTTGGGTTTGGGGTGCCCAAATAGATAGTGCCCCCTCCAATATCTACTGCGTTTGGTGTGAGCCCCAACATTAATTAATTAATGGAGTTTTATCAAAACCAGCGATTTCTGTGTCAGTATTGATATCCCCAGCTCTGCCCATGATTTGCCTAATGAGGCACACGCCTCATCATAAATTAGGCGCATCCTCTGATTGTCGATGCCCCTAAATAAATATCTACAACAGCTCAGAGCTGCCATAGATTTAAGGCTCCATTTACAGAAAAAACTGGCGTAAATAAAGACAAATTATCTTGTGGATGACCACGCCCCTTCCCATACTTACCACACCCCCTTTAACCTCCCTAGCGGTACTCCCGAGTGTGGCTCAGGGTTAACTTACACTGCAAGAAGCTGTAACCCTGAACCACACTCAGGATTACCATGGGTTAATTACCATAGGGCAGGAATGGATGCGGACAGCACACAGTGTGCTGCCTGCATGCGCATTTCCGTAGCGCGCCCCGAACTTCCGACCGCAGCTCTGCAAGAATGTACCACTTCGGGTACGAAAATCCTAAAAGAATTAAACCCCCAGGGAGGTTAAGAAATGTGGTGAGGACAGTGTTAAAACCTAGAGATGCTATCATTTTTTTAACTAAAAAGGAATGCCACTTTTCAGGTGCAAGAGAAGTGATAAATCTCCATCAAAATATTTTAAATCTTTGCTAATTTATTTAAAAAGAAAAACTAAAATATTGCATTAATGTAAGTATCCATTCCAGACCTTTTATCCAGTACTTAGTTGAAGTAGTTGTCTTGACTGTTCTTAGAGTTATTTGTTTTATTTGGAAGGTAAACTTCAGCCCAGTCTGAGGCCCAGAGCACTCTGAAGAAGGTTTTCATTAAAATATATGTATACTTTGCTCCTTTCAGCTTTACCTCAAGCCTGATCAGGCTCCCTGTCTCAGCCATGGAAAAACATTCCCACAGCATAACGCTGCTACCACTGTGGTTCACTCTAAGGATGGTTGTGGCCAGGTGATGAGCAGTGCCTAGATTCCTACAGATATGAGGCTTTTTCCATCTGAACACAGGATTTTTGTAGCTCAGCCATAGTAACCATTGGGTTCTTGGTCACTTCTCTTAAAGGGGTTCTCCAGGAATAAAAAACATGAAAATACTTAAATATTATTTTATAATAAATATATTCACAAATACTTTTCATTACTTAGAATGGCTTCTTTTGTCTAGGGAGCAATGATTAGGAGAAATACAATAAGCCCCTCCCTAACACAATCGCCCAAAAAATAAAATAAAAACTATTGCTTTCAGAATATGGAGACACTAAAACATGATTTTTTTGGTGTAAAAAATGCATTTATTGTGTGAAACTTAAATAAATAAAAAAAGGAGACATATTAGGTATTGTCGCGTCCGTAACAACCTTATGTATAAAAATATAACATGACCTAACCTCTCAGATGAACACCGTAATTTGTAAAAAAAAAGCTATTTTTTGTCACCTTTTGTCATGCTTTGTCAAAATGTTGAGTAATATATTATGGTTGGCGTTGTATGTCGTCAGAAAAGTGAATTTGAAGCTTGTGGATATTCCCTGATGGTCCTCTCTCTTTTTTCTGGATATTAGGCATTCTTCCTGGGTTTAGTTCTTTGCCCGATGGTAAGCCATCTCTATGAACTTGTCAAGGTACCCGTTGTTTTGAAATCTGCTTTTGATAGTTTGACTTTGGGTGATGTAATCTGAATTATTTGTGCAGTTTCTATGTATCTGCTTGAATTGGATAAAGGGTATGTTGTTCTTCCATTTTTGTGATGAGAGCTTTGGTAGTCCAGGTAGCTGTTGCCATCAACTTTTTTAAAAAAGGTTTTGGTTTTGACTGATTTGTCTTCGAAGAAAAGAAATATATCTAGGTATTCGATGGTTGTGGTAGAATGATTAGGTGTAAACGTGAGGTTGAACATGTAATTGTTTAGATATGAAGTGAATTCCATGGCTTCATTCACGTTTTCATTCCAGATAAATAGTAGGTCATTGATGTAACGTTTGTTCAGTATTATCTTATTGGTCCAGGGGTGTTTGTTTTAGATGTATTGTTCTTCAAAGTGGCCCATATATAAATTCGTGAAACCCATTGCGATACCCATTATTTGTTTATATATTTTCTTTTCAAAGGTGAAAGTATTGTGGGTTAGAATGAAGTCTGTTGCCTTTAGTACGAACTGTCTCTGTGAGATAGGTATTTTTGTATCTTGTTGAAGGAAGTGTCTTATTGTTTCTCTGCCTGCTATGTGTGTAATATTGGAATAGAGGGTGGAGACGTCCAACCTCATTCAGGTGCATGATTCCTGCTACTTGACGTCTCTGACGTCCCTTCAAATATGATGGTAGTCAGATGACATACTTTTGTAATAGGATTTTTACGTAATGTGACAAATTGCAAGTTAGAGGAGATGCCGGATATGATCGGTCTCCCCTGGGGGGTTGAAGGTGGATTTGTGTACTTTCGGAAAGGTGGTAGAACAGAGCTAGATTTGAATGATGAATTGTTGTCTTGTGGCTGAGTACTGTAAATCGGTGGATAAGTGGAATGTGCTGACTCTGGCTCGGCCGGGAGAGAGAGACCAAACGTGGTTGGTGGGAACCTTCAATTGTCCGGCTTGGAGATTTTGGGAATAAGGTATGGGCGGACTTCTCGGGTTATGGGAAAGACCCAGTGTTAGTGGAGTTGGTGTGTTCGAATCGATGTATGGACTATCAGCAGGGGTAAATAAAAATGTGGATGGTTTTTGATTGGCGGATGGTTTGTGGTGTGGTTTGGTGGCTATTTTTTGCTGTTGTAATAAGTATTTTTATGATACGTTTTTTTGGGGATAGTGTTATTATTGTATGGTTTGGTTAGACGTATGTGGTATCTGTGGTTTGTGTATACAATGGGGGCGGGTGTCCCCAGGATGAAAGCGTGTATGGCTGGATTGGGGGATGACTGGATTTTTGTGGTTTGAGGTTGACCCTGTGGGGCTTTTACTGGAATTTTGGTGATCTTTGGGTTTGTTTAGCCAGAATTTGATATTGTTTGTGCGGAAGTCGAGCCTATGTCTATTGAGTTTAGTGGATTTGGTTTCCACTGTATATTTTTTACATTGGAGAATTCTACTGGTGATTAAACAGAAGTATTTAATGAAATCGTTATGTGTAATATATTGTGATAATCTGTTGGTCAACCTGAGAAAAACACACTATATGCACGTGGATTTACAGCCTCAGTTAATAATATTGATATCTCTAATTCTATTATACTTTCAATATAGGAATACATCACAGCAACATTGTTGCCTTAACCCTCTCACAAGCGCCCCCATTTACAGCACACTGACAGTATTTATAACCATTTTGATTATTAACCAACTAATTGCCAGTCCTGATAATAATCACTTTTTCTCCATACGCAGTCCTTCACTTGTTTTTGGGCATTTACACACGGGTGCACATGCTTGTGCACGCATGTATTTGCAGATATGTACATGTATGCATTCCTGTATGTGTATATGTGTGCATGTGCACACAAGGGCATGTATATGTATGGGTATGTATATATTTATGTTCATGCACATGTTCATGCATGCATGTATCTACAGATTGATTTTTATATTCAGAATTTTATATTCATACACCATTATGTCCACCCAATTTAATCATTCATCATGAACTGCCACCATAATCAGCATAATGACTAGTTAAGATATATATATATATATATATATATATATATATATATATATTTATATATTAATCAAGATTACTTCTTTTAGCCAGCATAATGTTTTTGATGCTTTTTAGAGATTTGACCTCATCTATGATGTATTTTAAACACATGATTTTATTTCCAATTTTATCCTAAACTGCACATTTTTCCTATTGTCACTACCATTACTATTATTATCATATGTCGTCCTTGTTCCTTCAACATAATACCACCATTATCAGTCTCGATTTTATTTCTATGACATCTAATTACAATTTTTTTAGGCCTGTACCTCTTCATAACTTCGGCAGATCAACCAGCTATAGGGGTTTTTTTAGACCGGCGTCTAAAACACTGGTCTTAATAAATAACCATCGTACCTTTATGCCCAGATGACACATTAGATCATATTAAAGAGGTTAGGTATAGTAACTTGGTGTTGGTTATTGAGTTTTAGTTTTACCTGTGAGGATTCACTCTGGTAGGCAGAGTGAGTGGACGCAGTATAGAGGCGCAAAAACAGTTCTTTACCAGAATTAAGTGTTTATTCACACTTGGCAAATTTCACAAAACAGAAAACAACTTTATCTTAGTTGTAAGTCCTGGTGTTCAGTGCATACTGTGCTGCAAGTACCGCGTATCATAGTCAAGTCCTGGTGTGTGTTCACACGTTCCCACAGATCCACTCAAAGGGTTCAAGTCCTGAACATAGTCGACCTGTCCTCCCAGACAGGTTGCAAACATCCACACAGGGAGAAACACCTTAACACAGCCAGCCTTTCCGAACCTCTAGCTGTTTTTATTGAGAGTTAGGCATCCGCAAAGCCCAGACCGGCATGTGAAATCAGGTCCGGTGCTTGACTTCACCTTGCTTCAATCAGCCTCTGCAGCATATACCTGCCATCTACTAAAAGACCCTTCACTGTGTCACACATATCAACTAGCTGAGTACTCCAAGCTATCCTACCTCCGACATAGTCAGAGAACCCGCCCTAATAAAAGCAACCCCAGACTTCTAAAGCCCACCCAATAGTGCCGGTGACGTCAATGGCAACACTTCTAGGCATAAGCCTAGCAGTGTAAATTATATAAACAAATAGCTCGCTCCCTGCGTGATACAGCGAAGGGCAATGGAGAGCATCAGAGCATGAAATGGTGATTGGTGATTGGCCTTGGTGAAAAAGTGGATATGTCTGGGTTCATCTCTGAACCCGGACAACAGCTTTAACAATTATTATATAATTTCTCAGAAGAAACCATGTTCATGGAGATGATTTAATTGTTGCCTTAGATATATCCACTGTATATCTATTATTGCCGTCCTCACTATTAAGTGCTCGCTAAAATTCAAATTTTGTGGCAATCCACGCATTGGTTCCCTTGTATTTTTAGATCACTTCCCTGTCAGCTTGCACGTCAGACTATCCAGTCTATATTGCTAATGCATAGTTACCAACATTTCAAAGGTCAAAATTGGGACATTCCAGCTCTGCCATAGGAACACCTCAAAGTGCCGGCTTTTGGGCAGAGTTTGCATAAGCACTGACCTTTTGCTGCCCTGTTCTCAGGATTGCCCTAGCAAAACATGCATCAATAACAAGTACGCTAGCAATAATAAAAGTAAAAGACAATACACAAAAACATCAGGACTTGAATATGCGTATCACCAAAAAGGTGGCCAAAAAAGGGAAAAAATACATTACTCACTACATAGAGAAAATGCATGATAAAATATAAATGATAACATATGAAATGACCTAATAGCAGGCATTCTACACAAATGACATAATTCAGACTGGATATCTTATTTTCAGTCCATAGGCTATAGGAATTTGCACTTTTGTCATGAAAAATGTGACCAAAGGAGTACATATTCTTTATATACGTTGTATATGGGCTAGAAATAATTAATTTATTGGTATATCAAGTCAAGGGTTGAGAGAACACCTGCAAAGTTCGGGTTCGCCAGGTTCGGCCAAACTTCGCCACAAAGTTCGAGTTCAGGACCCGAACTTGACCCCGAACCCGAACCCCATTGAACTCAATGGGGACCCGAACTTTGGGGCACTAAAATGGCTCTAAAAAAGTCATAGAAAGAGCTACAGGGCTGCAAAAGTAAGAAAAATTGGTGTAAGGGCAGGACAATTTCCCTGTGGAGTAGGAGGTTGAAGAGGTGGTGGACGTGACGTTTTAGGTGGAAGCGTTGGTGGAGGAAGAGGAGGTAGCCAACACTGTTTTTGTAGTTTATTTTTTATTTTTTCCCCTTTATTTATTTTTTTACACATTTGGGAAGACCCTAAAACATTGGGAAATTGAAAACACAATGCAAAGAGAAAGTGCACTGGAGTATAACAATGGCTGGGTGCGGACAGTATACTTGTCTATTCTGCACAAGGTACGGATAAGTCCTGTGGGATCCATGCCTGGTTCATAATAAATAAATTCATGCAAAAACACGTTCGGACAATACACTGGCCACAGGGAAGGCCAGCACCTCCAAATCGTAAAGGGCAAGCTCAGGCAATGGGCCAAATTTGGAGACCCAGAAGTTGAATGGGGCAGAGCCATCAGTCAGTACGTGTAGGCGTGTGCACATGTACTGTTCCACCATGTTGCTGAAATGCTGCCTCCTGCTAAGACGTTCCATATCAGCTGGTGTGGTGACAAAGCTTTTCCACAATTCAGCCATGCTAACCCTCCCTTTTGAGGTGCTGGTGGTGCCCCAGCTGCCTTGGCAACTTATTCCGTCTCCTCTGCCTTTGCCTTGCGCTTCCACTGAGGCCCCGGTGTCAGGTGGGAATGCCATCAGCAGCATGTCTATCAGCATGCGCTTGTACTCACGCATGTTCCGATCATGCTCCAGTGACGGAATTAAAGACGGCGCATTGTCCTTGTAGCGGGGATCCAGCATGGTGGCCACCCAATAATCAGCACTGGTTGGAATGTGGGCAACTCAGCGGTCGTTGCACAGGCACTGCAGCATGTAGTCGCTCATGTGTGCCAGGCTGCCCAGTGGCAACGACAAGCTGTCCTCTGTGGGAGCTGTATTGTCTGTGTCCTCTGTATCCACCCAGCCATGCGCCAGTGATGCCCATGAGCTGCTTTGGGTGCCACCCTGCTGTGAACACAGTTCCTCCTCATCATCATCCTCCTCACCCGTTGGTGCAGGAACCCACCCTCCGAGCCACGTGTGAATGACTGGCCTGATAACCATGGAAATGATCCCTCTTCCTCCTGTGCCACATCCTATCCTCTTACATCATCGCCCGAGGAGATTTTTCAAGGAGACATAGAAGTGGGATAGTAACGCTGAGGATGGCGTCATCGGTACTGCCCATGTTGGTGGAGTACTCAAAACAGTGCAACACAGCACACACATCCCGCATGGAGGCCCACTCATTAGTGGTGAAGTAGTGCTGTTCCGCAGAGCGACTCACCCGTGCGTG
This sequence comes from Bufotes viridis, assembly GCA_033119425.1. NCBI lineage: Eukaryota > Metazoa > Chordata > Amphibia > Anura > Bufonidae > Bufotes > Bufotes viridis. The sequence continues at coordinate 236,392,399 of CM065590.1, forward strand.
CTGCAGCTGAAACTCCACTATCGCCTGCTGCTGCTCGCACAATCTCTCCAGCATGTGCAACATGGAGTTCCACCAAATTAAGCACATGAGCCAGGCTAGGGATGTGCGCCGAACCGGCTAGGCACAAAGTTGCTACGAGATTTCGCCCATTATAGCACACCACCAGGCCGGGCTTGAGGCTCAGTGGCACCAACCACTCATCAGTCTGTTGTTCCATGCCTGTCCATAGCTCTTGCGAGGTGTGGGGTTTTTCCCCCAAACAGATGAATTTCAAAACAGCCTGCTGTCGTTTCCCCCTGGCTGTGCTGAAGTTGGTGGTGAAGGTGTCTGGATGAGGAGGCGGTAGAGGAGGAAGCGGAGTAGGAGGAGGAGGCAACGGGAGGCAAAGAGAAACGTCCTGCATTCCTTGGTGGTGGAAGGACATGCTCCAAACTGCTATCCGGCTCAGGCCCAGCCGCCACTGCATTTACCCAGTGTGCAGTTAGGGAGATATAACGTCCCTGCCCGTGCTTACTGGTTCAAGTATCGTGGTTATGTGGATCTTGCCACAGATGGCGTTGTGCAGTGCACACCAAATTTTGTCCGCCACTTGGTTGTGCAGGGCAGGAATGGCTCGCTGGAAAAGTAGTGGCAGCTGGGAACCGCGTACTGTGGGACAGCCACCACCATAAGGTTTTTAAAAGTCTCCGTCTCCACCAGACGGAATGACAGCATTTCAAAGGCCAGGAATTTTGAAATGCTGGCATTCAGGGCCAGGAATTGTGGGTGGGTAGGGGGGTTCTTCTTATTTCTCTCCAGTGTTTGGGAGATGGACAGCTGAACGCTTCCATGGGACATTGTGGAGATGCTTGGTGATGGTGACAGAGGTGGTGGTGTTGCTGCCACATCCTCTGTTTGTGGGATAGCAGGTACTATTGTTACTCCAGAGGGGGAGGAAGAGGCCGTGACTAGAGCAGAAGAGGGAGCAGGAGAAGCCTGAGATCTTTCGTGGTTTTTGAGCTGTTTACTCCTCTGCAGCTCGTGCTTTGCGTTTAGATGCCTGGTCATGCAGGTGGTGCTCAGGTTTAGAACATTTATGCCTCGGTCCAGGTTCTAATTGCACAGCGTGCAAACCACTTGCGTCTTGTCGTCAGCACATTTTCTGAAGAACTGCCACGCCAGGGAACTCCTTGGTGCTGGCTTTGGTGTGCTCAGTCCCTGGGTGCGGTGGGCAGTAGCAGGCGTACTGGCTAGGAGACGGCCACTCTGCTTTCGCACACTGCTCCCTCTTTTGCTGTGTGGCTGGTGCTGTGTGACCACCACCTCTTCCTCCGAACTGCACAAGTCACTCGTATGACATTGATTCCATGTGCGGTCTAGGACCTCATCATCCTACTCATCATCTTCCACCCACTCTTCACCCCTGCCCTCCTTGCCGCTCTGCACACTGCAAAAAGCCTCAGCAGTTGGCACCTCTGTTTCGTCATCATCAGAGATGTGCTGCGGTGGTCCTCCCATGTCCACATCCTGAAACATAATTGTTTGGGTATTAGTGCACTCAATCTCTTCCACTTCTGGGACAGGGCTATGTGGATGGCCCACGGAAACCCTGCCAGCAGAGTCATCAAAGCATAAGACACTGCTGCATGACTTGGGGCTCAGACTACTTGACTGATTTGCAAGGGGGTGAGGTGAAAGACAGATGCCCATGGGCTGCAGGTGCCAACTCTGTGCTTTCAGCAGGGGACCGGGTGGGAGACAATGTAAAGGAACTGGAGGCACTGTCAGCCACTCAATCTGCTACCACCTCTACTTGTTCTGGCCTTACCATTCTTATAACGGTATACTAAATAAATCTGAACGTTCTGTCGCCTACATGCATTTGAGGAAGGTGTTTCATTTGGGCATGTAGCTGGCACAGATCGACCACGTCCTCTCCCTGCAACAGGATCTCCACCAACACCAGCAGCACCACGACCAGGGTCACGTTGTTTATTTCATGCTCTCCTCATTCTTTAAGGTAACCCACTGAACTAACAGATAAATTAACTATATTAATTTCCCTGTCACGTATGCAGTGCAGGTGTACCTCACACAAAAACTGGTTAGATGTCACCTACCAATCTAACAGACGGATTAACTATATTATTTTCCCTGTCATGTATGCAGTGTAGGTGTACTTTATACAATAAATAGTTATATGTCGCCCACCTAACTAAAAGATTGATTCACTATATTTATCTCCCTGTCACGTATGCAGTACAGGTGTACTTCACACAATAAATGGGTATATGTCACCACCTAACTAACAGACAAATTAACTATATTTCCCTGTCAAGTATGCAGTGCAGTTGCACTTCACACAATAAATGTGTATATGTCACCCACCTAACTAACAGACGGATTAACTATATTTATTTCCCTGTCATGTATGCAGTGCAGGTGTACTTCATACAATAAATGGTTATATGTCGCCCACCTAACTAAAAGACGGATAAACTATATTTATTTCCCTGTCATGTATGCAGTGCAGGTGTACTTCACACAAAAAATGGGTATATGTCGCCCACCTAACAGACGGATTAACTATATTGATTTCCCTGTCATATATGCAGTGCAGGTGTACTTCACACAAAAAATGTGTATATGTCACCCACCGAATTTACAGACGGATTAACCATTATATTTGTGTGTCAGGGGTACAAAGATGTTGCATTGCACCCACAAAAAAATCACTGTAGGTCACCCACAGAATTAACAGTCAGATTTATTATTATCTTTCTGTGTCAGGGGTGCAAAGATGGTGTATTGCACCGACAAAAAAAAATCGCTATAGGTCGCCCACAGAATTAACAGCTAGATGAGATTCCTAATACTCTTCCTCACTTGACCGGGGGGGGGGGAGGGGGTTCCTGTCCCTGCACTACTCAGAGATGATGGGCGGTGCTACACATGATCCAGCTTATATAGAGGCAGGGTCACATGATGCACCGGCCAATCACAGCCTTGCCATTAGTAGCCATGGCTGTAATGCTTCTAAGTGCCCACAGCTTAAAAGCTTGTTGATTGGCTGACCTACAGCCTTTCAACAGGCTTTATTAAATGCCCGAACACCGAACTCGAACCCGAACTTTTCCGGCAAAGTTCGGGTCCGGGAAAACACTAATCAAGTCTCAATGCTGGGTACAGGTTCAGCTCAATCTTCTAGCATTTCATATTGGTAAATATTGAGTAATAAGATGTTAAATTAGTCAATATATTTCATATGTTAATATTATTAAAATACGTTTATGTGCATACCTCCATGTGTTATTTGTAGAGATTAGATGAATTCATTACAAATATCCCAAAAATTCTTCTTACAAATGGAGCTGAAGTGTTGGCGATCACGCAAAACTGCGGCCACCATTTTACATTTCAAGTTCAGTACACTAGCATGGGAAACAAGGCAAAATAGATGAAGAGGGAGGATCACATGACCCCAGGTGTCACCCTGGCTGGCAGGCTTGCCCTTAATTCCTTGCACTCAGTCTCACACCTAATCAGGAAGGAGGATTTGACTTGTATATTATGCACTATATTACTGTCATAAACCAAGTGAAAAAGTTGTGGATGGAGTCTGCATTTCTTTACATTTGGTCAACACCTGGTAATAGAGCCTGGAATTCTAGAGTTGGGGTGAGCTCTATGAGGGAAGTATGAGCCTCTCAGAGATGGTCCAGCCTGGGGAAAAGAGCAGGTGCTGTGAGCTTTTAAGAACATGAACCTATGTATATCAGGTTGCATAGACTGCATTGTTTATGCTTGTTTTGGTGCCATGTACTGGCTCTGGACAGCCAAGCTGCTGTGTGATCTGCCATGTTATTGTGTGCCTTCTATTGAGTGCAGTTTACACCAGGAAATGACCATCCTGATACCTAAATCCTTTCAGTTACCTTCCAAGCAGAGCCGCCATTCTGAGTTCAGCCACAGATGTGATAGAACGCTTCAGTCACAAAAACAGAAATTAGACACACAAGACGGCCATTTAGGGTCTTACAGGGGCAGTATTATGGATGGGATGATATACCTATATATTGTTAGGTAGATTGAATAATTTGATAGAAAGTCATATGATAGCTCTAAGGATAGAATGGGATCAGTTACTATATTGTGTGTGTTACAGGGCTTCAGCTATTCACTTATATGTATATATGCAGACTCTGCTGCACTGCACAACTGCTTTTAAAGAGACTTTCGGAAATGTATATTTTGGTGGCAGACGATGTGCAAGTGCACCTTTTTTCCAAAAAGGAGAGGAAGAGAGAAAAATAGTCCTAGGAGACCCCAGAATATCATACACAATTTCTCAGGCAAGTCTAAGCACTTTGGACTTTGGTCGAATTCATTCGTACCTAAAACAAATTTCCTGACAAATTCATGAGAAATTCACTTATCTCTAGTTATTTCTTCATTTTCCTTCCTTTTAGTCTAGTAAATGACCTTGTCCAAGTTGTTACTCTTCATGATTTGTAACTGCACATATTCATATCTGAAATTTTTACATGTCCACAACTATTTTATATATGGTAAGATGTAGGGTGTCATGAAGAACTATTGCTTATCATTTTAAAGATTAGCTATCGTGTTTGTGAAGGGAATTTACTTACTGTATGAACCCCTCTATAAGATCAAACAACCATAATTTCTTTATGTTAAAAAAGCACTGCTTCTGCATGAGATCACAGGCACGGGCTTCTGCATGAGAACCACCAGCCATAAATTATGTTTATTCTACTATACAGAATGAACATAATTCATGAACCTCAGCATTTGGAAAAAAAAAAGTCCAGTAAACTACACCACCTGTGTATAATATGTATGATTTTTATACCAAAATAAGATTAAGTTGAATATAACATTTTCTCTAAATTGTGTGTGAGTTTTACCATTTCTGTAAAAATATTGAAACTAAACGCTTTAGGGCAAAATCAGTTAAGAGCAGACACAAAGAGCACAAATGGGCCAAACATAGGGAATGTCATCAATATACCTCTTCTTTACTAGCAATTACATATATTGCTTTTGCTGTTCCCATCTTAGCTAAATCAATATGTAAGAAGCACTAGCCACTAATAAGTCTGCAACTCTAGGGTGCCTGTCAAAAGGCTCATTGTCAGAAGCCTCGATACACTAAGTAACCAAAAAAAGACTGCACTTGCAGAAAATGCAATGCAATTAAGTATCTCTATACTTCAAGCACATCACAAGGGTTCTCAAGAGAAATAGCAAACAGCAGTAACATTCTAGACCTACAGTCCTTTTTCAAGCTCAAAAGAAACTTGTAAAAGGGCATGTGGTGGGTTCAAGATATTGTTATTTTCAGCATCTCTTGGGATCCATTGGCTGTCATATACTTTAAGAGTAAAGAATCTGTGCTGAATTTCATCTTTATTCTCCTTCAGGTTTTTTGTAGTAATCCTAACAAACCTAGTTTCTTCATGAAAATGCAAGATTTGGGCTTAAAGCACAATAATAAGCCCTCTTTGAAAGATACTATTTTGGCTGCATAGGGGTGGTTTACTATCTACAAATCTAAACTGATTCAGTTGAATTAAATAAGAACTGTATGTACTATATGTGTATGCAGTGAGAAATTTACCTCCACGATCGTATGAAACTACCTCCATGATCATATGAAAAGACACAGGGGATTCTAAGCTTAGAATATGTAGTTCAAACCCCTATAAAAATAAATTATGAAAATAATGATTTTTGCACCAATTTAATAAATATATAACAACATGTACAGGTTATAATATGCCCCAATTTTCTCCTGGGCTATTGTACAGTTATACAGTTGTATATATGGCATGTTCAAACCTGTACTGATTGTGGAAGCTACTGTACAGTAGTGAATATATGAGGATTTGATAAGATTGTAAAACTGATTGTGAAATCTGATTGTTATGACTGTAAAACTGTACTTATAGAGGACGTAATACAATAATAGACAATACTTTATAATAAGTTGATTAGAACGTGCTCTGGTGACTTTCTGAAGAAGTAAGCAGTGTCTTTTTTCTTGCATTGTAGCAGAGGTGGCTATTATTATTTGATCAGGGTCAAGCTAAGGTAAGGAAGAAGGAAGACGAATAGTTCACCATCTGTTGATTACAAAAAGTCAATGATAGGGTCACTAACTTTTCAAAAAAGTGTTCGTATGTCATGAAGGCATTTCAAAAGTTTAAATTGGTTGAGGTCTGAGTACTGAGACTCCCACAGATCTCTAGAATGAGGGGACGGAAAGGGGAATGGAGATGGGCCCATAGACTTCTATTAAAAGCGTCTCATGCACAGAGAACAGAAAGTGTAATACGTGCATGGTTTGCTCTAGGATCAGTGGGGGTTCCAAACATCCACTAATGTAAGCTTTTGACATATCAAAAGTTTCTTGAAAAGTAAATGACCCTTTAATGAACATGGGTAAAGAAACTAAGTAACATTAACTATCTAAGGCCTGGTAGTGGAGGAGGAGAAAGTGTGTTTCCAATAATCAAGAAGAAATGTTTTTGGCTTTTAAGGTGTTTTATAACCTTAAAAAAAAAAATTCGTAGAAACAAGTTTTTCGATGCAGTGCTTGAAATTTGTTTACAATTGCAGAAAACTATAGGAATCTGAATTAAAATAGAGCACTTGCAATAAAGTTGTTACCATGAGATCAGCCAAAATTTCACTATTATAGCTCTATGTATATACACATGGTTCTGAGCTCACCAATGTAAATGGTACTATAAATCACATAAAACAATAATTGTGAATCAGTAATAACAAATAGGAATCCACTACATAAGTTACAATGGGGAGATTTATTAAAACTGGTCTAAAAGAAAACTGGATTGATTGCCCATATAAACCTATAAGATCCCACCTTTCATTTTTTCAATGTCAGTTATCCATTACACCAGTTTTGATAAATCTCCCCCAATGTCTTTAAGACCATGTCAAGATAGGCTCACCACTCCATAGAAGTCTAACTTGCTTAATATCAGCCCTCATGCAGCCAGATTAATTGTTAGATGAAAATTAGAACATGGTGAAATAAAAGAGAAGCGGGCACTGGGTGGATTCCAATAAGATAGGTGCAATCCCTGCTTTTTAATTATACTTACAGACTCAGAATCTTGCAATTACACATATCAAAACCAGTTCTGGTTTAGTTATGGGTGGCCAGTCATCCATCTAGTTGCTGTAGCTAATAAAATTACAGTCTTACAGATGTAGCAGTCCTAAACTTGAGCGTGATACCACTTCTCACGTGTTATCACAGGGCAAAAGTCAGCAACAGCCAATGAAAAATTAGCTGAGGAGTCTTATTCCAATGTTTAACACATTAAGAATCAAGATGAGGATTGCTACATCTGTACATGAGAACAAGACCAAAATATAAGAAAATCGGCAGTCCTATATCCAAACCTTTGTGACTAGGTTGGGTGGAGAATAGACCATGTGTTTTTTTTCCATATAATACTGCTCACAAATTATACACCCTTGAAAAAGCTGTAAAGCAAAACCAGTTGAGTGATATCTGTGATTTTTACTGACTCACAATTACAGTCTTATGATTGATTACCTTGACTGCAATATACGGCCATGTGCAATCCAAATCACGCATGTGGACCCCTTTGACTTGAATGGGTCCGCAATCCTCAAAATACAAAGTGGAGGCTCGGATCAGATGCCCATGGAAGCACAACGAAGCGCTTCCATGGGATTTCAGTCCGTGCCTCCACACCGCACAAAAATAGAGCATGTCCTATTTTTATGTGGTGCAGACCGTCTCTTGCATATCACGGACCCATTCAAGTCAATGGGTTCACATTGCACAGACACACACACTCGTCTGCATGAGCCCTTAATTTGCTATGTGCATTTTGAAGGAAGGGGAACAATTAGGCTACATTCATACAAACGTATTTTGTTTCCGTGTCCGTTCCGTATTTTTGTGAATAGGATGCAGACCTATTCATTACAATGGGTCTGCATCCGTATGTTCGTTCCATAGCCCTGCAAAAAAAATAGAACATGTCCTATTCTTGTCGTTGCCGTTTTGCGGACAAGGATAGGCGTTGTTACAATGGATTTGCAAAAAAAAGACCGATGCCATACAGAACATCATCCATTTTTTTTTTGCGGATCCGCAATTTGCGCATTGCGGAACGCATATGGTTGTTTGACTGTAGCCTTAGATTGTGAAAGATGTAAAGACACCAAAACAAAGCATCATCAATTATGATTTTATGAACATTAAGTTGTAGTCTGTAGTTATATCAAAGATAATCATGAATGAATGATTTATTATAATACGGGAACACTTCTGTTGGATACCATGCATCCAATGAGATGGTTATCATGGTTTGCAGAAGAGCATTAGTAAAATATTTTGATGCTTGATATATGGCATTGGATGTGTTTCTCTTGCTCCACTTCACTGTCGAGAGGAGTAGAACTGACAGTTTTTTCTGTTATTGTGTTTATGGATGGGTCATCTCAGCTGTGCTGTACGATGGTTAACTTGTGGCAATTTTTGTGTTTTATCTATGGAAGGTAGTCAGTGGAAGATCCAGAGCCTGGTCTCGGGAGGGGCACTTCTGGCGATCGTTACGCCACTGTTTCGATCACTACAGAAATACAGGGTAATACAGCCCCACATACCTCTTACATCCAGTGATGTCTCCTTTGATGTAGATGTTCTTTTTCCTCATCTCCTTACAGACCTTCAGATTAGACCACCATTTTTCCGCCATTTTTCGTCTCTGCAGTTTGGAAAAAAATAAAAATCTTAGTTTACCACTTTTCCATCATCCTCGCATCTTCTGGAAAAATCATCCTACTATTCCCAATACTGTGCCGCTGTGCTCCCCAATACTATACTGCAGAAACAGATAAACCCCTTGATAATACTAGTACCAAACAGAGCCCCCCATATAAAGTACCCCTTCTTTGTGGCCTCAGCAGAAGCCCCCATAGTGTTCCTCTCCCCCTTCCCCCATATAAAATACCCCTTCTTTGTGGTGTCAGTAGATGCCCCCATAGTGCCCCCCAATAATGTGCCAGTAAGAAGTGCCCCCATAAATGCACCCCAATAATGTGACAGTAAGAAGTGCCCCCATAGATGTCCCCAATAATGTGCCAGTAAGAGGTTCCCCCATAGATGCCCCCCAATAATGTGCCACTAAGAAGTGCCCCCATAGATGCCCCCCAATCATGTGCCAGTAAAAAGTGCCTCTCCCCCCAATCATGTGCCAGTAACAATTGCCTCTCCATGCCCCCCCCAATCATGTGCTAGTAAAAAGTGCCTCTCCATGCCCCCCCAATCATGTGCCAGTAACAAGTGCCTCCCCCCCCATCATGTGCCTGTAACAAGTGCCTTTCTCCTCTCTCCCTCCCATCATGTGCCAGTAACATTGTACCATCTAAAAATAAAAAAACACTTATACTTACCTCCATGGCAGCGATGCAGTCCTCTTCCGGCCTGTGTCCCGTGCTGTATGGCTCAGGCGGCACGATGACGTCATCGCACCACCTGCACCAACCTCTGATAGGCTGTGGGCCTAGTGCCTGCAGCCTATCATAGGAACGGAGAAGGAAGACGCCTCTCTCTCCCCTGCCCTGCAGCACATCCATCTGTATCGTTGTCCTGAGGATGGCGATACAGATGACTATGGAGATAAGTGCTTCCACAATGGAAGCGCTCATCTCCCTGTGCAATGTCGCCGCCGCCACTGCTGCCCAAATTCTCGGAGGGGGGGGGGGCAATTGCCCCGTTGCCCCCTCCATGGATCTGCCAGTGAAGGTAGTATTAACTTGCTTACTTGGAGTGTGCACACAAACAGGGGGGTTGTCCTCAACTTCTTAAAAAATTATCATCTGGCAGTTGTTGGTCTTTAGGACACTAATCTATTGGCAGACTCTCTTGGTGACCTGTGAAGTGGAGTGTTCAGGAACATCTTACTCTGTTCTGAACTTATTTTAAGGTTATATTTCTTAATTCAATACAGAGAAATGCTACAGTATTTCTGTATTCATTGTAAGGCCTATACAGTTGACTGTATTGTTTTACTACTGTCCTACATATCTTTTAATATTATCCTACATAATTTTCACAAGCTTGGTTAACAAAAATGTCTACATCACCTTATGTAAGTCAGTACCCAAATGTTGCCGAGGAAAATTATTTACCTGTCCAATCACAGCTTTTACTTGTAGTCTAGGGACTAAGCCCTTTAGGTGAGATTGATATCTAAAAAGGAACATAACTCTAAACTGTAGGAGTATTTTCAGTTGAATATGGTATCCAGTTCCTCAGCTGTAGTCTGGGAAGATATGAAAGGATGTTTGAGAAAGTTGTTAATACAGGGTATCAGCATCATAAAATTGGTATAATAGGTAACATGGAATCAGGGACTTGAAGACAACGATGTCAGGTATTTATCTTACTCTACTTTGGATATTTTGAGACATTGGAATAAGGCACAGAAACTGCTTCATTCCCACAACTTAAGACAGGCAGATTACCCATGCTTCTTTGCAAGGCAGCTTACTTTTAAGGAGGGAGAGAAAATGGTTAATTTATTGGCCACTGTGACTCAAGCTGATAGGGATAATGACTCACATTTATGCAGAACAATATATTTTAATCTAGTCAAAGTGGAGAGGTCGCTATTCATCAAAGCATATGAAGATTTAAATGCCTGTGGTCAGAGTTGTCTCTGATGAAGGACACTTTGTCAAACAGGTGCTATGGCACCTGCTTATCTCCTGTGCTAGATATGTATGGTGGATGCGAGGAAGGGGTTAAGATTTGATTAAAGGGAACCTGTCATCACGAAGTTGATGAAAATGCTATGTAAGTGACAGACATTATGTTATAGAGTAGTAGAAACTGAGCAGGTTGATATATATATATATATATATTTGTGGAAAAAGATTCAGTAAAACTTGTAATTTTCTCATTTAAATTAATGCTCATTCTGCGCTTTGAAGTCAAGGAGGCGGTCCTATTAATTATTGACAGCTATCTCTGTATACACAGTCATAGAGGGAAGTCTGTCAGTCACTGATAGGACCTCCTCCTCCATACAGCTATCTCTGTATACACAGTCATAGAGGGAAGGCCGTCAGTCACTGATAGGACCTCCTCCTCCATACAGCTATCTCTGTATAGACAGTCATAGAGGGAAGGAGGTCAGTCACTGATAGGACCTCCTCCTCCATACAGCTATGTCTGTATACACAGTCATAGAGGGAAGGCTGTCAGTCACTGATAGGACCTCCTCCTACATACAGCTATCTCGGTATACACAGTCATAGAGGGGAGGCTGTCAGTCACTGATAGGACCTCCTCCTCCATAAAGCTATCTCTGTATACACAGTCATAGAGGGAAGACTGTCAGTCACTAATAGGACCTCCTCCTCCATACAGCTATCTCTGTATACACAGTCATAGAGGGAAGGCTGTCATCACTGATAGGACCTCCTCCTCCATACAGCTATCTCTGTATACACAGTCATAGAGGGAAGGCTGTCAGTCACTAATAGAACCTCCTCCTCCATACAGCTATCTCTGTATACACAGTCATAGAGGGAAGGCTGTCAGTCACTGATAGAACCTCCTCCTCCATACAGCTATCTCTGTATACACAGTCATAGAGGGGAGGCTGTCATCACTGATAGGAGCTCCTCCTCCATACAGCTATCTCTGTATACACAGTCATAGAGGGAAGGAGGTCAGTCACTGATAGGACCTCCTCCTCCATACAGCTATCTCTGTATACACAGTCATAGAGGGAAGGCTGTCATCACTGATAGGACCTCCTCCTCCATACAGCTATCTCTGTATACACAGTCATAGAGGGAAGGAGGTCAGTCACTGATAGGACCTCCTCCTCCATACAGCTATCTCTGTATACACAGTCATAGAGGGAAGGCTGTCATCACTGATAGGACCTCCTCCTCCATACAGCTATCTCTGTATACACAGTCATAGAGGGACGGCTGTTAGTCACTGATAGGACCTCCTCCTCCATACAGCTATCTCTGTATACACAGTCATAGAGGGAAGACTGTCATCACTGATAGGACGTCCTCCTCAATACAGCTATCTCTGTATACACAGCCATAGAGGGAAGGAGGTCAGTCACTGATAGGACTGTCTCCTTGACGTCAAACCCCAGAAAGAGCAGGAATTGAAATGTATAAAATGCAAATTCTACTGAATCTTTCCTCACAAAACTATATATCTATCTGCTTCTGCTCAGCTCCTCCTGCTCTATGGCATGCTGCCTGTCACTTACATTGCATTTTCATGGTGACAGGTTTCCTTTAATAAGAGAAATGTATACTTAAAAAGGAGAAGCTTTAAGAATTTTGATAACCAGTGGACTGCCTAGTTGTGGTCACCAAACCTAGGGAGCCTTTAGTTGCAGTCAGGTTTTATCTATATACAGTAAATAGAATTCACCTCTTACTTACTATCATTTTTTCTGTTTTTCTTGTCATTTTGTGTTGCATATTGTCCGTCATTATATTTGTGGAACACAAAGAGGCAACTGATTTTCAAGGGGTGTGAGGGTGACTCAAGCACGAAAGGGATTTATATGATATTTTAGTCTGACTTTAATTCAAAGATCGTTAATAGAAAATATTGGATTAAAAAATTATATAAAAAAACAAGAAGTGCAATGCACCATGTCTTGGGTGGAATTAATCTTATATAAAGTGCTCTCAATGGTTCAGTGTGGATTTTAAACACATTTAAAACACTAATTTGTCACGTTTGATGTGTATTTTTAATGATGTTAGAATCTTTGTAAAGAAGGGAACGATAATTAGCATACAAAGCCTCTTAGAAGACTGCATTGGATCAGATTAGCATCTCCACATCTTAGAAGGTGAACAGCTTAAGCTTTAGTTTTAGGTAGCAAGTACAAGTTAAACATCTGTGGTGATTATTTTACGGTTTTTGTCAAATTGGCTCATGAGTGCAGCACTGGCAGAAAATGCTTGACATTGTGCATTTGCATAATTGGTTTCCCATCTCCCATAACTGCTATAATTTTTGACCTGTTTTGTGTATGTACTTCTGCCAATTATCAAAGCACTTCTGACTTTCATGTGCTCTTAGCCAGCATCTGAGTTAATAGTCAAAATGAGCTTAACCTTTACATGCCTAGACAGCCTATATTTACTATATTATATGTCTGCTCACACAAGCAAGGAGGAGTTAAAATGCCAATCAGTGGTGATTAATCACAATTGCAGGCTACCTCTTGGAAGACATAACTGTACTCGCTTGTAGTTATTGCTGTGATTAATGAACAGAAATGAAGGCTGACAATTCAAACTTGCAGCTGGAAGGCATACCATTGTCGAAAATTGTCCACATAGGTAATCTTCAGCTTTCTTTACTGTTTTTACATGAAAACAAATGCTCATCTCCCTCCAAGGGGCAGTCTAGAATGCACAGCAGTTAAATATGAAAGATGCTTCCCTATTTCTTCTTGGCTCACAGCGTGCCTTGAGCACCATCATATTTTAGTGAAATTTAAAACTTTATCATATAAATGGGCATTAGGAGAAATCCGGCGGGGCATGGGAATTTATTTGTGATCTGGCAGGGCATCAATTTAACAAACCAAGTAAACTAATAATTTCTTTAAACATTTGTCATTGTTTTTTATCAGCGTAGAACTGTATGATAAGTGCAATGGCTAAGAAAGTAGAATATTTCATTTAGAGAATTTATAAATGCATTTTGTAAGTTGTAGATATTCTCTGTGTGTCTATGTATGCTCTAAGAAATCAAGTAGCAGCAGAAGTGTCAATTATAGTCAATTATTAGGTCTTGGAACCTGGGGTACATGCTTTGTATACACCAGTTACCTATAGAATCAAAGCCATCTGCCTAATATTGTGTACGTTCCCACCAGCTCTGACCCATCAAGGCATGGACTCCACAAAACCAGTGAAGGGTCCTGTGACATCTGGCACCAAGGCATTAGCAGCAGATCCTTTAAAGTGTAACTGACAATTTCTTATTTTTGGTAATGTGCAGGGACAGTGACAGGGAACATTTTTCTAATATACTTTATGTAATGTTTATTTATAGTAGAAAACTTGGGCTGAAATGTCTCTCAGCAGCGTTCTATCAAATGAGCGTTGCAAAGGGTCATCTGTCTTCCTAAGGGTCCATTCACACGTCCGCAAGTGTTTTGCGGTCCGCAAATTGCGTATCGGCAAAACATGGACACCGGCCATGTGCGTTCCGCATTTTGTGGCCGGCACTATAATAGAAATGCTTTTTCTTGTCTGTATCTGCGGACAAGAATAGGACATGTTTTATTTTTTTGCGGAACGGAAGTGTGGATGCGGAACGGAAGTGTGGATGCGGAACGGAAGTGCGGATGCGGACAGCACACTGTGTGCTGTACCCATCTTTTGCGGCCCCATTGAAAATGAATGGGTTTGCACCCGTCCTGTAAAATTGCGGAACAGAATCAAACCCATTTTGCGGCCGTGTGAATGGACCCTGAGAGCGAAGTGATGGGCTGTCTTGGGAGATGGGCTCTGCTGGGAGGTGGCGGGCGTCTGCCTGCTCTGCTCCCTCATATAGTGGGGGTACTACAGTCATGACTAGATATAACTAATATACAAATAAATATCTACACTTCATTCCTGCTCACTGATCAGAGTGGCCAGTGATGTCAGTAAACTCTTCTTCTTTTCTCCTGGCGTGATATGTAATGAATCAGCTGTCGGGAGCGATGCTTGTGACTGACTACTGGCAATGCAGGGAGGCAGGTAGAAGCGGTTATATAGTATATAGGGACAATTATAGTATATACAGTAAAATAGATTCCCCATGTCTTCCTGCATTGCCAGTAGTCAGAGCTTACCACTCACATAGGCATCGCTCTCGGTGGCTGGTTCATTTACCAGCATGCCAGGAGTACCGAAACTCACATCGCTGGGCACGCTGATCAGTGAGCAGGAACTAGGGGGTTCATTTACTAAACTGAAATACACCTAAATTAGGCGAATTTCACACACAGATGGCTGTGCAATGGTTAGTCGCACCACTATCTGCAACTTCGCCCTGCTCACGCCAGTTCTAAAATTGTGGGCGTGGTGTGGTTTTCTACGCCTGTTTTAGACTTAGAAAATAGTCTAAATGTAAGACAGCTTGGAACCTGTCTTACACTTAGAAATGGCGCTGGATGCGCCGAAGTTATGGAGAGGCCTGCATCTTAATAAATGTGCCCCTAAATGTGTAAATATATATATATATATATATATATATATATATATATATAGTGTACTGTCCCCACCAGTCTGTGAGGGAGCAGTGAGGGCAGACGCCCGGCACCTCCCATTCCAGGCCATCTTTCTAGTGCAGCACTGCTCTGTTAGGAACGCTCATTTAGAGGAGATCTGCTATGGGACATTTAAGACCAAGTTTGAAATTCTAAATAAACAATTTGCCTAAATAAAGTATATTAGAAAAATGTTCCTTGTCACAGTCAATACACATTAGCAAAAAAAACATAAAAAATGTACAGTTACCCTTTAGGTTCTGAAAGTTGCGAGGTGCCGTCTCCATTGTTCAGGCTTGTTTTTCCAGCACATTCCACAAATACTTGATGGGTTTAATTCAACACCCTGAACAATTTTTGTAGTGTGGCAGAGTGCATAATTCTGTTGAAAAAAGGGTGCTGCCATTAGAGAATACCATGTACTAGGTCTGTTTAGGTAGGTGGTACATGTCAAAGGAACATCCACATGAATGCTAAGATTTCCCAGCAAATCACACTGTCCAGAGAATCACACTGCTTCAACCGGTTTGTCTTCTTCCCTTAGGGCATTGTGGTGCTACCTTTTTCCTGGGGAAGTGACACTCATGCATCTAACCGTTCACATGATACAAAGGAAAATTCAATTCATTAGGCCATTTTACCTTCTACAATTGCTCCATGGTCCAGTTCTGATTCTCATGTGTCAAGGCTCTCATCATTGGACAAGGGTCAGCATGAGCACCATGGCTGCTGTGCTCTCTATGAATCACTCAGCCAGTTTACAAGAATACAGCAGGGAAGCCGGAGTGAGTATAGAAATACAATGACTGTTATGAACTCAGTATCTAGAGTTCTATTTCTGCTTACTGTAGTTAAAAGGGCTTTTCCAAGGTGACAGATTTCCTTTAAAAGGCATCTGTTTCTCGTACCAGACCCAGATCCAGTTTATCATCAGCTCTTGACTCCTTTTATGGTGTTCTGACATTAAATAGCTTTCATTTCACAATAAGAAAATGTTTTGTTATGGTCTTGAGAAAGTCATTTCATTGTGGCCATTTAGGAATCCAGAGCTAGACATTAGACTAAAATCACACATGCAATTTTTGTGCCAAAGCCAGGAATTTGTCCAAAAAGACAGAAAAGTATAAAGGAAAAACTGATATTTTTCCTTTGCATCCACACCACATCAGTCTGTCATAGTAATACCAGTACTCAATTCCCTTCAACTGAATATAAGACCATGGAGACATGAATATCTGTCACCCTCCTGACATATCTGTTTTAGTAACTACTTGCATCACCTCATGTAATAGCCATTCTGGAGCATCTTTTCTTATGACTCAAAGTTGTACATTTCTATATTATTCCTGCTAGATGTTTATGAATAAATTGCCAGCAGTCTGCAATAAAGTTCCCTCTGAGTGTTACAAGTTGGAGGGGTGGGGGGGTTCCTATTACATGGGGAATAGAGGAAGTTACTAAGCAGACATGTCAGGAGAAGTGACGGGTCATATGTACTATATTGATCAGAACTTGTTTCCTCTGCGCTAACACATTGCAGTCATAAATATTGTAGGTGATAAGAAAGTGTACAGTGGCTCACCCCTGGCAACACCCAGGCCAGAAAGAGTTAATATTGGAGGAAAAGGAGTGGGGGGCACACATAAATATAGGGACATGGAGGATGGAGGGGATGGAGTTCATATCCCTTGCGTATATTGGCCATATGTTCATTTACTCGTTTCCGTAAATGAAAATGTCAAGATATGAACTCCATCCCCTTTCTAAACATTATAAAATCCATCACAACAGTGATCCCTCCTCTTTGTCGTTTGTGGCAATAGAAAAAGTTAGACGGTCATGGAGAGGGGGTAATCATATTATGAAAATGTCAAGGCAAGAATCACGAAGAATTTTCGACTTTGACACCCTCATTCCAAAGGGACACAATGCTGAGATCGAGCTGTTTGGCTTCCTATGAAAATATTGGAGGGGGTGTTGTGTGGTGATGGGGAATCCAATGTCAGGCTGTGTTACCAGCACTTGGATCCCTTCTCCCTACACGACTCCCCTTCTGTATACATCTATTCAAAGTTATTACCAGCCATATGCGTTTCTGCCGCGATTATGTGAATATGCTACTTTGTCAACAACCTTGAAATACATGCTATTACAACTGTCTAGCATTTTATTTGAGTTTACGATTTTAATATAATATGATTTGTGTACATGTGATACTATTGCGATTTTATTGCGGTTTTTTAACTATCAATGTGATGAATTCCATTTCGGAACCAGAATCCGGCCCATTATTTGAAGACCGCCTTTATCAGTGAACTAAACTATAAAAGGTGATCCACCTAGCCTGCAAACATCACCACTGAAGAAGGGGCGTACCCCGAAACACGTATGGTGTGTTCTGCAGTATACTTGGACTTTTAAGATTTGTCTCCGGAGACTTAGCCCACCAAGGCTTATGAATCTTATGCCCTCTTTTGAATAAAAGGAGTGACCTGCAATAGTGCCGTGATCCGCACTCATATCGGCCTTAAATGTGAGTCGCATCCACATTGTTTTTCTTCAAGGACCTGCGAAAACACCGCCCACTTCAATTACGTCACAGTCATGTGGATTCAGCTGATCACGTGAGACGCCGCACCATACCGAGAAGCCAGCATGGGACGCCGCGCATGGTCCGGTCAGAGACATAAGCAGGACGCGGTAAAGTACTTTAATGGGCACTGTATATATCCATTGACAAAGTACAAGTGGATATCACGCTATATATGCAATCACCTCATGCGAAACCTTGAGTAAGAAGACGGCCTCCTATCCCACTAGGCACTGGCAGTGTATACTCCATACCTCTAGTACCTTTACTTAAATACCAGTATCAACTGCTTACCCCACTATATATTGCTCAAAATAAAAGACAGTTTATAATTACTAGGCCTGCACAATATATCGCGAAAGCAATCGTTATCGCAATTAATCGCCATATCGCAATCGCAATTTGCTGACCCAAAAATGCAGCAATTATATTACCGTATTTTTCGCTTTATAAGACACACTTTTTCCCCCTCAAAAGTGTGGGGGGAATGGTAGTGCGTCTTATAAAGCGATGGTTGACTTTCTACGTGACACTGACACTGTATCTCCGGCCGCTATGCTGCACAGCGCGGCCAGCGATACATCAGTTACAGTGCGGGGAGGGAGGAGGGGCTGGTGGAAAGTCTTTATTTTAATGAACACATGTTCTTATATCTATTTTTTTTATCTGTTCTGTGCAGTGCTATTAAGAAAATGGCAAGTTTTGTATCTTGTACTTTTGCAGTAATGCAAATATGTATTTTATTTTGAAAAACACTGTGCATTTCAGTTCTTGAGTTCAGCATAACTACATTTCACATTATCAGTCATCTGTGTGTGCTTTTACCATGAAAATCCAAGCAGATAGACCTCTAGCACAATTCCCTTAAAATATCGCATCGCATATCGTTATCGCAATTTTTAGGGCCCTAATCGCAATCGCATATCGTGCAGCCCTAATAATTATTATACCTCAAGTGAGTGGACCATACTCTCTGTTAGTGGACTGTCCATTGGTCCCCCCTCCGAGTCTTGGACTTATCCGAACCACTGGTGTATATTGTTTTTATACTGTTTTAGTTTTTTATCTGTATTTTTACCATGTATTTACCATTTTAGGTTATTTTTTGTATCTGTAATTGTATTAATAAATGCATGTATACCTACATTGGGTCCATCTGATACCTATATTTATGTGTGCCCCCCACTCCTTTTCCTCCAGTCATAAATATTATCAACCAGTCGTTTTTTCTTTTTAAAATCTTTTTATTGGTTTTCAGATAAGAGCAAACAAATTAAAATCACAAACATTAGCATAAATGTGTAAAAGTTTCTGCTAAAGGTACAGATGACACCGCTCAGAATCTATTACATAAAGTCATAGACAAGACCATAGAAAGTAATCCAAAACAGGACACATGCTGTGTCACCTATTAATTGAGAATGAACAAGAAACTGAGAAAGGAACTTAAATAATAAATACGGAAAGACATGGGAAATATGGGGAAGGGAATGGAGGGGAGGGGTGAACTCTAAGTGTGGCACCGAGATCTTCAGACCGTCGGGAGTGGGGGTGGGGGGGAACCTAAAGTCCGATTAATATCCGTTAGCACAACATCCTATTAGTATAGTCTGGCTAGGACACAATGAGTCTACTTTCCAGTGAACTGTAATCCAACCAAAAGTATAGTTGAAAATTGGGAAATAAAATATAGAAAGAAAAAAGAAAAGAAATTGTCTTGAAACAGAGAATACTATTTGCTAGCCCTCCATTCCACCCATGGCGCCCATATAGTAGTATATTTGTGATGAGATCCTTGCTCCCAGTGACAAAGTTGTTCTAGTCTGAAAATGGTTTCAATCTTGTCAAGCCAGAGTGGGATGGAAGGGGCAATTATAGAGTTCCAATTTGAGGCTGTTGCCAACAGAACTCTCATTAAGGACTTCTTTTAATTTGAGAGCTTTTCTGGTAATAAATAGTGTTGAGCGCGAATATTCGAATAGAGAATTTTACATAGTTACATAGTATATAAGACCAAAAAAAGACATTTGTCCACCCAGTTCGGCCTGTTTCCTACAAGTTAATCCAGAGGAAGGCAAAAAAACCCTGTGAGGTAGAAGCCAATTTTCCCCACTTAAGGGGAAAAAAAATTCCTTCCTGACTCCAATCAGGCAATCAGAATAACTCCCTGGATCCACAAACCCTTTCTAGTAGCTATAACCTGTAATATTATTACACTCCAGAAATACATCCAGGCCCCTCTTGAATTCCTTTATTGTACTCACCATCACCACCTCCTCAGGCAGAGAGTTCCATAGTCTCACTGCTCTTACAGTGAAGAATCCTCTTCCATATTTGTGTACAAACCTTCTTTCCTCCAGACGTAGAGGATGTCCCCTCATCACAGTCACAGTCCTGGGGATAAATACATGATGGGACAGATCTCTGTACTGACCCCTGATATATTTATACATTGTTATTAGATCTCCCCTCAGTCGTCTTTTTTCTAAAGTGAATAACCCTAATTTTGATAACCTTTCAGGGTACTGTAGTTGCCCCAATATCGCAACTTAGAGAATTCGCAAATATTTAGAATATAGTGATATATATTCGTAAAAACTAATATTCTTCAATTTATTTTCATCTGAACCCATTACCTGCCTGCTTCTTGCTTGTGGGCCAATATGAGAAGGCTGCAATATCTAGTGAATTAGAATATTCTTCATTATTTAATATTGTTTATGTTATGATGTTATGCAAAAAATCGGTAATTAAATCTGCACATTAATTGAATCGCATAAGGGCGTTAAGAAACATTTCTTTTGGGTTGGGTTGGTAGAATTGTTGAATATGTAGACTATAGGGCTATCTATATTCTACATATTCGACAATTCAATCAATGTGATGAATTCCATTTCGGAACCAGAATCTGGCCCATTATTTGAAGACCGCCTTTATCAGTGAACTAAACTATAAAAGGTGATCCACCTAGCCTGCAGACATCACCACTGAAGAAGGGGCGTACCCCGAAATGCGTATGGTGTGTTCTGCAGTACACTTGGACTTTTAAGATTTGTCTCCGGAGACTTAGCCCACCAAGGCTTATGAATCTTATGCCCTCTTTTGAATAAAAGGAGCGACCTGCAATAGTGCCGTGATCCGCACTCATATCGGCCTTAAATGTGAATCGCATCCACATTGTCTTTCTTCAAGTACCTGCGAAAACACCGCCCACTTCAATTACGTCACAGTCACGTGGATTCAGCTGATCACGTGAGACGCCGCACCAGACCGAGAAGCCAGCACGGGACGCCGCGCATGGTCCGGTCAGAGACATAAGCAGGACGCGGTAAAGTACTTTAATGGGCACTGTATATATCCATTGACAAAGTACAAGTGGATATCACGATATATATGCAATCACCTCATGCGAAACCTTGAGTAAGAAGACGGCCTCCTATCCCACTAGGCACTGGCAGTGTATACTCCATACCTCTAGTACCTTTACTTAAATACCAGTATCAACTGCTTACCCCACTATATATTGCTCAAGATAAAAGACAGTCCATAATTACTATACCTCAAGTGAGTGGACCATACTCTCTGTTAGTGGACTGTCCATTGGCCCCCCCTCCGAGTCTTGGACTTATCCGAACCACTGGTGTATATTGTTTTTATACTGTTTTAGTTTTTTTTATCTTTATTTTTATATCTACCATTTTAGGTTATTTTTTGTATCTGTAATTGTATTAATAAATGCATGTATACCTACATTGGGTCCATCTGATCCCTATATTTATGTGTGCCCCCCGCTCCTTTTCCTCCAGTCATAAATATTATCAACCAGTCGTTTTTTTCTTTTAAATCTTTTTATTGGTTTTCAGATAAGAGCAAACAAATTAAAATCACAAACATTAGCATAAATGTGTAAAAGTTTCTGCTAAAGGTACAGATGACACCGCTCAGAATCTATTACATAAAGTCATAGACAAGACCATGGAAAGTAATCCAAAACAGGACACATGCTGTGTCACCTATTAATTGAGAATGAACAAGAAACTGAGAAAGGAACTTAAATAATAAATACGGAAAGACATGGGAAATATGGGGAAGGGAATGGAGGGGAGGGGTAAACTCTAAGTGTGGCACCGAGATCTTCAGACCGCCGGGAGTGGGGGTGGGGGGAACCTAAAGTCCGATTAATATCCGTTAGCACAACATCCTATTAGTATAGTCTGGCTAGGACACAATGAGTCTACTTTCCAGTGAACTGTGATCCAACCAAAAGTATAGTTGAATAATGGGAAATAAAATATAGAAAGAAAAGAGAGAATACTATTTGCTAGCCCTCCATTCCACCCATGGCGCCCATATAGTAGTATATTTGTGATGAGATCCTTGCTCCCAGTGACAAAGTTGTTCTAGTCTGAAAATGGTTTCAATCTTGTCAAGCCAGAGTGGGATGGAAGGGGCAATTATAGAGTTCCAATTTGAGGCAATTTGAGGCCGTTGCCAACAGAACTCTCATTAAGGACTTCTTTGAGTTTGTGAACTTTTCTGGTTAAGCAACATTTCTTTTGGGTTGGGTTGGTAGAATTGTTGAATATGTAGAATATAGCGCTATCTATATTCTACATATTCGACAATTCTACCAAGCCAAGCCAACCCAATAGGAAAGTTGCTTAACGCCCTTACGCGATTCGATTAAAACGCATATTTAATTGAAGATTTTTCACATAACATAAACTATATTAAATAATGAAGAAAATTCTAAATCAGTAATGACTATTATTACTATCATTACTGATTTAGAATATTCTCAATTATTCAATAGAGTTTATGTTATGCGAAAAATCGGGAATGAAATATGCGCATTAATCAAATCGCGTAAGGGCGTTAAGTAACATTCCTATTGGGTTAGCTTGGTAGAATTGTCGAATATGAAGATATAGCGCTATATTTAGGATACACAAACGTTATACAGGAGGTATAACGCAAGTTATGTTGCTGTCACCACCGGCTAATAAAAGATTACACTGAATTAATGTCACTGATATTTAGGATAGGCAAACGTTATGCAGGAGATGTAGCTCAGGTAATGTCACTGCCACCAGCAACAAAAAAATTAGACTGAATGTCACTGATATTTCGGTTATGCAAACGCTATACAGGAGATGTAGAGCAAGTAAAGAAACTGTCCGCAGCAGACACCGTCTGCAGAAAAAGTACACTGGATGTCACAGATATTTTTAGGCTGCGCACACTTTACACAGGAGATGTAGCGCAGATAATGTCGCGGCCTTACAATTGCAAGATATTTAGCACAGGTTGCACTAAAAATATATATTGCTGCCACACACAATAGTCCTTAACCTTGAGGACTCATGACTAGAGATGTCGCGAACATAAAATTTTCCGTTCACGAACGGCGAACGCAATTTTTTGTAAATGTTCGCGAACGGGCAAACAGGGCGAACCGCCATAGACTTCAGTAGACAGGCGAATTTTAAAACCCACAGGGACTCTTTCTGGCCACAATAGTGATGGAAAAGTTGTTTCAAGGGGACTAACACCTGGACTGTGGCATGCTGGAGGGGGATCCATGGCAAAACTCCTATGGAAAATTACGTAGTTGACGCAGAGTGTGGTATGTTGAATTCGCAATGCGATTAATATAACCTGCATTATTCGCATTGCGAATTCAACTTAGAGCTGGGTTCCTAATGGTTGTATTGCTAGAATACAAAGAAGATTGAGAATATAGCGCTATATTCTGAATCTTCGTTATATTCTAGCAATACAACCATTAGTAACTCAGATCTAAGTTGTAATCGCAATGCGATTAATACAGGTTATATTAATCGCATTGCGATTTCAACTGCTAACACTGCAGCTTCAGAACGAATCTAAGATGGATGCCGTCCTTGCTTTTTGATAGGAGGTGGGAGGGTCTGGGAGGGAGGGAATGCTGATTGGCTGGAATGTGTCTGCTGACTGTGAGGTACAGGGTCAAAGTTTGCTCAATGATAAAGTATAGGGGCAAACATCGCATATGTTCGCCCGCCGCGGCGGACGCTAACAAGCTATGTTTGCCGGGAACCGTTCGCCGGCAGATAGTTCGGGACATCTCTACTCCTGATGTACCGGTACGTCATGGTGTCCTGGTACTTAAGGACTCATGACGTATCGGTACGTCATGAGTATTTCCGATCACCGCCGCGCAGTGTGCGGTGATCGGAACTGGGTGACTGCTGAAATCGGCGTATCGGCGATCGCTGCAAACTGCAGGTCAATTCAGATCGGGCGGCGAGCTCGTGGCTATCGGGTCTCCGTTCTGCTGTAATGGGGACCCGATAGCAGAGAAGGCAGGCCGATGCCTTCCTTAGGCATCGGGGCTGCCTTCAGCTGAAGAGCCTGTGAGATGCAGCCCCCTGTTGAAGTCCCAAAGTGGGATAGAAAATAAAGTAAAAAAAAGTTGAAAAAATAAAGTCCCCCCCATAAAAATTATAAGTTTCAAGTAAAAAAAACTAAAACGTCATTTTCCCCAAATAAAGTAAAAAAAATTGGTAAAAAATAGGAAAAAAAAAAAAGTAGACATATTATGTATCACCGTGTCCGTATCGACCGGCTCTATAAACATATCACATGACCTAACCCCTCAGATGAACACCGTAAAAAATAAAAACTGTGCTAAATAAACCATTTTTTATCACCTTACATCACTAAAAGTGATACAAGCGATCTAAAAGGGATATGCCCACAAAAATAGTACCAATCTAACCAAAACCTCATCCCGCAAAAAATGAGCCCCTACTAAAGATAATAGCCCAATAAATAAATAAAAACTATGGCTCAGAATTTGGAGACACTAAAACAACATTTTTTTTGTTTTAAAAAAGCTGTTATTGTGTAGAACTTAAGTAAATAAAAAAGTATACATATTATGTATCGCCATGTCCATAACAACCTGCTCTCTAAAGATATCGCATGACCTAACCCCTCAAATGAACACCATAAAAAATAAAAAATAAAAACTGTGCTAAATAAACAATTTTTTTGTCACCTTACATCACTAAAAGTGATGCAAGCGATCAAAAAGGGATATGGCCACAAAAATAGTACCTATCTAACCGTCACCTCACCCCACATAAAATGAGCCCCTACCAAAGACAATAGCCCAATAAATAAATAAAAACTATGGCTCAGAATTTGGAGACACTAAAACAATTTTTTTTTTTTAAAAGCTGTTGTGTAAAACTTAAGTAAATAAAAAAGTATACATATTAGGTATCGCCACGTTAATAATAACCTGCTCTCTAAAGATATCACATGACCTAACCCCTTTAGGTGAACACCGTAAACAAATAAAAATAAAATGGTGTAAAAAAAAGCCATTTTTTGTCACCTTACATCACAAAAAGTGTAATACCAAGCGATCAAAAAGTCATACGCACCCCAAAGTAGTGCCAATCAAACCGTCATCTCATCGTACAAAAATCATAGCCTACCCAAGATAATCACCCAAAAACTGAAAAAACTATGGCTCTCAGACTATGGAGACACTAAAACATGATTTTTTTTGTTTCAAAAATGAAATCATTGTGTAAAACTTACATAAATAAAAAAAAGTATACATATTAGGTATCACTGCGTCCTTAATAACATGCTCTATAAAAATACCACATGATCTAACCTGTCAGATAAATGTTGTAAATAACAAAAAATAAAAACTGTGCCAAAACATCTATTTCTTGTTACCTTGCCTCACAAAAAGTGTAATATAGAGCAACCAAAAATCATATGTACCCTAAAATAGTACCAACAAAACTGCCACCCTATCCGATAGTTTCTAAAATGGGGTCACTTTTTTGGAGTTTCTGCTCTAGGGGTGCATGAGGGGGGCTTCAAATGGGACATGGTGTCAAAAAACCAGTCCAGCAAAATCTGCCTTCCAAAAACCGTATGGCATTCCTTTCCTTCTGCGCCCTGCCGTGTGCCCGTACAGCATTTTACGATCACATATGGGGTGTTTCTGTAAACTACAGAATCAGGGCAATAAATATTGAGTTTTGTTTGGCTATTAATACTTGCTTTGTAACTGGAAAAAAAAAATTTAAATGGAAAATCTGCCAAAAAAGTGAAATTTTGAAATGTTATCTCAATTTCCCATTAATTCTTGTGGAACACCTAAAGGGTTAACAAAGTTTGCAAAATCAGTTTTGAATACCTTGAGGGGTGTAGTTTCTAGAATGGGGTCATTTTTGGGTGGTTTCTATTATGTCAGCCTCACAAAGTGACTTCAGACCTGAACTGGTCCTTAAAAAGTGGGTTTTTGAAAATTTCTGAAATATTTCAAGATTTGCTTCTAAAGGTCTAAGCCTTGTAACATCCCCAAAAAATAAAATATAATTCCCAAAATGATCCAGACATGAGGTAGACATATGGGGAATGTAAAGTAATAACTATACATATTACTATGTATTATAGAAATAAAGAAATTGAAACTTGGAAAATTGCACATTTTTCCAAATTTTTGGTAAATTTGGTATTTTTTTATAAATAAAAATGAACTTTTTTGACTCCATTTTACCTGTGTCATCAAGTACAATATGTAATGAAAAAACATTCTCAGAATGGCCTGCATAAGTAAAAGTGTTTAAAAGTTATCACCACATAAAGTGACACTAGTCAGATTTGCAAAAAAATGGCCTGGTCCTTAAGGTGAAATAAGGCTGAGTCCTTAAGGGGTTAAAATGACTTTTGGGTCTTTAACAAGTTTTAGCAACTTAGCGCAGGTTGCGCTAAAAATATATATTGCTGCCACACACAATAGTCCTTAAAAGAACCTTTGGGTCTATAACAAATATAAAAACAAAAATATTCCTATTTCACTCCCTACACTATCTCTCCCTTCTACTCTCTAGCTCTCTCTGACTAAGACTGAGCCGAACACGTGTCATCGGGTGCTATATAGCACCGGGTGACGCGTTCCCGCCAGCCAATCACTGTAATGCCAGCAGCAAACATGGCTACGGCATTACAGTGAATGGCAGTACTTACCTGCACATATATTGGCTGCTTAGCAGCTCGCCTAACACTATTAATAACAAGTCGTCTGCATAAGCAGCTTGTTTAAACTCCAAATCTCCACAGATCAGACTTTTTATCTCTTGAGTTTGTCTTATGTATTGTAAGAGGGGTTCGACAGTACGTATGAAAATAATCAGGGATAAAAGACAGCCTTGTCTAATCCCATTGTTGATTCTCACTGGTGGGAAAAGTAGGTAGTTTACATTAATATTAGCACTAGGTGACTCGTACATGGCGAATATTGCTCCTATGAAGGAAGGAGGGAAGCCCAGCTTGGACAAGGTGCACATAACAAAAGGCCATGCCACCCTGTCAAAAGCATTTTCAGCATCCGTTCCCAGCATGACCAATGAGTTATTTCTTTTCTTCACAAGAGCAATAGAATTCCATATTTTATAAGTGTTGTTTTTGCCCTCTAAGCTGGGTATAAATCCTATCTGGTCAGGGTGTATCAAGTGTTTTAAAAGAGATTTTATCCCCGAGGATAATATTCTGGCATAAATGTATAGGTCTAGATTTAACAATGAAATGGTTTTATAGCTAGAACATTAAGTTAGGTCTTTCTGTGGTTTGTGTATCAAAGTAATATGAGCATTTAAAGTTTGAGGTGGAAAGGGGACACCGGGTTGAGCTGTGTTATAAACCTGAAGCATATACAGCGTTAGGATGTCCATGACGGTAATGTTATATAATACTGGAAGACCATCAGGACTGGAGGATTTCCCTTTGGCCATTTGTTTCAATGTTTCAGAGATTTCTCGTATAGTGATGGAACCCACACAGGCCTAAGGCTTGTTCTGTAGTTATAGACGGGAGGTGCAATTTCTCTAAGAAATCTTTTGTGAGCTCCAGTTTTTAAGACTTAGTGTCCTCTATGTCTGCTGCTTTTATATTATATACAGTTGTGTTCAAAATTATTCAACCCCCAATGCTGTAAAGGGTTTTAGGGAATTTAGTGTACATTTGTAATTGTATTCAGAATGAAATCTTACAAGGACTTTTTAAAGAACCAAATGCAACTAAAATTACATCAATTGTTTTTGTAATACAGTATTAAATGTTTTTTTTGTGATTTCTTCATTGACACAAATATTCAACCCCTTAAAGACTACCACTCTTAAGAACAGAGGTTCATTCAAGTGTTTTCGATCAGGTATTGAAAACACCTATTGGATGTCAAGGAGCAGCAATCAAGCATAATAAGCACCAATTTGGCAGATTTAAAATGACTGTGATACTCAGCTCCTTCTAGACATTTACTGGTGTGTTTACAAACATGGTGAAGTCAAGAGAATGGTCCAGGAAGACAAGAGAAGAGGTGATTTCTCTTCACAGGAAGGGCAATGGCTATAAGAAGATTGCAAAGATGTTAAACATACCAAGAGACACCATAGGAAGCATCATTCGCAAATTCAAGGCAAAGGGCACTGTTGAAACGCTACCTGGTCGTGGCAGAAAGAAGATGCTGACTTCTACTGCTGTGCGCTACCTGAAGCACAAAGTGCTGAAAAGTCCCCGTGTGACTGCTGAGGAACTGAAAAAAGATTTGTCAGATGCGGGTACTGAAGTTTCAGCTCAGACAATAAGGCGCACACTGCGTAATGAAGGCCCCCATGCCAGAACTCTAAGGCGCACCCCCTTGCTGTCTCCAAAGAATAAGAAGAGTCGACTGCAGTATGCCAAAAGTCATGTGGACAAACCACAAAAGTTTTGGGATAGTGTTCTGTGGACTAATGAAACAAAATTAGAACTGTTTGGGCCCATGGATCAACGCTATGTTTGGAGGAGGAAGAACAAGGCCTATGAAGAAAAGAACACCTTGCCTACTGTGAAGCATGGTCAATCATGCTTTGGGGCTGTTTTGCTTCTACAGGTACAGGGAAGCTTCAGCGTGTGCAAGGTATCATGAATTCTCTTCAGTACCAGGAGATATTGGATGAAAATGTGATGCAGTCCGTCACAAACCTGAGGCTTGGGAGACGTTGGACCTTTCAACAGGACAATGATCCCAAGCATACCTTCAAGTCTATTAGAGCATGGTTGCAGATTAAAGACTGGAACATTTTGAAGTGGCCATCGCAGTCACCAGACTTAAATCCGATTGAGAACCTCTGGTGGGACTTAAAGAAAGCAGTTGCAGCGCGGAAGCCTAAGAATGTGACTGAACTGGAGGCTTTTGCCCATGAAGAATGGGCGAAGTTACCCGTAGATCGCTGCAAGACACTTGTGTCAAGCTATGCTTCACGTTTAAAAGCTGGTATAACTGGAAAAGGATGTTGTACTAAGTACTAAGATTGAATGTCACTTGGGGGTTGAATAAAACTAATAATGATGTGAGCACAGAAAAGACATTTGTGGTTATTTCATTATAAATGTTATGTTATATTTGTCTGACTTACAAGTGCCTCTTTGATTTAATTGTAAACAAGATGACTGAAATGATCAAAATCAATGTCAAACTGGCCAAAACACTCAATTTCAGTGGGGGTTGAATAATTTTGAACACAACTGTAGTTCTGAGTAGAAGCGTTGAAAGGCCGCTGCCATGCTAGTGTCTTCTCTTAGTTGGGAGTGCCCTCAGGTGCGCGTCTACCAGCGTGCGCTTGTATTCGCTCATCTTCCTATCACGCTCCAGTGCGGAAATTAAGGTGGGCACGTTGTCCTTGTACCGGGGATCCAGCAGGGTGGCAACCCAGTAGTCAGAACAAGTTAAAATGTGGGCAACTCTGCCATCGTTGCGCAGGCACTGCAGCATGTAGTCGCTCATGTGTGGTAGGCTGCCCAGAGGTAACGATAAATACATCATTCATTCATTTTAATAATTGGCGGTAAAATGAATGACAGGGAATGCTAAGGTATTATATTACTAAAGTAAAAAAAAGGGGGAGAAATATCCTATTGAAGTTCGGAATTATAATAAGGGCTAGTTTGTTTATGGGGTGATAAACACATGTTTTTAAACAATTATTAAAATGAATTAATTATTTAATAAACCATGCCCCTTTTACATCTGAAGAAGTGAATAGGGGATTGGCTACAGCTCTGAATAGAAAAAACGCTGGACTCATATCAACTACTGGACTCAAATCAGCTCATTAGCATATGGAATAAAAGTGCTTTTTCTCTACAATAAAGAAACAGATCACCAAGTGAAAGGTATCATTATATTCAGCAGAGTGAGCCCTACAAGGCCGCATGCCTGGTTTATCAGTAAATTTCCTGGTGACAGGTTCCCTTTAAACATACAAAAGGCAATATAGGGGACTTGAGCAGCCAGAAAAATTTTTTTTTTTTCCTTCACTGATCTACAAAATAGGATTAGGCTGATGTCCCTGGCAGGCTGGCAGGCTGGCAGACATGCAGTACACTGTAGTGCCTAAAATGGCCACTGACCCCCACCTCAGTAACAGATGGATTACAAAAAAAATCTCCCTGGCAGTGGCTGGGTACAGAAATGTTGGATTGCTGAGGCTCCCTCCCTCTCTATGTGCTGTATCTTGTGGATTAAAGTTGCACCGGTTCTTCGCATTTCTGCCCTATTCTGTCCCTGATTGCACCAGCAGCAACCCTACTCTAATCTCATTTCAGCAGACTGACGTGCGGCACTACGTGACTCCAGCTTATAAAGAGACCGGGTCACATGCTGCACTCAGCCAATCACAGCCATGCCATAAGTAGGCATGGCTGTGATGGCTTCTTAGGACAAGAAAAAAAACGTTTGCTGATTGGCTGCTGTGCAGCCCTTCAGAAAGCGTGAAGAAATCACCGATCAATGCTCTCGAACCCAAACTTTTTTGAAAATGTTCGGTTTTGGGTCTGTGTCCCGAACACCACAAAATTCGGTACAAACCCAAACTATACAGTTCGCGTTCGCTCAACTCTAGTTAGCTCTGGACTAGAAAGTCATAAGTATTCTGTGTACTACTGTACAGTGCTCCATATGGCACCATACTTCAGTGATATTCTCACACAGAAGCCAATCCTTCTAGGAGAGAATACCTCTGTAATTCAGCATCAGGTGGAACATAACACTTTTTTTTCTCTCATATTCATACAGAATCAGACAAAAACAACTTAATATACCCCATATAAAATTTGAGGCATAAGTAGATACCTTAAAGTGTACCTGAGTTTTCAAAAAAAAAAGTTTGCATAATGGCTGTGCTTATTTTTACAATCATAACTGTGAAGAAACACGTGTTTTTGAGTTTCCCTAAAGTCCTTTTCAGCCATATTACTCCCTGTTTCAGCTGCACAGCTAGATGCATTTCACTCAGAAACAGGGGGCATATCCCTTCTTCAAAATCTGCCAGCACTGTACTGCTGTTACATCCTTTCCCTTACTGTCCACTATGTTTGCTTTCAGCTGTGGAGCTCACAGAACAGATAAGAAGGGGAAAATCATCACTTCCATAATCTTCAAAAGCAGTGTAGAAGCAGTTATTTTATGAAATTGTATGAAAGTACAGTGACTCTTTAAGGTTGTAATTTGCAGGTTGTACAAAGCTGTAATATGGGTATGTGCATGAGACTGGAAAGTGAAGGCCCTTTGTTATTGGAAATAGTATTTTGCATTGTGGTATTTTTAGAACATCTCTTTTGAGCAGCAGGGTTTTCTGGTAAAAAGAACATTTAAAATGGAATCCAGAACCAATATGGATATACTGTACATTATTAGAAAGTTTCTGCCAGTGATCTTGCAGATACGTATTCAAGCCCTTACCACCATCTTCACCCCAGCTCAAAAAGCTTTCTTGTATCTGCTCCTTCTCCAACCCTGCTGCAACGAAAATACTAAAGCATGCTCTCTGTTGCCTCCAATCTAACCCTGTTGCATCTCTCCAATAAATGCTCAACTCTAATGGCCAGTTAATCCACCTCTCACCTTGTTTTTCCTCTACCTCTCCCTTCACTGGCTTCCTATCGCCCAGAAAATTCAGTTCAAAATACTAACAAATATATACAAAGCAATCCACAGCCTGTCCCTTTCATACATTTCTGACTTACTCTCCCAATCCCTCACACATAATTTCCGATCCTCACAAGATCTCCTTCATTGCTTTCCTTTTGCCTGCTCTTCACAGAATCTTCTTCTAAATTTTTCATGTTCATCCCCCATACTCTAGAACTTAGTACCCCTGCACATCAGACTCTCTTCTGGTCGGTAGCTCCATTCGTACACTGCCTCATATAGTGGCCTCTGCCCCATGAGTATGAACAGCAAGTCAGCTCCCATGCCCCACACCAGTATTCAACTGTATCACCATCATGAGGACAGCGATTCAATTGATTTCAAGAGAGCATCTGCATCCCCAACCAGGAGCAAAAGTTCCTGATGCTCCACTCCCAACATTAATTAACATGGAGAGCATAAGATCATTATGTACTCAGCCAGGGTCTGGCTGGGCTCCTTGGGCCCACCAGGGGAAGTTATTCTTAGGTTTTACTAGGATCTGATTTAAAGAAATAGATCCTAGTGGCAATTTATTATCTCCAAAGGCAGCTCCAAATGCTTTTGTTTTCCTTTGGAAATTGGGGCCCACTATGGTATCAGAGTCTGTTCCCACTGGAGGATCCATAGATAGATAGGAAGTTTTCATTCTAGGAGGCAATTAAAAGACAACAGATTGGCAGCAGCCTTGCATATAAGCACCTGACATCACAGCATGCCATGAGATCATAATGTTAGCTCTCATATAAGAACATCAGGCACTATGAGGCTGCTCATTCCTTTTCTTGTGTTAGGCTGAAACATTGCGGTTTGGGGTGAAAAAAGCAGGTCCACCACCCTTCCACCTACTTTGTAGTGCTGTCTCCTTTATTTATTTTAGATAAATGGATGGATAGATATAAGATACATATATATCTACTTTGGCCTATAAATCAGCCAGTCATTGAACTTTAAACAAGCCATAGAAATACTGCAAGAAAAAGCATGCAAAACCTTCTAAGCCGTTACAAGGCCTCACTACCATCTCAAAGCACCAGTGACTGTCTGGCTTCAAACCTTTGATAACATTATCGTCCCAATCCTCCTGTATGGCAGCAAAGTCAGGGGTTCGGATACAGATGCAGACTGGTCAAAATGGGATTCTGGCCAAACAGAAATATTTCACTTGAAATTCACATTGCATCCACAGACTGCAATGGAAGACAATTAAAATGGGTTTCCAGAGTTTAAAAGGCATCAGATTGGCAGCTGCAGATTGCCAATAACAGATTGGCAGCTGCTTAAAGGTGATATAGTGGTGAGAATGGGAGAAGTAGTACCCATGGTGGCAGTCTTCACCCTGGTGCTCACCCTTTCTTCCATCCAAGCAGACCCTGGACTTTTGGGAGTTCTTGCTTGGTGGTGGCTGGGGTGCTCTTGATGGCAAGTAGATGGGTACATGGCAAAAAGGCAAACAGCGGATGATGGTGGTAATCACCAGGCCCTTTTGGTTATAATAAATAAAGTTTCTCTTTTTACTGAGTATGGAGGTTGCAATACATACACAAGCAGTAGGCACCATTCTGAGGTACGTATATATTACAGCAGGATACTCCCTTGTATATAGGCGGTGGAAATAATGTAGTGTAATGTAATAAGTAGTCCTCCCTAAGTCTCTCTCTAGATACACTATACAATCCTTCCAAATGACCACAGGTGTGCAATTCCATTCTCATTAACACGGTTTGCAAGGCCTAGTCTGCAGGTTGCATAATTTAGACCAGATGGCCAGTCTGTCTCAGAAGAGTGGTGAGTGCCGGAGGCAATCAACCCTTTCCACATGCACTAAAGTCTATTTCTATAAATGTGCATTTACCTTACTGTCTCAGTCTGGCACGGTCTCTAAAATGGTTCTGAACCATCTGTAGGGCAATTTTTAATAAAGTTTTTTTTTTGGCAGTTCTCCACTGTTAGGAATGGTGTTTAGATAGATTTTAATTAAAAGTAATGGACTCTGGTGGCAAGTTATTGGTACTCTGGTGGACCAGTTCAACATTATACCTCACTAGTGGTAGCATGGAGGGCTTGGGCAGCCCCCCTCCCGGGCATCGGCGTACCAGGAAATTCTACTGTATGGTCTATGCCCATATCAACCAATCAAAAAACAACCTGAAAACTCAACTCTTCAGGAAAGCCTACAATCTACAATAAACCCAGCTGCCAATACTCTGTTTATTGTACTTGTTTTATATTATGTATGTAAACCCTTATAATTCGTATAAAACTGTAAATAATATTAAAAACACAATAAATAATGATAACAAAATACTTAACATTTTGGTAGTTTCCTAATATAGTGAAAGGTGAACCTACATATTAAGCACATTCTCCATATGGCCTTTGTCTCAGGATTGTTAGTGTTCCAGTATACATAGTATACGGCTCTTGGAGGTCTGTTGATTTTGTAGGGAATACAATTTCAAAGAATTATTAGTGCTAATTGATCCTCTCCTTTGTATACTCCCTGAAACCATGTTCCACATGGCTGAATCATCTCTGTCTTGCCTATGCCAACTTCCCAGTATGAAGTCTGCAGAAAGTGTCCTGAGGAACAAAGTTGATCAGATAATCCTTTCTGATTATTTTTTTAGAATACAGATTTGAGACCTAGTGTATGATGTGTGTATATTCAAAGAAATAAGCAAAGTATTATTATATTGCATTTATATAGCTATCTTCTGCAGGATAAGATTTAGATACACCATGTAAAATGTGCATGAAGACAATGCACCATACCACCTGGTGAAATGTAGTGTAGGCTAAATACAAGCAAATGAGAAATGTCCTTCAAACTATATTATATGATGACTCTGTGTTCTGAGCTAATATAATTTAAAGGATGATAAAAAAAAATCCAAACTGTAGAAAAATGTATTCCCCAGAACAAAGATTTCTGAACATGCAATTCTGTTTAATCCACTAGGTGGCACAATAGACTAGTTTCTGGAAATCTGGCCTTCATCTGATCATCAGAGGTCCTTTTCTTTAGTCTTTTCCTTTCTGTATCCTTCCCTAGGTGCAGAATACATAATTATGTACGTTTCTTAATTACTGTAACTCTGAATCTTTGAAACAGTGCAATCTTAGGTCAGCAAATGTAACATAGTTTATTACAGCAGTTAAACCTGACTGTATCACACACAATGTATTCTTTTAGAGAGAATAACTATATCATAATAGGCGGCCCCATGCTGTGTATAATGATAAAAGAAAGGTTACTATAGCTATCTCTATCCTGAAACACAATTAGTGTTTGCAAGCAGAGTAGAAAACGAAACATCACAAAGAGAACAATTACCGATAATTTTAGGAACAATAAGAAACATGAAGATATTAGGCACCAGGCACTTCTATATTTATGTAGATCAGTAATAAATTGTCACCATAAATATGTCAGTATAAATTGGCTGACCACCTTGTGCAAGCTTACACAGGTCTAAATGCTGTGTTCCGTATAGATGTGACTGAAATACTCTCTCTAGAGCATTTTATAATCATCGGCCGAACAGTCGTTCATACGAACATTTATTCCCCTTCATTGCCCAGTGTAAAGATTTCTAGCATTCAAACAACAAATGAGCATTTTCGCATATTTTGCATACATAAAAATAATTGTCGACAGATGTCACTGAATGGAAGGGGGGGGGGGGCAAGTGATCACATGAGTGAGCAGTCATTAAAAGAACACTAAACCCGAAAAAACAAGGAAGAAAATGCTTAACTGCTTAGTAAGGTTTGCCTATAACTCTTTCTGCATGGACATCTGCAGGCTGCTACACAAAGCAGTTTTAGTAGATATTCTGCAAGTCAAAGAAGTGTCTCCATGACCTCACAGTGAAAGCAGGAAGTTCGTGAAAGGGCTTAATTATCATGCACTTCAATGGACACTTAGAGCACCTTCTGTGTGTGTAGGTATACTATACAGTACCAGGGAAAGACACTACAGAAAGCGTTATCCAGCTTTCCCAGGTCCAAAATGTCAAATTTGCCTTTATACGCAGGAGAGATTTCTCAGTATCTGTCTAGGCAGATTTGACATTCATCAGTGTTGGGAATCTGGTTTACAAATCTAGTGGAGCTGTACACATTGTCCAAATAATGTTACCCATAGTTGTGCAAGTAATCCAGCTTTTCCATGATCCCTAATGGCAAATCTGCCTAGCCGTGGCAGTATTTAGGAGTGCAAAAGGGGATTGTCTTGGTATAGTAAGCTTACTGCGGTCCATTACTGTTCCATGTGGTGGAAACCTAGCTTTCCCTGGACACGAAAAGGCAAATCTGCCTAGCTATGACACTATTTAGAAGTGAAGAGAAGATTTTATTTAGGTAGACTTTATTTAACAGTCCCTATTACATATGATGTGTTACCTAGCTTTTCTGTGACCCTGAGTGACACAGCTGTCTAGCTATGCCACAATATGGACAATTTGTCTTTCCTATTCAGCTTTTCCAGGCTCCTGGCTAGCAAACCCAGCAGCTAGGTATTCTACAATACTGGGGGTTTTCTAATTCATAAATAAGCTGACCTGGAATTCTGCAGTCAAGGAAATCTGGGTAACACTCTCTGTGGGGGGTTGATGGGGGCATATTAGTTATATAAGATACACAGAATGATGCCCTGATAAACTGTGTGAATCTTTCATATTGTACCAGGACAACATGCAGCTGTACAGTCTTGTCACCCAGGTTTTCCAAGGTCTTAAATGACAAGTTGGTCTAGCTATATGAAGCGATTTATGATTATAGAACTAGGTAAATTTGGAATTCAGCAGTCTGGGACAAATGGGTAATAACCTCTGCACAGATTACATGGAGAAAGTACTTGGTACATACATTTTGAACCCAGATATATATATATATATATATATATATATATATATATATATATAGTATCTAAGAGATTTGTTCAAACAAAATTACCACGGCCACGGTGTAGACAAAAATTATCCAGACTAAACCAAGCTCCCTCCTCATATGCATTAATATCAGAGGGAGAGAAGACATGGCTGCAGTCTAAGAGAACAATATAGTGCTTTTCTCTTTTATTTTCTATGGTCTGCAAATGTGATACCTTATGAAACAACTAAAACAATTATGGATTTTTTTTTTACATCTATGATTAAACTAGTAAGGTAATTGAATTATTCATATGTTTTGGAATAATGTTCCAATAATATGTCATTTATTCCCTTTACCATAGCTTATACTTTGTGTTAAAGTTGGAACCCAATGGGGAATGCTTTCTATTTCCAATGCTGGATCTAACCAAGTAAAGTATTCCACAATAGAACGCACATCTTACATCCAGTCCTGGCACTGATGATTCATCCCACATTGGAACACATGTACAGTTACATTTAGTTCCGGTTTTAGTTTTGATGATGTGTCCGACAGTGGAACGCTGACTGGGATTCTCCTATTTCATGTCCGGTGCCAACCTCCCTGGTCTCCCTACCTTGTATGAGTGTACTTGACCATTATGAAGAATGTAATATATAGTAGATCAAATAACATTGATACTAGTGAGATATGGTTTTGTGTGTACACCTGACCCTGTATAATGTCGCTTCCTGTGACTGGATCCTATGCCAGTATGCTGGCATTCGTAATTCTTCTATAAATATAGAATTTTTTCATTATGTGTTAAAAATTAATGAGGAAGGAGAACTGTGTGCTTTAAATCCCTGAAATCCGTTGAGTTGAATACATTTACCCACGGCGTATTATGTCTGAGTTTCCATCTATTGGACAGCAACTCTGTAACAGTGGCTGTCTGCAGATGGGTGTCCCTGGTTTGGTTGATAACCTAGGTCCTGTTTCAACATTTAACTTACAGAGTAACCACATAAGAGTGATAATACTGTAGGTGGAGAGCTAATTGGTATGTTTCATGCCAGAAAGCAGTGCCTTAAAGGGTTTTCTATTTTTTTTAAACTTTTTTAAATTTCAACCCCATGATGCTGAATCTGTGGAATAAATCCATGCTCCATTGCTTTCAACCACTGGTCTTCCTGTCTCCTTCCATAAACTTCTGGATGGATGTGGTTACGTGTGCCTCTGCAGCCAATGAATGGCCTCAGTTGTGAGGTTTACCCAATCGGCTCATGACCCTGCAGTAATATGTAGTGAGGCCAGTAATTAGCTGTGTGTCCCTGTCCATCCAGACATTTACAGAATGGGAATGGAAGGCCAATGAGGGGAGTTAGTGACCACAAAGCCAGAACAGAGAGATGAGGAGCAGATGAATATGGTTAATTCCTAAAATATAGCTGCATGGGGTTTGAATTTTAAAAAAGTTTAAAAAGTTGGAAAACTCATTTAAAGGTATAAACACCTACATTTATTTGTCTACGCTACAGATTGAGCCATCAGAGCTGCTTTCTGATAGACTTCAGTGAAAAGCAGATAGAACAGTAAGCAGAATTAAAGCCAAAGGCTGTAAAAGACAAATGATTGAAAATGTAATAAAGATCAATTGGAAAAAGTGATTTTAGCTCAAAATAAGTAGAATACAGTAATAAAATAAATGTCACCCAAAATGTCTATAATCACAAAAGGAAATATGCCATCAGAAAATGACCTATTGTTTAGACCACATTTTTATGTTAAACTGGTTTCTTTTTAATTGTATATAATCATGCAATTTTCACACTGGCCAATAGGAAAATAATAGGTTATGATTCCCTGTACTGTACAGGTAATGTAATGCTTATAGATAGGGACAAACACGGACAGTGCACTCTGACCTGGAACCCAGCCCACTTTTCCTACCTACTTGCAGTTCAAGCTCTAGTTAGCAAGACCGCAACTAGTCGACAGTCCCTACGCTACTAAGGTGCAGAGAAAGACAAACACCAACAGATAAAAACAACACATTAACCACTTCAGCCCTCCTAGCTTAAACACCCTTCAGGACCAGGCCACTTTTTACAATTCTGCACTATGCTACTTTCACCGTTTATTGCTCCGTCATACAACTTACCACCCAAATGAATTTTGCCTCCTTTTCTTCTCACTAATAGAGCTTTCATTTGGTGGTATTTCATTGCTGCTGACATTTTTACTTTTTTTGCTATTAATCAAAAATGACTGAAATTTTTGCAAAAAAATGACACTTTTCACTTTCTGTTGTAATTTTTTTTTTAAAACTACATTTCTATATAAATTTTTCTATAAATTTATTGTTCTACATGTCTTTGATAAAAAAAATCCAATAAGTGTATATTTATTGGTTTGGGTAAAAGTTATAGCGTTTACAAACTTTGGTGCAAAAAAGTGAATTTCCGCATTTTGAAGCAGCTCTGACTTTCTGAGCAACTGTCATGTTTATTCAGGTGCTAGAATGTCAGGATAGTATAAATACCCCCCAAATGACACCCTTTTAGAAAGAAGACACCCCAAAGTATTCGCGGAGGGGCATGATGAGTTCATGGATCATTTAATTTTTTTTCACAAGTTAGCGGAAAATGACACTTTCTGAGGAAAAAAATAATAATAAAGTTTTCATTTCTGCTAACTTCTGGCAAAAAAAATAAAAAATCTCCCACGGACTCACTATGCCCCTCAGTGAATACCTTGGGGTGTCTACTTCCGAAATAGGGTCATTTTTGGGGTATGTTTACTGTTCTGGCATTTTGGGCGGGGTTAAATTGTGAGCAACCTTGTAAAACCTAAAGGTACTCGTTGGAATTTGGGTGTCACTCATGTGGTATCGCCGTAATCAGGAGAAGTAGGGCAATGTGTTTTGGGGTGTATTTTTACATATACCCATGTTGGGTGAGAGAAAAATCTCTGTAAACTGACAACTTTGTATAATTTTTTTTTTTAAAAAGTTGTTATTTACAGAGATATTTCTCACACCCAGCATGGGTATATGTAAAGATAGATCCAAAAACACATTGCCCTACTTCTCCTGAGTACGGCGATACCACATGTGTGCCACTTTTTTGCAGCCTGGGTGCGCAAAGGGCCCAAATTCCAATTTAGATTCCAGACTTCTTCTCACGCTTTAGGGGCCCCTAAAATGCCGGGACAGTACAAATACCCCACATGTGACCCCATTTTAGAAAGAAGACACCCCAAGGTATTCCGTGAGGGTTATGATGAGTTCATGTAAAATTTAATTTTTTGTCACAAGTTATAATACTAGGGGAATATGAGACTTTGTGAAAAACAAAAATAAAATAAAATATATATAAATTTCCCCTAACTTGTGCCAAATTTATTTTTTTCTGTGAACTCGCCATGCCCCTCGCGGAATACCTTGGGGTGTCTTCTTTCCAAAATGGGGTCACTTGTGGGGTATTTATACTGCCCTGGCATTTTAGGGCCCCTAAAGCGTGAGAAGAAAAATGCGTAAAAATGCCCTGTGAAATCCTAAAGGTACTCATTGGAATTAGGGCCCCTTTGCGCATCTTGGCTGCAAAAAAGTGGCACACATGTGGTATCGCCGTACTCAGGAGATGTAGGGCAATGTGTTTTGGGGTGTATTTTTACATATACCCATACTGTGTGTGAGAAATATCTCTGTAAATGACATCTTTTAAAAAAAATTTATACAAAGTTGTCAATTTACAGAGATATTTCTCTCACCCAGCATGGGTATATGTAAAAATACACCCCAAAACACATTGCCCTACTTCTCCTTCACAGCAGATCTCGCCTCTCGCAAGATGACGCGCCGCCGCGTCAAAGAGGAACAGACCTGCCGCCGCCTGGACGCATCCCTGGTTGGCAGGCGGTTAAGGAATAGTCATACGTGAATGGTTTAAAACCAGGTGGACAACCCAGTACAAAAACGAGAGATAGAGAGTAGTTAAAAAAACAAGGCAACATCAAATACCAGATGGGAAGCACAGTACAAATCACGTTAAACAGAGAGTGGTCAAAAGACAAGCCGAGGTCATAAGCGCAAACAAATCCAAACAAATTCAAGAATCAGGAATCTAGCTAGTGAGCACAAGCAAGACTATCACTTGCACTGTTATATGGCCACATGGGTTTACATAGAACACCGGGTCACAGGATCAGAAATTGATAGGTCATGACTCCATTAGTCAGAAGACTAGCACACAGGAAAAAAGCAGTTGAGCAATCAGCCCACTGCTAGTCTCCTGGGGAGAAAGAGCATTACATCCTGTTGTTAAGGAGACTGTCGCGTCACCAGGGGACGTGGCTTAGCAGTGCATCTCTCCTGGCCTGGTCACACTAAAGCTGGAGATCTCACCGCTGGAGCCTGGACAGGTAAGTCAATATCATTATCACCACATGCAGAATTACAATGACAAGTAACACCTCTAGGTGATATCACGGCTGCACAGGTCACAGAGCATGCCTAGAAAACGTTTCCTTATAAGTCACAAGGGTCAACTCCTGTTCATTGTGTTGTGTTTATGGTTTATATAGCTGCTCTGAGTAAGTCTCAAAATATTTTAGGCCTGGTGGCCAGTGGGAAAATTGCAGGATTGTATACTTTAAAAAAAAAAAATATAGATAAGGACATGGAAAAATAAAAATAAATGAATTAATAAAAAAACCTCAAAATTTTTTTTAATCTAAAAACATGATTTAAAGAATAGATCATTTTCTGATGATTCCTTTTAAATACACTTTACTAGCTGGATCTTTGTTAGGAACAGCACTGTGTAATATTTATGGTGCATGTCGCCTGCAAGTGCGCTCTGACTTACCTACACTATGGATGGACTGCTGGAAGGAGAATCTGTGCTTTTTAACAGCTTGAAACTTTTATTCAAATATTTGTGAATAAATAATATTTAATATAAAGAACATTTTTTCTCAGTGTTAAAGAGCATTATAAAAGTCACAGTAGACCCTATTATTAGTAGACATATGTGCAACGTAGTGAATAAGTGTCTTAAAGTGGAATATATATTCATTGTGCTGCATACTAATTTATCCAGGTAGTTATAATGAGGATAAATGATCATATATAATTAAGAAGACAATGTGCCAGATATAATTAGTTTTATGTCATATTGAGTAATGATTGAGGTTGAGGCAGACCTTGTTGGGGGCCCTTTCGCATGCTATTTCTATTTTTATAATTATTAAGGTCAGAGTCAGAGACACTAGAGCTATATTGCTGTGTCTTACAGAAATCATGTCTGGTTGACTATTTTTCACCAACAAATGCTAAGTTTAAGAACTGGAACTGCAAAACGTAGACTGGGACAATGACAAATAGATGCCCTTTGTCTACTCCTCTCTACTCCTCTCTAGTTATCTGAACATATGAGCAGTTCTTAAAGAAAATATATGTTATTAGAAAATGTTTATTTTAAATTGTTTTTATATTAATCACATTTTAACCATTTCAGTACTGAGCCACTTTTCACCTTCAATCCCAGGACAATTTTTGCTAATCTGACGTGTCAATTTATATGGTAATATCTCTGGAACTCTTTTACTTATCCAAGACATTTAAAGACAGTCTTCACGTGACACATTGTACTTCATGTTAGTGATAAATTTGACTCAATATGTTTCACCTTTATTTATAAAAAATCCAAAATTTACAGAAAATTGAGAAAAAATTGCTATTTTTCAAAATTTACATTTCTCTGATTTTAAGGCAGATGGTGCCTTATACCTCATTACTTTACATTTCCCATATGTCAACTTTATGTTTGCATTATTTTGTAAATGATATTTTATTGTTTTAGGATGTTAGAAGGTTTAGAATTTTAGAAACAATTCTTAAAATTTTTAACAAAATTTCCAAAACTTTTTTAAGGACCAGTTCGGTTATGAAATCACTTTGTGGGGCTTACATAGTGGAAACCACCCATAAATGACCCAATTTTAGAAAACACACCCCTCAATGTATTCAAAACCAAAAGCGATTTTTACAAACTTTGTTAACTCTGTAAGTGTTCCACAAGAATTAAAGGAAAATGGAGGTGAAATTTAAAAATTTCCCTTTTTTTGCAGATTTTCCATTTTAATCCATATTCCCTTTAACACAGCAAGGGTTAACAGCCAAACAAACCTCAATATTTAATACCCTTTACACAACCACCCCATATGTGGTTATTAACTGCTGTATGGGCACATGGCAGGGCGCAGAAGGGAAGGAGCACCATATGGTTTTTGGAGGGCAGAGTTCAGTGGGATAATTTTTTTATCAGGCATGTCATATTTCAGACCCCCTGAGACACCCTTACAGTAAAAACTCCCAAAAAGTAACCCTATTTTGGAAACTACAAGAAAAGGTGACAGTTTTGTTGGTACTATTTTGGGGTACATACGATTTTTGATCACTCAATATTACGCTTTTTGTGAGGTATTCAACTGACAAGATAGCTCATGTGTTATTTTTATAGATTATATTGTTATGGATGCGATGATGCCAAATATGTATATTTGGATCTCACAGGCTTTTATAGGGGGCAAGCGCCGATTCCTGTGTAAAGAATCGGCTGCTGTTTCTGCCATTAGGTCAACATCACCGCATCGCGGGGAACTAATGGGGTGGGGGAGGGTGCCCATACTCTCCGCAAACCCCGTGCATGCCGCGGTCAGTGTTGACCTCGGCATACAAGGGGTTAATATTCCGGCATCAGTGTATTCAGTATGGGCTTCAGGGAAACAAAGAAAAAGTGTGTTATAAAAGAATAGTGGGCCCGATCCATCAATATCAGCAGTCTTGGTGACAACCTGTAGTCCACACTATGTGCAGACACCATTTTTGCATATATGCTGGGAAATGCTCCCATTGTTTAACTTTCCCATACACTAACATCAGCCAAATATATGCTAAAAAGTATCCTTTTCATACATTTGGGTGGTATACCAGTACACATCAGTCTCCACTGTATTAAAAATAATAATTAAAGGGGATACCCCACAAAAAGTATTCTATATTTTTCAAAGCAGCACCTGAATCTGAATACTTTTGTAATAGAATTTAATTAAAAATGGTGTATAGTCACTGAGTTATTCAATAAAATGAATCTGTATAGTTCCACCAGCTGTTTGTTCTTTTTATCATATCTCTGTCCACCTCAATAATTTGGACACACATGCTCAGTTCCATCCTTTATCTGCCACCAGGCGGATGTTCTTTCATAACCTATGTCAGTTATAGGGAGAGAGCGGCAGCAGACAGGCCATGCCACCTTAGAAATGGAAACACCCTCTGAGTTGCCAGCTTTAAATAAATTTGGCAGAGCAATTTGAGCAATAAATAGGGACATAGAAAGAGACTGTTGAGTACTATATGAGGTCTAATTTTCATTTTTTACATTAATCATTGGACAACTCTAAAAATTCAGCCAAAGCGCATTAAAGTATATACTAAGTATATTATTAGATAACTCTAAAAATACAACATTGAGCAAAAACATAATAATGTATACAGTATACTGGAAGTTGTATGCAACTGTGAAGGCATAGAATTGCATTGGAATGTTTCAAATAGTTGAAGTAACTATATTGTCCACCTCGTGTCTATAATTTGTAATGAAACCCTGGTCCTTTGAAGACCATTGCAATGAAGATGTTGCTACAGGAAAAACACTCTCTACTGGATCTTCCTCGAAGCTTAAGTCACATGTTACTCCCCACAGAATAAAGATTCAATTTAGGCATGCATTTTGATATGTGACGGCATAATACTACACGTAACCCCAGTTCATTGTTAAATGGGCTGTCTGTAATAATATTTGTGGAGCATTTAAGTTTAAAGGTATATACTTCTGTCTATTATATATACGGTATTTATGAAGAATCAGAGAAGGATAGTAGGAGTTGCAGAAAATACTCCAATAAATAAGGTTAGGAAATAACCAAGCCAAG
The DNA here is from genome assembly GCA_033119425.1 of Bufotes viridis. NCBI lineage: Eukaryota > Metazoa > Chordata > Amphibia > Anura > Bufonidae > Bufotes > Bufotes viridis. Next base: position 236,437,199 of record CM065590.1, read on the forward strand.
GCAACATCTAGAAATAACACTGGAGAGGGAATCTTGATTTACAGGAGGAATCATAAACAAGGCCTAAGAGGCCTCATAAAAGGGTCCAGGATTGATCTTAATAAGGTAAAGGTCGATTGAAGCACTGGTATTATTATGGTTCACGAATACATAAATGGTGTGTCTATGAAATCGACTTATTAGTGCAGAACTGAGATGTGTGAGCAGGTCAAGGAAAGGTTTACACATATCACAAGAGAATGCGCTTGATTTATTTAGTAATCACAGCGTGAAAATTGGCTCCAGAAGGAAAATTAAATGCACATTTTGGAAAGGTAATTAAAACGACATATTTACAAATAATAATAATATGATAATATCTGGTACAGGTCGCTCCACCAGCAAATAACCACGGAACTAGATGCACTATCCAATTGGCGACACCCTCGCCAATAACAGTTACACGAAATAATAATTATGGAGAAGAAGGCACTCTTGTATCTGGTGTTTTATCAAGCAACTTACATTTATTGAAATTTAAAACATAAAAATGCATTATATATATATATATATATATATATATATATATATTTATACACACAACAAGAAAGGGATAAAATCTATACCACTGAAGAAGGAGCAAGACGCTCCGAAATGCATCTGGGCCTGAGGAAGCTAATATATGCACATACAAGCATATTGTATGTTGGATTTACCACAGTTAATATAATCTACAACAAACAGTGCTCCGTAACTTTGAAAAACCAACGTGGAAGAGAGGGGGACCGGCAATCCAAGCACACATGAGACGCCACGTAGGACGTCACGTGGGATGCCGAGATCAGCAAGGAGTGGAAACAAACCAAAGACACCGTGGCTTACCTCCATGAGATACAAGTAGAGGTAAAGTAACATATTAATCCCTCTGTCTCCCCACAGTTTGCAAAGTATTATCAATTGAATAATATTACAAGAAAATTGTGGCTAGTGAATCACGGCCACTAATTTCAAAGGGGCTGAATTTAAAGTACTGCCCTATATGAACTGCATTAGATGATATAGCTGAAGGACATTATATCCAGTGGGCAGTTCCATGTATATTCAGTATCAAGTTTTAACATATTCAACAAACTACCACATATATTCAGAATATATTCTTATACTCAGTAAGGATTAAGCGCTGACAGATCTAGCGGGTAATCATATGTATTCAGCATGAACTTTTATTATACTCAGCGATCCGCCATATGTATTCAGCGTATACTTCTATACTCAGCAAAGATTGAACACCGATATATTCATTAGGTGACTATATGAACTTTTAATGTAATCAACGATTTGCCACATGTACTCAGCATATATCCCTATACTCAGCAAAAACTGAATATTGATGTACCCAATGGACAGCTATATAAGACTTTAATGTATTCAGTGATCTACTAGATGTACTCAACATACACCTCTATACACAAAGACTGAATATTGAATATTAATGTAACTAATGGGCAGCTATATGTATTCAGAATGAACTTCTTATATCCAGCGACCAATTATATACATCAGATGTGAATATTTATATCCAACAAAGGCTGTTCTTATATTCAGTAAAAAGTGGATCTATCTAGTATAAACTTAAGGAGTATATGTAAAGTAATTTATTCGTCTATGAAACAGTACATTATTGGTGGGATTTTCCGATACAATAACATAGTAACATAGTACATAAGGCCGAAAAAAGACTTTTGTCCATCCAATTCGGCCTGTCATCCTGCTAGTTGATCCAGAGGAAGGCAAAAAAAAAAAAACCCTGTGAGGCAGAAGCAAATTTTCCCCACTTAAGGGGAATAAAAAATTTCTTCCCGACTCCAATCAGGCAATCACAATGACTCTCTGGATCAACGACCCATCTCTAGTAGCTCTAGCCTGTAATATTATTATACTCCAGAAATACATCCAGTCCCCCCTTGAATTCCTTTATTGTACTCACCATCACCACCTTCTCAGACAGAGAGTTCCATAGTCTCACTGCTCTTACCGTAAAGAATCCCCTTCTGTGTTTGTGTGCAAACCTTCTTTCCTCCAGACGCAGAGGATGTCACCTCGTCACAGTCACAGTCCTGTGGTTAAATAGATTATGGGAGAGATCTCTGTACTGACCCCTGATATATTTATACATAGCAATTAGATCTCCGCGCAGTCCTCATTTTTCTAAACTGAATAACCCTAATTTTGATAATCTTTCAGGGTACTGTAGTTGCCCCATTCCAGTTATTACTTTAGTTGCCCTCCTCTGAACCCTCTCCAGCTCTGCTATGTCTGCCTTGTTTACAGGAGCCCAGAACTGTACACAGTACTCCATGTGTGGTCTGACCAGTGATTTGTAAAGTGGTAGGACTATGTTCTCATTACGGGCATCTATGCCCCTTTTGAAGCAACCCATTGTCATATTGGCCTTGGCGGCAGCTGCCTGACACTGTTTTTTGCAGCTTAGTTTGCTGTTTATTAAAATTCCTAGATCCTTTTATGAATATGTTCATAAATTTTATATATATATTATATTTATATATGTTCATTAATTATATATATATATATATATATATATATATATATATATATATATAGCACTTATTTTGTGTATCTAACAATTAAGCCTATACCTGCAAGTACAAAAGTGATATATTCTGTTTATACCCTCGCCCTCAATTAGGAGCAAGGATAGAGACTGATACTTTTCCTGCTAATTATATATATATATATATATATATATATAAATATATATATATATATTTATTTATTTTATCCCTTTCTTATTTTATATATATATATATATATATATATATATATAAAATGCTTTTTTATATTTTTCATTTGAATAAATACGTACGTTGTTTGATAAAACACCAGATTCAAGAGTACCTTCCTCGCCATAATTATTAATTCATATAATAATAATATGCACGTGCATGTTAGTTTCATAACATATTTATTATAGGATAGCTTAATTTGATTGAATCATAAAAAACGATTAGACATACAATATGGTACTATACCTTGTGCTAAACCAATGGTAGGTGACTGTGTAATCTATGACTGAAATCGGATCTATGGGGGATTAGTTGAGATATTATATATGTACAGTTTACATGTATGTACTAAGTAAACTGTATACTAGTAGATTAAAAACATAATTCTAGCACTTGAGGATTGCAATAAAAGTTTTAATTTATTATCAATATTAAAAACAGTCCTTGCAGCAAACAAAGGGACATTCCCCCATGATAGTCAGTCTATGTGTTTCGGACTAAGCCTAGTCTTTATTCACGGTACAAACCAAAATGACCCTCTTTAAAAAGGTGAAGAATCATGTGATATATTCACAACTTCACAAGAAAGCAGGCTCATGAACCGAAACACAGGGATAAACCCTTTCAATGCAGAATAAGTATAACATTGCTAGATGTGACAACATATATAATCTATATTCTAATAAAGATACATAAATACATGTAAATTATCATTTTAATAGAAATACATAACATCTTGTTCAGACCATGAGGGTATCTAGTTTGCAAAAAAAAAAAAAAAAAACTTAAAATAAATCTCCCGATTGAGAATTTTTCTAATATGATCTCCCCCCCTACATAGTCTGAACACTCTTTCAATCCCTAGAAAAGAAAAACGATTAAAATCTCCTCCATGAATATCTCTAAAATGTCTGGTTAGAGAGGATTTTTTTTTTTCCAGTAGCTGCATGAGATATATGTATTCTTATGCGCACTTTTAAAGGACCACTAGTTTGCCCTACATATTGAAGATTACAAATAGAGCAGATGACTAAATATACTACATGTGTAGTGTTGCAATTGATATGAGTGTATATCTTGTATTCTTCTGATGTAGTGCTCCATTTGTAAATTTAAATATGTAGGACAAGCTATTGGGCCACTAAAAGTGTTCATATTTGGAAACTTCTCAATTGGGAGGTTTAATATATTTTTTTATTCCAAAATAGATACCCTCAAGACCGGAACAAGCATCAAGATGTTATGTATTTCTATTTAAATGATTAATTTATGTGTCTTTATGTATCCTTATTAGAATATAGATTATATATGTTGTTTCATCTAGCAATAATATACTTATTCTGCATTGAAAAGGTTAATCCCTTTGCTTTTGTTTCTTGTGAATATATCACATGATTCTTCACCTGTGAGTAAGAACGGCTTTTTAAAGATTGTCATTTTGGTGATTGTGGGCCAAATCTTTGACTATTGATAAACTAAATGTGGTGTTCACACTGAGACACATATGGTATTATAGAAGATAAACCTTCTGGAATGATCTTATGGATGTCAGCAGTGTACAATTGTATGGTTTGCAAAGCTCCATAGGCACCTGAAGGAAGCAAAGGAGAGAAAAACAATCAGAAAATATAAGTACACTATATTCCAAAATTTCATTTTATCATATTTAGGTTTTAATAAAGTTGATTTGAAAGTTTAGGTACATTTTAAATGTGTGTATACATGCACGCAGATATATATATACTACTTACAAAAAGTTAGGGATCTTTGGCTTTCGGGTGAAATTCATGAAAAAAGTAAAAATTTCACACTACAGTGATATATCATAAAAGTTGGGCATTTAAGGAGAAGTGTGCAGTGGTGATTTCCTCATTTCAAACAATTTATTGAAAAAAATCCCAACAACAGTGGTGGGTATACCCCCACAAAAAATGGCAATGTTTCAAACACTTGTCAAGTAGTCTTGAGCATCTATTACAGCTTGACAACAACGTCTCATGCTGTTCACATGTCTACTTTTTGTCTGCTGAGGCATGGCATCCCTCTCTTCTTGAAGGGCAGCCCTCACATCATTGAGGTTCTGGAGTACAGAGTTACGAGCCTCTACATGGCGATTCAGCTGATCCCCTAGTTTTCAACTAGAAAGTGCAGGCCACCCTATTTAAGGTACCCCAGTCTCCAGCGGCCATTCCCTAATGATGCAACCTCGATAAGCTGGTGCTTGTCATCCATGAAGATGATATTAGGCCTCTGTTGTTCATGAAGAGGCACAATGACTGGATAAATGATGTTAATCAAGTAGTATGGGCTTGTCACTGTACCATTCACAAAGTGTAGGGCAGTTCTGTATTAACTAGACACACCTGCCCACACTCTACTACCACCAAAGGCTCGTCTGGTCACAACAGTGGCTGATGTATGGCGCTCTCCTTGATGTCTCCAACATCATTGGCAGCCATCATTTTAGCTCAGTGTAAATCGACTTTCATCAGTGAACAGCACTGAGGCCAACTGGTCCCTCGTCCAGCGCAGATTCTCCATGGCCCATGCATGACGATGATGTATGTGGTCAGTTACCCTGGCAGGTCATCTAGCAAGCAGACCACGCTGATATAAACAGTTTGACGTGACACTTTGGTGCCTTTCCCCTCCCTTAAATGTGCCTGGAGTTTTTTGGCATTTATCATCCGGTTCCACAGGGTATTGTTCACGTCAGTGTCGAGTGGGGCCAAAGGATGTCCACTTCTATGTCTTTCTGTGACTCTTCCAGTCTCTCTGTATCTTTGTTGCAACCTGCTAATGACACTCTGTGACACTCTAAACTCAGTGACCACTTCCGTCTGAGAACATCCTGTTTGAAGCCTCACAATGGCAAGGTACTGTTGATCAATTGTTTGGTGTCATCTTGGTCTCATGATGTCAAAAAATGAACAGCATGATGAGGAGGACTGTTTAAATACCAATTCTAATTGAACCAGGAAATTTACTGTGCGATTCATGGATCAAACACTTGTTGTGAATTTTGCCATTAAGCTCCTTGTTAGAGAACAGCAATTTGCGCAAAAAAGAACTGAAACATTGAACAGTTGGACATGTGCATTCAAAAGTTTAGAAAAGGTCACATTAAGTTCATCTATAATGGTTAGCGTGCATGTTAGGTTTATCCTTAAATTTCACCCAAAAGCCAAATATCCCTAAGTTTTTGTGAGTAGTGTATATATAGTAATCTATATTTCAATGATTAATGTAATAGTTTGCTATTTAACTGCATCAAGTAACAACATACAAATATGTTTACCTTTATGAATAAAATATTAGGACATGTTTTAATGCTTGTAGCAGTAAAGTTTATGCTGACAAGGCATCATATCATGTACTCTGTATATACTATTACTGTAACATACTAGAATACAAGACTGCTGAAGATGGCTTACTTCAATTTATTGTTATGAACATGGAAAAATCCCGCCGAAGCAGCATTTTTCACTTCATTTACTTATGTCCCAGTTGGTTCTCCTCGGCATGATTCTGCTCATACTTAGTTGCTGTAATTGTTGGTTAATTCTCAGAATTAGCAATTTGATTAGGAAATTATTATATGGAAATGAAATTAAATCTACTCAAACTAGGAGATGTTGTAGATTTTTGTTAAATGAGTCAGGCAGTGGAGATCCTGACCTGGAGTGAAGCTCATTAACATAGCTAACCACACCTACTTCCCCACCCATATTTTAAAGCTGGAGCGAGTGGTGAGAAAATGCAAAAAGTTACAAAATTTTACTCAAGTTCAAAAAGTTCAAGATTTCTGGAGTGATGGCATGACAAATCATATCCTGTATGTTTGGTTTTATTATGATCTCTGACTATTTACTTAAATGTATTATTGACTAGTATTAGCTGTACAAGCAGCTAATACTAAGTACAAACATTTATGGCAAATTGGTGGGATATCACATCACAGCCCTCCCACAGACAGGGGCTCCATAGATGTGCTGCAGCTTCAGTTCATTCCAGAGGACATTAGCCCCGGGTGTCTGCTGTATGACGCCCACCGCTCTTGTTCCATCTTTAAATACCCGGCCAATGCCGTACATGTAAATTCACCAGTGATAATGCTTTTTAGGGCTAGCTCAGCTGAATGTAATGATACCTATCACTTAACAATTAATTGCTCCCTTCTGAAGAAAAGAGTTCATTGAAACCATATGCAAATGAGCTGTTCAGTGGGCTAGCTCAGCTGAATGTAATGATACTTATTATCTGTTGCTTTAGTTTGGAGAAAAAGTACTTTTCATCAATTTAAAAGTGCACCAAGGGTGGGTCTAAGCCTTTCTGCACACCCTTGCTCCTCTTAATTTCTCTGCCAGACCTTTGATTGACAGAGCCAGGTGAGATGACTATGCAGGGACCTGGCCCTGTCTATGAAGAGGGAGAGGGAAGGGCTGGCAGAGGAACAGGGGAGGCAAGGGTGTACAGAGTGGTTTTGGCCCACCCTTAGTGCACGTAACAGCTCCTTTTACCTAATGTGAAACTATTAAGAAAATGTCTTTGCTGAGACATAAATAAAATTAGTGATATCCTGTGCTGCTGTCTTCATGTTCGCAGCTTCTATTCTGCTAATGAAATGGCATGTAAATGACAGCACTGTTTATTGGCAGATACATACAGCATGTCCTTTCTGAACCATTACATTTCTCTCAAGAGAGGTACTTCACACAATGATCTTGGTTTGAGCTTTATAACTTTAAGCTCCTGGGCCTCAAAGCAAAATCTTTGACCGGAAACCCCAACTATCACATGCCATTTCTAGTACTGGTACTACTTCTACAGCATACTGTAAAAAACTTTTTGCCTAAGACCCAGATGCAAACAGAACTTCTGTACTCCTAATATAGTCACAAGATCATATTGCAGACAGTTTAAAGAACAACTGTTGTTTCAGTTTTCATAAATGAATAGAACAGGCAAATATAAGAAACTTTGTACTATATCTTACCAGAGAAAGATGCTTCCTACTTATCAGTCTTTACTAGTATACGGGCAGATATGATTCCAGTTAGTCTTTGCCAATCAGCTCAGAAAAAAAATATAGAATTACAGTATAGACTGCAGGGAATTAAACTGCTAAAACAAAAGAGTCCTTTAATGGCCAGAAATAGTGCTATTCCTCATGTACACCCATGTGGCAGCTTATTCTAAAAAATACCGGAAATGACTGTAGCACATTTAAGTGTTTCTGATAATATGTTCTACCCTATAATAGTTTCTACTTGCCATTATAGCACATACAATCAAAATGCTTTTTAAACATTAAAGGGGTATTGCTACATCAGTAGCCAGGGACAACAGAAGTACGTGGGGCCAACAAAATACAAACTGTGCAGCACAGTATAGTGCCTCTATAGTTCTCCAAAAATAAAGCAACAGATAGTTATAAGTATCATTACATTCAGCTGAGCTAACCCAACAAGGCATTATTCCGGGTATAACAGTGAATTTCCTGGTAACAGATTACCTTTAAGTATTTCAAGAAACTGTGTGAGCCTCATGTATCATGGCTGTCTTTGTTGTCTATAACAACCAATCAGAGCTCAGCTTTCATTTCTTATACTACTCTGGAAAATATGAAAGCTTGCTCCATGGGCAAGATAGCAGCCTTGATACTTGAGGCCACCATAGTTTCCTAAAATGTGTAAGCCATTTAGGCAAAAGTTGCTTTTACTTTGTATGTCGAATTTTACATGGAATCTTCATCTCGATTATACCTGGATTGTTAAGCTATAGCTTTTCTTTTATTGATCTATTTTTTGTTTTTTCATTTTACCACTTATCTATGCTGTGTGTCACAGTTACTCTAGTGATTGACAGCCCCTTCTTCTGCTTTAATGTAAAAATATCTGACATTGAAGGAATCAGTAAATGCTGTCCACTAAAATGTCTGAGAACTCCTCGGTGGGAAGTCAATGATTCTCATTAGAATGTATAATGATGATTACTGGGAGATTATCTATGAATATGACATTTCAGCAAATCCTTGTCTAAATGTTGAATGAGGTAACTTCATCTCTCATCTGAAATACAAGAATTGATTTGAATATCTTGGTTCTTTCTATTGGTCTTTTTAGGAGAATATATAAACGCTGGCTATTTATAATATGACATGATGGATAGATATCTATAAAAACTAGTTTATAAATTGATATACAATAGGCATTCTTTCATAGGTTATCACCATCTCTATGGTGAAAAAGCCCACTCTTATGAATAATAGAGTGTTCTACATGGGTATTATGTAGGTAATAAATGCAGTTTCTCCTCTGACTATCAGGAGAGTTATAAAACGCCATGCATTAGTTCTGCATCCTGATATTAAATCATTTTAGTTTGTCAGGTGGATCTAGCAAAGTTTAACTCATGAGGTCTGCATAAACTGAGAGCCATAAGGCTATGTAAGGCTTTTGAAGTGTTTACATGGGCTTGAGCTCTCCTGGGTAATATATGGAATGAGAGATATGATTTGATAAGAAGGCACATGCTTCTGCGTGCTCTGATCTTTCTTCTGTTATTGCTTTTGAGAAACAGCCTTGTATTTAAAGTATTTTTGTGCCAAGTATATCTAGGAATAGCATTGCCTATTATTTTCCAGAGCTCAGGTGATAGATGCAATAATTTAATATATACTGATGTGAGTGTAGTACCCTTGAATCGATGTATGGTTTAATGGAAGTCAGTGGGTGGTGTTCTACAAATATGATTTATGTATTTAAAATAATTAAGAACTGCATAAACATTCATAGCTGTGTCCTTTATAAGTCATCCTCTATGGATTACAGCTCTGAAGCCTCCCCCTTTAATTCTGATGTACCGTACTTTAGTATGAGCGAGTACCCTGAGGTGTCTGTTTTGTCTGGGGCTATAACCTAGTGTTGAAAATATTGCTGTTGATGAAGACTAAGGAAACTTTTGGGCACTAATAGAAACTGTAATGGTCTAGTATTCTATACTGACACCAAAAAAAGAAAATAAATGAAGGGAAAGGCTAACAATTTGACTATAGCGAGGATAGGTATATTGTTAGAAGGCAAGGATCAAGGGCCCGTTGATTTGTGGTCTGTCTGAATCTGTGGACACAGGTTGCCTGTTCCCATACTATATCAGTTCTTTAGTTGCACTTTGGGGTTTAATGTTTGGTCGATTCAATACTAGACTCTTGTCTGAGGGATTTCCTCTGTACATTTTGCTACTGTAAGACATATTTATTCTGTAGTTCATGGAAATTACCATGTGATTTATGTACTTACCTATATTCATCTCCTGCAGTACTTAGCATGATGGAATTTATGAATGCTCTCTGCAAAACCCTTAACCATATTTTTATGGTAGTGATGGCTAACCTCTGGCACTCCATCTGTGGTGAAACTACGACTCTCAGCATGCTCTATTCATTTCTATGGAGGTCTGAGAACAGCCAAGCAAGTGTGTTTCTGGGGAGTTGTAGTTTTACCACAGCTGGAGTGCCGGATTTTAGCCATCACAGTTCTATGGTCTAGTAGGATGAATTCAGGGAAGGACCAGCCATAGACTCTACAGTGAAATGTCTCGATGGGGCAATGCACATGGGCTGCCCGAGCTCTCCTAAAGACCACCAGCTAGGTATATATTGATTTGATGCTCTCAGTATATAGGAGCATCAAGTACTTATGCACATGGCTAGCAGTCATGAGTGCCCTCCAGAATTCTACTGTATTGCCATCCTCAGAACAGTGATACACATTTTGTGCTACACTGTGGTATTTGGTTCTGCTGGGGTGGTATTTTGTGCTGCACTATGGTATTGTTGGCCCCACGTACTTCTGTTGTCTCTGGCTACTGATGTAGCAATACCCCTTTAAAGTTTAAAAAGCATTTTGATTGTATGTGTTATAATGGCAAGTAGAAACTAACCCACGTATTATAGGGTGAAACATATCAGAAACACTTGAAAGTGTTACAGTCATTTCAGGTATTTTTTTTAAAATACATGGGTGTACATGAGGAATAGCACTATTTCTGGCCATTTAAGGTCTTGTATCCGGCATGTTTTACCAGTTTATTTCCCTGTGATCTGTACTGTAATTCTATTTTTTTTCTGAGCGGATTGTCAGAGACTAACTGGAATCATATCTGCCCATTTACTACACATAAAGAAACAGGATATCTAATTATTAACTCTCTGTAGCACAACCTCAGAAGCAGCAGCAGTAATGGAGGACAGAAGAACTAAGCTATTTAGATGTAAATCCCGCAGCGAGTTAGACTGCAAATTACCTCCTCCTTCCCCCTCCAAAGACTTTGATGTAATCTGTTCCTTAAGTGAGCAGGCAGCCCTTCTTCACTAAAGATGGATTTGAGCAGTGAATTGAGAATTGGTGAAGAAGAGGGAATGTAGAAGTGAAGACTGATAAGTAGGAAACATCTTTCTCTGGTAAGATATAGTACAAAGTTTCTTATATTTGCCTGTTCTATTCATTTATGAAAACTGAAACAACAGTTTTTCTTTAAACTGTCTGCAATATGATCTTTCAACTATATTAGGAATACAGAAGTTGTGTTTGCATCTGGGTCTAAGGCAAAAAGTTTTCTACAGTATGCTGTAGAAGTAGTACCAGTGCTAGAAATGGCATGTCATAATTGGGGTTTCCTGTCAAAGATTTTGCTTTGAGGCACAGGAGCTTAAAGTTATGAAGCTCAAACCAAGATCATTGTGTAAAGTGCCTCTCTTGAGAGAAATGTAATGGTTCAAAAAGGACATGCTGTATGTATCTACCAATAAACAGTGCTGTCATTTACGTGCCATTTCATTAGCAGAATAGAAGCTGTAAACATGAAGACAGCAGCACAGCATATCACTAGTTTCATTTATGTCTCAGCACAGACATATTCTTAATATTTTCCCATTAGGTAAAATTTCAAGGCAGTTGCTGCTACAATAAGAAGTGTTATCTCTATTGAACTTTAACAGTAAGTGTAGAAGCATGAAATTTACACACAGGGGCGTAGCTTAAGGCTCATGGGCCCAGGTGTAAGAGTTCAGCTTGGGCCCCCCTTCCCTCAGTGCTTTGTGTGTCTTCTTATGCAGCACAAGTGTCTCTGGGCCCCTTCAGGCTTCTGGGCCCGGTAGCGATACCCCCTATATCTACGCCCCTGTTTCCATACTTGATGCAGTGGATTACCAACCTGTACATGTAATAGAAGTCATCTTTTTTCCACCGAAATGCTGACTTTTCTTGTCTCTTATATTTATTGGTGGCCTGTGTAACATTGAAAATGAAACAAAATATACACTTAGCAAAACTACAGATTTGTCCACAGGATAGCTGATAACTAATTGATCCCCTTGGATCCCCATTGATCCTGAGGACAGGAGACCTTGTTGTGATGCTGTGGCAGATTGAGCATGCACCCTGCCACTCTATTTATTCTCAATGGAACTGCCAGAGATAGCAGAGTACAGCACTTAGCTATTTCCTGTAGTTCAATAGAATATGAATGATTTTCTGCTCCATCAGGGTGGAGTTATGGGACCCCCATTATTGGGATCAGTGCGAGTCCCAGGGGCCAGATCCCCACTAATCAGGATAGGGATAACTTTTAATCAAGGGACAACCCCTTTAAGTGCAGGGGACTGTCATCCTCTCACAGGAAGAAAAAAGTGCTGCTGACCATTACTATTATAAACCATCAAAAAATGTGGTGATAAGGAAGCAGGATGCGCTCATACCCATATGCAGTTGTGCATTTCTGTAGGGGAGCACATCCTGCACTTGTAGTCCGTTGCTAATGGCAATCACCAGCAAAAAATGCATACAATGGATGATGCCAGCAACGGACTACAAGTACCACAATGGACATCCTACATAAGATGAAATTTATGTGGATGTGGCAAGAATTCAGAACAAACACAGAACCAGAGATAGGTGCACGCTGCCGTCACACTAAACCCTCACACTGATGTTAAAAATTGAGAGTTAGTTCGACATATCCTACTAGGAGGACGTGTCTTAAGCCTCGGGCACCAGCGTCAAGGTCTCTCAAGTAGCCCGTGGGCCCTAACACTCACCTACCTGCGCCATATGGGCGATATCAGGGGCCAGTGGGCAATTACAGGAGCATTAGGACGACTCACAAACATCTCCTCTGTTACCTCCAGCATGTGGCCATGCTTGCAATGGGAGGTGGGAGGTGTCTATGAGCCCTACCCAAAACTGACTGATATAGCCCAAGGCAAAGCAGGTGCACCCAAATGTGACCTGAAGATGAAAAACAGGCACATTTAAAATGGAGTTTATACACCTCCATACATATATATATAAACCATCAAAAAATGTGGTGATAAGGAAGCAGGATGCGCTCATACCCATATGCAGTTGTGCATTTCTGTAGGGGCTATATCAGTCAGTCTTGGGTAGGGCTCATAGACACCTCCCACCTCCCATTGCAAGCATGGCCACATGCTGGAGGTAACAGAGGAGATGTTTGTGAGTCGTCCTAATGCTCCTGTAATTGCCCACTGGCCCCTGATATCGCCCATATGGCGCAGGTAGGTGAGTGTTAGGGCCCACGGGCTACTTGAGAGACCTTGACGCTGGTGCCCGAGGCTTAAGACACGTCCTCCTAGTAGGATATGTCGAACTAACTCTCAATTTTTAACATCAGTGTGAGGGTTTAGTGTGACGGCAGCGTGCACCTATCTCTGGTTCTGTGTTTGTTCTGACCATTACTATTGCTGAATACCAATGGGTGACTACACTGCTCTTCACGGAGTATGGAAACCTTGGGCTTTCTCTGGCTGACTGGAGCGCCTGTTACGAGACAACAGTCTAGCCTAGAACTTCTCACATAGATTATCAGTTAGGGAACCTAACAAATAAAAGGGGGAGTTACCGGACGCCGTTATGTTCAAGCAAAGTTGCATCAAATGGAGGGGCCCCACCCATGGTGCACTAAAAACCTTATTTGTATCAAACAAAGCATGTCTCAGGATTAGAGGACAGGATTTTCACAGGAAAGGATGGTTAGGTTTCACAGCATCTTACCTACAGGTGGTAGGTTTACTGCCCTGATTTTGGAGCTGACAGATTGCCTCTATAAAATACATGTTGTAGTTTTTGGTTGCTGGTATCCTAGTGAATCCCATGGATAATAACAGGATAAGTAAACTTTACTTCGCAGGCTAAATCATGCTGGTCCGAACAAATTAAACACTTGCAATATAATGCAGTTAAACATATTATTTTCTGCATTGTCAAGATACATTTAAAGATCATGACCAAAGAATGACGAAGTTACAAATCCATAGAGTAAAAAGACCCTGAACAGTCAAGAGCAGTGGATGGTCATTAATACTGCCGTGTTAATACATCCATATTACCCTTATACTAAATATGTGCAATACAAGGTTACGTTTACTATTAAGACCAAATACTGTATAAAAGAAAACTTAAAAGCTATTAATTTGTTGGAGGCTACCAGGACTTTTACGCTTTAATTTAAATTCCCTAATGATGAAAATAGGTTGCAGGTGAATTGTATTCATTTAATCTTGTAATATAAGTTCGTGGCAGGGGGTCTAGTGATGATAAATGAGAACAGTGCAAAGCTTCTAGCCTCCAGCTTCCTCCTAAGCTCAATTTATACCATACCTGCTTTATTATTGCTTATGGAACAGGATGTAGAAGAAAAAAAAAATAGTGTTATCGATATACTCCATGTATTATTATTTGTGCCTATTATCACGGTAAGAGTAGATAATAGATTGTGTTACAAATCAGATGCTTACAAACATGGCTTTGTTATATTTAAAATGTACAATCCACTTCATACACACAGCTGAATATGGAAACATTGTAATGTATCAAGTCATCAGGGTTTTCATCAGTGAATGCATATCTGACATGGAGGATGACACAATGGAGTTGATTGCTTTCCAAATAACATAATGCTCTTTATGACTGTACATGTTTCCTATTATGAAGATGTTACCAATAGACTTCAGGGAATATTCATTAAAGGCATGCAAGATGTATATCACTTTACTGATCCTATATTAGCATTTGAATATAATCTTGTACTGGAATTACCTTTATCATGATGCTTGATTTTCATGTTTGCATTGGTAAAACTTAATATTAACAGCAATTCTTTGGATTTAAGAAGCTCTGATAGTCTATGGACAAATGCGGTGGACTTAATGTACATTTTCAGTGCAAATTCTACACACAAAATCCATGATAAAGTTTACTAGAATGCATGTTAATATACAAATGTACATATACAGTAGTTTAGAAAATGTCATTCATACACTACTCACAAAAAATTAGGGATATTTCACTTTTGGGTGAAATTTATGGAAAACGTAAAAAGTTCATGCTACAGTCATATTATATATTATATTATATTATATTATATCATGAAATTTGGGCATTTAAATAGAAGAATGCAATGGTGATTTTCTGATCTCAAGCAATTTTTGAAGCAAAAGCCAACAACAGTGTTGGGTATACCCTCACATAAAATGTCAGTGCCTCAATTACTTGTAATGTGGCCTTGAGCATCAATTACGGCTTGACAATGATGTCTCATGCAGTTCACAAGTCAACTTATTGTCTGCTGAGGCATGAATCCCACTCTTCTAGATGGGCGGCCCTCAGGTTGACGTTTTGGGGTACAGAGTTACCAGCCTGTACACGCTGATCCCATAGGATTTCAAAGGGATTTAGGTCTGGAGGAAGTGCAGGCCACACCATTTGAGTAACAGTAAGAAAGCGGGGTAGAGGGAAGAGTGCCAGGGAGGCTAGCCCTGATCTGACACACCCCAACAAGTTTGCACGGTTGGCAGATGAGGGGGATGACAGTTCAGGGACGGCACCGCTGCAGCCAGACACTTCCTCTGCCAGTCAGGGGAATGTCAGCTCCAGTAAGCAGGGGACCAGGAGAGCAGGGCAGGCCAGACAGGTGCTGGTAGTGGGAGACTCAATTATTAGGGGTACAGATAGGGCAATCTGTCACAAAGATCGTGATCGCCGAACAGTGTGCTGTCTTCCTGGCGCTAGAGTTCGACACATCGCGGATCGGGTTGACAGATTACTGGGAGGGGCTGGAGAAGATCCAGCGGTCATGGTCCATATCGGAACCAATGACAAAGTTAGAGGAAGGTGGAGAGTCCTTAAAAATGATTTCAGGGATTTAGGTCAAAAGCTTAGGGCAAGGACCTCAAAAGTAGTATTTTCTGAAATACTGCCTGTACCACGAGCCACACAAGAAAGGCAGCGGGAGATTAGGGAGGTTAACAAGTGGCTCAAGAACTGGTGTAGGAAGGAGGGGTTCGGGTTCATGGAGAACTGGGCCGACTTCTCTGTTGGCTACAGGCTCTACCGTAGGGACGGGCTGCACCTCAATGGGGAAGGGGCAGCTGTGTTGGGGAGAAAGATGGCTAGAAGGTTGGAGGAGTGTTTAAACTAGGGACTGGGGGAGGGTAATTACGTTATAGGAGGGGAAGATATTGCAGATAGAGACCAGGGGCGAGGTAGTGTGTCTGGGGGAGGAATGGAAGGGGGACTAGAACAGCTCAGAATGAAAGATGTAGGGTAAAAATACACATAAACCTCTCAAATGTATGTATACTAATGCCAGAAGCCTGACTAACAAGACTGGTGAACTGGAATTAGTGATGTGTGAGGAGGACTATGACATAGTGGGAATAACTGAGACATGGCTGGATGATAGCTATGACTGGGCAGTTAATATAAAAGGTTACAATCTGTTTAGAAAGGATCGTCAAAACCGGAGAGGTGGAGGAGTCTGCCTCTACGTGAAGTCGTGTCTAAATCCCGTACTCGAGAATACATCTCTGAGGGACATGAACATGTGGAGTCACTGTGGGTAGAAATACATGGAGCAAAAAACAATAATAAAATACTAATAGGAGTGTATTATAAACCACCTAATATACCAGAGTCCACAGAAAATCTATTACTAAACGAGATAGACGAGGCGGCAAATCATAATGAAGTCGTTATCATGGGGGACTTCAACTACCCAGATATAGACTGGGAAACTGAAAGCTGTACATCCCATAAAGGAAACAGGTTCTTGGCAATAGCCAAAGACAATTTCCTTTCCCAACTGGTTCAGGACCCCACTAGAGGGACGGCCATACTGGACTTAGTATTAACCAATAGACCTGATAGAACAACAGATGTACAGGTTGGGGGACACCTGGGAAATAGTGACCATAAAGTTATAACCTTCCAATTATCCTTCAAACGAGAGTTTCTAAAGGGAGGAACAAAAATACCAAACTTCAAAAAAGCAAAATTTAGCCAACTAAGCGAGGCCATAGGCCTAACTAACTGGGACAAAGTCCTCAAAAATAAAAATACAACCATAAAATGGGAGATTTTTAAAAGCATTGTAACATCTAATTGTGAGAGGTACATACCTTATAGGAATAAAAGGCTAAGGAACAATAAGAGACCAATGTGGATAAATGGAACCGTAAAGAAGGCAATAAATGACAAAAAGAAAGCATATAAATCGCTAAAACAGGAGGGGAGTCAGGAAGCACTGATAAACTATAAGGAAAAAAATAGAATATGTAAAAACGAATAAAATTTGCCAAACTAGAGACCGAGAGATTAATTGCCAAAGAGAGTAAAACTAACCCTAAAATGTTCTTCAATTATATAAATAGTAAAAATATAAATCTGAAGGAGTCGGCCCTCTACATAGCAATGAGGGGGTGTTGCAGAGAGCGACGAGGATAAAGCAAAACTATTAAATATTTTTTCTCCACTATATTCACTGAGGAAAATAAACTGTCAGATGAAATGCAGAATGTAAAAGTAAATCCCCATTAAAAGTGCCCTGTCTGACCCAGGAAGAAGTACAACAGCGACTTAAAAAGATTAAAATAGACAAATCGCCAGGACCGGATGGCATACACCCCCGTATCCTAAGGGAATTAAGTGATGTCATAGCCAGACCATTATTTCTGATATTTACGGACTCTATAATAACAGGGAATGTTCCACAGGATTGGCGCATAGCAAATGTGGTGCCAATATTCAAAAAGGGTCCAAAAACAGAGCCTGGAAATTATAGGCCGGTAAGTTTAACATCTATTGTTGGTAAACTGTTTGAAGGGTTTCTAAGAGATGCTATTTTGGAGTATCTCAATGAAAATAAGCAAATAACGCCATATCAGCATGGCTTCATGAGGGATCGGTCATGCCAAACAAATTTAATCAGCTTCTATGAGGAGGTAAGTTCTAGACTTGACAGAGGCGAATCAATGGACGTCGTATATCTGGACTTCTCCAAAGCATTTGACACCGTACCTCATAAAAGGTTAGTATATAAAATGAGGATGCTCGGACTGGGAGAAAATGTCTGTATGTGGGTAAGTAACTGGCTGAGTGACAGAAAACAGAGGGTGGTTATTAACGGTAGATACTCAGATTGGGTCACTGTAACTAGTGGGGTACCTCAGGGGTCAGTATTGGGCCCTATTCTCTTCAATATATTTATTAATGATCTTGTAGAAGGCTTGCACAGTAAAATATCTATTTTTGCAGATGACACTAAACTGTGTAAAGTAATTAACACTGAAGAGGACAGTTTTCTGCTACAGAGGGATCTGGATAGATTGGAGGCTTGGGCAGAAAAATGGCAGATGAGGTTTAACACTGACAAATGTAAAGTTATGCACATGGGAAGGAATAATGCAAGTCACCCGTACATATTAAATGGTAAAACACTCGGTAACACTGACATGGAAAAGGATCTAGGAATTTTAATAAACAGCAAATTAAGCTGCAAAAACCAGTGTCAGGCAGCTACTGCCAAGGCCAATAAGATAATGGGTTGCATCAAAAGGGGCATAGACGCCCGTGATGAGAACATAGTCCTACCACTTTACAAATCACTGGTTAGACCACACATGGAGTACTGTGTACAGTTCTGGGCTCCTGTGAACAAGACAGACATAGCAGAGCTAGAGAGGGTTCAGAGGAGGGCAACTAAAGTAATAACTGGAATGAGGGATCTACAGTACCCTGAAAGGTTATCAAAATTAGGGTTATTCACTTTAGAAAAAAGACGACTGAGGGGAGATCTAATAACTATGTATAAATATATCAGGGGTCAGTACAGAGATCTGTCCCATCATCTATTTATCCCCAGGACTCTGACTGTGACAAGGGGACATCCTCTGCGTCTGGATGAAAGAAGGTTTGTACACAAACATAGAAAAGGATTCTTCACTGTAAGAGCAGTGAGACTATGGAACTCTCTGCCTGAGGAGGTGGTGATGGTGAGTACAATAAAGGAATTCAAGAGGGGACTGGATTTATTTCTGGAGTGTAATAATATTACAGGCTATAGATACTAGAGAGGGGTCGTTGATCCAGGGAGTTATTCTGACTGCCTGATTGGAGTCGGGAAGGAATTTTTTTTTCCCCTTAAGTGAGGAAAATTGGCTTCTGCCTCACAGGGTTTTTTTGCCTTCCTCTGGATCAACTTGTAGGAAACAGGCCGAACTGGATGGACAAATGTCTTTTTTCGGTCTTATATACTATGTTACTATGTTACTATGTTACCCATGTCTCCAGCAGCTGTTCCCTAATGATGCGACCTCGATAAGCTGGTGCATTGTTGTCCATGAAGATGAAAATAGGCCTGTGTTCGTGCAGAGGCACAATGACTGAATTAATGATGTTATAAACGGTTTACAAATGGTCTGATGTGACAGTTGGGTGCCTTTCACCTCCCTTAAAAGTGCCTGGATTTGTGTGCCATTCATCATCCGGTACCGCGGAGCATTGTTCCCAGTGAAGCAGTCATCAGTGTGGGATGTGGCCTAAGGATGTCCACTTCAATGCCTTTCTGTGGCTCTTCCAATCTCTCTGTAGCAACCTGCTGATAACACTCTGTGGCATTCTAAGCTCAGTGACCACTTCCATCTGAGAACATCCTACTTGAAGCCTCGCAATGCCAAGATACTGTTGATCAATTGTTTGGTGCCGTCTTGGTCTCATGATGTCAAAATGTGAACAGCATAATGAGAAGGACTGTTTAAATACCAATTCTAATTAAACCAGGAAAATTATTTGGTGATTCATGGACCAAAAACCAGTAGTGAATTTTGCCATTAAGCTTGTTGTTAAAAAACAGCAAGTTGTACAAGCAGTACTGAAACATTAAACAGTTGGACATGTGCATTCAAAAATTTAGAGAAGGTCACATTAAGTTCATCTATAAAGGTTAGAGTGCATTTTAGGTTCTTCCTGAAATTTCACCCACAAGCTAAATATCAATAACTTTTTGTGAGTAGTGTATGTAGTGGAAACAGTAGGGCAGATAGATTGTGATATATAGTGATCTAATCTGCAATCTGAAAAATTTGCATGCATCAGCACTTGTGACCGATTTCATAAATGATCCTGCGATCCTTAAGCCCCCTGTGTGAATAAGGCTGTAATGAGCATGTGTGACCACCACTTTTTTAATTTCTGTGGGACTATTAGAGCGCGGAACTGTGCACAAACTACTCCATTCTCACAGTTAATTCCAGGACCTTTTTTTCTTGAGTGATGGGGTCCTAGTAGTCTGACCTCCATAGATCATACAGTTATCACTTAGCCTGTAGATAGTTGATGGGAAAATCCCTTTCAGCTTTGAATCTCTTGACAAAACAACTATGTTGAAATTATGATTAAAAGTAGTTGAGCTCAGAACCCTCATAAAATATATTACAATGTACATATGAAATAAATAATCTAAAGTTATATAAAAATTCTTGCACTTGAAGCTTCAACTTAAAATGCTAACTTCCCATCCAATACCAATCTAAAGGATGAAGCTACAAAACAAGGAACAGCAGAATTTATATTACAATCCATATAGAACAGATTACAGTTAAGTTTTATATTTACTATTCCCTTTAACAAAATTCACAATATGGAATTTTCTGAAATCCCATACAATACATTTTTAGTGGTCATTGGTGACAAAGTGTAATAGTGTTCAATATACGAGTTACCACTTTGTTATAGGTAGCAGTAAATTATAAATAGGTTTAATTGCTTTTTTTGACATTAGGGACTCATAAACATGCAATGTCTTCATTTTGACGTAGCCAATGAATGGAGGCTGTCTCCAGAGAAAATTATTAATTCACCAGGTTTTGGGGTGTTGGATTTTTTATGTTACATTTTATGACTACATTATGGGATTATTTTTTTCCTCTAATACAACAATTTTAGTTTTTACATCATACCCACCTAATTACTCATTGTGAACATAATGAACAGAGTGATTTAAAATGAACATTCTTTATGAGAACAATAATATATGAGAGATTGATGACACTATTAAAATGGTAGTTTTTTTTCTTAGAAATGTTTCTGCTGGGTACATTATTGTCTTAAGACACATTGATGGATAATCAATTTTAAAATGAATTAACTATTAACACAGTACAGATGTGAACAGAGAAACAGAGTTTTTGGCTCGGATGAAAGATAAACCACTGCCAGCAGACAGGACCGATGATAACCCTTGAAGGGTGAGCCCAAGAACAATATACTTGTAATCTGTGCCACATTGTAAAGCTGCAATAGCAATGGGCATCTGGCTTGGGATGAATAGTAGGCCTGAACAAAAGGTTGCACTGTGAAAAGAAAATATTGCTGAAAGAAGAATTTTACATTTTTAGGCTGGCTTCTTATGTGCATAATAAGGTAATATACTGATCAGACTAAATTAACCAAATAATAAAAATCACAAGTGAGTTTAGGACTGGGCCATTTTCTGTTTTTTATTTCCAGTCTTCCTGGAGCTGTAACTTTTTTTTACTAATATTGCATACTATGTAGTGGGAAGCTGGAAAAAATTCAAAATGTGGTGGAAAAAATAAAGAGACAAATTTAACCCCATTGCATGGGTTTCATTTTTGCGGCATTTGGTAAAACTGACCTGTGCCATTCATTCTCTGGGTTAACAAAATTACAGTCGTGGCCAAAAGTTTTGAGAATGACACAAATATTAGTTTTCACAAAGTTTGCTGCTAAACTGCTTTTAGATCTTTGTTTCAGTTGTTTCTGTGATGTAGTGAAATATAATTACATGCACTTCATACGTTTCAAAGGCTTTTATCGACAATTACATGACATTTATGCAAAGAGTCAGTATTTGCAGTGTTGGCCCTTCTTTTTCAGGACCTCTGCAATTCGACTGGGCATGCTCTCAATCAACTTCTGGGCCAATTCCTGACTGATAGCAACTCATTCTTTCATAATAAGTTCTTGGAGTTTGTCAGAATTAGTGGGTTTTTGTTTGTCCACCCGCCTCTTAAGGATTGACCACAAGTTCTCAATGGGATTAAGATCTGGGGAGTTTTCAGGCCATGGACACAAAATGCCAACGTTTTGGTCCCCGAGCCACTTAGTTATCACTTTTGCCTGATGGCACGGTGCTCCATCGCGCTGGAAAATGCATTGTTCTTCACCAAACTGTTGTTGGATTGTTGGAAGAAGTTGCTGTTGGAGGGTATTTTGGTACCATTCTTTATTCATGGCTGTGTTTTTGGGCAAAATTGTGAGTGCAATCCACTCCCTTGGATGAGAAGCAACCCCACACATGAATGGTCTCAGGATGATTTACTGTTGGCATGACACAGGACTGATGGTAGCGGAGAATATGACTTTGCCCCAGTCCTCAGCAGTCCATTCACCATACTTTCTGCAGAAGATGAATCTGTCCCTGATGCTTTTTTTTGGAGAGAAGTGGCTTCTTTACTGCCCTTCTTGACACTAGGCTATCTTCCAAAAGTCTTCGCCTCACTGTGCGTGCAGATGCGCTCACACCTGCCTGCTGCCATTCCTGAGCAAGCTCTGCACTGGTGGCACTCCGATCCCACAGCTGAATCCTCTTTAGGAGACGATGCTGGTGCTTGCTGGACTCTCTTGGACGCCCTGAAACCTTCTTAACATGAATTGAACCTCTTTCCTTGAAGTTCTTGATGATCCTATAAATTGTTGATTAAGGTGCAATCTTAGTAGCCACAATATCCTGGCCTGTGAAGCCATTTTTATGCAACGCAATGATGGCTGCACGCGTTTCTTTGCAGGTCAACATGGTTAACAATGAAAGAACAATGATTTCAAGCATCACCCTCCTTTTAACATGTCAAGTCTGCCATTTTAACCCAATCAGCCTGACATAATTATCTCCAGCCTTGTGCTCGTCAACATTCTCATCTGAGTTAACAAGCTGATCATGCGCTGGCAGGCTGTAGATCTTAAAAAAACGCCATCTAAATCGCATATCAGACGCTGTTTTTTAAACAGCGTCTGATATGCCTGCTGCCTGCTCCTCTGGTGGTCCCTTTTGCTTCGGACCACCAGAGGACACAGGCAGCTAAAGTAAGTGCACCAATTACCACACCACCCCCCCGTCACTGATTAACCCCTGATTAACCCCTGATCACCCCATGTCACCCCCCGATCACCCCCTGTCACTAATCACCCCCCTGTAAGGCTCATTCAGACGTCGGTATGTGTTTTGCGGATTTTGCGGATCCGCACATTGCCAGAACTATATAGAAAATGCCCTTTCTTGACAAGAATAGGACATGCTCTATCTTTTGCGGAGCTGCGGCCTGATGTTTCGGGGCCGAAACCCGGAAGTTTGCTGCCGCTGCTCCGCAAATGCTGATGCGGAGAGCACATAGTGTGCTCTCCGCATCATCGCCGGACCCATTCACACTGAATGGGTCCGCATCTATTCCGCAGAATTGCGGAACAGATGTGGACATTTTTGCGGACGTGTGAATGGGGCCTTACTTCGAAAGCACTCCTATGTCCTTTCCCCTCTCTATTTTTTTTTGCACATTTTTTGGCAGAGATTTTTTCATCCACATTGATTGAAGCGAATGAAGAAATCTGTGCCGTTCATTTTTTTTTTCAGCCCAAAGGCTGAACTGAAAAAAAAAATCTCATTACCTGTATGCTCAATATAAGGAGAATAGCAGAAACTCCTAATGCTGGCCATACATGTAATGATTGCAGAGACCCTCAAATGCCAGGGCAGTACAAACACCTCACATGTGACCCCATTTTGGAAAGAAGACACCCCAAGGTATTCCGTGAGGGGTATTGTGAGTTCATGTACAATTTTATTTTTAGTCACAAGTTAGTGGAATATGAGACTTTGTAAGAAAAAATAAATAAATCAATTTCCGCTAACTTGTGCCAAAAAAAAAAAATCTTCTATGAACTCGCCATGCCTATCACACCTTGGGGTGTCTTCTTTCCAAAATGGGGTTACATGGGGGGTATTTATACTGCCCTGGCATTTTAGGGGTCCTAAAGCATGAGAAGAAGTCTGGAATCCATATGCGTAAATATGCCCTCCAAAAAGGTATTCATTGGAATTTGGGCCCCTTTGCGCACTTAGGCTGCAAAAAAGTGGCAGACATGTGGTATCGCCGTACTCAAAAGAAGTAGTGCAATGTGTTTAGGGGTGTATTTTTACATATACCCATGCTAAGTGAGAGAAATATCTCTGTAAATTGACAACTTTGTATAATTTTTTTTAAAAGTTGTCATTTACAGAGATATTTCTCACACCCACAAGTTAACGGAAATTGGCTTTTTTTTTTTTTTTCTTACAAAGTCTCATATTCCACTAGCTTGTAAAATTTTACATGAACTCACCATACCCTTCACAGAATACCTTGGGGTGTCTTCTTTCTAAAATGGGGTCACTTGTGGGGTATTTATACTGCCCTGGCATTTTAGGGGCCCCTAATGCGTGAGAAGAAGTCTGGAATCCAAATGCGTAAATATGCCCTGTGAAATCCTAAAGGTACTCATTGGAATTTGGGCCCCGATATTTCTCTCACCCAGCATGGGTATATGTAAAAATACACCCCAAAACACATTGCCCTACTTCTTCTGAGTACGGTGATATCACATGTGTGACACTTTTTTGCAGCCTTGGTGCGTAAAGGGGCTGAAAGTCCAACGAGTACCTTTAGGCTTTACAAGGTTGCTCACAATTTAGCCCCTCCCAAAATGCCAGAACAGTAAACACTCCCCACAAATGACCCCATTTCGGAAAGTAGACACCCCAAGGTATTCACTGAGGGGCATAGTCAATCCGTGGGAGATTTTTTTTTTTGTAAACGCTATAACTTTTACCCAAACCAATAAATATACACTTATTGCAATTTTTTTTTTATCAAAGACATGTAGAACAATAAATTTAGAGAAAAATTGATATAGAAATGTAGTTTTTAAAAAAAAATTACAACAGAAAGCGAAAAATTTCATTTTTTTGCAGAAATTTCGGTCATTTTTTTATTAATATCAAAAAAGTCAAAATGTTAGCATTAATGAAATACCACCAAATGAAAGCTCTATTAGTGAGAAGAAAAGGAGGTAAAATTAATTTGGGTGGTAAGTTGCATGACCGAGCAATAAACCGTGAAAGTAGTGCAGTGCAGAATTGTAAAAAGTGGTCTGGTCATTAAGGGTGTTTAAGCTAGGGGGGCTAAGGTGTTTAAGGAGTGTGTACAACATTTTGATCACTTTATACAAATATTAATTTGGTAAGGTGAAGCAACAAAAAAATAGCTGAATCAACCATTTTCCATTACTCTTTGCTGTATGAGGTAGATGATTTTTTATTTCAATAGTTCAGGTGTTTTAGCACGCAGTTTATTTTTATCTTGGGAAATAAGAAGTGATTTGAACTCTAACTTTTTAACCCCTTAAGGACACTGCCCTATTTCACCTTAAGGGCCAGGCCATTTTTTTCAAATCTGACCAGTGTCACTTTATGTGGTGATAACTTTTAAACGCTTTTACTTATCCAGGCCATTCTGAGATTGTTTTTTCGTCACATATTGTACTTCAGGACACTGGTAACATTTTGTCAAAAACGTTCTTTATTTTGTGTAAAAAAATACTAAATTTACCAAAAATTTTGAAAAATTAGCAAATTTTCAAGTTTCAATTTCTCCACTTCTATAATACATAGTAATACCTCCAAAAATAGTTATTACTTTACTTTCCCCAAATGTCTACTTCATGTTTGGATCATTCTGGGAACGCCATTTTATTTTTTGAGGACGTTACAAGGATTTGAAGTTTAGAAGCAAATCTTGAAAATTTTCAAAAAATTTTAAAAATCAAATTTTTAAGGACCAGTTCAGGTCTGAAGTCACTTTGTGAGGCTTACATAAAAGAAACCACCCAAAAATGACCCCATTCTAGAAGCTACACCCCTAAAAACTGATTTTACAAACATTGTTAACCCTTTAGGTGTTCCACAAGAGTTCATGGCAGATGAACATAAAATTTCAGAATTTCGATTTTTTGGCAAATTTTCCATTTGAATCCATTTTTTCCAGGAACAAAGCAAGGGTTAACAGCCAAACATAACCCAATATTTATTGCCCTGATTCTGTAGTTTGCAGAAACATCCCATATGTGGTTGTAAACTGCTGTATCGCCAAACGGCAGGGCATAGAATAAAGGGAATGTCATATGGTTTTTGGAAGGCAAATTTTGATGGACTGGTTTATTTACACCATGGCCCATTTCAAGCCCCCCTGATGCACCCCTAGAGTAGAAACTCCAAAAAAGTGACCCCATTTTGGAAACTACTGGATAAGGTGGCAGTTTTGGTGGTATTATTTTTAGGGTACATATGATTTTTGGTTGCTCTATAATACATTTTTGTGAGACAAGGTAATAAAAAATAGAAATTCTGAAATTTCCTCTCCATTTGCCATAAACTCATGAGGAACACCTTAAGGGTTAATAAAGTTTGTAAAATCAGTTTTACATACCTTGAGGGGTGTAGTTTCTTATATGGGGTCACTTTTATGGAGTTTCTGCTCTAGGGGAGCATCAGAGGAGCTTCAAATGGGACATGGTGTCAAAAAAACAGTCCGTCAAAATCTGCCTTCCAAAAACCATATGGCGTTTTCTTCATTCTATGCCCTGCCGTTTGGCCATATGACATTTTACGAGCACATATGGGGTGTTTCTGTAAACTACAGAATCAGGGCAATAAATATAGAGTTTTTTTAACTGTTAACCCTTGCTTTGTTACTGGAAAAAAAATAATTAAAATGGAAAATTTGGAAAAAATATCTGTTTTGGGATCATTTTTATAAAATTTTTGTGACTGTGTTCATCTGAGGGGTTAGGTCATGTGTTATTTTTATAGAGCAGATTTTTACAGACGTGGCAATACCTAATATGTCTACTGTTTTAAATTTATTTAGGTTTTACACTATAATATTCTTTGTTAAACAAATAAAAAAATATTTTAGTAATCTCCAGAGTCAGTTTTTTATTTAAGTTTTTGTCCAATTGTCTTAGGTAGGGGCTCATGTTTTGCGGGATGAGATGACAGTTTTAATGGCACTATTTTGGGGTGCATATGACTTTTTGATCGCTTGCTTTCACACTTTATGTGATGTTGGGTGACAAAAAACAGCTTTGTACAGTATTTTTTTTATATTTTTATGCGGTGTCCACCTGAGGGGTTAGTTCATGTGTTACTTTTTATAGTTTAGGTTCTTACGGACGCGGCGATACATAATATGTCTACTTTTTATTTATTTATTTAGGTTTTACACAATCATATAATTTTTGAAACAAAAAAATAATCATGTTTTAGTGTCTGCATAGCCTAATAATTTTTTTATTTTTTGGGCGATTTTCTTAGGTAAGGTATCATTTTTTGTGGGACGAGGTGAGGGTTTAATTAGTACCATTTGGGTGCTGACACTCTGCTTGCCAAGCTCGGCCATCCTGAAATTGAGCGGAGGGGCGGGCAAAGGATTGTGCGCCCGCCTGCTCCCCGCACCGCCTGTCGCACCGCCCACAAACCTCCCCCCCTCCCATCACAATGAGGGCATGGGGGGGAGGTTACAGAAGTAAAAAAAATATTTGCCAACATTTTAAAGTATCTTATCTGACCGCAGCGATCAGATACATCGCAAAGCACTGCAAACCGCAGGTCTGAATTGACCTGTGGTTTGCAACGATCGCCCCTACGGGGGGGGTCACAGTACCCCCCTCGGTATATGAACATGGTTCCTGCTGCACGATCGCGATAATTTTTTTTTTACACCCGATTTAATTTAGGGCTTATGAGTACGCCCTGTGTCCCTAAGGACTCGCACATTAGGGCGTACCCATATGCCCTATGTCCTTAAGAGGTTAAATATATTTAAGTTATTTTAGTTTCTTTTCTTTTTACACTTTTTAAATGTTTTCCAAGGGAACTTGAACATGCAGTCATCAGATGGCTTCTGCCATAGACTCCAGTGCATTAGCATTGAAGTCTATGAGATATTTGCCATGTTCCTATGAAGCCCACACAGCAGGGCTCTATTGGGACATAGCTCTGGCAGGCTTGGAATCCATCAGCAGGACAAAGTTTGCCACAGGGAATGAACATCTTCCTGAATCGCTGCTAGGGGGAGCCTTTCCAGCCATGGGAGCTCAGTGTTCTGGGATTTTCCAGTGTCAGGTGCCGTGGTCACATTTGGCTTTAGCAACTGAGGGGTTAAATATACTATAGTATTATAATATAGTATTATACTTGTTTTTGGTTTATTTCTGAAAATATCCTTTAGACTGGGTTCAGACCTGGGCGTTCGTGCAGCGCGTTTAATTCGCGCGTTTTTAACGTGCAAATTAAATCGCGCTGCACAAAATAGGAATCGCGCGTTTAACGCGCGTCCCTATTAAACTCTGTTTATGGGGACGCGCGTTAAACGGGCCAAAAAACGAAAACATACTTGCTTTTGCGTCGGCCGTTTTTAAGCGCGTCCGAACGCGCATAAAAACGTGCAAGTGTGAACCAGGCCCATAGGAATGCATGGGTACTGTACAGTTGTGCGTTTTTATGCGCGTTCGAACGCGCGTAAAAACGCTAAAGTGTGAACTGAGGGTTAGCTAAGGTTGTCTGATGTGAATCAGTATTCACTGGCATCGTAAGGCTACCACTGAAAGCATCCACATTTTATCTCATAGCTGTTTAACTTCATTGTATTATTTGGTCACATCTGTAGCTTTTTCTTTCACTGGTATATTAAGAATAAGGCCAGAGTCACAAATCCTTTTTTTATCATCACTATTAAAGCTGGAATTCAGTGTTGGTTTTTGTGTTTCCTCATAAACCTTGCTGTAGATCTATATTGGAAACCACTGTGCAAAGTCATTGGGGAATATTGGAATACATACTGCGATATATGTTTTAAGACCACGTTGGGATACAGCACATTTCCAATTTTTTTAAGCTTATTGTGCCTAGAGATTTGAGACCCAAAAGCATTATTGGATTTCCAGAATAATTACAGCTTGTGATTCCTACAGCCTTCTTCTAATTGCCAATAAACTCCTCCAAACAGTACAAAGGAAAGGACAATATGAAGATAATTCTACACCAACTAAAGGGATGTCAGAGACGGCGAATGGAATTTGCAGAGGATATTTCCTTCAAGTGAGTCTTTCACCATTATGCTAACAGTGTGTTTCCTTCTTATACAGGTGCAAATGTATATATACGCACACACAGATGTGGAAAGCTTTAACTTATGTGAGATCTAGATGCACTTTGAATTTAACTTGATATGCTATAGCCAGATATTACTGGCAAGTCAACATGCAGACATTTTGGATTTTGATGTGTTTTTTTTTTGTGTTTTGATGTTTGGGGTTTCCTTTAACATAACATGCGCTGGGTATAGCATTTTCCCTGGAGTTTTTTTCCCCCCATTGGCTTTCTATTCTCTAAAAACACCAGAAAAATGTGCATGGTTGAAATTTTACAAAATAAAAAGGGCCATAAAAAATGCTTGAAATTATTGGTATTTTTTTTACATTTAAAAAATCTGATTCATTAGTGCATGTGTAAAGGTGTGCAAGAGTAAAAGAAAAAAGGTCTTCGTTGGTTGTATTTGGTATGGCAGCGGTTATCCATCCAAATATATATCTTGGATAGCCCTTTTAGTTTGCAGTATTTTACCAGACATATTATTTGAAAAGTGTGCTTCACAGCAGAGGCTTTTTATAATGTTGATTGGAGAATAGTTGGTGTAAAGGTATACATGTAGTTGTCCAGGGATAGTTACAGTTTGTCAATTGCTCTATTACTCAAAGGGAGGACCATAGGTTTTGGATGCATTCTCCACACTCTTGACAAGGTTAGATAAGATCATATACAGTACGTCCTTAACACGACTGGCAACAATGCTTTCTGTTGTCATATTTCAGCAGCTACAGTGCGCACCAGCCTGATCACACAAAGCTGCTTTGATACATAAGATATCATCTAGAATGAACTCATCTATATAGTCGATGTATGCTTTGATTTTATCAGTTAGGAATATAATACAAACTGAAAAAGTAATTGCTTTGATTTATCTGTGGACAAATCCTAAGAGTACTGTTTATGTCCTGATTAGAGAACCAGTGTCCTATGCCTGTCTTTGAAGAGCACTAAAGTGACTTGTAAACCTTTAAAATGAAAAAAAAAAGCAAAAAAAATCTATACATAAGTAAATGAAATGCATTTGTATGGTGTTTTAATCTGAAAGAGAGTAATTAGAAATGTAGACTACAGGTAGTTCTGTAATGTATTATTAATGGGTTTCTCCTACAAATTAAAAAAAAAAAATATCTGGTGTTAACCATACCATTATTTTAACTATATTAATGCAAACACACTGCTCTCTAGTGTAATTTTCACCCTTCTTAGCATTTTTGCTCGCCAATCTGTTGTTCCGGTATCTTCACCTGTGGGTAGGCAGTAGCTCAGTGCATGTGATAGTCAAGCATCTATATCTCTCAGGAATGCTTGGCAATCAGCCAAAAATCTGAGTTCCATATAAAAATGTGTCCATATGCCATAAAAACTGTCTAGTTTATGTTTACACCACCTATAAGTTGCCATAGCTTCCCTCCAAAAATGTGCCAAAAAGGCGCATTTAGGCTACAACTCCTTTCATGAAGCCACATCCCTTTCCCACAAAGCCACACACTCTTATTGGATAAGGTGTAGAAGGCTAAGAAAAGTGCTTAGAACAGTTGGTAAGTCTGATGCAAAGATGCAAAGCATGCCCCTCAAAAAGGGCTCAATTTAAAAAGTAAATCTGCCTCACTATGTTGGAGGAGGCGGTGATGACATGTTTGGTCACATGCCCTTCTGAATGGGACAGCAAGCTGACCAAGCGGAGGAGGAGGAGGAGGAGGAGGAGGAGAAGGAGGTGAGGTGGGAGGTGGGGGGGGGGGCTCGATGTGGCTTCAATAATCTATAATACAAAAAGGTGAAATAAAAATATTTTAGTAAGTGCCATATAATGCACATTAAGGTTCACATATTAATACTGGTCAACCTTTTTGACAAAAAATGTGTATATGTCACCCACCGATCTAAGATGGATTAACTATATTAATTTATCTGTCAGGTATGCAGTGCAGGTGTACCTCAAACCAAAAATTGGTATATATCACCCACTGATCTATTAGACATATTAAAGGGGTTGTCCGGGTTCAGAGCTGAACCCGGATATACCCATATTTTCACCCAGGCAGCCCCCCTGATGTTAGGGCAAGGGCTCTTTTGTTTACAAGAACACGCTGCCGGGCGGAAGCTTCCGCCCGGCAGTGTGTTCGGTGACGTCACCGGCTCTGATGGGCGTGCTTTAGCGCTGCACTAGCCATTTTACAGGCTAGGGCAGTGCTAAAGCCCGCCCAACAGTTCCAGTGATGTCACCAGGCTTCCTGGCAGCCCCATGGAGAGCCTGGTACGTCACCGGATATCCAGAAAATGCCTTTGCCCATGCGTGATTTAGCACAGGGCAAAGCAGAGCTCAATTCAGGGGGGCTGCCTTGGTGAAAATAGAAGTATGTCCGGGTTCAGCTCTGAACCTGGACAACCCCTTTAACTATATTAATTTCGCAGTGCAGGTGTACCTTACACCAAAAATGGGTATATGTCACCCACCAAACTATCAGACAGATTAACTATATTTATTTCCCTGTCACGTATAAAGTGCATGTCTATCTCACACCAAAAATGGGTATATGTCACCCACCGAACTAACAGACAGATAAACTATTATATTTTTGTGTCAGGGGTACAAACATGGTGCATTGCACCCACTGGCGTACATATAGGGGTCGCAGGGGTCGCAAATTGCGACCGGGCCCGGCACCCCAGGGGGCCCGGCCGCCTGCGGACCCCTGGCCCCTGCTGCAGTTACTACTAGCTGTCTCTTCCTCTTGCGGTCAGCGCTGGTCTGCTGCGTCCGCGTGTGTTCAGGCGCGCATGTTCTCGCGAGACCTGCTGCAGGAGGAAACATGCTCGCCTGAACTGACAGGAGCGGAGGAGCCAGTAACAGTGCCCGCAGTGCAGCACCGCAGCCAGCAGCCGGTAAGGAAAGTTCACAACCGGAGGGGGGGGGGGAGGTGGAATGGATCGACGAAAAGCCCTCAGCAACAGGCTGCATACTGTCTTCAGGGGCCCTGGCTCTGCGATGACCAGGGAGGGGGGTGGATGAGCAGGTGGAGTGGCGGGAAAAGCCCTCAGTAGTGAGGGGCCTGAGGGCCCTGTGATGACCAGCCCGTTTTGGGGGCGGGCGAGGGGGGGGATGATGAGCTTTTGGGAAAAGGCAAGCCCTCTGCCGACTGCTGCACACTCTTTGAGTATGCAGGGCCCTGGCAGATGACCAGGGAGGGGGGGGATGAGCTGGCTGGAACAGCCCACTGACACTCGTCTGCGATGACCAGCCAGGGTGGGGGGGGGGCTTATTGATGGGATTGGGGCCTGGGCTAATGCTGATCTGAGGGGTCTTTGGGCTGATAATTGATCTGGTGGCTGATGGGGGGGTCTTTGGGCTGATCTGAGGTCTGATGGGCATGGGGGATGACTGGGGGAGTCTTTGGGCTGATGATCTGGTGGCTGAGTTGGGGGGCACTATTGTGGACCACAGGGCACAGTATTGGGGGTAGTAGGATGTTTTGTCCAGAAGATGGTAGGATGTTGGAAAAGTAGTAAATTAAGATATTTTTTGGTGTCAAACTGTAGAGATTAAAAACGGCGTAAAAATGGCGGTCTGGTCTGAAAGGAGAAGACGAGGACAGAGAACATCTACATCAAAGGAGATGTCACTGTATGTAAGAGGTACAGGCGCGATTTATGGGTGGGGCTGTGTGTGGGTATGGTTTGAGGGTGGGTGGGGACACAGGGGCCCCATAATCTCCTATTGCCCGGGGAAGTGCCCCTCCCGAGACAGGGGGGGGGGGGGCCATGGATCAGTTTCGAACCGGGGCCCTGTGCATTGTGTCTACACCACTGATTGCCCCTACAAAAAAATCACTATAGGTCACCCACAGAAATAACAGCCAGATTAATTATGATATTTCTGTGTCAGGGGTGCAAGGCTAGTGTATTGCACCCACTAAAGATCACTATAGGTTACTCACAGAATAAATAGCCAGATGAAATTCCTAACACTCTCCCTCACTTCAGCTGCCTGCTTCCTGCTCTGCACTACTCAGAGCTGATGGGCGGTGCTACAGGTGATCCAGCTTGTATAGAGGCTGGGTCACATGATGCACCAGCCAATCACAGCTATGCCATTACTAAAATGCCCGAACACCGAACTCGAACCCAAACCTTTCTGCCAATGTTCGGGTACTGGTACCCAAACTCGCGAAGTTCGGTACGGACCCAAACTTTGCAGTTTGGATTCGCTCAACATTAGTATTGGTCCTTTTAGTGGCCTCCTTATTCATTGGGTTTCATTGTTTGGTATATGATTACTTTAACAGCCATCTGCTAACCATAAACCCAGCCTAGTCTATGTGACTGCTAACACGCACTTTATAGCTGGGGGTGCAGACTCCAGTCATTTACATGTGTAGAGATAGGTTTCTTTTGTGCTAGAATTTCAGCATACTGCTTTGGATAATATATTCTCAATTTAAATGGTTATTTTTTCACAAATGGCAAATCGAACAGGGCAACAGGCATTACATTTTTAGGTAAAGCATTGCTGATTAATTTGCTTATATATTGCTAAACTATAGGGTGGTTCATATGAGGCATTTTTGTTTTACCAGATCAATACTTTACTGTATAGGATGGATGTTCAAAATTAGTCACTGAAAATTTACACACTGTATTTTTGCTATTGTTTTAAATGATTTTCTTTTTAATGCCAGAACGGTCTCAATTTTGCATATTTAGAACTACAAAGTAGGGAAAATATAATGTGGTAAAATCAATATTATGCAACTTCTGCTTCTTTCTTGAAGGATAAAGGTGCAATTAGCAAATTTTATAATCCTTTGCAGAAACAATCTTACAATACTGTTTCATAAAAAGAAAACCACCATAATCTGTGTCAGATAATCACATACTATATTGATTCTATGATGTTTAAATAGAATTTTTTAAAGTTGAATGCTGCACTTAAAGGGGTTGTGCAAGGAGTTAATAAATCAGAGTAATGAAAGTGTCCTCATGATATAATTACGTACTAATTACACACAGCAGTCTATTTAGGCTGCTGTGGTTAGCTGCCCGCAAGATTCTGGCGTTCAATGATGTGGCATGATGTCCTGTCTGCCATTCACATGGTATCCCTTCCCTACGGTTCCACACTCAGAGGTCCACCAGTCCATCCAGTGCTCATGCCTTTTGGAGTGGAGGAGCACTTACACATTCAGTACTTCTGTGCTGCAAGAAATAGGCAGTTTGAATAAATGCATAACATGCTCTATGTAAGAGGGTGGAGCAATAGGGAAGGGACATCACATTATCAGCAGACAACAGTCAAGTGACCTCAGGAACGAATGTATCTTTATATACAGTGTATCAGATACAAAGATCAAAATCCCCTGGAAAGAGAAAAAGGATAAAATGTTGGTGGCCTGCAGACCATACTGCATCCTGCTTTTTAAGAATTCAGTGCATGAACAGTATGTAGTAAACTATTCATCCTTTAACGACCAATTTCAGATGAATGAATTTGTTAAAATTTGTTTTGTGTCGAAGGACTGTATTACACCAACAGATTATCTGACAGATTTTCTGACCAATCATTGGTCAGATAGTCGTTTACACACAAAGGTCTGTTGTTATATACACCAACAATTAGTCTGATTGGACAGAAATTGGTCAGATAATCTGTTGGTGCAATACAGTCCTTATTCTATAGAATCGGTCAAAAAATTTATTTAGGGTACGAATACATTTGTAAGGTCACAGAAAATAATGCACTGTAATAATAGATGCAAACATAACATGTGAACTAAGCCCTCACTCTAATGATAAAATTTGAGACTCTTACCAACACATTTTGATCTAAACACATCTGTGCCCACCTACCCAGCGCCAAGGTGGTCTCAGTTCAGGATGTTTTATATTTATTTTCCATGATTTGTTTAACTTGTCTTGAAGGAGTGGCACCTTCATGTGTGAATGCACTCCTATCCTGGGAGTAGCATTCACTTTTGCCCCACCTATCTAATAGGTGACCTTGATTAGGTGGTACATATGGAGGTTTAGCGTAGGACCTGCCTGAACTGAGACCACCTTGGTGCTGGGTAGGTGGGCACAGATGTGTTTTGATCAAAATGTGTTGGTTAAGATTCTAAGATTTTATCATTAGAGTGAGGGCTTAGTCCACATGTTATGTTTGCTTCTATTATTATAGTGCATTATTTTCTGTGACTTTATAAATGTAGCCATGTACATCTGCAACAATTACTATCATTATCGCACAGGATGTTTTATATTTATTTTCCGTGATACGAATAAATTTGACCAAACTTGAAAACGGGGTTGAATTTGCATTAAAAATTGCTCTATGAGACTATGAGGCCTCCTAGGATATTTTTTCTCTCTTCTTTCCTCTTTTTACATTTATTTTCAAAAAAATGTTTCTCTCTCCCCTGTCAAACTCTGGTAGCATCAGTAAATAATATCAGAGTGACAATGACATATATATCTATGGGTAAATGCATGATTGATGGTGTTTAATATCGCACTGCACTATTGGATTTATGTTTTTTTTTAATTTTAAAATATTCCAACAATTGTCCCTTATTTGTTTGAACACACACAGTAGTATTGGAGGATGCAACATCTAGGGGGTCATTTATGAACATATATATGCCATGGCATATGCTGCTCATGCCAGGTATAAAAAAGTGGTAGTGGTGTGGGCAGAAAGATGTCTTACATTTAGAATCAGCGCTGGATGTGCTGAAGTTATATAGAGGCCTGCACCTCTACATAACTTTGGCAATCCCCCGCTAGCTATAGGGCTTATTAAGACCTGGATCTAAAACGCCAATCTTAAAAATGGGCCCCCTAGTTCTGAACAAGTGGTCTAAGTTTAAAAATCTTAACCATGGCAGCTGCTTGCCTGTGTTTTTACTCACAATAGTATCGGAATAACATCTGTGACTTGTTCTGAACATTTTTTTGGGAGCAGCAGCAGTACAATACAAAACTTAATGGACAAGGCAGTAGATGTGCGGCTGTGTAGGGGGTCATAGTAGTGGACCCAGGGGAGGTAGAAGCTACTACACCAGCAGTACAGTATGGAACATGATGGATAGCAGCAGTGACACATTTGGGAAGACAATAAATAGCCACTATCAGCAAAGACAGTTCTATTTATTGGCCTCAACTGGAGGTGTGTGAAAATCCTCATGGATCCATGACAAATTTTTTTTTTGATAAAGGTAATGTTTTGTACACTTGCAGAGGACAATTTGGGGGGAACACTATGGGGATATTGAGGGCACTATAAGAGGCATTCTTCCTATTGGCACACTTTATAAGCGGCCCTGTGTACTCCTGGCTGCTCTATAAGGGGCTTTTTTTCTACTGGCACACATAAGGTGTCATTTGTATTAATTGGGCACTATAAGGGGCATTTTTTCTAATGGCACACATAAGGGGACATTTGCACTGCTGGGCGGTATATGCGGCAATTTTTTTCTGCTAGAACATATTATAATGGGGCATCAATACTACTGGGGCACTATAAGGGGGCATTTTTTTCTACTGGCACACATTATGTGGGCTGTATTACTACTGGGGAACTATAGTTGGGAATTGTTGCTTCTGGGGCATACTATGGGGGCTTAAGTACTACTGGGGGCACTATGGTGGGCTTTATTCCTACTGGGGATATATTTACCACTGGAGCACACTGTGTGGAATTTAAAACTGGGGAATTATGGTGGACTTTGTAACTACTGAAGGGCACTGTGGTGGGCTTTATTACTAATGGGGCAATATAGGTAGGCTATTATCACTACTGGGGGCATTTTAATGGACCATGCTAATATTGGGGTCACTATCATGGGCTTTATTACTACTGGGTGATTATGGCAGAGCATTATTACTAGTATGGGCACAATATGGGCATTATTACTTTTGGGGCACAATGGAGGACATTATTACTTCTGGGGGCACTGTAGGGGCACTATTACTACTAAGGGCACTCTGGGAGAGAATTACCAATACTATTGGTGGTACTTTTAGAAGCACTATTACTGTGGCCACCCTGGCACAAACTTTTATTAACAATTCTTTTTGGGGGACACTATGTTTATGGCACTATTAGTGTCAGGAGCACTATTTGCTGGGAACAATTATTTTTGAGGACAATTATTTAAGGAGGTGCTGTGTGGTACTAGTATTTTTAGGGGGGCTCTCTGCTTCTTCTATTTTGTATTGGAGAGCACAGTGGGCATAGTACTGGGGGTGGCAGGATGTGGTTTTCAGAAGTTGGGAGGATGATAGAGAAGTAGGAAACTAAGATGCCTGTGTGTAAAGTTCTGCAGAGACAAGATCTGGCTGAAGATGAGGAAAGAGAACATGTATATTACAGGAGACGTCACTAAAGGTAATAAGTATTTAGTGCTGTGTTCTCCTCTATGTTTGGTGCAAAATGTAATTTAAAAAGTAATGGTCATCGATCATGGGTTAAAAACTGGTGTCTGTGAAAAGTAGTGCTCTATGCTTAGCTATCCTGTCAGATCTGAAGAAACTGCTGTCAGAAGCTTAGAAGAGAGTCTATGGCAGTGGCATGAGAATTGCCTTATTTTATTAACATTTACCAGTGTTCATTCCTTGTGGGTACTTGGTGCAAACTTCTGTCAGTAGGGGGTACTTGACATGAAAAGGTCAAGAACCACTGCACTAGGGACGTGATCTTCTGATCTGTCTGTAGAGGGTCATAGGGGGAAACTGCAATTCTTCTTATAACGTGATGTTACATAACGAAACACAAGTAAACAAAATGTAGCTTTTAAATTATCATTCTATGTATTGAAGATAAAGATTTATTCAAAACCTACACAATTGCCCCTCCAAACCTTGTTATTGATTATACCATCCTTGGCAGTGACAACTGCAATCAAATGTTTGGGATAACCTGTGATGAGTCTTTTGCATTGCTATGAAGGTATTTTGTCACTTTCTTCTATGAAGAGTTATTTTAATTACATTGGAGGGTTTTTGAGTATGAACTGCCTCTTTAAAGCCTTGCCACAGCATCTCAATTGGATTCAAATCAGGACCGTGACTCAGCCACTGCAAAACCTTAATTTAGTTTAATTTGTGCCATTCAGAAGTGGACTTGCTTGTGTGCTTTGAATCATTGCCCTGCTGCATAACTCAGATGCACTTGAGCTTTAATTCACAAACTGACATCTCTTTCAGACTTTTCTGATAGAGAGCAGATTTCATGATTCCATCAAGCTGTCCAGGTACTGCAGAAGCAAAGCAACCCTAGACCATCATACCACCACCACTATGTTTGTTGGTATAGTGTTCTTATAGTGAAATGCAGTGTAAGCTTGCAGTGTTACACCAGATATAATGGGATCATCGGCTTCCAAATAGTTTTACCTTAGACTCCATCCAGGATATTATGCAAAGAGTCGTGGGGTCATCTAGATATTTTTGGCTAATACAAAATGTACCTTTGTGTTCTTTTTGGTCAATAGTGGTTTGTGCCTTGCAACTCTTCCATGGATGCCATTTTTGCCCAGTGTATTATGGAGTCATCTATGTCGATCTTAACTGAGGCAAGTGAGGACTGCAGTTTTTTAGATGTCCATTGGATTTTTTGTGACCTCTTGAATGAGTGGTCGATGTGGTTTTGGTGAAATTTTGGTAGGGCTACTCCTGGGAAGGTTAATTACTAGTCCATGTTTTCTCCATGTGTGGATCATGGCTCATGCTGTGTTGCAGTCCCATATCTTATCAATAGCTTTGCAACCCTACTATTATATTATTTGGTTAACTGGTTGATTCAG
Source organism: Bufotes viridis (assembly GCA_033119425.1). Lineage (NCBI taxonomy): Eukaryota > Metazoa > Chordata > Amphibia > Anura > Bufonidae > Bufotes > Bufotes viridis. The sequence continues at coordinate 236,476,398 of CM065590.1, forward strand.
TAGATAAGAGGGATGCCTTTTTCAGCATTTTTCCTTCTATAAATGAAATCTTTATTTAAAAGCAACATTTTTTGTTTATCTGGGTTACCATTGAGTAATATTAAACATAGTCTTATAATCTTAAACATTTAAATGGAACGAATATTTAAAAATACAAAAAATTGGGAAGAGGGCAAATACTTTTTCACAACACTGTAGGCCAACATGAAAGGCATTTTAATTAAAATAAAAGACACAGTAGGAACATGACATAAGTATAGCTATTTAATTGATTGCCCTGTCTTCCCTACTGTTGCCCTTTTCACTTTTCTCTTATGTTCCTAATGAAAGGTATGTTTGCTTTGCATTATATAATACCTAAATACACAATATTTTGGGCTGTGTTTTTTTGATGACTGTGACTGACTGTCACTGGACAAAGAATGTTTAGTCAGTTTTTTAAATTAATATATAGCATAAAAATAAACGCTAATTGCATTGAGCAAAGTCTTACAATAGAAGGGTATTGATTGAAGATCATCACCATCATGTAGTCTGTTTTATAATATATTTGGTTAATTATAATGTGGGTGATGATAATTTTTCAATTGATGACAAATACAGTACATTTACATGTAGAAATTAACACAGTATATAAGAATGTGTTATCATACGATTGCTACAGTAATAAAGATTGGTAGTGCCTTAATCCTATGTGCCATAAGGACCTTCTGATGTCACAGGGTTATGTAACATGCTAAATTGATGCGGGCTCTGAAGCAGACGTGGGATATTGGAGCAGGTAATTGCTACATCTCATGTGGTAATGATGATTAGTAATATAATTAGGGGTGAGCAAATCGAGCTTCAGATCCAAGATTCGAAGTCGATTCGTTCATAAACTTTGTAGTGTCTCTGTAATGTAAGTGCTTTGGTGAAGCGAAATTCGTTAAGTCCGAAGTTATCCGAGACTTCGGTGAATACCATTGGGGGGCTTCAATTCTATGACTTTAAATCATTTTAAAACAGGAATCCGAAGTCAGCCTCGGTCCTGAGGTACCAACTGGTATGGAATCCGCGTTCAGATTCCTGTTTTGAAATGTCATTTAAAATGTTGTGGAATCAAAGTCCGATGTTATTCCCTGAAGTCTTGCGCAACTTTAGACTTTACATGAATTTACAGCATTAAAACAAAATTTATTTATCTTGGGTCCGAAGCTTGATTCGCTCACTAAATATAATATAAAAATAGTAATAGCTAGCCATAATGATGGTGTGTTCAGTAAGGTAGATGCTGAGTTTGGGATTGAGGCTTCGAATGTCACATGACCCTGTGACATCAGGAGGTCCTTACAATGCATGGGATTTAGCCATTGCAAATAAAGATTTTATGTAGTGGGAACTGATATGCGATTCGCATCGATGCATAATTAATCAGAAAACTTTACAATAACATTTTCCATTTCCCTTTTCCTATAGACCATTTTATTCTATGATGAGCTATTATAAAAGTAATATCAACAGAGATCTCTAAGGACTAATCTGTAGAACCACAAGTCTCCTTGTGTAGTCTGATATCAAAAGCAAAAGGATTAAGTAAATTGCAGCATACAAAGAATATTTTTACTTATTGCTTACGGTACAGTCCTAGCCTAAATGTTGTCACCCTATTAGCACTCAAACAAACGGCATAAGAAGTTTACTCCAGTATCCAAAAAAAGAAAACAGAGCAAGTGTAACCTGTAATGTTCTCTAAACACTCAGTGATGAGGGGAAATATCAACCAATGTCAAAAAAATATTAACACAGCAGCATAGAAAGGTTGTCATCTGTAATTTTACAGATGATTGCCATAAATATTACTGAGATAGTTTTGCAAAAATTACAAAATGTGTTATTCTGTATTTGAACAATCTATCTATTCTATCTATCTATCTATCTATCTATCTGTTTTCATAGAGGGAGAGAGATCACAATACCCAAAACTAGCTCAATTTTATCTTCTTCTAGCCACCCGCTTCAGTTTCTTCTGTTTATTTCTTTCCTCAGGCCAAAACATGTACCTCAAAACCAATATCTTCATTGTTTAAATGTTATTGGTGTAATAAAGAGAAGGGAAAGCTTTTCTTATGTTCAAGACCATTTATTTATTTATTTCAGCAGTGCAAACCAAAGAGAAAGGTCTTGCAGCTATATGATATTCAATACAATTTCCAGATTGAATGGTGTTTATTAATGTGTATAATTTTGAAATATGCAAAATAAATTTATAAATGTTGACACAAGTCAAAGAAGGAGTTTTAAGAAAATTGCACTACAAATTCGTAAACTCCATTTATTCGCTGCTCCACTCTCAATCCCTACTGACTTTCCTGGTCTGTTGACTCTGGTACCAAGATCTTTGTTACCTGATTTGGCACCCTTTCTCTTTGTGCAGGCGGCAATGTTCAAGGCAAAAGTTTCTGCTCATCTCATGTTATATTGTATGTATATGCTGAAGCTCTCAGCTTTCAGTGTTAAGGCTGTATTACACAGCCCAATGTGCCAGACAATGTCGCAGCCCTCCCGGCAATCACTTGCTAGCTAGCAGAGAAGGCTGCTGCTATTACATGCAGCGATCTCCTCCACAGCATGGGGAGGAGCGATCACTATGCCATTGCTCGTCTCCATGCTGCATTGTGGTTTGCTGGCGGCAGATCGTTATCAAACACTAATATCTGCCACCTGCAAACGATTATTTTTTTAACATGTCAAATAATTTAGATTGCCCAATGATCGAGTATTTGCTCTTTCATCGGGAAATCGGCAGTAGTATTACACTGCCAGATGATCACTAATAAGCATTCATGCGAATGCTCGTTAGCGATTATCTGCTGAAAAATTAGGCAGTGCATTAGTCATAAAACAAATATGAAAATGAAATAGCCAGCAGGGTTGTACAGGGTGGGCCATTTATATGGATACACCTTAATAAAATGGGAATGGTTGGTGATATTAACTTCATGTTTGTGGCACATTAGTATAAGTGATGGGGGAAACTTTTCAAGATGGGTGGTGACCATGGCGGCCATTTTGAAGTCGGACATTTTGAATCCAATTTTTGTTTTTTCAATAGGAAGAGGGTCATGTGACACATCAAACTTATTGGGAATTTCACAACAAAAACAATGGTGTGCTTGGTTTTAACGTAACTTTATTCTTTCATGAGTTATTTACAAGTTTCTCTTTGTTTACAGCCATTGACATGTCGCCGAGGTTAACACGTGAGGAGCGGATAGAAATTGTGTTGATGTCTGGTGAACGCAGTAACCGGGTCATTGCAGCAGATTTCAATGCAAGACACCCTACGAGACCACCCATCTCCCATGCTACAGTTAGCAAACTGCTTGCTAAGTTTCGTGAAACTGGTTCAGTGTTAGATTTGCCAAAATGTGGACGCATAAAATCTGTCACTAATGAAGAAACATAAGTGGCTGTCCTAGCTTCATTCAGCAAGAGCACACAGCGTAGCACTCGCCGCATGTCACTGGAGAGTGGCATTAGTCGAACATCCCTTCGGTGGATATTAGCTGCTCACAAATGGCACCCTTACAAACTCCAGCTACTGCAGCATCTCAACGAGGATGACCCAGATTGGTGCACTGAATTTGCAGAATGGGCAAAACAAAAATTGGAACAGGACCCTCAATTTACGCAGAAGATTTTCCTCAGTGATGAGGCAAACTTTTATGTGAATGGTGAAGTTAACAAACAAAACCACCGCTATTGGTCTGACACTAACCCACATTGGATAGATCCCTCCAAGACTGTTGGAACAAAAAAATTGATGGTATAGTGTGGTATATGGGGTACAAAGATAGTGGGGCCACTCTTCATCGATGGAAACCTCAAGGCCACTGGATATGCGAAATTGCTACATGATGATGTGTTTCCCTCTTTATGCACTGAAGCTGGCACGTTCCATGAGTTTTTCCAGCAAGATGGTGCACCACCACATTATGGGTGTCAGGTCCGAGCATTCCTAGATGAACAGTTTCCTGGAAAGTGGATTGGTCGTCGTGGGCTAGTTGAATGGCCCCCAAGGTCTCCCGATCTGACCCCCTTAGACTTTTATCTTTGGGGTCATCTGAAGGCAATTGTCTATGCTGTGACCATACGAGATGCGCAGCACCTGAAATTACGGATACTGGAAGCCTGTGCTAGTATTTCTCCTGCGGTGTTGCTATAAGTGTGTGAAGAGTGGGAGAAGAGGGTTGCATTGACAATCCAACACAATGGGCAGCACATTGAACACTTTTTATAAATGGTCAGAAACTTGTAAATAACTCATGAAGGAATAAAGTTACGTTAAAACCAAGCACACCATTGTTTTTCTAGTGAAATTCCCAATAAATTTGATGTGTCACATGACCCTCTTCCTATTGAAAAAACAAAAGTTGGATTCAAAATGGCAGACTTTGAAATGGCCGGCATGGTCATCACCCATCTTGAAAAGTTTCCCCCCTCACATATACTAATGTGCCACAAACAGGAAGTTAATATCACCAACCATTCCCATTTTATTAAGGTGTATCCATATAAATGGCCCACCCTGTATTTTTTGGAGTTTTGGGGGTGCAGCCTTGGCAACCTGTGAATCACTCTGCAACCTCATTAATTTCTATGGCTGCACTGATACACAGAAATTCTTACAAACACCAAATAGAAACAATGCCAGATTAATAAATCAATACATTTTTATTGAAAATTTAACAAACATGATTAAAAACATTCGCAATAATATTAAAAACGATCGGTGGTGCAAATAGACACGCAGGAAAAACCTCTCTACAGGGGTAATTAAATAATCGCATATGGTCTGATCACAGAAATCACTAGCCGCTATATATAAGTATTACATAGCCATTTATATAGTGCAAACATTAGTTAAAGACATGTGTCTAATAAGTATAGCGGTATTATAAAGATATAAATAATCTACACAAGTGATGAACACTGAATTATAAATATTATACCTGTGAGCAGAGAGTAACAGTGCGACCCCCGTATCCCCCCTGTATGGTATGATACACGCTCTCCCTGAGGAAGCCATTTTGGCGAAACGCGCGTCGGGATACGGGGGTCGCACTGTTACTCTCTGCTCACAGGTATAATATTTATAATTCAGTGTTCATCACTTGTGTAGATTATTTATATCTTTATAATACCGCTATACTTATTAGACACATGTCTTTAACTAATGTTTGCACTATATAAATGGCTATGTAATACTTATATATAGCGGCTAGTGATTTCTGTGATCAGACCATATGCGATTATTTAATTACCCCTGTAGAGAGGTTTTTCCTGCGTGTCTATTTGCACCACCGATCGTTTTTAATATTATTGCGAATGTTTTTAATCATGTTTGTTAAATTTTCAATAAAAATGTATTGATTTATTAATCTGGCATTGTTTCTATTTGGTGTTTGTATTTATGGGTTACCAGATTAAAGGACGCACACCCAGCGCCATACTTTGGTTATATACAGAAATTCTTAGTCATGTGACATCTGTCATGCCCAAGATAGATATGTACCCTATCATGCATGAACATTACACCAAACAGTACTGTTTTGTTCACTGCCTGCCATAAATCAATATTGTAGGCTAAAAATTGGCAGCCATCAACACTCCCACTTCTGTGAAGCTTGTAGCTGAACAGCTAAGACTTGTTCTAGGTTGCCAATATGACTTACATGTTTATATAGCTAGACTTGCCAATAAATTTAATACTGTTCCTATGTTTATATATTAGAGACAGAAAGAGTTATTTAAAGTGACTTCATGTTTCTGGATGTCATATAACAGTTATTTATTGTGTTCACAGAAGCAGAAAAGATAATATGCCTTCAAGATTCAGTAAATGAATGTAAGGTAAGCTCAATGACACAGCAGAATTAACAACAGAAAGCATAGAGTTAAACTGTTGCCCAGGAGTCTTAACCAATCACAGCCAACCTCACACTGAGTATGTGTGGGAAATCCCCTAGCAGAATCTTCTGGAGTCAGTATAGACCAGAGAAGAGGAGCTGAACAGACAAATCTAGTCAGAGCTGTGTTTTATTGGAACAAGAGGCCAAATAGGTATTTAGAACGGTTATATAATGTTCATATTGTTAATACTGTTATCAGAACTATATACTGAGACCAGTTGTATATGTTTGTTTACAGTTCCACCAAACTGCGACCAAACTGCGCAAATCATATCGCAAACCGTACAAACCGCTTATCAGAACATTGGTTTAATAGAACTACTGGTTAAATCTCAGATATGCCTCTCAGACCGATTATAAAGTGCTTAAATAACTTAAAGTGAAAGTACAGATACTGAAGAGAGAAATATATCCACCATTTATGTTGAATGACAAGATTGAATAGTTAAACCACCATCTTATGCATAACGCAATTTTATGATACTTTATGCACCACGGGTTTGTACATGGACTATCAGTTGCCGAGGTGGCAGTGTTATATATGAAGAAAAGTTGAAGTTAATAAAGAAGTTATTTTAAGCATTTGGTGTGCTCTTTAAGCCTACTGTTTCCATTGAACGGCACTAGAAGAATTAGCTCAAAAGAAACAAGACTGTCGCAGAATAACAGTCTGGTTGGACTAAAAAGTTAGAGATATCAAATTCTTCTAATGCCATAGCGCAAAAGGCACTTCATAGTGCTGCACCTGTCACAGTGGCACTATCGATCTCAGAAGGCGAAGCGATGGCGCTCCTCTACTTGCACAGTAAAGAGCGCATTAGAGCAGCGGAGTGCCAGCATATACTGACGCAAAGCAACTATTCCCTGAGTGCAATGCACCAAAATTTGTTCTAGCAACCTTCAGATTGCAGTATCCTGCTCTTCAAAAAGGTCAAAGCTTTTTATTACTTATCATTGCATATAGGCTTTAGAAACAAAAAATAAAGTAGGACAGCACCACTTACTGAGATGACTTAATCCATGCTTTGGCAGCGGTGCACGCAATGTCAGTTCCCGGCCTCAGGGACCCCTCAGATACAAAAGAAGGTTCAAGCTTGAAAAAGACCTTTGTGTCAAAAGGTTGCTTTTTTTCGGTGTTAATAAACACAAGGATTGAACGCGACATAGATAGTGCTGCGATTTTCTTGACACTTCCTTTGCATATAGGCTTTGGTATAAAGAGACATTTTTGTGTTCAGAATTAAAAGACTTTAAAGTAAAACAAAGGACAGTTTGTAGTACACGGACTATAAAGTATTTAAAGTGAAAGTCATTTATTGCCTGCATTTATCGCTGTTACATTCAAAGTGAAAGTCATGTATTTCTTCATTTATTATTATTGCATTTAAAGTGAATATTTAATAGTTTAATATTCGTATTGATTGTTATAGCATTTAAAGTAAAATGGCTGAGCCTAGTATTACAATGCCACTGTTAGAGGATACAAAGATAGATAGAAGGTGAAAAGCAATAGAGCCTGTCTAAGTCAAAAGAGTCAAATGCAGAAATAGTCTTGCCTCAAACAAATATAGCCCAAACAAGTGAACTAAGACGTTAATCATGTGCTAAAAAAACGACGACAATGATGCTGGAAACTATGGAGCAAGAAGCAGCACTGAAAGAGAAAAAGTTTATCAGAATGTATAAGAAGTGGAAATTCCACATTAAAGACATTTGTAGAAAGCTAAAGCAAGAAAGTATGAAAAGGAACTTGAGTGAAATGGTGGAGACGGTGGAAGAATCTGAATCAGAGCTTATGGCAGCATATGTTAAACTGCCGTCATTTACAAACCGGATTCCAAAAAAGTTGGGACACTAAACAAATTGTGAATAAAAACTGAATGCAATGATGTGGAGATGGCAAATGTCAATATGTTATTTGTAATAGAACGTAGATGACAGATCAAATGTATCATTTTAAAGGAAAAATATGTTGATTCAAAATTTCATGGTGTCAACAAATCCCAAAAAAGTTGGGACAAGTAGCAATAAGAGGCTGGAAAAAGTAAATTTGAGCATAATGAAGAGCTGGAAGACCAATTAACACTAATTAGGTCAATTGGCAACATGATTGGGTATAAAAAAGAGCTTCTCAGAGTGGCAGTGTCTATCAGAAGCCAAGATGGGTAGAGGATCACCAATTCCCACAATGTTGCGCAGAAAGATAGTGGAGCAATCCACCGTACCATCCACCGTTGCCAGCTTAAACTCTACAGTGCAAAGAAGAAGCCATTTCTAAGCAAGATCCACAAGCTCAGGCGTTTTCACTGGGCCAGGGATCATTTAAAATGGAGTGTGGCAAAATGGAAGACTGTTCTGTGGTCAGGCAGTCACGATTCGAAGTTCTTTTTGGAAATCTGGGACGCCATGTCATCTGGACCAAAGAGGACAAGGACAACCCAAGTTGTTATTAACGCTCGGTTGAGAAGCCTGCATCTCTGATGGTATGGGGTTGCATGAGTGCGTGTGGCATGGGCAGCTTGCATGTCTGGAAAGGCACCATCAATGCAGAAAAATATATTCAGGTTCTAGAACAACATATGCTCCCATCCAGACGTCATCTCTTTCAGGGAAGACCCTGCATTTTTCAACAAGATAATGCCAGACCACATTCTGCATCAATCACAACATCATGGCTGCGTAGGAGAAGGATCCGGGTACTGAAATGGCCAGTCTGCAGTCCAGATCTTTCACCTATAGAGAACATTTGGCGCATCATAAAGAGGAAGGTGCAACAAAGAAGGCCCAAGACGATTGAACAGTTAGAGGCCTGTATTAGACAAGAATGGGAGAGCATTCCTATTTCTAAACTTGAGAAACTGGTCTCCTCGGTCCCCAGACGTCTGTTGAGTGTTGTAAGAAGAAGGGGAGATGCCACACAGTGGTGAAAATTGCCTTGTCCCAACTTTTTGGGGATTTGTTGACACCATGAAATTCTGAATCAACATATTTTTCCCTTAAAATGGTACATTTTCTCAGTTTAAACTTTTGTTCCGTGATTTATGTTCTATTCTGAATAAAATATTAGAAGTTCCACCTCCACATCATTGCATTCAGTTTTTATTCACGATTTGTATAGTGTCCCAACTTTTTTGGAATCCGGTTTGTACAACACCTTTCCAGGATCCTGTAAGGAACATGGACATGTACTGCGGTCAATAAAGATTTAGTAAAGCTCATGAGGGAACTATCATCTGCAGCAAACTATGAGGAAGTTAAAGCAAGAAGGAGAATGAACGAGCTTTTTATGAGAGACTATGCCAAGTCCTTAGGTTGTACCACAATCTCAAGTGGGACTTCCTTCGCTAGCAGAAGTGCCAGTCCCATATGATAGTCCTCAAGTACTTCAGCCAAAAGAAAGGAATTAGCTGAACAACCTGCTATCAAGAGAGCAGAAATTGGATGGAAGCTGCCATCGAGGAGCAGCGCCAACTGATAAAGTAAAAACTCATGAAAGAAGTTCATTTTCATTTTCAGCCAACTAATGGCTGAAAAGGCAGTTGACATGGAGGCACAGCGCCAACAGATGAAAAGTCTGGAAAGGTAAAAAGAAGTTAAGATCATGGAAGCAAGACTCAGAGTACACGAAGAGGATATGAATCAGCGTAGTCTTAGGTTCAAATCTGTACTAAGTGAAGAAACAGACTCCTATTTTCCTCCATATACGCCCAGGAGAATGGAAGGAAATCTCCAGCACTTCGTCAGAAAATAAGTCATTATCCTTTCATTCCTGCCCAGAAAGATAAAGAGGCTAAGTCCTGTGTCAGGAAAAAGGTATTTAAATTTACCCTCTCTACCGGAAAAGATGAAGAAAGGGACCTATTTCAGAACTAAGTGAGAAAATAGAACCGTGTAATTATATTCCTAGATGTCATGGTAACAGTCAGGAGAATGTTACGACTATTGTCCCAGCTAGACAACAGAGAACAGTCCTAGCTAGACTTCCCGTTCCAGAACCCACTGTATTTTCAGGAGACGTTCTGAAGTTCATAGAGTGGAAGGCAAGTTTTGAAATGATCATCGAGCATCATTGCTTCAGTCCAGTTGACAAGTTATTCTATCTTCAGAGATATGTTGGTGGGGAAGCAAAGGAAGTTCTTGAAGGTAACTTCTGTAGAAAAGACAAAGAAGCCTACAAGCAAGCTTGAGAAAAATTGAATGCAAGATATGTCATTCTTTCTTAAAACAAAGAGCTTCTAGAGAGAAATTGAATAACTTGCCCAAAAGAAAGGTCCTAATGAACCTAAAAGCATGGTGACTTGCTGCAAGCATGCAGCAATTATATCCCACATGTACAAGGACTAGAAGTACTGAATGACTATCTAGAAAACCACAGAATGCTAGCAGATCTACCTGAAGAAGTGGCTTCTAGATGGAATTGCTATGTGACTGAACAATTAGATCTAGGTAAGGACTTCCCAAGTTTTAAACAGTTCTCTGAGTTCGTCAATAAGGAAGCATGAATAGCATGTAATCCAATAACAGCATCTTACATCTTAAAATCCTTAGAAGACAGGCCTGTGAGGGATATAAGATGCGCAAGAGCAACTAGCTTTTCAACCAACGCAGCAGCTAAAGCTCTAGATACCTACGAGAGCAAGTTCAAAGTCACTACTGGGATCAGTAGAGAGACAGAACCGACAAATCTTTAGACTACCTTCAAATGTATGGTCTGTGGAGAGAACCACTCCATACACAAGTGCCAACAATTGAAGAAGAAGTCCCCAGATGGAGAGAAAAAATTCGTATTTGATAACCCACTGTGTTTCGGATGCCTAAGAAAAGGCCATGTTACTAAGGAGTGTAAGAAAAAGGCTACATGCAGTGTTTGCAAAGGACGACATCCTACACCACTACATGGAGAACGTCCTAAGAAAGATAAATCCTCAATACCTAAAGATGTTGAGGAAGAAAAGAAAGTATCGGTATTCTCTTGCAGAGTGAGGGAGGGAGAAAGCAACGGCAGATCAATAGTTGTACCAGTGTGCATTTCAAATGCTAAAAGGAGGAACAAAAAGGTATACGCCTATGCGCTACTGGATGACCAGAGTGACATCACATTTATTGATCAAGAAATCTGCAAGAAATTACAAGTGGCTACAGAACCAGTGAAGCTCAAACTCACCACAATGACGGGAAGAGACACATTAGTGAACAGTTCAAGGGTCAAATGAGAGTTAGAGGACTTCACATCAGATCTACCTCCAGCTTATACAAAAGATGATGTACCTCTAGATCGAGATTGCATACTTATCTGTGAAACAGCCAATAAATGGGAGCTCCTATCTGTCATATCTCATGAAATGTCCCCGCTGAAGGAGTTTGGTGTTGGCCTGTTAATAGGTTACAATTGTCCCAAAGCCTTGGTACTTGAGAAAGGTAATCACAGGAGGAAAGGGTGAACCCTACGCTGTTCAAACTGATCTAGGATGGGGCGTTGTTGGAGGAACAGCAGATTGCAAACTCAAGACAGGTGAAAGGATTGTCTGTAGGCCAGACGAAGCGCAGTTGTTGCGAGATACGGCCGTCGCCGCTTATCTACTGTGAGGAGAGCATGTCCGCCCCCAAGCCCGGCTGATGTACTTTTGGACTACAATAAAGTTTTGGATTTTTATATACACTGCTGAGTGCTGCTGGTTTCATCTCTTCTGTGAACAGTATTCTATGGACTTTACCTTACCCAGAGCAGCACCGGAATACGTGTTGAACCAGATTGCAGGATTTTCCGGCGGTGAATAGTGGAAGGAGCGGAGAGTCTGGTAGTGCCGCCCCGTATCTTATTTCTGTTGTGAGGTGACAGGATTGTGTCATCGAATATCTGTCCAAGAGTTACCAACCATAAGTCCAGCAAAAGTAATCAAGATCCTTGAATCTGATTTTGAAGACATAAGTTCTAAAGAAAAGAGTGTATCCCAATAAGACATAAAGTTCGTACACACTCTAGAAGAAATCATTCAGCAGAATCAATAAGGTGATCTTGAAATGCCCTTACCATTTAGTAAACGACCTCGTCTGCCAAATAACAGAGCTCTTGCCCTAGCAAGGTTGAAATGTTTGAAGAAAAGATGGGAAGAGATCCCAAATTCAAAAAGGATTATTTGAAATTCATGGAAGGCATCCTCGAAGGACATGCAGAGAAAGTTAATAGTCGACCTAAAGAAGGAGAAGTGTGGTACATCCCACATCAAGGAGTTTACCACTTAAGAAAACCAGATAATATTAGAGTAGTGTTTGATTGCTCAGCAATATATGATGGTGTTGCATTGAATGATCATCTATTAAAAGGACCAGATCTTACGAACACTCTGCTTGAAGTACTCTGTAGATTTAGAAAGTATCCTGTAGCAGTCATATGTAACGTTGAAAAGATGTTCCACCAGTTTCATGTAAAGAATGAAGATAGAGACTTCCTAAGGTTCCTATGGTGGGAGGACGGAGATACAGATACAGAGCCAGCAGAATACAGAATGAATGTACACTTGTTCAGAGTATCATCGTCTCCAGGTTGCACCAATTATGGTATGAAGTACCTGGCCAATCATAATGAAAAGGATTGCCTATCAGCAGCAAATTTCCTTAGGAAAAACTTTTATGTAGATGATGGTCTTATAAGTCTATAAGCCAAGAGTTATGCGCAAGAGGAAACCTGCACCGTCACAAATTCATCTCAAACAACAGGTTTCCATCAGTGACTCTGAACGTGCATCAACAATGAAGAATGTAGATCTCAATTATGATCATCTTATAGTTCAGAATGTACTTGGATTGGGATGGAATGTAGAGAACGAAAAGTTCGTCTTTGAAGAATCTACAGAAAAGAAAGTTGCACCTAGACATACCATTCTTTTTGCTTCTTTATTTGATCCATTGGGATTCTTGGCCCCAGTGATCCTCAAAGCAAGAGAAATACTACAAAAATTATGAAGACAGGAGTTAGGATGGGATGAACCCATACCTGAAAATTTGAGGCCAAGGTGGGAGAGTTGGATAAGAGACTTGCAAAACTTGAGAGAAGTTCGGATACCCAGATGTTTTGTACCTCGTGATTTCGGAAAGTATAAGAAAATAGAACTTCATCACTTTTCAGATGCTAGTAGTTATGGTTATGGTCAGTGCTCCTACATCATAGTGATAGGAGAAGGAAGTTACAATATACTGTTCCCTGGTTATGGGAAAGGCCAGAGCTGCTCCTACCAGTATACAGACAATAGCAAGACTTGAACTGACAGCAGCCGTAGTTTTAGCATTAGTAAGCAAGTTTCTAAAAGAAGAATTGGAATTGAAAATAGATGAAGAATATATTTAAGACAGACTCACAAGTTGTCCTAGGATACATAAACAACGAAGCTCGAAGATTCCATATCTTTGGCCAACAGAGTTCAGAAAATTCGGGAAATAAAAAATCCAGAACATTGGCATCACATTAATACAAAGCATAAACCAGCAGATCATGCTTCAACAGGTCTGGATGTAACAGAATTGAAGAATTCAAATTGGTTCACAAGTCCAGAATTCCATTGGGAAAAGGAACTCATGCCCAGTAAAGATTACACAGAATGGTCTATGTGTGATCCAAAAGTAAAGGTTGTACAAACATTGAGCACTGCAGCCAAGTGTCAAGATGACATACTTGAAAGACTAGCCAGATGTTAAAAATGGAATATGGTCATAAACTTAGTAGCTCAAATTCAACGTTTGGCAAAGGGAATCAGAAAGAAGGAATCATTAAATGTAGAGGAAAGAATAAAAGCTAAAGAAACAGTTATAAGACTCATTCAACAGAGATTCTACAGTGAAGAGTTAAAGAGACTTAGTCAAGAACCTAAAAGGCTTCCAAACAACCAACTATTGTACAAGCTTAATCTTGTTCTGTGGGATGGTATACTGAAGGTGGTAGGGAGACTAACTAGCAGATTTAAGCATCCAGCAATTCTACCCAAAAATTCTACCTTCACAAGATTGATTATTGATCACTACCACAACAAATCCTTACATCAGGGGAGAAGCTTTACCCAAATCTGTTTGAGAGAAGATGGTTACTGGATAGCAAAGTTATAGCAAAGTATATGAGTAAATGCGTAGTCTGTAGAAAGGCACGTAGAACTCCCGAAGAACAAAGAATGGCAGATTTACCGGCAGATCGTGAAAACCCATCACCACTATTTCTTTATAGCAGAATGTATTGTTTTGGCCCATTCATCACCAAGCAGAACCGCAAGGAGTACAAGAGATATGGACTAATATTTAAATGTCTAAGTTCTAGAGCGATTCACCTGGAAATGTTAAAAGATATGTCAAATGACGCATTCATCAACGCCTTAAGATGTTTCATAGCAATTAGAGATACTGTCAGAGAGCTTAGATCTGACCAAGGATCTAATTTTATCGGAGCAAAGAATGAATTGAAGAAAGCTCTAAAGAAGATTGATAAAGAAAAGTTAACTGAGTATTTGTTAGAGAAACAGTGTGATTTTCACATAAATGCCCCAAATGCAAGCCATCCAGGAGGAGTTTGGGAAAGACAAATCAGAATTGTAAGAAATGTGTTAAGTTCAGTGTTGAAAAAGAATGCTGGAAGAATGGATGATGCTTCACTTAGGACCCTATTCTATGAAGTAATGTCTATTGTTAACAGTCGTCCACTCACAGTTGATATCATCAACGACCCAACAAGTTTGGACCCTTTAACTCCCAACCATCTACTTCACCTAAATTCTGATTATATAAAGCCACTGCCTGGAAAGTTCACCAAAGAGGATTTATATGCTAAAAGGTGATGGCAAAGAGTTCAATATCTATCAGAACAGTTTTAGATCAGATGGACAAGCCAGAAGAAATGTCCAAGTTGGTGACATAGTCTTAGTAAAAGAAGAAGATTTACCTAGAAGTCATTGGAAATTGGCCAAAGTTCTAGAAGTTCAAAAGGATGAAGACAGACTAGTAAGAAGAGTGTTGATACAAATAGGAGACTAAAAACTTAACAAAAAAGGAAAACATCTTACTACTCCACTCAAGTTGGAACGTCCTATACAAAAGCTAGTTGTTCTGCTTGAGAGTGAAAAAAGATACTTGGAAAGTTGAGAATCTGAGGGCAAATTCCCCAAATTCATGTTTAAGTCCTACCACTAAGAACAGAATTATAGGTAATTTTGGCTGGAGTGTAGCTGGCCAGCTAAGACCTGTTCTAGGTTGACAATATGACTTGCATGTTTATATAGCTAGACTTGACAATAAATTTTATACAGTTCCTATGTTTATATATTAGAGACAGAAAGAGAGTTATTTAATGTGACTTCATGTTTCTGGATGTCATATAACAGTTATTTATTGTGTTCACAGAAGCAGAAAAGATAATAAGCCTTTAAGATTCAGTAAATGAATGTAAGGTAAGCTCAATGACACAGCAGAATTAACAACAGAAAGCATAGAGTTAAACTGTTGTTACTGCCCAGGAGTTTTAATAAATCACAGCCAACCTCACACTGAGCATGTGTGGGAAATCCCCTAGCAGAATCTTCTGGAGTCAGTATAGACCAGAAAAGAGGAGCTGAACAGACAAATCCAGTCAGAGCTGTGTTCTATGGGAACAAGAGGCCAAATAGGTATTTAGAACGGTCATATAATGTTCATATTGTTAATACTGTGATCAGAACTATATACTGAGACCAGTTGTATATAATTGTTTACAGTTCCACCAAACTCCTTACAAACCGCTTATCAGAACATTGGTTTAATAGAAATACTGGTTAAATTTCAGATATGTCGTTCAGAGCAATTATAAAGTGCTTAAATAACTTAAAGTGAAAGTACAGATACTGAAGAGAGAAATATATCCACCATTTATGTTGAATGACAGGATTGAACAGTTAGGCTATATGCACACGACAGTGAAAAAAAACGTCCGTTAAAAACGGAAACACTGTCAGTTTTTCATGGCCATTTTGCATCAGTGTGTGCATCCATTTTCTGTCCGTGTGTCCGCTTTCAATGTCCGTTTTGCATCCGTTTTTCATGTCCGTTAAAAACGGACAAGAAAAATGTATGAATTTGATTGGCAGTTATTTCTAGACCCACCTTTCTGAGAACACCCACAGGATGGTAGGCTCCCAGCTAAAATATTGTACCCCAAAGTGTAGGAATTTTTTATTTTATTTTTTTGCTGCCTCAAGCTTTAATAATGCCCCCATGTAGGCCCCCATCTAAAATAATTTCCCCCATAGGGTAGAAATTTTTTATTTTATTTTTTTGCTGCCCCCAGCTTTAATAATGCCCCCATTTAGGCCCCCATCTAAAATAATTTCCCCCATGGTTTAAATAATGCCCCCATAATGGCCCACCGCTGTTTTTGTTTAGTGCCCCGCAGCCAAAAAGAAAAAAAAAAACTCACCTCATCCACTTGCTCGCGCTGCAGCAGTCTCTTCTATCTTCACTGAACATGACCTGTGATCCTACGTGGTTACGTCACCACGGACATCGCAGGTCATTCGGCAGGTCTTGCTCAATAAAGAAAGAAGCGACTGCCGCACCGCGAGCAAGTGGATGTGGTTAATTTATCTTTTGTTTTTGGCTGTGGGGCACTATGGGAGCAATACTTAAAACCATGGGGGACATTTTCTGTACCCGTTCTTAATGGCCGTTTGACAGGTGCACTACTGTCAATCGGCCGTTAAAAACGGTCCCATTGATTTCAATAGGGTCCGCACAGCCGTGGAAATGGCCAAAAATAGGACATGTCCTGTTTTGGATGGATGCTATTCACTGGCCGTTAAAGAACGGCCATGTGAATAGCCCCATAGACTTTCACTGGTGCTAAAAATGGCCATGTGACGGCCGCTACTTAGAGGGCCGTCACATGGCCATTTTTCACTGTCGTGTGCATGAGGTCTTAAACCACCATTTTATGCATAACGCCATTTCGTGATACTTTATGCAACATGTGTTTATACATGGACTATCTGTAGTGGAGGTGGCAGTGATATATATGGAAGAAGTTAATAAAGCAGTTATTTTAAGCATTTGGTGTGCTCTTTACACCTACTGTTTCCATAGAACAGTGCTAGAAGAATTTGCTCAAAAGAAACAAGACTGTCTCAGAGTAACAGACAGTCTGGTTGGACTAAAAAGTTAGACATCAAATTCTTCTAATGCCACAGCGCAAAATGCACTTCATAGTGCTGTGCCTGTCACAAAGCTACAACTCCCACCATGCCCACTTACTTGGCTGTTTTTGTAACTCTCATAGAAGCAAAATGAGGATTCTGGGAGTTTTAGTTTCATAATAGCTGGGGTGTCGGAGGTTGCTGATTCCTGTTGTAGACCATCAATACTGATCATGGGAGTCTAAACTCCAGGTCCCTCACCAATCATCACAGTGAAAGGAGCTCCATGTTCCTGCAAGTTATGCCACCCTAATTTTTTATTCACACAATAACTGCTATGATGAACACCGCATCTTGTCCTGTTTACAGGAGCGACATGGCCTCTTCATTGTGATGAACGGCGGGGGCACTGGACCTCCACTAATCAAACAACTATGGGTTAAATTGCAGCAGAAATTAAGATTATGGAGGCAGCAAGATGATAAATTGAGGGACACAGCAATGTAGAGGAAGTGGGGAGAAAGGGAGGCATTATTTGCAGTCCTATGTAATCTGACAGATAACACAGTGATAACTTTCTGAGTATAGATAATGTAGATGTCACCTGCAGTTAAGATCTATGATGGGCATACATTTTTTGCGCATGTGCTTGTATGTATGGGGGAGGCTACTAGGTGACAGACACTATTATTGTATTATTCTTCTAGTTAAAGCCCACTATGCTCTACCATTTAGTGTCACCAGGTCTCCTCTTCATCCTTCCTATTTCTTTCTCTCCATCCTCCTTTCTCTTCTTTCCAGCTTCAACCTGTCTCTATTTAACTTCACAGCAGTCTTTTCCTCCACGCTTCTCTCTAGCCCTGTCCTTTCCTCCTGGTCCTGCAATCTTCTCCTTTCCCTCTTCTGGAGCAGAAGAGCCAAGTTTCCTATTTGGTAGCCACTTCTTCCTCTTGCTTGCCAAAGATCCAGATGCTGGCAAGGGTGCAGGACCAGCAGAAATTTCTCTGGGTACTCTAATACTATGAACCTATAGTAACAGTGCTGGACAGAAGAGTGAGACTGTAGGGTATTTAATTGGCATACTTACCTGATAAAGGGGTTGGTTCGACCCTGAAACTTATACAGAAGCATAAAAATCTGTAAAAGGCCCACAATACAACATGTGCGATTTATAATACTGGTGTTTTCTTGTGTGGCAAAGGGGCTTTTGTGGCTGCTACCTCTTGACTCAGTATAGCTACACCAGTGTTTGAGAAGATACCATATTAAATCAGCTCTGCTCTATAATATCTCAAAGACATCACATGAAGACTGGATGGTACAGCCATTGTTCAATGGCTGACATGCAGTGGTAGCCCAGTAGACATGAAACTGGATACAGCCAAAATAGATGAGGAGGATAATTAAATGTACTTTAGAAAACAATGAAAAGGAATGGCTAGACTGAATACACAGAGGGATTTTAGCAGACTTCATTTATCTGGGTACTAGAAATTAGGAAAGTCAAAATGTGAATTGCAGTATATAAGCTAAATTATGAAGCAACTTGAACATCAAATTTTGGAGATTTAAAATGCTGACCTTAATAAAAAATCGTGCTGCCCTCTAGTCAGAAAGAACAAGAAGCTTTTCAGATTGAGAGCTACAGAATACACTGTACTGACCTGAGACAGTTTTCTACATCAAAGCTGTGGAAATGTGCTTTGATGATGGCAACCTTTATCAAAGTATTAGAGATTTTTACAGGTCAAGTAAACAGTTTCCTTCTCTCTTTCCGCTTTAGTTTGAAATGCAGTGCTATCATGCATACCAGGAGAAATGGACTGATGAAAAGCATCATGACAGAAAAAGTGTGACCAAGTAACAAAATTTACAAGTGCATAAATATGCCCTGAACTGTGAAGAATATAAAGAAGAACACGTGTATTTCTCATTTGGGAAACTTGTCTTGTTGCTATCAATGATTGTTTTTCCGTTCTCTGTTCCAACCAGCTTCGCAAGAAATGTGGCTGAATTCTAGCACCTTGGAGATTTGTTCCATTTATACCATGACATATGGTATATTATTCTTAATCAGTATTTTACTGAAGGTTCTCATGTATAAAAATAAGAAATGTTAGCTTTGAATCTGTAAGTTGGATTGGAATATATAGCAGGTTTGTAACCTTATACTGGCTTAATTTTTATCACATAATAAATTATAGCATCAGGCTTAACTAATTGTTTCTCTCGTATGCTATTTGTACCAATATATTCCTTTAACAGTATCTTATTAGCTAGGGTCGCTTGGAACTTGGATGTGGTGATCTGACTCCAACACAAATTTTAACTCAGGCTGGGAGAGTGTCTACATAAAAGATGCTCTCAACAGCATTCCATCCCAAAGGTAAGTCTTTTGTCCCTTTCGGCCCTGATGTTTGATGTACCATCCATATGACTTGGGGGACACATAATCTCTAAGGACAGTGAATGGCTGCAGTGGTGCTTGTGACCTCAGATGAAATTTGAGGTGGCTTTTTTTTGTCATTTAAATACTCTCCTGGTCTTGCTCAAAATTTGTGTTGAGGTTAGACAACTCTATTTAACAATGGTGTAGGCCCCCATACAAAAAAAAAGGAATAAAAGTCATCCCTTCTTTGGAACCCAGACCCCACTAGGCCACCTATCTCATTCACAGAGCAGAGGTATTAGTGTGTTTACATGGCTCTGTCCACCGCAGCCTATCAGAGTTATGGAGCCTGTCAACAGAGGGACTCTCTTAGACGTCAAAAGAGAGATTGCATGCATGTAAGCTATTAGAAATAGTATTAAAATTTTTAAAACCAAACACTAAATGGTAAAGCTTGGTTCAGTTAGATACACCATATCTATATCTGTTTTTTCAGCCTCTCCTCTTTCAGAGCCATTCAACACTATCCTTTCTCTATAGCAGTGCTTCTCAATTATTTTCTGTCATGCCCCCCTAGGAAGAAGAAAACATTTTGCGCCCCCCCCCGCGCGACTGTAAATAGTATCATTTGTCTATAAAATTGTTATAAGTACACCAATCTCCCCAGAGGTGAGGGCCATTAACCCCCCCCCCCCAATCATGTGCAGGCTCCATTAACCCCCCCTCCCCCCAAATCATGTGCAGGCTCCATTAACCCCCCCCCCCAAATCATGCGCAGGCTCCATTAACCCTCCCCCAAATCATGTGCAGGCTCCATTAACCCCCCCCCTATCATGTGCAGGCTACATTAACCCCCTCCCCCCAAATCATGTGCAGGGTCCAGGCTTCCCCCCTCCCCCCAAATCATGTGCAGGCTCTCTCCCCCCCCCAATAGGGTCCAGGGTCCCCCCACCAAATACTTACCTCCCTGGAAGTGCTGGATGCAGGCCTCTTCCGGCCTGTGTCCCGCTCTGCACTCTGCTCAGGCGGCGCGATGACGCCATCGCGCCGCCTGAACCGCTCTGATAGGCTGCCGGCACAAGGCCCGCAGCCTATCAGAGGAGCGGGGAGGGAGACGCCTCTCCCTCCCCTGCCGCACAGCACAGCGATCTGTATCGCTGTCCAGAGGACGGCGATACAGATCACTATGGAGATGAACGCTTCCACAGTGGAAGCCTTCATCTCCTGTCACCTGGAGCCCCCCTTTACGGAGCCTCTACTATTTGAGAAACGCTGCTCTATAGGAATATGTGGCATATATCGAGAATAACATGCATGGTAAATGTATAGGATGAAGAAGTAAGTAAACCTAGTGTTTTCTTCCATTATGGAAGAATGGAATGAAGAAAGCCATTTTTGAAAGCGATCCATAAGAAGCCCCATTTGGAGTTTGCCACAAGCCATGCAGGAGACACAGCAAACATGTGCAAGAAGATGCTCTGGGTAATTTTAAAACGAGGTATAAAGTTTCACGTCCTCAAAATATTTTTACACAGTGCCAATCAATAGCTGACCGTACACCATCAGTCGCAGCCAGCGCTGAAAGAATTACTAATACCACCATGTCCTACAACAAGGCTTCTGATGAATAGTGGGATTACAACCTGCCATGGAAATGCGTCTTGCACATATGGAGAGGCATAGTCAATCCCAGGCTTGTAAACTGACCCTCGTTTACAGCACTGCAAAGAGGATGGTGGTTTCATTCAGCCACAGCTCAAACCATACCTCAAAAGACTTGCAGCTGTAAACGCAGTGAAAGGTGTTCCTACAAAGTATTGACTCCAGGAGTCAAATAAACTCCACACTTCAATACCAATACCAAACTCCATATTTTTATTTATTAAAAATGTTGAATACTATGTATCATTTTCTTTTCACGTCACACATATTTACTTGGTATTTTGTGTGGGTTTATCACATAACATCCCACAAAAATACATATAGTGTGGAAAAAATGTGGAAAAGTTCATGCATGAATGAATATTTTTTCAATGCACTGTATATCAAGTAAACATTAAAGGGGTATTCCCATTTTAATGATCACTGTTAAATCTGTTAATGATTTAACAGTGATAATTTTGCTAAATGTAATTAATTAACTAATTCCCACCCCTTAGAAAATAATTAACATATGCTTACCTGATTGTTGTCTTCCGTCTCCCCTGGTTATGGCCACCGCTCTTCTCCGGAATCGCGGTGGCCACGCTTGCGTAGACAACTTATTTTCTCCTGGCTGGGCCGCGAGTATTCCCGAAAGCGCACGCCGGCGCCGCGCATGCGCTATGATGACTTATTTCTGGCCAGTATAGTATACTTGCCAGGAAGAAGTCACCAGGGCGCATGCATGGCGGCGTGCCCGTTCAGTCCAGCGCGCGGCCCGGCTGGGAGAAGACTTCAATCAAGAAGGATCCGGCCCCCTGCCAAAACCAGGAAGTGGACGGAGCACCGGGAGCAGGTAAGTATGAAACACGCAAATGGGAATAACCCTTTAAGGGAGACATTTATCACCCCCTGTATACAAGATAAATGGCATCAAAGATTCTCAAAGTTTGGCACACACCATGCTCATACAACATGCACTTTTCCAAAAAGTGGGTGTGCTGGGGCTGCTAAAGCCAACCTTACATATTTATTATAATTAGAGATGAACAAAGTTTTGAAAAATTCAATTTGGCAACTTCACGCTGTCTGGCCGCCTCCCAGCATGTTTGCCGTGCTGCGGCCACATCTCCTGCCCGTCCCCATTATGGTGAATGGGGTCCGCCGGACTTCCGGCAGCACAAGTGTGCAAGCGTTAGTACGGAACAGCCTGCCGAATAAGCCTAACACTAAGGTGAAAGAAGCCTAAGTAAAAAATGCAAGAAGAAAAAACACCATGCCAAAAGCATGCTGTGTTTTGAAGAAAAAAAATACTGTACCGAAACTGCAGAAAATGGCACAAACAAAAAGCAATGTTTTAAGTGTATTTTATATTTCACTATATACTATCACCTAATACTTGGCTTTTAGGAACAAGATGTAAAAAATTAAAATTGCCTGAAAAAGCGCCACCCAGAATTAGAGTGATGAATGAGTGATTGTACAGTATTATGAAAATGGTACAAACGGTGTTTTTTGGCATATACAAATATATAAAATGCAAGTACTATTTGTTTGATCTTTCCACTGTTATAATCCAGCAACTGAATTAAGGAAAATGACATTTCAGATTTTCCACTTCAGTCAATACATTTTACATGTCTAAGGTTTGCCATTGGCATCTGTCTCCTTCTACTTAAGCCAAGGAAATGAAAAGCATTGTCAAACAGTTATGCCATACTACATAGTTTTCTAAGCTTGTTATTGGATTAAACATGCCTGATAATGTGTATTTTTGGTGGTTCTGAACACTGCAATATACATTTCAAAGTGAAATGAACATCACCAGTTAAGACTAACAAATGGCAGCCTTACAATTAGAACAGCCTTATTAAAAGGGGCAGTTCTATCAGTAAGGGATATATTTTAAATTAATTATTTATAAAAAAAATAAAAAATTAAGAATATTTAGGCTGTTTTTTATTCTATAATTACTGTTCCATTGAAAATTAAATGCAAAATATTGTCCTTCTGTAGCAGTTAACAAAAATGATAAACCTCTGTATAAATAGGTAATCCACTGTCAGCTTACTACTGCTGTAAGCGGAATGTTTTATCTTCTAATCCTCGTGATAATAGTAGATATAGAATCAGGATAACAGTATCACACCTCTTTTTTTCTCTTGATAGGCTTGGATAATGTGTAATGTGTGATGCTTCAATTCACTCATCCTACTTCCCTCCCTGGTTTGACTGAAAATAGTGAAACTGTCTGCCATGTTATAAGTCCAAACAAAGGAAGAAGTTAAAAGGACAGGGGTAAGAATACAGGTGAAACTTGAAAAATTAGAATAGCATGCAAAAATTTATTTATTTCAGTAATGGAACTTAAAATTAGAATATTGTGAAAAGGTTGAATATGCTAGGCTCAAAATATCACACTCTAGTCAGGTAATTAATCCATACCCCCTGAGCAAAGGGTACCTGAGATTTTGACTTTGGGGTTTTCATAAACTGTAAGCCATAATCATTATAACAAATAAAGGCTTGAAATATCTCGCTTTGCATGTAATGAGTCTACCTCATATATTAGTTTTTCCTTTGAAGTTGCATTACTGCAATAAATGAACTTTGTGCCAGACGATAATGACCATGATAATCTCACACATAGCCATTATTGCAAATATCGGAGCATGTGTACAAATGTTCTGGCTAGTCAAACGAATTAGGAATTGTGCATGCAGACCATTGCAAAAATTCTGGCTAGTTACATAAATCAGGGATTGTGCATGTGGTGTAAAATATGTGCACGTAGCGCTTGCTAATTAATTGGATCGATTTGTAGCCAGATTATAATACACTCATAGTAACGGTTCATGTGCGAGATTACTAATGCTGCGCGAGATGTTCAGCCCTATTAATCTGCCGACAGAGGGAGTGTCCAGAGGTGTGCAGAGGCTCCTTAAAAAAATTAAAATTCGTTCAAATGAATGAATCAATTTGTATGAATCAATTCTTTCATCCCTAATTTAATGTAGAAAAAACATAAAAAATATGGCTCTTATTTTCCCAAGAGCTCATGCACACTGTGGTATTACAGATCTGTATTGGTATGTAGTGCTCATAGCCTGCTATGTATGCTTACAATGTTATCCAGAAACAAAATCATTGTGGTATGTTCCAGCATAGGTGCCTCATTGATGCACTGCATGGTGCATGCTTACAGATCTATATAACAGACCCATTAAAATTATATTACCTGCTTTTACACAGTCCATGCTTAAAGCATTGCTGTGTATATGGACTCTAGGGATGGATTAAAGAAATGAAAAAAGTTACTAGATTGGCTACTTTCTGCCCATATCCATACCCTCTGACAATTGTGTGTTGCACTGCTGCAGATAATATAAGGGAACGTGTAAGACTGTGGAAGTGGAACCACTGTGCCAACCAACGGTTTTGACTTAGTGCTAAACATAAGGGCATTATCCTGGTGGTTCCTGGTTTTCACCCTTTAATCCCTCTACAAGGATCTGGACTTCACTGCAGGGAACGCATCAGATTGCTACCTCCTGGAGTAGTCTGTGTGGTTGGCTGCTGACCAAGAGACATAGGTAAATAGCCCTAAAGGGACAGGCAAAACTGATAGTCAGTAACAAGATGAAGTCGGGGCAGGCAGAGTATATAGAAATCTATGAAACAGTCTAAAGGTCATGACAGGCAGCTTAGGGTATGCGTTTTGCGGTCCTGCACATTCCCATTCTAAACATCCTACACTATTGTTAACATGCTTATTCTTGTCAGCAAAACAGGCAAGTATAGGACAGGTTTTATCATTTTTGCTTGACTGCAGAATGGAAATAGGGATGCATGGTGTGCTGTCCACATTTTTTGTGGCCCCATTGAAATGAGTGGTTCCACATTTGACCCATTACAGTCCTGTGCATGATACCTTAGTGGCTAGACAACTCCTTTAATTATGAAGCTGGATTAATACTGAATTATACAATGGGTTAAACAATAATGACAGTAACAGCGTTGGCTAAAATATATTAAATCAAATCTTTCTTTTATAGTTTAAGTGGTATCTTTTCACTGCTAATCTTGGTAAGGAGCAGTTTTTTTTATGTAAATCAAGACTAAATCCAGACACACATGAGCAAGTTCAATGCAAGTAACTTACAGCAAGTGTCAGAGTCCTTATCTGACCTCCCCTCCTCTGACAGGATTGCACAGATACTGATTTATAATGAGGTGTAACCGTTAGACTACTTTCACACTCGCGTTTTGGCTTTCTGTTTGTAAGATCCGGTCAGGGCTCTCACAAGCGGTCCAAACGGATCAGTTTGCATCACTTCAGTCTCCATTTCACTTTGGAGACGGACACCAAAATGCTGCTTGCAGCGTTTTGGTGTTCGTCTGATGAAACTGAGCCAAACGGATCCGTCCTGACAGAATATAAGTCAATGGGGATGGATCCGTTTTCTATTGTGCCAGATTGTGTCCGTTTTCACTGATCTGGCACAATAGAAAACGGATCTGTCCTCCTTTTACTTTCAATGGTGTTCAAGATGGATCCGTCTTAAATATGTTAAAGATAATACAAACGGAATCATTATAATGCTGTGCGATCCTGTCAGAGGAGGAGAGGTCCGAATGGGACCTCTCATTGACACACGCTGCGAGTTCCTCACATTGAACTCGGTCATGTGTGTCTGGTCTAACGATGACCATATAAATGGATTTTAATCCAACCAGCTCTCCATCTAATGTATAAGGGTCACAGCTGTCAGCAATTTGAAGCTCAGTACTTTTGTGGTGTATTAGAAGAGGACAGTTTGTCCGGAAATACACACTCTAATCAGTGAAATGCAAACTGTAAATGGATAAACCAAGCAAAATGTGGCTTTCACCAGTGTTCGTTTGGCCATATTTTTGTTCTCTGACCTTTCCTTATCATGATCTCTATACCTTTGTGCTATAACAATCATGCTTCCACAAATGCCTTTTTTTAATATTGCGGTTTCCATCCTCTTTTGTTTGCTTTGACAAGAACTGTCACTATTTTATAATTGGTTCCCCACTGCAGGACTATTTCGATATCCTACTGCTTTCCTCTACAATTTTACGCTTATATCTATAGAATATCCCCATTTTTAAGTTTCCACAGCAACTTCACTTTGTCATAACACTAAGAAAATATGAGTATTCTCAGTGGGAAAATTACAGCTCATTTTTTCAAAAAATTATCTGATATGGCTCTACAGTTTCAAAGCTTTGATATTTCTGAATACCAGAAAAAAGCTAAACTTTTAATCCCTGCAATCTGCTCAGTAAATCTGTTCTAATCCTTCTGATAGGCTATATCCACATAATAACATCTCTACAGTTTCCTTGTAATGTTTATTTACTGAGGCTAATTGCTATGTACTAGATCAGCCCCAGAATCAATAGACACATTTATATGGAAGTACACCACGGTACAGTTTTCTTTAATGTCTCCATGCAAACATTGAAAGAAACTTTCTGAATCTTTGTTTTCATTTATATCAATTAGGGAGAGTTCACATAACTATTATTTTTCCGTTCTTCTGATCCATCAAAAGAACAAAAAAAATAAAGAAAAAAAAAAAATGATCCTGTGCATCAGTTATGTACATTTGGCATACGTTTAAGCCTTTTCCATCTGCTATCCCATTTTTTAGATAGGAAAAAGTCCTGCATTTCAGGAACCATTTTTTACGCGGTCTGTTTCTTTTCTTTATTTTTCTGTTCTTCTGGTGTAAAAATTTGAAAATTGCCTACTTTATAATAATCTATTCCATTACACCCATTTCCCTAATGCCTGTTATCATTTTTTTCCAACTCAATCATGAAACTGTTTAATGGTGAATACTGACAAAAGAATAAAATGTAGCAATTTTAAATTCGATCAATCATTAAGCACATATTTTTCCTACAAAATGTTCTTTTTGTACACCACCCCATGCTGTCAAAACAACTCTGACCCATCAAGGACTGGACTTAACAAGACATCTTAAGGTGTCCTATGGTATCTTAAACTTTAACCCCTTAAGGACACGGCCCTAATTCACCTTAAGGATCAGGCCATTTTTTCAAAATCTGACCACTGTCCCTTTAAGTGTGAAATACTTTGAAACGCTTTTACTTACCCAGGCCGTTCTGACATTGTTTTTTCGTCACATATTCTTCTTTACAACACTACTAAAATTGGGTCAAAAAAGTTAATTTTTTTTCATAAAAAATAGAATTTATACCAAAAATTTGGAAAATTTAGCAAATTTTAAAGTTTCAGTTTCTCTACTTCTATAATACATAGAAATACCTCCCAAAAAAGGGATGATTTTACATTTCCCATATGTCTCCTTCATGTTTGGAGCATTTTGGAAATGCCATTTTATTTTTTGGGGATGTTACATAGCTTAGAAGTTTAGAAGCAAATTTTGAAATTTTTCTGAAATTTTCCAAATTCCACTTTTTATGGACCAGTCCAGGTCTGGAGTCACTTTGTGAGGCTTACATAATAGAAACCGCCCAAAAATGACCCCATTTTAGAAAGTACACCCCTCAAGGTATTCAAAGCTGGGTTTACAAACGTTGTTAACCCTTTAGGTGTTCCACCACAGTTCATGGAAGATGGAGAAACAATTTTGGAATTTAGAATTTTTGGAAAAATTTCCATTATAATCCATTTTTTCAAGAAATAAAGTGAGGGTTACCTGCCAAACAAAACTCAATGTGGGTTGCCCTGATTCTCTAGTTTACAGAAACGCCCCATATGTGGTCCTAAACTACTGTTTGGCCAAATGGGAGGACATTGAACGAGGGGAACGCCATATGGGTTTTGAATGGCAGATTTTGCAGGACTGGTTTTTTTAACACCATGTCCTATTGCAAGCCCCTCTGATGCACCCTAGCATAGAAATTCCAAAAAAGTGACTCCATCTAAGAAAGTACACCCCTCAAGGTATTCAAAGCTGGGTTTACAAACGTTGTTAACCCTTTAGGTGTTCCACCACAGTTCATGGAAGATGGAGAAACAATTTTGGAATTTAGAATTTTTGGAAAAATTTCCATTATAATCCATTTTTTCAAGAAATAAAGTGAGGGCTACCTGCCAAAGAAAACTCAATATGGGTTGCCCTGATTCTCTAGTTTACAGAAACACCCCACATGTGGTCCTAAACTACTGTTTGGCCAAACGGGAGGACATTGAACGAGGGGAACGCCATATGGGTTTTGAATGGCAGATTTTGCAGGACTGGTTTTTTTAACACCATGTCCTATTGCAAGCCCCCCTGATGCACCCTAGCATAGAAATTCCAAAAAAGTGACTCCATCTAAGAAAGTACACCCCTCAAGGTATTCAAAGCTAGGTTTACAAACGTTGTTAACTCTTTAGGTGTTCCACCACAGTTCATGGAAGATGGAGAAACAATTTTGGAATTTAGAATTTTGGAAAAATTTCCATTATAATCCATTTTTTCAAGAAATAAAGTGAGGGTTACCTGCCAAACAAAACTCAATATGGGTTGCCCTGATTCTCTAGTTTACAGAAACACCCCATATGTGGTCGTAAACTACTGTTTGGCCAAACGGGAGGACATTGAACAAGGGGAACGTCATATGGTTTTTGAAAGGCAGATTTTACTGGACTGGTATATTTACACCATGTACCCTTTCAAGCCCCCTGCTGCACCCCTAGAGTAGAAACTCCATAAAAGTGACCCCATCTAGGAAACTACAGGATATGGTGGTTGTTGTTTTGGGACTATTTTAGGGTAAATTAGATTTTTGATTGCTCTATATTACACTTTTTTGAGGCAATATAGCAAAAAATGGAAATTCTAAAATTGTTAATACATTTGTCATTAAGTTTTGTGGAACACCTAAAGGGTTAACAAAGTTTGTAAAGTGATTTTTGAATACCTTGAGGGGTGTAGTTTCTTAGATGGGGTCACTTTTTTGGAGTTTCTAGTCTAGGCTACATCAGGGGGGCTTCTAATGGGACATGGTGTAAACAAACCAGTCCATCAAAATCTGCCTTCCAGAAACCATATGGCGTTCCCTTCGTTCTATGCCCTGCCTTGTGGCTATATAGCCATTTATGACCACATATGGGGTGTTTCTGCAAACTACAGAATCGGGGCAAATAATATTTTTTTTTCTTTTACTGTTAACCCTTGCTTTATTACTGGAAAATATGGATTAAAATGGAAAATTTGCCAAAAAATGGGGTTTTTGGCACAGTTTTTATTTTATTTTTTTAACACCGCTCCTTTGAGGGGTTTGTTATAATGTTATTATTATAGGACAGATTATTACGGAAGTGCCGATACCTAATATGTCTACTTTCTTTGATTTATTCAGATTTCACACTAGATTTTTCTATTTGGAAAAAAATTTGATAATTTTACTATCTAAATAGCCCGGCAGCTGGAGGGGGTTAGCGGGTGGTTGGTGGCAGAGGGTGGGGCGGCAGAGGGGGGACGGCGGGTAGCGGAGTGGGGGGGAGGGATCAGCACCCCTGGGTGGGTTTAGGGGCTCACAGCTAAGTGCTGTGGACCCCAACCACCACAGGCAGCACAGCAAATAAACTTTTTTTTTTTTTTTGGTTTGGGGGTTCCCTAAAACTAAACTGTCCCTTCTATCCCTGCCTAAACTACCTCTCCCTCACTGACCCTAACCTACCTGATGGGTGGGTGCAGGAGGGTGATGGGAGCCGAAGTAGGGGGGGTCACAGGAGCGGTCTTGTCCGGGCGGCGGCGGCAGCAGCAAGAGGAGGGGAGAGAGGAGCGACGGGAGTTTGAATCCCCGCCTCTCTCCCGACCAATCAGGAGAGATCACCGCCGCCACCGCCTCGAATCAAGAACGGTGATTGGTGGTGTGATATCACACCACCGATCACCGTATTTTCCGGTTCATCAGGTCACCGCGGACCCGAATGAACTGAAGCGCAATAAACCGCAGGTCTGAATTGACCTGCGGTTTATTGCGATCGCCGATGCGGGGGGGTTACACGACCCCCCTCGGCATGTTAACATGGTTCCTGCTGCAAGATCGCAGCAGGAACCATGTTTCTAGCGCGTTTTTTTTTTTTACTACACGTGATTTAATACAGGGCGTATGGGTACGCCCTGTGTCCTTAAGGACTCGGACATTAGGGCGTACCCATACGCCCTGTGTCCTTAAGAGGTTAATGGCAGATCCCCTAACCTCCTAACAGTCACATTCACATTGGAAAAACCCTCCCAAAAATGTCAAGTGATGTGAAATCTCCCTTAAACTACAAAATTACAATTTCCAGTAATATTTGAATAGTGTATTAGTATCCTCCTCTTGTGTTTACAAATATTTTGTAAAGATTTTTGTTTTGTACTTTTAAAATATACATTTTAATACCTTATACTTTTAAAAAATACCTTATAATAATCCATTCCATTACACCCATTTACCTAATGACAGTTATCATGAAACTGTTTAATTGGGAATACTGACAAAAGAAGAAAATGTAGCAATTTTAAATTTGGGTAATTTTGAGCGACTGACTTCCAAGCCAACAATGTAAATGTCATTTTAGCTGCCGTATGCAAGATCATTCTAAGGGCCTCAGCATTCTAGTAAGTCTATTGTGGTGTTTAAACTTAGTATATTTTATTTGTTTCCTGTAAGGAACTTACCTATCCTGGATCCTGGCGCATTCCTCAGCTTTGGTGTGGTCACACCGGGAGAGATGGGATGCTGAGCGATGCCCCCCAGTGACATGGCTGTGTCCTTAGTTATTGGGAGCGATACTCTGTTTTTCCCTGCACCGTGCGTACATTAGGGCTGACGGACAGTGGACTATATGACAGCGCTTCTGTCCTATTGTTGTTTCTGTTTTGTGACTCACCTATGGGAGGGCTGGGTCACCACACCAATCAGGTTCATCCGGGGACCCAGCACTTTAGATAAATCCACTATTGCTTTGAACAATTGCTAGTGGTAAGTCTTTGGGTTCACTAGCTTTGTTCTTAGTTCCTGTTCCTGATTGGTGTTTGATATCTCACGCTTATGACCCCAACCTGCCTCTTGACGTTCCTTTGTCTCTTGCTTTTGGTACCTTGTTGCCCGTCTGGTCCGGCACGGTTTTGTATGACACTGCTTTTGTGTTTGTCTAAACAGAGGGCATAACAGGGGGCCTTCTATGAAAAAAATATATTGGACCTTTTCTTTTCAACTCTAATTTAAACAGAGCATGGTGCAAGTCATAGATAACCTCCTTGGCTCTCTGGCAGTAATGTGGTCATATTTTAGTATCCATATAATGGCTTCCTTATCCTGACTTGTTCTTATGCACACAAAGCTTGGATCACCATAGAACTAAGTGATAATCTTAGCTTGGTTCAGCAAAGCCATAGGAGGTTCAAGTATTAGGCAGTATTGAAGCTGGCCTAATAAAGTATTGGCAGATCAGTGAGGGATTTTCTGGAGCAAATTGACTTAATCCCTTAGGTGCATAGAATGTCATAATCAATCAAAATTTGGGAGCTAAAGACACTAGATTGGAGGGATAATTACACTGTATAATCTCTGTGGCTAAGTCTGGAGTCTATTCATTGATAGTGTTGACATTGTATCAACAATTAAGATAAGCACATATCTTTCCTGCAAAATGTTCTTTTTGTACACCAGCCCCTTGCTGATAATACAACTCTGACCAATCATGGTCTAGACTCAACAAGACATCTTAGGGTGTCCTATGGTATCTTAAACTTTAATGGCAGATCCCTCAACCTCCCAACAGTCACATTAAAACTGGAAAAACCCTCCCAAAAATGTTACTTTTTTATTGTAGATTTTGAATGTGTGTCTGCAGTAAATCTTGTTGGCACAGAGCTTAGAGGAAACAATTGCATTATTAACCCCTTAGTGTCATAATTAATTTTAGCCTTAAGGACCGGTAACATTTTCCACCTTTGTGTTCCAACAGTCATAACTTTTTAATTTTCTCTTATTTATTTTGAGGAATTACTTGTAGGTTTTTTAGGAACCATTTTGGAGTGATATCTCCTGCTTATGTTGTGTTAATGCTGTCATTTTGGTATCGTATGAATGCCTGTAATGCCTTTCAAACAACACCAGGTCCATGTCTCTACCAATCAGGTGATATGAGAAGTTAAAGCAGCCCCTCTTTCCACTTCTGCCCAAGCTGTACTCGCAAGGGCGTAGGAAGCCCCAAAAATCTGGGGGGGACAGCACTTATGGGGCCCGTGTCCCCGCCCACCCTCAAGCCACGCCCACATAGTTTTCCGCCCCCCCCTAAGTGCCAAAAATCTCTCTCTCCGATCCCCCCCCCCCCTATTGAGCCAGTGGGTCCAGTTAAAAAAAAAAAAAACACACACACACACACAAAACACTTATACTTACCTCCATCTGTCACAGCGATGCGATGCAGGCCTCTTCCGGCCTGTGTCCCGCGCTGTACGGCTCACAGACGGCGCGATGACGTCATCGCGCCGCCTGTACCAACATCTGATAGGCTGCCGGCCTAGTGCCGGCAGCCTATCAGAGGAGCAGGGAAGGGAGACGCCTCTCCCTCTCCTGCTCCGCAGCACAGCCATCTGTATCGCTGTCCTGTCCACAATGGAAGCGTTCATCTCCCTGTGCCCCGCAACCGCCGCACACATTGTGCTGCCGCTGGGGGGGGATTTTTACATACATGTCCCCCCCGCATTATTTCCTGGGGGGGATTTGTCCCCCCCGGCCCCCCCGGGTCCTACGCCCGTGTGTACTCGGGCACAACAGTTAAGTCCTTTTCCAGAGCTGTACTCGGGAAACTGTTAGGTGGTTAAGCCCTGTAAGTTGTGAGGTGGGGCCCCTGTACATTGGACTCACAACAATGGGCCTCAGGCACCCATGATCCTGTCACCAGTTCATCAGTTGTTGTTCCATGGGCCACCTTTAGTAGGTACTAACCACTGCATGTCATGAATAACCCACCTTTCATTTTGGAGATGGTCTGACTCGGTTGTCTTGCCATCACAAATAGTTTTTTGTCGAAGTTGCTCAGGTCTTTGCACTTATTCATTTCTTTCGAGGCTGACTGTGCACATTAGGCCCTGTTCTCATAATGCATTGGTAAGCTTCAGGCATACTTTTTAAAATAGCAAGCCAAAATAGCAAAATGTTAAAATGGGTTTATAGGATGATTGTAAAGAAAGACAGAAACATTTTTTTATTTTTTGCAAAACGCATTTCCATTTTTCTAGAGATGTTTAGATCTGCCCGTAGAGCAAATGTATAAAACAATAATCATGCAATTGTGGGCTCCTGTCTATTGTCAATCATTTATTTTCTTGCTTATATACTTTTTAAAGCTGCAGTTACATATAGATGCTCTTCAAACTATTTGACAGCTAAAACATTCTTTGCCTGAAAAACATCTGCCCACAAAAATACGCAAATGTATTTTAGAATCTAGGACTGCTCTGTGCAGATAAATCAAGTCAATGTTATTCTCTGTTTTCTCACTGATCAATTGGCTACAGACATAAAGACTATTGTCTATGGCCACTTATAGAAATGTTAAGAGGCAATTACCTCTTTTCCTTCATCTGACATTATTGTTTCTTAAATGTAATGAAGTACAGTATATATATTCTACAACATTGTGTGCGTAATGAAAAACTATGAAAAACTAAATTTTAGCCCAAGAAATTGGTTTCCATCTGAATAGCAGAATTAAAACTGCATGTGTGACACTGATTGCTTCTGATCTGCACAAGGTCACAATAGATCACCTTGCACATACTGTTTTTTGGCTAGATCTTTGTAGATAAAAAGATAACAGTATGGGAACTGTATATAGTGTGGTATTACGAAGGAAATTTTGTCAGTGCTAGTTTTTTTTGATTGTTAATGACAGGTAAAATATACATAGAGTCATATACTTAAAGCATTGAACCATATAAATAGTATACAGTGTAGAGACATTAACAGAAATAGGCTTGCTCATATTGTAATGACCCAGAGGCGAGGTGAGGATGGGAGGATTGGTAGTTGCTATGGTGGTGGTAGTATTACTCACAGTTCATGGTATTAGTCCTCATTCTGGATCTCCCTGGGCTGTGCAGTGAGAAGAGGGCACACTCTTTCTTTCCTCGGGGCACTCCCTGGGCTCTTTTGGGGCTCCTGACTGGTGAAAAGTGGGGTGCCCTTGGTTGTGGATATTTCGCAGGTTGAAAAGCAGAAGGATAGGAGCAGGGGTCGGCAGATGGTAGAGATAATGACGAGTCCCAGTTTAGTTTTAAAAAACAACAGTCTCCTTACTGAGGGTGATAGGTGTTGCAGTACAGGAGGTATTTCACAGGCACTTGAAAAGTTAAGTTCAGTCGCACCAAATTAAACACACACCTTTCCAAGACTCTATATGGTAAAGCAGGCTGTAAGGTAGCTATCTCTAAGTCTCTCTCTGAATACACTTGCAATCTTTCCAAATAACCACAGGCATGCAAATCTATTCTCATTAAAGGAGTCATCCTATGAATAATATAGAAAAATGAAAATCAGACATCATGTTGTACAATGATAACCACCTTCTAACAAACTAGGACCAGCCCTATACTTCACATGGATCCAGAGTTCCCCCCATTAATTACTCCTATTGTTCTGCTAGATTTATTTCAAGCTGTCAGCTCAGGAGTTGAGTCCTTTTTCATGGGGTGTGTCCTTTCTGCTGCAGCTGGTGGAAGTTGAGGGATGGAACTGAACATGTGCTTCCATCTCAATGGGCAAGAGAGAAATTAGCAAAAGAGCAAACAGCAGGTGGCACTAAATAGATTTCATTGAATAACTCAGTGGCTATAATACATTTTCAATTGCATGAAGTTACAAAAGTATTCAGATTGAGGTGCTGGTAGAATTTTTTTTGTGAGACAGCCCCTTTAACACTGTAGGGTGCAGATCTTAGATCGGATGACCAATTTGTCTACAAAGAGTGGTGGGCACGAAGCAATATACCCTCTCCACAAGCAGAAAAGTCCAAAACTAAAAATGTGTTATCTTTGCTATCACGCACGGCCTTACGTGATTCTCAACCATCTGTAAAATGTCTGTTCTATTTCTCTCACAAGCATGAGGTAGTACTTAGCAGCAGGCTCGGACTGGCCCACATGGGTACAGGTGATTCCCCCGATGGGCCCCTAGTCTCCCATCTCCTGTACAAGTGGCACATAACACAGTAGACTTACTGCACTACATACATATATCAATGTAAAGCACCTCAAACAGCCTATGTTCATATAAAAAACTTCAAAGATTATCAAAGAAACTCCCAGTTTATTATTATAGACACGATCAGAGCTGAGATGACTTCTAGGTAGAGAGGAAAGCTAGCCAGTGTCCTCTTTTCCCAAGACCTACCTTCTCAAAGTTGCTGTGGGGACCCCCACATTTAATTATCTAGTAGCATCTTGCTGCTTTGTGAGCAGGTGATGAATGTATCCGCCCTAAGTACCCCAGTCCGACGCTGCTTAGCAGCTTCCAGGGATGGCGCCCCTCCTGGAGTAGGCCTCTCACTGGATAGGCAGTAGGAAGCTTCTTTTCAGCTTGGCTGCTAACTCTAGACCCCCTGGCTGATGCAGTCAGACTACCCAGCACTCCTGAATCGGAGGGGGCATGGCCATCCACCTCCTACTGAGCAGGGCACAATAACTAAGGTTTGTTCCTATATTCAGCTCTTAGATTCGCAAAATGTAGCCATAGATACAGTAACTACAGCAACACTTTAGCAGAGATTCACCCAATTAGACTCTTTAGCAGTGATCTACTGGGTGACTGCAATATTAGCTAGCAGTTAATACAGAAAAATTGTACATATAGGAAATAAGTAAGTATTGTTGCCATGTTGGGTGGAGCAACATTGAAACCATGGTTAAGGAGGCATCTTATATGACTGGGTAGACGAGTGGGTTTTTAGTAAGTTTATTAGATTTATGAAAAGACTACATTTATGCATATGAAAGTAAAATACCCTTATTATAGCTTAACTCAGTTAGGCAGATCATTTTTCTACTTTTCAGTGGGCTAGATAAAACAAAATGATAGATATCATTGCAAGAACTAATTATCATATGGAGAGCTACCAGTGTAAAACCCCCACATCACAATCTTATCTTTGAATCAGACTCCATGACATAAATGATCATAAGAACAAAAGAGGCAGAGCTGGAGCAGGAACTTCTTGCACTTCCTCGGCCTTATCATCTATTTAACTAGAAAGAACTGCCATTCAAGCTGTCATTCAGTGGTGATACATAATGAATGGTGTCTGCATGGGACGCCAAAGCAGACGTGAGATAATCCATTCATTTAATTTTGTCTAGCAAAGAAAATACAATACAATTTGTCTGGGTGTAGCAAAATACACCAAAAATCATGATATGGAAGTGATCAAACTATAAATGAATATTAAAAATGAGGAAATTCATCCCAATAGCGCTAAAAAGTTTTGATTCTAAATAATAAACCTGAATTTCTTGAATTAAATTTTAAGAACTATGGGGGGTCATTTACTATTCTGAAATACCCATAAACTAGATGTATTTTAGGCACGCAGAGATGGCGACCCGGTCATGCCAGGTCTAAAATTGTGATATTGTGATATAGTGGGTGCTCGTCAGGGGTGTGTTCCTGGCTCTACGTCTTTGAACTCAATTCGTATTAAACAATTCAGACAGCACTCCAATTTTTGTTATGCTTGATTGGTCTTTATTTAGCTGGACATGGTGGTACATTGAACAATGTTTTGGGCAAAATGAATGCCCTTCATCAGGCGAGCAAGCCGGAAGTCTAAAATTGTGGGCGTGGTGCAGGTGGGGGAGGGGACAGGCCGGCAGAAAATGGTCTTAATGTAAGACAGCTAGGAAGCTGTATTACATTTAGAACTGACACTGGATGCACCAAAGTTATGGAGGGGCCTGCGCCTCTTAATAAATTCGGTGAATCCCCTGTCAGCTATGGCCCTTTATTAAGACCAACCACCGGTCTTAATAAATGTGCCTCTAAGTTTATTTCTAGTTAGAAATGCCATAATGACTACATTATAAATTGTATGCAAGCGCGGCCACCGCTGAGAGATTGCAGGGTGGTTTTAAGCTCAGGATATAAGCAGTGTAAAATGTGATGCAAAATAAATCAAGTGATCAAAGCAGGTATTGAATACCATAATATTTCTGTAATTCAATGCCTACATTTAAGGGGGGATTTTTTTTCATTTCCCCCAGTCCACTTTCCTGGAGTAGGAAAGTCCCTAACCCCATGATTGTGACCATTTTTACACTGCCCTCAACACTTTCCCCCAAAAAGTGTGTTTGACGAGGGTGGGAAGAAAGAAAAACATATTTATCAGTTTTCTGGTGCAAATGAAGTGCTGGAGGATGTGCCTAATTTATGATGATGCGAATGCCTCCTCATTAATTTGGCGAATTCTCCAGGAGTGCAGGGTATATAATAGACATAGAACAAATGCCTGTATATAACAAATCTCCTCCTTAGGGCTCATGAGCACGACCATGCCGTGTTTTGCAGTCCGCACATTGCGGATCCGCAAAACACGGATGCCGCCCGTGTGCGTTTTGCAGAACAGAACGGGCCATCCATAATAGAATTGCTTATTCTTGTCCACAAAACGGACAAGAATAGGACATGTATTTTTTTTGCGGGACCTCGGAACGGAGAAATGGGAATGTGAATGGGTCCACAACCAAGCTGAGAAAATCTTTCACACAATAGATTATTAAATTTATTAAAAAGTGGTTAAAAGGAAAAAGTAAAGCAACGTCCAGAGCTACCAACCTGTTTTATTCCTCCTAGAAATTTATGAATAAAATGACCACTGGGCATTACTATTTACTTGTCAAAAGAGTGTTTCCCTACACATCCTAAACATTCCATGTATAAAATTGAGAACTATGAGACACATATAGTAACATGTATGCTATTTCAGTATCAAGTGGACCAAACTTTCTAGATTACCAGATCTGAAAAAGGGCTAGATTAGGGATGAGCGAAGAGAGCTTCGGATCCTAGATCTGAAGTTGCTTTGCTCAAAACTTTGGTTTAATGCTGTACTGAGCTCCGTCTCTGTACATCATTAAAATGGTATGGCCTCTGACGAGGCGAAGTGAGTAATTACAGAACTCTCACGAAAATTTGGTGAATAATTTCAGTATTTGGTTTCGAGGTACTAGTCTAATCTCCGTACAGCATTAAACCGAAGTTTTGAATGAAGTGACTTTGGATCTATGATTATCAGTACTCTAGATCTCAGTGGTATCACATTGTGAATGCTTGTTTGCCTTTCTATTGTCTAGCATCTTGCTTAGATTTCCATGTCTGCATCATCAATATTTGATATTTTGGATAATTACAGATGAAATGGTACTATCCTGATCATTGTGTGAACATGTAAAATTGATTATTTAGGTCAGATTAAAAAGTTCTACTATTATTTTTGTAAATAAGCCTATTTGTGTCTGATTTGTGCAGATATACACCATATTCACAGATGAGATGCCATCTCCAGAGCTTTGTGTTGTTTCATCTCAGCCTCAGGGCATTGAAATGCGGTGCTCCAAATATAATCACATCAAGTGACATTATATGAAACCCTACCCAGAGAAAACAGTGCTGGATCATTGTAGACATAGATAAATGGATAGGAGCCCTGCCCCCATTCTTGGCATCACTGGAAAACAAATGTGATCTATTTTATGCAGTCACTGGAAAACAATTCCATGAAGAAACAGCACAGCTAAAAATATTTATTCTTTCCTTCTTGATTTAAGTCTGGACAAGAGGGAATAATACTGAAACCTCTTAATGGGCCAATGCATGCTCTTTGTTTTTTTCCAGTCTATGGTTGGCTACCCTAGGGTATTTAAGGTACCTATCCCTTTGGTAAGGTGACAAGCAATGGCTTTGAGCATGATAGTTTCCTGCAAAGGTGTGCCATTAGCTTGTTTGCCTGTTCCATGCACCAACTTGTGCTTGACTTCTGGATTTGGCCCTTCTCTTTCTGACCTGACCTCTGCTTGATCTCTGTTCTGACCCTGAACTGCCTTCCCTGAACTCTGACTATTGATCTGAGTGCACAAACTCTGCCTGCCATGATCTCGGCCTGTCCCTGACTATGGTTTTGCATGATTCCTTGATTCTCCCCTGGGTCAGCAGTCACTTAAACAGAGACTATACCAAGAGGTTGAGGCTTGGTAGTTCCCCTGTAGCAGAGTCCAGATCCCTTTACATGGCTTAAAGGAGTAAAGACCAGGGGGGCACTTAGATAATACCCTAAGGCCCCTTTCACACAAGAGAGTATTCCGCGTGGGTGCAATGCGTGATGCGAACGCATTACGCCCACACGGAATCTGGACCCATTCATTTCAATGGGTCTGTGTACATGAGTGTTGGTTTTTACGCATCACTTGTATACTTGTATACTTTATTTATATATATATATAGTCCAAAGACGAGGCAGCACTCCAGCATATGAAAAATAAGTGACCCTCTTTATTCGCTTGACAAAGGTCTAATTAAGAAGACCGAAATATTGCCTGGGGAAAAAAGAGGGTCATTTATTTTTCATATGCTGGAGTGCTGCCTCGTCTTTGGACTATATATACCTGGAATATTTGCCGTGTTCTTGCACCCTGTTCACATCACACCTTTAACTGTGCTGCTGCTTCTCTCTGG
The DNA here is from genome assembly GCA_033119425.1 of Bufotes viridis. Lineage (NCBI taxonomy): Eukaryota > Metazoa > Chordata > Amphibia > Anura > Bufonidae > Bufotes > Bufotes viridis. The sequence continues at coordinate 236,516,252 of CM065590.1, forward strand.
TTTATATATATATATATATATATATATATATATATATATAAGAAAAATGCCGGCACTGACTCTCCGGTGAGAGATTGGGTGCAGGGAATAGGTTTCTTACCCCACTAATAGTCCAGAAAATGAACAGCACTCTGATGAAAAGTGAAAACTCCTTTATTCACCCGTACAGTGCAACGTTTCGGCTCAGCGCTAGAGCCTTTTTCAAGCCGAAACTGAATAAAGGAGTCTTCACTTATCATCGGAGTGCTGTTCATTTTCTGGACTATATATATATATATAAATCTAAATATATAGTCCAAAAATATATAGCCTTGAGAAAGGTCCTGGTTTTGGGACTGAAACGTTGCAACACCGATGGGTGAATAAACAAACACTGTATTTACAATACTACCTGTAATGCTGTTCGATTTTTTGGACTTTACATTTGGGTAAGCTTTAACCCTGAACTTTGGAGCTTGCACCCTTTTATATTTTATGATCTGTGCTGCTGTACTTTTTCTTTATATATATATATACAGTGGCATAACTAGAAATAACTGGGCCCCACAGCAAATTTTTGAATGGGGCCCCCTCCCCCAGTAAGTTTTTCACAACCCCTTCCTTTCATGCTGCCCCCTTTCCTGTGGCTAGTAAAGATCGCTCTCTCAGACCAGGCCCAGCAGCTGTTCCATCCGTTTTCTACAATGTCTATACTGCCACTGTATATACTATAATTTCATTGTGTAATAATGTTGAGGGGCCCAGACAAAATCTTTTAGTACTTCTCCTCCTCTTTGATGTGCCCCTTCTGGGTCAGGGCCCCAAAGCAGCCGCTTCCCCTGCTTCCCCTATAGTTACGCCCCTGTATATATATATATACATACATATACATACATATATATATATATATATATATATATATATATATATCTTGTGGGGGATCAGCTCAAACAGTCACTTCAGGTGTCATTTAAACACTAGTCCTTTATTTTGTTCAACACAGATTTAACTAATGCCCGCTTACTTCAGCGGGTCAACACAAAAGAAACACAGTCCATGTGAAATGGTATAACTCACAGTCCTCTGTAGTTCCAGGATTCTACCACCAGCTTGGGGGGAGAAAAGAGTAAGCAATGGCAGGCAACACACCACACAGCTTTACTCCCAGTCTGTTACACTTCCAGACTAGGAACCACGCCCCCAGCTCTCCTGGGATTCCTGACTTAAATAGGCCAGCCAATACCTGGCCTGGATACGTGGGAGTAGTCACCCCACCCTGCTCTTTGACTACTCCAATGAAACTCGGCCCAGATCAGCTGCAACTAGCAGCTAAACTACTTCTAGCAAATATCAGTAACCTAGGGTTCCTGACAGAACATTACCGGTTCATTTCACTGAGGCCAGACCTCGGTGACACGTATCTATAATCTATTATGGCACCTTGTGCCTTCTTGTGCCTTCTCACAATATATAAAGTATACTTGTTATATATGTATTTTTTCATACATTATAGTCAATGATAGTCATTATAGGCAGTAGACGCCATGTGCTGTAGGCATTTTACATATATTTAAAACAGGGTTTATTAGAATCATTAAAATCACATACTTTTGTTTAAAGCTAAATTCATATCAATGGTTTACAGTTTCAAGCCTAATTAATTTTCAACTAAGTCCAAGTAGAAGAAATGCAGCTATAACAGTTAGAAACAAGTAAAAAAAAAAAAATATATATATATATATATATATATATATATTTACCAAAGACGAGGCAGCACTCCAAGTGGCGGTGAATAGTGAACCCTCTTTATTAACCCACAAAGCGACGTTTCAACTGCTCATTGCAGTCTTTTTCAAGCTACAAACATTGTGTCAGCAAGGGGGTATATATACCCAAAATGCAATGTGCCATACTCAAATGTCAATTAATCAATAATGTGTAACAAATCGTAGGAAAAATTTCATATCAAAAATTTACAAACATCTATGCTGAGATATAAAAAAATCAATGTATATGTGGAAAGTGACAATAAAATATATCGTATAATCAAATAAAACACATGATTACCCTGATAAAGTGCACCTGTGCATGTAGTGGTTTAAAAACAAGAGACCAATCCGCTTGAAATAGTAATTATAACATCGTAAGATACAAAGAACTTACTTCACATTGGTGGTTCAATGGCGCACGGCCCGGCGTTCCCTGGTCTCTCCTGCGCATGCCCCGTTGCCGCGCAACGAGACAACGCTATCCACATGTCCGGAACCCGCCGCAGACATGTCCGGGTCAGCTGACCCTATCACATGATCGGCAACTGCCCCCGCGTCATGCGGAAGGAGAGTCCCAGAGATCAGACTGGATAGCAACAGGACAGCGTCAGGGGGCGGGATGCCACCAGGGCAAGGGTACCTAAATAGATCAGGTGACTCATCACCATGGTACCAATCCCAAACACCCGACGCTGTAAATCCCACCGCCAATCCAGCCGCATCAAGGGACGCCATAATGTTCGCAAGCCAGGGAGCACAATCACGGCTACATACGTTGTATATCATCTATTAAATCAATGTGAACCTAATAAATTAAAAACCTATCCCAGTGAGGACCTCCCATGACGGTGCAACACAGACCACACGCGACAAAACGTGCACACACTCGTAGCACCGGCATGAGAGTACAATCAACACCAAGGGATATATATATTTATTTATTTATTTTTTTTTTTCTAGATCAATACATAATCTTTGTTGAAAAAGAGAAGGAATGGAATGCAGGTCTTGAATTTATTAGTATGAGAAAGATAATGTGTATTTAAGACAGGCACTCTGAAATACACATTATATATCTATTGCTTTGACAGGGTGAGTCAAATCGACAAGAGCACCATATCCATAGCAGCAAGGGGGTGAGCGCCTATACTCTTTTCATTTCAGTATGAGAAAGAGCAGTTGACATTTTGTAACAGTTGACATCATGTTTACTAAGAATGAACAGGAATTTGTTACATTAATTCAATTTCTAGGATGTTACCCAAAATACAAATTATCAATCTTTGTAGCTGTGATATTGTTAGTATTCTATACTGTAATACTATTTAGGCCCCTTTCACACGGGCGAGTTTTCCGCGCGGGTGCAATGCGTGAGGAGGACGCATTGCACCCGCACTGAATCCGGACCCATTCATTTCTATGGGGCTGTGCACATGAGCGGTGATTTTCACGCATCACTTCTGCGCTGCGTGAAAATCGCAGCATGTTCTATATTCTGCGTTTTCACGCAACGCAGGCCCCATAGAAGTGAATGGGATGCGGGAAAATCGCAAGCATCCGCAACTGCGCGGATGCGCTATGCATTTTCCCGCATTGTTGCTTAGCAACGGGACTCAATCTCTATTATTTCCCTTATAACATGGTTATAAGGGGAAATAATAGCATTCTTAATAAAGAATCCATTGTTAAATGATGAGGAAGGGGTTAAAATAATAAAGTTAACTTACCTTAGCCACTTGATCGCGTAGTCGCGATCTGTCCTCTCTTTCCTGCAGCATCGATGATCTAAAGGACCTGTGATGACGTCATCACATGGCTCATCACTGCTCCATCACTATGGTGATGGAGCATGTGATTGGTCCATGTGACCATGTGACATCATCCAAGGTCCTTAATCACTATCCCCAGGCTGTGGATAGTGCTTATGACCTTGGATGATGTCACGTGGTCACATGGACCATCACATGCTCCATCACCATAGTGATGGAGCAGGTGATTGGGCCATGTGATGCTGTGACATCATTACAGGTCCTTTACATCTTTCAAGCTAACGGAGAGGAGGCCGGGCTTCGCGATCAAATGGACCAGGTAAGTTAAGATTAGTTTATTATTTTTAACCCATTCTGCACCGGGTTCAACATTAGGAGATGGCTAAGGGTATTATTTTACATTATAACTATGTTATAATGTGAAATAATACCAGCGGGACAATTTCTGACCCAAACATGCACTTCTGTGAAGAAGTGCAGGTTCGGGTCTGGGTACCAAAAGTGCCGATTTTTCTCCCGCGCGTGCAAAACGCATGACAGCGCTTTGCACTCGCAGGGAAAAATCGCGGCAATTCCCGCAACGCACCCGCACTGTTTGACGGAGTGCACCCGCAACGCCCGTCTGAAAGAGGCCTTACTGTGAGATAACTGATCATAGTTTTATTTAGTTTCTCTTGATATAGCTTTTTTTGTCATTACTACATAGAGTACTGTGCATCAGTTAAATGAAGGAAACTGTTATTTATAATTTTTATGGAAAATCAAATAATGTGAAATTATATAATGAAATTATAAATCTGCACTTTATTAGACACTGGCAGATGTGTGACTGTAGTTTGATAATTGAGTGATAGGAAAATATGATTAGCTGGTCAGTACAATGCTGTAATGCATTTATCATACAAATTCACTAGCTACTGTAGCCTAGTGCTTACTATGTGTATGTGTTTTTCGAGTGAAAATGCATGTTTTTATTTTTGACCAGGCTATAACATTTCTTATACCACTTACAAAAGCTCATGATAAAATACTACTTTTGACACTATATGACAGTTGTTTAGTTGATTGAAGCAAGTCTCTACTAAGTGGTATAGCTATACTATGAGATCATTTATTCCAGATGCATTTTACATTATGTCAACAGCATATTCCCTGTTTACATGGGAAGATATGCTGTCCATGAGCGGTCATTGGCCTTTAAATGTTTCCTTTTTTATTATTCCAGCCACATCAGGCTTCAGATACCATTTGCCCAAAGATATGATCTAGTGTAAACATTTGGCTACCTCAGAACATCTGAGACAATCCAAATATGTTACACAGTTTAATCACATAGAGATTATTTCACAAAATGTGCTCTCAGGTGTTCATTGAACCCAACTTTTGAAACTTGAGACAATCTTTAACAGGGGATCCATCAGCAGTTATTTTTGACCCTGTAAAACTGCTGGCAGCCTTGGGCAGTGATGAACAAAACAAACGTAAAAACATAGCATTCTTTTATTTTTATATATATTAGTTACAAAAAAGGAAAAAACCACAAACATTCAAATCATAAATAATAATAAAAAAAGAAAAATTAACCCTTCCCCCACCTATTCCTCTTGGTTACTAAGAGGAAAGAAAAAGAAAAAAGAAATACATGAACAAATAAATAAATAAAATAGAAAAAAGGGAAAAAGAGTTCACTTAATTCATACTAAATCTTACCCTTCCACTTAATCCATTTGTTCTACATCTTATCAAACTTTTGGATATTACCTGTTAATCATGTTGGCTTAAAAAAGCCAACATACTGTTATTCGATTTTTTGTTTAGCCCCTCTCTTTCTAAACACTACTCCTCCTACAGTTTTGGGGGTACATACACCAAACTTTCCACACTTCTTTGACCTATAGTGAAGAAAGTTGCTTGTGCTCTAATAAGCGATCCCACCTTCTGGGCACCTGTGGCGGACCACCGAAGACCCCTTTTTGCCATTAACTTTGACAGGGAAAATTTTCAATTCGCTCCCACTCGCACAGTTTTGAAGCTACACTCCCCAAACTCGGACCACATATTTTTGGTGCCAGTGCCACTGTCACTCCAGACATGGAGAAAAAGGCAGAGACTGCAGCAGAAGAGGGAGCAGGAGGAGCCTGAGACCTTCCTTGGTTTTGGAGGTGTTTACTCCATTGCAGCTCGTGCTTTGCACTTAAATGCCTGGTCATGCAGGTTGTGCTATGGTTTAGAACGTTTATGCCTCGCTTCAGGCTCTGATTGCACAGTGTGCAAACCACTTGTGTCTTGTCGTCTGAACATTGTCTGAAGAACTGCCATGCCAGGGAACTCCTTGGAGCTGGCTTTGTTGTGCTCGATCCCTGGGTGCGGTAGGCAGTAGCAGGCGTACTGTCTAGGGGACGGCCACTCTGCTTTTGCACCCTGTTCCCTATTTTGCTGTGCTGATGGCTCTGTCCGCCCACCGCCTCTCCCTCTGAACTGCACAGATCCCTAGCATGACCTCGATTCCATTTGGGTTCTAGAACCTAATCATCCTTCACATGATCTTCCACCCAGTCTTCACTCCTGCTCTCCTTGTCCATTTGCACACTGCATAAAGCCGCAGCAGCCGCATCAGAGACGTGCTGCGGTAGTCTTCCCATGACCTCATCCTCCAACATAAGTGTTTGGACATCGGTGCACTGAATCTCTTCCACTTCTGGGGCAGGGCTAGGTGGATGGTCCTTGGAAACCCTGCCAGCAGTCATAAAAAAGCATAAGAGACTGCTGCATGACTTTGCAAATCAGCCAAGCAGTCTGAGCCCTAAGGGGCGAGGTGCTAGATAGATGCCCATGGCCTATAGGTGCCAACTCTGCGCTTTCAGCAGTGGACCGGTTGGGAGACAATGTGAAAGTACTGGAGGCACTGTCAACCACCCAATCTACTAGCAACTGTGCTAGTTCTGGCCTCACCATTCATAGAGCGGCAATCGGGCCTACTAAATAACGATGAAGGCTCTGTCGCCTATGAACACCTGAGGAAGGTGTTTCATTTGGGCATGTAGCTGGCACAGATCGACCACATCCTTTCCATGCTACAAGAGCTCCACCAACACCAGCAGCCCCACGATCAAGACCACGTCCCTAATTTGATGCTCTCCTCATTTTTTGCGGTCACCCACCGAAGTAACAGACGTTTTTACTAAATTTAGTTCCCTGTCAGCAATTCAGTGCAGGGTTTTTTCACCGGCAAAAATGGGTTAAGGTCACCCATCAATGGAACAGACGATTTTTAGAAATTTAGGTCCCTGTCCCCTATGCAGAGCAGGGGATTATTCACGGCAAAACTGGGTTAATGTCACCCACCAATGGAACAGATGACTTTTAGAAATTTAGGTCCCAGTCACCTATGAAGAGCAGAGGTTTGCATACGGCAATAATGGTAAAATGTGACCCAAGAATGTAACAGACGATTTTTAGAAATGTAGGTCCTTGTCACCTATGCAGAGCAGGGGTTTATTCACGGCAAAACTGTGTTAATGTCACCCACCAATGGAACAGACGATTTTTAGAAATATAGGTCACTGTCACCTATGCAGAGCAGGGGTTTGTATACGGCAAAAATGGTAAAATGTCACCCAAGAATGCAACAGTCGATTTTTAGAAATGTATTTCCCTGTCACCTATGCAGAGCAGGGGTTTTTTTGATGGCAAAAATGGGTTAATATCACCCAACAATGTAACAGACGAATTTTGGGAAATTATTGCCCTGTCTGCTATGTAGAGCGGGGGTATAAAAGAGCCAAAAATGGGTTAATGTCACCCAACAATGGAACAGCCGAATTTTTGAAAATTATTACAATATCTGCTATGTAGAGCAGGTGCATAAAACAGCAAAAAATGGATTAATGTCACCCAACAATGGAACTGATAAATTTTGAAAAGTATTGCCCTCTCTGCTATGCAGTGCAGGCCACAAAGGGACTTTATGGCCCAAAAAAGGTGCTTTCACTGAAGACTTCAGGTCACTTGCGAGAGTGCCACCTTATGACATAAAATTTCCTATTTACACTGCAGATTGTAATAACAACATCTATAAATGTATGTTTGCTCTGCTAACACATTGTCTTTAAAGCTGATTTTCCTGATTCATTTATTTTTATGAGGACCTGTAACCTCTCCTAAAATGTTTTAACAGCTACTTGCATTCCCTATGTAATAACAATTCTGGAGCATCTATTCTTATGATTGTATCAAACTAGCAGCACTGACTGGGTAGTGTCAGACTGTGCAGGGACACACCCCGAACTGGAAGGAATATTAAATAATACAACATAGAGTCATAGGAATATATGCTCCAGAATTATTATTACAAAGAAAATGCAAGTAGCTGCTAAAACAGAGATTTCAGGAGAGGTTATGGGTCCTGGTTAAAGTGAGTCTGTCAGCAGTTCTAACATTTTGAATTATAAATAATAAATATATGAATCTCCTCCATTCTGTCATAATTCTCTTGTTTCCTATACACAGCATATTTTCAAATTTTCTGCCTGCAGCCTGGGAAGCTCAGCACAGAGGAGTTTATACAGTTTCCATTGAACTCAATGAAAGCTATACATAAACATTTGCATTGAGTCCCTTTTAGTGGTGGCTGCAGGAAAATAGCATGGTTCTATGTCAGTTATAAGCAATACAGTGCTGGGCTTGTAAGGAAGCTGCACCATGTTTATTAGATCTGCAGCAAACTACAAATGGGAGAAAGAGAACTTTTGTTTGGAAATCTATTGCCTCAAGATACAGGTTTGAAAGGCAACCCTGTAAACTATAATTTTGTCCAAAGTCCACTATATCTCTTCATATCTAAATAAGAGGGTACAGTATAGCTTCATGTAATCCCTTCGTGATTTCCCTCTAGATTTGGTCAACCAACGTTAATCTGTGTTCATTCAGATTTGCTTCCCTGTACATACATGTATTGTGTACTTCATTGTAGATTCATTCTTTTTTCCTGCTCTCTGTTCTCCCTCACTTGTCTTTTTCTCACCTTGTTACTTGCCTGTCTAGTCTTATCTATGATTTAAACTGAATTCAGTATCCTGACATCCTCCATGGAGCTTTAATCTTTTTTACTATCTCCCAGATGTGAAAATGCAATTTCGTCTGCAAAAATTATCAGTGATTTTAGTGGAAAGAAAGAATATGGGGAAATGTGTTGTGAGGTAAGGTTAATGTAAAGTAAACCACAAAGACTATAGTTTGGAAGCATAAATTGGATTGTTCTCATAGACCTCTGACCAATGTATTAGAATTATTATATGGTTTAGTAACATAAAAGCAATACAATTTGGACACAGTGTAAAGATAGATGACCGTGAAGTATGAATAACATTTACATAGTAAATTTGAGTGCATCTTGGTAGCTGTATTGTCTGTCTGAACGTTATTACTCCTGGTTCCCCACTGACATGTGCATTGGGTTCATCCAAAAGTACTTATTGTGGCTTTGAAGAAGAAAGAGGTGAGCAGTTGATAGGCAGAAATGTTAGAAATGAAAAAAAATTAGACTTAAAAATCCAATAGTCCAATCCAATTTTATCCCTTTTAGAAAGGAAACGGTTTGAGAATGTTTGCACTTCAATGTTGTAATGAGTGATAACACATGCTACACTGATATTAACTGAGAAGCAATATTATAAGTGATTGACCACTTTGGTTACTAACCAGGGATGCACAATGTAACTACAATTAGTAATTATTCTGTAAATTCTAAAATATTATGTATACTTAAATTGAAAGGTAAATATCGTTTTTGATTGGATGTCAGTCACTGGATAATGGTTTATACATATAATTGTATTCTTGAATTTTAGTTTCCTGAAACAAGATGAGTTCTAATTTTAAACATTAGAATGTTGTTATATTTTTTTCATATTTTGAAAAATAGAAAGTGGAACAATTAGAACAAAACAATAAACATAAGAGTCATATTATCATTAGATACCTAAATAATAAAATAATATAAAAATCAGGAAAACTAAATAGAATCTATCATGTTGTATAATGTAATCAATTTATATGCAGTATATGCTAGTCAACAGTTTCATGTGTTTGCAATCTGTCAAAGGAACATCACCTGTGTATTAAAATAAGTATAAAATTAAAGTTAATATCTGTGTAGAAACTGGTGCAAAATATGCAGTGGTATCTCCTCCTTATATGTGTGACACAAGTTTGACAGTGATTGATATAACATTAATGCAAGACGCAGCACTCTCATATTGTTACTGAGCGTTAGACAAATGAATGATTACAAATGTGTACCCTTCCTCCAGCCTTAGTAATCTAACTGGAGTGCCAGGGTTAGTAATTACTGTTAATATACTCTCCTTGAACTATGGAAGGCAAAGACCACAAATGTGCATCACCATAAGGAGCATAGAAGATTCCTCAAACCTGGTGACAGATATCTGAATACTATCAATAAATTTAGCTACTTTCCTCAATATATGTGGGCACCATTTATCTCTCTAATCACATTATATTTAGTTACTGCCAAATTTTAGACAAGAATAATTTAATATATCATATTTATATCCATGAGGTGTACAGACCAGCTGAGCTTATTTAATAAGTTCAGAATGCAAATGTGATCGTCTTTGTTCATGTTAGAGGTTGAAAACGTGCATGCAAATTATAAAAATGGATCCCTGGTTCTTGGAATGACCAATACAACTGTGGTTATACAGAAGCTACTAACTATCAAACTGTACAGCTTATTTCTGAATTGATGGGTTTTAGGTAGAGATGAGCAAAGTTTTGAAAAATTAGATTCCGCAGCTTTGTCGAAGTTCGACAAGACATTCAATTAGTTAGAAATTAATTTGTGAAGAATCGCTATAAATTGGGTATACCCAGGCCACTATGTCTTAGGTTATGGCCACACAGAACTTCCATGCTACAGGCGGGTTACAGCCATGCTGCGGTGAAGAACCGCACAGCCAATTAGCCCGCAGCTGCCTTTCATGTAATAATGAAGACCATACTGTATAGTTTGTCTTCATTTTTAATGGCCACGCTGACCTTTTATGCTTTAGTGTAGGAATAAGTAAATGTAGGAATAAATCAATAAAACTGATGCAGAATAAGTCTCCCTGCACTCTCCCTATACTCTCCCTCTCCAATATTCTTCTATTAATCATTTTCAGCTGTGCATGAATGATTGCCATGTCTCTCCTTATGCTCAACTCACAAGACAATGGCAGAAACCGCCTGGGATGAGTGTTTTATAACGCTGTGACATTACAGGGGATGGCTCTCTGCTGATTGGCTGGCTGCAAAGCATTATGGATGATCTTGCATTCCTGGGCTTTTCTCCTCTACACTTAAATTCACTTTCTAACATTTGCAGTTGCCTTTTTAGGAAAACCTGATTCCTGACCACAAAGCACAAGAACATTTGGATTTGTTGCAAATCAAAGTCTTCTTAAACTTCAGACCGAATTCCACTTTAAATGCTATGCTTCGCTCAACACTAATTTTAAGACATGCCATCGGGTGGTACTATTTAGGGCTATACATACCATTTATTTTGAAAATACATACAATTTGCACAAGTGACCCACCTATTATCGCAAACAAGGAATAAAACAAAATCCAATAGGTCTAACTTTAAGCAGACATTTTCTTTGACATCATGAATGATACTTTGGCAATATTTTCATACTATCTTCAACTAAATTGGCTATTTGGGCTTATCTCTTTCCAGGGTATATGGCTATCTGTACAGACTTACTGAAAATTTCTTTTATGAGCCATAACAGGATTGTTGCAGCTTATCTCCATTTACTTAAAAGGGGTTGTCCGAGTTATATAAATATATGCCTATGTGCCTTATAACCTATTTAATAACACTTTTGTAATTTACATTTTATATTACTGGATTCTGCAGGGCCGATGGGGGTCATGTGACCCGCAACGTCATCCACCAGGCTCCCTGTGCTGATGTCTCGTGTACAGGCTTATCCCTGCCTGAGGGAGGGGCCCGGCTCTGTATACAAAACGTCAGAGCCTGGGTGCCCGCCCCCCTCTCTCCCTGTATCTGGCTGCCAGACGCTCATGCGAGGAATCCCTGTGAAACCACCAGAGCCCTGACACACTGGCGTGCCCTCCTCTCTCCCTCTGCGTCTGGCTGCTTCTTCTGCTATGAGTGCAGGCAGCAGTGCGAAATCAAGAGTCCTGTCAGATGCAGGCAATTGGACCCCAAAGCCACCTCCACCTCCCCCCAGACAACCACATACAAGTAAAGCCTATGTGGTTTAGTCTAGATCATTACTCTGCCCAAATCTATATTCAGCTACATGGCTTAGAAAATATGCTGTCAAACAATGATCCTAGGTTTTGGTATAGACACATGATCTAGACTACCATATTTGCCTATACCAAATGTAAATATGCAACCAAATGTGGCAAAATACACAAAAAAATAAACTAGAAAATGAAAAAATTATAAAAACGCAGATGCGTTTTTGATGCGTTTTTTATCAAAAACGCCCAAATGGCCCCTGGGGGGTTCAGATATCTTGCTTTGGAGGCAGCAGCACGTTGGTCGTAGTCATAGTCAACCGTCATATACAATCAAATAGAGGCATCAAATGGATTCGCAAAGCGATTAATAATTGTAAGTATTGTTCGCATTGCGATTACAACTTAGAGCTGAGTTCCTAATGGTTGTATTGCTAGAATATAACGTATATTCTAGCAATACAACAACCATTAGGAACTCAGCTCTAAGTTGAATTCGCAATGCGATTAATGCAGGTTATATTAATCGCATTGAGAATTCAACTTAGATCTGAGTTCCTAATGGTTGTTGTATTGCTAGAATATAACGAAGATTGAGAATATAGCGCTAAATTCTCAATCTTCGTTATATTCTAGCAATACAACCATTAGGAACCCATCTCTAAGTTGAATTCGCAAATAAGATGTCCCAAACTATTCACTGGCGAATAGTTCCCAACGAACATAGCTTGTGCGCGTTCGTCGCGGCGAGCGAACATATGCAATGTTAGGTCCACCCCTATCATTGAGTAAACTTTGACCCTCTACATCACAGTCAGCAGACGCATTCCAGCCAATTATCATACCCTCCCTCCCAGACCCTCCCATCTCCTGGACAGCATCCATTTTAGATTCATTCAGAATTTGCAGTCTTAGTGAGAGGAGGGACAGTGTAACTGCTGCTGATTTAATAGGGAAATCGATAGCTAGGCTAGTGTATTCAGTGTCCACTCCAGTCCTGAAAGACTCATCAGATCTCTGCTGTAAGGACAGCCTCCTGACAGTACCCCAAAAAGCCCTTTTAGGGCTAGTACATTAGTCTCCCTCCCAGACCCTCCCACCTCCTATCAAAAAGCAAGGACGGCATCCATCTTAGATTCATTCTGAAGCTGCAGTGTTAGTAGTTGTAATCGCAATGCGATTAATATAACCTGTATTAATCGCATTGCGAATTCAACTTAGAGCTGGGTTCCTAATGGTTGTATTGCTAGAATATAACGAAGATTGAGAATTTAGCGCTATATTCTCAATCTTCGTTGTATTCTAGCAATACAACCATTAGAACAGATCTAAGTTGTAATCCCAATGCGATTAATACAGGTTATATTAATCTCATTGCGAATTCAACTTAGAGCTGGGTTCCTAATGGTTGTATTGCTAGAATTTCTAGCAATACAACCATTAGAACCCAGCTCTAAGTTGAATTCGCAATGCGATTAATATAACCTGTATTAATCGCATTGCGATTACAACTTCCACACTCTGCGTCAACTAGGTATTTTTCCATGGGAGTTTTGCCATGGATCCCCCTCCGGCATGCCCCAGTCCAGGTGTTAGTCCCCTTGAAACAACTTTTCCATCACTATTGTGGCCAGAAGGAGTCCCTTTGGTTTTTAAAATTCGCCTGTCTATTAAAGTCTATGGCGGTTCGCAATGTTCGCATGTTCGCGAACATTTGCAGAAGTTCGCGTTCGCGGTTCGCGAACGGAAAATTTTATGTTCGCGACATCACTAATTAACAGTAGATGCTTACCAGGGAGCTAAATGTGTAGACTCTAATTTAGATACCCAGCCTCGCAATAACTCCATATACTTGGTTAATGTAATTTATGCATACAATTAGGTTTCCTGGACTTGTAGAATAATAGTTACTGATGCAGTAATAAATAAATGCAAACACACCACAAATGTTTTTGTTCTTTTCTCTTCATTGCCATTCTTGACTCAGGTTTATAAAATAAAGAAATTGATAAAAAGATTAATTCTATAGCAATAGCACAACCAACCCCTTTACTCATGCTTGTTTTCTTCTATTCCTACTTAATGGGACACTTTCACCAGAAAGAGGTATGTTTGTAAACTCAATATTCATAGAAAAACACATATTTTTTTTATAAGTTTTTTCCATTTTTCTTTTTTATTTCAGCACTACTATGCCCTTGAAAATTAAATATAAAATGTTGTCCTTTTGTAGCAGTCAACACAAATGATTTTCCCTTGCGATTTTTCGTTTTGCGTTTTCGTTTTTCACTCCCCGCCTTCCCAAAGTCATAACTTTTTTATTTTATTTGCTCCTCTATCTCTCTCTTACATGCACTCAGCAGCATGGAGGACATTTTAAAACAGTACTGAGTGTTGCTTTGAATCCAGCACTGAGGAGAAGAAGTAGCTGATATGTGGAGAAAGAGGAATTTTCCTGTATTAAAATATATTACAAAGTTTCTTATCTTGTTCATTTATGCAGTCTTATGACAACACTAGTCATGTAAAATAAGAATTACAATACTGCTTTGTAGCAAAGCAACTTAACATGTAAAGTTTAAACTACAACTCTCAGAGAAATAGACTGTTTTCTATATGTCTTACTTGCCTGATTACTAAACAAGGTCTTCGCTGATCCCATAGTCTAAAAAAAGATCCAACTACCCAAGCATGAACAGTATTTATGTATTAGGGGCTAACAGAATGTCTTAAATTGCTGTGCACGTGAACAAAAAAAGTGTTTAGGATATTTTGTGGTTTGGCAGACATCCAGGCTCAGGAAAGAAGCCGATTGTACAAATGGAGGGGGGGGGGGGGTTAGCAAATATGTCCCTTCTGTATTTAAAATGAAAAACAGCTAAGTAAATGGGTATCCTAAATATGTAAATACAATGTAGGAGATTTATCAAACTAGTGTAAAGTAGAGCTATCTTAGTTGCCCACAGCAATCAATCAGATTCCACCTTTCATTTTCCAAAGGAGCTATAACAAATGAAAAGGTGGAATCTGATTGTTTGCGATGGGCAACTAAGCCAGTTCTACTTTACACCAGTTTGATAAATCTCCCCCAATATGTATCTTTTTAATGTCTTATTGCTATGACAGGTTAATATGCAGTACACATATGCCTTTCATTTCAATGATGTGATGAGCCGTGCTTCTTGAAAACTAGTTAGCAATGCACCTGTTTTTCTTTAAGTGTCTATTTACACAGCTTCATGAGATGAAATTAATCTTTTTCATTAATTATTTTGTTTACCTTTATAGCTAAGTTGAAAAAATTGACATTTAGTCATATTTTGACAACACTAAATTAAGCTTAACTCTTTAATTGCATTGAGGGGAAAAGCACCTTTTTTTAAATCCGTCAATTAGACGGAAACAGCTGTTAAAATATCATTGAATATTCCCATGGATCATTTAAGGTCATGGAGTATTTCCAGTAAATAACACAACATTTGCATGCGCACATTTTTATAGGCTTTGGAAAGAATTTGGCAAGTGTAGATACTGTGCTCAAGACATTTTTCCATTAATAATTGATAGATCTGCATGACAGAAGGGATGATAGAAAAATGTAGTATTGGGCATTCAGTATTTTATTGTCCATGGTGCCACCATTATATTTCAACCTCACAGACCTAAGGGTATATTCATAATGGGTTCTTATTTCTCTCACATGCGATAAGATGCCTTCTAACATTACTCTCCAAAGATTATTTACCAAAATGCCTAGAGTAGCTTTCTCCTTGATTAATATGTCTTGATAGAGAGAAATAAACCTGAGGATTAGACTAGAAAGAGTATCTAAATCATGAAAATGCAGCTATTATGTCATATATGTTCTTAGATAAATGGTAGTGCCATATGCAGTATCTTCAATGTCATTGATATAGGATTATTTCGTTTATCTATTTTACTAGTTCATTTGGTA
This sequence comes from Bufotes viridis, assembly GCA_033119425.1. NCBI lineage: Eukaryota > Metazoa > Chordata > Amphibia > Anura > Bufonidae > Bufotes > Bufotes viridis. The sequence goes on from CM065590.1 coordinate 236,532,004, forward strand.
TGAAAATGTAGCCTTTATGAATATATTCAGGTACAGTAGGTTTACATTGAATGTCATATAAATTTAGCAATAAACAAATTTGTAGGCAACAATGTCAATAAAATATGCTGCATAGTTGAAATTTACTGGACATTTTAATTTCCTAATTATGTGAATATGGTGCTTGATTACGAACAAAAGAAGTCTCAACAGGAAGTTAACATTTGTCCATGATCTTGCACTGTAATGATCTTGCACTGGATCGTTACATAGCATATAGACCATTACACAGCATAGTCAAGTGGATCTCCAAAGTTGACTTATTCTGTGCAAAACCAAGTGGTGCAAATAACAAAAACAGCATACAAACATTGACAGCTTTTCTTTTTTGGATTATTCTAAATGTATTTTTTTTTTTTTTTTTTTTTACCTTTTTATTGTAAATGGATGTGCGGTTTTGAATGTTTACCTACATATTTGTGTGGCCATTAACAATAAGCAAGCGATTGAATAAATTGCTAATGATAGAAAACAGCAGAGATTGCATGGCCACATGGTTTTCAGCAACATCGTGGCCATATCTCAACTGCTCACCAGCTTCCATATTGGGTCCTACTCTTAGAATGAACTACAACCACTGATGAGGGCCAGACATGATCATATTCATGAGACTTATGTAGAAATCTCTGAGATGGATACATCTGAAATTTAGGCACAAAGAAAACAAGTGTCAAAAAGTGTGGCGCATGTTAAAGTGATTTTTGCGACTTTTTGATGTTTTACCCACCGCTTACTTGCCACTTTTCAAAGTAGCGGGTGATGTTGGGCCGGCGTAGGCAGTCACATTGATGACTTTCAGAGGCTAATCAGAGGTTAAAGACCAAAAAATACATTCTGATCTCATCCATTTGCTTGCGGAGAGGCCATCACAGTAATCTTGATCGAAGAAAATGCGCCAAATCTCGTGCTCGCTGATGTAATGACGTCATCACATCATCACACTGGGCAGACGTGGTGACATCATCACCAAGATGACATGTTGAAGTTACATGTCAGAGATTTGGAGCTTTTTCTTTAATCAAGATGGCCACGGCAGCCTGTCCGCAAGCAATGGATGAGGTGAGTATGTTCTTTTTTTGTTTTTTACCGCCATTTCAGGAAAAATTTAATTATTAAGACAAGCGCCTGGAAATTTGGCTTTGTGGCAAATCAAATTTTACCTGAAATGAGGATTAAAGTCAATTCATTTAGCTTCGATTCACTTAAGTATATTCTTATACTTCTACTCATGGTACCCCCCGCCGATCAACTTTAAGTAGAGGCCTCTGTGCTCACAGGAGGATCTGGTGAGCACTGTGATCTTCAAGTAGCTTACCAAGCACAGCACTATGCATTGTACAGTGGCTATGCTTAGTATTGCAGCTCAGACCACGGGAGGGAGACTGAGCCTTGCCTAGGCCATGTAACCAATGTTCGGTGATGTCACTAGGAAGAGGCCTAAGGACTTACAGAGTTATGAGACTTTTTCTAAAAGTTGACAAGCAGGGGTGCTGGGAGTTGAACCCTCACCAATCTGATTGATGACTTATTCTGAGATAGACCATCAATATCAAAATACTGAATAACCCTTTTAAGAGGCATGCACCTGTTAACGTTTATGTTGCATCTTATGCCAACAGGGGAAAGATTAAGACTGGTGTGTAAAACATCTGTCGTGATAAATTTGATTCAAGAGATTTTTTTTTTAAAGCCAAGCTCACATTTCAAGATTAGTGGGAGGTACTTTGTCAGATCTCAGACAGAAAAATGAGGGGATGTTTCAGTGGTAGCAAGCCTTTTTCTAGCAGGACACTAGTCTGATCTGGGCTCTGGAAATGGAGGGGAAAGTAAAACGGAAAACACAAAAAAGTCTTTTTATCCTGTTTCTATATTTGGCCATAATTTAAGAAATAATACAACATAAGGGAAAGGTATAATGGTGCCTTTAGATTTATTTTCCTTTTTTAAGTTTAGTGTACATTCAAGCAGATAATGGCTCATAGAAACTTATTGAAAAGTAACTAAACAATCATTTAAAGAGAATGTGTCAGCTATACGTTTATCTGTCAGTTAAAACCAGATAATGGCACATATACAGTTAGATCCAGAAATATTTGGACACTGATAAGCATTTTGACATTTTAGCTGTTTACCAAAACATATTCAAGATACAGTTATATAATCAATATGAGTTTAAAGTGCAGCTTTAATTTGAGGGTATTCACATCCTTATTGGAGGAAGGGTTTAGAAATTACATCTCTTTAATATGTAGCTGCCTCTTTTTCACGGGATCACAGGTAATTGGGCAATTATCTCACAAGCTATTTAAAAGGCTACATGGGCGATTCCCTCATTAATCCATCATCAATTAAGCAGGTAAAAGGTCTGGAGTTGATTCCAGGTGTGTAAAAGACATGAACTCTCAAAATGAGCTTTCAATGGAAGTGAAAAAGATCACCATTAGGCTGAAAAAAGAAGAAATCCATGAGAGAGATAGCTTAACTGTTTGGAGTAGTGTTGAGCTCGAATATTCTGTTCGCAAATTTTTATCGTGAATATATTACATTGCCGATTTTCGCAATCAAGTAAATAGTGACTGGAGATCACAAATTCTCGAATTTGCTAATTTATAGTGAATATTCGGCCAAAAATTCACAAAATATTGCGAAGTTGTATATTCCCTATGCCTCTAATCACTAGTTTGGAGTGGCCAAATCAAATGTTTGGTACATTTTGGTAAAAAAAAAGCTCACTATTGAGCTTGGGAACTCAAAAAGGGCTGAAAATCAATGGAAGACAACATTGTCGAATGATCGCAGAATCCTTTCCATGGTTAAAAAATCCCTTCACAACATCAACCCAAGTGACAAATAATCTCCAGGAAGTAGGTGTATCAGTATCTAAATCTACCATAAAGATAAGACTTAATGAGAGCAAATACAAGAGGTTCACCACAAGATGCAAACCATTAACCCCTTCCCGACCAGTTCCGTAATAGTATGGCACTGCAGGAAGTGACTTCCCCACCAGCACCGATTAGCCATTAGTCGGACTCCTGCTGTATGTGCCAGCATCAGTGAAAACACAGATGCCAGTGCATTAACCCTCACTATGCCGCATTCAGCATTGACCGCGGCATGTGTGTGGTGTGTGGAGGGAGCTCCCTCCCCGTCTCCATCGGGTCCCCGTGGTGCTGTGACAGGGACTCGATGGCTGGGAGGGCAGCCCGATGCCTTCCTTAGGCATCGTGGCTGCCTTCCCTGTTAGCCTGTGAAATCCAGCCCCCTGGATCTCACAGGCAAGAAAATGTAAGTGTATTACACAGTGTAATACATTTCTAGCTATGCATTACAATACAAGTAAGTAAAAAAAAATACAATGCGTATTGACTGGCTCTTTGAAAATATTACATTATCCAGCCCATCAGGTGAACACCATAAAAACAAAACAAAACAAAACAAAAAAACAGTGCCAAAACAGCCATTTTTTGGTCACCTTCCCCTTACAAAAAGTGTAATACAAAGCGATCAAAAAGTTGTATGGTACTAATCAAACAGTCCTCTTATCCCGCAAAAAATGTGACCCTACATAAGACAATCGCTCAAAAAATAAAAATATTGCTCTCAAAAAATGGCAACACAAAACCATGATATTTTTCTTTTGAAAATGCTTTTACTGAGTAAAACTTAACTAAAATAAAAAAAACATTATGTATCGCTACGTTCGCAACAACCTGCTCTATAAAATTATCATATAATCTACCCCCTAACGTGAATGCTGTAAAAACTAAAAGTAAAAACTGCCAAAAGTGATCCAAAAGTCATACAGTATATCTCCCAAAATGGTACTAGTCAAACCGTCATCTGATCAGGCAAAAAATTAGACCCTTCCTAACACAATCGCTCAAAAAATAATAAAAAATATGTCTCTCAGAAACTGGCAACACAAAAGCAAGATTTTATTCTTTTCAAAAATGCTTTTACTGTGTAAAACTTAATAAAAATAAAAATAATAAACACATAAGGTATCGCCGCATCTGTATCTCCGCCGAACCTGCTTTATAAAAATATCACATGACATGCACTCTCAGGTGAATGGTTTAAAAAAATACAATTAAAAATTATGACAAAACAGCTATTTTTTGTCACATTGCTTCACAAAAAGTGTAATACCACGTTATCAAAAAGTCATATGTCTCCCAAAGTGGAACCAATCAAACCGGCATCCCATTCCACAAAAAATGAGACCCTACCCAAGACCATCCCTCAAAAAGTAAAAAAAAAATATATGGCTTTCAGAAAATGGCAACAAAAAAAAAGATATTTTTCTTGTCAAAAATGTTTTTATTGTCTAAAACTTAACAAAAATAAAAATAGTAGGCATATTATGTATTGCCGTGTCTGAAATAACCTGCCCTATAAAAATATCACAAAACCTACCTGGTCAGGTGAAGCTGTAAAAATAAAAAAATAAAAACTGTGCCAGAACATTCATTTTTTGTCACCTCGGCTTACAAAATACGTAATATCGAGTGATCAAAAATGTATATGTACCCTAAAATGGTTCCAATTAAAACATCCCCTCATCCCACAAAAAATAAACCCTCACATAAGACAATCGATTAAAAAAATAAACCAATGGCGCCCGTAAACCAATCAAAATCTGCATTGAAAAAGCCATGTGGCGCTCCTTCCGTTCTGAGTCCTGCCATGTTTACAACTACATATGGGGTGTTGCCGTATTCGGAAGAGAGTTGGTAACAAATTATGGGTTGCTTTTTCTCCTGTTGCTCCTTGTGAAAATAAAAAATGTGGAGCTAACGCAACATTTTATTAGAACATATGAAACTTTTTATTTTCACAGCCAAGTGTTTCAAAATTCCATAAAACGCAAAGTTCTCAATACACCCCTGAATTAATTCTTTAGGGTTTCCATTGATGGGGTACATCAGGGTCTCTTCAACTGCAAAATGGTGGCCAAAAACCATTCTAACAAAATCTGCCTCCAAAATCCAGCAGTTTTCCACCACATATTGGGTATTTCTGTAAAGTGCAGAATCAGAGTAATATATATTGAGGTTTATTTTGCTTTTAACCCTTGCTGTGTTGCAAGCAAAAAATTTACATGAAAAATCAGCAAAATAAAAAATGAAATTTTGAAATGTCCCCTCCCCTCCAATTTCCTTTCATTCTTGTGGAACACCTAAAAGTTTTTATTATCAATTTTGAATTATTTGAGGGGTGTAGTTTCTAAAATGGATGGTACTTTATGGATGGTTTCCATTACGTAAGCCCATCAAATTCACTTTATATCTGAATTGGTGCATTAAATAAATGGTTTTAGAGGTTTTCTTGAAAATGTAAAAACATGGCTGTAACGGATCAACGGGTGTGGACCCGCTGTGCCACTTACCGGCTTGGCTTTGGACCAAACGTGGGAGCGGAGTCTAAGTGTCCCCCTGGTTTTGACCCTTTATCCCGCTCCAGGATGCGGAAGCTGGACTCAGCTGCAGGGGAGACACCAGGTCGCTACCGCAAGAGTGGTCCCGGTTAAGTGGCAGCTGGCCGGGCAGTAGTGATGTCGCGAACATAAAATTTTCAGTTCGCGAACAGCGAACGCGAACTTCCGCAAATGTTCGCGAACGGGCGAACCGGGCGAACCGCCATAGACTTCAATTGGCAGGCGAATTTTAAAACCCACAGGGACTCTTTCTGGCCACAATAGTGATGAGAAAGTTGTTTCAAGGGGTCTAACACCTGGACTGTGGCATGCCGGAGGGGGATCTATGGCAAAACTCCCATGGAAAATTACGTAGTGGACGCAGAGTCGGGTTTTAATCCATAAAGGGCATAAATCAACTAACATTCCTAAATTGTTTGGAATAACGTGCTTTAAAACATCCAGTGTGTGTATACGATCAGGTATGATGTTGTATCGATCAGGTAGTGTAAGGGTTACGCCCGCTTCACTGACATTGACAGACCAAACTCCCTTTTAATGCACCGCAAACAGTTCATGTGCACAACCGCAAACTCCCCATTTGCACAAGGTTGGATACCAAGCTAGCCACGTCCCGGTGATGTCATTGAAGGTTTCTTCCTCCACCCAGCCACGTACAACACCAAGGGTCCCCAAAAGATGAATTGAATTGATTTTTCGAACGGTGAGATGGTTAAAAACGCTGGCTCCCTCCACTCTGTTTTAAACCACGGTGACTGCGTCTGCGCCGTGCAATTTACTGTCACACCCGATATGAGTGGTATTTTCTGTAGTACTATTCTCATCAGTTTAATCCCTCTAACGTCCCCAATCTGGGGGCCATTTATTGAATAGATTTTTCGAACGGGAGATGGTTAAAAACGCTGGCTCCCTCCACTCTGTTTTAAACCACGGTGACTGCGTCTGCGCCGTGCAATTTACTGTCACACCCGATATGAGTGGTATTTTCTGTAGTACTATTCTCATCAGTTTAATACCTCTAACGTCCCTAATCTGGGGGCCATTTATTGAATAGATTTTTCGAACGGGAGATGGTTAAAAACGCTGGCTCCCTCCACTCTGTTTTAAACCACGGTGACTGCGTCTGCGCCGTGCAATTTACTGTCACACCCGATATGAGTGGTATTTTCTGTAGTACTATTCTCATCAGTTTAATCCCTCTAACGTCCCCAATCTGGGGGCCATTTATTGAATAGATTTTTCGAACTGGGAGATGGTTAAAAAAACGCTGGCTCCCTCCACTCTGTTTTAAACCACGGTCACTGCGCCTGCGCCGTGCAATTTACTGTCACACCCGATATGAGTGGTATTTTCTGTAGTACTATTCTCATCAGTTTAATCCTCTAACGTCCCCGACTCCCCAATCTGGGGGCCATTTATTAAATAGATTTTTTGAACGGGGAGATGGTTAAAAACGCTGGCTCCCTCCACTGATATGAGTGGTATTTTCTGTAGTATTATTCTCATCAGTTTAATCCCTGTTACGTCCCATATCAGGGATTGCCTTTGTGAAAAAAAATTTAGGCCGGGTACCTTCTACTGCCTTCACAGTGACAGACCAAACTCTCATACACTAAACTGAATTGATTTCAGGAACCGGGAGATGGAAAAAGCAGCTTGGTCGGTCCTCTTACTCCCAAATTGGGGCACTGCGCGTGCACAGAGCAATGTGCTGTGACACCCTATATGAGTGGTGTCTTAACTAGTACTATTGCTATCAGTTTAATCCCTGTTACGGACCCTATCCGGTCGAATTGATTAACCATTGTCGAATCCCCCATTGACATCCCCCTTATAAGCTGTGTAAAGCATATTTTTTAGTTTGGTTTTGAACTGCTGCATCCTTTCCGACTTTCGGTAATTTGGTAACATTTCTGCCACTTTCTGCTTATACCGGGGTCTAGTAGCGTGGCCACCCGATCGCTTTTGGTCTGACCATAATGAAGCAACGGCCTTATCATCTGGGGTGTGGCAACATTGCCAACACACTTATAGAGGTGATGATGATTGCTTCATTGTGATACGCAAGCCCCTTCACCACAACAAGGTAACGATCACGAAGGGGAATTGACACTTGTATGTGCCTTTTTTTTTGGTTTGTTTTTGCAGCCACAGTGCTGCACCATAGGACAGAAAAATTAGGCATGTACACATGCCTGAAAAATAATGGCACTGTTGCAGCCGCTATTGTAGCAGCGGCCGGAAAAATTTATGTTTTCCAGGCAGAAAAGTGACTAAAACATTGCGGCTTGAACCCTAGTTGGTGGTGGAGAATTCACGAAAGTCATCCGGTATGCAGACATTAAATACAGCAGCGTGGGGACCATTTTGAGGCCATGGCATGTAATCAGGCCTTTGTTAGTCAAACGTATCCCCCACTGTCAGTCCCTTCGGGATCCATGCCTCATTCATCTTTATGAAGGTGAGGTAATCAACACTTTTTTGACCGAGGCGACTTCTCTTGTCAGTGACAATGCCTCCTGCTGCACTGAAGGTCCTTTCTGACAGGACACTTGAAGCAGGGCAGGCCAGAAGTTCTATCGCAAACTGGGATAGCTCAGGCCACAGGTCAAGCCTGCACACCCAGTAGTGAAGGGGTTCATTGCTCCTCAGAGTGTCGATATCTGCTGTTAAGGCGAGGTAGTCTGCTACCTGTCGGTCGAAGTCGTTCTCTAAGGCTGGATCCCGAAGGGCTGTGGCGATGAGTAGGACTGAAAAGCTCCGCATGTCCTCCATCAACAACACATCTGTAAATCGTCCAGTCCTTGCCGCCGTGGTAGGAGGAGGATTACACTCACCTCTTCCCCTGTTAGATTCCCCGTTGTGCTGTGACATCCCCCTTATAAGCTGTGTAAAGCATATTTTTTAGTTTGGTTTTGAACTGCTGCATCCTTTCCGACTTTCGGTAATTTGGCAACATTTCTGCCACTTTCTGCTTATACCGGGGTCTAGTAGCGTGGCCACCCAGTACAGATCGTTCTCCTTTATCCTTTTTATACGTGGGTCCCTCAACAGACATGACAGCATGAAAGACCCCATTTGAACAAGGTTGGATGCAGAGCTACTCATTTCCTGCCTCGTCCTCACTGATGTCATTGACGGTCTGTTCTTCCCCCAGCCACGTACAACACCATGGGTCCCAGATAGGTGACAACAACGAGCACCCTGGGGTGCCTGCTGTGGTTGGTCTTCCTCCTCCTCAAAGCCGCCACATTCCTCCTCTGACTCCTCTTCCTCATACTCCTCTTCCAGCGTTGCTGCAGGTCCGGCAAGCGATGATGACAAGGCTGTTTCTGGTGGTGATGGTGACCACAACTCTTCCTCTTCCTCTTCACGCTCATCTACAGCCTGATCCAGAACTCTTCGCAGGGCACGCTCCAGGAAGAAAACAAATGGGATGAGGTCGCTGATGGTGCCTTCGGTGCGACTGACTAGGTTTGTCACCTCCTCAAAAGGACGCATAAGCCTACAGGCATTGCGCATGAGTGTCCAGTAACGTGGCAAAAGATTCCCAGCTCCGCAGAGGCTGTCCTAGCACCCCGGTCATACAAATACTCGTTGACGGCTTTTTCTTGTTGGAGCAGGCGGTCGAACATTAGGAGTGTTGAATTCCAACGTGTCGGGCTGTCGCATATCAAGCGCCTCACTGGCATGTTGTTTCGCCGCTGAATATCGGAAAAGTGCGCCATGGCCGTGTAGGAACGCCTGAAATGGCCACACACCTTCCTGGCCTGCTTGAGGACGTCCTGTAAGCCTGGGTACTTAGACACAAAACGTTGTACGATGAGATTCAACACATGTGCCATGCACGGCACATGTGACAACTTGCCCAAATTTAATGCCGCCAACAGATTGCTTCCATTGTCACACACCACTTTGCCGATCTCCAGTTGGTGCGGGGTCAGCCACTGATCCACCTGTGCGCTCAGGGCGGACAGGAGTGCTGGTCCTGTGTGGCTCTCTGCTTTCAGGCAAGTCAACCCTAAGATAGCGTGACACTGTCGTATCCGGGATGTGGAATAGCCCCTGGGGAGCTGGGGGAATCAGTTGATGTGCAGCCAGACGCCGCAGCAGAAGAGGACTCAGCCGAGGAGGATATTGAAGAGGATGGAGTAGGAGTAGAGGAGGTGGCAGTAGGTCTGCCTGCAAGTCGTGGTGGTGTCACCAACTCCGCTGCGGAGCCACGCATTCCATGCTTGTCAGCCGTCAGCAGGTTGACCCAATGCGCAGTATACGTGATATACCTGCCCTGACCGTGCTTTGCAGACCAGGTATCAGTGGTCAGATGGACCCTTGCCCCAACACTGTATGCCAGAGATGCCATGACTTCCTTTTCAATGACATGGTAGAGGTTTGGGATTGCCTTTTGAAAAAAAAATTTCGTCCGGGTACCTTCCACTGTGGTGTCCCAATAGCGACAAATTTTTTGAAGGCCTCAGACTCTACCAGCTGGTATGGTAAAAGCTGGCGGGCTAAGAGTTCCGTCAAGCCAGCTGTCAGTCGCCGGCAAGGGGTGACTTTGTGACATTGGCTTCTTATGCTCAAACATGTCCTTGACAGACACCTGACTGTGGGCAGATGAGCAGGAACTGCTGAAGGTGAGAGATGGAGTGGCGGGTGGTTGAGAGGGGGCAGGGAGGACAGCAGTGGTTGACGTGGCTGAAGATGCTGGACCAGGAGGAGCATGGTGGCTTTGAGTTTGTGTGCTGCTTGTACTCATGTGTTGATCCCATAGGCGTTTGTGATGTGAGATCATGTGCCTTCGCAAAGCAGTTGTACCAAGGTGGGTGTTGGACTTCCCACGACTCAGTTTCTTTTGGCACAGGTTGCAAATGGCATTGCTTTTATCAGAGGCAGACACACAAAAAAATGCCACACTGCTGAGCTTTGCAATGACGGCATTCTAGTGGTGGCAACAGCATGCGTTGACTGGCGTGCTGTCTGGCTGACCCCAGGTGCCGATACATGCTGTCTGACTGTGCCACTAACTCCTTGCGACGACCTCCCCTGCTTCCAACTCGTCTCCTCATTCTCTCTGTCTCCCCTTCAGAACTTTCCCTCTTCTTCTCTTTCGAGCAGGCACCCACGTGGCATCCGTGGACACATCGTCATCATCAACCGCTTCACTTGTATCTGACACCTCAGCAAAGGAAGCAGCAGCGGGTACAACATCATCATCATCATCATCACACTGTACGTCCATGTGTGTAATCCTGCCTGACTGAGACATATCCCCGTAATCTACATCATCTGGCAATAATGGTTGCGCATCACTAATTGCATCCAACTGATGTGTAAATAACTCCTCTGACGGATCAAGTGAAGCGGCTGTGGTGGCTGTGGTGGTAGTGGTGGTGGTGGCGACGGGCGGGTGCGTGGTAACTTGAGAGCAGGTGACCGAAGCTGAGCTGGAGGAGGATGGTGCGTCAAGGTTCTTAGCGGAAGCTGTTGAAGATTGGGTGTCCTGTCTAAGCCAGTCAACTACGTCCTCTGAATTTTTCGGGTTCAGGGTACGTGGCCTCTGAAAACTGGGCATTATTCCAGGGACAGTGGAAATCACAGCACCACGACCACGACGGCTCCCTGCGGGGTGGCCTGCCTCTGCCTGTCATTTTTTTAGATAAGTGGTACTACGCGTGCTAGGTACTGTGCCACCCGGTATGAGTGGTTGGCACTGGCAGTGGGCACACTACAGTCTGTGGAAGTGGGCCTGACACACACTGGCAGCAGGCAAGCAACTGAATTTAGACTACTGTCTAAAAATTAAATGCCTTATTTATCGGCAAGCTACTGTGCCACCCGGTATCAGTGGTTGAGCACTGGCAGTGGGCACACTACAGTCAGTGGAAGAGGGCCTGACACACACTGGCAGCAGGCAAGCAACTGAATTTAGACTACTGTCTAAAAATTAAATGCCTAATTTATCGGCAAGCTACTGTGCCACCCGGTATCAGTGGTTGGCACTGGCAGTGGGCACACTACAGTCAGTGGAAGAGGGCCTGACACACACTGGCAGCAGGCAAGCAACTGAATTTAGACTACTGTCTAAAAATTAAATGCCTTATTTATCGGCAAGCTACTGTGCCACCCGGTATCAGTGGTTGGCACTGGCAGTGGGCACACTACAGTCAGTGGAAGAGGGCCTGACACACACTGGCAGCAGGCAAGCAACTGAATTTAGACTACTGTCTAAAAATTAAATGCCTTATTTATCGGCAAGCTACTGTGCCACCCGGTATCAGTGGTTGGCACTGGCAGTGGGCACACTACAGTCAGTGGAAGAGGGCCTGACACACACTGGCAGCAGGCAAGCAACTGAATTTAGACTACTGTCTAAAAATTAAATGCCTTATTTATCGGCAAGCTACTGTGCCACCCGGTATCAGTGGTTGGCACTGGCAGTGGGCACACTACAGTCAGTGGAAGTCGGGCCTGACACACACTGGCAGCAGGCAAGCAACTGAATTTAGACTACAGTGTAAAAATTAAATGCCTTATTTATCGGCAAAGCTACTGTGCCACCCGGTATGCAGTGGTTGGCACTGGCAGTGGGCACACTACAGTCAGTGGAAGTCGGCCTGACACACACTAGCAGCAGGCAAGCAGCTGAAATTACACTAAAGTGTAAAAATTAAATGCCTTTTTATGCAAAGTCCTGTGCCAGCCGGTATGAGTGGTGGACACTGGCAGTGGGCACACTACAGTCAGTGGAAGTCAGCCTGACACACACTGGCAGGCAACTAAACTTAGATTAAAGTGTAAAAATTAAGTGCCTTTTTTTAAGCAAAGTCCTGTGCCACACGGGATGACAGGGGTGGAGCACTGGCAGTGGGCACACTACAGTCAGTTGAAGTCGGCCTGACACACACTAGCAGCAGGCAAGCAGCTGAAATTACACTAAAGTGTAAAAATTAAATGCCTTTTTATGCAAAGTCCTGTGCCAGCACGGTATGACAGTGGTGGACACTGGCAGTGGGCACACTACAGTCAGTGGAAGTCAGCCTGACACACACTGGCAGGCAACTAACCTTAGATTAAAGTGTAAAATTAAATGCCTTTTTTTGATGCAAAGTCCTGTACCACACGGAATGACAGGGGTGGGCACTGGCAGTGGGCACACTACAGTCTGTGGGGCCTGCAGCTCCTCACACACAAGGCAGAGCCAGGCAACTGCAATGATCAGTGGTGTGAGCACTGGCAGTGGGCACACTACAGTCAGTGGAAGTGGGCCTGACACACACTGGCAGCAGGCAAGCAACTGAATTTAGACTACTGTCTAAAAATTAAATGCCTTATTTATCGGCAAAGCTCCTGTGCCACCCGGTATGCAGTGGTTGGCACTGGCAGTGGGCACACTACAGTCAGTGGAAGCGGGCCTGACACACACTGGCAGCAGGCAAGCAACTGAATTTAGACTACTGTCTAAAAATTAAATGCCTTATTTATCGGCAAGCTACTGTGCCACCCGGTATCAGTGGTTGGCACTGGCAGTGGGCACACTACAGTCAGTGGAAGAGGGCCTGACACACACTGGCAGCAGGCAAGCAACTGAATTTAGACTACTGTCTAAAAATTAAATGCCTTATTTATCGGCAAGCTACTGTGCCACCCGGTATCAGTGGTTGGCACTGGCAGTGGGCACACTACAGTCAGTGGAAGCGGGCCTGACACACACTGGCAGCAGGCAAGCAACTGAATTTAGACTACTGTCTAAAAATTAAATGCCTTATTTATCGGCAAGCTACTGTGCCACCCGGTATCAGTGGTTGGCACTGGCAGTGGGCACACTACAGTCAGTGGAAGTCAGTGGAAGAGGGCCTGACACACACTGGCAGCAGGCAAGCAACTGAATTTAGACTACTGTCTAAAAATTAAATGCCTTATTTATCGGCAAGCTACTGTGCCACCCGGTATCAGTGGTTGGCACTGGCAGTGGGCACACTACAGTCAGTGGAAGTCAGTGAAGAGGCCTGACACACACTGGCAGCAGGCAAGCAACTGAATTTAGACTACTGTCTAAAAATTAAATGCCTTATTTATCGGCAAGCTACTGTGCCACCCGGTATCAGTGGTTGGCACTGGCAGTGGGCACACTACAGTCAGTGGAAGTCAGTGGAAGAGGGCCTGACACACACTGGCAGCAGGCAAGCAACTGAATTTAGACTACTGTCTAAAAATTAAATGCCTTATTTATCGGCAAGCTACTGTGCCACCCGGTATCAGTGGTTGGCACTGGCAGTGGGCACACTACAGTCAGTGGAAGTCAGTGGAAGAGGGCCTGACACACACTGGCAGCAGGCAAGCAACTGAATTTAGACTACTGTCTAAAAATTAAATGCCTTATTTATCGGCAAGCTACTGTGCCACCCGGTATCAGTGGTTGGCACTGGCAGTGGGCACACTACAGTCTGTAGAAGTCAGCCTGACACACACTAGCAGTAGGCAAGCAACTGAAATTACACTAAAGTGTAAAAATTAAATGCCTTTTTTTGATGCAAAGTACTGTGCCACACGGGATGACAGGGGTGGGCACTGGCAGTGGGCACACTACAGTCAGTTGAAGTCGGCCTGACACACACTAGCAGCAGGTGAGCAGCTGAAATTACACTAAAGTGTAAAATTAAATGCCTTTTTATGCAAAGTCCTGTGCCAGCCGGTATGAGTGGTGGACACTGGCAGTGGGCACACTACAGTCAGTGGAAGTCAGCCTGACACACACTGGCAGGCAACTAAACTTAGATTAAAGTGTAAAAATTAAGTGCCTTTTTTTAAGCAAAGTCCTGTGCCACACGGGATGACAGGGGTGGGCACTGGCAGTGGGCACACTACAGTCAGTTGAAGTCGGCCTGACACACACTAGCAGCAGGCAAGCAGCTGAGAAATTACACTAAAGTGTAAAAATTAAATGCCTTTTTATGCAAAGTCCTGTGCCACACGGGATGACAGGGGTGGGCACTGGCAGTGGGCACACTACAGTCAGTGGAAGTCAGCCTGACACACACTGGCAGGCAACTAACCTTAGATTAAAGTGTAAAAATGAAATGCCTTTTTTGATGCAAAGTCCTGTACCACACGGAATGACAGGGGTGGGCACTGGCAGTGGGCACACTACAGTCTGTGGGCCTGCAGCTCCTCACACACAGGCAGGCCAGGCAACTGCAATATGTATATAAAGGAAAAAAAAAGCAGACTAATGTTGCAGCCCTAAAAAGGGCTTTTTGGGGTGCTGTCAGGACGCTGTCCTTACAGCAGAGATCAGATGAGTCTTTCAGGACTGGAGTGGACACTGACTTCACTAGCCTAGCTATCAATTTCCCAATTAAATCAGCAGCAATTACACTCTCCCTCCTCTCACTAAGACTGCAGCTTCAGAATGAATCTAAAATGGATGCTGTTCAGGAGGTGGGAGGGTCTGGGAGGGAGGGTATGCTGCTGATTGGCTGGAATGTGTCTGCTGACTGTGAGGTACAGGGTCAAAGTTTGCTCAATGATGATGTATAGGGGGCGGACCGAACATCGCATATGTTCGCCCGGCAGAGGCGAACGCGAACAAGCTATGTTCGCCGGGAACTGTTCGCCGGCGGATAGTTCGGGCCATCTCTACCGGGCAGGCCAGAAAGCCCTGATGCTAGCACCGGGGAACAGGCAATATAGCAGACAGCCGCAGATAATGCTGAACTGAACAAGCGGTATAGCAGAGCTAGTGCTGTGAGAACAGCAGAGCTGAGTTAGTCCAGGTGGAGCTGGTGTAACGATCTGCACAGCAGACAGAGGCGTGGTCGACAGTCCGGGTCTTTAACTTGAGAGCAGCGAGGTACAAGAGGATCAAGCAGAGACGAGGTCAGGATACAGGCAGAGGTAATAAGCAGGATATCGAATGCAGGAACAACAGAAGCCTTAGCAGTAGGAAGTACAATATTGCTCAGGCATTGCAGGAAGGGGGAAGCACCCTTATAAAGGTGGTGCCTGGCCAGGATTGGAGAGAGGGCGGAATCAGGGGCGTGCATTAACCCTTAAGGTACCAGGACGCTCCTACAAGATACAACAGAAGCTGTCGTAGCCTGCGACAGCGCAGGAAAGCGGGTCCAGAGCCTGCAGCGAAGAGGAGGAGCCCCGCCTGCAGCTGGACTGAGGTACGTAGTCGGACCCACTGCACGCTGGCGGCTGCCAACTGCCATTGTTACAGTATCCCCCCTATCACGCCCCTTCTTTTTGGCCTTGATGCGCTGAAAAAAATCTTCTGAGAATATTCGGAACATTCTCCTCCGGCTCCCAGGAACGTTCCTCAGGACCATAATTCTTCCAGTCTACAAGGAAGTACCTCTTACCACCAAAAACCTTGGAATCGAGGATGTTCTGTACTTCAAATTCAGGCTCACCGTCAGTAGGCACGGAAGTAGAGGTGGAGGGAGGCCTGGAAAAGGAGTTGAGGACCAACGGTTTCAGAAGAGATACATGAAAAGAATTTGGAATCCGGAGAGAAGGAGGCAACCGGAGTTTATAAGAAACACGGTTGATACGCTCAAGGAACTCAAACGGGCCCAGAAACCGTGGAGCAAATTTGTAACAGGGTACCTTCATGCGGATGTTCCGGGAGGAAAGCCAGACTTTGTCGCCAGGAGAGAACTGAGGAGGAGGTCTACGTCTGGTATCCGCATTTTTCTTCATACGAGTAACAGCCTGAGAGATGGAATCCTTAGTCTGTCTCCAGATGCTGAGGAAGTCTCTGAACAAAGAATTAGCAGCCGGTACCTCGGAAGATGCGGACAGGGGTAAAGGAGCACGAGGGTGTAGCCCATACACTATGTAGAAGGGAGAAGACCCCATGGATTCTCCGGAATGGCTGTTGTACGAGAATTCCGCCCAAGGCAGGAGCTGCACTCAATCATCATGCTGAGCAGAGACAAAGTGACGTAGGTAGTTCTCCAAAGTCTGATTAACTCGTTCAACTGGCCCATTAGACTGAGGGTGGTATCCAGAAGAGAAGTCCAACTTCACCTCAAGTAGCCCACAAAGCGCTCTCCAGAATTTGGAAGTAAATTGTACCCCTCGATCGGACACAATGTGCAGAGGTAGGCCATGAAGGCGGAAGATGTGTTCGAAGAACAGACAGGCTAGTCGCTTAGCAGAGGGCAATTCAGGGAGCGGAATAAAATGTGCCATCTTGGAGAATCTGTCTACCACTACCCAGATTACAGAACAGCCAGCAGAGGATGGGAGGTCTGTGATAAAGTCCATGGCAACATGCTGCCAGGGAAGTTCCAGAATGGGTAATGGTAGTAGCAACCCTGCTGGTTTGGTTCAGGGAACCTTGTTGTGGGCACAGGAGGTACAGGCAGACACAAATTCCCGGACATCTTTGGGTAGGGTCGGCCACCAGTAGTGACGGGACAGCAACTCAAGGGTCTTACGTACCCCAGGGTGACTAGCGTACTTGGAGCAATGTCCCCAGAAGAGAATCTTCCTCCTTTTGGCTTGCGGAACAGAAATCTTCCCTGGAGGAATATCTTTTACTCGAACTTGCGCCACTGAAACCAAGCAGGACGGATCGATGATATGTTGAGGTTCCTCAATCTGATCTGCTGGGTCAAAGGAACGGGCAAGCCCATCAGCCCTCACATTTTTGTCTTTCGGTCGAAAATGCAGAAGGAAATTGAATCGGGCAAAGAAGAGTGCCCATCGAGCCTGATGTGGATTAAGACGCTGTGCAGACTTCAGATAAGTCAGATTCTTGTGGTCAGTGTATATAACCACTGGATGCAAAGCCCCCTCCAGAAGGTATCTTCATTATTCCAAGGCCATCTTGATAGCAAGCAGTTCTCTATCACCGATGGAGTAGTTTCTTTCTGCAGAAGAGAAGAGCTTGGAGAAGAAACCACACGAGACAAATTTCCCTTTGGAGGTCTTCTGTAGCAGGACTGCACCTGCACCAATAGAAGAAGCATACACTTATAGGAAGAACTGTTTGGAAGTGTCTGGATGATGGAGGACAGGAGAAGCAGCAAAGCAATCTTTGAGTTGTCGGAATGCAGACTCTGCTTCAGGGGTCCATTTCTTTGCATCCGCCCCTTTCTTAGTCAGCGCAGAAATAGGGGCTGTGAGAGAAGAGAAGTTTGGAATGAACTGCCTATAGAAGTTGGCAAATCCCAGAAATCTTTGAATGGCACGGAGACCTTGAGGACGGGGCCAATTCTGGATGGCAGAGACCTTGTCGGGGTCCATTTGCAGACCAGTGCAGGAAACAATGTACCCCAGAAAGGGTAAGGAAGACTGCTCAAAGACACACTTTTCGAGCTTGGCAAACAGACCATTCTCCCTTAGGCGCTGCAGAACCAGGCGCACTTGTCTCCGGTGAGTGGGCAAGTCGGTTGAATAAATGAGAATATCGTCGAGATACACTACAACACACTTGTATAACAGGTCCCGGAAGATGTCATTTACAAATTCTTGGAAGACAGCAGGAGCATTGCAAAGGCCGAATGGCATAACCAAGTACTCATAGTGGCCATCACGGGTATTGAATGCCGTCTTCCACTCGTCGCCTTCATGGATTCGGATCAGGTTATATGCACCACGTAGATCCAATTTAGAAAATATCTGTGCGCCTCAGATACGGTCAAACAATTCAGACATCAGGGGCAGAGGATACTTGTTCTTGACTGTAATCTTGTTCAGTCCACGATAATCTATGCATGGACGGAGTGACCCGTCTTTCTTGGAGACGAAGAAGAAACCAGCTCCAGCCGGCGAGGTAGACTTCCGGATAAACCCCCTCTCCAGGTTCTCCTTAATATACTCGGCCATAGCCTGTGTCTCAGGCAGGGATAAAGGATAAACCCTTCAATGAGGAGGAGAAATCCCAGGTAGAAGATTGATCGGGCAGTCATATGTCCGATGAGGTGGTAAAGTCTCTGCCTTCTTCTTACAGAAAACATCTCCAAAGGATGCAAATTGCGGAGGCAGACCAGGCAGGTTCACAGGAACCGGACGGGGAGACATTGGGTGGACCATCGACAGGCAGGAGGTTTGGCACTGAGGACCCCAGCGGAGAATATCCCCCTTTCGCCAGTCTAAGATGGGAGAATGTTGCTGTAGCCAGGGCAATCCCAGAATCACTGGGTCCGTGGAATCTGGCAGGACATAGAAGGATATTTCTTCAGAATGTAGCATCCCGACTTCAGGAGCAGTGATGAACTGAATAGGTTTGGGTAAGGTTTGTCCATTAACAATCGTTGCCACCAGAGGCTTCGCCAGACGGGTAGTGGAAAGCTGGCACTGGGTCACCAGGGCTTGATTGACAAAATTCCCGGCAGCGCCAGAATCCAGGAAAGCAGGTACCGATATACTGGTTTTCCCAGCATCTTGGATTTCCAGATGTGATTTTGATACTTTTTGAACAGCGCTCTAATGTATTATTTTTTATCCACAGACCAGATACTAATTGGGGGACTTCATTGATAGCCGCAACTTATTGCCATATCCTTTACCTGTGATATTGATATAGTATTTCTTCCACTATTCATTTTCCAGCTCTATTCTTTCCCATATCCCTATTTTCTTCCCACACTTCTCCATAGTACTGTCTGCACTACAATCAGCTAACTTTCATACTTACATTTCAAGTTCTTTAATATTTTAATATTTTACATCTACATATACTGCTATCAGCTCCCGACCATCTCCCAATAAAATGTGCAGATTCCAAGCCCATTACACCACAGTACTTGTCTGTCACACAGAAATAACACACACAGGAACCGGAAACATGCCCACACATCCAGCGCCCGCCATCTTTATTATTCCTTGACATTGTGATGCACACAGGAACCAGAAACTCGCCCTCACACCGGGCGCCCGCCATCTTTGATTATCCGGACGCCACACTGCGCACGCCCAGCCCGCTACCGGAAGCTACAGCACACAGCTGAGCGGTCTCCCGCCCCTCTCCTCCATATAATGGCGCTGTGCACAGCGTACACGATGCGCAATGACCAGCGGCAGACGCCCAGCCCTTGCATAGCTAGGCCAGACCCTCATGACGATCTACTGCGCAGAGCGGTTATCTATGGGACACTCCGCCCCATACACAAACTATACAACCTGAGGTAAGCTTTTACCCATCCCTTACACCAACATTTTAATCATGTACTACCCCACTCATGATATTATCAACTCCACAGTTACCATCCTTTGTATTCCAAGCGCAACACAGCACTGTGGCACCACAGCGCCCAGCAGCCCTTTCTTGGGCACTCCACCTCGCTTTATTCCTCATCGAGCGGCACAACCAGGTAAATACAGAAATACATATGGTCACGTTTGTCTCTACATGTCTCTCACATCTGCCTTTAAGTGTCTTCTGTTCTGTTCAGTTCTACATGTATGCATTCCATGCTTAACGCCAGTGACTACTCAGCTCGTTACTTACCTCACAGCTACATCTACTTTAAGGGGTCTCACGTTCGGTTCGGCTTTATGTATATACGTCCCATATTAAATGTCTTAGACCACTGAACTAAATGCTCTTTTAACAGCCACAAATTTTGTTATCTCTAAGTTTTATTCCTTAATCATGTATATGATACATCTACTCTGAGTACTATACTATTGATGTCTATTACAACTAACCATGACGGCGCCATCCAAGATGGAGAAACATATGCATCGTCATACTACATCGTCATGAACTCGACGCATTATCCCGTTATACTAATTTGTCCTTTCTTTGTATGTTCTAAATGTAGACGTTTTGATTGCAAAATCCTACTATGTAAACCTCACTCTATTTGAAAACTGTTCTCACCTTACTGTTTGTAATTTTTCCAGTTGTACTGAAGAAGGCAATACGCCGAAAACGTTTATCTCTTGTAACTGGAATCCACACTTTCAATAAAGCAAGATCATAAATTGAACCTAGTGGATTGTGGGAGTCTATTATATATTAAGGTTTTCCCAGCAGACACCATTACAGGGATAAGAAGTTTGGGAGAATTGTCTTTTTCACCTAGGGTCACTTCTCCCAATGAGCCTAGGCGCTGAAGTTTTCCGCCTTCTGGGGGCAGGTACGAACAACATGTTCCTTTCCACCGCAGTAGAGGCACAAGTTCTCTGCTCGCCGTCGCTGGCGCTCCTGATCAGAGAGCTTCAGGCGATCCACCTGCATAGGCTCTTCAGACGGAATCGCAGCAGGAGTCTGAACAGTCCTCTGGAAGACAGGTGCGAATTTAGACGTCCGCTTCATCCTTGCGGCTTGAGAAAAACGTTCACGAAACCGCACGTCTATGCATGTGGCCAACGTGATCAAAGCGTCCAGAGAGCCAGGGAGGTCCCTTCCCGCTAGTTCGTCTTTAATGTGGTCGCACAGACCCTCCCAGAATACGGCTCGTTGAGCTTCATCATTCCACGACAGTTCTGTACGGAACTGGATTGCGTATTGGCCCACTGTCCTAGCGCCTTGACGCAGACGAAGAAGAGCAGAGGCTGCAAACGAGGCACGGCCAGGTTCCTCAAATACTGTACGGAAAACAGTTAAGAAGGTCTGTAGGCTTGCAGTCTCGGGTCCGCTTCGCTCCCATATAGGATTAGCCCAAGCAAGAGCTTCTCCAGAGAGCAGAGATACAATGAAAGCTACTTTTGCTCGGTCAGACTGGAACTTGTCTCCATGTAGCTCAAAGTGGATCAAGCATTGATTCAGGAAACCTCTGCAGGCCTTTGACTCACCGCTGAAACGTGGAGGCAAGGGAAGTTGGACAGCAGACGTGCTTTGGTATGCAGACAATGCAACGGAATTAGTAGGAGTTGCTGGGACCTGTAGTGCCGCAGGATCAGTAGTGGGTAGAGCGTCCAGACGTGCAGAAATTGTGTTCAGACACTGCAGCAGGACATCTTGGCGTTCACTCTGGCATTGCAGCTCTCGGTATAAATCTTGTACCACAGGCTTGGGCTTGCCAGCGGGGTCCATGGCCTGAGCAAACTGTAATGGATCAACGGGTGGGGACCCGCTGTCCCACTTACCGGTTTGGCTTTCGGCCAAACGTGGGAGCGGAGTCTAAGTGTCTCCCTGGTTTTCACCCTTTATCCCGCTCCAGGATGCGGAAGCTGGACTCAGCTGCAGGGGACACATCAGGTCGCTACGTCAAGAGTGGTCCCGGTTAAGTGGCAGCTGGCCGGGCAGGCCAGAAAGCCCCGATGCTATCACCGGGGAACAGGCAATATAGCAGACAGCCGCAGATAATGCTGAGCTGAACAAGCGGTATAGCAGAGCTAGTGCTGTGAGAACAGCAGAGCTGAGTTAGTCCAGGTGGAGCTGGTGTAACAATCTGCACAGCAGACAGAGGGGTGGTCGACAGTCCGGGTCTTTAACTTGAGAGCAGCGAGGTACAAGAGGATCAAGCAGAGACGAGGTCAGGATACAGGCAGAGGTCATAAGCAGGATATCGAATGCAGGAACAACAGGAGCCTTATCTGTAGGAAGTACAATATTGCTCAGGCATTGCAGGAAGGGGGAAGCACCCTTATAAAGGTGGTGCCTGGCCAGGATTGGAGAGAGGGCAGAATCAGGGGCGTGCATTAACCCTTAAGGTACCAGGACGCCTGCGGCTCCTACAAGATACAACAGAAGCTGTCGTAGCCTGCGACAGCGCAGGAAAGCGGGTCTGGAGCCTGCAGCGAAGAGGAGGAGCCCCGCGTGCAGCTGGACTGAGGTACGTAGTCGGACCCACTGCAAGCTGGCGGCTGCCAACTGCCATTGTTACAATGGCTTCTAAACTAAGCCTTCTAACTTCCTAAAAAAAAATTTGACATTTACAAAATTATGCCAACATAAAGTAGACATAATGGACAATTAGATTTTGCAAAAAAAATATCTAAAGAAGCCAGCCTAGTTCTGGAACAGAATTGTTTGCACATACAGTATGAAATTGAGATCAACCTAGACCAGAATGATGGGAAGAAGAAAGTATGGAGAAGACTTGGAAAGGCTCATGATCAAAGCATACCACATCCTCTTTAAAACATAGTGGAGGCAGTATGACGGCATGGTCATGCATGGCTTTTAATGGTACTGGGTCACTAGTGTTTATTGATGATGTTACTGAAGACAGAAGCAGACGGATGAATTCTGAAGTGTACAGGGATATACTTTCTGCTCATATTCAACCAAATGCAGCAAGGTTGATTGGACGGTGCTTCACAGTACAGATAAACAATGACCCAAAACATACTGTGAAAGCAACCCAGAAGTTTTTTAAGGCAAGGAAGTGGAATATTCAGTAAAGCCCAAGTCAATCAGAGGATCTCAAACTGATTGAGCAAGCATTGCAGTTGCTTAAGACAAAACTTAAGACAGAAAGACCCACAAACCACCAACAACTGAAGACAGCCGCAGTAAAGGCCTGGCAAATCATTATAAAGGAGGAAACCCAGCACTCCAACCACAATAGAGACAGGACCTTCTCTAACAGTCATGCCTGGGCTTTTGGCCTACAAGTTTGAGGGAAAAGTAGGATCCAGCTCGGAGTCTGATTACAAACACTACCTGGTGGATGGACGGAAGTGCAAGGTTGACAGGGGATATCATGACTGTTAGAGTACATAGGTCCCGTCTGTTAGAAGCCACCTTTTCACTAGGTATGTGGCCCGACATATTCTTGATCAAAAATATGTGCTTCTACTTTTCATATAGTAAGTATAGCAGTAATGCATTTTACACTTTCATGTATTCACCATTCACCTATGTCTGTCAAATACAAAGAAACAAAATAGGAATCTAAACAGTGGCATAACTAGAAATGACTTTGCCCCACAGCAAATTTTGAATGCCCCCACCCCCCCAAGTTATTTGCAACTCCCTCCTCTCGTTCAAGATTGCTAGTGGCTAGTCAAGATTGTTCTCTCAGACCAGGCCAGGCAGTCTCTCCATTTAATTCCTACAGTGTCACTGTATATAATGTCACTGTTTAATACCATTAAAGGCCTTGACAATAAAATCTATTAGTCCTCCTCCTGGGTACGCCGCTTCTGATTTCTGGCCCCAAAGCAGTCATTTCTACTGCTTCCCCTATAGCTACTTTCCGGAATCTAAATAAGATCAATATTTGGTGTGAAGATCCTTTGCTGTCACAACTTCCTCAATTCTTCTAAGCACACTTGCAAACAGTTTTTGAAGGAACTCGTCAGAGAAGTTTTTCCAAACATCTTGGAGGACTAACTGCAGATCTTCTGTGGTTATAGACTTGCTCAAATTCTTCTTTCCTTTCATGTAATCCCAGACAGACTTGATCTTTAGATCATAGTTCTGTGGGGGGAATATCATCACCTTCAGGGCTCCTTCTTCCACTCTATGCTTAAGAATGACTTGGAGGCATTTTTGAGGTCATCGTACTGATGGTATTGCATGATGATAGTATTTCTCAGTATTGATGACACTATTAATCCTGGATATAAATAAAACTCCAATCCCCAAAAAGTTG
The DNA here is from genome assembly GCA_033119425.1 of Bufotes viridis. Taxonomy (NCBI): domain Eukaryota; kingdom Metazoa; phylum Chordata; class Amphibia; order Anura; family Bufonidae; genus Bufotes; species Bufotes viridis. Next base: position 236,555,992 of record CM065590.1, read on the forward strand.
GGGCACAGTACAAAATGTAAATAAGCATAAATAAAACCAGAATGCAATGATTTTCAAATCTCACAGACTTGTATTTCATTCACAGTGGAACATAGAACACATATCAGATATTGAAAGTGAGATTTTACCATTTCTTGAAAAAAAATTAACTCATTTAGAACTTAATGGCAGAAACACATCTAAAAAAAGCTGGAAAAGTAAGCGGTGCTCATAAAAAACAGATGGATGAGCAATTTGCTGGGCGTGCAATAATTTCAGAAAATGTTTTTCAACATAAAATTGTGAATATATTGAATATCCCACCATCTACACCATCTACAGTATCCCACCATCTACAGTATATAACATCATCAAGAGATTCAGAGAATCTGGAAAAATAATTTTTTTCATGAAATTGTGAAATGTCTCACTTTTAACATCTAATATTTGTTCTATAATCTATTGTGAATAAAATGTGGGTCTATGAGATTTGAAAATCATTTCATAAAGTTTTAATTTTTTTTATTTACATCTTACACAGCTTTTTCAGAATCAGGGCTGTCGAAGTGCAGTGAGCATCAAGGTTGAGTTCACTGAGAAACATAAATACCAGAAAGGCTAGCCAGCATCTGTTATGCCTTTAAAGGGCATGTCATTTGGGTGCAATACTAATACTGTGTGCCATACTGTATGAGACGAGCACCATGGCATATTATAGACTGAGGATTGTGTGGTAGTGGTACAATTCCATGTGGTGAGATAGCCATGGTGATAACTGCTAATTTAGTTGTAACCAGAAGCTAGATACTAGCTAGAGTGTGGATCAAGGTAGATCACGCAGGGCCAAGAAGATAATTTATATACATAGTAACATAGTAACATAGTAACACAGTATATAAGACCGAAAAAAGACATTTGTCCATCCAGTTCGGCCTGTTTCCTACAAGTTGATCCAGAGGAAGGCAAAAAACCCCTGTGAGGCAGAAGCCAATTTTCCTCACTTAAGGGGAAAAAAAATTCCTTCCCGACTCCAATCAGGCAATCAGAATAACTCCCTGGATCAACGACTCCTCTCTAGTAGCTATAGCCTGTAATATTATTACACTCCAGAAATAAATCCAGTCCCCTCTTGAATTCCTTTATTGTACTCACCATCACCACCTCCTCAGGCAGAGAGTTCCATAGTCTCACTGCTCTTACAGTGAAGAATCCTTTTCTATGTTTGTGTACAAACCTTCTTTCCTCCAGACGCAGAGGATGTCCCCTTGTCACAGTCACAGTCCTGGGGATAAATAGATGATGGGACAGATCTCTGTACTGACCCCTGATATATTTATACATAGTTATTAGATCTCCCCTCAGTCGTCTTTTTTCTAAAGTGAATAACCCTAATTTTGATAACCTTTTAGGGTACTGTAGATCCCTCATTCCAGTTATTACTTTAGTTGCCCTCCTCTGAACCCTCTCCAGCTCTGCTATGTCTGTCTTGTTCACAGGAGCCCAGAACTGTACACAGTACTCCATGTGTGGTCTCACCAGTGATTTGTAAAGTGTAAGGACTATGTTCTCATCACGGGCATCTATGCCCCTTTTGATGCAACCCATTATCTTATTGGCCTTGGCAGTAGCTGCCTGACACTGGTTTTTGCAGCTTAATTTGCTGTTTATTAAAATTCCTAGATCCTTTTCCATGTCAGTGTTACCGAGTGTTTTACCATTTAATATGTATGGGTGACTTGCATTATTCCTTCCCATGTGCATAACTTTACATTTGTCAGTGTTAAACCTCATCTGCCATTTTTCTGCCCAAGCCTCCAATCTATCCAGATCCCTCTGTAGCAGAAAACTGTCCTCTTCAGTGTTAATTACTTTACACAGTTTAGTGTCATCTGCAAAAATAGATATTTTACTGTGCAGGCCTTCTACAAGATCATTAATAAATATATTGAAGAGAATAGGGCCCAATACTGACCCCTGAGGTACCCCACTAGTGACAGTGACCCAATCTGAGTATCTACTGTTAATAACCACCCTCTGTTTTCTGTCACTCAGCCAGTTACTTACCCACATACAGACATTTTCTCCCAGTCCGAGCATCCTCATTTTATATACTAACCTTTCTTGTTTAATATTTCTCACTGTCTCACAATCCCTAGTTTAGTCAGATATCATTAGCTTTTTGCTAAGGTTATGAGAAGCGAGACAATCAGCATGGTGCCATCAGTTTCAAAAAAGGCTTGTCTTTTTTAGCCAACCACTTTAAATTTTATGTAAAGAAAGAAAATATATTTTCAATATAAGCATTGATATTTAAGTAACTCTTTGAATTTTCATCTGATAAAATCTAAATATCAGTTTCTTTGTTAGACATAGCATTCAATGTGTTAAACAGTGAAATGATCTTGAAAAAAAAACATTTTCTAATGATGCCTACTTAGTATGATCATTCAGGAAAACAATACTCAAGAAATGAAAAACATAAACAATGAAGACTATTTAACACTTTTGGTGTCAGAGTTGTTCTCAATGCATTAGATTATAAGGCGTTGGGGATACCTGGTGTCTTAAGTGTTAAAGATACAACAACTTTAGATTATGTGTTCAGAATCGACACCCATTTTTAAAATTTAAAACTGAAATCAGATACATTATATAATAAAGATCTCAAGATTTCTTTAACCATTATGGATTAAACTCCCAATTATCACATGTCACAGTGGCACAATTTGCAATCTACCTCATATATCACAAAGGATGTTCTGTCTTTTCTAATGTGGAAGTAATTTGTAGTTTTTTTGCCAGCTTATACAATGTGCAGGGTATCATGAACTTTGAACATGGAGAGAAAAGTAGTGCTGATTTACTTCATTGAATGTGCCGAAAAACAGACCCACCAAGCAATTTACCAGTCCGTACAGGTGAAAGGGACGACATGTTTCTTCTTGGAAAGGAAATATGTCTGGCACTATGGAAAGAACAGCTCTGATGTCAGCATAACCATCAACTCTCTTGTAGATGATGTCGATTTTAATTGCACAGAGGGATAAATCTCCTCTTGCCAGTTCCCATGTGACATTGGGAAAGATAAAACCATTTGTTGGCTTTATGAGAGCCAGCTATGTGCTTGGCTAAATCTACTGTAGATCTCCTATCACATGCATAAGGTTCACTTTCAGAAGCAAGTATTCAAACTGTATGGTAAATCATTTTACTATGTCAAAAGGCAGTTGAAACAAGTTAAATAGAAACGTACTTGAGAAATGCCTTTTTATGTGCTACCACATTTTATGTATGTAAAATTAAAAATATCAAGTAAAATGATTTATATTTATAGAATACACTATGAAATTAGATACAATCGTGGGAAAAGAAAGTCCACCACTTCAGTTCTATGTTATATTTATCAGGGCCTTAATAATTATTTGATTCATTAAGAACTACTATTAGCAAATAAATAACCTCTGGTGAAAACAAAAAAACAACTGGTTTTAATATGTAGTGTTGGCAAAAGTTCGAGTATGGGCATAGTTGGCAATGACAATTCACAGGCTTCACAGGTATAAAATTTTAAACTTGGCTTTATCAAGGACCTATGCACACGAGCGATGTTCACATCCATGTGCTGTCTAAGTGTAGAACGGACAGCACGCGGCCTGAACACTAAAACATTATAGTCAAAAGCCCATTCAAGTCTGATTTATCACATGGACCATCAATTTTAGCAGAACGAACACAGAAATCATCTATTTTAGCAGAAGGAACATGGACAAGTTTTACAGTGCTTGCCTAATACCGTATTTTTAGCCCTATAAGACGCACCGGCCCATAAGACGCACCTAGGTTTTTTGGGAGGAAAATAAGAAAAAAAATTTTTTAACCAAAAGGTGTGCTTTTGGTGGGTTTTGAACTAATGGTGATCTGTTGATGGCACTATTATGGGGGATCTGTGGATGGCACTATTATGGGGGATCTGTGGATGACACTATTATGGTGGATCTGTGGATGGCACTATTATGGGGGATCTGTAGATGACGCACTGTTATGGGGGATCTGTGGATGATGCACTGTTATGAGGGATCTGTGGATGACACTGTTATGGAGGATCTGTGGATGACACACTGTTATGGGGGATCTGTGGAGGACACACTGTTATGGGGGATCTGTGGAGGACACACTGTTAAGGGATGGGAGGGTCTGTGAATGGCACTGTTATGGGGTGGGGGAACTGTGAATGGCACTGTTATGGGGGATCTGTGGATGATGCACTGTTATAGGGGATCTGTGGATGACACTGTTATGGAGGATCTGTGGATGACACACTGTTATGGGGGATCTGTGGAGGACACACGGTTATGGGGGATCTGTGGATGACACTGTTAAGGGGTAGGGGGTCTGTGAATGGCACTGTTATGGGGTGTGGGATCTGATTTTGTCCGCCACTTGGTTGTGCAGGGCAGGGATGGCTCGCCTGGAAAAGTAATGGCGGCTGGGAACCACATACTGTGGGACAGCAACTGCTATAAGGTTTTCAAAAGTTTCTGTCTCCACCAGATGGAATGAGAGCATTTCCAAGGCCAGGAATTTTGAAATGCTGGCATTCAGGGCCAGGGATTGCAGGTGGGTAGGGGGGGGTACTTCCTCTTTCTCTCCAGTGTTTGGGGGATGGACAGCTGAAAGCTTCCATGGGACAGTGTGGACAAGCTGGGTGACGGTAGAGGAGGTGATGGTGTTGCTGCCACATCCACTGTTTGGAGGTGGCAGGTTCCACTGTCACTCCAGAGGGGGAGGAAGAGGCTGATACTGCAGCAGAAGAGGGAGCAAGAGGAGCTTGAGATCTTTTGTGTTTTTTCAGGTGTGTACTCCACTGCAGCTTGTGCTTTGCATTTAGATGCCTGGTCATGCAGGTGGTGCTCAGGTTTAAAACATGTATGCCTCGCTTTAGGCTCTGATTGCACAGCATGCAAACCCCTTAAGTCTTGTCGTCAGCAAATTGTCTGAAGAACTGCCACGCCAGGGAACTCCTTGGAGCTGGCTTTGGTGTGCTCAGTCCCTGGGTGCGATGGGCAGTAGCAGGCGTACTGGCTAGGGGACGTCCACTCTGCTTTTGCACCCTGTTTCCTCTTTTGCTGTGTGGCTGGCGCTCTGTGACCACTACCGCTTCCTCTGTACTGCATTTAGGCATGTAGCTGGCACTGATCGACCACCTCCTCTCCCTGCAACATGAGCTCCACCAGCAGCACAACGACCAGGACCACGTCCCTTATTTGATGCTCTCCTCATTCTTTGAGGTCACCCACCGAACTCACAGACAGATTAACTATTTTAATTTCCCTGTCACGTATGCAGTGCAGGTGTACCTCACACCAAACATGGGAATATGTCAACCACCGAACTAACAGACGGATTAACTATATTAATTTCCCTGTCACGTATGCAGTGCAGGTGTACTTCACACCAAAAATGGGAATATGTCACCCACCAAACTAACAGACAGATTAACTATATTAATTTCCTTGTCACATATGCAGTGCATGTATATCTCACGCCAAAAATATGTTACCGGCCGAACTAATGTACGGATTAACTATTATATTTTTGTGTCAGGGGTACAAAAATGGTGCATTGTACTCACAAAAAAAAATCACTACAGGTCACCCACAGAATTAACAGCCAGATCAATTATTATATTTCTGTGTCAGGGGTACAAAGATGGTACATTGCACCCACGAAAATTTGCTATAGGTCACCCACAGAATTAACAGCTAGATTTATTATTATATTTCTGTGTCAGAGGTGCAAAGGTGGTGTATTGCACCCACAAAATTAAGTATAGGTCACCCACAAAACAAATAGCCAGATTCCTAACACTCTCCCTCGCTTCAGCTGCCTGTTTTCTGTCCCTGCACTACTCAGAGATGATGGGCAGTGCTACATGTGATCCAGCTTGTATAGAGGCTGGGTCACATGATGCAAAGGTCAATCACAGCCATGCCATTACTATGCATGGCTGTGATGCTTCTAAGTGCCCACAGCTTAAAATCTTGTTGATTGGCTGCCCTAAAGCCTTTCAACAAGCTTTATTAAATGCCCGGACACAGAACTCAAACCCAAACTATTCCAGAAAAGTTCGGGTTCGAGTCTGGGTACCCCAACTCGCAAGGTTCGGTATGGACCTGAACATTACAGTTCGGGTTCGCTCAACACTATTTATGGACTATTGATAACACTGATACTGTGGGCACAGGCTCAAACATAGCAGACCTAGGTCAAGGCCATTCGTTAATTACATCAGCCATGCGTTTACCAGTATGTGACATAATTTGCAGAGAGGAGTGAAGTTTAAAAAAAATCAACGTATTGTTTCGTTACTAATTAATTTGTTCTGAATCGCCGTGAACAGCAGTAATGGCGGTCGTGCAATTTTAACCCTTCAAATGTCGTTGCCCCATGCCAACAACAGACCCTGTTTGGTCCCCATATTATATGGCAGATAGTTTTCAGGCTCCAGTCCCTTATGACAATAATCCATCCACCATGTTCAGCACATCTGGTTTTAACTCTAATATATTTTGAAAGCAAAATACCATTAGATTCATAGTATGTAGGGATCCTGGAAGTTATGGAGGGATCCACATGAGTAAAAATTTAGTTGCACTGCACAGTGTGGTAGTTGTCACAGTGACGCAGAGTTTTCGTTAAAAGAACGTATTAGCTGCGATGAATTTGGGTGAAGTTGGAGTGGCATTCAGCAATAACAAGTCTGTCATGCACATGTGCTACACTTCCGACAAGTACAAGTAACACACTCACCACCGTTTGTCATAGGTATAGGGGATTTCAATACGGACACAGAATAATTTTTTCGCTAACAGATCGTATTAGCAATAATGAATTTGAGTTCCCTGCACACTTGTACAGGGCAAAATATTTAACTAACTATATCATAAAAATAATGGACTAACGCTGGATGTCGGTGCAGTAAAACTTGATACATACAATGATATATTACACCCACAACAGCATTAATCAAAGCTCCAGCATATATTAAATGTTCATGCAGTTAAGAAACTCATAGTTGGATCTTTAACCATGGCCTAATACAGATGTAGAAGAGTGAACACACATGCTTTATGAGATGTGTTATCTAAATTAAATGCATTAAGCAAACAGCCTCAATAGCTTATCAATGTCTTTTGTTTCAAGATAACGCGATGAGTTAAGTAATTTGAGTTGAGTTTGTGTGTTAACCCTGCTACATCTGTACTTACATTATGTAACGCAACAGCTAACAGAAGCCATTCACTATGATAAATTTGCCTCCACTGCTCATTTGAAAAGGGCAAAATATTTAACCGTGGCCTAATACTGATACTATGTAACGCAACAGCTAACAGAATACATTTGTTATGATAAATTTGGCTACACTGTTCATTTGAACAGGACGAAATATTTAATCGTGGCCTAATACTGACACTGACACTATGTAACACAACACCTAACAGAATGCATTCTTTATGATAAATTTGGCTCCACTGCACAGTTGAACAGGGTGAAATATTACACCATCCTGGAATACGGACGCAGCGTAACTGTTTTGCTGCAGTAGAATGTGCTGCACACGGCAATATATTACACCTGCCTTATATATTGAGGCACACTAGGGGAGATTTATCAAAACTGGTGTAAAAGAAAACTGTCTTAGTTTCCCATAGCAACCAATCAGATTTCAACTTTCTTTCTCCAAGCTCTCCAAAATGAAAATTTGAATCTGATTGGTTGCTATGGGCAACTAAGCTGTTTTTCCTTTACACTAATTTAGATAAATCTCCTACACTAACTGTATGAGTAAAATAATGCATAAAATCTTAATGTGGGTGCAGTAGAACATCATGCACATGGAAATAAACTTAACCTGTCTCCCTACTGTCTCCCTACAGTCTCAAAACAGTCTTACTGCACTGTCCTTGCACTCGCTCTCTCCAATATTTTTTTTAAACCAGTTTTCATCAACACTGTCTTCAGTACTTGCCATGTCTCTCCCTATGCTCAGCTCACAGTGAAATGATGGAAATCAGTCGGGATGAGGATTTTATAGGGCTGTGACATCACAGGAAAATGGCTGCAGGCAGGGGCGGACTGACAACTCATGGGGCCCCCGGGCAATAGGAGATTATGGGGCCCTTTTGTCTCCGCCCACCCTCAAGCCACACCCACATATCACACTGCCCACTCTCAAGCCACACCCACATATCGCACCGCCCACATCACCTATATCAATATGTAAATCACAGAGAAGCCTTTTACCTTATGTTATCTGTAGTGTTACATAGGACTGCAAAAATATTCAGGAGCCAAATTAAATTTTTAGCTGCCAAATTTAAAATACATAAATTAGGCTACTTTCACACTAGCGTTTTTGCTGGATCTGGCAGGGTTCAGCAAAAACACTTCCGTTACTGATAATACAACATTATGAATGGATAGTGTTATCTGTAACATAGCCAAGACGGATCAGTCATTAATTCCATTGAAAGTCAATGAGGGACGGAACCATTTTGTATTGTGTCAGATCCGTCTTGCTCTGCATCCCAGGACAGAAACCAAAATACAACATGTTGCGGTTTGCTCTCTGGTCTGGCAATGCAACTAAACGGAACGGAATGCATTTTGGAGGATTCCGTTCTGTTCAGTTCGGTTTTGTCCCCATTGACAATGAATGGCGAAAAAACAGAAGCGTTTTATTTCCAGTATTGAGCCCCTATGACAGAACTCAATACCGGAAAACTTTAATGCTAGCGTGATAGTAGCCTTATAATAAAAAAAACACTTGGAGGAGAAGATGAGCCGCAGATCACAGTAGTGAGCCAGCTCTACATATAGGAGAATACAGCACCACATACCTCTTACATCCAGTGACATCTCCTGTCATGTAGATCTTCTCTTTCCACTTCTACTCAGTTTGACCCAGACCGCCATGACAAATTCTTTCTGCTGCATCTCGTCTCTACGGAGTTTGTTATTAAGACACGTTAGATTTCTCATAATTGGGGTCATTTATCAAACTGGTGTATAGTGCAACCGGCTTATCAGCCAATCAGATTCCACCTTTCATTCTCAAAAGTAGCGGTCTAAAGTTAAAAGTGGAATCTGGTTGCAACTAAGTCAGTTCTACTTTACACCAGTTTTATAAATGACCCCCAATGTCCCTATGATGTCTGCATCAATTCTATTGTCCCCTAGAGTGCCCCCAGTAATAATAACTTCCTATATTGTGCTACAGGTAACAATACCTGTATAGTGTCCCTGAAAAATAATGTCCCCTAATATGTCCTTGTAATAGAAATGCCCCTATAGTTCCTACCCAATAGCGACATCCCCCACACTGCCCCTACAGTATTAATTGTCCCCCACACTGCCCCCCACAGTATTAATTGTCCCCCACATTGCCCCCTACAGTATTAATTGTCCCCCACATTGCCCCCACAGTATAAATTGTCCCCCACATTGCCCCCCACAGTATTAATTGTCCCCCCCACTGCCCCCACAGTATTAATTGTCCCCCACATTGCCCCCCACTGTATTAATTGTCCCCCACAGTATTAATTGTCTCCCACATTGCCCCCCACAGTATTAATCTTCTCCCAGACTGCCCCCACAGTATTAATCCCCCCCACACACACACACACCCCACACCCACACCCCACACACACCCCACACACACACACTGTCCCCATGTAGTAGTTCTCCCAACATGGGCACACTGATGGGGGTCTACCTTCCATGCATGCAAAATACCATGCGATGATCCATTCTTGTTTCTTCCTCAGCGGCTGTGCAGCTTTGTCAGCGTTCTGTGGAGGCATTGCACATCGACGTCAGTACATGACGACGGCGCGCCTCCTCACCGCACAGAATGCCATGGCCCGGGCCCCTCCTCCCACATGTTGCTCCGGCTGCCGGGCCCCTCCTCCCACGTGCTGCGCTCCGGCCGCCGGGCCCTTCCTCCCACGTGTTGCTCCAGCCGCCGGGACCCTCCTCCCATGTAACCAGCTCCGTCCCCATAGCCTGCCTGAACCGCCCTCAGAGTGGACATCGGATGGGTGAAATAATTCATGTACGGGCGGTGGCCGCCGGGCCCCCTTTCTGGCCGGGCCCTCGGACCACGTCCGAAGTGCCCGACCACTCAGTCCGCCCCTGGCTCCAGGTCATTATGGGTCATATCACGTTACCGAGCTTCTTACTTTCACTTATGCTGAAAAGTGCTTGCACAGCTTTGCTGTCACTATTTATTGTTGACTTACCGTATTTTTCGCCCCATAAGACGCACTTTTTTTCCTCAAAAATGGGGGGAAATGCCCCTGCGTCTTATGGGGCGAATGCTGACATTTTTACATCGCAGGCTGCGATGTATGAGCGGGGAAGGACTGGGAAGAGGACCTGGGGGCTGGCAATTGCGGCGGGGCCGGTGCGTTCACTGTGCTCCGGCCCCGCCGCTCCAGTGCTGCAGTAAAGTTCTAAAATGTCTAATTCAAATAAAAATCATTCAAGCTGCCCCCTCCTTTGTATATCATTCTATCTACTCACATTCGCTACTTGTATAACGCAAGCAGGCCGGGGGAGCGGCAGCGTGACTGACTGACTTTACGTGCCTGCGCCGCCTGCTTCATTCATAAAGTAGGCCAGGCAGGCACGTGACATCAGCCTGCCTGCGTTATACAAGAAGTGGATGTGAGTAGATAGAATGATATACAAAGGAGGGGGCAGCTTGAATGATTTTTTTTTTAATTAGACATTTTATAACTTTACTGGAGCGGCAATGGGGGACCTGTGGATGGCACTGTTAATGGGTGGGGGTCTGTGAATGGCACTGTTATAGGGTGGGGGGGTCTGTGGATGGCACTGTTATGGGGTGGGGATCTGTGAATGGCACTGTTATGGGGTGGCGGGGTCTGTGGATGGCACTATTATAGGATGGGGGATCTGTGGATGGCACTGTTATGGGGTGGGGGATCCCCCATAGCAGTGCCATTCACAGATCCCCACCCCATAACAGTGCCATTCACAGACCCCCTACCCCTTAACAGTGTCATCCACAGATCCCCCATAACCGTGTGTCCTCCACAGATCCCCCACAACAGTGTGTCATCCACAGATCCTCCATAACAGTGTCATCCACAGATCCCCCATAACAGTGCATCATCCACAGATCCCCCATAACAGTGCCATTTACAGATCCCCCACCCCATAACAGTGCCATTCACAGACCCCCCCATCCCTTAACAGTGTCATCCACAGATCCCCCATAACAGTGTGTCCTCCACAGATCCCCCATAACAGTGTGTCATCCACAGATCCTCCATAACTGATATGTCAGAGCTGCTGCAGAAAGTGCGGGCGGTCTGTGCGTGCTTTTTGGCATTCTCACTCTGCTGAAGCTTGCCTGTCTGTACTGTAGCATAACTTTGGCCTTCCTGCACACTGTTTCATATGCGATGTACCCACCAGGTGGAACTCCACCTTGCACTTGCTGGAGAGACTGTATGAGCAGCAGCAAGCGATAGTGGAGTTTCAGCTGCAGCATGCACAGGTGAGTCATTCTGTGGAACAGCACCACTTCACCACCAATGAGTGGGCCTCCATGCGGGACGTGTGTGCCGCATTGCGCTGTTTCGAGTACTCCACCAACATGGTCAGTGCCGATGACGCAGTCCTGATCGTTACCATCTCACTTCTATGTCTCCTTGAAAAAACACTCCGGGCAATGATGGAAGAGGATGTGGCACAGCAGGAAGAGGAGGAGGGGATCATTTCCACGGTTATTAGGCCGGTTATTCACAAGTGGGTTCCTGCATCAACATAGGCCAGGTACAAAAATGTCCAGCCAGGGAAGAGTTCTGCAGGATGAGGAGCAGGAGGATGATGAGGAAGAACCGTATTCACAGCAGTGTAGCACCCAAAGCAGCTTATGGGCATCAGTGGAGCCGGGCTGGGGAGGCATACAGCTTGTAATTGCCTCTGGGCAGCCTGGCACAAATGAGCGACTACTTGCTGCAGTGCCTGCGCAATGACCGCCAAGTTGCCCACATTCTAACCAGTGCTGATTAGTGGGTGGCCACCCTGCTGGATCCACGCTACGAGGACAACGTGCCGTCCTTAATTCCATCACTGGAGCTTGATAGGAAGATGCCCGAGTATAAGTGCACGCTGGTAGACGCACTGCTGATGGCATTCACACCTTACAGCGGAAGCACAAATGGAAGCACAAGGCGAAGGCAGAGAAGGAGGGGGAAGAAGTTGCCAACACAGCTGTGGCACCACCAGCACCTCAGAAGGGAGGGTTAGCAAGGCTGAAATGTGGAAAAGCTTTGTCAGCACGCTAGAATAACCAGCAACACTAGCTGATATGGAATATCTTAGCAGGAGGCAGCATTTCAGCAACATGGTGGAACAGTACATGTGCACATGTCTACACGTACTGTACTGACTGATGGGTCTGCTCGATTCAACTTCTGGGTCTCCAAATTGGGCACATGGCCTGAGCTTGCCCTTTATGCCTTGGAGGGGGGGTAATCACAGACAAGCGCAGCCACCTGTCCACAGCCAACGTGGACAAGCTCACGTTCATTAAAATTAAACAGGCATGAATCCAACAGGGCTTGTCCATACCTTTTGCTGAGTAGACAAGCATACCAGTTGATTAGTCCTGGGCTGTATGGAGACTTGTTTTCTTTTGTGGAATACAACTATTTTTTAACACAGACATGTCAGCAGATGTAACATCTCTTCTGAAAACCCAGAAGTGACTCATAGGTGACTTTATTTCACTAACACATTTGACCATGCATCTTTTTTAAGCAATTTACAAAGTGCATTGTGCCAGGTATGTATAGAAAGTACAGATGAAACTCGAAAAATTATTTGTTTTAATTTGGATGATTATGGCTTCCAGCTTATGAAAACCCCAAATTCACAATCTCCGAAAATTAGAATATTACATGAAATCAATAAAAAAGGATGTTAAATAGAAAAATGTAGGACCTCTGAAAGGTATAATCATGCATATGTACTCAGTACTTGGTTTGGGCCCCTTTTGCATCAATTACTGACAAGAATGCTATCAGCCCTCTGGCACTGCTGAGGTGTTATGAAAGACCAGGATGCTTCAATAGCAGCCTTTAGCTCTTCTGCATTGTTTGGTCTCATGTCTCTCAGCTTTCTCTTGGCACTAGATTCTCAATTGGGTTCAGGTCAGGGGAGTTTGCTGGCCAATCAAGCACAGTAATCCCATGATCATTGAACCAGGTTTTGGTACTTTTGGCAATGTGGGCAGGTGCAAAGTCCTCCTGGAAAATTAAGTCACCATCTCCATAAAGCTCGTCTGCGAAAGAAAGCCTGAAGTGCTACAAAATCTCCCGGTAGACGGGTGCGTTGATTCTGGACTTAATGAAGCACAGTGGACCAACACCAGCAGATGACATGGCTCCCTAAATCAACAAAGACAAGCATCCTGCATTACGTGCCTCTCCATTCTTTCTCCAGACTCTGGGTCCTTGGTTTCCAAATGAGATGCAAAAGTTGCTCTCATCACAAAACAGGACTTTGGACCACTGACAGACCAGTTTTTTTTCCTTTAGCCCAGGTAAGACGCTTCTGACGTTGTTTGTTATTCAGGAGAGGCTTGACAAGAGCAATACGACATTTGAAGCCCATGTCCAGGATCCGTCTCTGTGTGGTGGCTCTTGATACACTAACTCCAGCCTCAGTCCACTCCTTGTGAAAGTCCCCAACACTTTTAAATGGCCTTTTCCTGACAATCCTCTCCAGGCTGCAGTCATCCCTGCTGCTTGTGCACCTTTTTCTTCCACACTTGTCCCTTCCACATAATTTTTTATTAATGTGCTTTGATGCAGCACTTTGGGAACATCCAACTTCTTTTGCAATTACCTTTTGAAGCTTTCCCTCCTTATGGAGGGTGTCAATGATGGTTTTCTGCACAACTGTCAGGTCAGCAGTCTATCCCATGATTGTGATTCCTACTAAACCAGACTGAGAGACAATTAAAAGACTCAAGAACCCTTTGCAGGTGTTATGGATTAATTAGCTGACTAGAATGTGAAAAAGGGCCAGATTTATCATTGGCTAAAGTCACTTTAATGGAATGAAAAAGTCCCCCCCAAAAATGCGCAATCGGTAAAATTGCGCATCTTTTTGGGACTTTTTCAAGCTCTGCACTAAGCTCTCCAGTTTTGAGAAAGTGGGCGTGTTGTCTTATGTAATCGAACCTCTAGACAGATTTACTATTGGGACTATTTAAAAAGTGGCAAAAAAGTCCCAAAAAAATGTGCAATTTCACTCCAGTGAGGACCATGCTTATCTTATGTGACTTTTTAATAGAACATGCGACTTTTTTGTAAAGACATGCGACTTTTGTAAAACCACTTAGTGAAGGATAAACTGCTACCGTCAAACCACATTTATCACACTATTAAAGGACCATTAATAAATCTGACTAGGCAGAAGTGACTTTGGGCATATGGAAAAGTGGAGTAAGATGTAAGTGTAATGATAAATCTGGCCCTTTGAGCCTACAATATTGAATCTTTTCACAATATTCTAGTTTTCTGAGATTGTGAATTTAGGGTTTTCATGAGCTGTAAGTCATAATCATCCAAATTATAACAAATAAAGGCTTGAAATATCTCACTTTGCATGTAATGAGTCAATCTCATATATTAATTTCACCTTTTAAGTGGCATTACTGAAATAAATGAACTTTTGCATGATATTCTAATTTTTTGAGTTTCACCTGTGCATAGGACATCATCAAAATACTAACTACAATCGTCATGTTCAATCTATTTCATCAGTGCATACAAAATAAAGGGCCAGGTTCATTTATGATAAAAATTAGAATCATATTGTTTGTGTGTGTCATTAATATAAGTTCCTGATGTATGTAAATTACTAGTGTGCATTATATATCCACTGAAAACACACCATAGTTAAAAGGATGAATTCTCACATTATATTCAGAAGCCACCATGCATAATCATAAAGCAATCAAAACTTATAAGGTGATGCCTTCACTGATTATATATGTTCTCTCTCCAAGACTACCATGATGTCTCCTATCAAGTTTGCTGCCAAGGCAATTTTTGATCCTTTCTCTTGTAGCCAGCATCAGCCTCTATAGTAAGACAATTTTAGACCACAGACCAGACCACAAAATAAATTCAGGCCAAGTGCATAAGCATTCACTTTCTGAAGCAACCTTTTGCTGCATTTACAGCAGGCTGTTCCTGCACAAAATGCCAGGAATCGGCTGAACATGCGGCTGCATGCAAAGCTTTCTGTCTGGCCAATTCTCAGCATATATGGCAGGTAGTGGTAGTATTTCTGCCGGAATGCTTTGCTGCAAATATAAAACTAACCCAAGACATTTAAATGTTTACCCTTAAATCACTCCAGTATAGCTTTATCAGTATGTTTAGGGTCATTGTCATGCTGGAAGGTGCTACATTCTCAAATCTCTGGCAGACTGAAAAAAGAGTTCTTCAGGATGCTGCCACTAGTGATGAGCGGCAGGGGCAATATTCGAATTCTCGATATTTCGTGAATATTTGGGCGAATATTCGTCATAAATTCACGAATTCAAGAATTCGCGATTATTTTCTTGATTGTGAAAATCGGCAATGCAATATGCGTGTATTGAGTGCACAATACAGGTGTGGGTCACAATTGCTACATTTTTCAAGCTGCTAGAAGTTTCCTGAGACTGGAGAAAATGGTTGGCATGGCAGAACATTACAATAGCTTTACATGCAGATAGAGTGCGCCAATATATTCGCGATTGCACAAATTGGCAATTAATGATGTGCATATTTTGGTGCAATTCGAGCAACTTCACATTTCAGCAGGTCTGACTGCATATTAGTGATTGGTGCAGTAAGTATTGTTGTGAACTTGTGACATCACAGCACTATGTATGTATGTATGTATGTATGTATGTAGCATACATACATACAGCACTATGTATGTAGCATGTATGTATGGACAGCAGAACCTATCACACTACCTAACACCCTGCACTGGAACCTATCAGCTACACTATATCACAATCTAACCTACACTGACTATCTCCCACTAGCTATCTGTATTATATATATAAGCTAACTAACTAGCTATCTAATGTAATGTGACACAGCAAAGCACAGAGCACAGCAATGACACTTCTGTCTCTCTCAGAACTGAAAAAACAGAAAATGGCATTCTTATTGGTTGGTAGCGATGTTGCTAAGCTCGGACAAAGACATTGCAGGCTTCTCATTGGCCCACAATATTCATCTGGACAATTTATTTATGAAAAGTTTGTTGAAAAAAATAATAGTTCCAAATATTGTGGTAAGGTGCAGGGTGCTGCTTGGAGCTGCTAACAGTCCTGTGGAGTTCTATGACCTGGAGGAAAGAGCTCAGCAAGGTGGTGTTTTTCCCTGCAACTTGAAGGTGGAATCTCCTACGGCTGGGCCGACTGCTAGGTGTGAACCCTCACCTAAACCTCCAAGGTGACTGAACCCTGTGTTGGCCTGTTTTGTGTGGCCACATTATTTCTGTTATGTGTGAATTATCACCAAGAGACTGTTTTTTCATTTATGTTGTGCAAGTGTGAATAAAACACTGTTTATTGCACATGCTGGACTCCTTGTTTTGCCTCAGTACTGCACCCGCACCGCTATCTACCAGAGCGACTCCCCACATTTGGTGTCGGATGCGGGCATGCGCAGTGAGGCTGGCGTGAACGCCGAAGTTTGTTTTTGCTGGGCACGACTGGATGTCCTATATTAGGCCGGCAAAGTTGCAGCCTGTGATCCCTGACAAAATGGAGGCGGTTGTAAAAGCCCTTGTGGAGGCTAACTTGCAGCAGCGGGAGGCCAACAAGCAGCAGCAGGAGACCAACCAGCTACTACTTCAGCAGGTGATGGCTTTACAAGCTGCAGGAGCGTCCCACCATGTCCATGATGCCCGGAAAGCGGTCCATGCGGCGATCCCAAAAATGACCCCCTCGGACGACGTTGAGACGTATCTGGCGGTCTTTGAGAAAGTAGCCGTGAGGGAGAAGCTACCCCGTGACCAGTGGGCTGAAGTCGCCGCTCCGTTCCTGGCGTCTGGACCCCAGCAAGTATTTTTGACCTCCCAGATGACCAAGCAGCTGACTACCCGACCGTGAAAGGTGAGATCCTGGCAAGACTGGGGGTGAATGTTTTGGTCCGGGCCCAGCGGGTGCATCAGTGGGAGTTCAACCCGGCTGAACCCGCCAGACCACAATATTATGACTTGCTACAACGGTTGCAAAAATGGCTGCAGCCAGACATACTGACTCCCACTGCTATGCTCGACCGTCTGTTAGCCGATGTATTCTGGAGGGCTTTGCCATACCCTCTCCAGCACTGGATCGGCCAGGTGTCACCTGGGAATGCCTTAGAGATGGTCGACCTGGTGGAGCGATATGAGGCCACCAGAAACCTGCAGGGGGTTCTTTTGGGAGAGGACCAGTCAAACCCAGGAAATCTCCACCCCAGACCCGGCGGCCGGCCAAACCCGCCTGGGATGTACCCCTTGCAGACCCATCCCCAGTGGTCTGCTGGCAGTGTCGGGAGCCTGGACACATAAGGGCCGACTGTCCACGCCGGGAGAGCCCATGGAGACTAATTATGGGTACCGGGCTTCCATGTATGCCCGGAGACTGTGTGCGACCGGCAACCCCGAGATAATAGACAATCGTCATCTGTGCCAGGTGCAAGTTGGTGATAACCTGGCAGTGGCGCTGTTGGACTCAGGGAGCCTAGTAACCTTGGTAAGTGCTGCCCTGGTACAGCCCACCCAGTATACGGGCCGGAAAGTTGGTGTGGTGTGCATACACGGAGACTTAAAGGACTATCCCACTGCTGTAATGTCTCTGTCCACGGCGGCCGGCACATGGACTTATGAAGTGGCGATCTCCACAAAGCTACCTTATGAACTAATAATTGGGAGAGACTTCCTGGTTTTCCGTCACTATGGCCTGAGGTGAAAGTGACTAATAGCCCTGAGACAGGGGTAACCCTAGCAGAGTGGCCTGGTTCCAGTGGGAGGCCAGAGCCCTGGGAGCCCGAGTCCGAAGGGCCTGCGGTAGGGGTGACCACCACTGCTGCGGTAGAGGGGGAGACAACCCCACTGAGTGTAATGGTGGGAGACACGGAGGACTTGCCACCGGGACCTGAGTTGGCAGACCTCAATGTCTCCGGGGAAAATTTTGGGACCGCACAACACCGGGACCAAACCCTAACCAGGGCCTGGGAAAGTGTCGTAATAATTGATGGTAAACCCCAGAAACCTGGGGCTGAATTAATGTTCCCACGGTTTATTGTTCTTCAGGATATGTTGTATCGGGTGAACCAAATCCGAGGTGAGCCCGTTGAACAGTTGGTGGTGCCCACCGCATATCGCAAGCTGGTTATGGAGCTTGCCCACCAACATGTTCTTGGGGGACACTTGGGGTGGCAGAAAACCCAGGACCGCATACTGCAGCGGTTTTATTGGCCCGGTGTGTTCAAGGAGGTAGAAAATTATTGTAAGTCCTGTCCGACCTGTCAGATAAATAGCCCCCAGCCACATTTCCGTAGTCCTCTGGTACCTCTTCCAATTATTGAGGTCCCGCTTGAGCGAATCGCTATGGATCTAATTGGGCCTGTACCAAAGTCTGCCAGGGGCCACCAACACATTCTGGTAGTTCTCGACTATGCAACTCGGTATCCGGAGGCGGTGCCTCTGCGACATACCTCAGCTAAGCTCATCGCCAAAGAGTTAATGGAAATGTTTTCCCGTGTGGGCCTGCCAAAAGAGGTTCTGACAGACCAAGGGACCCCTTTTATGTCCAAAGTTATGAGGGAACTGTGTAAATTGTTGCGTATAAAGCAGTTACGGACGTCCGTTTACCATCCGCAAACAGACGGTCTTGTCGAGAGGTTTAACCAAACTTTAAAAATATGTTAAAAAGGGTGGTGTCTAGAGATGGGAAGGACTGGGACCTGCTTCTGCCCTATCTCATGTTCGCAGTGCGAGAGGTGCCCCAGGCCTCTACTGGGTTCTCGCCCTTCGAACTGCTTTATGGCAGACACCCTCGAGGCCTGTTGGATATTGCCAAGGAAGCGTGGGAACAGCAACCTGTCCCCCACAAAAGTGTCATTGAATATGTCACCCAGATGCAGGAACGGATGGAAAGGGTGTTGCCGCTGGTCCGGGAGCATATGGAGGCAGCGCAACAAGCCCAAAGTAGGGTGTATAATCGTCAGGCTCGGGTACGGGACTTCAATCCGGGAGATCGGGTTTTGGTTCTGGTACCCACCCTTGACAGCAAGTTCCTAGCTAGGTGGCAGGGCCCCTATGAGGTGATCGAGAAGGTAGGGGAAGTAAATTACAAGGTACACCAGCCAGGCGGCGCAAGCCGGAGCAGGTGTACCACGTGAATTTACTAAAGCCGTGGAAAGATAGGAACATGGCCGACGACAACAGCCCCCGGCCAGGGCTTCTAGGTGAGAAGGGTCCAGCCCCACAGTTCGAGGCCTGTGAAGCAGTAACCACGGTAAAATTGCAGACAGCCTGTCTTCTAAACAAGTTCAGGAAGTCAGGGAGTTCATCAGTCGGAACACGGATGTGTTCTCGGACCTCCCTGGCCGCACGTCTCTCATCCAACATGACATCGTCACTGAGCCTCAGGCCAAGATCCGGTTAAAACCATACCGGGTACCCGAGGCTCGGCGACGGGCCATCGCGGAGGAAGTGCAAGTAATGTTGAAGCTCGATGTCATTGAGGAGTCGAAAAGTGAGTGGGCCAGTCCCATAGTCCTGATACCCAAGCCGGATGGGACGTTGCGGTTCTGCAACGATTTTCGCAAATTAAATGAAGTGTCCAAGTTCGATGCGTATCCCATGCCCCGGGTAGACGAGCTTGTTGAGAATTTAGGGCAAGCCCGTTATTTTTCTGTGCTAGACCTCACTAAAGGATACTGGCAAGTACCCTTAACGGAGTCGGCCAAGGAAAAAACTGCTTTTGTTACCCCGCAGGGCCTGTATCATTATAAGGTGTTACCCTTTGGCCTGCATGGCGCCCCGCCACCTTCCAAAGGTTAATGGATATTGTGCTGCGACCTCATCGTCGGTACGCCTCGGCCTACTTAGACGATGTAATCATCCACAGCACCGACTGGGAAAGCCATTTGCCCAAAGTGCAGGCGGTAGTGGATGCCCTGAGGAAAGCTGGTCTAACCGCCAATCCAAAGAAGTGTGCGATTGGATTGGAAGAGACCAAATACCTGGGATATGTAATTGGGCGGGGAGTCATCAAGCCGCAGGTAACTAAAGTGGAAGCCATACGTAACTGGCCCCGACCGGTCACTGCCAGGCAGGTAAAGTCCTTCCTGGGAATGATAGGGTACTACATGCGGTTTGTGCCCCACTTTGCCACAATAGCAGCGCCGTTGACAGACCTATTGAAGGGGCGAAAGTCTGGGAAGGTTAGCTGGAGTGAGAAGGCGGAGGAGGCTTTCTCCGCGTTGAAGTCGGCCCTCTGTGGGTCCCCGGTTTTGGTGACACCCGACTTCAACCGGGAGTTTGTCGTACAGACCGACGCCTCGGAGGTAGGCCTCGGTGCTGTGCTGTCTCAGGAGGTCAACGGGAAGAACATCCCGTTGTCTTCCTGAGCCGTAAGCTCAGTCCCGCCGAGACCAGGTATAGCATAGTGGAGAGGGAGTGCCTGGCTATCAAGTGGGCACTCGAATCTCTCCGCTACTACCTGTTAGGGAGGAGGTTCCGTCTGGTGAACGACCATTCCCCTCTCAAGTGGATGAGCCAGGCCAAGGAGAGGAATGCTCGGGTCACCAGGTGGTTCCTATCCCTGCAGAACTTCAAGTTCTCCGTGGAACATAGGGCAGGCCGCTTGCAGGGGAATGCAGATGCCCTTTCCCGCGTCCACTGCCTCACATGTGTCCACCCCCTCAGGGTTGAACAAAGGGGGGGGGGTGTGTGGTAAGGTGCAGGGTGCCGTCGTGGATGGCAGGTATGTGTCACCGAGGTTCATAGCCTCGGTGAGGTAAGAGCCATTTTTGGTGATGTCAGCAGCAGCTAGTGCTACTGACATAGTTTTAAATAGCATGGCTGCAAAGCCGATCCGGGCCGGCTCTTACCGGGAGCAGCTAAAGTGTAGGGTGGGTGGCTGCTCCCCACGACCCAGTCCGGGTTTTGGGCTGGGTTTATAAACTCAGCCAGCACCAGCAGCTGGGGCTGTGATTGTCTTGGAGCTGCTAACAGTCCTGTGGAGTTCTATGACCTGGAGGAAAGAGCTCAGCAAGGTGGTGTTTTTCCCTGCAACTTGAAGGTGGAATCTCCTACGGCTGGGCCGACTGCTAGGTGTGAACCCTCACCTAAACCTCCAAGGTGACTGAACCCTGTGTTGGCCTGTTTTGTGTGGCCACATTATTTCTGTTATGTGTGAATTATCACCAAGAGACTGTTTTTTCATTTATGTTGTGCAAGTGTGAATAAAACACTGTTTATTGCACATGCTGGACTCCTTGTTTTGCCTCAGTACTGCACCCGCACCGCTATCTACCAGAGCGACTCCCCACATTATATATAAGACAGCTCTCACCTTTGTTGCTTTCATGGAAGCACGGGCCCAGTCCGGACTTGACTGTATACAAATGTAATCCAAAGGAATAAAAAAAAAAAACCACTTGTGATCCAGCTTCCCATAAAAACTTGCAGCTTTATTAATAACAATAAAAATTTGTTATCCAAACACGAATCACATACAAGATCCACGATGTCTATGCGTTTCGGACTCCACAATCTCGGTCCTTACTCATGGCATACAGAAAAGTGAATGTTCACCTATCTTAAACACGTGGTGCACCAGGTAATCAAGACTTCGGCATCACATGCTCAAAAGGGGAGAAGAACTAATTAGACACCAAAAATCAACCCCCAATGCATCAAAAAGAAAAGTCAACATATATATAGTACTGAAAAACTATAAAAAAAATAGTTCTTTTAACAATATTGTAAAATCAGATCGTGTTTTCTGTTCAGACCTGTGGGAAAGCAACTTCCCAATTCAAACATCCAATATGCCTCACGGCTGAGGAGTTTTCCTTTGTGATCTCCTCCTCTAATGGGAAGAGTAACCCTTTCCACTCCCTGAACAGAAAACGCTCTTGTATCTCCTTTGTGCACAGTGGCAAAGTGAAAACTGGCTGCAGATACATTGCGAGTTTCATAATGTGGTATATCGGATAAAGGTTTGCGTATTCTGCTCTTTATTTGTTTTATAGTGCAGCCTACATATTGTAGAAGACAATCTCTGCAGGTGATTAAATAAATTGCATAATCTGTGTTACAGTTCAAATATTGTTTTATGGTGTAATTCTTGCCATTAACGGTAGATGTCACACTGACATGTATTTACAACAGATACATCTGTTACACCTACTACCACATATGTAGCTCCCTTTACAGGGGGCTTGGCTTAGCAGCATTGCTCTCCTGGCGCAGTCGGACCGAAGCTGGAGATCTCGCCGCTGGAGCCCAGACAGGTATGTTTGTGACAGGTTATTTAAGAGTGATAAATTCAGGTCAAGTGCATAAGCAAACATCGAAGATTGAGTCTTGTATATCCTTGTATATCCAATTTATTTATTATAGCATGGGTATAAGCAACAGAGGGATTTTAATATATACATTTTTTAATCAGTTATTTTTAACGCTTCTTTAGATATAGCACAGCAACCATTGTTGCATATCAAGTTGCCAAATGCAATACAATAAATGTAATAAAATCATGTTTTAATGCTTTGATGATTGTCTTATTCATGAAGCTACAGTTAGGATCATTTCAGTGGAGGCTGGATAAATTTGACAAAATATTAACTAAGGGTTATTGCCTATTTAGGCTTATGTTGACTTGTCTTATGCAAGGCAAGTCAATTCATAAATTATTCTCTAATATTTGTCTTTATTTCTCAGTCAGACATGATAATATCAGCATATATCACCTACACAAATGCCACAGGACAAAATGCCTTTCAGTATATGCTACTTTTTCTAAATCTAGTGACATTGACTGTAGTTTATAAATAATGGATGACAGAGGGTGCTGGGGTCTGAGATCTTGGGACTTGACAGATTATCTTGTGATACATTACAATTAGACATGCTTCAATGTCACTTCATTTATTCATGTACAGACTGCACGCCCTAAACTGGACTACATGATTTATTAAGGCCACTTGCCACCCTTAAACTCAGAAATTGTGTTCAAATTAAAGTCCTCAGCATTTTAAATTTGAAGGGGCTTATTTCTTACAATGTTAGGGTCATATGTGCAGTTGAAGTAATATAGTGCCGCACAGACTCCCTATTAAGGTAGAGTTAGATTATTGTGTCAATGACCTAATCTCCCATTTATTAAGTTAGATTATATAAACAGGAGTTTTGGTGTACCTCATGGTCCTAGTCATGAGGGTGCATATTTATGAGTACAGAAAGCCTGTCAGGTGCAATATGGGAAGTACATTGCAACTAACAACCAGAGGAGATCTGTGGAGATGAGTTGGGCCCTGTTAGCATTTGGCAGTATCAAGGCAGATACCCTGAGAACTCTTCAGGGTGGTTGCAGAGTGCTTCCAATACCTTGATCCTCTCCTGTACTGTGACAGCATCAAAGGCTCTGTGTATCCTGCAGTTGGTAATGAACCACTTCCAGTATGTTTCTGTATATAAAGCTGTGACATCCCTGACTGTGAATGTGACCAGAGACTCAGACAGTGCCAAGTCATGGGGATCCTGTGTAACCTTGAAGCGGAAGTTGCTCTTTGAGCATAGCAGAGATACCGTCAAACCATGTGCCCATTAGAGACTGTAACCACCAAGCTGTGTCTCTTTTAGAAACTGTTACTACCATGGTTTGTGCTCATTTGTAAATGTTACCACTGACTAAGTAACTCTATAACCATGTTGAACTGCACATTAATTACTGGGCCATTCTAGAATGGGTACTGTGACAGGGTCAAGGGCCACATGCTAAAAATGCTTTGGGTATCTAGCTTATATTGAAATCTGTAATTCAAGAGTCTAAAAAACAAAGTGATAACCATTGTGGGTACTATTAGGGTATAGTATATTCACATGTCTGGCAGAGATTTGCAAAACTTTCTGGAAAAAAAATCTGCTGAATATGAACATACCATTATGGTAGCCATATTAATTGTCAACAAGTTATAACTAAAAGATTTTACACAATAAGATCACTCAGAAAATTTACCAAGGTTTTTGTTCAATAATTTTCTATATACATTAATTTAATCAGTGACTATAAATAAAAAAGTAATGCCATAATGTGTTATCTTTCTTAAAGGGGTTATCCCATGATGACTAATGTGAAAAATTACACTCAGACATCATATAGTACACGACAATCTATTTCTAACAAAGCTAGAACCAGTCCTGTCCCCAGACGGGTCCAGAGATCTCCTCATTCATTGCTCTGCTAGATTTATATTAAGATGGCAGCTCAAGAGGAGTGTCTTTTCTGCTGCAGCTCAGGAGGCGTGTCTCAGCTCTCCCTATCACAGCTCAGGAGGCGTGTCTCAGCTCTCCCTATCACAGCTCAGGAGGCGTGTCTCAGCTCTCCCTATCACAGCTCAGGAGGCGTATCTCAGCTCTCCCTATCACAGCTCAGGAGGCAGTTGAAAGATGAATCTGAACATGTGCGGCCATCTCAGTGAGCCGGTCAAAGAAAAAAGGAAAAAGAAAAACCCCGCAGGTGGTGCTATACAGATATATTTTATTGAATAACTCACTGGCTTTGCAAAATGTTTAATTAAATGCAATTACAAAAGTATTCAGATTCAGGTGCTGGTTTGAAAACTGTAGAATATTTTTTCCTGGGGAAAACCCTTTAAATGAGAATCCTGCATCAAACTGGTTGTTTCTTAACTGCATCTGAGTGAAGCTATGCAAGGACCTATGATCTGCAGGTACTGTAACAGTCTAGGGTCTTTCACACATGTCATGCCACAGCTTTCTGGTTCATAGGCTCTAGACTGTTGCAGTCAAAAGCCCACTACGACTGGCAGTGAGAAGAAGTAGTGGCAAGACCCGACCCAAAGAATGTGGCATGCATTTTCACCCTTCCTGTTTCTATGTAAGACAACAGGGCAGCTCTTTATGCCAAATATCCAACCACTGAATTGAAAGACTTTACACAGTTAATGCACAGAAAAATTCAGAAACACTTGGATGTTTTCATTTGCTTAGGTAAACATTAATCCACAGATCAAGATAACCCTTCATTATGAGGATAGCAGTGATCAGGATTGCCAGCCATCCATAAATTCTTGTGTCCATGAAAAAAATAGACCATGTCTGGTGGTACTTACAGCATTTAGCTCAGGAGTTCCCACCATCATGCGCGTTTGGCTCAGTGGTCGAACTCCATCTTGGTGCTGGGCTTTAGAAAACATAATGATTGATTGGGACAAATTCATTCCTTGTCAACATCAGGAATGCCTCTTCCTCACACCTCTCACACAGCCACCATCCCTTGTGACTGAGCAGCCAGACTCCAGCTCCAGATGGGGATGTAAAAAGTGACAGTAACAGTATCAGCACAGAAAAAATAAAAAAAATAAAATCATAAACAATGCTTTTTATTATTTTATTATAAATAAAATTAAACACCTTGCACTGTCTGTAAATGTATGGAGTCCACATAAACCCTACAAGCAGGGTAGCAATGTAATGCCTTTTTAGTTTCTGTCCAAATATATGGTAATTTGTATTACTGTATCTGCATCTTAGACTGCACATGTAGCCTACACAGTTTGTGCTAAATACTAAAGAGGTTTTCCAGGTCTTCTCTATCGATGACCTATGCTCAGGATAGGTCACCAATATCTGATCAGTGCTGCTGCAGTTTCTTCAAACAGCAGATCGGCAGGGGTGCCAGACCACTGCCAATATGATATTGATGACCTATCCTAAGGATATGCCATCAATATAAAAATCTCAGAAAATCCCTGTAAGCAGGGCTAGAGTGATGTTTTATTGTGCCCAGTTCAGTGCTTTCTATGATTCCCTCCTCACTATAATGCGCCATAGTAAATAATTCTAAATTATGTAGTATTATATAACATATACAAATACAATCATGAAGTGTACAATTAACTATACCTAAATAACACTGGTTAATCAATAAATTAGTCAGCGTAGCCGGATCTAGTGCAAGTTTCTTATGCCCAGGCCCAGGGGCGTAGCTACAGGGGGTGCAGAGGTAGAAGTTGCTACCGGGCCCAGGAGCCTGAAGGGGCCCAAAGACACTTGTGCTGCATAAGAAGACACACAAAGCACTGAGGGAAGGGGGGCCCAAGCTGAACTCTTGCACCAGGGCCCATGAGCCATTAGCTACGTCCCTGCCCAGGCCATTAGGTCTAGTGGTGTCCGTTTCAACAGTGATGTACTCTGGGCAACCACATATAATGCACACCCCTAAGGTCGGCCATGAATATGAGAAAAACAGTCATGTCCATCAGGCTTCTTTGTGAGGATGTTTATTTTTGCAATTGCAATTTAATATTGAATATTGGTGACATTTATAGGTTGTAATGACGTGGGCTTCTATGACCGGTTATAAAGACAGGCAGGGACACAACAAAGTCACTTCAATACAGTTTATTGCTTGTTCCAGCCAACTTACAGTTCAGTTCAGCCGGATTGCAGCCGGGACAAGTAATCAGTTCATGTCATCCACAATAATGTCATACAGGCTCGTGGGTCCTTTAGAAGCATTCACAGGCCAGTGGTTCATGAGCCATGTACAAAACCCGGAGTGGACTGTGGGGAGTAAGCACTCAACCAGCTCTTTGCTTACACCAAGTAAAAGCCAGGCCTGGATTAGCTGAAACCAGCTATGCTAATTGACAAGAGCGTCCACTATCTATTCTAGTGGACGCACAAGCTAACGGCTTTTACTCCACCAAGGTACCTGTAACGGTCCTTGGCTCACCTGAGTCAGAGGACAGCCAGCTGGTGGTTGGAGTCCAGTGGCAAAGACCCACAGAAGCAGGAGGCAGGTAGCGTGGTCGATCAGTCCGGGTCGGCAGTAGAGATGGCAGCGAGGTAACAGCAAGAGTAGACAGAGGCGTGGTCGGTGGAAGGCAAAGGGTCAATGCAGGCGGCAGTTCAGCGAGGTCAAACGGTCCGGGTCGGCAACAACGGTAAACAGCAGTAGTCGTGGAGGAGCAGAGAGGAAGCTTGCTACAGGC
This sequence comes from Bufotes viridis, assembly GCA_033119425.1. Lineage (NCBI taxonomy): Eukaryota > Metazoa > Chordata > Amphibia > Anura > Bufonidae > Bufotes > Bufotes viridis. Next base: position 236,583,324 of record CM065590.1, read on the forward strand.
TTGGAGGCACAATAACCAGCAGAGGTCTGGTGCTAGAGGCTGGGCTTATAAAGGGGAAGTAATAGGTGTACGGAATCAAGACTGATGAACAAGAGTAGGCTGGAGCAAGATAGATCAAAGAGTTCAGCAGGAGGAAAAGTCCAGAAGGGCTGGTAGTCTAGTGGCTAGAGCTACCGCCTGGGACATGACTGGTCACAGGTTCGATTCCTGACAGTACTCCCCCCCCTTCCAAGGTGACCTCCGGGCACCATGGGGGCAGGCTTACCGGGGTGCTGTTGGTGAAACTCTTTTACCAGTCTGGGGGCGTGGACATTTTCTTCAGGCTCCCAGGAGTTATCCTCGGGAGGGTAGCCCTCCCACCCAATTAGATATTGCAATTTTCCTCGGTGGATCCTGGAGTCGAGGATCTTCTCGACAACGAACTCTTCCTCACCTTGTACCCTCACGGGTGGTGGAGGGGGCGAGTGGCGGCCAGTGAAGGTATTCTCTACGTATGGCTTGAGGAGGGAGCAATGGAAGACAGGGTGAACCCTAATGGAATCCGGAAGGTCAAGCCGGAACGTGACCTCATTGATTTGTGCGGTGACCTGGAACGGACCCATGTATTTTGGGGCTAACTTTTTGGAGGGGACCTTCAGTCTGAGGTTCCTGGTGGACAGCCATACTTTGTCTCCTACATGGAAGCCCGGGGTGGGTTTGCGGCGTCTGTCTGCTCCCTGTTTAAAGCGCCTCTGGGCGAGCTGGAGGTTGTCTATTATGTCCTTTTGTGCCTCCTGTAGGGTTGTTAGGCCCTCGGCCACTGCTGGGAGGGTGGAGGCGACGGGCAGGTGGGGAATGAACACGGGGTGCGAGCCTGTGTTAGCAAAGAAAGGGCTGTGCTTGGTTGAGCTGTGCCCAGCATTGTTGTAGGCCAACTCGGCTGTGGGGAGATGGTCAAGCCAGTCATCCTGCAGGTGGGAGCTGAAACAGCGTAGGTACTGCTCTAAGGTCTGGTTAGTTCTCTCCGTCTGCCCGTTTGACTGAGGGTGGAAAGCGGAGGAAAGGTTCACTTTAACCCCGAGCGCCAGGCAGAAGTCCTTCCAGAACTTTGAGGTAAATTGTACGCCTCGGTCTGAGACCACGTCGTCCGGAATCCCATGCAGCCTGAAGACCTCTTTGAGGACAAGATCAGCCGTCTGTTTGGCCGTGGGTAGGCCCATGTAGGGGATGAAATGGGCCATTTTGGTGAGGCGGTCGACCACGACCAGGATGGTGTTCATCCCTTTTGAAGGAGGAAGGTCTACCACAAAGTCCATGGAGATCGAGCCCCAGGGGCGGGAGGGAATTGGGAGGGGTTGTAACAGACCCACGGGTGAGGAACGAGGAGTCTTATTGCGGGCACAGACCGTGCACGAGGAGATGTACTTCTTGGTGTCCTCCTTGTATGTTGGCCACCAGAAGGAGCGGGATAGAAGCTCCTGGGTCTTTCTTGTGCCCAGATGGCCGGCCAGCTTGGAGTCATGGTTAAGTTTGAGCACTTCAAGTCGTGCGATTTCTGGTACATATAGTTGTAGGTCCTGATGAAACCAATGACCATTTTTAAACGTAAGGGTGACATTCCTTGTGGGGTGGGTTAGGAAGGGGTCATTTTCTTATCCTTCTTTGATTGTGACCAGGAGTTCTTTAGAGTAGGTGGCCCCCACAACACTTTTCTCGGATAGGATGTTGTCTTGGCCCTTATTACTCTGTGAGGGCTCCGAAAACATTCTGGAGAGGGCGTCAGCCTTGCCGTTTTTTGATCCGGGGCGATATTTGATGAGAAAGTTGAAGCGGGAAAAGAATAGGCTCCATCTGGCCTGTCTGGCTGTGAGTCTCTTAGCGCTGCGGATGAACTCGAGGTTTTTGTGGTCGGTTAGTACGATTATGGGGTTGGCAGCTCCCTCCAGCAGGTGTCTCCACTCGGAGAAGGCTTCCTTGATCGCCAGTAGTTCTTTGTTCCCGATGTCGTAGTTCTTCTCGGAGGGGGACATCTGGCAAGAGAAATATGCGCACGGGTGTAGTAGCATCTTCTCCCCTGTCCGTTGTGACAGAACTGCCCCTACCGCGGAGTCAGATGCATCCACTTCGATAGTAAAAGGCAACTCGGGTTCGGTGGACTAGGATTGGAGCAGAAGTGAAGAGGAGTTTCAACTCGTGAAGGCCTCCTGGGCCTCGGGTGTCCAGGAGAAGGGGACTGCCTTTTTGGTGAGTTGGGTGATCGGTGCGATGACCTTGGAGAAGTCCCGGATAAACTTCCGATAGAAGTTGGCGAAGCCAATAAATCTTTGTACCTCCTTCACGTTTCTTGGAATGGGCCAGTCCAACACGGCTTGGACCTTCCCTGTGTCCATACTTAGGCCCTCTGGGGAGATGATGTACCCGAGGAACTGAGTGGTGGTTCGCTCAAACTCACATTTCTCGAGTTTGATATAAAGAGAGTTCTGGCGGAGTCTCTGCAATACCCTGCGGACATGTTCGCGGTGCTGTTCGAGGTCTTCTGAGAAGATCAAGATGTCGTCCAGGTAAACGACTACAAACAGATCCAGCATGTCCCTGAGGACATCATTAACCACTTGCCGCCACGCTAACGCCGATGGGCGTCAGCGCGGCGGCTCTCTCAGGTCTCAGTCACGCCTATCGGCGTCATCTCGTGAGACCTGAGATTTCACATGAACGCGCGCGCGGCGTGCGTTCATGTGATCGGAGCCGGGACAACTGAAACTACAGCCTGCCAGCGCTGATCATGCGCTGGCAGGCTGTAGATGCGGAAAAAACCGCATTTAAATCGCATATCAGACGCTGTTTTGTAAACAGCGTCTGATATGCCTGCTGTCTGCTCGTCTGGTGGTCCCTTTGTTTGGGACCACCAGAGGAAACAAAGGTAAAGTGCACCAATCACTACACACACACCCCCCCACCCCCCATCACTGATTAACCCCTGATCACCCATGTCACCCCCTGATCACCAATGTCACCCCCTGATCACCCCCTGTCACCCCCTGTCACTAATCACCCCCTACAGGCTCATTCAGACGTCCGTATGTGTTTTATGGATCCATGGATCTGCGGATCCATGGATCTACGGATCCGCAAAAATACGGACACCGGCAATGTGCTTTCCGCATTTTGCAGATCCGCACAGAACTATATAGAAAATGCTTTTTCTTGTCCGCAATTGCGGACAAGAATAGGACATGTTCTATATTTTTGCGGAACGGAAGTGCAGACTCGGGAAGCGGATCCGTAATTCCGATCCGAGCGGGACAAAGTCTGTCCCCATAGAAATGAATGGGTTCGCAATTCCGCTCTGCAAACAGAATTGCGGACGTGTGAATGGGGCATAAGGGTCCCTTATCACCGCCAGTTAGCTAGCTACTTGTTAGGTAGCTAGCGCCCAGCCCACCGCACCGCAGTCACTGATTTGGCAGAGATTTTTTCATCCACATTGATCGATGCGAATGAAAAAATCTGCGCCGTTCATTTTTTTTTTTTTCAGCCCAGAGGCTGAACGGAAAAAATCTCATTACCCGTATGCTCAATATAAGGAGAATCGCAGAAACTCCTAATGCTGGCCATACGTGTAATGATTGTGGAGACCCTCAAATGCCAGGGCAGTACAAACACTCACATGTGACCCCATTTTGGAAAGAAGACACCTCAAGGTATTCCGTGAGGGGTATGGTGAGTTCATGCAAAATTTTATTTTTGTCACAAGTTAGTGGAATATGAGACTGTAAAAAATATATATATATCAATTTCCGCTAACTTGTGCCAAAAATTTTTTTTCTGTGAACTCGCCATGCCCTCACGGAATACCTTGGGTGTCTTCTTTCCAAAATGGGGTCACATGTGGGGTATTTATACTGACCTGGCATTTTAGGGGTCCTAAAGCGTGAGAATCCAAATGCGTAAAATGGCCTGTGAAATCCTAAAGGTACTCATTGGTTTTAGGCCCCTTTGCGCATCTTGGCTGCAAAAGTGTCACACATGTGGTATCGCCGTACTCAGGAGAAGTAGGCAATGTAGTTTGGGGTGTATTTTACATATACCCATACTTTGTGTGAGAAATATCGCTGTAAACGACAACTTTTTAATTTTTTAATACAAAGTTGTCAATTTACAGAGATATTACTTCACCCAACATGGGTATATGTAAAAATACACCCCAAAACACATTGCCCTACTTCTCCTGAGTACGGAGATACCACATGAGTGACACTTTTTGCAGCCTGGGTGCGCAAAGGGGCCCAAATTCCAACGAGTACCTTTAGCTTTTACATGGCTGCTCACAATTTAGCCCCGCCCAAAATGCCAGAACAGTACAAACACCCCACAAATGACCCTATTTTGGAAAGAAGACACCCCAAGGTATTCGCTGAGGGGTATGGTGAGTCCATGAAAAATTTAACTTTTTGTCAAAAGTTAGCGGAAAGGGAGACTTTGCGAGAAAAACAATAAAAATCAATTTCCGCTAACTTGTGCCAAAAATCTTCTGTGAACTCGCCATGCCCTCACGGAATACCTTGGGTGTCTTCTTTCCAAAATGGGGTCACATGTGGGTATTTCTACTGCCCTGGCATTTTAGGGCCCTAAAGCGTGAGAAGAAAAATGCGTAAAAATGCTCCTCCTAAAAGGTACTCATTAGAATTAGGGCCCCTTGTGCACTCAGGCAGCAAAAGTGTCACTCATGTAGTATCGCAGTACTCAGGAGAAGTAGGGCAGCTTAGGTGTATTTTTACATATACCTATGCTGGGTGAGAGAAATATCTCTGTAAACTGACAAATTTGTATAAATTTGTTTTAAAAGTTGTCATTTACAGAGATATTTCTCTCACCCAGCATGGGTATATGTAAAAATACACCCCAAAACACATTGCCCTACTTCTCCTGAGTACGGCGATACCACATGAGTGACACTTTTTGCAGCCAAGATGCGCAAAGGGGCCCTAATTCCAATGAGTACCTTTAGGATTTCACAGGGCATTTTTCCGCATTTTCTTCTCACGCTTTAGGGCCCCTAAAATGCCAGGGCAGTAGAAATACCCCACAAGTGACCCCATTTTGGAAAGAAGACACCCCAAGGTATTCCGTGAGGGTCATGGCGAGTTCACAGAAATTTTTTTTTTTGGCACAAGTTAGCGGAAATTGATATTTTTTTAATTTTTTTATTTTTTTACAAAGTCTCATATTCCACTAACTTGTGACAAAAATAAAATTTTACATGAACTCACCATACCCCTCACGGAATACCTTGGGGTGTCTTCTTTCTAAAATGGGGTCACTTGTGGGGTATTTATACTGCCCTGGCATTTTAGGGGCCCCTAAAGCGTGAGAAGAAGTCTGGAATCCAAATGCGTAAAAATGCTCTGTGAAATCCTAAAGGTACTCATTGGTTTTAGGTCCCTTTGCACTCAGGCTGCAAAGTGTCACTCATGTGGTATCGCCGCATCAGGAGAAGTAGGCAAGTGTTTGGGGTGTATTTTTATATATACCATTACTTTTGTGTGAGAAATATCTCTGTAAATCGACAACTTTTTAAATTTTTTACACAAAGTTGACAATTTACAGAGATATTTCTCTCACCCAGCATAGGTATATGTAAAAATACACCCCAAAACACATTGCCCTACTTCTCCTGAGTACGGCGATACTACATGAGTGACACTTTTTGCAGCTAAGATGCGCAAAGGGGCCCAAATTCCAACGAGTACCTTTAGGTTTTACATGGCTGCTCACAATTTAGCCCGGCCCAAAATGCCAGAGCAGTAAACACACCCCACAAATGACCCCATTTCGAAAGTAGACACCCCAAGGTATTCACTGAGGGGCATAGTGAGTCCGTCTGAGATTTTATTTTTTTTGCCAGAAGTTAGCAGAAATGGAAACTTTATTATTTTTTTTTTTCCTCAGAAAGTGTCATTTTCCGCTAACTTGTGAAAAAAATGAAATGATACATGAACTCACCAAGCCCCTCCGCGAATACTTTGGGGTGTCTTCTATCTAAAATGGTGTGATTTGGGGGTATTCATACTATCCTGGCATTCTAGCACCTGAAGAAACATGACAGGTGCTCAGAAAGTCAGAGCTGCTTCAAAATGCAGAAATTCACTTTTTTGCACCATAGTTTGTAAACGCTATAACTTTTACCCAAACCAATAAATATACACTTATTGGATTTTTTTATCAAAGACATGTAGAACAACAAATTTTGTGAAAAATTTATATAGAAATGTAGTTTTTTTTGAAAAATTTTACAACAGAAAGTGAAAAATGTCATTTTTTTGCAAAAATGTCGTTACATTTTTATTAATAGCAAAAAAAGTAAAAATGTCAGCAGCAATGAAATACCACCAAATGAAAGCTCTATTAGTGAGAAGAAAAGGAGGTAAAATTCATTTGGGTGGTAAGTTGTATGACCGAGCAATAAACGGTGAAAGTAGTGTAGTGCGGATTTGTAAAAAAGGGCCTGGTCACTAGGGGGTGTAAACCTGTGGTCTTCAAGTGGTTAATGAAGTGCTGGAAGGTGGCGGGAGCATTACAAAGTCCGAAAGGCATGACCAGGTACTCGAAGTGACAATAACGTGTCCGGAAGGCGGTCTTCCATTCGTCCCCAGGGCGGATTCGGACAAGGTTGTAGGCCCCTCGAAGGTCAAGTTTGGTGAAGATTTTCGCTACCCGGAGTCTCTCGAGGAGTTCAGAAATCAGCGGGAGTGGGTACCGGTTCTTAACGGTTATGTCGTTTACCTTCCTGTAGTCAATGCAGGGACGCAAGGATGAGTCTTTTTTCTCCACAAAGAAAAAGGGGGCTCCTGCTGGGGAGGTAGAGGGCCGGATGAACCCTTTCTTTAGGTCCTCGTCCAGGTATTCTTTCAGAGCCTTGAGTTCAGGCTCTGAGAGGGAATAGATACTGCCAAAGGGTATTTTGGCCCCGGGCAACAGTTCTATTGGGCAGTCGTAGGGTCGGTGTGGCGGCAGCTTGTCTGCGTTTTCTTGTCGCAGACATCTTGGAACTCACGGTATTGAGGGGGTAGTAGATTCCTGACGGATACTTCAGAGATAGTTGTGTCTTCGGATGGAAGGACGGGTTTGTGGGAGCAATTGAGCGAACAAAACTCAGACGAAAACCGTAAGCAGCGGGTTTCCCAATCCACCGAGGGGTTGTGGGTGGCCAACCATGGAATGCCCAGGATCACCGGGAACTTTGGGGAGGCGATCAGGGAGAAGTGAATGGTCTCCTGATGATCGGGTTTGATGAAGAGTTGAAGGTCAGCGGTCTGGTGCGTAACCGGCCCAGAAGAGAGCGGGGTCCCATCGACGGTTTCCAGATCGAAGGGGGCTGCCCTGGTTACCAGTGGTATGTTGTTCTCATGGGCGAAGGTCAAGTCCATGAAATTTTCGCCGGCCCCCGAGTCAAGCATTGCAGAGCAGGGAAGCTGTCGTTCCCCAATGGTGATAAGGATGGATACAATGAAGTGGGACCCGGTACCTGTAGTGTCTATTGTTTCAGAGGCCAAGGGTGAGGTTGTGGCCTTTTGTAACTCCCGTAATTCTGTGACAGCGATGGTTCGGCGAGTCTTATTGGGGCACCTAATTGCGAAGTGCCCTGGCTCGCCACAGTAAAGACAAAGGCCTGCGGATAGTCGTCTCTCCTTTTCAGCAGCCGATAGAGTCTTGCGCAGTGCGTCGACCTGCATGGGCTCGGTGGAGGATTGGTGAGCCGGCTGAGTCGTTGGAGTGAAAGGGTACACGGGCCTGTTATCTAGGGACCAGAGTCTTTCTCTCCTTCTTTCTGCCAGTCTCCGGTCAATCCGGATGCACAGTTGGACGAAATCATCCAGATCGTTTGGGGCGTCTTCCCTGGCGAGCTCATCCTTTATAGGTTCGGAGAGTACACGGCGAAATTGACTCTTCTGGGCAGCTGGGTTCCAGGTGGTGTCCGTGACCCAGCGGCGGAACTCTGAGGAATACTCGGCTACAGAGCGTCTTCCCTGCCGTAGACTGTGCAGCCTAGCCTCGGCCGTCGCGCAGCGGTTAGGGTCATCGAACACTTGGCTCATGGCTGTGGTGAAGTTGTCTAGGTTATTCAATACGAGACTGTGGGATTCCACATATGGGGATGCCCATGCCAGGGCCTCATCAGTTAGAAGGTTGATGATGAACAGGATCTTCTTTCTGTCTGAGGTAAAAGAGCCCGGCTGCATCTGAAAGTAAATACGGCACTGGTTGAGGAACCCCGGAAATTGGTTCCGATCGCCGTTAAACTTTGACGGGAGAGGCATACGGGTGTCGGTGACCGCGCCGCGTACGTCCAGTAGTTGACGCTGCAAGTCGATAATTTCCCTCTGTTGGCTCTGGATTGCGCCTTTAAGTTGAGTAATTTCCTCTTGGGCAGTGGCGCCAAACTCCTGAAGTTCAGAGACCTGCTTGCGCAGAGTGGCCATTGCGGACTCCATAGTAGGGCTGGTTATTCTGTAACGGTCCTTGGCTCACCTGAGTCAGAGGACAGCCGGCTGGTGGTTGGAGTCCAGTGGCAAAGACCCACAGAAGCAGGAGGCAGGTAGCGTGGTCGATCAGTCCGGGTCGGCAGTAGAGATGGCAGCGAGGTAACAGCAAGAGTAGACAGAGGCGTGGTCGGTGGAAGGCAAAGGGTCAATGCAGGCGGCAGTTCAGCGAGGTCAAACGGTCCGGGTCGGCAACAACGGTAAACAGCAGTAGTCGTGGAGGAGCAGAGAGGAAGCTTGCTACAGGCTTGGAGGCACAATAACCAGCAGAGGTCTGGTGCTAGAGGCTGGGCTTATAAAGGGGAAGTAACAGGTGCACGGAATCAAGACTGATGAACAAGAGTAGGCTGGAGCAAGATAGATCAAAGAGTTCAGCAGGAGGAAAAGTCCAGAAGGGCTGGTAGTCTAGTGGCTAGAGCTACCGCCTGGGACATGACTGGTCACAGGTTCGATTCCTGACAGTACCTTGGTGGCACGTCTCAGGTGCCCCACAGCAAACCTCAATATACTTTTCCTCAATAGGTTTCTTGCACCATTCTCAGAGATACATACCGTCCTTCGTATATGAGGCCTGTCACTACCTCACAAGGTATAAAGTAATTTTAAGGGAAATGGAGCTTAGAAGTCACTACAGGGAAAACTTATTGCAGGATTAAATTTTTATGGTGTAAAAAAGTTCCAAATTGTTGCATACACTATATTTGTGCTATAATTTGTGACTTTTGACAATTTTCACTTCTTTTAAAAACGGTGAAGAAAATGGACAGAGCTTACCAGGTGTGGGGCCAGCCACAGTTACACATATTAACTATAATTTTTGTCAAAAAATATAGTAGATTATAGCCGAAATCTAGATTTAATTTTCTTGTGCATGATGGAACTGCTGGAAAATTCGCGGAATTTATGAAGATGTGTCAGGGTCGGGATAAAGTATTTGGTGTCCTAGGCAGATAAGGAAAATGGTGCCCCCTTTATCGCATTAATTAAGATTCACCTTACTTGCTAATAAATAAATCAAATTTAAAACATTGAAAATATACAAAATACTAAAATATTTAATCTAGTCAATCACAAATGAGGCTCTCTTACTGGAATTATTTTTTTTTTTTTCTTCTCCATTTGCCCCGGACTGCCTGAACTGTTACTATGAGACATCAGTTGACATTACAGGGAAAGGGGTATGATAGGAGAGAACTAAAACTCCCACCTTGTCCAGGATGTTATTATGGTCTGTCAGAGGATATTACCAGAAGATGGATATGAGGAACGAACTACAACTCCCAACATGTCCAAGGTGTTATATCAGAGGATAATACAAGGAGAGCTGCATAAGAGGAGAAAACTAGAACTCCCAGCATAACCGGATGTTATGGATGTTATGGATCAGTGGACCTTATAGGGAGATGGGTGTAACAGGAGAGAACTACAACTCTCAGCATGTCCAGGATGTTACTAAAGGCTAAAAGAGAACATTACAGGGAGTGGGTATAAGGAAAGAGCAACAACTCCTAGTATTTGACAACCTATAGAGACAGAGAAACCACTAGCTTCTCCTCTATACCCTGCAATGGATCTCCACCCTCTCATATCAAACAGACGTGACACCACCACCTATCCTCAGTACTAGTGATGGCCTTGCGGCTCGCCTGGCGATCGTTTCGCGGCAAACTTTGCGCGTTCGCAGTTCTCCGAACATGCAAACCTATGGCAATGTCTGCCAGCGCCGTATTCTTTTGCATTGCGCCGAACTTTGACCCATGACAAATCCATCAGGTGGGACAGGACAGCCAATTGAGACGTTTCAGCACATGGACACACCCCCACCCTATAACATAACCCGATCTGGCAGCCATTTTACAGTCTGTGTTTTGCCAGTGTAGGGAGAGGTTGCTTTGTGGAGCAGGGACAGGCTGTGAGGGACACCAAACTCTAGCTAATAGGGCCACAAAATTCATTTTAAGGACTAGTATGGGTGTGAAATACTTATACTTTCTAACATAGAAAGTATATTATTGTGCATTTTCATTGTGCAGCAGTTGTGGGTGGTTCTGCTGCGATACCGCAGCAATATAGAGGGACAAACGCTATTGGAACAACTATTTGCAACGGGTGTGATATATCTGTTGCCCTCCAAAAAAACTAATTGAGGGGTGTGATATACCTACTTCCACAAAATACTGATTGACGGCTGCGATATACCTGTAACCTATTGCCCCAAATAAAAAGGGTGGTGTGATATAACTGTTATGGCAAAAAAAAATAATTGAGGGGTGTGATATAACTGCTTCCACCAAATACTGATTAAGGTGTTGGATATACCTGTTTCCACCAAATATTAATTAAGGCCTGCGATATACCTGCATCCACAAAGTACTGATTAAGGGGATCGATATACCTGCTTCCACCAAATATTGATTGAGGCCTGCGAGATACCTGCTTCCACAAAATACTGATTAAGGGGTTTGATATACCTGCTTCCAACAAATACCGATTGAGGCCTGAGAGATACCTGCTTCCACAAATACTGATCAAATGGTTTCATATACTTGCTTCCACCAAATACTGATTAAGGGCCCGCGATATACCTGCTTCCACAAAATACTCATTAAACGGTTTGGTATACCTGTTTCCACCAAATATTGATTGAGGCCTGCGATATACCTGCTTCCACAAAATACTGATTAAGGAGTTCGATATACCTGTTTCCACCAAATATTGATTGAGGTCTGCGAGATACCTGCTTCCACAAAATACTGATTAAGGGGTTTGATATATCTGCTTCCAACAAATACCGATTGAGGCCTGAGAGATACCTGCTTCCACAAATACTGATCAAATGGTTTCATATACTTGCTTCCACAAGTATTTTCCACAAAATACTCATTAAACGGTTTGGTATACCTGTTTCCACCAAATATTGATTGAGGCCTGCGATATACCTGTTTCCACCAAATATTGATTGAGGTCTGCGATATACCTGCTTTCACAAAATACTGATTAAAGGGATATATATATACCTGCTTTCACCAAATACTGATTGAGGCCTGCGATACACCTGCTTCCCCAAAATACTGATTAAGGATTTTGATATACCTGCTTCCATCAAATACTGATTGAGGCTTGTGATATACCTGCTTCCCCAAAATACTGATTAAGGGGATTGATATACCTGCTTCCACTAAATATTGATTGAGGCCTGCAATTTACAGTTCCTACTTCCACAAAATACTGATTAAGGAGATTTATATACCTGCTTCCACCAAATATTGATTGAGGTCTGCGATACACCTGCTTCCACAAAATACTGATTAAGGGGTTTGATATACCTGCTTCCACTAATACTGTTTGAAGCCCGCCATATACCTGCTTCCACAAAATACTCATTACACGGTTTGATATACCTGCTTCCACCAAATATTGATTGAGGCCTGCGATACACCTGCTTCCCCAAAATACTGATTAAGGGGTTCGATATACCTGTTTCCACCAAATACTGTTTGAGGCCTACGATATACCTGCTTTCACAAAATACTGATTAAGGGGTTTGATATACCTGCTTCCACAAAATACTCATTACACGGTTTGATATACCTGTTTCCACCAAATATTGATTGAGGCCTGCGATACACCTGCTTTCCCAAAATACTGATTAAGGGGTTCGATATACCTGTTTCCACCAAATACTGTTTGAGGCCTACGATATACCTGCTTTCACAAAATACTGATTAAGGGGTTTGATATACCTGCTTCCACCAAATATTGATTGAGGCCCGCCATATACCTGCTTCCACAAAATACTCATTGCACGGTTTGATATACCTGTTTCCACCAAATACTGTTTGAGGCCTACGATATACCTGCTTTCACAAAATACTGATTAAGGGGTTTGATATACCTGCTTCCACCAAATATTGATTGAGGCCCGCCATATACCTGCTTCCACAAAATACTCATTACACGGTTTGATATACCTGTTTCCACCAAATACTGATTGAGGCCTGCAATATACCTGCTTCCCCAAAATACTGATTAAGGGGTTCGATATACCTGTTTCCACCAAATATTGATTGAGACCTGCGATATAACTGTTTCCACAAAATACGGATTAAGGAGTTTGATATACCTGCTTCCACCAAATATTGATTGAGGCCTGCGATATACCTGCTTCCACAAAATACTGATTAAGGGGATTGATATACCTGCTTCCACCAAATATTGCTTGACGCCCGCGATATACCTGCTTTCACAAAATACTCATTACATGGTTTGATATACCTGTTTCCACCAAATACTGATTGAGGCCTGCGATATACCTGCTTTCACAAAATACTGATTAGGGGATTTATATACCTGCTTCCACCAAGTATTGATTGAGGCCTGTGATACACCTGCTTCTACAAAATACTGATTAAGGGGATTGATATACCTGCTTCCACCAAATATTCCTTGACACCTGCGAGATTCCTGCTTCCACAAAATACTCATTACACGGTTTGATATACCTGCTTCCACCAAATATTGATTGAGGCCTGCGATATACCTGCTTCCACAAAATACTGATTAAGGGGATTGATATACCTGCTTCCACCAAAAATTTCCTTGACGCCTGCGAGCTTCCTGCTTCCACAAATTACTGATTAAGGGGTTTGATATACCTGTTTCCACCAAATATTTAGTGTAAAAAGTTGATGACGCTGAATAACCATCTTGCCCAATGGTTTACAGCTGACTTGTCGGAACTGCTAGCCCGCCAATTACTTTTATATAAACTGGTGGACCGCAATGGAACATCCACGAAAGGAAATATTTCTCCCAGAAGGGTATCCCATAGCTATATGGCCACATTCACCAGCAAATGAATATATCTTTGGCATGCAGTGTCGGTGCCAAGATACATCTGACCACAGACACGTGGTCTAGTAAACATGGTCAGGGAAGGTACATAACTTTTACTGCCCACTGGGTAAACCTTCTGACGGCCGTCAAGCATGTAACCCGTGGCTCCCGTGTGGATTTGGTGTTACCGCCACGGATTCCATGCAGGCCTGCCTCTTCTTTTCCTCCTCCTACTCCATCCTCCGTCTCCTCCTCACCTGACTCCTCCTGTTCCACTGCTACCTCCTCTTCCGCTGCGCCCCCAAGCTCCCCAGAACCTATTCGATGTGCCAGGTGAGACGTTGCCATGCTGTGCTGTGGCTGTTGTGCCTGGAAGCCAAGAGCCACATTGCTCCTGCACTGCTTTCAGCTCTGCGGTCACCGGCCGATCAGTGACTTACCCCACTCAATTTGTCAGTTGGTAAAGCAGTGTGCGACAATGGTGGCAATCTGCTGAGCGCACTGAAACAGGGCAAAATGACACACGTGACGTGCATGGCACACGTCCTGAACTTAGTCGTGCAGCGATTCGTTGCCAAATACCCGGGGTCCTGGACGTCTTGCGGCAGGCCAGGAAAATCTCTGGCCATTTTAGAAGATCTTACACGGCCATGGCTCGCCTTGCTGACTTTTGGCGGCGACTAGTGATGAGCGGCAGGGGCAATATTCGAATTTGTGATATTTAGCGAATATTTGGTAGAATATTTAATATATTTTAGAAAATTCTAGATGATTTTCTTGATTGCAAAATTGACAATGCAGTATGTGCATAATGCACATGCCATATACAGGCGTGGCCTAGTTTTGCTAGTTGTAATACTGCCAGAAGTTTCCTTAGACTGGAGAAGATGGTTGGCAGCAAACTTTTGCGAACGTGAGGAAGAACTCCTGTCCTGATCACTGTAGGTAATTTTACATTACAGCACTGTTTGAACAATAGCTTTATATGCAGATAGAGTGTTCCAATATATTCGCGATTGCGCAAATCAGCATTAATGATGCGCAATCGCAATACATGCAACTTCAAATTTTATTAGGTCTAAGTAAATATTACCGATTGGTGCACTAAGTATTGTTGTGCCATCACACCACAATGTCTGTAGCATGTATATATAGACAGCAGGGGAATATCTCTCACATGCACATTGCACATCCATTTTCCTGCCACACAGTATATACCACACACACACACACTAGGGTGGTGGGACAGTCCGGTTTTCAATCTCATGGTCCTCCGCCAAGGCCAGGACGGATGAACGGAAGTTCTCCCTTTTCTGTGGTTACACGGGTGTTGGCAGTTGGCACGGGTCAGGATGGCTTTACATATCCCCATAACTGGCGGCAGGGCCTGGCAGCATGTCTGGACTGCACAGTGCGCTGTATGACGTGACGTCACAACTTAGGCTACATTCACACGACCGTGAATGTGTCCGCGTCTGTTCTGCAATTCTGCGGAATGGGTACGGACCCATTCACTGTCTATGGGGCCGGACGAGTTGCGGAGAGCACACTAGGTGCTCTCCGCTTCCGCATTTGCGGAGGGCGGCCCCGAGCTTCCGGACCGCGGCTCCGCAAAAGATAGAACATGTCCTATTCTTGTCCGCAGCCTGCGGACAAGAATAGGCATTTCTATGGGGGGTGCGGCTGGGTGTATTGCGGATCCGCAATTAGCGGATCCGTAATACACTACGGTCGTTAGAATGTAGCCTTAATCTGCGTTGCTGCGTGTGTGGCACGTCCGATGTGTACCTTTAGTTCAGGCAGGAGAGGCTGCGGAGCACAGGTGCCACCCTAATAAATGCTCATTGGCACTGCCTGCCATCTATGATATCACGCTGGTCTAGGCCGTCCGGTGCTTGAAGAGCCAGCAGAATCAGCACAGCCCACTAGGCACAAGGTTAGCACAGATCCCACTGCACCAGGTACTTACAGGACTATATATCTAAGTATAAATTATATATGGACTAAGCTGGAATAACTTGGGGATCATCTGTATATTGTTATAAATGTACAACTAGTATAAATTATAATTATTTAATTAGATCATGCTGTTATAACCTGGGTATCTCCTGTGTATAATTATATATGTACAGCTGGTATACATTGTACATCTTCTTATATATAGTAATATGGACCATGCTGGTATAACCTGGGCATATAGTATTTAACTATTGTGTGCCACTGTCCCCGGTATGGTGTCTTCCTTTTTGGAGCTCTGCAAGTGGCCACCCTAGCACACACACAAACACACAGAGTCTATAGATTTGAGTTTGTGTCGTGTTGGTCTGGAGAAGCTTTCTTTGTCTGACCGCCAGTATTTTCTGGTTCATTTAGCGTTACCCAGGGTGCACCATGGGGAGGCGAACCAGCTGTACACCCCGTACCATACCTTCACTTCACTAGCCAGGTACATCTACTTTGCTGGCCAATATCCAATTGCTCAGACCTCACACACATACAATTGTAATACAATCAGATCTTATAACGGTAACATTAAATCTAATATTTCCCCTTCAAAGACTTAAAAACTTTTAGCTGTGTTGTTGAGGACATTATTTTAAATACTTTTAGTAAAAAAAATTGGGATTATATGCTTGCTCCTCTAGCTCATGTTGCAGCGGGCTACGACAGGACCCGGGTCCCAGAAGAGAAGCAGAAGATAGTGACGGAGATAAGGAAGGAGCTCAGGAGGAAGTGTAAGGGGAGGCACACGATGCTGGCCATAATAAAAGACTGGTCGGATCTTAAGTGGAGACACTTGAAGTGACCGCAAATGCCCAGGTACAATGCTTACATTACTTTTGTATCTCTCTCCAACACTCTGTAATGTAAATATACAGTTATGCAAATAAGTATTTCATCCCTTTACAAATGATTACTTAGTAAATGGTGTGACATGTACCAAATCAGCCGGTTACATCATACATCTCGACCTCGCTGTGAGTGTACAGTCGTGGACAAAAGTTTTGAGAATTACATAAATATTGGAATTTGGAAAAGTTGCTGCTTAAGTTTTTATAATAGCAATTTGCATATACTCCAGAATGTTATGAAGAGTGATCAGATGAATTGCATAGTCCTTCTTTGCCATGAAAATTAACTTAATCCCCAAAAATCCTTTCCACTGCATTTCATTGCTGTCATTAAAGAAACTGCTGATATAATTTCAGTAATCGTCTTTAACTCAGGTGAGAATGTTGACGAGCACAAGGCTGGAGATCAATATGTCAGGCTGATTGTGTTAAAATGGCAGACTTGACATGTTAAAAGGAGAGTGATGCTTGAAATCATTGTTCTTCCATTGTTAACCATGGTGACCTGCAAAGAAACGCGTGCAGCCATCATTGCGTTGCATAAAAATGGCTTCACAGGCAAGGATATTGTGGCTATTAAGATTGCACCTCAATCAACAATTTATAGGATCATCAAGAACTTCAAGGAAAGAGGTTCAATTCTTGTTAAGAAGGCTTCAGGGCGTCCAAGAAAGTCCAGAAAGCACCAGGATCGTCTCCTAAAGAGGATTCATGTGTGGGATCGGAGTGCCACCAGTGCAGAGCTTGCTCAGGAATGGCAGCAGGCAGGTGTGAGCACATCTGCACGCACAGAGAGGCAAAGACTTTTGGAAGATGGCCTGGTGTCAAGAAGGGCAGCAAAGAAGCCACTTCTCTCCAAAAAAAAACATCAGGGACAGATTGATCTTCTGCAGAAAGTATGGTGAATGGACTGCTGGGGACTGGGGCAAAGTCATATTCTCTGATGAAGCCTCTTTTCAATTGTTTGGGGCATCTGGAAAAAGGTTTATCCAGAGAAGAAAAGATGAGCACTACCATCAGTCCTGTGTCATGCCAACAGTAAAGCATCCTGAGACGATTCATGTGTGGGGTTGCTTCTCATCCAAGGGAGTGGGCTCACTCACAATTTTGCCCAAAATACAGCCATGAATAAAGAATGGTACCAAAACACCCTCTAACAGCAACTTCTTTCAACAATCCAACAACAGTTTGGTGAAGAACAATGCATTTTCCAGCACGATGGAGCACCGTGCCATAAGGCAAAAGTGATAACTAAGTGGCTCGGGGACCAAAACATTGACATTTTGGGTCCATGGCCTGGAAACTCCCCCGATCTTAATCCCATTGAGAACTTGTGATCAATCCTCAAGAGGCGGGTGGACAAACAAAAACCCACTAATTCTGACAAACTCCAAGAAGTGATTATGAAAGAATGGGTTGCTATCAGTCAGGAATTGGCCCAGAAGTTGATTGAGAGCATGCCCAGTCGAATTGCAGAGGTCCTGAAAAAGAAGGGACAACACTGCAAATACTGACTCTTTGCATAAATGTCATGTAATTGTCGATAAAAGCCTTTGAAACGTATGAAGCGCGTGTAATTATATTTCAGTACATCACAGAAACAACTGAAACAAAGATCTAAAAGCAGTTTTGCAGCAAACTTTGTGAAAACTAATATTTGTGTAATTCTCAAAACTTTTGGCCACGACTGTATATATATATTTATACACACAGAGAGAAACAAATGTATAATGTAACCGGCTGATCTTGTACGTTTCACACACACATAAATCAATATTCGTATGTGTGTGCATTTATACATAAACTGCAATTATCATTCTGTATTGTGGATCACAGAAAGCAAGAAATAAAATTTTACTTTTATTATAGACATTAAAAGAGATTATACTTCACAAACACTCGTCGGTACAAATACTCTAATTAAGACCATTATTGGACCAAAATACAAAGAAATCAGAGAGGGGATAATCTGATTCCTATACCGCGCTGACTAATCCCTTAACCCAGGGGAACACCCTGAAGGTGGATGGCCCCTGGTCTCGTGCCTAACCTACCTTGCCCTCACTTCTCCCCAGTCAATCCCAATGCGTTTCCCCACCTAGTGGTTCATCAAGGGAGCAATATAAGAAGCCAAATTCACTATAAAACAAACAATGGTCCAGATTTAATTACTACACATCTGATGACTTGATATGGCGCAACAGGTAGGTATATTAACAAACTCATCTAGTCAGTCCCAATGGTAAATTGAACAATCTGATCGGAATCACTTCCTATAGACCAACTCATTCATATGATCAATTCATACTTAATTCAATATTTATGATTTCCAGTCACTTAGCTAAAATGATGTAAATGGCTAAACACAAGATTCAGATAATTATACAACATAATTCAGATAATCACACACTTAATTACTTTACTGATATAGATATATGTGTAGTTCATATGCTAAGTTCATCATGAGATCAAACTACGTGATTCACAATCAACCAGATGTCATGATTTAGATTTGCAGACACTCAGGATACATATCACATTCCATAGAATAATATCTGTGTCCAGCTAGAGACCACAATATGCCAAAATGCGGAAGCAACTCAAATGCAGCAGGTGATATTTGGACATCAGAGGAAGAGCGTATATTTATGGTATCTTACTGCACCCATGGATCTTCAGATAGCATCAGACAATCTCTGACATCGGTGCAAACAGAGACTGATGTCCATGCTTGATACACATCCCGATGTCCACCAGTTATCGCCGCTTGTGTCCGCCAGTCCAGGGTATTTTTCAGCAAAAAGGTGTCTCACAGAAGGCCGAAACAATAATGAAAGCATTTCAAAGCACACATTTGTAAATATGTAAAATTACTAGCAGTCCTTAATTTTTCACCTTCACAGGGGGTAACAGGACAAAATTCAGCCCAGTATATGTACCCCATTTTCTCCCCATTCAGGAAACACCCCATATATATATAGTCTACTGAACTATCACTAATTAACCAACTATATAATCATCATAAATATAATAAACTAACAAATTGAGATGTAAATCGGAAGTGCTTTAACAAATACTCCACACAATGTACTAATTGCCTGCTAATCTGAATTGCAAGTGATTTTTATTCTTTTTTTTTTTATCCTAACAGTACAAATTGAATAAAAAAATAAATAAAAATAAGGCTGCTGCAACAGGAGCACTTAAAATCAATGCAGGAACTCCTGGAGCAGCAGAGGAAGCAGCAGCAGATTTTTTAAAGAAAGGTGCAGCAGATAGAGGAGCAGCACCGTCAGAGAATCCAGGAGCTTTTTGACCTTCTAGACAAACTTAAGAAATTGCCATAGAGGCATATTTGTTTCCCAAATTGTAAATAGATATTTTGTTTAGTTCTAACGTGTGCTTTCGTGTAATTTGTTTTTGTGCAATATTAACAGATAAGGTTGCAGTAAGGCCCCTTTAGTCCAGGGCAAACTCATCAGGCTCAGGACAGACAACAGCAGCAGGTACATGGTAACGGTGGAGAATAAGGCCTAAACATAACTCATCAGGATCAGGACTGACAGCAAGCAGCAGGTACATGGTAACACATAGCTCGGCCTAGCTCAGCAGGAACCAAAAGTAGCCGGTTCTTTGTTTGCAGCAGGAATGTGTTCCCAGGAATGGGCCCCCACCAGACTGGAGCAACACCAAAAATAGACTTAGACACATCTGACAGCATCAGGTTCATCGTCTAAATGCAATATTTTTATTTAACAATTTTTTTTCTAAGGTATTTTAAGTTTGTAAAGCAAACAATAAATTATTACAAAATTAGCTCCACACAATCCGCCTGCATCGGTCTGCTCTCAGTTTCCATATCGGGCACATCGAGCAGAAAACTGGTAACGCAGCCTGCTTCTACTCCAGTGGCCTACATTAAAATGTTTATCTGGTGACCGCCTAATGTACCTCCAGCCACATAATCCCATTCACAAGTTCATTTCTGTCAAGTGAATGCCTAACTTGGGGGGCCTGTACTCCCGTGGCCTAAGATAAAACTTTTCTAGGCACATTTTTGAGATTTTCCCTTTAAGATGCATAAAAATGGCCACTGATTAAAATACATATTTTTTGTGGGAATTTTTGCCAATGATCCCCCTCTGGTATGTCACTATCCATGTTGTTTGACTATTTGTGCACTTCTAGTAAGTACATCGTGGCTGCAAATATGACCTGAAGGTTTTTCAGGTTCGCCTGCCATTTAAGTCATTGGGGCCCGCCGCAAACGCGCGGTTCGTGAACATTTGATTGTGAACACGCGTTTGCGAACCATCCCAGCAGATGTTCGTCCATCACTACTCTGCACTGCTGAGCTCTGTATCTTCATGCACTGGTCACATGATGATGACATCACACAGTTCCTTCTCCCCCCAGTATCATCTCTATTACACAGCTATTTCACCAAATTGCTTTCCCCTTTTAATACATAGGTTACATGACAAACCATACAAAAATATTGTTCTTCTCATTTATTAACCCAGACAATGGATACACCAGACTCTAGTTGTGGCCTGACTGTGACAGTTTCCTGTGGGATACAGCCTGATGAAGTGGCTGCTGTTACTCATATTTAGGTTTGGATGGATACACTGGACTCTGGAGGCATGTATCCATCAGAAATAGTACAATTATTTTTGTGCTTTTTGTCTTGACTTAAAATATGCAACCCTTACCTATAACAGCATGTTATTCTTGCAAATTTGTTTTCACAGGATAGGGGATAACTAGTAGATCAATGGGGGTCCTACTGCTGTGACCCCCACTGATCATGAGAACGGGGGTCCCCGTACCCCCTGCAGCCCCACAAAATGAGCGATCAGACATGTGTGTGTCCACTCCATTCATATCTATAGCATTTCAAGAACCTTCAAAACCCTATTATCACCTAGATTAGACTCTTCCTCTTTGTTTTTTTTAAATGTATTTGAGGGTTGGACAAACACAAAATTAGACATATTTTTTTTTATATTTAAGAAAATAATGTTATCATACCAAATGAACATAGCCATATACTGAAACCTTTAGCTGAAAGCTATAATACTGGAAAATTGCAGACATGGTCAGAAACTTAAATGTGCTATGTGTCGACCACCCTGCTGGCACTTACACTTCCAATGCTTTGCGTGATCTATATTTTTTAATTAAATGGGCTAAATGTAGATATGGGTTACTGATACAGCATTTTCCTTCATTGCATATCTGACTCTAAAGTGATTGATTTTGTCAATGAAGGAAACTAAAAAAAGACTGCCCTAACAGCGAAACAAAGCAAGCAATTAACGCCGACTGTTTTTTCTTCACAATGCATCTGCAAGGAATATGCTGTCTGTTAAGGCAAGGGAATACTCCTGTTGTCTGTGTAATTAGATAAGATTTGCTGTGGAATTACACAAGTAGAGTGGTGATTATACAAAGCAAAATCTCACACTTGCCTCTGTTTTTTTTTAAGGCTGATAATAATTGATGAATGACCAAACTGTGGGGCCCTGACAGCCTTTCTGCCTGCCCTTTGCACTGTGACAAATCAAGCCTTACAAGTGTGAAATAGCCAATTACTATAATACTTATTGAAAGAAAAAGGCCAATGAGTATATTGGTACTGTGGGACTCTGTGGTCGTGTAAAAGGTAAAAAAGGGAAGATAAAGTTCTTTGGTGAGCAGCTGATCCCACTGTGGTTTGACAATACTATTGAACAGCTCAAAATGAGAATAAGGTGTATTTCCCCTTGTAGATGTGAGTGTCCGCCTTTCTATTGATTGAAGGTTTATGATGCATGATATAATCTTGTAACACAGATCCTAATTTACTGAAATAAATCCTGCTTTTAAAGAGCAGTTAAATAGGTAATGGGGAAAGCCGAAGCCATAGATTTTTTTGCAAAAGCTTTAAACACTATTTTTTGTTGGAATGAAAAGTCATATAGTGTGCAGAGCGCTAATACTTCCCAGCCATTTGCTATTGACAGAACTATTTATCTTGATAAAAGACAGTGAAAAATTCCAATCTATTCACTGACATCACATTATCAGCAGTAATATATGGCTGCATCTAAATATAAGGTAGAGATCGGATACAGTTGAGAAGCTCCTAGTAATTTTCTTGTAAATATTCTATGCACTGGACAACGAGAAAATTATCCTTTTTTTTTTTTACTATGCAACTAAATGACCTATTTTATGGGAAGCGTAAAGTTTCACTATTTTCAATTGGATACAGCATAATGTTTCCTTTTGGGTAACTAGGCTCTTTTTACAGTAGTAGTAAAATGAATAGGCTTACCATTGCCAATGCAGATAAAATGTACTATTTTTTAAAAACTAAAGTAAATGACATGCATCTTAGCACCAGAATTTGACATTGACTAGGAAATATGAAAACTACTTAAAATGGAACATGAAAAGTAAATCTAGTCAAATACAATAAAAAAAAGGAAAAAATCATAAAGATATTGTATAACAGCCAATTGAAACATATGGAACAGCTGCTCATCCATAGGTTTCTTGTGCACACAGTCAGCCTTCAGCCCTCATTAGCGGACCAATACCAGGAAAAATAGAAAAGACTTTTAGCACCAGCTTTAAAATGCATTAACGCCAAAAAAAACTTTATTTACCTAATGGTACAATGCTTTGACCTTGAATGAGTCTTGGAAAAGACATGAGTTAAGGGAAATTATCAGAAAATTTTATCAGAAAATGACCTGGTGTTTAAAGAGGAGCTGTCACTAGAGATGAGCGAATTTCTCAAAAATTTGACTTGGCTGGTTCGCCGAATTAAAAAAAAAACAATTTTCGATCAGAATTTATATGCAGCAAATCGCATTAAAAAAACGGCTGCTGGGAGCCTTTATAGTGGTGTAGAACACTGTGCCTTGCTGTAACACACATAGGGAGTAGAACAATACTGTGAGTCAGTATGACAGGCAGATGACAGGCGTTGCTCTTAGAATCACTGCACACTTCACTTATTTGGGCAGTCACGGGTCCAAAACTGACCAAATAACTCAAGTGTGAACTCTGCTTTACAGGTCAATGTTAGCATCAAGAATAAGCGCACTCTTTTTACACCGTCGGCAGCTGATTCCACATAGATGTCTACAGAACCTGTTCTCTTAAACGCTTATACAAGAAGAGCCCCCCCAACAGAGTGGAGAGGGTGTCAGCAGTAAGTTTGTGTTGACGTCACTAATTAATTTGCCCTTCCTCAGATCCATCAGAACAATAACCCCTAAAAAATGGATCCTGTCTGTGGAGCATCCGACTTCACTCGGTCAGCATTTGGTCAGTAATCCATCAGTATTGCTAAAGCCAAAAGAAACAGGAGTGGAACCAAAACAGAGATGACACATAAATGGAATATTTGCATGTCTTCTGTGTTTTGTACCCACTCCTGTTTTTGGCTACTAAATCATAAGCCAATTCTGATGCAAAATAGGGACCATGTCATGCAGACCTTACAGCTGTTACATAGACAGGATCCATTGTGTGTCTCATTTTTCCTTCCTTCTGACAGATCAGAAGAAGGGTCAAATAAATTATGATGTCAGCCAGGCTGAAAAGCGAAATAGTGGCCCAGTCATGAAGTGGGGAGGGTGGGAACAGCATGAGAAGTAGTGATGAGCGGCAAAGGCAATATTTGTTTTCGCAATATTTTGCACATTTTTCTCTTTATATTCGCACTAAATTCGTGTATTATAGAATTTGCGATCTCCAATCATTATTTTCGCGATTGCGCAAATCGGCAATGATGATGTGCATTTCTTTTGCGCAATACATGCAACTTGACATTTTATCAGGTCTGAGTAGATATTACTGATTGGTGCACTAAGTATTGTTGTGACATCACAGCATTATGTCTGTAACATGTATGTAAATGTGTGCACAGTAATTCCTATCACACTACCTAACACCCTGCACTGAAACCTATCAGCTACACTATATCGCTATTTATCCTACACTGATTATCTCTCACTAACCATCTGTAATATATATATATATATATATATATATTATAGAAAAACGAACTGCACTCCAAAAATGAATCAAAAAAACAACATTTATTGACCCGTGTGGTGCAACGTTTCGGCTCTGAACCTAGAGCCTTTCTCAAGCAAAGAATATAGTGCTCCATGTGAGGTATATATAGCAAACATTTCAATTAATCACACTCATGTGTTACAATTAATTATGCAAATCAAGTGACCAGTGCAAACACAAATGACAAGTGTTCATCTGTAAATAAACAATACATTGGCAAGTGACAACATCATAGGTAATACAGTGTAAAGTGCACATATCATGCTCATATATCATGATCATCAGATCCATGTAAACATGTGATGATCAAACAAGTGCAGTGAAAACACATAAGAAGAGACAACAACTGGCAAGATAAAAGAACATACCGATCGGGTATAAAAATATGTTTGGAGTTGTAGCAATCGCATCGCGCCTGCTCAAGGTGCCGCCATGCTTGGTATGTATCAGAGACTGTCTGTGCAAGTCCTTTGCACCCGTGCGCATAATTACCCATTCACTTAGGGTCAAAGCCCAGCGCATGCTCATTGTGCACATAAGGTCAGAATGCGCCATATTTGATACTGGAAAAGTCCAACTATTGCCCTGTTCAAACCCGCACCAATGTCAAATGGGAATTCCATACACATGGCAGGTGAGGAATGCCCTCTGCACCCGCCCAAGCACTTTTGTCCAGTGCCGCCATTTTTCATATATCTATCTATATATATATATATATATATATATATATAACTATCTAATGTAATTAAATAAGTATCCAGATCAGACTGCAAAGCACAGAGCACACTAATGACAATGCTATCTCTCTCAGAACTGCAAAAAACTGTAGAAAATGGCTGCTGGGATGTTTCTTATATAGTAAAGGGGTAGGAAACTTTCCTATTGGTTGCTAGGGATGTTGCTAAGCTCTGACAAAGATATTGCAGCCTTCTCATTGGCCCACAAGCAAGAAGCAGTAGTACTGATGAAAAAAACTAGAATATTCACGATTACGAATATATAGCACTATATTCTAGATTTTCGCGAATTCTTGAAGTGCCAATATTTGCGATTAAAATACGTGATTAGAATATTCCCGATCAACAATTGAGAAGTCCACAGAGTGGACCTATGACATAGTGGTGCGGTGGAAGCAGCATGAGGAGACCACAGAGTGGCCCAATGACAGAGTCTGAAGGTGGCAAAAGTATCAGGAGGAAGCCACAGAGTGGCACAATGACTGTGTGGAGGTGGCAGCATCATCAGGAGGCCACAGGGTGGCACAATGACAGAGTGTGGAAATGACAGCAGTAGCAGCATCAGGAGGAGGCCACAGAGTGGCACAATGACAGAGTAGAAGGTGGCGGCAGCATCGGGAGGCCACAGAGTGGCACAATGACAGAGTGTGGAGGTGGAGGCAGCAACAGCATCAGGAGGAGCCCACAGGGTGGCATAAGGACAGTATGGAGGTGGCAGCTGCATGAGGAGGCCACAGAGAGGCACAATGATGGAGTGTGGAGGTGGCAGCAGCATCAGGAGGAGGCCACAGGGTGGCACAATGACAGTCTGGAGGTGGCAGCAGCAGCAATCGGAGTCCACAGAGTGGCAAGGTGACATAGTGTGGAGGTGGCAGCAGCATCAGAAGACCACAGAATGGCAAGGTGACATAGTGTGGAGGTGGCAGCAGCTTCAGGAGACCAAAGAGTGACCCAGTGACAGAGTGGGGAGGTGGGTGGCAATACCAGTACCAGCTGAAGATGGTAGGTGCAAGAAGGAGCATTTGGCATCTGATGTGTGGCATCAGGCGGGTGGCAGTATCAGAATAGTAGCTGAGACAGGTAGCCAGAAGAAACCAGTCTCTTTTGTCAAAGTGTAGGTACAGCACCATGGATGATGTCGTCTGATGCATCAGGCATTAGTGGGGAAATCCTGGCTGATCCACGCCTGATTCATCTTGACAAAGGTCAGTCTCTCCACATTTTGGGGGACAGGAGTGTTCTACTTGGGTTAACTATGGCCCCGCCGCACTAAACACCTGCTCTGATGCCACACTCCTGGCGTGCAGGACAGCTTTTACAGGGCAAACTCTGCCAGTTGCAGCCACAAATCTAGTTTAACTGCGCAGTAGTCCAGCGGATCTACAATGTCAGGTGGCAGGGTGCTGTCCAAGTATGCCACCACCTGCTGGTTTAGGTCCTGCTCCAGGTCTAGCTGCTGCTGGTGAGTAGTTTCTTCACTAGGCGGTGTGAAGAAAGCTGCTCATCAGCGACTGTAGACTCAGGCTTCTGCTGATGGAGCTGGTACTGCTCCAGCCATCCCACCCTCCCCAGCAGCCATGGCAGTGGAACGTGAGCACAGAGGGCCCCACCCCGTTCAGAACTGCGAGAGGATGGACGATGGCACAGATAGGCAGCGGCCAACTGACTACATAGTTTATGCTCCCTCTCAGTGGGTGTAAAAAAGGCCCCCATTTTAGACCAGTAGCGAGGGTCCAACAAGGTGGAGAGCCAGAAGTCGTTCCTCTGCCGAATGGTGACAATTGGTGTTGGTGATGAGCAGCATAGGCAATATTTTCACGATATTTCCCATAATATTCACAATAAATTCGCAAATTCTAGAATTTCCAGTCATTATTTTCGCGATTGCGCAAATCGGCACTAATGGTGCGCATTTTTTTGTGCAAGAAATGCAACTTCACATTTTATCAGGTCTGAGTAGATATTACTCATTGGTGCACTAGATATTGTTGTGACATCACAGCACTGTGTCTAACAGAGACACTAATCCCTATCACATCACAGTAATTCCTGTCATACTACCTAACACCCTGCACTGGAACCTATCAGCTACACTCTATCACTATCTTACCTACACTGACTATCTCCAACTAACTATCTGTAATATATATATACATATATATATATATATATATATATATATATATATATCTCAGTTAAATATCTAATGTAATTAAATAAGGATCCAGATGAGTCTGCAAAGCACAGAGCACAACAATGACACTGCTGTCTCTCTCAGAACTGCAAAAAACAGCAGAAAATTGCTGCTGGGGAGTTTCTTATATAGTAAAGGGGTAGGCAACTTTCCTATTGGTTGCTAGGGATGTTGCTAAGCTCTGACAAAGATATTGCAGCCTTCTCATTGGCCCACAAGTAAGAAGCAGTAGTACTGATGAAAAAAACTAGAATATTCACGATTACGAATATATAGCACTATATTCTAGATTTTCGCGAATTCTCGAAGTGACGATATTTGTGATAAAAATTAGCGATTAGAATATTTGCGATCAACACTAGTGAAGAAAGCTGCTCATCAGCGACACTAGACTTAAGTTGCTGCTGATGGAGCTGGAACTGCTCCTACCCCCCCACCCTGCCACAGCAGCGGAACGGGAGCGCAGAGGGCCCCCCAGGTCAGACCTGCGAGAGGATGGACGATGACGCAGATAGGCAGCTGCCAACTGACTACATAGGATGTCTCTTATCCTTCCTCTCAGCGGGTGTAAAAAAGGCCCCCACTTTCGACAGGTAACGAGGATTCCAACAAAGTCATCCCTCTGCCGAATGGTGACAATTCGGCTGTCACTACGCAAGCAAATGAAAATGCATCGGGCCATTTGTTTAAGTGACTTAGAGCAACTCCCTGCCTCTATCTCCACTGCATACTGCCACGGTGTGTCTGGGCCCTCTGCCTCATCTTCCTTATCACCCTGTAGCTCCTCTGGCTTCTGCTGCTGCTCCTCCTCTCCTGTCATCTATGTAGAAAAACCACCCATTTCGTTACACATTGCTTGTGCTCAAATGTCCTCCTCCTCCTCCAGTTCAGCCCCACAGTGCTCATTTGGCCGTGAGATCTGGGCACCAGGATGTCTTGCAGATGGGTGGAAGACTTCAAGAACCGCTTGACAACTAGATTAAACACGTGTGCCATGCAGGGCGCATGGCTCAGTCCTCCTTGATGCAGCACCGAAACCATGTTCTTTACGTTGTTGGTCACCATGGTTCTGATTTTCAGTTGTTACGGAGAAAGCCAGGATTCAATTTCTTGATGAAGGACACAAAGCAGTTCCTCCCTGTGTGACTCCATTTGGCCAGGCAAACGAGGTGCAGAACAGCGTGACACCACCGTGCCCTGCACATATGGTATGCTGAAGGGGCACTGTGAATTGTCCATGCAGTGGAGGCTGAGGACACGGTGGAGGATGAGGAGACAGAGGCGGAAATTGTCGCAGGACCAACGGCGTGAAAATGTGGAGGCGGAAGTGGCGTCACCTGGCCAAGTTGCTGGTGTGGCTGTTCAGGAACCACATTCACCCAGTGGGTCATAAAGGACAAGTATTTTCCCTGACCATAGTTACAGCTCCACACTTTGGCGCTGCCATACACTGACACTGCCCCCAGTTAGAAACACGCCACAGTGTTTGGGGTCTGGAGCAGTCCCACCCATTTAGGCCACGTTTATTTTTGTGATTCTTGTTTTATATGTATTGAATGTGCCATTGCATATGGCTTGTAAACATTCTGTTGCACCTGGAAGCCGGTGTCACATGGTCTGTTGTAGGTGTAGCTTGCGGCCTCATGTGTTCCCCCATTGCATTGTTGGTCCTGCAGTGCAGGTGAGTGGGATGGGGCTGTAGGCTACTTAATACCTGTTCAGACCTTGTTCACACACCATAGGTAGTCTAGTGGTAGGACCCCATGTCATGCTGAGATACCGTGTAGTGGTGCCTAAAGGGGCCCGATATGTTCCTGATTGGAAATATTGGCGAATCTCTCAGCTTTTAACACCAGAGTGAGGGATTAGCCAGTGTTGTCAGTTGCTTATCCATGTGGTGCATCTTTTTTCTGTGAGTTATGTGTTTATATATTTTCATCCGCACATGTTTTATTTTGTGTAGGATGTTTGTGTGGTGCTTGTGGTTCACGCCGGCATCCTCCATTGTATGCAATTTTTGCTGGGGATAGCCGTTCGCTGCGAACCACATGCGGAGGAACTGCCCCCCCAGTTAGAAACTGCCCCCCCAGTTACCATTGCCAATGCAGATAAAATGTACTATTTTTTAAAAACTAAAGTAAATGACATGCATCTTAGCACCAGAATTTGACATTGACTAGGAAATATGAAAACTACTTAAAATGGAACATGAAAAGTAAATCTAGTCAAATACAATAAAAAAAAGGAAAAAATCATAAAGATATTGTAGAACAGCCAATTGAAACATATGGAACAGCTGCTCATCCATAGGTTTCTTGTGCACACAGTCAGCCTTCAGCCCTCATTAGCGGACCAATACCAGGAAAAATAGAAAAGACTTTTAGCACCAGCTTTAAAATGCATTAACGCCAAAAAAAACTTTATTTACCTAATGGTACAATGCTTTGACCTTGAATGAGTCTTGGAAAAGACATGAGTTAAGGGAAATTATCAGAAAATTTTATCAGAAAATGACCTGGTGTTTAAAGAGGAGCTGTCACTAGAGATGAGCGAATTTCTCAAAAATTTGACTTGGCTGGTTCGCCGAATTAAAAAAAACAATTTTCGATCAGAATTTATATGCAGCAAATCGCATTAAAAACGGCTGCTGGGAGCCTTTATAGTGGTGTAGAACACTGTGCCTTGCTGTAACACACATAGGGAGTAGAACAATACTGTGAGTCAGTATGACAGGCAGATGACAGGCGTTGCTCTTAGAATCACTGCACACTTCACTTATTTGGGCAGTCACGGGTCCAAAACTGACCAAATAACTCAAGTGTGAACTCTGCTTTACAGGTCAATGTTAGCATCAAGAATAAGCGCACTCTTTTACACCGTCGGCAGCTGATTCCACATAGATGTCTACAGAACCTGTTCTCTTAAACGCTTATACAAGAAGAGCCCCCAACAGAGTGGGAGAGGGTGTCAGCAGTAAGTTTGTGTTGACGTCACTAATTATTTTGCCCTTCCTCAGATCCATCAGAACAATAACCCCTAAAAATGGATCCTGTCTGTGGAGCATCCGACTTCACTCGGTCAGCATTTGGTCAGTAATCCATCAGTATTGCTAAAGCCAAAAGAAACAGGAGTGGAACCAAAACAGAGATGACACATAAATGGAATATTTGCATGTCTTCTGTGTTTTGTACCCACTCCTGTTTTTGGCTACTAAATCATAAGCCAATTCTGATGCAAAATAGGGACCATGTCATGCAGACCTTACAGCTGTTACATAGACAGGATCCATTGTGTGTCTCATTTTTCCTTCCTTCTGACAGATCAGAAGAAGGGTCAAATAAATTATGATGTCAGCCAGGCTGAAAAGCGAAATAGTGGCCCAGTCATGAAGTGGGGAGGGTGGGAACAGCATGAGAAGTAGTGATGAGCGGCATAGGCAATATTTGTTTTCGCAATATTTTGCACATTTTTCTCTTTATATTCGCACTAAATTCGTGTATTATAGAATTTGCGATCTCCAATCATTATTTTCGCGATTGCGCAAATCGGCAATGATGATGTGCATTTCTTTTGCGCAATACATGCAACTTGACATTTTATCAGGTCTGAGTAGATATTACTGATTGGTGCACTAAGTATTGTTGTGACATCACAGCATTATGTCTGTAACATGTATGTAAATGTGTGCACAGTAATTTCTATCACACTACCTAACACCCTGCACTGAAACCTATCAGCTACACTATATCGCTATTTATCCTACACTGATTATCTCTCACTAACCATCTGTAATATATATATATATATATATATATATATATATATATATATATATATATATATTATAGAAAAACGAACTGCACTCCAAAAATGAATCAAAAAACAACATTTATTGACCCGTGTGGTGCAACGTTTCGGCTCTGAACCTAGAGCCTTTCTCAAGCAAAGAATATAGTGCTCCATGTGAGGTATATATAGCAAACATTTCAATTAATCACACTCATGTGTTACAATTAATTATGCAAATCAAGTGACCAGTGCAAACACAAATGACAAGTGTTCATCTGTAAATAAACAATACATTGGCAAGTGACAACATCATAGGTAATACAGTGTAAAGTGCACATATCATGCTCATATATCATGATCATCAGATCCATGTAAACATGTGATGATCAAACAAGTGCAGTGAAAACACATAAGAAGAGACAACAACTGGCAAGATAAAAGAACATACCGATCGGGTATAAAAATATGTTTGGAGTTGTAGCAATCGCATCGCGCCTGCTCAAGGTGCCGCCATGCTTGGTATGTATCAGAGACTGTCTGTGCAAGTCCTTTGCACCCGTGCGCATAATTACCCATTCACTTAGGGTCAAAGCCCAGCGCATGCTCATTGTGCACATAAGGTCAGAATGCGCCATATTTGATACTGGAAAAGTCCAACTATTGCCCTGTTCAAACCCGCACCAATGTCAAATGGGAATTCCATACACATGGCAGGTGAGGAATGCCCTCTGCACCCGCCCAAGCACTTTTGTCCAGTGCCGCCATTTTTCATATATCTATATATATATATATATATATATATATATATAAAACTATCTAATGTAATTAAATAAGTATCCAGATCAGACTGCAAAGCACAGAGCACACTAATGACAATGCTATCTCTCTCAGAACTGCAAAAAACTGTAGAAAATGGCTGCTGGGATGTTTCTTATATAGTAAAGGGGTAGGAAACTTTCCTATTGGTTGCTAGGGATGTTGCTAAGCTCTGACAAAGATATTGCAGCCTTCTCATTGGCCCACAAGCAAGAAGCAGTAGTACTGATGAAAAAAACTAGAATATTCACGATTACGAATATATAGCACTATATTCTAGATTTTCGCGAATTCTTGAAGTGCCGATATTTGCGATTAAAATACGTGATTAGAATATTCCCGATCAACAATTGAGAAGTCCACAGAGTGGACCTATGACATAGTGGTGCGGTGGAAGCAGCATGAGGAGACCACAGAGTGGCCCAATGACAGAGTCTGAAGGTGGCAAAAGTATCAGGAGGAAGCCACAGAGTGGCACAATGACTGTGTGGAGGTGGCAGCATCATCAGGAGGCCACAGGGTGGCACAATGACAGAGTGTGGAAATGACAGCAGTAGCAGCATCAGGAGGAGGCCACAGAGTGGCACAATGACAGAGTAGAAGGTGGCGGCAGCATCGGGAGGCCACAGAGTGGCACAATGACAGAGTGTGGAGGTGGAGGCAGCAACAGCATCAGGAGGAGCCCACAGGGTGGCATAAGGACAGTATGGAGGTGGCAGCTGCATGAGGAGGCCACAGAGAGGCACAATGATGGAGTGTGGAGGTGGCAGCAGCATCAGGAGGAGGCCACAGGGTGGCACAATGACAGTCTGGAGGTGGCAGCAGCAGCAATCGGAGTCCACAGAGTGGCAAGGTGACATAGTGTGGAGGTGGCAGCAGCATCAGAAGACCACAGAATGGCAAGGTGACATAGTGTGGAGGTGGCAGCAGCTTCAGGAGACCAAAGAGTGACCCAGTGACAGAGTGGGGAGGTGGGTGGCAATACCAGTACCAGCTGAAGATGGTAGGTGCAAGAAGGAGCATTTGGCATCTGATGTGTGGCATCAGGCGGGTGGCAGTATCAGAATAGTAGCTGAGACAGGTAGCCAGAAGAAACCAGTCTCTTTTGTCAAAGTGTAGGTACAGCACCATGGATGATGTCGTCTGATGCATCAGGCATTAGTGGGGGGAAATCCTGGCTGATCCACGCCTGATTCATCTTGACAAAGGTCAGTCTCTCCACATTTTGGGGGGACAGGAGTGTTCTACTTGGGTTAACTATGGCCCCCGCCGCACTAAACACCTGCTCTGATGCCACACTCCTGGCGTGCAGGACAGCTTTTACAGGGCAAACTCTGCCAGTTGCAGCCACAAATCTAGTTTAACTGCCCAGTAGTCCAGCGGATCTACAATGTCAGGTGGCAGGGTGCTGTCCAAGTATGCCACCACCTGCTGGTTTAGGTCCTGCTCCAGGTCTAGCTGCTGCTGGTGAGTAGTTTCTTCACTAGGCGGTGTGAAGAAAGCTGCTCATCAGCGACTGTAGACTCAGGCTTCTGCTGATGGAGCTGGTACTGCTCCAGCCATCCCACCCTCCCCAGCAGCCATGGCAGTGGAACGTGAGCACAGAGGGCCCCACCCCGTTCAGAACTGCGAGAGGATGGACGATGGCACAGATAGGCAGCGGCCAACTGACTACATAGTTTATCCTCCCTCTCAGTGGGTGTAAAAAAGGCCCCCATTTTAGACCAGTAGCGAGGGTCCAACAAGGTGGAGAGCCAGAAGTCGTTCCTCTGCCGAATGGTGACAATTGGTGTTGGTGATGAGCAGCATAGGCAATATTTTCACGATATTTCCCATAATATTCACAATAAATTCGCAAATTCTAGAATTTCCAGTCATTATTTTCGCGATTGCGCAAATCGGCACTAATGGTGCGCATTTTTTGTGTGCAAGAAATGCAACTTCACATTTTATCAGGTCTGAGTAGATATTACTCATTGGTGCACTAGATATTGTTGTGACATCACAGCACTGTGTCTAACAGAGACACTAATCCCTATCACATCACAGTAATTCCTGTCATACTACCTAACACCCTGCACTGGAACCTATCAGCTACACTCTATCACTATCTTACCTACACTGACTATCTCCAACTAACTATCTGTAATATATATATATATATATATATATATATATATATCTCAGTTAAATATCTAATGTAATTAAATAAGGATCCAGATGAGTCTACAAAGCACAGAGCACAACAATGACACTGCTGTCTCTCTCAGAACTGCAAAAAACAGCATAAAATTGCTGCTGGGGAGTTTCTTATATAGTAAAGGGGTAGGCAACTTTCCTATTGGTTGCTAGGGATGTTGCTAAGCTCTGACAAAGATATTGCAGCCTTCTCATTGGCCCACAAGTAAGAAGCAGTAGTACTGATGAAAAAAACTAGAATATTCACGATTACGAATATATAGCACTATATTCTAGATTTTCGCGAATTCTCGAAGTGACGATATTTGTGATAAAAATTAGCGATTAGAATATTTGCGATCAACACTAGTGAAGAAAGCTGCTCATCAGCGACACTAGACTTAAGTTGCTGCTGATGGAGCTGGAACTGCTCCTACCCCCCCACCCTGCCACAGCAGCGGAACGGGAGCGCAGAGGGCCCCCCAGGTCAGACCTGCGAGAGGATGGACGATGACGCAGATAGGCAGCTGCCAACTGACTACATAGGATGTCTCTTATCCTTCCTCTCAGCGGGTGTAAAAAAGGCCCCCACTTTCGACAGGTAACGAGGATTCCAACAAAGTCATCCCTCTGCCGAATGGTGACAATTCGGCTGTCACTACGTAAGCAAATGAAAATGCATCGGGCCATTTGTTTAAGTGACTTAGAGCAACTCCCTGCCTCTATCTCCACTGCATACTGCCACGGTGTGTCTGGGCCCTCTGCCTCATCTTCCTTATCACCCTGTAGCTCCTCTGGCTTCTGCTGCTGCTCCTCCTCTCCTGTCATCTATGTAGAAAAACCACCCATTTCGTTACACATTGCTTGTGCTCAAATGTCCTCCTCCTCCTCCAGTTCAGCCCCACAGTGCTCATTTGGCCGTGAGATCTGGGCACCAGGATGTCTTGCAGATGGGTGGAAGACTTCAAGAACCGCTTGACAACTAGATTAAACACGTGTGCCATGCAGGGCGCATGGCTCAGTCCTCCTTGATGCAGCACCGAAACCATGTTCTTTACGTTGTTGGTCACCATGGTTCTGATTTTCAGTTGTTACGGAGAAAGCCAGGATTCAATTTCTTGATGAAGGACACAAAGCAGTTCCTCCCCTGTGTGACTCCATTTGGCCAGGCAAACGAGGTGCAGAACAGCGTGACACCACCGTGCCCTGCACATATGGTATGCTGAAGGGGCACTGTGAATTGTCCATGCAGTGGAGGCTGAGGACACGGTGGAGGATGAGGAGACAGAGGCGGAAATTGTCGCAGGACCAACGGCGTGAAAATGTGGAGGCGGAAGTGGCGTCACCTGGCCAAGTTGCTGGTGTGGCTGTTCAGGAACCACATTCACCCAGTGGGTCATAAAGGACAAGTATTTTCCCTGACCATAGTTACAGCTCCACACTTTGGCGCTGCCATACACTGACACTGCCCCCCCAGTTAGAAACACGCCACAGTGTTTGGGGTCTGGAGCAGTCCCACCCATTTAGGCCACGTTTATTTTTGTGATTCTTGTTTTATATGTATTGAATGTGCCATTGCATATGGCTTGTAAACATTCTGTTGCACCTGGAAGCCGGTGTCACATGGTCTGTTGTAGGTGTAGCTTGCGGCCTCATGTGTTCCCCATTGCATTGTTGGTCCTGCAGTGCAGGTGAGTGGGATGGGGCTGTAGGCTACTTAATACCTGTTCAGACCTTGTTCACACACCATAGGTAGTCTAGTGGTAGGACCCCATGTCATGCTGAGATACCGTGTAGTGGTGCCTAAAGGGGCTCCGATATGTTCCTGATTGGAAATATTGGCGAATCTCTCAGCTTTTAACACCAGAGTGAGGGATTAGCCAGTGTTGTCAGTTGCTTATCCATGTGGTGCATCTTTTTCTGTGAGTTATGTGTTTATATATTTTCATCTGCACATGTTTTATTTTGTGTAGGATGTTTGTGTGGTGCTTGTGGTTCGCGCCGGCATCCTCCATTGTATGCAATTTTTGCTGGGGATAGCCGTTCGCTGCGAACCACATGCGGAGGAACTGCCCCCCAGTTAGAAACACGCCACAGTGTTTGGGGTCTGGAGCAGTCCCACCCATTTAGGCCACGTTTATTTTTGTGATTCTTGTTTTATATGTATTGAATGTGCCATTGCATATGGCTTGTAAACATTCTGTTGCACCTGGAAGCCGGTGTCACATGGTCTGTTGTAGGTGTAGCTTGCGGCCTCATGTGTTCCCCATTGCATTGTTGGTCCTGCAGTGCAGGTGAGTGGGATGGGGCTGTAGGCTACTTAATACCTGTTCAGACCTTGTTCACACACCATAGGTAGTCTAGTGGTAGGACCCCATGTCATGCTGAGATACCGTGTAGTGGTGCCTAAAGGGGCTCCGATATGTTCCTGATTGGAAATATTGGCGAATCTCTCAGCTTTTAACACCAGAGTGAGGGATTAGCCAGTGTTGTCAGTTGCTTATCCATGTGGTGCATCTTTTTCTGTGAGTTATGTGTTTATATATTTTCATCCGCACATGTTTTATTTTGTGTAGGATGTTTGTGTGGTGCTTGTGGTTCGCGCCGGCATCCTCCATTGTATGCAATTTTTGCTGGGGATAGCCGTTCGCTACGAACCACATGCGGAGGAACTGCCCCCAGTTAGAAACACGCCACAGTGTTTGGGGTCTGGAGCAGTCCCACCCATTTAGGCCACGTTTATTTTTGTGATTCTTGTTTTATATGTATTGAATGTGCCATTGCATATGGCTTGTAAACATTCTGTTGCACCTGGAAGCCGGTGTCACATGGTCTGTTGTAGGTGTAGCTTGCGGCCTCATGTGTTCCCCATTGCATTGTTGGTCCTGCAGTGCAGGTGAGTGGGATGGGGCTGTAGGCTACTTAATACCTGTTCAGACCTTGTTCACACACCATAGGTAGTCTAGTGGTAGGACCCCATGTCATGCTGAGATACCGTGTAGTGGTGCCTAAAGGGGCTCCGATATGTTCCTGATTGGAAATATTGGCGAATCTCTCAGCTTTTAACACCAGAGTGAGGGATTAGCCAGTGTTGTCAGTTGCTTATCCATGTGGTGCATCTTTTTTCTGTGAGTTATGCTGCCATACACCTTGGCAGACACCAACAGGCTCAAGGACTGGCTCACCTTCTTTTCTACATACGTGTGCAGGGCTGCTATTTCCTTTTTGACAAAGAAATGACGGCTTGGGACTCTTCACTTCGGCTCAAGACAAGCCTTCAGTTTTCTGAAAGGTGCAGAGTCTACCACTTGGAAATGGAGGGACTGCCGCATCAGCAACTTGGCCAGAAGCACATTCAGCTTCTGCGCTATTGGATCAGTGCACGATACTGTTGTCTCTTGGCAATCGCTTTGGTGATCGATTGCTGACAGAATGACTGATGAGGAGTAAGAGGAGGAGCAGCAGCATCTGGACCAGCAGATGATGGGAAGGACAGACAGCTCCCTTTGGCTAAGGTGGTGGAGCCTTGACTACCTGAAATCGGGTGCGTGCCACTGGGTAATAGAGGGGTTGCTGCGGCAGGCTGGACCACCACATCAGAGCCACAGTTCTCCCAGGCCACTTTATGGTGACGCTCCATATGTTGATGCAGGGCCATGGTGCCAACATTGGCACCCTGGCCACACTCCATCTTCTGCCCACATATTCTATAAATGGCCATATTTACCTCCTCCGACGCCTTAACAAAAACCTGCCGCACCGACGTGTAGGTGATTTTACCCACAACACTATGCACTGACTGACAGCTAACGCCACTGCTTCCGTGAACCGCTGCACTACTACTTTCTGGGCAGGTAGGCTCCTGTGAAGAGGGTGGTCTACCCCGGGCACCTTTATGTCCCAACTTTCCACTGCTGCCACCCTGATGACTCCTGGCCACGCTAGTGTTAGGGCTAACACCCCTTCTCTATGATTATAGGTTTCCAAATTCAGATAGGTTGTATGCACGCAGGGAAGACTGATACAAGGTAGTGAAAAACCTATTGGAGATACTCATCTCCACTACGTGAGGTTTACCATTTGGTCTGGGTGTATTGTCCTTGGCTCTTCGATACGTAGTATGTTTAGGTACAGCATTTATATCTATGTTGGAATGGGGTATTATAAAGGTTGCAGGAGTAAACTGGGAAATTGTATATAAACCAGTGACATTTCTGGGCAACCACTTGTATGCCTTGTGCCCACAGACTAGGAATATACATTCTGGGACTGCAACTGCCGTAGTTTTAAACAACTGAGTTATCAATTTGGCCAGTAGGACACCTTCTGCCAGTTTTGATCCATTTTCCTGACTTCCTGAGGAGTTAGAGGTTATTCCAGTAATTAACTCAACTAAGGAACGGTTGTTGCAGGCCAGATTCTTACCCTTTACAGGATCTATACCCACACCCTGCACCAGGCTGTTCGGGTTAGAGTCATTGGAGCCAGATTTGTCATGAGGACTAAAAGACATATCTTTCGACTGTATTTGCAAACAATACCAGTGTGTCCAAATTGTAAAACATGACATATTGCACCACATGTTCTCGTTCCAGGGGATAGAGCTATAATCAACCGGTGGCCCTGATCTGTTTACCATGAGCCAGGTGTGCTTAACCCATCCTGCAACGAGTAATGGTACTTCCCTGTTTGTAGTTTTGGACGTAACATGCCTGTGAAAAAGATAGTAGAGTTGGCAATTCAGAAAAACTGAGCAGCACGGCAAAATGGGTCATACTGGCTGAACTGAAAGGACTGTGAGTAGAGATACAACAGTCTCTCAATTTTTTACTGTCATTCATTCCTTCAAACAGCAACTAATGGTGCCGTATCAAAGCATTGTCCCATTCATCATTCAGTGGACGAAACACTGCTGACACACTCAAGGCCAGAGCCACTGTCAACAAAAGGATTTTCATCCCGTGGTTCCCAGACCTTCTTGCAGTGAGAAGCGTGTATCCAGTTGGGTTTTCCTTCAACCTTTACAGTAGTGTGGGTGGTCAACAGTACTTGAAAGGGACCATCAAATCTTGGATCTAGTCCTTTTCTCACATGTCTCTTTATTACCACGCAGTCTCTGGGCTGCAAGCTGTGAGTTCCTTCTAATGAGTCAGGATCTGGAAGTGAAGCAAACACTTGTTTATACGTGTGTTCTAGCCTTTTTGTGAGGGCCCACATGTAACTGGTCAGGCTGTCATTATATATCTGCAGCTGCTGGGGAAAGTACAACCCTAACCTGGGGGTACTTCCAAACAGGATCTCAAATGAGCATAACCCTGTCTTCTTGTTTGAAATGGTCCTTACTGAATTCAGAGCCAGAGGTAAGCACTCTGTCCAGGACCTCTGGATCTTCCACATGGCCTTTTGTATTTTCAGTTTCAATGAGCCGTTTAGGCTCTCAACTCGCCCGCTGCTTTTGGGGATGGTAAGCCACATGGAAGGCTTGGGTCACACCTTATGATCGCATAACTTCCCTCATCACTTCACCTGTGAAATGTGAACCTCTATCTAACTCAATAACTTCAGGAACACCATACCTGCATATCAATTCACTGACCAGTTTCTTTGCCATATTATTGGAATTTGCTGTGGCTATTTGAAAGGCTTCCAGTCAACCTGAAAAGAGATCAACACACATGAGAACAAATTCATACAGTTGTATATAATCTATATGCAGTCTATGAAACAGGTAAAATGGCCTTGAGGTGTGCTTGCTTTGAGTCTTCACCACTTGACCGGGATTGTTCAGTGCATAGACCATACATCCTTGTGTGAATCGAGCAGCTACTATCCACCCTGCATAAACCACACTTACCATGGCACTTTTTGATAGGTGAGTGGGCCCGTGGGCCTCCTGAGCCATAGCTGGGAACAGAGGGCGTGGTAGACAAATTTTGTCCATGTTTTTCCATACTCCTTGGGTCATCTGCCTTAGCCCCACAGTTCTTTCTCTTTAAGTAGCGCAGCTTGTTTGGCCCCATTGTCAGCTCTGTAATTACCTTTCGCCTCCACCGTAGTACACCTTGTGTGAGCCTTTACCATTACAATAGCAACTTCTTCTGGCAACAGTAAAGAGTTCATCAGTTCAAACACGGAGTCTTTGTTTTTAATGGGCTTACCTGCAGAAGTTAGAAAGTCTCTAAACTGCCATATGGGTCCATAGTCATGTGCAATGCCAAAACCATACCTTGAGTCCATATAGATGTTCGTATTCTTTCCCTTGGCCAATTTACATGCCTCAGTGAGTGCCTTCAGCTCTGCCTCCTGCGCAGACATGTGCAGAGGGAGTGGTTCAGCAACAAATATCTCATGCTGTGTAACCACTGCATATCCAGTGTGGAACTGGCCATCCTCCCCCATATACCTGCTTCTATCTACAAAATACTCAAAATCAGGGTTATCAAAAGGTTTTTCATGTACATGAGAAAATTCAGAAGTTTCTTGTTGCATCAACTGTGTACAATCATGAGGATCATTTTCAGCTAAATCAGACAAAAGGCTCCCTGTGCTACCTCCCCCATTTTTGAATCCGTAATCGGTACCAAAGTAGCAGGATTCAGAGTAGTACATCTTTTAAAAGAAATATTGTCTGGCATGAGGAGTGCACATTGAAGTCTGCGTTATCTAACCATAGAAATATGTTTTGGCTGCACCTGTGTGAGAATGCCCTGTATGTCATGAGGTGTTTGCACAACTACCGGGTAGTCCAACACTATTTCTGAGGCTTTTTCAATCATTGCCTGCACTGCCGCGACTGCCCTGACGCAGGAAGGGGCACCGCAAGAAACAGGGTCTAATCTGGCTGAAAAGTACACCACTGGGCGCTGGCGATCTCCATGCTTTTGAGTAGGTACAGCCGTACAGTGACCCTACATTTCAGAACAGAACAGGTTAAATTCCTCACGATACTTTGGAATGCCTAATGCTGGGGCTGACAGGATACAAAGTTTGAGTGTATGAAAATTATTTACAGCTTCCTCTGTAAGATAGAATGGATCAGAGGATAAGCAATGGTACAAGGATTGCATTAACATGAATCTGATCCATGGGCAACAATATGCACAAGTCCTAAGAAAACCCTAAGGGACTGCACCCCTCTGGGAACTTGTATTTTCTCCTTTGCCTCTTTCCTTTCTGGGGTAAGGTGCAGAACACCATGTGACAAGCAGTGACACAGGAAGACCACTCTGTTCTGGCAGAATTGTAGTTTATCTTTTGAGGCTTTTCACCCATTTTGGTAAAGGAAAATTAACAGTGACAGTGAGGCCACTGATCCAGTAGGCATCCAGTTATTGAGAATGCATTGCAAAGCCTGCGCATACATGGTGGGTGAGTTCTGTGCACCTTGGGGTAGACCAGTTTAGGGATATTGATTACACCTGAATGTAAACGCAAATAGATATTGACATTCAGAATTTAATGGGACACTGAAGAATGCATTTGCTAGATCAATCACTGTGAAACATATAGCTGTAGATGGGACTTGAGATAAAGTATGTGGATTTGGGACTATAGGAGTCTGCAAGACTGTCACTTTGTTCACTTCTCAGAGGTCATGAACCATCCTATAGCTAACGGACTGCCTGGAGTGCTTCCAGGTCTGGGGCATCATGCTCAGGAATCTGGGAATCTGGTAAGAGTACAGAAGCCCTTAATGGGCACAGGTTCTCTTCAGGAGTGTCAAAATCGACCCTAGTAGTACCATCAGGATAGAAGTGTATGTGTGCATAGGGACCAGGGGCTTGGACAATAGGGTCACGCCTGTGGTAAATAGTCCCATAAGGCAGCTCATGGGGGTGTACTCAACATGATCCCCCACATGCAGACCGTGGTGGACCTGGGGCAGGTAGGGGCGTTTTACAGAC
Organism: Bufotes viridis; assembly: GCA_033119425.1. Taxonomy (NCBI): domain Eukaryota; kingdom Metazoa; phylum Chordata; class Amphibia; order Anura; family Bufonidae; genus Bufotes; species Bufotes viridis. The sequence continues at coordinate 236,625,228 of CM065590.1, forward strand.
CCGTGGCCTACGTACAGCTCCTCACTGTCTTCATTATCCACTGGGAAGCCACTGCCTTGCTCAATGGAGATCCACAGAACGACTCCCCAGTTGTGGATCCCCGGGCTGTGGATGCTCCAGAACCTTGATCAGCCAGTTCTCGATCGCCTTTTTGCAGTCCCACATCATCTGGGTGTGGGCTGTCACCTCCGGTGGCACCATGGGGTTCAGATAGGCAGAAGGATAGTTCTTCCTGGGCAGAGGAGTGGAGGCTGCAGCCGCCTCCGCCACACCAGCTGGCATGGCAGACACCTCTTCCTCTCTATCCGAGTTACACTATACTTAGTAGACTCTCACTTCCTCCCCGGCAGCTTGCACTTCGGGGTAATCGCCCCACATCCCCTTTCCCAAGTTAGGCCTGAGAGGATGAGCCTTCTTGTCTTCCTCTTGCTGGCTGGGAGACACTGGGAAGCGGGTGGGATTCTTGAGGGTGGAGTCTTCACTCTCTGCACTTAGACAGGGCAGTTCCTGGTGGGCAGGGCTGTCATTTCCTGCTCCTGGACTGGGCGGTTCCCTGCCTTCCCGCTCTTGTGGTACAAGAAGAACATACTCCATCACTGGCAAATTTGGCAGAATAACCCCTCAGTTGCTGGCACCAACAATCCAACGCCTGTGAATCTGGAACAAATGCAGCAAGGTCTTTTTTTACGGGGTTTATCTGTAGGCCTGTAGCATAAAGGCACAAAAGTAAATCCGGTTCGTAACACCAAAATTGCATCAGAAGCCAGGTTTAGTAGATATGCCGAGTGGTATAGTGCGGCCTAAATGTCTCTTTATGTGTCGCGGTGCTCCTACCTGGATACTGCTGGACCCTAGGCTTTGGCTTTGAAGCAATAAATAGGGGAATAATTGAGGGATTTGAAAGAATAACTTGAGTCCAGACCTTTGAGGGGATAAACTAAAAACTAGAGCTAACTGGTCTCCAGTAGAGTTGGGCGAACACGGGCTGTGCTGAACCAAGTCGGGGAGTATGGAGGAGAGCACCCTGTCGCATATCTCAGCAGAAAGTTACTACCTCGAGAAGTGAGTTATGCGGTAGTAGAGAAAGAATGTTTGGCCCTGGTCTGGGCACTGAAAAAGTTAACTCCCTACCTGTACGGGCAGGAATTTTCTCTTATCACGGACCACAACCTATTGGTCTGGCTTAACCGGGTCTCCGGGGACAATGGCAGGTTGCTACGGTGGAGTCTCGCCCTGCAACCTTAAATTTTACAATCGGTTATAGACCCGGTAAGCAGAACGGCAATGCTGATGGGTTGTCCCGACAAACAGACGTCTCTTCGGCCCCCGAGTTCCGGACATACCCAAGTTGACCCGAGAAGGATCAAGCCGGGTCTGCCGGAGTGTCCCACAAGGAGGGAGCTGTGTGACAGAACCGTCTGTCTATGTAAAAAAAATGTGAATATGTCATCCCCTGGGTCCCTGAACTCACATACGGATTACCTATATTATTTTCCCTTTCTCTGACACATATACAATGCAGGTGCACTTAAAAAATGGGTATATGTCTCCCACTGAACTACAAGAACAGGATTAAATTATTTTCCCTGGCAAATTATTGTCCCTGGCAATATTGTACTTGCATAAAATGGCCACTGACGCCCACCTAATTAACAGACGGATTAAAACTTATTTTTCTGTGTCACTGGGCTCAGGGCAAGGTACAAAAATGTTGCATTGCGCCCACACACACAAAAAAAAAAATGTAGATCGCAGACTTAACACCAAGCTCTAATATCAGTTTCTTTCCTAATCTCTCCCTCACATCAGCAGCATTCTTTCCCTACACTAGTGAGAGCTGACGTGACGTGCAGCGCTACGTGACTCCAGCTTATATAGAGGCTGGGTTACATGCTGCACTGGCCAATCACAGCCATGCCATTAGTAGGCATGGCTGTGATGGCTTCTAAGGGCACACATCTTAAACAATTGTTGATTGGCTGCCCTGCATCCTTTCAACAAGCTTTATTAAACGGCCAAACAACAAACTCGAACTTGAACTTTTACGGAAATGTTCGGGTCCGGGTACAAAAAACCCTAAAATCAGGTACGAACCCGAACTTTACAGTTCGGGTTCGCTCAACACTAGTTCCCACCCTTCCTTCAGAAAGTAGGGCTAGCACACCTCCCTACAGTGGGGGGTTAGAATGGAATGAAGAGTTCCATTCTATCTAAGTACAGCTCTGCCATATTTGCTGCCGCCTGCTGGTGAACCAGGCATATTACATGAACATAACAGTTGCATAAAGATATTAACATTGCACCATATAAAGGACCTTGATAGAAATACACAGATGACATTGTATTAGCCCAATAAAGACAGTAGCAGGGTGCGAGAGGTATCACCCCTCTGGGGTGTTACACTTGTGTAGTGTAAGACCTGAGGGTACTACAAATTGTTGATATTGTTATGTGATGAATTTTACTGTTTGTTCCGGGTCACAACTACCAGCAAGGAATGTTTGGTTAAGGTTGTCAGGAAGAGGGTTAACCACCATGTTCTTCTCCTCTTGGAAGAAGTAGGCTGGTCCTGCTTCCTGACAAGAGGGAGTGTTCCTGTGTAGCTACAGAATGGAGAGTAAGAAAGTTGCCAAGCTCCTGCTCCTGTTACAGGTTTCTCAGGAGAGAAGTACTTCAATTTGTTCTCAAGTAAAGTCTTATGAGTTGTGGCAATGTGAATAACAAGGGGTGTTGTTGGCACCAGGAGCGTGTCACCAAGGGGCCCGGCGTTGGTGAAGTAAAGGCCCTAGTCTAGAGGTGGGTGGCCACTAAGTTAGTTGGTGGTCACCAAGATAACTAGCTTAGCTGGCTCCAGCTAGTCCAGGGCGGGCTTTTACTGGGAACAGGCAATGTGCTGGGTGGGTGCCTGTTCCCCATGCTCCAGTCCGGGGTTTTTGACAACGCCCATGTCCAGGGATGCTATTTAATCCTCTTGTTGGACATGGGTCGGGTCCCACTCTGGAGAGAGTTTTGGAGACAGAGTTTGGCAGAGGCTCTGTGTGAGTGGTCTCGGCCAAGTTGGCTGAGGAGCCACGGGGCTAGGCAATAGCCTGAACTTTGGGGACGCAGTGACGCCTGCAGGTACAAGGGTCACAAGGCCAGAGTCGGGAAGACTACTGGGCCACACTCCCCAAAGGCACTGGACTTGCTACAGTCGGGAGGCTGCTGGACTGCACGGGTGAAAAAGCCGCATGTTGGTACTGTGTGTGAACGATGTTTGTTCAGTGAGGTAGGATTATCCCTGTTTAGTTAGAGCCCAGACGGGTAAGGTGTTTTATTTTGTATTTTGTCATCTCTGCTATGCCCTGTTCCACAATAAAAGCAATGCTTGGCCCCTAAAGCTGCGGTGGACGACAATCTTTGTGCAAATGATCCCCGAGACCAGAGCAAACCCCCCACAGAGTCTAGACCTACAGAGACTGCTGCAAAGTAAGGGAATACAGCTAAGCTGCCCATCACCAACACTAGACTGGTATCACCTAAGTGCTGAATCACAACCAACCAATCTGCCTCCATATACTTACTGGTGCCAGGGAAGAATTACACTAAAGCCTGCTTCTACACCAAGTAGAGGCTCCGATTATATGAAAATAAAGTTGCCATCTATTCTTAGTCATATTATTTTAAAGTTAATGCCTACATTTTATCCACAATATTTGGTACAATGGACAGGTGGGTTTTGACCATGTACCCTTGTCACAATGTGTGTCCACACCATTATAGATGAAAGGTATATTTGATATGCCTGTCTCTTTTAAGGGTTGCAAATCCACCATGGAGTTGAGCTGCAGATTCATGCACAATCTGTTCCCAAATCAGCATGAGTTACATGAGGATTTTTACGACATGTAAGTGTGACAATGGGTCGCACCTCCTCAACACTATGCTTTTGATATTAACGACTGTCCTTTAGCATAATTAATCATGTGGCATCTCAGCCCAATTTGTAATATATTCTATGCTGTGCATAAATGAGGCATTGGTATACAGCTTGATCAAAAAGCATAGGCCCACTTACCCCGACAAGGTTGCCTCTTCAAGTGGGAACCCACTCTAACTTTGGCGCAGCACAGGGCCCAGTAGCCACACAGCGCCCCCACTGTGCAGCAAAGCCACCCTGGCTCTGGGCCCCACCACTCCACCAGCACAGGACCAAGACAGCAATGGCCGCGCACCTTGCTGCACCATGTGAACGGGTTCAAAGAGTTCACCCGGTTATGTCTCACTGGAAATCCAACTGACAGATGGTAGGAATTAATAGACCCTAAATAATCTAATGGCAAACCTGGTCCAAATGGGGAGGATTGCTGATACCAGCAAAGAGAGACAAGAATATACTAAATATACGACATGTAAGAGTGACGCTGGGTCGCACCTCCTCAACACTATGCTGAGGATTTGTCACAGATTTTTCTGCAGCTTTGCCATGAATTCTAGTGAAACCTGTAATTCTGATGAAACCTATCAATTTTCAGGTGTTTCCTGCTCAGGTTTTTTATTTGCCTTTGGCCTCATGCACACGACCGTTGTTTTGGTCCGCATCCGAGACGCAGTTTTTATGGCTTGGATGTGGACCCATTCTTTTCAATGGAGCCGCAAAAGATGCTCCGTGTGCTGTCCGTATCCATTGCTCCGTTGCATGGTCCACAAAAAAAATATAACATATCCTATTCTTGTCCATTTTGCTGACAAGAATAGGCAGTTATATCAATGGCTGTCCGTGCCGTTGCGCAAATGTGCGGACCGCAAAACACACAACCGTCATGTGCATGTAGCTTTTGGCAGAAAATCTGCAGTATACGAGCTGCCCGTGGACATAGTCTAAGGCCTATATACATCATAAATAAACTCTGTTAGGCATTCTATAGGTCCACACTGTTTCTTGTAATATAATCTGTGTACAATAAAGAAAATCCAAAGAAATGTAATGATTACAAAGATTTGACACCTTACACATTTTAAGGTGACAATCTAGCCCTGACACAACTGAGCTCTTTTTTAACATGGTTTGAAATAGAGTTATAGCTGTAGGCTGCTCAGCAGTCTGAACCTAAGTGGCCTTTCACAGCACATCATTCTTATACAATTTATTTAGTTTGAAGTAGAGTCATCTGCCTGAAGGATAGGAATGACATTTCTATATCACACAAGACATTTAATTCACTAGTATCTATCTATCTATCTATCTATCTATCTATCTATCTATCTACCTATCTATATCTATCTATCTAAAACAATATGTTGTGAACCCGACTGCCGAAAAAAAAGTAGTCGGGTGCCAGTGGCTGATGGGGGATCCAATCCTCCAAGACAAATAGCGACAAAGTATACACGGCACTTCCTTCAGTAAAAGCGTGTTATTTTATTCACCAGATGCAACGTTTCGGTTTACACACTGAAACCTTTCTCAAGCAAGTTTTCTTTTGCTTGAGAAAGGTTTCAGTGTGTAAACCAAAACGCTGCATCTGGTGAATAAAATAACACGCTTTTACTGAAGGAAGTGCCGTGGATACTTTGTCGCTATCTATCTATCTATCTATCTATCTATCTATCTATCTATCTATCTACAGTATCTTTGTGCTTCCAATGGCACATTTGGACAAGCAGATAATCATTCCAATTCAATTGTTAATGATGCATGTTGGAGTGATAATAGTGTAGTGTAAATGTATGTAAGGACAGAATGGTTGTATTGTAAACGCTCATTTTAAGCTTGTAAAATCATCTATCGTCACTGAGTGATCTTTCAGTGATTGCATGCAATTGTGCAAGATAATCTTTGCATGCAAATGCTTGTCTTTCATTGACTTTAAATTGTTAAATGCAATTGTGTTGTTAAATGCCTAAATGATTATCCACTCTTCTTAATCCTCCATAAAACACATTATCAAACAATAATATTTTGTCTTATCTTTTTAGATACAGGATTGTAGTCTTCTTTTTAAAGAGGGACTTTCTATCTATCTATCTATCTATCTATCTATCTATCTATCTTTCTATCCTTTTCTATAAGGCTGGTGACCAATGGTCTGTGGGAGCTGTGGGAATTTGCTCCGGTAGGCAGGGTGAACGGATGCAGTACAGAGCCACAAAACAGTTCTTAATCAGAATTTAGTGTTTTATTCACACTTGGCAGGTTTAACAGAACAGAAACAACTTCATCTTAGTTCTAAGTCAAGGTGTTCAGTTCACACTGTGCTGTGGGTACCTCATATACAGGTCAAGTCCTGGTGTGTCTTCACACCTCGCAACAGATCTGCATAAAGAGTTCAAGTCCTGGATCTCGTCAGCCTGTCCTCCCAGACAGGTTAAAAACATGCATCCAGCCACAATCACCTTAACAGAGACCGCTACTGCACTAGAGCTGGCTTTTTTAAGACAACTAGACATCCCCAAACCCAGACCGGCATGAAATATCCGGTCCAATGCTTGAACTCACCTTGCTGAAATCAGTCTCAGCAGCAGATATTGGGAGAAAAATATTTCCCATCAATCAAACAACTCCTCACTGTGTCACAGAGGGATTCTCCTGTTTCAGCATCTTCTTCTGGTCACTTGTGTATACAGACAGAGCCTTTCCTCCTAAACACTGTTCCTTATCTGCAGGCCACTAGCATCTCTGACTGCTCTACTTTGATATGGCTCCTAATTGATCTAGAACCTTGTAAGGGTCGTGTAAAGCTGGAGTAGCATAGCCTAACAGAAGCAATGTTATAGTTCAAGGCTGCCATAGAATTGTAATAGGTCCTAACTAGTGTTGATCGAGCACCAAAGTGCTTGGGTGCTCTTGTAGAACACTTTGGGATTTCAATGGAAGTCAATGGGAGAACCCGAGCTCTGAAGAGGGGAGGGTGCTGGGTCCCACTGAGGTCTATGCAGAAGATCGCTGTACAGTGCATGAATTCCCCAGTGTGAGTCCATGGCTTAGAGTCCCTGCTCTGACTCCATATATATCTATGTCCATATATGGAGTCAGTTAATGGGGACACCCAGTGTATTTAAATCTAATTTAGCCTCTATTTCTGAAAAGTTTCTGTCTGGATTTGAACTCACAAACTTCTACATTAGGGGCAAGGATCCTAAACACTCAGCTATAAATCTGAATGATAAACTGTGTTAGAAAAACCTCATAGTAGTTTGTCATGTAGTAAGTATTCCTATATCTGGTGAATAAAATAACACGCTTTTACTGAAGGAAGTGCCGTGGATACTTTGTCGCTATCTATCTATCTATCTATCTATCTATCTATCTATCTATCTATCTACAGTATCTTTGTGCTTCCAATGGCACATTTGGACAAGCAGATAATCATTCCAATTCAATTGTTAATGATGCATGTTGGATGATAATAGTGTAGTGTAAATGTATGTAAGGACAGAATGGTTGTATTGTAAACGCTCATTTTAAGCTTGTAAAATCATCTATCGTCACTGAGTGATCTTTCAGTGATTGCATGCAATTGTGCAAGATAATCTTTGCATGCAAATGCTTGTCTTTCATTGACTTTAAATTGTTAAATGCAATTGTGTTGTTAAATGCCTAAACGATTATCCACTCTTCTTAATCCTCCATAAAACACATTATCAAACAATAATATTTTGTCTTATCTTTTTAGATACAGGATTGTAGTCTTCCTTTTAAAGAGGGACTTTCTATCTATCTATCTATCTATCTATCTATCTATCTATCTATCTATCTTTCTATCCTTTTCTATAAGGCTGGTGACCAATGGTCTGTGGGAGCTGTGGGAATTTGCTCCGGTAGGCAGGGTGAGACGGATGCAGTACAGAGCCACAAACAGTTCTTAATCAGAATTTAGTGTTTTATTCACACTTGGCAGGTTTAACAGAACAGAAACAACTTCATCTTAGTTCTAAGTCAAGGTGTTCAGTTCACACTGTGCTGTGGGTACCTCATATACAGGTCAAGTCCTGGTGTGTCTTCACACCTCGCAACAGATCTGCATAAAGAGTTCAAGTCCTGGATCTCGTCAGCCTGTCCTCCCAGACAGGTTAAAAACATGCATCCAGCCACAATCACCTTAACAGAGACCGCTACTGCACTAGAGCTGGCTTTTTTAAGACAACTAGACATCCCCAAACCCAGACCGGCATGAAATATCCGGTCCAATGCTTGAACTCACCTTGCTGAAATCAGTCTCAGCAGCAGATATTGGGAGAAAAATATTTCCCATCAATCAAACAACTCCTCACTGTGTCACAGAGGGATTCTCCTGTTTCAGCATCTTCTTCTGGTCACTTGTGTATACAGACAGAGCCTTTCCTCCTAAACACTGTTCCTTATCTGCAGGCCACTAGCATCTCTGACTGCTCTACTTTGATATGGCTCCTAATTGATCTAGAACCTTGTAAGGGGTCGTGTAAAGCTGGAGTAGCATAGCCTAACAGAAGCAATGTTATAGTTCAAGGCTGCCATAGAATTGTAATAGGTCCTAACTAGTGTTGATCGAGCACCAAAGTGCTTGGGTGCTCTTGTAGAACACTTTGGGATTTCAATGGAAGTCAATGGGAGAACCCGAGCTCTGAAGAGGGGAGGGTGCTGGGTCCCACTGAGGTCTATGCAGAAGATCGCTGTACAGTGCATGAATTCCCCAGTGTGAGTCCATGGCTTAGGAGTCCCTGCTCTGACTCCATATATATCTATGTCCATATATGGAGTCAGTTAATGGGGACACCCAGTGTATTTAAATCTAATTTAGCCTCTATTTCTGAAAAGTTTCTGTCTGGATTTGAACTCACAAACTTCTACATTAGGGGCAAGGATCCTAAACACTCAGCTATAAATCTGAATGATAAACTGTGTTAGAAAAACCTCATAGTAGTTTGTCATGTAGTAAGTATTCCTATATCTGGTGAATAAAATAACACGCTTTTACTGAAGGAAGTGCCGTGGATACTTTGTCGCTATCTATCTATCTATCTATCTATCTACAGTATCTTTGTGCTTCCAATGGCACATTTGGACAAGCAGATAATCATTCCAATTCAATTGTTAATGATGCATGTTGGATGATAATAGTGTAGTGTAAATGTATGTAAGGACAGAATGGTTGTATTGTAAACGCTCATTTTAAGCTTGTAAAATCATCTATCGTCACTGAGTGATCTTTCAGTGATTGCATGCAATTGTGCAAGATAATCTTTGCATGCAAATGCTTGTCTTTCATTGACTTTAAATTGTTAAATGCAATTGTGTTGTTAAATGCCTAAACGATTATCCACTCTTCTTAATCCTCCATAAAACACATTATCAAACAATAATATTTTATCTTATCTTTTTAGATACAGGATTGTAGTCTTCTTTTTAAAGAGGGACTTTCTATCTATCTATCTGGGGACACCCAGTGTATTTAAATCTAATTTAGCCTCTATTTCTGAAAAGTTTCTGTCTGGATTTGAACTCACAAACTTCTACATTAGGGGCAAGGATCCTAAACACTCAGCTATAAATCTGAATGATAAACTGTGTCAGAAAAACCTCATAGTAGTTTGTCATGTAGTAAGTATTCCTATACAGCAGAAGTATCATTTTATATTTCACTTAAGGCTAACATGTAGCTGTATAGCGTAGTGGTTAAAATTTTTGGATCTAATGTAGAAGGTTGTGAGTTCAAATCCCTGCAGAAGCTTTTTAGAAATGGAGGCTAAATTACATTTATATATTTAATATTTGTTTTAGTAATTGTAAAAAATGTATGGCACGAAATAAATGTGTAATTACTAAAAAAATATATATATATATATATATATATATATATATATATATATATATATAAAATCCTACTTCTGATATATATGAATGCATAATATGTGGGACGCATGGCGGTGTAGATGGAAGCAGGGGTGGAGTTGGAGGAGGTAGCTAACACTGTTGGGACATATAATAAAATTAAACAAAGAAAAAGTGCAGTTGAGTACGAGAGTGGATGGTTGAAGTCAGTATAAATGTCTATTCTGCACAAGGTACAGACTAGTCTTGTGGGATCCATGCCTGGTTCATTTTAATAAACGTGAGCTTGTCCACGTTGGCTATGGACAGGCGGCTGTGCTTGTCTGTGATAACGCCCCCTGCCGTGCTAAATACACGTTCAGAAAATACACTGGCTGCAGGAAAGGCCAGCACCTCCAAGGCATAAAGGGCAAGCTCAGGCCATGTGCCCAGTTTGGAGACCTAGAAGTTAAATGGGGCAGACCCATCCGTCAGTACGTGTAGGCGTGTGCACACATACTGTTCCACAATATTGCTGAAATGCTGCTTCCTCTAAGATGTTCCATATCAGCTGCTGGTGTTAGTTGTAGTGGCGTGCTGAGAAAGCTTTTCCACATTTGCCTTCTCAGGTGCTGGCTGTGCCCCAGCTGCGTTGGCGACCTCTTCCACCTCCTCTGCCTTGGCCTTGTGCTTCAACTGAGCCCCCACTGTCAGGTGAGAATGCCATCAGCAGCGCGTCTACCAGCGTGCGTTTGTAGTCACGCATCTTTCGATCAGTAACAGATGTTTTTACTAAATTTAGTTCCCTGTCAACAATGCAGAGCAGGGGTTTTAGTTCCCTGTCAACAATGCAGAGCTGGGTTCATGTCACCCACCAATGGAACAGATGATTTTTAGAAATTTACGTCCCTGCCACCCAGGCAAAGCAGGGTTTTATTCATGGCACAACGGGGTTCATGTCACCCACCAATGGAACAAACGATTATTAGAAATGTAGGGCCCTGGCACCCAGGCAGAGCAGGGGTTTATTCACAGCAAAACTGTGTTCATGTCACCCACCAATGGAACAGACGATTTTTAGAAATTTAGGTCCCTGGCACCCAGCCAGAGCAGCAGTTTATTCATGGCCAAAGGGGGTTCATGTCACCCACCAATGGAACAGACGATTATTAGAACTTTAGGCCCCTGGCACCCAGGCAGAGCAGGGGTTTGTACCAGGCAAAAATGGTAACATTTCACCCAACAATTGAAAAGAAGATTTTTCTAATTTTCTGTCACGGTCACCTATGCCAAGCAGGGGTTTGTACCTGGCAAAAATGGTAACATTTCACCCAACAATTGAAAAGAAGAATTTTAGAAATTTCGGGTCACTGTCACCTATGCAGTGCAGGGTTACTTTACAGCAAAAAATTGGAATGTGTCAACCCCTGAACTCCCAGACGGATTAACTATATTATTGTCCCCGGCACATATACAGCTCAGGCCGCAAAGGTAATTCCTGGCCTAAAAAAATATTTTTATTTTTATTTTAGGTCACAAAAATATGTGACAGACTAATGTAATAGAATAATATTCACGGACAGGTATGCACTGCAGGGCGCAGGGGTACTTGACCAGTTGAAAAAGGGAATTTGTCCTCCACTGAGCTGCAGAACAGATTTAAAGTAAAGTCCCTGGCACACATGCAGCTCACATGCAGTTGCAAGGGCACTGCACTTGCAAAAATGGCCACCAACGCCCACCTAACTAACATGGATTAAAAGTTTTTTGGGAGTGTCAATGGGCTCGGGCTGGGTACAAAAATGTAGCATATTATAATAGCTGTAGTTTGAAGATTGCAGTACACCAAGAACACCTGAATTCTTGCCTAATCTGTCCCTCACAGCAGCAGTTTTCCCTACACTAGTTAGAGCAGAGTGACGTGCGGCGCTACTTAAGTCCAGCTTATATAGAGGCTGGGTCACATGCTGCACTTGGCTAATTACAGCCATGCCATTAGTAGGCATGGCTGTGATGGCTTCTAAGGGCAGACTAGTTAAACGCTTGTTGATTGGCTGCCCTGCAGCTTTTCAACAAGCGCTATAAAACAGCCGAACACCGAACTTGAACCCCAACATTGAGTAAAATGTTTGGGTTCGGGTACTAAAAATTGTAAAGTTCTGTACAAATATATTATACAGTTTACATATATTATAATATATTATATATTCTAAATATAAAATAATATATGTAAATAAATTATGGCTAAAAACATATATATATATATATATATATATATATATATTTAAATTAAATTTAGCCTCTATTTCTGAAATCATAAACATAAAATCATACTTCTGATATATAAGAATGCATAATATGTTGCTTCTAATACAGAAGGTTTTGAGTTCAAATATTTAATTGTATTTTATTTTAGCGTATTCCATTTTATTGTATTTCAGATTTTGAGCAGTATTACACTCATGCGACTTTCTTAATGCTAATATGAGAAATATATTCTTGCTGGATTCACAATGCCAAGTTATAATCAAAAGTCAACAAAACGCAAGAATGACGTACCATAACCAAATATATGTTTTGTCAGAACTATTAATACAAAAAGCGTGACTAATTACTACCATATATATACTACGGTACTAGGGGTAAAATCCTCAATTCCATTACATTAAAAACGCATATTTTTTCTACCCATTGGTGCATTTTTTTGTAGAATGATTTCTTCCATTGCGATTTTTATGTTCTATGAGTTTTTATTAATACTTGGTTTTTATATCATACTCTAATATGCATTATACTTTGAGTTTTGTATTTGATTATGGCACAATCAATTAGTTATGGTTTATATACCAGAGAGAGACCTAAAACATATCCCCTTGCATTGATTTGGTCCCTACTACTCGAAGCATAATGAACAGATATGGCATATGGGATCGATCCAGTCCATCTATTCATGCCTACCTCTGGTTTGTTCACACCCCCATCTATTTGGACAGTTACGTATAAGAGAGACTCTTCTCCTGTCACTGTTTGACCACTGAAGAAGGAGCATCCTCGCTCCGAAATGCATCTGGTGAACAAACAGGGACATAAGAAGACCTGCATGTACTACTCTCTTATGTTTGAGTGCTACTGAGACCTTGGATACGCTTATCACCATATAACAATTAAAGCTGCCGACTTCTGGATTTTCCTGTGGAACTAATAGCGGTATACTTCCGGCATCACGTGGGACGTCACGTTAGACGCCAGTAACACGTGGGACGCCACATTAGTTACAGGAATCCCACAACCAGCGATCACATACAACAGCCGGACTACAGGAGCGGCAAAGTACCCGACAAACACGAATCCTGTAAACAGCAATCACATATAAGGGACAGACTACAGGAGCGGTAAAGTACCCGACAAACTATATTCTAGTTATGACAGCCATGGTATTTTACCCTATTTTTAAAGGCACTTTTTAAAAAAGTACTTAGTCCGCCACCAATTGTGCAAGTTGTCCAACTTAAAAAGATGAGAGAGGCCTGTAATCCAGAAAATGACATTGTCTGATTTTTTTAAGAATTTATTTGTAAATTATGGTGGAAAATAAGTATTTGATCAATAACAAAAGTTCATCTCAGTACTTTGTCATATACCCTTTGTTGGCAATGACAGAGGTCAAACATTTCTGTAAGTCTTCAAAAGGTTTTCACACACTGTTGCTGGTATTTTGGCCCATTCCTCCATGCAGATCTCTTCTAGAGCAAGGATGTTTTGGGGCTGTCACTGGACAACATGGACTTTTAACTCCCCCTCTAAAGGTTTTCTATGGGGTTGAGATCTGGAGACTTGCTAGGCCACTCCAGGACCTTGAAATGCTTCTTACATAGCCACTCCTTCATTGCCCAGGCGGTGTGTTTTAGATCATTGTCATGCTTAAAGAACCAGCCTCGTTTCATCTTCAATGCCCTTGCTGATGGAAGAAGGTTTTCACTCAAAATCTCAGGATACATTGCCCCATTCATTCTTTCCTTTACACGGATAAGTCGTCCTTGTCCCTTTGCAGAAAAATAGCCCAAAAGCATGATGTTTCCATCCCCATGCTTCACATTAGGTATGTTCTTTGGATGCAACTCAGCATTCTTTCTCCTCCAAACACGACGAGTTTTTACCAAAAAGTTCTACTTTGGTTTCATCTGACCATATGACATTGTCCTAGTCCTCTTCTGGATCATCCAAATGCTCTCTAGCAAACTTCAGATGGACCTGGACATGTACTGGCTTAAGCAGGGGGACATGTCCGGCACTGCAGGATTTTAGTCCCTGGCAGCGTAGTGTGTTACTGATGGTAACCTTTGTTACTTTGGTTCAAGCTTTCTGCAGGTCATTGACTAGGTCCCCACATGTGGTTCTGGGATTTTTTCTCACCGTTCTTGTGATCATTGTGACCCCACAGGAGGATGTTGATCTTGCATGAAGCCCCAGATTGAGGGAGATTATTAGTGGTCTTGTATGTCTTCCATTTTCTAATAATGGCTCCCACAGTTGATTTCTTCACACCAAGCTGCTTGCCTATTGCAGATTCAGTCTTTCCAGCCTGGTGCAGGTCTACAATTTTATTTCTGATGTCCTTCAACAGCTTTTTGGTCGTGGCCATAGTGGAGTTTGGAGTGTGACTGTATGAGGTTGCGGACAGGTGTCTTTTATACTGATAACAAGTTCAAACAGGTGCCATTAATACAGATAACCAGTGGAGGACACAGGAGCCTCTTAAAGGAGAAGTTACAGGTCTGTGAGAGCCAGAAAGCTTTCTTGTTTGTAGGTGACCAAATACTTATTTTACTGAGGAATTTATCAATTAATTCATTAGAAATCCTACAATGTGATTTCCTGGATTATTTCCCCCCATTCTGTCTCTCATAGTTGAAGTGTACCTATGATAAAAATTGCAGGCCTCTCTCATCTTTTTAAGTGGGAGAACATGCACAATTGGTGGCTGACTAAATACTTTTTGCCCCACTTGTATCTGCGGTTCAATACTGCCGGATTAGGCACTACAAGACTAACTATTTACTACTTACCGATTAATACTGCCTCTCTCTCTCTCTTATAATTGGATATCACTGGTTTACAATATACTGGATGGTGGACTCTAGAACAAGCCACTATTACATCAAACGATTACTGAGTATATGTGTTATTTCATTTAATTGGCCATAAGTTCTATATGGACCACTAAGTGAGAGCATTTATTTTTTTTACCTATATGGTGTATATTTTTATCTATATGGTTCTATTTTAATGAATTTTTATTTGTATTAACTTCCTTCAGGGGGACCCTTTGTTTTTTCCAATAGCATATTGTTTGTTATCATACAAGTCGTATATGCCCTTTTTGAATAAACTTGCCAAATCTACTTCTAATTTATTAGCCCATCTATAAACAGATATCTGAGTTGCCCTCCTTTTCTCACTTTCTATTTTCACTTCTGTTATTTACGACATAGGGTGTGTTGTGAAGTGTGAACCATCTCTGTCTCGGTAACAATAGTTTTGAGTCACTATTACTTTTTGTGTGAGTTCAAATCCCAGCAGAAACTTTTCATAAACAGAGGCTAAATTAGATTTAAATACACTGACTCAAGCATCGCGCTTGAGCACAGGCGGTATTCGGCCGAACACCGTGATATGCCAAGCATTGCAATGCTCGAGTCGAACACCAGTTCGGCTGAGCATGCTCGCTCAACACTAGCCCTAATATAAGTAATTGGGAATGACCATGAAGTTTTCAGTTGGAAACAATAGTCTGACAGAACTAAACCAGGTGATAAAATTTCACATCGTCTGGCTTTTCCCTCCAAAACTCAGCTCTGCATATTCACTTTTGACAGCAGTGGGAAATTACTAGCTTCTCAGTGCACAGGCTAGAAATTCCCAATGTCTCTTAGTGTGAACTGACTGTACATGAACCCTTTCCACAATTCAGTGAAAGCAAAGAGCAATAACAGTGCAAATGAACAGGATATGTCATATAGAACAGCATAAGTGCAAACAACAACATAAATCATAGCACGGGTTAACCCACCAAAGTACCCTAAAATAGTGAGTTGATAGATTTTGATAGCAACAATAAGGACAAATGTCCAGAAATTTCCGGACTCCAAAGTATCCAAGCTCCAAGGCACTACAGCTGTTCCTGCTGTGACCAGCTCCAGAGGTCAGTACACTATTCCACAGATTCCCAGGTTTTATGGTGAAGAGGCTTTCACCTCTGGAGACTAATCTTTTTCTTTGAGGCGATTTCCTTTGGACCAACTTTTCACCATATTTTTTGACCATTTATGTATTTATACAAGTTACTTATTGTATGCCTCTCCTTAAATGTCTCTTCTCAGGACTAAATACATTTATTTTTTTAATGTTTACTAATAACTAAGATAATCCATGGCTCTGCCATGATGTGGTTCTCAATTCTGCAAAAGAGAAGGGAATCTGTCAGCTCCAAAACACCCCCAAAACTAGAGTAAGTGGTGCAAGTGATACCTATTCCAGTTATGTAATTTTTATCTTCATACTTGCATTCTGATGTTGTGCTCCAACAAACCAGCAGTAAAATACAGTGAGTGGACTACTGTGCTCTTGCACATCATGGAGAGGGCCTTTTAATACATTTTACTGTTAGTGTGTGGGAGCACAGTGTTAAAATGCAAATGATTAAGAAAAATTAAAAATTACATAATCGGATTTAGCATCACTTACACTGTACACTGCTTACACTAGTTTGGGGATTGTTTTGGAGTTGACAGATCCATTTTAAGGTTATGTCTCTCGGAGTTGCATTTTATAGAAGTTTTACTGATGGATTTTATCTATTTCTTATAAGCTGTGAATATCTCCCTGCATTACAGTTGGTTGATAAAGTTTTTTGTTTTGTGTTGTAGCATCAAGCTGTTGCAGAGCTACTGTGTCAGGCAGACCCCTGAGTCTAATATTATTTTGATTATGTCAGTTTTCAATGTCTTCAATGTCTGCATAATACAGAGTTTAGATATCTTAGCAGTTTGTTATTGGAGTATAGTGATATAATTTAAACCTCCATGTTTCTAAAATCTGGTGGCCAAGATGATGTATCTCACCTCCTAGATACTCCACCTCCTTCGTGTTGGTCTTCAAGTACCTATGAAGTAACCTTTCAAAATTCCTCTTTTTGGGTAACATTTTGAGGCATGCCTTGGTGTCCAAATATTATTTGTCATGACTGTCACTGGAAATGTGCTCAGTGGAGAAATGCTATAGAAAGGCTATGATTAACTACTGGGACCCACAAGGTGCATTCAGTGACCTTATTGCAAGGGACCATCTTGGATTGTGCAGCACCACTTGCTGATTGGCTGGATAGAGGAAATATTTGATGGAGCCTAATTCTGGCTCTGCCAATGGGGTGGTGTATTCCTGCCTTTTCTCCTCTCTATTGCAGCAAAAAATGAGCACTGGTCAGCTGTGCTCAAGTATCCTCACATAGACATACGTTAGGATGACTACCAAAAGGTTTATTATGAGATGTCAGAGGACAATTCAGAAAACAAGTATAGGAGGAGAGGACTACAACTTCCAAGGTTTCTAAGGCTCACCACCTCTCCACTGCTAAACTCCACCACCAACTGGTCACATAATGGTGACATCATCACAGGCCCTCACCATTTCTCCTCTACACTGTTGAACTCCATCCCTTCCTGCACTGATCACATGACAGTGACATTATCACAGGTCTTTTAGCTCTTGCAGTATAGCAGATCATAGTGCAAGTTAAAAGAGGACGTATGGTCACGTTATCATAGGTAAGCCATTTTTTCTAAACCACCACCAAATTATTGAAACTGCAAGAAATGTATTGATTAGTGTTGGGCGAGCATGCTCGGCCAAACACCAAATTATCTGCACCACATCTCCTGTGTAAAGTGTGCGCATGCCAAAAAATATCTGTGACATCCAGTGTACTTTTTCCGTAGACAGTGTCTGCTGCGGACAGTTAAATTATCTGCGCCACATCTCTTGTGTAAAATGTGCACATTCCAAAAATATCTGTGACATCCAATATACTTTTTCCGTAGAAGGTGTCCGTTGCGGACAGTTAAATTAGCTGCGGAACATCTCCTGTGTAAAGTGTGCGCATCCAAAAAATATCTGTGACATCCAGTGAACTTTTTCCGTAGATGATGTCCACTGCGGACAGTGACAATAGTTGCACTACATCTGCATTGTAATGTGTGCGCTGAAAAAATTTATCTGTGACATACAGTGTACTTTTTCAATAGACGGTGTCCACTTCTGACAGTGACATTACCAGTGCCACGTCTCCAGTGTACCGTGTGCGCTGACATTTTTTTTCTGTGACATACAGTGTACTTTTTCAATAGATGGTGTCCGCTTCTGACATAGACATTACCAGTGCAACATTTTCAGTGTACCGTGTGCATTGAAAAAATGTATCTGTGACATACAGTGTCTGCTTCTGACGGTGTCTACTTCTGACAGTGACATTACCAGTGCCACATCTAAAGTGTAAAATGTGCATTTAATAAAATTTATCTGTGGCATACAGTGTACTTTCTCAATAGACGGTGTCTGCTTCTGACATAGACATTACCATTGCCACATCTCCAGTGAACTGTGTGCGGTTAATAACATTTATCTGTGGCATACAGTGTACTTTTTCAATAGACGGTATCAGCTTCTGACAGTGACAATACAAGTTCCACATCTCTAGTGTACTGTTTGCGGTTAAAAAATCTATCTGTGACATACTTTTTCAATAGACGGTGTCAACTTCTGACAGTGACATTACCAGTGCCACATCTAAAGTGTAACATGTGTGTTTAAAAAATTTAGCTGCGACATACAGTGTACTTTTTTATAAGACGTGTCCGCTTCTAACAGTGACATGACCAGTGCCATATCTAATGTGTAACGTGCACGTTTAAAAAATGTATCTGTGACATACAGTGTACTTGTCCATAGATGGTGTCCACTTCTGACACTGACATTACCAGTGCCACATCTCCAGTGTATAGTGTGCGGTTAAAAAATGTATCTGTTAGATACAGTGTACTTTTTCAATAGATGGTGTTCGGTTCTAACACTGACATTATCTCCAGTGTACCATGGTTAAAAAATGTATCTGTGACCTACAGTGTACTTTTTCAATAGAGGGTGTCCGCTTCTGACAGTGACATTACCAGTGCAACATCTAAAGTGTAACGTGTGCATTTAAAACAGTTATCTGTGACATACAGCGTACTTTGTTAATAGATGGTGTCCGCTTCTGACAGTGACATTACCAGTACCACTCTCCGGTGTAACGTGCGCGCATAAAAATGTTATCTGTGACATACAGTACTTTTTCCGTAGACTCTGCGGACAGTGACATTATCTGTGGTACCTCTCCTGTATAAAGTTTTCTCATCCCAAATACCTGTGACAGTCCCTGTAATTTTTTATTAGCCGCTCGTGACAGCATTGACAATATCTGGATATATCCTGTGTGATGTTTCCATATCCCAAATACCTTTTTACATTTTTTCGAGCATGCACTTCCAAATCCTACACTACTGTACGTGTGACAAACTTTCAAGCATATTTAACATTTAAAATGAAGAAGGTGAGCAGTAAGGGACAGGGAAGTGGCCGACATGCTGATGGTGCACGGCCTTGGCATGTTGAAACTGTGCTTGCTGCCTGAGAACAAGAAAAACAACCATCCATGATATCTAGCTTCATGTCCCAGTTTGCAGGGCGGCGGAGGACACCACTCTTGAAGTCAGACCAGTGCGACCAGGCGGTCGGTTGGATTGCAGCAGATAATGCTTCCAGTCGTTTAAGCACCACCCTGTCTTACACCAAGTCCAGTCTCAGTAGCCAGGAATCTGGTCAACACAACCCTCACCCTGATCCTCCTTCCTCCCACCTTGGAGAGTCTGGGCAAACAAGTGATCCCACACTCGGATATTCCGAGGACCTCTTTTCATTGTGATTCCTTCATTTGGCCCTCTCGCCAAGCACTCTTGAAGAGGGACAGATCTTGTGCCCGGATTCCCAACCTCTTGAGCATCCACAGTCATAAGAAGATGATGGTAGGGAATGGCAATTACTGTTTGATGAGGTGGATGATGATTGATTAGACACAGTTGCCAATAAGTCAACGGCAATTACTGTCTCAAGAGGTTGATGAAGAGGATGAGACACAGTTGTCAATCAATAAGGTTGTGGTTAGGTCAACAAGATGAGCAGAGTGAGGAAGTGGAAGAGGAGTTGGTGGACGATGAAGTCACTGACCCAACCTGGGAAGGTGGAAAGCCGAGGGAGCACATCAGTACAGAGGGGGAGGGAACTGTAGCACCACAACAGGCTGAAAGAGGCAGTGGGGTGGCAAAAGGGAGAAGGCGGGCCACTCCAAATAGGCCCGGAACTGTTGAAAGGCAGCACCCCCTTGCGGAAAACTCCCTTACCAAGGGGTAGGTGTTCAGAAATTTGGCGCTTTTTTGAGGAAACTGCGGACGACATAAGAATAGTAGTTTGCAACCTGCGCCATATCAAAATGAGCCGGGGTGTGAACACTAGCAAACTCACCACCACCAGCATGATCCGCCTCTTGGCATCCAAGCACCTTAATAAGTGGGACGAACGCCTGAATCCACAATTAGTGTCTTCGGGTCACACCACTGCCTCCTCTTCCCCTGTCTAAGGCACATACCCAGATACCACCCACCCTGCACCTGGACCTTCGCAAGCACCAACAGCTGCCACTTCCACTCCGGTGTCCCTGCGCAGTATCCAAATGTCCTTACCCCAGCCCTTTGAACACAGGCACAAATAACCCCCCCCCCACCAGGACATAGCACTAAATTCGCTGCTTTCCAAATTACTGGCCCTGGCAATGTTGCCATTTAGGCTTGCTGACACTGAGGCCTTCTGCAGCCTTATGTCGGCTGCCATCACACGTTACGCAGTCCCCAGCCGCCACTATTTTTCAAGGTGTGCCGTGCCTGCCTTACACCAACATATGTGCCGTAACATCACACATGTCCTGACCAATGCAGTTACTGGAAAAGTCCACTGGACTACGGACACATGGACAAGTGCATTCGGCCAGGGACGCTATATTTTCCTGACAGCACACTGGGTGAATGTTGTGGAGGCTGGGAGCGAGTCGTACCCTGGGATAGCACAGGTGCTACAGACGCCAAGGATTGCCGGCCCTACTTCCATCAGGATTTCTGCCACCGCCTACATTAGTGGCTGCAACCCCCCCTTTCTCCTCCTCCACCTCCTCCTCCACTTCCACCTCTGGTAGTGGGAAGCAGTGTAGCACTGCAGTAGGGAAGCGGAAACAGGCCATGCTGATATTAAATTGCTTAGGTGACAAACAGCACATCGCCGCAGAGCTGTGGCAAGGTATAATGGACGAGACTGAGCTGTGGCTCACGCCACTCAACCTACAACCAGGCATGGTTGTGTCTGATAATGACCGTAACTTGGTTTGGCGGCTTTGGAGCTCGGCAAGCTCACACACATCCCATGCCTAGCCCAGCGGTTTCTCAAAACCTACCCCAATTTGCTTGAGCTACTGGTGAAGGTGCGCCGCGTGTGTGCACATTTCTGTAAGTCATCGACAGCTTCAGCCGGTCTGTCAATGCTGCAGCAGCGCTTGAAATTGGCAGCTTACCGGCCATTGTGCGATGTGAGCACGCACTTGAACTTGACCGTTCCACATGTTGGCCAGGCTTTTAAAGCAGCAGGGCAGTAGTGGAATACCAGCTGCAATATGGTCATCGCCTTTCCAGTCAGCTTCCGCTATTCACAAGCGAAGAGTGGGCATGGATGTATGACCTCTGTGAGGTTTTAAGAAACCTTGAGGAATCAACACAGATGGTGAGCGGCAATAACACTCTTATCAGCGTAACCATCCCACCTCTGTGTCTACTCAAATGCTCACTGCTCTCAATTGAGGACAACACTTTGAATGTGGTAGAGGTGGAAATGGGGGAAGACATTACATAGGGTGATGTCCAGAATACCCTCAGTTCGTCTTCTCAGTGCGAATTGGACGATGAAGACGAGGAGGAGGAGGAGCAGGAGACGGTTGCCTCTGCTACAGAGGGTAGTACCCATGGAAGTTTAATTGCATCTGTTTAGCGTGGGTGGGCAGAAGAGGAGGAAGAGGATAAGGAGATTGAGAGTCATCCTCCTGATGACGACAGTGAACTCTTTCCTGTTGGTACTCTGGCACACATGGCTGACTTCATGTTAGGCTGCCTTTCCCGTGACCCACGCATTATACCTATTTTAGACAACACAGATTACTGGTTGTTCACACTTTTCAATCCCCACTACAAAGAGAACTTCTCATCTCTTATTCCTCAGAGAGGATGCGCAAAAGGGTGCAATACCAGAAGGTCCTTGTTGAAAAATTGCTCCAAAAATTTCCATCTGATAACTTTGGTGGCAGAGTTCGTAGTTCCTTGTGCAACCGAGGAGGGGAGACAAGGGGAACAGAGAGGCAGGGCAGCACTCTCCAAAGCCTGGGACAGTTTCATGACACCCCGCCAGCACCCTAACTCTGATGCGCGGCCTAGTGTCACAAGGGTCACAAGAAAATAAAAAATTTGAAACATGATGAAGGAGTACATAGCAGACCGTGTCAGCATCCTCAATGATCCCTCAGTGCCTTACAACTACTGTGTGTCCACGAACTAGCGCTCAACGCCTTGGAGGTGCTGGCCTGCCCTGCCACCAGCGTTTTGTCTGAGAGGGTATTTAGTGCTGCTGGTGGCATTATAACAGATAAGCGTATCCGCCTGTCAGCTGAAAATGCTGACAGCTTGACTTTTATAAAAATGAAAAAGGCCTGGATTGCCTCTGAGTTCTCGACTCCACCAGAGGAAAGCTAATGAACATGAAGGCACTTTAAATGTGTTGTTTAAAAATAATGTACTGAATACACTGTATTCCCATGCACCCCATTCACCACAAAACAGGGTATATGGTTGAATTTTCCTTTTCTCCTCCTCCTCTTCCATCATATCAACATGCTTATTCTTTGCATATAATGCCATTGCATATATGCCCTCACATCTAATGTTTTACAGGGTCAGCTCAGCTACAATCCCTCGCACATAATTTTTTTGAGGGTCAGCTCACCTGCAGGCCCTCGCATATAATTTTTTAGAGGGTCAGCTCACCTGCAGGCCCTCACCTACAATCTTTTACAGCGTCAGCTCACCTGCAGGCCCTCGCATAAAATGTTTTATAGGGTTAGCTCACCTGCAGGCCCTCATCTACAAACTTTTAGAGGGTCACCTCACCAGCAGGAACTCACCTACAATCTTTTACAGGGTCAGCTCACCTGCAGGCCCTCACATATAATGTTTTACAAGATCAGCTCACCTGCAGGCCCTCGCATATAATGTTTTATAGGGTCAGTTCACCTGCAGGCCCTCACCTACATCCTTTTAGAGGGTCAGCTCACCAGCAGGCCCTCACTTACAATCTTTTACAGGGTCAGCTATCCAGCAGGCCCTCACATATAATGTTTTACAGGGTCAGCTCACCTGCAGGCCCTCACCTACAAGTCTAGTTTCACTATCCAAGAGTCTGGTCAACACAATCCTCAACCTGACGGACACTGGGTGAACGTTGTGGATTCCCCGTTACCCGTGGTCACCATGGTTGGCGCAGAAAATAACATCAAAAGTATATAGGGCAAACATCCGAATGGATGTCACCGTCACAGGGACGTGCGATTGGCCCGAGGTTATCTAGAGTCACCAAAGCAGCAGCAGGCCCTCAACCATAATGTTTTCGATGGTCAGATCACCAGCAGGCACTCGCCCATAATTTTCTCAATGGTCAGCTCAGCAGTAGGCCCTCAACCATAATTTTTTCGATGGTCAGCTCAGCAGCAGGCCCTCACCCAGAATTTTTACCATGGTCAGATCAGCAGCAGACCCTCACCCCTAATGTTTTAGATAGTCAGATCAGTAGCAGGCCCTCACCCATAATTTTTTCCATGGTGAGATCAGCAGCAGACCCTCACTCCTAATGTTTTAGATGGTCAGATCTGTAGCAGGCCCTCCTCCATAATTTTTTCGATGGTCAGTTCAGCAGCAGGCCCTCAACTATAATTTTCTCGATGGTCAGCTAAACAGAAGGCACTCTCCCATTATTTTTTAAATGGTCAGCTCAGCAGGCCCTTGCTCCAAATGTTTTTGAGGGTCACCAGCAGGCCATCAATAATAATTTTTCAAGGGTGTGTATGATGCCCTCCTTTATGTGTAACAAATGGTGTATTGTAGTGCTGGTTCCTTGTAATTTTTGGCAGCCCTTTCACTTAGTGCATAGGCTTTATGAGTGTAGGAGTCCCACTAGATGAACAATTGTACCACAATGTGAATGAGGCCCTTCTTTTATGTGATATACAGGTTGTAACAGAATGCCTCTTGCTTGTAATTTTTGGCAGCACTTGCACTTTATGTACAAGTAAATATACAGGAAAGAATGTTTCCTAACAATTTTTTCTCTAAAATCTATTTTAAAATCTATCTTTGGATTTGTGTGTATTATTGTGAGTCTGTAAAAGTGGCGTACTGCTCGGACAACATCGTTCACAGCAGCGACCTGGGAGTCCAAGATGCATCCAGACATCCTACCCAAGCTGTTCCCGAACCATTTCAGTGGTGTTTCCATCAATTTCTGACCTTTTCCTATGAACCAGGCACCCTCCCCTCTTCAGAGCAGGGTGTGCCTGATTTAATGCTCGGGTTCTCCCAATGACTTCCATTATACTCAGATGCTCTGTAGAGCACCTGAGCATCCTGATGTGTTTGGCCTGAGCATCCAAGCACTTGGCTGCTCGATCAACACTAGTACTAATGTCAAAAGAAACAAAGCAGTTAAAAAGCAACAGTCTGTTTGAAAGCAACCTAGCAGCACCTCCACCTAACTTTCCCAGTTTTTCTGAGGCCTCCCTTACAAACAGTTTTTTTTCAGCATTATTACAGTTATAGAATGCTTTTTTCTGGAGTTAATTATGTGCTATAGTAAAGCCTGTTGGGAAAAAATTGTCTGAGAAAACACCATAACCAGAGCATGCTGCATTTTATAAAAACTAACATAGCACTAACCCAAAAAACCACCTAAGTGCACTCAATATTTCACTAAAGACTTATCTACATATTTGTTAAGGTTGGAAAAAGACAAAAGTCCATCAAGTCAACCTGTAATCCTGCTATATTGATCCAGGGGAATGCAAAAAAACAACAACCCTATGATGGAAAAAGAATCTTTCCTCACACCAGATGTGGCAATCAAAACAAATCCCTGGATCAATATTCATCTTCCTTTTAAGGAAGGGGTGAGCCAAAGGGAAAGTGTGTGTAGAACATCATTGCTATACATTTTCATAAGTCTCAATGTTATTTTGAAATACGTCTACTAAACCTTTTTTGAAGCCATCTACTGTATCTGCTGTGACCAGCTCCTGCTGCAGGCTATTCTAGATATTCACAGCCCTTACTGTAAAGAGTCTTTGTCGTCTCTTATGACTGAATCTTTTTTTTCTCCAGTTGTAGGTTAATCATGTCCCCCCTTAGATGTCTTTTTTCAAGACTAAACTAATTCAGTTCTTTTAATCTTTAATCTCATACCTAAGATATTCCAGGCCCCTTTTTTGTTTTGTTGCTCTCCTTTGCACTTTTTCTAACTCCAGGGCATCCATTTTATAATCTGGTGCCCAGAACTGAACCAGATATTCCAGGTAAGACTGTACCAATGCTTTGTATAGCAGCATTATTACATACCTGTCCCGGAAGTCCATACCTCTTTTAAAACAACACAAAATTCTGTAGGCCTTAGAGGCACATGATCTACTAATATACCCAGATCTTTCTCAACAAGTGACTCTCCAAGTTTTAATCCCCCTATGACATGTGCTGCCTGCTGATTATTAGCCCCAGGTGCATAACTTTACATATATCTATATTGAACCTCATTTGCCAAGTGGAGGCCCAAACAGTAAAGATTGTATTACACAGCCTGATGTGGTAGACGATTGTAGGGAGGGAACCATTCCCTCCTGGCAATCGCCTTCTCACTAGCAGAGAGACCGCTGCTTTTACATGCTAGGATCTCCTCTGCAGCTATGCTATCGCTCATCCCCATGCTGTGTAGTGGTTTGCTAGTGGCAGATCGTGATTAGTCACCACACTCTGATACCTGCAAACAATCATTTTTTAACATTTTAAAAGATTTAGAATGAGCTCATTCATCAGGCAATCGACAGCAGTATTATACTGCAAGATGATCGCTAATGAGTATTCGTATGAGCTCTTGTTTTTCCAATGGGAGGCGTAAACTGTGTGTCCACCGCCAGAATTTCAATGTGGAATCTATGTCCGGGGGGTGAAGAAGTCCTTAGGATGCCTTAACATGTGGCCGATTTTGTTG
Organism: Bufotes viridis; assembly: GCA_033119425.1. NCBI lineage: Eukaryota > Metazoa > Chordata > Amphibia > Anura > Bufonidae > Bufotes > Bufotes viridis. Next base: position 236,651,482 of record CM065590.1, read on the forward strand.
CAGAAATCCAATAGAATGCAACGTCTTCCTTTTTATTTTGACTTCTTTTTGTATCGAATCCTGGCTATGTCTCAAATAAAATAAAGAACTGCGACAAAAATTGTAATAAAAAAAAAAAAGCATCTGTGATACCATGCTATGTCTGCTGCATTACCTAGTTTTAGGTGTAAATCTTATGGTTAAATAAGTGCATCTAAAACGCCTGACTTTTGCAGCTTTTTTGTAGCATTTGTTAAAGCCATGTTTATGTCAAAGCTACCACTGATTTAGCAGTGGAAAACTTATGAATTTCTGCTGCGTAATACACATTTAAAATGTCATTAACAGCTTCCATTTGACTTTAGTGTAAAAACAAGATGTATGTTAAGATAGGTTCACAGAGGACTTACTGTTCATTTTAATGGGAGGAAAAGATATCCCAATTTTTCTTCCAATTACTCATGAGACCTTGCCTAGAGACGATCCCGTGTCAGCAACCTCATAGTCACCCTGATCTGTCACTGACACAGGAAAGAAGTACCAACACCAAAGTATAACTCAATCGTAGAGTATCAGTCAGTTGTTAAGCTGCTTAAAAAATGCTACCTTGTGTCCATGTTTGAGTTTTCTACATTGAAGCCCATGGGAAGCTGTTAATGAAGTTTTTTTCCTGTATATCACGTTATCACATTTACATGGGTAAATTTTCTGGAATGACTTTTTGTATAATTGTTAGCTCCCTAAATTTGGCCTGATAATCAGCCCATGTGAATAGACCCTAACAAACAGCTAAATGACCTCAGTCTATATTGACCCAGTGTTATCTGGTATATATACACTGCTTTTATGAAATATCAGCGATAAAATTTGGAAGCTGAGAACAAAGGAGATCAACATTACTTGTAGCTAGTAAACCAACGTCTTTCTCTCTATTCGTAAATATATGAGTTTGTGTGCACATTATTTTATTACTGACAAGTAGCCCATTTTCTTGCAATGCTAATAATGTCATTTATTAGGCAAGTCCAAGATATGGTAATTAAATATTCCTCCCTCATTTCAATTTATGGCTGAACTTAAAAAAGAAACCATAAACCTTATTATTTAAATAGATTTAAGTAGTTTTGTAAATCAAATGTGCATGCTGTTTTTATGTTATCCTAAATCAACAGTGTAAAGCCGTATTTATATGAAGAAGTTTACTATTGTTTGCATTTTCGTGAGCATGTACAATTGATTTTCTAGAGTGAAGATGTAGCACTTTATACATATTGAATATTCATAGGTATTTATATACAAGAAGGTGAAAAATGTTGTTACGGCAATTAAATGTTGCCCAGTTTACCGTTCACCGTTCTTGTGTGAGTAACAGAAATATTCTAAAACACGATTGACTTCTAGAATTTATGTATTGAGTAAGACATAAAAGTCATAAAAATTAGAGAATTTATTCTAAACTAATCAAATTTGATCAACAATTTCCAAATTTTCAGGTAAAATTTTTGGTAATTTCTCAAAATGGCATCAGTCATTTTTCAAATCTAAAGACAGGAAAGATGAAGAAGGAGGATCACATGACCCCAGGCAGCATACACACACTAGCAGGCATTTGCCACCAAAAAACAAACCGTTGAACCGTTATTTTCTTAAATCCTATGGTGCCACTTTTTTTTTCTTTAGGTGTTTTGTTAAAAGTAGAGATGAGCGAATCGAAGATGAAAAAGTGGAATTCGTTTAGAATTTCAGGAAAAATTCAATTCGCAATGAATACAAATTTTTCCTAACATGGCGGCTACAATGGCGGCTAAAATGGCGGCTACACGTGTTAGGACATGGGTCAAGGAACTCTGGGAAGGCGGGATGACCCATAATGCCATGCATGCAGCCAATTAGCAGCCAGCCCTATAAGTAAGGCAGCCATCTTAGATTCTGCCATTCACAATCGTACTTTGTTCAGGGACAGACGTGTATGCAGACGCTAGGGAAAGTGAAATAAAAACTAATTGTTAAAACAAAAAAGGAAAGAATCGATTTATTAGTGCAGAGAAAGGATACTGAAAGGAATCATTTCACAGGCAGGGAGAGACATGTGCAGATGCTAGGGAGAGTCATAGAAAAATTCTTATTGTGAAAAAAGCGATTTACAAGTGTAGGGAAACATTACTTGGGGATCCAGATTCCAGATAGTCTCATAATGCAGTCATTCCAGCAATTAGTTATTGGAATACAAGAGTCTAGAGTCTCTGCTGAGTAGCTTTCTTCATAGTGAAGAAAATACTCACCAGTTGCAGCAGGTAGACCTGGAGCAGGACCTGAAAACGCAGGTGATGGCATACTTTGACAGCACCCTGCCAGTCGTCATAGAAATTCCTCTGGGTTACTTAGAAGCCAAACTAGATTTGTGGCCACAACTGGCTGAGTTTGCCCTGGAAAAGCTGTTCTACCTGGCCAGTAGTGTGGCATCAGAGCGGGTGTTTAGTGCGGTGGGGGCCATAGTTACTCCAAGAAGAACTCGCCTGTCCACCCAAAATGTGGAGAGACTTACTTTAGTCAAGATGAGTCAGGCATGGATGAGCCAGCATTTCCACCCACCAATGCCTGATTCATCAGATTAGATCATCCATCTCCACACTATGTCACCATGCCACTCTGTGGTATAATGCTGCTGCTGCGGTTGCTGCCATCTCCACACCATGTCACCTTGCCCCTCTGTGGCCTTCTGATGCTGCCATGTCCACACTATGTCACCTTGCCACTATGTGACCTAATCATACTGCTGCTGTCACCCCACAATTTGTCATTGTGCGACTCTGTGGCCTCCTGATGCTGGCGCCACCTCCAGACCCTGTCATTGTGCCACTAGGTGGTCTCCTCATGCTGCTTCCACCTCACTACTATTTAACCAAAGAAAGCACTAATGCAGTAATAAAATATATAAATCTTTATTAAGTGCATAATTAAACCATCATTAAAAATACAGGTAAAGTGGTGAGAAAAATACACTGGGCTAACATATGCCCAAAAAGAGGAGTACAGTTGGCTAGCTTAAAAAGTGCAAATCCCGTTATGCTTTGTTACCAAAATTGTACTTAGAATCACAAGGCAAAATGCCATACCATGGTACCCCATTTAATATCTATAAAGGGTGGTATATACTATATTCAACGCCCTCATGAACACATAAAGCATAAGGGGATACAAAATGTAACCACTCACATGAAAAGTGCAAATAGTGCCTGCTCCTCTCTCTCTCGACGCGCATTTCGCTTCTTATCGCTTCATCTGGGGAATGCTGCATAACGGGATTTGCACTCTTTAAGCTGTTATACTAGCCAACTATACTCCTCTTTTTGGGCATATGTTAGCCCAGTGTATTTTTCTCACCACTGTACCTGTATTTTTAATAATGGTTTAATTATGTACTTAATAAAGATTTATATATTTTATTACTGCATTAGTGCTTTCTTTGGTTAAATTGTGAAGGGACCTGGTTGCAATACATACCGCAGTCCCATATATTGTAGGTGTTAATCGTCACCTCACTACTATGTCATAGGGCCACTCTGTTGACTTCTCATGCTGATACCATCCTCCCCATTCTATGACGGGGCTGCTATTGTCCTTGTTTGGGCTTCTTGAAATCACCATTTATTTGACCTTTCTTCTGATGGGTCAGAAGGAAGGAAAAATTAGACGCACAATGGATCCTGTTTGTGTAGTGCTGTAAGGCCTGTATGGTCCCATCAGAATTGGCTTACAATTTGGTAGCCAAAAGCAGGAGTGGGTACAAAACACAGAAGACATGCAAATATTACCTTCACGTGTCATCTCTGTTTTAGATCCACTCCTGTTCTTTTGGGCATTACCAATACTGATGGATTACTGAGCAACTGCTGACCGAGTGAAGGATCCATTTTTTGTGGGTTATTTTTCTGAAAGATCAGAGGAAGGGCAAAATAATCAGTGAAGTTAACAAAAACTTACTACTGACACCCTCTTCACTCTGTCGGAGGGCTCTTCTTGTATAAGAGTTTAATAGAACAGGCTGAAGAGGGTGTAAAAGTAGTGTGCTTCTTCTTGACACTAACATAGACCTGTAAGGCTGAGTTCATACTTGAGTTATTTAGTCAGTTTTGGCAAATTTAAGTATACTTTCTTATAATTTTAATCAAGTTTTGGTTCAATTTAATATTAAACATTTAATGACTTTACTAATAAACGTAACATATCAACTTCAAACACTATCAATGTCTATATGCCAAAATGGGGTGTACCCATATCTATAAATATTTACCACCAAAAAAAGCCGGTACACAAATTCCCTTAAAATATACTCAATTTTTATTTAAAAAACAATGCAAAATAATCACATTACCATCAGTAGGAGAAACACAATTCAATTACGCCATACAGTTCCTATTTTGGGTAATATTCATACAATAATCAACATATAGGTTTGCTGGTCCCACATATAATATTGACAGGTCTATTATGAACTCGCTAGAGGGAATATTCCTATTCAATTGAAGGCATATGCTCCCAAAAAGGATCAGTTTTTGTGGGTTATTGTTCTGATGGATCATAGGAAGGGCAAAATAATCAGTGACGTCAACACAAACTTACTGCTGACACCCTCTCCACTCTGTCGGGGGCTCTACATGTATAAGGACATAATAGAACAGGTTCTGTAGACAAGTACGTAGAATCAGCTGACGAGGATATAAAAGGAGTGGGCTTCTTCTTCACACTAACATTGACCTGTAAGGCTAAGTTAATACTTGAGTTATTTGGTTAGTTTTGGCACCATGACTGCCCAAATAAGGGAAGTGTGCAGTGATTCTAAATGATGCCTGTAATCTGCATGTCATACTGAATCACAGTAATATTTCACTACCTCAGCACACTCCCTATGCGTATTACTGTTCTCCCTATAAAGGCTCTCTATAGCCCAGAAATAGCCATTTTTTATCGAGATTCGCCGCAAATATATTCGGATCTAAGCAAATGTTTTCGGAAAATTCGACGAACCAGCCAAATCGCATTTTTGAGAAATTCGCTCATCTCTAGTTAGAAGCTGTTTGTAAAAGAGACTGGTTATCATCCTTTTACCTATGTCACTTTAGAGAGGGTTCAGAGGAGGGCAACTAAAGTAATAACTGGAATGGGGCAACTACAGTACCCTGAAAGGTTATCAAAATTAGGGTTATTCACCTTAGAAAAAAGAGGACTGAGGGGAGATCTAATAACTTTGTATAAATATATCAGGGGTCAGTACAGAGATCTCTCCCATCATTTATTTATCCCCAGGACTGTGACTGTGACGAGGGGACATCCTCTGCGTCTGGAGGAAAGAAGGTCTGTATACAAACATAGAAAAGGATTCTTTACGGTAAGAGCAGTGAGACTATAGAGCTCTCTGCCTGAGGAGGTGGTGATGGTGAGTACAATAAAGGAATTCAAGAGGGGCCTGGATGTATTTTTTGAGTGTAATATTATTACAGGCTATAGCTACTAGAGAGGGGTCGATGATACAGGGAGTTATTCTGATTGCCTGATTGGAGTCTGGAAGGAATTTTTTCCCCTCACAGGGGTTTTTTGCCTTCCTCTGGATCAACTTGTAGGAAACAGGCCGAACTGGATGGACAAATGTCTTTTTTCGGTCTTATATACTATGTTACTATGTTAATGTTACTTTGACATCATTTATGCTGGCTTGGTGTTAAAGCTTGAAGTTAGTTACTTACAGTTCTAGGAGGCCCCAGAATGTCATCCACAAGTTTTCAGGGGAATTGGAGCTCTTTTCATTCTGCTTCAGCAAAAAACTGGCTTCAGTGGTGTTGTGCTGCTTTTGGCTACGTCACCGCTGAAACCAGTCATTGGCTAGAGCTGCACATGTGACCATACCCAAGGACTGCTGGAGATAAACTTTTATGGGACCAGAAGATAGACCAAAGTGATGTGGAGCAGGTAAGTATAAATCTTGTGGTTCAGGGCACATGCTGTGGGCACTTGATAAAAATTTTTAATACTAGAAAACCCCTTTAAATAGTGTGTACTCTGCTGCTGATTTGGTAGGTTATATAATGGTCCAAAGCTGTTAAAGAAGTTTCTACTAAGCTGGTAGTTCACAATGTCATTTACTGTATAGGAATATATTAAGCAATGCTCTTTAGACTGTCTGTTCTAATAAACTCTTCAGTAATTGCCCTGAAATGAAGCTCATTCCTTCATTAGCCATGATGTAACCTCCCTCTGCAGGTCACTCTTTAATAGTTATTTGTCTGGAACTTTGCCAAAGGTGAATTTAAACCAAAGTAGCTTTGATATACATCTCTCTGATCTGTAACCTCATGTATTTGATTGCTTTAGTATATTAGCATTCTTCCTGGAATAGAATGTCCTTTGCTTTTCATGCTGGGCACATATAACAAAATCTCTAAGAATAAGAACATCTTTGTCCAAATTATATTTTCATCAAAAGGCTCTATTCAACTTTAAAGTGGTTATTGGCTTTTGATAATCTTTTTTTTTTATTCGAAAGGTCATCTGAAAATAATCTGATTACAGGGTACCTGATATACCACTGCTAGGCCATACGATGATGGTTTGTTATCTGTGGGGGTTTATTTCCACCACAGTGTCACCACAGGGAAAATTTAACTACAACTAGTTAGTGTCCATTGAGATCAATTAGCAGTCAGTGTAACACCTAGCTGTATTGCAGACTCCAAAGAGAGAGGCATGCTTTTACCTACTTTTTGTTCAGAGTATTGGGCTGGACTGTATCTCCCTCTGGAGTCCGTATTGGTCTATGGACAGTTTTATGTCAATTGGCTAATTTTTATTGACTCTCTCAGTGGAGAAACATGGCTGCACTGCTTAAAGGAGTTTTCCAGTATTTTTATATTGATCACCTAGCCTTAGGATAGGTCATGAACATCTGACTGCTGGGGGTCTGGCGATAATCTGTTTTTAAGTACCTCCAGTGCAAGAAATAGACACTACAACTAAACACTAAAATCCACTGTGTGATTCTCCCATTCACTTCAGCAGATGAAGTGTGGGAGCACGTAAAATGAATGACTCCATGCTTATCGCCCATCGTGTACTATGTACCCTGATGTTTGAATAAACCCAAGACATATACCAGTGGGTGAGTGCAGTGCCTTTTTGCTAAGAGCTTTTATTCATTGACACTACCATATATACCCTGTTGCGGTGTCTATAGAAAAAGGGAGGGAGTGTATGCCTTCAATATGGCTACACCACAGAAATATTCAAACAATAAAAAATAGCTTCAAAGAACAGCAAACAATTTGGTCCACATTTACTGATGTCTTTGCACCAGAGTTCTTTTGTCTCTTTGGCTTAAATCAATTTAAAAAAAAACAAACTGATTATTGATTTGTGTCAAAAAGAGAACATTTTAGGTAAAGAACTCCAAAAAATGAAACTTTGACATAATTATGTTCCAAAAGATGGAAAAGATACTAAAATTGTGTAGATGAAGTTTAATATTAGAGATTTTTTATGTCACTGAATGGTACATGGGAACTGAGCCTGGAACTAACATAATGGCATTGCTATTACAGGGATACTAGTCTGGTACTATAACTGTGCATTTTGAGTGGTTCTACCAAAGGAGCAGAGGGGGCAAGGGTTAGCCCCCTTCAGGCTATCCAGCCCTGACAGGGGCTAGCATTACTACAATACATGAGTACTGTGGCTTAGACTAATATGAGTCATTGTGACTAACACTATTTTAATTGATGAACTCCAGGGAGCAACAGCACACAACCACTGTGCTTGTATCCAACCTGTTCCCGTTCAGGCCAACATACAATAGCAATCTAGTAGAAGACAGCACACTGAAAATTGTGCTTCAGAGATTTATTGATCCAACCATAAGTGCACTAGACATAAAAGTGCAATGTTTCAGGCTATACAGGCAAAAACCCTATTTCAAACAGGACTGTAAACTTCTGTCTCTCTAGGAGGTCTTAGTTGAAAAGGGGATTTTTGGTTGTGTAGCCCAATATATATGTCTGTTCCACTTATAGCTGGATCAATAGCTGTATCAATAAAATTCTGAATCAAATTTTGATTCGTTGTCTTCCATTGGATTAATATGACACTCATAACTTTTTTTATGCACTATAACATTTGTATATGAGTTCTATCACTGGCACTATTATAATAGCTCTATAGCTGCATGGGCACTACTGTATTTATGGGTATTATGGCTGTTATCCTGTTTGAGCAGCATAGATAATTATACTGGTTATAATGTTAAAAGAGTTATCTCACTTCCGCAAATGGCATTTGCTATGTAGAGGAAGTTAATACAAGGCACTTATAAGGTTATTTTTATCATCAATATTGCTTCCTTTGCTGGCTGGATTCATATTTTCATATTATATAGTGCTCGTTTCTATAGTTACGACCACCTTGCAATCCAGCAGCAGTGGTTGTGCTTGCACACAATAGGAAAAAAAGCCTATGTGCACTACCACTGTCCCAGCCACCAGAGAAGCTGGCACTTTTTCCTATAGTCCTAGTGAATTACTTTATCACAAAGCATTTATGTGATGGCACAATGACGGGGAACGGAGATTGCGCCACCCCCAATTATTGAACCCCCTCAGATGCTGTGTTTATCGCGGATCGTGGCATCTGAGATTAAGGCCTCATGTACACGAATGTTTATTTTTCCGTTTACGTTCCGTTTTTCACGTTCTGCATTTCAATGGATCCACAAAAGAAAAACGGAAGGTACTCCATATGCCTTCCGTTTCCGTATTTCTGTTCCGTTCAAAGATAGAACATGTCCTATTATTGTCCTATTATTGTCCGCATAATGGACAAGGATAGTACTGTTCTATCAGGGGCCAGCTGTTTCTTTCTGCAAAAAACGGAATGCACACGGTCGTCATCTGTATTTTTGCGGACCGCAAAATACTGAAAAAGCCATACGGTCGTGTGCAATAGGCCTAACATTGAGGGATTTCAGGGGTTAATCTGGTAAAAAGAAAAAAGGCTCACCTTATCCATTTGATTGCTTAGAGGCCGCCTCGGCTATCTTGATGGAAGACACTGTGAGAAATCTTTTGTGGTGACGTGATGATGTCATCATGCTGGATGTGGTGGTGATGTCATATGTCACCACGCGTGAGATTTTGCGCAGTGTCTTCAATCAAGATGACAGAGGCTGCCTTTATGCATTCAAATGGATAAGATGAGTATATATATATTTTCCCCCTGTATTTCAGGGAAAATTGATTCATTACGAAGTTCAAGGAAATTCAGCTTCGTGGCATATAACCTTTTTCCTGAAATTCGGATCGAATTCCATTTCGATACTTCGATTCGCTCAACACTAGTCATAACTATGGAAACGAGCAGTGTATAATGTGATCAAAAATTAATCTAACCAGCAAAGGAAGCAATATGGACAATCACAATACATTAGTAAGTGGCTTGTATTAACTTCCTCTACATGATAAGTGCCACTTTCTGAAGTCAGACAACCCATTTAAGGTTGACTATATGGTTTCTGATACAGTTGATTCCATTGTTTGGTCATTCTATGTTTTATTCCACTGTATTGAGTACTGATGGATCTATAAAGTCCTGAAGTGCAATTTTGTGTGTTGTCTTCCACTGGATAGCTACTGGATTGTACTGTTATAATAGCTCTATAGCTGCATGGTCACTAGTGTTTTTTATAAGTATTATGGCTGTTATCCTGTATGAGTGTTAAGGTTGGCTATATGGGCTCTGATAGAGTTGATTCCATTGTTTGGTCATTGTATAGTTTATGCACTGTGTTGTGTACAGTAAGGAGGTAACATTTAGACACTGTATGGCAAGGTTTTGTGGCCACTATACAAGAATATTATACTAGCTAAGCGAGGTAGTCAATTTGTATCTTTAAAATAACTTCTACAATATTAGGATGATATTTTTTGTTCTACCACAAAATGGCTCAAGAAAACACCAACTTTAATAGAATATTTCAAATTCACTTAAAATAATTGTCTATTTCTTAGATGCTAAAGCCAGTACAGAATCATTGTACGTGTTTTCAGTTCAGCGATCAGCCACCTGTTTGCCATCCATGTAATTTATAGAAACCTATTGAAATAATTTGTAGAAGTCAAAATTATTTTCTGAAATGGTCAAGCATGAATAAATTAACAAAATTCCTGACAGCTAAAATTGTGTTTTGTGTGAAATATTTTACAAGCGAAATCTTAACATATGTGAAGCAGGCTCATGTAGTAGCACTGAAAAAATGTTATTGTGTTGGCCACCGAAAAACACATAAAATTGGATTTTGTATTTTCAATCTTTGAAACACACTACTCTATAATAAATATGGTGTTTAGGACCTTTTATGACAAATGTGTATATGTAGCTGTCATGTTTGTATATGTATGAAGGCCGATTTATTGGCCTGTATTTGTGGGATGGGCGTGAGTAGCACATTTATACCTGGCAGGCGCCTCCCTTGAGTGTGCCGACGGTACTGCGTGGTTGTGTGCAGTCTGAGCCATCTGATGCAGCACATGGGCTGAATCAGCAGCTTCCATACCCAGCCGGTGTTCAAGAACCCAGCTGAGGTCCTTCCGGTTTGGTGAGGGTTTGCTGCAAGCTCGTGCAGCATTGTCCTGTTACAGTCTGGTCGGCGGTGTGTCGGCTCCTTTGGTGAGGAGGAGCAGCACCGCACCGGAGCGATCTGCCTGGCAGCCCACGCTTGGCACCCACGCGGCAGTACGGTTAGGCAGCAGGGGTCAGCGTGACTCCATCTAGCTTTCTCGCAGGTTTCTATGTCTTGCATCAGCCGCCATGCTTTGCGAGGGGTAGGGGGGGGGGATGGTAGGATACGTGCCATTACTACAATGATGTTTTACACATTCGTGCCAGCAGCACATGGGTAGTAGCACCAGCTGCATTTTTGTATTTGGCGGCATGGACCTTGGTTACGCCGCCGTGGTCCGTGACTCCCCCTTTTGGGGGGTGTAAGGGGGTGAATATTTCATTAGTTTGTCTGTGCATATCTGCATGTCTTTCTTATCTGCTTTCACTTACTTGCTCGCCAGCAAACCTCTCTCTCTATCTGCTATTATTTCTGCAGACAGCTTAAGGCATTATTCACACTGACATACAGCATTATCCCCTTACTTTCATTATAGAGTGTGAGATGCAGGCAGCTGATTAATCCAGGTGAGGCAGAGCTGCTGTTAACAGAGTAATTTTGTTTCTTTAGTATAACTGCTATTTTGTGATATGTATATTAAGTAGACTGTAAGCTCCTCTGTGTTGAGGTATGTTTCATTTGTAATATTTGTTTTTGGAAATGTTGAATGTGTGTGCATCACTTTAAAGTTGTGAACCTGAGTTTGTGTACTTAAAAGCACCTGTGCAAGGTCCCCAGCATCCGTCTTCAGTTCAAAATGTTAGCTGGACATGGGGAAGCTACTTGCTACAAAGGTAATTGCAAAGACCCACGAGAACCATTTATTTTGCTGTTATTTTGCCTTGTTTTATTGCTTTTTTTTTGCTCATAATAGATATGAGCGTTGCTTTGCCAAGAACTGAGTTTAGACTGTTTTAACAACATATACAGCCACATCTCAACAGTAGGTACGTGCTGATGGTTGCATCGTTTATATGTACTCTTATATAGCAGTGTAGTGTATTGCAGATGGTCTATATTACTGCATGCCTCATGTCAGTGTCAGTTTACTACCGCAGCCAGGATCGTCATTTTTGCTTTTCAGGTCATGTCACAGCTCGCCATTCTCAGTTGGTGTGATCAATTACATATTTTGCTCAGGTAGTAGGATGAAAAGAAAAAAAGGAATTAAAAAAAAAAAAACTTTATTAGCATACGAGTCACGGATCCATTTCCCATTTGGTTACGAGCTTCGCTACTTGACGTTTCTTCAACGGTTGTTTTAGGTTCAGAATGTTGGGTAAGTCACATTTTCATCAGGTTGCGGTATCACAACATCAGACCTGACACGTCACTCAGTCCATGGCGGTTTCAACCATTTAGCTTTTCTGATGTTTTCATTGGCACTGGTTTGGTTGCCATTTTTTGACCCCCAATATAGTCATTTTCTTTCCAACATTCCATTCACAGTGCCCGTTTCGTGTCTTTCAGCAGTTACTGGCAGCCTTACCAAACCGAGACCTTGAGAGTCCTCTGTTGCTGTTCCCACGGCACCATTCACCACCTCTCAGTTGTGCGGAATGTCTGTATGCTGGTGTCCAATTTAGGGTTGAAACCGACAGCTATCTGGCCTTTCCTTCAGGTTAGGTGCAGCATTTGCTGCCCCTATGAACAAAAGTTCCAGCCCGGAATATACGGAAATTAGGTCGATGGCGCTCTGCCTTTTCAATAAATACATACCTCAACCTAGTCTACAGATGTTCTCGCATTCTAGAGGTTGGTCATGTTAGGGTTGTTGCTATAATCTATCATGTAACATTTAGTTGTGGGGTTTTTGCCCCCTTTTAGGCATTCCTCCTACGCAGCGGTTATGGCACAATTCAAGCCGCTTAGTTTAGTTAGTTAGGCAGGTAGACGGTTACGTGTCATGTAGCCCTGACCACAAGTATGAATTCTGATTTGTTGGCCTCAATTTGTGGGAGGGGCATCAGTAGCACATTTATACCAGGCAGGCGCCTCCCTTGGGTGTATCGACGGTGCTGCATACCCTCCCAACTCGCCCTTCTTTTTCATAAACTACTTGAAGGGCATGCCCCCTTTTAGGCATTCCTCCTACGCAGCAGTTATGGCACAATTCAAGTCACTTATTTTAGTTAGTTAGGCAGTTAGACGGTAATATATACAGTGATGTTGACAAGTCATTTTGTATCTGTTTTACCTACAGATGTAGGGGGTGCAAAAAATTGTCTAGTGTGCTGCACTAGTAGCGTAGCACGCAAAACATTTGTGTGCTGTTTGCATAGGTCAGATGCTATGATGATAAGTGAAGGAGCAGTGTGCTGCACAAATAGTGTGCAGTCATGGCCAAAAGTTTTGAGAATTACATAAATATTGGAAATTGGAAAAGTTGCTGCTTAAGTTTTTATAATAGCAATTTGCATATACTCCAGAATGTTATGAAGAGTGACAGATGAATTGCATACTCCTTCTTTGCCATGAAAATTAACTTAATCCCAAAAAAAACCTTTTCACTGCATTTCATTTCTGTCATTAAAGGACCTGCTGAGATCATTTCAGTAATCGTCTTGTTAACTCAGGTGAGAATGTTGACGAGCACAAGGCTGTAGATGCTTGAAATCATTGTTCTTCCATTGTTAACCATGGCCTGCAAAGAAACTCGTGCAGCCATCATTGCATTGCATAAAAATGGCCTCACCGGCAAGGATATTGTGGCTACTAAGATTGCACCTCAATCAACAATTTATAGGATTATCAAGAACTTCAAGGAAAGAGGTTCAATTCTTAATAAGAAGGCTTCAGGGCGTCCAAGAAAGTCCAGCAAGCGCCAGGATCATCTCCTAAAGAGGATTCATCTGCGGGATCGGAGTGCCACCAGTGCAGAGCTTGCTCAGGAATGGCAGCAGGCAGGTGTGAGCACATCTGCAAGCACAGTGAGGCGGAGACTTTTGGAAGATGGCCTGGTGTCATAAAGGGCAGCAAAGAAGCCACTTCTCTCCAAAATAAACATCAGGGACAGATTGATCTTCTGAAGAAAGTATGGTGAATGAACTGCTGAGGACTGGGGCAAAGTCATATTCTCCGATGAAGCCTCTTTCCGATTGTTTGGGGCATCAGGAAAAAGGCTTGTCTGGAGAAGAAAAGGTGAGCGCTACCATCAATCCTGTGTCATGCCAGTACAGTAAAGCATCCTGAGAACATTCATGTGTGGGGTTGCTTCTCATCCAAGGGAGTGGGCTCACTCACAATTTTGCCCAAAAATACAGCCATGAATAAAGAATGGTACCAAAACACCCTCCAACAGCAACTTCTTCCAACAATCCAGCAAAAGTTTGGTGAAGAACAATGCATTTTCCAGCACGATGGAGCACTGTGCCATAAGGCAAAAGTAGTAACTAAGTGGCTCGGGGACCAAAATGTTGACATTTTGAGTCCATGGCCTGGAACTCCCCAGATCTTAATCCCATTGAGAACTTGTGGTCAATCCTCAAGAGGCGGGTGGACAAACAAAAACCCACTAATTCTGACAAACTCCAAGAAGTGATTATGAAACAATGGGTTGCTATCAGTCAGGAATTGGCCCAGAAGTTGATTGAGAGCATGCCCAGTCGAATTGAAGAGGTCCTGAAAAAGAAGGGCCAACACTGCAAATACTGACTCTTTGCATAAATGTCATGTAATTGTCGATAAAAGCCTTTGAAATGTTTGAAGTGCGTGTAATTATATTTCAGTACATCACAGAAACAACTGAAACAAAGATCTAAAAGCAGTTTAGCAGCAAACTTTGTGAAAACTAATATTTGTGTCATTCTCAAAACTTTTGGCCACGACTGTAGTCGGCTACGTTAACGATGAAGTGTGCTACAAACATGATTCAGTTTCTCATGGGGGAATGTTATATAATAAGTAACCAAATCATTATTATAGGGACTAGGGTGTAGTAAGTAATTGGCATGAGATAAAGGTAGATAAATGAGATAATGTACAAAGATTCACTTGGATAGGGCCTCATTTACACGTTACAGCTTTCATTGCTTTAATTTTCTTTTACAACAGCTTTAAAAATCTGAATCACAACATTCACATGGAGTATGCTTTTCAGTCATGCTTTTTCTATAAAGCCATTTGTAGGAGCTTTTCTAAAGTTGTTTCCACAGTACAGTGGTGGTGCAGATGTTTTTTGTGCCAATATCACAAAATGTAAAAAGTTCTGAAAATAAAATTCTTCCTTTTTTGGATCCCCAGGTTCTCAATGATTTGAATTATTAGATGATTATAGAAACTACTCTAGTTTCCAATCTCCATCTTTGAATCACAATAAAAGGAGTCTTGTTAAGAGCTACCGCCATATCTAACCAAGGCTCTTGACACATAGGTTTACTTCACTTCTCTTCTCTCAATATGTAAATTAGTTGATTAATATCGCCATTGCTCCTTTCTGTGGCCAGCCCCTCCCTCGCTGCTTTGATTGACAGGGCCCGTCAAGAATTATGTAAATTGTTCATTCACATATGCATTACCCTTGTTTTCAGTCGGGCAGAGACTCCTGTGCTGTATTGGGCATGCAGAATATGGGGCCAGATGACAATACATTGCCACTGCCTGGCCCTGTCAATCACAGCCGTAAGGAGTAGAGTTTGGGTGCAACAAAAGCAAAGAAAAGCAATATTATACTCAGGTAAACTAAATCTGGCTATCAGTGTCCTTGGTTTCATATGGAGGGAGCTGCTGAAAGACTCACTTCAAAGAAGATATTGCTAGTGTAATACTACAGGATGGCCAACGAAAAAGTAGCCTGTCTCCACCGATAGTATGACAAGATGAACGAGCAATTGGATTTTTTTTTTTCCATTACCTACAAGTCAGAAAAGATGCTGAAAGTGGTCCTCATTCAGGTTTATGCATCTTTGGACATGTTGGATTATGTTGGCTGATACTGCTTGAAGATCTTCAGCAGTGATGCTGTGAATAGTGTTTGTGATGTTTTCCTTGACTTCCTTCAGGGGATGTGGATTGTTAGCGGCCACTTTCTGTTTTACATTGCACCAAAGATAAAAATCTCATGTGGACAAGTCTGGGGAAAGTGGTGGCCATAACCCCAGTTCGTGCCTCCGTAACCAGTTCATAAACCCGTGTTATTTGTTACAGTTTCAAGTTCATGGATTTCAGCACTCGCTGACACGTTGTTCGTGATACAACAACTTGCTGAGACAATTTTCATACACAATTTCAGCTGTCCTGGTCAATGACCTCGGTTTATTCATGTTGCAACGGAGTCAGTGTGATGCCATTTCCAAACCAGACTCTGACTACAATGTTTAGCTGGTGGTTTGGTTCCTGGGTACTTTTCGAAAAAGGCCTCTTGTGTGTTTCCTTAATCGATCTGCTTCACACATAGCCTAAATTAATCTTAGTTGCCCATAGCAACCAATCAGAACTCAGCTTTCAGTTCCTACAGGCCTCTGAAAAAATAAAAGCTGTGCTATGATTGGTTGCTATGGACAACTAAGACAGATTTACTATTAGGCAGCTTTATTTGGATATTCAAGGCGGGCTACTATTTTATGGGCCACCATATATAATTGGCACTGTTTCCTTAACCTGGCAATAAACATTTATACTGATTTTGATACTGATTCCATATTCTGCAGAAACTGCACTGTCAAAGCTTTTTATTATAGTGATATAAAGAACAGAAAGACACATCTAATGCATGTACACCACTGCCTTACCCATTGAGGTCAGCTGGCATTTTAAGAGAAGGTTCAGGAGTGCATACTTCTGTGGAAATGTATTTTATTAGATATAAACGTCTAAGGTTGAAAGCCTTATCGCTCATCCTCACAGCTGTATTTCCCTTTCTTACAGCCTCCAATGTATATAGCTGTAAAACTGTGCACGTAGAAATATATGGGTCCATATCATACATACAGTTAGGTCTATATATATTTGGACACTGACACAAATGTTGTTTTTATTACCTGTTTACTAAAACATATTCAAGTTATAGTTATATGATGGACATGGACATAAAGTCCAGACTTTTAGCTTTCATTTTAGGGCATCCACATTAAAATTGGATAAAAGGTTGAGGAATTTCAGCTCCTTTACATGTGGCACACTGTTTTTAATGGGACCAAAAGTAATTGGACAATTAACTCAAAGGCTGTTTCATGGGCAGGTATGGGCAATTCATTCATTATTTAATTCTCAATTAAGCACATAAAAGGCCTGGAGTTGATTTGAGGTGTGGTGCTTGCATTTTAAAGATTTTGCTGAGAAGTAAACATGCGATCAAAGGGGTTCTCCATGCAGGTGAAACAAGCCATCCTTCACCTGCGAAAACAGAAAAAACACATCCGAGAAATTGCTACACTATTAGGAGTAGTAAAATCTACAGTTTGGTATATCCTGAGAAAGAAAGAAAGCACCGATGACCTCAACAATGCAAAAAGACCTGGATGCCCACGGAAGACAACAGTGGTGGATGATCGCAGAATAATTACCATGATGAAGAGAAACCCCTTCACAACAGCCAACCAAGTGAACAACACTCTCCAGGATATAGGCGTGTCAATATCCAAATCTACCATAAAGATTGCATGAAAGAAAAGAAGACTGCATGAAAGTAAATACAGAGGGTTCACTGCACAGTGCAAGCCACTCATAAGCCTCAAGAATAAGAAGGCTAGATTGGACTTTGCTAAAAAAAAAAAAAAAAAAAAACATCTTAAAAAACCAGCACCCTTCTGGAAGAACATTCTTTGGACAGACGAAACCAGAATGATGGAAAGAAAAAAAGTATGGCGAAGGCATGGTACAGCTCATGATCCAAAGCATACCACATTATCTGTAACATGTGGCGGAGGCAGTGTGATGACTTGGGCATGTATGGCTGCCAGTGGTACTGGGTCCCTAGTGTTTATTGATGATGTGGCACAGGACAGAAGCAGCCAGATAAATTCTGGGGTTTTCAGAGATATACTGTGTGCGCAAATACAGCCAAATGCAGCCAAACTCATTGGTCGGCTTTTCATAATTCAGATGGACAATGACCCAAAACATAAAACCAAAACAACCCCGTCGTTTTTAAAGCAAAGAAGTGGGATATTCTTAAAAGGCCAAGTTAGTCACCTGATCTGATGCATTTCACTTGTTAAAGACTAAACTTCAGACATAAAGGCCCACAAACAAGCAACAACTGAAAACCGCTGCAGTAAAGGCCTGGCAAAGCATTAAAAGGAGAAAACACAGCGTCTGATGATGTCCATGAGTTCAAGACTTCAGGCAGTCATTGCAAACAAAGAGTTTTCAACTAAGTATTAGAAATTAACATTTTATTTACAATTATTTAATTTGTCCAATTTCTTTTGAGCCCCTGAAATAAAGGGTAAGAAATGACAAGCTGAGAGTCTTGTCTACAAATGCTCGCAGTTTAGGGAATAAGATCAACGAACTTGAGTCTGTAATGGCATCTGAGAATATAGATTTAGTGGCTGTTACTGAGACATGGTTCAATGAGAGTAATGACTGGGATGGCCCTATATGTGAAAAATAGCATAAAATCTAATCTAATACAAGCCAGCGAAACCAATTAAGAGTCAGTTTGGGTTACGTTGCAGCTTGGTAATCATAAGGTAACTCGTGTAGGTGTCATATACAGACCACCAAGCCAAGTCAAAGAATTGGATGATCTACTAGTTGAGGAAATGGCTAAAATGACATTGAAAGGGGAAGTTGTCATTATGGGAGACTTTAATCTTCCTGATATAAACTGGAAAACCAAAAGAGCTAGTTCTGCCAGGAGTACAGACATTCTAAATTCCCTACTGGGATTATCTCTACAGCAAGTAGTTGAGGAGCCAACCTGGAAGGAGACCATTTTAGATTTGGTGTTCACAAATGGCAATTTGGTATCTGATATCACTGTAGGGGAAAGCTTAGGATCCAGTGATCACCAGTCAGTGAGGTTTACTATAAGTACAGTGACTGAGTCACTCCACACAAAAACAAAAGTTTTAGATTTTCGGAAAACAGACTTTTCTAAAATGAGATCAGTGGTATACGAGTCCCTATCAGACTGGAAAAATTTCAATGGAGTCCAAGAGAAATGGGAGTACTTAAAATTGGCACTACTGAAGGCAACAGAAAAGTGCATTAGGCTTGTCAGTAAAGGCAAAAAGGAAGAGACCACTGTGGTACTCAGCAGAAGTGGCCAAAATCATTACAAACAAAAAGATGGCATTTAGCAAGTATAAAAACACCCAAAACGAGGATGACCGGAAATCTATAAGATGAGGCAGAGAGAGGCCAAGCAAGTTATAAGAGCTTCTAAAGCTCAGGCAGAAGAGAAATTAGCTCAGTCAGTGAAAAAAGGTGATAAGATATTCTTCAGATACATAAATGAAAAAAGGAAATTAAAAAAAGGAATTACCAAATTAAAAACAAAAGAAGGAAGGTATATGGAAGAGGATAAAGAACTAGCTGACTGCCTCAATGAATACTTCTGTTCAGTTTTTACAAAGGAAAATGAAGGAGAAGGACCTCAGTTAGGGAGGAAGACTAATGAATCCTTTGATGCATGTGTCTTTACAGAGGAAGAGGTTCTAAGTCAGCTGTCCAAAATTAATACAAATAAATCACAGGGGCCTGATGGGATACACCCAAAGCTATTAAAAGAGCTTAGAGGTGTACTAGCAAAACCATTAACAGATTTATTTAACCAATCACTGGTAACAGGTGTTGTCCCAGAACATTGGAAATTAGCAAACGTTGTGCCAATTCACAAGAAAGGTAGTAGAGAGGAATCGGGCAACTATAGGCCAGTAAGCCTGACATCAATAGTGGGGAAAATAATGGAAACCATACTCAAGAAGAGGATTGTGGAACATCTAAAAACCCATGGGTTGATTGATAAAAAACAGCATGGGTTTACTTCAGGGAGATCATGTCAAACTAATCTTATTGACTTTTTTGATTGGGTGACTAAAATAATAGATGGCGGAGGTGCAGTAGACATCGCTTATCTGGACTTTAGTAAGGCATTTGATACTGTCCCACATAGAAGGCTTATCAATAAACTGCAGTCTTTGAGCTTGAGCTCACATATTGTTGAATGGATTAGGCAGTGGCTGAAGGACAGAAAACAGAGGGTTGTAGTCAATGGAGTATATTCAGACCATGGTATTGTTACCAGTGGGGTACCTCATGGATCTGCTCTGGGACCCATATTGTTTAATATCTTTATCAGCGAAATTGCAGAAGGCCTCAATAGTAAGGTGTGTCTTTTTGCTGATGACACAAAGATTTGTAACAGGGTTGATGTTCCTGGAGGGATACACCAAAAGGAAAAGGATTTAGGAAAACTAGAGGAATGGTCAAAAATCTGACAACTAAAATTTAATGTCGATAAGTGCAAGATAATGCACCTGGGGCGTAAAAACCCAAGAGCAGAATATAAAATCAGTGATACAGTACTAACCTCAGTATCTGAGGAAAGGGATTTAGGGGTCATTATATCAGACGACCTAAAGGTGGGCAGACAATGTCATAGAGCAGCAGGTAATGCCAGCAGAATGCTTGGGTGTATAGGGAGAGGCATTAACAGTAGAAAGAGGGAGGTGCTCGTGCCGCTCTACAGAGCACTAGTGAGACCTCATTTGGAGTATTGTGTGCAGTACTGGAGACCATATCTGCAGAAGGATATTGAAACTTTGGAGAGAGTTCAGAGAAGAGCTACTAAACTAGTACATGGATTGCAGGACAAAACTTACCAGGAAAGGTTAAAAGACCTTAACATGTATAGCTTGGAAGTAAGAAGAGACAGAGGGGATATGATAGAAACTTTTAAATACATAAAGGGAATCATCACTGTAAAAGAGGAGAGAATATTTAAAAGAAGAAAAACTGCTACAAGAGGACATCGTTTTAAATTAGAGGGGCAAAGGTTTAAAAGTAATATCAGGAAGAATTACTTTACTGAGAGAGTAGTGGATGCATGGAATAGCCTTCCTGCAGAAATGGTAGCTGCAAATACAGTGAAGGAGTTTAAGCATGCATGGGATAGGCATGGGATAGGCATAAAGCCATCCTTCATATAAGATAGGGCCAGGGGCTATTCATAGTATTCAGCATATTGGGCAGACTAGATGGGCCAAATGGTTCTTATCTGCCAACACATTCTATGTTTCTATGTATGTTAAGGGGTTGAGTTTAAAAAATGGCTGTGTAATAAAACTGGGCACTCCTCAGATATAGGGAATAACTATTTATTAGTAAAAAATAAGAATATGATAAGGTGACCAACCTAGTGCAAACAATGTGAAACAATGTTGAACATGTAAATGTGCAAATAGTGCCACTTAAAATAAATAAGCTAATGATACTGGTGCCAATCAACATGAAACAATGTTGTAGCAAAGTGAAAGTAAAATGCAATTCTGCAATTTTCTTATATATGGCAGCGTGACTGGTTGGTTCTGCAAAGAGGATCTTAAAACAAATTACCCCGTCTCTGTTATGCGTTCAGTTAACCAGTATGTCTCTCATGTATATGGCAACAGAACGGAACGCACAGTCTGAATAAAGAGGCAAGGATTATAGTCCTGAAAGGCCGACCTCCAAACTCCCTAAATCTCCAAATTGTTCCACAGTTATAGCACAGCGGCGTCCCGCTGGATACTAACAGCAGCGGCGTCCCTCTGGAATGTTCGCAGACACGTGTCTAAGATTACCGGCTGTAAACTACAACGTTCTTACCGCTGTAATGTACAGTGCTAGTTACCGACTCTGGACTTGTGGTTTGTCCTGCAAGCTACGCTCCAATGGACCCTGCAGATGTAGTGTCCCGACTTCGGTATGTTTAATCTGGGCTACTTGTTACTTCCTCGCTCGTTGTCCCACAGAGCTGCACTTATTCCAGCGGTATTGAAGACATGTGCCGGTTAATAAAACAATGTTGGGGTCCGACCAATTTATATTTTTATTGATTGGCACCAGTATCATTGGCTTATTTATTTTAAGTGGCACTATTTGCACATTTACATGCTCAACATTGTTTCACATTGTTTGCACTAGATTGGTCACCTTATTGAGCATTCTCGGAATCGGTTGCTATTGGAGACTACAGCTATTTTATCATAGTCTTATTTTTTACTAATAAATAGTTATTCCCTATATCTGAGGAGTGCCCAGTTTTATTACACAGCTATCTTTTGTCCGAGTGGTTAGGGTGTACCTTTTTCACTGTAAGCACCCAATTTGATTGCCTCCATTCTCCTGTGCGCCATTATTTTATTCTTACTAATTATTGAGTTTAAAAAATGCTTTAGTTTCTCACATTTTTATGCAATCATTTTGTTCAACCCACTTAATTAAAGCTGAAAGTCTGAACTTCAACTGCATCTGAATTGTTTTGTTCAAAATCCATTGTGGTAATATACAAAACAAAAATTAGACAAATGTCTCTGTCCAAATAAATATGGACCTAACTGTATGTAGCTTCTGATTAAATGTGGAGAAGTTGAGAGGATTATTTGTGTTGCATTACATGTACCACTCCTGAACAAACCTTGCACAGCTAGAGCGTGCCATCTGCAGTGTACCCCCCAGATAGGTCTATCATCTCCAGGAAAGGAAGTATTGAATCCCATGACCCAAACATCTTTTTCTCTGGTTACAGATATTACAGAAGAGAGATGTTTCACTAATAAAAAGATCAAAACATCCCACCAAGGCTAAACTATCATGACATTGGCTGCAGACAACTCATAAAATATTGTTTGTGAAACATTAAAGGTACCAATATACTTTCAATAGATGTCTGGTGATCATGTGGCTATCTCTCCTGACTCCTCCTATTAATATACCTGCTCAACTTGTCTGAGTGTGCATGTTTTTAATGGGGAGGGAGGAGAAAGCCTCTGGAAGCAGTTTATTTCTAAAAAACAAAAGAATTGGGTGTAATAATTCAATAATGCCACAACATCATACCCCAACATCATCTGTAGGGGAGAGTTAGAAGCTGTCCACCCACATTAGATTGTTGATCTTCCTCACCAATACTGGTGCTTTCAGCTGAAAGTAATCTATATGAAGGCCTTAAAACATCATGAACTTGGTAAGCAATCACTGAATGCCACAGATATGCTACATGTAGTTGTAACTTATTGAACCAGGAAAAAGCAAAAATTTAGTGATGATCGAGCACCAAAGTATTCGGGTGTTCGGCCTGAACACATTGCTATATTCATGTGCCCGGCCGAGCACGCGAGTACAATGGAAGTCAATGGGAGACAACCAGGCACCCCCTGGGGAGGGGAGGTGCCTGGTCCATTGAAAAAAGGTCAGAAAGTGACAGAAACACCACCGAAATGGATCGGGAGCATCATGGGGATGATGTCTGGATGCATCTTGGACTCCTAGGTCGCTGCTGGGACCATGTTGTCCGAGGTGTACGCCACTTTTACAGACTGACAAAAATACGCACCCCCCCCCCCCCAAAAAAAAATAAATAAAATAAACTTCACGGGAAAAATTGATAGGAAACATTCTTTCCTTTATATACAATTGCATATAAAGTGCAAGTGCTGCCAAAAATTACAAGCAAGAGGCACTCCGAAACAATCTGTATATCACATAAAGGTGGGCCTCATTCACATTGTGGTACAATTGTTCATGTAGTGGGATTTCTACACTCATAAAGCCTATGCACTAAGTGAAAGGGCTGCCAAAAATTACCTGCACTCCAATACACCCTTTGTTGCACATAAAGGAAGGCATCATACACACCTTTGAAAAATTATGATTGGTGGCCTGGTGGTGACCCTCAAAAATATTTGGAGCAAGGGCCTGCTGGTGGCCCTCTAAAACATTAGGGGTTAGGGCCTGCTGCTGAGCTGACCTTCTAAAACATTAGGGGCGAGGGCCTGCTGGTGAGCTGACGCTCTAAAACATTATATGGGAGTGCCTGAAGGTGAGCTGACGCTCTAAAACATTATATGTGAGTGCCTGCAGGTGAGCTGATGCTCTAAAACATTATATGCGAGTGCCTTCAGGTGAGCTGATGCTCTAAAACATTATATGCGAGTGCATGCTTTTCAGCTAATGCTCTAAAACATTATATGCGAGTGCATACCGTTCAGCTGACCTTATAAAAAAATTTGAGTTGAGGGCCTGCAGTTGAGCTGACCCTATAAAAAAATTTGAGTTAAGTGCCTGTAGTTGAGCTGACCCTATAAAAAAATGTAAGTTGATGGCCTGCAGTTGAGCTAACCCTATAAAAAAAATTTGAGTGGAGGGAATATATATCTGGATGAGGAGGAAGAGGAGAAAACAAGATTCAACCATATACTCTTTTTTTGTGGAAAAGGTGCAAGGGAATACACTACAGTATATTGAGTACATTATAATTGATACATTGAAATTGCCTTTATGTTCATCATCAACTCTGCTCTCCTCTGGTGGAGTTAAGAAGTCAGACGCAATCCAGGCCTTGTTCATTTTTATCTGAGTCAACC
Organism: Bufotes viridis; assembly: GCA_033119425.1. NCBI lineage: Eukaryota > Metazoa > Chordata > Amphibia > Anura > Bufonidae > Bufotes > Bufotes viridis. The sequence goes on from CM065590.1 coordinate 236,675,674, forward strand.
TGTCAGCATTGCCAGTGGACAAGCGGATATGCTTATCTGTTATAATGCCACCAGCAGCACTAAATACACGCTCAGACAAAACGCTGGCGGCAGGGCAGGCCAGCACCTCCAAGGCGTAGAGTGCAAGTTCGTGCCACTTGTCCATCCTTGACACCCAGTAGTTGTAAGGCACGGAGGAATCATTTAGGACGCTGACACGGTCTGCTATGTATTTCTTCACCATCTTCCAAAACTTTTCCCTCCTTGTACTACTAGGCAGCGCTTCAGGGTGAGGTTGCAGATGGAAAATTTTGGAGCAATCTCTCAACAAGTAACTTCTGGTATTGCACCGTTTTACTTGTCCTCTCCACCACAGGAATGAGAGATGAGAAGTTCTCTTTGTAGCGGGGGTCGAGAAAGGTGATGTTATGTAAAATGCATATAACGCGAGGGTCGCGGGAAAGGCAGCCTAACATGAAGTCAGCCATTTGTGCCAGAGTACCAACAGGCAAGTCAGGATGACTCTCCATCTCCTCCTCCTCCTCCCGCTCTTCTGCCCATCCATGCTGAACAGATGGAATTAAAGTTCCATGGGTACTACCCTCTGTAGCAGAGGCAACTGTCTCCAGCTCCTCCTCCTCCTCATGGTCGACTTTGCGCTGAGAAGACGAATTGTGGGTGGTCTGGCTATCACCCTGTGTAATGTCCTCCCCCATTTCCTCGTCTGCCACATTCAGAGCGTCCTCCTTAATTGTGAGCAGCGATCATTTGAGTAGACACAGCAATGGGATGGTTACGCTGATAATAACATTATCTCCACTAACCCTCTTTGTGTTTTCATCAAAGTTTTTTAAAACCTCACAGAGGTCTGAAATCAATGCCCACTCCTCGCTTGTGAATAGTGGCAGTTGACTCGAAAGGCGGCGACCATGTTGTAGCTAGTATTCCACAACTGCCTTTTGCTGCTCACAAAGCCTTGCCAACATGGATAAAGTAGAGTTCCAGCTCACGTCGGTGACCTGGAAGCTGCAAGCACTGCTGCAACGTTGACAGACCAGCTGAAGCTATCAACGACTTTCAGAAATTAGCACACATGCGGCACACCTTCACTAGTAGCTCTTGAAAATTGGGGTAGGTTTGATAAACCACTGAACCACTAAGTTTAAGACGTGGGCTAGGCATGGGATGTCTGTCAGATTGCCGAGCTCCAAAGCTGCCACCAAGTTACGGCCATTGTCAGACACAACCATGCCTGGTTGTAGGTTGAGTGTCGAGAGCCAGAGCTCGGTCTGGTCCCTTATACCCTGCCACAGTTATGTGGCGGTGGGCTGTTTGTCCCCTAAGCAGATCAGCTTCAGCAGGGCCTGTTGACGCTTACACACAGCAGTGCTACACTGCTTCCAGCTAGCGACTGATGGCTGACTGCTGCTGGAGGTGGAGAAGGAGGCAGCAGAGGAGGAGAAGTGGGGGTTGGAGCCAGTAACATAGCTGCCGGCAGAGACCCTGATGGACATAGGGCCCGCAATGCTGGTCGTGGGTAGCACCTGTGCCATCCCAAGGTATGACTGACTCCCGGCCTCCACAACATTCACCCAGTGTGCGGTCAAGGAAATGTAGTGTCCCTGTGCACCAGCACTTGTCCATGTGTCCGTGGTGAAGTGGACCTTCCCAGTAAGTGCATTGGTCAGGGCACGGGTGTTGTTCTGGTAAACATGCTGGTGTAAGGCGGGCACGGCACACCGTGAAAAAATAGTGGCGGCTGGGGACTGCCGCCGAGGGACAGCCACCGACATCAGGCTGCGAAAGGACTCAGTGTCCACAAGCCTAAATGGCAACATTTCAAGGGCCAGTAATTTCGAAAGTTGCGCATTTAGTGCTATGGCCTGTGGGTGAGTGGCTGGGTGGGTATTTGTGCTTGCGTTAAAATGCCTGTGTTAGCAACATTTGGACACTGCGCTGGGACAGGGAAGTGGATGCTGTTGCTGATGGTTCATGCAAAGGTCCAGGTGCAGGACGAGGGGCATCCGGGCCTGAACCTTCGACAGGGGATTGACCAGCAGTGCGTAACACAGGGGAAGAGGAGCCAGTGGTGTGACCCGCAGACCCAGATTCTGGACCCAGGCATTTGGCACACTTATTAGGGTGCTTGGATGCCATGTGGAGGATCATGCTGGTGGTGGTGAGGTTGCTAGTGTTCACACCCCGGCTCATTTTGGTACAGCACAGTTTGCAAACTCCTACTCTTTTGTCGTCTGCACTTTCCTCAAAAAAGTGCCATACTGCGGAACACCTACCCCTTATCAAGATAGATTTACGCATGCGGTTGCTCAATGTAACGGTTGTGGGCCTGTTTGGTGTGGGCCTACTTCTCCCTTTTGCAACCCCACTGCCTCTTCCAGCCTGTTGCGGTGCTGCGGATCCCTCCCCTTCTGTACTGCTGTCCTCGCTCGGCTTTTCATCTTTCCATGTTGGGTCAGTGACGTCATCGTCCACCACCTCCTCTTCCACTTCCTCACTCTGTTCATCCTACTGACTTGACCTAACCACAACCTCAATGATTGGCAACTATGTCTCATCATCATCCACCTCGTGAACGAATGATTGTCGTTCACCACCGTCATCTTCTTGAGACTATGATGGCTCAAGAAGTTGGGAATCAGAGCACAATATCTCAGGTCCCTCTTCAAGAGTGCTGGGTGAGAGGGCCAAATCTAATAGTCGCGCTGGAAAGAGCTCCTTGGAAAATCCGAGTGTGGGATCACTCGTTTATCAAGCCTCTCCATGGTGGGAGGAAGGATGATCAGAGTGAGGATTCGGTTGACCAGACTCTTGGCAACAGAGACTGGATCTGGTGGAAGAGAGAGTGATGCTTAACCGACTGGTAGCATTATCTTCAGCAATCTAACAGACCAACTGTTCGCACTGGTCCGACTTGGACAGTGTTGTTCTGCGCCGCCCAGCTAAATTGGACATGAAGCTTGGTACGGTGGATGTTATTTTATTTTTTTCTGGTACACTGGCAGCAGGCACAGTTTCATTGCGCCCAGGGCCACGGCTTTTGTGTGCACCATCAGCATCATGCCCACTTCCCCGTCCCTTAGTGCTCGACTTCTTTGTATTAATACGTTTGTCACTAGATAAGGCCCATATTATTTAAATTTGCAGACACTGTTTTCGGATGTAGTACAGTATATGTCACAGAAAGCCACACACTATGGACACTAGATAAGGCCCAGATAATTTAAATTTGCGCTCATAAAACAGTTTTCGGATAGAGTACTGTATATGTCACAGAAAGCCACACACTATGGACACTAGATTAGGCCCAGATAATTAAAATTTGCGCTCATGAAACAGTTTTCGGATGGAGTACTGTATATGTCACAGAAAGCCACACACTATGGACACTAGATTAGGCCCAGATAATTTAAATTTGCGCTACAGACACTGTTTACGGATGGAGTACTGTTCATGTCACAGAAAGCCACAAACTATGGAGACTAGATTAGGCCCAGATATTTAAATTTGTCCTAAAGAAACTGTTTTCGGATGGAATACTGCATATGTCACAGAAAGCCACACACTATGGACACTAGATTAGGCCCAGATTATTTAAATTTGCGCTCAAGAAACAGTTTACGGATGGAGTACTATATGTGTCACAGAAAACAACACACTATGGACACTAGATTAGGCCCAGATTATTTAAATTTACGCTAAGGAAATAGTTTTTGGATGCAGTACTGTATATGTCACAGATGTGTATTACACACACTACAGAGACAGTAGATGATTAGGGCTGGCCCCAGATTATTTTAATTTACGCTAATGAAACAGTTTTCGGATGGAATACTGTATATGTGATGAATGTGTATTAAACGCACACACTATATACAATAAATGTGCCGCTGAATTTTTTAATTTACGCAAAAAGACATAGTCTGCGGATGATGGACAGTATATGTCACTAATAGGTATTAAAGAAAAATATCTTGCTGTTGTCAAACACATACACAGTAGACCTTAAAAGGACTTTGGGGGTCTTTGAAAATCCTTTGGTAGTTAAAACAGCAAATTTCTCTCCCTGCACTATCTGTCCCTTCCTCAGCACGGATATCTCTGAGACAGATCAATTTAGTGCTGGTAAAAATATATTGCTGCTCTCAAACACACACATACAGACACACAGTAGTCCTTAAAAGGACTTTTGAGTCTTTGAAAAGCTTTCTTAGAATAAGAACTGTGAATTTCGCATCCTACACTATCTTTCCCTGACTATGACTGATCCGAGCATGTGTCATCGGGTGCTATATAGCACCCGATGACGCATTCCGGCCAGCCAATCACTGTAATGCCAGTAGCTAACATGGCTATGGCATTACAGTGAAGAGCATTATTTGCCTGCATGTTTATTGGCTGCTTAGAAGGCGCCAAACGTGCGGGGAGGAGACTCGAGCATTGTGCTCGAGTACGAGCCAAACGGGTATTCGGCCGAGCATGCTCGCTCATCACTACCCATATTACCCCAAAAAATATTTCTTGATTCCAAATGTGATATTAAGAGGTGAACAAATCAAGGGACGTGTCCACAGGTTAGAGGGGTGTATAATACTCGGCTTGACACAGGCACTGGCAACTTACATTGCACCACTGATTTGAAACCATTTCATTGTAGCTCTTGCTGTATGTTTAGGGTCACTGTCCTGCTGAAAGGTGAAAGATGAACCTCTGCCCCAATCTTAATTCTTTTGTAGCCTCTATCAGGTTTTCTTGCAGGATTGCCACATATTTAGCACCATCCATCTTCCCATAAACTCTGATCAGCTTCCTTTTCCCTGCTGAAGAAATGCTGCCACCACCATGTTTCATGGTGGGGTGGTGTGTTCACTGTGATATACAGTGTTAGTTTTCTGCCACACATAGCGTTTTGCATTTAGTCCAAAAAGTTCAACTTTGATCATCTCTGACCAGAGAACCTTCTTCCAAATACTTGCCGAGTCCTCTACATGGCTTGTGGCAAATTGCAAATGGGAATTCCTATGGCTTGCTTTCAAAAATTACTTTCTTCTTGCCACTCTTCCATAAAGGGCAGATTTGTGAAGTACACAACTAATAGTTGTCTTGTGGACAGATTCTCCCAATTGAGCTGTGGATCTCTGCTGCTCCTCCAGAATGGCCATAACCGTGTTGGCTGCCTCTCTAATTAATGTTCTCCTTGCCTGGGCTGTCAGTTTAGGTGGATGGTCATGTCTTGGTAGGTTTGCAGTTGTGCCATACTCCTTCCATTTTCAGATGACTAATTGAACAGTGCTCTGTGAAATGTTAAGAGCTTGGAATGTTTTTTTTTACAACCTAACCCTGCTTTACACTTCTCTACAATTTTATCCATAACCTGTCTGGCGTGTTCCTTGGTTTTCAAGATGTTGTTGAGTAATGTTATTTAACAAACCTCTGAGGCTTTCACAGAACAGCTATATTTATAATAGGAATTAAGTACACACCAATTTTTAGAACAGTTGGAGCACTTTTGATTTGTGTAGAATCAATTTGAACCCCAATCAAATGCTTTAAAAGATTCAAAGAATCGGACACTCTTATGATACTCAGTAGAGATGAGCAAAGTTTTGAAAGATTTTATTCGGCTGATTCTCTGAAATTCAACAAGAAATTGGCCTCTCAGTGTGGAGGCTTGGATGTTAACCTTTCCCCGACCGGCAACATTATATTTATGCCGGTGGCCGAGCGTTTAAAAATGGCGCCCGCTGGTACAAGCAGCGGTTGTCATGGCAGCCGGATGTCTACTGTTTTAAAACTCAGACACATGACAATAAAGTCCACAACCAGCAGTAATGGCAGTCATGGACTCTTAACCCTTCAGATGATGTTACCCCATACCAGCAACAGACCCTGTTTGGTCACCCTACCATATGGCAGATAGTTTTCAGGCTTCTGTCCCTTTTGGCAATAATCCAGCAGCCATGTTTGTTCCATCCACCATGTTCTACTCATCTGGTTTTAACCCTAACACATTTTGAAAGCAAATTAGGTTCATAGTATGGAGGGATCTCCAACCTTACGGAGGGAGCCACATGAGTTAAAATTTAGTTGCACTACACAGTGACATTGAATTTGTTTAAAATTAGTTGTGCTAACAGAATGTGTACATTTTGGACCGGCTGGTGGAGCGATTTGTCTAGGGATGGGGATTGCAATACAGACGCAGAATAATTTTTTCGTGAACATATCATATTAGCGATGATGAACTTGGCTCCACTGCACACTTGTACAAGATGAAATATTTAAATAATTGTATCATTAAAATAATGGACTCACTCTGAATGTTGGTGCAGTAGAACATGATGCACACAGTGATATATTACACCTGCAGATGCACTAATTACAGCTCTAGCGTGTATTAAAGGTTCATCATAAAGTTAAGAAGCTCGTAGTTGGATCTTTAACCGTAGCCTGATATTGATTCTATGCAATGCAACAGCTAGCAGAAGCCATTCGCTGTGATAAATTTCACTGCACTGCACAACTGAACAGGGCAAGATATTTAACCATGGCCTAATACTGGCACTAGGTAACGCAACCGCTAACAGAAGTCATTCGCTTTGATAAATTTCTTTCCCCTTAAACAGAGCTAAAGATTTAACTGTGGCCTAATACTGATGCTATGTAATGCAACAGCTTACAGAATTCATTCACTATGATAAATTTGGCTCCACTGCACAGTTGAACAGGGCAAAATACTTAACCGTGGCCCAATACTGATGCTATGTACGTAAGAGCTAACAGAATGCATTTACTATGATTAGGGATGAGCGAACTTCAAAACTTTAGTTCAGGTTCGGCTTTCTGCTGAATTGCATTATGGATTCCGTTACCATGGACCATAACAAAATTCCATATATAGAATGCAGAACGGAATGACTTTAGAAGCATTCCATTCTGCATTACATCATAATAGAAGTCTATGGCAAGCATAACGGATCCGTCCGATTTCCATTATGCAATATACTGTTATTGATTCAACTACATTATCATTAATTTTATTTTTATTATTTTCTAAATTTCATGTCTGTTATAATTGAAAAATCCAATAAAAATCATTCTAAATGCATGTGTCAAGGACGTTCCCGTGACAGGTGGCAGGAAAACGGTGAGACTGGCAACAGGTGGTTTGATCTGACAGCTTTCCTTGTGGATCATAGGCGTCTGTGTTGTTTCTGGTAATAGCCACACCCCTTGCCTCAGGTGTTGCTAATGTGGTCATTTAACCTTCCTTATTTATAGTTGCTTCTCCCACTATGCTGTGCGGTTTATAGCTTCAGTTTCAGTTGTGGATCGCTGGTGTGTGGATCTCGGTGGAGTTCCTGGTGCTTCCATTGCTCCTTTGAAGTTAAGTCTTTCCTTTTCCTTTGCATTTTGTTTGAGTTCTGTGTGATGCATTTCCCTGTCATTTGTATTAAGGCCTGAGGAAGACTCCTGTTTGAACTTCCTTTTGGAAGAACAGGTTGTCTCAGTCCTGACATTAGTACCAGGGTCCTATAGGGTGAGTTAGGCCATTAGGTATTCTGTTCATACTGGTAGTTAGTCATGACTTTGATTAGGGTTTTACTATGAGGTGTCCATTTCCTTTCCCTAGTTTTCGTGGCCTTATTCCCTCACCCCTTTCCCTCCTGTGTTCGGTGTGGTGTTTCCCTCCCACATCCGAACGTGACAGCAGGAGTCCTCTTCCACACCTGACATCTGATGTATCAACCATGTGAAACTAGCAATTTCTTACTCAGAACTCCAACACTCTTTAAGAGGATGGGGCAACCAACGGGTAAAGTTACAGCAGATAGGACATCTTGACTCACCAAAGTCCTGAAATTTGTGGTTACCAGATAACGCACTGCAACTATTCTTTTGAAATTATGACAAGCTTATTCCAAAATACCATCTCTCTCTACTTGAGGGGTCAGAATAACCAATAGGCAAGTTATCATGATCAGCAGATGGGTCTTCTTGCTGCATCTTTGAAGTCTTAAAACGTACATTCACCAAATAATACATTGCACTTGTGCTGTTGAAACTAGCGTTTACTTACTCCAAGAGATGTATATAAGGTGGCAGGGAAACCAATGTGGGAGGGCACATAAGCGAGTTGGAGGGAACCTACAGTACATTACAAACACCTTATTATTAGTGGTGCTGAGCGAATTGAAACATCTGAAGTGGAATTTGATCCGAAGTTTAGGAAAAATTGTAATATAATCAAGCGTTATGGTAACAAATAATTTTTCCTTAAATTTCAGCTAGAGTCATTAGATAAGCGTTGATGTCACCACGTGATCATGCTCCTAGAATGAGGTGACATCATCACGCTTACCACAGGTATTTCTGCAGGTCTATTTTAATCAAGAGAGGAGTGGACTGCCTCTGTGCAAGCAAGTGGATGAGGTAAGTGATTTTTTTTTTTAAAACACAAAAGGCCCTTTTGCACTAGGGCAGGCATGTCCAAACTCTGGCCCTCCAGGTGTTGCAGAACTACAACTCCCATCATGCTCTTCTGTAGGTTGATAGCTGTAGGTTGTCTAGGAATGATGGGAGTTGTAGTTTTGCAACATCTGGAGGGCCGGAGTTTGGACATGCCTGCACTAGGGTATTTCTGTTTTTAACGGCTGTTAGACATATGCATTTCTGTCTAAGCGGCCATTTAAAAATGGTCACACTGATTGATAGGCTGAATAGGGTTTTAACTGTCCAGATATTTACCAGTTAATTATTGAGGTGCAAAACCTACATTCGCATCTAATCAAGTCTGTCAGTTACACCTTTACAGCCTCCCTGTCTATTTTAGAGAGCCACAACTATATTGGTATTTTACCTTGTTTAGAGAGATCATGGTAGCAGACATGATGTGAGTTGTAGTTTTGCACAGGTTGGTAAACCCAGGTCTACAGTTTTGTAAAAAGTACAGTAATAAATGTTTTCACATTAAAAAGGGCTCCTTTAACATTAAATACTTATTAACATTTAATAATTTGCCTAAACAATACTCATCTTTCCATGAATTGCCTAGGCAAAGTATATATAGAATAGTGTTGAGCGTAAATATTCGAATAGCGAATTTCTTTTGCGAATATCGGCACTTCGCAAATTCGTGAATATTGCAAATATAGCGCTATATATTCGCTATTTCGAATATTCATTTTTTTTTTTTTTTACGTTGTTAATCCTTGTTGCTCTCTGGTTGTCTAACTTGTCTTCCCACTTCCCAAAAGCTGTTCTTACCTGTCCAGAGGATTCCTGTCTTCCTGCCCACTCTAGTCAATGCCCGTTGCCGCTTCTGCCGACTTCCCGTGTGCATGGGAACGCCTCCATGCTAAAATATACTGTCGGATGTGAGAATCACGATCTCACAAATTTGACTAAGTTGTAATCGCAATGCAATTAATATAACCTGAATTACTCGCATTGCGAATTCAACTTAGAGCTGGGTTCCTAATGGTTGTATTGCTAGAATATAACGAATATCACAAATTCACGAATAAAGCACTATATTCTCAATCTTCGTTATATTCTAGCAAGCCAACCATTAGGAACCCAGCTCTAAGATCAATTTGCAATGCAATTATATGTTCGCTTCGTGAATGAAACTTAGAGCTGAGTTCCTAATGGTTGTTGCTACAATATAACGAAGATTGAGAATATTGTGCAATATTAGGGATATTCGTTATATTCTAGCAATACAACCACCATTAGGAACCCAGCTTTAAGTTGAATTCACAATGCGAGTATATGTTCGCATTGCAAATTAAACTTAGAGCTGAGTTCCTTATGGTTGTATTGCTAGAATATAATGAAGATTGAGAATATAGTGCTATATTCGTGATATTCGTTATCTTTGTCAATTCTAGAAATACAAGTTACAACCATTAGGAACTCAGCTCTAAGTTTAACTCGCAATGCGAATATAAATTTGCGTAACATTCACAATATATAGAATATTCGATTTTGACAAATATATGACAAATATTCAATCGAATATTCGCGAAATATCGCGAAATCGAATATGGCACCTCCCGCTCATCACTAATAAAGAAATAACACAGACATTCTATACTTTGCCCAAATACTTTAGGTATTCTAAAGAATGAATTGGTATTTTATACAATGCCTGCATTTCATACATTGCCTGTCATATATGCATTCATAATATTTCAATCCACACTTGCTCTACACACTATACTACAATACTGCAACTAAGTATCAGAAAAACATTGCATTTGCAAAATGACTTAATAACTTATGTAGATTCATTCTATAGGTACCCTGTAAACTATTGTTGAAAATGGACAAAAGCAATAAAATGCCTCAATAACATACTAATGATTTTGTGAGTGTCTCCATGCATTAGTTTTTTTTTTGTTGAAAGACAGGAATACAGACTGATCACTTCGTTCTAATGATATGACTAACACTGTTATAATACACTGTATAAGGCTGGCTCTTTGTCAACCTGGAGCCATTTTGTTTCCCCATTTTCTGCCTAGACCTTGGCTAGATGATAAGTGTAAATGCTTTTCACAAGTATAATGAGATGCAAAGAATTTTCTTGAAGGCATTCTATAATTGTTCATGGTTGAGAAACCTAAAGCTTAAGTACATCATGATTTCTCTCTTGTATCTTACTGCATTTTAATTGTGTCAATTTATTGTGTGAAATTATAGAAAATGTTATTATTTCCTTTGAGTCAGGTTCTGATTCTGTGTTTGTATCTTGATGCTAGTGGTCGGAGGGGCGTATCTAACCGCTCATGGGCCCTGGTGCAAGAGCTCAGCTTTGGCCCCCCTTCCATCAGTGCTTTGTGTGTCTTCTTATGGGGCACAAGTGTCTTTGGGCCCCTTCAGGCTCCTGGGCCCGGTAGCAACTACTACCTCTGCACCCCCTATAGCTACGCCCCTGTTCGGAAGCAAGAAAAGCAGAGAGAAAGTGAATTGTTCTTCAGCAGATACAGTATCTGTTTATATCTCTTTTAACTCATTCAGGCTTCCTCCAAACACACTTTTTGTATGACTTAGTCTTTTAAAACACATTATGAATTTCATGAGTTTTTTTAAAGGCTTTTTTGGTTTTTATTCACAAATTTTATTCACACATATTTTTTTTCATTTAAAGAAATCTATCGAAAAACAATAGATTGTTGTTCCACCTTGCTGATTCTTTCCGATAGATTCTCTCCATGTTATGATAGCTATCGAAAAAACAAATCTATTAGGTGAGACCATATGGGATAGAGGGGGACATCCAGTGCTCTGGGATATATAGTTTTCCATCATTTGATTCAGTATTTTAGTTTGAAAGGCAGTTTAAAGAACACATATGATGACTGACAAATATAGCGGATGCCTTTAAGAAATCTGGAATATTTTACAACTCCAGTTAGCTACATCCTTTTTAATAGAAGCAACTGTCTAGAAGTGTCTAAAGATGAGTACATTTTCCAAAATTAGTTTTGGGTAACATTCAGTCGAATGAGCTGTCAAATTATATTCAGTCTGAACAATTTGTTTCTGAAGTGCTCCAATTGCCCTGAAAAGTCATGTATGACACTCTAAGGCAGTGATGGCTCTAAGGCAATGATGCTACTTTCATTTCTATGAAGTTCTGCGTACAGCCAAGCAAGTGTACATCTTGGGAGCGGTAGTTTTACCACAGCTGGGCTGCCGGAGAGCATTAATAATGACAAAGGGACAGTGACATATATAGCTGTAACAAACAGTGTGTTTAAAAACACGGTGCACTGTTAAGTCTTTTATAGTGTTGATCGAGCATCCAAGTGCTCTGGCCGACCACATCAGGATGCTTGGGTGCTCTACAGAGCACCGAGTATAATGGAAGTCAAAGGGAGAACACGAGCATTAAACCAGGCATCCCCTGCTCTGAAGAGGGGAGGGTGCCTGGTTCATAGTAAAGGTCATAAATTGATGGAAACACCACCGAAATGGTTCGGGACAGCATGAGGGGGATGTCTGGATGCATCTTAGACTCCCAGGTCGTTGCTGGCAACGATGTTGTCCGAGTAGTACGCCACTTTTGCAGACTGACAATAATACGCACAAAACCATAGATAAAATTGATTTTAGAGGTAAAATTGTTAGGAAACATTCTTTCCTGTATATTTTCTTGTATATAAAGTGCAAGTGCTGCCAAAGATTACAAGCAAGAGGCACTTCGATACAACCTGTATATCACATAAAGGAGGGTCTCATTCACATTGTGGTACAATTGTTCATGTAGTGGGACTCCTACACTCATGAAGCTTATGCACTAAGTGAAAGGGCTGCCAAAATTTACAAGGAACCGGCACTCCAATACACCCATTGTTACACTTAAAGGAGGGCATCATACGCACCCTTGAAAAATTATGACTGATGGCCTGCTGGTGACCTTCAAAAACATTTGGAGCAAGGGCCTGCTGATCTGACCCTCTAAAACATTAGGGGTGAGGTCCTGCTGGTGAGCTGACCCTCTAAAAGGTTCTAGGTGTGGGCCTGCAGGTGAGCTGACCCTGTAAAACATTGTTTGCGAGGGCCTGTAGGTGACGTGACCCTGTAAAAGATTGTAGGTGAGGGCCTGCTGGTGAGCTGACCCTGTAAAACATTATATGCGACGGCCTGCTGGTGAACTGACCCTGTAAAACATTATATGAGAGGGCCTGCAGGTGAGCTGACCCTGTAAAACATTATATGCGAGGGCCTGCTGGTGAGCTAACCCTCTAAAAGGTTGTATGTGAGGGCCTGCAGGTGAGCTGACCCTGTAAAATATTAGATGCGAAGGCCTGCAGTTGAGCTGACCCTGTAAAAAATTATATGCGAGGGCCTGCAGGTGAGATGACCCTGTAAAACATTATATGCGAGAGCCTTGGCTACTGAGACTGGACTTGGTGGAAGACAAGGTGGTGCTTAACCGGCTTCAAGCATTTTCTGCTGCAATGCAACCGAACACCTGGTCGCACTGGTCTGACTTCAAGAGTGGTGTCCTGCGCCGCCCTGCAAACTGGGACATGAAGCTAGGTATCATGGATGATTGTTTTTCTTGTGCTCTGGCAGCAGGCACAGTTTCAACGCGCCCAGGGCCACAGCCTCTGCGCACATCACGGCCACTTCCCCGTCCCTTACTGCTCGTCTTCTTTATAGTAAATGTTATATATGCTTGAAAGTATGTCACATGTACAGTAGTGTACAGTAGCTTAGGATTTGGAAGTGTATGCTCAAAAAGATTATTTGAGTATTTGGTATGTGGAAATGTCACACAGGAGATAGCCCGCAGATAATGTCAATGCTGTCACCCTATGAGAGGTCTTGCATGTGAGCTGACCCTTTAAAACATTATATGCAAGGGCCTGCAGGTGAGCTGACCTTGTAAAACATTATATGTGAGGGCCTGCTGGTGAGCTAACCCTCTAAAAGGTTGTAGGTGAGGGCCTGCAGGTGAGCTGACCCTGTAAAACATTAAATATGAGGGCCTGCAGTTGAGCTCATCCTGTAAAAGATTATAGGTGAGGTCCTGCTGGTGAGATGACCCTCTAAAAGGTTGTAGGTGAGGGCCTGCAGGTGGGCTGACCCTGTAAAACATTATATGCGAGGGCCTGTAGGGGAGCTGACCCTGTAAAACATTATATGGAAGGGCCTGCAGGTGAGCTGACCCCATAAAGGATTGTAGGTGAGGGCCTGCTGGTGATTTAACCCTCTAAAAGGTTGTAGGTGAGGGCCTGCAGGTTATCTGACCCTGTAAAATATTAAATGCGAGGGCCTGCAGTTGAGCTGACCCTGTAAAAAAATATATGCGATAGCCTGCAGGTAAGCTGACCCTGTAAAACATTATATGTGAGGGCCTGCTGGTGAGCTAACTCTCTAAAAGGTTGTAGGTGAGGTCCTGCAGGTGAGCTGACCATCTAAAAGGTTGTAGGTGAGGGCCTGCAGGTGGGCTGACCCTGTAAAACATTATATGCGAGGGCCTGCAGGTGAGCTGACCCTGTAAAACATTATATGCGGGGGCCTGTAGGGGAGCTGACCCTGTAAAACATTATATGCGAGGGCCTGCAGGTGAGCTGACCCCGTAAAAGATTGTAGGTGAAGGCCTGCTGGTGAGCTAACCCTTTAAAAGGTTATAGGTGAGGGCCTGCAGGTGAGCTGACCCTGTAAAATATTAGATGCGAGGGCCTGCAGTTGAGCTGACCCTGTAAAAAATTACATGCGAGGGCCTGCAGGTGAGCTGACCCTGTAAAACATTAGCTTTGATCAGTTCCTCCCATTTATGCCACTTTATTTCAGTGATTTGTTTCTATATATGTATTGAATGTGCCATTGCATTTTACTGGTAACATTCTGTTGCACCTGGTAGCCTGTGTCACATGGTCTGTTATAGGTGGGGCTTGCAGCCTTATTCTTTACCTCGCATTTCATTAGTGATCCTACTATGGAGGTATGTGGGAGCCTGGCTGTGAGTAGGATCTGAGCACCTATCAGACCTTGTTCTCACACCATATGTAGTCTAGTGGTAGGAACCCAATGCCACACTGATACACCTTGACGGTGGTGCAAAAGGGCTCTGATATGTTCCTGACTGGAATATGTTAGCGAAAGTCTCAGCTTTTAACATCATCTTGAGGTATTAGCCAGCATTGTTAGTTGCTTATCATTGTGGTGCACCTTTTTCATTGATTTATGTATTTTCATGTATTTTCATATTTCCATCCACAGATTATTCCATGTTGTGTAGGATGTTTTTGTGGAGCATGTGGTCTGCACCAATATCCTCCAGTGTATACATTTTTGCTGGGGATTGCCGTTAGCAGTGGACCACATGTGTAGTGGGAGAGTAGTGGGAGAGAAATTGGGATCAAGGACAGGGACTCCTATAGCAGTGTAACCAGATGAATCTGCAAGCATTTCAGTGTGTTTAAGCCCCGCCTCTGTCCTGAACTTTCTGTTCAGTTTGTGTGTGACATCAGGCACATTCACCTAGCCATTCTGTAACCAAAGATGGAGAAGAAATAGGGAAAGAAAAAGCAAGACCGCTCTTAAACTGCTTAGGGCAGCAGTTTGGGGGTACTTGTAGACATAGTTGTGTGTGCACTATGGGTTAAAACCATGCCATAAGGCAGACAACTTTCAGAAGGTGAATTATAATGACATGGACAAACAGTTGTAATGTGCTTTGGTAACAGAGATTCAAAGTACAGGTATAGTTGTGCAGCTGGAGTAACACTTTGGTAAGTTAGTGGCTGCTACTCAGGCACTAGACCACAACGCACACTAGGGTCAATTTTATAGGAAGCCAGTTTGCAAATTTGTATATTTTTGGAATGTGGGAGGAAACCGGAGTACTCTGAGGAAATCCACACAAACAGAGGGAGAACATACATCCCTGCAGATGTTGTCCCTGGTTGGATTCAAATGCTGCAAGGCACCAGTGCTAACCACTGAGCCACTGTGTTATGGAGATGCATGGACCTTGTAGGGCTAAAACACAATGCTAAAGAGCTGGGTGTACATCATTTCTCGTAGAGGATCTCATATTGGGCTCACTCCAAGAGTACAACAGGCAGTCTTAAAAGAGATAGAAAAAAATCAAATCTCCATTTACATGGAAGAACAATAGAAAATTTCTTATTGATGCTGTGTGAATTGTATTTTCATCAACATAATTTTTTGTATATTCAAGGGTACACTTATTTTTTCTCCCTGCACTGTGGATGTTTACGTAATGTACTCAGTAAAAGACATGAATGGCCACAACTGTTAACATTTTATTAGTTATGTTAGATTGTGTTTGTCTATAATTGTGACTGCAGAAATGTAGGTAATTTCAAAGGGTTCACTTACTTTTCTTGCAACTGTATGGTCTTCTTTTAATTAACTTTTTTTTAAATTGTTCTTGTGTTGCCATAGTTGGAAAGCTACAGTATAACATATTTATTTTTCCACTGAGCTGTGTGAGGTCTTATTTTATACAGGGCAAGCCATAGCTTTCATTATGACCATTTTGGCCTACATTTGACTTTTTGATCACTTTTTATTCCATTTTTTATGAGGCAAGATGAACAAAAAGCTGCAATTCTGGATTTTTTTTGTCTTTGAATGTGCAGTATAACTGACATGTTAACTTTAATCTATTGGTTCATACTATTAGGCTGAATTTAAATATTGAGAATTTAAAAAGTATGGTTTAGCTCTTCTTATGGCTCATGGGTGTATTAAGGCATTGTACAATCTCCAAATTCATATGGGAATTTATGATGCCATACTGTACATATGAAGGTATCACAATTTTTTAAAATGTTTTGTTCTATTTGAATCCAGCTGAAAAAAGTGGCATATGCCATCTGATGTTGCATTATGAAACTATTGAAGCTTGTTGCTAGGTGAGACTATGGCTTAGAGTTACTAATCCTATAAGTGGATTAATAAATTTGACTAGGCTGACTAGACCTGCACCATATTTATCACAGTGGCTCACAGTGGATGATAAATTTGTTGCAGGGATAGACATTTTTCTCTAACTTCATACTAACTGGCAGCTGGCTTACTTAAAATTATGCATGTTTGGTCATGTCCATTTCCCTTGAAGTGTCAACCCTTTCCAAAAAGCTCCATTCCCTTTCAGCAAGTCAGAGGGATTTTAGGAGCTCTGGGCCTACATCCATGCTTTGGTGCCCTATGGAGAGTCCTTGCTTAGGAATTGTGCTTGAACACGCATGGATATATTGTTATGGACCCCTAGGTTCAGATGTTCTACTCAGAATACTTTCCCCAAGCTTCTTCGCAGTTCTATCCCACAAGCATGCATATTTTACCTGGTTAGGATCGGGTTAATTTACAAAGCAGACACTTTTAAACTCTGGATTTCTTTGTTAGGGAGCTAATGAATAGAACTGGTGGAAAATGTACACATATTACCAATAAACAGTGACATTAATTGAATTCATCTTTTCAATTATGTACAATTTTCAGGTTAATATTCAATTTGTTTTCATATACGTCTAATTACTAAAAAGAAATCTTCCACATTTCTCTTTGTTCTAGCAGGTGCGCTACATACAGATAAGTTTTGATTGACGGCAGTGGGGCAGGAAAGCTTGGATTCCTCGTCCCAGGTTATTTAATTCACTACTGACATTTGTTTTCCTTTGATATGTTGTTCTTGAGCTATTCTTCGTTACTGAGTCATTTTCCATATGCAGAAGCGTTCTTTCTGTTTGCACATTGTAATGTTGTTAAGGGGGCTTTTGAAGGTTTGATATTTTTCTTCCAGGATCCATTAGAGATGAAATAACATTCTGTTCTGCATCATAAGTGCTGGAAATGAACAAAATATATCCTGTTAGTTTCTTGGTTCGATTACTTTGTGCACCTGTTTGCTTACACAGACATATTCTTGTGTATTGTGCATCTATCATGTATTATTAACCTTGCTGTCTCAGCTCGGTTTAGCTTGGATAAATATGATGTTGCAAAGTTATACTCATCAGGGTACAAAATCCTACCAGTGGTTCTGAAATGACTAATTTAGTACAGAAAAGATGATTCCATAATGAGAGGTAAGGAACAGAAATAAGCTTTTAAGTTCTTTCTCTTCCCCTTCTAAAGTACCTGAATAGTCTATTCAGGTACTTTGCATTTTTGTATTATCATTATCATTATTTATTTTATTGATTTATATAGCGTTCTGCAGCAGCACAGGCCAGATGTCCAGCAATTGTCATCACTTACTTTGGTCCCAGCCCTATTAGAGCAGGGGCTACGTGGTAAAATGTGTTGCACAATATGACAATTGTGTGACTTTGTATCTAATGACTGTCAATCGTGTCTCAGTGCAACACTCAACGTGCCACACAACAATTACAGAAAATCGAACACAGCTGGATTTTTGGTCATGTGACCACCTTGCAGTGACATTTCTTCGACTTGTCTGTGTTTTTAGAGCCAAATTAGAGTCTTAAAAATGTCGGGCAGCAGCAAGGTGCAGTCAAGTCTCACAAATAATTTTTCCTCCTGTGACTTTTCTCAAACTTGCTGTTGAATGACACATGTCACTGTGTAGCCCTGGTCCTGCACTTTTGCTGACCTATTAAAATTAATCCATCTGTATGCTTTTGGAGTGTGGGAGTAAACCAGAGGAAAATCAAGCAAAGATGAGACAAGTGCTGCAAGGCAACAGGTCTAACCATTGAGTCACCGTAACAAATCACAACTGTTTCTCAACAGGACTGAGAAAAGTAGTCTATCATGCTGATCTATGAGGAAAAAAAATTAGAGTATCTATTTTTTTTATAATACAAGTCAAAGGCAGATGTTATATATTGGCATATAGGGGCACATTTATTAAGACCAGCGTATAAGACGCCGGCCTTTCTAAGCCCCTGCACTGGCGGTGGATCCTCCGAAGTTATGCACAGGTGTCGTCCTCTACATAACTTTGGCATATCCACTGCCGATTCTAAATTTAAGGCAGCTTCCTAGCTGTCTCACATTTAGACAATTTTCTACGCCTAAACCAGAAACCTAGAAAATGGTAAATGAGACGGGCCTGCTGGGCCGTCCCTTTTCCTGCCCACACCACGCTCCCCTTTTTAGTCCTGGCATGAGCAGGGAAGACGTTGAAGATTCTGCTGCAACTTGGTGTGTGACAGAATCTGCGCCAGATATACATATGCATATATTTTAGTAAAAAAAACTATTTGAAGGAAGAAATGACAAAAATAAGTATACCTCAACCACTTGCTTCAAACAATGAAAGCAGTGAGAAATAAACTTGGCTACTGGGCTAGAAAACCTAAGACTATTCATAAACTAAGTAGACTTCAATATAAATGAGAACAGGGGAACATATATATCATGTAAATGTTCACTGGAAGAACAATAGGTGCAGGTTCAAGTACTTCTTTAATGTTGTCTGGAAATACACAAAAATTGTCTTTTATGAAGTCTCCAGTAATATGCTTTTAGCTATAGCTATACCGTAGTAAAAACATTACTTTTGGATATGGCTAGTGAACAGACTAAACAAGCTAATTGGCAATCATGTTGACTATTCTACTAATGGTTTTGGATTGGGCTTGCAGTATATAAAAGTCATCTACACAGAGTGGAAACTCACCTTAGAACTTGTATCAAGGGTATATTTTGAACAGACGGCTAACAGTGTTTAAAATCAGAACCTCATTTCATTTTTATGTAAAAGATACAACATATGTTGCTTGTTTTTCTTAGAAATCATACAGTGGATATTAACAGTTGGAAAGAATAAAGGCTGATCAAGGACACACATAAGTTGACATTTTTGGGAATTTCAGAGTCAGCCATGCACAGATTTGCTATAAAATACATTCCCATGTTAGTTACTAATTTGTAAATAATACTTGTACATCATGACCATGTGCAATAACACAAATATAATAGAAACCACCTCCATAATATAAAAACCATTCAGTATAATGAAACCTCTATATAAGGTCTCCTGCATACGACCGTATTTTGCAGTCTGCAAAATAAGGATACTGTCACGGACATTCCCGCGAAAGGTGGCAAGAGATCGGTGAGACTGGCAATGCGTGGTTTGATCTGACGTGTTCTGTTTGGATGAAATGACGTCTGTGATGTTTCTGGTGCTTTCAAGACCTTCTTTCACCAGGTGTGGCTATGGTGGTCATTTAACCTTCTCTATTTATTGTTGTTTCTCCCACTATGCTATGCGGTTTATAGATTCAGTTTTAGTTGTGGATAGCTGGTGTGTGGATCTCGGCTTAGTTCCTGGTGCTGCTATAGCCACTTGAAGTCAAATGTTTTCTTTCCCTTTTGTATTTTGTTTGGGTTATTTTGCGTGTTGCATTTCCCTGTCATTTGTATTAAGGCCTGAGGGAGACTCCTGTTTGTCCTTCCTTCTGGAGGAACATATTGTCTCAGTCCTGATATTAGTACCAGGGTCCTATAGGGTGAGTAAGGACATTAGGTATTCCTCTGGGGTCTGTTCATACTGGTAGTTAGTCAGGACTTTGATTAGGGATTTACTAGGAGGTGTCCATCTCCTTTCCCTAGTTTCCAGGCCTTATTCCTTCACCCCTTTTCCTCCTATGTTCGGTGTGGTGTTTCCCTTCCACACCCGAATGTAAAAGATACTGGCTGTATGCATCCGGTAATTTCCAAGGGCTCCATAGTCAAAATGCCCATTCATGTCTGCAAAACGGACAAGCAAAGGACATGTTCTGGTTTTTCAGGATGGCCATGTGTACATATGGATACATAAAGCACATGGTGTGCTGTCCGCATTTTTTGTGGCCCTATTGAAATAAATGCAGATCGGATGCAGAAAAAAATACAGTCATGAGGCCTCAGAACACCCCTGATATACACTAACTTCTTTTTCTATATGTACTTTCTCATTCTTTGAGAAGATCACCCCTCTAGAGGACCAAGAATTAATTCCAATTCTGAGTATAGTAGAGGTTTTATAGTATATAGTTACTCTTTGCTGAGAACACTTTCTTGACAATGTCTTAATCACTGAACCTGGATTTGTATTTATTGCTTCCACAGAATACAGATCACAAACGTTTTGTTCCCTGGCTTTTTTTTTTATTTACTCATAAGGTCTACATTGTAGTAAATGGGATTTAACTGTCTGACTAGACCTAAAAAGGCCTTAATGATCAGCAATCTTTTTTATGTTTTGCTTATTTGTATTGCAGCAGCCATAACCTTTTTATTTTTTATTGACATGGCTGTCTGAGGCCTTGTTTTTTTAAGGTTAAAATTCTATTATTTAGATTTTTTGTTTATTTTTTGCGCCATTCATGTTTCACACTAAATAATCTGATAAAAAATGTTTACGGTTATAATGGTCATGTTAATACCTGTGTGTATTTTTTTTTATTAATGTGTGTACCCAAAAAATGTATGTTATACTAAATAATGGCATTTTGTATTTTTGGGGGGTTTTCTGCAGTGTTTTCTTTATTTTTTATTAAATTATTTATGGTATTTAAAAAATCTCATTATAGGATTACTATTTTCTAACTATATTTCAAATTTATAATTTGTTGCATAGTGCTGTATGCTAATACATTATATTCTGCATCACTATGGCACAGATTGATGTTAGGACAACGTTAGTGGGCCCTAGGGCTCCCACAATCTCCAATCAAGTCACTGGGTGACCTCATCATAGTGGGGATTCTCCTTGATCCTGGCATGGTATGGGCTGTGGCGATCAAATGGTTAAGAGCCAGGATTGGAGGTTCCTCCAACCCCAGCTGTGAAGCAGAAACCTGTGCTAAGAACTGCAGCTATTAATAACAATAAGTTCTTTGTGCAGGTTGATCCCCCTCTACTGCAGTAAGGCCAACAAATGTTGCTGCAGAATGAGGCCCCGTATCGTCTGGCATCAAAAGAACGTGGGCAGTCATCAAGGTGTTAAATGTTCCTTGCCACTGTTTACTTAATTAATTAAGTATGAATCTGTATATAGATCTGTATATCCTCCATTGAGTTCACAGGGGAAAAACACCAGATGAAAACCACATAGGAAAACAAACTCCATAGAAACTCTCTCGAACCACCCCCCCTCGAACCAGATGTTTGCATCTCTTACAGTAGCCGCTACAACAAAGTGTTTAACCTACTATAGCCTATTTCCTAAAGTTTTTTCATTGGTAGCAGTGTGCAGTATTATGTTCTTTTATGAACATGCCTTATCGTTCTAGATCTTCCTAAATATTGGGAAAAAATTTAAAGTGTTACAAATAAATTGTGTATACCATAAAAAACAATAAATAAATAAGTAAAAGCTGCACTGTGTTTTATACTGTTGTAATACTCATAGTTCAAAGTGAGTAGATACAAATATATTTAAGAATTACTATGTTAGCATAATTCAGTCAAAAGACGGAGTCTTATGCAGTAAACCCTAATCTGAATCTCTGTAGTGTTTACTGACAAAGAACTAACCTTTTCTCTGCACAGGCAGCTGTTGATTTGTAAGCGTGGCTCATTTTTTGTTTAATGAGTTGTGTGTTATGAAGTGGAACTCACTTTCCCTCAGGACTGTCTGCTGTCACTTCTATTAATTTATTTGATACAGCAAACAATGTTTTTGGATAATATATATAACCTGCCAAGAGAGCTTGGATTACATGAGCATTGCCTAGTACTAGAGCAACCTATTGACATTGAGGTCTTGGATTCAGTTCTTGAGAAGTACAACTGATCGAACTAATGATATTTACCTTCTGTTGCCTGTAAAACTGTTTGGATGTACAGGGAGAATAGGAAAGCATTGGCGTAGCTA
The DNA here is from genome assembly GCA_033119425.1 of Bufotes viridis. Taxonomy (NCBI): domain Eukaryota; kingdom Metazoa; phylum Chordata; class Amphibia; order Anura; family Bufonidae; genus Bufotes; species Bufotes viridis. The sequence continues at coordinate 236,697,998 of CM065590.1, forward strand.
AATATTGTGCAAATAGTTTTTTGTTACCATCATTTTCAAATGTCATAGTTGCTATGACAACTGTAGCTAAATTAGCCATTTGTGAAAATACTTGTATTCAGCGCTCTATTATCTGTCATTCAATAATTTCATGTTTATAATAACTGGAAATCAATGGCTTTCCTCAGAGACAGCTTGTTAAAAGGGCAGGTGTACTGTTGGCAGAACACAACTAATATTTGTTTCTGTTTGATATGGCTTTAAGCGTAAACTAATGGGGAGTTTTAAACATATAAATAAAAATATTATGTAACCGTTTAATTTAAAATGGAAATATTTGTAATTTAATGGCGGATACATCAGGAACAGATGTCATAAGCAGGCAGCATTGACATTGTTTATGTATGTGTGTATGCATAAGATGATGAGATAATCCATAATTCGGCCACTGTAAATTTATTTACTTATTCAAATGGACACTAACTTGTCAATAGGACAGGTGAAAATGAGAAAAGTTGGAATACATATTATTAGCGAAAATACCTCTTTTTCCACTTATCAGCTATTTTTCCCTCCTAAGCTAAACTAAGCTAAGAGTTATCTGCTGAATCTGTCATGAGAAAGCAAGATGGACTGTTAGTTCACTAAAGAATCACATCACAGCTATTTTACATTTAGAACTGGCACAGGATCCGCCGTAATTATGAAGAGGCCTGCGCCTCTTCATGACTTTGGCGGATCCACCACCAGCTATAGGGGTTATTAAGACCCCTTTAAAGTCTATGGATTTCTCTGACATGGAAAAATGATTTTTACATATGTTAATTGTAACCTTCAGTAGAAATGCTTCAGTGATCTAGATGTCATAAACGTTAAACGGAAATTGTACCGTGCTCCACTCTTGTGTGACAAATCTCATTGGGGTCTGTGACTAAAGTGAGCACTGCTGTTATTATTGGTTGTTGGGCTGCTTCTAGATCGCCAAGCATAGTGCCTCTGCTAGGTACTGCAACTGCCACACATTATGTCTTTGTAGAGAACTGTTGTTTTATAATGGAAAGTTCTGTAAGTGCCACTCTAGTTGACTCAATACCAAGAAAAACACTCATGTTAAACTTTCTAAGTCTATGTTAATCACTATGCTATCTTTTCACGGGGCCTTGAGTTCTTCAGAAATCAAGGGGCCTATACAACTTGACAAGACTGACCCCCTAAAGAGCTAAAAAGTCAAGATCTGGAAAATCATGTACAGTTATTTCATGGAGCACCAAAGGGGTTTTTCAACAATTGAACAAAATTGAAAAAAATAAAATAAAATACAATACTGCTGTACTTTCCTTGCAGAACAAAGCTGAATGCTAACCTAAGGACTAAAATTTGAAGGTGTGCTCATTTAAAACGTTACTTTTATTGACATTTATTTAAAAAACTCTACTGTGTTAAAGCAGGAAAATTATGCACTATAAGCCTATAGTGCTGTGAGTATAGGAAGCTGCCCCACTGTCAAGGTGAATAAGCCTAATACAATTGTGAATAAGGGCTCCACAATCACCTACAAGCAGCTATCTTCTAATCTCACCGTAACTGAACAGTAGTTCGACCCGTGCTACATGCTCACACGGGGTGCCACTACTGAATGTACATCCCCAGTATGTTCAGTATGGAAGGTATTGTCTCACACACAGTCTGCGCTTGAGCAGCTGAGCAGGAATCACCGCTGCTACACTGAGCAGCGATTTACTGGATATTGCCTATGCTTCCAGAAAGTAGACTGAACACCGGATGATACGCCACCTTCCATGGATTGCTTATGCTGTTAAAACATGTGCTACACACACTACCTCCACTATTCAATCGGCAAACGCTCAACGCGTTTCTACATATGAATGTTTCGGCCATTCCAGTGCCGGAGCGCTACTCCTATTGAGAGAGGGGAGCGCGTCCTCGTGTTTTTGTGTCTGTTTAATCACTACGTGACACTGCCACTTTGAAAGTAATATGGCGAGCTCCTGATGAAACATTCATATGTAGAAACGCGTTGAGCGTTTGCCGATTGAATAGTGGAGGTAGTGTGTGTAGCACATGTTTTAACAGCATAAGCAATCCATGGAAGGTGGCGTATAAATCCCGGGTATTCAGTCTACTTTCTGGAAATTAGGCAAGATCCAGTAAATCGCTGCTCAGTGTAGCAGCGGTGTATTCCTGCTCAGCTGCTCAAACGCAGACTGTGTGTGGAGACAATACCTTCCATACTGAACATCCTGGGGATGTACATTCAGTAGTGGCACCCCGTGTGAGCATGTAGCACGGGACGAACTACTGTTCAGTTACTGTGAGATTAGAAGATAGCTGCCTGTAGGTGATTGTGGAGCCCTTATTCACAATTGTATTAGGCTTATTCACCTTGACAGTGGGGCAGCTTCCTATACTCACAGCACTATAGGCTTATAGTGCATAATTTTCCTGTTTTACCACAGTAGAGTTTTTTTTTTTTAAATAAATGTCAATAAAAGTAACATTTTAAATGAGCACACCTTCAAATTTTGGAATATTATAATCCTTCAATAGGGTGCAAACTGATGGTAATTAAATTGTGAGCATTAACCTAAGGACTAGAATCACATTCAAAAGGAAAGTGTTCTCTGAAAATGACCTATAGTTTAAATTAGTTTTTTTATGTTAACCATTTTATAAACCGATATAAAATGTATATTTTTAAAAAATCTTAAACTCCTGCAGTTTTTTTGCACTGGTCACTAGGCCTAAAATATGTCAAGATTTTCTGTTCTTCAAAAGCAGCCATATGAGCCATAGACAGAATGGACATGAGGGGACTTTATTGAATTCTGTAGCAGGATGAAGCTCTTATCTCTGGATCCAAGACCAAGTGGTTTAATGTGTAAAAAAAAAACTTCATGGAATATGAGCATAAATAATGCCATTGCCAAATGTGTTTCATCTTTGTGGTAACATATGGGGAGATCCCACGTCAGAAAAGGTTGTCCAAAGTTTACAACATTACGCCTGGCAATTAGCAGCTTTTCCAGCAGTATTTAAACAAAAATACAACTTTGATTTTAGATTGTGATCTGCTTTAGTCTTTTTAATTCTATAAGTTACCTTTAGTGATTTGAGATCAAAAGCAGCATTTCAGATCACAGCTATAAATATTGCATTTGAACTAACAGCAATATAGAACCCAACAAACACACTGTCAGCTAATAGTAATAAAAGAAAAACACAACACAATGTTAGAATGCATGTGAATTTGTGAAAGAGATGCTGCTGATTAGAAGTATTGAGCACATCTAGAAACACTCTCTCTTGCCAACACCTCAGTCATAAGACAACCAAATGACTGTTTACTTGTTGGCTTTTTCAGACGATTCTTAGGCCAGGTGCATGCACAAGAGATGGAAGCTAATTTGTCACTTTGTTCTAGATTACAGCTTTTGACAATCTCTATATAATCTATTTCCTTAATAATTAGTTTTTCTCTCACATGTTTCCATTTTTTTGGAATCCTTTCTTCTAAACAAAAATCAAGTTAATTCCACTTTTAGTACTATGTTGGTTGCAATTTTGCTTTCTTAGTTATTCATCACTTTTAAAAATTTCTGTACCTTCACACCAATTAAAAACTTAATTTTACAAATTTAAAACTGTTTTTACTCACATGTCTGGAGCTTTCTTTTCTGTGGGTGGGCAGCAACTCTTCAAGCACCTCCATCATCCTGGATGCATTGCAATTAGGTTTGTCCCCTGCATAGACAATGTGTCTCACATATAGCCCCAAACATACATATGCAATGGGGGATTATAATAGTGGCATTTGTTATGACAGCCAGGGGCCAACGTCAATGAGGGGGCCATCACCACCCCAAAGGCCATTACATATTAATATTTTCATTTGTCACTCAGCACAGCACTAATGGAAGGAGCGAGGGAGAGGAGAGTGAGGAGGGACTCACGTAGCTTTGACACTTCCTCCAATCAGGTAGCAGCTGAGTGCCTGGCATACTCACCCCTCTCTGACATCCTCAACAGAACTTTTCATCCCAGCGCCAGCATGATCATCCATTTTATGTCATGCTGGGCACGTGTGGAGAGGAAGAACAGAACAGCACTGGCAGAGATTGAGGCTGCTATTTTAGGCAAAGTCAAACAGATTGGCTCTTCCAAAACAGTGGATTTAATCCACACACTACTAGTCTAGTCTACCTCAGAGTGGGACACCAAGTCAGGCTAGCAGTTCTCCTGGAATTAATACAATAAAATTACTGAAAATACTTAAATAATACATTATGATAAATATATTCCCAAATACCTTTCATTAGTTATAACGGTATAACGTTATATCGTGTTGTCTGGGGTGCAATCAGTGGCGCTGTGGTAATAGCCGATTGCATACAAGTGCTAATGTTCATTACCCACCACCCTCCTCTCTGTACTTCATGTCTCTTCATGATCTCCAGCTGAAGTTTGTATCATAATCCCTGACAAGCAGAGTATAGAGGAGGATGAGACAGCTCTGAAGATCAGTGCTTTAAAGTAACTTGTCCTCCTGTGTGATTAGGATAGGTTTTATGTGTACTAATAGGATGGCGGACATTTTATTTTCCCTGATGATTGCTCCCTAGAGAAAATGAGCCATTATCATTAATGAAGAATATTTGGGAATATATTTATAATATTATAGTAAAGTAAAATTCAAATATTTTCAGTCATTTTATTTTATTAATTCCTGGAAAAATTCTGCTTGGCTGCGGAGTGGGAGGGTCATGGCTTAGCGGGACCTGGGGATGGGATTTTTAAATCCGTCTTTTGAGTGTGGCCTGAATGGCCACCCAAACTGTGACCTCCACATCACTCTGCTCCCTTAACAGTGTCATCCACAGTGCCCTTCCCCTTAAAAGCTGACCTATTGCAGTGAAGAAAAATGGCTGGTTTATTATGGAAACCTGGTGTAAAACTGAGTGTATGTGGAGACTAAGGGCCTGCGAGCTTCTATTGCCTGATAAGGGTCATATGACCAGGCTTCTATTGGCTAATGCATTTTTTGGCAATATCTCACGCAGGGATGTCCTTTTGAACAGATCACTCTCAGACAGCAGCCTGCAGCTTACAGAAGTTGATTCTTACCTTCATTTTTTTAATCCCTGATGGCTGCGGAGTGGAAGGGGGCGTAGCGTAGCCCCAATGCAAGAAAAATGGCTGGGTTGTTATGGAAACCTGGTGTAAAACTGTGTGAATGTGGAGACTAAGGTCCTGCGAGCTTCTATTGGCTGATAAGGGACATGTGTGTGTATGGCAGTTGGGATATGAAGTTGGGATATGAAGAGAAAGACCAGCAGGCTTCTATTAGCTATTGTGGGTCATGTGATGTACTATATTCTCATTTTTTGGGAATATTTCAGGAACGGTATGTGCTGGAGAGCTGGGATCCGGTTTAAAACCCTCTCGGACACCTGATGTACCTCTGTGCCAAACTTCGTGATTGTAAATGCGATGGTGGAGATTGCTTTACTGGACATACATACACACACACACACACACACATACATATACTCAGCTTTATATATTAGATTGTGTGTCTTATTTTATTTTGGCTGTTTTTCAACATTTCATGATTAGCATTGAAGCAACCAACATGGAATTTGATTCAAAGATTAGGGAAAATTAGTTTCATCTTGAATCTGAATTTCCTCACGCTTCGTGGTGACAAATAAAGTTTTCCTAAAATGGTGGCTGAAAAGAAAAAAATTATACTCATCCACTTGATTGCATAGGGGCTGCCCACTCCATTCTTGATTGAAGAAAACCCACGATCGTGCCAGCTCCAAACAATGAAAATCGATTTGTGAAGAAGTAATTCATAATGAATCAAATTTCTTGACAAAGTTCGGTAAAGCTGCCGTATTAAATTTTTCAAAACTTTGTTCATTTCTAGTGTTGAGCGAACAGTTCGAGCATCGTTCGGGTTCGTACCGAATTTTGGGGTGTCCGGGACCCGGACCCGAACCCGGACATTTTCAAAAAAGTTTGGGTTCGGGTTCGGTGTTTGTCGATTACTTCCCGCTTTCTGAAGGGCTGCCTACTAATGGCATGGCTGTGATTGGCCAAGTGCAGCATGTGACCCAGCCTCTATTTAAGCTGGAGTCACATAGCGCCGCACGTCACACTGCTCTGATTAGTGTAGGGAGAGGACGCAGCTTCTGTCAGGGCGTGATTAGGCAGGTTAAAGTCAGCAACAGCACCTAATGAACAGATCGATTTACAGCTGAGAATCATTGAACTTCTGCAAGTTACTTGCTCGCTGGTTTTTAGGCTGCACAGAGCGTTTTTTTGTCACTTATTTTCTGGGTTGATCGGTGGCCATTTTGTGACTTATGGTGCGCCAGAAGAAGCTGCCACCAAGTCCATCAATCCATCAATACTAGTTTTTTTTTTTTGCTATATCCTACATCAGGGGCTTAGCTGTGCTAATTGTCACCCCTAGAAACTCAGGAAAGAAATTTCTATATTTTATTAAGGGGTTAAATACAATTGCCCAAATACCAATCCCCTAAATCTGGTGTTCCAGCTTTGGCTAGACAAGTATAATACTGTCTGCTGTCTGGCAAAGGATAGATTATTTTATGGGGTTAAATTCAATTGCCAAAATAGCAATACCATAAATCAGTGGTTTCAGCTGTGGCTGGCAAAATATAATAGTGTCGTCAAAACATATATTTTGTTCTGGGGTGTAATTCACTTGCCAAAATAGCAATACCATAAATCAGTGGTTTCAGCTGTGGCTGGCAAAATAGAATAGTGTCTGCCAAAACATATATTTTGTTCTGGGGTGTAATTCACTTGCCAAAATAGCAATACTCTGAAACTGGTGTCCCAGCTGTTGCATGCCAGGATTCATAGTGTCCGCCAAAACATATATTTTGTTCTGGGGTGAAATTCAATTGCCAAAATAGCAATACCATAAATCAGTGGTTTCAGCTGTGGCTGGCAAAATATAATAGTGTCCGCCAAAACATATATTTTGTTCTGGGGTGTAATTCACTTGCCAAAATAGCAATACCCAGAGTCTGGTGTCCCAGCAGTTGCAGGCCAGGATTCATAGTGTCCGCCAAAACATATATTTTGTTCTGGGGTGAAATTCCATTGCCAAAATAGCAATACCATAAAATCAGTGCTTTCAGCTGTGACTGGCAAAATAGAATAGTGTCTGCCAAAACATTTATTTTGTTCTGGGGTGAAATTCAATTGCCAAAATAGCAATACCATAAATCAGTGGTTTCAGCTGTGGCTGGCAAAATATAATAGGGTCGTCAAAACATATATTTTGTTCTGGGGTGCAATTCACTTGCCAAAATAGCAATACCATAAATCAGTGGTTTCAGCTGTGGCTGGCAAAATAGAATAGTGTCTGCCAAAACATATATTTTGTTCTGGGGTGTAATTCACTTGCCAAAATAGCAATACCCTGAATCTGGTGTCCCAGCTGTTGCATGCCAGGATTCATAGTGTCTGCCAAAACATATATTTTGTTCTGGGGTGTAATTCACTTGCCAAAATAGCAATACCCTGAATCTGGTGTTCCAGCTGTTGCATGCCAGGATTCATAGTGTCCGCCAAAACATATATTTTGTTCTGGAGTGAAATTCAATTGCCAAAATAGCAATACCATAAATCTGGTGTCCCAGCACTGGCTGGCAAACTATAATAGTGTCTGCCAAAACATATATTTTGTTCTGGGGTGTAATTCACTTGCCAAAATAGCAATACCCAGAATCTGGTGTCCCAGCAGTTGCAGGCCACGTTTCATAGTGTCTGCCAAAACATATATTTTGTTCTGGGGTGAAATTCAATTGCCAAAATAGCAATACCATAAATCAGTGGTTTCAGCTGTGGCTGACAAAATATAATAGTGTCCGCCAAAACATATATTTTGTTCTGGGGTGTAATTCACTTGCCAAAATAGCAATACCATAAATCAGTAGTTTCAGCTGTGGCTGGCAAAATAGAATAGTGTCTGCCAAAACATTTATTTTGTTCTGGGGTGTAATTCACTTGCCAAAATAGCAATACCCTGAATCTGGTGTCCCAGCTGTTGCATGCCAGGATTCATAGTGTCCGCCAAAACATATATTTTGTTCTGGGGTGAAATTCAATTGCCAAAATAGCAATACCATAAATCAGTGGTTTCAACTGTGGCTGGCAAAATAGAATAGTGTCTGCCAAAACATATATTTTGTTCTGGGGTGTAATTCACTTGCCAAAATAGCAATACCCAGAATCTGGTGTCCCAGCAGTTGCAGGCCAGGATTCATAGTGTCCGCCAAAACATATATTTTGTTCTGGGGTGAAATTCCATTGCCAAAATAGCAATACCATAAATCAGTGCTTTCAGCTGTGGCTGGCAAAATAGAATAGTGTCTGCCAAAACATATATTTTGTTCTGGGGTGTAATTCACTTGCCAAAATAGCAATACCCTGAATCTGGTGTCCCAGCTGTTGCATGCCAGGATTCATAGTGTCTGCCAAAACATATATTTTGTTCTGGGGTGTAATTCACTTGCCAAAATAGCAATACCCTGAATCTGGTGTTCCAGCTGTTGCATGCCAGGATTCATAGTGTCCGCCAAAACATATATTTTGTTCTGGAGTGAAATTCAATTGCCAAAATAGCAATACCATAAATCTAGTGGTCCCAGCACTGGCTGGCAAACTATAATAGTGTCTGCCAAAACATATATTTTGTTCTGGGGTGTAATTCACTTGCCAAAATAGCAATACCCAGAATCTGGTGTCCCAGCAGTTGCAGGCCACGTTTCATAGTGTCTGCCAAAACATATATTTTGTTCTGGGGTGAAATTCAATTGCCAAAATAGCAATACCATAAATCAGTGGTTTCAGCTGTGGCTGACAAAATATAATAGTGTCCGCCAAAACATATATTTTGTTCTGGGGTGTAATTCACTTGCCAAAATAGCAATACCATAAATCAGTAGTTTCAGCTGTGGCTGGCAAAATAGAATAGTGTCTGCCAAAACATTTATTTTGTTCTGGGGTGTAATTCACTTGCCAAAATAGCAATACCCTGAATCTGGTGTCCCAGCTGTTGCATGCCAGGATTCATAGTGTCCGCCAAAACATATATTTTGTTCTGGGGTGAAATTCAATTGCCAAAATAGCAATACCATAAATCAGTGGTTTCAGCTGTGGCTGGCAAAATAGAATAGTGTCTGCCAAAACATATATTTTGTTCTGGGGTGTAATTCACTTGCCAAAATAGCAATACCCAGAATCTGGTGTCCCAGCAGTTGCAGGCCAGGATTCATAGTGTCCGCCAAAACATATATTTTGTTCTGGGGTGAAATTCCATTGCCAAAATAGCAATACCATAAATCAGTGCTTTCAGCTGTGGCTGGCAAAATAGAATAGTGTCTGCCAAAACATATATTTTGTTCTGGGGTGTAATTCACTTGCCAAAATAGCAATACCCTGAATCCCAGCTGTTGCAGGCCACGTTTCACAGTGTCCGCTAAAACATATATTTTGTTATGGGGTGAAATTAATCTGGCAAAATAGCAATACCCTGACTCTGGTGTCCCAGCTGTTGCAGGCCCATTGTAAATCTGTCCATAAAAGGATACCTTTCATCCAGGGCCTAAATACTTGCCCTAAAAGAGATATTCCCCTAAATCAGTGGTTACTGCTGTGCCTGGATTAGTGTAATACGCTACATAAACAAATAGGCAGATAGTGGTAGGTGCCTGTAAAAAAAGGCCTAAATTTGAAATCAATACATTGGGCCAAATATTTTATTCCTTGTTGTGGTGCTTGGTGAACGGTAACAATGAGGAAAACATCTAGTAAGGGACGCGGGCGCGGTCGTGGTGGTGTTAGTGTACCCTCTGGTGCTGGGAGAGGACGTGGCCATTCTGCCACAGCCACACGTCCTAGTGAACCAACTACCTCAGGTTTCAGTACCCGCCAGAATTTACAGCGATATTTGGTGGGGCCCAATGCCGTTCTAAGGATGGTAAGGCCTGAGCAGGTACAGGCGCTAGTCAATTGGGTGGCCGACAGTGGATCCAGCATGTTCACAACATTATCTCCCACCCAGTCTTCTGCAGAAAGCGCACAGGTGGCACCTGAAAACCATGCCCATCAGTCTGTCACATCACCCCCATGCATATCAGGGAAACTGTCAGAGCCTCAAGTTATGCAGCAGTCTCTTATGCTGTTTGAAGACTCTGCTGGCATGGTTTGCCAAGGAAATCCACCTAGCCCTTCCCCAGTGGTGGAAGACATAGAATGCACTGATGCACAACCACTGATGTTTCCTGATGATGAGGACATGGGAATACCACCTCATCGGAGTCCGCACGTCTCTGATGATGACAAAACACAGGTGCCAACTGCTGCGTCTTTCTGCAGTGTGCAGACCGAACAGGAGGTCAGGGAGGAAGACTGTGTGGAAGACGATGCAGGGGACGATGAGGTCCTAGACCCCACATGGAATGAAGGTCGTGCCACTGACTTTCATAGTTCAGAGGAAGAGGCAGTGGTGAGACCGAGCCAACAGAGTAGCAAAAGAGGGAGCAGGGGGCAAAAGCAGAACAGCCGCCGCCAAGAGAGTTCGCCTGATACTGGCCACCGCCACCAGGGACCGAGCACCCCAAAGGCAGCTTCAAGGAGTTCCCTGGCATGGCACTTCTTTAAACAATGTGCTGACGACAAGACCCGAGTGGTTTGCACGCTGTGCCATCAGATCCTGAAGCGAGGCATTAACGTTCTGAACCTTAGCACAACCTGCATGACCAGGCATCTACATGCAAAGCATGAACTGCAGTGGAGTAAACACCTTAAAAGCAAGGAACTCACTCAGGATCCCCCTGCTCCCTCTTCTGCTGCTGCCTCGGCCTCTTCCTCCGCCTCGGGAGGAATGTTGGCCCCTGCCGCCCACCAAATAGAGGATGTGCCACCGACACCACCACCTGCGTCACCAAGCATCTCCACCATGTCACACGGCAGCGTTCAGCTCTCCATCTCACAAACCTTGGAGAGAAAGCGTAAATTCCCACCTAGCCACCCTCGAGCCCTGGGCCTGAATGCCAGCATTTCTAAACTACTGGCCTTTGAAATGCTGTCATTCAGGCTGGTGGACACAGACAGCTTCAAACAGCTGATATCCATGGCTGTCCCACAGTATGTTGTCCCCAGCCGCTACTACTTCTCCAAGACAGCCGTGCCTTCCCTGCACAACCATGTATCCGATAAAATCAAGTGTGCACTGCGCAACGCCATCTGTGGCAAGGTCCACCTAACCACAGATACGTGGACCAGTAAGCACGGCCAGGGACGCTATATCTCCCTAACTGCACACTGGGTAAATGTAGTGGCGGTTGGGCCCCAGGCGGAGAGTTCCTTGGCGCACGTCCTTCCGCCGCCAAGGATCACAGGGCATCATTCTTTGCCTCCTGTAGCCTCCTCCTCCTACTCGGCTTCCTCCTCCTCTGCTTCCACCAGCTCATCCAGTCAGCCACACACCTTCACCACCAACTTCAGCACAGCCCGGGTAAACGTCAGCAGGCCATTCTGAAACTCATATGTTTGGGGGACAGGCCCCACACCGCGCAGGAGTTGTGGCGGGGTATTGAACAACAGACCGACCAGTGGTTGCTGCCGGTGGGCCTCAAGCCCGGCCTGGTGGTGTGCGATAATGGGCGAAATCTCGTCGCAGCTCTGGGACTAGCCGGTTTGACGCACATCCCTTGCCTGGCGCATGTGCTGAATTTGGTGGTGCAGAAGTTTATTCACAACTACCCCAACATGTCAGAGCTGCTGCATAAAGTGAGGGCCGTCTGTGCGCGCTTACGGCGTTCACATCCTGCCGCTGCTCGCCTGTCTGCGCTACAGCGGAACTTCGGCCTTCCCGCTCACCGCCTCATATGCGACGTGCCCACCAGGTGGAACTCCACCTTGCACATACTGGAGAGACTGTGCGAGCAGCAGCAGGCCATAGTGGAGTTTCAGCTGCAGCAGGCACGCGTCAGTCGCACTGCGGAACAGCACCACTTCACTAGGAGGAGGAGGATGAGGGGTAATTTTAACACTTTCAGGCCAGTCTGTTAGAAGTGGCTCAGAGGGAGGTTTTTTGCAACAGCGGAGGCCAGGTACAAATGTGGCCAGCCAGGGCCCACTACTGGAGGATGAGGAGGATGAGGAGGAGGTGGAGGAGGATGAGGATGAAGCAGGTTCACAGCGGGGTGGCACCCGACACAGCTCAGGCCCATCACTGGTGCGTGGCTGGGGGGATACGGAGGACGATGACGATACGCCTCCCACAGAGGACAGCTTGTCCTTACCTCTGGGGAGCCTGGCACACATGAGCGACTACATGCTGCAGTGCCTGCGCAACGACAGCAGAGTTGCGCACATTTTAACGTGTGCGGACTACTGGGTTGCCACCCTGCTGGATCCCCGGTACAAAGACAATGTGCCCACCTTACTTCCTGCACTGGAGCGTGATAGGAAGATGCGCGAGTTCAAGCGCATGCTGGTAGAGGCGCTCCTGAGAGCAGTCCCAAATGTCACAGGGGAACAGGTGGAAGCCCAAGGCGAAGGCAGAGGAGGAGCAAGAGGTCGCCAACGCAGCAGTGTCACGGCCAGCTCTTCTGAGGGCAGGGTTAGCATGGCAGAAATGTGGAAAAGTTTTGTCTCCACGCCACAGCTAACTGCACAACCACCTGATACGGAACGTGTTAGCAGGAGGCAGCATTTCACTAACATGGTTGAACAGTACGTCTGCACACCCCTCCATGTACTGACTGATGGTTCGGCCCCATTCAACTTCTGGGTCTCCAAATTGTCCACGTGGCCAGAGTTAGCATTTTATGCCTTGGAGGTGCTGGCTTGCCCGGCGGCCAGCGTTTTGTCTGAACGTGTATTACGCACGGCAGGGGGCGTCATTACTGACAAACGCAGCCGCCTGTCCACAGCCAACGTGGACAAGCTGACGTTCATAAAAATGAACCAGGCATGGATCCCACAGGACCTGTGCCTCCCTTGTGCAGAATAAACATTTATAACTGCCTCCCCATCAACCATGTATTCTTGTACTCCGGGGCACTTCTTTATTGAATCCTCATTTTTTTAACTTTACCCTGATCTTGCGGTGCAACCCAAAGTTGAATGAACCTCTCCTCTGTCTGGGTGCTGGTCCGAAATAACTGAGAGTGGCCTTCTCCGTTGGTGGTTGATATGACGCATGATTCCTTGATGTAGAACCTCTCTCCTCTGTCTGGGTGCTGGTCCAAAATAAATGAGAGTGGCCTTCTCTGTTGGTGGTTGATATGATGCATGATTCCTTGCTGTGGGACCTGTATCCTCTGTCTGGGTGCTGGTCCAAAATAAATGAGAGTGGCCTTCTCCGGTGGTGGTTCATATGACGCATGATTCCTTGAAGTGGGACCTCTCTCCTCTGTCTGGGTGCTGGTCCAAAATAAATGAGAGTGGCCTTTTCCGGTGGTGGTTGATATGACGCATGATTCCTTGATGTGGGACCTCTCTCCTCTGTCTGGGTGCTGGTCCAAAATAAATGAGTGGCCTTCTCCGGTGGTGGTTGATATGACGCATGATTCCTTGATGTGGGACCTCTCTCCTCTGTCTGGGTGCTGGTCCAAAATAAATGAGAGTGGCCTTCTCCGGTGGTGGTTGATATGACGCATGATTCTTTGATGTGGGACCTCTGTCTGGGTGCTGGTCCAAAATAAATGAGTGGCCTTCTCCGGTGGTGGTTGATATGACGCATGATTCCTTGCTGTGGGACCTGTATCCTCTGTCTGGGTGCTGGTCCAAAATAAATGAGAGTGGCCTTCTCCGGTGGTGGTTGATATGACGCATGATTCCTTGCTGTGGGACCTGTATCCTCTGTCTGGGTGCTGGTCCAAAATAAATGAGTGGCCTTCTCCGGTGGTGGTTGATATGACGCATGATTCCTTGATGTGGGACCTCTCTCCTCTGTCTGGGTGCTGGTCCAAAATAAATGAGAGTGGCCTTCTTCGTTGGTGGTTGATATGACGCATGATTCCTTGCTGTGGGACCTGTATCCTCTGTCTGGGTGCTGGTCCAAAATAAATGAGTGGCCTTCTCCGGTGGTGGTTGATATGACGCATGATTCCTTGATGTGGGACCTCTCTCCTCTGTCTGGGTGCTGGTCCAAAATAAATGAGAGTGGCCTTCTCCAGTGGTGGTTGATATGACGCATGATTACTTGATGTGGGACCTCTCTCCTCTGTCTGGGTGCTGGTCCAAAATAAATGAGAGTGGCCTTCTCCGGTGGTGGTTGATATGACGCATGATTCCTTGCTGTGGGACCTGTATCCTCTGTCTGGGTGCTGGTCCGAAATAAATGAGAGTGGCCTTCTCCAGTGGTGGGTGATATGACACATGATTCCTTGCTGTGGGACCTCTCTCCAATTGATATTGGTTAATTTTTATTTATTTTTTTAAGTTCGGGTCCCCATTGACTTCAATGGGGTTCGTGTTCGGGACAAAGTTCGGCTCGAGTTCGAATCCCGAACCCGGACATTTTCGGGAAGTTCGGCCGAACTTCTCGAACCCGAACATCCAGGTGTTCGCTCATCTCTATTCATTTCTAGTTATAATCTTTGAGTGTATAAATGGAAACCCCAGGAGGAAATCTTTGCATTACTAGATTCCATATTGGCTTTCATGTTGGTGTAACTACTATGATATAGGAACTCCCTGTGTTTTGAATTAAAACAAGTAGGCGGAAGAGAGCTCAGTGTACAAATGTGGGATTAAGGATTGTCCAGGATTAGAAAAAAGAGTGAGTGGAGCCGAGATGCAATACCAGACATTGCCCATGGACAAGATCAGCACTGCTGCATAATATAAGAAACAGAACCCTTTTTAAAGGCTTTTTTACACTTTTGGAGGCAATTTTTGTTTTTTATTCCATTTGACTCATTTTTAGCTAAAAATTATATTTTTATTGGTCTTAATTAAAAATATTGAGCCATTGTGTCACAAAGGGTAACTGTTTTTCTAACTGTGTGACTGGTACTTCCACTTTTTGCCGGTCATCTAATAAACCTTCTCTCTAAACTGCTAAACGGTCATAAACACTTATTTGAGCCACATTTTTATCACTAAGATAAGAACTGAGCTATAATGAGTGTTTATAATGTGACAGGGCAGAGGTAAGAAGTCCGTCTGCTCACCAGATGAAGAAAAAGAAAGAAAAGCCAAAGGCAGCTAGTAGTGCATGTCATCTCTGTACAGAAAAAAGGATTCCATATTGTTAATAAAGACCATCTGAAAAAAGAAGATTTTTAGCTCAAAATAAAGTACAATGCAATAATAAAAGAAAATTGCCCCCAAAGGCATACAAACCCCTTAACCTTCTTCAAGCTGGACTTAAAGGGGTTATAACATAACATAGTAACATAGTATATGAGACCGAAAAAAGACATTTGTCCATCCAGTTCGGCCTGTTTCCTACAAGTTGATACAGAGGAAGGCAAAAAAAAAAACCTGTGAAGCAGAAGCCAATTTTCCCCACTTAAGGGGAAAAAAAATTCCTTCCTGACTCCAAGCAGGCAATCAGAATAACTCCCTGGATCAACAACCCCTCTCTAGTAGCTGTAGCCTGTAATATTATTACACTCCAGAAATACATCCAGTCCCCTCTTGAATTCCTTTATTGTACTCACCACCTCCTCAGGCAGAGAGTTCCATAGTTTCACTGCTCTTACAGTGAACAATCCTTTTCTATGTTTGTGTACAAACCTTCTTTCCTCCAGATGCAGAGTATGTCCCCTCGTCACAGTCACAGTCCTGGGGATAAATAGATGATGGGACAGATCTCTGCACTGACCCCTGATATATTTATACATAGTTATTAGATCTCCCCTCAGTCGTCTTTTTTCTAAAGTGAATAACCCTAATTTTGGTAACCTTTCAGGGTACTGTAGATCCCTCATTCCAGTTATTATTTTAGTTGCCCTCCTCTGAACCCTCTCCAGCTCTGCTATGTCTGCCTTGCTCACAGGAGCCAAGAACTGTACACAGTACTCCATGTGTGGTCTGACTAGTGATTTGTAAAGTGGTAGGACTATGTTCTCATCACGGGCATCTATGCCCCTTTTTAAGCAACCCATTATCTTATTGGCCTTGGCAGTAGCTGCCTGACACTGGTTTTTGCAGCTTAATTTGCTGTTTATTAAAATTCCTAGATTATTTTCCATGTCAGTGTTACCGAGTGTTTTACCATTTAATATGTATGGGTGACTTGCATTATTCCTTCCCATGTGCATAACTTTACATCTGTCAGTGTTAAACCTCATCTGCCATTTCTCTGCCCAAGCCTCCAATCTATCCAGATCCCTCTGTAGCAGAAAACTGTCCTCTTCAGTGTTAATTACTTTACACATTTTAGTGTCATCTGCTAAAATAGATATTTTACTGTGCAGGCCTTCTACAAGATCATTAATAAATATATTGAAGAGAATAGGGCCCAATACTGACCCCTGAGGTACCCCACTAGTGACAGTGACCCAATCTGAGTATCTACCATTAATAACCACCCTCTGTTTTCTGTCACTCAGCCAGTTACTTACCCACATACAGACATTTTCTCCCAGTCCGAGCATCCTCATTTTATATACTAACCTTTTATGAGGTACAGTGTCAAATGCTTTGGAGAAGTCTAGATATATGACATCCATTGATTCGCCGCTGTCAAGTCTAAAACTTACCTCCTCATAGAAGCCAATTAAATTCGTTTGGCATGACCGATCCCTCATGAAGCCATGCTGATATGGAGTCATTTGCTTATTTTCATTGAGATACTCCAAAATAGCATCTCTTAGAAACCCTTCAAACAGTTTACCAACAATAGATGTTAAACTTACCGGCCTATCATTTTCAGGCTCTGTTTTTGGATCCTTTTTGAATATTGGCACCACATTTGCTATGCGCCAATCCTGTGAAACATTATCTGTCAGTATAAAGTCTGTAAATATCAGAAATAAAGGTCTGGCTATGACATCACTTAATTCCCTAAGGATACGGGGGTGTATGCCATCCGGTCCTGGCGATTTGTCTATTTTAATCTTTTTAAGTCGCTGTTGTACTTCTTCCTGGGTCAGACAGGGCAGTTTTAATGGGGAATTTACTTTTACATTCTGCATTTCATCTGACAGTTTATTTTCCTCAGTGAATATAGTGGAGAAAAAAATGTTTAATAGTTTTGCTTTATCCTCGTCGCTCTCTGCAACACCCCCCTCATTGCTATGTAGAGGGCTGACTCCTTCAGATTTATATTTTTTACTATTAATATAATTGAAGAACATTTTAGGGTTAGTTTTACTCTCTTTGGCAATTAATTTCTCGGTCTCTAGTTTGGCAAATTTTATTAGTTTTTTACATATTCTATTTTTTTCCTTATAGTTTATCAGTGCTTCCTGACTCCCCTCCTGTTTATGCCATGACTAATGTAAAAAATGAAAGTCAGACATCATATAGTACAGGGATGGCAAACCTGAGGCTCTCCAGCTGTTGTAAAACTACAACTCCCATCATGTCCATACAGTCTACAGCTATCAGCCTACAGCAGGGCATGGTGGGAGTTGTAGTTTTACAACAGCTGGAGAGCCGCAGGTTGGCCATGCCTGATATAGTACATGACAATTTCTTTCTAACAAAGATAGAACCAGCCCTGTACCTCACTTGGATCCAGAGATTTTCCCATTTATTGCTCTGCTAGATTTTTATCAAGATGGCAACTCAAGGGAAGTGTCCATTCTGCTGTAGCTAATGGAGCGTGTCCATGCTCTTCTTATCACAACTCTGGAGGCAGTTGAGAATGAAACTGAGCATGTGCTGCATTTTCAGGGAGCAGGACAAAGAAATAGGAAAAAACAAACAGCATCTGGTGCTATGCAGATACATTTTATTGTATGCTATACATAGTAGATATCCAATTTTTTTATTACATGCTATTACAAAAGTATTCAGATCCAGGTGCTGGTTTGAAAACTATCGAATATTTTTCATGGGACAATCCCTTTAAAGGGGTTAGCCCACTTCAAACATTCAAACATCTGGAACCCGCACCGATCTCTAGAATATGTAGCTCCCAAAGTGAACAAGACCTGCGCCTATCTGATATGCCATCAATGTTTGAGACCGCTTAGCTATTTTTGGCACTCCCATAGAAATTAATGGAGGGCGGGTGCACATTCGCAGTGTCCTCTTCTTCACTTTAAGAGATAAGTGTGGATCTCAGGAGAAGGACCCTCACCTATGTGACATTGGTGGCTTATCCTAGGTGAGACAACTCCTTTAAGAGTAGAGATATTCCTATTTTTGGACATTCATTTGGGAAGTAAAATGTATAAAGAGGTATTACCTACTACTAAAAGATTTTTTTTTGTCATTATAAAAATGGGAAATACTATATTGTGCATGTGCATTACACCCGACAGAGTGAAGTAAGTAAGAGCTGAGTAAAAACTGAGAAATAAAAACAATTTGTAGCATGATAAAGGAATTAATAATGATCAGTAAATAATAACTGTTAATAATAATTGATTTATCCATCCATGGTTAGCTGAGCATAAGTGAAGCTGACAGATTTACATCAAGGGAAGATAAAAGAAAATATTTGTGAAATATTTGTGTATAGTATGTTTATTCATATGCCATAACCAGGAGTCTTAGATTCATAATTCCAAACTGGTTGACAAAGGTTAATAATTCTTGCACTCACTGTAAGAAGAGCAGCTGTGGAGAAAAAAAAAACTGCTTCCATACCAGGAACATGGAAGAACAGAACAGAAATGGTATTATTTGGGCAGGAGGTGGTATATTTGCAATATATAAAATTGTATTTCTTGCTCATAAATGATAGATAACTGAATCATCTTATGTTGTTGATAGTTTTTTAATATTCATTAATATGATTCTGAGCTTTTAGTTTTTTTAATGGATCCAGTCTCTTGTCTATGATGACAGACTCACTGACCCTTGACGTCACCCATCAGAGTATTCAACTCATAACTTCCCTGACACACCAATCCTCTAGTGGTCTGCAGCTGGTCTTTGCTTGCATCAAAGAAGTGATTGACTGCAACAGTCACATGCTGGCAAGCAATGCTATTGCTCCTGGGATTTAATCAAAGCTGGTTTGGGACCTATGAAGCATTGGAGTGGGAGAGCAGGGATTTAACAGGTGAATACTATGCTTTTTTATATATACTCTGGGACAACCGCGTTTATGCTTCTATTTTGTTAACAATGAATGTTGTTATATTATTATGTATTACCGTATTTTTCGCCCCATAAGACGCACTTTTTTTCCCCCAAAAGTGGGGGAAAAATGCCCCTGCGTCTTATGGGGCGAATGCTGACAATTTACATCGTAGCCTGCGGTGCTCCAGCATCGCAGGCTGCGATGTATGAGCGGGGAAGGAGGAGGGGCTGGAGGCCGGCAACTTACGGCGGGCCCAGTGCAGTCACTGTACTTACACTGGGCCCTGCTGCTCTGCATAGTATTTCTAAACAGCAATGCTTAAGTTCCTAATAGATTTAACTAAAGCTGTGATCTCTCGTTTATTATAACTTACAAGAAATCCTCCGTAGCAGGCAGTGCGGCTGGCTGGGTTACGTCACTCACTGACGTTGCATACCTGCTCCGCCCACTTTATGAATGAAGCAGGCGGAGCAGGCGTGCAACGCCAGTGAGTGACGTAACCCAGCCAGCCGCTCTGCCTGCTACGGAGGATTTCTTGTAAGTTATAATAAATGAGAGATCGCAGCTTTAGTTAAATCTATTAGGAACTTAAGCATTGCTGTTTAGAAATACTATGCAGAGCAGCAGGGCCCGGTGTATTAGGGGACATTGTTATACGGGGGATCTGTGGATGACACATATTATAGCAGGGTCATCCACAGATCCCCCCCATAACAGTGCCATCCACAGATCCCTCTCCCCATATCAATGCCATCCACAGCTCCCCCCTATAACGGTGCCATCCACACCTCCCCCATAACAGTGCCATCCACAGATCCACCCATAACAGTGCCATCCACAGATCCCCCATAACAGTGCCATCCACAGATCCCCCATAACATTGTCATCCACAGATCCCCCATAACAGTGCCATCCACAGATCCCCCATAACAGTGCGTCATATATAGATCCACCATAATAGTGTCATGTACAGACCAGCATTCGTTCAAAACCCACCAAAACCACACCTTTTGGTAAAAAAAAAATTTTTTCTTATTTCCCTAGCCAAAAACCTAGGTGCGTCTTATGGGCCGGTGCGTCTTATAGGGCGAAAAATACGGTATTCATAAAATGTTGCTGCTCTATAAAGGAAAACTATTTTTTGACTGTGTATTAAAGAGGGCATGTAACTTCTTCTGATGTCTGTTTTAGTAATTACTTGCATTAATCATGTGGTCACAATTCTTGAGCATCTAGTAATATGACTTTTTGTTTTGCCATTCCTTTATCATTCCTGCTAGAAATTATGAATCAACTGCCATATCCTGTCATAAAGATCCATTTGGGTGTTAGCAGTTGGGTTGTGTCCCTACACAGTCTGACAATAGCAGCACTGATAATATAATGTCACACTATGCAGCGACACAACCCCAACTATTGTCACCAATCTGGACTTTCACTGTCAAATGCCAACTTTGCTGCCTAACCTGACATCTGCCTGATCTCCATACTAAGGGTCCATTCACACATCCGTAGTTTTGGGTCCACATCCGTTCCGCAATTTTGAGGACCCATTTATTTCAATGGGGCCGCAAAAGATGCGGACAGCAAACCTTGTGCTGTTCGCATTGGTTGTTCTCTTCCACGGCCACGCAAAAAAGATGTCCTTTTTTTCTTGTCTGCAGCCATGGACAAGATTAGGCATTTCTATCACAGGGCTATCCATGTGCGGCCCATGAAATGCAAAACGCACATGACCGGTGTCCGTGTTTTGCAGATCTGCAATTTGCGGACCACAAAACAGTTGCAGACATGTGAATGGACCCTAACCCTGAGCTACCTATCCTGACCTTAGACTGTTTATTGGATTGCACATACTCTGATTTTGGTCTGACGCTGATTAGGGTGTTGTCTGATTCCTTGATGCACCGCGCTGGTGTTTCTTGATCATCGTGGGTCAGCAGTCACTTACGTAGATACTACACAAAGAGTAGTGGCCTGGTGGTTCCCCTGCAGCAAAGTCCAGATTTTTGTATAGGGGTTAAAGGGGAAAACCAGGAAGGGTGTCTTGATAATGGCATTGGGAATAACCCCAAGCCAAATCTGTTCAAGTGACAAAGTGAGTTCACCCTCTCTGTGTCACGTCAGATATGAAGGGAGTTGGTAATACATCCACAGACTGTATTGTAATATTAAAATGAATAAGAAAGTCTTCTGAAAATAATCCATTGCTTACTCTATGTTCAAGCAATTGTTTAAAGATGAAGTGCAATGCAATCTTTTACTGAATTCATAGTTAACAATATACGCTCAATTTGCCAGGTAGATTCTGTTGATAATTGCAGCAATTTATTTTCGACTATTTTGATTGCACAATGCAATAAACAATTTAAGTCTTTTCTCTAGGGGCCTTCCCTTTTTACCATGTATTCGGATGCATAAATTTGGTCAGCAGATATAGATGGAGTTATACTTTGTTCGATCACTCGTCTACTTTATTCTCTGTCAAGTGTTTATCAGCAACTGAATGCAGCTTGAAAAGATATTACCACATTACTGTAACATGGTTGGAAGATCTATAAGTCAGTGCATAAGTGATCACATTCCACCAGTCTATAGAAATGTTTGGAAACACAAATTTCTAATATCTTCAATTGTCCCTGTTTCAAGCAGCAATTTTGTAAATGTTAGCTACCAAGCAGTTATCTAAGTTGCTTTAACCTGATCCCTATTGTCTGTATGAAGAAGAAATATATCTTGATTTCCAGAGTAATTGAAACATTGATCAGTTTGAATGTTATCCCATGCATGAAAGGCACAAAAATCAATGCTATCTGTAATACAGACATTGTAGGCTTTATACAAATTACTCAAATATCAACTTAGAATTCATATGGTCAACCACTGTAACTCCCAAGGTTAATTACATTTGTTAATGTATCTGAAGAAATTAAAGTCATTGATATTAAAAGCTGAACAGTGTTTGAAGAATGTAAACATTTGCCTTCTAATTTATTTCAATTTCTTCTTTGGGGAGATTGGGGAGCATAGAAGCCATTTGCCATGGCAACCTTATCTAGTACAGCAGTATTTTGGGAATGGCTAATTTATCATGGAAAGTATATGTCAGATATCCCTGCCCGTCTATTTGTATTGATAAGGAAGAACTTGACATGTTTCCTCCATGTGCAAGGATTTATAGTAGGGATTTTTTTGTCAATGTATAGGGAAGATTCTATACCTCTGGTCCATTTAGATTGTAATTAAAAACGAAAACTATGTGACATTAAAATTTTCTGTTTACTGATCAATAATAGCTTGTAAACATTAAATACATGGATAATGAAAGACTGAGGGGGATTTATTAAGTCCTTGGCTTCAAAAAGTCACAAGTAGAGGCTTTGCGTCTTTTTGGGGTCTGTTATGCCAAAGTTTAAAAACTTTTTGAGCACTCTGCCTTCCAGCACTACCTACAGATTTGGAATGAAAATTTGGTAAGAATTTCAAAGTAGTCACAGATCTAATAGACGCTAAAATTAAAAACAAAAAACTTAATGGGTGGAAGAGACCCACTTAAATATAGTATAGAAAAAGTAGGTAGTATTATACTGGTAGTATTATACACCACAAACACAAACAAGGGATAACACTGAATATATGTAGCACCAGAAATTAATCTGTGTATTCTTGTATGTGTTTATAGCCCACACCGGGGGAAAAAGAGGAAACAAACTGATACAAAGTAACCACACCACATTAAGTGTGGCTACCATCACCCCCTTCACTCATCCTGCTAGTAGAGCAGTTGAAATAGAGCAGTCCCTCAATCCCTAACCTTAAGTGAGGCTACTGATAATTACTATAATACTGTGCCAAACTATCTATCCACACATCAGGCTCAGGTTCACCTCAAATACACCTACAAGAATAAATTGGCCCAGATTCTCTATCATCCATTTTGTCCTTTATTGGTATTTATACAATATTTTTTATTTAATTTTATTTTCATCATGTAAACAAATCACTCTGGTTTCTTTACATCCTATATAGCAAATTTTTTTGCTGTATCCAATCAAACCCATGATGCACTTCTCCTTTCTCTGCCACAGTTCCAGCACTGCCCTTAACAACATCCAGATAGTATATAGTTCTTCCCACCAGCTAGATTCATAGACACTCCCCTATCACTGCCCATAACAACACCCAGCTAGTTTATAGCTCCTCCTACCCAGCTAGTTACATAGACACTTTGCTATCACTGTGCCTAACAATGTCCAGATAGTTTATAGCTCCTCCCACCAGCTAGTTACCTAGACACTCCATATTACTGCCCATAACAACACCCAGCTAGTTTATAGCTCCTCCCACCCAACTAGTTACATAGACACTCCCCTATCACTGCCTCTAACAACAACCAGCTAGCTTATAGCTCCTTCCACCCAGCTAGTTACATAGACACTCCCCTATCACTGCCCCTAACATCCAGCTAGTATATAGCCCCTCCCACCCAGTAAGTTATATAGACACTCCCTTATGACTTCCCTAACAATACCCCACTAGTTTATAGCTCCTCCCACCCAGCTAGTTATATAGACACTCCCCTATCACTGTTCATAACAATGCCGAGCTAGTTTATAGCTCCTCCCACCCTGCTAGTTACATATACAAACCACTATCACTATACCTGTTGACACACCCATGGACATAACATCACACAGACCAGAATGGGACACAGGAGCTATAAATGTCAAATAAATATATTACAAAATTACAACTACCTTCATAAATTATTATTTTAAAATATGTTGATTGATTATTTTAAAATATGTTGGGTTTGATGCAAACTAGAAAACCCTTTTGATGTTGAGTATACAGTATCTCACAAAAGTGAGTACACCCCCACATTTTTGTAAATATTTTATTATATCTTTTCATGGGACCACACTGAAGATATGACACTTTGATACAAATGTAAAGTAGTCAGTGTACAGCTTGTATAACAATGTAAATTTGGTGTGCCCTCAAAATAACTCAACACACAGCCATTAATGTCTAAATGTCTGGCAACAAAATTGAGTACACCCCTAAGTGAAAATGGCCAAATTGTGGCCAAAGTATCAATATTTTGAGTGGCCCACATTATCCTTAATTCTCTTGGGCATGGAGTTCACTAGAGCTTCACAGGTTGCCACTGGAATCCTCTTCCACTCCTCCATGATGACATCACCGAGCTGGTGGATGTTAGAGACCTATTAGGCGTATTTCAGGTGCAGATGCCTGGACGGTTAGTTGCGCCACTATCTGCAACATCATCCTGCTCACGCCAGGTCTAAAAAAGGCATAGCGTGGGTGGGGAAGGGGATGGGGTGGTAGGCCTGTCTCATTCAGCATTTTTCTACTCCTGTTTTAGGCATAGAAAATGGTCTAAATGTAAGACAGCTAGGAAGCTGTCTTACATTTAGAACTGGTGCTGGATGCACTTAAGTTTTTGAGAGGCCCGCACATCTTCATAACTTCGGCAGATCCTCCGCCAGCTATGGGGCTTTATTAAGGCCACTGTCTAAAACACCGGTCTTAATAAATGTGCTCCTTTGTCTTTACCTTTAACAAATATAACCCCTCCTTGCCAGTGCCATAATATGATCTTGTGGTTAGAAAATGATTCCTATAAATGTCTGTAACATTATGGCATTTGGATGTCATGTAAAAAGTGCACCACAAGGATAAGCACCTGCCAACACTGGCTAATCCCTCAAGCTGATGTTAAAAGGTGAGCAATTCGCCAATATCTCCCAGTCAGGAGAATATCGGAGTCCCTTCATGCACCATGTCAAGGTTTCTCAGCATAGCATGGGGTCCTACCACTAGACTACCTATGGTGTGTGAACAGGGTCTGAAAGGTGCTGATATCCAGCTCACAGCCCCAATCCCACTTATATGCACTGCAAGACCAACAATGCAATGGGAAACAATTGAGGCCTCAGGCCGCACCTACATCAGACCATGTGACACAGGCTTCCAGGTGCATCAGAATGTTACCAGCTATACACAATGACACATTCAATACATATAAAGCAAAAATCACAGATATAAGCGTGGCCTAAATGGGTGGAACTGATCAAACCCCAAACACTGTTGCGTGTTTCTAACTGGTGGAGCAGCTCCTCCGCATGTGGTTCGCAGCATGCGGCCATCCCCAGCAAAAATTGCATACAATGGAGGATGCCGGCACAAAACCACATGCACCACAATCATGCATGTGGTTTGCGCCAGCATCCTCCATTGTATGCAATTTTTGCTGGGGATGGCCGCTTGCTGCGAACCACATGCGGTGGAGCTGCTCCCCCAGTTAGAAACACGCAACAGTGTTTGGGGTTTGAGCAGTTCCACCCATTTAGGCCACACTTATATCTGTGATTTTACTGTGCACCGATCCGAATTTATTCGTGGCGAATCTCATTAAAAAACGTCTATTTCCTGGCTGCAGAGAGCATTTATAGTGGTGTAAAACACTGTGCCTTGCAGTAACACGCATAGGGAGTCTGCAGTGGTAGTGAAACAATACTGTGAGTAAGTATGACATGCAGATGACAGGCGTTGCTCTTAGAATCACTGCACACTTCAATTTTTTGGGCACCATGTCTCCAGTACCCTGACCAGCCAGATTTACCAGCATCTGTTCCAGGACATGAAGCAGTGGAATGACATTGTTCATCCCTAAGTCCTGGCGACTGACAAATAACGTGGCCTCCTCAAAGGGCCTGAGCAAACGGCAGGTGTCATGCATGAGCTGCCACTGGCTGACATTGAAGCTACACAGGGGAGTACTCCTATCTGCTTTGATCATCAAGAAATCGTTTATGGCCTTTCTCTGTTCGTATAGTTGGTCCAATATATGGAGGGTGGAATTCCAACGGGTGAAAACGTCGCATATCAGCTTATGTTGGGGGATGCCGTTCTGCCGCTGCAGCCGAAGGAGAGTGTGCTTTGCAGTGTATGAGTGGCCTAAGTGCATACAAAGTTTCCTGTCAATTTTTAGGATGTGTTGAAGATGGGTGGAAGACTTCAGGAACCACTTGACAACCAACACGTGTGCCATGCAGGGAGCATGGCTCAGCCCTCCTTGATGCAGCACCAACACCATTTTCTTCCCGTTGTTGGTCACCATGGTCCAATCTTGAATTCGATTTCTTGATGCAGTTCCTCCCCTGTGTGTCTCCGTTACCCCAGGCAAACGAGGTGCAGAACATCATGACACCGCCATGCCCTGCACATGTGGTATGCTGGAGGGGCACTGTGAATTTTCCCTGCAGTGGAGGCTGAGGACACGGTGGAGGATGAAGAGGCAGAGCCGGAAATTGTCACTGGACCAACGGCGTGAGGTCTTGGAGGCGGAAGTGGCGTCACCTGGCCAAGTTGATAGTGTGACTCTGCAGGAACTACATTCACCCAGTGGTCCGTAAAGGACATGTATTGTTCCTGACCGTAGTTACAGCTCCACACGTCGGCGCTGCCTTGCACTTTGGCAGACACCGACAGGCTCAAGGACTGGCCCACCTTCTGTTCTACATATATATGCAGGGCTGGTACTGCCTTTTTGGTAAAGAAATGATGGTTTGGGACTTTCCACCTCGGCTCGGCAAAAGCCATCAGTTCTCTGAAAGGTGCAGAGTCCACCACTTAGAAAGGGAGCGACTGCAGCACCAGCAACTTGGCCTGGAGCACATTCAGCTTCTGAGCCGTTGGATGAGTGCACGCATACTATTGTCTCTTGGCAATCTCTTCAGTGATAAATTGCTGACGGAATGATTGACGAGGAGTATGAGGAGGAGCAGGAGCATCAGGACCAGCAGATGATGGGTAGGACAGACAGCTCCCTTCGGCTGAGGTGGTGGAGCCTTGACTGCCTGAAATCTGGTGTGTGACACTGGGTGATGTAGCGATTGCTGCGGCAGGCTGAAGCACAACATCAGAGCCACGGTCCTCCCAGGCCACTTTATGGTAACGCTGCATATGTTGATGTAGGGCTGTGGTGCCAACCCTGGCCATGCTTCCATTTCTGCCCACAGATTCTACAAATGGCCATGTTCACCTCCTTTGGCGGATTAACAAAAAAACTGCCAAACCGCCAAGTAGGTGATTTTACCCCCAACACTACGCCTGACTGACTGCTACTACCACTCCCATGAACCCCTGCACTACCACTCAAGTAGGCTCATGCGAAGTGGGTGGTCTACCCCGGGCACGTTTGGCTCCCGACCTCCCACTGCTGCCAACCTGCTGACTCCTGGCCATGCTAGCGACTTGCTGGCTCCACCACTGGCTCATGGGCAAGCTGCCACCCTCTTCTCCTGATGATGCCCCTAATTCACCCAGCTCCCAAGTGCGATCAGCTACATCATCATTATCATCATCGAGTAATGTCTGCACTTCACTGCCGTGTCCTCCTCAATGGTCTCTGGGTTAGGAGCCTGACGGCTTGCAATACCAGCTCCCACTCTACTCTCCTTATCACTACTTGCCCACTTACCGGAGGAAGCGGCGGATGTCTCCTCCACACTTTGGCTGTCCAGTAGCTGCTGACTTTCCTCTAGTAGCTCGTCGCCGCTGTGTAGTGGAGCTGAGCCCACAACATATAACACTTCTCTGGCTGAGGGAACAGAAAAGGACAGAGGCAGTTTGAGGACAGGAGAGGGCACAGGGCCTGTTCCCGGGCCATGCCAACTAACGGTTGTGTCTGACTAACCCACCGACTCCTTGCTGGGGGTGTCTGATGTCACTTGGGACAAAGTGGATAACCGAGTCAACTATTCAAGAGCTGCTGGGTTGCTGGTTAAGACACGATTGCTAGATAACACCGGGAGCTCAGGTGTCTCGCTGCAACTCCTGCTGCCACGCCCCCTTACTCTCCTGCGACCTTTGCCTGCGCCAGAAACATTTAGGCCTCTGCCACTTCCCTGTGCAAGGCCTGGCACTTCTTTGTATGACATAATGTTAGATCAAATATATATAAAAAAAAAGAAATTAAAAGACCCCAAAAAAGTCTGTAATTTTTTCACTTCACCACACAAAAGCCAATACGTTTTTCCTCACTAATACACGCCAAAATGTGCTTTAGAAAACATAACTGCGACGCTGAATGGCAAATATATATATTTTTGCCACTAAAACATGCCATTTTCTCACTTCACCACACAACAGCAAGTACTTTTTTTGTGCCACTAATACACATCAAAAAGGGCTTTAGAACATATAACTTCACCGCTAAACGGCAAATATAGTTTTTTTCGCCACTAATACACGGCAAAATGGGCTTTAGAACATATAAATGCACCGAAGAACGGCAAATATATATATTTTTTGCCACTAATACACGCCAAAAAGTGCTTTAGAACATATAACTGCACTGCTGAACAGCAAATAGAAAAAAAAAAGAACCTACTTATACACTCAACAAAAGACTTTAGAACATATAACTGCACTGCTGAAGGGCAAGTAACATATATATTTTTTCCACTAATACACGCCAAAAAGGGCTTTAGAACATAAACTGCACCGCTGATTTCCAATTCAGGCCTTTTTTTACAGGCACCTAACACCATCTGCCAATTTATTTATGTAGCGTATTACACTAATCCAGGCACAGCAGTAACCACTGATTTAGGGGAATATCTCTTTTAGGGCTAGTATTTAGGCCCTGGATGAAAGGTATCCTTTTATGGACAGATTTACACTTGGAGATGCACAGTAGCGTGAGAAAAAATATGTAGAATTATGCCTTCAGAAATTGTAT
This sequence comes from Bufotes viridis, assembly GCA_033119425.1. Taxonomy (NCBI): domain Eukaryota; kingdom Metazoa; phylum Chordata; class Amphibia; order Anura; family Bufonidae; genus Bufotes; species Bufotes viridis. The sequence goes on from CM065590.1 coordinate 236,727,034, forward strand.
TTTAACACTTTGTGTAATATTCCCTTTAACGGACAGAAATCCAATAGGAAATGCACGGTAGTGTGTGCAGTTAATGAGGATGACCCTCTCAGCACTTGTATATACACCTTGAGTGTAATATACCCTTTTACGGACAGATTAACACTTGGCCTGCAACTGCTGGAACACCAGATTCAGGGTATTGTTATATTGGCAATTGAATTTAACCACAGAACAAAATATACCCTTTTACGGACAGATTAATACTTGGCCTGCAACAGCTGGGACAGCAGATTTAGGGTATTGCTATTTTGGCAATTGAATTTCACCCCAGAACAAAATATATGGTTTGGCGGACAATATTATACTTTGCCAGCCACAGCTGTGACACCAGATTTATGGTAGTGCTATTTTGGCAATTGAATTTCACCCCAGAACAAAATATATGTTTTGGCGGACAATATTATACTTTGCCAGCCAGTGCTGGGACACCAGATTTATGGTATTGCTATATTCGCAATTGAATTTCACCACAGAACAAAATATATGTTTTGGCGGACACTATTATAGTTTGCCAGCCAGTGCTGGGACACCAGATTTAGGGATTGCTATTTTGGCAAGTGAATTTCACCCCAGAACAAAATATATGTTTTGGCGGACACTATTATAGTTTGCCAGCCAGTGCTGGGACACCAGATTTAGGGGATTGCTATTTTGGCAAGTGAATTTCACCCCAGAACAAAATATATGTTTTGGCGGACACTATTATAGTTTGCCAGCCAGTGCTGGGACACCAGATTTATGGTATTGCTATTTTGGCAAGTGAATTTCACCCCAGAAGAAAATATATGTTTTGGCGGACACTATTATAGTTTGCCAGCCACAGCTGTGACACAAGATTTATGGTAGTGCTATTTTGGCAATTGAATTTCACCACAGAACAAAATATATGTTTTGGCAGACACTATTATAGTTTGCCAGCCACAGCTGTGACACCAGATTTATGGTATTGCTACTTTGACAATTTAATTTCACCCCAGAACAAAATATATGTTTTGGCGGACACTATTATAGTTTGCCAGCCAGTGCTGGGACACCAGATTAAGGGGATTGCTATTTTGGCAAGTGAATTGCACCCCAGAACAAAATATATTTTTTGGCAGACACTATTATAGTTTTCCAGCCAGTGCTGGGACACCAGATTTAGGGGATTGCTATTTTTGCAAGTCAATTTCACTCCAGAACCAGAACAAAATATATGTTTTGGCGGACACTATTATAGTTTGCCAGCCAGTGCTGGGACACCAGATTTAGGGGATTGCTATTTCGGCAATTGAATTTCACTACAGAACAAAATATATGTTTTGGCGGACACTATTATAGTTTTCCAGCCAGTGCTGGGACACCAGATTTAGGGGATTGCTATGTTGACAATTGAATTTCACCCCAGAACAAAATATATGTTTTGGCGGACACTATTATAGTTTTCCAGCCAGTGCTGGGACACCAGATTTAGGGGATTGCTATTTTGGCAAGTGGATTTCACCCCAGAACAAAATATATGTTTTGGCGGACACTATTATAGCTTGCCAGCCACAGATGTGTCACAAGATTTATGGTATTGCTATTTCGGCAATTGAATTTCACTACAGAACAAAATATATGTTTTGGCGGACACTATTATAGTTTTCCAGCCAGTGCTGGGACACCAGATTTAGGGGATTGCTATTTTGGCAAGTCAATTTCACTCCAGAACCAGAACAAAATATATGTTTTGGCGGACACTATTATAGTTTGCCAGCCAGTGCTGGGACACCAGATTTATGGTATTGCTATTTTGGCAATTGAATTTCACCCCAGAACAAAATATATGTTTTGGCAGACACTATTATAGCTTGCCAGCCACAGCTGTGTCACCAGATTTATGGTATTGCTATTTCGGCAATTGAATTTCACTACAGAACAAAATATATGTTTTGGCGGACACTATTATAGTTTTCCAGCCAGTGCTGGGACACCAGATTTAGGGGATTGCTATTTTGGCAATTTAATTTCACCCCAGAATAAAATATATGTTTTGGCACACACTATTATAGTTTGCCAGCCAGTGCTGGGACACCAGATTTAGGGGATTACCATTTTGGCAAGTGAATTTCACCCCAGAACAAAATATATGTTTTGGCAGACACTATTATAGCTTGCCAGCCACAGCTGTGTCACCAGATTTATGGTATTGCTATTTCGGCAATTGAATTTCACTACAGAACAAAATATATGTTTTGGCTGACACTATTATAGTTTGCCAGCCACAGCTGTGACACCAGATTTATGGTATTGCTATTTTGGCAATTGAATTTCATCCCAGAACAAAATATATGTTTTGGCGGACTCTATTATACTTTGCCAGCTAGTGCTGGGACACCAGATTTAGGGGATTGCTATTTTGGCAAGTGAATTTCACCCCAGAACAAAATATATGTTTTGGCGGACAATATTATACTTTGCCAGCCAGTGCTGGGACACCAGATTTATGGTATTGCTATATTCGCAATTGAATTTCACCAGAGAACAAAATATATGTTTTGGCGGACACTATTATAGTTTGCCAGCCAGTGCTGGGACACCAGATTTAGGGGATTGCTATTTTGGCAAGTGAATTTCACCCCAGAACAAAATTTATGTTTTGGTGGACACTATTATAGTTTGCCAGCCACAGCTGTGACACAAGATTTATGGTAGTGCTATTTTGGCAATTGAATTTCACCACAGAACAAAATATATGTTTTGGCTGACACTATTATAGTTTGCCAGCCACAGCTGTGACACCAGATTTATTGTATTGCTACTTTGACAATTGAATTTCATCCCAGAACAAAATATATGTTTTGGCGGACTCTATTATACTTTGCCAGCTAGTGCTGGGACACCAGATTTAGGGGATTGCTATTTTGGCAATTGAATTTCACCACAGAAAATAATCTATCCTTTGCCAGACAGCAGACAGTATTATACTTGGCTAGCTAAAGTTGGAACACCAGATTTAGGGGATTGGTATTTTGGCAATTGTATTTAACCCCTTAATAAAATATAGAAATTAGTATCCTGAGTTTCTAGGGGTGACAATTAGCACAGCCAAGCCCCTGATGTAGGATATAGCAAAAAAAAAAAAAACTAGTATTGATGGATTGATGGACTTGGTGGCAGCTTGTTCTGGTGCACCATAAGTCACAAAATGGCCGCCGATCACCCCAGAAAAAAAGTGACAGAAAAACGCTCTGTGCAGCCTAAAAACCAGTGAGCAAGTAACTAGCAGAAGTTGAATCATTCACAGCTGTAGATCGATCACTTCATTAGGTGCTTTTGCTGACTTTTCCCTGACTAATCTCGCCCTCACAGCAGCTGCGTCCTCTCCCTACACTAATCAGAGCAGTGTGACGTGCGGCGCTACGTGACTCCAGCTTAAATAGAGGCTGGGTCACATGCTGCACTTGGCCAATCACAGCCATGCCATTAGTAGGCATGGCTGTGATGGGCTCTTAGGGCAAGAAGTAAAACGCTAGCTGATTGGCTGCTGTGCAGCCCTTCAGAAAGTGGGAAGAAATCGCCGAACAACGAACCCAAACTTTTTTGAAAATGTTCGGGTTGGGGTCCGTGTCCCGAACACCCCAAAATTCGGTATGAACCCGAACTATTCTCGAACTGTTCGCTCAACACTACTAATAAGCCCTTATTTATCCACTAATACAAGACGAAAAATGCTTTAGAACAGGCATGATCAAACGGCGGCCCTCCAGCTGTTGCAAAACTACAACTGTAGTTTTACAACAGCTGGAGGGCTGCAGGTTGAGCATCCTTTCTTTAGAACATATAACTGCACCGCACAAGGGAAAATAAGACATAGAAATATTTCCTTGTAATAAACGCTGTTAATGGCTCTATCAAACAGCACTTGCACCCCAATAACAAGAACAGTTTGCTGGAATTACAGAGCTGTATAATGGATATTTGGATCCGCAGTCGGTGCAGCAAGGTGTAAAAGGATTGTTCCCCTACTGAACCCTGTTTTGCTTCACTGTGGAATGATTCCTCCCTTTCCTTTCCCTGAACTTCTATACAGCATAATAAAAGTTTTAAAGTCTTTTCTACCACTGTCCCTAGCGTCTGCTGACATCTCTCCCTGCACTAAGTACATTGGAAAATAGCCAAATCCAAGATGGCTGAGGCTATTTATAGGGCTGTGACATCACAGAGTTGGCTGGCTGCTGATTGGCTGCATGAATGGCATTGGGGGTGATCCCACGTTCCCAGAGTTCCTAGCTCCATGTCCAAACACATGCAGCAGCCATTTTAGGAAAAAATGTGATTCGTTACCACGAAGCGTAAGTAAATTCGCATTCGGCGCGAATCGAATTTGTCCTAAAATAAGACTCTAATTCCACTTCGTCAACTTCGATTCGCTCATCTCTAATCATAAATGTGAACAATCCCACAATGGGATTAAAAATAAATGTTAAATGTAGTTTTATTGAAAAACATTGTCCATGGATGTGTGTGTATATATATATATATATATATATATATATATATATATATTACAAACTGATAAGCTTTCTGTAGTTTCATTCTCTAGTTTTCTTTTCTGTTTGTAAATAATATATTGACATTTCTTGTCCATAGAATTCTGTAATTCTTTTAACTACCTGTACAACCCAGTAACATCTGGTGCAGGCTCCAGACAGTACGTTTAGTGCAGCATGTTGAGACTTGGGCTCTGCCCAGACAATGAGCTGGGTCAGCATCGTGCAGACACAAGCGCCTCTTTGACAGCTGGCATGGTAACAAAATACCAGCCAATCTTGAGTAAAGACACATTTAATAACATTAATTTCCTTCTGTAGCAGACGGTGAGGTAACAAGAGCCCGCTTGATTGGACAACAGTGGGACGTTAAGCTAATGATGCCTTGGCAATGCACCGAATTTCCTCAAAATGGAAGTGATATTTAAAGTAAACCACTGCTGCTATGGGATTGCTTTAGGATGGGCACATTAGATTTACATTATTAGAGAACATTTTGCAGACAAGGATTTCAAGTACATTGCAGTATTATAAATTTCAGATTATAGTTTATATTGCCATTATATGCAAATATCATACTCTGGTGCTGATGGTTTCTTAACCATACAGCTTTTTTGAATGCAGTAAAATACAAGCTTATGAAAGATCTTAATAGTCACTTATTGTAACACTTCAATAAAAAGTCAATGTACACATTTTACAATACAATATATGACAATGTAAATTGTATGATATCATTATTAAGTTTATTTTTACTTTAAAAATCCAATCTTCAACTAAAATCAATTCCTGAGATCTATGTTCTGTAGTCAGAATACAAATGGATTATCAGGTGATGTAGAGTTGGTTGTTGAACCATTTTAATGTATTTTTGTTAACCATTTCTAGGATATAGTGTTTTACATAGCATCTATATTTTTCATCCCTAGGTAATAACTAATTCCCAAAACTCAGGCACAAATAATTGTGTACTTTGTGTGAAATCTGGAAAAAGAACACGCACAAACAAATGGAGAACTGAGAAACCATAAAAGCCAAAAACCTTACAAATTTAAGATATACAATTAACATTTCATTTTTATAATATGATAGTGTGAGCAAACATTTTTAATTTTTTCTTGATGACACTCTATGAAACATGTCTGCCAAATAAGGATACACCACAGAATGATGGTTTCATTAATTTATGGATGATTCACCAATGCCCTATACCCCAAACTAGAAATGGACAAAATGTTTTTGTATGGGATTTACATTTGTGGAGCGTGAGTCAATCAATCTACTACAGACACCAAATATGAACATGCTGCTGAAAGTCATTTTCATGCCCCTTATTCAGATGCCTCAAAATTTCTACTATGGTGTTCCATGCTTCCATACATGACCATGCTGCTTCTTCTTCACTCTGACCTGTTCTGTGATAGAGTTCATTCTAAGGATATATTTAGCCTCAACAGATTTGTTGGAGAAACTTATGCGATTGAAAATCAGTTGCATACATCAGAATATGATTGCTTCTGCAGCAAGCACATGAGTTTTTGCAGGCTCCACGTTATCATGGAGTGTATGAAACCTGCATCTGCTTATAGCACTGGTCAAAGCTCTCAAGTCCCTATGTAGTTCAACATTAAACATTTCACAAGAAAAGACTGGTGACAGGCCCACGCACAAACTGCAACAAAAAAGTTTTCCCACTTCTGTGTAAGACCTAGCAGGGAACAGCCTGTTCACCTAATATTGACAAGTTATTGACCCCTGCTGTCATAACATATAGATAAAGGTGCCATTTCCTGCAAGTTCCGGAGGAGCAGTGTGGAGGATGGAACATAGTGACTGTGGCTGTAACAGTCAGTCACAGTGACAATCTTCACACTGATGCTCTCTAGGGCCAGGGTAGTATTAGGAGGATGCACCCTTTCTTCCCTCAGGGCACACCCTGATGTCAGGGCTTCTGTCTGGTGGTATTTGGTGCCTTTGATACTATAAGTATGGTGTAGGTGCAAGGCAGGAGATGTACTGTAGGGTGTAATGGCCAACGTGTAATGTAGGAGTCAGTAACCAAACCAGTTGTAGGAAAATAAACATACTTAAGTGCAGAATGGGAGCTGCAGTACATACAATGGTATTAAAACAAAATTCTAAATAATTCATAGTAGAAATCCTCCCAGATAGCAATGTATGGATTTGAGTAAGAAACTGAATTATAGTAGTCTTTCCTCTCTACGTTCTCAGAGTCTCTCTCTGCAGAACATATGGCTGGCTATTAGAGTTCAGCGAACCCGAACTGTATAGTTCGGGTTTGTACCGAATTTTGGGATGTTCGGGACACGGACCTGAACCTGAACATTTTCAAAAAAGTTTGGGTTCGGGTGCATTGTTCGGCGATTTCTTCCTGCTTTCTGAAGGGCTGCACAGCAGCCAATCAGCGGGAGTTTTACTTCTTGCCCTAAGAAGCCATCACAGCCATGCCTTCTAATGGCATGGCTGTGATTGGCTGAGTGCAGCATGTGACCCAGCCTCTTTTAAAGCTGGAGTCACGTAGTGCCGCACGTCAGTCTGCTGAATTGAGATTAGAGCAAGGTTGCTGCTGGTGCGATCAGGGACAAAATAGGGCAGAAATCTGAAGAACCTGTGCAACTTTAATCCACAAGATACAGCAAATAGAGATGGAGGGAGCCTCAGCAATCCAACATTTCTGTAACCAGCCACTGCCAGCTGGATTTTTTGTAATCCATCTGTTACTGAGGTGGGGGTCAGCAGCCATTTTAGACACTGCAATGTACTGCATGTCTGCCAGCCTGTCAGGGACACCAGCCTAATCCTATTTTGTAGCTCAGTGAAGGGAAAAAAACTTTTTTTCTGGCTGCTCAAGACCCCTATATTGCCTTTTGTATGTTTAAGGGGTGACATAATCCATTTGTCTAGCCTGGGATCTGTGGTGCGACAGAGCACTTTTGTATACTATACACTAAACCGTATTTTCCATGTCAGCTATCAAATAGTGCATCAGTGTATTTTTGGTCATCCTGATCCACTAAGCCTATTTCACACCACCAAAATATATATTTAAATAGAGAATCCGTGTAATTTTTGGGGAAAAACCGTATTCCTTGTCCACAAAACAGTTCTGCATACACCGTCCAACGACATATTTTATATTTCTGCATAGAAATAGTGCTTCTTTGTCTTTTATAGAAAAAAAACGTTATTCAAGGTCTACCAAACAGTCTAAAAAATACCCATTACAACCACTTATTTTACATTACGGCTGTGAAATACAGCATAAGTGTATTTTTTTGACAAAAGAGTGGTAATCCTGATCCACAGAGCATCTTGAAATACACTGCCTAAATACCGATTTCACATTACAGCTGAGAAATAGTGCATTATTCTTTTTTGTGTGAAAAAAGCAATATTCTTGCTTCACAAAGCAGTTGCATATACACAGTATAAATATCTAATTTAAATTTACAGCAGTAAAAAGCAGCATTTTGGGGTTTTATTGAAAAAAGCTGTGTTTTAGGCCGAAAAAACTATTGTGCGTCTGTCGTTTAAATATATATTTACAATTTATAGCAGTTAAATACTGTATTTGTGAATTTTGGTGACCAAATACGTGTTCTGGGTCCCCAAATCTGGTGTCCATACATAGTACAAATATCTACTTTTAATGTACAGTAGTTAAAAACTGCATTTTGGGGTTTTATTGAAAAAAAAAACGTGTTTTAGGCCAAAAAAACTGTTGTGCATCAGTCGTTTAATTATTTACAATTTATAACAGTCTAATACTGCATTTGTGAATTTTGGTGACCCATCCGTGTTCTGGGTCCCCAAATCTGGTGTCCATACATAGTATAAATATCTACTTTTAATGTACAGCAGTTAAAAACGGCATTTTGAGGTTTTATTGAAAAAACCCATGTTTAAAGCCGAAAAAACTGTTGTTTATCTGGCATATAAATAATTAATTTCAATTTACAACAGTGAAATACTGATTTTCTGCATTTTATTACAAAAATACTTGTTCTTGTTCCACAAACCACTTGTGCATACAGCGTACCCCAAAAATGTTTTACATTTCCACATAGAAATTGAGAATCAGTGTATTTTGGGCACAACAAAACACTATTTTGGGTCCACAGAGCATTTTTCTGACATGGGCACTGCCTTAGCGAATGTAATTGTCGACTAGTGGCAGGTAAATTGACACCGGAGAGAGACCAATCTTTCAGCTTGGTGGGTGAATTACAAAGTAATGAGGAGAACATCAAATAAGGGACGTGGGCATGGTTGTGGTGGTGTTGGTGGAGCTCCTGTTGCTGAGAGAGGACGTGGCCGTTCAGCGCCAACTACCACTCCAAGTCAAACACCTTCTTCTGGTGAGAGTAGGCGACAGAATCTGCAGTGTTATTTGATAGGCCCAAATGCCGCTCTACGAATGGTAAAGCCAGAACATGTACAGGCGATAGTAGATTGGATGGATAATAGTGCCTCCAGTTCCTTCACAGTATCTAACACCCAGTCCTCTGCAGAAAGCTCAGAGTTGGCACCTGCAGCCCATGCCCATCAGTCTTCCACCTTACTCCCTTGCAAATCAGCCAAGCAGTCAGAGCCACAAATCATGCAGGAAAGTCTCATGCTTTTTGATGACTCTGTTGGTAGGGTTTTCCCTGGCCCATCCACCTAGCCCTGCCCCAGAAGAGGAAAACCTTGAATGCATTGATGCTCAACCACTTTTGTTGCAGGATGAGGATATGGGAATACCGTCACAAAAGATCTCTGATGATAACGAAACACAGATGCCAACTGCTGTGGCTTTCTGCAATGTGCAGACCGACGAGGAGGGCATGAATGGGTGGAAGATGATGTGGAGGATGATGAAGTTCTAGACCCAAACTGGACTGAAGGTCATGCTAGTGAGGCGTGCAGTTCTGAGGAAGAGGCGGTGGTCGCACAGAGGCAACAGCACAGCAAAAGAGGGAGCAGGGTGCAAAAGCGCAGCGGCCGTTCCAGAGACAGTACGCCTGCTACTGTCCACCGCACCAAGGCATCGAGCACCCCAAGGCCTGCTCCAAGGAGTTCATTGATGTGGCAGTTCTTCACACAATGTCCTGACGACAAGACACGAGTGGTTTTCATGTTGTGCCATCAGAGCCTTAAGTGAGGCATAAACGTTCTTATCTTGAGCACAACCTGCATGACCAGGCATCTACATGCAAAGCATGATCTGCAGTGGAGTAAACACCTTAAAAACAAGGAACTCTCTCATGCTCCTCCTGCTCCCTCTTCTTCTGACACCATCACCAAGCATCTCCACCATGTCACACGGAAGCATTCAGCTGTCCATCTCCCAAACATTGGAGAGAAGGAGGAAATGCCCACCTACCCACCCTTGAGTCTTGGCCCTGAAGGCCAGCATTTCAAAATTACTGGCCTTTGAAATGCTGTCATTCCAACTGGTGGAAAGGGACTGTTTCAAACAGCTGATGGCGGTGGCTGTCCCCCAGTACAGTGTTCCCAGCCGCCACTACTTTTCCAGGCGAGCCATCCCTTCCCTGCACACTGCACAACCAAGTGGAGGATAAAATCAAGTGTCCACTCCGCAACGCCATCTGTGGCAAGGTCCACATAACCACAGATACATGGACCCTGTAAGCACGGCCAGGGTCGCTATAGCTCCATAACTGCACACTGGTTAAACATAGTGGCGGCTGTGCCCGAGGCGGTAGCGGTTTGGCGCATGTCCTTCCACCACCGAGGATCACTGGGCATTATTCGTTGCCTCCTGTTGCTTCCTCCTCCTACTCCACATCATCCTCCTCCTACTCCTCTTCTACCACCCCCACATCCCGTCATCGAAAGAACCTCACCCCCAACTTTCAGCACAACCTGGGTAAACTTCAGCAGGCGATTTTAAAACTCATGTGTTTGGGTGAAAAACCCCACACCGCACAGGAGCTTTGGAGGGGCATAGAACAGCAGACTGATGAGTGGTTGCTGCCGGTGAGCCTCAAGCCCGGCCTGGTGGTGTGCGATAATGGGCAAAATCTCGTTGCAGCTCTGGAACTAGCTGGTTTGCGCACATCCCTTGCCTGGCGCATGTGCTGAATATGGTGGTGCAGAAGTTTCCTAAAAACTACCCAGACATGTCAGAGCTGCTGCTTAAAGTGTGCGCCGTATGTGCGCGCTTTCGGCGTTCTCACCCTGCTGCTGCTCAGCTGTCTGCGCTGCAGCTTAACTTTGGCTTTCCTGCTCACCACCTCATGTGCGAGATGCCTACCAGGTGGAACTCCTCCTTACATATGCTGGAGAGACTGTGCGAGCAGAAGGGGGTGAGTGGAGTTTTAGATGCAGTATTCATGGGTCAGTCGCTCTGCGGATCAGCACCACTTCACCACCAGTGACTGGGCCTGCATGCGAGACCTGTGTACCTTGTTGCGGTCTTTAGAGTACTCAACCAACATGGCCAGTGCTGATGATGCCGTTGTTAGCATTACAATACCCCTTCTAGAGGGGACATTTCAAAGGGTTTCAGGCAGGTCATACAGAAGTGGCTCAGAGGGTGCGTTCCTCCACCAGCAGAGGCCAGGTACACATGTGGACAGCCAGGGCACACTTCTGGAGGACGAGGAAGAGGAGGTAGAGGAGGAGGAACCAGTTTTACTGCAGGGTGGCACCCTACGCAGCTCAGGGCCATCACTGGAGCATGGCTGGGGGGATATGTAGGACACAGACGATACACCACCTACAGAGGACAGCTTATCGTTACCTCTGGGCAGCCTGGCACACATGAGCGACTACATGCTGCAGTGCCTGCGCAACAACAGCAGAGTTGCCCACAGTTTAACTTGTGCTGACTACTGGGTTGCCACCCTGCTTGATCCTCGGTACAAGGACAACGTGCCCACCTTAATTCCCGCACTGGAGCGTGATAGGAAGATGCGCGACTACAAGCGCACTCTGGTAGACGCGCTCCTGAGGGCATTCCCAACTAACACAGGGGGACAAGTAAAAGCCCAAGGCGAAGGCAGAGGCGGCGGAAGAGGAGGAAGGGGTCGCCAACGCAGCTGTGTCACGGCCAGCTCCTCAGACAGCAGGGTTAGGATGGCCGAGCTGTGGAAAAGTTCTATCACCGCGCCACAGCAAACTGCACCACCAGCTGATAGGGAACGTGTAAGCAGGAGGCAGCATTTCAACAACATGGTGGAAAAGTATGTGTGCACACGCCTCCATGTACTGATTGATGGTTCTGCTCCATTCAACTTCTGGGTCTCCAAATTGTCCACATGGCCAGAGCTTGCCCTTTATGTATTGTCTGAATGTGTATTTAGCAATGCAGGGGGCATCATTACAGACAAACGCAGCTGCCTGTCCACAGCCAACGTGGACAAGATCATGTTCATTAAAATGAACCAGGCATTGATCCCACAGGACTTGTCCGTACCTTGTGCAGAATAGACATTTATAACTACCTCGCCCTCAACCATACATTCTTGTACTCTAGAGCACTTCTTTATTGAATGCTCTTTTTTTAATTGTACCATTATTTTGGGGTCAACCCCAAGTTGAATGAGCCTCTCCTCTGTCTGGGTGTTAATCGCCTGCTGCTTTGGCGGGTGACATCAAGCTTGATTTTCTGCTATGGGACCTCTCTCCTCTGTCTGGCTGCTGGGGCCTAAATAACTGAAAGTGGCCTTTTCCATTGCAGGGCGACATGAAGACTGATTTTTTGCAATAGGACCTCTCTCCTCTGTCTGGGTGCCAGGGGCCTTAATTTCAGATAATCATCTGTTGCTTTGGTGGGTGACGTTACGTCTTTTTACTGTCAAATGACCGCCCCATTGTCTGTTTGTCAGGGGCCTATATTTCATTTAATCGCTTTCTGCATTGGTGGGAGACATTAAACTCTTTATACTGTCAAATGACCTCTATATTGTCTGGTTGTCAGGGGCCTATATTTTGTTTTATCGCCTGCTGTATTGGTGGGAGACATTAAACTCTGTATACTGTCAAATAAGCTCTACATTGTCTGGTTGTCAGGGGCCTATATTTTGTTTCATCGCTTGTTGTATTGGCGGGAGATATTAAGCTCCTTTTACTGTCAAATGACCGCACTATTGTCTGGTTGTCAGGTTCTATATTTCGTTTCATCATTTGCTGCATTGGTGGGAGACATAAAACTCTTTATATTGTTAAATGACCTCTACATTGTCTGGTTGTCAGGGGCCTATATCTTGTTTCATCGCTTGCTACATTGGTGGGAGACATTAACCTCTTTTTACTGTCAAATGACCTCTCCTCTGTCTGGGTGTTAGGGGCCTACATAAATGATAATAGCCTGTTCCATTGCAGGTTGACCTGAGGCCTGTGTTGCTGTTACGGGACTGGTCTCCTCTTTGTGGGTGCCATGAATTAGTGAATGAGGCCGTTGGCACTACTGGGTGAAATCAATACTGTTTTGGCATGATTGTAACTCTCCTCTTTATGGGTGAGATGGGTCTGAATCTGTGAATGAGGCCTGTGGCATTGCTGGGTGAAATCAATACTGTCTTGGCATGATTTTAACTCTCCTTTTTGTGGGTCCTGTGGGACTGACTGTTTGAATAAGGCCTGTGGCCCTGCAGGCAGACATGATTCCTTCTTGGCTGTGATGACAACTTCAACTCCCATGTATGGTTGCCATTGGCCTGAGTCTGTGAATGAGGCCTGTGGCACTGCAGGCAGACATGAATCCTTTTTGGCTGTGGTAAGAACTTCAACTCCCATAGCATTCCCACCTGACGCCACCCCAACCTCATATTTCACCTCCTCCTCCAAGTTGCCAATTGATATTGGTTAATTTTTATTTCTTTTATTTTATTTCAAGTCATTTCCCTAACCACATTAGTTTGCGGGGGATTTACCTACATTTTGATGCCTTTTGCAGCCCTCTAGCCCTTTTCAGGGCTATTTTACAGCCTTTTTAGTGCCCAAAAGTTCAGATCCCTATTGACTTCAAGTTCGGGTCAAGTTCGGTTCGAGTTCGAATCCCGAACCCGAACATTTTCGTGAAGTTCGGACGAACTTCTCGAACCCGAACATCCAGGTGTTCGCTCAACTCTACTGGCTATATTATTTTGCAATGGTGGCTGTAATTTCCAACTGAGGGATGTGGAGTTTAAGATATGACTGGCCTGGTCATGTCCAAGTGTGAAGGGTGTATTATCAATGTCCCTCTCACTGCAGTAAAGTCTCTCAGCATTAAACAGCGATTCCAATGCTCAGCCACGCAGACTCTAAACCTTCTTGGCTTTGTTTTTTTCTCTCTCTTTCATTTGTGGTCTGGGCTACATGACACGTAGCCGTCTACCTGCCTAACTAACTAGGCTAAGCGGCTTGAGTTGTGCCATAACCGCTGCGTAGGAGGAATGCCTGAAGGGGGGCATGCCCTGCAAGGTGTTTATGAAAAATAAGGGTGGGTTGGGAGGGTACGCAGCAGCCGTCGACACGCCCAAGGGAGGCGCCTGCCTGGTATAAATGTGCTACTTACGCCCCTCCCACAAATACAGGCCAATAAACTGGCCTTCTAACTTGTGGTCGGGGCTACATGACACGTAGCCGTCTACCTGCCTAACTAACTAGGCTAAGCGGCTTGAGTTGTGCCATAACCGCTGCGTAGGAGGAATGCCTGAAGGGGGCCAAAAAGCCAACTAAATGATACACAATAGTACATAACAACACTAACATGACCAACCTCTGGAATGCAAGAACATCTCTCAACTAGGCTGAGGTATGAACCTATTGAACATGCAGAGCGCCTAAATTCCGGATAACATGGAGCCAGAACTATTGTTCCCAGAGGCAGCATATGCTGCACCTGACCTCAAGGAAAGGCCGGACAGCTGTTGGTTTGGACCCTAAAATGGGACACCGGGATAGGACATGCCGCATAACTGAGAAGTGCCGTGAGGACCGCGACAGAGTACTCTTAGGTCTTGGTCTGTTACTGCTGCCAGTAATTACTAAAAGACACAAAGCCGGGCACTCTGAAAGGAATGTCGGAAAGAGAATGATTATATTGGGGCCAAAATGGCAATGAAACCAGTGCCAGCAACAACACCAACATGACCAACCTCTGGAATGCAAGAACATCTCAACTAGATTGAGGTATGAACCTAATAAACATGCAGAGCGCCACTGACCTAGCTTCCGGATAAATAGGCCGGAACTATCGTACCTAGAGGCAGCATATGACGCACCTCACCTGAAGGAAAGGCTGATAGATGTAGGTTTCAACCCTAATTTGGACATAGGCATGCAGTCATGCCGCACGACAAAGGTGTAAGTAGAGATGAGCGCAAAGATCCACATTCGACCTTGCGACGTCAGACAAACAACCTGCATCACATTCGTCGCGCATTCGCGATATAGCAATAATCGTTATTTCGCATGCAATATTATGACTAGCGACTAATTCGAGTAATATTTGCGTGCGCATAAATTGTTCGTTATTAATAATGTTTAAACAGCTTTACACATATAGAAAGCTTGAAATGGCGGGAGTCATTTGAGTGAATGGATGTGGAAATCCGTACAATACACTCAGCGTACTGGAGTCTGACACGACCTGTTAACGCTAGGTAGGTAAGGAATACAAACCGCGAATAGATTAATGCGATTATTCAAGTGACGAACATTATTAAAACTCTATAGTTTAATCTCTACTGTGAAAGCAGCAACTAAGGTTGGGGAAATTATGTCTGAATATAATTTTTTTTTTTTCAGATACAGTTTCCCTATCACTCACTATCCATCTCAAGAGCGAATATACGTAATTGCGAATATGGGGTCAAGTATTTAACATATTTGCAAACCTCAAAATCACAATATTCAAGATCAAACTCGCCTTGCGAATACTCGCGCCCAACACCAGTGGCGAGTGGGCCATGGGAACCCCAACAGAGTACTCGCAAGGCCTTGGTTTGTTACTGCTGCCAGTAATTGCTGATAGACACGAACCGGGCACCGTGAATAGAAAGTCGGAAAGAAAATGATTATATTGGGGGGCCAAGAAATGGCAACAAAACCAGTGCCAGCGAAAGCATCTGAAGAAAAAATAAAATAAAATGGTTGAAACCGCCGTGCCCTGAGCGACGTGTACAGTTTGACGTTGCGATACTGCAACCTGATGAAAACGTGACTTACCCAACACTGAACCTATAGCAGTCTTTGAAGAAACATCAAGTAGCGAGTTTGTAAGCTGATGAAGTTTCACACATACTTTACTTTCCATTTAATTTTAGTCCCCCCCCCCCCCCGCTACCTTAGCAACAGATGTAATTGACCACACCAACTAAGAATGGAGAGCTGTTACGTGACCTGAAGAAGCAAATGACATGCAAAGATGCTCCTGGCTGTGGTAGTGCCGACACACACGTGATGCCTGTAGGCATCAGAACCAACGAAATGGTTGACACCGCCGAGGCCTGAGTGACGGGTCAGGTCTGATGTTGTGACACCGCAAACTGATGAGAAATGACTTACCCAACATTCTGGACCTATAACAACCTAAAAATAAAACGTCAAGTAGCAAAGCCCGCAACCTAATGGGAAATCCACACATGATGTGATTTATTTATTTTTTTTCTTCTTTCCCCACTACCTTAGCAACAGATGTAATTGAGCACACCAACTGAGAATGGCGAGCTGTGACGTGACCTGAAAAGCAAAGTTACATGCAATGAATGAAGCTGGCTGCGGTAGCATGCCGACACTGACACGAGGCATCGGAACCAACAAAATGGTTGAAACCGCCGAGGCCTGAGTGACGGGTCAGGTCTGATGTTGCGAGACCGCAAACTGATGAAATGTGACTTACCCAACATGCAGAACCTATAACAACCTAAAATAAACGTCAAGTAGCAAAGCCCGTAACATAATGTGAAATCCGCCCATAATGTGACTTTTTTCTTCCTACTACCCAAGCACGAGAAGTAATTGACCACATCAACTGAGAATGGCGAGCTGTGACGTGATCTCAAAAGCAACGAATGACATGTAAAGACAAACCTGACTGTGGTAGTATGCTGACACTAACACGAGGCATGCAGTAATATAAACAACCTGTAGCACACCACTCCGCTATAGGCGAGTACATGCAAACGTCGCCACCATCAGCACATGCGCCCAGTAGAGATGTGGGCGTATAAGCCGTAAAACCAAACAAAACTCAGTTCTCGGCAAAAGCCACGCTTCTATCTATTTTTAGCACAAAAAAAACAACAAAACGAGGCAAAAATAACAAAATAAAAAAAGGTCCTCATGGGTCTCTGCAATTACCTTTGTAGCAAGTAGCTCCCCCAGTGTCCAGCTAACACTCTGAACTGAAGATGGATCCCCAGCACCAAGCACAGGTGCTTATTAAGTGCACAAACTCAGGTTCACAATCTTAAAGTGATACACACACATTTTACATTTCCAAGACAAATGAAATATACCTCAGCGCAGAGGAGCTCACCGACTACTCAATATACACATCGCAAAATAGCATTTATACTAAAGAAACAATAACACTCTGAAAACAGCAACTCTGCGTCACCTGGATTAATCAGCTGCCTCACCCTCTATAATGCGAGTAAGGAGATAATGCTGAAAGTCAGTGTGAACAAGGCCTTAGTCTGTCTGCAGAAATAATAGCGGATAGCGAGAGAGGTTTGCTGGGAAGATACCTCAGCACAGAGGAGCTCACCGTCTACTCAATGTACATATCGCAAAATAGCATTTATACTAAAGAAACAATGACACTCTGAAAACAGCAACTCTGCTCCACCTAGAGTAATCAGCTGCCTGAACCTATCCCTCTATAATGCAAGTAAGGGGATAACGCTGGATGTCAGTGTGAACAAGGCTTTAGTCTGTCTGCAGAAATAGCGGATAGCGAGAGAGGTTTGCTGGGAAGATTCCTCCACACAGAGGAGCTTACCGTCTACTCAATATACATATTGCAAAATAGCATCTATACTAAAGAAACAATGACACTCTGAAAACAGCAACTCTGCTCCACCTAGAGTAATCAGCTGCCTGCATCTTACCCTATATAACGCAAGTAAGGGGATAATGCTTGATGTCAGTGTGAACAAGGCTTTAGTCTGTCTGCAGAAATAATAGCGGATGGTGAGAGAGGTTTGCTGGGAAGATACCTCCACACAGAGGAGCTTACCGTCTACTCAATATACATATTGCAAATGTCATCTATACTAAAGAAACATTAACCCTTTGTAAACAGCAACTCTGCTCCACCTGGATTAATCAGCTGCCTCACCCTCTATAATGCAAGTAAGGGGATAATGCTGGATGTCAGTGTGAACGAGGCCTTAGTCTGTCTGCAGAAATAATAGCGGATAGCGAGAGAGGTTTACTGGCGAGCAGCGAAGTGAAAGCAAACAAGAAAGACATACAGATATACACGGACAGACTAAGCAAGGTGGCCTGTGCAAGACATGGGAAACGTGCGAGAAAACGAGACGGAGTCACACTGACCCCTGCTTCCTAACCGTGCTGCCGCGTGGGCGCCAAACGTGGGCTGCCAGGCAGAATCGCTCCGGTGCAGTGCTGCTCCTACTCACCAAAGGAGCCGACACACCGCCGGCCGGACTAACCATGTTGCCGCGTGGGCGCCAAACGTGGGCTGCCAGGCAGAATCGCTCCGGTGCAATGCCGCTCCTCGCCGGCCGGATTGTAACGGGACAATGCTGCATGAGCTGGTTGCAAACGCTCACCCGACCGGAACGACCTCTACTGGGATCCTGGACACTGACTGGGTATGGAAGCTGCAGATTCAGCCCATGTGCTGCAACAGGTGGCTCTGACTGCACACAACTACGCAGCAGCCGTCGACACGCCCAAGGGAGGCGCCTGCCTGGTATAAATGTGCTACTTACGCCCCTCCCACAAATACAGGCCAATAAACTGGCCTTCTAACAAGTATTGTAGAAATGGTGAGTAGTGTTGAGTGAACAGTTCGAGCATAGTTTGGGTTCGTACCGAATTTTGGGGTGTTCGGGACACGGACCCGAACCTGAACATTTTCAAAAAAGTTTGTGTTCGGGTCCGTTGTTCGGCAATTTCTTTCCGCTTTCTGAAGCCAATCAGCTAGCGTTTTGCTTCTTGAACTAAGAGCCCATCATAGCCATGCCTACTAATGTAATGGCTGTGATTGGCCAAGTGCAGCATGTGACCCAGCCTCTATTTAAGCTCGAGTCACGTAGCGCCACACGTCACACTGCTCTGATTAGTGTAGGGAGAGGTCGCAGCTTCTGTGAGGGAGAGATTAGGCAGGAAAAAGTCAGCAACAGCACCTAATGAAGTGATCGATCTACTGCTGTGAATGATTCAACTTCTGCTAGTTAATTGCTCACTGGTTTTTAGGCTGCACAGAGCGTTTTTATGTTACTTTTTTTCTGGGGTGATCGGCAGACATTTTGTGACTTGTGGTGCACCAGAACAAGCTGCCACCAAATCCATCAATCCATCAAAACTAGTTTTTTTTTTTTTTGCTATATCCTACATCAGGGGCTTGGCTGTGCTAATTGTCACCCCTAGAAACTCAGGATAGCAATTTCTATATTTTATTAAGGGGTTAAATACAATTGCCAAAATACCAATCCCCTAAATCTGGTGTTCCAACTTTGGCTAGCCAAGTATAATACTGTCTGCTGTCTGGCAAAGGATAGATTATTTTCTGTGGTGAAATTCAATTGCCAAAATAGCATTCCCCTAATTCTGGTGTCCCAGCTGTGGCTGGCAAGGTATAATAGTGTCCGCCAAAACATATATTTTGTTCTGGGGTGAAATTCAATTGCCAAAATAGCAATACCATAAATCTGGTGTCACAGCTGTGGCTGGCAAAGTATAATAATTAGTGTCAGCCAAAACATATATTTTGTTCTGGGGTGAAATTCAATTGCCAAAATAGCAATACCCTGAATCTGGTGTTCCAGTAGTGCCTGGCAAAGTATAATAGTGTCTGCCAAAACATATATTTTGTTCTGGGGTGAAATTCAATTTCCAAAATAGCAATACCCTGAATCTGGTGTACCAGTAGTGGCTGGCAAACTATAATAGTGTCCGCCAAAACATACATTTTGTTCTGGGGTGAAATTCAATTGCCAAAATAGCAATACCATAAATCAGTGGTTTCAGCTGTGGCTGGCCAAGTTTAATAGTGTCCTGCAAAGGATATATTTTCTTATGGGGTGAAATTCAATTGCCAAAATAGCAATACCAAAAATCAGTGGTTTCAGCTGTTGTTGGCAAAGTATAATAGTGTCCGCCAAAACATATATTTTGTTCTGGGGTGAAATTCAATTGCCAAAATAGCAATACCCTGAATCTGGTGTCCCAGCTGTTGCAGGCCAAGTGTTAATCTGTCCGTAAAAAGGTATATTTTGTTCTGGGGTGAAATTCAATTGCCAAAATAGTAATACCCTGAATCTGGTGTTCCAGTAGTGGCTGGCAAAGTATAATAGTGTCCGCCAAAACATATATTTTGTTCTGGGGTGAAATTCAATTGCCAAAATAGCAATACCATAAATCTGGTGTCCCAGCTGTTGCAGGCCAAGTGTTAATCTGTCCATAAAAGGGTATATTTTGTTCTGGGGTGAAATTCAATTGCCAAAATAGCAATACCCTAATTCAGTGGTTTCAGCTGTGGCTGGCAAAATATAATAGTATCCGACAAAACATATATTTTGTTCTGGGTTGAAATTAAATTGCCAAAATAGCAATACCCTGAATCTAGTGTTCCAGCTGTTGCAGGCCAAGTGTTAATCTGTCCGTAAAAGGGTATATTTTGTTCTGGGGTGAAATTCACTTGCCAATATAATAATACCCTGAATCTGGTGTTCAGGCTGTTGCAGACCAAGTGTTACTCTGTCCATAAAAGGGTATATTTTGTTCTGGTGTGAAATTCACTATGGCAGCAGGCCATAGTGGAGTTTCAGCTGCAGCACGCACGCGTCAATTGCACTGCGGAACAGCACCACTTCACCACTAACGATTGGGCCTCCATGCGAGACCTGTGTGCCCTGTTGTGCTGTTTCGAGTACTCCACCAACAGGGCCAGTGGCGATGACACCGTTATCAGCATTACAATACCACTTCTATGTCTCCTTGAGAAAACGCTTAGGGCGATGATGGAAGAGAAGGTGGCCCAGGAGGAGGAGGAGGAGGAGGAGGTTGAGGGGTAATTTTTAGCACTTTCAGGCCAGTCTGTTAGAAGTGGCTCAGAGGGAGGTTTTTTGCAACAGCAGAGGCCAGGTAGAAATGTGGCCAGCCAGGGCCCACTACTTGAGGACGAGGAGGATGAGGAGGAGGTGGAGGAGGATGAGGATGAAGCAGGTTCACAGCGGGGTGGCACCCGACACAGCTCAGGCCCATCACTGGTGCGTGGCTGGGGGGATACGGAAGACGATGACGATACGCCTCCCACAGAGGACAGCTTGTCCTTACCTCTGGGGAGCCTGGCACACATGAGCGACTACATGCTGCAGTGCCTGCGCAACGACAGCAGAGTTGCCCACATTTTAACAAGTGCCGACTACTGGGTTGCCACTCTACTGGATCCCCGGTACAAAGACAATGTGCCCACCTTACTTCCTGCACTGGAGCATGATAGGAAGATTTGCGAGTACAAGCGCACGCTGCTAGACGCTGTCACAGGAGAACAAGTGGAAGCCCAAGGCGAAGGCAGACGAGGAGTAAGAGGTCGCCAACGCAGCTGTGTCACGGCCAGCTCTTCTGAGGGCAGGGTTAGCATGGCAGAAATGTGGAAAAGTTTTTTCTCCACGCCACAGCTAACTGCACCACCACCTGATACGAAATGTGTTAGCAGGAGGCAGCATTTCACTAACATGGTTGAACAGTACGTCTGCACACCCCTCCACGTACTGACTGATGGCTCGGCCCCATTCAACTTCTGGGTCTCCAAATTGTCCATGTGGCCAGAGTTAGCATTTTATGCCCTGGAGGTGCTGGCCTGCCCGACGGCCAGCTTTTTCTCTGAACGTGTATTCAGCACGGCAGGGGGCGTCATTACTGACAAACGCAGCCGCCTGTCCACAGCCAACGTAGACAAGCTGACGTTCATAAAAATGAACCAGGCATGGATCCCACAGGACCTGTCCCTCCCTTGTGCAGAATAGACATTTATAACTGCCTCCCCCTCAACCATGTATTCTTGTACTCCGGGGCACTTCTTTATTGAATCCTCATTTTTTTAACTTTACCATGATCTTGCTGTGCAACCCAAAGTTGAATGAACCTCTCCTCAATCTGGGCGCCATGGCCTAAATAACTGAAAGTGACCTTCTCCAGTGGTGGGTGATATAACGCCTTATTCCTTGCTGTGGGACCTCTCTCCTCTGTCTGGGTTCTGGGGCCTAAATAACTGAAAGTGGCCTTCTCCAGTGGTGGGTGACATGACGCCTTATTCCTTGCTGTGGGACCTCTCTCCTCTGTCTAGGTGCTGGGCCTAAATAACTGAAAGTGGCCTTCTCCAGTGGTGGGTCATATGATACCTTATTCCTTGCTGTGGGACCTCTCTCCTCTGTCTGGGTGCTGGGGCCTAAATAACTGAAAGTGGCCTTCTCCAGTGGTGGGTCATATGACGCCTTATTCCTTGCTGTGGGACCTCTCTCCTCTGTCTGGGTGCTGGGGCCTAAATAACTGAAATGGCCTTCTCCAGTGGTGGGTGAAATGATGCATGATTCCTTGCTGTGGGACCTCTCTCCTCTGTCTGGGTGCTGGGGCCGAAATAACTGAAAGTGGCCTTCTCCAGTGGTGGGTGATATGACGCATGATTCTCTGCTATGGGACCTCTCTCCAATTGATATTGGTTAATTTTTATTTATTTTATTTTCTTTTAATTCATTTCCCTATCCGCATTTGTTTGCAGGGCATTTACCTACATTTTGCTGCCTTTTGCATCCCTCTAGCCCTTTCCTGGACTATTTTACAGCCTTTTTAGTGCTTAAAAGTTCGGGTCCCCATTGACTTCAATGGGGTTCGGGTTCGGGATAAAGTTCGGGTCGAGTTCGAACATTTTCGGGAAGTTCGGCCTAACTTCTCAAACCCGAACATCCAGGTGTTCGCTCATCTCTAATGGTGAGGTCTTTCTCTCAGTAGATTATCCTCAAATAAGGTGATTCCTCTGTAACCTTGGTCCATTCCTGTAGGGAGTGGAGCATATATAGCAGCTTCCTCTCTCTCCTTTTGCTAGTTAACTACTCTATTAGCCTGTGCTAGAGGCGGATCCAGGATCTACACCTAACTTCCTGCAGGGGCGGGGTGGTTGACTCTGTCTCATCCCTACGAAAGCTATACTTTGTACATTACAAGATATAAATATATTAAATACAGTCACATTAAATAGCATATCAGAACAAAACAATTTGCAAGTACTCAGTTCTCGGGTACTAAATATTAACATACAAAAACTTATAGAATGTGGTCAGACATATATTGGTGTCAGTTATAGAAAAAAATTGGCTTACAGTAGCTTATCTTGGTGTCCTGTGACACAGATTTTTAGTGCATACTACAAAAAAAGACTATTTTAGAGTATGAATACATTTTAACACAGTTCAGACATTTTGACATCGCATGCTGTTTTATTCCTTGATCTGATTTCATACTTCAAAATTAGCACATCTGACAATTTTCTCACAGTCTCTCGCGGCACTAGTCCTTCAAAGACAAATGCTTTTTGCATTTTCCGTATGCATTTAATCTAGGTGAAAATGAGTTCATTTTGAATGTAAAGATGTTCTAAAAACAGAAGAAGCATTTGTGCCATCTACGAACATGTAATAAATGATTGTTTTATGGAACAAATACATCTCATAGAACTACAACGACAGTTTCCAGGAAGTTCTGATCCAGCTCCTGAAAAATTCTTGATGCCTTAACTCTATCTTACAACGGACTTACTGAATGCCTTTGATCGCTGGTTGTTATTGGTGACGATGGCTTCAACGAAGCATCTTTTTGGCTATGATCCATCCTCGAAACTACACAATTATTGCTGTACACTTTGATTATTTGTTTCATTTGAGAGCTATTATAGGCAGTAGATGATTACTGATCTTTGAGAAACCAGGTCTTGATGTTGTTGAGATGCTCTTAGAAGTAGCCAATTTGTTAACAATTATCACTCATTAAATTAATTTGTGCTGCACACATTAGAGAGAAGCAAGGCATCCACTGTGAATTTAAATTCAGGAAGCCAGTTGTCATTAGTTCATTAACTGTGGAAAGGTATTGATTAGATGTGCATTGTATCTTTTAAAGGGACATTTCCGTCAGAAAATAGGATTTTGTTTAAAACTAAATATTCACAGAAAACTGTTTTTCTTTAACTCCTTGCTGATGAAGTGATCTTGGAGCCATAGCTTTTTTATTTTTCCTTGCACATAGCTATATAAGGACTTGTTTTTTTAAAGGAAGTTTTGTACTTTCCAATCACGTCATTTAATATTGCATAGGATGTAGTGGGAAGCTGGAAAAAAGTCCAAATGCAATTCTGCCACAGTTTTATGGGTTTTGTTTTTATTGTGTTCACTGTGTGGTAAAACTCAATCATGCTCTTCATTATCCTTGTCAGTAAAATTACAATGATACCTTATTTGTATAGTTTTTCTTGTGATTAAGGCCTCATGCACACGGCCGTTGTTGTGGTCCGCGTCCGAGCCGCATATTTCGCAGCTCGGGCGCGGACCCATTTACTTCAATGGGGCCGCAAAAGATGCGGACAGCACTCCGTGTGCTGTCCGCATCCGTTGCTCCGTTCCGTGCCCCCGCAAAAAAAGTAGAGCATGTCCTATTCTTGTCCGTTTTGCGGACAAGAATAGGCATTTCTATAACTGGCCGCGTTCCGTTCCGCAAATTGCGGAACGGAACGAGGAGCGGCTTCTGTGTTTTGCGGATCCACGGTTTGCGAACACCAACGGTCGTGTGCATGAGGCCTAATACTGAAAAACTTAATTTCGGAAAAAAATAATTATTTATTTTCATCACTATAATCTGACCTCCTTAACTTTTTATAGTTGTGCCTACAGAGCTGTGCAAGGGCTAATTTTAATAGTACTTTAATAGCATTAATAGCATTTTCAGATGCAGAGATGCCTATGATGTTAATTTTCATAGTAAGCAGGGGTGTACATAGAAATTACTGGGCCCCATAGCAAGAATCTGAATTGGGCTCCCTAACCCCGCCCAGTACCCACCCGTGGCCCATCCCACCTCATGTCCTGGCTCTTCCCTGCCACTCCCCCATTTGCCCATAAAGAAAATTTTACATACGTTCGTACGTATTTTTATTAACTCAGGGACAGACGTGCACACAAAGGGACAGACACACACACAGGGACAGACGCACACACAGGGACAGACACACACACAGGGAAAGACACACACACAGGGAAAGACACACACACAGGGAAAGACGAGCACACACAGGGACAGACAGACACAGAGGAATAAACGCACATACACATACATACAATAAAAATAATCCCCAACATATTTCCTCAAAAAAAATGTATATATATATACTGTATATAGACAGGGAGAGAAAGAAAGAGAGTGAGACAAATACATGCATAGACAATAAGTATACACATATACACGTAAAGACACACATTTTTAATATATATATATATATATATATATATATATATACACACAGGCATACATAGATATATATAAATATATATATATATATATATATATATATATATATATATATATATATATATGTATATATATATATATATAGACATGAATGCATATATAGATATATACAGGGTCAAGTCCTGGGAAAAAAGTGTGGGAACTCACCTAAGTGCCTTCGTGTAACGTCACGAGCGCGGCGTACACAAATGGCAGGGGAGGTCAGGAGGAAGAGCAAGCACCATATTTTTCGCCCTATAAGATGCACCTAGGTTTTAGAGGGGGACAATAGGAAAAAAAATATTTTTATTACACCTCAGGTCAGACCACCAATCAGACCCCCAATGTTAATCAGACCTCAGCTAACAGCCCCAATAAGATGCCCAATGTTAATAAGACCCCAGATCACACCTCAGCTCAGACCCCAATATGAATGACCCCCAATCAGACCTCAGATAAGACCTCTCCACCAGCCCCCAGTGCCTCCCCACCAGCCCCCAGTGCCTTCCCACCAGCCCCCAGTGCCCCCTCCATCAGCCCCCAGTGCATCTCCACCAGCCCCCAGTGACCAGTCAATCAGCCCCCAGTGCCCCCTCCATCAGCCCCCAGTGCCCCCTCCATCAGCCACCAGTGCCCTCTTCATCAGCCACCAGTGACCCCTCCATCAGCCACCAGTAACCCCTCTGTCAGCCACCAGTGCCCCCTCCATCAGCCACCAGTGCCCTCTTCATCAGCCACCAGTGACCCCTCCATCAGCCACCAGTGACCCCTCCGTCAGCCACCAGTGCCCCCTCCATCAGCCACCAGTGCCCCCTCCATCAGCCACCAGTGCCCCCTCCATCAGCCACCAGTGCCCCTCCATCAGCCCCCAGTGACCCCTCCATCAGCCCCCAGTGCCCCTCCATTAGCCCCCAGTCAGTGCCTCTCACCAGCCATAAAATCTAAAACAAAAAAACCACTTACCCTCTCCTGCTCCTGGACGCCGCCGCTCCTCTCTTCCTGGTTCTCGGCTGTGCTGTAAAGGCTGCGCACAGCGTGAGGTCACAGAGCGCCTCACACTGTGCGCAGCCAGCCCTGACAGCCGACAGCCGATAACCAGGAATCGGTGAGTACAAAGTCTTCACCGCTTCCTGGTCATTTTGCCCTTAAAGGGAACGGCGTTCCTGCTGTGAAAAAAGTGCAGGAACGCCGTTCCCACCCGTTCCCCCTGGACTCGAGCCCTGGATATATATCTACATATATATATATATATATATATATATATATATATATATAGTGGCAGTGGAGCTGCCAGAAGGCCATAGGAAGGCCATTGAAGTGGCATATCTCACCCAGAGAAAGCTGGGTGAGAACAAGAAAGGTTGGGAAAATAGTTTTTTCCACTGTCTGCAGCAGTCAGGCTGGTAATGGGGATAATTATCAGCCAGCTGAGGAGCTTGGATTAATGTGGGTTGAGCTTCTGAATTAGGGCTCCCAGTCTGGGAAAGGAGCAGGCTGTGTCAAGACCTGTGGGAGCCGGGACCCGGGACCCTCTAACCCTGTGTGTAGGGTAAGCACTGGTGATGTGTCTTGGGAAGCTGGGTGATAGACCCAGATCCTGATAGAGAGGGAAAGACTGTTTAGTTAGTGGCCAGACGGCCGAGGATTTATTTTTATGATTTTGTTGTACTGCTGTGATGACAATAAAGCTGGTCGTGGCCAGTTTGCACCCGAATCCACAGTGGTGGAGCGGCTTCTTGATTTGTGCCAACCGTCTAAGGCGTTAAGACGGCGATCTGGAAGAGCTAAATGACCCCGAGTTGTTACATATGGTGGAGGATGCAGGCAGGAAAATGGCACACGAAGCTGGGTGCTGCAGAGCTAAAAGGGCAAGACAACAGGTTGCTAAGGGCACCAGGAAGGGTTGTCTGTGCTGAATGCTGCGGGATTGCTGGACGGAAAGTGGCCGTGCTGAAAAGTAAAAAACAAACAAAAACACTTGGTTGCTAGGGGCAACAACGAGACAGCAGGTGCTGCTGAAAGTTGTTCTTTGCTGTGTGTGAAGTTAAAGGGCCGGAAGCCTGTTTTGTCTAGTGGAGCAAGTGCTGCTCATGTGATAGTGGACTGTTTTTTTTTCTGTGGTGCAAGCTGTGTGCGGATTTAAAGGGCCAGAAGCACAATAAAAGAAACTGACCTGTCAAAATGGCTGCAACATAGTGGAGCCCGTGGGAAAAGTCCTGCGAGATGGTGATCGGGGGGATCCCTTTGGGTGTCATACTAGACTCCCACCAGCAAGTGTCTCGGGTGCTGCCCGAAATTCTGAACTTTGTAACAAGAGGTCCAGAGACAAAAACTAAGGTGTCACTGACCTTTGTGACGGACTATGGCTCTGTGCAGTGGGAGCTGTTGAAATGTGAGACCCTGGGGCTAGAATTTGTACTGGGCAAGGATTTTCCCTTATTTTGGCAGATATGGTATGGCGGGAGTACTTCAAGTTCTGCAGTTGGAGTTCCGGAGGACAAGCGGAAGTCTGCCGTTGCCAAGGGCAACCGTCGGGAAGACAAAGAGGTGGAGAGTGGTGCGTTTCTCAGGAGTGCCTATTTTCCCTGCGACTGTGCACAGAATCCTAAAGGGTGCGGCTGGAATGTCCGTCCGGAAAAAGACAGGAGACAAGACCAAGGCGTCTCCCGTGGCAACTACTGCATTGAGGAGAAGGGTGGTGACCGTACTGGAGATATACTGGGACTACCCTTATCTTCCGGGAGTGCTGAGTCACTGACGACAATTGGTAAGACTGTTCCTGTTGATAATTTTGTGGCAGTGAGCCGGCGGCAGTTACTACCTGCCGGGCCTGTGAGTGATAAAGCGCTGCGGCGTGAAAATGTCTCAAAAATTAGTGACTATGGGAAAACTGCTGTGTCTGAACAGGCGGGTAAGCCTGCTGCAGTTGCTCTCTCGCAGGAATCTGCAGGGGAGAAGGTCAATGTGTTGTCTAAAGTGCCTGTGACCAAGGCTAGATTTGGGATGGTGAAAATCAGAGATCCCATGCTAGCCTGGGTAAGAGGTAGAATGATGTCTGTCCAGGACAATTATGTGAATACTGTGGACTATCCGGTGGTCTTCACGGAGGGTGAGACCATGGTGAGAACAGAGGCTGATGGACTTGATGTTGCAAATATGCTCATACATGATGTAATGTGGGGCAATGGAGACACTTCTGTAGGAAGTAATGAAGCTCCTGCAGAACCTGTACCTGTCCCTTTAAATGAAGGTGTAAGGGAAATGCAGATAGAAAGCAATGGTTTAAGTGAAATGACCATTAGAAACAATAGTGCAGACACGGTGCCAAGTGAAAGTGCAGAGTTTGTTGAAATGTATAATGATAATGTTGATCTATGTGCAAGAAGTGATGAGGATGATGACAGTCCTTTTCCTTTGCAGGCTGTGATTGGGGAAGAAGCTCCCCCTGTTGGTAAAAATGTGGATGGTATAAAAATGCTAATTGATGTTGAGAGCTCACAACTGAGGGAAACCACTGTGAAAAATGTGCAGGTACATGGGGCAGTCCTAGAGGGTGTACCACACGTACTAGAAGTAGATATGCCGTCTCCACAGGTTTCTATGGTTAATAAAATGTCCCAGGTGGGGATTAGCTCATCGGTGCCCCTAGAGGACAGGATTGAGAATGACACAAGCGATATATATAACGCATGTTCTGTGACCGATAGTAACTCGGAGAGAGAGGCTTCCATGTCGAGGTCTTGCCAAACTAAAGTGGTTACTAGTAGCGACCAGATGACAGTTATATCTGACGAGACGAGAGGTCAGTCGGGTGACGTCAGCCTAGTGTCTGAAGCTCCTGTCCAGTCAGTCTTGGATGACCTGACAGGACAGTACAGCTGCAAACAGGAGGCTGATCTCACTCTCGCCACACGGTCCCTAGATGCGATAGAGAAGGGACTAGCTGTCCTCACAGAGTCACTAAAGAAGGCTGCAGCAGGGTCAAAAGAGGAGACCCCGGAAAAGATGAGTGAACTGAAGGGTCTACCGCCTGGTGTCCTGGGGAAGGGAAAAGACTCCAGAAAGACACGAAAGTCTATAGTAGACCTCAACAATGGGCTTGAAGAGTCCCTGGGTAGAAATCCCACAGAGTGTCTAAGGAAGAATGGTGGTACTCCTACAACTGCTGTTACACCAGAACAGAGTGAAGAGCAGCTGGAACAGAAGGCCCAAGAGTGGGGCGCTGCTAACAAGCTGGTGCGAAAAACTAAAAAGAAGACCAAGGCCCTCTCCTTGGCTAGAGCCCTTGAAAAAGCGCTTAAGGAGCGAGATGAATTGGAGAGGCTGAACAAACAACTCAGAGCAGAGATGGAAGATCTCAGGAGCTCAAAAGATGAAGTCTATGAGCTGGAGAGGCCTAAGCGCGCTCCTGCGCAGCAGGTGGAAGAAAATGAGATACCTGAAGAGGAAGATCCTCTAAAAGATGCCAAGTAGTCAGAGCCCATTAAGAATGGGTCTGGAGATGGTGGCGCTGCAGTACCAACCGAGGCAGAGAAGATGGATGATCTTTCTGCTGAACCCGTTGATGGGGCTGATGTGGATGCAGAAGCCAAGAGACTCATGGCGGGGTGTAGCCAAGACTTAGTCATGAAAGACATTCCCTCTGCTGTCAATGTGTTCAAGAAAGCCAGCAGTCCGCTGGGGAAGAAATACGGGGGAACCGACGACCAGTATGAGGGTCCTGTCTACTCCAATGGGCTGGCTCTCCTAGATCCTGCCCGAAAGGAGAACCATATCCTGGGTGAACCTCTGCAGGGATTGCCAGAAGACGACGAGTCTGAAGACCCTGATGTCCCCAGTACCTCTAACCTTGATGAGGAGGAGGAGGAGTTAAGAATGCAAGTATATGATTCCGTGTCCGAGAAGGATGAGAAGGCTAACAAAGTGGATGAAGACTCCAAAGGAGTCTCAAAGGCTGAAGAAACTAAGGCCGTTGAGTTGGAGTGGGGAAAAACCTCAGATGTTTCCCAACGTAGGAGCTTTGACCCTGGAGGGGGTTTAAGTAAGGTGAAAAGTCCTACGGCCTTTATCAGGGGGGGAGGATATGTGGCAGTGGAGCTGCCAGAAGGCCATAGGAAGGCCATTGAAGTGGCATATCTCACCCAGAGAAAGCTGGGTGAGAACAAGAAAGGTTGGGAAAATAGTTTTTTCCACTGTCTGCAGCAGTCAGGCTGGTAATGGGGATAATTATCAGCCAGCTGAGGAGCTTGGATTAATGTGGGTTGAGCTTCTGAATCAGGGCTCCCAGTCTGGGAAAGGAGCAGGCTGTGTCAAGACCTGTGGGAGCCGGGACCCTCTAACCCTGTGTGTAGGGTAAGCACTGGTGATGTGTCTTGGGAAGCTGGGTGATAGACCAAGATCCTGATAGAGAGGGAAAGACTGTTTAGTCAGTGGCCAGACGGCCGAGGATTTATTTTTATGATTTTGTTGTACTGCTGTGATGACAATAAAGCTGGTCGTGGCCAGTTTGCACCCGAATCTACAGTGGTGGAGCGGCTTCTTGATTTGTGCCAACCGTCTAAGGCGTTAAGACGGCGATCTGGAAGAGCTAAATGACCCCGAGTTGTTACAATATATATATACATACATTTATACAGATACATATACACACATGTACAGATAAATACAGTTGTGTTCAAAAGTATTCAACCCCCAATGCTGTAAAGGGTTTTAGGGAATTTAATGTACATTTGTAATTGTGTTCAGAATTAAATCTTACAAGGACTTTTTAAAGAACCAAATGCAACTAAAATGACATCAATTGTTTTTGTAATAACAGTATTAAATGTTTTTTTTTGTGATTTCTTCATTGACACAATTATTCAACCCCTTAAAGACTACCACTCTAAAGAACAGAGGTCCATTCAAGTGTTTTCGATCAGGTATTGAAAACACCTGTGGATGTCAAGGAGCAGCAATCCAGCATAATAAGCACCAAATAGGCAGATTTAAAATGACTGTGATACTCAACTCCTTCTAGACATTTACTGGTGTGTTTACAAACATGGTGAAGTCAAGAGAATGGTCCAGGAAGACAAGAGAAGAGGTGATTTCTCTTCACAGGAAGGGCAATGGCTATAAGAAGATTGCAAAGATGTTAAACATACCAAGAGACATCATACAGTAGGAAGCATCATTCGCAAATTCAAGGCAAAGGGCACTGTTGAAACGCTACCTGGTCGTGGCAGAAAGAAGATGCTGACTTCAACTAGTGTGCGCTACCTGAAGCGCAAAGTGGAGAAAAGTCCCCGTGTGACTGCTGAGGAACTGAAAAAAGATTTGTCAGATGCGGGTACTGAAGTTTTAGCTCAGACAATAAGGCGCAAACTGCGTAATGAAGGCCTCCCTGCCAGAACTCCCAGGCGCACCCCCTTGCTGTGTCCAAAGAATAAGAAGAGTCGACTGCAGTATGCCAAAAGTCATGTGGACAAACCACAAAAGTTTTGGGATAGTGTTCTGTGGACTGATGGAACAAAATTAGAACTGTTTGGGCCCATGGATCAACGCTATGTTTGGAGGAGGAAGAACAAGGCCTATGAAGAAAAGAACACCTTGCCTACTGTGAAGCATGGTGGGGGGTAAATCATGCTTTGGGGCTGTTTTGCTTCTACAGGTACAGGGAAGCTTCAGCGTGTGCAAGGTACCATGAATTCTCTTCAGTACCAGGAGATATTGGATGAAAATGTGATGCAGTCCGTCACAAACCTGAGGCTTGAGAGACGTTGGATCTTTCAACAGGACAATGATTTCAAGCATACCTCCAAGTCCACTAGAGCATGGTTGCAGATTAAAGGCTGGAACATTTTGAAGTGGCCATCGCAGTCACCAGACTTAAATCCGATTAAGAACCTCTGGTGGGATTTAAAGAAAGCAGTTGCAGCGCGCAAGCCTAAGAATGTGACTGAACTTGAGGCTTTTGCCCATGAAGAGTGGGGGCGAAGATACTCGTAGATCGCTGCAAGACACTTGTGTCAAGCTATGCTTTACGTTTAAAAGCTGTTATAACTGGAAAAGGATGTTGTACTAAGTACTAGGATTGAATGTCACTTGGGGGTTGAATAAAACTGATAATGATGTGAGCACAGAAAAGACATTTGTGGTTATTTCATTATAAATGTTATGTTATATTGGTCTGACTTACAAGTGCCTCTTTAATTTAATTGTAAACAAGATGACTGAAATGATCAAAATTAATGTCAAACTGACGAAAACACTCAATTTCAGTGGGGGTTGAATAATTTTGAACACAACTGTATAGACCCATATACAGACTTACATGCATACATATAGACATAAACACATATATATACTTGTGATGCTCATATTAAAGACAGTGTGTACCCCAAACAGACTCCCCCCCCCCCTCCATGACCTCTGGTTGTTTCTGTTGCTTGTGGAGAGGAGGGGCTGCCTAGGGCACACACTGTCCTCTACATAAGCAGAAATCAGCAAT
Source organism: Bufotes viridis (assembly GCA_033119425.1). Taxonomy (NCBI): domain Eukaryota; kingdom Metazoa; phylum Chordata; class Amphibia; order Anura; family Bufonidae; genus Bufotes; species Bufotes viridis. Next base: position 236,759,788 of record CM065590.1, read on the forward strand.
ATGGGGGAGGGGGGATCCTTGGGCACACTGTTCTCTCTATGATATGGATCAGCAGAAACATGAACTCTAGAACTCTGCTTGCTGCTGCTGACACTTACATGGAGAACAGTGTGCCTCCCCCCACTCAAATAAAGTCTGGTCCCTGCTGCTGTCCCCCTCCTCCCTCACCACCAGGTCATGAATTTGCAGCCCAGTAGTTGCTCACTGTGTCTGTGGGGGCTGGAGTCCGACGGCTGACTGAGCCAGGCAGTGAGCATGTCCCGCCTATTCAGTTCTTGCTGCTGCTGCGATACACTGGCCAATCAGCAGCAGGAGCCTAGCACTGCTAAAGGCTGATTGGCCATTGCAGCACCCAACAGGCAGAGGAGAGTGAGTGACATGCTCACCTGGCTGAAGACATTTCTAGTGCTGCAGTGCACACAACAAAATGTATGTAGGGGGGCCTGAGCACAGGAGAAGCAGGGCCCACCCACACATCAGATAGGGACTTGGGATGTAAGAATAACCATATAGCAGACATTGTAGGGGCGGAGCTTACGTCCTGTCAGGTCCCCCTGCCACGGGCCCCGTAGCAGTTGCGTGGTCTGCCACTATTGGCCGTACGCCACTGGTAGTAAGTCTAGAATCTTAGTACAGGCTCTGGCTAATTACTACAGTGAAACACCTTCCTCGATCTCCACCTGGGGGAGGCATTCCTGCCTGGGAAGCACGCACTTCTGGGTTTTCGGCCTTTCAGATACCGTGGTAACACTGCATTTATTCCATCTTGACATTTATGGCATAACCTCAGGATCCAATACTATCATAAGAACAGTGTTGGGTGAGTCTGTAAATGAAGAGGAAGCTACACATCCCTGATTCTTTACATTCACTGATTAAGGCACATTTGAAAACAGATGAGCATGCTTACAGTACTCTATTGTAAGCATTGTATAGCTATTTTCAGAAGTCCCATAGGAATGAGAGTCATGGAAGCATTGACTTTTTAGCGCTTATTTTTAAAATATTGCAGTTTGCTAACCAAAGTTCCAGATTTGAGGGGTAACTTGAATAAGCTTTACTCTTTAGTTGTTACATAACATTCAAACCTCCTGATAATGGAAATTAACTTTTAAAAAGGGCAAATAATTTTTTCTAAGCATGGTATATGCTCTGTATTTCTATTTTAGACATAAAATGGCTTTATATCTAAATAAACCAAGAATTAACTAACCGTACAAAATAATGTAGAAAATGTAGGAAACATTAGTGCAATTTCATATAGCAAATGGGATGGATGTGTTATGTGTTTATAAAAGCAGAAAATAGATATAGTTTTAGATAATAAGATGGATAAACACATGGCAGTAGTGTGCCACATAGCCAATCACTGCATAGCCACGCTGTGCACATTCTATCACAAATTTTGTGGTTTTGCAATGCCACTTCTTTACAGGTGAAATATATATATATATATTTTTTTTATCAATTCTCTTTTTATCGAAATAAGTGACAAACAAGACAATAGTCAGACAGTACCAACTGACATCAAGTAAGTACAATCGGATGTTACCAGAAGATTAACCACATAGTAATCATACACTGAGAGAGCATAGCAGGTTCAATGTCCCAACAGATCAAGCAGTGTGTCGATTCATCCCGCAATCCAAGGTTAGACAACGGTAGATCAAATATACTGATGTCAAAAAGGAACAAAGGTGGTTGCTACACCTTCTAAGAAAGTAATAGAGCAGAAAACATAAAACATAAAATACAAAGTAAGTAAAGATGATACAGAACTGACCCAGGCTATATTACATAACGCGCCACTGGATCCCAAAAGGGAAAGCAACTTTACCACCCCACCCCCCCCCCCCCACGGCCCCAACGAGCCGGTTCTGTACTTCCAGGAGAGTAATTAAACTTTACACTCGTCACCTCCCAGCTAGATTAGCCCAGCATTCCGCCTCCCACTGACATTTGTCAACTAAGGTTGCCATGTTTTAAGGAACCTGCTTCTAATATGGGATTCCCATCCTGCCAGCTCCTCCATACGACAAATGGAAGACAGCTTTTCCAACCACATTGAGATCGTGGGGGGTTCCGGCTCCCTCCATTTTATTGGGATAAGCAGCTTTGCAGCTGCAATCATGTGTGTTTGCAAACAGTTTTTATGAGGTTTGAGCCCTTCTATCGGCTTCCATAACAGTACCAGGGGTGCTGATAACTTAATATAACTAGAACACACCTGATTAATGATTGTTTCCACTTTCTTCCAAAAATGCTTTAATTTAGAGCATGACCACCACAGATGAGAGATATTGCCAATCCCATCTGAACACCTCCAACAAACCCCAGATGTTAAGACATTAATTTTGTGTAGGAAGTCAGGCGTACAGTACCATCTAGTCAAAATCTTGAGGGAATTCTCTTGTACTCTGACACATCTCGAGAAGCCATGTGAATGGTTCATAATAAACGATTTGTCACACTCATCAAGAGTTATATTTAGCTCCGCTTCCCAATCCCGAATATAGGTAGGATACTGAGAGTCCCTCTTCTTCAGTAAATGCCTATATATCAAAGAGAGTCTCTTGGAAGGTAGTTCAGGGAGAAATGACAAAGTCTCAAGCTAAGTGGGTTCCAGAAGAGGGAGGAGTTTACTCCTCCTAAACTTCTTACATGTCAAAATCCCATCTTTGGATGTGGTCCCCTACAGTGGGAGGACTACCCATCAATGAGATGTAGAAGTCAGTGGAAGCGTCAGAGCTCAGTAGATCTCCGAGTCTGAACTTGGTCACTGAGTCCCATACTGGATTAGTTGAAATACAGTGTTCTGAGAGCAGATGCGGCAGTAAGTGGAGCGGAGTAACAGGCGACAGACCCCCAGTACTCAAATTAAGAGCCAGTGATGCATGACAACTAAGCAGAGTTCCTCTGGAGATGCTGCTAGATATTTCTAATTTATGTGGGACTGGAGCCTTACACCAAAAAAGATGTTCCCAAGACCTCCCCAACAAGGCTCTTTACATAGAAGAATAAATCGAATCAGTCCCTGACGACGTCAAGGTCAGCCATCGCTCCAGATGTATCGCTTGAACATACACAGCCATATCTGGTAACGAGAGCCCGCCCTGTGACCTCCTCCTGGTAAGCAGCGAGAAGGGTAATCTGGCTTTGGTGTTGGCCCACAAAAATCTGCTCATAACTGACTTCAGCTTGGTCAAATACGTTTTAGGGATTGAGATTGGTAGGGATCTAAACATATAAAGTAATTGCGGGAGAACATACATTGTTAACACATTTTTCCTACCTAGCCATGAGATCCTTGGCAGTGAAGGAGCGTTTAAAAAATTAGAAACTTTTGTCAGCAAGGGTGTATAATTTAAGCTGAACAAGAGGTTCGGATTAGATGGTATCATCACTCCAAGATATTTTATAGCTTTGGGTGGCCATTTGAATGGGGAATCTTTTTGATCAGCCTCAGTTGGGCAGGAGACAAAGAGACATTTAGGGCTTCAGTTTTGTCCAAGTTTATTTTGAAATTGGAAATTGTACTGAAGATGGCAAACGTGTCTAATATCCGCAGATTCGCTTCTTTGGGTTTGGTTACCATCAACAGCAAATCGTCTGCAAATGCCGCCATTTTATTCATGAATCTGCCAACTTGAATACCGTGAATAGCAGTATCCTGTCTGAACTGCAGTAGTAATGTTTCCAATGTCAAAATAAAGAGAGTGGGGAAGAGGGGGCAACCCTGCCTCGTGCCGTTCCGTATAGTGAAGGGGTCAGACAGCACACTATTCACCATGATGCGGGCCGAAGGCGCAAAATAGAGTGAGAAGATAGCATCCACGAAGGGTTCCGGAAAGCCAAAGGCCCTCCAAAGCATGGCGCATATACCGCCAACTCACTCTATCAAACGTCTTTTCGGCATCAGTCCCTAATAGAATCAACGACAACTTTTTCTGTGATGCGTGGCAAACGGCATGAACCACTCTACTGACATTATGTCGCCCCTCCCTACCCTGCACAAACCCTACTTGTTCCTCTCCCACAATCCCAGGCAGCAGACCTGCCATACGGTGACTCAACAGCTTAGCCCACCATTTCAAATCCGTATTAAGAAGAGAAATGGGCCTATAGCTTCCACAGGCTTCTGGATCTTTCCCCTCATTGGGGATTATTGTAATATTAGCAGCCTGTGACTGCGGGGGGAGAGTAGCGCCACTTAGCAGAGCGTTACACACTGACGTGAAGCAGGGTATCAGGATGTCACCGAACTTCTTATAATAAGATATTGGTAGCCTATCAGGACCTGGGCTTTTACCCATTGGAATGGATTGTAAAACTTTAGGTACCTCAGCTTCTAATAACGGGTTTTATAATATCCACCTTATCCACTTCCGACAACTGGGGCAATGAGATGGAGTCTAAAAAATTTGTGATAAGAGTCTCAATTGGGTTCCAGAGGCCTCATCCAAAGAGACTCCCTCATCCAAGTTATACAAAGAAGAATAAAATCTACAGAACTCCTTGGCTATAGCTGGGGTCGTCGTCAACCTGTGCCCTTCCCTATTCCTTATCACGGGGATAAAAGTTTTTTTCCTTTGGGACATTAACAGACTAGTCATAAACTTCGTACCTTTGTCTCTATGAGAATAATATTTGAAGCGCAAAGCCTGCAGCACTTTCTGTGTTTTCACGTTCAATAAATCCTTCAGCTGAAATCTCAGAGACTTAAGCTGAGAGAGCAAGGTAGGAGTTTGATTCGCTTTATAAGTCCTCTCCAGGGTGGAAATTTGGAGAAGTAGAGAGTCAATCTGTTTTGTACACTGTTTCTTTACCTTCGATCCAATGCTAATCAATTCCCCTCGTACTACAGCCTTATGGGCTTCCCATACTATAGGCTTCGAGACAGGGGGTTGATCATTTAGGGAGAAATATTGCAATAACACATTTTTAATTTGTTCCCTATGGGTTTCATCCTCCAAAAGGGTGGCGTTCAGTCTCCATGACAATGTCTTAGATGGGATATCCTGAAATTTAATTTCTATATACACAGGAGCATGGTCAGAGATGGTCATGGGGCCAATCACGGCACTACTTATGGCAGGTATAGCGCTGTTTGCAACAAAAAAGCAATCCAGACGCTGGTACGTACCATGCAATTTTGAAAGAAAAGTAAAATCCTTCTCACCCGGGTGAAGGAGTCTCCATATATCAGTTAACCCCATGTCAGCTAGCGCTACTTTAAGTCTATGAAGCTGTTTGTTGGAGAACAGGCTCCCCGCTGAGGTGGAATCTAAAGAGTGATCCATGGAGATCACCGCCCAGAATCAGGATGCCCGATGCAAACTCCTTCAGGGCGTCTAATGTTTTCAAAAGCCACTTGATCTGTCCCACATTCGGCGCATAAACATTAGCAAATGAGACGGCAGTGTTTAAGATCTGACCTTTAAGGAATAAATATCCATCCGTATCAACCAATTTTGCTGTGACGGTAAAGGGCAGATTTTTCCCTATCCCAATGGACACTCCTCTGGCAGCTGAAGAGTAAGGTGTGGTACCAATTCGGAAAGCATTTACTATACATATTGGCAGTATGGTTATGTCTATAGTGCGTCTCTTGTAGGAACACCAGGTCAGCACTGACTGCGTTTTTGAGGAACATTCATACCATTTACATTCAACAAGTACAGTTTTACCTGAGCCATATCAAATACCCAGTAGAATAAAATGAGGCGTCAGCAAAATGGGTCAGCTCAAGATCAACTAAAAGAATAATAAAAGTTAGCCATAGAACAAACTTTAAACATTCTGAGAGGGTAATTTAACCCCCATGGCGCAGTAAAGCGCTGTAAAGCTGTAAGATATAAAGAAGAATAGATCGGGGGGGGGGGGGGCCCACATAAGCAAAGGACACACACCCGATCTCACATATATGCATGTACAAAAAACAACCTATCAATTAAACTCTATAAACTGGCATCTTGAGGCCAATCGACAATGAAGAAACGTATGTCTCTAGAAAAGCATCTGACTCAGGTCTGGGATGGTCACCAGACCTTTAATCAACCTCTCACTCCCCTCTCCTCAGGATATGCAATGCAAGCCAAACTTTTCAATAAGATGAGGTAAAAAACACGCCCCGCCTAAAGAGTTAACTATAACCGCTTCACAGACGTATAACGACTAAGAGTCCCGAAGTCCCCAGGAGAATGGGAAACTGAACTAGGAGTAGTATACTAAACCATTAAGAAACTTAGACATCTTGGACGGGTGACCAATTCAGTCCACTTCTTTCTGTCGCTTCCTCTGTGACTTGGTCTTCATGCCCACTTGCCAAGGGGCCAGCGTAGATAGCTTCAGTAATTTCTTCAGTGCTGCCGACGGAAGCCAAGACGGTAAGTCCTGGGGCGAGATCTCAAGGGCTTCCCAAACTTTGGGTAAATCATCGGGGTGCCGGATAAGTATCTGCTTCCCATTAATCGTCGTGCTGAGGCCAAACGGAAAAAGCCAGCGCATGGGGAGCTTCCTAGCTCTCAGTTCAGACGTAAGCGGTTTAAGCGCTCTTCTCTTGGCCAAAGTGCTAGCTGCCAGTTCTTGAAAAAGCAGAATTTTGATATTCTCAAACAGGATCTCCTCTTTTTCTCTAGCTGCTTTTAGGACCGTAACAGTGTCCAGATAGCTCAATAAAGCACATATGGTATCTCTAGGCGGATCAGACGCTGAGGGTTTAGGCCGCAATGCTCTGTGCGCTCTCTCTATAATAATGGCGTCTGCTCAATCTTGGCCCACCAACATGATGAATATCTGCTTTACGCAAGACAGCAACGCCTCCGGAGCGACAGATTCAGGTATCCCCCGGATATGGACGTTCTTTCTCCGGCTTCTATTTTCCTGATCTTCCAGGTACAGGTAGGCATTATCCACCTGGGAGCTCAGCGATTAAACGTGCGTCTGCAGCCCCATATTGTGCTGCACCAGCGTGATTTGAAAGTCCTTCAGGGCTTCCACCCTGTGTCCCACATGGGCTACCTCAGTTTTAATATCAGCTAGTTCCTTCATCACTGGGGAGAGAGCTTGTGACAGGGAACTCTAAAGCGATTGTTGCAAAAAAGCTCTAGTAATAGGTACCGGATCAGTGTCATCATGTCCCTCAGACTGGGCCCAGGAGCTGGCGTCTGATTTTTATTCTAACGCTGCTACTCCTCCATCAGCCGACGCCATCTTGCCTTTTCCCGCCGGAGACAAGGATTTCTTATTAAAGAATATGCTCATGTCTCCTTGAGACTTTCTCGGCTTGACTGCGGCCTTCACCTCCCTGGACTTCTCTCTGCCGGTCTTGCCCATGTTTCGACAGGTTTAGCTGCCTTTAAGCTGTGAAATCGGGTGCTACGGTGAGGAGTTTAGAGCTCACACGTCCTCCACCATTCTAAGCAGGCTCCGCCCCCCCAAATATATATTTTTTAACATGTGTTACCTAGAGATGAGCGAATCGAAGCTAACAAAGTGGAATTCAATCTGAATTTCAGGAAATATTCGATTCTCACCGAATCCAAATTTCCTCATGCTTCGTGGTAACAAATCACATTTTTTCCTAAAATGGCTGCTGCACATGTTAGGACATGGAGCAAGGAACTCTGGGAAGAAGGGATCATCTACAATGCCATGCATGCAGCCAATCAGCAGCCAGCCAGCCCTATATGTTCTAAAGCATTTTTTTGGCGTGTATTAGTGGGGAAAAAGAAAAAGGGATTATTAGCCGTTGTGTGGTGAAGTGAGAAAATTAAAGCCCTTTTTGGCGTGTATTAGTGGCAATAAAATATATATATTTTGCCGTTCATGGCTGCAGTTATATGTTCTAAAGGCCTTTTTTTGTCATGTATTAGTGGGGGGAGGGGCTTATTAGATGCTGTGTGGTGAAGTGAGAAAATGAAAGCCCTTTTTGGCGTGTAATAGTGGCAAAAAAATATAAATTATTTGCCGTTCATGGCTGCAGTTATATGTTCTAAAGCATTTTTTTGTAGTGTATTAGTGGGGGGAAAAAAGGGGCTTATTAGCCATTGTGTGGTGAAGTGAGAAAATTACAGCCCTTTTTGGCGTGTATTAGTGTAAAAAATAAATAATATTTCCCGTTTACGGCCGCAGTTATATGTTCTAAAGACTTTTTTTGTGTGTTTTAGTGGGGAAAAAGAAAAAGAGCTTATTAGCCATTGTGTGGTGAAGTAAGAAAATTAAAGCCTTTTTTGATGTGTATTAGTGGCAAAAAAAAATATTATTAGATATTAAGTGGTGAAGTGATAAAATTAAAGCCGTGTTTGGCAAATAAAATAGTGGCAAAAAATATATATATTATTTTCTGTTCACAGCTGCAGTTATATGTTCTAAAGACTTTTTTTGTTGTGTATTAGTGGGGGTGGAAAAAGGGGCTTATAAGCCATTGTGTGGTGAAGTGAAAAAATTGCAGCCCTTTTTGGCAAGTATTAGTGTAAAAAAATATTAATATTTAAATGTTCTAAAGACTTTTTTTGGTGTGTTTTAGTGGGGAAAAAGAAAAAGGGCTTATTAGCCATTGTGTGTGGAAGTGAGAAAATTACAGACCTTTGTGGCATGTATTAGTGTAAAAAAAAATATTATTTGCTGTTCACGGCCACAGTTATATGTTCTAAAGACTTTTGTTTGTGTGGTTTAGTGGGGAAAAGAAAAAGGGCTTATTAGCCGTTGTGTGGTGAAGTGGGAAAATTACAGCCCTTTTTGGCGTGTATTAGTGGCAAAAAAAAGTGTTTGCCGTTCACGGCCGGAGTTATATGTTCTAAAACCCTTTTTGGCATGTATTAGTGGGACAAAAAGGGGCTTATTAGCTGTTGTGTGGGGAAGTGAGAAAATTACAGCCCTTTTTGGCGTGTATTAGTGGCAAAAAATTTTTATTATTTGCCGTTCATGGCTGCAGTTATATGTTCTAAAGGCCTTTTTGCCGTGTATTAGTGGGGGAAAAAAAGGGGCTATTAGCCGTTGTGTGATGAGGTGAGAAAATTACAGCCCTTTTTGGCGTGTATTAGGGGCAAAAATAAATATTTGCCGTTCACGGATGCTGTTATACGCGCTAAAGCTTTTTTTGTCGTGTATTAGTGGGGGGGGGGGACTTGCCTTTTTAGCCATTGTGTGGTAAAGTGAGAAAAGTACAGCCCTTTTTGGCGTGTATTAGTGGCAAAAAAATATATTAGTTGCTGTTCATGGCCGCAGTTATATGTTCTAAAGTCTATTTTTGTCGTGTATTAGTGGGGAAAGAGAAAAAGGGCTTATTAGCCATTGTGTGGTGAAGTGAGAAAATTACAGCCCTTTTTGACGTCTATTAGTGGCAAAAAAAAGTATTATTTGCCGTCCACGGCCGCAGTTGTATGTTCTAAAGCCCTTTTTGGCGTGTTTTAGTGGGGGAAAAACAGGGCTTATTAGCGGTTGTGTTGTGAAGTGAGAAAATTACAGACCTTTTTGGCGTGTATTAGTGGCAAAAAAAAAATACTATTTGCCGTTCACGGCCGCAGTTATATGTTCTAAAGCCTTTTTTGTAGTGTATTAGGGGGGAATAAAGGGGGCTTATTAGCTGTTGTGTGGTGAAATGGGAAACGTACAGCCCTTTTTGGCGTGTATTAGTGGCAAAAAAAAATATTATTTGCCGTTGACGGCTGCAGTTATATGTTGTAAAGCCTTTTTTGGGTGTGTATTAGTGGGGAAAAAGAAAAGGCTTATTAGCCATTGTGTGGTAAAATTGGAAAAGTACAGCCCTTTTTGGCGTGTATTAGTGGCAAAAAAAAGTATTATTTGCAGTTCACGGCCGCAGTTATATGTTCTAATGGCTTTTTTTGTTGTGTATTAGTGGGGGGGAAAAGGGGGCCTATTAGCTGTTGTGTGGTGAAGTTAGAAAATTAAAGCCCTTTTTGGCGTGTGTTAGTGGGAAAAAGAAAGGGGCTGATTAGTCACTGTGTGGTGAATTGAAAAAATTATAGCCCTTTTTGGCATGTATTAATTTCCTTATTATTTACTTATTCGTTCTAACAGTATGTCAGACAGAGAAGTGACAGGCCCTGCACAGGGGAGAGGCACAGGCCTAAATGTTTCTGGCGCAGGAACAGGTCGCAACAGAGTAAGGAGGCGTGGCAGCGGGGGTCACTTCGAGAGGCCTGAGCTCCCAGTGTCGGCTAGCGGTCATGTCTTGACTAGCAACCCAGCGATTCTTGAATGGTTGACTCGATCTTTGACTTTGTCTCAAGTGACATCAGACTCCCCCAGACAAGAGTCGGTGGGAGCAGGCCCTGTGCCCTCACCTGACCTCAACCTGCCTCTGTCCTTTTCTGTTCCCTTAGCCAGAGAAGTACTATATGTTGTGGGCTCAGCTCCACTATACAGGGAGGACGAGCTACTAGTAGTGTTGATCACGAATATTCAAATAGCGAATTTTAATCGCGAATATCGGCACTTCGAGAATTCGCGAATATTTAGAATATCTCAAAATATATTCGTAATCGCGAATATTAGTTTTTTTTATTTAAATACCAGTCTATGCAAATTTTATGTGAATTTTTTTAATGCTTATTTTCACAATTAAGAAAATAATGCCTGAAGATCAGGAATTTGCAAATTCTCCCAAATATTCGCGAAATATCGCAAATTAGAATATTGCCCCTGCCGCTCATCACTATTCATGGGGAGACTCATTTTCCACCAGTATGTTCCCTCAAAGCGGGCGAGGTATGGCGTGAAGCTGTACAAACTTTGTGAGAGTACCTCAGGGTACACTTACAAGTTTCTTGAGGGCCGAGATTCCTGTATTCAGGAATGTACGAGAATGTCCCCCCACAGTGGGTGTTAGCGGGAAAGTTGTGTGGGACCTTATGCACCCTCTGCGAGATAAGGGTTACCACCTGTACGTGGATAACTTTTATACTATTATGCCCTTGTTCCAGTCCCTCACCGCCAGATCCACGTCCGCTTGTGAGACCGTGCGGAAAAATCAACGCGGCCTTCCTATCTACCCCCTCCAGGTACCTATCCCCAGGAGTGAGACCCATGCCCTTAACAGTGGAAACCTGTTGCTGGTCAGAAATAAGGACAAGAGGGATGTCCTTATGCTGTCCACAATTCACAGTAAGGGCATCACCCCTATCCCTGTGCGAGATACCGCGGCAACGGTCCTCAAGCCCGATTGTATCGTCGACTACAATCGGTATATGGGAGGAGTTGATCTCTCTGATAAAGTCCTTAAGCCATATAACGCCATGCGCAAAACTTGGGCATGGTACAAAAAAATTGAGGTCTACTTGATAGAGGTTGCCATGTACAACTCTTTTGTGCTGTCCAAGAGCGCTGGCAACACAGGGAAATTCCTTCAGTTCTATGAGGCAGTCCTCCAGGATCTGATCTTTTCTGACCGGGAAAGAGCAGGCCGGAGTCCCTCGGGAACTGGAGGCACCTGTATCGTCCTTGGCCAACACTTTCCAGGTGTGGTCCCCCATACTGGAAAGAAGGGACAGACCACCAAAAAATGCAGAAACACCCCATATGTGGTGGTAAACTGCTGTACGGGCACACAGCCTTTTTTTTTTACACCATGTCCTATTTGAAGAACCCCTGATGTACCCCTAGAGTATAAACTCCATAAAAGTGACCCCATCTAATAAACTACATCCCTCAAAGTATTCAAAACCTATTTTGCAAACTTTGTTAACCCTTTAGGTGTTCCTCAAGAGTTTATGGTAAATGGAGATTACATTTCAGAATTTCTATTTTTGGTAACCTTGCATCACAAAAATGTAATATAGAACAACCAAAAATCATATGTACCATAAAAATAGTCCCAACAAAAATGCCTCCTTATCCCGTAGTTTCCAAAATGGGGTCGCTTTTATGGAGTTTCAACCCCAGGGGGCCATCAGGGGGGTTTCAAATGGGACATGGTGTAGATCTGTGTTTCCCAACCAGTGTGCCTCCAGCTGTTGCGAAACTACAACTCCCAGCATGCCTGCACAGCTAAAGGCTGTCCGGGCATGCTGGGAGTTGTAGTTTTGCAAAAGCTGGAGGCACACTGGTTGGGAAACACTGGTGTAGATAAACCAGTCCAGCAAAATCTGCCTTCCAAAAACTAAATGGCGCTCCTTTCCCTCTACGCCCTGCCGCGTGCACATACAGTAGTTTACGGCCACATATGGGGTGTTTTTGCAAACTACTGATTCAGGGCAATAATTATTGGGTTTTGTTTGGCTGTTAACCCTTTCTTAGTTACTGGAAAAAATGGATTAAAATGGAAAATTTGCCAGAAAATTGAAATTCTGAAATTTCATCTCCATTTCTCAACAGCTCTTGTAAAACACCTAAAGGGTTAATGATGTTTGTAAAATCAGTTTTAAATACCTTCAGGGGTCTTGTTTCTTAGATGAGGTCACTTCTATGGAGTTTCTACCCCAGGGGGCATCAAGGGGTCTTCAAATGGAACATGGTGTAGATAAACCAGTCCAGCAAAATCTGCCTTTCAAAAACCACATGACACTTTTTTCCCTCTACGCCCTGCCGCGTTGCCATACAGTAGTTTACTACCACATATGGGGTGTTTCTGCAAACTACAGGATCAGGCAATAAATATTGGGTTTTGTTTGGCTGTTGACCCTGGCTTAGTTACTGGAAAAAATTGATTAAAATTGAAAATTTGCAATAACTCTTGTGAAACACCTAAAGGGTTAACAACATTTTTAAAATCAGTTTTGAATACCTTGAGGGTTGTAGTTTCTAGAATGGGTTCATTTTTGGGTGGTTTCTATTATGTAAGCCTCACAAAGTGACTTCAGACCTGAACTGGTCCCTAAAAAGTGGGTTTTTGAAAATTTCTGAAAATTTTCAAGATTTGCTTCTAAACTTCTACGCCTTGTAACGTCCCCAAAAAATAAAATTGCATTTCCAAAATGATCCAAACATGAAGTAGACATATGGGGAATATAAATGAATAACTTTTTTGGCGGCATTACTATGTATTATAGAAGTAGAGAAATTAAAACTTGGAAAATTGCAAATTTTTCTAAATATTTGGTAAATTTTGCATTTTTTCCTAAATAAAAATTTATTTTTTTTACTCCATTTTACCAGTGTCATGAAGTACAATATGTGATGAAAAAACATTCTCAGAATGGCCTGGATAATTTAAAGCGTTTAAAGTTATTCACACGTAAAGTGGCACTTGTCAGATTTGCAAAATAATGGCCTGGTCATTAAGGTGAAAATGAGCCCTGTCCATAAGGGGTTAAGTATGGATACTCTAATATTCCCAAACCTAAAATTATGCAGTTCACGTTTATTTATTTTTTATTTCGCATGAACAAAATGTTGTGATTTATAGGTATTCAACTACTGGGGCCCAAATAATTGTTAGAATGAGCAGCCCTAATTATGTTGTTCTTTAAAAAAATATTCATTGCTAAAAATAGTGACCCCACCAGCAAAAAAAAAAAAGACTATCCAAGAAAAGAGTTGATCGAACACCTGGATGTTCGGGTTCGAGAAGTTCGGCTGAACTTCCTGAAAATGTTAGGGTTCGGGATCTGAACTCGACGCGAACTTCACTCCGAACCCGAACCCATTGAAGTCAATAGTGACCCAAAGTTTTGGGCACTAAAAAGGCTGTAAAATTGCCCAGAAAAGGGATAGAGGGCTGCAATAGGCAAACAAATGTAGGTAAATCCCCTGCAAACAAATGTGGATAGGGAAATGACTTAAAATAAAATAAAATAAATAAAAATTAACCAATATCAATTGGCAACTTGGAGGAGGAGGAGGAGGTGGAATAGGAGGTTGGGGTGGCATCAGGTGGGAATGCTATGGGAGTTGATGTTCTCATCACAGCCATAAAGGATTCATGTCTGCCTGCAGTGCCACAGGCCTCATTCACAGACTCAGGGCCATGGCACCCAGACGGAGGAGAAGTTCATTCAACTTTGGGTTGCCCTGCAAAATAATGGTAAAATGAAAAAAAGAGGATTCAATAAAGAAGTGCCATGGAGTACAATAATATATGGTTAAGGGGAGGTAGTTATAAATGTCTATTCTGCACAAGGGACGGACAGGTCCTGTGGGATCCATGCCTGGTTCATTTTTATGAATGTCAGATTGTCCACGTTGGCTGTGGACAGGCGGCTGCGTTTGTCAGTAATGACGCCACCCGCCGTGCTTAATACACGTTCAGACAAAACTCTGGCCGCCGGGCAGGCCAGCACCTCCAAGGCATAAAAGGCTAGCTCTGGCCACGTGGACAATTTGGAGACCCAGAAGTTAAATGGGGCCAAACCATCAGTCAGTACGTGGAAGGGTGTGCACACGTACTGTTCCACCATGTTAGTGAAATGCTGCCTCCTGCTAACATGTTCCATATCAGGTGGTGGTGCAGTTAGCTGTGGCGTGGTGACAAAACTTTTCCACATCTCTGCCAAGCTAACCCTGCCCTCAGAGGAGCTGGCCGTGACACAGCTGCATTGGCGACCTCTTGCTCCTCCTCTGCCTTCACCTTGGGCTTCCGCCTGTTCCCCTGTGACATTTGGGAATGCTCTCAGTAGCGCGTCTACCAACGTGCGCTTGTACTCGCGCATCTTCCTATCACGCTCCAGTGCAGGAAGTAAGGTGGGCACATTGTTTTTGTACCGGGGATCCAGCAGCATGACAACCCAGAAGTCCGCACACGTAAAAATGTGGGCAACTCTGCTGTTGTTGCGCAGGCACTGCAGCATGTAGTCGCTCATGTGTGCTAGGCTGCCCAGAGGTAAGGACAAGCTGTCCTCCGTGCTAGGCATATCGTCATCGTCCTCCGTATCCCCCCAGCCACGCACCAGTGATAGGCCCGAGCTGCATTGGATGCCATCCCGCTGTGAACATGCTTCATTCTCATCCTCCTCCACCTCCTCATCCTCGTCCTTCTAGTCCTCCAGTAGTGGGTCCTGGCTGGCCACATTTGTACCTGGCCTCTGCTTTTGCAAAAAACCTCACTCTGAGCCACTTCTAAGAGACTGACCTGAAAGTGCTAAAAATGACCCCTCTTACTCCTCCTCCTAATCCTGGGCCACCTCCTCTTCCATCATCGCCCTAAGTGTTTTCTCAAGGAGAAATAGAAGTGGTATTGTAACGCTGATAATGGCGTCATCACCACTGGCCATGTTGGTGGAGTACTCGAAACAGCGCAACAGGGCACGCAGGGCGTGGTGAGCGGGAAGGCCGAAGTTATGCTGCAGCTCAGACAGGCGAGCAGCAGCAGGATGTGAACGCCGGAAGCGCGCACAGACGGCCCGCACTTTATGCTGCAGCTTTGACATGTCGGGGTAGTTGTGAATGAACTTCTGCACCACTAAATTCAGCACATGCGCCAGGCAAGGGATGTGCGTCAAACTGGCTAGTCCCAGAGCTGCGACGAGATTTCGGCCATTATTGCCCACCACCAGGCCGGGCTTGAGGCCCACTGGCAGCAACCACTCGTCGGTCTTTTGTTCAATACCCCGCCGCAACTCCTGCGCGGTGTGGGGCCTGTCACCCAAACATATGAGTTTCAGAACGGCCTGCTGACGTTTGCCCCGGGCTGTGCTGAAGTTGGTGGGGAAGGTGTGTGGCTGACTGGATGAGCAGGTAGAAGAAGATGAGGAGGAAGCCGAGTAGGAGGAGGAGGCTACAGGAGGCAAAGAATGATGCCCTGCGATCCTTGGCGGCGGAAGGACGTTTGCCAAAGAACTCTCTGCCTGGGGCCCAGCCGCCACTACATTTACTCAGTGTGCAGTTAGGGAGATATAGCGTCCCTGGCCATGCTTACTGGTCCACGTATCTGTGGTTAGGTGGACCTTGCCACAGATGGCGTTTCGCAGTGCACACTTGATTTTATCGGATACTTGGTTGTGCAGGGAAGGCATAGCTCTCTTGGAGAAGTAGTCACGGCTGGGAACAACATACTGTGGGACAGCCATCGCAATCAGCTGTTTGAAGCTGTCTGTGTCCACCAGCCTTAATGACAGCATTTTAAAGGCCAGTAGTTTAGAAATGCTGGCATTCAGGCCCAGGACTCGAAGGTGGCTAGGTGCGAATTTACGCTTTCTCTCCAAGGTGTGAGATGGAGAGCTGAACGCTGCCGTGTGACATGGTGGAGATGCTTGGTGACGGAGGTGGGGATGTTGGTGGCACATCCTCTGTTTGGTGGGTGGTAGGTGCCAACATTCCTCCCGAGGCCGAGGAAGAGGCTGAGGAAGCAGCAGAAGAGGGAGCAGGGGGAGCCTGGGTGAGTTTCTTGTTTTTAAGGTGTTTACTCCACTGCAGTTCATGCTTTGCATGTAGATGCCTGGTCATGCAGGTTGTGCTAAGGTTCAGACCGTTCATGCCTCGCTTCAGGCTCTGATGACACAGCGTGCAAACCACTCGGGTCTTGTCGTCAGCACATTTTTTAAAGAGATGCCATGCCAGGGAACTCCATGAAGCTGCCTTTGGGGTGCTCGGTCCCTGGTGGCGGTGGCCAGTAGCAGGCAAATTCTCTTGGCGGCGGCTGTTCTGATTTTGCCCCCTGCTCCCTCTTTTGCTACGCTGTTGGCTCGGTCTCACCACTGCCTCTTCCTCTGAACTATGAAAGTCAGTGGCACGACCTTCATTCCATGTGGGGTCTAGGACCTCATCGTCCCCTGCATCGTCTTCCACACAGTCTTCCTCCCTGACCTCCTGTTCGGTCTGCACACTGCAAAAAGACGCAGCAGTTGGCACCTGTGTTTCGTCATCATCAGAGACGTAGGGACTCCGATGAGGTGGTATTCCCATGTCCTCATCATCAGGAAACATAACTGGTTGTGCATCAGTGCATTCTATATGTTCCACCACTTGGGAAGGGCTAGGTGGATTCCCTTGGGAAACCCTGCCAGCAGAGTCTTCAAACAGCATAAGAGACTGCTGCATAACTTGAGGCTCAGAAAGTTTCCCTGATATGCATGGGGGTGATGTGACAGACTGATGGGCATGGTTTTCAGGAGCCACCTGTGCGCTTTCTGCAGAAGACTGGGAGGGAGATAATGTTGTGAACGTGCTGGATCCACTGTCGGCCACACAATTAACTAGCGCCTGTACTTGCTCAGGCCTTACCATCCTTAGAACGGCATTGGGCCCCACCAAATATCGCTGCAAATTCTTGCGGGTACTGCAACCTGAGGTAGTTTGTTCATTAGGACGTGTGGCTGTGGCAGAACAGCCATGTCCTCTCCCAGCACCAGAGGGTCCACTAACAACACCACGACCATGTCCGCGTCCGCTTCCCTTACTAGATGTTTTCCTCATTGTTACTGTTCACCACAATAAGAAAAATAAATTTGGCCCAATGTATTGAATACAAATTCAGGCCTTTTTTTACAGGCACCTAACACTATCTGGCTATCTATTTATGTACCGTATTACACTAATCCAGGCACAGAAGTAACCACAGATTTAGGGGAATATCAATTGTAGGCCTAGTATTTAGGCCCTGGATGAAAGGTATCCTTTTATGGACAGATTTACACTTTGAGACGCACAGTAGCGTGTGAAAAAATATATAGGAATATGCTTTCAGCACTTGTATTTTAACACTTTGTGTAATATACCCTTTAATGGAAAGAAATCCACTTAGAGATGCAAAACTGTGTGCAAATGTAGAGGATTATGCTGAAATTTAACACTTACTGTAATATACCCTTTAACGGAAAGAAATACACTTGGAGATGCACGCTGAGTGTAATATTCCCTTTTACGGACAGATTTACACTTGGCCTGCAACAGCTGGAACACCAGATTTTGGGTATTTCTATTTTGGCAATTGAATTTCACCACAGAAAATAATATTTCCTTTGCCGGACTCTATTAAACTTGGCCAGGCACAGCTGAAACCACAGATTTATGGTATTGCTATTTTGGCAATTGATTTTCACCCCAGAACAAAATGTATCCTTTGCCGGACACTATTAAACTTGTCCAGTCACAATTGGAACACCAGATTTACAGTATTTCTTTTTTTGCAACTGAATTTCACCGCAGAAAATAATATATCCTATGATGGACACTAGGAAACTTGTCCAGCCACAGCTAGAACACCAGATTTACGGTATTGCTATTTTATCAATTGAATTTCACCCCAGAACAAAATATATCCTTTGTTAGACACTATTAAACTTGGCCTGCCACAGCTGAAACCATTGATTTACGGTATTACTATTTTGGCAATTGAATTTTACCCCAGAATATTATCTATCCTTTGCTGGACACTATTAAACTTGGCCAGCCACTGCTGGGACACCAGAGATATGGTATTTCTATTTTTGCAATATCATTTCACCCCAGAAAATAATATATCCTTTGACGTACACTATTAAACTTGGCCAGCCAATGCTGGGACACCAGATTTAGGGGATTGCTATATTCACAATTGAATTTCACCCCAGAAAATGATCTATTCTTTGCCGGACACTATTAAACTTGGCCAGCCACAGCTGAAACCACTGATTTACGGTATTGCTATTTTGGCAATTGAATTTCACCCCAGAATATTATCTATCCTTTGCCGGACACTATTAAACTTGGCCAGCCACTGCTGGGACACCAGATTTAGGGGATTGCTATTTTGGCTATTCAATTTCACCCCAGAACAAAATATATCCTTTGCCGGACACTATTAAACTTGGCCAGCCACAGCTGAAACCACTGATTTCCGGTATTGCTATTTTGGCAATTGAATTTCACCCCAGAAAAAAATATATCCTTTGCCGAACACTATTAAAGTTGTCCAGTCACATCTGGAACACCAGATTTGCGATATTTCTATTTTTGCAAATGAATTTCACCGCAGAAAATAATATATCCTATGACGGACACTAATGAAACTTGTCCAGTCACAGCTGGAACACCAGATTTACTGTATTTCTATTTTTGCAACTGATTTTCACCCCAGAAAATAATATATCCTTTGATGGACACTATGAAACTTGTCCAATCACAGCTGGAACACCAGATTTACTGTATTTCTATTTTGGCAATTGAATTTCACCCCAGAAAATAATAAATC
This sequence comes from Bufotes viridis, assembly GCA_033119425.1. Lineage (NCBI taxonomy): Eukaryota > Metazoa > Chordata > Amphibia > Anura > Bufonidae > Bufotes > Bufotes viridis. The sequence goes on from CM065590.1 coordinate 236,778,854, forward strand.
CTTTGACGGACACTATTAAACTTGGCCAGCCACTGCTGGGATACCAGATTTAGGGGATTGCTATTTTGGCAATTGAATTTCACCCCACAAAATAATAAATCCTTTGACGGACACTATTAAACTTGGCCAGCCACTGCTGGGACACCAGATTTAGGGGATTGCTATTTTGGCTATTGAATTTCACCCCAGAACAAAATATATCCTTTGCCGGACACTATTAAACTTGGCCAGCCACAGCTGAAACCACTGATTTCCGGTATTGCTATTTTGGCAATTGAATTTCACCCCAGAAAATTATCTATCCTTTGCCGGACACTATTAAACTTGGCCAGCCACAGCTGAAACCACTGATTTATGGTATTGCTAGTTTGGCAATTGAATTTCACCCCAGAAAAAAATATATCCTTTGCCAGACACTATTAAACTTGGCCAGCCACAGCTGAAACCACTGATTTACGGTATTTCTATTTTGGCAATTGATTTTTACCCCAGAACAAAAAATATCCTTTGCCGGACACTATTAAACTTGGCCAGCCACAGCTGAAACCACTGATTTATGGTGTTGCTATTTTGGCAATTGAATTTCACCCCAGAAAAAAATATATCCTTTGCTGAACACTATTAAAGTTGTCCAGTCACAGCTGGAACACCAGATTTACGATATTTCTATTTTTGCAAATGAATTTCACCGCAGAAAATAATATATCCTATGACGGACACTATGAAACTTGTCCAGTCACAGCTGGAACACCAGATTTACTGTATTTCTATTTTTGCAACTGATTTTCACCCCAGAAAATAATATATCCTTTGATGGACAATATGAAACTTGTCCAATCACAGCTGGAACACCAGATTTACTGTATTTCTATTTTGGCAATTGAATTTCACCCCAGAAAATAATAAATCCTTTGACGGACACTATTAAACTTGGCCAGCCACTGCTGGGATACCAGATTTAGGGGATTGCTATTTTGGCAATTGAATTTCACCCCAGAAAATAATAAATCCTTTGACGGACACTATTAAACTTGGACAGCCACTGCTGGGACACCAGATTTAGGGGATTGCTATTTTGGCTATTGAATTTCACCCCAGAACAAAATATATCCTTTGCCGGACACTATTAAACTTGGCCAGCCACATTTGGAACCACTGATTTCCGGTATTGCTATTTTGGCAATTGAATTTCACCCCAGAAAATTATCCATCCTTTGCCGGACACTATTAAATTTGGCCATCCACAGCTGAAACCACTGATTTATGGTATTGCTGTTTTGGCAATTGAATTTCACCCCAGAAAAAAATATATCCTTTGCCGGACACTATTAAACTTGGCCAGCCACAGCTGAAACCACTGATTTCCGGAATTGCTATTTTGGCAATTGAATTTCACCCCAGAAAATTATCTATCCTTTGCCGGACACTATTAAACTTGGCCAGCCACTGCTGGGACACCAGTTTTAGGGTATTGCTATTTTGGCTATTGAATTTCACCCCAGAACAAAATATATCCTTTGCCGGACACTATTAAACTTGGCCAGCCACAGCTGAAACCACTGATTTACGGTATTTCTATTTTGGCAATTGATTTTGTACCCCAGAACAAACTATATCTTTTGCCGGACACTATTATACTTGGCCAGCCACAGCTGAAACCACTGATTTATGGTGTTGCTATTTTGGCAATTGAATTTCACCCCAGAAAAAAATATATCCTTTGCTGAACTCTATTAAAGTTGTCCAGTCACAGCTGGAACACCAGATTTACGATATTTCTATTTTTGCAAATGAATTTCCCCGCAGAAAATAATATATCCTATGACGGACACTATGAAACTTGTCCAGTCACAGCTGGAACACCAGATTTACTGTATTTCTATTTTGGCAATTGAATTTCACCCCAGAAAATAATAAATCCTTTGACGGACACTATTAAACTTGGCCAGCCACTGCTGGGATACCAGATTTAGGGGATTGCTATTTTGGCAATTGAATTTCACCCCAGAAAATAATAAATCCTTTGACGGACACTATTAAACTTGGCCAGCCACTGCTGGGACACCAGATTTAGGGGATTGCTATTTTGGCTATTGAATTTCACCCCAGAACAAAATATATCCTTTGCCGGACACTATTAAACTTGGCCAGCCACATTTGGAACCACTGATTTCCGGTATTGCTATTTTGGCAATTGAATTTCACCCCAGAAAATTATCCATCCTTTGCCGGACACTATTAAACTTGGCCATCCACAGCTGAAACCACTGATTTATGGTATTGCTGTTTTGGCAATTGAATTTCACCCCAGAAAAAAATATATCCTTTGCCGGACACTATTAAACTTGGCCAGCCACAGCTGATACCACTGATTTCCGGTATTGCTATTTTGGCAATTGAATTTCACCCCAGAAAATTATCTATCCTTTGCCGGACACTATTAAACTCGGCCAGCCACTGCTGGGACACCAGATTTAGGGTATTGCTATTTTGGCTATTGAATTTCACCCCAGAACAAAATATATCCTTTGCCGGACACTATTAAACTTGGCCAGCCACAGCTGAAACCACTGATTTACGGTATTTCTATTTTGGCAATTGATTTTTACCCCAGAACAAAATATATCCTTTGCCGGACACTATTAAACTTGGCCAGCCACAGCTATAACCACTGATTTATGGTATTGCTATTTTGGCAATTGAATTTCACCCCAGAATTTCACCAGGGAGGTAGTGATGATAAATAACAATACAGGACTCATAAGAGAGCCTGTCATTGGAACGAGTACAAACACATTACAGGGAATGTCATAGGTATTTAGGATGAGGAAACTTTATACAGGAGAGATAAAGTATGATTGATGGCCTGCTGGTGACCCACTAAAACATTAGGGGTGAAGGTCTTCAGCTAAGCTGACCATCTAAAACATTATGGGTAAGGGCCTGCGGGTTAGCTGACCATCTGAAAAATTATATGAGAAGGCATATACGCGATGGCATTATATGCGACAATAAGGCATGTAGATATGATGGACGAGGAGGATGAGAAAAGGAGGATTCAACGATATACCCTTTTTTGTGGCGGAAGGGGTGCATGGGAATACAGAGTATTCAGTAAAAGTGCCTTTATGTTCAGTCGTGGCTTTCCTCTGGTGGAGTGGAGTAGTCAGGGGCAATCCAGGCTTTGTTCATTTTTATAAGAGTCAACTTGGCAGCATTTTCATTTGACAGCCAGATACACTTATCTGTTATAATTCCATCAGCAGCACTACATACCCGCTGACACAAAACGCTGGCGTCAGGGCAGGCCAGCACCTCCGATGCGTAGAGCGCCAGTTCGTGCCACCTGTCCAGCTTGGACACACAGTAGTTGTAAGGTACTGAGGGATCACTGAGGATGCTGACACAGTCTGCTACGTACTCCTTCACCATCTTCCAAAACTTTTCCTTCCTTGTGACACCAGGACGTGCATCATGTTCAGGGTGCTGGTGGGGTGTCATAAAACTGTCCCAGGCCTTGGAGAGTGTTGCCCTGCCTCTGCTGGAAGTGCTGTGTGTTCCCCTTGTCTCCCCACCTCGGTTGCCCCAGGAAGTACGGACTTTGCTGCCAGTGCTGTGAGATGGAAATTTTTGCAGCAATCTGTCAAAAAGGAACTTCTGGTATAGCACAATTTTGCTCGTCCTCTCCAGCAGAGGAATGAGAGATGAGTTCTCTTTGTAACGGGGGTCCAGAAGGGTGAAAATAATCCCTGTTAGCTAAAATGCGTATAACACAGGGGTCACGGGGAAAGCAGCCTAATATGAAGTCAGCCATGTGTGCCAGAGTCTTCGCTGTCGTCATCAGGAGGATGACTGTCTATGGATGACTGTCCAACAGATGGGATTAAGGTTCCACCCTGTATAGCGGAGGCAACCGTCCCCATGCGCCTCCTCCTCCACCATTACGAATGAGAAGACAAACTGAGGGTGTTCTGGCTATCACCCAGGGTCATGTCTTCTTCCCCCATTTCCAACTCTTCCTCACGAACAGCTTCGGCCTTAATTGTGATCAGCAAGCGTTTGAGTAGACACAGAAGAGCGATGGTTGCACTGACCATAGCGTTATTGCCGCTCACCATCTGTGTCGATTCCTCAAAGTTTCTTAACACCTCACAGAGGTCAGACATCCATGCCCACTCCTCGCTTGTGAAGAAGAGCAGAAGCTGACTGGAAAGGCGACGACCGTGGTGCAGCTGGTATTCCATTACTGCCCTTTGCTGCTCACAAAGCCTGGCCAACATGTGTAACGTGGAGTTCCAGCACGTGCTCACGTCGCACAACAGCCAGTGAGCTGGCAATTTCAAGCGCTGCTGCAGCGTCAACAGACCAGCTGAAGCTGTTGATGACTTGTGGAAATGTGCACACACGCGCTGCAAATTCGCCAGTAGCTCTGGCAAATTGGGGTAGGTTTTCAGAAACCACTGAACCACTAAGTTAAAAACGTGGGCTAGGTATGGGATGCGTGTGAGCTTGCCGAGCTCCTAAGCCATCACCAAGTTATGCCCATTATCACACACAACCATGCCTGGTTGCAGGTTGAGTGGTGAGAGCCACAGCTCAGTCTGTCTCTTATCCCCTGCCACAGCTCTGCGGCGGTGTGCTGTTTATCCCCTAAACATATCATCTTCAGCACGACCTGTTGACGCATCCCCACATTAGTGCTAAACTGCTTCCAGCTAACTGCTAATGGCTGACTGGTGCTGCACGCAGAGAATTCAGAGGTGGAAGTGGAGGAGGAGGCGCCACTTACATAGGTGCATCTCGTATCTTCACAGCATAAACAATTGCCTTGTCAGATACTAGATGTGCAGCACCTGAAACTACGGATACTTGAAGCCTGTGCTAGCATTTCTCCTGCGGTGTTGCTATCAGTGTGTGAAGAGTGGGAGCAGAGGATTGCATTGACAATCCAACACAATGGGCAGCACATTGAACACATTTTATAAGTGGTCAGAAACTTGTAAATAACTCATGAAAGAATAAAGTTACGTTAAAACGTAAATTGAAATTCCCAATAAGTTTGATGTGTCACTAGAGATGGCCCGAACTATCCGCCGGCGAACAGTTCCCGGCGAACATAGCTTGTTCGCGTTCGCCTCTGCCGGGCGAACATATGCGATGTTCGGTCCGCCCCCTATACATCATCATTGAGCAAACTTTGACCCTGTACCTCACAGTCAGCAGACACATTCCAGCCAATCAGCAGCATACCCTCCCTCCCAGACCCTCCCACCTCCTGCACAGCATCCATTTTAGATTCATTCTGAAGCTGCAGTCTTAGTGAGAGGAAGGAGAGTGTAGTAGCTGCTGATTTAATTGGGAAATTGATAGCTAGGCTAGTGAATTCAGTGTCCACTCCAGTCCTGAAAGACTCATCTGATCTCTGCTGTAAGGACAGCGTCCTGACAGCACCCCAAAAGCCCTTTTTAGGGCTGCAACATTAGTCTGCTTTTTTTTTCCTTTATATACATATTGCAGTTGCCTGGCCTGCCTGTGTGTGAGGAGCTGCAGGCCCACAGACTGTAGTGTGCCCACTGCCAGTGCCCACCCCTGTCATTCCGTGTGGTACAGGACTTTGCATCAAAAAAGGCATTTAATTTTTACACTTTAATCTAAGGTTAGTTGCCTGCCAGTGTGTGTCAGGCTGACTTCCACTGACTGTAGTGTGCCCACTGCCAGTGCCCACCACTCATACCGGCTGGCACAGGACTTTGCATAAAAAGGCATTTAATTTTTACACTTTAGTGTAATTTCAGCTGCTTGCCTGCTGCTAGTGTGTGTCAGGCCGACTTCAACTGACTGTAGTGTGCCCACTGCCAGTGCCCACCCCTGTCATCCCGTGTGGCACAGGACTTTGCTTAAAAAAAGGCACTTAATTTTTACACTTTAATCTAAGGTTAGTTGCCTGCCAGTGTGTGTCAGGCTGACTTCCACTGACTGTAGTGTGCCCACTGCCAGTGTCCACCACTCATACCGGCTGGCACAGGACTTTGCATAAAAAGGCATTTAATTTTTACACTTTAGTGTAATTTCAGCTGCTTGCCTGCTGCTAGTGTGTGTCAGGCCGACTTCAACTGACTGTAGTGTGCCCACTGCCAGTGCCCACCCCTGTCATCCCGTGTGGCACAGGACTTTGCTTAAAAAAAGGCACTTAATTTTTACACTTTAATCTAAGGTTAGTTGCCTGCCAGTGTGTGTCAGGCTGACTTCCACTGACTGTAGTGTGCCCACTGCCAGTGTCCACCACTCATACCGGCTGGCACAGGACTTTGCATAAAAAGGCATTTAATTTTTACACTTTAGTGTAATTTCAGCTGCTTGCCTGCTGCTAGTGTGTGTCAGGCCGACTTCAACTGACTGTAGTGTGCCCACTGCCAGTGCCCACCCCTGTCATCCCGTGTGGCACAGGACTTTGCTTAAAAAAGGCACTTAATTTTTACACTTTAATCTAAGGTTAGTTGCCTGCCAGTGTGTGTCAGGCTGACTTCAACTGACTGTAGTGTGCCCACTGCCAGTGCCCACTCCTGTCATCCCGTGTGGCACAGGACTTTGCTTAAAAAAAGGCACTTAATTTTTACACTTTAATCTAAGGTTAGTTGCCTGCCAGTGTGTGTCAGGCTGACTTCCACTGACTGTAGTGTGCCCACTGCCAGTGTCCACCACTCATACCGGCTGGCACAGGACTTTGCATAAAAAGGCATTTAATTTTTACACTTTAATCTAAGGTTAGTTGCCTGCCAGTGTGTGTCAGGCCCACTTCCACTGACTGTAGTGTGCCCACTGCCAGTGCCAACCACTTATACCGGGTGGCACAGTAGCTTGCCGATAAATAAGGCATTTAATTTTTAGACAGTAGTCTAAATTGAGTTGCTTGCCTGCTGCCAGTGTGTGTCAGGCCGACTTCCACTGACTGTAGTGTGCCCACTGCCAGTGTCCAACCACTGATACCGGCTGGCACAGTAGCTTTGCCGATAAATAAGGCATTTCATTTTTAGACAGTAGTCTAAATTCAGTTGCTTGCCTGCTGCCAGTGTGTGTCAGGCCCACTTCCACTGACTGTAGTGTGCCCACTGCCAGTGCCAACCACTGATACCGGGTGGCACAGTAGCTTGCCGATAAATAAGGCATTTAATTTTTAGACAGTAGTCTAAATTCAGCTGCTTGCCTGCTGCCAGTGTGTGTCAGGCCCACTTCCACTGACTGTAGCGTGCCCACTGCCAGTGCCAACCACTGATACCGGGTGGCACAGTAGCTTTGCCGATAAATAAGGCATTTAATTTTTAGACAGTAGTCTAAATTCAGTTGCTTGCCTGCTGCCAGTGTGTGTCAGGCCCTCTTCCACTGACTGTAGTGTGCCCACTGCCAGTGCCAACCACTGATACCGGGTGGCACAGTAGCTTGCCGATAAATAAGGCATTTAATTTTTAGACAGTAGTCTAAATTCAGTTGCTTGCCTGCTGCCAGTGTGTGTCAGGCCCACTTCCACTGACTGTAGTGTGCCCACTGCCAGTGCCAACCACTGATACCGGGTGGCACAGTAGCTTGCCGATAAATAAGGCATTTAATTTTTAGACAGTAGTCTAAATTCAGTTGCTTGCCTGCTGCCAGTGTGTGTCAGGCCCTCTTCCACTGACTGTAGTGTGCCCACTGCCAGTGCCAACCACTGATACCGGGTGGCACAGTAGCTTGCCGATAAATAAGGCATTTCATTTTTAGACAGTAGTCTAAATTCAGTTGCTTGCCTGCTGCCAGTGTGTGTCAGGCCCACCTCCACAGACTGTAGTGTGCCCACTGCCAGTGCCAACCACTGATACCGGGTGGCACAGTAGCTTGCCGATAAATAAGGCATTTAATTTTTAGACAGTAGTCTAAATTCAGTTGCTTGCCTGCTGCCAGTGTGTGTCAGGCCCGCTTCCACTGACTGTAGCGTGCCCACTGCCAGTGCCAACCACTGATACCGGGTGGCACAGTAGCTTGCCGATAAATAAGGCATTTAATTTTTAGACAGTAGTCTAAATTCAGTTGCTTGCCTGCTGCCAGTGTGTGTCAGGCCCTCTTCCACTGACTGTAGTGTGCCCACTGCCAGTGCCAACCACTGATACCGGGTGGCACAGTAGCTTGCCGATAAATAAGGCATTTAATTTTTAGACAGTAGTCTAAATTCAGTTGCTTGCCTGCTGCCAGTGTGTGTCAGGCCCACTTCCACAGACTGTAGTGTGCCCACTGCCAGTGCCAACCACTCATACCGGGTGGCACAGTACCTAGCACGCGTAGTACCACTTATCTAAAAAAATGACAGGCAGAGGCAGGCCACACCGCAGGGGCCGTCGTGGTCGTGGTGCTGTGATTTCCACTGTCCCTGGAATAATGCCCAGTTTTCAGAGGCCACGTACCCTGAACCCGAAAAATTCAGAGGACGTAGTTGACTGGCTTAGACAGGACACCCAATCTTCAACAGCTTCCGCTAAGAACCTTGACGCACCATCCTCCTCCAGCTCAGCTTCGGTCACCTGCTCTCAAGTTACCACGCACCCGCCCGTCGCCACCACCACCACTACCACCACAGCCACCACAGCCGCTTCACTTGATCCGTCAGAGGAGTTATTTACACATCAGTTGGATGCAATTAGTGATGCGCAACCATTATTGCCAGATGATGTAGATTACGGGGATATGTCTCAGTCAGGCAGGATTACACACATGGACGTACAGTGTGATGATGATGATGATGATGTTGTACCCGCTGCTGCTTCCTTTGCTGAGGTGTCAGATACAAGTGAAGCGGTTGATGATGACGATGTGTCCACGGATGCCACGTGGGTGCCTGCTCGAAGAGAAGAAGAGGGGGAAAGTTCTGAAGGGGAGACAGAGAGAATGAGGAGACGAGTTGGAAGCAGGGGAGGTCGTCGCAAGGAGTTAGTGGCACAGTCAGACAGCATGTATCGGCACCTGGGGTCAGCCAGACAGCACGCCAGTCAACGCATGCTGTTGCCACCACTAGAATGCCGTCATTGCAAAGCTCAGCAGTGTGGCATTTTTTTGTGTGTCTGCCTCTGATAAAAGCAATGCCATTTGCAACCTGTGCCAAAAGAAACTGAGTCGTGGGAAGTCCAACACCCACCTTGGTACAACTGCTTTGCGAAGGCACATGATCTCACATCACAAACGCCTATGGGATCAACACATGAGTACAAGCAGCACACAAACTCAAAGCCACCATGCTCCTCCTGGTCCAGCATCTTCAGCCACGCCAACCACTGCTGTCCTCCCTGCCCCCTCTCAACCACCCGCCACTCCATCTCTCACCTTCAGCAGTTCCTGCTCATCTGCCCACAGTCAGGTGTCTGTCAAGGACATGTTTGAGCATAAGAAGCCAATGTCACAAAGTCACCCCTTGCCCGGCGACTGACAGCTGGCTTGACGGAACTCTTAGCCCGCCAGCTTTTACCATACCAGCTGGTAGAGTCTGAGGCCTTCAAAAATTTGTCGCTATTGGGACACCACAGTGGAAGGTACCCGGACGAAATTTTTTTCAAAAAGGCAGTCCCAAACCTCTACCATGTCATTGAAAAGGAAGTCATGGCATCTCTGGCATACAGTGTTGGGGCAAGGGTCCATCTGACCACTGATACCTGGTCTGCAAAGCACGGTCAGGGCAGGTATATCACGTATACTGCGCATTGGGTCAACCTGCTGACGGCTGACAAGCATGGAATACGTGGCTCCGCAGCGGAGTTGGTGACACCACCACGACTTGCAGGCAGACCTACTGCCACCTCCTCTACTCCTACTCCATCCTCTTCAATATCCTCCTCGGCTGAGTCCTCTTCTGCTGCGGCGTCTGGCTGCACATCAACTGATTCCCCCAGCTCCCCAGGGGCTATTCCACATCCCGGATACGACAGTGTCACGCTATCTTGGGGTTGACTTGCCTGAAAGCAGAGAGCCACACAGGACCAGCACTCCTGTCCGCCCTGAACGCACAGGTGGATCAGTGGCTGACCCCGCACCAACTGGAGATCGGCAAAGTGGTGTGTGACAATGGAAGCAATCTGTTGTCGGCATTAAATTTGGGCAAGTTGTCACATGTGCCGTGCATGGCACATGTGTTGAATCTCATCGTACAACGTTTTGTGTCTAAGTACCCAGGCTTACAGGACGTCCTCAAGCAGGCCAGGAAGGTGTGTGGCCATTTCAGGCGTTCCTACACGGCCATGGCGCACTTTTCCGATATTCAGCGGCGAAACAACATGCCAGTGAGGAGCTTGATATGCGACAGCCCGACACGTTGGAATTCAACACTCCTAATGTTCGACCGCCTGCTCCAACAAGAAAAAGCCGTCAACGAGTATTTGTATGACCGGGGTGCTAGGACAGCCTCTGCGGAGCTGGGAATCTTTTTGCCACGTTACTGGACACTCATGCGCAATGCCTGTAGGCTTATGCGTCCTTTTGAGGAGGTGACAAACCTAGTCAGTCGCACCGAAGGCACCATCAGCGACCTCATCCCATTTGTTTTCTTCCTGGAGCGTGCCCTGCGAAGAGTTCTGGATCAGGCTGTAGATGAGCGTGAAGAGGAAGAGGAAGAGTTGTGGTCACCATCACCACCAGAAACAGCCTTAATTTTAGACAGTAGTCTAAATTCAGTTGCTTGCCTGCTGCCAGTGTGTGTCAGGCCCTCTTCCACTGACTGTAGTGTGCCCACTGCCAGTGCCAACCACTGATACCGGGTGGCACAGTAGCTTGCCGATAAATAAGGCATTTAATTTTTAGACAGTAGTCTAAATTCAGTTGCTTGCCTGCTGCCAGTGTGTGTCAGGCCCACTTCCACAGACTGTAGTGTGCCCACTGCCAGTGCCAACCACTCATACCGGGTGGCACAGTACCTAGCACGCGTAGTACCACTTATCTAAAAAAAAAATGACAGGCAGAGGCAGGCCACCCCGCAGGGGCCGTCGTGGTCGTGGTGCTGTGATTTCCACTGTCCCTGGAATAATGCCCAGTTTTCAGAGGCCACGTACCCTGAACCCGAAAAATTCAGAGGACGTAGTTGACTGGCTTAGACAGGACACCCAATCTTCAACAGCTTCCGCTAAGAACCTTGACGCACCATCCTCCTCCAGCTCAGCTTCGGTCACCTGCTCTCAAGTTACCACGCACCCGCCCGTCGCCACCACCACCACTACCACCACAGCCACCACAGCCGCTTCACTTGATCCGTCAGAGGAGTTATTTACACATCAGTTGGATGCAATTAGTGATGCGCAACCATTATTGCCAGATGATGTAGATTACGGGGATATGTCTCAGTCAGGCAGGATTACACACATGGACGTACAGTGTGATGATGATGATGATGTTGTACCCGCTGCTGCTTCCTTTGCTGAGGTGTCAGATACAAGTGAAGCGGTTGATGATGACGATGTGTCCACGGATGCCACGTGGGTGCCTGCTCGAAGAGAAGAAGAGGGGGAAAGTTCTGAAGGGGAGACAGAGAGAATGAGGAGACGAGTTGGAAGCAGGGGAGGTCGTCGCAAGGAGTTAGTGGCACAGTCAGACAGCATGTATCGGCACCTGGGGTCAGCCAGACAGCACGCCAGTCAACGCATGCTGTTGCCACCACTAGAATGCCGTCATTGCAAAGCTCAGCAGTGTGGCATTTTTTTGTGTGTCTGCCTCTGATAAAAGCAATGCCATTTGCAACCTGTGCCAAAAGAAACTGAGTCGTGGGAAGTCCAACACCCACCTTGGTACAACTGCTTTGCGAAGGCACATGATCTCACATCACAAACGCCTATGGGATCAACACATGAGTACAAGCAGCACACAAACTCAAAGCCACCATGCTCCTCCTGGTCCAGCATCTTCAGCCACGTCAACCACTGCTGTCCTCCCTGCCCCCTCTCAACCACCCGCCACTCCATCTCTCACCTTCAGCAGTTCCTGCTCATCTGCCCACAGTCAGGTGTCTGTCAAGGACATGTTTGAGCATAAGAAGCCAATGTCACAAAGTCACCCCTTGCCCGGCGACTGACAGCTGGCTTGACGGAACTCTTAGCCCGCCAGCTTTTACCATACCAGCTGGTAGAGTCTGAGGCCTTCAAAAAATTTGTCGCTATTGGGACACCACAGTGGAAGGTACCCGGACGAAATTTTTTTTTCAAAAAGGCAATCCCAAACCTCTACCATGTCATTGAAAAGGAAGTCATGGCATCTCTGGCATACAGTGTTGGGGCAAGGGTCCATCTGACCACTGATACCTGGTCTGCAAAGCACGGTCAGGGCAGGTATATCACGTATACTGCGCATTGGGTCAACCTGCTGACGGCTGACAAGCATGGAATGCGTGGCTCCGCAGCGGAGTTGGTGACACCACCACGACTTGCAGGCAGACCTACTGCCACCTCCTCTACTCCTACTCCATCCTCTTCAATATCCTCCTCGGCTGAGTCCTCTTCTGCTGCGGCGTCTGGCTGCACATCAACTGATTCCCCCAGCTCCCCAGGGGCTATTCCACATCCCGGATACGACAGTGTCACGCTATCTTGGGGTTGACTTGCCTGAAAGCAGAGAGCCACACAGGACCAGCACTCCTGTCCGCCCTGAACGCACAGGTGGATCAGTGGCTGACCCCGCACCAACTGGAGATCGGCAAAGTGGTGTGTGACAATGGAAGCAATCTGTTGGCGGCATTAAATTTGGGCAAGTTGTCACATGTGCCGTGCATGGCACATGTGTTGAATCTCATCGTACAACGTTTTGTGTCTAAGTACCCAGGCTTACAGGACGTCCTCAAGCAGGCCAGGAAGGTGTGTGGCCATTTCAGGCGTTCCTACACGGCCATGGCGCACTTTTCCGATATTCAGCGGCGAAACAACATGCCAGTGAGGCGCTTGATATGCGACAGCCCGACACGTTGGAATTCAACACTCCTAATGTTCGACCGCCTGCTCCAACAAGAAAAAGCCGTCAACGAGTATTTGTATGACCGGGGTGCTAGGACAGCCTCTGCGGAGCTGGGAATCTTTTGCCACGTTACTGGACACTCATGCGCAATGCCTGTAGGCTTATGCGTCCTTTTGAGGAGGTGACAAACCTAGTCAGTCGCACCGAAGGCACCATCAGCGACCTCATCCCATTTGTTTTCTTCCTGGAGCGTGCCCTGCGAAGAGTTCTGGATCAGGCTGTAGATGAGCGTGAAGAGGAAGAGGAAGAGTTGTGGTCACCATCACCACCAGAAACAGCCTTGTCATCATCGCTTGCCGGACCTGCAGCAACGCTGGAAGAGGAGTATGAGGAAGAGGAGTCAGAGGAGGAATGTGGTGGCTTTGAGGAGGAGGAAGACCAACCACAGCAGGCACCCCAGGGTGCTCGTTGTTGTCACCTATCTGGGACCCATGGTGTTGTACGTGGCTGGGGGAAGAACAGACCGTCAATGACATCAGTGAGGACGAGGAACGGGAAATGAGTAGCTCTGCATCCAACCTTGTTCAAATGGGGTCTTTCATGCTGTCATGTCTGTTGAGGGACCCACGTATAAAAAGGATAAAGGAGAACGATCTGTACTGGGTGGCCACGCTACTAGACCCCGGTATAAGCAGAAAGTGGCAGAAATGTTACCAAATTACCGAAAGTCGGAAAGGATGCAGCAGTTCAAAACCAAACTAAAAATATGCTTTACACAGCTTATAAGGGGAATGTCACAGCACAACGGGAATCTAACAGGGGAAGAGGTGAGTGTAATCCTCCTCCTACCACGGCGGCAAGGACTGGACGATTTACAGATGTGTTGTTGATGGAGGACATGCGGAGCTTTTCAGTCCTACTCATCGCCACAGCCCTTCGGGATCCAGCCTTAGAGAACGACTCGACCGACAGGTAGCAGACTACCTCGCCTTAACAGCAGATATCGACACTCTGAGGAGCAATGAACCCCTTCACTACTGGGTGTGCAGGCTTGACCTGTGGCCTGAGCTATCCCAGTTTGCGATAGAACTTCTGGCCTGCCCTGCTTCAAGTGTCCTGTCAGAAAGGACCTTCAGTGCAGCAGGAGGCATTGTCACTGACAAGAGAAGTCGCCTCGGTCAAAAAGTGTTGATTACCTCACCTTCATAAAGATGAATGAGGCATGGATCCCGAAGGGACTGACAGTGGGGATACGTTTGACTAACAAAGGCCTGATTACATGCCATGGCCTTAAAATGGTCCCCACGCTGCTGTATTTAATGTCTGCATACCGGATGACTTTCGTGAATTCTCCACCACCAACTAGGGTTCAAGCCGCAATGTTTTAGTCACTTTTCTGCCTGGAAAACATAAATTTTTCCGGCCGCTGCTACAATAGCGGCTGCAACAGTGCAATTATTTTTCAGGCATGTGTACATGCCTAATTTTTCTGTCCTATGGTGCAGCACTGTGGCTGCAAAAACAAACCAAAAAAAAGGCACATACAAGTGTCAATTCCCCTTCGTGATCGTTACCTTGTTGTGGTGAAGGGGCTTGCGTATCACAATGAAGCAATCATCATCACCTCTATAAGTGTGTTGGCAATGTTGCCACACCCCAGATGATAAGGCCGTTGCTTCATTATGATCAGACCAAAAGCGATCGGGTGGCCACGCTACTAGACCCCGGTATAAGCAGAAAGTGGCAGAAATGTTACCAAATTACCGAAAGTCGGAAAGGATGCAGCAGTTCAAAACCAAACTAAAAAATATGCTTTACACAGCTTATAAGGGGATGTCAATGGGGGATTCGACAATGGTTAATCAATTCGACCGGATAGGGTCCGTAACAGGGATTAAACTGATAGCAATAGTACTAGTTAAGACACCACTCATATAGGGTGTCACAGCACATTGCTCTGTGCACGCGCAGTGCCCCAATTTGGGAGTAAGAGGACCGACCAAGCTGCTTTTTCCATCTCCCGGTTCCTGAAATCAATTCAGTTTAGTGTACGAGAGTTTGGTCTGTCACTGTGAAGGCAGTCGAAGGTACCCGGCCTAAATTTTTTTCACAAAGGCAATCCCTGATATGGGACGTAACAGGGATTAAACTGATGAGAATAATACTACAGAAAATACCACTCATATCAGTGGAGGGAGCCAGCGTTTTTAACCATCTCCCGTTCAAAAAATCTATTTAATAAATGGCCCCCAGATTGGGGAGTCGGGGACGTTAGAGGATTAAACTGATGAGAATAGTACTACAGAAAATACCACTCATATCGGGTGTGACAGTAAATTGCACGGCGCAGGCGCAGTGACCGTGGTTTAAAACAGAGTGGAGGGAGCCAGCGTTTTTAACCATCTCCCCGTTCGAAAAATCTATTCAATAAATGGCCCCCAGATTGGGGACGTTAGAGGATTAAACTGATGAGAATAGTACTACAGAAAATACCACTCATATCGGGTGTGACAGTAAATTGCACGGCGCAGGCGCAGTGACCGTGGTTTAAAACAGAGTGGAGGGAGCCAGCGTTTTTAACCATCTCCCGTTCGAAAAATCTATTCAATAAATGGCACCCAGATTGGGGACGTTAGAGGATTAAACTGATGAGAATAGTACTACAGAAAATACCACTCATATCGGGTGTGACAGTAAATTGCAGGCGCAGGCGCAGTCACCGTGGTTTAAAACAGAGTGGAGGGAGCCAGCGTTTTTTTAACCATCTCCCGTTCGAAAAATCTATTCAATAAATGGCACCCAGATTGGGGACGTTAGAGGATTAAACTGATGAGAATAGTACTACAGAAAATACCACTCATATCGGGTGTGACAGTAAATTGCACGGCGCAGGCGCAGTCACCGTGGTTTAAAACAGAGTGGAGGGAGCCAGCGTTTTTAACCATCTCCCGTTCGAAAAATCTATTCAATAAATGGCACCCAGATTGGGGACGTTAGAGGATTAAACTGATGAGAATAGTACTACAGAAAATACCACTCATATCGGGTGTGACAGTAAATTGCACGGCGCAGGCGCAGTCACCGTGGTTTTAAAACAGAGTGGAGGAGCCAGCGTTTTTAACCATCTCCCCGTTCGAAAAATCTATTCAATAAATGGCCCCCAGATTGGGGACGTTAGAGGATTAAACTGATGAGAATAGTACTACAGAAAATACCACTCATATCGGGTGTGACAGTAAATTGCACGGCGCAGGCGCAGTCACCGTGGTTTAAAACAGAGTGGAGGGAGCCAGCGTTTTTAACCATCTCCCCGTTCGAAAAATCTATTCAATAAATGGCCCCCAGATTGGGGACGTTAGAGGATTAAACTGATGAGAATAGTACTACAGAAAATACCACTCATATCGGGTGTGACAGTAAATTGCACGGCGCAGGCGCAGTCACCGTGGTTTAAAACAGAGTGGAGGAGCCAGCGTTTTTAACCATCTCCCCGTTCGAAAAATCTATTCAATAAATGGCACCCAGATTGGGGGCGTTAGAGGGATTAACCGCTTACCGACCGCCTCACGCAGGATTGCGTCCTGCGGGCGATCGGTCTGTTCCTCCTTGACGCGCCCGCGCGTCATCTCGCGAGGCGAGATTTCCTGTGAGCAGCGCGCGCGTGCGCGCGTTCACAGGATCACGTCGAGGAGAAGGTAAGCTACAGCCTGCCAGCGCTGATCGTGCGCTGGCAGGCTGTAGAAGATAAAAAATGGCATATCAGGCGCTGTTTTGTTAACAGCGTCTGATATGCTTGCTGATCGTTCCTTTGGTGGTCCCATTTGCTTGGGACCACCAAAGCTTTATAAGTGCACCAAAACACCACACAGACCCCCCACCCATCCACCCCACCCCCACTGATTAACCCCTGATTAACCCCGATCACCCCATGTCACCCCCTGTCACCCCCTGACACTAATTACCCCACTGTAAGGTTCATTCAGGCGTCCGTATGTGTTTTGCGGATCCATGGATCACGGATCCGCAAAACACGGACACCAACAATGTGCTTTCCGCATTTTGCGGATCCGCACATTGCCAGAACTATATAGAAAATGCCTTTTCTTGTCCGCAGTGCGGACAAGAATAGGACATGCTCTATCTTTTTGCGGAGCTGCGGCCGGATGCTTGGGGGCCGAAACCCGGAAGTTTGCGGCCGCAGCTCCGCAAATGCTGATGCGGCGGCGCATAGTGTGCTCTCCGCATCACCGCCAGCCCCATTCACACTGAATGGGTCCGCATCTATTCCGCAGAATTGCGGAATAGATGCTGGTTTGACCCTAACGGACGTGTGAATGGGGCCTTACTACTTTTTTGCACATTTTTGGCAGAGATTTATTCATCCACATTGATCGATGTGAATGAGGAAATCTGTGCCGTTTTATTTTTGCACATTTTGGGCAGAGATTTTTCATCCACATTGATTGATGCGAATGAAGAAATCTGTGCCGTTCATTTTTCTTTTCAGTGCAGAGGCTGAGCGGGAAAAAATCTCATTACTCGTCTGCTCAATATAAGGAGAATCGCAGAAACTCCTAATGCTGGCCATACGTGTAATGATTGCGGAGACCCTCAAATGCCAGGGCAGTACAAACACCTCACATGTGACCCCATTTTAGAAAGAAGACACCCCAAGGTATTCCGTGAGGGGTATGGCGAGTTCATGCAAAATTTTATTTTTGTCACAAGTTAGTGAAATATGAGACTGTAAAAAAAAAAAAAAAATCAATTTCCGCTAACTTGTGCCAAATTTTTTTTTTTCTGTGAACTCGCCATGCCCCTCACGGATTACCTTGGGGTGTCTTCTTTCCACAATGGGGTCACATGTGGGGTATTTATACTGCCCTGGCATTTTAGGGGTCCTAAAGCATGAGAATCCAAATGCGTAAAAATGCCCTGTGAAATCCTAAAGGTACTCATTGGTTTTAGGGCCCCTTTGCGCATCTTGGCTGCAAAAAGTGTCACACATGTGGTGTCGCCGTACTCAGGAGAAGTAGGGCAATGTGTTTTGGGGTGTATTTTTATATATACCCATGCTGGGTGTGAGAAATATCTCTGTAAGCGACAACTTTTTACATTTTTTATTCAAAGTTGTCAGTTTACAGAGATATTTCTCACACAAATATGGGTATATGTAAATACACCCCAAACATGCCTACTTCTCCTGAGTGCGGCGATACCCATGTGTGCCACTTTGCAGCCAAATGCAAAGGCCCTAAAACCAATGAGTACTTTAGGAGAGCATTTTTACGCATTTTCTTCTCACGCTTTAGGGCCCCTAAAATGCCAGGGCAGTATAAATACCCCACATGTGACCCCATTTTGAAAGAAGACACCCAAGGTATTCGCTGAGGGCATAGTGAGTCCATGAACAATTTAACTTTTTGTCAAAAGTTAGCAGAAGGTAGACTTTATGAGAAAAACAATAAAAAATCAATTTCCGCTAACTTGTGCCAAAAAAAAATCTTCTATGAACTCGCCATGCCCCTCACAGAATACCTTGGGGTGTCTTCTTTCCAAAATGGGGTCACATGTGGGGTATTTATACTGCCCTGGCATTTTAGGGGCCCTAAAGCGTGAGAAGAAAAATGCGTAAAAATGCCCTCCTAAAAGGTACTCATTGGTTTTAGGGCCCCTTTGCGCATCTTGGCTGCAAAAAGTGGCACACATGTGGTATCGCCGTACTCAGGAGAAGTAGGGCAATGTGTTTTAGGGTGTATTTTTGCATATACCCATACTTTGTGTGAGAAATATCTCTGTAAATTGACAACTTTGAATAAAAAATGTAAAAAGTTGTGCGTTTACAGCAATATTTCTCACACGCTGTATGGGTATATGTAAAATACACCCCAAACACATGCCCTACTCTCCTGAGTTCAGCGATACCACATGAGTGGCACTTTTGCAGCCAAGTGCACAAAGGGCCCTAAAACCAATGAGTACCTTTAGGATTTCACAGGCCATTTTTACGCATTTGGATTCTCACGCTTTAGGGGCCTAAAATGCCAGGGCAGTATAAATACCCACATGTGACCCCATTTTGAAAGAAGACACCCAAGGTATTCCGTGAGGAGCATGGCGAGTTCACAGAATTTTATTTTTGGCACAAGTTAGCGGAAATTGATATATATATTTTTTTATTTTGTTTTTACAAAGTCTCATATTCCACTAACTTGTGACAAAAATAAAATTTTACATGAACTCGCCATGCCCCTCACGGAATACCTTAGGGTGTCTTCTTTCCAAAATGGGGTCACATGTGGGGTATTTATACTGTCCTGGCATTTTAGGGGCCCCTAAAGCGTGAGAAGAAGTCTGGAATCCAAATGCGTAAAAATGCCCTGTGAAATCCTAAAGGTACTCATTGGTTTTAGGGCCCCTTTGCACCCAGCCTGCAAAAAAGTGTCACACATGTGGTATCCCCGTACTCAGGAGAAGTAGGGCAATGTGTTTTAGGGTGTATTTTTATATATACCCATACTGTGTGTGAAAAATATCTCTGTAAACGACAACTTTTAAAAAATTTTATACAAAGTTGTCAGTTTACAGAGATATTTCTCTCACCCAACATGGGTATATGTAAAAATACACCCCAAACACATTGCCCTACTCTCCTGAGTACAGCGATACCACATGAGTGACTTTTTGCAGCCTGAGTGCGCAAAGGCCCAAATCAACGAGTACCTTTAGGTTTTACATGGCGACTCACAATTAGCCCCGCCCAAAATGCCAGAACAGTACAAACACCCCACAAATGACCCCATTTTGGAAAGTAGACACCCCAAGGTATTCACTGAGGGCATAGTGAGTCCGTCTGAGATTTCTTTTTTTTGCCAGAAGTTAGCAGAAATTGAAACTTTTTTTTTTTTTTTTCTCAGAAAGTGTCATTTTCCGCTAACTTGTGAAAAAAATGAAATGATACATGAACTCACCATGCCCCTCCGCGAATACTTTGGGGTGTCTTCTTTCTAAAATGGTGTGATTTGGGGGTATTTATACTATCCTGACATTCTAGCACCTGAAGAAACATGACAGGGGCTCAGAAAGTCAGAGCTGCTTCAAAATGCAGAAATTCACTTTTTGCACCATAGTTTGTAAACGCTATAACTTTTACCCAAACCAATAAATATACACTTATTGGACTTTTTTTATCAAAGACATGTAGAACAATAAATTTAGAGAAAATTTATATAGAAATGTAGTTTTTTGAAAAATTTTACAACAGAAAGTGAAAAATGTCATTTTTTTGCAAAAATTTCGTTAAATTTGTATTAATGGCAAAAAAAGTAAAAATGTCAGCAACAATGAAATACCACCAAATGAAAGCTCTATTAGTGAGAAGAAAAGGAGGTAAAATTCATTTGGGTGGTAAGTTGCATGACGGAGCAATAAACGGTGAAAGTAGTGTAGTGCGGAATTGTAAAAAGTGGCCTGGTCATTAAGGGTGTTTAAGCTAGGGGGGCTGAAGTGGTTAAACTGACGAGAATAGTACTACAGAAAATACCACTCATATCGGGTGTGACAGTAAATTGCACGGCGCAGACGCAGTCACCGTGGTTTAAAACAGAGTGGAGGGAGCCAGCGTTTTTTTTAACCATCTCCCCGTTCGAAAAATCTATTCAATAAATGGCACCCAGATTGGGGACGTTAGAGGGATTAAACTGATGA
This sequence comes from Bufotes viridis, assembly GCA_033119425.1. Taxonomy (NCBI): domain Eukaryota; kingdom Metazoa; phylum Chordata; class Amphibia; order Anura; family Bufonidae; genus Bufotes; species Bufotes viridis. Next base: position 236,799,506 of record CM065590.1, read on the forward strand.
GAATAGTACTACAGAAAATACCACTCATATCGGGTGTGACAGTAAATTGCACGGCGCAGACGCAGTCACCGTGGTTTAAAACAGAGTGGAGGGAGCCAGCGTTTTTTTAACCATCTCCCCGTTCGAAAATCTATTCAATAAATGGCACCCAGATTGGGGACGTTAGAGGTATTAAACTGATGAGAATAGTACTACAGAAAATACCACTCATATCGGGTGTGACAGTAAATTGCACGGCGCAGACGCAGTGACCGTGGTTTAAAACAGAGTGGAGGGAGCCAGCGTTTTTTTAACCATCTCACCGTTCGAAAAATCAATTCAATTCATCTTTTGGGGACCCTTGGTGTTGTACGTGGCTGGGTGGAGGAAGAAACCTTCAATGACATCACCGGGACATGGCTAGCTTGGTATCCAACCTTGTGCTAATGGGGAGTTTGCGGTTGTGCAAATGAACTGTTTGCGGTGCATTAAAAGGGGAGTTTGGTCTGTCAATGTCAGTGAAGCGGGCGTAACCCTTACACTACCTGATCGATACAACATCATACCTGATCGTATACACACACTGGATGTTTTAAAGCACGTTATTCCAAACAATTTAGGAATGTTAGTTGATTTATGCCCTTTATGGATTAAAACCCGACTCTGCGTCCACTACGTAATTTTCCATGGGAGTTTTGCCATAGATCCCCCTCCGGCATGCCACAGTCCAGGTGTTAGACCCCTTGAAACAACTTTCTCATCACTATTGTGGCCAGAAAGAGTCCCTGTGGGTTTTAAAATTCGCCTGCCAATTGAAGTCTATGGCGGTTTGCCCGGTTCGCCCGTTCGCGAACATTTGCAGAAGTTCGCGTTCGCTGTTCGCGAACTGAAAATTTTATGTTCGCGACATCACTATGTGTCACATGACCCTCTTCCTATTAAAAAAACAAAAGTTGGATTCAAAATGGCCGACTTCAAAATGGCCATGGTCACCACCCATCTTGAAAGGTTTCCCCCCTCACATATACTAATGTGCCACAAACAGGAAGTTAATATCACCAACCATTCCCATTTTATTAAGGTGTATCCATATAAATGGCCCACCCTGTATATCCTATTGAAATAATTTTTGAGTTCCATGATTAAAAAGGACTTCAATACTTAGATTTATTGCATTAACATTCTTCAGTGATGAATCATTAATGCAGCCTAGAAACTGTTGATGACCGATAAGTAAAATCATGATTAGTTGGTCATATTGAACCAAATGGTAAGTGATCACAACACGGCAATGAACATAAGCTGTGTTTGTGGTGGATGCACACTGGAATTATTAGAGAGGAGAATGTATAATGAAGCAATTTGCCCCCATTCCCAATAGCTTTCCAATATTTTTCACTATTGAGCTGCTGGTGGGTAAAGGGGATATGTATTCTACGTGGAAATTCATTCTTACTATTGTAGATACTGCTTATGTTTATTAGACCAAATAAAAGTAGTGATACCGCTCTCTATCTGTTTGTGGACTGTGATTGCAATAGAACTAAGCTTCTCCCCGGCTCCCTCGGACTCTTCTATGAAGTGTAATTAGACTAAGTTACGTTATGCTCTAGATGTCCATTCCACGGGGTCCCGGGTTTGTATGTGCTGTGTAGTAGAAGGCTCTTGCAGGCACAGATCGGTGTATCTTGAACATGGAGGCGCGCCCCGGCTGGTGGCGCGGCTCCTTCAGTTCAATCCTCTGGTTCACGCTTGTACAGAGCGAGAGTGACATCACTGGTACGGAGAGTCACAGGTACCACTAAACCTCGACGCGTTTCGAATAGAATCGCTATCCTTCGTCAGGAAAGGCTATTCCCTATTGCAAGATACTCCCTATTTATGTATATGTGCCTGCATACTAGTTCAGTTTCCTAATTTCTACTGCTTAATGCATGTTCTTTATTATGTCACTTGGTTTCTTATTATATTCAATCAAATGCATACATTTCTATTTCTCTGTTTAAACCAGATGGGGCCAGTGTATCCATATTAACTTCTTACCGACCGCCTAACGCAGGATTGCGCCCTGCAGGCGGTCGGTCTGTTCCTCTCTGGCGCGCGGGCGCGTCATCTCGCGAGAGGCGAGATTTCCTGTGAACGCGCGCACGTTCACAGGATCGCGTTGGGGACAAGGTAAACTACAGCCTGCCAGCGCTGATCGTGCGCTGGCAGGCTGTAGAAGTTAAAAAAATGGCATATCAGACGCTGTTTTGTTAACAGCATCTGATATGCTTGCTGATCGTTCCTTTGGTGGTCCCTTTTGCTTGGGACCACCAAAGGAAACTTTTATAAGTGCACCAATCACCACACAGACCCCCCCCCCTTCCATCCCCCCCCACCCCCATCACTGATTAACCCCTGATTAACCCCCGATCACCCCATGTCACCCCCCTGACACTAATTACCCCCCTGTAAGGCTCATTCAGACGTCCGTATGTGTTTTGCGGATCTGCAAAACACGGACACCGGCAATGTGCTTTCCGCATTTTGCGGATCCGCACATTGCCAGAACTATATAGAAAATGCCTTTTCTTTTCCGCAATTGCGGACAAGAATAGGACATGCTCTATCTTTTGCGGATCTGCGGCCGGATGTTTGGTGGCTGAAACCCGGAAGTTTGTGGCCGCAGCTCCGCAAATGCTGATGCGGCGAGCACATAGTGTACTCACCGCATCACCGCCGGCCCCATTCACACTGAATGGGTCCGCATCTATTCCGCAGAATTGCGGAATAGATGCGGACATTTTTGCGGACGTGTGAATGGGGCCTTACTACTTTTTTTTTTTGCACATTTTTGGGCAGAGATTTTTTCATCCACATTGATCGATGCGAATGAGGAAATCTGTGCCGTTCATTTTTTTTCTTTTTTCAGCCCAGAGGCTGAACGGGAAAAAAAATCTCATTACCCGTATTCTCAATATAAGGAGAATCGCAGAAACTCCTAATGCTGGCCATACGTGTAATGATTGCGGAGACCCTCAAATGCCAGAGCAGTACAAAAACCTCACATGTGACCCCATTTTAGAAAGAAGACACCCCAAGGTATTCCGTGTCACAAGTTAGTGGAATATGAGTCTGTAAAAAAAAAAAAATATCAATTTCCGCTTACTTGTGCCAATTTTTTTTTTTCTGTGAACTCGCCATGCCCCTCACAGAATACCTTGGGGTGTCTTCTTTCCACAATGGGGTCACTTGTGGGGTTTTTATACTGTCCTGGCATTTTAGGGGCCCTAAAGCGTGAGAATCCAAATGCGTAAAAATGGCCTGTGAAATCCTAAAGGTACTCATTGGTTTTAGGGCCCCTTTGCGCATCTTGGCTGCAAAAAAGTGTCACTCCTGTGGTATCGCCGTACTCAGGAGAAGTAGGGCAATGTGTTTTGGGGTGTATTTTTACATATACTCATACTGTGTGTGAGAAATATCACTGTAAACGACAACTTTTTAAATTTTTTTATTCAAAGTTGTCAATTTACAGAGATATTTCTCTCACCCAGCATGGGTATATGAAAAAATACACACCAAAACACATTGCCCTACTTCTTCTGAGTATGGCGATACCATATGAGTGACACTTTTTGCAGCCTGAATGCAAAGGGGCCCAAATTCCAACGAGTACCTTTAGCTTACATGGCTGCTCACAATTTAGCCCCACCCAAAATGCCAGAACAGTACAAACACCCCACAAATGACCCCATTTTGGAAAGAAGACACCCAAGGTATTCGCTGAGGGCATAGTGAGTCCATGAAAAATTTAACTTTTTGTCAAAAGTTAGCAGAAAGGGAGACTTTATGAGAAAAAACAATAAAAATCAATTTCCGCTAACTTGTGCCAAAAAAAAATCTTCTATGAACTCGCCATGCCCCTCACAGAATACCTTGGGGTGTCTTCTTTCCACAATGGGGTCACATGTGGGGTATTTATACTGTCCTGGCAATTTAGGGGCCCTAAAGCGTGAGAATCAAAATGCGTAAAAATGGCCTGTGAAATCCTAAAGGTACTCATTGGTTTTAGGGCCCCTTGTGCATCTTGGCTGCAAAAAGTGTCACTCATGTGGTATCGTCGTACTCAGGAGAAGTAGGGCAATGTGTTTCGGGGTGTATTTTTACATATACTCATACTGTGTGTGAGAAATATCACTGTAAACGACAACTTTTTAAATTTTTTATTCAAAGTTGTCAATTTACAGAGATATTTCTCTCACCCAGCATGGGTATATGAAAAATACACACCAAAGCACATTGCCTACTTCTTCTGAGTATGCGTACCATATGAGTGACACTTTTTGCAGCCTGAAGTGCTAAAGGGGCCCAAATTCAACGAGTACCTTTAGCTTACATGGCTGCTCACAATTTAGCCTCACCCAAAATGCCAGAACAGTACAAACACCCCACAAATGACCCCATTTTGGAAGAAGACACCCAAGGTATTCGCTGAGGGCATAGTGAGTCCATGAAAAATTTAACTTTTGTCAAAGTTAGCAGAAAGGGAGACTTTATGAGAAAAAAACAATAAAAAATCAATTTCCGCTAACTTGTGCCAAAAAAAAAAAATCTTCTATGAACTCGCCATGCCCCTCACAGAATACCTTGGGGTGTCTTCTTTCCAAAATGGGGTCACATGTGGGGTATTTATACTGCCCTGGCAATTTAGGGGCCCTAAAGCGTGAGAAGAAAAATGCGTAAAAATGCCCTCCTAAAAGGTACTCATTGGTTTTAGGGCCCCTTTGTGCATCTTGGCTGAAAAAAGTGTCACTCATGTGGTATCATCGTACTCAGGAGAAGTAGGGCAATGTGTTTCGGGGTGTATTTTTACATATACCCATGCTGGGTGAGAGAAATATCTCTGTAAATTGACAACTTTGAATAAAAAAATTTAAAAAGTTGTCGTTTACAGCGATATTTCTCACACGCAGCATGGGTATATGTAAAAATACAACCCAAAACACATTGCCCTACTTCTCCTGAGTAAGGACATACCACATGAGTTACACTTTTTTACAGCCTGGGTGCGCAAAGGGGCCCTAAAACCAATGAGTACCTTTAGAATTTCACATGCCATTTTTACGCATTTGGATTCCAGACTTCTTCTCACGCTTTAGAGACCCCTAAATTGCCTATATAAAAATTTATATATAAATGTAGTTTTTTAAAAAAAAAATTACAACAGAAAGTGAAAAATGTCATTTTTTTGCAAAAATTTCGGTCATTTTTGATAGCAAAAAAAGTAAAAATGTCAGCAGCAATGAAATACCACCAAATGAAAGCTCTATTAGTGAGAAGAAAAGGAGGTAAAATTCATTTGGGTGGTAAGTTGTATGACGGAGCAATAAACGGTGAAAGTAGTGTAGTGCGGAATTGTAAAAAGTGGCCTGGTCATTAAGGGTGTTTAAGCTAGGGGGGCTGAAGTGGTTAAATATCATTTTGGTTTCTGATCTTGACATTTTTTTGATGTAGTCCCCTCCTGTCTTGTTTTTCTTCACTATCTCCATTCCGCAAAATGTTGATCCCATAAATTTTCACTGATGCTTCTCCTTATAATGGCAAGATAATGGGTGTCCTGCAAATTTCCATTCTGTGTTATGAATATGTTCTCCTATTCTCTTTTTTAGTGGTCTTTTAGTGGGGCCAATATATATTTTCTTGCAGGGACAGGTGATAGCGTAGATAACACCTTGGTTGTTACATGAGATAAATTGTTCAATCTTATGTATATATGAACCTTCAGTGTTTTCCACATGCGTCTGTGGTTTTATTTTTTGTGCTTTTTTGCATGGAAAGAAACCTTTTGGTTCTTCACCTTTTTTATAGTATTTATTCTCTATGTTTTCACATTTATGCATTTATTGGTGGGCGCTATAGTATTATCTAAATTTCTTGCTCTATGGTAAATGAAGCTTGGGGCATTAGGGACTAATTCTCATATTATATTGTCTTCCTTTTGGATTTCCCAATATTTATTAATTATCTTTTAGAGTTTTGGAATCTGACTGTTATAGGCATTTTGTATCTGTTATATTTAAAAGATACAAAACATATACTAAAAATATTCAATGACATAGAATGGAGGGACACATATATATTGGGTACATTAGATGTAAAATTCCTCTATACTGTCATTGAAAACCTAAAGGGATGTGAAGCCACCCAATTTTTTCTAAACAGCAAAGGGGAAATGACGCAAGAACAAATTGATTATTTGGCAGAGTGCATAATGTTCATTTTAGAGAATAATTATTTTATATATGATAAAAACTTTTACCTCCAAAAGTGGGGGACCGCCATGGGGACGAGGATCGCACCAGGGTTCACTAATCTGTATGAAAGACAATGGGAGCACTAATTCATCTACTGCAGTGGCGGGCTCTGGTCGAACCTTGCCCTATGGCATCGTTTTATAGATAATATAATTTTTAGATGGTATATAGGTTGGGTGGTGCTCCACTAGAATAGTGTGGGTCACAGGAAACGGTTCCCAGGCCAAGTATGCGTATAAAGTAATAAAGGTTCCTGGACTCCAATATTTTGCTTTTGCGTTTTTTTTAAACAGTGTAGTTTACAAATTACGGTATGCCAGTTGCAGGTGAGTTATACAACGTTTCGGCAACAAGCCTTCTTCAGGACACTGCAATTAGAAGATAGTGTACTAACTTAATTTCATGAAGCAAAGACAGTATAAAATCACATCTAAAAGTAACATGTCAAATAAGGTATATAATCAGATATATAATCATTTTGAGAGGGTAGGTCCCGATGTACGGCATCCTTAGATCTTAACATGTATTGATAGTCTTTACGGATGAACATAAATATGTAAATAAAAATAATATTACATGTATCCGAAACAGTTTGATTCCATATAGTTGACACTAGTGGCATGGTGGAACACCAGTTATAACTGTTCAACTATAGAGTTAATGGCAATAGTAATGCGGATATTTTAGAAATCAATTGAGGAGCATAAAGTTAGGCATAGAGAAACGAATGAATGATCTAATACATTAAATTTGTATGTTTTTAATTTTACCAGAGAAGGGATGGAAAACGTGAACAAATGGTATTCTCTTGTATTCGGGTATTCTCTTTTGGGGCTAAACTTTCCTCGATTAGCTTATCTGGATATCCTCGGGTTTTAAATTTTTTAGCCAACTCTTGAAGCCTCATGACCCTAGTGTCAGGATCATCTACAATCCTTTCTACCCTCCTAAATTGAGATCTGGGGAGTGACTTCTTTGTGCTAGGTGGATGATAGCTCGAGAAGTGTAGTAGGCTGTTCCGGTCTGTAGTTTTAACATAGAGGTCTGTAGACAAATGCCCTTCTGCTGTCTTATGAACTAGTGTGTCAAGAAAGTTAACTGAAGATGAGTCATGGTGCAACGTAAATTTAAGTTCTGGCCAAACATGGGCGCGCATATGGCGCCGCTCTATGCAAACAGCTACATGGTACTGTTTGAACAGGACTATATCTATACGGACCCGTCATTCCAATCATATGTCCGGGTGTGGAAAAGGTACATTGATGACATATTCTGTATCTGGACCGGACCTGAACAAGCATTGTTGGATTTCTGTGACATAATCAATTCTGTTTGGCCAGAACTTAAATTTACCTTGATTTACCATCCACGTACATGCAAGGGCTATTCAATAAAAGGGTTCTTCACATGTGATGCTATTAATGTCATCTACGTTATCAAGTGTTCCTGCGGCCTAGCATACGTGGGAGAGACTACACAGACGGTAAGGGTAGAACAAGTTAGGGTCCAAAGAAGAGGAGGAGACCTAAATAAGATCCTCATAGGCAGGGAAGCTTTTTGGATCCACAGGCTTCAAACACTTGAACCTAGAGGTCTAAACCACGACTATGACCTAAACTGCTTCCTGTAGACTGTACATAGTGGCCTTCAAATTGGTAGTTGTATGCTTTATACTGTACTACTCTGGTCTTTCTATTGACTAATATTCCGTTTGTTTTGCAGACCAGATATTGAAGAACATCTGTTTGATGTTGCCGCACTTAAGAGGTACACATTATGGCGATTATGAGTCTATCATATTGCATATGTCATGTATCATTTAAATGATGATTCCTTATGCATTATAAATATACGCCATGTTCTGAAGGGGACTTTTCCCCCTACTACCCGAGTGATAATAAGGACATTGCAACCGTCCCTCTGTGATTTTGGTGATGACCCACATATATGATTTTATGTTCTAGTGCCCCTAGATGTCAATAATATCTATAACGTCTTGATAGAACTACTGGACTAAAGAGTTTACTCAAAGATCTATGATTGAGCCACTATAAAACATAAACTGAATCCGATAACCTTACCTAAAGATATGCGCAACGTTAGATGCGCATATATAAGGATCGAATATGGACATTTCCATAACATCCCTTTGAACCAATAGAGTAACGTGCGCACTCTGTCCTGTGCTTGCGCATATTTAATAAGATGAGTTGACACACTATGGGCAAAGTTATTACTTCCGACCTTACATCAGCTCCAACGCGCAAGCGCATCGCGTCATTTCCGGTTGACGCGGACCGAGCACGCACATTGTCCTCTTTTAAAAGGATCAAACATTTTACAGCGGCCATGGCAGCAGAGGGACCTTTCTGAATAGCCCCACAGAGCTTTGTCCAATCGGCCTTAGAGCCCTTGACTAGACCGTCGCTGGTCACACAAACAGTGCGGCACATCCAGGTGAGGATATATAATGCTATATAAGATTGTTACTACTACTGTGGTGGTTATCTATCTGCTTACCCTATATAGACTATATTGATAATAATATGTGGGCCATCAGAACTGTAATAAATGTATATGCTATTACATTGATACAAGGAAATTTAATGTATTAGATCATTCATTCGTTTCTCTATGCCTATCTATATGCTCCTCAATTGATTTCTAAAATATCCGCATTACTATTGCCATTAACTCTATAGTTGAACAGTTATAACTGGTGTTCCACCATGCCACTAGTGTCAACTATAATTGAATCAAACTGTTTCGGATACATGTAATATTATTTTTATTTACATATTTATGTTCATCCGTAAAGACTATCAATACATGTTAAGATCTAAGGATGCCGTACATCGGGACCTACCCTCTCAAAATGATTATATGATTTATTTGACGTGTTACTTTTAGATGTGATTTTATACTGTCTTTGCTTCATGAAATTAAGTTAGTACACTATCTTCTAATTGCAGTGTCCTGAAGAAGGCTTGTTGCCGAAACATTGTATAACTTACCTGCAACTGGCATACCGCAATTTGTAAACTACACTGTTTAATAAAACGCAAAAGCAAAATATTGGAGTCCAGGAACCTTTATTACTTTATAATTTTTATATGGGAGGGTGGGCAGAACAATTTAAAAAACTTTTTTAAGGATTTAAATAAAAGTGAATTTTATTTAGAGTTCACCCCAACGTAAAGCAAAACACAAATTTATTTTTTAGACCTAACAGTGTTTATCGAGGATAATAAAATATGCACAAAAACATAGGATAAACAGATGGATTCAAATAGTTTTATCTCTATGGATAGCTGCCACTTACCCCGATGGCTTGAGAATATACCAAGGAGCCAGTTTATGCGGATAAGGAGGAACTGCACAAAAATGGAACATTATGAAGAAGAAGCCGAATGCATGCAAAAAAGGTTTGGAATGAAAGGGTAAAAGAAAAACTAACAAAATGTAGAGTAGAAATCGGAGATCTAGAGAGATAAACATTATTGGAAGACAAAATAAGGAAAGAGCATGAAACAGAAGGGAATTGGACCATTCCGACAATCATTATGCCCTAACACTCAAAAAGATAATTAATAAATATTGGGAAATCCTAAAGGAAGACAAAATAATAGGAGAATTAGTCCCTAATGCCCCAAAGTTCATTTACCATAGACTGCTCATGTTTATTGTAGAGTAGGGGCGTCGTCAGGTCTAGAAATTTGGGGCTTAAGCCCCGGATGTTATGGAATCTGGCCCAGGCCACCAACAGGGCAGAACTGGTGGTACTATCATCAGGGGCCTGGTGAGAATGCTCAGTGGGGCACTCAATATAATGACTGGCTCAGCTGGGGTCTATGTTTACTCACTGGCAATGGGGCCTGGAACTATAATTGTACATAATTCTGGGCCCCCATCAGAGCGCTCATCAGAGCAGCATTACATCCAGTATTTTCTTATTTATGAGGCCCTGGCACCGCCCTACTAGTATTCTCTAATCACTAATGAAGTGGGCGGAGTCTGACTAACATGGCTCAGGCTACATCTGTCCAGTTCATTAGTGAATACTAATGAAGGACATTGCTGGGGCCTGATAGATAAGAAGATGCCAGACCAAACAGATGTGATGCTGCTATGATGCTGCTGTGATGAGCGCTCTGACAGGGGCCTGGCATAAAGTACAATTACAGTTCTGGCACCCATTACAAGTGAGTGCAGATGGGGGGTACATTATTGGGGGCAGTAGGGGGAACATTACTGTAGCAAGTATAGGGACATTACTGGGGGTTTTTACTGGGAGGGCACTGTGAGAACATTATTCCCAGAGACACAAATGGGTATATTAATATTACTGGGGGCAAAATAGAAGGTATTATTACTGGAGGCACTGTGAGGCATCATTATTACTGGAGGCACAAAATTATTAACACTAGGGGCACTCTGGGAGCATTATTATTACTGGGGCACCAAATGAGTTATTTTTATTACCTGGGTGCATTTGTAATACTGGGACACTATGGTGTCATTATTATTGCTGGGGGCACTATATGGTCATTAATATTACTGGGGAATATAGAGGGCACTATAGGGGCCTTATTATTATTGGGGTAATTATGGGGGTATTACTATTTCTAGAGGCACTGCCAAGTGTATTATTAATACTGGTAGCACAACTGGGGCATTGATACTGCTGGGGGCATGATAGGGGACATTTTACCTATTGGGGCAACTATAAGGGGACATGTAAACTACTAGAACACTATAGGGGGCATTACAGGGGGACATAACTATAGAGGCACTATAGAAGGACATTAGACAGTAACCACTGGGGACAACTATAGGGGACATTATAACTACTGGGAACACTATAAAGATCAATAAATATTACTGGGGCACTATAAGGGGGAATTAGACAGTAACTAGTGGGGGAACTAAGTGTTGACATTAACAAAAGAAAGGTTCCAGCATCCAGGAAAAATGTTGCCAACTTCTTTATTGAACTTCGGTTATAAATCAATTATAGAGATCTGTTTTGTTTGTGCAACAAGGACTTGTCCGGTCTGTTCTGTGCAAAGGAAACGTATGGTAAGCTGGAATATATTTCTTTACAGGATGACATTATCAATAGTATAGCGAGTCTTATTACTGCTGGTTTCACTATGGTGGACATTATTATTTGGCACAATATGCAGGGCACTATAATTAACAGGGGCACTATTGGGGAGCAGTAGAGGGTCACTATTAATAATGAGGGCACTCTGAGAGAGAATTATGGCTATTGATATGACTTTTATATTACTATAGGGGGACTTATCTGTATGGCAGTATAATTTCTGCGGTATAGTATTTCGGGGCATTGGGGAGCACAGCGGGCACAGTACTGAGGTCAGCAGCAGGATGACATTGTTGTGGCACCAGGGTCGGGAGGATAATGATAATGGAAAAGTAAGGAACATAAGATGTGCGTGTGTCAAACTCTGTTGTCATATTGTCATGGGCTGAAGGGAGAAGATGAAGAAAGAAAACATCTACATCAGAGGAGACTTTTGTATCATACTTAATATGCAAAGTAGGTCACATTTTGTACAATGATGGCATCACCATTTCTCTAGTTGCACCCAAGCTACACTCCTTTCTGTGGACAGACCATCCCTGGCTGCTTTCATTCACAGGGCAAGGCAGTGGAAAAGCAGTGAGGAAGGGGCTGTAGTACAAACAGTACATGTAAACCAGGCCTCCTGCCACTTCTAACTACATCCATGTCTACAGGAAGCAGATACAGTTTAAAACTATAGTGGAGCAGGAAGCCATTTGCTCTTTGATCTTCCATTCTCTGTGATAAGCAGCTTAATGCTCTGACAACATCATGTCACCTGCTTTGTACCACTAAGAGCACAAGATATCACTTACCAGCACAGCTGGATGATATCACTGCATTGTGCCACCTCTGTTTGTGAAGAATGTAGAAGGCAGGGGGTATAGCTGGCATACTGCATACGCATGCACAGCTCACTGATTGGGAATGGATAAATTGTGTAAGCAACACTTTTTTACATTTTTATTAGGGGAAGAGGGAGCACAAAAGGGATATTTATTCTAGGGGTTTAAGAAGGGAGCACTATTTGTAGATCCGGAAGGAGGCTCTATTACTGTGTAGGACTTACCGGGGCATTATTAATTTGTGGGAACTAAAAGCACAATTATTATATGAGACTTAATGCATTCATTATTACTGTGTGAGACCTAAAGGGGAAACCTTTACTGTGTGGAACCTAAAGGGGGCACTATGTTTTGCCTTGACTACTGTGAATGCCATGGTTTTGCCTTTTCTGACCAAGTAGTTGCAACAATAAATTGTGACACGACTGCAAAGTTTGAATATAACCATTAGGTGTTTATTGAATGCATAGATATTGTAAGACAATTAACATTGTTAGTGAGGATGGCCCACTTATCAATCCTTTGCACTGGGCCCTAGATGTGTGTCATTTAGTCGGTGCATCCATTGGTATTGACTTTTATAAGCAAACACAGCTCGCAATCGGCAACAGCTATCAACAGAGATATGTAGAGTTTAAACATGCCACTCAGTGCAATTAGCTACTAACCATCAGCTCTAAATGATCCTGCCTAATTATCCTTGTGCAACATGTAAGAGACTACATGGGGCACCTGCCTGAACGTCAAACATTTTGCAGTTGTTTAAAGGGATTTTCTGGCAGTATAATATTAATGGCCTATGGGAGGTTCAACTCTTGGCATCCCGCTAGTCAACTACTAGAGCACCAAAGTGCCCTGGCCTCATCATTGTTTACTTTGCTGTATATCTCTGTGCACTGCACATTTACAGGCATTCAATATTATAGACCTGGAAAAACATCATTAACCCTTTTATGACCAGGCCTAAAAAAGGCCTGAATGTCCAGCCAATTTTTTGTGATTTACCGTTAATTCTTATTAAAAAGTAATTTGTTTTTAAATTATATATTTTTATTTCTTCAATATTAAAACTGATGCAATAATTAATTATTGCAATGGGTCCCCTATTTTGTGACAATCGTTTTGATAGATAACATGTATAGGTTTCAGTGAACTGGGCGACTGTGGCATTTTTAATTTCTTTAACATTTTTTATTTGTATTTTTATAGTTTTTTTTTTTACTTACATTTTAATTTATTTTTGGCACATAATATGTCCCCCAAGAGGTCATTAAAAGACCTCTGGAGGACACTGACTTTTTTTTTTTTACTTGCACGGTAATTGGTGTATCCATAGGAGCTATAGGGGAAAACAGCCCCTGTGGGGGCATTACACACAGGCAGAGCTGATCATGGTCTCCTCAGGGTCTACACTGTGTCTTACAGCCAGGACCCGACCTGCTCCTGCTAGATTGCAGGAGCTTTAATCCCAGTGCTCTAAAGTGCTGGGAATAAAGAGCTGCCTGGCCATTTATATACTTGCTATCTACACGGGGTATGTGCAGATAGGACGTATATAGCCAGTGTGCAGTCAGGAAGGGGTTAAGGTATGATCCCACAGTACAGGTTTTCCTCAATGGAATTTTCACAATGAATTTTGATGTATGCAAAGCAAAGGGTAAATGGGGATGGAATTTCATAAAATCTAATCCACATTAGTGATTATAACATTCTGCACATTTGCCACACTCAATTCCACAGTGGCAAATATGCCGCATTTATGCCCTGTGCGCATTGAACATATCCTTAGTGAGGAGAACTGCATCAGCTACATGACTCTTTTCCCTGTCAGACCTTTGTGGTAAGGAAATACATTTAATATTTTTACTCATTAATTTCTGTCTTCATCCTGTTTGACAGATGCTGAATTCCAGACAGTTGATCTCTTTAGTCATGACTCAGGATAGGATACATTTCAGACACAGGTATAAAAGTGGATCCACATGACTGATCTATGTGTAAGAGACAACTCTTTAATGTCAGCCTCCCTGCTACTTTAATTGCATAGCCCATCTAAAATATGAATAATATACGCCTCTATGTCATTTCCTACATAGCAATATGCTGCAAATGTATCTCATGTTATTTATGTGAAATGCAATACTGTCTCTTTATACAATATACCAATATGAATGCTCCTATTACAAAAATCAATTTCGGAATTCTGCAACACCATGAGCAAAAATATAGGCAGTCATTTTGAAAAAAGCTTCTTGAGACTCCTAAATTTCTAAGCATTCAAAACCTTGCACTCTTGGGTAGAATATTAACATATAGAATATATATATATTTGCCAAGTAATTGATAAAATGGATGGCCAAATGTATTATCACCCTCTACATCAGCCCTGTATCCCTATGACACTGTATATATATTGACGCAAGTGTATTCTGTTTAACCACACTACATTTGCTTGTTAATTAGGGAATATTCATCTGTCATCAGCCACGGCGATGACACTCCTCCGTATTAACATGGGCTGTCATAAATAATCCATGAGCCTGTATTAATATTCATGAGCTGAAATCTGTGTAGTCATGTGCGGTGATGCAGGGACTGGGGGGAGTGTTGCCATGAGTCGTAACAGTGTGAATGTCAGATACTTAGAGGAAGGCAGGAGCAGCATGGTACACTCACTACCTTGGTCTATGCTCGCAGCTAACAGTGGTGTGTCTGTGTTTTTATGCTGGAGTGACTGATGAACAACAGTAGTCAAGCCGGGAGGGTGATTCCCTGTCAAAGCTTTTCTTATTCACATAAAGGGGAATTTGAAACCACTTGCGGTTCTTGCAAATTACAATGGGCTGCAATCTGTGCACTTTCCAGAAGAGAGAGGAGCACTACAAACTGCTATATGAAGTTTCACAGGTGAGTGCTTATACCATCCATGGCTCTAAGGTTATGGGCTCCCATGAGCATGTAATGTCTTACTTGTGGGACTTTTTTTGTTTTACTGTTCTTAATTGATCTTGTATTATACTAATGGATAAAGTAGGGGGGTGGGAGCATCTTTAAAATATCTCTTCTTCATTCATAGTTGGCATGTGCTACAATTCTTGAACTTGGCAAACCCGTTTGCACGTTTTATATAATGAAATTGTTGAAAATTTGTTATTCCCCTTCCTGATGAAATTGGTCATTTGCTATGAATTTTGTGATTCTTATATAGACAATATAGGATAAGTCATATATGATAAGTATTTCAGTGATGAAACTGGTTCACTTCACTGCTTTGACAAATCTTATTCGCCATTTCTAACTGTAATCTTTCGTGGCACCAAATTCTTCCCAATATATGATGTACATGCGCTGATTTGGATTTTGAGAGTTTGTGATGTCTACAGCATGGTGTTACATTTCAATGTAAATCAATATTAAATGAACTAGGAAAATGAAGTTCTGGGTAATAAGAAGCCAGCTATCTGTCCTATTGTGTTACTTATGTAAATTGCACATACTGGGGAAAAAAAAATCAAGATTGGAAGCAGCAATTGTGTCTTTCTTAGCTTGGGTTCCTCTTGTATTAGATTGTCCTGTACATGACAAATTGTTGCTGACAGCAGCGGAGCTGCAGCAGGTTAAGCAGTATTGGTGATGACACGCGGCACATAGAGGTGTTGGTGGTCTTACTGGCACCGTGCAGTGCACTGAGCTAACTGGTTTCCTTCAATTTCTCACTGATGCGATTCATTTCACAGCCAGCTAATTAGAGAGTGGACTGTGTACATGGATCTGCCTCCTCTGTTGCAGTCTTAATGTACGTTTTCATGCTAATGTGATCAGAGTCTCATTATCCCATTTCCAAAATTAACTTGGGCATTAATTAAATATAAACATTGCCCTCTTTATCATTGTTGAAAGGAAAAGGCAGATTAACATTGTTAATTACTGCTGAGGCAATACTTCTGGTTCCAGTCTTGAAGTTGACCTTAAAAGCCCAGCTAGCTTGAAAAGCATGGGTACTGTCAAGTGCTAAAGTCGTCAGCAGGTGGAATACTTTCCTTGAGTTTCATGCCGGCTCTGTCATGTTTAATAATATGGTCCACATATGAATATAGTGGCACTTGTCCTTATGTAGATCATCAATCAGTCCACATAAAACATAATTTTACTATGGTATGCACAGTATGCTTGCAAAAAAATATTCTAGTCAAAGCAAAAACAGTGACTAAACATTATACAGTATATGATATATTCCTCTTGAACTGTAACCTCCATAACCTTTAGGTTTCCTGATGCAGTTATGGAAGCCAGAATCAGGAGTGAAAGAAGAAAAACTATAAAGGGCAGATATAACTTCTTCCCTTTTTTTGAATTCACTCCTGGTTTTGGCTTCTAAAACTGCATCAGGAAACCTAAACATGTGGCCATACTCTTCTGGATCAAGGTAGTAAGAGATTGTACTTCACCTTGCTTCTACTGCTTTGCTGATACACTATAATCCCCTGAAAAATGTAAGCTATTTTCTACTGTAATATGCAGTCAGCCTTCAGACCTGCAGAGCGTATTGTTGGCTTTTTGTCACTGATAAGAGATCAAAGAATGGGGGCAGTAATGTGCATGTGATGCCTACTCTTCTCCTGAATGTGCACACAGATATAGAAGGGCTTCCTTAGCCTAAGATGTGCCTCAGAATATCTCATGTTTCAACAGCAGTCAGGTGTAATATTTGAACCACTGACCCTAAAGTACAAAGCCTATAAAGATGAATATTAAGAAAGCTGCTAATATGTTTCATAAATGTTTCTGGGGATATGTGAGATTAAATAAATGATCAGTGTGCCTTTTACTTGGCTGACAGAAGCCAAAAACAACAGTTAGTAACCAAATATGAGCTGGAAATGAATGAGTCTGTTCAAACACAACCTTTTGACTGGATCAAATCCCTTTAATTTTACGCTCTTGTAATTCTGAGTTCGTAACCTTGTTTGATCCGTTACAGTCTTCCTTCTTTTAAAGGGCAGAGGATCATCTTATAACAAATCAGCTAACAGCCAGTGCTTTCATTTCTCATAGTTCACTACACTTGAGATAATTGATATTTTATCTAGGCTTCATCATCATATATGTCCTTACAACCTGTCAATGAAGGAGGAAAGTTAGAAACTTATTTTGTGAAGGCAAAGGAGGAGACTGATAGAATCTGCTGTACTTATTGTACCCTTTTTCCCTGTCATTCTCTATTTTATAGTGCAGGCCAAATCCCATGCCTTAAACTGGCAGGTGTTCATTTATGACTTTTTATGTTCCTTTGTGCCCAGCTGTTGGTAAGGTATATAAGATGTAAACTACTGGTTGTGAGCCAATTTTCTCAGTTAATTGTTTGTCTTTATTGAAGAAATACTGGAAGATATGCAAATAAAAGGCAACATGTTTGACTTAATTACACACCAGGAATTCATTCATCATTGTGTATATGAAATTACGGTAGTTAGGCTCATTGGAGAACAGATTTGTGCTATCTTTATGTACAGGTGCACTTTTACCTTACATCCATCATATCTGGTATACCTGGGGTCAAATGTGCATCATTCCAAGCCTCTTTTGAATCCATGTGAGGCTCCAGGTAATGCTAAGGCTGGTGACCCATGTTTTGTTCCTCCAGGACAGTCTTTCAAATCAGTCTGTTGCTTTATTTAGAAGCGCAGCTGGATCTGCCTGAACAGCCCTGAATAAAACAGGAAGATTACAGAAGTCATGAAAAGATACGTTCTAAACTAGAAAATGCTCAGTGATAGACTCATTTTCTACAGTGTGTTAAAGTAATTACACACACAGAATGAATCCACAAAAGGCTTGTTCTGACGTAATGTTCTGCTCAACAATACATCTCTGTGCTACTACTAGCAAAAAGGACCCTGCACAATGTGAACTGTCTGCATGGTGTGCACATACAGTATTGCAATAGAAGGATGCGTGTCACGTGCCTCTACTAAACATAAGAGGGAGCTGATGTCTATGGCACAGAGATTAGGTTTCTGTTCTTGTTAATTAGTAGAGAACTGGTCTTTAAAACTTCCCTTCTTCTTTTTGCTTCTACCAGCAAAATAAACCAAATCCAGAACTTGTTAATCTGACTATATACATCTATACAGAAAATGAGTAAATATTTCAAATATATTTGCCATAATCTGCAAGTAGATTATCTATCTATCTATCTATCTATTTATCTCTCTATCTATTTATCTATCTATCTCTCTGTCTACCCATATCTAATCTATCTATCTATCTATCTACCCATGTCTATCTATCTATCTAACTATCTATCTATCTTTCCCGGTGTACACTGATACTGAAGTAGCATACCCACTATTGCTCAGTTTGCATTGGCAGTTAAAGAGTTGCTTCTATTGGCATGAAAAAGGGGCTGGCACAGACAGCAATGGGCTATGAATGAAGGAAATGTCACCCAGCCAGGGCTCAGCTAGACTGCAGTTGCCAGAATCCAAACCTCAATGCCAGACTGGGTTTATCATCCAAACAGTATAGACTGTAGTTCCTCTGTCTAAGAAGTATATGAAAAAGTAGCATTGTCTGTAATCTACGGGAGAAGTAAAGGGGGTCATGGATGCGTGATGCCCTTAATTGGACACATTAATTAGCAAATGATTACTGATGAGGAGAAAATATCTTGGCAGGTAATGTTTTGATTAGGAGAGTTCACCTTGGACATTTAGCAAGATAATTGCAAAGAGTAATCACCAGTTGGGTGTGATTTTCTTTTCAAATATATTTTTTTTATCTTCTTTGGAGAATGATCCTGAATAATAAACACATAGGCTTAAAAAAAACTGTGGTGTTTCCAGTTCTGCTTCTGAGATGCAAGTTCTTTATGGTCTACAAGAAAATCCATGAAGCAGAATATGGCTTCAGAAAAGTGTCATGTCTTATCTCGCTATATAGCTTAAAAGGTTATAACATATAAAACAAGAATAAAACTACTGATAGGAGTTTGTGATATATATTCAAATATAATAGAAGCATCAGAAAATCTACTAATAGGGAAAATAGATGAGGCAACAACTCATCACAAAGTCATTTTCATGGAGGACTTCAAATATACCGATATATTTGTGAAGCAAAATTCTGCAGGTCCAACAAAGGAAACATGTTTTTGGACATTATAGCAGACAATTAACTTTTACAGCTACTGTGGACTCAACATGAAGTGAGACACTTCCAAACCTAAACTTACAAATTATATCATACGTACAGACTGAGGGTCATCTAGTTAACAGTGACACACCAGACTTCCAGTAGGCTAATTTCTTCAATTTAGGGATTACCATAATGGCATAAATTGGGACAATTACCTCATAATAGTACACAATACATCTTACATAGTTGCTGTGAAAGATACAGGAAAAACCAATATGGTGAACAAAGCTGTAAATGGAGCAACATACTGTAGTATAAAAAGAAATCAATTAAATTACTAAAACAAGAAAGTTCTAAGGCATTAAAGATCTAGAGAAAAAAAATTATATAAAAGACAAATAAAGGCAGTAAAGTTTGAAGCAGAGAGACTGGCTGCCAATGAAAGTAATAATAATGCAAAAATGTACTCTAATTACATAAAAAACAAGACAATTAAAATGCAGATTGTTGGCCCCATTATAAATAATTTGGGTGTAATGGTAGACGAGGATGCGGAAAAGGTCAATCTCATAAATTCCTTATCTACTGTATTTACACAGAAGAACCCAATGACAGAGGACATGATTGGGTATAATGTAAATTCTCCACCAAATGCCGCCTGCTTAAACCAGGTTTCACCATTATTAGATTTTTTTTTTACTGTAAGTGCAGTAAGAATATGGAACTTTCTGATATTTGAATTAAAAAAGATTTTATTTTCTCTCAATATGGGACAACTGGAATTCCCCTTCTTCTGCATCAACATGTTGGGATTATAGCTTGGATGTTATTGACTTGTTTCTTTATCAACTATAAAACGAGTTAACTCGAACATTAAAGCAGCCTTCAGGTTCTTGGTGAATATTTTACCATACAGTACAGGAAATATGCATAGTTAAAGGGGTTGTTCCACTAAAAATATTCTACAGCTTTCAAAGCAGCTCCTGGATCTGAATACCTTTGTAATTGCATGTAATTAAAAATTTTGCATAGCCACTAAGTTATTCAATAAAATGTATCTGTATTGCGCCACCTGCAGTTTTTTTTTCTTATTTCTTTGACATGCTCACTGAGAAGGCTGCACATGCTCAGTTTCATCCTTCAACTGCCACCTGATCTGTGATAGGTAGAGCTGAGATACGCCTCCTGAGCTTCAGCAGAAAAGACACTCCCCTTGAGTGTTCAGCTTGATTTAAATCTGGCAGAGCAATTAATAGGGAGATCTCTGGATCCATGTGAGGTACAGAGCTGGTTCTGGCTTTGCAAAAAAGAGGTTGTCGTACTATATGATGTCTGATTTTCATTTTTTACATTATTCATGGGATAACTCCTTTAACATACCTGTAACAGCGAGTACTGTGCGCCGCTGTTTCCCTGTTTACCACCGTGGTTCCTATTCAATGCAGCAGTCCTGGACTCTGTCCATGTAGTTACTCTTGTTCCTTTCAGCCCTGGCCACAGTATGCTTGCTGCTTGTTCCTGCAGCACTTCCTTAAGGGCCGGCGCGTGCTACTTCCTGTGATTTATGGGTTAAATCATGTGACCTCGTTGACCAATCATAGCCCTCCGGCACATATATATATATATATATATATATATATATATATATATATTGGTTCATCCCCCTTCTCAGATGCCTCAGCGTCAAGGTCCTTGTGTTTTGCTATTATCTCTGCTTGTGTTCCTGTGTACCTGACTCATACTTCTGTTTCTGGACTCTGCTAACTGTTGACCCCTATCTGCTTGTCTTGACTCTCCTGTTGCCAATCCGGATTGCCTGACCTGTACCTTTGCCACCTGCCCTGACCTATGGCTTGTTTGACTACTCCTCTGCCTCATCCTTTGGTCCTGCACTGTTGCTCCTGGTTATGACTTGGCCTGCTGACTACATCAGTATCACTGGTCCCTTCCTGAGGTACCTCCTGGTCTGCCTGGACCAGCTGCCTTGTGTGCTAATCCTCCACAAGAGGTAGCAACCTGGTGTTCCCTCGAGAAAGTCTATCCCCACCATCAGGGGTACTGTGAAGATCGAGGGGTTCACTTAGACAATGCCCTTAGAGGAGGTAGGACACGTGGCATGGTGGGTTTACACCTGCTGGTTTGTGACAATACCTAGTACCTTTCTTTTTAATATGGCTGCTGTGGTTCCTCCCATCCCCAGACCCCTCTTAATGAATGTAAAATGGCCACCAGATTATCAGACAACACCATAAACACACCCATTGCTACTGTCAATGAACAGACTACCAAAGCACACAGCACTTATCGTAGTTTCTGAATCTGGTTGTCATTCTACATTAAGGAAAGGTGTACTAGGAATGGGATGAAATGTGGCAAAAATATTGAAAAGGAGGACACCAGGTATGCTAACTATTGACTGTGCATATATAGGGATTTTTTTCTGAGAACTGAATGGTCACTTAAAACACCATGATGTACATTTGAATAAGTAACTAGATCACAAAAATTGCTTCAAGGAACACCAAATATACAGAATACGGAAAAAAAACATTAACATTCCTATTAACACAGTTCTTCTCTTATAATCCAAATCTACTTTTAATTTTCATCCCATCTAATATATAAAGCTGAGTGTATGTATGTGTATGACTGCTAAAGGAATCCACACAGTCACATTGACAATCAGTAAATTTGGCTCACAAGGACATCAGCTGTCCGGGAAGGTTTTAGACCGAGTCTCAGCTCTCTAGGACATACCTTTCCTAAGATATTCCCAAAAAATGCAAAAATGGCATATCACATGACCTTTATTGGCCAATAGAAGCCTGCAGGTCTTTCTCCTCATATCCCATCTGCCGTACACACAGTCACATGTCCCTTATCAGCCAATAAAGGCTTGTAGGCCCTTAGTCTCCACATACACACAGTTTTACACCAGGTTTCCATAACAACCTAGCCATTTTTCTTCACTGCTGTAGGTGAGCTGTAAATGGGCAGGGCGCTGTGGATGACACTGTTAAGGGAGCGGAGTGCTGTGCAGGTCATTGTTAAAGGGGCAAGTAGGGTAGCCATTCAGTCCACCCTCAAAAGACGTACTTAAGAACCCTGCCCCCAGGTCCAGCTAAGCCACACCCTGACCTGTTTAGGCCATGCCCCCTCCACAGCCGATGGGGGTTGAAAAAATAAAGGTAAAATGCAACTTCTGTCTGCTGCAGGGGTGGGAGGGAGGGTGACTTTTTCCCTGAAGCTCATGCTCAGACAGCACAGTGCTGCTTCAAGATTTGTACACACACACACTGTACAGCGGTAAAATTGACGCGTGGCAACAAGATTTCGTACGACTGAGGACCCCAGGGTCCGAAACGTGTCAATTTTACCGCTGTACAGTGTGTGTGTACAAATCTTGTTGCCACGTAAATAAAAGGAAGATATTGCACCAAACAACCAAGCAGTGCTAGACATCCTTTTTATGCACCTGAAGTTACCACTCAGAAGCTTCTCTGAACCACCGTGCACGCTGGAATCTTTATATGGGTGAGCTGGAAATTTTCTATGAATGACTAAGCACAGTGCTGCTGTCTGAGAGTGAGCTGTTCAAAAGGACATCCCTGTGTCCGTCCAGGCCCTGTGCCAGACGGAGGACAGGGAGTCTGAAAGCAGGACTGTTCGGCCTAAAACCAGACCTCTGGCCACCCCAGGGATAGGCTACTGTGGAGGTCACAGTTAAGGGGAAGGTCTGCTATGGAGGTCAGTGTAAAGGGGCAGATTGCTGTAGAGGCCACTGTTAAGGGGACGGGGTGTTATGGATATCACTGTTAAGGAGATGGGGTACTGTGGAGGTCACGAATAAAGGGGTGTCCGCTGTGGAGGTCACTGTTAAGGGGACGGGATGCTGTGGAGGTCACGGTTAAAGAGGTGGGCACTGTGGAGGTCTCTGTTAAGGGGCAGGGAATGGTGGAGGTCACAGTTAAGGGGACGGTCTACTATGGAGGTCAGTGTTAAGGGGTGGGGTGCTGTAGAGGTCACTTTTAAGGGGGCGGGGATTTTGTGGAGGTCACATTTTAAGGGAATGAAGCTCTGTGGAGGTCACTGTTAAGGGGGTTTATGGTGGAAATCACTGTTAATGAGATGGGGTACTTTGAATGTCACTAAAAAGGGGTGGGTGCTGTAGAGGTCACTATTAAGGGGGGGCATGTGGAGGGCACTGTGGGGGGGTCAGTGTTAAGAGGTGGGGGGCTGTGGAGGTCACTGTTACTGAAGCAGGGCGCTGTAGAGGTCACTGTTATAGTAGATGCTGTCAATATCTTTTAACAACACACACAAACATTAAATGAAATAGATGACATATACCATTGTAAAGCCAAGTCCTTCTGCTAGTATCATATAAAACTGAGAGAAATATACATCTTCTACATGTACAGATCAGTTGTTTCGCCCCTCCTCATTCAACATCCTTCAGAAGGAGCCTCCTCCCCACTCTGTCCCCTCTGTACACCAGGAACTGAAAGGCCAGCTTGTTTGGTCACATTCCACCTCTTTAGGCTTTGTTCTCACTTGCTCAATTTATTTCCGTTGTTCTCCTCTGTTGTAGAAGTCAAACAGATCCTATTGAGCAATAATATGATTAGTTCAATTTCCCTTTCGGAGTCCACTGTTTTAGTGGTGAACAAAGTCCTGCATACAGAACTTTTCACTCCATTGTTTTTGACAGAATCTGTGATGGGGCTCTGAATGGAGTTTTCCATACAGATATGGGTAAGCTCTTAGCTGCATGTCAGTCAAAAATGAACAGTATTATGGCGAAATTATAATATTTTCGTTAGAGATTGATCAGGAGCAATGAATTAATATAAATATATATTCAGTTAGTTGATTACCAAGCAGAAACAATATTTCATAAAAATTGATGCAGCACAAATCATATGTTAGCTAGTACTGAATAGCCCTAGTTAGGATACTATATAGTTATTGTTCCTGCATAAACTATAGATATTCTACAGGACAATATAGGTCATACTGAGCGATAATGTCCAAAAGTGGTAATTTTAGTGAATAATCACACATTTTTTTCCTCGTAATTCGTTTTATTCTATAGAGAACTTCCAGCATTATAACTTCTGTTAATATTGACTAAAACTTGTCTGCAGTGCTTTACAAGGCCAATTGAATTTCACAGTCAGCAATTAGGTCACTTATAAGATTCTATTTAAATGGATGTTCTGTCATTGTAAAGGATTAATAACAGATAAACGACAGAAGGATCTGATGACTAGACGATAATAGGGTAACAACCATATGAACTGTATTATTAAACCGCCTGCATGGGCCATTGGGTTGAATGAATAAATAAAACTTATATCTTAGATGTCACAACTTTTTCTGCTTAAATACACTGATGACGAGTTGTCCATATTTGTCTCTTGCTCTTGATAGAATATGAACATATTTTCAACCAAGTTTCCATTGCTTCAATGCATCTGAAATAAAAGATCTTGAAATTAGTTTAAATTAAGAATATATTACTATTGTATCTACAGCTTATCTACAGAATGTATGCTAAAAAGAGGTAGGTGACCTATTCACAGGATTGGTAATAAGTGTGAGATTGTTCGAGGCTCTTCCACTTGAACCCAAACCCTCCTCAACGGCTGTTTTAAGGAGCATCCAAGCATGGATGCTCTCCTTTCTTATAACTATATGGGTGATATGTGAACCAATGAGTGCCCTCACAACACTAAATCTACAGTATATTTCACACAGTGAGCAAGAGGGTTAGCAAAGGGTGTGCTATTCAGTATATACTTCAACTACTGAGTACAAACATGCTTGCTTGTTTGATGAAGGGTCCTCATCCGGAAATGTTGCTGTAAATCTAAAATCTTTATGGCTATGATTGCATAATAAATATGGTACTTACAATTTTAACTCAACTGCATTGGAATGCATTGGCTATTCATCTTCTTGTTAAGTGTACTAAATACAATGGACAAGTTGGGCTGTGAGCAGACTGCTCTTACTGAATGGGAGCACTATCTTTTCAAACTTGGATTAATGCTGTCCTTACCTACTGGTTCCAGAATTTACGAATACACTTTTAATAGCTGTTGGCTGAACAAGCTAGCTCCCCAACTTCCCCATACGCATGCACACCAGAAAGAGAGGAGAAAGCTCCTGTCAGTCAGCTTTGATAGTGGCTTATCTCCCAGAAAAATAAAAGGATAAGGCATTGAAATTCAATGCATCCCATTCTTCTCGCCTTTGACATCATCTGTTGGGGAGAGCTGGGAGCTTCCCACAAACATCAGATTATCATCTGGTCCTACCATGACTGTAGGTTCAGCTGACAATATGCATAGGGACTTTTATACCTTTAACTCTTTAAGCTGATAAAATATAAGCAATATAAGAAGCAGGTGCAGTGCTAACAAGCAGAACCATTCATTATGACCTAAAATAGATTTACATCTTAAAAAAACTTTTGTGGCATATATAAGCCACAGCTTTTGCTGTAAGCCACTTTGCAAAAAAATCTGTGACCTTTCCCCGCTCATGCCATTTTCCAGAAAGGTCTAAAAAAGAAGCCGTGTTATGACTGGGGAGGAGGGCGGACTGGCAGGCCCAGGTCATTCGTCATCTTATACGCCAGTTTTTGGCGTACAAAATGACTTAAAACTATGCCAGCAAGAGAGCTGGTGTAGGTTCTAGATTGTCGCACATCCTACTGGAGGAAGCAACAAAGTTATATAGAGGCTTGCGCCTCCTCATAACTTTGACACTTCCTCAAGCAGTGCAGACACAATTAAGACAGGTATCTAAATCACTGGTCTTAACAAATGTGCCTCTTAGTTTTTCTCGTTTATTAGAGTAAAGGGGTATGATCCACAAACATTTACTGATAATTAATTAATATAAGACATTTGGCCTCATATGACACTCTTTATAGATTGTTCAGACTTGTGTTTTGACTGTTTAAAAATCAAATCTTTTAATATGGCTTTCATAAATCCCATTTTAATGGTTAGCTTAAAATATCAGGAAAGCAAAACGATTCATGCAATCCGCAAAACAGAACTGTAGGTGTGAGGTTATTGTTTAACAATGAATATTAAGTAAAGCAGTCACTACCGACTAGCAGTCGTCTATTCTCTGTATAAGATGGTCAGTTCTTGGTATGTATGTAATAATGTGCGATGGCGACAAACACAACTTCACTGGCTTTAACTGACCTTTACTAAAGTCTTAATTTTAGATCAAACAAGAAAAGTAATAACAGTTGCAATGAATAGCTTTTCAGTCAGTGATGCTGCATAAAGCCTACCAGGCAGTGATGGTCTTTCTTTAGCGGCATGACTGAAGGGCCAAGAGACTTCCTCTCCATCCACGCAAGTTCTAAGACCTCACCTGTCGGCTGTCTCTCTCACAGTCCTCTGTACTGGGGCACTAAGTGATTCCTTTGTACTCCTTACTCTAGAGTTCTCAAATACTCTGTTCTGTGTGAGGAGCATCCCAACACAATACGCTCTTCTCTTGCCCTGCCTCCCCTCTTCCTTCCTCTCAGCATTACCTGCTACCACAATCCAGACTTCCTGCTTCTATGGCCCTTCCCTTGTATTCTAACACCATCTGCTGAACAAGAGGTCACGCTGAAATCCCTTCCACTTCCTCCACAGGGCTTAAGGGTTACGATGTAATCCTGAAATCGGGCAGGCCTTTGGCCAAAGTTGGTGCGTTGGAAGTGCCAAAGTGGAATGGATCCCTCTGCTGTAGATTCTCTGCTTTCTCCTGTGCCTGTGAGAGGCATACTTGCCAACGCTCTTCATCAACAACATGGTCTTCATCAACAACCTATGAAAGGAAGCCTGGTTCCAAAAAGGACTGTAGTTCAGTTATCGTACGGAGGATGAGCCATTGCTGCACTGCCCAATCCTTGGAGTTCACAGGCTGTACCACATCTTTGGAAATTATATGACCCAGGTATTCAATGTTCTCCTGGAACAATGGCATTTGTGAGACTTCAACTTAAACCATGGGCCTCCAGCCATGTTAGTACCCAATCAAGGTGTTCTGTGAATGAGGGTGAGAACATAATAATGTAATCAAGGTAGATGAACAAACACTCATAGTTAAGGTCTCCCAGATATAGCGCCATCAAATTAATGAATGTGGCAGGTGCATTGTTTAATCCAAACGACATACACAGAAACTCAAACAGCCACGAGGGGAACACAACAACGATTTTCTCCTGATCTTTTTCTGCAATTGGCACCTGCCAGTCCCCTCTGGCCAAGTCCAGAGTAGAGAAGTATCAGGCACGCCCTAGTGCTGCCAACAAATCTTCAAAAATTTGAGGGAGCAAGTAGGCATCTCTCACCATGAAAACATTGAGACGTCTATAATCCACACAAAATCGGAGGGTGTTTTCCTTTTTCTTCACTAGTGATAAGTGGCATAGGCAATATTCGAATTTGCGATATTTTGCAATAAATTCACGATTAGAATATTCGAGATCAACACTATTCACGAATACAAATATATAGCACTGTATTCAAAATATTACCGAATTCTCAAAGTGGCGATATTCGCTATTAAAATTAATTATTCAAATATTCGCGCTCAACGCTTTTCTTCACTAGTACAATTGGGGAGGCTCAGGGGCTCTTACTTGGTCGGATCACCTACTGCTCCTGTATCTGCTTTAGCATGTGCTTGTGCCAATGTATCAAACATTGCATGCTGTTTGCTAAAGGCAATGTGTCATCAGAACATGACCTATTGTTTAAATCACGTTTTTAGGTTTAGCATACTTTTAAATAATTTTGGTGGTTATTTTTAATTTTCCATGTCACTATCTATATTTATACAAAAAATATAAAACTCTGTAGTTTTCACACTGGCCTCTAAGCTTAATAATAGGCTCCACTTCTTGCTTTGGACAGATCACTTTACTGCAGTTATACATAGTACAGTAACATTCTAAACCTGTCAGTAATGAAAAGGAGATATCACCTCTGTGTATAGATAAGACAGGATCCACCATTCACAATAGGTGATTGTCAACGCTTATCTATTCTTTCCTTGTACAATGACCTCTGCACAGGTCACAGAGCATGCCTAGAAAACTCTCCCATAAAAGTAAATGAGTTCCCTTCAGGCCATTGTGTCTATGGACCATGGGGCTGCCGTAAAGCAATTTTCTTAATGCTTTCTAAATGCTGTTAAGAACAGCACATGCAAGGTGGCCGCCACCGTAATCATGTTCAGGAAATACAATAAAAAATCTGTAATCATAAAATAAAAACATATAAAAAAATAAGTAGATGTATTACTATCTGGTTTTAACTGGCAGATAACATTTTTGGTGATGCATTTCCTTTAAAGTTGGTGCATCTTCAATCATACCCCTCTTGTCTAGAAATGCTTCACCAGTTTTTTATATCAGCAGCGGAAGTGGCAAATCTGGAGTGAAACTAATTTACAGAGGTAAACAAGCCTACCTTGAAAACATGTTTGAGTAGTGTAAAAATGCAAAAAGTTGCAATTTTGCAACTTTTTAAGCCAGAATTCTGGAGTACAGTGCTTGATGGATTCACCCCTATCTTTCTACAGAACTACTGTACATCTTAGTTACCTACCTAACATACATTTAAAAGCAGCAACAATATGTGGTAAGAAATAATGCCACCTTAAAGTCATTTAGAGACACATAATAGTATTCTAGTGAAAGATCAATATTTAAAGAGAGCATTAAACTTCACATTATTGCTAAAGGTCAAAGATTGCCTAATGCAGTACATGTTCACTGACTTAAAAATACTGCAGCTATTACATACTTGACACGAGCAAAGCAACATAAACTTTAAACCATGGACACGATTTTATGAACAAAAAGTTCAAATATTAGAACACTAATATGCAAGTCATCTAAAGATGCTTTAAAGTCCTTGCTGAATGTATGCTGAAGGCTTTATTGAACCACCAAGATTAGTGTTAAATAATGGATACCTCAGTGGGAAAAGACATAGAACCCAATGTTACAATTAAATAGAAGATGCTTTTAAAAAAAAGAATTGATAAAACAATATAACGCTCTATACAAGATACAGTGCTGGCAGTTATGGAAATTAAATCCAGCTCTTGGCTAGCCATAAAGTTACAGCATATTGAACAAACAATAGAAAGTAGTGCTGGTGAATGTCAAACCTTTGTGGAATATGTCACATACGTGTTTTTCACTTAAATTGATGGCTACATGCTCCAGCTACTAACATTTTTTCTTAAAGGAGTTGTCGGACAGAAGATATTCTACAGTTTTCAAACCAGCACCTGGATCTGAATACTTTTGTAATTGCATGTAATTAAAAATTTAGCATAGTCACTGAGTTATTCAATAAAATATATTTGTATAGCGCTACCAGCTTTCTGTTTTTTTTCTTATTTCTTTGACCTGCTCACTGAGATGACCGCACATGCTCAGTTTCATCCTTCAACTGCCTCCTGAGCTGTGATAGGGAGAGCTGAGACACGCCTCCTGGACTGTGATAGGGAGAGCTGAGACACGCCCCCTGAGATGCAACAGAAACAACACTTTCCTTAAGGGGGTTGTCTCACTTCAGCAAGTGACCTTTATCATGTAGAAAAAGTTAATACAAGCCACTTATTAATGTATTTTTATTATCCAAATTGCTTCCTTTGCTGGCTGGATTCACTGGTCATTTCTATGATTACAGACCACCCTCAAATTCATCAGTGATGGTCGTGCTTGCACACTATAGGAAAAAGCGTCAGCCTCTCTGGTGGCCGGGACCATGGGAGCACACATAGGCTAGTTCTTTTTTCCGTATTGTGCAAGCATGGCCACCAATGCTGGATTGCAGGGTGGCCGCTAACCATGGAAACGGCAGTGGTATAATGTGATGGGAAAATGAATCCAGCCAGCAAAGGAAGCAATATGGATAATAACAATACATTAATAAGTGGCTTGCATTAACTTTTTCTACATGATAAAGGCTACTTACTGAAGTGAGACAACCCCTTTAAGCTGGCAGCTTAGTAGGAATCTCTGGCTCCCCGTCACCCAGCGAATTCAGTTTAAAATACTTACAACTACATATACAACCTGTACTACATATACAACCTGTCCACAACCTGTCCCCTACTGATATCTCTACCTGCTTTCTCAATACATCCCCACACTTAATCTCTCATCCTGCCTGCCACGCTGCCACCACACAGCCACATGAGCAGCCTATACCCTCACCTACTGTGTTCTCCCCTTCCCTTATAGATTGTAAGCTCTTGTGGGCAGGGTCCTCTTTACCGGTCTGTTAATAGTTTATTGTATTCTTATATTTGTGTAACCTCAAAATGCAACTAAATGCGTTAAGCAATTGCTTTTAATGGCTTTTGTTTCAATATAATGCGATGAGTTAAGAAATTTGAGTTAAGAGTTTGTGTGTTACCCCTGCTACATCTGTATATTATTATGGTTCACAGGTTCTTAAATCCAAACTAAAGCCAGACTTAACACTGACATAAAAACAACCTTAAAGGAGTTGTCTCACTTCAGCCAATACTTTACCATTTATTATGTAGAGGAAGTTAAAATAAGGCACTGACTAATGTATCATTATTATTAGTGATGAGCGAGCACCAAAGTTTTTGGGTGTTCGGGTACTCGGTCTGAACACATAGAGATATTTGTGCACTCGGCCGAGCACCCGAGTATAATGGAAGTCAATGGGAGACAACCAGGCACCCCCTGCTCGGATGAGGGGAGGGTGCCTGGTCCATTGGAACTAGCCAGAAAGTGACAGAAACACCATCGAAATGGATCTGGCACAGCATGGGGACCATGTCTGGGTGCATCTTGGACTCCAATGCTGCTGCTTGGAACCAAATTGTCCCAGTTGTCCGCCATTTTTACATAGGGACAAAATCACACCCAAAATCCCGCCCCCTAAAAAAAAGACATTTTTAGAGGTAAAATTGTTAGGCAACATTCTTTCCTGTATATTCAATTGTATTCTTCAATTGCAAATGCTGCGAAAAATTAAAAGGACGAAGCACTCCGATACAGCCTGTATATCACATAAAGGAAGGCCTCATCCACATGGTGCTGCACTTGTTCAGGTACACTGCTGCACTCATAAAGCCTATGCACTAAGTGAAAGGGCTGGCAAAAATTACAAGGAACCGGCACTCCAATACATACTTTATTACATATAAAGGAGGGCATCATACACACCCTTGAAAAATTATCATTGATGGCCTACTGGTGACCCTTAAAAACATTTGGAGCAAGGGCGCGCTGGTTACCCTCTAAAACATTATAGTTGAGGGCCTTAAGGTGAGGGACCCTATAAAAAATTGTAGTGAGTGCCTGAAGATGAGCGAACCCCATAAAAGATTGCAGTGCTGGCCTACAGCATTGGAGGCGAGGGCCTGAAGCCGAGAGAACCCTACAAAACATTGTAGTGAGGGCATATATATTCTGTATAGCAGAGGAGGCGGAGGAGGAGGCGGATGAGAAAACAAGATTCAAACATATACCCTTTTTTTTGCAGTGAAAAGGGTGCATCTGAATCTTGTGGATTGAGTACATTATAAAGCATACATTTAAATTGCATTTTTGTTCCTCATTAGCTCAGAGTCAACCTGTCAGCATTGACAGTGGACAAGCGGATACGCTAATCTGTTATAATGCCACCAGCAGCACTAAATACACGCTCAGACAATATGCTGGCGGCAGGGCAGGCCAGCACCTCCAAGGCGTAGAGCGCAAGTTCGTGCCACGTCTCCAGCTTCGACACCCAGTAGTTGTAAAGCACTTAGGGATCATTTAGGACGTTGACACAGTCTGCTATGTATTCCTTCACTATCTTCCAAAACTTTTCCCTCCTTGTAGCACTAGGCCGCGCTTCCGGGTGTGGTTGCTGGCGGGGTGTCATGAAAGTGTCCCATAGCTTGGAAAGTGTTGCCCTGCCTCTTTTGGAACTACTGTATGTTCCCCTTGTCTCCCTTCCTCGGTTGCCTAAGGAAGTATGGACTCTGTCGGTCGCATTGTCAGATGGAAATTTTGGAGCAATCTGTCAACAAATACCTTCTGGTATTGCACAGTTTTACTTGTCCTCTCCACCACAGGAATGAAAGATGAGAAGTTCTCTTTGTAGCGGGGGTCGAGAAGAGTGAAGACCCAGTAATCTGTGTTACCTAAAATGAGTATGACGCGAGGGTCGCGGGAAAGCCAGCCTAACTCTGTAACACTGTGTGCGCACTTCATGTCTGTCCAGCCGGGTACAGGAGACAGATGCTCCTGTACCCGCGGCCATAAAGAGCTCGGCCACGCTACAATGGAGTGACAGGAGGAAGCGTTGAGCGCCTCCCTCCTGTCAGCTCCTCTCCTCTTGGTGCGCCCGGGCGGTGCGCCCTCATGGACGCGCCAGCCCGGGCAGTGCTGCAACCGCCAGAGGTTCAATTCAGAGCGCTCGGGCGGCTGCAGCATGAGGGGGGGCCTACGCTCCTAGCGGCGCCCCTTCCCAAGGGGCTCTCAACGCGGCGGCCTATTCCGCATATAGGACGCGCCGGCCCTGCCTGGTGACGCCTGTTCCTGATAGTGCTGAAGCAAACCCCTCCTTATATGAAATGGTATCACGTGTTATGGCCAGCCAATCAGTGTAAGGCTTACAGATAACATGGCTATGGCTTTACACTGAGGGGAATTACTTACCTGGACCTTGATTGGCTGCTTAGAAGGCGCCAAACGTGCGGGGAGGAGACTCGAGCAATGCGACGAATACACGTGGTGCTTTTTCCATGAAATTATACACTACTCGTTTCCATGGTTATGACCACCCTGCAATCCATCAGTGGTGGTCATGCTTGCACACTATAGGAAAAAACACCGGCCTATTTGGTAGCCTGGACCATGGGAGCGCACATAGGTTGGTGCTTTTTCATATAGTGTACAAGTACTACCACCACTGATGGATCGCAGGGTAGTTGTAACCATGGAAATGAGCAGTATATAATGTGATGGAAAAATGAATCCAGGCTGCAAAGGAAGCAGTATGGGCAATCACAATACATTAGTAAGTGCCTTGTATTAACTTTCTCTACATGAGAAATGCCACTTGCTGAAGTGAGACAACCCCTTTAAATGTAAAATGACCCACTTGGATTTTGCTTTGAATTATGTTTCCCAGCATTCTGTACCTCTCCCTAGGGCCCTCGATATAACGCATCCCAGGTGTGAGAATGGCGAACGGTATAGTGCTGCCCAAAATGTCTCCTTATGTGTGCCACGGTGCTCCTAACTGGATACGGCTGGACCCCAGGCTTTGGCTCCGAAGCAATAAATATGGAGAGTAATTGAGGGATAAAAGAATAACTGGAGTCCAGACTTTGAGATGAAGTTCAATGGCAGCTTTACTTTGCATAACGTTCTCAAAAACGATTTACAGGCTTTGTCTTGGTTCTAGCAGGCTTTAGCATGAAACTGGCAGGCAACCTCCACTCTGCTATATCTTTTTCTCTCTGACTCTGCTGTACTGACAGGCTGGCTGTATAAGTCAGCTTCTTCTGTATGCTGCACTTCACTTTGTAGTCTGACTCTAGGTTATGCCAGGGAACTTTCCTCCTGGCTCCTGAGGCTTCAAGCTTTGTCCTCCATGGCAAGCAGAGCTTAAGGTGCTCTGGCTGGAGTGGGCACACCCAGCAGAGACTTGCCCCTGCACACCCTTCCCTTAGCTGGGGGTGAACTAGACTGACTAGAACTTCTGCCCCACCCTTTCTGCAGGTAGTAGGACTCGCCCACCTCTCTACAGAGGGGGGTTATAATGGAATGGAAGGTTCCATTCTATCTAAATATAGCTCTTGCCATTTTTGCTGTCACCTGCTGGTGAACCAGGCACATTACATAAACAGTTACATAACATTAGAAATGCACAGTGTGGAGGACCTGGAATAAATGCATAAGATGACATGAGGTTATACCAATAAAGACAGTAGCAAGGTGCAAAAGTGGTAACACCACTGTGTTATATTTTTCACTGAAAGGGCTTGATGATTTCAAGGCTTTCTTTAACTACCTTCCACAGTTCACTACAGGCTACAAGTCACGGCTGTTTTTGTAACGACCATTATACGGACGTTTTTAGAACTAATTGAAGTCAATAGGACTATTCACATGGCTGTTTTGCAAAAGCCAGTGAATAGAAGCCTCAAAAAAATGTGACTTGTCCTATTTTTGGCAGTTTTCATGGTAAGATGGACCCCATTGAAATCAATGGGACCGTTTTTAATGGCCTTTAGTCTAAATTTGGAATTTATTTCTGCATCTTTAAAAACATTTAAAATTAGGAATCCAAAGTTGGGTTTAGTACTGAGGTACCAGCTGGTATCAAACCTGACTTAGGATTGCTAATTTTAAATGTTTTTAATGATGCAGAATTAAATATAGAATTAGTTCACCGAAGTCTTTTGCGAGAAGGAATCAGAAGGAATATATTCCCTTATAATATATTTTGGATCACGTTACCTGGTACTAATAGGAAACCACCAGATGACACTACCTACAAAGTAGAGACAGTCACAGTGTTCAAAAAGGAACTGAAAATACTGTATATCCTGTGTCTTAACAATCATTTAAAAGCACTGACTGTTTAATGTCTAGCACCATAGAAATTCTTTTTTTTTCCATATACCATGTACATATGCCTTTCCCATTCAGAATGTGGATGTTGTCTTTTACCCAATTTTTTATGCTTTCACAGGTGCTGAGTTGAGTCATTGCCTGCTCTTGCATCTTTTGTATCTGTAATTACATTGAATCCTCTATGCACGGTGACTGGCACAGAAAATAAAATATATGAATCCATGCCAATGAATTTCCACATACCATGTAACACAGACAGACTTCTGTTTGTAAATATTATTTGAGTTGTGCCTCTGAGCCCTCCAGTGCTGATATTCACCTCATCAGGATGTTTTCTGTCCCGTGACTGGTACTTTCAAATGTACTCATCCATCTTCTTGTCCCATTACATTTTGTTTGAATGATGCTCTATACCCATTAAAATTGATGGAAAAGAACAAAGAGAAGAAAAATGTGTCCTTCAATTGATTGTGTCTTTCAGGGAGCAAATGAGGCTACTGAGATTTCAAGAAAAAGAGGGAGATTATTTTGGTTCGCTTAATGTCATTCTTTACTCACTGGGTACAGATAATGTATTATATAAGTAATATATATTATTAAAATAAGCATTTCAGGTTTTTATGCATATTATATGTATACATCTATTCAAACTTGACTTTTGTATATCTAGTTAGGATGTTGCATGTTTA
Source organism: Bufotes viridis (assembly GCA_033119425.1). Taxonomy (NCBI): domain Eukaryota; kingdom Metazoa; phylum Chordata; class Amphibia; order Anura; family Bufonidae; genus Bufotes; species Bufotes viridis. The sequence continues at coordinate 236,835,193 of CM065590.1, forward strand.
CTGTATATATTTAATGTTCTACATTAGTGCTCATTATTGATAGATTGATGGATAGATTGATAGATAGATAGATAGATAGATAGATAGATATTTGAGGATACACATTTATTCAGATTTTTTTTATATTTTGATGTAAAAACAGGTTTAGGGCTCATGCATATGAACGTGTGCCTAACTGGCCCGTGCAATTAGCGGTCCTCTATTCACAGGCTCTAACTGTGTTCCCACCGTCTGTGGACACAGACCCATTCACTTAACCACCTCCCGTCACGCTAACGCCAAAAGGCGTTCGAGAGGTGGTTCTCTCAGGTCTCGCTCACGCCAATCGGCGTCATCCCGCGAGACCCACGATTTCATGTGAACGCGCGCGCATTCACTGCAGCCCGACAGGTAAAAACTTAGTCTACAGCCTGCCAGCGTTGATCATGCGCTGGCAGGCTGTGGATGTCAGTAAATCGCATCCAAATCGCATATCAGACGCTGTTTTGTAAACAGCGTCTGATATGCCTGCTGCCCGCTGCTCTGGTGGTCCCTTTTGCTCGGGACCACCAGAGGACACGGGCAGCTATGTAATTGCACCAATCACCACACACCAACCCCCCGTCATTTATTAACCCCTTATTAAGCCATGATCAACCCATATTAACTCCCCGATCACCCCCTGTCGCCCCCATGTCATTGATCCCCCCCCCTGTAAGGCTCCATTCAGACGTCCGTATGTGTTTTGCGGATCCGCGGATCCGCAAAACACAGACACCGGCAATGTGCTTTCCGCATGTTACGGATCCGCACATTGCCAGAACTATATTGAACATGCCTTTTCTTGTCCGCAATTGCGGACAAGAATAGGACATGTTCTATATTTTTGCAGACCTGGAAGTGCGGACCCGGAAGTGCGGACCCAGAAGTGCGGATCCGCAATTCCGGATCCGAGCGGGACAAAGTCTGTCCCCATAGAAATGAATGGGTCCGCAATTCCGTTCAACAAAATGTGTTCAGTCTGCCCCACCTCAGTGACCGAAAAAAAAAATTTCTGATCACTGCAAAAACACAGTAAAATCGCTGCGGCGCTATAAAGATCACTTTTGAGCTTTTTGGATCTTTATTAGCGATCACAGCCTTAGGGTCCATTCACACATCCGTGGTGTGCTGCGGACCCGCAAATTGCGGATCCGCAGCACACCATGCCGGCATTCTCCATAGAGATTCCTATTCTTGTCCGCAGGCTGCGGACAAGAATAGGACATGCTCTATCTTTTGCGGAGATGCAAATGCTGATGCGGAGAGCACATAGTGTACTCTCCGCATCACCGCCAGCACCATTCACACTGAATGGGTCCGCATCTATTCCGCAGAATTGCGGAATAGATAGGGACACTTTTGCGGACCTGTGAATGGGGCCTTACTTCGCAAGCACTCCTATGTCCTTTCCCCTCTTTTTTTTTTACATATTTTTTGGCAGAGATTTTTTCATCCACATTGATGGATGCGGATGAAGAAATCTGTGCCGTTCATTTTTTCTTTCAGCCCAGAGGCTGAACGGAAAATAAAAATCTCATTACTCGTATGCTCAATATAAGGAGAATAGCAGAAACTCCTAATGCTGGCCATACATGTAATGATTGCGGAGACCCTCAAATTCCAGGGCAGTACAAACACCCCACAAATGACCCCATTTCGGAAAGTAGACACCCCAAGGTATTCGCTGAGGGGCATATTGAGTCCATGAAAGATTGAACTTTTTGTCACAAGTTAGCGGAAAGGGAGACTTTATGAGAAAAAACTAAAAAAAATCAAATTCCGCTAACTTGTGCCAAAAAAATAAAAAATCTTCTATGAACTCGCCATACCCCTTATGGAATACCTTGGGGTGTCCAAATTTCGAAATGGGGTCACTTGTGGGGTTGGCATTTTAGGAGTCCTAAAGCGTGAGAAGAAGTCTGGAATCCAAATGCCTAAAAATGCCCTCCTAAAAGTTACTCATTGGAATTTGGGCCCCTTTGCGCATCTTGCCTGCAAAAAAGTGTCACACGTGGTATCGCCGTACTCAGAAGAAGTAGGGCAATGTGTTTTGGGGTGAATTTTAACATATACCCATGCTGGGTGAGAGAAATATCTCTGTAAATTGACAACTTTGTATAAAATTTTTAAAAGAGATATAGAGTTAGTGGAATATGAGACTTTGTAAGAAAAAAAAAAAATCTATTTCCGCTAACTTGTGCCAAAAAAAAATCTTCTATGAACTCGCCATGCCCCTCACGGAATACCTTGGGGTGTCTACTTTCTAAAATGGGGTCACTTGTGGGGTATTTATACTGCCCTGGCTTTTTAGGGGCCCCAAAAGCGTGAGAAGTCGTTTGGAATCCAAATGCGTAAAAATGCCCTGTGAAATCCAAAAGGTACTCATTGGAATCCATGCCCCTTTGCGCATCTTGGCTGCAAAAAAGTGTCACACATGTGGTATCGCCGTACTCAGGAGAAGTAGGGCAATGTGTTTTGGGGTGTATTTTTACATATACCCATGCTGAGTGAGAGAAATACTTCTGTAAATGACAACTTTTTCCATTTTTTTATACAAAGTTGTCAATTTACCGAGATATTTCTCTCAGCCAGCATAGATATATGTAAAAATACACCACAAAACACATTGCCCTACTTCTTCTGAGTACGGCGATACCACATGTGTCCAATTTTTTACAGCCTAGGTGCGTAAAGGGGCGTAAAGTCCAATGAGTACCTTTAGGCTTTACAGGGCTACTCACAATTTAGCCCCACCCAAAATATCATAACAGTAAACACACCCCACAAATGACCCCATTTCGGAAAGTAGACACCCCAAGGTATTCACTGAGGGGAATAGTGAGTCTGTGGGAGATTTTTTTATTTTTTTTTTTGCCAGAAGTTAGCAGAAATGGAAACTTTATTATTATTTTTTTTTCCTCAGAAAGTGTCATTTTCTGCTAACTTGTGAAATTTTTTTTAGTGATACATGAACTCACCATGCCCCTCCGCAAATACTTTGGGGTGTCTTCTTTCTAAAATGGTGTAATTTGGGGGTATTTATACTATCCTGGCATTCTAGCACCTCAAGAAACATGACAGGTGCTAAGAAAGTCAGAGCTGATTCAAAATGCGGAAATTCACTTTTTTGTACCATAATTTGTAAACGCTATAGCTTTTACCCAAACCAATAAATAAACACTTATTGGATTTTTTTTTATCAAAGACTTGTAGAACAATAAATTTAGATTAAAATTTATATAGAAATGTAGTTTTTAAAAAAAAATTACAACAGAAAGTGAAAAATGTCATTTTTTTGCAAAAATTTCGGTTATTTTTGATTAATAGCAAAAGAAGTAAAAATGTCAGCAGCAATGAAATACCACCAAATGAAAGCCCTATTAGTGAGAAGAAAAGGAGGTAAAATTGATTAGGGTGCCAAGTTGCATGACCGAGCAATAAACCGTTAAAGTTGTGAAGTGCCGATTTGTAAAAAAGGGCATGGTCACTAGGGGGGGTATAAACCTGTGGTCCTTAAGTGGTTAAATAGGGTCCACGATTCACATCCTGCGGTCCACACCGCAATGATGTAGTGCATGCACTACTTGTGTCAAGGCATGGACAGTAGTGCTTCCATGGGATTCAGTGCCTCCATTCTGCACCGTACCTTCCGGATTATGGACCCATTCAGGTGAAAGGTGAAATTTGATTGGTTGCGATGAGCAAGTTAGCCAGTTTTCCATTGCACCAGTTTTGATAAATCTCCCCCACTGTCTTTTAAAGCTGAATATACTCTTTGCATCACTTATTCTTTACATGCTCCACCGACTGAAGTGTAAGAAAAATGATGTCTCACAAAAACATGTTTTTGTTAGAAGCATGAAAAAAAATCAGTTCAATCGACTCTACAAATATTTCTAGAAGGCGCTAGCATTAAAATGCTTATAATCTGTATGCTTTTCAATAGTTTTGTTTGAGATAGGTGGTATTACCTTTCCTTGTATAATATTTTATCTGTTGACTAAATATGTACTGTATCTGTAACTCCATACTTTGTATTGGCTGCAATATACTGTTCATGTGCACTTTCAGTGTTTTCCCCTTTTTATGATTCAAAAAAGTTAATTGGTTTTAAAGTAAAAAAAAATTAAAAAAAATCATACAACTAATTTACCACTTCTTTCCCAACAGGAGGGAGCATAGAGATCCTGTATTGGAATGTATATATAAAATCTATCTATTTGTTAGAAATGAGTAAACCTTTTGAGATTCGGTTTGTCTCAGGTTCTACCCAAACCAAAGTTGCTGCAGTTGCTCTTTAAATTGGTATATGACACCTTCTAGTCTCCTAGGACTCAGAACTTTTTTTCTCTATGCCCCTCTCCTCTCCCTAAGCCCTTGAACACAATGACAGCCATAGCAAATAATGTCAGAGTAACTGACATACATATGGGTAAATGCATGTTTGACAGCATTAACAAACAACGTGTTTAAAAACACACTACACTGTCGCATGTGCTATTCTTTTTCATATTACAAGGCTTCTAAACTTTATCCCTTATCCCATAAACACCAACCATGCTATGGGTAAATGAAAAGTGGATTGTTGGGGGACAAAGCATCCAAAAATTATGTCTTAATGGGGTCAAAAAGCCTGCCTGTATGACGCACACCCAACAAGAGTCCCACCACAATGTCTGGGCCAGAGCCCAGAAAAATAAAATTTAGGGTAACATGTGGGAAGGGGAAGACTGATGAGCCAAATTTGACATATAGCTGGAGTAGTTTTGCTTGCCTGGCCAAGATTCAGTCCCAGTATACCGCCTGGACCATACCCCCAGAAAAATGTAATTTAGGCGAAGGCACTGATGTGCGCCACATTTACCACAACAAAGTGGTGAGGTAGCAACTGAACTGCCAGCAACTTGGCCAGGTAGGAGTTCAGCTTGCACATAAAGTAATTGCTGGTTGAGAATAGTTTTCTCATGGCCAAATATTTTGTTATGCTGTCTCACAATGGTGTGTAGGAAAAGGAGGAGGAGAAGGAGAAGAAGCAGCTTCTAATGATGACAAGGACACTGTACTGCTTGGGGATGTGGGATGGCTGCCACAAGGAAGACTAGGAGAAGAGAATATTGGGCAGCTATGTTGTCCCATAGTATCTGGTGATGCTTCCTTATGTTCTGCAATAGTGCCCTGGTACATATGTTTGTGTTTGAATGTTCATGGCTTATTTTAAACCTGCAGATTTTGCATACAGCTGTGGTTTTATGTACTGGCCTTGTGGAGTTGCTCATAAATAGTAGTGAGCGGCATAGGCAATATTCGCAATAAGTTTTTGCAATAAGTTCTCGTCATTATTTTCACGATTACACAAATCGGCACTAATTTTTTGCGCAATACATGCAACTTCACATTATATCACGTCTGAATAGATATTACGGATTGGTACACTAATTATTGTTGTGACATCACAGAACTATGTCTGTAGCATGTACTGTATGTATGGACAGCAGAGAAACAGTAATTCCTGTCACAATACCTAACACCCTGCACTGGAACTGGAATCAGCTACACTATATCATGATCTAACCTACACTGACTATCTCCCACTAACTATCTGTATTATATATATATAAGCTAACTAACCATATAATGTAATTGGATAAGGAATAGGATCCAGGTGAAAGCTGCTGTCTCACTCAGAACTGCAAAAAAAAAAACAGCAGAAAATGGCTGCTGGGGAGTTTCTTATATAGTAAAGGAGTAGGCAACTTTCCTATTGGTTGCTGGGGATGTTCCTAAGCTCTAACAAAGATATTGCAGCCTTCTCGTTGGCACACAAGCAAGAAGGGAGGTTACTTATTTAAAAAAAAAATGGAATATTCGCGATTACGAATATATAGCACTATATTCTACATCTTTGCAAATTCTCAAAGTGCTGTGGCTGCAAGTGCCATCACCACTACCATCAATAAAACTAAGCATGGGATCCAAACACACCAATAGCTGATCTCTGGGAGACCAGCTACAAAAAAACGCTGTGGAGCCTCATTTAAGAGTCTCAACACAGCAATCCGAAGTGCAAACCTCCCTGGGAAACAGTAATATGCAAAATAAATGTGGAGCCCCAGTTATGGGTCTACAACACAGTGAAAGCCAGATATCCCTCAAAGGAAGGAAAACCGAGCAAAGGGGTGTCTCCATTACACATATCACCAAATCCACCATATTAAGTGGCCCCTATGTCAAGATCCCGCTTTTTTACAAGCTTTAAGGATGTGACGGGGAAAACCTAAGCCAGTTATCCATCCACAGACAGCTGTTTCGGGGTGTTTCCCCTCATCAGTGCGGAGCAGGATTCTGGCTAACCAGGAGCAATGCCTCGGAGACTACTCAAACACACCAATAGCTGATCTCAGGGAGACCAGCTACAAAAAACGCTGTGGAGCCTCATTTAAGAGTCTCAACACAGCAATCCGAAGTGCAAAGCTTCCTGGGAAACAGTAATATGCAAAATAAATGTGGAGCCCCAGTTATGGGTCTACAACACAGTGAAAGCCAGATATCCCTCAAGGGAAGGAAAACCAGGCAAAGGGGTGTCTCCATTACAGAGATCACCAAATCCACCATATTAAGTGGCCCCTATGTCAAGAGCCCGCTTTTTTTACAAGCTTTAAGGATGTGACAGGAAAAACCTAAGCCAGTTATCCATCCACAGACAGCTTTTTCAGGGGGGGTTGCCTCTCATCAGTGCGGAGTAGGATTCTGGCTAACCAGGAGCAATGCCTCGGAGACTACTCAAACACACCAATAGCCTGATCTCAGGGAGACCAGCTACAAAAAACGCTGTGGAGCCTCATTTAAGAGTCTCAACACAGCAATCTGAAGTGCAAAGCTCCCTGGAAAACAGTAATATGCAAAATAAATGTGGAGAACCAGTTATGGGTCTACAACACAGTGAAAGCCAGATATCCCTCAAAGGAAGGAAAACCAAGCAAAGGGGTGTCTCCATTACAGAGATCACCAAATCCACCATATTAAGTGGCCCCTATGTCAAGATCCCGCTTTTTTACAAGCTTTAAGGATGTGACAGGGAAAACCTAAGCCAGTTATCCATCCACAGACAGCTTGGGAGACAGCTTAAGCATGGGATCCCCAGCCTCACCTGCAACTTCTTCACCATGGCAGTCCAACTGCTGTCTGCCCTCACACGAGTCATCAACAGGGATCCTTTCTTAAATATCTGCTGGAGTGTGTGGGGGGTTTTCTTGCCTCTTCTTAGGAAAAAAGAAAGTGCCCCACTAGATAGTAGCAGTTAACACAGGATGCCACTGAAAGTCTTCTTAGGGGCCACAAGGATGTGGAGTAGAAAGAATGTAGTGACCCCTGGCTGCAAGGTACAGTGTCAGACTGAGACGTGACCTCCACCATCATTCTGCCCTGGTTGAGAAGAGTGAGCCATCCAATCCACAATCTCATACTCTTTCTCCTCAATGATAATATTGTGCATTCCAAAGTCTGGGAGAACTGTGGCCTACTACTACTAGTACTTCTGACCAGATATCTGGTGCTGATACTACCCACATTCTGGCTCTGGAAGGAAAAGGCCTTCGTTTTAAGCCCTTCTGTATTTCAGACATTTTATTATGAGATCAAATGTGAGCTTATAGCTTCCCTAAATGAAAAGTCACAGGTTTAGTACACAGTCACACAAATTAGGGAACAGTTAGAGCAAAATTGCAAGCATGTTTTCTGCAACTTAAAGACAGGAGCACAATTAAATGTAATTTCCATTCTACAAACACAGTGAATACTGCTATTGACATTTTACTTTAGGAATAGTGCAGTATTGGCACCGGCACGGGTAAGAATTCTGCCTTCTGTGTAATTTGTGTTTAAAAAAACAGTTTTTATAAAGACCTCTCTCTACAAACTGCAAACTTGTAATGTGATTATTCTCCCCATCCCCCACAACACCAATGCAGGAAAGGCTGGTGTAAGATTTGACTACTGTAGTATTTGTATTCAAAAACAGAGTTTCTTTCTCTACTGTAAAACACTGTGATTACTCCCACCCTCCCAAAAATGTATTGGCCCCTTCTTAATATGTGTGTATATATATATATATATATATATATATATATATATATAATTATCTGACACTTTTTTCCCCTTTTTACATTTATAGTTTAAGTTAACTTAAAGTTTTAAATTCTGCAGTTCTTTGGCATCCCACAAAGTCAGCAGCTGGACTATTATAGCTTGGCAAAGTAGACTTCTATATGTATTATACAGTACTTAAACAGAAATGTGATCATATAACCCCTAATGAGTAAAAACCAAGATTTTCCAGTGTGTTTACTTGTATAGCTTTATCTCTACTACTGTGAGTTTGATTAGAGCACACTGAGCACATCAGAGACCCACGCTTGTTGAATATATTAAAAATGACTGGAATCTCTCTTATAATTTCCCCTGTGTATCAAACTCCTATGTAGAGTATCAGCCTTCGACCTTTAGGTCATGATCTGTCTTGAGGCCATAGTAAGGCTGGCAAACCTTTATATTTATTTTCCCATGAGACAAGAGCAATAGACAAAGAAGAAACGGCAAGAAAAGAAATACACTGTATATCCCCTATTATTTTATAGACATTTATTTTGGTGGAGATTAGAACTAGTGGTTTGTCCTCTGAGTAGCTATGGTTTGATGAGCAGGGTTTATTACTAACTCACCCAGGGATTTTTTAGCTACTAGTATACAAATGTATACTATATTTGTAAGGATTCAGCCACACGTATGGATTTTCTACAGCAGAATCTCCATCATAGATTTTGCCACGTCCTTGTGTAATATCCATGATGAATCTGTGGCAAAATATGGAAGTGTTACATACATATTTGTCATGAGTTTTACTGCTGCAAATTTCATTCTATACATTGCAGAGGATGAAATTCATGGTGGTCAATTTCCACAGTAAATTTTTATGCAGGGTGTCTGTAACATGTCAACATACTCTTACAATGATTTTACCTAGGACTGCAGCTAAACCTACTTCTTTATCTTAATAGCATTTCCATACCAAATCGCTTCACACATGGAAGTTCTGTAAGCTGGCAGCGCTGGGGTCCTTAGTTTGAATATGACCAAGCACAACATCTGCATGGAGTTTGTACGTTCTCCCTGTTATTGTGTGTTTTTCCTCTTGGTACTCCTCTTTTATCCACTTTCCTAAAACACAGATAGGTTCATTTAGAATCTAGATTGTGAGTCCCATTTGGGACAGGGTCTGATGTGAGTGACAACAATCTTTGTACAGCATTGCAGAATATGTAATCACTATATAAAGGAATAAATAGATGAATTATGAATGCCATAGTTTGGGCTCCTGCTCAGGGCCTTCATCTATAAGGGCCCTTTCACACTAGCGTTTTTGTTTTCCAGCATAGAGTTCCGTCGTCGGGGCTCTATGCCGGAAAACTACTGATCAGGATTATCCTAATGCATTCTGAATGGAGAGAAATCTGTTCAGGATGCATCAGGATGTCATCTGTTCAGTACCCAGACGTTTTTTGGCCGGAGAAAAATCCACAGCACGCTGCAGATTTTCCTCCGGCCAAAAATCCGGAGGACTTGCCGTAACGCCGGATCCAGAATTAATGCCCATTGAAGTGCATTAATCCGGATCCGGAATTAAGCTAAACGTCGTTTCGGTGCATCGCTGGATCTGACGTTTAGCTCTGCACATGCGCAGCAACAGTTCCGATCGGGGCCCCAGTGTAAGCTGGGGCTCCGATCGGTTACCATGGCAGCCAGAACGCTACTGAAGTCCTGGCTGCCATGGTAAGTACTCAGCAGCAGTGTACTTACCTGCGCTGCGGCCCCTGGGCACTCCTTCATGTCGTCACAGGTCCGGGCTGCAGAGTACCATGGCAGCCAGGACTTCAGTAGCGTCCTGGCTGCCATGGTAACCTGAAAGCATTTCGAAGACTGATCAGGATCCTGATCAGTCTTCAAATGCTTTCAGGCGACTTGCGTTCTGACAGATCCGGCAGGCCTGAAGTGCCTGCCCGATCCTCAGAACGCAAGTGTGAAAACACCCTAAGACAGAGCAAGAGTTGCTCCCTCTCTTGCATACTCCACAGCTACTTCTCTAGCAGATTCAACAATTTCCACTCTAGCAGACTCTACATGGCCATGTATAACATGGTTGCCCATTGGTTTGAATGCAGCTACATGAAGCTTTCCTTGGCAGTTGTAGCAATTACTTGATTGGACAGTTTTATTCCATGGGTATGGCCACATGGTCAGTTTTTTTTAATGCAGTTTTGGAAGCCAAATTCAGGAGTGGATCATTAAAAGAGAGAAAGTATAAAAGAAAAGATCCGACTTCTACTTTTTCTAAAATTCACTCTTGATTTTGGCTTTCAAAACTGCATGCAGAAACCTGATTGTGTGGCCTTATCTTCGTACCCTTAGAAAGGGATGTTCAGAAATTGTTTTTAATTAGAAAGTTATGTACCAACAATGCAGCGCCATATATAAAAAAGAAGTTAAAGGGGTTGTCTCACTTCAGTAAGTGGCATTTGTCATGTAGAGAAAGGTAAGACAAGGCATTTACTAATGTATTGTGATTGTCCATATTGCGTCCTTTGCTGGCCAGACTAATTTTTCCATCACATTATACACTGCTTGTTTACATGGTTACGACCACCCTGCAATTCAGCATGATAAATGCCATTTGTTGAAGTGAGACAACCCCTTTAATGCAAGTTTCACACTAGCACTTTGAGATCCAGCAATGCCAGATCCAGACACCTTTAACAGGCTGCTCCCTGCTTGAACAGCCTGCTGGAGATGGTAAACTAAAATGTGAAACAGGCCAAAGCGAAATACATCTACGCATATATGCCCTACTCTAATTGTGTTTCATATTCCTGTCTTTCAAAGTACCTAGTTTTTGCACAATCTGTCTATTGCTTACTTTACCCCCATAAATGTATTGACACATATAAAAACATTTTGCCAACTTTGAATACATCTTTGCCATTAACCGCCGATAAAATAAGCATATTATCACAACTTCTATCTTTACAGCGTCTTTAAAACCATTTTATAATTTAACAAGTGCATTTATAAATTCAATCTGCCACAATTCCCTTAGTGTGTGAAACGGATTAATTCCCAAGACTGAAAGATGAGTGTCCTCCATCCCCTATGTTCTAAATGTGGATGCAATTCACATTAAATGAACATTAATTCAAAAAAAAAATTAAACTCACAGTACAATTACAGCTTGCTGCTTGTGCAAAGGCTAAACCCCCACTTTCCATAATTACCTCTGTTCCTCATTATGCGATAGAAACAAGACTGCTCAGTGTCTGACATCGAGAAACTGTAAATGACTTGCACTTGAGTGATGGTATGCGTGTGATTTTAGTTCTGCTTCATTACCTGTTTATGAATGAGTGGTAATCTGTTCCTCTTTATACCCCCTTTTCACAAGATCATACACACAGGCCAAGTTGGTCATGTTCTCAGGAAGCAGTTTCTCACAAATTTGTTGTGCTTTGATGAATAGTTTATGCGCTTTTCTGTAAAATATTTTTCACATCTATGAATTTGCATTAGCCCTGGTTAATTATGCATTTAGTGTTGTGTTCTTTATAAAGATACTGAAAGATCTAAGTTTCATTCCCTACAGTGTGCGTGGGATGTGTACTTATCCTTGGAGAGAACATTTCCAAATTTGTGATTTTTGTTCGTAATAAATGAAATAAGACAGAAAAGATCTCAGCAACGGCGTTTTATATGTTTTTGTTCTGGAAGTAAGCAATGGTGGTTTGGAATGTGCCCATACCTACATTAAAATGTCCATTCAAGCGATATATGTACCACAAATTCTGCATATTCACAGAAGCAGAAAACTATTAGAGTGAATATTGATAACAGTGTTTTGTATTGCTACTAAATTGCTGTCTAAATGATTCATAGAAAAGGTCTAAACCTTTTGGTCAGAGGTCACAAGGCTCCCCAAATGGTTCATTGCTTGTATATCAAATCAATACTAAATATATTTTTGGAAAGCTCTATACCATAGATAACAACCGAAAAGACTGATTTACCTGTGCTCAGCAGCCCACATATTTTCATCAGCATTGTGTAAATGATATAGTAGAAAACTAGTCAAGATTGTAAAGCAGATATTTTATCGGTTCTGGCATTTGATTATGTGGGTCTGACTTGCAACAGTCATTCATATGAAATGTGCAAATTTGGGAGATTTAGGCCCCATCAACAAGAAACTACGGTAAATATATTTGCAACTGGTGTGTTTACGTCACCCTTACCAGTTTCCAAAAAGTTGACATTGTGAAGGAGACCCTGACATGTGTATCGTCATTTAGGCCACAAACTGGCCTAAATGATGACTGAAATCCACGACAACTGGAGTAGAATTCAGTCAGGCAAAAAAAAAAACACAAGGTCCACTCATTTGTTGTCCTTTTCTTTTCTTGCTTCAGCTATGATCTTGGTCACTGCATCAATTAATATGTTTTTTCATATTGATGGTATGCTGAGGACAGCTACGTTTATCTGAAATCAGAGACCTATCTATATGAGGAACTAAATGCACAAATAGAGCTATTTAGCTAGAAAAAAAAAAACTGAAGTCCACCGAGCATTCAGCTGTTCATTGCTGGTCTGGCTTCAGATAGTCTTACTAATAGAATTCAATTATCAGGGTTTCTAAAGACTTTTCCGCTGCGGTGTCCCATTCTAATCAAAGGACTGGGTCCATCAGAGTGGAAGCGAATCTTTAGTAGTGTTTCTTAGCTACAGCTAATAAAGCTTGGTTCGAAGCTGAAGGTGATATCCATATAGCGTAATAGTGCATATGGATAGTGGATGGCTTAGTGAAGTCCCTTTAAAATTAATTGTATGAAAAAATTAATTAAAATCAAATAATATGCCTGCTACATGTAATTATATATGCTTATCCACAAAAGCTAATGTCCTACTCCTCACCTTTAATGTGTACAATTGATTAAAAGAAGTGACTATATCTTCCCAAACATTTACACTGAGGTGGAGTTCAGAACGACTGTTTGATTAAATTAAACAGTTAAATTTCCTTTGCTATCCTTAGTTTATTAAATGCATCCAGACTTGAATGATATCTCTGTTACCCTCTGTACAGTAAAATGAATCCGATATTGCAGTCAGCACAACAGCCTGTCTCTGGAGGCCAGTGAAAGTGTGAGAATGAGGAATCCCTTGTGTCTGTCTGAATTGCTGGCTCTGTTTCTTCTTTTCTACTTCTGTCAATATATTTTACCTTCCTCTGTGAGCTTTTCTAGAATACTGATATACACACATTATTGAGAGCATAAAAAAACAAAAACAGCTTCCTAGGGAGTTTGACAAACTTGTTTCATATGAGTGAATTCTTGGCGACAAGGAAAGAAGAGTTGCAACCTTCCTGGGAGCATCTCAGTACTGAGATTACTCTAGTAGATGTAGGAGCCTGCAGAAGCCCAGTGGAAGGAGACGGATCATATAATGAGGACAAAGAATCAGGCTTTCCACAAAGGATTGTGAAGTCGAGAGAGGATGGTTGCGCCTTGGCAGGTCATTCCCATTGCACCCTGCTAGGACTGATAAGCGTGCGCTTGACAGTGTCTGATACTGATGTTAGCACACCTCTCTGCTCGCTGCAAAGGCATGAGGCTTTGGGAACGGATTGATAAGAAACACAATGAATAAATAAATAACAAAGCCCACTCAGTGAATTCAGTCATTTGCATTGCATTACTAAATAACTGTGCTCCCACTGGCATTCAACTGATTGGGAACAGTACGTTTAAGGGGCCAGAATGATTTATTGTCTAAACCTTATCTGTGTGCTGTGAACTAAAAGAGCTAAACAGTTTAATGTAATATTCTAATATTTTAAAACAAGCATACAGAGGCAGGTTTACTTAACTCCTTGTCAAAGTTCAGGACTACAAAACAATTTTATTTGGAGCTATGAATTATACATGTAGAAGTTAGTTTAAAACATGGGTCTCGGAGCCTGGAGAAATGTAAATCCAGGGGTCTCAGAGCATGGAGAAATGTAAATAGTGTGGGTATCAGAACCTGGAGAAATTTAATGGTGGGGTCTCAGAGCCTGGTGAACTGGAAATGGTGGGGTATCAGAACCTGGAGAAATGTAATGGTGATGGTCTCAGAGCCTGGAGAAATGTTAATGCAGGGGGTATCAGAGCCTGGGGAAATGTAAATGGTGGGGGAGACAGATCCTGGAGAATGGTAAATGGATGGGGGGTGTCCTAGCCTGCAGAAATATAAATGAGGGAGGTCTCAGAGCCTGGGGAAATATACATTGCTGGGGTCTCAGTGCCTGGAGAAATGTAATTGGGAGGGTCTCAGAGCACTTCAAGAGAAATTTGAGGATTGCATTTTCAATGCTGTCAGTCTTTGGGTCAATGTATTTGTGGGGGCAGATCTTCTCACATATGAATGCCATCCTCTGCCCTTCAGGAAGCAGGCTTACTGCAGACTACTCTGAGGCTTTTGTCCAAATGATAGTCATCTTGTATGAACCGCAGCTGGATCCTCTTTCAAAGACAGTAAGGGAGAAGGGTGAAACTGAATGTTAGGTTTACCTGATTATTTGGTTTATGCCACAGTTTGTGTTCTATCACTTTCCTGACCACTTCAGCTTTGACTTTTTTAAATTAGTACACCGTACAAAAAAGGTTGTTGACCACTGCATTAAAAGGATTCTGTAGAACATGGAACTAAGCACGATGTACACATGTTTTGTGATGTATGTATCTATTTTATCAAGGAGAACATATCTTTGGTGTTTTATGGTGCTGAAACCTTTGTTTATTTTTTAAGACCAGCATTTTAGATGCCGGTCTTAATAACCCTTTGCTCTGGAAGCAGATCTGCAGAAGTTATGTAGAGGCGCCGGCCTCTACATAACTTTGGCGTATTAACTACCGGTCTAAATGTAAGTCAGCTTCCTTGATAGCTTAAATTTAGACCATTTTCTAAGTCTAAAACTGGTGTTGAAAATGATAAATAAGATAGGCCTGCCGACCCGCCTCCTTCCCCGTCCACACCAGGCCCCCTTTTTAAGACCTTGAGTGAGCAGAGAAAGCTGGTATATATAATTATGTAAATGACCCCCTATGTATCTGAAGACAAAGTATATGTGTGAATGTATGATGTTAAAGGTAAGAAAAGGCAAGACTCTTATTTTGTTTCTCTTAAAGTGGTTGTCCAGGCCAGGGCTGAACTCAGATATACTGTAAGCTCCCCTTCACTCCTTTAGTATGTACAAGTGGAGCATTGGAGCATTTTATTGCTCCGATGCTCCTCTGGCCTTGTGCTGTATCATGCACGGCAAGGTCTGTTTGTTGTGAGCCAGTGACATACCGGGCTTCACAACACTAGAAATGATACGATGCTCCACTCGTACATGCTAAAGGAGTGAAGGGGAGCTGTACCCAGGCAACCCCTTTAATGAAAGTAATACATAAATGTATCATGCATTTACTGTAAGGCACTTTATTCTTAGTACGTTAATAGTGTTGATCAAGCACCAAAGTGCTTGGGTGCTCGAGTTGAACACTTTGGGATGCTTGGGTGCTCTACAGAACACAATGGAAGTCAATAGGAGAACCAGAGCATTAAACCAGACACCCCTTGCTCTGAAGAGGGGAGGGTGTCTGGTTCACAGAAAAAGGTCATAAATTGATGGAAACACCACTGAAATGGTTTTGAAATAGCATGGGGAGGATGTCTGGATGCATCTTGGACTCCCAGGTCGCTGCTGGGAACAATGTTGTCCGAGTAGTATGCCACTTTTACAGACTGACAATAATATGCACAAAACTGAAGATGAAAGTGATTTTCGAGGAAAAATTGTAAATTGTAAAAAGTATATTTACTTGTATATAAAGTGCAAGTGCTGCCAAAAATTACAAGGAAGAGGTACTCTGATACAACCTGTATATGACATACTATGACATACAGGAGGGCCTAATTCACATTGTGGTAGAATTGTTCAGGTAGTTGGATCCCTACATACATAAAGCCTATGCACTAAGTGAAAGGGCTGCCAAAAATAACAAGAAACCGGGATTCCAATACACCCTTTATTACGCATAAAGGAGGGCATCATACACACCCTTGAAAAATTATGATTAATGGCCTGCTGGTGACCCTCTAAAACATTAGGGACAAGGGCCTGCTGCTGATCTGACCATATAAAACATTAGGGGCGAGGGCATGCTGCTGATCTAACCATCTAAAACATTATGGGTGAGGGCCTGCTGGTGACCCTCTAAAACATTGGGGGTGAGGGTCTGCTTCTGAGCAGACCCTCTAAAACATTAGAGGCAAGGGCCTGCTGCTGATCTGACCCTCTAAAACATTAAGGGTGTGGGTCTGCTGTAGTGTTGAGCGCGAATATTTGAATACCGAATATTAATTGCGAATATCACAACTTTGAGAATTTGAGAATATTACGAACATAGTGTTATATATTCGTTATATCGAATATTCGTCATTTTTTTCCCATCTAAAGATATGATTCCTCCCTGCTGGTGACCCTCTAAAACATTAGGGGTCAGGGCTTGCTGCTGATCTGACTATCTAAAACATTATGGGCGAGTGCCTGCTGCTGATTTGACCATCTAAAACATTAGGGGTAAGGGCCTGCTGCTGAGCTGACCATCTGAAACATTATGGGCGAGTGCCTGCTGCTGAGCTGACCCTCTAAAACATTAGCAGCGAGGGCCTGCTGGTGACCCTCTAAAACATTAGGGCTGAGGGTCTGCTGCTGTGCTGACCCTCTAAAACATTAGAAGAAAGGGCCTGCTGTGACCCTCTAAAACATTAGGGGCGAGGGCATGCTGCTGATCTGACCATATAAAACATTAGAGGTGAGGATCTGCTCACAATAACTGCATTGGTCAGGGCACGGGTGATGTTACGGGACACATGCTGGTGTAAGGAGGGGATGGCAGACCAGAAAAATCTTGGCGGCTGGGGACTGAGTAACGAGGAACGGCCACCGCCATCAGGCTGCGGAAAGCCTCTGTGTCCATAAGCCTAAATGCCGACATTTTCAGGGCCAGCAATTTGGAAAGGTGCACAGTTAGTGCTATGGCCTGGGGGTGGGTGGCCGGTGAAACATGTGACTCATGCATTCCCTGGATCAACCACAGCTCAGCTGACCTGATCTCACAATACCATAGTGATCTAGGATGTTATGGATTCCAGGTGGATTGCTGTTCTGTTGTCCTATATCACATCATTTGAGTAAGGGATAATATAGCCTCATGGTCAGGCCGGAGCTTACAGCATCAGACATGATACAGTGAGTTGCTCATGGAAATGTAGCCATCACACAGTTTTTGTCTCATGGACTGAACATGCTCTTCTGAAATCAGTCTAAAGCTGGATTCACAACCATTGTTTTTTTTGTGGTGTTTTTCTTGTTTTTTGATAAAAATGTGTAGTCAGATGTGAGTTTAACATACAGTGATTTATAGAAAACACTACATTAAAAGTAGTTTGGTTTGTGACATCTTTGTGTCATTTTTGGCTCAGTGGTGTTTTTTCCAGAATGCAGAATCCTCTCAGTATGGTGTTTTTATGGTGCTTTCCCAATAGACTTTTCTTTAGGACTTCAAAAATAGCAGAACAATATGCATATTTCAGATGTTAAAAAAATAAAAAGCATGCCTCGTAATTCCTGAATTTTTATCAGGATGCAATATGTGAATGTCAGTTATTTGCATTGTTGATAAGAAAAGCCCCAGAAATTTATAATTCTTTCATAAGAACATAATCAATTTTAAGCATTTTGTAGGTATAATACAGTATGTTCGTTCATCAGCACGATGATTTTTTTTTTACATTTTGCTTAAAAGTAGAGTAGACCATTTGTAGACCATTTGTTTCTTTCTCAATAGTGAGACTTTACTGCTGCCCTCAGTACAGATATTATGTGCTCTTCCAAATCCATTGTTAGGTATTTAGAGCACCAAAAAAAATCTGAAACCCACACAAGTAGCTGTGTTTGAGTAGCACATCTTCTATCATGGATTAGATATGTTCTAACATCTGCTGTGCTGTTATGGTAAGCTGTCACAGTGTTATGATCATGCTGTACAAAAAGAAATTGACAAATACACCCTATTTAATGGCTTCAAACTACCTGTTAATGATCGTGGCAGAAGAACCTGCCTTGCAGTCTGAGCCTTCAATTAAGCATCTGTCTGAGCTGGAAACAGACCCTCTAATTGGAGAGAAGCAATCTCTCAGCAGGTTCCAGAAGATTGATTCACTTATACCTTAATGTTACTTATTTGTTCTATTTTTGTTGTAGTGGTGTTTACAGCATGTCACGGCTATCATTGCTATTTCTATCAGTTTTCTATTTCCAGCTACCAAAGTGTTTTAAACACTGCTGCTGTTTCCAATTATCATAGACAGTTCTGCTCAGTTTTTCTGGTTTGCCAGCAAATAAAAGAGTTCAGCACGTTCCTGCCTGCTTTGTTATGGGTATTTTGGTCATTCTACAAGCCCTCATTTTTGTGTGTTATTCCAACATTGTGTTGCATGTGCTGCTGAAAAAGGCACATTAGTCTCTGCAATTTTAAACTCTCCTCTACAATCCTGAAACAGAGAAAAAGGTTAATGAGCCGTTAAAATTAATCTACATTCTGCTTGATTATATGAGTAATTACCAAAAGATGGTGCTAAGGACACCTTCTTTGACATCTGCACTTGCCATCCCAGCGACAATGAGTCGGCAACATACGGTAGCAAATTTCTTTTCTTCTGGCTATTAAAATATTTCGAGCATGAGCTAACATTAAAAATAGATACATAACCTTTAATTTCTTCATATACCTTATAGGAAACTTCAGCATTTAAGAGTGACTCACACTTTAGGTATGTAGGTGTTTAGAGGGGAGATTTAACAACACTTTTACACCAAAAAAGTGGCATTAAAAAGTTGCATGGCGCACACCATATTTGCACCATAATTTGCAACTTTAAGTGTTTCTCACCACTTTTGTTAAGGGTCCAGAAAAGGGGCAAGGCTTGGCAGGAGGGAGTTGTGCCCCCAGCGACCAACCAGATTTAGTATAACTGGCATAAATTATAGCTCAAGTGTACGCCAGCTACTAGCAGCCATAGAATGATTTTCTGGTGCACAGAGTGCACAGAGTGCCAGAGATTACCTAATTTATTAAGAATGTTAACGAAATGCTGAACCATAGAAGTCAAGCGAGTTTGAGGACAATACAGGGCACAGAACCACAACCAGGAGTCAAGTAAGTTCTGATTTGTTCAAGGACGACACGTTTCGGGGTACATAACCCCTTTATCAAGTCTAAAAAATAATAATAAATATAGCATATATATGTATGTACATCAAAAGAAAAGGTGTAACTCCTTATGAAAAGAAAAAAGTATAAATACAAATGCATAAATGAATATGGTGTGGATACATATGCCAATACATCCATATAAAATGGGGATAAATACCTAAATGGATGTGGTGTAAATAGATGTACACCCATATAAAAACTATATGAAATATATATAAAATATGTACATATGGAAACAGTCAACAAATAATTAAATAATGCATCCATATAAAATGTAATATAGTATAAACATGTAAAGGCAATTAGTTAGCAATAAAAGGTGAGTATAAAAATTAGTATAGATTAAATTAACTAAATTAATTAAGTTAATTTCATTATATACAAATTTTTATATCGACACCATATTCATTTAATTTATGCATTTGTATTTATACTTTTCTTCTTTTCATACGGACACCTTTTCTTTTGATGTACATACATATATAAGCTATATTTATTATTATTTTTTAGACTTGATAAAGGGATCATGTACCCTGAAACGCGTTGTCCTTGAATAAATCAGAACTCACTTGACTCCTGGTTGTGGTTCTGCACCCTGTATTGTCCTCAAACTCGCTTGACTCCTATGGTCCAGCATTTCGTTAACATTTCTATTCACCTGACTGGCGGCTTGGCTCCTGCACAAGGTTATCAAACAAGTTTGACTGCATCAACCAGTAACTATCTCCATTTGGCTTTCATTGTGGTTGCGCCCAATTTGGTGCAACATAAATAGGTGAGCATTCCATCTCCCCTATACGAGAGCACTGTAATTTGACATACTCACCCTATGGGCGCCTTCTCTCCTTCTTTGCCATTTTTTTGCTAATTTATTAAGAGGCATCTGCTCATTAACAAATTAGGTGCATCTCACTCCAGCGCTCAAAGGACAAAGACTGGAACATGTTAATGCTAGTCTTGATAAACTTCCCCCCAAGTTCACTGTTTGTAAGTTTAGTGTATGCTGTGAAAATTTGTGGGGCTGTATTTTCCTTTTTTGACTACAATGGTAAAAAGCAAACACCCAATGCGCCGTTCACACTTCTGTCTCTCACTAATGGCAAAAGTCTGATGGATTTATAAGTCAATGGGATCTATTAAGGTCCATAACAAGTTCATAATGCATCCACAAGAATCTATCATAGCTTCTGTATCAATGTGAGCCAAGATGCCAGAATCAGAAAAGTCTAACTTGAAATACATCAATTATTACTCATTAGTTCCTGACTACAAGCTAATATAATGAAGGTGATAACCTCTTAACATCCTGTATTTCTGTGCTTCTAGTCTATGTAGTGCTCATTATTTTATGGGATAACTCTTCCATCAAGAATACAGAGCAGTGGTCTTGATGAACACTATCTGGCTATACTATACTACAGTCTTACCCTTACTGTATAATAGTGGAGCACCTGTACTAATAAGAACATTCACAGACACACACAGGAGCTTATCCCTATCCATACCCTATCTAACCTGTCCTAAATGCTCTACTAGTGCTCCTCCTATTCGTTTCTCTAATATTGCACTGGATCATGAGGGGGCTATTCAGAGAAGCATGGATTTAAGCTAAATCTTGTATTGGCAATGGCATGAGTTGCCTTGAAGTTTCATGGAATTAACTATGGGGCATATTTTTAATAATAGTTACCATTACCATGTGTGGTCTATTAAGTCCTTGCTAAGACCTATATAGTGTGCCAGTATCGACATATCTCTTTCTATGTGATTTTGCTGCATAAATGTGCTTTGCCACAGTCTTGTGCAGTCGTTTTCCTGCTGTACATATTTCCTTAGTGAAGTAAATAAAAGGGCCAGACATAGAACAGGCTGCTGTTTACATGAAAAGCCATGTCATGTCCTACATCTGTATTGCTTTATGGTATGTTGTGCAGTGTAAACTGAACAGTGTAGGGAGCGTGTCAACTATAACTAACCAGAAAGTAACACATAGCCTTCTTTCTAATTTGTTTTTATTGTATGGTTGTAGTTTATTTTTATTTCTATTTCTTGAACATGATTGTGGGGGCTGCCATCTTGCCTGAGCTAATGTCAACAGCATTTAGAGATTTACTTTACAACAGCTACAAGGGCCATAGACACAATAGTCTGGAGAGGACTACTTCACTTCTATAAGAGAGTTTTCTAGACATGTTCCGTGACCTATGCAGAATAGCATCGTACTAAACATTAGTAGATAAGCTTTGACAATCACCTATTGTGAACGGTGGATTCTGTGCTATCTACTGTATATCTATATGTAATTGTGGCCCAAATTATATCATGCTTCTGTGATCTTCTCACTACAAAGTGTTAAAAACAAGTAAAGATGTGTTCATTTTGAGATGTACCGTTGGGTTTAACCCTTTTCAACTAGTTGAGGCAGGTGCAGGAGATGACCAGCAAATTAATAGAAGGAGCTTTATTGATGGGTAATTTTCAAAAAAAGACAACGCATTTTGGGGTTCTAGGGCCCCTTTATCAAGTCTATTTGAGTGCATATGGTGGATGCTATTATAGCCATCATAATGTCACCAGAATATACATTCACATAGCCATAATCAGTATATTTAGATCCATAAACTGGGATAGATACTATCATAAAAAAATCAGCAAAGCCTTTCTGATTGCACATGATGTCATTGGATTTAGCTTAGAATGATTAGTTTCTGTAGAGTAAGGGCATGTCAGTGAATCAAGAATGTGTTGGTGTGTTAATCCACATATCCTTGTTTTCCACTTACCATGAGTCAGTGGAAAAGCAAAGTTGACATACACTACTCTGATCCATTTTGCAAATGATATGTGCCTATAGAAGTCTATAGGTCTATGACAAGCATAGACAGAACATGGGTACCATCCATGTTCGGTCTGTATGTCACAGACCATTGCAGGGAGATACCCAAGAAATCTCTTTTTCAGCATAGCGTTGCACGTGGATAACTGATGACACACAGAGGGCTAACAGACATACAGACCAAAAACACACCCTCTATGGACATCTTCAGGGATGAAACACTAATGTTTTTTCACTGACTTTGAACATACTGTACTTGGACATATTAACAAGGCCATATTGTTTTGGATGCACACAAGCTGCGCTATCTTATCAACTGTCTGCTCCAAACTGCAAGTTGTTAGGGTACTTTCACACTAGCGTTTTGAATTCCGTTTGTGAGATCCGTTTCAGGGCTCTCACAAACGGTCCAAAACGGATCAGTTAAGCCCCAATGCATTCTGAATGGATAAGGATCCGTTCAGAATGCATCAGTTAGGCTCCGTTCCGCTTATATTCTGTTTTGATGGCGGACACCAAAACGCAGAATGCAGCATTTTGGTGTCCGTATGAAGAGGCGGAGCCTAACGGATCCGTTTTTAATTATCCCTATTGACTTTCAATGTAATTCAAAACTGATCCATTTTGGACTTTGTCATTTTTCTTTTAACTAATCCGTTCTGAACGGATACAAACGTTTGCATTATAGGTGCGGATCCCTCTGTGCAAATAAATGGACGGATCCGCACCAACGCAAGTGTGAAAGTACCCTTAGTTAGTCGTGCACGACTGAGAAAATCACACTGACACCTCTCCAGGATCAAAGCAGAATCCTCTTGTTTATTAGAGGAGGTTAAGCAGTATATATGTTCATCAGAGGGGGCGTCCCCCCTGAGGCTCGTGGCATTGTTCCATTGGTCATAATACAAAAAAAAAATTCACTTGTGCCCAATTAGCATAGCTAAGGAATGTAAACTATAGATAATTGTGTAGTAATACTGGATGCCAGCGCCATCTTGTAATGGCTTCATATCTTTCAGTCTCATATCTACAAAATTATAGTGCAACTTTACACCGCATTCACAGGTCAGTGTTCCAATCATTGATTTTGATCAGTGATTGTTAATGAAAAAGAAGTGCAGTTCAAAAACACAGGTTATGTTCATCATCTGTCTGTCGTACCTTATCTCTTTGTAGGTTAGTTTTAGCTCAACATCACTGATGGAAACCACTGACCAAATACTGACTTGCATACTAGACCTGAGTGTGCATGGACATTCTGGAAACTTCAACTCATAATATACATTCATATTAGAGAACAGTTACTTCATATTAGAAGATACACACCAGACAAAGGGCTCATATAGATCTTCAATATATTGTCCATAAACTACCCATAGGACCCAGCTTACCTCTACTGTTCCTCCAATACACATTCATACAACAAAAAAAGGCATTTTTAATGCTTAGGAGCATTGTCGAATAAATACATACTGGTTGCTGTATCAAAGTACTACAAGTCATTGTTATTTGTCCTTAGTTCAGAAACATAGGGACCACCACCATACAAGACAAAGGCTTTAGCACAAATACATTTTAGCAGCAGTTAGGAAAACAGGAGAAGGAGAAAAATGTGGAGCTACAGTATCTGTAATTCTCATGATTCATATTAAAAGAAATACCAAAAGTATTACTGTTGCATGAAATCTTCTCACAGTATAATCTACAGGTTCTCTTTGATGATATATAGGGAGGGCGCATAAGCAAGTTTCTAAGGTCCTCCGCTGCTTCTTCCAATACAGACATTAAAATCACAACTGTAATAGGAGAATCATTTGTCCAAAAAGCACAAAGGAGCCTTCAACACCCTGGTCCACCATTCTAAGGTTAGTTCTTCCTTATAGTGTACCAAGTGTCCTCTTTCCATGCAGACAGGCCATCAAGGTATGGTAGTCTCTATATTACTGCATATGTGTGGCTTTTTCAAATGCAGTCTAAGCATAATATAAAACATTTTAAGAAAATTAGAAATATTCACTAATATCTAGGTTACCAATGCCTGAATCTCTATTCATTCATATGAAGCATTTCCAAAATGCTAATACCACAATTTACAATTTTCTCAGATTTGAAACAGTTATTGCTATCTCCAACATTGATGATATACAGATAGGATACTTCCACCACATCCAGGTGGGGAAAATGTACGCAAGACCTATATGTTGGTGTCAAAGTTGGTTGGATATGCCACAAAAATCTGGGATGGAAATACTCCTTTAGCTAACTTGTTGGTACCTCTCCATTCAAGAAAAAAAAAACACAATGGTCACTGAAATAACTTGAAACTGGCAAGATAAATAAGAAATAAATATTCACTGAAAATCAGCTCATGAAAATCAGACATTGCTTTTGAATTGTGCTTCAACAGAATAATTTAAAAAAACAAACTAAATAATTTTACCATAAGAACATGTTAAGCTAAGGTGTGTCCTGTAATTACTTCAATCATCGACTATTGCTCCACCTGTAGTGTACCACGACCTAATTCAGAACCTCACTCAGGCTCCACAATTATATCCACATAATCCACTCAGTCGTATTAGTCTTGATTAAAAGGTTATTTGTGAGGTATAAATAATACTCACTCTTTTAAAACTTTGCGTGTATTTTTTCAGTCCTTTTATTTTTAATATAGATAAATCGCTATAATGCATAGTAATCCTGAGAGTGCTGAACTGATTGCTACCCCAGGCTGCGAGACATTTCGGGGGTCACACATGATTAAGGGGCGTGACCACCAAGACGTGTCCTGTAATTAGCCTCACAGGTTTCTTCAAACTTGTTATCAGTAAGTCTACCATTTTAAAGGGTGAAAAGTAGTCACTGTGCTGTTTGGTATCATTGTGTGTACCTCCCTGAACATGGACCAAAGAAAGCTAAGGAGGGAGTTGTCTCAGTAGATAAGAAAGAAAATTATAGATAAACATGTTAAAGGTAAAGGCTATAAGACCATCTCCAAACAGCAGTTTCTGGTATTACAGTTGCACATATTACTCAGATGTTTGAAGTGTATGAGAATTGTAGCCAACCTCCTTGGACATGGCCGTAAAAGGAAAATTGATGACAAATTGAGGAGACAGATAATATGACTGGTAACCAAAGAGCCCAGAACAACTTTCAAGAAGATTACAGGTGAACTCCAAGGTCATCATCAGTGTCAGATTTCACCATCCATCGCTGTCTTAGCTAAAGTGGACTTAATAGAAGACGACCGAGGAGGAAACCAATGTTGAAAGCAAGTCATAAAATCAGAACTGGAATTTGCCAAAAGCTTTTGGGACAAGGTCCTTTGGAAAGATGAGACAAAACTGGAGCTTTTGGGCAAGTCACATCAGCTGTAGCATACAAAAAAAAGAACATTGGGGGAGATTTCTCAAACTGGTATAAAGTAGAACTGGCTTAGTTCCCCATAGAAACCAGATTCCACCTTTCATTTTTCATAGCTCCATTGGAAAATGAAAGGTGGAATCTGGTTGCTATGGGAAACTTAGCCAGTTCTACTTTGCACCAGTTTGATAAATTTCCCCCATTGCACTTACTGTGAAACATGGAAGAGGCTTA
The DNA here is from genome assembly GCA_033119425.1 of Bufotes viridis. Taxonomy (NCBI): domain Eukaryota; kingdom Metazoa; phylum Chordata; class Amphibia; order Anura; family Bufonidae; genus Bufotes; species Bufotes viridis. The sequence goes on from CM065590.1 coordinate 236,861,056, forward strand.
GTTATGCTTTGGTTTTGCTTTGCTGCATCTGGCACAAATGATGTCTTAAATCTGTGCTTGGTACAATGAAATCTCTAGACTATCAAGGCATTCTGGGGTGGAATGTACTGCCCATTGTCAGAAAGCTTGGTGTCAGTCGCAGGTCATGGGTCCTCCAACAGGATAATGATCCAAAACATACAGCTGAAGACATCCAAGAATGACTAAGAGAATAGCATTGGACTCTTCTGAAGTAGCCTTCTGTGAGCACTTATCTAAATCTTATGGACCATCTGTGGAAGGAGCTGAAACATGCAGTCTGGAGAAGGTACCCTTCAAACCTGAGACAGCTGGAGTAGCTTGCTCATGAGGAGTGGGCCAAAATACCTGTGGACAGGTGCAGAAATCTCATTAAGGCTAGGTCTACACAATGACATTTGTCGCGTAACATTTTGTTGCATTAATGTCGCGCGACAATTTTTATAATGGTAGTCTATGGTGTCACATTGCAACCTGCGACATGCTGCGACGAAATGGAATTTTCTGTGACTGTCGCGTCGCAGTCACAGCATGTTGCATGTCGCAATGCGACACTATAGACAACCATTATAAAAATTGTTGCGTGACATTGGTGCGACAAAATGTCGCGCAACAAATGTTGCAGTGTAATTGTGCCCTATTTGTCGCTCGACTTACCGTAGCGCGACAAATGTCATCATGTAGACCTAGCCTAAGAGTTACAGAAATTGCATGTTTGCAGTGATTACCTCAAAAGGTTGTGCAAGAAAATATTAAGTTAAGGGTACCATTATTTTTGTCCAGGCCACTTTCATTTGTTTACTTTATAAATTATTCTGTTGAACCAAAATTTAAAAGCAATGTCTGATTTTCGTTGATTTTCAGTAAATGTTTATTTATGATTACTTTTATCAGTATCAAAATATTTCATTGACCATTGGGGTTTTTTCTTTCTTTAAAGGAAGGGTACCAAAAATGTTATCCATGTGTGTATATCAAAATACAGTTAGTAAAATTGTTAGAAGATAGCATAGACCTTACCTTAATGCCTCTTGCACACGAACGTATTTTACTTCCGTGTCAGCTCCGTTTTTTTTGCAGACCATATGCGGAACCATTCATTTCAATGGGTCCGCAAAAAAAACTGAAGGTACTCCTTGTGCATTTCGCTTCTGTATTTCCGTATATCCATTCTGCAAAAAGATAGAACTTGTCCTATTATTGTCCACATAGAGGACAAGGATAGTTCTGTTCTATTAAGGGCCAGCTGTTCCATTCTGCAAAATACGGAATGCACACGGATGTCATCCGTATTTTTTGCTGATCCGTTTTTTGCGGACCGGAAAATACATACGGTCGTGTGCAAGAGGTCTAAGTGTTATTTTAGATTAGATCTTTTAAAACATATGCAGTGGTTTCAGAATATAAGAGGAACAGGATTTAGGAATAAGAAGATCTCTTTGCAACAAAAGAGTAAACCTTTTTTCTAAAGAACAGTTCATTAATCTGTTGTCCAGTGATAAATTGAGGCTTAATTACCGTAACCTCTTCCCACGCCTCTCTCAGTACATTGTTTAGTGCTTTTTGAGTAGGTGTTTGTAGCTATCTTTTACAGGGAAGTGATTGTTTAATTGCAGATTAAAGATTAATGCAAATCTAATGATTCAATAAGGGCACTTCATACAATAGCATCTTGCATCAGGCTGCACGCCTTCATTTTTCAATCCGGCCATAAATTTTGGGAATTAAATAGTAAGTAGCTGTGATTGCAGCACTGGTCTCTGAAGGCACTCTCTGCAATGAAAATAAATGAACAGCCTCTCACACAAAGAATGTTTCATCGTGGTCATTAGTGACTAGATGTGCACTAGGTGAAATTGAGTACTGGAAACCTTGACATATGTTAACATGCCAAGTGAGTGAATTACAGTAAATAGAAAAGCTTGAAAATGACCACTTTTATCCCACTATACTGTATCATTTAACTTCTTCTTTCTTTATATATATATATATATATATATATATAAGAAAAATGGCGGCACTGGACAAAATACTTAGGTGGGTGCAATGTTCAATGGGAACTGACCATAAGCCCCAAACTAATAATATAGAAAAACGAACTGCACTCCAAAAAATAAATCAAAAGGAGTTCATTTATGGGTTAATAAATGAACTCCTTTTGATTTATTTTTGAGTGCAGTTCATTTTTCTATATTATATATTTAGATATATATACATATATAGAAAAGAAAAGAACTTCGGCGGCACCAGTGAACGAGCTCAGGTGCAAAATCCAAGGGAATTAGCTTCTCACCCTTAATATGCGTATGAAATCGGACAGCACTCCAAAACTTGAAACAACGTGATGTATTTATTTACTCATGTAGGACAATTGCAACGTTTCAGCTCACAACTGAGCCTTTCTATATATATATATATATATATATATATATATATATCTCTTATATATATAAAAATGAATTTCTGTCTAGACATCTGGACGTTCTTTACGCGCCACCAAACGACAGGGCCGATCTTCACCAAATTTGGCACACGGGTACATCAGGTGTCTGGGAAGGTTTTAGACTGGGTTCCAGCTCTCTAGGACGTACCGTTCCTGAGATATTCCCAAAAAATGGCCTGCATTATAGCCAATACAAGCCTGCAAGCCTTTCACTTAAATCCAAACTGTAATTTACTGCTCCCTGGCAGTCCATCTCCACACACACAGTTTTACTCCAGGTAACTATAACAACCCCACCATGTTTCCTGCTCTAGATGACGTTTAAAGGAAATCTGTCACCAGGATAATCGCTATAGAAGTAAAGCCAGGGCCTAATAGCACTTAGTACCTTATATCCTGAGGTTTCCATAACAACTCGGCCATTTCTCTTCACTGCTGCAGGTTAGCTTTAAAGGGGCAGGGCGCTGTGGTTGACACTGTTAAGGGAGCGGAGTGCTATGGAGGTCACAGTTCAGTTCAGGGGGAAATTAGGCTGGCCATTCAAGTCACCCTTAAAACCCCACCCCCAGGTCCAGAAAAGCCACACCTCTGATTCGGTTAGGCCATGCCCCCTCCCTCCTAAGGTGGGAGGGACAGTGATTTTCTCCCTGCAGCTCACATTCAGACAGAACAGTGCTGCTGTCTTAGAGAGAGCTGTTTAAAAGGACACACCCCCAATCCTGCTAGGCCACGCCCCTCCCACTAAACAAACAGGGATTAAAAAAATAAAGTTAAAAATCTAATTTAGGTCCGCTAAGCCACACCCCCAATACGTTTAGGAAACACCCCTCCCCCTCTGCAGCCAGTGGGTATTGACAAAATGAAGTTAAAAATCAACTTCTGTCAGCTGCAGAGGTGGGGGGGGGACAGTGACTTTCTCTTTGCAGCTCACATAAAGAGAGGACAGTGCTGCTGTCTTAGAGTGAGATGTTAAAAAGGACAGGCCCCAATCCAGTTAGACCATGCCCCTCCCACTCAGCCAACAGGGATTGAAAAAATAAAGTTAAAAATCAACTACTAGGTACACAGCTCAGCAGACAGGATATGATTAGATACACAGCTCATCAGACAGTATCACACAGGATAGAATATTAGATACACGCTCAGCAGACAGTATCACACAGGATAGAATATTAGATACACGCTCAGCAGACAGTATCACACAGGATAGGAGGATTAGATACACAGCTCAGCAGATAGTATCACACAGGATAGAATATTAGATACACGTTTAGCAGACAGTATCGCATAGGATAGGATTAGATACACAGCTCAGCAGACAGTATCACACAACATAAGATTAGACACACAGCTCAGCAGATAGTATCACACAGGCTAAGATTAGATACACAGCTCAGCAGACAGTGTTACACAGGATGGGATTAGATACAAAGCTCAGCAGACAGTATCACATAACATAAGATTAGATACACAGCTCAGCAGATAGTATCACACAGGATAGGATTAGATACACAGCTCAGCAGACAGTATCACACAACATAAGATAAGATACACAGCTCAGCAGATGTATCACCTAGGACAGGATTAGATATACAGTTCAGCAGACAGTATCACACAGGACAGGATTATATACACAGCTGAGCAGACAGTGGGGCGGGGCACTGTAGAGGTTACTGTTATGGGGGATACTGTTGATATCTTTTTACGACACATGGAAACATGAAACGAAATAGATGAAATATACCCGTGCGAAGCCGGGCCTTCTGCTAATATATATATATATATATATATATATATATATATATATATATATATATATATAGTGTTTCAAAAGGAATGGTGCAGATTTATGGCATCAGTATTCACAACAGAGAACATAAATTTATTAACATGAATAGATATACAATCTAGTTTATCTTTACACTACAAATGTTGGAAGTGAGCTCCACTAGTGGCACACAGAGGCAGATGGGCAGATATCTAGGTGGTAGTCCAGTTCTTTCCAGACATGTGCCAGCATATCCTCGGATACAGACTCCACTTTTTTACGTGATAGTTCATCTCAGTTCATTCAGATCTTATGGCTGGAGGGGAAGGGGGCAGTTAGATAAACTGTGTACTTGATCTAGACCCCGCAGAGTGTAAGATTTGGTAAACCATTGGTGAATCAACATTGGGGAATCATTCATTCACAAGCCGGCGATCCAACAGTAAAAAAACATAAACAGTAGAGCTTCATTCAGGTATTCGAGAACATCCAAATAAAAATGAGGAGGAGCACCATTCTGCTGGCAGACCAAATTTGGCAGATCTTCCTCTATCTGTGACAAAAGTCATTCCTTTAACATTTCCAGATATGAGTGGCCAGGGCAAGTATCCTTGGTAACAAAAAGAAGGGACTGTAGACTTTGCGCCTGTCACTGCCCAGAAAACATTGACTTTTGGTGCGACCCTCATGTGCTTGATAAAGGCATGTGGGTTTCTAAGGCCCATATTTTAACATTGTGACGATTGACCTCCTTACTATGGAGAAAGTATTTTTTTTATTTATTTATTTATTTTTATCTCTGAAAAAGTCATAACTATTTTATTTTTCTGACAGAATCACCATGTGAGTTCTTGTTTAATTTACAGGGGACTCATTGACAAAAATTCAAATTGAACGGTATTGAATGAAAATGTATATGCAATAATAATCTGTATTTATATATCGCCAACATATTCTGCAGCACTTTACAATTCAGAGGGAACATGTAGAAACAAAGTGGACATTACGGATTGAAAAGTCAACAATTCATACAATAGGAGCGAGGGCTTATAATCTATGAGGAGACAGGAATGATACATGAGGCATTGTATTATACAATGGTCCAGCCATGTTTTATATACTGTAATATCAGGAAGCACTTATAAGGCTGCATGACCCAACACCAGTCAATAAAAGATGAGAAACAGTTGCGCTTGGAGGCATATAGGTTCTGTACGGTATCCTGTGGCACATTTGTCCACAGATGTTGCAGCTAGGCCTGTAGATCCTTCAAATTCATATGTTGCCATTGCTGGCATCCCAGCTGTTCCCACAAATACTCAACTGGTGATAAATCTGGTGACCAGATAGGCCAAGGAAGTGATGAAATCTGGTAGAGAAACTCTTGCTGTGTGGTATGCATTGTTCTGCTTAAAAATTCCTGATGAAAGCCCTGCCATGAGAGGAAACACATATGGCTGCAGGATACCCTGCACATATCACTGTGTTGTTAGTGTCACTCATTACTAGCAGTTACCGACTGTCATCTACAATAGCTGTCGAGATCATCACACTAGCAGTTGGGGTAATTTGTCTATCCAGAGTAAAGGATAGACCCGACCAAATAGAACCATGATTTGTCATTAAATGATATGGTTCCAGCCCATAGCAGTCCAGGTTTCTTGTACACAACACCACTAGAAATGTAGGCGACATTGGCTGTCTATGGCAGGACATGTAATGAGGACCATGACACTAAATTTCCTTCTGCTCAGTGTGACGAACTGAGCCTCATCATGGGTTCTAGGAGTGGCCTGCTGGCCAGCCTCTGGCCCACCGCCTATTGGCCAGGCCAGAGACAGTAGGGACCCATATTTTGGTTCCCCTGGTTCGTCATGGATCTGGGCTCTTGGACCTCTTGGGGGCTCAGATCAGCGGTATTTGGGGATGTGTAAATTCTGGGGATGCCTGTTTGTCTTAGGTACATTTTGGCATGTTTTATGTTATTTTTGTGTTACCTCTGTGTTTGAGAGAGGGTTGGGTTTCACCCCTATTTCTCTGTGCTATTGCTTCCCCAGCAGGGCGTTGTCCCAAGAAATGTTTAAACTGAATGCCCTGTCACTCATCATTCTCCCATAAGCCCTTATTATTTCCAGCCCCACCCTTCCAAGCACTGTAGTTATCTGTTAACCCCATTGTATGTAAATTAGTCTGTTTAAAAGTTTTTATACAGTATGTGTGCTATGTTCATTAAACGGTCAGATTTGTTTCACCCTCAAAATAGAGTCTCATCTCATGTGTGGGGGGAACAGCTATATTTACTGATTTCTATATATATATTATACTCCCTTGGATTACAACACAGTTCTACCCACTGGAAGCTGGATCCTGGTCTAAGGCCCAGGGTGGGTGGAGGACAGAGAGACCCCAGCCAAGCTGTAACGCTGGAAGTGGGGACTACAGTGCTGATGGTGTCCGGTGGAGTGCTTGGAAGTACTCGGTGAGCACTAGAAAGAATCGAGTGTTTTTTACATTTTTACTTTTTTTTCACTTTTTTTTTCACCCAGACCCACTTGGTTCTTGTAGATCCAGTGGATCTGGTGTCTATATAATACAGTACACTATATAGTGCACTGTGCTGTATTTTGTACTTTACAAAGTCTGAATAGACTTTTAGCAGGTCTATTCAGACTTTCAGCACCATGAAGTGAGTCTATTCAGACTTTCAGCACCATGCCATAAGTGAGCAGCGGGTGATGGATGGGGAGGGAGTGGGGCTCCCTCCCTCTGCGATCCCATCCTGTTGGGGGGCTGCAGAAGGCACAGAAGGCCCCCGATGGGAGAGGGATGGAGCTCCCTCCCTGTTAACCCTTCAATACCGCGGTCCATACGGAATGCGGTATAGAAGGGGTTAAACGGCTGGCATCTGATCAAGCACAGATGCCAGCCGTTTCTATCAGAGTGTCAGCAATGTGCTGACACTCTGATAGATCCACTAGACACCAGGGAATATTACAGAGGACTGCCTCCCGCCGCCCTCAACCACCCCCCCTGCACACCCGCAGCCATAATATGATTGGGGGCTGCAGGGGGGGTTAAAATGTATAAAGTTGGGAGCATTAACTCTTTGATCCCTGCGGTCACAGACCACAGGGATAAGAGATAGCGAAAAGAGCTGCAAACCGCTTGTCTGAATTGACCTCCGGTTTGCAGCGGTCGCCCATACGAGGGGGTCACAGGACCCCCATGGGCATTGTAACAAGGTTACCTGCTGAATGATTTCAGCAGGTACCTTGTTCCGATCACTGCCGGCTGAGCAGCAGTGATCGGAACTACTCATGATGTACCGGTACGTCATGTGTCCTTAAGGACTCGGGAAACATGCCGTACCGGTACGTCATGTGTCCTGAAGGGGTTAACCCCAATTTGAGAATCAAGGCCTAATGGAATGGTTTATCTATTAAACAAGGTGAACACCCCACTAACAGTAGAATCATATAGGTCATTCAACCTAATTTGAGAATCAAGGCCTAATAGAATTGATTATGTATTAAACAATGTGGACAACCCACTAACAGTAGAAGTAGACAGGTTATGCACCCCAATTTGAGAATCAAGGCATAAAAGAATTTCTCATCTATTAAACTAGGTGGACATCCCAATACAGTAGAACTAAACAGCTTATTCACCCCAATTTGAGAATCAAGGCCTAATAGAATTGCTAACTTATTAAACATGGTGGACACCCCAATAACAGTAGAACTAGACAGCTTATTCACCCCAATTTGAGAATTAAGGCCAAATTGAATCAGCTATCTATTAAACAAGCTGGACACCCCAATAACAGTAAAAGAAGGGATGCAACTAGCCTTTCTGCTGCCTGAGGAGAAAACCAAAACATTGCCCTCCCCCCAATGTCAATTTCTTAATCTAACCCCTTCCCTTCAGCTCATGGCCCTTCGGATGCCCCCTGTTGCCCCTACATGGTGCTGCCTGAGGTGATCACCTCACCTAGCCTCATTGATGGTGCACCACTGAGTAAAAGTAGAAAGCTTATTCCCCTCAATTTGAGAATCAAGGCATAATAGAATTGCTTATCTATTAAACATGGAGGATACTGTTCAATTAGGTAGCTTTATGCCCTACACAAGGATTGATGCAAACTGCGCTGTCTTCTAAGGATCCCTTCAGCTTCAGATTAAAGTCCCTGAACTGTTCCTCTAGTATCCATATGCTCTCTCTAGAGTGTGTAAAAACTCTCCCTATGATCTCCCTACACTGTCGCCACACTCTTGCTATCCTATTCAGCCTGTCATGTCTTTACCTATGCTCTGCTCACAGTAAAACAATGGAGACCATGCAGGATGTGGCTTTTATATGCCAATCTTGATCTCCCTGAAGTGGTGTGAGATTCGCCTAATTTAGGAAGATGCCTCTTAAAAAATTGGGTGCATCTCTGCTCTGCCATGCACAAGAAACTGAGGTCTACGGCAGCTAAAGGCTGACATAGACTTCAGCTATAACTTTTGCCACTATCTGGCGAAAGTTATAGTAAATGCCATTTCAGAAAAGTGTCAAGAACCCTAAAAAGTCACAAATTATGGTGCACATATGGCATGTTACTCCATGTTATAGTGACATAAACGGCTTAATAAATGTCTCTCGGTGAGCTTTTTCATGGCATTTTTTGTACCAATGCATTACTCCTCTACAGATGAAGCAGAGCATACTTTCCTATTTTAAAAAAAAGGTATACAAAAAATTCCATTAAATAGAGCACACTATATATGCAAATATTTATAAAAGAAGCTACAAAAATGATGATTTTTAACTTTTTTATAGCCCATAAAAACACCTGACACACATCTGTGTGGCAGCACCCTAAAACACTTTAATATTTATGTGTCGTTTAAGTGACCCTTAGCATTTTTATTTTTTCTTTGACTGAGCTATGTAGGGGGCTTGACAAGTTGTAACTTTCATTGGTGCCATGTTAGAATACATACAACTTATTGGATCACTTTTTTTGAGGAGTACTTAAACAAACAAAAAAACTATTTATTTTTATGTGTCCATTTTGTAGTCCTTTGTGTCCTTTTTATAGATGACCCAATGTCTTTAAATTGGTTTCAGGTACGATTTTAATAAATTGGTCCATAAATTTGATTTGGTTCCAAACTGACTCTACCTAAATTGAAGGTGCTTCAATTAGAGTGTCACTAACATGTATATCTATGGATAAGTGCATAATTAACAATATTAATCAACAGCCTGTTTAAATCGAATTTCCCCCCGACCTGCACCATACATGTAAAGCCCACTATTTGGGCAGTCACAGAGGCTATGCTTGCTACACAGGCAACTGCTGTATCTCCTGGCATCAGTGGAAACTTCAATGCTGCCTGACCAACTTCTTAGAGGCCCTGGACTCTTGTCAGAACAGCCATTTCTTGGTCACCCCAAAAATTATAATATCAAGCGATCAAAAAGTTGTATGTGCCCTAAAATAGTACAAATGAAACTTAACCTCATCCTGCAAAATACAAGCCCTTACGCTGGACCATTGCCAGAAAAAACAAAACCCAAAAAGCAAAGGCAGAATTGCTGCCTTTTACTTATCCTCCCCAAAAAGTAAAATAAAAAGCAATAAAAAAAATCATATTTTCCCCAAAATAGTACCAATGATAATGTTAACTTATTCCCCCCCCCCCAAAAAAAAAAGCCCTCACACAGCTCCAAGAGAAAAGTAAAAACACACCGGTACCCCAGAGGCTGTTTGAAAGCAACAAGGAGCTTGAAAACCAATCCATCAAATTATGCATTGCAAAAGCGTGCTGGAGTTCTCTGGATTTGGCATAGCTGTATAGTGCCGCATGTCCGCCAGACCCCTTTGGCTATAATGGGATACAGTGGGGATTACACCACTCTCCAACATATCAGCCAGGATTTAGCAGGACAAAAATTGCTGCACGCAACGTTTCTTGTCCGGCCAATATATATTTATAAAAAATTATATTTAAAAATTTGCAAAATTATGCCAACATTAAATAGTGTTGGGAAGTGTTGATTAATAACTATTTCATAAGGTATCACTTTCTGTCTTAAAAGCAGAGACATTCAATTTTAGAAAACTTCCTGTAAATATTGGATTTTGTTTTTATAAATAAAGATAAAATATGTTGACCCAAATCTATTAATATCATGATGTATGATGTGTCATGAAAAAACAATCTCATAATTGCTTGGATAAGTAAAAAGCATTTCAAAGTTATCACTACTGAACCGCTTTAGGACATAGCCATTTTTTACTTGCATGTACCCCTTTATTTCAATATCTATAATCCAGTAATAGAGGATGCTTAAAACAAGACAAAAAGCTTTATTGAATACACATTATAAAAGAGAAGGGGGAAGAGAATGAAAAAACACATAACACATAACACATAAATAATTAATTGATCCATGCAGGGTATGGAGAGATAAAACAAACAAAACATGTGTTACTGGTGGTCAGTAGCCCCTGAACTCCACCACTAACCTTCACTATAACACAAGGGGACCGTGGTCGTGTACACAGCCGTAGTACTAGACCAGCCCACCTCCACAAACGTATTAGTGTGGTCTGCAACACACTGTAATGATAACACTGCGAAAGATACACTAGGGATCCACTTTCAAAATCTGGTCCCAAGTGTGAAAGCAGATGTGGGTTTTTTTCATTCCCCCCCCCCCCTTTTTTCTTTCAATGTTATACTTTTGTGGCAAGGTAACCAAAAAATGTTATACTTTTTTAAGGTGTTCATCTGAGGGGGAAGCTCATGTGATATATTTATAGAGGCACTTGTTATGGATGTGGCAATATCTTATATGTCTATTTTTATTACATTTTTTAATTTTTTTTTAAATAAAAAATTGCTAGATGAAGGAAAAATGTTTACCCATCGCTTGATATGTGTCACTTTAACTCCTTAACCCTTTCGCTACCAGCGCCGTACATAGTAACATAGTACATAAGGCTCAAAAAATACATCTGTCCATCCAGTTCGGCATGTTATCCTGCTAGCTGATTCAGAGGAAGGCAAAAACAAATTAAATTTTCCCCACTTATGGGGAATAAAAATTCCTTCCCGACTCCAATCAGGCAATCAGAATAACTCCCAGGATCAACAACCCATCTCTAGTAGCTATAGCCTGTAATATTATTATACTCCAGAAATACATCCAGGCCCCTCTTGAATTCCTTTATTGTACTCACCATCACCACCTCCTCGGGCAGAGAGTTCCATAGTCTCACTGCTCTTACCGTGAAGAATCCTTTTCTATGTTTGTGTACAAACCTTCTTTCCTTCAGACGCAGAGGATGTCCCCTCATCACAGTCACAGTCCTGTGGATAAATAGATGATGGGAGAGATCTCTGTACTGACCCCTGATATACTTATACATAGTTATTAGATCTCCCCTAAGTCATCTTTTTTCTAAAGTAAATAACCCTAATTTTGATAATCTTTCAGGGTACTGTAGTTGCCCCATTCCAGTTATTACTTAATTGCCCTCCTCTGAACCCTCTCCAGCTACAGCTATGTCTGCCTTGTTCACAGTAGCCCAGAACTGTGCACAGTACTCCATGTGTGGTCTGACTAGTGATTTGTAAAGTGGTAGGACTATGTTCTCATCACGGGAGTCTATGCCTCTTTTGATGCAACCCATTATCTTATTGGCCTTGGCGGCAGCTGCTTGACACTGGCTTTTGCAGCTTAGTTTGCTGTTTATTAAAATTCCTAGATCCTTTTCCATGTCAGTGTTACCGAGTGTTTTACCATTTTATATGTACTGGTGACTTGCATTATTCCTTCCCATGTGCATAACTTTACATTTGTCAGTGTTAAACCTCATCTGCCACTTTTCTGCCCAAGCCTCCAATCTGTCCAGATTCCTCTGTAGCAGTATATTATCCTCTTCAGTGTTAATTAGTTTACACAGTTTAGTATCATCTGCAAAAATTAATATTTTACTATGCAAGCCTTCTACAAGATCATTAATAAATATATTTAAAAGAATAGGTCCCAGTACTGACCCCTGAGGTACCCCACTAGTGACAGTGACCCAATCTGAGTGGGTACCGTTAATAACCACCCTCTGTTTTCTGTCACCCAGCCAGTTACTTACCTACTTACAGATATTTTCTCCCAGTCCGAGCATCCTCATTTTATATACTAACCTTTTATGTGGTACAGTGTCAAATGCTTTGGAGAAGTCCAGATATATGGCATATATTGATTCGCTGCTGTCAAGTCTAGAACTTACCTCCTCAAAGAAACTGATTAAATTTGTTTGGCATGACCAATCCCTTATGAAGCCATGCTGATATGCCGTTATTTGCTTATTTCTGTTGAGATCCTCTAAGATAGCATCTCTCAGAAAACCTTCAAACAGTTTCCCCACAACAGATGTCAAACTTACCGGCCTATATTTTCCGGGCTCTGTTTTTGGACCCGTTTTGAATATTGGCAACACATTTGCTATGCGCCAATCCTGTGGAACATTCCCTGTCAGTATAGAGTCCGCAAATATCAGAAACAAGGGTCTGGCTATGACAATAGTTAATTCCCTTAGGAATTGGGGGTGTATGCCTTCCGGTCCTGGCGATTTGCCTATTTTAATCTTTTTAAGTTGCTGTTGTACTTCTTCCTGGGTCAGACAGGACACTTTTAATGGGGGATTTATTTTTACATTCAGCATTTCACCTGACAATTTATTTTCCTCGGTGAGTACATTGGAGAAAAAAATATTTAACAGCTTTGCTTTCTCCTCGTCGCTCTCTGCAACTCCCCCCTCATTACTCTTTAAAGGGCCAACACCTTCAGATTTATACTTTATAACATTTATATAATTGAAGAACATTTTAGAGTTAGTTTTATTCTCTTTGACAATTAATCGGTCTCTAGTTTGGCCAATTTTATTTGTTTTTTACATGTTCTATATTTTTTCCTTAAAGTTTTTCAGTGCTTCTTCGCTACCCTCCTGTTTTAGTGCTTTCTTTTTGTCATTTATTGCTTTCTTTACATTTCTATTTATCCACATTGGTTTCTTTTTGTTCCTTAACCTTTTATTCCCATACGGTATGTACCTCTCACAATGAGATTTTAGGATGCTTTTAAAGATATCCCATTTTGTGGCTGCATTTTTGTTTTTAAAGACTTTGTCTCAGTTAGTTAGGCCTATGGCCTCGCTAGTTGGTTAAATTGAGCTTTTTTGAAGTTTGGTATTTTTGTTTCTCCCTGTAGAAATGCTCTTTTGAATGATAATTGGAATGTTATTACTTTATGGTCATTATTTCCCAGGTGTCCCCCAACCTACATATCGGTTATTCTGTCAGGTCTATTGGTTAATACTAAGTCCAGTATGGCCATCCCCCTAGTCGGGTGCAGAACCAGTTGGGAAAGGTAATTGTCTTTAGTTATTGCCAAGAACCTGTTTCCTTTATGCGATGTACTGCTTTCAGTTTCCCAGTCTATATCTGGGTAGTTAAAGTCCCCCATAATAACCACCTCATTTTGATTTGTGGCCTCGTCTATCTCCTTTAGCAATAGATTTTCTGTGGACTCTGGTATATTAGGTGGTTTATAGTAAACTCCTTTACTTAGTAATTTACTATTGTTTTTATCTCCATGTATCTCTACCCACAGTGACTTTACATGTTCATGTCCCTCACTTTGTTTGCAAATGTTTGCAAAATTAGGCTTTGTCAGGATGGTGAAAACTGGCTGTGTCTGCTAAGGGTTAAAACAGTGTCCTGTTGCAAAGAAGTGGTCCAAAAATGATACCTTGGTATAGAAATGAAGGATCCCAGCGAGTGCTATTCAATTCTTCAGGCTTTATTATCGCATATCAAATGTAGTAAATGGACGCGTTTCGGCCTGTCCAGCCTTTATCAGCATATCACATACAAAGATTCACAGAATATTTATAACACAAGGTAGTGACGTCACACGCCCACATGGAGGCGGAGTTAGCTAAATGTCCATCTAGGTACATCACTTCCTTTGACAAAAAATAACACATATCAAATTAACCATGATATATAATATAATATAACAAAAGCAAATACCATTGCTGAATCTATTGGAGGGTTAGGAACTACTTAATAGTGTATGTCTGTAAAGAAAGGGAAAATGGGTAAAAAAAGAGGGTAAAAAATTAATATTACATATGCACTACCTCATACTCTCTGTTCAAACCCCTGGGGTGTAGTGTGTCCAGAGTGTGTATCCAAAACGCCTCACGGCGTCTTGATATCACCTGCCCTTCTGGGGCGTCGAACTTGCTCCAGAACCTGGAACCTTAGTTGCGAGATAGAATGTTTCATTTTATGAAAGTGTGAGGGTAGAGGTAATAGTAGATTCCCTGTACGGATATCGGATTTGTGTCTCCTTATTCGATCTTTTACCGATTGTATGGTCTCGCCAATATAAAGTAGGCCACAGGGACATTTAATGAAGTACACCACATTCGATGAATCTCACGTGTAAAAACCTTTCACCCTAAATATTTTCCCTGAGTGAGGATGAGAAAATTGGTCACCTTTGATTACGTGCGAACATTGTATACAATGCAGACATGGATAGGTGCCGTTTCTACAAGTGCTCAAAGTAGTCTGCCTGGAGCCAGAACTTAACCCCTTAAGGACCGGGGGTTTTGGGATTTTTGCGTTTTTGTTTTGCGCTCCCTGCCTTCCAAAAGCCATAACATTTTTATATTTCCGCTCACATAGCCATATGACGGCTTATTTTTTGCGGGACAAGTTGTACTTTTTAACGCTACCATTTATTTTTGCATGTGATGTAGTGGGAAACGGGGAAAAAATTCCAAATGGGGTGAAATTGCAAAAAAAAAGCAATTTCACCACAGTTTTACGGGTTTTTAAATTACAACGTTCGATTTGCGATAAAACTGACTGGTTAATTTTATTCTTCAGGTCAGTACGAATCCGGCAATACCTAATATGTATAGTTTTTCTTGCGTTTTGATAGTGAAAAAAAAAATTTAAAGTGGGAATTTTTTTATTTTATTTTTTTGTCGCCATGTTTTGACCCCTATAACTTTTTTGTAATTATGCGTATGGAGCAGTGTAGGGGCTCATTTTTTGCGGGCAATCTGAACTTTTAATTGATACCATTATGGGGTGCGTATGATGTTTTGATCACTTTTTATTCATTTTTTTAGGAAATGAAGCGCCCAAAAATGGCGAATTAGCCATTTGGACGCTTTCTTTCCGTTTTTATGTTTACCGTATGGTGAATATTTTTTAATATTATTATAGTATGGGCGTTTTCGCACATTGCGACACCCATTATGTGTAATTTTTTTATTTTTTTATTTATTTTATTTTCATTTTGGGGAAAGGGGGTGATTTGAATTTTTATATTTTTTTTTATTTAATTTTTATTTTTTAAACTTATTTTTTTTTTTTACCACTTTCTTATAGTTCCCATAGGGAACTATAAGATGCAATCATCAGATTGTTATTTCATATATTCCAATGCAATAGCATTGGAATATATGAGAAAACACGATATTTCCTATGGAGCCTATTACAGTCATAGGCTCCATAGGAATACTGTGTAGTACCCTAGGTTTCATTCACAGAAACCTAGGGTACAACATGTATGCCCGGCTCCCCTTGTGGCCATCAGGGAGCCGGAGCAAAACCGAAAGTGAAACTTTCGGTTTTGCGCTGATCAGATGCCGTGGTCAGGATTGACCACGGCATCTGAGGGGTTAAATGTCCGCGATCGGCATCGCTGCCGGTCGCGGACATGAGCTGCGGGTGTCAGCTTGATAAATCAAGCTTTTACCCGCAGCTCGGGCGCCCGCTCCGTGCGGGAGCGGGCGCCATCTTTAAAGTGCGGACGAAGGGCGTACATGTACGCCCTTCGTCCTTAAGAGGTTAAGGGTCCAATGTCTGCATGTACCAATGCGTCACGATATGTAGAGCTGCGTTTGTTGCATATCAATGGTGCATTCTGAAACTCAGGAACAGAAGGAAAAGCTTCTCTCAATAAAGGCCAGTGTTTTTGAATAATAGTATCAAATATCTTATTGTAAGGATGATATTTATGGATAAAGGCAATTCTGGTGCTACCCTTGTTTCTATTAGCTATCTCAGAATTGAGGGGGCTTATTGCTTCTTGTAGCACCCTGGAGGAATAACCTTTGTTCTTAAACCTCTGCATCATTTCCTCCATTCTCTCCTGACAAGTATCGGGGTCAGATACTATTCTAGTAACCCTCTGGAACTGGGATTTAGGGATGGCCTTTTTTAAGGTTGGTGGATGCGAGCTTGAAAAATGTAATATACTGTTCCTGTCTGTACTTTTCCTGTACAGATCAGTATGCAAATTGCCATCATCATCCTTAATCACAAGCGTATCCAGAAAGCTGTGTACACTTGTAGGGATCACAGCACTTCCAGGGGCCTGAGTATTATAGACAATATATTTGAAACGGCACACCAAAAGTTTTTGATTGCAATTATACTTTTTATTCAGCCAGACATTTATGCTTTGTGCAACGTTTCGGGCTTACATAGATAGCCCTTCATCAGGCTTATAGATCCATTTGCAGGGAATGGCGCTGGCTTGAGTATCCAGAAAGCTGATTTGGTTCTGGTCATAGGACATGGTAAACCGTAAATTACGTACCGATCCGTTCAGGTGTTCAAAGAAGGCCACGAGGGACTCTAGAGGCCCCGCCCAAATGCAAAACACGTCATCTATAAATCGTTTCCATATTAGCGAGTAAAGCTGAAAATTGTCATTTATGTATACATACTGATTCTCAAAAGACGCCATGAACGCATTTGCATAGGGCGGGGCCACATTCGAGCCCATCGTGGTCCCACGGCACTGCAGATAGTAAGTATCACCAAACATAAAATAATTCTCGTGCAAAACCAAATACAATAAATCAAGTAACAGTTTCCTCTGTTCCGCTGTATAGGAACTCGATCTCAGGAGCTCAGTGGTGGCCTCCATACCTTCACCGTGATCGATGGAGGTGTAGAGGCTCACCACATCAATAGTGACTAGCCAACTATCTACTGGTATTTTCGCCAGTCTCCTGATATTAGTAAGAAAATCTCCTGTATCCAGGAGGAATGATTCTGTGTTGCGGACAAGGGGTGTCAGTGCTTTTTCCAGTACGATAGCCAATGGTGATAGGATAGAATTTAATGATGCCACAATGGGGCGTCCGGGCGGATTAATCAGAGTCTTGTGGACTTTAGGCAGCATATATAGTACAGGAGTAACCGGTGATTGATTGATCAGAAATTCACCTAATTTTTTATCAATCGTTGCTATAGCCATATGCTGCTGTACCACACCTTTGATCTTCTCCCTGATCTTAAATACCGGGTCCCCATCAAGTACTCTGTACGTTTCACTATCAGATAATTGGCATCGTACTTCTTTAATATATTGGTCTTTGTCCATAATTACAATGGATCCCCCCTTGTCCGCAGGTTTAAAGCCAGGCTGTCATCCTCCATCAGGGCACGTATAGCTTTTCTTTCAGATTTAGGTACATTGTGGTGCAAATGAAAATCTCAATTTTTGATGGATCCCATCGCCGGTCGCACATCCATATTAACTAGTTGTATAAATGTCTCAATGGGATGTGAGCCTCGTGGGGGCATATAGCTACTCTTAGGTTTCAGACCCAGAGATGTAAGGGTTAATCTGTTGACGTCTATCTCAGTTTGGGCATTAGTCATGGATCCCATCGTATTCTCTTTAGTTGCAAAATGTGCCTTCAGTCTCAGTTTTCTGAAAAACTGTTGCAAACTAATGTCCATCTGAAAGCTGTCAAACTGTGTACTGGGACTGAACAATAGACCCCGTTCAAGTGCCTGAAGCTGAGTAGGATCGATAATTTTCGATGATAGATTAATAACAAGTGAAGGTATCATGTGTTATAAATATTCTGTGAATCTTTGTATGTGATATGCTGATGAAGGCCGGACGGGCCGAAACGCGTCCATTTACTACATTTGATATGCGATAATAAAGCCTGAAGAATTGAATAGCACTCGCTGGGATTCTTCATTTCTATACCAGTGTTCTATACAAGTGCCGGCTACCATTGACTTTGACAAAAATGATACCTTAACTGGGGCAGATACCTTCCTGGGTTTATACACACATACATCGTAGTACTGGAAGAGGCAATGGCTTGTGATGCTTACTTATAAACAGAAGGTTTTTTTGGGAAAAAAACAGGCCCAATTGGACATGACCTGAGTGCGACCAAACTATACACAGGTAGTAGTGTTCAGCGCTAATATTCGAATAGCGAATTTTTTTTATGAATATTGGCACTTTGCTAATTCGCGAATATTTAGAATATAGTGCTATATATTCTTAAAAAAAAAAATTGTTTTTTTTTTCCCAATCTGAACCCAAGATACCGTTCACAATGATAGAGAATATAGCGCTATCTTCTTTATCTTCGTTAATTCTGGCAAGCCAACCAATAGGAAGGTTATATTCTGTTTAAAGTTCCACTCGCAGTACGCGAATATTACATTACGTAATATTCGCGTACTGCACATGAAACTTTGAATGGGGTATAACTTTTCTATTGGTTTGCTTGCTAGAATTTGCGAATATAGAGAATATAGCGCTATATTCATATTCGTCATATTCGTTAATTCTAACCAGCCAAACAATAGTAAAGCAAGTTGCAAATACCCCGCTCTAAGTTGGATGCACAATGCGACAAATATTACTTAATATTCTCTCATTGCTCATCCAACTTAGAGCTGTGTATAGGCAAGTTTACTTGGCTTGCTAGAATTAACATTGATAACGAATATGAATATATCGCTATATTCTCTATCTTCGTTAATTCTAGCAAGCCAACCAATAGGACAGTTATACCCCGGTCAAAGTTTCATTCACAGTACGCGAATATTACGTAATGTTATATTCGCATACAGCGAGTGGAACTTTGAACGGGGTATTACTTTCCTATTGGTCGGCTTGGTGGAATTAACGAATATAGAGAATATAGCGCAATATTCATTAATTCTAGATAGCCAACCAATTGGAAAGTTGCATGTATAACCCGTTCAAAGTTCAATTCGCAATACGCAAATAATTAAATCGCATATTATTCGCGATAAATAGAATAATGATGAATATTAGTTTTCAACGAATATATGACGAATATTCAACTGAATATTTGCGAAATAGAATATGGCACCTCCCGCTCATCACTAAGCATTAAAGTATGATTGTTTGTGCACTTATAAATGGTAGAAAAGTTTGGGGACATCTCATGGATGTGGCAAAAATATATGCTCTTACACCACTGTCAATAGACTAAAATGAGCATATATTGTGCATGTATAAACTTTGCAAAAGGTTTTTGGAAAGAATTGTCATACATATCCTGTCACATCAGTGGCTCAGCTCAAAATGGCATCTTTGCTTCAGAGCTAACATGCAGTCTGATAGACCAGCCAATATCTTCTCTCCTGATTGGCTGTCAGGCTTATTAAAAAGCATTTTGGACAAGCCCTCAGGAAGGTGCACCAACCTGGGCTATGTAATCTTCCATCTTCATCCTTCCTATTTTATGTACTATGTACACTTTATTTTTCACTTTTTTCTATTTAGCAGGGGACTTGAACCTGCAATCCCCTGATAACCCATATAATACAACATGATGTTTCTATATTGCAGGGTATTTTGCTACCATAAATCATACCAAAGAAGTTACTGCAAAGCATACCTATGAAGTATGAAGCCATACCAAAGGGAATGCCTGGGAGCCATTTTTAGGTCCTGAGATGCCATGGCATCAACTCAGCACCCAGCATCCATTTGTAGGGGATGTGATGGTGTGAGAAAGGGAGTCCAATCACTCTAACCACTTGATGACATAGTCAGCATTGACATGGCATATCAGGCTTTAAACTGGCACAATTAGCATTCACTCCAATTCCAACAGTGAAATCTGGATCAAGTGGTATACTTCAGCTGGCAGTGGCACCAGCATGTGATAGCACCAACACAGCTCCTGAGCGTGCCCTTTCACTGCACTGTAATAGCACGGAGGCACAAAGAAAGTATGTACTTCCTGCAATGTACTATTATGGCATAGAGCAGGAAGGAGTTAAGAAGAACCCTTAAATTTGCATTTTGTGCTCATCATTATCCATGAATGTGTAATGTGTAATGTATGAGTAATGTATGATGTCCTGGGTCCTCTGCAGTGAGAAATGCTCACGTTATCTAATCCTCACTCGAATAGATGATCAATCTCCTATTAGTTTCTGGGTTACTTAGTAGGATATTGTAAACCAAACAATCATTTTAAAGTTTTCCATAGATAAAAATATTTGATCAGAATTCTAGAATATGCCCTGATATAAAATCTATCTATCTATCTATCTATCTATCTATCTATCTATCTATCTATCTATCTTTGGAATCTATCTTTCAGAGAAATCATTATTGTTAGTAACTTGCAATGGGATCATTAATGCTTAATGTTACATCTATGACCTAGTCTGTCATCCATAGAGAAATTCAGAATGATTACCCAACATCTCCCCTTACGATAGCATCTGGTAATATCTCTGCTGATGCAAGCAGAACAACATGTACACTTCAAGGCTGTCATTAACATTATACAGTAACATATAAAGGAAGAGCCTGTTCAGCACTCTACGTATTATTAGAAACTACATTAAAATGAAATATTTCTGGTATAAATGACAAAAAACACCCTAGTGTTAAATAGAGATGGTAGAATCAAATCGCAAGGTATAATATCTGTAGAGAGTGTTATTTTAGAGAATACATGAAGAAGAGCATCTCCAGTGGCTAACATGATAGTTTTAACATTAAGTTTAATAGTTTTATTAGTAAGTAGCTCATTCTAACATGTTGTTTCTAAAAACTGGCAATGAAAATTATGAGTTGGCTATACAATATGGATAATTTGATACGTGGCATCTTACAGTGGAATAAATCACCTTTTTGGCAAAACATGATAAACATGAAAGACTGATGCTGTATATAAAAATTGAATTTCTCTGAAACCATAGAATCTAATTTTCTGTGAAAGGTTTGTGGTGACTAAATAGTGGTGCCATTTCTTCTTGATCATTAGCTTGTATACAGAAAAATACTTTAGAGAAGGGTAGCCTTTAAAAAAGCAAGAGTTGTCCTATAAACATTTCTACCACTGAATAATTGGAAAATGGTGACAAGGAAGAACCTTCTTTAGTTGATAGTATACCCAAAGGGCATTCGGCTATCATTGCTTCATATTTAATTGCAAAATTTTTGAAAACTTCTAAAAGGCCGCAAATCAAGAAAATTAAGCTGTCACATCTCTCCAAGAAATACTTCAATACGTTAGTGATGCTAAGACTAAATAGTACATCTGTTTGCCCTCAAATATTACAGATGAATAAGAAATGTAGCTTTTATTATCTTGTGGACAGTCTAATTGAAAATCATTGTTGAGAACTTGAGCCTAAAAAGGCACTGAATGTTCTTGAAATGTAGACATTAATTATTGCAATATGTCATTTATCATTGGTCTCTTAAAATAAGCTTTCTTCATTTATGTCTGACCGACTTTCTAGAAAATCAGTCATTAATAGAAAATATGATGCAAAAAGAATCCATGTATGTTGGCCAAATATTGTTGATAATTCTTAACATAAGATACTGTAAAAGGAAGATATAAATGCACTGTAGGATCTAAGTGTTAAATCTGAAGGATTTCATATGCATTATAATATTGTTCCATTGTTTATTGGGATCGAGAAGATTTGCTTCGATCCCACAAAAAATGGCTATTCCCGAGCTGCAGAGAGCCTTTATAGGGGTGTAGAACACTGTGCCTTGCAGTCACACACATAGGGAGTCTGCTGTGGTAGTGAAATAATATTGTGAGCCAGTATGACATGCAGCTGACAGGGGTGGCTCTTAGAATCACTGCATATTTCACTTATCTGGGCAGTCACGGGGCTAAAACTGACCAAATAACTGAAGTATCAACTCAGCCTTACAGGTCGATGTAGGCGTCAAGAAGAAGCACAGTCCTTTTACATCCTCGTCAGCTGATTCCACATAGATGTCTACAGAACCTGTTGAATTAAACGCTTATACAAGTAGACCCCCCTGAGTGGAGAGGGTGTCAGCAGTAGGTTTGTGTTGACGTCACTGATTAATTTTCCCTTACTCTGATCCATCAGAAAAATAACCCCCAAAAAACGGATCCTGTCTGTGGAGCATCTGCCCTCACTCGTTCAGCATTTGCTCAATAATCCATCAGTATTGATAATGCCAAAACAAACAGGAGTCACTCTAAAACAGAGATGACACGTGAATTGAATATTTGCATGTCTTCTGTGTTTTGTACCCCCTCCTGCTTTTAGCTACCAAATCATAAGCCAATTCTGATGGGACCATACAGCTGCTACACAGACAGGATCCGTTTTGCCTCTCATTTTTCCTTCCTTCTGACAGATAAGAAGACATGTCAAATAAATGATGATGTCAGCCAGCCCGAAAGCCAAAATAGTGGACCAGTCATGTATTGGGGAGGGTGGGAAAAGCATGAGAAGTTGACAGAGTTGACCTATGACAAATTGGTGAGATGAAAGCATCATGAGGAGACCACAGAGTGGTCCAATGACAGGGTCTGGAGGTGGCAGTGGTATGAGGAGGCCACCGAGTGGCACAATGACAGAGTCTGGAGGTGGCAGCAGCAGCATCAGGAGAAGGCCACCGAGTGGCACAATGACAGAGTCTGGAGTTGGCAGAATCAGGAGAAGGCCACCGAGTGGCACACTGAAAGAGTCTGGAGTTGGCGGCAGCATGAGGAGGTCACCAAGTGGCTCAATACCAGTCTGGAGGTGGCGGCAGCAGCAGCATCAGGAGAAGGCCACCGATTGGCACAATGACAGATTTTGGAGTTGGCAGTATAACGAGAAGGCAACCGAGTTGCACAATGACAGAGTTTGGTGGTGGCAGCAGTATGAGGAGGCCACTGAGTGGCCAATACCAGTCTAGAGGTGGCGGTAGCAGCAGCATCAGGAGAAGGCCATTGAGTGGCACAATGACAGAGTTTGGAGTTGGCAGCATCAGGAGAAGGCCACTGAGTGGCACAATGACAGAGACTGGAGTTGGCAGCAGTATGAGGTGGCCACCGAGTGGCACAATGACAGAGTCTGGAGTTGGCAGCATTAGGAGAAGGCCACCGAGTGGCACAATACCAATCTAGAGGTGGCGGCAGCAGCATCAGAAGAAGGCCACCAAGAGGCACAATGACAGAGTCTGAAGTTGGCAGCAGTATGAGGAGGCCACAGAGTGGAACAATAACAGAGTCTGGAGTTGGCAGCAGTATAAGGTGGCCACTGAGTGGCACAATACCAGTGTGGAGGTGGCGGCAGCATCAGGAGAAGGCCATCGAGTGGAACAATGACAGAGACTGGAGGTGGAAGCAGTATAAGGAGGCCACTGAGAGGCAAAATGACAGAGTCTGGAGTTGGCAGTTTCAGGAGAAGACCAACGAGTGGCACAATGACAGAGTCTGGAGTTGGCAGCAGTATGAGGAGGCCACCGAGTATTACAATGACAAAGCCTGGAGTTGGCAGCAGTATGAAAAGGCCACCAAGTGGCACAATGACAGAGTCTGGAGTGGGCAGCCACAGGAGAAGGCCACTGAGTAGCACAATGACAGAGTCTGGAGTTAGCAATATCAAAAAAAGAGCACCTAGTGGCACAATGACAGTCTAGAGTTGGAAGCAGTATGAGGAGGCCACTTAGTGGCACAATACCAGTGTGGAGGTGGCGGCAGCAGCAGCATCAGCAGAAGGCCACCGAGTGGCAAAGTCTGGAGTTGGCAGTATCAGGAGAAGACCACCGAGTGGCACAATGACAGAGTCTGGAGGTGGCAGCAGTATGAGAAGGCCACCAAGTGGCACAATGAAAGAGTCTGGTGTTTTTCAGCCACAGGAGAAGGCCACTGAGTGGCACAATAGCAGCAGCATCAGGAGAAGGCCACCGAGTGACAGAGTCTGGAGTTGGCAGCATCAGGAGAAGGCCACCGAGTGGCACAATGACAGAGTCTGGAGGTGGCAGCAGTATGAGGAGGCCACCGAGTGGCACAATACCAGTGTGGAGGTGGTTGCAGCAGGAGCATCAGGAGATGGCCACCGAGTGGCAGAATGACAGAGTCTGGAGTTGGAATTATCAGGAGAAGACCACCGAGTGGCACAATGACAGAGTCTCGAGTTGGCAGCAGTATAAGGAGGCCACCAAGTGGCACAATGACAGAGTCTGCAGTTGGCAGCAGTATGAGGGGGCCACAGAGTGGCATGACAATGAGAAATTGGGGAGGTGGCAGCAGAATTAGGAGGCCACAGAGCGGCCGCGTCATCTATTCATTTATAGGGAATATGGTACAGAACGGAAGGTTAAAATTTCTCAACTTTATAAAGTGTTGCTTAAAATATGATTTAATAATACATGTTCTCCGGCACAAAAGGCTTGGCAAATTGATTGTCTGGGAAGTTCCCTCGAAGATTGGGATAATATTGGTTATAATGGTTTAATTTAATATTAAATATTTATTAAATTTAATTTAAAAAATTAAGTGTTGCCTAAGATAGGAGAGAATCGGCCAGTCTTCTGTTTATTCGACGACGTGGTTGAGATTAGTGATGTCGCGAACATAAAATTTTCAGTTCGCGAACAGCGAACGCGAACTTCCGCAAATGTTCGCGAACTGGCGAACCGGGCGAACCGCCATAGACTTCAATAGACAGGCGAATTTTAAAACCCACAGGGACTCTTTCTGGCCACAATAGTGATGAGAAAGTTGTTTCAAGGGGTCTAACACCTGGACTGTGGCATGCCGGAGGGGGATCTATGGCAAAACTCCCATGGAAAATTACGTAGTGGACGCAGAGTCGGGTTTTAATCCATAAAGGGCATAAATCAACTAACATTCCTAAATTGTTTGGAATAACGTGCTTTAAAACATCCAGTGTGTGTATACGATCAGGTATGATGTTGTATCGATCAGGTAGTGTAAGGGTTACGCCCGCATCACAGACATTGACAGACCAAACTTCCCTTTTAATGCACCGCAAACAGTTCATTTGCACAACTGCAAACTCCCCATTTGCACAAGGTTGGATACCAAGCTAGCCACGTCCCGGTGATGTCATTGAAGGTTTCTTCCTCCACCCAGCCACGTACAACACCAAGGTTCCCCGAAAGGTCAATTGAATTGATTTTTCGAACGGGGAGATGGTTAAAAAAACGCTGGCTCCCTCCCCTTTGTTTTTATCCACGGTCACTGCGTCTGCGCCGTGCAATTTACTGTCACACCCGATATGAGTGGTATTTTCTGTAGTACTATTCTCATCAGTTTAATCCTCTAACGTCCCCGACTCCCCAATCTGGGGGCCATTTATTAAATAGATTTTTCGAACGGGAGATGGTTAAAAACGCTGGCTCCTCCACTCTGTTTTAATCCACGGTGACTGCGCCTGCGCCGTGCAATTTACTGTCACACCCGATATGAGTGGTATTTTCTGTAGTACTATTCTCATCAGTTTAATCCTCTAACATCCCCAATCTGGGGGCCATTTATTAAATAGATTTTTCGAACGGGGAGATGGTTAAAAACGCTGGCTCCCTCCACTCTGTTTTAAAACCACGGTGACTGCGCCTGCGCCGTGCAATTTACTGTCACACCCGATATGAGTGGTATTTTCTGTAGTACTATTCTCATCAGTTTAATCCCTCTAACGTCCCCAATTTGGGTGCCATTTATTGAATAGATTTTTCGAACGGGAGATGGTTAAAAAACGCTGGCTCCCTCCACTCTGTTTTAATCCACGGTGACTGCGCCTGCGCCGTGCAATTTACTGTCACACCCGATATGAGTGGTATTTTCTGTAGTACTATTCTCATCAGTTTAATCCTCTAACATCCCCAATCTGGGGGCCATTTATTAAATAGATTTTTCGAACGGGGAGATGGTTAAAAACGCTGGCTCCTCTCCACTCTGTTTTTAAACCACGGTGACTGCGTCTGCGCCGTGCAATTTACTGTCACACCCGATATGAGTGGTATTTTCTGTAGTACTATTCTCATCAGTTTAATCCTCTAACGCCCCCAATCTGGGGGCCATTTATTGAATAGATTTTTCGAACGGGAGATGGTTAAAAACGCTGGCTCCCTCCACTCTGTTTTAATCCACGGTGACCACAGCCATTTATTAAATAGATTAACGGGAGATGGTTAACGCTGGCTCCCTCCATCTGTTTAAACCACGGTGACTGCGTCTGCGATACATTTACTGACACCCGATATGAGTGGTATTTTCTGTAGTACTATTCTCACTCAGTTTAATCCCTCTAACGTCCCCAATTTGGGTGCCATTTATTGAATAGATTTTCGAACGGGGAGATGGTTAAAAAAACGCTGGCTCCCTCCACTCTGTTTTTAATCCACGGTGACTATCGCCTGCTGCCTGCCATTTACTTACAGATACGGGGTAGATGGTTAAAAAACGCTGGCTCCCTCCACTCTGTTTTAAACCACGGTGACTGCGTCTGCGCCGTGCAATTTACTGTCACACCCGATATGAGTGGTATTTTCTGTAGTACTATTCTCATCAGTTTAATCCCTCTAACGTCCCCAATCTGAGGGCCATTTATTAAATAGATTTTTCGAACGGGAGATGGTTAAAAAACGCTGGCTCCCTCCACTCTGTTTTAAACCACGGTGACTGCGTCTGCGCCGTGCAATTTACTGTCACACCCGATATGAGTGGTATTTTCTGTAGTACTATTCTCATCAGTTTAATCCTCTAACGTCCCCAATCTGGGGGCCATTTATTGAATAGATTTTTCGAACGGGAGATGGTTAAAAACGCTGGCTCCCTCCACTCTGTTTTAATCCACGGTGACTGCGTCTGCGCCGTGCAATTTACTGTCACACCCGATATGAGTGGTATTTTCTGTAGTACTATTCTCATCAGTTTAATCCCTCTAACATCCCCAATCTGGGGGCCATTTATTAAATAGATTTTTCGAACGGGGAGATGGTTAAAAACGCTGGCTCCCTCCACTCTGTTTTAAACCACGGTGACTGCGTCTGCGCCGTGCAATTTACTGTCACACCCGATATGAGTGGTATTTTCTGTAGTACTATTCTCATCAGTTTAATCCTCTAACGTCCCCGACTCCCCAATCTGGGGGCCATTTATTAAATAGATTTTTTGAACGGGAGATGGTTAAAAACGCTGGCTCCCTCCACCGATATGAGTGGTATTTTCTGTAGTATTATTCTCATCAGTTTAATCCCTGTTACGTCCCATATCAGGAATTGCCTTTTATGAAAAAAATTTAGGCCGGGTACCTTCGACTGCCTTCACAGTGACAGACCAAACTCTCATACACTAAACTGAATTGATTTCAGGAACCGGGAGATGGAAAAAGCAGCTTGGTCGGTCCTCTTACTCCCAAATTGGGGCACTGCGCGTGCACAGAGCAATGTGCTGTGACACCCTATATGAGTGGTGTCTTAACTAGTACTATTGCTATCAGTTTAATCCCTGTTACGGACCCTATCCGGTCGAATTGATTAACCATTGTCGAATCCCCATTGACATCCCCCTTATAAGCTGTGTAAAGCATATTTTTTAGTTTGGTTTTGAACTGCTGCATCCTTTCCGACTTTTGGTAATTTGGTAACATTTCTGCCACTTTCTGCTTATACCGGGGTCTAGTAGCGTGGCCACCCGATCGCTTTTGGTCTGACCATAATGAAGCAACGGCCTTATCATCTGGGGTGTGGCAACATTGCCAACACACTTATAGAGGTGATGATGATTGCTTCATTGTGATACGCAAGCCCCTTCACCACAACAAGGTAACGATCACGAAGGGGAATTGACACTTGTATGTGCCTTTTTTTTGGTTTGTTTTTGCAGCCACAGTGCTGCACCATAGGACAGAAAAATTAGGCATGTACACATGCCTGAAAAATAATGGCACTGTTGCAGCCGCTATTGTAGCAGCGGCCGGAAAAATTTATGTTTTCCAGGCAGAAAAGTGACTAAAACATTGCGGCTTGAACCCTAGTTGGTGGTGGAGAATTCACGAAAGTCATCCGGTATGCAGACATTAAATACAGCAGCGTGGGGACCATTTTGAGGCCAAGGCATGTAATCAGGCCTTTTGTTAGTCAAACGTATCCCCCACTGTCAGTCCCTTCGGGATCCATGCCTCATTCATCTTTATGAAGGTGAGGTAATCAACACTTTTTTGACCGAGGCGACTTCTCTTGTCAGTGACAATGCCTCCTGCTGCACTGAAGGTCCTTTCTGACAGGACACTTGAAGCAGGGCAGGCCAGAAGTTCTATCGCAAACTGGGATAGCTCAGGCCACAGGTCAAGCCTGCACACCCAGTAGTGAAGGGGTTCATTGCTCCTCAGAGTGTCGATATCTGCTGTTAAGGCGAGGTAGTCTGCTACCTGTCGGTCGAAGTCGTTCTCTAAGGCTGGATCCCGAAGGGCTGTGGCGATGAGTAGGACTGAAAAAGCTCCACATGTCCTCCATCAACAACACATCTGTAAATCGTCCAGTCCTTGCCGCCGTGGTAGGAGGAGGATTACACTCACCTCTTCCCCTGTTAGATTCCCGTTGTGCTGTGACATCCCCCTTATAAGCTGTGTAAAGCATATTTTTTGGTTTGGTTTTGAACTGCTGCATCCTTTCCGACTTTCGGTAATTTGGTAACATTTCTGCCACTTTCTGCTTATCCCGGGGGTCTAGTAGAGTGGTCACCCAGTATAGATCGTTCTTCTTTATCCTTTTTATACGTGGGTCCCTCAACAGACATGACAGCATGAAAGAACCCATTTGAACAAGGTTGGATGCAGAGCTACTCATTTCCCGTTCCTAGTCCTCACTGATGTCATTGACGGTCTGTTCTTCCCCCAGCCACGTACAACACCATGGGTCCCAGATAGGTGACAACAACGAGCACCCTGGGGTGCCTGCTGTGGTTGGTCTTCCTCCTCCTCAAAGCCGCCACATTCCTCCTCTGACTCCTCTTCCTCATACTCCTCTTCCAGCGTTGCTGCAGGTCCGGCAAGCGATGATGACAAGGCTGTTTCTGGTGGTGATGGTGACCACAACTCTTCCTCTTCCTCTTCACGCTCATCTACAGCCTGATCCAGAACTCTTCGCAGGGCACGCTCCAGGAAGAAAACAAATGGGATGAGGTCGCTGATGGTGCCTTCGGTGCGACTGACTAGGTTTGTCACCTCCTCAAAAGGACGCATAGCTTACAGGCATTGCGCATGAGTGTCCAGTAACGTGGCAAAAGATTCCCAGCTCCGCAGAGGCTGTCCTAGCACCCCGGTCATACAAATACTGCTGACGGCTTTTTCTTGTTGGAGCAGGCGGTCGAACATTAGAGTGTTGAATTCCAACGTGTCGGGCTGTCGCATATCAAGCGCCTCACTGGCATGTTGTTTGCCGCTGAATATCGGAAAAGTGCGCCATGGCCGTGTAGGAACGCCTGAAATGGCCACACACCTTCCTGGCCTGCTTGAGGACGTCCTGTAAGCCTGGGTACTTAGACACAAAACGTTGTACGATGAGATTCAACACATGTGCCATTTGGTAATTTGGTAACATTTCTGCCACTTTCTGCTTATACCGGGGTCTAGTAGCGTGGCCTGATCGCTTTCAGGTCTGACCATAATGAAGCAACGGCCTTATCATCTGGGGTGTGGCAACATTGCCAACACACTTATAGAGGTGATGATGATTGCTTCATTGTGATCACGCAAGCCCCTTCACCACAACAAGGTAACGATCACGAAGGGAATTGACACTTGTATGTGCCTTTTTTTTGGTTTGTTTTTGCAGCCACAGTGCTGCACCATAGGACAGAAAAATTAGGCATGTACACATGCCTGAAAAATAATGGCACTGTTGCAGCCGCTATTGTAGCAGCGGCCGGAAAAATTTATGTTTTCCAGGCAGAAAAGTGACTAAAACATTGCGGCTTGAACCCTAGTTGGTGGTGGAGAATTCACGAAAGTCATCCGGTATGCAGACATTAAATACAGCAGCGTGGGGACCATTTTGAGGCCAAGGCATGTAATCAGGCCTTTGTTAGTCAAGCGTATCCCCCACTGTCAGTCCCTTCGGGATCCATGCCTCATTCATCTTTATGAAGGTGAGGTAATCAACACTTTTTGACCGAGGCGACTTCTCTTGTCAGTGACAATGCCTCCTGCTGCACTGAAGGTCCTTTCTGACAGGACACTTGAAGCAGGGCAGGCCAGAAGTTCTATCGCAAACTGGGATAGCTCAGGCCACAGGTCAAGCCTGCACACCCAGTAGTGAAGGGGTTCATTGCTCCTCAGAGTGTCGATATCTGCTGTTAAGGCGAGGTAGTCTGCTACCTGTCGGTCGAGTCGTTCTCTAAGGCTGGATCCCGAGGGCTGTGGCGATGAGTAGGACTGAAAAAGCTCACGCATGTCCTCCATCAACAACACATCTGTAAATCGGTCCAGTCCTTGCCGGCCGTGGTAGGAGGAGGATTACACTCACCTCTTCCCCTGTTAGATTCCCGTTGTGCTGTGACATCCCCCTTATAAGCTGTGTAAAGCATATTTTTTGGTTTGGTTTTGAACTGCTGCATCCTTTCCGACTTTCGGTAATTTGGTAACATTTCTGCCACTTTCTGCTTATCCCGGGGGTCTAGTAGAGTGGTCACCCAGTATAGATCGTTCTTCTTTATCCTTTTTATACGTGGGTCCCTCAACAGACATGACAGCATGAAAGAACCCATTTGAACAAGGTTGGATGCAGAGCTACTCATTTCCCGTTCCTAGTCCTCACTGATGTCATTGACGGTCTGTTCTTCCCCCCAGCCACGTACAACACCATGGGTCCCAGATAGGTGACAACAACGAGCACCCTGGGGTGCCTGCTGTGGTTGGTCTTCCTCCTCCTCAAAGCCGCCACATTCCTCCTCTGACTCCTCTTCCTCATACTCCTCTTCCAGCGTTGCTGCAGGTCCGACAGCGATGATGACAAGGCTGTTTCTGGTGGTGATGGTGACCACAACTCTTCCTCTTCCTCTTCACGCTCATCTACAGCCTGATCCAGAACTCTTCGCAGGGCACGCTCCAGGAAGAAAACAAATGGGATGAGGTCGCTGATGGTGCCTTCGGTGCGACTGACTAGGTTTGTCACCTCCTCAAAAGGACGCATAAGCCTACAGGCATTGCGCATGAGTGTCCAGTAACGTGGCAAAAAGATTCCCAGCTCCGCAGAGGCTGTCCTAGCACCCCAGTCATACAAATACTCGTTGACGGCTTTTTCTTGTTGGAGCAGGCGGTCGAACATTAGGAGTGTTGAATTCCAACGTGTCGGGCTGTCGCATATCAAGCGCCTCACTGGCATGTTGTTTCGCCGCTGAATATCGGAAAAGTGCGCCATGGCCGTGTAGGAACGCCTGAAATGGCCACACCTTCCTGGCCTGCTTGAGGACGTCCTGTAAGCCTGGGTACTTAGACACAAAACGTTGTACGATGAGATTCAACACATGTGCCATGCACGGCACATGTGACAACTTGCCCAAATTTAATGCCGCCAACAGATTGCTTCCATTGTCACACACCACTTTGCCGATCTCCAGTTGGTGCGGGGTCAGCCACTGATCCACCTGTGCGTTCAGGGCGGACAGGAGTGCTGGTCCTGTGTGGCTCTCTGCTTTCAGGCAAGTCAACCCCAAGATAGCGTGACACTGTCGTATCCGGGATGTGGAATAGCCCCTGGGGAGCTGGGGGAATCAGTTGATGTGCAGCCAGACGCCGCAGCAGAAGAGGACTCAGCCGAGGAGGATATTGAAGAGGATGGAGTAGGAGTAGAGGAGGTGGCAGTAGGTCTGCCTGCAAGTCGTGGTGGTGTCACCAACTCCGCTGCGGAGCCACGCATTCCATGCTTGTCAGCCGTCAGCAGGTTGACCCAATGCGCAGTATACGTGATATACCTGCCCTGACCGTGCTTTGCAGACCAGGTATCAGTGGTCAGATGGACCCTTGCCCCAACACTGTATGCCAGAGATGCCATGACTTCCTTTTCAATGACATGGTAGAGGTTTGGGATTGCCTTTTTGAAAAAAATTTCGTCCGGGTACCTTCCACTGTGGTGTCCCAATAGCGACAAATTTTTGAAGGCCTCAGACTCTACCAGCTGGTATGGTAAAAGCTGGCGGGCTAAGAGTTCCGTCAAGCCAGCTGTCAGTCGCCGGGCAAGGGGGTGACTTTGTGACATTGGCTTCTTATGCTCAAACATGTCCTTGACAGACACCTGACTGTGGGCAGATGAGCAGGAACTGCTGAAGGTGAGAGATGGAGTGGCGGGTGGTTGAGAGGGGGCAGGGAGGACAGCAGTGGTTGGCGTGGCTGAAGATGCTGGACCAGGAGGAGCATGGTGGCTTTGAGTTTGTGTGCTGCTTGTACTCATGTGTTGATCCCATAGGCGTTTGTGATGTGAGATCATGTGCCTTCGCAAAGCAGTTGTACCAAGGTGGGTGTTGGACTTCCCACGACTCAGTTTCTTTTGGCACAGGTTGCAAATGGCATTGCTTTTATCAGAGGCAGACACACAAAAAAATGCCACACTGCTGAGCTTTGCAATGACGGCATTCTAGTGGTGGCAACAGCATGCGTTGACTGGCGTGCTGTCTGGCTGACCCCAGGTGCCGATACATGCTGTCTGACTGTGCCACTAACTCCTTGCGATGACCTCCCCTGCTTCCAACTCGTCTCCTCATTCTCTCTGTCTCCCCTTCAGAACTTTCCCCCTCTTCTTCTCTTCGAGCAGGCACCCACGTGGCATCCGTGGACACATCGTCATCATCAACCGCTTCACTTGTATCTGACACCTCAGCAAAGGAAGCAGCAGCGGGTACAACATCATCATCATCATCATCACACTGTACGTCCATGTGTGTAATCCTGCCTGACTGAGACATATCCCCGTAATCTACATCATCTGGCAATAATGGTTGCGCATCACTAATTGCATCCAACTGATGTGTAAATAACTCCTCTGACGGATCAAGTGAAGCGGCTGTGGTGGCTGTGGTGGTAGTGGTGGTGGTGGCGACGGGCGGGTGCGTGGTAACTTGAGAGCAGGTGACCGAAGCTGAGCTGGAGGAGGATGGTGCGTCAAGGTTCTTAGCGGAAGCTGTTGAAGATTGGGTGTCCTG
Organism: Bufotes viridis; assembly: GCA_033119425.1. Classification (NCBI taxonomy): domain Eukaryota; kingdom Metazoa; phylum Chordata; class Amphibia; order Anura; family Bufonidae; genus Bufotes; species Bufotes viridis. The sequence goes on from CM065590.1 coordinate 236,894,611, forward strand.
TCTAAGCCAGTCAACTACGTCCTCTGAATTTTTCGGGTTCAGGGTGCGTGGCCTCTGAAAACTGGGCATTATTCCAGGGACAGTGGAAATCACAGCACCACGACCACGACGGCCCCTGCGGAGTGGCCTGCCTCTGCCTGTCATTTTTTTTAGATAGAGTGGTACTACGCGTGCTAGGTACTGTGCCACCCGGTATGAGTGGTTGGCACTGGCAGTGGGCACACTACAGTCTGTGGAAGTGGGCCTGACACACACTGGCAGCAGGCAAGCAACTGAATTTAGACTACTGTCTAAAAATTAAATGCCTTATTTATCGGCAAGCTACTGTGCCACCCGGTATCAGTGGTTGGCACTGGCAGTGGGCACACTACAGTCAGTGGAAGCGGGCCTGACACACACTGGCAGCAGGCAAGCAACTGAATTTAGACTACTGTCTAAAAATTAAATGCCTTATTTATCGGCAAGCTACTGTGCCACCCGGTATCAGTGGTTGGCACTGGCAGTGGGCACACTACAGTCAGTGGAAGAGGGCCTGACACACACTGGCAGCAGGCAAGCAACTGAATTTAGACTACTGTCTAAAAATTAAATGCCTTATTTATCGGCAAGCTACTGTGCCACCCGGTATCAGTGGTTGGCACTGGCAGTGGGCACACTACAGTCAGTGGAAGCGGGCCTGACACACACTGGCAGCAGGCAAGCAACTGAATTTAGACTACTGTCTAAAAATTAAATGCCTTATTTATCGGCAAGCTACTGTGCCACCCGGTATCAGTGGTTGGCACTGGCAGTGGGCACACTACAGTCAGTGGAAGCGGGCCTGACACACACTAGCAGCAGGCAAGCAGCTGAAATTACACTAAAGTGTAAAAATTAAATGCCTTATTTATCGCAAAGTCCTGTGCCAGCCGGTATGAGTGGTGGGCACTGGCAGTGGGCACACTACAGTCAGTGGAAGTCAGCCTGACACACACTGGCAGAGCAACTAACTTTAGATTAAAGTGTAAAAATTAAGTGCCTATTTTTTAGCGAAGCTCCTGTGCCACTCGGGATGACAGGGGTGGGCACTGGCAGTGGGCACACTACAGTCAGTTGAAGTCGGCCTGACACACACTAGCAGCAGGCAAGCAGCTGAAATTACACTAAAGTGTAAAAATTAAATGCCTTTTTATGCAAAGTCCTGTGCCAGCCGGTATGAGTGGTGGGCACTGGCAGTGGGCACACTACAGTCAGTGGAAGTCAGCCTGACACACACTGGCAGGCAACTAACCTTAGATTAAAGTGTAAAAATTAAGTGCCTATTTTTAAGCAATGTCCTGTGCCACTCGGGATGACGGGTGGGCACTGGCAGTGGGCACACTACAGTCAGTTGAAGTCGGCCTGACACACACTAGCAGCAGGCAAGCAGCTGAAATTACACTAAAGTGTAAAAATTAAATGCCTTTTTATGCAAAGTCCTGTGCCAGCCGGTATGAGTGGTGGGCACTGGCAGTGGGCACACTACAGTCAGTGGAAGTCAGCCTGACACACACTGGCAGGCAACTAACCTTAGATTAAAGTGTAAAAATTAAGTGCCTTTTTTTTAAGCAAAGTCCTGTGCCACACGGGATGACAGGGGTGGAGCACTGGCAGTGGGCACACTACAGTCAGTTGAAGTCGGCCTGACACACACTAGCAGCAGGCAAGCAGCTGAAATTACACTAAAGTGTAAAAATTAAATGCCTTTTTATGCAAAGTCCTGTGCCAGCCGGTATGAGTGGTGGGCACTGGCAGTGGGCACACTACAGTCAGTGGAAGTCAGCCTGACACACACTGGCAGGCAACTAACCTTAGATTAAAGTGTAAAAATTAAGTGCCTTTTTTTAAGCAAAGTCCTGTGCCACACGGGATGACAGGGGTGGGCACTGGCAGTGGGCACACTACAGTCAGTTGAAGTCGGCCTGACACACACTAGCAGCAGGCAAGCAGCTGAAATTACACTAAAGTGTAAAAATTAAATGCCTTTTTATGCAAAGTCCTGTGCCAGCCGGTATGAGTGGTGGGCACTGGCAGTGGGCACACTACAGTCAGTGGAAGTCAGCCTGACACACACTGGCAGGCAACTAACCTTAGATTAAAGTGTAAAAATTAAGTGCCTTTTTTAAGCAAAGTCCTGTGCCACACGGAATGACAGGGGTGAGCACTGGCAGTGGGCACACTACAGTCTGTGGGCCTGCAGCTCCTCACACACAGGCAGGCCAGGCAACTGCAATATGTATATAAAGGAAAAAAAGCAGACTAATGTTGCAGCCCTAAAAAGGGCTTTTTGGGGTGCTGTCAGGACGCTGTCCTTACAGCAGAGATCAGATGAGTCTTTCAGGACTGGAGTGGACACTGAATTCACTAGCCTAGCTATCGATTTCCCAATTAAATCAGCAGCAATTACACTCTCCCTCCTCTCACTAAGACTGCAGCTTCAGAATGAATCTAAAATGGATGCTGTGCAGGAGGTGGGAGGGTCTGGGAGGGAGGGTATGCTGCTGATTGGCTGGAATGTGTCTGCTGACTGTGAGGTACAGGGTCAAAGTTTGCTCAATGATGATGTATAGGGGGCGGACCGAACATCGCATGTGTTCGCCCGGCAGAGGCGAACGCGAACAAGCTATGTTCGCCGGGAACTGTTCGCCGGCGGATAGTTCGGGCCATCTCTAGTTGAGATGGAGAAAGAATTCCAAAAAACAATTTCTCTCCATCTGGAGACTAATCCTGTCAAGATTGATGCAAGTGCAGTAGCTTCAAGATTGCTTGGCGCCCAGAAGAGTCGTGAAGTTCATCAAGTCTGTGTCACGTAAAGAATTTCACCACTACATAATTCGGCTCATACTGCAAAAGGAGGTGTACAATCACCCATAAATTTGCCGAAAAAAAGCATGTTTCATATAACAAATTTCACCATTATGTAATTCGGTCCATACAGCAAAAGGAGGTGTACAGGCACCCGTGAAATTTCCCAAAAATAGTCCGCTTCACAGAAAACATGTCGCCACAAAAAGGCCTTTACCACATATAACTGCACCTCTGAATGGCAAACAGGCCTAAATTTTTCAAATTTTTACACCACACAAGGCTTATCAACAGATAAATGCAACGATGAACGGCAAATATAATTTTTTTTCTTCCACTAATACACGGCAAACTGGGCTTCCGAATATATCACTGCACCGCTGAGCGTAAATAAGGCCCTAATTTTTTCTCACTTTTACACAAAAGGCTTTTCAAAAGAGAAGTACAATGCTGGACAGCAAATATATTTTTATTTTGCCGCTAAAACACTTAAAACGGGGCTTCAAAATATATCACTGTACCGCATAAAGTCAATTAGGCCCAAATTTTGTTCTAAACGCTTTTTGTTCTAAACGCTTTCACCACAAATAACTGCAGAAGAGAACTAGAGTTGAGCAGACACCTGGATGTTTAGGTTCAACGAGTTCGGTTGAACTTCACAAAATTGTTCGAGTTAAGGATCCGAACTTAACCCGAACTTGACCCCAAACCAGGGGTCTGGCCGGTACCGAGCCTGTTTTTTTGTTTGTTTTTTTTTGTGCGCCGCCTAAGGCCTCACTCTGGATCTGTGAAAGGTGCCTGTGGCGGCAGGTCACAGGGAGATAAACGCTTTCATTGTGGAAGTGTTCATCTCCATAGTCATCTGTATCGCCGACCTGTATCGCCTTCCTGTTCCTCTGATAGGCTGCCGGCACAAGGCCAGCAGCCTATCAGAGGCCGGTGCAGGTAGCCTGAGCCGTACAGCGTGGGACACAGGCCGGAAGAGGTCTGCATCGCATCGCTGTGTAATGGAGGTAAGTATTAGTGTTTTTGTTTTTTTTAATAACGGACTATCTGTTACTGCCACATGGGGGGAGAGGGAGGCACTTGATACTGGCTTATAGGGGGGTTTGGCACTTGGTACTGGCACATGGGGGGTTTGGCACTTGGTACTGGCACATGGGGGTTTGGCACTTGTTACAGGCACATGGAGGGGCTTGAAACTTGTTACTCCCGGGATTATGGTGTGGGATGGCATCATGCATGATAGCCAGCCCACTCTAGTCTTAATTTCAGATACGCTAACATCTCAGCATAAAATTTATTTGTTCATGGAACCAATGGTATGGCCATTTCTCCAAATTATCCCAGGAGCCGTTTGTCAACAGAGCAACACCAGGCCGCATGTTGCTTGTGCTACTGTGAGCAGCCAGAGTGAATTAAACATGCTACCATGGCCATAACATCTCCGGAGCTGCCAGCACCGATTCTTGATGATATGCGTGCCCAAGTGCATTGAGTGTGGCAGAACATTTCTCAGACAAACATTAATAACTTCATTGATAGTATGCCAAGGCGTCTAAGTGAATGTATTTCTTCTTGTGGTGCTCATACTTGATAATGAATAAATCAAGATGTTTTAAATATTTTGTTTCCATTTTTTATCATTTGCATATCATTAACATGTATATAGCTCCTGTGACTTTCATAATTCAATGACTTTACTTTCTTGGGGTTGCAATTTGAACATTGAGGAGTGTATTTTTCACAAATATAATTAACTCTTTCCCAACATCCACTGTATTTAAAGATGGTACCCACTCTGAAGTGGATTGGGCATCATAGATGCCAGGTACTTGTTGTTTTACCCTGCAGACACCCAGGGCTAATATCTGTGGTCAGTGATAATGTTCATTGTAAATATTTAACCTCTCAGATGCCATGGTCAATTTTGCTCACAGCATCTGAGGCGGCTGTCTCTAGTAGTGTTGAGCGCTGTGGGGAGTCGCTCTGGTAGACAGCGGTGCGGGTGCAGTTTAGAGGCAAAACAAGGAGTCCAGATTGTGCATTAAACAGTGTTTTATTCACACTTGCACACCAGAAATGAAAACAGTCTCTTGGTGACAGTTCACACACAACAGAAATCATGTGGCAAAACCAAAAACAGGCCAACACAGGGTCCAGTCACCTTGGGTGGTTTAAGTGCGGGTTCACACCTAGCAGTCGGTTCAGCCGCAGGCGATTCCTCCTTCAGGTTGCAGGGAAACACCACCTTGCTGAGCTCCGTCCTCCAGCACAGAGAACTCCTCAGCCCTGTTAGCAGGCTCCAGGATAATCACCTCAGACACAGCTGATGGCTGTGTTTTATACCCAGCCCAAAACTCGGACTGGACCGTGGGGAGCAGCCACCCACCCTACTCTTTAGCTGCTCCCAGTAAGAGCCGGCCCGGATCGGCTTTGCAGCCATGCTATTTAAAAGAGTCAAACAGCACTAGCTGCTGCAGACAAAAACCCGGCTCTCACCTCACCGAGGCCAGCAACCTCGGTGACACGTACCTGCCATCGCATATGACACCTTGCACCTTACCACATACCCCCCCCTTTGTTCAACCCTGAGGGGGTGAACACGCGTAAGGCAGTGGACGCGGGACAGGGCATCTGCGTTGCCCTGCAAGCGGCCTGCTCTGTGTTCCACGGAAAACTTGAAATTTTGAAGAGATAGGAACCACCTGGTGACCCGAGCATTCCTCTCCTTGGCCTGACTCATCCATTTGAGGGGGGAATGGTCGGTCACCAGACGGAACCTCCTCCCTAACAGGTAGTAGCGGAGAGATTCGAGTGCCCACTTGATAGCCAGGTACTCCCTCTCCACTATACTATATCTGGACTCGGCGGGACTGAGCTTACGGCTCAGGAAGACAACGGGATGTTCTTCCCCGTTGACCTCCTGCGACAGTACCGCACCGAGGCCTACCTCCGAGGCGTCGGTCTGTACGACAAACTCCTTGTTGAAGTCGGGTGTCACCAAAATCGGGGACCCACACAGGGCCGACTTCAATGCGGAGAAAGCCTCCTCCGCCTTCTCACTCCAGCTAACCCTCCCAGACTTTCGCCCCTTCAACAGGTCTGTCAATGGCGCTGCTATTGTGGCAAAGTGGGGCACAAACCTCATGTAGTAACCTACAATCCCCAGGAACGACTTTACCTGCCTGGTGGTGACCGGTCGGGGCCAGTTACGAATGGCCTCTACCTTAGTTACCTGAGGTTTGATGACTCCCGCCCAATTACATATCCCAGATATTTTGTCTCCTCTAACCCTATGGAGCACTTCTTTGGGTTAGCGGTCAGTCCGGCTTTCCTCAGGGCATCCACTACCGCCTGCACCTTGGGTAAATGGCTTTCCCAGTCGGTGCTGTGGATGACTACATCATCTAAGTAGGCCGAGGCGTACCGACGATGTGGTCGCAGCACTATGTCCATTAACCTTTGGAAAGTGGCGGGCGCCATGCAGGCCAAAGGGTAACACCTTGTAGTGATACAGGCCCTGCGGGGTAACAAATGCGTTTTTCCTTAGCCGACTCCGTTAAGGGTACCTGCCAGTACTCTTTAGCTGCTCCCAGTAAGAGCCGGCTCGATCGGCTTTGCAGCCATGCTATTTAACAAAGTCAAACAGCACTAGCTGCTGCAGACAAAAACCCGGTTCTCACCTCACCGAGGCCAGCAACCTCGGTGACACGTACCTGCCATCACATATGACACCTTGCACCTTACCACATACCCCTTTGTTCAACCCTGAGGGGGTGAACACACGTGAGGCAGTGGACGCGGGACAGGGCATCTGCGTTGCCCTGCAAGCGGCCTGCCCTGTGTTCCACGGAAAACTTGAAATTTTGAAGAGATAGGAACCACCTGGTGACCCGAGCATTCCTCTCCTTGGCCTGACTCATCCATTTGAGGGGGAATGGTCGGTCACCAGACGGAACCTCCTCCCTAACAGGTAGTAGCGAGAGATCTCGAGTGCCCACTTGATAGCCAGGCACTCCCTCTCCACTATACTATACCTGGACTCGGCGGGACTGAGCTTACGGCTCAGGAAGACAACGGGATGTTCTTCCTCGTTGACCTCCTGCGACAGTACCGCACCGAGGCCTACCTCCGAGGCGCCGGTCTGTACGACAAACTCCTTGTTGAAGTCGGGTGTCACCAAAACCGGGACCCACACAGGGCCGACTTCAACGCGGAGAAAGCCTCCTCCGCCTTCTCACTCCAGCTAACCCTCCCAGACTTTCGCCCTTCAACAGGTCTGTCAATGGCGCTGCTATTGTGGCAAAGTGGGGCACAAACCTCATGTAGTAACCTACAATCCCCAGGAACGACTTTACCTGCCTGGTGGTGACCGGTCGGGCCAGTTACGAATGGCCTCTACCTTAGTTACCTGAGGTTTGATGACTCCCGCCCAATTACATATCCCAGATATTTTGTCTCCTCTAACCCTATGGAGCACTTCTTTGGCTAGCGGTCAGTCCGGCTTTCCTCAGGGCATCCACTACCGCCTGCACCTTGGGTAAATGGCTTTCCCAGTCGGGTGCTGTGGATGACTACATCATCTAAGTAGGCCGAGGCGCATCGACGATGTGGTCGCAGCACTATGTCCATTAACCTTGGAAAGTGGCGGGGCGCCATGCAGGCCAAAGGGTAACACCTGTAGTGATACAGGCCCTGCGGGGTAACAAATGCGGTTTTTTCCTTAGCCGACTCGTTAAGGGTACCTGCCAGTACCCTTTAGTGAGGTCCAGCACAGAAAAATAACGGGCTTGTCCTAAACTTTCAACAAGCTCGTCTACTCGGGGCATGGGATACGCTGCCAAACTTGGATACTTCATTTAACTTATGAAAGTCGTTGCAGAACCGCAACGCCCCATCCGGCTTGGGTATTAGGACTATGGGACTGGCCCACTCACTTTTCGACTCCTCAATGACATCGAAGCTTCAACATTAACTGCACTTCCTCCGCGATGGCTCGCCGCCGAGCCTCGGGTACCCGGTATGGTTTTAACCGACCTTGGCCTGAGGCTCAGTGACGATGTCATGTCGGATGAGAGACGTGCGGCCAGGAGGTCCGAGAACACATCCGTGTTCCGACTGAGGAACTCCCTGACTTCCTGGAACTTGTTTGGAAGACAGGCTGTCTGCAATTTTTACCGTGGTTACGGCTTCACAGGCCTCGAACTGTGGGGCTGGACCCTTTTCACCTAGTAGCCTGGCCGGGGGCTGTGGTCGCCGGCCGTGTCCCTATCTTTCCACGGCTTAAGTAAATTCACGTGGTACACCTGCTCGGCTTGCGCCGCCCTGGCTGGTGTACTTTGTAATTTACTTCCCTACTTTCTCGATCACCTCATAGGGGCCCTGCCACCTAGCTAGGAATTTGCTGTCAAGGGTGGGTACCAGAACCAAAACCCGATCTCCCGGATTGAAGCCCCGCACCGAGCCTGACGATTGTACACCCTACTCTGGGCTTGTTGCGCTGCCTCCATATGCTCCCGGACCAGCGGCAACACCCTTTCTATCCGTTCCTGCATCTGGGTGACATACTCAATGACACTTTTGTGGGGGACAGGCTGTTGTTCCCATGCTTCCTTGGCGATATCCAACAGGCCCCGAGGGTGTCTGCCATAAAGCAGTTCGAAGGGCGAGAACCCAGTAGAGGCCTGGGGTACCTCTCGCACTGCGAACATGAGATAGGGCAGAAGCAGGTCCCAGTCCTTCCCATCTCTAGACACCACCCTTTTAACATATTTTTTAGAGTTTGGTTAAACTCTCTCAACAAGACCGTCTGTTTGCGGATGGTAAACGGACGTCCGTAACTGCTTTATACGCAACAATTTACACAGTTCCTTCATTACTTTGGACATAAAAGGGGTCCCTTGGTCTGTCAGAACCTCTTTGGCAGGCCCACACGGGAAAACATCTCCATTAACTCTTGGCAATGAGCCTAGCTGAGGTATGTCGCAGAGGCACCGCCTCCGGATACCGAGTGGCATAGTCGAGAACTACCAGAATGTGTTGGTGGCCCCTGGCAGACTTTTGGTACAGGCCCACTAAATCCATAGCGATCTCGCTCAAACGGTACTTCAATAATTGGCAGAGGTACCAGAGGACTACGGAAATGAGGCTGGGGCTAGTTATCTGACAGGTTGGACAGGACTTACAATAATTTTCTACCTCCTTGAACACACTGGGCCAATAAAACCGCTGCAGTATGCGGTCCTGGGTTTTCTGCCACCCCAGGTGTCCCCCAAGAACATGTTGGTGGGCAAGCTCCATGACAAGCTTACGATACGCTGTGGGCACCACCAACTGTTCAACAGGTTCACCTCGGACTTGGTTCACCCGATACAACATATCCTGTAGAACAATAAATCGTGGGAACATTAATTCAGCCCCTGGTTTCTGGGGTTTACCATCAATTTCCAGCACATTCTCCCAGGCCCTGGTTAGGTTTGGTCCCGGTGTTGTGCGGTCCCAAAATTTTCCTCGGAGACATTGCATCTTAGGGATTGCGGCACGGACAGCTTCCGGGCATCGTGGACGCGGTGGGACGCTCCTGCCGCTTGCAACGCCATCACGTGCTGTAGCAGTAGCTGGCTGGTCTCCCGCTGCTGCACGTTAGCCTCTATGAGGGCTTTCACAGCCGCCTCCATTTTGTCGGGGATCACAGGCTGCAACTTTGCCGGCTTAATATAGGACATTCACTTTTGCTCAGCAAAAACAAAGTTCGGCTTTCACGCCAGCCTCACTGCGCATGCCCGCATCCGACACCAAATGTGGGGAGTCGCTCTGGTAGACAGCGGTGCGGGTGCAGTTTAGAGGCAAAACAAGGAGTCCAGATTGTGCATCAAACAGTGTTTTATTCACACTTGCACACCAGAAATGAAAACAGTCTCTTGGTGACAGTTCACACACAACAGAAATCATGTGGCAAAAACCAAAAACAGGCCAACACAGGGTCCAGTCACCTTGGGTGGTTTAAGTGCGGGTTCACACCTAGCAGTCGGTTCAGCCGCAGGCGATTCCTCCTTCAGGTTGCAGGGAAACACCACCTTGCTGAGCTCCGTCCTCCAGCACAGAGAACTCCTCAGCCCTGTTAGCAGGCTCCAGGATAATCACCTCAGACACAGCTGATGGCTGTGTTTTATACCCAGCCCAAAACTCGGACTGGACCGTGGGGAGCAGCCACCCACCCTACTCTTTAGCTGCTCCCAGTAAGAGCCGGCCCGGATCGGCTTTGCAGCCATGCTATTTAAAAGAGTCAAACAGCACTAGCTGCTGCAGACAAAAACCCGGCTCTCACCTCACCGAGGCCAGCAACCTCGGTGACACGTACCTGCCATCGCATATGACACCTTGCACCTTACCACAGCGCGAATATTCGAATAGCGAATTTTTTTAGCGAATATCGGCACTTCGCTAATTGGCTAATATTTCGAATATAGCGCTATAAATTCGCTATTTCGAATATTTTGTTTTTTGTTTTTTTTTGTTTTAGTTATATTTTTTTCTTTCCCACTTCCCAAAAGTAATTCTTACCTGTCCTGAGGATTCCTGGCTTCCTGGCTGCTCTAGTCAGTACCCGTTGCCGCTTCTGCCGACTACCGTGCTCATGTAGCGTCCCCATCACCATGGGAACGTCTCCATATACTAAAATGTACTGTCGGATTTGAGGAATTACGTTGAAATCGCAATGCGATTAATTCAAGTTATATTAATCGCATTGCGATTACAACTTAGCACTGCTATCTTACATAGGCTAGAATTAACGAATATGGAATATAGCACTAGCAGTGCTAAGTTGAAATCGCAATGCGATTACTTCAAGTTAAAATAATCGCATTGCGATTTCAACTTAGCACTGCTGCTATATTCCATATTCGTTAACTTTGTTAATTCTAGCAAGCTGACCCATTATAAACCCAGCTCTAAGTTGAAATCGCAATGCGATTAATATAACTTGAATTAATCGCATTGCGATTTCTACTTAGACCTGGTTTACTATGGTTGGCTTGGTAGTATTAGTGATGTATTCGTCATATTCCTCAAAATGAAGATAACGAAGTATTCTACATCTTCGTTTTAGCAACCTATTCGTCAACTTCGCTAATTCTAGCAATCAAATAGGAAGGTTGACTATAGAGACAGCTGTGTTAAATTCGCTATGCGATTTTTTTTTTAATAGAATAATTATATTACTTGATAATTATTATAATTATTCTATTTATTAAAAAAAAATTATATAATCGCATAGCGAATTAAACACAGTTGTCTCTATAGTCAACCTTCCTATTTGATTGCTAGAATTAGCGAAGTTGACGAATAGGTTGCTAAAACGAAGATGTAGAATACTTCGTTATCTTTGTTTTGAGGAATATGACGAATACATTCGTCATATTCGTCATCTTCGCTATAATTCTAGATATGAAACCAATAGGAAAGTAGCCCAAGTCAAAATCGCAATACGCGATTATTTAAATCGCATATTAATCGCGATAACTAGAATAATGACGAATATTCGATTTCGACGAATATGAAACGAATATTCTTTCGAATATTCGCGAATTTCGTCGAAATCGAATATGGCACCTGCCGCTCATCACTAGTCTCTAGTAGTATTACAATCTCAGGCCCCAGCAGCTCCCCCTGTTCAGTGAACGGGGAAGCTGTTTTAACCTGGGTTTCTCTGGAGTTAGAAAAGTTAAAGAAAATGTAAAAAATAATGTTAGAAAAGTTAAAGAAAATGTAAAACATAAAAAGCAACAGTTTAGAAATAAGTAGCATTGTTGCTTTGTACTGATACTTGATCACTAGATTTCTAGGACTCAAGATGTTTGACTTCTTGAAAACCAGGTTTGCATGTAATATATTGGAGGTCCACATGTACCTTCTAATCAGTAGTAAGTAAAAAAAAAAAGTGATCATTGTTTTAAAATATTTTATTTGCAAATATACATTGCTTCTTCTTCTCACACTTTGGGTGCCCTTTGCTTTATGGTAGCTATTGAGCTGAATATGGCATCCATTGCAAGTTGGAGACGGAGGAATAGTGATGTCGCGAACATAAAATTTTCCGTTCGCGAACGGCGAACGCGGACTTCCGCAAATGTTTGCGAACGGGCGAACCAGGCGAACCGCCATAGACTTCAATAGGCAGGCGAATTTTAAAACCCACAGGAACTCCCATGGAAAATTACGTAGTGGACGCAGAGTCAGGTTTTAATCCATAAAGGGCATAAATCAACTAACATTCCTAAATAGTTTGGAATAACATGCTTTAAAACATCCAGTGTGTGTATACGATCAGGTATGATGTTGTATTGATCAGGTATAGAGATGAGCGAACTTTAAAAAAAAAAAAAAAGTCCGGCGTTCGGGTTGTGGTAAGTCGCGCATCCCGTTACGGATTCCACTATACCGGCATATGGAATCCATAAGGGGCGGCTGCCACTAACCCGAACTGTTGAACAGCCGAAGGACCTGGGGTGACGTCACTGTCATGTGATCAGTGCAGGGGGTGTGGCTCAGCACTGGATTTGATCCCGTGCTGAGCACAACCCGAACGCCGAACGCAGGACTTTTTTTTAAAGTTCGCTCATCTCTAATCAGGTAGTGTAAGGGTTACGCCCGCTTCACAGACATTGACAGACCAAACTCCCGTTTTGGTGCACCGCAAATAACTGCAAACAGTCCATTTGCACAACCGCAAACTCCCCATTTGCACAAGGTTGGATACCAAGCTAGCCATGTCCCAGTGATGTCATTGAAGGTTTCTTCCTCCACGTACAACACCAAGGATCTCCGAAAGGTGAATTGAATTGATTTTTCGAACGGGGAGATGGTTAAAAAAATGCTGGCTCCCTCCCCTTTGATTTTATCCACGGTCACTGCGTCTGTGCCGTGCAATTTACTATCACACCCGATATGAGTGGTATTTTCTGTAGTACTATTCTCATCAGTTTAATCCCTCTAACGTCCCCAATCTGGGGTCCATTTATTAGATTTTTCGAACGGGGAGATGGTTAAAAAAACGCTGGCTCACTTCACTCTGTTTTAATCCACGGTCACTGCATCTGCGCCGTGCAATTTACTGTCACACCCCATATGAGTGGTATTTTCTGTAGTACTATTCTCATCAGTTTAATCCCTGTTACATCCCATATCAGGGATTGCCTTTTGTGAAAAAAATTTAGGCCGGGTACCTTCGACTGCCTTCACAGTGACAGACCAAACTCTCATACACCAAACTGAATTGATTTTAGGAACCGGGAGATGGAAAAAGCAGCTTGATCGGTCCTCTTACTCCCAAATTGGGGCACTGCGCGTGCACTCACCCTATATGAGTGGTGTCTTAACAAGTACTATTCCTATCAGTTTAATCCCAGTTATGTACCCTATCCGGGGACGTGTGTCGAATTGATTAAACATTGTTGAATTAACAAACCATTACGACATCATGAAATAATTTAGTTCTGAGCTCTGTACTTGCTTTGTATTGGAATTGATGGGGATCTTTTTAATTGTCTGCATTATTTCTAATAAACTATTAAGAGACTTTATTATGATTTTTTATTTTAAGTATTAAAACCCATACAACTTTAAAAAAAATATTATCCAGCCGTCCGATCGCTTTTGGTCTGACCATAATGAAGCAACGGCCTTATCATCTGGGGTGTGGCAACATTGCCAACACACTCATAGAGGTGATGATTGCTTCATTGTGATACGCAAGCCCCTTCACCACAACAAGGTAACGATCACGAAGGGGAATTGACACTTGTATGTGCCTTTTTTTTTGTTTTGATTTTGGAGCCACAGTGCTGCACCATAGGACAGAAAAATTAGGCATGTACACATGCCAGAAAAATAATGGCATAGTTGTAGCTGCTATTGTAGCAGCAGCCAGAAAAATTGATGTTTTCCAGGCAGAAAAGTGACTAAAACATTGCGGCTTGAACCCTAGTTGGTGGTGGAGAATTCACGAAAGTCATCCGGTATGCAGACATTAAATACAGCAGTGTGGGGACCATTTTGAGGCCAAGGCATGTAATCAGGCCTTTTGTTAGTCAAACATATCCCCCACTGTCAGTCCCTTCGGTATCCATGCCCCATTCATCTTTATGAAGGTGAGGTAATCAACACTTTTTTGACAGAGGCGACTTCTCTTGTCAGTGACAATGCCTCCTGCTGCACTGAAGGTCCTTTCTGACAGGACACTTGAAGCAGGGCAGGCCAGAAGTTCTATCGCAAACTGGGATAGCTCAGGCCACAGGTCAAGCCTGCACACCCAGTAGTGAAGGGGTTCATCGCTCCTCAGAGTGTCGATATCTGCTGTTAAGGCGAGGTAGTCTGCTACCTGTCGGTCGAGTCGTTCTCTAAGGCTGGATCCCGAAGGGCTGTGGTGATGAGTAGGACTGAAAAAGCTCCGCATGTCCTCCATCAACAACACATCTGTAAATCGTCCAGTCCTTGCCGCCGTGGTAGGAGGAGGATTACACTAACCTCTTCCCCTGTTAGATTCCCGTTGTGCTGTGATATCCCCCTTATAAGCTGTGTAAAGCATATTTTTTAGTTTGGTTTTGAACTGCTGCATCCTTTAAGACTTTCGGTAATTTGGTAACATTTCTGCCACTTTCTGCTTATACCGGGGGTCTAGTAGCGTGGCCACAGATCGTTCTCCTTTATCCTTTTTATACGTGGGTCCCTCAACAGACATGACAGCATGAAAGACCCCATTTGAACAAGGTTGGATGCAGAGCTACTCATTTCCCGTTCCTCGTCCTCACTGATGTCATTGACGGTCTGTTCTTCCCCCCAGCCACGTACAACACCATGGGTCCCAGATAGGTTAAAATAACGAGCACCCTGGGGTGCCTGCTGTGGTTGGTCTTCCTCCTCCTCAAAGCCGCCACATTCCTCTGACTCCTCTTCCTCATACTCCTCTTCCAGCGTTGCAGCAGGTCCGGCAAGCGATGATGACAAGGCTGTTTCTGGTGGTGATGGTGACCACAACTCTTCCTCTTCCTCTTCACGATCATCTACAGCCTGATCCAGCACTCTTTGCAGGGCACGCTCCAGGAAGAAAACAAATGGGATGAGGTCACTGATGGTGCCTTCGGTGCGACTGACTAGGTTTGTCACCTCCTCAAAAGGACGCATGAGCCTACAGGCATTGCGCATGAGCGTCCAGTAACATGGCAAAAAAATTCCCAGCTCCGCAGAGGCTTTCCTAGCACCCCGGTCATACAAATACTCGTTGACGTCTTTTTCTTGTTGGATCAGGCGGTCGAACATTAGGAGTGTTGAATTCCAACGTGTCGGGCTGTCACAAATCAAGCGCCTCACTGGCATGTTGTTTCGCCGCTGAATATCAGAAAAGTGCGCCATGGCTGTGTAGGAACGCCTAAAATGGCCACACACCTTCCTGGCCTGCTTGAGGACTACCTGTAAGCCTGGGTACTTAGACACAAAGCGTTGTACGATGAGATTCAACACATGTGCCATGAACGGCACATGTGACAACTTGCCCAAATTCAATGCCGACAACAAATTTGTTCCATTGTCACACACCACTTTGCCGATCTCCAGTTGGTGTGGGGTCAGCCACTGATCCACCTGTGCGTTCAGGGCGGACAGGAGTGCTGGTCCTGTGTGGCTCTCTGCTTTCAGACAAGTCAACCCCAAGACAGCGTGACACTGTCGTATCCGGGATGTGGAATAGCCCCTGGGGAGCTGGGGGGATTCAGTTGATGTGCAGCCAGACACCGCAGCAGAAGAGGACTCAGCCGAGGAGGATATCGAAGAGGATGGAGTAGGAGTAGAGGAGATGGCAGTAGTTCTGCCTGCAAGTCGTGGCGGTGTCACCAACTCCGCTGCGGAGCCACACATTCCATGCTTGTCAGCCGTCAGCAGGTTGACCCAATGCGCAGTGTACGTGATATACCTGCCCTGACCGTGCTTTGCAGACCAGGTATCAGTGGTAAGATGGACCCTTGCCCCAACACTGTATGCCAGAGATGCCATGACTTCCTTTTCATTGACATTGTAGATATTTAGGATTGCCTTTTTTGAAAAAAAAATTTGTCCGGGTACTTTCCACCGTGGTGTCCCAATAGCGACACATTTTTTGAAGGCCTCAGACTCCACCAGCTGGTATGGTAAAAGCTGGCGGGCTAAGAGTTCCGTCAAGCCAGCTGTCAATTGCCGGGCAAGGGGGTGATTCTGTGACATTAGCTTCTTACGCTCAAACATGTCCTTGACAGACAACTGACTGTGGGCAGATGAGAAGGAACTGCTGAAGGTGAGAGGCGGAGTGGCAGTTGGTTGAGAGGGGGCAGGGAGGACAGCAGTGGTTGACGTGGCTGAAGATGCTGGACACGGAGGAGAATGGTGGCTTTGAGTTTGTGTGCTGCTTGTACTCATGTGTTGATCCCATAGGTGTTTGTGATGTGAGATCATGTGCCTTCGCAAAGCAGTTGTACCGAGGTGTGTGTTGGACTTCCCACGACTCAGTTTTTTTTGGCACAGGTTGCAAATGGCATTGCTGTTATCAGAGGCAGACACACAAAAAAAATACCACATGAGCTTTGCAATGATGGCATTCTGGTGGTCGCAACAGCATGCGTTGACTGGCGTGCTGTCTGGCTGACCCCGGGTGCCGATACATGCTCTCTGTCTGTGCCACTAACTCCTTGCGACGACCTCCCCCTGCTTCCAACTCGTCTCCTCATTCTCTCTGTCTCCCTTCTGAACTTTCCCCCTCTTCTTCTCTTCGAGCAGGCACCCATGTGGCATCCGTGGACACATCGTCATCATCAACCGCTTCACTTGTATCTGACACCTCAGCAAAGGAAGCAGCAGCGGGTACAACATCATCATCATCATCATCATCACACTATACGTCCATGTGTGTAATCCTGCCTGACTGAGACATATCCCTGTAATCTACATCATCTGGCAATAATGGTTGTGCATCACTAATTGCATCCAACTGATGTAAATAACCCCTCTGATGGATCAAGTGAAGCGGCTGTGTTGGCTGTGGTGGTAGTGGTGGTGGCGGGCGGGAGCGTGGTAACTTGAGAGCAGGTGACCGAAGCTGAGCTGGAGGAGGATGGTGCGTCAACGTTCTTAGCGGAAGCTGTTGAAGATTGGGTGTCCTGTCTAAGCCAGTCAACCATGACCTCAGAATTTTTCGGGTTCAGGGTAAGTGGCCTCTGAACACTGGGCATTATTCCAGGGACAGTGGAAATCACAGCACCACGACCACGACGGCCCCTGCGGGATGGCCTGCTTCTGCCTGTCATTTTTTTTTAGATAAGTGGTACTACGCGTGCTAGGTACTGTGCCACCCGGTATGAGTGGTGGGCACTGGCAGTGGGCACACTACAGTCTGTGGAAGTGGGCCTGACACACACTGGCAGCAGGCAAGCAACTGAAATTAGACTAATGTGTAAAAATTAAATGCCTTATTTATCGTCAAGCTACTGTGCCACCCGGTATCAGTGGTTGGCACTGGCAGTGGGCACACTACAGTCTGTGGAAGTGGGCCTGACACACACTGGCAGCAGGCAAGAAACTGAAATAAGACTAATGTGTAAAAATGAAATGCCTTATTTATCGGCAAGCTACTGTGCCACCCGATATCAGTGGTGGGCACTGGCAGTGGGCACACTACAGTCAGTGGAAGTGGGCCTGACACACACTCGCAGCAGGCAAGCAACTGAATTTAGACTACTGTCTAAAAATGAAATGCCTTATTTATTGGCAAGCTATTGTGCCACCCGGTATCAGTGGTTGGCACTGGCAGTGGGCACACTACAGTCTGTGGAAGTGGGCCTGAAACACACTGGCAGCAGGCAAGCAACTGAAATTAGACTAATGTTTAAAAATGAAATGCCTTATTTATCGGCAAGCTACTGTGCCACCCGGTATCAGTGGTTGGCACTGGCAGTGGCCACACTACAGTCAGTGGAAGTGGGCCTGACACATACTGGCAGCAGGCAAGCAACTGAATTTAGACTACTGTCTAAAAATTAAATGCCTTATTTATCGGCAAGCTACTGTGCCACCCGGTATCAGTGGTGGGCACTGGCAGTGGACACACTACAGTCAGTGGAAGTCGGTCTGACACACACTGGCAGGCAAGCAACTGAAATACACTAAAGTGTAAAAATGAAATGCCTTTTTTTGATGCAAAGTCCTGTGCCACACGGGATGACAGGGGTGGGCACTGGCAGTGGGCACACTACAGTCAGTGGAAGTCGGCCTGACACACACTAGCAGGAGAGCAACTGAAATTACACTAAAGTGTAAAACTGAAATGCCTTTTTTTGATTCAAAGTCCTGTGCCACACGGGATGACAGGGGTGGGCACTGGCAGTGGGCACACTACAGTCTGTGGGCCTGCAGCTCCTCACACACGGGCAGGCCAGGCAACTGCAATATATATATGGATAAAAAAAAAAAGGCAGACTAATGTTGCAGCCCTAAAAAGGGCTTTTTGGGGTGCTGTCAGGACGCTGTCCTTACAGCAGAGATCAGATGAGTCTTTCAGGACTGGAGTGGACACTGAATACACTAGCCTAGCTATCGATTTCCCAATTAAATCAGCAGCAGCTACACTGTCCCTCCTCTCACTAAGACTGCAAATTCCGAATGAATCTAAAATGGATGCTGTTCAGGAGATGGGAGGGTCTGGGAGGGAGGGTATGCTGCTGATTGGCTGGAATGTATCTGCTGACTGTGAGGTACAGGGTCAAAGTTTGATGAATGATGATGTATAGGTGGCAGACCGAACATCACATGTGTTCGCCCGCCGTGGCGAACGCAAACAAGCTATGTTCGCCGGCGGATAGTTCGGGCCATCTCTACTGAGAAAGAGGAACAGGATTTTAGTAGCAAAACATCATTCTGTACCTAGGGTTTGTATTTGCAACCATCCAGTTCATATAACTTCATTAATAAACGATGATTACATTATTTCCTAACAGATATTTCCAACCTATGAAACATAGTAAAATGTTGTTACCTTATATTTTATTGTATTGTGATAAACACAACTTCTTACTGATCAGTTTTAATAGACTTATATGTGTCCCCGAGGTTGTACTGATTGTATAATATTTATATGAAATATTTTCTGTCTTTTAGCAAGATATCACGAAACAGTAATAAAATGAACACACTTGTGGAAGCAATTAATTATTTAAGGCACAGTTCATAATTGAGCATATAATTAACATATTTCCAAATATAATCCAAAATCTATTCATAAAATAGCAAAGAAGCATATTCAAAGTCACACATAACTTTACCAAGATTTGTTAAATGATTGTGTTTTGAAGTTTATATCACAATTTCACACACTTTTTTAAAATATAAAATGTTATGGTCTCATGTACAAGTCATTGCTTACATTGATATCAAAGAAAATAACTTATTTTTCTCCAACTACTCCGGTCACTAAATGATTTTGTAGATGTAAAAATTTTTTAACATGTTTTACCAGTAAAAACCATGTGATCAATAACCACATTGCAAAACCACAGCACTGACAAAACAAATGCAATTTTGTTAAGCAGTTTTTTGCTCAGTGGTACACTACTGCAGCATATGAACACAGGATACACGAACACGATTGTATTTCGGGTCCAAATACAATCTGCATTTTTTGCAGATCGCACTCAGATCCATTAATTTCTATAGATGTGTAAAAAATACGACCTAGGAGCAGTTCAGCCCCATTCAAGTGAATGGGGCTGAGTGCAATACTAAGCACAGCTGCTATACAATGTGCCATCAAAAGGAAAACGGGCCAGCACTCGCTCCAATTTGCACGCTGCACGGGAAAGGAGCAAACTCCAACGAACAGTGGAGCAACAAGCCCCAGCAGCTGTGTCTTTGCAAATAAGTTTCTTTATTTCATTTCCAGAATATGTCCTATATCCAGGACACGTTTCTGCATACAAGACTTTCTCAACAGGTACATCCTACAGAAAATCACAAGTTATATATGTAACAAGTACCGCCCATAGGGACGTCCTCCCCCTAAATGGGTGGTGTTTACACATATATCAATTAAGTAACAGCAACAAAACATCAAGTGATAACAACAAAAAGTGATAACAACAAAAATCGACATTTGGTAGAGATTGTTTCTACCTTGTTAAAGGGTCTATAGTTTTCATCACGAAGCAGAGGTCTAAAGGATACATAAAAGTGTATTGATCAGACATATGCATTTATACATATCATAAATGCATGACCTCATAGTCTCTATTTATGCCCCTTGGGTGCAGTGTATCAAGAGTGTGTATCCAAAAGGCCTCCCGTTGGAGGAGAAGCCTTTTGATATCACCCCCTCTCCTTGGTCTCTTCACCTGCTCCAAAACTTGAAACCGTAGCTGTGCTACAGTGTGTTTCAGTTTATTGAAATGGTTAGGAACTGGCAGCATCAGTTTTTTTGTCCTGATATCGGACTTGTGTTTGCTGATACGATCCCTCACTGCCTGCTTTGTCTCACCCAAATATAACAAACCACAAGGGCATTTAATAAGGTATATCACATTCATTGATTCACAAGTAAAAAAACCTTTTACTCCAAAACTTTTTCCCATATATGGATGATGAAATGAGGGGCCTTTAATTATGTGGCATTGTGGACAATGCAGGCAGGGGGACATACCCATCCTTTAGACCTCTGCTTCGTGATGAAAATCTATAGACCCTTCAACAAGGTAGAAACAATCTCTACCAAATGTCGATTTTTGTTGTTATCACTTTTTGTTGTTATCACTTGATGTTTTGTTGCTGTTACTTAATTGATATATCGGTAAACACCACCCATTTAGGGGGAGGATGTCCCTTTGGGCTGTACTTGTTACATATATAGCTTGTCATTTTCTGTAGGATGTACCTGTTGAGAAAGACTTGTACCCCGAAACGCGTCCTGGATATAGGACATATTCTGGAAATGAAATAAATAAACTTATTTGAAAAGACACAGCTGCTGGGGCTTGTTGTTCCGCTATACAATGTACGGCGCTGTGCTTAGTGAGCTGTGAGATGGCAGCGGCGCTCACAGAAGCATCACTGCTTTCTCAAAAAAGCTGATCAGCGGGGGTCCTGGGTGTAAGACCCCCACCAATCAGATACTGTTGAGCTATCCTGAGGATAGTTCAGCAGTTTAAAACATTTTGAAAACTGCTTTAAGCAATTTTTGTCAGAATTTGGGTAATTTTTGTTTTAATTTTTCATGACACTAATACTTAATATACCTAAAAAATTTAAAATCTTGCAATTCTCACAGAGGCCACTATACCTAATAATATGTTGAGACTTCCTATTCTGTACAGGTAAGTTTTCAGTAGACATTGCCAATGTTTTGGCACATTTTGTGCCAAAAAACTTCAGTGTATGCTTTGCATCACATCTACCAACTGTTCTATACACTTTTGTAAGTATTTTACTCCTTTGCTCAACAAGGGTTGGGCTTCACCGGAAAGGGGAACAGCTTAATGGGAACAGGGCTGCACTTAAAGAACAGGAAGCCTTGACAGTCCTAGAGATCAATGTGAAAACTAATGGATTTTAGTTTTTTTTTTTATATAGATATATTTCTATATTAACACCTGTCATCACTATTAACAATCGATTTATGCAATATTGTAAAATGTGACATTTCAGTTCTACACGTGAACCTTTCTTAAGGTTTAAGAAAAGCTCAAGTGAAAGGTGAAATGCCACACTGCTATCTTGGATAAGTACATTTTATTAATAGGAAGAAGGAAAAAGTCCAGCTCCAGCAGTGGATTGGATAGAATTCAATTCGATCTTTATTGAGCGATTAAAATCTCCAAGTCATATTGACATCACTCATGCCAGTATTGTCAAAGTGTTTCGGACCAGATAATATGTACAGTCCTTCCTCATGACAGACATATTATCTGGTCCGAAACGCGTTGACAATACTGGCATGAATGATGTCAATATGACTTGGAGATTTTAATAGCTCAATAAAGATCGAATTTAAATTCTATCCCATCCACTGCTGGAGCTGGACTTTTTCCTTCTTTATGCTCAGTTGCCGTCAGGTGCATCGTCCGTGCTCGTTTTTTAACAGGTGAGAGCTGCCATCCCCTTCTTTGCTTTTACTAATAGAAGCATCTGATGCATAGAAACAAAATTAGACCATTTGGTAGACACCTGGGGTAGTAGAGGAGGGTTTTGAATTATTTAGGCCCCTAGGAAGAGATAAAAAAGTAGATAAATATTTATGTACTGTTTTAGACTTATAGAATTTTTTTTTTAAATCCTATGAAATAGGGTCTTTTCATGCTGCAAACTCTTATAACTGAGTGCCCCTTATTTAGATAAATTTAATCTGGCCTCTGCTAGCAGTAAAGCTGGTCATATACATTCGAGTTATATTGGCAGGATCGTCAAACTTCTAAAGTGCATAAGAGCCTCTGGACTCTGCCTGATGGCAGGGAAAGAATAGCAGGGCTTGGATTTCAACTTTACATGATCTTTTTGTTCTGCAGAGGGGATAAGCCACTACCAGAGGTGTCTGACAGCAGCTTTCTCCCCTTTTCCAAGTACACACTTTGCATGTATATGGCGGGATCGGGAGAGAAAGCAGTCAACTGAACAAGTGTTTGGCCAACTGTTATCTCATATATGAACAACTTAACTCTTGAGAGCGGTGAAAAACCTTGTTGTTTCTCTTTATGCTATCTTTAGATTTTATGGTATTACACTAAGAAACAGTTGTTAGAAGAAAGAAACCAGAGTTGATGAGGTTTATTTTCTATCTACAGGCTGGAAGGGCTGGAAGGAGAACTTCACTGCTTTAAATAGATTCAGAAATTAAATCAAAGGAAGAATCATTTTGAATTTGTACCACTTTTATACTTCCATGCTGCATATTTGACATGCAGTTCTTGTAAACGCACTCAGAATATTAAAATACTCACATTATCATTCTTTTGCCCCAAGCTTGATTAAATGAATGTATAATAACATATCTTGTAAGAGCATGGGATTAAATTGACTAAATAACTTACTATCGAAGCTATCAGCAATCAATAGCATTTTCCTATTGCTTTATAGAGTGGATACACTGATGTATCAAATCTATCTTGGTGATATTTTCATATAAAAATATAAAATATCCAATGAATTCATGATCAAAGTCGCATACAGGCATATATAATCAGTTCACCAAGACCAACAAAGTTGAATTGTCATTGGTGCATTTAAATCTCCCATGCTCTTGTGAGCTATCCTAGGTATGCAAAAAAAGTGCCATTGCATCAATGATAATGTGCGTGGGAGTTAGACTTGACTGGGGTCTTGTTGGTCAGGAGCATGCTTTGCAGGGAAAAAAGCAAGGAGACATTTATTCTTTTAATTGGCAGGGGTCGCAGAGGTTGTTCCTCTCCAATCATATTGTTATATTGTAATACTTTAGATTATTAGATGCCAACCAATACCTTTTAGGTTTAATCAGTAATTTTAACTAAATCTTTCCCCATTTAATACTCATTGATGGTGATCACATCATACATAGCATGCAGTTTTTTGGACCAAGATATGTCATATTTAGTGTTGGTCGAGCACCAAAGTGCTCTGGTGCTCGAGTAGAACACTTTGGGATGCTCGGGTGAGTCAATGGGAGAACCAGAGCATTAAACCAGGCATCCCCTGCTGAACCAGGGTGTCTGGTTCACAGGAAAAGGTCAGAAATTGATGGAAACACCACTGAAATGCTTCGGGAACAGCATAGGAGGATGTCTGGATGCATCTTGGACTCCGAGTTTGCTGCTGGGAACAATGTTGTCCGATTAGTACGCCACTTTTACAGACTGACAATAGTATGCACAAAGCCGAAGATAAAATCAATTTTAGAGGAAAAATTGTTAGGAAACATTGTTTCCTGTATATTTACTTGTATATAAAGTGCAAGTGCTACCAAAAATTACAAGGAAGAGGCACTCTGATACAACCTGTATATCACATAAAGGAGAGCCTCATTCACATTGTGGTACAATTGTTCAGGTAGTGGGACTCCTACATTTATAAAGCCTATGCACTAAGCGAAAGGGCTGCCAAAAATTACAAGAAAACGGCACTAAAATACACCCTTTATTACACATAAGGAGGGCATCATACACACCCTTGAAATTTTGATTGATGGCTTGATGTTGACCTTCAAAAACATTAGGAGCAAAAGCCTGCTAATGACCCTCTAAAATGTGAGGGCCTTCTGCTGAGCTGAACATCTAAAACATTATGGACGAGGGCATGCTGCCAAGCTGATTATCTAAAACATTATGAGCGAGGACCTGTTGCAGAGCTGACCATCTAAAAAATTAGGAGTGAGGGTCTGCTGCTAATCTGACCATCTAAAACATTATGAGTGAGCGCCTGCTGCTGATCTGACCATCTAAAACATTATGGGCGAGGGCCTGCTGCTGATCTGACCATCTAAAACATTTGGGGTTAGGTCCTGCTGCTGAACTGACCATCTAAAACATTTTAGGCGAAGGCCTGCTGCAGAGCTGACCATCTAAAAAATTAGGGTTGATGGTCTGCTGCCTAGCCGACCCTCTAAAACATTAGGGGCGAGTGCGTGCTGGTGACCCTCTAAAACATTATGAACAAGGGCCTGCTGGTGACCCTCTAAAACATTATGGGCGAGGGCCTGCTGGTGACCCTTAAATTCATTAGGAGCAAGGGCCTGCTGGTAACCCTTTAAAACATTAAGAACAAGGGCCTGCTGGTGACCCTCTAAAACATTAGTGGTGAGGGCCTGCTGGTGACCCTACATACATTATGATTGAGGGCATGCTGGTGACCCTCAAAAACATTATGGGCGAGGGCCTGCTGGTGACCCTCAAAACTTTATGGTTGAAGGCCTGCTGGTGACCTCGTGCCAAGTGTCCAGTTTGGACACCCAACAGAGGGATCACTGAGAACGATGACATGGTCTGCTACGTACTCCTTCATAATCTTCCAAAATCTTTCCCTCCTTGTGACACTAGGCCGCGCATCAGGTTGAGGGTGCTGGCGGGGTGTCATCAAACTGTCCCAGGCCTTGGAGAGTGTTGCCCTGTCTCTGTTGGAACTGTTGTGTTTTCCCCTCGTCTCCCCAGTTGGCCAAGGAACTATGTACTCTGCAGCCAGCGTTGTCAGCTGGAAGGTGGCAATTTTTCCACAATGACCTTCTGGTATTGCACCATTTTGCTCATCCTCTCCACCACAGGATTGAGAGATGAGAAGTTCTCTTTGTAGCAGGGGTCGAGAAGGATAAACAATCAGTAATCAGTGTTGGCCAAAATGCATACAACGCTAGGGTCATGGGAAAGGCAGCCTAACATCAAGTCAGCCATGTGTGCCCAACAGACAAGACTTCTCTGTCCTCATCAGGAGGATGACTCTCAATCTTCTTATTCTCTTCCTACACTTCTACCCACCCATGCTGAACAGATGGAATCAAACTTCCATGGGTAATACCCTCTGTAGCGGAGGTAACCTTCTCCTGCTCCTCCTCCTCATCATCCAATTCGTGCTGAGAAGATGAACTGAGGGTGGTCTGGCTATCACCTTGTGTACTGTCTTCCCCCATTTCCACCTCTTCCCATGCAAAGTGTCCACCTTAATTGTCAGCAGCGAGCATTTGAGTAGACACAGAAGTGGGATGGTTACACTGATAATAGCGCTCACCATCTGTGTTTATTCCTCAAAGTTGCATAAAACCTCACAGAGGTCAGGAATCAATGCCTACTCGTCGCTTGTGGACAGAGTGGAAGCTGACTGTAAAGGTCACGACCATGTTGCAGCTGGTATTCCACTACTGCCCTCTGCTGCTCACAAAGCCTGGCCAACATGTGAAACTTCGAGTTCCAGCACGTGCTCATTTTGCACAACAGTTCGTGAGCTGGCAATTGCAAGCGCTGCTGCATCATTGCCAGACCAGTGGCAGCTGTAGATGACTTGTGGAAATGGGCACATATGCACCGCACCTTCACCAGTAGCTCATGCAAATTAGGGTAGGTTTTGAGAAACCGCTGAACCATTAGGTTGAACACGTGGGCTAGGCATGGTATGCATGGGAGCTTGCCGAGTTCCAAAGCCGCCACCAAGTTACGCCTGTTTATCAGACACAACCATGCCTGGTTGTAGGTTGAGTGGCGAGAGCCACAGCACAGTCTGGTCCCTTATCCCCTGTCATAGCTCTGGGGCGGTGTGCTGTTTGCCACCTAAGCAGATCAGTTTAAGGACGGCCTGTTGCCGCTTCCCCACTGCAGTGCTACACTGCTTCCCACTACTTACTGATGTCTGACTAGTGCTGCAAAATGAGAATTTAGAGGTGGAAGTGGAGGCGGAGGAGGAGATAGAGGGGTTGCAGCCACTAACGTAGGTGGCGGCGGAAACCCTGATGGAAGTAGGGCCCTCAATTCTTGGCATCGGTAGCACCTGTGTCATCCCAGGTTACGACTTGCTATCGGCCTCCTAGTGCTATGGCCTGTGGGTGGTATTTGCGCTTTCGTTCAAATTTCTGGGGTATAGACATCTGTATGCTGCGCTGGTACACAGAAGTGGATGTGCTAGCTGATGGTGCTTGCGAAGGTCCAGGTGCATGGCAGGAGGCATCCGGGCCTGCGTCTTGGACAGGGGATTGGCGAGCACGTAACACAGGGGAAGAAGAGGCAGTGTTGTGACCCGCAGACACTGATTGTGGACCGAGGTGTTCGGCCCACCTATTATGGTGCTTTGATGCCAAGTGTCGGACCATGCTGGTGGTGGTGAGGTTGCTAGTATTCACGCCCCTGCTCATTTTGTAATGTCACAGGTTGCAAATGACAATTCTTTTATCGTCCGCACTTTCCTCAAAAAAGTGCCAGACTGTGGAACACCTACCCCTTGGCAAGGGAGATTGCCGCAAGGGAGTTCTCTGGGTAACAGTTGCAGGCCTGTTGGGTGTGGCCTGCCTTCTCCCTTTTGCCACCCCACTGTCTCGTCCAGCCTGTTGCAGTGCTCCGGATCCCACCCCCTCTGTACTGCTGTCCTCGCTCGGCTTGCCATCTTCCCAGGTTGGGTCAGGGACTTCATTGTTCACCACCTCCTCTTCCACTTCCTCACTCTGGTCATCCTCCTAACTTGTTGAACTAACAACAACCTCAGTTATTGACAACTGTGTCTCATCCTCATCATGAACCTCTTGAGACACTAATTACAGTTGACTTATTGGCAACTGTGTCTCATCATCCACCTTCTGAAACACTAATTGCCGCTCCCCACCGTCATCTTCTTCTGACTGTGGATGCTCAAGAATTTGGGAATCAGGGCACAAGATCTCCTCATGTCCCTCTTCAAGCGGGCTTGGCGAGAGGCCCAAATTAAGTAATGGCGATGAAAAGAGCTCCTCGGAATATCCAAGTGTGGGATCACTTGTTTGCCAAGACTCTCCATGGTAGATTGAAGGAGTATCAGGGTGAGTATTCTGTTGACCAGACTCTTGGCTACTGAGACTAGACTTTGTGAAAGATAGGGTGGTGCCTAACCGACTGGAAGCATTATCTGCTGCAATCCAACCGACCACCTGGTCGCACTGGTCTGACTTCGAGAGTGGTGTCCTGCGCCACCCTGCAAACTGGGACATGAAGCTAGGTATCGTGGATGAGTGTATTTCTTGTGCTCTGGCAGCAGGCATAGTTTCACCGCGCCCAGGACCATGGCCTCTGCATTCACCATCAACAGCACGGCCACTTTCCCGTCCCTTACTGCTCACCTTGCGCATATTCAATGTTATATTTGCTTGCAAGTATGTCACACGTACAGTAGTGCAGGTTTTGTAAGTGTATGCGCAAAAAAAATAAACAGAATGTCACAGATATTTTTAGGATGCGCACATGTTAAACAGGAGATGTAGCGCAGATAATGTCGCTGTCCGCAGCATCTATGAAAAAAGTACACCGAAAGACCATTTTAGGATGCGCAAACCTTATAAAGGAGGTATAGCACAAGTATTGTCGCTGTCACCACCGGCTAATAAAAAATTAACTGAATGAATGTCACTGATATTTGAGATGCATAAACGTTATACAGGAGGTATAGCGCAAGTAATCTCGTTGTCACTACCGGCTAATCAAAAATTACACTGAATGAATGTCACTGATATTTCGGATGCACAAACGTTATACAGGAGGTATAGCACAAGTAATGTCGCTGTCACCACCGGCTAATAAAAAATGACACTGAATTAATGTCACTGAAATGTAGGATTTGCAAACGTTATACAGTAGGTATAGCGCAAGTAATGTCGCTGTCACCACCGCCTAATAAAATATTACACTGAATTAATGTCACTGATATTTAGGATTCACAAATGTTATACAGGAGATGGTAATGTCGCTGTCACCAGCAGCCAAACTATGACGCTGAATGTCACAGATATTTAGGCTGCGCAAATGTAAAATAAAAGATGTAGCAGAGGTTATGGTACTAACAATTGCATACAATTTAGCGCAGGTTGCGCTAATAATACATATTGCAGCCAGATGCAACTATAGTCCTTAAAAGGACTTTTGGGTCTCTAACAATTGCATGCAATTTAGCGCAGGTTGTACTAATAATTATAATGCTGCCAGATACAACAATAGTCCTTAAAAAGACTTTTGGGTCTCTAACAAGTTTTTTCCCTAAAATATTACTATTTCACTCCCTACACTATCTGTCCCTTCTTCAGCACAGCTCTCCCTGACTAAAGCCTTTTTTACGCGAACGTGTGACCCCCGTGCCCATGCTGCGGACTGCAAATTGCGGCCCGCAATGCCTGGGCACTGACCGCGGGGCAGCCGCAGTGGATCCCGGACCCATTCACTTGAATGGGTCCGCGATCTGCCCATTCTGCAAAAAGATAGCACATGTTCTATCTTTTTGCGGGACGGAAGTATGGAACGGAACCCCACGGAAGCGCTCCGTAGTGCTTCCATAGTGTTCCATTCCGTCATTCCGTTCTGCACCGCTCTGAATCTCCAGATTTGCGGACACGTTGAAATGAATGTGTCCGCATCCATGATGAGGAATGGCCACGGAACGGTACCTGTGTATTGCGGATCCACAAATGCGGTCCACAATACGGTAACAGGGCGCACGCGTTCGTGTGAAAGAGGCCTAAGACTGAGCCAAACACGTTTCATCGGGTGCTTTATAGCACCCGATGATGCGTTCTGGCCAGCCAATCACTGTAATGCCAGTAACCAACATTGCTACGGCATTACAGTTAAGCCTCTTTCACACGGGCATGTTTTATGCCCGGATAGGATGCGGGTGCGTTGCATGGAATATGCGTGATTTTTCCGCACGTGTGCAAACGTTTGTAATGCGTTTTGCACGCACGTTGGAAAAATCGCCATGTTTGGTACCCAGACCCGAAGCCGGACTTCATCACTGAAGTCCGGTTTCGGGTAGAGTATTCTGGAGAATTTATTATTTTCCCTTATAACATGGTTATAAGGGGAAATAATAACATTCTTAATAAAGAATGCATTGTAAAATGAAGAGGAAGGGGTTAAAAATAAAAAACTTAACTTACCTTAGCCACTTGATCGCGTAGTTGGCGATCTGTATTCTCTCTTCAAGCTTTAGCTACCAGCTAAAGGACCTGTGATGACGTCACATCACATGGTCCAATCACATGGTCCGTGATGGACCATGCGGGAAAATCGCACCGCATCCGCACTTGCTTGCGGATGCTTGCAATTTTCCTGCAGCCCCATTTACTTCTATGCGTAAAAAACACAGAATATAGAGCATGCTGCGATTTTCACGCAAAGCAGGAGTGATGCGTGAAAATCACCGCTCATGTGCACAGCCCCATGGAAATGAATGGGTCCGGATTCAAGGCGGGTGCAATGCGTCCACCTCATGCATTGCACCCGCGCGGAAAACTCGCCCGTGTGAAAGGGGCCTTAGTGGCACTCCAGCGGTTGTGAAACTGCAACTCCCAGCATGCATACTTGCTCTTCTCTCATAGAAATAAATAGAACATGCTGGAAATTGTAGCTTCACAGCAGCTGGAGTGCCATAGGTTGCTGACCCCTGGTCTAGTAGGAAATTAATTACATTAAACACGCTAAACAACTGTTACCAGAAAAACTAAGGCATTTCTTTAAAAGAAATATCGAATCTTTCACTTTGTTTCTCTGCTAATGGTCAAAACCAGATCAAAAGGGTTGATTCAACCTACTGGCTGCTATTCATCTGAAACTTAAATAAGAAAGTGTCTTTAAAACTCCATCAAAATTCAGAAAGTATTTTATCTGTTCTCAATCATTTACTTCATTCACTTTTGAAATGGAGCATTATTTTACATACAATCTGTATTTCCTGAGCTAAATAGACCACTAATTACAACCACAATTTCTTTGATTAAACATATACTTAATTAGCAATGCTAAGCTCTTCTGAGAGCTTCTTATATTTACAGTTGGATAATTCCTTTAGTACTTTTTAATTAAATGTTTTTGTAAGATCCACAGGTTGGTCATGTGCACACTTTGCATAAAAGTTGTACTTTTAGAACCTCACAGGCTCCAAGTGCCATATAATTAATCCTTACTGATTAAATGTTCAAAAAATCATCTCGAATGTGAAGCAATCTTTGCTGCCATGAAATATTGCAGAACGTGATTGTTTTATCTGCTGAAAGTAAATTATAAAGGCCAGAAGTGTTAATTGTTTTGATGAAGCAAGCTGATTACAACATATTCACAAAATAGTCTAGAGTTGTTTGTACCATATAGCAAGCATATACCTCTGAATTAATTTGTTGGAATGGCCATAATCTTTGTGGTTTGCATAAGTACAACAAGTTTTATTAATAGAAATTCAATATTTGCTGTGCTACTCAGGCTTTTTAGATTTTTCAGATTTTTACTCCCAGCATTCCCAGAGCCATAGCTTTTTATTTTTCCACTCTCTTAGGGCTCGTTCACACCAACGTTTTTCGCGTTCCGTATACGGGTGTTTTTTTGCGTTCAGTATACTGTCCGTATACGGAACCATTCATTTCAATGGGTCCGCAAAAAAACGGAATGTACTCCGTATGCATTCCATTTCAGTATTTTGGTTTTTCCGTTTTGCTACATTTTGAGTCATGTCCTATTATTGCCCGCAAATCACGTTCTGTCACTCCATTCAAGTCAATGGGGCCGTAAAAAAACGGAATGCATACGGAATGCATCCGTATGTCTTCCGTATCCCTTCCATTTTTGCAGAAGCATTTGTTGAAAATGTTATGCCCAGACCAATTGTTCAATGCACTAACTGTTAAAACATTATTATATGCTTCTTTTTCCATTTGCGATCCGCAAAAGAACGGATCACAAACGGAAACCATACAGAAACAGAACAGAAGTGAAGCTGAACGGAAACACTACTAAAACCAAAAAAGATCCGTTAAAAAACGGACTGCAAAACCATACAGTAATGTGAACCCTTAGCCATTGAGGGCTTGTTTTTTGCCATAAAAGTTGTACTTTGTAATAATAACATTCTTTATTTTACCGCAAAGTGTTAAATACATAATTGTCACATTTAACAAATATTAGCAGCATAGCAGATAAAGTGCAATGGCAGGGATAAAAAGGGTCTCTCAACCTCCCCCTCCCCCAAACCGGCTGGCATATACAAAATAAACACTTGGAGATAGTTAGAGTTGTACACTCTCACCATACAGACTCACAAGACTTATATAGCGTGTGCATTAAATAAGCCAGAACTACAAATGTTGTCACATCCTCACAAATTGTAAATAGCAGTATAGAATATCCAGCAAAATGCCGCCAATCCAATGCTGTGCCTATATGTACCTACACCTACATGTTACATACCGACAAATAGTTCTGGATCTTAATACCGGAGTGACAACACGGGAACGAGAAGGAGAAGACCCGCAACCCAACGCGCATTTTCGCCGAGCTTCCTCAGTCCCTGACAAAAGTCGCACGTCTTTACAAAAAAGTCGCATGTTCTATTAAAAAGTCCCATAAGATAAGATAAGCATGGTCCCCCCTGTAGTGAAATAGCGAATTTTTTGCGACTTTTTAAATGGTTGCAATAGTAAACATGTCTAGAGATTCATTTACATAAGACAACACGCCCACTTTCACAAAACTGGAGAGCTTAGTGCAGAGCTTGAAAAAGTTGCAAAAAATGCACGATTTTACCGATTGCGCATTTTTTTGCGACTTTTTACCTCCAATAAAGTGACTTTAGCTAATGATAAATCTGGCCCATTGTCTTAACAATGTAAAGTAGTATAAATAGGGGAATTAACATATTTTGCAAGTACTTGCAAATAAAAAAAGTCTTAAATCTTAACCACCTCAGCCCCCCTAGCTTAAAGACCCTTAATGACCAGACCACTTTTAACAATTCTGCACTACACTATTTTCACAGTTTATTGCTCGGTCATACAACTTACCACCCAAATTAATTTTACCTCCTTTTCTTCTGACTAATAGAGCTTTCATTTGGTGGTATTTCATTGCTGCTGACATTTTAACTTTTTTTGATATTGATCAAAAATGATCAAAATTTTTGCAAAAAAATGACATTTTTCACTTTCTGCTGTAAATTAAAAAAAAACACATATCTATATAAATTTTTCTCTACATTTATTATTCTACATGTCTTTGATAACAAAATAATCCAATAAGTGTATATTTATTGGTTTGGGTAAAGGCTATAGTGTTTACAAACTATGGTGCAAAAAAGTGAATTTCCGCATTTTGACTTTCTGAGCACCTGTCATGTTTCCTGAAGTACTACAATGCCCAGACAGTAGAAACACTCCACAAATGACCCCATTTCGGAAAGTAGACACCCTAAGATATTCACTGATCGGCATAGTGAGTTCATGGAAGTTTTTATTTTTTGTTACAAGTTAGCGGAAATGTAATTTTTTTTTTTTCTCCAAAATTTCATTTTCCGCTAACTTGTGACAAAAAATAAAAATTTCCATGAACTCACTAGGCCCCTGAGTGAATACCTTGGGGTGTCTACTTTCTAAAATGGGGTCACTTGTGGGGTATTTATACTGCCCTGGCATTTTAGGGGCCCCTAAAGCGTGAGAAGTAATTTTGAATCAAATGAGTAAAAATAACCTGTGAAATCCTAAAGGTACTCAATGGAATTAGGGCCCCTTTACACATCTTGGCTGTAAAAAAGTGTCACACATGTGGTATTGCCGTACTCAGGAGAAATAGGGCAATGTGTTTTGGGGTGTTTTATTATATATACTCATACTGTGTGTGAAAAATATCTGTAAATGACAAATTTCTCCATTTTTTTATACAAAGTTGTCAATTTACAGAGATATTTCTCTCATCCAGCATGGGTATATGTAAAAATACACCCCAGAACACAATGCCCTACTCCTCCTGAGTACGGTGATACCACATGAGTGACACTTTTTTAAAGCTAAGATGCACAAAGGGGCCCTAATTCCAAGGAGTACCTTTAGGATTTCACAGGGCATTTTTACGCATTTAGATTCCAGGCATGGTGAGTTCGTAGAAGATTTTTTTTTTGGCACAAGTTAGCGGAAATTGATTTATTTATTTTTCTTACAAAGTCTCATATTCCACTAACTTGTGACAAAAAATAAAATTTTACATGAACTCACCATACCCCTCACGGAATACCTTGGGGTGTCTACTTATTAAAATGGGGTCATTTGTGGGGTATTTATACTGCCCTGGCATTTTAGGGGTCTCTAAAACGTGAGAAGAAGTCTGGAATCCAAATGTGTAAAAATGCCTTGTGAAATCCTAAAGGTACTCATTGGAATTAGGGCCACTTTGCGCATCTTGGCTGCAAAAAAGTGTCACTCATGTGGTATTGCCATACTCAGGAGAAGTAGGGCAATGTGTTTTGCAGTGTATTTTTACATATACCCATACTGTGTTTGAAAAATATCTAACTTGTGACAAAAAATAAAATTTTACATGAACTCACCATGCCCCTCACGGAATACCTTGGGTGTCTTCTTTCTAAAATGGGGTCACTTGTGGGGTATTTATACTGCCCTGACATTTTAGGGGTCTCTAAAACAGATTTTTTTTTTATCGCCGCAGCGCTTGTGTAGTGATTGTGCAATGATAAAAAAAAATTAAAAATTTTTGTCACTGTGGCGGGGCGGGCGTGGGTGAACACACGTGTGGGCGACCGATCAGGCCTGATCGGGCAAACACTGCGTTTTGGGGGATGGGTGACTAAGGTGACACTAATACAATTATAGATCTGATTGTGATCAGTTCTGATCACTTAAAGATACTATAAAGTACCAATGCTGATTAGCGCAATGCTAATCAGTGAATGCGGTGCGGTGGGCGCTAACTGACTACCTAAAGGGGCCTAAAAACTAAACTAAACCTAAAAGTCAATACTAGTGAAAAAAAAAAGTGACAGTTTACACTGATCACTTTTTTCCCTTTCACTAGTGATTGACAGGGGTGATCAAGGGGTTAATTGGGGTGATGGGTGGGTGATCTGGGGCTAATTGTGTGTGTGCTTGGTGTACTCACAGTCACATGTGCTCTCTGCTGGGACCAACCGACGAAAAGGACCCAGCAGAGAGCACAGAAGCCATTTAACACATTATATTTATAAACATAATGTGTTAGATGGCTTTTAATTGGATTTTTTAAAAGTCATCAGCCTGCCACCTCTGATCATTGGCTGTCAGGCTGATGACCAACTCCTTCTGAATCTTTTACCACCGCGCAGTGCGCATTGCGCGGCGTCATCTCGCGACTCGCGAGATGACGTGCCGATGCGTCCAGGAGGAACATTCCGGCTGCCCGCAGGACGCACCTCTGCGTTAGGCGGTCGGGAGGTGGTTAAATTGGAGGTCTTTATCATTTCTTGTTCAATGTTAATCCGGAATTTATCTGGGATAGGTGAACAATAGATTTTAATCTAATCCAATATTGAGGCTTTGTTGTAAACCTAATACACCTTGTTTTCTTTGTAGCGTCATCACATGAGCGTAAAAGATTTTCTAGGTTGTTTAAGAGTTGAGACTATAGGTATATAGATACTGTTTGTATTATTGGATGGCTTCTAAATATAAGATTCCCCTTTCTCTTTACTTTAAAATAGATCTTGTTGCTAGAGAGAGAGTAAGGCCCCTTTCACACGGGCGAGTTTTCCGCGCGGGTGCAATGCGTGAGGAGGACGCATTGCACCCGCACTGAATCCGGACCCATTCATTTCTATGGGGCTGTGCACATGAGCGGTGATTTTCACGCATCACTTCTGCGTTGCGTGAAAATCGCAGCATGTTCTATATTCTGCGTTTTTCACGCAACGCAGGCCCCATAGAAGTGAATGGGGATGCGGGAAAATCGCAAGCATCCGCAACCAAGTGCGGATGCGTTGCGATTTTCCCGCATTGTTGCTTAGCAACGGGACCCAATCTCTATTATTTCCCTTATAACATGGTTATAAGGGAAATAATAGCATTCTTAATAAAGAATGCATTATTAAATGATGAGGAAGGGTTAAAAATAATAAAGTTAACTTACCTTAGCCACTTGATCGCGTAGTCGCGATCTGTCCTCTCTTTCCCTGCAGCATCGATGATCTAAAGGACCTGTGATGATGTCACATCACATGGCTCAATCACCTGCTCCATCACTATGGTGATGGAGCATGTGATTGGTCCATGTGACCATGTGACATCATCCAAGGTCCTAATCACTATCCTCAGGCTGTGGATAGTGCTTATGATCTTGGATGATGTCACGTGGTCACATGGACCAATCACATGCTCCATCACCATAGTGATGGAGCAGGTGATTGAGCCATGTGATGCTGTGACATCATTACAGGTCCTTTACATCTTTCAAGCTAACGGAGAGGAGGCCGGGCTTCACGATCAAATGGAACAGGTAAGTAATTATTAGTTTATTATTTTTAACCCATTCTGCACCGGGTTCAACATTAGGGAGATGGCCAAGGGTATTATTTTACATTATAACTATGTTATAATGTGAAATAATACCAGCGGGACAATTTCTGACCCAAACATGCACTTCTGTGAAGAAGTGCAGGTTCGGGTCTG
Source organism: Bufotes viridis (assembly GCA_033119425.1). Lineage (NCBI taxonomy): Eukaryota > Metazoa > Chordata > Amphibia > Anura > Bufonidae > Bufotes > Bufotes viridis. Next base: position 236,930,600 of record CM065590.1, read on the forward strand.
GGTACCAAAAGTGCCGATTTTTCTCCCGCGCGTGCAAAACGCATGACAGCGCTTTGCACTCGCAGGGAAAAATCGCGGCGATTCCCGCAACGCACCCGCACTGTTTGACGGAGTGCACCCGCAACGCCCGTGTGCAAGAGGCCTAAGGCTCTGTTAATCCCCTGCTACCCATTCTCCATTCTGTTTCCTTGATGTCTACCTAATGTTCTTTCTATTTCCTCTTCCTTTTGATGTTCTATATTTAGGACTGCATTGTATCTGGCAAAGTTTTTGACATTTTACCTCATGTTTACTGTTTTGCCTCTGTATCACTGTTCTTATAAATCAAATTATATATTTAAATAGATGCTTGTATGACTTAGTATGACTACTGTATTATGTGAATGATATTTGCAAAAAGTGAAAAGCAGAAACATGCAAATAAATAAATATGTTATAAGTATTATCTTTAAAATATTTTAAGTGGACCTCTCAGATCCTGGGAAGGCATTTCTATTATTGTAAAATAATGCATTATAACTAGATCAAGTACTCTTGTTATGTGGAAATCTGTGCATTGCTGTATATTTTGGGTTCGTACTGGACTTTAGGGTTTTTGGTACCCAGACCCAAACATTTCCATAAAAGTTTGGGTTCGACTTCGTTGTTAGGCTGTTTAATAAAGCTTGTTGAAAGGCTGCAGGGCAGCCAATCAACAAGCGTTTAAGATGTGTGGCCTTAGAAGCCATTACAGCCATGCCTACTAATGGCATGGCTGTAATTAGACAGTGCAGCATATGACCCAGCCTCTATATAAGCTGGAGTCATGTAGCGCCGCACGTCACGTCAGCTCTTACTAGTGTAGGGATCGGATGCTGTTGCTGTGAGGGAGAGATTAATGATGAATCTGATATCAGAGCATGGAGTTAAGTCTGTGATCTACAGCGATTTTTTTTTGTGGGTGCAGTGCAACATTTTGTACCCTGTCCTAAGCCCAGTGACACAGAAAAATAAGTTTTAATCCATCTGTTAGTTAGGTGGGTGTTGGCGGCCATTTTGTGCAAGTGCAGTGCACTTGCACCTGCTTATGTGCCAGGAACAATAATTTAATCCTGCTTTTTGTAGTTCAGTGGGCAACATATGCCCATTTTTTAAGTGCACCTGCATTTCATATGTGCCAGCACTAAAATGGCTGTAAAATAGCCCTGTAGAGGGCTAGAGGCCTGCAAAAGGCAGCAAAATGTAGGTAAACGCCCTGCAAACAAATGTGGATAGGGAAATGACCTAAAATAACATAAAATACATAAAAATAATATATAAACATTCTAAACCTGTGCCCAAGTGATTGACAGTGGCACCTGCCACCCAGCAAACAGAGGATGTGGAGGCAATGCCACCACATTTGGCACCGTCACCAAGCATCCCCACTGAATCCCATGGAAGTGTTCAGCTATCAGCTGTCTATCTCCCAAACACTGGAGATACAGAGAAATAGAAAGAGGAAGTACCCCCCTACCCACCCACAATCCCTGGCTCTAAATGCCTTGTTTTCAAAATTCCTGGTCCCTTGAAATGCTGTCATTCTGTTTGGTGGACAGTTTTAAAAACCTTATGGCGGTGGCTGTCCCACAGTACGTGGATCCAAGCTGCCACTACTTTTGCAGGCGAGCCACCCCTTCCCTGCACAACCAAGTGGCAGGCAAAATCAGGTGTGAACTGCGCAACGCCATCTATGGCAAGATCCACATAACAACCGATACATGGACCAGTAAGGTACGGACTGGGACGTTATATCTCTCTTAACAGCACACTGGAAAAATGCAGTGGCGGCTGGGCCTGAGGCGCACAGCATTTTTGCGAATGTCCTTCTGCCCCATAGGATTGGAGGGCATTTCTCTTTGCCTCCTGTTACCTCTTCCTCCTCCTCCTACTCAGCTTCCTCCTCCTCCTCTACCACCCCCTCATCCACTCAGCATAACAACTTCACCACCCACAGCAGCACAGCCAGGGGGAAACGACAGCAGGCTGTTTTAAAACTTGTGTTTTTGTGGGACATACCCCACATCTCGCAGGAGCTTTGGACAGGCATGGAACAACAGACCGATGATTGGTTGGTGCCACTGAGCCTCCAGCCCGGCCTGGTGTAGTGCGCTAATGGGCAAAATATAATAGCAGGTCTGGGCCTAGCCGGATTGACGCACATCCACTGCCAGCCACATGTGCTGAATTTGGGGTGCAGATATTCCTGAACAACAGACAGTGAAAATCAATTCAGTTAATCGACCACACACAACACCCCCACCTCGAATTTCACTCAAACCATTAACAAACTATTTACAAATTTACTTAAAAACATATTAAAATAACTATAATGCAGCTATACTAACTATATAAACAAACAAAACTATATACACGCCTTATCCTTAACTTAAGGCCAATGGCATCCAAGTGGCTCGGAGGGTGGGTTCCTTTACCAACATAGGCCCTGGCCTGGAACACAATTGTCCAGCCAGGGCACAGATCTGGAGGATGAGGAGTAGGAGGAACAGTGTTCTCAGCAGGGTGGCACCCAAGCCAGCTCACGGGCAGCTGGGTCACCACAAGCACCACAGAAGGCTGGGTTAGCATTGGCGAAATGTGGGACATGCCACAACAACCTGTACCACCAACAGATCTGTAACGTCTTAGCAGGAGGCAGCATTTCAGCAACATGGTGGAAGAGTACTCGTACTGACTGATGGGTTTGCCCAGGGGTGTAGCTACAGGGGAAGCAGGGGAAGCTACTACTTTGGGGCCCTGACCTAGAAAGGGCCCATCCGGGATTAGGAGGAGGAGTACTAAAAGACTTTGTCAGGGCCCCCTCAACAGTATTATACAATAAAATTATATACAGTGGCAGTATAGACAGTGTAGAAAGTGGATGGAAAATTAACCCAAACAGCCTCACACCCTACACACTCAACAACCCCCCCCCCCCTTTCACTCAAACCATTAACAAACTATTTACAAATTTATTTAAGAACTTATTAAAATGACTATAATGCAGCTAAACTAACTATATACACAAACAAAACTATATACACACCTTATTCTTAAATTAAGGCCAGCCAAATACAATTGGCTTCCTGCACCAACATAGGCCCTGGCCTGGAACACAATTGTCCAGCCAGGGCACGGTTCTGAAGGATGAGGAGGAGGAGTAGGAGGGACGTTGTGGGATACAGAGGACACAGACGATACACCTCCCTCAAAGAGGACAGCTTGTCCTTGCCTCTGGGCAGCCTGGCACACATGAGGGACTACATGCTGCAGTGCATGCGCAACGACCGCCGAGTTACTGCCACATTCTAACTTGTGCTGATTACTGGGTGGCCACCCTGCTGAATCCCCGTTACAAGGACAACGTGCCGTCCTTAATACCCTCACTGGAGTGTGATAGGAAGATGCGCCCGCCAGTAGACACAATGCTGATGGCATTCACACCTGACACCGGGGACTCAGTGGAAGCACAAGGTAAAGGCAGAGAAGGAGGAGAAAGAAGTCGCCAACGCAGCTGGGTCACCACCAACACTTCAGAAGCAAGGGTTATCATGGGAAAAATGTAGAAAAGCTTTGTCATCACGCCACAACTAGAGATGTCGCGAACATAAAATTTTCCTTTCGCGAACCGTGAACGCGAACTTCCGTGAATGTTCGCGAACGGGCAAACCGGGCGAACCGCCATAGACTTTAATAGGCAGGCGAATTTTAAAACCCACAGGGGGACTCTTTCTGGCCATAATAGTGATGGAAAAGTTGTTTCAAGGGGACTAACACCTGGACTGTTTCATGCCGGAGGGGGATCCATGGCAAAACTCCAATGGAAAATTACGTAGTTGATGCAGAGTTTGGTTTTAATCCACAAAGGGCATAAATCACCTAACATTCCTAAATTGTTTGGAATAACGTGCTTTAAAACATCCATTGTGTGTATACGATCAGGTATGATGTTGTATCGATCAGGTAGTGTAAGGGTTATGCCTGCTTCACAGTGACAGACCAAACTCTGACAGGCCAAACTCCCCGTTTAACGCACCACAAACAACCGCAAACAGGCCATTTGCACAACCGCAAACTCCCTATTTGCACAAGGTTGGATACCAAGCTAGACATGTCCCATTCCTTGTCCTTACTGACGTCATTGAAGGTCTCTTTCTCCACCCAGCCACGTACAACATCAAGGGTCCATGAAAGGTGACAACAAGCTCCCTGGGGCGCCTGCTGTGGTTGTTTTTCCACCTCCTCAAAGCCCCCTTCCTCCTCTGACTCCTCTTCTTGAGACTCCTCTCTCTGCGTTGACGACAAGGCTGCTTCTGGTGGTGATGGTGACCACAACTCTTCCTCTTCATGCTCATCTACGGCCTGATCCAGCACTCTTCGCAGGACATGCTCCATAAAAAACGCATATGGGATGAGGTCGATGATGTTGCCTTGTGTTTGACTGACCAGGTTTGTCACCTCCGCAAAAGGACGCATGAGCCTACAGCCACTGTGCATGAGCGTTTAGTAACGCGGCCAAAAAATACCCAGCTCCGCAGAGGCTGTCCTATTTTTCTTAAATTAAAAAAATCTGTTCTTACCAGTTTAATCTCTGTTTTGTCCCCTATCAGGGGCCGTGTATGGAATAGATTTTAGGAACCGGGAGATGGAAAAAGATGGCTGGTCGGTCCTCTTCCTTCCAATTTGAGGCACTGCGCGTGCGCCGTGCAATGTACTGTGACACCCTATATGAGTATTGTGTTAAGTAGTACTATTCCTAACAGTTTAATTCCTGTTACATCCCCTATCAGGGGACGTGTATCGAGAAGATTTTAGGAACCGGGAGATGGAAAAAGATGGTTGGTCGGTCCTATTCCTCCCAATTTGGGGCACGGCGCGTTAAGTGACCCAGAAAACAATGATTCTGCAGTGTGGGCCCATTGTTGGCCTAGTAGGCTTTAATGATCACCTTAGATGATCACAAAGAAAATTAATGTTTTTTCTATGAAAAATTATCCAGCCGATCGCGTTTGGTCTGTTCACAATGAAGCAACGAGCTTATCATCTGGGGTGTGCCAACATCGCCAACACACTCATAGAGGTGATCGCTTCATTGTGATACGTAAGCCCCTTCACCAGAACAAGCTAACGATCACGAAGGGGAATTGACACATGTATGTGCCTTTTTTTTTTTGCAGCCACAGTGCAGCACCAGAGGCCAGAAAAATTAGGCATGTACACATGCCTGAAAAATTAGGTATTGTTGCAGCCGCTGCAGAAAGTGTACTAAAACATAGCGGCTTGAACCCTAGTTGGTGGCACAGAAGTCACGCAAGTCATCCAGCATGCAGAGATTAAATACAGCAGCGTGGGGACCATTTTTAGCCCGAGGCATCTCATCAGGCCGTTTTTAGTCAAATGTATCCCCCACTGTCAGTCCCTTCGGTATCCACGCCTCATTCATCTTAATAAAGGTGAGGTAATATAGACATTTTTGACCTAGGCGACTTCTCTTGTCGGTGACAATACCTCCTGCAGTGCTGAAAGTCCTTTCGGACAGGACACTTGAAGCTGGGCAGGCCAGAAGTTCTATCACAAATTGGGATAGCTCAGGCCACAGGTCAAGCCTGCACACCCAGTAGTCAAGGGGTTCATCGCTCCTCAGAATGTCGATATCTGCAGTTAAGGCGAGGTAGTCTGCTACCTGTCGGTTGAGTCGTTCTCTGAGGGTGGACCCCGAAGGGCTGTGGCAATGCGTAGGACTTAAAAAGCTCCCCATGTCCTTCATCAACAACACGTCTGTAAGGCGTCCTGTCCATGCCGGCGTGGTCATGGTAGGAGGAGGATTACTTTCACTTCTTCCCCTGTTAGATTCCCGTTGTGCTGTGACATCAGCCTTATACGCTGTGTAAAGCATACTTTTTAACTTGTTTTGGAACTGCTGCATCCATTCCGACTTTCGCTAACTCGGTAACATTTCAGCCACTTTCTGCTTATACCGGGGGTCTAGTAGCGTGGCCACCCAATACAGGATGTTCTCCTTCAGCCTTTTTATACGAGGGTCCCTTTAACAGGCATGACAGCATGAAAGAGCCCATTTGCACAAGGTTGGATGCCGAGCTACTCATGTCCCGTTCCTCGTCCTCACTGATTTCATTGAAGGTCTGTTCTTCCCCCCAGCCACGTCCAACACCACGGATCCCAGATAAGTGACAACAATGAGCACCCTGGGATGCCTGCTGTGGTTGGTCTTCCTCCTCCTCAAAGCCACATTTCTCCTCTGACTCCTCTTCCAGCGTTGCCACAGGTTTAGCGAGCGATGATGATAAGGCTGGTTCTGGTGATGGTGACCGTAACTCTTCCTCTTCACGCTCATCTACGGCTTTATCCAGCACTCTTCGCAGGGCATGCTCCAGGAAGAAAACAAATGGGATGAGGTCACTGATGGTGCCTTCGGGGGGACTGACTAGGTTTGTCACCTCCTCAAAAGGACGCATAAGCCTACAGGCATTGCACATTAGCGTCCAGTAACGTTGCAAAAAAATACCCAGCACCGCAGAGGCTGTCCTAGCACCCCAATCATACAAATACTCGTTGACGGCTTTTTCTTGTTGGAGCAGGCGGTCGAACATTAGGAGCGTTGAATTCCAACCTGTCGGGCTGTTGCAAATCAAGCACCTCAATGGCATGTTGTTTCATTTAGAAGATTGGGTGTCCTGTGTAAGCCAGTCAACTATGTCCTCAGACTTTTTCGAGTTCAGGGTATGTGGCCTCTGAACACTGGGCATTATTCTAGGGCCAAAGGAAATCACAGCACCATGACCACAACGGCCCTTGCGGGGTGGCCTGCCTCTGCCTGTCACTTTTTTTTTGATTAGTGGTTCTATGCGTGCAAGGTACTGTGCCACCCTATATAAGTGGTGGGCAGTGGGCACAGTACAGTCTGTGGGCCTGACACACACTGGCAGGCAACTGAAATTATATTAAAGGGTAGAAATGAAATTACTTTTTTATCTGCAAGGTACTGTGCCACCCGATATGAGTGGTGGGCACTGGCAGTGGGCACAGTACAGTCTGTGTGGGCATGACACACACTGGCAGGCAACTGAAATTATAATAAAGGGTAAAAATTAAATGACTTTTTTATCTGCAAGGGACTGTTCCACCCTATATGAGTAGTGTGCACACAGTACAGTCTGTGGGCCTGCGGCCTCTCACATATGGGCAGGCAACTGCAATATAAGATATATGTATATATATAAAAAAAAAAGCTGACTGATGTACAAGCCCTAAAAAGGGCTATTCGGGGTGCTGTAAGGACGCTGTCCTTACAGCAGCTGAGTCTTTGAGGACTGGAGTGGACACAGAACACTAGTAGCTAACGCTTTCCCTAGAATCCTTACATTAATTCAGCAGCAGCAGCACTCTCCCTGCTCTAACTAACACTGCAGCTTTAGAATGAATCTAAGATGGATGCTGTCCTTGCTTTTTGATAGGAGGTGGGAGGGTCTGGGAGGGAGGGTATGCTGATTGGCTGGAATGTGCCTGCTGACTGTGAGATACAGGGTCAAAGTTTGCTTAATGATGATGTATAGGGGGCGGACTGAACATTGCATATGTTCGCCCGCCGCGGCGAACGCGAACGCGCGATGTTCGCTGGGAACTGTTCGCCGGCGAATATTTCTGGACATCTCTAGTGGTGGGTCACTCTATGAGCATCCTGAGATAGGATGTGGGATTCTTGAATGCCTACAATGTCAGCGTGCAGTTGAATTGCCTCTCTCCACATATATGAGCATTTTTGAGGGCTGTTAAAGGGAGTCTTTCACCTAATCTGAGCCTTTTGGACCGCTCAGATCAGGTTATAGACTCCTGTGCCCTAATTCCAATAGCACCTTTATTTCTGCTGTCCCTCGACGAGATGTTCCAAAAAAGACTTTTCAAAGTTATGCTAATTTGGTCCGGAAGGTGCCCAGGAGCGGCGTTACTGCCGATGTGCCCAGAAATCCACACCCCTTTCACCCCTCTGGCCCGCCTTCCTTTCCTATTATTACCTTCTCCTCTCTCACAAATCCCGTGCCTGCTGGAGGAAAGACGATGCTGCGCTGACCCGCTCCTTTTTTGGCTTCACTGCAGTCCTCTGCGCATGTGCTGGTCCATAGTTTGAAATCCAGTGGCACGGGCAGAAATAACCGGCGCATGCGCAGAGGACTGCAATGAAGCTAAAAAAGGGGCGGGTCAGCGCAACATCGTCTTTCCTCCAGCAGGCATGAGATTTGTGAGGGAGAGGAGGAGGTAATAATAGGAATGTAGGGCGGGCCAGAGGAGTGAAAGAGGTGTGGATTTCTGGGCACATCGGCAGTAACGCCGCCCTTGGGCATCTTCCGAAACTAATTACCATAAGTTTTAAAAGTCTTTTTTGGAACATCTCTTCGAGGGACTGCACAAATAAAGGTACCATTTGAATTAGGGCTCAGGAGTCTATAACCTGATCTGAGCAGTCTAAAAGGCTCAGATTAGGTGAAAGACTCCCTTTAAGGCCCTTAACATTAAGGGACATTATTTTGATCACCATATGAACAGAATAAGGGTGCTATGGATTCCTTGGCCTCCAAGGGGACGTCTTTTATCCAGAGCGGGTAGGAAGCCTAAATGTACATTGAACCAGTAGCGGAGGTTTGTTGTTCCCTCAGAAGATCCAGCTGCAGAACAGTAGACACATATGTTAACAACATAGAAAAAACAATAGAAGAAGTATACACACTTAAATCTTAGGTGCCTACCTAGTGAATAAACAGCTGGTAATGGCAAGTAATATGTCGGCATCCTATAGTTGGATGCATAGTTATTATGGAGCAAAGGTAGTGTTGACATCTTGGATAGGCGCTACTCCTTGGCACTATTAATGGTTAAAGTGAATTCAATATTTGGTCCCTCGACGGGCTCCAACGGCTCCATTCCTGTTCCAATGGCTGCAGTGAACGGTTATTTAGAGAACTGGGTTCTGCCACTGAAATGTTCCAGGTTCCTTGGAGCTTCTTACCCTCCTCCATCGTGGAGATGATATGCTGTTTCACATTCGTGATGTAGTAGAATTTTCACTGGGAATCCCCATTTATACGCCATTTTGTGCTTTCTCAGAGCTGAAGTAACCGGGGCCAACACGCTGGGTTGTCTAAGAGTAGCTGCTGACAAATCTGTATACAGTTTTACCGTATGATAAGGTACAGGCAGATCTGGTTGCCTTCTTGGTGCAGCTAAGACCGCCTCTTTGATATGGTAGAAATGTAAGCATACCAAAGTGTCTCTGGGTGTCGAATCAGACAAATGGTGGGGCTTCGGAATTTTGTGAGCCCTATCGATGGTGAGGTCTAAGTCGGAACTTGGGGGAAGCAAATGTTTGAGGAGGGTTTGTAAGTATGAGGTTATCTCAGATGGCTGTATGTCCTCCAGTATCCCCCTGAATTTGATGTTATTCTGCCTGGAGAGGTCCTCCAGGTCGGTGAGTTTTGCCTTTATATAATCCAGGTCAGACAGTGTCTCTTCAAGGGATTCTATAAGCAGATTATGCAAAGAGGCAAATTCGCCCATTTTAAATTCCACATTTGACTCCCGGGATTTTACCTCCGCAATAGAGGCTTTTTGGTGGGTGAGAAGAGCAGAGAATTCCTGCTGGAGGGAAGAGTTGAAGGCAATCCCCGAAGCAGGTTGCTTAGATGTGGGGAAGGTTTGTAAGGCGCTGTTTAAATGGCCTTCCTTCCCAGGCCTACCTCCAGTGCAGCAGGGTTAAGTGTCTGCGACTCCTGTGGCCGCGGGCTCCTGTCAGGCGGGGATTGAGAAGGTGCAGGAGATCCACTGGTCCCTTCCAGAGAAGCATCCCCCACTGGGCTTCTGCTTGGCAGTGCGGGGAGCCAGCCGAAGAGGAGGAACGCAGTCTTGAGTGAGTTCCTTGCAGCGTGCGGCGAAGAAGAAGGCGCTGGACTCTGCTGAGAAGATGGCTGCCGCTCAGGTTTTGCGCCGCCCGCACTTTTGTCAGCAAAAAACAACAGCTTTCCTTGCTTCTGGAGCGGTTTCTTCCCTCTGGGCATGTCTGCAGATTACGGGTGTAGATGCAGGCTTGTAGAAAGCAAATAGGAGTCGAGGGGTTGATTTATCACGAAGCTTAGTGCCGGAGCTCTGAATCAAGCAGCCATTCCACTCAGTAGCCAAGCCACGCCCTAAAATCACTTTTTTTTTTTTGCTAGAAAGTACCTTTGCGGCCTGCACTGCATTTTTGATAGTGAAAGAAAATCAGTAAATCCAGCTCTTAGATTGTGGTTGGACATTTTCACAGTTATCAGGCCAGTCATTCACAAGTGGCTTGGTGGGTGTGTTCCTGCTGCACTGCATACCTGACAGGGAAATATATTCTGTAAATTTGGCATTTAGATTGCTGGGTGATCTGTACCCCTTTTTTCTTTCAAACTACCCCTGCACTGCATACCTGACTGGGAAATATATTCTGTAAATTCGGCAGCGTTTAGATTGCTGGGTGATCTGTACCACTTTTTTCTTTCAAAGTACCCCTGCACTGCATACCTTATAGGGAAATATATTCTGTAAATTCGGCGGTGTTTAGATTGTTGGGTGATCTATACCCCTTTTTTCGTTCAAAGTACCCCTGAACTGCATACCTGACTGGGAAATAAATTTAGTAAATCCTTCTGTTAGTTTGGTGGGTGAACGCAAAGAATAAAGAGAGTGTCAAATAAGGGATGTGGCCCTGGTCGTGGTGCTGCTGGTGTTTGTGGAGTTCCTTTTGCAGGGAGAGGACGTGGTCGATCTGTGCCAGCTACACGCACAAATGAGAAAGGCTTGTATGACGAAATGCGTCCTGGTTATAGGACACTTTCTGGAAAATGAAATAAAGAAACACGTACAGACAATAGGAGATTGGGTGGCTGACAGTGCTTCCAGTTCCTTTACATTGTCTCCCACCTGGTCCCCTGCTGAAAGCGCAGAGTTGACACCTGCAGCCCATGACATCTGTCTTTCACCTCATCCTCTTGCAAATCAGACAAGCAGTCTGAGCCCCAAGTCATGCAGCAGTCTCTTATGCTTTTTGATGACTGCTGGCATGGTTTCCGTGGGCCATCCACATAGCCATGCCCCAGAAGTGGAAGAGATTGAGTGCACTGATGCCCAACCACTTATGTTTCAGGATGTGGACATGGGAGGACCACCGCAGTACGTCTCTGATGATGACAAAACACAGGTGCCAACTGCTGCACCTTTATGCAGTGTGCAGACCGACAAGGAGGGCAGGGGTGAAGAGTGGGTGGAAGATGATGTGGATGATGAGGTGGTCCTAGACCCCACATGGAATAAAGATCATGCGAGTGACGTGTGCAGTTCGGAGGAAGAGGTAGTGGTCGCACAGAGCCACCAGCACAGCAAAAGAGGGAGGTGGGTGCAAAAGCAGAGCGGCCATCCCCTAGACAGTACGACTGCTACTGCCCACCGCATCCAGGGACTGAGCACACCAAAGCCAACTCCAAGGAGTTCCCTGGCATGGCTGTTCTTCAGACAATGTGCTGATGACAAGACACACGTGGTTTGCACGCTGTGCAATCAGAGCCTGAAGCGAGACATAAACATTCTAAACCTGTGCACAACCTGTATGACCAGGCATCTAAATGCAAAGCACGACCTGCAGTGGAGTAAACACCTTAAAAACCCAGAAAGGTCTCAGGCTCCTTCTGCTCCCTCTTCTGCTGCAGTCTCAGCCTCTTTCTCCCCCTCTGGAGTGACAGTGGCAACTGCCACCCAGCAAACAGAGTATGTGGCAGCAACGCCACCACGTCCATCACCGTCACCAAGCATCTCCACCATGTCCCATGGAAGTGTTCAGCTGTCCATTTCCCAAACACTGGAGAGAAAGAAGAAGTATCCTCCTACCCACCCGCGATCCTTGGCCCTGAATGCCAGCATTTTAAAATTCCTGGCCTTTGAAATGCTGTCATTCCATCTGGAGGAGATGGACACTTAACCACCGATACGTGGACCAGTAAGCACGGTCAGGGACATTATATCTACCTAAAGGAACACTGGGTAAATGCATGCCTGAGGCAGATAGCAAATTGGCGCATGTCCTTCCGCCACCGAGGATTGAAGGGCATTTCTCTTTGCCTGCAATCAAATGCCTAACTAACTGGGACAAAGTCCTGAAAAACAAAAATGCAGCCACAAAATGTGATATTTTTAAAAGCATCCTAAAATCTAATTGTAAGAGGTACATACCTTATGGGAATAAAAGGTTAGGGGACAAGACAATAACAATATGGATAAATAAAACTGTAAAGAAAGCAATAAATGACAAAAGAAAGCATTTAAATCACTAAAACAGGAGGGTAGTGAGAAAGCACTGAAAAGCTATAAAGAAAAAAATAAAATATGTAAAAAACAAACTAGAGACCGAGAGATTAATTACCAAAGAGAGCAAAACTAACCCTAAAATGTTTTTCAATTATATAAATGGTAAAAAGTAAAAATCTGAAGGTGTTGGCCCTTTGCAGAGTAATGAGGGGGGAGTTGCAGAGAGTGATGAGGAGAAAGCAAAGCTATTAGATATTTTTTTCTCCACTGTATTCCCTGAGGAAAATAAACTGTCAGATGAAATGCAGACTGTAAAAGTAAATTCCCCATTAAAAGTGCCCGTCTGACCCAGGAAGAAGTATAGCGGCGTCTTAAAAAGATTAAAATAGACAAATCGCCAGGACCAGATGGCATACTCCCCCGTATTCTAAGAGAATTAAGTAATGTCATAGCCAGACCCTTATTTTTGATATTTACGGACTCTATAATGATAGGGAGTGTTCCACAGGAATGGGGCACAGCAAAGTTGTGCCAATATTCAAAAAGGGTCCAAAAACAGAGCCCGAAAACTATAAGCCAGTAAGTTTAACATCTGTCATGGGTAAACTGTTTGAAGGTTTTCTAAGAGATGCTATATTGGAGTACCTCAATGAAAATATGCAAATAAGGCCATATTAGCATGGCTTCATGAGGGATTGGTCATGTTAAACTAAGTTAATCAGTTTCTATGAGGAGGTAAGTTCTAGACTTGACAGCGGCGAATCTATGGATATCATATATCTGGACTTCTCCAAAGCATTTGACACTGTACCGCATAAAAGGTTAGTATATAAAATGAGAATGCTCGGACTGGGAGAAAATGTCTGTATGTGGGTAAGTAACTGGATAGAAAACAGAGGGTGGTTATTAACGGTACACACTCAGATTGGGTCACTGTCACTAGTGGAGTACCTCAGGGGTCAGTATTGGGCCCTATTCTTTTTTTAATATATTTATTAATGATCTTGTAGAAGGCTTGCACAGTAAAATATCATTTTTTAAACATTACACTAAACTGTGTAAAGTTATTGACACGGAAGAGGACAGTATACTGCTACAGATGGATCTGGATAGATAGGAGACTTGGGCAGAGAAGTGGCAGATGAGGTTTAACACTGACAAAGGTTAAGCACATGGGAAGTATTAATGCAAGTCACCCGTATGTACCAAATGGTAAAACACTAGATAACACTGACATGGAAAAGGACCTAGGAATTTTAGTGAACAGTAAACTAAGCTGTAGAAACCAGTGTCAGGCAGCTGCTGCCAAGGCCACTAAGATAATGGGTTACATTAAAAGGGGCATAGATGCCCGTGATGAGAACATAGTCCTAGCACTTTACAAATCATTAGTCAGACCACAAATGGAGTACTGTTTACAGTTCTAGGTTCCTGTGAACGAGGCAGACATAGCAGAGCTGGAGAGGGTTCAGAGGAGGGCAACTAAAGTAATAACTGGAATGGATGGATTACAGTACCCTGAAAGATTATCAAAATTAGGGTTATTCACTTTAGAAAAAAGACAACCACCAGGGGGAGATCTAATAACAAAGTATAAATATATCAGGGGTCAGTACAGAGATCTCTCTCATCATCTATTTATCCACAGGACTGTGACTTTGACAAGGGGACATCCTCTGTGTCTGGAGGAAAAAGGGTTTGTACACGAACATAGAAGAGGATTCGTTACGGTAAGAACAGTGAGACTATGGAACTCTCTGCCTGAGGAGGTGGTTATGGTGAGTTCACTAAAAGAGTTCAAGAGGGGCCTGGATGTATTTCTGGAGTGTAATAATATTACAGGCTATAACTACTAGAGAAGGATCGTTGATCCAGGGATTTGGAATACTCTAGCTGCCACTATTCCAAATGGAAAAAGAACATTCCGTTTGGACAAATAAAACGTATTCGTCGAAACTGTTCTGATAATAAAACTTTAACAAAACAAATACAGATTTTAAAAGACCGTTTTCTAGCTAAAGGTTACCCTAAAGGACTCATCAAGACCTCAACAAAAAGAGTTCTAGAACTTGATCAAAGAGAAGCCCTCCAACCATCTACAACAAAACCTACAAAACAAAATGATCATCAATTTAATTTAATTACACGATATATTACCAAACATTGGGGAATATTGCAGGGCGACCAGATCCTGAACAAAATTTTACCGAAACAACCATCCATTACGTTCAGGAGAGCACAAACCCTTAAAAGGGTCATCAAGCGAAAAGTACTTACACATAGTGGGTCGAGACATTTTTCCGAACAGCATGAAGGAATCTCCACGGGGCTGCGTGTCACTCCCCTAGAGGTCGTCCCATCTTCTTACCAACAATTGTGCCAAAAAGAGATGTTTTGGATCTATTCACTCAACACCCTTTCCCTGTTTGGACTTAATGAATCTTTGGAATACACAAACTATTGAGTCCTACATTTTACATAGAGTACTATCCTGTTACACCCACATACAAATGACTGGTGGGAGATACATCAATTTTTCGTACAATTGTTTGTATACTTTTTTATTTTAGATATATACATCTCATGATTATATTTCTCTGTTTTAAACAACTTCCCATACTTCGCCATTGCATATCCCGCTCTACATATATCTGTATATATTTACCTATTTATATATATTTATGTGTTTTATATACTTTTTTAAAAACAAAAAAACTTGACGGAATATATACTTTTTTGTATTGAACACATATTCTTTTTAAATCTGGAGAATTTTATACACTTGGTTTTATGTGTATATATTTATGTATTTATTTATATATTTTTTTGACAGATAGGTGTCATTTGTTCACATGTATCACTTTTTCATGTAATATACTATTTTTTATTATTAATATTATCCTTTTGGTTAGACATAAGACCTTACATAAATATACGGTTATATTTTATCATTTACAATTTTTTCGATTTTTATATTTCTCTGCCCATTCTAGGAATAGTTAATAGAGACTCCCTGTAGTGCACATATATAGCCGATCACATGATTTGGCCTCTACTGCACTCACTTTGAAATTGCCGGCTCACTGGAGCGCATCCCTCGACTACTGTGCATGTCCGCCACTTCCGGACGTTTGGAGCGCATTCCTTGCGTTCCACGGGCACCGGAAGTTTGAGCGCATCCCTCTACTACTGCGCATGTCCTCTACTTCCGGCCTTTTGGAGCACATTCCTTTCGTTCCACGGGCACCGGATGTTAGAGCGCATCCCTCTACTACTGCGCATGTCCTCTACGTCTGGCCTTTTGGAGCACGTTCCTTGCGTTCCACGGACACCGGATGTTTGAATAAGCGCCTCCGATTTGGCGGAGCATCCCTCCGCCTCCCTTATTGCCTACCAATGTATGGTCTTCACATACATATATTCTACACCACACGTATGTCCCTATTTTTCCTGATTATTAATCATTTAATTTTATACTTTTCTAGCTATTAGATATAGTCTGTGGTTACATCGATACGTCACTTCCGGTGCGTTCCACACTGGAACGCATCCGATACCCGGAAGTGTCGTTTTTTCAAATCGCTTTTGGCGCCTTTTTGCTCTTTTTAAACCTCACTGTGTACTGTATAATTTATCTATTGTTCCTGATGAAGGGGTCCCCTACTGGAAAACCCCATTGCTCTGGCTTCATGTGAATAAAGGAATGAACCTGAAGCACCAGAGTGACTACCGTCTTTCCTAACAATTCTACAAGCGACCCAGGTGCAGAAGGCGGTGGTGTGGGTGTCTTGAGTTTATCCCACATTACCCCTCCTGGGTGAAGTGAGTTACCATATATTTGTTTTTAATGGGTTTTACTATTAATTTTTAAGTTTTATTTATGTGAGTATCACCATCTCCCTACAATACCAGGTGCACTATGGTTAAATCCTATTATCTGTATTACGAAATTTAAAATCATCCATTCTGTGGTCTATACCACTACTAGTTGGTTACTATTGCTCAGCTGTACTGGATTTTGCGTTGTGTTCTATGGGTCACTTCTTTTTTTCTCCCTCTTACTTCTACTTTGACAAGAGGACATCCTCTGTGTCTGGAGAAAAGAAAATTTGTACACAAACATAGAAAAGGATTCTTTACGGTAAGAACAGTGAGACTATGGAACTCTCTGCCTAAGGAGGTGATGATGGTGAGTTCACTAAAAGAGTTCAAGATGGGCCTGGATGTATTTCTGGAGTGTAATAATATTACAGGCTATAACTACTAGAGATGAGTCGTTTATCCAGGGAGTCATTCTGATTGCCTGATTGGAGTCGGGAAGGATTTTTTTTCCCCTTAACTGGGTAAAATTGGCTTCTACCTCACAGTTATTTTTTTGCCTTCCTCTGTATCAACTTGCAGGATAACAGGCCGAACTGGATGGACAGATGTTTTTTCAGCCTTATAAACTATGTTCCTATGTTAGATGTATGTTCGCGAAAACCCGATTTCAGCAGGACTGGTTAATGGTCCAATTTGTCTGGGTACCTCCCAAATGTCTCCAATGACACATTTTGGCAAAGATAAGGAGCAGGAAGTTGGATTTTTTTTTCAAGAAATAAGCTACTGCCAGAGCAGTCTAGCAAAAGCTTCTTTCTTCTCTACCTACTGGGAACACAGTCTTGCTGAGCTGAACTGATCAGCATGTGCATGAGAGGAACAAGTGTTCGATCAACAGTTATTTTATATGAAAGGCTGACTTTAGCCTCTGAATAATGTTGCTGTTTCCCAGATCTTCTGAAAAAAATCCGCAAATATCAGATGGAATACATTGGATTTCTTTCTTGTCTATTGAGAGGAATTGCTCCATTCTGGAAATGTGATGGAGTATTTAGATTTTTAAAGAGGCAACTTGGTTGGTAATTTAGTGCAAGCCACTTGAAACATTCAACTTCACCATCAGTATGAATGATTTATCAGAAGAACAGACAATACCGCTTTACATAATTTAATTGGTTTCAAGCTGATCTATAGTGTTTTGTTGGGCAATAAAATCCAGTGGAAACATAAAGTCTCTTCATGTTCATTAGATCATATGCCATAAAATATTTGGGATAGTATAGCTTCTCTGTCCTCTTCAAGGATACCAAACATATTTCATTTCTGCATATGAAAGCTGCCATTCGTTATAATAGCTCCTGAAAATATGACAATAGCTACTCTTTCTAATATGGCGTACCCCAGGCAGAAACAATTTAAGGAAGCCTTGACCTGTCTACTCCAGAGCCTATGGTTTGTTTTCTTAAAATGGATTGAAAATAGTAAATCACTCATGGAGTAGACAATTTTTTGATGCATATCCCTTGATTCTTAAAGAGGGTCAGGAGTACCAGGTCACTCGCTTTCTCTTTCAATATCAGTAGATGGACTCATTGAATTTAGGATGAGCTAATTTGCATAAAATTGCTTTCTATTTTGGTCTTCTTGTTGGCTTGTTTGAATAAACTATAATATAGAAAGGAATTGTTTGACATTGTGGATGATGGATGCACATGACCATATTTACCAACTTACCAAGCTAAACATGATACGGTATCTAAAAGTCATGCTGCTTGGGTAGTGGTGGAAAGAAAATAAAAATGTAATTACTATCACAGGTTGTCTTCCTTTTGTATTAAGATAATGTATTGAATTCAATCAAAACAGTGTCCTTATACTGTAATCATTTACTCATTGTTATATTATGGTAGACTTTTTAAATTGCCTTACGTGTATTATAAATACTGTTGAAATAAAATTGCATGAAGGCTTTTCACTGGCCAACTTACTTTGATGTTTATTACAAGGTGAGATTCAAATTCATGTCTTCTCATTCCAAAAACATATATTAGCTGTGCTGAAAATACAGTATATAGAGTAGGAATCCATAGATAAAGTTGCATTCACATTGCATATTAGCCCCGTGCCAGGCTTTCTGTCAGGAGCACCTGAAAATGGTATTCAGAAGTACACTGCAATGTGTACGTTGACTTAAAAGCAACCTGTGATCAACTTTATGCTGACCTCACTGAGGGCAGCATAAATTAGTGACAGCAATGCTGATTTCAGCAGTGTGTAACTCATGAGCTAAAAGTAAGTGGTTATTGAGAACCAGCATCATAATCATTGCAGCCCAGGCCTTGAAAAGAGTCAAATCTACAGTGGATATAAAAAGGCTTCACACCCCTGTTAAAATGTCAGGTTTGTGTGCTATAAAAAATTAGACAAATATAAATAATTTAATGTGACCTATAAACTGTACCACTCAATTGAAAAACAAACACAAAACGAAATAATGTGGTTTCATAAGTGTGCAAACCCTCTTATAACGGGGGATGTAGCTGTGTTCAGAATTAAGCAATCACATTCAAAATCATGTTAAATAGGAGTCAGCATACACCTGCCATCATTTAAAGTGCCTCTGATTAACCCCAAATAAAGTTCAGTTGGTCTTTCCTGAAAGTTTCTTAGTTGCATCCCACAGCAAAAGCCATGGTCCACAGAGAGCTTCCAAAGCATCAGAGGGATCTCATTGTTAAAAGGTATAAGTCAGGAGAAGAGTACAAAAGAATTTCCAAGGCATTAGATATATCATGGAACACAGTGAAGACAGTCATCATCAAGTGGAGAAAATATGGTACAACAGTGACATTACCAAGAACTAGACTTCCCTCCAAAATTGACGTAAAGACGAGAAGAAAACTGGTCTGGGAGGCTACCAAGAGGCCTATAGCAACATTAAAGGAGTTGCAGGAATATCTGGCAAGTACTGGCTGTGTGGTACATGTGACAACAATCTCCCATATGCTTCATATGTCTGCGCTATGGAGTAGCTATGGAGAAGATGAAATCCTTTTCTTACGAAGAAAAACATCCAAGCCAAGCTACATTTTGCAAAAACACATCTGAAGTGTCCCAAAAGCATGTGGGAAAAGGTGTTATGGTCTGATGAAACCAAGGTTGAACTTTTTGGCCAAAATTCCAAAAGATATATTTGGCGCAAAAACAACACTGCACATCACCAAAAGAACACCATACCCACAGTGAAGCATTGTGGTGGTAGCATCATGCTTTGGGGCTGTTTTTCTTCAGCTGGAACTGGAGTCTTAGTTAAGATAGAGGGAATTATAAACAGTTCTAAATAACAGTTAATATTGGCACAAAATCATCAGGCTTCTGCTAGAAAGCTGAACATGAAGGGGAACTTCATCTTTCTGCATGACAACGACCCAAAGCATACATCCAAATCAACAAAAGAATGGCTTCACCAGAAGAAGATTCAAGTTTTGGAATGCCCCAGCCAAAGCCCAAATCTGAATCTGATTGAAAATCTGTGGGTTGACAGATTTGGAGTGTTTTTACAAAGAAGAGTGGGCAAATCTTGCCAAGTTAAAATGTGCCATGCTGATAAAGTCATACCCAAAAAGACTGAGTGCTGTAATACAATCAAAAGTTGCTTCAACAAAGTATTAGTTTACGGGTGTGCACACTTATGCAACCATATTATTTTATTTTAATATTTTTTCTTCCCTCTACCTAAAAGATTTCAACTTGTATTTCAATTGAGTGGTACAGTTTATAGGTCACAATAAAGGTGGAAAAAGTTCTGAAATGATTTATCTTTGTCTTATTTTTTTACAGCACAGAAACCTGACATTTTAACAGGGGTGTGTAGACTTTTTATATCCACTTTACCTTAGAAGAGTCATGGTTATTCATAATCTCCTGCACTTTCACCCATCTGCTGATGATTGGCAGTTCTCTCCTAGAGAGAAAGGGAGAAAACTAGGTAGAGGCCTGTGAGTAATTAGCAGGTGGGCAGGGAGGGCAGGAATTCATGAATAACCATGACTTTTCTCAGGTGACTGTGACTCTTTTCCAGCCCTAGTCTGCAATTATTGAGATGTTGGTTCTCGGCAACCACTTACTTTAACTTAAATTATAAATAACAGGCCGCTGAAATCAACTCACCTGTCTTTACTTTATTCTGTTGTTAGTATGGGCAGCACAAAGTTGATGACAGGTTCCCTTTAAATGTCTTAACCGCCTGCCAACCGCCTAACGCACGGTTTATTCCTCCTGGGCGCATCCGCGCCCAGGCTGTAGAAGTAAAAAAAAAGAAATCAAACAGGTATATCAGACGCTGTTTTGTTAACAGCATCTGCTACTTATTAACCCCTGATCACCCCATATAGACTCCCTGATCACCCCCCTGTCATTGATCACCCCCCTGTAAGGCTCCATTCAGACGTCCATATGTGTTTTGCGGATCCACGGATCCATGGTTCCGCAAAACACGGACACCGGCAATGTGCTTTCCGCATTTTACAGATCCGCACATTGCAAGAACTATATAGAAAATGCCTTTTCTTGCTCGCAATTGCGGACAAGAATAGGACATGTTCTATATTTTTGCGATACGGAAGTGCAGACCCGGAAGTGCGGATCCGCAATTCTGGATCCGAGCGGGACAAAGTCTGTCCCCATAGAAATGAATAGTTCCGCAATTCCGTTCTGCAAACAGAATTGCGGACATGTGAATGGGGCCTAAGGGTTAGCTACTTGTTAGGTAGTTAGCGCCCAGCCCACCGCACCGCAGTCACTGATTTTGGCACAGATTTTTTCATCCACATTGATCGATGCGAATGAAGAAATCTGTGCCGTTCATTTATTTTTTGTTTTGTTTTTCAGCCCAGAGGCTGAACGAAAAAAAAGAAATCTCAGTCATTACCCGTATGCTCAATATAAGGAGAATAGCAGAAACTCCTAATGCTGGCCAAACATGTAATGATTGCGGAGACCCTCAAATGCCAGGGCAGTACAAACAGCCCACAAGTGACCCCATTTTGGAAAGAAGACACCCCAAGGTATTCCGTGAGGGGTATGGTGAGCTCATGTAAAATTTTATTTTTTGTCACAAGTTAGTGGAATATGAGACTTCATATTAATATATCAATTTCCGCTAACTTGTGCCCAAAATTTTTTTTTTCTGTGAACTCGCCATGCCCCTCATGGAATACCTTGGGGTGTCTTCTTTCCAAAATGGGGTCACATGTGGGGCATTTATACTGCCCTGGCATTTTAGGGGTCCTAAAGCGTGAGAATCCAAATGCGTAAAAATGCCCTGTGAAATCCTAAAGGTACTCATTGGAATTAGGGCCCCTTTGCCCATCTTGGCTGCAAAAAAGTGGCACACATGTGGTATCGCCGTACTCAGGAGAACGAGGGCAATGTGTTTTGGGGTGCACAAAGGGGCCCTAATTCCAATGAGTACCTATAGGATTTCACAGGGCATTTTTACGCATTTGGATTCCAGACTTCTTTTCACGCTTTAGGGGCCCCTAAAATGCCAGGGTAGTATAAATACCCCACAAGTGACCCCATTTTAGAAAGAAGACATCCCAAGGTATTCCGTGTGGGGCATGGCGAGTTCATAGAAGATTTTTTTTTTTTTGCACAAGTTAGCGGAAATTGTAAGAAAAATAAAATAAAAATAAGTCTCATATTCCACTAACTTGTGACAAAAAATAAAATGTTACATGAACTCACCATACCCCTCACAGAATACCTTGGGGTGTCTACATTCTAAAATGGGGTCACTTGTGGGGTATTTATACTGCCCTGGCATTTTAGGGGTCTCTAAAGCTTGAGAAGAAGTCTGGAATCCAAATGCGTAAAATTGCCCTGTGAAATCCTAAAGATACTCATTGGAATTTGGGCCCCTTTGCGCATCTTGGCTGCAAAAAAGTGTCACTCATGTGGTATCGCCGTACTCAGGAGAAGTAGGGCAATGTGTTTTGGGGTGTATTTTTACATATAACCATGCTGGGTGTGAGAAATATCTCTGTAAATGACAACTGTTTAATTTTTTTTATTCAAAGTTGTCAGTTTACAGAGATAGCAGTACAGCGATACCGCATGTGTGCCACTTTTTTGCAGCCTAGGTGCATAAAGGGGCGTAAAGTCCAACGAGTACCTTTAGGCTTTACAGGGCTGGTCACAATTTAGCCCCGCCCAAAATGACAGAACAGTAAACACACCCCACAAATGACCCCATTTCGGAAAGTAGACACCCCAAGGTATTCACTGAGGGGCATAGTGAGTCCGTCTGAGATTTTTATTTTTTTTGCCAGAAGTTAGCAGAAATGGAAACTTTATTATTATTTTTTTCCTCAGAAAGTGTCATTTTCCGCTAACTTGTGAAAAAAAATGAAATAATACATGAACTCACCATGCCCCTCCGCGAATACTTTGGGGTGTCTGCTTTCTAAAATGGTGTAATTTGGGGGGTATTTATACTATCCTGACATTCTAGCACCTGAAGAAACATGACAGGTGCTCAGAAAGTCAGAGCTGCTTCAAAATGCGGAAATTCACTTTTTTGAACCATAGTTTGTAAACGCTATAACTTTTACCCAAACCAATAAATATACACGTATTGCATTTTTTTAATCAAAGACATGTAGAACAATAAATGTATAGAATTTTTTTTATAGAAATGTAGTTTTTTTAAAAAAAATTACAACAGAAAGCGAAAAATTTAATTTTTTTGCAAAATTGTCGTAAAATTTTCATTAATAGCAAAAAAAGTAAAAATGTCAGCAACAATGAAATACCACCAAATTAAAGCTCTATTAGTGAGAAGAAAAGGAGGTAAAATTCATTTGGGTGGTAAGTTGTATGACTGAGCAATAAACCGTGAAAGTAGTGTAGTGAAGAATTGTAAAAAGTGGTCTGGTCATTAAGGGTGTTTAAGCTAGGGGGGCTGAAGTGGTTAAATAGAGTTCAAAGGATTCATCTTTAGACTTCATTTAACCTCTTTTCCATTCCGTTCTGGCATTTTTGCCAGACAGAATACTATGGTAGATTGTGTAGACTGTGCTATTCTTTCTGCCAAAAATGCCAGGAATGGAAAACAGGTCACAATTCAAAGATAAATCTTTGAATTTCCTTTAAACCATAAATACAATTTTCGGATGTATACTTTCGATAGAAAGTAATCCTAGTCTTTGAACTTCCTTTAAACCATTAAATACAATTTTGGAAAGCGCTGTGAAGGAATAAATCACTATATGATTGCAGTTCAAGGTGGACAAGTTGTTCTAGAAGTTTTGATGCAAACAAGAGTAAAGAGATGGGCCAACAGCTGTATAAAGATGACAGGTCAAGGGAAGGCTTCTTGATAATGTATGTGATGGTGGCACCATTGGTTTGTCATAGGTTTAATAGATAGGTTGAGGCTTCGATAAGTAAAGTGGTAAGGTATATGTGGTGAGGTTTGATTTGGAGAGTAGGATATAAAGCAGTGAGTAGTTGTATTGAAGAGTTTCGAGTAGAGATGAGTAAATTCATTTTATAGAATAAAAATTCATCTTGTATACCTGCAAGAACTCACATTGAGTAGAATCAGAATCTTAGGTTATTCAATTCGTTAAACTTTTTTGGAGAGAGAAAGACAGATAAACATTTGTAGACAATTGTAACACTTTTGATTTGGAACCGAATCGAATCACAAAACTGCTTCAGACAAATCCTACCCAAATCGAAGTTTAAGACATTAACTCATCTCTAGTAACAAGGACTATTGGTTAAAGCTTTCTCGTATAGCAGCTTTTATTTTAATTAGATATGGCTGTGTGCATGAGTACAAAGGTGCAAAATTCGACTTTTTCTTATTACTTATAACAGCTCGATTTCCCAAATGCCCAAGCAAAGTTGTATTTTGCATATCCACTGCTGCAGTGTTCATACAGTAACTACCTGTGGTAAGTTACTGCCATAAAGCAAAGATTTGTTTCTTTATTATGATTCCCTGTGGCCCTGGCCTTTTAAAGCAGATGTAACGTCAGTTTCAAATCCAGGCAAATACACTAGTAAATTCTATTAAAGTCATTGATTTTTAAGAATGATTTATACACCTATCTCTTTTCTTGTCTTGTCAGTCAGAGAAACTGAAAGGTATGTTTGTTTTTCAATTTTGATTCATTTTGATTTTCTGATTATTTTCAGAACTGCAAAATCCCTAGAAAACCCTAATTTAGTATAGTTATTCATATAGTTATTCGTAAAATAAACATGTTCAATACCAATTGATATCCAATCATGAGTACATTAATGAATGTCGTCTGAAACTGCTGACCATCTAATTTGTATGGTGTTCCAACTCACTCTAACCTTAAGATGTCTAGGGAATGAAGAGTTGGGCATGTCGAATGTAAACAGACCCATTATTTTGCTATCAATAAAGTGTATGGGGTGTTCGAGAGCAATAGCTGTTGGCCGAATCCAATCACTGACAGCTATCTAAAATAGCCAGCTTTAGTCTGATTAATGTAGTTTAAACCAAAAGAATATGATGATCTATCCTCAGGAAAAGTCACAAATATCAGATTGGTGGAGGTCCGACTCCTGGTTCCCCTGTAAGTCAGCTGTTTGAAAAGGCTGTAGTTTCTTCCTAGGCCAGTGACATCATGCTCATCAGTCACATGGCCAATGTGCAGCTCAGTCATAAAATGAATAGACCTGTGCTGCAATACAGCCACTATACTAACTCTTCAAACAGTTGACCAGTGGTAGGTAAGGTCTCAAACACCCTCCAATCAGATATTAATGACCAATCCTGAGGATATGTCATCAATAGTGATGATCGAGCACCAAAGTATTCGGGTGTTTGGCCCGAACACATTGCTATATTCATGTGCTCAGCCGAGCACCCGAATATAATGGAAGTCAATGGGAGACAACCAGGCACCCCCTGCTCTGAAGAGGAGAGGGTGCCTAGTCCATTGGAAAAGGTCAGAAAGTGACAGAAACACCACCAAAATGGATCGGGAACAGCATGGGGACGATGTCTGGATGCATCTTGGTCGTTGCTTGGAACCATGTTGTCCGAGTTGTATGCCACTTTTACAGACTGACAAAAATACGCACAAACCCCCTGCAAAAAATCAATTTCACAGAAGAGATTGTTAGGAAACATTCTTTCCTGCATATTCAATTGTATATAAAGTGCAAGTGCTGCAAAAAAGAACAAGCAAGAGGCACTCCAAAACAGCCTGTATATCACATAAAGGAGGGCCTCATTAACATTGTGGTACAATTGTTCAGGTAGTGGGACTCCTACACTCATAAAGCCTATGCACTAAGTAAATGGGCTGCCAAAAATTGCAAGGAAACGGCACTGCAATACACCCTTAGTTACACATAAAGGAGGGCATCACAAACACCCTTGAAAAATTATTATTGATGGCCTGCTGGAGACCCTCCAAAACATTAGGAGCAAGGTCCTGATGTTGACCCTCCAAAACATTAGGGGTGAGGGCCTGCTGCTGGGCATTGCAAAAAATGATGGGAGAGTGCCTGCTGCTTAGCTGACCATTGAAAAAATGATGTGCAAGTGATTGCTGCTGAGCTGACCCTGTAAAATATTGTATGTAAGGGCCTGCTGCTGAGCTGACCCTGTAAAATATTTTAGTTGAGGGCCTGCAGGTGAGCTGACCCTGTAAAATATTGTAGTGGAGGGCCTGCACGTGAGCTGACCCTCTAAAATATTGTAGGTGAGGGCCTGCAGGTGAGCTGAACCTCTAAAATATTGTAGGTGAGGGCATGCAGGTGAGTTGACCTTCTAAAATATTGAAGGTTAGGGCCTAAAGGTGAGCTGACCCTCTCAAATATTGTAGGTGAGAGCCTGCAGGGGATCTGACCCTCTAAAGTATTGTAGGTGAGGGTCTGCAGGTGAGCTGATCCTCCCTGAAGAGGGACATGAGGAGATCTTGTGCACTGATTCCCAAACTCTTCAGCATCCACAGTCAGAAGAAGATGACGGTGGGCAATGGCAATTAGTGTTTTATGAGGTGGATGATGCGGATGAGACACAGTTGTCAATAAGGGAGGGTCTTGTTAGGTCAACAACACAAGTCAGGAGGATGACCCGAGTGAGGAAGTTGAAGAGGGGGTGGTGGACGATGACATCACTGACCCAACCTGAGAAGGTCGCAAGCCAAGCGGGGACAGCAGTACAGAGGGGGAGGGATCCACAGCACCACAACAGGATGGAAGAGGCTTTGGGATGGCAAAAGGGAGAAGGCGGGCCACACCAAATAGGCCCTCATACAGATGTCCTTAATCCAGGCCTTTGAATGTAAGCAAATACCCAGCCACCCACCCACAGGCCATAGCACTAAATGCACATTCATGGCGGCGGATGTACCTCGTTACTCAGTCCCCAGTCGCCACTATTTTTCTCGGTGTGCCGTCCCTAAATTATACCAGCAATTGTGTCCCGTAACATCACCCGTGCCCTGACCAACACAGTTATTGGGAATGTCCACTTAACGACTGACACACGGACAAGTGCTTTTGGCCAGGGATGCTACATTTCCGTGACGGCACACTGGGTTAATCTTGCGGAGGCCAGTAGCTAGTCGTACCCTGGGATGGCACAGGTGCTACCAACGCCAAGGATTGTGGGCCCCTATTCCATCATGATTTTCACCACCACCTACATTAGTTGCAGCAAACCCCCCTTCTCTTACTCCTACTCCACATGCACCTCTGAATTCTCATTTTGCAATAAGCCATCAGTCAGTAGCTGGAAGCAGTGTAGCACGGCACTGGGGAAGTGGCAACAGGCTGTACAAAAACTAATTTGCTTAGGTGACAAACAGCAAACTGCCGCAGAGCTGTGGCAGGGTATAAGGGACCAGACTGAGCTGTGGCTCTCGCCACTCAACCTACAACCAGGCATGGTTGGTTGTTGTGTCTGATAATGGCCGTAACTTGTTGGCAGTTTTGGAGCTTGGCATGCTCGCACACATGGCAATCATACAGCTTATATGTCCCATGCACAATAAACTGTGCAATAAACATAATATGCACGGATTTGAAAGTGTTTGCGCCAATAAATTAAAAAAGGTATTTGGGATGCACACACATTGCACAGGAGATTTAGCCCTGATAATGTCACAGACTAGCATACGCCGTCTACGGATAAAGTACAGTATATGTCAGTGATATGTATTAAACGCACACACAGTAGATATGGCATAAATTATTGAAATTTGCACTACAGACACTGTTTTCTGATGTAGCACAAAATTTGTCACAGAAAGACACACAGTATTGACACTACATTAGGCCCAGATTATTTAAATTTGCGCTACAGACACTGTTTTCGGATGCACGACAGTATATGTCACAGAAACCAACAGAATATGGACACTATATTAGGCCCAGATTATTGGAATTTGCAATACAGACATTTTTTTTTTTGGGTGTAGTACAGTATTGGTTACAAAACAGCACAGATTATGGACACTATATTAGGCCCAGAATTTTGGAAATTTGTAATACAGACACTGTTTGCATATGTAGTACAGTACTGGTTACAGAACAGCACAGATTATGGACACTATATTAGGCCCAGAATTTTGGAAATTTGTAATACAGACACTGTTTGCAGATTATTTGAATTTGTAATACAGACACTGTTTGCAGATGTAGTACAGTACTGGTTACAGAACAGCACAGATTATGGACACTATATTAGGCCCAGAATTTTGGAAATTTGTAATACAGACACTGTTTGCATATGTAGTACCGTATTGGTTACAGAACACCACAGATTATGGACACTATATTAGGCCCAGATTAATGGAATTTGAAATACAGACACTGTTTGCAGATGTAGTACAGTATTAATTACAGAACACCACAGATTATGGACACTATATTAGGCCCAGATTATTGTAATTTGTAATACAGACACTGTTTGCAGATGTAGTACAGAATTGGTTACAGAACACCAGAGATTATGGATAGTGATGAGCGGCAGGTGCCATATTCGATTTCGACGAAATTCGCGAATATTCGAATGAATATTCGTTTCATATTCGTCGAAATCGAATATTCGTCATTTTTTCTAGTTATCGCGATTAACATGCGATTTAAATAATCGCATATTGCGATTTGTACTTAAGGCTACTTTCCTATTGGTTTCATATCTAGAATTAGCGAGGATGACGAATATGACGAATGTATTCGTCTATTCCTCAAAACGAAGATAACGAAGTATTCTACATCTTCGTTTTAGCTACCTATTCGTCAAGTTCGCTAATTCTAGCAATCAAATAGGAAGGTTGACTATAGAGACAGCTGTGTTAAATTCGCTATGCGATTTTTTTTTTTTTAAATAAATAGAATACTTATAATAATTTTATCAAGTAATATAATTATTGTATTAAAAAAAATCGCATAGCGAATTTAACACAGCTGTCTCTATAGTCAGTCAACCTTCCTATTTGATTGCTAGAATTAGCGAAGTTGACGAATAGGTTGCTAAAACGAAGATGTAGAATACTTCGTTATCTTCGCTTTGAGGAATATGATGAATACATTCGTCATATTAAGCTATTCGCTAATTCTACCAAGCCAACCATAACTTCTGTGCTCATGGAGCGTCCCCATCACCATGGGAACGTCTCCATATACTAAAATGTACTGTCGGATTTGAGGAATTACGTTGAAATCGCAATGCGATTAATTCCAAGTTATATTAATCGCATTGCGATTTCAACTTAGAGCTGGGTTTATAATGGGTCAGCTTGCTAGAATTAACGAAGTTAACGAATATGGAATATAGCAGCAGTGCTAAGTTGAAATCGCAATGCGATTAATTTAACTTAAAGTATTCGCATTGCGATTTCAACTTAGCACTGCTAGTGCATAGCTATATTCCATATTCGTTATTCTAGCCTATGTAAGATAGCAGTGCTAAGTTGTAATTGCAATGCGATTAATATAACTTGAATTAATCGCATTGCGATTTCAACGTAATTCCTCAAATCCGACAGTACATTTTAGTATATGGAGATTCTCCCATGGATGGGGACGCTCCACATGAGCACGGAAGTCGGCAGAAGCGGCAACGGGCACTGACTAGAGCAGCCAGGAAGCCAGGAATCTTCAGGACAGGTAAGAACTACTTTTGGGAAGTAGGAAAGAAAAAAACTATAACTAAAAAAAAAAAAAAAAAAAACGAATATTCGAAATAGCGAATTTATAGCGCTATATTCGAAATATTCGCGAATTAGCGAAGTGCCGATATTCGCAAAAAAAATTCGCTTTTCGAATATTCGCGCTCAACACTAATTATGGACACTATATTAGGCCCAGATTATTGGAATTTGTAATACAGACACTGTTTGCAGTTGTAGTACAGTATTGGTTACAGAACACCACAGATTATGGACACTAAATTAGGCCCAGATTATTGGAATTTGTAATACAGAAACTGTTTGCAGATATAGTTTAGTATTTTTTGCACAAAGCCACACACTATGGACACTAGATGTGGACTAGGTTATTAAAGACACAGTCTATGGATTATGTACAGTATATGTCACTAATAGGTAAAAAATAAAAATATTTTGCTGCTGTCAAACACACACAGTAGTCCTTAAAAGGACTTTGGGGTCTTTGAAAAGCTTTTGGTAGTAAAAAACAGCAAATTTCTCTCCCAGCACTATCTAACCCTTCCAAAGCACTGTCCCTGAGACTGCAGGAGGTAAATAAATTGCTGCTCTAAAACAAACACACACACACACACACACACAGTAGTTCTTAAAAGGACTTTTGGGTCTTGGAAAAGCTTTCTCAGAATAAAAACTGTGAAATTCGCTCTCCCTACTCTGTCTTTCCCTTCCTACGCTCTGCTCTTCCTGTCTATGTCTGAGCCGAAAATGCGTCATTGGGTGCTATATAGCACCTAATGACGCATTCCGGCCAGCCAATCACTGTAGGGCCAGCAGCCGACATGACTACTAGCATTACAGTAAGGACAGTACTTACCTGCACCTTAATTGGCTGCTTAAAATTCGCAAAACGTGCAGGGCGGAGACTCGAGCATTGCGCTCGAGCACATGCAGTACTCGTTTGAGTACCGCCATGTGCCGAGCATAGTGATGCTCAAGCCGAACAAATATTCGGCCAAACATGCTTGCTCATAACTAGTCATCAATATTCTACTCCCAGAAAATCCCTTTAATGCTAAAGATTTCAAGTAATAATGCTTGACTTACAAGAAGACTGCAGTGAGGCTAGATATACATTGTGTTATGTCTCTGCAAATTTATAAATTTTATCTACACTGGGGCACATTTATTAAGACCGGCATTTTAGAAGTCCCATTTAATAAGGCCCTTCACTGGCGGTGGATCCGCCAAAGTTACATAGGGGCGCCAGCTTCTGCATAATTTTGGCGTATCCACTGCCGCTTCTAAATATGACAGCTTCCTAGCTGTTTTACATTAAGACCATTTTCTATGCCTAAACCAGGCATAGAAAATTATAAATGAGACGGGCCTGCTGGTCTGTCCCTTTCCCCACCCACTTTTTTAGATCTGGTGTGAGCGGAGAAAATTTGCATGTAACATCGATATGTAGGCATAGGCATATTTCTGTTTCATAAATGACCCTCTAAGTTTTTATAGAACCCAACACAATCCATAATGATAAAACATATATCTTAAAGGGGTTGTCCCATCTCAGACAATGGGGGCATATCGCTAGGATATGTCCCCATTGTCTGATAGGTGCGGGTCCCACTGTTGGGACCTGAACCTTTATTGAGAACGGAGCGGGAAGAGCTGTGGCTGGCGGACCCCAGATTTCCCGGTTTCCGTCCACCTCTAAGCGCTGCTCCCCGCCTCTCCCATAGAAGTGAATAAGAGCGCACCATGCATGCGTGGCCCATGCTCCTATTCATTTCTATGGGGCAGACGGAAATATTCGCCGGCCCCATAGAAAATGAATGGGAGGCGGCTGTGCATGCGCAGTGCGCCCTCCTTCACTTTTGGGGCTCCGTTCTCGATATAGGTGCGGGTCCCAGCGATATGCCCCCATTATCTGAGATGGGACAACCCCTTTAAGCATACTGTTGCTTGCCTGTCATAACAATTGTAATGTGCTTGCCTTAATAGCGTTTTTGGTTGGACTACTCTGCTATATGAGTCTTGTAGAATTGCTTTTAATTTAATGTGTTTGTGTCCATAATTTCTATCTGAACTATTCATTTGCAAGGAACTTACATTGTTCAAGCATTAACAAGTGCACCATTCTAATTAGCCTAGCACTGAAAGGTGCTTCAAAACATGTTCATTTTAAGAGCTTTTTTGAAAGCCCATTTCCTATTTTAAGCAGAGTTCCATTTATTGTACATTAACAAAGCTTTACAAATCCTTTTCTCAAAAAGTGCACAACTGCACATCTATTTCCAGAATGCTTTCTAACTGAAAGTCAACACATTTCTGTTCCTCTCTTGCAGCATATGGGAAAAATATCTTCCTTTCATGAAAACACTGTATACCATGTAGTTAAAGGAACAGTTCCTGCCCACATTAGGCTTGCTTGCATGTAGCAGTTTGTTGTAGTTTGTATTATGTGCAGTCTTTTTTTGTCCAGAGCAGCATTCAAAGTTGTTACAATCTTTATTATAATCACTGTAATCGAGAGAAGATATCATATGAGCTAAATTACAAAAAAGGTGCTGCTTTCAAGTTAATGAGAATTTACTGCAATACCAGACCAAGCCACAGGAGTGGCACTGTGTAAAAAAAACAAAAACAGAAAAAAAAGCCATGTCATTTCTGCTTGTCTTTGAGCTGAATTCTCGCATTCTTCTCTTTTTTATATGCTTACTGATTTCCTTTACTGAGCTGGCAACCCTGGGAACGGTAGTCTCAGTATCAGACACTGTACAGTAATTTAATGTAAAGAAGCATAACTCATCTTGAATGCAATGTAACACTTGGCTTGGCTAAACTGTTTTCAAGATGACTGTCAGAATTCTGAATACAGTTTTGGATATTCAGAATAAAAAACTGTTGGCGAACAAAACCACAGATGTCATCCAGTGGGGCTAATCCATTGCTTTTCCACTGAAATCCACACAAATAATGAACGTGCTTTTAAAATCTGTCAAGTTCATTATTCCTTTTCTTCAACTGTATGTAAATAGAGTATAAAATATTCCATTTGTATTAGTTGCAAAAAGTTCTGTATATTGTCAGGATTAGTGTTGAGCGACCAGTTCGAACATTTGAAGAATTTTGGGGTGTTCGTGACACGGACACGGACCCGAACCCGAACATTTTCGTAACAGTTTGGGTTCGGGTTCGTTGTTCGGAGATTTCTATGGTGCATTTTGAAAGCCTGCAAAGCAGCCAATCAACATGCATCATACTACTTGCCCCAAGAGGCCGTCACAGCCATGCGTACTATTGGCATGGCTGTGATTGGCCAAGTGCAGCATGTGACCCAGGCTCTATTTAAGCTGGAGTCACGGAGCGCCGCACGTCACTCTGCTCTGATTAGTGTAGGGAAAGGATGCAGCTGCTGCATTAGGGCGAGATAGGCAGGGATTAAATCATCAAAAACACTTAATGAAGTGAAAGATCTACAACTGTGAATCATTCAAATACTGCTAGTGAATTGCTCACTGTTTTTACGCTGGGCAGACCATTTTTCTGTCACTTTTTTCTGGGGTGATCGGCGGCGGCCATTTTGTGTCTTGTGGTGCGCCAGCACAAGCTGCCACAAATTCCATTAATCCCTCAATAGTAGGGTTTTTTTTTTCTATATCCTACATCAGGGGCTTGGCTGTGCTTATTTTGTCACCCCTAGTAACTCAGGAAAGATTTTTCTATATGTTATTGAGTGGTGTTCCAGCTGTGGCTAGCCAAGTGTAAAACTGTCAGCCAAAATATATATTTTTATTCTGGGGTTGAAATTTAATTGCCAAAAAGCAATCCCCTGAATCTGGTGTTCCAGCTGTGGCTAGCCAAGTGTAATACTGTCTGCTGTCTGGCAAAGAATATATATTTTTTTCTGGTGTGAAATTTAATTGCACAAATAACAATTCCCAGAATCTGGTGTTCCAGCGGTTAGTGTTGAGCGAACAGTTCGAGAATAGTTCGGGTTCGTACCGAATTTTGGGGTGTCCGTGACACGGACCCGAACCCGGACATTTTCAAAAAAGTTCGGGTTCGGGTCCGGTGTTCGTCGATTTCTTCCCGCTTTCTGAAGGGCTGCACAGCAGCCAATCAGTTAGCATTTTACTTCTTGCCCTAAGAGCCCATCACAGCCATGCCTACTAATGGCATGGCTGTGATTGGCCAAGTGCAGCATGTGACCCAGCCTCTATTTAAGCTGGAGTCACGTAGCGCCACACGTCACACTGCTCTGATTAGTGTAGGGAGAGGACGCAGCTTCTATCAGGGCGAGATTAGGCAGGTTAAAGTCAGCAACAGCACCTAATGAACGGATCAATTTACAGCTGAGAATCATTTAACTTCTGCTAGTTACTTGCTCGCTGGTTTTTAGGCTGCAGAGAGCGTTTTTCTGTCACTTATTTTCTGGGTTGATCGCGCCATTTTGTGACTTGTGGTGCGCCAGAAGAAGCTGCCACCAAGTCCATCAATCCATCAATACTAGTTTTTTTTTTTTGCTATATCCTACATCAGGGGCTTGGCTGTGCTAATTGTCACCCCTAGAAACTCAGGAAAGAAATTTCTATATTTTATTAAGGGGTTAAATACAATTGCCCAAATACCAATCCCCTAAATCTGGTGTTCCAGCTTTGGCTAGACAAGTATAATACTGTCTGCTGTCTGGCAAAGGATAGATTATTTTCTGGGGTTAAATTCAATTGCCAAAATAGCAATACCATAAATCAGTGGTTTCAGCTGTGGCTGGCAAAATAGAATAGTGTCCAGGTACGCACACACGTACAGAGCGCACGTACGATTCTTGAATAGTTGTATTATCGCGATAATAAAACTAACAGTGTAAAGTTGACTGTATTGCTCTAAGTTATATTCGCGTACGAATGTAACTTCTATTACAGCACACAAATACTAAAACTGACTAAGAGACAGCTTTAAGTTCTATTCGAAC
This sequence comes from Bufotes viridis, assembly GCA_033119425.1. NCBI lineage: Eukaryota > Metazoa > Chordata > Amphibia > Anura > Bufonidae > Bufotes > Bufotes viridis. Next base: position 236,964,920 of record CM065590.1, read on the forward strand.
GCGATTGCAACTTTGGAACTTAAAGTGGTGTACGATTTTAAAAGTTGAGTACTAAAAAGTTGGAATCGCAATGCGATTCTTATGTATTTTCTTAATCGCATTGTGATTACAACTTTGAGCTACCGATCACCATGGGAACGCCTCCTCCAGTAGAATGTACTGTCGGATGTGAGAATTAAGTTGAAATCGCAATGCGATTATTATATATCTGCTTAATCGCATTGCCGTTTCAACTTAGCATTGCTAAATAATTCCATCCATATTCGTTAACTTACTGACTCAGTAGATTTTGTTCTGTGGTGAAATACAGTTCCAAAAATAAAAATACATTAAATCTGGTGTTCCAGTTGTTGCAGGCGTAATTTAAATCTGTCCGTAAAAGGGTATATTTCCTTCTGTGGTCAAATTTTATTGCTAAAATAGCAATTCCATAAATCTAGTATTCCAGTTGTTTCTGGCCTAGTTTACATCTGTCCATAAAAGGGTATATTTCATTCTGTGGTGAAATTTAATTGCTAAAATAGCAATTCCATAAATCTAGTGTTCCAGCAGTAGAAGGCCTATTTGAAATCAGTCCGTAAAAGGGTATATTTCTTTCTGTGTTGAAATTCTATTGCAAACATTGCAATTCCCTAAATCTTGTGTTCCAGCAGTTGCAGGCCTATTTGAAATCTGTCCGTAAAAGGGTATATTTCTGTCTGTGGTGAAATTTTATTGCTAAAATAGCAATTCCATAATTCTAGTGTTCCAGCAGTTGCAGGCCTTTTTGAAATCTGTCCGTAAAAGGGTATATTTCTTTCTATCGTGAAATTTAATAGCTGAAATAGCAATTCCATAAATCTAGTATTCCAGTTGTTGTAGGCCTAGTTTAAATCTGTCCATAAAAGGGTATATTTTTGTCTGTGGTGAAATATAATTGCTAAAATAGCAATTCCATAAATCAAGTGTTCCAGCAATTCCAGGCCTATTTGAAAGCTGACCGTAAAAGGATAGCTTTCATCCAGGGCCTAAATACTAGGCCTACAATTCATATTCCCCAAAATCAGTGGTTACTGCTGTGCCTGGATTAGTGTAATACGGTACATAAATAACTAGGCAGATAGTGTTAGGTGCCTTTAAAAAAAGGCCTGAATTTGACATCTTCACATTGGGCCAAATATAATTTTTCTTATTGTGGTGCTTGGTGAACCGCAACAATGAGGAAAACATCTAGTAAGGGACGCGGACACGGTTGTGGTGGTGTCAGTGGACCCTCTGGTACTGGGAGAGGACGTGGTTATTCTGCCACAGCCACATGTCCTAGTGAACCAACTACCTCAGGTTCCAGTACCCGCCAGAATTTACAGCGATATTTGGTGGGGCCCAATGCCATTCTAAGGATGGAAAGGCCTTAGCAGGCACAGGCGCTAGTCAATTAGGTGGCCGACAGTGGATCCAGCACGTTCACAACATTATCTCCCACCCAGTCTTCTGCAGAAAGCGCCCAGATGGCGCCCGAAAACCAAGCCCATCAGTTTGTAACATATCCCCCATGCATATCAGGGAAACTGTCTGCGCCTCAAGTTATGCAGCAGTCTCTTATGCTGTTTGAAGAGTCTGCTGGCAGGGTTTCCCAAGGGCCTCCACCTAGCCCTTCCCCAGCGGTGGAAGACATAGCATGCACTGATGCACAACCACTCATGCCAATCTGAAATTGATGACCTATCCTGTCTATAGGTCATCAAAATCAGAAACTGGACAACCGTTTAATTCCTGGCAGAATTCTTAACATGGATGTACGGTCATATACTGTATAGATTGTAAAGGCCCTTTTACACTTTTGCACAAATGCTCCTTCCCAATAACTCTCTTGAAATTTGTTTTGGGTCCAATTCACACAAATCCGTCATCAGATTTGATTTGGGTCTGAATGAATTTGACAGGAATTGAAAGTATTCCAATTGCCCTAAATAAATTGTTTATGGTAATCTGAGGTCTCCTATCCAACCCTTTCAAACTCTTTAACCCCTTAAGGACACGGCCCTATTTCACCTTAAGGACCAGGCCATTTTTTCAAAATCTGACCATTGTCACTTTATGTGGTGATAACTTTAAAACGCTTTTTCTTATCCAGTCCATTCTGAGATTGTTTTTTCGTCACATATTGTACTTCATGACAGTGGTAAAATGAAGTCGAAAAATTTCATTTTTATTTATAAAAAAATACCAAATTTACCAAAAATTTTGAAAAATTTGCAATTTTCCAAGTTTCAATTACTCTACTTCTATAATACATAGTAATACTGCCAAAAAAAGTTATTGATTTACATTCCCCATATGTCTACTTCATGTATCGATCATTTTGGGAATGCTATTTCATTTTTGGGGACGTTACAAGGCTTAGAAGTTTAGAAGCAAATCTTGAAATTTTTCAGAAATTTTCAAAAACCCACTTTTTAGGGACCAGTTCAGGTCTGAAGTCACTTTGTGAGGCTTACATAATAGAAACCACCCAAAATTACCCCATTCTAGAAACTACACCCCTCAAGGTATTCAAAACTGATTTTACAAACGTCATTAACCCTTTAGGTTTTCCACAAGAGTTAATGGCAAATAAAGATAAAATTTCAGAATTTCGATTTTTTGAAAATTTTTCCGTTTGAATCCATTTTTTCCAGTAACAAAGCAAGGGTTAACAGCCAAACAAAACTCAATTTTTATTGCCCCGATTCTGTAGTTTTCAGAAACACCCTATATGTGGTCAGTAAACTGCTGTATGGCCAAACTGCAGGGCGCAGAAGGAAAGGAGCGCCATATGGTTTTTGGAAGGCAGATTTTGCTGGACTGGATTTTTGACACCATGTCCCATTTGAAGCCCCTGATGCACCCCTAGAGTAGAAACTCCATAAAAGTGACTCCATCTAAGAAACTACGCCCCTCAAGGTATTCAAAACCAGTTTTACAAACTTTGTTAACCCTTTAGGTGTTCCACAAGAGTTATTGGCAAATGGAGATGAAATTTCCGAATTTCTATTTTTTGTTACCTTGTCTCAAAACAAGTGTAATATAGAGCAACCAAAAATCATGTTTACCCTAGAATAGTACCAACAAAACTGACACCTTATCCCGTAGTTTCCAAAATGGGGTCACTTTTTTGGAGTTTCTACTGTAGGGGTGCATCAGGGGGCTTCAAATGGGACATAGTGTCAAAAACCAGTCCAGCAAAATCTGCCTTCCAAAACCATATGGCGTTCCCTTCCTTCTGTGCCCTGCCGTTTGGCCATACAGTAGTTTACGACCACATATGGGGTGTTTTTGCAAACAAGAGAATCAGGGCAATAAATATTGAGTTTTGCTTGGCTGTTAACCCTTGCTTTGTTACTGCAAAATGGATTAAAATGGAAAATTTGCAAAAAATAGCTGTTTTGGGACTGTTTTTATTTTTTGTTATTTACATAGTTGAACTGACAGGTTAGATTGTGTGCTATTTCTATAGAGCAGGTTGTTACGGACGCGACAATACCAAATATGACTACTTTTTGGGGTTTTTTGTTTCAGTTTTACATAATAAAGCCTTTTTGAAAATAATTTTTTTAGTGTCTCCACATTCTGAAAGCCATAGTTTTATTTTTATTTTTTGGGCGACTGTGTTATCTAGGGGCTCATTTTTTGCGGGATGAGATGGCGGTTTGATTGGCACCATCTTGGGGTGCATATGACATTTTGGTCGCTTGCTATGACACTTTTTGGGATGTAAGGTGACAAAAATGGCTCTTGACACCGTATTTTTTTTTTTTTTTTTGCTGTGTTCAGCTGAGGGGTTAGGTCATGTGTTATTTATATAGATCAGGTTGTGACGGACGCGGCGATACATAATATGTATACTTTTTATTTATTTATATAAGTTTTACACAATAATATAATTTTTTAAAACAAAAAAAAATCATGTTTTAGTGTCTCCATAGTTTGAGAGCCATATATATATTTTTTTTGGCCGATTGTCCTATGTAGGGACTCATTTTTTGCGGGATGAGATGGCGGTTTGATTGGAACCATCTTGGGGTGCATATGACTTTTTGATCGCTTACTATTACACTTTTTGTGATGTAAGGTGACAAAAAAATGGCTTGTTTGACAACGTTTTTATTTTTTATGTTTACGGCGTTCATCTGAGGGGTTAGGTCATGTTATATTTTTATAGAGCAGGTCCTTATGGACGCGGCAATACATAATATGTATACCTTTTTTTTATTTATTTTGGTTTTACACAATAATATCCTTTTTGAATGAAAAAAAAACATGTTTTAGTATCTCCATAGTCTGAGAGCCATATATTTTTCAGTTTTTAGGCAATTGTCTCAGGTTGGGTATCATTTTTGCGGGATGAGGTGACGGTTAGATTGGCACTATTTGGGGGGTCATATGACTTTTTGATCGCTTGCTATTACACTTTTTGTGATGTAAGGTGGCAAAAAATGGCTTTTGACAAAGTTTTTATAATTTTTTTACAGTGTTTACTTGAGGGGTTAGGTCATGTGATATTTTTATAGAGCAGATTCTTACGGACGTGTAGATACCAAATATGTCTACTTTTTATTTTTTTTTTACATTTAACACTAAAAAGCATTTTTGAAACAAAAAAATCATGTTTTAGTCTGAGAGGCATAGTTTTTTTATTTTTGGCCAATTGTTTTAGGTAGGGGCTCGTTTTTTGCGGGATGAGATGGCGGTTTGATTGGTACTATTTTGGGAGGCAAACGCCTTTTTGATCGCTTTGTATTACACTTTTAGTGATGTAATGTGCCAAAAAATGGCTTATTTAAACCATTTTTTTTTTTTTTATGGCGTTCACCTGAGGAGTTCAGTCATGTGATATTTTTATAGAGCAGGTTTTTACGGACGCGGCGATACCTAATATGTGTAGTGTATTTTATTTTTTTAGTTTTTATTCAGTGTTATGTGTTTGTTTCATTTTTACTTTTTTTCACTTTTTACATTTTTTTTGACCCAGACCCACTTGGTTCTGAAAGATCCAGTGGATCTGGTGTTCAGTAGTAATACAGTACAGTACACTATATAGTGCACTGTACTGTATTTTGTACTTTAGAAAGTCTGAATAGACCTTTAGCAGGTCTATTCAGACTTTCAGCACCATGGAGAGCAGGACGCTTCTGAAAGCCGCCCTGTCTCCATGGCACCATCACCCCTGCCATAACTGGGCAGGGGGTGATGGATAAGGAGGAGGGAGCACCCTCCCTCTTCGATACTCATCCTGTTGGGGGCTGCAAGGCACAGCAGCCCCTCGATGGGAGAGGGAGGGAGCGCTCCCTCCGGTTAACCCTTCCATACCGCGGTCCGTACGGACCGCGGTACGGAAGGGGTTCAGATGCCAGCCGCTTTATCAGAGTGTCAGCAATGTGCTGACACTCTGATAGAACCACTAGACACCAGGGATAGATTACAGGGGAGGCGGGCGGGGATCGCACCGCGATCCCGCCCGCCGCACCGCCCGCCTCCTGCCCGCCTCGCGCCGCCCGCAACCACCCTCTGCACCCCGCAGCCACAGTATGATTGGGGGCTGCAGGGGGTTAAAAACTGTTTGGGGACATTAACTCTCTGATCCCCGCGGTCATAGACCGCGGGATCAGAGATCGCATGAGCGCTGCAAACCGCAGGTCTGAATTGACCTGCGGTTTGCAGCGATCGCCCATATGGGGGGGTCACAGGACCCCCCTGGGCATTGTAACAAGGTACCTGCTGAATGATTTCAGCAGGTACCTTGTTCCGATCACTGCCAGCTGAGCAGCAGTGATCGGAACAACTCATGACGTACCGGTACGTCATGTGTCCTTAAGGACTCGGGAAACATGCCGTACCGGTACGTCATGTGTCCCAAAGGGGTTAACGCCAGGACAGCATTTGCAATAAGTGACAAGGACATACATGGCTATGGGTAAACGGATGGTAGAAGTTGAAATCAAACAGGTTGTTTAAAAACTCTGCACTGTTGGATTAGTTTTTGCAGATCCTAGTTTAGTATAAACAAGGATCTGCTGCCCAGAAAGATTGATTGTCTATGGTGACCAGTGATTGCATGCAGCTCTCACCTCCTGTGATGAGCAGGCGATTACCAAAAATGTATGGTTTGCTCCTGTGTGAAGGGGCCTTAAGTCTGGTTTGGTGAATTTTTTGAAATTCGATTTGTAGAGAAATTGCAATCCTCTGATTCTGATTAGTGTTGGGCCAATGATAGCTCATCAATAATTTCATCCTGTAAAACCCCTTTAACTGCTGCTTACATTCTCTCCTCTAATGCTTTTTTAGTACCTCTTCTCTACTATGAAATTTACTGTAACAATACCTAGTTTTTGGGGGTACTAGCTGTCCTTGAGGAGAGTGCCTTTGTCAGTGTGAGCAGGCTTATATGCCATACATGCTCCTCTGGAATTATGGGAAGAAAGGGATGCAAATGAACTTTCAGCGAGTTCTGCCTCATTTCAAATGTAGAGAACATTATGTATGAATGAGCTGAAAATCATTGTTTTGTAGTAGAACATGGTTGTCATTGGAAGAGGTATATAATTAGCTGTCACCAGTATAGAGGTACTGAAAGACAGATCTGCTGATAGGTTGTCCAATAGGGCATATAGAGGAAAAAAGAGCAGAGGACAAAGGACTAAGCCAAAAGTAGGGGAAGAGGAGAAGAAATATACCTACTGAATGACAGACTGAATAAGCAGTCAGGTACTGTATGTATGAAACCATGAACAGCAGTGTCCCTAAGGCCAGTACATGTAGTAACATCTACCTCTGGGAGAGTGCAAAAGTGCAATTCATGCTATTTCAGTGGTGGGAAGTGTGATTTATGTACTGCTGACCTTCAGTACTAACTAGCTATGTTTTTTTGAACATCTCCTAGTGTCATAACTGCTTGTATCATACAAAATGTTCAAGACTAACCTGTTTAAAGGGCAAAATGGTAAATGAATTACTAGTAAAATGAGGAGATTTATATGGACAGTAGTTTGAGAGATTTCATATAGCATACATAATTGTATTAATGGCATACATTTTTTTTAGACATTTTTCATAGCCTACATAAGGTCTGTGCAGATATAATGTTTAATGACATCTTTAACTTATTGATCTAGGTGGCAATGAAATACTTGTAGAGTTACAATTAGAGATGTAGCAAACATAAAATTTTCCGTTTGCGAACGGCAAACGCGAACTTCCGCAAATGTTCGCGAACGGGCGAACCGCCATAGATTTCAATAGGCAGGCGAATTTTAAAACCCACAGGGACTCTTTCTGGCCACAATAGTGATGGAAAAGTTGTTTTAAGGGGAGTAACACCTGGACTGTGGCATGCCGGAGGGGGATCCATGCCAACACTCCCATGGAAAATTACGTAGTTGACGCAAAGTCGGGTTTTAATCCATAAAGGGCATAAATCACCTAACATTCCTAAATTGTTTGGAATAACATGCTTTAAAACATCCAGTGTGTGTATACGATCAGGTATGATGTTGTATCGATCAGGTAGTGTAAGGGTTATGCCTGCTTTACAGTGACAGACCAAACTCTGACAGACCAAACTCCCCGTTTAACGCACCGCAAACAACCGCAAAGAGTTGTCAATAGTTGACACACTCATGACATAAATTTTATTCCTCTATGCGTTAATCTTGGTGTAGTGATGACTGTGCTTATGCGCACGTTCTGGAGATTGCAAGTGACTGTGGTTTTTTAAAGCCTATGGTCGTGCTGAGGTAGTTCAGTGACAGTTGAGTGACCCAGAAAACAATGATTCTGCAGTGCAGGCCCATTGTTGGCCTAGTAGGCTTTAATGATCACCTTAGATGATCACAAAGAAAATTAATGTTTTTTCTATGAAAAATTATCCAGCCGATCGCTTTTGGTCTGTTCACAATAAAGCAACGACCTTATCATCTGGGGTGTGCCAACATTGCCAACACACTATAGAGGTGATCACTTTATTGTGATACCCATGCCCCTTCACCAGAACAAGGTAACGATCATAAAGAGGAATTGACATATGTATGTGCCTTTTTTTTTGTTTTGTTTTTGCAGCCACAGTGCTGCACCAGAGGCCAGAAAAATTAGGCATGTACACATGCCTGAAAAATTAGGTATTGTTGCAGCCTCTGCTGTAGCAGCGGCCGGAAAAATTTATGTTTTCCAGGCAGAAAGTGTACTAAAACATTGCGGCTTGAACCCTAGTTGGTGGCGGAGAAGTCACGCAAGTCATCCGGCATGCAGAGATTAAATACAGCAGCGTAGGGACCATTTTTAGTCCAAGGCATCTCATCAGGCCTTTTTTAGTCAAATGCACCCGCCACTGTCAGTCCATTCGGGATCCATGCCTCATTCATCTTAATAAAGGTGGGGTAATCTAGACTTTTTTGACCTACGTGACTTCTCTTTTCAGTGACAATACCTGCTGAGCTGAAGGTCCTTTCTGACAGGACACTTAAAGCTGGGCAGACCAGAAGTTCTATCGCAAATTGGGATAGCTCAGGCCACAGGTCAAGCCTGCACACCCAGTAGTCAAGGGGTTCATCGCTCCTCAGAGTGTCGATATCTGCAGTTAAGGCGAGGTAGTCTGCTACCTGTCGTTCGAATCGTTCTCTGAGGGTGGACCCCGAAGGGCTGTGGCGATGCATAGGACTTAAAAAGCTCTGCATGTCCTCCATCAACAACACGTCTGTAAAGCGTCCTGTCCTTGCTGGCGTGGTCGTGGTAGGAGGAGGATTACTTTCACCTCTTCCCCTGTTATATTCCCATTGTGCTGTGACATCACCCTTATACGCTGTGTAAAGCATACTTTTTTACTTGCTTTGGAACTGCTGCATCCTTTCTGACTTCCAGTAATTCGGTAACATTTCAGCCACTTTCTGCTTATATCGGGGGTCTAGTAGCGTGGCTACCCAGTACAGGTCGTTCTCCTTCAGCCTTTTTATACGAGGGTCCCTCAACAGGCATTACAGCATGAAAGAGGCCATTTGCACAAGGTTAGATGCTGAGCTACTCATGTCCCGTTCCTCATTTTCACTGATCTCATTGAAGGTTTTTTTTCCCACTAGGCACGTACAACACCACGGGTCCCAGATAGGTGACAATGAGCACCCTGGGATGCCTGCTTTGGTTGGTCTTCCTCCTCCTCAAAGCCACATTCCTCCTCTGACTCCTCTTCCTCAGGCTCCTCTTCCAGCACTGCCGCAGGTCCAGCAAGCAATGATGATAAAGCTGTTTCTGGTGGTGATGGTGACCACAACTCTTCCTCTTCATGCTCATCTCCGGCCTGATCCAGCACTCTTCGCAGGGCATGCTCCAGGAAGAAAACAAATGGGATGAGGTAGCTGATGGTGCCTTCGGTGCGAAAGACTAGATTTGTCACCTCCTCAAAAGGACGCATGATCCTACAGGCATTGCGCATGAGCGCCCAGTAACGTGGCAAAAAAATACCCAGCTCCGCAGAGGCTTTCCTAGCAACCCGGTCATAAAAATACTCGTTGACGTTTTTTTCTTGTTGGAGCAGTCGGTCAAACATTAGGAGTGTTGAATTCCAACCTGTCGGGCTGTCGCAAATCAAGCGTCTCACTGGAATTCTGTTTAGCCGCTGAATATCGGAAAAGTGTGCCATGGCCGTGTAGGAACGCCTGAAATGGCTACACACCTTCCTGGCCTGTTTGAGGATGTCCTGTAAGCCTGGGTACTTATACACAAAGCGTTGTACGATCAGATTTAACACATGTGCCATGCACGGCACATGTGTCAACATGCCCAAATTCAATGCCGCAAGCAAATTGCTTACGTTGTCACACACGACATTGCCAATCTCCAGTTGGTGCAGGGTCACCCACTGATCCACCTGTGCGTTCAGAGCGGACAGGAGTGCTGGTCCGGTGTGACTCTCTGCTTGCAGGCAAGTCAACCCCAAGACGGTGTGACACTGTCGTATCCGGGGTGTCGAATAGCCCCTGGGGAGCTGGGGGGGTGCAGTTCATGTGGAGCAAGACGCAGCAGCAGAAGAGGAATCAGCCGAGGAGGTTAGCGAAAGGGATGGAGTAGGAGGAGTAGAGGAGGTGGCAGCAGGCCTGCCTGCAAGTCGTAGCGGTGTCACCAACTCTGCTGCAGAGACAAGCATTCCATGCTTGGTAGCCGTCAGCAGGTTTACCCAATGCGCTGTGTACGTGATATACCTGCCCTGACCGTGCTTTGCAGACCAGGTATCAGTGGACCAGATGGACCCTTGCCTCAACACTGTGTGCCAAACCTGCCATGACTTCCTTTTTCACAATAGAGTACAGGTTGGGGATTGCCATTTGTGAAAAAAAAAATTTGGCCGGGTACCTTTCACTGTGGTGTCTCAATAGCTACAATTTTTTTGAAGGCCTCAGACTACACCAGCTTGTATGGTAAAAGCTGGCAGGCTAAGAGTTCGGTCAAGCCAGCTCTCAGACGCCGGGCAAGGGGGTGACTCTGTTACATTGGCTTCTTACGCTCAAACATTTCCTAGACAGACACCTGACTGTGGGCAGATGAGCAGGAACTGCTCAAGGTGAGAGGCGGAGTGGCGGCTGGTTGAGAGGGGGCAAGGAGGACAGCAGTGGTTGACAAGGCTGAAGATGCTGGACCAGATGCTGGAGGATGGTGGCTTTGAGTTTGTGTGCTGCTTGTACTCATGTGTTGATCCCATAGGCGTTTGTGATGTGAGATCATGTGCCTTCGTAAAGCAGCTGTACCTAGGTGGGTGTTGGACTTCCCACGACTCAGTTTCTTTTGGCACAAGTTGCAAATGGCATCGCTGTTATCAGAGGCAGACACACAAAAAAAATGCCATACTGCTGAGCTTTGCAATGACGGCATTCTGGTGGTGGCAACAGCATGCGGTGATTGGCGTGCTGTCTGACTTTCCCCGGGTGCCGATACATGCTGTCTGACTGTGCCACTAGCTCCTTCCGACGACCTCCCCCTGCTTCCATCTCGTCTCCTCCTCCTCTCTGTCTCCTCATCTGAACTTTCCCCCTGTTCTTCTTCTCTTCGAGCGGGCACCCTCGTGACATCCATGGACACATCGTCATCATCAACCACTTTACTTGTATCTGACAACTCAACACCAAAGGAAGCAGCAGCGAGTGGTAATTTGAGAGGTGCCCGAAGCTGAGCTGGAGGAGGATGGTGCGTCAAGGTTCCGAGCGGAAGCTGTAGAAGATTGGGTGTCCTGTGTAAGCCAGTCAACTATGTCCTCAGAATTTTTCGAGTTCAGGATACGTGGCCTCTGAACACTGGGCATTATTCTAGGGCCAACGGAAATCACAGCACCACGACCACGATGGCCCCTGTGGGGTGGCCTGCCTCTGCCTGTCATTTTTTTAGATAAGTGGTACTATGCGTGCAAGGTACTGTGCCACCCTATATGAGTGGTGAGTAGTGGGCAAAGTACAGTCAGTGGGCCTGACACACACTGGCAGGCAACTGTAATTATATTAAGGTGTAGGAATTAAATTACTTTTTTTATTTGCAAGGAACTGTGCCACCCGATATGAGTGGTGGGCACTGGCAGTGGGCACAGTACAGTCTGTGGGCCTGACACTCACTGGCAGGCAACTGCAATTATATTACAGGGTAAAAATGTAATGACTTTTTTTATCTGCAAGGTACTGTGCCACCTGATATGTGTTGTGGGAACTGGCAGTGGGCGCAGTGCAGTCTGTGGTCCTGACAAACACTGGCAGGCAACTGCAATTATATTAAAGGGTATAAATGTAATGACTTTTTTATCTGCAAGGTACTGTGCCACCCAATATGAGTGGTGGGCAGTGGGCACAGTACAGTTAGTGGGCCTGACTCACACTGGCAGACAACTGCAATTATATTAAAGGGTAAAAATTAAATGACTTTTTTATCTGCAAGGTACTGTGCCACCCGATATAAGTGGTGGGCACTGGCAGTGGGCACAGTGCAGTCTGTGAGCCTGACACACACTGGCAGGCAACTGCAATTATATTAAAGGGTAAAAATGAAATGTCTTTTTTTATCTGCAAGGTACTGTGCCACCCTATATGAGTGGTGTGCACACAGTACAGTCTGTGGGCCTGCATCCTTTCACACACGGGCAGGCAACTGCAATATATATATAGAAAAAATAAATAAAAGCAGACTGATGTACCAGCCCTAAAAAGGGCTTTTTGGGGTGCTGTTAGGACGCTGTCCTTACAGCAGATGAGTCTTTGAGGAATGGAGTGGACACGGAACACTGGCCTAGCTAATGCTTTCCCTATTAATTCGGCAGCAGCAGCACTCTCACTGCTCTAACTAACACTGCAGCTTCAGAATGAATCTAAGATGGATGCTGTCCTTGCTTTTTTATAGGATGTGGGAGGGTCTGGTATGGAGGGTATGCTGATTGGCTGGAATGTGTCTGCTGACTGTGAGGTACAGTGTCGAAGTTTGCTCAATGATGATGTATATGGGGCGGACCGAACATCGCATATGTTTGCCCGCTGAGGCGAACGCGAACAAGCGATGTTTGCCGGGAACTGTTCGCCGGCGAATAGTTCGGGACATCTATAGTTACAATGCCATATTTGTCGTTCAGCAATCTAAATGGTATAACTGCCTAATAGTTTTACCAAGATATTGGACAGACAGTTCACTAACTCTGATTATTTTAGAAAGTGTTTAATGGTTTAAATTTTTATGGTTGATCTGAGACTGCTTAGACAAAGGTTACATTCTTGGTTCGTGCTCTCAACTCTACTGTTTCATTAGTGAAATCACATGTAGCATAAGATTTGTGATTGTGATAAACGTATAATATACATACTGTAAACTTTTTAATATTTTGAAAATCTAGTGTTATTATCAGATGTACCACAATATTTATTCATTTATCAGTTCAATGTAGGACTCACAATCTTATTCTCATGGCTAAAGGTACCATTAAACGATCGGTACAATTGAGCGACAAACGAGTCTTTTCTTGGTGTAGTGAATGTTTCAACAATGATCCTTTAGATGCGCTGATTATCGTTCACAAAAATCATAATTTCAATTGCATATTCCATCATTTGTAAAGCAGAAAGTTGCATTTTCACAAAGTTGAAATTTGAGTGGCGTGCAGTGAATGATTCCCATTTACACATATGAAATCCTTAACGTCCAACAATGATTTTTGTCCCCACAAAAACGATCGAACCAACGAGAAATCTACCAACTGTTGGTTGTCACTCTATTGTTCATTGGTTTTCCATTGCTTATTGATCTTGCAGTTTTGCAAGATTTAACAATAATTTGCACAATAATTGGCTCATGTAAGCTGATTCCCTTTTTAACTAAAACCAATTAAGCTATCAGGAAGTTGTGTGCACTGAGAAGAGAAAAATCACAACTGTCTGGGCCATTTTACTGCCCTAATTTATCCAGTCTTTCTTTGGATGGACTAAGTTAAAGAGCACCTTTCACCACTCCTGACAGGCCTGTTTTATTAACTTCATGCATTCCCCATGTAAAAACAATTGCAGAACATTTATATTGTTTTTACTAGAAGTTATGAATTCATTGCTATTAGTTTGCAGTAAGGGTACAGGGGTGTGTTAACCAATTGGGGGGGGGGGTGTCCCTGCTCAGTCTGACTCTATCCAATTAGTGCTGCCATTTTTAAACTGTGCAGACACACACCCCCAACTTGTTGCTCTCCCTCTGTACCCTTACTACAGACTGCTAGCAATTCATTTATAACTTCTCGTAGAAAAAATAAATGAATGTATATCACAGAGCTATAAGAATTGATGTTCCAATTGTTCTTACATGGTGAATGCATGAAGCTACTAAAACAGGCATGTTAGGAGTGGTGGAGTGGTGAAAAGTCCTCTTTAAATAAGTAAATCAGTAATTTACTTTATTGCTTACTATAGGTAGAATATAAATGATCCTATATATATGTTGCCCATCAGCACAAGATTTTCCTTTAATTATAGCTCTTAGTTTCAAGTAAATGGTTGTTCTGACCCATCATCAAGAAAACATACGCTATAAGGGTGTCTGAGAATATGTTGTTTACTTGTGCACAATAGAGAAAAGTTTATTATGAACTATAATGACAGGCTAATTGTCTAGAAAGTGGAGTACATTCTTGTAACTACTGAATCTGCCATTAGAACACATTTCTTTGTTGAGTTAATGGGCTGGTTGGCCAGTTTAGATGTTAAAAAAAATGTTACTAGTCTAGTATCCAGAGTCTTCGTTATCTAGTGTTTTTGTTGATTAATACAGCATTTCTATGAACATGAAGTAGACAAAAATGTGTTGTAATCCAGCTATATCACTACTTTTGTTTGTTTGAAGAGCAAAAATGTTTGCTTTTGAACCCATGACCATTGGCATGGACAGGGTCCAGACTGGGACCAAAAAGCAGCACTGGCACACAAACTACACCATCCCACATACAAGATGTTCTGGTTTTGATACTGAAGTGTTTCGTGGTGTGCAATCCATATGTCAATGTTAACTATTCTTCCCCCGACCCCCAAAAAAAAAAATTGTCTATGTACACTGAGCAGGGGCAAATAAATTTTACTTGAGCAGGTACATAAGCTGCCTTCTCCTATGCCTCATCCATTGTTCAATAAATTCATAGTCCCTCTCTGTGCAGCTTGGTAGACAGTGCTGTAGCCATAGTTCATCCTTCTCCTTTACTTTTAATAAGATGTCTAAGTTGTGGATACATGGATACATCATTCACATAAGTAGACAATGTAAAATGGAGCAGCAATGTATCAAACTCCAGATCAGAACCAAAAACTTATAAAAATTGCAGACCAGGCCTCCTAAATAAATCAGACCCTCAAACCCCTAAATAATCATAAACCATGTGTCATAAGAACAAATATTCCAAAAGGGCAGATTCTCAGCCTGGCCTCGGCACAAATATCATTATATAGTTTAATGACTATAAATTTTCCATGGACTTTAAATTTATTTTACTGTAAGAAATGTGTTCAGTTCTGCTCATTTCTTGGATCACTAAGGAATGCACTTTATGAGTGCACCTATAAGGGTGGGGCATTACAACTGTTTTAAATATATTTTAGGTTGAGGAAGTAGATGTCACTTTTAAAGCCTATATAGCCACAGGCTTTAAGAGTAATATCTACCACAACGTTTCCCGTACTTCAATATGGAAAGCTTATAGGAATGTTTATATCTTTAATTTCTCTTTAACCCCCTTGATCTGAAAAGCAATTCTTCTCTGTTATAGTCTAATTTTCTAAAATGAAATTTTGACTATATATAGGACTCCATGTTTCACTTTTGATGTCCATGTTATACACAAATGTTTGCAGCTCCTTTTAACAAGGTCAATAAAAATGGCAAATTTACAGAGCATTTTCTCTATTTTACTTGTCAATAATATTGGTGGATCACAGATTCATCGAAATTTAGCCATGTTGTTATTTAAGTGAAAGTCAATAAAGGAATGACTGGGCTCTGCATAATAAATTATATTGCTGTATATAATAAGATTAGCATTTTTTAACTATACGGTACCTTCATTTTATGCTTTGTACCTTTAAATAGGTTAATGGAAAGGATCTTTTAAAAGCTACTCATGAAGAAGCAGTTGAAGCCTTTCGTAATGCTAAAGACCCAATTGTAGTTCAAGTATTAAGACGAACGCCGGTTAACAGAGCTCATGGAAGTTCCCAGGAGATACAGCTTGTGAATGTGAGCACTCAAACAGACATAACATTCGAGCATATCATGGCGCTCGCCAAACTTAGGTCATCTACTCCACCAGTTCCAGATATTTGCCCTTTTCTTCTATCTGACAGGTATGGGAATTTCATTAATTGTCATGTGTAATGAAGACATATTTCATGTAAAATATTATAAAGTAATGATAAAAATGTCTTACTTTTAAATGGCATCTGAAAATTCTAAGCTCAATGTCTAACGTCATACTAAGCCACAAATACAGCCAACATCTTGGCTCCAGCTGCTCTTAAGAATAATACTTTATTTCATGCAGCTTTTTCAAATTAAAAGAACCATTTGGAAAGCATATCGCACATCTAATATTTCTAAAATGAATCAAAAAAATGAAAATAGTACTTTTTTCCTAATCAATCTTTACTCTTTGACATCACGTTGAGATTAGACAGATAATACCAACTTGTAAGCGAATTAAGAAACCATGCCGCACATCAAACTATTCACTACCACTCATTGTTAGAAAAGTATTTTCAATTTATTGCAAAGTGTACTTCTGTATTTATTGAAGTTATTGTGTCCACATTTTCCAGAATATAAAATGTGGACATGGCTTCATTAGAAGACAGGCTGAGTTTAAAAAAGACAGATTGGAATCCTGCAGCTGTGGAACATTGCCAGCCCTTTGTTATGAATGTACTGCTGTATTTCTTTTGATTTGGTGCACAGATCATTGCCTGGAATCCAATTTAAGCTATGAAAATGACTACTCTAAGTGTGCAGTAAATGAAAAGAAACATATCTTTTTGTTCAATGTTTCTTTAGATTATCAACCCATTCTAACCTCTTGAAAAGAAAAGGCTGCAGATAAGTTTGTCATATTTTAATTAAAAAGAAGAACGTTGTCTCATCTGGCCTTCTTGCACCAATTTTTTCCATATAGCTGCCATTCTCTTCATCCAGTGGAGCATGAATTTTACGACGGTAATGAGTATCTTTCCAGCCTTCCTGCTGATGGAGACAGAACGGAAGACTTTGAGTATGAGGTCAGATTATTTTTCATATCTGCTGAGAGCTTGCAGTTCCTTCATAGCAAAGTAGAATGCATTAATAATTATGCTTATAAGTATTATTTACTGGGAATAAACACAAAGTGTATAGTGTACTGTTCTGTTGTGTCAGAACAAGCAACATAAATTGTTCTTGTTTTTTACTAATAATAGCCAACTCAAATTTGTAATTTTTTCAAGTCCAAACAAGAAAGCACTCAAGCAGCACTCCCAATTTTTTTTTTCACCTAATGCAGGGAACATTTTACTTCCTCAGTGAAACCATTTTCAGGCTCAAAAATGGTTCCATTGAGAGAATAAAAAGTTGTGGCCTACTTTGGGTGAATAAATTCACTGTTTCTTGTTTGGACGTTGGCAAATGGAGGTTTGGTGTCCAAACGTCTTGAAGGCGTGCACCCTTCTTTTTCCTTTGAGGCTTTTTTATAGTGCTGCTCCATTGGTTTGTTTTGTACTTTTTAGTTGTTATGCTGCTCACTATGGTCATTTTTTTTTCTTTTTTAACTTCTTATCTTATCATTCAATTTTCTGCCACAAAAGCTTAAAGTTTTATGGTAGGCCCTTGACCAAATTTTTTTTTTCAAAAATATCATTAATATGAGAATAAGATTTAGAGTAAGTGTAGTCTGAGTACCACCAAGCCTTTGTGCCAGTTTATCTGCCAAGAGTTCAGTGCCATGTCTTTGTTTTGAGCAAAATACATACAGTACATAATATTAGACAGGATGCTGCCAACAGAGGTGAGAAAAAAAAACAACTTGGAAGTTATCGAGACTGGTATTACTCTCAATCTGTGTTGTTAGCTTTATTTTTCCAAAAGTACAGTAGGTGGAAAATATCATAATTCAAGTTAAAGCTGTCTCCACACTAGATATTTTAGGCATCTATTTTAGCATGCCTTGTTGTGTATATCTCTGAAATATTCACCACTGCCAGGCAGTGCATTTTATGCTTTTTAACAGAACCTGTAAACACAAAATGATGCGCAATGTTGTAAAGCAGGAGATGAGCAGATTGATATATAGTTTTGTAGGAAAAGACTCAACAGAACCTTTAATTTATACAGTTGTACACATGGGCTGTCTTATCAGTGACTGATTTACCAGTGTAAGTGTGTATACACATATAGCTATTAGCCACTAGTAGTTGTACACAAAGAGGAATTATCAGTAATTGACAGCATTTACACTGAAAGTGTGTATACATAGATAGCTGACAGTCACTGATAGTTGTACACAGGGAGGTGTTATCAGTGATTAATAGCATTCTCTGTGTAAGTGTGTATACATAGATAACTGTCACTGATAGTCGTACACCGGGAGGTGCTATCAGTGATTGACAGCGTTCTCTGTGTAAGTGTGTATACATAGATATATGTCAGTCACCGATAACTGTACACAGGGAGGTGTTATCAGAGATTGATAGCATTCTCTGTGTAAGTGTGAATACAGAGATAGCTGTCAGTCACTGATAGCTATACATGGGAAAGGTGTTATCAGTGATTGATAGCATTTTCTTTGTAAGTGCGTATACATAGATAGCTGTCAGTCACTGATAGTTGTACACATGGGAGGTTTTATCAGTGATTGATGGCATTCTCTGTGTAAGTGTGTATACATAGATAGCTGTCAGTCACTGACAGCTGTACATGGGGAGGTGCTATCAGGTATTGATGGAATTCCCTGTATAAGTGTGTATACAGTTGCAAGAAAAAGTATGTGAATTCTTTGGAATTATATGGATTTCTGCACAAATTGGTCATAAAATGTGATCTGCTTAAACAGTCTGCTTAAACTAATAACACACAAAGAATTAAATGTTACCATGTTTTTATTGAACACACCATGTAAACATTCACAGTGCAGGTGGAAAAAGTATATGAACCCATGGATTTAATAACTGGTTAAACCTCCTATGGCAGCAATAACTTCAACCAAACGTTACCTGTAGTTGCAGATCAGACAGTCAAGAGTAATTCTTGACTATTCCTCTTTACAGAACTGTTTCAGTTCAGCAATATTCTTGGGATGTCTGGTGTGAATCGGTTTCTTGAGGTCATGACACAGAATCTCATTCGGGTTGAGGTCAGAACTCTGACTGGGCCACTCCATAAGGCGTATTTTCTTCTGTTTAAGCCATTCTGTTGTTCTGTTACAACACCCATCTGCTGAGCTTCAGCTGGTGGACAGATGGCCTTACGTTCTCCTGCAAAATGTCTTGATAAACTTGGGAATTAATTTTTCCTTCGAAGATAGCAATCCGTCCAGGCCCTGACGCAGCAAAGCAGCCCCAAACCATGATGCCCCCACCACCATACTTCACAGTTGGGATGAGGTTTTTAGCTGAAACCTGGATGAGGTTTTTAGCTGACACCTAGATAATTAGCTAATTTATTTACCAAACAATAAGCAATCTCCTATTGGTTTTAAAATAGGGATTATTAGGATTATTTGGTGAATGTACAATTAAAAGTTATGTTTTATAAGTAAGACAATTCAACGGATGTGGTGCCAAGAGAAGGCAATTAATTGGGTTTATCCCATAATGTTAAAAAGATTATTAGTTTAAGCAGACTGTGATTGTCTATTGTTGTAACTTAGATGAAGATCAGATCACATTATATGACCAATTTGTGCAGAAATCCATATCATTCCAAAGGCTTCACATACTTTTTTTTTCAACTGTACATAGATAGCTTTCAGTCACTGATAGTTGTACACAGAGGAGGTGTTATCAGTGATTGATAGAATTCTCTGTGTAAGTGTGTATACATAGATAACTGTCAGTCACTGAGAGTTGTACATGGAGGAGGTGTTATTAGTGATTGATAGCATTCTCTGTGTAAGTGTGTAAACAAAGATATCTGTCAGTCACTGATAGTTCTGCGCAGGAGTGGTCTTAAAGGGGTTGGCTCATCTGAGGGATTGTTGGCATATCTCTAGAATTTGCCACCAATGTCAGATAAGTATGCGTCCTACTCCTGGGATTCAAATCTATCTCCAGAACAGGACCTCTGAAGGACCTCTATTCATTTCTATGGGAGTTTCAAAGATAACCAAGAACTGGCTCAGCTATTTCTGGCAGTCTCATAAAAGTCAATAGAGGTGAGGCCACATTTGCGTGGTGCTCATTTATATGGGACTCCCAAAAATAGCCAATCTCTCTCTTGCTCAGCTTTCTTCTGAGCTTCCTTAGAAATTAATGGAGAGCATTCTGCACATATAAATAACTTAAAAACATTAGTAAAAAGAAAATATTAATATAGTGTCACAAGCTAATTAGGAAGCAACTGATAATTTTAATATAGCGCATCAGAAGTAGTGGACATTATTTTGTAGTTCCTTTAGTATAGACCTAGAAAAACATTACATATGACATACAGTAATTTAAAAAACCAACAACATTATCAGTACAGTATTGTATCTTTCTGTTGCCTGAAGCTAAACACATTTGTAAAACAATAGAACTATATGTGCACCTATTCTCTTTTTGGCTTTGCTGCAGCTGCCTTGCACTGGCTATAACAGTTCATATTGTAGATCACTGACAACCTCAAATCATTTCCTTTGTTAGTTTTTGTTCAGTGTTCTCTCATTTAATATGTGATGGTGATGTGTTTTGCCTCCCCAAGTATGCTATATTAATTATAAGATCTGTAAAATTGTCTGAGGTTATAAGATATATGTCATAAACTATTGAGCAAATGTAGCAAAATACTGGTTGCTTTTTAACATGTGTAACTTCCGTCAAAATGAGACCTAAGTTTAATAGTAAATGTATCCCAAAGCAGCCTATTTCTAACATTTGCAATACTTTCTAAATCTGTTGCAATATATTTTCCCAAAATTGATCAGAATTTGTATTGGGACCATGATTTTCATCTAACTTGTGTGTGACTTTTGGTAATCATGTGCGGTATTACACACAACAGAGTAAAAAAAAATTAACTGTGGCAATCAATCACCAGTAAGTGGCCATCAGTGCCAACCATCTAGATGTTGTTTTTTCTTTTAACTACTTACAAACAACCTTTATTAATGCTTTACTTAGTTTAAATTTTTTTAGTATAAATAATACCAATACTTTACTGATAGTTACATAGTTAATATGGTTAAAAAAAGACATGAGTCCACCAAGTTCAACCAAGGGATAGGCGGGGAATCCCAGAAGGAAGTGAGACTTAGATTTCTACACATTTTTATAAGCATTAATGCCATTTACTTTTAAGAATTCATCTAAACCCTTTTTAAAACTGCCCACTGTTCCTGTTGTAACCATGTCCTGAGGTAGTCTATTCCAAAAAATCACAGTTCTTACAGTAATAAATTTCTTCCACATATATTTCTGACTCCACTGCTAACCTGCAGATATTGTTATGTTAAATGCAAGAAATTTAGAGACTCGTGCCACCAACATGTAATATTTGCTGATACAAAAAAAACTCAATATAATCAGTGGTATTCCATCTCCATTGAAATTCCTCAATCAGTATCTCTCAGGGTATTTATCCAGGAAATGTGTTCATCTAGCTTGTCAGAATGTGAATCAGAGCTAAAAGCTAAGAGCCAAACAGCTTGTCCTAAAAGAAAAATATAGCTATAGGTAAACGTTAAATGACATTTAAATATGTATAGTATTTTACTTTGTGGATAACAGAAAAACTTGCACTGAGCATGGGAATTCATTGAAGTACAATTAAAACATTAAATGGGTTTGGCAATTGTGCTACAGAAAACCCCAATTTATGTATGTAAAAGAAAAAAAAATACACGTTTCTCCATACAAGTAAGCAAAAACCATCTGATATTCCAATATTGGATAACATTGAAAAATAATACTTGTTCCAGTTCTCTGGCCAGAGCATTATCTTCATCGAGCACATAGAATTGATAAACACAAATGTCTTTTTACTGCACCACCACCTATATCTATTTAGTTGATTCTGACATCAATTCTGATTTGTCCCCTCTCTCTACTTTTCAAAAAGTCATGCCATTCTCAGCCTGTCATCGCTGATAAGTGAGAAGACATGAGGGAATCCAATTTCAACTGTGATTGCAATGCTTTCGACAGATTGAACGTGTTTGCAGCCTAGTAATTCTGTTTGGGCCATGTTTATTTCTTTTGCGCTTAATACATAAACTCAATATTTGTTTACATTGTTAAGAGTCATCTGGGGGGATAGGAAGGAAATGACCTAGTAGAAATAAAGTGTATGTGCCATAGGAATAAACTATTTTAAATTTTTTTCTACTAATTTTAACTAATTAATAACGGCCAATAAGTGAAATGCTAGTATATAAATGTGTAAACGTCAACCACACATGGTTTGTCTAGCCCAGTATTTGTTTTATTGCAGTTAAATGAAATCTGTCATCTCTGAATTACCCCCAAACTAGAATAAGCAGTATATGGTATAAGTGATGCTGAGCCGTTATGTAATTTGTATCTTCATACTTTATTTTATTGCAATGCTGTGCTTCCGCACAGTAAAATGCATCCTCCCCGAGTCCTCTCCATTATGTGCGTGAGAACGGGAGTCCACTCAATGCATTTTACTGCTAGTTTGTTGGAGCACAGAGTCAGAATGCAAGGGAGTATGAAAATTACTTTATTGTACTCAGCACCACTTACACTTTACACCACTTACTCTAGTTTGGGGGTGTTTTAGAGCTAACAGATTCTCTTTAGGGCCCTCCTACAGATTAGTGTATTGTTGACAGAGCCTGCTGAGAATGGAAAGTTTGGGCAACAGTCTAATATGTGTGGAGAGTTTCTAACTCTGACAGATAGTTTTGGCAGAGAGAAGAATCAGGTGAAGTAAAATTTTTCTTCTGAT
Source organism: Bufotes viridis (assembly GCA_033119425.1). Lineage (NCBI taxonomy): Eukaryota > Metazoa > Chordata > Amphibia > Anura > Bufonidae > Bufotes > Bufotes viridis. Next base: position 236,987,543 of record CM065590.1, read on the forward strand.
TCTTTTTTTACTGTTGAAAGTTAAGCTACCCCCAGAAGTATCTGGCAGCAGCTTTCTCCCCTCTCCCCACTGAATAAACGTACATGTTCCAAATGTCTAGGTGTATGGGGAGCTGTGAGGAGTAAGAAGAGTTAGCTGTTGGCCAAATAATTACTATTGAACAATTGCTATGTTTACTAATTTATATGGTTGCCCGTAGGCAGTTTAAGGTAACTGTAATGTGAACTTAAGGGTGTATCAGACACCTCGATCATGCAGATGATTGTCGGGAGGGAAGCGTTCCCTCCTGGCAATCGTCTGCAGCGATCTCCTCAGCAACATGAGGAGGAGTGATCACTGTGCATCACACATCCCCATACAGTACAGTGGCTTTCCAACAGCAGATTGCTATTAGACAGCACTATCTGCCGCCAGAAAGTCCTGATCTTTCATCATGCTGAAAGATCTGGATTGTCCGATGAACAAGCGTTTGCCACTGCAATCGGCAGCAGTATTACACTGCAAGATGATCACTAAAAAGTGTCTCACTAACTGACCCTTAGTCAATTCAAGTTGGTTCCATAGAAGATGGGGAGGTCGGGGTATTGCAACTGGAATATGCATACCAAAATGAATCCACATTATGGCCTTACAGTTGTACTTTTTCTACAATATAAACTCAAATAATAATCTAAGTGCAAATGCAATTTTAGTATTTTCACCAACTTATTGGTTCCCTTTTGGGTCTTTCTTAAAGAAGCACTCCCAAAAAATGTCCTATTCTCTGACCTGTTTAATAGATACATGAGGTAAACTGTAGGGAAGGTAATCTTCCTACCAGTGACTGTATTAGTGAGTTATAACCTCCTTTCTGAGTCTTAGCTATACCATGTGACCAACTCTCCGATTTCTAACTGACACAGGACAGAATGTCAGTTCCTTCTCTATTTATTACTATGAAATTGACATTGAGGCTCCCATAGGAATACATAGAGAAACTGGCTTCCTGTCCACACATAAGATGCTATATTATTTGGAAAGTCAGAGTGTTAGGCACATGACACAACTAAGGACTAGAAGGGAGAGGATAGCTCACAAATACAGTCACTGGTAAGAACATTACCTTTTCTGACCAGTCAGAGAATACACATTTTTGTGGGAGTGCTTCTTTAAGGTAAAGCTGCCCAGTATTTAAGGTCTTCTGCATTAAATGAGATATGGAAATAGTAAATTGAATGAAGCTTACAGCAAGGTTGGCATTGTCTTCTGCTGGACCCATGCTTTCAACCTTGATCTGCATTAATCTAACATATGATGGATTTTTATTAGAATAGAATACAGTAAATCCATTAAGATTTTGACATCCAAAAATAGCTCCCATGGCTATTAAATCATACATACTTCAGGTTCACAATTTGTAAAAGTGAACTTTGTAAATGCATCACTTACAAAACCAAAAGAGTAGCTACAAAACATTTTTGCATATGCTTATTTTTGCTCTGATAGAATTTGTAATGCATTTTTTTTTAGTAAACCCTGCAACTCAACCTTGAACTACAAAGTATGAAATATGTGTGAAGTCGAATTATGTAAATTACATTCTCTTATAGGAAATACAGACAAAATGGCACATTGACCTCCACTGTGAACCTGGCCATAGTATAAACCTGAAAAATTAGCAAAAATAGATAGAGAATGATGTAGTCCTACAGCATTAGCAGGAGCAGAAAGTTAGACTTCATTGTTGGAAAATGGTTTTCATGGACCTTTTAAAATAACAAGTGGGCTTCACTTTAAAATGTACTTCACAAAGGCACATATTTTCCCTGTATCAACACTGTGAGGGCAGAATAACAGCAACCATTCAAATGGAGAAGGAACCTTGCAACAGATGGGTGTCAAGTAGAGATGAGCAATTTGACTTTAAATGAATCAAATTTGTCTTGAATTTCACAAAAATTCTGACTCCATCCAAATCTGGATCTTTTGAATTTTGATGAATCTCTCAAAATAGCGGCCACCACTTAATAGGTCACAAGACAGAGAAGAAGGCATCTGCCACCAAAAAGGGATTATTTGTGGATCATGTTTTAATTAAAAAATGAAATTCAGCAGCACAATGTGTTATTAAAAAGGTTATTTGTTACCACCAGCTGCTACCATACTTATGATATATTTGCATTAAAGAGCTTGAATAGGTTTGGATACAGTCTTAGGAGACCTCACAGTCTCATACACAGCGTTTCAAGGCAATCTGAGCACTTTGGACTGATACTCGAATCAAATCTGGTGACAAATTTGTTAGAATCTGGCCTAAAGCAAATTTCAAGAAATTCACTTATCTCTAGTGTCAAGTCATTAAAACACAAGCCACTCTTTGTAGTAGCATTTTCGCTCAAACTTACAGAGGAAAGAGAAGTTATACTTTCTATGGCAACCATATGCCCTCATAGGGGATATAAAAATGGGGTTGTCTAGGATTTTTTATAGTGAAAATATCAAGGATTATTACAATTTAATCTTAAAGTTTTACTGCTGTTTAATCTTTTGCATTGATTAGAACAATACAATATTCCTTCAGTGATGTCTAGTGACACATCCTTTGAAGACACTGGAATGTATTAAATATTTTTTGTTTCATTGTACTGCAATACTCTTTTTGATAAGTATTGAAAACAGCATGCCTTTCAGCGCTTTTATAAATCATAGCCACAAGTTCAGTAAGCAATGAAAAAGAGACAATGCAAAGCCAGTTATGTACTCTGTACTCTACGTATATCATCTTGGATTTGTACAACATGTTCATTTAAGTAATTAATTAAATCTAAGTCATTAAAATATAATACCATAATTGCTAAACAACAAATCTTAATACTTTACAGATTATAGTTAAACCCTTATTCCTGGGGCTACGAAGACCTTCCTGAAAAATAAGAGCTGTACTATAAATGCAAAATGATAAGGTTGTGTCTCATATAGAAAATATTCAGTTTCAAATAATGAGCTACTTGACCCAATGTTCTCTCTTGTGTGTGAAGACTGACCCAGCAATCTGCATTTTTTATAAATAGAAAGTTGTTAGTGGTAGTAGTGGGTTTTCTCCACTTTTATACAATATAATATTTGGTTTTGGCTTTCTTAAACACATACTCATTCATCCACTTTTATAAGAAATTATAAATCCTCTTGCAACACTTACAGTTATTGTAATTTATATGATTTTTTATTTTTCTCTGGCAGAACATCAGTGGCAGTGATTTAGCTGTAATGTTTCAGAACCTGACTGGGAAAAATAATTTTAGCGATTTCTCTCAGTTTCTGTAGATAGTCTGGTGATGACTATATTTCACAACTATTGTTAAAAGATAACACCCTGAAAGAGCGATTTATGACTCGAGTATGGATAGAGCAACAAACAGTCTCAAATATCATCATAGCAAAGTCTGAATCTGGACCGCAGGTTGTACATTACGTTTAGACAATCTATTGTTATACTTTTCTTATTCCTTAAAGTGGTATTTTTCACCTTGATATAGACATGTTTTTTCACAAATTATATCTAAGAATGCGACAATAACATGCAGTCAACGTTATACTAGAGGAACAATCATTGAGCTATAGAAAGTGTAAAGTTCTGTTTACATCTGTATTAGTTATTCCTGCTATTCTGCTCCATCATAGCAGCAGAACAGTGAACATAACAAAAGCGCCGGATCTCTGGCATGATGAACACCAATGGCATTCACTGGGCCCCATTGATAATAAAGTGGTCCAGTAGGTTTCCATCATGGAGTCTCTCATGTTTTAATGGAATCTGAAAAATAGGCTCTGTTAGGAGTCGTCAACACGAATGTTAACACAACATATCAGACTCTCACCTACAGTGGAATCCTTCAAAAGCAACCTGAAAACCCACCTCTTCAGACAAGCCTACGACCAGTGACACTGCTGCTTCTATACCGCCATGACCAGCTTCACCCTCGCCTACTGTCTCCATCCCCCATACCATGTAGATTCTAAGCCCTCACGGGCAGCCCCCTCTATCCTTCTGTACCAGTCTGTAACTTGTCTCGTTCATGCTTAAGGCAATTGCTTGTATTATGTATGTGCACCGCTTATGATATGTACAGCGCTATGGAATGAATGGTGCTCTAAAAATAAATAATAATAATAATAATAATAATCATAGTTCATCCAGGGTTTTAAAAAATTTGCTTACTAAAGTCACAGTTATTCACCTGGCAGGACAGTCTAGTTGAGAAGCAGAGGCAACATTTAAAGAATTGATGCAATTTGTAGTACTTCTGTCTGATAAATTACACCACCAATGTGCAAGATGCGCAGCAATCGAGCAAAGTTTTAAGTACAGTATATTGTCATTATTCATCACATAATTGTTGTTGTGAGTAAGCATATGGCAGTGGTTACAAACTGCATCAGAATCCTTCAGGTGCATTCTGTTATTTGTTGTCTATGACATTTGGACCTACAATAGAGGGTTCCTATGAGCCAGATGAGCGCGAGACATGCTGTCATCCATCCTTGGTGTGTTGGACTGTAATACTAGGCCTCTCAAGGATAGTAAGTGCATAGAAAATACATAAACTACTCACGTGCATTTTCTGTGGTTCCTAATCTAACGTGCTACTTTCTAATGAAGTGAATGGACAGTTACCAATGAGTGAGGAAACACTTTGGGGGTAATTTATTAAACAGAAATATGCCTAAATTAGGCATATTTCAGGTGCAGATTGCGGCACAAAGGTCCTTTGCTCCGCAATCTGCAACTTCTTCCGGATCACGCCAGGTCTAAAATTGTGGGTGTTGCCATGTGACCAGTACCAATTATTACTGGTCATATGACAATGATGTCATATCAAAGGTACTTTCTACTAAGAGAATTCCAGCTTTATCTTCATGTAATGGGTGGTTTGGTCGGCGATGGGCCCCCTCTCCCACGCTGGGCCTCTGTGCAGCTGAACCGGCTGCACAGACATTACAGATGCATCCGAGGTAAATTTGATGGTTAACGCGTTAGGTAAAGAATGGCAAGAAAAAGATAACCAACTTTTTAACGGCTTTAGTCACGAGATAACCAAGATAACACTGTGCCATGTGTTATTAGAGTCAATTTTAGCTCAGCTATATCTGCATATCTGCCCCTGCCTATCAGTATGTCTTTAGAGTGTGTGAGAAAACCCATGCAAACATGAGGAGAACATACAAACTCCATGCAGATGTTGTCCTTAGTCAGATATAAACCTATGACCTCAGAGCTGCAAGGCACCAGTGCTAACCACTGAGCCACTGTTTGATCTGAGCCTCATAGTTACTTATAGCCAATTTACTTTGTACCAATAACAGATGATTAGAATTAAGTTTAGAACAAATGATTATAATTAAGAGTTTACTAAAAACTGCCTTGAAAAGTGTACTCAATGATTTTAATAGATTCTCCATTTAAAAGGGTTCTCAAGACAAGAGAATTGTGAATTCAGATTTCACTAAAAAGTGATTGTATGTCAAAAGATATCAGTATTTCAACAAGTGCTGATTATTTACTGGTGCTCTCATTTCATTGTTTACTTGTCATGGAAGGCATACATTTGATTCTTAACCAATAAAATATAGTTTTATGTAGAACTTATATTCCAGGTTGACATGATCTTCATTTGATCCAGTTTTATTTTATTATCTTAAATTTCAAATTGGCATTTGTATCTGTGGCTTTTTAAAGCTATTTGCAGACTAGAAATATAGGGGGACATTTATCAAATCAGCTACGCCAGTTTTGTGACTGAGCACTTGCTTCATAAATTTGGAGCGTATGCACAAAGCAACTCCATTCTAAATAGTCTCAAATGCTGCTGCAATGATAAATCCCCCAATTGTCCTTAATATGTTTTAATGTACCATTTATGTTTGTTCATTACAGGAAATTGAACTATGTCGCCTAAATAATCAGGAGAGACTGGGCCTAACAGTCTGCTACAGGACAGATGATGACGAGGATACGGGAATATATGTTAGTGAGGTAAAAATCAAAAGAGGGAATTGCAACTAAGAAAATATGAAATACAAATTCAAAGACATGAAGGAAATACTGTACTTGATTGAGATGCCATATCATATCCTCTCTAGGTGAACATGCTGCATGCAAATGAGGACTCTTCAGGTTAAGATAGCTGATGGCAGTCAAATCCACATGTAGGCTGAATGGAGAGCAGACACTTCTTGATTCACTTGGATGCAGTTGCCTCATTAAGTTTAATGGTGGCCAATGTTCTCCTGATTTGTTGGGGTCTCAGAGGTGTTATACTGCGGATATGCTATAGATGTCTAAAATGAGAAAACCTCTGAAATTCTGGTTAAGTCATATTAATTTTGACAGAATACAAAAAGAAAAGCAACATAAGCTACATAGAGTAGTAACGTAGGGAGGGTTATAAAATGTTAATAGATGTACCCTCATCTTGTGTTTTTGTAAAAAAAAAAAATCAGTGTTGACGGGATTAGCTGCAGATGTCTGGATCCCATCACAGTGTTACTGGTTGTCAGTCACAAGTGTAGTTCGAAGCTTGCAGGGTAGACAGCATGGAAAAAACAGGACACAAGTGCTAACCAACTTGAATCTAAAGTTCATTATATTGTTTAAAATACATACATAAGACACAATGGGACGCAGCCTCTTCTTCAGATGATTGTTTACGTGTTATGTGTTATGCGGATTGTAATGAATAAGCATACTTTGTATTTGAGTTGTGATGAGCGGCAGGGGCAATATTCGAATTCGCGATATTTTAGTAGCTTTATATGCAGAATAGATAGAGTGCTCCAATATGTTCGCGATTGCGCAAATCGGCAATTAATAATGCATATATACGTCCAACTTCACATTTTAGCAGGTCTGACTGCATATTAATAATTGGTGCACTAAGTATTTTTGTGAACTTGTGACATCAAAGCACTATGTATGTATCTATGTAGCATACATACATACAGCACTATGTATGTAGCATGTATGTATGGACAGCTGGGGAGGAAAATGGCTGCTGGGGAGGTTCTTATATAGTAAGGGGTAGGCAACTTTCCTATCGGTTGCTAGGGATGTTGATAAGCTCAGACAAAGACATTGCAGCCTTCTTATTGGCCCACATGCAAAAAGGGAGGTTACTGATGGGAATAAAGTAGAATATTCGAAAATACGAATATATATCACTATATTCTAAATATTCGCGAATTCTTGAAATTGCGATATTTGAGATTAAAATTCACGATTAGAATATTCGCACCCAACACTATATTTGAGGTGGCTTGTTTTTTTCAATGCTAGCTACCCAGCAAGCCTTTATCTACAATGGTCATACTCATGGAAGAGTCTATGGATGCTACATAACTGAATGCCCTTTTTATATAAAATCTTCCTTAAAATCTGTAGATAATATCTAAACAGTGGAAAATTGTATCCAAACAGGCACAGACTATATAAAACCTACAATAAAAAATGATTGAGTCTGGATCAGATTCAATCAAATAATTAAGCACATGATCATACATTAACCTGCTGTTATATTATTCTGATGAATGTCCTCAAACAATGCTATACACTGCATTTTTTCTTAACCATAAAATCATTATTTAATTTTAATCAGCCTGGGGTATTTCCAAAGGGCAAGCTACTGCGGGTTTTTACAATCTTATATAATTACATTGTCTTCTGCCATTAAATAGCAGACTCTGGTTTATTATTTTGGTGACAGGCTATTATTAAAAAAGAGCCCAGTGAACATTTCACCGTATATGAAATGTAACCTAAAACCAAATGCTACACTTGAGGTGTTTTGTTTGAAAAATAGCGAGTTGGATGACAGGGCCAAATAAATGACTTAGGATAACCATCAACTGAAGGTGATAGATAGTGTTCCCATTCTGGACACTGGATCATTATTCATTACAGAAATATTAAACATCTGGACAGCTCAAGAGCCCCGCATAACCGTCAAGATTTATCTCAATATATCATCTGTACCAATTGTAGGATATTTAATGATGCTTATTTACAGCAAGACAAAAGCAGATATGCACCTGATGGGCTTCTCTTAGAAAAAATTCTGAATGCGTCCATAATTTATAGATTCATAACTTTAAACCTTAAAGAATAAGCAGTGGCACAAGAGAACATAATGCAGACAATATCACTAATAATTAGAATAGCAATATTCCATATTTTGAATGCTTAGTGTATACATAATTTATGAATGTTTGTCACTTCCAAGGAAGTTCTATTTTTTGTATGCTGTACAATCACTCCATTGTAATTGCTTGCAGAAAAAGTGGCCACATCTATCCAAATTATAGATAGGTAGATTAGATAGATAGCAGTCCTGCTGTTGCATAGGGGCCAAGTAATCTGTGTATTACAGTTCATGTAAAACATTACCCTAATAAATTTCATGGATCCCGAACACTGGTGAATTGTTAGGAGGTGCATTCAAGAACCAGGGAACATAAAGTATATAGTTCTTGCCCTCTTCTTTTGTGTACATAGGTAGATAGATGATAGATAGATAGATAGATAGATAGATAGATAGATAGATAGATAGATAGACTTTCAAAGCAGTGGTAATTTGATTGTAATAACTAGTTTCTAGATAGATATGTAAAATTGATGTGATATTAAATATACGTACATGAGTTGGATCTTGAATAAGTAACTTATTTTTATTGCTGTCTTTCAATTGTTTTATTGGTTTAAAAAAAATATTAAATAACTTTATTAACAGAGAACATTAGAGTGAGTTTTAAACAAGAGCCTTGAACAGGATAATGAACCAACTTATTAGCTTAATTCTTGATATAACATCTGCATTTCTCCTTTTTACAAAGACTAGTCATATCCATATATTATCTACAACAATAGCTAAGAATTGGAGATCTTCTGATAATCCCCTCATTTGTTTACATTCTGTTTTCCTGTAGGTTGATCCAGACAGCATTGCAGCCAGGGATGGACGCATTAGAGAAGGAGACAGGATCTTGCAGGTCAGTCTAAATATGTTCTCTTCCTCTTTTAAATTATAATGTTTCCTAAACTGACTCTTCCCCATTTACCCTTCTCCCCACTACCCCAAATTTTTTAGTACACTCAAAGATCTAGCTCATGCAGCTCTATTTAGCTCAAAGATGGTTGGACCACTTTTGAAAATAATTTATTTTTTGTGTCACCCTCATTTCCTCATATCATAGATTGTAAACTTTTACAAGCAAGGCCCTCATTCCTACACTTTAAGCTGTATATTAGCCTGTAATTTGATTTGTAAAGCACTGTGAAATAAAGTGGCGCTAGAAAAAGGTTTTATTATTATTATTATTATTATTATTGTTATTATTATAATACTACTCCAAGAACGTTGTCAAGCATATTGATATTTTTTTTCTTAGTATAAAAGGTAAACTAATTTCAGAAAATTTATGTTAGACGTAGCCCCCTAAAAAAAGGGTACTTTGGAGTCTGGATGTTTGTGAACATTTGCCCCTATTGCTGCTATGCAAAGCCATCAACTCCCTACTTTATTGCACTTTGAAGGATTAACTTTCACTATAATTTATGCCAATGTTTACACTTATACTGTTATATTGTTAAACTGCATTTTATATGTTTATTGTAATACATACTATTTGCAATGTATTTGCACTGCACTGTGGAAAGGGCTAAATCACAGCCAGCTAATAATGAGAGCTACCATAAGCGTCTATGCAGCCCTATGTTTTGGAGGGAAAAAACAGACACAGTGAACTTTTACCATCTGATTTAGTTTTGTCAATGGTCATTACCATTTACTTGTATTAAGGCAACATTATTTCTATGGCTATGCTTCTCCAGCTCCCCCTTCCCACCCCCCCCCCCCACTTGAAAGTTTTAGATAATTTAGGAACTTTATTAAAGTAGAGCAGTCAAAGCCCCTACTTATCTGCAGATAATGACCAGTGTTTAGTAGGAGAGACTCTGCTATACTGCACAAGTGACCAGAGGAAGATGCCGAGATGGGATATCCTGCCCAACAACTGAGTCACAGACCCTGGGCCACCAGCTCTTTGGTCATGTTATGAGCCTTTTGAGAAAGAGAGAACAACAGCCATCTCAGGATTTTCCTCAGCATGGAATCTTCTTATGCCAGGGTGGAGACTGGAGAAGCATGCTTAGTGCATTACCTATATTGTTTTGCATTTGAGTTCCTCAAGTAAAGAAGCACACTGGTTTACTGCAAACCCTGACTCTGGACTTATTTCCCATTGGTGTGCACCATACCTTAGAATTATCTCCGGAGAGCAGCAACACATTGTGACACCTTAACTGTGTTTGGGGGATTCAGCTTAGTGTTGTGGCCACCTCAAACCCAGTCACTGCACAGGTTTTAGACCTCCACCATGTTTGAATGGGTTAGAACACAAAGATCACACTTTTATAATGATATTGACATGTTAATCTGGCATGCCATTGCGACTTATGGGGCAAAGTCCCCAAGGAACATCCCTATCACCCAATATATTCACATAGATATGAAGTGTCAGAGAGGATTAGGTTTATATCAAATAAATACAATCCTTTTAACAGAACTGCAACACAAAATGCATTGGCAGGCAGATCGCTCACAGACACAGTGGAAGAATTGTAAGCACACAACATTAAAGGGGTTTTCCAGTTTGTATTAACATCCTTTGAAATAATCATTTATGAAGGTAGCTGTAATTTTGCAATATACTTATTTTATTTTTATTGCTCCTATCTTTTGTTCTAGGCTGTGGTCACATGACTATGTCCATTCAGCTCTTTCTTATTTCCTGTGATGTTATATCCATGGGTGGGTGACAGGTAATTGTCTATGTAACTTGCTAGGTGGGAAGAGCTATAAACTAGCTGGGTGTTTGTTAGGTGCTGTCCTGGAGATGTCACAGAGAAATGAGAAGTAGATATTGGGTTTGTTTGTATACAGCAACAGAAAATGCTACATACTGGATGTAATCCAGAGTGATACGTTTACATGGTGAAAATGGGTCAGGAGAGTCCAGGTGGGAAACAAAAGCATGGGGAATATGTGCATTAGATAAGCATATACATATTCCCCACATTTGGTTAGTCATCACATCTAGTTAACGCATTATGACTGTGACTCTTAACTCTGCTACATTCGTACATATCTGTTAAAAAAATAGCAATACCAGAAAACCCATTTAAATGGAACCCATCATGTTGAACATGGTGTCTGAGCTAAGGACAACATGTGATAGAGCAGGAGGAGCTCAACAGATTGATACATAGCTTTATGGGGAAAGATTCAGTAAAAATTATTTATTATTATTTAATATTATTTACTCATTTATATTCATGCTTGTTCTGGGCTTTGAAGTCAAGGAGGCAGTCTTATCAGTGCCTTCCTTCTATGACATGTGCATCCCTAGATAGGTTTCAATTGCAAACATTTTTTTTTCACTATAATGGGTATTCCCCTTAGGGGACTTAGACATACAATCTTCTGATCACTTGTCCTATACACCACAATAGAATAGTACCATGGTGTATGGGATTTTCATTGCCTGCCTGTGAAGCCATGCTCGGCTTTTCAGGCAGTTAACCATGACAGCCCTGGGAACTTTCCTAAGGCCCTAGGCTTTCATTGCGACTGATTGGAGCCCTGCTGGGTCTCCAATTGTAAGTCAGAAGGACCAGTCTCCCTCTGCCTAACCTCAGAAGTGCCATGATCACTATTGAACAAAAATGCCCCTATATCATAGCCCCCTATATCATAACCTTATACCAATGTTACTCTGACCTCTTTCCAGAAATGGGGCATGGTGGTGTGTGATGTGGATAGGGCCATCATCCTTGGCAGATTTTATGGCTTTAATAATTACTGAAATCTATGCCAGCTAAGAGCTGGAGTATATTTAAAGAGAACCTTTCATCAGTTTCTCAATGGCTGTGACATGGTCTGCTGCAATTGGACAGCTCACAGCCAGGATAAATGTCCACCAATATGTTAAGTAAGGCTACTTTCACACTGCCGTTTCTGGGTCAGCTTGTGAGATCCATTTCAAGGCTCTCACAAGCACCCAAAAACAGATTAGTTTAGCCCCAATGCATTCTAAATGGATAAAGATCCATTCAGAATGCATCAGTTTAGCTCCTTTCCGCTCTGGAGGCGGACACCAAAATGCTGTTTGCAGCGTTTTGGTGTCTGCCTGATGATGCGGAGCCAAATGGATCCGTCCTGACTTGCAACGTAAGTCAATGGGGACAGATCAATTTTCATTGACACAATATGGTGCAATTGAAAACGGATCCATCCCCTATTGACTTTCAATGGTGTTAAGGACTAATCCGTTTTGACTTTGTTCATGATAATTCAAACGGGTCCACTCTGAACGGATATGAGCATTTGCATTATCGGTACAAGACGAATCCGCACCAAACGCAGGTCTGAAAGTATCCTTATTTGTATATCTTTACGAAAATCTCTAGATCACAAGCTATTTCAATTGAAATATAAATAATTCCAATACTAAGCATTTATGCTGATACTTCCTATGACAGCCAGTAATCTTTAAAGCCATGGGTGTAACTATAGCCATATATGGGGCCCAAAGTTTGGGGGGTATTATGAGGTGCAAGAACATTTTATCCTTTTTTGGGGATTAACAATGTGGTGGCTTTTTGCTATAATATATTTTTTTTATTTATATGGGGCTATTATACATATTTTTCGTTATTGGTACTTATGCTGCTGTTTTAACTTTCTTATAGTAGACAGTGTGGGCCCCATCTTATTTTGCTATGGGGCTCTATGAATTATAGTTACATCCCTGGAGGGCATTAGGGCCTATGAGAGACCTATCTGTTCTAGGGCTAATCTTAAACTATACACATTAAATTTTAGTGTCAGATATAGTTATCCATTTGCCTGTGTGGCCTGCAAAGTGTAAATCTAGTCTGCAAAGGAAGGATAGTATCTCCTGAAACATGTATGCTTACAGACAAGGCTGTGATGGGGTGATAGGAGCAGGGGTACTATCATTACTCATTTCGGCAGGAGCGAACAGCACAAAGATCACATATCACATTCATTTACCGTATGTTAAAAAAAAGCTTGCTTTTACATTTAGCTTTTTCTGTTTCCCCTATTTTTTTTACCTAGAAGACATTCATTTTTACTTTTGAGTCTTTCTCTTACAGCACTTTTCGAGATTAAGTAATAAGTGTCATAAACCCATTAAATTATAGATTCATGAAATAATTATTTTCAGCACATTTTACAGCTATTTTTTATTTCAACTACATTGTTTAGAACATGCTAAATAAGTCAACATTTCTTAATAATTCAAGGCTGTATTATAATTTGTTCATATGCTAGCATTGGTCTCTGTATAATAGTTCCAACAATAGCCTCATCTGATATTGGTAGTAACCATATACTGACTTATTTTACATATATATATATATATATATATATATATATATATATCAGGGGTGGACCATTGCTGGATAGTCGAACTAGATCTTTATCTTTTGGTGGCAGCCCCTCTTGTAGAAAAACAAAACAAAAGGATCAGGTGAAAAATTCATTTCACCCAATCATTCTCAGGGGAGAGTAGGGAGCTTCCTGTATACGTTAAACTGTTGGCCAAGCTTGTCATTCTCAGCAGGTTCAGCTGACAATACACTAATATGTATGAGAGAATTAAGAGACAGAGTTTTGTAATGTATGTTCTTTGTCTTTCTACACCTTCTTTTCCCTACTTTGTTTTTTTTCTATTTTCTCAATAAAATTTCGGCTCAAAATGGCTTGTGTGTCAAAGTCTGCGATTGTGTCAAAGTCGATAATTTTTTCTCGTACACAAGCTTGCCCTACATTTTTAATGTTTTTCTGCATTGTTTCTCAATTTTGTAGCCTTTTATTTCAGCATTTCGTGTGCAGGTGTTTTAAGGCATTTTTCTACTCCCATAGAGATGCTCAAAGGAATCAATTTCAAACAGGTGCCAGTAGCCATCTTCCCCCCACTGAAAGGACCATACCTGCTCCTTATCCTCCATGCTAGCTTCCTCATATCCATCTTATGATCTGTGGCTTGGTTTATTCCTCCCTGGCATTGGCATGGTCACCATTTCTCTTCAGACAATCACTGGCTTCAACAATAACATATTTGACTGAAGAGGATTAGGTGTTTGCTAGGGAAAAACAACCCTGAACCAGAAGGAGAAGCTGTGGGACAGGAGTAGCGTGAAGCAGATATGTATGATCTTTTAAGTAAGGGATGCAGCCTGCTAGCACCTGTTAGAAATGAGATATTACTGGACAACCCCGTAAAGGGAGAAATGCCTTAAAAAACACCATATTCAAAGCATGTGGCATTTTGTAAAAGAAATTAAAATATAGTCTAGTGAAGTATAATATATTGATATACTTTAACCGCTTCAGCCCCCCTAGCTTAAACACCCTTAAGGACCAGGCCACTTTTTACAATTCCGCACTACACTACTTTCACCGTTTATTGCTCCGTCATGCAACTTACCACCCAAATTAATTTTACCTCCTTTTCTTCTCACTAATAGAGCTTTCATTTGGTGGTATTTCATTGTTGCTGACATTTTTACTTTTTTTTGCCATTAATACAAATTTAACGACATTTTTGCAAAAAAATGACATTTTTCACTTTCTGTTGTAATTTTTTTTTTAAAAAACTACATTTCTATATAAATTTTTCTCTAAATTTATTGTTCTACATGTCTTTGATAAAAAAAAAAGTCCAATAGGTATATATTTATTGGTTTGGGTAAAAGTTATAGCGTTTACAAACTATGGTGCAAAAAAGTGAATTTCGGCATTTTGAAGCAGCTCTGACTTTCTGAGCGCCTGTCATGTATCTTCAGGTGCTAGAATGTCAGGATAGTATAAATACCCCCCAAATCACACCATTTTAGATAGAAGACACCCCAAAGTATTCGTGGAGGGGCATGGTGAGTTCATGTATCATTTCATTTTTTTTCACAAATTAGCGGAAAATGACACTTTCTGAGAAAAAAAAAGTTTCAATTTCTGATAACTTCTGGCAAAAAAAAATAAAAATCTCAGACGGACTCACTATGCCCCTCAGTGAATACCTTGGGGTGTCTACTTTCCGAAATGGGGTCATTTGTGGGGTGTGTTTACTGTTCTGGCATTTTGGGCGGGGCTAATTGTGAGTCGCCATGTAAAACCTAAAGGTACTCGTTGAATTTGGGCCTCTTTGCACCCAGGCTGCAAAAGAGTGTCACTTATGTAGTATCGCCGTACTCAGGAGAAGTAGGGCAATGTGTTTTGGGGTGTATTTTTACATATACCCATGTTGGGTGAGAGAAATATCTCTGTAAATTGTCAACTTTGTATAAATTTTTTTAAAAGTTGTTGTTTACAGAGATATTTTTCACACAAACAATGGGTATATAAAAATACACCCCAAAACACATTGCCCTACTTCTCCTGAGTACGGCGATACCACATGTGTGCCACTTTTTTGCAGCCTGGGTGCAAAGGGCCCTAAAACCAATGAGTACCTTTAGGATTTCACAGGGCATTTTTACGCATTTGGATTCCAGACTTCTTCTCACGCTTTAGGGGCCCCTAAAATGCCAGGACAGTATAAATACCCCACATGTGACCCCATTTTGGAAAGTAGACACCCCAAGGTATTCCGTGAGAGGTATGGTCAGTTCATGTAAAATTTTATTTTTTGTCACAAGTTAGTGGAATATGAGATTTTGTAAAAAACAAAATAAAAAAATATATATATCAATTTCCGCTAACTTGTGCCAAAAAATAAAAATTCTGTGGACTCTCCATGCCCCTCACGGAATACCTTGGGGTGTCTTCTTTCCAAAATGGGGTCACATGTGGGGTATTTATACTCACCTGGCATTTTAGGGGCCCCTAAAGCGTGAGAATCCAAATGCATAAAAATGGCCTCGTGAAATCTAAAGGTACTCATTGGTTTAGGGCCTTTGCACTCCAGGCTACAAAAAGTGTCACTCATGTGGTATCGCCGTACTCAGGAGAAGTAGGGCAATGTGTTTGGGGTGTATTTTTACATATACCCATACTGCGTGTGAGAAATATCGCTGTAAACGACAACTTTTAAATTTTTTTATTCAAAGTTGTCAATTTACAGAGATATTTCTCTCACTCAGCATGGGTATATGTAAAAATACACCCTAAAACACATTGCCCTACTTCTTATGAGTACGGCGATACCACATGTGTGACACTTTTTGCAGCCTGGGTGCTAAAGGGCCCTAAAACCAATGAGTACCTTTAGGATTTCACAGGCCATTTTTACGCATTTGGATTCTCACGCTTTAGGACTCCTAAAATGCCAGGACAGTATAAATACCCCACATGTGACCCCATTGTGGAAAGAAGACACCCCAAGGTATTCCGTGAGGGGTATGGCGAGTTCACAGAAAAAAAAAAATTGGCACAAGTTAGCGGAAATTGATTTTTATTTTTTTTTTACAGTCTCATATTTCACTAACTTGTGACAAAAAATAAAATTTTGCATGATCTCGCCATACCCCTCAGCGAATACCTTGGGGTGTCTTCTTTCTAAAATGGGGTCACATGTGGGGTATTTATACTGTCCTGGCATTTGAGGGTCTCCGCAATAATTACACGTATGGCCAGCATTAGGAGTATCTGTGATTCTCCTTATATTGAGCATACGGGTAATGAGATTTTTTCCGTTCAGCCTCTGCGCTGAAAAAAAAAAATGAACGGCACAGATTTTTTCATTCGCATCGGTCAATGTGGATGAAAAAATCTCTGCCAAAATCAGTGACTGCGGTGCGGTGGGCTGGGCGCTAGCTACCTAACAAGTAGCTAACTAACTGGCGGTGATAGGGGACCCTTATGCCCCATTCACACGTCCGAAATTCTGTTTGCGGAACGGAATTGCGGACCCATTCATTTCTATGAGGACAGACTTTGTCCCGCTCGGATCCGAATTACGGATCCGCGCTCCGGGTCTGCACTTCCGTTCGCAAAAATATAGAACATGTCCTATTCTTGTCCGCAACTGCGGACAAGAAAAAGCATTTTCTATATAGTTCTGGCAATGTGCGGATCTGCAAAATGCGGAAAGCACATTGCCGGTGTCCGTGTTTTGAGGATCTGCGGATCGGATCCGCGGATCCGATCAGCGGATCCAATCTGCGGATCCGTGGATCCACGGATCCGCAAAACACATATGGACGTCTGAATGGAGCCTTACAAGGGGTGTGATCAATGACAGGGGGGTGATCAGGGAGTCTAGATGGGGTGATCAAGGGGTTAATAGGTGAGGGGGGGGGGGGGGGTGGGGTTAGTGTAGTGTTTGGTGCAACTTTACAGTGTTACCTGGTCCTCTGGTGGTCGATCCCAGCAAATGGGACCACCAGAGGACCAGGTAGCAGCTATATCAGACGCTGTTCACAAAACAGCGTCTGATATAGCTGTTTGATGCGATATAATTCGCATCTACAGCCTGCCAGCGATGGATCATTGCTGGCAGGCTGTAGCCTAACTGCCGAGACGCGCTTCTCTGTTAACGCGCGCGCGCACACGCGCGCGTTCACAGGAAGTCTCGGCTCTCACGAGATGACGCGCCGATGCGTCATCTCAGAGCTACAGGACCACCCGCAGGACGCATCCCTGCGTTAGGCGGTCCTGTAGCGGTTAATGTAACATCTGGACATAAAAAAGGCAAAAAAAAAGAACTACATAAACAGCAAAAAAAAAAAAAATGTGTACACCTAATCTTATTTATACAAACAGTATACTTTTATATTCATTGCTTAATAGCAATATTTTTTTTTCACCAGAACTGCAATGAAAGTAAATGGCATTTAAATCTGCAGAAGAACACAACATTGATAGCAGAGTTTCTTAAAGGAAATCTGTCACTAGGATAATGGCTACTGAAGTAAAGCCATAACCTAATAGCACTTAGTACCTTATTTTCAGATATGCTTTTGTTTTAGCAATAGATGTTTTCTATCCAGTTTATTAGGTATGCAAATGAGCCAGTAAGGTGCCCAGAGGGGCGTCGCTCTTGCAGGAAGGAGCCCAGGCACGCCTTCTGCTAGTGCCCAAGCCCACCCTCATGCTGGGAGCAGGGAAAAGGGGGCAGAGTTATGGCTTGAATGTAATGCAGTAGGGGTTGGTGGACATATGGTGGCAGGAGGCTTGCCTAGGATCCTTCCTGCAAGAATGACGCCCCTCTGGGCACCTTACTGGTTCATTTGCATACCAAATAAACAGGATTTTCAAAGTATAAAAAAACATCTATTGCTAGAACAAAGTCACATCTGGAAATAAGGTACTAAGTGCTATTAGGCTATCGCTTTATTTCAATAGCGATTATCCTGGTGACAGATTTTCTTTAAATGAATACTCCTTATATGAAATTGGGTGTAATTATAAAAAACTATGCAAGTAGGGGATTTTTTCCCTACAGATAATATATTTTTTTTTCAGCTAGACCCTTGAGACTATCATTATTATAATTGGGCATATTTCTCAGTTAAATAGATCTCTGATGTTTCATCATGTATTGCATGTTTCATTTACTGAGCTTTTTCATCATAAATTATGATGCTGATGCTCTCTTAAAACAAAGGCCTCCTGCTATAGTTATAGAGATATAAATTTTTTCTTTTGGGCTCATTCATAAAATAAGAAATATAATTAAAATAATTAACTACTTTAATAAGTGAGACATGTATTTTTATATGCTAATAAATTTTACCTAAGGTTTAGATGATGTTACAGTCAACTAATTAATTTTGTTTAATTCCGGGACCTACCTAGCCATAAGTCCTCACATGTCAAAAAAGATGCATTTGGAAAATAAATGACTTGTTTATAAGTTGTGCTTTGTTCTGTATTGAAAATGTTCTACAGGATCTTAGAATGATAAAGTTGAATTGCAATCAACATTGGCTGTTAAGCATTGCCTCATGAGAGATAATAGTGTAGCTCTCTAATTGGCTCTGTGAAAGTCTCTAGTATGACTGATTTTAGCTGTTGTGCTGCCATTCTTCCTTATACCGGCACTATTATCTCAGAGTGACACTTCCATTACTCTGAGCGGAGAAAGATGAACGTCACCTGTCATAGGCTGGTTAATTGTGTTGCTAGATGTATGTTACCGGAGCGCAGCTTGGACATTTATGAACATAACTACTTCCTCTGATATTCACCATTCTTCACCGATCAATACTGTTCTTATAGTAAGTGCATAATTGAGTGAAGGCATTTACTACCAAGAGCTGACAATGACCCCGCTGCGTGAGTTTTCCTGTCCATACTGTCACAAACGAAGGGATATTTACTTTGATTTCATGCTGCCTTTGGAAATTGAAATTAAATTTTAGGTTTCATTTTATTTTCCTAGATAAATGGCCAAGATATCCAGAACAGAGAGGAGGCAGTGGCTTTGCTTTCCAATGATGAATGCCAGAAAATTGTTCTTCTGGTTGCAAGGCCAGATTTACCGGTTAGTAAAGATATATGATTAAAAACTATAAGGCAACATTGATTGTGCTCTGAATGATTACTTACTGTGTGTTGACCTCTCTTATCTGACTGTTGTTCAAATAATGTTTTTGTTTAATTTGAAAATCCATCGTACAGAAAAAATAGTGTTGGTCCAAACAACAACATAGCAATCCAATAATTCTAATATAGCAAAATAAAAATAGTATAGCAATAGTATAGTAAAATGAAAATGGCAGATCACAAATACTGAAAGGGAAAAATAAAGATATGACTACAGGGAAGCCTAACTCTTGTATTCCTAGCAGTGTTTGCAGGTTATAAATAAACCAATTTTGTAAAAAGACTAAAGATTATAGAAAAGGCCAGATGCAAAAAGGATAAACCATTTTTAGATTTGTGCCATAATTTAAGCTTAATTTGAAAATCCATCATACAGTACAGTGAAACCAACAGTGTTGGTCCAAACAATATATAATTCCAATGTGTATAATTAGTATTGAGTGAAGCAATCAAAGTGGAATTCACAAATTAACTGTTGTGGGGGGCACTCAATTATCTTTCACACATGAAAAATTATCATAATTTATATCACATGAAAAAATGATCGTAATTTTTTATATCAACGTTTAAAACCAATCACAACCGCCAATTTATATGTGCCATACCCAGATCCAACCCAATCACAAGTAATAGTCCACATATATCCAATCCACACAGTTCCAAATTGTTGGTATCCAGTAACTGTATAATGCAAGCAAATAAACCGGAGATATTCATTCAAGGTCTTTCCATAGATGAATTGTTATGCAATATAGTCCAGTGGTAACACCGTCACCATAAGGTGTATACACCAGTTTATAAGTCTCTCTATCCACAGTTCAATTGTATAATTGTTCACTCTTATCCTCCACTATAACAGGACAAGTATATCCACATTTATTATTATGTTAGTGTACTTTACCATTCCTCTGTTTCTGTGCCGGTGTACACTTACAAGCCGCCCGCATCCATGCCCTGACAGAACCTGCCGTAGCGTCCAACGTGGTCTCTCCGTCACTGAGTGGCGTCCCACGTGATGGTGGCGGGTGCGTCCTATTTGCTGCCTGTCTTTAGACGCTGGATCATGGGATACTGTCCTTGTTCTGTCAGAATGTAGAAGTGGTATACCTCCTTAGGAAATTTACAATCTCACTTGTTTCCCAAACGCGTTTCAGGGCGTATATAGTCTGGCCCCTTCTTCAGTGGTCCAAAGTGGAAATTCAAAGCAATCAAAGTATGGAGTTTAGGAAAACTTCAATTTGCAATTAATCTGAATTTCCTCGTGCTTCGTGGTAATGAATCAGGTTTTCGTAAAATGGTGGCTGTACGTGTTACAAAGCAAAACTAAGTGTAGAGGAGACAAGCACAGGAAGATCACTCATACTGCCGTGCAGCCAACCAATCTGCAGGTAGCCATCCCCTGTAATGTCACAGCCCTATAAAATGCTCATTCCGCACAGTCTCCACCATTGTCCTGTGTAGTGATGGGAAATCTTTTTCATTTTAGTTTATTCTGATCTAGTTCACCTGAAAGATTAGTTCCTTTATTTCATTATGTCTATAGCTCTGTGATGCTACTAACAAGTGATAAGAAGCACAGTGATAAGAAGCCCAGATCTGGTCTATTACACATAGGATTTAGAGCTCCTTGGATGAGTTATATTTTTGATAAAATGATCAGATATATTTATTATTATGCAGCAAAATAAGAACAAGCTGATGATACTTTTCGCAGTGAATAGAACTCCAGTATAGCCTACTGCCTGCCCTGCAGACTATGTCCCGAGGAGGCTGATAGGGATCCTGTGACTTGTGAACTAGAAGATTTAATGAGCTAACATGCTCCTAAAAGGAATCCTGACAATCTAGCTCTAGTTCAATGAAATACAAAAGACTGAGCGCAGCAGAGCCATCTATAGTAGTTCAGATCTACTGACTCATGGGGAATGTATAAGAGCTGAAAAGCAGGGTAGCAGCACTTATAGTATCTTCATCACAGAGTGGGGGAGGGACAGGAGCCAGCAGCAAGACTGGACCTCTGGACTATCAAGTTGGGGATTTTATAAAAAAACAAACAGGTGAGTTTTATAAGTCTACACAGGATCACTGTCACTCACTCTCACACACTGGCTGAGTATACGCAGTGTAATTTCAGAGATATTTTGTTTTATTTCATTTGTATTTGCTGGTCTATACTGTGTTTTCCTACTTTTCTAGCAGTAGGAACCATAAAGCAAGTGGTAGTGACAGTGATCCTGCTGGAGCTGCTGAATCATCCCTGTCTAGTGTCTTATGAGGTGAGCATAGGGAAAGACGTGGCAAGTGTTCATGCACTAGGGACAGTGTTGCTGAAAACAATGAATAGAAGAATATTGGAGAGGGAGAGTGCAGGGAGAGTGCAGGGAGACTTATTCTGCATCAGTTTTATTTATTTATACCTACATTTACTTATTCCTACATCAGCCATAAACTAATATATGTAATTCAATATCAATAAGATGAAATCCTGTATTTTTCCACTGGCAGCATGCCAACCAAGCCCATCCAGTCTGCACCCCGTTAGGGGGGGGGGGGGGGCAGGTCTTAATGTTGACCATCCTCATCTTTTGCTGGCTTTACTTCTTCCAGGCAGGCCAGAACTAGGCCAGCAATAATTTGTGCCCCCACCCAACCAACCAAACCACATACCAGCCACAGCTCCTGTTTAAAAGTGTATTAAAGGTTCCATATGCCATTAACAATAAAGACCGACTATACACTGTGGACTTCATTATTAAATTAAAGGCAGCTGTGGGCTAATTGGGCCCCCGGTTCTTCACCGCAGCAAGACCGTAACCCACTCGGGGTACGAATCCAGAGTGCAGGGGCGTAGCTAAAGGCACATGGGCCCTGGGGCAAGAGTTCAGCTTGGGCCCTGAGTGCTTTGTGGCCAGAGGCAGGAGAGCACATAGCTTTCATGCTGCCTTAGACAAAAATTTAAATGACCCCCCCCCCATGCCAAATTCTTGACCCAACCCCTTCCCTCCAGCCAGAGGTGTAACTTAAAGATTCTGGGCCCAGTGAAAAATCTATAACAGAGCTCTCCCAGCCTGCATTTTCTATAATACCGATGTCTTCTTATGAGGCACAAGGGTTCTTCGGCCCTCTCAGGCTCCTGGGCCCGGTATCGACTACTACCTCTGCACCCCCTATAGCTATGCCCCTGGTAGAGTGGCCTTATTTATAGTGATGTCATAACGAATCAAATTTCTTTGTGAACTTCAGCAAGGATGCCAAACTAAAATTTTCAAACCGTCGCTCAACTCTATTTATAATACAGCAAAATGAAAAACAAAGTATAGTATGACTATGGGCCTTGGAAGCCTAACTCTTGTGTCCCTAAAAGTATTGGCAGATTATTAATAAATAAATTATGGAAAAAAAAAAAAATTTAAAGCCCAAATTCAAAAAGGACAAAACATTATTAGATTTAGATACCCATAGAAGACCTTAGTTCATACACAAGAATGTGTCATTCTTTATGGGTTAAGCTGTGAGAAGCAATTACTGCCTGGCAAAGAAGGTTAGAAACAAACAAACTTTTTTTCAATTGATAAATGTAATAATAGGGAGACTGGGCACTCTGATGAATCGCTGGACTCACACTTTATTATAATTAACACTCATAAAAATCTAAAAATAATCTAAATATAATTACCACAGTTTGATCTAACGAATGATACCCTCGGGACTGTACATTGGTATTGACCCACAACTTTATATCACAATCTAGGCAACCAGGGACATCCAGATACTTGTATCTACTTACTATAAAATGAGCCAATATAAACAACGTATATTCCAATGTAGAATAGCCAATGTCAATGGCAGTGTCACTGTCAGTAAGATGGATATCAAGGGTCATAAGTGTTGGGTGCTCGTGATTGACCGCGACGTTGTCATTGACATTGAGGTAGGACTCAGATGGCAGTTTCCGACATGAACGCTACTAATATAGCAGCCTCCGAAATAAATGATACTCTTCCACCATCCAAGTGTGATAATCTAAAATAGCAGCTTCAAATTAAATTATATACTGTTCATATGGCAGCATCGATATAGTAGCAGCATCAATTATAAAGCAACATCAAATATTTGAAACAGTCCTAAAAATATTGCACCATCCATATACTTCAATTCAGCAACAGTGATATCAGAGTTAACATACTATTGTGATCATTCATCTAGTATTCCATGTCTTTGATCCAGATCACAATCCATTCTATTATCAGTTATTTGTGTTCAGGTAGTCACAAATACACACCGCAGAGGTATTGATAGCCTCCGCGTGTGGTAACGTTCACAGCTGCGTCCCGCTGGAAGTACGGTGCACGGTCTCAAATTATCTCTGTACACTATGCCAGCATTAATATTGGAGCGATCTTACCCACTATCTCAGTGCCTTCTTACATTCCTAGATAGATTCTCCCAATTCTAACCATGCTGGTTGGGCTTGTGCAAGCTCACTCCTTCACTTTATCGCGCGCTCCGTGTTACAGCCACCTTTCGTGCGGTATCCTGGGCATTCAGGGTAATCCAGGCACGCTTGGGGCAACGCTCAGTATAGTTCCTCCGAAGTTCAGTAGATTCTTGGGGGTCTTACCAGACGCGTTTCTGGGTGAATAATACCCCTTCCTCACTTCCGTTGTGCGGAAGCCGCCGTGACGTGGCACTTGGGCCCGACATACTTTTGAACAAAAATGTGCCCTAAGAGCTTCCTTCATTCCATTTTGGAATAAGCCCCTTTTTATTTTTTTCTATTAGTTTATGATGTATTGTGCAGCCATCTTTTAACCAATTAGTGCATATGGCCATCAGATAAGGAGATGATATTTCAGGATCCCATTTATTTGCCATAGTAGAGAACCACCAAAAAGAAGTAGCTTCCATGCAAGAATAGTAAATAGACCTTTAGTCTTTAATTGTTTTCATAATAGAGCATATTATATTTTATGTACACACCTGATAACATGGCCATTCTGTTACCTAACTTTGCATCATTCTTATTTGTCGGATTAACCCCATATATGCTGTGATCAACGCTGACAGTAGCATATAGGTGGATCGTGGAGGTAGGAGGCTCCTTCTGCCACTTCATCGGCCCCCCATGCTGTGGTGACATGGTGCCGATTGCTGCCATGGCAACCCCAGGCCTCGCAAAGGCTTTGAGGTCTGCCATGCATGGAAGCCTGTGAGAAATAGCCCCCAGACTTGGTCTCACAGGCATACTGTCAGTGTGAAATGGACAGTTTCAATGTAGTACAATATAGCATATATTGTACTACATTGAAACAGGGATTAGACCTTGAAAAGTTGAAGTCCCTGTATTGGGACAAAAAAAAAGTGAAAAAAAAAAGAAAAAAGTGTTTTATAGAAAAATAAAACTGTACTGTAAAAAGGTGTCCCTTTCCTTCATCAAGTGATTTTTAATAAAATGTAATAAAAATACACATATTAAATATCTCCACGTCTGTAACGGCTGTATAAAACTATCACATGACCGGCCCCCTCAGGTGAAAGCTGTAAAATAAATAAATAAAACAGCCATTTTTTGTTCACCTTGCCCCCAAAAAGTGTAATATTGAATGATTAAAAAAATCTTATTTACCCAAAAATGTCAACTGTTCCCGCAAAAATCGAGCCCCTACACAAGACAATTAGCAGAAATATAAAAAAAATATTGCTTTCAGAAAATGAAGACACAAAAATTATTCTTATTGTGTAAAACTGAAATAAATAAATAAAAAATAGACTTGGTAGTTATTGTAGCATCCGTAACGAGCGAATCTATAAAAATATCACAGGTGAACGACATAAAAAAACAAAATAAAAACTGTCACCTTGCCCAAAAAAAGTGTAATATTGAACTGTCAAAAAATATTATGTATACCGAAAATGGTACCAAAAAAATGTCAACTCTTCCTGCAAAAAACAGCTACATAATTACATATCTTAAAGATTTGTACATCAGTATGACATTATCCATTGATTCTAAAACAAACTTATTTCTGGCACTGGATTTGAAATAATTTTAGCATTTTCCAACACATTTAGCTTTGAACAGAATTTTTTGAATAATGCTGTAAATGAGTTTCATCCATGTGACATGCAGCTGACACTTGAAAAGAGTGCATTGCACATACACATTTATAACTGTTTATAACTGATTATCAACAAATTAGTCCTATTGTTTATTTGTAGGATAAAAGGCATTGGAAATGAATGTGTTATCAGTATTATTTTGGTGTAAAGCAAAGTATAAAAAGCTTGTATTTCAAAAGAGTCATTATGATGAAAGGAAGTGGCCAGGCGTTGCTATTAGGGCTCACACCACATTACCATGTGTTAGTAATAGTGTCATATACTAATGTATTCTTTACAGCTGGATGAAGGCTGGCTCGATGATGAAAGGAATGAATTCTTGGAAGAGTTAAACATGCAAATACTGGAAGAACAACGTCATGAGGCAATGCAATACCCAGCTAATGAAGTCAAACAGGTAAAAATTACTAAACATCATTTTCTAACCCTAATTTACACTATGAATGTAGAGAAATATCAAAATCTGGCCATTTCTCACAATAAAATCAGATGTTACAATATTCTCCTAGATTAGACTGAGAGGCCACACTGCCCAGAGCATTCTTCATTTAGAAAGTCTGCTTCCTGTGTGTACAGGATTTATCTTTCTGCCAATATAATTTGCACCAGACATAAAAATGATCTGCTTTGAAGCGCTTAGGTACAGTTAACTAATGTAAAGATGCTTAAACTGTAATTTCTAGGTGGTAATATAATTAGGATATTGTTCAATTGAATAAGACAGAGAAAGTGAATAAGAACTGCAGTCATTTGAATTTGTAACATGCAATATTGTTAAAGTATCATCAACGTTGTTATTACAAAAAATAAATCCCCCAAATTATGAAAATTAATACTATATTGCTATTGCACAAATCTGTTAATTACCTACATTTCAGTTTGTGTTGAGCGAATCCGAAGTGGAATTTCATCCGAATTTTAGGAAAAATTCCTTGCGCTTCATGGTAACGAATTAATTTTTCCTGAAATGGTTGAATAAAAACCAATTACTTACCTCATCCATTTTCGCACAAAGAGGCCGCCACGGCCATCTTGATTGAAGATTGAGGAGATTTCGCGCAGTGAAGTATGATGTCACGATTCCACTGGGCTTGATGACGGTTAGATTTTGCATGGTGTCTTCAATCAAGATGGCCGTGGCAGCCTCTACACGATCAAATAGATAAGGTGAGTATTTTTTTTTTTTACTAAATTAACCACTGAAAGCCCTCAATGTTAATTCTAGATCCTGAGATCAACGTTGAACGCGGCATCTGAGGGGGTCCAATGACCCCGTCATTGCACCTACTACATATAAAGAAATGTGCTTTGTGATAAAGTCGTTTGTCTCAAAGCACATTTCTTTGTGAACTTCGGTGAAGCAGCCAAATCAGATTTTTCATAACTTTGCTCATCTCTAATTTCAGTATATAAGGCTACCACTAGGTAGAGTAAACTGAGAACTGACTTTTTATAGACTTAGGGCTCATGCACAAGAACATATTTTCTTTCCATGTCCATTCCGTTTGCAGACCATATGCAGAACAATTCGTTTCAATGGGTTCGCAAAAAAAACGAAGTTACTCTGTGTGCATTCCATTTCTGTATGCCCGTTCCGCAAAAAATAGAACATGTCCTATTATTGTCCTCATTACAGACAAGGAAAGGACTGCTCTATTAGGGGCCAGCTGTTCTGTTCCACAAAATATGGAATGCACACAGGCATCATCTTTATTTTTTGCGGATCTGTTTTTTTGGACCGCAAAATACATACGGTCGCGTGCATGAACTCTTATCCAGTGGATAGGATCAGTAGTAAAGCAGTTTATTAGTAGTAAACTCTTGGAAAACCCTTTAAAGTCTATAAAAAGTCTGTCCTCAGTTTACTCTACCTAGAGGTAGCCTTATATCACACTTATACCACTCTGATCAGTGGGGGTCTGACCCCCACCAATCCGCTGTTTGAGAAGGCACCAGCACTCACAGTAGCACTGCTGCCTTCTCTCTGCTCACCAAGCACAACGTCGTCCATTTAATAGCGGCTTTGCTTGGTATCACAGCTCAACCCCCTTCACCTCAATGGGGCTGAGCTGAATCTAGAACATGTTACCAATAAACGTGACATCACATGGTAAGGCTGGGTTGCTACTACGAACACAAGTGCCTTCTCGAACAGCTGATAAGCGGAGGTCCCAGGTGTCAGATCCCCACTCATCAGTTACTGATGACTTATCCAGAGGATAGGTTATCAGTAGTAAACTGTCAGAAAACCACTTTAAAGACAAACTGTCACCGCAAAATGCATTGCAGTCTGTTTGCTTCATCTATTTGCAGAATTTTGCTGCAGAATTTTATTTATTTGACAAATGTTTGTCCACATTGTAATATTTTTTCCAGACTCCTGTTATAATACAGGAGTATATTAACCAGTTCCATGACATTGTTGTGTGCTTTGTTTTCTTTCCTTAAAATGCTGTGACTAGATGTAAGAATCAATAGTGAAATATAAAACGTACAACAAAGGGAGAATTTATTAAGACTGGAGTTTCATACTGCAGTCAATAAAAATGCACTGGAGAAAGATCCACCGAATCTAAATCAGTGCATTGGACTAGCCAGCATAGATTTGTGCTCGAGTACATTACAATAAATTTTGTAGGCCACAGGATATCATGGTCCTCCTGCTAAGCCCTTGTTTCCATCTCATTCTCTTAATTGCATCTTTCACAACAAAACAATAAATATGTGCGTGGAATCCGCTGTGTGAAAGAGAGCCAAGCTGCGCTCTGGGGAGCATTAACATGATTAATAATGCTCTGTGCCTGTTTGTGATCTTTTTACTACAAAATCACGGTGACAACTTTATCTCACTCTGATTTTGCAGTAAAAAGGTCACAGAGAGGCATGGAGCATTATCAATCATGTTAGTGCTCCGTGTCTCTGCCGTCCAGAGCGCGGCTTGGCACTCTTTCACGCAGCGGATTCCACGCACGGCATCCGCTCGTGTGAAAGAGCCCTAACACTCTTGTCTAGAAAAGCTACTCCAGTTTCCCTACTCCACCCTCTTAATGGAGTGGGATTGCTAATTTTGGGACTTTTTAACAAAGTCTCAATGATAAATCTGGAAAAACTCATTAACATTGCTGACCACACCCACTTTTCCACCCACATCACAAAACTGGAGTGAGTGGTGTAAAAATTAAAAAAGTTGAAAAATGTTGTGCAAGTTAGTGCAAAAAGTCGCAAAGTCCCTATTTTTGTAACTTTTTGATGCCAGAATTCTGGAGTGAAGGTATGAGAAGTCAGGGCCTATGTTACAATACAAATGCATCATCTTCAGAATTGATCTTGCAGAAATCCATGCACATGGTGCTGAGACAACTCCAATCACATGTGTGGATCAGATTTTTAGCTGCAGAAATTTCTGCAGCAATCATTTTAGTGCAGAACATTGACTTAGCCTTGCTAGCCAGGTTCTTTGGAATGAAGAAGGTTTAGCCTTAACAATTATCTTTTGATGTTATGTTTTTGTATCCTTTTATCACCATAAACAGACCATTTTCATTCAAATATACATTCCTTATTGTTTACAATATACAGATGAGAAACCCTGCTCATGTAAGCATTTTTACCAACTATAAGATTGTAAATCCAGTAGTTCTTTTAAGGCACAATTCCATGCTCTATTTAATATTGCCTATGTTGCAATTTACTAAAATGAGTTTATAAAAATATTTTCTTTCCTTCAGCAAAAAAAGCCAGAAGAGGAAGATGGTACGACTGACACAGCAACTTCATCATCCAATAATCATGAAAAAGACAGTGGTGTGGGCCGCACTGATGAAAGCTTGCACCATGATGAGAGCTCAGAGATGGAAAATATAGTCAAGAATCACATTACTTACCTACAGAAAAATGCAGACTTAAGACAAGACCAGGATACGTTAGGTAACAGTGAAATACATTGCAATGAAAGTTTGGTTTCTGGGGAATACATAGATTCTGATCTCACTGTCAATCAAGAAGAAGATTGTGACAGGTTCCGGCAATTGCTAGAGCTTAAGTGCCAAATACGAAATCGAGGTGAATATGACCTGTACTACTCCAGCAGCACAATTGAATGTAGCAGATCAGAGCATGGAGTAGAGCATGAGTTACAACTTTTAAATGAGGAGCTTAGAAGTATTGAACTTGAATGCCAGAGCATTATGCAGGCACACCGGCGAAAAAATGTTAATAATCAGAGTGGAGACATTTGGGAAATTCATGATGATGAATTTTGCAATTATAATACCAGCATTGAAGTACAGAGAAGTAAAGTAGGTACGAGAGAACATGCAGAGAGATCTGATAAGGACAGTTCTAGTGCTTATAATACAGCAGAAAGCTGTAGAAGCACACCTCTGACAGTAGACAGATCCCCGGACAGTTCTCTTCAAAGAATAATCAGTATTACAAACCGTAAAAATCTCAGAAGCACGATTGTTACAAACCATTTATCATCTGGACTAAGCAGCATTGAGAATACCCCTTCCAAATCTAAAACCAATGAAAGAATTCTTAGCACAGAGTGCCAAGGAAATACACTAGACTGCAGTGCATTTTTAGATCACAGAAAGAATAGCACTGAGGAAATTCCCTATCTTTCCCCATATCACAGTTCAGCATATAGACATGCAAATATACCTGTCCATGCAAGACATTATCAAAGTTACATGCAACTCATCCAACAGAAATCAGCTGTGGAATATGCACAAAGTCAAATAAATCTAGTAACAATGTGTAAAGAGTCACAAAGGTCAATGGAACCAAGGATGGAATGGAAAGTGAAAATAAGGAGTGATGGTACAAGATACATTACTAAAAGACCAGTAAGAGACAAACTTCTTAAAGAGCGTGCCTTAAAAATCAAGGAGGAAAGAAGTGGAATGACCACAGATGATGATACAATGAGTGAGATGAAGATGGGACGTTATTGGAGTAAGGAGGAAAGAAAGCAGCACCTTATGAGAGCAAAAGAGCAAAGGCGAAGGAGAGAATTCATGATGCGCAGCAGATTGGAATGTCTTAAAGAAAGTCCACAGAGTGGCAGTGAGAGCAGAAAAGAAGTTAGCATCATTGAACTGAGTCATAAAAAAATGATGAAGAAACGGAACAAAAAGATACTGGATAACTGGATGACAATCCAAGAACTCATGACACATGGAGAAAAGTCCCCTGATGGAGCTCGAGTACATAATGCCTTTTTATCAGTCACTACTGTTTGAGTAGGACTGTCAAGGAGTAGGCTACCTTTATAGGTAGAGTGTGATTGCCTCGTTCAATGTGGCATTTTATATATTTGTGACTGTTTATAGTTTCTCTTTTGTAACCCTATTTAACAATTTTACATTTACCTTTTTCATATATTACTACTTTCTTTATCAATATGGAATTATTTGTGAAGATATTAAATGGTTAATTTTTTTTATGATGGAAACTTGAAAGAAGCCATTTGTTTTATTAATATATCTATTGTAATTGGAAATTTATTTGTCCAGCTTTTTTCTTTTTATACTTTCATTATTACATAAAGTGCATACCAAAATAAACCGTTTTATATACCTGGTTATTGGAATACTCACAAAGTTTGCAATGTATCACATCTCATCTTATACTTCAGACATGTGTTTGATTGAGACAGTGTACATTTAATATGTATATTACAGCTGTATTTGTCCAATTAAAGTGTCAGTTGGCAACTTTGCCAAGATTTGTGTTGGCATTAGTCATGTAGCTAGATATAACTGTGGAGATGGATTAAAATAAATTATTATTCATCACTGCTTATATAGACTGTATTAGTTTGAATTTACTCTACTCTGAATATATGAATTTATTAGATGCACTCATAGTATTTGTAATAGACTTACTTATCACTGTAAAATTTATGTAGCAGGGTATCCAATGTTCTTAAACACTTTTGGTAAACTTCAATCCAAAATATTTAAATTGTCACTGTCATTTCAACAATTTTGGTATAAATCAATAACACAGGAAAATTTGTAATATATCTTATCAGAGAAAAATGACACTTTCTTTTTATAGCAGCTCACTCCTCCTACCTTCCCTCTCAGAAAATATATATGAGTAGCATGTAATCGTTTCCTTCATTAAGCTGACAGTCTTCTCTTAAGAAGGACTTTTTAAAGGACTTGTAAAAGACAATGGTAGAACTCACCCAACCACATACCTCAACCTCAAGTCTGGCTGTCACTAATATAGTTGACCACTGGATTAAGGACTCCTGGCTTTGGATAGTAGAAACATGAAAAAGGAATAAGAAAGAATTCCAGTGTCATCCAATTCTTAGGAAGCTTTATTTTTAGAAAACTTTCAGCAAAATCTAAAACAGAAAATCGATAGTATGGCACGTGAGAGAGATACATTTTTCTCTGACATGATATGTTATACTACAAAGTTTATTATAATCACCTATACTATTGATCTATGCAAAGTACATTGAAAGCATGGGGACCATATAATTTGCATCTGGAATGTAAAGCATTCGATCGTTGGCAGGACATATCAATTTAATGACTGAAGGAGATCTTACAGGGAGGTCAATAGTGTTGATCACAAATTTTCGAATTACGAATTTTAATCGCGAATATCGGCACTTTGAGAATTCGCGAATATTTAGAATATTGCATAATATATTCGCAATTGCGAATATTCGTTTTTTTAAATAGCAGTTTATGCGAATTTTTTTATATGCAAATTTTCGCAATCACGAAAGTAATGTCATCATTTTCTTGATTGCGAAAATTCGCATATAAAAATTCGCATAAAATTAGCATACATTTATGCAAATTTTTATGCAAATGTTATGTGAATTTTTATATGCGAATTTTCGCAATCAAGAAAATAATGACTGGAGATTGCGAATTCACAAATTTTCAAATATATGGCGAATATTCGCCCAAATATTCGCGAAATATCGCGAATTTGAATATTGCCCCTGCCGCTCATCACTAGAGGTCAACAGAAGAGAATATATTGTATGTGCAGCCATTTTAGCAGTACAGGGACCCAATGAAAGAGGAGTGCCAACATGATCAGTGGTCAAAGGCAGTGATAATTATTTCTCCTCTCTTTTGTCCAATATGTGGCAACATCACATAATGATGCTGTCTCCTGCTGGTATTCAATAAACAGGAAAAGAGTCTGGTCATCGGGGCCAGCATTAGGGTGTGAATGGAGGAAGAAAGAGAATAGAAAGGGCATCTGTCTCTGCAACCAGGAGAAGTGGTTACTCCAGTGAAGGTATGCTTTGTGGTGCTTCATAACTTCCGAGGCCAGTGTGCTAATTCATACTGTTTATTTTCATCTTGTGGACTGTGTGTAAAAGAAGGAATGAGGGCTTACCATGGTTGTTCTACTCAGGATACATAGTGAGGATAGGGACTTGTGTTAGGTGCATTATTTAAAAGGTTGTCCAGGTGCATAAAATGGCCACAGAATAAGTTTTAACCCAGCTATTAACCCCCCTCCCACTCCAGTGTTAAAGCTTCTATTGTTCCCCTACACTTTTATTTAGATGGCAGCAGCTATAACATCACTTGGTATAGCAGTGATGTCAGTATGTAAGGCACTTATTTGCCTTCAGTCAAAGATTCAGTCAAAGATTGTCTATAGCGGTGAAGTCCTGTAACGACATGTCATCACTGCTCCAATGTAAACAAAGATCATCAAGATCATCAACGCTGGCATGGCATTGAATGTAATAGGTGTTTGTCTGTTTTGTTGTTTTTATACATATTTTGCAGCTGGATTTTTGTTCCTTTAATGACTATAAATGAGAATGTGAAAAAGTTCATGTGCCCTATGAATGATAAAAGTGAAGTGTGTGCAGTATACTAATTACGTGATTAGTGTCTGTAGTATGTGTCCTATGTGAGTGACATGTGTGGCTTTGTACTACATTTATGTAGCTTACATGCACCATGTGTGTGTTTGTATTTTTCCCTTTGCTTAGCTATTCCATCAAAGGTAGGGGAGACTAAGGCATACTTCTTGTATAGGGGCCCTTCGCTGTCACTGTCCCCTCCTTAAAAATAAACATCAATGCTTTACTGGCTAATATACAATTGAAACACTAGGAGTCAGGGCCCTGCTTGCAAGAGCTCACAATCTAAGAAATTGGGGTGACACAAAGGTAAAATTGTTTTCAAAACTCCAGTCATCTTCATACTTAATAGATTGGGTATACGGAGCTGCATGAATTAGTGCATTTAGTGTGGGGATTACTGTTGGATCATGGTGTTTGGTTCTGAAGAATGAGGGATGGGTAAACAGAGAAGAGTCAGTTTAGGGTACATGATAAGCCTACCTAAAAAGGTGTGTTTTTAAGGCACGTTTAAAGCTAAGGAAGTTGGGAATTAACCTGATTGCCTGAGGCAGTGCACTCCAGAGAGTTTCTGCAGCTGAGGCTGTGCACTCCAGAGAGTTTGTGCAGCTCGAGAAAAGTCTTGGAGATGGGAGTGAGAGGTTCAAATTATGGAGTATGGTAAAGCGGACATTAAATGGGTTATCTAACAGTAAATAATATAAAATAACACAATAAATCAATACTCATGTCTCCAGACTCCCATCAATTCAATGTAGAATCTCTGTCTTTGTGTACAAGCAGCCGACACACAGCTAATCAGTCAACTGAGTGGTCACTAGGCACAATATTAGTATCACAGCTTAGCAATGGGAGACATAATGCCAGTAGTGTAGCACGTGACCCCTGAAGCCACTAATTGACTGCAGTTGTTATTTGCCAGTTACTTGTAAATGAAGATCAAAAAGTTAAAGCTTCTGTATTGGATCAGCAGGGGATTAAAAAGGTGAGTGCTGTTAGTATTTTTTTTTCTATTAACTATTTTATTTTATTTATTGTTTTTATTTTTTACAAACCTTTTTAAATATAGTATTAGACTTTTAAATGTTCAGTTCAAATCCAAGTGTTTAATAAATTTCTTATATTTATAATGTACACACAACACTTTGCTGTTGTTTTTTGCATTTTGTTATAAATGTTATGCTCAATGATAAATGTAACAAAAAATGTGTTGATATACCCTCTTTTTCTGTATTGATTAGTAGACATCTCTATTCTATATGTCATCCAGTGTCATCCAGTAAAAAATGTATAATAAGTGCTATACATTTTTTAAAATGGGAGTCTTTAGGCAACCTATGCCACGTTATGCCTACATAATAACATATGCCGGTGGCTTTTAGGAAATCTTCCTGATGTACCAATGTTATATATGTCCAACTGAAAACACAGCGTGAATGCAACCTTATTTGGAAAATCAGATGACATTCAAGAGGATCAGAGTTTAAGTTGTTTATTTGATAGTGAAATTAGCCTTAAGGCCCCTTTAAATGAGTAGATAATAGTTTGAAAAACCATGAAATTGAGCGAAAGTGATCAATTACCGAGTTGGGTAAAAGCACTAAACGATCGAATGACAGGCAATAATCGTTTAGTTTATTGTTCTGGCAATCGCTGATGTAGATACCTAAACAATCATTAATCGCCCAGAAGTCCACATTTTAATCTCGAGTATCGTGATTTTGAGATTTTCGCCAATATGTCGAATACATCAACCCATATTCGCAATTACGAATATTCGCTCTTAAGATGGATAGTGATAGGGAAACTGTATTGAAAATAAAAGATTCAGACATAATTCCACCAACCTTAATTGCTTTTTATAACAATGTCCACTATTCCTGTCAGAGTAAAGACTTAATATGTAAACACTGTCCTGCGAATGTTCATCACTTGAATATTCACATTCATTTATTTGCGGTTTGTATCCCCTTTCCTACCGAGCGTTAACAGGTTGTGTCAGACTCCAGTACGCTGCATGTATTGCGAAAATTCGTTTATGTCTTTTTCTCACCTTTCCATTCGCACAAATTACTTCCGCCATTTCAAGCTTTCAATACATGTAAAGATGTTTAAACGTTATTGATAACGAATAGATTCTATGCGCATGCGAATATAACTGGAAAAATTAATCGCAAGTCATGATATTAAATGCAAAATAACGAATATTGCGAAATCGCGAATATATGATGAATATGATGCAAATTATTCGTCAAATATCGCGAAATTGAATATGGGTTTTTGCACTCATCACTAATCATTTACAGCACAGACGATTCCACGGTGTATGGGGAATGCAACTGTTTGCATAAGAAACGATCTGTTGTATGACTGCAGTTACACGATAATCTGCGCATCTAAAGGGTTGTCATTCAAAAGGTAATGACTTGTTCGTTACTTGATAAAATCATTTATCTACTTGTTTCAGGTGTGAATGGCTCATTTCATGAGTATAGCATTCTACTGGGTTCAAGTCAGGACCTTGAATAGACCAATGTTTCTCCTCCACCTCCATTCACCTGCAGACTTGCTTTATGTTCAATTCATGACCTTGCTGCAGGAGACAATAACTTTTTGGCTCAAAGTATCATATTACCACCAAGAAGTTTGAATTTTGGTATTAAGTTACAGTGGAAAGCTATACAGTACTGTCTTGAGGCCAGTTTTAGCCATAAAACAGCCAAATTTTAATGTCTATATTATGGCTGTTTTATCCACATGGTGATAGAAGTTCATTTCAGTAGAAACTTTGGAGGGTTCAAAATTTGAAACCTTTCTTGTCCTCACTTTTCAACCACTGAAGATAAAAACAAACAGCTTAGGCATATTCCTTTTTTTGGTAGATTAACTATGATGGTGCATGAAGAAATCAACGCAATATGTTGAAACTTTTCGATTTAGCTGAACTTCTGCATGATAACAAGTCCTTTGTGTCACAAAGCATCTTGTTTAAAGGGATTGTCCAGCTACTGTCACACTCGCGTTAAGCTTGTCTGGCTGGTTTTAGTCTGGTAGAGAGAAACAAAATGATGACAGTCGGAGATCAAACGTCTCACCGGACGTTTACCAACTGTCACATTTGGTATAGCTGGAACGGGAAAAGGCGAAGAAACAAAGCGCCACTCTCAAGGTGACCAATAATAACAACTTGTTAACACCCAAAAGGGTGAGAGGTGGTGTCAAAGGAACCAATAAGAAGCATAGTACATAAAAAATGTCTCAACCAGTGTAATAATAACAGTAAAATTAAACTGAAAGAAGTGCCAAGTAAAACTGCAGAAGGTGTCAGCTGCAAAATAAGGGGATGGCAAGATCTGCCATAGTACCCAACTACTATAATAGGAAAGGTATAAGAGGTTCAGAGAAGGTGGTCCCTAAGAAGGGACTAGATGAGAACTGGCAGGTATGGTGTGGCATAGAGAAAGAACTCATGCTGGAAGGTATTAAAAACACCAAATAGACAATAATAATAAACATAAATAAAATAAATAATTAGTCAACTCACTTCGCTGGGGGGTCGTCTCCAGGATAAGCTCAAGACACCTGGGACCATTAACTCCTCGGCCAGGATCGCATGTAGTGTAGTAGAGATTGAAGTCAGCACACAGGTCGTGTAGTGGAGATGGAAGTTGGCACACAGGTCCCCAACTGCTGGTCAATCTCTTTATTCAATAAAAATGTGGCTCAACACATTTTGGGGGTGGGGGGGTCTATATCCCTTTCATCAGGAGCAGATAAATAAAAGACAAGGGCTAGCAAGCTAACATATATACAGTATATATACAAATAAACCCTATTCACACAATGTGCACTTGCCCACCGAAAATAAGTCTTAGACTCAAGATATCACTAAATATATATCTTTATTCATTATCACCATAAAATATACAATACATATATAGAATGTTAAAAACAAGGAAGTCCACAAAGTACATGACCAGATGGACACTTGGAAATGAGGAATATGTAGAAAACGCCCCCAACTGGCTATATATAGATAAAAAGTGTACAAAAAAGGTTTTTTTTAGATGAAATATATGAATCAAAGTGCATGTGCATACATGATTATATAAAATATAAAAAAAATGTAAAAAAAAAATTCATACATCATAGATATATATAAAAATAGTAATCATTGAATACCATACATGTTTGTCACCATATCTCCGTTAACTGCATACATAAATCAAACATGTTACCAAACTAAGTAAATATCAGTCGGCATATAGAAGGTCACTCCACCATAAACTGTCCCATTCCAGTGTCCGTCACTTACCAACGCGTTTCGCTTGATGGCTTCGTCAGATGGCTTCCCCTGACGAAGCCATCTGGCGAAACGCAGAGCAATGATGTTCCCTATACACTAAATAGAAACAAGGGCAGGTTGATAACCCTTAAAGAACCTCAACTGGTGGACACTTGATAATAATATATAAATAACATAATGAAAAATATATCAATATTAAATAGATAATATATGGATGATAAGCCATGAACCATAAATCATGATATAACCAAAGTTGTAAATTACTGGTACTAGATGAGCCAAATATAAGACCTAATATATATATATATATAAAACCCAAGCTAGGGGAGTTTTCTAGTATATATATGTACAAATATAGAGTATTCCCTATGGGGAAAGAAATATGTAATTATAAAATATAGTAGATCAAATATGATAGATGGATGCATGTGTAAAATATGATAAATGAAACAGATACATTCGTGGCCAAAAGTTTTGAGAATGACACAAATATTTGTTTTCACAAAGTTTGCTGCTAAACTGCTTTTAGATCTTTGTTTCAGTTGTTTCTGTGATGTAGTGAAATATAATTACACACACTTCATACGTTTCAAAGGCTTTTATCAACAATTATATGACATTTATGCAAAGAGTCAGTATTTGCAGTGTTGGCCCTTTTTTTTTTTCAGGACCTCTGCAATTCAACTGGGCATGCTCTCAATCAACTTCTGGGACAATTCCTGGCTGATAGCAACCTATTCTTTCATAATCACTTCTTGGAGTTTGTCAGAATTAGTGGGTTTTTGTTTGTCCACCTGTTGAGGATGGACCACAAGTTCTCTATGGGATTAAGATTTGGGGAGTTCAAGCTGTGTGCAGTGGGGCGTGATGACGTGAATACTCACGTTGCGTTCTCCTCCCTCGCTCTCCCTCCCTCCATACACATTTCCCATGCAGCGCCCGGGGCGCGAAGTTTGAGCCGAAGCATGCCGACCTCTCGGTGAAAACCTCCCTGAAGGTGACAGCGTTCTCAGACGGTTTCCTGCCTCCTGTTTGCTGCCGTCTGCTTCGTCCCTCTTCCTCCCCCCCTAGTGTGATCTGGCGTCTCTCTCCTCCTGCCGTGGCTTGCTTGGTTTTCCCCCGGTCCTCCCCCCGCCTTCTCCGCTTCTCTGTGTTCCTCTGTTCCTCTGCTGGATGTGCCGTTCCCCCCTGCTGGAGCTGTGTTGTGTCGGCTCCCCCCTGTCTCTTGCTGCTGCTGAGCTGCGTCATTTGCTCCTGCCTGCTCCTGCCTGCTCCTGCCTAGGACCGAGTCTGCCAAGTGAGGATGTCTGAGATTCGGCATTTGACACGTGAGAAACTTAAGGGAAGGATTGTGTGCGCTGGTATTTGCCTCTGTTGCACATATTTAAGTGCCCTGTGCCCTGTGTGGTGCGCTACAGGAATTATTTATCTGGACATTTGAAGTATAAGGACATAAAAAAAAAAAAAAGAAAAGAAAGTGGGAAAAAAGGAGGAGGAAAAAAAGGAAAAAAAGGAGAAAGGAGAGAAAGAAAAAAAAAAAAAAAAAAAGGGGTATAATAAAAAGCCTAACCAGCAAAGCAAATGTGAGAAAGAAAAGGGGGAAAATCCTTAAAAAATACTTAAAAAAAAGAGGAGTAAGCCCAAAGGAACTTTAAAAAAAAAAAAAAAAAACTGGGAAGTAAAAGGAGGGGCTTTAAGGAAAAATAGAGGGAGGTAGAGAGGGAACGGGGGAAGAAAAAGAAAAAAATGGAAAAGGAGAAGGGGAAAAAAAACAAACAAATATAAATTCAAAATATATTAGCATAGAAAAGAGGCTTCAAACAGAAATGGCTCCAATTCGGCGCTCAATTGACTCTTCTGGAACAAAGCTGGGGTCCAAGACACTAGAGAGTAAAATTGACAAGTATTTGAAATCTCCCTCTCTAAATGAAAAGAATTTACCTAAAGGGAAATTGCATGTTAACCCTAAGAAAATTGTTAAAACCCCCCAAGCTGAAGAACTCTCTGAGGACGGTCTTCAGAGGTGGGCCAGGAAGGAGGGGAGGAAAGTCTGTTAACGCCAACAGAAACTGAACATGACCCCTTAGCTCTGGAAAAAATCCTGCGTGCGGTTAAAAACAACGGTATCCTAATGCAGGGGATGTCCACTCAGTTGGGGTCTATGAAGAGTGATATATCCTTGATAAGAGACGAGCTGACAAAAATCCGCGATCGAGTTCTTAACTTGGAAAAAATGGTCGACTCTCTGCAAACAGATACTGTCATGTTAAAAACTAAGACGGCGTCCCTGGCTTCAGAAAATTCCCTTTTACAAAACAAGCTGGAGGATTTGGAAAACAGATCAAGGCGTTACAACATCCGCATAGTTGGATTTCCAGAAGGAGTTGAAGGTTGGCAGCTAGTGGAGCAACTTAAAGATTTGATTGTGGAAAACCTGGGCAGTGAACATTTTTCGTCTATGTTTCAAATAGAAAGAGCCCATCGGATCCCAGGGGGGAAACCCATCCCAGGGAGGCCGCCGTGGGTAATCTTAATAAAGCTGTTATTGTCGATGGATAGAGACAGGATACTGAGAAGAGCCAGAGAATGTTCACCTATTGATTATCAGGGCACAAAATTGCTATTCTTCCCTGATTTTGCTCGGCAGACTCAAGAAAAAAGAAGAAGTTTTACTGAGATAAAGAAACGTTTGGCGTCCAAGGATATTAAATATTCTCTACAGTATCCAGCGAAACTGAGAGTGATTTACAACGGGACTTCCCAATTTTTTGAAAAAACGCAACAAGTGCTGGACTGGATGGAACAACTGGGCATAATAAAGTAACGGAGGGGGGATGGGATGAATGGGGGGGAGAACGGCCAGAAGATAGAGGTTTGCCGACTAGATCGGGCGGACCAGTAGAGGGGTAGAGAGGGGTGTTTTTTTTTTTTTTTTGTTGTATAATTGATGCCTGTTAGAATCGTCTCTTGGAACGTTAGAGGCCTTGGGGAAAGGGTTAAGAGGCAAGCCATTATGGATGCATTAAAGAGATATCTTCCTGCAATCATCTGTATAGTGGAAACTCATCTTACTAATGAGTCTGTGACCCGTTTGATGACGGGATGGCATTCCCAATCCTACCACTCAACCTTAGTAGTGCCTCTAGGGGAGTATCGGTCCTGATTCATAACTCTATAGATTTTTCTTTATTAGAATCTTATATAGATGATCAGGGTAGATTTATTTTTTTGTATGGTAGGCTCTATGGTCATAGCTATACTCTCGCTTTTTTCTATATACCTCCGCCATTTTCTCTGTATCCACTTACCCAACTACTGCGTTTCTTGGAAAATAAACCAGAATGTCGCCTTGTACTGATGGGAGACTTCAACGCTGTTATGGATCCTAAAAAAGACAGACTGACTTTAGATGCAGATTTGGGAAGGAACATCTGTAATTCTCCACTGCCTCAGTTTTGTTCGGAAGTTGGATTGGTGGATATATTTGCAACATCTTGGCGGAGGAAAGAGAGTATACTCCTGTGTTAGCAGGGGGGGTAGAGCAATGTCCAGGATCGATTTAGCACTTACTAATGAGAGAAATTTGAACAATATTAGAAGGATACGATATGGAGTAAGAACAGTTTCAGATCACTCACCCGTATCTATTGAGGTTTGCATTGGGGAGAATAAAGATAATAGGGGCCTTGGCTTTAGGCTGAATCCATATTGGCTTGCCATTATGGATAATTATCAGTCCATTAAAATACATGTATCCTCCTTTTGGGAAGTGAATCTCCCCTCTGCTAGAATCAATTCAGTTTGGGACGCCCTGAAAGCATATTTCAAGGGGGTTCTTATAAGTGATATTACTGCTGTGAGGAGAACATTTAGGAAAAAAGAGGAGGAATTGGTTAAGATCGCGGCATCCACAACGGAGCGTTTTATTGATCAACCTACCGAAGATAATAAAGAAGTGATGCAGAGGGCAAGTTGCTCCCTGCAGGACTTAGTAATGGAGAAAGCAAACCATAGATTGTTTTTTAAGGGACAAAAGTATTTTTCAGCGTCCGGACGTCCTGGTAAGCTCCTAGCCAGAATAATCTCACAACAGGACAAGAAAAAGAAAGCTATTACTTCGATTCGTAATCTAGACGGTGTAATTATATCAGACCCAGAGGGAATTAGAGACACTTTTCTGCAATATTTCTCTCAGATTTATAGAGCTTCTCCTGGTTTGTCACCTGACCTG
Organism: Bufotes viridis; assembly: GCA_033119425.1. Classification (NCBI taxonomy): domain Eukaryota; kingdom Metazoa; phylum Chordata; class Amphibia; order Anura; family Bufonidae; genus Bufotes; species Bufotes viridis. Next base: position 237,029,671 of record CM065590.1, read on the forward strand.
GCGAGGCAGTTCCTGGAGAAAATTTATCTTCCAATGTTAAGGGAAGCCCAAAAAAAATTCTTGGAAAGAGAATTGTCTCTTTTGGAGATCCAGGAGGCCCTGAGGTCTATCTCTGGGAACTCATCGCCAGGGTTAGATGGTCTTCCGTATGAATTTTATCGTAAGTACAGGGATGTCATCCTTCCTCACCTATTGGAGGTGTTTTCTCAAGCTTTACAGGGAGGGGGCTTACCACAGTCCATGATGGAAGCTTTGATAGTCCTAATTCCTAAAAAAGATAAAGATCCGTTTGATCTGAGTTCATACAGACCTATTTCCTTATTAAACTCGGATGTTAAGATACTATCAAAAATTCTGGCTAGGAGGTTTTCCGGGGTTATGTCCTCTGTTATCCATCCAGATCAAAATGGCTTTATGCCAAAAAGGGGCACCCACCATAATCTGCACAGGCTTTACACTAATATTCAATCTCCTGGGAGTGACGCCCGCTCTATTCTGTCATTGGATGCCACCAAGGCGTTTGACAGAGTCGAGTTGGGGTTCCTCTGGGAGGCGATGAAGAAGATGGGTTTTGGCCCTAAGTTTATGGCGATGGTGCAGCTGCTATATAAACGCCCAGTAGCTAGGATCAGGATTAATGATACGTTGACAGAGAGCTTTGTACTGGGAAGAGGTACACGTCAAGGATGTCCCCTTTCCCCTCTTTTATTCAATATTTATATCGAACCTCTTGCAGCTAGTATTAGGCAGGACTTGAAAGTGGTTGGTTTTGGTGTAATGGGGAAGCAGGACCGTATATCTCTCTATGCAGATGATATCTTGTTTTTTATCCATCAAATAGAAGCCACACTCCCTCGAATAATGGAGTTGGTTAATCTATTTTCTGTTTCTTCCGGCCTTGAGGTTAACTGGGAGAAAACTGCTCTTTTCCCTGTAGATGAAACGCGAGGATCGATGGAAAATTCTATTACCAATCGGTTAATGATTTCTGATTCAATAAAATACCTGGGGATAACAGTTACTGCCAAAATTCAAGATTACCTACATCTTAACTTGTTTCCCTTATTGTTAAAAGTGAGATCTAAAATTAAGGTATGGCAAAAAATTCTGCCCGCAAGAGCAGATAGAATTTCATTAATAAAAATGGTGGTGCTTCCCCAGATTCTTTATGTTCTTCGCAATTCGTCTGCATGGATTGAAGATAAATATTTTAGACGGATAGAGCGGATGATCAACGATTTGTTATGGGGGAGAAAGCGTGTGAGATTAAAGGTGCTCTATTTCTCTATGCCCTACAATCGGGGAGGTCTTAACCTCCCCTATTTTAGGGGTTACTATATGGCCTCTCAACTTAGTTTCTTTAATGACTGGGAAAATAGCCATTTCTGTGGAAAATTGGTAAAGGACTCAGGTTTTTCTGAATTTTTTACAGTACTAGAGTCCGATTATTTAATTAATATACAGATCGGGTATAAACCTTTCTGCAGAATGGCTATAAAAGCTTGGCTGGTTATAAAGAGCTGGTTTAAAGTTGAGGCACTACTTATCTGTACCCCACTATGGCATAACCAAAAGCTTCTGAATTTAGATGACCCAAACTGTAGGCAATATTGGAGGATGAAAAATATTCAATATATGCAGCAGGTGGTTAAAGATGGACAAATCCTGCCCCTTATGGAGCTAAAACAAAAGTTAAATGTAGGTGAGGTGGCTTGGTATGCCTACTTTCAATTGAGGTCAGCACTTCTTAGCACTGCTGTTAGTCATTCACTTAATGTAGACACTCCTGAATTTTTGCACAATTTGATTAGCAAGAAAGGTTGTATGAAAATTAAACTTTCACACTGTTATAAACACTTAATGAAATTTTTTTTTGGGGGGATTGTCTTTCTCCAGGACATAGATCCTGGTCTGTTTCACTGTCTGAGGTGGGCTCCCCGGATTGGGAGAATATAGGTGACGGTTTAAGACTGGTCTCTCACAATTTTAATCACATTGTTGTACAGTTTAATATTATGCATAAAATATATGTGACACCTTTATGGCTCCATAGAAGGGGATTCAGAGCCTCCTCTGATTGCCTTCGATGCGGGGACCCCGGGGCAGATCATCTTCATCTGTTCTGGGACTGCCCGATAGTGAGCAAGTATTGGAGAATGGTTCAAATAACTTTGGCTCAGAGGCTCAATATGGATATTCCTTTATCCCCAAAGTTATGGGTCCTTGGTGATCTATCGGAGGTTAATTGTCAACCTCTGAAGCGCCAATTGTTGATGAAAGTGATTTTTTTAGCTAGGCTTCTCATATCTAGAGAATGGTGTTCCCCCTCTGCCCCAGACTGCAACAATTGGCTATGCTTAGTTAAGAAGGTGAAAAGTTATGAGAGGGTTTTGTATAGACAAAGAGGGTCTTATGCAAAGTGGAGTACTATTTGGAAGGATTGGGACGACTAAGTGATTTTCTTTATTATTATTAATAAAAAAAAAAATCTTCCCTGCAGGGCTGGGTTGGGGGGCGGGGAGTTGTGGGGTGGATAGGTAGGATTTTGTACTATTGTCTTTTCATGGTTTGTACTTTTCAAGATGTATAACCCCTTAAGGACCGGGGGTTTTGGGATTTTTGCGTTTTTGTTTTGCGCTCCCTGCCTTCCAAAAGCCATAACATTTTTATATTTCCGCTCACATAGCCATATGACGGCTTATTTTTTGCGGGACAAGTTGTACTTTTTAACGCTACCATTTATTTTTGCATGTGATGTAGTGGGAAACGGGAAAAAAATTCCAAATGGGGTGAAATTGCAAAAAAAAAGCAATTTCACCACAGTTTTACGGGTTTTTAAATTACAACGTTCGATTTGCGATAAAATTGACTGGTTAATTTTATTCTTCAGGTCAGTACGAATCCGGCAATACCTAATATGTATAGTTTTTCTTGCGTTTTGATAGTGAAAAAAAATTAAAAGTGGGAATTTTTTATTTTATTTTTTGTCGCCATGTTTTGACCCCTATAACTTTTTGTAATTATGCGTATGGAGCAGTGTAGGGGCTCATTTTTGCGGGGCAATCTGAACTTTTAATTGATACCATTATGGGGTGCGTATGATGTTTTGATCACTTTTTATTCATTTTTTTAGGAAATGAAGCGTCCAAAAATGGCGAATTAGCCATTTGGACGCTTTCTTTCCGTTTTTATGTTTACCGTATGGTGAATATTTTTTAATATTATTATAGTATGGGCGTTTTCGCACATTGCGACACCATTATGTGTAATTTTTTATTTTTATTTATTTTATTTTCATTTTGGGGAAAGGGGGTGATTTGAATTTTTATATTTTTTTATTTAATTTTTATTTTTAAACTTTTTTTTTTTTTTTACCACTTTCTTATAGTTCCCATAGGGAACTATAAGATGCAATCATCAGATTGCTATTCTCATATATTCCAATGCAATAGCATTGGAATATATGAGAAAATGCATATTTCCTATGGAGCCTATTACAGTCATAGGCTCCATAGGAATACTATGTAGTACCCTAGGTTTCATTCACAGAAACCTAGGGTACTACATGCATGCCCGGCTCCCCTTGTGGCCATCAGGAGCCGAGACACCGAAAGTGAAACTTTCGGTTTGTGCTGATCAGATGCCGTGGTCAGGATTGACCACGGCATCTGAGGGGTTAAATGTCCGCGATCGGCATCGCTGCCGGTCACGGACATGAGCTGCGGGTGTCAGCTTGATGAATGCGGGAGCGGGCGCCATCTTTAAAGTGCGGACGAAGGGCGTACATGTACGCCCTTCGTCCTTAAGAGGTTAAAATAAAAATTTATAAAAAAGAGAAAGATCTGGGGAGTTTCCAGGCCATGGACCCAAAATGTCAACGTTTTGGTCGCCGAGCCACTTAGTTATCACTTTTGCCTTATGGCACGGTGCTCCATTGTGCTGGAAAATGCATTGTTCTTCACCAAACTGTTGTTGGATTGTTGGAAGAAGTTGCTGTTGGAGGGTGTTTTGGTACCATTCTTTATTCATGGCTGTGTTTTTGGGCAAAATTGTGAGTGAACCCACTCCCTTGGATGAGAAGCAACCCCACACATGAATGGTCTTACTGCTGGCATGAGGCAGGACTGATGGTAGCGCTCACCTTTTCTTCTCCAGACAAACCTTTTTCCAGACGCCACAAACAATCTGAAAGAGACTTCATCGGAGAATATGACTTTGCCCCAGTCCTCAGCAGTCCATTCACCATACTTTCTGCAGAAAATCAATCTGTCCCTGATGTTTTTTTAGTAGAGAAATGGCTTCTTTGCTGCCCTTCTTCACACCAGGCCATCTTCCAAAAGTCTTCGTCTCACTGTGCGTACAGATGTGCTCACACCTGCCTGCTGCCATTCCTGAGCAAGCTCTGCACTGGTGGCACTCTGATCCCGCAGCTGAATCCTCTTTAGTAGACGATCCTGGTGCTTGCTGGACTTTCTTGGACGCCCTGTAGCCTTCTTAACAAGAATTGAACCTCTTTTCTTGAAGTTCTTGATGATCCTATAAATTGTTGATTGAGGTGCAATCTTAGTAGCCACAATATCCTTGCCTGTAAAGCCATTTTTATGCAACGCAATGATGGCTGCATGCTGCACGCATTTCTTTGCAGGCCACCATGGTTAACAATGGAAGAACAATGATTTCAAGCATCACCCTCCTTTTAACATCTCAAGTCTGCCATTTTAACCCAATCACCCTGACATAATGATCTCCAGCCTTGTGCTCGTCAACATTCTCACCTGAGTTAACAAGACGATTACTGAAATGATCTCAGCAGGTCCTTTAATGACAGCAATGAAATGCAGTACAAAGGTTTTTTTTGGGATTAAGTTAATTTTCATGGAAAAGAAGGACTATGCAATTCATCTGATCACTCTCCATAACATTCTGGAGTATATGCAAATTGCTATTATAAAAACTTAAGCAGCAACTTTTCCAATTTCCAATATTTATGTAATTCTCAAAACTTTTGGCAACGACTGTACATTACCTTATATATATTTAAAACCCAAAAGAGTTTTCTAGTGTATATATGTGGGAGTAGGCCATACTATGATGGAAAAATATACGTAAAATATAATGCAAGGTCATTATAATAGGTAAATTACATTTGAAGTACTTCAATTCATCTTGTGGCGTAGTAAGATTGGTTTCCTGGGGGGAGGTAATGTCGCTTGTTTACTACAACAGTTAACAATATCACAACATTTGCACCTTTTGACACCGCATTTGGAAGAGCCTGGTTTGGAGAGACTTTTACTGGCTCGGGGCTCAAGGGTGCGGTGATCATCTAAAAATTTGGGACAAGAAGGTGCTAGCATATTCTTAAGTGTGCAAGCTTTCCGAAAGGTTAAGTTGGAGAATTTGGGGATTGTTTTGCCTATAACAGGATCTTTTAGTAGGATTCTCCAATGTTTGTTCAAAATTTTCCTCATATCGGTGTGTCTTGGGTTAAGCTTGTAATGAGGTTAAAATTCGAGTGTTTGGAATCACTCTGTTTGTGCTTGTTACTTTTCAAACTCTCCACTTGACTCTCTTTGAGGACCCTTATTTCTGATACCTATATCAACTTGTTGGGATAATCCTTATCAGTAAATCTTTTTTTTAAGACTGGCTAGCTGTTCCTTCAAAGTATTATCGTCAGAGCAATTTCTGCGTAATCTTCTCATTTGACTGTACGGAATATTATTTTTCCATCTGTTGTGGTGGCAACTCTTAAAGTCAAGGTAGCTGTTTGTGACGACCTTCTTAAAGTGTGTTCTGGTGGTAATATTGTTGCTGATAATCCTTAAATCTAAGTCTAAAAAAGTGTTTTTAGAGGGATGTTGTTCTAACGTGAATGTTAGATTCCAGTTGTTGTTAATGTGACTCACAACAGATGACAGGGCCTCAGTTTGTCCCTCCTCGGCCAAGATGATATCATCAATATTCCTTTTATAAAACTTAATATTGGGATGGGTTAGAAAGCCATGTTCTTCCTCAAAAGCCCCCATGAATAAATTGGCATATGCTGGGGCGAATTTGGTCCTCATTGCAGTCCCTTTACGTTGTTGGTACACAGTATCTTGGAATATGAAGTAATTGTGGTTAAGAATGAAACAAGTGGAATTAATTATAAAGGTTCTCAGGGTCAGGGGCATCCAGGAATCTGCGCTCAATGTTCTTTCTACTGCTAGTACGCCAAGGGAGTGAGTTATATTGCTGTATAGTAAATTAACATCAAGAGTTGCCCAATAAAAAGTGTCCTTCCAATTGAATGTATCAAGAATGGTTATGAGATGGGAGGTGTCATGTAGATAGGAGGGTAATTCAAGGACATATTTTTGCAAAATACTATCTACATGGTCGGACAGATTAGAAGTAAGAGACCTTACACCTGATATTAACCTTTGGTAGAAAATAGAAGCCTGCTATGGAGAGGTGTGACGTTTTAAGAAAATGTATTTCCCTTTTACCAATAAAGCTTGTCATAAAACCTTTATCAACCAGGTCAGCTAATTTATTTTTGTACTTATTGGTAGGGTCAGAGGGTAAAGGTTGGTAATCCGAAAGGATCCGGAGAGATTCCGCTATGTAAAGGGGGGAGTCCATGATAACAATGCCACCCCCTTTATCGGCACTCTTAATGACAATATCTCTATTGTTAGTTAGGGTCTCCAGAGCTTTATTAGTGAGGGTCTACAGAGCTTTAGATAGATTAGGACTCAAGTTGTTTGTTTCTACTGTGGTAGATGGTACTGTAAACGTGTCTCTAAAATCCGACATCACCATATTGAAGAGGCTCTCAATATGATAGGATAGAATGTAGATCTCATTCTGACGTTTGATGGAATTGGTTGATGCTCACAATTAAAACTCACAATTAAAACTCGGAAACTCAGAATTGTCAATAGTATTTGGTATATCGATCCTGTTTGTATCAATAACAGATTGGGGATGGGCCATGGGGGTGGAAACTGTATGTTCTACTCCATGGTGAGGGTTTTTAATGGTGAAGTGACGGTGAAGGGTGAGTTTATAAGCTGATTAAGGTCAACAAACAGTTCAAACAGATTGGGTTGATTGGTTGGACAAAAGGAAAGGCCCTTACTGAGAAGTTCTATTTCGTTCCTTGCAAGGGTATACTCAGATAAATTGAAGATGCCCATGTCCCTTTATAACTTAACTCTTACATCCTTGATACTATTTTCATTTTCCTTTGTATTTTCTTTGTAGTTAATGTTTGGGGTTTGGCTTTTTGTTTAAGGGGGTGTCGTTTTTCACCTCCCCTGCATCCTCTACATCTGTTTTTAGCCTTTTCTTTTTGATGCTCGAAACTGGGTTGTAGAAGTGTGCGATCTTTAATGACCGAGATGTTGCTGGGGTGCTCAGATGGGGGGAGTCTGTAGGACGGATCATGAGGCTGAGGGCTAGAATGCTGGTGAGTATTTGTCTGGTGGATGGGGGGAGTTTCTTTTTTGTAGCGTTGGAGAGACTTGCTCTAAAAATAATTTTCTGTAAGGTTGGTTGGAAGGGCTAAAAAACGGTCGGGACTGGATGGGGAAACTGAATAGGTGGATATATTGGATATATTAGTTGGAGTGGGAGGAGAATTGGTCAGAGGATTTCCTCTACTCTTCGAGGAAGGGAAGATAACTATATTAGCATCAGATGTAGATGGTGAGACTGATGATCTGGAAATGTTGGGGGATGTACATGGGGTTGGCTCACCGCAGTTCCAAAACATCTACAGGATACGACAGTGGTCCACATTTTAAAACCACCAGTACAAAAAATTGCACAGACAGTTTGCTCTTTCTCAAAGACCAATCCCAATTACTGTAAGTCCCAATTCCAACCCCTTATGACACACCCAGGTAAGCCTGATGGATCCAATACCATCCTCTCTCTCCGCCCCACAGCCTCTCATAAAGGGGAGACCACCAGTGCACCCCCAAGCAGGGATGACATCCCAGAGCCACCTCCATGTAAATCCCCCAACATTTCTAGACCATCAGTCTCACCATCTACATCTAATGCTAATATATCTGCCCTTCCCCAATGAGTAGAGGGAATCCTCCCCCCACTCCAACTAATATATCCAATATATTCACCTATTCAGTTTCCCCATCCAGTCCTGACCGTCTTTTAGCCCTTCCAACCAACCTTGGACAGAGAATTCTTTTTTAGAGCAAGTCTCTCCAACACTACACAAAGGAACTCGCCCCCACCAGACAAATACTCACCAGTATTCTAGCCCTCAGCCCCATGATCCGTCACACAGACTCCCCCGATCTGAGCACCCCAGCAACATCTCGGTCATTAAAGATCACACACTTCCACACCCCAGTCTCGAGCACCAAAAAGAAAAGGCTAAACACAGATCTAGGGGATGCAGGGGAGGTGAAAAACAACGCCTCCCCTTAAACAAAAAGCCAAAACTCAAACATTAACTGAAGCCAATAAAAATAAAAATAGTATCAAGGATGTCAGAGAGTTAGAAAGGGAAATGGGCATCTTCAATTTATCTGAGTATACCCTTGCAAGGAACGAAATAGAACTTCTCGGTAAGGGCCTTTCCTTTTGTCCAACCAATCAACCCAATCTGTTTGAACAGTTTGTTGACCTTAATAAGTTTATACGTAAGCTCACCCTTCACCATCATTTCACCATTAAAACCTTCACCGTGGAGTAGAACATACAGTTTCCACCCCCATCGCCCATCTCCAATCTTATACAAACAGAATCAATATACCAAATACCATTGAGAATTCCGAGTTTTCCAGCCCTTCCAATGGTGACATGAATAGAATCACCGCACCAAATATTACCATCAATCCCGAGATTCTCGGCCCCTCTAATTGTGAGCATCAACCCAACCCTATTCCATCAAACGTCAGAATGAGATCTAAATTCTGTCCTCTTGGGAGCAAAGGCCATCATATTGACAACTACTTAAATATGGTGATGTCGCATTTTAGAGATGGTGATGTCGCATTTTAGAGACACGTTTTTGAGTACCATCTACCACAGAAGAAACAAACATAACAGGCGTTATTGGTAAAAGGGAAAGAAACCTTCTTAAAACATCACACCCCTCCATAGCATGCTTCTATTTTCTACTAACTTATCATTGGGCAACACTTGACGTTAGCTCACTATACAGCAATATAACTCACTCCCTTGGCATTCTAGCAGTAGAAAGAATATTGAGTGCAGATTCCTGGATGCCCCCGACCCAGAGAACCTTTATAATTAATTCAATTTTTTTCACTCTCAACCACAATTACTTCATATTCCAAGATACTGTGTACCAACAACCTAAAGGGACTGCAATGGGGACCAAATTCGCCCCAGAATATGGGAATTTATTCATGGGGGCTTTTGAGTAAGAACATGGCTTCCTAACCCATCCCAATATTACGTTTTATAAAAGGTATATTGATAATATCATCTTGGTCTGGGAGGGTGAAACTGAGGCCCTGTCATCTTTTGTAAGTCACATTAACAAAATCGACTGGAATCTAACATTCACGTTAGAACAAGATCACTCTGAAGCCACTTTTTTAGACTTAGATTTAAGGATCATCAATAACATTATTACCACCAGAACACTCTTCAAGAATGTCGACACAAACAGCTACCTTGACTTAGAGTTGCCACCACAACAGATGGAAAAATTATATTTCGTACATTCAAATAAGAAGATTACACAGAAATTACTCTGACGATAACGATATAACGAATCAGAAAAAAGGGTCCTCAAAGAGAGTCAAGTGGAGAGTTTGAAAAGTAACAAGAACAAACAGAGTGATTCCAAACACTCGAAATTTAACCTCATTACACGCTATAACCCAAGACACACCAATATGAGGAAAATTTTGAAAAAACATTGGAAGATCCTTTTAAAGGATCCTGTTATAGGCAAAACAATCCCCAAATTCTCCAACTTAACCTTTTGGAAAGCTCGTACACTTAAGAATATGCTGGCACCTTCCTGCCCCAAATTATCAGATGATCACTGCTCCATTGAGCCCCGAGCCAGAAAAAGTCTCTCCAAACCAGGCTCTTCCAAATGCGGTGTCAAAAGGTGCAAATGTTGTGATATTATTAACTGTTTCAGTAAACAAACGACATTACCTCCCCCCAGGGAACCAATCTTACTACGCCAAAAGATGAATTGCAGTACTTCAAATGTTATTTACTTATTACAATGCCCTTGCCATCTTTTATATGTAGGACGCACTACCCAATTCCTGAGAGAGCGGTTGAATGAACACTGTTCCAACATTCGACGTAAAGTAGGCACACATAGTGAATCCTGTCACTTTTCACTTTACCACGAAGGGGACCCTTCATTAGGAGTAACTCTCTCGAATAGATTCCACATTCCTACCATACATTATACAGAAAATGAATGTTTTGGATTTACAAGCTTAACACACTTACACACTTCAGTTTAAATGAATCACTCGAGTATACGAATTACTAACGCCATGAGCTTACAGACTAACATACTCGTATTTCGTCCCCTCATCCACTTTTTACCTTCATTTTTATCTCCCCTTTTACAGCCAGTTGTGTATCCTAGACACACCTTTCAATATTTGTAATATATTTATAATTTTTGAACCCAAGGTGCATATCGATACACCAATATATATATGTACTTTTAGATGTATGTATTTATGTATACTTTTTATGGTCATATATTTCTATATATGTACTCATTCATCCATTTGTCCTCCCAAAATGGGAATCATATCATGTACTGGGTTTTACCAATTGTATTTTACATTTCACCCACATATATATCTTTCTATCAGATTTTATCCATTATATTTTACGTATATTCTTTCCATCATAGTATGGCCTTCTCCCACATATATACACACTAGACAACTCCCCCTTTTGGGTTTTAAATATATATATATATATATATATATATATATATATATATATATAAATAAGGTAATGTATATGATATGTTTCACTCATCATATTTTACATATCCATCCATCTATTATATTTGATCTATTTTATTTGATATATATAGAAAATAGACAATACTCTATCTTTGTACATATATATACTAGAAAACTCCCCTGGCTTGGGTTCTATGTATATATATATATATATATATATATATATATATATATATATTTAGGTCTTATATTTGGCTCATCTAGTACCCTTAATTTGCACCTTTGGTTTTATCATGATTTATGGTTCATGGTTTATCATCAATATATTATCTATTTCATATTTATTTTTTGTCAGATGTTTTATGACCTTTGATTTATTTGTATCTTTCATATTTATTTTTATATACCTTTTTATATTGTTCCTTATTATTTTGTTTATATATTATTGTCAAGTGTCCTCCAGTTGAGGTTCTGTAAGGGTTATCAACCTGCCCTTCTTTCTATTTAGTGTATAGCGAACATCATTGCTCTGTTCCCCCTGTTGGCCATCGCACCATTTCATACCCGGCAGGCGGCCCTATTTGCCTTCCTAGCTGTAACACTCACGGTGCGCTCCATGCGTCACTGCTTCTTGTGGTACTTCCCCCTGTGAGCGCATTGGCTGTCTAGCACGCCGCGTCACTTCCCGGCGGCTGTCCTCCCTGCACTCCAGGGTGGAACGCATAGTCCAAAACCAGATGCGTTTCACCTGAGCATGTCATTACCGGTGACGTCTCTTCCGATGACGTCACTTCCGGCTTTACTGTTATTATTACACTGGTTGAGACATCTTTAATATACTATCCTTCTGTATTGGTTCCTTTGACACCACCTCTCATCCTTTTAAATGTTATCAAGTCGTTATTATTGCTTACCTTGAGAGTGGTGCCTTTTCCCGTTCCACCCTATACCAAATGTGACAATTGGTAAACGTCCGGTAAGACGTTTGACCTCCGACTGTCATCATTTTGTTTCTCTCTACTTGATCACCAAGTGTTGAGCAGCGCTAACACTATTCACAGCTGACTTCTTTGTTACCCGGTAATCACATCCACTCACTTCATACAGCCCTTAGTTTTTTCCTTTATTCCATCACTGTTGGCACCTCTGGTTCCGTATCTCTTCCAGGGTTGTATTGACCCTAGGAGCATTTGTTTAACCTCCTCATTTTTTTCTCCTCTTCCACGTGTCCACAGGTTTTAGTCCGGCCGCCTCTCGGCATGTTTTCCGTATGGTGGTTGGATCTCTGGCCAGTCCCCATTATAGTGAATGGGGCGGACTTCCAGCAGCACACATATGCAAACGTTAGTATGGATCTGGCAAGCCATTTCCCTGCCGGAACAGCCTTTCGTACAAGCTTGACGCGAGTGTAAAAGTAGCCTAAAAACAATAGTAACAGCAAATCACTGACATCAGCGGTGATGCAAGTATTGTGATAGCTGAGGCACATTATTGCTCTGATGATATATACAAATACTAGTAGGGGGCAAATGGAGCACTACTACATTAGCTACTTTATTAAATTTCCTGTTACTACTAGGGGACATATTTAAAGGGGAGTGGGAGTTAGAGTGTTATGCCTTGATTAGCTATAATTAATAACTACTGCAACAGTGCTCCTCTTGTTTTTAGTACCTATGCATAAAGGTGTCATCCAATTAAAAACTAAATATCCTTAGTTTTGCTAAAATAGTTATTGAACGTATTAATATACTGTACAACAAATATTCATGTCGCATATATATAATTGTAGTCCAGCTCACCTCACCCGGTAATGTTCCCCGTATGCCGCAAGCCTGGGTTGAGTTCCCTCAATGCATAAGTAGAAAAGAAAAATCGGCTCCAGCACCAGCATTCAATTTAAAACCAGCTTCCTCTTTATTGAGATGTGTTCACAAGTAGATACAATCCATTCAGTATGCGATAATTGTTGACGCGTTTTGGGCAATATGTACTTAGTCATAACAATGTGTCAGTCGGAAATGGCCATTCTTATGGGAGACTTCTTCCCTCCCCTTGCTCCAAAATCTTAACTCATTGGCCATGTCAGACTTCCATCACCTGCTACTTTGCATGCAATTCAAAAGCATCTGTGTCACCTCCGGGGCTGTTTCCCTGTTCAGAAATTTAACCCTTTGTCTCCAAAATTAGGATAGAATGGAAAAAGTACCTGCATAGAGACTTCATGGGATATATGAACAGGGGAAAAACCGCTTCATGTGCACAGTGCCCAATACAAAAATTCACATATAACATATAAACATAGTAACAGTTCACTGTACGTGTTCATGAATAAGTCAGTATGTTTCTTTACATATATTTCAGTGTCTAAGACAGGAAATAATTATTGATAAACGTACATCAATTCTTTCCTTTTATTTAATCCTGTGGGGACACGAGTATTCAACCGGAAAGTCCAAAATGCTTCCCTTAAGTATAATTTCTTTCTATAATCACCCCCTCTTATTAGATTGTCAACTTGTTCTATTGCAAACGCTCTGAGATTTTTGGTTCTTCTCTGATGGCATTGAATAAAGTGTTTTGCAGCACTGGACACATTTAATGCTGTGGGATTGACTATGTAGTTAATATGCTCCAATATTCTATTTTTGAACTTGCGAGCTGTACTACCCACATACATAAGGTCACATTCTTCCCAGCGTATAATACTGTATACACCACCCCTGATGAGTTGCAGTTAATGTAATTTTTTATAAAAAATGTTTTCGAATGATCAGCATTTTGAAAGCTTTTAGTAACTGCCACATAGCTGCAAGTCTTACAGGGGTGGCTGCCGCACTTCGTGAAACCCTTGTATGTCAGCAATGTATAGTTGTGTTTCTGCTTATTATGTGTGTATAGGGATGGAGACAAGGAGCATGCTAATGTGGGGGCTTCTCTTGACACTATTTTAAATCCCCCCTGTAAAGCTTTGTATAGAGTGTCATCATCATATAAAATCAGTAGACATCCTTTGACTACTTTCTATATATCATCAAACTGTCTACTGTAAGTTAAAACTAACGTGGGTATGTCACTTTTGTTATTTTCCTTTTGCCCATGCATCACACTATCCTTGTTTGGTTCATTTACAATAACAGTAGATGTTCCCTGTTTTTTATTATTTTTTGTAGTTTTTATAGATCTATGGCCATCTCTCTGTCCCTTGTCTAATCTCCCAAACAACATTTGATATCTCGAACGGGTCGACACTATCTTTTTGGCCCTATGTAACATCCACTCAGGATATTTTCTGTTACGTAGCCTCTCGTCTATTATTTGACACTCCATGTTATATGCTGACTCCGTGCTACAGTTTCTAAAAGCCCTTGTATATTCTCCCACCGGGATGGCTCTGATGACATGTAAGGGGTGATGACTATTGGCATGCAAGATTATCGCATACTGAATGGATTCTATCTACTTGTGAACATGTCTCAATAAAGAGGAAGCTGGTTTTAAATCGAATGCTGGTGCTGGAGCCGATTTTTCTTTTCTAATTATTCAAGGTGCCCTGATCTTAAGATATTCCAGTCCTTTATCCTGGCATTTCCACTTGTGAATTCTGATTTACACAGGACATCATTTCCTCTGCTGGCAGGTAATCAGTGATGTTTGTGAAGGATATACCTAAGCCAGATGCATGGACTGAAAAGTGGTTGACTTAACTATTGACATAAGCCAATAAGAAAGACTGCTTCACATAAAGGAAACACTGTCTTGTGTGTGGAAGGGCTGGCACCAGGGGCAGATGGAGTGGTCATCTTCAGATTGGGAAACCTTGAATAAATTAAGGAGGTCATTTGTCAACCTGATATACACCTATATTAGTCGCATTTCAGGCGCAGATTGCAGCGCAACGGTTAGTTGCTCATCAATCTGCCTCTTTTCCAGGAGGCTGTCTTACATTTAGAGGCAGCGCTGGATGCGACAAAGTTATTGAGAGGCTGGCATCTTTTCATAATTTCGGCGATCCACCACCAGTGCAGGGGCTTTATTAAGACTGGTATCTAAAACGCCTGTCTAAATAAATGATCCCCTCAGTATATTTGAAAGCTCTTTATTTTGCCATTTTAGCACATTTAAGTATATTTTTTTCTAATTAAAAACCCCTTCATACACTCTATTTAAATTAACGCGAACTAATAAAAGACATAGGGGCACATTTATTAATAAAGGCCCTGTGCTGGCGGTGGATCTGTCGGAGTTATGAAGAGGCGCCGGCCTCCCCAGAACTTCTGCGCATGCAGCACCTCTTCTAAATGTAGGCCAGCTTCTGAGCTGTCTGCAGGCCCCTCCCCTTCCCCGCCCACACCACACTTACAATTTTAGACCTGGCAAGAGCGGGGCAAAGTCGCACTAAAACAACTAATTTAGGCGTAATTCAGTATGGTAAATGACCCCCATATTTTTTCCCAGTGCTGACTTAAATATTTAATGGTATTGGTACTAGGATTTAAATCTTTTCTATATCGTATAGTGTTTTT
This sequence comes from Bufotes viridis, assembly GCA_033119425.1. NCBI lineage: Eukaryota > Metazoa > Chordata > Amphibia > Anura > Bufonidae > Bufotes > Bufotes viridis. The sequence goes on from CM065590.1 coordinate 237,045,137, forward strand.
ACATATGTCAGTTTGGTATGGACTGCCAAAAGATGCTCCACATTTATAATGAGGATGTACCTTGTAAATCTTTTACATCTCACTCCTGTGTACATCAGGTTTAGAATGGCTAAAATAAATGCTAGTCTAGGTAAATCTTCTCCAATTGTACCTTATGCCAAGCAGATTGTTATGATTTAAAGCTACACATGTCCTTTTTTTGGGGGGTTATGCTTTCTGACTTTTATGAACATTTTATATACCCTTATTTAAAGTGCCACTGTCTCATATTTGTGCTACATGGAATACGTGATTATTATCATCTAGCAGCCCTGATTCCATATAAGACAATGCTAGAAAAGTGTTCTGCATGCTGTATAAAGGTATTTTATTTGACATCAAGACTTAAAATAGTACAGCATCTTGAAAGAATAAATTAGTGCAAAAAAAACCAAAAACTTTATTTACCTGTATCCTGGCTCCTATAATCCCCTGGTTTTCAATTACCAATCTGACAATGTTTCCCCTGAATTCCATTTCATTGTGAAATCAAGCAGACACATATGTAGACCTATAAGGTAGTATGGTGATCCCCTCAAGTTGTTATGTTGGTAGCTAGTAGCTAAGAGCGATGTTTCCCACAGTTCACCACAGGAATGTCAGCAGAGATTGTGTTGCATATTATGTGCTGTGTATTTGGTCATTTTTATGGGTTCTTGTGGTTCTTTCATCATCTGCTACTATTTCCGCCCATTCAAATATATTGCCAGGGAAGTATGATTTTATGCACCATTATTGCTGCAGAGGAAATGGAGTATAGACTGTAGTAGCATGAGAGCCCATAGGAGAAGCAATACTGCATTTCTCACACTGGGCAAAGCAAATTAAAGTGGTTGTCTCACTTTAGCTCGCATGTAGACAAAGTTAATACAAGGCACTTACTAATGTATTGTTATTGTCTCTATTGCCACCTTTGCTGACTTCATTAATTTTTTCATTTCATCATAAACTGTTTGTATCCAGGGGTTATGACTACCCTGCAATCCAGCAGCAGTGGTCGTGCTTGCACACTGTAGGGCAGCAGTGGTCGTGCTTGCACACTGTTGGAAAAAACTCTGGCCTATGTGTACTCCCGTGGTCCCAGCCACCAGAGAAGCTGGTGCCTTTTTCCAAAAGTGTGCACTGTGCGTGCACTGCCACCGCTGCTAGATGGCAGGATGGTCTTAACCCCTGGAAATAAGCAGTGGGTAATGCAATAAAAAAAATGAATCAAGAAGCACAAGAAGCAATATGGTTGATGACAATAGATTAGCAAAGGTCTTGTATTGACTTTGTTTACATGATAAATGTCATTTGCTGAAGTGAGACAACCCCTTTAATGCCCACCTGACCCCTCCTAGATAATCCTGATTAGAGAGATTAGTGAATCGAAGCTGACAAAGTCGAATTCGGTCCGAATTTCATGAAAAATTTGATTCAGAAATAATGTGAATTTCCTTGCGCTTCATGGTAATAAATACCTTTATTTATTTCCTATAATGGCATCTAAAATGGCGGCTACACATGTGAGGAAATGGGGCATGGAACTCTGGGAAGGCGTCATGTGTCATGCATGCAACCAATCAAGAGCCAGCCAGTCTGGTGATGTCACAGCCCTATAAATACGGTGGCCATCTTAGACCAGGCTCGGACTGGCCCACAGGGGTACAGGGGAATCCCCCGGTGGGCCCCTAAACAAGGTGGGCCCCTAGACTCACACCCCCTGCACAAGTGGCACATAACACATTAGATTTACTGCACTACATATATATATTCAATGTACAGCATCTCAACCAGCCCATGTTCATATAAAAAACTTGTTAGATTATTTATTATACTTGAATGTATCCGTATGGTGGGCCCCCAAAATAAATGTTACTGGTGGGCCCTAGGTACCCCAGTCCGACACTGTCTTAGACGCTGCCATTAGTGCATTGTTCAGGGACAGACGTGTATGCAGGTGCTAGGGAGAGTGTCAGTGAAAGGAAAACTAATTGCTAAACCAAAAAAACTAAAGAAAAAAGTGATTTACAAGTGCAGGGAAAGGACAGTGAGAGGAAAGAATCATTTCACAGTCAGGGATAGACGTGTGCAGATGCTAGTAAGGAGAGTTATATTAAATTCCTCATTGTGAAAACTAGCGATTTGCAAGTGCGGTGAAACATTACATGGGAATCCAGATAGTCTCGTAATAGCAGTCTTAGTCATTCCAGAAATTAGTTATTGGGGTGCAAGTGCTCTGTTGAAAAGCATTTAGTGGCTTTTATATATGTGAAAAAAGATAAATATAGACGCCTGTCACTTTTGCTGTTAACTGCGCTGATATCATTTAGTGGCCTATTTCAATACAATATAAGAAATATATATGTAGGTTGCTTTTGTTGTTATTCACGCTAAAATCATTTGCAGTAATTTCTGGTGAAAGCGTATATTGGCCTTGTTTCACTAAAAAAAGTGTAATATATACACACTGCTCTGCTGCAGTAATTTCTGTTGAAAGCGCATAGTGGCCTTGTTTCACAAAAAAAAGGATAATATATACCCACTGCTCTGTCGCAGTAATTTATGTTGAAAGCGCATTTTGGCCTGGTTTATTTAAAATAAGTGTAATATATACACACTGCTCTGTTGCAGTAATTTCTGTTAAAAGCACATAGGGGCCTGTTTAACTTAAAATAAGCGTAATATATACACACTGCTCTTCTGCAGTAATTTCTGTTGAAAGCGCATAGTGGCCTGGTTTCACTAAAGAAAGCGCAATATATACACACTGCTCTGTTGCAGTAATTTGTGGTGAAAGCTCATAGTGGCCTGGATTCACTAAAGAAAGCATAATATATACCCACTAGGGCCGTAGATAATTTTTTTTCCTGGGGGGGGTTCAGCTTTCTCAAATTATAAGACTTTATCTAGCAGACACACCAGGGTTTGAAAAAAATATACCAGCCATATCATTCCTAAACCAATCCTTTTCCTTGAGCAATACCGATTTAGTTGTTTGACACCATATGGAAAAAACATGTTTTAAAAAGACTCGTAATTGGTACCTACCCACTGCACATTTTCATTGAGTATTTTGAAAAAATATGCAGCAGACACCAACCAAAAGTCTATTTAAAATAAACGAAAGTGGGCCCAAATCACCTGGACTGGAGCAAGAAAAACTGTAATTGTTGTACATATCAATCACTTAGAGCTTTGCTTCTGTATTCTTAGGTTCTCTTAAAAATTGACACATGGAATGTCATTGGTTGCCATGGGCAATTCTTTTTATTTCTTCAGTCTTGTGAATTTGGCCCAATACAATATAAAAAATATGAATTTACACTGTAGCCTTTGAGATGGGGGGCTTTGATTTAATTTTACTAGTCTCTTACACTCTCTCCTCAACAATAAAGAAACAAACACAATTTCTTATAGAAATTAATTACAAGAGTAAGCTAGCATGTGATGTGTCATGCCTGCCATAGCTGTCACTCCACAGTCACAAATGCTGCAGCCTGCAGCATCTATTCCACATGATGTGGAATGGATGCTGCAGCATGTGTGACTGTGGACTCAGTCTGGAGTGACAGTCTATGGTACGCATGACACATCACATGCCAGCTTACTCTTGTAATTTCCATAAGAAATTGCGTTTCTTTATTGTTGAGGAGACTAGAGTGTGAGAGACTAGAAAAAATACATCAAACTATGCAGCCTGCACAATAAGTGATGTGGACCAGCATGGTGGTGGCCAGTTCCTTCAATTCATAAGAGTCTGGGGGCTGGACTAAATATATGAATTGACACTGTCTGTAGCCTGGTGTGGGGGGTGGGGGTGGGCTTTGAATCTTCTTGATTTTCTTTTTTAACTATTACTTTTACTTACACTAGTGCTCCAGAGTCTCTGTCTCTCTCTCTCAAACTACTTATTTTTCTTTGTTCTCTCTCTCTTCTAATCTTCTGAGATCTCCAGGCTCTGTGCTCTGTCAGCCGCCGCCCAGGAGTTGCAGGCACGCGCAGGCAGGAAGCTGGCCGGGGTCCAGACGTACGACAGGCGGAGGTGGAGCCTGAAGGCAGCGTGCATGCCATGTGATCATCAGCGTCATCCCTGCCTGGCTGCCCTGTGTGTGTCTGTGAGTTACTTGTGCCGCCGTACCTGCCCCACTGCGCTGCCCGCCCTGCAGCCTCCATCACCTCTCTGTGTGCTGCACTGCCCGCGCCGCTATTGCAGGCAGCGGAATGCCCAGGCCGTTCTCTGGCAGGTTAGGAGGACATACACTCTGGGGGGGCCCCTATTCCCCTCCCTTATCTATGCTCCTGATACCCACTAAACTGTTGCAGTAATTTCTGGTGAAAGTGCATATTGGGCTTGTTTCAGTAAAAAAAAGCATAATATATACATAGCTGCTCTGTTGCAGTAATTTCTGTTGAAAGCGCATAGTGGCCTTGTTTCACTAAAAAAAACGTAATATATACCCACTTCTCTGTCACAGTAATTTTTGTTGAAAGCACATTTTGGCCTGGTTTACTTAAAAAAAGCGTAATATATACACACTGCTCTGTTGCAGTAATTTCTGTTGAAGGCACATAGTGGCCCGGTTTATTTAAAATAAGTGTAATATATACACACTGCTCTGTTGCAGTAATTTCTGTTGAAAGCACGTAGTCCTGGTTTATTTAAAATAAGCGTAATATATACACACTCCTCTGCTGCAGTAATTTGTGGTAAAAGCGCATATTGGGCTTGTTTCACTTAAAAAAGCGTAATATATACCCACTGCACAGCTGCAGTAATTTCTGGTGAAAGCGCATATTGGGCTTGTTTCACTAAAAAAGTGTAATATATACACACTGCTCTGTTGCAGTAATTTCTAGTGAAAGCGCATATTGGTCTTGTTTCACTAAAAAGTGTAATATATACACCCTGCTCTGTTGCAGTAATTTATGGTAAAAGCGCATAGTGGCCTTGTTTCACAAAACAAAAGCGTAAAATATACACACTGCTCTTTCGCAGTAATTTTTGGTGAAAGCGCATATTGGGCTTGTTTCACTTAAGAAAGCGTAATATATACCCACTGCTCAGTTGCAGTAATTTCTGGTGAAAGCTCATATTGGGCTTGTTTCAGTAAAAAAAAAGCGTAATATATACACGCTGCAGTGTTGCAGTAATTTCTGGTGAAAGAGTATATTTGCCTTATTTAAGAACTACTAGAAAATTATTTTCTCAGTTCACTGTTGCAGTTATATCTGGTAAAGCCTTTACTGGCGTATTGCAATATTTAACGAAATATACATTTGCCATTCACTGGTTCACTTATATGTAGAAAAACCTTTATTGACGTATATCACCGACGTTGCAGTTATATATGTGGTAAAGCCTTCAGTGTTGTATTTCTGTACAAAAATCAAGATATATTCAGCATTGAGTGCTGCAGTTATATGTGGGTACTTTTTGCGGTATAGACTGAATTATGTTGTGTAATGTTGAAATTTTGTATTTACGTTTCACACACAGAGTACTTATGTGATGATGTCCATAATATCGGCGCACCAATACAGGTGAAAACACTATGCACTAACCCTGCGCAAAAATGCTAAATTCTTCCCACCAGCCTGCATCTATCTGCAGTATTGCTTACTCGACACTACAGGGACTATTCTGCAGCACTGAAACCACCCCGGGTCCACGTCTCACTCTTCCATCGCGTACCAACTTCCTCCGCTACGTCCCGTTCACTTCATAAAAAATCTTGTATTCTGCGTTAAGTGCTGCATTTATGTGCGGTAAAATATCTATTCAAATATTTTGGTGGTAAAAATCTTCTCTTCTGCGTTAAGGGCTCCACTGATATGTGGTAAAATCTGTATTGAATTATTTTGGCGGTAAAAATCTTCTATTCTGTGTTAAGGGCTGCACTGATATGCGGTAAAATCTCTATTAAGATATTCTGTGTTAAAAATCTTGTATTCTGCGTTAGTCGCCGCATTTATATGCGGTAAAATCTCTATCTAAATATTTTGTCGGGAATTTTTTTTTACACCTCCTCCATTAACTTTCTCATCTCTTTATTAACATCGAACACACTAACTTTACAAACAACCCCCCACCCCCCAGCTATATAAATAAGTGGTGCCACCACCTAGTGGCGAATAAAGGCAAATGACACTGCCATGCTGTTAAAGGGAACTAAAGCATGATACCACAATACATTTGATATGACATTTAGCAAGAGTTTAAAGTAGCCACATAATGCACACATTGGGATACTGCATCAAGATGGTTCAGGCGTGAATCAGCCAGGATTTCCACACACCAATGCCTGATGCATCAGACTAGATCTGTGATGGCTAACCTCCGGCACTCCAGATGTGGCAAAACTACAACTCCCAAGATGCACATTTGCTTGGCTGTTCTCAGAACTCCATAGTTATGAATGGAGCATGCTGGGAGTCGTAGTTTCGCCATAGCTGTAGCGCCGGAGGTTAGCCGTCACTGGACTAGATCATTCATGGTGCCAAACCAACATTTTGACAAAAGAGACCTTTTTCTTCTGGCTACCTGCCTCAGCTACTATTCTGATGCTGTTACCCGCCTGATGCCAAACATCTGATGCCAAGTGTTCCTTCTTTCACCCTCAACAAGTACTAGTATTGCCACCCACCTCCACACTATGTCACCTTGACACTTTGTGTCCTACTCATGCTGCCATCTCCACACTATGTCACTTTGCCAATCTGTGGTACCATGCTGCTGCTGTTGCCGCCATCTCCATACTATGTCAACTTGCCACTTTTTGGTCTACTCATACTGCCATCTCTACACTATGTCATCTTGCCAATCTGTGTTATCATGCTGCTGTTGTTGCTGCCATCTCCACACTATGTCACCTTGCCACTTTGTGGCCTACTCATGCTGCCATCTCCACACTATGTCACCTTGCCAATCTGTGTTATCATGCTGCTGCTGTTGCAGCCATCTACACACTATGTCACCTTGCCAATCTGTGGTATCATGCTGCTGCTGTTGCTGCCATCTACACACTATGTTACCTTGCCAATCTTTGGTATCATCCTGCTGCTGCTGCTTGAAGGTCTTGGCCTGATCACCCGCCAAGTGACCTTATTTAGGTTTTGGAACCGATAAACCCAACTTGCTTTTGAGGGCTTCATTAATCTGCTGGTTATCGTCGTACAGCTGTACAGAAAACTTTCCATCTGCATCTTTCTCAACAATCTGTGCCTGCAGTGTTTTGTCCACACTATCTCACCTTCTCACCTACTCATGCTGCCACCACCTCCAGACTCTGTCATTTTGCCACTCTGTAGCCTTCTTAACGCTAACATGGACTTGTAAGACTGAGTTAATACTTGAGTTATTTGGCCAGTTCTTGCCCCGTGACTGGCCAAATAAGTGAAGTGTGCAGTGATTCTAGTAGCGACGCCTGTCATCTGCATGTCATACTGAATCACAGTATTATTTCACTACCCTAGCACACTCCCTCTGCGTGTTACTGCAAGAAAAAGTGTTCTACACCCCTATAAAAGCTCTATGTAGCCCGGAAATAGCAGTTTTTGAGAAATTCGCTCATCTCTAATCCTGATGAGAGAGTGAAATATCTCCCCATAAAAATATAGAATGTGACTACAGAGTCGGTTAAGTGGGTAGAATTGTCTGGGAAGAGTTGCGGCATGTGGACCCAGAACTATGCATTGCCCTACTGCTGTATATCAGTAAATTTTAACTGTTGTGCTGCACCAGAACTGTGTCTGTGACATTATTATGTACCGTAAAGTGACCTTTACCTGAATAAATCATTGCAGTGTAACAAAGCACATTAGGCAGAATTGCTGCCTTTTAGCCTTTAAAGGCTTTACAGCAGAACTTTATGTGTAGACTACTAACTCAATTATATGACAAGGTGTAAGAAACTCAAACACCAAACCTGCCATGCTATTAGAGTTCACAATGTCTGGTCTTTTGTAAAAAAAAACAAGTCTAAAGTGGATATATATACCCTAGGTGTGTGTGTGTTTGTGTATTTAAACAGAGGTAGATACATTTGTTTAATCAATAGCGTTGGGCGCGAATATTCAAATTTTAATTGTGAATATCGCCACTTTGAGAATTTGCGAAGATTTAGAATATAGTGCTATATATTTGTATTCGTGAATATTCTAGATTTTTTTTCATCTTAACCCATGATCTCTCCTTGCTTCTTGACCAATGAGAAGGCTGCAATGTTTTTGTCTGAGTATAGCAACATCCCTAGCAACCAATAGGAAAGTTGCCTACCTCTTACTGAATAAGAACCATACATTCTGACATAGTGCTGTGATGCCACAAGTTCACAACAATAGTTAGTGCACCAATCACTAATATGTAGTCACATCTGCTAAAATGTGAAGTTGCACGTATTGAGCCAAAATATATGCACCATTATTTGCCAATTTGCGCAATCGCGAATATATTGACGCACTCTATCTGCATATAAAGCTATTGTAATGTTCTGCCATGCCAACCATTTTCTCCAGTCTCAGAAAACTTCTAGCAGCTTTAAAAATGTAGCAAAAGTGACCCATGGCTGTATTGCACGCGCAATAAGCGCATATTACATTGCCAATTTTCGCAATCAAGAAAATAATGGCGAATTCTCAAATTCGCTAGTTTATGATGAATATTCACCAAAATATTAGCAAAATATTACGAATTTGAATATTTTCCCTGCCGCTCATCACTATTAATCAAATTCCAGTAACAAGTTATTCATTTCGGAATAAAAGAAGCATATATCAAAGGGAACCTGTCACCATGAAAATGCAAAATAATTTAAAATCATCATGTTATAGAGCAGGATGAGCTGAGTAGATATAAATCTAATTTTGTGGAAAAAGATTCAATATAACTTGTGTTTCTTTTTTTTTTCTTTTCAAAATATTTTTATTTGTTTCCAAAGAGTAACATGTAAAGTATACATACATTGAAACTTCATAGAACATAATTTTCCATTACAACTTGCACTACTACAACAAGTAACAAGTAGTATTGGTCGGAGGTCAGAGTAAAATACCACGGCTAATACAAACAGTTCTTCACGCAGGGAAGCATAAGTCTGCTCTGGTCCTCGGAATGATTGGCTGTAATTTCAGAGAAAAAAAATAAACAAAGAAACATGACAATGGATGAAGACGAGGAGAAACAGGAAAAGATGGGTGAGGTAGAGTGGGGGGGACGGACAAGCATTACTCTGGTGAGTGACAGTTATCTTGTGAGAAACTCTGGCAAAGGTCTTTTATATGCTGTCCATCTGGCTATAAAGCGGGCCCTCTCAAATACACCATATTTTAGACATGTCTTCCTGCATTGCGGTCGAGACAGATATGGGTTGGACCAAAACGAGAAGGTGAGGGTCCTTGGATCTTCAACCATTTGTTCTCCATTCTGTCCATGGGGCCCATATGTTGGAATATTTAGGATGAGATCTTTGCTCCCCGTGGGAGACCTCCTCTAGTGTGGCGAGGCATTCCACTTTATTTATCCAAAGTACAGTAGAAAAAACCGTCTCTGATTTCCAGAGGGAGGCAATTGAAAGTCTTGCTGCAGCTACCATTATCCTGAGTAAGCTTTTCTTTGGTTTGGTGGGCATGTCAGGTAGCAGAGTAAGTAATGTGATTTTGGGGCAAAGTGGTATCTTAGTATTGTTTAATCTGAGAATGTTATGTATATGGATAAAAATCTGTTTCCAGAAGGACTCCAAACTCGAGCATGACCACCATACGTGGCGGAAGGTACCTCTATTGGACTGGCATCTCCAGCATATGTCAGAGGAAGATCCATACATCATTATTAATCTAACTGGTGCCAATTACCATCTGGTAATGACTTTATATGTATTCTCCTGTATGGTAGTACATTGCGACATGAGCTTGGGTGCCTATAATATGTTTTGAATGTCTGTATCAGAGAATTTCACTCCTAGGTCTCTTTTCCACTCATTTAAATAGTAAAGTGAGGTTGGGGTCTCTGTTACAAGTAAGTTCCAGCAAATAGTAGATAGTAATTGTGTAGGGTGTTGCGTTTAGGTTAGTAGTAGAGATGAGTGAATCGAAGCTGATGAAGTGGAATTCGTTTAGAATTTCAGAAAAAATTTGATTCGCAATGAATGCAAATTTTTTCACGCTTTGTGGTAACGAATCATAATTTTTCCTAACATGGCGGCTGCAATGGCAGCTAAAATGGTGGCTACACGTGTGAGGACATGGGGCAAGGAACTCTGGGAAGGCGGGATGACCCATAATGCCATGCATGCAGACAATCAGCAGCCAGCCGGCCCGGTGATGTCACAACAGCCCTATAAATACCGTGGTCATCTTAGATTCAGACATTCAGTATAGTACTTTGTTCAGGGACAGACATGCATGCAGGTGCTAGGGAGAGTGAAAGAAAAACTAATTGTTAAAAAAAATAAGTAAAGAAGCTTTTTACTTGTGCAGGGAAAGGATAGTGAGAGGAATCATTTCACAGGCAGGATATGCGCAGATGCTAGGGAGAGTCATAGGAAAACCCTCATTGTTGAAAACAGAGATTTACAAGTGCAGGGAAACATTACTTTGGGATCCAGATAGTCCTATAATACAGCTCTGCCATTCCTCAATTAGTTATTGGGGTGCAAGTGCTATGTTGAAAAGCCTTTTGATAAATATATACGCAGGTCACTTTTGCTGATATCATTTAGTGGCCAATTTCAATACAACACAAGAAATATATACGCAGGTCAGTTTTGTTGTTATTTGTGCTGAAAGCATTTCTTGTCATATTTCACTACAATACTAGAAAAATAAAAGAAGTTCACATTTGGTGTTATTTGCATTAAAAGTGTTTCTTTTCATATTTCACTACAATACAAGAAAAATAAACGCAGTTTACATTTAGTGTTATTTGTGCTAAAAGCTTTTCTTGTCATATTTCACTACAATATGAGAAAAATACACAAAGTTTCCATTTTGTGTTATTTGCGCTAAAAGCGTTTCTTGTCATTTCACTACAATACGAGAAAAATAAATGCAGTTCACATTTGGTGTTATTTGCGCTAAAAGCATTTATTGCCATATTTCTAGAGAAAAAGGTTGAAACAGACAGTTCACATTTAGTGTTATTTGCGCTAAAAGCATTTCTTGTCATATTTCACTACAATCCAAGAAAAATACACGCAGTTCACATTTGTTGTTATTTGCGCTAAAAGAATTTCTTGTCATATTTCACTACAATATGAGAAAAATAAACGCAGATCACATTTGGTGTTATTTGCGCTGAAAGCATTTATTGCCATATTTCTAGAGAAAAAGAGAAAAACAAACTTAGTTCATATTTGATGTTATTTACGCTAAAAGCGTTTCTGGTCATATTTCACTACAATACGATAAAAATAAACGCAGTTTACATTTGGTGTTATTTGCGCTCAAAGAGTTTCTGGCCATATTTCACCACAATATGATAAAAGTAAACGCAGATCACATTTGGTGTTATTTGCGCTAAAAGAGTTTCTTGTCATATTTCACTACAATACGAGAAAAATAGATGTAGTTTACATTTGGTGTTATTTGCACCGAAAGCGTTTATTGTCATATATTTCTAGAGTAAAAGAGAAAAATATCGATCTTCGATAGAGTAAAAGAGAAAAATATCGATCTTCGACTTAGTCGCAAGTGACAGCACCACAAGAAGCCTGAGTCTAGAGTCACTGATGAGCAGCTTTCTTCACCCACATAGTGAAGAAACTACTCAACAGCAGCAGCAGCATGTAGACCTGGAGCAACACCTGAACAAAGCAGGTGGTGGCATACTTTGACAGCACCCTGCCAGCCATCATAGAAGATCCACTGGACTACTTGGCAGCCAAACTAGATTTGTGGCCGCAACTGGCTGAGTTTGCCCTAAAAAAGCTGTCCTGCCTGGCCTGTAATGTGACATCAGAAAGGGTGTTTAGTGCGGCGTGGGCCATAGTTACCCAAAGAAGAACTTGCCTGTCCACCCAAAATATGGAGAGACTTACTTTTGTCAAGATGAATGAGGCATGGATCAGCCAGGATTTCCACCCACCAATGCCTGATGCATCAGATTAGATCATCCATCTCCTCACTATGTCACATTGCCACTCTGTGGTATAATGCTGATGCTGCTGTTGCTGACATCTCCACACCATGTCACTTTCCACTTTGTGGCCTCCTGATGCTGCCATGCCCACACTATGTCACCTTGCTACTCTGTGATATCAGGCTGCTGCTGTTGCTGTCATCTCCACACTATGTTACCTTGCCACTCTGTGGCCTTCTGATGCTGCCATCTCCACACTATGTCACCTTGCCACTCTGTGGCCTAATCATACTGCTGCTGTCAACTCCACACTTTGTCATTGTGAGAGTCTGTGGCCTCCTGATGCTGGCGCTACCTCCAAACCCTGTCATTCTTCCACTTGGTGGTGTGCTCATGCTGCTTCCACCTCACCACTATGTCATAATAGGGCCACTCTGTGGACTTCTCATGCTGTTACCACCCTCCCCATTCTATGACAGGGTCGCTATTGTCCTTCTTTGGACTTCTTGAAATCACCATTTATTTGACCTTTCTTCTGTTATTGTTCGGATCACAGGAAGGTAAATTAATCAGTGTCATCAACAAAAACTTAATGCTGACACCCTCTCCACTCTGTCGGAGAGGTCTACTTGTATAAGCATTTAATAGAACAGGTTCTGTAGACATCTGTGTCGAATCGGCTGACAAGGGTGTAAATGGAGTGTGCTTCTTCTTGACACTAACATGGACCTGTAAAGCTGAGTTCATACTTGAGTTATTTGGTCAGTTTTGGCAAATTTAAGTATACTTTCTTATACTTTTAATCAAGTTTTGGTTCAATTTAATATTAAACATTTAATGACTTTACTAATAAACATTACATGTTGCCTAAGACAGGAAAGAATAGGCCAGTCTTCAGTTTATTTAAAGACGTGGTGTTGCGATGGAGAAAGCATGCAATGAAAACAATTCCTCTCCACCTGGAGACGAATCCTGTCAAGATTGCTGCAAGATCAGTATTGGCTGTTCATCGACCAAGATACTTCTGAGGGCCTCCAGTAACTACAGACAATGAAAAGACAAAGCTTTAAGATAGCTTAAAACCATAACTACCAGGCCCAGTCTCTTCGTCAGGGAAAACATCACCGGTCCCCAGTCATCAGGGAGGGCATCCTTATTATATATAATTAATTTAATAAAATAAGTAATAAATTTACTAATAAAATGTCCTATGGGGGTGTAGAACACTGTGCCTTGCAGAAACACACATAGGGAGTCTGCTGTGCTAGTGAAATAATACTGTAAGTCAGTATGAAATGCAGCTGACAGGGGTCGCTTTTAGAATCACTGCATACTTCACTTATTTGGGCAGTCACAGAGCCAAAACTTACCAAATAACTGAAGTATCAACTCAGCCTTACAAGTAGATGTTAGTTCCAATAAGTAGGGCACTCTTTTTACACCCTAGTCAGCTGATTCCACATAAATGTCTACATAATCTGTTCTATTAAACACTTATACAAGTAGAACCCCCACACAGAGTAGAGAGGGTGTCAGCAGTAAGTTTGCGTTGACGTCAGTGATTAATTTTCGCCATTCTCTGACCTGTCAGAACAATTACCCAGAAAAAAACGGATCCTGTCTGTAGAACATCTGCCTTCACTCGGTCAGCATTTGCTCAATAATCTATCAGTATTGCTAAAGGCAAAAAAAAAAACTGAAGTGGATTTAAAACAGATGACACGTGAATGGAATATTTGCATGTCTTCTGTGTTTTCTACCCACTCCTGCTTTTGGCTACCAAATCATAAGCCAATTCTGATGGGAACATACAGGCCTTAAAGCTGCTACACAGACAGGATCCGTTGTGCATCTCATTTTTCCTTCCTTCTGACAGATCAGAAGAAGTATCAAATAAATGATGATGCCAGCCAGGCCAAAAGAAAAAATAGTGGACCAGTCATGAAGTGGGGAGGGTGGGAACAGCATGAGAAGTCCACAGAGAGGACCTATGACATAGTGGTGAGGTGGAAGCAGCATGAGGAGACCACAGAGTGGCCCAATGACAGGGTCCGGAGGTGGAAGCAGTATGAGGAGGCCACCGAGTGGCACAATGAAAGAGTCTGTAGGTGGAGACAGCATAAGGAGACCACAGAGCAGTACAATGACAGAGTCTTGAGGTGGCAGCATCATGAGGAGACCACAGAGCGGCACAATGAAAGAGTCTGCAGGTGTCGGCAGTATGAGGAGACAACAGAGTGGCACAATGACAGAGTCTGGAGGTGGCAGCAGCATGATGAGACCACAGAGCGGCACAATGACAGAGTGTGGATATGGCAGCAGAAGCTGCATCAGGAGACCACAAAGTGATCCAGTAACAGAGTGGGGCTTTGGGTGGCAATACCAGTACCCGCTGAGGAAGGTGAGTGAAAAAAGAAGCACTTGGCATCAGATGTGTGGCATCATGCGGGTTGCAGCATCAAAGTAGTGCTGAGGCAGGTAGTCAGAAGAAACCAGTCTCTTGTATCAAAGTATTGGTGTGGCACCATGGATGATCTAGTCTGATGCATCAGGAATCAGTGGTTGGAAAACCTGGCTGATCCACGCCAGATTCATCTTGACAATGGTCAGTCTCTCCACATTTTGGATGGACAGGCGAGTTCTTTTTTTGGGTAACTATGGCCCCCGCCACACTAAACACCCGCTCTAATGCCACACTACTCTACTTTCCAGGGCAAACTCTGCTAGTTGTGGCCACAAAATCAGTTTGACTACCCAGTAGTCCAACGGTGCTTCAATGTGGGGTGGCAGAGTGCAGTCCAAGTATGCCACCACCTGCTGGTTTAGGTCCTGCTCCAGGTCTACCTGATGCTGCTGGTGAGTAGTTTCTTCACTATGCGGGTAAAGAAAGCTACTCATCAGCAAAACATTCAGGCCTCTGCCACTCCTCTGTGCATGGCCTGGCACTTATCTGCCTGACATACTCGTAGCTGAACTAAACAAATTAAACGGAATTTAAAACACCCCTAAAAGTGACAAATATATTTTTCTTTTTGTACTGAAATAGGCCACTAAATGCTTTCCCCACAATTAACTGCGGAAATGCACTGAGAATATATTTTTCTTGTTGTACTAAAATACGACCCTATATGCTTTGACCAGAAAAAAATTAAAGAGTGAAGTGCGTGTATATTTTTCTTGAAATACTGAAATATGTCACTATACGCATTCACCAGAAATAACTGCAGCACTGAACTGAGAATATATATTTTTTGCTGTACTGAATTAGGCCACTATAGGCTTTGACCATGAAAAAAATTAAACAGTGAATCGCGTATATATATTTCTTGCAGTATTGAAATACGCCCCTATACGCTTTCAACAGAAATAATTGCAGCAGTGCACTGAGAATATATATTTCTTGTTGCACTGAAATTAGCCACTATACGATTTGACCAGAAAAAAATTAAGGAGTGAAGTGTGTTTATATATTTCTTGAAGTACTGAAATGTGCCCCTATACGCTTTCAACAGAAATAACTGCAACAGTGCAGTGCATATATATTTGGCTTTTTTTACTGAAATATTGCCCCTATACGCTTTCACCAGAAATAACTGCAGAAGTGACCAGATAATATATATTTCTTGTTAGACTGAAAAAGGCCACTATAAGTTTTCAACAGAAAAAAATTAAAGAGTGAAATGCGTATATATATTTCTTGTCGCACTGAAATACGCCTCTATATGCTTTCACCAGAAATAACGGTAACAGTGCAGTGTGTATATATTTTTCTTTTTTTACTGAAATATTTCCTCTATACACTTTCACCAGAAATAACTGCAGAAGTGACCAGAGAATATATATTTCTTGTTGCACTGAAATAAGCCACTATACGCTTTAACCAGAAAACAATTAAAGAGTGAAGTGCATATATATATTTCTTGTAGTACTGAAATGCACCCCTATACTCTTTCACCAGAAATAACTGCAACAGTGCAGAGTGTATATATTTTTCTTTTTTTACTGAAATACGCCCCTATAAGCTTTCACCAGAAACAACTGCAGAAGTGACCTGAGAATATATATTTCTTGTTGGACTGAAAAAGGCCACTATATGCTTTGACCAGAAAAATATTAAAAAGTGAAGTGTGTATATATTTTTCTTGTAGTACTGAAATACGCCCCTATACGCTTTCACCAGAAATAACTGCAACAGTGCAATGCGTATATATTTTTCTTGATGCTCTGAAATACGCCCCTATACGCTTTCAACCGAAATAACTGCAGAAGGGAAATGCGTATATATTTTTCTTGCAGTACTGAATAAGATACTAAGATATAAGCCTCTAAAGGCTTTTCAACATAACACTTGTAGCCCAATAACAAAAAGCTGGAATGACAGAGCAGTCTAATGACTATTTGGATCCCCAAATAATCTTTCCCTGCACGTGTAAATTACTTTCCTATCAATGTCCCTAGCGCCTGCTGACGTCTCAAAAGGTGTTCTAATCTGAAATCCTTACCTACTTTTTACTTCACATCTAAAATTAGTGAGGATCACCATGTCACCATGTCACAAAATTTGACCAAATGTTGCAAAAAATGCACCAGATGTCTCACACAAGCAACACTTGCGAAATTTTTAGGCCACAAAACTGGCAAAGCAGACTTGATAAATGCCCCCCAAACACACACACTTAATGTGATACAAAGCCTATGCCTCATTTTTTGTCACAAATTGCACTTTCATTAGTAAATCTCCTCCATTATATTACACTGTCACAAAAGCAACAAACTCAATTTAGACACCACCTATATAAAGAAGAATAAATAGAAAGGAAAATTAATAGGAAAATCTGTGAATTATGAGATAGCAAAAAGCAATCAAAAAGTCATTACTACCCAAAAATGTTCCCAATGAAAAAGTCAACGTATTCAACAAAAAAGAAGCCATCACACAGCTTCATCCATGCAAATAGTAATTGCCCTTAGAAAATGGCAAAACAAAAACAAAATAATTTTCTACTAAATAACTTATTGTGAGAAATTAATAAAGCATAAAAAAATGGTATTGTGATAATTATACTGACCCACAGAATGAAGTTCACACATTGAATGTCGTTAAAACAAAACCCAACACAAATTCACAACAATTGTGTAATTTGTTGTTTTTTCCATTTCAGCCTCTCAAAAAAGCTGAAGAGCTAAAGTGGGGGATGGGAGTGGTAGTGGCTATAACTATAGGATATGTCACAGTGGTTTCCCCTCAAGCCATCACTCTCTAGGAGGATGGTGCACCCTTTCTTCACTGGGCACTCCTTGTAGTTGGGACTCCTGCCTGATGGTAGTTTTGGGTGCCCTTGATGTTGGTGGTTGTGTAGGTGCAAGACAGGGCATGTCGAGTGCAATGGCTGGTGTATGGTGTAGTAGGAGTGAGGAAACCAGGCCAGATATATATGAATAAATGTATCTTTTTACTTGAGTGCAAAATGGAAGTTGTAGTACATCAAGCAATAATCTGTATACAGTGCAAATCCTTTTCCCAGATGGTGAGGTATGGAGGCTGGCAAAGTGGCAAATAATGACACTTGGTATGCTATCTTGCTAATCTCTCTCTCTAGAATGGCTCTGGCTAGGATATGTAATCTGGCAATTGTGGCTGTAGTGTCCACTGCGAGATATAGGTTTTAGAGGCATGTTTGGCCAGAATGAGGTTGTTTGATGGGTGACTTAACTGTAATCACTTACAAGCAGCAAAGTCTTGTTAGTTGTAGTCGCAGGTTACCTTGCTGACCATGGAATTTCCAAGTTCTTCTTTATTTCTCTCTAGCTATAGCAGAAGCAGTAACTTTCGCAGAGTTTAGTTAGGCCTCATGCATGCGACCGTATGAATCTTGCAGTCCACAAAAAACGGATCCGTAATAAATACAGATGACGCGGAAATAATAGGACATGTTCTATTTTTATGCAAAACGGAAATACGGACATACGGAAATTCAATGCACATGGAGTAACTTCGTTTTTTAGCGGACCCATTGAAATGAATGGCTCTGTATACGGTCCGCAATAAAAACTGAACAGACACGGAAAGAATATACGTTCGCGTGCATGAAGCCTTAGTTGCTGGATCCTGAGGCCTAAGGAAAAAGAGCACATAGACTTGCTTTCTCCCTCCTCAATCACTAGACTACGCTCTACTCCGCCTCTAGACAGAAAGCAAGACCAGCCTACTCCTGCCAACAGGGAAGAACAGGGTGTATAAACCTGTTCCCGCCAACCATACCAGGGTATGCTGGGTGTACATAATATAACAGTAGATAACATTACATTACAGACCATTTGCAGATGCCCCCTGTACAGGGGTACTGCAAACGTAATAGTTCTATTAAAAACACTACCTGGCCTGAAAAAAACAAGCTCTTAATTGGCTATGTCAGCAGAAAAATAAAATAAAGGCTGTGAATCTTGGAAGGATGGGGTGAAAACATACAAAGTATTATTGTGGAATTAGAGGTTGTTTTGACTGAAAGATAACTATAGGACAGGGTGGTGTTTTTCAACTGAACTGTATTTCGATTAAACATAATTAAAAAATACTAATTACCATTTCATAATTACAGTAGGGATTCAAACATATAGCGCCATAGTACATATTCAATCACAGAACCATAACAGCATGATAGTATAAAGGTACCAAAAATCTTCAATGCCCCGCATCGATCACATTAAAGTAAGGTATGGCCGACTACGTCTTTTTAGTTAGTTACTGACAGTAATGATATATGGGGTTAGCGTAACATCCTGGGCAGTTCAATATCGCCTCTGGACCAACCCCTAGATCATTATAAGTCTTTCCTTACTGTGCAATGGATGATAAATATATAATATCATATAGTAAGACTGCAAATGGAGCTTAGATTTAGTGTAAAATGGCAACTTCCCCTCAACGCGCGTTTCGAGTTATTGCTTCTTCTCCTGAACTGCCCAGGATGAGTTACGCTAACCCCATATATCATTACTGTCAGTAACTAACTAAACAGCGGTAGTCGGCCATACCTTACTTTAATGAGATAGATGCGGGCATTAAAAGATTTTTGGTACCTTTATACTATCATGCTGTTATGGTTCTGTGATTAAATATGTACTATGGCGCTATATGTTTGAATTGCTACTGTAATTATGGAATGTAAATTTTAAAGGAAAAGAGTATTACTCATATGTTGTTGGGTTAGTAGTATAATTGACTATTCCTGTCAGGTAAAGGTGTTGTTACCTAGTGGATTGAAAATAGTGTGGGGATCAGCTCAATAGTGGTAGGCACAGCAGTCAGAGACAGTGACACAACAGCACAGTTCACACAGGGATTTGCGTGTTTTCTTTATTTTCATAACCAAGCAAAAATATAAGGCCTTTACATTCAGGCAAAAACACAAAATAAACTCCTACCCGGCTGTGCACTAACTAAACACAAGTTCACCCTTGCTATACGGGCTGCCTACTACCAGCCACACAACACAACTCAAAGTAAACTTACAGTGTCCTTTTTGTCGTTTTAGCAGACTTCAGCAGTAATGGTTAACCCCTTAAGGACACGGCCATATTTCACCTTAAGGACCAGGCCACTTTATGCAAATCTGACAGTGTTACTTTATGGGGTGATAACTTTAGAACACTTTTTCTTATCCAGGCCATTCTGAGAAAAAATTAGCAAATTTTAAATTTTAATACATAGTAATACCTCCAAAAATAGTTATTAATTTACATTCCCCGTATGCCTACTTCATGTATGGATCATTTTGAGAATAGTGTTGAGCGTGAATATTTGAATAGCAAATTTTTTTAGCGAATATCAGCACTTCACTAATTTGTGAATATATCGAATATAGCGCTATAAATTCGCTATTTCGAATATATATATTTTTTTATTGTTATATTTTTTTTCTTTCCCACTTCCCAAAAGTAGTTTTTACCTGTCCTGAGGATTCCTGGCTTCCTGGCTGCTCCAGTCAGTGCCCGTTGCCGTTTCTGCCGACTTCCGTGCTCATGGGAATGCCTCCATACTAAAATGTACTGTCGGATGTGAGAATTAAGTTTAAATCGCGATGCGATTAATATAACTTGAAGTAATCACATTGCGATTTCAACTTAGAGCTGTGTTTCTAATAGGTCAGCTTGCTAGAATTAACGAAGTTAACGAATATGGAATATAGCAGTGCTAAGTTGAAATCGCAATGCGATTAGTTCAAGTTATATTAATCGCATTGCGATTTCAACTTAGCACTGCTATATTCCATATTTGTTAACTTCGTTAATTCTAGCAAGCTGACTCATTAGAAGCACAGCTCTAAGTTGAAATCGCAATGCGATTAATATAACATGAACTAATCGCATTGAGATTTCAACTTAGACCTGGTTTACTATGGTTGGCTTGGTAGAATTAGCGAAGATGACGAATATATGAATGTATTCGTCATATTCCTCAAAACAAAGATAACAAAATATTCTCCATCTTCGTTTTAGCGCCATATTCGTCAACTTTGCTAATTCTAGCAATCAAATAGGAAAATTGACTATAAAGACAGCTGTGTTTAATTTGCTTTGCGATTATATTACTTTGCTTTTTTTTAATAAATAGAATAATTATAATAATTATCAAGTATTATAATTATTCTATTTATATAAAAAAAAGCAAAATAATATTATCGCATAGTGAATTAAAAACTTAGCTGTCTCTAGTCAACTTTACTATTTGATTGCTATAATTAGCGAAGTTGACAAATATGGACGTAAAACGAAGATGGAGAATATTTCGTTATGTTCGTTTTGAGGAATATGACGAATACATTTGTCATATTCGTCATCTTTGCTAATTCTAGATATCAAACCAATAGGAAAGTTGCCTTAAGTTAAAATCGCAAAACGCGATTATTTAACCTCTTAGGCCTCATGAACACGAACGTATTTTGGGTCCGCGTCCGAGCCACATATTTTGCGGCTCAGGCGCGGACCCATTCACTTCAATGGGGCCGCAAAAGATGCTGACAGCACTCCGTATGATGTCTGCGTCCTTTGCTCCGTTTCGTGGCCTCGCAAAAAAAATATAGCATGTCCTATTCTTGTCCATTTCGCAGACAAGAATAGGCATTTCTACAATGGGCTGCGGTCCGTTTCGCAAATTGCGGAACAGAAAGCAGAACAGCTTCCGTGTTTTGCGGATCCGCGGATTGCGGACCCCAAAACACCTACGGTCGTGTGCATGAGGCTTTAAGGACACAGGACATACCCATACGTCCTGTGTCCTGTCCCTAAAGATGGCGCCCACTCCTGCTTAACGCAGGCGCCATCGCTGTGGGTGGGTGCGGGTGTCCGCTTCCACCGTATTAGGATTTTCTGTAGTAGAATCCTTGTGCATGTTCGTCCAATCTTGATCCAGGATATGCAGGGTTACCATACGCGTTTCGGGGAGTGTCCTTCCCCTTCATTAGTGGTCCACCAGTGGTCTACTACAGAAAATCCCGATACGGTGGAAGCGGACACCCGCAACTACAACTCCACCTGATCGCATTCCTCAACTGACCGAGATAATCATCACATCCGGTGACGTCACCACCACATAAAAAAAAAACAAACAGAGGAGACTCGCGCGCTGCCCACAGGCGCCCAGGAACAGCCGCAGAGCAGCAGCACAGGACCACTGAGGACAGACTGCGGGGGATCTGAAGGTATCAAGGCATAAAACAGCTACAGTGTGGGATGCCACACTAAGGTAGCGTATGCCCCCTACTTCAACACCCCTGCCATTTAACCATAACTAACAATTATAAGAGGACTAGTTCATCTCTAAGGAGTTGTATCCCCTGAACACTAAAAGAGGCTGACAGCTATAAAGGGGCCTCCACACCAACTCCACTGTAAAGCTCCAATGTAAAATTCAGCTCCTCATTAAGTAATAACTAAAGGGGCAATTTGGAGGGATTATTCTGAAGGGGCTCATTATTTCCCCTCAATTTTTTCCCTCAACTCTCCCTTTGACTTCTGGACAATCAGAGATCCTTTTCAGCAATAGTAGGGGAGACCCAATATATTTTTGGATATACTCAAGTCCCAGTACTGACTATCGGTTTTTACATTTTTACATTTTTCCTTATAATCCTTATATAATTTTTTATGTAATCTTTATATATTTTATATACTATCTATATTTTTTATCTTTTACTCTCTTCATTTTTCTTTTTTATCGAACTCCATTTTGTGATATAAAATAAAAGTATATAATATACATTTTAAACACATCAAAGATTGTGCGCACTTCATTACTTTAAGGCCTCTTTCACACGGGCGTCATGTTTGACGCCCGGATAAGAGGCGGGTGCGTTGCGGGTATATGCGCGATTTTTCTGCGCGGGTGCAAACGTTTGTGATGCGTTTTGCACGCGCGTGTGAAAAATCGCCATGTTTGGTACCCAGACCCGAAGCCGGACTTCATCACTGAAGTCCGGTTTGGGGTAGAGTATTCTGGAGAATTTATTATTTTCCCTTATAACATGGTTATAAGGGAAAATATTATCATTCTTAATAAAGAATGCTTAATAAAATAAAGATAAAGGGGTTAAAAATAATAAAACTTAACTTACCTTTGCCACTTGATCGCGTAGTTGCGATCTGTCATCTCTCTTCAAGCTTTAACTAACAGCTAAAGGACCTGTGATGACGTCACATCACATGGTCCAATCACATGGTCCATCACCATGGTAAGATGGACCATGTGATTGGACCATGTGATGTGACGTCATCACAGGTCCTTAAGCTGTTAGTTAAAGCATGAAGAGAGATTACAGATCGCAACTACGCGATCAAGTGGCAAAGTTAAGTTAAGTTTTATTATTTTTAACCACTTCATCTTCATTTTACTAAGCATTCTTTATTAAGAATGCTAATATTTTCCCTTATAACCATGTTATAAGGGAAAATAATAAAGATCTGGTCCCGTTGCTAAGCAACAATGCGGGAAAATCGTTCTGCATCCGCACTTGCTTGCGGATGCTTGCGATTTTCCCGCAGCCCCATTCACTCCTATGGGGCCTGCATTGCGTGAAAAACGCACAATATAGAGCATGCTGCGATTTTCACGCAACGCAGAAGTGATGCGTGAAAATCACGGCTCATGTGCACAGCCCCATAGAAATTAATGGGTCCGGATTCAGTGCGGGTGCAATGCGTCCTCCTCACGCATTGCACCCGTGCGGAAAACTCGCCCGTGTGAAAGGGGCCTAAATCCTATTACCTTGGTCTCCGGTTGCTTGAGTGCCTGTCTATCAAACCTCTTTTGTTGTCTATACTCTACTCCTGTTTTGGGTGAACCAATTAGACAGTTGCACCTCAGCCACTACACTAGTGAGGTGAGCCGCCTCAATAACCTACCAATTATCAGCTATATAAAAGTGTTAAAAAAATAAAAAGATAAAAAAAAATAATAAAAAAAACTAAAAATTCAAGTAACCCCCTTTTCCCCCCCAAAAAAAGAGAATATAAAAAAAAAAAAAAAAAATACACATCATGGGTGTCGCAATGTGCAAAAACGCCCATAGTATAAAAATATATTCCCCATACGGTAAACAGAAAAACGAAAAAAAGAGTCCAAATGGCAGATTCGCTGTTTTTGGATGCTTTATTTCTTCCAAAAAAATGAAATAAAAAGTGATTAAAAAGATATACACACCCTATAATGGTATCACTTAAAAGTTCAGATTGTCCCGCAAAAAATAAGCCCCCATACAAATTATTTTTTTTTTTTAATTTCCCACTTTAGATTTTTTTTTCACTATCAAAACACAAGAAAAACTATACATATTAGGTATCGCCAGATTCGTACTGACCTCTGGAATAAGACTAACTGGTCAGTTTTATCGCACATCGAACGTCGGAATTTAAAAAGCCGTAAAACTGTGATGGAATTGTATTTTTTTTGCAATTTCACCCCATTTGGAATTTTTTTAATGCATCTGACTACACCGTATGCATTATTAAATGGTGGCGTTGGAAAGTACAACTTGTCCTGCAAAAAAAAAGCCCTGATATGGCTATGGGAACGGAAAAATAAAAAAGTTATGGCTCTTGGAAGGCAGCGAGCGCAAAATGAAGACACAAAAATAAAAATATGTCCTTAAGGCGTTAAATCGCATATTAATTGCGATAACTAGAATAATGATGAATATTCGATTTAGACGAATATGAGATGAATATTCTAGCGAATATTCGAGAATTTTGTCAATTTTGTTAGTAATAGCAGTGAAATACTGCTTTTCTGTGTTTTATTGAAAAAATCCGTGTTCTGGGTCCACAAACCACTTTTACATAAACAGTAGAAATACCAACATTTTAGTAATAGCAGTGAAATACTGATTTTCTGTGTTGTATTGAAAAAAATCCGTGTTCTGGGTCCACAAACCACTTGTGCATACAGTGTACACATATCAATTTTAAATAAAATTCAGGAAAATAGTGCTATACAGAGTTTTACTGGAAAAAAAAGGGTTCGGGGTTCACCAAACAGTTGTGCATACAGCGTGCAAATACATATTTTACATTTCTGCATTAAAATTGAGAATCAGTGTGTTTCAGGCCCAAAAAACTTTATTCTTGGTTCACAGAGCATTTTTATGACAGGGCACTGACTTAGTGAATCTAATTGTTGACTATTGGCACATAAATTGACACCGGAGAGAAACCAATCTTTCAGCTTGGTGGCTGAACGCAAATAATGAGGAGAACATCAAATAAGGGACGTGGGCATGATTGTGGTGGTGTTGGTGGAGCTACTGTAGCTGGGAGAGGACGTGGCCATTTAGCGGCAACTACAGGTCGAAGTGAAACACCTTCCTCTGGTGCGAGTAGGCGACAAAATGTGCAGCGTTATTTGGTAGGCCCGAATGCCTCTCTACGAATGGTGGGGACAGAACATGTACAGGCGATAGTAGATTGGGTGGCTGACAGTGCCTCCAGTTCCTTCAGTGTTTCCCACCCAGTCCCCTGCAGAAAGCTCAGAGTTGGCACCTGCAGCCCATGCCTATCAGTCTTTCACCTCACCCCCTTGCCAAGCAGTCAGAGCTCCAAGTCATGCAGCAAACTCTCATGCTTTTTGATGACTCTGTTGGCAGGGTTTCCCCAGCCCATCCACCTAGCCCTGCCCCAGAAGTGGAAGACATTGAATGCACTGATGCCCAACCACTTATGTTGCAGGATGATGACATGGGAAGACCGCCGAAGCACGTCTCTGATGAGGACAAAACACAGGTGCCAACTGCTGTGGCTTTCTGCAATGTGCAGAACGACGGGGAGGTAAGGGGTCATGAATGGGTGGAGGATGATGAGGTCCCAGACTGGACTGAAGTTTGTGCTAGGGACGTGTGCAGTTCTGGTGGTAGCACAGAGGCAACAGCACAGCAAAAGAGGGAGCAGGGTGCAAAAGCGCAGCGGACATTCCAGAGACAGTACGCCTGCTACTTCCCACCGCACCCAGGCACTGAGCAAACCAAGGCCTGCTCCAAGGAGTTCATTGGCGTGGCAGTTCTTCACACAATGTCCTGACGACAAGACACGAGTGGTTTGCACGTTGTGCCATCAGAGCCTGAAGCGAGGCATAAACGTTCTTAACTAGAGTTGAGCGAACACCTGGATATTCGGGTTCGAGAAGTTCGGCCGAACTTCCCAAAAATGTTCGGGTTCGGGATCCGAACTCGACCCGAACTTCATCCTGAACCCAAACCTCATTGAAGTCAATGGGGACTTGAACTTTTGGGCACTAACAAGGCTGTAAAATAGTCCAGGAAAGGGCTAGAGGGCTGAAAAAGGCAGCAAAATTTAGGTAAATGCCCTGCAAACAAATGTGGATAGGGAAATGAATTAAAATGAAATAAAATAAATAAAAATTAACCAATATCAATTGGAGAGAGGTCCCATAGCAGAAACTCAGGTTTCAAGTCACCCAACAATGGAGAAGGCCACTTTCTGTTATTTCGGCCCCAGCACCCAGATAGAGGAGAGAGGTCCCATAGCATAAAATCAGGTTGTAACAATGGCAGTTGGCAGCCACCAGCGTGTAGTGCGTCCGACTAGGTACCTCAGTCGAGCTGCACGCGGGGCTCCTCCTCTTCGCTTCAGGCTCCGGACCCACTTTCCTGCGCTGTCACAGGCTACGGCAGCTTCTGTTATATCTTGTAGGAGCCGCAGGCGTCCTGGTCCCTTAAGGGTTAATGCACGCCCCTGATTCCGCCCTCTCTCCAATCCTGGTCAGGCACCACCTTTATAAGGGTGCTTCCCCCTTCCTACAATGCCTGAGCAATATTGTACTTCCTACAGCTAAGGCTCCTGTTGTTCCTGCATTCGATATCCTGTTTATGACCTCTGCCTGTATCCTGACCTCGTCTCTGCTTGATCCTCTTGTACCTCGCTGCTCTCAAGTTAAAGACCCGGACTGTCGACCACACCTCTGTCTGCTGTGCAGATTGTTCCACCAGCTCCACCTGGACTAACTCAGCTCTGCTGTTCTCACAGCACTAGCACTGCTATACCGCTTGTTCAGCTCAGCATTATCCTGCGGCTGTCTGCTATATTGCCTGTTCCCCGTTGCTAGCATCGGGGCTTTCTGGCCTGCCTGGCCAGCTGCCACTTAACCGGGACCACTCTTGCGGTAGCGACCTGGTGTCTCCCCTGCAGCTGAGTCCAGCTTCCGCATCCTGGAGCGGGATAAAGGGTGAAAACCAGGGGGACACTTAGACTCCGCTCCCAAGTTTGGCCCAAAGCCAAACCGGTAAGTGGCACAGTGGGTCCACACCCGTTGATCCATTATAGTTTGCTCAGGCCATGGACCCCGCTGGCAAGCCCAAGCCTGTTGTACAAGATTTATACCGAGAGCTGCAACGCCAGAGTGAACGCCAAGAAGTCCTGCTGCAGTATCTGAACACAATTTCTCCACGTCTGGATGCTCTACCCACTACTGCTCCTGCGACACTACAGGTCCCAGCAACTCCTGCTAATTCCGTTGCATCGTCTGCATACCAGGGCACGTCTGCTGTCCAACTTCCCTTGCCAACTTGTGCCTCTACTGCGGTGGAAAGGAACATGTTGTTGGTACCTGCCCCCAGAAGGCGGAAAACTTCAGCGCCTAGGCTCATTGGGAGAAGTGACCCTAGGTGAAAAAGACAATTCTCCCAAACTTCTTATCCCTGTAATGGTGTCTGCTGGGAAAACCAGTATATCGGTACCTGCCTTCCTGGATTCTGGCGCTGCCGGGAATTTTGTTAATCAAGCCCTGGTGACCCAGTGCCAGCTTTCCACTACCCGTCTGGCGAAGCCTCTGGTGGCAACGATTGTTAATGGACAAACCTTACCCAAACCTATTCAGTTCATCACAGCTCCTGTGAAACTCCAAGTCGGGGTGCTACATTCTGAAGAAATATCCTTCTATGTCCTGCCAGATTCCACGGACCCAGTGATTCTGGGATTGCCCTGGCTACAGCAGCATTCTCTTAAACTGGCGAAAGGGGGTTATTCTTTGCTGGGGTCCTCAGTGCCAAACCTCCTGCCTGTCGATGGTCCACCCAATGTCTCCTCATCCGGTTCCTGTGAACCTGCCTGGTCTGTCTCCGCAATTTGCATCCTTTGGAGATGTTTTCTGTAAGAAGAAGGCAGAGACTTTACCACCTCATCGGACTTATGACTGTCCGATCGATCTTCTACCTGGGACTTCTCCTCCTCGTGGAAGGGTTTAGCCTTTATCCCCGCCTGAGACACGAGTATATTAAGGAGAACCTGGAGAGGGGGTTTATCCAGAAGTCTACCTCGCCAGCTGGAGCCGGTTTCTTCTTCGTGTCCAAGTCCAAGAAAGACGGGTCACTCCGTCCATGCTTTGATTATCGTGGACTGAGCAAGATTACAGTCAAGAACAAGTATCCTCTGCCCCTGATGTCTGAATTGTTTGACCGTATCCGAGGCGCACACATATTTTCTAAATTGGATCTACGTGGTGCATATAACCTGATCCGAATCCGTGAAGGCGACGAGTGGAAGACGGCATTCAATACCCGTGATGGCCACTATGAGTACTTGGTTATGCCATTCGGCCTTTGCAACACTCCTGCAGTCTTCCAAGAATTTGTAAATGACATCTTCCGGGACCTGTTATACAAGTGTGTAGTAGTGTATCTCGACGATATTCTCATTTATTCAACCGACTTGTCCACTCACCGGAGACAAGTGTGCCTGGTTCTGCAGCGCCTAAGGGAGAATGGTCTGTTTGCCAAGCTCGAAAAGTGTGTCTTTGAGCAGTCTTCCTTACCCTTTCTGGGGTACATTGTTTCCTGCACTGGTCTGCAAATGGATCCCGACAAAGGTCTCTGCCATCCTGAATTGGCGCCGTCCTCAAGGTCTCCGTGCCATTCAAAGATTTTTGGGATTTGCCAACTTCTATAGGCAGTTCATCCCAAACTTCTCTTCTCTCACAGCCCCTATTTCTGCGCTGACTAAGAAAGGGGCGGATGCAAAGAAATGGACCCCTGAAGCTGAGTCTGCATTCCGACAACTCAAAGATTGCATTGCTGCTTCTTCTGTCCTCCATCATCCAGACACTTCCAAACAGTTCTTCCTAGAAGTGGATGCTTCTTCTATTGGTTCCAGATATTTTGCCCACGGCACCAGACAGAGGAGAGAGGTCGCATGGCAGAGGTTCAGGCTTCATGTCACCCATCATTGTAACCGGCCACTTTCAGTTATTTAGTCCCCGGCACCCAGATTGAGGAGAGGTTCATTCAACTTTGGGTTGCACCGCAAGATCATGGTAAAGTTAAAAAAATGAGGATTCAATAAAGAAGTGCCCCGGAGTACAAGAATACATGGTTGAGGGGGAGGCAGTTATAAATGTCTATTCTGCACAAGGGAGGGACAGGTCCTGTGGGATCCATGCCTGGTTCAATTTTATGAACGTCAGCTTGTCCACGTTGGGTGTGGACAGGCGGCTGCGTTTGTCAGTAATGACGCCCCCTGCCGTGGTGATTACACGATCAGACAAAACGCTGGCCACCGGGCAGGCCAGCACCTCCAAGGCATAAAATGCTAACTCTGGCCACGTGGACAATTTGGAGACCCAGAAATTGAATGGGGCCGGACCATCAGTCAGTACGTGGAGGGGTGTGCAGACGTACTGTTCAACCATGTTAGTGAAATGCTGCCTCCTGCTAACACGTTCCGTATCGGGTGGTGGTGCAGTTAGCTGTGGCGTGGAGACAAAACTTTTCCACATTTCTGCCATGCTAACCCTGCCCTCAGAGGAGCTGGCTGTGACACAGCTGCGTTGGCGACCTCTTGTTCCTCCTCTGCCTTCGCCTTGGGCTTCCACCTGTTCCCCAGTGACATTTGGGAATGCTCTCAGGAACGCGTCTACCAGCGTGTGCTTGCACTCGCGCATCTTCCTATCACGCTCCAGTGCAGGAATTAAGATGGACACATTGTCTTTGTATCGGGGATCCAGCAGGGTGGCAACCCAATCTGTCAACTCTGACAACTCTGCTGTCGTTGTGCAGGCACTGCAGCATGTAGTCGCTCATGTGTGGCCATGCTCCCCAGAGGTAAGGACAAGCTGTCCTCTGTGGGAGGCGTATCGTCATCATCCTCCGTATCCCCCCAGCCACGCACCAGTGATGGGCCTGAGCTGTGTCGGGTGCCACCCCGCTGTGAACCTGCTTCATCCTCCTCCACCTCCTACTCATCCTCCTCGTCCTCCAGTAGTGGGCCCTGGCTGGCCACATTTGTGCCTGGCCTCTGCTGTTGTAAAAAACCTCCCTCTGAGCCACTTCTAACAGACTGGCCTGAAAGTGCTAAAAATAACCCCTCATCCTCCTCCTCCTCCTGGGCCACCTCCAATTCCATCATCGCCCTAAGCATTTTCTCAAGGAGACATAGAAGTGGTATTGTAACGCTGATAACAGTGTCATCGCCACTGGCCATGTTTGTGGAGTACTCGAAACAGGGCACACAGGTCTCGCATGGAGGCCCGATCATCGGTGGTGAAGTGGTGCTGTTCTGCAGTGCGTCTGACGTGTGCATGCTGCAGCTGAAACTCCACTATGGCCTGCTGCTGCTCGCACAGTCTCTCCAGCATGTGCAAGGTGGAGTTTCACCTGGTGGGCACGTCGCATATGAGGCGGTGAGCGGGAAGGCCGAAGTTCCGCTGTAGCGCAGACAGGCGAGCAGTGGCAGGATGTGAACGCCGGAAGCGCGCACAGACGGCCCGCACTTTATGCAGCAGCTCTGACATGTCGGGGTAGTTGTGAATGAACTTCTGCACCACCAAATTCAGCACATGCGCCAGGCAAGGGATGTGTGTCAAACCGGCTAATCCCAGAGCTGCGACGATATTTCGCCCATTATCACACACCACCAGGCCGGGCTT
Source organism: Bufotes viridis (assembly GCA_033119425.1). Taxonomy (NCBI): domain Eukaryota; kingdom Metazoa; phylum Chordata; class Amphibia; order Anura; family Bufonidae; genus Bufotes; species Bufotes viridis. Next base: position 237,075,655 of record CM065590.1, read on the forward strand.
GAGGCCCACCGGCAGAAATCACTCGTCGATCTGTTGTTCAATACCCCGCCACAACTCCTGCGCGGTGTGGGGCCTGTCCCCCAAACATATGAATTTCAGAATGGCCTGCTGACGTTTACCTCGGGCTGTGCTGAAGTTGGTGGTGAAGGTGTGTGGCTGACTGGATGAGCTGGTGGAAGCAGAGGAGAAGGAAGCCGAGTAGGAGGAGAAGGCTACAGGAGGCAAAGAATGATGCCCTGCGATCCTTTGGCGGCGGAAGGACGTGCACCAAGGAACTCTCCGCCTGGGGCCCAGCCGCCACTACATTTACCCAGTTTGCAGTTAGGGAGATATAGCGTCCCTGGCCGTGCTTACTGGTCCACGTATCTGTGGTTAGGTGGACCTTGCCACAGATGGCGTTGCACAGTGCACACTTGATTTTATCGGATACTTGGTTGTGCAGGGAAGGCACGGCTGTCTTGGAGAAGTAGTGGCGGCTGGGAACAACATACTGTGGGACAGCCATGGACATCAGCTGTTTGAAGCTGTCTGTGTCCACCAGCCTGAATGACAGCATTTCAAAAGCCAGTAGTTTAGAAATGCTGGCATTCAGGCCCAGGGCTTGAGGGTGGCTAGGTGGGAATTTATGCTTTCTCTAACATTATCTTCCTATTTATTTATGTACCGTATTACACTAATCCAGGCACAGCAGTAACCACTGATTTAGTGGAATATCATTTGTAGGCCAAGTATTTAGGCCCTGGATGAAAGGTATCCTTTTATGGACAGATTTTCACTTGGAGATGCACAGTAGTGTGTGAAAAAATATGTAGGATTATGCATTGAGCAATTGTATTTTAACACTTTGTGTAATATACCCTTTAGCGGACAGAAATACAATGAGAGATCCACGTAGCGTTTGAAGTTATTGAGGATGACCCTCTCAGCACTTGTATATACAACTTGAGTGTAATATACCCTTTAATGGACAGATTAACACTTGGCCTGCAACAGCTGGAACACCAGATTCAGGTTATTGCTATATTGGCAAGTGAATTTCACCCCAGAACAAAATCTATCCTTTGACGCATACTATTAAACTTGTCCAGTCACAGCTTGAACACTAGATTTACTGTATTTATATTTTGGCAACTGAATTTCACCCCAGAAAAAAATATACCCTTTTACGGACAGATTTAAACTAGACCTGCAACAGCTGGAATACCAGATTCGAGAATTGCTATTTGGGCAATTGAATTTCACCCCAGAAAAAAATATATCCTTTGCCGTACAATATTAAACTTGGCCAGCCACTGCTGGGACAGCAGATTTACTGTATTTCAATTTTTGCTACTGACTTTCACCCCACACTATTAAACTTGGCCAGCCACAGCTCAAACCACTGATTTATTGTATTGCTATTTTGGCAATAGAATTTCACCCCAGAAAAAAATATATCCTTAGCAGGACACTATTAAACTTGGCCAGCCACAGCTGAAACCACTGATTTATGGTATTGCTATTTTGGCAATTGAATTTCACCCCAGAACAAAATATATCCTTTGCCGGACACTATTAAACTTGGCCAGCCACAGCTGAAACCACTAATTTATGGTATTGCTATTTTGGCAATTTAATTTCACCCCAGAACAAAATATATCCTATGCCGGACACTATTAAACTTGGCCAGCAAAAGCTGAAACCACTGATTTAAGGTATAATTATTTGGACAATTGAATTTCACCCCAGAAAAAAAAATATCCTTTTCCGTACACTATTAAACTTTTCCAGCCACAGCTTAAACCACTGATTTATGTTATTGCTATTTTGGCAATTGAATTTCACCCCAGAACAAAATATATCCTTTGCAGGACGGCGCTACGTGACTCCAGCTTAAATAGAGGCTGGGTCACATGCTGCACTTGGCCAATCACAGCCATGCCATTAGTAGGCATGACTGTGATGGCTTCTTAGTGCAAGAAGTAAAAAGCTAGCTGATTGGCTGCTGTGCAGCCCTTCAGAAAGCGGGAATAAATCACCGAACAACGGTCCCGAACCCGAACGTTTTGGAAAATGTTCGGGTCCGGGTCCCAAACACCCCAAAATTCGGTACGAACCCGAACTATGCTCAAACTGTTCGCTCAACACTATTTTTAACCTGAGCACAACCTGCATGACCAGGCATCTACATGCAAAGCATGAACTGCAGTGGAGTAAACACCTTAAAAACCAGGAACGGTCTCAGTCTCCTCCTGCTTCCTCTTCTGCTGCTGTCTCGGCCTCTCCCTTCACCTCTGGTGTCACCGTGGCACCTGGTGACCAGCAAACAGAGAATGTTCCACGAACACCACCACATATGACACCATTACCAAGCATCTCCACCATGTCACACGGCAGCATTCAGCTGTCCATCTCCCAAACATTGAAGAGAAGGAGGAAATACCCACCTACCCACCCTCGAGCCCTGGCCTTGAATGCCAGCATTTCAAAATGACTGGCCTTTGAAATGCTGTCATCCCATCTGGTGGAGACGGAATGTTTCAAACAGCTGATAGTGGTGGCTGTCCCAGAGTATGTAGTTCCCAGCCACCACTACTTTTCAATGTGAGCCGTTCCCTCCCTGCACAACCAAGTGGAGGATAAAATCAAGTGTGCGCTGCGCAACGCCATCTGTGGCAAGGTCCACATAAACACAGATATATGGACCAGTAAGCTCGGCCAGGGCCAATTTTAAATCTCATGTGTTTGGGGGACAAACCCCACACCGCACAGGAGCTTTGGAGGGGCATAGAACAATAGACCGATGAGTGGTTGCTGCCAGTAAGCCTCAAGTCCAGCTTGGTGGTGTGCGATAATGGGCGAAATCTCGTTGAAGCTCTGGGACTAGCCGGTTTGACGCACATCCCTTGCCTGGCGCATGCGCTGAATCTGGTGGTGCAAAAGTTTCTTAAAAACTACCCCGACATGTCAGAGCTGCTGCTAAAAGTGGGGTCCTCTTTCGGTGTTCTCACCCTGTTGTTGCTCGCCTGTCTGCGCTGCAGTGTAACTTCTGCCTTCCTGCTCACCGCCTCATATGCGACGTGCCCACCAGGTGGAACTCCACCTTGCATATGCTGGAGAGACTGTGCGAGCAGCAGCAGGCAATAGTGGAGTTTCAGCAGCAGCATGCATGGGTCAGTCGATCTGTGGATCAGCACCACTTCATCACCAGTGACTGAGCCTGCATGCGAGACCTGTGTACATTGTTGATGTCTTTGGAGTACTCAACCAACATTGCCAGTGCTGATGACGCCATTGTTAGCATGACAATACCACTTCTATGTCTCCTTGAAAAATCAATTACTGCGATGATGGAAGAGGATGGGGCACAGGAGGAGGAGGAGGGGGCATTTCACAGGTTTTCAGTCCGGTCATTATGAAGTGGCTCCAAGGGTGGGTTCCTGCACCAGCTTCCTGTCCACAGCCAACATAGACAAGCTCATGTTCATTAAAATGAGCCAGGCATGGATCCCACAGGACTTGTCCATACCTTGTGCAGAATATACATTTATAACCGCCTCAACCATACATTCTTGTACTCCAGTGCACTTATTCACTTAATCCTTTTTTTATTTGTACCATTATTTCGGGGGCTACCTAAATTTAAATGAACCTCTCCTCTGTCTGGGTGCCTGCGGCCTAAATGACTGAAAGTGGCGTGTTGCTTTGGTGTGTAACGTGAAGCTTGTTTTGCCGTGCATTGACCTCTCTCCTCTGTATGGGTGCCTGCGACCTACATTAATGAAAATCGACTGCTGCCTTGCTGGGTGACATGATGCCTGATTTGCTGTTACGTGACCTCTCTCCTCTGTCTGGGTGCCAGGGGCCTAAATGACTGAAAATGGCCTGTTCCATTGCTGGGTGACATGAAGCCTCTTTTGCCCTGCATTGTCCTCTCCTCTGTCTGGGTGCCAGGTGCCTACATTTCAGATAATCACATGTTGCTTTGGTGGGTGACATTAACTTATTTTTGCCGTCCAGTGACCTCTCCTCTGTCTGAGTGCCAGGGGCCTTCATTTCTGATAGTCGCCTGCTGCATTGATGGGTGACGTGAAGCCTGTTTTGTCTAGCATTGACCTCTCCTCTGTCTGGGTGCCAGGGGCCTAACATTTCTGAATATCACCTGTTCCATTGGTGGGGGACATTAACCCATTTTTGCCAGTGATAAGCTACAGCTGTGCATTGCTGGCAGGAAACAAATTTTTGTAAAAAACTTATGTTACTGATCAAAAGTTACTGACTACAAAACGCACGCTGGTAGACGTGCTGCTGATGACATTCCCACCTGACGCCTCCCCAACCTCCTATTCCACCTCCTCCTCCTCCTAGTTGCCAATTAATATTGTTTAAATTTTAGTTCTTTTATATTAAGTTATTTCCCTATCCACATTTTTTTGCAGGGCCCTTACCCACATTTTGCAGCCCTCTAGCCCTTTCCAGGGCTATTTTACAGCCATTCTAGTGCCCAAAAGTGCAGGTCTTCATTGACTTCAATGGGGTTCAGGTTCGGGGTTAAGTTCGTGTCAAGTTCGGATCACGAACCCGAACATATCCGTGAGTTTCGGCCAAACTTCTCAAACCAGAACATCCAGGTGTCCGCTCAACTCTATTCCTGGTTTATAACAGCCTGATGGCTGAGAACTGTGTGCGGGACATTCATGGGGATAGCATGAACTGTCTGGTGGCTCTCACTGAGAGTGAGACTACAGTGAGAACTTGGACTTATGGACTTGCTGGTAAGGTGCTCACTCATGAGGTGAAGTGGGGCCGTGATGTCCTTTTGGCATGGGGACGGTAGGAAAATAGAAACCCTTCTGCAGATAGTGATGAAACTTCTGCAGAATTGGTACCGGCCCCTTTAAGTGATGTGACCATTAAAAACAGTGGTAACCCTAGGGTGCAAAGTAAAGGTGCCCAGTCGTCTCCAGTGCTTAATGAAAGTATAAGGTCATGTAAAATATGTAACATAGTAACATAGTATATAAGACCGAAAAAAGACATTTGTCCATCCAGTTCGGCCTGTTTCCTACAAGTTGATCCAGAGGAAGGCAAAAAAAAACTGTGAGGCAGAAGCCAATTTTGCCCACTTAAGGGGAAAAAAATTCCTTCCCGACTCCAATCAGGCAATCAGAATAACTCCCTGGATCAACGACCCATCTCTAGTAGCTGTAGCCTGTAATATTATTACACTCCAGAAATACATCCAGTCCCCTCTTGAATTCCTTTATTGTACTCACCATCACCACCTCCTCAGGCAGAGAGTTCCATAGTTTCACTGCTCTTACAGTGAAGAATCCTCTTCTATGTTTGTGTACAAACCTTCTTTCCTCCAGACGCAGAGGATGTCCCCTCGTCACAGTCACAGTCCTGGGGATAAATAGATGATGGGACAGATCTCTGTACTGATCCCTGATAAATTTATACATAGTTATTAGATCTCCCATCAGTCGTCTTTTTTCTAAAGTGAATAACCCTAATTTTGATAACCTTTCAGGGTACTGTAGATCCCTCATTCCAGTTATTACTTTAGTTGCCCTCCTCTGAACCCTCTCCAACTCTGTCTTGTTCACAGGAGCCCATGTGTGGTCTGACTAGGGATTTGTAAAGTGGTAGGACTATGTTTCCATCATGGGCATCTATGCCCCTTTTGATGCAACCCATTATCTTGTTGGCCTTGCCAGTAGCTGCCTGACACTGGTTTTTGCAGCTTAATTTGCTGTTTATTAAAATTCCTAGATCCTTTTCCATGTCAGTGTTACCGAGTGTTTTACCATTTAATATGTACGGGTGACTTGCATTATTCCTTACCATGTGCATAACTTTACATTTGTCAGTGTTAAACCTCATCTGCCATTTCTCTGCCCAAGCCTCCAATCTATTCAGATCCCTCTGTAGCAGAAAACTGTCCTCTTCAGTGTTAATTACTTTACACAGTTTAGTGTCATCTGCAAAAATAGATATTTTACTGTGCAGGCCTTCTACAAGATCATTAATAAATATATTGAAGGGAATAGGGCTTAAATCTGACCCCTGAGGTACCCCACTAGTGACAGTGACCCAATCTGAGTATCTACCGTTAATAACCACCCTCTGTTTTCTGTCACTCAGCCAGTTACTTACCCACATACAGACATTTTCTCCCAGTCCGAGCATCCTCATTTTATATACTAACCTTTTATGAGGTACAGTGTCAAATGCTTTGGAGAAGTCCAGATATACGACATCCATTGATTCGCCGCTGTCAAGTCTAGAACTTACCGCCTCATAGAAGCTGATTAAATTTGTTTGGCATGACCGATCCCTCATGAAGCCATGCTGATATGGCGTTATTTGCTTATTTTCATTGAGATACTCCAAAATAGCATCTCTCAGAAACCCTTTAAACAGTTTACCAACAATAGATGTTACCGGCCTATAATTTCCAGGCTCTGTGTTTGGACCCTTTTTGAATACTGGCACCACATTTGCTATGCGCCAATCTTGTGGAACATTCCCTGTCAGTATAGAGTCCGTAAATATCAGAAATAAAGGTCTGGCTATGACATCACTTAATTCCATTAGGATACGGGGTGTATGCCATCCGGTCCTGGCGATTTGTCTATTTTAATCTTTTTAAGTGGCTGTTGTACTTCTTCCTGGGTCAGACAGGGCACTTTTAATGGGGAATTTACTTTTACATTCTGCATTTCATCTGACAGTTTATTTTCCTCAGTGAATATAGTGGAGAAAAAAATATTTAATAGTTTTGCTTTATGCTCGTCACTCTATGCAACACCCCCCTCATTGTATGTAGAGGGCCGACTCCTTCAGATTTATATTTTTTACTATTTATATAATTGAAGAACATTTTAGGGTTAGTTTTACTCTCTTTGGCAATTAATCTCTCAGTCTCTAATTTGGCAAATTTTATTAGTTTTTTAAATATTCTATTTTTTTCCTTATAGTTTATCAGTGCTTCCTGGCTCCCCTCCTGTTTTAGTGATTTATATGCTTTCTTTTTGTCATTTATTGCTTTCTTTACGGTTCCATTTATCCACATTGGTATCTTATTGTTCCTTAGCCTTTTATTCCTATAAGGTATGTACCTCTCACAATTAGATGTTACAATGCTTTTAAAAATCTCCCAGTTTATGGTTGTATTTTTATTTTTGAGGACTTTGTCCCAGTTAGTTAGGCCTATGGCCTCGCTTAGTTGGCTAAATTTTGCCTTTTTGAAGTTTGGTATTTTTGTTCCTCCCTTTAGAAACTCTCGTTTGAAGGATAATTGGAAGGTTATTACTTTATGGTCACTATTTCCTATGTGTCCCCCGACCTGCACATCTGTTGTTCTATCAGGTCTATTGGTTAATACTAAGTCCAGTATGGCCGTCCCTCTAGTGGGGTCCTGAACCAGTTGGGAAAGGTAATTGTCTTTGGCTATTGCCAAGAACCGGTTTCCTTTTTGGGATGTACAGCTTTCAGTTTCCCAGTCTATATCTGGGTAGTTGAAGTCCCCCATAATAACGACTTCATTATGATTTGCCGCCTCGTCTATCTCGTTTAGTAATAGTTTAGTAATGTGATGATGTTGATGACATGCCTTTTCTGTTGCAAGTTGTAGTCAGGAGAGAAACACCCCATGGTTGGTAAAAATGTAATTGATGTAAGAGCACTGTTAATTGTGAGAGTATACAGCTGGATGAACCTACATGGGGAAAATACAGCAGTACTAAAGGGTGTACCACATGTACCAGAAGTGGATATGCAGTCTCCACGGGGTTCTATGGTTCCTGGGGAGGTGTCCAAGGTGGGAATTAGCTCATGTGTGCCTCTAGAGGACAGGGATGATAATAATGCAGAGTGTGCTATGCATAAAATATGTGCTGTGACTGTCAGCAGCTGAGAGAATTAGGCTGCCACATAGTTCGGTGAAATGAAGGTGGTTGTTAGTGGGAACCAGGAGATGATCGTGTCTGACATGATAAGTGGCGAGTCTGGTAGCTTTATGTGGGAGCAGAGAATACCTGGTGGTGACTGTATGCTGGAATGGTGTATAGAACCACTGATGAATCATGGAGGGACAAAGGGGGGGGGGGGTGTATGTGAGACAGGGACAGATCTCACACTGGTTAGAGGTAAAGAAGGGGTGGATAGTACGGTCTACACCCCTATTCCACCACAGGTGAGAACAGCTGGGTATCAGGCTGGGATAAAGCACCTCTTTGTGTGTCAGGAAGTGTACTTTCACACTTGCGGTATGGCTATCTGGCAGGCTGTTCCGGCATGAACAGCCCGCTGGATCCGCCATGCCGCAAGTTCCCTTGTGCTGCCGCTCCTTCCCCATTGACTATAATGGGGACGAAGCTACTGTGCAGCATGGCAGTGCGCGGCAGGGATCGCCGGACTGAAAAGTCGTACCTGCAGTACTTTTAGTTCAGCGATCTCTGGCCGGGCACTGCCTTGCTGCGCCGTATCTCCACCCCCACCCCCATTATAGTAAATGGAGATTGAGCGGCAGCACACGGATACTTGCGGCATGGCGTAACAGCCTGCCGTATAGCCATGCCGCAAGTGTGAAAGTACCCTAAGGGATAGTTTGAAGCAGAGGCTTGGGACGGCTCTGTGTTTATGTGGTCTCAGCCGGGCCAGGCTGAGGTGCCACAAGGTTTGGTTATAGCCTGGAGTTAGTTGGGGGACGAAGCAACGCCTGGTAATGGGTTGCAATGTCCTAGTCAGGAGGACTAGTGAGCTGGAATCCCCAAAGGACATTGGAACTGAGACTGTGTAAACGGTGCTCTGAACAGCCAGGAGACTGGTGGAGAGTTGGGCTGGGAAAGCCGCATCGGTTCACAGGGTGTGAACTGTACCTAATAGGTGAGTCAGGGATGCTACTGTAATAGTTAGAGCCTGGATGGGCGAGTGTTTATTGTTTTTGTTGTTCTGTTTTGCTGGTGTACCACAATAAATGCACTGTTTGGACCTTATATCTGGTTGTCTCTGAAGATACTTATGAGAGTGACCCCCGAAAGAGAGCTAACCCCCCACAATACGCACTGCACTGTTGCACTTATTTCTGGTGAAAGCGTATAGTGGCCTATTTCAGTCCAACAAGAAATATATATTCTCACTTCACTTCTGCAGTTATTTCTGGTGAAGGCATATTGGGGTATATTTCAGTGCTACAAGAAAAATATATTCTCAGTTCACTATTGCAGTTATATCTGGTAAAGCCTTTACTGGCGTATTGCAGTAAAAAACTAAAATATATTCGCTGGTGTACTTATATGTAGAAAAACCTTTATTGACGTATATCAGTAGAAAAATAAATATACATTCGCCATTTGCCGCTGCACTTTTGTTGAAAAACCTTTATTGATGTATAGCAGTAGTAAAAGAAATATAAATTCCCTCCTGCACTTATATTTTGAAAAACCTTTAGTGACGTAAATCAGTACAAAAAATAAAAATATATTCAGCGTTTACTGTTGCAGTTATATGTGGTAAAGCCTTTAGTGGTGTATTTCTGTAGAAAAATCAAGATATTGAGCGTTCAGCACTGCAGTTTTATGTGGGAAAGTCCTTTTTGCAGTATAGACTAAATTACGTTGTGGTGAAATTTTGTATTAACGTTTCACACACTGCTCGCTTACATGATACCTAGGGATGAGCGAATCGACTTCCGATGAAACATCGTTACTAAATGGGGGAGCCAAGTTTAGTTAAAGTAATTTACACTTGTAGGCTATAGTATTGTAGATAGTGAGCAGCAGGGCCAGAGTACAGTGACTGCACCTGGCCCCACCGCATTTGCCAGCCTCCAGCCCCTTCCCACTGTACTCTGGCCCTGGTGCTCACTATCTACAATACTATAGCCTACAAGTGTAAATCACTTTAACTAAACTTGGCTCCCCCATTTAGTAACATTGCTTACTAACCAGCTCCTGTAGCGGCAGGCCAGGCGGGCGGCAGAGTAACTCCCTGACATCATGTGCCTGCGACGCCTGTGACATGGAAAGTAAAAATATAAACACAACTCGAAAAATGCTTAATATAAAAGTGTGATTTAAACAATATGTTATTTTCTGATGACACATGTTCTGTTAGGCTTGCTGCATGTTGAAAATAAGCACCCTACACATTATGTCAGAGTGAAATACTACATAGAAAAGAATTTGAATTTTTATTTCCTAGTAAGAGCTATAATTGACACACTCTTTCAAAAACAACTCAGCAGAGCAGATTGCAGCAGTATTAGACATGGTTGCTATGACTTTAACAAGGTATTAGCAAAATTCCAGGACTTCATTAAATCAGGAACAGTATGTATATTTTTCTTTTGTTCTTAAACCGCCTTTATCTATTCAGTCAGCCTTGGCTGCTCCTGAGATTTACAAGTTATCATTCACATTAAAATTCAATGTAAACTCTTAGCAAATCAATGAATGACATTGCTACTCAGAGCTGATTTTCTTTTACTTTTAAAAAAAACTCTTCTGAATGTCAGAGCGAAATCTCCAGACAGCAATCTAATAAGAAAGAAAGAGAAGATGATAGTGGGAGACCCAAAAGGAATTTGATGGCTTAAAAATGTTTATTCCTAAATATAAGATGATTTTCAGCTTTAGACAATGATATGCCTATCAATATTTAAAAGCATGGTGATTTTCTATACCAAATGCAAAGTATTTCATGTATGAATGGAAAAAAGTAAGAATGGTGATTACTAAAAAAAACACTGTTTTTGAACACATGCCCTTAACAGATTCCCGCATGAGACACAATAACCTTTATTTGATTAAATTCCACATGAAAATTAAACAAGTATTAGCCATTACAAAGAAAATAGGTGCAACTAAAAACAAAGGAGAAACAATTCCATGTCAGATAAAAGTTGTTCATTCTTACATTCTGTAGGAGTCTGAGCATATTTGTCCTTATAAATATTTCTCAACTGGGTTTTCTCACTTCCATATATGTTGGCCATGCAGTATATACTAGCCATAACTTTTTTAAATTTTTTGGGCTGTGAAAGGATTTGGAAGCATTCACACAGAGGCTGTAGGTGTGTGAGTACTGGCCTTTTAAAAGGCCGGAGGTGAGCATGCATGCCCTAAAGCAGGGATGCCCAACTTGTGGCCCTCCAGCTGTGGCCCTACAACTCTTAGCATGCCTGGAAAGCCTACAGCTATTAGAGTATGCCGGGAATTGTAGTTTTGCAACAGCTGGAGGGCCGCAGGTTGAGAATCCCTACCCTAAGAAAATAGAGGCTGAAATACTAGGCAGAAGCATGGAGGCTGCAGCATGTTGTCCGTGCTCACAGCCATGAGCAGTTGTCATAACACTGAGTGACAGTTCACATCACCATTATTTTTCTGTTCTTCTGATCCATCAGGAAAACAGAAAAAAAAAGAAAAAAAAGGATCCTATTAAAAAAATGGATCCTGTGCATAAGTTCTGCACATTTGGCATCTGTTTGACCATTTCTGTCTAATATCCGTTATTTTAGTAGGAAAAAAAGTCTCAATCTAAAAAAATGGATCTCAGACGGAAAGGCACAGGATCCCTTTTTTTTTTTTTACAGGATTTTTTTTTTCTTTCTTTAATTTTCTCTTATTCTGAAGGATCAGAAGAATGAAAAAATTATGTTGATGTCAACTCTCCATGATCTTGAAAGAAAAAATAACAGCAAAAAGTGCAACACATTCAAATGTAAATGTAGAGATGAGCAAATCATTTCTAAAGGTGGAGGTGGATTTAAATCCAAATTTTTGGTGATGTAATTCTGGCAAATTTGATGAGAGACCTAGAGATAAAGATTAGAGATAAAGATTTTTTTTTTTAAAAAAGTACGAAACAAGAGAGAAAAATATAATTTTCAGACCAACTGGAGCATTTTCGATTTGCATAGAATAGATTTGGATCTGAATCGAATGAAATTGAATTTTGAGCGATTCATTCATCACAAACAGTTACAAAAGCATACAGTATATTGGAACTATAGCTTTATGCAGCATGCTTGGCATTCGGCCCTACTCTTTGTTTTGTCTGCTTCTGGCTTTCCAGAGACCTGGTCGGGTAGACTGTCTAGTGTGCTGCATGGAACAATAGCTCCAATATATGCCTTTTTTAACTCTGAGTATATTAAATACATTTTTTATCTACATTTACTATTGGATGTGTTGCACTATATCTCTTTGCTGTTAAGCTCTAGCACACAAGAAAAGGTTTTCATCGGAAACCAGTCCTATGGAACTGCAGGGTCCATTAGGTGGCACGTGCAGTGGTTTCAGCATATAGGAGGACCTTTCGGATCTTCGACGTGAACAGTTTGGAACAATGACATATTTCTCTGAGCTTTTTCCTAGAGAGGGAAAATATTTTCTATTTAATTTTTAATGGCATAGTATTGACAACATTTAAAAAAAATACAATTATTCTTAAACTCTTGGAAGTAGAGATGAGTGAATTTCTCAACAATTTGATTAATTCTGTTTGCCGAATTTTCCGAAAAGATTTGATTCAATTTGAATTTATTCGTGGCGAATCGCGTAAAAAAAAACAACTGCTATTTCCTGGCTGCAGAGAGCCTATATAGTGGTGTAGAACACTGTGCCTTGCAGTAATTTGCATAGGGAGTCTGCTGTGGTAGTGAAACAATACTGTAAGTCAGTATGACATGCACATGACAGGTGTAGCTCTTATAATCACTGCACACTTCACTTATTTGGGCAGTTACAGTGCCAAAACTGACCAAATAACTCAAGTGTGACCTCAGCCTTACAGGTCGATGTTGGCGTCAAGACGAAGCTCACTCCTTTTACACCATCGTCAATAGTGTTGAGCGCGAATATTCGAATAGCTAATTTTTTTGCGAATATCGGCACTTCGCAAATTCACGAATATTGCGAATATAGCGCTATATATATATATATATATAATATTAGTTGTTTTTTTTTAAGTTGTTAATCCTTGTTGCTCTCTGATTGTCTAACTTGTCTTCCCACTTCCCAAAAGCTGTTCTTACCTGTCCGGAGGATTTAGAGCTGAGTTCCTAATGGTTGTTGCTAGAATATAATGAAGATTGAGAATATAGTGCTATATTCGTAAAATTTTTCATCATCTTCGTTATATTCTAGCAATACAACCATTAGGAACTTAGCTCTAAGATCAATTTGCAATGCAAGTGTATGTTCACTTCGTGAATGAAACTTAGAGCTGAGTTCCTAATGGTTGTTGCTAGAATATAACGCATTTTCTCTAGAATATAACAAAGATAGAGAATATAGTGCTATATTCGTGATATTTGTTATGTTCTAGCAATACAACCATTAGGAACCCAGCTTTAAGTTGAATTCGCAATGCGAGTATATGTTCGCATTGCGAATGAAACTTAGAGCTGAGTTCCTAATGGTTGTATTGCTAGAATATAACGAAGATTGAGAATATAGTGCTATATTCGTGATATTCGTTATCTTCGTCAATTCTAGCAATACAAGTTACAACCATTAGGAACTCAGCTCTAAGTTTAATTCGCAATCCGAATATAAATTCGCGTAACTTTAGCAATATAAAAAATAATGACGAATATCAGATTTTGACGAATATATGATGAATATTCAATCAAATATTTGCGAAATATCGCAAAATCGAATATGGCATCCCCCGCTCATCACTAGTCGTCAACTGATTCCACATAGATGTCTACAGATCCTGTTCTTTTAAACGCTTATACAAGTAGAGCTCCCTGACAGAGTGGACAGGGTGTCAGCAGTAAGTTTGTGTTGACGTCACTGATTATTTTAACCATCCTCTGTTCCGTCAGAACAATAACCCCCCAAAAATGGATCCTGTTTGTTGAGCATCCGCCTTCACTCATTTAGCATTTTGTCAGTAATCTATCTGTATTGCTAAAGCCAAAAAAAAACAGGAGTGGATCCAAAACAGAGATGACATGTGAAAAGAATATTTGTCTTTTGTGTTTTATACCCTCTCCTGCTTTTGGCTACCACATCATAAGCCAATTCTTAAGGGACCATACAGGCCTTACAGCTGCTACATAGACAGGATCCATTGTGCATCTCATTTTTCCTTCCTTCTGACAAATTGGAAGAAGGGTCAAATAAATAATGATGTCAACCAGGTCAAAAAGGCAAAATAGTGGCCTAGTCATGAAGTGGGGAGGGTGGGAACAGCATGAAAGGTCCACATAGTGACCCAATGACATACTGTTGAGGTGGCAGCAGCATGAGGAGACCAAAGTGAGTAAGGGGGGGGGGGGGCCGCAATACCAGTACCAGCTGAAGATGGTGGCTGACAGTAGGAGCACCTGGCAGCAAGTGTGGAATCAGGTGGGTGGCAGCATCAGAATAGTAGCTGAAGAAGATAGCCAGAAGAAACAGGTCTCTTTTGTCAAAGTGTTGGTAGGGCATCATGGATGATCTAGTCAGATGCATCAGGCATTGGTATTTGAAAATCCTGGCTGATCCACACCTCATTCATTTTGATAAAGGTCAGTTTCTCTACATTTTGGGTGGACAGGCGAGTTCTCATTGGGGCAACTATGGCCCCCGCCGCACTAAACACACAATGTGATGCCACACTGCTGGCCAGGCAGGAAAGCTTTCCCAGGGCAAACTCGGCCAGTTGCGGATACAAATTTAGTTTGGCTGCCCAGCAGTCCAGGGGATCTTCAATGTGGGCTGGCAGGGTGCACTCCAAGTATGCCATGCTAGTTCAGGTTCTGCTCTGTCTAGCTGCTGCTGGTTGTGAGTAGTTTTTTCAGTAAGCGGGTGAAGAAAACTGCTCATCAGTGACTCTAGACTTAAGTTGCTGCTGATGGAGCTAGTACTGCTCCTGCCCCCCCCCTCCCCACATGTGGAACGTGAGCACAGAGGGCCCCCCCGGTCAGACCTGCATGAGGATGGGCGATGGCGCACATAGGCAGCGGCCAACTGACTACATAGAATGTCTCTATAGTAGTTCATTTTGTCCTCCCTCTCAGCTGGTAGGAAAAAGGCCCCCATTTTTTAGCAGTAGTGAGGGTCTGACATGGTGGAGAGCCAGGAGTCATACCTCTGGCGAATGGTGACAATTCGGCTGTCACTACGGAAGCAAGTGAGCATGTATTGGGCCGTTTGCGCAAGTGACTCAGAGGGACTCCCTGCCTCCTTCTCCACTGCATGCTGCCACCTTGTGTCTAGGTCCTCTGCCTCGTCTTTCTCATTGCCTTGTACCTTCTCTGGCTTCTCCTGCTCCTCCTCTCTTTTCACCTGTGTAGAAAAACCACCCATTTCTCTACACATTGCTCGTGCTCAAATGTCCTCTTCCTCCTCCTCTAGTTGAGCCCCCACAGGGCTCATGTGGCCATGAGATGTAGTTGCAACGTCTCCTGTCCCCTGGCCAGCCATATTTAGCAGCATCTGTTCCAGGACATGAATCAGTGGATTGACGTTGTTCATTCCATGGTCCTGGCGACTGACAAATAAAGTGGCCTCCTCAAAGGGCCCGAGCAAATGGCAGGTGTCGTGCATGAACTGCCACTGGCTAACATCGAAGTTCCACAAGGGAGTACCTCTGTCCGCCTGTATCATCAAGAAATCGTTTATGGATTTTCTCTGTTCATATAGTCGGTCCAACATATGGAGGGTGGAATTCCAACGGATGGAAAAGTCGCATATCAGCCTATGTTGGGGAATGCTGCCGCTGCAGCTTATGGAGGGTGTGCTTTGAGGTATACGGGTGGCTGAGGTGCATGCAAAGTTTCCTGGCCCTGTTCAGGATGTTATGCAGATGGGCAGAAGACTTTAGGAACCGCTTTACAACCAGATTGTACACATGCTCCATACAGGGCTCATTAAAATTGAAATAATACCTCCCAAAAAGACTGTTGTACAATGTTACTTCACCGCTCTTCCCAAAAGCTGTTCTTACCTGTCCGGAGGATTTAGAGCTGAGTTCCTAATGGCTGTTGCTAGAATATAATGAAGATTGAGAATATAGTGCTATATCTCGTAAAATTTTTCATCATCTTGCTATATTCTAGCAATACAACCATTAGGAACTTAGCTCTAAGATCAATTTGCAATGCAAGTGTATGTTCACTTCGCGTGAATGAAACTTAGAGCTGAGTTCCTAATGGTTGTTGCTAGAATATAACGCATTTTCTCTAGAATATAACAAAGATAGAGAATATAGTGCTATATTCGTGATATTTGTTATGTTCTAGCAATACAACCATTAGGAACCCAGCTTTAGTTGAATTCGCAATGCGAGTATAGTAGTTCAAGACTACGAACGAAACTTAGAGCTGAGTTCCTAATGGTTGTATTGCTAGAATATAACGAAGATTGAGAATATAGTGCTATATTCGCGATATTCGCTATCTCAGTCAATTCTAGCAATACAAGTTACAACCATTAGGAACTCAGCTCTAAGTTTAATTCGCAATCCGAATATAAATTCGCGTAACTTTAGCAATATAAAAATAATGACGAATATCAGATTTTGACTAATATATGATGAATATTAATCAAATATTTGCGAAATATCGCAAAATCGAATATAGGCATCCCCGCTCATCACTAGTCGTCAACTGATTCCACATAGATGTCTACAGATCCTGTTCTTTTAACGCTTATACAAGTAGAGCTCCCTGACAGAGTGGACAGGGTGTCAGCAGTAAGTTTGTGTTGACGTCACTGATTATTTTAACCATCCTCTGTTCACGTCAGAACAATAACCCCCAAAAATGGATCCTGTTTGTTGAGCATCCGCCTTCACTCATTTAGCATTTTGTCAGTAATCTATCTGTATTGCTAAAGCCAAAAAAAACAGGAGTGGATCCAAAACAGAGATGACATGTGAAAAGAATATTTGTCTTTTGTGTTTTATACCCTCTCCTGCTTTTGGCTACCACATCATAAGCCACTCCTTAAGGGACCATACAGGCCTTACAGCTGCTACATAGACAGGATCCATTGTGCATCTCTATTTTTCCTTCCTTCTGACAAATTGGAAGAAGGGTCAAATAAATAATGATGTCAACCAGGTCAAAAAGGCAAAATAGTGGCCTAGTCATGAAGTGGGAGGGTGGGAACAGCATGAAAGGTCCACATAGTGACCCAATGACATACTGTTGAGGTGGCAGCAGCATGAGGAGACCAAAGTGAGTAGGGGGGCCGCAATACCAGTACCAGCTGAAGATGGTGGCTGACAGTAGGAGCACCTGGCAGCAAGTGTGGAATCAGGTGGGTGGCAGCATCAGAATAGTAGCTGAAGAAGATAGCCAGAAGAAACAGGTCTCTTTTGTCAAAGTGTTGGTAGGGCATCATGGATGATCTAGTCAGATGCATCAGGCATTGGTATTTGAAAATCCTGGCTGATCCACACCTCATTCATATTTTGATAAAGGTCAGTTTCTCTACATTTTGGGTGGACAGGCGAGTTCTCATTGGGGCAACTATGGCCCCCGCCGCACTAAACACACAATGTGATGCCACACTGCTGGCCAGGCAGGAAAGCTTTCCCAGGGCAAACTCGCCAGTTGCGGATACAAATTTAGTTTGGCTGCCCAGCAGTCCAGGGGATCTTCAATGTGGGCTGGCAGGGTGCACTCCAAGTATGCCATGCTAGTTCAGGTTCTGCTCTGTCTAGCTGCTGCTGGTTGTGAGTAGTTTTTTCAGTAAGCGGGTGAAGAAAACTGCTCATCAGTGACTCTAGACTTAAGTTGCTGCTGATGGAGCTAGTACTGCTCCTGCCCCCTCCCCACATGTGGAACGTGAGCACAGAGGGCCCCCGGTCAGACCTGCATGAGGATGGGCGATGGCGACATAGGCAGCGGCCAACTGACTACATAGAATGTCTCTATAGTAGTTCATTTTGTCCTCCCTCTCAGCTGGTAGGAAAAGGCCCCATTTTTTAGCAGTAGTGAGGGTCTGACATGGTGGAGAGCCAGGAGTCATACCTCTGGCGAATGGTGACAATTCGGCTGTCACTACGGAAGCAAGTGAGCATGTATTGGGCCGTTTGCGCAAGTGACTCAGAGGGACTCCCTGCCTCCTTCTCCACTGCATGCTGCCACCTTGTGTCTAGGTCCTCTGCCTCGTCTTTCTCATTGCCTTGTACCTTCTCTGGCTTCTCCTGCTCCTCCTCTCTTTTCACCTGTGTAGAAAACCACCCATTTCTCTACACATTGCTCGTGCTCAAATGTCCTCTTCCTCCTCCTCTAGTTGAGCCCCACAGGGCTCATGTGGCCATGAGATGTAGTTGCAACGTCTCCTGTCCCCTGGCTCAGCCATATTTAGCAGCATCTGTTCCAGGACATGAATCAGTGGATTGACGTTGTTCATTCCATGGTCCTGGCGACTGACAAATAAAGTGGCCTCCTCAAAGGGCCCGAGCAAATGGCAGGTGTCGTGCATGAACTGCCACTGGCTAACATCGAAGTTCCACAAGGGAGTACCTCTGTCCGCCTGTATCATCAAGAAATCGTTTATGGATTTTCTCTGTTCATATAGTCGGTCCAACATATGGAGGGTGGAATTCCAACGGATGGAAAAGTCGCATATCAGCCTATGTTGGGGAATGCTGCCGCTGCAGCTTATGGAGGGTGTGCTTTGAGGTATACGGGTGGCTGAGGTGCATGCAAAGTTTCCTGGCCCTGTTCAGGATGTTATGCAGATGGGCAGAAGACTTTAGGAACCGCTTTACAACCAGATTGTACACATGCTCCATACAGGGCTCATTAAAATTGAAATAATACCTCCCAAAAAAGACTGTTGTACAATGTTACTTCACCGCTGAATGGCAATTAGTACACACATAGATGTATATATATATATATATATATATATATATATATATATATATTATAATAATTCCGGCAGCACTCGCATTTATGGTTTATCAGGTGCACGTGTCTCACCCTTGACATCAAGCATGTATATCCATAAAAAATCAACGCAGCACTCTTCTTGGGAAAAAAATTCAGTGTCTTTATTCACACATATGACACAAAATAAGCAACGTTTCAATCCCCTTCCGGGATCCTTCTCAAGCCAAGTTCTTCTCTTGTCTTCTTGGCTTGAGAAGGATCCCGGAAGGGGATTGAAACATTGCTTATTTTGTGTCACATGTGTGAATAAAGACACTGCATTTTTTTTCACAAGAAGAGTGCTGCGTTGATTTTTCATGGATATATATATATATTTATTTTATATTTTTTCTGAATAAGAAACTCCCCCCCCCCTAAAAAAAAATTAAAAAATTTAAGACGTATTCTTTTTCCTTATTCTACACCTCAAAAAAAGAAAAATAATAATCACAATTCACCGCAGAACGGCTAATGGGACGTATGTATCTTTCCTATTAATACACCACGTAAATGGCTGTAGTACAATGTAACTTCACCACTGAATGCCAATTAAGACATATTTTTCCCTTTTTATCCTATTAATACCACCCCCCCCCAAAATAAAAAAAATAAACAATGTCAAATCAAAGGAGAACGGCTAATGGGACGTAAGTATCTTTCCTATTAATACACCCCATACATTGCTGTAGTACAATGTAACTTCACTGCTGAAAAGCACTTATGACATATTTTTTTTTCTTTTTTTTTTTCTATTCATACACCCCCCCCCAAAAAAAAAAAAATTTAAACAATGTAAAATCAACGCAGGACGGCTAATAGGACGTACGTATCTATTCTATTAATACACCCCGTAAATGGCTGTAGTACAATATAACTTCACCACTGAACAGCAATTATGACATATTTTTACCTTTTTTTTTCTAATAATAATCCCACCCAAAAAGTAAAACAATGTAAAATCGATGCAGAAAGGCTAATAGGACATAATTGCCGGATCACAGAATTGCACCCCAATCACAAGCAAGGTTTTCTGAAATTAGTGATGCATCATATAGTGCAAATAACCCAAAAGCAATTTGGATCCCCAATAAGTGCAACAAGGTGTAATAGAATCACTCATATTGTACCCTGTTCTCCTTTTATAGCATTGATAGTGCCTCCCTATCCTTACCCTATACCTTGACTAATCTTTCCCTGAACTTGTAAATAGTTTCAGCACAAGGAAGTATTTCCTTGCACTGTCCCTAGCGCCTGCTGATGTCTCTCCCTGCACTAAGCACAATGGAAAATGGCCAAGGCTATTTATAGGGCTATGACATCCCAGGGGCTGGCTGCTGATTGGCTGCATGCTTGGCATTGTGGGTGATCCATTCCCAGAGTTTGCTCCATGTCCTAATATGTGCAGCAGCCATTTTGGGAAAAAATGTGATTCATTACCACCAAGCGTGAGACAATTCGGATTCGGTGCAAATTGAATATTTCCTGAACTTCGGATCGAATTCCACTTTGTCAACTTCGATTCACTCATCTCTACTAGGGTTGAGAGCGAATATTCGAATCACGAATTTTAATCGTGAATATCGCTACTTTGAGAATTCACAAATATTTTAATTCGTATTCGCCAATAGTGCTGATCGTGAATATTCCAATCACGAATTTATCACAAATATCAGCACTTAGCAACATCCCTAGCAACCAGTAGGAAAGATGCCTACCCCTTATTACTGATCGTGAATATTCTAATTGCAAATTTTATCACGAATATATTACATCGCAGATTTTCGCAATCGAGTAAATAATGACTGGAGATCACAAATTCTCGAATTTGCGAATTTATGGCGAATAGTCATCCAAACATTTGCAAAATATCGCAAATTCGAATATTGCCTATGCCGCTCATCACTTATCTCTACTTATTGGAAGCTGTCTTACATTTAGAACTGGCGATAGATGCGCCAAAGTTATGGAGAGGTATGCGAGTCTTCATAACTTCGGTGGATGCTCCGCCAGCTATAGGCCTTTTTTAAGACTGGCTTGTAAAATGCTGGTCTTAATAACTGTGCCTTATCTTTGCTAATTTATTGAAAAGGAAAACTGAAAGATCCCTTTCAAGCTCTGTCAGGTTGGATGGGGTCTGTTGATGGCCAGTCATTTTCAGATCTTTCCAGACATGTTCAATTAGGTTCGAGTCACGGCTATGACTGAGCCACTCAAGGACATATACAAAATAGTCCCTAAGCAACTCCAGTGTTATCTTCACTGTGTGTTCAGGGTCATTGTCTTGGTAAACCGGGTTTACCTTGGTAACTTGGTAAACAGGTTTTCATTAACAATATTTCCATTCTTTGCGCCATTCAGCTTTCCCTTAATCCTGACAAGTCTCCCTGTACCACCCTCTGAAAAACTTCCCCAACGACATGATGCTGCCAGCACCATGCTTCACTGCAGGGATGGTATTGGGCAAGTGCTGATCAGTGACAAGTTTCCTCCAAATGTGATGCTTAAAATTGAGGCTAAAAAGTTCAATCTTGATTTTATCAGACCAGAGAATCTTATTTTTCGCAGTCTGAGAGCCCCTAAGGTGTTTCTTTGCATACTACAGATGAGCTTTCATATGTCTTTTACTGAGGAGAGGTTTTTTTCTGGCTACTCTGCTGTAAAGCTCAGAATGGAGGAATGCTGCAGTGATAGCGACTTTCTGGAAGTTTCTCCTATCTGCACACAATATCTTTTGAGTTCAGCCAGAGTGACCATTGGGTTCTTGGTCACCTCTATTACCAAGGCCCTTCTCCCTCAATTACTTTGCTTAGTGAGGCAGCCAGCTCTAGGAAGAGTCCTGGTTGTTCCAAGCATCTTCCATTTAAAAATTATCGAGGCCACTTCCCTCTTCGGGACTTTCAGTGCCGCAGACATTTTGGTACCCTTCTCCATATCTGTGCCTTCACAAAATCCTGTCTCTGAACAGCCCTCCTCATGCCTTGTTTTTTTTTCTCTGATACGCATTGTCAGCGTATCATTGTTTTATAGACAGTGGTGTGTCTTTCTAAATCATGTCCAATCAACTGAATTTACCATAAGTGGGCGACAAAAACGAGGTGAAAATATCTCAAAGATGATCAAGAGAACTAAATTTTGAGAGTCCTAGCAAAGTGTCAGATTTCATACGTCCACCCAAAATTTTAGTTTTTTCTTTGTAATAAATTTGCAAAAATTTCTAAAATTCTGTGTTCATGTTCTTCTTACAGATATTGAGTGCAGCTTAAAGGGGTTGTCTCACTTAAGCAATTTATCATGTAGAGAACGTTAATACAAATCCACCAATGATCTGCAGCACTCCTGATATGATGTTATCTGTTGAATAAACACATTTGGTTCTTTTAAACTACAAGGAGTGGTGCAGATCATTTGTGGATTTATCTCTGGGACCATTAAGTCAACGCCCGAAACTGCGTGCACCCACAAATCCCTATGAGTATTATTCCCTAAGAGGATCACCTTCTATGGATGGACTCAACCACCTAATTAGGAAACATAGTGCTGCTCCTTTCTGAATATTCTGAGAAAGTTAATACGAGCCACTTACTAATGTATTGTTATTGTCCATATTGCTTCATTAGCTGACTTAATTCATTTTTCTATCACATTATACACTGCTTGTTTCCATAGTTATGACCACCCTGCAATCAATCAGTGGTGGTCATGCTTGCACACTATAGAAAAAAGCATCAGCCTCTCTGGTGGCCCGGACAGTGGGAGCACACATAGGCTAGTGCATTTTCCTATAGCTTGTAAGCATGGCCACCACTTCTAGACTGTAGGGTGGTTGTAACCACGGAAATGAGCAGTGTATAATGTGATGGAAAAATGAATCAAGCCAGCAAAGGAGTCAATATGGATAATAACAATATTTTAGTAAGTGGCTTGCATTGCCTTCCTCTACATAATAAATGTTATTTGCTGAAGTGAGACAACCCATTTAATGGTGGAAAACTTGATTTTTAAAAATTATTTTAATAAAATAATGAAAAAAGTGACAAGGTCTAAAGACTTTCTGGTATGAATTGCATATTCTATAGAATATTCTGGGTTCTAGTCATAGGTCAGTTCTTTAAAAAAGGCTTCACTAGGGCTCTATTTTCACGAAAGTCAAGTTTTAAGTTTCAAAGTCATGCTACTTCTATAATTTCTGAACAAATCGGTTGAGTGGCAAGAAATTCTCAGTTCTATCTCTTTTGTTTTCTATGTACTGAGCTTTTACAAAGTTGGACTGACCTTATTTCAATGCCATCAGGACATTCTGCAATAAAGTTTGCTAGAGCATGTTGTATCTAGGAAAAAGACATTAATTTGACAGATGCTATCTTTTAAGCTTGCTCTGTCAGAGGCCAATCAAATGAAAAGGTCAGTCAAAACAATGAGTGATTCCTGACACACGGTCTGTTTATTAGCTACTTTATCTTCCTGGTTTGCAACCCCTTTGCACCTCTCGAAGAAACAAAATACTTATGTGGCATATCTCTCCAGGGCATACATAATTCTCCTCCTATCTTCATTTGCCTCAAAAGGCTTCTCTTTTTGTTCTGGGTTTTTGACATGGATCTGGTCATATTTTCATTGATGACTTACTTACCTGTGCAAGGCATGAAGCTGTGGTCTAAGTTGGAAATATAAATGTAAAATAAATGTAAGGGTTTAGGGAGTAAATTACTTGTACATTCTTTTTTTTTATTAAGATTTTCAGTATATAACAAGGAACATGAAATAAAATATTAATCTCTAAGAAATATACAGTGTTAGGCTACATGCACACGAACGTTGTTTGTTTCTGTGTTCGTTCTGTTTTTTTTGTGGATAGGATGGGTCCACAAAAAATGCGGTCCGTTCCGTAGCCCCGCAACAAAAATAGAACATGTTCTATTCTTGTCCGTTTTAGGCATTGTTACAATGGATCCGCAAAAAAAAAGGATGGCTTGTGGACCGCAAAACACATATGGTCGTGTGCATGCAGCCTTAAAAACATTTTGGTATGCAATTCTGATCACTGGAAAAGTAAAAGGTCATTTAAGTTATATACAAATAGCAATCATCAGCCATTAATCTAATAATAATAATTAGTCTACCTGTATCTCTTTTATACTTCTATGAAATAAAAGTAAAAATAAATCAGAACCAGTCTGAACTGGTGGACATTCTTACAACAGCATATAATAAGGGAATTAAAGTGAAATACCAATAATAATAATATAAACATAAAATATAAAT
Source organism: Bufotes viridis (assembly GCA_033119425.1). Classification (NCBI taxonomy): domain Eukaryota; kingdom Metazoa; phylum Chordata; class Amphibia; order Anura; family Bufonidae; genus Bufotes; species Bufotes viridis. The sequence continues at coordinate 237,099,785 of CM065590.1, forward strand.
AAACTGTCGGGGTTGCAGTCTGTGCTCTAGTAGTTATAGTGCGGGGACAGTGAGATATGTGGAAGTCAACCAGCTTTTCCAACTTTGCTCAAACCTTGGCTAAGTCTGGTCTTTGTAGGCCAATATTTTTTCAGTGCATTTGCTATTAACTATGTCTGTTATTTCCCTTTTCGATGGTAGTGTAGTGGTCTTCCAATACCTAGTTATGGCTAGCTTTGTCAAGAGCAGAATGTGAGCAAAAATGGTTCTTAAATGAAAGGTAAGGTCATTGAAACCTAAAAATAATAAAGCTAGCGAAAATGAGTGGACTATTCATTCTCTTATTGGCAATGGAAGAGGGTAGATTGAGTCCCAAAGAAGTGGCCATGACCATAATATGTGTGATAGAGTGCATCTGTGTCCACATTGCCTCCAACAGTGGTTTGAAGTGCTAGAGAACATGCGTTTAAGATGGTCAGGGGTTAAATACCATTGCAAGATGGTTTTCATGGCTCTTTCATAATATGTAGTGCATGTGATAATCTTATCTAAAAGACTGTGTCCACATCCTTAGTGAAAATTCCTGTCTGAGCTCTCTTTCCCATGTGATAAATGATGTGGACTTAACAAACATCTCTTTAGAACCCAAGAGGGAGTATACGGGCTTTTGCCCTGTAGGAGAGGGTTGTTGTGATCTGGGTTAGCCTCTACTTTGAAAGGGTCAGTAGTATGCAGTAGGCATATTCTGAGAAACTTGTAGAAGTCTGTGTGTGGAATATGGAGTTCTGAAAATTGCTTTATTTTCTCCTGTCAAGAGGAGGAAGACTGAAGAGAGGCCCACCATTTCCCATGAAGCTATATTAATATCCAGAAGAAGAAAATAGAGGGACTCCAGAGGTATGTATGAGTGTAGGTAAAGTCTAGTTTTGGGGCAATTGGAGTCCCTCTCCTGAATTTTCAGAGCTTAAAGGAAATGTGTCAACAAAACTTTTATCTACCAGTTAAAATCAGATATATACTATATTTCTAATCTGTTTTTTATTTTCTGATTGTAGACTTTTTTTTACTGCCATCTTGCTGGAGCTGTTCTTAACAGCATTTAGAAGGCATTAAGAAAATTGCTTTATGGCAGCCACTTTTTTGTTTAAATATATGGAATACATGGAAAATTAAAAAAAATAATCAAAAGTTTTGGCCAAGCCTAAGCGTCCTGCTGATTTGTATTTAGTTAGTAATTTACTTGAAATCCATGGTTTCTTGGGATTCCAGGTAAATGTGTGCCAATGACGCAGTCTACGCCTGAAAAGGGACAGCAAAAAAAACAATTGGAACCACTCAAAGGTATAGAGGATCTTAGGGAGAGTCAGCATTTAAAAAGCTGATATCCTACCTATCCATGATATATCTTCTTTATTGAATTGGATCAAGTCTTTTTCTATGATATCTAGCAATGTAAGAAAATGAGTTTATACAGGTTCTTTAACCTTCTAGGTACCAGAGTGCCTAAATAATGTATACTATCTGACTGCCAGTCTAACAGGTAATGGGACTTCAGGTTCAACAGAGTCTTAGTGTCAATGTTTATAGGGAGAGCTTGGGATTTCCCCATATTCAGTTTCTTATATGACAGGGAGACAAATCTTTCAATGATTTGCATAGTGTTAGGTATCCATCTGAGGAGGACACCTTGATGCCAGTAGATGGGCCCGACACACGTTTGTTCAAAAATGTGTGCTAAGAGCTTCCATTCTTTATGTATAGTATGTATTGTACCACTTTAATTTAGAATAATCCCTAATCCTTAGTTCTATTGTTTGCATGTGTAATGCCATACGTTTTTGCTTGCTGTCTGCATGCTAGCTTTATGGATATGCAAGTGTGACTATGGATATGCTAGTCTAAATTTTCTTGCAGTATGTTTGGAGGATAGCTCCCTCCTTTAGATTGAGCACTTCCCGCCCATCTTCCCAGGGCTTCTGAACAGAGTATAAATATAGCTGGTTCCTACACCGCCCTTAACATTTTAGGCTTAGGTTAGGCCCAGGAGAGTCAGTTCTGTTAGTGTTAGGTACCATCTGCGGAAGCCACGTTGATGCCGGTAGATGGGCCCGACACACGTTTGATCAAAAATCCCTAGTTCTTAGTTCTATTGTTTGAATGTGTAATGGTGTGCTGCCATAAATATTTGTTTGCTGTCTGCATGCTAATTTTATGGATGTGCACCTGTGACTATGGATGTGCTTGTCTAAATTTTCTTGAACAGCTAGACTGCCATTTTATTGCAAACAAAAAAAAATATTCATTTTTTTAATGTGATGACATTTAACTCCGTCTGGAACGAGCTGAAGGATCATCCAAAATCAAGAGAAAAACTGTACAAGAAAAGAATATTCTCCCAGAGGCTATAATACATCCTATTTAACCGTTTACTGAAAGAAAATCAACTGCAGATCTGTGAACCAGTCGAGATTCATTTCGGTCCGGTTCACAGAATTTTTGAAAAAGTTTGATTTGAACCGAAATTGCCCCACTTGCTCTCAAAGTTGTTATATAATCCTCTAGCCTCTTATGACTAATTTTTAGGAGAACTTGTTTATTTCATTTTTTTTTATTTCCCCCTCCCCACTCCACACACTCTGGAATGCAATGACAGCAATAGTAAGTGATGTATAAATAACATACATAGCTATGGGAAAACAAACATTTGATGGCATTAATATACAGTGTATTTAAAAACGCACTGCACCAGCATAGGTGTTTTTTAAATTCCAAAGCTCCCAAAAATTGTCCCTTATCCGGAGAAGGTGATGTTTAATCACACAAAGTGTTATGGGATATAAAAAAACAAATAAAACAGTGGCTGTGGGGCATGCAGCCGTAACAGTGGTGGAATCAGACAGTGGAGTATGAAAATCCTCCTGAATCCAGGCATGTTTTGGACACTGGCAGAGAACAACTTGGTTCTTTTGGTGTCACCATGCCCCTTGTGGTACGGAAAACCCTCTACAAGATCATACTGGAGGCTGGGCGAGAAAGAAGAAAGAGAGTGTGCTGTGCCAGTCTGATCCACTGTTCCAGTCTGCCTTCCCAGAAATCCATGGGGTCAGGGAACAGGGTATGAGACAGAGACTAGCCAGGGTTTAGGTACACCTGAACCTGTTCATTGAAGCGGGAGCTGTTAGTTTGCTGACCACTCCATCATGTTTAGGAAACTGAAATGGCTGCTGTGGCTTCTGCTGCTCATGTGGTCAGGGGGGAGGGGATGACTTTGTGAAAAAGCGGAGAGGGGCCTCCCTTTCAGACACATAAGGTGAGGCAAGCTTCATAGACAATGTTTCCTGGTAGTAGCATAATTTGGCTTCCCTTTTTGCAATAGGAAATCATTCCCCCATTTTGCCTTGGTAGAGAGGGTCTAAATGCAAGGCTCTCCAGTAATCATCAGACTGCTTGATGCTTGATGTCAACGATCTGCGTTTCACTACATAAGCAAGTGAGCATACAGGTCACCATTCTGGCAAGCATGCCTGAAGAGCCTGTTCTTTCCACTTCTGCCCCCACTGAGGCGATTGTGTGTCATGCTCCTCCAACTCTGACTCCTCCTCCAGTGACAACACCTCCTCCTCCCCATGGGAGTTTCTCATTGTGGGTCTCAAACAGCTACAGGGCAGACAGCCAGATGTCTTAGCTGCTCTTCTTCTTCCTTATCCGTCGCTACCTGTTGCATGTGCATCAGTGTCTCTTCAAAAAGACATATGAGGGGGATGAGGGACAACTGCAGCATGAATGGCATGAGCTGCCTCCTCCTGACTAGGAAACACATGCTCCTTGCTGAGGTGGTCTTGTGCATGACTATATCGGTCAGGACTTTCCGGATGAAGCAGCATCAGAATGGTCTGCAGTGCACTGCAGACAGGGGCGTACATAGAAACCATGGGGCCCTATAGCAAAACTCAGAATTGGGCCCCCCCACCACCACCCTTCCCGAAAAAAAGTGCAATTATTAAAACTGATTAGTGAGGGTGCAGGGTACATTAGGGTTAAATAAAAGGTTTGGCTGTGTTCACATCACGTTTTTGCCATTCGTTTTTACGTATATGTTGGGGGGAAAAAAGGGATAAAAAAAAGTGCAGCATCCAACGCTTGCTCCTGCAGAGTCCAGTAGAAAAAACATATACATTAACATATACATTTTTCTTTCAAACTCTATGATGAAGGATGCCACTGTATGTATACATAAAACGGATGGCAAAAACGGGATATGAAATCGGCCTTACCCTTTAAGTTTTATTTATTTTAAGATGGGTGTAAAGCAGAGGAGAGCCTATAGGGTTAACGACTGCAGCAGGACTGTCCACACTGGTCAGTGTGACCCCTGGGACAGATCTTCTGCAGGTCCACAGCATTAGATCTCTGTCTTACAGCTCAACTTCTCCCTTTGTTATTAACAGGGAGCAGAGCTGAGCATTTTTAGACATGTCCCATCCTTTCACCTTAGAGGTAGTCTGTCTGGAGCACCTAGCTCAGGCCTCAGGTCCCATATGAAAGAATATATATGCATTACAGTGAGCAGAGCTGAGGCTCCTGTCTGACTCTAACAGCTATAAGTACAGTCACCCTGCTGTATCAAACAGCCCATCTTCCTGTCAGCTCCTCTCACCTCAGCTCTGCTCCATCATGTAGAGCCCTTCTGCTGCTGCTTCCTTCTGACCTCTCACCCAGCCTAGGAATAGTATTGAAGGACGTGACTGGCAGTGCTGGGGTTAAACAAGCAAAGAGAAGTGCAGGAGGACCCAGGAGGAGGGGAAGCATGTGGGATATACGGCAATTATCACTGCTGATAAAAGTAAATACAGGGCAGGTACTTTACCGCGCTCCAGGTTTCAACCCTAGCTAGCTGTGGGAGCAAACTTCCAGTAAAGACATCACAGAGGGGCGGGCACATCGGGTACTGAGCTGCTACCTGATTGGAGGAAGCGTTGCAGCTGCTCACTCTCCTCTCCCTCCTTCCACTCGGGGCCCAGCCTGCTCTTGTCAGCGCAGCACAAGCGCTGCGCATAGTGAGAAATGAAAATATGTAATGGCACTGGGGCATTTAGGGTGGCAATGGTCCCCTCATTGACACTGGGCCCGGGGCAGCCGACCCAAACGCCCCTATTATAGTCCGCAATTGCCGGTATTTATCTCTATACTGTTACTGGCATTCAGCAGTGTATTCAGGTCGGGAAGGGGGCGGAGCCTTGCAGCCTGGCCGGGCCCCCTAACCTCACGGGCCCCATAGCCAGTGCGTGGTCTGCCTATATTGACGGTACGCCACTGACTGCAGACCTTTCTGATGCTGTAAGTGCAGGAGTGTGTTCCTCATCACGTGAGAATGTATGAAAGGAGGGACAGTCTCCTGGACATTTCCAGAACCTTGTGCTAGCCAGGGCAAGTCCATGCAGGGATCATGTGTTATTTTTCCGATGTACAGGGTGACCAGGATTTTGTGCTCATTGTTGCTGACTACCTTGCCCAGTTGGAGTTGGCGGGTTGACAGCCAACAGGATGATTGCTGCTTGATGTACTTCAGCTGCAACTGCTCGCCTATGTGGCTACTCTCTCCCAGGCAGATCAGCTCCAACATGCCATGGCAATGATTGATTTGACACATGGGGGGGAATGGAAGCGACACTGTGCTCTGCTGCTGTTGGAGACATGAGTATGATCATGATAGAGGAGGTAGAGGAGGTGGAAAAGGGCTTGCTGTGGGAGCCAGGCGGGTACAATCTTGGTGGTGGTGGTGGTGGTTGGCAGAGGGACCTGGCCATGTTTCTGGGGTGCTGTCTCTTTGTCACAAAAAACATTGAACTAGTGGGTCATGTAAGACATGTACTGTCCCTGCCTATAGCAGCTGCTCCAGGTGTCCACCATGGAGTATAGCTTTCCGCACAGCAAGAATCACAAGGAGTGGCCCATATTCTCCACCACATGAGGGAACAAGCCATTTTTACAATTGTACAGCAGTGCACGCACCACCAGCAACGTGGCCAGGTGGGGGTTTAACTGATAGTCCAGTTAATTGCTGGTGGAGAAGATTTTTTTCATGGCCAAATATTACGTTATACATGTTTCATGATGCAGCCAAGGAAATAGAGGACTTTTAGCAGGAGAAGACGGTGATACTGCCCTTCTCCACTGATGTTGCCTCCTCCTCAGCACCCTGATCCAGCTCCCAGGTCCTGTCCAGCACACAATTGTCATCGGAGTCCTCACCCTCCCTGACGCTTTTATCAAACTGTGAGATATCATGAAGGGTTCCCAGGCCCCCTACCCTGCTCTGCGTTTTCCCTGACTACCACTGTCGCTGCCCTCACAGTCAATGCCATGGCAACAGGTGCCACTATTACCACAACCATCAACACAGGTATGCATGGGGTCACCAGCCTCCTCCCCAGCCTCCTCCCAAACAGTGTGGACTCTCACACAAGTCAGCAACGGGGAGATTCTTTGAATATCTGCCATAGGGTGTGGTGGGGTTTTCTTGCCACTTCTTAGATAAACAAAAGGAACCTCTCTAGGAATGGGCAGTGAAGACTGAGAGGACGCCACTGAAAGACTTCTTTGAGGCTGCAAGGAGAAGGAGCAGGAGGAATGCTGTGACCCCTGGCTCCATGGCACGGTGTCAAACTCTGAAGTCACCTCCAGGTAATCCTGCTGTGACTGAGAGGAGGAGTGAGCTATCCAATCTAGTCTCATCCTCTTCTGCTCAATTATAATGTTGCGCCTTTCCAAAGCCAGCAGGGACAACAGCGGCCTACTACTACTTCTGTAAGGATAGTTGGTGCTACTTATACCCACATTCTGGCTCTAGGTCTTTTGTTTGGAACCCTTCCGTAGCCTGGACATTTTTGGGCCTCTCAGATAATGTTGTTCACTACCCCATTTATTGGTGTAGTAATCACGAATGTATGCTGCTAGATTGAATATAATCAACGATCCCCACCCAAAAAAATATTACAAATGGTTGGTTAAAGGGAAAAATATTTAGGCCTACATTCATTAGCACACAGATACTTATGTGTGCTATCCTGTGCGTTGGTGAAGTAATCAAGTATGTATATATATATATATATATATATATATATATACATGCTACTAGTTTGAAAAAAAAAATCAATTGGAAACATGTTTGTGAACACAGAAATAAAGGAAAACAGATTTAGGCCTAAATTTGTTATTCCTCACAGATACTTTTGAATGCTGGTCTTTGTATTGTTGTCACCTACATGCTGGTTTAATTAAATTGAACAAGTATCAAAAAAATAAAATTTCAATTGTGTGGAGAAATAAATAAACATTAACGGAGGATCAAGGGCCAGGCCTCATGCTAATTTCACATTAACAGTCACAGGTATTGTACTGATAACCTATATGCTGGTTTAATTAAATTGTCCCAAAAAATATATTATTCCAACCATATGGAAACTGAATATCAGGAGATTGACCATTGAGGCCTGATCTTTAATATCGCTTTAACACTTCCTGTTAAATTGTCACCATAGCCTGTTTACTAGTGATGAGCGGGAGGTGCCATATTTGATTTTGCGATATTTTGCGAATATTCGATTCAATATTCGTCATATATTCGTCAAAATCGAATATTCGTCATTATTCTATATATTGCGAATGTTACGCAAATTTATATTCGCATCGCAAATTAAACTTAGAGCTGAGTTCCCAATGGTTGTAACTTGTATTGCTAGAATTGACGAAGATAACGAATATCACGAATATAGCACTATATTCTCAATCTTCGTTATATTCTAGCAATACAAGCATTAAGAACTCAGATCTAAGTTGAATTCGCAATGCGATTAATATAACCTGCATTAATCGCATTGCGAATCCAACTTCCTAATGGTTGTATTGCTGGAATATAACGAAGATTGAGAATATAGCGCTATATTCTCAATCTTTGTTATATTCGAGCAATACAACAATGGGAACTCAGATCTAAGTTGTAATCACAATGCGATTAATATGGGTTATAAAAATTGCATTGCGATTACAACTTAGATCTGAGTTCCTAATGGTTGTATTGCTAGAATATAACGAAGATGACGAATATCACGAATTCACGAATATAGCACTATATTCTCAATCTTCGTTATATTCTAGCAACAACCATTAGCAACTTAGCTCTGTTTCATTCGCGAAGCGAACATATACTCGCATTGCAAATTGATCTTAGAGCTAAGTTCCTAATGGTTGTATTGCTAGAATATAACGAAGTTGACGAATATCACGAATTTACGAATATAGCACTATATTATCAATCTTCGTTATATTCTAGCAATACAGCCATTAGGAACTCAGCTCTAAGTTGATTTCGCAATGCGAGTATATGTACGCATTGCGAATTCAACTTAAAGCTGGGTTCCTAATGGTTGTATTGCTAGAATATAACGAATATCGCAATGTGAATAATTCAGGTTATATTAATCGCATTGCGATTACAACTTTTGTTGTCAAATTTGTGAGATCGTGATTCTCATATCCGACAGTACATTTTAGCATGGAAGCGTTCCCATTGGGATGGGGACGCTCCATGCACACAGGAAGTCGGCAGAAGCGGCAACAGGCATTAACTGGAGCGGGCAGGGAGCCAGGAATCCTCCGGACAGGTAAGAACAGCTTTTGGGAAGTGGGAAGACAACCAGAGAGCAACAAGGATTAACAACTAATAAAAAAATAAAAACGAATATTCGAAATTGCGAATATATTCGCTATATTCGCTATAATATATAGCGCTATATTCGCGAATTATCGAAGTTGCAATATTCGCGATAAAAATTCGCTGTTCGAATATTCGCGCTCATCACTACTGTTTACTGGTGTACTGATCACCTACTGGTTTAATTAAATTGATCAAGTCCAAAATATTAAATGTGCAACTGTGTTGAAACTGATTAAATATAAACAGACCATTGAGGCTTGACGCTCAATTTTATGTTAACACTCACAGGTAGATCACTACTATAACTTGTGTATTGCAGCAGTAATCACCTATATATGTTGCTTAGTTAAATTGAACCCCACAAAAAAAGCATTTTCGTGAAAATGGGGGGGGGGGGGAGTATTTGCTTGCAGGTAGCTCCATTTGAGATCTGCAGTTCTGCTAGGAGGCATAGCCAGCCACAGCTCCTGTCTTCTCCCTCCCTAGTTGTCAACTTCCCTGCTTGTCCCTATTCCACACATCTTATTTTACATACTGGCACAGAATAATGTTTTGCTCATTCTGCTAGGACCCCATCCTGCCAGCTGCGGCATTGATTGTCTCATCTAGGCTGGGAGTCTGGGAGACAATCAGGGCAAGCCTTTTACCTACTTCCTCTCAGGGCCATATGAGAGCCCTTCTTCCTCACTGGTGTTTTTTTTTCTGCCTACATGTGCACTAAAATGGCGCAATATGCCATTTTATTGGATACATCTGAAACAAAACTGAAAAGATTCGGGTTCGTATGCCATCTGAAAAATAGAAAAGTTTAGACCGAACCTGGTTTAGACTGAACTGATTTGTTCATACTTAGTATTAACCTGTTGTGACAGAAACATTACTGTAATGATCGGTCCTGATGTGGAGGAAATACCCCAAATTCTCTTAGAGGAACATCACAGTCCATGAGAGGCTAAACATGTTTGCTTCTCCTCTAAGACCCTGAGAAAGAACAACAAGAAAAAAGTTGCTTCAACTCAAAGAAAGAGTATCGACCTTGGTTAGTATCAGATCTCCATTCTGCCAAGCACAACTTGAATTATGGAGATTGTTCTGGCAATTCCAAAACTGGAGCTATTCTTAATAAAAATTCAGCTAAACTCTGATAACAACTGTGACTTCTATCTGATAGAAGTAGAAGTGAGCGAATTTTTTAAAAATACAATTTGCCGGTTCCCCAAATTTTTCGGCAACAATTCGATTGAATCCGAACATATTTGTGGTGAATTACGTTAAAAAATGCTATTTCCTGGCTGCTAAGAGCCTTTATAGTGGTGTAGAACACTCTGCCTTGCAGTAACGCGCATAGGGAGTCTGCTTTGGTAGAGAAATAATACTGTGAGTCCATATGACATGTGGGTTACAGGCGTCGCTCTAAGAATCACTGCATACTTCACTTATTTGGGTGGTCACGGGGCCAAAACTGACCAAATAACTCAAGTATCAACTCAGCCTTACAGGTAGATGTTAGCGTCAAGAAGAAGCTCACTCCTTTTACACCCTCATCAGCTGATTCCACATAGATGTCTATAGAACCTTTTCTATTAAACACATACAAGTAGAGCCCCCTGACAGAGTAAAGAGGGTGTCAGCAGTAAGGGTACTTTTACACTAGCGTTTTGGATTCCGTTTGTGAGTTCCGTTTCAGGGCTCTCACAAACGGTCCAAAACGGATCAGTTAAGCCAAAATGCATTCTGAATGCATTCTGAATGGATAAGGATCCGTTCAGAATGCATCAGTTAGGCTCCGCCTCTATTCCATTTTGGAGACGGACACCAAAACGCAGCTTGCAGCATTTTGGTGTCCGCCTGAAGAGGCGAAGCCTAACGGATCCGTTTTGAATTACAATGTAAGTCAATGGGGACGGATCCGTTTTCAATTGCACAATATGGTGCATTTGAAAACAGATCCGTTCCCCATTGACTTTCAATGTAATTCAAAACGGATCCGTTTTGGACTTTGCATTAGTTTTAAAGAAAAATGACAAAAAATGTGCAAAAAAACAGACGGATCCGCACCAACACAAGTGTGAAAGTACCCTAAGTTTGTGTTGACGTCACTGATGAATTTTCCCCATTCTCTGATCCATCAGAACAGTTACGCTGAAAAAAACGGATCCTGTCTGTGGAGCATACGCCTTCACTCAGTCAGCATTTGCTCAATAATCTATCAGTATTGCTAAAGGCAAAAAAAAAAAACGGAGTGGATCTAAAACAGAGATGACATGTGAATGGAAAATTTGCATATCTTCTTTGTTTTCTACCCACTCCTGCTTTTGGCTACCAAATCATAAGCCAATTCTGATGGGACCGTACAGGCCTTAAATCAGAAGAAGTGTCAAATAAATGATGATGTCAGCCAGGCCGAAAGCCAAAATAGTGGACCAGTCTTGAGCCAATTCATAAGCCAATTCTGATGGGACCATACAAGCCTTAAAACTGCTACACAGCCAGGATCCGTTGTGCGTCTCGTTTTTCTTTCCTTCTGACAGATCAGAACAAGTGTCAAATAAATGATTATGTCAGCCAGACCAAAAGCCAAAACAGTGGACAAGTCATGAAGTGGGGAGGGTGGGAAAAGCATGAAAAGTCCACAGAATGGCCCTATGATATAGTGGTGAGGTGCAAGCAGCACGAGGAGACCACAGAGTGGCCCAAAGAAAGGGTCTGGAGTTGGCAGCAGTATGAGGAGGCCACTGAGTGGGACAGTGACCGTGTCTGCAGGTGGTGGCAGCATCAGAAGGAGGCCACAGATTGGAACAATGACAGTCTGATCCATCAGAACAGTTACGCTGAAAAAAACGGATCCTGTCTGTGGAGCATACGCCTTCACTCAGTCAGCATTTGCTCAATAATCTATCAGTATTGCTAAAGGCAAAAAAAAAAAACGGAGTGGATCTAAAACAGAGATGACATGTGAATGGAAAATTTGCATATCTTCTTTGTTTTCTACCCACTCCTGCTTTTGGCTACCAAATCATAAGCCAATTCTGATGGGACCGTACAGGCCTTAAATCAGAAGAAGTGTCAAATAAATGATGATGTCAGCCAGGCCGAAAGCCAAAATAGTGGACCAGTCTTGAGCCAATTCATAAGCCAATTCTGATGGGACCATACAAGCCTTAAAACTGCTACACAGCCAGGATCCGTTGTGCGTCTCGTTTTTCTTTCCTTCTGACAGATCAGAACAAGTGTCAAATAAATGATTATGTCAGCCAGACCAAAAGCCAAAACAGTGGACAAGTCATGAAGTGGGGAGGGTGGGAAAAGCATGAAAAGTCCACAGAATGGCCCTATGATATAGTGGTGAGGTGCAAGCAGCACGAGGAGACCACAGAGTGGCCCAAAGAAAGGGTCTGGAGTTGGCAGCAGTATGAGGAGGCCACTGAGTGGGACAGTGACCGTGTCTGCAGGTGGTGGCAGCATCAGAAGGAGGCCACAGATTGGAACAATGACAGTCTGGAGGTGGCAGCAGCATGAGGAGGCCACAGAGTGGCACAAGAACAGAGTCTGGAGGTGGCGGCAGCATGAGGAGACCTCAGAGTGACACAATGACATAGTCTGGAGTTGGTGGCAGCATGAGTAGTCCACAGAGTTGCACAATGACAGAGCCTGGAGGTGGCGGTAGCAACAGCATCATTAGGAGGCCACAGAGTGGCACAATGATAGCTCCTGGAGATGACAGCAGCATGAGAATACCACTGAGCAGCACAATGACAGTCTAGAGGTGGCGGCAGCATGAGGAGACTACAGAGTGGCATAATTACATAGTCTGGAGGTGGCTGCAGCAGCATCAGGAGGAGGACACAGAGTGGCACAATGACAGTCTAGAGGTGGCGGCAGCATGAGGAGACCACAGAGCGGCATAATTACATAGGTGTCCGCAGCCGCATCAGGAGGAGGCCACAGAGTGGCAAAGTGACATACTGTGGAGGTGGGTGGCAATACCAGTACCCGCTGAAGATGGTGGGAGAAAGAAGGAGCACTTGGCATCAGATGTGTGGCATCAGGCGGGTAACAGAATCAGAATAGTAGCTGAGGCAGGTAGCCAGAAGAAACTGGTCTCTTTTGTCAAATTGTTGGTGTGGCACCATGGATGATCTAGTCTGATGGATCAGGCATTGGTGTGTGGAAATCCTGGCTGATCCACGCCTGATTCATCTTGATGCGGTGTCCCACTATGTGCTATATGTGGGCACTTTAAACTCTTGCTAAATGTCATATGTCAAATGTATTGTGGTATCATGAAGTAATTCCATATAACAGGCTGGCAGTGTCATTTACCTTTATTCAATAATGTTACTGATTTTTGCAGACCTCACAGTGCATGGATGACGTTTACTTTCAGTTTCTATGTTACATTGGTCCTGAGGACCTATTTATGTCTTTCTCATGTACTGCCGTATTACAACTTGACTTTTATTTCAATTTTTATTAAAATACCGTATTTTTTGCTTTATAAGACACACCTAGGTTTTTGATTAGGAAAATAAGAAAAAAAAAGATTTTGAACCAAAAGGTGTGCTTTTGGTGGGTTTTGACCTAATGCTGGTCTGTGGATGACACTATTATGGGGGTATGTGGCTGACACTGTTATTGGGGATCTGTGGCTGACACTGTTATGGGGGATCTGTGGCTGACACTGTTATGGGGGATCTGTGGCTGACACCGTTATGGGGGATCTGTGGGTGACACCGTTATGGGGGGATCTGTGGATGACACTGTTATGGGAGATCTGTGGCTGACACTGTTATGGGAGATCTGTGGCTGACACTGTAATGGGGGACTGTGGGTGACACTGTTATGGGGGATCTGTGGATGTCACTGTTATGGGGGACTGTGGATGTCACTGTTATGGGGGACTGTGGGTGACACTGTTATGGGGGACTGTGGGTCACACTGTTATGAGGGACTGTGGGTGACACTGTTATGGGGGCATCTGTGGATGTCATGACACTGCTAGGGGGGATTTGTGGATGACACATAGCATCTTATGCTATGTGTCATCCACAGATCTCCCCCATAACAGTGTCCCTGTTAAGTGTGAGTCGGGGCCAGCATCTACTGTGGTTCTGTAATGGCAGCAGGGCCCGGTGCAGGAACTGTACTCTATTGCACCGGGCCCCACTCACTGTACTAATACGAAGTATAACTGTAGCCAGTGTAATAATAATCTTCAAGTCTATTAACTGAAACTTACTAAAGTCTAAGTAGCAGGCAGAAGGCGGAGGCAGGAGGCCGGCTGGGCACTGGCAGCGTAACTCAATACGTCACTTGCCCGCGCCGCTTGCTTCATTCAGCGAAAAATAAGGTACTTTTGTACAAGTAAAGTGCTAGAACATTTTAAAATTCTCAATGATTGTTGGATTGCTCCTCCTATATCTCTCACTATTAGCCTGCTGTTTAGATTTCACAGCAGTGCACTATCTTCTGGTTTCATATAGTTGCCTTAATTTCCAGAACTTTGGCTGTAAGCTTCTGTTCTCTTATCTTTTTTTAATTCTTATTTTCAGGGGATCGCTCCTCTCAATATTGTTGCATCCCGCTGTTAATATTTCAGCTAAAGCTAAAAACACATACACACATACACCCTGCTGTATGTGTGTATGTGTTTTCAACTTCAATGATAGGTAGGATAAAGCTCCAAAAATTAGTAGTCCAAATATAAAAGGATAGAGGCAAGTAGCTGAAGCATTCTGTAACTTAGTGGTGGCATTCTACTAGAAAGGGGTTATCCGCTGTGAAATATTAACAGCGGGGTGCAACAATATTGAGAGGAGCAATACCCTGAAAATAAGAAGTAAAAAGATAAGAGAACAGAAGCTTACAGCCAAAGCACTGGAAATTAAGGCAACTATATGATACCAGAGGATAGTACACTGCTGTGAAATCTGCGCAATGCACACGGCCGGTGCCTCGTGTATTGCGGACCCGCCATATGCGGGCTGAAATTCGCCCACAGCAGGGCAACGGCCCTTATAGTGAGAGATATAGGAGGAGCAATCCATCAATCATTGAGAATTTTAAAATGTCCTAGCACTTTAGGGCTCTTTCACACTTGCGTTTTTGATTTCCGGCATAGAGTTCCGTCGTCGGGGCTCTATGCCGAAAAAATCCTGATCAGGATTATATTAATGCATTCTGAATGGAGAGAAATCCGTTCAGGATGCATCAGGATGTCTTCAGTTCAGGACCGGAATGTTTTTTGGCCGGAGAAAATACCGCAGCATGCTGCGCTTTTTGCTCCGGCCAAAAATCCTGAACACTTGCCGCAAGGCCGGATCCGGAATTAATGCCCATTAAAAGGCATTAATCCGGATCCGGCCTTAAGCTAAACATCGTTTCGGCGCATCGCCGGATCCGACATTTAGCTTTTTCTGAATGGTTACCATGGCAGCCAGGTCGCTAAAGTCCTGGTTGCCATGGTAAAGTATAGTGGGGAGCGGGGGAGCAGTATACTTACCGCCCGTGCGGCTCCCTGGGCGCTCCAGAGTGACGTCAGGGCGCCCCACGTGCATGGATCATGTGGGGCGCTCTGACGTCATTCTGGTGCGCCCCGGGAGCCGCACAGACTGTAAGTATACTGCTCCCCCACTCCCCACTACTACTATGGCAACCAGGACTTTAATAGCGTCCTGGCTGCCATAGTAACCTCAAAGCATTTTGAAGACTGATCAGGATCCTGAGTAGTCTTCTAATGCTTTAAGGTGACTTCAACAGAGGGTTATAGGCTGTCAGTTTCAAACAACAGCGCCTGAGGCGGAGTGATCTAAAGTGAATGGGATGTAGCAGAGGAAGTAGGTCCGCGCTGTAGGGGCAAGATGCGGTCCTCGTGCGGTTTCTGTGCTGCAGAAAAGTCCCCGTAGTGTCCAGTAAGCAATACCGCAGATGTAGGCTGGTGTCAATTAGTGTGCAGGGTTAGTGCATAGTGTATTCACCTGTATTAGTGGCTGTTCTAATGGACGTCGTCACGTAAGCACGCAGTGTGTGAAACGTAAATACAAAATATCACCACAACGTAATTCAGTCGATACCGCAAAAAGGACTTTCTCACCTATAACTGCATCGCTGAATGCTAAATATATATAGTGATTTTTCTACAGAAATACACCAATAAAGGCTTTAATACATATAACTGCAACAGTGAAGGCTGAATATATTTTTATTTGTCTACGTCACTAAAGGTTTTTCAAGATATACATTTGCCATTCTCTCCTGCACTTATATTACTTTTTCTACTGCTTTACGTCAATAAAGGTTTTTTAAGATATAAGTGCAGCAGCGAATGGATAGTGCATATTTATTTTTCTACTGATATACGTCACTATCCGCTTTCAACAGAAATAACTGCAGAAGTGACCTGAGAATATATTTTTCTTGTTGGACTAAAATAGGCCACTATGCGCTTTCAACAGAAAACTATTAAAGAGTGAAGTGCATATATTTTTATTGTAGTACTCAAGTAGGCCCTGTAAGAGGGCGCAAGGTTCCGTAGTCGACGGAAGGTACTTGTCACCGAGGTTCCTGGCCTCGGTGAGATAAGAGCCGGATTTTTGGTGTGTCAGCAGCAGCTAGTGCTGTTTGACACATTGATATTTAGTATGGCTACAAAGCCGATCTGGTCCGGCTCTTATTGGGAATAGTCAAGTGCTGGGTGGGAGACTATTCCCCACGGTCCAGGCCGGACTTTTTCCGGGCCTATAAAAAGGCAGCCACCTCAGCAGGTGGGGGAGTGATTATCCTGGAAGCTGCTGGTGTTACTGTGGAGCTCTGAAAACAAGAGTGCAAGAGTCTGAAAACAGGCGTGCAGTCTACCTGGAAGCCTCTGGTGGAAACTTTGCGTGGCCGAGCTAACTGCCAGGTGTAAACTAACACCGACCACTCAGATGACCTTGCTGTGGGACTGATGTTTTTGCCTTGTCTTTTGCCTCGTGTGAACAAGCACTAAGACTGTTTCTGTTTTGCCTCGTGTGAACAAGCACTAAGACTGTTTTTGTGTTGCTGAGTGTGAATAAAACACTTCTGCTTTACCCAGAGAACTGTGTACCTTGTCTTTATACTGCGTCCGCAAGCCTGTCTACCAGAGCAATTCCCCACATTTGGTGTCGGATGCGGGCATGCGCAGTGAGGCTGGCCTGAACGCCGAAAGTTTTTGTTTGTTGCTGTGTTGGACTGCATGGCATATATCAGGCCTGCAAGTTTTATGGTTCCTGACAAGATGGAGGAGGCCATTAAGCACCTGATTCAGAGTAATCTACAGCAACAACAGGCTTTGCAGGCTCAGAGGGAAAGTAATGAGCTACAGCAAAAAAGACATGAGGAGGCTATGTGTGCACAGCAGCAGACGAACAATCTCCTAATGCAGCAGCTGATAGCCGTGCAGGAGTCAGTGCGAACGTCCCAGCAAGGACTTGCCCTGTGTCCCAGCAAGGCCCCGACTGTGTCTTCCACCTGGGACAAAGTCCGATCCGCCCTGAGGAAAATGGGTCCGGAAGACGTTATAGAGGCATTCCTGACAGTGTTCGAAAGACCTGCGGAGCAAGAGAGGCTGCCTTGGAGCAATGGGCTGAGGTGGTGGTGCCTTTTCTGGTGGGGGACGCCCAAAAGGCCTATTTTGACCTCAGCTGCGAGGAGGCAAAGGACTATGAGAGGCTAAAAGGTGAGGTGTTGGCCAGGCTGGGGGTAAACACCTACAGTATGTGTGAGCGCACAGAGTGTGTCAGTGGGTGTTTTCCGAGTCCCGAACCGTCCGGTCACAAGCCTATGACTTACTTTACCTAGTGAAAAAATGGCTCCAGCCTGAACTGTTGAGCCCTTCTCAGATGGTTGAAAGGGTCGTGGTCGACAGGTTTGTGCGTACCCTCCCGAGAGCTATACAGCGCTGGGTGGGACAAGGCGATCCAGGCAACCTGGAACAACTGGTTAGCCTGGTGGAGAGGTATATGGCCACTCAGGATTTATTGAGGGACTCTGCGGTACTACCAAAGTCACGTCAGCCCCAGTTGCCGACCCAGTGTCCTGGAAAAGGGATCCTACCTCATAAGGAGGGGAGTGGATCTCCAGTCCGTGGGAGGAATACACTGGGGAGGAGGGTGGCTGCGGGGGTCAGATGTTGGTATTGTCAGGACTGGGGACATGTGGCCGCCAACTGCCCTAGGGCACCCGAACCCATGGACTGCGGGTTCGCTCGCCGGTCCTCTCTTTTTGCCCAACCAGTGTATATAGCTGACCCCCTGCTGGCTGCGGACACCCCTCCGATGTGTGACATCATGGTTAATGGACACTCTGTGCAGGCCCTGCTGGACTCTGGGAGCCTGGTAACTCTGGTCCATGAGTCGTTGGTAACGGAAAAACTCCCAGAAAGGCGAACCCTTACCATCGTCTGTATACATGGGGATCGCCGGGAGTATCCCACCACTAAGGTTACCCTGACGGTGGGTGGGAAAGAGGTACCACATGTCGTGGGAGTGGGGAGACAGCTCCCTTATGCTGCAATATTGGGGAGGGACTTTCCCCTGTTCTGGACTTTGTGGAGGAACGGGTTGCCTACCTGTGGGGAAGAAAAATGTCCGGGTCCCGAACCCGAGGATCCTGAGGCAGAGGCACCAGCGGTAGGGGTGACCACTACTTCTGTGATAGAGGAGGAGACAACCCCACTGAGTGTACTGGTGGGAGACATGGATGACTTGCCACTAAGGATTCCATGGCAAGCAAAACACATAATGTTAGAGAATCCCTTAAGGTTAAGAATGTGGCTGATCCCAATCAAGAGTGCAAGTAACAGATATTGGTTCATCACATGATCCTGTAATTCGTGCAGGCACCACCAATAATTGTTTCTGGACCTTAGATAATGTTGTCTAAACAGCGATCTGCTGCCAAGAGACAAGGATTTTGTATGGGGGCGAGGGACCAGGAAAATGCAGCAGTCTCCTTCACTGAGTGAGCAGCCGACTGTCAGGCCTGTCTAAACCCGCCTTTACTGCAGGCAACAGTTACACATTACTTACTACAGAAACGATTTTATTTATATGGCCTGTAATAAGGACACAATAAAGCACATGAGTGAGCTGTGTGAGAGGGTTCATATAGCACCAGCAATTAATTATGAAAATTCTTAATTTAGTATTCTAGGTGGGCTGGTCCTGTGGTAGAGACTAAGGGACAGAATATGCTGTGCTGCTTGAGAAGGGTGGAAATGGGAGTTACCTTGTTTTTGCTCTCAAGGGTGTGAATAGAATGAATATTGAGATTTGTTTTTCTCTTTCTTTCTTACTTGGTGATATAGCCTAATTTTATGAAGTGACCCCTTATGACTGCTTTATGGAAGTTCCGAAGAGTTAGTGGACAGGAAACCGAACCCACAATATAGAAAAAAAACTCACGTAAGGCCACCTTAAGTTGATTGGAGTATGAGGGATGTGACATTAAGAATGCGTTATTATGCCATAAGGCCGGATTAGGAATAGGTTGGGTCTTATTAATGGAAAAAGTAATTGCAGTATGGTCTGACCACTTAATTAGTCCTATTGAGGAATCGATAGCCAAGGAAAGCAGGGATTGACCAACCAGAAAGAGATCAATCCGCGACTATGATCTATGCGCAGCTAAGAAGAATGTGTAATTGCTCTCTGTAGTAGGATGTATCCGCCAATCATCAAAAAGCTCCTTAGTGTGGGACCTCTAGAGTTGTGATGTGAGATAATATCTAATTGTATATTGTGGACCATATTAAAGTCGCAACAGAGTATCAAATGACCCTGCTGGACCTTGCCTATTTTATCCCAGAGTTTTCTGAGGAAACTCAATTAGTGTGGTTTGGCATCATATAAAGCTGCTATAGTATACAAAATATTAAGCTGACAAAAATGGGCAATATATTGTTCATTATTATCAATTACAGATGTTACAGGGGTATAAGCCAAGGTATCTCTGAACGTCAAAAGAAACCCTCTTTGCTTCTTCACAAAATGTGATTGGAGAATCACAGGAAATTTATAGTGGTGTACTCAGAGGCTTTTCCAGAATATGTGTCTCCTGAGCACACAATATATCCCCTTTTAGTTCCTTCACTTTCCTCCACATATATGACCTATTTAGGCATTAACAAAGATTAACTTAAAAACCATGAAAGCTAATAGCCAAAAGCTTTCGTCAAGCCGCCAGACTTGCAAGAGGAAGGGGGGCCCTCTGTCCCACGCCCGTCGGCTCCATAAGTGTCACTCCACCATGTACACACAAACCCCAACCAGACAGGAGTCCCTGAGAACAAAATAAGGAAAAGCTGTGGAAAACCGGATAACAGAAACCAAAAAGAACAGAAAACAAGCAGCAAAAATAGCCACTGTAGTAAAATGAAATAAGTCTTTTGGATCACACTGCAACTCATGGTAGTCAATCCCACAAATGCGCCTTCAGTTGTAGTCTGAACAGTCTCAATTCTTAATGCCATGGTTTGCCTTTACCGTTTGCCACTCTATTTTCCATAGGTTAAGGTTAACCAGGATGGGTCTGCTGATATGCCAAAATGGAGCCAATAGTTTGCACTGCTTGAGTGTGGCTGCAGACAGATCTGCAAACAATTTGATGTTCTGGAATGGAGCAGGGCGATCACCTTTCTTCCTTGTCACCTCCAGTAGTTGCTCTTTTATATGGAAAAATGCATCCTTGCTACGACATCCCTTGGGGGAGCACCATATATCTTCAGAGATCCTGCTAAATTTAATATGGTTTTGATGGGAACAATTCTCTAGATTACGGGTGAGTGAATTTACCTTCAGATCCAAGATCCTAAGTCCATGCGTTTCCCAACTTCGTTTTAATGCCTTACAGACACCAAATATGAAGGTTTGCCCCTAAAGAAGCTGGAGCGAAACCCAGGTCGGCATATCTGGACTTTTGGTGATGATCAATTTTATATGCTGTTGAGAAAGTTTTATCCTGTTAATTAATAAAGTGTCCTTGTTTGTTATATCTTATGTTGTGGACCTTCACTATATATTTTTCTTATTGATGGTTTTGCACGAAGATGCTTTTCTGCTGTTGATGGTGCTCCATTGAAAGAGTGACAGAACAAACTTGGAAGGAGGATTAGACCATGAAAAGAGATAAGGAAAAGATGCTGGATTCACAGAGAAGAGAATATACTTACCTTGTAGAGACCGCTGCAGAGAGAATCGTTGTGGATCCGGTGATATTTTGTATTGTGACAGCCCTATAAAACTCTTAACCCACGCGGTCTCTGTCATTGTCCTGTGAACTGAGCATAGAGAGACATGTGGAAAGCGCTCATGCTCTAGGAACAGTGTTGCTGGCAAAATGATTAATAGAAGAATTATTAATAGAAGAATATTGGAGAGAAAAATGCAGAGAAATTTCTTTTGTGTCCGAGAATATGGATCCGGCACTATTGACTTGGATCCGAGAATATGGTTTCGGCACATTGTATTTCATGCCGGACCCATCTTGCTCCGCATCCCATGCACACAAAAACTCAGCTTTTTTCTGCAGCATTTTTCTGTCTGGCATGGGAACACAACCAAACGGAACGGAATGCATTCTGGTGCATTCCATTCCGTTCAGTTAAGTTTTGTCCCCTTTGACAATGAATGGGGGAAAAACGAAAATCGTATGATGGATCTCAATGCCAGAAAGGAAAACGCAGATGTTAAAGTAGCTGATTCTGTGTCGGTTTTATTTAGTGATTTCTACGTTTACTTATTCCTACATCAGCTGTAAATGTAATTCAATACCAATAAGATGGAAGCCTTTAATTTATTCCACTGCCAGCATGCCAACCAATACCATCCAGTCTGCACCCCTTATGGGGAGCTAGGTCTTAATGATGACATCCTCATCTTTGCTGGCTTTACTTTTTCCAAGTCTCTATGTCCTAGAAAAGGCAGCAAGATGCAGAAAGAGGAGGAGGTGGATGTTGCTGATTACATATTCTCATCGATATTAGATGATATGCAAAAGGAAGAAAAGCAGATGGCAGAAGCAGGGCTCCCACCTGTAGGGCAAGAGAGCCCTGGGGTTGGAGATAGAAGTGGGGGCAGCTGCTGTTTAAAGGTGCATTAAAGGTGCTGCACGGCCATTAACAATGAAGACCAACTATACAGTGCGGTCTTCATTATTGAATAAAAGGCAGATGCAGGCTAATTAGCCGTGCTGTTATTTACCGAAACAGGGACACGCCGCGTGGCCGTACCCTAGGGTAGAGTAGTCTAAGTATTAGAAAATGTGGTGTTCTGTTTAACAAGCAGGATATGCTCAACCCATATGCAGTTGTGCATGTATATAGGGGAGCACATGTGCTCCCCTATATACATGCACAACTGCATATGGGTTGAGCATATCCCGCTTGTTAAACACCACACCACGTTTTCTAATGGTTTGTATAATATGTTTGGAGGTGTATAAACTCCAATTTAAATGTGCCTGCTTTTCAGTTACAGGCTACATTCAGGTGCTCTTGGTAGGCTCTGGGCCATATCAGCCGGTCTCGGGTGGGGCTCACAGGCACCTCCCACCTCCCATTGCAAGCATAGTTACATGCTGGAGGTCACTGGTGAGCTGTTTGTGAGTCAGGCCTTACGCTCCCGTAATGCCCAACGGCCCCTGGTATCGCCCATACGGCAAAGGTAGGTTGAGTGGTAGGGCCTCAGGCTACTTGAGAGACCTTGACGTGGTGTCCGAGCTTAAGACATGTCCTCCTAGTAGGATAAGTCGAACTAACCTCTCAATTTTAACATCAGTGTGAGGGTTTAGTATTGCCGCAGAGTGCACCTGCCTTTGCTATGGTTATGTTTTACAGTAGTCTAAGTATACCTGATTTATAGTGATTCATGAAAAATTAATTGGTAACAAATCAAATTTATTTTCAAAATTTGGCAAAGCTGCTGAATCAAATTTTTCACAACTTCGCTCATCTCTAGACATGAGCATATACATGTGTCTAAATGCAACAAGGGTATAAATATATAATAAGAGATATAGGCTTTGAGATCAATGTGGACTTTGTACACTAGGGGGAAATTTATGAAACAGAATTAAATAAAATCTGTCTTTGTTAGCTATGGCAAACAATCACAGTGCAGATATGAAAGCTGTGCTATGACTGGCTACTATGGGCTACAATGACAGTTTTCAACACAAAGTATAACTGTATTTGTGCCTGTAATTGTGAAAATGCTAATTTAAGGAGATCGAAATTTTGTGACCTTTTTAGTAAGTGGAAACATATATCTGGAAAAATCCTGCCAGAACATGTAAGCTTCATCGACACAGAATGGAGTTTTTTTTAAGGGAAAAACATATAAATACACCTACATACTGCGGGCTCAATGACCAAAGCAAAACAAATGGGTGTTACATCCCTATTAGAGTTGAGCGAACACCTGGATGTTCGGGTTCGAGAAGTTCGGCCGACCTTCACGAAAATGTTCGGGTTGGGGATCCGAACTTGACCCTGAACCCGAACCCCATTGAAGTCAATGGGGACCCAAACTTTTGGGCACTTAAATGGCTGTAAAATAGCCCAGGAAAGGGCTAGAGGGTTGCAAAAGGCATCAAAATGTAGGTAAATGCCCTGCAAACATATATGGATAGGGAAATTACTTAAAATAAAATAAAATACAGAAAAATAATAAATAAACATTCTAAACTTGAGCCCAAGTGAGTGACAGTGGCACCTGTCACCCAGCCAACAGACGATGTGGCAGCAACGCCACCACATCTGTCATTGTCACCAAGCATCTCCACCAAATCCCATGGAAGTGTTCAGCTATCAGCTGTCCATCTCCCAAACACTGAAGAGAAAAAGAAATAGAAAGAGGAAGTACCCCCCCCCCCTACTCATGGCTCTGAATGCATTATTTTAAACTTCCTGGTCCTTTGAAATGCTGTCATTCTGTCTGGTGGACAGTTTTAAAAACCTTATGGCGGTGGCTGTCCCACAGTACGTGTATCCCAGCCGCCGCTACTTTTGCAGGCGAGCCATCCCTTCCCTGCACAACCAAGTGGCGGACAAAATCAAGTGTGCACTGTGCAATGCTATCTGTGGCAACGTCCACATACCCAACTGCACAGTGTGTAAATGTAGCGGCTAGCCCAGAGGCGGATAGCATTTTTGAGAATGTCCTTCTGCCCCCGAGGATTGCTGGGCATTTCTCTTTGTATCCTGTTACCTCCTCCTATTCGGCTTCCTCCTCCTCTACCACCTGCTCATCCGCTCAACGTAACACCTTCACCACCCACAGCAGCACAGCCAGGGGGAAACAACAGCAACAGTTTTAAAACTTGTGTGTTTGTGGGACAAACACCGCACCGCGCAGGAGCTGTGGACAGGCATGGAACAACAGACCGATCATTGGTTGGTGCCACTGAGCCTCCAGCCTGGCCTGGTGTTGTGCGCTAATGGGTGAAATATACTAGCAGGTCTGGGCCTAGCCAGTTTGACGCACATCCCCTCCCTGCTAGTGTTGAGCGAACAGTTCGAGCATTTTCAAAAAAGTTCGGGTTCGGGTCTGTTGTTCGGCGATTTCCTTCCGCTTTCTGAAGGGCTGCACAGCAGCCAATCAACAAACATTTTACTTCTTGCCCTAAGAAGCCATCACAGCCATGCCTACTAATGGCATGGCTGGGATTGGCAAAGTGCAGCATGTGACCCAGCATCTATTTAAGCTGGAGTCACGTAGCGCCGCACGTCACACTGCCCTGATTAGTGTAGGGAGAGGACACAGCTTCTGTGAGGGCGAGATTAGGCAGGGAAAAGTCAGCAACAGCACCTAATGAACTGATCGATCTACAGCTGTGAATGATTCAACTTCTGCTAGTTAATTGCTCACTGGTTTTTAGGCTGCACAGAGCGTTTTTCTGTCACTTTTTCCTGGGGTGATCGGCGGCCATTTTGTGACTTGTAGTGCACGAGAACAAGCTGCCACCAAGTCCATCAATCCATCAATACTATTTTTTATTTTTTTTTGCTATATCCTACATCAGGAGCTTGGATGTGCTTATTGCCACCCCTAGAAACTCAGGATAGCAATTTCTATATTTTATTAAGGGGTTAAATACAATTGCCAAAAAAACAATCCCCTAAATCTGGTGTTCCAGCTTTGGCTAGCCAAGTGTAATACTGTCTGCTGTCTGGCAAAGGATAGATTATTTTCTGTGGTGAAATTCAATTACCAAAATAGCAATAACTTGAATCTGGTGTCCCAGCACTTGGTGGCAAAGTATAATAGTGTCCGCCAAAACATATATTTTTTGTTCTGGGGTGAAATTCAATTGCCAAAATAGCAATACCCTGAATCTGGTGTCCCAGCACTGGCTGGCACAGTATAATAGAGTCCGCCAAAACATATAATTTGTTCTGGGGTGAAATTCAATTGCCAAAATAGCAATACCCTGAATCTGGTCTTCCAGCAGTTGCAGGCCTAGTTTAAATCTGTCCGTAACAGGGTATATTTTGTTCTGGGGTGAAATTCCATTGCCAAAATAGTAATACCCTGAATCTGGTGTCCCAGCAATGGCTGGCAAAGTATAATAGTGTCCGCCAAAAAAAAAACATTTTGTTCTGGGGTGAAAATCAATTGCCAAAATAGCAATACCCTGAATCTGGTGTTCCAGCAGTTGCAGGCCTAGTTTAAATCTGTCTGTAACAGGGTATATTTTCTTCTGGGGTGAAATTCAATTGCCAAAATAGCAATAACCTGAATCTGGTGTTCCAGCTGTTGCAGGCCTAGTTGAAATCTGTCCGTAACAGGGTATAATTTGTTCTGGGGTGAAATTCCATTGCCAAAATAGCAATACCCTGAATCTGGTGTCCCAGCACTGGCTGGCAAAGTATAACAGTGTCCGCCAAAACATATATTTTGTTCTGGATGAAATTCACTTGCCAAAATAGCAATACCCTGAATCTGGTGTTTCGGCAGTTGCAGGCCTAGTTTAAATCTGTCTAACAGGGTATATTTTGTTCTGGGGTTAAATTCCATTGCCAAAATAGCAATACCCTGAATCTGGTGTCCCAGCACTGGGTGGCAAAGTATAATAGAGTCCACCAAAACATATAATTTGTTCTGGGGTGAAATTCAATTGATAAAATAGCAATACCCTGAATCTGGTCTCCAGCAGTTGCAGGCCTAGTTTAAATCTGTCTGTAACAGGGTATATTTTGTTCTGGGGTGAAATTCCATTGCCAAAATAGCAATACCCTGAATCTGGTGTCCCAGCACTGGCTGGCAAAGTATAACAGTGTCCGGCAAAACATATATTTTGTTGTGGGTTAAATTCAATTGCCAAAATAGCAATACCCTGAATCTGGTGTTCCAGCAGTTGCAGGCCTAGTTTAAATCTGTCCGTAACAGGGTATATTTTCTTCTGGGGTGAAATTCAATTGCCAAAATAGCAATACCCTGAATCTGGTGTCCCAGCACTGGCTGTCAAATTATAATAGTGTCCGCCAAAACATATATTTTGTTCTGTGGTAAAATTCACTTGCCAAAATAGCAATACCCTGAATCTGGTGTCCCAGCACTGGCTGGCAAAGTATAATAGTGTCCGTCAAAACATATATTTTGTTCTGGGGTGAAATTCAATTGCCAAAAAAGCAATACCCTGAATTTGGTGTCCCAGCAATGGCTGGCAAAGTATAATAGTGTCCGCCAAAAAAAAACATTTTGTTCTGGGGTAAAATTCAATTGCCAAAATAGCAATACCCTGAATCAGGTGTCCCAGCACTGGCTGGCAATGTATAATAGTGTCCGCCAAAACATATATTTTGTTCTGGGGTGAAATTCAATTGCCAAAATAGCAATAACCTGAATCTGGTGTTCCAGCAGTTGCAGGCCTAGTTTAAATCTGTCCGTAACAGGGTATATTTTGTTCTGGGGTGAAATTCCATTGCCAAAATAGCAATACCCTGAATCTGGTGTCCCAGCACTGGCTGGCAAAGTATAACAGTGTCCGGCAAAACATATATTTTGTTGTGGGTTAAATTCAATTGCCAAAATAGCAATACCCTGAATCTGGTGTTCCAGCAGTTGCAGGCCTAGTTTAAATCTGTCCGTAACAGGGTATATTTTCTTCTGGGGTGAAATTCAATTGCCAAAATAGCAATAACCTGAATCTGATGTTCCAGCAGTTGCAGGCCTAGTTGAAATCTGTCCGTAACAGGGTATATTTTGTTCTGGGGTTAAATTCCATTGCCAAAATAGCAATACCCTGAATCTGGTGTCCCAGCACTGGCTGGCAAAGTATCATAGTGTCCGCCTAAACATATATTTTGTTCTGGGCTCAAATTCAATTGCCAAAATAGCAATAACCTGAATCTGGTGTTCCAGCAGTTGCAGGCCTAGTTTAAATCTGTCCGTAACAAGGTATATTTTGTTCTGGGGTTAAATTCCATTGCCAAAATTGCAATACCCTGAATCTGGTGTCCCGGCACTGGCTGGCAAAGTATAATAGTGTCTGCCAAAACATATATTTTGTTCTGGGGTGAAATTAATTTGACAATATAGCAATACCCTGAATCTGGTGTTCCAGCTGTTGCAGGCCAAGTGTTAATCTGTCCGTAAATGGGTATTTTACACTCAAGGTGTATATACAAGTGCTGAGAGGGTCATCCTCAATAACTTCACACGCTACCGTGCATCTCCCATTGTATTTCTGTCCGTTAAATGGTATATTACACAAAGTGTTAAAATACAATTGCTGAAGGCATAATCCTACATATTTTTTCACACTTTACTGTGTATCTCCAAGTGTAAATCTGTCCATAAAAGGATACCTTTCATCCAGGGCCTAAATACTAGCCCTAAAAGAGATATTCCACTAAATCAGTGGTTACTGCTGTGCCTGGATTAGTGTAATACGCTACATAAATAAATAGGCAGATAGTGTTAGTTGCCTGTAAAAAAAAAAAGGACTGAATTTGAATTCAATACGTTGGGCCAAATATTTTTTTTCTTATTGTGGTGCTTGGTGAACGGTAACAATGAGGAAAACATCTAGTAAGGGACGCGGTCGTGGTGGTGTTATTGTACCCTCTGGTTCTGGGAGAGGACGTGGCCATTCTGCCACACGTCCTAGTGAACCGACTACCTCAGGTTCCAGTACCCGCCAGAATTTACAGCGATATTTGGTGGGGCCCAATGCAGTTCTAAGGATGGTAAGGCCTGAGCAGGTACAGGCGCTAGTCAATTGGGTGGCCGACAGTGGATCCAGCACGTTTACAACATTATCTCCCACCCAGTCTTCTGCAGAAAGCGCACAAGAGGCGCCTGAAAACCAAGCCCATCAGTCTGTCACATCACCCCCATGCATATCAGGGAAACTGTCTGAGCTTCAAGTTGTGCAGCAGTCTCTTATGCTGTTTGAAGACTCTGCTGTCAGGGTTTACCAAGGGAATCCACCTAGCCCTTCCCCAGTGGTGGAAGACATAGAATGCACCGATGCACAACCACTGATGTTTCCTGATGATGAGGACATGGGAATACCACCTCTTCGGAGTCCGCACGACTCTGATGATGACGAAATACAGGTGCCAACTGCTGCGTCTTTCTGCAGTGTGCAGACCGAACAGGAGGTCAGGGAGGAAGACTGTGTGGAAGACGATGCAGGGGACGATGAGGTCCCACATGGAATGAAGGTCGTGCCACTGACTTTAATCGTTCAGAGGAAGAGGCAGTGGTGAGACCGAGCCAACAGCGTAGCAAAAGAGGGAGCAGAGGGTCAAAGCAGAACAGCCGCCGCCAAGAGAGTTCGCCTGCTACTGGCCACCGCCACCAGGGACCGAGCACCCCAAAGGCAGCTTCAAGGAGTTCCCTGGCATGGCACTTCTTTAAACAATGTGCTGACGACAAGACCCAAGCGGTTTGCACGCTGTGCCATCAGAGCCTGAAGCGAGGCATTAACGTTCTGAACCTTAGCACAACCTGCATGACCAGGCATCTACATGCAAAGCATGAACTGCAGAGGAGTAAACACCTTAAAAGCAAGGAACTCACTCTGGCTCCCCCTGCTCCCTCTTATGCTGCTGCCTCGGCCTCTTCCTCCGCCTCGGGAGGAATGTTGGCACCTGCCGTCCACCAAACAGAGGATGTGCCACCGACAACACCACCTGCGTCACCAAGCATCTCCACCTTGTCACACAGCAGCGTTCAGCTCTCCATCTCACAAACCTTGGAGAGAAAGCGTAAATTCCCACATAGCCACCTGGGCCTAAATGCCAGCATTTCTAAACTACTGGCCTTTGAAATGCTGTCATTCAGGCTGGTGGACACAGACAGCTTCAAACAGCAGATGTTCATGGCTGTCCGACAGTATGTTGTTCCCAGTCGCCACTACTTCTCCAAGACAGCCGTGCCTTCCCTGCACAACCAAGTATCCGATAAAATCAAGTGTGCACTGCGCAATGCCATCTGTGGCAAGGTCCACCTAACCACAGATACGTTGACCAGTAAGCAAGGCCAGTGACTCTATATCTCCCTAACTGCACACTGGGTAAATGTAGTGGTGGCTGGGCCCCAGGCGGAGAGTTCCTTGGCGCACGTCCTTCCGCCACCAAGGATCACAGGGCATCATTCTTTGCCTCCTGTAGCCTCCTCCTCCTACTCGGCTTCCTCCTCTTCTGCTTCCACCAGCTCATCCAGTCAGCTACACACCTTCACCACCAACTTCAGCACAGCCTGGGGTAAACGTCAGCAGGCCATTCTGAAACTCATGTGTTTGGGGGACAGGGCCCACACCGCGCAGGAGTTGTGGCGGGGTATTGAACAACAGACCGACGAGTAGTTTCTGCCGGTGGGCCTCAAGCCCGGCCTGGTGGTGTGCGATAATGGGCGAAATCTCGTCGCAGCTCTTGGACTAGCCGGTTTGACACACATCCCTTGCCTTGCACATGTGCTGAATTTGGTGGTGCAGAAGTTCATTCACAAGTACCCCAACATGTCAGAGCTGCTGTATAAAGTGCCGGCCGTCTGTGCGCGTTTCCGGCGTTCACATCCTGCCGCAACTCGCCTGTCTGCGCTACAGCGTAACTTCGGCCTTCCCGCTCACCGCCTCATATGCGACGTGCCCACCAGGTGGAACTCCACCTTGCACATGCTGGAGAGACTGTGCGAGCAGCAGCAGGCTATAGTGGAGCTTCAGCTGCAGCACGCACGCGTCAGTCACACTGCGGAAAAGCACCACTTCACCACCAATGATTGGGCCTCCATGCGAGACCTGTGTGCCCGGTTGCGCTGTTTCGAGTACTCCACCAACATGGCCAGTGGCGATGACACGGTTATCAGCGTTACAATACCACTTCTGTGTCTCCTTGAGAAAAAGGGCGATGATGGAAGAGGAGGTGGCCCAGGAGGAGGAGGAGGATGAGGGGTCATTTTTAGCACTTTCAGGGCAGTCTGTTAGAAGTGGCTCAGAGGGAGTTTTCTTGCAACAGCAGAGGCCAGGTACAAATGTGGCCAGCCAGGGCCCACTAGTGGAGGACGAGGAGGAGGTGGAGGAGGATGAGGATGAAGCAGGTTCACAGCGGGGTGGCACCCGACACAGCTCAGGCACATCACTGGTGCGTGGCTGGGGGGATACGGAGGACGATACGCCTCCCACAGAGGACAGCTTGTCCTTACCTCTGGGGATCCTGGCACACATGAACGACTACATGCTGCAGTGCCTGCGCAACGACAGCAGAGTTGCCCACATTTTAATGTGTGCGGACTACTGGGTTGCCACCCTGCTGGATCCCCGATACAAAGACAATGTGCCCACCTTACTTTCTGCACTGGAGGGTGATAGGAAGATGCGCGAGTACAAGCGTACGCTGCTAGATGTGCTCCTGAGAGCATTCGCAAATGTCACAGGGGAACAGGTGGAAGCCCAAGGAGAAGGCAGAGGAGGAGCAAGAGGTCGCCAGCGCAGCTGTGTCACGGCCAGCTCCTCTGAGAGCAGGGTTAGCATGGCAGAAATGTGGAAAAGTTTTGTCTCCACGCCACAGCTAACTGCACCACCATGGTTGAACAGTACGTCTGC
Organism: Bufotes viridis; assembly: GCA_033119425.1. Classification (NCBI taxonomy): domain Eukaryota; kingdom Metazoa; phylum Chordata; class Amphibia; order Anura; family Bufonidae; genus Bufotes; species Bufotes viridis. The sequence continues at coordinate 237,130,551 of CM065590.1, forward strand.
ACACCCCTCCACGTACTGACTGATGGTCCGGCCCCATTCAATTTCTGGGTCTCCAAATTGTCCACGTGGCCAGAGTTAGCATTTTATGACTTGGAGGTGCTGGTCTGCCCAGCGGCCAGCATTTTGTCTAAACGTGTATTCAGCACGGCAGGGGGCGTCATTACTGACAAACGCAGCCGCCTGTCCACAGCCAACGTGGACAAACAGACGTTCATAAAAATGAACCAGGCATGGATCCCACAGGACCTGTCCCACCCTTGTGCAGAATAGACATTTATAACTGCCTCCCCCTCAACCATGTATTCTTGTACTCCGGGGCACTTCTTTATTGAATCCTCCTTTTTTTAACTTTACCATGATCTTGTGGTGCAACCCAAAGTTGAATGAACCTCTCCTCAATCTGGGCGCCGGGGCCTAAATAACTGAAAGTGGCCTGTTACAATGGAGGGTGACATGAAGCCTGAACCTCTGCCATGCGACCTCTCTCCCCTGTCTGGGTGCCGTGGGCTAAATAACTGAAAGTGGCCTGTTACAATGGAGGGTGACATGAAGCCTGAACCTCTGCCATGCGACCTCTCTCCTCTGTCTGGGTGCCGTGGGCTAAATATCTGGAAGTGGCCTTCTCCAGTGGTGGGTGACATGACGCATGATTCCTTGCTGTGGGACCTCTCTCCTCTGTCTGGGTGCTGGGGCCTAAATATCTGGAAGTGGCCTTCTCCAGTGGTGGGTGATATGATGCCTTATTTCTTGCTGTGGGACCTCTCTCCTCTGTCTGGTTGCTGGGGCCAAAATAACTGAAAGTGTCCTTCTCCAGTGGTGGGTGATATGACGCCTTATTCCTTGCTGTTGGATCTCTCTCCTCTGTCTAGGTGCTGGGGCCGAAATAACTGAAAGTGGCTTTCTCCAGTGGTGGGTGATATGACGCCTTATTCCTTGCTGTGGGACCTCTCTCCTCTGTCTGGGTGCTGGGGCCTAAATAACTGAAAGTGGCCTTCTCCAGTGGTGGGTGAAATGACGCATGATTCCTTGCTGTGGGACTGCTCTCCTCGGTCTGGGTGCTGGGCCAAAATAACTGAAAGTGGCCTTCTCCAGTGGCGGGTGAAATGAGGCATGATTCCTTGCTGTGGGACCTCTCTCCTCTGTCTGGGTGCTGGGTCCGAAATAACTGAAAATGGCCTTCTTCAGTGGTGGGTGATATGACGCACGATTCCTTGCTGTGGGACCTCTCGCCTCTGTCTGGGGCCAAAATAACTGAAAGTGGCCTTCTCCAGTGGTGGGTGATATGACGCATAATTCCTTGCTGTGGGACCGCTCTCCTCTGTCTGGGTGCTGGGGCCGAAATAACTGAAAGTGGCCTTCTCCATTGGTGGGTGATGTGACGCCTTATTCCTTGCTGTGGGACCTCTCCCCTCTGTCTGGGTGCTGGGGCTTAAATAACTGAAAGTGGCATTCTCCAGTGGTGGGTGATATGACGCCTTATTCCTTGCTGTGGGACCTCTCTCATGAGTCTGGGTGCTGGAGCAGAAATAACTGAAAGTGGCCTTCTCCAGTGGTGGGTGATATGACGCATGATTCTCTGCTATGGGACCTCTCTCCAATTGATATTGGTTAATTTTTATTTATTTTATTTTATTTTAATTCATTTCCCTATCCCCATTTGTTTGCAGGCCTCTAGCCCTTTTGCATCCCTCTAGCCCTTTCCTGGACTATTTTACAGCCTTTTTAGTGCCCAAAAGTTCGGGTCCCCATTGACTTCAATGTGGTTCGGGTACGGGATAAAGTTCGGGTCAAGTTCGGATCCCGAACCCGAACATTTTCGGGAAGTCACATGTGCTGAATTTGGGGTGCAGAAATTCCTAAACACCAGACAGTGAAAATCAATTCAGTTAAAGTATAACTGTCAAATTTTTTTTTCCCATATTTTGATAAAGGTGATTAATATCACCTTAGTGGCCATCTTTAAATTTTAATTTAATACTTTCTAAACCCTTTAAATCATCTATTTAGTCCCAATAGCGCCTATTCTAACCTTACATTAAAACAGGGTTGCTAGGAGAGGTCCGTCACTTTCTTGGCTGGTTGGAGGACGGGAGACGCACCAGCAGGCAGTGCGTGCGCGTTCACGTTCATTTCAGGAAGTGAGAGTGCTGTACTGCTATCACCTCAGGAGTCCCGGCATCTTTCTATTAAAGGTACCTGAGCACCCCAAGCACACAGTTTGAAAAACAAAACACACACATAGCGCCTTTATATATATATATTTACCCTCTTAAGGACCGATTTCTGCATTTCCTGATACCCGCTGTCACGGACGGAAGGGATCAGAAAATGCAGAAATCGATCCTTAAGAGGGCATATATATTTCAGAAAACTTATTTATGCCACACATTGTCATTTTTAAACAATGTCCCGGCCCCCCCCCCCCGCAATCCTGACTGTTATGGTGGGCGGTGCAGCGGGCGGAGCAGCGGGCGGGGGGAAAGGGAGTTGCGGTATGTGCGGGAGGCCCTGTTCTGATCCCGGTTGCGGTGACTGCGGGAATCAGAATCTTATATATGCCCCACATTCTCATTTTTAAACCCCCCCCCCCTGCAGCCCTGACTGTAGCGGTATCGGGGAGTAGCGGTATCGGGAGGCGGGTGGTGCGGCATGTGGGATCGCAATTGCGATCCCCCACCCGCCTCCTCTGAAGTTTCCCTGGTGGTCCAGTGGTTATAGCAGAGTGTCAGCACATTGCTGACACTCTGCTATAAACGGCTGACATCTGTGCTGTGATGTCAGCCGTTTAACCCCTTCTATGCGCGGTCGGTTCGGACCGCGGCATGGAAGAGGTTAACAGGGAGGGAGCTCCCTCCCTCTCCCATCGGGGGGCTGCTGTGCCTTTGCAGCCTCCCGACAGGATGGGTGGCAGAGGGACAGAGCTCCCCTCCCTCCCCATCACCGCTGCTTAGTTCTGGCAGCGGGTGATGGTTGCCATGGAGACAGGACGCTTTCAGAAGCGTCCTGCTCTCCATGGTGCTGAAAGTGTGAATAGACCTGCTAAAGGCAGGTCTATTCACACTTTGTAAAGTAAAAAATACAGTAAGTACATTATATAGTGTACTTACTGTATTATATAGACACCAGGTCCACTGGATCTTCAAGAACCAGTGGGTCTGGGTCAAATAAAATGTAAAAAAAAGTGAAAAAAAGTAAACATTAAAAAAACACATATCGCTCAATAAAAAACAATAAAAATAAATACACTACACATATTAGGTTTCGCCGGGTCCGTACTGACCTGCTCTATAAAAATATCACATGACCTACCCCTTCAAGTAAATACAGTATTTAAAAAATTAAAAAATGGTGTAAAATAGCTATTTTTTGTCACCTTACATCACAAAAAGTGTAATAGCAAGCAATCAAAAAGGCGTATGCCTCCCACAATAGTGCCAATCAAACCGTCATCTCATCCCGCAAAAAATAAGCCCCTAAATAAGACATTCGCCCAAAAGATTTAAAAAATATCGCTCTCAGACTATGGAGACACTAAAACATTATTTTTTTTTCTAAAATGCGGTTATTGTAATAAAGTAAAATAAATTCAAAAAATATACATATTAGGTATCGCCGCGTCTGGAAAAACCTGCTCTATAAAAATATGACATGATCTAATCCCTCAGGTAAATACTGTAAAAAATAAAATAAAAACAATGTCAAAAATAAACATTTTTGTCACCTCACATTACATAAGGTGTAATAGCAAGCGATCAATAAGTTATATACACCCAAAAATAGTGCCAATCAAACCGTCATCCCATCCCGCAAAAAATAATACTCCACATCGGACAATCGCCCAAAAATAAAAATATATGGCTCTCAGACTATGGAGTCATTAAAAAATGATATTATTGTGTAAAACTTAAAAAAATAAAAATAAATGTATACATATTAGGTATCGCCGCGACCGTAACAACCTGCTCTATAAAAATAAAACATTACCTAAACCCTCAGGTGAACACAGAAAAATTAATTTTATAAATACTGTGTAAAAAGCCATTTTTGTCACCTTACATGACAAAAAGTATAATAGCAAGCGACCAAAATGTCATATGCACCCCAAGATAGTGCCAATCAAACCGTCATCTCATCCTGCAAAAAATTAGCCCCTACATAAGACAGTCACCCAAAAAATAAAAAAAATATGGCTTTTAAAATGTGGAGACACTAAAAAAGTCATTTTTTTTTAAATGCTTTGTTATGAAAATTTTAACCAAAAAACAAAAAAAGTGGTCATATTTGGTATTGTCGCGTCCGTAACAACCAGCTCTATAGAAATAGCACACAATCTAACCTATCAAATAAACGATGAAAATAACAAAAATTAAAGACTGTCCCAAAACAGCAAGTTTTTTTTTAAAACTTTCCATTTTCACGTCCTGACAACTTCCGATCACCGTGGCGCCGCACGCGGTGATCGGAACAGAGTGCCTGCCGAAATAATTTGGCAGGCACTCTGGCACAATGCCTAGAGGGGTCCTGTGACCCCCCCCCACATCGGCGATCACAGCAAACCGCAGGTCAGTTCAGACCTGCGGTTTGCTGCGTTTCCGGGTTATTCGTGTCTCTGGTGACCCGATAACCCGGAATAGGATGGTGATTGGTGGTGTGATAATACACCACCAATCCACATCCTTAGATCCTGTGAGTTGATGGTGACATCACCTCACAGGTTCAAATCTGATTGGCTGCACGGGCAGGCGGGGGTTAACTCCCCCTGCTCTCCTCCTCCATTCGGCCGTTGGAGAGAGGAGAGAGAGCACCCTGCTGCTCATCCTGCACCCTGTTGCCGATCCTGCACCCCTGCCCAGCACCCCCTCTCTAGATCCTCCACAGTGCCATCTGGCACTAAAAGATAGGTTATGGACAGGGTAGGGAAAGATTTAGTTCAGGCAGGGAGACTTTAGGAAAATTCAGTTTTTTGATTATTGCATCACCACAGCTGTGTGACCCTAGACCCCCCAGGGGAGATGCAGCTTGCCCCCTTGCCCCCTTGCCCCCCCCACCCTTTTTTTGGGGGGTACAAGCTTTTTTTTGGCATACGCTGACAGTGGCCGGCACTCTTTAGCGTCCAGCCACTGTTAGTGCATCGCCCACCCCACAGCTGATTAGCGGCGGACATCTGATCAGCGAATTCGATTATTTTTTTCTTTTTCACATTTTTTAGGTCAATTTTTTATTTTTAGTTATTTTTTTTTTCCTGTTAGGTTTAAGGAAAAGTCGGGAACACCCGTGCCCCCACACACACGCACACCTAATAAAGATTTACACGCACGCACACACACGCAGACACACACCCCCCATGGCCCGCCGGACGTTCTCGGCCTAGGAGGCATACAACCTTCTTGCCTCCGAAACTGAGAGCCCCAGTGAGGACGATGATGACACCACGTTCCTATTGTCATCCGCGTCCTCCTCCTCATCAAGCGATGATGAGCCCACAAGGCGGCGGAGATGCCGCCAGGCAGATTAAGGGGACCCCCATGCTAGGGACCCTGTGGCCCGGCCTAGTATGAGCAGCTCTGGGGCTCATACTAGTTTCCCAGCCGACCAGGCCAGTTCACCTGAGCCCCCTGCAGGTGAACGTGCCTGTGTACCCCAGAGAACTTTGAGCCCGCAGTTCCTGATTTTGTTGGTGAATCAGGAATCCAGATTTACACAGTGGGCTTCACTGAATACGACTTTTTTAGTCATTTTTTCAGTGACCAATTGGAAAATCTAATGGTGGAGCAGATGAACCTGTATGCCCAACAGTTCGCTTCTCAACACCCGGGCTCTTTTTTGGCTAGGCCCGGTGGCTGGATGCCAGTCAGTGCAGCTGAGATGAAGACGTCTGTATAAGATACGGCCGGTCATCGATCACTTCGGGGCCCAATTTTTGGAGGCCTACATACCTGGAAGGGAGGTCGCGGTTAATGAGTCTCTCATTGCTTTCAAGGGGAGACTCATTTTTCACCAGTATGTTCCCTCAAAGCGGGCGAGGTATGGCGTGAAGCTGTACAAACTTTGTGAGAGTACCTCAGGGTACACTTACAAGTTTCCTTATGTCCTTATGCTGACCACAATTCACGGTAACGGCATCTCCCCTGTCCCTGTGCGAGGTACCACGGCAACGGTCCTCAAGCTCGATTGTATCGTTGACTACAATCGGCATATGGGAGGAGTTGATCTCTCCTATCAAGTCCTCAAGCCATGTAATGCCAGGCACAAAACCCGGGCTTGGTACAAAAAAGTTGCGGTCTACTTGGTGGAGGTTGCCATGTACAACGCTTTTGTACTGTTCCAGTGCGCTGGCAACACAGGGAAATTCCTGCAATTCTATGAGGCAGTCCTCAAGGCCCTGATCTTTTCTGACCGGGAAAGAGCAGGCCGGAGTACCTTGGAAACTGGAGGTGCCCGGATCGTCCCTGGCCAACACTTTCCAGGTGTGGAAATTCCACCATACTGGAAAGAAGGGACGAACTCAAAAAAAGTGCAGAGTGTGTCACAGGAGGGGGATACAAAAGGACACCACCACTCAGTGTGACACATGCCCCGATCATCCGGGCCTCTGCATTGACGGTTGCTTTAGGAAGTACCACATTTCAATGGAGTACTAAATTTATTACCCCCTTTTCTATTTAGCCACCGACAATCAGATAAAAAGTATAGTTCTCAGACTTGAGACACCCAAAACATTTTTTTCAAAAATGATATATTTTTAATTATTTTATATTTATAAACTAATTAAAAAATTAGACAAATTAGGTATTGCCCCATCCGTAATAATCTCCTCTATAAAAATACCCCGTGACCTAACCCCCCAGATTAACACGGTCCAAAAATAAAATATTAAAAACGGTGCCAAAACCGTAATTTTTGGCACTTTTCAAATTCAATCCGTCTTTACCGGTAAAAAAGCAAGGGTTAACAGCCAAACAAAACTTAATATTTATTACCCTGATACTTCAGTTTACAGAAATGCCACATTTGTGGTCGTAAACTGCTGTATCACTAAAAGGCAGGGCGCAAAAGGAAAGGACCGACATGGTTTCTTGAAGGCCGATTTTGATTGCCTTATTTATTGACACCATGTCCCTTTTGATGCCTCCCCGGATCCACCCCTAGAGTAGAAACTCCCTAAAAGTGACCCCATCTAAGAAACTACACCCCTCAAGGTATTCAAAACTTATTTTATAAACTTTATTAACCCTTTCAGTGTTCCTCAAAAAAAATGGCAAATGGAGATGAGATTTCAGAATTTTAATTTTATGTAACCTTACCTCAAAAAATGTAATATAGAGCAACCCAAAATCATATGTACCCTAAAAATAGTCCTAATAAAACCGCCACCTTATCCCGTAGTTTCCAAAATGGGGTCACTTTTAGGGAGTTTCTACTCCAGGGGGGCATCATGGGGGCTTGAAATAAGTCACTGTGTAAATTAACCGGTACATAAAAATCAGCCTTCCAAAAACTACAGGGCGCGCCTTTCCCTCTACGCCCCGCTGTGTGGCCGTACAGTAGTGTACGACCACATATCGGGTGTTTTTGTAAACGGCAGAGTCAGGGCTATAAAGATACAGTCTTGTTTGGCTGTTAACCCTTGCTTTGTAAGTGGAAAAAATTGGTTAAAATGGAAAATTTCATCTCCATTTGCCAATAACTCTTGTGGAACACCTAAAGGGTTAACATAGCTTGTGAGATCAGTTTTGAATACCTTGAAGGGCGTAGTTTCTAGAATGGGGTAATTTGTGTGTGGTTTCTATTATGTAAGCCTCACAAAGTGACCTCAGACCTGACCTGGTCCCTAAAAAGTAGGTTTGTGACAAATCCTGAAAATTTACAAGATTTGCTTCTAAACTTCTAAGCCTTATAACATCCCCCAAAAAATTAAATGGTATTCCCAAAATGATCAAAACATGAAGTAAACATATGGGGAATGTAAATTAATAATTTTATTCGGTGGTATTTTGTATGTATTATAGAAGTCGAGAAATTGAAACTTTGAAATTTTGCACAACATTTTCATATAAAACCATTTAGTTATAGAAAAATTATATCTTACACTCACACTACCACTTATAGCCAAGATTTTTTTTGCCCTCAGTCACTTCCCTGTCTGTGCCCAACAACTGCGCTGGCAGTTCCGGATTTGCTTCTGAAAAAGAAAGTTACGTCTGTCAAGATCTCTGCCCAGTGCCGTAGCTGTCGCCAGGGAGTCAACTCACATAAGTTAGTCATCTAGCATATAACCTGCTGCTTGCTACCAGTCCAAACTTTCCCTTGTATAATTTAAACATATACCCAACAGTTACAAAATTGATAAATATAACTAAGGGGCTTCTGGAGAAAATTATACATTGGGTTATATAACCAAGGGTTATAGTATACAGTTTATTACACAGGATGTTTTAGTGATTATATTGTTTGATACACTGTCAGGTGTATGAATTATATACTGTATATTGCACTGCACGGTGTAGGGATTAGACTGTAATGTACGGTATGGTAGCAGGAGTTAGGCCGCACGCACACGTCCGTGGACATATGCTTGCTATCTAACTGGTATAGTTGCATGTCTTCTACATGGCTATGTATCCGTCCACCAATTACTATGTGCTGTCCACCTGTGCATTTCGGCATCCCTGCATTTAGTTTTATTTTGGCCAATGTCATAGTCAAAGTTTTAATAACAACATTTTTTTTTTTTAAAGAAACATATGTAAATCTTTACATATATTCTCTTAATATTTTTACATAAAAATGTATTTTTTTTTTTAGAGATAACATGCCCTCTTGTGTGGTTAAAGGGTGTTATTCCGGTCGAAAACAGCGTGACCCTAATGTCATATTACATGTCTTTCCAAAAAACAAAGACATGATACGTGCCTGGCTTCAGCAGACTAAACCAAATTTTGAGAATATTGAAGATTTTGTTGAAAAAATCTATAATAAAAAAAAAATGATCCGTATCGTATGTGTTCTAAACATTTTGCACTCGGTAGTTATGTTGTTGGATCTACACGGAAAATATTACTCAAAGATGCCTTGCCGACTATTTTCATGTCAGATACAACAGTTGTCACAGAAACACATGGAGAACCATCCAGAAAAAGGAAAAAAGTTGCTGAGAGTACTACTGGCAACATATCATCTTGTAATTGTTTTAGGATATGTCCCCATTGTGGAACAAATCTAAAGGATATTGATCCAAATTTAAGTGGACAAATTCACTCTACTTCAATTAAAGAAAAAATAGATAAAATAACTGAAATCGACAAAGCCATATTGAACCGTTATCGACGGAATAAACATACTCAGTGTAGCATACTAAGACCAAAAAAAAGGAAACCACAATCCAAACCTGCTGCACAACAAAAAACGAAGTCTACCGTTAATACTGTTGCCACTGAGAATTTGCCAAGCCCTAGTAACCTTCAACAACCTGTTTTGAAGGCTCCTAACATTCACGATGATAAAGGAAAGTCGTCTAAAATTTCAACTCCGCTAAACACATGTCTAATTTCCGAAACAAGCACCCCAAAACAAAGAGTACCGCAATTGTATTTATCTCCAGTTACTCCATTACGCAATCCGATGTTAATTGACTGTGTTACATCTGATAGTTGTCAGAGCACACCAGCCAAGGAAAAGGATCCATCTTTTCATTCATCCCAAGTGGAATCCTTGACATCAGACACTGGAGAATATGAGGATTCACGAATGAAAACATGTACAGAATCTCACGAATATAGTGTGTCCAGATGTTATCCTAATGTCGTAAAAGAAGAAAAATACATAATTTTTGAAAGTACACTGGACAATCTAATTTGTCAATTAAGTTGCACTGCTCATTCCGATTGTGGTATGAAATTTCAAACAATAGAAAAATGTTTTTCGGGTAGCTTTTTTTCAGTTTTTGTCGTTTGTATGAAAGGCCATCGATACAAACTGTGGGAAAGTCAACCACGAACTGGTCAAATGCCCCTGGGAAATATAATAATTGCCGGAGGAATTCTGACTAGTGGCAATACATATAAAAAGCTAAAACAGTTTTGGTTAATGACTGGCATAAGAGGGATATCGGAATCCACTTTTTACAGACATCAACGAAATTTCCTTTTTCCTGCAATCGATCATTTTTGGATAACAGAGAAGAGTAATTTGATTACTGCAATCGGATCACAAGTTGTATGTCTTGCAGGTGATGGACAATGTGACTCGCCGGGCCATAGTGGCAAATATTGTATCTATACACTTATGGATATCTCCTCCAAAAAAAAATTGTCTTTTGATGTACAACAGGTAGTTCCGGGAGTGTCATCCGTGAATTTAGAAAAAAAAGCCTGTAAAAATGCACTCGACAGTTTATTAGAAGAAAAAGTAAATGTAAAACTAGTATGCACAGATAGACATGTGTCAATCAGAAAGATGGTCCGTGAGGATTATTCGGGTATAACCCATGAATTTGACATCTGGTATATTGCAAAAAGTATAGGCAAAAAAATGTTAGCAGCCAGTAAGAATAAAAATTGTGAAAAGCTGTCAGAGTGGATCGCACCATTAAAAAATCATCTGTGGTACTGTAGTGCTCATTGCGGAAACAGCTATGAAAATTTGATAACAAAATGGAAATCTGTACTGTATCATATAGTAAACATCCATACATGGAAGGATGTGGATGGCAATACAGTTTCCTGTGAACATGACATTTTGGATGAAAGTACTGCTCTAAGGAGAAAATGGTTGAGACAAAAAACAGTTGCTTACGACAATTTTAGCAAAATTATCCTTGACCAAAGACTTCTTAAAGATATGAGACATATCTTGTATTTTTGCCACACCGGCAGTCTAGAAATATTTCACAGCGCGGTTCTTAAATACCGACAAAAGAGGCAGCACTTTTTTATTGACGGCATGATAGCCCGTACTCAACTGGCAGCCTTAGACCACAACCATAACTGCAAAAAAATTCAGGCAGTTATAAAAAATTCAGCACATTCCCAAAAACAGACCGGTGAAAAGAAATTTAGCATACAGTACTCAAAATTAAGGAAAGAATGGTTTGTCAAGGCCATCTATGAACCATCAAATCAAGAATTCCTCACTCAAGTCATTGAGTGGGCCATTGATTTAGCATGTGGTATTCATGTGTCTGACTGGACATCCAATAAAGGAAAGTTTACTACAAGCATAGCTCCAATCCCTAGGCCAGACAAGGAAGAGATGATAAATAAGCATTGCAGTCGCTTTCAAGTGTAACCATACACATATTCAAATACGTTACAAATCCGTTGAATATTGGATCATATACATTGTGATTTATATAAGGCCAACGAACACTATCGTACATGCAGCGGGATGGTCTAAATCTTGCTCTCCGGATTTAAAAATACTGCCACCCCACCATAGCACACAGTTGACTGTTTTCGCACACTACTATTATCCAGATGTAAGTCAACAATAGACCCATAGTTTGAGTATACAGTTTATTTTTTTATTAAATTATTGTACTTTGTAGATTTATATCTAAATGTTCTACAGAATTAAAAATTACCATTTATTATTTACAAGTTTAGATACATTTTTAGGCATTGTTAAGTAAACTACAATCTGTTGATGAGGAATAGCTTTTCATATTGAAAGGGGTATTCCCATCTTATACAATGGGGGCTAGTATATTGTCTCATAGGTTCGGGCTTCCGACTCTAGAACCCTCACCTTTATCTAGAACGGGGCCCCGCACTTAAATGAGAGTGTACCGCTGGCTTGGCTATTTCCGTCAGCTCCGTACAAGTGAATAGAAGCGTGCCGCGCATGCGCAGCCCAAGCTCCCATTCACTAATATGGTGAAGGCGGGAAGAAGTGCTAGGTCGTTGATGGACCCCGTAAAATCGGGGTCCTCCAACCACTTATCTCCCCGCTCCGTTCTCAATATAGGTGTGGGTCCCAGCTGTGGGACATGCACCTATCTGATTATGGGAGTATATCATAGCGATATTCCCCCATTGTCTAATATGGGACAACCACTTTGATGGTTTTTTGCCCAGGCTTGGACAAAGATGCTAAGCTTGTGTAAAATATTACTAACTTTAAGAAATTGTTAATTTCAATATATAATTGTTATTTATTTCATAATGGTTGGAACATTAATATAAATAAAAGATATTACATTTTTCATCCAATAATGTTTTTATTGATTTATTTATTAATATTCGCACATAGAAAACTATCTTGGTTACAACAAAAATAACTTTATTTCTGCATGGGAAAAAAAAATAAAAAATATTTAAAAAAGATATAATAATTCAAACATTGACTGCCATTTCAGAAGCTTCATAATCTTGCTCCCAGTAGAATCCAATGTACTGTCCATCAGGGTCTGGAAATCTCTTCCTAATCAGGTTAACAACACAAGATGGCACAGGGATCCGCTTCTTTGGACCCAAATGTCCATGTATAAATACTGTATACTCCCGGTATGCAGCTTTCCGAATTACTCTTAAAAAAAATAAAAAATAAAAAATTACAAATTGAATACCAAAAAAAATGTATACATACAAGTTCTTATTGTTTAGAATATACTAATTTATATTATTTATGCATTAGTTTGAATAGATTTTTTATGCAATATTAAAGGGGTATTCCCATCTGAGACAATGGGGACCTATAGCCAGGATATGCCAACATTATCTGATAGTTGTGGGTCCCACCACTTGAACCCGCACCTATATCAAGAATGGAGCGGGAAGAGTTGTTGCTGAAGGACAACAGATTTCTGGTGGTCCGTCTTCCATCACACGTTTATACTCGCCCGCTGGATCATTCATACCGCATGAAAAATGAAAACATTAGTATACTGATCAGAATCCTGATCTATATGACCAATGCATTGAAATGCCAGATCCTTCTCTACAGGTGTTATCCAGATAAACTGATCAAGCATATATTTTTTTAACTTTTATAGATGTCTGCGCAGCCACAGACCGTAATGCTGGATCAGTCGTTTTGTATATTATGGCACCATTACAAGTCAATGGGATTTCATGCCGGATCAACCATGCCGGCATGTCTTCCAGCATGTTAGGACGGAGACAATGCTGCGCTATTATCTATGTACCCAAAAAATTTAGTGACTGAATTGAAAATATCAATTTTATAACATATATCGAGCGGCAGTACGGTCAGATAGCATGCGGTGCACGTGTTCTAAGGTCGGTTTCCCAACATCCAATAGTGAAGACACGAACGGCACTCGCTTTCAGTATAACTTGCAGTGATTGCTTGTGATTTACAGACTGTACTGTACAGTAATGTGACAATAAATCACAGAAAATAAACCCTCATGCACACAAACGTATTTTGAGTCCACGTCCGAGCCGCATATTTTGCAGCTAGGACGCAGACCCATTCACTTCAATGTGGCCGCAAAAGATGCGGACAGCACTCCGTGTGCTGTCCGCGTACTTTGCTCTGTTCCGTGGCCCTGTAAAAAAAAAAGAGCATGTCCTATTCTTGTCCGTTTTGCAGACAAGAATAGGCATTTCTACAGTGGGCCACGTTCCATTCTGCAAATTGCTTTCGTATTTTTGGATCCGTGGTTTGCGGACCGCAAAACACCTACGGTTGTGTGCATGAGGCCTTATAGTCAAATTGAGTGCCTGTCTTCTCTTCTATATAAAACTGAACACATCCTGATGCATGCTGAATGGATTTCTCTCCATTTAGAATGCCTGGGGATAATAGTGATCAGTTTTTTTCTGGCATAGAACGTGAAACTGACCCGTATCCTATTGTGTTTCAATGTATTTCATGGCGGATCCGTATTGGATTAAATATTTTGTTCAGTATTCCAATGGTAATTCCGATAGATCCATTTTGTACAGATTGCAACGTTTGTATTATAGGTGGTAATTTATCCATGACAGATACGCACCTAATGCTAGTGGTAAAGTAGGATAATTTATAAAATAATTTTTACTATGATATTTATATAGCATCATAAATCAATACCTGTTACGAGATTTTAGTATCTCTTTATCTGAAACATTTCCAGCAAATTCCACCATCATTACTAGAATCTCTTCCTTCAAACGCACATCAGAAAGCTCTGCTAATTGGGTAATGCAGGTTATTCCTGTGTTAAAGTGCCTGTTGTGTGCCTCCTCCTCTTGACAACATTTTGACTCATCTCGTGTTGGCATTGGAATACAGTGTGAGCATCTACACCAAGCATTATTTCCTACACGTTCATGATCATAATTGGAATTTTTTGGGAAATGCCTGTGCTGCTAACTCACCATCTTGCAAAGCCTCTACTTTTAATTTATCCATCAATTCAAGAATTTCCTGAGTTTAAAAAAATAAAAAATAAAAAGTAATGAAAAAAATTATATAAAAATACAAAAATGTATCATTATAAGGGCTCATTCACACGGGTGTATGGTGCCCGTGCCCGAGCCATGGACCGCAACTTGCGGTCCTGAATGGCCAGGCACTGACCGTCTGCCAGCCACAAGGGGATAGCGGCCACATTCACTTGAATGGGTCCGCTATTCCTCCATTCTGCAAAAATATAGAGTATGCTCTATCTTTTTGCGGTGCGGATTGACGGAACTGAACACCGGAAAGCACACTGTAGTGCTTCCGTAGTGTGCTGTTCCGTTCCGCATCTCCGGATTTGCGGACCCATTGAAATGAATAGGTCCACATCCGTGATGCGGAACGGCAACAGAACTGTGCCCATATATTGCGGATCCGCAAATGCGGTCCACAATACGGGCATGGGCACCATACGCCTGTGTGAATGAGCCCTAAAGTAAGATTTATGTTTTATTTTTTATTGTTATCACTACTGTGATAACAATAAAAAAGCTTTCAAAAGCTTACCGGGTTGACAATCGTTGACTGGCTACTGTCATATTCCTCTTCAGATGAAAAATCTTCCTCCGATATATAAGAAAGATCCTAAAAATATAATGTATTTCTATTGTAAATTTTTAAAAAAAACTGACAATTTTTTTTTTTAATTATACTATAGGGATTGTATAGGTATAAGAATGATGGGCAAAAGATGACAGTAGACTAAAATAAGACACAAGAATTTACGCTTAGATAAGTACTTGCCTCAGAATCTGAATCACTGTGTTCATATTCAAATTCAAGAGAAGCTGTTTTTTCTATGTCAGCCTGGAAAAAAAATTGTATGGAATTGAAGTAAAATATATACTTAGCTTTTTAGAAGATAAATATGGGATGAATGGATTCATAGAGCTCAAATGTGTGTCCCCAGTACTAAATTTTGGCAGCCGATATGTGTCCCCATGACAGTAATTCTGCCACCCATGTATGTCCCCCTATCACCTCAGTGATTCCCCATGACAGTAATTCTGTCGCCCATGTATGTCCCCCTATCACCTCAGTGATTCCCCATGACAGTAATTCTGCAGCCCATGTATGTCCACATATCACCTCAGTGATTCCCCATGACAGTAATTCTGCTGCCCATGTATGTCCCCCTATCACCTCAGTGATTCCCCATGACAGTAATTCTGCCGCCCATGTATGTCCCCCTATCACGTCAGTGATTCCCCAGGACAGTAATTCTGCCGCCCATGTTTGTCCCCCTATCACCTCAGTGATTCCCCATGACAGCAATTCTGCCGCCCATGTATGTCCCCCTATCACCTCAGTGATTCCCCATGACAGTAACTCTGCCGCCCATGTATGTCCCCCTATCACCACAGTGATTCCCCATGACAGTAATTCTGCCACCCATGTATGTCCCCCTATCACCTCAGTGATTCCCCATGACAGTAATTCTGCCACCCATGTATGTCCCCCTATCACCTCAGTGATACCCCATGACAGTAATTCTGCCACCCATGTATGTCCCCCTATCACCTCAGTGATTCCCCATGACAGTAATTCTGCCGCCCATGTATGTCCCCCTATCACCTCAGTGATTCCCCATGACAGTAAATTTTGCCGCCCATGTATGTCCCCCTATCACGTCAGTGATTCCCCATGACAGTAATTCTGCCGCCCATGTATGTCCCCCTATCACCTCAGTGATTCCCCATGACAGTAATTTTGCCGCCCATGTATGTCCCCCTATCACCTCAGTGATTCCCCATGACAATAATTCTGCCGCCCATGTATGTCCCCCTATCACCTCAGTGATTCCCCATGACAGTAATTCTGCCGCCCATGTATGTCCCCCTATCACCTGAGTGATTCCCCATGACAGTAATTCTGCCACCCATGTATGTCCCCCTATCACCTCAGTGATTCCCCATGACAGTAATTCTGCCGCCCATGTATGTCCCCCTATCACCTCAGTGATTCCCCATGACAGTAATTCTGCCACCCATGTATGTCCCCCTATCACCTCAGTGATTCCCCATGACAGTAATTCTGCCACCCATGTATGTCCCCCTATCACCTCAGTGATTCCCCATGACAGTAATTCTGCCGCCCATGTATGTCCCCCTATCACCTCAGTGATTCCCCATGACAGTAATTCTGCCACCCATGTATGTCCCCCTATCACCTCAGTGATTCCCCATGACAGTAACTCTGCCGCCCATGTATGTCCCCCTATCACCTCAGTGATTCCCCATGACAGTAATTCTGCCACCCATGTATGTCCCCCTATCACCTCAGTGATTCCCCATGACAGTAACTCTGCCGCCCATGTATGTCCCCCTATCACCACAGTGATTCCCCATGACAGTAATTCTGCCACCCATGTATGTCCCCCTATCACCTCAGTGATTCCCCATGACAGTAATTCTGCCACCCATGTATGTCCCCCTATCACCTCAGTGATTCCCCATGACAGTAATTCTGCCACCCATGTATGTCCCCCTATCACCTCAGTGATTCCCCATGACAGTAATTCTGCCGCCCATGTATGTCCCCCTATCACCTCAGTGATTCCCCATGACAGTAATTCTGCCACCCATGTATGTCCCCCTATCACCTCAGTGATTCCCCATGACAGTAACTCTGCCGCCCATGTATGTCCCCCTATCACCTCAGTGATTCCCCATGACAGTAATTCTGCCACCCATGTATGTCCCCCTATCACCTCAGTGATTCCCCATGACAGTAATTCTGCCACCCATGTATGTCCCCCTATCACCTCAGTGATTCAGCACATATGTAGGGGATACAACTATGCCTGACCACCACAAACATATAACATTAATAATAAAGAAAATGTAAAGTGTAAGGCAGTACTATTATAGTATAAAGACTAGCTTACCATTAGTTTTCTTTGTCCAAGCTACAGAGAATCTTCACACAGTTCAACCACTTCCCAGAGTGTATGTGATAGCAGCAAGGGGGCGTGTTTCAGTAAGGAGAGCACCTATTGGTTGAGGTGCAGATGCTAGTGCACGAGGAGCGCAATGCATTGTGGGTAGTGAGGGCAGGCGGGATTAGCCTCAGGGTGAGGGCAGCAGCAGCCATCTTAACTAAATAAGTAAATTGCAGTTTTGTGCAGACTGGTTGCTAAGGGCTGGATCCTATGAAATATGGGGTGAGCAAGTTTAATAGTTATTGTTTCTGGAATATCATGTTATTGGTAACTAGATATATGAACATTGAAATTTGGGTCTAAATGTGACAGTTATCCTTTAATCGAACACACACAACAACCCACCCAATCTTTCACTCAAACCATTAACAAACTATTTACAAATTTTCTTATTGCTAAACTTACTATATAAACAAACAAAACTATATACATGCCTTATCCTTAACTTAAGGCCAGTGACATTCATGTGTCTCTAAGCGTGGGTTCCTGCACCAACATAGTCCCTGGCCTGGAACACAATTGTCCAGCCAGGGCACAGTTCTGGAGGATGAGGAGGATAAGTAAGATGAGGAGGAGTAGGAGGAACCGTGTTCTCAGCAGGGTGGCACCCAAGCCAGCTCACTGCAGCTGGGTCACCATCAGCACCTCAGAAGGCTGGGTTAGCATTGGCGAAATGTGGGAAAGCTTTGTCATCACGCCACAACAACCTGCAACACCAGCAGATCTGGAACGTCTTAGCAGGAGGCAGCATTTCAGCAACATGGTGAAAGAGTACACGTACTGATTGATGGGTTTGCCCAGGGGCGTAGCTACAGGGAAGCATGGGAAGCTACTGTTTTGGGTCCCTGTCCTAGAAGGGGCCCATCCAGGAGAATGAGGAGGAGGAGGACTAAAAGACTTTGTCAGGGCCCCCTCAACAGTATTATACAATGAAATTATATACAGTGGCAGTATAGTCAGTGTAGAAAGCGGATGGAAAAAAAAAACCAAACAGCCTCACACCCTACACACTCAACACCCCTACCCCCCCCCCCCCATTCACTCAAACCATTAACAATCTATTTACAAATTTACTTAAACACATATTAAAATAACTATAAGGCAGCTAAACTAACCATATAAAGAAACAAAACTATATACACGCCTTATCCTTAATTTAAGGCCAACCAAATACAAGTGGCTCGGAGGCTGGGTATCTGCACCAACATAGGCCCTGGCCTGGAACACAATTGTCCAGCCAGGGCACAGTTCTGGAGGATGAGGAAGAGGAGTAGGAGGAACGCAGGGGGATATAGAGGACACAGACGATATAACTCCCTCAAAGAGGATAGCTTGTCCTTGCCTCTGGGCAGCCTGGCCGACATCCGCGACTACATGCTGCCGTGTCTGCGCAACGACCGCCCAGTTACTGCCACATTCTAACTTGTGCTGATTACTGGGTGGCCACCCTGCTTCATTTCCGTTACAAGGACAACGTGCCGTCCTTAATTCCCTCACTGGAGTGTGATGGGAAGATGAGCCCGCTAGTAAACACGCTGCTGATGGCATTCACACCTGACACCGGGGACTCAGTGGAAGCACAAGGTGAAGGCAGAGGAGGAGGAGGAGGAAGAATCTGCCAATGCAGTTGGGTCACCACCAACACCTCAGAAGGCAGGGTTATCATGGGCAAAATGTGGAAAAGCATTGTCATCACGCCACAACAACCTGCACAACCAGCAGATCTGGAACATCTTAGCAGGAGGCAGCATTTCAGCAACATGGTGGAACAGTACACGTACTGACTGATGGGTCTGCCTAGGGGAATAGCTACAGGAGAAGCAGGGAAAGCAACTGCTTTGTGGCCGTGACCTAGAAAGGGCCGTCCAGGAGGAGGAGGAGGACTAAAGGACTTTGTCAGGGACCCCTCAACAGTATTATACAATGACATTTAAATACAGTGGCAGAATAGACAGCGTTGAAAGCGAATGGAACAGCTGCTGGGCCTGGTCTGAGAGACCGATCTTTAGTAGCCACAGGCATGGCTGCCCAATCTAAAAATTTGCTGTGGTGCCCAATCATTTCTAGCTACACCACTGGATCTGCCCCTTTCAACTTCTGGGTCATCAAATTGGGCACATGTCCTGAGGTTTCCCTTTACGCCTTGAACGTGCTGGCCTACCCTGCAGCCACTGTATTGTCTGAACGTGTGTTTAGCACGGCAGGGGGTGTTATCACAGACAAGTCCAGCCGCCTGTCCACAGACAATGTGGGCAAGCTTTCGTTTATTAAAAATAACCAGGCATGGATCCCACAGGACTTGTTTGTACTAGAGTTGAGCGAACTTCTATTTTTCATGTGATCAGTGCAGTGGCGTGGCTCAGTACTGGATCACCTCTTATCCAATCCAGTTCTGAGCCACTCCCCCTTCACTGATCACATGACGGTGACGTCACCCCAGGTCCTTAGGGTTGTCCAAGGTTCGGGTTCAATGAAGCAGCCCCTTATGGATTACAAATGCTGTTATGGTCCACGGTAGCGGAATCCATAACGGGATGCTACGATAACCCGAACTTTGGACGCCGAACTAAAAATAGAAGTTCGCTCAACTCTAGTTTGTACCATATGCAGAATAGACATGTATACCGGCCTCACCCAACCATTGTTATACTACCGTGCACTTACACTTTGTTTTATTTTTTATATTTTCCCAATGTTTTGGGGTCTACACTAATTTATTTTAAAAAATTAAAAATAAAAAAACAGTTATTGGTGACTACCTTTGGCTTCACAGTCCAAAAAGGCTTTATTTCATGCAAGAATGTAACCGCCTATTGTAAGTTCCCTGTCAGTTATGCAGTGCAGGGGTTTGTACCTGGCAAAAATGGTAATATTTCACCCAACAATTTAAAATCTATCCTTTGCCGGACAGTATTAAACTTGGCCAGCCACAGCTGAAACCACTGATTTGCGGTATTGCTATTTTGGCAATTGAATTTGACCCCAGAACAAAATCTATCCTTTGCTGGACACTATTAAACTTGGCCAGCCACAGCGGAAACCACTGAGTTACGGTATTGCTATTTTGGCAATTGAATTTGACCCCAGAACAAAATTTATCCTTTGCCGGACACTATTAAACTTGGCCAGCCACTGCTGGGACACCATTTTAGGGGATTGCCATTTTGGCAATTGAATTTGATCCCAGAACAAAATCTATCCTTTGCCGGACACTATTAAATTTGGCCAGCCACAGCTGGGACACCATATTTAGGGGATTGCTATTTTGGCAATTGAATTTCACCCCAGAACAAAATCTATCCTTTGTCGGACACTATTAAACTTTGCCAGCCACAGCTGAAACCACTGATTTACGGTATTGCTATTTTGGCAATTGAATTTCACCCCAGAACAAAATTTATTCTTTGCCGGACACTATTAAACTTGGCCATCCACTGCTGGGACACCAGATTTAGGGGATTGCTATTTTGGCAATTGAATTTCACCCCAGAACAAAATCTATCCTTTGCCGGACACTATTAAACTTGGCCAGCTACAGCTGAAACCACTGATTTAGGGGATTGCTATTTTAGAAATTGAATTTCACCCCAGAACAAAATCTATCCTTTGCCAGACACTATTAAACTTGGCCAGCCACAGCTGAAACCACTGATTTACGGGATTGCTATTTTGGCAATTGAATTTGACCCCAGAACAAAATCTATCCTTTGCCGGACACTATTAAACTTGGCCAGCCACAGCGGAAACCACTGAGTTACGGTATTGCTATTTTGGCAATTGAATTTGACCCCAGAACAAAATCTATCCTTTGCCGGACACTATTAAACTTGGCCAGCCACTGCTGGGACACCATTTTAGGGGATTGCTATTTTGGCAATTGAATTTGATCCCAGAACAAAATCTATCCTTTGCCGGACACTATTAAATTTGGCCAGCCACAGCTGGGACACCATATTTAGGGGATTTCTATTTTGGCAATTGAATTTTACCCCAGAACAAAATCTATCCTTTGCCGGACACTATTAAACTTTGCCAGCCACAGCTGAAACCACTGATTTACGGTATTGCTATTTTGGCAATTGAATTTCACCCCAGAACAAAATTTATTCTTTGCCGGACACTATTAAACTTGGCCAGCCACTGCTGGGACACCAGATTTAGGGGATTGCTATTTTGGCAATTGAATTTCACCCCAGAACAAAATCTATCCTTTGCCGGACACTATTAAACTTGGCCAGCTACAGCTGAAACCACTGATTTAGGGGATTGCTATTTTAGCAATTGAATTTCACCCCAGAACAAAATCTATCCTTTGCCGGACACTATTAAACTTGGCCAGCCACTGCTGGGACACCAAGGGGATTGCTATTTTGGCAATTGAATTCCCCCCCAGAAAAAAATCTATCCTTTGCCGGACACTATTAAACTTGGCCAGCCACAGCTGAAACCACTGATTTACGGTATTGCTATTTTGGCAATTGAATTTAACCCCAGAAAAAAATCTATCCTTTGCCAGACAGCAGACAGTATTACACTTGGCTAGCCACAGCTGGATCACCAGATTTAGGGGATTGCTATTATTGGCAATTGAATTTCACCCCTCAATAAAATATAGAAATTTCCATCCTGAGTTTCTAGGGGTGACAATAAGCACAGCCAAGCTCCTGATGTAGGATATAGCAAAAAAAACCTACTATTGATGTATTGATGGACTTGGTGGCAGCTTGTGCTGGTGCACCACAAGACACAAAATGGCTGCCGATCACCCCAGAAAAAAGTGACAGAAAAACGCTCTGGGCAGCCTAAAAACCAATGAGCAATTAACTAGCAGAAGTTGTATGATTCACAGCTGTAGATCGATCACTTCATTAGGTATTTTTGCTGAGTTTTCCCTTCCTAATCTCGCCCTCACAGCAGCTGCATCCTATCCCTACACTAATCAGAGCAGAGTGACATGCGGTGCTACGTGACTCCACCTAAATAGAGGCTGGGTAACATGCTGCACTTGGCCAATCACAGCCATGCTATTAGTAGGCATGGCTGTGATGGCTTCTTAGGGCAAGAAGTAAAACGCTAGCTGATTGGCTGCTGTGCAGCCCTTCAGAAAGCGCGAAGAAATCGCCGAACAACAGACCCGAACCCGAACTTTTTTGAAAATGTTCGGGTCCGTGTCCCGAACACCCCATAATTCGGTACGAACCTCGAACTATACAGTTCGGGTTCACTCAACTCTATTCCCTATATGTACATCCACTTAAAAAATATAACACCACAAAACCATAATAAAAAATGCTCTAATCTTTATTGAATCTCCATAAAAAAATCATTACAATACAGACACATACCCACATGAAATGAGGTGCCATGCTGGAAAATATATACATTTTGAAAGAGGAACTAAGAGCGTAGTGTAAACCAATTGCAATCCACCCCCAAAGGAGCACTAAATAATAAATAAATACCAAACACAAAGGCACCAGAAGCCCCAATGCCCTTTTGCAGTCGATGGGAAGAAGCAAGTGTGAGACATTGTGACATTCTATCCAAATCAAAAGTGCTTTAAAGGGGTTCTCTTGGTAATAACCTGTGGAAAAAAGATGTTTTATAGAACTTACCCTCCTTTGCTCTGCCAATGCCGTCCTCTCCACTCTATAAAAATATCACATGACCTTACCCCTCAGGTGAACACCATAAAAAAAAAATGCAAACTGTGCTTAAAAAAAATATATATTTTTTGTCACCTTACATCACTAAAAGTGCAACACCAAGCGATCAAAAAGGTGTATGCCCCCAAAATAGTACCGATCTAACAGTCACCTCATCCCATAAAAAATGAGCCCCTACCTAAGACAATCGCCCAAAAAAAATAAAAATAACTATGGCTCTCAGAATATGCATACACTAAAACATGATTCTTTCCACACGCCTCCCCAATGGCACTAAGCAGGGGGGTACCCCGCCTCCCAGGGACAGGATACAAAATGGAGAACAAACATTTAAAAGCCTCCTCCCATATGCCTTCTCCAGTTGTTTCCTGTCCCTCGGGATGAAACGGAGAACGGAGCGGGGTTCTCTCTTGCTCTGCATGAGTTTCACGCATCCTTTCAAAGTTCACTTACTTCTGCCTGGCCCCGTGTCAGGAGGGCTGCAGCAGGATGCCAGGTTCCGGGGCAAGATGTAAGTCGTGTGGATCGCAGGCAATCCTGGGCAATACAGCTTCCAATTACGGGGCTAAGGTGGAGAATGCGAGCATCGTGAGTACTATTGTGGAAGATCCGTGTGGTTCAGATCATGGTTGGGAGATAATACCTCAAAAAATAAGCTATGCAATATTCCCTGTGATGGAGACAGGCTTTTTGGCTCTGTGTTGGACGAAATCCTAGACAAAGCCTGAGACGCTTCTTTAAAGGTGCCAATAGGTTAAGACCAGCGATTAGAACCATGGTTCCTCCTTGGGACCTTAATCTAGTCCTTTCAGTACTTCTGGACCCTTCTTTTGAGACCCTCTTTGAGATCCCTCTTAGCCTGCTCTCCATGAAAACCGCTTTTTTAATCGTAATCACCTCTGCGAGGAGAATATTTGAAATTCAAGCCTTATCCTGCCACCCACCATATTTGACAGTTCTTTTTTTTTTTTTGTAAATTTTTTATTGGAAAGCATCAAGCAATACACTGGTAAAACAGTGGAAAGAGGGTGAGCCACTCTCCACGTAGATCAAGCAGAAAAATAACATGGCATAAGTAATGTGGTATACATAATGTAAGTCCAGCTAGGCAGAGAAAAATCACACATTGTAGATTGCAAGACCAAGTATGACAATAGCGGGCAATACTATATATTGCTTGAACAATGAGAACGATTAAGTCCAAAGTCTGATATAGTTCCGATCCGAGACAGAGCAAGTATGAGGGGAGCCGCGATAAAAGCCAAGCAATACTTCGAGCCGGGCAGTACCCCACGCCGCAGCAGAGATGAACGAAAAAGAGTAGGGTAAGGAAAATGAAATGAGAAAGTTAGTTAGTTAGTGAACATAGGCCCACCACAGGTCAGGTCTCTAATTGGCCAAGGGAGCGTCTTGATAACCCCTAAAGGATCTCCACGGACACCAAATTTGCAGGAATCTATGGTGAGATCTGGATTCCCATGCCGCTAGTTCTTCTAATCTATAAATTTGATCAATTTTCTGGAACCATTGTTCCTGGG
This sequence comes from Bufotes viridis, assembly GCA_033119425.1. Lineage (NCBI taxonomy): Eukaryota > Metazoa > Chordata > Amphibia > Anura > Bufonidae > Bufotes > Bufotes viridis. Next base: position 237,155,102 of record CM065590.1, read on the forward strand.
GCGGGACGTCAGCGGAGAGCCATAATAAGGGGACCAGCAACTTGGCCGAATTGAGTAAGTGTTTAAGTAGGGCTTGATTCACTGGGGGCGGGTCTCGTGGGAATAAGTTCAGAAGGGCAATTTCCGGTGAGGGGCGACGTTAGACCCACAAATTTGATTACATAAAGTAAAAATTTCGACCCACCACGGGTGCAAGACAGGGCACGTCCACCAGATGTGCAGGAAAGTGCCTCTATGTGCAGAGCATCTCCAGCATGTGTCAGAGGCAGAAGCGGAGTACAAACAAGTTTTGTCAGGGGTCTTGTACCATCGGGTGATGATTTTATAGTTATTTTCCTGGATCTTGACACACCGCGATGCTCTGTGGGGGGAATTAAATACAAAAAGGGTGTCTTCCGTCGATAGAGGTCTGCCAAGATCTCTCTCCCACAGTCTAATGAAGGCAGGGGTAAGAGCAGTAGGGGGCGACCGTAGTCTGGAGTACCATTGAGATATAATTTTATGTGGGACCTCAGGTTGAGTGATGACATGTTCAAACCACGTCATTGGGCGAGATAATTTGTATATTTGAGCATGTTGGCTCATATTTGACAGTTCTGTAGGATATGATAATTCTGAAACATGAACCTTCTTTCCTACCTAAGGAATTTTCTAAATTCCATTGCGAACAATAGATCTCATAACCTACCTTCTGTCCACAGACTAAGACTGAAAAAGAAGCCAAATTCTATAATTTGGGCGTTAGAAGATGCGTCCTGGCCTATCTAGAAGCTACCAAGGACATAAGGAAATCTAATCTCCTGTTGGTCCAATATGCGGGGATAAATAAGGGCCAAGGAGCTTCAAAGATAACAATTTCTTGCTGGATTAAAACAGTTATTACTAGAGCATATAGTGAAAGAGCTTCTTCTCCTCCATCTCAGCTAACAGCCTATTCAATCAGGGCTGTCTCTACCTCCTGGGCGGAAAATGCTTTTGCCTCCTTGACCCAAATATGTCAGGCAGCTACCTGGTCCAGTCCAAATACTACAGATTGGACGTTATCTCCAGATTGGACTAATAAACATTTCAGATTGGACGTTATCTTCAACAATGACCTCTCCTTCGGTTGTAAAGTACTGCTTGCTGTTGTCCCTCCCTAGGGGATCTTTTGCTTCTTTGATAATCCTCCTGCTTAGTGCCGTTGGGGATGCTTATGGAAAAGATGATAATTACTTACCGGTAATTTGATTTTCCATTTAGCCTCCACAATGGCACTGGAATTTCCCACCCCTATTGTTTTTGGAGACATTGTTCATGTATCTTGTTTACATTGTTCTGTCTTCTTTGTTTTTTGTTAAAGGGGTCTTTAATAAACTATTCTATGCAGCATCATCTTTTTCAGTTTCTTGGATACTTACTGGAGAAGGCATATGGGAGGAGGCTTTTTTTTTTAACAACTTTATTGGAATATAAAACAGGTACAAAGAATAATTTATACTTAATATAATTACCTAAATTTTTTCCCCCAATCTTCCTTACCCCCCCACCCCCGCCTGCAATGCGTCCAGGAGCCTCCCTCCTTAACCCCCCCCCCACACACACACACACACAAAAAGAGAAGTAGGGAGAGGGGTAGAGAGAAGAGAAGGAGAGGAAAAAAGAGAGAAGGGAACAAAAAATATATATATAGCTAAATTATTATTAGATTCAGCATAAAGTCTTATCAGAGCTCCCAGCCACCCCATATCTTAATCCATTTCTCAAAGACTCCTCTCTGCTTATAAAGAATCCTTTCATAGTTTTTAACCTTGTTAGTAAGATTTATCCAGTTATTTAGCTCTGGAGTATGGCGTGCAAACCAACTCCGACTAATCAGAAGTCTGGCCAATAGTAGTATTCTACCTAGTAGAATCTTTTGGTATTTATGGCTGCTTAGTGAAGAGAGATCATTCAGTAGAAACAATTGTGGCACTAGAGGGATCCGTATTTTTAATTTGTGGGTAAGGAAAGTGTTAATACCATTCCAATATGTTACTAGCCCTGGGCAAGCCCAGATCATGTGGAGATAGTCTGCACCTTCAGTATCGCATCGAGGGCGCTTAGAGGTATCTCTTAATCCACACTTATTCAACCAGGTGGGGGTAACATATAACCTATGATAAATATTAAACTGTGTTAGAACGTGATAAAATTGTGAGAAAGTATGTCTGGGTTAGTAAAAATACTCCCCCATCCCACCAATTTTATATTTGGGCAATTCATCTCCCAGGCCCTTTGTCCTGGTGATTGTGTATCAGAAAATCGTGACTTAATTAATAATTTATATATATTTGAAATCTTTATTCCTAGTGATATCTTCCCTAACCATTCATTTAGCAGAGAAGAAGTGTCTATTTTTAAAAGTGATTTATCATCCAAACTAAGAAGTGCCGAACGAAGCTGAAAAAACCTAAACCAAGAAAGTTTCTCTACATTCTGTGATAGTTCCACAAACATCTTAATTTCTCCATTCATAACAACTTGTGCCATATAAAAAATCCCATTCTTTTGCCAGAATGACCCATTGCTATGCCCTCCAAGGTCCGCAAGTGAACATTATGCCAAAGAGGCGTGAGTATAAGTGATCCCTTCACCCCCAACTAGCCTCTAATGGTAGCCCACATTTTCAATAGTGATTTTGTAATCTCTTTATAACCCCGATCTCTATTAATCAATAGCCCGGATTCCAGGAGTGTATATATATTATTGTGCATGGAGGCTCTTCCTAGGCTACTTAAAAAAAGTACTATTTGGCCATTCATTACAAGTCCACAACTGAGCAGCAATAAAATAACCCTTAAAATATGGAAGATTTAGGTTCCCATGGTCCAGAGGTTTATATAGATAGTCTAGTTTAAGTCTCACTCGTTTTCTTCCCCAGACCAGATCATTAATTATTCCTTCCATAAGTTTAAAATATGTATCCTCTATCTAAATAGTTATATTCCTAAGAACATAGAGGAATTGAGGTAAAATTACAATCTTGACCAACAAAGCTCGGTCAGCTCTGGATAGGGGAGGTCTCAACCAAATCCCTATTTTGGCCCTAGTTTTCGTGATCAATGGAGTCAGATTAAATTGTACAAGATTTTCAACCTTGGGGATATCATCATACCCAAGTATTGAAAGGTGTCGACAACATCTAGCTGAGATATCAGGGACTCCATTTGGGGCAAAGGGTCTATAGGCATCAAGGTTGTCTTCAACCAGTTTGTATCAAGGCCTGATACCTCACCAAAAACAGGACATCGTCCGCATATAGAGATATACAATCCTCCACTCCTAATGTTCTAAATTCTTTAATTTGAGCATCTTGCCTAATAGCCAACGCCAGGGGCTCAATATAAATATCAAATAAAAGTAGAGAGAGTGGGCAACCCTGGCGAGTACCTCTGTTTAAGTCAAAACTGGTAGTAAGGCTCCCATTAAGACTCAGCTTAACCGTAGGGGATCTATACAGTATTTTAAGGGAGGAGGCTTTTAAAAGTTTGTTCTCCACGTTGTTTCCTGTCCCTAGGAGGCTAAATGGAAAATCAAGTTACCGGTAAGTAATTATCGTCTTTTTTTGTTTCAAAAATGATATTCTTGTGTAAAACTTAAATAAATAAATAAATAAAAGTGTACATATTATGTATCACCACGTCCGTAAGAACCTGTTGTATAAAAATATCACATGACCTTACCCCTCTGATGAACACCATAAAAATTGAAAAAAGATGTCAAAAAAGCCATTTTTTGTCACCTTACACCACAAAAAGTGTAATAGCAAAGCGATCAAAAAGCCATAATCACCCCAAAATCAGACCTATAAAACTGTCCTCTCGTCCCTCAAAAAGTGATACCCTACCTAAGACAATCGCCTAAAACATTAAAAAACTATAGCTCTCAGAACATGGAGACACTAAAACATCTTTTTTTTTGTTTCAAAAATGCTGTTATTGGTTAAAACTGAAATAAATTAAAAAGTATACATATTATGCATCTCCGCATCTGTAAGAATCTGCTGTATAAAAATATCACATGACCTAACCCCTCAGGTGAACACCATAAAAATTTAATAAAAACAGTGTCAAAGCCATTTTTGTCACCTTACATCACAAAAAGTGTAATAGCAAGCGATCAAAAAGTCATATGCCCCCAAAATAGTGCTAATTAAACCGTTATCTCATCCTGCAAAAATGATACCCTATCAAAGACAATCACCCAAAAAAAAAAATTATGGCTCTCAGACAATGGAGACACTAAAACATGAATTTTTGTGTAAAACTTAAATAAATAATAAAAGTGTACATATTATGCATCGCCGTGTCCATAAGAACCGGCTGTATAAAAATATCACATGATTTTACCCTCTGGTGAACACCGTAAAAAAAAAAAATAAACAATGTAAAAACGCCATTTTTTTGTCACCTTAAATCACAAAAGTCTAATAGCAAGCCATCAAAAAGTCATGAGCACCCCAAAATCATATGAATCAAACAATCATCTCATCCTGCACAAGACCCTACATAAGACAGTCGCCCCAAAAAATAAAAAAACTATGGCTTTCAGAATATGGAGACATTAAAAATATTATTTTTTTTCAGACGACGTGATGACGTGAATACTTCACGTTGCGTTCTCCTCTTCCTGCTCTCCCTCCCTCCACGTCTTCCAGACAGCGCCCGGGGAGCGAAGTTTGAACCCACGGAAGTACGCCGACCTCTCGGTGAAACCTCCCTGAAGGTGATTGCACTCCCGGAGGGTTTCCTGCCTCCTGCTTGCTGCCGCCTGCTGCCGTCCCTCTCCCCCTCCCCCTGGCATGTCCTTCTCCTCCTGGCGTCTCTCTCCTCCTGCCGTGGCTCTGTTTGGCTCTCCCCTGCCTTCTCCGCTCCTCCATTCCTCTGCTTGCCGTCTCCCCCTGCTGGAGCTGTGCCGTGTCAGCTCTCGCCTGCTTCTTGCTGCTGCTGGGTCGTGTCACTTGCTCCTGCCTGGGATTGTGTCTGTCAAGTGAGGACATCCGACATCTGACATGTAAGAAACTTGAGGGGAAGGGGTGTGTGTTTTGCATCTGACTCTTTTTGCACATATCTAAGTGCCCTGTGTGGTGCTTTATTGGAATTATTTATCTGGACATTTGAAGTATAAGGACTTAAAAAAAAGAGGAAGAGGGGGAAGCAAAGAGAAAAAAAAAAAAAGGGTAAAAAAAAAAAAAGAGGTCAAATAAAAAGCCTAACCAGCAAAAGCCAAATAAAGACGAGAAGAAAAGGGGGAAAATCCTTAAAAAGAAGAGGCGTAAGGAAAAGGAGGGGCCTTAAGGAAAAAAGAAGGAGGAAGAGAGGGAAAGGGGGATGAAAAAGGGAAAGAAAAAAGGAAAAAGGAAAAAAAAGAGGAGAGAAAGGGGGAAAGGAGTAATAAAAAAAAAATACATATATAAAAACAAAATATATAAATATATCGAAAAGAGGCTGTAAACAAGAAATGGCTCCAAAGCGGCGCTCAATTGACTCTTCTGGAACAAAGCTGGGGTCCAAGACACTAGAGAGTAAAATTGACAAGTTTTTGAAATCTCCCTCTCTAAATGAAAAGGATTTATCTAAAGGGAAACTGTGCATTAACCCTAAGAAAATTGTTAAAACCCCCCAAGCTGAAGAATTTTCTGAGGATGGGTCTTCAGAGGAGGGCCAGGAAGGAGGGGAGGAAAGTCTGCTAATGCCAACAGAAACTGAACATGACCCCTTAGCTCTGGAAAAAATCCTGCGTGCGGTTAAAAATAACGGTATTTTAATACACGGGATGCCCACTCAGTTGGGGTCTATGCAGAGCGATATATCCTTAATAAGAGACGAGCTGACAAAAATCCTTGATCGATACTGACCTGCAGGGAAGTTTTTTTTTTTTTTTTTCCTTGCTTAACTGATCTCTGTTAGAATTGTCTCTTGGAATGTTAGAGGTCTTGGGGAAAGGGTTAAGAGGCAAGCTATTATGGATGCATTAAAAAGATATCTTCCTGCAATTATCTGTATAGTGGAAACTCATCTCACCGAAGAGACTGTGACCCGTTTGATGACGGGATGGCATTCCCAATCCTACCACTCAACCTTTAGTAGTGCCTCTAGGGGAGTATCGGTTCTGATTCATAACTCTATAGATTTTTCTTTATTAGAATCTTATATAGATGATCAGGGTATATTTATTTTTTTGTATGGTAGGCTCTATGGTTATAGCTACACTCGCCTTTTTTTTATATACCTCCGCCATTCTCGATGTATCCACTTACCCAACTATTGCGTTTTTTGGAAAAGAAACCAGAATGTCGGCCTGTCCTGATGGGAGACTTTAACGCTGTTATGGATCCTAAAAAGGACAGACTGACTTTAGATTTAGATCTGGGAAGAAACATTTGCAACTTTCCACTGTCCCAGTTTTGTTTGGAAGTTGGATTGGTGGATATATGAGAATATGTCAGCGGAGGAAAGAGAGTATACTCCTGTGTTAGCAGGGTGGGTAGAGCAATGTCCAGGATCGATTTAGCGCTTACCAATGAAAGTAATTTGAACAATATTAGAAGGATACGATATGGAGTAAGAACAGTTTCAGACCACTCACCCGAATCAATTGAGGTTCGCATTGGGGAGAATAAAGATAATAGGGGGCTTGGCTTTAAGCTGAATCCATATTGGCTTACCATTATGGATAATTATCAGTCTATTAAATTACATGTATCCTCCTTTTGGGAGGTGAATCTCCCCTCTGCTAATATCAATTTAGTTTGGGACGCCCTGAAAGCATATTTGAAGGGGGTTCTTATAAGTGATATTACTGCTGTGAGGAGAACATTTAGGAAAAAAGAGGAGGAACTGGTTAAGATCGTGGCATCCACAACGGAGCGCTTTATTGATCAACCTACTGAATATATTAAGGAAGAGATGCAGAAGGCTAGTTGCTCCCTGGAGGACTATGTAATGGAGAAAGCAAACCATAGATTGTTTTTTAAGTGACAAAAGTACTTTTCAGAGTCCGGACATCCTAGTAAGCTCCTAGCCAGAATAATTTCACAACTGGACAAGAAAAAGAAAGCTATTACTTTGAGTCATAATCTAGACGGTGTAATTATATCAGACCCAGAGGGAATTAGAGATACTTTTCTGCAATACTTTTCCCAGATATATAGAGCTTCTCCTGGTTTGCCACCTGAGCTGGCGAGGCAGTTCCTTGAGAAAATTTCTCTTCCGATGTTAACGGAAGTCCAAAAAAAATTCTTGGAAAGAGAATTGTCTCTCCTGGAGATCCAGGAGGCCCTGAGGTCTATCTCTGGGAACTCATCGCCAGGGTTAGATGGTCTTCCGTATGAAGTTTATCGTAAGTACAGGGATGTCATCCTTCCTCACCTATTGGAGGTGTTTTCTCAAGCTTTACAGGGAGGGGGCTTACCACAGTCCATGATGGAAGCTTTGATAGTTCTAATTCCTAAAAAATATAAAGATCCGATCGATCTGAGTTCATATAGACCTATTTCCTTACTAAATTCGGATGTTAAGTTACTATCAAAAGTTCTGGCTAGGAGGCTTTCCGGGGTTGTCCTCTGTTATCCACCCAGATCAAAATGGCTTTATGCCAAAAAGGGGCACCCACCATAATCTGCACAGGCTTTTCACTAATATTCAATCTCCTGGGAGCGACGCCCGCTCTATTCTGTCCTCTGGGAGGTGATGAAAAAAATGGGTTTTGGCCCCAAGTATGGCGATGGTGCAGTTGCTATATAAATGCTCATTACCTAGGATCAGGATTAATGATACGTTGACAGAGAGCTTTGTGCTGGGAAGAGGTACTCGTCAAGGATGTCCCCTTTCCCCTCTCTTATTTAATATTTATATCGAACCTCTTGCAGCTAGTATTAGGCAGGACTTGAAAGTGGTTGGTTTTGGTGTAATGGGGAAGCAGGACCGTATATCCCTCTATGCAGACAATATCTTGTTTTTTATCCATCAAATAGAAACCACACTTCCTCGAATAATGGAGTTGGTTAATCTATTTTCTGTTCCTTCCAGCCTTGAGGTTAATTGGGAGAAAACTGCTCTTCTCCCTGTAGATGAAATGCGAGGATCGATGGAAAATTCTATTACTAATCGGTTACTGATTTCCGATTCAATAAAATACCTGGGGATAACAGTTACTGCCAAAATTCAAGATTACCTACAACTTAACCTGTTTCCCTTATTGTCAAAAGTGAGATCTAAAATTAAGATATGGCAAAAAATTCTGCCCGCAAGAGCGGACAGAATCTCATTAATAAAAATGGTGGTGCTGCCCCAGGTTCTTTATGTTCTTCACAATTCGCCTGCATGGATTGAAGATAAGTATTTTAGACTGATAGAGCGGATGATTAACGATTTGCTATGGGGGAGAAAGCATGTGAGATTAAAGGCGATCTATTTTTCTATGCCCTACAATCGGGGAGGTCTCAACCTCCCCTACTTTAGGGGTTACTATATGGCCTCTCAACTCTGTTTTTTCAATGACTGGGAAAATAGTCACTTCTGTAGAAAATTGGTGAAAGACTCAGGTTTCTCGGATTTTTTTACAGTACTAGAGTCTGATTATTTAATTAATATACAGACCGGGTATAAACCTTTCTGCAGAATGGCTATAAAAGCCTGGCTGGTTATAAAGAGTTGGTTTAAAGTTGAGGCATTACTTATCTGTACCCCACTATGGTAACCAAAAGCTTCTGAATTTAGATGACCCAAATTGTCGGCAATACTGGAGGATGAAAAATATTCAATATATGCATCAGGTGGTTAAAGATGAACAAATCCTGCCACTTATGGAGCTAAAACAAAAGTTAAATGTAGGTGAGGTGGCTTGGTTTGCCTACTTTCAACTGAGGTCGGCACTTCTTAACACCGCTGTTAGTCATTCACTTAATGTAGACACTTCTGAATTTTTGCACAATTTGATTAGTAAGAAAGGTTGCATGAAAGTTAAACTTTCACATTGTTATAAACACTTGATGAAATTTTTTTTTTCAGATTGCCTTTCTCTAGGACAGAGATCCTGGTCTGTCTCACTGTCAGAGGTGGGATCCCCGGATTGGGAGAATATAGGTGATGGTTTAAGGCAGGTTTCTCACAATTTTAATCATACTGTTGTACAGTTTAATATTATGCACAAAATATATGTGACACCTTTATGGCTCCATAGGAGGGGATTTAGAGCCTCCTCTGACTGCCCTCGATGCGGGGACCCCGGGGCAGATCATTTACATCTGTTCTGGGACTGCCCGATAGTGAGCACGTAATGGAGAATGGTTCAAACAACTTTGGCTCAGAGACATCATGGATATTCCTTCATCCCCAAAATTATGGGTCTTGGGTGATCTATCGGAAGTTAATTGTCAGCCTCTGAAGCGCCAATTGCTGATGAAAGTGATTTTTTTGGCCAGGCTTCTCATATCCAGAGAATGGTGTTCCCCCTTTGCCCCAGACTGCAACAACTGGCTATGTTTAGTTAAGAAGGTGAAAAGTTATGAGAGGGTCTTGTATAGACAAAGAGGGTCTTATGCAAAGTGGGGTAGTATATGGAAGGTTTGGGACGACTAAGTGATTCCCTTTATTATTTTTATTTTTTTTATATATAGAATATTTTATTTTTTATTTTTTCCTGCAGGGTCGAGGGGGGGGGGGGAGTTGTGGGGTGGACAGGGATGATTTTGTAACATATATTTTTATGGACTGTATTTTTCAAGATGATTAAAATAAAAATTTATTAAAAGAAAAAAAAATGCTTTATTATGTAAAAGTGAAACAAACAACCAAAAAAAGTAGTCGTATTTGGTATTGTCGCATCCGTAACATCGTTCATCTGACCAGTTAGTTCATGTCAGATGAACAATGTTCATCTGACAGGTTAGTTCATGTGGTATTTTTATAGAGCAGGTTGGCTCTATAAAAATACCACATGAACTAACCTGTCAGATGAACGATGTTACGGATGCGACAATACCGAATACGACTACTTTTTTTGGTTGTTTGTTTCACTTTAACATAATAAAGCATTTTTTTTTCTTTTAATAAATTTTGAACATTGTAACAAAAAATAAAAACAGTGCCAAAACTGCTATTTTTGTTACCTTGCCTCACAAAAAGTGTAATATAGAGCAATTAAAAATCATATGTACCATAAAATAGTACCAACAAAACTGCCCCCTTATCCTGTAGTTTCCAAAAGTGAGGTAATTTTTGGGAGTTTCTAGGGGTGCATCAGGGGGTCTTTAAATGTGACATGGCAGCTTAAATTATCATCATTTCATGTCCATATTACATTAATTCTTGTGGAACACCTATATGGTTAACAAAGTTGGTAGAATCAGTATTGAATACCTTGAGGGGTGTAGTTTCTAAAATGGGGTCATTGGACTCATCTGGAGTTTCTACTCTAGGGGTGCATCAGGGGTCTTCAAATGTGACATGGCAGCCAAAAATTATCACAGTGAAATCTGTCTTCCAAAAACCATATGGTGTTCCTTTCCTTCTATGCCCTGCTGTGTGCCCTTACAGCAGTTTACAACAACATATGGGGTGTTTCTGTAAACTATAGAATCAGGGCAATAAATATTCCGTTTTGTTTGGCTATTAACCCTTGCTTTGTTACTGGAAAAAAAATGATTTAAATCTGCCAAAAAGTGAAATTCGGAAATTTTATCTCCATTTTCCATTATTCTTGTGGAACACCTAAAGGGTTAACAAAGTTTGTAAAATCAGTTTTGAATATATTTAGAGGTGTAGTCTCTAAAATGGGGTAATTTTTGGGTAGTTTCTATTTGTAAGCCTAAGAAAGGGACTTCAGACCTGAATTGGTCCTTAAAAAGTGGGTTTTGGAAATTGTCTGAAAAATGTCAAGATTTGCTTCTAAACTTCTAAGCCTTCTAACGCCTTCTAATGGCATTGACAAAATGATCCAAACATGAAGTAGAAATATGGGGAATGTAAAGTAATAACTATTTTTGGAGTTATTACTATTTATTATAAAAGTAGAGAAATTGAAGTTTGCAAATTTGCAAATTTTTCTAAATTTTTGGTAAATTTTGTATATTTTTGGAAATAAAACTGACATTTTTTTACTCAATTTTACTACTGTCATGAAGTACATTATGTGACAAGAAAACAGTCTCAGAATGGCCTGGATATGTTAAGGCGCTTTAAAGATATATATAAAGTGAGACGTCAGATTTGCTAAAAATAGGCTTATTCTTAAGGCAGGGTCCTTAAGGTGTTAAACAAGGATTTATTCTATTTAAGAATTTCCGGGCAAGAATTTATTAGAATATAATTGACATATTGGGGACTTCTGAGGAGTACAATGATGGGGAGCAGCACAATCGTCGTGCACCCACTACTTACAAAGAAATGCGTTTTGTCATTAGAGATGTCCCGAACTATTCGCCCGTGAACAGTTCCAGGCGAACATCACATGTTCACGTTCGCTGCGGCGGGCGAACATATGCGATGTTCGGTCCGCCCCCTATACGTCATCATTGAGCAAACTTTGACTCTGTACCTCACAGTCAGCAGACACATTCCAGCCAATCAGCATACCCTTCCTCCCAGACCCTCCCACTTCCTATAAAAAAGCAAGGACAGGCATCCATCTTAGACTCATTCTGAAGCTGCAGTGTTAATTAGAGCAGGGAGAGTGCTGCTGCTGCTGAATTAATACGGAAACCGTTAGCTAGGCCAGTGTTCTGTGTTAACCCCAGTCCTTAAAGACTCATCTGCAGTAAGGACAGCATCCTGACAGCACCCCAAAAAGCCCTTTAGGGCTGGTACATCAGTCTGCTTTTTTTTTTATATATCTTTATTGCAGTTGTCTGCTCGTGTGTGAGAGGCCACAGGACCCCAGACTGTACTGTGTGCACACCACTCATATAGGGTGGCACAGTAACTTGCAGATAAAAAAGTAATTTTATTTTTACCCTTTAATAGAATTGAAGTTGCCTGCCAGTGTGTGTCAGGCCCACTGACTGTACTGTGCCCACTGCCAGTGCCCACCACTCATATCGGGTGGCACAGTAACTTGCAGATAAAAAAATCATTTAATTTTTACTAATTAATAGAATTGAAGTTGCCTGCCAGTGTGTGTCAGGCCCACTGACTGTACTGTACCCACTGCCAGTGCCCACCACTCATATCGGGTGGCACAGTAACTTGCAGATAAAAAAGTCATTTAATGTTTACCCTTTAATATAATTGCAGTTGGCTGCCAGTGTGTGTCAGGCCCACTGACTGTACTGTGCCCACTGCCAGTGCCCACCACTCATATAGGGTGGCATAGTACCTTGCAGATAAAAAGTCATTAAATTTTTACCCTTTAATATAATTGCAGTTGCCTGCCAGTGTGTGTCAGGCCCACTGACTGTACTGTGCCCACTGCCAGTGCCCACCACTCATATAGGGTGGCATAGTACCTTGCAGATAAAAAAGTCATTAAATTTTTACCCTTTAATATAATTGCAGTTGCCTGCCAGTGTGTGTCAGGCCCACTGACTGTACTGTGCCCTCTGCCAGTGCCCACCACTCATATAGGGTGGCACAGTACCTTGCAGATAAAAAAGTCATTTAATTATTACCCTTTAATACAATTGCAGTTGCCTGCCAGTGTGTGTCAGGCCCACTGACTGTACTGTGCCCACTGCCAGTGCCCACCACTCATATCGGGTGGCACAGTATCTTGCAGATAAATAAAGTCATTTAATTTTTACCCTTTAATATAATTGCAGTTGCCTGCCAGTGTGTGTCAGGCCCGGAGACTGTACTGTGCCCACTGCCCACCACTCATATAGGGTGTCACAGTACATTGCAGGGCGCACACGCGGTGACCTAAAATTCAAACGATGCGGACCGAGCATGGGTCTTTTTCCATCTCCCGGTTCCAAAAATCTATTCACTACACCGGCCCTGGCCCTGATAAGGGACAAATAGAGAAAAAACTGATAGGAATAGTACTTAGTTAACACTAGTTGCATTGGTGGCAAATTCCATTGCAAGTGGCCAAAATTAGAAGGAAGCGGACAGAGCAAGCTTTTTTCTCTATCTTCCCATGCAAGGATTCAATTCAATACACGTCCCCTGATAGGGGACTTAACAAAGATTAAAATTGTAAGAATAGTAGTTCACACTATTTGTATTGTGGCACAGTACATTGCACGGCGCACGCGCAGTGCCCCAAATTGGAAGTAAGAGGACCGACCAATCATCTTTTTCCATCTCCCGGTTCCAAAAATCTATTCGATGCACGTCCCCTTATAGGGGACATAACAGGGATTAAACTGATAGGAATAGTACTATGTGAGATATTTGGTAAACCAGCTCACCTGCTGAAATATATTCAAAACAGCGTGTTCTGCTGTAGTGCAGGGATCATTCAAGCAAAGACTTGTATGGCATCTTGAGTCAGGAAAAAAGATATCCAGCACTGGAGTCACAACCTGAAAAAATTAAGGACAGGTGTGTCTGAAACGTGTAGACCGGGAGTGTTTCCATGTGTCAAGGCAGAGCTGTCGCTTGTATTTTAATGCAACGGAATAAAGGTAATTTTGGCTTTTTCAAGTTGTGACTCCAGTGCTGGATTTCTTTTTTCCTGACTCAGGAATAGTACTACTTAACACACCACTCATATTGGGTGGCAAAGTACATTGCACTGCGCACGCGCCAGATTGGAAGGAGGAGGATCGACCAACCATATCTTTCCATCTCCCGGTTCCTAAAATCTATTTCATACACCGGCCCCTGATAGGGGACAAAACAGAGATTAGACTGGTAAGAACAAATTTTTTTAATTTAAAAAAAAAAGAGGACAGCCTCTGCGGAGCTGGGTATTTTTTGGCCGCGTTACTGACCGCTCATGCACAATGGCTGTAGGCTCAAGCCACCCAAGGCAACATCATCAACCTCATCCCATATGCGTTATTTTCTGGAGTGTGCCCTGCAAAGAGTGCTGGATCAAGTCGTAGCTGAGCATGAAGAGGAAAAGTTGTGGTCACCATCACCACCAGAAGCAGCCTTGTCATCATCGATTGCTGGACCTGCGGCAATGCAGAGAGAGGAGTCTGAAGAAGAGGAGTCAGAGGAGGAGGGTGGCTTTGAGGAGGTGGAAGACCTCAGGGACCCTTGGTGTTGTACGTGGCTGGGTGGAGGAAGAGACCTTCAATGACGTCAGTCAGAATAAGGACAAGGGACATGGCTAGCTTGGTATCCAACCTTGTGCGAATGTGGAGTTTGCGTTGTGCAAATGGACTGTTTGCGGTTGTCTGCGGTGCGTTAAAAGGAGAGTTTGGTCTGTCAGAGTTTGGTCTGTCACTGTGAAGCGGGCGTAACCCTTACACTACCTGATCGAGACAATATCATACCTGATCGTATACACACACTGGATGTTTTAAAGCACGTTATTCCAAACAATTTAGGAATGTTAGGTTATTTATGCCCTTTATGGATTAAAACCCGACTCTGCATCAACTACGTAATTTTCCATGGGAGTTTTGCCATGGATCCCCCTCCGGCATGCCACAGTCCAGGTTTTAGTCCCCTTGAAACAACTTTTCGATCACTATTGTGGCCAGAAAGAGTCCCTTTGGGTTTTAAAATTCGCCTGCCTATTGAAGTCTATGGCGGTTCACCCGGTTCGCCCGTTCGCGAACATTTGCGGAAATTCGCATTCGCCGTTCGTGAACAGAAAATTTTATGTTTGCGACATCTCTATTTGTCATTCGTCACAAAGTGAATATTTTTGTAAAATATGGTGAAGCAGCTGAATCTAATTTTTTAATACTTTACTCCCCTTTAGTAATGATTAGAGTTAAGCGGACACCTGGATGTTTGGGTTCGACGAGTTCGGCTGAACTTCACAAAATGGTTCGGGATCCGAACCTAACCCTAACTTGACCCCGAACCCAAACCCCATTAAAGTCAATGGAGACCCGAACTTTTGGGCACTAAAATGGCTGTAAAATAGCACTGGAAAGGGCTAGAGGGCTGTAAAAGGCAGCACAATATAGGCAAATGTCCTGCAAACAAATGTGGATAGGGAACTGACATAAATTTAAAAAAATAAAAATTAAACATTATTAATTGGCAACTCAGAGAAGAAGGAGGTGGATGTGGAGTAGGAGGTTGAGGAGGCGTCAAGTGGGAATGCCATCAGCAGCACCTCTACCAGTGTGCGTTTGTAGTCACGCATCTTTTGATCAGTTACAGACGTTTTTACAAAATTTTGTTTCCTGCCAGCAATGCAAAGCAGGGGCTTATCACTGCCAAAACAGGGTTAATGTCACACACCAATGGAACAGGTGATATTCAGAAATGTAGGCCCATGGCACCCAGTAAGAGGAGAGGTTAAATCATGGCAAAACAGACTTCATGTCACCCACCAATGGAAGAGGTGATTGTCACTTATGTAGGCCCCTGGCACCCAGACAGAAGTGAGGTTCATTAACGGCAAAAAGAGGCTAATGTCACCCACCAATAGAACAGGCGATTTTAAGAAATGTAGGCCCCTGGCACCCAAACAGTGGAGAAATTCACTAACGGCAAAACAGGCTTTATGTCACCCATAAATGGAACAGGCCATTGTCACTAATGTAGGCCCCTAGCACCCAGACAGAGGAGAGGTTCATTCACGGCAAAAAGAGGTTAATGTCACCCACAAATTGAACAGGAGATTGTCACTAATGTAAGCCCCTGGCACCCAGACAGAGGAGAGGTTCATTCACGGCAAAAAGAGTTTAATGTCACCAACCAATGGAACAGGCGATTTTCAATAAGTTAGGCCCCTGGCACCCAGACAAAGGAGAGGTTAATTTATGTCAAAACAGGCTTCATGTCATCCACCAATGGAACAGATGATTTTAAGAAATGTAGGCCTCTGGCACCCAGATAGAGGAGGGGTTCATTCATGGCAAAACAGGCTTTATGTCATCCACCAATGGAACAGGTGATTTTCACTAATGTAGGCCCCTGGCAAACAGACAGAGGAGAGGTTTATTCATGGCAATAAGAGGTTAATGTCACCCACCAATGGATGAGGCGATTTTCAGTAAGTTAGGCCCCTGGTACCCAGACAGAAGAGAGGTTTATTCACGGCAAAAAGAAGTTAATGTCACCCACCAATGGAAAAGGCGATTTTCAGTAAGTTAGGCCCCTGGCACCAAGACAAAGGAGAGGTTCATTTACGGCAAAACAGCCTTCATGTCATTCACCAATGGAACAGGCGATTTTAAGAAATGTAGGCCCCTTGCATCCAGATAGAGGAGAGGTTTATTCACGGTAATGAGAGGTTAATGTCACCCACCAATGGAACAGGCGATTTTTAGTAAGTTAGGCCCCTGACACCCAGAGAGAGGAGAGGTTCATTCATGGCAAGAAGAGGTTAATGTCACCCACAAAAGGAACAGATTTTCAGAAATTTAGGCCCCTGGCACCCAGGCAGAGGAGAGGTTCATTCATGGCAAAAATAGGTTAATGTCACCCACCAATGGAACGGGCGATTTTCAGTAAGTTATACCCCTGGCACCCAGACAGAGGAGAGGTGCATTCACGGCAAAAAGAGGTTAATGTCAACCATTAATAGAACAGGCGATTTTCAGTAAGTTAGGCCCCTGACACCCAGACAGAGGAGAGGTTAATTCACGGCAAAACAGGCTTCATGTCATCCACCAATGCAACAGGCGATTTTCAGAAATGTAGGCCCCTGGCACCCAGAGAGAGGAGAGGTTCATTCACGGCAAAATAGGCTTCATGTCACCCACCAATGGAACAGGCGACTGTCACTAATGTAGGCCCCTAGCAGCCAGATAGAGGAGAGGTTCATTCATGGCAAAAAAGAGGTTAATATGACCCAACAATGGACCAGGCGATTTTCAGTAAGTTAGGCCCCTGGCAACCAAACATAGGAGAGGTTTATTCACGGCAAAAAGAGCATAATGTCACCCACCAATGGAATAGGCGATTTTCAGTAAGTTAGGCCCCTGGCACCCAGACAGAGGAGAGGTTTATTCACGGCAAAAAGAGGTTAATGTCACCCACCAATGTAACAGGCGATTTTTAGTAAGTTAGGCCCCTGGCACCCAGACAGAGGAGAGGTTCATTCATGGCAAAAAGAGGTTAATGTCACCAACCAATGGAACAGGGGATTTTCAGAAATGTATTCCCCTGGCACCCAGACAGATGAGAGGTTCATTCACGGCAATAAGAGGTTAATGTCACTCACCAATGCAACAGGCGATTTTTAGAAATGTAGGGCCCTGACACCCAGAAAGAGGAGAGATTCATTCACGCAAAACAGGCTTCATGTCACCCACGAATGCAACAGGCAATTGTCAATAATGTTGGCTCCTGGCACCCAGAGAGAGGAGAAGTTCATTCATGGCAAAAAGAGGTTAATGTCACCCACCAATGGAAAAGGCGATTTTCAGTAAGTTAGGCCCCTGGCACCCAGACAAATGAGAGGTTCATTCACGGCAAAACAGGCTTCATGTCATCCACCAATGGAACAGGCGATTTGAAGAAATGTAGGCCCCTGGCACCCAGATAGAGGAAAGGTTTATTCACGGCAAAACAGGCTTCATGTCATCCACCAATGGAACAGGTGATTTTCAATAATGTAGGCCCCTGGCACTCAGAGAGAGGAGAGGTTTATTCACGGCAATAAGAGGTTAATGTCACCCACCAATGTAACAGGGACTTTCAGAAATGTAAGCCCCTGGCACCCAGACAGAGGAGAGGTTTATTCACGGCAATAAGAGGTTAATGTCACCCACCAATGGAACAGGCGATTGTCATTAATGTAGGCCCCTGGCACCCAGACAGAGGAGAGGTTTATTCACGGCAATAAGAAGTTAATGTCACCCACCAATAGAACAGGCAATTTTCAGTAAGTTAGGCCCCTGGCACCCAGAGAGAGGAGAGGTTCATTCACGGCAACAAGAGGTTAATGTCACCCACCAATGGAACAGGTGATTTTCAATAATGTAAGCCCCTGGCAACCAGACATAGGAGAGGTTTATTCACGGCAAAAAGAGCTTAATGTCACCCACCAATGGAACAGACGATTTTCAGAAATGTAGGCCTCTGGCACCCAGACAGAGGAGAGGTTCATTCACGGCAACAAGAGGTTAATGTCACCCACCAATGGAACAGGTGATTTTTTAGTAAGTTAGGCCCCTGGCACCCAGACAGAGGAGAGTGTCTTTCACGGCAAAAAGAGGTTAATGTCACCCACCAATGGAACAGGCGATTTTCAATAATGTAAGCCCCTGGCACCCAGAAAGAGGAGAGGTTCATTCACGGCAGAAAGAGTTTAATGTCACCCACCAATGGAAAAGACGATTTTCAGTAAGTTAGGCCCCTGGCACCCAGACAGATGAGAGGTTCATTAACGGCAAAACAGGCTTCATGTCAACCACCAATGGAACAGGCGATTTTCAGTAAGTTAGGCCCTTGGTACCCAGACAGAGGAAAGGTTTATTCACGGCAAAAATATGGTAATGTCACCCACCAATGGAACAGGCTATTTTCAGAAATGTAGGCCCCTGGCACCCAGACAGAGGAGAGGTTCATTCACGGCAATATGAGGTTAACGTCACCCACCAATGGAATAGGAGATTTTCTGTAAGTTAGGACCCTGGCACCCAGACAGAGGAGAGGTTTAGTCACGGCAAAATGAGCTTAATGTCACCAACCAATGGAACAGACGATTTTCAGAAATGTAGGCCCTTGGCACCCAGACAGAGGAGAGGTTCATTCATGGCAACAAGAGGTTAATGTCACTCACCAATGGAACAGGTGATATTTAGTAAGTTAGGCACCTGGTACCTAGACAGAGGAGAGGTTTATTCACGGCAAAAAGAGGTTAATGTCACCCACCAATGGAACAGGCAATTTATAGAAATGTAGGCCCCTGGCACCCAGACAGAGGAGAGGTTCATTAATGGCAAAAAGAGGGTAATGTCACCCACTAATGGAACAGGCGAATTTTCAGAAATGGAAGCCCCTGGCACCCAGAAAGAGGAGAAGTTCATTCATTGCAGAAAGAAGTTAATACTGGTATTTATATGCCGCACTAAAACTATGAAATACCCGAGGGAGGTTCTCTCATCTACTGATAGATACACCAAAACCTATCTAGTGGATATAAGTAGAAAAGTAAAGAGTGGGGGCACACTCCAGAATATCGACTAATATGGAAAGTATATCACCCCTTCATCAGTGGCTTCACTGATGAAGGGGTTATATACTTAAACCCCGAAACGCGTTTGGTGAATATTTCCCCGATTATGGAATCTACACTGTAAAAGTAAGTCTAGCCTGGTGTGAAATTGCAAAGTACGGACATTCGCACGAACGACTCTGCACACGGAGGTGTATACTCCGCAATGCTACACGTGCAAGACAAAGTCCGCGTACATTCGATTGCCCTTAAGATCGTGTAAAGTATACTCTGGAGGAGGAGATCACGTAGAGGGCATTATCATCACACCGGTAAGACCGTTCCTGACTACAGTAAATGATCGCGATCGCATATATTTAATAGAGCGGGACGCCGCTCTTAATATACACTGGAGGAGGGACGCCGCTTTCCCAGTGAATGAACTTGGACTGCTGGCTGGATACTATTCAAAGTTCTATAGGATCCTTTTTTAATATCGGAACTTTTATATCATAACTTTTCAATATGGTGTATTTCTGACCATCTATTATTTTTGAAGGTCCGGACCATTCTGAGACTTTTTGATTATAGTCCAATTGAGATATAGGCTACCCGCAATTTGTATGTGGGGATTATTGTCCATGGGACTTATTGCTGCTTTTATGTAATTATATTTATGTTTCTACTCCATGTTATGAGATTTTATAAGGTCAAATAAATTTTCCATATTAGTCGATATTCTGGAGTGTGCCCCCACTCTTTACTTTTCTACTTAGAAAGAGGTTAATGTCACCCACCAATGTAATAGGAGATTTTCAGTAAGTTTGGCCCCTGGTACCCAGACAGAGGAGAGGTTTATTCACGGCGAAAAGAGCTTAATGTCACCCACCAATGGAACAGACGATTTTCAGAAATGTAGGCACCTGGCACCCAGACAGAGCAGAGGTTCATTCATGGCAAAAGAGGTTAAACTCACCCACCAATGGAACATACGATTTTCAGAAATGTAGGCCCCTGGCACCCAGACAGAGGAGAGGTTTATTAACAGCAAAAAGAGCTTAATGTCACCCACCAATGGAAAAGACGATTTTTAGAAATGTAGGCACCTGGCACTCAGACAGAGGAGAGGTTCATAGATGACAAAAAGAGGTTAATGTCACCCACCAATGGAACAGGTGATTTTCAGAAATGTAGGCCCCTGGCACCCAGACAGAGCAACTCGGAGGAGGAGGTAGATGCAAAGTTGGCGGTTGAGGAGGCGGTGAATGTTGTGTTCTTGGTGTAAGTGGCGATGAAGGAGGAGGAGGGGGTATCTTAAAAGGCTTTTTTATTTTATTTCTTTGTTTTTAAAATTGGGGTAGCCCCCAAAATAATGGTACAAATAAAAAAAAGGATTACATGAATAAGTGCACTGGAGTACAAGAATGTATGGTTGAGGCTGTTATAAATGTCTATTCTGCACAAGGTATGGACAAGTCCTGTGGGATCCATGCCTGGTTTATTTTAATGAATGTGAGCTTGTCCACGTTGGCTGTGGACAAGCGGCTGCGTTTGTCTGTATAATGCCCCTGCCGTGCTAAATAGACGTTCAGACAATAGACTGGCTGCAGGGTAGGCCAGCACCTCCAAGGCATAAATGGCAAGCTCAGGCCATGTTGACAATATGGAGACCCAGAAATTGAATGGGGTAGAACCATCAGTCAGTAGGTGTAGGCATGTGCACAAGTACTGTTCCACCATGTTGTTGAAATGCTGCCTCCTGCTAAGACGCTCCATATCAGCTGGTGGTGCAGGTTACTGTGGCGTGGTGACAAAGCTTTTCCACATGTCAGCCATGCTAACCCTGCCTTCTGAGGTGCTGCCCGTGACACAGCTGCATTGGCGACCTCTTCCTCCTCCTCCTCTGCCTTCGCCTTGTGCTTCCACTTGTCCCCCAGTATCAATTGGGAATACCCTCAGGAGCGCGTCTACCACAATGCGTTTGTAGTCGCGTATCTTCCTATCACTATCCACTGTAGGAATTAAGGAGGGACGTTATCTTTGTAGCGGGGATCCAGCAGGGTGGCAACCCAGTAGTCAGCACAAGTTACAAAGTGGGCAACTCTGCTGTCGTTGCGCAGGCACTGCAGCATGTAGTTGCTCATGTGTGCCAGGCTACCCAGAGGTAAGGATAAGTTGTCCTCTGTAGGTGGTGTATCATCTGTGTTCTCCATATTCCCCAGCCATGCTCCAGGGATGGCCATGAGCTGCGTTGGGTGCCACCCTGCAGTGAACCCGGCTCCTCCTCCTCTTCTACCTCATCCTCCTCCTCCTTGTCTTCCAGAACTCTGCCCTGGCTGGCCACATGTGTACCTGGTCTCTGCTGATGCAGGAACCCACCCTCTCAGCCACTTCTGAATGACTGGCCTGAAACCCTGTGAAATGCCTGCCCTCCTCCTCCTGTGCCACATCCTCTTCCATCATCGAAGTAATTGTTTTTCAAGGAGACATAGAAGTGGTATTGTAATGCGTCATCAGCACTGGCCATGTTGGTTGAGTACTCAAAAGACTGCAACAAGGTACACAGGTCTCGCATTGAGACCCAGTCACTGGTGGTGAAGTGGTGCTTTTCCACAGGACGACTGACACATGCGTGCTGCAGCTGAAACTCCACTATCGCCTGCTGCTGCTCGCACAATCTTTCCAGCTTATGCAAGGTGGAGTTCCACCTGGTGGGCACGTCGCATATGAGGTGGTGAGCGGGAAGGCCGAGTTACGCTGCAGCGCAGACAGGCGAGCAGCAGCAGGGTGAGAACACCGAAAGCGCGAACAGACAGACCACACTTTCTGCAGCAGCTCTGACATGTCTGGGTAGTTTTTAAGAAACTTCTGCACCACCAGATTCAGCACATGTGCCAGGCAAGGGATGTGCATCAAACTGGCTAGTCCCAGAGCTGCAACGAGATTATGCCCATTATCGCACACCACCAAGCTGGACTTGAGGCTCACTGGCAGCAAACACTCATTGGTCTGTTGTTCTATGCCCCTTCAAAGTTCCTGTGCGGTGTTGGGTTTGTCTACCAAACACATGAGTTTTAAAACCGCCTGCTGACGTTTACCCCTGGATGTGCTTAAGTTGGTGGTGAAGTTCTTTCGCTGACCGGATGTGGAGGTGGTAGAAGAGGAGGAGGAGGATGCAGAGTAGGAGGTGGAGGCAACAGGAGGCAAAGAATAATGCCCTGCGATCCTCAGTGTTGGAAGGACATGCGCCAAACCACTATCTGCCTCGGGACCAGCCGCCACTACATTTACCCAGTGTGCATTTAGGGAGATATAGCGGCCCTGGCCGTGCTTATTGGTCTATGTATCTGTGGTTATGTGTAGTGTTGAGCGAACCCAAATTGTATAGTTCGGGTTCGTACCGACTTTTGGGTGTGGGACACGGACCTGAACCCGAACATTTTCAAAAAGTTCGGGTTCGGGTCCGTTCTGAGCGATTTATTACAGCTTTCTAAAGGGCTGCACAGCAGCCAATCAGCAAGCGCTTTACTTCTTGCCCTAAGAAGCCATCGCAGCCATGCCTACTAATGGCATGGCTGTGATTGGCTGAGTGACGCATGTGACCCAGCCTCTTTATAAGCTTAAGTCACCTACTACTGCACGTCACTCTGCTGATTTGAGCTTAGGGAGAGGATGCTGGTGCTGCGATGAGGGACAGAATAGGGCAGAAATCTGAAGAACCTGTTCAACTTTAATCCACAAGATACAGCACATAGAGAGGGAGGTAGCCTCAGCAATCCAACATTTGTGTACCCAGCCACTGCCAGGGAGATTTTTTTTGTAATCCATCTGTTACTGAGGTGGGGGTCGGCGGCCATTTTAGGCACTGCAGCGTGCTGCATGTCTGCCAGCCTGCCAGAGACATCAGCGTCATCCTATTTTGTAGCTCAGTGAAGGAAAAAAAACTTTTTTTCTGGCTGCTCAAGTCCCCTATATTGCCTTTTGTATGTTTAAGGGGTGACATAGTCCGTTTGTCTAGCCTGGGCTCTGTGGTACTACAGAGCACTTTTGTATACTATGCACTAAACCGTATATTCTATTTCAGCTACCAAATAGTGCATCCGTGTATTTTAGTTTAAAAAAAAGTGGTCATCCTGATTCATTAAGCCTATTTTACACCACCAAAATATATATTTGACATTTCTGTGGTGAAATAGAGAATCCGTGTAATTTTAGGAGAAAACCCGTATTCCTTCTCCACAAAACAGTTCTGCATACACCGTCCAACGACATATTTTATATCTCTGCATGGAAATAGTGCTTCTTTGTTTTTTATAGAAAAAAAAGTTATTCAAGGTCCACCAAACAGTCTGAAATACCCATTACAACCACCTATTTTACATTGCTGCTGTGAAATACAGCATAAGTGTATTTTTTTTGACAAAAAAAGTGGAAATCCTGATCCACAGTTGTGCATCCGTCGCTTAAATAATTATTTCCAAAATATAACAGTCTAATACTGCATTTGTGATTTTTTTGAGCAAATCCGTGTTCTGGGTCCCCAAATCTGGTGTCCATACATAGTATAAATATCTACTGTTAATGTACAGCAGTTAAAAAATGCATTTTGGGGTTTATTGAAAAAGCCGTGTTTTAGGCAAAAAACTGTTGTGCATCCGGCATATATATAATTAGTTTCAATTTACAGCAGTGAAATACTCATTTTTGTATTTTATTACAAAAATACTTGTGCATACAGCGTAAAAAATATATTTTACATTTCCGCATAGAAATTGAGAATCAGTGTATTTTGGGCACAAAAACATCATTCTGGGTCCACAGAGCATTTGTATGACACGGGCACTGCCTTAGCGAACGTAATTGTCGACTAGTGACAGGTAAACTGACACCGAGAGAGACCAATCTTTCAGCTTGGTGGGTGAAAGCAAATTATGAGGAGAACATCAAATAAGGGACGTGGGCATGGTCGTGGTGGTGTTGGTGGAGCTCCTGTTCCTGGGAGAGGACATGGCCGTTCGGCGCCAACTATCGCTCCAAGTAAAACACCTTCCTCGGGTGCGAGTAAGCGACAGAATCTGCAGCGTTATTTGATAGGCCCAAATGCTTCTCTATGGAAGGTGAAGCCAGAACATGTACAGGCGATAGTAGATTGGGTGGCTGACAGTGCCTCTAGTTCTTTCACAGTATCTGACATACAGTTGGCACCTGCAGCCCATGCCCATCAGTCTACCACCTCACCCCCTTGCAAATCAGCCAAGCAGTCAGAGCCCCAAATCATGCAGGAAAGTCTCATGCTTTTTGATGACTCTGTTGGCAGTGTTTCCCCGGCCCATCCACCTAGCCCTGCCCCAGAAGAGGAAGACCTTGAATGCACTGATGCTCAACCACTTTTGTTGCAGGATGAGGACATAGGAATACCGTCACAAAACTTCTCTGATGATGACGAAACACAGGTGCCAACTGCTGTGGCTTTCTGCAATGTGCAGACTGACGAGTAGGGCAGGGGTCATGAATGGGTGGAAGATGATGTGGAGGATGATGAAGTCCTAGACCCAGACTGGACTGAAGGTAGTGCTAATGAGGCGTGCAGTTCTGAAGATGAGGCGGTGGTCGCACAGAGGCAACAGCACAGCAAAAGAGGGAGCTGGGTGCAAAAGCGCAGCGGCCGTTCCAGAGACAGTATGCCTGCTACTGTCCACCGCACCCAGGCACTGAGCACACCATGGCCTGTTCCAAGGAGTTCATTGGCATGGCAGTTCTTCACGCAATGTCCTGATGACAAGACACGAGTGGTTTGCATGTTTTGCCATCAGACCCTGAAGCGAGGCATAAACGTTCTTAACCTGAGAACAACCTGCATTACCAGCATGAACTGCAGTGGAGTAAACACCTTAAAAACAAGGAACTCTCTCATGCTCCTCCTGCTTCCTCTAGGGAGGCATACAATCTAGGGAGGCATACAACCTAGTCAGGGTCAGGGAAAGGGATGAATGGAAAACGGCCTTCAATACCCCTGAGGGTCATTTCGAAAATTTGGTTATGCCCTTTGGTTTGATGAATGCTCCAGCCGTCTTCCAACACTTTGTGAACAGCATTTTTTGTCATTTAATGGGGAAATTTGTAGTGGTGTATCTAGATGACATTTTGATTTTTTTCTCCTGATTTCAAGACTCATCGGGACCACCTATATCAGGTCTTGCTGATTCTGCGGGAGAATAAATTGTACGCTAAACTTGAAAAATGTGTGTTTGCGGTTCCGGAGATTCAATTTCTTGGTTTTCTTCTCTCCGCTTCTGGTTTTCGGATGGACTCTGAGAAGGTCCACACTGTGCTTGATTGGGAGTTTCTCGAGAATCAGAAGGTGCTGATGCGGTTTTTGGGTTTTGCTAACTATTACAGAAAGTTAATTTTGAATTATTCGTCTGTTGTTAAGCCACTCACTGATATGACTAAAAAGGGGTGGATTTTTCCTTGTGGTCGGAAGATGCACTTAAAGCCTTTTCTAGTATTAAAGAGTGTTTTGCTTCCGCTCCCATTTTGGTACAACCTGATGTCTCTCTACCTTTTATTGTTGAGGTGGATGCTTCTGAGGTGGGTGTGGGTGCAGTCTTATCTCAGGGTCCCTCTCCTGCCAAATGGCGACCGTGTGCCTTTTCTCAAGGAAACTCTCCTCTGCAGAGAGAAATTATGATGTGGGAAATAGCGAGTTGTTGGCCTTCAAATTGGCTTTTGATGACTGGCGCCATTGGTTAAAGGGAGCCAGACACCTTATTACTGTGTTTACCGACCATAAGAATCTGGCCTACTTGGAATCGCCAAGCGTCTGAACCGTCGACAGGCCATATGGTCCTTGTTCTTTTCTAGGTTGAATTTTGTTGTTACGTTCCGCCCTGGGGTTAAAAATGTGAAGGCGGATGCCCTGTCACGTTGTTTTCCGGGAGGGGGAACTTTGAAGACCCGGGTCCCATTTTGGCTGATGGGGTGGTTGTCTCTGCTCTTTATCCTTATTTGGAGGCAGGGGTTCAGGCAGCTCAGGCAGAGGCTCCTGATCTTTGTCCTCCTGGGAGGTTTGTGCCTCTCGCTTTAAGACACAAGGTTTTTAAGGAGCACCACGATACTGTCCTTGCCGAGCATCCGGGGAGTAGAGCCACAGTGGATCTCATTGCTCCGTGATTCTGGTGGCTGGCTCTTCGTAAGACGGTTGGGGGTTTTGTGGCAGCCTTCGAGACCTGCGCTTGTGCCAAGGGTTCACGGCCATCAGGATCTCTCTTCCCGTTACCCATTCCTTCCCGTCCTTGGACACATCTGTACATGGACTTCATTACAGACTTGCCTTGCTCCTCGGGAAGACTGTGATTCTGGTGGTAGTGGACCGTTTTAGCAAAATGGCGCATTTCATTCCTTTCCTGGGTTACCCAATGCTAAGACGCTGGCGCAAGCGTTGTGGATCACATTTTTAATTGCATGGCATTCTTTCAGACATCGTTTCTGATAGGGGCACGCAACTTGTTTCCAGATTCTGGAAGGCCTTCTGTTCTCGCTTGGGGCTTGGCGGAGAATCAGGAGGATTGGTATTCTTTTTGTCCCTTGCTGAGTTTGCTTTAAATAACTGTCGCCAGGAGTCCTCTGATGAGTCACCATTTTTTGGTGCATATGGGTTTCATCCGCAGTTTGGGACATTCTCTGGAGAGGGTCTTCTGGTTTACCTGATGAGGAGAGATTTTCCTCGTCCTTGTCATTTATTTGGCAAAATATTCAGTGTAATCTAAAGAGGATGAGTGAGAGATACAAGCACGTGGCGGATAAGAGACATGTGCCTGGTCCGGACCTGAATGTGGGTGATCTGGTGTGGTTGTCTACAAAGAATATCAAACTGAAGGTTCCCTCCCTGAAGTTGGGTCCTAGGTTTATTTGGCCTTACAAGATCTTGTCCGTTATTTACCCGTTGCTTTCCATCTTGATTTTTCTCAGACTTGGAAGATCCATAATGTTTTTCACAGGTCCCTATTAAAACCTTATGTCCAACACACTGTACCCTCCTCTTTGCCTCCTCCTCCGATTTTAGTTGATAGTAATCTTGAATTTTAGGTCTCCAGGATTGTGGATTCTCGCATTATCCGTGGTCCTCTGCAGTACCTCGTTCGTTGGGAGGGCTATGGTCCTGAGGAGAAGATGTGGGTCCCAGTGGCGGACATTATGGCCACTCGTCTCATTAGGGCTTTTCATAGGTCTCATCCTGAGAAGGTGGGTTCTGAGAGTCCACCCATAGATTGAGGGGTACTGTCACCGCCAGTTCTGTGAGAAGGTCAGACAGACGTTCTGCCCTACCTTTTTATGATGTTCTTTGTTTTGGTTTCACTTTGTCAGCTCCTTTCCTTATGCCAGGTGTCACTCATTTAGACTAATCGTCTTTCTTTATATTCCCTCCCATACTGCCTCACTTTGTGGTTTATACTACTTCCTGGATGAAGGGTTCACTGCTGGAGGCTGCTGCTGCTGTTTGCTCAGATAAGTCTTTTCCCTTTATTGTGTTTCCTTGCTGGCTTGATTCTAGGTGGCAGTATTCAGTGTAGGGAGCTGGAGGTCGTGTCCCCTCACTATTATAGGGTTTTCAGGTGTCACACAGTCTTAGGTACATGGGCATGCAATCGTTTACCATTAAGGCCCTTGCATGTGTGTTGCAGTCAGAGAGAGCTATTAGGGTTTTAAAGGGCTCACCTATATGCTCCTTAGTTTGGGATCAAGCCAGTCGGTTGTTTATTTATAAGTTCCAGCTACGGTATCTGCAACATCATCCGTGACAGGCGCTTCTCTATTAAATCCTCTTTTTTAATTGTACCATTATTTTGGGGCAACCCCAAGTTGAATGAACCTCTCCTCTGTCTGGGTGTCAGGGGCCTAAAATTCTGTTAATCACCTGCTGCTTTGGCGGGTGACATCAAGCTTGATTTTCTGCTATGGGACCTCTCTCATCTGACTGGCTGCTGGGGCCTAAATAACTGAAAGTGGCCTTTTTCATTGCTGGGTGACATGAAGACTGATTTTCTGCTATAGGACCTCTCTCTTCTGTCTGGGTGCCAGGGGCCTACATTTCAGATAACCAACTGTTGCTTTGGTGGGTGAAATTATCCTCTTTGTAATGTCAAATGACCTCCTATATTGTCTGGTTGTCAGGGGCCTATATTTCATTTCATCGCTTGCTGCATTGGTGGGAGACATTAACCTCTTTTACTGTCAAATGACCTCTCCTCTGTCTGGATGTCAGGGCCTACATAAATGATAATGGCCTGTTCCATTGCAGGTTGACCTGAGGCTTGTGTTGCTGTTACGGGACCGCTCTCCTCTTTGTGGGTGCCATGGTCCTGAATTAGTAAATGAGGCCTGTGGCACTACTCGTGAAATCAATACTGTTTTGGCATGATTGTAACTCTCCACTTTATAGGTGACATGGGTCTGAATCTGTGAATGAGGCCTGTGGCATTGCTGGGTTAAATCAATACTGTCTTGGCGTGATTTTAACTCTCCTCTTTGTGGGTCCCGTGGGCCTGAATGTTTGAATGAGGCCTGTCGCCTTGCAGGCAGACATAATTCCTTCTTGGCTGTAAAGACAACCTTAACTCCCATGTATGGTTGCCATTGGCCTGAGTCTGTGAGTGAGGCCTGTGACACTGCGGGCAGACATGAATCCTTCTTGGCTGTGATGTGAACTTTAACTCCCATGTATGGTTGCCATGGCCCTGAGTCTGTGAATGAGGCCTGTAGCACTTCAGGCAGACATGAATCCTTTTAGGCTGTGATAAGAAATTCAACTCCCATTGCATTCCCACCTGACGCCACCCAAACCTCCTATTCCAGCTCCTCCTTCAAGTTGCCAATTGATATTGGTTAATTTCTATGTATTTTATTTTATTTTAAGTCATTTCCCTATCCACATTTGTTTGCAGGGGATTTACCTACATTTTGATGCCTTTTGGAGCCCTCTAGCCCCAGGGCTATTTTACAGCCTTTTTAGTGCCCAAAAGTTCCGGTCCCCATTGACTTCAATGGGGTTTGGGGTCAAGTTCGGGTCGAGTTCGGAACCCGAACATTTTCGTGAAGTTCGGCCGAACTTCTCGAAGCCAAACATCCAGGTGTTCGCTCAACTCTAGTTATGTGGACCTTGCCACAGATGGCATGGCGCAGCGCAAACTTGATTTTATCCTCCACTTGGTTGTGCAGCGAAGGGACGGCTCACCTGGAAAAGTAGTGGCAGCTGGGAAATACTTACTGTGGTACAGCAACGCTATCAGCTGTTAAAAACAGTCCGTCTCCACCAGATGGAATAACAGCATTTCAAAGGCCAGTCATTTTGAAATGCTGGCATTCAGGGCCAGGGATCGAGGGTGGGAAGGTTGGCATTTCCTCCTTCTCTCCAGTGTTTAGGAGATGAACAGCTGAACGCTCGCGTGTAACATGGTGGAGTTGCTTTGTGATGGTGACAGAGGGGTGGTGGTGTTGGTGGCACATTCTCTGTTTGCTGGTTGGCAGATGCCACGGTGGAAAAAGAGGCAGAGACAGCAGCAGAGGCAGAAGCAGGTGAAGCCTGAGACCTTTCTTGGTTTTTAAGGTGTTTACTCCACTGGAGTTTGTGCTTTGCATGTAGATGCGTTTATGCCTCGCTTCAGGCTCTGATGGCACAACGTGCAAACCATTCGTGTCTTGTCATCAGGACATTGTGTGAAGAACTGCCACGCCAATGAACTCCTTGGAGCTGGCCTTGGTGTGCTCGGTCCCTGGGTGCGGTGGGCAGTAGCAGGCTTACTGTCTCTGGAACGGGCACTCCGCTTTTGCACCCTGCTCCATCTTTTGCTGTGCTGTTGCCTCTGTGTGACCACCGCCTCTTCCTCAGAACTGCACACATCACTAGCATGACCTTGAGTCCAGTCTGGGTATAGGACCTCATCATCCTCCACATCATCTTCCACCCATTCTTGGCCCCTGCCCTCCTCGTCGGTTTGCACATTGCAGAAAGCCACAGCAGTTGGCACCTGTGTTTCGTCATCATCAGAGACGTGCTGCGGCGTTCTTCCCATGTCCTCATCCTGCAACATAAGTGGTTGGGCATCATTGCATTCAATTTCTTCCACTTCTGGGGCATGGCTAGGTGGATGGGCCGGGAAACCCTGCCAGCAGAGTCATCAAAAAGCATAAGAGTTTGCTGCATGATTTGGAGCTCAGACTGCTTGGCTTATTTGCAAGGGGGTGAGGTGAAATAATGATGGGCATGGGCTGCAGGTGCCAACTCTGAACTTTCTGCAGAAAAATGGGTAGGAGATACTGTGAAGGAACTGGAGCCACTGTCAGCCACCCAATCAACTATCGCCTGTACTTGTTCTGGCCTCACCATCCGTAGAGCGGCATTCGGGCTTACCAAATAACATTGCAGGTTCTGTCGCCTACTCGCACCCGAGCAAGGTGTTTAACTGGGACCTGTAGTTGGCGCTAAACGGCCACGTCCTCTCCCAGCAACAGGACCTCGACCAACACCACCACGACTATGCCCACGTCCCTTATTTGATGTCCTCCTCATTATTTGCGTTCAGCCTCAAGCTGACAGATGGTTTATCTCCGGTGTCAATTTAACTGCCAATAGTCAACAATTAAGTTCACTAACACTAAGGCAGTGCCCGTGTCATAATAATGCTCTGTGGACCAAGAATACCGCTTTTTTTCCCCAAAAATACACTAATGCACTATTTCACTGGAGAAATGTAAATTAGGTATTTTTACGCTGTATGCACAACATTTTTTTGAAGCAAGAATACGGCTTTTTTTGCAAAAATACACTAATGCACTATTTCACAGCAGAAATGTAAAATAGGTACTTGGGCGGTGTATTTTAAGCTGCTTTGTGGACCAGGAATAATGCTTTTTTTCCCCAAAATCCACAAATGCACTTTTTAACGGCTGAAAATTAAACGTAGGTATTTGTACGCTGTATTCACAACTGCGTTTGTGAACCAAGAACACTGCTTTTTTTCCCTAAAACACACTAATGCACTATTTCAGTGGTGAAATTTAAAATAGGTATTTGTACACTGTATGCACAACTGCTTTGTGAACCAGGAATACAGCTTTTTTCCCAAATAATACACTGATGCACTATTTCACTGTAGAAATGAAAAATAGATATTTGGGCGGTGTATTTAAAACTGCTTTGTGGACCAGGAATACCGTTTTTTTTCCAAAAATACACTGATGCCTCTTTTTTACTGCTGAAATTGAAAATACGTTTTGGTGCGTTGTATCCACAAGTGCTCTATAGCACCACAATACAGATTTTTGCCCCAGACTACAGAAATAGACTATGTTACCTAAATTATACAAAAGGTAATGTAGGTGACTTAACCTGTCAGAAAAAGGATTTTTCCTTCACTGAGCTACCAAAAAAAAAAAAACTTTGTAGTATCACTGTGCTCAGGGCTGGGTACGAAATTGTAGGATTGCAGTAGCACCCTCCCTCAATAATTGCTGTAGCTTGATGATTTCACACCACCAGGTTCAACAGATTTATTTTCTAATCTCTCCCTGAGAGCACCGGCAGCAACCTTTCCCTATACTAACAGCAGCAGGGTGACATGCGGCACTACGTGACTCCAGCTTATAAAGAGGCTGGGTCACATTCTGCACTCAGCCAATCACAGCTATGCCATTAGTAGGCATGGCTGTGATGGCTTCTTAGGGCAAAGATGTAAAACGCTTGCTGATTGGCTGCTCTGCAGCCTTTCAAAAGCGAAAAGAATCGCCGAACAATGGACCCGAACCCATACTTTTATGAAAATGTTCGTGTTCGGGTCCGTGTCTCTGAAAAACCTAAAATTCAGTACAAACCTGAACTATACAGTTCGGGTTCGCTCAACTCTAGTAATGATCCTTTTAGTGGTTGTTCAACCATCATCCTCCTTCTATCTAATGCGTATAGCCACTTTCCAATCTATACAGGATTTCAGCTTGAATGCCAACGAGAATGAAACAAATATTTTTCCACAAAACTATATATCGATCTGCTCATTTTGCTATTTGAAGTAAAGTATATTAGAAAATATTTTTTTTTCTGAAGAAGCAATCCTTTTATGCTTGGGTATGTATCAAACCTTTAAAAATCCTTTGCAGACCTATAGTATGTATTCCCAGCCTGCAAACACTACATGCATAGTTTGATCCTGCAGGCATACATTTTTCTAGTCAATAACCACATAGTGATGAGCGGGAGGTGCCATATTCGATTTTGTGATATTTCGCGAATATTCAATTAAATATTCGTCATACATTCGTCAAAATCAAATATTCATCATTATTCTATTTATCGCGAATAATATTAAATTTAATTATTCTCGTATTGCGAGTTGAACTTTGAACAGGGTATAAAGGCAACTTTCCTAATGGTTGGCTATCTAGAATTAACAAAGATAATGAATATAGCGCTATATTCTCTATATTCGCTTATTCTAGCAAGCCAACCAATTGGAAAGTTGACTGTACCCAGTTCTAGGTTGGATGCGCAATGCGAGAATATTACTTGCCTATTTTTGCAATAAATTTAATAATACTCAGTATTCAATTTATTGCAAAAATAAGTAAAGTAATATTCTCGCATTGCGCATCCAACTTAGAGCTGTCTATAGGCAACTTTCCTATTGGCTTGCTAGAATTAGCGAGTATAGAGAATATAGCACTATATTCGTTTTCGTCATATTCGTCAATTCTACCTAGTTAAACAATACCCCACCTACAAGAAATATGTGTATCGCCCAAATAAATAGCCATGAAGCTGATGATCATCAATAAAAATATATACTTTATTAAATACAATATGATAAAATATACAAATTAAAACCATGTATGACCCAGTGGACACATGAAAGACTAAGGACACCGGGATGGGAGCCAACACATCACTGATCATCAATACAATAACACAATTGTTATAGGTATGTGCAAAGTAATGCCATAAATTGAATGAGTGATAAGTAAATGAATTGCACGTACCTAAATGGAGCACTATCGAGGGTACACATATACAATAGTTATAGCAGGCAGGTATGCGCAAAAACGCAAGTAAGCGCAAGTGACCATAGTATTGCAGTAAAGCATGTAGCCCCGATGCACACAAAGGTAATATTAATATGCAAACCAAATTAATGACATGTGACATGAACACCTCCCCCAGTGTCCCCACACCTTACCCAACGCTGTTCGCCAGAGGCTTCGTCAGGGAGTGACGAAGGGTTATAGCCACCCTTCAATCCAACAGCTGTGGCCATGCTTGCATATTATAGTAAATAGCCCCTCTGGCGGGGACTGTGGGAGTGCACATAGGCTGGTGCTTTTTTCTATAGTGTGCAAGTACAGTCACTGCCACTGGATTTCGGGGTGGTCGTAACCCCCATGTGTAATGCGGTGTAAAAATAAATAAAGCTATTAAAACCGGCTATATTGAAAATCACAATACATTTGTATTAACTTTCTCTACATGATAAATGCCATTTGATGAAACAACCCCTTTAAGGCCTTTTCAGGACTGGCCTTGAAAGGTTTGAAATTAGTGTTGAGCGAGCATGCTTGGCCGGACTGGTGTTCGAATCGAGCATTGAGATGCTTGGCCAAATAATGCGTGTGCTTGAGAGCGTGATTCTTGAGTCAGTGTATTTGAATCTAATTTAGCCTCTATTTCTGAAACGTCATATTTGAACTCCAGGATTTGAACTCACAGCCTTCTACATTAGAGGCAAGAACCTTAACCACTACGCTATACAGCTACATGTTAATCTGCAGTGAAATATAAAATTATACTTCTGCTGTATAGGAATACTTACTACATGACAAACTACTATGAGGTTTTTCTGACAGTTTATCATTCAGCTTTATAGCTGAGTCGTTAAGATCCTTGCCTCTATGTAGAAGGTTATGAGTTCAAATCCTGGCATAAACTTTTCAGAAATAGAGGCTAAATTAGATTTAAATACACTGGTTGTCCTCAAGCACTGACTCCATATATGGACATAGCTATATATGGAGTCAGAGCAGGGACTTCTAAGCCGGGACTCACACTGGGGATTCCTTCACTGTACAGCGATGTTCTTCATAGACCTCAGTTGGACCCGGCAACCTCCCTCTTCAGAGCAGCGGGTGCCTGGTTTAATGCTCGGGTTCTTCCATTGTACTCGGGTGCTCTGTAGAGCACTCGAGCATCCCAAAGTGTTCTACTCGAGCACCAGAGCACCTGGCACTTTGGTGCATGATCAACACTAGTTGAGATGACAAAGTGTTTCATTTTGTTATTTTTGGTAATAAATGGCCGGTTTACTACCAATTGTATTAAGAAGCTAGGTGGTATAGAAGGCAGCGTTATATTTCAGTGAGCTCCTCTCCTGTTATTGTTATTTTATTATTTTTGTTTTATTTATTTATTTAAATTGGTTGCTAAGATGTATCTATCTTTTATAAGATAATTTTATCAGTATGGTTTTTTAGCTTTTTCATGGTTGGTTTAGAATTTGATTAGAATAAATTAGCACTCATGCAATTCTAACTAACACTAAATGGTTATTTGGAGGGATAATTCTTTGAACACAATTTTATTTCACTGGAGTCCATATTGTAGGCTGTAGCCTACATATTTTTTTTATATAGAGTATGATATGAACATTTGTTCTATTTTCATTTATTTTATTTTGTATAGAATAAAAACCTTTTAAATAGGCTCTAGCTATCACATTGATATACAAAAGAAACAGCTTATTGTTTAAAGAAAAAAGTTGAGAGGTAGAAATATTGCCATGACTCCTTAACAGGGAATAAAGAACAATATAATCTGAGCAATGACAATTTTTCTGTAAGGACGTAAAAATTCATTATAAAGAGATACTGTGGTAGTCAGATTTAATGAATAGATATGTTTTCCACACTAATGGCATTCAGCAGTATATCAATCTGTCATTTTTTGAGCCAGTAAGGTGTATTTACCCCCAGGCAAATTTTGAAAGATCATTAGTGGACTTTTGGTTTTTCCTTCTAAGAATCAAATGTTTGGCAGTTGCTAAACCATATGAATACATCTCCTTTTCATCCAGAGTGCAATAAATTATGTATTCAACCAAAGCAACAGATCAGAAAACATAGACCTGCGACAGACACTATTCTAATTATACAAGTGCTTAACATATGGGGTGTGCAATCCACACCGATGAACTAATATATTCTATTCATCCTATTCCTGACCAAGAGTGTCACCAAAATGATTTCATTGAGTAGTTTAATGTCTAAAATTCAGACTCTAGAATATGAAATATGTTTTCCTTTATAAAATAAGAATAAAAATTTGAAAAGATAAATATATAAATGCACAGTGCATTTTGAAAAAAAAAAGTAATCTCAAAGTAATTCAGTCAGTATATATGTAGTGGTTATCTCTTATTATCTATTACTGTCTTATGTTTCTATGTTTTCTTTCAGTTTTATAAAAAAATTTTTTTATTCCACTGATTGCAAGATATGTTGACACCATACCTAAATGCCCTGGGACTGCAAGATGGTTTATAAAATATATGTTGCTATAACTAATGTTGAGCGTACCCGAACTGTAAAGTTCGGGTTCGTACTCAGACTTTAGGGTCTTTGGTACCCGGACCCGAACCTTTCCGTAAACGTTCGAGTTCGGTGTTTGGCCGTTTAATAAAGCTTCTTGAAAGGCTGCAGGGCAGCCAATCAACAGGCGTTTAAGATGTGTGCCCTTAGAAGCCATCACAGCCATGCCTACTAATGGCATGGCTGTGATTGGCCAGTGCAGCATATGACCCAGCCTCTATATAAGCTGGAGTCACATAGCGCTGCACGTCACATCAGCTCTTACTAGTGTAGGGATAGGATGCTGCTGATGTGAGGGAGAGATTAGGAAAGAATCTGATATCAGAGCTTGGTGTTAAGTCTGCGATCTACAGTGATTTTTTTTTTTTTTTGTGGGTGCAATGCAACATTTTTTTACTCTGCCCTGAGCCCAATGACACAGAAAAATATGTTTTTATCCGTCTGTAAGCTAGGTGGACGTGGGCGGCCATTTTGCACCTGCATATGTGCCAGGGACAATAATTTAATCCTGTTCTTGTAGTTCAGTGGGGAACATATACACATTTTTTAGGTGCACCTGCACTGCATATGTGCCAGGGGAAGGGAAAATAATATGGTTAATCCGTCTGTGAGTTCAGGGACCCAGGGGGTGACATATTCAAATTTTTTTCTGTAAAGTACCCCTGTGCTGCATATGTGACAGTGTAAACAATTCAGTAAATCCATCTGTTAGATTCTGGGGGGACAAATTAGTTTTTCTTTGCTAAAAAGTACGTTTGCGCCCTGCACTGTATTTCTAAGAGTGAAATATAACCAATAAATAGAACTGTGACATTGTTGGTGCAAAACAAACACTTATTTTTTTCCATAAAGTACATTTGCAGCCTGCACTGCATTTCTGATACTGCAATATAACCAGTAATTAGTTATTTTACATTGTTGGTGAAAAAAAATCACTTATTTTTTGCTATAAAGT
This sequence comes from Bufotes viridis, assembly GCA_033119425.1. Lineage (NCBI taxonomy): Eukaryota > Metazoa > Chordata > Amphibia > Anura > Bufonidae > Bufotes > Bufotes viridis. The sequence continues at coordinate 237,191,883 of CM065590.1, forward strand.
ACATTTGCGGCATGCACTGTATTTCTGACAGGAAATATAACCAGTAAATACAACTGTGACATTGTTGGTGAAAAAAAATCACTTATTTTTGGCCATAAATTACATTTGCGGGCCGCATTTTTGAGGGTGAAATTTAATCAGTAAATCAAGCTCTTAGATGTGGGTGGACATTTCCACGGTTCTCAGACCAGTCATTCACAAGTGGCTTGGAGGGTGTGTTCCTGGTGCACTGCATACCTGACAGGGATATATATTCTATAAATTTGGCGGCGTTTAGATTGTTGGTTGATCTGTACTGTTTTTTCTTTCACACTACCCCTGCCCTGCATATCTGACTGGGAAACATATTCTATAAATTCGATAGCGTTTAGATTGTTGGGTGCTGTAGTCACATGCTGTAAAATCTCCATGATGTCTCCATGACAAATCTGCAGCGTAGGGGCCCGTGTGGCTTCTACACACTTTCAAAATAATCCTTCAGGAGGGCGAAACCTTGTTCAAGGTTTTTAATTGTTATGTATTTTAAGTTATTTTAAGTAATTTCCCTATCCACATTTGTTTGCATGGCAATTGTCCAGCTCTTACCCCATTTTGCTTCCTTTTGCAGCCCTCTAGCCCTTTATATTACTTTTTCAGAGCCATTTTAGTGCCCCAAAGTTCAGATCCCCATTGACTTTAATGGGGTTCGAGGTCATTTTGGAACTTAAAAAAAAGTGCAGTTTATTAGGAGGATGTATGTTATCACCAACAGCCATGTGTTTACCCATAGCCTTCAATGTCACATTAAGAATACTAGTGAGAAACCAGCTTCAATGGGGCTGAGAGCGATACCAAGCACAGCCGCTATGCAATGTACATTGCTGTGTTTGGTAAGCTTCGTGAAGGCTGCATTGCTTACAGGAGCATTGTTGTCTTCTCAAACAGCTGATTGGTGGGGGTCCCAGGATCGGTTCTGAGGATAGGTCATCAGTATCAAAATCCTGGAAAATCCCTTATTTTTTTTTTTGAACAATAGATTTTTATTGATTTTTTTAAAAAAAAATAGGTTACAAGTACAAAATGACATAGTACAGAGGTAGGTATTGATTGTCATTGTAACAAAAAATGGAAGTGATCATAGAAATGTAATGGTTACATATTAAAGTGGTCTAGATAGTATAAGCAACAATCAGGATGTATATGAAATTGGTAACATACGAGAGTTACAGTAAAATATAACCATGTGGTAAGCGGTTTATGATCTGATGGAAGCATTCAGAGGAATCCTACACTTTTTATGATTGAGCCAAATATGCAATTTTAGAGTGAAAGGAAGCTTTTGAGTTCCTGGAGGAGGCCCATAACCCCTCATACAAACAACTGTTGTCTAACCCTCTAAGTATTCTATTGATGTTGGGGACCTCGTTAGATTTCCAACATGAAGCAATTTTGGAACGGATAGCAAATATAGTATGACCTACTATCGATCTTGAATATATAGGAGGTCCCCTAGATCAACGGACAGGAGAGCTAGCTGAGGTTATGGTTTAATAGATACTGGGCAAATGGTAGAAATAAATTCAAAAACATTGCACCACAACTTTTCAACCGGGGGCATTCCCACCACATATGTAAATAAGTACCTATGGCTTTATTGCATCTCCAGCAGTAAGGTGGCTGATCAGGGAAGATTTTGTTTAGTAAGTGAGGCATTCTGTACCATCTGTAGATAATTTTTCTAGCCCCTTCAAGATGATCAGAACATCTCGAGAGCTTAGAGACAATTGTGAATGATTCACGCCATTCTGAGTCGGATATAATAGAACCTATTTCAGACTTCCACAGCTTAAGTATATAAGCCAAAGGGTCAGAACTAGGCTCTTTCAAAAGTTGATAACCTTTTGTTATACCCTTGTCAGATATTTTGGTCGAAAGAAGCCATTCATATAGTGAAGAGCTAGGTGGTGTAAATGTAAAGGTTTTTGGAGATTGCAAGAAATGCCTGATTCTTAGATATTTATAAAAATCTCTATTAGGGATATCAAAGGATTTGTGAATCTGAGAAAAGTCTATAAATGTGCTATCCCTCCAAAACTGTGAAATATTGGTAATACCTAAGGTACTCCAGTTTTCAATGTGTAGGTCTAATAGTGCTAGTTCACATATCTGCAACGGGGCTGAAGAAATAGAAGTGGGAACTTTCTTTTCTGTTCTAGCTAGGAAATACCACATTTTAATTGTGGTCATGGCCACCAGAGTGGGTCCCGGGACCCCGAAACTACCCTACCTCAAGCGATTTGAGTTGTGCCGTAACCGCGCCGTAGTGGGGACGCCTGAAGGTGGGCATCCCCTTCATGTATGATGCTTGAAAAAGGGGGGGAGGGCGGGAGAAACGTAGAGCGACGTACCGAGGGGGTGTGGCGCTGTCGTGCTTTATGTGAACGGCAGCGCCACGCCCACAAACACAGGCCAAATCAATTGGCCTTACACTTGTGGTCATGGCCACCAGAGTGGGTCCCGGGACCCCGAAACTACCCTACCTCAAGCGGTTTGAGTTGTGCCGTAACCGCGCCGTAGTGGGGACGCCTGAAGGTGGGCAAAAGTACATACTGGTTAGGCAGAATAGTTTATTAACAGAAATCAATCACACGCCAAAGATTCAAAAGCTAAACACATCTCAACTTTGGGGTGAGGAATGTAGCGGCTGAAACAAGTGGAACGCCAATGACCCAGTTTCTGAATCACGTGCGCTGGAACCTGATTTTTCGAGGCGGCGGACGCAGCCCCTATGCGAAAGGAGTGACCCGATATAGAGGAAGGGTCCGCACCCAGACATGAGACTAGGGATCGAACATGTGCTGTGAACTGACGCGTGGTGAGAGGTGACGCACCGAAGGGTAACAGAGGACTGTCCTGCCTACGACCTGCTAAGGCTGCCTGTAACCTGTGTAGGACCTGGACCGGACACCACCGGTGAGACGTGGGGAAGTAGGATATCGCAACCGGGGACCGGTCTGGGAGGTTTTGGAGGTAGGAAGGAGGAGCGTGAAACTCTCGGGCCCCGGACTAGCTGACTGATAGTCAGGAACCCGGAGTTAGTGGTGGAGCACGTGAACTCGCCAGGACTTAACCACTTGCCGCCACGCTAACGCCGATGGGCGTCAGCGGCGGCTCTCTCAGGTCTCACTGCCGCCTATCGGCGTCATCTCGTGAGACCCGAGATTTCACATGAGCACGCGCGCGTCGTGCGTGCGCGTTCATGTGATCGGAGCCGGGACAACTGAAACTACAGCCTGCCAGCGCTGATCATGCGCTGGCAGGCTGTAAATGCGAAAAAACCGCATTTAAATCGCATATCAGGCGCTGTTTTTAAACAGCGTCTGATATACCTGCTATCTGCTCGTCTGGTGGTCCCTTTGTTTGGGACCACCAGAGAAGCTATAGGAAAAGTGCACCAATCACTACACACCCCCCACCCCCATCACTGATTAACCCCTGATCACCCATGTCACCCCCTGATCACCCCCTGTCACCCCCTGTCACTAATCACCCCCTACAGGCTCATTCAGGCGTCCGTATGTGTTTTGCGGATCCATGGATCTGCGGATCCATGGATCTGCGGATCCATGGATCTGCGAATCCACAAAATACGGACACCGGCAATGCGCTTTCCGCATTTTGCAGATCCGCACAGAACTATATAGAAAATGCTTTTTCTTGTCCGCAGTGCGGACAAGAATAGGACATGTTCTATATTTTTGCGGAGACGGAAGTGCAGACCCGGAGCGCGGATCCGTAATTCCGGATCCGAGCGGGACAAAGTCTGTCCCCATAGAAATGAATGGGTCCGCAATTCCGTTCCGCAAACAGAATTTCGGACGTGTGAATGGGGCATAAGGGTCCCGTTATCACCGCCAGTTAGTTAGCTACTTGTTAGTTAGCTAGCGCCCACCGCACCGCAATCACTGATTTTGGCAGAGATTTTTCATCCACATTGACCGATGCGAATGAAAAAATCTGTGCCGTTCATTTTTTTTTTTCAGCGCAGCGGCTGAGACGGAAAAAAAATCTCATTACCCGTATGCTCAATATAAGGAGAATCGCAGAAACTCCTAATGCTGGCCATACGTGTAATGATTGCGGAGACCCTCAAATGCCAGGGCAGTACAAAAACCCCACATGTGACCCCATTTTAGAAAGAAGACACCCCAAGGTATTCCGTGAGGGTATGGTGAGTTCATGTAAAATTTTATTTTTGTCACAAGTTAGTGGAATATGAGACTTTGTAAAAAATATATATATATATCAATTTCCGCTAACTTGTGTCAAAATTTTTTTTCTGTGAACTCGCCATACCCCTCACAGAATACCTTGGGGTGTCTTCTTTCCACAATGGGGTCACATGTGAGGTATTATACTGCCCTGGCATTTTAGAGTGCTAAGCGTGAGAATCCAAATGCGTAAAAATGGCCTGTGAAATCCTAAAGGTACTCATTGGTTTTAGGGCCCCTTTGCGCATCTTGGCTGCAAAAAGTGTCACTCATGTGGTATCGCCGTACTCAGGAGAAGTAGGGCAATGTGTTTTGGGGTGTATTTTTACATATACCCATGCTGGGTGTGAGAAATATCGCTGTAAGCGACAACTTTTTAAATTTTTTTATACAAAGTTGTCAGTTTACAGAGATATTTCTCACCTAGCATGAGTATATGTAAAATACACCCCAAACACATCCTACTTCTCTGATGCAGCGATACCATGAGTGATTACTGCAGCCAAATGCAAAGAGCTAAATCCCATGAGTACCTTTTAGGAGAGCATTTTTACGCATTTTTCTTCTCACGCTTTAGGGACCCTAAAATGCCAGGGCAGTATAAATACCCCACATGTGACCCCATTTTGGAAAGAAGACACCCCAAGGTATTCGCTGAGGGGCATAGTGAGTCCATGAAAAATTAAACTTTTTGTCAAAAGTTAGCGGAAAGGGAGACTTTGTGAGAAAAACAATAAAAAATCAATTTCCACTAACTTGTGCCAAAAATTTTTTTCTATGAACTCGCCATGCCCCTCATGGAATATCTTGGGGTGTCTTCTTTCCAAAATAGGGTCACATGTGAGGTATTTATACTGCCCTGGCATTTAGAGGCCCTAAAGCATGAGAAGAAAAATGCGTAAAAATGCCCTCCTAAAAGGTACTCATGGGAATTTGGGCCCTTGCGCATCTTGGCTGCAAAAAGTGTCACTCATGTGGTATCGCCGTACTCAGGAGAAGTAGGGCAATGTGTTTTGGGGTGTATTTTTACATATACCCATGCTGGGTGAGAGAAATATCTCTGTAAACTGACAACTTTGTATAAAAAATTTAAAAAGTTGTCGTTTGCAGCGATATTTCTCACACCCAGCATGGAGTATATGTAAAATACACCCCTAAACCATTCACTCTCTGATACTAGCGATACTCATGATGACACTCTTTGCAGCCAAGATGCTAAAGACCTAAAACCAATGAGTACCTTTAGAGATTTCACAGGCATTTTACGCATTTGATTCTCACGCTTTAGGATTCCCTAAAATGCCAGGTGAGTATAAATACCCCACATGTGACCCCATTTTGGAAAGAAGACACCCCAAGGTATTCCGTGAGGGGCATGGCGAGTTCACAGAATTTTTTTGGCACAAGTTAGCGGAAATTGATATATTTTTATTTTTTATTTTGTTTTTACAAAGTCTCATATTCCACTAACTTGTGACAAAAATAAAATTTTACATGAACTCACCATACCCCTCACGGAATACCTTGGGTGTCTTCTTTCTAAAATGGGGTCACATGTGAGGTATTATACTGTCCTGGCATTTTAGGAGCCCCTAAAGCGTGAGAAGAAGTCTGGAATCCAAATGCGTAAAAATGCCCTGTGAAATCCTAAAGGTACTCATTGGAATTAGGGCCCCTTTGCGCACCCAGGCTGCAAAAAGTGTCACATATGTGGTATCGCCGTACTCAGGAGAAGTGGGGCAATGTGTTTTGGGGTGTATTTTTATATATACCCCTGCTGGAGTGTGAGAAATATCTCTGTAAATGACAATTTTTACATTTTTTATACAAAGTTGTCAGTTTACAGAGATATTTCTCTCACCTAACTATAGATATATGTAAAAATACACCCCAAAACACATTGCCCTACTTCTCCTGAGTACAGCGATCCACATGGTGACACTTTTGCAGCCTGAGTGCAAAGACCTAAACCAATGAGTACCTTGCTTTACATGGCGGCTCACAATTAGCCCGCCCAAAATGCCAGAACAGTACAAACACCCCACAAATGACCCCATTTCGGAAAGTAGACACCCCAAGGTATTCACTGAGGGGCATAATGAGCCCGTATGAGATTTTTTTTTTTTTGCCAGAAGTTAGCAGAAATGGAAACTTTATTATTATTTTTTTCCTCAGAAAGTGTCATTTTCCGCTAACTTGTGAAAAAAATGAAATGATACATGAACTCACCAAGCCCCTCCGCGAATACTTTGGGGTGTCTTCTTTCTAAAATGGTGTGATTTGGGGGTATTTATACTTTCCTGGCATTCTAGCACCTGAAGAAACACGACAGGCGCTCAGAAAGTCAGAGCTGCTTCAAAATGCGAAATTCACTTTTTGCACCATAGTTTGTAAACGCTATAACTTTTACCCAAACCAATAAATATACACTTATTGGACTTTTTTTTATCAAAGACATGTAGAACAATACATTTAGAGAAAAATTTATATAGAAATTTAGTTTTTTAAAAAATTTTACAACAGAAAGTGAAAAATGTCATTTTTTGCAAAAATGTCGTTAAATTTTTATTAATAGCAAAAAAAGTAAAAATGTCAGCAACAATGAAATACCACCAAATGAAAGCTCTATTAGTGAGAAGAAAAGGAGGTAAAATTCATTTGGGTGGTAAGTTGCATGACGGAGCAATAAACGGTGAAAGTAGTGTAGTGCGGAATTGTAAAAAAGGGCCTGGTCACTAGGGGGGTATAAACCTGTGGTCTTCAAGTGGTTAAGAACCCGTAGAAGGCGAGGTATACTGCGGCTTTGAGCACCAAACTGGGCATAGCCCCGAAAGGCATCCTATCCAAAGAGTCGGACAGATCACGGAAAATCTGACCCGAGACGGCCTGCCTGTGAACTCGACTGCTGGGACCAATCATACAGAGGCCTCTGAGAGCAGCTTTAACCGTGTGAGCCGAGAATAACGAGACCCGCTCTGGCTGCCTAATTGAGAGGAAATGCTGGACCCCGGACAGATAAGTCTTGACCGTGCTGTGGGCCAGCCGGAGCTCCGAGTGGCAGTACCCGATGAAGGCTAGTATATATTCTATGAAGGTGGACTGACCCTGTGGGCACCGCTCCTGAAACTTGCGAAACGTCCCCCACCCAGTATGATAGGCCCTAGCTGTGTTGGGAGAGAGGGATTTGTTTAGCAAGGCGTGGGCTACTTCCAGGTATGTATCTAGTCCATTATGAGAGCCTCGTGAGGAGGGACCATGGCACCCACGACGTCCGCCTCCGGCATCACCTGCAAGAAAAGAGAAAGGTTAGCCCTTGATAAGGCATCAGCTGCCACATTCTGGGATCCGGGTAAATGGGCACTAAGGTAACGAAAGTGATGAGTGAGCGACAGGTATACTAGTCGTCTCATGAGACTCATGACATGCGGAGATTTGGAAGTGCCGCTTGTGAGGATGTCGACCACTGCGGCGTTATTTGTCACAAACAGAACAGTACTGTTCTTCCACTGGCTGCCCCAAACATGCGCGGCTGCTACTATGGGATACAGCTCAAACAGGGCAGAGGTGTGGAGGAACCCTGGAATCTGCGTGACTTCTACGGGCCACTCACCTGCGACCTAATGGGGGCCAAAAATGGCGGCAAAACCTGTAGTCGCTGCCGCATCGGAAAAAACTAGAGGGAAGAGCTCGACAACTCTGGGATAAAAAATGACACCCCGTTCCAGTGACCGAGGAAATGATCCCACATATGGAGATCAGCACGAGCCTGACTATCCAGGTGGACTGGGCTGTCTTGATTAGGGCGGGAGCGAGAGCGCCAGTAACCGGGAAATGAATGCCCTGCCCTGCGGAATGACCCGCATGGCAAAGTTAAGCATGCCCAGCAATGATTGTAACTCGACCTTGGTGACTGCGGGCGAGACGGAGAACCTATGGACTACTTCCCGGATTCTGAACAATTTGTCGGATGGTAGCCTAGCTAGCATGTGTAGCGCATCTAGTTCTATGCCCAGAAAGGTGATGGTGGTAGATGGGCCCTCAACCTTCTTGAGGGAGACGGGGACTCCTAAGTGAGAGAAGTGATCGAAGAGTTTCCCTAAACATACAGGGGCGGACCCTGGCCTCTCTATTAGCAGGAAATCGTCCAGGTAGTGAATGACAAATTTGCAACAGACCTTGCTTTCTAGGATCCAGTGGAGGGCCTGGGCCAGCTGATCGAACAACCACGGGCTACTCTTGGAGCCGAATGTCAGCTTGGTAGCAAAATAGTATTGCTCCCTCCACTTGACCCCATGCCACTGCCAGAGCGCCGGCAGTATGGGGAGCAATTTAAAAGCGTCGGATATGTCAGCTTTGGACAAAGACGCACCAGATCCTAAACGGGTGAGGATGGCGATTGCCTGGTCGATGGAGGAGTACCTCATGCTTACCTCCTCTGACGGAATGAGGGAGTTGAGACTGGGTATGGGAGAACCATGTGGAGCAGAAAGGTCTATTATGAGAAAATGTAGCGAGGAAGATAGGTGGCACTGTCCCACACCTGACTTTGATGCAGGGGCTTCAATCCAAGCCTCTCAGACCTCCAAGGACCGGGGTGCCGATATGGAAACAGGTAAACGAATATCCAAGCAAGTAGAAAAGATCCACGGCACTCACCATCCAATACTGCTAAGGTCCCTTTATTGCAGAGTATCAGGGGCAAGACTCATATGGAAGGACATGTAAACAGCGACGGCCGTTTCGCGGGGTAACCGCTTCTTCCGGCTGTTCAAACACATTTGAAAAGTCGCGCCAGCGCTGGTTATAAGCGTCACCAGGGGAGGGTAAAAACAGCCCATCTCCTGTTAACCCATGCACGCTTAACACCCAGCGCCTGCGCGTTACACAAACTTCAAAAGATCCAAAGTTATAAAAAACAAACAACAAAAAACATCCATGCAGCAATGCAGATAGCAATATACATATAAGCTGACACAACCGCATCCCTATATCCCTAGTATCAAGGCAGGTACATATCGAGGCCATGTCATATCATATGAGCATTAAATAAAAACAGACATATCGTTACGCTCGTTTAGACCCAATTGGCCTGTGGCATCTGCTCTTATTATATGACAAGCCTCCTTCTGGAGCAATAGGCGATGTCTATCTCCCCATGGGCTATTGGGGTACATATTCGAGACCCGCAAACTTTAGTACGTCGGCACTGCCTCCATGTTGGCATCTCACGTGCTCAATGAGGCGTGTCCTACCTTTTCCAGTCTTAACTGAATTGCGGTGCTCGCGTATACGCTCCAGAAGGGGTCTTTTTGTCTTTCCAATATAGAAGGAACCACAAACACAGATCAAGACATAGACAACAAAACTCGTCTTACAAGTCATAAACTGATTGACATAATGTTCCATTCCACCGAAAAATAGATGTCGACCCTGTAACATATAGTTACATAATGAGCAATTGCCACAGCGATGGTTACCTATCGGTTTTCTTACAGATAACCAATCTATTTCTTTTTGTTCATTGTACCGACTCCTAACCAGAATATCCCTAAACGTCCTGCATCTTTTAAATGCCAACATAGGTTTCTGCTCCGTTAATTGCCCTAAAGTCTCCTCTGACTTCAGTATTTCCCAATTGTTCAAGACAGATTTCTTTATGTCCTCAGCCATCGGGCTATGTTGGAATACAAAAACAAATCTATCTTGACTGTCCACTTTTTTACTTTCTTAAACCTACTTGATGTCAAGAGTGCTTTCTGTGTATGGTTTTTGCCTTCTCCAAGGCCTCGTCTAAACGTTCACGTTGATAGCCACGTTGAATTAATCTATCCTTAAGTTCCTCCGCCTGTCTTAGAAAGACATCATCCTGGCTATTAATACGCCTTAGCCTTAAGAACTGTCCGTATGGGACTGATGCCTTCACGCTACGTGGATGGTAGCTATCATGGTGTAGCAGGGTATTGGTGGCAGTGGGTTTTCGGTACCCTTCGGTACACAAAGCCCCATCTACTACGATGGCGCGAACGTCCAGGAATTCGATGGACGAACCCCCAAAATTGAGGGTGAACATCATATTCATGTCGTTCGCGCCATTGAGATGGGCTACAAATTGTTCACACTGTTCCTGCGTTCCTGCCCACACCATGAAGATATCATCCACGTAGCGTAAAAAAGGCGTATATATCCAAGGTAGGGGTTAGATGTAGTAAAAACATATCTATCTTCAAATCTGCCTAGGAAGATATTCGCAAAGGTGCATGAGACGGGAGTCCCCATGGCAGTCCCAAATATTTGCCTATACCACTGTTCATCAAACTGAAAAACATTGTTTTCAAGGACGAACAAAAGCGACTCCTCTATGAACTTTCCAAAAGAGGGCTTCTCCTGAATGCTCAATGAGCTCAAGGACTGCGTTCACACCAGCTCTGTGGGGAATGCGTGTATACAGGCTCACCACATCCAGGGACACCAAACTGAAACCGTCCTGCCACTGGAAATTCTCCAGTGCCAGGAGGAAATCGTTAGTGTCACCAAGGTATGTGGGGAACCTATAAAGTATAGGACGCAACAACCAGTCCAGATATCTTGACAAGGGCTCAGTCACTGACCCAACCCCGACACAATGGGACGCCCAGGGGGTGGGTCAGTGACTTATGCACCTTTGGGAGAAAATACCACGCAGGTTTTTAGGAAAGGGAGGGACTAATTTGTCAATGGTATTGCCACGGAGAACACCCGTCTCTATGTACCTCTGCAATAGCGCCACAAGATTGGCGCTAATCCTAGAGATTGGATCTGAGAAAATCTTCTCATAGGTAGAAGTATCATTCAATTGTCTCCCTGCCTCGGTTTTGTAAAAATCACGTGACATTACAACAATATTGCCCCCTTGTCCGCCGGCTTGATAATGAGGTCCGAGTTACGCAACCACTTAACAGCAGCTAGCTGTCTCTTATTTAAGTTCCCTTTTGCCCGTGGGTACAATATAGCCTTCGTATCTCTCAGAACCCGTTTATGAAAAACATCAATTACCGAGCCGGCGGGCATAGGGGGACAAAAAGATGACGGCACACCCCACGGAAGTCACATTAAACGGTTCAGATACATTATAACCCATAGGGTCCAAACACACCGGTCTGTCACCCTCTTTCTCATTAATCTGGTACATAGGAACATTGCTGTAATGCTTCTTCAAATACAATTTGCGAACATTCCTAAACAGGTCGATTTCAAAGGTTGTTCTGTCGAACTGCGTTGTAGGGCTGAACCCCAGTCCCAAATTGAGGACTGAGGCGCAGTCCAAAGGCAGCTCGACATCACTAATGTTGATTACCAAATCGGGAACAGTATTGACAGATACACTCAGTCCCTCCAAGACACCTGTTTCCTTCTGCGTGTCGATCTGCGTACGTCTCTTCCTCCTACCCCCTCTCCTTGTTCTCCGCCTAAAGGGGGATTACTATCTGAGACCCAGTTTGTGTCCTTTGAAAAACGGATGAATAGAAGATTAATCGTAACCCAAACAGAGATCAAAGAAAAAAAGAAGGACAAATTCTTACTTGATAAAATGGATTATGACTCAGGCCGGGTCTTTTACTGGCAAAAAAGAAAACAAAGAAGACGACGTCCCTTCAGACGGTCTAAGAGCGACTACTGGACAACGGAGTCGGAGTCGAGTGCGTCAGACGACTCTAACAACCAACCATCCAAACCTCCTGGTAATCCCCTTTAGGCGGAGAACAAGGAGAGGGGTAGGAGGAAGAGGCGTACGCAGATCGACACGCAGAAGGAAACAGGTGTCTTGGAGGGACTGAGTGTATCTGTCAATACTGTTCCCGATTTGGTAATCAACATTAGTGATGTCGAGCTGCCTTTGGACTGCGCCTCAGTCCTCAATTTGGGACTGGGGTTCAGCCCTACAACGCAGTTCGACAGAACAACCTTTGAAATCGACCTGTTTAGGAATGTTCGCAAATTGTATTTGAAGAAGCATTACAGCAATGTTCCTATGTACCAGATTAATGAGAAAGAGGGTGACAGACCGGTGTGTTTGGACCCTATGGGTTATAATGTATCTGAACCGTTTAATGTGCAAGAAATAGAGTGCCTAGAGTTTATGACAGGCACCAGCCTAGCTCCCGATCCAATGCTTGAGGCCATAGGTGGTGACTTCCGTGGGGGTGTGCCGTCATCTTTTTGTCCCCCTATGCCCGCCGGCTCGGTAATTGATGTTTTTCATAAACGGGTTCTGAGAGATACTGAAGGCTATATTGTACCCACGGGCAAAAGGGAACTTGAATAAGAGACAGCTAGCTGCTGTTAAGTGGTTGCGTAACTCGGACCTCATTATCAAGCCGGCGGACAAGGGGGCAATATTGTTGTAATGTCACGTGATTTTTACAAAACCGAGGCAGGGAGACAATTGAATGATACTTCTACCTATGAGAAGATTTTCTCAGATCCAATCTCTAGGATTAGCGCCAATCTTGTGGCGCTATTGCAGAGGTACATAGAGACGGGTGTTCTCCGTGGCAATACCATTAACAAATTAGTCCCTCCCTTTCCTAAAAACCTGCGTGGTATTTTCTCCCAAAGGTGCATAAGTCACTGACCCACCCCCTGGGCGTCCCATTGTGTCGGGGTTGGGTCAGTGACTGAGCCCTTGTCAAGATATCTGGACTGGTTGTTGCGTCCTATACTTTATAGGTTCCCACATACCTTGGTGACACCAACGATTTCCTCCTGGCACTGGAGAATTTCCAGTGGCAGGACGGTTTCAGTTTGGTGTCCCTGGATGTGGTGAGCCTGTATACACGCATTCCCCACAGAGCTGGTGTGAACGCAGTCCTTGAGCTCATTGAGCATTCAGGAGAAGCCCTCTTTTGGAAAGTTCATAGAGGAGTCGCTTTTGTTCGTCCTTGAAAACAATGTTTTTCAGTTTGATGAACAGTGGTATAGGCAAATATTTGGGACTGCCATGGGGACTCCCGTCTCATGCACCTTTGCGAATATCTTCCTAGGCAGATTTGAAGATAGATATGTTTTTACTACATCTAACCCCTACCTTGGATATATACGCCTTTTTTACGCTACGTGGATGATATCTTCATGGTGTGGGCAGGAACGCAGGAACAGTGTGAACAATTTGTAGCCCATCTCAATGGCGCGAACGACATGAATATGATGTTCACCCTCAATTTTGGGGGTTCGTCCATCGAATTCCTGGACGTTCGCGCCATCGTAGTAGATGGGGCTTTGTGTACCGAAGGGTACCGAAAACCCACTGCCACCAATACCCTGCTACACCATGATAGCTACCATCCACGTAGCGTGAAGGCATCAGTCCCATACGGACAGTTCTTAAGGCTAAGGCGTATTAATAGCCAGGATGATGTCTTTCTAAGACAGGCGGAGGAACTTAAGGATAGATTAATTCAACGTGGCTATCAACGTGAACGTTTAGACGAGGCCTTGGAGAAGGCAAAAACCATACACAGAAAGCACTCTTGACATCAAGTAGGTTTAAGAAAGTAAAAAAGTGGACAGTCAAGATAGATTTGTTTTTGTATTCCAACATAGCCCGATGGCTGAGGACATAAAGAAATCTGTCTTGAACAATTGGGAAATACTGAAGTCAGAGGAGACTTTAGGGCAATTAACGGAGCAGAAACCTATGTTGGCATTTAAAAGATGCAGGACGTTTAGGGATATTCTGGTTAGGAGTCGGTACAATGAACAAAAAGAAATAGATTGGTTATCTGTAAGAAAACCGATAGGTAACCATCGCTGTGGCAATTGCTCATTATGTAACTATATGTTACAGGGTCGACATCTATTTTTCGGTGGAATGGAACATTATGTCAATCAGTTTATGACTTGTAAGACGAGTTTTGTTGTCTATGTCTTGATCTGTGTTTGTGGTTCCTTCTATATTGGAAAGACAAAAAGACCCCTTCTGGAGCGTATACGCGAGCACCGCAATTCAGTTAAGACTGGAAAGGTAGGACACGCCTCATTGAGCACGTGAGATGCCAACATGGAGGCAGTGCCGACGTACTAAAGTTTGCGGGTCTCGAATATGTACCCCCAATAGCCCATGGGGAGATAGACATCGCCTATTGCTCCAGAAGGAGGCTTGTCATATAATAAGAGCAGATGCCACAGGCCAATTGGGTTTAAACGAGCGTAACGATATGTCTGTTTTTATTTAATGCTCATATGATATGACATGGCCTCGATATGTACCTGCCTTGATACTAGGGATATAGGGATGCGGTTGTGTCAGCTTATATGTATATTGCTATCTGCATTGCTGCATGGATGTTTTTGTTGTTTGTTTTTATAACTTTGGATCTTTTGAAGTTTGTGTAACGCGCAGGCGCTGGGTGTTAAGCGTGCATGGGTTAACAGGAGATGGGCTGTTTTTACCCTCCCTGGTGACGCTTATAACCAGCGCTGGCGCGACTTTTCAAATGTGTTTGAACAGCCGGAAGAAGCGGTTACCCCGCGAAACGGCCGTCGCTGTTTACATGTCCTTCCATATGAGTCTTGCCCCTGATACTCTGCAATAAAGGGACCTTAGCAGTATTGGATGGTGAGTGCCGTGGATCTTTTCTACTTGCTTGGATATGGTCTATTATGAGACGCTCTTTGCCGCTAAACTTGCCGGTGACTACCCCTATGGGACTGACTCTCCACCGTTGAAAGGGGGCTCTGAAAACGGACCTATTACAAAACCCTTGTCCAGTTCAATTTTAACTAGCCTATCAACGGAGTCGGGGTATCTGTCGGCTGACTGCAGGTTCTTACACTCATACGTACTTCGGGCGTCGTGATCAGCCCCGTGTGGAACCCTGTCTGAAAACCGGAGATTAAGAACTCCACAAACCCTGGGTTGTGGTGACCCTCTAAGGACTTCCTAAGTGACGCTGGAATCCACGACGCTCATATAAGTTCTCATAGACTTTAATGAGCACATAGTTTTAGGATGAGCCCTAAAACAATTGGTACTGTGGTAAGGTGCAAGGTGTCATATGCGATGGCAGGTACGTGTCACCGAGGTTGCTGGCCTCGGTGAGGTGAGAGCCGGGTTTTTGTCTGCAGCAGCTAGTGCTGTTTGACTCTTTTAAATAGCATGGCTGCAAAGCCGATCCGGGCCGGCTCTTACTGGGAGCAGCTAAAGAGTAGGGTGGGTGGCTGCTCCCCACGGTCCAGTCCGAGTTTTGGGCTGGGTATAAAACACAGCCATCAGCTGTGTCTGAGGTGATTATCCTGGAGCCTGCTAACAGGGCTGAGGAGTTCTCTGTGCTGGAGGACGGAGCTCAGCAAGGTGGTGTTTCCCTGAAACCTGAAGGAGGAATCGCCTGCGGCTGAACCGACTGCTAGGTGTGAACCCGCACTTAACCACTTAAGCCCCCTAGCTTAAACACCCTTAATGACCAGGCCACTTTTTACAATTCCGCACTACACTACTTTCACCGTTTATTGTTCCGTCATGCAACTTACCACCCAAATGAATTTTACCTCCTTTTCTTCTCACTAATAGAGCTTTCATTTGGTGGTATTTCATTGTTGCTGACATTTTTACTTTTTTGCCATTAATACAAATTTAACGATATTTTTGCAAAAAAATGACATTTTTCACTTTCTGTTGTAAAATTTTTCAAAAAAACTACATTTCTATATAAATTTTTCTCTAAATTTATTGTTCTACATGTCTTTGATAAAAAAAAGTCCAATAAGTGTATATTTATTGGTTTGGGTAAAAGTTATAGCGTTTACAAACTATGGTGCAAAAAGTGAATTTCTGCATTTTGAAGCAGCTCTGACATTCTGAGCGCCTGTCATGTTTCTTCAGGTGCTAGAATGTCAGGAAAGTATAAATACCCCCAAATCACACCATTTTAGAAAGAAGACACCCCAAAGTATTCGCGGAGGGGCATGGTGAGTTCATGTATCATTTCATTTTTTTCACAAGTTAGCGGAAAATGACACTTTCTGAGAAAAAAAAAAAAAAGTTTCAATTTCTGCTAACTTCTGGCAAAAAAAAAGAAATCTCAGACGGACTCACTATGCCCCTCAGTGAATACCTTGGGGTGTCTACTTTCGAAAAGGGGTCATTTGTGGGGTGTGTTTACTGTTCTGGCATTTTGGGCGGGGCTAAATTGTGAGCCGCCATGTAAAACCTAAAGGTACTCGTTGGAATTTGGGCCTTTGCGCACCCAGGCTGCAAAAAGTGTCACTTATGTGGTATCGCCGTACTCAGGAGAAGTAGGGCAATGTGTTTTGGGGTGTATTTCTACATATACCCATGTTGGGTGAGAGAAATATCTCTGTAAACTGACAACTTTGTATAAAATTTTTAAAAGTTGTCGTTTACAGAGATATTTTTCACACACAGTATAGGTATATATAAAAATACACACCAAAGCACATTGCCCTACTTCTCCTGAGTACGGCGATACCACATGTGTGACACTTTTTGCAGCCTGAGTGCGCAAAGGGCCCTAAAACCAATGAGTACCTTTAGGATTTCACAGGGCATTTTTACGCATTTGGATTCCAGACTTCTTCTCACGCTTTAGGGGCCCCTAAAATGCCAGGACAGTATAAATACCCCACATGTGACCCCATTTTAGAAAGAAGACACCCCAAGGTATTCCGTGAGGGGTATGGTGAGTTCATGTAAAATTTTATTTTTGTCACAAGTTAGTGGAATATGAGACTTTGTAAAAACAAAATAAAAAATAAAAAAATATATCAATTTCCGCTAACTTGTGCCAAAAATAAAAATTCTGTGAACTCGCCATGCCCTCACGGAATACCTTGGGGTGTCTTCTTTCCAAAATGGGGTCACTTGTGGGGTATTTATACTGCCCTGGCATTTTAGGGGCCCCTAAAGCGTGAGAATCCAAATGCGTAAAAATGGCCCTTGAAATCCTAAAGGTACTCATTGGTTTTAGGGCCCCTTTGCGCATCTTGGCTGCAAAAAAGTGTCACTCATGTGGTATCGCCGTACTCAGGAGAAGTAGGGCAATGTGTTTTGGGGTGTATTTTTACATATACCCATGCTGCGTTTGAGAAATATTGCTGTAAACGACAACTTTTTACATTTTTTTATTCAAAGTTGTCAATTTACAGAGATATTTCTCACACGCAGCATGGGTATATGTAAAAATACACCCCAAAACACATTGCCCTACTTCTCCTGAGTACGGCGATACCACATGAGTGACACTTTTTGCAGCCAAGATGCGCAAAGGCCCTAAAACCAATGAGTACCTTTAGGAGGGCATTTTTACGCATTTTTCTTCTAACGCTTTAGGGCCCCTAAAATGCCAGGGCAGTATAAATACCCCACGTGTGACCCCATTTTGGAAAGAAGACACCCCAAGGTATTCTGTGAGGGGCATGGCGAGTTCATAGAAGATTTTTTTTTGGCACAAGTTAGCGGAAATTGATTTTTATTGTTTTTCTCATAAAGTCTACCTTTCTGCTAACTTTTGACAAAAAGTAAAATTATTCATGGACTCACTATGCCCCTCAGCGAATACCTTGGGGTGTCTTCTTTCCAAAATGGGGTCATTTGTGGGTGTTTGTACTGTTCTGGCATTTTGGGCGGGGCTAAATTGTGAGCAGCCATGTAAATCCTAAAGGTACTCGTTGGAATTTGGGCCCCTTTGCGCACCCAGGCTGTAAAAAGTGTCACTCATGTGGTATCGCCGTACTCAGGAGAGTAGGGCAATGTGTTTTGGGGTGTATTTTTACATATACCCATGTTAGGTGAGAGAAATATCTCTGTAAATTGACAACTTTGAATAAAAATTTTTAAAAAGTTGTCGTTTACAGTGATATTTCTCACACACAGTATGGGTATATGTAAAAATACACCCCAAAACACATTGCCCTACTTCTCCTGAGTTCGGCGATACCACATGAGTGACACTTTTTTGCAGCCAAGATGCGCAAAGGGGCCCTAAAACCAATGAGTACCTTTAGGATTTCACAGGCCATTTTTACGCATTTGGATTCTCACACTTTAGGACCCCTAAAATGCCAGGGCAGTATAAATACCCCACATGTGACCCCATTGTGGAAAGAAGACACCCCAAGGTATTCCGTGAGGGGTATGGCGAGTTCACAGAAAAAAAAAATTTGGCACAAGTTAGCGGAAATTGATTTTTTTTTTTTTTTTTACAGTCTCATATTCCACTAACTTGTGACAAAAATAATATTTTACATGAACTCCCCATACCCCTCACGGAATACCTTGGGGAGTCTTCTTTCTAAAATGGGGTCACATGTGGGGTATTTATACTGCCCTGGCATTTGAGGGTCTCCGCAATCATTACACGTATGGCCAGCATTAGGAGTTTCTGCGATTCTCCGTATATTGAGCATACGGGTAATGAGATTTTTTCCGCTCAGCCTCTGGGCTGAAAAGAAAAATGAACGGCACAGATTTTTTCATTCGCATCAATCAATGTGGATGAAAAAATCTCTGCCAAAAATGTGCAAAAAACAAACGGCACAGATTTTTTCATTCGCATCGATCAATGTGGATGAATAAATCTCTGCCAAAAATGTGCAAAAAAAGTAGTAAGGCCCCATTCACACGTCCGCAAAAATTCTGCGGAATAGATGCCGACCCATTCAGTGTGAATGGGGCTGGCGGTGATGCGGAGAGCACACTATGCGCCGCCGCATCAGCATTTGCGGAGCTGCGGCCGCAAACTTCCGGGTTTCGGCCCCCAAGCATCCGGCCGCAGCTCCGCAAAAGATAGAGCATGTCCTATTCTTGTCCGCAATTGCGGACAAGAAAAGGCATTTTCTATATAGTTCTGGCAATGTGCGGATCCGCAAAATGCGGAAAGCACATTGCTGGTGTCCGTGTTTTGTGGATCCGTGGATCCATGGATCCGCAAAACACATACGGACGTCTGAATGAGTCTTACAGGGGGTAATTAGTGTCAGGGGGTGACAGGGGGTGACATGGGGTGATCGGGGGTTAATCAGGGGTTAATCAGTAACGGGGGTGGGGGTGGGGTGGATGGGTGGGGGGTCTGTGTGGTGTTTTGGTGCACTTACAAAGTTTCTTTGGTGGTCCCAAGCAAAAGGGACCACCAAAGGAACGATCAGCAAGCATATCAGACGCTGTTAACAAAACAGCGCCTGATATGCCATTTTTTTGACTTCTACAGCCTGCCAGCGCACGATCAGCGCTGGCAGGCTGTAGCTTACCTTCTCCTCGACGTGATCCTGTGGAACGCGCACGCGCGCGCGCGTTCACAGGAAATCTCGCCTCGCGAGATGACGCGCGGGCGCGCCAACGAGGAACAGACCGACCGCCCGCAGGACGCAATCCTGCGTGAGGCGGTCGGCAGAAGTTAAACCACCCAAGGTGACTGGACCCTGTGTTGGCCTGTTTTTGGTTTTGCCACATGATTTCTGTTGTGTGTGAACTGTCCCCAAGAGACTGTTTTCATTTCTGGTGTGCAAGTGTGAATAAAACACTGTTTGATGCACAATCTGGACTCCTTGTTTTGCCTCTAAACTGCACCCGCACCGCTGTCTACCAGAGCGACTCCCCACATTTGGTGGAGGATGCGGGCAAGACTGGGGGTGAATGTTTTAGTCCGGGCCCAGCGGGTGCATCAGTGGGAGTTTAACCCGGCTGAACCCGCCAGGCCACAATACTATGACTTGCTACAACGGTTGCAAAAATGGCTGCAGCCAGACATACTGACTCCCACTGCTATGCTCGACCGTCTGTTTGCCGATGTCTTCTGGAGGGCTTTGCCTTACCCTCTCCAGCACTGGATCGGCCAGGTATCGCCCACCAATGCCCTGGAGATGGTCGACCTGGTGGAGCGGTACGAGGCCACCAGAAACCTGCAGGGGAGTCTTGCTGGGAAGGGGTCAGTCAAACCCCGGAGGCCTCTGCCCCAGTTCCGACGTCCGGCGACAGAGCGGCCTGCACGGAATATACCCCCTGCGAGTCTGCCTCCCGTGGTATGCTGGAGGTGTCAGGAGCCAGGCCACATCAGAGCCGACTGTCCGCATCGGGATGAGCCGATGGAGGTGAACTACGGGGGTCGCCACTCCTTGTATGCACGGAAGCTGTGCGCAACTGGCACCCGTGAGGTGCAAGACCATAACCACCTGTGTCAGGTAGAGGTGGGAGATTCGCTGGCGGTGGCTCTGCTGGACTCCGGGAGTTTAGTCTCCCTGGTAAGGGCTGCCCTTGTACGGCCTGTGGAGTATACTGGCCGTAAAGTCGGGGTCCTGTGCATCCACGGAGACCTGAAAGACTACCCCACTGCACTAGTGACTTTGTCCACAGCGGCTGGTAGGTGGACCCACGAGGTGGCTGTCGCTACTAAACTCCCACATGAACTAATACTTGGGAGGGACTTCCCCGGTTTTCCGGCGCTGTGGCCGGCAATAAAGGTATCTGAGGGACCCGAGACAGGGGTGACCCTAGTAGAGTGGCCTGATACCGCTGGAAGGCCAGAACCCTGGGAGCCCGAGACTGAAGGGCCGGCGGTAGGGGTGACCACTGCTCCAGCGGTAGAGGGGGAGACAACCCCACTGAGTGTAATGGTGGGAGACACGGAGGACTTGCCACCGGGACCTGAGTTGGCAGACCTCAATGTCTCCGGGGAAAATTTTGGGACCGCCCAACACCGGGACCAAACCCTAACCAGGGCCTGGGAGAATGTGCTGGAAATTGATGGTAAACCCCAGAAACCAGGGGCTGAATTAATGTTCCCACGATTTATTGTTCTACAGGATATGTTGTATCGGGTGAACCAAGTCCGAGGTGAACCTGTTGAACAGTTGGTGGTGCCCACAGCGTATCGCAAGCTTGTCATGGAGCTTGCCCACCAACATGTTCTTGGGGGACACCTGGGGTGGCAGAAAACCCAGGACCGCATACTGGAGCGGTTTTATTGGCCCAGTGTGTTCAAGGAGGTAGAAAATTATTGTAAGTCCTGTCCAACCTGTCAGATAACTAGCCCCCAGCCTCATTTCCGTAGTCCTCTGGTACCTCTGCCAATTATTGAAGTACCGTTTGAGCGAATCGCTATGGATTTAATTGGGCCTGTACCAAAGTCTGCCAGGGGCCACCAACACATTCTGGTAGTTCTTGACTATGCCACTCAGTATCCGGAGGCGGTGCCTCTGCGACATACCTCAGCTAGGCTCATTGCCAAAGAGTTAATGGAGATGTTTTCCCGTGTGGGCCTGACAAAAGAGGTTCTGACAGACCAAGGGACCCCTTTTATGTCCAAAGTAATGAAGGAACTGTGTAAATTGTTGCGTATAAAGCAGTTACGGACGTCCGTTTACCATCCGCAAACAGACGGTCTTGTTGAGAGAGTTTAACCAAACTCTAAAAATATGTTAAAAAGGGTGGTGTCTAGAGATGGGAAGGACTGGGACCTGCTTCTGCCCTATCTCATGTTCGCAGTGCGAGAGGTACCCCAGGCCTCTACTGGGTTCTCGCCCTTCGAACTGCTTTATGGCAGACACCCTCGGGGCCTGTTGGATATCGCCAAGGAAGCATGGGAACAACAGCCTGTCCCCCACAAAAGTGTCATTGAGTATGTCACCCAGATGCAGGAACGGATAGAAAGAGTGTTGCCGCTGGTCCGGGAGCATATGGAGGCAGCGCAACAAGCCCAGAGTAGGGTGTATAATCGTCAGGCTCGGAGTACGGGGCTTCCATCCGAGGAGATCGGGTTTTGGTTCTGGTACCCACCCTTGACAGCAAGTTCCTAGCTAGGTGGCAGGGCCCCTATGAGGTGATCGAGAAGGTAGGGAAGTAAATTACAAAGTACACCAGCCAGGGCGGCGCAAGCCGAGCAGGTGTACCACGTGAATTTACTTAAGCCGTGGAAAGATAGGGACACAGCCGACGACCACAGCCCCCGGCCAGGGCTTCTAGGTGAAAAGGGTCCAGCCCCACAGTTCGAGGCCTGTGAAGCAGTAACCACGGTAAAATTGCAGACAGCCTGTCTTCCAAACAAGTTCAGGAAGTCAGGGAGTTCATCAGTCGGAACACGGATGTGTTCTCGGACCTCCCTGGCCGCACGTCTCTCATCCAACATGACATCGTCACTGAGCCTCAGGCCAAGATCCGGTTAAAACCATACCGGGTACCCGAGGCTCGGCGACGGGCCATCGCGGAGGAAGTACAGTTAATGTTGAAGCTCAAGGTCATTGAGGAGTCGAAAAGTGAGTGGGCCAGTCCCATAGTCCTAATACCCAAGCCGGATGGGACGTTGCGGTTCTGCAACGACTTTCGCAAGTTAAATGAAGTATCCAAGTTTGACGCGTATCCCATGCCCGAGTAGGCGAGCTGGTTGAAAGTTTAGGACAAGCCCGTTATTTTTCCGTGCTGGACCTCACTAAAGGGTACTGGCAGGTACCCTTAACGGAGTCGGCTAAGGAAAAAAACGCATTTGTTACCCCGCAGGGCCTGTATCACTACAAGGTGTTACCCTTTGGCCTGCATGGCGCCCCCGCCACTTTCCAAGGTTAATGGACATAGTGCTGCGACCACATCGTCGGTACGCCTCGGCCTACTTAGATGATGTAGTCATCCACAGCACCGACTGGGAAAGCCATTTACCCAAGGTGCAGGCGGTAGTGGATGCCCTGAGGAAAGCCGGACTGACCGCTAACCCAAAGAAGTGCTCCATAGGGTTAGAGGAGACAAAATATCTGGGATATATAATTGGGCGGGGAGTCATCAAACCTCAGGTAACTAAGGTAGAGGCCATTCGTAATTGGCCCCGACCGGTCACCACCAGGCAGGTAAAGTCGTTCCTGGGGATTGTAGGTTACTACATGAGGTTTGTGCCCCACTTTGCCACAATAGCAGCGCCATTGACAGACCTGTTAAAGGGGCAAAAGTCTGGGAGGGTTAGCTGGAGTGAGAAGGCGGAGGAGGCTTTCTCCGCGTTGAAGTCGGCCCTGTGTGGGTCCCCGGTTTTGGTGACACCCGACTTCAACAAGGAGTTTGTCGTACAGACCGACGCCTCGGAGGTAGGCCTCGGTGCGGTACTGTCGCAGGAGGTCAACGGGGAAGAACATCCCGTTGTCTTCCTGAGCCGTAAGCTCAGTCCCGCCCGAGTCCAGATATAGTATAGTGGAGAGGAGTGCCTGGCTATCAAGTGGGCACTCGAGATCTCTCCGCTACTACCTGTTAGGGAGGAGGTTCCGTCTGGTGACCGACCATTCCCCCTCAAATGGATGCTCATATAGGGTGTCACAGTACATTGCAGGGCGCCTGCGTGACCTCAAATTCAAACGATGCGGACCGAGCATGGGTCTTTTTCCATCTCCGGTTCCAAAAAATCTATTCACTACACCGGCCCTGGCCCTGATAAGGGACAAATAGAGAAAAAACTGATAGGAATAGTACTTGATTAACACTAGTTGCATTGGTGGCAAATTCCATTGCAAGTAGCCAGAATTAGAAGGAAGCGGACAGAGCAAGCTTTTTCTCTATCTTCCCATGCAAGGATTCAATTCAATACACGTCCCTGATAGGGACTTAACAAAGATTAAAATTGTAGAATGGTTCACACTATTTGTATTGTGGCACAGTACATTGCACGGCGCACGCGCAGTGCCCCTAAGTTGGAAGTAAGAGGACCCGACCAATCATCTTTTTCCATCTCCGGTTCCAAAAATCTATTCGATGCACGTCCCTTATAGGGGACATAACAGGAGATTAAACCTGATAGGAATAGTACTATGTGAGATATTTGGTAAACCAGCTCACCTGCTGAAATATATTCAAAGCAGCGTGTTCTGCTGTAGTGCAGGGATCATTCAAGCAAAGACTTGTATGGCATCTTGAGTCAGGAAAAGATATCCAGCACTGGAGTCACAACCTGAAAAAATTAAGGACAGGTGTATCTGAGGCGTGTAGACCGGGAGTGTTTCCATGTGTCAAGGCAGAGCTGTCGCTTGTACTTTAATGCAACGGAATAAAGGTAATTTGGCTTTTTCAAGTTGTGACTCCAGTGCTGGATTCCTTTCCTGACTCAAGAGTCGTACTACTTACACACCACTCATATTGGTGCAAAGTAGCATTGCACTACGCGCGCCAGATTGGAAGGAGGAGGATCGACCAACCATATCTTTCCATCTCCGGTTCCTAAAATCTATTTCATACACCGGCCCTGATAGGGGACAAAACAGAGATTAGACTGGTAAGAACAAATTTTTTAATTTAAAAAAAGAGGACAGCCTCTGCGGAGCTAGGGTATTTTGGCGTTACTGACCGCTCATACTACAATGGCTGTAGGCTCAAGCCACCCAAGGCAACATCATCAACCTCATCCCATATGCGTTATTTTTCTGGAGTGTGCCCTGCAAAGAGTGCTGGATCAGAGTCGTAGCTGAGCATGAAGAGGAAAAGTTGTGGTCACCATCACTGCAGAAGCAGCCTTGTCATCATCGATTGCTGGACCTGCGGCAATGCAGAGAGGAGTCTGAAGAGAGAGTCAGAGGAGAGGGTGGCTTTGAGGAGGTGGAAGACCTCAGGGACCCTTGGTGTTGATGCGTGGCTGGGTGGAGGAAGAGACCTTCAATGGCGTCAGTCAGAGATAAGGACAAGGGACATGGCTAAGCTTGGTATCCAACCTTGTGCGAATGTGGAGTTTGCGTTGTGCAAATGGACTGTTTGCGGTTGTCTGCGGTGCGTTAAAGGAGAGTTTGGTCTGTCAGAGTTTGGTCTGTCACTGTGAAGCTGGGCGTAACCCTTACACTACCTGATCGAGACAATATCATACCTGATCGTATACACACACTGGATGTTTTAAACACGTTATTCCAAACAATTTAGGAATGTTAGGTTATTTATGCCCTTTATGGATTAAAACCCGACTCTGCATCAACTACGTAATTTTCCATGGGAGTTTTGCCATGGATCCCCCTCCGGCATGCCACAGTCCAGGTTTTAGTCCCCTTGAAACAACTTTTCGATCACTATTGTGGCCAGAAAGAGTCCCTTTGGGTTTTAAAATTCGCCTGCCTATTGAAGTCTATGGCGGTTCACCCGGTTCGCCCGTTCGCGAACATTTGCGGAAATTCGCATTCGCCGTTCGTGAACAGAAAATTTTATGTTTGCGACATCTCTATTTGTCATTCGTCACAAAGTGAATATTTTTGTAAAATATGGTGAAGCAGCTGAATCTAATTTTTAATACTTTACTCCCCTTTAGTAATGATTAGAGTTAAGCGGACACCTGGATGTTTGGGTTCGACGAGTTTGTCCGAACTTCACAAAATTGTTCGGGTTCGGGATCCGAACTTAACCCGAACTTGGCCCCGAACGCGAACCCCATTGAAGTCAATGGGGACCCGAACTTTTGTCCACTAAAATGGCTGTTAAATAGCCCTGGAAAGGGCTAGAGGGCTGCAAAAGACAGCAAAATGTAGGTGAATGCCCTGCAAACAAATGTGAATAGGGAAATGACTTAAAATAAAATAAATAAAAATTAAACATTATTAATTGGCAACTCGAATGAGGAGGTGGATGTGGAGTAGGAGGATGAGGAGGCATCAGGTAGGAATGCCATCAGCAGCGGGTCTACCAGCGTGCATTTGAAGTGACGCATCTTTTGATTGGTAACAGAAGTTTTTACAAAATTTGGTTTCCTGCCAGCAAAGCACAGTAGGGGCGTATCACTGGCAAAACTTGGTTAATGTAAACCACCTATGGAACAGGTGATATTCAGAAATGTAGGCCCCTGGCAACCAGACAGAGGAGAAGTTCATTCATGGCAAAACAGGCTTCATGTCACCCACCAATGGAACAGAGGATTGTCACTAATGTAGGCCACTGGCACCCAGACAGAGGTGAGGTTCATTCATGGCCAAAAGAGGTTAATGTCACGAAACAATGGAACAGGCGATTTTTAGTAAGTTAGGCCCCTAGCACCCAGATATAGTAGAGGTTCATTCAAGGCAAAAAGAGGTTAATGTCACCCACCAATGGAACAGGCGATTTTCAGAAATATAGGCCCCTGGCACCCAGACAGAGAAGAGGTTAATTCAAGGCAAAAAGAAGTTAATTTCACCAACCAATGGAACAGGATATTTTTAGTAAGTTAGGCCCCTGGCACCCAGACAAAGGAGAGGTTCATTCATGGCAAAAAGAAGTTAATGTCACCCAACAATGGAACAGGCGATTTTCAGAAATTTAGGCCCCTGGCACCAAGATAGAGGAGAGGTTCATTCAAGGCAAAAAGAGGTTAATGTCACCCACTAATGGAACAGGCGATTTTCAGTAAGTTAGGCCCCTGGCACCCAGACAGAGGAGAGGACCATTCATGGCAAAAAGAGGTTAATGTCATCCACCAATGGAACAGGCGATTTTCAGAAATGTAGGCCCCTGGCACCCAGATAGAGGAGAGGTTCATTTATGGCAAAAAAAGGTTAATGTTACCCACCAATGGAACCAGCGATTTTCAGTAAGTTAGGCCCCTAGTACCCAGACAGAGAAGAGGTTAATTCACGGCAAAAAAAGAGGTTAATGTCACTCACCAATGGAACAGGCTATTTATAGAAATGTAGGCCCCTGGCACCCAGTTAGAGGAGAGGTTCAATCACGGCAAAAAGAGCTTAACGTCACCCAACAATGGAACAGGCGATTTTTAGTAAGTTAGGCACCTAGCACCCAGATACAGTAGAGGATCATTCATGGCAAAAAGCGGTTAATATCACCCACCAATGGAAAAGGCGATTTTCAGTAACTTAGGACCGTAGCACCCAGACAGAGGAGAGGTTCATTCACGGCAAAAAGAGGTTAATGTCACCCGCCAATGGAACAGGCGATTTTCAGAAATATAGGCCCCTGGCACCCAGACAGATGAGAGGTTCATTCACGGCAAAAAGAGGTTAATGTGACCCACCAATGGAAACGGCGATTTTCAGAAAGTTTGGCCCCTAGCACCCAGACAGAGAAGAGGTTAATTCACGGCAAAAAGAAGTTAATTTCACCAACCAATGGAACAGGCTATTTTTAGTAAGTTAAGCCCCTGGCACCCAGACAAAGGAGAGGTTCATTCAGGGCAAAAAGAAGTTAATGTCACCCAACAATGGAACAGGCGATTTTCAGAAATGTAGGCCCCTGGCACCCAGATAGAGGAGAGGTTTATTCAAGGCAAAAAGAGGTTAATGTCACCCACTAATGGAACAGGCGATTTTCAGTAAGTTAGGCCCCTGGTACCCAGACAGAGGAAAGGACCATTCATGGTAAAAAGAGGTTGATGTCATCCACCAATGGAACAGGCGTTTTTCAGAAATGTAGGCCCCTGGCACCCAGATAGAGGAGAGGTTCATTTATGGCAAAGAGAGGTTAATTTCACCCACCAATGGAACATGCGATTTTCAGTAAGTTAGGCCCCTGGCACCCAGAATTATCAGAGTTATATTCACGGGGAAAAAGGTTAATGTCACCCACCAATGGAACAGGCGATATTTAGTAAGTTAGGCCCCTGGCACCCAGACAGAGGAGGGGATCATTCACGGCAAAAAGAGGTTAATGTCACCAACCAATGGAACACGCTATTTTTAGTAAGTTAGGCCCCTGGCACCCAGATAGAGGAGAGGTTCAGTCAAGGCAAAAAGAGTTTAAGGTCACCCAAGAATGGAACAGGCAATTTTTAGTAAGTTATGCCCCTAGCACCCAGATATAGGAGAGGATCATTCACGACAAAAAGCGGTTAATATCACCCACCAATGGAAAAGGCGATTTTCAGTAACTTAGGACCCTGGCACTCAGACAGAGGAGAGGTTAATTCATGGCAAAATGAGGTTAATGTCACCCACCAATGGAACAGACGATTGTCACTAATGTACGCCCCTGGCACCCAGACCGAGGAGAGGTTCATTCACGGCAAAAAGAGGTTAATGTGACCCACCAATGGAACATGGCGATTTTCAGTAAGTTAGGCCCCTAGCACCCAGACAGAGAAGAGGTTAATTCACGGCAAAAAGAAGTTAATTTCACCAACCAATGGAACAGGCTATTTTTAGCAAGTTAGGCCCCTGGCACCCAGACAAAGGAGAGGTTCATTCACGGCAAAAAGAAGTTAATGTCACCCAACAATGGAACAGGCGATTTTCAGAAATGTAGGCCCCTGGCACCCAGATAGAGGAGAGGTTCATTCAAGGCAAAAAGAGGTTAATGTCACCCACTAATGGAACAGGCGATTTTCAGTAAGTTAGGCCCCTGGTACCCAGACAGAGGAGAGGTCCATTCACGGCAACAAGAGGTTAATGTCACCCACCAATGGAACAGGTGATTTTCAGTAATGTAAGCCCCTGGCAACCCAGATAGAGGAGAGGTTTATTCATGGCAAAGAGAGCTTAATGTCACCCACCAATGGAACAGACGATTTTCAGAAATGTAGGCCTCTGGCACCCAGACAGAGGAGAGGTTCATTCACGGCAACAAGAGGTTAATGTCACCCACCAATGGAACAGGCGATTTTTAGTAAGTTAGGCCCCTGGCACCCAGACAGAGGAGAGTGTCATTCACGGCAAAAGAGGTTAATGTCACCCACCAATGGAACAGGCGATTTTCAGTAATGTAAGCCCCTGGCACCCAGAAAGAGGAGAGGTTCATTCACGGCAGAAAGAGTTTAATGTCACCCACCAATGGAAAAGACGATTTTCAGTAAGTTAGGCCCTGGCACCCAGACAGAGGAGAGGTTCATTCACGGCAAAACAGGCTTAATGTCACCCACCAATGGAACAGGCGATTTTCAGTAAGTTAGGCCCTTGGCACCCAGACAGAGGAAGAGGTTTATTCACGGCAAAAATATGGTTAATGTCACCCACCAATGGAACAGGCTATTTTCAGAAATGTAGCGCCCTGGCACCCAGACAGAGGAGAGGTTCATTCACGGCAATATGAGGTTAACGTCACCCACCAATGGAATAGGAGATTTTCTGTAAGTTAGGACCCTGGCACCCAGACAGAGGAGAGGTTTAGTCACGGCAAAATGAGCTTAATGTCACCAACCAATGGAACAGACGATTTTCAGAAATGTAGGCCCTGGCACCCAGACAGAGGAGAGGTTCATTCATGGCAACAAGAGGTTAATGTCACTCACCAATGGAACAGGTGATATTTAGTAAGTTAGGCACCTGGTACCTAGACAGAGGAGAGGTTTATTCACGGCAAAAAGAGGTTAATGTCACCCACCAATGGAACAGGCAATTTATAGAAATGTAGGCCCCTGGCACCCAGACAGAGGAGAGGTTCATTAATGGCAAAAGAGGGTAATGTCACCCACTAATGGAACAGGCGAATTTTCAGAAATGGAAGCCCCTGGCACCCAGAAAGAGGAGAAGTTCATTCATTGCAGAAAGAAGTTAATACTGGTATTTATATGCCGCACTAAAACTATGAAATACCCGAGGAGGTTCTCTCATCTACTGATAGATACACCAAAACCTATCTAGTGGATATAAGTAGAAAAGTAAAGAGTGGGGGCACACTCCAGAATATCGACTAATATGGAAGTATATCACCCCTTCATCAGTGGCTTCACTGATGAAGGGGTTATATACTTAAACCCCGAAACGCGTTTGGTGAATATTTCCCCGATTATGGAATCTACACTGTAAAAGTAAGTCTAGCCTGGTGTGAAATTGCAAAGTACGGACATTCGCACGAACGACTCTGCACACGGAGGTGTATACTCCGCAATGCTACACGTGCAAGACAAAGTCCGCGTACATTCGATTGCCCTTAAGATCGTGTAAAGTATACTCTGGAGGAGGAGATCACGTAGAGGGCATTATCATCACACCGGTAAGACCGTTCCTGACTACAGTAAATGATCGCGATCGCATATATTTAATAGAGCGGGACGCCGCTCTTAATATACACTGGAGGAGGGACGCGCTTTCCCAGTGAATGAACTTGGACTGCTGGCTGGATACTATTCAAAGTTCTATAGGATCCTTTTTAATATCGGAACTTTTATATCATAACTTTTCAATATGGTGTATTTCTGACCATCTATTATTTTTGAAGGTCCGGACCATTCTGAGACTTTTGATTATAGTCCAATTGAGATATAGGCTACCCGCAATTTGTATGTGGGGATTATTGTCCATGGGACTTATTGCTGCTTTTATGTAATTATATTTATGTTTCTACTCCATGTTATGAGATTTTATAAGGTCAAATAAATTTTCCATATTAGTCGATATTCTGGAGTGTGCCCCCACTCTTTACTTTTCTACTTAGAAAGAGGTTAATGTCACCCACCAATGTAATAGGAGATTTTCAGTAAGTTTGGCCCCTGGTACCCAGACAGAGGAGAGGTTTATTCACGGCGAAAAGAGCTTAATGTCACCCACCAATGGAACAGACGATTTTCAGAAATGTAGGCACCTGGCACCCAGACAGAGCAGAGGTTCATTCATGGCAAAAGAGGTTAAACTCACCCACCAATGGAACATACGATTTTCAGAAATGTAGGCCCCTGGCACCCAGACAGAGGAGAGGTTTATTAACAGCAAAAAGAGCTTAATGTCACCCACCAATGGAAAAGACGATTTTTAGAAATGTAGGCACCTGGCACTCAGACAGAGGAGAGGTTCATAGATGACAAAAAGAGGTTAATGTCACCCACCAATGGAACAGGTGATTTTCAGAAATGTAGGCCCCTGGCACCCAGACAGAGCAACTCGGAGGAGGAGGTAGATGCAAAGTTGGCGGTTGAGGAGGCGGTGAATGTTGTGTTCTTGGTGTAAGTGGCGATGAAGGAGGAGGAGGGGGTATCTTAAAAGGCTTTTTTATTTTATTTCTTTGTTTTTAAAATTGGGGTAGCCCCCAAAATAATGGTACAAATAAAAAAAAAAAGGATTACATGAATAAGTGCACTGGAGTACAAGAATGTATGGTTGAGGCTGTTATAAATGTCTATTCTGCACAAGGTATGGACAAGTCCTGTGGGATCCATGCCTGGTTTATTTTAATGAATGTGAGCTTGTCCACGTTGGCTGTGGACAAGCGGCTGCGTTTGTCTGTATAATGCCCCCTGCCGTGCTAAATAGACGTTCAGACAATAGACTGGCTGCAGGGTAGGCCAGCACCTCCAAGGCATAAATGGCAAGCTCAGGCCATGTTGACAATATGGAGACCCAGAAATTGAATGGGGTAGAACCATCAGTCAGTAGGTGTAGGCATGTGCACAAGTACTGTTCCACCATGTTGTTGAAATGCTGCCTCCTGCTAAGACGTTCCATATCAGCTGGTGGTGCAGGTTACTGTGGCGTGGTGACAAAGCTTTTCCACATGTCAGCCATGCTAACCCTGCCTTCTGAGGTGCTGCCCGTGACACAGCTGCATTGGCGACCTCTTCCTCCTCCTCCTCTGCCTTCGCCTTGTGCTTCCACTTGTCCCCCAGTATCAATTGGGAATACCCTCAGGAGCGCGTCTACCACAATGCGTTTGTAGTCGCGTATCTTCCTATCACTATCCACTGTAGGAATTAAGGAGGGGACGTTATCTTTGTAGCGGGGATCCAGCAGGGTGGCAACCCAGTAGTCAGCACAAGTTACAAAGTGGGCAACTCTGCTGTCGTTGCGCAGGCACTGCAGCATGTAGTTGCTCATGTGTGCCAGGCTACCCAGAGGTAAGGATAAGTTGTCCTCTGTAGGTGGTGTATCATCTGTGTTCTCCATATTTCCCCAGCCATGCTCCAGGGATGGCCATGAGCTGCGTTGGGTGCCACCCTGCAGTGAACCCGGCTCCTCCTCCTCTTCTACCTCATCCTCCTCCTCCTTGTCTTCCAGAACTCTGCCCTGGCTGGCCACATGTGTACCTGGTCTCTGCTGATGCAGGAACCCACCCTCTCAGCCACTTCTGAATGACTGGCCTGAAACCCTGTGAAATGCCTGCCCTCCTCCTCCTGTGCCACATCCTCTTCCATCATCGAAGTAATTGTTTTTCAAGGAGACATAGAAGTGGTATTGTAATGCGTCATCAGCACTGGCCATGTTGGTTGAGTACTCAAAAGACTGCAACAAGGTACACAGGTCTCGCATTGAGACCCAGTCACTGGTGGTGAAGTGGTGCTTTTCCACAGGACGACTGACACATGCGTGCTGCAGCTGAAACTCCACTATCGCCTGCTGCTGCTCGCACAATCTTTCCAGCTTATGCAAGGTGGAGTTCCACCTGGTGGGCACGTCGCATATGAGGTGGTGAGCGGGAAGGCCGAGTTACGCTGCAGCGCAGACAGGCGAGCAGCAGCAGGGTGAGAACACCGAAAGCGCGAACAGACAGACCACACTTTCTGCAGCAGCTCTGACATGTCTGGGTAGTTTTTAAGAAACTTCTGCACCACCAGATTCAGCACATGTGCCAGGCAAGGGATGTGCATCAAACTGGCTAGTCCCAGAGCTGCAACGAGATTATGCCCATTATCGCACACCACCAAGCTGGACTTGAGGCTCACTGGCAGCAAACACTCATTGGTCTGTTGTTCTATGCCCCTTCAAAGTTCCTGTGCGGTGTTGGGTTTGTCTACCAAACACATGAGTTTTAAAACCGCCTGCTGACGTTTACCCCTGGATGTGCTTAAGTTGGTGGTGAAGTTCTTTCGCTGACCGGATGTGGAGGTGGTAGAAGAGGAGGAGGAGGATGCAGAGTAGGAGGTGGAGGCAACAGGAGGCAAAGAATAATGCCCTGCGATCCTCAGTGTTGGAAGGACATGCGCCAAACCACTATCTGCCTCGGGACCAGCCGCCACTACATTTACCCAGTGTGCATTTAGGGAGATATAGCGGCCCTGGCCGTGCTTATTGGTCTATGTATCTGTGGTTATGTGTAGTGTTGAGCGAACCCAAATTGTATAGTTCGGGTTCGTACCGACTTTTGGGGTGTGGGACACGGACCTGAACCCGAACATTTTCAAAAAAGTTCGGGTTCGGGTCCGTTCTTGGGCGATTTATTACAGCTTTCTAAAGGGCTGCACAGCAGCCAATCAGCAAGCGTTTTACTTCTTGCCCTAAGAAGCCATCGCAGCCATGCCTACTAATGGCATGGCTGTGATTGGCTGAGTGACGCATGTGACCCAGCCTCTTTATAAGCTTAAGTCACCTACTACTGCACGTCACTCTGCTGATTTGAGCTTAGGGAGAGGATGCTGGTGCTGCGATGAGGGACAGAATAGGGCAGAAATCTGAAGAACCTGTTCAACTTTAATCCACAAGATACAGCACATAGAGAGGGAGGTAGCCTCAGCAATCCAACATTTGTGTACCCAGCCACTGCCAGGGAGATTTTTTTTGTAATCCATCTGTTACTGAGGTGGGGGTCGGCGGCCATTTTAGGCACTGCAGCGTGCTGCATGTCTGCCAGCCTGCCAGAGACATCAGCGCTAATCCTATTTTGTAGCTCAGTGAAGGAAAAAAACTTTTTTCTGGCTGCTCAAGTCCCCTATATTGCCTTTTGTATGTTTAAGGGGTGACATAGTCCGTTTGTCTAGCCTGGGCTCTGTGGTACTACAGAGCACTTTTGTATACTATGCACTAAACCGTATATTCTATTTCAGCTACCAAATAGTGCATCCGTGTATTTTAGTTTAAAAAAGTGGTCATCCTGATTCATTAAGCCTATTTTACACCACCAAAATATATATTTGACATTTCTGTGGTGAAATAGAGAATCCGTGTAATTTTAGGAGAAAACCCGTATTCCTTCTCCACAAAACAGTTCTGCATACACCGTCCAACGACATATTTTATATCTCTGCATGGAAATAGTGCTTCTTTGTTTTTATAGAAAAAAAGTTATTCAAGGTCCACCAAACAGTCTGAAATACCCATTACAACCACCTATTTTACATTGCTGCTGTGAAATACAGCATAAGTGTATTTTTTTGACAAAAAAGTGGAAATCCTGATCCACAGTTGTGCATCCGTCGCTTAAATAATTATTTCCAAAATATAACAGTCTAATACTGCATTTGTGATTTTTTTTGAGCAAATCCGTGTTCTGGGTCCCCAAATCTGGTGTCCATACATAGTATAAATATCTACTGTTAATGTACAGCAGTTAAAAAATGCATTTTGGGGTTTATTGAAAAAGCCGTGTTTTAGGCAAAAAACTGTTGTGCATCCGGCATATATATAATTAGTTTCAATTTACAGCAGTGAAATACTCATTTTTGTATTTTATTACAAAAATACTTGTGCATACAGCGTAAAAAATATATTTTACATTTCCGCATAGAAATTGAGAATCAGTGTATTTTGGGCACAAAAACATCATTCTGGGTCCACAGAGCATTTGTATGACACGGGCACTGCCTTAGCGAACGTAATTGTCGACTAGTGACAGGTAAACTGACACCGAGAGAGACCAATCTTTCAGCTTGGTGGGTGAAAGCAAATTATGAGGAGAACATCAAATAAGGGACGTGGGCATGGTCGTGGTGGTGTTGGTGGAGCTCCTGTTCCTGGGAGAGGACATGGCCGTTCGGCGCCAACTATCGCTCCAAGTAAAACACCTTCCTCGGGTGCGAGTAAGCGACAGAATCTGCAGCGTTATTTGATAGGCCCAAATGCTTCTCTATGGAAGGTGAAGCCAGAACATGTACAGGCGATAGTAGATTGGGTGGCTGACAGTGCCTCTAGTTCTTTCACAGTATCTGACATACAGTTGGCACCTGCAGCCCATGCCCATCAGTCTACCACCTCACCCCCTTGCAAATCAGCCAAGCAGTCAGAGCCCCAAATCATGCAGGAAAGTCTCATGCTTTTGATGACTCTGTTGGCAGTGTTTCCCGGCCCATCCACCTAGCCCTGCCCCAGAAGAGGAAGACCTTGAATGCACTGATGCTCAACCACTTTTGTTGCAGGATGAGGACATAGGAATACCGTCACAAAACTTCTCTGATGATGACGAAACACAGGTGCCAACTGCTGTGGCTTTCTGCAATGTGCAGACTGACGAGTAGGGCAGGGGTCATGAATGGGTGGAAGATGATGTGGAGGATGATGAAGTCCTAGACCCAGACTGGACTGAAGGTAGTGCTAATGAGGCGTGCAGTTCTGAAGATGAGGCGGTGGTCGCACAGAGGCAACAGCACAGCAAAGAGGGAGCTGGGTGCAAAAGCGCAGCGGCCGTTCCAGAGACAGTATGCCTGCTACTGTCCACCGCACCCAGGCACTGAGCACACCATGGCCTGTTCCAAGGAGTTCATTGGCATGGCAGTTCTTCACGCAATGTCCTGATGACAAGACACGAGTGGTTTGCATGTTTTGCCATCAGACCCTGAAGCGAGGCATAAACGTTCTTAACCTGAGAACAACCTGCATTACCAGCATGAACTGCAGTGGAGTAAACACCTTAAAAACAAGGAACTCTCTCATGCTCCTCCTGCTTCCTCTAGGGAGGCATACAATCTAGGGAGGCATACAACCTAGTCAGGGTCAGGAAAGGGATGAATGGAAAACGGCCTTCAATACCCCTGAGGGTCATTTCGAAAATTTGGTTATGCCCTTTGGTTTGATGAATGCTCCAGCCGTCTTCCAACACTTTGTGAACAGCATTTTTGTCATTTAATGGGGAAATTTGTAGTGGTGTATCTAGATGACATTTTGATTTTTTTCTCCTGATTTCAAGACTCATCGGGACCACCTATATCAGGTCTTGCTGATTCTGCGGGAGAATAAATTGTACGCTAAACTTGAAAAATGTGTGTTTGCGGTTCCGGAGATTCAATTTCTTGGTTTTCTTCTCTCCGCTTCTGGTTTTCGGATGGACTCTGAGAAGGTCCACACTGTGCTTGATTGGGAGTTTCTCGAGAATCAGAAGGTGCTGATGCGGTTTTTGGGTTTTGCTAACTATTACAGAAAGTTAATTTTGAATTATTCGTCTGTTGTTAAGCCACTCACTGATATGACTAAAAAGGGGGTGGATTTTTCCTTGTGGTCGGAAGATGCACTTAAAGCCTTTTCTAGTATTAAAGAGTGTTTTGCTTCCGCTCCCATTTTGGTACAACCTGATGTCTCTCTACCTTTTATTGTTGAGGTGGATGCTTCTGAGGTGGGTGTGGGTGCAGTCTTATCTCAGGGTCCCTCTCCTGCCAAATGGCGACCGTGTGCCTTTTTCTCAAGGAAACTCTCCTCTGCAGAGAGAAATTATGATGTGGGAAATAGCGAGTTGTTGGCCTTCAAATTGGCTTTTGATGACTGGCGCCATTGGTTAAAGGGAGCCAGACACCTTATTACTGTGTTTACCGACCATAAGAATCTGGCCTACTTGGAATCGGCCAAGCGTCTGAACCGTCGACAGGCCATATGGTCCTTGTTCTTTTCTAGGTTGAATTTTGTTGTTACGTTCCGCCCTGGGGTTAAAAATGTGAAGGCGGATGCCCTGTCACGTTGTTTTCCGGGAGGGGGGAACTTTGAAGACCCGGGTCCCATTTTGGCTGATGGGGTGGTTGTCTCTGCTCTTTATCCTTATTTGGAGGCAGGGGTTCAGGCAGCTCAGGCAGAGGCTCCTGATCTTTGTCCTCCTGGGAGGTTTGTGCCTCTCGCTTTAAGACACAAGGTTTTTAAGGAGCACCACGATACTGTCCTTGCCGAGCATCCGGGGAGTAGAGCCACAGTGGATCTCATTGCTCCGTGATTCTGGTGGCTGGCTCTTCGTAAGACGGTTGGGGGTTTTGTGGCAGCCTTCGAGACCTGCGCTTGTGCCAAGGGTTCACGGCCATCAGGATCTCTCTTCCCGTTACCCATTCCTTCCCGTCCTTGGACACATCTGTACATGGACTTCATTACAGACTTGCCTTGCTCCTCGGGAAGACTGTGATTCTGGTGGTAGTGGACCGTTTTAGCAAAATGGCGCATTTCATTCCTTTCCTGGGTTACCCAATGCTAAGACGCTGGCGCAAGCGTTGTGGATCACATTTTTAATTGCATGGCATTCTTTCAGACATCGTTTCTGATAGGGGCACGCAACTTGTTTCCAGATTCTGGAAGGCCTTCTGTTCTCGCTTGGGGCTTGGCGGAGAATCAGGAGGATTGGTATTCTTTTTGTCCCTTGCTGAGTTTGCTTTAAATAACTGTCGCCAGGAGTCCTCTGATGAGTCACCATTTTTTGGTGCATATGGGTTTCATCCGCAGTTTGGGACATTCTCTGGAGAGGGTCTTCTGGTTTACCTGATGAGGAGAGATTTTCCTCGTCCTTGTCATTTATTTGGCAAAATATTCAGTGTAATCTAAAGAGGATGAGTGAGAGATACAAGCACGTGGCGGATAAGAGACATGTGCCTGGTCCGGACC
This sequence comes from Bufotes viridis, assembly GCA_033119425.1. Classification (NCBI taxonomy): domain Eukaryota; kingdom Metazoa; phylum Chordata; class Amphibia; order Anura; family Bufonidae; genus Bufotes; species Bufotes viridis. Next base: position 237,229,475 of record CM065590.1, read on the forward strand.
TGAATGTGGGTGATCTGGTGTGGTTGTCTACAAAGAATATCAAACTGAAGGTTCCCTCCCTGAAGTTGGGTCCTAGGTTTATTTGGCCTTACAAGATCTTGTCCGTTATTTACCCGTTGCTTTCCATCTTGATTTTTCTCAGACTTGGAAGATCCATAATGTTTTTCACAGGTCCCTATTAAAACCTTATGTCCAACACACTGTACCCTCCTCTTTGCCTCCTCCTCCGATTTTAGTTGATAGTAATCTTGAATTTTAGGTCTCCAGGATTGTGGATTCTCGCATTATCCGTGGTCCTCTGCAGTACCTCGTTCGTTGGGAGGGCTATGGTCCTGAGGAGAAGATGTGGGTCCCAGTGGCGGACATTATGGCCACTCGTCTCATTAGGGCTTTTCATAGGTCTCATCCTGAGAAGGTGGGTTCTGAGAGTCCACCCATAGATTGAGGGGTACTGTCACCGCCAGTTCTGTGAGAAGGTCAGACAGACGTTCTGCCCTACCTTTTTATGATGTTCTTTGTTTTGGTTTCACTTTGTCAGCTCCTTTCCTTATGCCAGGTGTCACTCATTTAGACTAATCGTCTTTCTTTATATTCCCTCCCATACTGCCTCACTTTGTGGTTTATACTACTTCCTGGATGAAGGGTTCACTGCTGGAGGCTGCTGCTGCTGTTTGCTCAGATAAGTCTTTTCCCTTTATTGTGTTTCCTTGCTGGCTTGATTCTAGGTGGCAGTATTCAGTGTAGGGAGCTGGAGGTCGTGTCCCCTCACTATTATAGGGTTTTCAGGTGTCACACAGTCTTAGGTACATGGGCATGCAATCGTTTACCATTAAGGCCCTTGCATGTGTGTTGCAGTCAGAGAGAGCTATTAGGGTTTTAAAGGGCTCACCTATATGCTCCTTAGTTTGGGATCAAGCCAGTCGGTTGTTTATTTATAAGTTCCAGCTACGGTATCTGCAACATCATCCGTGACAGGCGCTTCTCTATTAAATCCTCTTTTTTTAATTGTACCATTATTTTGGGGGCAACCCCAAGTTGAATGAACCTCTCCTCTGTCTGGGTGTCAGGGGCCTAAAATTCTGTTAATCACCTGCTGCTTTGGCGGGTGACATCAAGCTTGATTTTCTGCTATGGGACCTCTCTCATCTGACTGGCTGCTGGGGCCTAAATAACTGAAAGTGGCCTTTTTCATTGCTGGGTGACATGAAGACTGATTTTCTGCTATAGGACCTCTCTCTTCTGTCTGGGTGCCAGGGGCCTACATTTCAGATAACCAACTGTTGCTTTGGTGGGTGAAATTATCCTCTTTGTAATGTCAAATGACCTCCTATATTGTCTGGTTGTCAGGGGCCTATATTTCATTTCATCGCTTGCTGCATTGGTGGGAGACATTAACCTCTTTTACTGTCAAATGACCTCTCCTCTGTCTGGATGTCAGGGCCTACATAAATGATAATGGCCTGTTCCATTGCAGGTTGACCTGAGGCTTGTGTTGCTGTTACGGGACCGCTCTCCTCTTTGTGGGTGCCATGGTCCTGAATTAGTAAATGAGGCCTGTGGCACTACTCGTGAAATCAATACTGTTTTGGCATGATTGTAACTCTCCACTTTATAGGTGACATGGGTCTGAATCTGTGAATGAGGCCTGTGGCATTGCTGGGTTAAATCAATACTGTCTTGGCGTGATTTTAACTCTCCTCTTTGTGGGTCCCGTGGGCCTGAATGTTTGAATGAGGCCTGTCGCCTTGCAGGCAGACATAATTCCTTCTTGGCTGTAAAGACAACCTTAACTCCCATGTATGGTTGCCATTGGCCTGAGTCTGTGAGTGAGGCCTGTGACACTGCGGGCAGACATGAATCCTTCTTGGCTGTGATGTGAACTTTAACTCCCATGTATGGTTGCCATGGCCCTGAGTCTGTGAATGAGGCCTGTAGCACTTCAGGCAGACATGAATCCTTTTAGGCTGTGATAAGAAATTCAACTCCCATTGCATTCCCACCTGACGCCACCCAAACCTCCTATTCCAGCTCCTCCTTCAAGTTGCCAATTGATATTGGTTAATTTCTATGTATTTTATTTTATTTTAAGTCATTTCCTATCCACATTTGTTTGCAGGGGATTTACCTACATTTTGATGCCTTTTGGAGCCCTCTAGCCCCAGGGCTATTTTACAGCCTTTTAGTGCCCAAAGTTCCGGTCCCCATTGACTTCAATGGGGTTTGGGAGTCAAGTTCGGGTCGAGTTCGAACCCGAACATTTTCGTGAGTTCGGCCGAACTTCTGAAGTCAAACATCCAGGTGTTCGCTCAACTCTAGTTATGTGGACCTTGCCACAGATGGCATGGCGCAGCGCAAACTTGATTTTATCCTCCACTTGGTTGTGCAGCGAAGGGACGGCTCACCTGGAAAAGTAGTGGCAGCTGGGAAATACTTACTGTGGTACAGCAACGCTATCAGCTGTTAAAAACAGTCCGTCTCCACCAGATGGAATAACAGCATTTCAAAGGCCAGTCATTTTGAAATGCTGGCATTCAGGGCCAGGGATCGAGGGTGGGAAGGTTGGCATTTCCTCCTTCTCTCCAGTGTTTAGGAGATGAACAGCTGAACGCTCGCGTGTAACATGGTGGAGTTGCTTTGTGATGGTGACAGAGGGGGTGGTGGTGTTGGTGGCACATTCTCTGTTTGCTGGTTGGCAGATGCCACGGTGGAAAAAGAGGCAGAGACAGCAGCAGAGGCAGAAGCAGGTGAAGCCTGAGACCTTTCTTGGTTTTTAAGGTGTTTACTCCACTGGAGTTTGTGCTTTGCATGTAGATGCGTTTATGCCTCGCTTCAGGCTCTGATGGCACAACGTGCAAACCATTCGTGTCTTGTCATCAGGACATTGTGTGAAGAACTGCCACGCCAATGAACTCCTTGGAGCTGGCCTTGGTGTGCTCGGTCCCTGGGTGCGGTGGGCAGTAGCAGGCTTACTGTCTCTGGAACGGGCACTCCGCTTTTGCACCCTGCTCCATCTTTTGCTGTGCTGTTGCCTCTGTGTGACCACCGCCTCTTCCTCAGAACTGCACACATCACTAGCATGACCTTGAGTCCAGTCTGGGTATAGGACCTCATCATCCTCCACATCATCTTCCACCCATTCTTGGCCCCTGCCCTCCTCGTCGGTTTGCACATTGCAGAAAGCCACAGCAGTTGGCACCTGTGTTTCGTCATCATCAGAGACGTGCTGCGGCGTTCTTCCCATGTCCTCATCCTGCAACATAAGTGGTTGGGCATCATTGCATTCAATTTCTTCCACTTCTGGGGCATGGCTAGGTGGATGGGCCGGGAAACCCTGCCAGCAGAGTCATCAAAAAGCATAAGAGTTTGCTGCATGATTTGGAGCTCAGACTGCTTGGCTTATTTGCAAGGGGGTGAGGTGAAATAATGATGGGCATGGGCTGCAGGTGCCAACTCTGAACTTTCTGCAGAAAAATGGGTAGGAGATACTGTGAAGGAACTGGAGCCACTGTCAGCCACCCAATCAACTATCGCCTGTACTTGTTCTGGCCTCACCATCCGTAGAGCGGCATTCGGGCTTACCAAATAACATTGCAGGTTCTGTCGCCTACTCGCACCCGAGCAAGGTGTTTAACTGGGACCTGTAGTTGGCGCTAAACGGCCACGTCCTCTCCCAGCAACAGGACCTCGACCAACACCACCACGACTATGCCCACGTCCCTTATTTGATGTCCTCCTCATTATTTGCGCTCAGCCTCAAGCTGACAGATGGTTTATCTCCGGTGTCAATTTAACTGCCAATAGTCAACAATTAAGTTCACTAACACTAAGGCAGTGCCCGTGTCATAATAATGCTCTGTGGACCAAGAATACCGCTTTTTTCCCCAAAATACACTAATGCACTATTTCACTGGAGAAATGTAAATTAGGTATTTTTACGCTGTATGCACAACATTTTTTGAAGCAAGAATACGGCTTTTTTGCAAAAATACACTAATGCACTATTTCACAGCAGAAATGTAAAATAGGTACTTGGGCGGTGTATTTTAAGCTGCTTTGTGGACCAGGAATAATGCTTTTTCCCCAAAATCCACAAATGCACTTTTTAACGGCTGAAAATTAAACGTAGGTATTTGTACGCTGTATTCACAACTGCGTTTGTGAACCAAGAACACTGCTTTTTTCCCTAAAACACACTAATGCACTATTTCAGTGGTGAAATTTAAAATAGGTATTTGTACACTGTATGCACAACTGCTTTGTGAACCAGGAATACAGCTTTTTCCCAAATAATACACTGATGCACTATTTCACTGTAGAAATGAAAAATAGATATTTGGGCGGTGTATTTAAAACTGCTTTGTGGACCAGGAATACCGTTTTTTTTCCAAAAATACACTGATGCCTCTTTTTTACTGCTGAAATTGAAAATACGTTTTGGTGCGTTGTATCCACAAGTGCTCTATAGCACCACAATACAGATTTTTGCCCCAGACTACAGAAATAGACTATGTTACCTAAATTATACAAAAGGTAATGTAGGTGACTTAACCTGTCAGAAAAAGGATTTTTCCTTCACTGAGCTACCAAAAAAAAAAAAACTTTGTAGTATCACTGTGCTCAGGGCTGGGTACGAAATTGTAGGATTGCAGTAGCACCCTCCCTCAATAATTGCTGTAGCTTGATGATTTCACACCACCAGGTTCAACAGATTTATTTTCTAATCTCTCCCTGAGAGCACCGGCAGCAACCTTTCCCTATACTAACAGCAGCAGGGTGACATGCGGCACTACGTGACTCCAGCTTATAAAGAGGCTGGGTCACATTCTGCACTCAGCCAATCACAGCTATGCCATTAGTAGGCATGGCTGTGATGGCTTCTTAGGGCAAAGATGTAAAACGCTTGCTGATTGGCTGCTCTGCAGCCTTTCAAAAGCGAAAAGAATCGCCGAACAATGGACCCGAACCCATACTTTTATGAAAATGTTCGTGTTCGGGTCCGTGTCTCTGAAAAACCTAAAATTCAGTACAAACCTGAACTATACAGTTCGGGTTCGCTCAACTCTAGTAATGATCCTTTTAGTGGTTGTTCAACCATCATCCTCCTTCTATCTAATGCGTATAGCCACTTTCCAATCTATACAGGATTTCAGCTTGAATGCCAACGAGAATGAAACAAATATTTTTCCACAAAACTATATATCGATCTGCTCATTTTGCTATTTGAAGTAAAGTATATTAGAAAATATTTTTTTTTCTGAAGAAGCAATCCTTTTATGCTTGGGTATGTATCAAACCTTTAAAAATCCTTTGCAGACCTATAGTATGTATTCCCAGCCTGCAAACACTACATGCATAGTTTGATCCTGCAGGCATACATTTTTCTAGTCAATAACCACATAGTGATGAGCGGGAGGTGCCATATTCGATTTTGTGATATTTCGCGAATATTCAATTAAATATTCGTCATACATTCGTCAAAATCAAATATTCATCATTATTCTATTTATCGCGAATAATATTAAATTTAATTATTCTCGTATTGCGAGTTGAACTTTGAACAGGGTATAAAGGCAACTTTCCTAATGGTTGGCTATCTAGAATTAACAAAGATAATGAATATAGCGCTATATTCTCTATATTCGTTTATTCTAGCAAGCCAACCAATTGGAAAGTTGACTGTACCCAGCTCTAGGTTGGATGCGCAATGCGAGAATATTACTTTGCCTATTTTTTGCAATAAATTTAATAATACTCAGTATTCAATTTATTGCAAAAAATAAGTAAAAGTAATATTCTCGCATTGCGCATCCAACTTAGAGCTGTCTATAGGCAACTTTCCTATTGGCTTGCTAGAATTAGCGAGTATAGAGAATATAGCACTATATTCGTTTTCGTCATATTCGTCAATTCTACCTAGTTAAACAATACCCCACCTACAAGAAATATGTGTATCGCCCAAATAAATAGCCATGAAGCTGATGATCATCAATAAAAATATATACTTTATTAAATACAATATGATAAAATATACAAATTAAAACCATGTATGACCCAGTGGACACATGAAAGACTAAGGACACCGGGATGGGAGCCAACACATCACTGATCATCAATACAATAACACAATTGTTATAGGTATGTGCAAAGTAATGCCATAAATTGAATGAGTGATAAGTAAATGAATTGCACGTACCTAAATGGAGCACTATCGAGGGTACACATATACAATAGTTATAGCAGGCAGGTATGCGCAAAAACGCAAGTAAGCGCAAGTGACCATAGTATTGCAGTAAAGCATGTAGCCCCGATGCACACAAAGGTAATATTAATATGCAAACCAAATTAATGACATGTGACATGAACACCTCCCCCAGTGTCCCCACACCTTACCCAACGCTGTTCGCCAGAGGCTTCGTCAGGGAGTGACGAAGGGTTATAGCCACCCTTCAATCCAACAGCTGTGGCCATGCTTGCATATTATAGTAAATAGCCCCTCTGGCGGGGACTGTGGGAGTGCACATAGGCTGGTGCTTTTTTCTATAGTGTGCAAGTACAGTCACTGCCACTGGATTTCGGGGTGGTCGTAACCCCCATGTGTAATGCGGTGTAAAAATAAATAAAGCTATTAAAACCGGCTATATTGAAAATCACAATACATTTGTATTAACTTTCTCTACATGATAAATGCCATTTGATGAAACAACCCCTTTAAGGCCTTTTCAGGACTGGCCTTGAAAGGTTTGAAATTAGTGTTGAGCGAGCATGCTTGGCCGGACTGGTGTTCGAATCGAGCATTGAGATGCTTGGCCAAATAATGCGTGTGCTTGAGAGCGTGATTCTTGAGTCAGTGTATTTGAATCTAATTTAGCCTCTATTTCTGAAACGTCATATTTGAACTCCAGGATTTGAACTCACAGCCTTCTACATTAGAGGCAAGAACCTTAACCACTACGCTATACAGCTACATGTTAATCTGCAGTGAAATATAAAATTATACTTCTGCTGTATAGGAATACTTACTACATGACAAACTACTATGAGGTTTTTCTGACAGTTTATCATTCAGCTTTATAGCTGAGTCGTTAAGATCCTTGCCTCTATGTAGAAGGTTATGAGTTCAAATCCTGGCATAAACTTTTCAGAAATAGAGGCTAAATTAGATTTAAATACACTGGTTGTCCTCAAGCACTGACTCCATATATGGACATAGCTATATATGGAGTCAGAGCAGGGACTTCTAAGCCGGGACTCACACTGGGGATTCCTTCACTGTACAGCGATGTTCTTCATAGACCTCAGTTGGACCCGGCAACCTCCCTCTTCAGAGCAGCGGGTGCCTGGTTTAATGCTCGGGTTCTTCCATTGTACTCGGGTGCTCTGTAGAGCACTCGAGCATCCCAAAGTGTTCTACTCGAGCACCAGAGCACCTGGCACTTTGGTGCATGATCAACACTAGTTGAGATGACAAAGTGTTTCATTTTGTTATTTTTGGTAATAAATGGCCGGTTTACTACCAATTGTATTAAGAAGCTAGGTGGTATAGAAGGCAGCGTTATATTTCAGTGAGCTCCTCTCCTGTTATTGTTATTTTATTATTTTTGTTTTATTTATTTATTTAAATTGGTTGCTAAGATGTATCTATCTTTTATAAGATAATTTTATCAGTATGGTTTTTTAGCTTTTTCATGGTTGGTTTAGAATTTGATTAGAATAAATTAGCACTCATGCAATTCTAACTAACACTAAATGGTTATTTGGAGGGATAATTCTTTGAACACAATTTTATTTCACTGGAGTCCATATTGTAGGCTGTAGCCTACATATTTTTTTTATATAGAGTATGATATGAACATTTGTTCTATTTTCATTTATTTTATTTTGTATAGAATAAAAACCTTTTAAATAGGCTCTAGCTATCACATTGATATACAAAAGAAACAGCTTATTGTTTAAAGAAAAAAGTTGAGAGGTAGAAATATTGCCATGACTCCTTAACAGGGAATAAAGAACAATATAATCTGAGCAATGACAATTTTTCTGTAAGGACGTAAAAATTCATTATAAAGAGATACTGTGGTAGTCAGATTTAATGAATAGATATGTTTTCCACACTAATGGCATTCAGCAGTATATCAATCTGTCATTTTTTGAGCCAGTAAGGTGTATTTACCCCCAGGCAAATTTTGAAAGATCATTAGTGGACTTTTGGTTTTTCCTTCTAAGAATCAAATGTTTGGCAGTTGCTAAACCATATGAATACATCTCCTTTTCATCCAGAGTGCAATAAATTATGTATTCAACCAAAGCAACAGATCAGAAAACATAGACCTGCGACAGACACTATTCTAATTATACAAGTGCTTAACATATGGGGTGTGCAATCCACACCGATGAACTAATATATTCTATTCATCCTATTCCTGACCAAGAGTGTCACCAAAATGATTTCATTGAGTAGTTTAATGTCTAAAATTCAGACTCTAGAATATGAAATATGTTTTCCTTTATAAAATAAGAATAAAAATTTGAAAAGATAAATATATAAATGCACAGTGCATTTTGAAAAAAAAAAAGTAATCTCAAAGTAATTCAGTCAGTATATATGTAGTGGTTATCTCTTATTATCTATTACTGTCTTATGTTTCTATGTTTTTCTTTCAGTTTTATAAAAAAAAATTTTTTTATTCCACTGATTGCAAGATATGTTGACACCATACCTAAATGCCCTGGGACTGCAAGATGGTTTATAAAATATATGTTGCTATAACTAATGTTGAGCGTACCCGAACTGTAAAGTTCGGGTTCGTACCAGACTTTAGGGTCTTTGGTACCCGGACCCGAACCTTTCCGTAAACGTTCGAGTTCGGTGTTTGGCCGTTTAATAAAGCTTCTTGAAAGGCTGCAGGGCAGCCAATCAACAGGCGTTTAAGATGTGTGCCCTTAGAAGCCATCACAGCCATGCCTACTAATGGCATGGCTGTGATTGACCAGTGCAGCATATGACCCAGCCTCTATATAAGCTGGAGTCACATAGCGCTGCACGTCACATCAGCTCTTACTAGTGTAGGGATAGGATGCTGCTGATGTGAGGGAGAGATTAGGAAAGAATCTGATATCAGAGCTTGGTGTTAAGTCTGCGATCTACAGTGATTTTTTTTTTTTGTGGGTGCAATGCAACATTTTTTTACTCTGCCCTGAGCCCAATGACACAGAAAAATATGTTTTTATCCGTCTGTAAGCTAGGTGGACGTGGGCGGCCATTTTGCACCTGCATATGTGCCAGGGACAATAATTTAATCCTGTTCTTGTAGTTCAGTGGGGAACATATACACATTTTTAGGTGCACCTGCACTGCATATGTGCCAGGGAAGGGAAAATAATATGGTTAATCCGTCTGTGAGTTCAGGGACCCAGGGGTGACATATTCAAATTTTTTTCTGTAAAGTACCCCTGTGCTGCATATGTGACAGTGTAAACAATTCAGTAAATCCATCTGTTAGATTCTGGGGGGACAAATTAGTTTTTCTTTGCTAAAAAGTACGTTTGCGCCCTGCACTGTATTTCTAAGAGTGAAATATAACCAATAAATAGAACTGTGACATTGTTGGTGCAAAACAAACACTTATTTTTTTCCATAAAGTACATTTGCAGCCTGCACTGCATTTCTGATACTGCAATATAACCAGTAATTAGTTATTTTACATTGTTGGTGAAAAAAAATCACTTATTTTTTGCTATAAAGTACATTTGCGGCATGCACTGTATTTCTGACAGGGAAATATAACCAGTAAATACAACTGTGACATTGTTGGTGAAAAAAAAAATCACTTATTTTTGGCCATAAATTACATTTGCGGGCCGCATTTTTGAGGGTGAAATTTAATCAGTAAATCAAGCTCTTAGATGTGGGTGGACATTTCCACGGTTCTCAGACCAGTCATTCACAAGTGGCTTGGAGGGTGTGTTCCTGGTGCACTGCATACCTGACAGGGATATATATTCTATAAATTTGGCGGCGTTTAGATTGTTGGTTGATCTGTACTGTTTTTTTCTTTCACACTACCCCTGCCCTGCATATCTGACTGGGAAACATATTCTATAAATTCGATAGCGTTTAGATTGTTGGGTGCTGTAGTCACATGCTGTAAAATCTCCATGATGTCTCCATGACAAATCTGCAGCGTAGGGGCCCCGTGTGGCTTCTACACACTTTCAAAATAATCCTTCAGGAGGGCGAAACCTTGTTCAAGGTTTTTAATTGTTATGTATTTTAAGTTATTTTAAGTAATTTCCCTATCCACATTTGTTTGCATGGCAATTGTCCAGCTCTTACCCCATTTTGCTTCCTTTTGCAGCCCTCTAGCCCTTTATATTACTTTTTCAGAGCCATTTTAGTGCCCCAAAGTTCAGATCCCCATTGACTTTAATGGGGTTCGGGGTCATTTTGGAACTTAAAAAAAAAGTGCAGTTTATTAGGAGGATGTATGTTATCACCAACAGCCATGTGTTTACCCATAGCCTTCAATGTCACATTAAGAATACTAGTGAGAAACCAGCTTCAATGGGGCTGAGAGCGATACCAAGCACAGCCGCTATGCAATGTACATTGCTGTGTTTGGTAAGCTTCGTGAAGGCTGCATTGCTTACAGGAGCATTGTTGTCTTCTCAAACAGCTGATTGGTGGGGGTCCCAGGATCGGTTCTGAGGATAGGTCATCAGTATCAAAATCCTGGAAAATCCCTTATTTTTTTTTTTTGAACAATAGATTTTTATTGATTTTTTAAAAAAATAGGTTACAAGTACAAAATGACATAGTACAGAGGTAGGTATTGATTGTCATTGTAACAAAAAATGGAAGTGATCATAGAAATGTAATGGTTACATATTAAAGTGGTCTAGATAGTATAAGCAACAATCAGGATGTATATGAAATTGGTAACATACGAGAGTTACAGTAAAATATAACCATGTGGTAAGCGGTTTATGATCTGATGGAAGCATTCAGAGGAATCCTACACTTTTTATGATTGAGCCAAATATGCAATTTTAGAGTGAAAGGAAGCTTTTGAGTTCCTGGAGGAGGCCCATAACCCCTCATACAAACAACTGTTGTCTAACCCTCTAAGTATTCTATTGATGTTGGGGACCTCGTTAGATTTCCAACATGAAGCAATTTTGGAACGGATAGCAAATATAGTATGACCTACTATCGATCTTGAATATATAGGGAGGTCCCCTAGATCAACGGACAGGAGAGCTAGCTGAGGTTATGGTTTAATAGATACTGGGCAAATGGTAGAAATAAATTCAAAAACATTGCACCACAACTTTTCAACCGGGGGGCATTCCCACCACATATGTAAATAAGTACCTATGGCTTTATTGCATCTCCAGCAGTAAGGTGGCTGATCAGGGAAGATTTTGTTTAGTAAGTGAGGCATTCTGTACCATCTGTAGATAATTTTTCTAGCCCCTTCAAGATGATCAGAACATCTCGAGAGCTTAGAGACAATTGTGAATGATTCACGCCATTCTGAGTCGGATATAATAGAACCTATTTCAGACTTCCACAGCTTAAGTATATAAGCCAAAGGGTCAGAACTAGGCTCTTTCAAAAGTTGATAACCTTTTGTTATACCCTTGTCAGATATTTTGGTCGAAAGAAGCCATTCATATAGTGAAGAGCTAGGTGGTGTAAATGTAAAGGTTTTTGGAGATTGCAAGAAATGCCTGATTCTTAGATATTTATAAAAATCTCTATTAGGGATATCAAAGGATTTGTGAATCTGAGAAAAGTCTATAAATGTGCTATCCCTCCAAAACTGTGAAATATTGGTAATACCTAAGGTACTCCAGTTTTCAATGTGTAGGTCTAATAGTGCTAGTTCACATATCTGCAACGGGGCTGAAGAAATAGAAGTGGGAACTTTCTTTTCTGTTCTAGCTAGGAAATACCACATTTTAATTGTGGTCATGGCCACCAGAGTGGGTCCCGGGACCCCGAAACTACCCTACCTCAAGCGATTTGAGTTGTGCCGTAACCGCGCCGTGAGTGGGGACGCCTGAAGGTGGGCATCCCCTTCATGTATGATGCTTGAAAAAGGGGGAGGGCGGGAGAAACGTAGAGCGACGTACCGAGGGGTGTGGCGCTGTCGTGCTTTATGTGAACGGCAGCGCCACGCCCACAAACACAGGCCAAATCAATTGGCCTTACACTTGTGGTCATGGCCACCAGAGTGGGTCCCGGGACCCCGAAACTACCCTACCTCAAGCGGTTTGAGTTGTGCCGTAACCGCGCCGTAGTGGGGACGCCTGAAGGTGGGCAAAAGTACATACTGGTTAGGCAGAATAGTTTATTAACAGAAATCAATCACACGCCAAAGATTCAAAAGCTAAACACATCTCAACTTTGGGGTGAGGAATGTAGCGGCTGAAACAAGTGGAACGCCAATGACCCAGTTTCTGAATCACGTGCGCTGGAACCTGATTTTTCGAGGCGGCGGACGCAGCCCCTATGCGAAAGGAGTGACCCGATATAGAGGAAGGGTCCGCACCCAGACATGAGACTAGGGATCGAACATGTGCTGTGAACTGACGCGTGGTGAGAGGTGACGCACCGAAGGGTAACAGAGGACTGTCCTGCCTACGACCTGCTAAGGCTGCCTGTAACCTGTGTAGGACCTGGACCGGACACCACCGGTGAGACGTGGGGAAGTAGGATATCGCAACCGGGGACCGGTCTGGGAGGTTTTGGAGGTAGGAAGGAGGAGCGTGAAACTCTCGGGCCCCGGACTAGCTGACTGATAGTCAGGAACCCGGAGTTAGTGGTGGAGCACGTGAACTCGCCAGGACTTAACCACTTGCCGCCACGCTAACGCCGATGGGCGTCAGCGCGCGGCTCTCTCAGGTCTCACTGCCGCCTATCGGCGTCATCTCGTGAGACCCGAGATTTCACATGAGCGCGCGCGTCGTGCGTGCGCGTTCATGTGATCGGAGCCGGGACAACTGAAACTACAGCCTGCCAGCGCTGATCATGCGCTGGCAGGCTGTAGATCTGCGAAAAAACCGCATTTAAATCGCATATCAGGCGCTGTTTTTAAACAGCGTCTGATATACCTGCTATCTGCTCGTCTGGTGGTCCCTTTGTTTGGGACCACCAGAGAGCTATAGGAAAAGTGCACCAATCACTACACACCCCCCACCCCCATCACTGATTAACCCCTGATCACCCATGTCACCCCCTGATCACCCCTGTCACCCCCCTGTCACTAATCACCCCCTACAGGCTCATTCAGACGTCCGTATGTGTTTTGCGGATCCATGGATCTGCGGATCCATGGATCTGCGGATCCATGGATCTGCGGATCCGCAAAATACGGACACCGGCAATGCGCTTTCCGCATTTTGCAGATCCGCACAGAACTATATAGAAAATGCTTTTTCTTGTCCGCAATTGCGGACAAGAATAGAGACATGTTCTATATTTTTGCGGAACGGAAGTGCAGACCCGGAGCGCGGATCCGTAATTCCGGATCCGAGCGGGACAAAGTCTGTCCCCATAGAAATGAATGGGTCCGCAATTCCGTTCCGCAAACAGAATTTCGGACGTGTGAATGGGGCATAAGGGTCCCGTTATCACCGCCAGTTAGTTAGCTACTTGTTAGTTAGCTAGCGCCCACCGCACCGCAATCACTGATTTTGGCAGAGATTTTTCATCCACATTGACCGATGCGAATGAAAAAATCTGTGCCGTTCATTTTTTTTTTTTTCAGCGCAGCGGCTGAGACGGAAAAAAAATCTCATTACCCGTATGCTCAATATAAGGAGAATCGCAGAAACTCCTAATGCTGGCCATACGTGTAATGATTGCGGAGACCCTCAAATGCCAGGGCAGTACAAAAACCCCACATGTGACCCCATTTTAGAAAGAAGACACCCCAAGGTATTCCGTGAGGGGTATGGTGAGTTCATGTAAAATTTTATTTTTGTCACAAGTTAGTGGAATATGAGACTTTGTAAAAAATATATATATATATCAATTTCCGCTAACTTGTGTCAAAATTTTTTTTTTTCTGTGAACTCGCCATACCCCTCACAGAATACCTTGGGGTGTCTTCTTTCCACAATGGGGTCACATGTGGGTATTCTACTGCCCTGGCATTTAGAAGTGCTAAGCGTGAGAATCCAAATGCGTAAAAATGGCCTGTGAAATCCTAAAGGTACTCATTGGTTTTAGGGCCCCTTTGCGCATCTTGGCTGCAAAAAGTGTCACTCATGTGGTATCGCCGTACTCAGGAGAAGTAGGGCAATGTGTTTTGGGGTGTATTTTTACATATACCCATGCTGGGTGTGAGAAATATCGCTGTAAACGACAACTTTTTAAATTTTTTATACAAAGTTGTCAGTTTACAGAGATATTTCTCACCCAGCATAGTATATGTAAAATACACCCCAAACACATTGCTACTTCTCACAATGCAGCGATACCATGATGTTACACTGCAGCAAATGCTAAAGAGCTAAATCCCATGAGTACCTTTTAGGAAGAGCATTTTTACGCATTTTTCTTCTCACGCTTTAGGACCCCTAAAATGCCAGGGCAGTATAAATACCCCACATGTGACCCCATTTTGGAAAGAAGACACCCCAAGGTATTCGCTGAGGGGCATAGTGAGTCCATGAAAAATTAAACTTTTTGTCAAAAGTTAGCGGAAAGGGAGACTTTGTGAGAAAAAACAATAAAAAATCAATTTCCACTAACTTGTGCCAAAAATTTTTTTTTCTATGAACTCGCCATGCCCCTCATGGAATATCTTGGGGTGTCTTCTTTCCAAAATGGGGTCACATGTGGGGTATTTATACTGCCCTGGCATTTAGAGGCCCTAAAGCATGAGAAGAAAAATGCGTAAAAATGCCCTCCTAAAAGGTACTCATGGGAATTTGGGCCCCTTTGCGCATCTTGGCTGCAAAAAAGTGTCACTCATGTGGTATCGCCGTACTCAGGAGAAGTAGGGCAATGTGTTTTGGGGTGTATTTTTACATATACCCATGCTGGGTGAGAGAAATATCTCTGTAAATTGACAACTTTGTATAAAAAATTTAAAAAGTTGTCGTTTACAGCGATATTCTCACACCCAGCATGGAGTATATGTAAATACACCCCAAACACATTGCACTTCTCTGATGCGACGATACTACATGGTGACACTCTTTGCAGCCAAGATGCTAAAGGCCTAAAACCAATGAGTACCTTTAGAGATTTCTAGAGCATTTTACGCATTTAGATTCTCACGCTTTAGGTTCCCTAAAATGCCAGGTGAGTATAAATACCCCACATGTGACCCCATTTTGGAAAGAAGACACCCCAAGGTATTCCGTGAGGGGCATGGCGAGTTCACAGAATTTTTTTGGCACAAGTTAGCGGAAATTGATATATTTTTATTTTTTTATTTTGTTTTTACAAAGTCTCATATTCCACTAACTTGTGACAAAAATAAAATTTTACATGAACTCACCATACCCCTCACGGAATACCTTGGGGTGTCTTCTTTCTAAAATGGGGTCACATGTGAGGTATTTATACTGTCCTGGCATTTTAGGGGCCCCTAAAGCGTGAGAAGAAGTCTGGAATCCAAATGCGTAAAAATGCCCTGTGAAATCCTAAAGGTACTCATTGGAATTAGGGCCCCTTTGCGCACCCAGGCTGCAAAAAAGTGTCACATATGTGGTATCGCCGTACTCAGGAGAAGTGGGGCAATGTGTTTTGGGGTGTATTTTTATATATACCCCTGCTGGGTGTGAGAAATATCTCTGTAAATGACAATTTTTACATTTTTATACAAAGTTGTCAGTTTACAGAGATATTTCTCTCACCTAACATAGATATATGTAAAAATACACCCCAAACACATTGCCCTACTTCTCCTGAGTCTGGCGATCTACATGGTGACACTTCTGCAGCCTGAAGTGCAAAGACCCTAAACCAATGAGTACCTTGCTTTACATGGCGGCTCCAATTAGCCCGCCCAAAATGCCAGAACAGTACAAACACCCCACAAATGACCCCATTTCGGAAAGTAGACACCCCAAGGTATTCACTGAGGGCATAATGAGCCCGTATGAGATTTTTTTTTTGCCAGAAGTTAGCAGAAATGGAAACTTTATTATTATTTTTTTCCTCAGAAAGTGTCATTTTCCGCTAACTTGTGAAAAAAATGAAATGATACATGAACTCACCAAGCCCCTCCGCGAATACTTTGGGGTGTCTTCTTTCTAAAATGGTGTGATTTGGGGGTATTTATACTTTCCTGGCATTCTAGCACCTGAAGAAACACGACAGGCGCTCAGAAAGTCAGAGCTGCTTCAAAATGCCGAAATTCACTTTTTGCACCATAGTTTGTAAGCGCTATAACTTTTACCCAAACCAATAAATATACACTTATTGGACTTTTTTTTATCAAAGACATGTAGAACAATACATTTAGAGAAAAATTTATATAGAAATTTAGTTTTTTAAAAAATTTTACAACAGAAAGTGAAAAATGTCATTTTTGCAAAAATGTCGTTAAATTTTTATTAATAGCAAAAAAAGTAAAAATGTCAGCAACAATGAAATACCACCAAATGAAAGCTCTATTAGTGAGAAGAAAAGGAGGTAAAATTCATTTGGGTGGTAAGTTGCATGACAGAGCAATAAACGGTGAAAGTAGTGTAGTGCGGAATTGTAAAAAGGGCCTGGTCACTAGGGGGTATAAACCTGTGGTCTTCAAGTGGTTAAGAACCCGTAGAGAGGCGAGGTATACTGCGGCTTTGAGCACCAAACTGGGCATAGCCCGAAAGGCATCCTATCAAAGAGTCGGACAGATCACGGAAAATCTGACCCGAGGCGGCCTGCCTGTGAACTCGACTGCTGGGACCAATCATACAGAGGCCTCTGAGAGCAGCTTTAACCGTGTGAGCCGAGAATAACGAGACCCGCTCTGGCTGCCTAATTGAGAGGAAATGCTGGACCCCGGACAGATAAGTCTTGACCGTGCTGTGGGCCAGCCGGAGCTCCAGTGGCAGTACCCGATGAAGGCTAGTATATATTCTATGAAGGTGGACTGACCCTGTGAGCACCGCTCCTGAAACTTGCGAAACGTCCCCACCCAGTATGATAGGCCCTAGCTGTGTTGGGAGAGAGGGATTTGTTTAGCAAGGCGTGGGCTACTTCCAGGTATGTATCTAGTCCATTATGAGAGCCTCGTGAGGAGGGACCATGGCACCCACGACGTCCGCCTCCGGCATCACCTGCAAGAAAGAGAAAGGTTAGCCCTTGATAAGGCATCAGCTGCCACATTCTGGGATCCGGGTAAATGGGCACTAAGGTAACGAAAGTGATGAGTGAGCGACAGGTATACTAGTCGTCTCATGAGACTCATGACATGCGGAGATTTGGAAGTGCCGCTTGTGAGGATGTCGACCACTGCGGCGTTATTTGTCACAAACAGAACAGTACTGTTCTTCCACTGGCTGCCCCAAACATGCGCGGCTGCTACTATGGGATACAGCTCAAACAGGGCAGAGGTGTGGAGGAACCCTGGAATCTGCGTGACTTCTACGGGCCACTCACCTGCGACCTAATGGGGGCCAAAAATGGCGGCAAAACCTGTAGTCGCTGCCGCATCGGAAAAAACTAGAGGGAAGAGCTCGACAACTCTGGGATAAAAAATGACACCCCGTTCCAGTGACCGAGGAAATGATCCCACATATGGAGATCAGCACGAGCCTGACTATCCAGGTGGACTGGGCTGTCTTGATTAGGGCGGGAGCGAGGGCGCCAGTAACCGGGAAATGAATGCCCTGCCCTGCGGAATGACCCGCATGGCAAAGTTAAGCATGCCCAGCAATGATTGTAACTCGACCTTGGTGACTGCGGGCGAGACGGAGAACCTATGGACTACTTCCCGGATTCTGAACAATTTGTCGGATGGTAGCCTAGCTAGCATGTGTAGCGCATCTAGTTCTATGCCCAGAAAGGTGATGGTGGTAGATGGGCCCTCAACCTTCTTGAGGGAGACGGGGACTCCTAAGTGAGAGAAGTGATCGAAGAGTTTCCCTAAACATACAGGGGCGGACCCTGGCCTCTCTATTAGCAGGAAATCGTCCAGGTAGTGAATGACAAATTTGCAACAGACCTTGCTTTCTAGGATCCAGTGGAGGGCCTGGGCCAGCTGATCGAACAACCACGGGCTACTCTTGGAGCCGAATGTCAGCTTGGTAGCAAAATAGTATTGCTCCCTCCACTTGACCCCATGCCACTGCCAGAGCGCCGGCAGTATGGGGAGCAATTTAAAGCGTCGGATATGTCAGCTTTGGACAAAGAGCACCAGATCCTAAACGGGTGAGGATGGCGATTGCCTGGTCGATGGAGGAGTACCTCATGCTTTACCTCCTCTGACGGAATGAGGAGTTGAGACTGGGTATGGGAGAACCATGTGGAGCAGAAAGGTCTATTATGAGAAAATGTAGCGAGGAAGATAGGTGGCACTGTCCCACACCTGACTTTGATGCAGGGGCTTCAATCCAAGCCTCTCAGACCTCCAAGGACCGGGGTGCCGATATGGAAACAGGTAAACGAATATCCAAGCAAGTAGAAAAGATCCACGGCACTCACCATCCAATACTGCTAAGGTCCCTTTATTGCAGAGTATCAGGGGCAAGACTCATATGGAAGGACATGTAAACAGCGACGGCCGTTTCGCGGGGTAACCGCTTCTTCCGGCTGTTCAAACACATTTGAAAAGTCGCGCCAGCGCTGGTTATAAGCGTCACCAGGGAGGGTAAAAACAGCCCATCTCCTGTTAACCCATGCACGCTTAACACCCAGCGCCTGCGCGTTACACAAACTTCAAAAGATCCAAAGTTATAAAAACAAACAACAAAAAACATCCATGCAGCAATGCAGATAGCAATATACATATAAGCTGACAAAACCGCATCCCTATATCCCTAGTATCAAGGCAGGTACATATCGAGGCCATGTCATATCATATGAGCATTAAATAAAAACAGACATATCGTTACGCTCGTTTAAACCCAATTGGCCTGTGGCATCTGCTCTTATTATATGACAAGCCTCCTTCTGGAGCAATAGGCGATGTCTATCTCCCCATGGGCTATTGGGGTACATATTCGAGACCCGCAAACTTTAGTACGTCGGCACTGCCTCCATGTTGGCATCTCACGTGCTCAATGAGGCGTGTCCTACCTTTTCCAGTCTTAACTGAATTGCGGTGCTCGCGTATACGCTCCAGAAGGGGTCTTTTTGTCTTTCCAATATAGAAGGAACCACAAACACAGATCAAGACATAGACAACAAAACTCGTCTTACAAGTCATAAACTGATTGACATAATGTTCCATTCCACCGAAAAATAGATGTCGACCCTGTAACATATAGTTACATAATGAGCAATTGCCACAGCGATGGTTACCTATCGGTTTTCTTACAGATAACCAATCTATTTCTTTTTGTTCATTGTACCGACTCCTAACCAGAATATCCCTAAACGTCCTGCATCTTTTAAATGCCAACATAGGTTTCTGCTCCGTTAATTGCCCTAAAGTCTCCTCTGACTTCAGTATTTCCCAATTGTTCAAGACAGATTTCTTTATGTCCTCAGCCATCGGGCTATGTTGGAATACAAAAACAAATCTATCTTGACTGTCCACTTTTTTACTTTCTTAAACCTACTTGATGTCAAGAGTGCTTTCTGTGTATGGTTTTTGCCTTCTCCAAGGCCTCGTCTAAACGTTCACGTTGATAGCCACGTTGAATTAATCTATCCTTAAGTTCCTCCGCCTGTCTTAGAAAGACATCATCCTGGCTATTGATACGCCTTAGCCTTAAGAACTGTCCGTATGGGACTGATGCCTTCACGCTACGTGGATGGTAGCTATCATGGTGTAGCAGGGTATTGGTGGCAGTGGGTTTTCGGTACCCTTCGGTACACAAAGCCCCATCTACTACGATGGCGCGAACGTCCAGGAATTCGATGGGCGAACCCCCAAAATTGAGGGTGAACATCATATTCATGTCGTTCGCGCCATTGAGATGGGCTACAAATTGTTCACACTGTTCCTGCGTTCCTGCCCACACCATGAAGATATCATCCACGTAGCGTAAAAAGCGTATATATCCAAGGTAGGGGTTAGATGTAGTAAAAACATATCTATCTTCAAATCTGCCTAGGAAGATATTCGCAAAGGTGCATGAGACGGGAGTCCCCATGGCAGTCCCAAATATTTGCCTATACCACTGTTCATCAAACTGAAAAACATTGTTTTCAGGACGAACAAAGCGACTCCTCTATGAACTTTCCAAAAGAGGGCTTCTCCTGAATGCTCAATGAGCTCAAGGACTGCGTTCACACCAGCTCTGTGGGGAATGCGTGTATACAGGCTCACCACATCCAGGGACACCAAACTGAAACCGTCCTGCCACTGGAAATTCTCCAGTGCCAGGAGGAAATCGTTAGTGTCACCAAGGTATGTGGGGAACCTATAAAGTATAGGACGCAACAACCAGTCCAGATATCTTGACAAGGGCTCAGTCACTGACCCAACCCCGACACAATGGGACGCCCAGGGGGTGGGTCAGTGACTATGCTCCTCTGGGAGAAAAATACCACGCAGGTTTTTAGGAAAGGGAGGGACTAATTTGTCAATGGTATTGCCACGGAGAACACCCGTCTCTATGTACCTCTGCAATAGCGCCACAAGATTGGCGCTAATCCTAGAGATTGGATCTGAGAAAATCTTCTCATAGGTAGAAGTATCATTCAATTGTCTCCCTGCCTCGGTTTTGTAAAAATCACGTGACATTACAACAATATTGCCCCCTTGTCCGCCGGCTTGATAATGAGGTCCGAGTTACGCAACCACTTAACAGCAGCTAGCTGTCTCTTATTTAAGTTCCCTTTTGCCCGTGGGTACAATATAGCCTTCGTATCTCTCAGAACCCGTTTATGAAAAACATCAATTACCGAGCCGGCGGGCATAGGGGGACAAAAAGATGACGGCACACCCCACGGAAGTCACATTAAACGGTTCAGATACATTATAACCCATAGGGTCCAAACACACCGGTCTGTCACCCTCTTTCTCATTAATCTGGTACATAGGAACATTGCTGTAATGCTTCTTCAAATACAATTTGCGAACATTCCTAAACAGGTCGATTTCAAAGGTTGTTCTGTCGAACTGCGTTGTAGGGCTGAACCCCAGTCCCAAATTGAGGACTGAGGCGCAGTCCAAAGGCAGCTCGACATCACTAATGTTGATTACCAAATCGGGAACAGTATTGACAGATACACTCAGTCCCTCCAAGACACCTGTTTCCTTCTGCGTGTCGATCTGCGTACGTCTCTTCCTCCTACCCCTCTCCTTGTTCTCCGCCTAAAGGGGGATTACTATCTGAGACCCAGTTTGTGTCCTTTGAAAAACGGATGAATAGAAGATTAATCGTAACCCAAACAGAGATCAAAAGAAAAAAAGAAGGACAAATTCTTACTTGATAAAATGGATTATGACTCAGGCCGGGTCTTTTACTGGCAAAAAGAAAACAAAGAAGACGACGTCCCTTCAGACGGTCTAAGAGCGACTACTGGACAACGGAGTCGGAGTCGAGTGCGTCAGACGACTCTAACAACCAACCATCCAAACCTCCTGGTAATCCCCTTTAGGCGGAGAACAAGGAGAGGGGTAGGAGGAAGAGGCGTACGCAGATCGACACGCAGAAGGAAACAGGTGTCTTGGAGGGACTGAGTGTATCTGTCAATACTGTTCCCGATTTGGTAATCAACATTAGTGATGTCGAGCTGCCTTTGGACTGCGCCTCAGTCCTCAATTTGGGACTGGGGTTCAGCCCTACAACGCAGTTCGACAGAACAACCTTTGAAATCGACCTGTTTAGGAATGTTCGCAAATTGTATTTGAAGAAGCATTACAGCAATGTTCCTATGTACCAGATTAATGAGAAAGAGGGTGACAGACCGGTGTGTTTGGACCCTATGGGTTATAATGTATCTGAACCGTTTAATGTGCAAGAAATAGAGTGCCTAGAGTTTATGACAGGCACCAGCCTAGCTCCCGATCCAATGCTTGAGGCCATAGGTGGTGACTTCCGTGGGGGTGTGCCGTCATCTTTTTGTCCCCCTATGCCCGCCGGCTCGGTAATTGATGTTTTTCATAAACGGGTTCTGAGAGATACTGAAGGCTATATTGTACCCACGGGCAAAAGGGAACTTGAATAAGAGACAGCTAGCTGCTGTTAAGTGGTTGCGTAACTCGGACCTCATTATCAAGCCGGCGGACAAGGGGGGCAATATTGTTGTAATGTCACGTGATTTTTACAAAACCGAGGCAGGGAGACAATTGAATGATACTTCTACCTATGAGAAGATTTTCTCAGATCCAATCTCTAGGATTAGCGCCAATCTTGTGGCGCTATTGCAGAAGGTACATAGAGACGGGTGTTCTCCGTGGCAATACCATTGACAAATTAGTCCCTCCCTTTCCTAAAAAACCTGCGTGGTATTTTCTCCCAAAGGTGCATAAGTCACTGACCCACCCCCCTGGGCGTCCCATTGTGTCGGGGGTTGGGTCAGTGACTGAGCCCTTGTCAAGATATCTGGACTGGTTGTTGCGTCCTATACTTTATAGGTTCCCCACATACCTTGGTGACACCAACGATTTCCTCCTGGCACTGGAGAATTTCCAGTGGCAGGACGGTTTCAGTTTGGTGTCCCTGGATGTGGTGAGCCTGTATACACGCATTCCCCATAGAGCTGGTGTGAACGCAGTCCTTGAGCTCATTGAGCATTAAGGGAGAAGCCCTCTTTTTGGAAAGTTCATAGAGGAGTCGCTTTTGTTCGTCCTTGAAAACAATGTTTTTCAGTTTGATGAACAGTGGTATAGGCAAATATTTGGGACTGCCATGGGGACTCCCGTCTCATGCACCTTTGCGAATATCTTCCTAGGCAGATTTGAAGATAGATATGTTTTTACTACATCCAACCCCTACCTTGGATATATACGCCTTTTTTACGCTACGTGGATGATATCTTCATGGTGTGGGCAGGAACGCAGGAACAGTGTGAACAATTTGTAGCCCATCTCAATGGCGCGAACGACATGAATATGATGTTCACCCTCAATTTTGGGGGTTCGTCCATCGAATTCCTGGACGTTCGCGCCATCGTAGTAGATGGGGCTTTGTGTACCGAAGGGTACCGAAAACCCACAGCCACCAATACCCTGCTACACCATGATAGCTACCATCCACGTAGCGTGAAGGCATCAGTCCCATACGGACAGTTCTTAAGGCTAAGGCGTATTAATAGCCAGGATGATGTCTTTCTAAGACAGGCGGAGGAACTTAAGGATAGATTAATTCAACGTGGCTATCAACGTGAACGTTTAGACGAGGCCTTGGAGAAGGCAAAAAACCATACACAGAAAGCACTCTTGACATCAAGTAGGTTTAAGAAAGTAAAAAAAGTGGACAGTCAAGATAGATTCGTTTTTGTATTCCAACATAGCCCGATGGCTGAGGACATAAAGAAATCTGTCTTGAACAATTGGGAAATACTGAAGTCAGAGGAGACTTTAGGGCAATTAACGGAGCAGAAACCTATGTTGGCATTTAAAAGATGCAGGACGTTTAGGGATATTCTGGTTAGGAGTCGGTACAATGAACAAAAAGAAATAGATTGGTTATCTGTAAGAAAACCGATAGGTAACCATCGCTGTGGCAATTGCTCATTATGTAACTATATGTTACAGGGTCGACATCTATTTTTCGGTGGAATGGAACATTATGTCAATCAGTTTATGACTTGTAAGACGAGTTTTGTTGTCTATGTCTTGATCTGTGTTTGTGGTTCCTTCTATATTGGAAAGACAAAAAGACCCCTTCTGGAGCGTATACGCGAGCACCGCAATTCAGTTAAGACTGGAAAGGTAGGACACGCCTCATTGAGCACGTGAGATGCCAACATGGAGGCAGTGCCGACGTACTAAAGTTTGCGGGTCTCGAATATGTACCCCCAATAGCCCATGGGGAGATAGACATCGCCTATTGCTCCAGAAGGAGGCTTGTCATATAATAAGAGCAGATGCCACAGGCCAATTGGGTTCTAAGCGAGCGTAACGATATGTCTGTTTTTATTTAATGCTCATATGATATGACATGGCCTCGATATGTACCTGCCTTGATACTAGGGATATAGGGATGCGGTTGTGTCAGCTTATATGTATATTGCTATCTGCATTGCTGCATGGATGTTTTTGTTGTTTGTTTTTATAACTTTGGATCTTTTGAAGTTTGTGTAGCAGCGCAGGCGCTGGGTGTTAAGCGTGCATGGGTTAACAGGAGATGGGCTGTTTTTACCCTCCCTGGTGACGCTTATAACCAGCGCTGGCGCGACTTTTCAAATGTGTTTGAACAGCCGGAAGAAGCGGTTACCCAGCGAAACGGCCGTCGCTGTTTACATGTCCTTCCATATGAGTCTTGCCCCTGATACTCTGCAATAAAGGGACCTTAGCAGTATTGGATGGTGAGTGCCGTGGATCTTTTCTACTTGCTTGGATATGGTCTATTATGAGACGCTCTTTGCCGCTAAACTTGCCGGTGACTACCCCTATGGGACTGACTCTCCACCGTTGAAAGGGGGGCTCTGAAAACGGACCTATTACAAAACCCTTGTCCAGTTCAATTTTAACTAGCCTATCAACGGAGTCGGGGTATCTGTCGGCTGACTGCAGGTTCTTACACTCATACGTACTTTCGGGCGTCGTGATCAGCCCCGTGTGGAACCCTGTCTGAAAACCGGAGATTAAGAACTCCACAAACCCTGGGTTGTGGTGACCCTCTAAGGACTTCCTAAGTGACGCGGAATCCACGACGCTCATATAAGTTCTCATAGACTTTAATGAGCACATAGTTTTAGGATGAGCCCTAAAACAATTGGTACTGTGGTAAGGTGCAAGGTGTCATATGCGATGGCAGGTACGTGTCACCGAGGTTGCTGGCCTCGGTGAGGTGAGAGCCGGGTTTTTGTCTGCAGCAGCTAGTGCTGTTTGACTCTTTTAAATAGCATGGCTGCAAAGCCGATCCGGGCCGGCTCTTACTGGGAGCAGCTAAAGAGTAGGGTGGGTGGCTGCTCCCCACGGTCCAGTCCGAGTTTTGGGCTGGGTATAAAACACAGCCATCAGCTGTGTCTGAGGTGATTATCCTGGAGCCTGCTAACAGGGCTGAGGAGTTCTCTGTGCTGGAGGACGGAGCTCAGCAAGGTGGTGTTTCCCTGAAACCTGAAGGAGGAATCGCCTGCGGCTGAACCGACTGCTAGGTGTGAACCCGCACTTAACCACTTAAGCCCCCCTAGCTTAAACACCCTTAATGACCAGGCCACTTTTTACAATTCCGCACTACACTACTTTCACCGTTTATTGTTCCGTCATGCAACTTACCACCCAAATGAATTTTACCTCCTTTTCTTCTCACTAATAGAGCTTTCATTTGGTGGTATTTCATTGTTGCTGACATTTTTACTTTTTTTGCCATTAATACAAATTTAACGATATTTTTGCAAAAAAATGACATTTTTCACTTTCTGTTGTAAAATTTTTCAAAAAAAACTACATTTCTATATAAATTTTTCTCTAAATTTATTGTTCTACATGTCTTTGATAAAAAAAAGTCCAATAAGTGTATATTTATTGGTTTGGGTAAAAGTTATAGCGTTTACAAACTATGGTGCAAAAAAGTGAATTTCTGCATTTTGAAGCAGCTCTGACATTCTGAGCACCTGTCATGTTTCTTCAGGTGCTAGAATGTCAGGAAAGTATAAATACCCCCCAAATCACACCATTTTAGAAAGAAGACACCCCAAAGTATTCGCGGAGGGGCATGGTGAGTTCATGTATCATTTCATTTTTTTTCACAAGTTAGCGGAAAATGACACTTTCTGAGAAAAAAAAAAAAAAGTTTCAATTTCTGCTAACTTCTGGCAAAAAAAAAAGAAATCTCAGACGGACTCACTATGCCCCTCAGTGAATACCTTGGGGTGTCTACTTTCCGAAAAGGGGTCATTTGTGGGGTGTGTTTACTGTTCTGGCATTTTGGGCGGGGCTAAATTGTGAGCCGCCATGTAAAACCTAAAGGTACTCGTTGGAATTTGGGCCCCTTTGCGCACCCAGGCTGCAAAAAGTGTCACTTATGTGGTATCGCCGTACTCAGGAGAAGTAGGGCAATGTGTTTTGGGGTGTATTTCTACATATACCCATGTTGGGTGAGAGAAATATCTCTGTAAACTGACAACTTTGTATAAAATTTTTAAAAGTTGTCGTTTACAGAGATATTTTCACACACAGTATAGGTATATATAAAAATACACACCAAAGCACATGCCCTACTTCTCCTGATCGGCGATACCATGTGTGTCACTTTTTGCAGCCTGGATGCACAAAGGCCCTAAACCAATGAGTACCTTTAGAGATTTCACAGGAGCATTTTTACGCATTTGGATTCCAGACTTCTTCTCACGCTTTAGGGGCCCCTAAAATGCCAGGACAGTATAAATACCCCACATGTGACCCCATTTTAGAAAGAAGACACCCCAAGGTATTCCGTGAGGGGTATGGTGAGTTCATGTAAAATTTTATTTTTGTCACAAGTTAGTGGAATATGAGACTTTGTAAAAAACAAAATAAAAAATAAAAAAATATATCAATTTCCGCTAACTTGTGCCAAAAAATAAAAATTCTGTGAACTCGCCATGCCCCTCACGGAATACCTTGGGGTGTCTTCTTTCCAAAATGGGGTCACATGTGGGGTATTTATACTGCACCTGGCATTTTAGGGGCCCCTAAAGCGTGAGAATCCAAATGCGTAAAAATGGCCTGTGAAATCCTAAAGGTACTCATTGGTTTTAGGGCCCTTTGCGCATCTTGGCTGCAAAAAGTGTCACTCATGTGGTATCGCCGTACTCAGGAGAAGTAGGGCAATGTGTTTTAGGGTGTATTTTTACATATACCCATGCTGCGTTTGAGAAATATTGCTGTAAGCGACAACTTTTTACATTTTTTATTCAAAGTTGTCAATTTACAGAGATATTTCTCACACGCAGTATGGGTATATGTAAAATACACCCCAAACACTTGCCCTACTTCTCCTGAGTACGGCGATACCACATGAGTGACACTTTGCAGCCAAGATCGCAAAGGCCCTAAAACCAATGAGTACCTTTAGGAGGGCATTTTTACGCATTTTTCTTCTCACGCTTTAGGGCCCCTAAAATGCCAGGGCAGTATAAATACCCCACGTGTGACCCCATTTTGGAAAGAAGACACCCCAAGGTATTCTGTGAGGGGCATGGCGAGTTCATAGAAGATTTTTTTGGCACAAGTTAGCGGAAATTGATTTTTATTGTTTTTCTCATAAAGTCTACCTTTCTGCTAACTTTTGACAAAAGTAAAATTATTCATGGACTCACTATGCCCCTCAGCGAATACCTTGGGGTGTCTTCTTTCCAAAATGGGGTCATTTGTGAGGTGTTTGTACTGTTCTGGCATTTTGGGCGGGGCTAAATTGTGAGCAGCCATGTAAATCCTAAAGGTACTCGTTGGAATTTGGGCCCCTTTGCGCACCCAGGCTGTAAAAAGTGTCACTCATGTGGTATCGCCGTACTCAGGAGAAGTAGGGCAATGTGTTTTGGGGTGTATTTTTACATATACCCATGCTGGGTGAGAGAAATATCTCTGTAAATTGACAACTTTGAATAAAAAAATTTAAAAAGTTGTCGTTTACAGTGATATTTCTCACACACAGTATGGGTATATGTAAAAATACACCCCAAGCACATTGCCTACTTCTCCTGAGTACGGCGATACCCATGTGTGCCACTTTTGCAGCCAAGATCGCAAAGGGGCCTAAAACCAATGAGTACCTTTAGGATTTCACAAGCCATTTTACGCATTTGGATTCTCACACTTTAGGACCCCTAAAATGCCAGGGCAGTATAAATACCCCACATGTGACCCCATTGTGGAAAGAAGACACCCTAAGGTATTCCGTGAGGGGTATGGCGAGTTCACAGAAAAAAAAATTTGGCACAAGTTAGCGGAAATTGATTTTTTTTTTTTTTTTTACAGTCTCATATTCCACTAACTTGTGACAAAAATAATATTTTACATGAACTCCCCATACCCCTCACGGAATACCTTGGGGAGTCTTCTTTCTAAAATGGGGTCACATGTGGGGTATTTATACTGCCCTGGCATTTGAGGTCTCCGCAATCATTACACGTATGGCCAGCATTAGGAGTTTCTGCGATTCTCCGTATATTGAGCATACGGGTAATGAGATTTTTCCCGTTCAGCCTCTGGGCTGAAAAGAAAAAAAATGAACGGCACAGATTTTTCATTCGCATCAATCAATGTGGATGAAAAAATCTCTACTAAATATGCAAAAAAAAACAAAACGGCACAGATTTTTTCATTCGCATCGATCAATGTGGATGAATAAATCTCTGCCAAAAATGCAAAAAAAAAAAGTAGTAAGGCCCCATTCACACGTCCGCAAAAATTCTGCGGAATAGATGCGGACCCATTCAGTGTGAATGGGGCTGGCGGTGATGCGGAGAGCACACTATGCGCTCGCCGCATCAGCATTTGCGGAGCTGCGGCCGCAAACTTCCGGGTTTCGGCCCCCAAGCATCCGGCCGCAGCTCCGCAAAAGATAGAGCATGTCCTATTCTTGTCCGCAATTGCGGACAAGAAAGAGCATTTTCTATATAGTTCTGGCAATGTGCGGATCCGCAAAATGCGGAAAGCACATTGCTGGTGTCCGTGTTTTTGCGGATCCGTGGATCCATGGATCCGTAAAACACATACGGACGTCTGAATGAGTCTTACAGGGGGTAATTAGTGTCAGGGGGTGACAGGGGGTGACATGGGGTGATCGGGGGTTAATCAGGGGTTAATCAGTAACGGGGGTGGGGGGTGGGGTGGATGGGTGGGGGGAGTCTGTGTGGTGTTTTGGTGCACTTACAAAAGTTTCTTTGGTGGTCCCAAGCAAAGGGACCACCAAAGGAACGATCAGCAAGCATATCAGGCGCTGTTAACAAAACAGCGTCTGATATGCCAGTCTTGACTTCTACAGCCTGCCAGCGCACGATCAGCGCTGGCAGGCTGTAGCTACCTTCTCCCGACGTGATCCTGTGAGCGCGCGCGCAGCGCTGCGTTCACAGGAAATCTCGCCTCTCGCGAGATGACGCGCGGGCGCGTCAACGAGGAACAGACCGACCGCCCGCAGGACGCAATCCTGCGTGAGGCGGTCGGCAAGAAGTTAAACCACCCAAGGTGACTGGACCCTGTGTTGGCCTGTTTTTGGTTTTGCCACATGATTTCTGTTGTGTGTGAACTGTCCCCAAGAGACTGTTTTCATTTCTGGTGTGCAAGTGTGAATAAAACACTGTTTGATGCACAATCTGGACTCCTTGTTTTGCCTCTAAACTGCACCCGCACCGCTGTCTACCAGAGCGACTCCCCACATTTGGTGGAGGATGCGGGCAAGACTGGGGGTGAATGTTTTGGTCCGGGCCCAGCGGGTGCATCAGTGGGAGTTTAACCCGGCTGAACCCGCCAGGCCACAATACTATGACTTGCTACAACGGTTGCAAAAATGGCTGCAGCCAGACATACTGACTCCCACTGCTATGCTCGACCGTCTGTTTGCCGATGTCTTCTGGAGGGCTTTGCCTTACCCTCTCCAGCACTGGATCGGCCAGGTATCGCCCACCAATGCCCTGGAGATGGTCGACCTGGTGGAGCGGTGCGAGGCCACCAGAAACCTGCAGGGGAGTCTTGCTGGGAAGGGGTCAGTCAAACCCCGGAGGCCTCTGCCCCAGTTCCGACGTCCGGCGACAGAGCGGCCTGCACGGAATATACCCCCTGCGAGTCTGCCTCCCGTGGTATGCTGGAGGTGTCAGGAGCCAGGCCACATCAGAGCCGACTGTCCGCATCGGGATGAGCCGATGGAGGTGAACTACGGGGGTCGCCACTCCTTGTATGCACGGAAGCTGTGCGCAACTGGCACCCGTGAGGTGCAAGACCATAACCACCTGTGTCAGGTAGAGGTGGGAGATTCGCTGGCGGTGGCTCTGCTGGACTCCGGGAGTTTAGTCTCCTGGTAAGGGCTGCCCTTGTGCGGCCTGTGGAGTATACTGGCCGTAAAGTCGGGGTCCTGTGCATCCACGGAGACCTGAAAGACTACCCCACTGCACTAGTGACTTTGTCCACAGCGGCTGGTAGGTGGACCCACGAGGTGGCTGTCGCTACTAAACTCCCACATGAACTAATACTTGGGAGGGACTTCCCGGTTTTCCGAGCGCTGTGGCCGGCAATAAAGGTATCTGAGGGACCCGAGACAGGGGTGACCCTAGTAGAGTGGCCTGATACCGCTGGAAGGCCAGAACCCTGGGAGCCCGAGTCTGAAGGGCCGGCGGTAGGGGTGACCACTGCTCCAGCGGTAGAGGGGAGACAACCCCACTGAGTGTAATGGTGGGAGACACGGAGGACTTGCCACCGGGACCTGAGTTGGCAGACCTCAATGTCTCCGAGGAAAATTTTGGGACCGCCCAACACCGGGACCAAACCCTAACCAGGGCCTGGGAGAATGTGCTGGAAATTGATGGTAAACCCCAGAAACCAGGGGCTGAATTAATGTTCCCACGATTTATTGTTCTACAGGATATGTTGTATCGGGTGAACCAAGTCCGAGGTGAACCTGTTGAACAGTTGGTGGTGCCCACAGCGTATCGCAAGCTTGTCATGGAGCTTGCCCACCAGCATGTTCTTGGGGGACACCTGGGGTGGCAGAAAACCCAGGACCGCATACTGCAGCGGTTTTATTGGCCCAGTGTGTTCAAGGAGGTAGAAAATTATTGTAAGTCCTGTCCAACCTGTCAGATAACTAGCCCCCAGCCTCATTTCCGTAGTCCTCTGGTACCTCTGCCAATTATTGAAGTACCGTTTGAGCGAATCGCTATGGATTTAGTGGGCCTGTACCAAAGTCTGCCAGGGGCCACCAACACATTCTGGTAGTTCTCGACTATGCCACTCGGTATCCGGAGGCGGTGCCTCTGCGACATACCTCAGCTAGGCTCATTGCCAAAGAGTTAATGGAGATGTTTTCCCGTGTGGGCCTGCCAAAAGAGGTTCTGACAGACCAAGGGACCCCTTTTATGTCCAAAGTAATGAAGGAACTGTGTAAATTGTTGCGTATAAAGCAGTTACGGACGTCCGTTTACCATCCGCAAACAGACGGTCTTGTTGAGAGAGTTTAACCAAACTCTAAAAAATATGTTAAAAGGGTGGTGTCTAGAGATGGGAAGGACTGGGACCTGCTTCTGCCCTATCTCATGTTCGCAGTGCGAGAGGTACCCCAGGCCTCTACTGGGTTCTCGCCCTTCGAACTGCTTTATGGCAGACACCCTCGGGGCCTGTTGGATATCGCCAAGGAAGCATGGGAACAACAGCCTGTCCCCACAAAAGTGTCATTGAGTATGTCACCCAGATGCAGGAACGGATAGAAAGGGTGTTGCCGCTGGTCCGGGAGCATATGGAGGCAGCGCAACAAGCCCAGAGTAGGGTGTATAATCGTCAGGCTCGGGTGCGGGGCTTCCATCCGGGAGATCGGGTTTTGGTTCTGGTACCCACCCTTGACAGCAAGTTCCTAGCTAGGTGGCAGGGCCCCTATGAGGTGATCGAGAAGGTAGGGAAGTAAATTACAAAGTACACCAGCCAGGGCGGCGCAAGCCGAGCAGGTGTACCACGTGAATTTACTTAAGCCGTGGAAAGATAGGGACACAGCCGGCGACCACAGCCCCCGGCCAGGGCTTCTAGGTGAAAAGGGTCCAGCCCCACAGTTCGAGGCCTGTGAAGCAGTAACCACGGTAAAAATTGCAGACAGCCTGTCTTCCAAACAAGTTCAGGAAGTCAGGGAGTTCATCAGTCGGAACACGGATGTGTTCTCGGACCTCCCTGGCCGCACGTCTCTCATCCAACATGACATCGTCACTGAGCCTCAGGCCAAGATCCGGTTAAAACCATACCGGGTACCCGAGGCTCGGCGACGGGCCATCGCGGAGGAAGTACAGTTAATGTTGAAGCTCAAGGTCATTGAGGAGTCGAAAAGTGAGTGGGCCAGTCCCATAGTCCTAATACCCAAGCCGGATGGGACGTTGCGGTTCTGCAACGACTTTCGTAAGTTAAATGAAGTATCCAAGTTTGGCCAGCGTATCCCATGCCCCGAGTAGGCGAGCTGGTTGAAAGTTTAGGACAAGCCCGTTATTTTTCCGTGCTGGACCTCACTAAAGGGTACTGGCAGGTACCCTTAGCGAGTCGGCTAAGGAAAAACCGCATTTGTTACCCGCAGGGCCTGTATCACTACAAGGTGTTACCCTTTGGCCTGCATGGCGCCCCCGCCACTTTCCAAGGTTAATGGACATAGTGCTGCGACCACATCGTCGGTGCGCCTCGGCCTACTTAGATGATGTAGTCATCCACAGCACCGACTGGGAAAGCCATTTACCCAAGGTGCAGGCGGTAGTGGATGCCCTGAGGAAAGCCGGACTGACCGCTAACCCAAAGAAGTGCTCCATAGGGTTAGAGGAGACAAAATATCTGGGATATATAATTGGGCGGGAGTCATCAAACCTCAGGTAACTAAGGTAGAGGCCATTCGTAACTGGCCCCGACCGGTCACCACCAGGCAGGTAAAGTCGTTCCTGGGGATTGTAGGTTACTACATGAGGTTTGTGCCCCACTTTGCCACAATAGCAGCGCCATTGACAGACCTGTTGAAGGGGCGAAAGTCTGGGAGGGTTAGCTGGAGTGAGAAGGCGGAGGAGGCTTTCTCCGCGTTGAAGTCGGCCCTGTGTGGGTCCCCGGTTTTGGTGACACCCGACTTCAACAAGGAGTTTGTCGTACAGACCGGCGCCTCGGAGGTAGGCCTCGGTGCGGTACTGTCGCAGGAGGTCAACGGGGAAGAACATCCCGTTGTCTTCCTGAGCCGTAAGCTCAGTCCCGCCGAGTCCAGATATAGTATAGTGGAGAGGAGTGCCTGGCTATCAAGTGGGCACTCGAATCTCTCCGCTACTACCTGTTAGGGAGGAGGTTCCGTCTGGTGACCGACCATTCCCCCTCAAATGGATGAGTCAGGCCAAGGAGAGGAATGCTCGGGTCACCAGGTGGTTCCTATCTCTTCAAAATTTCAAGTTTTCCGTGGAACACAGGGCAGGCCGCTTGCAGGGCAACGCAGATGCCCTGTCCCGCGTCCACTGCCTTACGTGTGTTCACCCCTCAGGGTTGAACAAAGGGAGGTATGTGGTAGGTGCAAGGTGTCATATGCGATGGCAGGTACGTGTCACCGAGGTTGCTGGCCTCGGTGAGGTGAGAGCCGGGTTTTTGTCTGCAGCAGCTAGTGCTGTTTGACTCTTTTAAATAGCATGGCTGCAAAGCCGATCCGGGCCGGCTCTTACTGGGAGCAGCTAAAGAGTAGGGTGGGTGGCTGCTCCCCACGGTCCAGTCCGAGTTTTGGGCTGGGTATAAAACACAGCCATCAGCTGTGTCTGAGGTGATTATCCTGGAGCCTGCTAACAGGGCTGAGGAGTTCTCTGTGCTGGAGGACGGAGCTCAGCAAGGTGGTGTTTCCCTGCAACCTGAAGGAGGAATCGCCTGCGGCTGAACCGACTGCTAGGTGTGAACCCGCACTTAAACCACCCAAGGTGACTGGACCCTGTGTTGGCCTGTTTTTGGTTTTGCCACATGATTTCTGTTGTGTGTGAACTGTCCCCAAGAGACTGTTTTCATTTCTGGTGTGCAAGTGTGAATAAAACACTGTTTGATGCACAATCTGGACTCCTTGTTTTGCCTCTAAACTGCACCCGCACCGCTGTCTACCAGAGCGACTCCCCACAGTACATACATGCAGGAGGCGGCACTGGCTGAAATTACAGGAACCAAAATTATAATTATTGCAGAGCTGAGCCCTGCCCAGCTGTACGATGTGTCTGCCTAGTTTGTCGACCGGATTAGGAGGTTTGAAGATGTCTAGGGGTGCAGCCGCCGAACCGGAAGGGCTGGACGACGCACTGGACACAGATTTGTAGCACCACTCCGCTGTGTGAAAGATGGAATGGCACAGTGAACACGCCGGTGCCCTGAGCCCTGCGAAGTGTCTGCAGAACAACTCTGTGTCCAGGTTGGACCAGTTAGTAATGAATTGGAATTGCGTCAAGGCCGCTGCGGCCTTGGCAGAGAAGGAGCAGTGGTAGTCGTAGAACGAACTACCACCGTATTTATAACCCAACTCGGTTACGCGGAAGAGGTAGAGGTCTAGTTCCTCCCTCCTCTCCGGCCTAACCGAGCAAATGACATCCCGGTAGAGGCTGAACGCCAAGACGAACTCTGGTATCGACAGCTTGCGGTGAAGCCTGTGGTCGCGGCCCTTCAGAACCACGGAGACCTCACCGCAAGCGATCACCTTACTCTCTGACAAGTCCCTAGAGGCGATCAACAGGGAAGCAAGATTGACGTCCCTACCCTCCAGGATGTCCTTCCTAACAATGGTTGGAATGAAGTGCGAAGGGGAGACGGTAGGTACTGGTGGAGCCGTCTGAGCGCCTCCTGCAGTGGAGGTAAAGGCGATGGGAACATCGGACACGTGGACCGGGGCGACCGAGCCACGACTTTCCATGACCTCCATTCTCGCCTGGAGGCCATTGAGAGATGAAGTCAGACTGTTCAGCATGATGTGAAGTTGTGTCAAGGACGTCTGCATAGTGGCCGTAGAAACGTCGTCCTGACGCGAGGCCAGTGAGTCTTTCAGTAGCCGATAGAGCTCTGCCTTCCTGGCGGAGGCCGGGAAGGGGATACCCCTCTTATTCAACTCCGTGATGAGCCTAGGGATGGTCCACAACCGCAGGGACCGAATGCTGCCCCTTCTGAGAACCCTGGCGCGTTCTCGTCTCACGGATGCCTCCACGATGTCGGAAGCACGTGACATCCTGGCTGGAAGATAGAATGTAAATAAATGGCTTAGCACCTGGTCCCCGCTCCTGGGGGTAGAAACCCTACCACACGTGCACCGCATCCTGGCCATACCGTGAAACCACAACATGCTAAAGGTGAGAGACAGAGGAGACCGTGAGGCGGAGGAGCAGATCCCGACACCTGAGGGAGAAACACGAAGAGCGTGGCCGGCTTACCGACTGCTGAACGTCAACAGATTGCGACTGCGGATTTAAAGATGGCGGTTGTAGTTGGTGTGGAACCTGAACGTAGAATTGTGAACGAGATATAGTAACACTAACCAACACTCCCTACACCTCTATGTGACGATAAACCCTTCTACCTGGCTGATATGCCAAACTCTGGACGGCACCTAGAAGCAAACAACAGCATTGGTCAAGCTGGAAATGGACCCTGGACCTACCCTCGCGCTCTGGTGGGCACTGCAATAGAGGACCCTCTGTTTTGATTTATATATATATATATATATATATATATATATATATATATTTTAATATCCCGCTCGCTTCCCCTATGTTCCTCTTACCAGATACCTAACTCCCTTAGCTACTGCCTCTAAACCTGCCCTATAAAACTATGCGAACATTTCGTTTTTTTTTTTCTTTCGTATTTGGTCTAGTTATTGAAAATTCATTATTATGATTCCTTCCAAACTACCGTGACACTGGCCCTGCATACCATGTGGGTATGCACGACTCCTTCGCTAGACGTTACCATTCACACCCTATTTCTCTTTTCTTCTTTTTCCTTTAAAAAAAAATAAATAAATATTTTATTTCAACTTTCATTTAAACACCGCCTTGTTCCTTTTTTTTTTCCTTTTCCCTGCAACCTAACCTGAGCCTGTGAGGCTGCAACCTATTTCCCTAACTACTTATGCAGACCCCAGAGCGACGGGCATGAGCATATGGGTGGCCCCGCCCCCTACTCCCTGCCTACCTAAGCGCACGGCGGCCCGTGCGAGACTTTAGAGGCGCTGTGGGCCGATGATGCGGGGATGCGCTCTCCCCTGTGCCCTGGAGTGCGGACTTCAGTGCGGGCTGCTCCCCCCCGAGCGGTGGGGGAGCCGAACCCTGCTGGCTGGAGTGCTGCGCGCCGGGGGAGACTGCGATGCTCCCTGGCAGACCGAGCCGGTGCGGGGGTGTCCCCCCTCACCTAGGGAACCGACCCCCGCCGACCGGTGATGGAGGTGGGTTGCTGGACGTGGCAACAACGTACCTCTGCTGATACAGTGAGGATCTGGACGCGCGATGATCGCAGGAACACCGCTCCTCCGCTCGACTCCAGGTACTCGTAGCGCTCCCAAACGTAGAGCGACGTACCAAGGGGGTGTGGCGCTGTCGTGCTTTATGCGAACGGCAGCGCCACGCCCACAAACACAGGCCAAATCAATTGGCCTTACACAAATCACTGCTAGAGTAGATAGAGGAAAGATATGTTTGGAACCAAAGGCGGCTACAGAGGATAAATGCAGTAACACATTGGATGTACCAAGGAAATGTTTTTCCAAGAGAACCCATTTTTTGGTTAAATCTTCTCTGATTAAGTAACACAATTGATCTAATAGAAGAAGTAGTAGTGTCTGATTGAAGGAACATTTAGGCCCCCTGAGGAGAGGGGTTTATTCAAAATATTTGCTTTCACCCTAGTTTTAAGTTTGTACAATAACCAACTGAAAGGTGGCATGAAGCAGGATGTTCTCAACCCAAAAATGCAGTTGTGCATATATATACAGGGGAGGAGATCTTGCACTTGTGGCTCGTTGCTAATGGCGATCCCCAGCAAAAATGCATACAGTGGAGGATGCCCGCAGCGGACCACAAGTACCACAATACGCATCCTACACAAGATGGCAATAGTGTGGATGTGATAAATAATATAACAATATAGCAATAACAAATGACAAAACAGGTGCACACTGCGGTCTGCAAGCATTAAAAAGATCAAGCATTTGAGATTTATTTACATTTACTTTATAGAAGGAAGCTTCACCAAATTTGGTTATGATTTAGTTTATGGCAAATAATGCCGTGGTAGGATTAGATGTAATGATTAGTACATCGTCTGCAAATAATCCTATGCGGTGGTCTACATTCCCAATATTTAGACCTTTGATGTGTGGAGAAGTTCTAATATGTTTCGCAAATGGTTCCATAGCAAGGGCAAAAATTAGAGGAGACATGGGACAGCCCTGTCTAGTTCCATTTTTGATGTTAAAAGGAGCAGACAAGAAACTAGAGGAATATACTGAGGCACATGGGTTAGAGTAAAGGGACATGACTGCAGATAGATAAAAGTCTCCAAAGCCAAATTTTTTCAAGGTTCTATAAATGTAGTCCCAATGGATCCTGTCGAACGCCTTCTCCGCATCCAGGGATAGGAGTAGAGAAGGCGTTCGAGAGGCATGAGCCACATCCACAAGATCTATGAACCTTCCCGTTCCGTCTGAAGATTGTCTGTGTAAAACGAAGTCTATTTGGTCATTAGAAATTAAGAAGGGAAGGATGTTAACCAATCTTCTAGCTAAAATTTTTGCAAAAATGTTTACATCAGAGTTTAACAATGATATTGGTCTAAAATTGGCTGGTCCGTCTGAGGGTTTGCCAGGTTTCGGTAAGGTGATAATTAGAGCGTTTAGCATGTTTCTAGGAATATAACCCTGAATGGCAATCGGGTTAAAAGTTCTATTCAAAAATGGAGTCACAATAGGCGAAAATATTTTGTAATATTCATTTGTAAGCCCATCTGGGCCGGGGGATTTATTATGTTTAAGGGACTGAATCGCCTCAAGTATCTCAGATGAGGAAATCCTTGAATTGAGTAGTTGACACTGAGATGGAGATAGTACTGGCAAGGAGATACCGTTAAGGAAACCATCAATAGATTCAGTCGTAGGGTGGAAAGTTTCCTGGGAGTCTCCCAAATTATATAAGCCGAATTCCTCCGCTATATGTTTAGGATTAAATTATTTTTTCCCTTGTGTGTTGTACAGATAGTGGATTTTGGTTTTAGCTTCTCTTTTTTTAATTCTATTTGCTAATATTTTTGAGGCTTTATTTCCAAGGAAATAGTGATCAAACTTAACTTTGCGGAGATTAAACTCATGTTTGTCATATAGATGCAGGTATAAATGGTGTTGGTGATTTAGAGGCGTTTTCGAGATTCTGAATATCAATCATTAGTGCATCTAGAAAACCGCAGGAAAACCCATTTAAAGTCACTATCTTTTTTGTTAGGCTATCAAAATAATTTTTGCATTTTTTAAAATAATTATATATAGGGATCTTTATTAATATTTTTAGGGATTTTTTTCTGTTTAGTTTTATTTGGGGAAAGCAAAAAAAAACAAAGTTCTTTATTTTTTAAATTCTCAAATTGACACCAAAATAAATAATTAAAATGAATTCCTTATTTTATGTCAATCATTTTGCGCCATACATTGGATAGTGACTGCCTTGTAGTGCATCTTACTGTAGGTCAGTCCATTTCAAGTGAATAAAGCAGAGCTTCACTACCAGGCACAGCCACTAACAAATGGATGGCACTTTAAATCATGGTGCTAGAGCTCTGAGGCTTCTTATATCAGCTGATTGCTAGGCTAGTAGCTGGACGTCATTAAGTTTATATTGATAGTCTATTTTAAAGGAATCATAGTTCTGGGAAACCGAGTATAATGGAAGTCAATGGGAGAACCCGAGCATTAAACCAGGCACCCCCTGCTCTGAAGAGGGGAGGATGCCTGGTTCATAGGAAAAGGTCAGAAATGGGGATGATGTCTGGATACATCTTGGACTCCCAGGTCGCTGCTGTGAACGATTTTGTCCGAGTAGTACGCCACTTTTACAGACTGATAATAATACGTACAAAATCAAAAAGGTTGTAGGTGTGGGCCTGCAGGTGAGCTGACCCTGTAAAACATTATATGCGAGGGCCTGTAGGTGAGCTGACCCTGTAAAACATTATATGTAAGGGCCTGCAGGTGAACTGACCCTGTAAAATATTGAAGGTAAGGGCCTGCTGGTGAGCTGACCCTGTAAAAGGTTATAGGCGAGGGCCTGCAGGTG
Source organism: Bufotes viridis (assembly GCA_033119425.1). Lineage (NCBI taxonomy): Eukaryota > Metazoa > Chordata > Amphibia > Anura > Bufonidae > Bufotes > Bufotes viridis. The sequence goes on from CM065590.1 coordinate 237,268,674, forward strand.
AGCTGACCCTGTAAAATATTATCTGCGAGGGCCTACAGGAGAGCTGACCCTGTAAAAGATTGTAGGTGAGGACCTGCTGGTGAGCTGACCCTCTAAAAGGTTATAGGTTAGGGCCTGCAGGTGAGCTGACCCTGTAAAACATTATATGCGAGGGCCTGTAGGTGAACTGACCCTCTAAAAAGTTATAGGTTAGGGCCTGCAGGTGAGCTGACCCTGTAAAACATTATATGCGAGGGCCTGCAGGTGAGCTGACCCTGTAAAACATTATATGCGAGGGCCTAAAGGTAAGCTGACACTGTAAAACATTATATACGAGGGCCTGCTGGTGAGCTGACCCTGTAAAACACTATATGTGAGGGCCTGCAGGTAAGCTGACACTGTAAAACATTATATACGACGGCCTGCTGGTGAGCTGACCCTGTAAAAGATTGTAGATGAGGGCCTGCAGGAGAGATGAACCTGTTAAAGATTGTAGGTGAGGACCTGCTGGTGAGCTGACCCTCTAAAACAGGCATCCTCAAACTGCGGCCCTCTAGCTGTTGTAAAACTACAACTCCCACAATTCCCTGCTGTAGGTTGATACCTGTAGGCTGTTCAGGCATGCTGGGAGTTGTAATTTTTCAACAGCTGGAGGGCCGCAGTTTGAGGATGCCTGCTCTAAAAGGTTGTAGGTGAGGGCCTGCAGGTGAGCTGACCCTGTAAAACATTATATGCGAGGGCCTGTAGGTGAGCTGACCCTGTAAAACATTATATGTGAGGGCCTGCAGGTAAGCTGACCCTGTAAAACATTATATGCGAGGGCCTGCTGGAGAGCTGACCCTGTAAAAGATTGTAGGTGAGGGACTGCTGGTGAGCTGACCTTGTAAAAGGTTATAGGTGAGGGCCTGCAGGTGAGCTGACCCTGTAAAATATTATATGCGAGGGCCTGTAGGTGAGCTGACCCTATAAAAAGTTATATGCGAGGGCCTGCTGGTGAGTTGACCCTGTAAAACATTATATGCGAGGGACTTGGCTACTGAGACTGGATTTGGTGTAAGACAGGGAGGTGCTTAACCGACTGGAAGCATTATCTGCCGCAATCCAACCGACCACCTGGTCGCACTGGTCTGACTTCAAGAGTGGTGTCCTGCGCCGCCCTGCAAACTTGGACATGAAGCTACTGTAGTTATCGTGGATGATTGTTTTTCTTGTGCTCTGGCAGCAGGCACAGTTTCAACGCACCAAGGACCACCACCTCTGCATGCACCATAAGTATCACTGCCACTTTCCCGTCCCTTACTGCTCGTCTTCTTCATTTTAAATGTTATATATGCTTAAATGTATGTCACACGTTCAGTAGCCTAGGATTTGGAAGTGTATGCCTAAAAAAATTTAAAAATCTATTTGGAATGTGGAAACGTCACGCAGGAGATATCCCGCAGATAATGTCAATGCTGTCACTAGCGGCTAATAAAAAATTACAGGGAATGTCACAGGTATTTGGGATGAGGAAACGTTATACAGGAGAGGTACCACAGTTAATGCCACTGTCCGCAGCGTCTACGGAAAAAGTACACTGTATGTCACAGATAAAAACTTTATGCGCACACTCTACACTGTAGATGTTGCACTGGTAATGTCACTGTCAGAAGCGGACACCAACTATTGAAAAAGTACACTGTATGTCACAGATTAAAAAAAAATCCGCACACGTTACACTGGAGATGTACCCCCGTTTGTCACTGTCAGAAGCGGACACCGTCTAATGACAAAGTACACTGTATGTCAGATACATTTTTGAAGTGCACACAGTACACTGGAGATGTGGCACTGGTAATGTCACTATCAGAAGCAGACACAGTCTATTGACAAAGTACACTGTATGTCATAGATAAATTTTTTCAGCACACACATTACACTTTAGATGCCCCCCTGGTAATGTCACTGTCAGAAGCGGAAAACGTCTATTGACAAAGTACACTGTATGTCACAGATACATTTTCCAAGCACACACGTTACACTTTAGATGGGGCATTGGTAATGTCACTGTCAGAAGCGGACACCGTCTATTGAAAAGGTACGCTGTATGTCACTGATAAATTTTTTCAGCGTACACGTTTTAGGGCCCCTCACAGAATACCTTGGGGTGTCTTCTTTCCAAAATGGGGTCACTTGTGGGGTATTTATACTGCCCTGGCATTTTAGGGGTCCTAAAGCGTGAGAATCCAAATGCGTAAAAATGCCCTGTGAAATCCTAAAGGTACTCATGGGAATTTGGGCCCCTTTGCGCATCTTGGCTGCAAAAAAGTGTCACACATGTAGTATTACCGTACTCAGGAGAAGTAGGGCAATGTGTTTTGTGGTGTATTTTTATATATACCCATACTTTGTGTGAGAAATATCGCTGTAAACGACAACTTTTTACATTTTTTTAATTCAAAGTTGTCAATTTACAGAGATATTTCTCTCACCCAGCATGGGTATATGTAAAAATACACCCCAAAACACATTGCCCTACTTCTTATGAGTACAGAGATACCACATGTGTGATGCTTTTTTTGCAGCCAAGATGTGCAAGGGGGCCCAAATTCCATTGAGTACCTTTTAGGAGGGCATTTTTACGCATTTTTCTTCTCACGCTTTAGGGCCCCTAAAATGCCAGGGCAGTATAAATACCCCACATGTGACCCCATTTTGGAAAGAAGACACCCCAAGGTATTCGCTGAGGGGCATAGTGAGTCCATGAAAAATTAAACTTTTAGTCAAAAGTTAGCGGAAAGAGAGACTTTGTGAGAAAAAACATTAAAAAATCAATTTCCGCTAACTTGTGCCAAAAAAAAAAACTTCTATGAACTCGCTATGCCCCTCATGGAATACCTTGGGGTGTTTGGGCCCCTTTGCGCACCCAGGCTGCAAAAAAGTGTCACTCATGTGGTATCGCCGTACTCAGGAGAAGTAGGGCAATGTTTTTTGGGGTGTATTTTTATATATACCCATACTTTGTGTGAGAAATATCTCTGTAAACGACAACTTTTTAAATTTTTTTATACAAAGTTGACAATTTACAGAGATATTTCTCTCACCCAACATGGGTATATGTAAAAATACACCCCAAAACACATTGCCCTACTTCTCCTGAGTACGGCGATACCACATGAGTGACACTTTTTTGCAGCCTGGGTGCGCAAAGGCGCCCAAATTCCAACGAGTACCTTTAGGTTTTACATGGCTGCTCACAATTTAGCCCCGGCCAAAATGCCAGAACAGTAAACACACCCCACAAACGACCCCATTTTGGAAAGTAGACACCCCAAGGTATTTACTGAGGGGCATATTGAGTCCATCTGAGATTTTTTATTTATTTTTTTTGCCAGAAGTTAGCAGAAATAGAAACTTTATTATATATTTTTTTCCTCAGAAAGTGTAATTTTCTGCTAACTTGTGAAAAAAAATGAAATGATACATGAACTCACCATGCCCCTCAGCGAATACTTTGGGGTGTCTTCTTTCTAAAATGGTGTCATTTGGGGGGTATTTATACTATCCTGACATTCTAGCACCTGAAGAAACATGACAGGTGCTCAGAAAGTCAGAGCTGCTTCAAAATGCGGAAATTCACTTTTTTGCACCATAGTTTGTAAACGCTATAACTTTTACCCAAACAAATAAATATACACTTATTGGATTTTTTTTTTATCAAAGACATGTAGAACAATAAATTTAGAGAAAAATTTATATAGAAATGTATTTTTTTTTTTAAATTTACAACAGAAAGTGAAAAATGTCATTTTTTTGCAAAAATGTCGTTAAATTTTTATTAATAGCAAAAAAAGTAAAAATATCAGCAACAATGTAATAGCACCAAATGAAAGCTCTATTAGTGAGAAGAAAAGGAGGTAAAATTCATTTGGGTGGTAAGTTGTATGACGGAGAAAAAAATGGTGAAAGTAGTGTAGTGCAGAATTGTAAAAAGTGGCCTGGTCATTAAGGGTGTTTAAGCTAGGGGGGCTGAGGTGGTTAAAGGGACTTTTGGGTCTGTAAAGTTTTAGTAATTTAGCGCAGGTTGCGCTACAAATACATATTGCTGCTGTCACACACAATAGTCCTTAAAAGGACTTTTGGGTCTCTGAAAAGTTTTTCTTATAAAAATAGTCCAACATCACTCCCTACACTGTCTGTCCCTTCCAATGCACAGCTCTCTCTGACTAAGACTGAGCCGAACACGCGCCATAGGGTGCTATATAGTACTTGTCAAAATGGTGCATCGCATAGTAAGCCATTTGTCTTTTTGTGGCCTCTACTAGAACATTCTGTTGTTTCCTACTGAGAATTTGTAAAACTAAAGTTTGGATCCGGTATTATCTTCAGGTTCGGCACATTAAAAACAGCGCCATTCAACAGTTTAATTTGCTTTAACAAGAATCTCCAGTACCTTAGTTATCAGTTCTCTCTGTTAGACATTAACTTGTTAAATGAGTCTTAATTATACATAAGCAGATGGAGATTTGAATTAAAATTACCTTACACTCGAGTGGCTTTAGTTCATTATAACGTATCTTCCTCTTAATCATTTAGGCAGTCTCATCATCGTTCATATAGGAAGTTATTAAAGTATTGTAATTTCCATATTTCATCTGATAGATCCACTATTAAATGGCAAGAAATGCACGTTATGTTCTGACTTATACTACCAAAAAGTTAATTATCCATTGCAGCTGCAGTTTTGTATTTTGTCATCTTTCACTCTTTCCAATATATATTTGATTTTGCTTGGTATTTCCCTCATTTAATGTATCCATGAATTTTAAATACATACTGTTAGTTTTGGTTGAGCACCAAAGTGCTCAGGTGCTCAAGTAGAACACCTCGGGATGCTCGGGTGCTCTACCAAGCAACAGAGCACAGTGGAAGTCAATGCAAGAACCTCAGCATTAAAGGGGTTCGGCAGTCTGTTACAACGTGGGCGGGGCTAAGCTCCATTCAGTGAACAGAGCTTAGCCTCGCCCACGCCACTTGATACAAGTCGTGACGTCACTTGGCAGGGCGCTAGCAGTGGTAAACAGTGAGAAGGCCGCGGCGCTCCTGCAGCGCGGCTGCCTTCTCAAATAGCTGATCGGCGGGGGTCCCGGGTGTCAGACCCCGGCCGATCAGATGCTGATGATCTATCCTGAGGATAGATCATCAGTTGTAACAAACTGCAGAACCCCTTTAAACAAGGCACCCCCTGCTCTGAAGAGGGGAGGGTGTCTGGTTCACAGCAAAAGGTGAGAAATTGATGGAAACACCACAGAAATTGTTCAGGAACAGCATGGGGAGGATGTCTGGATGCATCTTGGATTCCCAGGTCGCTGCTGTGAACGATGTTGTCCGAGTAGTACACCACTATTACATACTGACAATAATACACACAAAAACTGGTAGGAAACATTCTTTACTGTATATTTACTTGTATATAAAGTGCAATTGCTGCCAAAAATTACAAGGAAGAGGTGCTCCGATACAACCTGTATATCACATAAAGGAGGGCCTCATTCACATTGTGGTACCATTGTTCAGGTAGATGGACTCCTACACTGATAAAGCCTAAGCACTAAGTGAAAGGGCTGCCAAAAATTACAAGGAATCGGCACTACAATACACAATTCATTAGACATAAAGGAGGGCATGATACAAACCCTTCAAATTATGATTGATGGCCTGCTGTGGACCCTCAAAAATGTTAGGAGCAAGGGCCTGCTGGTGACTCTCTAAAACATTATGGGCGAGGGCCTGTTGCTGAACTGACATCTAAAACATTAGGGGTGAGGGCCTGCTGCTTAGCTGACCATCTAAAAACATTATGGGCGAGGGCCTGCTGCTGATCTGACCATCTAAAACATTATGGGTGAGGGCCTGCTGCTGAGCTGACCATCTAAAACATTATGGGTGAGGGCCTGCTGCCGAGATGATAATCTAAAACATTAGGGGTGAGGGCTTACTGCTGATCCGACCATCTAAAACATTAGGGGTGAGGGCCTGCTGCTGAGCTGACCATCTAAAACATTATGGACGAGGGCCTGCTGCCAAGCTGACATTCTAAAACATTAGGGCTGAGGGTCTGCTGCTGATCTGACCATCTAAAACATTAGGGGCGAGGGCCTGCTGCTGAACTGACCATCTAAAACATTATGGGCAAGTGCCTGCTGCTGATCTGACCATCTAAAGCATCAGGGGTAAGGGTCTGCTGCTGAGCTGACCATCTAAAACATTACCGGCGACGGCCTGCTGTTGAGCTGACCATCTAAAACATTATGTGCGAGGGCCTGCTGCAGAGCTGACCATCTAAAACATTAGGGGTCATGGTCTGCTGCTGAGCTGACTGTGTAAAACATTAGGGGCGAGTGCCTGCTGGTGACCCTCAAAAACATTATGGTTGAGGGCTTGCTGGTGACCATCAAAAACATTATGGGTGAGGGCCTGATGGTCACCCACTAAAACATTATGGGTGAGGGCCTGCTGATGACCCACTAAAACATTATGGGTGAGGGCCCGCTGCTTAGCTTACCCTCTAAAACATTAGGAGCGAGGGTAGCCTAAAAAGCATGTTGATGTGATGGAGGAGGACGAGAAAAGGCAGATTGAACCGTATACCCTTTTTAGTGGTGGAAGGGGTGCATGGGAATAAAGTGTATTCAATACACCAAAAAAGCCACATTTAGAGTGCCATTATTTACAGCCGCTTTCCTCTAGCGGAGTAGAGAAGTCAGGGGCAATCCGGGCCTTGTTCATTTTTATAAGAGTCAACCAGTCAGCATTTTCAGTTAACAGGCGGATGCACTTATCAGTTATAATGCCTCCAGCAGCATTTAATACACTACTCTGACAAAACACTGGCGGTGGGGCAGGCCAGCACCTCCAAGGCGTAGAGCGTGCCACGTGTCCAGCTGGGACACCCAATAGTTGTAAGGCACAGAGGGATCACTGAGGACACTGACACGGTCTGCTACGTACTCTTTCACACTAGGCACTAGGCCACGCATCAGTTTGAGGGTGCTGGCAGGGTGTCATAAAACTGTCCCAGGCCTTTCTGTTGGAACTGCTGTGTGTTCCCCTCGTCTCCCCTCCTCAGTTGGCCAAGGAACTACGTACTCAGTAGCCAGGATTGTCAGCTGGAAACTTTTGGAGCAATTTTTCCACAAGGACCTAATGGTATTGCAGAAAAAATGACAGTCAATGTCACAGATATTTGGGATGGGGAAACGTTATACAGGAGATGTTGTACAGGTAATGGTGCTGCTGTCAACAGCGGCTAAGAAGAAATGAAAGTCAGATATTTTGGATGCACACACGTTATACAGGAGGTATAGCGCAAGTAATGTCGCTGTCACCACCGGCTAATAAAAAATGACACTGAATGAATGTTACAGATATTTAGGAAGCGCACACGTTATACAGGGGGTATAGCGCAAGTAATGTCACTGTCACCACCAGCTAATCGCGTGAATTAATGTCACTGATATTTAGGATGGGCAAACGTTATATAAGAGATGCCACCAGCAGCAGATATTTTTTAATGAATTTCACTGACATTTCGGATATGCAAACATTATACAGGAGATGTAGCGCAGGTAATGTAACTGTCAGTCGGAGACACAATCTACAAAAAAAGTACACTGGATGTCACAGGTATTTTTAGGCTGCGCACACGTTACACGGGAGGTGTAGCGCAAATAGTGTCGCTGTCACCAGCAGCAAAAAAAATTACACTGAATGTCATTAATATTTCGGATGCGCTAACGTTATACTGGAGATGTAACCAGGTAATGAAATTGTCCGCAGCGGACACAGTCTACAGAAAAAGTACACTGGATGTCACAGTTATTTTTGGAATGCACACACTTTACACAGAAGATGTGGCGCAGATAATTTAAGCAGACATGTTTTTCTAATCCTGGAAAACCCCATAAATTTTTCAGTAACATTTTCTTGACTTGGCTCTAATCTTTGTGTCCTTTAGGGTGCTGGTAAGACAAATGTAGCTGTCATGTGCATGTTGAGGGAGATTGGGAAGCACATCAACGTGGATGGCACAATCAATGTTGACAGCTAAAGTAATATACATTGATCCCATGCGGTCTTTGGTACAGGAAATGATTGGCAATTTCAGCAAGGTAAGAAAACAAGTCCGTGTACCTGTTTAACCCATTCATGGAGCTCCCTGCTACTGGATCAGCATTTGCGTCCTTTACACTTCTTCTTGTCTGTTCAGAGATTATCTATATATGGGATCACGGTGGCAGAGCTGACTGGTGATCATCAACTGTGTAAAGAGGAGATCAACACTACCCAAATCACTATGTGCACACCAGAGAAATGGGATATCATCACCCACACACGTTAGACAGGAGATGTAGCGCTTTCTGCAGCTGCCAAGCAATTGCAAGCTATTTAGCGAAGGTTGCGCTAAAAATATATATTGCTGCCAGATACAACTATAGTCTTTAAAAGGACTTTTGGGTCTCTAACAATTTTTAGCAATTTAGTTCAGGTTGTGCTAAAAATATATATTGCTACCACACACAATAGTCCTTAAAAGGACTTTTGGGTCTATAAAAGTATAAAAACTAAAATATTCCTATTTCATTTCCTACACTATCTTTCCCTTCTACTCTCCAGCTCTCCCTGACTAAGACTGAACCGAACACGTGTCATCGGGTGCTATATAGCCAGGCCAGGCAATCTGGCCAGGCAATCGATGTAATGCCAGCAGTCAAAATGGCTACGGCATTACAGTGACTGGCAATACTTACCTGCACATTTTTCACTGTGTAGCAGTAACAAACCTGCGGGGAGGAGACTCGAGCATCGCGAGCATGTGCTGAGCATGGCGATGCTCGAGCCGAACTGGTGTTCTGCCGAGCATGCTCGCCCAACAGTACATACAGTTTTCTAAAAGAAAATCATTTAGGCCAGAGATGTTGGATGGATCAGCTATACTGTTGCATTAATGTGATTATTTCATAGTGTAATGATAGGTTACTCCAGTCAAGGAGCACAATGTGTAACTTGTGGAAGTCTGAAACTGCAAAATGATAAATTAAATAGCTTTCTTTGTATTTAAAAATTTTTTTTTTTTCAAAGTTTGATCTCTAAAATGTACTCAATGATATAATGATTTAATGAATAAAGGATTGAATTCCAACGGGTAGGGGTGGGGGGATGAAAATTCAGCTTTTGACCAGACTAAGAAGTTTTAGTTACCTGAACACTGCCATTTTGGAGATCACCTGCTGCCCTCTACTAGGTGTTGCTGAAGTATGAACTGGTTATAAATAGTGTTGGGCGTGAATATTCGATTTGCAAATTTGACTCGTGAATATCGCAACTTTGAGAATTCGCAGATTTTTTTTATATAGTGATATATATTCATATTTTCAAATAGTCTACATTTTTTTTCATCAGTAACCTCCCTTTTTGCTTGTGGGCCAATGAGAAGGCTATGACAATGCTGAGGGGGTCCTGTGACCCCCCCCCCCCGTATCGGCAATCGCAGCAAACCGCAGGTCAATTCAGACCTGCGGTTTGCTGCGTTTCCAGGTTATTTGGGTCTCTGGTGACATGATAACCAAGAATAGGATGGTGATCGGTTGTGTGATAATACACCACCAATCACCATCCTTGAATCCTGTGAGGTGATGGTGACATCACCTCACAGGACCGAACACGATTGGCTGCACGGGCAGGCGGGCGTTAACTCCCCCCTGCTCTCCTCCTCCATTCTGCGTCGGTGGAGCGAGGAGAGAGAAGCCTGCACGTCCGTCTCCAGAGCCCAGCACCCCCTCCGTGTCCAGCACCCCCCTTCTGACCATCCAGAGTGCCATCTGGCACTTACTGGTATTTAGGGAGTGGTTAGAAACAGGTTGGGTTAGGTGGTATACTTAGGGAGAGCTAAGTGCTAAAAAAAAGTTTTGGTCTGTTGCATCACCCTCATCGGGTTTCTGGGGTCCACAGCACAGCTGTGTGACCCTAGACCCCCCCAGAGGGGCTGCAGCTTGCCCCCCTGCCTCCCTCCCCCCCCCCACACACACACACTTTTTTTTGCGTATGCTGACAGTGGCCGGCACTCTTTAGCGTCGGCCACTATTAGCGTATCGCCCACCTCACCGCTGGTCAGCTTCGGACGGCTGATCAGTGAGTTTGAATTTTTTTTTTTCTTTTTCACATTTTTTTGGCTCTTTTTTTTTTTTTTTTCCTGTTAGGTTTAAGTGACCACTTTGTGAATCTGATGGTGCAGCAAACGAACCTGTACGCCTAACAGTTCATTGCTCAACACTCGGGCTCCTTTTCAGCTAGGTCTGGTGGCTGGACGCCGGTCAGTGCAGCCGAGATGAGGACGTTTTGGGGCCTCGTGCTGCTCATGGGCCTAGTGAAAAACCCCAGTGTCAGTCATTTCTGGAGTGGGGACGTCCTCTACCAGACCCCACTTTACAGTACAGCCATGACATGCTCCGAAGTGATCCTGCCTATGACGGCCTGTACAAAATCAGGCCGGTTATCGATCACTTTGGGGCCAAATTTTTGGAGGCCTATTTACCTGGAATGGAGGTCGCGGTTGATGAGTCTCTCGTTGCTTTCAAGGGGAGACTCAGTTTCCACCAGTATGTTCCCTCAAAGCGGGCGAGGTATGGAGTAAAGCTGTACAAACTTTATGAGGGTACCTCAGGGTACACTTACAAGTTTGTGTGTACGAGGGGTGAGATTCCCGTATTCCCGTATGTCCCCCCACTCTGGGTGTTAGCGGGAAACTTGTGGGACCTTATGCACCCACTGCTAGATAAGGGTTACCACCTGTACGTGGATAACTTTTATACTAGTATCCCTTTGTTCCAGTCCCTCGCCACCAGATCCACGTCTGCTTCTGGGACTGTGCGGAAAAATCAACGTGGCCTCCCTACCTACCCCCTCCAGGTACCTATCCCCAGGGGTGAGACCCGTGCCTTTACCAGTGAAAACCTGTTGCTGGTCAGAGATAAGGACAAGAGGGATGTCCTTATGCTGTCCACAATTCACAGTAACGGCATCACCCCTGTGCCTGTGTGAGGTACCACGGCAACGGTCCTCAAGCCCGATTGTATCATCGACTACAATCAGTATATGGGAGGAGTTGATCTATCTGATAAAGTCCTCAAGCCATATAACACCATGCGCAAAACCCGGACATAGTACAAAAAGTTGCGGTCTACTTGGTGCAGGTTGCCATGTACAACTCTTTTGTGCTATCCTGGAGCGCTGGCAACACAGGGAAATTCCTTCAGTTCTATGATGCAGTCCTCAAGGATCCCTGATCTCTTCTGACGGGGAAAGTGCAGGCTGGAGTACCTCGGGATCTGGAGGTGCCCGGATCATCCCTGGCCAACCCTTTCCAGGTCCGGTCCCCCATACCAGAAAAAAGGGACAGACTCAAAAAAACTTGGAGAGTGTGTCACAGGAGGGGGATACGGAAGGACACCACCACTCAGTGTGACATGTCCCCCGATCATCCGGGCCTCTGCATTTACGGTTGCTTCAGGGAGTACCACACTGCCATGGAGTACTAACTTTAAAATCCCCTTTCCCAATTTTAATTCCATTTATCCACTGACAATCGAATAAAAACTATGGTTATCAGACTTGAGACACCCCAACAAATTTTTTTTTCCAAAATTATAGTTTGTAAAACTAAAATTATTAAAAAATTAGACAAATTAGGTATCGCCACGTCCGTAATAATCTGCTCTATAAAAAATACCCCATGACCTAACCCCTTAGATTAACACGGTAAAAAAAAAAAATTGGGTTTTGTTTGGCTGTTAACCCTTGCTTGGTTACTGGAAAAAATTGATTAAAATGGAAAATTTGCCCAAAAAAAAATCAAAATTCTGAAATTTGAGCTCGATTTGCCATTAACTCTTGTGGAACACCTAAAGGGTTAACAACATTTATAAAATCAGTTTTGAATACCTTGAAGGATGTAGTTTCTAGAATGGGGTCATTTTTGGGTGGTTTCTATTATGTAAGCCTTACAAAGTGACTTCAGACCTGAACTGGTCCCTAAAAAGTGGGTTTTTGAAAATTTCTGAAAATTTTCAAGATTTGCTTCTAGACTTCTAAGTCTTGTAACGTCCCCAAAAAATAAAATGGCATTCCCAAAACGATCCAAACATGAAGTAGACATATGGAAAATGTAAATTAATTTTTTTTGGGCGGTATTATTATGTATTCTAGAAGTAGAGAAATTGAAACTTGGAAAATTGCAAATTTTTCAAAATTTTTGGTAAAATTTGTATTTTTTTATAAATAAAAATGAATTTTTTTGACTCCATTTTACCAGTGTTATGAAACACAAAATGTGACAAAAAACAATCTCAGAATGGCCTGGATAAGTAAAAGCGTTTTATAGTTATTCACACATAAAGTGACAATGGTCAGATTTGCAAAAAATGGCCTGGTCCTTAGGGTGAAAATAAGTCCGGTCCATAAGGTGTTAATTGCCGAATATATTGGAGCACTCTATTTGCATATAAACTATTGTAATGTTCTGCCTTACCATTTTCTCCAGTCTCAGGAAACTTCTATCAGCTTGAAAAATGTAGCTATAGTGACCCACGCCTGTATTGCGAGCGCATTACGTGTATATTACATTGATGATCTTTGCAATCAAGAAAATAACCGCAAATTTGAATATTGCCTCTGCCGCTCATCACTAGTTATAAAAAAGGACCAGCACTTTTATTAGAAAATGCTACAATTTTAAAGTACATAACAGAGTGTCATAATTTAAATGAGAAGCACTAATATGGGCTATACAGCAGTTTGTAGAGGAAAGGAAATATAACAATCACCACCATTAGTAACCACACATATTATGTCTATTACATGTATTAAGCCATTAACCCCTTTCTGCACCATGATATAAATGTATAGAATGACTGCTCATATGTTCATGCACGATACTGTTCATTTATGACATAGAGGTGAGGCCCGCTCGGGAGTTGGGCCAGTGCCATTAGTAGCAGGTGTCAAATATAACATATAGCTGACACCCTGCTGCAACACCCATGATCAGAGAAGTCAAATTGCAGATGTTTAACCCTTTAAATTATACAATAAACAGTAACCATGGCATTTAAGTAATTTATGGGGGTGGGGGGTCCATCTGTACTGTTCCCCCATGACACATTTGCAGGGTTCTGATAGTAGCCAAGGTAACTGGATGTCTAGCAATAAGCTGGAAGTTGATAAAAAAAATTTTTTACCAGTGATCAGAGGATTGTAAGTTTAAGTTCTCTAGTGAAATTTTAAAAAAGTTGAAATAATGAATTACTGTAAATATGCTACCACAAAGTTGAACTTGGCTTTGTTAACAAAGCAGAGTTCAGCTTAGTATTTTGATACAGTCATTTATGCGAATAAACTAACTGACATATAAAAGAAGTGAGACTAAGTAAGTCTTGCAATATTGGCAGATATTGACCTCAGCAGAACACATACATTTTATAGTAGAACAGAGCTCATATTATTAACAACATTTTTAGACAAATAGGGTTTAGATACAGCAATCCGAACCCGATTAGCTCAACTCTAGTAAATATTATTAAAAAATAAATAACAAAGAACGCCAGAATCACTGTTTTCAGTCGCATCATCTCGGCAAAAATGCAAACAAAGAGTCATGTGTACCCCAAAATGGTTCCAGTAAAGACTGCTGATAATCCCACAAAAAACAAGTCCTCCTCACACAGCTGCCTCAACAGAAAAATAAAAACTATTTAAATGTGTTATTACCGTAATTATATCAACTCACAGAATAAATTTATCATGTTTAGCTTACATGGTGCAATCCATAAAAATAAAAAACAGTGATACATTTGGTATTTTTTTAGTCAACTAGCTTCCCCAAAAAATGGAAAGAAAGCCATATGTACCACAAAATTTTAATATTAAAATCTACAGCTTGTCTCACAAAAAAAGCCCTCACACAGCTTCACCAAAAATATACTGTATCTATTATGAGTCTTAGAATATGGCAGCATTTTTTTAAAAGTGATCTTATAGCGCAAAAGATGTAAAACATTAAGACAACTATATAAATACTGTATCACCATAATCATACAGACCCATGGAATAAAGTTAAAATGGATTCTATGCCAAAAATTATGATAGAATTTATACTTTTTGGACACATCACCTCTGGCTCTTAGAAAATCATTTCAGAAAAATCTATGTTCCAACAGTTAAATGGTTCTCTGTTTTTTTGGAGCCCTTACATTTTCCCAAACAGCTGCTTACAGCTGCTTACAATCAGATCTGGGGTATTGTCACGTTCAAGATAAGTTACATAACAATTTGTGTCATCTTTTTTCTACTATTAAACCTCATGAAAATTAAAAAAATATGAAGTATAAAGTTTCCAAAATGGGGTGTTTTCGGGGTGTTTTGTTAAGGCACCTGAAGGGCTCTGAAAACCTAAAATGGTACCTGAAAAACAAACTAAAAAATAGAGACCCCCAAATCCACAAAGTGGATTTCTGAGGTTGATATTTATATCAAGTAACATACTATAGTACCGTATTTTTCGCTTTATAAGACGCACCTGATGATAAGACGCACCTAGATTTTTAAGGAGGAAAATAAGAAAAAAATATTTTTAACCAAAAGGTGTGCTTTTGGTGGGTTTTGAACTAATGGTGTGTGGATGGCACTGTTATGGGGGATCTGTGGATGATACTGTTATTGGGGGATCTGTGGATGACACACTGTTATGGGGGATCTGTTGATGGTACTGTTATGGGGGATCTCTGGATGGCACTGTTATAGGGGGGATCTGTGGTGGACACACTGTTATAGGGGGGAACTGTGGTGGACACACTGTTATAGGGGGGGAACTGTGGTGGACACACTGTTATGGGGGGATCTGTGGTGGACACTCTTATGGGGGGATCTGTGGATCATACACTAGTATGGGAGATGTGTGGATGACACACATATAGCATCTTATGTAATGGGGGTCACTATTCACACAGGACAATATACTGTGACACATATGATACTGTGAACAGCATAAGATTATCTGATTTAAAAAAAAATATTTTAATGTAATGCTCCATTACACTCTGCTTTCTGTGTAATGGAGCAGTTTTCACGGGAGGAGGTGATGGAGGCTGTCAACACTTGGGGCGGGGCCCGATGCAGTCACTGTACTGTAATACATCGGGCCCCACACACAGCAGTTTTCAAAAGTAAAGTCATGGTACTGTAATCCTCTTCAAGCAGTGTTTGTACTTTAAACTCAGGCAATCCTCTGTACAACTTACTATGAAAGCGGCAGGCAGGGCGGCAGCGTAACCTCGCGATGCTCACTCATTCACGCTCCTCCCACTTCATTCATGAAGACAGAGCAGGAGCGTGAATGAGTGAGCATCAGCAGTTACGCTGCCGCTCTACCTGCCGCTTTCATAGTAAGTTGTACAGAGGATTGCCTGAGTTTAAAATACGAACATTGGCTGAAGAGGATTACTGTACCATGACTTTACTTTTAAAAACTGCTGTGTGCGGGGCCCGATGTATTACAGTACAGTGACTGCATAGGGCCCCGCTGCTGAGAGTGTTGCCGACCTCCATCCCCTCCTCCCATCCCACTGATACATCGCAGTGCGGCAGCGATGTATCAGCACCATCAGAGTTGGCAGCATTTGCTTTATAAGACGCACTGTCATTTTCCCCCCACTTTTGGGGGGAAAAAAGTGCGTCTTATAAAGCGAAAAATACGGTAGGTCTAAATATTCTGTTTTGTTTCTCCGCGAACACCTGCTGTGTTCACATAAATTAGATTAAAATTCTAAATCTGCAAAAAGAATTAAACTGAAATTTCACCTCCACTTTGAAGTGTGAAATATCTAAAGAGTTAAAGGGAATATGTCATCATAAAATGATATTGTTAAAATCACGTTTTTATGATATGTCACTATCTAATTGTATAAAATCCTGCAACTTTTATACTGGCCACTAGGTCTAATAATATGTCATCATTTCTTGTTCTGCACAGGTAACTTTTTATTAGCTAAATATTATCAGTATAAGAGATGAGCGAACTTTTCTGAAAAAATATGGTTCGATCCGAACTTATTTGCGGCAAATTTAGTTAAAAAAAGGCTATTTCCTGGCTGCAGAGAGCCTTTATAATGGTGTAGAACTCATAGGGAGTCTGCTTAGGTAGTGAAATAATGCTGTGTGTCACTTAGAATCACTGCACACTTCACTTATTTGGGCAGTCACGGGGCCAAAACTGATCAAATATTAACTCAGCCTTACAGGTAAATGCTAGCGCCAAGACGAAGCGAACTCCTTTTACACCATTGTCAGCTGATTCCACATAGATGTCTACAGAACTAGAGATGTCTCGAACATAAAATTTTCCGTTCGCGAACGGCAAATGCAAATTTCCACAAATGTTCGCGAACGGCGATCCGGGCGAACCACCAAAAACTTCAATAGGCAGGCAAATTTTAAAACCCACAGGGACTCTTTCTGGCCACAATAGTGAAGGAAAAGTTGTTCCAAGGGGACTAACACCTGGACTGTGGCATGCCAGAGGGGGATCAATGGCAAAACTCCCATGGAAAATTACGAAGTTGACGCAGAGTCGGGTTTTAATCCATAAAGGGCATAAATCGCCTAACATTCCTAAATTGTTTGGAATAATGTGCTTTAAAACATCCAGTGTGTTTTTACGATCAGGTATGATGTTGTATCGATCAGGTAGTGTAAGGGTTACGCCCGCTTCACAGTGACAGACCAAACTCTGAAAGACCAAACTCCCCGTTTAACGCACCGCAAACAACCGTAAACAGTCCATTTGCTCAACTGCAAACTCCCCATTTGCACAAGGTTGGATACCAAGCTAGCCATGTCTCGTTCCTTGTCCTCACTGATGTCATTGAAGGTCTCTTCCTCCACCCAGCCACGTACAACACCAAGGGTCCCCTAAAGGTGACAACAAGCCCACTGGGACGCCTGCTGTGGTTGGTCTTCCACCTCCTCAAAGCCACCTTCCTCCTCTGACTCCTCTCATTCAGACTCCTCTCTCTGCGTTGCCACAGGTCCAGCAATCGACGACGACAAGGCTGCTTCTGGTGGTGATGGTGACCACAACTCTTCCTTTTCATGCTTATCTATGGCCTCATCCAGCACTCTTCGCAGGGCACACTCCAGAAAAAATGCATATGGGATGAGGTCGATGATGTTGCCTTAGGTTTGACTGACCAGGTTTGTCACCTCCGCAAAAGGACGCATGAGCCTACAGCCATTGTGCATGAGCGTTGAGTAACGCGGCCAAAAAATACCCAGCTCCGCAGAGGCTGTCCTGTTTTTTTTTAAATTAAAAAAATCTGCTCTTACCAGTCTAATCTCTGTTTTGTCCCCTATCAGGGGCTGGTGTATGGAATAGATTTTAGGAATTGGGAGATGGAAAACGATGGCTGATCGGTCCTCTTCCTTCCAATTTGGGGCACTGCGCGAGTGCCGTCCAAGGCACTTTGCCACCATATATGAGTGGTGGGCAGTGGGCACAGTACAGTCAGTGGGCCTGACACTCACAGGTAGGCAACTGCAATTATATTACAGAAAAAAAAAATTTCTTTTTAATCTGAAAGGTACGGTGCCACCCTATATGAGTGGTGGGCAGTGCACACAGTACAGTCAGTGGGCCTGACACTCACTGGCAGGCAACTGCAATTATATTACAGAGGAAAAATTAAATGACTTTTTTATCTGAAAGGTACTGTGCCATCCTATGAGTGGTGGGCCGTGGGCACAGTACAGTTAGTGGGCCTGACACTCACTGGCAGGCATTTGCAATTTTATTACAGAGGAAACATTAAATTACTTTTTTATCTGCAAGGTACTTTTCCTACCGTATATGAGTGGTGGGTCACTGGCAGTGGGCACAGTACAGTCTGTGGGCCTGACACTCACTGGCAGGCAACTGCAATTATATTAAAGGGTAAACATTTAGTGACTGTTTTATCTGCAAGGTACTGTGCCACCTGATATGAGTGGTGGGCAGTAGGCACAGTACAGTCTGTGGGCGTGACACACACTGGCAGGCAACTGCAATTATATTAAAGGGTAAAAATCGAATTACTTTTTTATCTGCAAGGTACTGTGCCACCCTATATGAGTGGTGGGCACTGGCAGTGGGCACAGTACAGTCTGTGGACCTGACACTCACTGGCAGGCAACTGCAATTATAATAAAGGGTAAACATGCAATGACTTTATTATCTGCAAGGTACTGTGCCACCCTATATGAGTGGTGGGGTGGGCAGTGGGCACAGTACAGTCAGTGGAACTGACACTCACTGGCAGGCAACTGCAATTTTATTGCAGAGGAAACATTAAATTACTTTTTTTATCCGCAAGGTACTGTGCCATCCTATAAGAGTGGTGGGGTGGGCAGTGGGCACAGTACAGTCAGAGGGCCTGACACCCACTGGCTGGCAACTGCAATTATATTACAGGGTAAAAATTGAATGACTTTTTTAACTGCAAGGTACTGTGCCACCCTATATGAGTGGTGCGCAGTGGGTACATCATAGTCAGTGGGCCCGACACTCACTGGCAGGCAACTGCAATTATATTACAGAGGAAACATTAAATGACTTTTTTATCTGCAAGGTACTGTGCCACCCTATATGAGTGGTGGGCAGTGGGCACAGTACAGTCTGTGGGACTGACACACACTGGCAGGCAACTGCAATTATATTAAAGGGTAAAAATGTAATGACTTTTTTATCTGCAAAGTACTGTGCCACCCGATATGAGTGGTCTCCACACAGTACAGTCTGTGGGCCTGCAGCCTCTCACACACGGGCAGTAGTGTTCAGCGCGAATATTCGAAAAGCGAATTTTTTTTGCGAATATCGGCACTTCGCTAATTCGCGAATATTTCGAATATAGCGCTATAAATTCGCTATTTCGAATATTCGGGTTTTTTTTTAGTTATATTTTTTTCTATCCCACATCCCAAAAGTAGTTCTTACCTGTCCTGAGGATTCCTGGCTTCCTGGCTGCTCTAGTCAGTGCCCGTTGCCGCTTCTGCCGACTTCCGTGCTCATGGAGCGTCCCCATCACCATGGGAAAGTCTCCATATACTAAAATGTACTGTCGGATTTGAGGAATTACGTTAAAATCGCAATGCGATTAATTCAAGTTACAGTGGAGGAAATAATTATTTGACCCCTCACTGATTTTGTAAGTTTGTCCAATGACAAAGAAATGAAAAGTCTCAGAACAGTATCATTTCAATGGTAGGTTTATTGTAACAGTGGCAGATAGCACATCAAAAGGAAAATCGAAAAAATAACTTTAAATAAAAGATAGCAACTGATTTGCATTTCATTGAGTGAAATAAGTATTTGAACCCCTACCAACCATTAAGAGTTCTGGCTCCCACAGAGTGGTTAGACACTTCTACTCAATTAGTCACCCTCATTAAGGACACCTGTCTTAACTAGTCACCTGTATAAAAGACACCTGTCCACAGAATCAATCAATCAAGCAGACTCCAAACTCTCCAACATGGGAAAGACCAAAGAGCTGTCCAAGGATGTCAGAGACAAAATTGTAGACCTGCACAAGGCTGGAATGGGCTACAAAACCATTAGCAAGAAGCTGGGAGAGAAGGTGACAACTGTTGGTGCGATTGTTCGAAAATGGAAGGAGCACAAAATGACCATCAATCGACCTCGCTCTGGGGCTCCACGCAAGATCTCACCTCGTGGGGTGTCAATGGTTCTGAGAAGGTGAAAAAGCATCCTAGAACTACAGGGAGGAGTTAGTTAATGACCTCAAATTAGCAGGGACCACAGTCACCAAGAAAACCATTGGAAACACATTACACCGCAATGGATTAAAATCCTGCAGGGCTCGCAAGGTCCCCCTGCTCAGGAAGGCACATGTGCAGGCCCGTCTGAAGTTTGCCAATGAACACCTGAATGATTCAGAGAGTGACTGGGAGAAGGTGCTGTGGTCTGATGAGACCAAAATAGAGCTCTTTGGCATTAACTCAACTCGCTGTGTTTGGAGGAAGAAAAATGCTGCCTATGACCCCCAAAACACCGTCCCCACCGTCAAGCATGGGGGTGGAAACATTTTGCTTTGGGGGTGTTTTTCTGCTAAGGGCACAGGACAACTTATTCGCATTAACGGGAAAATGGACGGAGCCATGTATCGTGAAATCCTGAGCGACAACCTCCTTCCCTCTGCCAGGAACCTGAAAATGGGTCGTGGATGGGTGTTCCAGCACTCCCAACTGTACTAGTATGCTGCAGGCCTCCTACTGCATGCAGGCTGTGGCAGACTAGAACCAGTATTCGTTATGTATGGCTCATATTGATAAATTAGGGCAGTGGCAGTGTGTAAATACCTGGGGCCCTGGGCTGTGTTAACACTTAGAGCCTCTACTGCAGAGGCAAGTCAGGCAGAGATGCTGGACTGTGGACACTGGCACCTGCACTCCGCTCCCGCCTTCTGCAATTAACAGTTTCATTGAACGCAGCCCTGGATCATGATGTTGTGACATCACATCATGCAGCACACAGCACACTTTGGATTTGTTGCCTGGCCCCTGCCATGGGGGTACTTAACCACTTGAAGACCACAGGTTTATACCCCCCTAGTGACCAGGCCCTTTTTTACAAATCCGCACTACACTACTTT
Organism: Bufotes viridis; assembly: GCA_033119425.1. Classification (NCBI taxonomy): domain Eukaryota; kingdom Metazoa; phylum Chordata; class Amphibia; order Anura; family Bufonidae; genus Bufotes; species Bufotes viridis. The sequence continues at coordinate 237,289,388 of CM065590.1, forward strand.
CACCGTTTATTGCTCGGTCATACAACTTACCACCCAAATGAATTTTACCTCCTTTTCTTCTCACTAATAGAGCTTTCATTTGGTGGTATTTCATTCTTGCTGACATTTTAACTTTTTTTGATATTTTACTTTTTTTGACTAAATTTTTGCGAAAAAACGAAATTTTTCGCTATCTGTTGTAATCATTTTCAAATAACACTACATTTCAATTTAAATTTTTCTCTAAATTTATTGTACTACATGTCTTTGATAAAAAAAATGCAATAAGTGTATATTTATTGGTTTGGGTAAAAGTTATATCGTTTACAAACTATGGTGCAAAAAAGTGAGATTCCGCACTTTGATTTTCTGAGCACCTGTCCTGTTTCCTGACGCACTACAATGCCCAGACAGTAGAAACACCCCATAAATGACCCCATTTCTGAAAGTAGACACCCTAAGGTATTGACTGAGGGGCATAGTGAGTTCATGTAATTTTTTTTTTTGTCACAAGTTAGCGGAAATGGAAATTTTTTTTCAAAAAATTTCATTTTCCGCTAACTTGTGTCAAAAAATAAAAACTTCCAACTTCTAAAATGGGGTCACTTGTGAGGTTTTTCCACTGCCCTGGCATTTGAGGGTCTCCGCAATCATTACCCGTATGGCCAGAATTAGGGCTGAAAGAAAAAAATGAACGGCACAGATTTCTTCATTCACATTGATCAATGTGGATGAAAAAATCTCTAAAAAATGTGCAAAAAAAAAAAAAAAAAAAAGAGGGGAAAGCTGTAAAGCTGCGATCGCTATGAAACCCTTAGGCCTCATTCACACGTTCGCAATTCTGTTCCATAAAATTTTGCGGAACGGAATTGTAGATACATTCAATTCTATGGAGACAGACTTTGTCCAGCTCGGATCCGGAATTGCGGATCTGCACTTCCGGATCCGCAAAAATATAGAACGTCCTATTCTTGTCCGCAATTGCGGACAAGAAAAGACATTTTCTATATAGTTCTAGCAATGTGCGGATCCGCAAAATGCGGAAAGCACATTGCCGGTGTCCGTATTTTGCGGATCCGCAAAACACATACGGACGTCTGAATGAGCCTTAGTGACAGGGGGGGGTGACAGGGGGTGATCAGGGGGAGTGACATGGGTGATCAGGGGTTAATCAGTGATGGGGGGTGGGGGGGTGGGGGGTGTGTGTGTAGTGATTGGTGCACTTTACTTATGTTTGCCCTGGTGGTCCCAGACAAGGCTGTAGTTTCAGTTGTCCCGGTTATGATCGCATGAACGCGCACGCACGCAAGGTGGCAGGGGCATTGTTGGGGACAGGGAGGAGATAGAAGGTGGCAGGGGCGATGTTGGGGGCAGGGAGGAGATACGAGGTGGCAGGGGTGATGTTGGGGGCAGGGAGGAGCCAGGGGGTGGCAGGGGTGAGGTTGGGGGCAGGGATAAGATAGAAGGTGACAGGGGCGATGTTGGGGGAAGGGAGGAGACAGAAGGCGGCAGGGGCGATGTTGGGGGCAGCAAGGACACAGATGGTGGCAGGGGCGATGTTGGGGGCAGGGAGGACACAGATGGTGGCAGGGGCGATGTTGGGGGCAGGGAGGAGACAGAAGGTGTCAGGGGTGAGGTTGGGGGCAGGGAGGAGATAGAAGGTGGCAGGGGCGATGTTGGGGGCACGGAGGAGATACAAGGTGGCAGGGGTGATGTTGGGGGCAGGGGGAGATAGAAGGTGGCAGGGGTGATGTTGGGGCAGGAGGAGACAGGAGGTGGCAGGGGTGATGTTGGGGGCCAGGAGGAGACAGGGGGTGGCAGGGGTGATGTTGGGGGCAGGGAGGAGATAGATGGTGGCAGGGGCGATGTTGGGGGCACGGAGGAGATACAAGGTGGCAGGGGTGATGTTGGGGGCAGGAAGGAGACAGGAGGTGGCAGAGGTGATGTTGGGGGCAGGGAGGAGACAGGGGGTGGCAGAGGTGATGTTGGGGGCAGGGAGGAGACAGGAGGTGGCAGGGGTGATGTTGGGGGCAGGGAGGAGATAGAAGGTGGCTGGGGTGATGTTGGGGGCAGGGAGGAGACAGGAGGTGGCAGGGGTGATGTTGGGGGCAGGGAGGAGATAGAAGGTGGCAGGGGTGATGTTGGGGGCAGGGAGGAGATAGAAGGTGGCAGGGGTGATGTTGGGGGCAGGGAGGAGACAGGAGGTGGCAGGGGTGATGTTGGGGGCCGCTTCCCCTGCTTCCCCAGTAGTTACGCCACTGCATGTGTGTATGGATAGCAGAACCTATCACACTACCTAACACCCTGCACTGGAACCTACATCAGCTACACTATATCACAATCTAATCTACACTGATTATCTCCCACTAACTATCTGTATTATATATATGTCAGCTAACTAACCAACTAACTAACTATCTAATGTAATGTGACACAGGAAAGCACAGAGCACAGCAATAACACTGCTGTCTCTCAGAACTGAAAAAAACAATGCAGAAAATGGCTTCTGGGGTGGTCCTTATATACTAAAGGGGTAGGCAACTTTCCTATTGGTTGCTAGTAGAGATAAGCGAACACCTGGATGTTCGGGTTCGATAGGTTCGGCCGAACTTCCGGAAAATGTCTGGGTTCGTGATCCGAACTCAACCCGAACTTCCTCCCGAACCCCATAGAAGTCAATGGGGACCCGAACTTTTGGGCACTAAAAAGGCTGTAAAAGACACCCAGAGGGATAATATACCGCATTGCTAAATAATTCCATCCATATCGTTAACTTACTGAGTCAGTAAGTTAACGAATATGGATGGAATTATTTAGCAATGCTAAGTTGAAACGGCAATGCGATTAAGCAGATATATAATAATCGCATTGCGATTTCAACTTAATTCTCACATCCGACAGTACATTCTACTGGAGGAGGCGTTCCCATGGTGATCGGTAGCTCAAAGTTGTAATCGCAATGCGATTAAGCAAATACATAAGAATCGCATTGCGATTCCAACTTTTAGTACTCAACTTTTAAAATCGTACACCACTTTAAGTTCCAAAGTTGCAATCGCGTTCGAATAGAACTTAAAGCTGTCTCTTAGTCAGTTTTAGTATTGGTGTGCTGTAATAGAAGTTACATTCGTACGCGAATATAACTTAGAGCAATACAGTCAACTTTACACTGTTAGTTTTATTATCGCGATAATACAACTATTCAAGAATCGTGTACGATGCGTCTGTACGTGTGTGCGTTACCTCGGACACTATTCTATTTTGCCAGCCACAGCTGAAACCACTGATTTATGGTATTGCTATTTTGGCAATTGAATTTAACCTCAGAAAATAATCTATCCTTTGCCAGACAGCAGACAGTATTATACTTGTCTAACCAAAGCTGGAACACCAGATTTAGGGGATTGGTATTTGGGCAATTGTATTTAACCCCTTAATAAAATATAGAAATTTCTTTCCTGAGTTTCTAGGGGTGACAATTAGCACAGCCAAGCCCCTGATGTAGGATATAGCAAAAAAAAAAAAACTAGTATTGATGGATTGATGGACTTGGTGGCAGCTTCTTCTGGCGCACCACAAGTCACAAAATGGCCGCCGATCAACCCAGAAAATAAGTGACAGAAAAACGCTCTCTGCAGCCTAAAAACCAGCGAGCAAGTAACTAGCAGAAGTTCAATGATTCTCAGCTGTAAATTGATCCGTTCATTAGGTGCTGTTGCTGACTTTAACCTGCCTAATCTCGCCCTGACAGAAGCTGCGTCCTCTCCCTACACTAATCAGAGCAGTGTGACGTGCGGCGCCACGTGACTCCAGCTTAAATAGAGGCTGGGTCACATGCTGCACTTGGCCAATCACAGCCATGCCATTAGTAGGCATGGCTGTGATGGGCTCTTAGGGCAAGAAGTAAAACGCTAGCTGATTGGCTGCTGTGCAGCCCTTCAGAAAGCGGGAAGTAATCGACGAACACCGAACCCGAACTTTTTTGAAAATGTCCGGGTTCGGGTCCGGGTCCCGGACACCCCAAAATTCGGTACGAACCCGAACTATTCTCGAACTGTTCGCTCAACACTAGTTGCTAGGAATGTTGTTAAGATCAGACAAAGACATTGCAGCCTTTTCATTGGCCAACAAGCAAGAAGGAGGGAGGGATCATGGGTTCAGATGAAAAAAAATCTAGAATATTTGAAAATACAAATATATATCACTATATTCTAAATATTTGCGAGATATTTCGGGATTGAAATTCGCGATTTGAATATTCGCGCTGAACACTAGTCATGAGTAGAGTTGAGCGAACACCTGGAAGATCGGGTTCGCCGGGTTCGGTTAAACGTCATCCCAAAGTTCGAGTTCGGGAGCCGAAGTTGACCCGAACTAGACCCCGAACCCCATTGAAGTCAATGGGGACCCAAACTTTTGGGCACTAAAATGGCTCTAAAAATTTCATGGAAAGGGCTAGAGGGCTGCAACAGGCAGAAAAATTTGCTTAAGAGCATGGCAAGTGCTCTGCAAACAAATGTGGAAAGGGAAATAACTTAAAATAAAATAAGTTTAAGCAACGTCAGTTGCTGTATTTGTGTGAGGGGAGGCTCCGGCGCTGCATATAAATAGGGGGGCAGGTCTGGGGGTATTCCTCTGACGCACGTTCCTCGTCAGCTGCTTACGTCACTCGGAGTTCCGGTTCTCATCTCGGCTGTCACGCTGTGCGGCTCCCGCTTGCTGGTTGAGCCCGGGTGTGCGCTGAGCATCACACGGTAATTCATCATCCCCCTTCCCCCCCCCTTCTCTCGGTCTCCCTCCCTCTCCTCCCGGTGTTTGGTTACCTTCTGTTGCCGCGGGTACACGCTCCTGGGTCCCTGCGCCGTGGTCGCGGTTGGAGGGAGCGGTGTCTGTTGTTGGCTGTGCACGAGTTGCCGGCGTCCGTCATTTGCAGCATTCTGCAGCGCAGCATACCATGTTGTATAAGTGTACACCATTAACTAACCGCAAGTTTTGTTGAAGGCTATCTTTGTGCAATTTGTTATTGCATTCTACAGTGAACTTTCTTGGACTAAAATCATTTCCTATTGGTCAATTGGAAAATGGACGCCCTCCTTCCGGCTGCGGCTTGGTGTGTCAGGTGCAGCAGCCCTGTAGTCCGCCGGCTGACGCCCGGGGCTGCAACAGGTAACCTCTTCTTGCGTTGTTCGCGGGCTCGGTGATGGCTGGGGAGCGGGTGCACAGCGTCAGGTGCTTACTGCCTTGATGGATGCTGTCATTCGCTGCACTCCAGGGCTGCAGGTTGCTTCACTCATTGCCCTCTGTCTTCATTAACGTGCGGTATGGTTCCTGGCCTTCGCCTGAGCTCTCCTCCACGCGGCCTCCGAGGTCAGGTTCCGTACGCGCCTGTGGGTGGTCTTGTTTAATGAGGGTCGTTCTTTTACTTTGTTACAGTCCAGTCCGGTGCTGATCTCCTTCTGTCTAGGCGGTGTCATTCGCAGTTGTGTGTTTATCGGATTCAAGGTTACCTGATATTGCCTGATTTGTCTGGTTCCTGGTCAGTTGAGTCTACCCCCATTCCGCCAGGTTGGTGAGGTAGGCCTTTATTTAAAAAAAAAAAAAAATTTTTGTACGCATATTTGTTTCTTAGGCCCTAGTAGTTTGGTCACTGTGGTTTGTGTTTTGCAGCTTTCCGTTGGTCTTGTCTGGTGTTACAAGCGTCAAAGTGAGTTGTAATAAGTCACTTGCGGTGTCGCGTTTGGGCTGGTGGTGGTAGGTGGTTCTATGCACCATGGTCAGGCAGCAGTATAGGTCGCTTCTACTGGGTTGTTGATACGCTTTGGCCTGGGATCCGCTTGTTAGTACGGTTATCGATTCAGTCGCTGTTACCAGGCGCAGGTTCGTTGTTATCTGTCATGTAGTTAGGTTTACTATCCAGGCTCTATAGTGCTAGCTACATGGTCAGATTTGATTAGTCCCGTTCCGCGTAGGCTCGTTATTTCTCACGTTCATACCTGGTTCAGCCAGGCGCGCTTGGGCTCACTTAGTCTGTCACGTTTCAGACTCGGTGCTAGTCCTGGTTCGTTGGCACACTTAGTCTGTCACGCCACACACAAATATATATATATGTACGGAGGTGTATGGACTCCAATTTAAATGTGCCTGTTTTTCATCTTCACTGCAGACTCGGTTTAAGACCCGGCACGCTTCAGGCACGCTTAGTCTGTCACGTTTTCAGACTCGGTTTAAGTCCTGGCACGCTTCAGGCACGCTTAGTCTGTCACGTCTTCAGACTCGGTTTAAGTCCTGGCACGCTTCAGGCACGCTTAGTCTGTCACGTCCTCAGACTCGGTTTAAGTCCTGGCACGCTTCAGGCACGCTTAGTCTGTCACGTCTTCAGACTCGGTTTAAGTCCTGGCACGCTTCAGGCACGCTTAGTCTGTCACGTCTTCAGACACGTGTCCTGGCACGCTAAAGTCGGTCACGTCCTCAGACTCTGTTCCATTTTCAGGCACGTTAACACCGTCAAATCCTCAGACTCGTTTAGTCCTGCCACACTTCCAGGAGGTTTTCGGACTTGGTTAATTCCTGTTAGGCTCACATGTTCGTTCAGCTAGGTGTCCACGTTAATTCATGTTAATCCCCTCACGATTTAGCCTCACTCGTGCGCCAAGTCACACTCGCGTTCAGGGGTGTCGGTGTCCCCCTGCTCGACCACTCCGTTGCTGCTGAGATCACTTATGTCAACACTTCGCTTAATTGCCTTGTTAATCAGTCACGTTTCTGGGTTACTGGGTTCTGGCGTATAGGTGGATCAGGTTACACCGGTTGTGATAGGTACATTTAGCCGTGATTGTTCCTTTCCATGGTGCATTGCCCCTTTTCGTCAGCACGTGCACAAAAAAAAATAAAAAAATAAAAACACTTTCACCCAGGTGCTTAGGTTCGACACTTAGCGTTAGGTTTAGTGGTGTTTACTTTGCTTTTCTTTTGTAGATGGATCACAGTCAAGAGTTGGCTAACCAAGGGTCCGGCTCTTCCACTAGCAGCAATGATCGTCGGTCAGACAGGGAGGCTACACCCACCATGCGGAATTGGACTGTGGCTAGGATTACCACCGAATTAACTAGAAGGGGCATCCCTTTTTCCGCGTCCGCCAGGAAAGCGGAGTTGTTCAGATTGTTGCAATCCGATCCCGAGCCTGGCCATGATGTTGTCCCCATTTCTACGTTAAATACCTCACTCACGCAGCTTCATGCTACCATTAACACGTTGGCTTCTTCCATTTCTGGTTTCCAGAGTCAGCTAGAAGTCTTGGAAAACAGATCCCAGACTCCCTGCGCCAGTAGTCAACTACCTCCGTCTCCGTCAGGTTCGGTCAATTCCCCCGTTTCATTACCTAGTAATTTTCCCAACGTCGCTCCATCTTATTTTGTCCCAGCTAAATGTTAGACAAGACATTTTACAGGGGAAGGACGTCAATCTGGCTTCTTTACTCATCGCCAATCACGAAGTATCTGACAACAAAACTATTGCGTGTGGCGAGGTTTCCGTGATTCTCAAATCTCGGGACGTTAGGTTAAATCGGAAACTCAGTATCTCCGAATTCGTCCTCGCTTTTAGCATGTACCGTGACGTTATCTGTTCAGCTACCCCAGGGCGCAGAGAAGAATTAGACACGTACCTCTACAAGGTCGTTGAGTTAGGACATAAATATGGGGGTTTTGCGTTTTATGAGTACCATAGATCTTTTTCCGCCAAAGCGGCGGCATTGCTTTCCCAGTCTCAACTCGTTACGGATTGGTCAGTCATCGATACGGAATTGTTTTGCCGACATTTTGCCGGCCTCAAGGCCCCTTCCTGCTCTAGTTGCGGGTCCTACTCTCACATAGCTGACTGGTGCTCTTCTAGCAATAATCCTGGCCCTAGTGCCCCTACCAGACTCACTTCCGCTTCTGTTCCGTCCAAAACAGCCACAGGTACTGATAAGTTAGGGCGACCAATCAAATATCTCGGCAAAAACCAGATATGTAACAATTTTAATACTTCTGGTTGTTATTATAGTCAGTGCAGGCTCCTGCATTTATGCTCGGGTTGTTACCGGGCTCACCCTAAGTCGGCTTGCCCCCAGAAGCACGCATGACTAGGCCCAGTTAATGTCGACACTCTGGCAGAGTTACTGATTGGTCATCCTGACAGGGATTGGGTACAGTTTTTGATTAACGGGTTTTCCGAGGGGTTTCATACTGGTCAAGTTGCTCTCCCTCAGGTGTCCTACGAGTGTAGGAACTCCCAGTCTGCTTTAAGAGAACCAGACGTTGTTTCAGGTTTGATCAAGAATGAGTTGGATAAGGGTTTTTTAATAGGCCCTTTAGCTCAGCCCCCGTTTCATTTGTGGCGTGTCAGCCCCATTGGTGTAGCTACTGGTAAATTTTCTAATAAAAAACGTCTGATCTACGATCTCTCAGCTCCACATTCTTTACAGATCCCCAGCATGAATTCTCTGATTCCTTCAGATGAATTCAGCATGCATTACGCTTCCATCGACCAGGCCATTCAAGTCATCCTTTCTCTGGGCCGAGGTGCATGGCTCTCGAAAGCTGACATATCGGACGCCTTTAAATTGCTTCCGATACACCCCAACCTTTGGCAATGGTATGGCATCAGATGGGATGGAGCATACTATTTTGCCACCAGATTGACGTTTGGTGCTAAGTCCAGTCCTCGGCTGTTTGATCAGTTCGCAACCAGCCTGCACTGGATTCTGGAACACGTGTGTGGTGCATTCCATGTGATACACTACTTAGATGATTTTTTGCTAATAGAGCCCCCTTTACTCGTGCCAGGTGACTTGAATACACTGGTCTCGGTCTTTAACAATTTAGGCGTCCCTGTGGCTAGTAAAAAAACTGAAGGTCCGCTCACAAAAATCACTTTTTTAGGCATCCAGTTAGATTCTGTGTCCCTTCAAGCTAGTCTTCCGCCAGACAAGTTAGATAGGATCCGCGAGACGGTGCGCAGATGTACGGCCAGAGGCGTTTTTTCCAAAACTGAGTTGCAAAGCTTGCTTGGCATGCTTAATTTCACCATGCGTATTATCCCCCAGGGGAGAACCTTTATTTCCAGGTTACTGCAACTGCTTCCGTCAGCCAAGGGTCAAGACGACAATATTACATTGGATCAGGCAGGAAGGGCGGACCTGTTTATGTGGGATCAGTTCCTGACTGGAATGGGGTCTCTTTGTTTGTCCCTCCTCTTGCTTGCAACTCTCCGGTGGTCCATACCGATGCTGCTCCTGCAACCGGCTTCGCTGCCATTTTCAGTAACGCTTGGATGGCCAGCAGCTGGCCTCACGAAGTTTCTCGCATCAACAAACCTCTCCGCTGCTCGAAATTTATCCTGTGGTGGCGGCTGCTCAGGCGTGGGGTCATGAGTGGGTCAACCAGTCGGTCCTCTTTCTTACTGACAACGCGGCCCTTGCTGACTTACTGAATAAAGGCAGGTCGGCTAGTCTGGAAATTATGTCCTTCCTTCGTAGATTCATATGGCTGGCCTTGAAGTTTAATTTCCACTATGACTGCGTTCATATCCCGGGGGCAGATAATGTAGCTGCTGATGCTCTGTCCAGGCTAAATTTTAGGTTTTTCTTTCAGATCTCGCCAGAAGCCAACCCGGTGCCTACTCCCTCACCTCCTCACCAGCTACTGGTCATGGACTAAGTGGTCATTTACAGCACGCTAGACTCCTCATGAATAAATCGCTGTCTGTTAATACGCTCAAGATCTATGAGACAGCGTGGGCGCATTTTGGCAGGTTCCGCCGTAATCATCCTCAAAATAATCTCGATAATATTTCTTACCTAGTGGCTTTTGTAGCTTTTTGCCACTCTACACTCAAATTGTCGTACGGCACCATCAAAACATACCTCGCAGGTATTCAACACTTCTGGTATGTTCAAAACCCGGGTTGTTCTTCTTTGTTTAAAGCCTACCCCGTTCAGGCGATACTTAAGGGTATTCTTAACTCGACTGCTAAGCCAAAAATTAAGCGCAAACCATTCTCAGGTGAGATGTTCAAGGCTCTTTCTGATATGCTGTTAACTCAACCTTTTGGTGTTGCCGTTAGCAAGGTTATCAGAACAGCTTTATACCTGTGTTTCTACGGGTTCCTCAGGCCGGGGGAGTTTACCGGTTCACGTTTCGCGAGTCACGTGCTATGCAAGAAACATCTCGTCTGGTGTGGCTCGCATTTCAGACTTACCCTCCCACACACTAAAACCTCACGACCTGGGGAATCCGTGCACGTTAAGTATTTTCCGACTCAGAATAGGTGGTGCCCAGTGCGTGTTCTTAGTGATTGGTTGCAAGAAATTGCTGTCGAACCGGAGGATTTTCCTTTACTTAGTATTGACCGTAACCCTATTAACATTCAAGTTTTCCTCAGATACATTCGGTGCTTGTTGCCTAGGATAGGGGTCGACCCGTCGTGTATTACTGGACATTCATTCAGGATTGGTGCGGCTTCTGCGGCCTCTCAAAATAACGTGCCTTCTCATATTATTAAGAAGTTGGGACGGTGGCGTTCGTTCTGTTATGTCACCTACGTGCCCAATCCATGTAAAGAATTGTCAAATGCATTCCAGAATCTTCTGTTATAATAAAGTTACTCTTGCATCTACTACCTGGTCTTGTCTTTTTGGCCCCTTTAGGCTACCCTTCGTTTGCAGTTCCGCCACACCTCTACTGCTCTTAGGTAGGCTCGGTACTTTCTGATAGTCAGACCGAATACAAGTTTAAGCAACGTCAGTTGCTGTATTTGTGTGAGGGGAGGCTCCGGCGCTGCATATAAATAGGGGGGCAGGTCTGGGGGCATTCCTCTGACGCACGTTCCTCGTCAGCTAACCCTCCCACCCATTCCCCCTTTTTTCTTAGTTCTCCCTAAGGGTGGCCCCCTTTAGGCTACCCTTCGTTTGCAGTTCCGCCACACCTCTACTGCTGTTAGGTAGGCTCGGTACTTTCTGATAGTCGGACCGAACACAAATTAAAATTAAAAATGAACTAGGAGGAGGAGGTGGATGTGGAGTAGGAGGTTAAGGAGGCGGTGACTGTGGCGGTGTAGGTGGAAGCGGGGGTGGAGGTGGAGGAGGTAGCCAAAACAGTTTTTTTGTTTTGGTTTTAATTGGGGTAGCCCTCAAAATATTGGGACATATAAAAAAATGAAACAAAGATTTAGTGCACTTGAGTACAAGAATGGATGTTTGAGGCCGGTATAAATGTCTATTCTGCACAAGGTACAGACAGGTCTTGTGGGAATCATGCCTGGTTCCCTTTAATGAACGTGAGCTTGTCCACATTAGCTGTGGACAGGCGGCTGCGCTTGTCCATGCTAACGCCCCCTGCCATGCTAAATACATGTTCAGACAATGCACTGGCTGCAGGGCAGGCCAGCACTTTTAAGGCGTAAAGGGCAAGCTCAGGCCATGTTCCCAATTTAGAGACCCAGAAGTTGAGTGGGGCAGACCCATCAGACAGTATGTGTAGGTGTGTGCACACATACTGCTCCACCATGTTGCTGAAATGCTGCTTCCTGCTAAGACTGGTTGCTGTGGCGTGGTGACAAAGCTTTACCACATTTCGGCCATGCTAACCCTGAGATCTGAGGTGCTGATGGTGCCCTGGCTGCGTTGGCGACCTCTTCCTCCTCCTCTGCCCTCGCCTTGTGCTTCCACTGAGGCCCCGGTGTCAGGTGGGAATGCCATAAGCAGCGTGTCTACCAGCGTGTGCTTGTACTCGCGCATCTTCCAATCATGCTCCAGTAAGAGAATTAGGGACGGCACGTTGTCCTTGTAACGGGGATCCAGCAGGGAGGCCACCCAGTAATCAGCACAAGTTAGAATGGGGGCAACTCGGCGGTCGTTGAGCATGCACTGTAGCATGTAGTCACTCATGTGTGCCAGGCTGCCTAGAGGCAACGACAAGCTGTCCTCTGTGGGAGGTGTATCCTCTGTGTCCTCGGTATCCCCCCAGCCATGCTACAGTGATGGCCCTAAGCTGCTTTGGGTGCCACCCTGCTGTGAAAACGGTTCCTCCTCATCCTCCCCCATCTTCTCATTCTCCTCATCCTCCAGAACTATGCCCTGGATGGACAATTGTATACCTGGCCTATGTTGGTGCAAGCACCCACCCTCTGAGCCACTTGTGAATGACTGGCCTGATAACCGTGGAAATGATCCCTCTTCCTCCTCCTCTTCCTCCTGTGCCACATCCTCTTCCATCATTGCCCGAAGCGTTTTTTCAAGGAGACATAGAAGTGGGATAGTAACGCTGAGAAAGGTGTCATCGACACTGGCCATGTTGGTGGAGTAGTCGAAACAGCGCAACAGGGCACACAGATCTTGCATGGAGGCCACTCAGTGGAGGTGAAGTGTTGCTGTTCCGCAGAGCGACTAACCCGTGCGTTCTGCAGATGAAACTCCACTATCGCCTGCTTCAGTCTCTCCAGAATGTGCAAGGTGGAGTTCCACCTTGTGGGCACGTCACATATGAGAAGGTGAGCGGGAAGGCCAAAGCATGCAGAGACGGTCCGCACTTTCTGCAGCAGCTCTGACATATCGGGGTAGTTTTTCAGATATTTCTGCACCACCAAATTCAGCATATGCGCCAGGCAAGGGATGTGCATCAAATCGGCTAGGCCCAGAGCTGCTACGAGATTTTGCCCATTATCGCACACCAACAGGCCAGACTTGAGGCTCAGTGGCACCAGCCACTCATCGGTCTGTTGTTCCATGCCTGTCCACAGCTCCTGCGCAGTGTGGGGATTGTCCTCCAAACAGATGAGTTTCAAAATTGCCTGCTATTTTTTTCCCCTGGCTGTGCTGAAGTTGGTGGTGAAGGTGTTACGCTGACCGGATGAGGAGGTGTTAGAGGAGGAAGAGGAGTAGGAAGAGGAGGCAACAGGAGTCAAAGAGAAATGCCCTGAAATCCTCGGTGGTGGAAGGATATGCCCCAAAAAGTTATCCACCACAGACCCAGCCGCCCCTTCAATTACCCGGTGTGCTGTTAGGGAGCTATAACGTCCCTGTCCATGCTTACTGGTCACGTATCATTAGTTATGTGGACCTTGCCACAGATGACGTTGCGTAGTGCACACCTGATTTTGCCCCCCACTTGTTTGTGCAGGTAAAAGATGGCTCACCTGGAAAAGTAGTGGCGGCTGGGAACAACTTACAGTGGGACAGCCAAGGCCATAAGGTTTTTAAAACTCTCCATCTCCACCAGACGGAATGACAGCATTTCAAAGGCCAGGAATTTTGAAATGCTGTCATTCAGGGCCAGGGGTCGCGGGTAGTTAGGGGGATACTCCCTCTTTCACTCCATTGTTTGGAAGATGGACAGCTGAACGCTGCCATGGGACATTGTGGTGCTGCTTGTTGAAGGTGATGGACGTGGTGGCGTTGCTGCCACATCCTCTGTTTGCGGGGTGGCCGGTGCCACTGTCACTCCAGAGGTGGAGGAAGAGTCCGAGACTGCAGCAGAAGAAGGAGCAGGAGGAGCCTGAGACCATACTTGGTTTTGGAGGTGTTTACTTCACTGCTGTTCGTGCTGCCTGGTCATGCAGATTGCACTGATTGCACAATGTGCAAACCACTCGTGTCTTGTCGTCTGCACGTTGTCTAAAGAACTGCCACGCCAGGGAACTCCTTGGAGCTGGCTTTGTTGTGCTCGGTCCCTGGGTGCGGTGGGCAGTAGCAGGTGCACTGTTTAGGAGATGGTGGCTCTGCTTTTGCACCCTGCTCCCTCTTTTGCTGTGCTGGTGGCTCTGTGCGACCACCGCCTCTCCATCTGAACTGCACAGGTCACTCGCATGACCTTGATTCCATCTGGGGTCTAGGACCTCATTGTCCTCCACATCATCTTCCACCCAGTCTTCACCCCTGCCATCCTTGTCGGTTTGCACACTGCAGAAAGCCGCAGCAGTTGGCACTTGTGTTTCATCATCATCAGAGACATGCTGCGGTGGTCTTCCCATGTCCTCATCCTCACACATAAGTGGTTGGGCATCGGTGCACTCAATCTCTTCCACTTCTGGGGCAGGACGAGGTGGATGGCCCAGGGAAACCCTGCCAGCAGACTCATCAAAAAGCATAAGAGACTGCCGCATGACTTGGGGCTTAAACTGCTTGGCTGGTTTGCAAGGGGTGGAGGTGCTAGATAGATGCCCATGGCCTGCAGGTGCTAACTCTGAGCTTTCAGCAGTGGACCGGGTGGGAGACAATGTGAAGATACTTGAGGCACTGTCAGCCACCCAATCTACAAGCGACTATACTTGCTCTGGCCTCACTATTCGTAGAGTGGCATTCGGGCCTACGAAATAGCGCTGAAGGCTCTGTCGTCTAGGCGCACCTGAGGAAGAGGTTTCATTTTGTCGTGTTGGTGGCACAGATCGACTACGTCCTCTCCCTGCAACATGAGCTCCACGAACACCAGCAGCCCCACGACCAGGACCACATCCCTTATTTGACGCTCTCCTCATTTTTTGTGGTCACCCACCGAAGTAACATACTTTTTTACTAAATTTAGTTCCCTGTCAGCAATGCAGAGCAGGGGGTTTTCACCGGCAAAACTGGGGTAATGTCACTCACCAATATAACAGAATATTTTTAGAAATTTAACTCCCTGTCACCTATGCAGAGCAGGGGTTTGTATATGGCAAAACTGGGATAATTTGTCACCCAAGAATGTAACAGACAATTTTTAGAAATTTACCTCCCTGTCACCTATGCAGAGCAGGGGTATGTATATGGCAAAACTGGGTTAATGTCACCCAAGAATGTAACAGACGATTTTTATAAATTTACCTCCCCGTTAGCTATGCAGAGCAGGGGTTTGTATACGGCAAAACTGGGTTATTGTCACCCAATAATGTAACAGACGATTTTTACTAATTTACTTCCCTGTCACCTATGCAGAGCAGTGGTTTGTATATGGCAAAACTGGGTTAATGTCACCCAAGAATGTAACAGATGATTTTTACAAATTTACCTCCCTGTCACCCATGCAGAGCACGGGTTTGTATACGGCAAACTGGGTTAATGTCACCCAATAATGTAACAGACGATTTTTATAAATTTACCTCCCTGTTAGCTATGCAGAGCAGGGGTATGTATAGGGCAAAAATGGTAAAATGTCACCCAAGAATGTAACAGACGTTTTTTACTAATTTACCTCCCTGTCACCTATGCAGAGCAGGGGTATGTATAGGGCAAAAATGGTAAAATGTCACCCAAGAATGTAACAGACAATTCTTATAAATTTACCTCCCTGTCACCTATTGTATATGGTTTGTATATGGCAAAACTGGGTTAATTTCACCCAAGAATGTAACAGACAATTTTTAGAAATTTACCTCCCTGTCGCCCATGCAGAGCAGGGAGTTTGCATACAGCAAAACTGGGTTAATGTCACCCAAGAATGTAACAGATGATTTTTACAAATTTACCTCCCTGTCACCTATGCAGAGCCGGAGTTTTTATACGGCAAAAATGGTAAAATGTCAAGTTTGTGTTGACGTCACTGATTATTTTGCCCTTTCTCTGATCTATCAGAACAATAACCCCCAAAATACTGATCCTATCTGTTGAGTATCTGCCTTCACTCAGTCAGCATTTGGTCAGTAATCCATATGTGGATCCAAAACATAGATGACACAGGAATGAGGAGACCAGAGAGTGGCCCGATGACAGTGTGGAGGTGGCGGCAGCATCAGGAGGACACAGAATGGCACAATGACAGAGTGTAGAGGTGACAGCAGCAGCATCAGCAGGAGTCAACAGGGTGGCATAATGACAGTGTGGAGGTGGCAGCAGCAGCATCAGGAGGCTACAGAGTGGCAAGGTGACATAGTGTGGAGGTGGCAGCAGCATCAGGAGACCACAGAGTGACCCGGTGACAAAGGGGGAAGGTGGGTAGCAATATCAGTACCAGCTGAAGATGGGTGAAAGAAGGAGCACTTGGCATCATATGTGTGGCATCAGGCGGGTGGCAGCGTCAGAATAGTAGCTGAGGCAGGTAGCCGGAAGAAACCAGTCTCTTTTGTCAAAGTGTTGCTGTGGCACCATGTATGATCTAGTCTGATGCATCAGGAATTGGTGGGTGGAAATCCTGGCTGATCCACACCTGATTCATCTTGACAAAGGTCAGTCTCTCCACAGGCGAGTTCTTCTTGGGGTAACCGCCGCACTAAACACCCTCTCTGATGCCACAATACTGGCCGGACAGGACAGCAAAAAAGGCTGTAATTTTCTCACTTCAACACACAACGGCTAATAAGCCCTTTCCCCCCACTAATACACACCAAAAAAGGCTTTAGAACATATCCGCTGAACGGAAATACATATATTTTTTTGCCACTAATACATGCCAAAAAGAGCTTTAGAACATAAAACTGCACCTCTGAACGGCAAATAGGCCCTTATTTCTGTCCACTTATACACGACAAAAAAAGGCTTTAGAATATATAACTACACCACTGAGCGGCAATTATACTTTTTTTCCCCCACTTATACACAACACAAAAGGCTGTAGAACATATAACTGCACTGCTGAATGGCAAATATATGTTTCTTTTTTACACACTGAACGGCCAATATATTTTTCTTTTTTCCACTTATACACACCACAAAAGACTTTAGAACA
Source organism: Bufotes viridis (assembly GCA_033119425.1). Lineage (NCBI taxonomy): Eukaryota > Metazoa > Chordata > Amphibia > Anura > Bufonidae > Bufotes > Bufotes viridis. The sequence continues at coordinate 237,306,040 of CM065590.1, forward strand.
TATAACTGCACCACTGAACAACAAATATATTTTTCTTTTGCCACTAATACACTACAAAAAGGGCTTTCGAACATATAACTGCACCGCTGAACGGTAAATGGGCCCTTATTTTTGTCCACTTATACACGACACAAAAGGCTTTAAAATATATAACTGCTCCGCTGATCGGCAAATATATTTTAATTTTTTCCACTTATACACGACACAAAAGGTTTTAGAATATTGTAAGAGGGCGCAAGGTGCCGTCATGGACGGAAGATACGTGTCACCGAGGTTCCTGGCCTCGGTGAGGTGAGAGCCGGGTTTTATGTGTCAGCAGCAGCTAGTGCTGCTTGACATTGATAGTTAGTTTGGCTGCAAAGCCAATCCGGGCCGGCTCTTACTGGGAGTAGGCAAAGAGTTGGGTGGGTGCCTACTCCCCACGGTCCAGGCCGGACTTTGCGGGGCTTTTTAAAGGCAGCCACATCAGCAGGTGTGGCTGTGATTATCCTGGAGCTGCTGCTAGTGTTGTGTTGCTCTCTGGGCTGGAAGGATGAGCCCAGCAAGGAGTCGTGCAGTCGTCCTGGAAGCCTGAAGGTGGATTATCCTGCGGCTGGGCCGACCGCCAGGTGCGAACGCGCACCTAAACATCTCACAGGTGATTGAACCTGGTTTTGGACTCTTTGGTTTTGCTTTTTGTGTTTGCTGAGTGTGAATTAACACCAAGAGACTGTTTATCGTTTATTGTGTGCAAGTGTGAATAAAACACTGTTTATTGCACTTTCTGGACTTCTTGTTTTGCCTCTGTACTGCACCCGCACTGCTATCTACCAGAGCGACTCCCCACATTTGGTGTCGGATGCGGGCATGCGCAGTGAGGCTGGCGTAAACGCCGAAGTTTTTCCAAAGTGAATGTCATATGTCAAGCCGGCAAGGTTGCAACACGTGAACTCTGACAAGATGGAGGCAGTTGTAAAGGCTCTCGTGGAGGCCAATTTACAGCAGCGGGAGGCCAACAAGCAGCAGCAGGAGACAAACCAGCTGCTGTTGCAACATGTAATGGCTTTGCAAGCGACTGGAGCCTCTCACCGTGCCCATGATGCCCGGAAAGCGGTCCGTGCAGCAATTCCCAAGATGACCCCGAGGATGATGCCGAGACCTACCTGGCAGTCTTCGAAAAAGTGGCCGTGAGGGAGAAGCTGCCCCGTGACCAGTGGGCTGAGGTGGTCGCTCCGTTCCTGGCTTCCAGACCCCAGCAGGTGTTTTTCGACTTGTCGGACGACCAAGCGGCCGATTATGACACTGTGAAAGGAGAGATCCTAGCCAGACTGGGGGTGAACGTGCTGGTCCGCGCTCAAAGAGTCCACCAGTGGGACTTTAAAACGACTGAACCTGCTAGGCCGCAGTACTACGATCTGCTGCACAGGCTGCAAAAGTGGCTGCAGCCTGATCTACTAAGTCCCACTGCCATGCTGGATCGACTGTTGGCGGACATCTTTTGGAGGGCCCTGCCTTATCCCCTCCAGCACTGGGTCGGCCAGGCGTCTCCGGTAAGTGCCCTGGAGATGGTCGACCTGGTAGAGCGTTACGAGGCCACCAGAAACCTGCAGGGGAGTCTTGCTGGGAAGGGGCCAGTCAAACCCCGGAGGCCTCCACCCCAGTTCCGACGACCGGCGACAGAGAGACCTGCACGGAATGTATCCCCTGCGGATCCGCCTCCCGCGGTATGCTGGAGGTGTCAGGAGCCAGGCCACATCAGGGCCGACTGTCCGCATCAGGGTGAGCCGATGGATGTGAATCCACGGGTATCGCCACTCCCTGTATGCACGGAAGCTGTGTGCAACTGGCACCCGTGAGGGGCAGGACAATAACCACCTGTGTCAGGTAGAGGTGGGAGATTCTCTGGCGGTGGCCCTGCTGGACTCCGGGAGTTTAGTCTCCTGGTAAGAGCTGCCCTAATACGGCCTGCGGAGTATACCGGCCGTAAAGTCGGGGTCCTATGCATCCACGGAGACTTAAAAGACTACCCCACTGCATTAGTGACATTGTCCACAGCTGCTGGTAAGTGGACCCACGAGGTGGCTGTCGCTACCAAACTCCCACATGAACTGATACTTGGGAGGGACTTCCCGGTTTCCCGGCGCTGTGGCCGGCTATAAAGGTGTCTGATGGGCCCGAGACAGGGGTAACCCTAGTAGAGTGGCCTGATACCACTGGAAGGCCAGAACCCTGGGAGCCCGAATCTGGAGGGCCAGCGGTAGGGGTGACCACTGCTCCAGCGGTAGGGGGGAGACAACCCCACTGAGTGTAATGGTGGGAGACACGGAGGACTTGCCCCGGGACCTGAGTTGGCAGACCTCAATGTCTCCGGGGAAAATTTTGGGACCGCACAACACCGGGACCAAACCCTAACCAGGGCCTGGGAAAGTGTTGTAATGATTGACGGTAAACCCCAGAAACCTGGGGCTGAATTAATGTTTCCACGATTTATTATTCTTCAGGATATGTTGTATCGGGTGAACCAAATCCGAGGTGAGCCAGTTGAACAGTTGGTGGTGCCCACCGCATATCGCAAGCTTGTTATGGAGCTTGCCCACCAACATGTTCTTGGGGGACACATGGGGTGGCAGAAAACGCAGGACCGCGTACTACAGCGATTTTACTGGCCTGATTTGTTTAAGGAAGTAGAGGAGTTCTGTAAGTCCTGTCCGACCTGTCAGGTAAATAGCCCCCAGCCACATTACAGAAGTCCCCTGGTCCCTCTCCCAATAATTGAGGTCCCATTCGAGCGTATTGCCATGGATCTGGTCGGACCCGCACCGAAGTCTGCTAGGGGTCACCAACATATCCTGGTGATTCTGGACTATGCTACTCGATATCCAGAGGCGGTGCCTCTTCGACACACATCGGCTAGGCTCATAGCAAAGGAGTTAATGGAGATGTTTACCCGGGTGGGCCTACCTAAGGAGGTTCTGACGGACCAAGGGACCCCTTTATGTCTAAGATTATGAGGGAATTATGTAAACTGTTGCATATAAAGAAATTGCGGACGTCCGTTTACCATCCGCAAACGGACGGCCTTGTGGAAAGATTTAACCAAACTTTAAAAAATATGCTAAAAAGGGTGGTGTCCCGAGATGGGAAGGACTGGGATCTGCTTCTGCCCTATCTCATGTTCGCAGTGCGAGAAGTGCCCCAGGCCTCTACTGGGTTCTCACCCTTCGAACTGCTTTATGGCAGACGCCCACGGGGCCTGTTGGACATCGCTAAGGAAGCGTGGGAACAACAGCCCGTCCCCACAAAAGCGTAATTGAATATGTTACCCAGATGCAGGAACGTATGGAGAGGGTGTTACCGCTGGTCCGGGAGCATATGGAGGCAGCACAACAGGCCCAAAGTAGAGTCTATAATCGTCAGGCTCGGGTACGAGACTTTAATCCCGGAGACCGAGTTTTAGTTCTGGTACCCACCCTTGACAGCAAATTTCTAGCTAGGTGGCAGGGGCCCTATGAAGTGCTCGAGAAAGTGGGGGAAGTGAATTGCAAGGTGCACCAGCCAGGGCGGCGGAAGCCGGAGCAGGTGTATCATGTGAATTTGCTGAAGCCATGGAAGGATAGGAACTCGTCCAGCGATGACAGTCCCCGGCCAGGGCTTCTAGGTGAGAAGGATCCAGCCCCTTACCTCGAAGTCCGGGAAGCAGCAGCCACCGTAAAAATTTCAGATAGCCTATCCTCCAAACAGGTCCAGGAAGTTAAGGAGTTCATTAGTCGGAACACGGATGTGTTCTCGGACCTCCCTGGGCGCACATCCCTAATCCAGCATGACATTATCACTGAGCCTCAGGCCAAAGTCCGGTTAAAGCCGTATCGGGTACCCGAGGCTCGGCGACAAGCCATTGTGAAGGAAGTGCAGCTGATGCTCCAGTTAGGTGTCATCGAGGAGTCAAAAGTGATTGGGCCAGTCCGATAGTCTTAATACCCAAGCCGGACGGGACATTGAGGTTCTGTAACGATTTCCGCAAGCTGAATGAGGTGTCCAAGTTTGACGCATATCCCATGCCGAGGGTGGATGAGCTCATTGAAAAATTGGGCCAAGCCAGGTATTTTTCTGTCTTGGACCTCACTAAAGGGTACTGGCAGGTACCCTTAACGGAGGCTGCCAAGGAAAAACTGCTTTTATCACACCGGAGGGGTTGTATCAGTACAAGGTATTACCCTTTGGTCTACATGGCGCCCCGCCACGTTTCAAAGGCTTATGGATATTGTGCTTCGTCCACATCGACGGTACGCCTCAGCGTATCTGGATGATATCATTATCCATAGCACCGACTGGGAGAGTCACCTACCGAAGGTACAGGCCGTAGTGGACTCCCTTAGGAAAGCTGGCTTAACTGCTAACCCAAAAAGTGTGTGATAGGGTTAGAAGAGACCAAATACCTAGGGTATGTCATTGGGCGGGGGTGGTCAAACCTCAGGTAAACAAAATTGAGGCAATTAAGAATTGGCCCCGACCTGTCACTACGCGGCAAGTAAAATCATTCCTGGGCATGGTGGGATACTACATGAGGTTTATTCCCAACTTCGCTACAATTGCTGCTCCATTGACAAGCCTTTTAAAGGGACGCAGGTCAGTGTCGATCCAGTGGAATGAGCAGGCGGATAAGGCTTTCTCTGCTCTGAAGTCGGCCCTGTGTGGGTCCCCGGTTTTGGTGACGCCCGACTTCAAGAGAGAGTTTGTGGTACAGACCGATGCCTCTGAAGTGGGCCTCGGGCTGTACTCTCTCAGGAAATCAATGGGGAGGAGCATCCCGTGGTTTTCCTGAGTCGCAAACTCACCCCAGCCGAAACCAGGTACAGTATAGTGGAGAGAGAGTGCCTGGCCATCAAGTGGGCACTAGAGTCTCTCCGCTATTATCTGCTAGGGAGAAAGTTCCGTCTGGTGACCGACCATTCCCCTCTAAAGTGGATGTGCCAGGCAAAAGACAGGAATGCTCGGGTCACCAGATGGTTCTTGTCCCTGCAGAACTTCAAGTTCACAGTGGAACACAGGGCAGGCCGCTTGCAAGGAAATGCGGATGCACTGTCTCGAGTACAGTGTTTGGCGTGTGTTCACCCTGTCGGGGTTGAACAAAGGGGGAGGTATGTAAGAGGGCGCAAGGTGCCGTCATGGACGGAAGATACGTGTCACCGAGGTTCCTGGCCTCGGTGAGGTGAGAGCCGGGTTTTATGTGTCAGCAGCAGCTAGTGCTGCTTGACATTGATAGTTAGTTTGGCTGCAAAGCCAATCCGGGCCGGCTCTTACTGGGAGTAGGCAAAGAGTTGGGTGGGTGCCTACTCCCCACGGTCCAGGCCGGACTTTGCGGGGCTTTTAAAGGCAGCCACATCAGCAGGTGTGGCTGTGATTATCCTGGAGCTGCTGCTAGTGTTGTGTTGCTCTCTGGGCTGGAAGGATGAGCCCAGCAAGGAGTCGTGCAGTCGTCCTGGAAGCCTGAAGGTGGATTATCCTGCGGCTGGGCCGACCGCCAGGTGCGAACGCGCACCTAAACATCTCACAGGTGATTGAACCTGGTTTTGGACTCTTTGGTTTTGCTTTTTTGTGTTTGCTGAGTGTGAATTAACACCAAGAGACTGTTTATCGTTTATTGTGTGCAAGTGTGAATAAAACACTGTTTATTGCACTTTCTGGACTTCTTTGTTTTGCCTCTGTACTGCACCCGCACTGCTATCTACCAGAGCGACTCCCCACAATATATACAGTTAGGTCCATATATATTTCGACAGAGACAACGTTTTTCTAATTTTTGTTCTGTACATTACCACAATGGATTTTGAACAAAACAATTCAGATGCAGTTAAAGTTCAGACTTTCAGCTTTAATTCAGTGGGTTGAACAAAATGATTGCATAAAAATGTGAGGAACTGAAGCATTTTTTAAACTCAATCGCTTCATTTCAGGTGCTCAAAAGTAATTGGACAAATTAAATAATTGTAAATAAAATGTTAATTTCGAATACTTGGTTGAAAACCCTTTTTTGCAATGACTGTCTTGAACTCATGGACAAGACCAGATGCTGTGTTTCCTCCTTTTTAATGCTCTGCCAGGCCTTTACTGCAGCGGTTTTCAGTTGCTGTTTGTGTGTGGGCCTTTCTGTCTGAAGTTTAGTCTTTAACAAGTGAAATGCATGTTCTATTGGGTTCAGATCAGGTGACTAACTTGGCCATTCAAGAATATTCCACTTCTTTGCTTTAATAAACTCCTGGGTTGCTTTGGCTTTATGTTTTGAGGCATTGTCCATCTGTATTATGAAACGCCGACCATTCAGTTTGGTTGCATTTGGCTGGATTTGAGCACATAGTATGTCTCTGAAACCCCAGAATTCATCTTCTGTCCTGTGTCACATCATCAATAAACACTGGCAGCAATGCATGCCCAAGCCATCACAATGCCTCCGCCGTGTTTTACAGATGATGTGGTATGCTTTGGATCATGAGCTGTACCATGCCTACGCCATACTTTTTTCTTTCCATCATTCTGGTAGAGCTTGATCTTGGTTTTATCTGTCGAAAGAATGTTACTCCAGAAGTGTGCTGGTTTTTTAAGATGGTTTTTAGCAAAGTCCAATCTAGCCTTCTTATTCTTGAACCTTATGAGTGGCTTGCACCGTGCAGTGAACCCTCTGTATTTACTTTCATGCAGTCTTCTCTTTATGGTAGATTTGGATATTGATACGTCTATATCCTGGAGAGTGTTGTTCACTTGGTTGGCTGTTGTGAAGCGTTTTCTCTTCACCATGGTAATTATTCTGTGATCATCCACCACTATCTTCCGTGGGCATCCACGTCTTTTTGCATTGTTGAGGTCACCAGTGCTTTCTTTCTTTCTCAGGATATACCAAACTATAGATTTTGCCACTCCTAATAGTATAGCAATTTCTCGGATGTTTTTTTTTCCCGCAGATGAAGGATGGCTTGTTTTACCTGCATGGAGAGCTCCTTTGACCGCATGTTTACTTCTCAGCAAAATCTTTAAAATGCAAGCACCACACCTCAAATCAACTCCAGGCCTTTTATGTGCTTAATTGAAAATGAAATAATGAAGGAATTGCTCACACCTGCCCATGAACCAGGTTTTGAGTCAATTGTCCAATTGCTTTTGGTCCCTTTAAAAACAGGGTGCCACATGTAAAGAAGCTGAAACTCCTAAACCCTTCATCCAATGTTAATGTGGATACATTCAAATGAAAGCTAAAAGTCTGGACTTTATGTCCATGTCCATTATATAATAATAACTTGAATATGTTTTAGTAAACAGGTAAAAAAAACTAAATTTGTGTCAGTGTCCAAATACATATGAACCGAACTGTAACTTCACCTCTGAATGGCAAATATATTTTTCTTTTTTCCACGCTGAACGGCAAATATATTTTTCTTTTTTCCACTTATACGTGACACAAAAGGCTTTAGAATATATAACTGCACCGCTGATCTGCAAATATATTTTTATTTTCTCCACTTTTACATGACACAAAAGGCTTTAGAATAGAGATGAGCAAATTTTTCAAAAACTCAATTCGCCGGCTCACCAATTTTCAGGGAAAAATTTGGTTCAATCTGAATAAATTTGCATTGAATTACGTTAAAAAAAAGTCTATTTCCTGGCTGCTGAGAGCCTTTATAGTGGTGTAGAACACTGTGCCTTTCAGAAACACGAATAGGGAGTCTGTGGAGCAAAAGCCTTCCCTCAGTCAACATTTGCTCAATAATCCATTAGTCTTGCTACTGCCAAAAGAAAAAAGGCAGGAGTGGATCTAAAACAGAGATGACACGTGAATGGAATATTTGCATGTCTTCTGTGTTTTGTACCCACTCTTGTTTTTGGCTACTAAATCATAAGCCAAATCTGATGGGACCATAAAGGCCTTACAGCTGCTACACAGACAGGATCCGTTGTGTGTCTCATTTTTCCTTCCTTCTGACAGATCAGAAAAAGGGTCAAATAAATGATGTCAGCCAGGCCGAAAGCCAAAATAGTGGTCAAGTCATGAAGTGGAAGAAGCATGAGGAGACCACAGAGTGGCACAATGACCGAGTCTGGAGGTAGCAGCATCAGGAGAAGGCCACCGAGGGGAACAATGACAGAGTCTGGAGTTGGCAGCAGTATAAGGAGTAGTGATGAGCGGCATAGTCAATATTCAAATTTGCGATACTTTGCAAATTTTTTGTCGAATATTCGCCAAAAATTTGCAAATTCGAGACTTCTTGATCGTCAGTCATTATTTACTTGATTGCGAAAATCAGCAATGTAATATGAAACACTAAGGGGTAGGCAACTTTCCTATTGGTTGGTAGGGATGTTGCCAAGTGCCGATATTTGCGATAAATTTGCGATAAATTTGTAATTAGAATATTCAGCGATCAAAACTATTCGCGAATACAAATATATAGCACTATATTCAAAATTTTCACAATTTCTTGGAGTGGCGATATTCGCGCTTAAAATTCGCAATTCAAATATTCGCAGTCAGCACTAATGAGGAGGCCACCGAGTGGCACAATGACCGAGTTGGGGGTGGTGACAGCAGCAGTATCAGGAGGATACCACAGAGTGTCAAGGTGACATAGTGTGGAGATGGCAGCAGCAGCATCAGGATACTACAGAGTGGCAAGGTGACATATTGTGGAAAAGGCAGCAGCATCAGGATACCAAACAGTGGCAAGGTGACATAGTGTGAATATGGCAGCAGCATCAGGATACCACAGAGTGGCAAGGTGACATAGTGTGGAGATGGCAGCAGCAGCATCAGGATACCACAGAGTGGCAAGGTGACAGTGTGGATAAGGCAGCAGTAGCATCAGGATACCACACAGTGGCAAGGTGGCATAGTGTGGATATGGCAGCATCAGCAGCAGCAGGACAAGATGACATAGTGTGGAGATGGCAGCAGGATACCACAAAGAGACACGATTACAGAGTGGGGAAGTGTCTGGCAATATCAGTACCCGCTGATGAAGGTGGGTGAAAGAAGGAGCACTTGGCATCAGATGTGTGGCATCAGCCGGGTGGCAGCATCAGAGTAGTAGTTGAGGCAGGTAGCCAGAAGAAACCAGTCTCTTTTTTTCAAGGATTGGGTGAGGCGGCATGGGTGATCTAATCAGATGCATCAGGAATTGGTGGGTGGAAATCCTGGCTGATCCACGCCTGATTCACCTTGACAAAGGTCAGTTTCTTCACATTTTTGGTGGACAGGCGAGTTCTCCTTGGGGTCACTATGGCCGCCACACTAAACACCCGCTCTGATGCCACACTACTGGCTGGGCAGGACAGCTTTTCAGGGCAAACTCGGCCAGTTGTGGCCACAAATCCAGTTTGGCTTCCCAGTAGTTCAGCGGATATTCATTGTGGGGTGGCAGGGTGCTGTTCAAGTATGCCACCATGTGCTGGTTCAGGTTCTGCTCCAGGTCTACCTGCTGTTGCTGCTGGTGAGTAGTTTCTTCACTATGCGGGTGAAGAAAGCTACTCATCAGCGACTGTAGACTCAGGCTGCTGCTGATAGAGCTGGTACTGCTCCAGCCACCCCACCCCTCCCCAGGAGCCATGGCAGAGTAACGTGAGTGCAGAGGGCCCCCGGTCAGACCTGCGAGAGGATGGACGATGGCACAGATAGGCAGCGGCCAAATGACTACATAGGATGTCTCTGTAGTAGTTCAGTTTGTCCTCCCACTCAATGGGTGTAAAAATGGCCCCATTCTGGACTGGTAGCAAGGGTTCAACAAGGTGGAGAGACAGAAGCCACCCCTCTGCCGAATGGTAACAATTCAGCTGTCAATATGCAAGCAAGTGTGCATGCATCGGGCCATTTGTGCAAGTGACTCGGAGGGACTCCCTGCCTTCATCTCCACTGCATACTGCCACGGTGTGTCTGGGTCCTCTGTCTCATCTTCCTCATCGCCCTGTAGCAACTCTTGCTGCTCCTGCTCCTCCTCTACTGTCAGCTGAGTAGAAAAAGCACCCATTTCACTACACATTGCCTATGCACCAATGTTCTCCTCCCCTTCCAGTTCAGCCCCCAAAGTGCTCATGTGACCGTGAGATCTAGGCACCATGTCTCCATTCCCCTGACCAGCCATTGTTACCACCATCTGTTCCAGGACATGAAGCAGTAGAAAGATGTCATTCAACCAGTAGTCCTGGCAACTGACAAATAACGTGGCATCCTCAAAGTGCCTGAGCAAACGGCAGGTGTCACACATGAGCTGCTACTGGCTGATATCGAAGTTACACAGGGGAGTATTCCTATCCGCTGTAATCATCAAGAAATTGTTGATTTCCTTTCTCTGTCAGTATAGTCGGTCTAACATATGGAGGGTTGAATTCCAACGGGTGGAAACGTCGCATATCAGCCTATGTTGGGGGATGCCATTCTGCCGCTGCAGCTCAAGGGAGTGCTTTGTGGTGTGCGAGTGGCTGAAGTGCATGCAAAGTTTCCTGGCCATTTTTAGGATGTCTTGCAGATGGATGGAAGACTTCAGGAACCGCTTGACAACCAGATTGAACACGTGTGCCATGCAGGGCGCATGGCTCAGCCTTCCTTGATGCAGCGCCGACGCAAGGTTCTTCCCGTTGTCGGTCTCCATGGTTCCGATTTTCAGTTGTCGGGGAGAAAACCAGGATTCGATTTCTTGACAAAGGACACAGAGCAGTTCCTTCCCTGTATGGCTCCGTTCGTGCATGCATACTGCTGTCTCTTGGCAATTGCTTTGGTGATCGATTGCTGATGGAGGAGGAGGAGCAGGAGCAGAAGCATCTGGACCCGCAGAAGATAGCAATGACAGAAAGCTCTCTTTGGATGAGGTGGTAGAGCCTTGTGGCGACAGGCTGGACCATCGAATCCGAGCCACGGTTCTCCCAGGCCACTGTATGGTGACACTGCATATAGTGACGCAGGGCCGTAGTGCCAACATTGGCACCCTGGCCACGCTTCACCTTCTGCCCACAGATTCAACATATTTGTTCACCTCCTCTGGCGACTTAAGAAAAAACTGCCACACCGCCGAGTAAGTGATTTTCCCCCCAACAGTCTGCAGTGACTAACTGCTACTGCTGCTGCCTCTGTGAACCCCTGCACCACTACTTCCCGGGCAGGTAGGCTGCGGCAAAGCAGGTGGTCTACCCCGGGCACGTTTGGCTCTCGACCTCTCACTGCTGCCACCTTGCTGGCTCCGCCCCTGCCTCACGGGCAAGCTGCCACCCTCTTTTCCTGATGATGATGATGAAGCCCCTTCTGCACCCAGCTCTCAAGTGTGATCGGCTTCATCATCAAGTATTGTCTGCATGTCACTGATGTCCTCCTCAACAGTTTCTGGGTCAGGAGTGTGATCGCTCGCAACACCACCCACACCACTCTCGTAATCACTACTTGACCACCTAGCGGAGGAAGCTGTGGATGTCTCCACCAGATCTTGGCTAGGCAGTAGCTGCTGACTGTCCTCTAGTAGCTTGACCTCACTGTATAGTGGAGCTGATCCCACAGCATACAATACTTCTGTGGCTGAGGGAACAGCAAAGGACAGAGGCAGGTGGAGCACAGGTGAGAGAACAGGGCCTGCTCCTGGGCCATGACAACTAAGGGTGTCTGACGAACCCACCGACTGTTGGCTGGTAGTGATGAGAGGCATAGGCAATGTTCAAATTCGCAATATTTCACAATTTTGTGGCCAAATATTCGCAATAGATTTGTGATTGTGGAAATCTGTGATGTTTTATGTGCATATTGCATACACAATTTCATTACTTATAACATTATATAAACAGATAATCACACATAGGCTGTATGCCAAAAAGTCAGGTATGTTCAAGCCAACAACCTATCCATGAGAGAGGTACAGTCAGGATACCTTACAATAGCTGCTTTGTGCATTATAAGACATTCAAAACCAATTTTTTTTTCTTAGGACGAGAATGTTTATGATCAATTTATCAATCTCTCACAAACGTTCCATGCCATCATCATCAGACTTTATTACATATCTTCTTCAAGTTGCTAACTTTACATAGTCAATAGCAATGCTATCCTATGACCAATCCACCAGATCTATCCATCTTTTCACCTTCCATATTCCTTCTGCATCTACAGCCCCTAATACCACCCTTTCACACTTAACTCTTTACTTCTAAACACATATACATTCCTCACATCCCATAATACTTCCTTCAAACACGCCATAAACAGCTACAGCACTCTTTCACCTCAATACCCTAACCCAAACATCATTATCTCAAAGGTCAAACACATCACTCCAGTCAATTCTTTACATAACTTTCCTAACTTCTTAATTACTTCTCTAGCGAACAAACAATTCCAAAAAAGATGTACTATATTCTCCTTCCCTCTACATTCATGCCTTGGACAATCCTCGCTCCTTACTAGTCTTCTCTTCTTCTGGAATTCTCTCACTTGTAGTACTCCATGTAACGTCTGCCACACTTTCTCACTCTGCCTATGTCTCATACCATTCATTCTCACCTTTTTCCATACCTTCTTCACATCACATTCTCTCACCATATTTATATCACTTTCAATCTGTTTTCCCTCAATCATTCTTGTCACTAATTTTTTATCCTTTAACACACTAACCTCCTCGTCACACAGCTCATACTTTGCCAGAAACTTCAAAACCCATACATACCATTTAGGACTTTCAAAAACAATTGGCTTACGCAAGTCTGTTTCACCCCACTGTAATCTAAACAAATAATTCCCAAATAAATATCTGCACATACAAGCATACTTACTATCCTTCTCAATAGCTCTCAGAATAATACTTATTATATTCACACCAAAAAAAAAATTCTAAACCTCCCCTCTCTGTCTTCTTCGCTAAGACTTCTCTCCTAGCTCTCTCTGACCTAAAATTCCAAAAAAAGACAAACAATATCCGATTTAGCTGTCTCATGCACGTATATCCTGGAGAAAAAAAATATGCTATGTACAATAAATTGGCAACACTACACTCTTAATTACTAAAATATTCCCAAAAAAGGACAAACTACACATTTTCCAAAAGTTTAGTTTTTCTCTACTCTTTCCATCACATCATTCCAACTTTCTTTCCCATCAAGGCATCCTGTAAATTCCACCCCAAGCACCTTAATTGGTCCAGTCACCACATTCACACCTGTATCAACACTCAAGTTCCTACCTCCAAAACTTTTACACTCACTTTTATCCCAATTCACTCTGAAAGCCAATGCTCCACAAAAAATAGAAACTAATAACTCTTCAAATAGCACATTCAGAATCACATAAAACACATATATCATCCATATAACTACTCATTTTCCATTCTCTACCTCCACCACCTGGTACCTGTACTCCTCTACATACTTTATCTTTACTTATCAGCCCCCAAAAGGCTCAATCGCACAAATGAAAGCCACTGGGGAAGTGGACATCCCTTCCGTACTCCTGAAAGGACCTGCACACTTCTACTTACATTCCCATTCAACAACACACTACTATATATTCCTTCATACAAGCTTCTCACTCTCCAAACAAAATCTGAAGGAAAACCTAGTCTTAATAACACACTAAACAAAAATTTATGTGATAGTCTATTGAACGCTTTCTCAAAGTCAAGACTCAGCACATATATTCCACTTTTCCGACTTTCCGACACACAGATGAAAGAAAAATCAAAATTTTTTCCTAAAAATGGTGACAACGAATGTATTGAGGCATTCAAAAGGGGGGTGTTGAAAGGGCTGGAGGAACTAGATAATAAAAATATACAGAGTGTCATGCCTTTTCATAGGTATATATATATATTGATATCCATTTGTTGTAGTCAAGATGGAAGCTCATTGCCTTTAAGAGACAGGCTAAGCTAAAGTTTGTTCGTTACAGAAAAACATTACATGTTTCAAGGTTCATCCTGGCAGATGTATGCCTATCTAAGGGAGTAATGTCACCTTGTCCTAGGCTCTGCACCGGGATGGGGGATGCTTCCTGGCATGCCTCTATAATGAGGGTTACTAACAAAGCAAACATATAATCCTATTATTTTATGTGTTGATTATATTTAGTTTTTCACATAAGTCAATCGATATATCACATACGTATTGTTTTATATTGCTACACATATATTGCTTACACATTACACATTATCATTGTGTATTAGCATATATATATATATATATATATATATATATATATATGTATGTATCCTGTGTGTGTATCACTAGAAGCGTATACTCCTGGGAGTATAAAAGAAAATATTCTAAATTGGATTCCTATAATGAGGAGTTACTCAGAGAAGTTGTGCTGTTTTCATAGTCGAAGCATCCGTGAGACCCAAAACCCACACTTTTGTTTTATGAAAACAATCGGACTAGTTTATGGGAATCTGGGTTTTAATTGCTTCAAGTGTAGGGGGTACACATCCCTTCTGACGTATGTCCCAGGTGCTGCATGTTTAACAAATAACATGGAGTCAGATTTTATAAAGTTAACTCTTAAAAGCTTCACATTTATAGCTTATACAACATTGCCGCCTAGGTATCGGCAGGTAACATAACACGTTCACCACAAAATATTTTGGGTAATGTATGATCTCATAGTATCATTACCATATGTGCACACCCCTGGTTTGGTTGGAAGACCGTTATCTAAAAGGGTGTATGCTTTTGATAAGTCTGTGAATATTAATCATAGACGGTATGAGAGGGAGGGCCAGAGAAAAGAAAAAACTACAATCAAAGGATTAAACAGACACGTGGATTTGACCCGAGATCCCGGGAACCCTCTGGAGAGCTGACCGTCCCTCCGGAGCCCTACTCACCTTTTGACCCTTGGTAACGTATATCTTGCTTATTGCTTGCGGTATTGATAAGTTACTTAGCCCGGTATATAGTCAAAGATCCCCAATTGTGGATCTGTAATTGATAAGGCTCCTAATCAAGTCTGATCATTCCCTTAACAAAGATGCATATTGGTAATGGAGCATCAGACATTGATACCTAGTCCTTGGGAACTTTGTTATTCCCTAGCCTGATACCGAGCTGGTAAAATTTATAGTGCCGCCATATACCTCAATTGGTTAAAAGGTGATAGAAAGGGGTACTTTTCTTTAATTTGGATTGTTGCATATCATTGCATTGATTGGCGATATTCAGTATTGTTTGAAGGTAGTGGTATTATATTGCATTATCTATCTTTGTATAGGTTGTATCTTTGGTTTTGTATCTAGCACTTACTGTATGTATAATAAACTCACATATATTTTTGCATAGATGATGGTACCTTGTTTCCTTTCTAATTGCACAAAATAATTAAGGTTCTCGCAAACGAGCTGAGAGGTTATTATGTCGCCCTCTCCTCAATAGGATCAATAACTTTGGTATTTTTCCCTTTGATCCTTTCTTTTGTTTTGTTTTTTGTATATAAAGCATTTTTGCGCTTTATACCCGCGACAAGAGAAATTTGAGCAAAGAAGAGAGAGATGCCCTAAAAAACCTAGAAGAGAATGTGAATCTAGTAGTGAAATCCGCGGACAAAGGGGGGGGGGGTGGTGCTAATGAACAAGGGGGATTATGACAAGGAAATGAAGAGATTGGTATCAGATGAGGTGACATATCAGAGATTGAGTAAAGACCCAACTAGAGAGTATAAAGAAGAATTGGATAAAATATTAAAAAGAGGTCTGGAGAAGGGTATCTTGAATAAAAAGGAATTTGACTATTTAACTGTGGCTCATCCCATATTACCCGTGATTTATCACCTACCTAAAGTCCATAAAAGGTTAGTCGATCCTTTCTTTTGTTTTTGTTTTTGTATATAAAGCATTTTTGCGCTTTATACCCGCGACATAATGGAGGTTCCACCGAGATGTCGAGTTAACTTTTGATTATTTGTGCAAATAGTGAAAGTTTCCACATTTCCTTGGCTAGCCAGATTGTTGTTATTATCTGTGTATTGATTATTGATCAAGAAACATGAGTACAGCAGGCAGTGATGCGGGTGATGGCCATGCTACAACAGATAGTTCATCTTACCCGGAGCAGTTAATCCAAAAGATTATAAAATATATTTATTCCCGGTTTAAAGTGGACAAGGAAATGAGTGAATGGATTAATGAGATACAGATGAGAGCTCAGGAAGAACGTAGTGATGTGTGGAAGTCAGGTGGCATGGTTGAAAGATACCTGACATATATGGATCTCGCAACCGATAATTCCAAAAGGGACCAATACCTATTGTATGCATTGCCACCTGTTTTATATGCACTATTGGCTGTCAGTTCTCTTTCAGAAAAGAGACATGAGACCATAACGGGAACAAAGTCTCATATAATCCAGCTAGAAGTAGAACTAAAGTCTGCAGAGGACACGATCAAGGACTTAAAATACAACCTTGATCACAGTCATGATGCGTATCAAAAAGCAAAACGCGATTTAGAAGAGTTACATCTCCGGTATTCAAAAATTCAGCAAACAGGCGAATCAGCCCATAATGTAGTCGATGCTGAAAGGGATCCGCCTAATGCTGCAGGATCTTCTGACCCTCCATTTCTTATGCCCCAGCATATAGACATGTCATCGCATGCTCTTAAAGCAGACTCCATCCAAGACCCCAAGCCACCTGTAAGTGATGGCATGATCACACAGGAGGCATTAACCCAGTTAAGTAGGGCTTTCCAGACTGTAACAGCCCTACTAGGCACCAGCAACACGGAAGCCCCTAGAACTGTGTCTCCACATATTCCCCTGAAGAGAGACATTAGGGTTAAATCACCTGTGCTAAGTGTGTCTGATGGAAGCGATCGCAGTGTATGTGATACTGACAGTGATGTGGAGAAGCATGAGACTTACTCCCTGCCGAGCAGGTATGAGTCTGCCCTCAGGAGGGACAGAGGTCCCAGGCGACCATCATATGCCGAGGTGGTCTCTAGAGGGAAAAATCCTCAGTGTTCAGAAAAGGATCAGAGCTCCTCAAGTATCATTAAATTTCTAAATGCCACTGTGCCTAAATTTTCCAAAAAGGGTTCATTGCAAATTGCAAATCATTTGGAGCTGTATGAATCCACTATGGATTCATTAAAGTTGTACTCTGATGCTGACAGGATCAGATTCCTGCCATGGGCATTTGAAGATAGATATCGCCACTACTTTATTTCCTTTAGGGACAGAGGGATTCAGAGCTGGCAAGATGTCGCTCATGAGGTTAAATTGGAATTTGGGTCGTACCGAACCATTATTGCTGCAAAACGTGACATTTATAATCTCACATGCAGGCCCAATCAACACCACCGAGAGTTCCTCTCCATCCTTAAAAATACCTATGGATTAGCATATACTGTAGGTCCCCAAATTGGGAATCTGAAGAGTTTAAACAGCTGTTCTATGATGCTATGCCAACCCAGATCAAACTTAGCCTAGCTAGTGATTTTGATCTTGAAGCTCCCTTGGACAGGCTGGTGACGGCTGCCACCTCACTATACAATATTAGTGAATGTCATGCTACAGGTGAGAGGAGATACAAAAAGTCCCCAGAACAAAGCGTGGCAGAGGTTAAGGTGAACCCCAAATTGGGATTCGAAACGCAGCCACGCAAGTTTCCTCAGTCTACAGGACCTGTTCCCCAGACCCAGAGACAGAAGGTAGGACCCAAACAGTCAGAGCCCCGTAACTCCAAAGGATCAGAGGGGGATAACCCTGGTGCTGCAAGGTCTAACTACCGTCCGTATTACAATAGGAGTCCCCAAGGATACAGGCGCTGGAATCACAAGCCCAGACAACAAAGGGAATGTAAGTCTGAACCCTCTACTCCCCCCAGGAGTAGGTCACCCGCCAATAATAATAAGGGTGCACCACAAGACCAAAATGGACGCAGACCAAATAGTCGACTTGATCAGTTGGCAGATCAAGTGGCCAAACTAAGTGATGCTGTGAGTAAGTTGTCCCAAGGCTCCTCAGGAAAACAACCTGAGTTTTTTTTAGGGCCAGTTCTAGGTCCCAGCTCAGCCCCATAAAGCAGGCAGAGCAGGGTCAGACCCAGGGCCAATGCAAGGTTACTGAGACGGTTATGGAAAAATCTAAGGTGGTCACCGGGGTGAAAAGTTAACGTACGAATTATTACGGGACTATGCTTATTGGCCACATATGTTACAAGATGTTCGCACATATTGTCAAGGATGTCTAATCTGCCCTCAATTTCAACCGCAAGCACCCACTCACCGGGCACCGCTTATGAAAAGGGGGATGTCCATGCCATGGTCTGACATCCAGATCGACTTCATCGGACCAGTAACAACTTCATCAAAAGGCAATAGATACATGCTAACCGTAACTTGTCTATTTACAAAATGGGTGGAATGTCTGCCTTGCAAATCATGCAGCTCAAGTGTATGTGCCTCTCTACTCATTAACCACGTATTTTCCAGGTTTGGTCTTCCCCAACGCATCGAGTCTGATCGTGGGAGTCATTTCAATAGTGAGGTTATGCCAAAGATGTGGGAGATACTGGGAGTAAAGAGGAAACTTCATATAGCTTACCGGCCAGCCTCTAGTGGTGGAGTGGAGCGCTACAACCAGACCATTGTCAATATTTTAAAGAAGTTTGTCAACGAATCCGGTAAGGACTGGGATGTCAAACTGCCTTTGGTCCTGATGGCCATCCGGGCCACCCCGAGCACAGCAACCAGACTTTCTCCCTTTGAAATGCTTACGGGCAGGAAGATGGTGCTACCCCAGCATTTACTCTACCGGACAACGGACTACAACTTGATAAACGCTTCAACTTCTCATCAATATATGGAAAACTTACACAAGCATCTTCAACACGCTTTTGCGTTTGCCCAAAGGAACATGGAAAAAGCAGCAGTGGGCATTAAAACTTACTACGATCTAAGGACGACTCAGAAGGAATATCAAATTTCCGATCAGGTCTATCTGTATAATTTTGCCCGGGATCAGGTGAAGGAAAGGAAATTTTTGCCTTCTTGGAAAGGACCATACGTCGTCATTGACAAATTGTCACCTGTGGTCTACAAAATCAAAATTCCTAAGGGGGATGAGTTTGTGGAGAAATGGGTGCATATTAATCAATTACGAGTTTGTCATCCTAGCTCACGACTTCGTGAAATAGAAGGAGTTGGATGAAGAGAGGTGAAGAGATATTGAGGTTCCAGCTAAAGACGGAAACCCAGGATGGGTATTGTATAAACAAACAAGTGTACTAACCTATCCTCATGTGTGTTTCCTATGTAACTAACTATCTCTACTCACTTCTGAATGAGAACTTGTTCTGTTCAACAAAAGGACCAATATCAATTGAGGTATATGGTAAGATAAACTCTTTTCTTGCAGAATGAAAGGTGGAAAATGTGTATATTTATATTTGTCATACAATATTTTGTAGGCAAGATGACGTCGAGAGTTATTGCTGTTGTCTACGCCATTCTGATCTTGGGGAAGGAGTTCCACGCTGAGCTGATTGCTGTACCAGGCCCTTCATCCGGGATTATGCTGCAGGATACTGCGGGGTTCATCTTGACGAACAAGAGGGTCCTGTCCCAGAAGATCTACATCAGTCTGGATCCACGCACCTTCGTTGAAAGACAGTTCAACATATCCGAGATCCTAACACCGGAGATTCGCTCATGGTATCAAACGCATATCGGTTATTCCCGAGAACGGATTACACAGATCCTGGAACAGGCGAGAAAGACCCTGCCAAAGGCCAAAGCGATTTGTTTCTGCGATTGTCGCTGCCATCATCTTTGGCGTTGTGGGTGCTGTTATTGCCACCGGTGTAACAATTGCCAATTCCATTTCCATTAAGACATTAGAACCTGAGATTGGTTCACTGAAAAGGAACTTGCTAAGTATTCATGCAAAGATGGAAAATCAAGAGAAACATTTGTCGGACTTATGATCCTTGAAGGATCCTTGAGGGGTCTGTATGAAAAGCCCTCTTGGACATTCCAACCTAATCCAATTGACTGTGTTGGTTTAGGCTGTAATGAAGGGGAATTTGTCATGCCTTTTCATAGGTATATATATATATTGATATCCATTTGTTGTAGTCAAGATGGAAGCTCATTGCCTTTAAGAGACAGGCTAAGCTAAAGTTTGTTCGTTACAGAAAAACATTACATGTTTCAAGGTTCATCCTGGCAGATGTATGCCTATCTAAGGGAGTAATGTCACCTTGTCCTAGGCTCTGCACCGGGATGGGGATGCTTCCTGGCATGCCTCTATAATGAGGGTTACTAACAAAGCAAACATATAATCCTATTATTTTATGTGTTGATTATATTTAGTTTTTCACATAAGTCAATCGATATATCACATACGTATTGTTTTATATTGCTACACATATATTGCTTACACATTACACATTATCATTGTGTATTAGCATATATATATATATATATGTATGTATCCTGTGTGTGTATCACTAGAAGCGTATACTCCTGGGAGTATAAAAGAAAATATTCTAAATTGGATTCCTATAATGAGGAGTTACTCAGAGAAGTTGTGCTGTTTTCATAGTCGAAGCATCCGTGAGACCCAAAACCCACACATTTGTTTTATGAAAACAATCGGACTAGTTTATGGGAATCTGGGTTTTAATTGCTTCAAGTGTAGGGGGTACACATCCCTTCTGACGTATGTCCCAGGTGCTGCATGTTTAACAAATAACATGGAGTCAGATTTTATAAAGTTAACTCTTAAAAGCTTCACATTTATAGCTTATACAACATTGCCGCCTAGGTATCGGCAGGTAACATAACACGTTCACCACAAAATATTTTGGGTAATGTATGATCTCATAGTATCATTACCATATGTGCACACCCCTGGTTTGGTTGGAAGACCGTTATCTAAAAGGGTGTATGCTTTTGATAAGTCTGTGAATATTAATCATAGACGGTATGAGAGGGAGGGCCAGAGAAAAGAAAAAACTACAATCAAAGGATTAAACAGACACGTGGATTTGACCCGAGATCCCGGGAACCCTCTGGAGAGCTGACCGTCCCTCCGGAGCCCTACTCACCTTTTGACCCTTGGTAACGTATATCTTGCTTATTGCTTGCGGTATTGATAAGTTACTTAGCCCGGTATATAGTCAAAGATCCCCAATTGTGGATCTGTAATTGATAAGGCTCCTAATCAAGTCTGATCATTCCCTTAACAAAGATGCATATTGGTAATGGAGCATCAGACATTGATACCTAGTCCTTGGGAACTTTGTTATTCCCTAGCCTGATACCGAGCTGGTAAAATTTATAGTGCCGCCATATACCTCAATTGGTTAAAAGGTGATAGAAAGGGGTACTTTTCTTTAATTTGGATTGTTGCATATCATTGCATTGATTGGCGATATTCAGTATTGTTTGAAGGTAGTGGTATTATATTGCATTATCTATCTTTGTATTGGTTGTATCTTTGGTTTTGTATCTAGCACTTATGTATAATAAACTCACATATATTTTTGCATAGATGATGTAACATAGTAACATAGTATATAAGACCGAAAAAAGACATTTGTCCATCCAGTTCGGCCTGTTTCCTACAAGTTGATCCAGAGGAAGGCAAAAAAAACCCTGTGAGGCAGAAGCCAATTTTCCTCACTTAAGGGGAAAAAAAAATTCCTTCCCGACTCCAATCAGGCAATCAGAATAACTCCCTGGATCAACGACCCACCTCTAGTAGCTATAGCCTGTAATATTATTACACTCCAGAAATAAATCCAGTCCCCTCTTGAATTCCTTTATTGTACTCACCATCACCACCTCCTCAGGCAGAGAGTTCCATAGTCTCACTGCTCTTACAGTGAAGAATCCTCTTCTATGTTTGTGTACAAACCTTCTTTCCTCCAGACGCAGAGGATGTCCCCTTGTCACAGTCACAGTCCTGGGGATAAATAGATGATGGGACAGATCTCTGTACTGACCCCTGATATATTTATACATAGTTATTAGATCTCCCCTCAGTCGTCTTTTTTCTAAAGTGAATAACCCTAATTTTGATAACCTTTCAGGGTACTGTAGATCCCTCATTCCAGTTATTACTTTAGTTGCCCTCCTCTGAACCCTCTCCAGCTCTGCTATGTCTGTCTTGTTCACAGGAGCCCAGAACTGTACACAGTACTCCATGTGTGGTCTAACCAGGTACCTTGTTTCCTTTCTAATTGCACAAAATAATTAAGGTTCTCGCAAACGAGCTGAGAGGTTATTATGTCGCCCTCTCCTCAATAGGATCAATAACTTTGGTATTTTTCCCTTTGATCCTTTCTTTTGTTTTTTTTTTTGTATATAAAGCATTTTTGCGCTTTATACCCGCGACAAGAGAAATTTGAGCAAAGAAGAGAGAGATGCCCTAAAAAACCTAGAAGAGAATGTGAATCTAGTAGTGAAATCCGCGGACAAGGGGGGGGGGGGTGGTGCTAATGAACAAGGGGGATTATGACAAGGAAATGAAGAGATTGGTATCAGATGAGGTGACATATCAGAGATTGAGTAAAGACCCAACTAGAGAGTATAAAGAAGAATTGGATAAAATATTAAAAAGAGGTCTGGAGAAGGGTATCTTGAATAAAAAGGAATTTGACTATTTAACTGTGGCTCATCCCATATTACCCGTGATTTATCACCTACCTAAAGTCCATAAAAGGTTAGTCGATCCACCGGGACGCCCAATCGTCTCGGGGATCGGCTCCCTAACCTGTAGAGTAACCCAGTACATCGACTATTTTCTCCAGACGTATGCGATTCAGAACGCCTCACACTTGAGGGACACCGACAGTATTATACAGATTATCAAGGGGTTGGGCCCATGCAAGGAAAATCTCTGGATGGCTACCGTTGATGTATTATCGCTGTACACCATCATCCCTAAATCCTTGGGTTTGAAGGCAGTTGAAAAGAGATTATATGGAGATGACACTATGACAAAGATACAGGCGGAGTTCATCATTGAGTGCCTCACATACTGCTTAGAGAGAAATTATTTTTGGTATGATGATACCTTCTTCCTGCAGCTGCTAGATGGCGATGGGGGCGAAATTCGCCCCAGTTTCGCAAATATTTTTATAGGGTACTGGAGGAGACAGTCATCGCCCTAGTTGGGAGTACCTTCTCCGGGGGCACCTTGACCCTCTGGAGAAGGTACATCGATGACTGTTTTCTCCTTTGGGAAGGAGAGGGGGAGGCCCTAAAGGATTTCATTACAAATTTAAATTCAGAAGAGTGGAATCTAAAATTCACTGGCGAAACCAGTAGGGATTCAGTAGTCTTCCTGGATCTGTGTGTGGAGAGAAAGGAAGGACGCCTCATAACCAAAACACACTTTAAACAGACTGACGTGAATTCATACATTGATACCAGGAGCTGTCACTTTGGACCATGGCTTAAGAAAATCCCAAAGGGGCAGTTCCAGAGATTCTCTCGCAATTGTATGAATGATGGGGATTATGAGAATCAAAGTCTTGCACTAAAATCCCAGTTTAGGGAGAAGGGGTATGAGGAGAAGTGTTTAGAGGAATCCAGAATATCAGTAAAAGCAATGAGGATAGAAATGGGAGAGGGGAATAGGGAAAAAGAAAAAGAAAGAAAAGATTTTCGCTTCACCTTCCTCACTGGTTTTAATGCTAAAGCAGGAATATTAAAAATATAATAAAACAGAACTGGAAAGTATTGAAGAATGATCCAATTATTGGTACCGTGATACCTGCAGCCCCAGATATTGTATATAAAAAGCACCCAATATAAAGAACAAGTTGGATCCGAGCGCAATACCCCTGTGGTGAATAAAATGAAGGAAAAAGAAGGGAAATTCACCTTGTGGGGGTTTTGCGGTCCTTGTAGAAATCGAGACTATAAAGAAAAGAAAATTAGTGCTGAAATCATCACTTCATGTAGCAATGGACGAACATTTAAAATCAGGGGAGAGTGCATGTGTGACAAAGAAAATGTCATATACGTACTAGAGTGTCCATGTCGGATACAATATGTAGGAAGAACGACGAGAAAACTTAAAATAAGGGTACAAGAACATATCTGGAACATAAGGAAAGGATTAATGACACATAGCGTGTCGGCCCATTTTAAGATGCAGCACAACAAAAACCCGAAGGGGTTATGATTTGTAGGGGTAGAAAGTGTCCGCCCACACTGGCGCGGAGGTGATGCGACGGCTCAGATTAATCATAAGGAGGTGCAATGGATTTATAATCTGGGAACACTGCAGCCAGGGGGACTTAATATTGAATTCGATTTAAAACCCTGCTTGGTGAAATAAGGATCTATTATGCTCTTTGTGAATGGTCAGTAACAACATGTGACTATGATGTAGCAGAGGGGGTGGACACCAGGTGATGATGTTTATCTGAGATTTATGAATGAAGGATAGTAGTGGCTTGCGATCTACTTATGAAAGAAAACAGAGATTTTGAATGCGGGCTATCTGGTCGGATCCTGTTAGAATTAAGGAGACCGCAAAGGTGATGATCAAATGAAGGTGTAATGTATGTGTATGGAAGTATGTGATTATGCACGGGGTGTGTATAAAAAGCACCACCCCGGATATGAGGTAGATTTTCGCCCCAGACGAAGCTCCGGTCAGCGAAACCCGGGTCGGGCAATGATGATTTTATAATTGATGACATGCCTTTTAACTTCTGAAATCCTGTAAGTGCAATAAATTAGTGTTTTTATCAAAAAGGTGTTGCACGATGTGTATTTTCATTTCAGCCTAACTGGAGACGGGAGTTTTGTGTTCGGTGTCCAGGACGCTGGAAGTCTCACACCAGGAAAGGATCCAAAACGTGCGGATATTTTGAGAAGCGATTTTAAAAGCAGCGCGGTTCCAATTTTCTTTTGAACGTTTGATTTGGATGCTAGACCCACAGCATTAGAGGAGCCTGCAGCAGCGCAAGTACCTGTGTTAATTTCCTGATTGTCAGAAAAAGTATATCTAAACTTTTTGAAACTATGTTTTGTGACACAAAACAGTAATCTATCTTAGATTCTACCCCCCTACTTTCTGCTTCAAATGTATTCATACTCACATTACATAATTTCTGCATGTCTCCTAAACAAATGTCTCCTATCACAATTCATATCCCCCACTATTATTACAGGCGTTCTACCCTGGATAAAAAACGTAATTTTCTCAAAAAAATATTTACGCTCTTCCCTCACGGTCGGCGCATACACATTAATAACACAAAATTTAACCCCCTGGAAAACAAAATTTGCTGAAATACATCTTCCTTTTTCTATAATCAAGTAACTGTCCAGGGATATCGGGTTTCCCTTGATAAAAATGGCCACTCCATCATTCCTATCCACTGAGCTTTCTGACCAAATAGACCTCCCATGTGGACATTCTTCCTACTTAATTGGCTCATCAAGACCACCTTCTTGTAAACAAATAATAGAAGCAATTTGCTGAGCTAAAAAATCCAAAATGGCTGTCCTCCTTGCTTTATTCTTAAACCTTCTTACATTCTGTGATACGACGGCAAAACTCATAATAATAAACGAAAATTAAAGATCATTTGTTTCTGTATTGTTTAACCATTTTAACAATTGTCCATAGCCTCTCCATGCTTTTCGTCCAATACTTGGTAGCGATTTTGGCTTTCGCTACCACTTTCTTCACTCTGTTCACTTCTTGGTTTTTTAAATTGGCTTCTCCTGACAGAGACCTCTTCCATTTCTTCCTCCTCATTGGATTCTGACCCACTTCTTGCTCTCCTGCTTTTTCCACCCCCAGGATCACCGGAATCCTCCAACGGAAAAATACCAATATTGGCAGGATCTGAAGGATGCTCAGGACTCAGCTGTCAGATGCTCCTCCAGCTGTCTCATGACTGGTGTCTTAAACTCTTCTTTCTTCCTCCCTGAACTTCTGCCAAGCAGCTTTACTTTCCTCCCATCCTCCTCCACACTTCTTCCTGCCACCACCACATTTACATAACTCCTCCTTTCCTCCTCCTGTCTCCTGAATCTCTCCTGCCTCCTGGAGATCACCAGAGGGCAGTCCTTGTACTTGTGCTCGTTATCAGCACACATATCACAGGTTTTAGGTTGAGGACAATCACCTGATGTGTGCCCCTCCTGTTTACAATTCCTGCAAATGACACCCTTTTTACACTCAAAAGCAGTGTGGCCAAACACATAACATTTTCGGCAATATCGAGGCTGCCCTGGGTATGACAGGAAGCCTCTGTTACCAGCAATATTAAAGTTTGCTGGCGGGTGCTTGACACTTCCAATTTTTCCTGGATCTCTCCTCAGTTTGACTTTAAACTTATATTTGCAGTTAAAGATGCCCAACACATTTTTCTGTTACTCACCTGCTTTTACATACTCAGAATACTGTTTGAGATAGTGTATCAGCATATTCACATCCATGAAAGTGTTATACACATACACTAATATTTATTTTTCAAGCATAGAAAACAAGGTTTCAGCTGTTATGTTACATATCATAGGATCTGTTGTATTGTTGCTCATCCACTCATACACAGTCAAAGCAACTCCCTCTTGAACAAAAGTAACATCATATGTTCCTTGTTTCTGAAAATCTTAGACACTGAAGATGTCTTCCTTTACCGCACCAGCTTTCCCTTCAATAATGTCCCGTACAACATACACCACGTTGTTATTTTCACTTCTGGTATCCACCTTCACACGGATTGTGTTCTTCAAAGCCATCTTCTTTCTTCAAATGTTCTGTTGGTATGAAACCACAGCTAAGCGTTCCCTTGCAGGAATAACTAAAAAAAACACCTGCTTACAAGCCAAGGCCAAACCAGCTCTCATCTGACTGAGAGCCAGTAAGACTCAAAGTTGCTTGATTTAAGTTGAATTGCTTCGGGGGACCTGGATGCCAGCTAACTCTTTTCTCACTGCTTAGGAGGGCTGCATAAAAATTTTCAGCTTTCTAATTTTCCTAATATTATATTTGAATAACCTTTCTACGCTGTTTTGTCATTTAAACTAATTTACATAAACTTGAATATGGGAAACACATGAAACATGGCAGAATCTGCCTTTTTTTCAGCTAAAACACTATTGCTTGTCTTTCCCATATTCAAGTTTCTGCAAATGAGTTTGCATGACAAAACAGTATAGAAAGGTTATTGAATATAATAGGAGAATTAGAAAACTGAAAATTTTTGTGCAGCCCTCCTAAGCAGTGAGAGAATAGTTAGCTGGCATGCCAAACATGTTTTACAATTTTTGTCACCCTAATAATAATGATCTAAGTGCGCAGGTTCCCCCCAAGCCATCCAACTTAAATCCAGCAACTTTGAGGCTTAGGCCTCTTGCACATGACTGTATGGCTTTTTCACTATTTTGTGGTCTGCAAAAAACGCATCCACAAATAATGTGGATGACATCCGTGTGCATTTCATTTTTTTGTGGTGCCGAACAGCTGGCCCCTGATAGAACAGTACATATTATGTCTATGTGGCCAATAGTAGGACATTTTCTATCTTTGAACAAAACAGAAATATGGAAACGGAACGTATACGGAGTACCTACTGTTTTTTTGTGGATCCATTGAAATGAATGGTCGTAAAAAAAAATGGAACGTCCGTGTGCAAGAGGCCTTACTGACTCTCAGTCAGATAAGAGATGGTTCTGAATGTCTCATAGTGCACAAGGCTTTCCATTGTAAGCTATGGTGACTGTACATGTTTTATGGATAGGTTGTTGTCATACAGCCTTTGTGTGATTGTCTGTTATAGGTAATGATTTAATTTAAAAATAAAATAATATAGCATCTAGAAGAAGAAATTAAAAATAATAGAAAAGAAAATGTATTAATTATAGGTAAAATAATAACTATAAAAAAGTATGGATGATAGCATAATAGGGATAAAGAAAAGCTACATACAATAAGTAAGACAAGATTATAGGTTTATGTAGTGATGAGAAAAAATCTAGAATATTCGTAATTACGAAGATATAGCACTATATTTTAAATATTTGCGAATTCTCAAAATTCCGATATTCGAGATATAAATTCGCGATTAGAATATTCGCGCTCAACACTATGGGCGGGGGTGTCTGATGTCACTTGGGATAAAATGGATGACCGAGGTAACCAATCCAGAACCGCTGGTTTGCTGGTCAAGACATGACCGCTAGATGACACCGGGAGCTCAGGCCTCTCGCTGCGATACCTACTGCCAAGCCCCCTTACTCTGCTGCGAACTCTGCCTGCGCCAGAAACATTTAGGCCTCTGCCACTACTCTGTGCATGGCCTGGCACTTCTCTGTATGAAATACTGTTAGCTGAACTAAATAAATAAAAATGAAATTTAAACACCCCTTAAAGCGCCAAATATAATTTTCTTTTTGTACTAAAATACACCAAAAACGCTTTCACCACACATAGCTGCAGAAGTGAACTGCGTATATATTTTCTTTTGTACTGAAATAGGCCACTAAATGCTTTCACCACATATAACTGCAGAAGGGACACTGAGTATATATTTCTCTTTTGTACTGAAATAGGCCAGTAAACGCTTTTAGCACAAATAACTGCAAAAGTGAACTACATATATTTTTGTCTTTTGCACTGAAATAGGCCGGTAAACGCTTTGAGCGCAAATAACTGCAAAAGTCAACTGCGTATATCATTTTCTTTTGTACTGAAATAGGCCAGTAAATGCTTTCAGCGCAAATAACTGCAAAAGTGAACTGGGTATATATTTCTCTTTTTGCACTGAAACAGGCCATTAAACGCTTTTAGCGCAAATAACTGCAAAAGTGAACTGGGTGTATATTTCTCTTTTTGCACTGAAACAGGCAGTAAACCCTTTTAGCGCAAATAACTGCAAAAGTGAACTGCATATATATTTCTCTTTTTGCACTGAAATAGGCCAGTAAACACTTTTAGTGCAAATAACTGCAAAAGTCAACTGCATATATTTTTCTCTTTTTGCACTGAAATATTCCAGTAAACACTTTTAGCGCAAATAACTGCATAAGTGAACAGCGTATATATTTCTCTTTTTGTACTGAAATAGGCCAATAAGCTCTCTTAGCGCAAATAACTGCAAAAGTGAACTCCGTATATATTTCTCTTTTTGCACTGAAACAGGCCATTAAACGCTTTTAACGCAAATAACTGCAACAGTAAACTGCGTATATATTTCTCTTTTTTTTTAATGAAGTAGGCCAGTAAACGCTTTTACCGCAAATAACTGCAAAAGTAACCTGGGTATATATTTATCTCTTTGTACTGAAAATACGCCACTAAACGCTTTCACCACATATAACTGCAGAAGTAAACTGCGTATATATTTTTCTTTTTGTAGTGAAATAGGCCAGTAAACGCTTTTAGCGCAAATAACTGCAAAAGTGGACTGCATATATAATTCTCTTTTTGTACAGAAATAGACCAGTAAACGCTTTTAGCGCAAATAACTGCAAAAGTGAACTCCGTATATATTTCTCTTTTGTACTGAAATAGGCCAGTAAACGCTTTAGCGCAAATAACTGCAAAAGTGAACTGCGTATATAATTCTCTTTTTGTACAGAAATAGACCAATAAACACTTTTAGCGCAAATAACTGCAAAAGTGAACTGGGTGTATATTTCTCTTTTTGCACTGAAACAGGCAGTAAATGCTTTTAGCGCTTATAACTACAAAAGTGAACTGCATATATATTTCTCTTTTTGTACTGAAATATGCCACTAAACGTTTTCACCACATATAGCTGCAGAAGTGAACTGCGTATATATTTATCTTTTTTTTTACTGAAATTGGCCAGTAAATGCTTTCACCACATATAGCTGCAGAAGTGAACTGAGAATATACAGTAATTTTCTTTTAGTACTGAAATATGTCACTAAACGCTTTTACCACAAATAACTAACAGTGAACTGCGTATATATTTTTCTTTTGGTACTGAAATATACCACTAAAAGCTTTCACCACATATAATTGCAGAAGTGAACTGAATATATATTTCTCTTTTGTACTGAAATAGGCCAGTAAATGCTTTTAGAGCAAATAACTGCAAAAGTGAACAGTGTATATATTTCTCTTTTGTACTGAAATAGGCCATTAAACGCTTTTAGCGCAAATAACTGCAAAAGTAAACTGCGTATATAATTTTCTTTTGTACTTAAATAGGCAACTAAACGCTTTCACCCCATATAACTGCAGAAGTGAACTGTGTATAAATTTCTCTTTTGCACTGAAATAGACCAGTAAACGCTTTTAGTGCAAATAACTGCAAAAGTGAACTACTTATATATTTCTCTTTTTGCACTGAAATAGGCAAATAAACGCTTTTAGCGCAAATAACTGCAAAAGTGAACTGCGTATATAATTCTCTTTTTGTACTGAAATAGGCCAGTAAACATTTTTAGATCAAATAACTGCAAAAGTGAATTGCGTATCTATTTCTCTTTTCTTACTGAAGTAGGCCAGTAAATGCTTTTAGCACAAATAACTGCGAAGTGAACTGCACATATATTTCTCTTTTTATACTGAAATACGCCACTAAACGCTTTCACCGCATATAGCTGCAGAAGTGAACTGTGTATATATTTTTATTTTTGTACTGAAACAGGCCACTAAATGCTTTCACCACATATAACTGCAGAAGTTAACTGCGTATTTCTCTTTTTGCACTGAAATAGGCCAGTAGACGCTTTTAGAGCAAATAAATGCAAAACTGAACTGCGTATACTTTTCTCTTTTGTACTGAAATAGGCCAGTAAACGCTGTTAGCGCAAATAACTGCAAAAGTGAACTCGGCATATATTTCTCTTTTGCACTGAAAAGGGCAGTAAACACTTTTAGCACAAATAACTGCAAAAGTGAACTGCGTATATAATTCTCTTTTTGTACTGAAATGGCCAGTAAACTCTTTTAGCAGAAGTAACTGCAAAAGTGAACTGCGTATATATTTCTCTTTTGCACTGAAACAGGCAGTAAACACTTTTAGCACAAATAATTGCAAGAGTGAACTGCATATATATTTCTTTTTTTTTTACTGAAATAGGCCAGTAAATGCTTTCACCACATATAACTACAGAAGTGAACTAAGAATATACAGTAGTTTTCTTTTAGTACTGAAATATGTCACTAAACGCTTTTACCACAAATAACTGCAATTGTGAACTGCGCATATATTTTTCTTTTAGTACTGAAATACGTCACTAAACGCTTCTATCACAAAAAACTCCAACAGTGAACTGCGCATATATATTTTTCATTTGTATTAAAATATGCCACTAAAAGCTTTCACCACATATAACTGCAACAGTTAACAGTGTATATATTTTTCTTTTTGTACTGAAATACTCCACTAAACGCTGTCACTAGTGTTGAGCGTCAGGGGCAATATTCTAATTCGCCATATTTTGTGAATATTTGGTAGAATATTCGTCATATTTTCGAGAATTCGTGAATATGTCCTGATTGCGAAAATAGGCTATGTAATATGCGCGTAATGCGCATGCCATACAGACGTCACTATAGCTACATTTTTCAAGCTGCTAGAAGTTTCCTGAGACTGGAGACTGCTCCAATATCTTTGCAATTTTCTAAATCAGCACTAATGATGCAAATATTTTGGTGTAATACGTGCAACTTCACATTTTAGCCGGTCTGACTACATATTAGTGATTGGTACACTAAGTATTGTTGTGAACTTGTGACATCACAGCAATATGTATGTATGTATGTATGTATGTAGCATACATACATAAATACATTAATACATACATACAGCACTACACTACAGCTACACTATATCACTATCTAATCTTCACTGACTATCTCCCACTATCTCCCACTCCTACATCTGTATTATATACAGTAAATAAGCTAACTAACTAACTAACTAGCTAATGTAATGACACAGGAAAGCAGAGAGAACAGCAATAACACTGCTGTCTCTCTCAGATCTGCAAAATACTGCATAGAATGGCTGCTGGGGAGATTCTTTTATACTAAAGGGGTAGGCAACTTTCCTATTGGTTGCAAGGGATGCTGCTAAGCTCAGACAAAGACATTGCAGCCTTCTCATTGGCCCACAAGCAAAAAGCAGGGAGGGATCATGGGTTCAGATGAAAAAAAAAAATCTTGGATATTCGAAAATTACAAAAATATATCACTATATTCTAAATATTTGCGAATTCTCAAAGTGGCGATATTTGCGATTAAAATTTGCGATTCGAATATTCGCGCCCATCACTAGCTCTCACCACATATAACTGCAAAAGTGAACTGCGTATATATTTATCTTTTTCCACAGATAGAAGCCACTAAAAGCTTTTAAACATAGCACTTGCACAACAAATTGCTGGAATCACAGAGCTGTATAATGGCAATTTGGATCCCCAAAATATATTTCCATGCACTTGTAAATCGCTTTTCTAGCACTGTCCCTAGCGCCTTTTGACGTCTCTCCCTGCACTAAGATGCTGTGAAATGATTCCTCCCTATCATTTCCCTGCACTTATAAATCGTTTTTTCAGTTTGTTTTTCAAAATGAGGTGTTTCCAATTGCTGTCCCTAGCACCTTCTCGCGTCTGTCCCTACACTCAGAGCGATGGAAAATGTCTGAATCCAAGATGGACGCCATATTTATAGGGCTGTAACATCACAGGGCTAGCTGGCTTCTGATTGGCTGCATCATGCATGTCAGTCTGGGTGATCCAGCCTTCCCACACTTCCTTTCTCCATGTCCTCACATGTGCAGCAGCCATTTTAGGAAAAATGAGAATCGTCACTACGAAGTATGAGGAAATTTACATTCGTTGCAAATCGAATTTTCCTAAAATTCGGATCAAATTCCACTTTGTCAGCTTTGATTCGTTCATCTTTACTTTAGAATATATTACTGCAGCCAATCAACAAGTGTCATACTACATGCCCCAAGAGGCCATCACAGCCATGCCTATTATTGGCATGGCTGTGATTGGCCAAGTGCAGCATGTGACCCAGCCTCTATTTAAGCTGGAGTCATGTAGCGCCGTCCGTCACTCTGCTCTGATTAGTGTAGGGATAGGATGCAGCTGCTGTGAGGGCGAGATTAGGCAGGGAAGACTCAGCAAAACCACTTAATGAAGTGATTGATCAACAGCTGTGAATCATTCAACTTCAGTTCATTGCTCACTGGTTTTTAGGCTGCGCAGAGCATTTTTTTGTCACTTTTTTCGGGGGTGATCGGTGGCCATTTTGTGATCTTTTGGTGCACCAAGTTTAATATACATTTTTGGGTTCAATAGTAGGCTTTTTTTGCAATATCCCACATCAGGGGTTGTGCTTATTGTCACACCTTGAAACCCAGGATAGAAATTGTTATATTTTATTAAGGGGTGAAATTCAATTGCCAAAATACCAATCCCCTAAATCTGGTGTTCCAGCTGTGACTATCCAAGTGTAATACTGTCCGTCAAAGGATAGATTTTTTTCTGGGGTGAAATTCAATTGCCAAAATGTAGGGTTGAGCGAACCTGAACTGTATCGTTCGAGTTTGTACCGAATTTTGGTGTGTTCGGGACACGGACCCGAACCCGAACATTTCCATAAAAGTTCGGTGTTCGGGGCTTTCTTGGCGCTTTTAAAAGGCTGCACAGCAGCCAATCAACAATCGTCATTCTACTTGCCCCAAGAGGCCATCACAGCCATGCCTACTAATGGCATGGCTGTGATTGGCCAGTGCAGCATGTGACCCAGACTCTATATAAGATTGAGTCACTTAGCGCTGTACGTCACTCTGCTGTTACAAGTGTAGGGAGAGGATGCTGCTGGACTTGCAATTTCAGGGAGAGAATAGGAGAGAATCTAACTCAGCGATCTACCTAGAAATAGTTGTTTGGGTGCAGGGCACTATCCTTTTACCATGCCCTGAGCTCATTGACCAAAAAATACTAACTTTTAGAATTCTGTTTGTTAGGTGGGCGGTGGCGGTAGCAGCGGCCATTTTATGCATGCTTAGTCAACCAGCACTGCATCTGAGCTTTTGGGACATTGCAAATCACATTTTTTGGGGGTCAAACTCCAACATCTGTATTAGTCAGTGTGCAATTTAAGCTAGAAATACACCCATCATTTTCTGGGGTTTGAAAAACACACCTTTTTTTTTCAAAAAAACAGTATTTTCCAGATCTGCAAGTGTTAAATTCAAGTTTAACCACCTCAGCTCCCCTAGCTTAAACACTCTTAATGACCAGACCACTTTTTACAATTCTGCACTACACTACTTTCACGGTTTATTGCTTGGTTATACAACTTACCACCTAAATGATTTTTACCTCCTTTTCTTTACACCAATAGAGCTTTCATTTGGTGGTATTTCATTGTTGCTGACATTTTTACTTTTTTTGATATTAACAAAAAATGACCGAAATTTTTGCAAAAAAATGACATTTTTCGCTTTCTGTTGCAAATTTTTTTTTAAAAAACGACATTTCTATATAAGTTTTACTCTAAATTTATTGTTCTACATGTCTTTTATAAAAAAAAATGCAATACGTGTATATTTATTGGTTGGGGTAAAAGTTATAGCGTTTACAAACTATGGTGCAAAAAAGTGAATTTCCGCATTTTGAAGCAGCTCTGACTTTCTCAGCACCTGTGATGTTTCTTCAGGTGCTAGAATGCCAGGATAGTATAAATACCCCCCAAATGACACCATTTTAGAAAGAAGACACCCAAAAGTATTCGCGGATGGGCAGGCATGGTGAGTTCATGTATCATTTCATTTTTTTTTTGCAAGTTAGCGGAAAATGACACATTCTGAGGAAAAAATAAAATAAAGTTACCATTTCTGCTAACTTCTGGCAAAAAAAAAAAAAAAAAATCTCCCACGGACTCACTATGCACCTCAGTGAATACCTCAGTGTCTACTTTCCGAAATGGGGTGTGTTTGCTGTTCTGGCATTTTGGGCGGGGCTAAATTGTGAGCAACCCTGTAAAGCCTAAAGGTACTCGTTGAACTTTACGCCCCTTTACACAACTAGGCTGCAAAAACGTGGCGCACACATGTGGTATCGCCATACTCAGAAGAAGTAGGGCAATGTGTTTTGTGGTGTATTTTATATATACCCATGCTGGGTGAGAGAAATATCTCTGTAAATTGTCAACTTTGTATAAAAATTTTTAAAAGTTGTCATTTACAAGATATTTCTCAAACCCAGCATGGGTATATGTAAAAATACACCCCAAAACATATTGCCCTACTTCTCCTGAGTACGGCGATACCACATGTGTGACACTTTTTGCAGCCTAGGTGCGAAAAGGGCCCAAATTCCAATGAGTACCTTTAGGATTTACAGGGCATTCTTACGCATTTGGATTCCAAACTACTTCTCACGCATTAGGGATCCCTAAAATGCCAGGGCAGTATAAATACCCCACAAGTGACCCCATTTTAAATAGAAGACACTCCAAGGTATTCCGTGAGGGTAGGGTGAGTTCATGTAAAATTTTATTTTTGTCACAAGTCAGTGGAATATGAGACTTTGTAAGAAAAAAGTCAATTTCCACTAACTTGTGCCAAAAGAAAATCTTCTATGAACTCGCCATGCCCCTCACGGAATACCTTGGGTGTCTTCTTTCCAAAATGGGGTCCCTATTAAGTTATTTATACTGAGAAAAACAGATGAGGTGGCTCTACCAGTAAATACATGGTGCTCAATATCAGACTGGTGTGAGCTCCACACACCCAAATAGACAAATGTAAAAAAAGTGTTTATGAAATGGCACTCATATTTTGGAATTAAAACACTTGAACGTTTATTAAATATATTTCCACACTGATGCAATACCAATTTGACTTCCTTTAAAATTCTTCTATTAAATGAACCTTTTTCTCCCCCTTTTTTTCAAAAGGAGAAAAAATCTTTCCATACAAAAAAGTTTACATGTATAAGAACTTCCTAAATAAAAAAAATTTTAGATAAAAAATTCATGGACAAAAAATCGCCTTTCAAATACACCATATATATGCTAGCAATATTTATATGCGTAATATCCAACGGAATGAGCAATTAGATATATAGTTCATCATTAGGTGTTATTAATCCACTCAAATTTCGCATCCTGTTTGACATGTCCTGCAAGGGTTTATCAAGAAATATAATAGACAAACAAGATTATGAGTTCATATGTGACACACAAGCGAGGATTCCGATGTTTTACTGCCTACCGAAGTTGCATAAAAATTTGACCCACCCACCAGGTCGCCCAATTGTATCTGGAATTGGGTCAGTTACGTGTAATTTGTCTAAATATATTGACAAGCTCCTTCAGCCGGCAGTAAAAAAGATGAAAACATACATTAGAGATACAACTCAAATTATTGAAGTTTTGGAAAGTCTTGAATATAAACCGGGGTGGAAGATGTGTACATTAGATGTACAATCATTATATACTATTATAGACCACCAACAGGGAGTAGAAGCAATGAAACAACAACTATTGATGGAAGGTCGACTAAAAAATAGGCAGATAGAATTTCTGGAGGAAAGTGTGAAATTTATTCTATCACACAATTATTTTTATTTTGGATCAGATTACTATGTGCAAAGATGTGGTACCGCCATGGGCACCAGGTTCGCTCCAAGCTATGCGAATCTGGGAGGAGAGTTATGTTCTGCCGTGACTTGGAGCGGACCTGGTGCTATGGTTTAGGTACATAGATGACGTGATTATGGTATGGAATGGTGATGAAGAATCCCTAAGTTCTTTTCTAGTAAAATTAAATGAAAATGATAGAAACATACGCCTCTCCTCGAATAAATATGCAGAGAATTTGGAATTTCTGGATTTAAATATTCATATAGAGGGTGAGAGGATAATATGCAGTACGTTTCAGAAAGACGTAGCAAGAAATAGCTTTATTCCATACAACAGTGGCCATCTACCTAGATGGTTACTGAATATACCTTATGGACAGTTTAGACGAGTTAAACGCAACTGCACTAGAAATGAAAAATTTGAGGAAGAGGCAAGTAGGATAAAAGAACAATTTCTAACTAAAGACTATCCCTTAGCCCTTGTTGAAACATCATTGGAAAAAATGCGCAAGTTAGAGAGGAAATCCTTCTTTGAACCAGGAAAACGGAAGGATGAAACTATGAATGAGGGACTGTAGAGGATTGTACTACCATTTATTACACAGTACCGGAAAATACAACAAATAATTAAAAGACACTGGCATTTTCTAAAGGGAGATAAGGTGATAGGCCCATATATCACTGATATGCCACAGTTAGTCAATAAAAAAGTACCTAACTTGGGCCTGAAGGTAGCCCCCACGGAGAAAATGAAAACAAAGAAGTCTAGCAAACCGACAATTCATAAAATGATGGGTATGAAGGGATTCTATAGATGCGGCACTTGTATCAACTGTCGATCTACAAGTTTTGCTTGAAAAACAATGTAAGTGATATCTCCGGTGAACTTTTATACGTATAAAATACAAGAGTTTCTTACCTGTAATACCACAAGTGTTATCTATGTGATAACATGTCTCTGTAACAAATTCTATGTGGGACGGACAAAAAGAATGTTAAAAACGAGAATAGCAGAACATTTAAACAACATCAAGAAAGGTTATATGGATCATCCACTTTCCAGACATTTTAAAGATCACCATGCACAACAGATTAAAGGTCTCAGCTTTTCAGCAATACAGCAAATTTAAATAGATTGGAGGGGGGGGTAATCACATCGACAAGATGTCCAGAATTGAGTCAAGGTGGATTTTTGATTTAAACACCTTGATTCCACATGGATTAAATACAGAATTAGAAATCTTCGGTTTTTTATAGGGATGGGTGCCACTCTCCAATGCCGGTTGGCTGGTATTGTATACGTACATCCGACTGCGCCTTGGAGGATGGCCTCCATCCTTTGAACCCGTTGCGAATCACATGCTCTTAGTCTACCTCTACATCCATATTATGAAAAGTCAATGAAACCGAAATTTTAAAATAAAAAAAAAAAAAAAATGCAAAAATTTTTTTTTTATAAAATTTTAGGATTTGTCATTTTTCATCATTTTTTATCTTTTTGCCATTTGTTTATGTAGCGATGGATATAATGGATAGTAGAACACAACCAAACCGCAGTTTAATGCCAAAGGAATGCAATTTAACTGTAACTAAATATGTGAATTCAAGGAGTGGGCACTATTTTATGACAATAGTTTGATGTGGTTAATATTGCTTTATTTTTAGAACCACATATCCTTGTTGCATATGCTACAAGTGATCAAATAGTTGGAAGTGAGCAATTATATTTTGTTTGGAGGGTTCCAATATTCCATCCCTGTGGGAATAGAAACGAAAATGTAATGTTTTCGAAAAAACGCAATGAAATCGCAATTTTTGAAGAAAAACGCAATGAAATGGCATCTGCACAAAATGGTGATATGAAATCGCAATCGAATATTTCGATAAATTTGTACATCAAGCTATTGTCATGAAGTGTGTACTATTTTGTGTCAATGGTTTGGATGGGGTTGATATTGCTTTATTTTCGGAATTACATAACATAGAAACATAGAATGTGTCGGCAGATAAGAACCATTTGGCCCATCTAGTATGCCCAATATACTGAATAATATGAATAGCCCCAGGCCCTATCTTATATGAAGGATGGCCTTATGCCTATCCCATGCATGCTTAAACTCCTTCACTGTATTTGCAGCTACCACTTCTGCAGGAAGGCTATTCCATGTGTCCACTACTCTCTCAGTAAAGTAATTCTTCCTGACATTACTTTTAAACCTTTGCCCCTCTAATTTAAAACTATGTCCTCTTGTAGCAGTTTTTCTTCTTTTAAATATTCTCTCCTCTTTTACTGTGATGATTCCCTTTATGTATTTAAAAGTTTCTATCATATCCCCTCTGTCTCTTCTTACTTCCAAGCTATACATGTTAAGGTCCTTTAACCTTTCCTGGTAATTTTTGTCCTGCAATCCATGTACTAGTTTAGTAGCTCTTCTCTGAACTCTCTCCAAAGTTTCAATATCCTTCTGCAGATATGGTCTCCAGTACTGCACACAATACTCCAAATGAGGTCTCACTAGTGCTCTGTAGAGCGATAACCTTGTGATATGTGCTACAAGTGAACAACAGTTGGAATTGAATAATTATATTCTGGCTGGAAGGTTCTAATATTCCATCCCCGCAGAAATAGAAACGAAAATTTAACTCTTTCGAAAAAACGCAATGAAATCGCAAATTTTTAAGAAAAACACAATGAAATTGCATCTACATAAAATAATGCAATGAGATTGCAATCGAATTACAATCGAATATATCACATCTCCCATGATTTTGGGTCGATTGAGGGATACAGCAACCCTGAATATGCCTCCAATTACCTATGGAATGATAATATTGAGATCCAGATCGGAGTTTCGATGCAGTCTTTTTTAGGATGATCCAGACCAGGATTTTGAAGTGGTCTAACCGATTAATGAGATGGTGTATAAAAAGGATGCCTTATCGAGTACTGGGTTACCACTGAGGAAGAGGTCAGTGCCATATGGGACCTCGAAACGCGTTTGGGAATTATCCAGTACTTTTGCAAATGTAAGAACAAGAGTACGCTGAACTTCTAACACATGTCGAATATACGACCCGCTTCTACCTAAGTGCGATTTCTCACCCACCTTTCGAGTTATCACGGCGGTTTCGATAATCAGAGACAACAACAAGTTGGTTGAGTGATGTCCGATTAAAATAACCGGGCAGTCTGAAAATACCTCAACTCCACGAATAGTGAGAGGTCGAGACTCCAACACGTGGCACGCCGACAGCGGGGATTCGCACAGTGAGTTACCAGCCTCACGGAGGTAAGGAGGAATTGAATGCTAAACAGGTGGGACGCCACCGAATATAGTGACATTTGCATTCGATTTTATTTTTATTTTATTTTTCCCCATAATCGGGGCATGGAATAACTGACCACTATTGAATGCGGTCATTCTTTGGAATATTTCTCGTTGGTAGATTGCGAATTCATTGCAGAATATGTCAAACAGGATGCGAAATTTGAGTGGATTAATAACACCGATTGATG
This sequence comes from Bufotes viridis, assembly GCA_033119425.1. NCBI lineage: Eukaryota > Metazoa > Chordata > Amphibia > Anura > Bufonidae > Bufotes > Bufotes viridis. Next base: position 237,346,102 of record CM065590.1, read on the forward strand.
AACTATATATCTAATTGCTCATTCCGTTGGATATTACGCATATAAATATTGCTAGCATATATATGGTGTATTTGAAAGGCGATTTTTTGTCCATTAATTTTTGATCTAAAAAATTTTTTATTTAGGAAGTTTTTATACATGTAAACTTTTTTTGTATGGAAAGATTTTTTTCTCCTTTTTGAAAAAAAGGGGGAGAAAAAAAGGTTCATTTAATAGAAGAACTTTAAAGGAAGTCAAATTTGTATTGCATCAGTGTGGAAATATATTTATTAAATGTTTAAGGGTATTTATACTGCCCTGGCATTTTAGGGGCCCTAAAGCGTGAGAAGAAGTCTGGAATCTAAATGCGTAAAAATGCCCTCCTAAAAGGTACTCATTGGAATTTGGGCCCCTTTGCGCATCTTGGCTGCAAAAAAGTGTCACTCATGTGGTATCGCCGTACTCAGGAGAAGTAGGGAAATGTGTTTTTGGGTGTATTTTTACATATACCCATGCTATGTGTGAGAAATATCTCTGTAAATGACAACTTTTAGAAAAATTTATACAAAGTTGTCAATTCACAGAGATATTTCTCTCACCCATCATGGGTATATGTAAAAATATACCCCAAAACACATTGCCCTACTTCTCCTGAGTACAGCGATACCACATGTGTGACACTTTTTTGCAGCCTAGGTGCAAAAAAGTCTGCACTTTTTTGCAGACATAGGAGTGTTTGCGAAGTAAGGCCCACACTATGTGCTCTCTGCATCAGCATTTGCGGCAGCATTTGCGGAGCAATTGCGGACAAGAAAAGGCATTTTCAATATAGTTCTGGCAATGTGCGGATCCGCAAAATGCGGAGAGCACATTTCCGGTGTCCGACGCGTCAAGAAGGAACATCCCGGCTGCCCGCAGGACGCATCCCTGTGTTAGGCGGTTGGGATGTGGTTAATATATACAGCATTCATATTCTGTTAGCAAAAAAAGACTTTTTTGGCAATCTACAACATCTGTATTAGTCAGTGTGTAATTTAAGCTAGAAATACACCCATCATTTTCTGGGGTCTGAAAAACACACGTTTTTGACAAAAAACACTATTTTCAGGCCTTGCAGCATCAGCACGTGTGAAATTACAGGCTTATATACTGCTTTCAAATTCAGTTGTTAAACAAACAGTCGTTTGGGCACAAAATATTTAGTTGGCAGACTTTGATGCAGATGTTATTGTGAGATATACCCTTAATACATTTGGGTTACATTCAGAGATTTTAAATACCTCCATTTGGTGCACCAATATTGAATTCAGGCCTACAGGGATTCAGGCCCTGTGAAATCCCCTCTATACATACAGGGGTTTGAATTAGGCATTTGAAATACAGCCATTTGAAATACAGCCTTTTGTGCAAAGATATATTTACTTCAGGCCTACACTGATTCAGGGCGTGTGTGATCCATCCTATACATACAGGGGTTTGAATTATGGATTTGAAATACAGCCATTTTAAATACAGCCATTTTGTGCAAAGATATTTTTACTTCAGGCCTACACTGATTCAGGGCGTATGTGATCCCCCTTATACATACAGGGGTTTGAATTATGCATTTGAAATACAGCCATTTGAAATACAGCCTTTTTGTGGAAAGATATATTTACTTCAGGCCTACACTGATTCAGGGCATGTGTGATCCCCCTATACATACAGGGGTTTGAATTAGGCATTTGAAATAGAGCCATTTTGAGCAAAGATATATTTACTTCAGGCCTACATTGATTCAGGGCGTGTGTGATCCCCCTATACATACAGGGGGTTGATTCAACCATTTAAAATACAGCCATTAGAAATACAGCCTTTTTGTGCAAAGATATATTTACTTCAGGTCTACACTGATTCAGTGCGTGTGTGATCCCCCTACACATACAGGGGTTTGAATTAGGCATTTGAAATACAGCCATTTGAAATACAGCCATTTTTTGCAAAGATATATTTACTTCAGGCCTACATTGATTCAGGCCATGTGCGATCCCCCTATACATACAGGGGTTTGATTCAGCCATTTGAAATACAGCCATTTGAAATACAGCCTTTTTGTGGAAAGATATATTTACTTTATGCCTACACTGATTCAGGGCATGTGTTATCCCCCCTATACATACAGGGGTTTGAATTAGGCATTTGAAATACAGCCGTTTGAAATAACGCCTTTTTGTGCAAAGATATATTTACTTTAGGCCTACACTGATTCAGGGCATGTGTGATCCCCCATACATACAGGGGTTTGAATTAGGCATTTGAAAAAAGCCATTTTGAGCAAAGATATAATTACTTCAGGCTTACACTGATTCAGGGCGTGTGTGATCCCCCTATACATACAGGGGTTTGATTCAGACATTTAAAATACAGCCATTTGAAATACAGCCTTTTGTGCAAAGATATATTTACTTCAGGCCTACAGTGGTTCAGACTGTGTGAGATACTCCCTCTTCATACAGGGGTTTGAATCAAGCATTTAAACTACAGCCATTTGAAATACAGCAATTTTGTGCAAAGGTATATTTACTTCAGGCCTACAGTGTTTCAGTCCGTGTGAGATACCCCCTATACATACAGGGGTTTGATTCAGTCATTTGAAATACAGCCATTTTGTGCAAAGAAATCTTTAATTGAGGCCTAGTCTGGTTCAGGTCGTGTGAGATAGACCCTTTACATACTGTCGTTCTTTTCTACTATTAATTAAACACCCATTTAGGGCAGGATCCTGAATTCAAAAATATCAGGAGAGCATCAAATAAGGGACGTGGCCCAGGTCGTGGTGCTGCTGGTGGAGCTCCTGTTGCAGGGCAAGGATGTGGTCAATCTGTGCCAGCTACACGCACAAGTGAATCCCCTTTCTCAGGTGCGAGTAGGTGACAAAACCTGCAGCGGTATTTGGTCGGGCTGCTTTACGAATGGTATGGCCTGAACAAGTACAGGCGATAGTAGATCGGGTTGCTGACAGTGGATACAGTTCCTTCACATTGTCTCCCTCCCAGTCTCCTGCTGAAAGACCACAGTTTGCACCTGCAGCCGATGTCCATCAGTCTTTCACCTCACCCCCTTGCAAATCAGCCAAGCAGTGAGAGCTCAAAGTCATGCAGCAAACTCTTATGCTTTTTGATGACTGTGTTGGCAGGGTTTCCCGGCCCATCCACCTAGTCCTGCCCGAGATGTGGAAGACCTTGAATGCACTGATGCCCAACCACTTATGTTGCAGGATGAGGACATGGGAGGACCGCCACTGCATGTATCTGATGATGATGAAACACAGGTGCCAACTGCTGTGGATTTCTGCAATGTGCAGACTGACGAGGAGGGCAGGGGTCATGAATGGGTGGAAGATGATGTGGAGAACGATGAGGTACTAGACCCAGACTGGACTGAAGGTCGTGCTAGTGAAGTGTGCAGTTCTGAGGAAGAGGCAGGGTCGCACAGAGGCAACAGCACAGCAAAAGAGGGACCAGGGTGCAAAAGCGGAGTGGCCGTTCCATATTCAGTACACCTGCTACTGCCCACCGCACCCAGGCACCGAGCACACCAAGGCCTGCTCAAAAGAGTTCATTGGCGTGGCAGTTCTTCAGACAATGTCCAGACGACATGACACGAGTGGTTTGCATGCTGTGCCATCAGAGCCTGAAGCGAGGCATAAACGTTCTTAACCTGAGCACAACCTTCATGACCAGGCATCTACATGCAAAGCACGAATTGCAGTGGAGTAAACAGCTTAAAGACCACAAAAAGTCTCAGGCTCCTCCTGCTCCCTCTTCTGCTGCTGTCTCGGCCTCTTCCGCCATGTCTGGCGTCAACGTGGCACCTGGCAACCAGCAAACAGAGGATGTCCCACCAACACCACCATCACCTCCGTCACCATCAACAGCATGTTAGTTTGGCGCAAGTCCTTCCACCACTGAGGATCGCAGGGCATTATTCTTTGCCTCCTGTTGCCTCCTCCTCCTACTCTGCATCCTCCTCCTCCTCTTCTATCACCCCCACATCTGGTCATCAAAAGAACCTTACTCCCAACTTCAGCTCAGCCAGGGGTAAACGTCAGCAGGCGATTTTAAAACTCATGTGTTTAGGTGATAAACCCCACACCACACAGGAGCTTTGGAGGGACATAGAACAACAGAAATATGTGTGGTTGCTGCCGGTAAGCCTCAAGCACGGTCTGGTGGTGTGCAATAATGGGCGAAATCTCGTTGCAGCTCTGGGACTGGCTGTTTTGACGCACATCCCTTGGCTGGCACATGTGCTGAATCTGGTGGTGCAGAAGTTTCTTAGAAACTACCCCGACATGTCAGAGTTGCTGCAGAAAGTACGGTCTGTCTGTGCTCGCTTTCGGCATTCTCACCCTGCTGCTGCTTGCCAGTCTGCACTGCAGCGTAACTTCAGCCTTCCAGCTCACCACCTCATATGCAACCTGCCCACCAGGTAGAACTCCACCTTGCATATGCAGGAGAGACTGTGCGAGCAGCAGCAGGCGTTAGTGGAGTTTCAGCTGCAGCATGCACGGGTTAGTCGCTCTGCGGATCAGCACCACTTCACCACCAGTGACTGGGCCTGGATGCAAGACCTGTGTACCTTGTTGCGGTCTTTGAGTACTTAACCAACATGACCAGTGCTGATGACACCATTATTAGCATTACAATACCACTTCTATGTCTCCTTGAAAAATCAATTACGTTGATGATGGAAGAGGATGTGGCAGAGGAGGAGGAGGAAGAGGGGGCATTTTACAGGGTTTCAGGCCAGTAATTCCGAATTGGCTCAGAGGGTGGGATTCCTGCACCACCAGAGGCCACAGTTCTGGCAGACGAGGCCAGCCAGGGCACACTTCTGGCAAACGAGGAGGAGGAGGTAGAGGAGGAACCGGGTTCATTGCAGGGTGGCACCCAGCAACTCAGGGCCATCACTGGAGCGTGGCTGGGGGGATACGGAGGACACAGACAGTACACCACCTACACAGGAAAGCTTATCCCTACTTTTGGGCAGCCTGGCACACATGAGCGACTACATGCTGCAGTGCCTGCGCAACGACAGCAGAGTTGCCCACATTGTAACTTTTGCTGACTACTAGGTTGCCACCCTGCTGGATCCCCGATACAAAGACAATGTGCCCACCTTAATTCCCGCACTGGAACGTGATAGGAAGATGCGCGAGTACAAGCGCACACTGGTAGACGCGCTCCTGAGGGCATTCCCAATGGACACTGGGGGACAAGTGGAGGCACAAGGCGAAGGCAAAGGCAGAGGAGGAGGAAGAGGTCGCCTATGCAGCTGTGTTATGGACAGTTCCTCAGAAGCATGGCCGACATGTGGAAAAGATTTGTCACCGCGCCACAGCAACCTGCACCACATGCTGATATGGAACGTCTTAGCAGGAGGCAGCATTTGAACAACATGGTGGAACAGTACATGTGCACACACCTCCATGTACTCACTGATGGTTCTGCCCTATTTAACTTCTGGGTCTCCAAATTGTCCACATGGCCTAGGCTTGCCCTTTATGCCTTGGAGGTGCTGGCCTGCCCTGCAGCCAGTGTATTGTCTGAACGTGTATTTAGCACGGCAGTGGGCGTCATTACAGACTAACGCAGCCGCCTGTCCACAGCCAACATTGACAAGCTCACGTTCATTAAAATCAAACAGGCATGGATCCCACAGGACTTGTCCGTACCTTGTGCAGAATAGACATTCCCTTACGTCCTACCAGCAGCACAGATGGGGTTAACCACCCCCGTGGACTGGCAGGACCGGCGGAATGTTTAATGAGCCCAAGACTAATAACTCAATTTAACAATTAAGTGTCTCCTTAAAAGGAGGAAGTCAACCCCCAGCCCACTGTGTTTTTTCTGTCCTCCTGGACAGGTGGACTAGGCGGTTTGTTCCCCCTTTCTTATGGAAAGTGCGGGAGCCTTCTTTTCGTTTGGGTAACGGCGTTGCCCTTTTTCCTAGGTACCTTGTCAGTTTGGCCGGCAGCTTGTTTGCTGCCGGCCTCGCGCAGTGCGCCTGGCTGGGAGTATTTTGGCGGCGTCCTTGGTCCGGGATCCCGGTCCCTGTGCGCCGCCATCTTCCGGAGGTAGCACGGGGACTCTCCTTTTGCATCACCTCCGGGTAATCCGGCCGTGATTTTTCACGGGCACGATTTTTTATGCGTCTTCCTGTGGAGGATTTACTGGGGAAGGGTGGATTGGCTATCCCTCCCCTTCCCCTATTTTTGGAGGCTGTGTGCTCCAGTTCAGTCTCTGGCTGCATATGCTTTTTCAGCCAGCTCCCAGAGTCCTAAAATTGGTGTTGTTCCACTTGTGGTGTTTTTTCCTCAGCTGCCTCCGGTCTGTTTTTCTACCTTTCCTGCGCAGATAGGTGGTTTACAAATGTTTTATTTGTCTCTTTTTTTCCCGCAGTGATGTCTTCTCCGCGAGATTCGGAAGGCAGGAAAGTGGATTTCAAGAGGAAGCATCTATCCTGCTACCATTGCAGCAGTCAACGGTTATTGTAAGCTGATCATACCTGCACTCGTGAGATCGCAGAAGCTAAACAGCTTAAGGCTGGGCTAAGACCAGTTTGGGAGACCGGTTGGGAATCCCTTGGTCTGTTGACCTAACCTACACCAGGTGTTACAGCTGTCGTTAGAGGTTCGGACCTCTGGTGAACCTGCTTTGCAGGATGTGTATCAATGGCTCTGTTAAAGGAGTCATAGGACTGCTGGATGGAAAGGCTTCCTATTCATGCCCAGGCCCCTATGGAGACCTCTGTCCCGGTAAGGAGACGTTTTTGGTCTCCTTAGTTTCTTCCTCCTCGGATGAGGAGGAGCTGACGTTGTGTTTTCTCCCCTGGAGAGACACAGAAGTTGTTCAAGTCCATCAGGTCGGGGGACCATGATGTTGACTGTGGGGAGCCTCCCGTTCCCGCTACTCGGGCACATCGTGTCTTCAAAGCGGATGAGACCCTCCTCTCTGTCATGATATAGAGTGGAAAAAACCTGGAAAAGCTCCGGTTTTAACAAAGAAGTTAAATCCATGTTCCCGATGGCTTAACCCTTGGTGGATTCGTGGGGATCCATTCCCAAGGTGGACATGGCTATTGCCAAGTTGTCCAAGCGCACTCTGGTTCCTGCAGACGATGGGTCTAGCTGCAGGACCCCCTTGCAGAGTGCAAACTAAGACGGGGTGTTACGGCAGCTGCGGCTTCCGCTTCCACAGCCATAGCGGCTTTTGAAGTCTCTACGTTCCTCTGATCTCGCCTGGATCAAATTCAAGTTGATGTGAAGCAAGTCCTGGGAGCGAGGCCAAACACAGATCCTTGCTCTTGAAGCTAAGCAGCAGGTCTGTGGCTCATGGGAGACCAAGTGCGCCTTTGGCACCCTGTAACAATACTATCAAATAATGTCAGGGGCCTATATATAGCATGGCCTGGGGTTCGGCGGCCCATATTCCATTTTGGCTTGAGCCTTGGGTCGCTGACAATTCCTCAAAATACAGCTTATATGGCCTTCCATTCGAGCCCAACCGTTTGTTCGGTTCGGAGCTAGATAAGATCATGGAGGGCCTTTCAGACTAGAAGGTGAAGAGCCTTCCCCAGCAGTCATTTCGAGGGCAGGGCAGACAAGACTGCGGTGGCAGGTCTGGCCAGCAAACAAGCTCTTGTAGTGACTGGAGAGCACAGCGAAGGCTGAGGTGCTCTCGTGGAGGAGCCAAAGATGGAAAATCCACCTCCTGACTACGGGCCTCTTCGAGGCTCTTGGTTAATTCCCATTACTCCTGCCGTCCTGCCAATAAGCTTCCCCATTCCTAAGCTTCATGTACCCGTCGGGAGTCGTCTCTCCCACTTCTGAGAAGAATGGATCCAAGAGATCTCGGATCCCTGGGTCCTGAATATCATTTCCAATGGTTATTTAGTCAACAACACCTCTTTTCCTCTGGACAGGTTTGTCAAGATCAACCTTCTACAAGCTGCCAAGGAGGCGATCCTAGAGGCCTACATTCAGGACTACATTTGCAAAGGGGCTCTGGAGGAGGTTCCGGCAGGAGAACGGGGCCTAGGGATCTATTCACCAGTTTTCTGGTTCCCAAGGCTTCAGGAGATCTCCGGATGATTATCGATCTGAGATATTTCAATCGATTTATAAGGAAGGTGAAGTTTAGTGTAGAAACCATCAGGTCAGTAGTTCACGTCGTCAATCTTGGAGACGTGATGGCAACCCTGGACCTCAAGAATGCATATCTGCACATCCCGATCTATCCTGGTTCCAGGAAGTATATCAGGATCACGGTCCAGGTGTCCGGTGTCGTCAGGCATCTTCTGTTTGTTGCCCTTCCCTTTGGCATTTCTTCTGCCCCTCACACTTTTACCAAGGTGGTTCTGTGGTAGCGGCTTTGAGGCTTCAAGGACTGACCATCATTCCTTATCTGGACGACTGGCTTTGAAAGCCTCTGCTCTAGCGGTCCTAACCCAACTTCTTCAGGTAACAATCTCCTTTCTGTTCCACCTAGGTTGGATCAGCTGGTAGAAGTCGAATGTGAGCCCGTCGACTTCAGTAAGATATCTAGGCTTCATAATCGACTCCACTGGGATATCGCTCCAGTTGACTCCAGAAAGAAGATTCCGGGTTCAGAACACGGCAAGTTCCTTTCCGTTCCCCGGCGAGTTCCAATCCGGACTCTCATGAAGATGTTGGGGCTCATGTCAGCGTCTGCGGAAGCAGTCCCTTGAGCTCTATGGCACCTCCGCCCTCTACAGTCGGAAGTCCTCTCCTAATGGAATGGCAGCCCTGCTGGGCTAAACTCCCTGTGCTCCCTGACTTGGCAAACTCGGTATTCCCTCAGATGGTGGTGCCATCTTTTAGACGGGAAGTCTATGACCCAGCCAATCTGGGTCATATTGACTACGGATGCGTCCTAAGTAGGCTGGGACGCTCACCTAGACAACTCTCCAGTTCACGGGACCTGGTTTCCTCTGGAGTGGCTTCTTTCATCCAATCTCTGCGAGATTCAAGCTATCCGGCTAGCCCTCCTTCACTTAGCCCCTCAGATCCGGGGCAAAACGGTGAAAGTCCAGTCAGACAATGTGACTGCGGTACTTTACAGCAACCAGCAGGGAGGCACGAGATCACTTCCCCTCCTGTCAGAGATCGGGGTGATTCTGGATTAGGCAGAGTTGTACCTTCCCACTTATCTGCTATCCACATCCAAGGCTCCCTCAAGATGATAGCGGCTGAGCCGCGGTCTTCCATCGGTGGAGTGGTCCTTACATCCGGAGAATCAAGCAGATAGTCCTCAAGTGGGTATGCCAGAGGTGGATCTCTTGGCAACAAGGTTCAATGCCAAGGTGGAGAGGTTCTGCTCCCTTTACAGGGAGGACAACCCCCTGGCGTTAGACGCTCTGTCAATATCCTGGAGGTTCAGGCTGGCTTACATCTTCCCTCCCTTTTCCATGATGCCGAGGGTATTGATGAAAATCCGTCAGGATCAGGCCTCGGTGATAGCCATCATACTGTTTTGGCCGAAGAGATCCTGGTTTACCTAGCTCACCCAGTTGAGTCGAGGACAATATTGGAGGCTCCCCACAGCAGACCCTGGTGTCGTGGGACACTCACCTCTGCTCAGATCTGCACAGATTCAACCTGACAGCCTGGAGGTTGATCAGTCCCTTCCCAGAATAGAAGGGCTTTCAGAGTCGGTCCTGAGAACGCTGTCTCATTCTAAAGCGGACTCTACCAAGAGAGCCTACTCTTGTATTATGAGGATATTCTCATCCTGTTGTACCTCAACTGAGGTGGCGTCTGCAGATCCGCCCCTCTCCGCTATCCTTCAGTTCCTGCAAGACGACCTTGATAGAGGCCTTTCCCTTCTACTCTGAAGGTTCAAGTTTCAGCCATTTCAGCTTGCCTTAACAGGCTTTTTTCTCAGGACCCACTGATCAAACGGTTCCTTAGAGGAGCTGAAAGATTAAAGCCTACAGTACTGAGACCCCTTTTTTTCAATGGGTTTTTCAGTAGTTCTCAGGGGGTAGCATCTCCCCCCTTTGAACCGTGAGAGGAGGTGGACATCAAGTTCGTCACTTGGAAGTTTGTGTTTCTCCATACAGTGACTTTGGCCAAGAGGGTCTCTGAGCTTCAAGCTCTCTCAGCATGAGCCCTATACCATTTTCTTACATGACCGGGACTTTCTTAGATTCCTCCCGTATTGTAGGCCTAAAGTTCCTTCCTTCCAGAACATCAACCAGGTGATATTCCTCCCGGTTCTGTCGACATCTACCACCTCCTCCTAGGAACCTGCTAGACATCCTCTGGACGTCTCGAGATGTCTCCGGATCTATGTGGATAGATCAAGGAGTTTAGGAAAGATGAGAATCTGCTAATCCTGTTGCCGGTAAGTTTAAAGGCTGTAAGGCATCCAAACCTTCCATCAGTCGGTGGATTGAGGAGGCTATTAAGGAATCCCTTGTTTCCACAATCTCTGGACCCTCCGGGATTCGTGAAGGCCCACTCTACTAGAGTTGTGACTACTTCTTTTGCCGAGAGGAGTCTTCTGCCTCTCAACATGATTTGCAAAGCTGCCTCCTGGAGCTCTGAATCGACATTCATCTCCCATTATAGACTAGATGCCAGTCTAGCTGAGTTTTCGGCCTTTGGGCAGACTTTTCTTAGTTCTGCCAGGCAGGAAGGCCCTCCCTAGGGGTTTCTTCTTGCTATCTCCCCATCTGTGCTGCTGGTAGGACGTAAGGGAATCGTTAATTTCTAACGATAATTTGTTTTCCCTTAGTCCTAACAGCAGCACACAAATTTCCCACCCTAGTAAGTCTAGTTTTCTTCTTACTATAAACACAGTGGGCTGGGGGTTGACTTCCTCCTTTTAAGGAGACACTTAATTGTTAAATTGAGTTATTAGTCTTGGGCTCATTAAAAATTCCGCCGGTCCTGCCAGTCCACGGGGGGGTGGTTAACCCCATCTGTGCTGCTGTTAGGACTAAGGGAAAACAAATTATCGTTAGAAATTAACGATTTATGACCGCCTCAAACATACATTCTTGTACTCCAGTGCACTTATTCATTGAATGCTTTTTTTTTTTGTACCATTATTTCGGGGGCTAACCCAATTTGAATGAACCTCTCCTCTATCTGGGTGCCAGGGGCCTAAATTAGTGAAAATGGCCTGTTCCATTGCTGGGTGAAAGTAACCTCTTATTGCAGTGAATGCACCTCTCCTCTGTCTGGGTGCCAGGGGCCTATATTAGGGAAAATGGCCTGCTCCATTGATGGGTGACATGAAGCCTGTTTTGCTGTGCATTGACCTCTCCTCTGTCTGAGTGCCAGGGGCCTACATTTATGATAATCGCCTGCTGCATTGCTGGGTAACATAAACCCCATTTTGCCGTGATTTGACCTCTCCTCTGTCTGGGTGCCAGGGGCCTACATTTCTGATAATCGCCTGCTGCATTGCTGGGTGACATGAAGACTGTTTTGCCGTGAATTGACCTTTCCTCTGTCTGGGTGCTAGGGGCCTAAATGAGTGAAAATGGCCTGTTTTATTGCTGTGCATTGACATCTCCTCTGTCTGGGTGTCAGGGGCATAGATTAGTGAAAATGGCCTGTTCCATTGCTGGGTGACATCAAGCCTGTTTTGTTGTGCATTGACCTCTCCTCTGTCTGGGTACCAGGGTCATAAATTAGTAAAAATGGCCTGTTCGATTGCTTGTTGACATTAAACTCTTATTGCCGTGAATGCACCTCTCCTCTGTCTGGGTGCAAGGGCCTACATTTCTGATAATAGCCTGTTGCTTTGGTGGTTGACAATAACCTCTTTTTGCATTGATTTGACCTCTTCTCTGTCTGGGTGCCAGGGGCCTACATTTCTGATAATCACCTGTTCCATTGGTGGGTGACATTAACCCAGTTTTGCCAGTGATAAGCCACAGCTTAGGAGACTAAATTTTGTAAAAACGTATGTTACTGATCAAAAGATGTGTGACTACTAGAGTTGAGCGAACACCTGGCTGTTTGGGTTCGAGAAGTTCGGCCGAATTTCACGTAAATGTTCGAGTTCGGGATCCGAACTCGACCCGAACTTGCCACCAAACACGAACCCTATTGAAGTCAATGGGGACTCGAACTTTTGGGCACTAAAAAGGCTGTAAAATATCCCTGGAAAGGGCTAGAGGGCCACAAAAGGCAGCAAAATTTAGGTAAATCCCCTGCAAACAAATGTGAATAGGGAAATGACTTAAAATAAAATAAATAAAAATTAACCAATATCAATTGGCAACTTGGAGGAGGAGGTGGAATAGGTGGTTGGGGTGGCGTCAGGTGGGAATGCTATGGGAGTTGAAGTTCTCCTCACAGCCATAAAGGATTCATGTCTGTCTGCAGCGCCACAGGCCTCATTCACAGCTTCAGGCCCAAGACAACTATACATGTGAGTTGGAGAAGTTGTTATCACAGCCAAAATGAATTCATGCCTGCCTGCAGTGTTACATCACAGGCCTCATGCACAGACTCAGGCCAATGGCAACAATACATGGGAGTTAAAGTTGTCATCATAGCCAAGAAGGAATCATGTCTGCCTGCAGGGCCACAGGCCTTATTCAAACATTCAGGCCCACGGGACCCACAAAGAGGAGAGTTCAAATCACGCCCAGACAGTATTGATTTAGCGCAGAAATGGCACAGGCCTCATTCACAGATTCAGACCCATGTCACCCATAAAGAGGAGAGTTACAATCATGCCAAAACAGTATTGATATCACCCAGTAGTGCCACAGGCCTGATTCACTAATTCAGGACCATGGCACCCACAAAGAGGAGAGCGGTCCCGTAACAGCAACACAGGCCTCAGGTCAACCTGCAATGGAACAGGCCATTATCATTTATGTAGGCCCCTGACACCCAGACAGAGGAGAGGTCATTTGACAGTAAAAAGAGGTTAATGTCTACCATCAATGCAGCAAGCGTGAAACAAAATATATGCCCCTGAAAACCAGACAATGTAGAGGTAATTTGACAGTATAAAGAGTTTAATGTCTCCCACCAATGCAGCAAGCGATTAAACGAAATATAGGCCTCTTACAACCAGACAATGTAGAGGTCATTTGACAGTATAAAGAGTTTAATGTCTCCCACCAATGCAGCAAGCGATTAAACGAAATATAGGCCCCTGACAACCAGACAATGTAGAGGTAATTTGACAGTATAAAGAGTTTAATGTCTCCCACCAATGCAGCAAGCGATTAAATGAAATATAGGCCCCTGAAAACCAGACAATGTAGAAGAAGTGCCCTGGAGTACAAGAATGTATGGTTGAGGGCAAGGCAGTTATAAATGTCTATTCTGCACAAGGTACTGAAATGTCCTGTGGGACCCATGCCTGGTTCATTTTAATGAACGTGAGCTTGTCCACGTTGGCTGTGGACAGGCGGCTGCGTTGTCTGTAATGACGCCCTCTGCCGTGCTGAATACACGTTCAGACAATACACTGGCCGCAGGGCAGGCCAGCACCTCCAAGGCATAAAGGGCAAGCTCTGTCGATGTGGACAATTTGGAGACCCAGAAGTTGAATGGGGCAGAACCATCAGTCAGTACGTGGAGGCGTGTGCACACGTACTGTTCTACCATGTTGAAATGCTTCCTCCTGCTAACATGTTCCCTATGAGCTGGTGGTGCGGTTTGCTGTGGCGCGGTGACAAAACTTTTCCACAGCTCGGCCATGCTAACCCTGCTTTCTGAGGAGATGGGCGTGAAACAGCTGCATTGGCAACCTCTTCCTCCTCCTCCTGCCTGGCCTCTGTCTTCGTCTTGTGCTTCCACTTGTCCCCCCCCCCCCCCCCCCGTGTCAGTTGTGAATGCACTCAGGAGCGTGTCTAACAGCGTGCACTTGTATTCGTGCATCTTCCTATCACGCTCCAGTGATGGAATTAAGGTGGGCATGTCGTCTTTGTACCGGGGATCCAGCAGGGTGGCAACCCAGTAGTCAGCACAAGTTAAAATGTGGGCAACTCTGCTGTCGTTGTGCAGACACTGCAGCATGTAGTCACTCATGTGTAACGATAAGCTGTTCTCTGTAGTTGGTGTATCGTCTGAGTCCTCCGTATACCCCCAGCCATGCTCCAGTGATGGCCCTGAGCTGCGTAGGGTGTCACCCTGCAGCGAAACCGGTTCCTCCTCCTCATCCTCCAGAAGTGTGCTCTGGCTGTCCACATGTGTACCTGGCCGCTGGTGCAGGAACCCACCCTCTGAGCCAATTCTGTATGACTTGCCTGAAACCCTGAGAAATGCCCCTCTTCCTCCTCCTCCTGTGATGCATCCTCTTCAATCATCGCCGTAATATTTTTAATAAATAAGGAGACGCAGAAGGGGTATTGTAATGCTAACAACGGCATCATCAGCACTGGTCATGTTGGTTGAGTACTCCCACTACAAGGGTACACAGGACCGCAACAAGGTACACAGGTTTCGCATGCAGGCCCAGTCACTGGTGGTGAATAGAGATGTCGCGAACATAAAATTTTCTGTTCACAAACGGCAAACGTAAATTTATGCAAATGTTTGCGAACGGGCGAACAGGGCAAACCGCCATAGACTTCAATAGACAGGCGAATTTTAAAACCCACAGGGACTCTTTCTGGCCACAATAGTGATGGAAAAGTTGTTTCAAGGGGACTAACACCAGGACTGTGGCATGCCGGAGGGGATCCATTGCAAAACTCTCATGGAAAATTACGTAGTTGACGCAGAGTGTGGTAAGTTAAATTCGCAATGCAATTAATATAACCTGCATTAATCGCATTGCGAATTCAACTTAGAGCTGGGTTCCTAGTGGTTGTATTGCTAGAATATAACGAAGATTGAGAATATTGCGCTATATTCGTTATATTCGTCAATTCTAGCAATACAACAATTAGGAACTCAGAACTAAGTTGAATTCGCAATGCGATTAATACAGGTTATATTGATCGCATTCCAATTACAACTTAGATCTGAGTTCCTAATGGTTGACATTGTTTGTCACTCAAACACATGAGTTTTCAAATCGCCTGCTGACGTTTACCCTGGGCTGTGCTGAAGTTGGGGGTGAGGTTCTTTTGAAAACCGGATGTGGAGGTGGTAGAAGACTAGTAAGAGGAGAAGGAGGATGAGGCGGAGTAGGAGGAGGGAGCAACAGGAGGCAACGAATAATGTCCTGCGATCCTCGGTGGTGGAAGGACATGAGCCAAACCGCTATCCGCCTCGGGCACAGCCGCCACTATGTTTACCCAGTGTGCAGTTAGGGTGATATAGCGACCCTGGTTGTGCTTACTGGTCCATGTATCTGTGGTTATGTGGACCTTGCCACAGATGGGGTTGCGCAGCGCACATTTGATTTTATCCTCCACTTAGTTGTGCAGGGAAGGGACGGTTCACCCGTAAAAGTAGTGGCGACTGGGAGCAACGTACTGGGGGACAGCCACCGCCATCGGCTGTTTGAAACAGTCCGTCTCGACCAGACGGAATGACAGCATTTCAAAGGCTCGAGAGTGGGTAGGTGGGTATTTCTGCTGCCATGTGACATGGTGGAGATGATTGGTGATGGTGTTATATGTGGTGGTGTTGGTGGAACATCCTCTGTTTGCTGGTCGCCAGGTGCCACGGTGATGCCAGAGGTGGAGGGAGAGGCCGAGCCAGCATCAGAAGAGGGAGCAGGAGGAGCATGAGAGAGTTTGTTGTTTTTAAGGTGTTTACTCCAATGCAGTTCATGCTTTGCATGTAGATTCCTTGTCATGAAGGTTGTGCTCAGGTTATGTTGTGAAGAACTGCCACGCCAATGAACTCCTTGGAGCAGGCCTTGGTGTGCTCGGTGCCTGGGTGCGGTGGACAGTAGCAGGCGTACTGTCTCTGGAACGGCTGCTGCACTTTTGCACCCTGCTCCCTCTTTTGCTGTGCTGTTGCCTGTGCGACCAACGCCTCTTCCTCAGAACTGCACGCCTCACTAGTACGACCTTCAGTCCAGTCTGGGTCTAGGACTTTATCATCCTCCACATCATCTTCCACCCATTAATGACCTCTGCCCTCCTTGTCGGTCTGCACATTGCAGAAATCCACAGCCGTTGGCACCTGTGTTTCGTCATCAGAGACGTTTTGTGGCAGTATTCCCATGACCTCATCCTGCAATAAAAGTGGTTGGGCATTAGTGCATTCAAGGTCTTCCTCTTCTGGGGCAGGGCTAGGTGGATGGGCCGGGGAAACCCTGCCAACAGAGTCATCAAAAAGCATAAGACTTTCCTGCATGATTTGGGGCTCTGACTGCTTGGCTGATTTGCAAGGGGGTAAGGTGGAAGACTGATGGGTAGAGTTGAGCGAACACCTGGATGTTCAGGTTCGAGAGGTTCGGCCGAACTTCCGGAAAATGTCCGGGTTCGTGATCCGAAACTCAACCCGAACTTCATCCCGAATCCGAACCCCATAGAAGTCAATGGGGACCCGAACTTTTGGGCACTAAAAAGGCTGTAAAAGACTCCCGGAAAGGGCTAGAGGGCTGCAAAAGGCAGCAAAATGTAGGTAAATCCCCTGCAAACAAATGTAGACAGGGAAATGATGACTTAACATAAAATAAATAAAAATTAACCAATATTAATTGGAGTTAGGTCCCAAAGCAGAGACAGAGTTCAAATCACCAACCAATGGAGAAGGTCGCTTACTATTATTTCGACCCCAGCATCCAGACAAAGGAGAGAGGTCCCACAGCAGAGAATCTGGCATCATATCAACCACCACAGGAGAAGGCCACTTTCAGTGACTTAGGCCTTAGCACCCAGACAGAGGAGACATGTCAGATAGCACAAGCATTACATTTATACCATCCAGCACAGGAGAAGGCCACTTTTAGTTACTTTGACCCCTGCACCCAGAAAAAGGAGATAGGCCCCACAGCACATATTCAGGCATCATATCACCCACCACAGGAGTAGGCCACCATTTAGTTAATTTGACCCCGGCAACCATGTCAGATGGCACAAGCATCAGTTTTATATCACCCAGCACAGGAGAAGGCGACTTTGAGAGACTTTGACCCCTCCACCCAGACAAAGGAGAGAGGTTTCACAGCAGAGAATCAGGCATTTAGATCACCCACCACAGGAGTAGGCCATCATTTAATGGGACCCCGGCAACCATGTCAGATGGCACAAGCATCAGTTTTACATCACCCAGCACAAGAGAAGGCCACTTTTAGAGACTTTGACCCCTGCACCCAAACGCAGGAGAGAGGTTTTCACAGCACATATTAAGGCCTCATATCACCCACCACAGGAGTAGGCCACCATTTAGTTAATTTGACCCCTGCACCCATGTCAGATGGTACAAGCATCAGTTTTACATCACCCAGCACAAGAGAAGGCCACTTTTAGAGACTTTGACCCCTGCACCCAGATGGAGGAGAAAGATTTTCACAGCAGAGAATCAGGCATTTAGATCACCCACCACAGGAGTAGGCCATCATTTAATGGGACCCCGGCAACCATGTCAGATGGTACAAGCATCAGTTTTACATCACCCAGCACAAGAGAAGGCCACTTTTAGAGACTTTGACCCCTGCACCCAGACCGAGGAGAGAGGTTTTCACAGCAGAGAATCAGGCATTTAGATCACCCACCACAGGAGTAGGCCATCATTTAATGGGACCCCGGCAACCATGTCAGATGGCACAAGTATAACATTTATATCACCCAGCACATGACAAGGCCACTTTCAGTGAGTTAGGCCTTAGCAACGAGACAGAGGAGACAGGTCAGATAGCACAAGCATCAGTTTTACATCAACCACCACAGGAGAAGGGCACTTTAGAGACTTTGACCCCTGCAGCCACACGGAGGAGAGAGGTCCCACAGCAGAGATTCAGGCATTTATATCAGCCAGCACAGGAGAAGGCCGCTTTCAGTGACTTAGGCCTTAGCACCGACACAGAGGAGACAGGTCAGATAGCACAAGCATCAGTTTTACATCAACCACCACAGGAGAAGGGCACTTTTAGAGACTTTGACCCCTGCAGCCACACGGAGGAGAGAGGTCCCACAGCAGAGATTCAGGCATTTATATCAGCCAGCACAGGAGAAGGCCGCTTTCAGTGACTTAGGCCTTAGCACCGACACAGAGGAGACAGGTCAGATAGCACAAGCATCAGTTTTACATCAACCACCACGGGAGAAGGGCACTTTTAGAGACCTTGACCCCTGCAGCCACACGGAGGAGAGAGGTCCCACAGCAGAGAATCAGGCATCATATCAACCACCACAGGAGTAGGCCACCTTTTGTTTCTTTGACCCCTGCACCCAGAAAGAGGAGAGAGGTCCCACAGCAGAGAATCAGGCATTTCGATCACCCACCACAGGAGAAGGCCGCTTTCAGTGACTTTGGCCTCCTGCACCCACACAAAGGAGACATGTCAGACAGCACAAGTATAACATTCATATCACCCAGCACAGGAGAAGGACACTTTCATGTACTTTGGCCCCGGCACCCAGACAGAGGGAAGGTTCATTCAACTCTGGGTTGCAGCACAAGATCCTACTTAATTTCAAAAATTGATTTTTCAATGAAGAAGTGGCCAGGAGTACAAGACAACATGGTTTAAGGCAGTTATTAAGGACTACTCTGCACAAGGGAGGGTCAGGTCTTGTGGGATCCATGCCTGGTTCATTTTTATAAACGTCAGCTTGTCCACGTTGGCTGCGGACAGGCGGCTGCGTTTGTCAGTAATGGCGCCCCTGCCGTGCTGAATACACTTTCAGATAAAACGCTGGCCGTCGGGCAGGACAGCACCTCCAAGGCATAACATGCTAATTCTGGCCACGTGGACAATTTGGAAACCCAGAAGTTGAATGGGGCCGAACCATCCGTCAGTACGTGGAGTTGTGTGCAGACGTACTGTTCAACCATGTTAGTGAAATGTTGCCTCCTGCTAACTCGTTCCGTATCAGGTGGTGGGGCAGTTAGCTGTGGCGTGGAGACAAAACTTTTCCACATTTCTGCCATGCTAACCCTGCCCTCAGAGGAGCTGGCCGTGACACTGCTGCGTGGGCGACCTCTGCTCCTCCTCTGCCTTTGCCTTGGCCTTCCACCTTTTCCCCTGTGACAGTTGGGAATGATCTCAGGAGCGCGTCTACCAGCGTGCGCTTGTACTCGCGCATCTTCCTATCACGCTCCAGTGCAGGAAGTAAAGTGGGCACATTGTCTTTGTACCGTGGATCCAGCAGGGTGGCCACGCAGTAGTCAGCACACGTTAAAATGTGGGCAACTCTGCTGTCGTTGCGCAGGCACTGCAGCATGTAATCGCTCATGTGTGCCAGGCTCCCCAGAGGTAAGGACAAGCTGTCCTCTGTGGGAGGCGTATCGTCATCTTCCTCTGTACCCCCAGCTACGCACCAGGGATGTGCCTGCGCTGTGCTGGGTGCCACCCGCTGTGAACCTGCTTCATCCTCATCCTCCAGTAGTGGTCCCTGGCTGGCCACATTTGTACCTGCCCTCTGCTGTTGCAAAAACTTCCCTCTGAGCCACTTCTAACAGACTGGCCTGAAAGTGCTAAAAACGACCCGTCATCCTCCTCCTCCTCCTGGCCCTGGCCCACTTCCTCTTCCATCATCGCCCTAAGCGCTTTCTCTGGGAGACATAGAATTGGTATCGTCATGCTGATAACAGTGGTATCGCCACTGGCCATGTTGGTGGCGTACTCTAAACAGCGCAACAGGGCACACAGGTCTCGCATGGAGGCCCAATCATTGGTGTTGAAGTGGTGTTGTTTCGCAGTGCGACTGACCCGTGCGTGCTGCAGCTGAAACTCCACTATGGCCTGCTGCTGCTCGCACAGTCTCTCCAGCATGTGCAAGGTGGAGTTCCACCGGGTGGGCACGTCGCATATTAGGCGCTGAGCGGGAAGGCCGAGTTCCGCTGTAGCGCTGACAGGCGAGCAGCGGCAGGATGTGAACGCCGGAAGCGCGCACAGACGGCCCGCACTTTATGCAGCAGCTCTGACATGTCTGGGTAGTTGTGAATGAACTTTTGCACCACCAAATTCAGCACATGCGCCAGGCAAGGGATGTGCGTCAAACCGGCTAGTCCCAGAGCTGCCACGAAATTTCGCCCATTATCGCACACCACCAGGCCGGGCTTGAGGCCCACCGGCAGCAACCAATGGTCGGTCTGTTGTTCAATACCCCGCCACAACTCCTGCGCGGTGTGGGGCCTGTCCCCCAAACATATGAGTTTCAGAATGGCCTGCTGACGTTTACCCCGGGCTGTGCTGAATTTGGTGGTGAAGGTGTGTGGCTGACTGGATGAGCTGGTGGAAGCAGAGGAGGAGGAGGAAGCCGAGTAGGAGGAGGAGGCTACAGGAGGCAAAGAATGATGCCCTGTGATCCTTGGCGGCGGAAGGACGTGCGCCAAGGAACTCTCCGCCTGGGGCCCAGCCGCCACTACATTTACCCAGTGTGCAGTTAGGGAGATATAGCGTCCCTGGCCGTGCTTACTGGTCCACGTATCTGTGGTTAGGTGGACCTTGCCACAAATGGCATTGCGCAGTGCACACTTGATTTTATCGGACACTTGCATGTGCAGGGAAGGCACGGCTGTCTTGGAGAAGTAGTGGCGGCTGGGAACCACATACTGGGGACAGCCATAGCCATCAGCTGTTTGAAGCTGTCTGTGTCCACAAGCCGGAATGACAGCATTTCAAAGGCCAGTAGTTTAGAAATGCTGGCATTCAGGCCAAGAGCTCGAGGGTGACTAGGTGGGAATTTGCGCTTCCTCTCAAAGGTTTGAGAGATGGAGAGCTGAACGCTGCTGTGTGAAATAGTGGAGACGCTAGGTGACGGTGGTGGTGGTGGTGTCGGTGCCACATCCTCTGTTTGCTGCTCGGCAGGTGGCAACATTCCTCTCGAGGCGGAAGCCGAGGCAGCAGCGGTAGAGGGAGCAGGGGGAGCCTGAGCGGGTTCCTTGTTTTTAAGGTGTGTACTCCACTGCAGTTCATGCTTTGCATGTAGATGCCTGATCATGTAGGTGGTGCTCAGGTTAAGAACGTTAATGCCTCGCCTCAGGGTCTGATGGCACAGCTTGCAAACAACTCTGGTCTTGTCGTCAGCACATTGTTTGAAGAAGTGCCATACCAGGGAACTCCTTGAAGATGCCTTTGGGGTGCTGGGTCCCTGTTGGCGCTGGCCAATAGCAGGCGAACTCTCTGGACGGCGGCTGTTCTGCTTTTGCCCCCTGATCCCTCTTTGGCTTTGCTGTTGTCTCAGTCTCACCACTGCCTCTTTCTCTGAACTATTTAAGTCAGCGGCACGACCTTCAGTCCATGTGGGGTCTAAGACCTCATCGTCCTCTGCATCGTCTTCCACCCAGTCTTCCTCCCTGACCTCCTCCTGTTCAGTCTGCACACTGCAATAAGACGCGGCAGTGGGCACCAGTGTTTCGTCATCATCAGAGACTCGGTCACTCTACTGTGGTGGTATTCCCATGTCCTCATCATCTGGATACATAAGTGGTTGTGCGTCAGTGCATGGAATGTCTTCCACCGCTGGGGAAGGGCTAGGTGGACGCCCCTGAAAACCGTGGGAGCAGAGTCTTCAAACAGAATAAGAGACTGCTGCATAACTTGAGGCTCAGCCAGTTTCCCTGATATGCATGGGGGTGATGTGACAGACTGATGGGCTTGGTTTTCAGGTGCCACCTGTGAGCTTTCCGCAGAAGACTGGGCGGAAGACAATGTGGTGAACGTGCTGGAAGCACTGTCGGCCACCCAATCGACTAATGCCTGTACCTGCTCAGGCCTTACCATCCTCATAACGGCATTGGGCCCCACCAAATATCGCTGTAAATTCTGCCGGCTACTTGAGGGAGTTGGTTCACTACTTTGTGCGCCTGAGGCCGAACGGCCACGTCCTCTGCCAGCAACAGAGGCTCCACGGACACCACCACGACCGCGCCCTCGTCCCTTAATAGAATGTTTCCTCATTGTTGCGATTCAACTCGCACCACAATAAAATATATTATTTTTTAGCCCCAAAATTCCCACACTGGAAGATATAATTCCTTTTTCCGGTATTAATTACAAGAAAACTGCTGCAAATTGGACACCAGAATTTTATTATGCTAGTTTTGGTACATAGATTCCCACACGGGAGATATAATTCCTTTTACAGGAGTAAAAACGTGAGGCCTACTGTTTCTGGTGTACCTAACACCAGATTGATTAAATTGGCCTTTTTTTCACCAAAATTACAACACTGGACAATGTAATGCCTTTTTCCGGTATTAATTCCTTTTACAGGAGTAAAAACATGAGGCCTACTGTTTCTGGTGTACCTAACACCAGATTGATTAAATTGGCCTTTTTTCACCAAAATTACAACACTGGACAATGTAATGCCTTTTTCCGGTATTAATTACAAGAAAACTGCTGCTAATTGGACACCAGAATTTTTAAAATGCTAGTTTGTGTACATAAATTCCCACACTGGAAGATATAATTCCTTTTTACAGGAGTAAAAACGTACGGCCTACTGTTTCTGGTGTACCTAACACCAGATTGATTAAATTGGCCTTTTTTCACTAAAATTACAACACTGGACAATGTAATGCCTTTTTCAGGTATTAATTACAAGAAGAATGCTGCTAATTGGACACCAGAATTTTTAAAATGCTAGTTTGTGTACATAAATTCCCACACTGGAAGATATAATTCCTTTTTCCGGTATTAATCACAAGAAAACTGCTGCAAATTGGACACCAGAATTTTTAAAATGCTAGTTTTGGTGCATAGATTCCCACACTGGACGATATAATGCCTTTTGCGGTATTAATTACAAGAGGACTGCTGGTATTTCAGAACACCGGAATTTTTAAAATGCTAGTTTTGCTAGATAAATTTCCCACACTGGGAGAAATATTGCCTAAGCCTTTTACAGTATTAATTACAACAGGAGTGCTTCTTCTGATCTAACACCAGAATAATTTTATTTTTATGGTGAAAGCTTTTTTAATTTATATTTCTGGCACATAAAAAAAAAATATTTCTGGCTGACAGTATTGGACTTGGCTGTAGTGGCACTGGTTAGCCTAGCTGGAACAGCACATTCATGGGATTTGCTATCCAAGTGGGTTACTTTCAGTTTCACCACTGATATATTAAATATCTTTGCAGTTAGTATGGGTGACACAAGCACAGCCAAACCCCTGATGTAGTATATCTATGAAAAATCGACTATTACATGAGATTAATGGACGTTGTGGCAGCTTTTGCTGTAGCACCACAAGTCCCAAAATTGCCGCCGCCTATCAGCCCAGTAACATGTGCCAGAAAACGGTCTGCCCAGCCAGAAAAAAATTGACTTTGACTGAGCAGCTGAATCGCTGTTGTTCTGATTCACAGGTGTAGATTTTTCACTTCTTTGGAGCTTTGGTTTAGACTCTGTGACAGCTTGTGCTGGCGCACCACAAGTTCCAAAATGGCCACTGCCGGTCAGCCCAGTTACATGTACCAGTAAAAATCGCTCTGGCCAGTCTCAACAAAATAGTGACTTTCAGTGAACAGCTCAGCTGAGTTGTTCTGATGCACAGGTGTAGAAAGGTAGATCATTCACTTCTTTATCCCTGCCTATCTCGCCCTCACAGAAGCTGCGTGCTCTCCCTACACTAATCAGAGCAGTGTGACGTGCGGCGCTACGTGACTCCAGCTTAAATAGAGGCTGGGTCACATGCTGCACTTGGCCAATCACAGCCATGCCATTAGTAGGCATGGCTGTGATGGGCTCTTAGGGCAAGAAGTAAAACGTTAGCTGATTGGCTGCTGTGCAGCCCTTCAGAAAGCGGGAAGTAATCGACGAACACCGGACCCGAACCCGAACTTTTTTGAAAATGTCCGTGTCACGGACACCCCAAAATTCGGTACGGACCCGAACGATTCTCGAACTGTTCGCTCAACACTACTGATGGGCATGGGCTGCAGGTTCCAACTCTGAGCTTTCTGCAGAGGACTGGGTGTTAGATACTGTGAAGGAACTGGAGGCACTGTCAGCCACCCAATCTACTATCGCCTGTACATGTTCTGGATACACCACCTGTAGAGCAGCATTTGGGCCTATCAAATAACGCTGCAGATTCTGTCGCCTACTAGCACCAGAGGAAGGTGTTTGAATTGGAGTGGTAGTTGGCCCTAAATGGCCACGTCCTCTCCCAGCAACAGGAGCTCCATTAACACCACCGCAACCATGCCCACGTCCCTTATTTAATGTTCTTCTCATCATTTGCGTTCACCCACCAAGCTAAAAGATTGGTCTCTCTCCAGGTGTCAATTTACCTGCCACTAGTCGACAATTACGTTCGCTAAGGCAGTGCCTGTGTCATAAAAATGCACTGTGGACCCAGAAAAATGTTTTTTGTGCCCAAAATACACTGATTCTCAATTTCCATGCGGAAATGTAAAACTTTTTTTTTGGTACGCTGTATGCACAAGTGGTTTGTGGAACAAGAACAAGTATTTTTGTAATAAAATACAGAAAATTTGTATGTCTGTGCTGTCAATTGAAATTAATTATTTATACGCCTAAAACACGTTTTTTTCAATAAAACCCCAAAATGCAGTTTTTAACTGCTGTACATTAACAGTAGATATTTATACTATGTATGGACACCAGATATGGGGACCCAGAACACAGATTTGGTCACCAAAATTCACAAATGCAGTATTAGACTGTTATAAATTGGAAATAATTATTTAAACGACGGATGCACAACAGTTTTTTTTCCCTAAAACACAGCTTTTTTCATTAAAACCCCAAAATGCTGTTTTTAACTGCTGTACATTAAAAGTAGATATTTATACTATGTATGGACACCAGATTTGGGAACCCAGAACACAGATTTGGTCACCAAAATTCACAAATGCAGTATTTTAACTGCTATATATTGGAAATAATTATTTAAACGACAGATGCACAACTGTTTTTTTCGGCCTAAAACACTGCTTTTTTCAATAAAACCCCAGAATGCAGTTTTTAACTGCTGTACATTAACAGTAGATATTTATACTATGTATGGACACCAGATTTGGGGACCCAGAACATGGATTTGGTCACCAAAATTCACAAATGCAGTATTAGACTGTTATAACTTGTAAATAATTATTTAAACGACGGATGCACAACAGTTTTTTTGCCCTAAAACACAGCTTTTTTCAATAAAACCCCAAAATGCTGTTTTTAACTGCTGTACATTAAAAGTAGATATTTATACTATGTATGGACACCAGATTTGGGGACCCAGAACACAGATTTGGTCACCAAAATTCACAAATGCAGTATTTTAACTGCTATATATTGGAAATAATTATTTAAACGACAGATGCACAACTGTTTCTTCAGCCTAAAACACAGCTTTTTTCAATAAAAACCCAGAATGCAGTTTTTAACTGCTGTACATTAACAGTAGATATTTATACTATGTATGGACACCAGATTTGGGGACCCAGAACACAGATTTGGTCACCAAAATAACAAATTAAGTATTTAACTGCTATAAATTGTAAATAATTATTTAAACGACGGATGCACAACAGTTTTTTCGGCCTAAAACACAGCTTTTTTCAATAAAACCTCAAAATGCAGTTTTTTACTGCTGTAAACTTAAATTAGATATTCATACCATGTATGTACAACTGCTTTGTGCAGCAAGAATATAGCTTTTTGCACACAAAAAAAGAATAATTATTTCTCAGCTGTAATGTGAAATCAGTATTTAAGCGGTGTATTTCAAGATGCTCTGTGGATCAGGATTACCACTCTTTTGTCAAAAAAATACACTTATGCTGTATTTCACAGCAGCAGTGTAAAATAGGTGGTTGTAATGGGTATTTCAGACTGTTTGGTGGACCTTGAATAACGTTTTTTCTATAGAAAACAAAGAAGCACTTTTCCCTGCAGAAATATAAAATATGTCGTTGGACGGTGAACTGTTTTGTGGACAAGGAATACGTTTTTCCCGCAGAAAGGTCAAATATATATTTTTGGGGTGTAAAATTGGCTTGGTGGATCAGGATGACCAAGTTTTTTTAACTAAAATACACTGATGCACTATTTGATAGCTGAAATGAAATATACATTTTAGTGCATAGTATACAAAAGTGCTCTGTGGCACCACAGATCCCAGGCTAGACAAATGGACTATGTCACCCTTAAACATACAAAAGGCAATATAGGGGACTTGAGCATCCAGAAAAATATTTTTTTCCTTCATTGAGCTACAAAATAGGATTAGGCTGATGTCCCTGGCTGGCTGACACACATGCAGTACACTGCAGTGACTAATATGGCCGTGGAACAGCACCTCAGTAACAGATGGATTACAAAAAAGATTTCCTTGCAGTGGCTGGGTACAGAAATGTCGGATTGCTGAAGCTCCCTTCCTCTCTATTTGCGGTATCTTGTGGATTAAAGTAGCATAGGTTCTTCTGATTTCTGCCCTATTCTGTCCCTGATTACAACATCCTCTCCCTAAGCTCAAATCAGCAGAGTGACGTGCGGCAGGCATGGCTGTGATGGCTTGATGGCTTCTTAGGGCAAGTAGTAAAACACTTGCTGATTGGCTGCTGTGCAGCCCTTCAGAAAGCAGAAAGAAATCGCCGAACAACAACCCGAACCCAAACTTTTTTTAAAATGTTCAGCCTGAACACCCTAATACTTTCGTGCTCGCTATACAGCAGACGTATCATTTTATATTTCATTGCGGGTTAACATTTAGCTGTATAGCATAGTGGTTAAAGTTCTTGGCTCTAATGTAAAGAGTGTGAGTTCAAATCCCAGCAGAAACTTTTCAGAAATGAAGGTTACATTGTACAATTGTTTGCATGTGAAATGTTGTGCAGCCATGCTTTTATTAGTTCTCTGTGTGCTTGCTTTATGGATATGCACCTGTGACCATGAATGTTCTAGTCCAAATTTTCTTGTAGTATATATTAAGGGTAGTGGCCTCTTTTAGACTAAGCAACGCCCATCTGCCTGGGGCTTCTGAGCAGAGTATAAATGCAGCTAGTTCCTACACTGCCCTGAATATTCTAGGCTTAGGTAAGTCCAAGAGAGGCAGTTCTGTTAGTGTTAGGTACCCATCTGCAAAAGCCACCTTGACGCCTGGTAGATGGGCCTGACACACTTTTGTCCAAAAATGTGCGCAAAGAGCTTCTATTTTTTAATTTATAGTAGGTATAATGCCACTTTAATTTAGAATGGTCCCCATTTCTCAGTTCTATTGTTTGCATGTGAAATGTTGTGCAGCCATGCTTTTATTAGTTCTCTGTTTGCTTGCTTTATGAATATGCACCTGTGATCATGAATGTGCTAGTCTAAATTTTCTTGTAGTGTATAGTGCCCCCAGAAATAATGTTCCCAAATATTCTCGTAGTAATAGAAATGCCCCTTAATTGCCTCCAAAATAATACCTTCCTCTTGTACTCCCAATGAAAATGCCCATTAGTGTCCCCAGTAGTAATCATGCTCCCTATAGTGCATCCAGCAATAATAATTCCATATATTGTGCACCAGTTATAATATAGCCTCAAGTACAAAAAATCCTCCTATAGTGCCCCAATAAAAAAATGCCCCCAGTGCCTCCAGTAAGGTCCCCTATAGTGCCCCACATTATAAAATGCCCCTTGTAATGCCCCTTATAGTGCCCCAGTATTCAAATGTCACCTGTGCCTCCAGTAATGCTTCCTATAGTGTCCTAGTAGTAATGTCCTCCACAGTTTCCCCCAGCAGCAATGTTCCCTAGACTGCCCTCCAGCAGTAATGTTTCCCCAGTTGTAATGTCACCCAGAGTGTCTCAGTGTCACCTCAGTAGTGATGACCTTTCAGTGCTAACCCCCAGTAGTACTGTCCCCACATTGCCCCTCCCCCTAGTAATGGTCCCTTGGTTAGGGATGGAAAAAAAATTATTCCCCACCAGGATTTACTGCCTCATAGGCCTTAGGCCTAAGGCTTATCAGGGTGAACGCAAAATCGTTATATACCCAGCCGGCTGCCGAACTTAATAGTATGCCATCCCCCAAATTCCTGGCACCCTAGACAAGTGCCCTCGGGTGCCATTTTATAAATAAAGCCCTGGTGGCCAGTGTGAAAACTGTGGGATTTTAGTTTATTTTTTAAGATAATAACGTGAAGAATTTTTTTTTTTACTATAAATTCTAAATAAAGTGTGTTTAACATAAAAAGGTGATTTAACCAATAAATAAGAATAGGAATGTGAAAATTAGCACAACAATGATTAAAATCTATTGTAAAGAATGTTATATTTTATTTCAGTCAAGTAAAACTAAGGAAAATAGTCATTTAGATTGGAAATATTTATTAATGAAAAGCTAGCATGAACATAAATTTAATTATTAATGTTGCTGAATTTTCTTGCTTAGTGGGGATTGTGCACTGATCTCTAATGCCTACTACAATGGTCCAGATGAGTCTTTTAGAGCCAAGAGAGTCTAATCAACTCATTATATTAGAATATTTTTGATGACTGCAGCTACTATGAAAACACAAATATCAGATCTTATAATGATTCTACCATAATGAACTTTTGATGATGCCGCTATATCAACATATATCAACATAATGTTATAAAGTGTGGAGGTTTTTCATTATTGTTTTCTAATGGATGAAATCTCAGTCCATTGGCAATGACCTGGTATAATTCTTTATGTTTATTGCAAGCATTATCCTTGATAACATTTACAAATACATTTCTGGAATATGGAACTGTGTTATATTAATTTGCTCTACTTTATTATGAAGTTACAAGTTAGAACTAGTTTTATTTTTAACTGCAAACTTATATCATATTACAACAAG
This sequence comes from Bufotes viridis, assembly GCA_033119425.1. Classification (NCBI taxonomy): domain Eukaryota; kingdom Metazoa; phylum Chordata; class Amphibia; order Anura; family Bufonidae; genus Bufotes; species Bufotes viridis. The sequence goes on from CM065590.1 coordinate 237,374,974, forward strand.
ATATATAAAATTATATTATACATTATTTACTACTTCAAGACCAAGAGTGTTTTGACAGCTACATTTTCTTTTATTTATCCTCGCGTTCCAAAAGCCTTTTTTTTTTTTACATAGCTATATGATGGATTGTTTTTTGTGAAATAAATTGTACTTTTTAATACCATTTAATTGCATATGATATATTGAGAATTTGGGGTGGTTTATTTTATGACTAGAGTTGAGCGAACTCCTGGAAGTTCGGTTTCGGCCGAACTTCACAAAAAAGTTCGGGTTTGGGATCCGAAAACCCGAACTTGACCCCGAACCCGAACCCCATTGAAGTCAATAGGGACCCGAACTTTTGGCACTAAAATGGCCCAAAAAATGTAGTGTACATGTACGCCCTTGTGTCCTGGTAATTAAGGACCAGGGGCGTACATGTACACCCTGTGAGGTTCCGATCTCTGCTGCGCGCGTGGCGGTGATTGGAACAAGGTGCCTACTAAAATAATTTAGTAGGCACCTTGGCACAATGCCCAGGGGGGTCCTGTGACCACCGCGCATCGGCGATCGCAGCAAACCACAGGTCAATTCAGTCCTGCGGTTTGCGGCTTTTCCATATAATCGGGCGGCGGTTGCGGGGGCTATCGGGTCCCCATGCTGTGGGGGACCCGATAGCAGGAAGGCAGCCCCGATGCCTTCCTTAGCATCGGGGCTGCCTTCCAGTTATGAGCCTGTGAGATCCAGCCACCTGGATCTCACAGGCAGGAAGCTGTATGAGTAATACACACTGTATTACTCATACAGCCAATGCATTCCAATACAGAAGTATTGGAATCCACAAACAAAAGGTCAATTCCAGCTTCTTGCGTAAAAAATGGATGATTCTTTATTAGGCTTGCAAAGTTTAAGATCCGACATACATCACATGGAGAGACAAAATGTGACTGTGACGCTTTTCGGGCTATAGTATTGAGCCCTTCATCAAGACAAAACCCGTGCTTCAGAAAGGTGACTAGAGGTGAGAGCTGCACTTCCTTCTTCCAGAAGTATTGGAATGCAATGTAAAGGGGATCAGACCCCCAAAAGTTGAAGTCCCAATGCGGGACAAAAAATAAAGTGAAAAAGAAGTTGAAAAAATAGTTCCCCCCCAAAAAATTTAAAGTTTCAAGTAAAAAAGAAATAAAACGTAATTTTCCTCAAATAAAGATAAAAAAAAATGGTAAAAAATAGGGAAAAAAAAAAGTTGACATATTAGGTATCGCCGCGTCCGTATCGACCGGCTCTATAAACATATCACATGACCTAACCCTTCAGATGAACACCATAAAAATAAAAACTGTGCTAAATAAACCATTTTTTTGGCCCCTACATCAGTAAAAGTACAACAGCAAGTGATCAAAAGGCGTATACCCACCAAAGTGGTACCAATCTAACCGTCACCTCATCCCGCAAAAAATGAGCCCCTATCTAAGCAAAGCGCCCAAAAATTAAAAATTATGGCTCAGAATTTGGAGACACAAAAACATATTTTTTTGGTTTTTAAAAAGCTGTTATTGTGTAAAAGTAAGTTAAAGAAGTATACATATTAGATATCGCCACATGCATAATAACCTGCTCTATAAAAATATCACATGACCTAAGCCCTCAGGTGAACACCGTAAAAAATAAAAAATAAATTGTGTTAAATAAGTCATTTTTTGTCACCTTACATCACAAAAAAAGTTATAACAAGCGATCAAAAACTCATATGTACCCCAAAATAGTGCCAATAAAACCGCTATCTCATCCTGAAAAAATCATACCCTGCCCAAGATAATCGCCCAAAAACTGAAAAAACGATAGCTCTCTGACTATGGAGACACTAAAACATGATTTTATTTGTTTAAAAAATGAAATCATTGTGTAAAACTTACATAAATAAATAAAAAGTATACATATTATGAATTGCTGCGTCCGTAGTAACCTGCTCTATAAAAATATCATATGACCTAACCCCTCAGATGAACACCGTAAAAAACTAAAAATAAAAACAATGTAAAAATAAGACATTTTTTGTCACCTTACATCACAAAATGTGTAATAGCAAGTGATAAAAAAGTAAAACCCACCCCAAAATAGTGCCAATAAAACCGCCATCTCATCCCGAAAAAATCATACCCTACCCAAGATAATCGCCCAAAAACTGAAAAAACTATGGCTCTCAGACTATGGAGACACTAAAACAAAATCATTGGGTAAAACTTACATAAATAAATAAAAAGTATACATATTAGGTATCACCGCATCCGTAGTAACATGCCCTATAAAAATATTATATGACCTAACCCCTCAGGTGAACACCGTAATAAACTAAAAATAAAAACGATGTAAAAAAAGCTATTTTTTGTCACCTTACATCACAAAAAGTGTAATAGCAAGCGATCAAAAAGTCATACGCACCCCAAAATATTGCCAATCAAACTGTTATCTCATCCCGATAAAAATGAGCCCCTACACAAGACAGTCGCCCAAAAAATAAATAAAACTATGGCTTTCAGAATGTGGAGACACTAAAGAATCATAAAAAATAAATAAAAATGCTTTGTTATGTAAAACTGAAACAAACAACAAAAAGTAGTCGTATTTGGTGTTGTAAATAACAAAAAATAAAAATGGTGCCAAAACAGCCATTTCTTGTTACCTTGCTTCGCAAAAAGTGTAATATAGAGCAACCATAAATCATATGTATCCTAAAATAGTACCAACAAAACTGCCACCCTATCCCATAGTTTCTAAAATAGGGTCACTTTTTTGGAGTTCCTACTCTAGGGGTGCATCAGGGGGGCTTCAAATGGGACATGGTGTCAAAAAACCAGTCCACCAAAATCTGCCTTCTAAAAACCGTATGGCATTCTTTTCCTTCTGCGCCCTGCCGTGTGCCAATACAGTAGTTTACGATCACATATGGGGTGTTTCTGTAAACTACAGAATCAGGGCAATAAATATTGAGTTTTGTTTGGCTGTTAACCCTTGCTTTGTAACTGGAAAAAAATTATTAAAATGGAAAATCTTAAAAAAAAGTGAAATTTTGAAATGTTATCTCTATTTTCCATTAATTCTTGTGGAACACCTAAATGGTTAACAAAGTTTGTAAAATCAGTTTTGAATACCTTGTGGGTGTAGTTTCTAGAATGGGGTCATTTTTGGGTGGTTTCTATTATGTAAGCCTCACAAAGTGACTTCAGACCTGAACTGGTCCTTAAAAAGTGGGTTTTTGGAAATTTCTGAAAAATTTTAAGATTTGCTTCTAAACTTCTAAGACTTGTAACGTCCCCAAAAAATAAAATGTCATTCCCAAAATGATCCAAACATGAAGTAGACATGTGGGGAATGTAAAGTAATAACTATTTTTGTAGGTATTACTATATATTATAGAAGTAGAGAAATAGAAATTTGCAAATTTGCTAATTTTTCAAAATTTTTGGCAGATTTGTTATTTTTTTCTAAATAAAAATGAATTTTTTTTACTCCATTTTACCAGTGTCATGAAGTTCAATATGTGACGAAAAAACTATCTCATAATGGCCTGGATAAGTTAAAGCGTTTTAAAGTTATTCGCACATGAAATGCCACTGGTCAGATTTGCAAAAAATGGCCTAGTCCTTAGAGGTGAAATATGGCCATGTCCTTAGAAGTTAAAATAGGTTTTTCAGCAGTGTATGCAAACGTGCTCTGTGGTACGACAGTACGGGTTTATTCCCCCAACCACAGAAATGCACTATGTCACCCCAAAATTATAAAATAGGTAATGTAGGGGGACTTGACCTGCCAGAAAAAAATGAATTTTTTCACCACTGAGCTACCAAAAAATAATTAGACTGATGTCCCTGGCAGGCTGGCACACATGCAGGTCACATGCAGTTCCAAAGACACTGCAGTTGCTAAAATGGCCGCTGCCCTCACCTGAGTAACAGATGGATTAAAAATTATTTTGCAGTATCACTGGGCTCAGGGCTGGGTACAAATATGTAGCATAGCACCCTCGATAATTGCTGTAGTTTGAAGAGTTAACACCACCAAGTTCAACAGATTTCTTCCCTATCTCTCCCTGAGAGCACCAGCAGCAGCCTGTCCCTACACTATGAGCAGCAGAGTGACGTGCGGCGCTACGTGACTCCAGCTTAAATAGAGGCTGGGTCACATGCTGCACTTAGCTAATCACAGTCATGCCAATAGTAGGCATGGCTGTGATGGCTTCTTAGGGCAAAGTAATGAAACACTTGTTGATTGGCTGCCCTGCAGCCTTTTAAAAAGCGGGAAGAAATTGCCGAACAACGAACCCAAACCCGGGTCCGGGTGCAAAAAAACGTAATGTTCGGTATGAACCCTATTTATGACCTTTACTGTAAGATAAAATGGTATGATAACCTTTTTATGATGGTCAGTATAATTTTAGATATTCCAAGCCAGTTTTTGTTATATTGTACTACTTTAAAAAATTAAATAAAAAATGCTTTGAGTCTCCACACCGATAATTTTTTTAAAATGTTTCCATCAATGTTGGTAAGAAACAACTTTTTTTTGCAGTGCCATCTATAATTTTTATTGCTAGAATTTTGAGGAACAGTACATATGACTTTTTGATCATGTTTCATCCATTTTTTGAGGGAAGCAAGGTTACTAAAATTAGCAATTCTGTAAATGTAAATTGTTTGTAACATTTTTTCGCGGGGGATATTTTAAACTCTGACATCAACTTACATGTATGGCAGATGTCGGGTTTTTAACCCCTTTCTGACAAGCACTATACTAGTCCAACCTTGCTGTATCTTTAAATTTGGCACCCTCCCTGGAGGGGAGCAGGACCCATGACCACGGAGTGCCTGCTGTTTCATACAGCAGACACCCACGTCTCATGTCTGCGACTGGCGATAATGCCGGTCATGGACATTTAACTCTTTGGATGCCGTGGTCAATCCTGGTGGTGGTCAATACACCTCATGGGTATTGCCATGTGTGAAAATGCCCATACTATAAAAATATAAAAATATTTTCCCCATATGGCAAACTGAAACCGCCAAAAATATAAAAACAGCCAATTTGTTGTTTTTGGTTGCATAATCTCCCACAAAAAATAAAAAGCGTGAAAGTCATACACATCCTAGAATGGTATCAATAAAAAGAAAAGATCACTTCACAAAAAATGAGCCCTACTACAGCTCCATACACATTGCTACAAAAATGTTTTAGGGGTCAGAATATGGCAACAAAAAAATTAAACTGAATTTTTAAGTGTTTATTATTATTATTATTATTATTATTATTAAAAAACATAAACCTGTGGTGGCATTGCTTTTTTTTCCAATTTCACCCCATTTTGAATTTTTTATTGCTTCCCACAACATCACATGCAATATAAAATGATTGCAAAGTACAACTTGTCCCACAAAAAACAAGCCTCATACGGCTAGTAGAATGGTGAGTGGAAAAATAAAAAAGATATGGCTTTGGGAAGGCAGGGAGAGCAAAATAAAAATGCAAAAAAAAACAAAACTCTGGGGTAGAAAGGGTTGAAGATGGTACATGCCAATATACACCTGCTGCCAGGTGCCTGTGGTTTTAAACCACTGACTTCCAATGGAATTCATGATTGGAGTCAACTCTGATCACAGACATACTTTTGACTTTTCAGATGCCATGGTCAATTTCAGACAATCACATGTTAAAATACTCTTGGGGAAATAAAAATACATGTAAAAAAAAAAAGGAAATAAAGAAAAGATATACAAATTCAAGTCACTTCTTTCTCTATTTTACTAATAAAATAAGCAATACAAAAATTAAGATCATTGGTATCACTGCATCTGAAAGTGCTCAAATTATTAAAATATAAAAATGTTTATCCCATACAGTGAATGGCGTAACAGTAAAAATATCAAAATAGCCTATTCACCATTTTTGGTTGCTTCATCTCCTAAAAATATTGAAAAAAAAGTGATAAAAATGTCATACACACCAAAATGGTACCAATAAAAAATACAGATCAGCCTGCACAAATTGAGCCCTCACACAACTGCTTACAGTAGATGTACTGCAATGATATATATCAATTTTATGGGACTTAAAAAATAAAAAATGTATGGCTCCTGGCAGTTAGAGATGGCCCGAACTATTCGCTGGCGAACAGTTCCCGGCGAACATAGCTTGTTCGCGTCCGCCGCGGCGGGCGAACATATTCGATGTTCGCGTTCGCCCCTATACTTTATTATTAAGCAAACTTTGACCCTGTACCTCACAGTCAGCAGACACATTCCAGCCAATCAGCATACCCTCCCTCCCAGACCCTCCCACCTCCTATCTAAACACAAGGATAGGATCCATCTTACATTCATTCTGAAGCTGCAGTAATAGTAATTGTAAATCGCAATGCGATTAATATAACCTGTATTATTCGCATTGCGATTACAACTTAGATCTGAGTTCCTAATAGTTGTATTGCTAGAATATAATGAAGATAACGAATTTAGCGCTATATTCTCAATCTTCGTTATATTCTAGCAATACAACAACCATTAGGAACTCAGATCTAAGTTGAATTCTCAATGTGATTAATATAACCTGCATTAATCGCATTGCAATTCAACTTAGAGCTGAGTTCCTAATGGTTGCTGTATTGCTAGAATATACGTTATATTCTAGCAATACAACCATTAGAACTCAGCTCTAAGTTGTAATCGCAATGCGAATAATACTTACATTATTAATCGCTTGCGAATCCATTTAATGCCTTTATTTGATTGTATATGACGGTTGACTATGACTACCACCAACGTTCTGCTGCCTCCAAAGCAAGATATCTGAACCCCTAGGGGCCATTTGGGCGTTTTTGATAGAAAACGCATCAAAACGCATCTGCGTTTTATAATTTTTCATTTTCTAGTTTATTTTTTGTGTATTTTGCCACATTTGGTTGCATATTTACATTTGGTATAGGCAAATATGGTAGTCTAGATCATTACTCTGCCCAAATCTATATTCAGCTACATGGCTTAGAAAATATGCTGTCAAACAATGATCCTAGGTTTTGGTATAGACACATGATCTAGACTACCATATTTGCCTATACCAAATGTAAATATGCAACCAAATGTGGCAAAATACACAAAAAAATAAACTAGAAAATGAAAAATTATAAAAACGCAGATGCGTTTTTGATGCGTTTTATCAAAAACGCCCAAATGGCCCCTGGGGGTTCAGATATCTTGCTTTGGAGGCAGCAGCACGTTGGTCGTAGTCATAGTCAACCATCATATACAATCAAATAGAGGCATCAAATGGATTCGCAAAGCGATTAATAATTGTAAGTATTATTCGCATTGCGATTACAACTTAGAGCTGAGTTCTAATGGTTGTATTGCTAAAATATAACGTATATTCTAGCAATACAACAACCATTAGGAACTCAGCTCTAAGTTGAATTCACAATGCGATTAATGCAGGTTATATTAATCGCATTGAGAATTCAACTTAGATCTGAGTTCCTAATGGTTGTTGCATTGCTAGAATATAACGAAGATTGAGAATATAGCGCTAAATTCTCAATCTTCGTTATATTCTAGCAATACAACCATTAGGAACCCATCTCTAAGTTGAATTCGCAAATAAGATGTCCCAAACTATTCACTGGCGAATAGTTCCCGACGAACATAGCTTGTGCGCGTTCGTCGCGGCGGGCGAACATATGCGATGTTAGGTCCACCCCCTATCATTGAGTAAACTTTGACCCTCTACATCACAGTCAGCAGACGCATTCCAGCCAATTATCATACCCTCCTCCCAGACCCTCCCATCTCCTGGACAGCATCCATTTTAGATTCATTCGGAATTTGCAGTCTTAGTGAGAGGAGGGAGAGTGTAGTTGCTGCTGATTTAATAGGGAAATCGATAGCTAGGCTAGTGTATTCAGTGTCCACTCCAGTCCTGAAAGACTCATCAGATCTCTGCTGTAAGGACAGCGTCCTGACAGTACCCCAAAAAGCCATTTTTAGGGCTAGTACATTAGTCTCCCTCCCAGACCCTCCCACCTCCTATCAAAAAGCAAGAACGGCATCCATCTTAGATTCATTCTGAAGCTGCAGTGTTAGTAGTTGTAATCGCAATGCAATTAATATAACCTGTATTAATCGCATTGCGAATTCAACTTAGAGCTGGTTTCTAATGGTTGTATTGCTAGAATATAACGAAGATTGAGAATTTAGCGCTATATTCGCAATATTCGTTATATTCAAGCAATACAACCATTAGGAACAGATCTAAGTTGTAATCCCAATGCGATTAATACAGGTTATATTAATCGCATTGCGAATTCAACTTAGAGCTGGGTTCTAATGGTTGTATTGCTAGAATTTCTAGCAATACAACCATTAGGAACCCAGCTCTAAGTTGAATTCGCAATGCGATTAATATAACCTGTATTAATCGCATTGCGATTACAACTTCCACACTCTGCGTCAACTAGGTATTTTTCCATGGGAGTTTTGCCATGGATCCCCCTCCGGCATGCCCCAGTCCAGGTGTTAGTCCCCTTGAAACAACTTTTCCATCACTATTGTGGCCAGAAGGAGTCCCTTTGGTTTTTAAAATTCGCCTGTCTATTAAAGTCTATGGCGGTTCGCAATGTTCGCATGTTCGCGAACATTTGCGGAAGTCCGCGTTCGCCGTTCGCGAACGGAAAATTTTATGTTCGCGGCATCACTACTGGCAGTTAAAAAATGAAAAGGGAAAAATGGCTGCATCAGGAATGGGTTAATACTTTGGACATTTTTAGATTTGATTATACCAATTAGATTTATTTTTATTGCTTTTTTATTATATTTGTGGGTTTTTGTATATTTAAAAAAATATTAACCTTTTTGCCTCTCTTTTTAGTCCACCGAGGGAAATTTAACCTGCACTCACTTGATTTCTTGTGCAATCCTCTGACCAATCAAATGATTCTTCATTTGCTCCATAAATTAAGCTATTCATTAGAGATGAGCAAATTTCCCCTGCATAACAGAAATGGGACGGATCCGTTATGCGGCTCATAGTCTTCTATTATGAAGGAAAGAATAACAGAATGCCTCTAAAGGCATTCTGTTATGCGTTCCATCATAGAATTGCTTTATGGTCTGTGGTAACGGAATCCATAACGCAATTCACCTTTTTCAAGTAACTGAAGCGTGAACGAATTTCAAAATGTGAAATTCGCTCATCTCTACTAGTCATACACATCAGAGATATATCACCCGAACAGTCCAATTATGTCAGGACCAGCTAACCATCTAATGAAAATGAAGCTTTCAGAATTCCTGACAATATGATAGATGTTGGGAAAGTTAAAGATTAGGTGAATGGATTTTAGCATGCTGGATTAATTTGTTCTTGGGGAGATAAACCACTGTTAGAGGTGTCTGGCTGTAGCTTAAGATGGCCACAAATGGGAAACATAAGTTATCCTAATAAAAAGTGTAAACAATTATTTGTGATGGTCAATGGCTGAATGTAGTCTGCCAAAAATGTAATTAGACATAGTAAATTTCTGGTCATTGTTGGACAAAACTGCAAGTTTGAATGATTTGTCAAATTTGGCTGATTATTTGCCATTTTGCTTGGGTACCAGGAAGTTCATTTTCTAAAAACTGACTCCCTGGTCCACCAGTATAGTCTAGGATGCTGATGGTGAGATTGATCCCACATTTAACTGAATGGCCACGATTTAGCTAAGTGTGTCTCATGTGTCTGGTTAGCTTTACTACCCACTCTCAGTTCAGTACATAAATATGCTCAGCTCAGGATCAGGAACAATAGCAATAGTCAGTTGAATAAGCAGGCATCCCATGTTCATCGCCAGCGTTGGATAAAATTTCACATGAGCGAGTTTTCCACGCGGGTGCAATGTGTGACGTGAACGCATAGCACCCACACTGAATCCTGACCCATTCATTTCAATGGGTCTGTGTACATGAGTATCTTTTTTCATTCATCAGTTCTGCGTTGCGTGAAAAATGCAGAATGTTCTATATTTTGCATTTTTCACGCAGCTCTGGCCCCATAAAAGTGAATCGGGCTTCAGTGAAAATGCATTGCATCCGCAAGCAAGTGCGCATGCAATGCGTTTTTCTCTGATGGTTGCTAAGAGACGTTGTTTGTAAACCATTAGTTTTTTATCACGCGAGTGACAATCACATCAAAACGCATTGCACCCACACGGAAAAAACTGAACAACTGAACGCAATCGCAGACATAACTGACTGAACTTGCTTTCAAAAAGGTGCAAGTTTCCCTGAACGCACCATGAACGCATCCGGACCTAATCCGTCACGCTCGTGTGAAAGAGGCCTAAGATACATTTTGAGCCCCTCTGAGGGATAATATCCTCCATGCTTTTTTACTACAAAATGTCCAACTAAATTGCTACACCAATTGTCTCCATCTATATTGTCATAAAGTATGATATGTCAACTCTACCCCTATGAGGAGCACTAAGTCAAGACAGGATTTCTGTGTCTGAATATAAACCAAATTATTTTCATTCACTGCAAGAAAGCAGAACATTTTGTAAATACTAATATTTTCACTGATGTGTACAATGTGTTAGACATCAAATTGCATAATTTACGTAAGATATACTGTAGATATTTATCATGGCAAGCTCATTTATTAGTCAGTTGCAAATACTTGTTTTGATATTCCTGATAATTTGAAATTTCTACTGGTTCTTCTTTCTGTCTCCATGCACTTTGCTTAATGAACTGTAGCAGTGTATAATGCCCACTGTTTTAAGCCAGGTTAATGTGAACATTCAACAATTTAATGTTTCACCATGTGGCCTCACTTGAACATTAATGAATCATAAAAGACCATGGCATTTCTTTTTACAACACCCTGAAATTTTTAATTGCTGTACTAATTACTTCTTCTCACCTGTTATCAAGCTAAATCAGAGCCAGAGTGAAATTACTCCGAAAATGATATTTTACAAATAGCTAACGTATACAGTGTTTTTTATTTTATTTAGCATGTGATTAACCACTAAGCAATGTGTACTGTATAGCATGACTAATCTTGTTTTGTATTATGACAATTAGCTACATAACAGAAATGTTTACATACCACCTATTAGGAAATTAGTTCTTGAAACACCCAATGCAAAACAATGTATCACTTTACTGAACATTAGTGTTGGGCGCGAATATTCGAATAGCGAATTTTTACCGCGAATATTGGCACTTCGCTAATTTGTGAATATTTTGAATATAGCGCTATAAATTCGCTATTTCGAATATTCGTTTTTTTTTTTTAGTTATATTTTTTTCTTTCCCACTTCCCAAAAGTAGTTCTTACCTGTCCTGAGGATTCCTGGCTTCCTGGCTGCTCCAGTCAGTGCCCGTTGCCGCTTCTGCCGACTTCCGTGCTCATGGAGCGTCCCCATCACCATGGGAACGTCTCCATATACTAAAATGTACTGTCGGATTTGAGAATTACGTTAAAATCGCAATGCGATTAATTCAAGTTATATTAATCGCATTGCGATTACAACTTAGCAGTGCACTGCTATCTTACATATTAGGCTAGAATTAACAAATATGGAATATAGCAGCAGTGCTAAGCAGAAATCGCAATGCGATTACTCCAAGTTACATTAATCGCATTGCGATTTCAATTAGCACTGCTATAATATATTCCATATTCGTTAACTTCGTTAATTCTAGCAAGCTGACCCATTATAAACCCAGCTCGAAGTTGGAATCGCAATGCGATTAATATAACTTGAACTAATCGCATTGCAATTTCTACTTAGCACTGCTGCTATATCCCATATTCGTTAATTCTAGCCTAATATGTAAGATAGCAGTGCTAAGTTGTAATCGCAATGCGATTAATATAACTTAAATTAATCGCATTGCGATTTCAACAGACATGGTTTACTATGGTTGCTAAAACGAAGATGGAGAATACTTCGTTATCTTCGTTTTGAGGAATATGACGCATACATTCGTCATATTCGCTAATTCTACCAAGCCAACCATAGTAAACCAGGTTTAAGTAGAAATCGCAATGCGATTAATTCAAGTTATATTAATCGCATTGCGATTTCAACGTAATTCTCAAATCCGACAGTACATTTTAGTATGGAGACGTTCCATAAAGGTAGGTTACAGAGGGCATCGCTAAAGAGTATGAATACTAACCCAAGTCACAGAGACTATTGGAAATGATGTAAAGCCAGAGGCATGTTTTAGCGGAACTACCTTTGTCTGGAAAAGCACAATCTCAATGAATAATTGATGATATTTTTTTTATCACTGCATAGCTGCAGGTAATTACCTTTCAAAACTGGGTGACAACCTCTGAGGATTGCTTAAAAGAGGTTCTTTAGTACTGAAAAACCATTTTCATATACTCTGCTAGAAGTTAAGGGAGGGGGATCCTCTGTTTAGACTAGAACAGAAAATGGTTAAAATGAGTGTTTCTCCCCCTGGAGGACTTGTCCTTTAGTATTTCACAGACAACCTACTGATTTAAATAATGGCAGAATACTTAAAGGCGTTGTCCGAGTAATTTTTTTGTTCTTTGTATGTTCCTAAGTAATCAAATGTAAGGGGTGTACAATTCACTTTCTTCATATGAAGTGGCCCCTTTCTCAGATTTCACAAAGTGTCACATGACCTGTCATGTCCACTTCTATCCTTGTTTTGATGATCTTTCATGCACATGCCTGAGAAGCAGGTCTGTGTCTGTGCATGAGACATCACTGTGCTGGCCACGCCCCCTCCACTGCCATATTTTGATGTCTGCCTTGTGTTTTCCTCCCACTGGATTCTTCAGGAAAGTTTAACCCCTTCTACCATCAGCAGCACAGATTCAGAGCTGGAGGCTTTGCTGAGCAGCTGCAAGCATTGAAGAGACAAATGCTCAGGATCTTCCCTCCTTATCCTGCAGACACAGAGCGGACAGGCTGCAGGAGTTCTGCAGAGCATTGAATAAAAACAATTTTAGACAGGTTGGGTGGTGCTCTACCTGAATGGTATATATGTAAGGAAAAGAAGGTTCCTGGACTCCCCTGCTTTGCTTTCTTGTATCTTTATTTCACAGCTCAAATTGCAGAATGCGGTTTGCCAGTTGTAGATAAGTATAACAACGTTTCGGCTGTAATCGCCTTCATCAGGAAACCGGACGTGCCGCACTGTGTGGAAATTCGGTGTAGATAAAGTGTAGGGCTCTATGGCTCGCTGGGCTAAGCTATATGGGATCATTGCCGATGTTCCGATTGGCAGCTATGGGAACATCGGCAATGATACCATATAGCTTAGCCCAGCGAGCCATAGAGCCTACACGTTTAGTAGAGCCTAAGGTGTCCGTAATGTACTGATATAGATCTGATTGCGATCAGTCTTGATCACTTACAGATACTATATAGTACTAGTGCTGATTAGCGACAGCGATGACGCTAATCAGCGACTAATCAGTGACTGCGGTGCAGTAGGCGCTAACTACCTAACAAGTAGCTAACTAACTGGCGGTGATAAGGGATCCTTAGGCCCTATTCACACGTCTGCAATGCTTTTCCGCATTTTGCGGAACAGAATTGAGGACCCATTCGATTCTATGGGGACAGACTTTGTCCCGCTTGGATCCGGAATTGCGGATCCGCACTTCCAGGTCCACACTTCCAGTTCTGCACTTCCGTTCCGCAAAAATATAGAACATGTCCTATTCTTGTTCACAATTGCGGACAAGAAAAGGCATTTTCTATATAATTATAGCAATGTGCGGATCCGCATAATGCGGAAAGCACATTGCCGGTGTCCGTGTTTTGTGGATCCGCAAAACACATATGGACGTCTGAAGGAGCCTTACAGGGTGTAATTAGTGACAGGGTGTAACGGTCCTTGGCTCACCTGAGTCAGAGGACAGCCGGCTGGTGGTTGGAGTCCAGTGGCAAAGACCCACAGAAGCAGGAAGCAGGTAGCGTGGTCGATCAGTCCGGGTCGGCAGTAGAGATGGCAGCGAGGTAACAGCAGGAGTAGACAGAGGCGTGGTCGGTGGAAGGCAAAGGGTCAATGCAGGCGGCAGTTCGGCGAGGTCAAACGGTCCGGGTCGGCAACAACGGTAAACAGCAGTAGTCGTGCAGGAGCAGAGAGGAAGCTTGCTACAGGCTTGGAGGCACAATAACCAGCAAAGGACTGGGTTCAAGGGCTGGGTTTTATAGGGAAGTAGCAGGTGCAAGAGATTGGGATAATCAGCAGGACAAGGCAAGGACAAGAGAGGTAGTAGAAGTTAGAAGTTAGAAGTTAGCTAGAGAATAGTCCAAGGAGAGACGGTAGCCTAGTGGGTAGAGCTACCGTCTGGGACATGACTGGCCACGGGTTCGAGTCCTGACAGTACTCCCCCCTTCCAAGGTGACCTCCGGGCACCGCAGGGAAAGCTTATCTGGGTGACTCAGGTGGAACTCCCTGACAAGTCTGGGGGCATGAACATTTTCTTCAGGCTCCCAGGAGTTATCCTCGGGAGGGTAGCCCTCCCACCCAATTAGATATTGCAATTTTCCTCGGTGGATCCTGGAGTCGAGGATCTTCTCGACAACAAACTCTTCCTCACCTTGTACCCTCACGGGTGGTGGAGGGGCGAGTGGCGGCCAGTGAAGGTATTCTCCACGTATGGCTTGAGGAGGGAGCAATGGAAGACAGGGTGCACCCTAATGGAATCCGGAAGGTCAAGCCGGAACGTGACCTCATTGATTTGTGCGGTGACCTGGAACGGACCCATGTATTTTGGGGCTAACTTTTTGGAGGGACCTTCAGTCTGAGGTTCCTGGTGGACAGCCATACCTTGTCTCCTACATGGAAGCCCGGGGTGGGTTTGCGGCGTCTGTCTGCTCCCTGTTTAAAGCGCCTCTGGGCGAGCTGGAGGTTGTCTATTATGTCCTTTTGTGCCTCCTGTAGGGTTGTTAGGCGCTCGGCCACTGCTGGGAGGGTGGAGGCAACGGGCAGGTGGGGAATGAACACGGGGTGCGAGCCTGTGTTAGCAAAGAAAGGGCTTTGCTTGGTTGAGCTGTGCTCAGCATTGTTGTAGGCGAACTCGGCTGTGGGGAGATGGTCAAGCCAGTCATCCTGCAGGTGGGAGCTGAAACAGCGTAGGTACTGCTCTAAGGTCTGGTTAGTTCTCTCCGTCTGCCCATTTGACTGAGGGTGGAAAGCGGAGGAAAGGTTCACTTTAACCCCGAGCGCCAGGCAGAAGTCCTTCCAGAACTTTGAGGTAAATTGCACACCTCGGTCTGAGACCACGTCGTCCGGAATCCCATGCAGCCTGAAGACCTCTTTGAGGACAAGATCAGCCGTCTGTTTGGCTGTGGGTAGGCCCTTGTAGGGGATGAAATGGGCCATTTTGGTGAGGCGGTCGACCACGACCAGGATGGTGTTCATCCCTTTTGAAGGAGGAAGGTCTACCACAAAGTCCATGGAGATCGAGCCCCAGGGGCGGGAGGGAAGTGGGAGGGGTTGTAACAGACCCACGGGAGAGGAACGAGGAGTCTTATTGCGGGCACAGACCGTGCACGAGGAGATGTACTTCTTGGTGTCCTCCTTGTATGTTGGCCACCAGAAGGAGCGTGAGAGAAGCTCCTGGGTCTTTCTTGTGCCCAGATGGCCGGCCAGCTTGGAGTCATGGTTAAGTTTGAGCACTTCGAGTCGTGCGATTTCTGGTACATAAAGTTGTAGGTCCTGATGAAACCAATGACCATTTTTAAACGTGAGGCTGACATTCCTTGTGGGGTGGGTGAGGAAGGGGTCATTTTCGTATCCTTCTTTGATTGTGACCAGGAGTTCTTTAGAGTAGGTGGCCCCCACAACACTTTTCTCGGATAGGATGTTGTCTTGGCCCTTATTACTCTGTGAGGGCTCCGAAAACATTCTGGAGAGGGCGTCAGCCTTGCCGTTTTTGATCCGGGGCGATATGTGATGAGAAAGTTGAAGCGGGAAAAGAATAGGCTCCATCTGGCCTGTCTGGCTGTGAGTCTCTTAGCGCTGCGGATGAACTCGAGGTTTTTGTGGTCGGTTAGTACGATTATAGGGTTGGCAGCTCCCTCCAGCAGGTGTCTCCACTCGGAGAAGGCTTCCTTGATCGCCAGTAGTTCTTTGTTCCCGATGTCGTAGTTCTTCTCGGAGGGGACATTTGGCGAGAGAAATATGCGCACGGGTGTAGTAGCATCTTCTCCCCTGTCCGTTGTGACAGAACTGCCCCTACCGCGGAGTCAGATGCATCCACTTCGATAGTAAAAGGCAACTCGGGGTTCGGGTGGACTAGGATTGGAGCAGAAGTGAAGAGGAGTTTCAACTTCGTGAAGGCCTCCTGGGCCTCGGGTGTCCAGGAGAAGGGGACTGCCTTTTTGGTGAGTTGGGTGATCGGTGCGATGACCTTGGAGAAGTCCCGGATAAACTTCCGATAGAAGTTGGCGAAGCCAATAAATCTTTGTACCTCCTTCACGTTTCTTGGAATGGGCCAGTCCAACACGGCTTGGACCTTCCCTGGGTCCATACTTAGGCCCTCTGGGGAGATGATGTACCCGAGGAACTGAGTGGTGGTTCGCTCAAACTCACATTTCTCGAGTTTGATATAAAGAGAGTTCTGGCGGAGTCTCTGCAATACCCTGCGGACATGTTCGCGGTGCTGTTCGAGGTCTTCTGAGAAGATCAAGATGTCGTCCAGGTAAGCGACTACAAACAGATCCAGCATGTCCCTGAGGACATCATTAATGAAGTGCTGGAAGGTGGCGGGAGCATTACAAAGTCCGAAGGCATGACCAGGTACTCGAAGTGACCATAACGTGTCCGGAAGGCGGTCTTCCATTCGTCCCCAGGGCGGATTCGGACAAGGTTGTAGGCCCCTCGAAGGTCAAGTTTGGTGAAGATTTTCGCTACCCGGAGTCTCTCGAGGAGTTCAGAAATCAGCGGGAGCGGGTACCGGTTCTTAACGGTTATGTCGTTTAGCTTCCTGTAGTCAATGCAGGGACGCAAGGATGAGTCTTTTTCTCCACAAAGAAAAAGGGGGCTCCTGCTGGGGAGGTAGAGGGCCGGATGAACCCTTTCTTTAGGTCCTTGTCCAGGTATTCTTTCAGAGCCTTGAGTTCAGGCTCTGAGAGGGAATAGATACTGCCAAAGGGTATTTCGGCCCGGGCAACAGTTCTATTGGGCAGTCGTAGGGTCGGTGTGGCGGCAGCTTGTCTGCGTTTTCTTGTCGCAGACATCTTGGAACTCACGGTATTGAGGGGTAGTAGATTCCTGACGGATACTTCAGAGATAGTCGTGTCTTCGGATGGAAGGACAGGTTTGTGGGAGCAATTGAGCGAACAAAACTCAGACGGAAACCGTAAGCAGCGGGTTTCCCAATCCACCGAGGGTTGTGGGTGGCCAACCATGGAATGCCCAGGATCACCGGGAACTTTGGGGAGGCGATCAGGGAGAAGTGAATGGTCTCCTGATGATCGGGTTTGATGAAGAGTTGAAGGTCAGCGGTCTGGTGCGTAACCGGCCCAGAAGAGAGCGGGGTCCCATCGACGGTTTCCAGATCGAAGGGGGCTGCCCTGGTTACCAGTGGTATGTTGTTCTCATGGGCGAAGGTCAAGTCCATGAAATTTCCGCCGGCCCCGAGTCAAGCATTGCAGAGCAGGGAAGCTGTCGTTCCCCAATGGTGATAAGGATGGATACAATGAAGTGGGACCCGGTACCTGTAGTGTCTATGGTTTCAGAGGCCAAGGGTGAGGTTGTGGCCTTTTGTAACTCCCGTAATTCTGTTACAGCGATGGTTCGGCGAGTCTTATTGGGGCACCTAATAGCAAAGTGCCCTGGCTCGCCACAGTAAAGACAAAGGCCTGCGGATAGTCGTCTCTCCTTTTCAGCAGCCGATAGAGTCTTGCGCAGTGCGTCGACCTGCATGGGCTCGGTGGAGGATTGGTGAGCCGGCTGAGTCGTTGGAGTGAAAGGGTACACGGGCCTGTTATCTAGGGACCAGAGTCTTTCTCTCCTTCTTTCTGCCAGTCTCCGGTCAATCCGGATGCATAGTTGGACGAAATCATCCAGATCGTCTGGGGCGTCTACCCTGGCGAGCTCATCCTTTATAGGTTCGGAGAGTCCACGGCGAAATTGACTCTTCTGGGCAGCTGGGTTCCAGGTGGTGTCCGTGACCCAGCGGCGGAACTCTGAGGAATACTCGGCTACAGAGCGTCTTCCCTGCCGTAGACTGTGCAGCCTAGCCTCGGCCGTCGCGCAGCGGTTAGGGTCGTCGAACACTTGGCTCATGGCTGTGGTGAAGTTGTCTAAGTTATTCAATACGAGACTGTGGGATTCCACATATGGGGATGCCCATGCCAGGGCCTCATCAGTTAGAAGGTTGATGATGAACAGGATCTTCTTTCTGTCTGAGGTAAAAGAGCCCGGCTGCATCTGAAAGTAAATACGGCACTGGTTGAGGAACCCCGAAATTGGTTCCGATCGCCGTTAAACTTTGACGGGAGAGGCATACGGGTGTCGGTGACCGCGCCGCGTACGTCCAGTAGTTGACGCTGCAAGTCGATAATTTCCCTCTGTTGGCTCTGGATTGCACCTTTAAGTTGAGTAATTTCCTCTTGGGCAGTGGTGCCAAACTCCTGAAGTTCGGAGACCTGCTTGCGCAGAGTGGCCATTGCGGACTCCATGGTAGGGCTGGTTATTCTGTAACGGTCCTTGGCTCACCTGAGTCAGAGGACAGCCGGCTGGTGGTTGGAGTCCAGTGGCAAAGACCCACAGAAGCAGGAAGCAGGTAGCGTGGTCGATCAGTCCGGGTCGGCAGTAGAGATGGCAGCGAGGTAACAGCAGGAGTAGACAGAGGCGTGGTCGGTGGAAGGCAAAGGGTCAATGCAGGCGGCAGTTCGGCGAGGTCAAACGGTCCGGGTCGGCAACAACGGTAAACAGCAGTAGTCGTGGAGGAGCAGAGAGGAAGCTTGCTACAGGCTTGGAGGCACAATAACCAGCAAAGGACTGGGTTCAAGGGCTGGGTTTTATAGGGAAGTAGCAGGTGCAAGAGATTGGGATAATCAGCAGGACAAGGCAAGGACAAGAGAGGTAGTAGAAGTTAGAAGTTAGAAGTTAGCTAGAGAATAGTCCAAGGAGAGACGGTAGCCTAGTGGGTAGAGCTACCGTCTGGGACATGACTGGCCACGGGTTCGAGTCCTGACACAGGGGGTGATCATGGGGGTGACATGGGGTGATCAGGGGTTAATCATTGATGGGGGGGGTTGATGTGTGGTGATTGGTGCACTTACAGTGTCCTCTGGTGGTCCCAAGCAAAAGGGACCACCGGAGGAGCAGGCAGCAGGCATATCAGATGCTGTTTACAAAACAGCGTCTGATATGCGATTCAGATGCCATTTTTTCAACATCTACAGCCTGCCAGCGCATGATCAGCGCTGGCAGGCTGTACTTAAAGTTCCTGCAGTTGCGATCCTGTGAACGCGCGCGTTCATTCACAGGAAATCTTGTTCCTCGCGAGATGACGCGTAGATGCGTCAACGAGGAACAAACCGACCGCCCGTTAATGCAGTTATCAAAGTCAGTATCAGTTGTAGACTATAAAAGAAGAGAAGACATTACAGATGGATATTAGGTCTCCTCTATTTGAATTCGCTCTTTGTTCAGGTACAAAAACTGCATCAAAAAGCCTACACGTGACTAGAGGTGAGCAAAGTTTTGAAAAATTTGATTCATCCAATTCGCTGAACTTCGAATTACTGTATATAGTCACAAATCACAGTAAATCAGGTACACCCAGGCCATTCTGCCTAATCATTTTCATTCCACTTGGTGGCCTAATCTCAATGTGAGGCTTGGAACTTAAAGGGAATGTGTCAACAAAAAATGACCTATTGTTTAGATCACGGTTTTATGTTTACCATGTTTTATAGAAATTTTGGTGATGTTATTGTTAGTTTTCCATGTCAATATCTATATTTAAACAAAAAACATAAACTCCTGCAGTTTTCACAATGGCCACTAAGCCTAATAATAGGTGCCATTTCTTGAACTGTACAGATCACTTTACTGCAGTTATATAACATTGTTATCCTGTCTGTAATGATAAGGAGATACCACCTCTGTGTATAGATAAGATAGAATCCACAATAGGCAATTGTCAAAGCTTATCTATTCTCTCTTTGTACAATGACCTCTGCTCAGGTCACACAGCATGCCTAGAAAACTTTCCTATAGAAGTCAATGAGGTTCCGTCCTGTCCACTGTGTCTATGGACCATGGGGCTGCCATAAGAGAATGCTTTTTAATGCTTTGTAAATACTGTTAAGAACAGATCAGACAAGATAGCAGCCTCCATAATAATGTTCAGAAAATAAAATCAGATTAGTAAAAAGGATGTTTGTTGCTATCTGGTTTTAACTGTCAGATAAAATGTTTTCCTTTAATCTGCAGGAAGAGTGTATTGCCATGTGCATTACGTTCTAGTGCACCCACATTTATAGTTAATCTGTTTTGTAGGTACCGTGCTATCAGTATTACAGGCGTAATTTATCACTATTTACATCGTTGTTCAGTGCACAAAGATTCATGGCTAATCCCTTCTGTTAAAAAAAAGGAAACACATAACGCATCCTTTAGTAAAACCAAAAACCTATGCACGCCCCTGCAGGAGTTGTGTCCAAATGGCTTCTTAGTGGAACAAAATGAAGAAATGGAAGCAGTCCCAATAAATTAGTGGAGAAAAAAAATGTTCTTTTAATGCATGTTATGGTAGTCCAAACACATGCTTTTTAATCTCTTCTGTTAGCCTTAGGCCTCATGCACACGACCGTTGTTTTGGTCCGCGTCCGAGCTGCATATTTTGCGGCTCGGGCGCGGACCCATTCACTCAATTGGGCCAGAAAGAGCGGACAGCACTCCGTGTGCTGTCCGCATCCATTGCTCCGTTACTTTGCCCCGCAAAAAAAATATAGCATGTCCTATTCTTGTCGGTTTTGCGGACAAGAATAGTCATTTCTACAAATGGGACGCGTTCCGTTCCGCAAATTGTGGAACAGAACACAGAGCAGCTTCGTGTTTTGCGGATCTGCGGTTTGCCTCTTTCACACGGGCGAGTTTTCCACGCGGTTGCAATGCGTGATGTGAACACATTGCACCCGCACTGAATCCTTACCCATTCATTTCTATGGGGCTGTGCACATGAGCGGTGATTTTCACGCTTCACTTCTGCGCTGCGTGAAAATCGCAGCATTCTCTAGTTTCTGCGTTTTTAATGCAACGCAGGCCCCATAGAAGTGAATGGGGCTACGGGAAAATCGCAAGCATCCGCAAGCAAGTGCGGATGCAGTGCGATTTTCCCGCATGGTTGCTAGGAGATGTGGACCCAATCTTTATTATTTTCCAACAATAGCATTCTTTTATACAGAATGCTTAGTAAAAGGACAATTGAGGGTTAAAAAAATTAAAAAATTAACTCACCTCCTCCAATTGATCGCGTAGGTGCCGGTCTCCTGTTCTCTCTTCAGCTGTGGGTAAAAGACCTGTGGTGATGTCACTGAGCTCATCACATGGTCCAACACATGATCCATCATCATGGTGATGGATGATGTGATGAGTTCAGTGACCTCACCAAAGGTCCTTTACCCACAGCTGAAAAGGGAACAGGAGACCGTCACCTATGCGATCAATTGGAGGAGGCGAGTTAATTTTTTTATTTTAACCCTCAATTGTCCTTTTACTAAGCATTCTGTATAAAAGAATGCTATTGTTTTCCCTTAAAACCATGTTATAAGGGAAAATAATAAAATTTATATAACACCTAACCGAAACACGAACTTCAGTTCAGATCTGGGTACCAAACATGCTGATTTTTCTCACGCGTGTGCAAAACGCATTAAAACAGTTTGCACTCGCGCGGAAAAATCGTGCATTTTCCCGCAACGCACTCGCATCTTTTTTGGGTGTCAAACTTAATTCCCGTGTGAAAGAGGCCTAAGAGTTACTCTGCGTGGCCCCATGACACCCCCCCCTGTGAGTGGCGCAGGTGGCCGCAGCAGTAGTGGCAGTAACAGTGACAATAGTGGCCATATGACAGAGTGGGTAGGGTGGCAACAGCAGCAGTAACAGTGACAATAGTGGCTCCAGAGTGGTGATGGGGGCCAACAGCAGTGGCAGTAACACAGACAATAGTGGCCACATGACAGAGTGAGGAGGTGGATATCAGCAGTAGCAGTAAGGATGTGTTCACATCACTGTTCATTTTTCCGTTCTTCTGATCCGTGAGAAAAACAGAATACTAAAAAAAAAGCCAAGCCTGTATTTTGAGCATCCATAAAGCCTCTTTCAGACAGTCAGTATTTGATCAGTAGTTGTAAGCCAAAACCAGGAGTGGGTCTAAAACGGATAAAATGTAATAGAAATATTTGCATCACTTTTGTGTTTTGGACCAACCACCTGGACGGTGAAACACGTGTAGGGGTGTTTTCAGTGCAGTTTGAGCGGTTGGTGTTCGGGTGCAATATGGGTATGTGTTATCCTCATTCTTATCAGCATTATTGATGTGTATTGTTTAATTGCATTTTTCACATGCCATATTTTTCAGTGTAGGGATCCACTTATTTGGGTCTACCTCCTAGTTATATCGACTGGCGGTGGGCTCAGATAGTGGGATAGGGGATATGCATGTATTAGCCATATTTGGGGGACACAGTTTTGTATATGGTAGTGATTTTCTACCCCTGTGTCTCATACCCTATACTTTTTGGTTCAATTGTATCCTTGCATGCATTAGTCCCTTGGGAGATGTATATATAATTGTACATCTTCCCTAATTTGAGTCCTATTCGGATTTTAAGGACCTATACTGGTTGTATATTGCCCCACATCATTGCTCTACTGTTATATCTCATCTGTATCAGGGTGTCTTATATTCCATTCTGTCTTTCTCTATAGATCCTACAATAATTTTTTATATATTAAATTAAATTGTGACATAATAAAATTTGATATTTTTTCATGAGACATGGGTGTTTGTTCTGTGTTGTAATAAGGTTAGGTACTGCCATGTCATATATACATGTTTCTTTGCATGAGGTTTTGTAGGTTTACATGTTGTTGTTGTTTCAGAAAATTCCTCATATATGGATTATAAAAGACGTGATAAAAATTGGTTGAGCCAATTGGGATCTATATTTGGTGAGAAAGTGACACCAGATGCAGAGAGAAAAGAAATAAGGGGATTGAAGCAAAAGATTCGGGACTCCCTGAGAAAACGTACTAAATTGTGGTGGAACAAGGTGGCGCTTGAGAATTACTTACAAAAGAATATTATACCACGGGGATTGCGAGTGCAAATCTTTCCTACTTTAGAGTGTGAGGATCCTGCCTTCATCACGAGGTGGGAGGAGACTCTCACCAAGTGTTCTCAAACGCTAATTGAATTATTGATTGGAGCTGATCGTAAAGCCCTGGAAGGGATAGAAAAAGAAATAGAAAGCTCCAAAGAGAAGATACAACAAATATTAACTAAAGAAGAGATTGAAAGCTTTGATAAAAATTTAGAGGAGGACCTCGTTAAGTGGGAAAAAGAAATGCAGAATGTAAAGGCATCTAAGTATCAGAGAGACCTGAGTGACTATCAACAACAAAAAGTCTTTAAGTGGCAAGGAAATAGGAGGAATAGTAGAAGTCGCTCGCTGTCCGTTACCTCCTTGACCTCAGAAGAAGAATGTGGAACCTCTTTTTTAGACGGGCGCTTAGGCCCAGACCATGGCCAGGATTCAGACAGACGAAAGTACCAACCTCGTACTCCAGCCCCAAAGAGAAAGGGCAAGATGAACAACGAGAAGGACAAAAGAGCGAGGAATTGAAGGTAATCAATTTGTCCAGTAGAAGACTCACTGCCCCACAACAGCAGGTATTGCAGAGGGGCTCTCCTTCTCTCCTAGCTGCAATTTCAATTCCTTTGAAATTATCAAGGACTTGGAATTGTTTGCACGTAAGCTTACTCTTCAGAAGTACTTTAATAAAAGGAGTGAAGGTGAGCCCTCTCTTACATATATAGAACAACAGGCACTCAGGGATTTAGAATCCCTTTTGGCAGAGCAGGATCTCCCTTCCTCTCCCTCTGCTCCCATACATCTGCACCGGCGGTCGCAGGCGTTGCCTCCTAAGTCGTTATGCCCTGCGGTGGATATTTTTGTCAAATTGGTAACGAAAGACATTGATAGAGAGATGGGGAGACAAAATAAGAAAAATACCAATAATCATACCAGGATGCAACGTCAAGCTTTGAGCGAGCTTAAATCTTATAAGGATATTGTCATCAAGCAGGCGGACAAGGGGGTAACGTGGTGATCTGGCCGGTGCAGATGTATGAGAGGGAGGCATTTAGACAACTTAATGATGCTCGTTGTTATAGGAGATTAGATAGGAGCCCCACGAGCAAATACAAGGAGGAATTGGATCTTGTTTTGCAGGAGGCCGTTGACAGGGGGTCATCAGTCACAAAATGAAGGATGGACTGACTGTTGATTTTCCCGCTTGTCCAACTCTTTATTTATTGCCCAAGGTGCACAAGAGCCCCACCTGCCCTACGGGGCGACCTATTGTCTCGGGCATGGGGGGGCTCTGTGCGAACATTGGGAAATATATTGATTTTTATCTGAAAGGTTGCGTCGAGACCCTTCCGTCATATGTCCAGGACACGACAGACATGTTGAGAAAACTGAATGGTTTGTATTTAGAGAGGGATGTCCTTCTTGTTACTTGTGACGTGGAGTCTCTGTACACGTCTATATGCTATGACCAGGGGATGCGAGCGTCAAATTTCTTTCTTGCTATGACAGGTCTGGATAAGGACTTAGCGCAATTCGTGTTGGAGTTGTTACAGTTTACTTTGACCCATAATTATTTTTTGTTTAAGGACCACTTCTTCCTACAGCTCCAGGGAACGGCGATGGGGGCGTCTTGTGCACCCTCATACGCCAACCTTTTCCTGGGGCTGTGGGAGAGAGAGGTAGTTTCTAATACCTTTGGTTATGACGACGTACTCCTCTGGTCTAGGTATATAGACGATGTATTTTTCATTTGGCAGGGCTCCACGTTCCAATTGGAGGATTTCCTCTCAAGACTTAATAAGAATGATCTCAACATAAAACTTACATGGAAGTTTAGTGCAGAACAAGTAGATTTCCTGGACATTTTCATTATGAAGGATCTCGACGGCAAGATTGTGACTGATGTCTTTCGTAAAAAGACCTCTGTCAACGCCCTCCTGCATGCTTCCTCGTCACATTATCCCAAAGTGATTCAAGCCATTCCTAAGGGACAATTCCTTAGAATGAGGAGAATCTGCTCAGAGGATAGCCATTTTGAGGAACAATCACATAATCTTATGAGGAGATTTGTGGATAGGGGTTACCACCCTAGGGCTATCAAGGAAGGATATAACAGAGCAAAGGATATATCAAGGGACACCCTATTGACGAGGAGGAACTTGACCAGGGAGGATGACCGGACAGTGAGGTTCATTACCCCCTTTAATGAAGATTGGCGATGGATTAAAAACATCTTATGCAAGCATTGGTCAGTATTGCACACTGACAGAGATTTACATACTATTTTGACTCCTTATCCGAGGATAACATGGAGAAGATCCCGCACATTACAAGACATATTGACCAGGAGCCACTATGTGGCCAATGTACCTAGAGGTATCTTTGGGAGTAAAGGACCCATGTGGGGTTCTTATGCATGTGGCAGGTGTGCTGCGTGCACCTATATGTCACGTTCCACCACATTTAGTAATTCTCTTGGAGACAAAGAATTTAAAATAGTACACCATATTACGTGCAATACTGAAGCAGTGATTTATTGGCTGACCTGCCCCTGCAAGATGATCTACGTGGGCATGACAAAGAGGGCCTTAAAGGTACATGTATTAGAACATGCTGGTCGTATCCGTGTGGCAGCGGAGGCAGAGGTAGAAGTGTGGGACCAATTAGAATCAGTACCGCGCCACTTTCGGCGGTTCCACAATTGTGATCCGTCATTGATGTCCGTCAAGGGCATCGATAGAGTGAGGTTGGGTATCAGGGGAGGAGATATCAAGCGCGCCTTGTTACGTATAGAAACCAAATGGATTACAATTCTTAATACGGTAGTCCCGGAGGGACTAAATGAGTCCAATAGCTTCAAACCCTTCTTGTGACGTGAATTTTAATTCCGGGGTGTATTGTGTTTTTAATTTTTTGTATGTTATTTTTCTAGTTCTCGTCTTAAGTCTTTCTGGATATTCGTATCTGTGGGTGTGGTGGTTTCGGGAAGATGCCAGAAGATATACTGCAATTCCAGGTGGAGAAGAGGTGGATCTCATGTGTCCGGGACCAATCAAGGACTGCGATCTGTTTCATAATATATTTTGAAATGTTATGCTATTTCATATAATATTTTTTTTTTTTTTTTTTTTATGTGGTCATAGTACTATCAAATTTTCACTTTAGTCAATATTTTTGCACACAGCATTTTTGCTTCAATTAATTCATCTTTATATTGATATTTGTCACTTACATATGGGGCACATAATAATTTTCATATATCTTATGTATCGTTTTATTGATATAATGTAATTTACCCGGGTTTTTTTGACACATTTTTGATGTATTTTTCACCTTGATTTTTGGTGTTTTAGTTTTATTTAATGAGAGAGGAGTAGGGTACACGATTTTGTATTTTTATGAATTTTTTTTATGTAATCTTATTTTTTATTTTTTATTTTCTATTCTTTATTTTTTATTTTTTATATGATCATGAAGGCTTTGGATTCCATTTTTAATTATGTTTGAATATTACTTGTATATTTACTAATTAGCATAATTTGTACATTTTCTGTGGGATTATTCATGGGTTAGATTTTTATGGTATATAATGAATTGATCATTTAATCAGGATGTTTTTTGATTTGTTAATTATGGTGATTTATATTGGAGTGGAGATATGATGTAGCACAGTATTTTGGATTATCTATTTTATTGTAGTCCATCAAGATATATATGTGGTCCCCGGACACATTGATCATTATCATTATTATTATTATTATTAATTTTGAGTACTTTGGATTTTTGGAAATAGTGATTCTTTCCTCTTCTCTCCTCCCCTTTATACATTTATATTTATATTATTTATGTTATTTATATTATTATAATCAATTATATTATGCGATAGTTATTGCAATTAATCATGGTATGCATAATTCGAAATTGATTCAAAATGTTGATCGCTTTCCCAGTTTCTATGATTATTATTTTTGTGATAATTTTAGTATTTGTTTGATCCTGGAGGCATGATCAACTGCATTAGACCTTTGCACATATCCTAGATCAACTATGCTTTTTGACACTCTTTGAAGGATATCGGATTTATGTGAGTGTCAGATCATGTGACTGGTCATCGCGGCTCACGTGACGGGCGGTGACGCGACCGAAGCTCATGCGCTGGCCGGCTTCCTCCGGATGTGCTCACTATGATCATCATGCTGCGCTGACATGCGCAGATGATCGATCGAGACGCGCTGAAGGATGAAGTCGGCCATCATGGCTGGGTTGCGCCGAGGTATCTGACTCCGTCATGTGTCTGCGACTGACCATTAGCAATATCAGCAGGTGACTATTAGCATTATGGTTATTGCTTGGATTGGCTATTTACCTCCCACCCACGGTATATATACCCCGGTTTTTTGCTTTTATCTTCACCTCCTGATGAAGCCTGGACGGTGAAACACGTGTAGGGGTGTTTTCAGTGCAGTTTGAGCGGTTGGTGTTCAGGTGCAATATGGGTATGTGTTATCCTCATTCTTATCAGCATTATTGATGTGTATTGTTTAATTGCATTTTTCACATGCCATATTTTTCAGTGTAGGGATCCACTTATTTGGGTCTACCTCCTAGTTATATCGACTGGCGGTGGGCTCAGATAGTGGGATAGGGGATATGCATGTATTAGCCATATTTGGGGGACACAGTTTTGTATATGGTAGTGATTTTCTACCCCTGTGTCTCATACCCTATACTTTTTGGTTCAATTGTATCCTTGCATGCATTAGTCCCTTGGGAGATGTATATATAATTGTACATCTTCCCTAATTTGAGTCCTATTCGGATTTTAAGGACCTATACTGGTTGTATATTGCCCCACATCATTGCTCTACTGTTATATCTCATCTGTATCAGGGTGTCTTATATTCCATTCTGTCTTTCTCTATAGATCCTACAATAATTTTTTATATATTAAATTAAATTGTGACATAATAAAATTTGATATTTTTCATGAGACATGGGTGTTTGTTCTGTGTTGTAATAAGGTTAGGTACTGCCATGTCATATATACATGTTTCTTTGCATGAGGTTTTGTAGGTTTACGTGTTTTGGACCAACACCTGCTTTTGGCTTACACATTCTGATTAAATACTGGTTCAAAATACTGACTAAATACTGAAATAGTGACTGTGTAAAGGCCTTATGCTCAATTTGCATCCATTTCTCTCTACGTCTGAAATCAGTCAACCAGTAGTCATCCCACTGTCGAATCCTGACAAGGAGGATGTCACTACACAAACATGACAGCATGCATCTGGCCATTTGCACAAATGACTTGGAGGGCCTTCCTGTCTCCATCTTCACTGCATACTGCCACGGTCTGTCGTGGTCATCTGCGCCATCTTCATTGTCGCTCTCCTGCTCCTCCTGCTCCTCTCTTGCCGCTTGGGAAGATAAATCACCTAGTTCTTTGTAAAATTCCTGGGCAATTATGTCCTTCTCCTCCTCAGCTGCCAGTTCATTCTCCTCAGGAGAATGAAATGGAGGTGCCACATCTTCTGTCCCTTCGCCAATCAAATTTGTCAGCATCCCCTGCAGGACATGAAGGAGTGGAATGACATCATTCATCTTGTAATTCTGCTGACTGACAAATAAAGTAGCCTTCTCAAAGGGCCTGAGCAAAAATTGCAGAAATCCTGCAATTAAAAAATGGAAGTGGCATTGCCATCACTTGGCCAAGTTGCTGGTGTGCCTAGCTTGGAACAAAATTCACCCATTGGGCTGTGAGTGACATATATTGTCCTTGACCATAATTATAACTCCATATGTCAGCGGTGGCATGAACTCTACCAGACACCGAGAAGTCCAAGGACTGGCCCACCTTCTGCTCAACATATGTGTGCAGGGCTGGTACAGTTTTTTTTTTAAAGGAATGTTGGATTGGGACTCTCCACCCTAGGTGGGCACAAACCATCAGTTCTCTGAAATGTGCACAGTAAGCTATATGGAAAGGGAGGGACTGTAATACCAGCAACTTGCCCAAGTGCACGTTCAGCTTCTGAGCCATTGGATGAGTCACACATACTGATGTCTTTTTCAATCGCCTCGGTGATTGACTGATGTCGAAACAAGTGAAGAGAAGTAGAAGAAGGAGGATCATCCAGAGCAATAGACTACATTGAAGTTGATGGTAAGGAATGACAGCTTCATTTTGCTGATGTTTTCGAGCCCTGACTGCTGGGGAGGGGTGCGCTGGTGGGAGATGCAGTGGCTGCTGCATCAGGCTGTAACACTAAACAAGTGGCACAGTTTTTCCATGCCACTTCATGGTGACGCTCCATATGTTGACGAATGGCCGTCATGCTAACATTAGCACCCTGGCGCGCCTAACCTTCTGCCCTCTAATCCTGCATACTGCCACCCTCACTAGATTTGGGCGCGAATATTCGAATCAATAATTTTAATCGCCACTCGAGAATTTGCAAAGATTTAGATTCGCGAATATTCTAGATTTTTTTTCCATCTGAACCCATGGTCCCTCCCTGCTTCTTGCTTATGGGTCAATGATAAGGCTGCAATTTCTCTGTCTGAGCTTATCAACATCCCTAGGAACCAATAGGAAAGTTACCTACCCCTTACTATATAAGATCCTCCCCAACTGCCATTTTCTGAAGATTTTTACAGTTGTGAGAAAGACAGCAATGTCCTTGCTGTGCTCTATGCTTTGCTGTGTCACATTACATTAGATAGTTAGTTAGTTAGTTAGCTTATATATATAATACAGATAGTTAGTGGGAGATAGTCAGTGTAGGTTAGATCGTGATAAAGTGTAGCTGCTGTCCATACATACATGCTACATACATAGTGATGTGATGTCACAACTCACAAGTTCACAACAATATTTAGTGCACCAATCACTAATATGTAGTCAGAACTGCTAAAAAGTGAAGTTGCACGTATTACGCAAAAATATGCGCATCATTATTCGCAATCGTGAATATATCGGAGCACTCTATCTGCATATAAAGCTATTGTAATGTTCTGCCGTGCCAACCATTTTCTCCAGTCTCAGGAAACTTCTAGCAGCTTGAAAAATGTAGCAAAAGTGATCAACGCCTGTATTGCGTGCGCAATACGTGCATATTACATTGCCAATTTTTGCAATCAAGAAAATAATCGCGAATTCGCAAAGTTATGATGAATATTCTCCAAAATATTTGCAAAATATCTCGAATATTGCCCCTGCTGCTCATCACTAACCCTCACCTAGCGACTTATTGAAAAATTCCCACACTGACGAGTATGGCATTTTTCCTTCACACTGCATGATGCCTGCCTGTCGCTGCTTTTATTAACCCGTGCACTACTATTGTTTTCCTCACACGTAGTCTCTACCCTGCTGTCTCATGGGCACACTTCCACCCTGCTGTTTCATGGACACACTTTCACCCTGCTGTCTCACAGGCATGCTTCCATCCTGCTTACTTACAGACATGCTGCCATCCTTGCCCCCTGATGATGATGACACCCATCTCCCACAGGTGATCAACCAAATCATTATCTACATATGTTTGATTGTCACTTGTGCCACCCTCACCTGTCTTTTGTGCATGTCCCTGACCTCTCTCAATATGTGCTCCCACACAACATCCTCTGTAGTTGCATGCCTAGAGGAGTCCAGTGTGGATTTCTCCTCCAAGTCTGTGCTGGCCTGTAACTGCTAACTGTCCTCACAAAGCTCATCCTTGTTGAAAAGCGGAACAGAGCCGTTGGCATAAATTACTTGGCTAGCAGCAGGAGCAGCAAAAGCAAGAGGCATGTTCAGGACAGGTGAGGCACAGATACAGTTCCTGTGGCTATGCTAAGTTTAGTGTCAGAAGATCCCAGTGATTCCTGGCTGTTTGTATCTGTTGTCACTTGAGATGATGTTGAAGAGAGAGTCAACCATTCTAGTACAGCTGCATTGTTGGTGAAAACACGACCGCTGGATGACAGTGGTCAGCTAAAGCAACATTTTTTCCACTGCCCGTTCATTTGGAAGGCTCAAGCAACTGTCTATTGGCCATAGTGTACAGTAACTGTATCAGTAATGTAATAGAATAACGAACAATGTGGCCTCAGTTGAAGAAGATAAACACAGCAATATGTTAGACCGTCGTTAAGACACAGTAATTATATGTATAAAATAATAGATTAATGAGAATGTGGCAGCAGTTCAACAAGATGCACATGGTGATATAGTAGACTGCCCTTTGATACTGAGACACAGTAATTCTGTATGTAAACTAACAGACTACCCTAGAATGTGGCAGCAGTTCAACAAGATGCACATGGCGGATTGGCTGGCTACACAGCCTTATGGAACAGAAATTAAACTTACCTGCACGATATGATAAATAAACATGCGGATGTCCATGGCTGCATTTATAAAAACATATATACAGTATATTGGCTAAGAGTCTCAGATTTTATATCTTAGATTTTATATTTTACATTAGATTTATATTTAAATTAGAGGGGCAAAGGTTTAAAAGTAATATCAGGAAGAATTACTTTACTGAGAGAGTAGTGGACGCATGGAATAGCCTTCCTGCAGAAGTGGTAGCTGCAAATACAATGAAGGAGTTTAAGCATGCATGGGATAGGCATAAGGCCATCCTTCATATAAGATAGGGCCAGGGGCTATTCATAGTATTCAGTATATTGGGCAGACTAGATG
Source organism: Bufotes viridis (assembly GCA_033119425.1). Classification (NCBI taxonomy): domain Eukaryota; kingdom Metazoa; phylum Chordata; class Amphibia; order Anura; family Bufonidae; genus Bufotes; species Bufotes viridis. The sequence goes on from CM065590.1 coordinate 237,407,013, forward strand.
GGTCAAATGGTTCTCATCTGCCGACACAGTCTATGTTTCTATGTTTCTATCAGAATGAGGGCTTAGTTCGTATATAATGCTTGCATCTATTTTGTTAGTGTATTATTATTTATTTTTTGTGATTTGTTTTTATTAGTGATGAGCGAGCACCAAAGTGTTCGGGTGTTCGGTCCGAGCACACCGCCATATTCGTGCTCTCGGCCGAGCACCCGAGTTTAATAGAAGTCAATGGGAGACAACCAGGCACCCCTGCTCAGATAAGGGGAGGGTGTCTGGTTCATAGGGAAAGGTCAGAAAGTGATAGAAACACCACCAAAATGGATCGGGAACAGCATGGGGACCATGTCTGGATGCATCTTGGACTTCAAAGTCGCTACTGGGAACCATGTTGTCCCAGTTGTACACCACTTTTACAGACCGCCCAAAATACGCCCAAAAATTTTTAGAGGAAAAATTGTTAGAAACATTCTTTCCTGTATATTGAATTGTATATATAGAGCAAGTGATGACAAAATTACAAGGAAGAGGCACTCCGATATAACCTGTATATAACGGAGGGCCTCATTCACATGGTGCTACAATTGTTCAGGTACACTGCTACACTCATAAAGCCCATGCACTAAGTGAAAGGGCTGCCAAAAATTATAAGGAGCCGACACTGCAATACACCTTTTATTACACATAAAGGAGGGCATCATACACACCCTTGAAAAATTATGATTGATGGTATGCTGGTGACCCTCAAAAACATTAGGAGCAAGGGCCTGCTGATCTGACCACCAGCACAGGCTACCAAGAAAGAATGAGCAATTTGAAATACATTTTTTTTTTTTTATAAATAACGTCACATAGCAGACTTAGCGCCGGAAAATGGCGGTCAGCACAGGCAAGAATAACAGAACAAATTGAAATCAAAGCAGGGAATGGTGGTCAGCACCGGCTACGAAAAAAGAAGGACACACTTCTAATCAAAATTTTCTTTTTGGTTCCAGTTAACGTCACATAGCAGAGTTAGTGCAGGGAATGGCGGTCAGCAAAAGGTACAATACAATTTTATAGAATTTTGAAATTAATGTTTTCATGTGTTAATGTTACACTGCAGAGTTAGCGCAGGGAATGGCGGTCAGCATTTGTTGCCTTTTTACATGATGGAAACTTATTACCGGAACTATACCACAATTACAAGCGGCTACCTGACTATCTTGGAATTTTATTGTCTACACCAAAGAAAGATATAAGTAAAGTGGCACATACAAAGAAAAAGAGGAATACAATAGAATTTATAAAAGCTTTAGTTTTCAAACCAGGGATATCAACATTTGACTGTATTATCAGTAATATTCTCCACAATAAAAGAAACATGGTCAATCCTTAAAAGGCAAATCCAGGATGAAAGAGAATTCCTGAATGGTCATTTCCCTGGATACGGACATGCTTTTAAGTGTCTGCTGATAATTGTAAGGCCCGAAATGCGAAAGGGTCTAATATCTCCTGAAAAGGCATCTTCAAAGGAGAGAGGAGAAAATGGAGTCAAGCCTGACATAAAAAAATAAAAATAATAATTTAATATTTACCCCTGTGCCACTATAGAAAAACTGAATCCTGTAAAAAAACACATGCGTTAAAGATTCACCACCGAGGGGAAGCAAATTATGTTTATGGCTACTGGCATTACAGTGAGGGCAATACTTACTTGCACCTTTATTGGCTGCTTAAATCCCGCAAAACGTGCGGGGCGGAGACTCGAGCATTTCGCTCCATCACATGCGGTACACGGCCGAGTACCGCCATGTGTCTAGCATAGCGATGCTTGAGCCGAATCGGTACTCGGCCGAGCATGCTCACTCATCACTAGTTTTTATAAATGCAGCCATGGACATCCGTATGTTTATTTATCATATTGTGCAGGATGTTTTTATTTCAGTTTTTATCTTTTTCTGTTTAGTTTGTAGTTTATGGTTCACTAATTAGGGTGTGCACTCTACATCTGTATCAAAAGATAGATCTTTTTCTCCTTATATAGAAAGAATTCACATTTATTAAAAAGTCCACATGATAATAAAACTATATAATAAAAATAAATAATGAACAAAGAATACCAATAAACAATGGAATAGACTGATCTCGATTGTAGTTTGTCTCTTATGTTAATCAATCGTTATCACCTAGAGAACCTCAGCCATATGTTGAAATCCAATATGCCTTTTATATCATTTGGTCCCGATTTTACTTTTGTCCCAAAGTCCGGGCTCTATATTGGATTAGTTTTCAATAATATGATGGTGCATTTCTGAAATCAACAGTTCTCGATTATTGTAGCTCAACACGGTATGAATCCCATCTGGGATGTCCAAGTCCTAAATTTGGGCAATTTTTTTCACACTCTGGTAATGGATAAGTCACGGCTTACCTCTCCTGAAGTTACACAGGTTGCTGGCCGAATCATATATAATCCGCGTCTGTTGCCGTGTTATCAGCGATGTTACTATTTGTTACCTTTCCTGAAATTGAACAGGCTGCGGGCCGAGTCGTGTGTAGTCGGCGTCTCCTGCCATGCTAAGTATGCTGTCTGCCCCAAGGTCTCGCAGGATCTGTAGCGATGTTTTCGTATGTCGCCTGGGAAAGGTATAATCAAAATAAGGAAAGTCGGTGGGACATCCGAATCTCTATGTGTCATTCGTATAGTCCTTGCATGGCCATGCTAAAAGGGGGTCTTTTCACAGATGTGGACTCCAACCCAGACGCGTTTCGGGACTGTTCTGGTCCCTTCCTCAGTGGTGTCGTCACACCTGTTGGCCCCCATTTTTAAACCCAATTGGGTTGGACACAAAAGTGGACTCATGGGTCCAGTGTTCCAATTTAGAGAGTTCGGATGTCTCAATTCGATTGTATAGTTTACCAATGTCCAAATTGATTTCAATTGATGAATTTATTCGATTTTTCCATTTGTCTTATTTCATGATAAGAAGCTGTCTTATTGACTGAGATCGATCTTATTCCTCATCATCGATATACTCTAAAGGAGAAAAAAAACTCTAAAAACTGTAAAACTGTGAAACCGCACCTCTGTTCATCTTGCGGTAATGATGCGTTTTTTTCTTCTATTAATGCGTTTTCTCTAATATAACATCTCCAGGGTATTTACAAACCAATCAATGTTTCTAAATATAAATATCTGATTGCATGTATATGCGAAGTCATCTTTTAATATAAACATTGAATAAAAGATGACTTCCCATATACATGCAATCAGATATTTATGTTTAGAAACATTAATTGGTTTGTAAATACCCTGGAGATGTTATATTAGAGAAAACGCATTAATAGAAGAAAAAAACGCATCATTACCGCAAGATGAACAGAGGTGCGGTTTCACAGTTTTACAGTTTTTAGAGGTTTTTTTCTCCTTTAGAGTATATCGATGATGAGGAATAAGATCAATCTCAGTCAATAAGAGAGCTTCTTATCATGAAATAAGACTAATGAAAAAATCGAATAAATTCATCAATCGAAATCAATTTGGACATTGGTAAACTATACAATCGAATTGAGACATCCGAACTCTCTAAATTGGAACACTGGACCCATGAGTCCACTTTTTGTGTCCAACCCAATTGGGTTTAAAAATGGGGGCCAACAGGTGTGACGATACCACTGAGGAAGGGACCAGAACAGTCCCGAAACGCGTCTGGGTTGGAGTCCACATCTGTGAAAAGACCCCCTTTTAGCATGGCCATGCAAGGACTATACGAATGACACATAGAGATTCGGATGTCCCACTGACTTTCCTTATTTCGATTATACCTTTCCCAGGCGACATACGGAAACATCGCTACAGATCCCGCGAGACCTTGGGGCAGACAGCATACTTAGTACGGCAGGAGACGCCGACTACACATGACTCGGCCCGCAGCCTGTTCAATTTCAGGAAAGGTAACAAATAGTAACATCGCTGATAACACGGCAACAGACGCGGATTATATATGATTCGGCCAGCAACCTGTGTAACTTCAGGAGAGGTAAGCCGTGACTTATCCATTACCAGAGTGTGAAAAAATTTGCCCAAATTTAGGACTTGGACATCCCAGATGGGATTCATACCGTGTTGAGCTACAATAATGGAGAACTGTTGATTTCAGACATGCACCATCACATTATTGAAAACTAATCCAATATAGAGCCCGGACTTTGGGACAAAAGTAAAATCGGGACCAAATGATATAAAAGGGATATTGGATTTTAACATATGGCTGAGGTTCTCTAGGTGATAACGATTGATTAACATAAGAGACAAACTACAATCGAGATCAGTCTATTCCATTGTTTATTGTTATTCTTTGTTCATTATTTATTTTTATTATATAGTTTTATTATCATGTGGACTTTTTAATAAATGTGAATTCTTTCTATATAAGGAGAAAAAGATCTATCTTTTGATACAGATGTAGAGTGCACGCCCTAATTAGTGAACCATTTAAAGTTTTTTTCTATACAGAGGATTGGTGTACCTCTGACCGGGGCAGTAGCACCTAATCTATATACCCAACCTGTGTGAGCCACCACACCTTTCTCATACTAGTTTGTAGTTTATGCTTGAGTGAGTGGCACCTTTAAGTGTGAATGCGCTCCCATTTTATCCTGGGAGTAGCATTCTTGTGCACTTTTGCCCTTCCTATCAACTAGGCTGCCTTGATTAGGGTGGTACATATAGCTGTGCTTGCTCCTCCTCTCATTGCTGGTTGCTGGATGCACACTATATGTTCAGGGTCTGCTCTCCTGAACATAGATGCCCAATGGCATATGTAGGTTTAGTGTAGGACCTGCCTGACTGAGACCACCTTGGCGCTGGGTAGGTGGGCACAGATGTGTTTTGACCAAAATATATTAGCTAAGAGTAGTGTTAAGCGCGAATATCGTACTTCGAGAATTCGTGATGATCAAAGAATATAGTGCTATATCTTCATAATAGCGAATATTCTAGATTTTTTTATCACTAGATAAACCTATAATATTTTCTCACTTATTATATATAGCTTCTCTTAACCTTTATTATGCTATCTCGTCCGTACCTTTTTTTCTTTATAGTTATTATTTAACCTACCATTAATAATTTTTTATAGATGCTATTTTATTTTGAAAATAAATAATTACCTAAAACACACAATAAACAACATATAGTTACACAAAGCTGTATGCCAACAACCTACTCATGAGACAGATATAGTCAGCATACATTACGATGGCAGCCTTGTACACCATGAGACATACATGACGGGCTCTCTATCCAAAAGGATAGAGCCAGTGAGTCTTAAAGTTGTTTAATTTGAGTTGGATGGCTTGGAGGACCTGCGCACCTAGATCATTATCATTATGGTGACATAAACTGAAAATAATTTTTTTTGGATGCCAGCTAACGCTTCTCTCACTGCTTAGGAGGGCTGCATAAAAAATTGCTATTTTCTAATTGTCCTAACATTATATTCAATAACCTTTCTATACTGTTTTGTCATATAAACTCATTTGCATAAACATGGGCATATGGGAAAGACATGCAAATAGTGTTTCAGCTGAAAAAGGCAGATTCTGCTAATTTGCATGTTTTTCATATGCCTAAGTTTGTGCAAATGAGTTTATATGACAAAACACTATATAAAGGTTATTGAATATAATGTTAGGACAATTAGAAAACTGACATTTTTATGCAGCTCTCCTAAGCAGTGAGAGAAGAGTTAGCTGGCATCCAATTTTTTTACAATTTTTGTCATCGTAATAATAATGATCCAGGTGCGCAGGTCCACCAATCCATCCAACTCAAATCAAGCAACTTTAAGGCTGACTGGCTCTCTTCTTTTCTGGATAGAGAGCTGGTCTGGCCTGGCTGATCACTCCTCAACCTTTTGCCTGAGATTTCTGGCTTGACCTGACTTGGGCAAGGGGTTGTCATAGCTCGTAGCGATGACTTGGAAGACTGAAGGATGGCAGTATACATGCCGAACGTCCATTTCGCAAACCAAGGCGAAATGAGGATCTGAAATTCCGTGTAGATTGAAATCTCGAAAGAAGAAAGGAGAGCTGTTTTTCTTTGTGAACAACATTCTACTAAAGACTTTGAACGTGAAGAAGGGAAGCATTCTTGCTCTCAACAATTCAAGGAAAGGTATGTACATTCTCACATTTGATAATCCTTCGGACTGTCACAACTTGTATGAGCAGCTGAAAATCCATCACGCTGATCCTTTTCTACATGGACTTAATTTTGTTTTAGTCTACTCGACGGGTGAAATTCCACTAATTGTACACATGTACAATCCCTTTGTTTCCCTATGTGACATTGAATTTTTTCTTTCAAGATATTGTTTAACTTTAAATAATAGCCGGAAGCCTATGAATAAAGCGGACTTATAGACCAGAAAGTATCAATTTATTTGTCACCTTCAGGGAGGACCCTGGAGGAATAGGAGGATTAAAGCTTCACAATTGGAAGAGACAGAGGGTACATTTATTATCCAGGGATGCCGGAATTTTGTCAAAAGTGTCATCAATTTGGCCACATACCAGCCAACTGTAGAGAGGAGGCAGGATTTTGCGGGAAGTGCCAACAAGTAGGGCATAAAAGCACCGACTGTCAGAATGTGATTATGTGTAACCTATGCAGGATGGAAGGGGATGCCTTTAAAGACTGTCCAAAGTTTGGTAGAGCTAGGTCCTATGTGGATGTTGCCATAGAAAAGGGACTTACATAAGAACCAGAGGCCCCCAAAAAGGCTGGAGCTGCACCCGCTATAAAAGAATGGAAGAAACCTGAGACTACGAGCATACCTGGAACATCCAGAGTGCTGATGGAGGAGAAAATGGTGGATCCTGTGAAGAGTACTTCTGGAAAATCTGCTCCTGCAAAGGTGGCAGGGGAACCTGATACTTATGCAGGAGTGAAGGGGATGATCGCAGGAGAAGAAGCCATGGACCTAGAGACAAAAGAAACAAAAAGAAAAGTGAGTGGTCATAAAGAACAGGCTCTCGGTGTCAAAAGAACATCCCGTCAGTGCAGATAAGAGTGACAGGGGCTTAAGACCAAGCGTGACTTTATCTGATCCTATGCGCAGTCTTCAGTTTGAGAGCTTAGCATTACCAGAACCATTAGTTCCATTCATGTCAAGTAGTTCATCTGATGAAATAACCTGATGCGCAATGCTTTCCTACAAATTCATCTCACAGAAAGTGAGAACTTTCAAGAGAGCTCAACAAAGAGAGCTGCTTTTGTATGCAAAGAGACTTTCTGTTATTTGAAGTTTTTTCTTAATGGAAAATGTCTGATACGCTAAAAATCTCCACCCTTAACATAAGGAGTATTAAGGGAGCACCAGATTGGTTTATCTGGAGACAGTCAATTGCAACATCATTTTTTTACAAGAATATGGAATAGAATACTCCCCAAACTACGCAGACCTAAGGGAAAGTTGGACACTGGGCCCTTCATTGTGGTCTGGAGACAACAATAACAAAGCTACTGGATTTGGAATACTATTCAAAGGAAATAGTTGCTAAATCATTTCATATATGCAATTGATTCCAGAAAGAGCTTTATTAGAAACTATCAACTTTAATGGCAGAAAAATCAAATTACTAAATGTATATGCTTCATCTGAACTTCATGAAGGAGCTGAGATGCTAGAGGACATACAACCTTTCTTAGCTGGTCAATCACCAGTGATCATTGCCAGAGACTTTACTTGTGTCCTAAAAGAGGAAGACAGAACTGGTGAGCAAGCAAGAAGAAGGGACAAAACAGTGCAGCAACTTAAAAATATGATTTTGGATTTTAATTTAAAGGGAATTTGTCACCTGGAAAATCAATATTAAACCAAACATAGGTGTTGATACCTTCTTATAGCTGTTAATACCTTCTTTCCATAGGTGTTCTGTACAATTTGAACTGGCATTCGATCTTCATAAAAATCCTCTTTTATCTTTATGCTAATGACCTGAAGGTGCCCAGAGGGGCGTCATTTTCATTCAAAAAGTGCCCAGGAACGCCTTCCATCCAGTGCCCAGGCCCGCCCCCCCAATAGATTGCCAATGCCGTCATGCCCCGCCCCCAGCTACATCACTAGTATCTAATAACCCCGCCCACTCCTTCCCTTCAGCTTTACTATCAGCCACCCAGCCGGCTCCTGCGCTCTTCCTGTTTCACTGGGCATGCACTCAGTTAAACTGGAAGAGCACAGGAGTCGGCTCGGTGGCTGTTTGTGAAGCTGAAGGGAAGGAGTGGGTGGGGTTATCGGCTACTAGTGACGTGGCCAATGGAGGTGGAGCTTGACGGCAGTCACAATGCTGGTGACATATTTTATGAGCGGAGAGAGGGGCGGGCCTGGGCTCTATTGGGGGGTGGGTCTGGGCACTGGATGGAAGGCATTCCTTGACACCTTTTGAATGAAAATTACGCCCCTCTGGGCACCTTCAGGGGTCATTAGCATAAATATAAAAGAGCATTTTTATGAAGCTAGAAAGCCAGATCCAAGTGTAAAGAACACCTATGGAAAGACGGTATGAAGAGCTGTAAGGGCCTATGTTTGGTTTAATATTGATTTTCCAGGTGACAGATTCCCTCTAATTGACATTTGGAGTAATGTAAAGGACAATGAACCAGGATACACATGTAGTAACTCTTCAGTTCAATCAAGACTGGATTATTTCTTCATTTCAAAAGTCCTGAAGCCTGTGACGATGTCCTTGGAGGGTAATATCTTCTCTGATCATAATTTGCTTCTAGCGCAAATTCAAGTAACTGAAGGTGGAAAAGGCAAAGGCGTTTGGAGGCTAAATGTGGATCTATTGAATGATGAAGATATAAAGAAAGTATTCATTCAAAACCACAAGAAATGGACTTGTAAAAAAAAAGTTCACGTCAATATTGCTATAGTGGGAATATGTAAAAGCCAAAACTAAAGAATTTTTCCTTAAAATTGGAATTAAAAGAGTAAAAGAGAAAAATCAGTGGTTCAAAAATATTAATACCAAACTACAGACTTACCTGAAACTGAGAAATGGAGGCATCGATGTCTCAGACCTGATAGAGAAAACAAAAGAAGAAATTAGAAAGGCAATCTACCAGATATGCAAAGAAATAATATTTAATACCAAAGTGAAGCAGCTTGAAGCAGATGAAAAATGTACAAGATTCTTCTTTAAAAAAAAAACTACTGGGCAAAAAACAGTAATTGCAAATATCGAAGCGGAGAAACAAGAAATGCAAAGTCAAACAATTCTATCAAAACAAATAGATAAAGCCTGTATTGAAGTTGGCTTAAACTCTTTAGAAAATAAGCTGGAGTAAAGCGGAGCAAGAAATGCTCTGCAAGGACATCTCACTAGAAGAATTGCATGCTTTCTTTAAAGGTTTCTAAAAAACAAAATGCCAGGGTCTGATGGACTTACAGTAGAATTTTACTTAACATTCTGGAATGTATTGAAAGGCGATCTGATGGAATCATTAAGTTCAGAAGTGTTGCCAGAATATTGGAGGAAAGTTATCATGACATTACTATACAAAAATGTGACAAATCGCTATTAGAAAGTTGGAGACCAATCACACTCCTAAATACGGATTACAAAGTTATGACCAAGTTGCTTGTGAACCGGATTATTAAAGTAATTAGCAAAGTAATACATAAAGACCAAGTATGTGCAGTCCCAAGGTTAGAGGAGTATGGGAAAATCTCAACATAATAAGAGACTGTATCTGGTATCAGAATAAGAGAAAACAAGATCTAGCCATACTATCTTTGGACTTTCTCAAAGCATATGACAGAGTGTCACAAGAATTTCTGTGGTTGGTGCTGAAGCAAATTAACTTTCCAGATGTTGCAATAAAACAGATATCATTGCTCTACAAAGAATACTTCAGCCAAATTCTTATTAATGGTTTTCTGTCTGGAAAAGTCCCTTTTTTTCCGGAGTCAAGCAAGGTTGCCCTTGTGACCCATTTTGTTTATTTGTGTTTTGGAGCCACAACTCTCGCTACTACGAAAAGACAAGGTAATAAAGGGTGTCTCTATACCTGGTGGTAATGGACTTATGGTTAAAACAGGGGCCCACATGGATGATGTCACAATCTTGAGTACAACAATACCTGCATTGAGAAGAGCCGTACAAACTACGGAATTCTTTTGCCAAGCTTCTGCCTTTCATCTTAATAGAACGAAGTGTGATTGCTTTTCCATAGGAGATTGGAGTAAAGCAAATATTCTGGATCTAAATACAAAAAGAGCAGATAAAAATACTTGGAGTCATTTTTGATGACAATAACAACAGTCAAAAGAGTTGGGAGGAAGTCAAAGCAAAAGTCCAAAATAAAGTGGAGTTTTGGAAGCTGCGCAAATTAACAATTAAAGGGAAAAATATGATAATTAAAGCTCTAAATATCCCAATTTCACTGTACATGAATAAAGTCTTCTCTCCAAGTGTTCAGTTTATCTTTCAGTTTATTTGAAGCTCAAAAATGGAAAAATGTCAACAGGGAGACAAGGTACTGTATAAACAAAAAAGTTTGGAGGCAAAGGGATACCTAATATTAAGAAAATTCTGTACCTACATTTCTTTTCCCTGTGCTTCAGGATGATTAAATGAACTAAGAAGTCCTGGTCTTTTTTCCTAAAGTATGCAGCAGGACATTTGCTCCAGAAACCCCAATGGATACAAATTCCTTTAACAGTACCAGTGTTGCTTGTCCCACCAAGGCAATATGTATTAATTGAGAAGATCAATCGACATTACTCCCTAGAGAATTGTGAAAGAAACTGTTCGGATAATGCTAAAAAAATAATACAACATCTGAATAATAAGGAAGTCTATCCAGTCTCAAATTATACAGAAGCCAAGTATTTGGAATGTTGGAAGCTGTGTAATTGTGCTTACCTCTTGAACTGTTCAAAAGACTTAGCCTGGATGGTAATGCAGGATTGTCTACCGACGAGAGCCTTTCAGCACAGGAGAGGATTGGTGTCTTGGTGTCAATGGCAAAGTGTCTAAGAAGTGACTGTGTTATGGATGAAACCTCTCTTCATGTAATGTGGAATTGTAAGTATGCACAGAACTTATGGAGGAGGGTGGGTGTGTTGCTGAAGCATACTTCTGATCTGGGCTTTTTGAATCACGAACTAGTAATGTATGGGCTTTGTACTGTGCTGCAGACAGGTAAGAAGCAGGTATTATGGATTATGGTGAACTGCTTGTAAAATGCACTATGGAAAGTTCATAATATTTTGTTGTTCAGGAGAGACTTAATTGATGAAAAAGAAGGCATCAAACTTGCTTTAAGTGAGAATTATGTTTTTATTTACGTGACAGAAAACGTTTAGGTGTTAGAGCTGCTACATTGTGGAATATTAACATGTGGAATGTGCTTCCTAAGTAGCTTTTGATGAAATTGTTTGATTGTAAGTTTTTTAGTTTTATAATAACAATGTAGAGCTGGTCTTGTCAATATCATAGCCGATGAGGTTTATCGAAGGTGTGATTATTAGTTGTCTCATAGTGCACAAGGCTGCCATTGTAAGGTATGCTGACTGTACCTGTCTCATGGATAAGTGGTTGGCTTGCATATACCTGTTTTTTAATTACAGCTTTTGTGTGACTATTTGTTATATGTTATAAGTAATGAAATTGCGCATGCAATACGTGCATATTACATTGCTGATTTTGTAATCTGAATTTGCAAATTTATAGCGAATATTCAGCTAAAAATTTGTAAAATATCGCAAATATGAATATTACCTATGCTGCTCATCACTAGCTAAGAGTCTCAGATTTCTATATTAGCAGAAAGAGGGCTTAGTTCATATATAATGCTTGCATCTATTTTGTTAGTGTATTATTATTTATTTTCTGTGATTTGTTACACAGCATTATGGATCATAGTGCATTCCTGGTCTTCTTATTATCACTTTGTAACACATGCAGCAGCCATTTTAGAAAAAAGACTATTCGTTACCACGAAGCGCAAGTACATTCGGATTTGTGGTGAATGTTCTGTCTTCTCACAAATTTACATGGTATACAGTCTGACATACTGTACAGCATAAACTTTTCCTGTTTTCCAAATAAGAGGACTGTTCTTTGTAGTCTAACTTGTTTATTGGTCAACAGGCTGTACTCTCTGCACGATGCGCGTGAGTGTGAGATAGTGATCAGTGGCAGGGGCAATATTCGAATTCGCAATATTTCACAAATATTTGGGTGAATATTTGCCATATATTCGCGAATTCGTGAATTCATGATCTTCAGGCATTTTTTACTTGATTGCGAAAATTCGCATTAAAAAATGTTGCACAAAATTTTGCATAAAAATTCGCATAGACTGGTATTTAAAAAAAAGAATATTCGCGATTACGAATATATTTTGAGATATTCTAAATATTCGCAAATTCTCGAAATGACGATATTCGCGATTAAAATTCGCAATTCGAATATTCGTGATCAACACTAGTGTGAGATTGTACATGTGTGGTAAAACTACAAGAATATGAATAGCATGTATAAGTATTAAGTATAAGATAGCATGTACTGTAACATTTACATTAACAACGAAAGCACATGGCAAAATGGCCGCCTATACATAGGATTACATACCTATCTAACAGTCATAACAACTTCCTGAGTAACAATTACAACTAACTGAACAGCTCTGCATTACACAATTTCCCTGAAAAAGAGGTAGATCTCTAACCAGTAGTGATGAGTGGCAGGGGCAACATTCGAATTTGCGATATTTCGCAAATATTTGTCATAAAATTGTGAATTCGAGAATTCGCTATTATTTTCTTCATTGTGAAAATCGGCAATGTAATATGTGCGTATTGTGCGCACAATACAGGTGTGAGTCACTATTGCTACATTTCTCAAGCTGCTAGAAGTTTCCTGAGACTGGAAAAAATGGTTGGCACGGCAGAACATTACAATAGCTTTATATGCAGATAGAGTGCTCCAATATATTTGCGATTTCGCATATCGACAATTAGTCGATGCGCATATATTTGCGAAATATGTGAAACTTCACATTTCAGCAGGCCTGACTACATATTGGTGATTGGTGCACTAGGTATAGTTGGGAACTTGCTTTTAGTATGTATGTATGGACAGCAGAACCTACACTGACTATCTCCCACTAACTATCTGTATTATACTGTATATAGGCTAACTACCTAACTAACTAACTAACTATGTAATGTGAAGTAGCAAAGCACAGAGCATAGCAATAACACTGCTGTCTCTCTCAGAACTGCAAAAAACTGCAAAAAATCTAGAATATTTGCGAATACGAATATATAGCACTATATTCTAAATCTTCGCGAATTCTTGAAGTGGCGATCTTCACGATTAAAATTCGCAATTCTAATATTCACGCCCAGCACTAGTTTAATGCTCTGGTTCTCCCATTGACTTCCATTGTGCTCTGGTGCTTTGTAGAGCACCCGAGCATCCCAAAGTGTTTGGTGCTCGATCAAGACTAGTAATTAAATCTCCCCTCAGTCATCTTTTTTCTAAAGTGCATAACCCTAATTTTGATAATCTTTCAGGGTATTGTAGTTCCCTCATTCCAGTTATTAATTTAGTTGTCCTCCTCTGAACCCTCTTCAGCTTTGCTATGTCTGCGTCTGCCTTGTTTACAGGAGACCAAAACTGTACACAATACTCCATGTGTGGTTTGACCATTGATTTTTAAAAATGGTTGGACTATGTTCTCATCATGGGTATCTATGCCCCTTTTGATGCATCCCATTATCTTATTTGCCTTGGCAGTAACTGCCTGAAACTGTTTTTTACAGCTTAGTTTGCTGTTCACAAAAATTCCTCTATTTGGTGATATTCCTGATTAAAATTCCTCTAGATGGCGATATTCATCATGATTAAAATTCATGATTCGAATATTCGCTCCAAACACTATTTGTTTGGAACAAAACCAGATATGCTTTTATAAAGTTGGTTGAGTTTGAGAAGGAGACATGCATAGGACAGCTCTGAACTGTGTCCTGGAGACTGGAGACTTCTCTTTCCCAGGAATCCTTGCACTCCCACAATGCAGTGCACCACCCACAATGCAGTAGTCTTTGTGACAGGAAAAACTGTAATACAATTTTACACCGCTAGATGGTGGTATAACCACACTGAACACTTTTAAATTACCCTGACTATGGCAAAGTGAACTTTAATGATTCTCCAAACCTGCTGGCAGAACAGTGAATCTAATTTTTCCTAAACTTCAGATCGAATTCCACTTCAGATGCTTTGATTCAATCAACACTATTTGAGCCCATACCATAAAAATTCATGATGAATGTCCCCCAATATTGCTGGTCCTTTAATTATACTGCTGTTAATACAGAACAAAGTCCAGTAGTGCCATTGATTTTTGCACTGACTCCCTGTTTTCTGTCTGCATGCAGTGAAGAGCTCTTTACCTGTCAATGAGATTGAGGTACTTTTTTTATGTATGCCAGCTAAAGCTGACAGCCTGGTTCACTTTACTGTATGATTCAATTCAGTATTATACTGCAATATTCAAATTTAGACACACATTAATCAGAGATTAATGTATAAATGGTTTTTAATCATAGTTCATTGCACATAGCCAAATTCAACTAATTAAGCTGTCTGTATGTCCCTCAAGTCAACTGCATTTAGCTGATTTCATTCACTGACAAGAATTCAACACCACCAGTCAGACTGTTTTGGATTATCATCAACGATTTAAAGGAAATTATTTGATGTGGTGAATAATTGCACATTATAAATAGAAAATGGGGATATAAATGTGTAAATTATATAAAATATTCATCCAGCATTGCATATTAGAACAATCTTTATAATGTCCATATTTAATGGCAGGATAAACAGTTTCAGACATTTAAATAGAGAGTTTTCTCATATTAGTCATCTGCTTTTCTGCAGCTTATATAACATTCAAAGCTTATTCAGCTATACAAAGGACCTGTAGGTAAGAATGGACGGTGCAGTGGGTGAGGTTAAAACCACATATAAACACAGCGGTTTTTCTAAAAATTGTAATTTTTATAGCTGAAACACCTTGACTTGACATGTTTCACATGTGGTGCAAGAACACCCAAGAACTGCATGTGTTTTTCCAAATGTGGTTCTGATACGATTTTAACTGCACCCAACTGCACCTTCTGAATATGGGATAACAGAGCAGAATTGCTATTATTCTTGCTAATACAGCACAAGAAAAGAACCACACTAGCAGTGATGAGTGAGTTTCTTGAAATTCAGATTTGATTTGCCTGAACTGGTTGGGTAATTTGATTTGGGTCCAATTAAATTCCTCCTGACAAAAGGGTGCGCCAATTGCATGAAAAGTTATGTATGACCCTCTGGTGTCTCCTAGGACTGTATGTAACTCATTTCAAGCTCTTTAACTCCAAGTCCCCATTCGTAATCTTAAAGTGACAGCGACATATATGGCAGTGGGTAAATGCATGGATGCTGGTGGTAACGAACAGCCTCTTTAAAAAAACACTGCACATACTGCCAGGGGTCATGTGATCATGCTTCTTCATCTTTCCTGTTTTCTGATCTGAAAAATTACTGATGCCATTTTGAGATTTGCTAAAAACTTGGATTTGGATTTGAAGTTACGTTTTGGAAAATCGATACAGAGGTACAGAAGGATCTAGATAAATTGGAGGCTTGGGAAGAGAAGGGGCAGATGAGGTTTCACACTGACAATTGTAAGGTTATGCACATGGGAATGAATAATTCAAGTCACCCGTACTTACTAAATGGTAAAACACTGGGTAACACTGACATGGAAAAGAACCTAGGACCTAGGAATTTTAGTGAACAGCAAACTAAGCTGTAAAAAACAGTGTCAGGCAGCTGCTGCCAAGGCCAATAAGATAATGGGTTGCATCAAAAGGGGCATAGATGTCCGTGATGAGAACATAGTCCTACCACTTTACAAATCACTGGTCAGACCACACATGGAGTACTGTGTACAGTTTTGGTCTCCTGTAAACAAGGCAGACATAGCAGAGCTGGAGAGAGGTTTCAGAGGAGGACAACTAAAGTAATAACTGGAATGAGGGAACTACAATACCCTGAAAGATTATCAAAATTAGGGTTATTTACCTTACCAGAAAAAAGACGACTGAGGGGAGATTTAATTACTAGGGTTAATTGAGCACCAAAGTGCTCGGGTGCTCTGGTGCTCGAATGGAACACTTTGGGATGCTCAGGTACTCTAGAGAGCACCAGAGCACAATGGAAGAACCAGAGCATTAAACTAGTGTTGGGCGTGAATATTCAAATCGCGAATTTTAATCGTGAATATCGCTACTTTGAGAATATGCTGAATTTAGAAAAGAGTGCTATATATTCGTATTCGCGAATATTCTAGATTTTTTTTTTCATCTAAACCCATGATCCCTCGCTGCTTCTTGCTTATGGGCAAATGAGAAGGCTGCAACATCTTTGAACTTAGCAACATCCCTAGCAACCAATAGGAAAGTTGTCTACCCCTTACTATTTAAGAACCTCCCCAGCAGCCATTTTCTGCAGTTTTTTGCAGTTCTGAGAAAGACAGCAGTGTTATTGCTGTGCTCTGTGCTTTGCTGTGTCACATTACATTAGATAGTAAGTTAGCTTACATATATAATACAGATAGTAAGTGGGAGATAGTCAGTATAGGTTAGATCGTGATATAATGTAGCTAATAGGTGTTAGGTAGTGAGATAGGTTCTGCTGTCTATACATACTATACATACATGCTACAGACATACAGTTGTGTTTAAATTATTCAACCGCCACTGAAATTGAGTGTTTTGGCTAGTTTGACAGTGATTTTGATCATTTCAGTCATCTTGTTTACAATTAAATCAAAGAGGCACTTGTAAGTCAGACAAATATAACATAACATTTATAATGAAATAACCACAAATGTCTTTTCTGTGCTCACATCATTATCAGTTTTATTCAACCCCAAGTGACATTCAATCTTAGTACTTAGTACAACATCCTTTTCCAGTTATAACAGCTTTTAAACGTGAAGCATAGCTTGACACAAGTGTCTTGCAGCGATCTACGGGTATCTTCGCCCATTCTTCATGGGCAAAAGCCTCCAGTTCAGTCACATTCTTAGGCTTGCGCGCTGCAACTGCTTTTTTAAGTCCCACCAGAGGTTCTCAGTCAGATTTAAGTCTGGTGACTGCAATGGCCACTTCAAAATGTTCCAGCCTTTAATCTGCATCCATGCTCTAGTGGACTTGGAGGTATGCTTGGGATCATTGTTCTGTTGAAAGGTCCAACGCCTCCCAAGCCTCAGGTTTGTGATGGACTGCATCACATTTTCATCCAATATCTCCTGGTACTAAAGAGAATTCATGTTACCTTGCACACGCTGAAGCTTCCCTGTACCTGTAAAAGCAAAACAGCCCCAAAGCATGATTGACCCCCGCCATGCTTCACAGTAGGCAAGGTGTTCTTTTCTTCATAGGCCTTGTTCTTCCTCCTCCAAACATAGCGTTGATCCATGGGCCCAAACAGTTCTAATTTTGTTTCATCAGTCCACAGAACACTATCCCAAAACTTTTGTGGTTTGTCACATGACTTTTGGCATACTGCAGTCGACTCTTCTTATTCTTTGGAGACAGCAAGGGGTGCGCCTGGGAGTTCTGGCATGGAGGCCTTCATTACTCAGTGTGCGCCCTATTGTCTGAGCTGAAACTTCATCTGACAAATCTGACAAATCTTTTTCAGTTCCTCAGCAGTCACACGGGGACTTTTCTCCACTTTGCACTTCAGGTAGCGCGCAGCAGTCAAAGTCAGCATCTTCTTTCTGCCACGACCAGGTAACGTTTCAACAGTGCCCTTTGCCTTGAATTTGCGAATGATGCTTCCTATGGTGTCTCTTGGTATGTTTAACATCTTTGCAATCTTCTTATAGCCATTGCCCTTCCTGTGAAGAGAAATCACCTCTTCTCTTGTCTTCCTGGACCAGTCTCTTGACTTCATCATGTTTGTAAACACACCAGTAAATGTCTAGAAGGAGCTGAGTATCACAGTCATTTTAAATCTGCCTAATTGGTGCTTATTCTGCTTGATTACTGCTCCTTGACATCCACAGGTGTTTTCAATACCTGATCGAAAACACTTGAATGAACCTCTGTTCTTAAGAGTGGTAGTCTTTAAGGGGTTGAATAATTGTGTCAATGAAGAAATCACAAAAAAAAAAACATTTAATACTGTATTACAAAAACAATTGATGTCATTTTAAGATTTCATTCTGAACACAATTACAAATGTACACTAAATTCACTAAAACCCTTTACAGCATTGGGGGTTGAATAATTTTGAACACAACTGTACATGTATATAAAGTCCAAGTGCTGACAAAAATTACAAGGAAGAGGCACTCCAATACAACCTATATTACACATAAAGGTGGGCATCATACACACCCTTGAAAAATTATGACTGCTGGCCTGCTGGTGAACCTCAAAAACATTAGGAGAAAGGGCCTCTGAGCGATCTCAAAGCTTAAACTAAAAGACAAAATCCCTTTGGTGTATAAAACGTAACTTTTACTATTGATTAGATAAAATAAATGTACCCAAAAACAAGTGCCTATCGATTCTTAGCACTGCCTCCCTTGTCCAAGGCACTCCCCAGACTTATTGATTTTCAAAATAGCTGGGGAGGATGAAAATAATGGACCCAATGGTCCTTAGTTGCACTATTGGCGTAGCCTCAACAGTGGTAGGGGTATGTGTATGGGTGAGCACCAAGGGATAGGCTGCTATGGCATTAGCTAGGACTAGATGCTAGAGTGTGTCGTGGGAAAGGGATATACTTGCCCTTCCCAGTCCCTGTCCTTGCTCAGCCCAGGGACCACCCCTGATGGTGGGGTTCCCCTGTCCTCGTGCCTTCCCTGCTGACCCTACACTCACCCTCAATAAAACTACCCTGTGGCTTAGTGCTCAACTGGTGAGTCTACCCCACTTTAAAGTGGGGGTCTAGGTAGATAACGGTGACAAACTGGTCTCTATAGTGAACCCCAGATGTATATATATGTGGTAAGTCCCCAACACGTTTCGCCTGTATCCAGGCTCCTCAGGGGCTGATAGTGCAGATGTAAATAATTGTCACACATGTAGTGTACAACCATATGGTAAGAAAGGAAAACTCTGACCTATTTAATGATGTGTAAGGCCCTCTCCTTCCATTCTTACCAAGTTTGCACAGATGGGTCAAGGTTAACCCTCATGTGCTCCAGGCAGGATAATCTGTTGACAGAAAGTAGATATAAGTATACAGAATCCCGCAGTCATGAATAGGTCATACATTCTACATCACAAGCGTTGCTTCCATACTCTAAATATAGAAGAAATGTACTCACTATTAGCCTGGCATACCGGTATGTACCTCCTCCTTGCCAAGATCAGCTGGTGGCGGTACACAGATCCCATTCCCACCCATATATATACAGGTGGCGTAACGTGCGCTCAGCCGGCATGATTTCCGGTTGGTGGAGCGCACGCTGAGCCTCTTCCGGTCTCCAATGGAACGCATCGCGCTTCCTGCTGTGCGCTCACAGCAGGCGCGCCGCTCCACTCCCCATTTCCGGTCAGTGGAGCGCACGCTTTGCTCTGCTGGACCGCACCTCGGGTACCCGATGCTTCCGGTATCCTCCAGTTTCTATTGCGCATGCGCATACCGTGATGGACAATATCAGTATGTCTCGATAATAGTATTGGATGCCAGGTTTCTTTTTCAAATAATGGGGGACACCGTGGACCAATCCTGCAAAACCCATGATTGTTTCTGTACAATAGGTGGGAAAAGAAAAATACAAAAAACCTCCATAGCACACTCTATGGTATAATTAATCCACGGTATTCCTCCCACTATTCTCCATTATTTTCTCCCAGCAGACAAATTTATGTCTATAGAGCGCTTCATATGGAGGAAGGAAAGGGGGGAAAGACTAGATACTATCATCATCATAAACCCCTCATAAAACTTGTGACCCCATACATTTACAGACAATGGGGTCAATACATCATTCGGACTAGATGATAGTATCTAGTCTTCCCCCTTTTCCTTCCTCCATATGAAGCGCCCTATAGACATAAATTTGTCTGCTGGGAGAAAATAATGGAGAATAGTGGGAGGAATACCGTGGATTAATTATACCATAGAGTGTGCTATGGAGGTTTTTGTATTTTTCTTTTCCCACCTATTGTACAGAAACAATCATGGGTTTTGCAGGATTGGTCCACGGTGTCCCCATTATTTGAAAAAGAAACCTGGCATCCAATACTATTATCGAGACATACTGATATTGTCCATCACGGTATGCGCATGCGCATAGAAACTGGAGGATACCGAAGCATCGGGTACCCGAGGTGCGGTCCAGCAGAGCAAAGCGTGCGCTCCACTGACCGGAAATGGGGAGTGGAGCGGCGCGCCTGCTGTGAGCGCACAGCAGGAAGCGCGATGCGTTCCATTGGAGACCGGAAGAGCTCAGCGTGCGCTCCACCAACCGGAAATCATGCCGGCTGAGCGCACGTTACGCCACCTGTATATATGGGTGGGAATGGGATCTGTGTACCGCCACCAGCTGATCTTGGCAAGGAGGAGGTACATACCGGTATGCCAGGCTAATAGTGAGTACATTTCTTCTATATGTAGAGTATGGAAGCAACGCTAGTGATGTAGAATGTATGACCTATTCATGACTACGGGATTCTGTATACTTATATCTACTTTCTGTCAACAGATTATCCTGCCTGGAGCACATGAGGGTTAACCTTGACCCATCTGTGCAAACTTGGTAAGAATGGAAGGAGAGGGCCTTACACATCATTAAATAGGTCAGAGTTTTCCTTTCTTACCATATGGTTGTACACTACATGTGTGACAATTATTTACATCTGCACTATCAGCCCCCTGAGGAGCCTGGATACAGGCGAAACGCGTTGGGGACTTACCACATATATATACATCTGGGGTTCACTATAGAGACCAGTTTGTCACCGTTATCTACCTAGACCCCCACTTTAAAGTGGGGTAGACTCACCAGTTGAGCACTAAGCCACAGGGTAGTTTTATTGAGGGTGAGTGTAGGGTCAGCAGGGAAGGCACGAGGACAGGGGAACCCCACCATCAGGGGTGGTCCCTGGGCTGAGCAAGGACAGGGACTGGGAAGGGCAAGTATATCCCTTTCCCATGACACACTCTAGCATCTAGTCCTAGCTAATGCCATAGCAGCCTATCCCTTGGTGCTCACCCATACACATACCCCTACCACTGTTGAGGCTACGCCAATAGTGCAACTAAGGACCATTGGGTCCATTATTTTCATCCTCCCCAGCTATTTTGAACATCAATAAGTCTGGGGAGTGCCTTGGACAAGGAGGCAGTGCTAAGAATCGATAGGCACTTGTTTTTGGGTACATTTATTTTATCTAATCAATAGTAAAAGTTACGTTTTATACACCAAAGGGATTTTGTCTTTTAGTTTAAGCTTTGATGTCGAATAAATCCTATAATTTCTCATATTAACATTAATCTGTTCAGACATTTTTGTTATTGCTAAGTACTCTATGCCATGGCCAGTTTTCTAAATTGGAATGTGTTCACAGAGGCATTGATGAGGGAGGCACAAGATATCTTCTCAGATAAGGAAATCCCAGGCCTATCATCATCAATCACCTGCAAAGTAGCTTTTAATGAACTATATACGGGGTATAAAAACAACATAAAATCGTGGTGGGAAATCAGGTCCCTTGAAAATTATATACAACAGAGGATTGTCCCAAGAGGGCTCAGAATAAATATTAACCCAGCAGAGAGAATCGCCAACTCGTCACAGACTATAAAACAAAAGTGGGAGGAGGAACTCACTGGGAGCTCCCTAAAGCTAATGAAAATTCTCCTTGAAGAGGAGAAAGTCTTCTTTGAGAAAAGTACTGAGAAACTAAACAGCCTTAAAGAAGTGGCATTAAAGTTCGAGGGAGACCCGGACTTCAAGAGACGGGAGGCTTCCCTGCAGTCATCTGTCGAAAGACTGCAGGGTCAGTTAAAAGAACGCAAACACAGGCAGTTCTTGAAGGACTTGGGCGATTTCAGAGAGAACCGAGCCTACCAACTGGAAAAAACAGGCATTAATCCGTCTGCTTCTGAGGTCTCATCCTCCGATTTTGAGGCCTCGGACTCAGAGGGGAATAGCACGAGAGGAGCTCGGGAAATAGGGGAAGAGGCACAGGGAACCAGAGAAGGCAGAGAGGAGGGGAAGAAAATGGGAGAGAGGTCCACAACAAGGACAAAGAGGAGGACCAACGGGATCCTCATCCTTGTCATCCTCATGTACAGCTACAAACCCCATTTTGGCAGCAACAACTGCAGCAGATCAGTCTTCCCAACCGCCAGCTCATTTTTAGACCCCAGCCAACCCCCTTACCACTTGCGGGGCAGAAGCAAGTAAGAAATGACTTAATGGAAGACGATCTGCAGGTCATTAACTTATCAGACAGACCCCTCTCTAGACAAGAAGAGGAAATCCTCAAAAGAGGGTTATCCTTTGTTCCCACCACGAATTTTAACCCATTTACATGGATCAAGGACATAGATCTTTTCTGTCGTAAATTAAGATGGAAAAAATATTTTGAAACGACTGATAGAGAAACACGTAAAAAATTGGGAATTGATGATGATGAGGCAGCGGATCTAAAGCTACTTATGGATCTATGGGAGGAGGGAGCCAGATCACCTGGAGAGGGACCGTTCACGAACCTAAGCAACAAGAGCACTAGAACGCTCCCACTGGGGAACTACGACCACATTGACATTTTCCAGCAACTGGTCTCCAGAGAGTTAGAGAACTTATCCCTGGGACCTAGTGGCTGTGCGAGTAACCTGTCTAGTCAAGAATGGGAAGCTCTGAGGAACCTAGAAAGGGACAGGTCCATAATTGTCAAGCCGGCAGACAAAGGCGGGAATTTGGTAATTATGGACCATGATCAGTATAGCAACATGTGTCTTACCCTCCTCAAGGACATCCGTAACTATAGGGTATTAGAGGGGACCCCACTGAGGCGTTCATGATGGAGCTTAAACACATACTGGAGGGGGTTTGATTGATAAAGTGATTAGCATCAAGGAGTTTGAGTTCATGATGCCTAAAAACCAACCATCGCCACCTTCTATGGATTACCTAAGATCCATAAGGGGTCCACCCCTCAAATGTCGTCCCATTGTGTCGGGGGTAAACTCCTGACACAGAATTCGGGCATTTATCTGGATCAAGTTCTGAGGGATTCGTGATGTCCCTGGCATCTTACACCAGGGACACCATGGATTTTCTGAAGAAAATCGAGACTCTGGTGATTAATCCATCATCCCTCCTAGCCAGTATTGACGTTGAAGCCCTGTACAGCAGCATACCGCATGAGAGGGGTCTAGAAGCTGTGTCTTCCTTCCTTTCCACCAGGGGCACCTTCTATCGTCCACATAGCAACTTCGTCTTGGCATTATTGGAATTCATCCTTACGCACAACTTTTTCCTTTTCAAGAATAAGTTCTTCCACCAGCTCAGGGGACAGCGATGGGGTGTGCGTGTGCCCGTCGTATGCTAACCTCTTCCTGGGCTGGTGGGAGGACAATATCGTTTTCCCTGGCCATGACGTATGGTGGAACGAGAAGGTGTCCTATTGGACCCGTTACATCGACGATGTTTTTATTATCTGGGAGGGTGGAGCAAGTGAGTTCCAAAAATTTGTGGAGGAATTGAATACCAATACCTTAGGGTTGAAATTCACCCACGAAATCAAGACAGATGAGATCAATTTTTTGGATTTGACAGTCCATAAACAGGGAGACAGACTGAGCACCACTATCTACAGGAAGCCTACAGCAACAAATTCCATCTTGCACTGGGAAAGCCATCATCCCTTTGCACTAAGGAAAAGCATACCTAGAAGCCAGTACCTGAGAACACGGAGGAACTGTTCGTCTTTGGACGCCTTCCACTCTGAGTCCAGAAAGCTATATAACCGGCTTGTAAAACGGGGATACCCCAGAAGGACCCTTCATGTAGCCTTCCAAGATACATGTAAAATAGAAAGGGAGAGCTTACTATCCCCAAAGATAGTGAGGGAAGGAAAGATCAGCACATAAGACTTATCTCCACACTAGATAGGGCGAACACTGAGGTTAAGACCATTCTACAGAAATTCTGGCCGATTCTGGCAATGGACACGCATCTATCCAGCCATGTCACCAGCTATCCGAGTGTGACCTATCGGAAGGGGAGAAGCCTGAGGGACAGGTTGGTGCACAGCCACTTTGTCCCTCCGGCTCCTCCGGGGACCTGGCTGGACCGGCACCCTCTGGGGATGTTCAAGTGCGGAAGATGTGCAGTATGTGAATTCATCAAGACAGGAAAACCATCACCTGCTCTGCAACCGGTCAAACCTTCACCATCCGTGATTTTGTGAATTGCAGAACCAAAGGGGTGGTTTACATCTGCCAATGCCCCTGTCCTATGGACTATATCGGGAAAACATTTAGGGAGCTCCGCACACGGATAGGTGAGCATATGTATGATATTAAGAGAAGGAATACTACGCCGGTTGCAGACCATGTGATGAATTCCCATGGTGGGGACGCACGGGCACTCAAATTCTCTGTCCTGGAGGTAGTCCCCCTCTCCTAGGGAGGGGACTGGGACAAAGAATTTTACAAAAGGAAGCAGCATGGATCTTTAGGTGTAAGTCCCAATGCCCTAGAGGGATGAATGAAAGATTATCATTCACCTGCTTCCTATAATGAGAAACATGCCCTGTGAACTCTGTGTAGGACCCTCCCATCACCTGACTTTAGAACTGTCATCACTTCCTCAACAGCCACTCGAAGTGGCAACTGTATATGCATGGAATCGGTTTTTTTTTTCCCCCATTTCTCCCCCCTTTTCTTTGTCCGTATGAACGTTTTGAATTTCTCTCTCTGGAACGACCTCCACCTCTAAGGACAAACCGTATATGTAGATGAAAATTGATTCCCAAACTGACCTGAGATGCCAAAAATGGCGTCCGAATGATGTATTGACCCCATTGTCTGTAAATGTATGGGGTCACAAGTTTTATGAGGGGTTTATGATGATGATAGTATCTAGTCTCCCCCCTTTTCCTTCCTCCATATGAAGCGCCCCTATAGACATAAATTTGTCTGCTGGGAGAAAATAATGGAGAATAGTGGGAGGAATACCGTGGATTAATTATACCATAGAGTGTGCTATGGAGGTTTTTTGTATTTTTTTTCTTTTCCCACCTATTGTACAGAAACAATCATGGGTTTTGCAGGATTGGTCCACGGTGTCCCCCCCATTATTTGAAAAAGAAACCTGGCATCCAATACTATTATCGAGACATACTGATATTGTCCATCACGGTATGCGCATGCGCAATAGAAACTGGAGGATACCGGAAGCATCGGGTACCCGAGGTGCGGTCCAGCAGAGCAAAGCGTGCGCTCCACTGACCGGAAATGGGGGAGTGGAGCGGCGCGCCTGCTGTGAGCGCACAGCAGGAAGCGCGATGCGTTCCATTGGAGACCGGAGCGGCTCGGCGTGCGCTCCACCAACCGGAAATCATGCCGGCTGAGCGCACGTTACGCCACCTGTATATATATGGGTGGGAATGGGATCTGTGTACCGCCACCAGCTGATCTTGGCAAGGAGGAGGTACATACCGGTATGCCAGGCTAATAGTGAGTACATTTCTTCTATATTTAGAGTATGGAAGCAACGCTTGTGATGTAGAATGTATGACCTATTCATGACTACGGGATTCTGTATACTTATATCTACTTTCTGTCAACAGATTATCCTGCCTGGAGCACATGAGGGTTAACCTTGACCCATCTGTGCAAACTTGGTAAGAATGGAAGGAGAGGGCCTTACACATCATTAAATAGGTCAGAGTTTTCCTTTCTTACCATATGGTTGTACACTACATGTGTGACAATTATTTACATCTGCACTATCAGCCCCTGAGGAGCCTGGATACAGGCGAAACGCGTTGAGGACTTACCACATATATATACATCTGGGGTTCACTATAGAGACCAGTTTGTCACCGTTATCTACCTAGACCCCCACTTTAAAGTGGGGTAGACTCACCAGTTGAGCACTAAGCCACAGGGTAGTTTTATTGAGGGTGAGTGTAGGGTCAGCAGGGAAGGCACGAGGACAGGGAACCCCACCATCAGGGGTGGTCCCTGGGCTGAGCAAGGACAGGGACTGGGAAGGGCAAGTATATCCCTTTCCCATGACACACTCTAGCATCTAGTCCTAGCTAATGCCATAGCAGCCTATCCCTTGGTGCTCACCCATACACATACCCCTACCACTGTTGAGGCTACGCCAATAGTGCAACTAAGGACCATTGGGTCCATTATTTTCATCCTCCCCAGCTATTTTGAAAATCAATAAGTCTGGGGAGTGCCTTGGACAAGGGAGGCAGTGCTAAGAATCGATAGGCACTTGTTTTTGGGTACATTTATTTTATCTAATCAATAGTAAAAGTTACGTTTTATACACCAAAGGGATTTTGTCTTTTAGTTTAAGCTTTGATGTCGAATAAATCCTATAATTTCTCATATTAACATTAATCTGTTCAGACATTTTTGTTATTACCTCTGAGCGATCTGACCATCTAAAACATTATGGGTCAGGGTCTGCTGCTGAGCTGACCCTCTAAAACATTAGGGGCGGGGGCCTGCTGCTGATTTGGCCATCTAAAACTTTAGGAGTGAGGGTCTGCTGCTGAGCTGACCATCTAAAACATTAGGGGTGAGGGTCTGCTGCTGAGCTGACTCTCTAAAACATTAGGGGCGAGTGCCTGCTTCTGATCTGACCATCTAACAAAAAAACTTTGCTCAATTGAGCTCAATTCACCACTTTTAAGTGAAGTCTGTCCTTTCCCCTGAAGACGCCAGTTTATCTGGTGAAACATGTTGGGGGACAGAATCTGTTGGTTTTAGCTCTGCTCGAGTTGCTAAACACTGAGTAGGAAACAGTAGGAAACAGTTATTTACTTTAGGGTGTATGTTCACAGCACCGAGTACCCTGCAGGATTAGTCAGGCAGGTAGTTATACACTGATTGCAAACTTGTGGGAAGGTTAGGAGGGTAGTGCACACCCTCCGTTACCACTAGCAACCTGTGCGATAGCAGTGTGCAAATTCGAGCAGTAGTTTTAACAAGTGTGTCAAAACTCACAAACATTTTTAGAGAACTACTAATAAAAGTGAAGTTTTACTGATTTAAATATTAAGGGTAAAAGTGGTGAATTGAGCTCAATTGAGCAAATTTTTTTGTTGCTATGGAACCCTCCCTTAATAGGGTCTCTAGTTTTTTGCATATGATCTGACCATCTAAAACATTATGGGAGAGATCCTGCTGCTGAGCTAACCATTTAAAACACTAGGGTTGAGGGTCTGCTGCCGAGCTGACTCTCTAAAACATAAGGGACGAGTGCCTGCTGCTGATCTGACCATGTAAAAAATTATGGGCGAGGGCCTGCTGCTGAGCTGACCATCGAAAATATTATGGTTGAGGGCCTGCTGCTGAGCTGACCCTCTAAAACATTAGGAGCGAGGGCAGCCTAATAAGCATGTTGATATGATGGAGGAGGAGGATGAGAAAAGGAAGATTGAACCATATACAATTTTTTGTGGTGGAAGGGGTGCATGGGAATAAAGTGTAAACATTTAGAGTGTCTTTATGTACAGCCGCTTTCCTCTGGTGGAGTAGAGAAGCCAAGGGCAATCCACGCTTTGTTCATTTTTATAAGAGTCAACCGGTCAGCATTTTCAGTTGACAGGTAGATGCACTTATCAGTTATCATGCCCCCAGCAGCACTAAATACCCACTCTGACAAAACGCTGGTGGCAGGGCAGGCCAGCACCTCCAAGGTGTAGAGCACCAGCTTGGACACCCAATAGTTGTAATGCACAGAGGGGTCATTGAGGATGCAGACACGTTATGCTACATACTCCTTCACCATCGTCCAAAATTTTTTCCTCCATGTGACAGTAGGCCGCACATCAGGGTGAGGGTGCTGGCAGGGTGTCATGAAACTGTCCCATGCCTTGCAGAGTGTTTTCCTTCCTCTGTTGGCACTGCTGTGTGTTCCTCTCATCTCCCCTCCTCGGTTGCCCCGGGAACTACTTACTCTGCCGACAGTGTTGTCAGCTGGTAAATTTTTGGAGCAATATTTCCACAAGGACCTTCTAGTATTGCACCTCATCCTTTTCCTCCTCTTCTGTCCATCTACGCTGAACAGATGGAATAAACCTGCTTTGGTTACTACCCTTTGAAGCGGAGGCAACCGACTCCTGCTCCTCCACCTTCTCATCATCCAATTTGCGCTAAGAAGACAGTGAGGGTGGCCTGGCTATCACCCTGTGTACATTATTCCCCCATTTCCACCTCTTCCACATGCAAAGCGTCCGCCTTCATTGTGAGAAGCAAGCATTTCAGTGGACACAGAAGAAGTGGGATGGTTAACGTGATAATAGCGGCATCGCCTCTCACCATCGGTGTTGATTCCTCAAAGTTGTGTAAAACCTCACAGAGGTCAGACATCCATGCCTACTCATCGCTTGTGAAGAGTGGCAGCTGACTGGAAAGGCAACAACCATGTTGCAGCTGGTATTAGTGATGAGCGAGCATGCTCTGCCGAATATCTGTTCGGCTCAGCATCGCTATACTCGGCACATGGCAGTACTAAACCGAGTACCGCATGTGCTCAAGCGCAATGCTCGAGTCTCTGCCCCACATGTTTTGCGGGTTTTATTCAGCCAATAAAGGTGCAGGTAAGTACTGCCCTCACTGTAATGCCAGTAGCAATGTTTGCTGCTGGCATTACAGTGATTGGCTGGCCAGAACGCGTCATCGGGTGATATATAGCACCTGATGACGCATGTTCGGCTCAGACGTAGACAGGGAGAGCAGAGCGTAGGAAGGGAAAGACAGTGTAGGGAGAGATTTTCACAGTTTTTATTCAGAGAAAGCTTTTCCAAGTACCAAAAGTCCTTTTAAGGACTACTGTGTGTGTGTGTTTTAGAGCAGCAATCTATTTACCTCCTGCAGTCTAAGGAACAGGGCTTCGGAAGGGACAGGTAGTGCAGGGAGGAGAGACATTGGCTGTTTTTACTATTAAAAGCTTTTCAACAATCCCAAAGTCCTTTTAAGGACTAGTGTGTGTGTGTTTGACAGCAGCAAGATATTTTTATTTTATACCTATTAGTGACATATACTGTATATCATCCACAGACTGTGTCTTTAATAATCTGGACCACATCTAGTGTCCATAATCTGTGTTGTTCTGTAACCAATTGTCACAAGGAGGGGTAGAGGGTAGTGACCACTGGCTCCACCCACACCCCTGTTCCCTATCCTTGGTAACTGTGGAGGGACAAACAAGACAAACAACAGATATGTCAGCAAGCCCAGTCAGAACCAGGATGTCACTAAAGCACAAAAGGAAAATCAAAGAGAAGTCAAGTCCACGCTAAAGGTCAAACCAGGAGAAGCCAATATACGCAGGGAGCATGCGGGGACGGAGTCGGGAATGGAGCAGGGAATATAGCCATGCGTTACGCTGAACAAGTTAAGGATAGAGACTGAATTAAATAGTGGAGAAGAGGAGTCATGTGACGTGGCCCGCGTCACATGACTCATTCTCCTGAACCCAGCCGAGCACTGAGTGATCAGCTCGGCGCTCAGTCTTACCACGGTTGCAATGGACACGAAGGACACTGACCGCACCAAGGGAATATCCCTTGCCAGATCCTCCCCGCCCCTCGTTGCTGTGGAGATGAGGGCATAGCGCATGTCCTCGCTCCGTATGAACAGCAGAGCGCTGACGGCGGTGAATATGGGGAACCTGCTGTCGTCGCCCCCTGACATCAATACTGTAGAACATCTGCAAACAGTTTCAGTATTACAAATTCCAATAATCTGGGCCACATCTAGTGTCCATAATCTGTGGTGTTCTGTAACCAATACTGTAAAACATCTGCAAACAGTTTCAGTATTACAAATTCCAATGATCTGGGCCACATCTAGTGTCCATAATCTGTGGTGTTCTGTAACCAATACTGTAAAACATCAATATGCTGTGGGTTTCTGTGACATATACTGTTCTGCATCCGAAAACGGTGTCTTTAGAGGACAATAGAACAATCTGCGCCACATCTAGTGACAAAACCATTAATATGAAGAAGGCGAGCACTAAGGGACGGGGAAGTGGGTGTGATGCTGATGGTATGCACAGAGGCCATGGCCCTGGGCGCAATGAAACTGTGCCTGCTGCCAGTGCACCAGAAAAAAAAAGACATCCACCGTATCAAGCTTCATGTCGAACTTAGCTGGGCGGCGCAGGACAACACTGTCCAAGTCGGGCCAGTGTGAACAGTTGGTTGGTAGGCTTGCTGAAGATAATGCTTCCAGTCGGTTAAGCACCACCCTCTCATCCAGTCTCTGTAGCCAAGAGTCTGGTCAACCGAATCCTCACTCTGATCATCCTTCCTGCCACCATGGAGAGGCTTGCAAAATGAGTGATCCCACACTCGGATATTCCGAGGAGCTCTTTCCAGCGCCACTATTAGATTTGGCCCTCGCACCCAGCACGCTTGAAGAGGTACCTGAGATATTGTGCCCTGATTCCCAACCTCCTGAGCCTTCACAGTCTCAAGAAGATGACGGTGCTGAATGGCAATCATTCGTTCACGAGGTGGATAATGATGAGACATAGTTGTCAATCACTGAGGTTGTGGTTAGGTCAAGTCAGGAGAATCAGCAGAGTGAGGAAGTGGAAGAGAAGGTGGTGGACAATGAGATCACTGACCCAACATGGGAAGGTGAAAAGCCGAGCAAGGACAGCAGTACAGAGGGGGAGGGATCTGCAGCACCGCAACAGTCTGGAAGAGGCAGTGAGGTTGCAAAAGGGAGAAGTTGGCCCACACCAAACAGGCCTGCAACCGTTACACTGAGCACCTTCATGCGTAAATCTACCTTGCCAAGGGGTAGGTGTTCCGCAGAATGGCTCTTTTTTGAGGAAAGTGCAGACGACAAAAGAGTGTTAGTTTCCAACCTGTGCCATACCAAAATGAGCTGGGGCGTGAACACTAGAAAGTGCAACCTCACCACTACCAGCATGATCCACCACATCCACTTGGCATCCAAGCACCCTAATAAGTGGTCCAAATGCCTGGGTCCACAATCTGGGTCTGCGGCTTACACCACTGCCTCCTCTTGCCCTGTGTTACGCACTGCTGGCCAATACCCTGTCTAAGGTGCAGGCCCGGATGCCCCTTGCCTTACACCTGGACCTTCGCATGAACCGCCCAGGCTTGTGGGTCCTACGTCCATCAGGGTCTCTGCCAGCAGCTATCTTACTGGCTCTAACACCCACACCTCCTCCAGCAGCAGTCTGCCATCAGTCGTTAGCTGGTTGCAGTGTAGCACTGGTTGTGTCTGACAATGGCTGTAACTTGGTGGCAGCTTTGTAGCTCTGCAACCTGACACACATCTAATGCCTAGCCCACGTCTTAAACTTAGTGGTTCCAGCACACTGACTGTTGTTCAACGTGAGCACGTGGTGGAACTCTACTTTCTACATGTTGGCCAGGCATTGTGAGCAGCAGAGGGTAGTTGTGGAATATCAGTTGCAACATGGTCGTCGCCTTTCCAGTCAACTGCCACTATTCACAAGTGAGGAGTGGGCATTGATGTCAGACCTCTGGGAGGTTTTAAAAACGTTCATGAATCTACACAGATAGTTGGTGGTGATAACTCTATTATCAACGTAACCATCCTACTGCTGTGTCTACTCAAACGATTGCTGCTCACAATAAAGGAGCACGCTCTGAATGTGGCAGATGAGGAAATGGGGGAGGACATTACACAGGGTGATTGACAGACCACCCATAGTTCGTCTTCTCAGCGCAAATTGAACCATGAAGAGGAGGAGGAGCTGGAGACAGTTGCCTCTGCTACAGAGGGTAATACCCACGGAACTTTAATTCCATCTGTTTAGGGTGGATGGGCAGAAGAGGAGGAGGAGTAGATGGAAAGTCATCCTGATGTTGACATCGACATCTTGCCTGTTTGTACTCTGGCACACATGTTAGGCTGCCTTTCCCGCGGCCCTTGCATTTTACGCATTTTAGATAAAACGGATTACTGGGTGCTCACCCTTTTCGACCCCCGCTACAAACAGAACTTCTCATCTTTTATTCCTGTGGGGCAGAGGGCGAGTAAAACGGTACAATACCAGACTTCTTGACAGATTGCTCCAAAATTTTCCGTCTGAAAACGCGGCCGGCAGAGTCCATAATTCCTTAGGAAACCGAGGACGGGAGGCAAGTGGAACACACAGCAGTTCCAACAAAGGCAGGGCAACACTCTCCAAGGCACGGGACACTTTCATCATCCCGCCAGCAACCTCACCCTGAAGCGTGACCTCGTGCTACAAGGAGGGAAAAGTTTTGGAAGATGGTGAAGGACCATGTTAGCGTCCTAAATGATCCCTCAGTGCCTTACAACTACTGGGTGTCCAAGCTGGACACGTGGCATGAACTTGCGCTCTACGCCTTGGAGGTGCTGGCCTGCACTGCTGCCAGCGTTTTGTCTGAGCATGTATTTAGTGTTGGTGGCATTATAACAGATAAGCGCATCCGCTTGTCCACTGGCAATGCTGACCAGTTGACTCAGATAAAAATGAACAAGGCCTGGATTGCCCCTAACTTCTCAACTCCACCAGAGGAGAGCTGAGCTGATGATTAGTGATGAGCAGGAGGTGCCATATTCGATTTCGGGATATTTCACGAATATTCGATTGAATATTCGTTATATATTTGTCAAAATCGAATATTCGTCATTATTTTATATATTGCGAATGTTACGCGAATTTATATTCGCATCGCAAATTAAACTTAGAGCTGAGTTCCTAATGGTTGTAACTTGTATTTCTATAATTGACGAAGATAACGAATATCACGAATATAGCACTATACTCTCAATCTTCGTTATATTCTGGCAATAGAACCATTAGGAACCCAGCTCCAAGTTGAATTCGCAATGCGAGTAATGCAGGTTATATTAATCGCATGGCGAATTGAACTTAGAGCTGAGTTTCTAATGGTTGTCAACCATTAGGAACTCAGCTCTAAGTTCAATTCGCCATGCGATTAATATAACCTGTATTACTCGCATTGGGATTTCAACTTAGAGCTGGGTTCCTAATGGCTGTATTGCTGGAATATAACGAATATCACGAATATAGCACTATATTCTCAATCTTCGTTATATTCTAGCAACAACTATTAGCAACTCAGCTCTAAGTTTCATTCCCGAAGCGAACATATACTCGCATTGCGAATTGATCTTAGAGCTAAGTTCCTAATGGTTGTATTGCTAGAATATAACAAAGACGACAAATATCACGAAGAACACGAATATAGCACTATATTCTCAATCTTCGTTATATTCTAGCAACAACCATTAGCAACTCAGCTCTAAGTTTCATTCTCGAAGCGAACATATACTCACATTGCGAATTGATCTTAGAGCTAAGTTCCTAATGGTTGTATTGCTAGAATATAACGAAGACGACGAATATCACGAATACACGAATATAGCACTATATTCTCAATCTTCGTTATATTCTAGCAATACAACCATTATGAAATCAGCTCTAAGTTGAATTTAAAATGCGATTAATATAACCTGTATTGCTCGCATTGCGAATTCAACTTAAAGCTGGGTTACTAATGCTTGTATTGCTAGAATATAACGAATATCGCAATGTGAATAATTCAGGTTATATTAATCGCATTGCGATTACAACTTAGTCAAATTTGTGAGATCGTGATTCTCACATCCGACAGTACATTTTAGCATGGAGGTGTTCCCATGCACACAGGGAGCAGAAGCGGCAACGGGCATTGACTGGAGCGGGCAGGGAGCCAGGAATCCTCCGGACAGGTAAGAACCAGGTAAGTGGGAAGACAACCAGAGAACAGAAAGGATTAACATATGAAAAAAAAAAAAACTAATATTCGAAATTACGAATATATAACGCTTTATTCTCAATATTCGCGAATTATCGAATTTGCGATATTCGCAATAAAAATTCGCTATTCGAATATTCGCGCTCAACACTACTGATGATAAACATAAAGGTAATTTCAATCTATCATTTATAATGTACTCAATCAACTGTAGTGTATTCCCATGCACATTTTCCACCACAAAAAAAGAGTATATGGTTGAATCTTGCTATCTCCTCCTCCTCCTCATCCAGATTTTATATATTCCCTGCACTCTAATTTTTTTATTGGGTCAGCTCAACTGCAGGCCATCAACTTAAATTTTTTCATACGGTCAGCTGAACAGCATGCATTCGCATATAATGTTTTAAAGTGTCAGCTGTACAACATGCACTCGCATATAATGTTTTAGAGCGTCAGCCTAAAGGCATCCACTCACATATAATGGTTTAGAGCAGGCATGTCTAAAGTCCGGCCCGCGGGCCAATTGCGGCCCGCGTTCCGGACTGATACGGCCCCCCAGCTAAGTTAGGCAAATAGTAATCATACGGCCCCCGGAGTGAGTTCCCGAGCACAGCTCAGGACTCCTTTGATCTCTCACCGCGGGGCTTGACGTCATCAGCCTGCTAACGAAGAAGGACGTCCGAAATCTCGTGAGATTTGGGCTTTGGGCTCAGGGAAAAGGAAAGCCCTAATCTCAAGACGTCCGAGATCTCGTGAGATTTGGGCTCAGGGAGAAGGAAAGCCTAAATCTCACGAGATCTCGGAAGTCACGAGATTTGGCCTTTCCTTCTTTGTTAGCCAGCTGATGACATCAAGTCCCGTAAGTGAGAGATCAAAGGAGTCCTGAGCTGTGCTCGGGGACTCACTGGAATATATATATATATATATATATATATATATACTTACGTTCTTCCTGCGCCCGCTGATAGAGAGATCCCAGGTCCTGTGCTCAGGGACTCACTGTACGTCACTGTGCTGTAATTTGATTATCTGATTGTGCTCCTAGTTCTCTCTACATAACTTCTCCCCTTCTGGCCAATTTTTATAATGGTAACTACAAATAAATGAAAAGTTGCCAGTGAGGGCTGCTCTTCCAGAAAAGGTGGAAAGTGGAATATTTTTTCACTGAAATACTGAATCACTGTGTTTGTCTGATATGCCAAGAGACTGTGGCTGTTTTAGGGCGTCAGCTCACCAGCAGATCCTCGCCCGTAATGTTTTAGAGGGTCACCAGCAGGCCCTTGCTCTAAATGTGCTTGAGGGTCACCAGCAGGCCACCAATCATACTCTTTCAACGGTGTGTAGATGCCCTCTTTTATGTGTAATAAAGGGTGTATTGGAGTGCCGGTTCCTTGTAATTTTTGGCAGCCCTTTCACTTAGTACATAGGCTTTATGAGTTTAGGAGTCCCTCTACCTGAACAATTGTACCTCAATGTGAATGAGGCCTTGCTTTAAGTGATATACAGGCTGTTTCGGAGTGCCTCTTACTTGTAATTTTTGGCAGCACTTGCACTTCATATACAATTGAATATACAGGAAAGAATGTTTCCTAACCATTTTTCCTGTGAAACAGTTTTTTTTTTTTTTTTTTTTTTTGGGGGGTGGTTTTGTGTGTATTTTTGTCAGTCTGTAAAAGTGGCGTACAACTCGGGCAACATGGTTCCCAGCAGCGACCTGGGAGTCCAAGATGCATCCAGAGATCGTCCCCATGCTGTTCCTGATCCATTTAGTTGTTTTTTTCAGTCTTTCTGACCTTTTCCAATGGACCAGACACCCGCGGCGCACCTTCATCCTGTAGGCCTCTGATATTTGGACAACTAAATTTAGGGGGTATTCCCTGAGACTACCCAAGAAAAAGAGCAAGCCTGTCTTACAAATGAGAGGCTAGCGAAGTACAGGAAGCCGCTGCGATTGATAAAATAGATCAAAACTGATTTTTTTTTTTAATCGCCGCAGCGCTTGTGAAGTGATTGTGCAGTGATTAAAAAAAATAATAATTTTTGTCACTGCAGCGGGGCGGGCGTGGGTGAAAACACGTGTGGGCGACTGATCAGGCCTGATCGGGCAATCACTGCGTTTTGGGTGGGGGCGACACTAATACTATTATAGATCTGACTGTGATCAGTTCTGATCACTTACAGATACTCTAAAAGTCCAAATGCTGATTAGCGCTACGCTAATCAGCGAATCGGTGACTGCGGTGCGGTGGGCTGGGCGCTAACGGAAGCTAACTACCTACCAAAGGGGCCTAAACTAAACTAAACCTAGCAGTCAATACTAGTGAAAAAAAAAAGTGACAGTTTACACTGATCACATTTTTCCCTTTCACTAGTGATTGACAGGTGATTGAAAGGGGTGATCAAGGGGTTAATTGGGGTGATCTGGGGCCAAATATGTAGTGCTGGGTGTACTTACAGTCACATGTGCTCTCTGCAGGGTCCAACCGACGAAAAGGACCCAGGACAGAGCACAGAAGCCATTTAACACATTATATTTATAAACATAATGTGTTAGATGGCTTGTGATTAGTTTTTTTAAAAAGTCATCAGCCTGCCAGCGCTGATCATTGGCTGGCAGGCTGATGACCAACTCCTTCTGAAACTTTTTACTGCCACGCACTGCGCATATGCGGCGACATTAGCGCGTCATCGCGCATCTCGCTAGATGACGCGCCGATGCGTCGACCCAGAGAAAGAGGACCGAACGCATCCGTGCGTTAGGCGGTCCTGAGGAGGTTAAAATGAATGAATGATGTAATAAACCACACCCCTTTTACATCTAAAGAAGTGAATAGGGGATTGGCTACAGCTCTGAATAGAAAAAACACTGGGCTCAAATCAGATCATTAGCATATGGATTAAAAGTACATTTTCTCCACAATAAAGCAACAGATCACCAAGTGAAAGGTATCATTATATTTAGCAGAGTGAGACCTACCAGGCAGCATGCCTGGTTTATCAGTGAATTTCCTGGTAACAGGTTCCCTTTAAATGGTTATGCCGTGATTAATGTAAAAAAATAAATATCATATATTACATGGCAATCTCTTTCTAACAAAGCAATAGCCAGTCTTCACAAGAATCCAGGAGCTCCCATTCTTTGCTCCAATTGCTCTGCTGGATTCATTTCAGGCTGGCAGCTAAGGGGGTGTGTATTTCTCACTTGGGCATATGCTTTCTCTGGGGGTGTGCCCTTTTACAAGAGGTATATCATTTCTCTTGGGTTCGTACTATCTGCTTCAGATCTTTTCCTGCAGATGTCACAGATCCTAACATAAAATATGGCGGGTGGTAGTTGAAGGATGGAAGGATATCAGGGAAGTGGACAGAGAAATAAGGAAAGAGAAAACAGCAGGTGGCGCTACACAGATACATTTTATTGAATAACTCAATGGCTATACTAAAGTTACAATTACATGCATTTACAAAAGTATTCAGATCCAGGTGCTGGTTTAAAAACTGCAGACTATTTTTCATGGGACAACCCCTTTAACCAAAGGTGAAAAGTAGAAATAAGAAATGAGACATATGTGTGAATATGGCCTAATCATGAATAAAAAGATGAAGTTCATACGTTTTGGAGCTGTGGTGGGGAAAGAAGAATGCATCATGGGTTTAGTTGGATACAGCAACAGGAAGTTCTACATACAGGATATAAAGAAACCAGAGTGATATGCTTAAATGGTGAAAATGGGTCAGGAGTGTCCAAAATGAAAAAAAAAAAAATGTGTATGAGGTAAAAACTACATAAATATAACTATTAAACGTATAGTGCAATAGAAATACTAGAACACTGAATTGTTTTCACTTTTGAGTTTCATGTGAAGTTTAAAGGCTCACCCTGGTTGTTCCACTTTCTTTTATAGAGGACATCCTGCTACTGGTAGAATCATACCATATCCCATAATAGATGAATACTAGGAGAAAAGTAGTCAGACTGCAAATAATTAATGAAAATGCCCTTTGTATTTTATAATGTCTCCAACACAAACTTGAAAATGGGTGTCTTGGTAATAATTTACAGACAAGCACTTCTTAATGGGAAAACATTTCAAATCTATGTGGACTTGAATGCTGATGATCTTATTAACTGTGTATGACTTGTTATTTTCTCAATCTGCCATTAAATGAACAGTTTCCTTGTGTTTCATGAGCAGTTTCACACTTTCACTCTATTAGTCTATGAATTTAAATTGTCCCTTGAGAATTTTTAAGGGAGAGGAAGAGACATTTTACTAGAGTGACAGATGAAACTTATCCATTTTCTGTATTTTATTTCATGAACACCTTTTTATTCATAGCAAAGAAATATTTCCTTTCACCTTGAAGAAGGTTTAATTGAATTTAGCTGTTGAAGTCATCCAGCACTTTACTACCGAACTGGTGAATAATTTAAATTCTGAAAAATCTCAAATGGAGTGCAAGGAAATACAATGTTATAAGGTATTAGTAAAGATTTGAAAAGTCTATTTATGCTACAATGTTAAGAGTATGGCTACACGCAGCGTAAATGCAGCAGATTTTTTAAAGTCTGAAATATCTGCAACCTTTTCTGCAGGAAACGCCACAATATTTTTCTGCTGCAGAATACAGGCAGATCTGTGGAAAATATGCCTTAGACCTGTGACCATACCCTAACGCTGGGTTCACACCTGAGCGTTTCTGAGACGTGCGTTTTTGTCGCGCGCTTTACGCGCGCTTTTGTGCGCGTTTTGGCAATAGTAAATGCGCGTAAAACGTGCGTTTACTATTGCCAAACATGCGCACAAAAACACGCGGAAAATGCGCGACAAAAACGTTTGTGTGATTGACTGCAGTGTTGGCTTCTCTCCAAACTGTGCCTAGCACCGGGGGTTTGGCCTTTCCAGCATGTTGCAAATTCATAAACGCGCGTTTGAACGCGCGTTTTCAGTGTCAAAAACGTGCAAAATACGAGCGTTGCGCGTTCCCATTGAAGTCTATGGGCCAAAACGCGCGACAAATGCCCCAAAAAAAGCTCAAGTACTTGTTTATGCGTCGGGCGTTTTTCAGCGCGTTCGAACGCGCTGTAAAACGCGAAAATGTGAACCAGTCCCATAGGGAAGCATTGGTTTGCATCGGAAATGCGTTTTACAGTGCGTTCGAACGTGCTGTAAAACGCGCAAGTGTGAACTGATGGTCAGACTACCTGCATATGGGTGTGGGTTGTCCAAAAGAATTTCTGCATAGATTTTCATAACTAATTTCTCTGCATTTCAGCACCAAGACCAGGGTTACTTTTGATGCTAATTTTGATGCAATTTTTCTCCGATCTCACAATGTAATGCAAAGGATGAAATCTGCACTAAAAATCTTCACAAACAACTGAAATTCTATAAATTTTAAAATCCACATAGCAGGTCATTTTTTTTGTGTATAAGATTTGTCAAATCTCATTAACTATACAGGTAATGTATGATGCCATGGTTTATCTGTACTAAAATCCGCATGGAAAAAATGCGGATCCGCAAAACACTAATACTGGCCATGTGCGTTTCGCATTTTTCAGAACAGAACATCCGGCCCACAATAGAACTGTCCTATCTTTGTCGGTATTACGGACAAGAATAGAACATGTTTTATTTTTTTGCGCATGCCCCGCAGTGGACATATGGATGCGAACAGCACATGGTGTGCTGTCCACGTCTTTTGAAGCCCCCGTAAAGTGAATGGGTCCACATCCAACCACAAAAAATGTGGTTCGAAAGCAGACTAAAACAACGATCGTGTGCATGAGTCCTCAAAGTGAATCTGTCACCACAATATAAGGCTATTATCAGTAATACATAAATAGTATTACAGATAAGCAGTTCAAGATAACAATAAGAAATAAAACACAAAACCCCTGCATCTGTGTGGAGAGAATTACTACTGTATTCATATCTGCGTATTTATAAACTATTTAATATAGCAATCCAAAATGGGCTTTAAATAGTTTTTAAATACGCAGATATTAATTAGTGTTGATCACGAATATTCGAATTGAGAATTTTAATCGCGAATATCGGCACTTCAAGAGTTTGCGAATATTTAGAATATCTCAAAATATATTCGTAATCGTGAATATTCGTGCTATTTTTTTTTTTATGAATTTTTATGCGAATCGTATGCAAATTTTTTAATGAGAATTTTCTCAATCAAGAAAATAATGCCTGAAGATCAGGAAGTCGCAAATTTGCGAATATATGGCGAATATTCGCCAAAATATTCGCAAAATATCGCAAATTCGAATATTGCCCCTGTTGCTCATCATTAATATTAATACAATAGTAATTCACCAAAGTCTCGTGCGACTTCGGGCAAGATGAAGTTTTAATGCTGTACACAACCAGCAATAAAATAAAAGTATTTGAGCAAATCGACTTTGCATCTATGATCCTAAGTTTCATTCTCTCAAGCCTAATTGTCAGTATTGAAAGCTGTGTTGAAATACATTGTCAGGACTGTCATGCATGCACACAACAGTCTGGACTGGGTCTTTCAGTGCAGCTTTGAGTGCTGACAGAAGGGGGACAGGGGGCAGTAGGAAAAAAAAAAATAGTGATCTTGACTCCTTATGTGCAATACTACTCATGTAGTATTGCAGATAATAGTCTAAGATTATGGTGACAGATTCTATTTAACCCTTTCACGACCAGCGCTGTAATAGTACGGCGCAGCAGGACGTGACTTGTCGCCCAGCGCCATAGAATTACGGCGCGCTGATTGGGCGGGTGCAGGAGCTGCGCCCGCCGGATCAGCTGCAGGGGACCGGCTGTTCCCGTTAGCTGGACCCCTGCTGTATGCGGCGGCATTGGTGAAAAAAACGATGCCACGCATTAACCTCTTCTATGCCACGGTCAGCGCTGACCGCGACATAGAAAGGGTTTGCTGGTGGTGAGGGAGCCCATCGAGTCCCCGTGCTGCTGTAGCGGGGACCCGATGGGTGAGAAAGAAGCCTGATGCCGTGCAGAGGCTTCCCAATGCCTT
This sequence comes from Bufotes viridis, assembly GCA_033119425.1. Lineage (NCBI taxonomy): Eukaryota > Metazoa > Chordata > Amphibia > Anura > Bufonidae > Bufotes > Bufotes viridis. Next base: position 237,448,133 of record CM065590.1, read on the forward strand.
GCACGGCATCAGGACCTGCCTTCTATGGATGCCCAGGCTAGGTCTCCTAGGCAACCTGTTAGTGTATTACTCTATGTAATACTCTAACAGGCAATGCATTACAATACAGATGTATTGTAATGCATTGCAGAGGGGATCAGACCCCCAAAAGGTAAAGTCAGAAATTAATTAAAAAAAGAAAAAGTAAAAAAAGAAAAAGTAAAAAACGCCCTTTACCCCGAATTTTATAATAAAAAATAACTAAAAAGGAAAAAATACACATATTAGGTATTGCCACCTCCATAACAACCAGCTCTACAAATATATCACATGATCCACCCCGTTCAATAAACACCATAAAAAACTAAAAAATAAAAACTGTCAAAAAAAACATTTTTGTCACCTTACATCACAAAAAGTTCAAAACCAAGCGATCAAAAAGATCTATGTCCCACAAAATGATAACAATAAAACAGTCACCTCATCCGACAAAAAATGAGCCCCTACATTAGTAAACTACTCAAAAAATAAAAAAAACTATAGCTCTCAGAACATGGAGACACTAAAACATTATTTTTTTTGTTTCAAATATGCTATTATTGTGTTAAAGTTAAATAAATAAAAAAAGTATACATATTAGGTTTCACCGCATCCATAACAACCAGCTCTATAAAAATATCACATTACCTAACCCCTCAGGTGAACGCCGTAAAAAAAAAAACTGTATAGAAAAAAGCCATTTTTGTCACCTTACATCACAAAAATTGCAACACCAAGCGATTAAAAAGGCGGCGTATAACCCCCAAAATAGTACCAATCAAACTGTCATCCTGCAAAAAATGAGACCGTATCTAAGACAATTGGAGACACTAAAATATGATTTTTTTTTTGCTTCAAAACTGCTATTATTGTTCTAAAGTAAAATAAATAAAAAACGTAGATATAATATGTATTGCCGCGTCCATAACAACCTGTTCTATAAAAATACCACATGACCTAACCCCTCAGGTGTCACCAAATGACGGCAAGATATTTCAGTCTTGTCGCCATTTGTTGGATGCCCCACTGTCGCGCTGTACCTCTGCACATAAAGATCTTTAGATGCATCATGAACGACACGTCTGGTAGGCCCGCCCCTTACACTTCCCGCAACGGACTCCACAGAGGAGTGATAGCAGAGAAGGGCACTCTGCTATGCTACCGGCTGGCCTCTACTATACCTCCCTGCTGCACGTCTCCACCTCCTCAGGACTGCCAGAAATGGTGCCAGAGGTATTTAAATGTACTGAGAGTTTGTGTGTGAACAGATTGGGGGTGGGGAGATGGGGAAACCAGCATGTGACCTGATTGGGACTGGGGGCAGGAAGGTGAGCTTGGGGAGATGAGCATGTCACCAGATTGGGGAGGGGGGGAGAAGTGAGCTTGGGGAACGAGCATATGGACAGATTTGCGGTGAGGAGATGGGGAAACAAGCATGCAACCAGATTGGGATTGGGGGGGGGGGGGCAGGATTGTAAGCTTAGGGAGATGGGGGATGGAGCACTGTGAGCCTGAACAAGATTTCTGGGGCAACAAGGAAGGTTGGTTATGAAGGGAAACCAGCTTTCTAACATCTTTGGGGGAAGGAGTTATGAGCCTGAAAATGATTTCAAAGGGGGATGGGGAACAAACTAACTGCCTACTTTAGGGGGGGGCGGGGGGATGGTCGGAATGTGGTTAGTCTGTGGGGGAGAGGGGATGAGATCTAAGTGTGATTGTTACAGCTCTGTGGGGGTCACCAGTATATGGGGTACTAATGTATGTCGGATAGTGGTGGGGAGGGCAGCCCTCAATCACTTAAAATGAGTGAGGGCTGCCCTTCCCCACTGTTGCCCCACTGTACAGTTGGTGGTAGGGGGTCCCCCATATATTGGTCCCTTAGGAGGATTCCGAGGAGCAGTGACAATCTTTACTATCTATTTTTTGGAAAAGTTGTAAATTTCTTTAAGCTGTGCAGGTCAGGCAGTGTTGTTGAGAATTTTGGCACATAGCTAGTAAATACCTGGTTTATGCCACATATTTGTGTTATATTACTTACCCGTATGGCTCGGCACACCGAGCGCTTCAGCTTTGATTTTCTTTTTAAATCGACACTCCGTACAAAAAAGGTTGCCGACCCCTGCACTAGAACATCATTTTTTTTCTTCAAAAATGCTATTATTGTGTAAAACTTAAATAAATAAGAAAAAGTACACATATTGGGTATTGCCACGTTCTTACATGACCTAACCCCTCAGATGAATGCTGGAAAAATAAATTAAAAAAACTGTGCCAAAATTACCAATTTTTTGGTCATCTTGCCCTATAAAGTGTAATGATTAATGATGAAAAAATCATATGTACCAAAAATGGTACCGATAAAAACGTCAACTCTTCCTGCAAAAAACAAGCCCCTGCAAAAGACGATAGGCATAAAAATAAAAAAGAACACCTACCAAATACAACTACTCCACACCATGCTCATTATAAAAATAAATTTTATTATACATATAAACGATACAATATAAAATCACAATAATAGTGAAAGGCAACAAGAAGACAACACAAAAAGAGCCAGCATGAGCCCGGACATGATAACCCACTGATGATAAAGTGCAATCCACCAGCCCTGCTTAGCAGTTGTTGAATCCATCCATAGTGTACACTACTAAAGTTCAAGTGTCACAGGACCTGACACAACACAACGCAAGGGCATAGAAAGAATATATATAATGCTTACATCAAGTAAATGGGGTCCGGGTCACAGCAGGCAACACACCAACAGCCGCTTCGCACCCTCGCCAGGAGGAAGCGAGGGTGCGAAACGGCTGTTGGGTGTGTTGCCTGCTGTGACCCCGGACCCCCATTTACTTGATGTAAGCATTATATATATTCTTTCTATGCCCTTGCGTTGTGTTGTGTCAGGTCCTGTGACACTTGAACTTTAGTAGTGTACACTATGGATGGATTCAACAACTGCTAAGCAGGGCTGGTGGATTGCACTTTATCATCAGTGGGTTATCATGTCCGGGCTCATGCTGGCTCTTTTTGTGTTGTCTTCTTGTTGCCTTTCACTATTATTGTGATTTTATATTGTATCGTTTATATGTATAATAAAATTTATTTTTATAATGAGCATGGTGTGGAGTAGTTGTATTTGGTAGGTGTTCTTGGTTAAACCACACCAATTTTTGATATTTTTGATATTTTTGTTATAAAAATAAAAAAGTAAGGCTTTCAGAAAATAGAGACACAAAGACCTTTTGCTTTCAAAAATGCTTTATTATGTAAAACTGAAACAAACAAACAAAGAAAGTAAGACATATTTGATATAATTGCGTCCTTAACAACCTGCTCTATAAAAATAACACATGAACTACCATGTCAGATAATTGTTGTAAAAAATAAAAAATAAAAACTGGCAAATGGGACATGGCATCTAAAAACCAGTCCAGCAAAATCTGCCTTCCAAAAACCATATAGTGCCCCTTTCCTTATGCGCCCTGCCGCGTGCCCTTACATCAGTTTAAGACCACATGTGCGGTGTTTCTGTAAACCGCAGAATCAGGGTAATAAATATTGAGTTTTGTTTGGCTGTTAACCCTAGATGTGTTAAAGAAAAAAATAGATTCAAAAGGAAAATCTGCCAAAAAATTTCATCTCCATTTTCCTTTAATTCTTGTGGAACCCCTAAAGGGTTAACAAAGTTAGTAAAATCAGTTTTTAGTAGATTGAGGGGTGTATTTTCTACAACAGGGTAATTTTTGGGAGGGCTTACACTATGTAAGCCTCACAAAGTGACTTCAGACCTGAACTGGTCCTTAAACAGTGGGTTTTGTAAATCTTCTTAAAAATTTTAAGAATTGCTTCTAAAACTCTAAGCCTTCTAACGACCTAAAAAAATAAAATGACATTTAAAAAATTATGCCAACATAAAGTAGACATATGGGTAATGTTAAGTAATAAATATTTTATGAGTTATCAAATTTCTGTTTTAAAAACAGAGATATTGAAATTTTGAAAAAATTGAACATTTTTCTAAATATTTGTTAAATTTGGGATTTTTTCATAAATAAAGGTGAAATATATTGACTTAAATTTATGACTATCAGGAAGTACAATGTGTAAAAAGAAAACAGTCTCGGAATGGTTTGGATAAATAAAAGTGTTTAAAAGTTATTACCACATAAAGTGACACATGCCGGATTTGCTAAAAATGGCCTGGGCAGGAAGGTGAAAACTGTCCCGGGATTCTGTTATCAGATATTTACTTTGAATAGATGAGTGGGATAGATTATGGATATGAGATATATAGATAGATAGATAGATAGATAGATAGATAGATAGTAATGAGAAAGCACTGTTTCAATAACTAGTCTAAACTACATCCATCATAACATATTTACATTTCCTGGAAAAATGTTAAAACAAAATTAAACTCAACAACCAAAGCCTCCATTCTCTTGGAAACATTATGGTATTTTATTGGTATAGAAAATGGGATAGATGTAACATAATTTACCCTCTGTCTTTCACAACATATGTAGTAAAAAAATACAATTACATTATGCCGAGATACACTGTATGTAGGAAAAGAATGATTGGTGACTCAATTACAGAGTGTGGATGGAAAATTGTCTCAAGAAAATATTAATGCACTATAACTCAATTAACAAAAAAGGAACAACCATCAAAATGTGGTACATTGTATACTTCAATTTAAACCAGGCAGGGCATTACAAAAATATATTTCATAAGTCTTATGATGATCTCACTGCTACAGTCAGATATAAATGGTTAAAGAGCATCTGTCTGCATAATCAAACATACTGCCTGGTAAGATTTATCATGCTGATTAAAACAATGGGGGTAATTTATTATCCAGAAACACACATATATTAGTCATATTTCTGGCGCAGATTGTGGCGCAAAGGTTATTTGACACGCAATCTGCAACTTTTCCCCACTCCCACCAGGTCTAAAAAAGTAGGCGTGGTGTGGGAGGGGAAGAGGACGGATCGGCAGGCCCGTCTCATTCATCATTTTCTATACCTGTTTTAGGCAAAGAAAATGGTCTAAATGTAAGCCAGCAAGGAAGCTAGCTTACGTTTAGACTGGCCCTGGATGCGCCAAAGTTATGGAGAGGCCTTCACCTCATCATAACTTTGGTGGATCCATCGCCAGATATAGGGGTTATTAAGACCCATGTTTTAAACACCAGTCTTAACAAATGACTAGGGATGAGCAAATAGACTTTGGATGAAACATCCAAAGTCGATTCGCATAAAACTTTGTTAGAATACTGTACGGAGCAAGCGCTCTGTACAGTATTAGAATGTATTGGCTCCTATGAGCCGAAGTTATTACTTTGCGAAGTCTCAGAAATTAATTTCTACTGTAAAAAACCTTTTACCGAACTCAAGAACCGAGAATTCGCAAAGTAATAACTTCAGCTCATAGGAACTAATACATTCTAATACTGTACAGAGCCTTTGAATATTCGCCCATATATTCAAAAAATATCACTAATTCGAATATAGCCCCTGCCGCTCATCACTATTTTTTCCATCTAAGGAGACTGTTTGAAGCTTTGGTTTTTCTAAATACTTCAGTCACGATCGTATTATTCTGTCCCCTTTGAATCATTACATCTAAAAATGACAAGCCCTGTGAGGTTGAGGTAAAGTGGAGGCCGAGGTCGTTCTTATTAATGGCCTCTAAAAAAATAGAAGGACTCCTTGGTGCCTTTCCACAGGACAAAAATGTCATCTATAAATCTCAGCCATGGGCAGATATGGTCATGCCAATAGCTGAGCTCTTCCTCCCAGATGACACTGGCCTCCCACCCACCAAATTAGCGTAAGACGGCGCACAGGGACTACCCATCGCGGTGACCCTGAGCTGGTGGTAGTAGTAGTCATTAAATGTGAAAAAAGTTTCTGGTCAGGTTGAAATCAAGGAGTTCCAGGCCGAACTTATTATGTGCCGATAGTGCCACATCTCTAGGGGTTAGGAAGCATTCCACAGCTTTGAAGCCCAGATGATGATGGATAAAACTGTATAATGCTTCTACGTCGATTGACGCAAGTAGCATTTCGTCCTTTAATGAGATGCCGCCTAGACGTAAAAGCAGGTCTGATGTGTCACGTATATATGAAGGTAGGGTCTCTACAAAAGGTCTGATGATTTTATCAATATAGATGACCACATTTTGGCTCAGACTGCCCACTCCTGAGACAATGGAGCATCCCTTGTGGGGAGAAATGCCCTTATGGATTTGGGCAGTGAGTAGAACGTGGCCGTAAGAGGGAAATTGGGTATTCAGCATGGTTAGCTGTGTTACTGGATTAACGATGTAGTTGTTTAATCTTCATTAGGCTATTATTGTTTATTTACCGGCCCCATGAAAACACCCGAGGGCATCTGGCTGTTTTTCCTATGATGTAAACCAATCAAAAATAAATGGACAAAAAATTCAAAACCATAACATTACTTAATTTAAAGCTATTGATACTTTATTAATACACATAAGATCATGAAAACAAAACTTGACATCACTAGACAAACAAGTTAAAATCACTAAAAAACAAAAAACACATATCAAAGGACTGGTGATGCACGGGAAAAGGGTGCAACCAAATTAATCAAGGCCAGTGCAACCAAAGCAAGGTGGCTAGTTAGTATATAATGGACAGTGCACACTACAATACCAATAGTTTATATGGTAAACAGAATAGTGCATGTGTTTGGTGCCATTTGGTGGTTAGTATTTTTGTCATTTTGCACACTTTTCTTGTATAATGTTTGGATGGAATTCCTAAAATCATGACTATTCTGTTTACCATATAAACTATTGGTATTGTAGTGTGTACTGTCCATTATATACTAACTAGCCACCTTGCTTTGGTTGCACTGGCCTTGATTAATTTGGTTGCACCCTTTTCCCGTGCATCACCAGTCCTTTGATATGTGTTTTTTGTTTTTTAGTGATTTTAACTTGTTTGTCTAGTGATGTCAAGTTTTGTTTTCATGATCTTATGTGTATTAATAAAGTATCAATAGCTTTAAATTAAGTAATGTTATGGTTTTGAATTTTTTGTCCATTTATTTTTGATTGGTTTACATGTTTGGCAATATTTGGACACATTACTCTATCAGGGACGATTTATTGGTGTTTATAATTATTTGTTTTTCTTATGAGCCTCATTGATCTTTTCATTTATTTATTTATTTGTACATATTTTGTTCTATTTTTTTTTCCATTTTATATATAATTCAGCTGAGCTTTTATGAATAGTAGCACTCCTGATCTCCCTCAGTATGTTCTGAAGATAATGTACATAACTACTACCATTACATATTGCCCATGTGATGTGTGTTCCCTAATGCCATACCAAGGTTCTTTATAGATGCGGTGTGGATGAACCTGTAGGGGAAGAGTCTTTGATCCCCATGGTAACCTCCCCACCCCCGTGATGCTTCAGCCGAAGCAGACGGGCCTGCTATTGGCTGACTGCGCCGACGAGCCCTCTCTGTGGGCGGAGCTAGGTGTTTAAAAGGAAGCAGCTGGCAGTGTTCACTTACCACAGCCGCTCAGTATTTAACTTACCGACAGCGCTGCTCCCTGATGAGCCGTATTACCAGGCCATTAGGGGTTAGTTTCTGTTAGGCTGGTTTACATAGGTCCGAGGTTCCAGAGGGTAGGGGGTCGCTCTTCTCAGGGCGGGTTCTCCAAATGCAGCCATATAGGTACTCCCCATCTACAGACTAGGGCTTATTAGGGATAGTGTACCTAGGAACCAGTTACACTGCTGGATTTTGGAGCTTACAATACCGCTGAGATTTGTGAAGCATCATTTGACCCCCGAATTAACACACTTCAGATGTATTGTTTAGGCGACTCAGGATACTAAGTAGTTAACTAACAAAAATTGGTGTCGCTAAAAATTAACTTTTAATAGTTTAGCTAAAAAAGCTCATTGCGGTATATTTAGTTTAATTTTATAAAACAGCTTTATCCAGTCCCCTGATGATCTGGAGTGTCCTATCAGGGGGGGGGGGGGGGGGGGGTTTAGCCAGCCAATGTGCGGGCACTGCTATCCCTCATAAAACAAAAAGGTGCCTATGGGGGGATGAGGATTGAATGAACTCCACTGTCAGTTGTGTGCATATGGACTACAGGCTAGCGCTCTTCCTGCATACGTCTCATGCACTTTGTCTACTGGCAGACGTTCACCTCATACCCTATTCAAAGCCACAGGCATTGGCTATGGATGTAACATGATTGTTCCCTGTCTATAATTGCTGGATGTTTGCCATGCATTCACTCAACGTTTCTGAGGCTTATGTTGAGAGCCTCGTCATCAGGAGCGTTCATACACATACAGACAGACAGATTTAAACATGCTGCACGCCATATAGTTTGCACGTGCAGCACATAGACACATAGCCTGCGGCGCTAGGACGGCAGCCAATCAGCAAGCGTTTTACTTCTTGCTCTAAGAAGCCATCACAGCCATGCCTACTAATGGCTGGGGCCTCTTTATAAGCTGGAGTCACGTACTGCCGCACGTCACTCTGCTGATTTGAGCTTAAGGAGATAATTTTGGTGCTGCGATCAGGGACAGGAAAGGGCAGAAATCAGAGGAACCTGTGCTACTTTAATCCACAAGATACAGCAAATAGAGAGGGAGGGAGCTTCATCAATCCAACATTTCTGTACCCAGCCACTGCAAGGGAAATCTTTTTTTGTAATCCACCTGTTACTGAGGTGGTGCTCGGCAGCCATATTAGCCACCGCAGTGTACTGCATGTGTGCCAGCCAGCCAGGGACATCATCCTAATCCTATTTTGTAGCTCAGTGAAGGAAAAAAAACATTTTTTTTCTGGCTGCTCAAGTCCCCTATATTGCCTTTTGTATGTTTAACCACTTCAGCCCCCCTACCTTAAACACCCTTAATGACCAGGCCACTTTTTACAATTCTGCACTACACTACTTTCACCGTTTATTGCTCCGTCATGCAACTTACCACCCAAATGAATTTTACCTCCTTTTCTTCTCACTAATAGAGCTTTCATTTGGTGGTATTTCATTGTTGCTGACATTTTTACTTTTTTTGCTATTAATAAAAATGTAACGACATTTTTGCAAAAAAATGACATTTTTCACTTTCTGTTGTAAAATTTTTCAAAAAAAACTACATTTGTATATAAATTTTTCTCTAAGTTTATTGTTCTACATGTCTTTGATAAAAAAATCCAATAAGTGTATATTTATTGGTTTGGGTAAAAGTTATAGCGTTTACAAACTATGGTGCAAAAAGTGAATTTCGGCATTTTGAAGCAGCTCTGACTTTCTGAGCGCCTGTCATGTTTCTTCAGGTGCTAGAATGCCAGGAAAGTATAAATACCCCCAAATCACACCATTTTAGATAGAAGACACCCCAAAGTATTCACGGAGGGGCATGGTGAGTTCATGTATCATTTCATTTTTTTCACAAGTTAGCGGAAAATGACACTTTCTGAGGAAAAAAATATATATAATAAAGTTTCCATTTCTGCTAACTTCTGGCAAAAAAAAAAAATCTCAGACGGGCTCACTATGCCCCTCTGTGAATACCTTGGGGTGTCTACTTTCCGAAATGGGGTCATTTGTGGGGTGTGTTTACTGTTCTGGCATTTTGGGCGGGGCTAAATTGTGAGCAGCCATGTAAAAGCTAAAGGTACTCGTTGGAATTTGGGCCCTTTGTGCACCCAGGCTGCAAAAAGTGTCACTCATGTGGTATCGCCATACTCAGGAGAAGTAGGGCAATGTGTTTTGGGGTGTATTTTTACATATACCCATGTTGGGTGAGAGAAATATCTCTGTAAACTGACAACTTTGTATAAAAAAAATTAAAAAGTTGTCATTTACAGAGATATTTCTCACACAAAGTATGGGTATATATAAAAATACACCCCAAAACACATTGTGCTACTTCTCCTGAGAACGGCGATACCACATGAGTGACACTTTTTTGCAGCCTGGGTGCGCAAAGGGGCCCTAATTCCAATGAGTACCTTTAGGATTTCACAGGGCATTTTTACGCATTTGGATTCCAGACTTCTTCTCACGCTTTTGGGGCCCCTAAAATGCCAGGGCAGTATAAATACCCCACATATGACCCCATTTTAGAAAGAAGACACCCCAAGGTATTCCGTAAGGGGTATGGTGAGTTCATGTAAAATTTTATTTTTTGTCACAAGTTAGTGGAATATGAGACTTTGTAAAAAACAAAATAAAAAAAATATATATCAATTTCCGCTAACTTGTGGCAAAAAAAAAATTTCTGTGAACTCGCCATGCCCCTCACAGAATGCCTTGGGGTGTCTTCTTTCCACAATGGGGTCACTTGTGGGGTATTTATACTGCCTTGGCATTTTAGGGAACCTAAAGCGTGAGAATCCAAATGCGTAACAATGCCCTGTGAAATCCTAAAGGTACTCATTGGTTTTAGGGCCCTTTGCGCATCTTGGCTGCAAAAAGTGTCACACATGTGGTATCGCCGTACTCAGGAGAAGTAGGGCAATGTGTTTTGGGGTGTATTTTATATATTCCCATGCTGGGTGAGAGAAATATCTCTGTAAATGACAACTTTTAAATTTTTTATTCAAAGTTGTCAATTTACAGAGATATTTCTCTCACCCAGCATGGGTATATGTAAAAATACACCCCAAAACACATTGCCCTACTTGTCCTGAGTACGGCGATACCACATAAGTGACACTTTTTGCAGCCAAGATGCGCAAAGGGGCCCAAATTCCAATGAGTACCTTTTAGGAGGGCATTTTTACGCATTTTTCTTCTCACGCTTTAGGGCCCCTAAAATGCCAGGGCAGTATAAATACCCCACATGTGACCCCATTTTGGAAAGAAGACAGCCCAAGGTATTCCATGAGGGGCATGGCGAGTTGATAGAAAATTTTTTTTGGCACAAGTTAGTGGAAATTGATTTTTTATAGTTTTTCTCACAAAGTCTCCCTTTCCGCTAACTTTTGACAAAAGTTTAATTTTTCATGGACTCACTATGCCCCTCAGCGAATACCTTGGGGTGTCTTCTTTCCAAAATGGGGTCACATGTGGGGTATTTATACTGCCCTGGCATTTTAGGGGCCCTAAAGCGTGAGAAGAAAATGCGTAAAATGCCCTCCTAAAGTTACTCATTGGAATTTGGGCCCTTTGCGCATCTTGGCTGCAAAAAGTGTCACTCATGTGGTATCGCCGTACTCAGGAGAAGTAGGGCAATGTGCTTTGGGGTGTATTTTACATATACCCATGCTGGGTGAGAGAAATATCTCTGTAAATTGACAACTTTGAATAAAAAATTTAAAAAGTTGTCATTTACAGAGATATTTCTCTCACCCAGCATGGGAATATATAAAAATACACCCCAAAACACATTGCCCTACTTCTCCTGAGTACGGCGATACCACATGTGTGCCACTTTTTGCAGCCAAGATGCGCAAAGGCCCTAATTCCAATGAGTACCTTTAGGATTTCACAGGGCATTTTTACGCATTTGGATTCTCACGCTTTAGGGCCCTTAAAATGCCAGGGCAGTATAAATACCCACAAGTGACCCCATTGTGAAAGAAGACACCCAGGTATTCCGTGAGGGGCATGGCGAGTTCACAGAAAAAAAAAATTTTTGGCACAAGTTAGCGGAAATTGATTTTTATTTTTATTTTTTACAAAGTCTCATATTCCACTAACTTGTGACAAAAAATAAAATTTTACATGAACTCGCCATACCCCTCACGGAATACCTTGGGCCGTCTTCTTTCTAAAATGGGGTCACTTGTGGGGTGTTTGTACTGCCCTGGCATTTTAGGGGTCTCCGCAATCATTACACGTATGGCCAGCATGAGGAGTTTCTGCGATTCTTCTTATATTGAGCATACAGGTAATGAGATTTTTTTTTTCCGTTCAGCCGCTGGGCTGAAAAAAAAAAAAAAATGAACGGCACAGATTTATTCATTCACATCAATCAATGTGGATGAAAAAATCTCTGCCAAAATCAGTGACTGCGGTGCGGTGGGCTGGGCGCTAGCTACCTAACAAGTAGCTAACTAACTGGCGGTGATAAGGGACCCTTATGCCCCATTCACATGTCCGCAATTCTGTTTGCGGAACGGAATTGCGGACCCATTAATTTCTATGGGGACAGACTTTGTCCCGCTCGGATCCGGAATTACGGATCCGCGCTTCCGGGTCTGCACTTCCGTTCCGCAAAAATATAGAACATGTCCTATTCTTGTCCGCAATTGCGGACAAGAAAAAGCATTTTCTATATAGTTCTGGCAATGTGCGGATCTGCAAAATGCGGAAAGCACATTGCCGGTGTCCGTGTTTTGAGGATATGTGGATCAATGACAGGGGGGTGATCAGGGGGTCTAGATGGGGTGATCAAGGGGTTAACAAGGGGTTAATAGGTGAGGGGGGGTGGGGGGGGGTTAGTGTAGTGTTTGGTGCAACTTTACATAGTTACCTGGTCCTCTGGTGGTCGATCCCAGCAAATAGGAACACCAGAGGATCAGGTAGCAGGTATATCAGACGCTGTTCACAAAACAGCGTCTGATATGCTTGTTTGATGCGATTTATATAACATCTACAGCCTGCCAGCGATGGATCATCGCTGGCAGGCTGTAGTTAAACTCCTGAGACGCGCGCACTGATTGACAGTGCCGGGCAGCTCAGCTCTCCTGCCTGCGGCCTAAATCCCGCGCTTGCGCCGTCCGCTTGAGTATTCGGGGCAGGGGCAGTGAGCTGAGGACAGCTGTGCCTGGTAGCACAGGTGGGAACACGGAGCCTCTAGGACCTGGGGCAACCCCCTCCCAGCTCCTAGTGGCTAATTTGCATATTATAAAAAAATCGTTTTTTAGCGTTATGACAGGTCAGAGGGGCATTTGATTTACATTATTAGGTTGGTCTGACATTGGCCCATAGCTAATGTCAGACAGCTTATGAGGCCAAGATCTGGTGACAGAAACCCTTTAAAGGGGTTATCCAACCTATAATGCCCGGGCTCCTCATAATGCTTATATTGGCCATGCGGGCATCAGAAGTGACGTGCTGCGGTATTTTCTCCGTTTACATACTGAACTGAAGACATCCTGATGCACCCTGAACGGATTTCTCTCCATTCAGAATGCATGGAAATAATACTGATCAGTTTTTTCCATGCATTGAACCTCGACGACGGAACTCTATGCCGGAAAAGAAAAACGCCAGTGTGAAAGTGCCCTAACAGCAGATGGTCTATATGAGGCAGGCTGTGGGGGAACATGTACATTAGTAGAAGAAACATTAACCCTATCTGCTGATACTGAACTGGGGCTGGTGTCATGGACAGTCCTGGAAAAAGCATCCCCTACAGATCTAAAGGTGCGGCAGGGGGACCTCCCAGTCATCTCACCAAGATCCTGGGTAGCTTGTCCAAAACGGCTGTCAGCAGTCCCCTCCGCAGCTCCATGGGATGTCTGTGCAGGGTCAGCCTGATGGTCACTGCTGACACCAGAGGAGTAGGTGTGGAGGGTCCTGGATGAGAGCTCCCACACTTCTGTGGCTGGGCAGGGGGCTGGGACCTCAGACACTGTTGCTCGCCCGTTTGCTGTGTTGAGGGAGAAAACTTCACTGAGCAGCAGGCCTGGAATACAAGTCATGAGGAGACTGAAGAGGGGGGCGAGCAGAGCTCTACTAGAAGCCAGGCCCACCGACCTCTCTCATAGGTCTCTGCCTGAGCACGTTCTCCTGTGCCCTCCAGTTCTTCCCTCGCGTTCACAGGAAATCTCGCGTCTCGCGAGATGACGCACTTCTGCGGCGCCCCAGAACAGCCCGACCGCCGCGAGAACGCAGTTGTGCGTTAGGCGGTCGGGAAGTGGTTAAGGGGTGACATAGTCCATTTGTCTAGCCTGGGATCTGTGGTGCCACAGAGCACTTGTGTATACAATGCACTAAACCGTATATTCCATTTCAGCTATTAAATAGTGCATCAGTGTATTTTAGTTAAAAAAAAGTGGTCATCCTGATCCACCAAGCCAAAATATATATTTGACATTACTTCGGTGAAATAGAGAATCCGTGTAATTTTGGGGGAAAACCGTATTCTTTGTCCACAAAATAGTTCTGCATACACCGTCCATATTTTATATTTCTGCAGGGAAATAGTGCTTCTTTGTTTTTTATAGAAAAAAAACTTTATTCAAGGTCCACCAAAGAGTCTGAAATACCCATTACAACTGCCTATTTTACATTGCTGCTGTGAAATACAGCATAAGTGTATGTTTTTTGACAAAAAAGTGGTAATCCTAATCCACAGAGCATCTTAAAATACACTGCTTAAATACCGATTTCACATTACAGCTGAGAAATAGTGCATTATTCTTCTTTGTAGGAAAAAAGCAATATTATTGCTTCACAAAGCAGTTGTACATACACGGTATAAATACCTACATTTAATTTACAGCAGTAAAAAAATGCATTTTGGGGTTTTATTTAAAAAAGCTGTGTTTTGGCTGAAAAAACAGTTGTGCATCCGTCGTTTAAATAATTATTTCCAATTTATAGCAGTCAAATTATGCATTTGTGAATTTTGGTGACCAAATCTGTGTTCTGGGTCCCCAAATCTGGTGTCCATACACAGTATAAATATCTACTGTTAATGTACAGCAGTTAAAACAGCATTTTGGGGTTTTATTATAAAAAGCCGTGTTTTAGGCCGAAAAAACACTTGTGCATCCGGCGTATAAATTATTAATTTTAATTTACAGCAGTAAAATACTAATTTTCTGTATTTTATTGCAAAAATACTTGTTCTTGTTCCACAAAACACTTATACATACAGCGTACCCAAAAAAAATTACATTTCCACATAGAAATTGAGAATCAGTGTATTTTGGGCACAAAAAAACATTATTCTGGGTCCACAGAGCATTTTTATGACACGGGCACTGCCTTAGCGAACGTAATTGTCGACTAGTAGCAGGTAAATTGACATCGGAGAAAGACCAATCTTTCAGCTTGGTGGGTGAACGCAAATAATGAGGAGAACATCAAATAAGGGACGTGGGCATGGTTGTGGTGGTGTTGGTGGAGCTCCTGCTGCTGGGAGAGGACGTGGCCGTTCAGCGCCAACTACCGCTCCAAGTCAAACACCTTCCTCTGGTGCTAGTAGGCGACAGAATCTGCAGCGTTATTTGATAGGCTCAAATGCCGCTATAAGGATGGTGAAGCCAGAACATGTACAGGCGATAGTAGATTGAGTGGCTGACAGTGCTTCCAGTTCCAAAGCTCAGAGTTGGCACCTACAGCTCATGCCCATCAGTCTTCCACCTCACCCCCTTGTAAATCAGCCAAGCAGTCAAATCATGCAGGAAAATCTCATACTTTTTGATTACTCTGTTGGCAGGGTTTCCCCGGCCCATTCACCTAGCCCTGCCCCAGAAGAGGAAGACCTTGAATGCACTGATGCTCAACCACTTTTGTTGCAGGATGAGGACATGGGAATACTGCCACAAAACGTCTCTGATGACGAAACACAGGTGCCAACTGCTGTGGCTTTCTGCAATGTGCAGACCGACGAGGAGGGCAGGGGTCATAAATGGGTGGAAGATGATGGGGAGGATGATGAAGTCCTAGACCCAGACTGGACTGAAGGTCGAGCTAGTGAGGCGTGCAGTTCTGAGGAAGAGGCGTTGGCCACACAGAGGCAACAGCACAGCAAAAGAGGGAGCAGGGTGCAAAAGCGCAGTGGCCGTTCCAGAGACAGAATGCCTGCTACTGTACACCGCACCCAGACACCGAGCACTCCAAGGACTTCTCCAAGGAGTTCATTGGCGTGGCAGTTCTCCACAACATATCCTGACGACAAAACACGAGTGGTTTGCATGTTGTGCCATCAGAGCCTGAAGCGAGGCATAAATGTTCTTAACCTGAGCACAACCTGCATGACCAGGCATCTACATGCAAAGCATGAACTGCAGTGGAGTTAACACCTTAAAAACAAGGAACTCTCTCATGCTTCTCCTGCTCCCTCTTCTGCTTCTGGCTCGGCCTCTCCCTCCACCTCTGGCGTCACCGTGGCACCTTGCGACCAGCAAACAGAGGATGTTCCACCAACACCACCACATACGACACCATCACCAAGCATCTCCACCATGTCACATGGCAGCATTCAGCTGTCCATTTACCAAACATTGAAGAGAAGGAGGAAATACCCACCTACCCACCCTCGAGCCCTGGCCCTGAATGCCAGCATTTCAAAATTACTGGCCTTTGAAATGCTGTCATTCCGTCTGGAGGAGACGGACTGTTTCAAACAGCTGATGGTGGTGGCTGTCTCCCAGTACGTTGTTCCCCGCAGCCACTACTTTTCAAGCCGAGCCATCCCTTCCCTGCACAACCAAGTGGAGTGTAAAATCAAGTGTGCGCTGCGCAACGCCATCTGTGGCAAGTTCCACATAACCACAGATACATGAACCAGTTAGCATGGCAGGGTCGCTATATCTCCCTAACTGCACACTGGGTAAATGTAGTCGTGGCTGGGCCTGAGGCGGATAGCGGTTTGGAGCATGTCCTTCCACCAACGAGGATCGGGCGGCATTATTCGTTGCCTTCTGTTGCTTCCTCATCCTACTCCGCATCATCATCCTCCTCCTACTCCTCTTCTACCACCCCCAAATCCGGTCATAAAAAGAACCTCACCCCCAACTTCAGCACAGCCCGAGGTAAACGTCAGTAGGCGATTTTAAAACTCATGTGTTTGGGTGACAAACCCCACAGCGCACCGGAGCTTTGGAGGGGCATAGAACAGCAGACTGATGAGTGGTTGCTGCCGGTGAGCCTCAAGCCCGGCATGGTGATGTGCGATAATGGGCAAATTCTTGTTGCAGCTCTGGGACTAGCTGGTTTGACACACATCCCTTGCCTGGCGCATGTGCTGAATCTGGTGGTGCAGAAGTTTCTTAAAGACTACCCAGACATGTCAGAGCTGCTGCTGAAAGTGCGGTCCAAATGAGCGCGCTTTCGGCATTCTCACCCTGCTGCTGCTCGCCTGTCTGGGCTGCAGCGTAACTTCGGCCTTCCTGCTCACCGCCTCATATGCGACATGCCCACCATGTGGAACTCCACCTTACATATGCTGGAGAGCCTGTGCGAGCTGCAGCGGGCGATAGTGGAGTTTCAGATGCAGTATGCACGGGTCAGTCGCTCTGCGGATCAGCACCACTTCACCACCAGTGACTGGGCCTTCCTGATGATGCCGTTGTTAGCATTACAATACCCCTTCTTTGTCTCCATGAAAAAAATATTACGGCGATGACGGAAGAGTAGAGTTGAGCGAACACCTGGATGTTTGGATTCGAGAAGTCAATGGGGAACCGAACTTTTGGGCACTTAAATGGCTGTAAAATAGCCCTGGAAAGAGCTAGAGGTCTGCAAAAGGCAGCAAAATGTAGGTAAATGCCCTGCAAACATGACTTAAAATAAAATAAAATACAGAAAAATAATAAATAAACATTCTAAACTTGAGCGCAAGTTAGTGACAGTGGCACCTGTCACCCAGCAAACAGAGGATGTGGCAGCAACGCAACCACATCTGTCATTGTCACCAAGCATCTCCACCAAATCCCATGGAAGTGTTCAGCTATCAGCTGTCCATCTCCAAAACGCTGGAGAGAAAAAGAAATAGAAAGAGGAAGTACTCCCCTACCCATGGCTCTGAATGCCTTATTTCAAACTTCCTGGTCCTTTGAAATGCTGTCATTCTGTCTGGTGGACAGTTTTAAAAACCTTATGGCGGTTGCTATCCCACAGTACGTGTATCCCAGCCGCCACAACTTTTGCAGGCGAGCCATTCCTTCCCTGCACAACCAAGTGGCGGACAAAATCAAGTGTGCACTGCACAACGCTTATCTGTGGCAACGTTCACATAACCAACAACTCAGTGGGTAAATGTAGCGGCTGGCCCAAAGACAGATAGCATTTTTGCGAATGTCCTTCCGCCCCCGAGGATTGCTGGGTATTTCTCTTTGTATCCTGTTACCTCCTCCTCCTCCTACTCGGCTTCCTCCTCCTCTACCTCCTCCTTATCCACTTAGCGTAACACCTTCACCACCCACAGTAGCACAGCCAGGGGGAAACGACAGCAGGTTGTTTTGTGGGACAAACCCCGTACCGCGCAGGAACTGTGGATAGGCATGGAACAACAGACCGACAATTGGTTGGTGCCACTGAGCCTCCAGCCTGGCCTGGTGTTGTGCGCTTATGGGCGAAATATACTAGCAGGTCTGGGCCTAGCCGGTTTGACACACATCTAAACCGATCAAGACCACAGATATCTTATTATGTAGAAAAATATCTTTATTAGAAAAATACTTGTGCGACAGCACAATAAACAGGAGTAAAGTGCAGGAGAGTAAGTAGATGTTACAAATGACACACCTGATACAGGGAAAATTATTTTGGCTGGGGAACAAGGCACTGCAAATCACATTGAATCAGTTGTATCAGATTATATGCAGTAATTATATACAATAGTACAAAGCTACATCTATGGGTATATATTCTTTGTATGTACAGATCTAAACTGTCTCAGATGTCTAACCATGGAAGTTTGGCCATGGCAGGGATCGCATGAAAAGCCCAATCCAAAGATATGGAATGATAAGCAATATCATGCGATAATCGCAGCCAGGCCCAAACAGTATTTGTCAGAATAATAAGAATGTATACATAATAGTTGGATCAGACAGTAATAAGTCTAGAGATCAACAGTTGGAAGACCTATGCACAATTACAAATAACAATACCAGGACATACCCATAATAGCGCAGTGTGAACAGACCCCAGTCAAACAGCCACCTCGACACGTGTTTCACCACCAGGCTTCGTCAGGAGGAATAGTAGCTTTGTACTATTGTATATAATTACTGCATATAATCTGATACAACTGATTCAATGTGATTTGCAGTGCCTTGTTCCCCAGCCAAAATAATTTTCCCTGTATCAGGTGTGTCATTTGTAACATCTACTTAATCTCCTGCACTTTACTCCTGTTTATTGTGCTGTCGCACAAGTATTTTTCTAATAAAGATATTTTTCTACATAATAAGATATCTGTGGTCTTGATCGGTTTAGTGGTGTTTTATGTGGGCCATTGATAGGTATAATGTTTTATGAGGTTTTGTAGGTCTAATTAATAAATGGTTTGACACACATCCCCTGCCTGCCACATGTGCTGAATTTGGGGTGCAGAAATTCCTAAACACCAGACAGTGAAAATCAATTCAGTTAATCGAACACACACAACTCCCCCACCCCCACTTTCATTTCAAACCATTAACAAACTATTTACAAATTTTCTTAAAAACATATTAAAATAACTATAATGCAGCTAAACTTACTATATAAACAAACAAAACTATATACCTGCCTTATCCTTAACTTAAGGCCAGTGACATCCAAGTAGCTCAAAGGGTGGGTTCCTGCACCAACATAGTCCCTGGCCTGGAACACAATTGTCCAGCCAGGGCACAGTTCTGGAGGATGAGGAAGAGGAGTAGGAGGAACGCTGGGGGATACAGAGGACAAAGACGATATACCTCCCTCAAAGAGGATAGCTTGTCCTTGCCTCTGGGCAGCCTGGCAGACATGAGCGACTACATGCTGCAGTGCCTGCGCAACGACCGCCCAGTTACTGCCACATTCTAACTTTTGCTGATTACTGGGTGGCCACCCTGCTGCACCCCCGTTACAAGGACAACGTGCCGTCCTTAATTTACTCACTGGAGTGTAATAGGAAGATGAGCCCGCTAGTAGACATGCTGCTGATGGCATTCACACCTGACACCGGGGACTTAGTGGAAGCACAAGGTGAAGGCAGAGGAGGAGGAGGAAGAATTTGCCAATGCAGCTGGGTCACCAGCAACACCTCAGAAGGCAGGGTTAGCATGGGCAAAATGTAGAAAAGCTTTGTCATCACGCCACAACAACCTGCACCACCAGCAGATCTGGAAAATCTTAGCAGGAGGTAGCATTTCAGCAACATGGTGGAACGGTACACGTACTGACTGATGGGCCTGCCTACAGGAATAGCTACAGGGGAAGCAGGGGAAGCAACTGCTTTGGGGCCGTGACCTAGAAAGGTGTAGGTCAGTGTAGAAAGCGAATGGAACAGCTGCTGGGCCTGGTCTGAGAGAGCGATCTTTAGTAGCCACAGGCATAGCGGCATGAAAGGAAGGGGTTTGCGTAAAAATTACTGGGGGAGGGGGGCCCCATTCAAAAATTTGCTGTGGTGCCCAATCATTTCTAGCTACGCCACTGGGCCCGCCCCATTTAACTTCTGGGAGATCAAATTGGGCACATTTCCTGAGGTTGCGCTTTACGCCTTGGAGATGGTGGCCTACCTTGCAACCACTGTGATGTCTGAACGTGTATTTAGCATGGCTGGTGGCATTATCAAAGACAAGCGCAGACGCCTGTCCGCAGACAATGTGGGCAAGCTTTCGTTTATTAAAAAGAACCAGGCAAGGATCCCACAGGACTTGTTTGTACCTTATGCAGAATAGACTTGTATACCAGCCTCACCCAACCACTGTTATACTACCGTGCACTTACACTTTGTTTTATTTTTTATATTTTCCCAATGTTTTGGGGTCTACACTAATTTATTTAAAAAAAATAAAAAATAAAAAAACTGTTATTGGCGACTACCTTTGGCTTCACAGACCAAAAAGGCTTTATTTCATGCAAGAATGTAACCGCCAATTGTAAGTTCCCTATCAGTTATGCAGTGCAGGGGTTTGTACCTGGCAAAAATGGTAATATTTTACCCAACAATTTAAAATCTATCCTTTGCCCGACAGTATTGGAACCACTGATTAACGGTATTGCTATTTTGGCAATTGAATTTAACGCCAGAACAAAATATATCCTTTGACGGACACTAATAAACTTGTCCAGCCACTGCTGAAACCACTGATTTATGGTATTGCTATTTTGGCAATTGAATTTCACCCCAGAAAATAATATATCCTTTGACGGACATTATGAAACATTGTCCAGTCACAGGTGGAACACCAGATTTACGGTATTTCTATTTTTGCTACTGAATTTCACCCCAGAAAAAAAAATATCCTTTGCCAGATACTTTTAAACTTGGCCAGCCACTGCTGGGACACTAGATTTAGGGGATTGATATTTTGGCAATTTAATTTAACCCCAGAAAATTATCTATCCTTTGCCGCACACTATTAAACTTGGCCAGCCACTGCTGGGACACCAGATTTACGGTATTGCTATTTTGGCAATTGAATTTCACACCAGAACAAAATATATCTTTTGCCGGACACTATTAAACTTGGCCAGCCACAACTGAAACCACTGATTTATGGTATTGCTATTTTGGCAATTGAATTTCACCCCAGAAAATTATCTATCCTTTGCCGGACACTATTAAACTTGGCCAGCCACTGATGGGACACCAGATTTAGGGGATTGCTATTTTGGCAATTGAATTTCACCCCAGAAAAAAATATACATCCTTTGCCGGACATTATTAAACTTGGCCAGCCACAGCTGAAACCACTGATTTACGGTATTGCTATTTTGGCAATTGATTTTCATACCAGAACAAAATCTAAACAAAATATATCCTTTGCCGGACACTATTAAACTTGGCCAGCCACTGCTGGGACACCAGATTTAGGGGGTTGCTATTTTGGCAATTGAATTTCACCCCAGAAAATTATCTATCCTTTGCAGGACACTATTAAACTTGGCCAGCCACTGCTGGGACACCAGATTTAGGGGATTGCTAATTTGGCAATTGAATTTCACCCCAGAACAAAATCTATGCTTTGTCAGACACTATTTAACTTGGCCAGCCACTGCTGGGACACCAGATTTAGGGGATTGCTATTTTGCCAATTGAATTTCACCCAAGAAAATTATCTATCCTTTGCCGGACACTATTAAACTTGGCCAGCCACTGCTGGGACACCAGATTTAGGGGATTGCTATTTTGGTAATTGAATTTAACCCCTCAATAAAATATAGAAATTTCTATCCTGAGTTTCTAGGGGTGACAATAAGCACAGCCAACACCCTGATGTAGGATATAGCAAGAAAAACCCTAGTATTGATGGATTGATGGACTTGGTGGCAGCTTGTGCTGGTGCACCACAAGACACAAAATGGCCGCCGATCACCCCTGAAAAAAGTGACAGAAAAATGCTCTGTGCAGCCTAAAAACCAGTGAGCAATTAACTAGCAGAAGTTGAATGATTCCAAGCTGTAGATCGATCACTTCATTAGGTGTTTTTTCTGAGTTTTCCCTGCCTAAGCTCGCCCTCACAGACGCTCCGTCCTATCCCTACACTAATCAGAGCAGAGTGACGTGCGGCTGGGTCACATGCTGCACTTCACCAATCACAGCCATGCCATTAGTAGGCATGGCTGTGATGGCTTCTTAGGGCAAGAAGTAAAATGCTAGCTGATTGGCTGCTGTGCAGCCCTTCAGAAAGCGGGAAGAAATCGCTGTACAATGAACCCGAACTTTTTTGAAAATGTTCGGATTCGGGTCCCGAACACCCCAAAATTCGGTACGAACCCGAACTATACAGTTCGGGTTCGCTCATCCCTATGGAAAAGGAGGTGGCAGAGGAGGAGGAGCAAAATGGGGCATTTCACAGGGTTTCAGGCAGGTCATACAGAAGTGGCTCAGAAGGTGGGTTCCTGCACCAGCAGAGGCCAGGTACACATGTGGACAGCCAGGGCACACTTCTGGAGTATGAGGAGGATGAGGTAGAGTTGGAGGAGGAGGAACCAGTTTCACTGCAGAGTGGCACCCTACACAGCTCAGGGCCATCATTGGAGCGTGGCTGGGGGGATACGGAGGACACAGATTATACATCACATACAGAGGACAGCTTATCGTTACCTCTGGGCAGCCTGGCCAACATGAGCGACTACATGCTGCAGTGCCTGCGCAACAACAGCTGAGTTGCCCACATTGTAACTTGTTCTGACTACTGGGTTGCCACCCTGCTGGATCCCCGGGACAAGGACAACGTGCCCACCTTAATTCCCGCACTGGAGCATGATAGGAAGATGCGCAACTACAAGCACATGCTGGTAGACGAGCTCCTGTGAGCATTCCCAATGACACGGGGGGACAAGTGGAAGCACAAAGCGAAGGCGGAGGAGGAAGAGGTCGCCAACGCATCTGTGTCACGGCCAGATCCTCAGACAGCAGGATTAGCATGGCCGAGATGTGGAAAAGTTTTGTCACAGCGCCACAGCAAACTGCACCACCAGCTGATAGGGAACGTGTTAGCAGGAGGGAGCATTTCAACAACATGGTGGAACAGTATGTGTGCACACGCCTCCACGTACTGACTGATTGTTCTGCCTCACTCAATTTCTGGGTCTACAAATTGTCCACATGGCCAGAGCTTGCCCTTTATGCCTTGGAGGTGTTGGCCTGCCCTGCGGCTAGTGTATTGTCTGAACGTGTATTTAGCACGGCAGAGGGCGTCATTACAGACAAGCGCAGCCGTCTGTCCACAGCCAACGTGGACAAGATCACGTTCAATAAAATGAACCAGACAAGGATCCCACAGGACTTGTCCGTACCTTGTGCAGAATAGACATTTATAACTGCCTCTCCCTCAACCATACATTCTTGTACTCCAGGGCACTTCTTTATTGAATCCTCTTTTTTTAATTGTTCTATCATTTTGGGGGAAACCCCAAGTTGAATGCACCTCTCCTCTGTCTGGGTGCCAGGGGCCTACATTTCAGATAATCGCCTGCTGCATTGGTGCGTGACATTAACCTCTTTTTGCTGTCAAATGACCTCTCCTCTGTCTGGGTGTCAGGGGCCTAAAATTCTGTTAATCACCGGCTGCTTTGGCGGGTTACATCAAGCCTGATTTTCCGCTATGGGGCCTCTCTCCTCTGTCTGGCTGTTGGGGCCTAAATAACTGAAAGTGGCCTTTTCCATTGCTGGATGACATGAAGCCTGATTTGCTGCTATGGGACCTCTCTCCTCTGTCTGGCTGCCATGGGACTACATTTCAGATAATCAACTGTTGCTTTGGTGGGTGACATTATCCTCTTCATACTGTCAAATGACCTCTACATTGTCTGGTTGTCAGGGGCCTATATTTTGTTTAATCGCCTGCAATATTGTAGGAGACATTAAACTCTTTATACTGTCAAATGACCTCTACATTGTCTGGTTGTCAGGGGCCTATATTTTGTTTCATCGCCTGGTGTATTGGTAGGAGACATTAAACTCTTTATACTGTCAAATGACCGCTCCATTGTCTGGTTGTCAGGGGCCTATATTTCGTTTAATCGCTTTCTGCATTCGTGGGAGACATTAAACTCTTCATACTGTCAAATGACCTCCCCATTGTCTGGTTGTCAGGGTCCTATATTTTGTTTTATCGCCTGCTGCATTGGTGGTAGACATTAACCTCTTTTTACTGTCAAATGACCTCTCCTCTGTCTGGGTGTCAGGGGCCTACATAAATGATAATGGCGTGTTCCATTGCAGGTTGACCTGAGGCCTTTGTTGCTGTTACGAGACCGCTCTCCTCTTTGCGGGTGCCATGGTCCTGAAATAGTGAATGAGGCTTTTGGCACTACTGGGTGAAATGAATACTGTTTTTTTATGATTGTAACCCTCCTCTTTGTGGGTGCCATGGGTCTGAGTCTGTAAATGAGGCCTGTGGCACTGCAGGCAGACATGAATCCTTTTTGGCTGTGATGAGAATTTCAACTCCCATAGCATTCCCACCTGACGCCACCCCAACCTCCTATTCCACCTCCT
Source organism: Bufotes viridis (assembly GCA_033119425.1). Classification (NCBI taxonomy): domain Eukaryota; kingdom Metazoa; phylum Chordata; class Amphibia; order Anura; family Bufonidae; genus Bufotes; species Bufotes viridis. The sequence goes on from CM065590.1 coordinate 237,473,005, forward strand.
CCTCCAAGTTGCCAATTGATATTGGTTAATTTTTATTTATTTTATTTTATTTTAAGTCATTTTGATGCCTTTTGCAGCCTTCTAGCCCTTTTAAGGGCTATTTTACAGCCATTTTGGTGCCCAAAAGTTCGTGTCTCTATTGACTTCAATGGGGTTCGGGGTCAAGTTCGGGTCAAGTTCGAATCCCAAACCCAAACTTCTCGAACCCGAACATCCAGGTGTCCGCTCAACTCTATTCCTTAACCTTTTATTCCCATACGGTATGTACCTCTCACAATGAGATTTTAGGATGCTTTTAAAGATATCCCATTTTGTGGCTGTATTTTTATTTTTGAGGACTTTTTTTCCAGTTAGTTAGGGCTATGGCCTCTCTTAGTTGGCTAAATTTAGCTTTTTTGAAGTTTGGTATTTTTGTTCCTCCATGTAGAAACAATCTTTTGAGTGATAATTGTAGGGTTATTACTTTATGGTCACTATTTACCAGGTGTCATACAGATAGTTAGTGGGAGATTAGTTAGTGTAGGTTAATGATATAGTGTAGCTGATCTGTTCTGCTGTCCATACATACATGCTACATACATAGTGCTGTATGTATGCATGCTGCATACATACATACATAGTACTGTGATGTCACAAGTTCACAACAATACTTAGTGCATCAATCACTAATATGTAGTCAGACCTGTTAAAATGTGAAGTTGCACGTATTGCGCTAAAATATTCGCATCATTAGTGCCGATTTCACAATCGTGAATATATCGGAGCACTCTATCTGCATATAAAGCTATTGTAATATTCTGCCGTGCCAACCATTTTCTCCCGTCTCAGGAGACTTCTAGCAGCTTGAAAAATGTAGCTATAGTTACCCACTCCTGTATTGCGCGCACATTACATGCATATTACATCGTCAATTTTTGCAAACAAGACCATATTTGCGAATTCTCGAATATATGACAAATATTCTACCAAATATTCGGGAAATATCATGAATTTGAATATTGCCCCTGCCGCTCATCACTACAGTGATAGTTATACGCCTTCACCAAAATTGAATTCTTCTCTATGCCATTAGCTGGACTTTTTGCCAAGTGTCCGTAAAACTTGTCTTGTCATCATGGAAATGTGGCGCAATTTGTCACCTTCAACAAAATGTAATTTTTCTCTATGACTTCAGCCAGGCTTTTTGTCAAGTGTCCCTACAACTTGTTTCATCATCATGATAAAGTGGTACAGTTTTGTGCCTTTAATAAAATTTTATTATTCTCTATTACATCAACCAGACTTTTTGCCAGGTGCCCATTAAAATTCTCTTATCATGAAAATGTGATGCCGCTCAGCACCTTCACCAAAATTTAATTATTCTGTATCAGCCAGATATTTTGCCAGTGTGTTTTTAAACAGGCTGTTTGTTAGCACCGTAAATCATGCATTTACCCATTGCAATATATATATATATATATATATATATATATATATGGAAGAAAAATGACGGCACTGGTCAAAAAGAGAAAATGTATTGCTGGGTGCACGTTCCAAGGTATAGGTATCTTACCCCAAAATAATGCAGAAAAAGCGAACAGCACTCCAATAAAAGTGGAAAAAAGGAACACTTTTTTCCACTTTTATTGGAGTGCTAGCTTCTGCATTATATATCTATATATATATATATATATATATATATATATATATAAATACAGTGGATATAAAAAGTATACAGACCCCTGTTAAAATGTTAGGTTTCTGTGCTTTAAAAAAATGAGACAAAGATAAATCATTTCAGAATTTTTTCCACCTTTAATGTGACTTATAAACTGTACCACTCAATTGAAAAACAAACTGAAATCTTTTAGGTGGAGGGAAGAAAAGAAAAAAAAAAACTAAAATACTGTGGTTACATAAGTGTGCACACCCTCTTATAACTGGGGATGTAGCTGTGTTCAAAATTAAGCAATCACATTTAAAATCATGTTAAATAGGAGTCAGCATACACCTGTCATCATTTAAAGTGGCTCTAATTAAGCCCAAATTAAGTTCAGCTGCTCGTGTTGGTCTTTCCTGAAATTTTCTTAGTCGCATCCCACAGCAAAAGCCATGGTCCACAGAGAGCATCCAAAGCATCAGAGGGATCTCATTGTTAAAAGGTATCAGTCAGGAGAAGAGTACAAATGAATTTCCAAGGCATTAGGTACAGTATACCATAAAACACAGGGAAGACAGCCATCATCAAGTGGAGAAAATATGGCACAACAGTGACATTACCAAGAACTGGACGTCTCTCCAAAATTTATGAAAAGATGAGAAGAAAACTGGTCTGGGAGGCTACCAAGAGGCCTACAGCAACATTAAAGGAGCTGCAGGAACATCTGGCAAGTACTGGCTGTGTGATACATGTGTCAACAATCTCCCGTATTTTTCATATGTCTGGGCTATAGGGTAGAGTGGCAAGACGAAAGCCTTTTCTTACGAAGAAAACATCCAAGCCAGGTTACATTTTGCAAAAACACGTCTGAAGTCTCCCAAAAGCATGTGGGAAAAGTTGTTATGGTCTCATGAAATCAAGGTTGAACTTTTTGGCCATAATTCAAAAAGATATGTTTTCCGCAAAAACAACACTGTATATATCCAAAAGAACATCATACCCATAGTGAAGCATGGTGAGTCAGCATCATGCTTTGGGGCAGTTTTTCTTCAGCTGGAAGTGGGACCTTAGTTAAGATGGGAATTATGAACAGTTTCAAATACCAGTCAATATTAGCACAAAACCTTCAGGCTTCTGCTAGAAAGCTGAACATCTTTCAGCATGACAACGACCCAAAGCATACAGTACATCCAACTCAACAAAGCAATGGCTTCACCAGAAGAAGATTAAAGTTTTGTAATGGCCCAGCCAGAGCCCAGACCTGAATCCTATTGAAAATCTGTGAGGTGATCTGAAGAGGGCTGTGCACAGGAGATGCCCTCGCAATCTGACAGATTTGGAGTGTTTTTGCAAAGAAGAGTGGGCAAATCTTGCTAAGTCAAAATGTGCCATTCTGATAAAGTCATACCAAAAATGACTAAGCGCTGTAATAAAATCAAAAGGTGCTTCAACAAAGTATTAGTTTAAGGGTGCGCACACTTATGCAACCATATTATTTTATTTTTATATTTTTTCTTCCCTCTACCTAAAAGATTTCAGTTTGTTTTTCAATTGAGTTGTACAGTTTATAGATCACATTAAAGGTGGACAAAGTTCTGAAATTTTATATACAAGTTGTGTTCAAAATTATTCAACCCCCACTGAAATTGAGTGTTTTGGCCAGTTTGACAGTGATTTTGATCATTTCAGTCATCTTGTTTACAATTAAATCAAAGAGGCACTTGTAAGTCAGACAAATATAACATAACATTTATAATGAAATAACCACAAATGTCTTTTCTGTGCTCACATCATTATCAGTTTAATTTAACCCCCAAGTGACATTCAATCTTAGTACTTAGTACAACATCCTTTTCCAGTTATAACAGCTTTTAAATGTGAAGCATAGCTTGACACAAGTGTCTTGCAGCAATCTACGGGTATCTTCGCTCATTCTTCATGGGCAAAAGCCTCCAGTACAGTCACATTCTTAGGCTTGCGCGCTGCAACTGCTTTCTTTAAGTCCCACCAGAGGTTCGCAATCGGATTTAAGTCTGGTGACTGCGACGGCCACTTCAAAATGTTCCAGCCTTTAATCTGCAACCATGCTCTAGTGGACTTGGAGCTATGCTTGGGATCATTGTCCGGTTGAAAGGTCCAACATCTCCCAAGCCTCAGGTTTGTGACGGACTGCATCACATTTTCATCCAATATCTCCTGGTACTGAAGAGAATTCATGGTACCTTGCACACGCTGAAGCTTCCCTGTACCTGTAGAAGCAAAACAGCCCCAAAGCATGATTGACCCCCCGCCATGCTTCACAGTAGGCAAGGTGTTCTTTTCTTCATAGGCCTTGTTCTTCCTCCTCCAAACATAGCGTTGATCCTTGGGCCCAAAGAGTTTTAATTTTGCTTCATCAGTCCACAGAACACTATCCCAAAACTTTTGTGGTTTGTCCACATGACTTTTGGCATACTGCAGTCGACTCTTCTTATTCTTTGGATACAGCAAGGGGGTGCACCTGGGAGTTCTGGCATGGAGGCCTTCATTACGCAGTGTGCGCCTTATTGTCTGAGCTGAAACTTCAGTACCCGCATCTAACAAATCTTTTTTCAGTTCCTGAGCAGTCACATGGGGACTTTTCTCCACTTAGCGCTTCAGGTAGCGCGCAGCAGTCAAAGTCAGCATCTTCTATCTGCCACGACCAGGTAGCGTTTTAACAGTGACCTTTGTATTTAATTTGCGAATGATGCTTCCTATGGTGTCTCTTGGTATGTTTAACATCTTTGCAATCTTCTTATAGCCATTGCCCTTCCTGTGAAGAGAAATCACCTCTTCTCTTGTCTTCCTGGACCATTCTCTTGACTTCACCATGTCTGTAAACACACCAGTAAATGTCTAGAAGGAGCTGAGTATCACAGTCATTTTAAATCTGCCTAATTGGTGCTTATTATGCTTGATTGCTGCTCCTTGACATCCACAGGTGTTTTCAATACCTGATCGAAAACACTTGAATGAACCTCTGTTCTTAAGAGTGGTAGTCTTTAAGGGGTTGAATATTTGTGTCAATGAAGACATCACAAAAAAAACATTTAATACTGTATTACAAAAACAATTGATGTCATTTTAGTTGCATTTGGTTCTTTAAAAAGTCCTTATAAGATTTCATTCTGAACACAATTACAAATGTACACTAAATTCCCTAAAACCTTTTACAGCATTGGGGGTTGAATAATTTTGAACACAACTGTATATATATATATATATATATATATATATTATATATAAAAAATAGAAAATGAGATAGCAGCACACTCCACAAGTGAGAACGGGTGCAATTTCTTTGCCGGGATACGCACTGGTAATCCAAAATGTAGTAGTAGAAAGGGTACGGCAGCACTCCAGTAAAGTGAAAAAAGTGAATCTGTTTATTCCCCAAAGATGCAGCAACGTTTCGACTGCTATGCAGTCTTTGTCAAGCCATACAAAACATGTGCCATAGTGAGGTATATAAAGGCATATCAATAAAGTGCATAATCAATCAATCAATAGTGTAATCAAGTATAAAAGTGACCATTAAAATACATAAACTTGTTTAAAAATCATATCCACAACATGTGCAATGCATATCATCTGTGTTAATAAATATATAATGTATAAGATGGTGCAGTATAAAGTGCCATAACTTCAATTCATATAAATTCTACAATAATTAATTAAATGTAACACCTGTGCATGATTAGTGTAGTTAAAAAGATATAATAAAGTCTCACAGTTGGAATGGACGGCAGGTCCGCTTTGGCGTCTCAACAGAGTTAATGCGCATGCGTCTGAGACAAACATCGCGTTGTTTCAGACGCCATGGCATCCTGATTTGCCCTATTTAAAATGGCCACCATTATCTGTATTGCTATGAGGGCGCATATCAAATGCCCTTACTTCGACAGGGCAGTCCCACAGATCACATGACATCTGTCATTATCACATCAGGCAACATTGTCAACATTTAACCTTCACAGGGGTCTTATGGGAGACTGGGAACCGCTCGACATCCCAATCAGGGTATTACCCCTGTATCCTGGGTCGTGCAGTTCACACCGGAGCGTCATGTCGCGTCAGCGGCACATCACAGCTTCCATCTCTACTCAAGTCACTCCCCTTTTTTTTGGGGTACCGCTGCCGCGGATACAGCGACGGCACCACTCCATCAGGGATAGTGTTACCCCACAGGTACAATCGCACATATCATCACACATACTCCTGTGGTCCTGTCCTGCTGAAACAAATACGTGTGGCTGTGGAGACATCCAATAGTGGGATAGTATCCACAACCCACCCATGTTTAAAACAAAAACAGGAAAAGATAGGGCAACATCAGTCAATGTTCGGATTAAAATCCTATACAAAAATAGGCCAGGCGTTCCGCCGTGCATTCTCAACCGATAGTTTCAATCTGTAGTGACTTAAGGCTTTTATGATCTATAAAGAAAAATAATATTTTTGAATGTCATCATAAAATCGGCACATGCTGTCACCCATACATTGAGAGGAAGGATAGATTATACATATATCATGGGACACTTCCTAAATAACCCTAAACTCACATTCAGTCCCTAGGTTTTAGGGTCTGTAAGGTAAAATCCAATAGAGCTCGTTTTTTTAGGAGAGCAACTCTGTCATCGCCCCTTCTTCCAAATACAACCTGTTCCAAAATCCTAAACCTAAGATCTTTTTCTGTATGTTTCATCTCTTTAAAATGTTTGGAGACCAGTAGGTCCATCCTGCCTTGTCTGATGGTATATCTGTGATAGTTTAATCTGGTTTTCAGATCACACGTGGTCTCACCCACGTACCACAAATTACAGGGCACGTGAGGAGATAGACCACGTGAGTTGAATCACAAGTTAAGAACTGACGTATTCTAAGCGTTCTATCTGTACGCACATCATGGAAGGAATTACCCGTAGTAGCAAGGGGCAGTTGACACAATTAAAACAAGGAAACATCCAGTGCGTGTGGAACCACAATATTGGGACATTGATATTTTGGTGGAGCCTACATCCGACCTCACCAACCTATCTCCCAAATTCTGGTTCCTATGGTAGGAGAACAAAGGTGGGGATTTAAATTCAGACATACCAAGGAAACCATTCTTCAACGTAGTCCAATGTTTGCGTATGATTTCAGCTATTATTGGGCTCTCAGTACTGTAATTAGTAATAAATCCCCTTTATTACTAATTACAGTACTGAGAGCCCAATAATAGCTGAAATCATACGCAAACATTGGACTACGTTGAAGAATGGTTTCCTTGGTATGTCTGAATTTAAATCCCCACCTTTGTTCTCCTACCGTAGGAACCAGAATTTGGGAGATAGGTTGGTGAGGTCGGATGTAGGCTCCACCAAAATATCAATGTCCCAATATTGTGGTTCCACACGCACTAGATGTTTGCCTTGTTTTAATTGTGTCAACTGCCCCTTGCTACTACGGGGTAATTCCTTCCATGATGTACGTACAGATAGAACCTTTAGAATATGTCAGTTCTTAACTTGTGATTCAACTCACGTGGTCTATCTCCTCACGTGCCCCTGTAATTTGTGGTACGTGGGTGAGACCACGTGTGATCTGAAAACCAGATTAAACTATCACAGATATACCATCAGACAAGGCAGGATGGACCTACCGGTCTCCAAACATTTTAAAGAGATGAAACATACAGAAAAAGATCTTAGGTTTAGGATTTTGGAACAGGTTGTATTTGGAAGAAGGGGCGGTGACAGAGTTGCTCTCCTAAAAAAACAAGAGCTCTATTGGATTTTTACCTTACAGACCCTAAAACCTAGGGGACTGAATGTGGAGTTTAGGGTTATTTAGGAAGTGTCCCATGATATATGTATAATCTATCCTTCCCTCTCAATGTATGGGTGACAGCATGTGCCGATTTTATGATGACATTCAAAAATATTATTTTTTTCTTTATAGATCATAAAAGCCTTAAGTCACTACAAGATTGAAACTATCCGGTTGAGAATGCACGACGGGAACACCTGGCCTATTTTTTGTATAGGATTTTTAATCCGAACATTGACTGATGTTGCCCTATCTTTTTCCTGTTTTTTGTTTTAAACATGGGTGGGTTGTGGATACTATCCCACTATTGGATGTCTCCACAGCCACACGTATTTGTTTCAGCAGGACAGGACCACAGGAGTATGTGTGATGATATGTGCGATTGTACCTGTGGGGTAACACTATCCCTGATGGAGTGGTGCCGTCGCTGTATCCGCGGCAGCGGTACCCCCCCAAAAAAAGGGGGAGTGACTTGAGTAGAGATGGAAGCTGTGATGTGCCGCTGACGCGGACATGACGCTCCCGGTGTGAACTGCACGACCCAGGATACAGGGGGTAATACCCCTGATCGGGATGTCGAGCGGTTCCCAGTCTCCCCATAAGACCCCTGTGAAGGTTAAATGTTGACAATGTTGCCTGATGTGATAATGACAGATGTCATGTGATCTGTGGGACTGCCCTGTCGAAGTAAGGGCATTTGACATGCGCCCTCATAGCAATACAGATAATGGTGGCCATTTTTAAATAGGGCAAATCAGGATGCCATGACGTCTGAAACAACGCGATGTTTGTCTCAGACGCATGCACATTAACTCTGTTGAGACGCCAAAGCGGACCTGCCGTCCATTCCAACTGTGAGACTTTATTATATCTTTTTTAACTACACTAATCATGCACAGGTGTTACACTTAATTAATTATTGTAGAATTTATATGAATTGAAGTTATGGCACTTTATACTGCACCATCTTATACATTATATATTTATTAACACAGATGATATGCATTGCACATGTTGTGGATATGATTTTTAAACAAGTTTATGTATTTTAATGGTCACTTTTATACTTGATTACACTATTGATTGATTGATTATGCACTTTATTGATATGCCTTTATATACCTTACTATGGCACATGTTTTGTATGGCTTGACAAAGACTGCATAGCAGTCGAAACGTTGCTGCATCTTTGGGGAATAAACAGATTCACTTTTTTCACTTTACTGGAGTGCTGCCGTGCCCTTTCTACTACTATATATATATATATATATATATATATATATATATATATTAGTGTCACATTATTTTCTATTGTTGTTATTGAGAAATACAAGAGAAGTATCGGGTTTATCATGCTGACACATGCTCTTTAAAAATATATGTAAAATATTTAGTGAGGGTTACCAAGCAAATTCTGAGCAACTTAAAACGCAACATTTATTAGTGTCTATAAAAATGCACGTATGGTACCCAATTATTATTATTATTTACTTTAAAGTGCTATTAATTCCATGACACTGTAAATCCAGCCGGGGTTACACAAATATAAAATACAATAAACAAGAAACTATTAACAGACTGGTACAGAGGGGTAAAGAACCCTACTCGCAAGACCTTACAATCTATAGTGTAATAGTAAACACAGGCTGGCAAATTCACAGTAGCCCCTATAAGGATAGTAAAGCAGTCAGGAAACTGCAGAGACTCTAGATGTATGTGCATTGCTAATAAAATCACCAATAGAGATGAGCACATTTTTTGAAAAATTTGATTCGGCCGGTCCGCCGAATTTATTGAAAAAATTTGGTTCGATCCGAATTTGTTTGCGCCAGAAAGTCTCCAAACACCCATCAATTTTCCCTTATTCTTTTTCCTATTAATACAACCCCAAAAAAATAATTTTAACAGATAAGTACGTATCTATCCTCTTAATACATGATGTAAATGGTTGTAGTACAATGGTACTTCACTGCTGAACCGCAAATATTATTTTTTTGCCACTAATACATACCAAAAACACACAATGGCTAAGAAGCCCTTTTTCTTTTTCTCCACTAATACACGCCACTAAGGGCTTTAGAATATATAACTGCACCGCTGAATGGCAAATATATTTTTCTTTTTCCACTTATACACTCCACAAAAGGCTTTTGAACACATAACTGCACCACTAAATGGCAAATATATTTTTATTTTGCCACTAATACATGACAAAAAAAGCTTTAAAACATATAACTACACCGCTGAACGGCAAATATATTTTTCTTTTTTTAACTTATACACGCCACAAAAGGCTTTAGAATATACAACTGCACTGCAGAACAGCAAATATATTTTTATTTTGCCACTACTACTCGCCAAAAAAGACTTTACAACATATAACTGCACCGCTGAACGGCAAATATATTTTTCTTTTGCAACTAATACATGACAAAAAGGGCTTTAGAACATATAACTGCACCGCTGAACGGCAAATATATTTTACTTTAGCCACTAATACACGACAAAAAGGGCTTTAGAACACATAACTGCACCGATGAACGGCAAATATATTTTACTTCTGCCACTAATACACAACAAAAAGGGCTTTAGAACATTTAACTGCACTGCTGAACGGCAAATACATTTTTATTTTTTCCACTTATAGACGCCACAAAAGGCTTTAGAACATATAAATGCACCGCTGAACGGCAAATATTTTTATTTTTTCCACTTATACATGCCACTAAAGGCTTTAGAACATATAACTGCACCACTGAACACCAAATATATTTTTCTCTTGACACTAATACACGATAAAAGGGGCTTTAGAACATATAACTGCACCTCTGAACGGCAAATATATTTTTCTTTTGCCACTAATACACGACAAAAATTGATTGAGGCCTGTGATATTCCTGCTTCCACCAAATACTGATTTAGGGGTTTAATATACCTGCTTCCACAAAATACTGATTGGGGGCTGCGATATACCTGCTTCCACAAATACTGCTCTTCTCTAGGGACTTAGGTATAGGATCACTTTGAAAATGACAGGCAGAGGATGAGGCAGGCCTTTCCACAGGGGTGGTAGGGGTCTGGCAGGTGCACTAGGCCAGAGCCTAAGTGGGAAATTGGAGAAGGCGCGTGCGATTACTTCAAAGGGCGCACCACAATTGGTATAGTGGCTCACTCAGCCTTCAGCTTCTGCACCCTCCTCATCCTCTGTATCTGCACCCTCCTCACTCTCTGCTGTGCACTTCCAAATACACCCCCACCACCACCATAGCCCTTCCACTCGAGTCAGAGGAATTATTTTTCCATCCATTCCCAGACCTTACCGATGCGCAGCTATTCTAGACACCGAATGAGGAAGAGGAGGTAGCGACAGCCGCCACCCAGCTGTCTGACGACAGTACCCATGCACGGTCACTTCTGGTGCTCCCAGGACACCGGCACATGGCTCCGCAGTGTGGGCTTTTTTTAACGTGTCACCTGCTGACAATAGTGTTGCCATCTGCAGCCTGTGCTGTCAACGCATAAGTCGCGATAAGCCCAACACTCACCTAGGGACGACTGAGTTAAGAAGGCACCTGGCTTCCCATCACCGAGCCCAGTGGGAGCAACGCTGTCAAAACCCACAAAGCCACACTCCCGGCATTCCACGTCCTGCCTCTTCTCCTTCTCCTCCCATTTGTCCTCCACTCCACCTTCCACCGTGGCGTTGCTTCGTTCATCTGGCAGAAGGCAGGCTTCCGTGGCCCAAATGTTCAAGCGTAAACATTTGATGACGCCAGATAACCCTCTTGCCCAACGGCTGACCGCTGGCTTTTTGGAACTTCTATCCTGCAAACTACTTCCATATAAACTTGTGGACTCAGAGGCCTTTAGAAAATTTGTGGTATTGGCACACCGCAATGGAAGGTCCCGGAAGAAAATATTTCTCCCAGCAGGGCATCCTAGAGCGATGTGGCCACGTTCAGCAGCAAGTGAATATATCTCTGACACACACTGTCGGTGCCAAGATACATCTGAACACAGACACGAGGTCTAACGAACACGGGCAGAGAAGGTACTTAACGTTTACTGCCCACTGGATGAACCGTCAAGCATGTAATCCGTCGCTCCAGTGTGGATTTGGTGTTACCACCAAGGATTGCATGCATGCCTGCCTCTTCTTCTCCTCCTCCTACTCCATCCTCCGTCTCCTCCTCGGCTGACTCCTCCTTTTCCACTGCTACCGCTTCTTCCGCTGCGCACCCCAAGCTCCCCAGATGAGACTTTGCCATGCTGTGCTGCAGCTGTTGTGCCTGGAAGCCAAGAGCCACACCGGTCCTGCACTGCTTTAAGCTCTGCAGTCACAGGCCGATCAGTGGCTAACCCCGCTCAATTTGACAGTTGGTAAAGTGGTTTGAGACAACGGTGCCAATCTGCTGAGCGCGCTGAAACAGGGCAAATTGACACACGTGCCGTGCATGGCACACGTCCTGAACTTAGTCGTGCAGCGATTCGTTGCCAAATACCCCGGGGTCCAGGACGTCTTGCGGCAGGCCAGGGAAAACTCTGGCCATTTTAGAATTTCTTACATGGCCACTTTCCCATCAGATGTCTGATTTATAACAGCCTGATGCGCTTGAACTCCACCTTGTATATGCTTGATAGGCTGCTCCAGCAGCAACGTGCCGTTACCGACTACCTGTAAGAACTCTGCAGCAGGACAGGCTCTGGGAAGCTTGGTTTCTTTTCACCGTGCCAGTGGCTGCTCATGCGTGACGCATGCAGACTTCTGCAGCCATTTGATGAGATCACCAAACTGGTCAGTCGCAGCCAGGGCGCCATCAGTGACATCATACCTTATGCCTTCTTTCTGGAGCATTGCATCGTGTCATTGATCAAGCCATCAAGGAGCGGGAGCTGGAAGATGAGGAAGTTGAAATGCTGAATGAATTCCCAGGGGGGGCTACTCCATCTGCAGGAGTCTGAAGAGGAGTCAGAGGAGGAGGACGGCTGGGGGGAGGAGGAGCAAGAAGAGCAGGCTTTGAGGGGGACTTTAAACTTTTCGGGGATCCCTGTTGTTGTCCGTGGCTGGGGGGAGGAGACCGAGGACGACATTCTCCTGGGCAATGAGCAGGAGCCAGGGAGCTCCACCACTTCCAATTTAGTGCAAATGGGGGCTCCAGTGTTTGAAGAGGGACCCCCGTATAAAAAGCATAAAGGCCAAGGACCAGTACTGGATGGCAATGTACTTAAACCACCTGTACAAACACAAAATGGTGGACATGTTACCAGCATCACAGAGGGATAGTAGAATGCAGCATTTCCAGGCCTTGCTGCGAGAGATGCTGCATTCTGCTGTTGCGGGCGCTGGCAGAGGAATTTCCACCAACAGCGAAACAGGTGCGGGTACCAATCCTACCACTCCTGCAAGAAGAGGGCGGTTTGAAGATGTGTTGGTCACTTCGGATATGAGATGATTCTTGCAGCAAACACATTGACAGTCGCTCTCCGGATCCAGCATCAGGGAACGTATAGACCGACAGGTGTCCAACTACATCGGGTTAACGGCTGATGTGGACGCTCTGAGAAGCGAGGAACCCCTTGATTACTGGGTGTGCAGGCTCGACCTGTGGCCAGAGCTGGCACAATTTGCCATGGAACTCTTGGCTTGCCCCTTGTCGAGTGTCCTGTCTCAAAGGACGTTCAGCGCAGCAGGTGGGATCGTGACCGATAAGCGCACTCACCTAGCTCACGAATAGTGTGAACTACCTCACATTTCTAAAAATAAATGAGGCATGGATCTCAGAGGAATTCAACACCTGTGACGACCACGTGTAATTGAATTTCCTCATGCCAGCCCGCACATATCAGCCTCCACCCAGAACAATGAATGGTCCTTGTCTTATGTATATATAGCGGCATAAAAGGCCTTTTCTGACAGGTAAATACCTAATTTTTGGGCCTGTACTCCAGGGTCCTACAGTAAAATTTTTATCCAGTAACCGCCTAATCATCACAAGTTCTTTTCGGTCAGGTGAATGCCTAATGTTTGGGGCCTATACTGGCCTACAGTAAAATTTTTATCTAGTGACTGCTTAATGTACATCCAGCCACATAATCGCAATCAGTTCTTTTCTGTCAGGTGGATGCCTAATTTTTGGGTCCTGTATTCCAGCGGCCTATAGTAAAATTTTTAGCTAGTGACCGCCTAATGTACCTTCAGCCACATCATCACAAGTTCTTTTCTGTCAGGTGAATGCCAAATTTTTGGGGCTTGTACTCCAGTGGCCTACAGTAAACTTTTTATCCAGTGACCGCCTAATGTACCTCCAGCCACATAATTACAACAAGTTCTTTTCTGCCAGGTGAATGCCTAATTTTTGGGGCCTGTACTGGCCTACAGTAAAATTTGTATCCAGTGACCGCCTAATGTACCTCCAGCCACATCATCACAACAAGTTCTTTTCTGTCAGGTGATTGACAAATTTTTGGGGCCTGTACTTCAGTGGCCTACAGTAAACCTTTTATACAGTGACCGCCTAATATACCTCCAGCCACATATTCACAACAAGTTCTTTTCTGTCCGGTGATTGCCTAATTTTTGGGGCCTCTACTCCAGTGGCCTACAGTAAACTTTTTATCCAGTGACCGCCTAATGTACCTTCAGCCACATAATAACAACAAGTTCTTTTCTGTCAGGTGAATGCCTAGTTTTTTGGGCCTGTACTGGCCTACAGTAATATTTTTATCCAGTGACCGCCTAATGTACCTCCAGCCACATCATCACAACAAGTCCTTTTCTGTCATGTGAAAGCCTAATTTTTGGGGCCTGTAGTCCAGTGGCCTACAGTAAAATTTTTATCCAGTGACCACCTAATGTACCTCCAGCCACATCATCACAACAAGTTCTTTTCTGTCAGGTGAGTGACAAATTTTTGGGGCCTATACTCCAGTGTGGGGGCCACTGGGAGTAATTATTCTGAATGGGGGGCGACTTGGGGTTATTATTCTGAATGGAGGGCCACTCTTGGGTCATTATACTGTGTGTGGGGGCCACTAGGGGTCATTATATCATTATACTGTGTTTGGGGGCATTGGGGGGGTCATTATACAGTGTGAAGGGCCACTAGTGGTCATTATACTGTATAAGAGCCACTGGTGGTCATGTGTGGGAGCCACAGAGGGATATGTAAATGTACAAAAATGCCTCAAGGGGGCCCACTGGGATTTATCACCCAAAGGCCCACATGAACCTGGATCCAGCCCTGCCTCCAGCCACATAATCACAAGTTCTTTTCTGTCAGCTGAATGCCTCATTTTTGGGGCCCGTACTCCCGTGGCCTAAGATAAAATTTCTTTAGGCTCCAGCAGGGCACATTTTTGAGAGTTTCCCTTTAAGACGCATAAAAATGTCCCATTATTAAAATACATATTTTTTGTGGGGGCTGCAAATATGTTTTCGCCTGCCATTAAAGTCAATAGGGCCCACCAAGAACAGCTGAGGCTAATTCAGATGAATGCACATTGCCTTGCTGGCAGTGCCTGCCACTGTTGCTGTCTGTTTGTCTGCCTACTATCACATTCTGTATGGCTGCTTCTGCCGCGGCTTGCATCATGTCACTAATGCCTCAATCGTCCATTTATGTGTCTTAAATTTCCACACGGTTGAACTTTAAAAATATTGGGGTGTTAAATGCCCAGATGGGCATTGCTGTCTGTCTATCTGCCTAACTACCATCACGCTCTGTACAGCTGCTGCTTCCATCACCTCCATCATTCCTTCACTGCCATCATCTCACTGCTGCAAACTTGGACAACTGGAGGAGGAACACAGAAATTGGAAGCTATTGATGGCCATCACAGAGGGAAAGCTTTTGGGCTAATATATTGTGCTGCACCGTGGTATATGGTTCTGATGGGACAGTATTTTGCACTATGGTATTACTGGCCTGACTACTTTTGTTGCCCCACCTTCTATCAATTTGGGCCACTTTTAGTTTTTTTCCAGGGCCACTTTAATTTCCCAGTCCGCCCCTGACTGCCACTATCTCTGCTGGTGATGAGCGGCAGGTGCCATTTTCCATTTCGCGACATTTCGCGAATATTCGATTGAATATTGGTCATATATTCGTCGAAATCGAATATTCGTCATTATTCTATATATTGCGAATGTTCCGCAAATTTATATTAACATTGCAAATTAAACTTAGAGCTGAGTTCCTAATGGTTGTAACTTGTATTGCTAGAATTGACGAAGATAACGAATATCACGAATATAACACTATATTCTCAATCTTCGTTATATTCTAGCAATACAACCATTAGGTTGTAACCTCTAAGTTGAATGCACAATGCGAGTATATGTTCGCTTCGCGAATTAAACTTAGAGCTGAGTTCCTAATGGTTGTTGCTAGAATATAACAAAGATTGCGAATATAGTGCTATATTCGTAAATTCGTGATATTCGTCATCTTCATTCTATTCTAGCAATACAACCATTAGGAACTCAGCTCTAAGTTGAATGTGCATTGCGAGTATATGTTCGCTTCGCAAATTATACAGTACTTAGAGCTGAGTTCCTAATGGTTGTTGCTAGATTATAACGAAGACTGAAAATATAGTGCTATATTCGTGAATTCGTGATATTCGTCATCTTCGTTATATTCTAGCAATACAACCATTAGGAACCCAGCTCTAAGTTGAATTCGCAATGCGAGTAATTCATGTTATATTAATCGCATTGCGATTACAACTTAGTCAAATTTGTGAGATCGTGATTCTCACATCCGACAGTACATTTTAGCATTGGAGGCGTTCCCATGCAAACAGGAAGTCGGCAGAAGCGGCAACGGGCATTGACTGAAGCGGACAGAGAGCCAAGAATCCTCTGGACAGGTAAGAACAGCTTTTGGGAAGTGGGAAGACAACCAGAGAGCAAAAAGGATAAACAACTTAAAAAAAAACACACGAATACTAAAAATAGCGAATATATAGCGCTATATTCGCAATATTCACGAATTAGCGAAGTGCCGATATTCGCAAAAAAAATTCGCTATTCGAATATTCGCGCTCAACACTAATCTCTGCTACTACTTCTATTGCGACTACTACCTATAGACAGGCTTGTATGTTCCATGCTATACTTCTCCTACTGCTGCCACTATTGCGGCCACATGCCATTATATCTGTACCGTACTCATTTCACATCCACACTGCACTGCTGCTGCTCCTAATTCGTTTTTTTAGCTCATCAAGCCAATTTTTTCAACACTTGTGCATGTGGCATGGGCAGTCATTCTGACCCTGTCAAGGCATACATTTTGGACGCTTTGTCCTCTATGCAATTCTTTTTTTTTATTATTCCTTAACACCATGCGTGTTTAAACATCATCTTCCCCTGGAATATGAAAAAGCATAACACATGTGCGGTGTGTATTTAAACACACTGTATGTTAACCTCGTCAAATGTGCGTTTGCCCATAGCTATGTATGTCAGTGTCACTGAGACATCATTTACTATTGCTGTCATTTGAATCCAGAGATTGTGGAGTGGAAAAAAAAAATCATGAAAAATGAAAAGAGATATCAAGTTTTCCTAAAAAAAAAAAATACGAGTTCTAGGAGGCTAGAGGGGGTTTAATACCAACTTTCAGGGCAATTGGAGCAACTTCAGTTTTGCCCGAACCAATTTAGATCTAAGGCCTCATGCACTTGAACGCATTTTGTTTCCGTGTCCGTTCAATTTTTTTTGCGGATAAGAAGC
Source organism: Bufotes viridis (assembly GCA_033119425.1). NCBI lineage: Eukaryota > Metazoa > Chordata > Amphibia > Anura > Bufonidae > Bufotes > Bufotes viridis. The sequence goes on from CM065590.1 coordinate 237,490,215, forward strand.
ATAATCATTAATTTCAATGGGGCCACAAAAAATGCGGACAGCACACCGCGTGCTATCCGTATGTCCGTTCCGTAGCCCCGCAAAAAAAATATAACATGTCCTATACTTGTCTGTTTTGGGCATTGTTACAATGGATCTGCAAAGAAAAATGGATGGCATACGGATGTCATCCGTTTTTTATTTGCGGACCGCAAAACACATACGGTCATGTGCATGTAGCCTAAACCAAACTTTTTCCAAAAGTCAGCGATCCAGGCCTGAAACGAATCTTGACTGTTTCAATCATGCCTTGTGGCAACCCTATCAAGAATGAACATTAGGTCTCAATCATTGCCAACTCTTTAGCTTAGTTTACATCAACCAATAATCCGAGATGTATGGGATGCACGATCATTAAAAAAAATTGTTTGGCCCCAGAAATGTCTTTTGTTTGCAGCGCATCCCTTTTTACATAGGGGAATGAGACAAATGAGTCTTAGCTCATTTATAATGTGATCGCTGGCACATTTATATGGGGCAATTATGGGGATCCTTGGCTGGAGAAAAAAGGCATTCAATTTATCCAGAAAGAAGTAATATTATTAGTAATGTGGCACTTGTGGTACTGTACAAAGAGTTTTAGAGATTTTTCTTTTGTTTCGTAATAAACCACATATTGTTTTCTGCATTAAATGGGCAGACACTTATACAATTTAGAACAGAATCACAGATTCTAAATATCTAATCCTGGAATTTAATAATATGCATTCTTGTATTAAATTCCAATCAGTATTTTCTAGTTTCTAGTCTTTCTAGTTTTCTTTAGCATTTCTTACAAATTATAGCACTTTTCCCTAGTATTCCATTCTCTTTCTTCCTAAATGTCAATATTAAAACTAGTATTTTATGATATTTTGCATTGTTACAAATCATTTTAGCGATTGTTTATTGATATCTGATTTTATAATATTTAGTTAATGTGATTTCTGGGCAAACTAAGCAATAACTTTGCAGAGTGAAACTGTAGAAGTGGAAGAAGCAGCATATTTCAAGTAAAGGAGGGCAATAATGCATATAAACATGTCAAGAAAATCTAGATTTCGAATTTATGGTAATCCAGAGCCGTGCAGATGCGGTATTAATCAAGATAGATTTAAAATATTGTAATTGTACAGCGGGTCCTAGATGAAGACAGGAACATCAAATGCCATGTGCACTCCAATTCATTTATATGTATGACTTTCTTTATGACAACAATTTTTCTATAAGCTAAATAATGGGAGAAAAACTGTTAAATTTAGAATAGCACATTAACTATGTGCATATCAAATTGGCACATTCCTGATTTGTGCATGTTGTTCAGCAAATCACATTTCACATCTGTTAAGCCAGACAAATGTTTTGTTTTCCTTGCAAAGTAAAAGCGATTTTCCTGTTTAGTATAGAAGTTACTATAACGAATCACCATTAAAGATGGCAAATAGCAGCTGATTCTACCCAACCTATGCAGCTCTGACATCAAGTACCTACATGTTTACCATTTTACGCAAAATGACACACATGTGTTAGGCTGGTTACAATGACTAGGTATCATATGACAGTGCTGACCATAATAAAAGTGTTGAAAATGCATGGATACAGCTGGGAATAAATAAATAACTCTGCTGCAATACTGCTGGAGAGTTATAATTATATGTCCATACAATTTGCTGGAGTGCTTCTTTAAAGTGGTTGGACCATCTCATATCATTAGGATATGCTATCAATGTAACATAGATGTGGGTCCCACCTCTCTCCAGAACAGGGATCCCGAAGTGAAGGAGACCACACCATGCATGCACAGCATGCTCTCCATTTATCGTTACTGGAGTTCCAAAAATATCTGAGTAAGCACCCTCAGCTATTTTCGGAAGTCCCATAGTAGTGAATAGTGTTGAGCGAATTAAAATCCACGAAGGGGACTTCCATCCGAATTTCAAGGAAAATTTGTTACACAGCGAAGCTAAATTTCCTTGTGCTTCGTGGTAGCGAATCAATTTTCCCTGAAATGGCGGTAAAAAATATATAAAAAAACAACATACTTACCTCATCCATTTGAGCCATTTGATTGGCCTTATTTTTTTTTCTTTTTGCTTCTCTGCATTTCTGCTAAGACCTGCTATGATCAGCTATACAGGGAGGAACACAGTAATCATGTCAATATTAGTGTTGAGCGCGAATATTCGAATAGCGAATTTTTATCGCGAATATCGGCACTTCGCTAATTCGCGAATATTTCGAATATAGCGCTATAAATTCGCTATTTCGAATTTTCGGGGGTTTTTTTGTTTTTTTTTTTAGTTATATTTTTTTCTTTCCCACTTCCCAAAAGTAGTTGTTACCTGTCCTGAGGATTTCTGGCTTCCTGGCTGCTCCAGTCAGTGCCCGTTGCCGCTTCTGCCGAATTCCGTGCTCATGGAGCGTCCCCATCACCATGGGAACGTCTCCATATACTAAAATGTAATTGCATCGCATTGCGATTACAACTTAGCAGTGCACTGCTATCTTACATATTAGGCTAGAATTAACGAATATGGAATATAGCAGCAGTGCTAAGTAGAAATCGCAATGTGATTACTCCAAGTTACATTAATCGCATTGCGATTTCAATTAGCACTGCTATAATATATTCCACATTCGTTAACTTTGTTAATTCTAGCAAGCTGACCCATTATAAACCCAGCTCGAAGTTGAAATCGCAATGCGATTAATATAACTTGAAGTAATCGCATTGCGATTTCTACTTAGCACTGCTGCTATATTCCATATTCGTTAATTCTATCCTAATATGTAAGATAGCAGTGCTAAGTTGTAATCGCAATGCGATTAATATAACTTGAATTAATCGCATTGTGATTTCAACAGACATGGTTTACTATGGTTGCTAAAACGAAGATGGAGAATACTTCGTTATCTTCGTTATCTTCTTTTTGAGGAATATGACGAATACATTCGTCATATTCGCTAATTCTACCAAGCCAACCATAGTAAACCAGGTCTAAGTAGAAATCGCAATGCGATTAATTCAAGTTATATTAATCGCATTGCGATTTCAACGTAATTCTCAAATCCGACAGTACATTTTAGTATGGAGACGTTCTTGGCTTGGCAGAATTAGCGAATATGACGAATGTATTTGTCATATTCCTCAAAACGAAGATAACAAAGTATTCTCCAATTAAACACAGCTGTCTCTATAGTCAATCCTCCTATTTGATTGCTAGAATTAGCGAAGTTGACGAATAGGTTGCTAAAACGAAGATGGAGAATACTTCGTTATCTTCGTTTTGAGGAACATGACGAATACATTCGTCAAATTCGTCACCTTCTCTATAATTCTAGATATGAAACCAATAGGAAAGTAGCCTAAGTTAAAATCGCAATACGCGATTATTTAAATCGCATATTATTCGCGATAACTAGAATAATGACGAATATTCGATTTTGACGAATATGAAACGAATATTCTTTCGCATATTCGTGAATTTCGTCGAAATTGAATATGGCACCTGCAGCTCATCACTAGTCATTATAAATATATGTATGTTTGCGATGATTGGCGTATGTAAATGTACAGATGATCAGCAGACAAATAAGCAAACCCTCAATTGTGGAGTGACCACATCGTTTATGTGGCACAAAATACCATTGTTTTTGCAACTGGGTCCCGTATACATCACATTTGTATATGTGTATAAATATATAAATATATATATATAGATATCAAATGGCCTCTAATTATTTTAATTTATACTTGGAAGACTGTGAAAATATTTTAAGTTGGGAATGGTAGTCTTTATTTTTGCTGAAAATATGGTTTTATCTGGGTAATCATTTCTATGGGGATTTTAGAAACTTTTCTTGAAGTCATGTTTTAATTGTTCCTACTTAAATAGAATAGATATGGATAGATATGGGGATACCTCAAGAGCCAGGGAAGAATATACATATACATGTGCTGATGTGACTGATGCTTTATTAATATTGTTAGATAGAATTCACTTTCTATCCCAAGTTTGTTATGCGCAGACTTGTTTTGAAGCTGAGAGGAACACGTGTAATGCTTTAATGGCTTTAGGCTGTGAAGATTGACAGATTAAAAGGCCAGGGTTCTGGTAGATACATTTGCCCAGGAGAAATCTAGACTTCCTAGAGTTGATCATTTCTTTTATGAGTTGAGAATGAAAATTATTGATGGACGTTATGAGCTGTCTGGTTATAATAGACACTGAATGAGAAAACGATATACAGTTAAAAAAGAAGACAATCATTATTTCCCTTTGTGTGATGTGGGAGTACAAAAGCCAAATCATTTTCGACAAATAAGCTATGTTTTCCTAAAATATCATTTTCTACGCAGTATGCAGAACAATATCTAATGCAGAGCAATGCCACAGTAATGGACTAAGGATAATAGTTGATTGTTTATTTAATAACACAATTAAATAGAAATCTGTCATTTTGGAACAAAGCAAATTTTAACCCTTTGTTTTCCAATGTATGTCAGAATTTTCTACAGAAAGAGACAGTTCCATTTATTACATTTGCCACAATAAATGTCCTAAACCTTTAAGGACATGGCAATTTTCAATTTTTGTGGTTTTGTTTTTTACTCCATGCTTTAACTTTTTTATTTTTCCATTCACATAGCCATATAAGGGCATATTCTTTGCAGTGCAAGCTATTTATAGCTACTCCCACCCATCTAGTTATATACACACCCATCTATCACTGCTCCTCTTGCTGCTTTGACATGCCCATGGACATAACATCAAATGAAATAAGAAAGAGCAGCATTGATATAATTATGTGACCATATGTGTCCCTTTTAATGCCCAATCACTGCAATGCACTGTCAATACTCTCCTGTTCAGTACCCTGTGTTAGAACTTTGAAGTGGAAAGCTTGGAAGCTGTTTAGAGGACATCATAATAAAGTTTGTGTTAACGCCTTCCTGCCATGTGCCATGTATGTAAGGCACAGCAAGCAAGGAGTTCTGCATCGGCTGGTACATGTATGGATATATGGTAGAGCTGAAAACAGTCATCATGTCTAATGTCACAGTGACTGGGCAAAGATGTCTGCTGGCCCCCGACAGCCAATGAGGGAGCTGCAAGTGGGTAAAGATGGAGGTGATTGGTGTTGTACACAATAGCACCAATGATCTCCATGTTTAGACAGGGATGTTTATGTTGGTGCAACCTATCGCAGCACAAGAGAGGCTTGCGTTACACAAATGACTTCCTTATGGCTTTGGAAGATTTCCATTGCCAGGAGGGTTTTAGTCTTGTGTCTTTGGATGTTGAGAGTCTGTATACCAGGATACCGCATGAGGCGGGTATAAAAGCTGTTATGGACTTTGTTCTGACCAATAATGTGTTCAGGTTTGGGGATCAATGGTACAGACAGAAACACGGTACTGCCATGGTGACCCCGGTATCTTGTATGTTTGCTAACATCTACATGTCCAGGTTTGAATATAAATACATATTTTCACTATTTACGCTACACTCATATAATCCCTATTTACGTTACACTCAGTTGTTTTTAAGATATGTGGATGACATCTTCATAGTATGGTCAGGGACTAAAACCCAATGTTTGGAGTTTGAAACATATCTTAATGAGATCAACGATATGAACATGAGATTTACTTTGAATTATGGAGGTACCACTCTAGAGTTCTTGGATGTGGCTGTTGTAGTTAGTGGCACTGGCAACGACTTGGTCATGAGGGAATATCGTAAGCCCAAGGCAACCAACTCTTTGCTGCACTACAACAGCTTCCATTCTCAGAGTGTGAAAAAATCAGTCCCTTATGGACAATTTATCAGACTAAGGAGGATCAATAGTTCTGAGATAGGATATAGGACACAGGCCCTGGAATTAGAGGAACGTCTTCTTGGTAGGGCTTATCCTGAAAAGGTTCTTGAAGCAGCTATGAAAAAAGAGGATGACCACTCAACATGAATTGTTAGGGTCGGGAGTAGAAAGAATATAAAAAAAAAAGAATGGCAGTATTAATCAAAAAAGGTTTACATTCTCATTCAAGAATAGCCTCATGGCAGATAGCATACAGAGGGCAATATATAATAATTATGATATCTTAAAGTCTGATAGTGGTATATCAGATTGTACTAAGAACAAACCCCTGATCACGTTTAGGAGGAACCATACCATCAAGGATAAATTAGTGAGAAGTCGTTAGTAGAAAAAAGGAGTAAAAATTGGTTGCAGGATAGGAGGCCTAAGTCCTCAGTTTTGGAGTAATCTACCATAAGGTGACCAGTTTAATTACATGTAGGAGTACATTTGTGGTATATTTAGTGACATGTCAGTGTGTGCATTTTTACATTGAAAAAACAATAAGATTCATGTATGAGAGGTTCAGAGAACATGTTAACTCAGTTAAGTCAGGGAAAGGATGTCCCAGATTGATGGAGCACATAAGAGATGAACATGGTGGAGAGCCAAGATCCCTAAGCTTTGCAGGTATTGAATTAGTTTTGAACCCACCACAAGGGGGGGATAGACATCGTCTCTTGCTACAAAGAGAGGCCAAGTGGATTATGTGCTCTAGAGCTATGGGCCCTTTAGGGTTAAATGATAAAAATGATTTAAGTGTATTTTTGTAATGTGCACTTGGTAATAATCCATATATGTGGTTACCTGTCAATATTGTTTTTAAAGTTGTCATTATAGGACAGCGTTAGAGATCTCTATGGCAACCCCTTGTGGTGATGCATAAAATAAGGCACGTATGTGCGTGATGACTATAGTGGCCTGAGGAAGCGCGTGAGCGCAAAACGACCGTCACTACTTTTATCTGTGTGTAAGCTGTCTGCACCAGCCTTTTATTTTAGATTTTTTTGGAGGAATAAAGGACTTCAATTATCTACAGTGGTTAGTGCTGCCTGCTTTATTTCTTCACTTATGCATGAACTATTGATGTTATTCGGGAGGCTGGAACACCGCAACACTGTGTGATGCAGATGTAGATGTACTGTAACGCCGAGACCCGGTTGTTTGTTTGGGGTATGAGCTGTGCCACCTGTCTTTTGTTATACCTATATATATATTAGCACCACCGTGATCTATTGCTGTGGTATCTGCTGCAGTGTGATCATTGCATAATTGGTGTGATCACTTGCCTCAGTTCCAGGATCCCTGATCCCATCTCCTAATTCTTGTCCCTCTCCATCATCCACTTCCTCATCCTGTGCACTTTCGGTGGACACCAAGCCCTATGTGAACATTTTTTGTCGATTTTTTTTTTTTGTTCAGCTGTGCACTAACTTTTCTGTGTTAATCTTGTGGCCATCGAGCAGTAATTAGCCATGTCACTGATCAGCACCTGTGCGCAATTTTGGTGCAGGAATTTTTTATTCTCATTCATGTTCGTTTTTTGGCACTCTCTTTTTTTGCATAGTGGCTCCAAGTTTCCTGTGTGCGTCCTGCAACTGCTGGGCACTGATCAGTGACATACATCACTGATGTTATCGGCACTCAATTTGTGGCACAGAATTTGTGTGTGTGTGTGTGTAAAACAAAGAAATAGTAGTAGATAGTTAGGAGTAAATAGTTTTATAAAGTCTTCACACTTTATAGTCATCATTCTACACTCAGTACCCCATAATAACAAAGTGAAAATAGAATGTTTGAATTCTTTGCTAATTTATTGAAAAAGGAAAACTAAAATATTGCACTCTCAAAAGTATTCAGAGTCAGACCCTTTACTTAGTACTTTGTTGAAGCACCTTTCGCAGCAATTACAGCCTCCAGTCTACTAGGTTCTGATGCCAAAAGGTTTGCACACCTGTATTTTCTGCCACTCATCTCTACAAATCCTCTCAAGCCCTGTTAGGTAAGATAGGGACTGTTGGTGGACAGCCAATTTCAGGACTCTCAAAGAAGTTTAATTGGGTTCAAGTCAGGGCTCTGGCTGGGCCAGTCCAGGACAGTCACATAGTTGTTCCTAAGTCACTCCTGCATTGTCTTGGTTGTGTGCTTAGGGTCATTGTCTTTTTGGAACATGAATGTTCGGACCAGTCTGAGGACCATAGCACTCTGGATCAGGTTTTCATTAAGAACATCTCTGTACTTTGTGCAATTCAGCTTTCCCTGAACTCTGACCAGTCATATTGTCTTAGGCACTGAAAAACAACCACACAGCATGATGCTTTCACCACCATGCTTCACTGTAGGGATGCATGCGATGAGCAGTGCCTAGATTCCACCAGACATGATGCTTAGAACTGCAACGAAATATAATGGGCAATAGTTGTGAAGCGACTGTGCTAACTTGTAGTATGGCTTGGGGCTAGACCTAAGGCATTTATTCTGATAAAGCACTAGCATTCACCCTCTAACCCCTCTAAAGGGATATGGACTTCGCTCCAGGAGAGCAACTAGGCCGCTACCTCTTGGAGTAGTACCAATGCAGTTGGCAATTGACCCATGGGCCAAAGTCAGGGTTAACAGAGTATGCGTATTCATAAAACAATCCAAAGTCAAGGCAGGCATGCAGAGTTTGGTACATGGAAAGACAAATGGAAAAGCACACCTTCATTGGTAAACTAGTGAGCTAAGAACCTAAAACTCAGGCACCATCCACTAGTGAAAAGTGCATTAAATACTCCAAGATGATGAGCCATTGTTTGGAAGAGGAGATTGCCGTAAGGAGTACTGGCCCTTTAAGAGCTGTAAGACACATGGAGAACAGGAAGAGGCCTTGTAGCTTGGTGTTGGCTGTGGCCTTCAGTGTGGAACACCTGAAAATAGCAGCTGTCACTGCTACTGGAAAGCAGATAAGAGCTAGCGGGGACTGGCAGCTGGGATAGGTGAACGAATGATGCAATGCTGGTCCCTACCCTGAATTGCTGGATGTCGGTGGGCAAAGAGCACTGCCATAACACCAAAAAGTTAAATCTTGTTTCTCACAAGTCCTTTAGGTGTTTTTTTGTAAACTCCAGAGAGGCTTTAATGTGTCTTTTACTTCACTCTGCCATAAAGCCTAGATTGGGGTGGAGTGCTGCTGTTATGTTTACTCTTCTGAAAGTTTCTACCATCTGTACACAAGATCTTTGGAGCTCAGCCAGATTGGCCTTTTGGTTTTTGAACCTCTCGTACCAAGGCCCTTTTCCCCTTATTAGTTCAGTGGGGTGGCCAGCTCTAGGAAGAGTCCTGGTTGTTCCAGGCAGAATTTTTTTCCATTCTTCTCCAGATCAGTCCCAATCATGGTCCTTACCTCTATAGGCAGTAGTTTCATCTGCATGGCTTTTTTTTTTTGTTATGATATATATTGTCAGCTGTGAAACCTTATATAGACTTTCCAAACCATGTCCAATCAAGTTAATTTACCAAAGGTGGACTCCAATCAAGGTGTAGAAACATCTAAAATAAAATTATTAACAGAAATGCTAGGCCCTAAATTTCACGTGTCATAGCAAAAGGTCTGAATACTTTTGTAAATATGAAATGTTATTTTTTTTAGAAATAAGTAAAAATTTAGAAAATTCTATTTTCACTTTCTCACTATGGGGTATAGAGTTCAGATTGATGGGGAAAAAGTTGAATTTCTTGATTTTAGTACGAGGCTAATATATATATAATATATAAAGCTGAGTGTATGTGTGTGTAGTGTACGGGAGTTGTGATGCCCGACATTACAGAAGGGTCACTAGAGTGCGTACGTTCCCCTCATTTGTGGGGAGATTGGTGAATGTCATTTTCAGTAAATGTAATGTAATGCCTATTAATATATCCTATCACCCTGTTACTGCTATTATGTGCCATTGTGCAGGCCTGCTAGGGGTGTCATCTCAGCTTTAGCCACTAGAGGGAGCTAGGGAGCCCTAGTTAATATAGGCCTAGTCAGGGGAGGAGTTAGGCAGTTCAGGCCTTGAGCCTGTTGAAGGCAGTCCAGTCCAGGCCATGAGCCTGTGAAGGTGTTCAGTGTTCAGGCCCTGAGCCTGTTGAAGTCAGCCCAGGCCCTATAGCCTGAGAGGGTCCAGCCTAGGAAGAGTCTAGTGGAGAAGTGTTGCCTCCTTAGTCAAGCTGCAAACAGGATAAGGATCCCAGCAGGAACATCACTGGTCACCAGCCTGCGTGAGCTGAGGGAAGGCAGAGCAAAGAATTCCAGAAAGCAAGAGGTACTACAAATACCAGAGGAGGTACTCAGTAATTGTTATCCCAAGGATAAAAGCCAGAGATAGGGCATTGGGGCAAGCCTAGGAAGACACTAGTGGAGAAGTGTTGCCTCCTTAGTCAAGCTGCAAACAGGATAAGGATCCCAGCAGGAACATCACTGGTCACCAGCCTGCGTGAGCTGAGGGAAGGCAGAGCAAAGAATTCCAGAAAGCAAGAGGTACTACAAATACCAGAGGAGGTACTCAGTAATTGTTATCCCAAGGATAAAAGCCATAGATAGGGCATTGGGGCCTTGGAGAAGAATATATTCCTAGTCAGGAACAGTCAGGAGTAGTGTGCAAGCTGCCTGTACTGCAAGTCCTGCTTTTAACCCTCTGTGATCACCTTGGTAAATATAAGCCTGCCATTAATGTACTGTAACTTAAAGCCTGCTGAAACCAATCGTCTTCTGAGGAACTGTCAAGAGAGTGTATGCTGTTTATTACTGTTCAGTAAAGTGAAGTTGTGGTTTACTATCCAAGCCTGCACCTCAATTATTCCTCCTATCAATCGGTGTGCCACCGTTACCAGCACTGGCGTCACGGACATCAGGGACACACAGCCACCGGCACGTTAATCTACAAACACCAAGGGCACCTCACACTACACCTGGCTGTGTCCCTCAAGAACCCAGAGAGTGCCCCAGAGGATCCACATGCCAGCCTCTCCATCACTGGCATTCCCCAGGTCAGTCCCTCATACTTCCCTGACTTGGGGATGCTACATGTGTATGTATGTGTGTATGTATATCCGCTAAAGGAATCCGCACCGTTGCATTTACAATCACGAAATTTGGCACACAGGTACATCAGGTGTTTAGGAAGGTTTTAGACCAGGTCTCAGCTCTCTGGGACTTACCTTTCCTGAGATATTCCCAAAAAAATGCATTAGCCAATAGATGCCTGGTCACATGACCCTTATCAGCCAATAGAAGCTCGCTGTCCATTCTTCTCCACACACACAGTTTTACTCCAGGTAACCATAACAACCCAGCCATGTTTCTTTACTGCTGTAGGGCAAGGAGGGTGGCCATTCAAGTCACCCTTAAAACCCCACTCCCAGGTCCCGCTAAGCCATGCTTCCGGTTTGGTTAGGCCACGCCCCCTCCCCAGCCGACGGGGAGTGACAAAATGAAGAAATCAACTTCTGTCAGCTGCAGAGGTGGGAGGGACGGTGACTTTCTCCCAGCAGCTCACATTCAAACAGAACTGTCCTGCTGTCTTAGAGTGAGCTGTTCAAAAGGACACGCCCCTGATCCAGTTAGGCCATGTCCCCTCTTACTCAGCCAACAAAGATTGAAAAATAAAGTTAAAAATCAACTTCTAGGTCCCTCTAAGCCACATCCCTGATATGGTTAGACCACGCCCCCCCCCCCTCCGCAACCGACAGGGATTGACAAATCTGCAGCTCACACTCAGAGCGGACAGTGCTGCTGTCTTAGGGTGAGCTGTTAAAAAGGCCTCGCCCCTATCAGGTTAGGCCATGCCTCCTCCCACTCCTCAGCCGACAGTGATTGAAAAAATGTAGTTCAAAATCAACTTCTAGGTCCCGCTAACCCAAAACCCTAAACTGGTTAGGCCACACCCCCTCCCCCTCCGCAGCCAACGGAAATTACGGCGTTTCAGCATACAATCTGCCTTTGTCAAACTGTGTCACAGTTTGACAAAGGCAGATTGTATGCTGAAATGCCGTCACTGGAAAGGGACAATAAATCACAGCAAGATTATCTAAAAGCGAGTGCCGGTTTCTTCTCTTCTTATATTTATGGGACGCCTGCCGTGAGACACGCGCACCTTCTGCTCTACTTCACCGCAGTGCCGATCGACATATTGTATCACAGCACAGTGCTGCTATCTGAGAGTGAGCTGTTCAAAATAACATCCCTGTGTCGGTCCAAGCCCTGCGCCGGACAGAGGACAGGGAGTCTTAAAGCTGGACTGTCTAGCCTAAAACTGGACCTAGGGCCACCCTAGGGACAGGCTGCTGTGGAGGTCACATTTAAGGGGACGATCCACTTTGAAGGTCAGTGTTAAGGGGCAGATTGCAGTAGAGGCCACTGTTAAGAGGATGGGGTGTTGTGGAAATCACTTTTAAGGAGATGGGGTACTGTGGAGGTCACTAATAAAGGGGCCACCGCTGTGGAGGTCACTGTTAAAGGGGTGGGCTGCTGTGGAGGCCACTGTTAAGGGGGGAGATGCTGTGGAGGTTACTTTTAAAGGGGTGGGCGCTGTGGAGGTCTTTGTTAAGGGGACAGTGTACTGTGGAGGTCACAGTTAAAGGGACGGTCCGTTATAGAGGTCAGTGTAAAGGGTCGGGCTGCTGTAGAGGTCACTGTTAAGGGGGCGTGTGTTGTGGAGGTCACATTGTAAGGGAACAGAGATCTGTAGAGGTCACTGTTAAGGGGGCAGGTTATTGTGGAAATCACTGTTAACGAGACGGTATATATTGCTTATATGTATAAAAATGAGTTTCTGTCTGTCTGTCTGCCTGTCTGTCTTTGTTCTTTATGCGTGACCAAACGACTGGAATAATCTTCACCAAATGTGGCACACAGATGAATCAGGTGTCCGGGAAGGTTTTAGACTTGGTCTCAGCTCTCTAGAACATACCGTTCCTGAGATATTCCCAAAAAATGACCTGCATTAGCCAATAGAAGCTTGCAAGTCTTTCACTCATATCCCAACTGCCATACAGACAGTCACATGTCCCTTATCAGCCAATAGAAGCTCGCAGGCCCTTAGTCTCCACATACACACAGTTTTACCAGGTTTCCATAACAATCCAGAAATTTTTCTTCCCTGCTTTAGGTCATCTTTAGGCTAGGGCTACACGACGACAATAAGTCACACGACACATAGGGCACAAATACACTGCTACATGCATCCATCTTGGTTGGATTTTTTGCGACCATAGCCTATCATTATAAAAATTGTTGCGCGATGTTGGTACGACAGAATGTTGTCTATTCTGTAGATCTGACATTCCAGATTACCATCTACCAAGACAGGAGAAGGTGGCAAAGGAGCTGGTTCAGCAGGTTCCACATAGTTCTTCAACAAAGAAAGATGGTGAAACCCATATGCACCAAAAAATGGTGACTTATCAGTGGACTCCTGTCTACGGTTATTCAAGGCAAACTCAGCCAAGGACGAAAATGAAGACCACTCCTCCTGATTCTCAGCGACAAAACACCTCAAAAAAGTTTCCAGATTCTGGTTAGTGCGCTAAGTTTGTCCATTCGACTGAGGATGGAAAGCCGAAGAGAAAGACAACTGAACTCCCAAACAAGTACAATACAAAACCTGGAAACAAATTGCGTCCCACTATCAGACACCACATCAGAGGGGATGCTGTGTAATCTCACGTTATCAATAAACACTTGAGCGAGAGTTTTAGCATTGGGTAAACCTGATAATGGTATAAAGTGAGCCATCTTACTGAAGCTGTCCACCACAGCCAAAATCACAGTCTTCCCAGAGGAACTGGGTAAATCAGTGATGAAGTCCATGGACAAATGAGTCCATGAACGAGAAGGGATGGACAAAGAAAGTAAAGATCCTGAAGGCCGAGTATGAGCCACCTTAGCACGTGCGCAGGTCTCACAAGCTGCCACATAGCCCTTAACACATTTACGTAAACCTGGCCACCAGAATCTCTGGGAAATAAGATCCACGGTGGATCTACTCCCAGGGTTTCCCACAAGGACAGAGTCAAACATCTGAAGGAACAAACAACTTCCCTGGAGGACAAGAATTAGGAGCCTCACCTTGAGCTCCCAACACCTCCGCCTACAGCCAAAATCAGAGCAGGATCCTTCGAATCTCCCCCTCCAGGAAAGATACACGATGTCTTGGGTTCAGACGTTTCGCTGACTGCAGTTAAGCCAGATTCTTATGGTCCGTAATTTCTGTTATAGCATGAATTGCTCCTTCTAGCTAATGGAGCCATTCCTCAAAGGCCAATTTAATGGCCAACAACTCTCTAATCCCAACATCATAATTTCTTTCGGCAGCAGAGAGTTACTTTGAAAAAAAAAGCACACCTCCACATGAAGAAGGGTTGAGACACATCAGGTTGCACCAGAATGGGAGCAGAAGCAAAACATTCCTTTATTGCAGAAAAAGCCTGTAATGCCTCTTCTGACCAGACTGAAAAGTCCATACCCTTCCTAGTCATATCAATCAAAGGCCTAACAACAGCGGAATAATTCAGGATACATTTTCTGTAGTAAATCTCAAAAACCGCATCAGAGCTTTCTGATTTTCCAGTCAATCCCATTCCAGTACTACACGGACCTTTTCGGGATCCATACGAAAACCTGAGGCAGAAAGTAAGTAACCCAGAAACTGCAGCTCCTGAACAGCAAACACTTATTTTTCCAACTTAGCATACAATTTATTCTCCCGGAGGATCAATAATACTTGTCTTAAATGATCCTGATGAAACTCCATATCGGGCGAGTAAATTAGAAAGTCATTGAGGTAAATAACAACAAACCTCCCCACCAATTGATGAAAAATGTCATTAATAAAGTGCTGGAAGACCGCCAGAGCATTCGTCAAACCAAAGGGCATAACCAAGTTCTCGAAGTGGCCCTCAGGGGTATTGAAGGCGGTCTTCCATTCATCCCCTTCCCTGATTTCCTGTCGGAGCCAACACCTTGGCTCTGACAATCTGATCAAATACATCCGGGATCAAGGGAAGGGGATAGGATCACGGACAGTAATAAGATTCAGTTCTCAGAAATCTAAACATGGTCTAAGGGTCCCATCTTTTTTTTTTTTTAACAAAAAAGAAGCCGGCAGCCGCAGGTGACTAATATGTCTAATATGTCCTTTTGCCAAACTCTCGGTAATATACTCCAGCATAGCTACTCTTTCGGGTTGGGAAAGATTATATAACCGAGATTTAGGCAATTTAGCTCCGGGAATAAGATTGATTGGACAATCATACTCTTGGTGAGGGGGTAACTCCTGATCTACACCCTCAGAGAATACAACTGAAAAATCAGAAAGAAACTGAGGTAACTCCTTAGTGGATACCACAGAAATAAATGCGCCGAGACAGTTGTCCATTCAAAAATAACTCCAATTACTGATCTGTCTAGTTTGCCAATCAATGGTAGGATTACGTTTGATCAATCATGGTAAACCTAGAACTAGAGGAGCAGGCAAACCCTTCAATACAAAACAAGAAATGTACTCAACATGAGAATCACCCATCCTCAAATGAATATCCTGCACAATATGAGTTAGACACTTTTGTGAGAGAGGAGCGGAATCAATAGTAAACACCGATATCCCTTTGCTTAATGCGCTTGTCTTTAAACCATGACTCTGAACAAATTGATAATCAAGAAGGTTAACTCATGTGCCACCGTCAACAAATACTTCTAATTCAATATTCTCAGAGTCTATTGCCACCATGGCAGGCAGAAGAAATCGGGTACTGCAAGTAGAAGACAAATGTACCTTTTCTGACTCCCCATTCACACTATCAAGAGAAAGGGAACTCGATTTATTGGAAAGAATCCCTTTTTTTCTCCTTTTCCACCTTGAGGTTTAATAAAAGGACAAACATTAATGAAATGTCCTTCTTTACCACAAAAGAAACAGAGTCTTCTCTGAACCCTAAGGTTCCTATTTCCAAGGCATAAAGAGACTTGACCCAACTGCATAGGCTCCTCACCAGACACTGGCTCAGTGTCTCTGTGCCCCGAGGGACAGAAGAGATAGTTTCCCCACATGATGGTTGAGGGGAACCTTGCACCTCTCTCTCAGGCGTCTATCAATTCGTACGGCTAGGGACATAGTGCCTCATGAAACGCAAGGGCGTCTTTGAGTCTCTAAGACAGCCCCTGACAAAACAGACTACGGAGTGCTAGGTCATTCCACTCCAGTCAGTTGCTAATCTTCTAAATTCAGAACAATATGACTTAGCAGAACGTTCTCCCTGACTCAAGCTACGCAGATTAGATTCGGCCAGAGAGACCCGGTCTGGATCATCATAAATCAGGCCCAGGGCTCTGAAAAATTGATCCACCGATCTAAGGGACTGAGAACCGATCAGTAGAGAAAAGGCCCAAGACTGGGCATCACCTTTCAGCAGGGAAATGATAATCCCCACTCTTTGATTTTTGTCTCCAGGTGAGATCGGACGCAGAAGAAAATACAATTTACAAGACTCTCTGAACCGAACAAAATTACCATTTCCCCCAGAAAACCTATCTGGGAGGGCGACCTTAGGTTCAAGGCTGACCTAGTTCCCACTAGCGGTACAGTCTTAGTACAGTCTTTTTTTGCACTACCTGTGCTCACTACTTTGCTCTACTACACACCTTCCCGGGTTTCCACCCAGTTAGGTAGTGACTGTCGGCAGCCTGTGCTTCTACACCGTCTTATTTCTCCACCTATACTGATCTAGTCCTTGGGCGCCCTAATTGTTTACCTGGGCCTTCTCCTCGGAAGACACAGTGATTAAACACCCCTCTCTTTCCTTTTTCTTTTACCCGTGACTCACCCACTAGCGGTACCAGACTCCAGGGATCTCTGACTGTGCAACCAAATTAAGGGGTCAGCTACCTCCAAAGACAATCCCTGCAAACCTGTGAAAAGGTGGGATCCTGCCCACAACAACAAACAGCAAGGAAAAAGAGAAAGATCTGTCAGCTAGACTCAGGTGCAGCAGGTTTATCTGATCTTCTCAGGCCTTCTCAGGGCAGGCAGTGACAAATGTAGAGCGACACATGTCATCATGTATCCTTAGCCTTAAAGGGTCAGCTGCTGTGGAGGTCACTGTTAAAGGGACAGGCACTGTGAAGGTCACTGTTAAGGGGCAGGGTCCACTATTAAAGGGGCAGCTGCTTTGGAGGTCACTGTTAAGGGGGCAGGGGCAACTAATAAAGGGGTAGCTGCTGTGGAGGTCACTGTTAAATGGGCGGTCACTGTGGAGGTCACTGTTAAAGGGGCGTTCAGTGTGGATGTTACTGTTATGGGGATTGCCATGTCGCAAATTTACTAGCGAATGTAGAGCTTAGGGGCTCAGTGTTCAAAGTATATGCTAAGGAAGGGTCTCTGGTTATTATGATACTTAGGTATTTAAATCGGTCAAGAACTGGGAGTTGCAGTATGTCGTGGGCCAGTCTGCGGGTTTAAGGGGCACCAGGGCTGACTTGGACCAATTGATGTGAAGTCCGGAAAAGCGGCCAAAGATTTCTATTAGCTTAATCGCTCTGGGCAGCGATTGATTCGCCCTGTCCATAAAGAGGATCAGGTCGTCAGCATGCAAGCCGACTCTGTCCTCCCTGCCTCCTATGGACACTCCACTGTAGATCTCATCCTGACGCAGTCTAAGCGCTAAATGCTCTATTGCTACTGCGAACAGGAGGGTTGACAGAGGGCACCCTTGCCTGGTTCCCCTGCCAAGGTTAAACTGCCCTGACTGTGAGCCGTTTACTAGGATGTTTGCTTTAGGTTGTTTATAGAGCATATTACTCATTGGGTGAACACTGGGCGGAAGCAAAAATAGCTCAGTACTTCCAGTAAATATAGCCACTCTACCGAATCAAAAGCCTTGGCCGTATCTAAGGAGGTCAAGACCCACGGCCTGTCCAGAGCTCCACCTACTTGTGTAATCACCTGCACCCTCCTAATGTTAGTGGAAGCAGATCTCACCGGTATAAATCCGGACTGAGGAGCCAGTCTAACCTGTTTGATTCAGTGGGGTCACCAATAAAGGCATTTTCAGCTTCTTAACATGAGTTTTGGAGCTCCTCTTCTCTACGGTGGGCCTCTCTTTTAATAAATGCTATGGATGATTTAATGCATCCCCTTAAGTAGGCTTTTAACGTTTCCCATATTAGCAGCTCGTCTGCTATATCGCCCTGGACCTCAAAAAACATACTGAGTTGATCCGGAATCTGCCCATTGGGCTCCATGAGGGTAAGCCAAAAGGGGTGTATACGCATTTTATTCCCTCTCGCCACCTCCCCCATCAATGAAAACTTCGCTAGCAATGGTGTGTGGTCAGAGGGCCCCTGCGGACAGTACTCAATACTCTCCAGCTCGGTAAGGGTCATTGCGTTATCCAGTATGTAATTTATCCTGGATAAGGCTCCTTTAGAAGGGGTGAAACAAGAGTACTGTACCGTCAGGGGATGTCTTTCCCGCCATAGGTCCAACCATCCCATCTCAGTGGCCACCTTTAAGAGCACTGAGGTCGAAGAGACCACCACTCTGTCTCCCGTTGAGCTCCGGAATCGATCCACATCAGGGTTCATCAACATATTAAAGTCCCCCATACATAGTAATCTGACATTTGGGTACTGGACTACAAAGCCCACCACAGCCTGCAACACTGATACGCTAGCCGGCGGAGGGTTATATAAATTAATGACGACATATGGGGTACAATTAATATGGGCAAACACAAATAAATAGCGGCCGTCCGGATCAACTACAAGCTTCTGTGTTTCCCACCTCAAGCAGTTATGTACTAGCACCACCACTCCTCTAGAGGACGAATTCCCATATGCGTTAGCGCTCCACTGTACCCAGGGCTTCTTAATTCTGTTGCCTGTCTCAGTCGTTAAGTGAGTCTCCTGCAGGCCCAGGATATGTGGAGCATGACGGTGCACATGCGAAAACACAGCAATCCTTTTTTTAGGTCCGCCCAATCCTCGCACATTCCATGACATAACCGTTAGCCCCGCCATGTTAACTGAAACACAATAAATGGCATAGGTATTACTCCTTTGAATGGTATCTCAGATCCCACAACCCTGCCACTTGCTCTGTAGATCTGCCACGTCTCTTTCCAAGAAGTGTTAAAGTACCACCATGACAAACATACAAACCAGAAAATAACTGACATAAGGAACATTACATACTCAGACTGGACAGACTCAAGGTCTGCTTCAAACATGACCGTATATTTGGGGACCTGCACAGTGTATTTAGATGTTATCCCAGTGCAGGTGTCCGCAGTCTGAGTCCCGATGTCATGTGCTATTAAACAGCCATATGCTATCTAAAAAAGGGCGCAACATATAAACATTACGAGCAACTGACTACTCCGCATGTTACGGATAAATGTTTCTGAGCCACATACGATACCCATGGTTCTCATCTGGAAGCGGAGGCCGTCTTTAAACAGGTAAGCGCCCTCCTCTAAGCGATCTGAAGCAGGGAAGTAGGGGCGAGTCCAGGTGTCCAAACAACACAAGAGGAGTGGATCAGCATCCCGGTCTGCTAGCTAGCCACTCATCAGCCTTCCTTGGATCATTGAAGAAGATGGATTTCCAGCCGTCTACAATCCGAAGTCGAGCAGGATATGCCATGGAGTACTGGATATTTAACTCTCTGAGTTTCTTGGGATGGCAATAAAAGTGAATCTCTTTTTCTGTAGCTCCCCTGAAAATTTGGGAAATAACGATATCCTTGAGTTATTGTATGATATGTCTAGTGCGGATTTGGAGAGGTTGAGTAGCAAATCCCTATCTTTCCAGTTTAGCAGTCTGGCTAGGAGAGGTCTGGGAGGGGCACCTGCAGGTAGAGGTCTGGCCGGAACTCTATGTGCCCTTTCCACTGCATATGATCCTGAAAATGTGGCCTCTGGGAACGTGGTCTTTAACCTTTTCTATGAAGGTCACTGGATCTGAGCCTTCTGTTCTTTCCGGAAAGCCGAAGATCTGCACATTATTACGTCTGGATTTGTTCTCAAGATCGTCGCATTTCTGCTGCCACAGTCGCACCTTCTTTTCCAGATCCGACAATTTGACCTGCATTGGTCGGGTGGTATCCTCCAAATCAGATACTCTGTGTTCCGTCTGTCTCACCCTCTCCCTCAACTGCTGCACATCGTGTCTGAGAAGACCAACGATTTTGCTCATGAGGGAGGTCTGACACATAGTGATTCAGCCATTAGTTCATGGGCCGCTTTAGACGTAAGCTCGGGCTCTTCCTCACTGGTAGAGTCTTGCTGCAAGGCCGCATTGCCTCGAGTAGCCGGGGCGCGCGTGTTAGATGGAGTTGCGGCGCCATGTTGGCCCTCTGCTCTGGCATACTCCTTAAGCTGATCCGCTGTGGCTTGTGCCTTGTTCAGGCTCATTTTCCTCCTGCGGGTGGATCCCCTCTTCTTCTGCACCTGCCACTCTATTTTGGCGGCTGTTGTTAGTCAGGAGAGAGCAGGATTCGTATCGGGATTCAGAGCTACACTCAGGTGCGTACGCTCATGCCGGCAGTTGGCCACGCCCCCAAATTGGAGAACTTTAAATCCACTTTAAGTAATTACACAGCAAAATGTATTTTTGTAAAGTAGGTTTGAACAGACATGAAAAGAAAATTGGAGTATATCAAATAGAGGGCATTTAAAAATACTAATCTGAGGGCCAGATGCACCCTTTGAAATATACAAAGGGCATACTAAAAATTTGTCAAAAAAGAGATACAATCACGGAGGTGTCGTGGACTTGATGACGTAGGCAAGCTGCGTGACGACCTCCTCCCCTTCTCCTCCATGTCCCACCGCATCTCCCTCTGCTCAATGGTAAGACTTGCTCTCAAACCTCAGACCGTCTGTGGGTCTATCTGTGGCGGCCATGCTTCTTGATAGTAGTGGTTTGCAATGCTGGCTACTTCAAAGGTTGGTGAGCCAGCTTCCGGTTAGATACTCTGCCGCCTGGATATACGAGGCTCCTCTATGTCCCGCTGTTCCCTCCGCATGACGGTCCTCTCTGATCAAAATTGAGCCTGGAGTACTTGGAAGGCTTTTTACTTACCTTAACTTCCAGGGGAGTAACTGGACCTATGCCCTCTGCCTGTTTCCATCTCCTAGACCCCATCGATCCTGATCCTGCTATCGGTGCGCCCGCTAGTCCTGTCATTCTGTCTCCAAGTCTCATGGAATCTCTTGCTGGTTCCCCTCCTGCGCTGTGTGTGTTGCGCCTAATGGATCTGCCGTAGTTTGCCTGATTGTTGAGGTCTTTCTAATTTTGGAATCATTTTTGCTGTTTCCTTTTACTCCTGTGTTGTGTTTGGGCTTTTCATTTTTTTTTAAAGGACTAATTTTCAAGTAGCTTACTAGGAGTTGTAAGAGGGTAGAAGGTGTTGTTTTTGATAGCAGGTACGTGTCACCGAGGTTGCTGGCCTCGGTGAGGTAAGAGCCGGGGTTTTTGGTCTGCAGCAGCTAGTGCTGCTCTGTTAAATAGCATGGCTGCAAAGCCGATCCGGGCCGGCTCTTACTGGGAGCAGCTAAAGAGTAGGGTGGGTGGCTGCTCCCCACGGTCCAGTCCATGTTTTGGGCTGGGTATAAAAAGCAGCCAGCAGCTGTGTCTGTGTGTGTGTGATTATCCTGGAGCCTGCAAACAGGGCTGAGGAATTCTCTGTCCTGGAGGAAGGAGCTCAGCAAGGTGGTGTTTCCCTGCGACCTGAAGGTGGAATCGCCTGCGGCTGAGCCGACTGCTAGGTGTGAACCCGCACCTAAACCACCCAAGGTGACTGGACCCTGTGTTGGCCTGTTTTTGTTTTGCCACAGTATTTCCGTTGTGTGTGAACTGTCACCAAGAGACTGTTTTCATTTCTGGTGTGCAAGTGTGAATAAAACACTGTTTGATGCACAATCTGGATCCTGGTTTTGCCTCCAAACTGCACCCGCACCGCTGTCTACCAGAGCGACTCCCCACATTTGGTGGAGGATGCGGGCATGCGCAGTGAGGCTGGCGTGAACGCCGAACTTTGTTTTTGCTGAGCAGAAGTGAATGACCTATATTAGGCCGGCAAAGTTGCAGCCTGTGATCCCCGACAAAATGGAGGCGGCTGTGAAAGCCCTCATAGAGGCTAACGTGCAGCAGCGGGAGACCAACCAGCTACTGCTACAGCACGTGATGGCGTTGCAAGCGGCAGGAGCGTCCCACCGCGTCCACGATGCCCGGAAAGCTGTCCGTGCCGCGATCCCTAAGATGACCCCTCGGATGATGTGGAGACCTATCTGGCGGTGTTCGAGAAGGTGGCCGTGAGGGAGAAATTACCCGAGAACAGTGGGCAGAGGTCGTCGCTCCGTTCCTGGCGTCTGGACCCCAGCAAGTATTTTTGACCTCCCAGATGACCAAGCCGCTGACTACCCGACCGTGAAAGGTGAGATCCTGGCAAGACTGGGGGTGAACGTGTTAGTCCGGGCTCAGCGGGTCCACCAGTGGAACTTTAATACGGCTGAACCCGCCAGGCCGCAGTATTATGAGTTGCTGCACAGGTTGCAAAAGTGGCTGCAGCCTGAGGTTCTAAGTCCGGCTGCTATGCTGGACCGTCTGCTGGCTGACATCTTCTGGAGGGCCTTGCCGCACCCCCTGCAGCACTGGATCGGCCAGGTGTCACCCACTAATGCCTTGGACATGGTCGACCTGGTCGAGCGCTATGAGGCCACAAAAACCTTGAAAGGAGGTGTTGTTGGGAGGGGCCGGTCAAACCCGGAGGTCTCCCATCCAGTCCCGACGACTGGTACCCGAGAAACCTGCTCGGGTGTACCCCCTGTAGACCCGGCCCCGATAGTCTGCTGGCGGTGTCACGAGCCTGGCCATGTGAGGGCCGACTGTCCACAGTGGGGAGAACCCATGGAGACCAATTATGGATACCGGGCTTCCATGTATGCCCGGAGACTGTGTGCGACCGGCACCCCGAGACCCTAGACAATCGTCATCTGTGCCAGGTGCAAGTCGGTGATAATCTTGCAGTGGCGCTGCTGGACTCAGGGAGCCTAGTAACCCTGGTAAGTGCTGCCCTGGTACAGCCCTCCCAGTATACGGGCCGGAAAGTTGGGGTGGTGTGCATACACGGAGACTTAAAGGACTATCCCACGGCTGTAATGTCTCTGTCCACGGCGGCCGGCACATGGACTTGTGAAGTGGCGATCTCCGCCAAGCTACCGTATGAACTAATAATTGGAAGAGACTTCCCTGGTTTTCCGTCACTATGGCCTGAGATGAAAGTGACTAATAGCCCTGAGACAGGGGTAACCCTAGCAGAGTGGCCTGATACCCCTGGAAGGCCAGAACCCTGGGAGCCCGAGTCTGAAGGGCCAGCGGTAGGGGTGACCACTGCTGCAGCGGTAGTGGGGGAGACAACCCCACTGAGTGTAATGGTGGGAGACACGGAGGACTTGCCACCGGGGCCTGAGTTGGCAGACCTCAATGTCTCCGGGGAAAATTTTGGGACCGCACAACACCGGGACCAAACCCTAACCAGGGCCTGGGAGAATGTGCTGGAAATTGATGGTAAACCCCAGAAACCAGGGGCTGAATTAATGTTCCCACGATTTATTGTTCTGCAGGATATGTTGTATCGGGTGAACCAAATCCGAGGTGAACCTGTTGAACAGTTGGTGGTGCCCACAGCGTATCGCAAGCTTGTCATGGAGCTTGCCCACCAACATGTTCTTGGGGGACACCTGGGGTGGCAGAAAACCCAGGACCGCATACTGCAGCGGTTTTATTGGCCCAGTGTGTTCAAGGAGGTAGAGAATTATTGTAAGTCCTGTCCGACCTGTCAGATAACTAGCCCCCAGCCACATTTCCGTAGTCCTCTGGTACCTCTGCCAATTATTGAAGTACCGTTCGAGCGAATCGCTATGGATTTAATTGGGCCTGTACCAAAGTCTGCCAGGGGCCACCAACACATTCTGGTAGTTCTCGACTATGCCACTCGGTATCCGGAGGCGGTGCCTCTGCGACATACCTCAGCTAAGCTCATTGCCAAAGAGTTAATGGAGATGTTTTCCCGTGTGGGCCTGCCAAAAGAGGTTCTGACAGACCAAGGGACCCCTTTTATGTCCAAAGTAATGAGGGAACTGTGTAAATTATTGCGTATAAAGCAGTTACGGACGTCCGTTTACCATCCACAAACAGACGGTCTTGTTGAGAGGTTTAACCAAACTCTAAAAATATGTTAAAGAGGGTGGTGTCTAGAGATGGGAAGGACTGGGACCTGCTTCTGCCCTATCTCATGTTCGCAGTGCGAGAGGTACCCCAGGCCTCTACTGGGTTCTCGCCTTCGAACTGCTTTATGGCAGACACCCTCGGGGCCTGTTGGATATCGCCAAGGAAGCATGGGAACAACAGCCTGTCCCCCACAAAAGTGTCATTGAGTATGTCACCCAGATGCAGGAACGGATAGAAAGGGTGTTGCCGCTGGTCCGGGAGCATATGGAGGCAGCACAACAAGCCCAGAGTAGGGTGTATAATCGTCAGGCTCGGGTACGGGCTTCAATCCGGGAGATCGAGTGTTGGTTCTGGTACCCACCCTTGACAGCAAATTCCTAGCTAGGTGGCAGGGCCCCTATGAGGTGATCGAGAAGGTAGGGGAAGTAAATTACAAGGTACACCAGCCAGGCGGCGCAAGCCGGAGCAGGTGTACCACGTGAATTTACTTAAGCCGTGGAAAGATAGGGACGCGGCCGACGACCACAGCCCCGACCAGGGCTTCTAGGTGAAAAGGGTCCAGCCCCACAGTTCGAGGCCTGTGAAGCAGTAACCACGGTAAAATTGCAGACAGCCTGTCTTCCAAACAAGTTCAGGAAGTCAGGAGTTCATCAGTCGGAACACGGATGTGTTCTCGGACCTCCCTGGCCGCACGTCTCTCATCCAACATGACATCGTCACTGAGCCTCAGGCCAAGATCCGGTTAAAACCATACCGGGTACCCGAGGCTCGGCGACGGGCCATCGCGGAGGAAGTACAGTTAATGTTGAAGCTCGATGTCATTGAGGAGTCGAAGAGTGAGTGGGCCAGTCCCATAGTCCTAATACCTAAGCCGGATGGGACGTTGTGGTTCTGCAACGACTTTCGCAAGTTAAATGAAGTATCCAAGTTTGACGCGTATCCCATGCCCCGAGTAGACGAGCTGGTTGAAAGTTTAGGACAAGCCCGTTATTTTTCTGTGCTGGACCTCACTAAAGGGTACTGGCAGGTACCCTTAACGGAGTCGGCTAAGGAAAAACCGCATTTGTTACCCGCAGGGCCTGTATCACTACAAGGTGTTACCCTTTGGCCTGCATGGCGCCCCGCCACTTTCCAAAGGTTAATGGACATAGTGCTGCGACCACATCGTCGGTACGCCTCGGCCTACTTAGATGATGTAGTCATCCACAGCACCGACTGGGAAAGCCATTTACCCAAGGTGCAGGCGGTAGTGGATGCCCTGAGGAAAGCCGGACTGACCGCTAACCCAAAGAAGTGCTCCATAGGGTTAGAGGAGACAAAATATCTGGGATATGTAATTGGGCGGGAGTCATCAAACCTCAGGTAACCAAGGTAGAGGCCATTCGTAACTGGCCCCGACCGGTCACCACCAGGCAGGTAAAGTCGTTCCTGGGGATTGTAGGTTACTACATGAGGTTTGTGCCCCACTTTGCCACAATAGCAGCGCCGTTGACAGACCTGTTGAAGGGGCGAAAGTCTGGGAGGGTTAGCTGGAGTGAGAAGGCGGAGGAGGCTTTCGCCGCGTTGAAGTCGGCCCTGTGTGGGTCCCCGGTTTTGGTGACACCCGACTTCAACAAGGAGTTTGTCGTACAGACCGACGCCTCGGAGGTAGGCCTCGGTGCGGTACTGTCTCAGGAGGTCAACGGGAAGAACATCCCGTTGTCTTCCTGAGCCGTAAGCTCAATCCCGCTCGAGTCCAGATATAGTATAGTGGAGAGGGAGTGCCTGGCTATCAAGTGGGCACTCGAATCTCTCCGCTACTACTTGTTAGGGAGGAGGTTCCGTCTGGTGACCGACCATTCCCCCTCAAATGGATGAGTCAGGCCAAGGAGAGGAATGCTCGGGTCACCAGGTGGTTCCTATCTCTTCAGAATTTCAAATTCTCCGTGGAACACAGGGCAGGCCGCTTGCAGGGCAACGCAGATGCCCTGTCCCGCGTCCACTGCCTCACGTGTGTTCACCCCTCAGGGTTGAACAAAGGGGGTGTGTAAGAGGGTAGAAGGTGTTGTTTTTGATAGCAGGTACGTGTCACCGAGGTTGCTGGCCTCGGTGAGGTAAGAGCCGGGTTTTTGGTCTGCAGCAGCTAGTGCTGCTCTGTTAAATAGCATGGCTGCAAAGCCGATCCGGGCCGGCTCTTACTGGGAGCAGCTAAAGAGTAGGGTGGGTGGCTGCTCCCCACGGTCCAGTCCATGTTTTGGGCTGGGTATAAAAGCAGCCAGCAGCTGTGTCTGTGTGTGTGTGATTATCCTGGAGCCTGCAAACAGGGCTGAGGAATTCTCTGTCCTGGAGGAAGGAGCTCAGCAAGGTGGTGTTTCCCTGCGACCTGAAGGTGGAATCGCCTGCGGCTGAGCCGACTGCTAGGTGTGAACCCGCACCTAAACCACCCAAGGTGACTGGACCCTGTGTTGGCCTGTTTTTGTTTTGCCACAGTATTTCCGTTGTGTGTGAACTGTCACCAAGAGACTGTTTTCATTTCTGGTGTGCAAGTGTGAATAAAACACTGTTTGATGCACAATCTGGACTCCTGGTTTTGCCTCCAAACTGCACCCGCACCGCTGTCTACCAGAGCGACTCCCCACAGAGTGTAAAGAGGGAAGGAAAAAAGAAACAGGAACAAAAAGGGTAGAAGGAAAAAAAAGAAGAAAAAGAGAAGGGAAATCCCTACGCAAAATAGACGCTCAGCTGATTTTTAAAAACAGGCCAGAAACCTTTGGAATCTACAAAAATATAACAGTTTTAAAATCTCCAAAGATCAGCACGAGAGCAGAACCAAAAGGGATGCAGGATATTAATACTAAAAAAATTATAAAAAATCCCAAACTATGTTGGAGAAAATATCTGATGAACAACACCAAGGTGGGGTTGATGGAGAGGGTGTAGGATCTACTTAATGCTGACTCTTCCCCTCTGAAAGAAATATTGATGGCAGTTTAAAAAAATGGGGAATCTGGTACAGAGACATCTACTGGTGGTCGAGTACTCGGTCCGAACACATAGCGATACTCGTGCGCTTGGCTGAGCACCCGAGTATAATGGAAGTCAATGGGAGACAACCAGGCACCCCCTGCTTGGATAAGGGGACGATGCCTGGTCCATTGAAAAAGGTCAGAAAGTGACAGGAACACCACCGAAATGGATCTGGAACAGCATGGGGACCATGTCTGGGTGCATCTTGGACTCCAATATCGCTGCTGGGAACCATGTTGTCCCAGTTGTCCGCAACTTTTACAGACCAACAAAATTACACCCAAAATCCCGCCGCCTTAAAAAAAAAAACATTTTTAGAGGTAAAATTATTAGGAAACATTCTTTCGTGTATATTCAATTGTATATACAGTGCAAGTGCTGCCAAAAATTACAAGGAAAAAGCACTCCAATACAGCCTGTGTATCACATAAAGTAGGGCCTCATTCACATGGTGCTACAATTGTTCAGGTACACTGCTACACTCATAAAGCCTATGCACTAAGTGGAAGGGCTGGCAAAAATTACAAGGAACAGGCACTGCAATACATCCTTTATTACACATAAAGGAGGGCAACATACACACCCTTGAAAAATTATCATTGATGGCCTACTGGTGAACCTCAAAAACATTTGGAGCAAGGGCGTGCTGGTTACCGTCTAAAACATTACAGGTGAGGGCCTGCTGCTGAGCTGACCCTGTAAAACATTATAGTTGAGGGTCTGAAGGTGAGCGAACCCCATAAAACATTGCAGTGATGGCCTACATGTGAGCAGACCATATAAAACATTAGAGGAGAGGGCCTGAAGGTGAGCAGACCGTATACAACATTGGAGGTGAGGGCCTGAAGGTGAGCGGACCCTACAAAACATTGCAGTAATGGCCTACAGGTGAGCAGACCGTATAAAACACTGGAGTTGAGGGCCTGAAGGTGAGTTAACCCCATAAAACATTGTAGTGATGGCCTACAGGTGAGTAGACCGTATAAAACATTGGAGGTGAGGGCCTGAAGGTGAACGGACCCTACAATACGCTGGCAGTAGGGCAGGCAAGCAGCTCCAAGGCGAAGAGCGCAAGTTTGCGCCACGTGTCCAGCTTGGACACCCAGTAGTTGTAAGGCACTGAGGGATCATTTAGGATGCTGACATGGTCTGCAATGTATTCCTTCACCATCTTCCAAAACTTTTCCCTCCTTGTAGCACTAGGCCGAGCTTCAGGGTAAGGTTGCTGGCGGGGTGTCATGAAAGTGTCCCATGCCTTGGAAAGTGTTGCCCTGCCTTTGTTGGAACTGCTGTGTGTTCCCCTGCCTCCCTTCCTCAGTTGCCTAAGGAAGTATGGACTCTGGCGGCCGCATTGTCAGATGGAAAATTTTGGAGCAATCTCTCAACAAGTGCCTTCTGGTATTGGTTTTACTCGTCCTCTCCACCACAGGAATGAGAGATGAGAAGTTCTCTTTGTAGTGGGGGTCGAGAAGGCTGAACACCCAGTAATCTGTGTTATCTAAAATGCGTATAACGTGAGGGTCGTGGGAAAGGCCGCATAACATGAAGTCAGCTATGTGTTCCAGAGTACCAACAGGCAAGACGTAAATGTCAACATCAGGATGACTGTCCATACCCTCATCCTCCTGCTCCTCTTCTGTCCAGATGGAATTAAAGTTCCATTGGTACTATACTCGGTAGCAGATGCAAGTGTCTCCAGCTCCTCCTCCTCTTCAAGGCCCAATTCACGCTGAGAAGACAAACTGTGGGTGGTATGGCTATCACCCTGTGTAATGTTCTCCCCCATTTCCTCGTCTGCAACATTCAGTATCGCCACTATCCATCTGTGTGGATTCATCAAAGTTTTTTAAAACCTAAAATAGGTCTGACATCAATGACCACTCCTCGCTTGTGAATAGTGGCAGTTGACTCGAAAGGCGAGGACCATGTTGCAGCTGGTATTCAACAACTTCCCTCTGCTGCTCACAAAGCCTGGCCAACATGTAGAAGAAAGAGTTTCAGCACATGCTCACGTTGAACAACAGGCGGTGAGCTGGAAGCCGCAAGCGCTGCTGCAGCGTTGACAGACTAGCTGAAGTTGTGGACGACTTTCGGAAATGGGCACACAAGCAGCGCACCTTCATTAATAGCTCCTGCAAATTGGGGTAGGCTTTGATAAATCGCTGAACTACTAAGTTTAAGACATGGGATAGGCATGGAATGTCAGGTTGCCGAGCTCCAAAGCCGCCACCAAGTTACGGCCATTGTCAAACACAACCATGCCTGGTTGTAGGTTGAGTGGCGAGAGCCACAGCTCGGTATGGTCCCTTATACCCTGCCACAGCTCTGCGGCAGTGTGCTGTTTGTCCCCTAAGCAGATCAGCCTCAGCATGGCCTGTTGACGCTTACCCACAGCAGTGCTACACTGCTTCCAGCTAGCGACTGACTGCTGACTGCTGCTGGAGGTGGAAATGGAGGAGGAGGCGGAGGAGGAGAGCTGGGGGTTGGAGCCAGTAACATAGTTGCTGGCGAAGACCCTGATGGACGTAGGGCCCGCAATCCTGGGCGTGGGTAGCACCTGTGCCATCCCAGAGTACGAATCACTCCCGGCCTCCACAACATTCACCCAGTGTGCAGTCAGGGAAATGTAGCATCCCTTGGCCACCTGCACTTGTTAATATGTCCGTGGTGAGGTGGACCTTCCCAGTAATTGCGTTGATCAGGGTACGGGTGATGTTCTGGGGCACATGCTGTTGTAAGGCGGGCACAGCACACAGTAAAAAATACTGGCGGCTGGGGACTGCGTACCGAGGGGTGGCCGCCAACATCAGCCTGCAGAAGGCCTCAGTGTCCACAAGCCTAAATGACAACATTTCAAGGGCCAGTAATTTTGAAAGTTGCGCATTTAGTGCTATGGCCTGTGGGTGGGTGGCTATTTGCGCTTGCGTTCAAATGCCTGTGTTATCGACATTTGGAGGCTGCGCAGGGACAGGGAAGTGGATGTTGTTGCTGATGGTTCATGTGAAGGTCCATGTGCAGGGCAAGGGGCATCCGGGCCTCCGCCTTCGACTGGGGATTGGCCAGCAGTGCGTAACACAGGGGAAGAGGAGGCAGTGGTGTTGTCCGCAGTGCCCTATTGTGGACCCAGGCGTTCAGCCCACTTATTAGGGTGCTTGGATGCCATGTGGCGGATCATACTGGTGGTGGTGAGGTTGTTAGTGTTCATGCGCAGGCCTTTTTTGGTATGGCACAGGTTGCAAACTACCACTCTTTTGTCGTCTGAGCTTTCCTAAAAAAAAGCCATACTGTTGAACACCTACCCTTTGGCAAGGTAGATTTACGCATGGAGGTGCTCAGTGTAATGGTTGTGGGCCTGTTTGGTGTTGGCCGACGTCTCCCTTTTGCAAGACCACTGCCTCTTCCATACTGTTGCGGTGCTGCGGATCCCTCCCCCTCACTACTCCTGTCCTTGCTCGGCCCCCTCCTCTTCCACTTCCTCATCCTCCTGACTTGAGCTAACCGCAACCTGAGTGTTTGGCAACTGTGTCTCATCATCATCCTCCTTGTGAACCAATGATTGCCGATCACCACCGTCATCTTCTTGCAACGAAGGCTCAAGAGGTTGGGAATCAGGGCACAATATCTCAGGTCCCTCTTCAAGCTTGCTTGGAGAGAGGGCCAATTCTAATAGTGGCGCTGGAAAGAGCTCCTCGGAATATCTGATTGTGGGATCACTCATGTGGCAAGCCTGTACAAGGTGGGAGGAAGGATGGTGGGAGGAAGGATGATCAGAGTGAGGATTTGGTTGACCAGACTCTTGGCTACAGAGACTGGACCTGGAGGAAGAGAGGGTAGTGCTTAACCGACTGGAAGCATTATCTTCGGCAATCCAACCAACCAACTGTTCGCACTGGTCCGACTTTGACAGTGTAGTACTGCGCCGCCCAGCTAATTTGGACATTAAGCTGTGTACATCTATTTATTTATTTTTTTCGTGTGCATCG
Source organism: Bufotes viridis (assembly GCA_033119425.1). NCBI lineage: Eukaryota > Metazoa > Chordata > Amphibia > Anura > Bufonidae > Bufotes > Bufotes viridis. The sequence goes on from CM065590.1 coordinate 237,521,337, forward strand.
GCAGCAGGCACAGTTTCATTGCGCCCAAGGTCAGAGCCCTTCCTCTGCGTGCACCATCAGCATCAAGCCCACTTCCCTGTCCCTTAGTGCTCGCCTTCTTCATATTAATGGTTTTGTCTGTAGATGTGGCACAGATTGTTTCATTGGCCACTAAACACACAGTTTTCTGATGCAGCACAGTATTGTATGCAAAAAATAACAGATTTTGGCCAGTATACTAGGACCAAAAAAATGGAATTTGTAATATGCACACAGTATTCAGATGTCGTTCAGTATTGGAAGCAAAATATAACAGATTCGGCCAGTAAACTAAGCCCAAGAAAATGGAATTTGTAATATATTCAGATGTATTTCTATATTGGATACAAAGTTGTCCCAAATAAAGTGTATTCTCTGCTGGAATACTGTATATACGGTTGGGGCCTAAACGCACACACAAATGTGCCCAAAACTATTTAACTATGGTCAAAATATAAAACACAATCTGCTGGAGTAATGAATATACCAGTTGCGAATTGAACGCACAAACAGAAATAGGTTAATTTCCCCAGAAAAAATAATTTCTTCCCAACACACTGCTTTATGATGGTGCAGTGTATATCTCACTAGCAGGCACACTGTAGTGAATAAGCCCTTTTGTATAATGTCTGCCCAACACACTGCTTTCTGATGGTGAAGAGGCATGTCCCTGATCAGGGGCGTAACTACCGGGGAAGCAGGGGAAGCGGCTGCTTCGGGGCCCGGGCTGACAAGGGGCCCGGCGCCCGGCAGCACGTGTCCACTCTCCTCTGCTTCCCCTCCCCCGGTAATCAGCTGTTTGGGCGCTGCGCAGCAGCAGGCTATCTGCCGAGAGTGCGCTGCGCTCCATTAGACTGTCCACTGTGACTGTGCCAGCGGGGCCCCCCCCTTTCAGTACAGTTTGGCCTGGGCCCCCCCCCTTTCACAGTTCCCCCTCCCCTCCCCTGGTTAAGTGCGTTATGCAGCATGCCTGTCCTGCAGTGTGGCGCCGCTGATTGCGATCCCAAATCTTCCCATCGTAATTCTATTGCAGCCAAGTTGCAGGGCAGGGAAGGAGCCGGTGCTGTTGAACGGCCTGCAGCCTATCAGAGAGGCTGGCGGCGCGATGATGTCATCGCGCCGCTGAGCTGCAGAAGGCATCAGAACAGCGGACGTGGTGGGTGTAAGTAGCACAGTCACAGTGTGAGTGTGAGTCTGTGACCACATTATTTTTTGGTTTGGCTGCCTGGGGGGGGAATCGGATTAATAATTTGAATGTGCATTAGCTACTGGCACCGGGGGAGAAGCATTGAAGAATGGGGAAAGAATTTGAATTGGGAGGAAATCAATAATTCAGAATAATGGACTATGGGGGGAGCATTGGCTACTGGCAGTCTGGCACATTATGGGGGGTGTTATATGGCTGGGTGGCTACTGGCACATTATGGGGGTTATATGGCTGGGTGGCTACTGGCACATTATAGGGGGTTATATGGCTGGGTGGATACTGGCACATTATAGGGGGTTATATGGCTGGGTGGCTACTGGCACATTATAGGGGGTTATATGGCTGGGTGGCTACTGGCACATTATAGGGGGTTATATGGCTGGGTGGCTACTGGCACATTATAGGGGGTTATATGGCTGGGTGGCTACTGGCACATTATAGGGGGGTTATATGGCTGGGTGGCTACTGGCACATTATAGGGGGTTATATGGCTGGGTGGCTACTGGCACATTATAGGGGGTTATATGGCTGGGTGGCTACTGGCACATTATAAGGGGGTTATATGGCTGGCTACTGGCACATTATAGGGGGCTATATGGCTGGCTACTGGCACATTATAGGGGCTATATGGCTGGCTACTGGCACATTATAGGGGGTTATATGGCTGGCTACTGGCACATTATAGGGTGGGGTTATATGGCTGGCTACTGGCACATTATAGGGTGGGGATAAATGGCTGGCTACTGGCACATTATAGGGGGCTATATGGCTGGCTACTGGCACATTATAGGGGGGGTTATATAGCTGGGCCGGCTACTGGCACATTATAGAGGGACTATGGCTGACATCAGGGAGGCCGGTGAGTTGCACTCTGCGGCGCCCCTAGACCTGTCCCGGGCCCCCGCTTTTAGTTACTGGGCCCGGCCGCCGCTGGCCCACTTACATGCTGGCTGGCTGCAATGCTCCGCCTCCGGCTCCATTGACAGGCCTGCCCAGCGCCTGCCCGGCCCACCACTAACTTAGGGCAGGGCGGCTGCTGGAGCGGGCGGGAGGCATTTTAGTGTGGGCACTGAGCAGGCAGAAGTGGGCACAGAGACAGAGCGGCAGCAGGCAAGAAACAAAAAAAAAGGTACATTTTCATTTAATATTTAAATTTAAACATATTGAATTGGCCAATTGGGGGAAGGAAGGGGCCAGGCCAGGCTGTATATATTACAATAGTAATATATACATAGTATATTACAAAAGATTTTTTTCCCCTGACTTCTAGATTTCATTGCTTGGAGCAGTGCATCGGCAGAACTTGCAGACGAGAAGAGCACGTTTTCACTTGCCATCTTGTTTTTCGAGGTCAGTTTAAATCTGGTGGATACCACATAGTTTTTATTTGTTTTTCTATAATAGTATATTACAAGAGATTTTTTTTTTTTCTAACTTCTAGATTTCATTGCTTGGAGCAGTGCATCGGCAGAACTTGAAGAGGAGAAGAGCACGTTGGTGAAGACTGCAGTCCAGTGAGAAAGATCCCAACAAGGGTGAGTACGGCTGGCTTCAGTGCTGTGGACCCGAGTGTCTCTTTCTCAGCCTCTATATCTTAGATTAGAGGAGGAGAAGGATGGACTTCCGTGGCATCCGGCACTGGCCGCCAAGAGAATCTCCTTAAAGGCTTTGTCTATTTTTTTATTTTTTTTCTATTCATGACCTATTCAGGTTGATTGGGGGGGGGGGGGCGACTCCTGACACCCTCGTCAATCAGTTGTTTAAAGAGAAGGCAGCTCTCATACAAGCACTGCCTTCTCCTCATTTTTCACCTGCTTACTGACTGCAGTGAACAGTAGTGTAATTGCAAGTATGGCATTTGCATTCACTTCTATAGGACATTACCCTACTACTCGGACAGGAAGGAGCTGTCCAGTAAAGTGAATACAGTTGCGAGGTTAAGCAGGCAAACAATGAGGAGAAGGCAGTGCTTGTATGAGCGATGCATTCTCTTGAAACAGTAGATGGGCGGGGGGTTGGGGGCTGGTGTAGGACCCATGCTGATTTGATATTGATGACCTATCTTGAGAATGGGTCATCAATAGAAAAAAAAACTGAAAACCCCTTGAAGGAAATCATCAGCTTTTGTGAAACTGATCCAGATAGGACATCAACATTATAGCTCATGAGCACAATAGAATTTTTATCCTATGTCCAATAGTTTTTTTTATAGGCCTGTATGTATAACCTTTTACTACAATGGGCTTTTTACTACCAAATAACGGTGACAACTTTATCTCGCTGTGATTTTGCAGTAAAAAAGATCACAGGGAGGCACGGAGCATTATCATCATGTTCATGCTTCGTCCAGAGTGCGGCTTGGCACTCCTTCACGCAGCAGATTCCACTTATGGGATCCGCTCCTGTGAAAGAGCCCAGCTGCATGTGGACACCAGAATCCTCCTTTCTTGTCACCTGATTGTGCTGTGTTATTAGCTCCCCAGAAATAATGTTGCTGTATGAGGATGAGCAATAGAAATGGCAATTGCTCCTGCCCATACTGTGGAGGGGGTCGCTGTCTGTTAGTGCTGCACTTTGTCTCCATTAATGAGCAACGGTTGTTGTTTCACAATAATCAAGTAATGTCTCTGGCTGTTACTGACCATAACAGGATGTTATGTTCATTAACTTTTAGGCTACTTTCAGACTAGCACTTGTGTCCGTTCAGAATGCATCGGTTTTGCTTCATATCGCCTCCATTCTGTTCTGGGGACGGACGCCAGAACGCTGCTTGCAGGGTTTTGTTGTCCGTCCAGCGATGCAGAGCCAAACGGATCTGTCCTGACTTACCATGTAAGTCAATGGAGATGGATCAGTTTGCATTGGCACACTATGGTGCATTTGCAAACGGGTTAGTTTCCCATTGACTTTCAATGGGGGTCAGATCCGTTCTGAATAGATTAATTTGTATGTTCAGTGTGGATCCGTCCGGACGTAGATCTGAAAGTAGCCTTACTTGTACTTGGCTGTTGCAAACAAATCATAGAATGTTAGTGATGTATGTTATCTGAGAAGAACAATGCCTCTCCCGTTATCAGAGCCTTTACTGTTACCATCTCCCCTAGCAAGAATTTATGATAGAAATCTGCTTTTCTCAGTGTTGTAAACACAATAGACAATGAGGTCAGATTACAAATTGCAGGCCTGTAGAGGGGATGGGGGTGAGTGAGTCACACGCTTATTTGATTAAGGAGGAGTGGAAGATATAGCGTAGTGCAGAGAAGTAACTGGTGATAAATGCCATATATAAGACAATAGTCTGATACAGTGTTGTTCTTAATATTTACGTAAATAATAGCATATTCTAGGACAGGGATCAGCAACCTCCGCCACTACAGCTGTTCTGAAACCACAACTCCAAAAATCCTACTTTCACTTTTGTGGCAGTTAAAAGAACAGGCAAGTAAGCTTGCATGCTGGGAGTTGTAGTTTCATGGCAGCTGGATTGTGGAAGGTTATCATCCCTGTTCTAGAAAGTTGTCTGATAACTTACATAGAGTTTAAATGTACATGTAAGAATATGTAGGGAGTGTTACTTAAGTTGTGTTGGTGGCATTTAGCTTAAAGATCTCATGTAATATTTTTACAGAAAGGTTCCAAAAGCCACATAATTCCCTTGATATGTCAACTTATCAGCATATGAGCGGCGCTCAGAAGCGTAAAAAAAAGAGGGAAGAGGAACTGAAGAGTCAAAAAATGCCTAAAATTAGTACCTACTTTTCTGCTCCTAAATCTATGGGTGAAAGCTCTAGTGCCCCTGCTAACATAGAATCAGTTGCAGAGAAGACGGCATTGGAACCCGTTGATGTTAATGTAGCAGGATCCCAGGTAGAGGAAGGTGCTGCCCAGTCCAGCACATCTTCTGCCCCTACTGACATAAAATCAGCTGCAGAGACGACTACTTTAGCACATGCTGATGTCACTGGTGCCCAAATAGAGGGGGATGTTCAGTCCAGCCTGTCTTCTTTTGAAGAATGTGATGTACTAGAAGAAGGTAACATCATGGGACAGTGAATATGCTCGGGATATCACCTTTGTAGAAGACCCTTCCGAAGAGCAGCCAGCTCATACTGTTACCAGTGAGGCTGCAAGTTCTTCTGCGAGCACCATTTTAGATGCAGCTGTTTGTGAGAAGTATGTCACAGATAGGGCTAATTATCCTGTGACTATTTCTGACCCTAAAGTCAAGAGATTCATTATCTCACATGGCCCTTGCAGACCTCCCGGTCCTTTTCCTCGAGATAATGACAGTGGCAAAAGATGTTTTTCTTCCAAATACTATAACAGAATTACCCAAACAGGACTTAAACTACCTGTCACATGGCAATGCTATTCCCCGAAGCTCAATGCTGTGTATTGTGAGCCATGCTGGTTGTTTGGCGATCGAAAAAAGCAGGGTCTTGAACCAGCATGGGCCAAGGGTATTGATAAGTGGAAAAACTTGACTAAAAAAATTCAAACTCATGAGAACTCCAACTCCCACATTGACGCCTGTATGGTATATGATCAGTGGAGAAAAAAGGGCACTATTGATGAGGAACACGAAAAACAAATAATTCAGCAAAAAAACTTTTGGAGGCAAGTTCTGCAAAGAATTGTGAACGTGACATTAACCATGTCAATGGCTAATCTACCATTCCGTGGTCATCGGGAGCGCTTAGGTGAGCTTAATAATGGGAATTTTCTGTGTATAGTTGAACTTTTAGCAGAGTACGATCCCATTCTAAAAGAGCTAATTCAAATGCACAATAAAATAAAATATCTGAGCCCCCAAATCCAAAATGAGATAATCCAAATTCTCTCAGAACAAGTACAGAAGGAAATAGTGTCTGAAATTAAACAAGCACAATTCTACTCTGTAATCATGGATACCACACAAGATATCGCAAAAGTTGATCAGCTAAGCCAGGTTTTCCGGTATGTTTCTGTTGGTAGAGATGAGAACACCAGAGCAACCAGTGTGAAAATTCACAAAGTTTTTTTGGGATTTCATGCTGTAAAAGATCAGAGTGCTGCAGGCATAGAAAATGATATCATAGCCTGCATAGAGAGCAAAGGGCTAACATTACACAAGTGTCGTGGCCAGGGGTACGATGGAGCAGCAACAATGAATGGTATATACTCAGGAGTGCAGGCACGAATTTTAGAAAAAGAGCCCAATGCTCTTTATGTGCACTGTGCAGCACACAACCTCAATCTTGTGTTGCAAGATGCAATGGCGAACATCAAAGAGATTTCAAATTTCTATGATGTTGTGCAGATCATATACACATTTTTTGCTGACAGTATTAGACGGTGGGATATACTTTGCTCAATCACAACTGAATCCAGTGTGACATTGAAGAAGCTGTGCCCTACTCGTTGGTCATCACGCTACGAATCCTTGCTTGCCTTACGTTTCCGTTTTCGGGATGTGATGCAAGCACTGGCAAAAATAATTCTTATTTCAACCAAAAATAAAGAAAGAGAAGAGGCAGCACTGATAAAAAAAAATGGAGTCTTATGAGTTCATATTTTTGGTAGTTGTCCAGACAAAAATTCTGGAAATTGTTAATGCAGTTTCGAAAGTTCTGCAAGCTAAAAACATGGACTTGTCTAAAGCATCCACTTTAATAAAAAATGTTGCAGACACTCTGGTCCAATTCCGGAATCAGTTTCAGGAAGCTAAACAAACAGCGGCATCCCTTGCACAACAATGCGGCATTGCGCCTGAATTTCAAAAGAAGCAAATCCCCAAAGTCAAACGCCATTTTGATGAACTGGCAGTAGACGAGAGATTAAACAATGCAGAACAACATTTTAAAGTTACTGTTTTTTACCCCTGTTTAGATGTAATAACATCTCAGCTGCTAAACAGGTTTAAGGGAATAGATCAGGTTCTTGGCCGTTTCAATATTATTCAGCCCATGATGTTATCGTCTGCATCTGATGATGAGCTCTTTAATGCTGCTTCAAATCTGCAACAAATCTACCAGGAAGATTTAACAAGCACTTTTCCTGGCCAGCTCCTAAGTTTTAGATCTGTATTGAAAGAAGAAATCCTTAAGGCATCCTCTGTCAGTGACCTCGCTCATCTCCTGTTAGTCGACAACAGTGCACTGTCATCCACACTTCCAGATGTGTGCGTAGCCTTGCTACTATTCTTAACGCTGCCTGTGACAGTAGCAAGTGCTGAAAGATCATTTTCTAAGCTAAGATTAATAAAAATCTACTTGAGGAGTATTATGTCTGAACAGAGGCTTTCTGGACTTTTATTACTGAGCATTGAAAATGAGAGAGCTAGGAAACTGGATATAGACAACATTGTGGACACATTTGCAGAACTGAAGGCACGCCGTCGTATGTTGTAAGAAATGGTCTTCTGTGTAAGTGTAAAGTTGTTTGGAAGGTTTGAAGTTTCAGCAGTTGACCGTTTCCTGCTAAACTAACCCAAAAGTTTTACGGTTTTAGTGGAATTGTATATATATTCAATTTAAAGTAACACTCTGGATAGAGTGTCACTTTTTCTACTGTGAGGATTGAATAGATACTGTGATACCTCTCAAATGATTATTCAGGGAAGTGGTGATAATAGTAAAAAGGTCAATATGCATAATGTATCAAGGAATGTGGTTTGGATAAAGGGGTGTTCTTCTAATTGAGTTTGTCTTTTGGAGAGGTTTCACTATATATTCAATTCTTACCTCTGTAAAGCTGACCATACACATTTTGATCTGTCTGGTTTCACAGGCAGCTTGGTCTATAGTGGTTGCGGTTGTTCAAACTTCCATAACTGTTCAATGAAACAGGTCCAGAAATTTAATTTAATGGAATCTTCTTTCAAAGAAAGAGCTTTTCACAGCCACCAGATGATATTGGTATTAAACAGTTGTTTTCTACCATTAGTCTCCTAAAACTATTGGTCATTGTTAAATTTCACCCAACAAAACTTGTCAATTTTGTTCAAGTGTACAAAATATGTATGGTCACCTTTGGATTCTATTACCTGCCCAAATGTTTGACCATTTTTAGGGTCAGTGTTATGGACAGTGTTTTTAACACAAACTAAATGCTGGTTTCTTTTCTCTAGGTTGCAGCACCATTGACTTTGGTTTCAAGTTCTGTTTATGTTAATGTAAGTTTTACATACATTGTTGGAACCAATCCTACTGTAATTTCTATATGTAGAAAAAATATCATTGTAGATGCATATGGATGACTTATATTTCCTCTTTTTTTGTGTCCCTAGATTGCTTTGTTGCACGTTTACCGTTGAAATACCGTTGTGAATGACAGAGAAGAGATGGTCCTCTCCTGGTTCTTTTGATTTCTGGTATTTTTTTTTGGAGTATATGTGTATAGAATTTAGTTCATTTAAAAATGTCTGTAACTATTGTGAGAATAACTTTTTTTTTTGTTATTTTGGTTGTAGTTATGTTTTTTGTGTTGGAACAATCAAGCTAGAAGAGATGGGGTAATGGAGACAAGAAACTTCTGATTTCATTTGTCATGTTTCAGGTAAGTTTTTTTAATAAATGATTTAATAAAACAGACATGTGAGGTGTGGTGATGGGTCCTATTTCACAAGGGGTTACAAGAAAAGAAAGGGGGGGGGGGGAATGTAAAGTTCCACAAAGGCAGTGATACAATTCTCTATCTGGGATCATCAACCTTTGGCACTCCAGCAGTTCCTAAACTGTTATACCCAGGATGCTTACTTCACTTCTATAGGAGTTACAAGAACAGCTTAGCTAGTGTGCATGGTGGGAGTTGTAGTTTCTCTGCAGCTGGAGTGCCAAAAGTTGATGATCCCTGCTCAATATAATGGAACATACATACATACATACATAATTACTATATTCATGTATTATGTATATTTACAATTATATTTATCTAAACAGAGAGAATTTCCAGGAATTGAAATGCTGTGGCTGAGAAGGTTCTTCTAAAGTCCAAAGCCTATCAAGATATTTTTCTCTTTTTAATGGAATCTGTAACTGTAAAAGTGTAATCGTCTTGGAAAGGTCAACTATTTTTGTTCCAAGCAATAAAGAGTTTTCAGTATTTGAATCTTTTCTTTACCTCTTGACTAGCCACAGGAGTGTGGGGGTTGCATGGGCGGAGGGTTAAGAATTGGCCAACAGTATTATACAATGACACTACATGACAGTGTGTGATATATAAGATCTCAAGATCGTGACTTGCGCCGGGGGGGGGGGGGGGGGCATAACAAAATTTGCTGTGGGGCCCAGTCATTTCTAGCTACGCCCCTGCAACTTACTGTATGTTGGTGAAACCACCACAGAATTTAAGACACGTTTGAATTATCATCGTTACACTATTAGAAAAGAACGTAAAGATTTACCTGTTTCGAGACACTTTCTGGAGCTTGGTCATAGTGAGGGGGACGTGAAATGGATGCTGGTGGACCATGTCCCATTGGCGCGACGAGGTGGGGACCGGGTCCAATCCCTAAAAAAGAAAGAGATGCAATGGATTATGAAATTAAATACATTACAGCCAAATGGCTTAAATGTAGATTTTAGACCTTGGATTTGTTAAACTGTAACTAATGATGTCCATCAAATGTTCTTTCCATCTCTATTATTGTGTGTAGTTGTTGATACAACTGTGATAACATTACTATATTCACTTTGAATTTTTTCCTTTCTCATAGAACAAGATTTTATATGAAACCATGAGTCTTCTGTATATACGGGAATCTGGAATATATGATGCAGAGTTGTTTCCTTTAAATATGTTGGCACATTGACTCATTCCCCCCTTTTTTTGGTCATGAGATGATCGCAATACTATGTGAAGTATAATTATTATTACATGTTACCTAGAATAACTTTAATCATTTTTATATAAAAGGAATTATAGTTGTGTTTAGTTCCACGTTAGGGGATATGTGCTGCACATCCTGAATGGGCCGGTATTCTGGACACATTCGGGTAGTGACAACCATTTCCAGCCCATGATGTCCACTTTGGTGAAATAATGATCTGGTTCCGACCCTGTGGAACTAGCACACATTTACTTTGGTACTTTTTTACTTCATTTCAATCTTTGCATTCTTTTGAGCTTACGATTTATTATGAATATGTTGCGATCTTTTTATGACCACATTTATATGAGCCTTCTTTTTCACACGTTATTTATGCGACCGAGACTACTAAAATATGGCTGTGCGCCTAAGTCAAATAATGATATACCCTAAAATGGCGCCGCCGGTCGCACATGCTGGTTGCGTTCCACATACAGGATGTACGCACACAGTTGCGCTTCACCGACAGGAAATGCGTACTATCGCGTCATTGTGTGATCTGTTGCGATTGCGCAACGTAAATCAACGCATGCGCACAAATCTTTACTCCACGCCAATGCATCATGTATACCTAAAGACCCGTTCAGACTTTAGCAATTGCTTTTAATTATGTTTTTAAAACACTTTCACCTGTGATTGAATATGCACTTCAGGTAAATGTACTAGTGTGTCTTTTAAGATTGGATATATTATATATGGTACACTATATGTTCTTTTATGACATATGACACATTCACTTTGGATTTTTTTATATGAATTTGTAAAACAATTTTTCACATATTTCACTTAATTATGTTTTTTATTGATTGCACTGTGAGCATACTTTGTTTAATTATGTAATTAACACACCCCTATAAATATTTGTAACACAGCATTTGTTGTATCACTGGCTTGAGGACGGTTTCATTGGGAAAACCGAAACGTTGCCCTTGGTGAAATAAAGACACAGAACACAGAAGGTGGTGCCATGGATTTTGTTTCTTTTATATATATATTGTGACACAGTGAGAGGTTTGGTGGTAAAAAACAGGTATTTTCCTCTCAGCCTGTGCTGCTGGGTTGATTGCAGCCAGGTGAGGGCAAATACTGGACCGGATTTTAGGTGCCGGTCCGGGTTTTTTTGGGTTAATACCTAGCTGCCTTTAAAAGACAGCTGGGTTTATGCAAAGCTCTCTCTCTCTGTGTGGGATCTGAGCCCTGTGCTGGGCTGAAAAGCTGTGACCTGTGTGTCAGGAGAGCAGGCCATGTAAAGACGGTCAGTGGACTTTTTGTGTTGCCGAGCATTCAGCCAGGTGTGAACTGACACCTAGGATTTGAGAAGATTTAACCTGGAAACTGCTGGGTTTCCGTGGAGCTCTCAGGGCTGGAAGCAAGAGCTTACAAAGAGGCGTGCAGTCTGCCTGGAAGCCTGATTTTGGACTTTCCTGCGGCTGGGCTGACAGCCGGGTGTGAACACGCACCTAAACCACACAGGTGAATTTGATTCAGTCTTGGACTTTTGTTTTGCCTCAAGTTTTTGCTATGTGTGTGAAGTAACACTAAGTGACTGTTTTGAGTCTTGTTTGTGCAAGTGTGAAATAAAACACTGTTTGCTGCACTACCTGGACTCTCTTTGCCTCTATACTGCACCCGCACCGCTGTCTACCAGAGCAACTCCCACATATATATATATATATATATATATATATATTGTTTTGACTATTCTTTATTCTTCCTTTAAATATATTTAATAGAAATATTTAAAGAAGTGTAAAATATTTGTTTTGTCTTTCATTATTTACCATATTTTGCACAGCTGTTAGCAAACAGGGTCCTTGTGACTTTAGGACATTGCCTGAAATTGACCAAAATATTCATGTTGACATGTGATCCTTTATACAAGATTACACAGGAAAATGAAGATATTTCAATTTCAGGGTAGCTCTTGGCAAAACAATTAGCCAGTTTAGTAAGGAATGGTGGAAGTGGAATTTAAGCACAGCATGGCGTCTATGTAAAGTCACAAAACATGTCATTTGTCAATATCATTTTCTTCTTAATGACTTCTCGCAATCCTTTATCAGCCTCAGGCAGAACTAGTAGTTAAAGTAATTATGTGCCCTCCTGGTGTCAAACAACCTCCCCCTTTCCAGAATGTAAATTTTAATTTGAATTCCGCTTTTAGTAGGGCTAAAAATACTCCTTATCCTTTTACCTTGATATGGTGTGATTACCTGTTTTATTTAAAATAAAAATAAAGCAAAAAATAGGTTTTAATTTTTGTTTAGCATTTTATTTGTTTTGCCTTTTACTATATGAATTTAAATTGTGCAAAGGACATGAGGGGATGGATGTGTTTTATTTCTGTATAAACTTAAGAATAACAATAACAATAACAACAACAATAAGAATATTAATATGAATTAAAATGACGGTATGAATTGATATACTTTGTCATACAAAAGTCACCAATGACCTGCTAACTGCCAAAACCAAATGTCATTACTCTGTCCTCCTCCTCCTTGACCTATCCTCTGCCTTTGACACAGTTGACCACTCCTTTCTGCTACAATCTCTTGGTGTCATGGACTTTGCCCTCTCCTGGATCACATTATATCTTACAGACTGGACATTTAGTGTCTCCCATGCACACAGCACCTCCTCTCCACGTCCCCTCTGTGTCAGTGTCCATCAAAGTTCCTGTCCCATGGCTTTCAGTATCACTTCTATTCTAACCACATACAAATTTCTATGCTAACCATATTCTCCATATATCACCAAACTACTATCTAGAATCCCACAATCCCTATCCTCCATAGCCTACTTCTTCTCACACTTTCTAAAACCTAACACGGATAAAACAGAATTGATCACCGCCCCCCCCCCCCCATCTCACTTAGCCCCTTCTTCAAACCTTTGTATCACAGTCAAAGGCTGCACACTCTCCCCGGTCAACCAAGTCTTCTGCCTTGAAGTGACCTTTGATTCTGCTCTGTCTTTTAAACCACACAACTAAGCCTTTTCCACCATCTGCCACCTCCAAATCAAAAATATCTCTCGGATCCACATATTCCTCACAATCCAGAGTGCGCAAAAATGTTTGTAACTCAAACATGCCCTCATGCCCTGTGCCCTCATCACCTCCCGTCTAGACTACTGTAACATCCTCCTCTGTAGTTTCCCATCTACCACTCTCATACCCCTCCAATTTCTCCACAACTCTGCCGCCGACTAATCCACCTCTCCGCCCATTACTCTCCTGTCTCTTCTCTATGCCAATCCTTTCACTGGCTGCCTGTTGCCCAGAGAATCCAGTACAAAAAATTTACTATGACATAAACCATCCACAACCTGTCCCCTTCATAGATCTGCGACCTGATATCTTGATACCTTCCAACATGCAATCTCCGATCCTCAGAAGACTTTCTTCTCTACTCTCCTCTTATTACCTCTTCCCACTCTTGAATTTTCTACCGCAACATATCAGATGCTCACCTACCGTGGAAACCTTAAAAAGAAACCTGAAAACCCAAGCCTACAGTGTACAGTAACCCTGTTGCCACTATACCACCATGACCAGATTTATCCTCACCCACTGTATCCTTCTCCCATCTTTTGTAGATTGTAAAAGTTTGTAACATGTCTTGTTCATGCTTATTGTACTTTTTTTTTTTTTATTATGTATGCATACCCCTTATTATATGTACAGTGCCATGAAATTAATGTTTTTTTTAACAATAAATAATAATAATCTTAGAAGATCCAGAACTGTCAAGGCCATGCAAGCTTCAGAAAGCAAGGTATTTATTTGTGTATGACATAGATAATTTGCTGCTGTGGAAAGGATTATTGCCTCCTGCACCTACCACATTTTGAGATGGACTGGCCATCTGTATCTTTAAATCTGCGCCCTTCAGTCCAAGAATTTGCAGAAAAGGTTAACAAGTAAAGAATTGTATACCTATTGTTATTTTAGGTTGTACTGGAAAGTGTCTTTAAAGCGAGAGACCCGCAGTACTGCAACCTCTATCATTTTTGCTTCCTATACACTGCTATTGGGAGAAGGATAGAGGATAGATCATCAGTTTAAAAGAACTGCAGAACCTCTATAATGATGGTTCAAATCCCTTACTAGATTAATAAAGAGACATGGAGAATTCTTTCACATATTTACCTAACCAGATCAAGATGTTTAAAATACGAGCAAAATTTTGTATATTAGAGGACATTTTTTTAATGTCCTGTATATAATAATGTATAATATAACTTGGTAATCAGGTAATTTTTAGTTTATTAAATAAAGTCTGATGTGGTCTTACTGATGAGGTTTCACTATCTAAACAATTCAGGTTCGCCAAGTTTTTTGAAAAAATTTGGTTAGATTCGAATTTCGTAAAAAAATTGCTATTTCCTGGCTGCAGAGAACCTATATAGTGGTGTAGAACACTGTGCTTTGCAGTAACACACATAGGGAGTCTGCTGTGGTAGTAAAATAATATTGTGAGTGAGTATGACATGCAGATGACAGGTGCGCTCTTAGAATAACTGCACATTTGACTTATTTGGGCAGTCATAGGGCCAAAACTGACCAAATAACGTAAGTATGAACTCAGCCTTACAGGTCGATGTTAGCGCCAAGAAGAAGCACACTTCTTCTACACCGTTGGTAGCTGATTCCACATAGATGTCTACAGAACCTATTAAACGCTTATACAAGTAGAGCCCCCTGACAGAGTTGAGAGGGTGTCAGCAGTAAGTTTGTGTTGATGTCACTTAGTGGCGTAAGTAGAGTTGTATGTGTCCCTGGGCAAACTTTGAATTAGTCCCGTCCCCCCCGCCTCCGCACCCTCTGCAACCGCGATTGTCATGCCCCTGCTCTCATCACTACAGCAAAACAGGGTAATACAGCCCCACATACCTTTTACATTCAGTGATGTCTCCTTTGATATAGATGTGACTCTTTCCTCATCTTCTCCTTTCAGACCTTAAGACCAGACCACCATTTCTCAGCCATTTCTCAGTTGTGCGATTTCACAAAATAAAAAAAAATCTTAGATTACTACTTTTCCATCATCCTCCAATCTTTTGGACGAATCATCCTACTACCCCCAATACTGTGCCACTGTGCTCCCCAATACTATACTGCAGAAACAGATTAACCCCCTGATATCACTAGTACCACACAGAAACTCACATATAAAATACTCATTCTTTGTGGCCTCAGTAGAAGCCCCCATAGTGCCCCCAATAATGTGCCAGTAAGAAGTGTGCCCATAGTACCCCCCAATCATGTGCCAGTAACAAGTGCCTCTCCATGTCCCCAAATCATATTCCAGTAACAAGTGCCTCTAAATGCCCACCCCAAATCATATGCTAGTAACAAGTGCCTCTCCATGCCCCCCCAAATCATGTGCCAGTAACAAGTGCCTCTCCATGCCCGCCCCCATCATGTGCCAGTAACAAGTGCCTCTCCATGCCCGCCCCCATCATGTGCCAGTAACAAGTGCCTCTCCATGCCCCCCAATCATGTGCCAGTAACAAGTGCCTCTCCATGCCCCCATGTGCCAGTAACAAGTGCCTTTCCATGCCCCCCATGTGCTAGTAACAAGTGCCTCTCCATGGCCCCCCCAATCATGTGCCAGAAACAAGTGCCTCAACCCCCCAATCATGTGCCAGTAACAAGTGCCTCTCCATGCCCCCCATGTGCCAGTAACAAGTGCCTCTCCATGCCCCCCATCATGTGCCAGTAATGAGTGCCTCTCCCCCAATCATGTGCCAGTAACAAGTGCCTATCCATGCCCCCTCAAATCATGTGCCAATAACAAGTGCCTCTCCATGCCCCCCGATATGTACCAGTAACAAGTGCCTATCCTACTCAATCATGTGAAAGTAACAAGTGCCTCACCCCCAATAATGTTCCAGTAACAAATACCTCTCCATGCCCCCCCCATGTTCCAGTAAAAAGTGCCTCTCCATGAACCCCATGTGCCAGTAACAAGTCCCTCTCCATGCCCCCCGTCATGTGCCAGTAACAAGTGCCTCTTCCCCCCAATCATGTACCAGTAACAAGTGCCTCTCTATGCCCCCCATGTGCCAGTAACAAGAGCGTTTCCATGCCCCCATTTGCCAGTACAAGTGCCTCTCCATGTCCCCATCATGTGCCAGTAACAAGTGCCTCTCTATGCCCCCCCATCATGTGTCAGTAAGTGCCTCTCCTTAAAAAATAAATAAACACTTAAAATTACCTCCATGGCAGCGATGCGATGCAGGCCTCTTCCCCCCTGTGTCCCGTGCTGTACGGCTCAGGCGGCATATATAGTGTAATCGCACAGCCTGCACCAGCCTATCAGAGAAACATGGAAGTGAGATGCCTCCCTCCCCTGCCCGGCCACAGAACCGCCATCTGTATTGCTGTCCTGAGAACAGCGATACAGATCACTATGGAGATGAGCACTTCCACAATGAAAGCGCTCATCTCCCTGTGCCCTGCCGCACATTATTGCGGTAGGGCTGCGGGCCCCCTTAAATGCAGGGCCTGGTCGCAGTCGTACACGCTGCAACCGTGGTCGTTATGCCCCTGACGTTACTGATTATTTTGCCCTTCCTCTGATCCGTCAATAAAATAACCCCCAAAAAACGGATCCTGTCTGTTGAGTATCCGCCATCACTTGATCAGCATTTGGTCAGTAATTAGTGATGAGTGAGCACCAAAGTGTTCGGGTGTTCGGGTACTCGGTCCGAACACATAGCGATATTCGTGCACTCGGCCGAGCACCCGAGTATAATGAAAGTCAATAGGAGACAACCAGGCACCCCCTGCTCGGATGAGGGGAGGGTGCCTGGTCCATTGGAAAAGGTCAGAAAGTGACAGAAACACCACTGAAATGGATCTTTGACAGCATGGGGACCATTTCTGGGTGCATCTTGGACTCCAATGTCGCTGCTGGGAACCATATTGTCCCAGTTGTCTGCCACTTTTACATAGTGACAAAATCCCGGCCAAAATCCCGCCCCCTCAAAAAAAGACATTTTTACAGGTAAAATTGTTAGGAAACATTCTTTCCTGTATATTCATGGTGGTACAATTTTTCAGGTACACTGCTGCACTCATAAAGCCTATGGACTAAGTGAAAGGGCTGGCCAAAATTACAATGAATCGGCACTCCAATACACCCTTTATTACACATAAAGCAGGGCATCATACACACCCTTCCAAAATTATGGTTGATGGCCTGCTGGTGACCCTCAAAAACATTTGGAGCAAGGGCCTGCTGTTTACCCTCTAAAACAGGGCCTGAAGGTGGGCGGACCCTATAAAAAATTGTAGTGAGGGCCTGAAGGTGAGCGAACCCCATAAAACATTTCAGTGATGGCCTACAGATGAGCAGACTGTATAAAACATAAGAGGTGAGGGCCTGAAGCCGAGCGAACCCCATAAAACATTGCAGTGATGGCCTACAGGTGATCAGACCATATAACGCATTGGAGATGAGGGCCTGAAGCCTAGCGAACCCCATAAAACATTGCAGTGATATGCTACAGGTGAACAGACCTTATAAAGCATTGGAGGTGAGGGCCTGAAGCCTAGAGAAACCCATAAAACATTGCAGTGATGGGCTACAGGTGAGCAGATTGTATATAGCATTGGAGGTGAGGCCTGAGGCCGAGCGAACCCTACAAAATATTGCAGTGAGGGCATATATATTCTATATAGAAGAGGAGGCGGAGAAGACCACGGATGAGAAAACAAGATTCAAACATATACCCTTTTTTGCGGTGAAAAGGGTGCCTCTTAATCTTGTGGATTGAGTACATTATAAAGCATACTTTTAAATTTCCTTTTTGTTCCTCATAAGCTCAGCTTTCCTCTGGTAGAGTGGAGAATTCAGGGGCAATCCAGGCCTTGTTCATTTTGATCTGAGTCAACCTGTCAGAATTTCCAGTGGACAAGCGGATACACTTATCTGTTATAATGCCAACAGTAGCACTAAATACACACTCAGACAATACGCTGGCGGCAGATCAGGCCAGCAGCTCCAAGGCGTAGAGCGCAAGTTCGTGCCACCCAGCTTGGACACCCAGTAGTTGTAAGGCACTGAGGGATCATTTAGGACGCTGACATGGTCTGCAATGTATTCCTTCAAAAACTTTTCCCATCTTCCAAAAATTTTGCCTCCTTGTAGCACTAGGCCGCGATTCAGGCTGAGGTTGCTGGCGGGGTGTAATGAAAGTGTCCCATGCCTTGGAAAGTGTTGCCCTGCCTTTGTTGGAACTACTGTGTGTTCCTTTTGTCTCCCTTCCTCGGCTGCCTAAGGAAGTACGTACTCTGGCGGCCGCATTGTCAAATGGAAAATTTTGGAGCAATATGTCAACAAGTACCTTCTGGTATTGCATGGTTTTACTCATCCTCTCCACCACTGGAATCAGAGATAAGAAGTTCTCTTTGTAGTGGGGGTCAAAAAGGGTGAACACCCAGTAATCTGTGTAAACTAAAATGTGTATAAAGTGAGGGTCGCGGGAAAGTCAGCCTAACATGAAGTCAGCCATGTGTGTCAGAGTACCAATGGGTAAGATGTCGATGTCAACTTCAGGATGACTTTCCATACCCTCATCCTCCTCCTCCTCTTCTACGCATCCACGCTAAACAGATGGAACTAAAGTTCCATGGGTACTAGCCTCTGTAGCGGAGTAAAGTGTCTCCGGCTCCTCCTCCTCTTCATGGTCAAATTCCAGCTGAGAAGACGAACTGGGGGAGGTCTGACTATCACCCAGTGCCATCTCCTCCCCCATTACCTTGTCTGCCACATTCAAAGCATCTTTCTTAATTGTGAGCAGCGATCGTTTGAGTAGACACAGCAGTGGGATGGTTACACTGATAATAGCGTTATCGCCAATAACCATCTTTGTGGATTCATCAAAGTTTTTTAAAACCTCACATAGGTCTGACATCAATGCCTACTCCTCGCTTGTGAATAGTGGCAGTTGACTGGAAAGGCGACGACCATGACGCAGCTGGCATTCCACAACTGCCCTCTGCTTACAAAGCCTGGCCAACATGTAGAACGTAGAGTTCAAACGCGTGCTCACGTTGCACAACAGTCGGTGAGCTGAAAGCCGCAAGCGCTGCTGCAGCATTGACAGACCGGCTGAAGACCGGCTGAAGCGGAAATTGGCACACAAGCGGCGCGCCTTCACTAGTAGCTGCTGCAAATTGGGGTAGATTTTGATAAACTGCTGAACTACTAAGTTTAAATCGTGGGCTAGGCATGGAATGTGTGTCAGGTTGCTGAGCTCCAAATCCGCCACCAAGTTACGGCCATAGTCAGACACAACCATGGGTCTTTCTAGGTTTAGTGACGAGAGCCACAGCTCAGTATGGTCCCTAATACCCTGCCACAGCTCTGCGGCGGTGTGCTGTTTGTCTCCTAAGCAGATCAGCTTCAGCATGGCCTGTTGAGGCTTACCCACAGCAGTGCTACTCTGCTTCCAGCTAGCAACTGATGGATAACTGCTGTTGGAGGTGGAAATGAAGGAGGAGGCAGTGGAGGAGGAGAAGTGGGGGTTGGAGACAGTAACATAGCTGCTGGCGGAGACCCTGATGGACGTAGGGCCCGCAATTCTGGGCGTGGGTAGCACCTGTGCTGTCCCAGGGTCCGACTCACTCCCGGCTTCCACAACATTTACACAGTGTGCGGTCAGGGAAATGTAGCGTCCTTGGCCACCAGCACTTGTCTATGTATCCGTGGTGAGGTGGACCTTCCCAGTAAGTGCGTTGGTCAGGGCACGGATGATGTTCTGGGACACATGCTGGTGTAAGGCGGGCACGGCACACCGTGAAAAATAGTGGCGGCTGGGGAATGCGTACCGAGGGACAGCCGCCGACATCAGGCTGCAGAAGGCCGCAGTGTCCACAAGCCTAAATGGCAACATTTCAAGGGCCAGTAATTTCGAAAGTTGCGCATTTAGTGCTATGGCCTGTGGGTGGGTATTTGCGTTTGCGTTCAAATGCCTGTGTTATCGACATTTGGGCACTGCGCTGGGACAGGGAAGTGGATGTTGTTGCTGACGGTTCATGTGAAGGTCCAGGTGCAGGGCAAGGGGCATCCGGGCCTGCGCCTTCGACAGGGGATTGGCCAGCAGTGCATAACACAGGGAAAGTGGAGGCAGTGGTGGGAACCTGAGATGCAGAGTGTGGACCCAGGCGTTCAGCCCACTTATTAGGGTGCTTGGATGCCATGTGGCGAATCATGCTGGTGGTGGTGAGGTTGCTATTGTTCATGCCCTGGCTCATTTTGGTACGGCACAGGTTACAGACTACCACTCTTTTGTCATTTGCGCTTTCCTCAAAAAAGCACCATACTGCGGGACACCTACCCATTGGCAAGGTAAATATACACATGAGGGTGCTCGGTGTAACGGTTGCGGGCGCAACACACTGCTTTATGATGGTGCAGTGTATATCTCAGTATCAAGGAACACTGTAGTGAATAAGCCCCTTTTGATAATATCTCCCCAATACACTGCTTAATGATGGTGTACTGTAGATGTCACTAATCGGAAATCTTTCTGTCTTTTAGAAGTTATCAAAGCGATTTTCAAGCCCTGCACCTATCTGTCCCTTCCTGGTGATGTCTGTCCCTGAGGTTGCTTAATTAACTCCCTTCTTAAAAAAAAAAAAAAAGGTGCTGCACTGCTGTCAAACACACACTCTAGCCCTTAAAAGGACTGTTAGGTCTTTCAATAAGGTTTTTGGAGTGAAATCAGTAAGTTTAGAGCAAAACGCTATCTGCCCCTGTCTACTGTCTGCTCTCCTCTGCGACGGACCTCAGCTCCTATATGAAATGGTATCAGGTGTTGCAGACAGCACTGCTTTATGATGGTGCAGTGTATATCTCAGTATCAAGGAACACTGTAGTGAATAAGCCCCTTTTGATAATATCTCCCCAATACACTGCTTAATGATGGTGTACTGTAGATGTCACTAATCGGAAATCTTTCTGTCTTCTAGAAGTTATCAAAGCGATTTTCAAGCCCTGCACCTATCTGTCCCTTCCTGGTGATGTCTGTCCCTGAGGTTGCTTAATTAACTCCCCTCTTAAAAAAAAAAAAAAATGGTGCTGCACTGCTGTCAAACACACACTCTAGCCCTTAAAAGGACTGTTAGGTCTTTCAATAAGGTTTTTGGAGTGAAATCAGTAAGTTTAGAGCAAAACGCTATCTGCCCCTGTCTACTGTCTGCTCTCCTCTGCGCCGGACCTCAGCTCCTATATGAAATGGTATCAGGTGTTGCGGACAGCCAATCAGTGTAAGGCTTACAGCTAACATTGCTATTTCCTTACACTGAGGGGAAAAAACACAAAAATGCAAAAGCACTCTGCAACCAGCACTCTGCCCTGCCTCTATGCTAGAAGATATCAGAGGACATTAGTGTACATTTTGATCAAAAAGTAATAAGCCACTCGCCACGCCAAGGCCGCCTCTATGAGTGGTCCTAACGCTAAATCCTACCTGTTATGGGCCATAACAAACACATAAAATCCAGGGAGTGCGGGCCCAGCATGCATGCTAGGATCCAACGTGCTTATTAACCCTTTTTGGTGCTATAACAGCCTCCATTAAATCCAGGGATGCAGGTACCAACATGCATGCTGAGCCCACTGTGTACTCTTCCTGGAGTCAGATGGCTATTAGTAGGTATTATGGATGCAAGTTCAGTTTTATACTTACTCTTATTAAAACCAGCTTCTAGGGCAGACAAACTAGTCAGGTGTGCATGACTGAAAGGAGGCCGCCACACCTCCAGCATATACTATACAGAAACACAAGGGGGGGTCAGTCAGCACGTCCCTGTATGCAGGTGTACGTAGCTATGGACAAAATACACACACAAAAATGCAACAGCACTTTGCAATCAGCACTCTGCCCTACCTCTATACTAGAAGCTATCAGAGGAAGTTAGTGTACATTTTGATCAAAAAGTAATAAGCCACTCGCCACGCCAAGGCCGCCTCTATGAGTGGTCCTAACGCTAAATCCTACCTGTTATGGGCCATGATAGCCACATAAAATCCAGGGAGTGCGGGCCCAGCATGCATGCTAGGATCCACCATGCTTATTAACCGTTTTAGGTGCTATAACAGCCTCCATTAAATCCAGGGATGCAGGTACCAACATGGCTATTAGTAGGTATTATGGATGCAAGTTCAGTTTTATACTTAGTCTGATTAAAACCAGCCTCTAGTAAGTATAAAACTGAACTTGTATAAATAATACCTACTAATAATACCTACTTCTGGCTCCAGAAAGTGTACACAGTGGACTCAGCATGCATGTTGGTACCTGCATCCCTGGATTTAATGGAGGCTGTTATAGCACCAAAAAGGGTTAATAAGCACATTGGATCCTAGCATGCATGCTGGGCCCTCACTCCCTGGATTTTATGTGGCTGTCATGGCCCATAACAAAGATGACATGTGAATTGAATATTTGCAAGTCTTCTGTGTTTTGTACCCACTTCTGCTTTTGGCTACCAAATCACAAGCCAATTCGGATGGGACCATACAGGCCTTACAGCTGCTACACAGACAGGATCCATTGTGCATCTCATTTGTCCTTCCTTCTGACAGATCAGATGAAGGGTCAAATAAATGATCATGTCAGCCAGGCCGAAAGGCAAAATAGTTGCCCATTATTGAAGTGGGGAGGACGGGAACAGCATGAGAAGTCCACAGAGTGGCCCTATGACATAGTTGTGAGGTGGAAGCAGCATAAGGAGACCACAGAGTGGCCCAATGACAGTGTGGAGGTGGCGGCAGCATCAGGAGAAGGCCACAGAGTGGCACAATGACAGTGTGGAGGTGGTGGCAGCATGAAGAGGCCACAGAGCGGAACAATGACAGTGTGGAGGTGGTGGCAGCATAAGGAGGCCACAGAGTGGCAAGGTGACATATTGTTGAGGTGGCAGCAGCATAAGGAGACCACAGAGTGACCCAGTGACAGAGTGGGGAGGTGGGTGGCAATAACAGTACCTGCTAATGATGATTGGTGTAAGAAGGAGCACTTGGCATCTGATGTGTGGCATCAGGCGGGTGGCATTATCAGAATAGTAGCAGAGGCAGGTAGCCAGAAGAAACCTGTCTATTTTGTCAAACTGTTGTGGCACCATGGGTCATTTAGTCTGATGTAATAGGCATTGATGGGTGGAAATCCTGGCTGACCCACGTCTGATTACTCTTGACAAAGTCCTGTCTCTCCACATTTGGGTGGACAGGCGAGTTCTTCTTGGTAACTATGGTCCCCACTGCACTAAACACCCGCTCTGATGCCACACTACTGGCTGCGCAGGTCAGCTTTACCAGGACAAACTCTGCCAGTTGCGGCCACAAATCCAGTTTAGCTGCCCTGTAGTCCAGAGGATCTTCAATGTGGGGTGGCAGGGTTCTGTCCAAGTATGCCACCACCTGCTGATTCAGGTCCTACTCTATGTCTGCTGGTGAGTAGTTTCTTCCCTATGCGGGTGAAGGAAGGTGCTCATCAACGACTCAAGACTCAGGCTGCTGCAGATCGGAGGGAGCCCTCTGCGCTCCCGCCATGGCCTTCCCCTCCCCAGCAGCCATGGCAGTGAAACGTGAGCGCAGAGGGCTCCCCCGATCAGACCTGTGAGAGAATGGACGATGGCGCAGATAGGCAGCGGCCAACTCACTACAAAGGGAGTCTCTATAGTAGTTCAGTTTGTCCTCCCTCTCGGCGGGTGTAAAAAAGGCCCCCATTTTGGACCAGTAGCGAGGGTCCAACAAGATGGAGAGCCAGAAGTCATCCCTCTTCTGAATGGTGACAATTCGACTGTCACTACGCAAGCAATTGAGCATGCATTGGGACATTTGTGCAAGTGACTCGGAGGGACTCCCTGCCTCCATCTCCACTGCATACTGCCATGGTGTGTCTGGGTCCTCTGCCTCCTCTTCCTCATTGCCTTGTAGCTCCTCTGGATGCTTCTGCTCCTCCTCTACTGTCACCTGTGTAGAAAAACCACCCATTTCGCTACACATTGCTTGTGCTCCAATGTTTTCCTTCTCCAGTTCAGCCCCCCAGGGCTCATGTGGCCGTGAGATGTAGGTGCCACGTCTCTAGTCCCCTGACCAGCCAGATTTACTAGCATCTGTTTCAGGACATGAAGCAATGGAATGACATTGTTGATCTCATAGTCCTGGTGACAGAAAAATAATGTCACCTTCTCAAATGGCCCGAGCAAACGGCAGGTGTCATGTATGAGCTGCCACTGGCTGACATCGAAGTTACACAGGGCACTACCACGGGCGTAGGAAGCGGGTGGGATGGGGGGGTCGGATCCCGTCCAGGAAATAATGCGGGGGGGACAGTTATGCTAAAATCCCCCCCTAGCGGCAGCGGGACAATGTGTGCGGCGGTGGCGGGGCACAGGGAGATGAACGCTTCCATTGTGGAAACGTTCATCTCCATAGTTATCTGTATTCTCAGGACAGCAATACAGATGGCTGTGCTGTGGAGCAGGAGAGGGAGAGGCGTCTCCCTTCCCTACTCCTCTGATAGGCTGCCGGCACTAGGCCTGCAGCCTATCAGATGTTGGTACAGGCGGAGCGATGACGTCATTGCGCCATCTGTGAGCCGTACAGCGCGGGACACAGGCCGGAAGAGGCCTGCATCGCATCGCTGTGATGGATGGAGGTAAGTATAAGTGTCTTGTTTTGTGTGTGTGTGTGTTTTTTTATTTTTTTTTAACCCCTTAAGGATCGGGGGTTTTGGGATTTTTGCGTTTTTGTTTTGCGCTCCCTGCCTTCCAAAAGCCATAACATTTTTATATTTCCGCTCACATAGCCATATGATGGCTTATTTTTTGCGGGACAAGTTGTACTTTTTAACGCTACCATTTATTTTTGCATGTGATGTAGTGGGAAACGGGAAAAAAATTCCAAATGGGGTGAAATTGCAAAAAAAAAGCAATTTCACCACAGTTTTACGGGTTTTTAAATTACAACGTTCGATTTGCGATAAAACTGACTGGTTAATTTTATTCTTCAGGTCAGTACGAATCCGGCAATACCTTATATGTATAGTTTTTCTTGCGTTTTGATAGTAAAAAAAAAAATTAAAAGTGAGAATTTTTTTATTTTATTTTTTTGTCGCCATGTTTTGACCCCTATAACTTTTTTGTAATTATGCGTATGGAGCAGTGTAGGGGCTCATTTTTTGCGGGGCAATCTGAACTTTTAATTGATACCATTATGGGGTGCGTATGATGTTTTGATCACTTTTTATTCATTTTTTTTTAGGAAATGAAGCGTCCGAATTAGCCATTTGGACGCTTTCTTTCCGTTTTTATGTTTACCGTATGGTGAATATTTTTTAATATTATTATAGTATGGGCGTTTTCGCACATTGCGACACCCATTATGTGTAATTTTTATTTTTTTATTTATTTTATTTTCATTTTGGGGAAAGGGGGTGATTTGAATTTTTATATTTTTTTATTTAATTTTTATTTTTAAACTTTTTTTTTTTTTTACCACTTTCTTATAGTTCCCATAGGGAACTATAAGATGCAATCATCAGATTGCTATTCTCATATATTCCAATGCAATAGCATTGGAATATATGAGAAAATCACATATTTCTATGGAGCCTATTACAGTCATAGGCTCCATAGGAATACTATAGTAGTACCCTAGGTTTCATTCACAGAAACCTAGGGTACTACATGCATGCTCCGGCTCCCCTTGTGGCCATCAGGGGCCGGAGCAAACCGAAGTGAAACTTTCGGTTTTGCGCTGATCAGATGCCGTGGTCAGGATTGACCACGGCATCTGAGGTTAAATGTCCGCGATCGGCATCGCTGCCGGTCGCGGACATGAGCTGCGGGTGTCAGCTTGATGAATCAAGCTTTTACCCGCAGCTCGGGCGCCCGCTCCGTGCGGGAGCGGGCGCCATCTTTAAAGTGCGGACGAAGGGCGTACATGTACGCCCTTCGTCCTTAAGAGGTTAAACCGGACCCACTGGCCCATAAGGGGGGGAAGAGATTTTGGCACCTGGGGGGGCGGAGAGATATGTGGGTGGGGCTTGAGGGTGGGCGGGGACACAGGGGCCCCATAAGTACAGTCCCCCCAGATTTTTGGGGCTTCCTACGCCCATGGGCACTACTTCTTTCCGCTTGGATCATCAAGAAATCGTTTAAGGCCTTTTTCTGTTCTTATAGTCGATCACACATATGGAGGGTGGAATTCCAATGTGTGGAAACTTCGCATATCAGCCTAGGTTGCAGGATGTCGTTTTGCCGCTGAACTCAAGGAGGGTGTGCTTTGCAGTGTACAAGTGGCTGAACAACCAGATTGAACACGTGTGTCACGCAGGGCGCATGGCTCAGCTCTCCTTGACTCAGCGCCGACACCATGTTCTTCCCGTTGTCAGTCATCATGGTTCCGATTTTAAGTTGTCGTGAAGAAAGCCAGGATTCGATATCTTGATGAAGGACACGGAGCAGTTCCTCCCGTGTGACTCCATTCGCCCAGGCAAACAAGGTGTAGAACAGCGTGACACTGCCATGTCCTGCACATGTGGTATGCTTGAGGAGCAATGTGAATTGTCCCTGTAGTGGAGGCTGAGGACATGGTGGAGGATGAGGAGGCAGAGGAGGACATTGTCGCAGGACGAACAGCGTGAGAACATGGAGGCGGAAGCAGCGTCACTTGGGCAAGTAGCTGGTTTGGCTGGGCAGGAACCACATTTTCCCAGTGGCCGTAAAGGACATATATTGTCTATGACCGTAGTTAGAGCTCCACACGATACCGACAAGCTCAAGGACTGGCCCACCTGTTGTTCTACATATTTGTGCAGGGCCCCCCCCCCCCCGAAGCAATAATGTTTTAGTCATATAACCAAAAATAACAGATACTCACTAGTGCTTAGGCCTCTTTCACACTTGCGTTTTTCCTTTCCGTGCTAAAGTTCCGTCCTCGGGGCTCTAAGACGGAAAGATACTGATCAGGATTGTCCCAGTGCATCTTGAATGGAGAGAAATCCGTTCAGGATGCATCAGGATGTCTTCAGTTCAGTATTCAAACGTTTTTTTGCCATTGAAAAATCCACAGCATGCTGCGGATTTTCCTTGGGCCAAAAAAATTGAAGGCATGCCGCAAGGACGGATCTGGAATTAATGCCCATTGAAAAGCATTAATCCGGATCCGACTTTAAGCTAAATGTTGTTTCGGCGCATCGCCGGATCTGACGCTTACCTTTCTGAATGGTAACCGTGGTAGCTAGGATGCTACTAAAGTCCCGGCTGCCATGGAAAAGTAGTGGGGAGCCAGGGGAGGAGCTACTTACCGTCCGTGCGTCTCCCAGGGTGCTCCACAATGACGTCACAGCGCCCCTACGATAATGTGATCATGCGACGTAGGGCGCTGTGACGTCATTGTGGAGTGCCCCAGGAGCCACACGGAAGGTAAGTAGCTTCTCCCTGGCTCCCACTACTTTTTCATGGCAGCCGGGACTTTAGTAGCGTCCTGGCTGCCATGGTAACACTAAAGCATTTTGAAGACTGATCAGTCTTCAAATGTTTTCAGGTGTGTTGCGTTGTGACGGATCCGGTGGGCATTTCCGGTGACGGAAGTGCACGCCGGATCCTCACAACGGTAGTGTGAAAGGGGCCTTAGTTATTAATTCACTTACAGTCCGGTGTGTACGAAGTGTCTTCACATATAACTAAAGAGGAATTGCTGCTGTTATGTTAATGGATGCTATAACATTGCACCATCCTTCTGAACATACACATCTGTCATCCGCCTTACCTCATGATCCTGGAGCTGTGCTGTAGAGCTCGGCGGCCACTGTACAGCACAGCTCCAGGATCATGAGGTAAGGCGGATGACAGATGTGTATGTTCAGAAGGATGGTGCAATGTTATAGCATCCATTAACATCAGCAACAAGTCTGGGCTGGTTCAGGCTGTGCTGTGCCTGTGTGAGTGACGTGACCTGGGCCGGTGCAAGCTCAAGCGAAGCTACATCTTGGCGACCCCCGCCCGCAGCTCACCTGGTCCTGGTCCTGTGTGCAGCAGCTGGCTTCTCCTCTGTGTGGTCCTGGTATCTTCGCTATGCTTCAATCGCTTGAAGACTGTACTTTTCGCCCTATAAGACTATAACACACACATAGGTTTTAGAGGAGTATAATAAGAAACAATATTTTCCACTATACCTCAGGTCAGACCACCAATGTTAATCACACCTCAGATTAGCCCCCGTGTCAGCCGTCAGCCCCCATCCATCATGCCCCCCATGTCAGCCGTCAGCTCCGATCCTTCATGATCCCCAATGGGGAAATGTTGGAGTCTGTACCATCGGGGGTGACATGATGAGGACAATGTTGAAGTCTGACTGTGCCAGGGGGTACATGATGTCACCCCCCATGGCACAGATTCCAACATTGTCCCTCTCTTCATCATTGTCCGCTCATCATGTCACCCCCCCCCCCATGGGTGGCACATTTCTTTTCTTCCCCTCCAGGCTCCATGGCACAAACAGACATTTTGTGATTGTCCCCCATCATTTCTATTTTCTCACCCCCAGGATTGAGGCGCACATAGTGCCCCATAATAATGTGCCAGTAACACGTGCCTCTCCATGCCACCACATGTGCTAGTAATAAGTGCCTCTCTTGTGCCTCCCCACATGTGCCAGTAGCCCTCCCCATATGTGCCAGTAGCCGTCTCCCCTTATGTGCCAGTAGCCATCTCCCCTTATGTGCCATTAGGCCCCCTCATGTGCCATTAGGCCCCCCTCATGTGCCATTAGTCCCCCTTCATGTGCCAGTAGCCGTCCCCTTTATGTGCCAGTAGCCGTCCCCTTTATGTGCCAGTAGACGTCCCCTTTATGTGCCAGTAGCCGTCCCCTTTATGTGCCAGTAGCCCCCTTTATGTGCCAGTAGCCCCCGTTAGTGCCAGTAGCCCCCTTTAGGTGCCAGTAGCCCCCTTTAGGTGCCAGTAGCACCCTTTAGTGCCAGTAGCCCCCTTTAGTGCCAGTAGCCGTCCCCTTTATGTGCCAGTAGCCCCTTTAGTGCCAGTAGCCCCTTTATGTGCCAGTAGCCCCCTTTATGTGCCAGTAGCCCCCTTTAGTGCCAGTAGCCCCCTTTAGTGCCAGTAGCACCCTTTGGTGCCAGTAGCACCCTTTAGTGCCAGTAGCCCCCTTTAGTGCCAGTAGCACCCTTTGTGTGCCAGTAGCCCCCTTTAGTGCCAGTAGCACCCTTTAGTGCCAGTAGCACCCTTTAGTGCCAGTAGCCCCCTTTATGTGCCAGTAGCCAACTTTAGTGCCAGTAGCCCCCTTTAGGTGCCAGTAGCCCCCTTTATGTGCCAGTAGCACCCTTTAGTGCCAGTAGCCCCCTTTAGTGCCAGTAGCCCCTTTAGTGCCAGTAGCCCCCGTTAGTGCCAGTAGCCCCCTTTATGTGTCAGTAGCCCCCTTTAGTGCCAGTAGCCCCCTTTAGTGCCAGTAGCACCCTTTAGTGCCAGTAGCACCCTTTGTGTGCCAGTAGCCCCCTTTAGTGTCAGTAGCACCCTTTATGTGCCAGTAGCCCCCTTTAGTGCCAGTAGCACCCTTTATGTGCCAGTAGCCCCCGTTAGTGCCAGTAGCCCCCGTTAGTGCCAGTAGCCCCCTTTAGTGCCAGTAGCACCCTTTGTGTGCCAGTAGCCCCCTTTAGTGCCAGTAGCACCCTTTAGTGCCAGTAGCACCCTTTAGTGCCAGTAGCCCCCTTTAGGTGCCAGTAGCCAACTTTAGTGCCAGTATCCCCCTTTATGTGTCAGTAGCCCCCTTTAGTGCCAGTAGCACCCTTTATGTGCCAGTAGCCCCCGTTAGTGCCAGTAGCCCCCTTTAGTGCCAGTAGCACCCTTTGTGTGCCAGTAGCACCCTTTAGTGCCAGTAGCACCCTTTAGTGCCAGTAGCCCCCTTTATGTGCCAGTAGCCAACTTTAGTGCCAGTATCCCCCTTTATGTGTCAGTAGCCCCCGTTAGTGCCAGTAGCCCCCTTTAGTGCCAGTAGCACCCTTTGTGTGCCAGTAGCCCCCTTTAGTGCCAGTAGCCCCCTTTAGGTGCCAGTAGCACCCTTTATGTGCCAGTAGCCCCCTTTAGTGCCAGTAGCACCCTTTAGTGCCAGTAGCCCCCTTTAGGTGCCAGTAGCCCCTTTAGGTGCCAGTAGCCCTCTAGTGCCAGAGCCCCTTTATGTGCCAGTAGCCCCTTTAGTGCCAGTAGCCCCTTTATGTGCCAGTAGCCCCCGTTAGTGGCAGTAGCCCCTTTAGGTGCCAGTAGCCCCTTTAGTGCCAGTAGCCCCAAAAAAAAAAAAAAAAGAACACTTGTACTTACCTCCAGCGATGCGATGCAGGCCTCTTCCGGCCTGTGTCTCGAAGCTATGCTGGCCCGGCGGCGCGATGACGTCATCGCGCCGCCGAGCCGGCCTCTGATAGGCTGCCGGCCTAGTGCTGGCAGCCTAACAGAGGAACAGGGAGAGAGAGGACACGCCTCTCCCTCCTCTGCTGCTGCTCCGCACGGAGATGAGCGCAATGCAAGCGCTCATCTCCGTCGCGCGTCTGCCAATAGTAAGTCCGCCCCTGGTGACACCCCATCAGACTGGTGTCACCCGGTGCGGACCGCACCCCCCGCACCCCCCTCGCAACGCCACTGACTGCAGCACCAGCAACCTGGACAGGAGCAGGTTCAGCTTTGTATCTCAT
Organism: Bufotes viridis; assembly: GCA_033119425.1. Classification (NCBI taxonomy): domain Eukaryota; kingdom Metazoa; phylum Chordata; class Amphibia; order Anura; family Bufonidae; genus Bufotes; species Bufotes viridis. The sequence continues at coordinate 237,552,134 of CM065590.1, forward strand.
CCTCACTGTATAGTGGAGCTGAGCCCACAGCATACAATACTTCTCTGGCTGAGGGAACAGAAAAGGACAGAGGCAGGTTGAGGAAAGGTGAGGGCTCAGGGCCATGTCAACTAAGGGTTGTGTCTGACGAACCCACCAACTCTTGGCTGGGGGTGTCTGATGTCACTTGCGACAAAGTCGAAGATCGATTCAAGAACCGTTGGGTTGCTGTTCAAGACACGACCACTAGCTGACACTGGGAGTTCAGGTCTCTTGAAGTGACCCCTGCTGCCAAGGCCCCATACTCTGCTGTGACCTCTGCCTGCGCTACAAACATTTAGGCCTCTGCAACTACTCTGTGCAGGGCCTGGCACTTTTCTGTCTGACATACTGTAAATAAATAAAAAGTAAATTAAAATACCCCAAAAAATTCTGTAATTTTCTCTCTTCACCACACAACAGCTAATAAGCCTTCCCCGCCCCAAAACTAATACTCACAAAAAAGAGTTTTAGAACATATAACTGCTCCGCTGAATGTCAAATATATTTTATTTTGCCCCTATTACATGACAAAAAGGGCTTTATAATATATAACTGCACCGCTGAACGGCAAATATATTTTTATTTTGGCACTATTACACGCCACAAAAGGCTTTAGAACAGATAACTGCAATGCTGAACGGCAAATATATTTTTATTTTGTCACTATTACATGACAAAAAGGCCTTTAGAACATATAACTGCACCGCTGAATGTCAAATATATTTTTCTTTTGCCACTAATACACGCCACAAAAGGCATTAGAACATATAACTGCACAGCTGAATGGCAAATATATTTTTCTTTTGCCACTAATACATGCCACAAAAGGCTTTAGAACATATTACCGCACCGCTGAAAGGCAAAACTATTTTACTTTTGCCACTTATACATGCCACTAAAGGCTTTAGAACATATAACTGCACCGCTGAACGGCAAATAAATTTTACTTTTTCCACTAATACATGCCACAGAAGGTTTTAGAACATATAACTGCACCGCTGAACAGCAAATATATTTTTCTTTTGCCACTATTACCCGACAAAAAGGGCTGTAATATGAGCACTTCACCACACAATGGCTAATAAACCCTTTTTTCCCACTAATACAAGCCAATACAAAAAACAAGCCTAATACAAACAAAAAAATGTTTAAGAACATATAACTGCACCGCACAAGGGCAAATAAGACATACTGTAGAAATATTTTCTTGTAATAAACCCTGTTAATGGCTGTATCAAACAGCACTTGCACCCCATTAACAAGAACAGTTTGCTGGAATTACAGAGCTGTATAATGGCAATTTGGGTCCACAGTCAGTGCAGCAAGGTGTAATTGGATTTTTCCTATTACCCAGGCTGTAACTTCCCTTACTGAACCCTGTTCAACACAAATGCTATAGCATAATTCCTCCCTATCCTTTCCCTACACCTTGAATAATCTTTCCCTGCACTTGTAAATCGTTTTTTTTAGCACAATAAAGTTTTTTTCACCGTCCCTAGCACCTGCTGACGTCTGTCCCTGCACTAAGCACATTGGAAAATGGCAGAATTCAAGATGGCTGAGGCTATTTAAAGGGCTGTGACATCACAGGGCTGGCTGCTGATTGGCTGCATGTATGGCATTATGGGTGATCCCACCTTCCCAGAGTTCCTTGCTCCATGTCTTCACACATGCAGGAGCTATTTTAGAGAAAAAAATGCGATTTATTACCATGAAGCGTGAGGAAATTCGGATTCGGTGCGAATCAAATTTTTCCTGAAATTCAGATCGAATTCCACTTCGTCAGCTTTGATTCACTCATCTCTACCCACAATACTAAAAGTACATAATATATTAAGGATAGATATGGTAAAATCCAAGTTCAAAGTACATTTGGGTTTATTAATCATTGTGCACTCATCCAGATTTGGTTTATAGTGGCTTCATCTGTGGCATAACCCTGACCTGATTGCCATGGGTTAACACTGAAAAAAGTTTCTACTACCAGTGTTCAATAAAGAGTGCACAAAATATCATGTAAAATGCATATCTCAAAATTTATTATACCAAATATATAAAACATGACATAACAACTACTTGGGGGCCCGGTGTAACCCGGGCGACCACCCAGAGACTAGTGCCGGATGAAAAACACCATCCACATGGACAGAATAATAAGATCAAATATGTGAAAGTAACACTATACACAAATATAGATTATATAGATAATATCATAAAGCCAATAATAAACGACATAAAGCATAGCTACCATACAGAAGTGAAAATAGCCACAAATTGCTCCACAGAAAAAGTACCCAAATAGTACGAGTCCGAATGCAAATGCATTAATACAATACTGACCACAAAAATGGCGTGAACCATTGGGTCTAAAGGAGCACATAAGGCAATAAATCACTGTTCAGATAGCCATGCTACATGTGACAATCCCTAATAGAATATGCAGAGTGAACATATATTTAACAAAGAAAATATATGGTAATATTACCCATGATAAGATGGCATGTCTCCCGGCACTACAAACGCACCTCGACGCGCGTTTCACCTGAATGGCTTCGTCAGGAAGCCTGATGAAGCCATTCAGGCGAAACACGCATCGAGGTGTAACCTCCTGGACATTCAGGCCTTTTTTAGGCCCAGTCATTAAAGGGTTAAGCATGCTTGAAAATCATTGTTTGCCTGCGGCAGACAGTGCTGTCTGATCACGATCTGCTGCCAGCGAACAACTTGACACCATGGGGAAGAGTGACACAAATTCTTAAACTAATAAGAATTCTGAATTTTACCTCAACATTTCACTTAGTAAGGCCTCATGCACAGGGGATCGCAATTTGCAGTCCCCAATGCACGGGCAACGTCCATGCGGCTGCCAGGATGGATCGAGACCAATTCAACTTGAATGGGTCAGTGATCCGTCCGCACCTCAAAAAAAAAGAACATGTTCTATTTTTTTGCGGTGCGGAGGGGCGGATAGAAACACCACGGAAGCACTCTGTAGTGCTTCCGTGGGGTTCCGTGCCTTCATTCCACACAGCAGCTCCAGATTATGGACCCATTTAAGTGAATGGGTCCACATCCGTGATGTCGGGAGCACACAGCCGGTGCCCGCATATTGCGGACCTGCTGTTTGCGGGCTGCAATACGGCCACGGCCAGGCAACGGCCGTGTGCATGAGGCCTAAGGGAGCAATTCATTGACTTCTAAATTGTATCTATTGTTCCTAACAATGTCATATGCAGAGGTTTCTCCCAGACAAAGAGAACTGTTTCCCTATTAGCCATGGTTTGATTTGGAACATGACAAGGGAAGATATCCAAGTCACATATCCTACCGCAGACAACTGTTTTGCGGTACTTACCACTCATCAGTACAGAGTAGAATAATAGCTGGAGGAATATGATGCCTTGGACATTGTCACCAAGAAAGTGTAGTGTAATGTGCAGGCAGCATGTTATAGAGCAGGAGGAGCTGAGCAGGTCACAGCTCCGGAGTCTATGCTTTCTCCATGAACAGAGACATGGAAGTAACCAGCAAGGGACCAATCATAGTGGTCCCTTGCCAGGGAGGGCTCCACTTGGTTAGTCTGTGCAGACTAACCAGCCAGAGCATGGCTGTGTGAAATTGCTGGTTTCAGGCTGTAATCTCAACTCTGGAGATCATAGCCTGAGACACTGCCTCCAATCTTATACTAATGCCTCCTGTGTCCCCTGATGCTCCCTGTGCCCTGAGAGCGTCTATGCTGTCATGCCCATCAGTCGCTCCATCAGCAGCCAGTGTCAACTGAAACATACAGCTGACACTTTGCTGAGACGGCCAAGATTGTTGCTTGCACAGATGTCGGCCATTTAACACCTAAGATGCTGTGGCTAGTAGCTGCCCGCAGAATCCAAGAGGTTAATAGAGGGAAGGGTGTCCCTCTCTCCCCATTGGGCCACAGCGCTGTAATGGCAGTGGCTCGATGGTTATCATGGCAATCGGACGGCTTACAAAGGCATCTAGGCTTGTGTAGAATAAATTGCAGTAGTATTGCAGTGCACTGTACAGCAATCAGGCCCACTGGATCTTCAAGATCCAAGGAAGACTTGATAAATTAAAGAAGTGTAAAAATGAACAAATGGAAAAAAAAACTATAAAATAAATAAATATTAAAATAAAATAAATTTATAAGTGATTAAAAAAGTAAAACATATAATAAAGTGCACATAATTGGAATCATCACGTCCAAAATCATCTAATCTGTAAAAGTATTATGTTATTAATCCTGCGCGGTGAACTCCGTAAAAAAAAAAAAAAATAAAAAACAATGACAGAATTGCTGGTTTTGTCACGTTACCTCCACAAAAAAATAAGAAAATAAAAGTGATCAAAAAGACATATGTACCCCAAAATGATACCAATAAAATATACAGCTTGTCCCACAAAAAACAAGCCCTCACACAGCTACATTGATGATAAAATAAAAATGTTATAGATGTTTGTATATGATGCAAAATCTAATTTATTGTTAACACAAAATTGATTTTATGCTGAAAAAGTTGTAAAACATAAAAAAAACTACAAACCGGATTCCAAAAAAGTTGGGACACTAAACAAATTGTGAATAAAAACTGAATGCAATGATGTGGAGATGGCAAATGTCAATATTTTATTTGTAATAGAACGTAGATGACAGATCAAACATTTAATCCGAGTAAATGTATCATTTTAAAGGAAAAATATGTTGCTTCAAAATTTCACGGTGTCAACAAATCCCAAAAAAGTTGGGACAAGTAGCAATAAGAGGCTGGAAAAAGTAAATTTGAGCATAACGAAGAGCTGGAAGACCAATTAACACTAATTAGGTCAATTGGCAACATGATTGGGTATAAAAAGAGTTTCTCAGAGTGGCAGTGTCTCTCAGAAGCCAAGATGGGTAAAGGATCACCAATTCCCACAATGTTGCGCAGAAAGATAGTGGAGCAATATCAGAAAGGTGTTACCCAGCGAAATATTGCAAAGACTTTGCATCTATCATCATCAACTGTGCATAACAACATCCAAAGATTCAGTATATCTGGAACAATCTCTGTGCGTAAGGGTCAAGGCCGTAAAACCATACTGGATGCCCGTGATCTCCGGGCCCTTAAACGACACTGCACCACAAACAGGAATGCTACTGTAAAGGAAATCACGGAATGGGCTCAGGAATACTTCCAGAAACCATTGTCAGTGAACACAATCCACCGTGCCATCCGCCGTTGCCAGCTGAAACTCTACAGTGCAAAGAAGAAGCCATTTCTAAGCAAGATCCACAAGCTCAGGCATTTTCACTGGGCTAGGGATCATTTAAAATGAAGTGTGGCAAAATGGAAGACTGTTCTGTGGTCAGACGAGTCACGATTCGAAGTTCTTTTTGGAAATCTGGGACACCATGTCATCCGGACCAAAGAGGACAAGGACAACCCAAGTTGTTATCAACGCTCAGTTCAGAAGCCTGCATCTCTGATGGTATGGGGTTGCATGAGTGCGTGTGGCATGGGCAGCTTGCATGTCTGGAAAGGCACCATCAATGCAGAAAAATATATTCAGGTTCTAGAACAACATATGCTCCCATCCAGACGTCATCTCTTTCAGGGAAGACCCTGCATTTTTCAACAAGATAATGCCAAACCACATTCTGCATCAATCACAACATCATGGCTGCGTAGGAGAAGGATCCGGGTACTGAAATGGCCAGTCTGCAGTCCAGATCTTTCACCCTCCATCATTATTGGGTGGAATAGCACGTATCATATTGTGTTTATTTCTGGTGTGTTTTTCTTCTATTGAGTCCAGATCTTTCACCCATAGAGAACATTTGGCGCATCATAAAGAGGAAGGTGCAACAAAGAAGGCCCAAGACAATTGAACAGTTAGAGGCCTGTATTAGACAAGAATGGGAGAGCATTCCTATTTCTGAACTTGAGAAACTGGTCTCCTCGGTCCCCAGATGTCTGTTGAGTGTTGTAAGAAGAAGGGGAGATGCCACACAGTGGTGAAAATGGCCTTGTCCCAACTTTTTGGGGATTTGTTGACACCATGAAATTCTGAATCAACATAGTTTTCCCTTAAAATCGTACATTTTCTCAGTTTAAACTTTTGTTCCGTGATTTATGTTCTATTCTGAATAAAATATTAGAAGTTGGCACCTCCACATCATTGCATTCAGTTTTTATTCACGATTTGTATAGTGTCCCAACTTTTTTGGAATCCGGTTTGTATCTAAATTTGGTATCACCATAACCAAATCAACCCACAGAACAAAATTATCATATAATAGTTACCTCATGAGGCACCCCATAAAAATAAAAAGCACTGACAGAAGTTCCATGTTTGCACAAATTACCTCCACAAAAAATGGTATAAAGTGATAAAAATACATATGTACCCCAAAATGATCCCAATAAAAACTACAGTTCGTCCTGCAAAAACAAGACCTCACACAGCTACATTGGTGAAAAAATTAAAATGTTATGGCCCCTAAAATCAATTTCAGCAAACGTCGTGTTAGAAAATCCTGATGCATCTCCTTTCCTTCTGAATGCTGCTGTGCCCCCAAACAGCCATTTACAACCACATATATGGTGTTGCTGTATTCAGTAAAAAATGCAAATTGAGGGGTACATTTTCTCCTGTTACCCCTTGAAAAATGATAAAATTTTGGGCTAAAGCCAACATTATATTGGAAATAAAAAAAATTATTTAGTTTTCACAGCCCAGTGTTACTAAATTCTATGAAACGCTTGTTGGGTCAAAGCATTCATTTTACTTCATTCTTTGCTGTGTTACAGGAAAAATTGATTACTATCGGTAGAAAAATATGAACTTTGGCCCCTTTCACACTGGCGAGTTTTCCGCGCGGGTGCAATGCGTGAGGTGGACGCATTGCACCCACACTGAATCCGGACCCATTCATTTCTATGGGGCTGTGCACATGAGCGGTGATTTTCATGCATCACTTCTGCGTTGCGTGAAAATCGCAGCATGCTCTATATTGTGCGTTTTTCACGCAACGCAGGCCCCATAGAAGTGAATAGGGCTGCGGGAAAATTGCAAGCATCCGCAAGCAAGTGCGGATGCAGTGCGATTTTCCCGCATGGTTGCCTAGCAACGGGACCAGATCTTTATTATTTTCCCTTATAACATGGTTATAAGGGAAAATAATTGCATTCTTAGTAAAGAATGCTTAGTAAAATGAAGAGGAAGGGGTTAAAAATAATAAAAGTTAACTTACCTTAGCCACTTGATCGCGTAGTTGCGATCTGTCTTCTCTTTTCCAGCATCAGCTAACAACTAAAGGACCTGTGATGACGTCACATCACATGGTCCAATCACATGGTCCATCTTACCATGGTGATGGACCATGTGATTGGACCATGTGATGTCACCTTATCACAGGTTCTTTAGTTGTTAGCTGATGCTGGAAAAGAGAAGACAGATTGCAACTACGCGATCAAGTGGCTAAGGTAAGTTAACTTTTATTATTTTTAAAATGTGTGGGTGTTTTCTACTATGTATGTCCCACAAAGTGATTTCATAACTAAACTGATCGTTAAAAAAGTGGGCTTTGGAAATTTTCTTAAAAATTTTAAATTTGCTTCTAAATAGAGATGTCGCGAACATAAAATTTTCCGTTCGCCATAGACTTCAATAGGCAGGCGAATTTTAAAACCCACAGGGACTCTTTCTGGCCACAATAGTAATGGAAAAGTTGTTTCAAGGGGACTAACACCTGGACTGTGGCATGCCGGAGGCAAAACTCCCATGGAAAATTACGTAGTTGATGCAGAGTCGGGTTTTAATCCATGAAGGGCATAAATTACCTAACATTCCTAAATAGTTTGGAATAACGTGCTTTAAAACATCCAGTGTCTGTATACGATCAGGTATGATGTTGTATCGATCAGGTAGTGTAAGGGTTACGCCCACTTCACAGCGACAGACCAAACTCCCTGTTTAACGCACTGCAAACAACCGCAAAGAGTTGTCAATAGTTGACACACTCATGACATAAATTTTATTCCTGTATGCGTCAATCTTGGTGTAGTGATGACTGTGCTCGTGCTCGTGTTCGAGAGATTGCAGGCGATGGCAGTTTTTCAAAGCCTATGGTCGTGCTGAGGTAGTTCAGTCACAGTTAAGTGACCCAGAAAACAATGATTCTGCAGTGTGGGCCCATTGTTGGCCTAGTAGGCTTTAATGATCACCTTAGATGATCACAAAGAAAATTAATGTTTTTTTGTTTTTGCAGCCACAGTGCAGCACCAGAGGCCAGAAAAATTAGGCATGTACACATGCCTGAAAAATTTGGTATTGTTGCAGCCGCTGCTGTAGCAGCAGCCGGAAAAATTGATGTTTTCCAGGCAGAAAGTGAACTAAAACATTACGGCTTGAACCCTAGTTGGTGGCGGAGAAGTCACGCAAGTCATCCGGAATGCAGAGATTAAATACAGCAGCGTGGGGACAATTTTTAGCCCAAGGCATCTTATCAGGCCTTTTTTAGTCAAATGCATCCCCCACTGTCAGTCCCTTCACGATCCATACCTCATTCATCTTAATAAAGGTGAGGTAATCTAGACTTTTTTGAGCTAGGCGACTTCTCTTCTGAGTGACAATACGTCCTGCTGCACTGAAGGTCCTTTCTGACAGGACACTTGAAGCGGGGCAAGCCAGAAGTTCTATCGCAAATTGGGATAGCTCAGACCACAGGTCAAGCCTGCACACCCAGTAAGTAGTCAAGGGGTTCATCGCTCCTCAGAGTGTCGATACCTGCAGTTAAGGCGAGGTAGTCTGCTACCTGTCGGTCGAGTCGTTCTCAGAGGGTGGACCTCGAAAGGGCTGTGGCGATGCGTAGGACTTAAAAAGCTCTGCATGTCCTCCATCAACAACACATCTGTAAAGCGTCCTGTCCTTGCCAGCGTGGTCATGGTAGGATGAGGATTACTTTCACCTCTTCCCCTGTTAGATTCCCGTTGTGCTGTGACATCACCCAAGGTGACAACAAGCCCCCTGGGACACCAGCTGTGATTGGTCTTCCACCTCATCAAAGCCACCTTCCTCCTCTGACTCCTCTTCTTCAGAGTCCTCTCTCTGCGTTGCCGCAGGTCCAGCAATCGATGACAAGGCTGCTTCTGGTGGTGATGGTGACCAAAACTCTTCCTCTTCATGCTCATCTACGGCCTGATCCCGCACTCTTCACAGGGCACACTCCAGAAAAAACGCATATGGGACGAGTTCGATGATGTTGCCTTGGGTTTGACTGACCAGGTTTGTCACCTCTGCAAAAGGATGCATGAGCCTACAGCCATTGTGCATGAGCGTTCAGTAACGTGGCCAAAAAATACCCAGCTCCGCAGAGGCTGTCCTGTTTTTTTTTAAATTAAAAAAATCTGTTCTTACCAGTTTAATCTCTGTTTTGTCCCCTATCAGGGGCCGGTGTATGGAATAGATTTTAGGAACCGGGAGATGGAAAAAGATGGTTGGTCGGTCCTCTTCCTTCCAATTTGGGGCACTGCGCGTGCTCCGCGCCATGCACTGTGCCAACAATGCAAATAGTGTGAACTACTATTCTTACCATTTTAATCTTTGTTAAGTCCCCTATTAGGGGATGTGTATTGAACTGAATCCTTGCATGGGGAGATAGAGAAAATAGCATGCTTTGTCCGCTTCCTTCTAATTTTGGGCACTTGCAATAGAATTTGCCACCAATGCAACTAGTGTTAACTAAGTACTATTCCTATCAGTTTAGTCTCTGTTTTGTCCCTTATCTGTACACAGTACAGTCTGTGGGCCTGCGGCCTTTCACACACGGGTAGACAACTGCAATATATATATATAGAAAAAATAAATAAAAGCAGACTGATGTCCCAGCCCTAAAAAGGGCTTTTTGGGGGGCTGTCAGGACGCTCTCCTTACAGCAGATCAGTCTTTGAGGACTGGAGTGGACACAGAACACTGGCCTAGCTAACACTTTCCCTATTAATTCATCAGCAGCAGCAGCACTCTCCCTGCTCTAACTTAGGACCCATTCAGACGTCCTTAGTGTGTTGCGGATCCGCAACACACCATGCCGGCACTCCCCATAGAGATGCTTATTCTTGTCCACAGGTTGCGGACAAGAATAGGACATGCTCTATCTTTTGCGGAGCTCGGGGCCACGGCTCCGCAAATGCGGAAGCAGAGAGCACATAGTGTGCTCTCCGCATCACGTTCGGCCCCATTCACAATGAATTGTGGAATGGATGCGGACAAAATTGCGTACGTGTGAATGGGGCCTAACACTGCAGCTTCAGAATGAATCTAAGATGGATGCTGTCATTGCTTTTTGATAGGAGGTGGGAGGGTCTGGGAGGGAGGGTATGCTGATTAGCTGGAATGTGTCTGCTGACTGTGAGGTACAGGGTCAAAGTTTGCTCAATGATGACGTATAGGGGGCGGACCGAACATCGCATATGTTGTTTGCCGGGAACTGTTCGTCGGTGAATAGTTCGGGACATCTCTAAACTTCTAAACCTTCTAACGTCCTAAAACAATAAAATGACATTTACAAAATGATGCAAACATAAAACAGACATATGGTGAATGTAAAGTAAATATTTTATGGTATCACTATCTATCTTAAAAGCAGAGAAATAACATATTTTTCAAACTTTTCTGCAAATGTTGGATTTTTTTAATGCATAAAGTGAAACTAAAATTTACCACTAACATAAAGCGTGATGTGTCATGAGAAAGCAATCTCACAATGGCTTGAATAAGTAAAAGGGTTCCAAAGCGAATATCAGATAAGCTGGCATTTGCTCCAAACTGGCTGTTGCTTGAAGGGGTTAAAACCATTGCTGCCTGCAAAAAACAAGCCAGTATGGGTACGGGAGATGGCATTAGCGACAGTTCCTCACCATACTGTGGAGAAGATTGCTGCATGTAATTCCAGTGGTCTCCTCTACTAACGAGCAGGCAATTACCAGGAAGAAACTCTTCTTTCCCGACAATTGTTTGCAAAATCTTTTAATATAATACAGTCCTAACACAGTGTAACTAGGGGATCGTGGTAGCCATTGCTTGTTGTCACAATCCACAGCCTGCTACACTATTCTGGTAGTTTTGTGAGCAAGTCAAAGTAAACTATAGATATACACTATAGATATAGATATTTTTATTTATAAATGTTTCATTTCAAGTCATTTTGATCATCTAAAAATGATGATATCTTATAAGGTATATAAAAAAAATTCTAACAATTTTCGTCAATATATTTAATAGCAATAATTTTATTATGCTAAAGAATTTCAAGGATAATTTGAGAGTATAATGCTCATACCAGATGTATGCTCTTTTATTTATATATGTATTGGACTACAGAATATTTAAGGTAATTGCACATGATCTACTGCAAAAACCTAACGAACATTAATTTCATGTAAACTGTAGCTACGATTCTTTTAAAAAAACCTTCATTAAATTATACTAATTAAATATTCATTATTTTACATCGTTAGTTCACATTCTGCATACTTCTATTTCATTAGAATAGCCCAGGGTAAAAACTTCTTTAGTACTCATTCAAAGACTTTTTGTAGCAGAATTTGCAATTTCTTTAACGCAATTAATATTGTACTGGGATTCGTACAAATAAATGCAAATTTATCTTAACTTTTTGGTGTTTTTTTTTTTTTTTTTTTTACTTTCCTTGTTAAAATGAAGAATTGAAATTTCAGAATATTAAGTTTCAAATGACCATACAATTTGTTCCCAGCCTATTATATTTTTTTCATAAATTCAGAAAATTGCAACTCTGACAGCCATGGAACATGGAAGTGCAGGTCAGATAAGTTTAATTCCAGCTAGGAGGATGCCATAGATTTAAGTGTATATATGTCTTTATTTCTGTAAGGCCTCTTTCACACAGGCGTCACGAGGTGGGTGCGTTGCTGGAAAATGCGCGATTTTTCCGCGCGAGTGCAAACCGTTTTAATGGGTTTTGCATGCACGTGCGAAAAATCAGCATGTTTGGTACCCAGACCTGAAGCCGGACTTCATCACTGAATTCCGGTGTGGGGTTGAGTACTCTGTAGATTTTATTATTTTCCCTTATAACATGATTATAATAGAAAATAATAGCATTCTCAATACAGAATGCTTAGTAAAATGTGGATTGAGGTGTTAAAAATAAAAAAATTACCTCACCATATCCACTTGATCGCGTAGTTGCGATCTCTTCTTCATTTATTAGCTGTCGGCTAAAGGACCTGTGATGACGTCACTGAGCTCATCACATGGTCCAATCACATAGTCCATCACCACTTGCTTGCGGATGCTTGAGATTTTCCCGCAGCCCCATTCACTTCTATGGGGCCTGCATTGCATGAAAAACGCACAATATAAAGCATGCTGCGATTTTCACGCAACTCAGAAGTGATGTGTGAAAATCACCGCTCATGTGCATAGCCCCATAGAAATGAATGGGTCAGGATTCAGTGCGGGGCAATGCGTCCACCTCACGCATTGCACCCGCGCGCAAAACTCGCCCGTGTGAAAGGGGCCTTAATGTACATTTTTCTACTAACTGCAATCAACTGGAAATAGAATCGGTATGAACATGGGAGGGCATTCCCATGTGGTCAGAGAGTAAGAGAATGCAAAGAACATAATATAAGAGCGGTTCAGAAGATCAATGTTTCATCACTATGATAACTTTATGGTGCATAGACATTGACAGGTCCATGTGAAAAATACTTAAAGGGGTTGTTCATAAATAGAAAAATGTGTCTGCTTTCAATCAAAAACTGTTTTACAACTGTCTAAAGGTTGTTTGGAGTTTTGTATCTCGGTGCCATTCACTTCATTAGAGCTAAGCTGCAATACCAGATACAATACATGTAGGTTTGTGGGCTGATTTTAGAAGTAACATCTATTCAGGGGACCCCCAGATGACTGTGAAAATGCCATATAGTAACAGACATCAACCTCATGAGGGTTACCCTACATATAGCATCTATATCATATAATCTTGAAACTTGATATTTAGTCACTTATATAGTTTTCCACGAATTTCTCACCTTTGCGCATATATGAATACTATTTTATGTACAGCCCACTTACCCATTTTTACAGCCTTTATGCATACAGTACATCCGCTATACCATACATAAAGATATTACCTACTTTCATATATTTATATATTTTTTATATACAACTTTTATAAATTTTATATTTTTTGATATTATTTTGTTTTAATTAATCCATCCCACCAATAGTATGCAGGATAAGCTCGACTATGGACAATAAGGGATATATGTACCCCAATTGCATCTATCAAATTAGCTGTGTCCCATAAGTAATAATTAATCCTCAATTGGGAGGAAGTGGATATAAAGGGCATCACAACTAGTGGTGGGTTACCACTGAGGTCAGACCCCGAAACGCATCTGGTGATTCAATATTACCCGCCTGTCCAGATACTAAAGGACAACTAACTTCAACCTGTTTGGAAGCGCTTCCATTAAACTACACTGGCCCAGATATCCACAGCAACCTCCACAGGATATACAGCCAGCGCCCGCTGATTGTGCGGGACGCCGAGCCTCCACATCACGTGGGACGCCGAGCCTCCACATCACGTGGGACGCCGAGCCTCTACACCAGGTGGGACACTGAACATTTACCAAGTCCATTACACCAGGTGGGACGCCGAACCTGCCACCACCGCGGGCATCTATCTTCTAACGAGATGGCACGGAGAACAAGACTGCGTGTACTCACGGGAAGACTTCAGAAAGGTAATCACTGGCAGCACATTTTCTCCTTGTGGGATGCCACAGGAGGAAAATAAATAGTGTTTGCCTGCCATATCACTGGGATTCTCTGTTTTATGCCACATACACTGCATCATTTGGATCATTTAATAGTGGCTATAACAGCTGCATTATCTTCTAGAACAGGCAGTTTTTTGGTCAATTACCAGCTAAAATAGCTAAGTCTTGTGTTGGGCGCCATACAACTAAATGCATAATATCTATAGTATTTAAATAACCAACAAAGAACCACCTAGCACAATATATTATGTGGCTGTCAATCAACAACTGACTTTGTTACTATATTACCAGAGACATTTGATTATCAACTCACTGTTGAACTGTGGCCATATAGCTACTTTATTATCACCAACTGAGTAATACCCCTAACAAGGACACTTACCAGCATCCTGTGTGGGCCAAACAAATCTCTTTTGTACAAGCATAATCTGCAATTTTAATCTTTCCATTGTATGCTTTTATTCTTATTTTTATATTCTGATTCTAATTTTTTAATACCATTAAAGGCTCATGCACATGACCTTATTGTTTTGCGGTCCGTTTTTCACGGATCCGTTGTTCCGCATCTGAGGTTTTTTTTCTCCGATTTAAGTTCTCTTCTGCTCCGTAATTTCACAAAACATATCCGTTTGGTTTCCGTATGCGATCCTTTTCCGATCCGCAAAAAACGGAAACAGTAACTTATTAATCACCAAACACACAAGCAATATGGGCTGGGCATAGCATTTCTATAGTATGGATCCGCAAAATACGGATAAAATATGGATGACATACAGATGTGTTCCGTGTGCGTTCCATATTTTTTGCGGACCCATTGACTTGAATGGGGCCTTGGACCATGATTTGCTGACAATAATAGGACATGCACTATTTTTTTGCGGAACGGCCATGCGGACAAGCGGAAATGGAATGTACATGAAGTGAATGGTTCCGGATACGGGAAGCACAAAAACGGAACGTAAGCAGAAAGAAAATACGGTTGTGTGCATAAGCCCTTATTCTGAGATCTACATGCCTATTTATCCATATTTTTAATTGCAATAAGGATAATACATACCATTTATTTTTAAATAACCATTGTCTCTCCACTTGCTACCAGATATAGTGTGCCAGTCTATTAACCAAAACAGCAGTTTTTTTTTTCGGAGCTTTATGTGGATGTTATGTGTATTTTACAAACAAACACACACTCTGCTATCCTTCATTAAATGCATTGGGGAAGATTTACTAAGCCTGCAGATGGCGCAAACTAAGGCCTCATGCACATGGCTGTTGCCCGGCCGTGGCCGTATTGAGTCCCTAAACAGCGGGTCCACAATATGCGGGCACTGGCCGTGTGCTCCCCGCATCATGGAAGCGGATCCGTTCACTTAAATGGGTCCACAATCCGGAGTTGAAGTGCGGAGTGGAGGCACGGAATCACTACGGAGTGCTTCTGTGGTGTTTCTGTCCGTGCCTCCTCACCAAAAAAATATAGAGCATGTTGATCGAGTCTCGATCCGTCCCAGCCGTTGCAGTTGAGGTCCCCAAATTGAAGTCCCCAATGTACAGAATGGCCGACTGTCTAGACGGACTGTCTAGACCTTCACCAGAGTTATCACAGTGGCTCAGACTGGGTGATAAATGTTTTGCATGGCCAGACAATTTTGTGTAACTCTGTGCCAACTATTGGTCGGCTTACTTTGAGACAGAATTTGTAGCCACTCCCTTTTCTGTTAAACCAGATCCATTTTCAAATTAAGCACTGTAAACGTCCGTTAGCTTAGAAGCAACAAATTGTGCCAAATTGTTCCACATTGTTATACAATTTACTCCAAAATCAAGGTGCACTTACATTAGTAAATATGGATAAATGTCTGTCAACAAAATATATTTCTCCAGTTACTTTAGTGTGTCAGCTTGGTAATGCCATTAACAAGCTAAATAATTAAAATCAAATGTTATTTGTGCATACATTTGGATACCTGCCACATAAGAAATGCTATTGATTAATTTAATAGAACTTTGCACAAGACATTCTCAAGGACAATTTATTAGCTGACAAAAGGATTTCAATGGAAATATCATAATGAGACTCTTGCACTCGGGTGTGTGCTGGCCGTGCCCGTGCTGCGGACCGCAAATTGTGGTCTGCAATGCACGGCACTGACCGTGGGCCAGCCGCATGCGGATCATGGACCCTTTCACTTGAATGGGGTCCGTGATCCGTCCGTTACGCAAAAAGATAGGACAAGTTCTATTTTTTTTGCAGAACGGAAGCATGGAACGGAACTGCATGGAAGCACTCCGTAGTTCCACACCGCATCTCCGGATTTGCGGACCCATTCAAGTGAATGGGTCCGTATCTGTGATGCGGAATGCACACGGCCGGTGCCCCGTGTATTGCGGATCCGCTGTATGCGGCCCGCAATACGGCCACCGGGGACACACGGTCGTGTGCTAGAGGCCTAATGAAGAAGACATATCCTTGAGAAAGGAGTAACGAGTTAGTAATAAACAGTAACAATAATAATATTATAATAATCTTGTTTATGTCCAAAAAAAATCATATCTTCATTATGCCTATCGTGAATCTTATGCTCCCAGTGCTATGATAGTATTTAGAGATGAGTGAATTTCATATTTTAAAATTCGTTCACA
Source organism: Bufotes viridis (assembly GCA_033119425.1). Taxonomy (NCBI): domain Eukaryota; kingdom Metazoa; phylum Chordata; class Amphibia; order Anura; family Bufonidae; genus Bufotes; species Bufotes viridis. The sequence goes on from CM065590.1 coordinate 237,568,624, forward strand.
AAACTGGTAAAAGGTAAATTGCGTTATGGATTCCATTACCACAGACCATAACGCAATTCTATAATGGAATTGATAACGGAATGCTTTTAAAGGCATTCCGTTATTCATTCCGTCATAATTGAAGTCTATGGGCTGCAAAATAGATCTGTTCCGTTTCCGTCCTCTCCTGCATAACAGAAATGGGACAGATCCATTTTGGAACTACTACATCCACCCTATCTCCACTGTCACAATTGGCTTACCATTGTTGTATTTTTGAGCTGCAGGAGGTTATATGCTCCTGTGGCTGTGTGTTGGTGTCCTCCTGCTGCCTTGGCTGCATTAGGGCTACTGTGGTCATTATTATGGGGCACTTCAACTACCCAGATATAGACTGGGAAACTGAAACCTGTATCTCTCATAAAGGAAACAGGTTCTTGGCAATAAGGTTCTAAGACAATTACCTTTCCCAACTGGTTCAGGACTCGACTAGAGGGACAGACATACGGGACTTATTATTAACCAATAGACTTGACAGTACAACAGATGTGCAGGTTGGGGGACACCTGGGAAATAGTGACCATAAAGTAATAACCTTCCAATTATCATTCAAAAGAAGGTTTCTTCGGGGAGGAACAAAAATACCAAACTTCAAAAAAGCAAAATTTAGCCAACTAAGAGAGGCCATAGGCCTAACTAACTGTTAGTTAGTGGGTAAACTGTTTGGAGGTTTTCTAAGAGATGCTATCAGTTTCTATGAGGAAGTAAGTTCTAGACTTGACAGCGGCTATATCTGGACTTCTCCAAAGCATTTGACACTGTACCGCATAAAAGGTTAGTATATAACTGGCCCAGTAATAGAAAACAGAGGGTGATTATTAATGGTACACACTCAGATTGGGTCACTGTCACTAGTGGAGTACCTCAGGGGTCGGTACTGGGCCCTATCCTCTTCAATATAATTATTAATGATCTTGTAGAAGGCTTGCATAGTAAAATATAAATTTTTGCAGATGACACTAAACTGAGTAAAGTAATTGACATGGAAGAGTACAGTATACTGATACAGATGGATCTGGATAGATTGGGGGCTTGGGCAGAGAAGTGGCCGATGAAGTTTAACAATGACAAATGGTAAAACACTGGGTAACACTGATATGGAAAAGGACCTAAGAATTTTAGTGAACAGCAAACTATGTTGTAAAAACCTGTGTCAGACAGCTGCTGCCAAGGCCAATAAGATAATGGGTTGCATCGAAAGGGGCATAGACGCCCGTGATGAGAACATAGTCCTACCGAACAGCCGAATCGAATTTTAATTGAGATGACCTAATGAGTCTAAAAAATCATTACAATATGACGCACATATTGGTGGTCATTTAAAAACAGATATACACCACTTTTGGAAAGAGGGAAAAAGTCGCAGATTGGGGCGCAAATAACCTCTGTGCCACAATCTGCTACTTTTTCACCCTTTCTGCCATTTATGCCAGGTCTAAAATCTATGCCAGCAAGGGAGTTGGCATAGATGTCTGCCTCATTCACATGTCAGTGTTTTGGTCAGTGATTGTGAGCCAAAACCAGGATTCTGCGGCCTCCACAGACATATGGTATAAGGTAAAGATCTGCCCCTGTTCTGTGTTTTGAGCCGCACCTGATTTTGGCCAATCACTAATGGAAATCACTGACCAAAACACTGATATGTTAATCAGGCATTAGACAAGCATAAAGTCTGCCTAAGTTATATTGAGGCTGGCACCGCTACATAACTTAGGCAGATGAACAGCCATAGCAGGAGGGGCAAAGACCAGTGTCTAAATCACCGGTCTTTATAAATGTCACCCATTGTGTTTTTCATAATTTGTGACTTTTTTTTACACCACAATAGTGGAATTAGGGCTTAGTAAAGTAAATCTAAGAAGGAGACTATTTGTATCATTGATTATTTTGAGGAATGTATGATCAATAGGAAATAAGATGGATGAATTACAGGAGGTTAGGTCACGGAATGTCTACAGGGAGTCTAGTCTGATGTTGATAGAAAAGACATGGTTGCAAAAAAGTATTCCTGATTCAATTTTTTATTTTTTTTATCCCAGGTTTCCATGTAATAAGAGCTGATGGGGATGTGCTCAGCACTTTTAAAAAGAAGTGGGGTGGCTTGGTAGTTTATATTAATCAACGATGGTGCAGGAGAGAACATATTACTTGTAAAGTCTGTCATTGTGGTGGGGATATATTGAGATGTTACTTGGTTTTCGGCTATATTATCTGCCAAGGGAATCTCATTTAGTCATAGTAGTCTTAGTGTACATTCCACCAACTGCTGATGTTGTAGTGGCTTGTTTGTTATTTATTATTAGATGCAATTGCAAGAATGCAAACTTAACACTAATCAGGCCGGTCATGCCTTCAGCAAGTTTATTTTAATTTATTCATAGTTTTCTTGCATAGTCAATTTGATTTCTGTATAATTCTCTGTTGATTGTGTAACAGCACCCTGTAGTGGCTGTTTTACATGCAATTGCAGCTATTCCTACTAGAAGTTTGGTCTACTCCAGCTCCCATACCTCAGTGACATCATCAGCCTTGCTCAGAGCAACCATCTTCCTCATTTACAGCCATGTTTCCAGAGGTTAGCACATGGTCTGGAAGCCTCTGGAGTCATCCTCCACATCTAAGCTCATGGTAGCATCGCTGGTGTGTAGAGATGTCCCGATTCGCCGGCAAACATCGCCTGTTTGCCGCAGCGTGCGAACATATGTGATGTTCGGTCCGCCCCCTATACGTCATCATTGAGCAAACTTTGACCCTGTACCTCACAGCAGACACATTCCAGCCAATCAGCATACCCTCCCTCCCAGACCCTCCCACCTCCTATCAAAAAGCAAGAACGGCAGCCATCTTAGATTCATTCTGAAGCTGCAGTGTTAATTAGAGCAGGAAGAGTGCTGCTGCTGAATTAATAGGGAAAGCGTTAGTTAGACCAGTGTTCTGTGTCCACTCCATTCCTCAAAAACTCATCTGCTGTAAGGACAGCATCCTGACAGCACCACAAAAAGCCCTTTTTAGGGCTGGTACATCAGTCTGCTTTTATTTATTTTTCCTATATATATATATATTATATTGCAGTTGCCTGTCCACAGACTGAACTGTGTGCACACCACTCATATAGGGTGGCACAGTACCTTGCAGATAAAAAAGTAATTTAATTTTTCCTCTAATATTCTTGCAGTTGCCTGCCAGTGAGTGTCAGGCCCACGGACTGTACTGTGCCCACTGCCAGTGCCCACCACTCATATCAGGTGGCACAGTACCTTGCAGATAAAAGTCATTAAATTTTTTCTCTGTAATATGCTTGTAGTTGCCTGCCAGTGATTGGCAGGCCCACTGACTGTACTGTGCCCACAGCCCACCACTTATATAGGGTGGCACAGTACCTTGCAGATAAAAAAGTTATTTAATTTTTTCTCTGTAATATAATTGCAGTTGCCTGCCAGTGAGTGTCAGGCCCACTGACTGTACTGTGCCCATTGCCAGTGCCCACCTCTCATATTGGGTGGCACAGTACCTTGCAGATAAAAGTCATTACATTTTTTCTCTGTAATATGCTTGTAGTTGCCTGCCAGTGATTGTCAGGCCCACTGACAGTACTGTGCCCACAGCCCACCACTTATATAGGGTGGCGCAGTACCTTGCAGATAAAAAAGTTATTTAATTTTTTCTCTGTAATATAATTGCAGTTGCCTGCCAGTGAGTGTCAGGCCCACTGACTGTACTGTGCCCAGTGCCCACCACTCATATCAGGTGGTACAGTACCTTGCAGATAAAGTCATTTAATTTTTCCTCTGTAATATAATTGCAGTTGCCTGCCAGTGAGTGTCAGGCCCACTGACTGTATTGTGCCCATTGCCATTGCCCACCACTCTTATAGGGTGGCACAGTATCTTGCAGATAAAAGTCATTACATTTTTTCTCTGTAATATAAATGCAGTTGCCTGCCGGTATGTGTCAGGCCCACAGACTGTACTGTGCCCACTGCCCACCACTCATATAGGGTGGCACAGTACCTTGCAGATAAAAGTCATTACATTTTTTCTCTGTAATATAATTGCAGTTGCCTGCCGGTATGTGTCAGGCCCACAGACTGTACTGTGCCCACTGCCCACCACTCATATAGGGTGGCACAGTACCTTGCAGATAAAAGTCATTACATTTTTTCTCTGTAATATAATTGCAGTTGCCTGCCGGTGTGTGTCAGGCCCACAGACTGTACTGTGCCCACTGCTCACCACTCATATAGGGTGGCACAGTACCTTGCAGATAAAAAAGTAATTTAATTTTTCCTCTGTAATATAATTGCAGTTGCCTGCCAGTGAGTGTCAAGCCCACTGACTGTGCTGTGCCCAGTGCCCACCACTCATATCGGGTGGCACAGTACCTTGCAGATAAAAAAAAGTCATTTAATTTTTCCTCTGTAATATAATTGCAGTTGCCTGCCAGTGAGTGTCAGGCCCACTGACTGTACTGTGCCCACTGCCCACCACTCATATAGGGTGGCACACTACGTTGCAGACAAAAAAGTCATTAAATTTTTCCCCTGTTATATCATTGCAGTTGCTTGCCAGTGAGTGTCAGGCCCACTGACTGTACTGTGCACACTGCCAGTGCCCACCATTTATATCGGATGGCACAGTACCTTGCAGATAAAAGTCATTTAATTTTTTCTCTGTAATATAATTGCAGTTGCATGCCGGTGTGTGTCAGGCCCACAGACTGTACTGTGCCCACTGCCCACCACTTATATAGGGTGGCACAGTACCTTGCAGATAAAAAAGTAATTTAATTTTTTCTCTGTAATATAATTGCAGTTGCCTGCCAGTGAGTGTCAGGCCCACTGACTGTACTGTGCCCATTGTCATTGCCCACCACTCATATCGGGTGGCACAGTACCTTGCAGATAAAAAAGTCATTTAATTTTTCCTCTGTAATATAATTGCAGTTGCCTGCCAGTGATGCCGCTGACACTGTAGGTGGGTTAGGTCCAAAACGTACAAGAGTTAAGTCCAGCTTGGCTGCCTTTAGCTCTGTGTGAGCAACTCCTGTATGGCACTTTTTCTCCACAAGGTGGGCACACAAAACCACAGCGGTGTGCAAGATCTGCAAGATCAAAATATGCTGCGGCTGTTCAAACACACTTTGAACCATATCTACCATAGGTCTATTGCAGCACATGAGACAGCATCACCATATCCAACTGGCCTGCAGAACAAGTCTGTCATCGTTCTCTTTGTCCTCTTTGTGGCAGCCAACCCGCATCCCCAAGCAGTATGAAATCTTTGTCATCATCATCATTAGTGAGTATTTAAAAGTTAAATTTTGCTACTTCACCGAATTTTGCAAAAAAATTACTTCATCACAAAGAGCTTTTCTAAGTAAGTAGTGGGTGCAATGTGCCTTTCCCGGTCATTGTACCTCTCATATGCCATGTTCATACATGCTTGCAGCATCTGATATTAATATACTTACTTGATCCATTTGCTTGAGATGGGCCAGCCGCCATCTTGGCGGCTTGGCGCGGCCCGAGATGATGTTATTACGCCGACCAACATCGTGTTATGCATCAGTGTGGGAGGGAAACACCACACCGAGCATAGGAGGGAAGGGGGAAACAGGGAATCAGGCCTGAGAACTAGGGAAGGAAGATGGACACCTCCTAGTGAAAACCCTAAATAAAATCCTGACTGACTAACAGTATGAACAGACACCAAAAGTAGGTGAGTTCATACGAAGGAATACGTAGAGTCCTATCTATCATTTCAGGACCCTGGTACTCATGGCAGGGAAGAGACTAACTGTACCTCCAAAAGGAAGGACAGGAATCCACTTAAGGCCTAATACAAACAATAGTAAAATGCAACACACAGAGCCCAAACAAAATACAAAAGGGAAAAGTAAAAACTTAACTTCAAAGAGGCTATGGAAGCTCCAGGAACTCGGCCAAGATCCAACCACAAGCAATCCACAGGCACAGAAGCTATAAACCGCACAGCATAGTGGGAGAAGCAACTTTAAATAAGGAAGGTTAAATGACCACATAAGCAATACCTCGAGGCAAGGGGTGTGGCCATTACCAGAAACAACACAGACACCTATTGATCTACAAGGAAAATCTGTCAAACCACTCACTGTCACCAGGACATCCGTATGTCTCGGTACGTCCGTGATAGTATCCCCCCTTCTACGGACGACCTCCAGGTACCCAGGGCTTTCACCAAACGACTGGCATTCACGTCATATGCCGATACCCACATCCTCTCCTCTGGTCCATAACTCTTCCAGTGAACAAGATACTGAAGAGATCTACGGAGAACTCGAAAGTCAATTATCTTCTGCGATCTGAAATTCCAAACTATCGTCCACTATAAAAGGAGTGGGTGGCAAGGAAGACGGCTCCAATTGTTTAAAATATCTTTTCAACAAAGATTTATGAAACACATTATGAATTTTCAGTGCCTGAGGAAGTTCAAGACGAAAAGCTACAAGATTAATAATGGCAGTGATCTTATATGGACCAATAAACCTTGGATCCAACTTCCAAGAAGGTACCTTCAACTTAATGTTGGACAGCCACACAGAATCATCGATTCTTAGGTCCGGACCATCCATACGTTTCCTGTCAGCCACACATTTATACTTGTTGCACATATTCATCAAGTTATCTTGAATTTTCAGCCACATAGATGACAATGAAGAAAAAAAACCTTCCTCCTCAGGGATACCAGAAGTATCTGAACTAGAAAATGTGCCAAACTGGGGGTGAAACCCATATGCCCCAAAAAACAGCGACTTCCCTGTGGACTCCTGTCTACAATTATTTATGGCAAACTCTGGCAAAGACAAAAACGAATATCACTCCTCCTGGTTCTCAGAGACAAAACATCTGAAGTAAATCTCCAGACTCTGATTAGTGAGCTCTATCTGTCCATTCGACTGAGGATGAAAAGCCGAAGAAAAGGACAGTTGTACCCCCAGTCGAGTGCAGAACAGAGGGAATGCCATGGAATGTCACAATGTTATAAACAAACACTTGTGCAAGTGTTTCCCAGAGGGACAAGAATCCGGTATGTCTCCCTGGGCCTCTAACACCTTCACCTCTAGGTCAAGGTAAAGAGCGGATATCACCACCCCTTCCGACAGTATAGGACACGGATTTTGAAAATCACCACTTCCAGGAAAACTACGTGACAAGGCATCTGCCTTTACATTCTTAACCCCAGAACCATAGGTGACAGTGAAATTGAATCTGGCAAAAAACAAAGACCATCTGGTCTGCCTCGGGTTCAGTCATTTAGCCAACTCCAGGTAAGCCAGGTTTTTGTGATCAGTGAACACTGTGATCGGATAAATTGCAACCTTACAATCAATGACGCCATTCCTCAAAAGCCAACCTAATTGCCAGTCACTCTTTGTTAGCTACATTATAATTTCTCTCTGCAGAAGAGAAGTTTTTTTTAGATAAAAAGGCACATGGGCACCATTTACAGGTTATGGGCCCTGCAAAAAAACTGCTTCTACCCCCACCTCGGACGAGTCCACTTCCACAATGAAAGGTTGTGATGCATCTGGCTGCACCAATATGGGGGCAGAACAGAAGCATTCCTTAATCGCAGAAAAGGCTTGCAACGCCGAATCAGACCACGCTGAAACATCTGTCCCTTTCTTAGTCATGTCAGTTAATGGTTTTACTATTGTCAAATAGTTCTGCATAGTGATGAGCGAGCACCAAAGTATTTGAGTGTTCGTCCCGAACACATTGCTATATTCGTGTGCTTGGCCAAGCACCCGAGTATAATGGAAGTCAATGGAAGACAACCAGGCACCCCTGCTCTGAAGAGGAGAGGGTGCCCGGTCCATTGGAAAAGGTCAGAAAGTGACATAAACACCACCGAAATGGATCGGGAACAGCATGGGGACGATGTCTGGATGCATCTCGGACTCCCAGGTCGCTGCTGGAAAGCATGTTGTCCAAATTGTACACCACTTTTACAGACTGACAAAAATACCCACAACCCCCCCCCCCCCACACACAGGAAAATTCTTAGGAAACATTCTTTCCTGTATATTCAATTGTATATAAAGTGCAAGTGCTGCCAAAAATTACAAGCAAGAGGCACTCCGAAACAGCCTGTATAACGGAGGGCCTTATTCACATTGTGGTACAATTGTTCAGGTAGTGGGACTCCTACTGTACACTCATAAAGCCAATGCATTAAGTGAAAGGGCTGCCAAAAATTACAAGGAACCAGCACTACAATACACCCTTCATTACACATAAAGGAGGACATCATACACACCCTTGAAAAATTATGATTGGTGGCCTGCTGGTGACCGTAAAAAACATTTGGAGCAAGGGCCTGCTGGTGATCTGACGCTCGAAAACAGGGGAGAGGGCCTGATAGTGAGCTGACGCTCTAAAACATTGCATGTAAGTGCATGCTGTTCAACTGACGCTCTAAAACATTATATGCGAGTGTATGCTGTTCAAATGATCCTATGAAAAAAATTTGAGTTGAGGGAATATATACAATCTGGAAGAGGAGGAGGAGATAACAAGATTCAACCATATACTCTTTTTTGTGGTGGAAAATGTGCATGGGAATACACTACCTCTGATTGAGTACATTATAAATGATAGATTGAAATTGCATTTATGTTTATCATCAGCTCAGCTCTCCTCTGGTGGAGTAGAGAAATCAGGGGCAATCCAGGCCTGGTTGATTTTTATCTGAGTCAACCTGTCAGCATTGCCAGTGGACAAGCGGATACGCATATCTGTTATAATGGCACCAGCAGCACTAAATACACGCTCAGACAAAACGCTGGCTGCAGGGCAGGCCAACACCTCCAAGGCGTAGAGCGCAAGTTCGTGCCACATGTCCAACTTGCACACCCAGTAGTTGAAGGCACTGAGGGATCATTTAGGATGCTGACACGTCTGCTATGTATTCCTTCACCATCTTCCGAAACGTTTCCCTCCTTGTACCACTAGGCCGTGCTTCAGGGTGAGGTTGCTGGCGGGGTGTCATGAAAGTGACCCATGCCTTGGTGAGTTTTCCCCTGCCTTTGTTGGAACTGCTGTGTGTTCCACTTGTCGCCCTTCCTCGGTTGCCTAAGGAAGTACGGACTCTGCCAGCCGCGTTGTCAGATGGAAAAATTTTGAGCAATCTCTCAAAAAGTACCTTCTGGTATTGCACCGTTTTACTCATCCTCTCCACCACAAGAATGAGAGATGAGACGTTCTCTTTGTAGCGGGGGTCGAGAAGGGTGAACACCCAGTAATCCATGCTATCTAAAATGCATATAACGCGAGGGTCGCGGAAAAGGCAGCCTAACATGAAGTCAGCCATGTGTGCCAGAGTACCAACAGGCAAGACATCGATGTCGACATCAGGATGACTCTCCATCCCCTCATCCCCCTCTTCCTCTTCTGCCCATCCACGCTAAACAGATGGAATTAAAGTTCCATGGGTACTACCCTCTGTAGCAGAGGCAACTGTCTTCAGCTCCTCCTCTTCATTGTCCAATTCGCTCCGAGAAGATGAACTGTGGGTGGTCTGGCTATCACCCTGTGTAATGTCCTCCCACATTTCCACGTCTGCCACATTCAGAGCGTCCACCTTATTTATAAGCAGCGATCGTTTGAGTAGACACAGCAGTGGAATGGTTGTGCTGATGATAGCGTTATCGCCACTAACCATCTGTGTGGATTCATGAAAGTTTTTTAAAACCTCAGAGGTCTGACATCAATGCCCACTCCTTGCTTATGAATAGTGGCAGTTGACTCGAAAGGCGACAACCATGTTGCAGCTGGTATGCTGCTCACAAAGCCTGGCCAACATGTAGAACGTAGGGTTCCAGCTCATGCTGACATCACAAGAGTTGTTTAGCTGGAAGCCGCAAGCGCTGCTGCAGCGTTGACAGACTGGCTGAAGCTGTGGACGACTTGCGGAAATTGGCACACACGCGGCGCACCTGCACTAGCAGCTCTTGCAAATTGGGGTAGGTTTTGAGAAACTGCTGAACCACTAAGTTTAAGTCGTGGGCTAGGCATGGGATGTGTGTCAGTTTGCCGAGCTCCAAAGCCGCCACCAAGTTACGGCCATTGTCAGACTCAACCATGCCTGGTTATAGGTTGAGTGGCGAGAGCCACAGCTCTGTGGAGGTGTGCTGTTTGTCCCCTAAGCAGATCAGTTTCAGCACGGCCTATTGACTCTTACCCACAGCAGTGCTACACTGCTTCCAGCTAGCGACTGATGGCTGACTGCTGCTGGAGGTGGAAATGGAGGAGGCAGAGGTGGAGGAGAAGTGGGGGTTGGAGCCAGTAACATAGTTTCTGGCGAAGACCCTGATGGACGTAGGGCCGGCAATCCTGGCCGTGGGTAGCACCTGTGCCATCCCAGAGTACGAATCACTCCCGGCCTCCACAACATTCACCCAGTGCGCGGTCAGGGAAATGTAGCATCCCTGGCCACCAGCACTTGTTCTTGTGTCCTTGGTGAAGTGGACCTTCCCAGTAAGTGCGTTGTTCAGGGCACGGGTGATGTTCTGGGACACATGTTGGTGTAAGGCGGGCACGGCACAACGTGAAATATAGTTGAGGCTGGGGACTGTATACCGAGGGACGGCCACCGACATCAGGCTGAGGAAGGCCTCAGTGTCCATAAGCCTAAATGGCAACATTTCAAGGGCCAGTAATTTTGAAAGTTGTGCATTTAGTGCTATGGCCTGTGGGTGAGTGTGTGGGTATTTGCGCTTGCATTCAAATGCCTGTGTTATCGACATTTGGACGCTGCACTGGGACAGGGAAGTGAATGTTGTTGCCGATGGTTTCTGCAAAGGTCCAGGTGCAGGGCTAGGGGCATCCGGGCCAGCGCCTTTGACAGGGGATTGGCCAGTAGTGCGTAACACAGCGGAAGAGTAGGCAGTGGTGTGACCCACAGACCCAGATTGTGGACCCAGGCGTTCGGCCTACTTATTAGGGTACTTGGATGCCATGTGGCGGATCATGCTGGTGGTGGTGAGGTTGCTAGTCTTCACGCCCCGGCTCATTTTGGTACGGCACAGTCTGCACTCTCCTCAAAAAGATTCCATTAAAGTGCCATACTGCAGAAGATCTACCCCTTGGCAAGATAGATTTACGCAGGTTGCAGGCCTGTTTGGTGTGGGCCGACTTCTCCCTGCCTCTTCCAGACTGTTGCGGTGCTGCGGATCCCTCCCCCTCTGTACTGCTGTCCCCGCTCGGCTTTTCACCTTCCCATGTTGGGTCAGTGACCTCATCGTCCACCACCTCTTCTTCCACTTCCTCACTCTGCTCATCCTCCTGACTTGACCTAACCACAACCTCAGTGATTAACAACTATGTATCATCATCACCCACCTCATGAACGAATGGTTGCCGTTCACCACTGTCATCGTCTTGAAACTGTGAAGGCTCAAGAGGTTGGGACACAGTGTACAATATCTCAGGTACCTCTTCAAGCGTGCTGGGCGCGAGGGCCAAATATAATAGTGGGGCTAGAAAGAGCTCCTCGGAATATCCAAGTGTGGGATCACTCGTTTGGCAAGCCTCTCCATGGTTGCAGAAAGGATGATCAGAGTGAGGATTCAGTTGACCAAACTCTTGGCAACAGAGACTGGACGAGAGGGTGGTGGTTAACTGACTGGAAGCATTATCTTCAGCAATCCAACTGACCAATTGTTCACACTGTTCTGACTTGGACAGTGTTGTCCTGCGCCGGATGGATGTTTTTTTTTTTCTGGTGCACTGGCAGCAGGCAAAGTTTCATTGCGCCCAGGGCCACGCCCTCTGCATACACCATCAGGATCAAGCCCACTTCCCAGTCCCTTAGTGCTCGCCTTCTTCATATTAATGGTTTTGTTACTAGATGTGACGCAGATTGTTTTCCTGTCCGCTAAAGATACAGTTTTCGGATGCATGACAGTATATGTTACAGATGCCCTCAGAATATGGACACTAGATTTGGCCCAGATTGTTGGAATTTGTAATACAGACACTGTTTGCAGATGTTCTAGAGTAGTGGTTAAAGAACACCACAGATTATGGACACTAGATGTGGCCCAGATTATTGGAATTTGTAATACAGACACTGTTTGCAGATGTTCTACAGTATTGGTTACAGAACACCACAGATTATGGACACTAGAAGGAGTCAACGTCAACAGTTATTCTAAGCTGATCACAGATCAGCACTCGTCAGATCGCAAAAGGTAAACAGCTTAAGGCTGCGCAAGTACTAGCTTGGGAGACTGGTTGGGAAACATCTAATTGTGAGAGGTACCTAACTTATAGGAATAAAAGACTAAGAAACAATAAAAAACCAATGTGGATAAATAGAACCATAAAGATAGCAATAAATGACAAAAAGAAAGCATATAAATCACTAAAACAGGAGGGGGGCCAGGAAGCACTGATAAACTATAAGGAAAGAAATAGAATATGTAAAAAACTAATAAAAATGGCCAAACTAGAGACCGAGAGATTAATTGCCAAAGAGAGTAAAACTAACCCTAACATGTTCTTCAATTATATAAATAGTAAAAAATATAAATCTGAAGGAGTCTGCCCTCTACATAGCAATGGGGGGGGGGGTGTTGCAGAGAGCGACGAGGATAAAGCAAAACTATTACATATTTTTTTCTCCACTATATTCACTGAGGAAAATAAACTGTCAGATGAAATGCAGAATGTAAAAGTAAATTCCCCATTAAAAGTGCCCTGTCTGACCCAGGAAGAAGTACAACAGCGACTTAAAAAGATTGAAATAGACAAATCGCCAGGACCGGTCAGCATACACCCCCGTATCCTAAGGGAATTAAGTGATGTCATAGCCAGACCTTTATTTATGATATTTACGGACTCTATACTGACAGGAATGGCGCATAGCAAATGTGGTGCCAATATTCAAAAAGGGTCCAAAAACAGAACCTGAAAATTATAGGCCGGTAAGTTTAACATCTGTTGTTGGTAAACTGTTTGAAGGGTTTCTAAGAGATGCTATTTTGGAGTATCTCAATGAAAATAAGAGATATCAAAACAAGAAAATTACGTCATATCAGCATGGCTTTATGAGGGATCGGTCATGCCAAACGAATTTAATCAGCTTCTATGAGGAGGTAAGTTCTATAATTGACAGCGGCGAATCAATAGATGTCGTATATCTGGACTTCTCCAAAGCATTTGACACTGTACCTCATAAAAGGTTAGTGTATAAAATGAGGATGCTCGGGCTGGGAGAAAATGTCTGTATGTGGGTAAGTAACTGGCTGAGTGACAGAAAACAGAGGGTGGTTATTAACGGTAGATACTCAGATTGGGTCACTGTCACTAGTGAGGTACCTCAGGGGTCAGTATTGGGCCCTATTCTCTTCAATATATTTATTAATGATCTTGTAGAAGGCTTGCACAGTAAAATATCTATTTTTGCAGATGACACTAAACTGTGTAAAGTAATTAACACTGAAGAGGACAGTTTTCTGCTACAGAGGGATCTGGATAGATTGGAGGCTTGGGCAGAGAAATGGCAGATGAGGTTTAACACTGACAAATGTAAAGTTATGCACATGGGAAGGAATAATGCAAGTCACCCGTACATATTAAATGGTAAAACACTTGGTAACACTGACATGGAAAAGGATCTAGGAATTTTAATAAACAGCAAATTAAGCTGCAAAAACAGTGTCAGGCAGCTACTGCCAAGGCCAATAAGATATTGGGTTGCATCAAAAGGGGCATAGATGCCCGTGATGAGAACATAGTCCTACCACTTTAGAAATCACTAGACAGACCACACATGGAGTACTGTGTACAGTTCTGGGCTCCTGTGAACAAGGCAGACGTAGCAGAGCTGGAGAGGGTTCAGAGGAGGGCAACTAAAGTAATAACTGGAATGGGGCAACTACAGTACCCTGAAAGGTTATCAAAATTAGGGTTATTCACTTTAGAAAAAAGACGACTGAGGGGAGATCTAATAACTATGTATAAATATATCAGGGGTCAGTACAGAGATCTCTCCCATCATCTATTTATCCCCAGGACTGACTGTGACGAGGGGACATCCTCTGCAACTGGAGGAAAGAAGGTTTGTACACAAACATAGAAAAGGATTCTTCACGGTAAGAGCAGTGAGACTATGCAACTCTCTGCCTGAGGAGGTGGTGATGCTGAGTACAATAAAGGAATTCAAGAGGGGACTGGATGTATTTCTGGAGTGTAATAATATTTCAGGCTATAGCTACTAGACAGGGGTCGTTGATCCAGGGAGTTATTCTGATTGCCTGATTGGAGTCGGGAAGGAATTTTTTTCCCCTTAAGTGGGGAAAATTGGCTTCGGCCTCACAAGGGTTTTTTGCCTTCCTCTGTATCAACTTGTAGGAAACAGGCCGAACTGGATGGACAAATGTCTTTTTTCGGTCTTATATACTATGTTACTATGTTAGATGTGGCCCAGATTATTGGAATTTGTAATACAGACACTGTTTGCAGATGTTCTACAGTATCGGTTACAGAACACGACAGATTATGGACACTAGATGTGGCCCAGATTATTAAAGACACAGTCTGCGGAAGATGTACAGTATATGTCACTAATAGGCATAAAATAAAAATATCTTGCTGCTGTCAAACACACACAGTAGTCCTTAAAATGACTTTGGGGGTCGTTGAAAAGCTTTTGGTAGTAAAAACAGCAAATGTCTCTCCCTGCACTATCTGTCCCTTCCGAAGCACTGTCCCTGAGACTGCAGGAGGTAATTAGATTGCAGCTCTAAAACACACACACACAGTAGTCCTTAAAAGGACTTTTGGGTCTTGGAAAAGCTTTCTCTAAATACAAACTGTAAAAATCGCTCCCTACACTGTCTTTCCCTTCCTGTTCTCTGCTCTCCCTGTCTACGTCTGAGCCGAAAATGAGTCATCGGGTGCTATATAGCACCCAATGATGCTTTCCGGCCAGCCAATCACTATAATGCCAGTAGCCAACATGGCTACTGGCATTACAGTGAGGGCAGTACTTACCTACACCTTTATTGGCTGCTTAGAACCAGCGAAACCTGCGGGCGGAGACTCGAGCATTGAGCTCGAGCACATGCCGTACTCAGTGGAGTACCGCCATGTGCCGAGCATAGCAATGCTCGAGCCCAACAGATATTCGGCCGAGCATGCTCGCTCATCACTAGTTCTGAATAAATTTTCGGTAATAGTTGGTAAACCCCAAAAACCGTATAAGAGCCTTCAGATGTTCGGGTCAATCCCAGTCCAATACAGCACAGACTTTCTATGGATCCATTCTAAAACCTGAAGATGACAGCAAGTAGCCCAAAAGCTGAACCTTGTGTACAGCAAAAACACACTTCTCTAATTTTGCATGCAATTTATTATCTCCCCACAACGTGATGAAAAATGTCATTCACAAATTGCTGGAAAACCGCAGGAGCATTCATTGGTCCAGCCAAAAGCCATGACCAGGTTCTCAAAGTGCCCCTCAGGAGTATTTAAAGCCATCTTCCATTCATCCCCTTTAGAGATGAGAGAATCAAAGCTGACAAAGTGGAATTCGTTTAGAATTTCAGGAAAAATTCAATTCGCAAGGACATGGGGCAATGAACTCTGGGAAGGCGGGATGACCCATAATGCCATGCATGCAGCCAATCAGCAGCCAGCCTGGTTATGTCAAAGCCCTATAAATACGGTGGCCATCTTAGTCTTTCACACTCGCGTTTTGGCTTTCTGTTTGTGAGATCCGTTCAGGGCTCTCACAAGCGGTCCAAAACGGATCAGTTTGCATTCTATTGCAATCTGAATGGAAAAGGATCTGCTCAGAATGCATCCGTTTGCATCAGTTCAGTCTCGATTCCGCTTTGCAAGCAGCGTTTTGGTGTCCGTCTGATGAAACTGAGCCAAACGGATCTGTCCTGGCACACAATGTAAGTCAATGGGGACAGATCCGTTTTTACTGACACAATCTGGCACAATAGAAAACAGATTAGTCCTCCATTGACTTTCAATGGCGTTCAAGACGGATCCGTCTTGGCTATGTAAAAGATAATACAAACGGATCCGTTCTGAACAGATGCAGACGGTTGTATTATCTGAACAGATCCTTCCATGATGGATCCGCACAAAACGCGAGTGTGAAAGTAGCCTTAGATTTAGACATTGAGTATCGTACTTTGTTCAGGGACAGACGTGTATGCAGGAGCTAGTAAAAGTGAAAGAAAAACTAATTGTAAAAAAAAAAAGAGCGATTTACTAGTGTAGGGAAAGGATAGTGAGAGGAATCATTTCACAAGCAAGGAGAGACATGTGCAGATGCTAGGGAGAGTCATAGGAAAATCCTTCCTCATTGTAAAAAAAAAGCGATTTACAAGTGCAGGAAAACATTATTTGGGGTTCCAGATAGTCTCATAATACAGCTCTGTCATTCCAGCAATTAGTTATTGGGTGCAAGTGCTATGTTGAAAAGCCTTTTGTGGCTTTTATCTGAGGAAAAAGATAAATATATATACGCAGGTCACTTTTGCTGTTAACTGCGCTGATATCATTTAGTGGCCTATTTCAATACAATACAAGAAATATCTACGCAGGTCATTTTTGTTGTTATTTGCGCTGAAAGCGTTTATTGTCATATTTCACTACAATACGAGAAAAATAAACGCAGTTCACATTTAGTGCTATTTGCACTGAATGCGTTTATTGTCATATTTCTAGAGAAAAATGTTTACAGTTCACTCTTTCTGTTATTTGCTTAGAAATCGTTTAGTGGCCTATCTTAGTCCAATACAAGAAATATATACGCAGTTTACTTTTGCTGATTTTTACCCTGAAATCATTTTGTTGGCAATTTCAAATTCTTTAGTTGCCTATCTCATTTAAAAAAGAAATATATATTTGGTGCTTTTAGGGGTGTTTTAATTTGCTTTTAATTTATTTAGTTCAGCTAAAAGTATGTCAGACAGAGAAGTGCCAGGTCCTGCACAGAGGAGTGTCAGAGGCGTAAATGATTCTGGCGCAGGCACAGGTCGCAGCAGAGTAAGGGGGAGTGGCAGGGTTTTCTTCCCGAGGACTTGGGTCCACATGTCAGCTAGCGGACCCAGCGGTGCTTGATTGGTTGACTCTATCTTCGACTTCGTCGCAAGTGACAGCAGCACAAGCAGCCTTAGTTTAGAGTCGCTGATGAGCAGCTTTCTTCAACCACATAGTGAAGAAACTACTCACCAGAAGCAGCAGGTAGACCTGGAGCAGGACCTGAACCAGCAGGTGGTGGCATACTTTCACAGCACTCTGCCAGCTGTCATAGAAGATCCGCTGGACTACTTGGCAGCCAAACTAGATTTGTGGCCGCAACTGGCCGAATTTGCCCTGGAAAAGCTGTCCTGCCTGTCCACCCAAAATGTGGAGAGACTAACTTTTATCAAGATGAATCAGGCATGGATCAGCCAGGATTTCTACCCACCAATGCCTGACGCATCTGATTAGATCATCCATCTCCACACTATGTCACCGTGCCACTCTGTGGTATAATGCTGCTGCTGTTTCTGCCATCTCCACACCATGTCACCTTGCCACTCTTGGCCTCTAGATGCTGCCATGTCCACACTATGTCACCTTGCTACTCTGTGGTATCATGCTGCTGCTGCCATCTCCACACTATTTCACCTTGCCACTCTGTGGCCTCCTTATGCTGCCATCTCCACACTATGTCACCTTGCCACTCTGTGGCCCAATCATACTGCTGCTGTCACCTCCACACTATGTCATTGTGCGACTCTGTGGCCTCCTGATGCTGGCGCCACCTCCAGAACCTGTCATTGTGTCACTTGGTGGTCTCCTCATGCTGCTTCCGCCTCACCACTAATTCATAGGGCCACTCTGTGGACTTCTCATGCTGTTACCACCCGCCCCATTCTTAGACGGGGTTGCTATTGTCCTTGTTTGGGCTTCTTGAAATTGAAGATTTTCCTAGTTTTAATGAAGGAAAATGTAGATTTTATGAAAGACAGGAGATGAACATTATTCTATACATCTTTTTACTCCCAGAAGTAGAGTTGAGCGAACTTGTGTTTTAAGTTCGGCATCCAAAGTTCGGGTTATCCAAGCATCCCATTATGGATTCCACTACCACGGACCATAACGGCATTTGGAATCCATAAAGGGATTCTTCAATGAACCAGCACCTTGGACAACACGAAGGACCAGGGGTGACGTCACCGTCATGTGATCAGTGCATGGGGTGTGGCTCAGTACTGGATTAGATAAGAGGTGGTAGCCTACGACCTCTTATCCAATCCAGTACTGAGCCACGCCCCCTGCAATGATCACATGACGGTGACGTCACCCCAGGTCCTTCACCCCGTGTTCCAAATGCCGTTATGGTCCTTGGTAGCGGGATTCATAACGGGATGCTTGGATAACCCGAACCTGAACTTTGGATGCCGAACTTAAAACACAAGTTCTCTCAACTCTACCCAACTCTACCCAGCAGCAAACAGTTGTGAAACAGATGCGAAACAATGTGAAACAGAAAAAATTTACATAAGATATGTAAAACAGTGTTCACAAACAGCCAATCAACAGGCAGCATAGATTATATAAGGTCCAATCAATCATGTAAACGTCCTTATTTCTTGATGAGATGGTGAAGGTTAACAGGATATGTGAAGAAAAACGTAAATATTCTTGGTAATAACACTGGTTGGGATTGCAGTAGGATTTGATCAGAAAACAGCAGTGAAGATAGAGAGGAGACAAAACAATAAAAACAAGGGTTGGGTCAGTAGGGAGGGATAATGTTCATCTCCTGTCTTTCATAAAATCTACATTTTCCTTCATTAAAACTAGGAAAATCTTTAATTTTATATCAAGACAGGAGACTCCATTATGCAAGTTCAAAGCTTATGCTCTATAATATAACTATGACAATAAATAAAGATACCTAACTAATGGGTACTGAAATAATACCATGGAGACATGTGGGTCAGGCCAGGAATAAAAGGTATTAAACGTAGATTCTATGGCCCAGATGGCTGCCTTTAGAATGTGTGATAAGGATCCTCCAGTTTGTCTAATGTTGTGGACATAGCTGCTCTAGTGGAGTGTGCCCCAAAAAAAGAAGTGTTCACCCCTGCTAAGTTCGAGAAACCCATCTAGCTAGGGTTGCCAATGACACTGGTAGATGGGGTCTGCAATATGAAATGAGGAGTTGGGATGCAGGTGGACTCCTTAGAGATAAAGTTCTATGTTCGTAAGATCGTAGGCACCTGACCACACAAAGCTTTTCTTGTTGAGGGAAAGCGGGGTAGAAAACAGAAGAGATATTATGTTTGGTACGACGGACAAAGGAAAACTGAACTCCTTGTGGCAGAAATTGCCTACGAGATATGTCTAAAGCCCGGACATCCGACATGTTTAAAAGATATTAGGCATAATACCATGGCTAACTTAAAGGACAATAACTTCAGAGGGAGAAGATCATTATCTTCCCAAGCTAAAAACAGTTTAATCACCAAGTTAACGTCCCAGGTAGAGTGATATTTGGGAGTGGGAGGTCTTCAAAATGTTATTCCCTTTAAAAGTTTGCAAATTAAAGGATGTTTACTAGAGTTGAGCGAACACCTGGATGTTCGGGTTCGAGAAGTTTGGCCGAACTTCACGAAAATGTTCGGGTTCGGGATCCGAACTCGACCAGAACTGCTGGAAAATAGCCCAGGAAACAGCTAGAGGGCTGCAAAACTGTACTGTGAAAGGGGACTGGAATCAGCAATAATTTCCAAGCAAGAATATGAATTTATTTTGGGTACGCAGAGAAGACTACCCGTCTTCTATTGTTTGCCCAAGGTACACAAATGTATGGAAAAACCACCCGGTCGACCAATTGTTTCCAGGATATGGGGTTGATCACTTCAAATTTGTCTAAATACATAGATACACAGTTGCAACCACTGGTCAAGATGACCAATTCGTATATTAAAGATACCACGCATATAATCAAAATTTTAGAAACAATGGAAGTGAAACCCAAATGGATTATGGGTACACTGGACATCCAGTCCCTTTACACAGTCATTGATCACCAACAGGGCACTACAGCTATTAGGAAGCAATTATCCAGAGAAGGACGATTAAGTGATTCCCATATAGATTTTATAGTGGAGGGGATTAATTATATTCTAAATCATAACTATTTCTACTTTGATGGCAATTTTTACATACAGAATTGCGGAACTGCCATGGGGACCAGATTCGCCCCAAGTTATGCGAACCTATTTCTGGCGGAATGGGAGTTGCATCATATTACACCAAGACTTGGGGCGGATCTGGTCCTCTGGCAGCGATATATCGACGATATTATCTTTATTTGGAAACAAGGTAGAAATGATTTGGAAAGATTTTTAAAAGAGATTAATCAGAACCAACTTAACCTAATATTTACTCCCAATATCAAGGATGATATAGAAATTTTAGATCTGTTAATCACTAGACAAGAGAATAAATATAATTGTAAAACCTTCTTTAAACCGGCCATGAGGAATAGCTTTATACAATTTAATAGCTGCCATTTATCAAATTGGTTACTTAATATCCCGACCGGGCAATTCCGGAGGATAAAAAGAAATTGTACACAAGATCGAGATTTTGAATCAGAGGCCATAAGATTAAAAGATCAGTTTCTACAGAAGGACTACCCCGAAACTATAATAGATAAGGCATTGGAAAAATATAAGAAAACAAGATAGAAAAAAAGTTATTTTTGGAGAAGGAAATGAAAGTAAATATGGATTTACAAAAGAACATTAAAACTAGGTTGATCCTTCCATTCAACGATAATTATAAAGATATTAAGAGAATTGTAAATACAGACTGGCACCATATGTTGAGAGATAAACTGATAGGTCATCTTCTACCTACTAATCCACTGATAACATTCACAAAAGCACCAAATTTGGGGTTAAAGGTAGCTCCCTCTATTAGAACACATAACTCCAAATGAAAGAACAGTCTACTAGGTTCTTGGTTGGAATTGAAAGGTTTTCACAAATGTGGTAAGTGTGTGGCATGTAAACTTAGCAATGCACCACGGAAAACCAGTAGCATTGCCTCCACCCAGAATGACCACATTTGGGAAATCAAGGATTGCTTGACTTGTACCACCTCTGGTGTCATCTACCTGATCCAGTGCCCATGTAAAAAACAATATGTGGGCAGAACTAAACGTATATTGAAGATCCGATTGGCTGAACACATAGCCAATATTAGAAAAGGTTATGAGAAACACTGCCTATCAAAACATTATAATGAAGAACATAATAAAGATCCATCCAATCTAATTTTTGTGGCACTGGAGAAGGTAGACCGCCGTTGGCGGGGTGGAAATTACATAAAACAAATGTCAAGAATCGAATCACGGAGGATCTATGAATTTGGAACACTACTACCAATGGAATTAAATACGGAGTCAGAACTGTTTGGTTTTTTATAGGCTGGGTGCCCATGTATCGACCTCGATATCACAGTCTGGCCGTTTTCCGACACTGTGACACCGTCTCGATCATGGGCCCCCAACCTAATTACTTCTATCAAAATACTACATCATTAAACTATTAAGAGCGAAGCCCATGCACATTTCATTATAGAGAGGGTAGAAACAGAAAATAATTGAGGCTATATGGTTCATCACCCAAAGTAGAAGATTCAAGTCCACTATAAAGTGACATCTGTTTTCGCTTTGTGTAATATTTAGAACAAAAAGCTTGATTGGAATAATAGAGATACATGGAGGGTTTGTACTGTTGAAAAAACGCATGAATGCAATAAAAACGCATAAAAAACGCAGGCGCGTTTTTTGAAGGAATTTCCCACCAGACAACTAGTGGTTTAATTATCAAGTATACAGTATATATTATTATATTTTATGTTCATATATAGGATGTTTTTGACAACATACCCAAACACTAAAGTATCAAATTATTAAGAGTGAAGTTTATATATATCTTAACTGACATAGAAAATAATTGAGGATATGTAGTCTATCCCCTAAAATAGAAGATTTGAATTTTTTTTTGTGTGCAACATATTAGAATAAAAAGCTTCATTGGAAGATTAGAGATACATGTAAGGATCACACTATTGAAAAAACGCATGAATGCAATAAAAACGCATATAACGCAGGTGCGTTTTTGAAAGAATTTTTCATCAGATAGTCAGAGGTTTATTATTAGGCATATATTATCCACCTGCTATAGTTTATGTATATTTATGTGGTATGTTGATGAGAAGTATGAAGTGAGCTAACGTATTTTTAATCAAAGAATATGGAGTTTTATCACTGTGTATTAGATGTATAATTTGTTGCAAAAAGAGGAGATCAATTATGGGTAAATTGAATAGACATGTTGAAAAACCAGAACATGGACTTTTTTGGCAAATCCAATTGAACCAATAACCTAATATGGTTCCTAAAAATCCAGTACCACAAATTCGATTAAACTCTTGCAGGTATAAAAATGGAGGCAGAGCGACATAGGCGATACCACTGAGGAAGGGATCGGAGATATCCTGATATCCTTATATCCCCGCTTTGTGGAACGCGCTACCCAGGCAACAAGGAGAAATCACGCTGAAGATCGCGAGACCTCAGGGGGACTTGCCGGGTAAGCACGGCGGGAGATACCATCTCCGCTTGAAACTAGCGGCTATTTTTTATCAACCTCCCGATACATACAGGAGAGGTATGAGAAAGCAACTTCTTTTATTGATATGCCAAAGGACTGGTGAAAGAAAATCTTAAATGGCAATATGGAATAAATAGCACTGAGTACCTATAGTGCGCGATATTTTTTAACACAGTGAATAAATACCAATTGACTCAAGATAATCACGGCTGTAAAGTATTTGGAGAGACTCTGACACTAAGACAATAGTCTTACAACTGCGGTTTTAGGTGAACACAGGATCGAATCAGAACTCAATACATCCAATTGGGGATATATCAGCATTTTGTATATTTATACTTTGCTGACATCGAAATGAATGATTCCTTATTTGTTTATCACAGTTGTTTTTAGGTTGTTTTATTATGTGTATATGCACATTGTGCATTAGATTGTTTTAATAAATTGTCCATGACTTTCACTTACCAGATGGAGTGCTCGCCTATGATATGATGTTAATTGATTTTATACTATTTTCAGTTAGAGGGTTGGTGTCCCTCTGCTTAGGCTTGTAGCACCAATCCATATAATCACCTGAGTGAGCCACCGCTAGAGATTTTATTCAAAAAGGATTAATGTCTGCCTGCAGTGCCACAGGCCTCATTCACAGACCCAGGGCCATGGCAACCATACATGGGAGTTGAAGTTGTCATCACAGCCAAGAAGGAATCATGTCTGCCTACAGTGCCACAGGCCTTATTCAAACATTCAGGCCCACGGTTCCCACAAAGAGGAGAGTTAAAATCACACCAAGACAGTATTGAGTTCACCCAGCAATGCCACAGGCCTCATTCACAGATTCAGACCCATGGCACCCACAAAGAGGAGAGTTACAATCATGCCAAATCAGTAATAATTTCACCCAGCTGTGCCAAAGGCCTCATTTACTAATTCAGGAGTACCATGGCATCCACAAAGAGGAGAGCGGTCCAGTAACAGCAACACAGGCATTGGGTCAACCTGCAATGGAACAGGCCATTATCATTTATGTAGGCCCCTGACACCCAGACAAAGGAGAGGTAATTTGACCGTAAAAAGAGTTTAATGTCTCCCACCAAGACAGCAAGCATTCAAACGAAATATAGGCCCCTGACACCCACACAATGGGGCAGTCATTTGACAGTATAAAGAGTTTAATATCTCCCACCAATGCAGCTAGCAATGAAACGAAATATAGGCCCCTGACAACCAGACAATGGGGCGGTCATTTGACAGTAAAAAGAGGTTAATGTCTCCCACCAATACAGCAGGCGATGAAACAAAATATAGCCCCTGACAACCAAACAATGTAAAGGTCAGTTGACAGTATGAAGAGGAAAATGTCACCCAACAAAGCAACAAATGATTAAACGACATATAGGCCCCTGACATCCATACAATGGGGCAGTCATTTGACAGTAAAAAGAGTTAAATACCTCCCACAAAGGCAGCAACCAAGTAAATGAAATATAGGCCCCTGACACCCACACAATGGGGCTGTCATTTGACAGTAAAAAGAGTTTAATATCTCCCACCAAGACAACAAATGATTAAACAACATATAGGCCCCTGACACCCAGACAGAGTATAGGTCATTCGACATCAAAAAGGAGATAATGTCACACACCAAAGCAACAGGTGATTATCTGAAATGTAGGCCCCTGGCACCCAGACAGAGGAGAAAGGTCCCATAGCAGCAAAAGAGGCATCATGTTACCCACCAATGGAACAAGCCACTTTCAGTTATTTAGGCCCCAGCACCCAGACAGAGGAGAGAGGTCCCATAGCAGAAAAATAGGCATCATATTACCCACCAATGTAACAGGCCACTTTCAGTTATTTAGGCCCCTGACACCCAGACAGGTCATTTGACAGCAAAAAGAGGTTAATGTCACGCACCAAAGCAGCAGGCGATTAGCTGAAATTTAGGCCCCTGGCACCCAGACAGAGTAGAGGTTCATTCAACTTGGTTTTGCCCCCAAAAATAATGGTACAATTTAAAAAAAGAGGATTCAATAAAGAAGTGCCCTGGAGTACAAGAATGTATGGTTGAGGCAGAGGCAGTTATAAATGTCTATTCTGCACAAGGGATGGACAGGTCCTGTGGGATCCATGCCTGGTTAATTTCTATAAACGTCAGCTTGTCCACGTTGGCTGTGGACAGACGGCTGCGTTTGTCAGTAATGACGCCCCCTGCCATGCTAAATACACGTTCAGACAATATACTGGCCGCAGGGCAGGCCAGAACCTCCAAGGCATAAAAGGCTAGCTCTGGCCATGTGGACAATTTGGAGACTCAGAAGTTGAATGGGCCCGAACCATCAGTCAGTACATGGAGGCGTGTGCACAAGTACTGTTCTACCATGTTGTTGAAATGCTGCCTCCTGCTAACACGTTCCATATCAGCTAGTGGTGCAGTTAGCTGTGGCGCTGTGACAAAACTTTTCCACATCTCGGCCCTGCTAACCCTGCCTTCAGAGGAGCTGGCTAGCTGTGCTGGCGACCTCTTGCTCCTCCTCTGCCTTTAGTTGGGAATGCTCTCAGGAGCGCATCTACCAACGTGCGCTTGTAGTCGCGCATTTTCCTATCACGCTCCAGTGTGGGAATTAAGGTGGGCACGTTGTCTATGTACCGGGGATCCAGCAGGGTGGCCACCCAGTAGTTAAGACTTGTTAAAATGTGGGCAACTCTGCTGTCCTTGCGCAGGCACTGCAGCATGTAGTTGCTCATGTGTGCGAAGCTGTCCTCTGTGGGAGGCATATCGTCATCGTCGTCCGTTTCCCCCCAGCCACACACCAGTGAAGGGCCCGAGCTGCGTTAGATGCCACCCCGCTGTGAACATGCTTGATCCTTATGCTCCTCCACCTCCTCCTCATCCTCGTCCTCCTCGTCCTCCAGTAGTGGGCCCTGGCTGGCCAAATTTGTACCTGCCACTTCTAAGAGACTGGATTTAAAGTGTTAGAAATGACCCCTCATTCTCCTCCTCCTCCTCCTCCTGGGCCACATCCTCTTCCATCATGGCCCTAAGTGTTTTCTCAAGGAGACATTGAAGTGGTATTGTAACGCTGATAATGGCGTCATCGCCACTGGCCATGTTGGTGGAGTACTCGAAACAGAGCAACAGGGCACACAGGTCTCGCATGGAGGCCCAGTCATTGGTGGTAAAGTGGTGCTGTTCCGCAGTGCTACTCACCCGTGCGTGCTGCAGCTGAAACTCCACTATGGCCTGCTGCTGCTCGCACAGTCTCTCCAGCATGTGCAAGGTGGAGTTCACATATGTTCGCATATGAGGCGGTGAGCGGGAAGGCCAAAGTTACGCTGTAGCGCAGACAGGCAAGATCACAAAATGGCCGCCAATCACCCCAGAAAAAAGTGACAGAAAAATGCTCTGAATAGAGAGAGAAGATTCCCACGGCGCAAAGAACCAATCTTTGATGTTGATACAAACTTGATTTAATAAATTAGCAGATGGTACAACACGTTTTGGGGCATACAGAACCCCTTCATCAGGTATAGACTGCTCATACAGTACACACATATTTTAAACACAGGGTTTGAAGAAGCTGTACGCGAAACGCGCGTCGAGGGGTGCGCCTACTTGCATGATGGGGTGTATGTGGCCGAGGTAAGGCACGAGTTGCTATTGTATTTTTACCGGGAGGGAATGAGTATTTGACTATTAGACAGATCTTGTTGAGTTCCACCAATAGACGGGTTAGTCTTTATTTTGAACGCTTTAGGTCTGTTCTGTTTAGGGTTAATTTCAGTATACTTTCGGTTTAGGATCCACACAGAGCCGCGTATCTGTGGCTTAGCAAGTTGTTTGGCGCATGTTTTTCTTGTTTCTCCTTTTTTATGGTATCTAATGTGTATTTTAAGGATATTTAATAAAGATTGATATTTTTCATAAGAGATTGGTGTACCTCAGTGTTATACACTTAAATACTTAAAAAACTGCCAAAAGGGCACAAAACGGGGAGTGGAAGGGGAGGTCCTGACCCCTCCACATGTCACACACAATACTTGCAATATGGCTTGCAAATTTAGATAAGATCTAGATTAGAATTACTAGTGGGTAAAACATTCGTAGTTCGGGTGGTTAATGTAGATAAAATTTCAAAAGAAGCTTACTTTTAGGTTGAAAGAGCGCTGTCCGGCTGAGATGAAAAGCCAGAGACACATTGCTCTGCTGAGTGCAGTCACATGATTGACGGAGCGGTCACGTGACCGCTCGGTTGCCTGGCAACCGGACGATCTTCTTTCTGTCCAGCAAGTATGTATTGGCGGGCGGGAGGAGGAGCCCATCACTGCCGGACACGTGACACCTGCGCGTCCCGGCAACCAGACGCTATCATTCCCGTCCAGTTGGAGTGTATGGGCGGACGGGAGGGCACATCATAGCAGGGACAAGCCAGGTTCACTATGCTCAGCCCGCTCATGGGTGAAGGAGAAATTTGAAGCAAGGACCCAAGCTGATAGGCATAAAGAAACGATGGAAACGGGAAAGAAGGGGGGTGGATATAAAAAGGGAGATGGAACAACCCTAGATGATCAGAGGGGTGAGGGGGGAGGCTGGTTAAAAAAGGGTAAAGCGTTTGGGGATACAAACGACCCCCATTGCATAACGACAAGCTGTCAAACATTGATGGCAGTAGATGGGCATCAGTCGGATACGCAATTTAATGATGAATACCTATAATAATAAAATTAGATGACATAGACCAGAATGCTGGGTAAAATGATTGATTAAAAAGAATGCTAACTAACTGGATCAATTAAAAGGGACCTAAATAGATAGATAAATGGGCAAAAATGATGCCTTCAAAGGGTGTTCACTTATTGCTATTGTGTAGGGTGGGCCAGTCCAGAAGAGTAATATGCACACAGTGAGAATGGTTTATCTTCTTGAGCCAAAAAGCACAATACCGTAGATGTTTTTACACTTCAGAGATCCCTTTCATAAATTGATCTCAAATGCTTCATTGAGGCCGCGTGGGT
The DNA here is from genome assembly GCA_033119425.1 of Bufotes viridis. Lineage (NCBI taxonomy): Eukaryota > Metazoa > Chordata > Amphibia > Anura > Bufonidae > Bufotes > Bufotes viridis. The sequence goes on from CM065590.1 coordinate 237,596,368, forward strand.
TCAAACTGTTGAGCTTATAAATCCAGAACATTTCTCGTCTCCGTAATGTTTGGATGATGTTGTAACCATTAGATTTAATCTGCTCTACTGGAGTAATGGTAAATCCGAAGAAAGAGCCTTGGTGGCATGTCTGGAGATACTATGCTGGAGAAATCTTTTTTTTGACATTGGATCTGTGCTTATTTAGTCTGTTGCGGAGGGTTTGGATGGTCCGCCCCATAAACAACGTTTGAAGAGCCACGGTTTAGATGGCTTTTAATAGAGAAGGTATTGCTGCTGGAGTTGTGGACAGTAGTAGCGGTGGGTATGCTTTTACAGCATAAGCATTTGGGCTGCTTGCACTTGAAACTTCCCATTGGGCCAGGATTGCCCGAACGTGAGTCAGAATTGTGTTCCTGTTTAAGTTGACTTGACGCTAGTAAATTCTTCAGGGACTGGGCCCTCCTGAAAGTGAGGTGGGTTCTCTCTGGTAAGATCTTATTTAAGATGTGGTCTCGTTTGAGGATGAACCAATGTTTGGACAGGATCTTTTTGATCATGGTATGGTTGCTGCTAAAAGTGGTTAGGAAGTTGGTACTGTAACCTCCCATGGGAGGATCATTCTTGGTGGTTCTCCATACTTTAACCGGTAGGCAGTCATCTTGGCTCTGTTGATGACCGCTTCTATTATCCCAGGAGGGTAGCCTTTCTGTATAAATCTGGTACGGATGATCTCACTTTGGGAAATGAAATCACTGTCTTCTGAACAGTTCCGTCTGACACGTTTGAATTGGCTAAACTGAATATTTACCTTCCATTTCTTATAGTGGTTACTGGCAAAGTCGAGGTAGCTGTTGCAGTCAGCACAAACGGAAATACCATGAGCCTTTATATACTAAACCTGCGAAAACCACCACATTAGAATTATTTGGACAGGAGGTCCTTTCCAATTGTGCCTCCCTCAAGTTACCACCTACAGTTTTTCCAACCACTTTACCCGGCACTGGGTACACACAATCCATAGCACCTACCCCTGACTCCCCCACAACACCAGTGGATCTCGAATTAGACTCACTCATTACCCTTCATGGAGAGTCTCCACCCCATATTTCAAATGGTCCTCCTGCTCCAGAACCTACAGGTCACACCATATGCCTAAACTATGTTCTGGAAGATTACTCCAATATTTCACAAGCCACCAGCATCTGTCCACCCTCTTTTTTATCCCTACCTTCTTTACTGAACCCAGTAACATCGTATCCAATATTGAAAGGCCCTGGGACGACCACAATAACACAACATTTTTTCCATCCACTGGGAATAAGACCTGCAAAAAGAAAAAAACTCAAAAGAGGCTGTAGAGAAGGCAAGGGCAAAAATAAAAATGTGATACCCCTCAAAACTTTAGTAAAAGAAGTAAAAATCTTCAATTTGTCCACTCATTGCCTAAACTCCACTGAGATTGCAATACTATCTAAAGGCCTCTCCTTCTGTCCATCATCCAAAATAAAGGGCTTTGATATATTCCTAGACCTATATGACTTTGTTGGAAAGTTGACTCTAAGAAGGCATTTCAACCTACCAGGCAACATCAAGGAGGTAAGCAAACAGGGGATTAGTGAGGCCAACTCAATTTCCGGCACACAATATCTCTCAACTGACCTGAAACCGCGCTCTCACTTCTACCCCTTACATCACAGGGGAAACTTCATAGAGACATTCTATGATTTTGTCATGGAAGATTTCCAGACCATCGATCAGACACCCATACTGAAACACAATCTGCATTTCAAGGAGAGACTAGCCATCAAACAGCTACAAGATAACACGGAAGTAATCATTCGGAACACAGACAAAGGGGGAGGTATAGTGCTACAATATAGGATCTATTACATTCAGGAAGCATACCGAATTTTATCAGACACGGAATATTACAGGAGATTAGAGGAAAAACCCCTGGTGGAACATAAAAAATCACTCAAAGAGCTCCTAGACTCTGCATCCCTCATTTTGAATAAGAAGGAACAGGAATACATCCTAATAACAAACCCAGGTATTGCTCTATTTTATCATTTACCCAAAATTCATAAAGACATTTCCAAACCACCGGGTCGACCAATCATTTCAGGGATATCTTCCCTCACGTGCAATCTGTAACATTATGTGGACATTTTTCTACAAAAACATGTATGTCAGTTGACGTCCTATCTGAAGGATACAACTGCTCTGATACAAGCTCTAAAAGGGTTCACCTGGAAAGACACATACCGGTGGCTCATTTTGGATGTAACAGCCCTCTATTCAAACATTGAACACGAGCTGGGCATAAGCTGTACCAAACGCTTTCTTGACAATGACGATTCCATGCCCGATGATCAAAAATCCTTCCTTTTAAGATGTATCCGTTTAAGATGTATCCGCCCTATATTTGCAGACCAAAGGGACCGCAATGGGCACGCGTTTCGCGTCCAGTTTAGCCAATCTTTTCATGGGGGCTTTTGAGGAGACTTGCATCTACAATTCAAACTAATGGATAAACAATATTATCTTTTATCGTCGTTATATCGACAACTTGATTTTTGTATGGGAAGGCAACAGTGGGTCGGTAGAGGGGTTTATAAAATACATCAATAGCAACAGCTGGGGCATCACACTCTCAGGGACCCACAGCAACACATCTGGATTTAGAGCTGCAGCAGTGGAAACATAATCACCCGTACATTTTTCAAGAAAGTAGACTGTAACAGCTACCTCGACTTTGCCCGTAACCACTATAAGAAATGGAAGGTAAATATTCAGTTTAGCCAATTACAACGTGTCAGACGGAACTGTTCAGAAGACAGTGATTTAATTTCCCAGAGTGAGATCATCCATACCAGATTTATATAGAAAGGCTACCCTCCCGGGATAATAGAAGCGGCCTTCAACAGAGCCCGTGTGCTCACATAAGAAGACTGTCTACCGGTTAAAGTAAGGAGAGCCACTAAGAATGATCCTCCCATGGGAGGTTACAGCACCAACTTCCTAACCATTTTTAGCAGCAACCATCCCGTGATCAAAAAGATCCTGTCCAAACATTGGTTCATCCTCAAACGAGACCCCATCTTAAATAAGATATTACTAGAGAGACCCCACCTCACTTTCAGGAGGGCCCAGTCCCTGAAGAATTTATTAGCGCCAAGCCAACTTAAACAGAAACAGAATCCTAACTGACGTTCGGGCAATCCTGGCCCAATGGGAAGTTTCAAGTGCAAGCAGCCCAAATGCTTATGCTGTAAAAGTATACCCACCATTACAACTGTCCACAACTCCAGCGGCAATACCTTCTCCATTAAAAACCATCTAAACTGTGGCTTTTCAAACGTTGTTTATGTACTGGAGTGCCCGTGTGGCCTCCAGTATGTGGGGCGGACCATCCAAACCCTCCGCAAAAGACTAAATAAACACAGATCCAATGTCAAAAAAAGATTTCTCCAGCATATTATCTCCAGACACGCCACTGAACGTCACCAAGGCTCGTTCTTTGGATTTACCATTACTCCAATAGAGCAGATTAAATCTAATGGTTACAACATCATCCAAACATTACGGAGATGAGAAATGTTCTGGATTTATAAGCTCAACAGTTTGAACCCACGCGGCCTCAATGAAGCATTTGAGATCAATTTATGAAAGGGATCTCTGAAATGTAAAAACATCTACGGTATTGTGCTTTTTGGCTCAAGAAGATAAACCATTCTCACTGTGTGCATATTACTCTTCTGGACTGGCCCACCCTACACAATAGCAATGAGTGAACACCCTTTGAAGGCATCATTTTTGCCCATTTATTTATCTATTTAGATCCCTTTTAATTGATCCAGTTAGTTAGCATTCTTTTTAATCAATCATTTTACCCAGCATTCTGGTCTTTGTCATCTAATTTTATTATTATTGGTATTCATCATTAAATTGCGTATCCGACTGATGCCCATCTACTGCCATCAACGATTGACAGCTTGTCATTATGTAATGGGGGGCGTTTGTATTCCCAAACGCTTTACCCTTTTTAAACCAGCCTCCCCCCTCACCCCTCTGATCATCTAGGGTTGTTCCATCTCCCTTTTTATATCCACCCCCCTTCTTTCCCGTTTCCATCGTTTCTTTATGCCTATCAGCTTGGGTCCTTGCTTCAAATTTCTCCTTCACCCATGAGCGGGCTGAGCACAGTGAACCTGGCTTGTCCCTGCTATGATGTGCCCTCCCGTCCGCCCATACACTCCAACTGGACGGGAATGATAGCATCTGGTTGCCGGAACGCGCAGGTGTCACGTGTCTGGCAGTGATGGGCTCCTCCTCCCGCCCGCCCATACACTCTTACTGGGCACAAAAAGAGCATCCGGTTGCCAGGCAATCGAGCGATCACGTGACCGCCCCGTCAATCATGTGACCGCACTCAGCAGAGCAATGTGTCTCTGGTTTTTCATCTCAGCCGGACACCGCTCTTTCAACCTAAAAGTAAGCTTCTTTTGATATTTTATCTACATTAACCACCCGAACCACCAATGTTTCACCCACTAGTAATTCTAATCTATATCTTATCCAAATTTGCAAGCCACATTGCAAGTATTGTGTGTGACATGTGGAGGGGTCAGGACCTCCCCTTCCACTCCCCGTTTTGTGCCCTTTTGGCGGTTATTTAAGTATTTAAGTGTGTTTAAAAGATGTGTGTACTGTATGAGCAGTCTGTACTGGATGAAGGGGTGCTGTATGACCCGAAACATGCTGTACCATCTGCTAATTTATTAAATCAAGTTTGTATCAACATCAAAGATTGGTTCTTTGCGCCGTGGCAATCTTCTTTCTCTATTTGGATGTATCCGCCTTCTTGGTGTATCCAGGCATCCCTACATGGAAGTGCGTACATCCCTGGCTGTATAACCATCTGCGTTGGGTGCTAAACACACCCGTCTGTACTTTACGGTAGTGTTGTGCCTATCGATCGCACAACCCTTTAAGGTGAGCCTCCATTTTGAAGTACTTCATGTTTATTCATTCACCTGTACTGTACTACCCTATGGTACGCCTATTGTGTTTTTCATAGAGAAACACCGCCTGTTACGTAGAAAAATGCTCTGGGCAGCCGAAAAAACAGTGAGCAATGAACTAACAGAAGTTGAATGATTCAAAGCTGTAGATCTATCACTTCATTAAGTGGTTTTGCTGAGTCTTCCCTGCGTAATTTCGCCTTCACAGCAGCTGCATCCTATCCTTACACTAATCAGAGCAGAGTGACGGGCGGCACTACGTGACTCCAGCTAAAATGGAGGCTGGGTCACATGCTGCACTTGGCCAATCACAGCCATGCCATTAGTCGGCATGGCTGTGATGGCTTCTTAGGGCAAGAAGTAAAACACTAGCTGATTGGCTGCTGTGCAGCCCTTCAGAATGCGGGAAGAAATCACCAAACAATGGACCCGAACCCAAACTATTTTTTTAAAATGTTTGGGTCCGGGTCCTGAACACCCCAAAATTCGGTACCAACCCGAACTATATAGTTCGGGTTCGTTCAACTCTAATGTTGGTAAAGCCTGTATAGGTGAATGATAGAATGAGATGGCCGATCGGTCGACATTAATAGTCCGATATGCCTTCCCTGCGTCGAAAGAATCAAAAAGGAAGTTTATAATATGGTTTAGACGTGCACATACGGGATCCAATGTCTGTTGATCGCACCAATCAAAACAAATTTTCCAGGCTGATCTGTAAGAAGAACAGGTATCTGGAGCCTAGGCGTCGGAGAGGATGTTTCTAGTCCTGCTGGCCTAAAATGAACCAGACTACAAGAGACAAAAAATCCGATAGAATCAGAGGATGTTGTTGCCCGGTCAGGTCTAAGAGGATCGACGGATGAATAGGTTTGTGGATAATCTATAGTCATTACCAGAACCTGGGGGAACCAGGTCTGAGTTGACCAGAGTAGTGTAATTAACACCAGAGTCGCTATTTGAGACATGGCTAGGAGGAGAATCCTCGAGATGAGAGTGAACGGAGGGACAGCATAAAGGACCTCCGCAGGCCACAGTTGTGATAGAGCATCGGTGCCTAGAGATTCTGGATCGTGGCGCCAGCTAAAGAAACTGAGGTACAGTAGCTGACGGTTGAGGCGGGATGCGAAAAGGTACATATATAGTGGACCCCAGAGAGGATTGATCTTATGGAAGATAGTGGGATCTAATCCCCAGTCGCTGTTGTCCGATAGAAATCGGGAATTCCAATCCGCAATGGTATTGGACAAACCTAGAATGTACTCTGTCTTCAAAATAATATGTTTGTCTAGACATAAATGCCACATTTCTTTGGCAATATTGGCTAGAATCTCCTATCTGGTTCCAGCTAAGTGGTTGATATATTGCACTACTGCTATATTGTCCATCCGAAGAAGGACACAACAATGGTATTTGTCCTTCGTGAAGCTTTTGAGGGCAAAAAACCCTGCAAAGAGCTCTAGGCAATTGATGTGAAGGGATGTTTCTTGTGCGGACCATTTTCCTCCTGTGGAACTGGAGTTGCACCAAGCACCCCAACCAAGTCGACTGGCATACGACTCTAAAATTAAGTCTGGGAAAGAGTTGAATATGGTCTTGCCGTTCCAGTCTTGGATGTGTTGCAACCACCACAGGAGCTTGTCCCTGGTATCCGGTGTTAGAGTTGCCTCATCTGAATAACCCAACCCCTCCCTCAGATGTCAAGCTTTCGAACGTTGGAGATCTCTGTAGTGGAGGGGAGCAGGAAAAATCACTTAAATTGAGGCAGAGAGTAGACCTACAATCTGAGCAATGATACGGAGAGAGACTAAATTCTTGTTGAGAGATGACCGAATTTCTTTCCTGATGGTCTTTAATTTCCTGGCCGGAAGACTCAGAAGCAGACTGAGTATCCACTAGAAACCCCAAAAACTTCTCCTGTCTCGATGGGGTTAGAATCGATTTTCATCAAACACCCAGGTTGGTTAAAAGAGTTAATGTCCAGTGGATGTAAAGGAGAATTAATGAGTAAGATCGAGCCATGATGAGGATGTCGTCTAGGTAAATGATAAGACTTACACCCCCAGTCCGGAGAGTTGCTACCACTGGTTTCAAGAGTTTCGTGAAACACAATGGTGCGGAGGACAGTCCGAACGGTAGGCTGGTAAATTGGTACTTGTGACTAGTGTTGAGCGAACAGTTCGAGCATAGTTCGGGTCCGTACCGAATTTTGGGGTGTTCGTGACACGGACCCGAACCCGAACTTTTTCGTAAAAGTTCGGGTTCGGGTTCGTCGTTCGGCATGTATTTTGGCGCATTTTGAAAGGCTGCAAAGCAGCCAATCAACATGCATCATACTACTTGCCCTAAGATGCCATCGCAGCCATGCCTACTATTGGCAAGGCTGTGATTGGCCAAGTGCAGCATGTGACTCAGCCTCTTTATAAGCTTGTGCGCACGTCGGGACGTGCTCACTCCCGATGTGAATAGAACAGGGATAGACGCAGCTGATGCTAGGGCGAGAATAGGCAGGGATAATTGAATAACTGGAAGCAAATTTCTCTCCTCCACCTGTGATTCATCTGAACAACTGCAGCTGAGCTGCTTTTTTGATAGGGATTGGCTATTTTTAGAGTGGCCAGAGTGATTTTTCCATCCACATGTACCTGGGCTGACCGCCGGCCGCCATTTTGCGACTTGTAGTGCTGCAGCAGAAGCTGCCACAGTGTGCATTCCAAAGCTCCAAACAAGTCAGACATCTACACCTGGGATTCAGACCAATAGCGATTTAGCAGCACAGTCCAAGGCTATTTTTTTAAAGGTTGTGCAGACCATTTTGTGGCACATGTTACTGGGCTGATAGGCGGCGGCCATCTTGGGACTAGTGCTGCAGCACAATCTCTCCCAACGTCCATTAATCACTTGTAATAGTGGTCTGTGCCATAGAAATCCTACATCAGGGACTTGGGTGTGCTTGTGTCACCCCTACTAATACCAGTCCACCTGTAATCCATACAGTGAAAAGCCATAAAGTATTCCAGTGAGGGAATTTTTTTTATTTAAAAAGGCCAAGTTAGTTTATCTGGCGTTCAATATACTAGATACAGTTAGGCCTGCGTTTCATACATCTGGAATTAGCAAACTAATGTGCTGGGGTTGGGAAAACATATATGTACCCATACTAGAATCTGTCAAAGAAAGCGGTACTCACATATAACAGTCATTCCATCTGTAATCCATACAGTCAAAAGACTGAAAGTATTCCAGTGAGGGAATTTTTTTATTTAAAAAGGCCAAGTTAGTTTATCTGGCGTTCAATATACTAGATACAGTTAGGCCTGCGTTTCATACATCTGGAATTAGCAAACTAATGTGCTGGGGTTGGGAAAACATATATGTACCCATACTAGAATCTGTCAAAGAAAGCGGTACTCACATATAACAGTCATTCCATCTGTAATCCATACAGTCAAAAGACTGAAAGTATTCCAGTGAGGGAATTTTTTTATTTAAAAAGGCCAAGTTAGTTTATCTGGCGTTCAATATACTAGATACAGTTAGGCCTGCGTTTCATACATCTGGAATTAGCAAACTAATGTGCTGGGGTTGGGAAAACATATATGTACCCATACTAGAATCTGTCAAAGAAAGCGGTACTCACATATAACAGTCATTCCATCTGTAATCCATACAGTCAAAAGACTGAAAGTATTCCAGTGAGGGGATTTTGCTTATAAAAAATAATATATTTCATTGTGGTGCGAGTTGAATCGCAACAATGAAGAAAAATACTATTATGGGACGAGGACGCGGTCGTGGTGGTGTCCGTGGAGCCTCTGTTGCTGGTAGAGGACGTGGCCGTTCGGCCTCAGGCGCACACAGTAGGGAACGAACTCCCTCAACTAGCCGGCAGAATGTACCGCAATATCTCGTGGGGCCCAATGCCGCTCTTAGGATGGTAAGGCCTGAGCAGGTACAGGCATTAATCGATTGGGTGGCCGACAGTGCTTCCAGCACGTTCACCACATGGTCTTCCACCCAGTCTTCTGCGGAAAGCGCACAGGTGGCACCTGAAAACCAAGCCCATCAGTCTGTCACATCACCCCCAAGCATATCAGGGAAACGGTCTGAGCCACAAGTTATGCAGCAGTCTCTTCTTCTGTTTGAAGACTCTGCTTCCAGGGTTTCCCAGGGCGTCCACCTAGCCCTTCCCCAGTGGAGGAAGACATACCATGCACTGACGCACAACCACTTATGTCTCCAGATGAAGAGGACATGGGAATACCACCACAGCAGAGTCACCGACTCTCTGATGATGACGAAACACAGGTGCCCACTGCCGCGTCTTTTGCAGTGTGCAGACTGAACAGGAGGAGGTCAGGGAGGGAGACTGGGTGGAAGACGATGCAGAGGACAATGAGGTCTTAGACCCCACATGGACTGAAGGTCGTGGCGATGACTTTCACAGTTCAGAGGAAGAGGTAGTGGTGAGACCGAGACAACAGCGAAGCCAAAGAGGGAGCAGGGGGCCAAAGCAGGCGAGCCGCCGCCCCAGAGTTCGCCTGCTACTGGACATCGCCAACAGGGACCCAGCCCCACAAAGGCAGCTTCAAAGAGTTCCCTGGCATGGCACTTCTTTAAACAATGTCCTACCGACAAGACCCGAGTGACTTGCACGCTCTGCCATCAGAGCCTGAGGCGAGGCATTAACGTTCTGAACCTCAGCACAACCTGCATGACCAGGCATCTACATGCAAAGCATGAACTGCAGTGGGGTACACACCTTAAAAACCAGGCACTCGCTGAGGCTCCCCTGCTCCCTCTACCGCTGCTGCCTCGGCTTCCGCCTCGAGAGGAATGTTGCCACCTGCCGAGCAGCAAACAGAGGATGTGCCACCGACACCACCACCACCGCCACCGTCAACTAGCGTCTCCACTATATCACACAGCAGCGTTCAGCTCTCAATATCTCAAACCTTAGAGAGGAAGCGCAAATTCCCCGAGTCACCCTCGAGGCCCTTGGCCTGAACGCCAGCATTTCTAAACTGCTGGCCTTTGAAATGCTGTCATTCCGGCTGGTGGACACAGACAGCTTCAAACAGCTGATGGCCATGGCTGTCCCGCAGTATGTGGTTCCCAGCCGCCACTACTTCTCCAAGACAGCCGTGCCTTCCCTGCACATGCAAGTGTCCGATAAAATCAAGTGTGCACTGCGCAACGCCATTTGTGGCAAGGTCCACCTAACCACAGATACGTGGACCAGTAAGCACGGCCAGGGACGCTATATCTCACTAACTGCACACTGGATGAATGTAGTGGCGGCTGGGCCCCGGCGGACAGTTCCTTGGCGCACGTCCTTCCGCCCCCTAGGATCGCAGGGCATCATTCTCTGCCTCCTGTAGCCTCCTCCTCCTACTCGGCTTCCTCCTCCACTGCTTCCACCAGCTCATCCGGTCAGCCACACACCTTCACCACCAACTTCAGCACAGCCCGGGGTAAACGTCAGCAGGCCATTCTGAAACTCATATGTTTGGGGACAGGCCCCACAGCGCAAAGGAGTTGTGGCGGGGTATTGAACAACAGACCGACGAGTGGTTTCTGCCGGTGGGCCTCAAGCCAGGCCTGGTGGTATGCGATAATGGGCGAAATCTCGTGGCAGCTCTGGGACTAGCCGGTTTGACGCACATCCCTTGCCTGGCGCATGTGCTGAACTTGGTGGTGCAGAGGTTCATTCACCACTACCCCAACATGTCAGAGCTGCTGCATAAAGTGCGGGCCGTCTGTGCGCGCTTCCGCCGTTCACATCCTGCCGCTGCTCGCCTGTCTGCGCTACAGCGGAACTTCGGCCTTCCCGCTCACCGCCTCATATGCGGCGTGCCCACCCGGTGGAACTCCACCTTGCACATGCTGGAGAGACTGTGCGAGCAGCAGCAGGCCATAGTGGAGTTTCAGCTGCAGCACGCTCGCGTCAGTCGTACTGCCGAACAGCACCACTTCACCACCAATGATTGGGCCTCCATGCGAGACCTGTGTGCCCTGCTGCGCTGTTTCGAGTACTCCACCAACATGGCCAGTGGCGATGACACTGTTATCAGCGTTACAATACCACTTCTATGTCTCCTTGAGAAAACACTTAGGGCAATGATGTTAGAGGAGGTGGCCCAGGTGGAGGAGGAGGAGGAGGATGAGGGCTCGTTTCTAACACTTTCGGGCCAGTCTGTTCGAAGTGGCTCAGAGGGAGGTTTGTTTAAGCAGCAGAGGACAGGTTCACAAGTCGCCAGCCAAGGCACTGTACTGGAGGACGAGGAGGATGAGGAGGAGGAGGTGGAGGGGACGAGGATGACGCAAGTTCACAGCGGGGTGGCAGCCCAGGCGCATCACTGGTGCGTGGCTGGGGGATACGGTGGGCGATGACGATACGCCTCCCACAGAGGACAGCTTGTCCTTACCCATGGGTAGCCTGGCCCACATGAGCGAATATATGCTCCAATGCCTGCGCAACGACAGCAGAGTTGCCCACGTTTTAACGTGTGCAGACTACTGGGTGGCCACCCTGCTGGATCCCCGGTATAAAGACAATGTGCCCACTTTAATTCCCTGAACTGGAGCGCGACCGTAAGATGCGCGAGTACAAGCGCACGCTGATAGAGGCGCTCTTGAGAGCATTCCCACATGTCACAGGGGAACAGGTGGAAGGTGAAGGCAGAGGAGTGGCAAGAGGTCGCCAACGCAGCTGTGTCACGGCCAGCTCATCTGAGGGCAGGGTTAGCATGGCAGAAATGTGGAAAGGTTTTGTCTCCACGCCACAGCTATCTGCACCGACACCTGATACGGAACGTGTTAGCAGGAGGCAGCATTTCACTAACATGGTTGAACAGTATGTCTGCACACCCTCCACATCCTGACGGATGGTTCGGCCCCATTCAACTACTGGGTTTCGAAATTGTCCACGTGGCCAGAGTTAGCCTTTTATGCCTTGGAGGTGCTTTCCTGCCCGGCGGCCAGCGTTTTATCTGAACGCGTATTCAGCACGGCAGGGGCGTCATTACTGACAAGCGCAGCCGCCTGTCCACAGCCAACGTGGACAAGCTGACCTTCATAAAGATGAACCAGGCATGGATCCCACAGGACCTGTCCCTCCCTTGTGCAGAGTAGTCCTTATTAACTGCCTAAAACATGTCTTGTTGTGCTACGGGCCACTTCTTTATTTGATACAAATTTTATGAAACCCACAGTTGAATGAAACTCTTCTCTGTCTGGGCGCCGGGGCCTAACCAGATGAAAGTGGCCGGTTAAACTAACGTGTGACATGAAGCCATAACCTCTGCCATGCTACCTCTGTCTTCTGTCTGGGTGCTGAGGCCTAAGTCAAATAAAGCGGTCTTCAGCTGTGCTGGGGGATATGAAGCTAATCTCTGACCTCTCTCCTCTGTCTGGGTCCAAAGGCCTAAATCACTGAAAGAGGCCTTCTCCTGTGGTGGCTGATATGATGCCAGAATATGTGCTGTGGGGCCTCTCTCCTCTTCCTGGGTGCAGGGGTCAAATAAACTAAATTGTGGCCTACTCCTGTGGTGGTTGATATGATGCCTGATTCTCTGATGTGGAACCTCTCTCCTCTGTTTGGGTGAAGGGGTCAAAGTAACTAAATGGTGGCTTCTCCTGTGGTGGCTGATATGATGCCAGAATATGTGCTGTGGGGCTTCTCTCCTCTTCCTGGGTGCAGGGGTCAAAGTAACTCAATGGTGGCTTCTCCTGTGGTGGCTGATATGATGCCAGAATATGTGCTGTGGTGCCTCTCTCCTCTTCCTGGGTGCAGGGGTCAAAGTAACTAAATGGTGGCTTCTCCTGTGGTGGTTGATATGATGCCTGATTCTCTGCTGTGAAACCTCTCTCCTCCATCTGGGTGTAGGGGTCAAAGTCTTTCAAAGTCGCCTTCTCCTGTGCTGATTGATATAAAGCTGATGGTTGTGCCATCTGACATGGTTGCCAGGGTCTGATTCAATGGGGGCCTACTCCTGTGGTGGGTGATCTAAATGCCTGATTCTCTGCTGTGAAACCTCTCTCCTCCGTCTGGGTGTAGGGGTCAAAGTCTTTCAAAGTCGCCTTCTCCTGTGCTGATTGATATGAAGCTGATGGTTGTGCCATCTGACATGGTTGCCGGGGTCCCATTAAATTGGGGCCTACTCCTGTGGTGGTTGATATGATGCCTGATTCTCTGATGTGGAACCTCTCTCCTCTGTTTGGGTGAAGGGGTCAAAGTAACTAAATGGTGGCTTCTCCTGTGGTGGCTGATATGATGCCAGAATATGTGCTGTGGGGCCTCTCTCCTCTTCCTGGGTGCAGGGGTCAAAGTAACTCAATGGTGGCTTCTCCTGTGGTGGCTGATATGATGCCAGAATATGTGCTGTGGTGCCTCTCTCCTCTTCCTGGGTGCGGGGTCAAAGTAACTCAATGGTGGCTTCTCCTGTGGTGGCTGATATGATGCCAGAATATGTGCTGTGGTGCCTCTCTCCTCTTCCTGGGTGCGGGGTCAAAGTAACTCAATGGTGGCTTCTCCTGTGGTGGCTGATATGATGCCAGAATATGTGCTGTGGGGCCTCTCTCCTCTTCCTGGGTGCAGGGGTCAAAGTAACTCAATGGTGGCTTCTCCTGTGGTGGCTGATATGATGCCAGAATATGTGCTGTGGTGCCTCTCTCCTCTTCCTGGAGTGCGGGGTCAAAGTAACTCAATGGTGGCTTCTCCTGTGGTGGCTGATATGATGCCAGAATATGTGCTGTGGTGCCTCTCTCCTCTTCCTGGGTGCGGGGGTCAAAGTAACTCAATGGTGGCTTCTCCTGTGGTGGCTGATATGATGCCAGAATATGTGCTGTGGGGCCTCTCTCCTCTTCCTGGGTGCAGGGGTCAAAGTAACTCAATGGTGGCTTCTCCTGTGGTGGTTAGTATGATGCCAGAATATGTGCTGTGGGGCCTCTCTCCTCTTCCTGGGTGCAGGGGTCAAAGTAACTCAATGGTGGCTTCTCCTGTGGTGGCTGATATGATGCCAGAATATGTGCTGTGGTGCCTCTCTCCTCTTCCTGGGTGCGGGGTCAAAGTAACTCAATGGTGGCTTCTCCTGTGGTGGTTAGTATGATGCCAGAATATGTGCTGTGGGGCCTCTCTCCTCTTCCTGGGTGCAGGGTCAAAGTAACTCAATGGTGGCTTCTCCTGTGGTGGCTGATATGATGCCAGAATATGTGCTGTGGTGCCTCTCTCCTCTTCCTGGGTGCGGGGTCAAAGTAACTCAATGGTGGCTTCTCCTGTGGTGGCTGATATGATGCCAGAATATGTGCTGTGGGGCCTCTCTCCTCTTCCTGGGTGCAGGGGTCAAAGTAACTCAATGGTGGCTTCTCCTGTGGTGGTTAGTATGATGCCAGAATATGTGCTGTGGGGCCTCTCTCCTCTTCCTGGGTGCAGGGGTCAAAGTAACTCAATGGTGGCTTCTCCTGTGGTGGCTGATATGATGCCAGAATATGTGCTGTGGTGCCTCTCTCCTCTTCCTGGGTGCAGGGGTCAAAGTAACTAAATGGTGGCTTCTCCTGTGGTGGTTGATATGATGCCTGATTCTCTGCTGTGAAACCTCTCTCCTCCGTCTGGGTGTAGGGGTCAAAGTCTTTCAAAGTCGCCTTCTCCTGTGCTGATTGATATGAAGCTGATGGTTGTGCCATCTGACATGGTTGCCGGGGTCCCATTAAATTGGGGCCTACTCCTGTGGTGGTTGATATGATGCCTGATTCTCTGATGTGGAACCTCTCTCCTCTGTTTGGGTGAAGGGGTCAAAGTAACTAAATGGTGGCTTCTCCTGTGGTGGCTGATATGATGCCAGAATATGTGCTGTGGGGCCTCTCTCCTCTTCCTGGGTGCAGGGGTCAAAGTAACTCAATGGTGGTTTCTCCTGTGGTGGCTGATATGATGCCAGAATATGTGCTGTGGTGCCTCTCTCCTCTTCCTGGAGTGCGGGGTCAAAGTAACTCAATGGTGGCTTCTCCTGTGGTGGCTGATATGATGCCAGAATATGTGCTGTGGGGCCTCTCTCCTCTTCCTGGGTGCAGGGGTCAAAGTAACTCAATGGTGGCTTCTCCTGTGGTGGTTAGTATGATGCCAGAATATGTGCTGTGGGGCCTCTCTCCTCTTCCTGGGTGCAGGGGTCAAAGTAACTCAATGGTGGCTTCTCCTGTGGTGGCTGATATGATGCCAGAATATGTGCTGTGGTGCCTCTCTCCTCTTCCTGGGTGCAGGGGTCAAAGTAACTAAATGGTGGCTTCTCCTGTGGTGGTTGATATGATGCCTGATTCTCTGCTGTGAAACCTCTCTCCTCCATCTGGGTGTAGGGGTCAAAGTCTTTCAAAGTCGCCTTCTCCTGTGCTGATTGATATAAAGCTGATGGTTGTGCCATCTGACATGGTTGCCAGGGTCTGATTCAATGGGGGCCTACTCCTGTGGTGGGTGATCTAAATGCCTGATTCTCTGCTGTGAAACCTCTCTCCTCCGTCTGGGTGTAGGGGTCAAAGTCTTTCAAAGTCGCCTTCTCCTGTGCTGATTGATATGAAGCTGATGGTTGTGCCATCTGACATGGTTGCCGGGGTCCCATTAAATTGGGGCCTACTCCTGTGGTGGGTGATCTAAATGCCTGATTCTCTGCTTTGAAACCTCTCTCCTCCGTCCGGGTGTAGGGGTCAAAGTCTGTCAAAGTCGCCTTCTCCTGTGCTGATTGATATAAAGCTTATGCTTGTGCCATCTGACATGGTTGCCGGGGTCTGATTCAATGGTGGCCTACTCCTGTGGTGGGTGATCTAAATGCCTGATTCTCTGCTGTGTAACCTCTCTCCTCCGTCTGGGTGTAGGGGTCAAAGTAACTAAATGGTGGCCTACTCCTGTGGTGGGTGATATGATGCCTGGTTCTCTGCTGTGGGACCTCTCTCCTTTGTCTGGGTGCTGTGGTCAAAATAATAGTAAGTGACCTTCTCCATTGGTGGGTGACTTGAAGCCTGATTCTGTGCTATGGGACCTCACTCCAATTAATATTGTTTAATTTTTATTTATTTTATGTTAACTCATCATTTCCCTATCTACATTTGTTTGCAGGGGATTTAACTACATTTTGCTGCCTTTTGCAGCCCTCTAGCCCTTTCCGGGTGTGTTTTACAGCCTTTTTAGTGCCCAAAAGTTCGGGTCCCCATTGACTTCTATGGGGTTCGGGATGAAGTTCGGGTCGAGTTCGGATCCCGAACCCGAACATTTTTCGAAAGTTCGGCCGAACTCGTCGAACCCGAACATCCAGGTGTTCGCTCAACTCTACTTGTGACCTTTCCATAAAAATTGTAGGTAGGGTTGAGACATGGGGTGCATAGGCACTATGAGATAGGCGTCTTTTAGGTCTATTTTTGCGAGCCAATCATTTTGTAGAAGTACCGTATTTTTCGCCCTATAAGACGCACCTTTTTCTCCTCAAAAGGGGGGGGGGAAATAGTACTGCGTCTTATGGGGCGAATGCTGCAAACACTGATACACCGCCGCACTGCTGAACAGTGTGGCCGGTGTGTGTATCAACGAGGAGGGGCTGGGGGCGGCAGTCTTGTTTTCTAATGGCAGCGGGGCCCGGTGCAGTCACTGTATTCTACTACACCGGGCCCGCTGTAGTAATCAGATAGGCAATGTTAAAAACGATACTCTTGTCTCCAATGCAGGCTGTATTACCGTACTTAATACAATCTACGAGGCCGTGCGAGTGGGAGGCGGCATCGTAACGCTCCTCCCACTTTATTAATAAAGCAGGCACATGACGTAGTGAGTTACGCTGCCACTGCCCGCCCAGCCTCCTGCTTCATGCCTGCTATCATAGATTATAGTAAGTACAGTAATACAGCCTGCATTGGAGACAAGATTATAGTTTTTAACATTGCCCATATGATTACTACCGCGGGCCCAGTGTAGTAGAATACAGTGACTGCACCGGGCCCCGCTGCCATTAAAAAACTAGATGCCAACCCTACCCCCTGTATTGGGGGTCATCACACCCACTGTTATGTAGGGGATTTGTGGATTACACATAGCATAAGATGCTATGTGTCATCCACAGATCCCCCCCATAGCAGTGCCATATCATCCCCAGATGCCCCCATACAGTGCCATCCCCAGATGCCCCATACCAGTGCAATCCCCAGATGCCCCATAGCAGTGCCATCCCCAGATGCCCCATAGCAGTGCCATCCCCAGATGCCCCATAGCAGTGCCATCCCCAGATGCCCCATAGCAGTGCCATCCCCAGATGCCCCATAGCAGTGCCATCCCCAGATGCCCCATAACAGTGCCATCCCCAGATGCCCCATACCAGTGCCATCCCCAGATGCCCCTATAACAGTGTATTCCCCAGATGCCCCCATAACAGTACCATTCACAGATGCCCCATAACAGTGCGTCATCCACAGATGGCCCCATGACAGTGTGCCATCCACAGATCCCACATAACAGTGCGCCATGATAGTGTCATGTACAGAACACCAATAGTTTAAAACCTACCAAAAGTACACCTTTTGGTTCAGAATATTTTTTTTCTTATTTTCCTCCTCAAAAACCTAGGTGCGTCTTATGGGCAGGTGCGTCTTATAGGGCGAAAAATACGATAGATCCCTCAGTAAATGCATACTTTCCATTTTGAAATGTCGATAGAAGACATAATTGTCAAGGGTCTTCAAGTTGATGACAGGTCTGTGGCCGCCATCTCTCTTTTTCACCAAGAAGAGGTTGCTCAGGAAACCCGGTGATTTTTGGGGGATTTCGATTAATGCACTTTTGGAACATAGTTCTTTGATTTCTGGTTGTATCAGACCTATGTCTGTCTGTGAGAATATTATAGAATGAGGGATCTGTATTTGTATTGGTTGACAGAGAAAATTAATTTGATAACCCTTCACGGTGTTCAACAGAAACACAAGGGGGGGGTCAGTCAGCACGTCCCTGTATGCAGGTGCACGTAGCTATGGCAATTAGACATACAAACAAAAAAATGCAACAGCACTCTGCAACCAGAACTCTGCCCAAGATAGAAGCTATAAGAGGACATTAGTGTACGTTTTGATCAAAAGGTAATAAGCCACTCGCCACGCCAAGGCTGTCCCGTGAGTGGTCCTAACGCTAAATCTGACCTGTTATGGGCCATGACAGCCACATAAAATCCTCCTAACGCTGAATCTTACCTGTTATGGGCCATGACAGCCACATAAAATCCAGGGAGTGTGGGCCCAGCATGCATGCTGGGATAAACCATACTTATTAACCCTTTCTGGTGCTGTAACAGCCTCCATTAGATCCAGGGATGCAGGTACCAACATGCATGCTGAGCCCACTGTGCACTCCTCCTGGAGCCAGATGGCTACTAGCAGGTACTGTGAATGCACATTCAGCTTTATACTCACTCTGATTAAAACCAGCCTCTAGGGCAGACAAACTAGTCAGGTGTGCACGACTGAAAAGGAGGTTGCCACACCTCCAACACATACTAAACATAAACACAAGGGGGGGTCAGTCAGCATGTCCCTGTATGCAGGTGCACGTAGCTATGGCAATTATACATACAAACAAAAAAATGCAGCAGCACTCTGCAACCAGAACTCTGCCCAAGATAGAAGCTATAAGAGGACATTAGTGTACGTTTTGATCAAAAGGTAATAAGCCACTAGCCACGCCAAGGCTGTCCCGTGAGTGGTCCTAACGCTGAATCTGACCTGTTATGGGCCATGACAGCCACATAAAATCCTCCTAACGCTGAATCTTACCTGTTATGGACCATGACAGCCACATAAAATCCAGGGAGTGTGGGCCCAGCATGCATGCTGGGATAAACCATACTTATTAACCCTTTCTGGTGCTGTAACAGCCTCCATTAGATCCAGGGATGCAGGTACCAACATGCACGCTGAGCCCACTGTGCACTCCTCCTGGAACCAGATGGCTAATAGCAGGTACTGTGAATGCACATTCAGCTTTATACTCACTCTGATTAAAACCAGCCTCTAGGGCAGACAAACTAGTCAGGTGTGCACGACTGAAAAGGAGGTTGCCACACCTCCAACACATACTAAACATAAACACAAGGGGGGGTCAGTCAGCATGTCCCTGTATGCAGGTGCACGTAGCTATGGCAATTATACATACAAACAAAAAAATGCAGCAGCACTCTGCAACCAGAACTCTGCCCAAGATAGAAGCTATAAGAGGACATTAGTGTACGTTTTGATCAAAAGGTAATAAGCCACTTGCCACGCCAAGGCTATCCCGTGAGTGGTCCTAACGCTAAATCTGACCTGTTATGGGCCATGACAGCCACATAAAATCCTCCTAACGCTGAATCTTACCTGTTATGGGCCATGACAGCCACATAAAATCCAGGGAGTGTGGGCCCAGCATGCATGCTGGGATAAACCATACTTATTAACCCTTTCTGGTGCTGTAACAGCCTCCATTAGATCCAGGGATGCAGGTACCAACATGAATGCTGAGCCCACTGTGCACTCCTCCTGGAGCCAGATGGCTACTAGCAGGTACTGTGAATGCACATTCAGCTTTATACTCACTCTGATTAAAACCAGCCTCTAGGGCAGACAAACTAGTCAGGTGTGCACGACTGAAAAGGAGGTTGCCACACCTCCAACACATACTAAACATAAACACAAGGGGGGGTCAGTCAGCACATCCCTGTATGCAGGTGCACGTAGCTATGGCAATTATACATACAAACAAAAAAATGCAACAGCAATCTGCAACCAGAACTCTGCCCAAGATAGAAGCTATAAGAGGACATTAGTGTACGTTTTGATCAAAAGGTAATAAGCCACTCGCCACGCCAAGGCTATCCCGTGAGTGGTCCTAATGCTAAATCTGACCTGTTATGGGCCATGACAGCCACATAAAATCCTCCTAACGCTGAATCTTACCTGTTATGGGCCATGACAGCCACATAAAATCCTTCACGGTGTTTAAGATCCATGCGTCTGCTGAGATCATAGCCCAGACGTGGATAAAATGTCTCATTCAACCTCCCAAGGGAATGTGGAAATAATACGGAAGAAGATTCCTTATCTGCAGAGGATCTTGATCTTGGGAATCCTCTATTGCCGTCTGTGCGCGCTTTTGGCGTTTTCACCCTGCTGCTGCTCGCCTGTCTGCACTGCAGTGTAACTTTGGCCTTTCCGCTCACCGCCTCATATGCGCAGTGCCCACAAGGTGGAACTCCACCTTGCACACGCTGGAGAGACTGTGTGGGCAGCATCAGGCGATAGTGGCGTTTCAGCTGCAGCACGCACGGGTGAGTCGCACTGCGGAACAGCACCACTTCACCACCAATGACTGGGTCTCCATGCGAGACCTGTGTGCCCTGATGCGCTGTTCCGAGTACTTCACCAACATGGCCAGTGTCAATAACGCTGTGATCAGCAGTACTATCCCACTTTTAAGTCTCCTTGAAAAAACGCTTTGGGGGATGACTGAAGAGGATGTGGCACAGAAGGAAGAGGAGGAGGAAGAAGGATCATTTCCATGGTTATCAGGCCAGTCATTCAAAAGTGGCTTGGAGGGTGGGTTCCTGCAGCAACATAGGCCAGGTACAAAGTTTTCCAGCCATGGCAGAGTTCTAGAGGATGAGAAGGAGGAGGAGGAGTAACAGTGTTCACAGCAGGGTGGCAAGCAAAGCAGCTCAGGGCCATCACTGCAGTGTGGCTGGGGGGATACGGAGGACACAGACGATACACCTCCCACAGAGGACAGCTTGTCGTTGCCTCTGGACAGCCTGGCACACATGAGTGACTTCATTCTGCAGTGCCTGCGCAACGACCGCCCACATTCTAACCAGTGCTGATTACTGGGTGGCTAACCTGCTGGATCCCCGTTACGTGCTGTCCTTAATTCCCTCACTGGAGCGTGATCGGAAGATGCGCGACTACAAGCGCACGCTGGTAGACGCGCTTCTGATGGCATTCCCACCTGACACCGGGGCCTCAGTGGAAGCACAAGGCAAAGGCAGGGGAGGAGGAAGAAGTCGCCAACGCAGCTGGGGCACGGCCAGTACCTCAGAAGGCAGGGTTAGCATGGCCAAAATGTGGAAAAGCTTTGTCAGCACGCCACAAGAACCAGCACTACCAACTGATATGGAACGTCTTAGCAGAAGGCAGCATTTCAGCTACATGGTGGGACAGTATATGTGCACACGCCTACAAGTACTGACTGATGGGTCTGCCCCATTCAACCTCTGGGTCTCCAAGTTGGCTACATGGCCTGAGCTTGCCCTTTACGCCTTGGATGTGCTGGCCTGCCCTGCAGCCAGTGTATTGTTTGAATGTGTGTTTAGCACGGCATGGGGTGTTATCACAGACAAGCACAGCCACCTGTCCACAGCCAATGTGGACAAGCTCACGTTCATTAAAATGAATAAGGCATGGATCACACAGGACTTGTCCGTACCTTGTGCAGAATAGACATGTATACCGGCCTCGCCCAGCCTTTGTTATACTCCAGCACACTTTTTCTGTGTTTTCTTGGCTATATTTCCCAATGTTTTGGGTTCTACCCAAATAAATAAATAAAAAACTGTCTTGACGACTACCTCCTCCACCACCGCTTCCACCTAAACTGCCACCGCCTCCTCAACTCCTTCTACTCCATATGGACCTCCTCCTCCTAGTTCAAGATTATTATTTTTTATTTTTATGTATTTTATGTTATTTTAAGTCATTTCCCTATCCACATCTAAAGTTCAGGTCTTCATTGACTTCAATGGGGTTCGGGGTCAAGTTCAGGTCAAATTTGGGTCCCAAACTCAAACTTTGCGACTAAGTTTGTCCGAACCCGCCGAATTTGAACTTCCATGTGTCCGCTCTACTCTAATCTCAAGTGGTTTGCTCATCTCTAACTGCTTCCAAACAATATTTCAGTTTTCCATAGTTATAATATAAAATGTATACAGATCACAAAAAACTACAGTAGAATCAGTGTTGAGAAGCACTGAGTGCTGAACTAAGAGGATAACGAGAACATACTGTATGTCATTTTCTTATGCAAGATCAAGATGTATTGTCACTTGTAATATTTAAATTGGAATTCCAGGTGGAACCAGGATGGAATTGTATTAATGACACTGATCTGCCTGTTCCTGGCCAAGAAACTAAAATACCAATTTCCATCTTATAAGATAAGTGCTTTAGTCACATCCAGCTGTTAACATTTGCTCAGTCTCTATCTATCACCAAAAGATCTGTCTCCCACTCAATCATATTTAAAATTCATATTCATTTCTGTATTTTTTCCAAGACCTGCTCATATACTTCTCTTACTTGCATCCTGCTGCTAGGCATTTCTATGTAAGACATCTCACTAGGGGAGTGCATCTCTTCTGTGTTTTATACATGATGATCAATCCATGTCAGCTCATTGCCTGGCTGAACTATATTGAAGAATTGAGAAAAACCATACTGCAAAAAATACATACTTTCCACCAGTCTCTTGTCCAGATGGACCAAGGTGAAATATGACATACTGAGTGCATAGATCTTTGTAAATAAAATAGCACATTAATTGTTTTATGATCAGTGGGTGTAGAAACCCCGTGTCAACCAACAGGTTTAACTTTGGAATGAACTTAAATGCGTTATCCTGGCACTGACCTGGTATTTACACTTTAGCTCTTACATGGGGAATTGGAGATCTGGACTTTGCTACAGGGAAGCCACCAGGCCACTAGCTGCTGAAGTAGTCCTAGAGTGGTGTGCAGGGCACCGAAGGATCAGGCAAGGTTATAATTAGTAACATGTCGATGTCAAGCAGGACAGGGGCAGTACAGTGATCAGGCAATGGTCAGGTCAGGTGGAAGAGAGGGGGAATCTGGGAACTGGGCAGAAGTCTAACAGGCTAGTAAACCTATTATTCAGGCAAAGAATGAGACAAGAAGCATAACATACTGTATAGCAAGAGCAGAATATACATTAGAAACAGCCTAGCAGCTGCACACAGGCCTGAAGAAGGGTTTAACCCTTGCAATACTCTAGAATGAGGTGAGGTTCAATAGGGAATATCCCAAATATACACACAGGACACTGAACAGGAGCCCGCTGCCAGAGTGCAAGAACTGCAACAGACACAAGGTGAGTAGATCTGCCAGGTGACTCTGCCTGCAGAAACATGTACTAGAGCTACAGTCGGTTTGTCTGTCTCTGTAACCACTCTGTCTATCTGTTGTCCAATCTGACCTGTGTCTGTGACCCTGATCTGTTTGTCGGCTAGTATTCTGTCTGCCCTGGCCCTGGACTGACCTTGGATTTGCATGTACTCTGTCTGCCTGACCTCAGCTTTGAACTGTCTGTGTGCTTTGCGTATTCCTTTAGTGCTCTGCATCGGTGTCTCTGTGCTCCATGGACGTAGCCATCTGGTGGCTCCCTTGCAGGGAGGACCAGATCCCTGTATAGGGGTTAAAGGGTGAAAACCATAGGATCACCAGCATAATATTCTCAGAAATAGTCCAAAGTCAAACCAGTTGGCACAGTGGCTCTACAACCATTGTCTGTAACGTAATGTGGCAGTGGCACATCATTTTTAGCATTATAAACATGTTTAAATGTATTAAGTTCACTGTATTGTTTTGCAAGGTCTTTCAAAAAGTAGATAAGATCAAATTTAGAATCAAATCATTAAGTGAGCCAACTATCAAGTTATGATCAATAGGCACATCATCAATTAATAACTGTAATTACATATTAAATTAAATATTAAGTGTAAGGATTGTTGCTCATTGCTGAGAACTGCTGAATGCACTAAATGAGAGCAACAAACAAAGTAAGGAATGGAACCAAGAAAATACTAATGTAATGTTTGGGAGGTATGTGGCAGGATGAAAGAAAGGAACACGAGAGGAAAAGACATGTCAGACAAAAGAGACAAAGATATTAAAGCAAATTAAAAAGGGATGGCCGGTGGCATCCGTATTACGCCAGTAGAGGTGAAATTCTTGTATCGGCTTAAGACGAACCACAGCGAAAGCATTTGCCAAGAATGATTTCATTAATCAACAACGATAGTCGGAGGTTCGAAGCCGATCCGACAGGCGATCTGGCGTTGTTATTCCTCTGACCCGCCGAGCAGCTTCCGGGAAACAAAAGTCTTTGGGTTCCGGGAAGGGGGGGGGGGGGTTGGTGTATGGTTGCAAAGCTGAAACTTAAAGTAATTGACGGAGGGGCACCACCAGGAGTTAGTGTTGATCATGAATATTCGAATTGCGAATTTTTATCGCGAATATCGGCACTTCGAGAATTCGCGAATATTTAGAATATCTCAAAATGTACTCATAATCACGAATATTCATTTTTTTAAATACCAGTCTATGCGAATTTTATGCGAATTTTTAAATGCGAATTTTCGCAATCAAGAAAATAATGCCTGAAGATCAGGAATTCGCAAATATTCACCCAAATATTCGCAAAATATTGCGAATTCGAATATTGCCCCTGCTGGTCATCACTAGAGTTGAACCTGTGGCTTAATTTGACTCAACACGGGAAACCTCACCAGGCCCGTACATGGAAAGGATTGACAGATTGATAGCTCTTCTCGATTCTGTGTGTGGTCGTGCATGGCCATTCTGAGTTGGTGGAGCGATTTGTCTGGTTAATTCCGATAACGATTAAACTCTACTAGACTTGTGAGTGAGGGCCTGCTGGTGAGCTGACCCTCTAAAACATTATGGTTGAGTGCCTGCTGCTGAGCTGAGCATCAAAAACATTGTGGGCCTGCTGCCGCTTTGTTGACTCTAGATAACTTTTAGCGGGGGTCCAGAAGGGTGAAGACGCAGTAATCTGTGTTGTCTAAAATGCATATAATGCACGGGTCGCGAGAAAGGCAGCCTAACATGAAGTCAGCCATGTGTGCCAGACTACCATCAGGAAAGACTTCGCTGTCATCATCAGGAGGATGACTCTCAATCTCCTCATCCTCTTCCTCCTCTTCTGCCCACCCACGCTGAACCGATGGAATTAAACTTCCATAGGTACTACCCTCTGTAGCGGAGGCAACCGTCTCCTGCTCCTCCTCTTCATCGTCCAATTGGCGCTGAGAAGACGCACTGGTCTGGCTATCACCCTGTGTAATGTCTTCTTCCCCCATTTCCACATCTTCCACATGTAAAACGTCGGCCTCAATTGTAAGGAGCGAGCGTTTAGACACAGAAGTGGGGTGGTTACGCTGATAATAGCGTTATTTCCGCTCACCATCTGTGTGGATTCGTCAAAGTTTCTTAAAACCTCACAGAGGTCAGACATTCATGCCCACTCCTTGCTTGTGAACAGTGGAAGCTGACTGGAAAGGTGACGACCATGTTGCAGCTGGTATTCCACTACTGTCCTCTACTGCTCACAAAGTCTGGCCAACATGTCGAACGTGGAGTTCCAGCGCGTGCTCACATCACACAACAGCCGGTGAGCTGGCAATTTCAAACGCTGCTACCGCGTTGACAGACCGGCTGAAGCTGATGATGACTCATGGAATTTGGCACACACGTGGCGCACCTTCACCAGTAGCTCAGGCAAATTGGGTTAGGTTTTGAGAAAACCACTGAACCACTAAGTTAAAGACGTGGGCTAGGCATGGGATGTGTGTGAACTTGCCAAGCTTCAAAGCCGCCGCTGGGGACTGTGTAACGCAGGGCGGCCGCCGACATCAGGCTGCGGAAGGCCTCAGTGTCCACGAGCCTAAATGGCAACATTTCCAGGGCCAGTGCTCATTTAGTGCTATGTCCTGTGGGTGGGTGGCTGGGTATTTGCGCTTGCGTTAAAATGCCTGGGGTAAGGTCGCTGATGGTGCTTGCGAAGGTCCAGGTGCAGGGCAGGAGGCATCCGGGCGTCTTCGACAGGGGATTGTCCAGCAGCACGTAAACTGGGAAAGGGAAGGCAGTGGTGTGACCCGCAGACACAGATTGTGAACCCAGGCGTTCGTCCCACTTATTAGGGTGCTTGGATACCATGTGGCGGATCATGCTGGTGGTGATGAGGTTGATAGTGTTCACGCCCGGCTCATTTTGGTACGGCACAGGTTGCAAACTACTATTCTTTTGTCGTCCGCACTTTCCTCTAAAAAGCGCTATACTGCGGAACACCTACCCCTCCAGGGAACAATTGTGGGCCTGTTTGGTGTTGCCCGCCTTCTCCCTTTTGCCACCTCACTGCCTCTTCCAGCCTGTTGCCGTGCTACAGATCCCTCCCCCTCTGTACTGCTATCCTCTCTTTCAGTGACCTTATCGTCCACCAACTCATCTTCCACTTCCTCACTCTGATCATCCTCCTGATTTGTTGACCTAAGCACAACCTCAGTGATTGACAACTGTGTCTCATCCTCTTTATCAACCTCTTGAGACAGTAATTCCGGTTGACTTATTGGCAACTGTGTCTCATCATCATCCACCTCATTAAACACTATTTTCGGTTCCCCACCATCATCTTCTTGTGACTGTGGATGCTCATGAGGTTGTGAATCTGGGCACAAGATCTCATGTCCCTCTTCAAGCGTGCTTGGCGAGAGGGCCAAATGAAGTAATGGCGATGAAAAGAGGTCATGTGAATATCCAAGTGTGGGATCACATGTTTTGCAGCCTCTCCATGGTGGGAGGAAGGAGGATCACGGTGAGGATTGTGTTGACCAGACTCCTGGCTACTGACACTGGACTTGGTGGAAGACAGGGTGGTGTTTACTAGAGATGTCCCGAATAGAGATGAGCGAACACCTAGATGTTCGGGTTCGAGAAGTTCGGCCGAACTTCCCGAAAATGTTCGGGTTCGGGATCCGAACTCGACCCAAACGTTATCCCGAACCCCATTGAAGTCAGAGGGGCTAGAGGGATGCAAAAGGCAGCAAAATGTAGGTAAATGCCCTGCAAACAAATGTGGATAGGGAAATGAATTTAAAAAAATAAAATTAAATAAAAATTAACCAATATCAATTGGAGACAGGTCCCATAGCAGAGAATCATGCGTCATATCACCCACCACTGGAGAAGGCCACTTTCAGTTATTTAGGCCCCAGCACCCAGACAGAGGAGAGAGGTCCCGCAGCAAGGAATCATGCGTGATATTGCCCACCACTGGAGAAGGCCACTTTCAGTTATTTAGGCCCCAGCACCCAGACAGAGGAGAGAGGTCCCACAGCAAGGAATAAGGCGTCATATCACCCACCATTGTAACAGGCCACTTTCAGTTATTTAGGCCCCGGCACCCAGATTGAGGAGAGGTTCATTCAACTTTGGTTTGCACCGCAAGATCATGGTAAAGTTAAAAATATGAGGATTCAATAAAGAAGTGCCCCGGAGTACAAGAATACATGGTTCAGGGGGAGGCAGTTATAAATGTCTATTCTGCACAAGGGAGGCACAGGTCCTGTGGGATCCATGCCTGGTTCATTTTTATGAACGTCAGCTTGTCCACGTTGGCTGTGGACAGGCAGCTGCGTTTGTCAGTAATGACGCCCCCTGCCGTGCTGAATACACGTTCAGACAAAACGCTGGCCACCGGGCAGGCCAGCACCTCCAAGGCATAAAATGCTAACTCTGGCCACGTGGACAATTTGGAGACCCAGAAGTTGAATGGGGCCGAACCATCAGTCAGTACGTGGAGGGGTGTGCAGACGTACTGTTTAACCATGTTAGTGAAATGCTGCCTCCTGCTAACACGTTCAGTATCAGGTGGTGGTGCAGTTAGCTGTGGCATGGAGACAAAACTTTTCCACATTTCTGCCATGCTAACCCTGCCCTCAGAGGAGCTGGCCGTGACACAGCTGTGTTGGCGACCTCTTGCTCCTCCTCTACCTTCGCCTTGGGCTTCCACCTGTTCCCCTGTGACATTTGGGAATGCTCTCAGAAGCGCATCTACCAGCG
The DNA here is from genome assembly GCA_033119425.1 of Bufotes viridis. NCBI lineage: Eukaryota > Metazoa > Chordata > Amphibia > Anura > Bufonidae > Bufotes > Bufotes viridis. The sequence continues at coordinate 237,624,290 of CM065590.1, forward strand.
TGCGCTTGAACTCGCGCATCTTCCTATCACACTCCAGTGCAGGAAGTAAGGTGGGCACACCTTAAGGTGGGCACGGTCTTTGTACCGGGGATCCAGCAGGGTGGCAACCCAGTAGTCCGCACACGTTAAAATGTGGGTAACTCTGCTGTCGTTGCGCAGGCACTGCAGCATGTAGTCGCTCATGTGTTCCAGGCTCCCCAGAGGTAAGGACAAGCATTCCTCTGTGGGAGGCGTATCGTCATCGTCCTCCGTATCCCCCAGCCACGCACCAGTGATGGGCCTAAGCTGTGTCGGGTGCCACCCCGCTGTGAACCTGCTTCATCCTTACCGTTGTCACATTCCATCCAATCAGCATTCTCAATCTTCGTTATATTCTAGCAATACAACCATTAGGAACTCAGATCTAAGTTATAATCGCAATGCGATTAATACAGGTTATATTAATCGCATTGCGATTACAACTTAGATCTGAGTTCCTAATGGTTGTATTGCTAGAATATAACGAAGATTGAGAATATAGCGCTATATTCTCAATCTTCGTTATATTCTAGCAATACAACCATTAGGAACCCAGCTCTAAGTTAAATTCGCAATGCGATTAATGCAGGTTATATTAATCGCATTGCGAATTTAACTTACCACACTCTGTGTCAACTACGTAATTTTCCATGGGAGTTTTGCAATGGATCCACCTCCGGCATGCCACAGTCCAGGTGTTAGTCCTCTTGAAACAACTTTTCCATCACTATTGTGGCCAGAAAGAGTCCCTGTGGGTTTTAAAATTCACCTGTCTATTGAAGTCTATGGCGGTTCGCCCTGTTCACCCGTTCGCGGACATTTGCATAAATTTGCGTTCACGAACGGAAAATTTTATGTTCGCGACATCTCTAGTGTTTACCTGACTGGAAGCATTATCTGCTGCATTCCAACCGACCACCTGGTCGCACTGGTCTGACTTCAAGAGTGGTGTCCTGCGCCGCCCTGCAAACTGGGACATGAAGCTAGGTATCGTGAATGATTGTTTTTCTTGTCCTCTGGCAGCAGGCACAGTTTCTACGGATCCAGGGCCACGGCCTCTGCTTGCACCATCAGCATCACGGCCACTTCCCCATCATTTACTGCTCGCCTTCTTCATTTTAAATGTTATATGTGCTTGAAAGTATGTCACACATACAGAAGCGTAGGATTCGGAAGTGTATACGCAAAAAAATTAAAAAAGGTTTTTAGGATGAAGAAACGTTATACAGTACAGGTACCACAGATAATGTCACTGTTCGCAGTCTACGGAAAAAGTATATCACAGATACATTTTTTAAACGTGCACCTTACACTTTAGATGTCAACTCGGTAATGTCACTCTCACAAGATGGCACCGTCTGTTGAAAAAGTACACTGTATGTCACTAATAAATTTTTTAAATGCACACATTACAATTTAGATGTAGGCCTGGTAATGTCACTCTCAGAAGCGGACACAGTCTATTGAAAAAGTACGCTATATGTCACTGATACATTTTTTAAACGCACACCTCACACTTTAGATGCGGGCTTGGTAATGTCAATCTCACAAGATGACACCGTCTATTGCAGGGGAGGGCTGGCAGCTCTATTCCTGGGGGGCAAATCCAGTCAAATGGTCCATTGTACCACCAAATCAGCTCACCATCCAATACGTCACGGCACCCGGTGTATGCAAAGGGCAGGGGAGATCGGGAGGAGGAGCAAGCAAGTACCGTATTTTTCGCCCTATAAGATGCGCCGGCCGATGAGATGCACCTAGGTTTTAGAGGGGGACATTAAGAAAAAAATATTTTTCATTATACCTCTGGTCAGTTCACCAATTAGACCCCTAATGTTAATCAGACCTCACCTAACAGCCCCAAATAAGACCCCGATAAGAACTCAGATCAGACCGCTAAACAGACCTCAGCTCAGATCCCAATCTGAATAACCCCTATTCAGACCTCAGATAAGAGCCCCATGCCTCTCATCATCCCCCATAGCCTCATATCAGCCCCCAGTGCCTTTCATCAGCCCCCGGTGCCTCTCATCAGCCCCCAGAAGCCTCTCATCAGCCCCCAGCAGCCTCTCATCAGCCCCCAGCAGCCTCTCATCAGCCCCCAGTGCCTTTCATCAGCCTCCCAGCAGCCTCTTATCAGCCCCCAGCAGCCTCTCATCAGCCCCCAGCAGCCTCTCATCAGCCCCCAGTGCCTCTCATCTACCCCCAGCAGCCTCTCATCTGCCTCCAGTGCCTCTCTCATCATCAGCCCCCAGTGCCTTTCATCAGCCCCAGTGCCTCTCATCAGCACCCAGCAGCCTCTCATCTGCCCCCAGTGCCTGTCATCAGCCCCCGGTGGCTCTCATCAGCCCCCAGCAGCCTCTCATCAGCCCCCAGCAGCCTCTCATCAGCCCCCAGCAGCCTCTCATCAGACCCTAGTGCCAGTCATCTGCCCCCAGTGCCTCTCATCTGCCTCCAGCAGCCTCTCATCTGCCCCCAGCAGCCTATTATCTGCCCCTAGTGCCTCTCTCATTATCAGCCCCCCACCCCAACAGCCTCTCATCAGCCCACAGTGCCTCTCATCAGCCCCCAGCAGCCTCTCATCAGCCCCCAGCAGCCTTTCATTAGCCCCCAGTGCCTGTCATCTGCCCCCAGTGCCTGTCATAAGCCCCCAACAGCCTCTCATAAGCCCCCAGCAGCCTCTCATCAGCCCCCAGCAGCCTCTCATCAGCCCACAGTGCCTCTCATCTACCCCCAGCAGCCTCTCATCTGCCTCCACTGCCTCTCTCATCATCACCCCCGGTGCCTTTCATCAGCCCCCGGTGCCTCTTATTAGCCCCCAGCAGCCTCTCATCAGCCCCCAGCAGCCTCTCATCAGGCCCCAGCAGCCTCTCATCAGCCCCCAGTGCCTCTCATCTACCCCCAGCAGCCTCTCATCTGCCTCCAGTGCCTCTCTCATCATCAGCCCCCAGTGCCTTTCATCAGCCCCCGGTGCCTCTCATCAGCACCCAGCAGCCTCTCATCTGCCCCCAGTGCCTGTCATCAGCCCCCGGTGCCTCTCATCAGCCCGTAGTAGCCTCTCATCAGCCCCCAGCAGCCTCTCATCAGCCCACAGCAGCCTCTCATCAGCCCACAGAAGCCTCTCATCAGCCCCCAGCAGCCTCTCATCAGCCCCTAGTGCCTGTCATCTGCCCCCAGTGCCTCTCATCTGCCTCCAGCAGCCTCTCATCAGCCCCCAGCAGCCTCTCATCAGCCCCCAGTGCCTCTCATCTACCCCCAGCAGCCTCTCATCTGCCTCCAGTGCCTCAGTGCCTCTCTCATTATCAGCCCCCCACCCCAACAGCCTCTCATCAGCCCACAGTGCCTCTCATCAGCCCCCAGCAGCCTCTCATCAGCTCCCAGCAGCCTTTCATTAGACCCCAGTGCCTGTCATCTGCCCCCAGTGCCTGTCATAAGCCCCCAACAGCCTCTCATCAGCCCCCAGCAGCCTCTCATCAGCCCCCAGCAGCCTCTCATCAGCCCCCAGCAGCCTCTCATCAGCCCCCAGTGCCTCTCATCTACCCCCAGCAGCCTCTCATCTGCCTCCAGTGCCTCTCTCATCATCAGCCCCCGGTGCCTTTCATCAGCCCCCGGTGCCTTTTATCAGCCCCCGGTGCCTTTCATCAGCCCCCAGTGCCTTTCATCAGCACCCGGTGCCTTTCATCAGCCCCCGGTGCCTCTCATCAGCCCCCAGCAGCCTCTCATCAACCCCCAGCAGCCTCTCATCAGCCCCCAGCAGCCTCTCATCAGCCCCCAGTGCCTTTATCATCATCAGCCCCACCCCAGCAGCCTCTCCAATCATCTCCATCAGTCAGCCCCCCCCCCTCACCCAGTAACCCCCCAGCAAGCACCCAGCAAGTTAGCAACCTATGAGCTCCCCACTCACCCAGCCCCCAGAACAGAAGTGTCCATCAAGGCACAGCACAGACACTGCTGCGCCTGTGCACATTGGCGGCCCGGCAGGGTGGGAGTTCCGCACTGACTGTCACTGGACTGTGTGACTAACTGCAGCGGCTTTGCAGCCAGTCACTCGGTGTCCGCTGTGCACACGCAGTGCACTCTCACCGACCTGACCTGCTGCTGGGGCCGGGGTCGTATCTTCTCTCCTCACTCGGTGATGGTCCGGGAAACTTTCAGAAAGTTTCAGGGCTGGTGGCACGCTGTTAGAGAGACTTCTTCTCCTGTCCTGGGTGGACGTCTGTCTCTATCTCCCAGGCTGGAGAGCTGGCCAATCGCAGCTCCCAGGCTGTGAGCTGAGCGCTTAGATTGGCCAGTGCTGGAGCTTGGGTGACGGAGACGCCCAGGACAGGAGAAGAAATCTCCTCCCATGCGTCGGGGCCGGTAAGGAGTGTAAATAAAAGTTCTTGGCCCAGCGGTCGTTTTTTACATGATTTAGGGCGGCCTGCGGGGAAATTGCCTCCCGCCCCTGGTCTATTGCAAAAATACACTGTATGTCGCTGATAAATTTTTTAAACGCACACCTTACACTTTATATGTGTGTCTGGCAATGTCACTCTCACAAGATGACACCGTCTATTGAAAAAGTACACTGTATGTCACTGATACATTTTTTAAACGCACACCTTACAATTTAGATGTGGCCTGGTAATGTCACTCTCAGAAGCGGACACAGTCTATTGAAAAAGTACACTATATGTCACTGTATGTCTCTGATACATTTTTGAAACACACACATTACACTTTAGATATGGGCCTGGTAACGTCACTCTCACAAGATGACACTGTCTATTGTAAAAGTACTAGTCACTCTCACAAGATGACACAGTCTATTGAAAAAGTACACTGTATGTCACAGATAATTTTTTTCAGCGCACACATTACACTGCAGATATTGCGCATCCAATGTCACTGTCCGCAGCGGACACAGTCTACGGAAAAAGTACACTGGATGCTACTGATATTTTAGGGATGCGCACACTTTAAACAGGAGATGTGGCGCGGATAATTTAACTGTCTGATGGACTTTTGGGTCTCTGAAAAGTTTTTTGTATAAAAATCTTCTAATTATTCTCCCTACACTGTCTGTCCCTTCCTATGCACAGCTCTCCCTAACACTGAGCAATTTAGCGCAGGTTGCACTATAAACATATATTGCTGCTGTCACACACAATAGTCCTTAAAAGGACTTTTGGGTCTCTGAAACGTTTTTGTCCAAAAATAAGTTCAATTACACTCCCTACACTGTCGGTCCCTTCCTATGCTTAGCTCTCCCTGACTTACACTGACCCGAGCACGTGTCATCGGGTGACCCGATGGCGCATTCCGGCGAGCCAATCACTGGAATGCCAGTAGCCAACATGGCTACTGGCATTACAGTGAGGGCAGTACTTACCTGCACGTTTATTGGCTGCGTTACTCGGCCAAGTACCGCCATGTGCCAAGCATCAAGATGCTTGAGCCGAACTGGTGTTCTGCCGAGCATGCTCGATCAACACTAGTTATTAATAATAGTGGCACAAGTGGAAAAGAAAATACATATATTACATTAGGGCATATGGAAATTGGATGTCTTAGTGATACAACCTTCCTTAACATACCGCAGTGGAGTCATATTATTACGACTTTCTACTTTTGACGTCGGCATGGAATTCATGAATAAAGTCATGTGTCGTGAGCTGACTTAGTATATAAAGTGTGCAATAGGCTGTCTGCACACATATCCCTCATTGATGTCATGTGTAAAAAGGGAAATTTATCAGAGCTGCAAAAAGGGATGATTATTGGCTTTTGAGCCAAGGGTGCAGCATCTCTGAAACTATGCAGTTTGTGAACTTCTTGCATGCTGCTGTGGTAAAAGTGCATTGTGAGTGGACAAACGGCACCAATGTGAATAAGCGACATGGAGCACCAGGTGCCATTAATGTGAGAGGTGAATGTCACATACAATGGAGTAGCTCACCACCAAAATAAACCACGGGGCTACCAGACATGTGTCTACAATAACAGTTTAGTGAACCCTACTGCATATGTTGCTCTGAAGCAGAAGGATGGTCACTGCACCTCTGCTAACAAAGTTGCATTGTCAGAAAAGGTATTATCGGAATTGAACATCCAATGATTGGCAAATGGTTGCCTTTTATGATAAGTCACATTTTCCGCTTCATCAAACGGATGGACGTTGGTGTATCAGCCGAGGAACATCAGGCAACACCCTGCAAGCATTGCCTGAGGAACACATGCTGGTGGTGGCTGCATTATGGTCTTGGAAATCTTTTCATGGCATTACTGGGCCCACTCAATCATGTGAAAAACATTCTCAACTGATTTAGGTTTGAATTCATCCTTTCAGATCATGTACTTCAATACCTACTGATTGTTTTCCCTGATTGTCTGCAACAAGACAATGTGACATGTCACATAGCTGGAAATGTCCACTGGTTGGAAGAGCATGACCAAGACTTCCAAGTACTGACCTGGCCCCCAAATTCCTCAGACTTGAACCCAATTGAGCATTTGTGGGACCACCTTGATTGTCATGTTTGCTCAATGAATCCTGCCCCACAAACCCTCCACCAGGTGTGGGATGCGCTGAAGATATCTCTGGCATCTTACCAGGACCTTATTGAGTCACTCCCAACCTGTCTTGTTTCTGTCCGCTGGTTACACTGGATGTTAGCTGGAGGACATAACAATGTGACTCGACTGTGTAAAAGGAGACTCCACCAATATGTATCTTTGAGTCTGTTTTCTCTAAATGATTGCATTTTTTTGCTTCTTTCCTTGGCAGCACATAATATGAACTGAGACAATATATGACAGAATAACACATGCTCATATTTCTCTTTGTATATCAATATTTATTTTCAGTTTGGCATTGTAAAATGCAAATTCAATAGACAGCTATGTTTTCTATTGTTCTAAAAATAACAAAAAGTGATGGAGGAAAGGATAAAATGAAACAGAAACAGCAATTATCACAAGTGGATTGCAGAAATGATCAAGATGTTATTCTGTAAATAACATCTTTTGACAGACATTTACATCCGCAATTAATATCAACTTGCAGTAGTTACTCAGCTTGAGGCAAAACTGAGGGTGGTTAACGAACCCATTGAGTGCTATGTAGGAGGATAACACTTGTTTTCTTAAATATTTTAACTAGAAATAACTGTGGAGATAATTAACCAAAAAGTTGCTTTAGAGAAGTGAGATGCTTTCTGTAAATTTAAATGATGCCCTAGTGTATATTCAAGTAGCAATTCCTATAGATATAAATCAATTGCATGCTACACATCTGACATGTACTCCCATTACAGTTCAGCTCTCTCCACAACTCCCATACAAGTAAACGGGGAGGTACATACACACAATAACCACTCTGATGTAGTCTATGAAGAAGACTGGCTCCATGATTGTAGACCTCCTGTTCCAATGATATTCGAGCGACCCAGTGGTCCTGCCTTTCTGCACATTTATGGTATATGTGGATGTATCATAGATAAATATTGTGGGAAGGAATATGTCAGTCTTATACCTGTTCTTTTTCATGGAGCTTCTATCCCAAAATTTCAGATCCTTCACACTGGGTCTTTACATAATATCAGCTTTAGTGGCAGTCCAGAAGCTGCAGGAATTGTCACTAATTTTCAGAGCCAGTCCAAGGAAATCTGTCTGGGCTGAAAAGGCATTTGTGTAAACCCCAGCCATAAGTAATGGTCCTGTTAGTTTTAGAGTGTTTTCAGGCTTTCATGCCTCATATTTGCCAGCTGCACTGCCGGTAAGTATGCAGCTATAGTTCTATGCTCTGCATTCTCACCCATGCAAACAAAGGGTTAATTCTTCTTCCTAAAGAGTGATGTCCTTATATCCTGAGAGCATATTCATTTCTTCCATGTCAAAGTCTGGTAGTTGCACACAACTCTACAGAATCCATACAGAATCCTGTGACATGGTTATAATGATTATGAGTGTTGAGCGAAGCTAAACATCAGAAGCAGGATTTGGTTGGAAGTTTAGAAAAACTTTAATTCTAAACTAATCTGAATTTCCTTGCGCTTTGTGGTAATGAATCAGTTTTGTTAACCCCCTAATTCACACGTCCGCAATCTACGTCCGCAACCGTTTAGCAAATTTGCGGAATGGGTGCGGACCCATTCATTTTGAATGGGGACGTGATGGATGCGGAGAGCACACACTGTGCTCTCTGCATCTGCATTTGCGGAGCGCGCCGCGATGTTCCGGACGGCGGCTCCGCAAAAATATAGAGCATGTCCTATTCTTGCCCGCAATTGCGGACAAGTATAGGCATCTCTATAGGGCTGGTGGCAAGGTGTTTTGCGGATCTGCAAACTTGCGGATCCGCAAAACACTACGGATGTGTGAATAAGGCCTTAAGGACGCACCCTTATTTCACCTTAAGTACCTGGCCATTTTTGGCAAATGTGACCAGTGTCACATTATGTGGTGATAACTTTAAAACACTTTTACTTATCCTGGCCATTATGAGATTTTTTTTTGTCACATATTGTACTTCATGACACTGGTAAAAAAATACCAAATTTTCCAAAAATTTTCCAAGTTTTAATTTCTCTATTTCTATAATACATAGTAATACCGCCAAAAAAATTATTCATTTACATTCCCCATATGTCTACTTCATGTTTGGATCATTCTTGTAATTCCATTATTTTTTTTGGGGGGGGACATTACAAGGCTTAGAAGTTTAGAAGCAAATCTTGAAAATTTTCAGAAATTTTCAAAAACCTACTTTTTAGGGACCAGTTCAGGTTTGAAGTCACTTTGTGAGGCTTACATAATAGAAACCACCCAAAAATGACCCCATTCTAGAAACTACACCCCTCAAGGTATTAAAAACTGATTTTAAAAACATTGTTAGCCCTAGGTGTTCCACAAGAGTTAATGGCAAATGGAGATAAAATTTCAGATTTTCAATTTTTTTGGGCAAATTTTTCATTTTCATCCATTTTTTCCAGTAACAAAGCAAGGGTTAACAGCCAAACAAAACTCAATATTTATTGCCCAGATTCTGTAGTTTGCAGTCATACCCCATATGTGGTCGTAAACTACCATATGGCCAAACGGCAGGACTCAGAAGGAAAGGAACGCCATATGGTTTTTGGAAGGCAGATTTTACTGGACTGGTAAGATGGACCATGTGATTGGACCATGTGATGTGACTTCATCACAGGTCCTTTAGTTGTTAGCTGATGCTGGAAAAGAGAAGACAGATCGCAACTACGCGATCAAGGTAAGTTAACTTTTATTATTTTTAACCCCTTCATCTTCATTTTACTAAGCATCCTTTATTAAAGAATGCTATTATTTTCCCTTATAACCATATTATAAGGGAAAATAATAAAGATCTGGTCCCGTTGCTAAGCAACCATGCGGGAAAATCGTACTGCATCTGCAGCCCCATTCACTTCTATGGGGCCTGCGTTGCGTGAAAAACACACAATATAGAGCATGCTGCGATTTTCACGCAATGCAGAAGTGATGCATGAAAATCACCGCTCATGTGCACAGCCCCATAGAAATGAATGGGTCCAGATTCAGTGCGGGTGCAATGCGTTCTCCTGCTGCCAAAAATTACAAGCAAGAGGCACTCCGAAACAGCCTGTATATCACATAAAGGAGGGCCTCAATCACATTGTGGTACAATTGTTCAGGTAGTTGGACTCTTACACTCATAAAGCCTATGCACTGAGTGAAAGGGTTGCCAAAAATTAAAAGGAACCGCACTACAATACACCCTTTATTAGACATGAAGGAGGACATTATACACACCCTTAAAAAATTATGATTGGTGGCCTGCTGGTGACCTTTTTGGAGCCTTTTTTATGGTACGAGATTGGCGTGCTCTCTGGTGGGTCCTGCTATCTTTCGGCTCTTAGTGACAGCGGTACTCTCAGAGGAGAGGTGCTGTACCCTGTACATATGTATGAGTTTTTTCTCCCTTAATGGCCAAGCTACATGTGCTTTTAGATAGAAGAGGCAGCATGGAAGAAGAGAAAAGGATGGAGGAATTGGAGGGAGAAAGACAGACACCGGTACTACTTCTTCAGCAGGGGTAAGTGCTTCTGGTGGAATGATGTCTGATTTGTGGTTGTTTAATCTTCCAAGATGCCACCAAAAAAGGTTGTGGCGAAAAGAAAGAATAAAGAATGTGCATTATGTAAATGCCCCCTATCTTCGTCTTACTCTAAAAGGTTATGCCAGCAATGCATAGAAAGGACATTGGCGGATGAGTCACCAAATTTTATGAAGGACATAAGGTCGGTAATTAGGTCGGAAGTTAAAGACTCCTTAAAATCCTCAAAAAAGTAAAAAAAAAAATGGAGGAGCAAGTTGAATTGGATATGGATTCTTCGGAACAAAGTGAGGGCACTTATAGGGGGGAGGAATCAGAAGATTCTTTTTTCCTCTGAGGAAGATAGCGATAAAAAATTCTTATTCCCAGTGGGGGACACAGATAAATTGTTAAAGGCTATACGAGCTACCTTGGAGATTGAGTACGTAAAGAGGATAGGTCAATTGCTGACACGGTATTTGAGGGATTACGTGAAAAGAAAAGAAGGTGTTTTCCCCTACATAAAAGTGTTACTGCTATGATAGATAAAGAATGGAAGAAACCAGATAAAAAAGCCTTTCTGTCAAAGAATTTCAAAAGGAAGTATCCTTTTGAAGAAAAGGCTTGCTCTTCTTGGAATAAAGCACCAAGATTAGACATGGCTATATCCAAAATATCCAGACGGTCCTCTCTTCCCTTTGAGGACATGGGGTTTTTAAAGGATCCTCTTGATAAAAGAATCGACTCCTGCCTTAAGAACACTTGGTAAGCGTCCACATCTTCCTTTAAGCCCAGTGTGGCAGCCACTGTTACGGCCAGGTCTATGTCTATCTGGCTGGATCGACTAGAGGGTCAAATTAGAGACAAATGCCCTAGAGAACAGATTCTGTCCTCGCTACCTACTCTGCAGAAGACAGTAGACTTAATTTCGGATGCCTCGATTGAATCTGTTAGGTTATCCGCCAGATCCGCTTCTATTTCAAATTCTACCGATATGGCATCCAAACAATGCTTATGTAGCATTCCCTGTCAGGGACAATTTCTATTTGGTCCAGAACTAGATGCGCTTTTAGAGAAAGCGGCTGACAGGAAAAAGAAGTTACCTCAGGAATATTTGTTTTCCCAGTTCAAAAGTTATCGCCGACCCTTTCGTGGTTCCAGTAGATACCAGGGAAAGAGACAAGGAGGAGAGAAGGAACAGAACCCCAGAAATAGAGGATCGGGGGGAAGAGGTTTCATATTCAGAAAATTCTCTTCCTAACAGGACAAACAGTCAAAACAATGACGCCAGTCTTCAGGTGGGAGGAAGGTTAAGTCATTTTCTTTCCACCTGGGAAAATGTGGCCGGTCCTTGGATCAGAAACATTATAAGGGACGGCTTAAAAATAGAATTCAGAGGAGGATTTCCAGAAAGATTCATTATGACAAGAGAAACTGCAAAACTGAAGGTAGAAGTGGATCTTCTTCTTCAGAAAAAAGTGCTAATTCCAGCACTTTCCAGAAAAAGGGAAAGGGTTCTATTCAACCCTCTTCCTGGTTGGAAAGCCGGATGGTTCTTTCCGTCCTATAATAAACTTAAGACAATTAAACAAGTCTGTTCTAATAAGAAAATTCAAAATGGAGACTATAAAATCGACTATTCTCCTTCTCTCTCCAGGGTGTTTCATGGCGGTGGTGGACTTAAGTCACCTATCTTCACATCCCGATTCATCAATTTTTCCAGAGATTCCTCAGAATTGCAATGAGAAGAGGCGAACAGGTCAGGCACCTCCAGTTTCAGGCCATGCCGTTTGGTCTCTCCATAGCCCCGAGGATCTTCACAAAGATCCTGGTGGAGGTAGCCTCATTTGTTCGCAGTCAAAACATAATATTCTTACCTTACCTAGACGATTTTTTGATTGTGGCGGATTCTCTGGAAAAATGTCAAGAGTCCGTGCGCTGCGTAGTACACATCCTGGAGAGCTTGGGATGGTTGATAAATGTAAAAAAATCAAGGTTAGAACCAAAAACAAGGCAGATGTTTTTGGGTCTCCATCTCGACTTCCTGTGTCAGAGAACGTTTCTTCCATGGGAGAAGATAGATCGGATCTGGACAGAGGTCCAGAAAGCCCAGGATAAACCTTGCATGTCAATCAGGAAATCAATGTCTCTGCTGGGGATGATGACTGCCTGTATCACGGCCGTTCAGTGGGCGCAATTTCATTCAAGAGAGCTGCATGGAGAAATCCTGAAGGTATCAGAAGAGGAAGGAAGAGCTTTAGATTCAAAGATAAAGCTTTCATGAAGAACACTGAAATCGCTCAACTGGTGGAAGGAGATACGGAATCTAGAAGGAGGAATCCCTTGGAAATATCCAGACCCGGTAGTAGTTACGACCGATGCCAGCCCTTGGGGGTGGGGTGCTCACTTTCAGGGTCAGTTAGTACAGGGATCCTGGACGATAGGACAAAAAGATTTTACCTCGAACAGGAAGGAGTTGAGAGCGGTGCTAATGGCTCTATGAGCAGCCTTGCCGGTTATATGACACAAACATGTCAGAATCATGCCAGACAACCGCACAGTAGTTGCGTACCTAAATCATCAGGGAGGTACCAGATCCCGCCTATTGATGAGGGAAGCAGTGTTAATATTTTAAGAATTTCAGGATCAGGTGGTGCAGATCTCAGCTCGCCATATAAAAGGCAAAGAGAACATCCAGGCCGATTTCCTGAGCCGTTGCAAGCTGAAGCAAGGGGAGTGGATGCTAAACTCAAAAATATTCAGGTTGATCACACAATTATGGGGAATGCCCGAGACAGATTTATTTGCCACCAGGGAGAACAGACAGGTAAAAAAGTTTTGCTCCCTGAATCCAAACGAATCCCCGTATGGGGTAGATGCTTTACTCCTAAAGTGGGATTTTTATCTAGGATATGCGTTTCCTCCCCTGCAGCTATTGCCCCGAGTCCTCAGGAAGATAAAAGAAGACGGCTCAGAGATGATAGTCATTGCCCCTTTCTGGCCAAAAAGTGCATGGTTCTCTCTTCTAAGGATGATTCACCCAGAACTGAAAACCTTGCATCTTACGGCCTGGAGATTGAGAGGGATTTCCTAATAAGGAAAGGGTTCTCAGAAGCCTTAGTTTCTACTCTTCTCAAAAGTTGAAAAAAGGTTACCAACACTATTTATGCCAAGATTTGGAAAAAGTTTCTTTCCTTCTCTAATCTAGATTCAAAATTGTGGCCAGATAAAATAATCATAGAAAAGGTTTTAGAATTCTTATAGCAAGGGCTAACCCTGGGATTAGCAAAAAGTACGTTAAAAGTTCAGATTTCTGCACTCTCGGTATTAGCAGGCAGGAGTCTGGCCTTAGACCCCCGGATAATCAGATTCTTCAGGGCAGTTGACAGAATTATGCCAGTCAAAGGGCCTAGGTTCCCTCCTTGGGACCTGAATCTAGTGCTGAAAGCCCTATCTAAGCCTCCGTTTGAGCCCATAGATTCTATTTCCATGAAGTTTCTCACACTGAAGTTAGTTTTCCTAGTAGCACTCACTTCAGGAAGAAGGGTTAGTGAGATACAAGCTCTGTCTATAAACCCTCCATTTATGTCTATTCGTGGGGATAGAGTAGTGTTGAAGCCGGATCCTAAGTTTATCCCAAAGGTGCCTTCAAAAGCAAACAGACTGCAGGAGGTTGTTCTACCAGTCTTTTTTCCAGAACCTAAAGATGACAGTGAAAAGGAGTGGCACTATCTAGATGTGAAAATGTGCTTAATCCAATACTTAGAGAGAACCAGAGACTGGAGGAAGGCTTCACCACTATTCATTTTATTTTTTGGGGCCAAAAAAGGTAATGCTGCTTCTAAGAGTACTATTGCCAGGTGGATACGGGAGCTGATATCCCTGGCATATTCTCATTCTAGATCTTCTCCGCCTGTGTCCAGGCGGTGTCCACTTCCTTGGCGGAGAGAGCCAGCGTGTCTATGGACCAGATTTGTAGGGCCGCTACTTGGGCCTCTCCGTCTACCTTTTACAGACACTATAGGTTACAGTTCGATTCTATCTCGGATCCTCTCTTTGGGAAAAAGGTATTGGAAGCTGTTATCCACCCTTGATTTTCTATGCAATCTCTCTCAGTGGTGCTGTCATGGGGGAAGGGAAAAATAATAACTACACTCACCGGTAATCGGATTTTCCTGACACCACGACAGCACCCGTCTAATTCCCTCCTTTAGGTGGTGGTGCTGTGTGTTGATCACGTGGTGAAGCAAAAAAACAAACAAAGAGAATGGTACATATTTGTGCAGTTATAAGTTTGATTAACAAAAGGAGGAGTCCCTCTCATGCTCTGGAATCTCACTGAGGTGGGAGTGTGGCTCCACCTTTTTTATGCCACAGGTTTCCTGTCCATGGAGGAGGAGCCATTTCTCAGTGGTGCTGTCGTGGGGTCAGGAAAATCCGATTACCAGTGAGTGTAATCATCATTTTCAGTTATTTAAGCCCCAGCAGCCAAAGGAGAGAGGTCCCATAGCAGAAAATAAAGGTTGATGTCACCCGCCAAAGCAGCAGGCGATTAACAGAATTTTAGGCACCTGACACCCAGACAGAGGAGAGGTTCATTCAAATTGGGGTTGCCCCCAAAATAATGGTACAATTAAAAAGAGAGGTTTCAATAAAGAAGTGCACTGGAGTACAAGAGTGTATGGATGAGGGCGAGGCAGATATAAATGTCTATTATGCACAAGGTACGGACAAGTCCTGTGGGATCCATGTCTGGTTCATTTTAATGAACGTGAGCTTGTCCACATTGGCTGTGGACATGCGGCTGCGTTTGTCTGTATTGACGCCCCCTGCTGTGCTAAATACACGTTCAGACAATACACTGACCACAGGGCTGGCCAGTACCTCCAAGGCATAAAGGGCAAGCTCTGGCTATGTGGACAATTTGGAGACCCAGAAGTTGAATGGGGCAGAACCATCAGCCAGTACGTGGAGGCATGTGCACATGTACTGTTCCACTATGTTGTTGAAATGCTGCCTCCTGCTAACACGTTCCCTCAGCTGGTGGTGCAGTTTGCGTTGGCGCGGTGACAAAACTTTTCCACAGCTCGGCCATACTAACCCTGCTGTCTGAGAACCTGGCCGTGACACAGCTGTGTTGGCGACCTCTTCCTCCTCCTCCTCCTCTGCCTTTGCCTTGTGCTTCCACTTGTCCCCCCGTGTCAGTTGGGAATGCCCTCAGGAGCGCTTCTATCAGCGTGCGCTTGTAGTTGCGCATCTTCCTGTCACGCTCCAGTGTGGGAATTATGGTGGGCACATTGTCCTTGTACCAGGGATCCAGCAGGGTGGCAACCCAGTAGTCAGCACAAGTTAAAATGTGGGCAACTCTGCTGTCGTTGCGAGGCACTGCAGCATGTAGTCGCTTATGTGTGCCAGGCTGCACAGAGGTAACAATAAGCTGTCCTCTGTAGGTGGTGTATTGTCTGTGTCCTCCGTATCCCACCAGCCATCCTCCAGTGATCGACCTGAGCTGCGTAGGGTGCCACCCTGCAGTGAAACCGGTTCCTCCTCCTACTCCACTTCATCCTCCATATCCTCCAGAAGTGTGCCCTGGCTGTCTACATGTGTACCTGGCCTCTGCCCTCTGAGCCACTTCGGTATGACCTGCCTGAAACCCTGTGAAATGTTCAATCTTCCTCCTCATCCTGTGCCTCATCCTCTTCCATCGCCGTTATATTTTTTTCAAGGAGACATAGAAGGGGTATTGTAATGCTAACAATGGTGTCATCAGCACTGGCCATGTTGGTTGAGAACTTCAAAGACCACAGGTCTCGCACGCAGGACCAGTCACTGGTGGTGAAGTGGTGCTGATCTGCAGAGCGACTGAAACTCCACTATCGCCGACTGCTGCTCGCACAGTCTCTCCAGCATATGTATGATGGAGCGCAACCTGGTGGGCATGTCGCATATGAGGCGGTGAGCTTGAAGGCCGAAGTTATGCTGCAGTGAAGACAGTCGAGCAGCAGCAGGGTGAGAACGCCAAAAGCGAGCACAGATGGACCACACTTTCAGCAGCAGCTCTGACGTGTCTGTGTAGTTTTTAAGAAACTTCTGCACCACCAGATTCAGCACATGCACCAGGCAAGGGATGTGTGTCAAACTGGCTAGTCCCAGAGCTGCAACGAGATTTCGCCCATTATCGCACAGCACCAGGCCGGCTTTGAGGCTCCCCGGCAGCAACCACTCATCAGTCTGCTGTTCTATTCCCCTCCAAAGCTCCTGTGCAGTGTTGAGTTTGTCACCCAAACACATGAGTTTTAACATCGCCTGCTGACGTTTACCGCAGGCTGTGCTGAAGTTGGGGGTAAGGTTTTTTTGATGACCGGATGTGGGGGTGGTAGAAGAGGAGGAGGATGATGCTGAGTAGGAGGAGGAAACAACAGGAGGCAACGAATAATGCCCTGCAATCCTTGCTGGTCTAAGGATATGCTCCAAACCGCTATACGCCTCAGGCCAAGCCACCACTATGTTTACCCAGTGTGCAGTTAGGGAGATATAGCGACCCTAGCCTTGCTTACTGGTCCATGTATCTGTGGTTATGTGGACTTTGCCACAGATGGCGTTGCACAGCGCTCACTTGATTTTATCCTCCACTTTGTTGTGCAGGGAAGGGAGCAGGAGGAGCATGAGAGAGTTCCTTGTTTTTAAGGTGTTTACTCCACTGCAGTTCATGCTTTGCATGTAGATACCTGGTCATGCAGGTTGTGCTCAGGTTAAGAAAGTTTATGCCTCGCTTCAGGCTCTGATAGCACAACTTGCAAACCACTTGTGTCTTGTCGTCAGCACATTGTGTGAAGAACTGCTACGCCAATTAACTCCTTGGAGCAGGCCTTGGTGTGCTTGGTGCCTGGGTGCGGTGGACAGTAGCAGGCGTACTGTCTCTGGAATGGCCGCTGTGCTTTTGCACCCTGCTCCCTCTTTTGCTGTGCTGTTGCCTCTGTGCGACTACCGCCTCTTCCTCAGAACTGCATGCCTCACTAGCACGACCTTCAGTCCAGTCTGGACTTCATCATCCTCCACATCATCTTCCACATATTCATGACCCCTGCCCTCCTCGTCGGTCTGCACATTGCAGAAAGCCACAGCAGTTGGCACCTGTGTTTCGTCATCATCAGATACGTTTTGTGGCGGTATTCCCATGTCCTCATCCTGCAACAAAAGTGGTTGAGCATCAGTGCATTCAAGGTCTTCCTCTACTGGGGCAGGGCTCGGTGGATGGGCCGGGGAAACTCTACCAACAGAGTCATCAAAAAGCATGAGACTTTCCTGCATGATTTGGGGCCCTGACTGCTTGGCTGATTTGCAAGGGGGTGAGGTGGAAAACTGATGGGCATAGGCTGCAGGTGCCAACTCTGAGCTTTCTGCAGAGGACTGGGTGTTAGATACTGTGAAGGAACTGGAGGCACTGTCAGCCACCCAATCTACTATCGCCTGTACATGTTCTGGCTTCACCATTCATAGAGCGGCATTTGGGCCTATCAAATAATGTTACAGATTCTGTCACCTACTCGCACCAGAGGACGGTGTTTGACTTGGAGCGGTAGTTGGCGCTGAACGGCCATGTCCTCTCCCAGCAACAGGAGCTCCACCAACACCACCACGACCATGCCCACGTCCCTTATTTGATGTTCTCCTCATTATTTGCGTTCACCCACCAAGCTGAAAGATTGGTCTCTCTCCAGGTGTCAATTTACCTGCCACTAGTCGACAATTACATTCGCTAAGGCAGTGCATGTGTCATAAAAATGCTCTGTGGACCAAGAATCATGTTTTTTGTGCCCAAAATACACAGAATCTCAATTTTTATGCGGAAATGTAAAACATGTTTCAATAAAATACAGAAAATAAGTATTTCACTGCTGTAAATTGAAATTAATTATTTATACGCCGGATGCACAACTGTTTTTTCGGCCTAAAACACGGCTTTTTTCAATAAAACCCCAAAATGCACTTTTTAACTTCTGTACATTATAAGTAGATATTTATACTATATATGGTCACCAGATTTGGGGACCCAGAACACAGATTTGGTCACCAAAATTCACAAATGCAGTATTAGACTGTTATAAATTGGGAATAATTATTTAAATGATGGATGCACAACAGTTTTTTCGGCCTAAAACACAGGTTTTTTCAATAAATCCCCAAAATGCAGTTTTTTACTGATGTAAATTTAAAGAAGATATTTATACCGTGTAGAATATTGCTTTTTTTTACACAAAAAATAATAATGCACTATTTCTCAGCTGTAATGTGAAATCGGTATTTAAGCAGTGTATCTCAAGATGCTCTGTGGATCAGGATTACCGCTCTTTTGTCAAAAACATACACTTATGCTGTATTTCACAGCAGCAATGTAAAATAGGTGTATGTAATGTGTATTTCAGACTGTTTGGTGGACCTTGAATAACGTTTTTTTTTTCCATAAAAAACAAAGAAGCACTATTTCCATGCAGAAATATAAAATATGTCGTTGGACGGTGTATGCAGAACTGTTTTGTGGACAAGGAATATGTTTTTTCCGCCAAAATTACACATATTCTCTATTTCACCGCAGAAATGTCAAATATATATTTTGGCAGTGTAAAATAGGCTTAGTGGGTCAGGATGATAACTAAAATACACTGATGCACTAGCCGAAATGGAATATACAGTTTAGTGCAAAGTATACAAAAGTGCTCGGTGGCACCACAGAGCCCAGGCTAGACAAATGGACTATGTCACCCCTTAAACATACATAAGGCAATATAGGGGACTTGAGCAGCCAGAAAAAAAAATGTTTTTTTCCCTTCACTGAGCTACAAAATAGGATTAGGCTGATGTCCCTGGCAGGCTGGCAGACATGCAGTACACTGCAGTGCCTAAAATGGCCGCCGACCCCCACCTCACTAACAGATGGTTTACAAAAAAAATCTCCCTGGCAGTGGCTGGGTACAGAAATGTTGGATTGCTGAGGCTCCCTCCCTCTCTGTGTGCTGTATCTTGTGGAATAAAGTTGCACAGGTTCTTCAGATTTCTGCCCTATTCTGTCCCTGATCACACCAGCAACCTTGCTCTAATCTCAATTCAGCAGACTGACGTGCAGCTGTACGTGACTCCAGCTTATAAAGAGGCTGGGTCACATGCTGCACTCAGCCAATCACAGCCATGCCATTAGTAGGCATGGCTGTAATGGCTTCTTAGGGCTTTTCAGGCCTTCAGAAAGCAGTAAGAAATCGCCGAACAACGGACCTGAACCCAAACTTTTTTGAAAATGTTTGGGGTCGGGTCCGTGTCCCGAACACACCAAAATTCGGTACAAACCCGAACTATACAGTTTGGGTTCGCTCAACCCTATTAATGGGACTTCATCCATATTCCCAATCTGGCTTATTTGATATCCGTTTTTCTTTCTTGAATCTAGCACAAATTTGTGAAAAGAAGAATCTTGGACTCGTATTCTTTTGGCATTTTTTGTGCAATTCTAGTTTTGGTACGCATAGCAAGGTCACACAAATCTGTAGCACCATGATGGGGATTCAGTAAACTCATAAATGCCTTTTTCTGCAGCTAGACACTTGGCTTCATATATGATCATTTTGGTAGATACCCAGAAGCCATTGTTCCTATGACGTGTGATCCACTCTTTCCTTTTCACGTCAATCTGTGGCCATTTTGCAGTATGCCCACGAAAAGTGTGTTTGCTTTTATCTGCTTTCTGCAGCTGATTCTCCTGTTTCCTCCACTCCCGTATAATTTTTTCTGTTGGAGGCGGCTCAAAATGTCTCTCAGCTGTCCTGTTTCCATGTTGTTTGGCGTATTTTATCACCTACAGTTTAAAAGGGATCTTATATGAAAGTCTTTTCTGCTTTGACATCTTTCTACAGTAAATTTGGATGCAGCAGGAGACTACAGTATGGTAGTACCGTATTCTACAACAAAATACAGTAATAAAAGCATGTCAGTGTCATGGGGACACTAGCTGAGAATATCAGTGGATGACACTGTTATGGGGTATCTGGAGGACACTGCTATATGGGATCTGTAGACGTCACACGGTTATGGGGGATCTGTGGATGTCATTCTGTTATGGGGGATCTGTGGATGTCACACTGTTATTGGGGACCGGTGGATGTCACACTGTTATTGGGGACCGGTGGATGTCACACTGTTATTGGGGACCGGTGGATGTCACACTGTTATGGGGGATCTGTAGATGTCACACTGTTATTGGGGACCGGTGGATGTTACACTGTTATGGGGGATCTGTGGATATTACACTGTTATTGGGGCCTGTTGGATGTCACACTGTTATTGGGGACCGGTGGATGTCACACTGATGGGGGATCTGTGGATGTCACACTGTTATTGGGGACCGGTGGATGTCACACTGTTATGGGGCATCTGTGGATGATACACTATTATGGGGGATCTGTGGATGCCACTGTTATGTGATTATAACCCCCATCATAAAGAATACACTGATGAGGGGAGTTATAGTCACATTAAATATGAACACTGTCCAGGGACTGTACCCTAGACTGTATTACGATAGCTTACGGTAACTGATTTGACTACCATATACCGTAACCCACCTAATCCATAGGAATCCACCAGTGCACTGCAGTATATGGGTGGATTACTATGGATGAGGGGAGTTATAGTCATATTTACCGTAATATACCGTAGACAGATGCCAATTACAGAACGGTACCTGGACTATAACCCCCTTCATCCATAGGAATTGACCCATATACTGCAGTATAGGGGTGGATTTCTATGGATGATGGGGGTTATAGTCATATTTTGCACACAGTTTTAAATTTGGGTACCATAAATTGACTTAAGATGTCCTCACCTTGGGACTTAGGATCCAGAGGGGGGTGGGGGGTGTCATATAGCACTGAACAGCGTATCGGTAGCTGATTGGTGGAGGAAGGGGGAGCAGGACTCTCCACCAATCGGCACCGGACAAGTAGAGTAGGGGTGACTAGAAATTGCTCAGGGGGAGAGGAGGAGAAACTGCCAGTCTGGGGGGAGAGGAGAAGGGGGGGGGGGTCTGGAGAGGAGGAGAACGTGTCAGCAGCCCAAACTTGGATACTGCAGGCTGGCGACACTACATGGGATACAGAGATGACACCAGCCTGCAGGACACTGGGACGACGCACATGAAGGACGGCAGGAAGTGATGAGTACCTGTAACTGCGGGGATAAGGCTGGAGAGGAGGAGAAAGTATCAGGACATGTACTTGGATACTGCAGGCAGGTGGCACTACATGGGCTACAGAGGAGCCACCAGCCTGCAGGACACTGGGATGACGCACATGGAGGATGGCAGGAGGTGAGGAGTAACTGCCAGGTGGGAAGGGGGGGGCTTGGGGGGCAGCGCTGTACTATGGTAATGCAGGCTGGCGGCACTATATGGCATACAGAGATGCCGCCAGCCTGCAGACAGTTACGGTACCGGTCCGGTCACTTCAGGACCAGCTCACATGGAGGAGATCGGGCCCAGCACTTGGCAATCAGTGAAACCACCAGCCCGCTGCTTAGTGCCGCAATGTATGCACTGGCTGGCGGCTTCACTGAAGGGTACCGTGAGTGCTACCCGTCCGTTCTCCTGTCCGTCCTCCCACCCGTTCTGCACTTTTGAGGGAAAAAAAGTCTTATAAAGTGAAAAATACGGTAATTATTTTAAATTTATAGCAGTCAAATACTGCATTTGTGAATTTTGGTGACCAAATCCGTGTTCTGGGCCCCAAAATCTGGTGTCCATACATAGTATAAATATCTACTTTTAATTTACAGCAGTTAAAATCAGCATTTTGGGGTTTTATTGAAAAAAGCCATGTTTTAGGCCAAAAAAACTGTTGTGCATCTGGCGTATAAATAATTAATTTCAATTTACAGCAGTGAAATACTAATTTTCTGTATTTTATTACAAAAATACTTGTTCTTGTTTCACAAACCACTTGTGCATACAGCATACCCAAACATTTTTTACATTTCCACATAAAAATTGAGAATCAGTGTATTTTGGGCACAGAAAACATTATTCTGGGTCCACAGAGCATTTTTATGACACGGGCACTGCCTTAGCTAACGTAATTGTCGACGAGTGGGTGGGTGAACGCAAATAATGAGGAGAACATCAAATAAGGGACGTGGGCATGGTCGTGGTGGTGTTGGTGGAGCTCCTGTTGCTGGGAGAGGACATGGCCGTTCAGCGCCAACTACCGCTCCAAGTCAAACACCTTCCTCTGGTGCGAGTAGGTGACAGAATCTGTAACATTATTTGATAGGCCCAAATGCCGCTCTATGAATGGTGAAGCCAGAACATGTACAGGCGATAGTAGATTGGGTGGCTGACAGTGCCTCCAGTTCCTTCACAGTATCTAACACCCAGTCCTCAGCAGAAAGCTCAGAGTTGGCACCTGCAGCCTATGCCCATCAGTCTTCCACCTCACCCCCTTGCAAATCAGCCAAGCAGTCAAAGCCCCAAATAATGCAGGAAAGTCTCATGCTTTTTGATGACTCTGTTGGTAGGATTTCCCCGGCCCTTTCACCTAGCCCTGCCCCAGAAGAGGAAAACCTTGAATGCACTGATGCTTAACCACTTTTGTTGCAGGATGAGGACATGGGAATACCGCAACAAAACGTCTCTGATGATGACGAAACACAGGAGCCAACTGCTGTGGCTTTCTGCAATGTGCAGACCGACGAGGAGGGCAGGGGTCATGAATGGGTGGAAGATGAGGTGGAGGATGATGAAGTCCAGACTGGACTGAAGGTCGTGCTAGTGAGGCATGCAGTTCTGAGGAAGAGGCGGTAGTCGCACAGAGGCAACAGCAAAGCAAAAGAGGGAGCAGGGTGCAAAAGCGCAGTGGCCGTTCCAGAGACAGTACGCCTGCTACTGTCCACCGCACCGAGCATACCAAGGCCTGCTCCAAGGAGTTCATTGGCGTGGCAGTTCTCACACAATGTCCTGACGACAAGACACGAGTAGTTTGCAAGTTGTGCCATCAGAGCCATAAATGTTCTTAACCTGAGCACAACCTGCCTGACCAGGCATCTACATGCAAAGCATGAACTGCAGTGGAGTAAACATCTTAAAAACAAGGAACTCTCTCATGCTCCTCCTGCTCCCTCTTCTGCTGCTGACTTGGCCTCTCCCTCCACCTCTGGTGTCACCGTGGCACCTGGCGACCAGCAAACAGAGGATGTTCCACCAACACGACCACATACGACACCATCACCAAGCATCTCCACCATGTCACACGGCAGCATTCAGCTGTCCATCTCCCAAACATTGGAGAGAAGGAGGAAATACCCACCTACCCACCCTCGAGCCCTGGCCCTGAATGCCAGCATTTCAAAATTACTGGCCTTTTAAATGCTGTCATTCCGTCTGGTGGAGACAGACTGTTTCAAAGAGCTGATGTCGGTGGCTGTCCCCCAGTATGTTGTTCTCAGCCGCCACTACTTTTCCAGGTGAGCCGTCCCTTCCCTGCACAACAAAGTGGAGGATAAAATCAAGTGTGCGCTGCGCAACGCCATCTGTGGCAAGGTCCACATAACCATAGATACATGGACCATTAAGCACGGCCAGGGTCGCTATATATCCCTAAATGCACACTGGGTAAACGTAGTGGCGGCTGGGCCCGAGGCGGATTGCGGTTTGGCGCATGTCCTACCACCACCGAGGATCGCAGGGCATTATTGGTTGCCTTCTGTTGCTTCCTCCTGCTACTCTGCATCATCCTTCTCCTCCTCCTCCTACTCCTCTTCTATCACGCCCACATCCGGTCATCAAAAGAACCTCACCCCCAACTTCAGCACAGCCTGCGGTAAACGTCAACAGGCGATTTTAAAACTCATGTACTCGGGTGACAAACCCCACATGCACAGGAGCTTTGGAGGGGCATAGGACAGCAGACTGATGAGTGGTTGCTGCCAGTGAGCCTCGAGGCCAAATTGATGGTGTGCGATAATGGGCGAAATCTTGTTGCAGCACATCTCTTGCCTGGTGCATGTGCTGAATCTTTTGGTGCAGAAGTTTCTTAAAAACTACCCAGACATGTCAGAGCTACTGCTGAAAGTGTGGTCCGTATGTGCGCACTTTCGCCGTTCTCACCCTGCTGCTGCTCGCCTGTCTGCGCTGCAGCGTAACTTCGGCCTTCTCATATGTGTCTTGCCCACCAGGTGGAACTCCACCTTACATATGCTGGAGAGACCGTGCGAGCAGCAGCGGGCGATATTGGAGTTTCAGATGCAGTATGCATGGGTCAGTCGCTCTGCAGATCAACACCACTTCACCGCCAGTGACTGGGCCTGCATGCGAGACCTGTCTACCTTGTTGCGGTTTTGGAGTACTCAACCAACATGGCCAGTGCTGATGACGCCGTTGTTAGCATTACAATACCCCTTCTATGTCTCCTTGAAAAAAATATCACGGCGATGATGGAAGGGGATGTGGCACAGGAGGAGAAGGTAGAGGGGGCATTTTACAGGGTTTCAGGCAAGTCATACAGAAGTGGCTCAGAGGGTGGGTTCCTGCACCAGCAGAGGCCAGGTACACATGCGGACAGCCAGGGCACACTTCTGGAGAACATGAAGGAGGAGGATGAGGTAGAGGAGGAGAAGGAGAAGGAGGAGGAACCGGTTTCACAGCAGGATGGCACCCTACGCAGCTCAGGGCCATCACTGGAGCGTGGCTGGGGGGATACGGAGGACACAGACGATACACTACCTACAGAGGATAGCTTATCGTTACCTCTGGGCAGCCTGGCACACATGAGCGACTACATGCTGCAGTGCCTGTGCAACAACAACAGAGTTGCCCACATTTTGATTTGTGCTGACTACTGGGTTGCCACCCTGCTGGATCCCCGGCAAACAAAGACAACGTGCCCACCTTAATTCCCACACTGGAGCGTGAAAGGAAGATGCGCGACTACAAACGAACGCTGGTAGACGCGTTCCTGAGGGCATTCCCAACTGAAACGGGGGGACAAGTGGAAGCACAAGGCGAAGGCAGAGGCGGAGGAGGAGGAGGAAGAGGTCGCCAATACAGCTGTGTCATGGCCAGCTCCTCAGACAGCAGGGTTAGCAGGGCCGAAATGTGGAAAAGTTTTGTCACCGCACTCCCGTGTTAGCAGGAGGCAGCATTTCAACAACATGGTTGAACAGTACATGTGCACACGCCTTCACGTACTGACTGATGTTTCTGCCCCATTCAACTTCTGGGTCTCCAAATTGTCCACATGGCCAAAGCTTGACCTTTACACCTTGGAGGTGTGTGAACGTGTACTTAGCACAGCAGGGGGCGTCATTACAGACAAACACAGCTGCCTGTCCACAGCCAACGTGGACAAGCTTACGTTCATTAAAATGAACCAGGCATGGATCCCACAGGACTTGTCCGTACCTTAAGCAAAATAGACATTTATAACTGCCTCGCCCTCAACCATACATTCTTGTACTCCAGGGCACTTCTTTATTGAATCCTCTTTTTTTAATTGTACCATTATTTTGGGGGCAACCCCAAGTTGAATGAACCTCTCCTCTGTCTGGGTGCCAGGGGCCTACATTTCAGCTAATCGACTGCTGCTTTGGTGCGTGACATTAAACTCTTTTTGCTGTCAAATGACCTCTCCTCTGTCTGGGTGTCAGGGGCCTAAAATTCTGTTAATCGTCTGCTGCTTTGGCGGGTGACATCAAGCCTGATTTTCTGCTATGGGACCTCTCTCCACTGTTTGGGTGCAAGGGCCTACATTTCAGATAATCACCTGTTGCTTTGGAGGGTGAAATTATCCTCTTTATACTGTCAAATGACTTCTACATTGTCTGGTTGTCAGGGGATTATATTTTGTTTCATCGCTTGCTGCATTGGTGGGAGACATTAAACTCTTTTTACTATTAAATTACCGCCCCATTGTCTGGTTGTCAGGGGCCTATATTTCGTTTAATCGCTTGCTGCATTGGTTGGAGACATCAAACTCTTTATACTGTCAAATGGCCTCTACATTGTCTGGTTGTTAGGGG
Organism: Bufotes viridis; assembly: GCA_033119425.1. Classification (NCBI taxonomy): domain Eukaryota; kingdom Metazoa; phylum Chordata; class Amphibia; order Anura; family Bufonidae; genus Bufotes; species Bufotes viridis. The sequence goes on from CM065590.1 coordinate 237,650,436, forward strand.
CCTATATTTTGTTTTACTGCCTGCTGTATTGGTGGGAGACATTAACCTCTTTTTAATGTCAAATGACCGCCTCATTGTCTGGTTGTCAGGGGCCTATATTTTGTTTAATCGCTTGCTAAATTGGTGGGAGACATTAAACTCTTTATACTGTCAAATGACCTCTACATTGTCTGGTTGTCTGGGGCCTATATTTTGTTTTGTCGCCTGCTGTATTGGTGGGAAACATTAGCCTCTTTTTACTGTCAAATGACCGCCCCATTGTCTGGTTGTCAGGGGCCTATATTTCGTTTAATTGCCTGCTGCATTGGTGGGAGACATTAAACTATTTATACTGTCAAATGACCTCCCCATTGTCTGGTTGTCAGGGGCCTATATTTTGTTTCATCGCCTGCTGTATTGGTGGAAGACATTAACCTCTTTTCACTGTCAAATGACCTCTCCTCTGTCTGAGTGTCAGGGGCCTACATAAATGATAATGGCCTGTTCCATTGCAGGTTGACCTGAGGCCTGTGTTCCTGTTACGGGACTGCTCTTCTCTTTGCGGGTGCCATGATCCTGAATTAGTGAATGAGCCCTGTGGCACTACTGGGATAAGTCAATACTTTTATACTGTCAATACTACGCATGATTGTAACTCTCCTCTTTGTGGGTGCCATGGGTCTGAATCTGTGAATGAGGCCTGTGGCATGGCTGAGTAAAATCTATACTGTCTTGGCGTGATTTTAACTCTCCTCTTTGTGGGTCCTGTGGGCCTGAATGTTTAAACGAGGCCTGTGGCCCTGCAGGCAGACATGATTCCTTCTTGGCTGTGATGACAACTTCAACTCCCATGTATGATTGCCATTGGCCTGAGTCTGTGAGTGAGGCCTGTGACACTGCAGGCAGACATGAATCTTTCTTGGCTGTGATGTGAACTTCAACTCCCATGTATGGTTGCCATGGCCCTGAGTCTGTGAATGAGGCCTGTGGCACTGCAGGAAGACATCAATCCTTTTTGGCTGTAATAAGAACTTCAACTCCCATAGCATTCCCACCTGACGCCACTCCAACCTCCTATTCCACCTCCTCCTCCAGGTTGCCAATTGATATTGGTTAGTTTTTATTTATTTTATTTTAAGTCATTTCCCATTTGTTTGTAGGGGATTTACCTACATGTTGATGCCTTTTGCAGCCCTCTAGCCCTTATCAGGGCTATATTACGGCCTTTATAGTGCCCAAAAGTTTGGTTCTCTATTAACTTCAATAAGGTTCGGGTTCGGGGTCAAGTTCGGATTCTGAACCCGAACATTTTCGTGAAGTTCGGCCGAACTTCTCGAACCCGAACCCGAACATCCAGGTGTCCGCTAAACTTTAATGGAGAGAAACACACTTTAAGCTAATACATAGGGCAATATATGCTTTTAATATCCCCGCTTCAGCTGCAAATCCAAAGAAGATAACAGCATGCCCAAAGTGTCATATGCCGAAGGCAGATTTAGATCATTGCATCTGGGCTTGCCCATTGATTCAGGCCTATTGGGGAAAGATCTTATCTTGGATTAAAACACATTGGCAGATAAAATTACCATGTGATCCTAGATTAGTATATGGTGTCCTATTAGTAGCACTTTTTCTGTTTACTGTCCACTTGGTAAATACCACACACATCCTCGGGCACAGAAATTCAGGTGCAAATGAAATATTGTTTTATTAATGGATCAGCTGGAGGCGTAAAAACAAAAAAATATAGATCAACGCACTGGAAAACTTTAGCAAACACCTGTCCAATAGTGAGATACAAAAGCTCAGGCGAAACTTTCAATATAAAGAGTGGTATCCTCTATCAGATCTGAAAAGGAAATTGGGGAATCTGAAGGTAGTTTAAGAATATTATTCAGTTTGAATGGAATAAATAATTGGAAGTGGAGGGGGTGGGAGGGGTGTAAAGGGAAATTGGTTGTTTTGCAATGTTCTCTTATTATGTTGTATCATACCAGATGGTGTAAAATTATTGGAACATGTCCAGTTTTATGCACAATAATCCTGGTTAAACGTCATTGTATGTTATGTATATTAAAATCAATAAAAAATGTTTATAAAAAAAAAAAAAGAAAAACAGAGATGACACATGAATAGTGTTGAGAGAGCATGCTCGGCCGAACACCATTTGTCATATTGATCTTCCACAGAGTGGCACAATGACCGAGTGTGGAAGTGGCGGCAGCATCAACATCAGGAGGAGGCCACAGCCATGGCAGAGGAACGTGAGCACAGAGGGCCCCCCGGTCAGACCTGCGAGAGGATGGACGATGGCGCAGATAGGCAGCAGCCAACTGACTACATAGGATGTCTCTATAGTAGTTCAGTTTGTCCTCCCTCACAGTGAGTGAAAAAAAGGCCCCCATTTTGGACTGGTAGCGAGGGTCCAACAAGTGGAGAGCCAGAAGTCATCCCTCTGCCAAATGCTGACAATTCGGCTGTCACTACGCAAACAAGTAAGCATGCATCGGGCCATTTGTGCAAGTAAATCAGAGGGTCTCCCTGCCTCCATCTCCACTGCATACTGCCATGGTGTGTCTGGATCCTCTGCCTCATCTTCCTCATCACCCTGTAGCTCCTCTGGCTGCTCCTGCTCATCCTCTCCTGTCACCTGTGTATAAAAACCACCCATTTAGCTAAACATTGCTTGTGCTCCAATGTCCGCCTCCTCCTCCAGTTCAGCCCCCCAAGGCTCATGTGGCTGTGAGATCTAGGCACCATGTTTCCAGTGCCCTGACCAACCTGATTTACCAGCATCTTTTCCAGGACATAAAGTAGTGGAATGACGTTGTTCATCCCGTAGTCCTGGCAACTGACAAATAACCTGGCCTCCTCAAAGGGCCTGAGCAAATGGCAGGTGTCACGCATGAGCTGTCACTGGCTGACATCGAAGTTACACAGGGGATCATCAAGAAATCTTTTATGGTCTTTCTCTGTTCGTATATTTTGTACAAAATATTGAGGGTGGAATTCCAACGGGTGGAAACGTTTTCAACGGGTGGAAACGGGGGCGAGTAAGAGGATAAGCAGGAGCATCAGGACCAGCAGATGATGGGAAGGACACATAGATCCCTTCGGCTGAAGTGGTGGTGCCTTGACCGCCTGAAATTGGGTGAGTGCCACTGGTTGATGCAGCTGCTGCGGCCGGCTGGACCACCACATCGGAGCCACGGTTCTCCTAGGCCACTTTATGGTGAAGCTGCATATGTTGACACTTGGCCTTCTGCCCACAGATTCTACAAATGGCCACGTTCACCTCCTCCGGCTGCTTAACAAAAAACTGCCACAGCGCCGAGTGGTTGTTTTTACCCCCAACACTCCGCACTGACTGAGTGCTAAGGCCCCTACTTCCGTGAACCCCTGCACCACTACTTTCCGGGCAGGTAGGCTCCTGTAAAGCTGGTGGTCTACCCAGGGCATGTTTGGCTCCTCACCTCCACTGCTCCCACCCTGCTGGCTTCCAGACACGCTAGCGACTTTCTGACTCCGCCGTTGCCTCACGGGCAAGCTGCCATTCTCTTCTCCTGATGATGATGAAGCCCCTAATTCACTCGGCTCCCAAGTGCGATCAGCTAAATCATCATCATTAAATACTGTCTGCACATCACTGATGTCCTCCTCTACGGTCTCTGGGTCAGGAGCCTGACCGCTCGCAACACCAGCTCCAACGCCACTCTCCTCATCACTACTTGCCCGCCTACCGGAGGAAGAGATGGATGTCTCCTCCACATCTTGGCTAGCCAGCAGCTGTTGACTGTCCTCTAGTAGATCGTCCTTGCAGTATAGTGGAGCTGAGCCCACAGCATACAATACTTCTCTGACTGAGGGAACAGAAAAGGACAGAGGTAGGTAGAGGACAGGTGAGGGCACAGGGCCTGCTCCCGGGTTGTGTCTGACGAACCCACCGAATCTTGGCTGGGGGTGTCTGTTGTCACTTCAGACGAAGTGGATGACAGAGTCAACTATTCAAGAACCGCTGGGTTGCTGGTCAAGACACGAACGCTAGATGACAACGGGAGCCTAGGCCTCTCGCTGCCATTCCTGCTGCCACGCCCCCTTACTTTGCTGCGACCTGTTCGTGCACCAGAAACATTTAGGCCTCTGCCACTCCCCTGTGCAGAGCCTGGCCCTTCTCTGCCTGACATACTGTTAGATAAAAAAATAAAATAAAAAGGAAATTAAAACACCCCAAAAAAGTCTGTAATTTTTTCACTTCACCACTCAACGGCTAACAAGCCCTTTTTTTCCACTAATACACGCCAAATAAGGCTTTACAACTTATAACTGCACATCTAAACGGCAAATAGGCCCTTACTTTTTTCCACTTATACACGCCACAAAAGGCTTTAGAACATATAACTGCATATCTGAACAGCAAATATTATATATTTTTTTTGCCACTAATACATGCCAAAAAGGGCTTTAGAACATATAACTAGAGTTGAGCGGACACCGGGATGTTCGGCCGAACTTCACTGAAATGTTTGGGTTTGGGTTTGGGATCCGAACTTGACCCAAACTTGACCCCGAACCCAAACCCCATTGAAGTCAATGGGGACCCAAACTTTTGGGCACTAAATGGCTGTAAAATAGCCCATGAAAGGGCTAGAGGGCTGCAAAAGGGAGCAAAATGTAGGTAAATGCCCTGCAAACAAATATGAATAGGGAAATGACTTAAAATAAAGTAAATAAAAATTAAACAATATTAATTGGCAACTCGGAGGATGAGGTGGAATTGGAGGTTGGGGAGGCGTCAGGTGGGAATGCCATCAGCAGCGTGTCTACCAGCATGCGTTTTGTAGTCAATAGTCATGCATCTTTTGATCAGTAACATATGTTTTTACAAAATTTGGTTTCCTGTCAGCAATGCGCAGCTGTGGCTTATCACTGGCAAAACTAGGTTAATGTCACCCATCAATGGAACAGGTGATATTCAGAAATGTTAGGACCCTGGCAACTAGACAGAGGAGAGGTCAATTCACGGCAAAACAGGCTTCATGTCACCCACGAATGCAACAGGCGATTATCAGAAATGTAGGCCCCTGGCACCCAGACAGAGGAGAGGTCAATGCACAACAAAACAGGCTTCATGTCACCAAGCAATGGAACAGGCCATTTTCACTTATTTAGGCCCCTGGCACCCAGACAGAGGGGAGGTCAATTCACGGAAAAACAGGCTTTATGTCACCCAGCAGTCAATTATCAGAAATGTAGGCCCCTGGCACCCAGACAGAGGAGAGGTCGATGCACGGCAAAACAGGCTTCATGTCACCCAGCAATGCAGCAGGCGATTATCAGAAATGTAGGCCCCTGGCACCCAGACAGAGGAGAGGTGCATTCACGGCAATAAGAGGTTAATGTCACTCAGCAATGGAACAGGCCATTTTCAATAATTTAGGCCCCTGGCACCCAGACAGAGGAGAGGTTCATTCAAATTGGGGTAGCTCCTGAAATAATGGTACAAATAAAAAATTCAATGAATAAGTGCACTGGAGTACAAGAATGTATGTTTGAGGCGGTTATAAATGTCTATTCTGCACAAGGTACGGACTAGTCCTGTGGGATCCATGCCTGGTTCATTTTAATGAATGTGAGCATGTCAACGTTGGCTGTGGACAGGCGGCTGCATTTGTCTGTAATGACGCCCCCTGCTGTGCTAAATACATGTTCAGACAATACACTGGCTGCACGGCAGGTCAGCACCTCCAAGGCATAAAGGGCAAGCTCGGGCCATGTGGATGATTTGGAGACCCAGAAGTTGAATGGGGAAGAACCATCAGTCAGTATGTGGAGGTGTGTGCACATGTACTGTTCCACCATGTTGTTTAAATGCTGCCTCCTGCTAAGACGTTCCTTATCAGCTGGTGGTGCAGGCTGCTGTGGCGCGGTGACAAATCTTTTCCACATGTTGGCCATGCTAACCCTGCCTTCTGAGGAGTTTGCCGTGACACAGCTGCGTTGGCGACCTCTTGCTCCTTCTCGGCCTTCGACTTGTGTTTCCACTTGTCCCCCCGTGTCAGTTGGGAATGCCCTCAGGAGCGCGTCTACAAGCGTGCGCTTGAACTCGTGCATCTTCTTATCACGCTCCAGTGTGGGAATTAAGGTGGGCACGCTCTCTTTGTACCGGGGATTCAGCAGGGTGGCAACCCAGTAGTCAGCACAAGTTACAATGTGGGCAACTCTGCTGTCGTTGCGCAGGCACTGCAGAATGTAGTTGCTCATGTGTGCTAGGCTGACCAAAGGTAGGGATAAGCTTTCCTCTGCAGGTGATGTATGGTCTGTTCCTCCGTATCCCCCCAGCCACGCTCCAGTGATGGCCCTGAGCTGCATTGGGTTCCACCTTGCAATGAACCCGGGTTCCTCCTCCTCTACCTCCTCCTCATCCTCCAGAAGTGTGCCCTGGCTGGCCACATGTGTACCTGGCTTCTGCTGGTGCAGGAACCCACCCTCTGAGCCACTTCGGAATGACCGGCCTTAAAATCTGTGAAATGCCCCCTCTTCCTCCTCCTTCTCTGCCACATCCTCTTCCATCATCGACGTAATTGATTTTTTAAGGAGACATAGAAGTGGTATTGTAATGCTAACAATTGTGTCATCAGCACTGGCCATGTTGGTTGAGTACTTAAAAGACCGCAACAAGGTACACAGGTCTCGCATGCAGGCCCAGTCACTGGTGGTGAAGTGGTGCTGATCCGCAGAGCAACTGACTTGTGCATGCTGCAGCTGAAACTCCACTATCGCCTGCTGCTGCTCGCACAGTCTCTCCAGCATATGCAAGGTGGAGTTCCACCTGGTGGGCAAGTTGCATATGAGGCGGTGAGCTGGAAGGCCGAAGTTATGCTGCAGTGAAGACAGGCGAGCAGCAACAGGGTGAGAACGCTAAAAGCGAGCACAGATGGACCACACTTTCAGCAGCAGCTCTGACGTGTCTGTGTAGTTTTTAAGAAACTTCTGCACCACCAGATTCAGCACATGCACCAGGCAAGGGATGTGTGTCAAACTGGCTAGTCCCAGAGCTGCAACGAGATTTTGCCCATTATCGCACACCACCAGGCCGGGCTTGAGGCTCACTGGCAGCAACCACTCATCCGTCTGTTGTTCTATGCCCCTCCAAAGCTCCTGTGCTGTGTGGGGTTTTTCACCCAAACACATGAGTTTTAAAATCGCCTGCTGACGTTTACCCCTGGCTGTGCTGAAGTTGGAGGTGAGGTTCCTTCGATGACCGGATGTGGGGGTGGTAGAAGAGGAGGAGGAAGATGCGGAGGAGGATGCGGAGTAGGAGGAGGAGGCAACAGGAGGGAAAGAATAATGCCCTGCGATCCTCGGTGGCAGAAGGACATGTGCCAAACCATTATCCGCCTCGGGCCCAGCCGCCACTACGTTTACCCAGTGTGCAGTTAGGGAGATATAGCGACCCTGGCCGTGCTTACTGGTCCATGTACCTGTGGTTATGTGGACCTTGCCACAGATGGTGTTGCGCAGTGCACACTTGATTTTATCCTCCACTTAGTTGTGCAGGGAAGGGTCGGCTCACCTGGAAAAGTAGTGGTCGCTGGGAACTAAGTAATGTGGGACAGCCACCGCGATCAGCTGTTTGAAACAGTCCGTCTCTAACAGACGGAATGGCAGCAATTCAAAGGCCAGTAATTTTGAAATGCTGGCATTCAGGGCCAGGGCTCGAGGGTGGGTAGGTAGGTATTTCCTCCTTCTCTCCAGTGTTTGGGAGATGGACAGCTGAACGCTCCCGTGTGTCATTGTGGAAATGCTTGGTGATGATGACGGAGGTGGTGGTGGTGTTGGTGGGACATCCTCTGTTTGCTGGTTGCCAGGTGCCATGTTGATGCGAGAGGTGGAGGAAGAGGCCGAGACAGCAGCAGAAGAGGGAGCAGGAGGAGCCTGAGCCCTTTCGTGGTTTTTAAGGTGTTTACTCCACTGCAGTTCGTGCTTTGCATTTAGATGCCTGGTCAGGTTGTGCTCAGGTTAAGAACGTTAATGCCTCGCTTCAGGCCCTGATGGCACACCGTGCAAACCACTCGTGTCTTGTCGTCAGGACATTGTATGAAGAACTGCCACACCAATGAACTTCTTGGAGCAGGCCTTGCTGTGCTCGGTGCCTGGGTGCAGTGGGCAGTAGCAGGCGTACTGTATATGGAACGTCTTCTGCGCTTTGGCACCCTGCTCCCTCTTTTGCTGTCCTGTTGCCTCTGTGCGACCACTGCCTCTTCCTCAGAACTGCACACGTCACTAGCACGACCTTCAGTTCAGTCTGGGTCTAGGACCTCATCATCGTCCACATCATCTTCCACCCATTCATGACCCCTGCCCTACTCATTGGTCCGCACATTGTAGAAAGCCACAGTAGTTGGCACCTGTGTTTCGTCATCGTCAGAAATGTGCATGTCCTCATCCTGCAACATAAGTGGTTGGGCATCAGTGCATTCAGGGTTTTCCACTTCTGGGGCAGGGCTAGGTGGATGTGCCGGAGAAACCTTGCTAATAGTCATCAAAAAGCATAAGAGTTTGCTGCATGATTTGGAGCTCTGACTGCTTGTCTGATTTGCAAGGGGGTGAGGTTAAAGACTGATGGGCATGGGCTGCAGGTGCCAGCTCTGAGCTTTCTGCAGAGGACTGGGTGGGAGACACTGTGAAGGAACTGGAGCCACTGTCAGCCACCCAATCTACTATCGCCTGTACATGTTCTGGCCTCACTATCTGTAGAGAGGCATTTGGGCCTACCAAATAACGCTGCAGATACTGTCGCCTACTCGCACCAGAGGAAGGTGTTTGACTCGGACCGGTATTTGTCGCTGAACGGCCACTTACTCTCCCATTAACAGGAGCTCCACTAACACCACCAGGACCATGCCCACGTCCCTTATTTGATGTTCTCCTCATTATTTGCGTTCACCCACCAAGCGGAAAGATTGTTTCTCTCCGGTGCCAATTTACCTGCCAATTGTCAACAATTAAGTTCACTAAGGCAGTGCCGTGTCATAAAATGTCATAAAAATGCACTGTGGACCAAGAATAAAGTTATTTTGACCTATGTGGTAAGGTGCAAGGTGTCATTTGCGATGGCAGGTACGTGTCACCGAGGTTGCTGGCCTCGGTGAGGTGAGAGCCGGGTTTTTGTCTGCAGCAGCTAGTGCTGTTTGACCCTTTTAAATAGCATGGCTGCAAAGCCGATCCGGGCCGGCTCTTACTGGGAGCAGCTAAAGAGTAGGGTGGGTGGCTGCTCCCCACGGTCCAGTCCGAGTTTTGGGCTGGGTATAAAACACAGCCATCAGCTGTGTCTGTGTGTGATTATCCTGGAGCCTGCTAACAGGACTGAGGAGTTCTCTGTGCTGGAGGACGGAGCTCAGCAAGGTGGTGTTTCCCTGCAAACTGAAGGAGGAATCGCCTGCGGCTGAACCGACTGCTAGGTGTGAACCGCACTTAAACCACCCAAGGTGACTGGACCCTGTGTTGGCCTGTTTTTGGTTTTGCCACATGATTTCTGTTGTGTGTGAACTGTCACCAAGAGACTGTTTTCATTTCTGGTGTGCAAGTGTGAATAAAACACTGTTTGATGCACAATCTGGACTCCTTGTTTTGCCTCTAAACTGCACCCGCACCGCTGTCTACCAGAGCGACTCCCACATTTGGTGTCGGATGCGGGCATGCGCAGTGAGGCTGGCGTGAACGCCGAACTTTGTTTTTGCTGAGCAGAAGTGAATGTCCTATATTAAGCCGGCAAAGTTGCAGCCTGTGATCCCCGACAAAATGGAGGCGGCTGTGAAAGCCCTCATAGAGGCTAACGTGCAGCAGCGGGAGACCAACCAGCTACTGCTACAGCACGTGATGGCGTTGCAAGCGGCAGGAGCGTCCCACCGCGTCCACGATGCCCGGAAAGCTGTCCGTGCCGCGATCCCTAAGATAACCCCCTCGGATGATGTGGAGACCTATCTGGCGGTGTTCGAGAAGGTGGCCGTGAGGGAGAAATTACCCCGAGAACAGTGGGCAGAGGTCGTCGCTCCGTTCCTGGCGTCTGGACCCCAGCAAGTATTTTTTGACCTCCCAGATGACCAAGCCGCTGACTACCCGACCGTGAAAGGTGAGATCCGGGCAAGACTGGGGGTGAACGTGTTAGTCCGGGCTCAGCGGGTCCACCAGTGGAACTTTAATATGGCTGAACCCGCCAGGCCGCAGTATTATGAGTTGCTGCACAGGTTGCAAAAGTGGCTGCAGCCTGAGGTTCTAAGTCCGGCTGCTATGCTGGACCGTCTGCTGGCTGACATCTTCTGGAGGGCCTTGCCGTACCTCCTGCAGCACTGGATCGGCCAGGTGTCACCCACTAATGCCTTGGACATGGTCGACCTGGTCGAGCGCTATGAGGCCACAAAACCTTGAAAGGAGGTGTTGTTGGGAGGGGGCCGGTCAAACCCCGGAGGTCTCCCATCCAGTCCCGACGACTGGTACCCGAGAAACCTGCTCGGGTGTACCCCTGTAGACCCGGCCCCGATAGTCTGCTGGCGGTGTCACGAGCCTGGCCATGTGAGGGCCGACTGTCCACAGTGGGGAGAACCCATGGAGACCAATTATGGGTACCGGGCTTCCATGTATGCCCGGAGACTGTGTGCGACCGGCACCCCGAGACCCTAGACAATCGTCATCTGTGCCAGGTGCAAGTCGGTGATAATCTTGCAGTGGCGCTGCTGGACTCAGGGAGCCTAGTAACCCTGGTAAGTGCTGCCCTGGTACAGCCCTCCCAGTATACGGGCCGGAAAGTTGGGGTGGTGTGCATACACGGAGACTTAAAGGACTATCCCACGGCTGTAATGTCTCTGTCCACGGCGGCCGGCACATGGACTTGTGAAGTGGCGATCTCCGCCAAGCTACCGTATGAACTAATAATTGGAAGAGACTTCCTGGTTTTCCGTCACTATGGCCTGAGGTGAAAGTGACTAATAGCCCTGAGACAGGGGTAACCCTAGCAGAGTGGCCTGGTTCCTGTGGGAGGCCAGAGCCCTGGGAGCCCGAGTCCGAAGGGCCTGCGGTAGGGGTGACCACCACTTCTGTGATAGAGGGGGAGACAACCCCACTGAGTGTAATGGTGGGAGACACGGAGGACTTGCCACCGGGACCTGAGTTGGCAGACCTCAATGTCTCCGGGGAAAATTTTGGGACCGCACAACACCGGGACCAAACCCTAACCAGAGCCTGGGAAAGTGTCATAATAATTGATGGTAAACCCCAGAAACCTGGGGCTGAATTAATGTTTCCGCGATTCATTGTCCTTCAGGATATGTTGTATCGGGTGAACCAAATCCGAGGTGAGCCTGTTGAACAGTTGGTGGTGCCCACAGCGTATCGCAGGCTTGTCATGGAGCTTGCCCACCAACATGTTCTTGGGGGACACCTGGGGTGGCAGAAAACCCAGGACCGCATACTGCAGCGGTTTTATTGGCCCAGTGTGTTCAAGGAGGTAGAGAATTATTGTAAGTCCTGTCCCACCTGTCAGATAACTAGCCCCCAGCCACATTTCCGTAGTCCTCTGGTACCGCTTCCAATTATTGAGGTCCCGTTTGAGCGAATCGCTATGGATCTAATTGGGCCTGTACCAAAATCTGCCAGGGGCCACCAACACATTCTGGTAGTTCTCGACTATGCCACTCGGTATCCGGAGGCGGTGCCTCTGCGACATACCTCAGCTAAACTCATTGCCAAAGAGTTAATGGAAATGTTTTCCGTGTGGGCCTGCCAAAAGAGGTTCTGACAGACCAAGGGACCCCTTTATGTCCAAAGTAATGAGGGAACTGTGTAAATTATTGCGTATAAAGCAGTTACGGACGTCCGTTTACCATCCACAAACGGACGGTCTTGTCGAGAGGTTTAACCAAACTTTAAAAAATATGTTAAAGAGGGTGGTGTCTAGAGATGGGAAGGACTGGGACCTGCTTCTGCCCTATCTCATGTTCGCAGTGCGAGAGGTGCCCCAGGCCTCTACTGGGTTCTCGCCCTTCGAACTGCTTTATGGCAGACACCCTCGGGGCCTGTTGGATATCGCCAAGGAAGCGTGGGAACAACAGCCTGTCCCCCACAAAAGTGTCATTGAGTATGTCACCCAGATGCAGGAACGGATGGAAAAGGTGTTGCCGCTGGTCCGGGAGCATATGGAGGCAGCGCAACAAGCCCAGAGTAGGGTGTACAATCGTCAGGCTCGGGTACGGGGCTTCAAGCCGGGAGATCGGGTGTTGGTTCTGGTACCCACCCTTGACAGCAAGTTCCTAGCTAGGTGGCAGGGCCCCTATGAGGTGATCGAGAAAGTAGGGGAAGTAAATTACAAAGTACACCAGCCAGGCGGCGCAAGCCGGAGCAGGTGTACCACGTGAATTTACTAAAGCCGTGGAAAGATAGGGACACGGCTGACGACCACAGCCCCGGCCAGGGCTTCTAGGTGAAAGGGTCCAGCCCCACAGTTCGAGGCCTGTGAAGCAGTAACCACGGTAAAATTGCAGACAGCCTGTCTTCCAAACAAGTTCAGGAAGTCAGGAGTTCATCAGTCGGAACACGGATGTGTTCTCGGACCTCCCTGGCCGCACGCCTCTCATCCAACATGACATCGCCACTGAGCCTCAGGCCAAGATCCGGTTAAAACCATACCGGTACCCGAGGCTCGGCGACGGGCCATCGCGGAGGAAGTACAGTTAATGTTGAAGCTCGAGGTCATTGAGGAGTCGAAAGTGAGTGGGCCAGTCCCATAGTCCTAATACCTAAGCCGGATGGGACGCTGCGGTTCTGCAACGACTTTCGCAAGTTAAATGAAGTATCCAAGTTTGACGCTGTATCCCATGCCCCGAGTAGACGAGCTGGTTGAAAGTTTAGGACAAGCCCGTTATTTTTCTGTGCTGGACCTCACTAAAGGGTACTGGCAGGTACCCTTAACGGAGTCGGCTAAGGAAAAACCGCATTTGTTACCCCGCAGGGCCTGTATCACTACAAGGTGTTACCCTTTGGCCTGCATGGCGCCCCGCCACTTTCCAAAGGTTAATGGACATAGTGCTGCGACCACATCGTCGGTACGCCTCGGCCTACTTAGATGATGTAGTCATCCACAGCACCGACTGGGAAAGCCATTTACCCAAGGTGCAGGCGGTAGTGGATGCCCTGAGGAAAGTCGGACTGACCGCTAACCCAAAGAAGTGCTCCATAGGGTTAGAGGAGACAAAATATCTGGGATATGTAATTGGGCGGGAGTCATCAAACCTCAGGTAACTAAGGTAGAGGCCATTCGTAACTGGCCCCGACCGGTCACCACCAGGCAGGTAAAGTCGTTCCTGGGGATTGTAGGTTACTACATGAGGTTTGTGCCCCACTTTGCCACAATAGCAGCGCCATTGACAGACCTGTTGAAGGGGCGAAAGTCTGGGAGGGTTAGCTGGAGTGAGAAGGCGGAGGAGGCTTTCTCCGCGTTGAAGTCGGCCCTGTGTGGGTCCCCGGTTTTGGTGACACCCGACTTCAACAAGGAGTTTGTCGTACAAACCGACGCTCGGAGGTAGGCCTCGGTGCGGTACTGTCGCAGGAGGTCAACGGGAAGAACATCCCGTTGTGTTCCTGAGCCGTAAGCTCAGTCCCGCCGAGTCCAGATATAGTATAGTGGAGAGGGAGTGCCTGGCTATCAAGTGGGCACTCGAATCTCTCCGCTACTACCTGTTAGGAGGAGGTTCTGTTTGGTGACCGACCATTCCCCTCAAATGGATGAGTCAGGCCAAGGAGAGGAATGCTCGGGTCACCAGGTGGTTCCTATCTCTTCAAAATTTCAAGTTTTCCGTGGAACACAGGGCAGGCCGCTTGCAGGGCAACGCAGATGCCCTGTCCCGCGTCCACTGCCTCACATGTGTTCACCCCTCAGGGCTGAACAAAGGGGGGTATGTGGTAAGGTGCAAGGTGTCATTTGCGATGGCAGGTACGTGTCACCGAGGTTGCTGGCCTCGGTGAGGTGAGAGCCGGGTTTTTGTCTGCAGCAGCTAGTGCTGTTTGACCCTTTTAAATAGCATGGCTGCAAAGCCGATCCGGGCCGGCTCTTACTGGGAGCAGCTAAAGAGTAGGGTGGGTGGCTGCTCCCCACGGTCCAGTCCGAGTTTTGGGCTGGGTATAAAACACAGCCATCAGCTGTGTCTGTGTGTGATTATCCTGGAGCCTGCTAACAGGACTGAGGAGTTCTCTGTGCTGGAGGACGGAGCTCAGCAAGGTGGTGTTTCCCTGCAAACTGAAGGAGGAATCGCCTGCGGCTGAACCGACTGCTAGGTGTGAACCGCACTTAAACCACCCAAGGTGACTGGACCCTGTGTTGGCCTGTTTTTGGTTTTGCCACATGATTTCTGTTGTGTGTGAACTGTCACCAAGAGACTGTTTTCATTTCTGGTGTGCAAGTGTGAATAAAACACTGTTTGATGCACAATCTGGACTCCTTGTTTTGCCTCTAAACTGCACCCGCACCGCTGTCTACCAGAGCGACTCCCCACACCTAAAACACATTGATTCTCAATTTCACTGCAGAAATGTAAAATATGTATTTGTATGCTGTATGCACAACTGTACAGCGAACCCAGAACACTTTTTTTTTTTTTTAGTACAACACAGTAAAGCACTATATTCGTGCTGCAATTTAAAATTGGTATTTGTACGCTGTATGCACAAGTGGTTTGTGAACCCAGAACAAGGATTTTTTAATAAAACACAGAAATGCAGTATTTTACTGCTGTAAATTTAACGTAGGCATTTCTACACTGTATGCACAAGTGGTTTGTGAACGCAGAACACAGATTTTTTTTTTATAGAACACAGAAATGCAGTATTTCACTCCTATAAATAAAACGTAGGTATTTCTACGCTGTATGCAAAAGTGGTTTGTGGACCCAGAACATAGCTTTTTTCAAAAGAAACACAAATGCAGTATTTTACTGCTATAAATAAAACGTAGGTATTTCTACGCTGTATGCACAACTGCTTTGTGAAGCAAGAATATTGCTGTTTTTCCCACAAATAAAGACTAATTCTCTTTTTTACTGCAGAAATGTCAAATATGTATTTGGGCGCTGTATTTCAAACTGTTTTGTGGACCAGGAATAACGCTTTTTTTCCCTAAAACACACTGATGCACTATTTCCCTGCAGAAGTATTAAATATGTATTTGTACGCTGTGTGCACAACTGCTTTGTGAAGCAAGAATATTCCTTTTTCCCACAAAAAAAATACTAATTCACTGCAGAAGTGTCAAATGTGTATTTGGGCGGTGTATTTAAAAATGTTTTGAGGACCAGAATTACCGCTTTTTCTCACAAAAATACACTGATACACTAATTGACTGCTGAAATTGAATATACGGTTTAGTGCATTGTATACACAAGTGCTCTGTGGCACCACAGGTCCCAGACTATACAAATGGACTATGTCATCCCTTAATTATACAAAAGGTAATGTAGGGGACTTGAGCAGCCAGAAAAAAAGCATTTTTCCTTCACTGAGCTACCAAACAGGATTAGGTTGATGTCCCTGGCAGGCTGGCACATATGCAGTACACTGCAGTGGCTAAAATGGCCGCCGACCCCACCTCAGTAACAGATGGATTAAAAAAAAAAATCCTAGGCAGTGGCTGGGTACATAAATGTAGGATTGCTGAAGCTCCCTCCCTCTCTATTTGCTGTATCTTGTGGATTAAAGTACAACAGGTTCTACAGATTTCTTGCCTATCCTGTCCCTGATAGCACCGGCAGCACCTTTCACTAGGTTAACATCAGCAGACTGACGTGCGGCACTACGTGACTCCAGCTTATAAAGAGGCTGGGTCACATGCTGCACTCAGCCATTAGTAGGCATGGCTGTGATGGCTTCTTAGAGCAAAGAAATAAAACACTTGGTAATTAGCTGCTATACAGCCTTTCAGAAAGCGGGAAGAAATCGCCGAACAACAGACCAGTAACCCTACATATAACTGCACTGCTGAACAGCAAATATATAATTTTTTTGCCACCAATACATGCCAAAAAGGGCTATAATTTTCTCACTTCACGACATAACGTCAAATACTTTTTTTGTATCACTAATACACGCCAAAAAGGTGTCACAACCGCTATCCCAGCAGCAGTCGTGTCGCACCAGACAGAGGGGAAGGGCGACCCTTATCTACGGATGGGAAATAGAACGGCCACCCCTGACTAACCCTGAGCTGGCACCTGTCTGCCCTGATACCCTAGTGAATCCGTACGGCGATCTGGATGCCTAAACCCTCAGTCACCCTAAGAAGACTAGACTGGGGAAAGGCAGATGGGAGCACTAGTCACCATCACTCATGTCTAGGAGAACAACAGGGGAAGACAGCAACAAACAAACAATCTCCAGCAGAGATAGACTTATCTAGTCACGAGCAGAGAAGATGATCCCAAGAACGACAGTCCACGCCAGACAAGAGCTCCACAGCAATACCGTCAAACGATCCCCTTCAAAGGTCAGAATAGCACTGGAAGTAAGGACTATATCTGGTAATGAATGCAAGTGAAACTGAAACTAATATAGTAGCTGGGAGTGGCAGACAGGACTCACCTGAGAAGGATGCCTACAAACTCCCAGTCAGGACAAAAAGGTTCACAAGGCAAAACCCGGATGACATACCCTGAACAACGGAGCAAACTCACAAGCTATCGCGAGTAGCAAGTCGCTGCCACCTTCTCCTCCCAGACCTGTCTGGATCAGTCACAGTCGTGACAAAAGGGCTTTAGAACATATAACTGCACTGCTAAACGGCAAATATTTTTTTTTGCCACTAATATACGCCAAAAAGGTCTTTAATTTTCTCACTTCACCACACAATGGCAAAGTCTTTTTTTGTGCCACTAATACACGCCAAAAAGGGCTTTAGAACATATAACTGCACCGCTGAACGGCAAATAATATATATTTTTTTGCCAATAATACACGCCAAAAAGGAATTTAAAACATATAACTGCACCGCACAAGGGCAAATAGGACATAGAAATATTTCCTTGTAATAAACCCTGTTAATGGCTTTATCAAACAGCACTTGCACCCCAATAACAAGAACGGTTTTCTGGAATTACAAAGCTGTATAATGGCAATTTGGGTGTCCAGTCTGTGTAGCAAGGTGTAATAGGATTGTTCCAATTACCCAGGCTGTAAACTCCCCTACTGAACCGTGTTCTGCTTCAATACTGGGGAATGATTCCTCCCTATTATTTTCCTGAACTTTATACAGCAAAATAAAAGTTTTAATGTCTTTCCTAGCACTTTCCTAAGCACCTACTGACATCTCTCCCTGCACTAAGTACAGAGAAAAATGGCTGAATCCAAGATGGCTGAGGCTATTTATAGGGCTGTGACATCACAGGGTTGGCTGGATGCTGATTGGCTGCATGCATGTTATTGTGAGTGATCCCACGTTCCCAGAGTTCCTTGCTCCATGTCCTAACACGTGCAGCAGCCATTTTAGGAAAAAATGTTATTCGTTATCACGAAGTGTGAGGAAATTCGGATTCAGTGTGAATCGGATTTTTCCTGAAATTAGATCGAATTCCACTTCTATATTTTACTAATAAAATTATATAAAATATACCAGTTTATGTCCTTTTTTAGTTAATAATGTGCTGCACTTTCTTTATGTGTTGCATTTTTAGGGGGCGACATTTTCATAGCACAACATGGCACATAACAATTTCATGATACTAGTCTGTATTATCTGCTCCCCCCTTTATTTATTCAATTGTTGAATACCATGGCTGAGCTATGATGGACTGCTAAACATATTATTCACTCAGATACGGTATTTCCATACTCTATTACATATTTCAACATCTTTTCATGTATTTATTTCTCTTCCTTGTCGGAAAAGATATTGTTATTGTCTTACTAGCAGGGCTACAAATAAAGCCAATTCATATGATGAAAGTCATGCAAAATAGAGGCATACTTTGAAGATAAGAAAATTATATTCTTTACTCCGAATTTTGCATTATACAGTAGGCAGCCAAGGATGCTTGAATAATGTCAAAATGATAATGTTTGTTAATTTCATGCCATTACTGAGAACATTATATAACATTATTTATGATCATATTTAAAAGACATGTCAGACAATTTTTAAATTAGAGAATCCCTTTAATTCTCGAGTAATAAAACACATTTTGAATAACATAGACAAATAAATACAAGAATATGCATCACCTATAAGCCTATAGAAATACAGAATATCTTACAGTTCTTGTCAGAATATATATTTTTGTCTTTTTCATTTTCCCTTTAATTGTTTAAAAAGACTACTTAACCACTTAATGACCACTAGTACACCTGTTTATGGGCGGGAGGGGGGGGGTCAATAGGGGCCCTTAAGCTAAGCAGCAGCCTTTTAATGGCAGCCTAGTCTAAGTGCTGCGTGGGTCTCCCATGCAGTGATGAGCAGAAGATCACCTCTTTTATGACAGCTGGGCTCTTGCTTAATTGGCCCAGAATGTCAGAACCCACAATCTTAGGCATATAACCCATTAGATGCTGCAGTCAATTGGCCCGATGCACTTATTGGCCCGGTTACGTTTCTGATGCTCCTAACATTAATTAATGCTTAGAGCATACAATCATTATGGACCCAGCCTGTAGACGTGAAGAGGGCTCGGGTGACCCCCTGGTAATCGGCCCACTGGGAAATTTCTTTGTTGGATCTATGGCTAGTCCACCCCTGATTTGGTGGTATTATTTGCTTCCTGTGTTGTCTGTTTGCTTAGTGCAACAGGATCAGTGTGCTTTATGGCAGCTGCAATGAGTGAGAGTTAATGGGCATCCTGATGATCCTGCCCCAGTTTACACAGCAAAGCTGAAAGGTGTGCTGTAGAAAACAAAAATTGCCAGATTATGGTCTCAGCTATACTGACTAAATACTCTAATGTTTCATGATTTTTTTTATATGTAGAATCATTAAAAAAACATCAAAATGTACTGTCTATGAATAAATAGATTTGGTTTAACAAATATATCATTTTCAGATTTTTAAGACCATTTGCTTGTAAATTTAAAATGTATCTTTGTTCTTTTTGTCTTATTTTTGTTTGTATTACAGTTCATAGTTCATTGTACTCATAGTTGCTTTACCTATAGAAGTTGTGGGCAAGAAATGACAACCAGTCAGCCAACAGAGATTACCTTTCTGGTCACCTAGTCACCCACCTAGTGATGCTTCCTTACTCTCTGCTCTCACCTCCCTCCATGTGTAACTAGTTTATGTCTTTGTGTATGCTTTTGTGTTTGGATGGATCAGACATATTTATTTTGCTTAATATTATATAAGAAGAAAGTGTTCTTATTAGCATAAAAAATATTGCCACTTTATTAGAGGCACATGTTATTTTACAATTGGAGCTTCCATGTTTGGAAATTAGACATGTGACCCTGGAGTTCAGTGAAATTTCAATTAATCGAAAATGTTGTAAATCATTTAATTTAAAAATCTGCCTGTACCCACCTGAAAAAAGATATAGTCATGGCCACTAGGGGTCTTTCTTCCACCTAATTTGCGGCCCACTGTCTGTTGTCAGACAAGATCCATCCCAAGTAATAGAGACACAAAAGACAACTCACATGAAATGGGGGCATGTCAAAACTACCTAAACTTCTGAGACTACACAGCTTTTGAAGAATATAGTAGTCTCCTGTGTGTCTGTAAGTGTATTATCCCCCTCCTTATCTGTTCTTTGAGCTCCAAAAACAAACATAGTGGGAAGTAAGGGAAAGGACATCACAGCAGTATAGTGCTGTTAGATTCCACAGAAAGAAGATGCCCCCTACTTGTGAGAGAAATGCATCTAGCTGTGCAATTAGGAAAGCCCCAAAATATCTATTCCCTCAGAGTTACTATTGTACAAAGAAGCACAGCCAGTATGGATTTATTTATTTTTAAACTAAGGTATGCTTTAAAGTTAAGTACGCATGTTCTGTGTGTACCAGTTTCCGTGTGAATCCGCATTGAAACTAGACAATCAAGCAACCTGAGTGACTTTAAACAGGGCATGGTAATCTATGCTAGACTAGGCGGTGTCAGTATTTTAAAAATTGCCAACTATGGG
Organism: Bufotes viridis; assembly: GCA_033119425.1. Classification (NCBI taxonomy): domain Eukaryota; kingdom Metazoa; phylum Chordata; class Amphibia; order Anura; family Bufonidae; genus Bufotes; species Bufotes viridis. The sequence continues at coordinate 237,670,559 of CM065590.1, forward strand.
ATTCTTTTATGCAATGGTGGCAATATTATATAGAGAATGGTGTGACTGAGGAAAAACTAAGCACTATGCCCTTAACATTTTCAAATCTGGTTGTTAGCTGTTGATGGTTAAACAGCAAAACCAGGAAGAGTTTTCTGATCTTTAGAAGTGTCACTTAGCAAACACTTTGGGTCATTTATCAAACTGCTATAAAGTACAACTGGCTTAATTGCCCAATGCAACCAATCAGATTCCACCTTTCATTTTAGACAGCTCCTTTGGAAAATGAAAAGTGGAATGGTATTGGTTGATATGGGCAACTAAGCCAGTTCTACTTTACACCAGTTTGATAAATGGCCCCAATTGTTTTAAAGTTGAAATGGTGTTATAATAGTAGCAATCATGATATACCTTCCTTCTTTGGTCATTTTAATATGAAAATGTTAATAATGCTTGCCTAACTGAGTGATATATTATGTAAATAAATCAAGCTTTTCTGTTTTTGTAAAGTCAATTTATTAATATTGTGAGTATTGATACTGGAGGATAATACTATTTCCTCAGACAGCTTGACATTTTATATTTAGACTATTTAGCTTCAAAAAGAGAAATCTTTGTACTGTGCTGTGCTTGCTCAGGCTGTTGCATCTACAAAGTCTGCATCTTCAGATAAGACTTTCATTTTGTGCTTATTTCACAGATAGAAGACAGGGCAACAATGAAAGGCGGGATAAGGAGAACATGGCAGCTATAGAACATTCCATCACACTTTAACCCATACTGTAGTTCTCTTAACACTACAATATAGTGCCTTAAACCCAAATTATTTGTATGTGGTATAATACAAATATGCAGAAATAGCATCTTTGATGTTTTCCCCCAATGGAAATTGTACATTTTTGCAAAAAATTAAATAAAAACTAAACAAAAAGAAACTGTACTGTACTTCAAAATAGCACAGATATTGCTATGTTTCTGAAATGTAGTATTGTGTTTGATAAGCATATTTAGCAAGTTTTTCTATTAAAGGGGCAGTCTGGGTACAGAGCTGACCCGGGCATATCCCCATTTTCATGCTCTCTCTTGCCCGGAGCTGGATCATGCAGGGCCAGGGCTTGTTAGTTTATATTTTCACTCTGCTAGGCAGTGGCTTCCGTCTCACAGTGTTCCTGGTGATGTCATCGGCACAGACGGGCAGTCCCCATAGAGAACCTGGTATGTCACTGTATCTCCAAAAAAAGACTTTGATCTGCACGCTTCAGTGAAGGGAAAATGCAGGGCCGGTTTTAGACAAAATATGGCCCTGGGAAAAATCAAAATAGGGGGCCCACATCTTGTAATAATGTGCTAAAAACACAGTCCGACAGACCCACCGATCAGCTGTTTGAGGAGACGGTGCATGCTGTTCACTGCTGCTGTCCCATAGACATACAGCAGCAGAGCAGGAGGAGAGAAGGGAGACAGCACGTGTGCACAGCGCTCACCATCACCTCAAACAGCTGATCGTTGGGAGTGCCAGGTCAGACCACTGCCGATCTAATATTGATGACCCCAATAGTGAGAATACTTACCAAGATAGCCCCCATTCGTAGCTATTCCCTCCATATTGCGTCAAATAATAACGACCCTACAGTACTATATTAGTAATAATATAACCATGATGATCCCAGTGGCTCTAATGTCCCCCTGTCCCCCTGTAGTGCCCCCCAAACTAGTTCCAATATATAATGCTTCCCCCCATAGTGTCAATATATATAATATATAATGCTCCTCCATTTCTCCCCAGTAGTGGCAGGTATATATAATGAACTCCTTCCCACCATCCCTGGTGCCCCAGCAGTGTGGACATTTATTATAAAAAAAAAAAAAAAAACTGCCTCCCTCCCATACCCCCGCCCAATGCATGGGCAACGTCCGTGTGGCAGCTGGGAAGGATCGAGACCCATTCAACTTGAATGGGTCCGTGATCCGTCCACAACGCAAAAAAATAGAACATGTTCAATTCTTTTGCAGTGCGGAGGCATGGAGAGAAACACCACGGAAGCACTTCGCAGTGCTGTAAGAAACAGTCATGTAATGTCCCCAAGTTTCATTATTCTGTTTAAACTGTGTTAAAATTCAATGTATATTTGTTTCTGTATTACTGTGATACTGGTCCTTTAAAACAGCAGTTAAGTGTTGAAGGGACACACCCCCTATGATGTCAGCCTGCCTCTGATGCAGACAGTGTGAGCAGTGTGTAGAGAAGGAGGAAGTGACGAGACTTGTGCAGAAGCTGCAGCCATGTTGGCAAAATACAGAACAGGTTTTGTGTTGTGTTAAAAGTGTGTGGAGATACTAAAGGACTTCCCTGTGCAGCCAGGCTGTGTGAACTTCAGTCTAGAGACGGACAGAGTATAAAGAAACGTGCGTTTAGTGGAGCCACACTGAAAAGGACTGTGTGCAGCAACTACTCAGTGAAGCTGACATTGGGCTGTGTGAATTGCCACCAACAGTAAGAGACTCACAGTGCTGTCGAGGTACCAGACAGTAACTGTAAAATCCTGGATTACATCCCACCCCAGTATATACTTTCTGCAGGAGGATCAGAGTGCCAAGGGGCTGTTGAGCTCCATTATATCCAACTGGTTTCCAGCCTGCTGAGGAGGACTCCATTGTTCCAGATCTTGAGTTCACTGAAGGAAAAGGACGACATCGGGCCCCACCATGCACTTCTACGAACTGTAAGAGGTCCACTTGGATCACTGGGATAAGGGGGGGGTGCACCCAATTGTGAAGTTAGGGTCAGTTAGGGACAGTTTGTGGGACTATTGCTTATTGAGTGTCTGCACTGCAAATACGGACGTAGAAAAGGTGAAAATTGTTTTCAGGATTTGACTTGAATTGTTTATGCTATTCTGAACATTTTGCTTGTCTTTATCTCTGTTATCTCATCATTAACCTGCCTTTATTCATCTATAGTAAACGCAATTTTCTTAAACTTGACCACTGCATACACATTTTTTTCTGGTCGCGGAACCAAACCACCTGCCTTGCTCTCGGTTCACAGTGCTTCCGTGGGGTTCCGTGCCTCTGTTAAGCATGGCAGATCAACATTCGTGATGCGCAGAGTACACGGCCGGTGCCAGCATATTGCGGGCCCCCTTTTTGCAGGCCGCAATACAGCCATGGCTGGGCAACGGTCATGTGCTTGAGGCCTAATTCAGAGCACATATCTGCAGGAGGTATAACAGAAGAGGACTATAACTCCCAACATGTCTAAGCCATGTTTTAAAGGGAGTCTGTCACCACATTTGGTCATTAAAGACCGAGTACACTGTGTGCTGGCTTAACTTCAGATGATTTAAATGGTACCTTTGTTAGTCATTTGTATGGCTCTCCTGCGGCAAAAACGAACTTTTATATATATGCAAATGCGGCTCGCAAGTGCCCAGGGACTGAGTTTACATCTTCGGAGCCCAGGCTGCTCTGCTTAAGATCCCCGCCCTCTCCTTTCCCTTGCGTCCTCCTCCTCTCCCTGTGAAAACCTGCACCTGTTCTGCTTGGCTGGGGATATGTCTGGGTTCAGCTCTGAATCCGGACAACCCCTTTAACATTTGCTAAGCAATGTTATAAAATGTAAAAATGTGCTAAAATAGACTTATTTTGATAGATTTTAGAAAAAAATCAAAGTTATCATGTACACAGCAACATATTTATTGCCTATGGTTTCATACTAAAGAGTTGTAGGCATTCCATTTACTACTGTTTAGCATCTGAGAAGCACCTTATTACAGAGATAGTTTCCCTTAGAAACAATGATCTGGCTTCTGATGGAATATGGAAATTCTTTCTGTATTAAATCAGAGGCATTCAGAGGTACAATATGGGCCCTTAAAGTTTAATGGATTCTGTATTATTGCTTGGTATAACTTGGGAGGGGGGAAGGCACAGTCACTACTGATTAGAGGAGCTCTAAGAAAAAATGCACAAGAATTGTTATTTCCTGTGGAAGTAGTCACTAAAACTGTACTTTTGGGATAGATAGGTCCATGCTAACCAACACACATATGTAAACTGCCAAGATATAATGCCCCCAAATATTTAATGTATAAATAAAAGAAAAAATTGGAAGAAGTAAAATTATCAAAATATATTGCAACATGAGATAAAATAATTGTTTATGTTGTTTACAACTAATGATCATAAATGTTGGGGATAGCACAATTGTTAAAGTAATACTGATTTGTATACCATCGTGCAAACAAAAATAATAGAAAATTAGTAACAGTATATTGTAAAATGCAAATTTTCATAGTTGCTCCATATTTTCAGAATAATGTCTGCTCAGAATAGCTGCTGTTGTCCTATAACCATTATACACTTGATATAATTGGAAGCAGACGTTCATTTATGTGATCACAATGGTTCCCTGATTAGTGTCATTTCGGGTTCTACTTTAAAAAAAAGGATGCTATTTCTAATATATATTTTTGCTATCGCATTAATCTTTTGCTCTAAAATTACCGGATAATGATTTTGAAAATTAAAATTTCCACAGACATTTCAGACATGATTATTTTATAGCATATTTTCATGGTTTCATTAGGCAACCAAAACTGGAATTTATAGTATGTTACTTGGTAGAAATTCAATATTCACATTAACCCTTTAGTGACCACCATCATGCATTTTCACAGAGTCACTAAGTCCTAGTTTAAGCATAACCATGACATCAAGCAATATTTGGATTGGTATCACCACAGTGCTAGCAGATGTAAATCAATCCAATTTTGCATCCAGCTGACCTATCTCCTCAGTGACGTCGGGGGGCCCTACAGATGGCATAAAAATATTTTTTAATGTTACCTTCTCTTTATAATTCCACCTGGAACATGCTCACTATCTTTTCATTCACAATAGCACCTTTCACATCCGACACAGAGCTACTCCACCTGATTTCCTATTTGCCATGTCTTTCTAAAAGAGTGTATAACACAAAGATTGTCAACAGAAATATGGCATTTTTAAACCTACTAAATAATTGTAATGTTAAAGATTACATGACTCTATAATCTATAGATTTGTATATACATTTTAGATATGAGCAAATTCATTCCTTATGAAATCAATCAGAAGGCAGGTCCTTCTGCGGATAAAGAATTACCATTCTGTAGCAAAGAACGAACATCGGCCGGGACGGCTTGCGAAAGCGACCGCGCGTTCGCGATCAAATGTTCGCAAATTGCGCGTTTGCAGCTGGCCCCATTGACTTTAATGGCAGGCGAACCTGAAAACCCTTCAGGTCATATTTGCAGCCCCCAAATACTTGCTAGAAGTGCACAAATAGTCCCACAACGAGGACAGTGACATACCAGAGGGGGATCATTGGCAAAAATACCCACAAAAAATATATATTTTAATCTGGGGACATTTTTATGCGTCTTAAAGGGAAACTCTCAAAAATGTGCCCTGCTGGGGCCTAGAAAATTTTTATTTTAGGCCATTGGAGTACAGGCCCCAAAAATTAGGCATTCACCTCACAGAAAATAACTTGTGATTATGTGGCTGGAGGCAGAGCCGGCTCCAGGTTCATGTGGGCCCTTCTGCGATAAATTCCAGTGGGCATTTTGAGGCATTTTTGTACATTTACATGTCCCTCTGTGGCTCCCACATGGTATAATGACCACCAGTGGCCCCTATACAGTATAATGACCACTAGTGGCCCTTCACACAGTATAATAACCCCCTTATGCCCCTCAAATACAGTATAATGGCCCTCCATTCAGAATAATAACCCCCAGTCGCCCCCCATTCAGAATAATGACCCCCAGTGGCCCCCACACTGGGGGTTATACTGCACTGGGGGTCATTATATGGTATGGAGGCTCTGGTGGTAAACATACTGAATGGAGGGTCATTGGGGATCATTATAGTAAATGGGGGGCAGCTGTTGCTGCCTACTCTGAGATCTCAAATGTCAGTGGTGGTGAAGGTGACGATGATGACGTGTCGATGAACGTCACATGGGTGCCCTCAAGAGAGGAAGAGGAGGGGAGTTCAGAGGAAGAGAGGGTGCAGCAGAGAGGGAGGAGAAGGAGGAGAAGTAGGCAGAGCTTGCAGGGCACAGGAGGCAAAAAGCAGACTGCAAATGTATCTGGAGCGAGCCATCCACCATGCACGGTCAAATCTGGCGCTCCCTGGAGGCCGGCACATGGCTTCGCTGTGTGGGCTTTTTTTTAACGTGTCAGCTGCTGACAATAGTGTTGCCATCTGCAGCCTGTGCTGTCAACACATAAGTCGCAGTAAGTCCAACACTCATCTAGGGATGACCGCCTTAAGAAGGCACCTGGCTTCCCATCACTGAGCCCAGTGGGAGCAACGCCGTCAGAACCCACAAAGCCACACTCCCGGCGCTCCACGTCCTGCCTCTTCTCCTTCTCCACTCTCCTCCCATTTGTCCTCCACTCCATCTTCCACCGTATCGTCGTTGCGTTCATCTAGCAGAAGGCAGGCTTCCGTGGCCCAAATGTTCGAGCGTAAAAAGTTGATGACGCCGATTAACCCTCTTGCCCGAATGCTGACCACTGGCTTGACATAACTGCTAGCACACCAACTACTGCCATATAAACTGGATCGACTCGGAGGCCTTTAAAAAATTTGTGGCCGTTGGCACACCGCAAAGGAAGGTCCTCGAAAGGAAATATTTCTCCCAGAAGGGCATCCCAGAGCTAGGGGGGACTGTGAACTTTTCAGGGATCCCTGCTGTTGTCCATGGCTGGGGGGAGGAGACCGAGGACGACATTCTCGTGGGCGATGAACCGCATCCAATTTAGTGCTAATGGGGGGCCTTCATGCTCCAGTGTTTGAAGAGGGACCCCCGTATAAAAAGCATAAACGCCAAGGACCAGTACTGGGTGGCAACATACTTAGACCACCAGTACAAACACAAAATGACAGACATGTTACCAGCATCACAGAGGGCTGGCAGAATGCAGCATTTCCAGGCCTTACTGCAGCATTCTTGCAGCCAACCCATCCACAGCCGCCCTCCAGATCCAGCTTCAGGGAACGCCTAGACCGACAGGTGTACGACTACATCGGGTTAACGGCTGATGTGGACGCTCTGAGAAGCGAGGAACCCCTGGACTACTGGGTGTGCAGGCATGACCTGTGGCCAGAGCTGGCAAAATTTGTCATGGAACTCTTGGCTCGCCCCTCGTTGAGTGTCCTCTCCGAAAGGACGTTAATCGCAGCAGGGGGGATCGTGACCGATAAGCGTACTTGCCTAGCTCACTAAAAATGGATGAGGCATGAGTCAACACCTGTGACGACCACGTTAATTAAATTTCCTCATGCCAGCCCGCACATATCCGCCACCAGCCAGAACAAAGAATGTTAATTGTCTTATGTATATACAGTATTTTGTGGAAGAAGGTATATCGCAGGCCTCAATCAATATTTGGTGGAAACAAGTATATCGAACCCCTTAATCAGTATTTTGTGGAAGCAAGTATCTCGCAGGCCTCAATAAATATTTGGTGAAAACAAGTATAGTGAACCCCTTAATCAGTATTTTGTGGAAGTAAGTATATTGCAGCCCTCAATCAGTATTTTGTGGGAGCTGGTATATCAAACCCCTCAATCAATATTTGGTGGAAACAGGAATATCGACCCCCTTATTCAGTTTTTTTGTGGAAGCAAGTATATTGCAGTCTCCAATCAGTATTTTGTGGAAGTACGCATATCAAACCCCTTAATCAGTATTTTATGGAGGCAGGTATACTGCAGGCCTCAATCAATATTTGGTGGAAACAGGTATATCGAGCCCCTTAATCAGTATTTTGTAGAAGCAGGTATATCGCAGAACAAACAAATATGGGTCCACGGTAAATGTTTCTTAAGTAAAGATGTCCTGAACTATTCGCCTGCGAACAGTTCCCAGCGAACATCGCATGTTCGACGCGGCGGGCGAACATATGCGATGTTCGGTCTGCCCCCTATACTGCATCATTGAGCAAACTTTGAACCTGTACCTCACAGTCAGCAGACACATTCCAGCCAATCAGCATACCCTCCCTCCCAGACCCTCCCACCTCCTATCAAAAAGCAAGGACAGCATCCATCTTAGATTAATTCTGAAACTGCAGTGTTAGTTAGAGCAGGGAGAGTGCTGCTGCTGCTGAATTAATAGGGAAAGCGTTAGCTAGGCCAGTGTTCTGTGTCCACTTCAGTCCTCAAAGACTCATCTGCTGCTAGAACAGCATCCTAACAGCACCCCAAAAAGCCCTTTTTAAGGCTGGTACATCAGTCTGCTTTTATTTATTTTTTCTATATATATATATTGCAGTTGCTTGCCCATGTGTGAGATGCCCACTGACTGTACTGTGCCCACTGCCAGTGCCCACCACTCATATCGGGTGGCACAGTACCTTGCAGCAAAAAAAGTCATTTAATTTTTACCCTTTAATATAATTGCAGTTGCCTACCAGTGTGTGTCAGGCCCACTGACTGTACTGTGCCCACTGCCCACCACTCATATAGGGTGGCACAGTACCTTGCAGATAAAAAAGTCATACAATTTAACCCTTCAATATAAATGCAGTTGTCTGCCAGTGTGTGTCAGGCCCACAGACTGTACTGTGCCCACTACCAGTGCCCACCACTCATATCGGGTGGCACAGTACCTTGCAGCTAAAAAAGTCATTTAATTTTTACCCTTTAATATAATTGCAGTTGCCTGCCAGTGTGTCGGGCCCACAGACTGTACTGTGCCCACTGCCAGTGCCCACCACTCATATCGGGTGGCACAGTACCTTGCAGCTAAAAGTCATTTAATTTTTACTCTTAATATAATTGCAGTTGCCTGCCAGTGTGTCAGGCCCACTGACTGTACTGTGCCCACTGCCCACCACTCATATCAGGTGGCACAGTACCTTGCAGATAAAAAAGTCATTGCATTTTTACCCTTCAATATAATTGCAGTTGCCTGGCAGTGTGTGTCAGGCTCACAGACTGTACTGTGCCCACTGCCAGTGCCCACCACTCATACCGGGTGGCACAGTACCTTGCAGCTAAAAAAGTCATTTCATTTTTGCCCTTTAATATAATTGCAGTTGCCTGCCAGTGTGTGTCAGGCCCACTGACTGTACTGTGCCCACTGCCAGTGCCCACCACTCATATCGGGTGGCACAGTACCTTGCAGATAAAAAAGTCATTTAATTTTTACCCTTCAATATAATTGCAGTTGCCTGCCAGTGTGTGTCAGGCCCACTGACTTTACTGTGCCCACACAGAAGGGTGGCACAGTACCTTGCAGATAAAAATGTCATTACATTTTTACCCTTTAATATAATTGCAGTTGTCTGCCAGTGTGTGTCAGGCCAACAGACTGTACTGTGCCCACTGCCCACCACTCATATAGGGTGGCACAGTACATTGACGGCACATGCGCAGTGACCTAAAATTCAAACGAAGCGGACCAAGCATGTGTCTTTTTCCATCTCCCGGTTCCAAAAATCTATTCACTACACCGACCCTGGCTCTGATAAGGGACAAAACAGAGATTAAACTGATAGGAATAGTACTTAGTTGACATTAGTTGCATTGGTGGCAAATTTCATTGCAAGTGCCCATGCAAGGATTCAATTCAATACACGTCCCCTGATAGGGGACTTAACAAATATTAAAATGGTAAGAATAGTAGTTAACACTAGTGAAGAGCGGGAGGTGCCATATTCGATTTCGCGATATTTCGCGAATATTCGATTGAATATTCGTCATATATTAGTCGAAATCGAATATTCGTCATGATTTTATATATTGCGAATTTTACGCGAATATATATTCGCGTCGCGAATGAAACTTAGATTTGAGTTCCTAATGGTTAACTTGTATTACTAGAATTGACAAAGATAACGAATATCACACGAATATAGCACTATATTCTCAATCTTCGTTATATTTTAGCAATACAACCATTAGGAACTTAGCTCTAAGATCAATTCGCAATGCGAGTATATGTTCGCCTCGCGAATGAAACTTAGAGCTGACCGAGTTCCTAATGGTTGTATTGCTGGAATATAACGAAGATTGAGAATATAGTGCTATATTCGTGAATTCGAGATATTCTCAACCTTCGTTCTATTCTAGCAATACATACAACCATTAGGAACCCAGCTCTAAGTTTCATTCGCAATGCGATTAATATAACCTGTATTAATCGCATTGCGATTACAACTTAGATCTGAGTTCCTAATGGTTGTATTGCTAGAATATAACGAAGATTGAGAATATAGCGCTATATTCGTGAATTCGAGATATTCTCAATCTTCGTTCTATTCTAGCAATACATCCATTAGGAACTCAGCTCTAAGATCAATTCGCAATGCGAGTATATGTTCGCCTCGCGAATGAAACTTAGAGCTGACCGAGTTCCTAATGGTTGTATTGCTGGAATATAACGAAGATTGAGAATATAGTGCTATATTCGTGAATTCGAGATATTCTCAATCTTCGTTCTATTCCAGCAATACAACCATTAGGAACTCAGCTCTAAGTTTTATTCGCGAGGCGAACATATACTCGCATTGCGAATTGATAAGCACGTTATTCCAAATAATTTAGGAATGTTAGGTGATTTATGCCCTTTATGGATTAAAACCTGACTCTGCGTCAACTACGTTATTTTCCATGGGAGTTTTGCCATGGATCCCCCTCCGGCATGCCACAGTCCAGGTGTTAGTCCCCTTGAAACAACTTTTCCATCACTATTGTGGCCATAAAGAGTCCCTGTGGGTTTTAAAATTTGCCTGCCTATTGAAGTCTATAGCGGATCGCCCGGTTCGCCAGTTCGCGAACATTTGCGTAAATTCGCGTTCGCCGGTCGCGAACTGAAAATTTTTTGTTCGCAACATCTCTACTCTTAAGTAGAGGGTTGTTCACAAGCAGTCGCTTTTCTAGAGGCCGTTTCTCTTTAATCCCTGGCTTCCGACCTCTTCGATCACTGAACCAACCGGCAGCAGAAACATTTATAATCCCTTCAGAAAGGAAACAGATATAGTGCCGACCCGCAAGTAAAAAATTCTCAGTATTTTATTGTACTTACAGGATCATTGCTTGCAACATCGCATATAAAGTATATATTTCTACCTGACCCGGGTTTCGCTACCAGCTTCGTCTGACGTTGTTTATTACTGTATTAGTGAATGAATTACTCCATAATACCATTCAAAGACATTTTACTGCGAAAAGTGTGTTCATATACGTGTGTTAGTGAACATATTCTTTTACTGCAATATAATGTGTAGTTCAAACACATTTTACTGTAAATATTGCATTGTTAAACCCATTTTGGTGGACACGTTCTATTACTGCAACATTTTGTGCAGTTCAAACACATTTTACTGCAAAAACTCCACTATTACCAAAGTAAATTCTCATTACCAGAGTGGAGTGTATTTGTAAAGACCCTTTCTCTTCAAATTCCAAAAAAATAAAACACTTGCAGCTTTTCTAGTACCATCAAATAATCTGTGTACCAAACCCTTTTCATTTATAGGCCTTATAATAAAATATCTGGAAAATAAAAGAATGCGAAAAGAAAGAGCCAGACCATGTCAACCAAGAGTTAGAATGTGGGTAGTAGTAAAAACACCAGTAGCAGAACCAGCCATCCTGCCAGTAGTAGTAGAAGTACAAGGCCACAGTTCTCCCTGGTTTATTATTGAGGATAAGATTGTAGACTGAATGGCTCGCTCTTCCTCACAGCAGGATGATGTGGATGTCACCTCTAAGTTTGACATCATCCATTGGAGCCAGGGGTCACAGTATTCTTCCTGCTCCACCTCCTTGCAACCCCAGATAAGGCTTTCACTTGCATCCTCTCTGTCTTCACTGCTCCCTCCTAGAGTGCAACTTTTTTGTTGTAAGAAGAGAAAGCAAAATACCATGTGCTATGGAAGATACTCAAGATAGTCTCTCTGTTGATTGCTTGTGTGAGAATGGTCAGTGTTTGGAATTTCATTAAGAGGAGGTTCAGGAGCAGGTGGGGGACTCCACACAAAGCTGTGGTGGTGGTGGTAGTAGTAGTGGAACTTATATTCATAGTGGTAGTGGTAGCAACAGTAGCACTCAGGTCAAATTCAGAGCAAGGAATCAACAGTGGGTCCATGAAGCCCATGATGACATACCCCAGTCTTACAAAAGTGCTGTAGAGGATGATGATGATAAGTTTTTGTTAGACAGGACCTGGTAGTTGGATCAGGGGCTGAAAAGAGGTAAAATTCAGAGGAAGAGGGTGGTGGCAATAAACAGCACAGGCAATGTACGGCTGGAATCTCCAAGACATAATGTCAGGAACTTTTAATGCCTGTTGATATTGTGGGTGGAGTAAAATGTGCCAAAACTAAGCCAAATTTGGCTGCCAGCTTTGTGTGGAGTGTGCTGGTATCTACCATTTGGCAGTTTTTCTAAACAGTGCTGGAATACAAAAGCATTGCCATTTGCCATGTGCAAGATCAATAGGCTGAAAATAAGACGTAGGCACCACACAATATAAACACAGCACTATTGCAGCATGTGATGAGGCTATCACCAGTTACTGTGGAAAAATAGAAGTGGTAACCAGCTAGCGCAGCAAGAGTGTCTTCCTTCTCTTGGTCTCCTTCGTGGCAGCCAGGCTGCATACACATACAGTAATATAGTAACATAGTATATAAGACCGAAAAAATACATTTGTCCATCTAGTTCGGCCTGTTTCCTACAAGTTGATCCAGAGGAAGGCAAAAAACCCTGTGAGGCAGAAGCCAATTTTCCCCACTTAAGGGGAAAAAAATTCCTTCCCAACTCCAATCAGGCAATCAGAATAACTCCCTGGATCAACGACCCCTGTCTAGTAGCTATAGCCTGTAATATTATTACACTCCAGAAATACATCCAGGCCCCTCTTCTATTCCTTTATTGTACTCACCATCACCACCTCCTCAGGCAGAGAGTTCCATAGTGTCACTGCTCTTACCGTGAAGAATCCTTTTCTATGTTTGTGTACAAACCTTCTATCCTCCAGACGCAGAGGATGTCCCCTCGTCACAGTCACAGTCCTGGGGATAAATAGATGATGGGAGTGATCTATGTACTGACCCCTGATATATTTATACATAGTTATTAGATATTCCCTCAGTCGTCTTTTTTCTAGAATAACCCTAATTTTGATAACCTTTCAGGGTACTGTAGTTGCCCCATTCCAGTTATTACTTTAGTTGCCCTCCTCTGAACACTCTCCAGTTCTTCTATGTCTGCCTTGTTCACAGGAGCCCAGAACTGTACACAGTACTCCATGTGTGGTTCGACTAGAGATTTGTAAAGTGGTAGGACTATGTTCTCATCACGGGCATCTATGCCCCTTTTGATGCAACCCATTATCTTATTGGCCTTGGCAGTAGCTGCCTGACACTGGTTTTTGCAGCTTAATTTGCTGTTTATTAAAATTCCTAGATCCTATTCCATGTCAGTGTTGCCGAGTGTTTTACCATTTAATATGTATGCGTGACTTGCATTATTCCTTCCCATGTGCAGAACTTTACCTTTTTCAGTGTTAAACCTCATCTGCCATTTCTCTGCCCAAGCATCCAATCTATCCAGATCCCTCTGTAGCAGAAAACTGTCCTCTTCAGTGTTAATTACTTTACACAGTTTAGAGTCATCTGCAAAAATACATATTTTACCGTGCAAGTCTTCTACAAGATCATTAATAAATATACTGAAGAGAATAGGGCCCAATACTGACCCCTGAGGTACCCCACTAGTGACAGTGACCCAATCTGAGTATCTACCGTTAATAACCACCCTCTGTTTTCTGTCACTCAGCCAGTTACTTACCCACATACAGACATTTTCTCCCAGTCTGAGAATTCTAATTTTATATACTAACCTTTTATGAGGTACAGTGTCAAATGCTTTGGTGAAGTCCAGATATACGACATCGATTGATTCGCCGCTGTCAATTCTAGAACTTACCTCCTCATAGAAACTGATTAAATTTGTTTGGCATGACCGATCCCTCATGAAGCCATGCTGATATAGCGTTATTTGCTTATTTTCATTGAGATACTCCAAAATAGCATCTCTTAGAAACCCTTCAAACAGTTTACCAACAACAGATGCTAAACTTACCGGCCTATAATTTCCAGGCTCTGTTTTTGGACCCTTTTTAAATATTGGCATCACATTTGCTATGCGTCAATCCTGTGGAACATTCCCTGTCAGTATAGAGTCAGTAAATATCAGAAATAAAGGTCTGGATATGACATCACTTAATTCCCTTAGGATACGGGGGTGTATGCTATCCGGTCCTGGCGATTTGTCTATTTTAATCTAAAGTTGCTGTTGTACTTCTTCCTAGGTCAGACAGGGCACTTTTAATGGGGAATTTACTTTTACATTCTGCATTTCATCTGACAGTTTATTTTCCTCAGTGAATATAGTGGAGAAAAAAATATTTAATAGTTTTGCTTTATCCTAGTCGCTCTCTGCAACACCCCCCTCATTGCTATGTAGAGGGCCGACTCCTTCAGATTTATATTTTTTACCATTTATATAATTTAAGAACATTTTAGGGTTAGTTTTACTCTCTTTGACAATTTGTTTCTTAGCCTTTTATTCCTATAAGGTATTTACATCTCACAAGTAGATGTTACAATGCTTTTGAAAATCTCCCATTTTGTGGTTGTATTTTTATTTTTGAGGACTTTGTCCCAGTTATTTAGGCCTATGGCCTCTCTTAGTTGGCTAAATTTTGCTTTTTTGAAGTTTGGTATTTTTGTTCCTCCCTTTAGAAACTCTCATTTGAAGGATAATTGTAAGGTTATTACTTTATGGTCACTATTTCCTAGGTGTCCCCCAACCTGCACATCTGATGTTCTATCAGGTGTATTGGTTAATACTAAGTCCAGTATGGCCGTCCCTCTAGTGGGGTCCTGAACCAGTTGGGAAAGGTAATTGTCTTTGGCTATTGCCAAGAACCTGTTTCCTTTATGGGATGTACAGTTTTCAGTTTCCCAATCTATCTCTGGGTAGTTGAAGTCCCCCATAATAACAACTTCATTATGATTTGCCGCCTCGTCTATCTCGTTTAGTAATAGATTTTCTGTGGACTCCGGTATATTAGGTGGTTTATAATACACTCCTATTAGTAATTTATCATTGTTTTTTGCTCAGTGTATTTCTATCCACAGTGACTCCACATGTTCATGTCCCTCACAGATGTATTCTCGAATTACGGGATTTACACAGGACTTCACATAGAGGCAGACCCCTCCACCTCTCCGGTTTTGACGATCCTTTCTAAACAGATTGTAACCTTTTATATTAACTGTCCAGTCATAGCTATCATCCAGCCATGTCTCAGTTATTCCCACTATGTCATAGTCCTCCTCACACATAACTAATTCCAGTTCACCAGTCTTGTTAATCAGGCTTCTTGCATTAGTATACATACATTTGAGAGGTTTATGTATATTTTTTACCCTACCCTTTTCATTCTGAACTGTTCTAGTCCCCCCTTCCATTCCTCCCCCAGTCACACTACCTCGCCCCTGGTCTCTATCTGCACTATCTTCCCCTCCTATAATGTAATTACGCTCCCCCCAGTCCCTAGTTTAAACACTCCTCCAACTTTCTAGCCATCTTTCTCCCCAACACAGCTGCCCCTTCCCCATTGAGGTGCAGCCCGTCCCTACGATAGAGCCTGTAGCCGACAGAGAAGTCAGCCCAGTTCTCTAGGAACCCGAACCCCTCCTTCCTACACCAGTTCTTGAGCCACTTGTTAACCTTCCTAATCTCCCGCTGCCTTTCTTGTGTGACTCGTGGTACAGGCAGTGTTTCAGAAAATACTACTTGTGAGGTCCTTGCCCTAAGCTTTTGACCTAAATCCCTGAAATCATTTTTAAGGACTCTCCACCTTCCTCTAACTTTGTCATTGGTTCTGATATAGACCATGACCACTGGGTCTTCTCCAGCCCCTCCCAGCAATCTGTCAACCCGATCTGCGATGTGTCGAACTCTAGCGCCGGGAAGACAGCATACTGTTTGGCGATCACGATCTTTGTGACAGATCGCCCTATCTGTTCCCCTAATAATGGAGTCTCCCACTACCAGCACCTGTCTGGCCTGCCCTGCTCTCCTGGTCCCCTGCTTACTGGAGCTGACATTCCCCTGACTGGCAGAGGAAGTGTCCGGCTGCAGCAGTGCCATCCCTGAACTGTCATCCCCTTCATCTGCCAACCGTGCAAACTTGTTGGGGTGTGTCAGATCAGGGCTAGCCTCCCTGGCACTATTCCCTCTACCCCGCTTTCTCACTGTTACCCAGCTAACTAAGCTTTCAGTGTTGCAATGTGCGATTCCAAACGGGTAGTTTGCTCACATTTTGAACAAAGATATACACCTTCGAACGGCTGTTCCAGGACTGCATACATCATACAAGATGTGCACTGGACGGCGTTGTCAATAATGGAAGTCATAATAAATAGGGATTATGCAGGAAAAGAGAAAAAAATACAATATAGAGCAGTGATAAGATTCATACTTACTGTGGTCCCCTTACAGTAGTAGGAAGACTAGGTAGAATCAATCCAACTGTATACAAGGATGATCTAAAGATTCTTTGTTTTTTGCTCCTTTTCTTAAACTCCGGTTTCTTTAACTCAACTTATGAAAGCAGCCACTTTATAATTCAAGCCTCAGGTAGAGCAGGCTCTGGAAGAGTTGAGTGGTCTAATTTATAGCACCTGGTAGGCCAAGCCACTCCCCCTCACCTAGCAGAGAAAAAAAAACTGCTTTGAATGATACTATACAACATGTCCTTGTCATCATCAGTTACTGCTTTTCCATCTCTTCCTCCTCCACTCTATTATCATCCATTTAATAACGAAATGTGTGGCCAGGAAACAACCCTAAAACTCTACAGCAATCGTTTGGTGCGTAAGCTTACCTCAGACCCAGCCAAGTTACTGGCGGCGCACTAACTGGCATACCACTTAGTGGATTCTGTTGCCTGTAGTTCATGGCGTGTGCTCAGCCATTATTATTTCTCCCCCAAAAATCTCTGCCTTGTACTGTCATGTGGCAGAGAATGTGGTTTGCTCCTTGCAATTTTTTCTCTCCGGCAAGGTGCATGCCACTATGAGAAGCTGAGACAGAGACAGTACATGTTTTTCATGGCAGCTGAGAGGCGGCACCACAGCAAAAAGGCCAACTCCCATTGACACCTCCACGTTTGAGTCAGTCTGGTTCCAACACCAGACATTTATCTGACTTCTCCTCATCCTCCTCCATGGACATCCTCCTGTCCCCAACATAAGCAGGGCAGAGTGTCACTCCCACTCCCCCTCCTTTCTATCATATGTGTAAAGTGAAGCATTTCCATACCATGTTAGAGCTTATTGGCCTGGGTGAGAGTAGCTAAAGAGCTGGTCGCTTGCTAGAGTGCATGAAGCAGAAAAAATTTAGCTGGCTGTCTCTCTGCTAACTCCAACTGGGCTATGTGGTCAGCAACAATGGCATGGCGAACGTGATTAATTTACTTGTGCAATGCTTACTAAAAAGGTTTAGAGGCTTGCAGAGGGTGCTGGCCATGCCTAAAAGACTCTCCAAATACTTCAGCCATTCTTATGTAGCAAGGAACTCCCTCATGGACTTTCAGCAACAGAACAGTCTGTCATTGCATCAATTGATCCACTTTGCCAACATCCCAATTTGCTGAAATACAACCTTGCATATATTAGGGTATCTAAATAAGCATTATAAAGCAGTGAATAACTTTGTCACGCACCAGACCACGTCAGCAGGGAGCATGTCTTGTTTCGAGGTGAGGCAGTGGCAGCTCATCAGAGACATATGTTGCGTATTTAGGCCCTTTGAAGAGGCAACCATATTTGGCAGTAGGGACAACTGTGGCATCAACAATGTAATCACCCTTATATTTATTGCAGATGCTCATGCTGATGAAAGAAAGCCAAGGTTTATTTCCCCCCAAGTCGCGCAAGACATCTGTGAATTCCTACTGTATTCATTAGTGATGAGCGGCATATGCAATATTCGTTTTCGCGATATTTCGCTAATTTTTCACATAATATTCGCAATAAATTTCCAGTCATTATTTTTGCAATTGCGCAAATCGGCACTAATGATGCACATTTTTTTGCGCAATACATGCAACTTCACATTTTATCAGGTCTGAGTAGATATTCCTGATTGATGCATTAAGTATTGTTGTGACATCACAGCACTTTGTCTAACAGAGACACTAATCTCTATCACAGCACAGTAATTACGATCACACTACCTACCACCCTGCACTCAGCTACACTATATCACTATCTAACTTACACTGACTATCTCCTACTAACTATCTGTATTATATATATGAGCTAACTATCTAATGTAATTAAATAAGGATCCAGAGTCTGCAAAGCACAGAGCACAGCAATGACACTGCTGTCTCTCTCAGAACTGCAAAAACAACAGCAGAAAATGGCTGCTGGAGAGTTTCTTATATAGTAAGGCGTAGGCAATAGTGTTGGTCGAGCACCAAAGTGCTCGGGTGCTCGAGTAGAACACCTCGGGATGCACAATGGAAGTCAATGGGAGGACCCGAGCATTAAACCAGGCACCCCCTGCTCTGAAGAGGGGAGGGTGTCTGGTTCACATAAAAAGGTCAGAAATTGATGGAAACACCACTAAAATGGTTCGGAAACAGCATGGGGAGGATGTCTGGATGCATACTGGACTCCCAGGTCGCTGCTGGGAACGTTGTTGTTTGAGTAGTACCCCACTTTACAGACTTACAGACTGACAATAATACGTACAAAACCAAAGATAAAATCAATTTTAGAGGAAAAATTGTTAGGAAACATTCTTTCTTGTATATTTGCTTGTGTATAAAGTGCAAGTACTGCCAAAAATTACAAGGAGGAGGCACTCCGATAAAACCTGTATATATCACATAAAGGAGGGCCTCATTCACATTGTGGTACAATTGTTAGGGTAGTGGGACTCCTACATACATAAAGTCTATGCACTAAGTGAAAGGTTGCCAAAAATTACAAGGAACCGCCACTACAATACACCGTTTATTACACATAAAGGAGGGCATGATACACACCCTTGAAATTATGACTGATGGCCAGCTGGCGACCCTCAAAACATTAGGGGCGAGGGCCTGCTGCTGATCTGACCATCTAAAACATTAGGGGCGAGGGCCTTGCCGTTGAGCTGACCATCTAAAACATTATGGTCATGGGCCTGCTGCTGGCTGACCAACTAAAAAATTATGGGCGAGTGCCTGCTGCTAATCTGACCCTTTAAAACTTTAGGGGCAAGTGCCTGCTGCTGATCTGACAATCTAAAACATTAGGGGCGAGGGACTGCTGCTGATCTAACCATCTAAAACATTATGGGTGAGTGCCTGCTGCTGATATGACCATCTAAAACATTAGGGGTGAGGGTCTGCTGCCAAATTGACCATCTAAAACCTTATAGGTGAGTGCCTGCTGCTGATCTGACCATCTAAAACATTATGGGCGAGGGCCTGCTGCAGAGCTGACAATCTAAAACATTAGGGGCGAGGGTCTGCTGCTGAGCTGAGCATCTAAAACATTATGGGCGAGTGCCTGCTGCTGATTTGACCATCTAAAACATTAGGGGTGAGGGCCTGCTGCTGAGCTGACCATCTGAAAAATTATGGGCGAGGGCCTGCTGCAGAGCTGACAATCTAAAACATTAGGGGTGAGGGCCTGCTGCTGAGCTGGCCATCTAAAACATTAGGGGTGAGAGTCTGCTGCTGAGCTGAGCGTCTAAAACATTATGGGCGAGTGCCTGCTGCTGATCTGACAATCTAAAACATTAGGGGTGAGGGCCTGCTGCTGTGCTGACCATCTAAAACATTAGTGGCTAGGGTCTGCTGCTGAGCTGACCATCTAAAACATTATGGGTGAGGGCCTGCTGCAGAGCTGACCATCTAAAAATATTAGGGGTGAGGGTCTGCTGCTTAACTGACCATCTAAAACATTAGGGGTGAGGGCCTGCTGCTGAGCTGACCATCTGAAAAATTATGGGCGAGGGCCTGTTGCAGAGCTGACAATCTAAAACATTAGGGGTGATGGTCTGCTGCTGAGCTGGCCATCTAAAACATTAGGGGTGAGAGTCTGCTGCTGAGCTGAGCGTCTAAAACATTATGGGCGAGTGCCTGCTGCTGATCTGACAATCTAAAACATTAGGGGTGAGGGCCTGCTGCTGTGCTGACCATCTAAAACATTAGTGGCTAGGGTCTGCTGCTGAGCTGACCATATAAAACATTATGGGCGAGGGCCTGTTGCAGAGCTGACCATCTAAAAAATTAGGGGTGATGGTCTGCTGCCGAGTTGACCCTCTAAAACATTAGGGGTGAGTGCCTACTGCTGCTTTGACCATCCAAAACATTAGGGGTGAGGGCCTGCTGGTGACCCTCTAAAACATTAAGAACAAGTGCCTGCTGGTGACCCTCAAAAGCATTATGAGCAAGGGCTTGCTGGTGACCATATAAAATATTAAGAACAAGGGCCTGCTGGTGACCCTCTAAAACATTATGGGCGAGGGCCTGCTGGTGACCCTCAAAAGCATTAGAAGCAAGGGCTTGCTGGTGACCCACTAAAACATTAGGAACAAGGGCCTGCTGGTGACCCTCTAAAACATTATGGGCGAGGGCCTGCTGGTGACCCTCAAAAACATTATGGGCAAGGGCCTGCTGGTGACCCTCAAATCATTATTGGTTGAGGGCCTGCTGCTGACCCTTTAAAACATTAGAAGCGAGGGCAGCCTAATAATTGGCATGTTGACATGATGAAGGAGGAAGAGGAGGACGAGAAAAGGGAGACTGAACCATATACCCTTTTTAGTGGTGGAATGGGTGCATGGGAATACAGTGTATTCAATACACCATGAAAGCAACATTTAGAGTGCCTTTATGTTCAGCCGCTTTCCTCTGGTGGAGTAGAGAAGTCAGGGACAATATAGGCTTTGTTCATTTTTATAAGAATAAACTGATCAGCATTTTCAGTTGACAGTTGATCAGTTATTATGTCCCCAGCAGCACTAAATACACGCTCTGACAAAACGCTGGTGGCGGGGCAGGCCAGCACCTCCAACACGTAGAGCGCCAGTTCATGCCCCCTGTCCAGCTTGGACACCCAATAGTTTTAAGGCATCACCATGAGGGATCACTGAGGACGCTGACACTGTCAGCTACGTACTCCTTCACCATCTTTCAAAATGTTTCCCTTGTGACACTAGGACGCGCATCAGGTTGAGGGTGCTGCGGGGAGTCATAAAACTACCCAGGCTTTGGAGAGTGTTGCCCTGCCTCTGTTGGAACTGTTGTGTGTACCTCGCATCTCTCCCCCTCGGTTGGCCAAGGAACTACGTACTCTGCAGCCAGCGTTGTCAGCTGGAAATTCCACAAGGACCTTCTCGTATTGCACCATTTTGCTCATCCTCTCCACCACAGGAATAAGAGATGAGAAGTTCTCTTTGTAGCGGGAGTCGAGAAGGGTGAACAATCAGTGTCGCTGTCACCACTGGCTAATACAAAATGACACTGAATAGATGTCATTGATATTTAGGATGCGCAAACGTTCTACTGGTGGTATAGCGCAAGTAATGTTGCTGTTACCGCTGATGCACAAAAGTTATACAGGAGATCTGGCGTTCTTAATGTCATTGTCACCAGAGGTCAAACTATTGCGCTGAATGTCACAGATATTTTTTCTGTGCAAATGTAAAATAAAATATATAGCAGAGGTTGTGTCACATCAAAAGCGGCACTAACAATTGCATGCAATTTAGTTCAGGTTGCACTAGTTTGTAAGGCTGATTTGTTAGCCTGTATTTGTGGGAGGCCTCACTCATGGGCGTGTGTTCTCAGGTGCACAGCTGCCGCTGGGTGTCATTAGAAAACTAGCTTCTCTGGTGGTAGGATTCTTTCTTTGCAGCATGGAGCCAGAATGGAGCTTGTTATTTTGCTCTCTGCTACCGTAGCATGCACGCACCATAACACGTAAGTAAGTTGGGCCGGGGCCGTCTCTCCTGGCCGGTCGGAACCGACTTTGCTAGCGAACGGGAGTGGGGACTCCTACATACATAAAGTCTATGCACTAAGTGAAAGGTTGCCAAAAATTACAAGGAACCGCCACTACAATACACCGTTTATTACACATAAAGGAGGGCATGATACACACCCTTGAAATTATGACTGATGGCCAGCTGGCGACCCTCAAAACATTAGGGGCGAGGGCCTGCTGCTGATCTGACCATCTAAAACATTAGGGGCGAGGGCCTTGCCGTTGAGCTGACCATCTAAAACATTATGATCATGGGCCTGCTGCTGGCTGACCAACTAAAAAATTATGGGCGAGTGCCTGCTGCTAATCTGACCCTTTAAAACTTTAGGGGCAAGTGCCTGCTGCTGATCTGACAATCTAAAACATTAGGGGCGAGGGACTGCTGCTGATCTAACCATCTAAAACATTATGGGTGAGTGCCTGCTGCTGATATGACCATCTAAAACATTATGGGCGCGGGCCTGCTACCGAGCTGACCATCTAAAACATTAGGGGTGAGGGTCTGCTGCCAAACTGACCATCTAAAACCTTATAGGTGAGTGCCTGCTGCTGATCTGACCATCTAAAACATTATGGGCGAGGGCCTGCTGCAGAGCTGACAATCTAAAACATTAGGGGCGAGGGTCTGCTGCTGAGCTGAGCATCTAAAACATTATGGGCGAGTGCCTGCTGCTGATTTGACCATCTAAAACATTAGGGGTGAGGGCCTGCTGCTGAGCTGACCATCTGAAAAATTATGGGCGAGGGCCTGCTGCAGAGCTGACAATCTAAAACATTAGGGGTGAGGGCCTGCTGCTGAGCTGGCCATCTAAAACATTAGGGGTGAGAGTCTGCTGCTGAGCTGAGCGTCTAAAACATTATGGGCGAGTGCCATCTTTCAAAATGTTTCCCTTGTGACACTAGGACGCGCATCAGGTTGAGGGTGCTGCGGGGAGTCATAAAACTACCCAGGCCTTGGAGAGTGTTGCCCTGCCTCTGTTGGAACTGTTGTGTGTACCTCGCATCTCTCCCCCTCGGTTGGCCAAGGAACTACGTACTCTGCAGCCAGCGTTGTCAGCTGGAAATTCCACAAGGACCTTCTCGTATTGCACCATTTTGCTCATCCTCTCCACCACAGGAATAAGAGATGAGAAGTTCTCTTTGTAGCGGGAGTCGAGAAGGGTGAACAATCGGTGTTGCTGTCACCACTGGCTAATACAAAATGACACTGAATAGATGTCATTGATATTTAGGATGCGCAAACGTTCTACTGGTGGTATAGCGCAAGTAATTTTGCTGTTACCGCTGATGCACAAAAGTTATACAGGAGATCTGGCGTTCTTAATGTCATTGTCACCAGAGGTCAAACTATTGCGCTGAATGTCACAGATATTTTTTCTGTGCAAATGTAAAATAAAATATATAGCAGAGGTTGTGTCACATCAAAAGCGGCACTAACAATTGCATGCAATTTAGTTCAGGTTGCACTAGTTTGTAAGGCTGATTTGTTAGCCTGTATTTGTGGGAGGCCTCACTCATGGGCGTGTGTGCGCAGGTGCACAGCTGCCGCTGGGTGTCATTAGCTTCTCTGGTGGTAGGATTCTTTCTTTGCAGCATGGAGCCAGAATGGAGCTTGTTATTTTGCTCTTTGCTACCGTAGCCTGCACGCACCATAACACGTAAGTAAGTTGGGCCGGGCCGTCTCTCCTGGCCGGTCGGAACCGACTTTGCTAGCGAACGGGAGGCTTCGCCTCAGAATCTGCTACCTCAGGTTTGTTCGTTGGGGCTAAATATTTCTATTTCTTTTCAACTTTGTTTGTTTGGTAATAGGAGTTAGTTCCTATAAATCTTACAAGTTTTACTTTGCTTTGTTCATCTCGTATGAAAAGTTACTTCAGCCGGTTTGCTGTAAAGGAAGAGTTACCCGGGCTGCATGTGACGTCATGTTTGGAGATCGGATGCAGCTGTTATTGTTTAGGCCTCTTGCTGTAGCTGTTCCTTGCCATGTGTCTGCCCCCTCCCCCCGCTACCACCATCTTTAGACTTCACGTATTTCACTGCTCCATGTACTTAAAAACCCTGCAGCATATTTATGCTCTGCTGTTATCCTGAGCGGCATTTACACTTTCGGCTTTTGTTTCATGTCTTATGCTTCTTATGCCTACTATTGCACCATGCTTCATACGCCTCACACCCTCAGATGCATCCGCATGTCTTTTACTGTCACAGCACTTTCCTACTCTGCTCCTTCCCAGACCAGCCTTTACTTTTGGCTGTTAGGCTATGTTTTACTCCCTGCTCACCTGAGCTGTGTCCACATGTCTGCTATTTTCATCATTCTCCACTCCACCCATTAATCACATTCAAGCTGTGTTCACCTGTTGGCTGTTACATCACATTCCGTACCCAGCCGACATCCGGATCCGTATTACACGCCTGTTATTACATGTTGTATACTCGGCTTACAGCCATAGCTGCTACTGTTACTCCATTTTTAGTCTCTGCACGCTCCACACTGGTGTTCACACATTGCTCCACTCAACCAGAGCTGCGTTCATGCGTCGACTGGTATACCATGTTTTCTCTGCTCACACTGAGAGCTGTGTTTATACGTCCGCTGTCACAACATGTTCATACTAGGCTTGTTTTAGAGCTGCATTCACTTTCACTGTTACATCATGTTTATGCTCCACTCACATTTAGAGCTGCTATTCTACCAATTTCATTCTCGGCCACACCCAGAGGTGCATTCACACTTGCGCTGTCAAATCATTTTTTGCACTCCACCCAAGTCCAGAGTTGCATTAATACGTCTATCGGTATATCATGTTTGCTCTCCTCGCACCCAGAGCTGTGTTAACACGTCCTATGCTACTACAGGTTCTTTCCAGGCCCATTTCAAGAACTGCATTCACATCGCTGTTACATCTATGTTATGCTCCGTTCACAACTAGAATTGCTGTTATTCCAAATGTCATGCTCTGCTTATACCCAGAGTTGTGTTCACACTTCTACTGCTACACCAGGTTGTATACCCCACTCACCAAAGCCGCGTTCCATGTTTGCTGTCACGTCAAGTTAATATTCCGTTCACATCCAAAGCGTCCGTATGTCTGCTTTTACATCTTGTCCTATACTCCATTCACTACTAGAGCTGCGTTCATGTGTCTGCTTTTGCATCACGTCAATATTCTGCTCACTTTCAGATTGCATTCATACGTCTGATCTATACCATGCTTTTCATGCTCTACCCATACTCAGAGCTGCGCCCATACCATGTTTTTTAGGTACCATTCACACCCAAAGCTGCATTCACCCATTTGTTGTTACATCATGTGTTGTACTCTGCTCCCACTCAAGGCTGCATTCTCCTGTTCATTGCTACGTCATGGTTTTACTCAATAATCTCACCGGGGCAATCTGCACCCACCGCTCTTGTACCTCTCTCCCGAAAAACATAACTGCGTTCTTTTCAGGCTCACGTTTCTTTCCTCGGTGGTTACATTCCATAGGCCTACTTTTCTGTTCACTTCAGTGGAAAAAAATATATATATTATTTTGGTCTTCTTTAATCCTGGTTCGTATTTACGCAGACTGGTCTCCTTTTACTTCTGGTTCGCATTCACTCAGACTAGTCTCCTTTTACTTCTGGTTCGTATTCACTCAGATTGGTCTCCTGCCCCAGTTCATCAAACAGCTCCTCAGCGGAGGTCAGTGGGCCAATAGGAGTAAGTTTCCTGCTATGTTTTCACAAGTTGTTCATTTGTTTGTCACGATAAGAGACTTCGCTTAGCGAACTTGCAATGCAACAGGCTCTTGTTTTTCCTCCATCTCTGTTTCAATTTCATGTTTACGTTTTTGTGGTTCGCGGTGGTTAGTATTTTATGTATGCATGTGCTTCGGGTTACTAATGTCTATATTTCAACACCTGTTGGCAGTTATGTTTCTTAGGCCACCTTCTAGCCAATCCAATAATTCAAGACGCTGCATATCCCATCAGGTCCGGCTTACGATTTAATTACTTATAATCACCGCAACGTCATCCAGATCAGTCTCTCGGCTTTGGGGGCCCTATGACTGCTTCAGCCTCTGGCTTCGGGGGCCCTATGACTGATCCGGCCTTATGGCTGCGGAGGGAGGGAGGTCTGGAGCCAACACCCGGGGATAAGGAGACAAGCAGCAGTCAAACAGTTGCTTAAAAAGGTAAGGGAGATATGAAGATGTGTTGCTGTCCAAAAAGGACAATAAGGCAACTGATGGAGACATGGCAATTGTGGTTTGACAGATCTGGTTAGATTGCTGACAAATATCTGACCACCACTTATTAATCCTTGTACATTCCCACCAATGGTGAAAGAAAGTCCCCCTTTCCTCCATACACCTCCAGCACTTGTCCGAGACCTCAGGAGTAAAGTGAGCTGTTTTGACCGGTGTGAGGTACCATTGGGTTAAGAGCTTATAGTTATTTTCCTGGATACGTACGCATCGTGTGGCGCCTCAAGGAGTTTAGGGAGAGCAAGGTAGGGGATATCAATTTTGAGATCTTTTTCCCAAAACCAGATGACGACAGATTTTGATTGTACTGGGAAAGAGCAAAGCTTGTTATAAAGGAGGGAAATAAGTTTTTAAGGGATTAGGTTGGGAGATGAGTGATTCAAGCCAGACTATAGGGCGGCGGAGTTCACCCTTTTTAGCATGCTTAAGTGTAAAGGACCTGAAACAAGGAATTAAGGTGAGGTCACAAGGCTGGGGATTAAGAAGAGTGGTCAGAATTACTGTAGTAAGAGGCTTGCCTGCGTCATCTATGAGTGACGTGATCGGGAGGTTAGAAAGTTTTGTCCCACTGTGGGAAGAGCTTAGCAAAGAGGGATCGGAGGTTCCTAGAATATCACCTATTGTGAGTAGAGGGGAAGGGAATATTGCAATGGGATGGTTTAAGCCAGGTCCAGGTTGCTTGGGTGGCTTTTATAATTTGGTAGGCTGCTAGTTGGGTGGGGAGCAGGATTTTGTTGCCTAGCAAGAAGGCCCTGAAAGGTTTCCCTAGGATTTAATGCTCCAGGGAGACCCAGGATTTGTAGAGTGAGTTACGTAGCCATTCGACTACCATGGCCAATAGAATGGCTTTACTGTATAATTCAGGGTCTGGGAGGCCTATGCAGCCCTCAGAACAGGGCCGGGATTAGACGAGAGTAGGACAATCTGGCTTTGTTCCCACCCCATATAAAGGAGTTAAATTTCTGTCTAATTGAATTGTGGCATAATAGGAGGTGGGGACAAGGATGGGTAGGACTTGTGGCAGATAAGTTAAGCAAGGGAGAATCAGGGAGGTAAGGAGATTTTTACGGCCAAACCAAGATAGAGTTGGGACTGTTTTATTTAATTTATCAATTGCTTGAATAATGGACAATTTCAGGGGAATTTAATTCAAAGGGAAGAGGTCTAGAATTTGTGGGCTAATTTTCACTCCCAAGTATGTGATTGTAGGGGATGACCAGTTAAAAGGAGAGTTGGTCATTAATTTCCGTTTGACGTCATGAGGGATACCAGTGCAGATGATGAGGGATTTATTTGCATTCATTTTAAAGTTGGACAAAGGGCCAAATTGTAGTAGATGATTTTGGATGATTGGAAGGGAAGTACTGGGATTGGAGGTTAACATCAGAACGTCATTGGCAAAGGCCGCGATTTTGTGTTCTGTTCCATCAACAATAGGACCCTTAATAGAGGGATTGGCTCTTAAAGAAGCAACTAGGGGTTCCATTGTTAAAATGAAGAGGAGGGGGTTGAGGGGGCAACCCTGACGGGTACCATTAGCTATACCGAAGGCAGGGGAGAGGGTACCATTGACTATTACGTGCGCTGATGCATGAGTGTACATAGCGAAAACCGCTCGGACATAGAGGTCAGGGAGGCCAAACCGCAACAGAGTTATTCTAAGGAAATTCCAGTTGACTCTATCGAATGCTTTCTTAGCATCAGTGCTAACAAGCAATAGGGGAGAGGAGGTGCGGGTGGCATGACATAACAAGTTTAGCACTCTATACGTGTTGTCTCTGCCCTCTCTATTGTGAATAAAGCCCACCTGGTCACCATGCACTAAAAGGGGTAGGAGCTTAGAAAGGCGGTCGGCCAGCATTTTTGCCAATAATTTCAGGTCTATATTGAGCAAAGAAATAGGCCTGTAATTTGCACATTGACCATGGTCTTTTCCCTCCTTCGGTATAAGTGTAATGTGTGCAGTCACCATATCCCTAGATAGGGGGGTACCCGACAGGGAGAGGTTGCAAACCTCTAAAAGGAGGGGGAGTAGTTGTTTCTTGAAAGTTTTGAAATATAGGGCTGGGAGTCCGTCAGGGCCTGGAATTTTTCCCAGGGGTTAAATGATGCAGGCCTTGGGATAATTCTTCCGGAGTGAAGGGAGTCATTAACAAATCTTTCTGGGGGTCTGAGAGGGTAGGAAGTGTGAGAGAATCCAAGAAGTCTTTTACTAAGGAGGTGTGGGAGTTAGATGGGAGAGCTTGGGGAAGATTGTATAAGTTTTCGTAGAAATCTTTAAATTGTTTGGCAATGACCTAAGTAGAGAAAATAGTGTTACCGGTCGGGGATGTTAGTTGATGAAAATAATACCCGTTTTTTTAGCTTTAATTCTTTGCATTAGAAATTTGGAAGATTTGTCGCCATGAGCAAATAATTTATGTTAAGAGTTTAGATAGTATTTGGCTGAGCGTGTCTGTAGTAGTGCTTTCAATTCCACTCTAGCACTAGAAAGTACCTAAATGGGTCTCGTTAATGGAGGGTTTCAAGATTTTGAATCTTAGTCAAAAAAGAATGTATCTTCTCTTTTCTACATTTTTTTAGGTGGGAGCTGATACTTATAAACTGACCTCTAATGTAGGGTTTAAGGGCATCCCAAAGAGTTTGGGGTGATATGGAGGGGTGTTTGTTTAGAGATATATATTATTCTAATAGGGTGGTCACTTTTTCCACTATTTTAGGGTCTCCCAGGAGGGACTCGTTGAGGTGCCAATTAAACCCTTTGGGGGTAGGCAAAGGAGCAGAGACGGAAAGTGATATTGGGGCGTGGTCAGACATATGGATGGAACCTATATCAGCACTACGGCAGAGATGGAGTTGTATTTTAGAGATGAAAAGGTAGTCAATACGGTGGTCGGACTCATGAGTATGAGAGAAAAAAGTATAATCAAGTGTGTCAGGGTGCAGCGAGCGCCAGACGTAAACCAAGTTAAAGCTCCAGAGCTCCCTCCCCATGTTCCTCAGGGCACGTGAGGAGTGAGAAGATTTATAGGAAGAAGAGTCTAAACTAGGGTTTAGAGAAACATTAAAGTCGCCGCCAAGGATCACTATTCCCTCCTGGAAGGAGGTGACAAGTGGGGAAACATCAGCTAACCACTAGGCTTGTTTAACATTGGGGAAGTATAAGTTAACGAAGGTGTATACCTGTGGGCTGATGTGGCCCTTGACCATAATGTATCTCCCATCTGGATCTTGGAGATGGCTGGCATATTTAAAAGGTAGTTTCTTTTGAAATCCTATGCTCACTCCGCCCGATGCGGAAGAGGAGCCACCACAATGGTACCACTGAGGGTAATTTTGAGAATGAGAGATTAGGGTAGCAGTTAAACTTAAAATGTGTCTCCTGGAGGAAAACTACATTGGAGCCAGATTTTCGCAATAATGTGAATATTTGGCTCCGCTTTGAAGGCGACTTAAAGCCTTTCACATTGTATGAGATGATATGTAGATCAGCCATATCAGCTCACCAGGAATAGAAGCGGAAGGTGTGGTGTAGCCTTCCTCCAGAGAGATGCAGCAAGAAGGCAATTTGTAGTCTGGAAGGACAAAGACCCGGAAGCAATAGGAGGGAGGACTGCCATATTCCAAGATGCAGATGAGAGGGAACCTGTACCTAAAAGGCAAACAAAAACAAATAGGAACCAAATAAAGTTCAACAACGGTCAAAATTGAACATGAAGGAAGCATAGTTGAGGGCTCAAACTGGAGAGCCTAGGGGAGATAGTGGTCAAGCGACCTAAAACTATTAAGTCTGCAGGCACATTTAGCACATGGAGCAATAGTAATAAACAGTGGTGAGCATATCATTGTGGGTATTAAGAGAGCAAGAAGTAGAAAATTACTGAAGGGACAAGAGTAAAAGAGCTGTCAGAATATTATGGAGAAAGGGACATAAGATAAGGAGAGGGTGACAAGGGTAGAGACCAGGGTGAAGGTTAGACAGAGTAAGTGGGAGTATCCAGGTTGAAAATAGTTTGCGAAAGGAGGCTAGAGAGACCCGATATTACTATTCTTGTAAGAGTCTCTTAGGTTTGGATTGATGGGGCCTCTTCTTGGGTCTCTGGGACTTCAGAGTATGCTGGACCTCAAATGGAAGGATGGATGGGAGGTCCGGAAGGTCAGCCAGATCCCTGTAAAGGGCCCAGTGCTCGATTTCCAACGGCGGGATCTCTAGGTGCTCAAAGACTGGGTTCAGGTCGGAAAAGGCGGAGATGTTAAAACGCTTGCCCGCATGCTGAAAGGAAAGTCCAAATGGATAGGACCACCTATATGGGACCTTCTTGGTGCAGAGCCAGTCCGTGAGAGGCTTGAGTGCCCTCTGCTTTTTGAGGAGACATCTCTTTGGGT
This sequence comes from Bufotes viridis, assembly GCA_033119425.1. Taxonomy (NCBI): domain Eukaryota; kingdom Metazoa; phylum Chordata; class Amphibia; order Anura; family Bufonidae; genus Bufotes; species Bufotes viridis. The sequence continues at coordinate 237,701,308 of CM065590.1, forward strand.
CCGGGCTGCTTCTAGAATGGCCGCCTTAACTTGGAAATTCAAGAAACGGCAGATCACATCTCTAGGCGGATTGTCAGGTTTCGACTTAGGGTGCAATGCCCTGTGAGCCCTTTCAATTGTGATGTCCAGGGCAATAATCAGGCCCCAGCAGGCAGCTGCAGATTGTATGCACTGTGTGAAACAGCACACCTGGGGGTACCGACTCGGGGATCCCTCAGAAATGCAGATTGTTGCGCCATCCCCTATTTTCCTAGTCCTCTATGGCGTTATGGAGGTCATTGAGGTAGGTGCTACAGCGTACTAAGGGACTTTGTGGTTGCGGACTGATGATCCAGCATGGTTGCTTGGTGGGTCTCAAATTGTTCAACGCGGTCGCCAATCTCGGCGGAGTGCGGTTATTTCTGAGACCACCGGGTCCAGGGCTTTGCTAAGCGCTTGGTCCAGATAACGTCTGGTTAGAGGAAGCTCATTGGGTGGACCGGAGTCCTCTATATCGCTGTCTCCACCTGAGAGGTCGGAGGCGTGGGCCGTGGCTTTTGGAGCGTGAGCCAGAGCCATTTTTGATTCCCACGCGGCAATAGTGGCCGCGGCTTTTTGAGGAATTTCTCCATTTCCCCACTCGGGATCTGTGATTTGGTGGAATGGGGAAGCTCACCGGTCTTAGGATTACTGATTTTCACCATCGTCGCTCCTATAGGCTTAATATAGCTGGTGTCGAGGGCAGGAGTGTTCACAGAGCGAGCAACTGAGTGGCCATCACCGACGAGCGCAAGCGCCGCCCCCCTCCATCTGAAACTATTTTCCATGGCACACCTTTCAGAAGTTTTCTTTTGTTCATTTATATTTTACAGATTAGTATTTGCGGTTCATTTCAGCCTAATTTCATTAAGAAGCTTTACCCCATGTCTTTGTCTTTTTAGGTTATCGAGTCCCGGTTGATTACTAAACCCGTCAGGTTAAGCCCCAATCTTTTCCCCAGCCATTCTTAATTCATAAGGTTCGCATCCCAGCGGCTGCCTGGTCCCATTGGCCCCTGGCGGTTGCTTCGGTCCCATGGCTTCAGGGGTCCGACCAATGGTTTGTCTGTCCACCTGTGCAGCTATGCTTTTGGTTTTGTCGTGCGCTGTAAAGCGCAAAATGCTTTATATAAAAAAAAATAGATCAAATGAAAAAAATATCAAAATGTATTGATCCGCAAGGTGGACATAACACCTTGAGCTCTTGACCGAGAACCTTAATTATTGTGTGCAATCAGCAAAACAGGGACAGGCGTCTATGCAAAATATATAAATAATTTTTATTATACAATAATTTTAGAGCAATAACATCAATAAAAATATCTATGTAGGAAAAAAAATGTTGCAATACGAAAATCTGCCACTAGAACCAACACACCATAAATCTACCAACACTTTTTAGTTTCACAACCAAATATGAAAACTATGCAAAGATATAATTCACAAAATATGAAAACTATGCAAGAAATCCACACAATACGGGGATATTTGGCCTTATACCGGGCTAAGTAATTTATCAATACCACAGGCAACAAACAATATATACGTTACCAAATGATGAGCAGAGCCTTCAAGGGACAATCAGCTCTCAAGAGGGTTAAAGATTATGGCGGCTACAATCGCATAAATGAATCGCTTTGGTCTTTGACTTGTAGAAAACTGCCCCCTTGTCAGGGTCTTTCTCGCCTGTTCCCGGATTTGTGTAATCCTTTCTTGGGAATAACCGATGTGTGCTTGATACCACGATCGAATCTCCGGCGACAGGATTTCAAAGATGTTGAACTGTCTTTCAACGAAGGTGCAGGGATCGAGACTGACGTAGATCTTTTGGGACAATACCCTCTTATTCGTCAAGATGAATCCCGCGGTATCCTGCAGCATAATCCCGGATGAAGGGCTTGGTACAGCGATCGGCTCAGCATGGAGCTCCTTCCCCAAGATTAGGATGGCGTAAATAACGGCAACAATAGTCGATGCCATCTTTTGCCTGTAATATATTGTATGACAAATATAAGTATATAGGTCTTTTCAATATTCTGTTACCAATCCTGCAAGAAAAGTTCATACTGAAATTGGCATGGTTTCTTTTCTAAAACAGAGCAAGTTTTGGTACAGAACTGAGTCAAGAGATAGTTAGTTACAGAGGAAACACACATGAGGATAGGTTAATACACTCGTTTGTTTATACAATACCGATCCTGGGTTTCCGTCTTTAGCTGGAACCTTGATATCACTGCATCTCTCATCATCCGACTCCTTCTATTTCACAGAGTCGTGAGCTAGGATGACAAACACGTAACTGATTAATATGCACCCATTTTTCTACAAACTCATCCCCCTTAGGAATTTTGATCTTGTAGACCACAGGTGACAATTTGTCAGTGATGACATATGGTCCTTTCCAGGAAGGCAAAAATTTCCTTTCCTTCACCTGATCCCGGGCAAAGTTATACAGGCAGACCTGATCGGAAATTTGGTATTCCTTTTGAGTCGTCTTCAAATCATAGTAAGTTTTAGCGCCCACTGCTTCTTTCTCAATATTCCTCTGGGCAAATGCAAAAGCATGCTGAAGGTGCTTGCGTAGATTCTCCATATATTGATGAGCAGTTGAAGCATTTATCAAATTATAGTCCGTTGTCCGGTAGAGTAGATGCTGGGGTAACACCATCTTCCTGCCTGTAAGCATTTCGAAGGAACAAAGTTTGGTTGCCGCGCTTGCAGTGGCCCTGATGGCCATGAGAACCAAAGGCAACTTCACATCCCAGTCCTTACCGGATTCGTTGACAAACTTCTTTAGAACATTCACAATAGTCTGGTTGTAGCGTTCTACTCCACTACTAGAGGCTGGCCGATAAGCTATGTGTAGCTTCCTCTTTACCCCCAGTATCTCCCACATCTTCATCATCACCTCACTAGTGAAATGACTTCCACGATCGGACTCAATGCGTTGTGGAAGACCAAACCTGGAAAATATATGGTTAATGAGTAGAGAGGCACATACACTTGAGCTGCATGTTTTACAAGGCAAACATTCCACCCATTTTGTGAAGAGACAAGTCACGGTTAGCATGTATCTGTTGCCTTTTGATAAAGTTGTTACTGGTCCAATGAAGTCAATCTGGATGTCTGACCATGGCATGGACACCCTCCTTTTCATCAGTGGTGCCCGATGAGTGGGTGCTTGTGGAATTGAGGGCAGATTAGACATCCTTGACAATATGTGCGAACGTCCTGCAACATATGTGGCCAATAAGCGTAGTCCCGTAACAATTCGTACGTTAACTTTTCACCCCAGTGACCAGCTGTTGGGGCATCATGGGCATGTTGTAACATTAAACCCCGATATGTTGCTGGTACTACCCATTGTATGATACCATTCTTCGAGGTCCTTTTCAGCAACCTGTCCTGTAATGAGAATTGGGGCTTAGCCTTCATTAAAAAACCACAATTCTTCTTTGTTTGTAAAAGACACCAAAAACTGGATCCCCCTTTTGACTCGAGATGAGATCCTCACTAGGGGAATCTTGCTTCTATTGCGCTACATTGGCCTCAGCCCCCTTTTGGGCCTGTATTCTTGTCGTTGCATCCACTTGGACAGGTCCCATGAGGTCATCAACATCCAAGACTTCTCCATCAATCGCTGCTTGGTTGGCAAGGGAATCTGCTAAGTCATTCCCTTCCTTGTCTATACCTGGATATTTTGAATGACCTCTTACCTTTTCCAGTAAATGATAAGACTGTGGGTGGTGACCATCTCGTCGATCCTGCAAAACATTTTACCATGCTTAACTGACTTGCTGTTGCTCCTTACCATGTTATACATTTTCCATATGGGTACTCCACAAAGCTGTTGCGAATATATTCAGAATCCGTGATCATGACAAACTCCTTGAGATCATATTCAATAGCCATTTGTACGGCTTTGTACACAGCAGTAAGCTCTGCAGCTTGGCTACTTTTGGAACCAATCTTATATCCCACGGATATATCAGGGAATATATTGTTCCACACAATCCCGATACCTGCAACCAATGTGCGTTCAGTTCCTGAATCTTTATGGAAAGAACAGCCATCAACATATACACATGGTAATGATTTGCAGTACTCTTCATCGTAAGACTTATGGAGATTGTTCTTCTAGGAAATCATTTTCTGGTGGCTCACCTTTATGTTCTGCATTGGTACAATCGTCGAGTTCACCTAATCCTTGAACAACTGTATTCTTATACTTATTACTTTGTTTGTACCTGATCTCCAGTGGCCATCCTATTAAGGACATTGTCCAAGCAGTTATCCTGCTATTTGACAGATTTCCATCCTTGATTCTGTCACTTTGTAAATATTGCAGTGGTTGGTGTGCAGTTTCCACAATGATCTTTTCGCCTTGGATAAAACTCCTGAAATATTGCAAAGCCCACACTGTTGACAGCAATGCTTTTTCACAATCATTGAATTTTACCTCAACCGGTGATAAGGACTTGCTGGCATAGGCAATGATCTTATTCAGGTTGTCCTGTTTCTGGAAAAAGACGGCACTCATGCTTTTGTCGGTGAAGCCTGTTTCGATGAAGAAAGGTTTCCCACCTTCTGGGTAAGCATGGCATGGAGCCTGGGAAAGCCTGGTTATGAGCTCAATAACAGCTTGCTCGTGACGCTCACTCCATTCCCACTTTACTCCTTTCAGCAACTGCAAAAGAGGTTTTGCAATTTCGGCATAACTGTCTATGAACTTACGGGAATAGTTCATCATACCCAGGAAGGATCTCAACTCCTTGGGATTTGTAGGTGACTTTGTATTGATCACTTCCTCCACCTTCTTCTGTGGGTTGATTCCATTAGCAGTGATTTTGTTACCTAGGAAATTAACCTTGGTACGGCACCATTGAGCCTTCTGCAAAGAAAGTTTCACATCAGCTTTTTTTAGTTGGGTTAGTACATGCTTCAGTTCTGCAATGTGTTCCTCAAAAGTCGTGCTTTTGATCAGGATGTCATGCACATAGGATAAGGTACCTCGTTGAGTGGCATCAGGCATCGCCTTATACATAAATACAGCAAACTCATGGCCTGCAATAATGTACCCAAAAGGCAATCGCGTCAAGGTGTATTGTCGCTTTCCAAATGTGAAGGCCAGTTTATATTGATCCCTCTAGTTTATTTTAATCGTCCTATATCCTTGCGCACAGTCCAGAGCAGTAAACATTTTGGATCCTGTATTTGCGCCAAACTCTGATCAATATATGGCACGGGCCATCCGAACATATACACACATTTGTTTAACTGCCTTAAGTCCGAGCAAAGACGAAATTGACCATTGGGTTTGAGAATCCCAAGTATAGGATGATTGAACGAGCTGTGTACCGGACGGATGATACCCCTCTTCTCCAAGTTTTTGACAATTTCCATTAGTATTGTTTGACATAGACAGGGGGTGCATTGGAATCTGTCAAGATTCTTGCAACGTGTAGGTCAGTCTCCCCCACAGTCATAAGAATCCTTAGCAAATATGTCCTGGAATTCTGCGAAGAGCTCCTTTTGCCGTTGACGCTCCAATTCATTGGAGCATGCATCAGCTATAGTGAGTTGCTCTTCCACCCTTTCCTGAAATTATGGGAATATTTCAGGCTGACTTAACTCGTAAGCTTCTTCAAGCTCACTAGTTAAATCGATTTGATTATTGCGTACCTTCTCCTTTCTTTGTTGGCATGACTCGTACTCCTTCTCCTCAATCTCATGAAAGAGGATATTGAATAACCCCTCAGGTGTGGAGGAAAAATGTTGTTCCACTACCTGTTCTTCTGTTAGGTATTCATCAGGAATAAGTCCAATGACATTATTTTGGAATCCAAAAGTATAATACTCCGCATCCATAGCCAGACCAATTATGGTGTCTTTTTGTAAAGATATACTATGGGGAGCCATGTTATAAACCACCATATGCAATGGATCCTGATGGATATTTATCATGGGAATAGGTTTTACCTTCATGCCAAGTTGCTATATCCGGTTGGACAAACAGATCAAAGCATCTGCATTCTTCAGTTTTTGTCCCCTTTCTGCTTGAATGGGAAGAAGAAATGGTTTGCACCCTACAGGGGTTTTAACCTCATTAGCAACCATGATACTCACGGCATAGGGCACTTGTTGTCCCCATCTCAAGGCCTGTTCTTCATCCTGGAACCCCTCTGGGTCTCCTGGCAATCTGGACCATAGAGTATTATTGACCAGATCAATCTGAACAGCAAATCGGTGTAAATGGTCATTGCCTAAATACATCTGGTACCTTGGTTCATTCAGCACGCGGAATAAATGCTCTGTAGTCTTATCTCCTATGAAAATAGACAATAGACATCTTGCAACCACATTATGACTCTGTGAGTCTCCATCCAGATCATGAATCCATTGGTCCTGTGGAGAGGACACTTTTATCACCTTTGGGTTAACAACCTGTTTCAAGAGGCTTAGGCTTATGTAGCTGGCTTCATATTTCATCGGCCTATATTGTTCACCTGTGTGGGAATCAATAAATTATCACTGACCTTTTCAATCCGTACCAAGGCTTGAGTAAGCTTGGTCAGGTCTGCGACTTCGTAACTTCCCCCTTTAAGAGAAATAGTTAACGCATCCCCATCCAAGGTTACCTTTTCAACTCTGTCCTTCTGGATGGTGATGGTATGAGCAGCACCGTTAACCGCTTCCTCGGGCTTGCCATTTTTCAGGATCATGACATCCGGCATTTGATTGTTACTGAAACGAACTTCAACAGAATTAAGCCTTTCCTCAATCACATGACAACTACGTTGGGGTTGTGCATTGTAAGAGTACTCATAGGCAATAGGTGCTTTCACCTGGGTCCACACGACTTCATTGATGAAGTCCACTATGGAACTTAATCTTTTCAGGAGGTTGATTCCTATGATCAGCCGATCATAGGGGAGGTCCACAATCAGTGTGGGATGTCTAATTGTCTTGCCAATTCTGAATGTTAACCATGATGTACCTCTTACCTGCAAAGTGTCTCCACCTACACTTAATATAGAGCCATCAAACGATTTCAATCTCAGCCTTTTTGCTGTCAAGTCCAGAACCTGTTGGAAATAACTGTATGACAAGATGGTCACTTGTGGTCCTGTATCAATGAAACCTCTGATTGGCCTGATAAGTTCATCCTGTTGATAAGAATCAACAAAATATCGACCTTCAACCTGAAATAAATCACATAAGAAGTTAGGATGTTCATTTATATGACTCTTCCTGAGGATTTTACTTTTCTGCAGTGTTGTGACTTCTGAAGAAGTTTTCTCATTCCTGGTGCTCGCGGCAGAAGCCCCCACCCTTAGGGAAAACTGGATTATATCGCAGTTTACAGAAGGCTCACATAGAGAGGCTGAAACAATGGGATCACTCACTGGAGTAGACACATTATTACAGGGATCAACATGATTAGACTGCAAAATAGACAACATGTTAGACACCTCCTCCCTGGCCACAATTTTAGGGTCGGGAGCGCTGCAAGTCAAAAGGGGGTTAGTAATCACATTAGATTCTCCCTCAACTGTTTCAGTAACCTTGCAGTGTGCTGGGCTCTGGCCCTGCCCTGCCTCTATTATGGGGCTGAGCTGGGACCTGGAGTTGCCCCTCAAAAAGACTCAGGCTTTTTCCCTGTGGATACCTGTGACAACTTACTTACAATGTCACTTAGCTTGGCCACTTGATCTGCCAACTGATCAAACTGACTGTTTGATTTGCGCACAGTTTGGTCCTTTGGTGCGACCTGGTTATTGATGGGTGACCTACTCCTAGGTGAAGTAGAGGGTTCAGTCCTGTTTTCCTTCTGTTGTCTGGACCTGTTATTCCAGCGCCTGTATCCCTGGGGACCCCTATTATAATGTTGGAGACGGTAGTTAGACCTTCCAGCACTGGAATTATCCCCCTCTGGGCCATTGGGGCTCTGAGGTTTTGATTGTTTGGGTCCTACCTGTTGGCGCTGGGTTTAATGGACAGATCCTGTAGACTGAGTGTACTTACGTGGCTGCGTTTCAAACCCCAAGCCAGGGTTTACCTTAGCTTCTGCTATACTTTGTTCTGGGGACTTTTTGTATCTCCTCTCTCCTGTAGAATGACATTCACTAATATTATACAGTGAGGTGGCAGCCGTCACAAACCTGTCCAAGGGAGCTTTGAGATCAAGGTCTCTAGCTAGGCTAAGTTTGATTTGGGTTGGCATTGCATCATAAAACAGTTGTTTGAACTCCTCAGACTCCCAGTTTGGGGACCTATACGCCAATCCATAGGCGTTTTTAAGGATAGAGAGGAATTCACGGGGACTTTAATTGGTTCTACATATAATCCCATAAATGTCACGTTTTGCAGCAGTAACAGTTCGGTATAGTCTGAATTCCAGTTTAACCTCATGCAAGACCTTTTGCCAATTCTGTATTCCTCTGTCCCTAAAGGAGGTAAAGTAATGACTAAACTTATCATCAAATGCCCATGGAAGGAATCTGATCCTGTCAGCATCAGAGAATAACTTCAAAGAATCCATAATGGATTCATACAGCTCAAAGTGGCTCTCTATTTGAGAAGAACCCTTTTTAGAGAACTTGGACACGGTGGCATTTAAAAACTTAATGATGCTTGAGGAGCTTTGATCCTTTTCTGAACACTGGGGATTTTTCTTCCTAGAGACCACATCAGCATATGATGGTCGCCTGGGATCCTGGTCCCCCTTGTGGGAAAACTCATGGGAAATAAGTCATACACTTTCCCACATCACTGTCAAAATCACACACACTGCGATCACTTCCATCAGACGCACTTGGCACAGGTGATTTAACCCTAACATCTGTCTCCAGGGGAATACGTGGAAATACACTTCTAGGGGCTTCCGGGTTGCTGGCGCCCAGTAAGGCAGTTACAGCTTGAAACACCTGACTAAATTGGGTTAATGCCTCCTATGTAATCATGCCATCACTTTCGGGCGGCTTAGGGCCTTGGAAGGAATCTGCTTTAAGAGCATGTAATGACATATCTGGATGCTGGGGCGTAAGAAATGGAGGATCTGGAATTCCCTCAGTATCACACGGATCACTTTCAGCATCGACTACAGTAACATAGTAACATAGTAACATAGTATATAAGGCCGAAAAAAGACTTTTGTCCATCCAGTTCGACCTGTTTCCTGCAAGTTGATCCAGAGGAAGGCAAAAAACCCCTGTGAGGTAGAGCCAATTTTCCCCACTTAAGGGGAAAAAATTCCTTCCCGACTCCAATCAGGCAGTCAGAATAACTCCCTGGATCAACGACCCATCTTTAGTAGCTATAGCCTGAAATATTATTACGCTCCAGAAATACATCCAGGCCCCTCTTGAATTCCTTTATTGTACTCACCATCACCACCTCCTCAGGCAGAGAGTTCCATAGTCTCACTGCTCTTACCGTGAAGAACCCTTTTCTATGTTTGTGTACAAACCTTCTTTCCTCCAGACGCAGAGGATGTCCCCTCGTCACAGTCACAGTCCTGGGGATAAATAGATGATGGGAGGTATGGCTTGATTCGCCTGTCTGAAGAAGTTTGGAATAATAGAGGTGCAACTCCTCTATGTCACTTTTTACCTTTTGATAGGCAGCATGCCTGTGATCGAGTCAGTACTCTAAGTCCCCGATCGCTGCCTCTGCAGATTTTAATTTTTTCTCTAACTGGGATACATTGATCTACGTTTTCATTATATATGCATGTCTACTCTCTGAGAGAGTACTGACCTCTATTAATGCAAACAAAACAGGTGGTAACACGCATAATAGGTGTTGGTCTTTCTTGGTATCATCTTGTACCATATCAAAATATGTTAGATATTTTCTAACTGTACCATGTGGTGTCCACACATCTTTACATTCTTCCTTGGCTCTTGCGTGCATCTCACTGATCCATGTAGACATATCTTTATTCAATTTAAGCCGTGAATGTAAATATTCAACAATGTTATGGATAAACTGCTCCGGGCTAGATGGGCTATCTGCTGTAGCATGGCCACTGCCCGTGTCACTGTCTGCAGTACTCATTTTCTGATCAATAACCAAATCACAGATATCAACAACAATCTGGCTAGCCTAAAAATTGTGGAACCTTTTACTATTTGCACAAGCAATTAAAGAGTTAACTCGATCTCGGTGGAACCTCCATTATGATGTGCGTTATAAAGCGCAAAATGGTTTTTCATGATCCATATCACAACATATTCCTGGTCCTCCATTCCGCTTTGGGGCATTATCCGCAATATTTAGCATAATGTCTCCGGCCTTGTTATCCACAAGATGGGTTGTAGGTCTCCTTCTGGTCTTGCCTCATACACCCCGAATTTTCGCTCAAGATCCCTGACGCCTTGCAGTTGGCTTGGGGATTCGTTTTTCACATGCCATTAGAGTTCCTTTTCCACCCTACTTGGCTTGGTTTTTGCCCACTTATAGGCCTACTCACGATCATGGCTTAGGGCACACAACAAGCCATTTAGTCAGGTTAGCTAAGACACGCCTAGCTGGGTTAGGTTGTTCCTGTTGTTTCTCTCCATAGGGTTCTTCGGATATCTCTTGGCCTTAGCCATGACCACAAGTTGGTAAGGCTGATTAGTCAGCCTGCATTTGTGAGAGGGGCGGAGGCTCTTCATATACGAGCCACTGCCACACTCACGGGCGTGTGTTCTCAGGTGCCCCACCCTCCCTCCCTTATCTTCTCATTTCCACAGGGTATGCCCACTTATAGGCCTACCCACGATCATGGCTCTGGGCACACAACAAGCCATTTAGTCAGGTTAGCTAAGACACGCCTAGCTGGGTTAGGTTGTTCCAGTTGTTTCTCTCCATAGGGTTCTTCGGATATCTCTTGGCCGTAGCCATGACCACAAATAGTAAATATTGCAGCCAGATACAACTATAGTCCTTAAAAGGACTTTTGGGTCTCTAACAATTCCACGCAATTTAGCACAGGTTGGTCTAATAAATATATTGCTGACAGATACAACAATAGTCCCTAAAAAGACTTTTGGGTCTCTAACAAGTTTTTTTCCCTAAAATATTACAACTTCACTCCCTACAGTATCTGTCCCTTCTGCAGCACAGCTCTCCCTGACTAACACTGAGCCAAACACGTGTGATATATAGCACCCGATGACAGGTTCCGGCCAGCCAATCACTGTAATGCCAGTAACCAACATGGCTACAGCATTACAGTGAGTGCCAGTACCTCCCCCCACGTTTATTGGCTGCGTAGCACTATATTCTGGATTTTCGCAAATTCTCGAAGTGCCGATATTCGCAATAAAAGTTCACAATTAGAATATTTGCGGTCAACACTAGTATTCATATCTGCGTATTTAAAATAGCAATCCAGCCAGTACCAAAGCCCAATTCGGATTGCTATTTTAAATTGTTTTTAAATACTCAGATATTAATATAATAGGAATTCACCAAAGTCTTGCACGACTTCAGGCGAAACAAACTTTGGCTCCATGGAGCCAATACATTTTAATGCTGTATGGAAACAACATTAAAATTGAAGTATTTGAACGAATCAACTTTGAATCTACGATTTGAAGGTCGATTTGCTCAAGCCTAATTCACACCATTGATTTCAAGCTGGGCAAATAGACTAAGGGCGTGGACACATGGTCAGGTTTCAGCATTTCAAGATCTTGAAAGGAGAGAAAGTATAAAGGACAGACACGGCTTCTTAAACTGCATGCAGAAACCTGAACGCTTGGTTGTACCCTAATGCGCCACAGCAGAGTAAGTATAAGTAACAATACAGACAATTTAAGCCCTAATTTATCCTCAAACACCAATAGATGAGAAGGGGGAATAGTTTTCAAGTCATGAAAGGAGTTAAATGATTTTGTTTGCATTTAGAAACCAGGTCAGAAAATAAAATGGGTCACCTGATGACCATTTATAAGAGAAAGTGACACATATTATTCAGTAGAGTGGTATCGTGGTCCACGAAAAAGTAGCCTGCCTCCAGTATCTCCAAATCAAACTGGCTAATAATAAATGTCTTAGTTATCCATAGCAACCACTCAGAACTTAGCTTTCAGTTCCTACAGGGCTCTGAAAAAAATGAAAGCTGACAGATTTACTATTAGGCTATGTCTACACGACTACATTTGTCGGGGGACAATTTGTCGCACCAAAGTCCCGCGACAATTTTTATAATAATAGTCTATAGCAAAAAATCCATTCGAAATGGATTTTTCTGCGACTGTCGCGTCGCAGTTGCAGCATGTCGCAGTGCGACACCATAGACTATCATTATAAAAATTGTCGCGCGACATTGGTGCGACAAATGTTGCAGTGTAGTTGTACCCTCTGTGTCGCGCAACTTATTTTGTCGTGTAGACCTAGCCTTAGGCAGTTTGATTTTTGTGGGCCGCCCTTGTAGTTAACTTCTTTGATGGAGCTGTGTATGTATTTTTATTAGTACTATTTTGGAGTATGTACACGTTTTTGATCATTTTTATTCAATTTTTTTTTTTAGTGTATAGTGATACTGTATAACACTGCTATCTAGGCAACAGTAGGAGTGTTATTCGGACACCACACTGTATCAAGCCATCAACACCATTAAAGGAGATAATATGTACAATCACAAAACATTAGTAAGTTCCTTGTATTTTTCTACATGATAAGGCTACATGCACACGATAGTTGTTTTTCTCGGCTTCCGTTTCAGTTTTTTTTGCGAAGAGGATAGGAAACCATTTGTTTCAATGGGTCAGCAAAAAAATGCTGACAGTTCATCCGTTTGTGTTCCGCGTACGTTGTCCGTGTTTGCCTTCAGCACAAAAAGTAGTGCATGTCCTACTTTTTTCTCATTTGCAGAAGAGGATAGGCATTTATTATTTGGGATCTGTGAAAACAAAGGAACCATTGCTCATGTGATATGTACAGTAGCTATGTCTTTATTATCACTGAAAAACACAGTGAATAGATTGACAACCAGGATATGACAACAAATTTATCTAAAAAGAATACTTGAAGTCTCCTCTGATTAGAATACAGAAGCATTGTGTTGTTAAGCGGTCAGGGAATGTCTAGGAATCAAAGTTCAATTCCATTTTAACAATTCACTGCATTATCATATCAAAATGGAGGGATAATGATGGAAGCCTGACATGACCAGGGTAATGCATATCATGATTTACTACCGATCCATTGCCAGGTAACATTTCCATCAACAATTTCAAAAATATGCGCATTATCTTTTAGTATAAGTGATTTATGAAACCTCGTATTTGGAAGAACGGATGTTAGGGCACATAGATAAATATATCTTTTGCAATTATCACAAAGGATATCTGACATTGTAGTTAGGTAATCACAAACACATAAGGTCAAAACACAAATATATCACCAGCACAGCACTTAGCCTTTGGGTGAACAAAAATTATGTCCACTATTAAAGGAATGACAAAAGCAACCGTTAGCACTAATGTAGCAGGCATAATGCAGGAGCAAATTGAGCAATCATAATAAATAACCAGTAGATTGCTTTTAACTTGACAGACATAATTCATATTTTCTCTTAAGTTCATACTCATTTCCTGGTCTTTGACAATAATGGGAGCATTTTCACATTGATTAATTAATCGATATGCTTTATATATTACATTCTGTGTTTGAACAATAATATTTGTACAGGCAATTGTCAGATAACATATAGTCATGTTGTCTGGTTGGATCAATAGATAATGTAGCATTTTAGTGTTTAAATGAAATATTTTATTAGAAATATGTTTGTATGCTACTTAACCCCTTAATGCTATATGACGAATATGTTCGTCATGGAGTACTGCTACTTAGTGCTCCATGACGAATATATTTGTCATGGCACTAAACTGTCACCATGTCTATATTCATGGTGACAGTGCTGAGAATGTGGCTGTTATATGCTGCTGGCAGTAGCCACCTGTGGCACCTGTAGGGTTGAAGGGGTTCTCCAGACTTTTAATATTGATGACATATCCTCAGGATAGGTCATCAATATCAAAATGGCGGGGCTCTGACACCCGGCACTTCTGTATGAAGGGAAGGTGCACGCAGTGTGTGCATGCCTTCTCCCTTCTTTCTTCCTGTTTGCTGCTGCAATGTCGATGGTGAGCAGGAAGAGAGAAAGCAGACAGCAAGTGTGCACTTCACAGGCCTTCCCTTCATACAGCTTATTGGCAGAGGTGCCGGGTGTCGGAACCCGCCGATCTGATATTGATAGCTTATCCTGAGGATAGGTCATTAATATTAAAAGCCTGGAGAAGCCCTTTAACAGAAGGAGGTGGCTCCTTCTCTCCCCCATCAGGCTGCCAATCTGTGATGCCAGTTGCTCGATGGTTAGCATGCCAACATTAATCATTACAAAGACATCAAGGCTTGCCATGTATCTGAGCCTGACAGACCCTGAGGGTCTGATCATGCTTAGTGTCAGTGTAAAACTGACAGTACAGTGCATTGCAATACATGACTATTGCAATGCACTGTACAGCCACCAGGCCGACTGGATCCTCAAGGATCCTCCAAGTGGGACTTGATTAAAAAAAAAGTGTAAAAAAATTAAAAAAAAGTAAAAAATTCAATAAAAGCTAAAAGAAAAAGAAAATTTTTAATAAAAATAAAATAAATTGCCTCTTCCCATTGCCGCTCATTTATAATTGATGAAAAAATAAAAAAATTAAATAAACTACACATAATTGATATCACTGCATCTTTAATGACCTGATCTATAAAAATATTGTTTTACTAATCCTGGATGGTGAACACTGTAAAAAATAATATTAAAAAACAATGACTGAATTGCTGTTTTTGTCACCTCACCTCTAAAAAAAAAAAAAAGATCAAAAATGATCAAAAAGTTATACGTACACTAAATTGATTCCAATAAAAGCTATAGCACATCCTGCAAAAAACAAGCCCTCTCACAGCTATATTGGTGAAAAATTAAAAATATTATGGATGTTAGTACATGGAGATTCAATATATTTATTTTTAATACAAAAGTAATTTTATGTTGAAAAGGTAGCAAAACATAAAAATATATATAAATTTAGTATTGCCATAACCGTATCAAACCACAGAATAAAATTATCATATCATATATAGAGATGTCGCGAACATAAAATTTTCCAGTCGCGAACGCGAACTTCCACAAATGTTCGCGAACGGGCGAACCGGGTGAACCGCCATAGACTTCAATAAGCAGGCGAATTTTAAAACCCACAGGGACTCTTTCTGGCCACAATAGTGATGGAAAAGTTGTTTCAAGAGGACTAACACCTGTACTGTGGCATGCCAGAGGGGAATCCATGGCAAAACTCCCATGGAAAATTACGTAGTTGACGCAGAGTCGGGTTTTAATCCATAAAGGGCATAAATCACCTAACGTTCCTAAATTGTTTGGAATAACGTGCTTTAAAACATCCAGTGTGTGTATACGATCAGGTAGAATGTTGTATCGATCAGGTAGTGTAAGGGTCACGCCCGTTTCACAGTGACAGACCAAACTCTGACAGACCAAACTCCCCGTTTTAACGCACCGCAAACAACCACAAACAGTCCATTTGCACAATCGCAAACTCCCCATTTACACAAGGTTGGATACCAAGCTAGCCATGTCCCATTCCTTGTCATCACTGACGTCATTGAAGGTCTCTTCCTCCACCCAGCCACGTACAACACCAAGGGTCCCCGAAAGGTGACAACAAGCCCCCTGGGATGCCTGCTGTGGTTGGTCTTCCACCTCCTCAAAGCCACCTTCCTCCTCTGACTCCTCTTCTTCAGACTCCTCTCTCTGCGTTTCCGCAGGTCCAGCAATTGACGACGACAAGGCTATTTCAGGTGGTGATAGTGACCATAACTCTTCCTCTTCATGCTCATCTACGGCCTGATCCAGCACTCTTTGCAGGGCACGCTCGAGAAAAAACGCATATGGGATGAGGTCGATGATGTTGCCTTGGGTTTGACTGACCAGGTTTGTCACCTCTGCAAAAGGCCTACAGCCTACAGCCATTGTGTATGAGCGTTCAGTAATGCGGCCAAAAAATACCCAGCTTTGCAGAGCCTGTCCTCTTTTTTTTTTTTTTTTATTAAAAAAAATCTGTTCTTACCAGTTTAATCTCTGTTTTGTCCCCTATCAGGCTCCGGTGTATGGAATAGATTTTAGGAACCGGGAGATGGAAAAAGATGGTTGGTCGGTCCTCTTCCTTCCAATTGGGGGCACTGCGCGTGCGCTGTGCAATGTACTATGCCACCCTATATGAGTGGTGTGTTAAGTAGTACTATCCCTATCAGTATAATCTGTGTTACGTCCCCTATTAGGGACGTGTATCGAATAGATTTTAGGAACCGCGAGATGGAAAAAGATGATTGGTCGGTCCTCTTACTTCCATTTTGGGGCACTGCGCATACTGTGCCACCACTACAAATAGTGTGAACTACTATTCTTACCATTTTAATCTTTGTTAAGTCCCCTATCAGGGAACGTGTATTGAATTGAATCCTTGCATGGGGAGATAGAGAAAAAAGCTTCCGGATCCGTCTACAAATGCTTTTCAATGCTGCCTGCCGTATCCTCACAATGCAAGTGTGAAAGTACCCTTATAGAGATCGCCTTGACCTTTGGCAGACGGGCTCAAATAATTTTGTACAAGAATTCTATAATTATGGCATTATTGTACTTTAGTTGTGTTTGCAGAGTGCTGTTGCATTGTTTTTTTTTCTATGTGTTTCTAGCCATAGCAGCATGCTCCTGCACATTGGGATGTTCTGACTACCCCCCCCCCTTTTTTTTTTTTGCAGTTGTACTGGACACCTTTTCTGTAATGTGGGGACTTTTAGTTTAGCTCCTAGGAATTTGTTCCACATGATGACAATGACCAATTGTCATTATTACAATTTCTCAGATGGTAATTGGTAAGTGTATATGGACATTTAATCGGGACCAATACAGCCTTTGTGCTTAACGGGAACTTGTCGAGTTGAACATATGTCTGAGATGAAGGCAGCAGGTTATAGAGCAGAAGGAGCTGGGCAGAGTGATATAAAGTTTTATGGGAAAGGATTCAGTAAAATTTGTAATTTATCCATTTAAATTCCTGCTCATTCTGACCTTTTAAGTCAAGGAGGTGGTCCTATCAGTGACTGACAGCCTTCACTCTATGACTGTGTATACAGAGATAGCTGTCAATCACTGATAGGACCGCCTCCTTGTCTTCAAAGCCCAGAATGAGCAGGAATTTAAATGAATAAAATACAAGTTATACTGAATCTTTTCCAACAAACCTATATATCACTCTGCTCAGTTCTTCCTGCTCTATAACATGCTGTCTGCAGCTTACATTAAATTTATATTGTGACAGATTCCTTTTAAAGCATTATCAGGAATAGTAGATGTGGTTAAGTGGGCAAACTTTGCTCGTGTGTTTTGGGAAAGAAATATTTCGCTTTTTCAGAACTACTCATAAGAAACAGCTTCCATAACATGTATAATAATAGCCATTCATATTTCATAATCATGTAGTCCATACAGAGGAACTGATTTACTGGGGAAGATTTACTAATGCTGTCTAATATTTACACCACGTAAACGTACATGAGACAGCGTAAAACTAGATTTATCACTGTGGTTAATGATGGATAATAAATCTGGTGGCCCTTTCGACTGTCTAGTCTAAGTTTAAACAACCTATTAGTTGGCTTACTTCATGCCTTAATCACGCACCAAACTTTTGGCGCATTTGTTGGGGAACAGTCACAATTTCAGCATTGCCCCTGTCTCTCTAAGCTACACACCTTGTTGGAAAGACAGAAAAGGTATCTGAAACACTTAATAGATGTGGTGTAAAGCATGGATGCAAGGTGTTGGTGCAAATTACACCAGAATTCTGGGATATTTTGATTAGTAAATCTTCCCTTACTGTATAGATGCCTAAAGCGACCTTCTGGTTCAAGAAAAAAGTTCACATTAACTGGGAAATGAAATGAGTACTTACATGTTGCCCTCCTTTTCATCTTTTTAGTTGCAGATCTGTGATTTCTCAGACTCCTCTCCCGCCATAAATGCTTCTCAGACTATTTGATGCACACTGTGCATCAGTAGCCCAATACACTTCCTACTTATCCAGCCCTAACCAATCCAAGGGCAGCAGAAAGAGTCTTTGGCTACCAAATTCACAGTGTGCATCGGTTGTCTGAGAGGCAATGCAGGCATCTTGGATGGCAAAAGAAGAGACTGGGAATTAATGGATCTGCAGGTTAAAAAACTGAAAAAGAAGGTCACAATGTACCATATTTTTCGCCCTATAAGACACACCGGCTCATAAGACGCACCAAGTTTTTTGAGGAGGAAATAAGAAAAAAAATATTTTGAAACAAAATGTAACATCTAATTGTGAGAGGTACATACCTTATAGGAATAAAAGGCTAAGAAACCAATGTGGATAAATAGAACCGTAAAGAAAGCAATAAATGACAAAAAGAAAGCATATAAATCACTAGAACAGGAGGGGAGCCAGGAAGCACTGATAAACTATAAGGAAAAAAACTAATAATAATTGCTAAACTAAAGACCGCGAGATTAATTGCCAAAGAGAGTAAAACTAACCCTAAAATGTTCTTCAATTATATAAATGGTAAAAAAATATAAATCTGAAGGCGTCGGCCCTCTACATAGCAATGAGGGGGGTGTTGCAGAGAGCGACGAGGATAAAGCAAAACTATTAAATATTTTTTTATCCACTATATTCACTGAGGAAAATAAACTGTCAGATGAAATACAGATTGTAAAAATAAATCCCCCATTAAAAGTGCCTTGTCTGACCCAGGAAGAAGTACAACAGTGACTTAAAAAGATTGAAATAGACAAATCACCAGGACTGGATGGCAAACACCCCCGTATCCTGAGGGAATTAAGTGATGTCATAGCCAGACCTTTATTTCTGATATTTAGGGACTCTATACTGACAGGGGATGTTCCACAGGATTGACGCATAGCAAATGTGGTGCCAATATTCAAGAAGGGTCCAAAAACAGAGCACGGAAACTATAGGCCGGTAAGTTTAACATGTGTTTTTGGTAAACTGCTTGAAGGGTTTCTCAGAGATGCTATCTTGGAGTATCTCAATGAAAATAAGCAAATAATGCCATATCAGCATGGCTTCATGTGGGATCGGTCATGCCAAACAAATTTAATCAGTTTCTATGAGGAGGTAGGTTCTAGACTTGATAGTGGTGAATCAATGGATGTCGTATATCTGGACTTCTCCAAAGCATTTGACACTGTACCTCATAAAAGGTTGGTATATAAAATGAGGATGCTCGGACTGGGAGAAAATGTCTGTAAGTTGGTAAGTAACTGGCTGAGTGACAGAAAACAGAGGGTGGTTATTAATGGTACACACTCAGATTGGGTCACTGTCACTAGTGGGGTACCTCAGGGGTCAGTATTGGGCCCTATTCTCTTCAATTTATTTATTAATGATCTTGTAGAAGGCTTGCACAGTAAAATATCAATTTTCGCAGATGACACTAAACTGTGTAAAGTAATTAACACTGAAGAGGAAAGCTTTCTCCTACAGAGGGATCTGAATAGATTGGAGGCTTGGGCAGAGAAATGGCAGATGAGGTTTAACACTGAAAAAGGTAAAGTTATGCACATGGGAAGGAATAATGCAAGTCACCCATACATATTAAATGGTAAAACACTCAGCAACACTGACATGAAATAGGATCTAGGAATTTTGATAAACAGCAAACTAAGCTGTAAAAACCAGTGTCAGGCAGCTACTGCCAAGGCCAATAAAATATTGGGTTGCATCAAAAGGGGCATAGATGCCCGTGATGAGAACATAGTCCTACCACTTTACAAATCTCTAGTCGAACCACACATGGAGTACTGTGTACAGTTCTGGGCTCCTGTGAACAAGGCAGACATAGAAGAACTGGAGAGGGTTCAGAGGAGGGCAACTAAAGTAATAACTGGAATGGGGCAACTACAGTACCCTGAAAGGTTATCAAAATTAGGGTTATTCACTTTAGAAAAAAGACGACTGAGGGGAGATCTAATAACTATGTATAAATATATCAGGGGTCAGTACATAGATCACTCCCATCATCTATTTATCCCCAGGACTGTGACTGTGACGAGGGGACATCCTCTGCGTCTGGAGGAAAGAAGGTTTGTTCACAAACATAGAAAAGGATTCTTCACGGTAAGAGCAGTGAGACTATGGAACTCTCTGCCTGAGTAGGTGGTGATGGTGAGTACAATAAAGGATTTCAAGAGGGGACTGGATGTATTTTTGGAGTGTAATAATATTACAGGCTATAGCTACTAGAGATGGGTCGTTGATCTAGGGAGTTATTCTGATTGCCTGATTGGAGTCGTTAAGAAATTTTTTCCCCTTAAGTGAGGAAAATTGGCTTCTGCCTCACAGTTTTTTTTTTGCCTTCCTCTGGATCAACTTGTAGGAAACAGGCCGAACTAGATGGACAAATGTCTTTTTTCGGTCTTATATACTATGTTACTAGGTAAAAGGTGCGCCTTTTGGTGGGTTTTGAACTAATGGTGGCTGACACTGTTATGGGGGTCTGTGGCTGACACAGTTACGGGGTCATCTGTGGATGGCACTGTTATTTGGATTTGTGTATGATGCTGTTATGGGGGCATCTGTGGATGGCATGACACTGCTATGGGGGGGTATCTGTGGATGGCCCATAAATAGCATCTTATGCTATGTGTCATCCACAGATCCCCCCCCCTCTCATAATAGTGTCCCTGTAAAGTATGAGTGACCCCCAATACAGGGGATGGGGGTCGGCTTCTAGTTTTGTAATGGCAGCGGGGCCCTCTGCAGTCACTGTATTCTATTGCAGCGGGCCACTCTCACTGTAGTAATCCTATCGAAGTGTAGGCATTGGTTAACAATAGAATTAATCTTCAATCCAGCAGCCTGTACTACTTACTAACTTCCGTAGCAGGCAGGAGGCCCGGTGGGCAGCTGAAGCGTAACTTACTCCGTCACGTGCCCGTGCCACCTGTTTAATTCATAAAGTAGGAGGAGCAGGCGCGTGAGTCGGCGGCATGTGGTCGGCGATGTATCAGTATAAACCGCAACATTCGCCCCATAAGACACACTGCTATTTCCCCACACACTTTTTTTTTGGGGGGAGTGCGTCTTATAGGGCAAAAAATAAAAAAATATGGTAAGTGTTCTGTTTGCTCCCGAGTTAATGTGAATTTTTTTTTTCTTGAAGCGGATTGACGCTTTGAAACAAATCGCTGTGCAGTTTTAATAACTGCAGTCTGTGAAATGTGAAAAATAGAATTATGCAGCTGTTTAATATCACATAGGACAGTCTTAAGCCCTGACACAGCTATACATGTGTCAAAAATGGCATCCCAGTGCAGCAGTCATGCTTATTAGCTAGGCATTCTTCCAGAGTTGCAGATTTACTTGTACATGTCACAATTCTGATTTTAGGGAGTCAGGATGGTTTTCTGCTAATGACAGGTTACTTTTCTTACAGAACGATACATCAATGAAACGTAATAAATCAGCAAATAGAAAAAAAAATCTTTTGATATTTTGTTTCAATCAGTGGTAATTCTGTAATTTAACCAAAATCTTTAACATGGACTGCAATTTGGTATTTTATCCCGCTCTCCATGTTTCTAACTTGTGAAGCTTAACATTAGGTGACATTATATCATGTGTAATGAATAAAACTGATGGCATTAAAATGGAAAATATAAAAATAGAATATATAGGAGAAGAGTGAAAATATATGCTATATCCAAAAAGGAGAGGCATAGAAAAGTTTAAGAAAGGAGAAAACTATATTTGTACTCGGCTTTGACATTAGTGATGAATTAAGAGAATACATTTTTTTGAGAGGCTACCTGAGAATTCATTTCATAGTGGTCAGGTCAATGATTAAATAATCAAGACTGAAGAAATAGCAATTGCACATTATAGAGTCTTCGTATTTCATGTTCCTGAGCAGCATGCTGAGAAGTTATGTGTAACTCACTGCCTGACTTGTTGTGATATTTCCACTGATGCTTGTTCACAGGGTGCAGAGATTGAGTTCTCTGAACTGCACTACATAGGAAACTATGCTTTTAGAATCCTGTGGAGGGACAAGCTATCAAATCCCCCTATGTGAGCCTCCTGGCCTGGGCTGATAATATAGAACCCTACTGACTGGGTAAAAACTGAAGCTTAAGTATAGCAGTATTTTTATCATTATTATTATCACTCCCATTATTAAACTATTAAAATAATATCTCATGGCTCTATACTGAAACTGGAAAAAATGCGCTATAGATATTCTTTGTTAAAAAAGGGTGAGGGAAAGATAAAAGTTGAGACTGGAAAAAGAACAGATGATGAGATTGATACTCACACAGAGAAAATAATCCAACGCTAAAAAGAAATATAGAGATATCTATAATGTGTTCATTAGTGTTGAGCGCGAATATTCGAATTTCAAATTTTTATCACGAATATCGGCACTTCGCAAATATTTCGAATATAGTGATATATATTCGTAAAAATGAATATTCGTTTTTTGTTTTTTTTTCATCTGAACCCATTACCAAGTATAGCTACCTGCTTCTTGCTTGTCGGCCAATGTGAGAAGGCTGCAATATTATAGTCTGTAGTGAATTAGAATATTCTTCATTATTTAATATTTTTTTCTCTTATGTGAAAAATCAGCAGTGTAATATTTGCGTAATGTGAATATTCTAACACCCAAATATATAGCACTATAGAATATAGTGCTATATATTCATTTTTTTAGAATATTCGTCATTTTTTCCAATTTAATGTAAACAGTCATTGGCCCAAACGCAACTTACGCAGGGAGGAATCATGACTTCAGATGGAAAAAAATAATGAATATTCTAAAAATAGAATATATAGCACTATATTCCAGTTATATTCGATTGCTGATTTTTCGCAATCAGTAAAATAATCTCTAATACGAATATTGCCCCTGCCTCTCATCACTAGTGCTCAATAAATATGGACAGCATTTAATTGTATGTACAAGAATAATTGAACAGTTGCAAGAAGATTGATTAGCATTATTAGCATTTTTCAATGTTTATATCTACATAAAGAAAGAAAGAGCATATGCTGTATATGGTCATATTATTGTCTGTTTGTTGGTTCTAAGAAATAGTGTGTGACATCATTGAATGACTCTGTTGTATTACCGCCACTCAGGATGGGCGTCTGACGTCACTACACGTGGTACATTTGGATACTATTTATTCCTGTAAAGACATTGTATGAATTTATGCTGACTAGTGTTGAGCGAACAGTTCGAAAATCGTTCGGGTCCGTACCGAATTTTGGGGTGTCCGTGACACGGACCCGAACCCGGACATTTTCAAAAAAGTTCGGGTTCGGGTCCGGTGTTCGTCGATTTCTTCCCGCTTTCTGAAGGGCTGCACAGCAGCCAATCAGCTAGCGTTTTACTTCTTGCCCTAAGAGCCCATCACAGCTATGCCTACTAATGGCATGGCTGTGATTGGCCAAGTGCAGCATGTGACCCAGCCTCTATTTAAGTTGGAGTCACGTAGCGCCGCACGTCACACTGCTCTGATTAGTGTAGGGAGAGGACGCAGCTTCTGTGAGGGCGAGATAGGCAGGGATAAAGAAGTGAATGATCTACCTTTCTACACCTGTGCATCAGAACAACTCAGCTGAGCTGTTCACTGAAAGTCACTATTTTGTTGAGACTGGCCAGAGCTATTTTTACTGGCACATGTAACTGGGCTGACCGGCGGCGGCCATTTGGGACTTGTGGTGCGCCAGCACAAGCTGCCACAGAGTCTAAACCAAAGCTCCAAAGAAGTGAAAAATCTACACCTGTGAATCGGAACAAAAGCGATTCAGCTGCTCAGTCAAAGTCAATTTTTTTCCTGGCTGGGCAGACCGTTTTCTGGCACATGTTACTGGGCTGATAGGCAGCGGCCATTTTGGGACTTGTGGTGCTACAGCAAAAGCTGCCACAACGTCCATTAATCTCATGTAATAGTCGATTTTTTCATAGATATACTACATCAGGGGTTTGGCTGTGCTTGTGTCACCCATACTAACTGCAAAGATATTTAATATATCAGTGGTGAAACTGAAAGTAACCCACTTGGATAGCAAATCCCATGAATGTGCTGTTCCAGCTAGGCTAGCCAGTGCCACTACAGCCAAGTCCAATACTGTCAGCCAGAAATATTTTTTTTTTTTATGTGCCAGAAATATAAATTAAAAAAAGCTTTCACCGTAATAATAAAATTATTCTGGTGTTAGACCAGAAGAAGCACTCCTGTTGTAATTAATACTGTAAAAAGGCTTAGGCAATATTTCTCCCAGTGTGGGAAATTTATCTAGCAAAACTAGCATTTTAAAAATTCCGGTGTTCTGAAATACCAGCAGTCCTCTTGGAATTAATACTGCAAAAAGGCATTACATTGTCCAGTGTTGTAATTTTGGTGAAAAAAAGGCCAATTTAATCAATCTGGTGTTAGTTAGACCAGAAACAGTAGGCCTCACGTTTTTACTCCTGTAAAAAGGAATTAATACCGGAAAAGGCATTACATTGTCCAGTGTTGTAATTTTGGTGAGAAAAAGGCCAATTTAATCAATCTGGTGTTAGTTACACAAGAAACAGTAGGCCTCACGTTTTTACTCCTGTAAAAAGGAATTATATCTCCCCGTGTGGGAATCAATGTACCAAAACTAGCATATTAAAAATTCTGGTGTCCAATTAGCAGCAGTCTTCTTGTAATTATTACCGGAAAAAGGCATTACATTGTCCAGTGTTGTAATTTTGGTGAAAATAAGGCCAATTTAATCAATCTGGTGTTAGTTAGACCAGAAACAGTAGACCGCACGTTTTTACTCCTGTAAAAAAGAATTAATACCGGAAAAAGGCATTACATTGTCCAGTGTTGTAATTTTGGTGAAAAAAAGGCCAATTTAATCAATCTGGTGTTAGTTAGACCAGAAACAGTAGGCCTCACGTTTTTACTCCTGTAAAAAGGAATTAATACCGGAAAAAGGCATTACATTGTCCAGTGTTGTAATTTTGGTGAAAAAAAGGCCAATTTAATCAATCTGGTGTTAGTTAGACCAGAAACAGTAGGCCGCACGTTTTTACTCCTGTAAAAAGGAATTATATCTCCCTGTGTGGGAACCTATGTACCAAAACTAGCATATTAAAAATTCTGATGTCCAATTTGCAGCAGTTTTCTTGTAAATAATACCAGAAAAAGGAATTATATCTTCCAGTGTGGGAATTTATGTACACAAACTAGCATTTTAAAAATTCTGGTGTCCAATTAGCAGCAGTCTTCTTGTAATTAATAGCGGAAAAAGGCATTACATTGTCCAGTGTTGTAATTTTGGTGAAAAAAAGGCCAATTTAATCAATCTGGTGTTAGTTAGACCAGAAACAGTAGGCCGCACGTTTTACTCCTGTAAAAGGAATTATATCTCCCGTGTGGGAATCTATGTACCAAAACTAGCATATTAAAAATTCTGGTGTCCAATTAGCAGCAGTCTTCTTGTAATTATTACCGGAAAAAGGCATTACATTGTCCAGTGTTGTAATTTTGGTGAAAAAAGGCCAATTTAATCAATCTGCTGTTAGATAGACCAGAAACAGTAGGCCTCACGTTTTTACTCCTGTAAAAGGAATTATATCTCCTTGTGTGGAAATCTATGTACCAAAACTAGCATATTAAAAATTCTGGTGTCCAATTTGCAGCAGTTTTCTTGTAATTAATACCGGAAAAGGAATTATATCTTCCAGTGTGGGAATTTATGTACACAAACTAGCATTTTAAAAATTCTGTTGTCCAATTTGCAGCAGTTTTCTTGTAATTAATACCGTAAAAAGGAATTATATCTTCCAGTGTGGGAATTTATGTACACAAACTAGCATTTTAAAAATTCTGGTGTCCAATTTGCAGCAGTCTTCTTGTAATAAATACCGGAAAAAGGCATTACATTGTCCAGTGTTGTAATTTTGGTGAAAAAAAGGCCAATTTAATCAATCTAGTGTTAGTTAGACCAGAAAAAGTAGGCCTCACGTTTTTACTTCTGTAAAAAGGAATTAATACCGGAAAAAGGCATTACATTGTCCAGTGTTGTAATTTTGGTGAAAAAAAGGCCAATTTAATCAATCTGGTGTTAGTTAGACCAGAAACAGTAGGCCTCACGTTTTTAATCCTGTAAAAAGGAATTAATACCGGAAAAAGGCATTACATTGTCCAGTGTTGTAATTTTGGTGAAAAAAAGGCCAATTTAATCAATCTGGTGTTAGTTACACCAGAAACAGTAGGCCTCACGTTTTTACTACTGTAAAAAGGAATTTTATCTCCCCGTGTGGGAATCTATGTAACAAAACTAGCATATTAAAAATTCTGATGTCCAATTTGCAGCAGTTTTCTTGTAATTAATGCTGGAAAAAGGAATTATATCTTCCAGTGTGGGAATTTATGTACACAAACTAGCATTTTAAAAATTCTGGTGTCCAATTAGCAGCAGTCTTCTTGTAATTAATACCGGAAAAAGGCATTACATTGTCCAGTGTTGTAATTTTGGTGAAAAAAAGGCCAATTTAATCAATCTGGTGTTGGTTACACCAGAAACAGTAGGCCTCACGTTTTTACTCCTGTAAAAAGGAATTATATCTCCCCGTGTGGGAAACTATGTACCAAAACTAGCATATTAAAAATTCTGGTGTCCAATTTGCAGCAGTTTTCTTGTAATTAATACCGGAAAAAGGAATTATATCTTCCAGTGTGGGAATTAATGTACACAAACTAGCATTTTAAAAATTCTGGTGTCCAATTAGCAGCAGTCTTCTTGTAATTAATACCGGAAAAAGGCATTACATTGTCCAGTCTTGTAATTTTGGTGAAAAAAAGGCCAATTTAATCAATCTGGTGTTAGTTACACAAGAAACAGTAGGCCTCACGTTTTTACTCCTGTAAAAAGGAATTAATACCGGAAAAAGGCATTACACTGTCCAGTGTTGTAATTTTGGTGAAAAAAAGGCCAATTTAATCAATCTGGTGTTAGTTAGACCAGAAAC
Organism: Bufotes viridis; assembly: GCA_033119425.1. Lineage (NCBI taxonomy): Eukaryota > Metazoa > Chordata > Amphibia > Anura > Bufonidae > Bufotes > Bufotes viridis. Next base: position 237,728,466 of record CM065590.1, read on the forward strand.
AGTAGGCCTCACGTTTTTACTCCTGTAAAAAGGAATTAATACCGGAAAAAGGCATTACATTGTCCAGTGTTGTAATTTTGGTGAAAAAAAGGCCAATTTAATCAATCTGGTGTTAGTTAGACCAGAAACAGTAGGCCGCACGTTTTTACTCCTGTAAAAAGGAATTATATCTCCCTGTGTGGAAACCTATGTACCAAAACTAGCATATTAAAAATTCTGATGTCCAATTTGCAGCAGTTTTCTTGTAAATAATACCGGAAAAAGGAATTATATCTTCCAGTGTGGGAATTTATGTACACAAACTAGCATTTTAAAAATTCTGGTGTCCAATTAGCAGCAGTCTTCTTGTAATTAATAGCGGAAAAAGGCATTACATTGTCCAGTGTTGTAATTTTGGTGAGAAAAAGGCCAATTTAATCAATCTGGTGTTAGTTAGACCAGAAACAGTAGGCCTCACGTTTTTACTCCTGTAAAAAGGAATTATATCTCCCCGTGTGGGAACCTATGTACCAAAACTAGCATATTAAAAATTCTGGTGTCCAATTTGCAGCAGTTTTCTTGTAATTATTACCGGAAAAAGGCAATACATTGTCCAGTGTTGTAATTTTGGTGAAAAAAAGGCCAATTTAATCAATCTGGTGTTAGATAGACCAGAAACAGTAGGCCTCACGTTTTTACTCCTGTAAAAAGGAATTATATCTCCCCGTGTGGGAATCTATGTACCAAAACTAGCATATTAAAAATTCTGGTGTCCAATTTGCAGCAGTTTTCTTGTAATTAATACCGGAAAAAGGAATTATATCTTCCAGTGTGGGAATTTATGTACACAAACTAGCATTTTAAAAATTCTGGTGTCCAATTAGCAGCAGTCTTCTTGTAATAAATACCGGAAAAAGGCATTACATTGTCCAGTCTTGTAATTTTGGTGAAAAAAAGGCCAATTTAATCAATCTGGTGTTAGTTAGACCAGAAACAGTAGGCCTCACGTTTTTACTCCTGTAAAAGGAATTAATACCGGAAAAAGGCATTACATTGTCCAGTGTTGTAATTTTGGTGCAAAAAAGGCCAATTTAATCAATCTGGTGTTAGTTAGACCAGAAACAGTAGGCCTCACGTTTTTACTCCTGTAAAAAGGAATTTTATCTCCCCGTGTGGGAATCTATGTAACAAAACTAGCATATTAAAAATTCTGATGTCCAATTTGCAGCAGTTTTCTTGTAATTAATGCTGGAAAAAGGAATTATATCTTCGAGTGTGGGAATTTATGTACACAAACTAGCATTTTAAAAATTCTGGTGTCCAATTAGCAGCAGTCTTCTTGTAATTAATACCGGAAAAAGGCATTACATTGTCCAGTGTTGTAATTTTGGTGAAAAAAAGGCCAATTTAATCAATCTGGTGTTGGTTACACCAGAAACAGTAGGCCTCACGTTTTTACTCCTGTAAAAAGGAATTATATCTCCCCGTGTGGGAAACTATGTACCAAAACTAGCATATTAAAAATTCTGGTGTCCAATTTGCAGCAGTTTTCTTGTAATTAATACCGGAAAAGGAATTATATCTTCCAGTGTGGGAATTAATGTACACAAACTAGCATTTTAAAAATTCTGGTGTCCAATTAGCAGCAGTCTTCTTGTAATTAATACCGGAAAAAGGCATTACATTGTCCAGTGTTGTAATTTTGGTGAAAAAAAGGCCAATTTAATCAATCTGGTGTTAGTTACACAAGAAACAGTAGGCCTCACGTTTTTACTCCTGTAAAAAGGAATTAATACGGAAAAAGGCATTACATTGTCCAGTGTTGTAATTTTGGTGAAAAAAAGGCCAATTTAATCAATCTGGTGTTAGTTAGACCAGACACAGTAGGCCTCACGTTTTTACTCCTGTAAAAAGGAATTAATACCGGAAAAAGGCATTACATTGTCCAGTGTTGTAATTTTGGTGAAAAAAAGGCCAATTTAATCAATCTGGTGTTAGTTAGACCAGAAACAGTAGGCCGCACGTTTTTACTCCTGTAAAAAGGAATTATATCTCCCTGTGTGGAAACCTATGTACCAAAACTAGCATATTAAAAATTCTGATGTCCAATTTGCAGCAGTTTTCTTGTAAATAATACCGGAAAAAGGAATTATATCTTCCAGTGTGGGAATTTATGTACACAAACTAGCATTTTAAAAATTCTGGTGTCCAATTAGCAGCAGTCTTCTTGTAATTAATAGCGGAAAAAGGCATTACATTGTCCAGTGTTGTAATTTTGGTGAAAAAAGGCCAATTTAATCAATCTGGTGTTAGTTAGACCAGAAACAGTAGGCCTCACGTTTTTACTCCTGTAAAAGGAATTATATCTCCCCGTGTGGGAACCTATGTACCAAAACTAGCATATTAAAAATTCTGGTGTCCAATTAGCAGCAGTCTTCTTGTAATTAATACCGGAAAAAGGCATTACATTGTCCAGTGTTGTAATTTTGGTGAAAAAAAGGCCAATTTAATCAATCTGGTGTTAGTTAGACCAGAAACAGTAGGCCGCACTTTTTTACTCCTGTAAAAAGGAATTTTATCTCCCCGTGTTGGAATCTATGTACCAAAACTAGCATATTAAAAATTCTGGTGTCCAATTAGCAGCAGTCTTCTTGTAATTATTATCGGAAAAAGGCATTACATTGTCCAGTGTTGTAATTTTGGTGAAAAAAAGGCCAATTTAATCAATCTGCTGTTAGATAGACCAGAAACAGTAGGCCTCACGTTTTTACTCCTGTAAAAAGGAATTATATCTCCTTGTGTGGAAATCTATGTACCAAAACTAGCATATTAAAAATTCTGGTGTCCAATTTGCAGCAGTTTTCTTGTAATTAATACCGGAAAAAGGAATTATATCTTCCAGTGTGGGAATTTATGTACACAAACTAGCATTTTAAAAATTCTGTTGTCCAATTTGCAGTAGTATTCTTGTAATTAATACCGTAAAAAGGAATTATATCTTCTAGTGTGGGAATTTATGTACACAAACTAGCATTTTAAAAATTCTGGAGTCCAATTTGCAGCAGTCTTCTTGTAATAAATACCGGAAAAAGGCATTACATTGTCCAGTGTTGTAATTTTGGTGAAAAAAAGGCCAATTTAATCAATCTAGTGTTAGTTAGACCAGAAAAAGTAGGCCTCACGTTTTTACTTCTGTAAAAAGGAATTAATACCGGAAAAAGGCATTACATTGTCCAGTGTTGTAATTTTGGTGAAAAAAAGGCCAATTTAATCAATCTGGTGTTAGTTAGACCAGAAACAGTAGGCCGCACGTTTTTACTCCTGTAAAAAGGAATTATATCTCCCTGTGTGGGAATCTATGTACCAAAACTAGCATATTAAAAATTCTGGTGTCCAATTAGCAGCAGTCTTCTTGTAATTAATACCGGAAAAAGGCATTTCATTGTCCAGTGTTGTAATTTTGGTGAAAAAAAGGCCAATTTAATCAATCTGGTGTTAGATAGACCAGAAACAGTAGACCTCACGTTTTTACTCGTGTTAAAAGGAATTAATACCGAAAAAGGCATTACATTGTCCAGTGTTGTAATTTTGGTGAAAAAAGGCCAATTTAATCAATCTGGTGTTAGTTAGACCAGAAACAGTAGGCCGCACGTTTTACTCCTGTAAAAGGAATTATATCTCCCTGTGTGGGAACCTATGTACCAAAACTAGCATATTAAAATTTCTGATGTCCAATTTGCAGCAGTTTTCTTGTAATTAATACCGTAAAAGGAATTATATCTTCCAGTGTGGGAATTTATGTACACAAACTAGCATTTTAAAAATTCTGGTGTCCAATTTGCAGCAGTCTTCTTGTAATAAATACCGGAAAAAGGCATTACATTGTCCAGTGTTGTAATTTTGGTGAAAAAAGGCCAATTTAATCAATCTAGTGTTAGTTAGACCAGAAACAGTAGGCCTCACGTTTTTACTTCTGTAAAAGGAATTAATACCGGAAAAAGGCATTACATTGTCCAGTGTTGTAATTTTGGTGAAAAAAGGCCAATTTAATCAATCTGGTGTTAGTTAGACCAGAAACAGTAGGCCTCGCGTTTTACTCGTGTTAAAAGGAATTAATACCGGAAAAAGGCATTACATTGTCCAGTGTTGTAATTTTGGTGAAAAAAGGCCAATTTAATCAATCTGGTGTTAGTTAGACCAGAAACAGTAGGCCTCACGTTTTTACTCCTGTAAAAGGAATTATATCTCCTTGTGTGGAAATCTATGTACCAAAACTTGCATATTAAAAATTCTGGTGTCCAATTTGCAGCTGTTTTCTTGTAATTAATAACGGAAAAAGGAATTATATCTTCCAGTGTGGGAATTTATGTACACAAACTAGCATTTTAAAAATTCTGTTGTCCAATTTGCAGTAGTATTCTTGTAATTAATACCGTAAAAGGAATTATATCTTCCAGTGTGGGAATTTATGTACACAAACTAGCATTTTAAAAATTCTGGTGTCCAATTAGCAGCAGTCTTCTTGTAATTAATACCGGAAAAAGGCATTACATTGTCCAGTGTTGTAATTTTGGTGAAAAAAAGGCCAATTTAATCAATCTAGTGTTAGTTAGACCAGAAACAGTAGGCCTCACGTTTTTACTTCTGTAAAAAGGAATTAATACCGGAAAAAGGCATTACATTGTCCAGTGTTGTAATTTTGGTGAAAAAAAGGCCAATTTAATCAATCTGGTGTTAGTTAGACCAGAAATAGTAGGCCGCACGTTTTTACTCCTGTAAAAAGGAATTAATACCGGAAAAAGGCATTACATTGTCCAGTGTTGTAATTTTGGTGAAAAAAGGCCAATTTAATCAATCTGGTGTTAGTTAGACCAGAAACACTAGGCCTCATGTTTTTACTCGTGTTAAAAGGAATTAATACCGGAAAAAGGCATTACATTTTCCAGTGTTGTAATTTTGGTGAAAAAAAGGCCAATTTAATCAATCTGGTGTTAGTTAGACCAGAAACAGTAGGCCTCACGTTTTTACTCCTGTAAAAGGAATTATATCTCCCTGTGTGGAAACCTATGTACCAAAACTAGCATATTAAAAATTCTGATGTCCAATTTGCAGCAGTTTTCTTGTAATTAATACCGTAAAAGGAATTATATCTTCCAGTGTGGGAATTTATGTACACAAACTAGCATTTTAAAAATTCTGGTGTCCAATTTAGCAGCAGTCTTCTTGTAATTAATACCGGAAAAAGGCATTACATTGTCCAGTGTTGTAATTTTGGTGAAAAAAAGGCCAATTTAATCAATCTGGTGTTAGTTAGACCAGAAACAGTAGGCCTCACGTTTTTACTTCTGTAAAAGGAATTAATACCGGAAAAAGGCATTACATTGTCCAGTGTTGTAATTTTGGTGAAAAAAGGCCAATTTAATCAATCTGGTGTTAGTTAGACCAGAAACAGTAGGCCTCACGTTTTACTCGTGTTAAAAGGAATTAATACCGGAAAAGGCATTACATTGTCCAGTGTTGTAATTTTGGTGAAAAAAAGGCCAATTTAATCAATCTGGTGTTAGTTAGACCAGAAACAGTAGGCCTCACGTTTTTACTCCTGTAAAAGGAATTATATCTCCCTGTGTGGGAATCTATGTACCAAAACTAGCATATTAAAAATTCTGGTGTCCAATTTGCAGCAGTTTTCTTGTAATTAATACCGGAAAAAGGAATTATATCTTCCAGTGTGGGAATTTATGTACACAAACTAGCATTTAAAAATTCTGGTGTCCAATTAGCAGCAGTCTTCTTGTAATTAATACCGGAAAAAGGCATTACATTGTCCAGTGTTGTAATTTTGGTGAAAAAAAGGCCAATTTAATCAATCTAGTGTTAGTTAGACCAGAAACAGTAGGCCTCACGTTTTTACTTCTGTAAAGGAATTAATACCGGAAAAAGGCATTACATTGTCCAGTGTTGTAATTTTGGTGAAAAAAGGCCAATTTAATCAATCTGGTGTTAGTTAGACCAGAAATAGTAGGCCGCACGTTTTTACTCCTGTAAAGGAATTAATACCGGAAAAAGGCATTACATTGTCCAGTGTTGTAATTTTGGTGAAAAAAGGCCAATTTAATCAATCTGGTGTTAGTTAGACCAGAAACACTAGGCCTCATGTTTTTACTCGTGTTAAAGGAATTAATACCGGAAAAAGGCATTACATTGTCCAGTGTTGTAATTTTGGTGAAAAAAGGCCAATTTAATCAATCTGGTGTTAGTTAGACCAGAAACAGTAGGCCTCACGTTTTACTCCTGTAAAAAGGAATTATATCTCCCTGTGTGGGAACCTATGTACCAAAACTAGCATATTAAAATTTCTGACGTCCAATTTGCAGCAGTTTTCTTGTAATTATTACCGTAAAAAGGAATTATATCTTCCAGTGTGGGAATTTATGTACACAAACTAGCATTTTAAAAATTCTGGTGTCCAATTTGCAGCAGTCTTCTTGTAATAAATACCGGAAAAGGCATTACATTGTCCAGTGTTGTAATTTTGGTGAAAAAAAGGCCAATTTAATCAATCTAGTGTTAGTTAGACCAGAAACAGTAGGCCTCACGTTTTTACTTCTGTAAAAGGAATTAATACCGGAAAAAGGCATTACATTGTCCAGTGTTGTAATTTTGGTGAAAAAAGGCCAATTTAATCAATCTGGTGTTAGTTAGACCAGAAACAGTAGGCCTCACGTTTTTACTCCTGTAAAAGGAATTATATCTCCTGTGTGGGAACCTATGTACCAAAACTAGCATATTAAAAATTCTGACGTCCAATTTGCAGCAGTTTTCTTGTAATTATTACCGTAAAAAGGAATTATATCTTCCAGTGTGGGAATTTATGTACACAAACTAGCATTTTAAAAATTCTGGTGTCCAATTTGCAGCAGTCTTCTTGTAATAAATACCGGAAAAAGGCATTACATTGTCCAGTGTTGTAATTTTGGTGAAAAAAAGGCCAATTTAATCAATCTAGTGTTAGTTAGACCAGAAACAGTAGGCCTCACGTTTTTACTTCTGTAAAAGGAATTAATACGGAAAAAGGCATTACATTGTCCAGTGTTGTAATTTTGGTGAAAAAAGGCCAATTTAATCAATCTGGTGTTAGTTAGACCAGAAACAGTAGGCCTCGCGTTTTTACTCGTGTTAAAAGGAATTAATACCGGAAAAAGGCATTACATTGTCCAGTGTTGTAATTTTGGTGAAAAAAGGCCAATTTAATCAATCTGGTGTTAGTTAGACCAGAAACAGTAGGCCTCACGTTTTTACTCCTGTAAAAGGAATTATATCTCCTTGTGTGGAAATCTATGTACCAAAACTTGCATATTAAAAATTCTGGTGTCCAATTTGCAGCTGTTTTCTTGTAATTAATAACGGAAAAAGGAATTATATCTTCCAGTGTGGGAATTTATGTACACAAACTAGCATTTTAAAAATTCTGTTGTCCAATTTGCAGTAGTATTCTTGTAATTAATACCGTAAAAGGAATTATATCTTCCAGTGTGGGAATTTATGTACACAAACTAGCATTTTAAAAATTCTGGTGTCCAATTAGCAGCAGTCTTCTTGTAATTAATACCGGAAAAAGGCATTACATTGTCCAGTGTTGTAATTTTGGTGAAAAAAAGGCCAATTTAATCAATCTAGTGTTAGTTAGACCAGAAACAGTAGGCCTCACGTTTTACTTCTGTAAAGGAATTAATACCGGAAAAAGGCATTACATTGTCCAGTGTTGTAATTTTGGTGAAAAAAAGGCCAATTTAATCAATCTGGTGTTAGTTAGACCAGAAATAGTAGGCCGCACGTTTTACTCCTGTAAAAGGAATTAATACCGGAAAAAGGCATTACATTGTCCAGTGTTGTAATTTTGGTGAAAAAAGGCCAATTTAATCAATCTGGTGTTAGTTAGACCAGAAACACTAGGCCTCATGTTTTTACTCGTGTTAAAAGGAATTAATACCGGAAAAAGGCATTACATTTTCCAGTGTTGTAATTTTGGTGAAAAAAAGGCCAATTTAATCAATCTGGTGTTAGTTAGACCAGAAACAGTAGGCCTCACGTTTTTACTCCTGTAAAAAGGAATTATATCTCCCTGTGTGGGAACCTATGTACCAAAACTAGCATATTAAAATTTCTGATGTCCAATTTGCAGCAGTTTTCTTGTAATTATTACCGTAAAAAGGAATTATATCTTCCAGTGTGGGAATTTATGTACACAAACTAGCATTTTAAAAATTCTGGTGTCCAATTTGCAGCAGTCTTCTTGTAATAAATACCGGAAAAAGGCATTACATTGTCCAGTGTTGTAATTTTGGTGAAAAAAAGGCCAATTTAATCAATCTAGTGTTAGTTAGACCAGAAACAGTAGGCCTCACGTTTTACTTCTGTAAAAGGAATTAATACCGGAAAAAGGCATTACATTGTCCAGTGTTGTAATTTTGGTGAAAAAAAGGCCAATTTAATCAATCTGGTGTTAGTTAGACCAGAAACAGTAGGCCTCGCGTTTTTACTCGTGTTAAAAGGAATTAATACCGGAAAAAGGCATTACATTGTCCAGTGTTGTAATTTTGGTGAAAAAAGGCCAATTTAATCAATCTGGTGTTAGTTAGACCAGAAACAGTAGGCCTCACGTTTTTACTCCTGTAAAAGGAATTATATCTCCTTGTGTGGAAATCTATGTACCAAAACTTGCATATTAAAAATTCTGGTGTCCAATTTGCAGCTGTTTTCTTGTAATTAATAACGGAAAAAGGAATTATATCTTCCAGTGTGGGAATTTATGTACACAAACTAGCATTTTAAAAATTCTGTTGTCCAATTTGCAGTAGTATTCTTGTAATTAATACCGTAAAAGGAATTATATCTTCCAGTGTGGGAATTTATGTACACAAACTAGCATTTTAAAAATTCTGGTGTCCAATTAGCAGCAGTCTTCTTGTAATTAATACCGGAAAAAGGCATTACATTGTCCAGTGTTGTAATTTTGGTGAAAAAAAGGCCAATTTAATCAATCTAGTGTTAGTTAGACCAGAAACAGTAGGCCTCACGTTTTTACTTCTGTAAAAGGAATTAATACCGGAAAAAGGCATTACATTGTCCAGTGTTGTAATTTTGGTGAAAAAAAGGCCAATTTAATCAATCTGGTGTTAGTTAGACCAGAAATAGTAGGCCGCACGTTTTTACTCCTGTAAAAAGGAATTAATACCGGAAAAAGGCATTACATTGTCCAGTGTTGTAATTTTGGTGAAAAAAAGGCCAATTTAATCAATCTGGTGTTAGTTAGACCAGAAACAGTAGGCCTCACGTTTTTACTCCTGTAAAAAGGAATTATATCTCCTTGTGTGGAAATCTATGTACCAAAACTTGCATATTAAAAATTCTGGGATCCAATTTGCAGCTGTTTTCTTGTAATTAATAACGGAAAAAGGAATTATATCTTCCAGTGTGGGAATTTATGTACACAAACTAGCATTTTAAAAATTCTGTTGTCCAATTTGCAGCAGTTTTCTTGTAATTAATACCGTAAAAAGGAATTATATCTTCCAGTGTGGGAATTTATGTACACAAACTAGCATTTTAAAAATTCTGGTGTCCAATTTGCAGCAGTCTTCTTGTAATAAATACCGGAAAAAGGCATTACATTGTCCAGTGTTGTAATTTTGGTGAAAAAAAGGCCAATTTAATCAATCTAGTGTTAGTTAGACCAGAAACAGTAGGCCTCACGTTTTACTTCTGTAAAAGGAATTAATACCGGAAAAAGGCATTACATTGTCCAGTGTTGTAATTTTGGTGAAAAAAAGGCCAATTTAATCAATCTGGTGTTAGTTAGACCAGAAATAGTAGGCCGCACGTTTTACTCCTGTAAAAGGAATTAATACCGGAAAAAGGCATTACATTGTCCAGTGTTGTAATTTTGGTGAAAAAGGCCAATTTAATCAATCTGGTGTTAGTTAGACCAGAAACACTAGGCCTCATGTTTTTACTCGTGTTAAAAGGAATTAATACCGGAAAAAGGCATTACATTTTCCAGTGTTGTAATTTTGGTGAAAAAAGGCCAATTTAATCAATCTGGTGTTAGTTAGACCAGAAACAGTAGGCCTCACGTTTTACTCCTGTAAAAGGAATTATATCTCCTGTGTGGGAACCTATGTACCAAAACTAGCATATTAAAATTTCTGATGTCCAATTTGCAGCAGTTTTCTTGTAATTAATACCGTAAAAGGAATTATATCTTCCAGTGTGGGAATTTATGTACACAAACTAGCATTTTAAAAATTCTGGTGTCCAATTTGCAGCAGTCTTCTTGTAATAAATACCGGAAAAAGGCATTACATTGTCCAGTGTTGTAATTTTGGTGAAAAAAAGGCCAATTTAATCAATCTAGTGTTAGTTAGACCAGAAACAGTAGGCCTCACGTTTTTACTTCTGTAAAAGGAATTAATACCGGAAAAAGGCATTACATTGTCCAGTGTTGTAATTTTGGTGAAAAAAAGGCCAATTTAATCAATCTGGTGTTAGTTAGACCAGAAACAGTAGGCCTCGCGTTTTACTCGTGTTAAAAGGAATTAATACCGGAAAAAGGCATTACATTGTCCAGTGTTGTAATTTTGGTGAAAAAAGGCCAATTTAATCAATCTGGTGTTAGTTAGACCAGAAACAGTAGGCCTCACGTTTTTACTCCTGTAAAAGGAATTATATCTCCTTGTGTGGAAATCTATGTACCAAAACTTGCATATTAAAAATTCTGGTGTCCAATTTGCAGCTGTTTTCTTGTAATTAATAACGGAAAAAGGAATTATATCTTCCAGTGTGGGAATTTATGTACACAAACTAGCATTTTAAAAATTCTGTTGTCCAATTTGCAGTAGTATTCTTGTAATTAATACCGTAAAAGGAATTATATCTTCCAGTGTGGGAATTTATGTACACAAACTAGCATTTTAAAAATTCTGGTGTCCAATTAGCAGCAGTCTTCTTGTAATTAATACCGGAAAAAGGCATTACATTGTCCAGTGTTGTAATTTTGGTGAAAAAAAGGCCAATTTAATCAATCTAGTGTTAGTTAGACCAGAAACAGTAGGCCTCACGTTTTACTTCTGTAAAAAGGAATTAATACCGGAAAAAGGCATTACATTGTCCAGTGTTGTAATTTTGGTGAAAAAAAGGCCAATTTAATCAATCTGGTGTTAGTTAGACCAGAAATAGTAGGCCGCACGTTTTTACTCCTGTAAAAGGAATTAATACCGGAAAAAGGCATTACATTGTCCAGTGTTGTAATTTTGGTGAAAAAAGGCCAATTTAATCAATCTGGTGTTAGTTAGACCAGAAACAGTAGGCCTCACGTTTTTACTCCTGTAAAAGGAATTATATCTCCTTGTGTGGAAATCTATGTACCAAAACTTGCATATTAAAAATTCTGGTGTCCAATTTGCAGCTGTTTTCTTGTAATTAATAACGGAAAAAGGAATTATATCTTCCAGTGTGGGAATTTATGTACACAAACTAGCATTTTAAAAATTCTGTTGTCCAATTTGCAGTAGTATTCTTGTAATTAATACCGTAAAAGGAATTATATCTTCCAGTGTGGGAATTTATGTACACAAACTAGCATTTTAAAAATTCTGGTGTCCAATTAGCAGCAGTCTTCTTGCAATTAATACCGGAAAAAGGCATTACATTGTCCAGTGTTGTAATTTTGGTGAAAAAAAGGCCAATTTAATCAATCTAGTGTTAGTTAGACCAGAAACAGTAGGCCTCACGTTTTACTTCTGTAAAAGGAATTAATACCGGAAAAAGGCATTACATTGTCCAGTGTTGTAATTTTGGTGAAAAAAGGCCAATTTAATCAATCTGGTGTTAGTTAGACCAGAAACAGTAGGCCTCACGTTTTACTCCTGTAAAAGGAATTAATACCGGAAAAAGGCATTACATTGTCCAGTGTTGTAATTTTGGTGAAAAAAGGCCAATTTAATCAATCTGGTGTTAGTTAGACCAGAAACAGTAGGCCTCACGTTTTACTCCTGTAAAAGGAATTATATCTCCCTGTGTGGGAATCTATGTACCAAAACTAGCATATTAAAAATTCTGATGTCCAATTTGCAGCAGTTTTCTTGTAATTAATACCGAAAAAGGAATTATATCTTCCAGTGTGGGAATTTATGTACACAAACTAGCATTTTAAAAATTCTGGTGTCCAATTAGCAGCAGTCTTCTTGTAATTAATACCGGAAAAAGGCATTACATTGTCCAGTGTTGTAATTTTGGTGAAAAAAGGCCAATTTAATCAATCTGGTGTTAGTTAGACCAGAAACAGTAGGCCTCACGTTTTACTCCTGTAAAAGGAATTATATCTCCCTGTGTGGGAACCTATGTACCAAAACTAGCATATTAAAAATTCTGATGTCCAATTTGCAGCAGTTTTCTTGTAATTAATACCGAAAAAGGAATTATATCTTCCAGTGTGGAATTTATGTACACAAACTAGCATTTTAAAAATTCTGGTGTCCAATTAGCAGCAATCTTCTTGTAATTAATAGCGGAAAAAGGCATTACATTGTCCAGTGTTGTAATTTTGGTGAAAAAAGGCCAATTTAATCAATCTGGTGTTAGTTAGACCAGAAACAGTAGGCCGCACGTTTTTACTCTTGTAAAAAGGAATTATATCTCTCTGTGTGGGAACCTATGTACCAAAACTAGCATATTAAAAATTCTGATGTCCAATTTGCAGCAGTTTTCTTGTAATTAATACCGGAAAAAGGAATTATATCTTCCAGTGTGGGAATTTATGTACACAAGCTAGCATTTTTAAAATTCAGGTGTCCAATTAGCAGCAGTCTTCTTGTAATTAATAGCGGAAAAAGGCATTACATTGTCCAGTGTTGTAATTTTGGTGAAAAAAAGGCCAATTTAATCAATCTGGTGTTAGTTAGACCAGAAACAGTAGGCCTCACGTTTTACTCCTGTAAAAGGAATTATATCTTCATGTAGTGGGAATTTTGTACCAAAACTAGCATATTAAAAATTCTGGTGTCCAATTAGCAGCAGTCTTCTTGCAATTAATACCGGAAAAGGCATTACATTGTCCAGTGTTGTAATTTTGGTGAAAAAAGGCCAATTTAATCAATCTGGTGTTAGTTAGACCAGAAACAGTAGGCCTCACGTTTTTACTCGTGTTAAAAGGAATTAATACCGGAAAAAGGCATTACATTGTCCAGTGTTGTAATTTTGGTGAAAAAAAGGCCAATTTAATCAATCTGGTGTTAGTTACACAAGAAACAGTAGGCCTCACGTTTTTACTCCTGTAAAAAGGAATTATATCTCCCTGTGTGGAAATCTATGTACCAAAACTAGCATATTAAAAATTCTGGTGTCCAATTTGCAGCAGTTTTCTTGTAATTAATACCGGAAAAGGAATTATATCTTCCAGTGTGGGAATTTATGTACACAAACTAGCATTTTAAAAATTCTGTTGTCCAATTTGCAGCAGTTTTCTTGTAATTAATACCGTAAAAGGAATTATATCTTCCAGTGTGGGAATTTATGTACACAAACTAGCATTTTAAAAATTCTGGTGTCCAATTTGCAGCAGTCTTCTTGTAATAAATACCGGAAAAAGGCATTACATTGTCCAGTGTATGTAATTTTGGTGAAAAAAAGGCCAATTTAATCAATCTAGTGTTAGTTAGACCAGAAACAGTAGGCCTCACGTTTTTACTTCTGTAAAAGGAATTAATACCGGAAAAAGGCATTACATTGTCCAGTGTTGTAATTTTGGTGAAAAAAAGGCCAATTTAATCAATCTGGTGTTAGTTAGACCAGAAACAGTAGGCCTCACGTTTTTACTCGTGTTAAAAGGAATTAATACCGGAAAAAGGCATTACATTGTCCAGTGTTGTAATTTTGGTGAAAAAAGGCCAATTTAATCAATCTGGTGTTAGTTAGACCAGAAACAGTAGGCCGCACGTTTTACTCCTGTAAAAGGAATTATATCTCCTGTGTGGGAATCTATGTACCAAAACTAGCATATTAAAAATTCTGATGTCCAATTTGCAGCAGTTTTCTTGTAATTAATAACTGAAAAAGGAATTATATCTTCTAGTGTGGGAATTTATGTACACAAACTAGCATTTTAAAAATTCTGGTGTCCAATTAGCAGCAGTCTTCTTGTAATTAATAGCGGAAAAGGCATTACATTGTCCAGTGTTGTAATTTTGGTGAAAAAGGCCAATTTAATCAATCTGGTGTTAGTTAGACCAGAAACAGTAGGCCTCACGTTTTAATCCTGTAAAAGGAATTAATACCGGAAAAAGGCATTACATTGTCCAGTGTTGTAATTTTGGTGAAAAAAAGGCCAATTTAATCAATCTGGTGTTAGTTACACCAGAAACAGTAGGCCTCACGTTTTTACTACTGTAAAAGGAATTTTATCTCCCGTGTGGGAATCTATGTAACAAAACTAGCATATTAAAAATTCTGATGTCCAATTTGCAGCAGTTTTCTTGTAATTAATGCTGGAAAAGGAATTATATCTTCCAGTGTGGGAATTTATGTACACAAACTAGCATTTTAAAAATTCTGGTGTCCAATTAGCAGCAGTCTTCTTGTAATTAATACCGGAAAAAGGCATTACATTGTCCAGTGTTGTAATTTTGGTGAAAAAAAGGCCAATTTAATCAATCTGGTGTTGGTTACACCAGAAACAGTAGGCCTCACGTTTTTACTCCTGTAAAAGGAATTATATCTCCCGTGTGGGAAACTATGTACCAAAACTAGCATATTAAAAATTCTGGTGTCCAATTTGCAGCAGTTTTCTTGTAATTAATACCGGAAAAAGGAATTATATCTTCCAGTGTGGGAATTAATGTACACAAACTAGCATTTTAAAAATTCTGGTGTCCAATTAGCAGCAGTCTTCTTGTAATTAATACCGGAAAAAGGCATTACATTGTCCAGTCTTGTAATTTTGGTGAAAAAAAGGCCAATTTAATCAATCTGGTGTTAGTTACACAAGAAACAGTAGGCCTCACGTTTTACTCCTGTAAAAGGAATTAATACCGGAAAAAGGCATTACACTGTCCAGTGTTGAAATTTTGGTGAAAAAAAGGCCAATTTAATCAATCTGGTGTTAGTTACACAAGAAACAGTAGGCCGCACGTTTTTACTCCTGTAAAAAGGAATTATATCTCCCTGTGTGGAAACCTATGTACCAAAACTAGCATATTAAAAATTCTGGTGTCCAATTAGCAGCAGTCTTCTTGTAATTAATAGCGGAAAAAGGCATTACATTGTCCAGTGTTGTAATTTTGGTGAAAAAAAGGCCAATTTAATCAATCTGGTGTTAGTTAGACCAGAAACAGTAGGCCGCACGTTTTTACTCCTGTAAAAAGGAATTATATCTCCCCGTGTGGGAACCTATGTACCAAAACTAGCATATTAAAAATTCTGGTGTCCAATTAGCAGCAGTCTTCTTGTAATTATTACCGGAAAAAGGCATTACATTGTCCAGTGTTGTAATTTTGGTGAAAAAAAGGCCAATTTAATCAATCTGGTGTTAGATAGACCAGAAACAGTAGGCCTCACGTTTTTACTCCTGTAAAAAGGAATTATATCTCCTTGTGTGGAAATCTATGTACCAAAACTAGCATATTAAAAATTCTGGTGTCCAATTTGCAGCAGTTTTCTTGTAATTAATACCGGAAAAAGGAATTATATCTTCCAGTGTGGGAATTTATGTACACAAACTAGCATTTTAAAAATTCTGTTGTCCAATTTGCAGCAGTTTTCTTGTAATTAATACCGTAAAAAGGAATTATATCTTCCAGTGTGGGAATTTATGTACACAAACTAGCATTTTAAAAATTCTGGTGTCCAATTTGCAGCAGTCTTCTTGTAATAAATACCGGAAAAAGGCATTACATTGTCCAGTGTATGTAATTTTGGTGAAAAAAAGGCCAATTTAATCAATCTAGTGTTAGTTAGACCAGAAACAGTAGGCCTCACGTTTTTACTTCTGTAAAAGGAATTAATACCGGAAAAAGGCATTACATTGTCCAGTGTTGTAATTTTGGTGAAAAAAAGGCCAATTTAATCAATCTGGTGTTAGTTAGACCAGAAACAGTAGGCCGCACGTTTTACTCCTGTAAAAGGAATTATATCTCCTGTGTGGGAACCTATGTACCAAAACTAGCATATTAAAAATTCTGGTGTCCAATTAGCAGCAGTCTTCTTGTAATTAATACCGGAAAAAGGCATTTCATTGTCCAGTGTTGTAATTTTGGTGAAAAAAAGGCCAATTTAATCAATCTGGTGTTAGTTAGACCAGAAACAGTAGACCTCACGTTTTTACTCGTGTTAAAAGGAATTAATACCGGAAAAAGGCATTACATTGTCCAGTGTTGTAATTTTGGTGAAAAAAAGGCCAATTTAATCAATCTGGTGTTAGTTAGACCAGAAACAGTAGGCCGCACGTTTTTACTCCTGTAAAAAGGAGTTATATCTCCCTGTGTGGGAACCTATGTACCAAAACTAGCATATTAAAATTTCTGATGTCCAATTTGCAGCAGTTTTCTTGTAAATAATACCGGAAAAAGGAATTATATCTTCCAGTGTGGGAATTTATGTACACAAACTAGCATTTTAAAAATTCTGGTGTCCAATTAGCAGCAGTCTCCTTGTAATTAATAGCGGAAAAAGGCATTACATTGTCCAGTGTTGTAATTTTGGTGAAAAAAAGGCCAATTTAATCAATCTGGTGTTAGTTACACAAGAAACAGTAGGCCTCACGTTTTTACTTCTGTCAAAAGGAATTAATACCGGAAAAATGCATTACATTGTCCAGTGTTGTAATTTTGGTGAAAAAAAGGCCAATTTAATCAATCTGGTTTTAGTTAGACCAGAAACAGTAGGCCTCACGTTTTTACTCCTGTAAAAAGGAATTAATACCGGAAAAAGGCATTACATTGTCCAGTGTTGTAATTTTGGTGAAAAAAGGCCAATTTAATCAATCTGGTGTTAGTTAGACCAGAAACAGTAGGCCTCACGTTTTTACTCGTGTTAAAAGGAATTAATACCGGAAAAAGGCATTACATTGTCCAGTGTTGTAATTTTGGTGAAAAAAAGGCCAATTTAATCAATCTGGTGTTAGTTAGACCAGAAACAGTAGGTCGCACGTTTTTACTCCTGTAAAAAGGAATTATATCTCCTTGTGTGGAAATCTATGTACCAAAACTTGCATATTAAAAATTCTGGTGTCCAATTTGCAGCTGTTTTCTTGTAATTAATAACGGAAAAAGGAATTATATCTTCCAGTGTGGGAATTTATGTACACAAACTAGCATTTTAAAAATTCTGTTGTCCAATTTGCAGTAGTATTCTTGTAATTAATACCGTAAAAGGAATTATATCTTCCAGTGTGGGAATTTATGTACACAAACTAGCATTTTAAAAATTCTGGTGTCCAATTAGCAGCAGTCTTCTTGTAATTAATACCGGAAAAAGGCATTACATTGTCCAGTGTTGTAATTTTGGTGAAAAAAGGCCAATTTAATCAATCTAGTGTTAGTTAGACCAGAAACAGTAGGCCTCACGTTTTTACTTCTGTAAAAGGAATTAATACCTGAAAAAGGCATTACATTGTCCAGTGTTGTAATTTTGGTGAAAAAAAGGCCAATTTAATCAATCTGGTGTTAGTTAGACCAGAAATAGTAGGCCGCACGTTTTTACTCCTGTAAAAAGGAATTAATACCGGAAAAAGGCATTACATTGTCCAGTGTTGTAATTTTGGTGAAAAAAGGCCAATTTAATCAATCTGGTGTTAGTTAGACCAGAAACACTAGGCCTCACGTTTTTACTCGTGTTAAAAGGAATTAATACCGGAAAAAGGCATTACATTTTCCAGTGTTGTAATTTTGGTGAAAAAAAGGCCAATTTAATCAATCTGGTGTTAGTTAGACCAGAAACAGTAGGCCGCACGTTTTTACTCCTGTAAAAAGGAATTATATCTCCCTGTGTGGAACTCTATGTACCAAAACTAGCATATTAAAAATTCTGGTGTCCAATTTGCAGCAGTTTTCTTGTAATTAATACCGGAAAAAGGAATTATATCTTCCAGTGTGGGAATTAATGTACACAAACTAGCATTTTAAAAATTCTGGTGTCCAATTAGCAGCAGTCTTCTTGTAATTAATACCGGAAAAAGGCATTACATTGTCCAGTGTTGTAATTTTGGTGAAAAAAAGGCCAATTTAATCAATCTGGTGTAAGTTAGACCAGAAACAGTAGGCCTCACGTTTTTACTCCTGTAAAAAGGAATTAATAACGGAAAAAGGCATTACATTGTCCAGTGTTGTAATTTTGGTGAAAAAAAGGCCAATTTAATCAATCTGGTGTTAGTTAGACCAGAAACAGTAGGCCTCACGTTTTTACTTGTGTTAAAAGGAATTAATACCGGAAAAAGGCATTACATTGTCCAGTGTTGTAATTTTGGTGAAAAAAAGGCCAATTTAATCAATCTGGTGTTAGTTAGACCAGAAACAGTAGGCCGCACGTTTTTACTCTTGTAAAAAGGAATTATATCTCCCTGTGTGGGAATCTATGTACCAAAACTAGCATATTAAAAATTCTGATGTCCAATTTGCAGCAGTTTTCTTGTAATTAATACCGGAAAAAGGAATTATATCTTCCAGTGTGGGAATTTATGTACACAAGCTAGCATTTTAAAAATTCTGGCGTCCAATTAGCAGCAGTCTTCTTGTAATTAATAGCGGAAAAAGGCATTACATTGTCCAGTGTTGTAATTTTGGTGAAAAAAAGGCCAATTTAATCAATCTGGTGTTAGTTAGACCAGAAACAGTAGGACACACGTTTTTACTCTTGTAAAAAGGAATTATATCTCCCTGTGTGGGAACCTATGTACCAAAACTAGCATATTAAAAATTCTGATGTCCAATTTGCAGCAGTTTTCTTGTAATTAATACCGGAAAAAGGAATTATATCTTCCAGTGTGGGAATTTATGTACACAAGCTAGCATTTTAAAAATTCTGGTGTCCAATTAGCAGCAGTCTTCTTGTAATTAAGAGCGGAAAAAGGCATTGCATTGTCCAGTGTTGTAATTTTGGTAAAAAAAAGGCCAATTTAATCAATCTGGTGTTAGTTACACAAGAAACAGTAGGCCTCACGTTTTTACTCCTGTAAAAAGGAATTATATCTCCTGTGTGGGAACCTATGTACCAAAACTAGCATATTAAAAATTCTGGTGTCCAATTAGCAGCAGTCTTCTTGTAATTAATAGCGGAAAAAGGCATTACATTGTCCAGTGTTGTAATTTTGGTGAAAAAAAGGCCAATTTAATCAATCTGGTGTTAGTTAGACCAGAAAAAGTAGGCCTCACGTTTTTACTCGTGTTAAAAGGAATTAATACCAGAAAAAGGCATTACATTGTCCAGTGTTGTAATTTTGGTGAAAAAAAGGCCAATTTAATCAATCTGGTGTTAGTTAGACCAGAAACAGTAGGCCTCACGTTTTTACTCCTGTAAAAGGAATTAATACCGGAAAAAGGCATTACATTGTCCAGTGTTGTAACTTTGGTGCAAAAAAGGCCAATTTAATCAATCTGGTGTTAGTTAGACCAGAAACAGTAGGCCTCACGTTTTTACTCCTGTAAAAAGGAATTAATACCGGAAAAAGGCATTACATTGTCCAGTGTTGTAATTTTGGTGAAAAAAAGGCCAATTTAATCAATCTGGTGTTAGTTAGACCAGAAACAGTAGGCCTCACGTTTTTACTCGTGTTAAAAGGAATTAATACCGGAAAAAGGCATTACATTGTCCAGTGTTGTAATTTTGGTGAAAAAAAGGCCAATTTAATCAATCTGGTGTTAGTTAGACCAGAAACAGTAGGCCGCACGTTTTTACTCCTGTAAAAAGGAATTATATCTCCCTGTGTGGGATCTATGTACCAAAACTAGCATATTAAAAATTCTGATGTCCAATTTACAGCAGTTTTCTTGTAATTAATACCGGAAAAAGGAATTATATCTTATAGTGTGGGAATTTATGTACACAAACTAGCATTTTAAAAATTCTGGTGTCCAATTAGCAGCAGTCTTCTTGTAATTAATAGCGGAAAAAGGCATTACATTGTCCAGTGTTGTAATTTTGGAGAAAAAAAGGCCAATTTAATCAATCTGGTGTTAGTTAGACCAGAAACAGTAGGCCTCACGTTTTTAATCCTGTAAAAAGGAATTAATACCGGAAAAAGGCATTACATTGTCCAGTGTTGTAATTTTGGTGAAAAAAAGGCCAATTTAATCAATCTGGTGTTAGTTAGACCAGAAAAAGTAGGCCTCACGTTTTTACTCGTGTTAAAAGGAATTAATACCAGAAAAAGGCATTACATTGTCCAGTGTTGTAATTTTGGTGCAAAAAAGGCCAATTTAATCAATCTGGTGTTAGTTAGACCAGAAACAGTAGGCCTCACGTTTTTACTCCTGTAAAAGGAATTATATCTCCTGTGTGGGAATCTATGTACCAAAACTAGCATATTAAAAATTCTGGTGTCCAATTAGCAGTAGTCTTCTTGTAATTAATACCGGAAAAAGGCATTTCATTGTCCAGTGTTGTAATTTTGGTGAAAAAAAGGCCAATTTAATCAATCTGGTGTTAGTTAGACCAGAAACAGTAGACCTCACGTTTTTACTCGTGTTAAAAGGAATTAATACCGGAAAAAGGCATTACATTGTCCAGTGTTGTAATTTTGGTGAAAAAAAGGCCAATTTAATCAATCTGGTGTTAGTTACACCAGAAACAGTAGGCCTCACGTTTTTACTACTGTAAAAAGGAATTTTATCTCCCCGTGTGGGAATGTATGTAACAAAACTAGCATTTTAAAAATTCTGGTGTCCAATTAGCAGCAGTCTTCTTGTAATTAATACCGGAAAAAGGCATTACATTGTCCAGTGTTGTAATTTTGGTGAAAAAAAGGCCAATTTAATCAATCTGGTGTTAGTTACACCAGAAACAGTAGGCCTCACGTTTTTACTCCTGTAAAAAGGAATTATATCTCCCCGTGTGGGAAACTATGTACCAAAACTAGCATATTAAAAATTCTGAGGTCCAATTTGCAGCAGTTTTCTTGTAATTAATACCGGAAAAAGGAATTATATCTTCCAGTGTGGGAATTTATGTACACAAACTAGCATTTTAAAAATTCTGGTGTCCAATTAGCAGCAGTCTTCTTGTAATTAATACCGGAAAAAGGCATTACATTGTCCAGTGTTGTAATTTTGGTGAAAAAAAGGCCAATTTAATCAATCTGGTGTTAGTTACACAAGAAACAGTAGGCCTCACGTTTTTACTCCTGTAAAAGGAATTAATACGGAAAAAGGCATTACATTGTCCAGTGTTGTAATTTTGGTGAAAAAAGGCCAATTTAATCAATCTGGTGTTAGTTAGACCAGAAACAGTAGGCCTCACGTTTTTACTCCTGTAAAAGGAATTAATACCGAAAAAGGCATTACATTGTCCAGTGTTGTAATTTTGGTGAAAAAAGGCCAATTTAATCAATCTGGTGTTAGTTAGACCAGAAACAGTAGGCCGCACGTTTTACTCCTGTAAAAGGAATTATATCTCCCGTGTGGGAATCTATGTACCAAAACTAGCATATTAAAAATTCTGGTGTCCAATTAGCAGCAGTCTTCTTGTAATTATTACCGGAAAAAGGCATTACATTGTCCAGTGTTGTAATTTTGGTGAAAAAAGGCCAATTTAATCAATCTGCTGTTAGATAGACCAGAAACAGTAGGCCTCACGTTTTACTCCTGTAAAAGGAATTATATCTCCTTGTGTGGAAATCTATGTACCAAAACTAGCATATTAAAAATTCTGGTGTCCAATTTGCAGCAGTTTTCTTGTAATTAATACCGGAAAAAGGAATTATATCTTCCAGTGTGGGAATTTATGTACACAAACTAGCATTTTAAAAATTCTGTTGTCCAATTTGCAGCAGTTTTCTTGTAATTAATACCGTAAAAGGAATTATATCTTCCAGTGTGGGAATTTATGTACACAAACTAGCATTTTAAAAATTCTGGTGTCCAATTTGCAGCAGTCTTCTTGTAATAAATACCGGAAAAAGGCATTACATTGTCCAGTGTTGTAATTTTGGTGAAAAAAGGCCAATTTAATCAATCTAGTGTTAGTTAGACCAGAAACAGTAGGCCTCACGTTTTTACTTCTGTAAAAGGAATTAATACCGGAAAAGGCATTACATTGTCCAGTGTTGTAATTTTGGTGAAAAAAGGCCAATTTAATCAATCTGGTGTTAGTTAGACCAGAAACAGTAGGCCGCACGTTTTTACTCCTGTAAAAGGAATTATATCTCCCTGTGTGGGAATCTATGTACCAAAACTAGCATATTAAAAATTCTGGTGTCCAATTAGCAGCAGTCTTCTTGTAATTAATACCGGAAAAAGGCATTTCATTGTCCAGTGTTGTAATTTTGGTGAAAAAAGGCCAATTTAATCAATCTGGTGTTAGTTAGACCAGAAACAGTAGACCTCACGTTTTTACTCGTGTTAAAAGGAATTAATACCGAAAAAGGCATTACATTGTCCAGTGTTGTAATTTTGGTGAAAAAAGGCCAATTTAATCAATCTGGTGTTAGTTAGACCAGAAACAGTAGGCCGCACGTTTTACTCCTGTAAAAGGAATTATATCTCCCTGTGTGGGAACCTATGTACCAAAACTAGCATATTAAAATTTCTGATGTCCAATTTGCAGCAGTTTTCTTGTAATTAATACCGTAAAAAGGAATTATATCTTCCAGTGTGGGAATTTATGTACACAAACTAGCATTTTAAAAATTCTGGTGTCCAATTTGCAGCAGTCTTCTTGTAATAAATACCGGAAAAAGGCATTACATTGTCCAGTGTTGTAATTTTGGTGAAAAAAAGGCCAATTTAATCAATCTGGTGTTAGTTAGACCAGAAACAGTAGGCCTCGCGTTTTTACTCGTGTTAAAAGGAATTAATACCGGAAAAAGGCATTACATTGTCCAGTGTTGTAATTTTGGTGAAAAAAAGGCCAATTTAATCAATCTGGTGTTAGACCAGAAACAGTAGGCCTCACGTTTTTACTCCTGTAAAAAGGAATTATATCTCCTTGTGTGGAAATCTATGTACCAAAACTTGCATATTAAAAATTCTGGTGTCCAATTTGCAGCTGTTTTCTTGTAATTAATAACGGAAAAAGGAATTATATCTTCCAGTGTGGGAATTTATGTACACAAACTAGCATTTTAAAAATTCTGTTGTCCAATTTGCAGTAGTATTCTTGTAATTAATACCGTAAAAAGGAATTATATCTTCCAGTGTGGGAATTTATGTACACAAACTAGCATTTTAAAAATTCTGGTGTCCAATTAGCAGCAGTCTTCTTGTAATTAATACCGGAAAAAGGAATTATATCTTCCAGTGTGGGAATTTTGGGGCTAAAAAATAATATATTTTATTGTGGTGCGAGTTGAATCGCAACAATGAGGAAACATTCTATTAAGGGACGAGGAAGCGGTCGTGGTGGAGTCCGTGGAGCCTCTGTTGCTGGCAGAGGACGTGGCCGTTCGGCCTCAGGCGCACAAAGTAGTGAACCAACTCCCTCAAGTAGCCGGCAGAACTTACAGCGATATTTGGTGGGTCCCAATGCCGTTATGAGGATGGTAAGGCCTGAGCAGGTACAGGCATTAGTCGATTGGGTGGCCGACAGTGCTTCCAGCACGTTCACCACATTGTCTTCCTCCCAGTCTTCTGCAGAAAGCGCACAGGTGGCACCTGAAAACCAAGCCCATCAGTCTGTCACATCACCCCCATGCATATCAGGGACACTGGCTGAGCCTCAAGTTATGCAGCAGTCTCTTATTCTGTTTGAAGACTCTGCTCCCACGGTTTTCCAGGGGCGTCCACCTAGCCCTTTCCCAGTGGTGGAAGACATTCCATGCACTGACGCACAACCACTTATGTATCCAGATGATGAGGACATGGGAATACCACCACAGCAGAGTGACCGAGTCTCTGATGATGATGAAACACTGGTGCCCACTGCCGCGTCTTATTGCAGTGTGCAGACTGAACAGGAGGAGGTCAGGGAGGAAGACTGGGTGGAAGACGATGCAGAGGACGATGAGGTCTTAGACCCCACATGGACTGAAGGTCGTGCCGCTGACTTAAATAGTTCAGAGAAAGAGGCAGTGGTGAGACCGAGACAACAGCGAAGCCAAAGAGGGAGCAGGGGGCAAAAGCAGAACAGCCGCCGTCCAGAGAGTTCGCCTGCTATTGGCCAGCGCCAACAGGAACCCAGCACCCAAAAGGCATCTTCAAGGAGTTCCCTGGCATGGCACTTCTTCAAACAATGTGCTGACGACAAGACCAGAGTAGTTTGCACGCTGTGCCATCAGACCCTGAGGCGAGGCATTAACGTTCTTAACCTGAGCACCACCTGCATGATCAGGCATCTATATGCAAAGCATGAACTGCAGTGGAGTACACACCTTAAAAACAAGGAACCCGCTCAGGCTCCCCCTGCTCCCTCTACCGCTGCTGCCTCGGCTTCCGCCTCGAGAGGAATGTTGCCACCTGCTGAGCAGCAAACAGAGGATGTGCCACCGACACCACCACCGCCACCGTCACCTAGCGTCTCCACTATTTCACACAGCAGCGTTCAGCTCTCCATCTCTCAAACCTTTGAGAGGAAGCGCAAATTCCCACCTAGTCACCCTCTAGCCCTCTAAACTACTGGCCTTTGAAATGCTGTCATTCCGGCTGGTGGACACAGACAGCTTCAAACAGCTGATGGCCATGGCTGTCCCCCAGTATGTGGTTCCCAGCCGCCACTACTTCTCCAAGACAGCCGTGCCTTCCCTGCACATGCAAGTGTCCGATAAAATCAAGTGTGCACTGCGCAACGCCATTTGTGGCAAGGTCCACCTAACCACAGATACGTGGACCAGTAAGCACGGCCAGGGACGCTATATCTCCCTAACTGCACACTGGGTAAATGTAGTGGCGGCTGGGCCCCAGGCGGAGAGTTCCTTGGCGCACGTCCTTCCGCCGCCAAGGATCACAGGGCATCATTCTTTGCCTCCTGTAGCCTCCTCCTCCTACTCGGCTTCCTCCTCCTCCTCTGCTTCCACCAGCTCATCCAGTCAGCCACACACCTTCACCACCAACTTCAGCACAGCCCGGGTAAACGTCAGCAGGCCATTCTGAAACTCATATGTTTGGGGGACAGGCCCCACACCGCGCAGGAGTTGTGGCGGGGTATTGAACAACAGACCGACCAGTGGTTGCTGCCGGTGGGCCTCAAGCCCGGCCTGGTGGTGTGCGATAATGGGCGAAATCTCGTGGCAGCTCTGGGACTAGCCGGTTTGACGCACATCCCTTGCCTGGCGCATGTGCTGAATTTGGTGGTGCAAAAGTTCATTCACAACTACCCAGACATGTCAGAGCTGCTGCATAAAGTGCGGGCCATCTGTGCGCGTTCCGGCGTTCACATCCTGCCGCTGCTTGCCTGTCAGCGCTACAGCGGAACTTCGGCCTTCCCGCTCACCACCTAATATGCGACGTGCCCACCCGGTGGAACTCCACCTTGCACATGCTGGAGAGACTGTGCGAGCAGCAGCAGGCCATAGTGGAGTTTCAGCTGCAGCACGCACGGGTCAGTCGCACTGCGGAACAGCACCACTTCACCACCAATGATTGGGCCTCCATGCGAGACCTGTGTGCCCTGTTGCGCTGTTTAGAGTACGCCACCAACATGGCCAGTGGCGATGCCACTGTTATCAGCGTGACAATACCAATTCTATGTCTCCTAGAGAAAACGCTTAGGGCGATGATGGAAGAGGAGGTGGGCCAGGGCCAGGAGGAGGAGGAGGAGGATGACGGGTAGTTTTTAGCACTTTCAGCCCAGTCTGTTAGAAATGGCTCAGAGGGAGGTTTTTTGCAACAGCAGAGGGCAGGTACAAATGTGGCCAGCCAGGGACCACTACTGGAGGACGAGGAGGATGAGGAGGAGGTGGAGGAGGATGAGGATGAAGCAGGTTCACAGCGGGGTGGCACCCAGCACAGCGCAGGCAAATTCCTGGTGCGTGGCTGGGGGGATACAGAGGATGATGACGATACGCCTCCCACAGAGGACAGCTTGTCCTTACCTCTGGGGAGCCTGGCACACATGAGCGATTACATGCTGCAGTGCCTGCGCAACGACAGCAGAGTTGCCCACATTTTAACGTGTGCTGACTACTGGGTGGCCACCCTGCTGGATCCACGGTACAAAGACAATGTGCCCACTTTACTTCCTGCACTGGAGCGTGATGGGAAGATGCGCGAGTACAAGCGCACACTGGTAGACGCGCTCCTGAGAGCATTCCCAACTGTCACAGGGGAACAGGTGGAAGGCCAAGGCCAAGGCAGAGGAGGAGCTAGAGGTCGCCCACGCAGCAGTGTCACGGCCAGCTCCTCTGAGGGCAGGGTTAGCATGGCAGAAATGTGGAAAAGTTTTGTCTCCACACCACAGCTAACTGCCCCACCACCTGATACGGAACGTGTTAGCAGGAGGCAACATTTCACTAATATGGTTGAACAGTACGTCTGCACACAACTCCACGTACTGACGGATGTTTCGGCCCTATTCAACTTCTGGGTTTCCAAATTGTCCACGTGGCCAGAATTAGCATGTTATGCCTTGGAGGTGCTGTCCTGCCTGGCGGCCAGCGTTTTATCTGAACGTGTATTCAGCACGGCAGGGGGCGTCATTACTGACAAACGCAGCCGCCTGTCCGCAGCCAACGTGGACAAGCTGACGTTTATAAAAATGAACCAGGCATTGATCCCACAAGACCAAACCCTCCCTTGTGCAGAGTAGTCCTTAATAACTGCCTTAAACCATGTTGTCTTGTACTCCTGGCCACTTCTTCATTGAAAAATCAATTTTTGAAATTACCTAGGATCTTGGGGTGCAACCCAGAGTTAAATGAACCTTCCCTCTGTCTGGGTGCCGGGGCCAAAGTACATGAAAGTGTTCTTCTCCTGTGCTGGGTGATATGAATGTTATACTTGTGCTGTCTGACATGTCTCCTTTGTGTGGGTGCAGGGGGCCAAAGTCACTGAAAGCGGCCTTCTCCTGTGGTGGGTGATCTAAATGCCTGATTCTCTGCTGTGGGACCTCTCTCCTCTTTCTGGGTGCAGGGGTCAAATTAACTAAAGGTGGCCTACTCCTGTGGTGGGTGATCTGTAAAACTGATGCTTGCGCTATCTGACCTGTCTCCTCTGTCTCGTTGCTAAGGCCTAACTCACTAAAAGTGGCCTTGTCATGTGCTGGGTGATATAAATGTTATACTTGTGCCATCTGACATGGTTGCCGGGGTCCCATTAAATGGTGGCCTACTCCTGTGGTGGGTGATCTAAATGCCTGATTCTCTGCTGTGAAAACCTCTCTCCTCCGTCTGGGTGCAGGGGTCAAAGTCTCTAAAAGTGGCCTTCTCTTGTGCTGGGTGATGTAAAACTGATGTTTGTGCCATCTGACATGGTTGCCGGGGTCAAACCAATTAAATGGTGGCCTACTCCTGTGGTGGGTGATCTAAATGCCTGATTCTCTGCTGTGAAACCTCTCTCCTCCGTCTGGGTGCAGGGGTCAAAGTCTCTAAAAGTGGCCTTCTCTTGTGCTGGGTGATGTAAAACTGATGCTTGTACCATCTGACATGGGTGCAGGGGTCAAATGAACTAAATGGTGGCCTACTCCTGTGGTGGGTGATATGAGGCCTTAATATGTGCTGTGAAAACCTCTCTCCTCCGTCTGGGTGCAGGGGTCAAAGTCTCTAAAAGTGGCCTTCTCTTGTGCTGGGTGATGTAAAACTGATGCTAGTACCATCTGACATGGTTGCCGGGGTCCCATTAAATGATGGCCTACTCCTGTGGTGGGTGATCTAAATGCCTGATTCTCTGCTGTGAAAACCTCTCTCCTCCGTCTGGGTGCAGGGGTCAAAGTCTCTCAAAGTGGCCTTCTCTTGTGCTGGGTGATGTAAAACTGATGCTTGTGCCATCTGACATGGTTGCCGGGGTCCCATTAAATGGTGGCCTACTCCTGTGGTGGGTGATCTAAATGCCTGATTCTCTGCTGTGAAACCTCTCTCCTCCGTCTGGGTGCAGGGGTCAAAGTCTCTAAAAGTGGCCTTCTCTTGTGCTGGGTGATGTAAAACTGATGCTTGTACCATCTGACATGGGTGCAGGGGTCAAATTAACTAAATGGTGGCCTACTCCTGTGGTGGGTGATATGAGGCCTTAATATGTGCTGTGAAAACCTCTCTCCTCCGTCTGGGTGCAGGGGTCAAAGTCTCTAAAAGTCGCCTTCTCCTGTGCTGGGTGATGTAAATACTGATGCTTGTACCATCTGACATGGTTGCCGGGGTCCCATTACAAATGATGGCCTACTCCTGTGGTGGGTGATCTAAATGCCTGATTCTCTGCTGTGAAAACCTCTCTCCTCCGTCTGGGTGCAGGGGTCAAAGTCTCTCAAAGTGGCCTTCTCTTGTGCTGGGTGATGTAAAACTGATGCTTGTACCATCTGACATGGGTGCAGGGGTCAAATTAACTAAATGGTGGCCTACTCCTGTGGTGGGTGATATATGATGCCTGAATATGTGCTGTGGGGACTCTCTCCTCTTTCTGGGTGCAGGGGTCAAAGTAACTAAAAGTGGCCTTCTCCTGTGCTGGATGGTATAAATGTAATGCTTGTGCTATCTGACATGTCTCCTCTGTCTGGGTGCTAAGGCCTAAGTCACTGAAAGTGGCCTTCTCCTGTGGTGGTTGATATGATGCCAGATTCTCTGCTGTGGGACCTCTCTCCTTTGTCTGGATGCTGGGGTCGAAATAATAGTAAGCGACCTTCTCCATTGGTGGGTGATTTGAAGCCTGATTCTGTGCTATGGGACCTAACTCCAATTAATATTGGTTAATTTTTATTTTTTTTATGTTAAGTCATCATTTCCCTATCTACATTTGTTTGCAGGGGATTTACCTACATTTTGCTGCCTTTTGCAGCCCTCTAGCCCTTTCCGGGAGTCTTTTACAGCCTTTTTAGTGCCCAAAAGTTCGGGTCCCCATTGACTTCTATGGGGTTCGGGTTCGGGTTGAGTTCGGATCACGAACCCGGACATTTTCCGGAAGTTCGGCCGAACCTCTCGAACCCGAACATCCAGGTGTTCGCTCATCTCTAATGCTGACAAATGGTGGATGGGTCGAAACTCGTCCATTGTTAATTTTGCAGTGCAGGTGTACTTCACACAATAAATGAGTATATATCGCCCACCTAACTAACAGATGGATTAACTATATTTATTTCCCTGTCATGTATGCAGTGCAGGTGTACTTCACACAAAAAATGTGTATATGTCACCCACCGAATTTACAGACGGATTAACTATTATATTTGTGTGTCCGGGGTACAAACCGGATTCCAAAAAAGTTGGGACACTAAACAAATTGTGAATAAAAACTGAATGCAATGATGTGGAGATGGCAAATGTCAATATTTTATTTGTAATAGAACGTAGATGACAGATCAAACGTTTAATCCGAGTAAATGTATCATTTTAAAGGAAAAATATGTTGATTCAAAATTTCACGGTGTCAACAAATCCCAAAAAAGTTGGGACAAGTAGCAATAAGAGGCTGGAAAAAGTAAATTTGAGCATAACGAAGAGCTGGAAGACCAATTAACACTAATTAGGTCAATTGGCAACATGATTGGGTATAAAAAGAGCTTCTCAGAGTGGCAATGTCTCAGAAGCCAAGATGGGTAGAGGATCACCAATTCACACAATGTTGCGCAGAAAGATAGTGAAGCAATATCAGAAAGGTGTTACCCAGCGAAATATTGCAAAGACTTTGCATCTATCATCATCAACTGTGCATAACATCATCCTAAGATTCAGAGAATCTGGAACAATCTCTGTGCATAAGGGTCAAGGCCGTAAAACCATACTGGATGCCCGTGATCTCTGGGCCCTTAAACGACACTGCACCACAAACAGGAATGCTACTGTAAAGGAAATCACAGAATGGGCTCAGGAATACTTCCAGAAACCATTGTCAGTGAACACAATCCACCGTGCCATCCACCGTTGCCAGCTGAAACTCTACAGTGCAAAGAAGAAGCCATTTCTAAGCAAGATCCACAAGCTCAGGCGTTTTCACTGGGCCAGGGATCATTTAAAATGGAGTGTGGCAAAATGGAAGACTGTTCTGTGGTCAGACGAGTCACGATTCAAAGTTCTTTTTGGAAATCTGGGACGCCATGTCATCCGGACCAAAGAGGACAAGGACAACCCAAGTTGTTATCAACGCTCAGTTCAGAAGCCTGCATCTCTGATGGTATGGGGTTGCATGAGTGCGTGTGGCATGGGCAACTTGCATGTCTGGAAAGGCACCATCAATGCAGAAAAATATATTCAGGTTCTAGAACAACATATGCTCCCATCCAGACCTCATCTCTTTCACGGAAGACCCTGCATTTTTCAACAAGATAATGCCAGACCACATTCTGCATCAATCACAACATCATGGCTGCATAGGAGAAGGATCCGGGTACTGAAATGGCCAGTCTGCAGTCCAGATCTTTCACCTATAGAGAACATTTGGCGCATCATAAAGAGGAAGGTGCAATAAAGAATGCCCAAGACGATTGAACAGTTAGAGGCCTGTATTAGACAAGAATGGGAGAGCATTCCTATTTCTAAACTTGAGAAACTGGTCTTCTCGGTCCCCAGACGTCTGTTGAGTGTTGTAGGAAGAAGGGGAGATGCCACACAGTGGTGAAAATGGCCTTGTCCCAACTTTTTTGGGATTTGTTGACACCATGAAATTCTGAATCAACATATTTTCCCCTTAAAATGGTACATTTTCTCAGTTTAAACTTTTGTTCCGTGATTTATGTTCTATTCTGAATAAAATATTAGAAGTTGGCACCTCCACATCATTGCATTCAGTTTTTATTCACGATTTGTATAGTGTCCCAACTTTTTTGGAATCCAGTTTGTACAAAAATGTTTCGTTGCACCCACAAAGAAAATCGCTGTAGGTCACCCACAGAATTAACAGCCAGATTTATTATTATCTTTCTGTGTCAGGGGTGCAAAGATGGTGTATTGCACCCACAAAAAAATCGCTATAGGTAATAGTTAACAGCCAGATGAGATTCCTAACACTCTCCCTCACTTCAGCTGCCTGCTTCCTGTCCCTGCACTACTCAAAGATGATGGACGGTGCTACACGTGATCCAACTTATATAGAGCCTGAGTCACATGATGCACCGGCCAATCACAGCCATGCTATTAGTAGGCATGGCTGTGATGGCTTCTAAGTGCCCACATCTTAAAAGCTTGTTGATTGGTTTCCCTGCAGCCTTTCAACAAGCTTTATTACGTGCCCGAATACCGAACTTGAACCCAAACTTTTCTGGCAAACTTTTCTGGGTACCAAAAATCGTAAAGTTCGGTACGGACTTTACAGTTCAGGTTCGCTCAACACTAGTTATCACCCATCTTTACTAGGATTCTAATTAGCAAATCTAATGCAGAGAGTCATCATCTCATTGTAAATGATAAATCAGATTTCCTATTTATTATTGGATTTATTTATTTTTTTGAGTTTTAACTTCATTGGTCTGAGAATGATGGAACTTCCTAATACAAAGATTTGGAATCATTCTGGAATAAATCTAGTCTGAAGTAAATCTAGAAATTTAAAAGAATCTGTAAATCTTCTAAGCTGTTAACTACAGATGACAAATGGGTGAACAACAGGCTTTTATGGCCTAACAGCATACTTCTGGTTATGAGGTATATGGCAAAGGTACTTAGCTGGCTGCAGTGGAGCTCCTTGCCCTGTCCGTGGAGGAAGTTTACAGGTGGGGATTCATGAGCCCAAACTGAGTGGTGGGGAGCAGGTAAGCTTTTTTCACAGGTTCCACTTGGGATGGGAGGACCTTTAGAAAAAAAAATCCTAGACATCCCATTTAAAGAGTTGTTTCCAATACAGACATTTATGGCATTACAGGGCATGCTATAAATGTTTGATAAATGGGAGTTCCCACCTAAGAAATAATAGTCATATTATATCTATTTTATAGGGGAAGGTTACATATAGCAGGAAGCCAAATGAATATATGTCATTTTCATAACTCTCATTACATTTGATTGGAGTTAAAAGTGCATATTTGGTAACAGATGATCAGCAACAAGTTCTTATTAGCTTATTTCAAACTGTATAAACAAAATGCAAACAGAAGAAATATACAACTAATGTTAAGTGAAGCAAAGTATCCAAAATGGAATTCAATCCAAAAAGGAAAAATTTGATTCATAACAAATGATAAGTTCCTTGCGCTTCATGGTAACTAATCGTTCTTTTCCTAAAATGTCAGCTACACTTGTTGCAAATTGAAAATAAGAAGCCCGGGAATGCAAGATCACCCATAATGTAGTGCAGACAGCCAATCCGTAGCTAGTCAGCCCCTGTAATGTCACAGCCCTTTAAGAGCCTCATCCCTTGTGGTCTCCGCATTTCACTGTGAACTGAGCATAGCGAGAGACTTAACAAGTGCTAGGAACAGTGTTCAAGAAAATTTTTAAGTGTGGAATATTGCATTGGGAGACTGCAGGGACAGTGCAGGAACACTGAAATCAGATTGTAAGGAGAGTTTGTAAGGAGAAATCAGATTGTAAGGAGGGAAAGCATATGGAGAGCATAGGGAGACTGAAGGGATAGGGATAGTGCAGGGACTGTAACCTGAAGCTCAAGGGATTCATAGGAGACCTTGTTTAGGGCAGAGAGCTATCAAATTGAATGGTGTCCACCTTGTTTAAGAGATAAACAATTCCATTAGGTCTTGATTCTGAAATTGTGATGAATATCCTGTCTTGTTCTATATGCTGTAGGAGACCTGCCTGTTAAAGTACCTGTTTTGCTACCAGAAAGGACTAGCTATGCATGTTGCTGCATTGCATAGTGATGCACACTGAGATACACTCTTCCTGCAGGTCAGGATATAGCTGATTTAATGTTCTTTGTGATTTATTAATTCAGAACAAAGCAAATTTTTGGAGAAATTCGTTGAATCGTCCAAATCTAATTTATGAACAATTTTCTAATCTCTACTCAGAACATTAAAACATCTAAACTGTAGCTCATTCTATAGAATATGAAGATCAAACCAAATGTATTCATTTTGTAAAAACAAATGTTCTACTCTAGTTTGTAACAGCAGTATGTATTTTAACACATCAGTTATCATGCTTTTCAATACATGAAATTCTTGCATGTTTCAAAATACTTATATATTGATTTCTAAACCTTCCTCATTAGAGAGCTCCTTTTGTATATAAAGACCACTCAAAGACAGGAAAAAAATATTCTTTTTAGAAGAAAACACTATTTGAGCACTTTAACCCGCAACCTATAAACTATAAATCAATGCTTACCTCAAAGGCAATACATACACAGTATGATCTTACAAAAATGTTAAATTGCAGCTTTGCTGTTATGATATTTATTTTACAGCAACTAGACTTCAGCGAATCGAGCTTTGGTCATAGATACGAGTTGATCTGTTCAAAGACTTTAGTGTTAATGCTGTTTCCGTACACTATTAAAATGTATTGGTTCTGTGTAGACAAAGTTTGTATTGCCCAAAGTCGCACGAGACTTTTGTGAATTACTACTGTATTCCTATCTGCATATTTTAAAACAGTTTAAAATAGAAATCAAAAGTGGGCTTTGGTACTGGCTGGTACCTGGGTACCAAAAGGACATTTTGGGTTCCTATTTTAAAATGTTTTAAAATACGCAGATATGAATAAAGTAGTAATTCAACAAAGTCTCACGGAACTTCGAGTGCCTACATAGAGCCAATAGAGTTTAATGCTGTATGGAAACAACTTTAAAAATGAAGGTTTTGAAATAATCAACTTTGGATCGACTTCGGATCTAAGATACGAAGATCTATTCACTCAAGCCTAGCAGCAACACATAGAATATTTGTCATACATTGTTTTGATTTGTTGAACCATAATCTACATAGATTAGATAGATTTAGAGCCTGCTTTTAGCATTTCTGAATTTTTCTTCAAAATTCAGTGTGTTCTAGGAACTGCAGTTTTTCTGGCATTTTTCCTGTAGAACTTTACAAACACAAAAACCATGATTAACCCTTTCAGGACCCAGCCTATTTTTAATTTTTCGTTTTCGTTTTTTCTCCTCGTCTTCAAAGAGCTACTGATTTTTTTCTTGTCTGTTCACACAACTATACGAAGGCAAGTTGTAGTTTTAATGTCATCATCTAATTATTTATGGGGTGAAAATAGGAAAAATTGCCAAACTTTTGCTTTAATGGCATTCACTGTGCACTAAAATTGACATGACAGCCTTATTCTACTGTTTAGGATGAATATGGCAATACCAAATTTATATGGTATTGTTGTGTTTTAAAATTTAAAAAATAAAAACCTTTTGGAAAAACATTTTTTCTTTGCATCACCATATTCTAACTCCCATAACTTTTTATAATTCTGTTTACAGGGTTGCCTAAAGGCTTGTTTTTGTGGATGAGCTGTAGTTTTTACTGGTACACATGACTTTTTGATGACTTTTTATTACAAGATGGCCAAAAAACAGCAAATCATCCATTTTCTTTTCAATTACGTCACTCACTGCACAAGAAAATATTTTTATTTCTTCATAGTTCAGACATTTTTAAATGTAGTGATACCTATTATTTTTATTTTTTTATTATTTGTTTTTATATGTAAACTTGGGAAAGAGGAGTAAATTCGAATTTTGTATATGTTTGTAATTTTTTACATACTTTTAAAAACTTTTTTTCCTGTAATTTTTAGTTCCATTAGGGGACTTGTCCATACAATATTTTGATCGCTTGTACCATAGACTGCAATAGAACACTATTGAAGTCCATGGGTTTTTTAATGGTTGTCTGTCAGGCCATGGCCCTGCTCTACAGGCAGCTTACTAAGACATACCAGGGAGCCTTGAGAAGGCCTTAGGCTGTTATTGCAAGGGATCACAGCCCATTCACCATGGAGGCTCCAGTCGGAGTACAGAGGAAGCCCCCTCCATCTGTCTAACCAGGCACTATAGACCGCAGGATCTGAGGCGTTAAATGATTGGGATCTCTTGGATCGTTGTCATTGCAGCCACGTGCTGGGTGTAGTACACAGCTGGAACCCGTCACATATGGAGCAAGATCAGCTGATGACACCGCTCCATGCACTTACTCTGCACCAATGACATACAGCTACATTGTGGTGCATGTAAAGATTAAAGGGTTACACTATTACAAACATTTATCCATTATCCCCTGATGATCAGGAGAACAAGGGCCCTGTGTTTCAATGAACGGTGGTCACATATGCATTCTGTTAAATTATTCGATTAACCATGGGACTGACAGAGATAGCAAAGATTCTGCACCTGGTTATCTCCAGCAGTTCCATAGAGTTGAATGGAGCAGCGGTGTACATGCTTTACTACCACTTCTTCAAATGGGGGAACATAGGATACCGTTTTTATGATCAGCGGGAGCCCCAGTGGTCAGAAACCTGCTGATTAGACACTTATCTATAAGCCATGGAAAATATATAAGTTTTTTTGTATCTGCAGTTATAAATCATACTTGATCTTTTGTCCTTTTATAACACTGCTTAGTAGACCCATTAATGGCATGATCATATGAAGTTATGAACTTCCAGGGTGTCGGACCCCCACCGATCAGATACTGATAGGTCTTCAGTATTAACAACTTGGAAAACCCTTTTAACCCTCATTTTTCCAGTCCCTTTCTGTGCCTGGTACCTGATACACTTGGAATTGAAATTTGTCAATGCCTTCACACTGCACATTGGTATTTTTTCTTTCCATAAAGTATCATGCACATTGCGTGAATAACAAATATGGTACTAATAAATGTTCTTATCTACGGGTATTGAAACCACAATTTTAAAGCAGACCTACTGAAGGTTAAGTTTTATCCTAATCCTTATATTTTTTAGTAAAGCAGTTAAATACTAACATATTCCTTAAATACAGTAATTGAGAATTCAGACATTAGTGGCTGCTAACAATAAGGTTGATGCAGGTTCTAAACAAGAAAGTCATTAATCAGGGTTCATACAAAGGTTTTATTTTCGTGCATCTGTTTTAGAAATAGTGCCATCTGTAAGGCATGCTGTTTTCTTGGATCTGCCATATTAAATTCCATGTGGCTTTTGTTATACTAAATCTAGTTCTATGGTTCTAAAAGTGATTATAGACATTCAGAAACACCCATAGCCTTAATATGTCTGCTGGGTGTAGGATTGGCTGCTTGTTTTTCAATGTCTGACAATTGTACAGACAAAATGTGTGGAATGTGTTGGATTTTTGTTTAGAAAGCTAAATACAGCTGGCTATTAAAAAAAAAAAAAAAACTACATCAAAGTAAAAAAAATATATACTATATTAGTTACATAGGTTTAACAAAAGACACGGGTCCTTCAAGTTCAACCTATCTCAATCAAGTATACATCATTAAGCTTGATTAATTATGAACTCCAATGTCATTTGCCAATAAATCATCTACTTCTTTATTAAAGGTTGATAGTATCTGGCATTAAAGGGGTTGTCTCACTTCAGCAATAGTGTTGATCGCGAATAAATTTTTATTGCAAATATCGGCACTTCGAGAATTCGCGAATATTTTGAATATAGTGATATATATTAGTAAAAATGAATATTAGTCTTTTTTTTTTCATCTGAATCCGGTACCTGCCTGCTTCTTGCTTGAGGGCCAATGTGAGAAGGCTGCAATATCGTAGTCTGTAGTGAATTAGAATATTCTATCTTCATTATTTAATTTATTTAATCTTATATGAAAAATCGGCAATGTAATATGCGCATTAATCTAGAATTGTAATGCTAGAATTTGCGAATATGTAGAATATAGTGTGATATATATTCGTAAAAATGAATATTATTTTTTTTTTTTCATCTGAACCCCTTAGTAAATGTAATGGGTTCAGATGAAAAAAAAAAAGACAAATATTCATTTTTAAGAATATATATCACACTATATTCTACATATTCACAAATTCTAGCAAGCCAGCCCAATAGGAAAGTTGCCTATAACCCGCTCTTACTCGAATAAAGTGCATATTACATTGCTGATTTTTCGCAATCAAGAGAATAATCTCGAATACGAATATTCGCGAATATATGATAAATATTCTACCACATATTCGCAAAATATGGCGAATTCGAATATTGCCCCTGCTGCTCATCACTATTCAACAAATAGCATTTATTATGTAGAGAAAGTTAATAGAAGCCACTTATTAATGTATTCTTATTATTAGGCTTGAGCGAATTGAGCATAGGATCATAGATCCAAAGTCGATTTGTTTAAAAACTTCAATGTTAATGCTGTTTCCATACTGAATAAAAAATGTATTGGCTCCGCAGAACCAAACTTTGTCTCGCCCGAAGTCAAGCGAATTGAAGCTGGCGAAGTGGAATTTGTTTAGAATTTAAGGAAAATTTGATTTGCAACGAATGCGAATTTCCTCGCGCTTCATGGTAACATGGCGGCTACAGTGGCGGCTAAAATGGCAGCTACACATGTGAGGACATGGAGCAAGGAACTCTGGGAAGGCAGGATGACCCATAATGCCATGCATGCAACCAATCAGCAGCCAGCAAGCCCGGTGATGTCACAGCCCTATAAATACGGCGACCATCTTAGATTCAGCCATTCACAATCATACTTTGCTCAGGGACAGACGTGTATGCAGGTGCTCGGGAGAGTGAAAGAAAAACTAATTGTTAAAGAAAAAAGGAGCGATTTACTAGTGCAGGAAAAGGATAGTCAAGGGTGTGGCAAAACCAACCTCGCCACTGGGTTTTGGAGGGGACAGATTGCCAGCTTCTTGCCCCAGGATTATGGGCCCCCTCTCATCAGCCCATGCTAAACTTAAACCCCATGGCGATTTGACTGTGTTTGTGGCATCTGAGCGCTGTTTGGATATATTGAGCGCTCAGATCCAAGCCATCTGGGGATATGTTAAATGTCTGTGTGTACTGTAAAGGGTGGGACATTGTGTATTGAATAGTGATGTCTGTCCTATTGTCCCCACATGTGTATTGGCGATTTCCCTTTGTCCTGAGAGATAATTGAATGACTCCTCGATTGTCTCCAGGACAGAAGACATTGTGTATTCTCCTGCCTGTGATGATTACATTAACCCGTGTAGGATAATTGTATCACAGGCAGAGGGGAGGGATATGCTGGGTGTGGTTGTCCCTATTGTCCCATTGGGTGTGATTGGCTGCTGTATCCCCTGTGTCTCAGTCTTCCTTCTGGTCCCCTAGGGGAGTGTCCACCAGGTGGGAGACCTGCATAAATACCCGGCAGGTAGCCCTCAATAGAGTTAGAAATTCCTGTTTAACCATCAATACGGAGCCTCGTCTCGTACTTGGGGGGAATTGCTACTTCAGAACGTTCTCTTGCCTGTTCCAGGAGAGGAGGACTTCGTATGGTTCCAGTTCGGTGGATTCCAGCGGTTGTGGGTTGCTGTGCTCTTCGCCAGGGGAATCGCCTGAACGGTAGAGATGGCCCGAACTATTCGCCGGCGAACAGTTCCCGGCGAACATAGCTTGTTCGCGTTCGCCTCTGCCGGGCGAACATATGCGATGTTCGGTCCGCCCCCTATACATCATCATTGAGCAAACTTTGACCCTGTACCTCACAGTCAGCAGACACATTCCAGCCAATCAGCAGCATACCCTCCCTCCCAGACCCTCCCACCTCCTGAACAGCATCCATTTTAGATTCATTTGGAATTTGCAGTCTTAGTGAGAGGAGGGAGAGTGTAATTGCTGCTGATTTAATAGGGAAATTGATAGCTAGGCTAGTGAATTCAGTGTCCACTCCAGTCCTGAAAGACTCATTTGATCTCTGCTGTAAGGACAGCGTCCTGACAGCACCCCAAAAAGCCCTTTTTAGGGCTGCAACATTAGTCTGCTTTTTTTTCCCTTTATATGCAAATTGCAGTTGCATGGCCTGCCTGTGTGTGAGGAGCTGCAGGCCCACAGACTGTAGTGTGCCCACTGCCAGTGCCCACCCCTGTCATCCTGTGTGGTACAGGACTTTGCATCAAAAAAAGGCATTTAATTTTTACACTTTAATCTAAGGTTAGTTGCCTGCCAGTGTGTGTCAGGCTGACTTCCACTGACTGTAGTGTGCCCACTGCCAGTGCCCACCCCTGTCATCCCGTGTGGGACAGGACTTTGCATCAAAAAAAGGCATTTCATTTTTACACTTTAATCTAAGGTTAGTTGCCTGCCAGTGTGTGTCAGGCTGACTTCCAGTGACTGTAGTGTGCCCACTGCCAGTGCCTACCACTCATACCAGCTTGCAGAGGACTTTGCATCAAAAAAGGCATTTCATTTTTACACTTTAGTGTAATTTCAGCTGCTTGCCTGCTGCTAGTGTGTGTCAGGCCGACTTCCACTGACTGTAGTGTGCCCACTGCCAGTGCCCACCCCTGTCATCCCATGGGGCACAGGACTTTGCATCAAAAAAAGGCATTTAATTTTTACACTTTAATCTAAGTTTAGTTGCCTGCCAGTGTGTGTCAGGCTGACTTCCAGTGACTGTAGTGTGCCCACTGCCAGTGCCCACCACTCATACCGGCTGGCACAGGACTTTGCATAAAAAAGGCATTTAATTTTACACTTTAGTGTAATTTCAGCTGCTTGCCTGCTGCTAGTGTGTGTCAGGCCGACTTCCACTGACTGTAGTGTGCCCACTGCCAGTGCCCACCCCTGTCATCCCGTGTGGCACAGGACTTTGCATAAAAAAATGGCATTTCATTTTTGCACTTTAATCTAAGGTTAGTTGCCTGCCAGTGTGTGTCAGGCTGACTTCCAGTGACTGTAGTGTGCCCACTGCCAGTGCTCTACCACTCATACCGGCTGGCAGAGGACTTTTCATCAAAATAGGCATTTAATTTTTACACTTTAGTGTAATTTCAGCTCTTGCCTGCTGCTAGTGTGTGTCAGGCCGACTTCCACTGACTGTAGTGTGCCCCTGCCAGTGCCCACCTGTCATCCCGTGTGGCCAGGACTTTGCATCAAAAAAGGCATTTCATTTTTACACTTTAATCTAAGTTTAGTTGCCTGCCAGTGTGTGTCAGGCTGACTTCCAG
Source organism: Bufotes viridis (assembly GCA_033119425.1). NCBI lineage: Eukaryota > Metazoa > Chordata > Amphibia > Anura > Bufonidae > Bufotes > Bufotes viridis. The sequence goes on from CM065590.1 coordinate 237,768,772, forward strand.
TGACTGTAGTGTGCCCACTGCCAGTGCTCCACCACTCATACCGGCTGGCAGAGGACTTTCATAAAAAGGCATTTAATTTTACACTTTAGTGTAATTTCAGTTCTTGCCTGCTGCTAGTGTGTGTCAGGCCGACTTCCACTGACTGTAGTGTGCCCACTGCCAGTGCTCACCCCTGTCATCCCTGTGGCACAGGACTTTGCATCAAAAAGGCATTTAATTTTTACACTTTAATCTAAGTTTAGTTGCCTGCCAGTGTGTGTCAGGCTGACTTCCAGTGACTGTAGTGTGCCCACTGCCAGGTGCTCCACCACTCATACCGGCTGGCACAGGACTTTGCATAAAAAAGGCATTTAATTTTTACACTTTAGTGTAATTTCAGCTGCTTGCCTGCTGCTAGTGTGTGTCAGGCCGACTTCCACTGACTGTAGTGTGCCCACTGCCAGTGCCCACCCTGTCATCCCGTGTGGCACAGGACTTTGCATAAAAAAATGGCATTTCATTTTTGCACTTTAATCTAAGGTTAGTTGCCTGCCAGTGTGTGTCAGGCTGACTTCCAGTGACTGTAGTGTGCCACTGCCAGTGCTCTACCACTCATACCGGCTGGCAGAGGACTTTTCATCAAAATAGGCATTTAATTTTTACACTTTAGTGTAATTTCAGCTGCTTGCCTGCTGCTAGTGTGTGTCAGGCCGACTTCCACTGACTGTAGTGTGCCCACTGCCAGTGCCCACCCCTGTCATCCCGTGTGGCACAGGACTTTGCATCAAAAAAGGCATTTCATTTTTACACTTTAATCTAAGGTTAGTTGCCTGCCAGTGTGTGTCAGGCTGACTTCCAGTGACTGTAGTGTGCCCACTGCCAGTGCCTACCACTCATACCGGCTGGCAGAGGACTTTGCATAAAAAAGGCATTTAATTTTTACACATTAGTCTAATTTCAGTTGCTTGCCTGCTGCCAGTGCGTGTCAGGCCCACTTCCACTGACTGTAGTGTGCCCACTGCCAGTGCCAACCACTGATACCGGGTGGCACAGTAGCTTGCCGATAAATAAGGCATTTCATTTTTACACATTAGTCTAATTTCAGTTGCTTGCCTCCTGCCAGTGTGTGTCAGGCCCACCTCCACAGACTGTAGTGTGCCCACTGCCAGTGCCAACCACTGATACCGGGTGGCACAGTAGCTTGACGATAAATAAGGCATTTAATTTTTACACATTAGTCTAATTTCAGTTGCTTGCCTGCTGCCAGTGTGTGTCAGGCCCACTTCCACAGACTGTAGTGTGCCCACTGCCAGTGCCCACCACTGATACAGGGTGGCACAGTACCACTTATCGAAAAAAATGACAGGCAGAGGCAGGCCACCCCGCAGGGGCCGTCGTGGTCGTGGTGCTGTGATTTCCACTGTCCCTGGAATAATGCCTAGTGTTCGGAGGCCATGTACCCTGAACCCGAAAAATTCTGAGGACGTAGTTGACTGGCTTAGACAGGACACCCAATCTTCAACAGCTTCCGCTAAGAACCTTGACGCACCATCTTCCTCCAGCTCAGCTTTGGTCCCCTGCTCTCAAATTACCACGCACCCGTCCGCCGCTGATAGGAATAGTACTAGTTAAGACACCACTCATATAGGGTGTCACAGCACATTGCTCTGTGCATGCGCAGTGCCCCAATTTGGGAGTATGAGGACCGACCAAGCTGCTTTTTCCATCTCACGGTTCCTGAAATCAATTCAGTTTGGTGTATGAGAGTTTGGTCTGTCATTGTAAAGGCAGTCGAAGGTACCAGGCCTAATTTTTTTTTCACAAAAGGCAATCCCTGATATGGGATGTAACAGGGATTAAACTGATGAGAATAGTACTACAGAAAATACCACTCATATCGGGTGTGACAGTAAATTGCACGGCGCAGACGCAGTCACCGTGGATAAAAACACAGGGGAGGGAGCCAGCGTTTTTTTAATCATCTCCCCGTTCGAAAAATCTATTCAATAAATGGCCCCCAGATTGGGGACGTTAGAGGGATTAAACTGATGAGAATAGTACTACAGAAAATACCACTCATATCGGGTGTGACAGTAAATTGCACGGCGCAGACGCAGTGACCGTGGATTAAAACAGAGTGGAGGGAGCCAGCGTTTTTTTAACCATCTCCCCGTTCGAAAAATCTATTCAATAAATGGCCCCCAGATTGGGTACGTTAGAGGGATTAAACTGATGAGAATAGTACTACAGAAAATACCACTCATATCGGGTGTGAGAGTAAATTGCACGGCGCAGAAGCAGTGACTGTGGATTAAAACAAAGGGGAGGGAGCCAGCATTTTTTTAACCATCTCCCCGTTCGAAAAATCAATTCAATTTACCTTTCGGGGACCCTTGGTGTTGTATGTGGCTGGGTGGAGGAAGAAACCTTCAATGACATCACCGGGACGAGGCTAGCTTGGTATCCAACCTTGTGCAAATGGGGAGTTTGCGGTTGTGCAAATGGACTGTTTGCGGTGCATTAAAAGAGGAGTTTGGTATGTCAATGTCTGAGAATCGGGCGTAACCCTTACACTACCTGATCGATACAACATCATACCTGATCGTATACACACACTGGATGTTTTAAAGCATGTTATTCCAAACAATTTAGGAATGTTAGTTGATTTATGCCCTTTATGGATTAAAACCCGACTCTGCGTCCACTACGTAATTTTCCATGGGAGTTTTGCCATGGATCCCCCTCCGGCATGCCACAGTCCAGGTGTTAGTCCCCTTGAAACAACTTTTCCATCACTATTGTGGCCAGAAAGAGTCCCTTTGGTTTTTAAAATTCGCCTGTCTATTGAAGTCTATGGCGGTTCGCCTGTTCGCGAACATTTGCGGAAGTTCGCGTTCGCTGTTCGCGAACTGAAAATTTTATGTTCGCGACATCACTACTGAACGGTATTAACCCTCACTATACCGGGTTATACCGTAACAAAGGGAATCATTTCATAGGCAGGGAGAGACGTGTGCAGATGCTCGGGAGAGTCATAGGAAAATCCTCATTGTGAAAAAAAGCAATTTACAAGTGAAGGGAAACATTTCTTGGGGATCCAGATAGTCTTATAATACAGCTCTGTCATTCCTGCAATTAGTTAGAGATAAATGTATACGCAGTTCACTTTTGTTGTTATTTACCCTAAAATCATTTGCAGTAATTTCTGTTGAAAGAGTATAGGCCGGTATTTCAGTAATACATGAAAAATATAAACGCACTGCATGTTTGCAGTCATTTCTGGTGAAAGAGTATAGGGCGGAATTTCAGTAATACACAAAACATTTAAACACACTGCACTGTTGCAGTGATTTCTGTTGAAAGCGTATAGGCGCTTATTTCATTAAAAAAATAAAAATATATACGCACTGCACTGTTGCAGTTATTTCTGGTGAAAGCATATAGGCTCGTACTTCAGTACTACAAGAAAAATATATACGCACTTCACTCTTGAATTGTTTTCTGATTAAAGCGTATAGTGACCTTTTTCTGTCCAACAAGAAATATATATTCTCTGGTCACTTCTGCAGTTATTTTTGGTGAAAGGGTATAGGGGTGTTTTACTAGTGATGAGCGAGCATGCTCATCCGAATATCTGTTCGGCTCGAGCATCGCTATGCTCGGCAAATGGCGGTACTTGACCAAGTACCGCATGTGCTCGAGTGCAAGGCTCGAGTCTCTGCCCCGCACGTTTCGCGGGTTTTAAGCAGCCAGTAAAGGTGCAGGTAAGTACTGTCCTCACTGTAATGCCAGTAGCCATGTTGGCTGCTGGCATTACAGTGATTGGCCAGAACGCGTCATCGGGTGCTTTATAGCACCCGATGGCGCATGTTTGGCTCAGACAAAGACAGGGAGAGCAGAGGATAGGAAGGGAAAGATAGAGTAGGGAGCGAATTTCACAATTTTTATTCTGAGAAAGCTTTTCCAAGACCCAAAAGTCCTTTTAAGGACTACTGTGTGTGTGTGTGTGTGTGTGTGTGTGTGTGTTTTAGAGCAGCAATCTATTTACCTCCTGCAGTCTCAGGGACAGTGCTTCGGAAGGGACAGATAGTACAGGGAGAGAAATTTGCTCATTTTTATATACCAAAAGCTTCTCAAAGACCCCAACTCCTTTTAAGGACTACTGTGTGTGTTTGACAGCAGCAAGATATTATTATTTGATACCTATTAGTGACATATACTGTACATCATCCGCAGACTGTGCCTTTAATAATCTGGGCCACATCTAGTGTCCATAGTGTGTGGCTTTGTGTAGAAAATATTGAACTACATCTGCAAACAGTGTCTGTATTGCAAATTCCAATAATCTGGGCCTAATATAGTGTCCATAATCTGTGGTGTTCTGTAACCAATACTGTACTACACCAGAAAAGTGTCTGTATAGCAAATCCCAATAAGCTGGGCCTAATATAGTGTCCATATTCTGTGGGTTTTTGGGACATATACTGTCCTGCACCCGAAAAATGTGTCTGTATTGCAAATTCCAACAATCTGGGCCTAATGTAGAGTCCATATTCTGTGGTGTTCTGTAACCAATACTGTACTACACCCAAATAAAGTCTGTATTGCAAATTCCAATAATCTGGAACTAATGTAGTGTCCATATTCTGTGGGCTTCTGTGACATATACTGTCTTGCATCCGAAAACAGTGTCTGTAGTGCAAATTTAAATAATCTGGGCTTAATGTAGCATCCTTACTGTGTGTCTTTCTTTGACAAATTCTGTACTACATCAGAAAACAGTGTCTGTAGCGCAAATTTAAATAATTTGTTCCCCTTCTACTGTGTGCGCGTTTAATACATATCACTGACATATACTGTATTTTATCAGTAGATGGTGTATGCTAGTCTGTGACATTATCAGGGCTACATCTTCTGTGTAATGTGTGCACATCGCAAATAGCTTTTTTAATTTATTGGTGCATACACTTACAAATCCTATGCTACAATCTGTTTAGAAAGGATCGTCAAAACCGGAGAGGTGGAGGGGTCTGCCTCTATGTTAAGTCGTGTCTAAATCCCGTAATTCGAGAATACATCTCTGAGGGACATGAATATGTGGAGTCACTGTGGGTAGAAATACATGGAGCAAAAAACTATAATAAATTACTAATAGGAGTTTACTATAAACCACCTAATATACCAGAGTCCACAGAAAATCTATTACTAAACTAGATAGACATTATGGGGGACTTCAACTACCCAGAGATAGACTGGGAAACTGAAAGCTGTACATCGCAAAAAGAAACAGGTTCTTGGCAATAGCCAAAGACAATTACCTTTCCCAACTGGTTCAGGACCCCACTAGAGGGACGGCCATACTGGACTTAGTATTAACCAATAGACCTGATAGAACAACAGATGTGCAGGTTGGAGGACACCTAGGAAATAGTGACCATAAAGTAATAAACCTTCCAATTATCCTTCAAACGAGAGTTTCTAAAGGGAGGAACAAAAATACCAAACTTCAAAAAAGCAAAATTTAGCCAACTAAGAGAGGCCATAGGCCTAACTAACTGGGACAAAGTCCTCAAAAATAAAAATACAACCATAATATGGGAGATTTTTAAAAGCATTGTAACATCTAATTGTGAGAGGTACATACCTCATACCTTATAGGAATAAAAGGCTAAGGAACAATAAGAAACCCATGTAGATAAATGGAACCGTAAAAAAAGCAATAAATGACAAAAAGAAAGCATATAAATCACTAAAACAGGAGGGGAGCCAGGAAGCACTGATAAACTATAAGGAAAAAAATAGAATATGTAAAAAACTAATAAAATTTGCCAAACTAGAGACCGAGAGATTAATTGCCAAAGAGAGTAAAACTAACCCTAAAATGTTCTTCAATTATATACTGTAAATAGTAAAAAATATAAATCTGAAGGAGTCGGCCCTCTCCCACAATATGAATTTAATCAGTTTCTATGAGGAGGTAAGTTCTAGACTTGACAGCGGCGAATCAATGGATGTCGTATATCTGGACTTCTCCAAAGCATTTGACACTGTACCTCATAAAAAGTTAGTATATAAAATGAGGATGCTCGGACTGGGACAAAATGTATGTGGGTTAGTAACTGGCTGAGTGACAGAAAACAGAGGGTGGTTATTAACGGTAGATACTCAGATTGGGTCACTGTCACTAGTGGGGTACCTCAGCGGTCAGCATTGGGCCCTATTCTCTTCAATATATTTATTAATGATCTTGTAGAAGGCCTGCACAGTAAAAATCTATTTTTGCAGATGACACTAAACTGTGTAAAGTAATTAACACTGAAGAGGACAGTTTTCTGCTACAGAGGGATCTGGATAGATTGGAGGCTTGGGCAGAGAAATGGCAGATGAGGTTTAACACTGACAAATTTAAAGTTATGCACATGGGAAGGAATAATGCAAGTCACCAGTACATATTAAATGGTAAAACACTCGGTAACACTGACATGGAAAAGGATCTAGGAATTTTGATAAACAGCAAATTAAGCTGCAAAAACCAGTGTCAGGCAGCTACTGCCAAGGCCAATAAGATAATGGGTTGCATCAAAAGGGGCATAGATGCCCGTGATGAGAACATAGTCCTACCACTTTACAAATCACTAGTCAGACCACACATGGAGTACTGTGTACAGTTCTGGGCTCCTGTGAACAAGGCAGACATAGCAGAGCTGGAGAGGGTTCAGAGGAGGGCAACTAAAGTAATAACTGGAATGGGGCAACTACAGTACCCTGAAAGGTTATCAAAATTAGGGTTATTCACTTTTGAAAAAGGACGACTGAGGGGAGATCTAATAACTATGTATAAATATATCAGGGGTCAGTACATAGATCACTCCCATCATCTATTTATCCCCAGGACTGTGACTGTGACGAGGGGACATCCTCTGCGTCTGGAGGAAAGAAGGTTTGTACACAAACATAGAAAAGGATTCTTCACTGTAAGAGCAGTGAGACTATGGAACTCTCTACCTGAGGAGGTGGTGAAGGTGAGTACAATAAAGGAATTCAAGAGGGGATTGGATGTATTTCTGGAGTGTAATAATATTACAGGCTATAGCTACTAGAGAGGGGTCGTTGATCCAGGGAGTTATTCTGATTGCCTGATTGGAGTCGGGAAGGAATTTTTTTTCCCTTAAGTGGGAAAATTTGGCTTCTGCCTCACAAGGTTTTTTTTTGCCTTCCTCTGGATCAACTTGTAGGAAACAGGCCTAACTGGATGGACAAATGTATTTTTTCGGTCTTAAATACTATGTTACTATGTTACTATGTTAATGTAAGTGTGACATACTTTTAAGCATATATAACACTTAATATTAAGAAGGCGGCCAGTAAGGGCCGTGGAAATGGCTGTGATGCTGATGGTGCACGCAGAGGGCGCGGCCCTAGGCGCGATGAAACTGAGAAAAATAATGTGGCCTGCAGGTGAGCTGACCTTAAAAAACATAATTTTCCAGGGCCTTCAGGTGAGCTGACCCTATAAAACATTATATGTGGGGGCCTGCATGTGAGCTGACCCTCTAAAACATTATATGTGAGGGCCTGCAGATGAGCTCACCATAAAAACATGAATTGCGAGGGCCTGCAGGTGAGCTGACCCTGCAGATATTATGTCCCCAGCAACACTAAATACCCGCTCTGACAAAACGCTGGTAGCAGGGCAGGCCAGCACCTCTGAGGCATAGAGTGGCAGTTAGTGCCACGTGTCCAGCTTGGACACCCAATAGTTGTAAGGCACAGAGGGAACACTGAGGACGCTTACATGGTCTGCTATGTACTCCTTCACCATCTTCCCAAAATGTTCTTGCCTTGTGACAATAGGCCGTGCATCAGGGTGAGGGTGCTGGCGGGGTGTCATGAAACTGTTCCTGGCCTTGGAGAGTGTTGTCCTGCCCCTGTTGGAACTGCTGTGTGTTCCCTTCATCTCCTGGGTTGCACAAGGAATTACATACTCTGCCGCCAGCATTTTCAGCTGTAAATTTATCCTCAATGACATTCTGTTCTATTATTATTATGGTTTGTGGTTGTATTATTGTTGGTATTATTATTGTTATTATGGTTTATGGTTGTAAAATATGTTATGGTTATTTGGTTACTTATGAGTTAATTAACAGGCCATGCCATTGGTTTACTTCCACTCTCGTGAGTCCCGTTTGTCAGTCGTTAAGTGGACCTTCCTAATAACTGCATTGGTCAGGGCACGGGTGATGTTACAAGACACAATTGCTGGTGTAATGCGGGGACAGCACCCCGAGAAAAATTGTGGCGGCTTGGGACTGAGTAACGAGGGACGTCAGCTGCCATGAGGCTGAGGAAACCTCAGTGTCCACAGGCCTAAATGGCAAAATTTCCAGGGCCAGCAGTTTTTAAAGGTGTGCATTTAGTGCTATGGCCTGTGGGTGGGTGGCTGGGTATTTGTGCTTACCTTCAAAGGCCTGGGTTAAGGACATCTGTACGCAGGCTTATTTGGTGTGGCCTGCCTTCTCCCTTTTGCCATCCCACAGCCTCCTCCAGCCTTTTGCGGTGCTGTGGATCCCTCCCCCTCTGTACTGCTGTCCTCGCTTGGCTTGCCACCTTCCCAGGTTGGGTCAGTGATGTCATCGTCTATCACCCCCTTTCCACTTCCTCACTTAGGTCATCCTCCTGACTTGGTTGTTCACCTAACAAGACCCTCACCTATTGACAAATGTGAATGAGGCCATCCTTTATGTGATATACAGGCTGTTTCGGAGTGCCTCTTGCTTCTACTTTTTTGCAGCACTTGCACTTTATATTCAATTGAATATACAGGAAAGAATTATATATATATATTTTTTTTTTGGGGGGGGGGGGGTTGCGCGTATTTTTGTCAATCAGTATAAGTGGTGTACAACTTGGACAACATTGTTCCCAGCAGTGACCTGGGAGTCCAAGATGCATCCAGACATCATCACCATGCTGTTCCCGATCCATTTTGGTGGTGTTTCTGTAACTTTCTGACCTTTTCCAATGGACCAGGCACCCTCCCCTCTTCAGAGCAGAGGTGCCTGGTTGTCTCCCATTGACTTCCATTATTCTCGGGTGCTCAGTCAAGCACACGGATATAGCAATGTGTTCGGGCCGACACATCATAACTATGTATTACAGTAAAAAAAGAAAAACATATATACGCACTGCACTGTTGCAGTGATTTCTGTTGAAAGCGTATAGGCTCGTATTACAGTACTACAAGACAAATATGCACGCACTTAACTCTTTAATTGTTTTCTGGTTAAAGTGTATAGTGGCTTTTTTCTGTCCAACAAGAAATATATATTCTCTGGCCTCTTTTGTAAGGCATACGCCTTTTTGATTGCTTGGTATTACACGTTTTGTGATGTAAGGTGACAAAAAATGGCTTTCTTACAACATTTTTTTATGGTGTTCATCTGAGGGGTTAGTTCATGTGATATTTTTATAGAGCAGGTTCTTATGGATGCAGCAATACCTAATATGTATACTTTTTTTTTATTGATTTTACTTTTAACACAATAACAGCGTTTTAGGGGGGGGGGGATGTTTCAGTGTCTCCATAGTCTGAGAGACATATTGTTTTTTACTTTTTGGGTGATTGGCTCATTTTGGGGCTCATTTTTTGCTGGATGAGATGGCGTACATACGACTTTTTTGATCACTTTTATTATCTTTTTTAGGATGTAAGGTGGGCAAAATGTCTATTTCATTATAATTTTTTTTTTTATGGCGTTCACCGTGCGGGGAAAGTAACATGACCATTTCATAGATCAGGCTGTTACGGACGCGGTGATATCAAACGTGTAGTGTATTTTATTTTTTTAATTTTTATTCAGTGATAAATGTGTTTTTTTATTTTAACTTTTCCCCTTTTTTTTTAACTTTTTTTTGACCCAGACCCACTTGGTTCTCGAAGATCCAGTTAGTCTGATGCCTATATAATACAATACAATACAGTACACTATTTAGTGTACTGTACTGGATTTTCACTTTTACAGTCTGATCAGACTTCTGCCTTTAGCAGAAGTCTGATCAGACTTACCATTACCATGGCAAGCAGGACACCTGTGAAGGCATCTAGTTGCCATGGTAACCATCACCCATTGCCACAACAGAGCAGCAGGTGATGGGGAGGGAAGGAAGCCCCCTACCTCTGTGATCCCGTCAAGAATCGGGGGCTGTAATGGCACAGCAGCCCCCGATGGGAGATTGAGGGAGCTCCCTCCCTGTTTAACCCCTTCGATACAGCAGTCACTATGGACCGCAGCATGGAAGGGGTTAAACGGCTGACATCTGTGTCAGATGTCCGCCGTTTCAAGCAGAGTGTCAGCAGTGTTGTGACACTTGGCTAAACCAGTCGGCCATTCTGAAATAAGAGAGGGAAGGCCTGCCGTATCACAGCACCGCCCACACACTCCACCCTGCACTGCCTGCCAGCCCATCTGAAAGGGGGCTGGGGGGGGTGGGTTACAAATTAAAAAAAAATGGCATTTTCAAGTTTTTGAACCTCGCGGTCACAGACCGCGGGGATCAGAAACTTCAGAAAGCGCTGCAAACTGCAGGTCTGAATTGACCTGCGGTTTACAGCGATCACTGATACAGGGGGTACCTGCTGAATGACAATGGCTGGGTGTGGTTGGTATACTTGTCTACTTAGACAGGGTATGGACAAGTCTTGTGGGATCTTGTAGGACCGCCTGGTTCATTTTAATGAATGTGAGCTTGTCCACGTTGGCTGTGGACAGGCAGCTGATCTTAATTTCTCTGTCACAGATGCAGTGCAGGTGTACCTCACACCAAAAATGGGTATATGTCACCCACCAAACTAATATGCAAAGTTATGGGTCTTCAACACCGTGAAAGCCAGAGACGTTCACCGTAGGGGATAATTTATGTGATATTTATTTAGGCCAGGTCATTACGGACGCGTCAATACAAACATATGGGGGAGATTTTTCAATGTAAAAAAAAGCATATTTTTTATTTTATGTAATTTTTTTATTTAATAAATATGTTTTTTTCTTCTTTTTTTTTACCACTTAATAGTCCCACAAGGGGACTATAACAAACTGTATTTTGATTGCTTTTAAAATAAAATGCATTATCTCTATAATAAGCATTAACAGCAATGCTATTCTAACATTGACCAGCAGGCTGAGCCAGAGAGGCACAGCCTGCTGGAAACTTACTTCAGGAAGGACTGGGGCCTAGGATCGGAAGCCAGGTAAGGCTTCACACACATCAGCACTCGGCGATTGCATTTGCAGGGTGCTGATGGGTGACAAAGGGAGTCCGCTCCCTCTGTCACCGCTTTACATGCGGTGGGCGCCATTGCGCCTGGCATGTAAATCGTTCAACAGCCCGGATCAGCTCTCCTGCCTTTCCGGGCTGTTAGAGCTGGGCACTGGCTCTCATGTGAGAGCTGGGTCCCAGCTCCCTGCTGCATGGGGGACGCGGTGGCCCAGGCTAAGGCACCTTAGATACCGCTGTAAAAACATGCATGGGTCTTCCATCCTGATGGTCTCCAGTAATCGGCTTTCTTCATGCCATGCTATACAGCCACAAGCATTTGTTGTGATGATCAGACTCTAATTGATTGAAATCACCTGACTATAATTTCACCTTCAAATTATCTGCTAATCCTAAAGATTCACATACTTTTGCCACCCACAGATATGCGACATTGGATAATTTTCCTCAATAAAAAAAAGACCAAGTCTAATATTTTTGACTCATTTATTTGATTTGGTTATCTACTTTTAGGACTTGTGTGAAAATCTGATATATTTTAGGGTCAAATCTATCCAAAAATATAGAAGATTCTGGAAAGATTTCACAGACTTTAATTGACCACTGTAGTATGGAACCGTACTTGCACACAATTTAGCCATGGTGATATAAGCAATTTTGTTTCCAATTTAAATGGATTGTTTTATAGTATTTGCTGTGAGCTTTAAAAGGTTGTTATTTCATATCTTTGTCTAAGTAACACTTAGTTTCTATTCTACTGAATTATTTGTACCCCCATCACTATGGCCTATTGAAGACATTCCTGGCTATTTCAGTTAGCCAGTCTAGTTTTAAGCTGGACAAAGTATTTTACATTCCTATGTTTGCTTGACTCAGAGTAAGATTATTTTATACTATGATCTTGTATACGTTGAGTTCCAATGTACAGTATGTTGCACAGTTAGATTGCATAAAGTTGAATATGTTAAATACAGTAGACATGCTTTGTTTTACAATTTTCTGATGCAGGTTACAGCAACACACTATTTTAGACCACAGCCCTGAAGTATCTAAATTGGACTTTGATCCAAATTTAAGGAAAAATTTGATTCGCAGCGGAGCTGAATTCCCTTGTACTTTGTGGTAACAAATCGATTTTCCCTGAAATGGCAGTAAAAAAAGAAATAACTACTTACCTAATCCATTTGCTCGTTAAGTGTTCACCACGGCAATCTTGATGATAGTGTGCAAAATCTCTCCCACGGGGATGTATGACACCACCATGTCAGCCGGCGTGACGACATCTTCACGTCACTGCACGAGATTTTGCACGGTGTCTTCAATCAAGATGGCTGTGGCATGCTCTTTGTGATTAAATGGTGTAGGTGAGTATTTTTTGCTATTTTTAACTGATTAATCCCTGAAAGCCCTCATCTTTAATGACAGGGGGCGACGCAATCGCCGTTCATTATCATTGCGCCCGCTACATACAAAGAAATGCGCCTTGTGCCAAAGTAAGGCTACTTTCACATCTGTGCTTTCCCTTTCCTCTATTGAGATCATCATAGGATCTCAATAGCAGGTCAAAACGCTTCCATTTTGACCACATTTATTGTCAGTGGGCACAAAACTGAATTGAATGAAATGGAAAGCACCAGAATGCATTCCGTTCCGTTTGGCTGGATCCCCATCACAGACAAAATATAACATGGTTATAATGGAAAATAACGTAATCCATAAGAAGGAAGTCAAAACGCATGTTTGACGCCCGGATTGAATGCGGGTGCATTGCGGGAATATGCACGATTTTTCCACGCGAGTGCAAAGCGTTTTAATGCGTTTTGCACGCATGTGCGAAAAAAATGCATGTTTGGTAGTGTTGGGCGCGAATATTCGCATATTCGCGATTTTTTTCGAATATCATGCCATAAATTCGATATTGCGAATATTCGCGTTGGTTAAATTAGATGATACACAATAAGTTCAAGAACTTCAGTTCACTTGTGTTGATAAATGAGTTTGAGTGACTCTGAGTTTCATTCATTTAAGGTGTTGTTTTGCATCAAGGCTCTTTTTCAAAGCCATAGCCAAAATCCTGCCTTTTTTGCGATTTTCCGTAATGCGATTTTTATTAAGCGATGCGATTTCTTTCACACGTGCTATTCTTCCTGCGCATTGATTGACTTGACCATCCCGGCCATGAAAGTTAAAGTGTTTTTGCGATTTTTCGTAATGCGCATGCGATTATTAGCGATTATTTAATACATGGTAAATAAAGATTGAAAAGCAGATAACATGTAGATGGTATATTTTATTGCACTAGGTAAATATGATGTAATCGATTTTGTACGAATACTGCCTTTGCCTGCCAGTAACAATGATCTTGCGCAATATGCGCATGATCATACGCATTATGCGATTATCCCCGATTTTATAAAAAAAAGATGGCGATTAAATGATGACGAATACGGATATTCGAATTTGCGAATATATCGCGAATATTTTGCAAAATATTCGCGAAATATCGCGAATTCGAATATGGGCATATTCAATCATCACTAATGTTTGGTACCCAGAACCGAAGCCAGACTTCATCACTGAAGTCCGGTTTCGGGTAGAGTATTCTGGAGAATTTATTATTTTCTCTTATAACATGGTTATAAGGGAAAATAATAGCATTCTTAATAAAGAATGCTTTGTATAATGTTGATTAAGGGGTTAAAAATAAAAAAAATTAACTTACCTTAGCCACTTGATCGCGTAGTTGGTGATCTGTCTTCTCTCTTCACGCTTTAGCTACCAGCTAAAGGACCTCTGATGACGTCACATCACATGGTCCAATCACATGGTTTCACAGGGCATTTTTACGCATTTAGATTCCAGACTTCTTCTCACGCTTTAGAGACCCCTAAAATGCCAGGGCAGTATAAATACCCCACATTTTAGAAAGAAGACACCCCAAGGTATTCTGTGAGGGGTATGGTGAGTTCATGTAAAATTTTATTTTTTGTCACAAGTTAGAAAATGCCCTGTGAAATCCTAAAGGTACTCATTGGAATTAGGGCCCATTTGCGCATCTTGGCTGCAAAAAAGTGTCACATGTGTGGTATCGCCGTACTCAGGAGAAGTAGGGCAATGTGTTTTGGGGTGTATTTTTACAAATACCCATACTGTGTGTGAGAAATATCTCTGTGAATGACAACTTTTTAAAAAATTTTATACAAAGTTGTCAATTTACAGAGATATTTCTCTCACCCAGCATGGGTATATGTAAAAATACACCCCAAAACACATTGCCCTACTTCTCCTGTGTACGGCGATACCACATGTGTGACACTTTTTTGCAGCTAAGATGCGCAAAGGGGCTCAAATTCCAATGAGTACCTTTGAGGAGGGCATTTTTACGCATTTTTCTTCTCACGCTTTAGGGCCCCTAAAATGCCAGGGCAGTATAAATACCCCACATGTGACCCCATTTTGGAAAGAAGACACCCCAAGGTATTCCGTGAGGGGCATGGAGAGTTCACAAAAAAAAATATTTTTGCACAAGTTAGCGGAAATTGATATATATATATATATATATATTTTTTTTTTCTCATATTCCACTAACTTGTGACAAAAAATTAAATTTTACATGAACTCACCATACCCCTATGGAATAACTTGGGATGTCTTCTTTCTAAAATGGGGTCACATGTGAGGTTTTTGTACTGCCCTGGCATTTGATGGTCTCCGCAATCATTACACGTATGGCCAGCATTAGGAGTTTCTGCTATTCTCTTGATATTGAGCATACGGGTAATGAGATTTTTTTTTTCCGTTCAGCTTCTGGGCTGAAAAAAAAAAATGAACAGCACAGATTTTTTCATTCGCATTGATCAATGTGGATGAAAAAATCTCTGCCAAAATCAGTGACTGCGGTGCCGTGGGCTGGGCGCTAACTACCTAACAAGTAACTAACTAACTGGCGGTGATAAGGGACCCTTATGCCCCATTCACACGTCCGCAATTCTGTTTGCAGAACGGAATTGCGGACCCATTCATTTTTATGGGGGCAGACTTTGTACCGCTCGGATCCGGAATTGCGGACAAGAAAAGGCATTTTCTATATAGTTCTGGCAATGTGCGGATCTGCAAAATGCGGAAAGCACATTGCCGGTGTCCGCGTTTTGCGGATCCGTGGATCCGTAAAACACATATGGACATGTGAATGGAGCCTTACAGGGTGATCAGTGACAGGGGGGTGATCAGGGAGTCTAGATGGGGTGATCAGGGGTTAACTAGGGGTTAATAAGTGACAGGGGGGGAGGGGGGGTAGTGTGGTGCTTGGTGCTACTTTACATAGCTACCTGGTCCTCTGGTGGTCGATTCCAGCAAATGGGACCACCAGAGGACCGGGTAGCAGGTATATCAGAGGCTGTTAACAAAACAGCGTCTGATATACATGTTTGATGCGATTTATTTTGCATCTACAGCCTGCCAGCAATTGATCATCGCTGGCAGGCTGTAGTACAACCGCTGAGACGCGATTTGCAGTGAACGAGCGCGCGTTCACAGGAAATCTCGCCTCTCGCGAGATGACGTGCCGCCGCATCAAGGAGGAACAGACTTGCCGCCGCCTGGACGCAGCCCTGCTTTAGGCGGCGGCAGGCGGTTAAGAATGCTATTATTTTCCCTTATAACCATGTTATAAGGGAAAATAATGAAGATCGGCTCCCGTCGCTTAGCAACCATGCGGGAAAATCGCACCGCATCCGCACTTGCTTGCGGATGCATGCGATTTTCCCGCAGCCCCATTCACTTCTCTGGGGCCTGCATTGCGTCAAAAACGCAGAATATAGAGCATGCTGTGATTTTCACGCAACGCAGAAGTGATGCGTGAAAATCACCGCTCATGTGCACAGCCCCATAGAAATGAATGGGTCCGGATTCAGTGCGTGTGCAATGCGTCCACCTCACGCATTGCACCCGCGCGGAAAACTCGCCCGTGTGAAAGGGGCCTAAGAGTAGTGTTGAGCGAACTTGTTTTTTAAGTTCTGCGTCCAAAGTTCGGGTTATCGAAGAATCCCGTTATGGATTCCAAATTCCCATAATGGGATTCTTCGATAACTTTAATTTTGGAAGCAGAACTTAAAACACAAATTTGCTCAACACTATTTAAGAGGCATTCCATTTTGATCCATCATAATATAAGTCTATGGGCAATCATAACGGAACAGTCTGGTTTCCATTATGAAGACGGAAAACAAAGTCCTATCGACAAGACTTTTTTTCCGTTCCGCATAACGGAAACCAGACGGATCCGTTATGATTCCCCATAAACTTCTATTATGATGGAAAGCAAAACGGAGTGCCTTTTAAAGGCTTGCCTTTTTGCATTCCATCATAATACAAGTCTATGGGCAGCATAACTGATCTGTCCTGGTTTCCATTGTGCAGGACTGGACTTCGGCATAATGGAAACCAGGGCGCACCCATTATGCTGCCCATAGACTTGTATTATGAAAGATCAAAACGGAATGCCCATTATAGGCTTCCTTTTTCCCTTCCGTCTTGTTATAACAGAAAACAATAATGGAATCCGTAGGGGTGATGTGAACAATCCCTGAATCGAATTCGCTACAACTTCCTTCAACACTAATGGTGACTTTATCTTTCTAGCTTTGTCTCCATATATTTATTCACTTTTAAATTCTTTTTATATCTGTTTTGTCTATTGAGTCCATTGTTTCTAATGCACAGAATGTTTGTGGGTTATGTAAAGAACTTAATAATTTATTTATATCTTACAATGTTTGCTGCAATATGAGTTATACTTTAAAAGATCTTTTTAAATGTGGAACAAGGGAACTTTCTTTATTGCTTGTATAAAAACAATTTGTTTTTGAGGCTTTTACATGAATTTGTTGTATTAGATTTATTGCTTTTTACTATACCTCATAAATACAATGAGTTGTTTTTACAATAACAAAGAACTGTGTCAGTGGACATTGTGACTCCAGTACAAATCTGACCCTGGAAAGTCAATAGAGAATAGTATTAACAAAACATTTTGTGATATATTAGAAAAGCTCAGATTTTTTTGTAGTTTTAAAATAATTCTTAGAGGATTCAAAAATGCAATCAAAAAAACAGTATGTGAAAAATAGGATACACAGGAGTGAATTGTATAATACAAAGGCATTACAATAAGCACATTAAAAGGCTAATAACATTTCCTGTCCCTAATGAGAAAATAAATAAATGGTTTATTTTTGATTGTTACCAAAAAGAATGTTTGTTCAACTGTCGGAATGAAATCTAATTATCCGTGACCCCTACTCAAAAAATTCCTAATTACTGACACTTTCAATATCATGTAATGCTTCTTGAAGCAATAATTAATTAACAAAATCTTAAAAGAACTTAAAATAGCTCAGCTATATAATTGTGATGACCTTTACATTGCATTAGATTGCCTTAAACGGGTTGTCCGATTTCAGGGAGAATCTCAGGATATGTCTATAAAAAAAATAGACCATTACGTACTGTACCTAGCAGGTCCAGCGTCATTGCTCCAGGTCACCTGGCTGGGCTCTGTTGATTCGGCTGCAGGGTTGACATCATGTTGCCAACACATGACTGCTGAAGCCAATCACTGGACTGCTTGAGGCCAGTGATTAGTTGCAGTGGTCACATATTATTGACATGAAGTCATTGCTGCATCCAGATCAACAGAGCCAGGCTAGGAGAACTAGAGCAGCGCTAAGGGATCTGCTAGGTAAGTATTGATCTATTTATTATTTAAGGTGCTCCCTAAGCATTGTCCAGTTGCTTCCTGGAACTGGACAACCACTTTAAACTTAAATTAGCCTTGTCAGTGGCTTCTGTCTGCAAAAAGGATGACAGGCTGCCAGTTACAGACAACTTTATTTTACAGTGAAATGCTGTTTTTAAAAATTAGCCAAGTATGGGGAAGAGTGTCATGATAGCGGCGCCGCTAGATTGATAAGTCTCTGCCTATTTCTATCAATGACGCCTAACCAGACGCAGAGAAGCTAAAATTTTAGGGTTCATTAAGGGATATTTTTCTGTAAATGCATATTAAAAGCAGGGGATCATATTATATGAACATGAACATGTTATATAAACATCGCATTTTATGATCACCAGTTTGTAATAAGCACCTTATTAAAATAATGTCCTTTGATGAACCCTGAAATCAAGGAAAAAACACATCAGGTAGTTATAACAGGAGCCTGATAGTGGACATATAGTGGCCTGAAAAAAAAAAAAGATTCCAGCATCCAGGTATCCAAATATTGCTTTGTCTTTATCTTTGTCTTTATTGTTATTTCAGTAATCCATTGCATTCAGTGAACTCCTCCAGCAAGATCTATTTATAAGCCCACCTTTTTTGCTTTTTCCCCATAATGTCTATTTTTTTTTTTCATTTTCTTTTTATTTCTTTACATGTGAATTTAAACATTAGAAATATATTGTTACATGCAAATATATTTAGAAATTAGCAAATGTTTTTATGCTTATATATTGTGATTTCAGCTGTATAACTGTATATGTTCGGTGATGAAAAGGGCAGTGTCCGGTAGTTTGCATGGGTTTTTTTTTACCATCCCCCACACAACAGGTTGGTTTTCCTCCCTTTATAAGCTCCGGAAGCTGGAAACTCCACTAGGTTATGAGTAAGAACCTGTAAGATTAAAAACATGTCAACCTGCGGTTGGCGGGTGGAGGGGTTCACTGAATGTAATAGATTACTGATAATTGCAATAAAGACAAAGATAAAGACAAAGCAATATTTGGATACCTAGATGCTGGAACCAGGATCTGTACCGATCTGTTCCGAACATTGGGAAGATACAGTGAGCTGGAAACTGTTATTTGTTTGGAATATAGTGGACTGCCATTATGGATTGTCAAGAACTATACCGACAGGAAAGGAAAGGATGTCATATATACTTGACTTTCTCCATTCACTGCTACAGTTTCTGAAAATAGTCAAGTAAGCATGTTCAGCTATTTTCAGAAGTCCCATAGCAGTTTATGGAGATGACCATAAATGCATGGTCTCCTCTACATTTTAGCCGTGCATGATGAACCCCTGTTCTTGAGACATTTATCATATGTCCAGTGGAAATGTCATAAGAGTAGCCCCCTTTAAAAGCAAAGAGGACTCTTTCACCTGCTGAGGGAAAAATGTTTAGTCTGCTGCAGGTATGGGCTTCTTTACTGTAAGAGCAGTGAAATTCAGAAGTTGTCTATCTACCTAGTTTTGGCTAACACAGCTAAAGGGTTAAATGTTTTCCTGAAACAAAATTATCTAGCTCCTTATGTAATTGTCCAATTACTGGGTCAAATGTTTATCCATTCTGATTGCCAAGTCATATTTTGTTTTCCAGTTTATATTCTTAATTTGTCCTTACCTCGATTACACCCTGCTAATTCCCTGTTGAGCTTAAAGAATAAACTTTTTCCACTCTTTACTCTTAAACTCATATTCACACTAGTGCCCTTTCTATCTGTGTACTTTAATCTGCAGGTGGGATTAAACAAGTAGTTACTGAACTTCAGCCTTTGCTAGAGATGAGAAAATGTTTTGAAAAATGACATTTCTCTGATTCGCTGAAGTTAGCCAAGAAATTTGATTTGTTCCAAATACAAATTGTTAAATCATGAGGAACGCTGATACAGAAACCGTTCACACCTCCTCCCCTCAAGATGAAGTTTTGGGAGAACATGCCCTCTTAGTCAAGGGGCGTGTTCTCCCAAAACATTGCGTGGAGGTGAAGAGGTGTGAACGATGTCTATCTCAGCGTCCCTCAGGATGTAAAAATTTTTATTGGAAAGAATTAAAGAAATAAAAGAAACAAGATTTCTTTTGTACCAGCAAATTCTGAGTATGACTTTGATTGCTCACTCACTTACAATATTGGCACAATGAGGTAAAAAGTACACACAAGTCTGCATGTTTGAAAGACTGTCAGTGCTGGATTAAGCAGAGCTTCTGGTGTGGACTTGTATTTGCTAAAGTTGGCTGAGTGCTACATATTATACATGTGTCTAAAGTAGAGATGAGCAAATCGAATCCCACGAAGTGGAATTCGATCCGAATTTCAGGAATTGTTAGATTCACCTAGAAGCCGAATTTCCTCGTGCTTCATGTCAGCAAATCGATTAATCATGAAATTCAAACTTACCATCTCCATTTGCGCCAGCCTACATCTTGCTTGAAGATCTCGGCCAAAATCCTAGAGTGATGACGTAATCTCATGCCGCGTGTGATTTTGGCTGAGATCTTCAGGCAAATGGACGCGGCAAGTTTTTTGTAATGTTTTTTAATGGTAATTTAATACTGTTTGTACACTGAGATGCCGCAATCATGTGCAGTATGAACGCGGCATCTGAGGGGTACTTCGGTGAAATTAGGCAAATCATGCGATTTTAATTTTCAAGAAATTCACTCATCTCTAGTCTGAAGCTTCCCATGGCTGCCATGGTAACCTCCCTGCTGCGTTGTTTTACGAGGCACAGTTTAGCAAGGAGGATGTCCTTAGCTTAGCCCCTTAAGGAAATTTAAAGTTAAAATGTCTGAACTATTAAAATATTTTTCAATAATTTCCTGTGTGCTGATTGACTTTTTTGTCCCCTCTACCCCCAAAAAAATAAATAAGTGATCAAACTGTCGTACGTACCACAAAAATTGTACCAATAAAATCTACAGTTCGTCCCGCAAAGAAAAAGCCTTCATATAGCTCTCTAGACCGAAATATAAAAAAGTTATTGCTGTCAGAAAATGGTGATGCAAAACAAATTTAGATTTTTTTCCCCAAGGTTTTTATATTTTTAAAAGTAATAGAACATGTAGAACAAAAAAAAATATTAAAGTTTGGTATTGCCGTATTCATATTGAGCCACAGAATAAGGACATCATGTCATTTTTAGTGCACAATGAACATCGTGATATCAAAACTCCAAAAACCTTGGCGGAATTGTATATATTTTTTATCAATTTAACTAGAGATGAGTGAATCGAAGCTGACAAAGTGGAATTCGTAACAAGTTTCAGGAAAAATTTGATTCACAACGAATGCGAATTTCCTCGCGCTTCGTGGTAACGAATTGCAATTTTTCCTAAAATGGCAGCTACATGTGTGAGGACATGGGGCAAGGAACTTTGGGAAGGAGGGATGACCCATAATGCCATGCATGCAGCCAATCAGCAGCCAGCCAGCCCCGTGATGTCACAGCACTATAAATACGGCGGCCATCTTGGATTAAGACATTTTCCAGCATTCTGAGTGCAGGGACAGAAGTGAGATGGCGCTAGGGCCAGCAATAGAAAAAACCTCATTGTAAAAAAAATCCCTGAAAAAATGATTTATAAGTGCAGGGAAAGGACAGGGAGGAAAAATTTCACAGCAGGAAGAGAAGTCAGAAGGTGCTAAGAACAGTGCTAGAAATGTGATTCACAAGTGCAGGGACAGAGTACAAGTGCTCTGTCATTCCAGCAATTTGTTCTTGTTATTGGGGTGCAAGTGCTATGTTGAAAAGCCTTTAGTGGCCTATTTCAGTACAAAAAGAAAAATATATATGCATTTCACTGTTTCCGTTATTTGTGGTGAAAGCGTTTAATGGCCTATTTCAGTACAAAAATAAATTCTCTGTTCACTTCTGCAGTTATATGTGTTGAAAGTGTTTAGTGGCCTATTTCAGTACAGAAAGAAAAATATTTACGCACTTCACTGTTGCAGTTATTTGTGGTGAAAGTGTTTAGTGGCCTATTTCAGTACAAAAAGAAATATATATTTGTCGCTTTTAGGGGTGTTTTAATTCACTTTTAGCTGAACTAAATAAATTCAAAGCATGTCAGACAGATAAGTGCAAGGCCATGCACATGCAGGAGGGGCAGAGGCCAAAATGTTTCTGGCGCAGGCAGAGGTTGCAGCAGAGTAAGGAGGGCGTGGCAGCAGGAGTTGCAACGAGAGGCCTGAGCTCCTGGTGTCCTCTAGCAGTTGTGTCTTGACCAGCAACTCAGCGTTTTTTGATTGGTTAACTTGGTCATTCACTTCATCCCAAGTGACTTCACACACCCCCAGCCAACAGTCGGTGAGTTCGTCAGACAAAACCCTTAGTTTGCATGGCCCGGGAGCAGACCCTGTGCCCTCACCTGTCCTCAACCTGCCTCTCCTGCCTTTTCAGCTCCACTATACAACAAGGACGAGCTACTAGAGGACAGTCAGCAGCTACAGCCCAGCCAAGATCTGGAGGAGACATCCGCCCCTTCCTCCACTAGGTGGGCAAATAGTGATGAGGAGAGTGGTGTGGGAGGTGGTGTTGTGCGCAGTCAAGCTTCTGACCCAGAGACCATTGAGGAGGACATCAGTGACATGCACACACTACTCGATGATTGATGATGAAGCTGATCGCACTTGGGAGCCGGGTGCAGAAGTGGCTTCATCATCAGGAGAAGATAGTGGAAGCTTTCCCAGGAGGCAGCGGCTGAGCCAGCAAGGTGGTAGCATGGCTGGGAGTCAGCATGGTGGCAGCAGTGGGAGGTCGGGAGCCAAATATGCACATAGTAGATCACCTGCTTGCAGCAGCCTACCTGCCCAGGAAGTAGTGGTGCAAGGCTTCACGCAGGAAGCGGCTGTAGCAGTCAGTCAGTCAGTGCGAACCGTTGGGGGTAAAATCAACCACTCGACGGTGTGGCAGTTTTTTCTGGAGCCACCGGAGGAGGTTAACATGGCCATATGTCGAATCTGTGGGCAGAAGGTGAAGCGTGACCAACCGCTGCATCACCCAGTGGCAAGCACCTGGTTTTAGGCAGTCAAGGCTCCACTACCTTAGCCGAAGGGAGCTGTCTGTCATTCCCATCTTCTGCTGGTACAGATGCTCCTGCTCCTCCTACTCCTCATCAGTCATTCCATCAGCAATAAATCACCAAAGTGATTGCCAAGAGACAGCAGTATGCGTGCAGTTATCCAACGGCGCAAAAGATGAATGTGCTCCTGGCCAAGTGCTGCAGTCCCTCCCTTTCCAAGTGGTGGACTCTGCACCTTTCAGAGAACTGATGGCTTGTGCCAAGCCGAGGTGAAGAGTCCCAAGCCATCATTTCTTTGCCAAAAAGGCAGTACTAGCCCTGCACAAATATGTAGAACAGAAGGTGGGCCAGTCCTTGAGCCTGTCTGTGTCTGCCAAAGTGCACGGCAGCTCCGACGTGTGGAGCTGTAACTAAGGTCAGGGACAATACATGTTCTTTATGGACCACTGCATGAATGTTGTTCCTGCACAGCCATACCAGCAACTTGGCCAGATCACGGCACTTTGACCTCCACGTTTTCACGCCGTTGGTCCTGCGACAATGTCTGCCTCTGCCTTCTTCAGCATTTCCTCTGCCTCCACTACAGGGACAATTCACAGTGCCTCTCAACCATACCACATGTGCAGGGCACGGCGGTGTCATGCTGTTCTGCATCTGGTTTGCCTTGGCAAATGGAGTCACATGGGAGGAACTGCTCCGTGTGATTCACCAAGAAATCGAATGATGGCTTTCTTCTTGACAACTGAAAATCGGAACCACGGTGACCGACAACATGGCACATGTTTTCAATCTGGCAGTCAGGCAGTTCCTGTAGTCTTCCACCCATCTGCAAGATATCCTAATAATGGGCGGGAAACGTTGCATGCACTTCAGCCACTTGTACACCGTAAAGCACACCCTCCTTGAGCTGCAGCGTCAGAATGGCATCCCCCAACATAGGCTGATATGCGATGTTTCCACCCATTGGAATTCCACCCTCCATATATTGGACCAACCTTTATGAACAGAGAAAGGCCACCAACAATTTTGTGATGATCCAAGCAGATAGGAGTACTCCCCTGTGTAACTTCGATGTCAGCCAGTGGCAGCTCATGCGTGACACCTGCCGTTTGCTCAGTCCCTTTGAAGACACAACATTATTTGTCAGTCACCAGCAGTACGGGATGAACTACGTCATTCCATTGCTTTATGTCCTGCAACAGATGGTGGTAACAATGACTGGTCAGGGGACAGGAGACGTGGTGCCTAGATCTCATGGCCACATGAGCCCTGTGGGGGCTGAACTGGAAGAGGAGGGGGAGGGGGAGGAGGACATTGGAGCACAAGCAATGTGTAGCCAAATGGGTTGTTTTACTACTCAGCTGACAGGAGAGGAGGAGCAGGAACAGCCAGAGGAGCTACAGGGCGATGAGGAACACAAGACAGAGTACCCAGACACAACGTGGCAGTATGCAGTGGGGATGGAGGCAGAGAGTCCCTCTAAGTCACTTGCACAAATGGCACGATGCATGCTCACTTGCGTGCGTGGTGACAGCTGAATTGTCACCATTCGGCAGAGGGATGACTTCTGGGTCTTGATCTTGTTGGACCCTCGCTACTGGTCCAAAATGGGGGCCTTTGTTACACCCACTGCGAGGGAGTACAAACTTAATTACTACAGAGACGTCCGATGTAGTCAGTTGGCCGCTGCCTATCTGTGCCATTGTCCATCCTCTAACAGGTCTGACCGGGGGGGCCCTCTGCATTCACGTTCCACTGCCATGGCTGCTGAGGAGGGGTGGGGTGGCAGGAGCAGCACCAGCTCCATCAGCAGCAGCCTGAGTCTACAGTCACTGATGAGCAGCTTTCTTCACCCGCATAGTGAAGAAACTACTGCTGCCATCTACACACTATGTCACCTTGACAATCTGTGGTCTCCTCCTGATGATGCTGACGCCACCTCCCGACTCTGTCATGCTGCCACTCGGTGGCCTCCTCATACTGCTGCCACCTCCACACTCTGTCATTGTGCCACTCGCTGGCCTGCTCCTGATGTTGCTAGTGCTGCTGCTGCCAACTCCACATTCTGTAATTGGGCCACTCTGTGGTCTCCTCATGCTGCTTCCACCTCACCACTATGTCATAGGGGCACTTTGTGGACTTCTCATGCTGTTCCCACCCTCCCAACTTCATGACTGGGCCACTATTTTCGCCTTTTGGCCTGGCTGACATCATCATTTATTTGACCTTTCTCATGATCTGTCAGAAGGAAGGAAAAATGAGACTCACAACGGATCCTGTCTGTGTAGCAGCTGTAAGGCCTGTATGGTCCCATTAGAATTGGCTTATGATTTGGTAGCGAAAAACAGGAGTGGGTACAAAACACAGAAGACATGCAAATATTCCATTAACGTGTCATCTCTGTTTTAGATCCACTCCTGTTTTATTTGGCATTAGCAATACTGATGGATTATTTAGCAAATGCTGACCGAGTAAAGGCCGATGCTCCACAGACAGGATCCGTTAATTAATCAGTGACGTCAACACAAACTTCCTGCTGACACCCTCTCCACTCTACTCTGCTCTACTTGTATAAGCTTTTAATATAACTGGTTCTGTAGATATCTATGTGGAATCAGCTGACGAGGGTTTAAAAAGAAAGCTCTTCTTCTTGACGCTAACATTTACCTGTAAGGCTGAGTTGATATTTAAGTTATTTGGTCAGTATTGGCCACGTGACGGCCCAAATAAGTGAAGTGTGCAGTGATTCTAAGAGCGACGCCTGTCATCTGCATGTCATACTGACTCACAGTACTATTTCACTACCACAGCAGACTCCCTATGCATGTTACTGCAAGGCACAGTGTTCTACACCCCTATAAATGCTCTCTGTTTTTCAATAACAGACATTGTAAATCAAATGGTGCCCTTAAAAAGTACAACTTATCCCACAAAAAATAAGCCCTCATATGACAATTAAAAAATGTATGGTTATTGGAACGTGCAGAGGAAGAAACGAAAATGCAAAACCAAAAATGGTCCTGGCACTTAATTATTTTTTAACACTATACACATGAATCCTTTTAAAAGTGACTCTCAACAGGGATGACCATGATCCCATGTGGATACCTCCATAAGGTCTTGGATACCTCCATACAATGAACCTAATGGTATTTGGCTTTTAAAATGTATTGGGGTTAAAACCAGATGGGCCAAACATGGTGGATGGATCAAACATGACCGCTGAATTATTGCCATAAGGAACAAGAGCCTGGAAACTAGCTGCCATATAATATAGTGATCAAACAGGGGCTATTGCTGCAATGGGGTTTGGGTGGTTAGGTGGGGGCACAAATGCAAATTATTGCTGTTCTGACCTGCAATCTCCTGCAGGTTTTTTGACAATAAACACAGAATATTAACCAGCTCTGGCATACCCACTTCTCCAACCCCAACACTCTCAGGTAAGAGCCCTTCTTCTGCCATCTTCTTTTCCTCCTTCTGCCATCTGCTTTTCCTCCTTTTCCACATCATCTAATATTGATGAGAATATGTCTTCAGGAACATCCAGCTCCTCCTCTCTCTGCATCTTGCAAACTTTTTTAGGACATGTAGACCAAGAAGGATGATTTGAAAGAAGTAAAGCCAGCAAAATATGAAGATGGTCATAATTAAGACCTGGCCCTACTAAGTTGTGCAGACTGGATGGTACATAGTGGCATGCTGGCAGTGCTTCCATCTTATTGGTATTGCTAATTACATATTATTATGAGTTATTTGAAAGTGCCATTAATTCAATGGAGGTGTACATCAAGAGGGGGTTACACCAACATAATATAAAAGTACAATAAACAAGTAAGTATTAACAGCTGATGTAGAAATAAGTAAATGTAGGAATAAATGAATAGAACTGACACAGAATTAATTTTTTGATAACAGAACGGATTAACCACTTAAGCCCCCCTAGCTTAAACACCCTTAATGACCAGGCCACTTTTTACAATTCTGCACTACACTACTTTCACCGTTTATTGCTCCGTCATGCAACTTACCACCCAAATGAATTTTACCTCCTTTTCCTCTCACTAATAGAGCTTTCATTTGGTGGTATTTCATTCTTGCTGACATTTTTACTTTTTTTGCCATTAATACAAATTTAACGAAATTTTTGCAAAAAAATGACATTTTTCACTTTCTGTTGTAAAATTTTTCAAAAAAAACTACATTTCTATATAAATTTTTCTCTAAATTTATTGTTCTACATGTCTTTGATAAAAAAAGTCCAATAAGTGTATATTTATTGGTTTGGGTAAAAGTTATAGCGTTTACAAACTATGGTGCAAAAAGTGAATTTCTGCATTTTGAAGCAGCTCTGACTTTCTGAGCACCTGTCCTGTTTCTTCAGGTGCTAGAATGTCAGGATAGTATAAATACCCCCAAATCACACCATTTTAGAAAGAAGACACCCCAAAGTATTCGCGGAGGGGCATGGTGAGTTCATGTATCATTTCATTTTTTTCACAAGTTAGCGGAAAATGACACTTTCTGAGAAAAAAAAAAAAAAAAGTTTCAATTTCTGCTAACTTCTGGCAAAAAAAGAAATCTCAGACGGACTCACTATGCCCCTCAGTGAATACCTTGGGGTGTCTACTTTCCAAAATGGGGTCATTTGTGGGGTGTTTGTACTGTTCTGGCATTTTGGGCGGGGCTAATTGTGAGCCGCCATGTAAAACCTAAAGGTACTGTTGGAATTTGGGCCTTTGCGCATCCAGGCTGCAAAAGTGGCACACATGTGGTATCGCCGCACTCAGAGAGTAGGGCAATGTGTTTGGGGTGTATTTTTACATATACCCATGTTGGGTGAGAGAAATATCTCTGTAAACTGACAACTTTGTATAAAATTTTTAAAAGTTGTCGTTTACAGAGATATTTTCACACACAGTATGGGTATATATAAAAATACACCCCAAAACACATTGCCCTACTTCTCCTGAGTACTGGCGATACCACATGTGTGCCACTTTTTGCAGGCTGGGTGCTAAAGGGCCCTAAAACCAATGAGTACCTTTAGGATTTCACAGGGCATTTTTACGCATTTGGATTCCAGACTTCTTCTCACGCTTTAGGGGCCCCTAAAATGCCAGGACAGTATAAATACCCCACATGTGACCCCATTTTGGAAAGAAGACACCCCAAGGTATTCCGTGAGGGGCATGGCGAGTTCATGTAAAATTTTAT
Source organism: Bufotes viridis (assembly GCA_033119425.1). Taxonomy (NCBI): domain Eukaryota; kingdom Metazoa; phylum Chordata; class Amphibia; order Anura; family Bufonidae; genus Bufotes; species Bufotes viridis. The sequence goes on from CM065590.1 coordinate 237,797,042, forward strand.
TTTTGTCACAAGTTAGTGGAATATGAGACTTTGTAAAAAACAAAATAAAAAAAAATATATATCAATTTCCGCTAACTTGTGCCAAAAATAAAAATTCTGTGAACTCGCCATGCCCCTCACGGAATACCTTGGGGTGTCTTCTTTCCAAAATGGGGTCACATGTGGGGTATTTATACTGCCCTGGCATTTTAGGGCCCCTAAAGCGTGAGAATCCAAATGCGTAAAAATGGCCTGTGAAATCTAGCAGGTACTATTGGTTTTAGGGCCCTTGTGCACTTGGCTGCAAAAGTGCCACTCATGTGGTATCGCTGAACTCAGGAGAGTAGGGCAATGTGTTTTGGGTGTATTTTACATATACCATGCAGGCGTGTGAGAAATATTGCTGTAAACGACAACTTTTTACATTTTTTATTCAAAGTTGTCAATTTACAGAGATATTTCTCACACAAAGTATGGGTATATGTAAAAATACACCCCAAAACACATTGCCCGACTTCTCCTGAGTACGGCGATACCACATGTGTGCCACTTTTTGCAGCCAAGATGCGCAAAGGGGCCCTAAAACCAATGAGTACCTTTTAGGAGGGCATTTTTACGCATTTTTCTTCTCACGCTTTAGGGCCCCTAAAATGCCAGGGCAGTATAAATACCCCACATGTGACCCCATTTTGGAAAGAAGACACCCCAAGGTATTCTGTGAGGGGCATGGCGAGTTCATAGAAGATTTTTTTGGCACAAGTTAGCGGAAATTGATTTTTTATTGTTTTTTCTCATAAAGTCTACCTTTCTGCTAACTTTTGACAAAAAGTTTAATTGTTCATGGACTCACTATGCCCTCAGTGAATACCTTGGGTGTCTTCTTCAAAATGGGGTCACATGTGGGTATTTATACTGCCCTGGCATTTTAGGGGCCCTAAAGCGTGAGAAGAAAATGCGTAAAAATGCCCTCCTAAGTACTCATTGGTTTTAGGGTCCTTTGCATCTTGGCTGCAAAGTGGCACACATGTGGTCGCCGCACTCAGGAAAGTCAGGCAATGTGTTTTGGGTGTATTTTACATATACCCATATTTTGTGTGAGAAATATCTCTGTAAATTGACAACTTTGAATAAAAAATGTAAAAAGTTGTCGCTTACAGAGATATTTCTCACACTCCAGCATGGGTATATATAAAAATACACCCCAAAACACATTGCCCTACTTCTCCTGAGTACGGCGATACCACATGAGTGACACTTTTTGCAGCCAAGATGCGCAAAGGGGCCCTAAAACCAATGAGTACCTTTAGGATTTCACAGGCCATTTTTACGCATTTGGATTCTCACACTTTAGGACCCCTAAAATGCCAGGACAGTATAAATACCCCACAAGTGGCCCCATTGTGGAAAGAAGACACCCCAAGGTATTCCGTGAGGGGCATGGCGAGTTCACAGAAAAAAAAATTTGGCACAAGTTAGCGGAAATTGATTTTTTTTTTTTACAGTCTCATATTTCACTAACTTGTGACAAAAATAAAATTTTCCATGAACTCGCCATACCCCTCACGGAATACCTTGGGGTGTCTTCTCTCTAAAATGGGGTCACATGTGAGGTGTTTGTACTGCCCTGGCATTTGAGGGTCTCCGCAATCATTACCTGTATGGCCAGCATTAGGAGTTTCTGCGATTCTCCTTATATTGAGCATACGGGTAATGAGATTTTTTTCCGCTCAGCCTCTGCGCTGAAAAGAAAAAATGAACGGCACAGATTTCTTCATTCGCATCAATCAATGTGGATGAAAAATCTCTACCCAAAATGTGCAAAAAAACAAAACGGCATAGATTTCCTCATTCGCATCGATCAATGTGGATGAATAAATCTCTGCCAAAAATGTGCAAAAAAAAGTAGTAAGGCCCCATTCACACGTCCGTCAGAATGTCCGCATCTATTCCGCAATTCTGCGGAATAGATGCGGACCCATTCAGTGTGAATGGGGCTGGCGGTGATGCGGAGAGCACACTATGCGCCGCCGCATCAGCATTTGCGGAGCTGCGGCCGCAAACTTCCGGGTTTCGGCCCCCAAGCATCCGGCCGCAGCTCCGCAAAAAGATAGAGCATGTCCTATTCTTGTCCGCAACTGCGGACAAGAAAAGGCATTTTCTATATAGTTCTGGCAATGTGCGGATCCGCAAAATGCGGAAAGCACATTGCTGGTGTCCGTGTTTTATGGATCCGTGGATCCATGGATCCGCAAAACACATACGGACATCTGAATGAGCCTTACAGTGGGGTAATTAGTGTCAGGGGGTGACATGGGGTGATCGGGGTTAATCAGGGGTTAATCAGGGGTTAATCAGTGGGGGTGGGGTGGATGGGTGGGGGTCTGTGTGGTGTTTTGGTGCACTTATAAAGCTTTTGGTGGTCCCAAGCAAATGGGACCACCAAAGGAACGATCAGCAAGCATATCAGACGCTGTTAACAAAACAGCGTCTGATATGCCATTTTTTTAACTTCTACAGCCTGCCAGCGCACGATCAGCGCTGGCAGGCTGTAGCTTACCTTGTCCCCGACGTGATCCTGTGAACGCGCGCACGCGCGCGCGCTCACAGGAAATCTCGCCTCTCGCGAGATGACGCGCGGGCGCGTCAAGGAGGAACAGACCGACCGCCCGCAGGACGCAATCCTGCGTGAGGCGGTCGGCAAGAGGTTAACTAGAGATGAACGAAATTTTAAAAAATGTGATTCGGCTTCTTAACCTAAGTTCGCCAAGAAATTTGATTTGTTCCGATATAATTCATCACAAATTGCGATAAATCAGGTAAACCCTGGATACTTTGCCTAATCATGCTCTTCCCACTTGGGGGCCTAATTTCAGTGTGAAGCCTTGGAAGTTAAACTGCAGGGAGAGTGCAGAGAGACTGCAGGGTGTAGAGAGAGTATACATCAGTGTGCACCAACATTTATAGCTAATTCATAGCTAATCTGTTCAGATAAGCACCATCCTAAATATGGCACAGAACAGCATTCTTCTGTCCAGTAATAATATTAATGAATGAGGTCCATCAGTCGTCGTCTTTTACTGCCATTTGATGGCTCCAGTTCTGTTATCTTCTTTGGTCTGCTCCTATAACAGAAAAGAAAGTAAAACTAAAGCATTGGCGTGAACCTGGCATTAGCTGTAGTTATGGTGCCGTCAGTATTACAGGCAGGTCTAATCTTTCGCTGTGTACCTGAGTTGTCAACTAGAATTTTTCTTTTTTCTGGACAATTTATCCCAAAATCACGCACAGCCAACCTTTTGTTTAAATGTCTACAGCTCAATATACTGAGTGATAACACCAGCATTTACTGTGAGCTGTAAAATGGTAATTGCGACCAAAATAATCTACTCAAGTACACAAAGCCTAAAAAAATAATAATAATGGACACATCTATTTTTTTTAAAAGGACAGGTAAAAAGTTGTCTATTTTTATAGACTAAGTAGAGGAGTGGGCGGCACTGTGCTTGTAGTTGCAGGTGCACGATCAGTGGGTGGAATCCCAAATCAGTACAAATGAAGAGAGATCGGCACTCCGCATTAAGATATAAGTGAATTGCCTTTATTCGTCACCTAAAAGCATAGTGCTATATATAAAAGCATATGCTTTTAGGTGACGAATAAAGGCAATTCACTTATATCTTAATGCGGAGTGCCGATCTCTCTTCATTTATTTTTATAGACTGTCTGGATGGTTGGCAACCCTGCCGTGTACATAACTGTGCAGTATACCACAATTCAAGTAGTCAGCAGCAGTGGCAATAACAGTGTGCACTAGAGAGTGAAGTTTTGAACAATTCAATTTGGACACATCAATTTGGACACATCGGAGATATTGCCAAATTTCTCCAAGAAATTCGATTTGTTCCGAATTAATTTGTCACGAAGCTCGTTAAATCAGTTATATCCCTGCCTACAGCAGTAAGAGTATATCTCAGTGTACATTACTATGCATTGCAGCAACATGCAAAACTAGTCCTTTCTGGTAGTAAAACAGTTACTGTGAGGCCACCAACAGTCCTAGCTAATCCCTGGCTAAACCAAAAGAAAAGCACACAGCAGCCTTCAGCAAATGAAAAAAATACAGTGCGCCCCTGCAGGAGCTGTGTCCCAGTTACGAGTCAAAAACACAGAACAGGTGCAGAGCTTTTAATGATTCCTTATCTGAGTGTAGGATTTTTGCTCAATATACAGTAAACTGCTGGAATTAACTGACCAAATAACTGAAGTGTGAACTCAGCATTGCAGGTCGATGTTAGCGCCATGTCTAATTTACTTAACCGTGTAGTCACCCAAGATTCTAATATAGTGGGAAAGAGCTGTCTCATTTTACACCATCTGCTGTGTCCACATTGATTTATAGATAACCTACAGGGAGTGCAGAATTATTAGGCAAATGAGTATTTTGACCACATCATCCTCTTTATGCATGTTGTCTTACTCCAAGCTGTATAGGCTCGAAAGCCTACTACCAATTAAGCATATTAGGTGATGTGCATCTCTGTAATGAGAAGGGGTGTGGTCTAATGACATCAACACCCTATATCAGGTGTGCATAATTATTAGGCAACTTCCTTTCCTTTGGAAAAATGGGTCAAAAGAAGGACTTGACAGGCTCAGAAAAGTCAAAAATAGTGAGATATCTTGCAGAGGGATGCAGCACTCTTAAAATTGCAAAGCTTCTGAAGCGTGATCATCGAACAATCAAGCGTTTCATTCAAAATAGTCAACAGGGTCGCAAGAAGCGTGTGGAAAACCAAGGCGCAAAAATAACTGCCCATGAACTGAGAAAAGTCAAGCGTGCAGCTGCCAAGATGCCACTTGCCACCAGTTTGGCCATATTTCAGAGCTGCAACATCACTGGAGTGCCCAAAAGCACAAGGTGTGCAATACTCAGAGACATGGCCAAGGTAAGAAAGGCTGAAAGACGACCACCACTGAACAAGACACACAAGCTGAAACGTCAAGACTGGGCCAAGAAATATCTCAAGACTGATTTTTCTAAGGTTTTATGGACTGATGAAATGAGAGTAAGTCTTGATGGGCCAGATGGATAGGCCCGTGGCTGGATTGGTAAAGGGCAGAGAGCTCCAGTCCGACTCAGACGCCAGCAAAGTGGAGGTGGAGTACTGGTTTGGGCTGGTATCATCAAAGATGAGCTTGTGGGGCCTTTTCGGGTTGAGGATGGAGTCAAGCTCAACTCCCAGTCCTACTGCCAGTTTCTGGAAGACACCTTCTTCAAGCAGTGGTACAGGAAGAAGTCTGCATCCTTCAAGAAAAACATGATTTTCATGCAGGACAATGCTCCATCACACGCGTCCAAGTACTCCACAGCGTGGCTGGCAAGAAAGGGTATAAAAGAAGAAAATCTAATGACATGGCCTCCTTGTTCACCTGATCTGAACCCCATTGAGAACCTGTGGTCCATCATCAAATGTGAGATTTACAAGGAGGGAAAACAGTACACCTCTCTGAACAGTGTCTGGGAGGCTGTGGTTGCTGCTGCACGCAATGTTGATGGTGAACAGATCAAAACACTGACAGAATCCATGGATGGCAGGCTTTTGAGTGTCCTTGCAAAGAAAGGTGGCTATATTGGTCACTGATTTGTTTTTGTTTTGTTTTTGAATGTCAGAAATGTATATTTGTGAATGTTGAGATGTTATATTGGTTTCACTGGTAAAAATAAATAATTGAAATGGGTATATATTTGTTTTTTGTTAAGTTGCCTAATAATTATGCACAGTAATAGTCACCTGCACACACAGATATCCCCCAAAAATAGCTAAAACTAAAAACAAACTAAAAACTACTTCCAAAAATATTCAGCTTTGATATTAATGAGTTTTTTGGGTTCATTGAGAACATGGTTGTTGTTCATTAATAAAATTAATCCAAAAATACAACTTGCCTAATAATTCTGCACTCCCTGTATTCTGTTAGCCACTGATTCTAGTATAGTGTAAAAAAAGCTGTCTCATTTCACTGTTTGTGGAGTGTCCACATTGATTTATAGATAACCTATTCCATTAGCCACTGACTAAAGTAATGGGAGGGTGTCAGCAGTAAGGCTGTGTTGACATCACTGTTTATTTTTCCTTTCTTTTGATCCATCAGAAAAAAAGCCCAAAAAAACGTATTCTGTATTTTGAGCATCCGCCTTCACATATACAGTAGTATATCAAAAGAGGAGATGCAATGTCATGGAAATATGTGCATGTCTTCTGTGTTTTTTTGACCCACTCCTGCTTTTAGCTTCCAAATCATGATCAAATTCTGATACAAAATACTGACTGTGTGATCAAGGTCTTATGGATGCTTCAAAGACAGGATCCATTGTGTTTTTCATTTTTTGGTTCTTCTGATGGATCAGAAAAACAGTAAAATAAATAGTGATGTCAACCAGGCCAAACAGGAACACTAGTGTCCCCAGAAGAGACTGGTGAGCATGGCAACAGTATGAACAGTCACAATAGTGGCCCAGTCACAGAGTGGTGAGGGTAGCAACAGCATGAGGTGTCAACATAGTGGCCCAGTCACAGAGTGGTGAGGGTGTGAACAGCATGAGGAGTCACAATAGTGGCTCAGTCATAGAGTGAGGAGGAGGGGGCAACAGCAGTGGCAGTAACAGCACAAGATGGTAGCCGTAGGAGAAGATGGCAACAGAGGCAGAAGGCATGTGGCATCAGGCGGGTTGCAGCATCAGAACAGTGACAGCAACACGTGGGCAGAAGTAACGAGCCATTTGTCACAATGTTCTGGTGTGGCAGTACACTGCAGTCAGATCATCACTGGCAGAATCATCTAGTCTGATGCATCAGGTACCGGTGTGTGAAAATCCTGGCTGATCCACGCATAATTCATCTTTAGAAGAGTTAATCTCTACATTTTGTGTTGTAAGGCGAGTTCTCTTTGGGGTAACTATGCCCCCACCACACTAAACATCCACCCTGATGCCACACAACTAGCAGAGAAACATGAGAAACATTCTCATCAGAGACTCGAGACTCAAGTTGCTGCTGATGGAGCTGGTGCTGCTACTAATCCCCCCCCCCCCAACAGTCATGGCATGGCAGTGGAGCATGAGCGCAGAGGGGCCGCCCAGTCAGACCTTCATGAGGATGGCCGATGGCGCACGCAGGCAGCGACCAACCAAGTACATAGGATGTCTCGTTAGTAGATTTGTTTTTAATCTCTCTCAGAAGGTGTAAAAAAGGCCCCCATTATGGTCCAGTGGCAAGGGTCTAACATTGTAGAACCAGGAGTCATACCTCTGCCGAATGGTGATAATGCAGGAGTCACTACACAAACAACTCAGCACATGCATCTGGCCATTTGTGCAAGGGAATTGGAGGGACTCCCTGCCTCCATCTCCACTGCATATTGCCACAGTTTGTTGGAGACACCTGCCTGGTATTCCGCATGGCCCTCCAGCTCCTCAAGCTCCTCCTGCTCCTTGTCTATCGCTTGTGCAGATAAACTACCTGGGTGTCTATGTCCTCATCCTCATCCTCCTCCTCTGCCAGTTCAGCCCCCACAGGGCTCAGTTGGCTATGAGATGTAAGCTCCACATCTCTTGTTCCCTGACCAGTCAGATTTATCAGCATCTGCTCCAGGACATGAAGGAATGGAATGATGTCGTTCATCTCATAGTCCTGGCAACTGACAAATAACGTGGCCTCCTCAAAGGGCTTGAGAAAATAATGGATGTAACGCATGAGCTGCTATTGGCTAATGTCGAAGTTATACAAGCGAGTAGTCCTATACTGTACACCTGCATCATCAAGAAATTTAAGGAGTACGTGTTTTGGCCATTTTCAAGACATATTGCAGTTGGGTGGAAGATTTCAGGAACCTAGTTACAACCACATTAAAGACATGCAACATACAGGGCGCATGAGTCAGCAGTTGCTGTGAGAGGCTGTACCACAACATTAGCACTCGGTTTTCCAAGGCCACTTTATGGTGATGTTCCCTGTGTTGACGCAGGGCAGTGGTGCCAACATTAGCACCCAGGCCACACTTCACCTTCTGCTCACAGATCCTGCATACCATCACACTAACGTCTTCTAACGACTTAATAAAAAATTTTCACACTGGCAAGTGTGGCATTTTACCCCCACTACTCTGTGATGACTGCCTGTTACTACCTCTATAAAGCTGTGCACCGTTAGTTGTTTCTGGACAGGTAGGCTCCTGAGTAGCAGACAGTCTACCCCAGGCATGTTTGGCTCCAGATTTCACACTGCTGCCACCCTGCTGTTTCACAGCCATGCTTACACCCTGCTGGCTAAGCGCCACTCTGCCACCATGCCGCTGTCTCACAGGCATGCTGCCACCCTCACTTCCTGATGACGCTGATAATCAAGCCCCCTCTTCATCCGGCTCCCACGTGCGATCGCCTACATCATCATCCACTACTGTCTGATTGTCACATTTGTCACCCTCACTAGTGATATGACTGTCATCATCACTACTTGTACACCAGCAGGAGGATGCAGCGGACCTGTCCTACAAATCTTGGCTGACCTGTAGATGCTATCTGTCCTCAATAAGCTCGCCCTTGCTGAAAAGCGTAACAGAGCCAGCAGCATACAATATTTCAGGGAATTTGAGAATCAAGATGTAATAGAATTGTTTATCCAATAAACAAGGTGGACACCCCAATAACAACAGAACAAGACAGGTTATTCACCCTAATTTGAGAATCAAGTCTTAATAGAATTGTTTATCTGTTAAAAAAAGGTGGACACCCCAATAACAGTAGAACAAGACAGGTTATTCACCCCAATTTGAGACCCAAGGCCTAATGGAATTGATTATCTATTAAACAAGGTGGACACCCCAATAACATATAAACCGCCAATGTCACTCTCTAGTATAAAAGGGAAACCCCAAACCGAACATAGGGGGGAAAGGGAAAAGGTAATAAGGCTTCAAAAGTAGGAAAGGAAGATGGACACCTCCTAGTGAAAACCCTAATGAAAGCCCTGACTGACTACCAGTATGAACAGACCCCAGAGGTAGGCAAGTTCATACACAGGAATACCTAAAGTCCTATCTAACCCTAAAGGTACCCTGGTACTAATGACATGAAAGAGACATCCTGTTCCTCCAAAAGAAAGGATGAACGGGAGTCTCCCTAAGGCCTAATACAAAATAACAAAGAGATGCAACTCGCAGAAAAGCCAAAATACAAAGGGAAAGACACCACTTAACTTCCGTGAAGCTATGGCAGCACCAGGAACTAAGCCGATATCCAAACACCAGCTATTCACAGGTCCAAATGAAGCTATAAACCGCACAGCATTGCGGAAGAAACAACAATAAATGGGGAAAGTTAAATGACCACAATAGCAACACCTGGAGGTTAAGGGTGTGGCCAGTACCAGAAACAACACAGACATTTATTGATCCACAAGGTAAACATGTCAATTCAAACCACATGTTGCCAATCTCAAAGATTTCCTGCCACTAACTGTCGCGGGGACATCTGCATGTCTCGGTACATCCGGGACAGATCCCTTCAACTTCAGATTACTGTCCCTGCAATATCCCTGCACTGTCCCTTTTACACTGGCAATTCAGTATTCTCTTTTTTACAGATCGTCAGCACTACTATCCCTAGTGCAACAACGCTTCCATGTCTCTCCTTTTCCTCAGCTCACAGTGAGACTGCGAGGAATGAGGCTTTTAAAGGGCCGCGATATCTCAGGAGTACAAAAAAAATTAACGCTGATGTAAACTCAGCCAAACAGGGACTATAGTGGCCCCATAATAGAGTGAGCCATAATAGAGTGGGGAGGGGGGGGTCAGCAGGAGTGACAGTAACAGTGACAATAGTGACTCCATGACAGAATGGGGACAGTGGAAGCAGCAGTGGCATGCAGCACAAGATGGTGGCAAATTACAGTTGTAGCAAAACTCAACAACAGCAGTGTGGTGGCACCAGCACATGGCCAGAAGTAACAGGCCCATTTTGAAGAATATTCCGGTGTGGCAGCACAGTATGATCATTAATGGCAGAATAATCTATTCTGATGCATCAGGCACCAATGTCTGGGAATCCTGGTTGATCTATGCCTGATTCATTTTTATGAAGGTTAATCTCTCAACATTTTGGGAGGAAAGGTGAGTTCTCTTAGGGATAACTATGCCCCCCGCTACACTGAACACCTCTGATGCCACACTACTAGCCAGGAAGGAAAGCATGCCCATAGCAAACTCAGCCAGTGGCAAAAAAACTTCAAGTTTGCATGCCCAGTAGTCCAGGGGATCTTGGATCATGTGTGACAGGGTACAGTCCAAGTATGCCACCACCTGCTGGTTGACGTTCTACTGGATGTCCTGCTGCTGCTGAATGTTTTTTTCAGTATACAAAAAACACAGCAAAAAATGAAGAGGTTTCTTTGCTTTTTATCGTATTTTATTTCCATAGCAAAAGTGGCAACATATGAGTGCGAACGTTTTCGGCCTAGAACGGCCTTCGTCAGGCACTATGCCGCCAGAGGAGAGAGTACAGAAGGTTGCAGAGGGTATGTGGGGCGCTCCGGCCGCCTGATAGTATGTCTGCCATCTACTATTATCACGGGTGGGGACCCCATTCACAGCACCCAAGGAGGCAGGCGGCCACAAAGCCTGGTTTAATTAATTGGTTTTTTCAGTAGTCGGCTGAAGAAAACTGCTCATCAGAGACCAGTCTGAAGTTGCTGCATATGGAGCTGGTAGTACTCCAAAGCCCACCCCCTACCTGCATCCACCCCAGTCATGGAAGTGGAGCACGAGTGCAGAGGGTCCCCCAAGTCAGACATTCGAGAGGACGGGCAATAGAACTCATAGGCAGTGACCAACCGACTACACAGCATGTCTCTATAGTAGTCTATTTTTGCATCCCTCTCAGATGGTCTAAAAAATGCCCCCATTTTTGACTGGTTGCGAGGGTCTAATGACTCCTTGCCTCCATCTCCACTGCATACTGCCATGGTCTTATGGGGTCATCTTCATTGTCACCCTCCAGCTCCTCATGCTCACCCTGCTCCTCTGCTGTTGCTTGGGCATATAAGCCACCTAGTTGTGTATAAAATTCCTGTGCATTTTATGTCCTTGTCCTCATCGTCGTCGCCCTCCTCCTCCTCTGCCAGTTCATCCTTCTTATGGCTCAGGTGTCTGTGAGATGTAGACGCCACATCTTTTGTACCCTCATCATCAGGTTTCTTAGAATACCCTCGAGGACATGAAGAAGTAGAATGACATCATTCATCCCGTAGCTCTGCCGACTGACAAATAAAGTGGCCTGCACAACCCACATGTGTCACACATGAGCTGCCACTGGCTAATGTGGAAGTTACACCCAGGAGTATACCTGTCCGTCTGCTGCATTAAAAAATCATTGACCGCCTTCCTCTGATCGTACAGATGGTCTAACATATGGAGCGTGGAGTTCCAACTGGTGGACAGACACGTCCCATATCATGTTGGGGAAAGCATTTTGCCTTTGTAGCTCAAGGGGAGCATGGTATGCATGGTGCGAGTGGCTGAAGTGCATGCACAGTCTCCTGGACATTTTTAACAGCTCTTCCAGTTCAGTGGAAGACTTGAGGAATCAGGTGACAAGGAGGTTGAAGACCTGCACAATGGAGGGCGCATAGGTCAGCCCTCCCTGATGCAGTAGCCATGTTTCCTATCTCCATTTGGCGAGGAGACTGCCAGTGTTTGATTTCTTTATTGATGACACGGACCAGTTCTCCCCGTTGGGGCTTTGTTCACCCAGGCTGATCAGGGGCAGAACCGCGTGACAAAGCATAACTTTCCATGGGTGACCTGCTGGAGGACCACTTTGAATTGTGCCTAGAGGGGAGGATGAGGACAAGGTGGAGGATGAGGAGGCAGAGGAGGACATTGGCGCAGAAATCCCAACATTGCAATGCGGAGGCAGCATAGCTATCACCTGGCCAAGTTGCCGGTGTGCCTGGGCCGGAACCACATTTTCCAAGTGGGCTGTAAACGACATATATTGTTCTTGGACCATAGTTAAAACTCCATACAGCAGCGCTGGGGTGAACTCTACCAGACACGAGAGGCCAAAGGACTGGCCCACCTTCTGCTCAACATACGTGTGAAATGCACAGATTCAACTACATGGAAAGGGAGAAACTGTAGTGCCAGCAACTTCATTAGGTGCCTGTTCAGCTTCTCTGCCATGGAATGAGCGCACACATACTGTTGTCTTTTTGCAATCGCCTTGGTAATTGCTGCCGAAACAAGTGATGAGGAGTAGGAAGAGCATCAGGAGCAATAGACAACATTGAAGTCGATGGGAAGGAAGTCATGCTGCTGACATTGACAAGCCCTGACTGCATGAGAGGGCGTGCAGACCGGTGGAAGATGCAACAGTTGCTGCATCAGACTGTAGCACTAAATGAGTGACACGGTTTTCCCATGCCACTTTATGGTGACGCTCCATGTTGACACAGGGCCATAGTGCCGAAATCAATACCCTGGCTGTGCCTTACCTTCTGCCCACATGTCCTGTATGCCGCCACTCTAATGTCCTCCAGTGACTTAGTGGAAAATTCCCACACTGCTGAGTATGGTATTTACCCATACACTGCTAGTGTGTTCCTCACAGGTAGCCTCTCGAGTAGCAGACAGTGTACCTCTCCTGCATTTGGCTGCAGATCGTCTACTGCTTCCACCCCACAATATATCACACCTACCTTTAATACTGAGGCACACTAACTGTATCACTAAAATAACGGATGAACTCTGAATGTCGGTGCACTAGAACGTAATGTACAGGGCGATATGACACCTGCCTTAAATACTGAGGCATACTAACTATATCACTAAAATAACAGATTAACTCTGAATCGTGGTGCACTAGGACGTGTTGCAAACGGCGATATATTACACCTACCTTTAATACCGAGGCACACTAACTGTATAACTAAAATAAGGGACGAACTCTGAATGTCGGTGCACTACAGGGCGATATATGACACCTGCCTTTAATGCTGAGCACACTAACTGCATCACTAAATCCTGCACTCTCCTTGCACTCTCCCTCTCTAATATTCTTCTATTAATCATTTTCAGCAATACTGTATCTAGTGCATGAGTGCATGTTATATCTCTCCCTATGCTCAGCTCACAGGACAATGGTGGAGACTGCGCAGGATGAGGGTTTTATAGGGCTGTGATATCACAAAGGATGGCTACCAGCGGATTGGCTGGCTGCATGGCATTATGAGTGATCTTGCATTCCCGGGCATCTTACTTTCACTTTGTAACACGGGCAGCCACCATTTTAGGGAAACCGGATTTGTTACCACGAAGCATGAGAAAAATAAGATTCCTTGCGAATTGAACTTTTCCTAAACTTTGGACCACATTTCACTTCAAAACACTTCAAACACTAGCCTCTACCCTCAACGAAAAGCTGACAAATAGCTCAACATTTATGATGTTTCATAAATATGTCAACGTGTCACCAAGATCTTTATGAAAATTAGATGTTACATCTGACTTTCTATCACCTTGCTAATAAACTGTTTTTCTCATCAAAAATCTATTATCTATTCCCTAACCACGCCTGTCAGTCATATTAATGAATGATTCTTAACAAAACATACAATGGAGTTTAGTACTAGGTCACAAGAGGCATGATCAGACCCAGAGAAAGTGACAGTAGAGGCAAAAAAGACACTGGCAAAGTCATTAATGGTTTTATTCCACAAATATAAAAAAATATCTGGAATTATGAGTGCCATTATTTTAACAATTTCAGTGCCAAAACAGCATACTCCAGTGTAATTTTCATTTTTATTTTTTTTTTTACTCTCATTATCTGGAGGATTTCTCTCTTCCCTTTCTGTGAGTGGCAATGTGCCAATAAAGTACCTGCAACTTCAGGAGTGTATAGCAGTCAGCTCTTGTTAACTTATCCCCCCCCCCCTCCCCACACACACACACACACACAAAATGGTCTCTCACATACAGCAGCAGAGCTTCCAGTCAGTGTCGGACTGGTGTTTCTTGGGCCCACTAGGGAAAACTACTCTCAGGGCCCAACCTCTATATCATTAATAATGTCTAATAGGTTTTGAATAAAAGAAGTAGACTCTAGTGGCAAGTGATTATCTCTAAAGGCAGCAACAAATGGGCTTTTTTCTACGGGACCTTTAGAGCCCACTACTGCATCATAGCCAGGGCCCCCCATAGGGTACCCTGGTGGGCCAGCCTGATGCCAGTTCCTGTAATAGATAGCTTGGTAGTATTAAATGCCCCCTCTTAATTTCTTTCTCCATTGTCTAGTGAGAGATTCTGATTCTGAGGAGTGCTGCCCTACTTTTCATATATATATATATATATATATATATATATATATATATATATGAATTTAGTAGTATGAATGAATGAATATGAGATCATTATGCCAACAATGAGAGAAGGGAAGGACTAGTGGAGCTATTGAGCATGTTAGTCAATCACTGAATGTAGGAGATGGTAGACAATAATTTAAGCCACATGAGAAACAGCAGGGGATGCTACCAGAGAGAAAATGTAATGCACATAAAAAAGTCTTTTTTTTATTGCACTTATGTTGTAATAATACTTTATTCGAAATGCGATATTCATTGCATGGTAATACTTTTTGTGGGATAACCCATATAATGGAGTTTTACAGGATTTTTATACTGATGGCCTCTCCTCCCCATCAAAATAAAATCAGTGTGGATCTAACTCTCAGCACCCTCACCCATCAGCTGTTTTTCAGTTACTCTAGTGTTGGAAATAGGCACCAAAACTACACAGCTCCATCTAGTGTGTTGTACTTATAGGGAAATACCACTGTAGTTACTAGCTTTGTCCACTAGACAGTGCACTGAACATTGTAGTTATGGTGCCTATTTCAATCACTGGCTACAGAATAGCTGATCGGTAGGGATGACAACCCCCCAAGCTGACATTGATGACATAATGCAGAAATATAATTATGTATGTCCTTTACAACATAAAGGGTAATACACAAGTCATGTTTATTATAGTGTGTATGCTATAAAATATTGGAAGGTCTAAGAGGACCCATCTACACTAACAAGACGCCAATCAACACTAGGAACAGGACACAATGAATAACAAGATTCTGGATGAAAATGCACAAAGCTCATCATACTATACATTGCACCTGCAGTGTTGAAACCAGGAATATTTAAAGGAAGGCTCTTCCCTAAACTACCCAAGCTGATAAAAATGGTTAGCTGACCCATAAAGTTTGCGAAGGTGTAAGACAGGAGAAGACCAGATAATAAGAGAATACAAGAGAAGATATACACATATACCTGGGATCTAGTATGCTGTAATTTGTTTTGGTAGCTAAAAACCAGGTTTTAAAAATTGTATTTTGTTTCTGCACATATCTAGAGTGGGCAGGGCAGAATAAAAAATCTAGAACATGGTCTGTCAAGATAAAGAATATATTGTGTATAAGTGTGTCATACCAGTGAATAGTTTAGTAGCTCTGAGTTATGAGGCTTTGGATGCAAAAAATTTGCAGTTAGGAGTGATCAATGCATTTTCTAGGCATGGTCAGGAAGAATCTTATTTCACTCCTTTAAAATTGTATGTGGTAAAGACTAAAAT
Organism: Bufotes viridis; assembly: GCA_033119425.1. Taxonomy (NCBI): domain Eukaryota; kingdom Metazoa; phylum Chordata; class Amphibia; order Anura; family Bufonidae; genus Bufotes; species Bufotes viridis. The sequence goes on from CM065590.1 coordinate 237,812,699, forward strand.
ACACCTGGAGTGTTCCTCCAATTCAAGTAGTGGCCCCATGATAGTGGGGAGGGTGTCAGCAGCAAGGTTGTGTTAACATCACTGTTTATTTTTCCATTATTTTAATCCATCAGAAGAACAGTTAAAAAAAAGCAGATCCTGTATTTTGAGCATCTGCCTTCATACTCTCAGTATTCGGTTAGCATTTGATCAGTATTGGTGAGGCAAAAACAGGAGTGGGTCCAAAACAGACATGCCACTGGAAATATTTGCATGCCTTCTGTGTTTTGGACCCACTCCTGCTTTTGGCTTCCAAAAAGTTATCAAATGCTGATGCAAATCACAGACCGTATGATAGTTGCATGAGTATTGGCCTTTTGCTTCTGAAATCGGCTTTATTCAGATGGAAAAGAAGTCCTGCATGCAACACTTTAATGGCCTCTATCTCTCAGTATTTGGTCAGTTTTTTTGTATCAGTATTTGATCATTATTGGTAAAGCAAAAAAAGGAGTGGATCCAAAACAGACATAACATGTGATGAAAATATTTGGATGTCTTCCATGTTTTGGACCCACTCCTGCTTTTAGCTTCCAAATCATGATCAAATCCGGATGCAAAATACTGAACGTGTGATAGAGGTCGTCTGTGTGCTCAAACGACAGGACCAGTTTATTTTTGTTGAAAACCAATAAAACCATTAAATAATGGTGATGTGAAAACAGTGAAACAGGAACACTAATGATCGCATAACAGACTGGTGAGGGTGGCAACAGCATGAAGAGTCACAATAGTGGCAATGGAACAGAGGGGGGGGGGGCAACAGCAGTGGCAGTAACAGCACAAGATGGTGGCATATCACAGTAGGGGCAGATGCCAGTAGATGCAGCAGACATATGGCATCAGGTACTGTAGGTTACAGCATCAAAATAGTGGCAGCAGCACGTGGGCAGAAGTAACTGGCAATTTGTCACAATTTTTTGGAGTGGCAGCACAACTAAAGTCAGATCATTACTGCCAGAATGTATAAGGCACCGGTGTCTGGAAATCCTGGTTTATCTAGGACTGATTCAAACTTATAAAGGTAAGTCTCTCAGAATTTTGGGTTTAAAGGTGAGTTCTCTTTGGAGTAACTATGCCACCAGTGCACTAAACACCTAATCTGATGCCACACTACTGGCTGGGCAGGAAAGGCTCCCCAGGGCAAACTCAGCCAGGTGCAGCCACAATTCAAGTTTTGCTGCCCAGTAGTCCAGGGGATCTTGGATTTGGGTTGACAGGTTGCAGTCCAAGTATGTCAACACCTGCTGGTTCAGGTTCTGCTCCATTTCCTGCTGCTGCTTTTGTGTAGTTTCAGTAGGAGGATGCAGAAAAGTGCTCATCAGAGACTCAAGACTTAAGTTGTTGCCCCATGGAGCTGGTGCTTCTCCTGATACCCCACCTTTCCTCCAGCAGTTATGGCAGTGGAGTTAGAGCTCAGAGAGTCCCCCACTGTTAGACCTTCATGAGGATGGGCGATGGGACACATTGGCAGTGACCAACCGACTACAAAGGATGTCTCGATAGTAGTTAAGTTTTTCATCTCAGAAGGTGCAAAAACGTCCCCCTTTTTGGAGCGGTAATGAGGGTCTAATATTGTGGGGAGCCAGTAGTCATCCCTCTGCCGAATGGTAATAATTCGGCTAGCACTACATAAGTAACTCAGCATGCATCTGTCCATTTTCACAGGGGACTATCTGCCTCCATCTCCACTGCATACTGTCGACAGGAATTTATTTTCATGAATAACGGAAAAAACCGAATCGTTATATGTGCCCATAGACATGTATTAGGATGGAGCAAAAAAATGGATTGCCTCTGTAACCCTATAATGGAATTTATAGCGCAAATGCAAACCTGCCCTAAGTATAAATGACCCAGCAGATGATCTATATAAATGTTCCAAAATAAACTGCCTGTTGACAAGGAGTATGATGCACTGTACATTTATGTATAACTGAACATATTAATTATTAATAGCACAGCAGATTAACTAGATAGATGTGCCTATATATTAGACCGGCTGTTGAGACTAATTCAGTACAGAACAGAACAGATTAAGAATGAATGGCACACCAGTAGAACAAGATGCACAGGGCGATTACACAGAGCCTGCACTGTCCCTGCAGTCTCCCTATGCTCTACCTACAGTGTCTGAAAAGTCTCCCTACGATCTAACTACACTGTCCCTATCCAAGATTCTACAATTAAAGCTTTGTTAAACTCTGTCCCTAGCACTTACCACATCTGCCCCTATGCTCAGTTCACTGAAAAATTGTAGAGGGCCAGTGTGATTAGGATTTTTACAGGAGAAGGCTATCAGCTGATTGGCTGGCTGCATGGCATTATGGGTCATATCTCCTTCCCGGGCTTCTTTCTTTCACTTTGTAACACTTGTAGCTGCATTTTAGGAAAAAATCGATTTGTTAGAACAAAGCGAGAGGAAATTCGTAATTGTTGCGAATCAAAGTTTTCCTGAAATTCGTATTAAATTAATTTCACTTTGATTCACTCAATACTAATAACTAGGGATGAGCGAATCGACTTCAGATGAAGCATCCAAAGTCTATTCACATAAAACTTTGTTTCAATACTGTACGAAGCGAGTGCTCCATATAGTATTAGAATGTATTGGCTCCGATGAGCCGAAGTTATTACTTCGCGAAGTCTGGTGAGACTTCACATAATAAGTTCAGAAATTGATTTATACTGTAAAAAAAAAAAAATTCCCATGTTCGGGAAATGTTTTTTTATAGTATAAATCAATTTCTGAAGTTATTATGCAAAGTCTCGCCAGACTTTGCGAAGTAATAACTTCGGCTCATGGGAGCCAATACATTCTAATAATATACGGAGCACTTGCTCTGTACAGTATTGAAATTAAGTTGTATGTGAATCGACTTCGGATGTTTCATCCGAAGTCGAATTGCTCATCCCTACTAATGACAATCCATTTGAATAAAAAAATTATCTTAAAAATGGCATTAATACTTTTTTACATAAAAGATATTGCAGAATTACTGGTCAGTAATAGCTACACCAACATTAAATACTGACACATTTTAATAATGATAAGGCAAACGTCCTCAGAATCATATCGCATTGTTTTTTAAGAAGGCCAACGAAAGTAAAACCCTACTATTATCATGTTGCAATGTAAAATCTTTTTTTACTTAAGAAGAAAGTAATGTTTTTTTTTATAAACACAACTGCCACCCCATCACTTACCGTCCATACCTCTTCAGTCAAGGCTTATTGAGTCTGCATTCAGCTTACAGCCATTACCGAGACATGTGCGTAATTTTCTATGCTATTAGTAAAACATCTGTGCATTAAGAGAAACAAAAACATAGATATTAAAATGCGACTGACTTTATAGAATTACTTTAATGGATTTTATTTATATATCAAATAATAAGAAAAAGATAAAAGGAGAAATGCAAAGAGTAGATCCGAGTCCCATAAGACAAAGCTTGTAAATGGATACCCGCTTAGAATCTATTTTACCTATAGTATGGGTCAAGAGATTGATGATGTAGTGAGCAAATTCAATGTTATCCTAGTAGTGTAAGTTTAAAGGTCATTAAAACCAACAAAGCAACTCCATCATGAAAAATCTAATGTGGTAATGTGATTTGTTAATGTAAAAGGATAATGTCAAACATCTTATCAAGAATGAAAACTTGAATTATTTTATTACTATAGAACACATAATAAAATGTATCAGCATTAGCAGGGTGCAACTGATGTTATCAGACTGGTTATAACTAGAGATGAGCGAATCGAAGCTGACGAAGTGGAATTCGATCCTAAAAATTTGATTTACACCAAAGCCGAATTTCCGTCACACTTCGTGGTAATGCATCGCATTTTTTCCTAAAATGGCTGCTGCACGTGTGAGGACATGGAGAAAGGAACTCTGGGAAGGTGGGATCACCCATAATGCCATGCATGCAGCCAATGAGCCAGCCCTGTGATGTCACAGCCCTATAAATAGCATTAGCCATCTTAGATTCTGCCATTTACCAGTGTACTGAGTGAAGGGAGAGACGTCTGTAGGCTCTAGGGATAGTGATAGGAAAGACTTGTTTGTGGTGAAAAAACGATTTATAAGTGCAGGGAAAGGATAGGGAGCAATCGTTCCACAGCATTTATGTAGAACAAAGTTCAGTAGGGGAGGTTACAGACTGGGTAATAGGAACAATCCTATTACACCTTGGTGCACTGACTGGGTATACAAATTGCCATTATACAGCTCTTTTATTCCAGGAAACCGTTCTTGTTATTGGGGTGCAAGTGCTGTTTGATACAGCCATTAACAGGGTTCATTACAAGGAAATATTTCTACAGTATGTCTTATTTTCCCTTGTGCGCTGCAGTTACATGTTGTAAAGCCCTTTTTGCTGTGTATTAGTTGCAAAAAAAAATATTTTTGCCCTTGTGCGGTGCAGTGATATATTCTAAAGACCTGTTTGACGTGTATTAGTGGCGAAAAATAAAAATATATTCGCCGTTCAGGGTTGCATTTATCTGTTGAAAAGCCTTTTGTGTTGTGTAAAAGTAGAAAAAAATGAGGGCCTAATTACCGTTCAGTGGTGCAGTAATATATTCTAAAGCCCTGTTTGCGGTGTATTAGTGGCGAAATAAAAAAAAAATTTGCTGTTCAGTGTTGCACCTATCTGTTGAGCCTTTTTTGTTGTGTAAAAGCAGAAAAAAATGAGTGCCTAATTACCATTCAGTGGTGCAGTGATATATTCTAAAGCCCTGCTTGCCGTGTATTAGTGGCGAAATAAAAAAATAATTTGCCGTTCAGTGATGCACTTATCTGTTGAAAAGCCTTTTGTGTTGTGTAAAAGCAGAAAAAAATGAGTGCCTAATTACCATTCAGTGGTGCAGTGATATATTCTAAAGCCCTGCTTGCCGTGTATTAGTGGCGAAAGAAAAAATATTTGATCTAACATTTGATTATTCGATCTAACAGTATGTCAGACAAAGAAGTGCCAGGCCCTGCACAGGGGAGTGGCAGAGGACTAAATGTTTCGAGTGCAGGCAGAGGTCGCAGCAGAGTAAGAGGGTGTGGCAGCAGAGGTCGCAGTGAGAGGCCTGAGCTTCCGGTGTCATCTAGCGGTCATGACGACCAGCAACCCAGCGGTTCTTGAATGGTTGACTCGATCTTCGACTTCGTCGCAAGTGACATCAGACACCCCCAGCCAAGAGTCGGTGGGTTCGTCAGACACAACCCTTAGTTGACACGGCCCAGGAGCAAGCCCTGTGCCCTCACCTGTCCTCAACTTGCCTCTGTAATTTTCTGCTCCCTCAGCCAGAGAAGTATTGTATGCTGTGAGCTCAGCTCCACTATACAGTGAGGACGAGCTACTAGAAGACAGTAAGCAGCTACTGGCAAGCCAAGATGTGGAGGAGACATACGCCCCTTCCTCCACTAGGCAGGCAAGTAGTGATGAGGAGTGTGGCATGGGAACTGGTGTTGCGAGCGGTCAGGCTTCTGACCTAGAGAAGGTTGAGGAGGACATAAGTGACGTGCAGACAGTACTCGATGATGATGTAGCTGATCGCACTTGGAAGCCGGGTGACGAAGGGGCTTCATCATCATCAGGAGAAGAGGGTGGCACAGTGTGCGGCGGAGCCTGCAAGTCGCTTGCGTGGCCGAGAGTCAGCAGGGTGGCAGCAGTGGGAGGTCAGGAGCCAAACATGCCCAGGGTAGACCACCCGCTTCACAGGAGCCTACCTCCCAGGAAGTAGCGGTGCACGGGTTCACGGAGGCAACGGTGGTAGCAGTCAGCCAGTGGGTAGTGTTGGGAGTAAAATCACCTACTCGGTGGTGTGGCAGTTTTTTGTTAAGCTGCCGGAGGAGGTGAACAGTGCCATATGTAGAATATGTGGGCAGAAGCTGAAGCTTGACTAGGGTGCACATGTTGGCACCATGGCCCTGTGTCAACATATGTAGTGTCACCTTAAAGTGGCCTGGGAGAACCGTGGCTCCGATGTGGTGGTCCAACCTACCGCAACAACCGCTGCATCACCCAGTGGCACACACCCGGTTTCAGTCAGTCAAGGCTCCACCACCGCAGCTGAAGGGAGCGGTCTGTCCTTCCCATCATCTGCTGGTCTTGATGCTCCTGCTCCTTCTACGCCTTGTCAGTCATTCCATCAGCAATCGATCACCGAAGCGATTGCCAAGAGACAACAGTATTCATGCACTCATCCAACGGTGCAGAAGCTGAATGTGCTCCTGTCCAAGTTGCTGATGCTGCAGTCCCTCCCTTTACAAGTGGTGGATTCTGAAACTTTCAGAGAACTAATGGCTTGTGCCGAGCCGAGGTGGAGAGAAGTTATGAGCAAGATAGGAAATATTAATTTTCGCAATATTTTTCAAATTTGTGGCCTAATATTCGCCATCAATTTGCAAATTTTAAATTCGTGATCTGCAGTCATTATTTTCTTGATTGCGAAAATCAGCAATGTAATATGCGCTGTAGGCAGATGGCAGGAATTGTATTGGACGGAGTGTATATCTCACCCAGAAAGTTAGGCTGTTGTTTTGTTTAGGAGCCTAGTTTCTGAACTATTGGTAAATGATAAAATCTAGACCGGTTTTGTTGGAGTGGTGAAGAGGTGGTGGTGGGACTCACCACTCCCATTCCACTACAAAGAGTGTGAGAAACTCAGCCTATTCAGCTAAAGAAAAAGCTGTCTTATTATTGATGTTTAAAAGCCTGAGTAAATCAGTAGGGTTTGCTGGGAGAAGAGCCTAGCTGATTGACATAGGCAGTCTGCATGAATGTAAAAACAATTCATTCACAAATACATAAAAAACAAAAATAAAATAAATGAAAGGAAATACTACATACAGCCCAATTGATTAAAATGCCTGGTTCCATAGGTGGCGTAAAAATAGTCAAGGGCAATATATGCTGATAGAATTGTAAGCACAATCAATCCAGATGTAAACAAAACCTCAATAGGTGTACTGTTTCCTACTATATATTATGAGTAGAGTTGAGCGGACACCTGGAAGTTCGGGTTCGGCCGAACTTTATCGCAAAGTCAAAGGAGACCAAAACTTTGGGGCACTAAAATGGCTCTAAAAACGTTGTGGAAAGGGCTAGAGGGCTGCAAAAGGGGGTAATAGCAGGATAATTGCCCTACAAACAAACATGGATAGGGAAATGACTTAAAATAACATAAAATACATAACAATTTTAAATAATAATCTTGAACTAGGAGGAGGAGGTGCATATGGAGTAGGAGGTTGAGGAGACGGTGGACATGATGGTGTAGGTGGAAGCGGTGATGGAGGAGGTAGCCAACACTGTTTTTTGTTTTTTATTATCTTTATTGTTTTGGTTTTTTTAAAAATAAATTTTTATAAATTTGGGTAGACCCCAAAACATTGGGAAATATAAAAAAGAAAACAAAGAGAAAGTTTGCTGGAGTATAACAACGGCTGGGTGAGGCCGGTATACATATCTATTCTGCACAAGGTACGGACAAGTCCTGTGGGATCCATTGGCTGTGGAAAGGCGGCTGCGCTTGTCTGTGATAACGTCCCCTACCATGCTAAATAGAGTTGAGCGAACCTGAACTGTATAGTTCGGGTTCATACCGAATTTTGGGGTGTTCAGGACACGGACCCGAACATTTAAAAAAAAGTTTAAGTCCGTTGTTCGCCGCTTTCTGAAGGGATGCACAGCAGCCAATCAGCAGGCGTTTTTCTTCTTGCCCTAAGAAGCCATCTCAGTCATGCCTACTAATGGCATGGCTGTGATTGGCTGAGTGCAGCATGTGACCCAGCCTCTTTATAAGCTAGAGTCACTTACTGCCGCACATCACTCTGCTGATTTGAGCTTAGGGAGAGGATGTTGGTGCTGCGATCAGGGACAGAATAGGGCAGAAATCAGAAGAACCTGTGCTACTTTAATCCACAGGATACAGCAAATAGAGAGGGAGGGAGCTTCAGCAATCCAACATTTCTGTACCCAGCCACTAAAAGGGAAATCTTTCTTTGCAATCCATCTGTTACTAGTGATATCGCGAACATAAAATTTTCCGTACGCAAACTTCCGCAAATGTTTGTGAACGGGCGAACCGCCATAGACTTCAATAGGCAGGCGAATTTTAAAACACACACGGACTCTTTGTGGCCACAATAGTGATGGAAAAGTTGTTTCAAGGGGACTAACACCAGGACTGTGGCATGCCGTAGGGGAATCCATGGCAAAATTCCCATGGAAAATTACGTAGTGGACGCAGAGTCTGGTTTTAATCCATAAAGGGCATAAATCAACTGACATTCCTAAATTGTTTGGAATAACATGCTTTAAAACATCCAGTGTGTGTATACGATCAGGTATGATGTTGTATCGATCAGGTAGTGTAAGGGTTACGCCTGCTTCACAGACATTGACAGACCAAACTCCCCATTTAATGCATCGCAAACAACCGCAAACAGTCCATTTGCACAACGGCAAACTCCCCATTTGCACAAGGTTGGATACCAAGCTAGCCATGTCCCGGTGATGTCATTGAAGGTTTCTTCCTCCACCCAGCCACTTACAACACCAAGGGTCTCCGAAAGGTGAATTGAATAGATTTTTCGAACGGGGAGATGGTTAAAAAACGCTGGCCCCCTCCCCTTTGTTTTAATCCACGGTCACTGCGTCTGCGCCGTGCAATTTACTCTCACACCCGATATGAGTGGTATTTTCCTTGGTTCTCTTCTCATCAGTTTAATCCCTGTTATGTCCCCAATCTGGGGTCCATTTATTGAATAGATTTTTCGAACGGGGAGATGAAAAAAACGCTGGCTCCCTCCCCTTTGTTTTAATCCACGGTCACTGCGTCTGCGCCGTGCAATTTACTGTCATACCCGATATGAGTGGTGTCTTAACTAGTACTATTCCTATCAGTTTAATCCCTGTTACGTCCCATATCAGGGATTGGCATTTGTGAAAAAAAAAATCTGTACACATGCCTGAAAAATAATGGCATTGTTGCAGCTGCTGTTGTAGCAGCGGCCGGAAAAATTGATGTTTTCCAGGCAGAAAAGTGACTAAATCATTGCGGACATTAAATACAGCAGCGTGGGGACCATTTTGAGGCCAAGGCATGTTATCAGGGCTTTTGTTAGTCAAACGTATCCCCCACTGTCAGTCCCTTAGGGATCCATGCCTCATTTATCTTTAAAAAGGTGAGGTAATCAACACTTTTTTGACTGAGGCTGCTTCTCTTGTCAGTGACAATACCTCCTGCTGCACTGAAGGTCCTTTCTGACAGGAGACTTGAAGCAGGGCAGGCCAGAAGTTCTATCGCAAACTGGGATAGCTTAGGCCACAGTTCAAGCCTGCACACCCAGTAGTGAAGGGGTTCATCGCTCCTCAGAGTGTCGATATCTGCCGTTAAGGCGAGGTAGTCTGCTACCTGATCGGTTGAGTCATTTTCTAAGGCTGGATCCTGAAGGGCTGTGGCGATGTGTAGGACTGAAAAAGCTCCGCATGTCCTCCATCAACAACACATCTGTAAATCGCCGCCATGGTAGGGGGAGTATTACATTCACCTCTTCCCCTGTTAGATTCCCGTTGTGCTGTGACATCCCCCTTACAAAGCTGTGTAAAGCATATTTTTTAGTTTGGTTTTGAACTGCTGAATCCTTTCCGACTTTCAGTAATTTGGTAACATTTCTGCTACTTTCTGCTTATACCGGGGGTCTAGTAGCGTGGCCACCCAGTACAGGTCGTTCTCCTTCATCCTTTTTATACGAGGGTCCCTCAACAGACATGACAGCATAAAAGACCCCATTTGCACAAGGTTGGATGCAGAGCTACTCATTTCCCGTTCCTCGCCCTCACTGATGTCATTGACGGTCTGTTCTTCCCCCCAGCCACGTACAACACCATGGGCCCCAGATAGGTGACAACAACGAGCACCCTGGGGTGCCTGCTGTGGTTGGTCTTCCTCCTCCTCAAAGCCACATTCCTCTTCTGACTCCTTTTCCTCATACTCCTCTTCCAGTGTTGCCGCAGGTCCGGCAAGCGATGATGACAAGGCTGATTCTGGTGGTGATGGTGACCACAACTCTTCCTCTTCACGCTCATCTACAGCCTGATCCAGTACTCTTCGCAGGGCACGCTCCAGGAAGAAAACAAATGACCTTCGGTGCGACTAACTAGGTTTGTCACCTTCTCAAAAGGACGCATGAGCCTACAGGCATTGCGCATGAGCGTCCAGTAACGTGGCAAAAAAAATTCCAGCTCCACAGAGGCTGTCCTAGAACCCCGGTCATACAAATACTAGTTGATGGCTCTTTCTTGTTGGAGCAGGCGGTCGAACATTAGGAGTGTTGAATTCCAACATGTCGGGCTGTCGCAAATCAAGCTCCTCACTGGCATGTTATTTCGCCGCTGAATATCAGAAAAGTGCGCCATGGCCGTGTAGGAATGCCTGAAATGGCCACACACCTTCCTGGCCTGCTTGAGGACGTCCTGTAAGCCTGGGTACTTAGACACAAAGCGTTGTACGATGAGATTCAACACATGTGCCATGCACGGCACATGTGACAACTTGCCCAAATTCAATGCCGACAACAAATTTGTTCCATTGTCACACACCACTTTGCCGATCTCCAGTTGGTGCGGGGTCAGCCACTGATCCACTTGTGCGTTCAGGGCGGACAAGAGTGCTGGTCCTGTGTCTCTCTCTGCTTTCAGGCAAGTCAACCCCAAGACAGCGTGACACTGTCGTATCTGGGATGTGGAATAGCCCCTGGGGAGCTGGGGGGATTCAGTTGATGTGCAGCCAGACGCCGCAGCAGAAGAGGACTCAGCCGAGGAGGATATCGAAGAGGATGGAGTAGGAGTAGAGGAGGTGGCAGTAGGCCTGCCTGCAAGTCGTGGCGGTGTCACCAACTCCGCTGCGGAACCACGCATTCCATGCTTGTCATCCGTCAGCAGTTGACCCAATGCGCAGTGTACGTGATATACCTGCCCTGACCGTGCTTTGCAGACCAGGTATCAGTGGTCAGATGGACCCTTGCCCCAACACTGAATGCCAGAGATGCCATGACTTCCTTTTCAATAACATAGTAGAGGTTTGGGATTGCCTTTTTTGAACAAAAAAATTCGTCCGGGTACCTTCCACTGTGGTGTCCCAATAGCGACAAATTTTTTGAAGGCCTCAGACTCCACCAGCTGGTATGGTAAAAGCTGGCAGGCTAAGAGTTCCGTCAAGCCAGCTGTCAGTTGCCGGGCAAGGGGGTGACTCTGTGACATTGGCTTCTTACGCTCCAACATTTCCTTAACAGACACCTGACTGTGGGCAGATGAGCAGAAACTGCTGAAGGTGAGAGGCGGAGTGGCGGTTGGTTGAGAGGGGGCAGGGAGGACAGCAGTTGTTGACGTGGCTGAAGATGCTGGACCAGGAGGAGCATGGTGGCTTTGAGTTTGTGTGCTGCTTGTACTCATGTGTTGATCCCATAGGCGTTTGTGTTGTGAGATCATGTGCCTTCGCAAAGCAGTTGTACCGAGGTGGGTGTTGGACTTCCTACGACTCAGTTTCTTTTGGCACAGTTTGCAAATGGCAATGCTGTTATCAGAGGCAGACACACAAAAACAAATTCCACACTGCTGAGCTTTGCAATGACGGCATTCTGGTGGTGCCAACAGCATGCATTGACTGGCGTGCTGTCTGGCTGACCCTGGGTGCCGATACATGCTGTCTGACTGTGCCACTAACTCCTTGCGACGACCTCCCCCTGCTTCCAACTCTTCTCCTCCTTCTCTCTGTCTCCCCTTCTGAACTTTCCCCCTCTTCTTCTCTTCGAGCAGGCACCCACGTGGCATCCGTGGACACATTGCCATCATCAACCGCTTCACTTCAGCAAAGGAAGCAGGCAGCAGCGTGTACAACATAATCATCATCATCATCATCACACTGTAAGTCCATGTGTGTTATCCTGCCTGACTGAGACATATCCCTGTAATCTACATCATGTGGCAATAATGGTTGCGCATCACTAATTGCATCCAACTGATGTGTAAATAACAACTCTGACGGATCAAGTGAAGCGGCTGTGGTGGTAGTGGTGGTGGTGGCGGCGGGCGGGAGCGGGGTAACTTGAGAGCAGGTGACCGAAGCTGAGCTGGAGGAGGATGGTGCATTAAGGTTTTTAGCGGAAGCTGTTGAAGATTGGGTGTCCTGTCTAAGCCAGTCAACTATGTCCTCAGAAATTTTCGGGTTCAGGGTACGTGGCCTCTGAACACTAGGCATTATTCCAGGGCCAGTGGAATTCACAGCACCATGACCACGACGGCTCCTGCGGGGTGGCCTGCCTCTACCTGTCATTTTTCTTTAGATAAGTGGTACTACGCGTGCTAGGTACTGTGCCACCCTGTATGAGTGGTGGGCACTGGCAGTGGGCACACTACAGTCTGTGGAAGTCGGCCTGATACACACTGGCAGCAGGCAAGCAACTGAAATTAGACTAAAGTGTAAAAATTAAATGACTTTTTTGATGCAAAGTCCTGTGCCACATGGTATGAGTGGTGGGCACTGGCAGTGGGCACACTACAGTCTGTAGAAGTCAGCCTGACACACACTGGCAGCTGGCAAGCAACTGAATTTAGACTAAAGTGTAAAAATTAAATTCCTTATTTATCGGCAAGCTACTGTGCCACATGGTATGAGTGGTGGGCACTGGCAGGGGGCACACTACAGTCAGTGGAAGTCGTCCTGACACACACTGGCAGCAGGCAAGCAACTGAAATTACACTAAAGTGTAAAAATTAAATGCCTTTTTTTGATGCAAAGTCCTGTGCCACCCGGTATGAGTGGTTGGCACTGGCAGTGGGCACACTACAGTCAGTGGAAGTCGGCCTGACACACACTGGCAGCAGGCAAGCAACTGAAATTACACTAAAGTGTAAAAATTAGATGCCTTTATTTGATGCAAAGTCCTGTGCCACACGTTATGAGTGGTGGGCACTGGCAGTGGGCACACTACAGTCAGTGAAAGTCGGCCTGACACACACTGGCAGCAGGCAAACAACTGAAATTACACTAAAGTGTAAAAATGTAATGCCTTTTTTTTATGCAAAGTCCTGTGCCACACGGTATGAGTAGTGGGCACTGGCAGTGGGCACACTACAGTCAGTGGAAGTTGGCCTGACACCCACTAGCAGGCAAGCAACTGAAATTACACTAAAGTGTAAAAATTAAATGACTTTTTTTTATGCAAAGTCCTGTGCCACACGGTATGAGTGGTGGGCACTGGCAGTGGGCACACTACAGTCTGTAGAAGTCAGCCTGACACACACTGGCAGCTGGCAAGCAACTGAATTTAGACTAAAGTGTAAAAATTAAATTCCTTATTTATCGGCAAGCTACTGTGCCATCCGGTATGAGTGGTGGGCACTGGCAGTGGGCACACTACAGTCAGTGGAAGTTGGACTGACACACACTGGCAGCAGGCAAGCAACTGAAATTAGACTAATGTTTAAAAATTAAATGCCATATTTATCGGCAAGCTACTTTGCCACCTTGTATGAGTGGTGGGCACTGGCAGTGGGCACACTACAGTCAGTGGAAGTCGGCCTGACACACACTGGCAGCAGGCAAGCAACTGAAATTACACTAAAGTGTAAAAATTAAATGCCTTTATTCGATGCAAAGTCCTGTGCCACACGTTATGAGTGGTGGGCACTGGCAGTGGGCACACTACAGTCAGTGGAAGTCAGCCTGACACACACTGGCAGCATGCAATCAACTAAAATTACACTAAAGTGTAAAAATGTAATGCCTTTTTTTGATGCAAAGTCCTGTGCCACACGGTATTAGTGGTGGGCACTGGCAGTGGGCACACTACAGTCAGTGGAAGTCGGCCTGACACACACTAGCAGACAAGCAACTGAAATTACACTAACGTGTAAAAAGTAAATGCCTGTTTTTGATGCAAAGTCCTGTGCCACACGGGATGAGTGGTGGGCACTGGCAGTAGGCACACTACAATCTGTGGAAGTCGGCCTGACACACACTGGCTGCAGGCAAGCAACTGAAATTACACTAACGTGTAAAAAGTAAATGCCTTTTTTTGATGCAAAGTCCTGTGCCACCCGGTATGAGTGGTGGGCACTGGCAGTGGGCACACTATAGTCAGTGGAAGTCCGCCTGACATACACTGGCTGCCGGCAAGCAACTGAAATTACACTAAAGTGTAAAAATTAAATGCCTTTTTTTGATGCAAAGTCCTGTGCCACTCGGTATGAGTGGTGGGAACTGGCAGTGGGCACACTATAGTCTGTGGGCCTGCAGCTCCTCACACACGGGCAGGCCAGGCAACTGCAATATAATATATGGAGAAAAAAAAAAAAGCAGACTAATGTAGCAGCCCTAAAAAGGGCTTTTTGGGGTGCTGTCAGGACGCTGTCCTTACAACAGAGATCAGATGAGTCTCACTAAGACTGCAGCTTCCGAATGAATCTAAAATGGATGCTGTTTAGGAGATGGGAGGGTCTGGGAGGGAGGGTATGCTGCTGATTGGCTGGAATGTGTCTGCTGACTGTGAGGTACAGGGTCAAAGTTTGCTCAATGATGATGTATAGGGGACGGACCGAACATCACATATGTTAGCCCGCAGCGGCGAACGCCGGCGGATAGTTCGGGCCATCTCTATCTGTTACTGAGGTGGTGCTCGGCGGCCATATTAGCCACTGCAATGTCTTGCATGTGTGCCAGCCAAGGACATCAGCCTAATCCTATTTTGTAGCTCAGTGAAGAAAAACATTTTTTTCTGGCTGCTCAAGTCCCCTATATTGCCTTTTGTTTGTTTAAGGGGTGACATATTCCATTTGTCTAGCCTGGGATCTGTGGTGCCACAGAGCACTTGTGTATACAATGTATTAAACCGTATAGTCCATTTCAGCTATCAAATAGTGCCTCAGTGTATTTTAGGTAAAAAAAAAAGTGGTCATCCTGATCCACCAAGCCTATTTTACACCGCCAAAATATAGATTTGACATTTTTGCTGTGAAATAGAGAATCCGTGTAATTTTGGGGGAAAAACCGTATTCCTTGTCCACAAAACAGTTCTGCATACACCGTCCAACAACATATTTTATATTTCTGCAGGGAAATAGTGCTTCTTTGTTTTTTATAGAACAAAAATGTTATTCAAGGTCCACCAAACAGTCTGAAATATCCATTCCAACCACATATTTTACATTGCTGCTGTGAAATACAGCATAAGATACTAGGATATGTCTCTGAACTTGATATCGACAAATATGGCAAGGTGGCTGTAGGGAGACTTTTATATGTGGCCAGGAAACTCATTGCTATGCATTGGATACAAGCCCAGGGTCCGAGACTATGAGAGTTTCTGTGTAAAGTTAACAGTATGTTGGTGTCTGAGAAAGGGGTCTTCACTTAACGGGGGTGTCCACAAAAATTTGATAGGTTATGAATGAAGTGGATGGTGAATAATCCTATTGCTCTATAATTGCGTCTGATGGAGGGAAGGGGTGAGTGTCCTCTCGGGGGTGGGATAGGGAAGGAGGGATGGGTGTAAACTATATATATTTCATTTGGCTAAAATAATGAAAACACTAAGACATGTTGCACAGTATTTCTTTATTGATCTAAATGCTAGTATATGGAGTATATTAACATTACCTTTCTTTTGTGCAATGGTAATTTTTGCGTTTATATCAGAATGCTGTGTCTTTTTCAATTTTTTTTTTTTGTACCTTTGTACATGATTGTACATGATGCTTTGCTTATGGTTTATTAATAAAAAGGATCTGATTAAAAAAAAAAAAAAAAAGAAATACAGCATAAGTGTATTTTTTGACAAAAAGGTGGAAATCCTGATCCACAAAACATTTTGAAATACACCGCCTAAATACCGATTTCACATTACAGCTGAGAAATAGTGCATTATTCTTTTTTTGTGTGAAAAAAGAAAAATTCCTGCTTCACAAAGCAATTATAAATACACGGTATAAATACCTACATTTAATTTACAGCAGTGAAAAACTGCATTTGTGAATTTTGGTGACAAAAGCCGTGACATAGTCCATTTGTCTTGTCTGGGCTCTGTGGTGCCACAGAGCACTTTTGTATACTATGCACTAAACCGTATATTCAATTTCAGTTATCAAATAGTGCATCAGTGTATTTTAGTTAAAAAAAAGTGGTCATCCTGATCCACCAAGCCTATTTTACACCGCCAAAATATATATTTGACATTTCTGCGGTGAAATAAAGAATCTGTGCAATTTTGGGGAACAAAACGTATTCTTTGTCCACAGAACAGTTCTGCATACACCGTCCAACGACATATTTTATATTTCTGCAGGGAAATAGTGCTTCTATATTTTTTTTATAGAAAAAAACTTTATTTAAGGTCCACCAAACAGTCTGAAATACCCATTCCAACCACCAATTTTACATTGCTACTGTGAAATACAGCATACTGTAAGTGTATGTTTTTTGACAAAAAAGTGAAAATCCTGATTCACAGAGCATCTTGTGAATCAGTTGTACATACACGGTATAAATATCTAATTTAAATTTACAGCAGTAAAAAACTGCGTTTAAGGCCTCATGCACACGGCCGTTGGTGTTTTGCGGTCCGCAAACCGTTCCACAATTTGCTGTCTGCATCTTTTGCGGCTCCATTGAAGTGAATGGCTCCGCGCCCGACCCGCAAAATATGCGGCTCGGACGCGGACCCCAACAACGGGCGTGTATATGAGGCCTTAGGCCGAAAAAACAGTTGTGCATCTGTTGTTTAAATAATTATTTACAGCAGTCAAATACTGCATTTGTGAATTTTGGTGACCAAATCCGTGTTATGGGTCCCCAAATCTGGTGTCCATACATAGTATAAATATCTACTTTTAATGTACAGCAGTTAAAAACTGAATTTTGGGGTTTTATTGAAAAAAGCTGTGTTTTAGGCCAAAAAAAACGTTCTGCATCCGTCGTTTAAATAATTATTTCCAATTTATAGCAGTCAAATACTACATTTGTGAATTTTGGTGACCAAATCAGTGTTCTGGGTCCCCAAATCTGGAGTCCATACATAGTATAAATATCTACTTTTAATGTACAGCAGTTAAAAACTGAATTTTGGGGTTTTATTGAAAAAAGCCGTGTTTTAGGCCAAAAAAACAGATGTGCATCCGGCGTATAAATAATTAATTTCAATTTACAGCAGTGAAATACAAATTTTCTGTATTTTATTACAAAAGTACTTGTTCCTGTTCCACAAACCACTTGTGCATACAGCGTAGCCCAAAAAATTTACATTTACGCATAGAAATTGACAATTAGAATATTTTGGGCCCAAAATATATGATTCAGGGTCCACAGAGCATTTTTCTGACATGGGCACTGCCTTAGCGAACATAATTGTCGACTAGTGGCAGGTAAATTGACACCAGAGAGAGAGCAATCTTTCAGCTTGGTGGGTGAACGCAAATAATGAGGAGAACATGAAATAAGGGACGTGGGCATGGTCGTGGTGGTGTTGGTGGAGCTACTGTTGCTGCAAGAGGATGTGGCCGCTCAGCGCCAACTACCGCTCCAAGTCAAACGCCTTCCTCTGGTGCGAGTAGGCGAAAGAATCTGCAGCGTTATTTGATAGGCCCAAATGCCGCTCTACGGATGGTGAAGCCAGAAAATGTACAGGCGATAGTAGATTGAGTGGCTGACAGTGCCTCCAGTTCCTTCACGGTATGTAACACCCAGTCCTCTGCAGAAAGCTCAGAGTTGGCACCTGCAGCCCATGCCCATCAGACTTCCACCTCACCCCCTTGCAAATCAGCCAAACAGTCAGAGCCCCAAATCATGCAGGAAAGTCTCATGCTTTTTGATTACTCTGTTGGCAGGGTTTCCCCGGCCGATCCACCCTGCCCCAGAAGAGGAAGACCTTGAATGCACTGATGCTCACCCACTTTTGTTGCAGGATAAGGAAATGGGAATACCGCCACAAAACGTCTCTGATGATGACGAAACACAGGTGCTAACTGCTGCGGTGGTCGCACAGAGGCAACAGCACAGCAAAGCAGGGAGTAGGGTGCAAAAGCGCAGCGGCTGTTCCAGAGGCAGTACGCCTGCTACTGTTCACCACACCCAGGCACCGAGAACACCAATGCCTGCTCCAAAGAGTTCATTGGTGTGGCAGTTCTTCACACAATGTCCTGACGACAAGACACAAGTGGTTTGCATGTTGTGCCATCAGAGCCTGAAGCGAGTCATAAACGTTCTTAACCTGAGCACAACCTGCCTGACCAGGCATCTACATGCAAAGCATGAACTGCAGTGGAGTAAACATCTTAAAAACAAGGAACTCTCTCATGCTCCTCCTGCTCCCTCTTCTGCTGCTGGCTTGGCCTCTCCCTCCACCTCTGGCGTCACCGTGGCACCTGGCGACCAGCAAACAGAGGATGAACCACCAACACTACCACATACGACACCATCACAAAGCATCTCCACCATGTCACACGGCAGCATTCAGCTGTCCATCTCCCAAACATTGGAGAGAAGGAGGAAATACCCATCTACCCACCCTTGAGCCCTGGCCCTGAATGCCAGCATTTCAAAATTACTGGCATTTGAAATGCTGTCATTCCGTCTGGTGGAGACGGACTGTTTCAAACAGCTGATGGCGGTAGCTGTCCCCCAGTACGTTGTTCCCAGCATCCACTACTTTTCAAGACGAGCCGTCCCTTCCCTGCACAACCAAGTGGAGGATAAAATCAAGTGTGCGCTGCGCAACGCCATCTGTGGCAAGGTCCACATAACCACAGATACATGGACCAATAAGCACGGCCAGGGTCACTATATCTCTCTAACTGCACACTGGGTAAACGAAGTGGCGGCTGGGCCCGAGGTGGATAGCGGTTTGGCACATGTCCTTCCACCACCGAGTATCACTGGGCATTATTCGTTGCCTCCTGTTGCTTCCTCCTCCTACTCTGCATCATCCTGCTCCTCCTCTTCTACCATCCCCACATCCAGTCATCGAAAGAGCCTCACCCGCAACTTCAGCACAGCCCGGGGAAAACGTCAGCAGGTGATTTTAAAACTCATGTGTTTGGGTGACAAACCCCACTCCGCACAGGAGCTTTGGAGGGGCATAGAACAGCAGACTGATAAGTGGTTGCTGCCGGTGAGCCTCAAGCCCGGCCTGGTGGTGTGCAATAATGGGCGAAATCTTGTTGCAGCTCTGGGACTAGCAGGTTTGACGCACATCCCTTGCTTGGCGCATGTGCTGAATATGGTGGTGCAGAAGTTTCTTAAAAACTACCCAGACATGTCCGAGCTGCTGCTTAAAGTGCGGTCCGTATGTGCGCGCTTTCAGCGTTCTCACCCTGCTGTTGCTCGCCTGTCTGCGCTGCAGCGTAACTTCGGCCTTCCTGCTCACCACCTCATATGCGACATGCCCACCATGTGGAACTTCACCTTACATATGCTGGAGAGACTGTGCTAGGTGGAGTTTCAAATTCAGTATGCACGGGTCAGTCGCTCTGCGGATCAGCACCACTTCACCACCAGTGACTGGGCCTGCATGCGAGATCTGTGTACCATGTTGCAGTCTTTGGAGTACTCAACCAACATGGCCAGTGCTGATGATGCCGTTGTTACCATTACAATACCCATTCTATGTCTCCTTGAAAAAAATATTATGGCCATGATGGAAGAGGATTCGGCACAGGAGGAGGAGCAAGAGGGGGCATTTCACAGGTTTTCAGGCAGGTCATACAGAAGTGTCTCAGAGGGTGGGTTCCTGCAACAGCAGAGGCCTGGTACACATGTGGACAGCCAGGACACACTTCTGGAGGGCGAGGAGGATGAGGTAGAGCAAGAGGAGGAGGAACCGGTTTCACTGCAGAGTGGCACCCTACGCAGTTTAGGGCCATTACTGGAGCGTGGCTGGGGGGATACGGAGGACACAGACGATATACCACGTACAGAGGACAGCTCATCATTACATCTGGGCAGCCTGGCACACATGAGCGACTACATGCTGCAGTGCCTGCACAATGACAGCAGAGTTGCCCACATTTTAACTTGTGCTGACTACTGGGTTGCCACACTGCTGGATCCTCGGTACAAGGACAATGTTCCCACCTTAATTCCTGCACTGGAGCATGATAGGAGGATGCGCGACTACAAGCGCACGCGGGCGTTCCCAACTGACACGAGGGGACAAGTGGAAGCACAAGGTGAAGGCAGAGGTGGAGGAGATGGATGAAGAGGTCGCCAACGCAGCTGTGTCACAGCCAGCTCTTCAGATAGCACGGTTAGCATGGCCGAGATGTGGAAAAGGTTTGTCACCGTGCCACAGCAAACTGCACCACCAGCTCATAGGGAATGTGTTAGCAGGAGGCAGCATTTCAACAAGATGGTGGAACAGTACGTGTGCACACGCCTCCACGTACTGACTGATGGTTCTGCCCCATTCAACTTCTGGGTCTCCAAATTGTCCAAATGTATTGTCTGAACATGTATTTAGCACGGGAGGGGGTGTCATTACAGACAAAGGCAGCCGCCTGTCCACAGACAACGTGGACAAGCTCACGTTCATTAAAATGAACCAGGAATGGATCCCACAGGACCTGTCCATTCCTTGTGCAGAATAGACACATATAACTGCCTCGCCCTCAACCATACATTGTTGTACTCCAGGGCACTTCTTTATTTAATTCCTCTATTTTTAATTGTAACATTATTTTGGGGGCAACCCCAAGTTGAATGAACCTCTCCTCTGTCTGGGTGCCAGGGGCCTACATTTCAGCTAATCGCCTGCTGCTTTGGTGCGTGACATTAGCCTCTTTTTGCTGTCAAATGACCTCTCCTCTGTCTGGGTGTTAGGGGCCTAAAATTCTGTTAATCGCCTGCTGCTTTGGCGGGTGACATGAAGCCTGATTTTCTGCTATGGGGCCTCTCTCTTCTGTCTGGCTCTGGGACCTAAATAACTGAAAGTGGCCTTTTCCATTGCTGGGTGACATGAAGCCTGATTTTCTGCTATGGGACCTCTTTCCTCTGTCTGGGTGCCAAGGGCCTACATTTCAGATAATCACCTGTTGCTTTGGTAGGTGACATTATCCTCTTTATACTGTCAAATGGCCTCTACATTGTCTGGTTGTCAGGGGCCTATATTTCGTTTAATCGCTTGCTGCATTGGTGGGAGACATTCAACTCTTTATACTGTCAAATGACCTCTACATTGTCTGGTTGTCAGGGGCCTATATTTCGTATAATCACTTGCTGCATTGGTGGGAGACATACAACTTTTTTTACTGTCAAATGACCGCCCCATTTTCTGGTTGTCAAGGGCCTATATTTTGTGTAATCGCTTGCTGTATTGGTGGGAGACATTAAACTCTTTATACTGTCAAATGACCTCTACATTGTCTGGTTGTCAGGTGCCTATATATTGTTTCATCGCCTGCTGTATCGGTAGGAGACATTAACCTCTTTTTACTGTCAAATGACCGCCCCATTGTCTGGTTGTCAGGGGCCTATATTTTGTTTCATCGCCTGCTGTATTGGTGGAAGACATTAACCTCTTTTCACTGTCAAATGACCTCTCTTCTGTCTGAGTGTCAGGGGCCTACATAAATGATAATGGCCTGTTTCATTGCAGGTTGACCTGAGTCCTGTGTTGCTGTTACAGAACCGCTATCCTCTTTGCGGGTGCCATGGTCCTGAATTAGTGAATGAGGCCTGTGGCACTACTGGGGGAAATCAATACTGTTTTGGCATGATTGTACCTCTCCTCTTTGTGTGTGCCATGGGTTTGAATCTGTGAATGAGGTTTGTGGCATTGCTGGGTGAAATCAATACTGTGTCTTGGTGTGATTTTAACTCTCCTCTTTGTGGGTCTCGTGGGCCTGAATGTTTGAATGAGGCCTGTGGCCCTGCAGACATGATTCCTTCTTGGCTGTGATGACAACTTCAACTCCCATGTATGTTTGCCATGGCCCTGAGTCTGTAAATGAGGCCTGTGGGACTGCAGGCAGACATGAATCCTTTTTGGATGTGATGAGAACTTCAAATCCCATAGCATTCCCACTTGACAACACCCCAATCTCCTATTCCACCTCCTCCTCCAAGTTGCCAATTGATATTGGTTAATTTTTATTTATTTTATTTTACTTTAAGTCCTTTCCCTATCCACATTTGTTTGCAGGGGATTTACCTACATTTTGATGCCATTTGCAGACCTCTAGCCCTTTCCAGGGCTATTTTACAGCCTTTTTAGTGCCCAAAAGTTCGGGTCCCCATTGACTTCAATGGAGTTCGGTTTCGGGGTCAAGTTCGGGTTGAGTTCAGATCCAGAACCCGAACATTTTCTTGAAGTTTGGCTGAACTTCTCGAACCCGAACATCCAGGTGTCCGCTCAACTCTAGTGCTAAACACACGTTCAGACAATACACTGGGTGCAGGGCAGACCTGCACCTCCAATGCGTTAAGGGCAAGCTCAGGCCATGTGCCAATTTGGAGACCCAGAAGTTGAATGGGGCAGACCCATCAGTCAGTATGTGTAGGCGTGTGCACACATACTGTTCCACCATTTTGCTGAAATTCTGCCTCCTGCTAAGACATTCCATATCAGCTGGTGGTGCTGGTTGTTGTGGCGTGCTGACAAAGCTTTTCTACATTTCGGCCATGCTAATCCTGCCTTCTGAGGTTCTGGGGGTGCCCCAGCTGCTTTGGCGACTTCTTCTTCTTTCTCCTCTGCCTTCGCCTTGTGCTTCCACTGAGCCCCCGCTGTCAGGTGGGAATGCCATCAGCAGCGTGTCTACCAGCTTGCGTTTGTAGTCGCGCATCTTCTGATCACGGTCCAGTGACGGAATTAAGGACGGCATGTTGTCCTTGTCACGGGGATCCAGCAGGAGGCCACCCAGTAATCAGCACTGGTAAGAATGTGGGCAACTCGGCGGTTGTTTCACAGGCACTGCAGCATGTAGTCGCTCATGTGTGACAGGCTTCCAAGAGGCAACAACAAGCTGTCCTCTATGGGAGGTGTATCGTCTGTGTCCTCTGAAACCCCCCAGCCACGCTCCACTGATGCCCATGAGCTGCTGTGGGTGCCACCCTGCTGTGAACACAGTTCCTCCTCCTCCTCATCCTCCAGAACTGTGCCCTGGCTGGACAGTTGTGTACCTGGCCTATGTTAGTGCAGGAACCCACCCTCCGAGCCACTTGTGAATGACTGCCCTGATAATCGTGGATATTATCCCTTTTCCTCCTCCTCTTCCTCCTGTGCCACATCCTCTTTCATCATCGCCCGAAGCGTTTTTTCAAGGAGACATAGAAGTGGTATAGTAACCCTGAGAGCGGCGTCGTTGGCACTGGCCATGTTGGTGGAGTACTCGAAACAGTGCAACATAGCACACTGGTCTCGCATGGAGGCCCACTCATTGGTGGTGAAGTGGTGCTGTTCCGCAGAGCGAGTCACCCGTGCGTGCTGCAGCTCAAACTTCACTATTGCCTGCTGCTGCTCGCACAGTCTCTCCAGCATGTGCAAGGTGGAGTTCCACCTTGTGGGCACGTCGCATATGTTGTAGTGAGCAGGAAGGCCGAAGTTACGCAGCAGACAGGCGAGCCGCAGCAAGGTGTGAATGCCGAAAGCGCGCACAGACAGCCCGCACTTATTGCAGCAGTTCTGACATATCTGGGTAATTTTTCAGGAATTTCTGCACCACGAAATTCAGCACATGCGCCAGGCAAGGGATGTGAGGCAAACCGACTAGGCTCAGAGCTGCTACGAGATTTCGCTCATTATCACACACCACCAGATGGGGCTTGAGGCTCAGTGGCACCAACCACTCATCGGTCTGTTGTTCCATGCAGGTCCATATCTTCTGCGCGATGTGGGGTTTTTCCCCAAAACAGATGAGTTTCAAAACAGCCTGCTGTCGTTTCCCCCTGGATGTGCTGAACTTGGTGGTGAAGGTGTTATGCTGACTGGATGAGGAGGTGGTAGAGGAGGAAGCGGAGTAGGAGGAGAAGGAAGCAGAAGGCAAAGAGAAATGCCCTCAATACTCGGTGGTGGAAGGACATGCAGCAAACTGCTATCCGCCTCGGGCCCAGCTGCCACTGCATTTACCCAGTGTGCTGTTAGGGAGATATAACGTCCCTGCCTGTGCTTACTGGTCCATGTATCGGTGGTTATGTGAACCTTGCCACAGATGGCGTTGCGCAGTGCACACCTGATTTTGTACGTCACTTGTGCAGGGAAGGGATGGCTCACCTGGAAGAATAGTGGCGGCTGGGAACCACGTACTGTAGAACAGCCACCGCCATAAGGTTTTTAAAAGTCTCCGTCTCCACCAGACTGAATGACAGCATTTCAAAGGTCACGAATTTTGAAATGCTGGCATTCAGGGCCAGGGATTGCGGGTGGGTAGTGGGGTACTTCCTCTTTCTCTCCAGTGTTTGGGAGATGGACAGCTGAACGCTTCCATGGGACATTGTGAAGATGCTTGGTGACGGTGACGGACGTGGTGGCGTTGCTGCCACATCCTCTGTTTGTGGGGTGGCAGGTGCCACTGTCATTCCAGAGGTGGAGGAATAGGCCGAAACTGCAGCAGAAGAGGGAGCAGGAGGAGCTTGAGACCTTACTTGGTTTTTGAGGTGTTTACTCCACTGCAGCTCGTGCTTTGCATTTAGATGCCTGGTCATGCAGGTTGTGCTCAGGTTTAGAATGTTTATGCCTCGCTTCAGGCTCTGAATGCACAGCGTGAAAACCACTCGTGTCTTGTCGCCAGCACATTTTCTGAAGAACTGCCATGCCAGAGAACTCCTTGGAGCTGGCTTTGGTGTGCTCAGTCCCTGGGTTGCGGTGGGCAGTAGCAGGCGTACTGTCTAGGGGACGGACGCTCTGCTTTTGCACCCTGCTCCTTCTTTTGCTGTGCTGGTGGCTCTGTGTGACCACCACCTCTTCCTCCGAACTGCACAGGTCACTCGCATGACCTTAATTCCATGTGGGGTCTAGGACCTCATCATCCTCCACATCATCTTGCACCCACTCTTCACCCCTGCTCTCCTTGTCGGTCTGCACACTGCAGAAAGCAGCAGCAGTTGGCACCTTTGTTTCGTCATCATCAGAGACGTGCTTCCGTGGTCTTCCCATGTCCACATCCTGAAAAGTGGTTGGGCATCAGTGCACTTAACACTTCCACTTCTGGGGCAGGGCTATGTGGATGGCCCACAGAAACCCTGCCAGCGGAGTCATCAAAAAGCATAAGAGACTGCTGCATGACTTGGGACTCAGACTGCTTGGCTGATTTGCAGGGGGGTAAGGTGGGCTACAGGTGCCAACTCTGAGCTTTCAGCAGTGGACTGGGTGGGAGACAATGCGAAGGAACTCCGTCTGTACTTGTTCTGGCCTCACCATTCGTAAAGCGGTATTCCGGTCTACAAAATAGCGCTAAACGTTCTGTCGCTTACGCTCACTTGAGGAAGGTGTTTCATTTGGGAGTGTAGCTGGCCACGTCCTCTCCCTGCAACAGAAGCTCCACCAGCAGCACCACGACCACGGCCACATCTCTTATTTGACGCTCTCCTCATTCTTTGTGGTCACCCACGAACTAACATGGATTTACTGAATTTATATGTCAGGTATGCAGCTCAGGGGTACTTCACAGCAAAATATGTGAATATGTCACCCCACAATCTAACAGATGGATTTACTGAATTTCTTTCCCTGGCAGGTATGCAGTGCAGGGGTACTTCACAGCAAAAAATGTGAATATGTTACCCCCTGAACTCAGACGGATTAGGCCTCTTTCACACTTGCGTTCTGAGGATCCGGCAGGCACTTCCGTCCCGCTGGATCCGTCAGAACGCAAGTCGCCTGAAAGCATTAGAAGTCTGATCAGGATCCTGATCAGTCTTCGAAATGCTTTCAGGCTACTATGGCAGCCAGGACGCTATTAAAGTCCTGTTTGCCATAGTAGTAGTGGGGAGCGGGGGAGCGGTATACTTACAGTCCGTGCGGCTCCCGGGGTGCTCCAGAATGACGTCAGAGCGCCCCATGCGCATGGATCACGTGATCCATGCATGTAGGGCGCCCTGACGTCACTCTGCAGCGCCCCGGGAGCCGCACGGATGGTAAGTATACTGCTTCCCCGCTCCCCACTACACTTTACCATGGCAATCAGGACTTTAGCGTCCTGGCTGCAATGGTAACCATTGAGAAAAAGCTAAACGTCGGATCCGGCGATGCGCCGAAATGACGTTTAGCTTAAGGCCGGATCAGGATTAATGCCTTTCAATGGGCATTAATTCCGGATCCGGGCTTGTGGCAAGTGTTCAGGATTTTTGGCCGGAGCAAAAAGCGCAGCATGCTGCGGTATTTTCTCCGGACAAACAACGTTCCGGTCCTGAACTGAAGACATCCTGATGCATCCTGAATGGATTTCTCTCCATTCAGAATGCATTGGGATAATCCTGATCAGGATTTTTCCGGCATAGAGACCCGACGACAGATCTCTATGCCGGAAAACAAACGCTACTGTGAAAGAGCCCTTCCTATATTATTTTCCCTTCCCCTAGAACATATGCAGTGCAGGTGTACTATGTCGTCCACTGAACTACCAGAAGGATTAAATTATTGTCCCTGGTACATATTAAGGTGCAAGTGCACTGCACACAAAAACTGGTCGCCGATGTCCACCTAACTAACAGACGGATTATATATTATTTTCTCGTGTCAGGGGTACAAAACTGTTGCATTGCACCCACACAAAAAACAATCGCTGTTGGTCACGGATTTAACAGCCAGCTCAGATTCCTTCCTACTCTCTCCCTCTCAGTGGCAGCCTGCTTCCTATCCCTGCACTAGTAAGAGCTGACGTGACATGCTGTGCTACGTGACATCCAGTTTAAATAGAGGCTGGGTCACATGCTGGCCAATCACAGTCATGCCATTAGTAGGCAGGGCTGTGATGGCTTGTAAGGACACATAGCTTAAACGCTTGTTGATTGGCTGCCCTGTAGCCTTTCAACAAGCTTTATTAAACGCCCGAACACCGAACTCGAACCCAAACTTTTACCGCAAAGTTTAGGTCCGGGTCTGGGTGCAAAAAACACTAAAGTCTAGTATGAACCCGATCTTTACAGTTCCGGTTCGCTCAACACTAATTAAGAGCACAAGTCCCTTGTAGAACAATAAATGCGCTGATGCTTCGTATATAAACCCCATCAATTGGGAAGTGTAGTAAAGTCTGCACCAATGCCTATGGAGCAGTAGATGCGCTAGTCTGAAGGTATAAATGGATACAGGCTACCTGGCGTGTGAACCCT
Source organism: Bufotes viridis (assembly GCA_033119425.1). NCBI lineage: Eukaryota > Metazoa > Chordata > Amphibia > Anura > Bufonidae > Bufotes > Bufotes viridis. Next base: position 237,840,050 of record CM065590.1, read on the forward strand.
GTCAACCGGGGAGTATAGTAAGGTGTGCACCAGTCCCTGCATTTCATCTGTACCAGAGCTAATGCATTCACACATTGAGATAGTGTACTTTACCACTCCATGTGTCGTCTCATATAAAGGCTCCGTAGCTGGAAACTGGCCGAGATACGCAGAATCCTATTCTTGCTTTGCACTGCAAGGATGAGGTGTCACACGTGGTCTGCAAATCTCCCTGTGATGTGTCACGTGACTCAGGAGGTGGGGAGAAGCTTGGTCCTGTGCTTCAGATGTGGTAATTCAGTGATAGTACCCGCTTGATATGAAGGGGTAATATTATAAATGTCACCAGAGTCAATTAATATTAGAGCCGCATCAGCTCTATTCAATCCCTCACTGTTCGATACCGGACGCGATTTGGGGTTGAGGATACCCCTTCTTCAGTGAACCAGGCAGTCTGCAGACCGGTAACAGATCTGAGTCTTACTGACGGAAGCATGAGGCAGGAGTGCTCAGTTACTACAGGAGACGAGAGGTGAACGCTGTTTTGTGCTATTTCTGTTTTTTTGTTTAGCTCGTGTGGATCTGAAATAAACCGTTACATTACTTTACTGGGACTGTTGTTTCTGTGTCACAGCCACGCGGCTCTAGCACGCTTATAAACCTTACATCGCGTATTGTGCACGCAATAAAGGCATGGCTCACCTTTTGCTCCATTTTTCAAGTTGCTAGAAGTTTCCTGAGACTAGAGATAATGGTTGGCAGCAACTTACATGACTGTAACTTTTTTCAAAGACGAAAGACAAAGACATTAATCCCTATCAAAGCACAGTAATTCCTATGACACCAACAAACACTCTGCAATAGAACCAGCTACACTATATCACTATCTAACCTACACTAACTATCTCCCACTAACTATCTGTATTATATATATATCAGCTAACTATCTAATATAATTGAATAAGGATCCAGGTGACTCAGAAAAGCACAGAGCACAGCAATGACACTGCTCTCTCTCTGTCTCTCAGAACTGCAAACAAAAGGCATATAGGGGCGTGTTTCAGTAAAAAAGCAAACTATATATACACTGCACTGTTGCAGTTATTTTTGGTGAAAATGTATGGGGACGTATTTCAGTGCAACAAGAAAAATATATACACACTGCACTGTTGCAGTTATTTCTGTTGAAAGCATATAAGGGCGTATTTCAGTAAAAAAAGAAAAATATATACGTGCTGCACTTATTTCTGGTGAATGCGTATAGGGGCGTATTTCAATACTACAAAAAAATATATATACGCACTGCACTGTTGCTGTTATTTCTGGTAAAAGCGTATAGGGGTGTATTTCAGTAAAAAAAGAAAAATACATACGCACTGCACTGTTGCAGCTATTTCTGGTTAAATCGTATAGGGGCGTATTCCAGTAAAAAAAAAAAAAAATACATACGTACTGCACTATTGCAGTTATTTCTGTTGAAAGCGTATACGGGTGTATTTCATTAAAAAAATAAAAATATATATACGCGCTGCACTGTTGCAGTTATTTCTGGTAAAAGCATATAGGAGGCGTATTTCAGTAAAAAAAAGAAAAATACATACGTACTGCACTGTTGCAGTTATTTCTGGTGAAAGCATATAGGGAAGTATTTCAGTAAAAAAAAAGAAAAATATATACGCACTGCACTGTTGCAGTTATTTCTGGTGAAAGCGTATAGGGGCGTATTTCAGTACAACAAGAAATATATATATGCACTGCACTGTTGCAGTTATTTCTGGTGAAAGCATATAGGGGTGTATTTCAGTAAAAAAAAGAAAAATATATATACGCACTGCACTGTTGCAGCTATTTCTGATGAAAGCGTATAGGGGTGTATTTCAGTACTTCAAGAAATATATATTCGCACTTCAATCTTTAAATTTTTTGGGGTCAAAGCATATAGTGGCCAATTTCAGTGCAACATGACATATATATTCTTAGGGCACTGCTGCAGTGATTACTATTGAAAGTGTATAGGGGCGTATTTCAATAAATATATGTACGTCCTTCACTCTTTCATTTTTTTCTGGTTAAAGTGTATAGGGTCGTATTTATTTTAGTACAAAAAGAAAAATATATTCTCAATGCATTTCCGCAGTTAATTGTGATAAAAGCGTTTAGTGGCCTATTTCAGTACAAAAAGAAAAATATATTCGTCGCTTTTAGGGGTGTTTTAATTTCCTACACTGGGAATGATATTCAAGTGCACTTTTGCCCCACCTATCTAATAGGTGACCTTGATTAAGGTGATACATATAGGTGTGTGTGTCTCTCCTCCCAGCGGTTGCTGATGCACATGGAGGTTACAAGGGGCAGCACACCATATGTGCGGGGACTGTGCTCCTGAAAAATGCACCACAGCATGAATAGGTTAGCATAGGACCCCGCCTGAACTGAGACCACTTTGTCGCCGGTAGGTGGGCTTAGATGTATTTTGATCAAAATGTATTGACCAAGTGTCTCAGTTTTTATCAAGAGTGAGGGCCTAGTCCATATGTTATGCTTGCATCTAATTTTATAGTGCATTATTTTCTGTTATTTTGTAAATGCAGCCATATACGTGCAGAATGGTGTATATATAGTTTTTTTCTGTGATGTGTTTTAATTTCCATTTAATTTGTTTAGTTCAGCTACAAGTATGTCAGGCAGAGAAGTGCCAGGCCATGCACATAGGAGTGGCAGAGGCCTGAATGTTTTTGGCGCAAGCAGAGGTCGCAGCAGAGTAAGGAGGCGTGGTAGCAGTAGTCGCAGCAGGAGGCCTGAGCTCCTGGTGTCATCTACCGGTCATGTCTTGACCAGCAACCCAGTGGTTCTTGATTGGTTAACTCGGTCATCCACGTCATCCCAAGTGACATCAGACACCCCCAGCCAACAGTCGGTGGGTTTGTGAGACACAACCCTTAGTTGGCATGGCCCGGGAGCAGGTCCTTTGGCCTCACCTGTCCTCAACCTGCCTCTGGCCTTTTCTGTTTCCTAATAGTACTACATGCAGTGGGCTCAGTTTCCCTTTTCAGCGAGGAAGAGCTACTAGAGGACAGTCAGCAGCTACAGTGTGACACTGCCAAGCCCTGCACATGTGGTATTAAGGTGGGGCACTGTTACTTGTCCCTGCAGTGGAGGCTGAGGACATGGTGGAGGATGAGGAGGCAGAGGCAGACATTGTTGCAGGATCAACTGCGTGACAATGTGGAGGTGGAAGCAGCGTGACCTTTCCAAGTTGCTGGTGTGGCTGTGCAGGAACCACATTCACCCAGTGAGCCGTAAAGGACATGTATTGTCCCTGACCGTAGTTACAGCTCCACACGTCAGCACTGCCGTGCACTTTGGCAGACACCGACAGGCTCAAGGACCGGCCCACCTTCTGTTCTGCATGTTTGTGCAGGGCTGGTACTGCCTTTTTCACAAATAAATGACGGCTTGGGACTCTCCACCTCGGCTTGGCACAAGCCATCAGTTCTCTGAAAGGTGCAGAGTCCACCACTTGGAAAGGGAGGGACAGAAGCACCAGCAACTTGGACAGGAGCACGTTCAGCTTCTTCACCGTTGGATGCCTGCATGCATACTGTTGTCTCTTGGCAATCGCTTTGGTGATTGATTGCTGATGGAATGACTGACGAGGAGTAGGAGCAGGAGCATCAGGACCAGCAGAAGATGGGATTGACAGACAGCTCCCTTCGGCTGAGGTGGTGGAGCCTTGACCGGCTGAAACTGGGTGATGTAGTGGTAGCTGTGGCAGGCTGGACCACCACATCGGAGCCACGGTTCTCCCAGGCCACTTTATGGTGACTCTGCATATGTCGACGCAGGGCTGTGGTGCCAACATTGGCACCCTTGCCACGCTTCACCTTCTGCCCACATATTCTACATATGGCCATGTTGAACTCCTCCGGCGGCTTCACAAAAAACTGCCACACCACCGAATAGGTAATTTTCCCCCCAACACTACTCACTAGCTGTCTGCTAACGCTGCTGCTTCCGTGAACTCGTGCACCACTCCTTTCCGGGCAGGTAGGCTGCTGCAAAGCAGGTGGTCTACCCCGTGCTCGTTTGGCTCCCAACCTCCCACTGCTGCCACCCTACTGTCTCCCGGCCATGCTAGCTACTTGCTGGCTTTTCCCGATGGGCAAGTTGCCACCCTCTTCTCCTGATGATGACGAAGCCCCTTCTTCACCCAGCTCCCAAGTGCGATTGGCTTCATCATCATACACCACTGTTTACACATCACTGATGTCCTCCTCAACTGCCTCTGGGTCAGGAGCCTGAACACTCGCAACACAAGCTCCCATGCCACTCTCCTCATCACTACTTGCCCACCTACTGGAGGAAGTGGAGGATGTCTCCTCCACATCTTGGCTGGGCAGTAGCTGCTGACTCTCCTCTAGTAGCTCTTCCTAACTGAAAAGTGAAACTGAGCCCACTGCATGTAGTACTTCTCGCGGAGAGGGAACAGAAAAGGCCAGAGACAAGGTTGAGGACAGGTGAGGGCACAGGGCCTTCTCCCGGGCCACGCCAACTAAGGGTTGTGTCTGATGAACCCACGACTATTGGCTGGGGGTGTCTGATGTCACTTGGGATGAGGTGAATGACCAAGTTAACCAATCAATAACCGCTTGGTTTCTGGTCAAGACACAACCGGTAGATGACACCGGGAGCTCAGGCCTCTCGCTGTGACTACTGCTGCCATGCCCCCTTATTCTGCTGCGACCTCTGCTTGGACCAGTAACATTCAGGCCTCTGCCACTCCTCTGTGCATGGCCTGGCACTTCTCTGCCTGACATACTTGTAGCTGAAGTAAAGAAATTAAACGGAAATTAAAAGACCCCTAAAAGTGACGAAAATACTTTTCTTTTTGTACTGAAATAGGCCACTAAATGCTTTCACTACAATTAACTGCCGAAATGCACTGAGAATATCGTTTTCTTCTTGTTGTACGAAAATATGACCCCATGGGAGGCGTGGCTAGTGGCGCATGGAGGCAGACGACTGAGCTCTGAGATCCTGAGCCATCGGCCCTTACAACAGCAGAAAACAGCCCTGCAAGTACGTGCACCTACACACTACTGGCACCGGAGGACAGCGCAAGCACTCTGCTCTCGGCAGCACCAGTGTCCGTAATGCCGAGGGGTAAGAGACGCCACAGCCCAGCGAAACTCACCAGCTTCTTCCCTGCCATAAGCACGCTCCAAGATGGTGACCCCCCACGCCTCTGCAGCAGATAGAGTGGCGCTCTCCCCAGCCATATCACAGCCTGTCTCTCTTCAGGCCTTAGGGAGCTCCCCATCCTCCTCTTCTGCATCGCTGTCCTCTGCACAGGCTGCACAATCTCCACAGCATGCTATCTATTTGCAGCAGGACCCACCATTAGGCTGGGCTCAAAGTGCACCACATAAAAAAGGTAAGCAGTTCACTTCCACTGCCTTGCATGAGCTTACTGGAGGTGAGGCTGAATCTGCGCCAATTACTGAAGCTGTGATGAAAGGGATGAGGGTCCTAATGGCAGACTTTCAAAAGTCTCTGAAAAAGGATCTCAGGGAAGCTATTACCCAAATTCAGCATGATATCTTAGCCTTGGGGTCTAGAACCGCCCATGTGGAATCTAAAATGGTGGAATTGACCTCTGCACAGAACTAAATTGTGGACATTACTAATTCTTATGAAGAGGAAATAGCAGCGCTGAAACTTAAAATTGTGGACATGGAGGATAGATCCCGCAGGAATAACCTACGTTTCCGTAGAATTCCGGAGTCTGTGAAGGGCGAAGATCTTTCAACCTTCCTGAAGGATTTCTTCATATGCCTTTTGCCTCAAGCTCCAACCACAGATTTGCTTATAGATACACAGGCTCCCTAATCCCAAATCTTTACCTACCTCTGCACCGCGCGACACTATTGCGTGCATTAATTGTTTTCATGCTAAAGAACAAATTCTGAAAGCGGCAAGGAACTCCCCTGCCTTACCGGAGCATTTTCTGGACATCATCATCTTCGCCGACTTATCAGCGGCTACCTTGGCGAGGTGCCGGGAATTTGCTTTCAACACTGCTTTACTACGCAAACATGGAATCCCTTACAGATTGGGGTTCCCCATTAAGCTGCTCATTACCCACAACGGCTCACTACAAGTGGCCTCTACTCCTGCTTCAGCATTGAAATTTTGCCAACAGTGGGGCTTGTACAACCCTGAACTCCTCGGCGACCGTCTCCAATCCTCACCCCTCGCGCGTTAAGGAAGAATGGATCACCGTAGAACACCGCAAGCGAAAAACTGTGTGATCACTGGATGGGTGAGAAGTCTCGCTCATAGTTACCAATCGACTGTGTGCCTGTTTTTTCCTCCTTTTCCCTCCCGTCAGCCTTCCTTGCAGGGCGCTACTTCGGCTGGATTAGGCAGATTCTAGCTTGTGAATGTGACCAGTATTCCCGTACACTGCCCCTATGTTGCAATTAACTTCTTACTGAAGTTTTGTATACTATTCCTACTTTTCTGTACCCGAGTAGTTACAGCCGCTCTCTGTTCTCCAAGTTATGTTATTGTTCTGATTCATTTATCTGTTCACTGCGCCACATTTTTTCTCCTATGCTTCTCCTATGGTAAATCCCGTGTCTCTTAGATGTGGGGTCTTTTCATATGAGATGATGCGGCCATACGCACCCTCGTCCACTTCTGACTATGGTATTTTAGATTGTTTCATTAAATGCTAAAGGGCTCAATTACCCCTTCAAACGGTGCTCACTATGGAAAGAAGCTAACCACCTTCAAGATGACATACTCTGCGTATAAGAAACGCATTTACTGCCTGTAGATGTCCCTAGATTAAAACACAAAAACTTTCCTCATATATTCTCAGCACCCACAGTTGGGAGGAAGAAAAGGGGAGTATCCATTGCGTTTAAAGACTCTATTGCATTTCAAATAAAGAGGGTTGAAGTGGACGAGGGTGGGTCATATGTCATTGTGCTTGGCCTCATTAATAATGCCCGATACACAATTGTCTCTCTGTATGCGCCTAATCGGCGCCCCTCTGCCTTCTGTAACTCTCTCTTACGCAAAGTATCTAGAATTCATGAAGGTCGTCTCATCGTGTTGGGAGATTTTAACACAGTGATGTGGCCTTCTATGGATTCTACTTCTTTAGCTGAGACCAGGGATCCATCAGCAATAGCTAAACTTGCACAATCACATGATCTGTATGATGCCTGGCAGAACCAACACCCCACTGAGCATGATTTCCCCTTCTTTTCTGCCGCCTATAAGGTGTACACTAGGATTGACTATATTCTAGTTGACAGACAGTTGCTACCCTGTGTTGCCTCCACAAATATCTATACCATTACCTGGTCTGCTCACGTGCCCATTGGAATTGTAGTAAAAGAACAGTAGGCTAATGCGCAGCACTCCATATGGAGGCTTAATAACTTTATACTGCAGAGTCCGCGTTACTCACCTCAAACCTTCGAATGTTTGTACAATTATTTTAAGGAGAACTATACAGATGACATCTCCGATGGTATCTTATGGTGCGTAGATTTTTGTAAGTACCTTCAGTTACGTCACCTCCTAGCCTCTAAGAACATTATGCACTCCGCGCAATCTTCTGCGTATGCTGTGTATTTCCAGAACCCCTATGTACGGAGGGGAGGTATCTCTGAAGCCTATAGGGGGTTACAACTTTCGGTTACTATACAGAAATTCCCGTTTCAGACTAAATGGGAGGGAGACCTTTTGGCCGCTGGCAACTTAATGCACATCTGGTGGAACTGTCCCACTGTTTACCTTTTCTGGTCTAGTGTATTGTCACTTGTGAATGCTGTGATTGGGGTAGCACTCCCACTTTTCCCAGAAATGGCCTTGCTTTCCTTGGGGCTAGAATATTTGAGTCTAGTGGATCTAACCATTGTTTTTCATATACTAACTGTAACGAGAGTTGCAATAGCTAAACGGTGGAAGAGCAGGGATCTCCCAACCATCCCAGAAATCAGTGCTAAAGTACATCATAATTATGGCATGGAACTACCGATTGTGAAAAGGTTATACCGGTTGTCTGGTGTCAGCAGCAGGTGGCAAAAATGGGCATCTTATATGTCCAGTAATTATGCTTCTTTACCGGATCTACATTTTACAGGAGATATTAATTCCAACTATAATAACTGATATTAAATGTGGTGCAGTTTTGAATGTTGTTTGTTGGCTGTTTGTTCACGGCCTTGTTTCTTTTTATCAAAATTTTTAAAAATGTCCTCCAATGTCTTCTATTATAACAGTCTGTACTGCAATGCACAATTTATATTGTATTCAAATGTGATGTGACATTATGATGTTGTATGCTCTGATTTTCTAATAAAAAATTTGTGAGTAAAATACGACCCCATACGCTTTAAAATTAAAGAGTGAACTGAATATATATATATATTTCTTGAAGTACTGAAATAATCCCCTATACGCTTTCAACATAAATCACTGCAGCAGTGCACTGAGAATATATATATATTGTTGCACTGAAATTGGCCACTATACGCTTTGACTAGAAAAAAATTAGAATGAAGTGTGTATAAATATTACTTGAAGTACAGAAATACGACCCTATACGCTTTCAACAGAAATCAATGCAACAGTGCAGTGCATATATATATTTTTCTTTTTTTACTGTAATACGGCCCTATACCCTTTCAGCAGAAATAACTGCAGAAGTTACCCGAGGATATATATTTCTTGTTGGATGGAAAAAGGCCACTATACGCTTTAACAAGAAAACAATTAAAGAGTGAAATGCGTATAAATTTTTCTTGTAGTACTGAAATACGAGCCTATACGCTTTCACCAGAAATAACTGCAACAGTGCAGTGCGTATATATTTTTCTGTTTTTAATTAAATAAGCCTATATACGCTTTCAACAGAAATCACTGCAACAGTGCAGTGCGTTTAAATGTTTTGTGTATTACTGAAATACCACCCTATACTTTTTCACCAGAAATGACTGCAAATAATTTTAGTGTACATAAAAACAAAAGTGACCAGCGTATATATTTATCTTATTCCACAGATACAAGACACTAAAGGCTTTTCAACATAGTACTTGCACCCCAATAACTAACTGCTGGAATGACAGAGCTGTATTATGAGACTATCTGGATCCCCAAGTAATGTTTCCTTGCACTTGTAAATCGCTTTTTTTCACAATGAGGATTTTCCTATGACTCTCCCGGGCATCTGCACACGTCTCTCCCTGCCTGTGAAATGATTCCTCTCACGATCCTTTCCCTGCACTAGTAAATCGCTTCTTTCCTTTTTTGTTTTAACAATTAGTTTTTTTCTTTCACTCTCCCTAGTGCCTGCATACACGTCTGTCCCTGAACAAAGTACGATTGTGAATAGCAGAATCTAAGATGGCCGCCGTATTTATAGGGCTGTGACATCACCGGGCTGGCTGGATGCTGATTGGCTGCATGCATGGCATTATGGGTCATCCCACCTTCCCAGAGTTCTTTGCCACATGTCCTCACATGTGTAGCTGTCATTTTAGCCGCCATGTTAGGAAAAATTACGATATGTTACCACGAAGCGAAATTCGCATTAGTTGCAAATCAAATTTTTCCAGAAATTCTAAAGGAATTCCACTTTGTCAGCTTCGAATCTCTCATCTTTAATCAATACCCTTAATCATTATTTTGTGGAACTTAGTATATCGCATCAATCAGTATTTAATGGAAGCAGGTCTATCAAACCCCTCAATCAATATTTGGTGGAAGTAGGTATATCAATCCCCTTAATCAGTATTTTGTGGAAGCAGGTGTATCACACCCTTCAATTGTTTTTTTTTTTACCTCAACAGTTATATCTCACCACCCTGTTTATTTGGGACAACAGATTACAGGTATATTGCAGCCATCAATCAGTATTTTGTGGAAGCAGGTGTTTCTCAGGCCTCAATCAATATTTTGAGGAAGCAAGTATATCAATCTCCTTAATCAGTATTTTGTGGAAGCAGGTACAGTATATTGCGGGACTCAATCAGTTTTTGGTGGAAGCAGGTATATCAAACCCCTTAATCAGTATTTTGGGAAAGCAGGTATCTCGCAGGCCTCAATCAATATTTGGTGGAAGCAGGTATATCAATCCCCTTAATCAGTATTTTGTGGAAGCTTGTATATTGCAGGCGTCAATCAGTATTTGATGGAAGCAGATATATCACACCCTTCAATAATTTTTTTTGCCACAGCAGTTATATCACACTACCCTGTTTATTTGGGGCAACGATTTACAGGTATATCGCAGCCGTCAATCAGTATTTTGTGGAAGCAGGTATATCTCACCCCTCAATCTGTTTTTTCATATCAAACCTGTTGCAAATAGTTATTCCAATACTGCTTGTCCCTCTATATACCTGCGGTATTGCAGCAGAACCACACACAAATGCTGCACAATACAAATGAACTATATACTTTCTATATTAGAAAGTATATTATAGGTATATCACACCCCTCAATCACTTTTTTGGGGGGCAACAGGTATATCACACCAGTTGCAATTAGTTATTCCAATAGCATTTGTCCCTCTATACACAACTGCTGCACAATACAAATGCACTATAATATGCTTTCTATGTTAGAAATTATATTATAACTATATCACACCCCTCAGTATGTCACACCTATCGATAGCACACCTATACCAGTCCTTAAAGGGACTTTTGTGGCCCTATTAGCTAGCGTTTGGTGTCCCTAACAGTCTGTCCCTGCTCCACAAAGCAACCTCTCCCTACACTGGCAAAACACAGAATTTAAAATGGCTGCCAGATCTGGTTCATTTATAGGGTGGGGGTGTGTCCATGTGATGAAACGTCTCAATTGGCTGTATTGTCCCACCTGATGGATGTGTCATGGGTCAAAGTTCGGCGCAATGCAACACCATCTCAATTGCCAGGCACAAGTGATATCCAAACTAAGTAAGTCATGTGCAAGAGATAGAAAATCAAGTGGCCATTCCTCTGGGCTATGAAGCACTTTTTTTTTTTTGAGGTGCTTTGTATTTGATTGTCAAAATAAATGGAAACAATTTTTGATACTAGCGGAGTTTGCGATCAACAACCATGTCAGCTCTTCTACTGGCTTCTCGCCTTTCTATTGCAATTAAGGGTTTAATTTGTGTTTTCTGCAAGTCCTGCAGTGGATGCTATAATAAATGATCTGTGCACAATTTGGGCCTAGACTCATAAGAGACTGGAAAAAGCTCAAAGCATCCAGTGTGAACAAGCTAATAGGAAACATTCCTTGGGTCTGAATTTTGTTCTATGGGAACTTGTATGGCTTTCTACTAAAAATGTGACCCCTAGGGTCCTGTTTGGTAAACTCGCTCTGAAATTTATTGGTCTATAAAAGATCACCTCTATTACTAATACTGTATCTTTTGCTCTTCAGTTGCCTTGCTCCTTTAGGATACATAATGTTTTTTAAATATCACTACTTAAGAAATGCATTCCTCCATCTAAACCTCCTCATCCTGTTGTTATCCAAGGTGAACTGGAGTACGATGTAAAAAAAAATTCAGGGTTCAGGGCTCTCTGCAGTACCTTATCCATTGGAAGATATATAGTGCTGATGAGAGAACATGGGTTGCAGCTCGGGATATTTATGCTCCTCCTCTGTTTAGGAAGTTTCATCTCGAGTTTCCATCGTAGAATGCTCCCCATGTTGAAGGTCCGGTGGCCCCTCTTAGAAGGGGGGGGGGTAATGTCGCAAACTTACCTGTCCAGGTCCAGTGGCAAGATCACCAGCTTCTATGCTACTGCGCCAGGAGAGACATGCTGCTAAGCCACTCCATCTGGTGATGCAAAAGGATGCAATGCTCTCTCCACAGTGGCTGCGTGCTGGAGGAGACTAGCAGTGGGCTGATTGCTCAGCTTCTCTAATCCTGTGTGCTAGTGTTCTGACTAATGGAGCACCAAGTCATGACTATCAAGTTCTGATCCTAGGACTCTGTGCTCTATTTAAACCCCTTTCTAGAAATATACCAGTGCCAGTGATAGTCTTGTTTGAGCTCATAAGTAGGTTCCTGGTTCTTGGATTTATTTGGATTTATTTGTGCCTTTGACGTTATCTTGTCTTTTGACCACTCTCTGTCTCACTCGATTTGTACTGGCATCCAGTCTGGTATTTGAACTCGGCTTGTCTTTTGACTACTCTCTGCTTATTTTTTTACCGCGTTGTCTGTCTGGTTCTGACCCATTTTCATACAGCTATCCCTGTCTGTTGTTTTTGTCTCTTGGTGTGTAGCATAGGGACTGTCAACCAGTTGCAGTCTTGCTACCTAGGGCTTGAACTGCAAGTAGGTAGGGAAAGTAGGCTGGGTTCCAGGTCAGGGCTTGCTTTCTGTGTCTGGCCCTACCTACAGGCGTTACATTGGCCATTTTTTTTTTCCCATTATTCTATTTACTGTACAGGATAAACATTATTTTAATAGTTTGGGCATTTTGGGATGTAGCGATACTAATGATTTTTATTGTTCTTATTGTTTAACCAACTTATCAGCAAGGGGTGCCAGGAGAGACCCCTGTCAATCTGATATTTATTACCTATCTTGAGGATAGTCCATCAATATCCGGACACTGCACAACTCCTTTAAACTGATTTCAGTCAGCTTAAAGATGTGCAAAGCACTAAACATATCTGAACAACAGTATATCAATAGACAAAAATAGAATACTTTATCTTCTGCATTAGGTATTCCCCAAGATTGGAAACAGTTTTCAGTGGTTTTCCAATGGTAAGAAATCTGGGAATCACTGCTCTACTATTCTAGAGAATGCTAATGTATGATGCAGTGCCTTTTGATGTAAGAAATAGAAGATATGACTCTACCTTTATGTTTAATTTCATAAGTTATAGAATCAGTCAAAGAAACATAGAATCTTGAGCTTACCCTTAAAACATCTTAAAGAGTAAAAAAAATATTGACATTGATAAGGATTTAATAATTTGAGCCAAAGTATACCAATAGATAAAAATAGAATACTTTATCTTCTGCATTAGGTGTTCCTATTGATAAGGGTTTAACAATCTGTTTAAGTTGATTTACATTTTATGTAAAAATAACAACCACTTGACGACCGCCCATAGGATATAAACGTCCTATGTGCGGTTGTCTATCTTTAAATGGACGTTTTAGAACGTCCATTCAGAGATGGCAGCTGCACACTAATCGTGCAGCTGCCGAGCAGGTTGCCTGCTGTCAGTGACAGCAGGGCAACCCAGAGAGAAGGCAGGGACAGTTCCCAGGTGTCCCTGCCTTCTAAATCGCTGCAGACACAGCAATCACCGAACGTTGTGTATGTAGAGCAGGAAGCGCTATGCGCTTTCTGTCCCGGCCCAGTGGTCCCCGATAAGCCCTGCACTGAGGCTGTACAGTGATGTACTATGCTGTACAGCCTCTCTTGGGGCTGTATTTCCCCTGTAACTGGGGCTACTATGTCAGCCCCAGTTACAGGAGAAATCAATAGTGAAAAAAAAAAGTTAAATGTCCCCCACAGGTCTTGTATGACCTTACGAGGGACTCAAACTGTAAAATAAAAAATAAAAAAATAAAGTGTTAAAAAAAAGGTTTTACATGTAAAAAAAAAAATCCCCAATTAAGTAATTTAAAAAAAAATGTTAAAAATATAAAATAATAAAATAGACATATTTGGTATTGCCGCATCCGTGACAGCCGTCTCTATAAATATATCACATGATCGACCCCATCCGATAAACACCATACAAAATAAAAACTGTGTAAAAAAAGGCAATTTTTGTCATCTTATATAACAAAAAGTGCAACAACAAGTGATCAAAAATGCGTATGTCCCACAAAATGAAACCAACAAAACCGTCACCTCATCCCGCAAAAAATGATCCCCTACATAAGAAAATCGCTCAAAAAATAAAAAAACTATAGCTCTCAGAACATGGAGACATTAAAAGATCATTTTTTGTTTAAAAAATGCTATATTGTGTTATAAAATAATGAAATAAATAAAAAAAGTAGACATATTAGGTATTGCCACGTTCGTAACAAGCAGCTCTATAAAAATATCCATGACCTAACCCCTCTTATGAACACAGTAATAAAAATAAAATGAAAATGGTGCCAAAAAAGCCATTTTTTGTCATCTAACATCACATACAGTGGAACACCCGGAAAATTTGAGACCCTAAGACAATCGGTCAAAAAATAAAAAAGCTATGACTCTCCGACTATGGAGACACTAAAACATCATTTTTTTGCTTTCAAAAATGCTATTATTGTGTAAAACTTAAATAAATAAGAAAAAGTATACATATTAGGTATTGCCGTGTCCATAACAACCTGCTCTATAAAATTATCACATGACTCAACCTCTGAGGTGAACGCTGTAAAGATAAATAAATAAATAAAAACTGTGGTAAAACAGCCAATTTTTTGGTTACCTTGCCCCATAAAGTGTAATAATCAATGATTAAAAAATCATATGCACCCAAAAATTGTACCAATAAAAACATCAACTCTTCCTTCAAAAAACTAGCCTGTGCTCAAGAGGATTGGCCAAAAAAAATAAAAAAATATGGCGTTCAGAAAATGGAGACACAAAAACATAATATTTTTTTCAAAAATGGTTTATTATGTAAAACTGAAACAAACAAAAAAAGAATGTAAACAAATTTGATATCATTTCATCCTCAACAACCTTATCTTTAAAAATAGTGCATGATCTACCGTGTTAGATGAATGTTTTAAAAAATAAAAACATTGCCAAAACAGCCATTTTTTGTTACCTTGCTTCACAAAAAATGTAATATAGAGTAATCAAAAATCTAATTTACCCCGAAATAGTACCAATAAAACTGGCACCTTATCCCCTAGTTTCCAAAATGGGGTCAATTTTTGAGAGTTTCTACTGTAAGGGTGCATAAGTGGCTTCAAATGGGACATGGGATCTAAAAACCAGTTCAGCAAAACCTGCCTTACAAAAACCATACGGCGCTCTTTTTCGTCTGTGGCCTGCTGTGTGCCTTTACATCAGTTTACGACCACAAGTGGGGTGTTTCTGTATACCACAGAATCAGGGTAATAAATATTATGCTTTGTTTGTCTGTTAACCTTCGATGTGTTAAAGAAAAAATGTATTAAAATGGAAAATCTGCCAAAAAAGTCAAATTTAGAAATTTCATTTCCATTTTCCTTTAATTCTTGTGGAACACCTAAATCAGAGCTCGACTAATTCCTGGGTATTTGTCAGCCCGTTTTCTAAGGTTCCAGGGCACAGGGCCGGCGCGTCCTAAACGCGGACTAGGAGCGCCGGCTACCTTCATGCTGCAGCCGCCCGAGCGCTCTATGTAGAGCCTCAGGCGGCTTCAGCACTGCTCAGGCTGGTGCGTCCATGAGGGCGCACCACCCGGCCGCAGCATGAAGAGAGGGACTGACAGGAGGGAAGCGCTCAGTGCTCCCTCCTGTCACTCCCTCATTGTAGCGTGGCCGATCCCTGTATGGTCCGTGGGTACAGGGAGCATCTGTCTCCTGTACCCGGCCAGACTGACAGGAAGTGCGCACACAGTGTGCACTTCCTGTCAGTCTGCCCGGGTACAGGAAACTAAAGCTACACTAGAGGTAGGGGGGAGGGGGGGGAAGAGAATGAGAAGGGGGAAGAGAATGGCAAGGGGGGGAGAGAATGACAAGAGGGGGAAGGAGAATTCCATGGGGGAATGACAAGAGGGGAAAAGAGAATCACAACAGGGGGAAAGAGAATGACAAGGGGGGGAAGAGAATGACAAGAGGGGGAACGTGAAAGGGTTAACAAAGTTTGTAAAATCAGTTTTGAGTAACTTGAGGGGTGTAGTTTCTACAAGTTACTCAAAGTGACTTCAGAACTGAACTGGTCCTTAAAAAGTGGGTTTTGGAAATTTTCTTAAAAATTTCAGAATTGCTTCTAAAATTCTAAGCCTTCTAACATCCTAAAAAAATAAAATGTCATTTACAAAATGATGCCAACATAAAGTATACATATGGGGAATGAATGAATATTTTATGAGGTATCACTTTCTGTTTTAAAAGCAAAGAAATTGAAATTTGGAAAATTGCAAATTTTTCAAACTTTTTGGTAAATTTGGGATTTTTTCATAAATAATGGTTAAATATATTGACTCAAATTTATGACTATCATGAAGTACAATGTGTCACGAGAAAACAGTCTCAGAAAGGCTTGGATATGTAAAGGCGTTCCAAAGCTATGACTACATAAAGTGACGCATCTCAGATTTGCAAAATTAGGCCTGGTCAGGAAGGGAGGTTCCGGCCCGGTCTGGAAATGGTTACATTTAAATAACTTCCATCCTATTTGTCATTGTATGTGCTGTATTTTATATAAAGATGTAATATAAACATAACATGATGTATTTTAAAGAAACAATAATTATGAACATGTAAAACACTATGCTATTAATTCATTATACTGTATATGATGCTGTAATATTAATTTGTAAACTACAGGTATGTACAAGAAAGTCATGAAGATGCATATAGCCATCCATGGCAGATCATTTTTTGTTCAATAATGGTTATAAAATCCAAGTGGGTTAAGTGGTGTGGTGCTTTGTATTTGATGTAATTGCTGTGTAGCTGTCTAGGTCAAATGAAGGTTAAGATGCACCTTCACGGAGCAGAGGAATAACACAGAATTACCTGCTTAGTGATATTACTCTCCCTTTCCTGGCATATCCCTAGAGTTTGGAAGATAAGAGCCTTGAGGCAAAATGTTCAGAAGCTCATGAGTTCATAGCTAGAACACTCCTCGGGGAGTTTGTGTGAGAAACTTTCCTTTATGAAAAATCTATAAAAAGTTTACAAAGTTAGATGCAAACACTTACTCAGATAACTTTAAAGGTAATCTGTAATATGGGAAGTCATGTAGTTCTCTGCTAGAGAATAGCCCATGCATGTTATTTAATTTACTTCTATGTAAAACCCAACAACAAAATCCTAACATAGAACAGCATTAAACAATTGATAAAAAGATGATGATTTTAGGCCATAAAGCCACTTATAATATTAACCTTTAAACTGAAATATTAGCCATACATTTTTCTGAGCAGTGTATGCATAGAATATTAAAAGGTTATGCAATAATACATTTTTAATACTGCTCTTTTTGTTATTGTGCTTTGTTTTGCTCCTGTAGCTTTCTAAATCCATCAGATGGTCTTTCTAACAGCTCATGCCCTTTCATATGACTCATTATTAAGTTTTAAGTTATGAGTAGTGTTGAGCAATAATTTGCTGCATTCCAACGATTGATATCAGAATTTTAAAAATGATTGTTCAGAAGAAAGAAAGGGATTAGAGACTAGTGATGAGCGACATAGGCAATATTCAAATTCGCAATATTTAGCTAATTCTTAGCTGAATAATCGCCATAAATTCGCAAATTTGAAAATTCGTAATTGCAAAACAAATCGGCAATGTAATATGCGCGTTTTGGGCACGCAATTTCATTATCTATAACTTAGATCATTATCATTAGCTTGACAAAAATAGATATTTTTTTTTGAATATCAGCTAACTCTTCTCTCACTGCTTAGGAGTGCTGCATAAAAATTTTCAGTTTTCTAATTGTCCTAACATTATATTCAATAACCTTTCTATACTGTCTTGTCATGTAAACTCATTTGCATACACTTGGGCATATGTGAAAGACATGCAAATTAGCAGAATCTGCCTTGTTTTTCAGCTGGAACACTATTTGCATGTCTTTCCCATATGCCCAACTTTATGCAAATGAGTTTACATGACAAGACAGTATAGAAAGGTTATTGAATATAATGTTAGGACAATTAGAAAACTGAAAATTGTTATGCAGCCTGCCTAAGCAGTAAGAGAAGAGTTAGCTGGCATCCAAAAAAATGTTTTACAATTTTTGTCACCCTAATGATAATGATCTAGGTGTGTAGGTTCCCCCAAGCCTTACAACTCAAATCAAGCAACTTTGAGGCTTGCTAGCTCTCTCCTTTTGGATAGAGAGCCAGTCTTGCATGTCTCATAGTGCACAAGACTGCCATTGTAAGGAATGCTGACTATGCCTGTCTTATGGATAGGTTGTTGGCTTGCACATACCTGGCTTTTGGCATACAGCCTTTGTGTGATTGTCTGTTATATGTTATAGGTAATGATTTAAAAATAAAATATAGCATCCATAAGAAGAAATTATTAATGATAGGTAGGAAAATACTTATAAATAAAGTTGATTGGTAAAATAATAACTATAAAGAAAAAAAGGTATGGATGATAGATAGCATAATAAGGATAAAGAGAAGCTATATACAATAAGTGACAAAGGATTATAGGTTTATCTAGTGCTAAAAAAAAATCTAGAATATTCGCTATTTCGAAGATATAGTACTATATTGTAGATCTTCATGAATTCTCAAAGTGCCGATATTCACGATAAAAATTTGCGATTAGAATATTCCCGCTCAACACTATTAGAGACCACAAATCAGAGAGATTGTGTTATGTAATTGCATTTTACAGTTGGTTATGTATTGGAATACATACAAGCAGCAGAAGACAAATGGAGCAAATATTTTAATAAAAAACAACTGAAAAACAATTATATTTAAGGGGGTTACGATAACCTGCTCAATTCAGTTATTTCCTCTAAGTTGTTTAACTACAAGCTCCTTGTAGTAGCTTTTCTACCCCTCATGTCAACCGAATTAACATACAAATAAACCGAGGGAACTAGTGGGGAGTTTGTGGCATGGACTTACATGGACTTGTAATGCATGGACTTGCTGAGTCCTCTACAGAGAGAGAGAGGCTTTTTATAGCTGCACTCCCACAACTAATTGATGAAGATTATAAACAAGTTAATTAAATTGTCACATGTAAAGGGACCTTTACTGTGCTTCACTTAGTCTCAATAGGCGGTCTAATACATTGCAGAGTTTATCTAGTTCACCTGCCGAGCCATTCATATCTTATCTGTTCTCTTATACATAGAGTTATTGTGTGTCAAACTTAGGGCTCATGCAAACGAACGTATGCCCCCCAAGACATACGGTCCGTGAGCGGGCAATATGTCCTGGAATGGCATCGATCGTGCGCACAGGAGTACACAGCATCATATATTACAATGATGCTGTGCACGTCGGACCACCAGCGGGACTATTGTCAGGCACTCATAAGATCATATGAGTGCGGGACAATAGTCCCGCGGGCGGCCCAACGTGCACATCATCATTGTAATATATAATGCTGTGTACTACCATGCACACGATCGATGCCATTCCGGGACATATGGTCTTGGGGGGCATACGGTCGTGTGCAAGAGCCCTTAGTCTCAACAGGCGGTCTAATATAATGCCGTGTTTCTCTTGCTCACCTGCTGCAGCATTTGTATGTAAACTATGTGTGTGTGTATATATATATATATATATATATATATATATATATACACATATACACTATACATTTTTACTTTATATTTTTCCAAAACTCGATTCATCAGTTTGCCAAATTTTTGGGGAACAATTTGGTATGGTCGAAATTTATTCTTGGCGAATTGCGTTAAAAAACAGCTATTTCCTGGCTACAGAGAGCCTTTATAGTGGTGCAGAACACTGTGCTTTGCAGTAACATGCATAGGGAGACTGCTCTGGTAGAGAAATAATACCGTGAGTAGTCAGAATAAAATGCAGATGACAGGCGTCACTATTAGAATCACTGCACACTTCACTTATTTGGTCGGTCACGGGGCCAAAACTGACCAAATAACTCTAGTATCAACTCAGCCTTACAGGTAGATGTTAGCGTCAAAAAGAAACACACTGCTTTCGCTCCCTCGTTAGCTGATTCCACATAGATGTCTACAGAACCTGTACTATTAAATGCTTATACAAGTAGAGCCCCCCCCCCGACAGAGTGGAGGGGGTACAGCAGTAAGTTTCTAGAGATGGCCCGAACTATCCGCCGGCGAACATTTTCTGGCGAACATAGCTTGTTGGCATTCGCCACGGCGGGCGAACACATGCGATGTTCGGTCTGCCCCCTATACATCATCATTGAGAAAACTTTGACCCTGTACCTCACAGTCAGCAGACACATTCCAGCCAATCAGCAGCATACCCTCCCTCCCAGACCCTCCCATCTCCTGAACAGCATCCATTTTAAATTCATTCGGAATTTTCAGTCTTAGTGAGAGGAGGAACAGTGTAGCTGCTGCTGATTTAATTGGGAAATCGATAGCTAGGCTAGTGTATTCAGTGTCCACTCCAGTCCTGAAAGACTCATCTGATCTCTGCTGTAAGCCCTTTTTAGGGCAGCAACATTCGTCTGCTTTTTTTTTTTTCTCCATATATATATTGCAGTTGCCTGGCCTGCCCGTATGTGAGGAGCTGCAGGCCCACAGACTGTAGTGTGCCCACTGCCAGTGCCCACCACTGATACCGGGTGGCACAGTAGCTTGCCGATAAATAAGGCATTTCATTTTTACACATTAGTCTAATTACAGTTGCTTGCCTGCTACCAGTGTGTGTCAGGCCCACTTCCACAGACTGTAGTGTGGCCACTGCCAGTGCCAACCACTGATACCGGGTGGCACAGTAGCTTGCCGATAAATAAGGCATTTAATTTTTAGACAGTAGTCTAATTTCAGTTGCTTGCCTGCTGCCAGTGTGTGTCAGGTCCACTTCCACTGACTGTAGTGTGCCCACTGCCGGTGCCCACCACTGATACCGGGTGGCACAGTAGCTTGCCGATAAATATGGCATTTCATTTTTAGACAGTAGTCTAAATTCAGTTGCTTGCCTGCTGCCAGTGTGTGTCAGGCCCACTTCCACAGTCTGTAGTGTGCCCACTGCCAGTGCCAACCACTGATACCGGGTGGCACAGTAGCTTGCCGATAAAAAGGCATTTAATCTTTACACATTAGTCTAATTTCAGTTGCTTGCCTGCTGCCAGTGTGTGTCAGGCTCACTTACATTGACTGTAGTGTGCCCACTGCCAGTGCCCACCACTGATACCGGGTGGCACAGTAGCTTGCCGATAAATAAGGCATTTAATTTTTAGACAGTAGTCTAATTTCAGTTGCTTGCCTGCTGCCAGTGTGTGTCAGGCCCACTTCCACTGACTGTAGTGTGCCCACTGCCAGTGCCCACCACTGATACCGGGTGGCACAGTAGCTTGCTGATAAATAAGGCATTTCATTTTTAGACATTAGTCTAATTTCAGTTGCTTGCCTGCTGCCAGTGTGTGTCAGGCCCACTTCCACTGACTGTAGTGTGCCTACTGCCAGTGCCCACCACTGATACCGGGTGGCACAGTAGCTTGCCGATAAATAAGGCATTTAATTTTTAGACAGTAGTCTAAATTCAGTTGCTTGCCTGCTGCCAGTGTGTGTCAGGCCCACTTCCACAGACTGTAGTGTGCCCACTGCCACTGCCAACCACTGATGCCGGGTGGCACAGTAGCTTGCCGATAAAAAGGCATTTAATTTTTACACATTAGTCTAATTTCAGTTGCTTGCCTGCTGCCAGTGTGTGTCAGGTCCACTTCCACTGACTGTAGTGTGGCCACTGCCAGTGCCAACCACTGATACCGGGTGGCACAGTAATCTTCAACATCTTCTAAGAAGCTTGACGCACCATCCTCCTCCAGCTCAGCTTCGGTCACCTGCCTCAAGTTACCACGCTCCGCCCACCGCCTCCACCACCACAGCCACCACAGCCACTTCACTTGATCCGTCAGAGGAGTTATTTACACATCAGTTGGATGCAATTAGTGATGCGCAACCATTACTGCCACATGATGTAGATTACAGGGATATGTCTCAGTCAGGCAGGATTACACACATGGACGAACAGTGTGATGATGATGATGTTGTACCCGCTGCTGCTTCCTTTGCTGAGGTGTCAGATACAAGTGATGCGGTTGATGATGACGATGTGTCCACGGATGCCACGTGGGTGCCTGCTCGAAGAGAAGAAGAGGGGGAAAGTTCAGAAGGGGAGACAGAGAGAAGGAGGAGACGAGTTGGAAGCAGGGGGAGGTCGTCGCAAGGAGTTAGTGGCACAGTCAGACAGCATGTATCGTCACCCGGGGTCAGCCAGACAGCATGCCAGTCAACGCATGCTGTTGCCACCACCAAAATGCCCTCCCAGACCCTCCCATCTCCTGAACAGCATCCATTTTAAATTCATTCGGAATTTGCAGTCTTAGTGAGAGGAGGAACAGTGTAGCTGCTGCTGATTTAATTGGGAAATCGATAGCTAGGCTAGTGTATTCAGTGTCCACTCCAGTCCTGAAAGACTCATCTGATCTCTGCTGTAAGCCCTTTTTAGGGCAGCAACATTCGTCTGCTTTTTTTTTTTTCTCCATATATATATTGCAGTTGCCTGGCCTGCCCGTATGTGAGGAGCTGCAGGCCCACAGACTGTAGTGTGCCCACTGCCAGTGCCCACCACTGATACCGGGTGGCACAGTAGCTTGCCGATAAATAAGGCATTTCATTTTTACACATTAGTCTAATTACAGTTGCTTGCCTGCTACCAGTGTGTGTCAGGCCCACTTCCACAGACTGTAGTGTGGCCACTGCCAGTGCCAACCACTGATACCGGGTGGCACAGTAGCTTGCCGATAAATAAGGCATTTAATTTTTAGACAGTAGTCTAATTTCAGTTGCTTGCCTGCTGCCAGTGTGTGTCAGGTCCACTTCCACTGACTGTAGTGTGCCCACTGCCGGTGCCCACCACTGATACCGGGTGGCACAGTAGCTTGCCGATAAATATGGCATTTCATTTTTAGACAGTAGTCTAAATTCAGTTGCTTGCCTGCTGCCAGTGTGTGTCAGGCCCACTTCCACAGTCTGTAGTGTGCCCACTGCCAGTGCCAACCACTGATACCGGGTGGCACAGTAGCTTGCCGATAAAAAGGCATTTAATCTTTACACATTAGTCTAATTTCAGTTGCTTGCCTGCTGCCAGTGTGTGTCAGGCTCACTTACATTGACTGTAGTGTGCCCACTGCCAGTGCCCACCACTGATACCGGGTGGCACAGTAGCTTGCCGATAAATAAGGCATTTAATTTTTAGACAGTAGTCTAATTTCAGTTGCTTGCCTGCTGCCAGTGTGTGTCAGGCCCACTTCCACTGACTGTAGTGTGCCCACTGCCAGTGCCCACCACTGATACCGGGTGGCACAGTAGCTTGCTGATAAATAAGGCATTTCATTTTTAGACATTAGTCTAATTTCAGTTGCTTGCCTGCTGCCAGTGTGTGTCAGGCCCACTTCCACTGACTGTAGTGTGCCTACTGCCAGTGCCCACCACTGATACCGGGTGGCACAGTAGCTTGCCGATAAATAAGGCATTTAATTTTTAGACAGTAGTCTAAATTCAGTTGCTTGCCTGCTGCCAGTGTGTGTCAGGCCCACTTCCACAGACTGTAGTGTGCCCACTGCCACTGCCAACCACTGATGCCGGGTGGCACAGTAGCTTGCCGATAAAAAAGGCATTTAATTTTTACACATTAGTCTAATTTCAGTTGCTTGCCTGCTGCCAGTGTGTGTCAGGTCCACTTCCACTGACTGTAGTGTGGCCACTGCCAGTGCCAACCACTGATACCGGGTGGCACAGTAATCTTCAACATCTTCTAAGAAGCTTGACGCACCATCCTCCTCCAGCTCAGCTTCGGTCACCTGCTCTCAAGTTACCACGCTCCCGCCCACCGCCTCCACCACCACAGCCACCACAGCCACTTCACTTGATCCGTCAGAGGAGTTATTTACACATCAGTTGGATGCAATTAGTGATGCGCAACCATTACTGCCACATGATGTAGATTACAGGGATATGTCTCAGTCAGGCAGGATTACACACATGGACGAACAGTGTGATGATGATGATGTTGTACCCGCTGCTGCTTCCTTTGCTGAGGTGTCAGATACAAGTGATGCGGTTGATGATGACGATGTGTCCACGGATGCCACGTGGGTGCCTGCTCGAAGAGAAGAAGAGGGGGAAAGTTCAGAAGGGGAGACAGAGAGAAGGAGGAGACGAGTTGAAAGCAGGGGGAGGTCGTCGCAAGGAGTTAGTGGCACAGTCAGACAGCATGTATCGTCACCCGGGGTCAGCCAGACAGCATGCCAGTCAACGCATGCTGTTGCCACCACCAAAATGCCGTCATTGCAAAGCTCAGCAGTGTGGCATTTTTTTTGTGTGTCTGCCTCTGATAACAGCAATGCCATTTGCAACCTGTGCCAAAAGAAACTGAGTCGTGGGAAGTCCAACACCCACCTCGGTACAACTGCTTTGCGAAGGCACATGATCTCACAACACAAACGCCTATGGGATCAACACATGAGTACAAGCAGCACACAAACTCAAAGCCACCATGCTCCTCCTGGTCCAGCATCTTCAGCCACGTCAACAACTGCTGTCCTCCCTGCCCCCTCTCAACCAACCGCCACTCCGCCTCTCACCTTCAGCAGTTCCTGCTCATCTGCCCACAGTCAGGTGTCTGTCAAGGACATGTTTGAGCGTAAGAAGCCAATGTCACAGAATCACCCCCTTGCCCAGCGACTGACAGCTGGCTTGAGGGAACTCTTAGCCCGCCAGCTTTTACCATACCAGCTGGTGGAGTCTGAGGCCTTCAAAAAATGTGTCGCTATTGGGACACCACAGTGGAAGGTACCCGGACAATTTTTTTTTTTCAAAAACGGCAATCCCAAACCTCTACAATGTCATTGAAAAGGAAGTCATGGCATCTCTGTCATACAGTGTTGGGGCAAGGGTCCATCTGACTACTGATACATGGTCTGCAAAGCACGGTCAGGGCAGGTATATCATGTACACTGCGCATTGGGTCAACCAGCTGACGGATGACAAGCATGGAATGCGTGGCTCTGCAGCGGAGTTGGTGACACCGCCACGACTTGCAGGCAGACCTACTGCCACCTCCTCTACTCCTACTCCATCCTCTTCGATATCCTCCTCGGCTGAGTCCTCTTCTTCTGCGGCTTCTGGCTGCATATTAACTGAATCCCCCCAGCTCCCCAGGGGCTATTCCACATCCCGGATACGACAGTGTCACGCTGTCTTGGGGTTGACTTGCCTGAAAGCAGAGAGCCACACAGGACCAGCACTCCTGTCCGCCCTAAATGCACAGGTGGATCAGTGGCTGACCCCGCACCAACTGGAGATCGGCAAAGTGGTGTGTGACAATGGAACAAATTTGTTGTCGGCATTGAATTTGGGCAAGTTGTCACATGTGCCGTGCATGGCACATGTGTTGAATCTCATCGTACAACGCTTTGTGTCTAAGTACCCAGGCTTACAGGACGTCCTCAAGCAGGCCAGGAAGGTGTGTGGCCATTTCAGGCGTTCCTACACGGCCATGGCGCACTTTTCCGATATTGAGCGGCGAAACAACATGCCAGTGAGGTGCTTGATTTGCGACAGCCCGACATGTTGGAATTCACTCCTAATGTTCGACCGCCTGCTCCAACAAGAAAAAGCAGTCAACGAGTATTTGTATGACCGGGGTTCTAGGACAGCCTGTGCGGAGCTAGGAATTTTTTTTGCCACGTTACTGGATGCTCATGCGCAATGCCTGTAGGCTCATTCGTCCTTTTGGGGAGGTGACAAACCTAGTCAATCGCGCCGAAGGCACCATCAGCAACCTCATCCCATTTGTTTTCTCCCTGGAGCGTGCCCTGCGAAGAGTGCTGGATCAGGCTGTAGATGAGCGTGAAGAGGAAGAGTTGTGGTCACCATCACCACCAGAAACAGCCTTGCCATCATCGCTTGCCGGACCTGCTGCAATGCTGGAAGAGGAGTATGAGGAAGAGGAGTCAGAGGAGTCAGAGGAGGAATGTGTCGGCTTTGAGGAGGAAGAAGACCAACCACAGCAGGCACCCCAGGGTGATCGTTGTTGTCACCTATCTGGGACCCATGGTGTTGTACATGGCTGGGGGGAAGAACAGACCGTCAATGACATCAGTGAGGACGAGGAACGGGAAATGAGTAGCTCTGCATCCAACCTTGTTCAAATGGGGACTTTCATGCTGTCATGTCTGTTGAGGGACCCTCGTATAAAAAGGATGAAGGAGAACAACCTGTACTGGGTGGCCACGCTGCTAGATCCCCTGTATAAGCAGAAAGTGGCAGAAATGTTACCAAATTACCGAAAGTCTGAAAGGATGCAGCAGTTCAAAACCAAACTAAAAAATATGCTTTATACAGCTTATAAGGGGGATGTCACAGCACAACGGGAATCTAACAGGGGAAGAGGTGAGTGTAATCCTCTTCCTACCACGGAGGCAAGGACTGGACGATTTATGTGTTGTTGATGGAGGACATGCAGAGCTTTTTCAGTCCTACACATCGCCACAGCCCTTCGGGATCCAGCCTTAGAGAACGACTCGACCGACAGGTAGCAGACTACCTCGCCTTAACAGCAGATATCGACACTCTGAGGAGCGATGAACCCCTTGACTACTGGGTGTGCAGGCTTGACCTGTGGCCTGAGCTATCCCAGTTTGCGATTGAACTTCTGGCCTGCCCTGCTTCAAGTGTCCTGTCAGAAAGGACCTTCAGTGCAGCAGCAGGCATTGTCACTGACAAGAGAAGTCGCCACGGTCAAAAAAGTGTTGATTACCTCACCTTCATAAAGATGAATGAGGCATGGATCCCGAAGGGACTGACAGTGGGGGATACGTTTGACTAACAAAAGGCCTGATTACATGCCTTGGCCTCAAAATTGTCCCCACGCTGCTGTATTTAATGTCTGCATACCGGATGACTTTCGTGAATTCTCCACCACCAAATAGGGTTCAAGCCGCAATGTTTTAGTCACTTTTCTGCCTGGAAAACATCAATTTTTCTGGCCGCTGCTACAATAGCAGCTGCAACAATGCCATTATTTTTCAGGCATGTGTACATGCCTAATTTTTCTGTCCTATGGTGCAGCACTGTGGCTGCAAAAACAAAACAAAAAAAAAAGGCACATACAAGTGTCAATTCCCCTTCGTGATCGTTACCTTGTTGTGGTGAAGGGGCTTGCGTATCACAATGAAGCAATCATTGTCTCTATGAGTGTGTTGGCAATGTTGCCACACACCAGATGATAAGGCCGTTGCTTCATTATGGTCAGACCAAAAGCGTTTGGACGGCTGGATAATATTTCATAGAAAAAACATTAATTTACCTTTTTTTTTTTTTTTTTTAAGTTGTATGGGTTTTTAATACATAAAATAAAAAATCATAATAAAGTCTCTTAATAGTTTAATAGAAATAATGCAGACAATTAAAAAAATCCCCATCAATTCCAATACAAAGCAAGTACAGAGCTCAGAACTAAATTATTTCATGATGTTATAATGGTTCGTTAATTCAACAATGTTTAATCAATTCGACACACGTCCCCGGATAGGGTACGTAACAGGGATTAAACTAATAGGAATAGTACTAGTTAAGACACCACTCATATAGGGTGTCAAAGCACATTTCTCTCTGCACGTGCAGTGCCCCAATTTGGGAATAAGAGGACCGATCAAGCTGCTTTTTCCATCTCCTTGTTCCTAAAATCATTTCAGTTTGGTGTATGAGAGTTTGGTCTGTCACTGTGAAGGCAGTCGAAGGTACCCGGCCTAAAATATTTTTCACAAAAGGCAATCCCTGATATGGTATGTAACAGGGATTAAACTGATGAGAATAGTACTACAGAAAACACCACTCATATCGGGTGTGACAGTAAATTGCACGGCGCAGACGCAGTGACCGTGGATTAAAACAGAGTGGAGGGAGCCAGCGTTTTATTAACCATCTCCCCGTTCAAAAAATCTATTCAATAAATGGAGCCCAGATTGGGGACGTTAGAGGGATTAAACTGCTGAGAATAGTACTACAGGAAATACCACTCATATCGGGTGTGACAGTAAATTGCACGGCGCAGACGCAGTGACCGTGGATTAAAACAGAGTGGAGGGAGCCAGCGTTTTTTTAACCATCTCCCCGTTCGAAAAATCAATTAACTAAATGGACCCCAGATTGGGGACGTTAGAGGGTTTAAACTGATGAGAATAGTACTACAGTAAATACCACTCATATCGGGTGTGACAGTAAATTGCACGGCGCAGACGCAGTGACCGTGGATAAAAACAAAAGGGAGGGGGCCAGCGTTTTTTTAACCATCTCCCAGTTCGAAAAATCAATTCAATTCACCTTTCGGGGACCCTTGATGTTGTATGTGGCTGGGTGGAGGAAGAAACCTTCAATGACATGACGGGGACATGGCTAGCTTGGTATCCAACCATGTGCAAATGGGGAGTTTGCCGTTGTGCAAATGGACTGTTTGCGGTGCATTAAATGGGGAGTTTGGTCTGTCAATGTCTGTAAAGCGGGCGTAACCCTTACCCTACCTGATCGATACAACATCATACCTGATTGTATACACACACTGGATGTTTTAAGGCATGTTATTCCAAACAATTTAGTAATGTTAGTTGATTTATGCCCTTTATGGATTAAAACCTGACTCTGCGTCCACTGCGTAATTTTCAATCGGAGTTTTGCCATGGATCCCCCTACGGCATGCCACAGTCCAGGTGTTAGTCCCCTTGAAACAACTTTTCCATCACTAGTGTGGTCAGAAAGAGTCCCTGTGGGTTTTAAAATTCGCCTGCCTGTTGAAGTCTATGGCGGTTTGCCCGATTCGCCCGTTCGCGAACAGAAAATTATATGTTTGCGACATCACTAACCAAATCATAAGCCAATTCTGATGGGACCATACAGGCCTTAAAGCTGCTACATAGACAGGATCAATTGTGAGTCTCATTTTTCCTTCTTTCTGACAGATCAGAAGAAAGGTCAAATAAATGATGATGTCAGCCAAGCCGAAAGGCAAAATAGTGGCCCAGTCATGAAGTGGGGAGGGTGGGAACAGCATTAGAAGTCCACAGATTGGACCTATGACATAATGGTGAGGTGAAAGCAGCATGAGG
Organism: Bufotes viridis; assembly: GCA_033119425.1. Lineage (NCBI taxonomy): Eukaryota > Metazoa > Chordata > Amphibia > Anura > Bufonidae > Bufotes > Bufotes viridis. Next base: position 237,869,067 of record CM065590.1, read on the forward strand.
AGACCACAGAGCGGCCCAATGACAGGGTCTGGAGGTGGAAGCAGTATGAGGAGGCCACCGAGTGGCACAATGACAGAGTCTGTAGATGGCAGCAGCAGCAGTGTTAGGAGAAGGCCACCAAGTGGCACAACGACAGAGTCTGGAGGTGGCGGCTGTATGAGGAGGCCACCGAGTGGCACACTGACTGAGTCTAAAGGTGGCAGCAGCTTGAGGAGACCACAGAGCGGCACAATGACAGTGTCTGTAGGTGGCGGCAGCATGAGGACACCACAGAGCAGCACAATGACAGAGCCTTGAGGTGGAAGCAGCATGAGGATACCACAGAGCGACACAATGACAGTCTGGAGGTGGCGGCAACATGAGAAGGCCACAGAGTGGCAAGGTGACATAGTGTGGAGATGGAAGAAGCAGGTCTGGAGGTGGCGGCAACATGAGAAGGCCACAGAGTGGCAAGGTGACATAGTGTTGGGATGGCAGCAGCAGGAGGAGACCACAGAATGGCAAGGTGACATAATGTGGAGATGGCAGCATCATCAGAAGACCACAGACTGGCAGGGTGACATGGTGAGCAGGTTGCAGCAGTATCAGGAGACCACAGAGTGACCCGGTGACAGAGTGGGGAGGTGGGTGGCAATACCAGCACCAGCTGAAGATGGTGGGTGAAAGAAGGAGCACTTGGCATCAGATGTGTGGCATCAGGCTGCTGGCAGCATCAGAATAGTAGCTGAGGTAGATAGCCAGAAGAAACCAGTCTATTTTGTCAAAGTGTTGGTGTGGCACCATGAATGATCTAGTCTGATACATCAGGCATGGGTGGGTGGAAATCCTGGCTGATCTACGCCTGATTCATCCTGACAAAGGGCAGTGTCTCCACATTTTGGGTGGGCAGGCGAGTTCTTCTTGGGGTAGCTATGGCCCCCGCTGCACTAAACACCCACTCTGATGCCACACTACTGGCCGAGCAGGATAGCTTTTCCAGGGCAAACTCTGCCAGTTTGGCTGCCAGTGGTCCAGCGGATCTTCAATGTGGGTTGGCAGAGTGCTGTTCCAAGTATGTCGCCACCTGCTGGTTAAGGTCATGCTCTAGGTCTAGCTGCTTCTGGTGAGTAGTTCCTTCACTATGCGGGTGAAGAAAGCTACTGATCAGCGACTGTGGACTCAGGCGGCTGCTGGTGGAGCTGGTACTGCTCCTGCCACCCCATCCCTCCCCAGCATCCAAGGCAGTGGAACGTCAGTGCAGACGGCCCCCCCGTTCAGACCTGCGAGAGGATGGACGATGGAGTGGATAGGCAGCGGCCAACTGTCTACATAGGATGTCTCTATAGTAGTTCAGTTTGTCCTCGCTCTCGGTGGGTGTAAAAAAAGCTCCCATTCTGGACCGGTAGAAAGGGTCCAACAAGGTGGAGAGCCAGAAGTCATCCCTCTGCCAAATGGTGACAATTCGGCTGTCACTACTAGAGATGAGCGAATCGAAGCTGACGAAGTGGAATTTGTTTAGAATTTCAGGAAAAACTCTATTCACAACAAATGCGAATTTCCTCGCGCTTCGTGATAACGATTCACAATTTTCCTAAAATGGCGACTACATGTGTGAGAACTGAGGACATGGGGCAAGGAACTCTGGGAAGGCGGGATCACCCAGAATGACATGCCTGCATGCAGCCAATCAGCAGCCAGCAAGCCCTGTGATGTCACAACCCTATAAATACGGCAGCCATCTTACAGTCAGACATTTTCCAGCGTTCAGAGTGCAGGGACAGACATGTGAATGTGCTAGAGACACCAACTGGAAAAAAGATTGTGGAAAAAAAAGGCAGAAAAAACAATTTATAAGTGCAGGGAATGGATAGGGAGGAATCATTTCACTGCATCTTAGTGCAGGGAGAGACATCAGAAGGCGCTAGGGACATTGATAGAAAAGTGATTTACAAGTGCAGGGAAAGATTATTTGGGGATCCAAATAGTCATTAGACAGCTCTGTCATTCCAGCCTTTTGTTATTGGACTGCAAGTGTTATGTTTAAAAGCCTTTAGTTGCCTATATCTTAGTATTTTATTCAGTACTACAAGAAAAATATATATTCTCAGTTCACTTCTGCAGTTATTTCTTTTGAAAGAGTATAGGAGCGTTTTTCAGTACTACAATAAAAGTATATTCTCTGGTCACTTCTGCAGTTAATTCTGGTGAAAGGTTATAGGGGCGTTTTTTAGTACTACAAGAAAATTATATTCCCAGTTCCCTTCTGCAGTTATTTCTGGTGAAAGCGTAAAGGAGCATATTTCAGTAATACAGGAAAAATATATTCTCAGTTCACTGTTTAATAGTGTTGAGCGCGAATATTCAAATCGCGAATTTATCGCGAATATCGGCACTTAGCGACATCCCTTGCAACTAGTAGGAAAGTTGCTGGGGGGCGTGGTCTTCCCGCAAGGCGTGAGGACGCATGAAGTAGAGCTCCCTTGCCATCCTGGCAGAGTATCCTGAATAACTTACTTTTCTGGACCTGCGGTGGACCCGATCGGGGTGCTGGACCTGGCAGGAACCTCCGGTGGACAGCAGGAGGTGTCCAATGAAGAGCCAGCTACGCTTGTGGCAGTGACATAAATGTCGGTAGGTTCGGGAGCAGTGCAGAGCGGCTATCTTGTGGCGGGTCGGAGCACACATACAGCAACAGTCAGAGCGCTACAGTGACCCTCAGCGAATAGCTACGTGGTGCGACTGATAAAGGTGGGGCCGAAGACACGTAGGGGAGGATTGCTTGAGAGGCCATCCCGCTCCACAGTAAGAGCGGCAAGTGAACCATAACGGGACTCCCAGTGGTGGGCTTCAAGGGGTGCGGAACCAGTGAGCCCGGCTGTGCGGGGGACGTAGAGATTACCCTGTGGGGTGGCTGGAGATATAACTATAAAGAGCCCCTGTAACAATCAAATGGGCTGAACAGACTGCAGCCACAGCAGGCAGTACCAGCGCCACGCATCAAGTGGCTCAGAGACCCCCACTATGACACAGTGTCACGGTGGGGAGTGGAGGAAACCCCCCACCGTGCAGTGTTCGGCAGCTCTGCCGGAAAGCAGGGATAAGGGAGCAGGTCACCTCCTAAAGCATCCCTCTACTGGCCCTGGTCTCCTACTGCATGAGCCACCTCAGAGGGTAAGGAGGTTCATGCCCACGAACCTGAGGCACTGACATCCCTGTCTCGCCCTAAGATGGTATGAAAGCAGAGGCCACCTGCTCATCCTAGACCACGGATGAGCAGGTGTCTCCAAAGGCCCAATAGCAGCCGGAGACCAGACAGTGTACGCCCGCACGACAGGTAAGTAACAGAACAAACAAACATCCACAAAACCCACTCTTAACTTCCGCACTGGAGATAACGAACCAGCACAGGACCTCCTGGACCCCCATGCGGACACCAGATGCATGGGGCCTCCAGGCAGGGCAGCACACAGTCTGGATTTTGCTTAAACCCCTCTGGGAAAGCAACCCCCTTCCGGAGGACACAACGACATACACACCTCCACGCAAACCCACACCATAAACATACACCAGGTGGGGAAGGGCAAACAATAACCATAAACAATATAACAATTAAGGGTGGCTCACACAGACTACAACATTCAGCCAGGGAGCAGAGCTCCTACACAGACTGACAAAACCAAACTGACCTCAGGCTCCACCACACCAACATATAAGGTCACACCCACCACACCTACACACACACCTTAATCCCGTGCACACCAAACGGGGGAAGTGCACACAAACAAAGGTTAGTGTCTCGCATGCTCTAAAGCACAAAGTTGCCAGCAGCAAGAGCATGCGAGACCATGGATCACGACCCAACAACAGGTGGTGGCACACCAGTTGCCAACGGCAACCTCACGTGAGGCTACCGCGTAATAGCCCACATGTGCGGCTACAAGAAAATAACCGCGGGAAACAGCATGCCACCAAACCAAGTCACGACCTAACCACAGGTCGTGACACACAGGCCAGCCGCAAATACATCTAAGGCCTTGGCTCACAGGACTCCCTATATCTGTGAACTCTCCGTCCAGGTTCGCTGTACGAGATCTCCCCAGACCCATCTTTTGGACAGAGACTGTGTCTTTGGCAGCTGTGTGTAAAGGCAGATCTTCTTCTATAAGTACTTATGGGCTGCAACTCCAGCAGGCCTTACTCCAGTGAGGGAGCTAGTAGATAACATGAGCCAGACAGACATGGAGACAGAGCAGTGCACGTCTGCAGGCCCTGAAATGCAGGCGGATAAAATAATGTCAGCCATTGCAGCATGTCAGGATGTCCTGATGTCTGCTCCATGATATGGACAAAATGAGAGATCGTACCACTGAAGTGGAGCGTCGCCTGGGTGATGTGGAGGACTCCACAAATAGTACCTCCTCGGCCACTGGGAACTTACAACAACAAGTTAAAATCCTGATAGCACCTGTGGAAGATGCGGAGAATCGCAATAGAAGGAACAATGTCAGAATCCTGGGCCTGCCTGAACGTGTGGAGGGGTCCAACTCAGAGGAGTATGCTGAGTGGCTGATTCGTACTGTGTTAGCTCCCACTGAACTGTCATCCAGCTTTGTGGTTGAAAGAGCCCACAGAATTCCTATGAGGCTGTTACCGCCGAGTGCTGCCTCGCTACCCTTCAAAATGCGGATCTTAAACTATAGAGACCGTGACGCTATCCTGGCGGCCGCCAGACACAAGCAAGATGTCCAGATGGATAATGCGAGGTTGTCCTTTTATCCGGATTTTACGACAGAATTACAAAAGCAACGTTCTCCTCCGGGAGCTTGGGATTAAATATGCCATGATATATCCGGCCAAGTTGCGGATCCAAGAGGGAGATAGATCCAGGTTTTTCCAAACTCCAGAAGAGGCGGCTGATTGGATCGATCAACGGCGTCCGCGATGACATGCGACGGCGCAAGCTGCAGGGAACTCTCACAAGTAACCGACAGCCATGATGGGCCAAAGATTTAATAGTCCTGCCTGGTTTGAGGTCGTTTTCTCAGGATCAGTGTAGTTGCGCCTGTTAGCGTCACTGGCAGGACTGATCTCAACACTGTATCCTTATAGACAAGGGTTGAGCTCTACTTGAATGGGGCAGTGGCACTGGGTTACCAGGAGGGCGACGACGATTCAGGAAACGAAGATATGGCGGTATGCAAGCTGATCTCCTGTAATGTCCGGGGCTTGAATGATAAGGTTAAAAGAGCATTGGTGTTTAACAGTGCTAAAAAATATAACCCTGACGTTCTTATTTTTCAGGAAACCAAAAAACCCATCTCAAGGGCCCAAAAGTCCTAGCAGTGAAGTGACCTTGGGTAGGGAGGGGGTATCATGCTACATACTCCAACCCCGCCAGAGGGGTGTCTATTTTGGTTAGGAAAGCTCTTCCATTTCAGCTGATCTCCCTGCACATAGATCCATCCAGGAAATACGTGATGCTACAGGCCACTATTAGAGGTTGTGAGGTAGTACTAGTCGGTGTTTATGTCCCGCCGCCATTTGGGAGAGAATTGCTTGACCAAATTTTGGGTAGGGTGGCGATGCTCCCTGTGGTTCCTATCTTTATTCTGGGGGATTTCAATGCAACCCTTGATAGCCAGCTAGACAGGTTTAGGCCCCCTCCCAAACACAATGCTACTTTACTACGTTGGGCACAGGCTCATGGTCTTGAGGAAATATGGAGAAGTTTATATCCAGATGGGAGAAAATTCTCTTGTCACTCGACTTTGGCTCACTCATTATCCCGGATCGGCTTTTACAAATCGGCCCAGGATTCCATGGGTTAGGGCGGCTGAGTACCTATCGAGAGGAATCTCAGATCACGCTCTCCTACAGATCACACTTTCTCTACCAGTTAGTGTCACTAGATCTGCTTGGCGACTAAACCCAGTGTGGCTGGAAGTCATCCCGGTTAGAGTAGCATGCCTGGAAGCAATTTCAACATACTGGGAAATTAATGAGGGATCCTCTACTCCTCTTGTGGAGTGGGATACCTGTAAAGCAGTCCTGAGAGGGACCTTGATAGCTGCAATTGCGGGGTGGAATTTCTATCCACGCGAGTGAAATTGGAGGGAACAATGACCCAGACGGAACAGGCATATCTTGTTGACCCCACTCCGGAGCACTATGCGCTCTGGCTGTCGGCTCAAAGGCAATATGAGTTATACTTGACTGAATTCACTAAGAAGCGCCTACCAGCTAAAAAACAAACCATTTTCTCAGATGGGGATAAGAGTGGTAAAGCGCTGGCGTATCTAGCTAGGGTTGAGACCCCACAAACAGTAGTGGCAGCCATTAGGAATGAGAGGGGAGATATATTTACCACGCCGGATGAAGTTTGCCATCAATTTGCCACTTATTATTCGGCACTCTACACGTCCAAAATTAATAGAACTACAGAATAAATCTCATGATTCCTAGAGGCCGTCCCTATGACAAGGCTCACACAGGTGGATAAGCAGGTGTTAGATGACCCTATTACCCCACTAGAAATCCAAACTGCCAGGAAGTCAATGGCAAAGGGTAAGACTCCTGGTCCGGATGGCTTCCCGGTTGAGTGGTATATGTTTCAGGTTGAGGAGATGAGTAAAAGACTCTGTACCATCTATAAACAAGCACTAGAGTCTCCTTTTCCGAAGCCACCATAGTGGTCATACACTAGTCCGGGAAGCCTCCGGATCAGACTAGCTCATATAGACCCATTTCACATATTAATTTAGATGCCAAAATATTGGCGAAAGTGTTGGCTAACCGATTGTCGTCAGTTATCTTGGGGATGGTGGGGATGGATCAATCGGGTTTTATGCCAGGAAAGACGACAGATATTAATTTGAGACTAATCTCCAGGTGACACATGACAATGCAGGAAGTAGGGCAATTGCCTACCTCAATAATGAGAAGGCATTCGATTCGGTGGAGTGGGGGTTTATGTGGGCGGTGCTGGAGAGATTAGGAGTCCCCCAATCCTTCCTCCGATGGTTGCACATGTTATATGCCCGTCCGACAGTCAGAGTCCGGGGCAATGGACACCTATCCAGACCATTTGCACTGCGGAGAGGCACCAGACAGGGGTGTCCACTGTCACCTCTCCTGTTTGCATTGGTGATTGAACCTCTCTCGATCACTATTGGAAACAGCCCTGAGATACGGGAGTGGGAGAGTGGGAGATTGCGGGTATCTCTGAAAGAATCTCGCTATACGCAGATGACATGTTGATTTATTTGGGAGATGTGGGCCCCTCACTGGAAGCCCTTCTGCAGAAGGTTGACTCCTATGGATCATTTCCCGGACTCATGGTCAACTGGTCGAAATCAGCACTGTATCTGGTAGATGACATCCCCCCCCCCAAACATATAAACTAAGTCCTCACTGCAGATAGTGGACAAATTCACCCAATTTAATGTACTAAATGTGCAGCCTGTAGTGCAGTATATTACACAGAAGTTGAAAGCCTGGGAGTCGCTACCACTTTCTCTGATTGGAAGGATTAATGTTTATAAGATGGTGCTCCTACCCAAGCTGCTGTACTTGTATAGAGCAGCTCTACTAATATTGCCTAAGTCTCACTTCCAAAGCTTGGAGAGTCTGATATCACCCTTCCTATGGAATAAGTCGGTACCCCGTATAGCTAGGGATGCCTTACGAGCCCCATATGAAAGAGGGGGGCTAGCGCTGCCTGATATATGCCTTTATTATATTGCGAACTGTTAAGGGAAGTGCCCCCTGAAATATATGTGGGCCACCGGCCTGGGTGTACTGCATATATACATGTGTATGTATAAGGGATGTATACATGTGTATAGATGTACCCCGAGCATCCATATAGATGTATGCTCCCAGAATATGTATATAATGGATATATACACGTTTATGGATGTGCCCCAAGCATGCATATGCCTGTATACTACCAAATTAATATGTATTTAATGTATACATGTATATGGATGTGCCCCAAGTATCCATATACATGTATATTATGTCCCCTGGTTCACCTAATACCAGATGTATCAGTGTAAATGTGCCCCAAGCATTCACACTGATACCATCTGGTTAATGGCATCAGAATGACCGGAAAAGAGTCCGGTCATCCTGCATGCTTCAAAGAACTCTGATTCAATAGAATCGGAGTTCTTTGTAGTAATTATCTCCAGCGCTGCTGGAGATAATTATGCGTGATAGGAAGAGGGGAGAAACCTCCCCTCCTTCTATTATGTGCATTCCGGCAGCGCGATTACTATCGTACTGCCCGGAATGCAAAGTGCTACAGGCGGGAGATCAAAGGCCTCTCCCGCCTGTCAGCAAGTTGCGTGGCCTTGCTGCGCGGGTGCAGTGATGCGCGGGCTTGCGTGGTGTTGTCATATCACCGAGCCAGCACACGTGTCCTCGCCTGTGACACGCGCGCGCCACGGCACGGGCGGCCCGGAAGTGCGGGCTGCCGGATATAAATATCCGGCAGCCCGGCACTCAGGCAGTTTGGAGCCTGCGGCCCGGACCCAAAGGACCCCCCTAGAGATGTGCAGCCCCCTGGAAGACTAGCAACCCCTGGACAACGAGCATATTAAGTATCATTTAACCCCTATCCTTATACCACCAAAGATTTAACCCCTATACCACCAACGATTACCTGCCCTATTAACCCCTACCTACCCTATACCACCAACGATCATCTACTGCTATTAACCCCTACCTACCCTATACTGCTATTAATCCCTACCTACCCTATACTGCTATTAACCCCTACCTGCCCATACTCCCCTACCTCTAACTCCTGAACCACCAACCCCTGCTGCCCTAAAAGAGCTTCCCTGCTCCCTTTTGCATTATCCCTTTTACCCCTGCTGTACCCCTTTAACCCTGTGTCTGTGGCCTGCATATACCCCTGCAGTGCCACAAATTAACCTTTTGTTGCTCCCATAGGAATAGTTTTAGAGCCAGGCTGGGTGGCCTGCTATTGTGTGTGTGTGTATGTATTAGTTAATTTGTGGGTGTAACTTGGGACTGTGTTAGCATAAATAGGACCGCATTGCTGTGTTGTTATAGTGTGATTTTATATATTGCTGTGAGCTGTTATAAAAATATATATATCTATTCCCATTCATTTAGATATATAGGTTTATAAGCTATTATTAGACTGTAACATGTAGTGTGTTAATAAAGCACAGAGTGTAGTCTTTTTGTTATAGTAGGAGTCACAGCAATAGCCGCAAGTAGTTCAGTAAAGAGTGAGGAAACCAGCATTATTTGTTTAATTGGTATAAATAGGCGGACACACACAGAACCAGAGATAGGTGCACACTGCCGTCACACTAAACCCTCACATTGATGTTAAAAATTGAGAGTTAGTTCGACATATCCTACTAGGAGGACATGTCTTAAGCCTCGGGCACCAGCGTCAAGGTCTCTCAAGTAGCCCGTGGGCCCTAACACATATATATCAGTCAGTCTTGGGTAGGGCTCATAGACACCTCCCACCTCCCATTGCAAGCATGGCTACATGCTGGAGGTAACAGAGGAGATGTTTGTGAGTCGTCCTAATGCTCCTGTAATTGCCCACTGGCCCCTGATATCGCCCATATGGCGCAGGTAGGTGAGTGTTAGGGCCCACGGGCTACTTGAGAGACCTTGACGCTGGTGCCCGAGGCTTAAGACATGTCCTCCTAGTAGGATATGTCGAACTAACTCTCAATTTTTAACATCAATGTGAGGGTTTAGTGTGACGGCAGTGTACACCTATCTCTGGTTCTGTGTTTGTTCTGAGTTCTTGCCACATCCACATAAATTTCATCTTATGTAGGATGTCCATTGTGGTACTTGTAGTCCGTTGCTGGCATCATCCATTGTATGCATTTTTTGCTGGTGATTGCCATTAGCAACGGACTACAAGTGCAGGATGTGCTCCCCTATAGAAATGCACAACTGCATATGGGTATGAGCGCATCCTGCTTGCTTATCACCACATTTTTTGATGGTTTATATATATAAATAGGCGGAGGCATCACAAGACGACTCACGCCTATTTATGAATACTAATTATTGATATTTGCATAAATAGTGATAATTAATATTCCCGTTAACATTGGCAAGCCAGGCCCACTGTTATGAATTTGTGTCTGTGTTTAGCTTTGGTGAAGAAAGCCGCTCATTCTGTGAATTAGTCGGGCAAGAGAGATGCGGTCAGTGGTTTCTGAGCTTCCAGGGCCTGATAATTCAAACAGAACGCAATTTTTCAATCAGAGCTGGGCACAGGCCAAATACTACAGCAGAGAATTTAAATCTTTCTGATTTCTGTATTAAGTATTTTTTGTTTCCCTTACACGCCCACTGAACACTGGAGAGAAGTCATCATACATCACTGAAGAGAGAAACATCATCGTTGGAGCTGAACAGAAGGCGTCTGGCTGGTCAGGAGAAGGCGTTCCAGATATTAAAGGACCTCCTCTACGCAGCAACACAGGACAACAAAGAATGGCACCAAAGAAGATGACCTCTCGTCAAAAAGTGAGTATGGACTTCTCAACACTGCAACACCTTAGTAAACATAGCACGTTTAATCCCATCATCGCCACCACTTACAAATCCACTAAGCTGCTATGGTCCACTTTATTGAACCAGGCATACGCTCATGACAAAATCTGTATTAATAATAGTATTATTATCTATGGTACTGATTGCACTGAAAGAGGAGAACTCCTCCCTGAAGCATATTGCACCCTTAGTCCTCTTCTAGGTTTAGACGTTGCAGAGCAGCAAGGAAGGACACCAATCATCCCGGAGAAGAGACTTGACATACGCCCTGATGCTCCAGTGAGACTCCAGAGGATTCCTCTGGGCTTTGGGATAGAACTTAAACGACTCCTACTAGACTTTAGCCAAGAGGACAAAATACTTCAGAATCTTCGAGAGACAGAGAAACAGGCCAACATTCAACTGTCGCACGGCAAGAATATAATAACTGCGATCGCTACCGCCTTACACAAGGACTCCAAGGTTTCCTGGTGGGAAAGTCTGTTCAGCTACAGTCCGAAGGCAACATCCTTCTTTAACCTATTGATACACCCGGTGATAGTCCTTCTGGTTCTGGTAATCGTCATATACATGGGACTGTGTCTAATTTACAGAAGGGTCAAGAGACTTGCGGACCAAATAAACCAGAACCAGACAGAACTTCACAAAGTCAAACGTAGGAGGCTCAGGAAATAGCTCCAACAAAGTCCTGAAGCCAGAGATCACATGGACATACTGTTTCCTATGAGGGTTCAGGATGAAAATCCAAAGCCATCCGGAAACCCCATATTGTGGTGTATGTGTATATATATTATTGTGTTGGGTTTTTCTCTAAAGGGTTAGGGAGGTAATCCATTGCCATCCTGTAACCTCATAGTATTGTATGTATATGTATCGATTATTTGTATGGGGGTTAGTTGTGCACCCATGGACATTCTAGGTGCAAATGTGTGATAGCCCATACTACAATATGGCTGGACATACAGTTGCATCATATAGGCGTTTCTCATTGACACGGGGGTCTAGGTCTGTTATACTGGTGTCTTTGGAAGTGTAGAGAGATATGCCAGGTTGCATGAGTCTCTATGGGTACACACTAAACCTAATTTGAAGGTGTTGGGAGGGGGGAGGAATGTGTTTCTGTTTTTGTGTGTATGAGGAAGAATAGATTTCTTAGGGATAGGCCCCCTCTTTCACATGTTTTTTGCCACCTTAACTCCAAGAACAGTGAAGTTCTGTGGATGGAGCAGTAACGGGCATGTCAGAGGTGGTATCCGCAAAGGACAATGTCTAGGTACCTAAAGGCCAGATTACTTCAGTCCTTCCTGAACTGTCACCAACAGTTAAGTGGGGTTGAGGAGGCAAATATGTCCCAGAACTTCAGCAAACTACTGTGAACTGTCATGTTCTCGACAACAGGAGGATTGTTGAGGGAAGTGCCCCCCGAAATATATGTGGGCCACGTGCCTGGGTGTACTGCATATATACATGTGTATGTATAAGGGATGTATACATGTGTATGGATGTGCCCCAAGCATCCATATAGATGGATGCCCCCAGAATATGTATATAATGTATATATACACGTGTATGGATGTGCCCCAAGCATCCATATGCGTGTATACTCCCAAATGAATATCTGTTTAATGTATACATGTATATGGATGTGCCCCAATATCCATATACATGTATATTATGTCCCCTGGTTCACCTAATACCAGATGTATCAGTGTAAATGTGCCCCAAGCATTCACACTGATACCATCTGGTTAATTGCATCAGAATGACCGGACAAGAGTCCGGTCATCCTGCATGCTTCAAAGAACTCTGATTCAATAGAATCAGAGTCCTTTGTAGTAATTATCTCCAGCGCTGCTGGAGATAATTATGCATGATAGGAAGAGGGTAGAAACCTCCCCTACTTCTATTATGCGCATTCCGGCAGCGCGATTACTATCGCGCTGCCCGGAATGCAAAGTGCTACAGGCGGGAGATCAAAGGCTTCTACCGCCTGTCAGCAAGTGGCATGGCAGTTTGGAGCCTGCAGCCCGGACCCAAAGGACCCCCCTAGAGATGAGCACCCCCCTGGAAGACCAGCAACCCCTGGACAACGAGCATATTAAGTATTATTTAACCCCTATTCTTATACCACCAACGATTTAACCCCTATACCACCAAGGATTTCCTGTCCTAATAACCCCTACCTACCCTATACCACCAACGATCCCCTACTGCTATTAACCCCTACCTACCCTATACTGCTATTAACCCCTACCTGCCCATACTCCCCTACCACTAACCCTTGAACCACCAAGCCCCGCTGCCCTGCAAGAGCATCCCTGCTCCCTTTTACATTATCCCTTTTACCCCTGCTGTACCCCTATAACCCTGTGTCTGTGGACTGTATATACCTCTGCAGTGCCACAAGTTAACCTTTTGTTGCTCCCATAGGGATAGTTTTAGAGTCAGGCTGGGTGGCCTGCTATTGTGTGTGTAGGTATTAGTTAGTTTGTGGGTGGAACTTGGGATTGTGTTAGCATAAATAGGACCGCATTGCTGTGTTGTTATAGTGTGATTTTATATATTGCTGTGAGCTGCTATAAATATATTTATCTATTCCCATTGATTTAGATATATAGGTTTATAAGCTATTATTAGACTGTAACGTGTAGTGTGTTAATAAATACCTTTTTATTTAAAGCACAGTGTGTAGTCTTTGTTATAGTAGGAGTCACAGCAATAGCCGCAAGTAGTTCAGTATAGAGTGAGGTAATCAGCATTATTTGTTTAATTGGTATAAATAGGCGGAGGCATCACTAAATGACTCACGCCTATTTATGAATACTAATTATCGATATTTGCATAAATAGTGATAATTAATATTCCCTTTAACACGACCCTACTAAATTATGCAGCTTGGTGGATTAGGGCGGATTCCCATAATCCGGCGGTGGTGTTGGAGGCATCCCTGATATGCTCTTATGAGGCCATGACGAATCTGGTATATCGGGCAGGGAAGTTTCAGGTGAAGCATCTCACTACACTCATGACAGGGAAGAGGAGAGCCGAACAAAGCACTGTTAAGTCTCCGGTGACGCCTCTGTGGGGCAATCCTGAGTTAGTGGAGCTGTGTAGTCTGTCCGACTTTGTGTTCTGGCCTAGGATAGGTATCAAATACCTAACTCAACTTTACAACGAGGGAGTTTTTGAAACGTTCTCGACTTTACAGGCTGAATATAGACTATCGTGTACTTCCTTTTTAAGATATTTGCAGCTGCGACATGCATGTGAAGCACAATTTGGGAGTGGTCTCCTGAAAATAGAATATAGTGCTGTAGAAAAAATAGCCAGAAGTGCAACTCATTACAAAATGGTCTCGTCCTTCTATGGATTCCTTATCTCATCCAGGCCTTCGCCGTTAATGAAGGCTTTCCTCAGGTGGCAGGTGGACATACCTACACTAGAGACCTCGCATGAGAAGGAGCTGACGGCCTCATGGAGAAAGTCAGTGATTGGTGCACGAGATCAGCTGATCCAGAATAAATGGCTACACAGAGTATATCTCACCCCTGTGTGCCTTGTGCGTATGCGCAGACTAGATTCAAATGTTTGTACACAGTGCGTTTGACTTTATTCCATTTGATTTGGGAATGCTCGGTTATTCAAGATTTCTGGAGTGCGGTGCATAGGTACCTCAACGCTAGGTTGGGACTCCCAGGAGTGGTCGCAGCAGAAGTTAGCCTGTTGAAAATTGACCAGGTCAACTAGGAATGGTCCGAGTCACTGCCCGAGTGAATGTGTGTGTGAATGGTGTTTGATTGTAGACGCAACGGAAGGGAATACCACCAACGGTCTTGCTAATCTAACGAGTGAGCGACTATTCTGATATGCATCCTAATTGTAATGGCTGATAACATTTCTCCTGTTATGATGGAATCTCCTTGTGTCTATGTTGAGTTGTTGTGTTTTTGACTTTTAAAAATTGAAAAATAAAGCCAAAAATTGGAAAGTTGTCTACCCCTTAGTGTTGATCGCGAATATTCTAATCGTGAATTTTTATCACAAATATATTATATTTTGTCGATTTTCAAAATCAAGTAAATAATGACTGGAGATCACAAATTCTCGAATTTGCGAATCTATGGCGAACATTCGGCCAAAAATCGGGAAATATCGCAAATTCGAATATTGACTATGCTGCTCATCACTACTCTTTAATAGTTTTCTATTGAAAGCATATAGTGGCCTATTTCAGTCCAACAAGAAAAATATATTCTCAATTCAATTCTGCAGTTATTTCTGGTGAAAGTATATAGGGGCGTATTTCAGTACTACAAGAAAAATATATTCTCAGTTCACTGTTGCAGTTATATCTGGTAAAGCCTTTACTGGCGTATTGCAGTAGAAAAAGAAATATACATTCGCCATTTGCTGGTGCACTTATATGTAGAAAAACCTTTATTGACGTATATCAGTAGAAGAATAAAAATATATTCAGCGTTCACTGTTGCAGTTATATGTGGTAAAGCTTTTAGTCGTGTATTTCTGTAGAAAAATCAAGATATATTCAGCGTTCAGCGCTGCAGTTATATGTGGGAAAGTCCTTTTTGAGGTATGGACTGAATTACGTTGTGGTGAAATTTTGTATTTACGTTTCACACACTGCGCACTTACTTGACAATGTCCATAAGAGGGACGCACCAATACAGGTGAATACACTATACACTAACCCAGCACAAAAATGCGAACTAGTTCACACCAGCCTGCATCTATCTGCGGTATTGCTTACTGGACACTATGGGGACTTTTCTGCAGCACAGAAATCGTACGAAGAAAGCGTCTCGCTTTTCCAGCGTGGACCTACTTCCTCCTCTACGTCACATTCAATTCAGATCACACTGACTCAGGAGCCGTTGTTTTTTTTAAAATGCACTGCAGTTATATGTGGTAGAAAATGTTTTTAATTATTTTGGTGGAAAAAAAATTGTAATTAGCGCTGCAGTTATATGTGGTGTGGGGAGTCGCTCTGGTAGATAGCGGTGTGGGTGCAGTACAGAGGCAAAACAGGGAGTCCAGAAGGTGCAATGAACAGTGTTTTATTCACACTTGCACAAAAACAAACAATATAAACAGTCTCTTGGTGTTTGTTCACACATACCAGAAATCATGAGGCAAAACAAAACAGTCCAAATCAGGTTCTAGTCACCTGGGAGGTTTTAGTCAGTCCAGCCGCAAGACAGTCGCCGTCAGGCTTCCAGGTCGTCTGCACTCCTCCTTGCTGGGCTCTTGCGTCCAGCCCAGAGAACTTCCAAACACAAGTGACTCCACAGCATAACAGCAGCTCCAGGACAATCACACCCACCTGCTGGTGCTGGCTGTGTTTTAAAGCCCGGCAAAGTCCGGCCTGGACCGTGGGGAGTAGGCACCCACCCAACTCTTTGCCTACTCCCAGTAAGAGCCGGCCCGGATTGGCTTTGCAGCCAAACTAACTATAAATGTCAAGCAGCACTAGCTGCTGCTGACACATAAAACCTGGCTCTCACCTCACCGAGGCCAGGAACCTCGGTGACACGTACCTCCCGTCGATAACGGTACCATGCACCTTACCACATACCCCCCCCTTTGTTCAACCCTGAGGGGGTGAACACATGTGAGGCAGGGGACGCGGGACAGGGCATCTGCATTACCCTGCAAGCGGTCTGCCCTGTGTTCTACCGAAAATTTGAAATTTTGCAAGGATAGGAACCACCTGATGACCCGAGCATTCCTCTCCTTGGCCTGGCTCATCCACTTGAGAGGGGAATGGTCGGTCACCAGACGGAACCTCCTCCCTAACAGGTAATAGCGGAGAGATTCGAGTGCCCACTTGATAGCCAGGCACTCCCTCTCCACTATACTATACCTGGTCTCGGCTGGGGTGAGTTTACGGCTCAGGAAGACAACGGGATGTTCTTCCCCATTGACCTCCTGAGACAGTACTGCACCGAGACCTACCTCCGAGGCATCCGTCTGAACGAGCGAACTCCCTGTTGAAGTCGGGTGTCACCAAAACCGGGGACCCACACAGGACCGACTTCAACGCGGAGAAAGCCTCCTCCGCCTTCTCATTCCAGCTAATCTTCCCCGACTTTCACCCCTTCAACAGGTCTGTCAACGGCGCTGCTATTGTGGCAAAGTGGGGCACAAACCGCATGTAGTACCCTACAATTCCCAGGAAGGACTTTACCTGCCTGGTGGTGACCGGTCGGGGCCAGTTACGAATGGCCTCTACCTTAGTTACCTGCGGCTTGATGACTCCGCGCCCAATAACATATCCCAGATACTTGGTCTCTTCCAACCCAATCGCACACTTCTTTGGATTGGCGGTTAGACCAGCTTTCCTCAGGGCATCTACTACCGCCGGCACTTTGGGCAAATGGCTTTCCCAGTCGGTGCTGTGGATGATTACATCATCTAAGTAGGCCGAGGCGTACCGACGATGAGGTCGCAGCACAATATCCATTAACCTTTGGAAGGTGGCGGGGCGCCATGCAGGCCAAAGGGTAACACCTTGTAATGATACAGGCCCTGTGGAGTAACAAAAGCGGTTTTTTCCTTGGCCGCCTCCGTTAAGGGTACTTGCCAGTATCCTTTAGTGAGGTCTAGCACAGAAAAATAACAGGCTTGCCCTAAATTCTCAACAAGCTCGTCTACCCGGGGCATGGGATACGCATCGAACTTGGACACTTCATTTAATTTGCGAAAATCGTTGCAGAACCGCAACGTCCCATCCGGCTTGGGTATTAGAACTATGGGACTGGCCCACTCACTTTTCGATTCCTCAATGACATCAAGCTTCAACATTAATTGCACTTCCTCCGCGATGGCCCGTCGCCGAGCCTCGGGTACCCGGTATGGTTTTAACCGGATTTTGGCCTGAGGCTCAGTGACGATGTCATGTTGGATAAGAGACGTGCGGCCAGGGAGGTCCAAGAACACATCCGTGTTCCGACTGATGAACTCCCTGACTTCCTGAACTTGTTTGGAAGACAGGCTGTCTGCAATTTTTACCGTGGCTACCGCTTCGCAGGCCTCGAACTGTGGGGCTGGACCCTTGTCACCTAGAAGCCCTGGCCGGGGGCTGTTGTCGTCGGCCGTGTCCCTGTCTTTCAACGGCTTCAGTAAATTCACGTGGTACACCTGCTCCGGCTTGGCTGGTGTACTTTGTAATTTACTTCCCCTACCTTCTCGATAACCTCATAGGGGCCCTGCCACCTGGCTAGGAACTTGCTGTCAAGGGTGGGCACCAGAACCAAAACCCGATCTCCCAGGTTGAAGTTCCGTACCAGAGCCTGACGATTATACACCCTACTTTGGGCTTGTTGCGCTGCCTCCATATGCTCCCGGACCAGCGGCAACACCCTTTCCATCCGGTCCTGCATCTGGGTGACATACTCAATGACACTTTTGTGGGGGACAGGCTGTTGTTCCCAAGCTTCCTTGGCGATATCCAACAGGCCCCGAGGGTGTCTGCCATAAAGCAGTTCGAAGGGCGAGAACCCAGTAGAGGCCTGGGGCACCTCTCGCACGGCGAACATGAGATAGGGCAGAAGCAGGTCCCAATCCTTCCCATCTCTTGACACCACCCTTTTTAACATATTTTTTAGAGTTTGGTTGAACCTTTCGACAAGACCGTCTCTTTGCGGATGGTAAACGGACGTCCGTAACTGCTTTATACGCAACAATTTACACAGTTCCCTCATAACTTTGGACATAAAAGGGGTCCCTTGGTCGGTCAGAATCTCTTTTGGCAGGCCCACACGGGAAAACATTTCCATTAATTCTTTGGCAATGAGCTTAGCCGAGGTATGTCGCAGAGGCACCGCCTCTGGATACCGAGTAGCATAGTCCAGAACCACCAGGATATGTTGGTGACCCCTAGCAGACTTCGATGCAGGTCCGACCAGATCCATGGCAATACGCTCGAATGGGACCTCAATTATTGGGAGAGGGACCAGGGGACTTCTGTAATGCGGCTGGGGGCTATTTACCTGACAGGTCGGACAGGACTTACAGAACTCCTCTACTTCCCTAAACAAACCGGGCCAGTAAAATCGCTGTAGTACGCTGTCCTGCGTTTTCTGCCACCCCATGTGTCCCCCAAGAACATGTTGGTGGGCAAGCTCCATAACAAGCTTGCGGTATGCGGTGGGCACCACCAACTGTTCAACTGGCTCACCTCGGATTTGGTTCACCCGATACAACATATCCTGAAGAACAATAAATCGTGGAAACATTAATTCAGCCCCAGGTTTCTGGGGTTTACCATCAATCATTACAACACTTTCCCAGGCCCTGGTTAGGGTTTGGTCCCGGTGTTGTGCGGTCACAAAATTTTCCCTGGAGACATTGAGGTCTGCCAACTCAGGTCCCGGTGGCAAGTCCTCCTTGTCTCCCACCATTACCCTCAGTGGGGTTGCCTCCCCCTCTACCGCTGGAGCAGTGGTCACCCCTACCGCTGGCCCTTCAGATTCGGGCTCCCAGGGCTCTGGCCTTCCAGTGGTATCAGGCCACTCTACTAGGGTTACCGCTGTCTCGGGTCCATCAGATACTTTTATTGCCGGCCACAGCGCCGGGAAACCTGGGAAGTCCCTCCCAAGTATCAGTTCATGTGGGAGTTTAGTAGCGACAGCCACCTCGTGGGTCCACTTACCAGCCGCTGTGGACAAAGTCACTAGTGCAGTGGGGTAGTCTTTTAGGTCTCCGTGGATGCACAGGACCTCGATTTTACGGCCGGTATACTCCACAGGCCGTACCAGGGCAGCCCTTACCAGGGAGACTAGACTCCCGGAGTCCAGCAGGGCCACCGCCAGAGAATCTCCCACCTCTACCTGACACAGGTGGTTATTGTCCTGCACCTCACGGGTGCCAGTTGCACACAGCTTCCGTGCATACAGGGAGTGGCGATAGCCGTAGTTCACTTCCATCGGCTCACCCTGATGCGGACAGTCGACCCTGAGGTGGCCTGGCTCCTGACACCTCCAGCATAGCACGGGAGGCGGAACCGCAGGGGGCACATTCCGTGCAGGTCTCTTTGTCGCCGGAACTGGGGTGGAGGCCTCCGGGGTTTGACTGGCCCCTTCCCAGCAAGACTCCCCTGCAGGTTTCTGGTGGCCTCGTAACGCTCCACCAGATCAACCATTTCAAGGGCATTAGTGGGGGATACCTGGCCGATCCAGTGCTGAAGGGGGTAAGGTAGGGCCCTCCAGAACATGTCGGCCAGCAAACGGTCCAGGATAGCCGTCGGACTTATAACCTCAGGCTGCAGCCATCTTTGCAACCTGTGCAGCAACTCATAGTACTGCGGCCTGGCGGGTTCAGCCGATTTAAAGTCCCACTGGTGGACCCGCTGAGCCCGGACCAACACATTTACCCCCAGTCTGGCCAGGATCTCCCCCTTCACCGTGGGGTAATCAGCAGCCTGGTCATCTGCTAGGTCAAAAAAAACCTGCTGGGGTCCGGATGCCAGGAACGGAGCGACCACCTCGGCCCACTGGTCACGGGGTAACTTCTCCCTCACGGCTACCTTCTCAAAGACCGCCAGATACGTCTCAACGTCGTCCGAGGGGGTCATTTTTGGGATCGCCGCACGGACCGCTTTCCGGGCATCATGGACATGGTGGGACGCTCCTGCAGCTTGTAAAGCCATCACGTGCTGTAATAGTAGCTGGTTGGTCTCCCGCTGCTGCACGTTAGCCTCTATGAGAGCTTTCACAGCCGCCTCCATGTTGCCAGCAATTCCTACTTGTAGCTTTGCTGGTTTAATATATTCCATGCACTCGTGCCCAGCAAAACAAACAAACTTCGGCGTTCACGCCAGCCTCACTGCGCATGCCCGCATCCGACACCAAATGTGGGGAGTCGCTCTGGTAGATAGCGGTGCGGGTGCAGTACAGAGGCAAAACAGGGAGTCCAGAAGGTGCAATGAACAGTGTTTTATTCACACTTGCACAAAAACAAACGATATAAACAGTCTCTTGGTGTTTGTTCACACATACCAGAAATCATGAGGCAAAACAAAACAGTCCAAATCAGGTTCTAGTCACCTGGGAGGTTTTAGTCAGTCCAGCCGCAAGACAGTCGCCGTCAGGCTTCCAGGTCGTCTGCACTCCTCCTTGCTGGGCTCTTGCGTCCAGCCCAGAGAACTTCCAAACAAAAGTGACTCCACAGCATAACAGCAGCTCCAGGACAATCACACCCACCTGCTGGTGCTGGCTGTGTTTTAAAGCCCGGCAAAGTCCGGCCTGGACCGTGGGGAGTAGGCACCCACCCAACTCTTTGCCTACTCTCAGTAAGAGCCGGCCCGGATTGGCTTTGCAGCCAAACTAACTATAAATGTCAAGCAGCACTAGCTGCTGCTGACACATAAAACCCGGCTCTCACCTCACCGAGGCCAGGAACCACGGTGACACGTACCTCCCGTCGATAACGGTACCTTGCACCTTACCACAGTGGTTAAATCTTTGGTGACTTATTTCGGTGGAAAAAAAAAATTGTATTCAGTGTTCAGTGCTGCAGTTATATGCGGTAAAATCTCCATGATGTCTCTATGATAAATGTGCAGCATGCGGGCCGCTCTGTGGCTTGTACACACTTTCAAAATAATCCTTCAGCAGAGCGAATAGATGCCGGAAATACGGGATGCTCCACGACCTTCCCAGGAGTTTGTATTCGGCGATGCTGTTATATGTGGAAAAATCTTTTGTGACTTATTTTGGTGGGGAAAATTTTTTTTATTCAGCATTAAACGCTGCACTTTTATGCGGTAAAATCTTTTTGGAATTATTTCGGTGGAGAAAAAACTTGCATTCAGCATTAAGCACTGCACTTATATGCGGTAAAATCTTTTTTGAATTATTTTGGTGGAAATGCAAATTTACATCTCCTCCATTAACTTCCTCATCTCTTAATTATATTCGGACACACTAACTTTACACCCTCCTAGCTATATATATAAGTGGTGCCAGCACCACCTAGGAGCGAATAAAGGTAAATTACACTGCCAGCCTGTTAAAGGGAATTACAGCATGATACCACAATACATTTGATATGACATTTAGCAAGAGTTTAAAGTACCCACATATAGCACATAGTGGGACACTGCATCAAGACAAATCAGGCGTGGATAAGCCAGGATTTCCACACACCAATGCCTGATGCATCAGACTAGATCATCCATGGTGCCACACCAACAATTTGACAAAAGAGACAGGTTTCTTCTGGCTAACTGCCTCCGCTACTATTCTGATGCTGTTACCCGCCTGATGCCACACATCTGATGCCAAGTGCTCTTTCCTTCACCCACCATCTACAGCGGGGACTGGTATTGCCACCCACCTCCACAGTATGTCACCTTGCCCCTCTGTGGCCTCCTGATGCTACCGCCACCTCCAGACTATCAATGTGCCACTCTGTGGTCTCCTTATGCTGCTGCCACCTACACACTCTGTCATTGTGCCACTCGGTGGCCTCCTCATGCTGCTGCCACCTCCAGTCTTTGTCATTGTGCCGCTCTGTTGTCTCCTCATGCTGTTGCCACCTCCAGACCCTGTCATTGGGCCACTCTGTGGTCTCCTCATGCTGCTTCGACCTCACGACTATGTCATAGGGCCACTCTGTGGACTTCTCATGCTGCTCCCACACTCCCCACTTCATGACTGGTCCACTATTTTGGCTTTCGGCCTGGCTGACATCATCATTTATTTGACACTTCTTCTGATCTGTCAGAAGCAAGGAAAAACGAGACGCACAATGGATCCTGTCTGTGTAGCAGCTTTAAGGCCTGTATGTTCCCATCAGAATTGGCTTATGATTTGGTAGCCAAAAGCAGGAGTGGGTAGAAAGCACAGAAGACATGCAAATATTACATTCACGTGTAATCTCTGTTTTAGATCCAGTCCTTTTTTTTTGCCTTGGGGCAATACTGATGGATTATTCAGCAAATGCTAACCGAGTGAAGGCGTATGCTTCACAGACAGTATCCATTTTTGGGGGGAAATTGTTTTGACTGATAGACATGGCCTTGCAGTTTGCACGGTGGTCGTTTCGCGGTGAACTTTGCGCATTCGCGATTCACAACTATTTGCAATGGGTGTGATATACCTGTTGCCCCCCAAAAAAACAGATTAAGCGGTGTGATATACCTGCTTCCACAAAATACTGATTGACGGCTGCGATATATCTGTAAATTGTTGCCCCAAATAAACAGGGTGCTGTGATAAAACTGTTGTGACAAAAAAAATTATTGAGGGGTGCAATATAGTGATGTCGCGAACATAAAATTTTCAGTTCGCGAACAGCGAACGCGAACTTCCGCAAATGTTCGCGAACATGCGAACAGTGCGAACCGCCATAGACTTCAATAGACAGGCGAATTTTAAAAAACAAAGAGACTCCTTCTGGCCACAATAGTGATGGAAAAGCTGTTTCAAGGGGACTAACACCTGGACTGTGGCATGCCGGAGGGGGATCCATGGCAAAACTCCCATGGAAAAATATCTAGTTGACGCAGAGTGTGGTAAGTTGTAATCGCAATGCGATTAATACAGGTTATATTAATCGCATTGTGATTACAACTTAGATCTGAGTTCCTAATGGTTGTATTGCTAGAATATAACGAAGATTGAGAATAGGAACCCAGCTCTAAGTTGAATTCGCAATGCGATTAATATAACCTGTATTAATCGCATTGCGATTACAACTACTAAGATGGATGCCATCCTTGCTTTTTGATGGGAGGTGGGAGGGTCTGGGAGGGAGACTGATGTACTAGCCCTAAAAGGGCTTTTTGGGGTGCTGTCAGGACGCTGTCCTTACAGCAGAGATCTGATGAGTCTTTCAGGACTGGAGTGGACACTGAATTCACTAGCCTAGCTATCAATTTCCCTATTAAATCTCAGCAGCAGCTACACTGTCCCTCCTCTCACTAAGACTGCAGCTTCCGAATGAATCTAAAATGGATGCTGTGTCCAGGAGATGGGAGGGTCTGGGAGGGAGGGTATGCTAATTGGCTGGAATGTGTCTGCTGACTGTGAGGTACAGGGTCAAAGTTTACTCAATGATAGGGGTGGACCTAACATCGCATATGTTCGCCCGCCGCGACGAACGCGCACAAGCTATGTTCGCGGGAACTACTCGCGGTGAATAGTTTGGGAGTTGGGACATCATATTTGCGAACTTAACTTAGAGATGGGTTCCTAATGGTTGTATTGCTGGAATATAACTAAGATTGGGAATTTAGCTCTATATTCTCAATCTTCGTTATATAATTCTAGCAATACAACCATTAGGAAACCCAGATCTAAGTTGAATTTGCAATGCGATTAATATAACCTGCATTAATCGCATTGCGAATTCAACTTAGAGCTGAGTTCCTAATGGTTGTTGTATTGCTAGAATATACATTATATTCTAGCAATACAACCATTAGGAACTCAGCTCTACGTTGTAATCGCAATGCGAATAATACTTACAATTATTAATCGCTTGCGAATCCATTTAATGCCTCTATTTGATTGAATATGACGGTTGACTATGACTACCACCAATGTTCTGCTGCCCCCGAGGCAAGATATCTGAACCCCAGGGGCCATTTGGGCGTTTTTGATAGAAAACGCATCAAAAACGCATTTGCGTTTTTAATTTTTAATTTTTAGTTTAATTTTTGTGTATTTTGCCACATTTGGTTGCATATTTACATTTGGTATAGGCAAATATGGTAGTCTAGATCATTACTCTGCCCAAATCTATATTCAGCTACATGGCTTAGAAAATATGCTGTCAAACAATGATCCTAGGTTTTGGTATAGACACATGATCTAGACTACCATATTTGCCTATACCAAATGTAAATATGCAACCAAATGTGGCAAAATACACAAAAGAATAAACTAAAAATGAAAAATTATAAAAGCGCAGATGCGTTTTTATGCGTTTTCTATTAAAAATGCCCAAATGGCCCTGGAGGTTCAGATATCTTGCTTTGGAGGCAGCAGAACGTTGGTGGTAGTCATAGTCAACCGTCATATACAATCAAACAGAGGCATCAAATGGATTCGCAAGCGATTAATAATTCTAAGTATTATTCGCATTGCGATACAACTTAAAGCTGAGTTCTAATGGTTGTATTGCTAGAATATAACGTATATTCTAGCAATGCAACAACCATTAGGAACTCAGCTCTAAGTTGAATTCGCAATGCGATTAATGCAGGTTATATTAATCGCATTGCAAATTCAACTTAGATCTGAGTTCCTAATGGTTTTATTGCTAGAATATAATGAAGATTGAGAATATAGCGCTATATTTGTTATCTTCGTTAATATATTCTAGCAATACAACCATTTGGAACTCAGATCTAAGTTGTAATCGCAATGCGAATAATACAGGTTATATTAATCGCATTGCGATTTACAATTACTAACACTGCAGCTTCAGAATGAATGTAAGATGGATCCTATCCTTGCGTTTAGATAGGAGGTGGGAGGGTCTGGGAGGGAGGGTATGCTGATTGGCTGGAATGTGTCTGCTGACTGTGAGGTACAGGGTCAAAGTTTGCTCAATGATAAAGTATAGGGGCGAAAGCGAACATCGAATATGTTCGCCCGGCAGAGGCGAACGCGAACAAGCTATGTTCGCCGGGAACTGTTCGCCGGCGAATAGTTCGGGCCATCTCTAGTGCAATATACCTGCTTCCACAAAATACTGATTAAGGGGATTGATATACCTGCTTTCACCAAATATTGATTGAGACTTGTGATACACCTGCTTCCACAAAATAATGATTAATGGTATTGATATACCTGCTTCTACCAAATACTTATTAAAGGGGTTTGATGGACCTTCTTCCATCAAATACTGATTGACGCCTGCGATATAACAGCTTCCACAAAATACTGATTAAGGGTATTGATATACCTGCTTCCACCAAATACTGATTGAGGCCTGCGATACACCTGCTTCCACAAAATACTGATTAAGGGGTTTGATATACCTTCGTCTACCAAATATTGATTGAGGGGTTTGATAGACCTGCTGCCATAAAATACTGATTGATGCCTGCGATATACCAGCTTCCACAAAATGCTGATTAAGGGTATTGAAATACCTGCTTCCACCAAATATTGATTGAGGCCTGTGATACACCTGCGTCCACAAAATACTGATTAAGCGGTTTGATATACCAGCTTCCCCATAATACTGATCGAGGGCTGCGATATACCTGCTTCCACAAATACTGCTCTTCTCCAGGGACTTGGGAACAGGATCATTTTTAAAATGTCAGGCAGAGTTAGAGGCAGGCCGTTCGGCAGTGGTGGTAGGGGTCGGGCAGGTGCACCAGGCCGGAGCCTAAGTGGAAAGTTGGAGAAAGTGCGTGCGATTACTTCAAAGGACACACCAGAGTTGGTTAAGTAGATCACTCAGCCTTCCGCTTCTGCACCCTCCTCATCCTCTGTATCTGCATCCTCCTCAATCTCTGCTGTGTGCACTCCCAAAGACACCACCCCCATAGCCCCTCCACTGGAGTCAGAGGACTTAATTTCCCATCCATTCCCAGACCTTACCAATGCGCAGCCATTCTTGGCATCGGATCAGACTCCTGACGCTCCAGGTCCTGCCTCTTCTCCTTCTCCTCTCTCCTCCTATTTATACTCCACTCAACCTTCCACCGTGCCATTGTTGCCTTCATCTGGCAGAAGGCAGGCTTCTGTGGCCAAAATGTTCGAGCATAAAGAGTTGATGACGCCAGATAACCCTCTTGCCCATGCCCAACGGCTGACCGTTGGCTTGTCAGAACTGCTACCCTGCCAACTACTGCCATATAAACTGGTGGACTCGGCAGCCTTTAGAAAATTTGTGGCCATTGACACACCGCAATGGAAGGTCCCCGAGAGGAAATTTTTCTCCCAGAAGGACATCCCAGAGCTATATGGCCACGTTTAGCGGAAAGTGAATATATCTTTGGCACACAATGTCGGTGCCAAGATACCGTACATCTGACCACAGACATGTGGTCTAGCAAACACGGGCAGGGAAGGCCCACTGGTTGAACCTTCTGACAGCCGTTAAGCATGTAACCCGCGGCTCCCGTATGTATTTGGTGTTATCGCAAAGAAGATCTTACACGGCCATGACTCGCCTTGCTGAAGTTCAGCGGCGACACCACCTGCCCATCAGACGTCTGATTTGTGACAGCCCGACGCGCAGGAACTCCACCTTGTATATGCTTGATACCCTGTTCCAGCAGCAACGTGCCGTTGATGACTACCTGTATGAACTCTGCAGCAGGACAGGTTCTGGGGAACTTCACCGCGCCAGTGGCTTCTCATGTGCGACACATGCAGACTTCTACAGCCATTTGATGAGATCACCAAACTGGTCAGTTGCAGCCAGGGCACCATCAGTGATACCGTTCCTTACGCCTTCTTTCTGGAGCGTGCATTGCGTTGTGTCATTGATCAAGCCGTAGAGGAGCAGGAGCTGGAAGATGAGGAAGTCGCAATGCTGAATAAATTCCCATGGGGTGCTACTCCATCTAAAACAAGTCAGCAGGAGTCTGAATAGGAGTCAGAGGAGGATGGTGGCTGGGAAGAGGAGGAGCAAAAAGAACAGGCTTTGAGGGGGACTTTAAACTTTTCGAGGATCCCTGGTGTTGTCCGTGGCTGGGGGGAGGAGACCGAGGACGACATTCTCCTGGGCGATGAGCAGGAGCCAGGGCGCTCCACCGCTTCCAATTTAGTGCAAATGGGGGCCTTCATGCTTCAGTGTTTGAAGACTATAAAAAGCATAAAGGGCAAGGACCAGTACTGGGTGGAAACGTACTTAGACCCCTGGTACAAACACAAAATGGTGGACATGTTACCAGCATCACAAAGGGCTGGCAGAATGCAGCATTTCCAGGCCTTTCTGTGAGAGATGCTGCATTCTGCTGTTGCGGGCACTAGCAGAGGAATTTTCACCCACAGCGAAACAGAGGGCTGTTTGAAGATGTGTTGGTCACTTCGGATATGAGATCATTCTTGCAGCCAACCCATCGACAGCCGCCCTCTGGATCCAGCCTCAGGGAACACATAGACCGACAGGTGTTTCCGACTACATAGGGTTAACGGCAGATGTAGACGCTCTGACAAGCGAGGAACCCCTGGACTACTGGATGTACAGGGTTGACCTGTGGCCAGAGCTGGCACAATTTGCCATGGAACTCTTGGCTTGCCCCTCGTCGAGTGTCCTGTCCGAAAGGATGTTCAGCGCAGCAGGGGGATTGTGACCAATAAGCACATTTTTCTTTGTGGTAACACCAAATCCTCACGGGAGCCACGGGTTACATGCTTCACAGCCGTCAGAAGGTTCACCCAGTGGGCAGTAAAAGATATGTAAGATATGTACCTTCCCTGCCCGTGTTTGCTAGACCACTTGTCTGTGGTCAGATGTATATTGGTACTGACACCGTGTGCCAGAGATATATTCACTTGCCGCTGAACATGGCGATATAGCTCTGGGTTGCCCTTCTGGGAGAAAGATTTTCCTTCGGGGACCTTCCATTGCTGTGTGCCAATGGCCACAAATATTCTAAAGGCCTCCAAGTCCACCAGTTTATATGACAGTAGTTGGCAGGCTAGCAATTCTAACAAGCCAGCGGTCAGCCTTTGGGCAAGAGGGTTATCCGGCATCATCAACTTTTTACGCTCAAACATTTGGGCCACGGAAGCCTGCCTTCTGCCAGATGAATGCGACGACGGCATGGTGAAAGGTGGAGTGGAGGACAAATGGGAGGAGAAGAGGAAGGATGTGGGGCACCAGGAGTGTGGCTTTGAGGGTTCTGATGACGTTGCTCCCACTGGTCTAGGTGATGTGAGGCCAGGTGCCTTCTTAAGGCGGTCATCCCTAGGTGAGTGTTGGGCTTACCTCGACGTATGCGTTGACAGCACAGGCTGCAGATGGCAACACTATTGTCAGCAGCTGAAATGTAAAAAAAAGCCCACACTCTGGAGCCATGTTCGGGCGTCCTGGGAGCGCCAGCTGTGACCGTGCATGGTATATGGCTTTCTCCAGATGCATTTGTAGTCTGCTTTTTGCCTCCTGTGCACTGTGAGCTCTGTCTGCTTCTCCTCCTTCTCCTCCCTCTCTGCTGCTCCGTCTCTCCCTCTGAACTCCCCTCCTCTTTCTCTTGTGGGCACCCATGTGACGTCCATTGAGACATTATCATCGTCACCTCACCACCACTGACATAACAGATCTCCGAGTAGGCAGAGGATGAGGAGGGTGCAGAAGCGGAAGGCTGAGTGAGCCATCAACCAACTCTGGTGCGTCCTTTGACGTAATCGCAAGCACCTTCTTCAACTTCCCACTTAAGCTCGGCCTGGTGCACCTGTCCGACCCCTACCACCCCTGCGGAACGGCCTGACTCTTCCTCTGCCTGTCATTTTAAAAATGACCCTGTGCCAAAGTCCCTAGATAAGAGCAGTATTTGTGGAAGCAGGTGTATCGCAGGCCTCAATCATTAATTGGTGGAAAAGGGGATATTAAACCCCTTAATCAGTATTTTGTGGAAGCAGGTGTATTGCAGGCCTCAATCAATATTTGGTGAAAGCAGGTATATCAATAGCGTCCCAGCGCCTGCATTCACGTCTGTCTCTGAACAAAGTACGATTGTGAATAGCAGAATCTAAGATGTCCGCCGTATTTAAAGGGCTGTGACATCACCGGGCTGGCTGGATGTTGATTGGCATCATGCATGGCATTATGGGTCATCCCGCCTTCCCAGAGTTCCTTGCCCCATGTCCTTTACGATACGTTACCACGAAGCGAGAGAAAATTCGCATTCGTTGCAAATCAAATTTTTCCTGAAATTCTAAATGAATTCCACTTCGTCAGCTTCAATTCGCTTATCTCTAATCAATATCCTTAATCTGTATTTTGTGGAAGCTAGTATATCGCAAGCCTCAATCAGTATTTGATGGAAGCAGGTCTATCAAACCCCTCAATCAATGTTCGGTGGAAGCAGGTATATCCCACCCCTCAATCATTATTTTGTGGAAGCAGGTATATCAAACCCCTTAATCAGTATTTTGTAGAAGCAGGTATTTTGCACCCCTCAATCAGTATTTTGTGGAAAAGGTATATAGAACCCCTGAACCAATATTTGGTGGAAGCAGGTATATTGCACCCCTCAATCAGTATTTTGTGGAAACAGGTATAAAAAACCCTTTAATCAATAGTTGGTGGAAGCAGTTATATCACACCCATCAATTAGTATTTTGTAGAAGCAGGTGTATCGCAGACGTCAATCAATATTTGGTGGAAGCAGTGATGTCGCACCCCTCAATCAGTATTTTCTGGAAATAGTTGTATAGCAGGCCTCAATCAATATTTAGTTGAAGCAGGTGTATCGCACCCCTCAATCAGTATTTTGTAGAAAAAGGTATATAGAACTCTTGAATCAATATTTGGTGGAAGCAGGTATATCGCACCCCTCAATCAGTATTTTGTGGAAGCAGGCATATAGAGCCCCTTAATAAGTATGTTGTAGAAGCAGGTATATCGCAGCCCCTCAATCAGTATTTTCTGGAAATAGGTATATACAGTAGAACCTCTTAATCAATATTTGGTGGAAGCAAGTATATCTCACCCCTCAATCAAAATTTTGTGGAAACAGGTGTATCGCATGCCTCATTCAATATTTGGTTGAAGCAGGTGTATTACACCCCTCAATCAGTATTTTGTGGAAACAGGTATATAGAACTCCTGAATCAATATTTGGTGGAAGCAGGTATATCGCACACCTCAATCAGTATTTTGTGGAAGCAGGTATATAGAACCCCTTAATCAGTATGTTGTAGAAGCAGGTATATCGCAGCTCCTCATTCAGTATTTTCTGGAAATAGGTATACAGAGTGGCAAGGTGACATGGTGTGGAGATGGCAGCAATAGCAGCATTAGATCACAGCGTGGCACGGTGACATAGTTTGGAGATGGATGATCTAATCTGATGCATCAGGCATTGGTGGGTGGAAATCCTGGCTGATCCACGCCTGATTCATCTTTACAAATGTAAGTCTCTCCACATTTTGGGTGGACAGGCGAGTTCTACTTGGGGTAGCTATGGACCTCCCCCCCCCCCTGCACTAAACACCCGCTCTGATGCCACACTACTGGCCAGGCAGGACAGCTTTTCTAGTGCAAACTCAGCCAGTTGTGGCCACAAATCTAGTTTGGCTGCCAAGTAGTCCAGCAGATCTTTTATGACGGCTGACAGGGTGCTGTCAAAGTATGCCACCACCTGTTTGTTCAAGTCCTGCTCCACGTCTCCTTGCTGCTGCTGGCGAGTAGTTTCTTCACTATGTGGGTAAAGAAAGCGGCTCATCAGCTATTCAGGTTCAGGCTGCTGGTGCTGCTGACACTTGCGACAAAGTCGAAGATCAAGTCAACCAATCAAGAACCGCTGGGTTGCTGATCAAGACACGACCACTAGCTGACATGTGGACCTGAGGCTTCGGGAAGAAACCTCTGATGCCACGCCCCCTTACTCTGCTGCGACCTGTGCCAGAATCATTTATGCCTCTGACACTCCCCTGTGCAGGGCCTGGCACTTCTCTGTCTGATATACTTTTAGCTGAACTAAATAAATTAAAAGAAAATTAAAACACCCCTAAAAGCACCAAATATATATTTCTTTTTTTAATGAGATATCAACTAAAGGATTTGAAATTGGCAACAAAACAATTTCAGTGTAAATAACAGCAAATGTAAAATGCGTATATATTTCTCATATTAGACAAAGATAGGCACCTAAATGATTACTAAGTAAATAACAGAAAAAGTGAACTGCGAACATTTTTCTCTTTTTCTCTAGAAATATATGACAATAAATTCTTTCAGTGCAAATTACACCTAATGTCAGCTGCATTTATTTTTCTCGAATTGTAGTGAAATATTACAAGAACGGCTTTTAGCATAAATAACAACAAATGTGAACTGCGTTTATTTTTCTCGTATTGAAGTAAAATATGAAAAAGAAACGCTTTCAGCGCAAATAACACAAATGGGAACTTCGTTTATTTTTCTCATATTGTAGTGAAACATGGCAAGAAACTCTTTTTGCACAAATAACACCAAATGTGAACTGCGTTTATTTTTCTTGTATTGAAGTAAAATATGACAAGAAACGCTTTCAGCGCAAATAACACCAAATGTGAACCGCGTTTATTTTTCGCGTATAGTAGTGAAATACGACAAGAAAAGCTTTTAGCGCAAATAACAGCAAATATGAACTTAGTCTATTTTTCTCTTTTTCCCTAGAAATATGGCAATAAACGCTTTCAGAGCAAATAACACCAAAATATGACAAGAAATTACTGCCAAAAATTACAATTACAAGCAAGAGGCACTTCGATACAACCTGTATATCACATAAAGGAGGGCCTCATTCACATTGTGGTACAATTGTTCATGTAGTGGGACTCCTACACTCATAAAACCTATGCACTAAGTGAAAGGGCTGTCAAAAATTTCAAGGAACCAGCACTCCAATACACCCTTTGTTACACATAAAGGAGGCCATCATACACACCCTTGAAAAATGATGACTGATGGACTGCTGGTGACACTCAAAAACATTTGGAGCAAGGCCCTGCTGATCTGACAATCTAAAACATTAGGGGCGAGGGCCTGCTGCTGAGCTGACCCTCTCAAACATTAGGGGTAAGCGTCTGCTGCTGAGCTGACCATCGAAAAAATTATGCTTGAGGGCCTGCTGCTGAGCTGACCCTCTAAAAAATTATATGCGAGGGCCTGCAGG
This sequence comes from Bufotes viridis, assembly GCA_033119425.1. Taxonomy (NCBI): domain Eukaryota; kingdom Metazoa; phylum Chordata; class Amphibia; order Anura; family Bufonidae; genus Bufotes; species Bufotes viridis. The sequence goes on from CM065590.1 coordinate 237,901,426, forward strand.
TGAGCTGACCCTGTAAAAGATTGTAAGTGAGGACCTGCAGGTAGAGATGGCCCGAACTATTCGCCGGCGAACATAGCTTGTTTGAGTCCACCACGGCAGGCGAACATATTCGATGTTCGCGTTCGCCCCTATACTTTATTATTGAGCAAACTTTGACCCTGTACCTCACAGTCAGCAGACACATTCCAGCCAATCAGCATACCCTCCCTCCCAGACCCTCCCACCTCCTATCTAAACGCAAGGACAGCATCCATCTTACATTCATTCTGAAGCTGCAGTAATAGTAATTGTAAATCGCAATGCGATTAATATAACCTGTATTATTCACATTGCGATTACAACTTAGATCTGAGCTCCTAACGGTTGTATTGCTAGAATACAATGAAGATAACGAATATAGCACTATATTCCCAATCTTCGTTATATTCTAGCAATACAACAACCATTAGGAACTCAGATCTAAGTTGAATTCTCAATGCGATTAATATAACCTGAATTAATCGCATTGCAAATTCAACTTAGAGCTGAGTTCCTAATGGTTGTTGTATTGCTAGAATATACGTTATATTCTAGCAATACAACCATTGGGAACTCAGCTCTAAGTTGTAATCGCAATGCGAATAATACTTACAATTATTAATCACTTCGCAAATCCATTTAATGCCTCTATTTGATTGTATATGACGGTTGACTATGACTACCACCAACGTTCTGCTGCCTCCAAAGCAAGATATCTGAACCCCCCAGGGGCCATTTGGGGGCGTTTTTGATAGAAAACTCATAAAAATGCATCAAAAACGCATCTGCGTTTTTATAATTTTTTAATTTTTTTTTTTTTGTGTATTTTGCCACATTTGGTTGCATATTTACATTTGGTATAGGCAAATATGGTAGTCTAGATCATTACTCTGCCCAAATCTATATTCAGCTACATGGCTTAGAAAATATGCTGTCAAACAATGATCCTAGGTTTTGGTATAGACACATGATCTAGACTACCATATTTGCCTATACCAAATGTAAATATGCAACCAAATGTGGCAAAATGCACAAAAAAATAAACTAAAAAATGAAAAAATTTCTATCAAAAACGCCCAAATGGCCCCTGGGGGGTTCAGATATCTTGCTTTGGAGGCAGCAGAACGTTGGTGGTAGTAATAGTGAACCATCATATACAATCAAATAGAGGCATCAAATGGATTCGCAAAGTGATTAATAATTGTAAGTATTATTCGCATTGCGATTACAACTTAGACCTGAGTTCCTAATGGTTGTATTGCTAGAATATAACGTATATTCTAGCAATACAACCATTAGGAACTCAGCTCTAAGTTGAATTCGCAATGCGATTAATGCAGGTTATATTAATCGCATTGCGAATTCGACTTAGAGCTGGGTTCCTAATGGTTGTATTGCTAGAATTATATAACGAAGATTGAGAATATAGCGCTAAATTCTCAATCTTCGTTATATTCTAGCAATACAACCATTAGGAACCCATCTCTAAGTTAAATTCGCAAATAAGATGTCCCAAACTATTCACCGGCGAATAGTTCCCGGCGAACATAGCTTGTGCGCATTCGTCGCGGCGGGCAAAAATATGCGATGTTAGGTCCACCCCCTATCATTGAGTAAACTTTTACACTGTACCTCACAGTCAGCAGACACATTCCAGCCAATTAGCATACCCTCCCTCCCAGACCCTCCCATCTCCTGGACAGCATCCATTTTAGATTCATTCGGAAGCTGCAGTCTTAGTGAGAAGAGGGACAGTGTAGTTGCTAATGATTTAATAGGGAAATCGATAGCTTGGCCAGTGTATTCAGTGTCCACTCCAGTCCTGAAAGACCCATCTGATCTCTGCTGTAAGGACAGCGTCCTGACAGCACCCCAAAAAGCCCTTTTTAGGGCTAGTACATCAGTCTCCCTCCCAGACCCCCCCACCTCTTATCAAAAAGCAAGGACAGCATCCATCTTAGATTCATTCTGAAGCTGCAGTGTTAGTAGTTGTAATCGCAATGCGATTAATATAACCTGTATTAATCGCATTGGGATTACAACTTAGATTTGTTCCTAATGGTTGTATTGGTAGAATATAACGAACATTGCGAATATAGCGCTATATTCTCAATCTTCGTTATATTCTAGCAATACAACAACCATTAGGAACCCAGCTCTAAGTTGAATTCGCAATGCGATTAATATAACCTGTATTAATCGCATTGCGGTTACAACTTAGAGCTGAATTCCTAATGGTTGTATTGCTAGAATATAACGAAGATTGAGAATATAGCGCTATATTCGCAATCATCGTTATATTCTAGCAATACAACCATTAGGAACAGATCTAAATTGTAATCCCAATGCGATTAATACAGGTTATATTAATCGCATTGCGAATTTAACTTAGAGCTCGGTTCCTAATGGTTGTATTGCTAGAATTTCTGTATTAATCGCATTGCGATTACAACTACCACACTCTGCGTCAACTAGGTATTTTTCTATGGGAGTTTTGCCATGGATCCCCCTCCGGCATGCCACAGTCCAGGTGTTAGTCCCCTTAAAACAACTTTTCCATCACTATTGTGGCCAGAAGGAGTCCCTTTGGTTTTTAAAATTCGCCTATCTATTGAAGTCTATGGCGGTTCGCACTGTTTGCACGTTCGCGAACATTTGCAGAAGTTCGCGTTTGCCGTTCGCGAAGGGAAAATTTTATGTTCACGACATCACTACCTGCAGGTGAGCTGACCCTGTAAAACATTATATGCGAGGGCCTGCAGGTAAGCTCACCCAGTAAAAGATTGTAGGTGAAGGTCTAGAGGTGAGCTGACTCTGTAAAACATTATATGCAAAGGCCTGCAGGGGAGCTGACCCTGTAGAACAGTATATAAGGGAAGAAAGAAAGGTCCAGCTTCCGTTACAAAAATCGTGAAGAACTTTATTCACATGGTGAGATACAGGTTTAAAGCAGACAGGTACTCGTCTACGTGTTTCGGATCCACATATAACGATCCTTATTCATGCACAATGCACATCCCTCCCCTCCACCCCGTAACTCCCCCCCCCGCCGCCTGGGCTTATCCATCCTATATATCTCCTGTTAGCTGCGGGCCGGCACTGGCGCTGCTTGGGGGCCCCTAAGAACTTGGAGGCCCGATTGCTGCGACAGGGAAGTGGATGTGGTTGCTGATGGTGCTTGCGGAGATCCTGGTGCAGGGCGGAAGGAATCCGGGCCTGTGCCTTCGACAGGGGATTGGCCAGCAGCACGTAACATAGGAGAAGAGGAGGCAGAGGTGTGACCCGCAGACAAAGATTGTGGACCCAGGCATTCGGTCCACTTATTAGGGTGCTCGGATGCCATGTGGTGGATCATGCTGGTGGTGGTGAGGATGCTAGTAGAGATGAGCGAACACCTGGATGTTCGGGTTTGAGAAGTTCGGCCGAACTTCCCGAAAATGTTCGGATCGGAACTCGACCCGAACTTTATCCCGAACCCGAACCCCATTGAAGTCAATGGGGACCCAAACTTTTAGGCACTAAAAAGGCTGTAAAATAGTCCAGGAAAGGGCTAGAGGGTTGCAAAAGGCAGCGAAATGTAGGTGAATGCCATGCAAACAAATGTAGATAGGGAAATGAATTAAAATAAAATAAAATAAATAAAAATTAACCAATATCAATTGGAGAGAGGTCCCATAGCAGAGAATCATGCGTCATATCACCCACCACTGGAGAAGGCCACTTTCAGTTATTTAGGCCCCAGAACCCAGACAGAGAAGAGAGGTCCCACAGCAATGAATAAGGTGACATATGACCCACCACTGGAGAAGGCCACTTTCAGTTATTTAGGCCCAGCACCCAGACAGAGGAGAGAGGTCCCACAGCAAGGAATAAGGCATCATATCACCCACCACTGGAGAAGGCCACTTTCAGTTTTTTAGGCCCCGGCGCCCAGATTGAGGAGAGGTTCATTCAACTTTGGGTTGTACCGCAAGATCATGGTAAAGTTAGTGCCCCGGAGTACAAGAATACATGGTTGAGGGGGAGGCAGTTATAAATGTCTATTCTGCACGAGGGAGGGACAGGTCCTGTGGGATCCATCCCTTGTTAATTTTTATGAACGTTTGCTTGTCCACGTTGGCTGTGGACAGGTGGCTGTGTTTGTCAGTAATGACGCCCACTGCCATGCTGAATACACATTCAGACAAAACGCTGGCCGCCGGGCAGGCCAGCACCTCCAAGGCATAAAATGCTAACTCTGGCCACGTGGACAATTTGGAGACCCAGAAGTTAAATGGGGCCGAACCATCAGTCAGTACGTGGAGGGGTGTGCAGACGTACTGTTAAACCATGTTAGTGAAATGCTGCCTCCTGCTAACACGTTCCGTATCAGGTGGTGGTGCAGTTAGCTGTGGCGTGGAGACAAAACTTTTCCACATTTCTGCCATCCTAACCCTGCCCTCAGAGGAGCTGGCCGTGACACAGCTGTGTTGGCGACCTCTTGCTCCTCCTCTGCCTTCGCCTTGGGCTTCCACCTGTTCCATCTGTGCCCGCACTAATATCGCTGTAAATTCTGGCGGGTACTGGAACCTGAGGTAGTTGGTTCACTAGGACGTGTGGCTGTGGCAGAATGGCCACGTCCTCTCCCAGCACCAGAGGGTACACTAACACCACCACGACCGCGTCCGCGTCCCTAACTAGATGTTTTCCTCATTGTTTTCGTTCACCAAGCACCACAATAAGAAAAACACTAATTACACTAATACAGGCACAGCAGTAACCACTGATTTAGGGGAATATCTCTTTTAGGGCTAGTATTTAGGCCCTGGATGAAAGGTATCCTTTTATGGACAGATTTACACTTGGAGATGCACAGTAGCGTGGGAAAAAATATGTAGGATTATGCCTTCAGCAATTGTATTTTAACACTTTGTGTAATATACCCTTTAATGGACAGAAATACAATGGGAGATGCACGGTAGCGTGTGAAGTTAATGAGGATGACCCTCTCAGCACTTGTCTATACACCTTGAGTGTAATATACCCTTTTACGGACAGATTAACACTTGGCCTGCAACAGCTGGAACACCAGATTCAGGGTATTGCTATATTGGCAAGTGAATTTCACCCCAGAACAAAATATACCCTTGTACGGAGAGATTAACACTTGGCCTGCAACAGCTGGAACACCAGATTCAGGGTATTGCTATATTGGCAATTGAATTTCACCCCAGAACAAAATATACCCTTTTATGGACAGATTAACACTTGGCCTGCAACTGCTGGAACACCAGAATTAGGGTATTGCTTTTTTGGTAAATGAATTTCACCCCAGAACAAAATATTCCCTTTTACGGACAGATTAACACTTAGCCTGCAACAGCTGGGACACCAGATTCAGGGTATTGCTATTTTGGCAATTGAATTTCACCCCAGAACAAAATATATGTTTTGGCGGACACTATTATACTTTGCAAGCCACAGCTGTGATACAAGATTTATGGTATTGCTATTTTGGCAATTGAATTTCACCCCAGAACAAAATATATGTTTTGGCGGACAATATTATACTTTGCCAGCCACAGCTGTGACACCAGATTTATGGTATTGCTATTTTGGCAATTGAATTTCACCCCAGAAAAAAATATATGTTTTGGCGGACAATATTATACTTTGCCAGCCACAGCTGTGACACCAGATTTACGGTATTGCTATTTTGGCAATTGAATTTCACCCCAGAACAAAATATATGTTTTGGCGGACACTTATACTTTGCCAGCCACTAATGGAACACCAGATTCAGTGTATTGCTATTTTGGCAACTGAATTTCACCACAGAACAAAATATACCCTTTTACGGACAGATTAACACTTGGCCTGCAACTGCTGGAACACCAGATTCAGGGTATTGCTATTTTGGCAATTGAATTTCACCCCAGAACAAAATATATGTTTTGGCGGACACTATTACACTTTGCCAGCCACTACTGGAACACCAGATTCAGGGTATTTCTATTTTGGCAATTGAATTTCACCCCAGAACAAAATATATCTTTTTACAGACAGATTAACACTTGGCCTGCAACAGCTGGGACACCAGATTCAAGGTATTGCTATTTTGGCAATTGAACTTCACCCCAGAACAAAATATACCCTTTTACGGACATATTAACACTTGGCCTGCAACTGCTGGAACACCAGATACAGGGTATTGCTATTTTGGCAATTGAATTTCACCCCAGAACAAAATATATGTTTTGGCTGACACTATTATACTTTGCCAGCCACAGCTGAAACCACTGATTTATGGTATTGCTATTTTGGCAATTGAATTTCACCCCAGAACAAAATATATGTTTTGGCGGACACTATTATACTTTGCCAGCCACAGCTGAAACCACTGATTTATGTTATTGCTATTTTGGCAATTAAATTTCACCCCAGAACAAAATATATCCTTTGTAGGACACTATTAAACTTGGCCAGCCACAGCTTAAACCACTGATTTATGGTATTGTTATTTTGGCAATTGAATTTCACCCCAGAACAAAATATATGTTTTGGCGGACACTATTATACTTTGCCAGCCACTACTGGAACACCAGATTCAGGGTATTGCTATTTTGGCAATTGAATTTCACCCCAGAACAAAATATACCCTTTTACGGACAGATTAACACTTAGCCTGCAACAGCTGGGACACCAGATTCAGGGTATTGCTATTTTAGCAATTGAATTTCACCCCAGAACAAAATATATGTTTTGGTGGACACTATTATACTTTGCCAGCCACAGCTGGGACACCAGATTCAGGGTATTGCTATTTTGGCAATTGAATTTCACCCCAGAACAAAATATATGTTTTGGCGGACACTATTATACTTTGCCAGCCACTACTTGAACACCAGATTCAGGGTATTGCTATTTTGGCAATTGAATTTCACCCCAGAACAAAATATACCTTTTTACGGACAGATTAACACTTGGCCTGCAACAGCTGGGACATAAGATTCAGGGTATTGCTATTTTTGCAATTGAATTTCACCCCAGAACAAAATATATGTTTTGACGGACACTATTATACTTTGCCAGCCAGTGCTGGGACACCAGATTTAGGGGATTGCTATTTTGGCAATTGAATTTCACCACAGAAAATAATCTATCCTTTGCCATACAGCAGACAGTATTATACTTGGCTAGCCAAAGCTGGAACACCATATTTAGGGGATTGGTATTTTGGCAATTGTATTTAACCCCTTAATAAAATATAGAAATTGCTATCCTGAGTGCATTGGGAAATGTCACACAGGTAATATCCCGCAGATAATGTCTATGCTTACACCAGCGGCTAATAAAAAATTACTGGGAATGTCACAGGTATTTGGGATGAGGAAACGTTATGCAGGTACCACAGGTAATGTCACTGTTTGCAGGGTCTTCAGAAAAAGTACACTGTATGTCACAGATACATTTTTTAAACGCACACGTTATACTTTAGATGTACCCCTTGTAATGTCACTCTCGGAAGCGGACACCATCTATTGAAAAAGTACACTGTATGTCACAGTTAAATTTTTTAAACTCACATGTTACACTGTAGGTATCCTACAGATAATGTCAATGCTGTCACCAGTGGCTATTAAAAATTACAGGGAATTTCACAGATATTTGGGATAAGGAAACACAGGTAATGTCACTGTTCGCAGCGTCTAAGGAAAAAGTACACTGTATGTCACAGATAAAAAATTTAAACACACACGTTACACTTTAGATGTTTCCCTCGTAATGTCACTCTCAGAAAAAGTACACTGGATGTCACTGATATTTTTGGGATGTGCACACTTTACACAGGAGATGTGGCGTGGATAATTTAACTGTCCACAAGGGACACCATCTACGGAAAAAGTACACTGGATGTCACTCACATTTTAGGGATGCGCACACTTTACACAGGTGATGTGGTGCAGATAATTTAACTGTCCGCAGCGGACACCGTCTACGGAAAAGGCACACTGGATGTCACTGATATTTTAGGGATGCGCACATTTAACACAGGAGATGTGGAGCGGATAATTTAACTGTCCACAGCAGCTTATTAGACGCTATTTAACGCAGGATGCACTAAAAATATATATTGCTGCTGTCACACACACTAGTCTGGACACAACCAAAACATGTGCAAAAAATCTGTCATCTGTGAATCACACTGTGGACAATTGGCAGAATTCCGTAAACCACATTTATTAAGCCATATTGGCGTGATATACAATTTGTGTAGAAAATTAAACTGTACTAATATATGATTCAGAATATTAGATACTAGTCTTAAATCACCTAATATATTTCCCCAATCCTCTACTAGGCAGTCAGTTCCCTAAGCCCTTTGACCCAGAGAGACAACCGCATTAAATAGTGCCTGTAATAATTAGTGATGAGTGGGAGGGGCCATATTCAATTTCACGATATTTCGCGAATATTCGTTTGAATATTCGTCATATATTCGTCGGAATCGAATATTCGTCATTATTCTATTTTTTGCGAATAATATGCGATTCAATTATTTGCGTACTGCGAATTGAACTTTGAACGGGGTATAAAGGCAACTTTACTATTGGTTGGCTTGCTAGAATTAACAAATATAGAGAATATAGCGCTATATTCGTTATCTTCGCTAATTCTAGCAAGCCAATAGGAAAGTTGCCTATAGACAGCTCTAAGTTAGATGCGCAATGTGAAAACATTACTTTACCTATTTTTTTTTTCAATAAATTGAATACTGACTCTTTATTCTATTTATTGCCAAAAATAGGCAAAGTAATATTTTCGCATTGTGCATCTAACTTAGAGCTGGGTACAGTCAACTTTGCTATTGGGTTGGCTTAGCTTGCTAGAATTAGCGAATATAGAGAACATAGCGCTATATGCATATTCATCATGTTCGTTAATTCTACCCAGCCAAACAATAGTAAAGTAAGTTGAATATACCCCGCTCTAAGTTAGATGTGCAATGCGACTAATAATACTTAATATTCTCGCATTGCGCATCCAATGCGAGAATATTAAGTATTGCTAGAATTAGCAAAGATAACGGATACGAATATAGCGCTATATTCTCTATCTTCGTTAATTCTAGCAAGCCAGGCAACCAGTAGGAAAGTTATACCCCGTTCAAAGTTTCATTCGTAGTACGTGAATATTACATAATGTAATATTCGCGTACTGCGAATAACACTTTGAACGGGCTATGACTTTTCTATTGGTTGACCTGCTAGAATTAACGAAGATAGAGAATATAGCGCTATATTCTCTATCTTCGTTAATGGTATCTTATTCTTGGGTTCTGATTGAAAAAAAAATAGGAAAAAAACTGAATATTTGTTTTTACGAATATATAGCACTATATTCGAAATATTCGCGAATTAGCGAAGTGTCAATATTCGTAAAAAATATTCGCTATTCGAATATTCGAGCTCAACACTACCAATAATAATTTATATAGTTGTGAAATCTTCCACTTCGAACCTATATTACCTATCAATTTATTTAAAGGTGAAAAAAAATCTATATCCAACAGTGAAGTTTCTTTTACATTAGCAATTGCTGAACGTATTTGAAAATACCTAAACAAATTTAAATTATTCCCCATTTGTGCTAAACAAGAGAAGGGGAGTATCTCTCCTTTTTTCACCACTTGTGAAACATACATAATATTACTTTTTTGCCAAAACTTATCCCCTGCTAACTTATCAAAGTCATGTTAGTTGAAGCAACGCTAGTTGCTGTATTTGTGGGAGGGGAGGCTCTGGCCAGCTATATATAGGGGGCCTGGTCACGGCTCCTCACTGATGGCCGATTCTGTCAGTAAACCAGGAGACTTCCGGTTCCCGTCTCAGTGGTCACGCCGCGTGGTTCCCGCTTGGTCCACTGCTGTGGTGTAGCGGTGGAGCCCGGTTGTGTACTGAGCAACCCCAGGTAACTTTTCCCTTGCAGGTTCCCCCCTCCCCTTTCTTCCTTACCGGACGGCTGTGGCGGCTCTCCGCAGCTTTCTGCGCGTGCCTCTACTCTGCCCATATCGCTCCCCACACGGTCAGCCGGCAGACGCACGCCAGATCAGCTGGCTCAACGCGGGAGCGCCGCCTCCTCGAACTTGTTCATGGCACGGAGGCCAGCGCTGCCTTCTGCCCTGCTGCGATATTGTGGCGGTTATTGCAGGCTATACGCACTGGCACTTTTTTATTCATATTACTGGTGTAATGGGTATAATTGAAGTGTTATCCATAGCTCAATATCGGCTGGTGCTTAATGGTTGTCAGGCTGAAGTTACTGTGCTATGCTGGTGGGCTGGCTATATAAAAAAAAAAAAAAAAAAAGTGTGAGTTCGGCTGGATAATAGATTATATTTTCAGTACAGGTTTATATCCGGACCTTCATCCTTGTACATTCGTTCGGCTGCTCATTTCTTTCCACAGGTAACCGAAGGTCGTAGGGGAAAGGTTTCATTTATATATGTCATGAGTTGTCATGATTATGAATTATGTCTTTTTCTTTTCAGCCCTTTTTCGGGTTATTCAGGTAAAAATGAAAAAAAAAATGCATCTATCTCGATGGTATACAGGTGTATATACAAATATGGTGGGGGCACGCAGGTTCATACTGGTGGTCGGTTTCAGACACAAGGTGTGTAAATAAAAAAAAAAAATATAAAAAAATAAAAATACATGCACAAATCCGCGGGCCTGTGTGGGTGGCTGCGTCATTGTGCTGGTAGCAATGCACGTTTAAAAAAAAAAAAAAAAGTTCATTCATACTATAGCCTGACACGATCATCAGGCATGTTATAAGTCCTGACACGTCTTCAGGCGCACATTAGTCTGTCACGATTCTCAGACTCGATATAAGTCCTGTCACGCTCTTCAGGCAGCCTCAAGTCTGTCACGTCTTCAGACTCGATTTAAGTCCTGTTACGCTCTTCAGGCAATGTCAAGTCTGTCACGTCTTCAGACTCGATATAAGACCTATCACGTTATATAGGTAAATCATCCTGGCACATGTCCAAACTCATTACCGACCTATTACGCATGTTACGGTTGGCATATTCGTACCACAAATTCAGTCTGGCGTCCCAGACATTCGACCGCAGTATCTCAGCCTAATACCACATTATTTACAGTGGTAACATACCGCCGTTACATAGTGCATTGCTCCCATGCACTAACTGTAGGGTTCACTCCAGACTAGCTTACGCACTAGGTGGCGGGGTCACACTGTTTCAGTTAACAGACCCTTCATAACAATCTATCATTTATAGATGGATCCCAGTCAAGATATGGACAATTGAGGTTCCGGTTCGTCCTCTAGCAGTGCGGATCGTCGGTCTGACAGGGAGGTCACTCCAACTATGCGAAACTGGACTGTAGCAAGGATCACCTCCGAATTGACCAGAAGGGGTATCCCTTTTCCTGCGTCAGCCAGGAAGGCTGAATTATTCAGATTGCTGCAATCCGAATCTGATCCTACTCAAGACGTTGTCTCCATGTCGACTCTACAAACGTCACTGACTCAGTTGCATGCCATGATTAATAATCTGTCTTCCTCTATGACTGGGTTCCAGAACCGACTAGAAGTACTTGAGAACAGGGTTCCAACTCCAAGTGACAGTACTCCACAACCTCCGACTCCTTCAGGTCCGGTTACCGCTACTACCGTAGTTCCACAGCCCCTTCCAAATATAGCTCCATCATATTTCATCCCGGCAAACATTAGGCAGGATATCTTAGAGGGCAAAGACGTGAATTTGGCGTCCTTACTCATTGCCACTCACGAGGTACCAGATAATAAGACGATTGCATGCGGGGAAGTTTCGGTAATTCTCAAGTCCAGAGATATCAGACTGAATCGGAAGCTTAGTATCACTGAGTTTGTTCTCGCATTCAGCTTATATCGTGATGTGATTTGCTCTGTATTGCCAGGCCGCAGGGAGGAATTAGATCTTTATCTTTACAAAGTGGTAGACCTAGGGCACAAATATGGAGGATCCGCATTTTACGAATACCATAGATCTTTTTCAGCCAAAGCAGCGGCTTTGCTCAGCCAATTTCAGCATACTACTGATTGGTCGGTCATCGACACCGAGTTGTTTTGTCGACATTTTGCGAGGCTTAAAGCTCCAGCTTGTGTAAATTGCGGCTCCTATGCCCACACATCAGAGTGGTGTTCCAGCAACAACAACCCCAGTACTAGTGCCCCGGTTAAAAACTCCTCTGAAGCCTCATCGTCTAAATCATCAGCAGGCATGGATAAATTAGGTCGGCCTATCAAATATTTAGGCAAATCTCAGATTTGCAATAACTTTAATACGACAGGCTGTTATTACAGTCAGTGCAGGTTACTGCATCTGTGCGCTAATTGTTACCGAGCCCACCCCAAAACGACCTGCCCACAGAAAAACGCATGACTAGGCCCGATTGTAATAGATGCCCTGGCAGCACTACTGGCTAACCACCCAAACAGGGACTGGGTCCAATTTTTAGTTACAGGGTTTTCGATAGGCTTTCATACAGGCCAGGTAGCACTCCCTCATGTTTCCTACGAATGCATGAACTTACAGTCGGCACTGAAGGAACCTGATACAGTCTCAGCGTTAATCAGGAATGAATTGGATAAAGGGTTCTTAATCGGCCCTTTTCACGAGCCACCTTTTCACTCCTGGCGCGTTAGTCCCATCGGTGTAGTCACTGGCAAGTTCTCAAATAAAAAAAGATTAATTTACGATTTGTCGGCCCCACATTCTTTACAGATCCCCAGCATGAATTCCTTGATTCCATCTGAGGAATTCGCCATGAAATACGCGTCTATTGATCAGGCTATTCAGGTGATCTTGACTCTAGGGCGTGGCACGTGGCTTTCAAAGGCAGATGTCACCGACGCTTTCAAATTACTTCCTATACATCCTAGTTTATGGCAGTGGTATGGTATCAGATGGGATGGAGCTTACTACTTTGCCAATCGTCTTACTTTTGGCACTAAATCCAGTCCATGGCTGTTTGATCAGCTTGCCATCAGCCTGCACTGGATCCTTGAGCATGAGTTTGATGCATTCCATGTGATACACTACCTGGATGACTTCCTGTTAATTGAACCCTCGACAAAAGTTCCAGGCAATTTGAATACACTTAGGTCAGTTTTTGAAATCTTAGGGGTTCCCGTGGCAGACCACAAAACTGATGGGCCAGGCACCAAACTGATGTTTTTAGGCATCCAGCTGGACACTGAGCTACTCCAGGCTAGTCTCCCCAAAGACAAATTAGATAGAATCTGGGACACGGTTCAGAAAGTCATTCACAGAGGGGTTTTCACTAAAACGGAGCTACAAAGCCTGTTGGGAATGCTTAACTTTGCCATGCGCATCATCCCGCAAGGGAGAACGTTTATTTCCAGGTTGTTGCATTTACTCCCTTCAGCCAAGGGACAAGATAGTATCATAACCCTGGATCAAGCAGGCAGAGCAGATTTGTTAATGTGGCACCAATTTTTGACTAGTTGGAACGGGGTCTCCTTGTTTGTTCCACCCGTTTCGTCCAACTCACCGGTTGTTCACACTGACGCGGCTGCATCCACGGGGTTTGCAGCTATTTATGGGAACAAATGGATGGCTAGTACCTGGCCATCTGAGGTGACAGGCATCAGGAGTTTCAAGCAGACGTCCACACTCTTCGAGATTTACCCCATAGTTGCAGCTGCTTACAGTTGGGGTCATAACTGGGTTAACCAGTCAGTACTGTTTTTGACGGATAATGCCGCTCTGGCTGATCTTTTGAATAAGGGCAGGTCATCTAGTCTCGAGATCATGTCTTTTGTCAGGAGATTTACGTGGTTGGCGCTGAAATATCACTTTCATTACGAATGTGTCCATATTCCGGGTGAAAATAACGTAGCAGCCGATGCCCTTTCAAGACTTAATTTTCCACGTTTCTTTCAGGTTTCACCGGAAGCCGACTCAGTACCAACCCAGTCACCTCCATATCATCTCCTGGTAATGGACTAAATACGCATTTGCAGGCGGCCAAAGTCCTTATGAACAAGTCACTGTCTAGTAACACACTCAAGACTTACGAGACAGCTTGGGCACGTTTTAATGGGTTCCGCTATATACACCCTCAACATGATCTCGACGACATATCATACCTAGTGGCTTTTGTGGTTTTTTGCCACTCTACACTTAAGTTATCACATAGCACGATCAGAATTTACTTGGCTGGCATACAACATTTTTGCTACATACAGCACCCCGATTGTTCATCCTTGTTTAAAGCATATCCCATCCAAGCGGTCCTCAAGGGCATTCAGAAAACAACCGCACTTCTGACAGTCAAGAGCAAACCATTTTCCAGCGACATGTTCAAAGCCTTATTTGATATGCTGTTATCCTGCCCTTTCGGGGCCAGAATCAACAAAGTGATAAGAACAGCTCTCTATTAATGTTTCTACGGGTTCCTTAGACCAGGCGAATTTACTAGTCCCAGATCCACGCCAAATTGCGTACAGAAACAACATCTCACATGGATGGGCTCGCATTACCGCTTAACGTTACCTCATACGAAGACCTCGCGTCCAGGGGAAGTGGTACATGTTAAGTATTACCCCACCAGCAACAAATGGTGCCCAGTATCAGTACTAAACGAGTGGATGCAAGAAATCGGTTCTGACACAGCTGATTCTCCTTTATTACCCATCGATTGCAATCCAATTAGCATCCAGATTTTTCTTAAATACATTCGCATACTGTTACCTAGAATCGGGGTCAACCCTTCTTGCATCACAGGGCATTCGTTTAGGATAGGGGCAGCATCGGCCGCATCGCAGAATAACATACCGCCACATATTATTAAGAGACTAGGCCGCTGGAAGTCTTTTTGTTACGCAAGTTATGTTCCGAATCCTTCCAAAGAATTGCATCATGCTTTTCAGAATTTGTTATTGTAATAAACATTTGCATCATCTAACTGATTCCTGTCTTTTTGCCCCCTTTAGGCTACCTCACGTGAGCAGTTCCGCCACACACCCAACTGCTATTAGGTTAGGTACGAGTCATTCTGATAGCCGGACCGAGCACAAGTTGAAGCAACGCTAGTTGCTGTATTTGTGGGAGGGGAGGCTCTGGTCAGCTATATATAGGGGGCCTCGTCACGGCTCCTCACTGACGGCCGATTCTGTCAGTAAACCCTCCCACCCTCCCTCTTTTACAGGTTCACATTAGGGGTGGCCCCCTTTAGGCTACCTCACGTGAGCAGTTCCGCCACACACCCAACTGCTATTAGGTTAGGTACGAGTCATTCTGATAGCCGGACCGAGCACAAATTAGAAGTTATACCAAAGAGGATTGCACAGAATAAAATCCTTAATCCCCAACCATCTTCTAATAGTGGTCCAGGATCTGGAAAATGTGACTTCCCAGTCACTCTATACTCTTGTTTGATATTAATTAATCGCCCAGATTTCAACAGAGTGAATATATTATCATATGGGGAACGTTTCACCAGCATCTTGCACAGAGCACTTTTCTCCCATTGAGAGAATAACCAAAGCTGTCCAGCTATAAAATAGCCCTTGAAGTAGGGGACATTAAACCCTCTCTGCTCCAAGAGCTTACAAGAACAGCTCAACTTTAACCTCACTCGCTTTCTTCCCCAGAGTAAATCATTAATCATACTCTCAATGAGTTTAAAAAACTTGTCGTCAATCCAAGTTGGAGAATTTCTAAGGATATAGAGAAGTTGGGGTAAAATCACCTTCTTAACCAAAGATATTCTATCTAGATAGGGGTAAATGAAGCAATATCGAAATTTTTGATCTAAACTTTCTAATCAGCGGAATCAGGTTGAGTTGAATAAAATCATCGATCGTGGGGGATATCGTCATGCCCAGATATTCAAGTGAGTCAACAGCTTTTAACATCCCCAGAATCCCTTCACTAGTATATTCAAATCTATCTAGTAATATAAGGGTAGTTTTTGACCAATTAATATCTAGTCCAGAGATTTCCCCAAAGGAGTTAACTATACGAATAATTCCTGAAAGAGTTATATTAGTATGATTTATAAGGAATAGCAGAAGTAGAAAGTTAAAAAAAACAGAGTGTTACCAACAAAATTCACACCAGAGGTAAATTCCGTGAGTAACAGCCGGGCGCCAGTAGTTGAGTACAAATAAGATTATGGTGGGTGAGCGGCTGCCAAGGTTGGTTAGGAATACATCCAATGAGGTATGTATTGGTAGATACAGGTGCAAAAATACAAAAGGGGGTCTAACCACCGCAAGGGGTGCCAGTCACCAAAGGTCAATCAGATAAGACGGGTGAAGAGAAACGAAACCAATGGATATGAAAGAAACAGGTAAAAGCGGTCGCTATACCTATGAATTAATATAACTCGTATAAAGATGGACAACGGTGAGACAGTATAAAAAGACGGATATTAAGAAATATGAGAAACCATGTACCTACACAGTGACAAGACCAATACTCAATTGATATTATAAATTGAGAAACCGTTGTTTACTCACTTCACGAGTGGAGACCGTCTAGGGGATAAGCTCAAGGCACCCGAAGACTGGTCTCCCCTGCCAGTGTCGCACGTAGAATCTCAGGAAATTGCCGCGGTACTCTGGAGAGAAACTTCTTGAAATATCCTTTATTGACAATAGTAGCCAGGCTCAACTAGTTTCGGGGGTGAACACAAAAAAAAAACCTTCCTCAGGAGCAACATACATGGACAGATACATTGGTACAGGTATATATATATACACACACATATTTTTGGAGAAGCAGATGGTGGGGAGGGTCAAACAAATGACCTCACTTCCCGTGTTAGAGAAGCACATGGTGCTGATACAACACCTACAGACACTCTTTGGCATTGCAATTCTTAAATTGTAACTAGAGATGAGAAAATTTAAAAAGAAAATTGATTCAGTCGGTTCGCCAAATTATCCAAAAAGATTCGATTCAATCGAAATTTATTTTTGATGAATCACGTTAAAAAACAGCTATTTCCTGGCTGCAGAGTGCCTGTATAGTGGTGTAGAACACTGTGCCTTACAGAAACATGCATAGGGAGTCTGCTGTGGTAATGAACCAATACTGTGAGTATGATACAAAGATGACAGGCGTCACTCTTAGAATCACCTCACACTTCACTTATTTGGGCAGTTATGGGGCCAAAACTGACCAAATAACCCAGGTGTGAACCCAGCATTACAGGTCAATATTAGAGCCAGGTATAAAGAACTGTGCAGCTGCCCAAGATTCTACTATAGCATGAAAAAACGGACTCCTTTTACACCGTCATCAGTCGAATACACAGATTTCTACAGAAACTGTTCTGTTAAACACTGATAAAAGTCAGAGTGGAGAGGGTGTCAGCAGTAAGTTTGTGTTGAGGTCACTGATTATTTTGCCCTTCCTCTGATCTGTCAGAACAATAACCCCCAAAAAACAGATCCTGTCAGTTGAGCATCTAGGGCACTTGGTCAGCATTTGGTCAGTAATCCATCAGTATTGCTAAAGCAAAAAAAAAAAAAAAAACAGGAGTGGATCCAAAACAGAGATGACACATGAATGGAGTATTTACATGTCTTCTGTGTTTTGTACCCACTCCTCATTTTGGCTACCAAATCATAAGCCAATTCTGATGCAAAATAGGGACCATGTCATACAGGCCTACAGCTGCTACATAGACAGGATCAGTTGTGTGTCTCATTTTTCTGTCCTTATGACAGATCAGAAGAGTGGCTCAGTGACAGAGTGGTGAGTTGGCAGCAGCATGATGAGAAAACAGAGTGGTGAGTTGGCAGCAGCATATGGAGAACACAGAGTGGTGAGTTAGCAGCAGCATAAGGAGACCACAGATTGGCCCAGTGACAGAGTGGTGAGGTGGCAGCAGCCTGGGGAGTCCACAGAGTTGTGAGGTGGCAGCAGGACGAAGAGTCCAGATAGAGGCCCAGTCAGAGAGTGGGAAGGTGAGGGGCAAAAGCCTAGGTAGTACCAGCACAAAATGGTGAGTGGCAGTAGGAGCACCTGACAGCCGGTGTGTGGCATTAGGCGGATGGCAGTATCAGAATAGTGGCTAAAGCAGGTGGCCAGAAGAAACAGTCTCTTTTGAGAAAGATTGAATGTGGCACCACAAATGATCTAGTCTGGTGCATCAGACACTGGTGTGTGGAAATCATGGCTAATCCACACCTGATTCATCTTCACAAAGTTCAGTTTCTCCACATTTTGGGTGGAAAGGCGAGTTCTCCTTGGGGTAACTATAGCCCCCGCTTTTTTTTACTTATTTCTTTGACCTGCTCACTGAGAAGGCCTCACATGCTCAGTTTGATCCTTTAACTGCATCCTAAGCTGTGATAGGGAGAGTTGATACATGCCCCCATTTCTGCAGCAGAAATGACACTCCCCTTGAACTCTCAGCTTGATATAAATCTAGCAGAGCAATGAATGGGGAGATCTATGGATCCATGTGAGGTACAGGGCTGGTTGTAGTTTTGTTAGAGATTGTCATGTACTATATCTGTCCTATGTCTGATTTTCAATTTTAACATTAATCATGGGATAACCCCTTTAATACACCCCAAAACAGGCTGTATCCCAATGAAGTTTCACAGCTGAATGGCTAATAGACATACTTAGATTTCATTTTAATACATCCTAAAACAGGCTGTATCCCAATGAAATTTCACCTCAGAATGGCTAATAGATGTACTTGATTTTCCTATAAATACACCCCAAAACAGGCTGTATACCAATGACATTTCACTGCAGAACTGCTAATAGAGATACTTAGATTTCCAATAATATACCCCAAAGCAGGCTGTATCCCAATTAAATTTCACCAGGGGGGAATGGATGTACTTATATTTGCAATAAAAACACCCCCAAAACATACTGTATAACAAGGTAATTTCACCGCAGAACAGCTAATAGACGTACTTAGATTTCCTATTAATACACCCTAAAACTGGCTTTTCCTCAATATAATTTCACTGCAGACCGTCTAATAGAGGAACTTAGATTTCCTATTAATACACTTCAAAACAGGCTGTATCCCAATATAATTTCACTGCAGGACGGCCAATAGACTTACTAAGATTTCCTATTAATACACCCCAAAACTGGTTGTATCACACAGTAACTTTACAACAGCGACTTAAAAAGATTAAAATAGACAAATCGCCAGGACCGGATGGGATACACCCCCGTATCCTAAGGGAATTAAGTGATGTCATAGCCAGACCTTTATTTCTGATATTTACGGACTCTATACTGACAGGGAATGTTCCAGAGGATTGACGCATAGCAAATGTGGTGCCAATATTAAAAAAGGGTCCAAAATTTAAATTTAATCAGCTTCTATGAGGAGGTAAGTTCTAGACCTGACAGCGGCGAATCAATGGATGTCATATATCTGGACTTCTCCAAAGCATTTGACACTGTACCTCATAAAAGGTTAGTATATAAAATGAGGATGCTCGGACTGGGAGAAAATGTCTGTATGTGGGTAAGTAACTGGCTGAGTGACAGAAAACAGAGGGTGGTTATTAACGGTAGATACCCAGATTGGGGTCACTGTCACTAGTGGGGTACCTCAGGGGTCAGTATTGGGCCCTATTCTCTTCAATATATTTATTAATGATCTTGTAAAAGGCCTGCACAGTAAAATATCTATTTTTGCAGATGACACTAAACTGTGTAAAGTAATTAACACTGAAGAGGACAGTTTTCTGCTACAGATGGATCAGAATAGATTGGAGGCTTGGGCAGAGAAATTGCAGATGAGGTTTAACACTGACAAATGTAAAGTTATGCACATGGGAAGGAATAATGCAAGTCATCCGTACATATTAAATGGTAAAACACTCGGTAACACCGACATGGAAAAGGATCTAGGAATTTTAATAAACAGCAAATTAAGCTGCAAAAACCAGTGTCAGGCAGCTACTGGCAAGGCCAATAAGATACAGGGTTGCATCAAAAGGGGCATAAATGCCCGTGATGAGAACATAGTCCTACCACTTTACAAATCACTAGTCAGACCACACATGGAGTACTGTGTACAGTTTTGGGCTCCTGTGAACAAGGCAGACATAGCAGAGCTGGAGAGGGTTCAGAGGAGGGCAACTAAAGTAATAACTGGAATGAAGGATCTACAGTACCCTGAAAGGTTATCAAAATTAGGGTTATTCTCTTTAGAAAAAAGACGACTGAGGGGAGATCTAATAACTATGTATAAATATATCAGGGGTCAGTACAGAGATCTGTCCCATCATGTATTTATCCCCAGGACTATGACTGTGACGAGGTGACATCCTCTGCGTCTGGAGGAAAGAAGGTTTGTACACAAACATAGAAGAGGATTCTTCACTGTAAGAGCAGTGAAACTATGGAACTATCTGCCTGAGGAGGTGGTGATGGTGAGTACAATAAAGGAATTCAAGAGGGGCCTGGATGTATTTCTGGAGTGTAATAATATTACAGGTTATAGCTACTACAGAGAGGTCGTTGATCCAGGGAGTTATTCTGATTGTCTGATTGGAGTTGGGAAGGATTTTTTTTCCCCTTAAGTGGGAAAAATTGGCTTCTGCCTCACAGGGTTTTTAGCCTTCCTCTGGATCAGCTTGTAGGAAACAGGCCGAACTGGATGGACAAATGTCTTTTTTTCGGTCTTATATACTGTATATGTTACTATGTAGCACTTTCACCCCAATAACAAGCAAGGTTTGCAGGAATTACTGAATGTATCATATATTGCAAACTACATAAAAGCAGTAGTATTAGAGCAATGTGGATCCCCAATTAGTGCAGAAAGGTGTAATAGTAATCGCTCCTATTACCCAGACTTTACACTCTCCAATTGGTCCCTGCTCTCTCCCTATAGTGTGGATAATGCCTCCCTATCCTGTCCCTACACTATGAAAGATCTATCCCTGAACTGCTCAATCGGATTTTTTTTCAGAATAAAGTCTTTCCTAAACAATTTCCCTAGCACCTGTCACGTCTCTCTCTGCACTAAGTTCACTGGAAAATGGCAGAATCCAATGTGTCTGAGGTTACTTATATGTCTGTGACATCACAGGGGCTGGCTGGCTGGCTGCTGATTGGCTGCATGCATGGCATTGTGGGTGATCCCTCATTCCCAGAGTTTCTTGTTCCATGTTCTAACATGTGCAGCAGCCCTTTTAGGAAAAAATACCACAAAGCGCGAGGAAATTAGACTTCAGTACGACTCATATTTTTCTGGAAATTTGTATCGAATTCCACTTTGTCAACTTCGATTCACTCATCTTTAATTGTAACTTGGTGTACAAAGATGAACTAGATAAGGCCTCTGTCTCCAGCCTGTACAGTTTGTGGAAAGCCCATAAGTCAAACATCATTGGCATATTTATCAAGCTAGGCCATCAGGCAAAGAAAGCTAGAGAACAGAAACTGCAGTCTATCTTTTCCCAGTTAACTTCTTTAGAGTCACTTAATAAAACCTATTTTTCCCCAAAACTGTTAGCTCAGATCCACTCTCTTAGAGAGCAGCTCAGAGTGCCTCCTATTTAGGTATGAAAAACATTTGCGCTCTGTGAGGGCACATTACTACTATCAGGACAATAAGGATGGGAAGCTTTAGCCCGACCTTATTTATTACACTCAGAAAACGGGAATAAGATCTATGATCCCAAAGTGATTGCAAACCAATTTGTGGAGTACTACTCCTCGTTGTATAATCTCAAGGGCTCTGCTTAGACTTATGTAGAACTCTTCTCAGAAATCAAGTTGCATCTTCCAGCTCTCACTTCCCAGCAACAAGACCAATAATCTCTCCCCCTCAAGCAAACGGAGATAACTAAAATCATCTTATCATTACCTCTGTATAAATCCCCTGGCCCTGACTGCCTGTCTATCTATTATAAGACCTTACATAAATTACTTCTCCCTTATATGTTGTCAGTTTTCACTCAGGCTTTCCGGGATGGTTCCTTTCCAGAGGAGAGTCTGGCAGCCACTATTATGACTTTGCCGAAGCCAGGTAAATCTCCAAACAGACCTCAAAATTTTAGACCTATCTCCTTAACACAAATCTAAAGATTTATACCAAAGTCCTCGCAACTAGATTGTCAACTATACTTCCCTCCTTGATAAGGATAGACCAAGTAGATTTTGATAAGGGTAGACAGCTCACAGACAATACCAGGGTGGGTTTGAATATAGTGGATTATATTAACTGCAGTGGAAGCCTGGCTTTGATGGTTACACTTCATGTCGAGAAGGTGTTTGACCACCTAAATTGGTCATTTGCCTTCTTGGTACTGGATAGAGATAAGCGAATCGAAGTTGACAAAGTGGAATTAGATCCAAATTGCAGGAAAACTTCAATTCTCACTGAATCCGAATTACCTGATGCTTCGTGGTAACGAATAACACTTTTTCCTGAAATGGCTGCTGCACGTGTTAGGACACGGAGCAAGAAACTCTGTGAACGAGGGATCACCCACAATGCCATGCATGCAGCCAATCAGCAGCCAGCCAGCCCTGTGATGTCACAGCCCTATAAATAGCCTCAGCCATCTTGGATTCAGACATTTTCCAGTGTACTTAGTGCAGGAAGAGACATCAGCAGGTGCTAGGGACTGTGGTAGAAAAGACTTTAAAACTTTTGTTTTGCTGTATAGAAGTTCAGGGAAAGGATAGGGAGAAATCATTCCACAGTATTGAAGCAGAACAGGGTTCAGTAGGGGTGTTTTCAGCCTGGGTAATAGGAACAATCCTATTACACCTTGCTGCACTGACTGCATATCAAATTGCCATTATACAGCTCTGTAATTCCAGCAAACCGTTCTTGTTATTGGGGTGCAAGTGCTGTTTGATACAGCCATTAACTGGGTTTATTATAAGGAAATATTTCTACGTCTTATTTGCACTTGCGCGGTGCAGTTATATGTTTTAAAGTATTTTTTGGCTTGTATTATTGGGGAAAAAGGGCTTATTAGCTTATTAGGTGAAGTGAGGAAAATTACAGCCCTGTTTGGCGTGTATTAGTGGCAAAAAGATATATATTATTTTATATTATTTCCCATTCAGTGGTGTAGTTATATGTTGTAAAGCCCTTTTTGGCGTGTATTAGTAGCACAAAAAAAAGTATTTGCCATTGTATGGTGAAGTGAGAAAATTACTGCCCTTTTGGCGTGTATTAGTGGCAAAAAAAATATACATTTGCCGTTTAGCGGTGCAGTTATGTTTTTATTTATTTATTTATTTATTTATTTTTCCTTCTTTCAGAACAGTGTGCAACAGATTAACATCTCATTTGTACAGAAGTTTTCTTTCTTATTTATTATATGATACTCCGGGTTTATATCCATCTCATCTTAGTAGTTTCAAGTAATAATATACAAAACCATATCTTAGAACTGTGTCATAGTTATGGACATATTAAGAGAATACAACCAATATAGCATTGGATCGCAAAACCTCCATTCCAGTCCTCTAACTAGAGAAACAGCTCTATAGAGATTCACAGAGATGTGTCTAAAGAGGCCCACAATAAAACGCAGGGTTATAACTGACTTAAGGCAATATAGTCGAAACATAAAATCCAAATGTTCAAGGGTATGCAAGCATGTAAGATTCACTCTTAAAGATAGGAGGGCCTAGGAAAATCGAAAGAAAAAACTAAAGGGAAGAGCAGGAGGAATGTGCAGGGTGGTCACTCAGAAGAGTGGAGTAGTGTAGTCTCTCATTTATTCTGTTCCCAGGTTCTGTAATATTTGGCTGTGGCTTTATGTGTAGAGACGCTCAGGTCCTCTAACCTGGCCACTTGGCCTAATTTCTGAAGCCAGTGAGAGAGGTAGTTCTTGAATAATTCACTCGTCCCAAGTTACATCAGACACCCCCAGCCAAGAGTCGGTGGGTTCGTCAGACACAACCCTTAGTTGTGTTGTGGAAATTTTATTAGGATGTGTTTTTAATATGTCATGTATTGTCATTATGTCTCTCGGTGTGTAAACCATTGGAGTGGATATCTTACTGTGGATGTAGAGAACAATCAGCTGCAAGTCGCAGGGGTCTCCACTGGCAAACAGTCTATGTGCTATGCACTGGGCTGTGGGCCAGGGGGAGACGGATGCGCTGCAGAGCAGTGTTTTCTTGGGAAATGTATGTGCGCCAGCTAGGGCCCCCGCCCAAAGAGCGGATTTAATGGATTGGCGTGGATGCATTTATTAAGAGAACAATATACGGAAAGGAATGTGCATTTGTTATTTCCAGTGCACCTGATCAACCGCTGGAGATGGTGACGCTGTTCCTTTAAGTAGGCCCACATAAGAATCCTGGTGAGCCTTGTTGAGCATTGACCACTGATCGGTGATGAACAAGATTCCCCCTTGTGGTGATTGAGAGAAATGTTGTGTGTCATCACTTCCTGTATGTTTGTACTGTACAGGAAGGGAGTGGTCAGGTGTTGGGCCTGCCCCTTCCTATTGTTATCCCTTTTGTATATGTAAATAAAGAAGCAGTCTGGGCGAGGGGCAGTCTCCCCAGGGCTCTCAACCATGAAGCATCTTATCTGGTAACTGGAATAGTGGGGCCTTTCCTTACACAAAAAGAGCTTTATACACGTGCTTGTAAGCACGGGGTAAGGAAATTTCTATAACAGTTGGCATGGCCCAGTAGCAGGCCTTGTGCCCTCACCTGTCCTCAACCTGCCTCTATCATTTTCTGTTCCCACAGCCAGGGAAGTATTATATGCTGTGGGCTCAGCTCCACTATATAGCGAGGATGATCTACTAGAGGACAGTCAGCAGCTACTGGCCAGCCAAGATGTGGAGGAGACATCCGCTGCTTCCTCCGGTAGGCAGGCAAGTAGTAATGAGGAGAGTGGCATGGGAGCTGGTGTTGCGAGCGGTCAGGCTCCTGATCCATAGACCATTGAGGAGGACATCAGTGACTTGCAGATAGTACTTGATGATGATGATGTAACTGATAGCGCTTGGGAGCTGGAGGAATTAGGGGCTTCATCATCATCGGGAGAAGAGGGTGGCATCGGTGGAGCCAGCAAGTCACTAGCGTGGCTGGGAGTCAGCAGGGTGGCAGCAGTGGGAGGTCGGGAGCCAAACATGCCCGGGGTAGACCACCCACTTCGCAAGAGCCTACCTTCCCGGAAAGTAGTGGTGCAGGGGTTCACGTAAGCAGCGGCGGTACAGCCAAAGAGAGCTGTCTGTCCTTCCCATCATCTGCTGGACCTGATGCTCCTGGAGCTGTAACTACGGTCAGGGACAATACATGTCCAGTCAGTGTGGAGTGTTGGGGGTAAAATCACCTATTCTGTGGTGTGGCAGTTTTGTTGTTAAGCCGCAGGAGGAGGTGAACATGGCCATTTGTAAAATCTGTGGGCAGAAGGTAAAGCGTGGCCAGGGTGCCAATGTTGGCACCATGGCCCTGCGTCAACATATTCAGCGTCACCATAAATTGGCCTGGGAGAACCGTGGCTCCGATGTGGTGGTCCAGCCTGCTGCAGCAACCGCTGCGTCACACAGTGGCACGCTCCCGATTACAGGCAGTCAAGGCTTCAACACCTCAGCCGAAGGGAGCTGTCTGTCCTTCCCATCATCTGCTGGACCTGATGCTCATGGAGCTTTAACTACGGACAGGGACAATACATGTCCTTTACGACCCACTGGGTGAATGCGGTTTCTGCACAGCAACACCAGCAACTTGGCCAGGTGAATCTGCTTCCACCTTCACGTTCTCACGCCGTTGGTCCTGCAACAATGTACGCCTCTGCCTCCTCATCCTCCACCGTGTCCTCAGCCTCCACTGCAGGGACAATTCACAGTGCCTCTCCAGAATACCACATGTGCAGGGCATGGCGGTGTCATGCTGTTTTGCACCTCGTTCGCCTGGGCGAACGCAGTTACACAGGGGAGGAACTGCTCAGTGTCCTTCATCAAGAAATCGAATCCTGGTTTTCCCTGCGACAACTTAAAATTGGAACTATGGTTACCGACAGCGGGACAAACATGGTGTTCGCGCTGTGTCAAGGAGGGCTGAGCCAAGCGCCTTGCATGGCACACGTGTTCAATCTGGTTGTCAAGTGGTTCCTGAAGTCTTCCACCCATCTGCAAGACATCCTAAAAATGGCCAAGAAACTTTGCATGCACTTCAGCCACTCGTACACCACAAAGCACAACCTCCATGAGCTGCAGCGGCAGAATGGCATCCTCCAACATAGGCTGATATGCGACGATTTCTCCTGTTGGAGTTCCACCCTCCATATGGTGGACCGACTATACCAGGGATGTCAAACTCGTGGCCCTCCAGCTGTTGCAAAACTACAACTCCCATCATGCCTGGACATCCTACAGCTATCAAGGCATGCTGGAAGTTGTAGTTTTGCAACAGCTGGAGGGCCATGAGTTTGACATCTGTGGACTATACGAACAGAGAAAGGCCAAAACGATTTCTTGATGTTCCAAGCGGACAGGAGTACTCCCCTGTGTAACTTTGATGTCAGCCAGTGGCAGCTCATGCCGTTTGCTCAGGCCCTTTGAGGAGGCCTTGTTATTTGTCAGTCGCCAGGACTGCAGGGTGAACAACGTCATTCCACTGCTTCATGTCCTTGAACAGATGCTGGTAAATCTGGCTGGTCAGGGGACTGGAGACGTGGCACCTAGATATCATGGCCACATGAGCCCTGTGGAGGCTGAACTGGAGGTGGAGGACATTGGAGCACAAGCAATGTGAAGTGCAATGGGTGTTTTTTTTTTTTTTTACACAGGTGACAGGAGAGCAGGAGCAGCCAGAGGAGCTATAGGGCGATGAGAAAGAGAAGGCAGAGGACCCAGACACACCATGGCAGTATGAAGTGGAGATGGAGAGAGGCTGTCCCTCTGAGTCACTTGCACAAATGGCCCAATGAATGCTCACTTGCTTGCGTAGTGATAGCCGAATTGTCAGCATTCGGCAGAGCGATAACTTCTGTCTCTCTACCTTGTTGGACCCTCGCCACTAGTCCAAAATGGGAGCCTATTTTTACACCCGCTGAGAGGGAGGACAAATTGAACTACTATAGATACATCCTATGTATTCAGTTGGCCGCTGCTTTCTGCACCATCGTCCATCCCCTCGGCGCCCATGTTCCTCAGCTATAGCTGCGGTGGTAGTGAAGAAACTACTCACCAGCAGCAGCAGCTAAACCTGGAGCAGGACCTGAACCAGGAGGTGGTGACATACTTGGATAGCACTCTGCTAACCCACATTGAAGATCCACTGGACTACTGGGCAGCCAAACTGGATTTGTGGCCACAATTGGCAGAGTTTGCCCTGGAAAAGCTGTCCTGCTTAGCCAGTAGTGTCGCATCAGAGCGGATGTTTAGTGCGGCAAGGGCCATAGCTACCCCAAGAAGAACTCACCTGTCCACCCAAAATGTGGAGAGACTGCCCTTTGTCAAGATGAATCAGGCGTGGATCAGCCAGGATTTCCACCCACCCATGCCTGATGCATCAGACTAGCTCATTCATGGTGCCACACCAACACTTTGACAAAAGAGACCGGTTTCTTCTGGCTATCTGCCTCAGCTACTATTCTGATGCTGCCAGCAGCCTGATGCCACACTTCTGATGCCAAGTGTTCCTTCTTTCACCCACCCTCTTCAACTGGTACTGGGATTGCCACCCACCTCCCCACTCTGTCGTCGGGCCACTCTGTAGTCTCCTGATGCTGTTGCAACCTCCACACTATGTCACCTTGCCACTCTGTGGTCCCCTGATGCTGCTGCCACCTCCATACTATGTCACCTTGGCACTATGTGGTCTCCTGATGCTGCTGCCACCTCCACACTATGTCAACTTGCCACTCTGTGGTCTCCTGATGCTGCTGCTACCTCAACACTATGTCACCTTTCCAAACTGTCATCTCCAGATGCTGCTGCCGCCACCTCCACACTCTGTCATTGTGCCACTCTGTGGCCTCCTGATGCTGCTGCTGCCGCCACCTCCACACTCTGTCATTGTGCCACTCTGTGGCCTCCTAATGCAGGCGCCACCTCCACACTGTCATTTTGCAACCCTGTGGCCTCCTCCGGATGCTTCTGCTGCCACCCCCACACTCTGTCATTATGCCACTCTGTGGCCTCCTGATGCTGCAGCTGCCACCTCCACACTATGTCTCCTTGCGACTCTGTGGTCTCCTGATTCTAGTGCCACCTCCACACTATGTCACCTTGCCACTCTGTGGTGTCCTGATGCTGCTGCCACCTCCACACTATGTCACTTTTCCACTCTGTGGCCTCCTGATGCTGGTGCCACCTCCACACTGTCATTGTTCCACTCTGTGGCCTCCTCCTGATGCTTCTGCTGCCGCCACCTCCATGCTATGTCACCTTGCCACTCTGTGGTGTCCTGATGCTGCTGCCACCTCCACACTATGTCACCTTTCCACTCTGTGGCCTCCTGATGCTGCTGCTGCCACCTCCACACTGTCATTGTGCCAGTCTGTGGCCTCCTGATGCTGCTGCTACCAGTTCCACACTTTCATTTTGCCACTTTATGGCTTCCTCCTGATGCTGCTGCCTCCAGACTCTGTAATTGGGCCACTCTGTGGTCTCCTCATGCTGCCTTCACCTCACCACTATGTAATATGGCTACTCTGTGGACTTCTCATGCTGTTCCCATTCTCCCCACTTCATGACTGGGCCACTATTTTGACTTTTGGCCTGGCTGACATCATCATGTATTTGACCCTTCTTCTGATCTGTCAGAAGCAAAGAAAAATGAGACACACAACAGATCCTGTCTATGTAACAGCTTTAGGGCCTGCATGACACTGTCCCTATTTTGCATCAGAATTGACTTATGATTTGGTAGCCAAAAGCAGGAGTGGGTACAAAACACAGAAGAAATGCAAATATTCCATTCACGTGTCATCTCTGTTTTGGATCCACTCCAGTTTTTTTTTTTTGGCTTTAGCAATACTGATGGATTACTGACCAAATTCTGACCGAGTGTTTTTTGGGGGTTAGTGTTCTGACGGATCAGAGGAAGGGCAAAATAATCAGTGACATCAACACAAACTTACTGCAGACACCCTCTCGACTCTGTTGAGGGGCTCTACTTGTATAAGCATTTAATAGAACAGGTTCTGTAGACATTTATGTGGAATCAGCTGCCGACGGTGTATAAGGAGTGCGCTTCTTCTTGACGCTAACATTGACCTGTAAGCCTGAGTTCACACTTGAGTTATTTGGTCAGTTTTGGCCCCGTAACCGCCCAAATAAGTGAAGTGTGCAGTGATTCTAAGAGCTACGCCTGTCATCTGCATGTCATACTGACTCACAATATTGTTTCACTACCACAGCAGACTCCCTATGCATGTTACTGCAAGGCACAATGTTCTACACCACTATAAAGTCTCTCTGCAGCCAGAAAATAGCCATTTTTAACATGATTTGCCACGAATAAATTCAGATCAAACCAATTTTTTTTTTAAAAATCGGACAAATTGAATTTTCGAGAAATTCAGTCATCTCTAGTACTGGAGACCATGGGAATCAGAGATATATTCATAATGGCTATAAAAGCTCAGCGAATGTGTTTGTTAATGGTGCAGTGTTGACAGCATTTCCTATAACAAATAGTACCTACCAGGGGTGCCCTCTGTCTCCCCTAATTTTCATTCTGGCAATTGAACCCCTGGCTCAGGCCATAATACTTCACTCAGACATCTCAGGAATTTCCATTGGAGGTAAACAGCACCATATCCCCCTATACACAGATGGTGTGCTCCTGACCCAGTCCTCCCCACAGACAGCATTATCTACAGCCCTAACTCTTATTAACAAACGTGGTCACCTTATTATAAAGTAAATGAGAGTAAATCTCAAATTATCCTGTTGAACATTCCGGCCCAAATCGTCCAAGCCTTGAAACTGAAATTTCCCCTAGACTGGTGGCAAAATACTGTACAGTATTTAGGTATTGCCATCTCTTCCTCAATTGAGATTTGAAATTGAGTCTACAAGGATCACGGATTGTTACATCTTTATTTCGGAAAAACACTGCCACAAACAGTCTGCTACATTTTGGGAGTTTCCATCCATTCCATGTGAGAAAGGGCGTACCTACGGGACAATTTCTGCGACTTCGCCGTAATTGTACAAATATGGATGACTTCCGGACAGCCTCACAGGATCTCACTTGTCGTTTACGTGGAAGGGGTTATCCAAAAAAGATTGTTTCACAAGCCTATCAAAGGGCGAAGGATTCGGACCGAAAAGAACTACTGAAACCCCAGTTGAGACCTAACCACCAGAAGAAAGTACGTTTGATTACTTGCTATAATAACCAGTGGCCCGATTTGTACAAAATATTAAAAACACATTGGTTCCTTCTACAGATGGATGAGAGATTGGCACCGTACATTGATGTGGAACCAAAAATAATCGCACGCAGAGCACCTAATTTAAAGGATAAATTGGTTCGTAGCCACTTTCAAAGACAGACAAAATCTGTACGCACGGGGGTAGGGGGCCTCTAAAGGGAACCTACTCTTGTGGCCAGTGCAATATATGCCAACTTATGAGTAATACTGATAATTTTGAATGTTCACAGGATAGAAGGATCCGTCTCAAACATTATGTCAACTGTCGTACTAAAAATGTTGTTTATGCATTGATTTGCCCATGTTTGAAACTATATGTTGGACAGACGTCCCAGGAATTAAGGAAGAGGATCCAGCAACACATCTCGAACATACGATTAGCAGCACGGGATAAAGAAAAGGTGAGAAACCCCTCACTAGTGTTGCTGCTCACTTCCTAGATTTTCATGGGGGTCGTTACCATGGCCTTCAGGTTATTGGCCTGGAGCATGTTAAATCAGACATTAGGGGACAAAAGTATCAAATAGATTGCTTCAACTCTGAAGCTAGGTGGATTTTTAATTTGGATACTATGACACCGATTGGACTTAATGAAGAACTTACTTTCACAGGATTTTACACGTAATTTAGCACGGATACTCACTGTTTTTGTTCTTTCAGAGTTCGATGTGCACCGTTTGTTTCGATTTCATCACTACACATTGTCCGATGACATCTCACTTGAAGATTGGGGATTCACAACACAGATGAAGATTTTATTTAATTAATTATTCAATTTATGAGATTATTGTCACATTATGTTGTTTTTTTTTTTTTTTTTTTTCTCTTGATCCAATGGTGCAACCATCCTTCATTATAAAAATTAATAATGAATTACTGGGTATATGGTATATGATATATCAAGTATGAATTTGTCCTATTATGAACTGTAGACTGATATGAATTTGCAAGGTATAGTAAATTATTAAGTAGATATAGAAAGTAATAAAAGTATAAAAGATAGAAAAATATTATAAATTTTAAATATAATAATATATTTATGTTTTTTTTTTTTTTTTAATAAAATATTAAAAATATTATGAAGTGCAAATAATATAAACACAAACAATATAAAAGAATTATAATACAAATAAAAAATAAAAATAAAAATAAAAATAAAAAATAAAAAATATAAAATTAATAAAATATATAAAAATAAATAAATTAATAAAGAATATAATAATAATGACTATATATAAAAGATAATAAAAAATAATGTATATGAAATAATATAAATAAACACATTAACAAGTTGAAAAAGTTAATTTTGATATCATATATGAATATTTATTTAATTGATAATTGTATTGTATAATGAATGAACATTCATGGTCTAGGGTTCATGATATGGCTATATATATATATTTTTTGAATGATGTTTGCACAATTTGGATCAAGAGTTAATTATTTATTATTTACTTTTTATTTATTTTTTGGTTTGGGATTATAATTAATGATCACGTGTTATCCAATTATAACATCATGTTATTTCTGACATGTTTTATGCATTTTTCACGTTTGTATCACGATTCTGTTGGTATCTTATTGTTTTCCAATGATTATGTTTAAAGTCCAAGCATCGGGAGCTCATCACGGCATTGCGGTTAATGATGGGGCGGTCGGCGCTCTTGAACAATGGTTTTCGCAGCCGTGTTTGACTCTTCCGGTGCTTGGAACGCATAAGTTCTGTTCGACTTCCGGGTCTCTGACACGCATATCCGGGTGGTTGGAACGCAAACGCTCTTTCCGCCGGCAATGTTATTGACGCCTGCGCAGCAGATCGAATGAGACGCCGGGCCTCATGTAGACCACATGTTTGACCTATGGTATGTAAAACCGTAACTTTTTACAGGCAGCCCCCGATCTTTTAAGTATTTAATTAATTATACATGTATCAGGTGTTCACTAAGTATTTGACAATTATGTAACATTTATAAGGAACACTGTTGACTCAATTCACCAGAACTTCTGAGGAAGCCAGGAATGGCGATACGAGTCAGGTTTTTCCCTTAGGGGCTCTACCCTAACTACACTCTGCTATGTGAGGCTATAATGATTGTGTTATTGATGTTTTTGATTCCCATTATTTGAGGAGGTTTATCTTTGTTATATGTCATTTATGCTATACTTATGCTTCCTGGTTAGTTGTGTAGTCTTTTATTCTTATTGTTCCTAATGGGACCAATATGGTGGATCCATTTTTAATATTTGTCTATGATGGTTTTTGTCATCTTTTCTGTGTTTCAATAAATTGATCTAACTTTATGGGATGTGCGGTTGCTTTATATGGTGCTCTAAGGTTGTTTTTTCTTGATCATTTATTTACACCTTAACCAGCACTCCCGCATACATATTAGGTGTGCCCCCTATTTATTAATTCATTTATCTCTTCCTCAATTGCACAACCATATCAACTTAACTATCTTCCTTTACTGGTGGTTATTAATAAGGCACATCTATCTATAACAAATATGAAATCTCCTGGGAAGACCGCAACTTCCCAGGAGCAAATGTTGATGTAGCCTAAGCTTTTATTTGTCTTCTGAACTTTCCTGATTAGAATTAGCAGAGTCAGTAGTTTTCATTAAAGCACAACGCTTACTTAACACTTTTGATTGGGCTAGACGCAAGCCTTGCATTGCTTTATCCATTCTATCACATGCTAGAAAATGGGGCGGTTTAGGCCTCCCTAATTTGGAAGAGTACTTCTTAGTGACTCAAATTCATTCCCTTCGGAGATAGTGGTTGGGGGACACCTCCATATCCTGGATTCACAGGTATGGCACCCTCCAACCATCTCCAGACTCTCCTTATCAACTGCCTAAGTGCTTTTTCATTTAAGCTACCACCATTGCCTAGCATGCTTGATGTATCCCTGCATCATTAGCAAGCATTTCATACCAAATGTGAACACAGTTCTTGTTCCATACTAAATGTGACCACTTTGCAGCTCTTGGAAATGCACCTTCCTGAAACAGACCTCTCCTTGTGATGCCTTCAAGTTCTTCAGTTTGCTGCCCAGTTATTCAGGAATGCTCAGCTTAAATCCTTCACCGAATTGCAACAGGAGTTTGGTCTTCGCCGAGGTGAATTCTTTAAATTCCTCCAGTTACGACATTTAATACATTACCAAACTCCTTATCAAGTAATTGCCAATAGAGAGTTACTAGAGCTATGAGTTTCTCCTACCATGCCTAGAACTAAATCGCATATCAAGCCGTCATATGTAACCTTAGGTTCTAAACAAACCTTCAAAAAATCCACACTTTTTCTAGTGTGGGACAAAGAGTTGAAGGTGAATACTCCTGCATTAAATTAAATATATGTCAGAATTATTGGGTATAAATAAACTCCATAAGTATAAGGCCTATATAAGATGTATGGACATGAGCCTAAAGGACAACCATTTTGTCTTATTTTAAAAGTGCAGAGTGAGTCAGGATTTTAACTTTGAATTACTAACCTAAGATTTACAATATGTACCAAAGTGTTTACCCAAGCCTGTTGTTGTGAGAAGGAGATGTTCCAAGGTCTAATGAAAAGTAATTGCCTAGACAAGACAATGTATTAGAAATGTGCAGAGTTTTGATGATTTTTAGTGAATAGAAAGACTCTAATCTTTGGGGTTTATATATAATCAATGTATGAGTAGATAGATTTTATATCATCAATTTAAATACGTGTGCTGTATATATAAGAGTATGGTCCTTATAGATATATTCAGTTTTAAGGTTAGAAATGAGGTACAAATTCCTCTGTCATTTTTTTTATAATCTCTTTCAGTGTAAAACACAAGTTAATGATCGCTTTCCTGAAGGTTTCTTGAATGGAGAAATGTGGACACAGGTGATCATAAACAAACCCTGTCTTTTCCCCAGATCAATGACTTGAGTATGGTCATGTGTATCTTGATTTAATTAGGTCTGGTCAAAAGATTTAAGGATAAACGAGGTGTTTGATTAAATACAAAAGTCATTGTCTATTCAAGATCTCCTCAAGGTTTTGTCTGAAACCTTAGTTAAAGTTTATTGTTAGTAAATGAATAAGGGTCCTTTCACACTTGCGTTCTGAGGATCCGGCAGGCACTTCCACCCCGCCGGATCCGTCAGAACGCAATTTGCCTAAAGCATTAGAAGACTGATCAGGATCCTGATCAGTCTTCGAAATGCTTTCAGGTTACTATGGCAGCCAGGACGCTAGTAAAGTCCTGGTTGCCATAGTAGTAGTGGGGAGCGGTATACTTACAGTCCGTGCGGCTCCCGGGGCGCTCCAGAACGACGTCAGAGCGCCCCATGCGCATGGATCATGTGATCCATGCGATCACGTGATCCATGCGTGTAGGGCGCCCTGACGTCACTCTGGAGCGCCCCGGGAGCCGCACGGATGGTAAGTATACTGCTCCCTCGCTCCCCACTACATTTTACCATGGCAACCAGGACTTTAGCGTCCTGGCTGCCATGGTAACCATTGAGAAAAAGCTAAACGTCGGATCTGGCGATGCGCCGAAACGACGTTTAGCTTAAGGCTGGATCCGGATTAATGCCTTTCAATGAGCATTAATTCCAGATCCGGCCTTGCGGCAAGTGTTCCGGATTTTTGGACGGAACAAAAAGCGCAGCATGCTGCGGTATTTGCTGCGTCCAAAAAACGTTCCTGTCCTGAACTGAAGACATCCTGATGCATCCAGAATGGATTTCTCTCCATTCAGAATGCATGGGGATGATCCTGATCAGGATTTTTCCGGCATAGAGCACCGAGGACAGAACTCTATGCCGGAAAACAAAAACGCCAGTGTGAAAGGACCCTAAGAGAAATAAGTGAGTGCCTTGACTTTTGTATGGAGTACTAGTGCCATCTAGTGTTAGGGTAACATAAAGATCTAGGGTGTATTTTCCTTAGAGGGAGGTTCTATTAATTATAAAGTGAGGTCACTAGTTAATGATAAAACTTGGCCAAGCCCTTTCTAAGATAGGATAAAAAGATGGTATGGGTGGAAAAAGAAAAAAGGAAGAAAAAATATTGGGGGGTCTGGAGCTCTCTCTCTGACCAACTTCAAAAGACCATCTTCAGAAAGACCATCCTCAAGGGACGATCATCAAAGGAAAAGACCAGATCCAGCCTTGACCACCTTTTCAGTCATTGGAGGCAGCCATCTTAGGACCATTGAAACTGATTTCTGCTAGCTGACATTTTGGTATAGTATAACCTTACCTATATTTTATAGGATAATTAATCAATATAATACATATCTATATATATATATATATATATATATTCAATTAACCATACCTGGTGTATAGTATCTGTTTTGGAGTAAGATTGGGGGTGTACCTGCAGCATCATCCTGAAAATTAATCCAATACAGGGAGATTGAAAATATACTGGTGAAAACACGGTATTATCTCCAAGTAATTGAATTCAATTCTAGACCAGTACGGTTGATTATATATATATAAATATCTGTATAGATAGAAGATAAACCAGATTTGGGTTTAATCGGATATTTGTCGGCTGAGAGAAATCAAGTATTGAATTGATTTTAAATATAATTGAGGAGTATCATTATAAGAAAAAAAAAATTGTATATATATATATATTCTCAATTATTTTGACTTTCTCACTATTTTGCATATCATGGATTGAATTTTAATTATCGCCAATTTTATTATATATTATTTTGCACTATAAATTGTATTAATAAGTTACATATATATTTTGTCTGTAACTGGGTTTTGTCTTCAATTCAACGCAGATCACGAGCTTGTTTTAGCTTGATATTTATGATAATAAATTAGAATCTCCTTCATTACAGATTTTAATTTATTCACATAAATAATATAGACTGTTAATCGGAGATAGCATAAATATTCCGACATATCAGCTTTTTGATTTATTTCCACCACTTTCCACTGCACATCATTGTATGAAGCTGCTACCAAAACCTGTCTACGGTGGTACTTTACACCGGACAGATTAAGTCATATATATCTTGGTGTTTGCCATCTGTGTTGGCATCAATGCAGGTATAGGTGCACTGTATTACATATTCTATGATCTTGCCCTCAATTAAATTTCCTATAGACAGAGATTTTTGATGTCGTTTCCAGATATAGTGGCGTAGCTATTGAAAAATCCCCCTATTGGGCCCTTTTCTTTATGGGAATGGACATTATTCCTGCACAATTTCAGATCCCTATAGCGCATCTTTTTTGGCAACTAAATTGGCAATTACTAGATGCTGGAAGTCCACCTATATTCCCACGTCTGCAGAAATCATATCTTGAGTACATACTACCAGCTTATGTGAAAAAATAATGGCTTTCTCCTCCTGTGGGAGGCATGGATGACTCATATGATCCCAAATACAAAATCCCTGGCAAGATTTTCCACCTGAGACCCTCTGAGACTATTGGTTATTTTGTTATTTGTTTATGTGAATATATGTTCTTTTTGTCTTTCTGTTAGGTGTTTACAGTCTACCTGTACTCGAGAGATGTTTATGTCCTGGTGGGGCTTTTGCTTCAAAATTAATATGATGCACTCTCTGTTGGACTGTTTTATATGTAAAATTTTCCAATAAAAATATTGAAACAAAAAAACTGCTCACAAACCAGGTTGACCCTTTTAGTTGGTCCTTTTGTTTCAGGATGGAACGTTGAAGAAACGTTGATTGCCAAACTTTTGCTAAACTCTCCCCAAAATCTAGAGACAAATGCAAAAGTCACATTTTGTGACCAAGTTGGCAACAAATCTGCTCTGGAGACCAGATGTTTAGTCCCAGCAACTCCCGAATGACCTGCAAGTACCGAGCAATGAGGTTCCTACAAAACTTTAAGACAAAGATTTGGAGGCACAAACAATTTACCAAAAGGAAGGTTACTGGAAGCTAAATCCTGACAACATTGGATTTAAGAGGCAAGATGAGGATTAATAGCAGAAATGACAATACTAGGAGAAAGAATCTTAACAGATTTAGTATCAATAGACTCGCAGGTCCAAAGAATACGTGACAAGGCATCTTCTTTCATATTACCAGATTCAGGACCCATAGGAGACTTAGCATTGTCTACAAGGTCTATTGCACAGTCATAATTACGATGCAGGAACAAAGCTTCTATAGAAAAAAACATCCAGAAAATCCTTAATACATTCAGGTAATGGACCTTTGTCTAATTCCAGACCAAAGCTGGATATAAATGCAATGATAATATCACTGGAGACCCCATTTTACTAATTCCCCAGTACTACAATTAAAGACAGGACTATATATCCTCAACCAGAGTAATCCCAGGATGATGTCAACAGACAAATTTTTCATGACGTATAAAGCACACCTCTCAGAA
The DNA here is from genome assembly GCA_033119425.1 of Bufotes viridis. Classification (NCBI taxonomy): domain Eukaryota; kingdom Metazoa; phylum Chordata; class Amphibia; order Anura; family Bufonidae; genus Bufotes; species Bufotes viridis. Next base: position 237,939,221 of record CM065590.1, read on the forward strand.
TGAACGGAACTGACATTCATTACCACATCTAAATTCTTACACTCTATGATTCCTCTGGCCAAGGGAGTAGTATTCAGCCAAGATACCAGACTCAGTTTTAGTAGCCTAAGTAATTTGAACAAAAAAATTAACAAAGCTATCTGCAGCCCCCAAATCCACAAAAGCTAAGCTAGAAACAGATCACCCTTGAGAAGTGAGATTTACAGGCAATAGAACCCTCTCTATATTTGTGGGAAATACCTGTGCGTCTGAGTGACCTCCTTGATTATCACTCAGACACTTGAAGTTTTCAGCTTCTGGCCTAGTTGGACAGGATCACAGTAGATATGCAGGACTGCTGCAGTAGAAGCAAAGGCCATTCCTGAAGCAGTGTTCCTTCCTTTGCTGCAAAGACATGGTACCCACCTGCATGGGCTCTTAGTACTCCACTGGTGCCTCCACTACATTAGACTGAGAGACAGAAGGGAAAGGAGGAGGATGGACAGAGACAGAACATTCACATTTACATGTTGATATAGTGAAGTAGCAAGAGATATCGCCACGTCTAAGGACCCTGGGGTTGAATGACTAACTAACAGGTCCTTCAGAGTGTTTGAGAGGCCCAGTCTGAACTTTGAACTAAGGGCCGAATCATTCCAGCCAGTCGCAGTACACCAACTGAGAAATTCTAAGCAATAGTCCTCGACAGGCCACCTTCCTTGACGCAAAAAGAGGAGCCCACTTTCAGCATAGGCTGTCCTGTCAGACTGATCAAACAAAAGACTGAACGCAGAGAAAAAACGGCCTACAGAATACAGCTCTTTGGAATTAGGTGGAAGTGCAAATGCCCACTCCTGAGGGTTACCTTGCAACAACAACATGATGGTACTGGCTCTCTGTGCCTCAGTATACGAGGAGTGAGCTCTCCTTCAAAGTTGCAAAACCCTTACAATCACCAGAAAAGCGATCAGGAAGATTAATCTTACATTCTATTGTGATGGAGCTGTAACAATGGGGGGAATGATCTGGAACAGCTCTTGCTGCTGGACCCTCTCGGCTAGATCCTGAACCACTTAAAGCAATACCCTCCATCTGATTGGGCAATGCTTCCATGGCATCCATAAGTGAGTAAATCACCCAGAAAAATATTTTATGGACAGTGATAATGTAACTCCTGTAGGTAGGGACAGATACGGACCATGAGCCCTGACCTGGAACCTAGCCCACTTTTCATTCCTAATTGCAGTTCAAGCCCTAGGTTGCAAGACCGCAACTGGTTAACAGTCCCTATGTTACTAAGGTGCTAAGACAGACAAACACCAAAAGGCAAAAAGAACACACAGGGATAGTATTAAGAAAATGGGTCAGAACCAGGTCGGACATCACAATACAAAAATGATGGACAGAGAGTAGTCAAAATACAAGACGAGATCAAATACCAGACAGGATGCACAGTACAAATCAAGTGAGATAGAGAATGGTCACACTACAAGTCAAGGTCACAAGCACAAAAAATGCAACTGAATCCAAGAACCAAGAACCTAGATAGTGAGCCCAAACAAGACTATCACTGGCACTGGTAAATGGCCAGGAACGGGTTTAAATAAAGCACCAAGTCCTAGGATCAGAACCAGATAGGTCATGAATCAGCGCTCCATTAGTCAGAACAGTAGCCAATAGGAATAGAGCAGCTGAGAAATCATCACAATGCTAGTCTCCTTCAGCACATGCCTGCTGTGGGTAGAAAGAGCATTGAATCCTGTTTCTAAGGGCACTGTCCCCTCACCAGGAGTGTGGCTTAGCAGCGTGTCTCTCCCAAAGCTGGAAATCTCGCAGCTGGAGCCAGGACAGGTCTGTGACCACCAATTTTACCAACCCAAAAAATTATAGAGTCATACAAAAGCGATCAAAAAGTCATACAAAATGGTATCAGTAAAATATACAGATCGCCCCAGAAAAAAACATAAAAAATGTATGTGGATCAGAATATGGTGATGCAAAGAAAAAAAAACACTTTTTGTGTTTTTTTTTTTTTAATTATTAAAACACAAATAAAAACAATAAAAATCTGGTATGGCTGTAATCATACTAACTCACAGAGTCAAGATAACATGTAATTTTTACTGCATAGAGGGAGCCATAAAAAGAAAACCCATAAAACATTGGTGGAATTGTTTTTTTTAATACATCGTATGCAATAGTAAATGGTGCCATCAAAAAGTACAACTTATACCACAAAAGACAAGCTCCAAATATCTATGTGAACAGAAAGGGGTTGGATACAGTCCTAGGTGACCTCAGAGTGTCACACACAACTTTTCAGGGCAATTGGGGCATTTCTATTCAGAATGAATTCAGTCAGATCAGATTAAATCCAACGGCGAATCAGCCAAATCGGACATGAAATTAATTTTGGGAAATTCACCCATCTCTCTATGGCCAGGATTAGAAAGAAATATTAGTGCTCCTCAATACTCAATTTTTCAACCCCCATCAAACACTGCTTCAGTGTTTCATAAACGGTTCATGATTTTTTAAGTTTTTTCATCCCTGGAGATCATTTCTGCAGACCCCCAGCACAGCCTGACCTGAGGAAGAAATCAAACTTACCTGATCTGCACCACTGGGTTCTGGTTTCATCACTCCCCCTTGGGAGCCGCAGATCTCAGATCTCCCCGTCTCAACATCCGATTTAACTGGGGTTACGTGGCTTTTGCAGCCAATGACTGGCCAGAGTGGTGACATATCACCAATGTGTCAAATACAGTTAATTTCATTTTACTTTTAATCCAGTGGGTTTATTAAATCTTAACTGTAACATTATGAAGTATAATAGCTTTTAGCATTATATCCAGTAGACTATATTATTGATTGGACCATTGTTTCTAACTGCAAATAATTTTGTAACTAAAAGATTTAAACTATGTACAGTATACCTGCTAAATGAATGCTGAACAAAGTGACCTCTACGAAGGAGAATTACCTGTCTCCTTCATGAAGACATATTGATATAAAACTAATGATAAGAAAATAGGTAACAAAGTCATGCTCTTGCATCTGAGGGGATAGAGCATCCTTTCCCAGATGAGCTTACATTTTCAGTTTTGCATTAGGATTATTCAACAAAATGTAAAATTATGTCGACTTCTTTGCTCTTTAAATGGGAATAGTAAGAACAATAATGTTAGAAATGATTACATTTTCTTTTAAAAATGGGTCTAATGGGTCTTTCCATCTTTGACATTTATGGCACATTCACAGGGTATGTCATAAATACCCGATACATTTATATGCACCTATATCTTGAACAGGGCTTTGTCTTGATGACTGACCACTATCTATCACATCCAGGCAGAGAATGAATAAAGCAATTTTGAATGGTCTGTCCAGTGTCCAAACAGGATAGCCCCTCTTCATAAGACGAGAGTGCTTGGATGAGGCCTTTGTTCAAGACAGTGCAGCACTACACTCTGCCGTCTTATGAAAAAGGGCAATCCTGTTTGGATAGAGCATTCAAAATGGTGTCAATTAAAAATAGGAAGGCCTTATTATTTAGTGGTGATCATACCAGAGTTAATGCAAGTGTTAATAATTAAAACAAAAAATTTTTAAAAATTGAAACAAACAAAAAAAGAAATACAAATAAATAAAAAAATAAAACCACAAATAAATATATCAAAAACAATGATGCCAATATTAGTAATGATTCTCCGGCGTTGGTTCTCACTTGTAGCCCACAGTTTTTAGATATCAAAAATATGATAGGGGCAGCGAGTGCAGCATAGAGTAGAACCGGATCAGTTATGTCGTTTTAAGATAGGGCACAGGAGGATATACTGGAAATAAAGAACTGCTTGGAATGGATCAATCAGCACACGATCTATAAGTGGGCACCTCCGGTATGCATATTCAGACATAACAAGTGACACAATATATCACTGTTAAGAGCAATCATCTAAAAACACAATGTTCAAGTGGTGATGGTGAATGAAATGCAGACATGATAAAGTGCTAAAGTGCCATGCAAAGTGAAACGTGCATGTGATGGTGAAAAATAAGAATAACTCAAAATATAGTAACATAGTATATAAGACCGAAAAAAGACATTTGTCCATCCAGTTCGGCCTGTCATCCTGCTAGTTGATCCAGAGGAAGAAAAAAAATCCCTGTGAGGCAGAAGCCAATTTTCCCCACTTAAGGGGAAAAAAATTCCTTCACGACTTCAATCAGCCAATTAGAATAACTCCCTGGATTAACGACCCCTCTCTAGTAGCTATACCCTGCAATATTATTACACTCCAGAAATACATCCAGTCCCCTCTTGAATTCCTCTATTGTACTTACCATCACCACCTCCTCAGGCAGAGAGTTCCATAGTCTCACTGCTTTTACAGTGAAGAATCCTTTTCTATGTTTGTGTACAAACCTTCTTTCCTCCAGAAGCAGAGGATGTCCCCTCATCACAATCACAGTCCTGGGGATAAATAAATGATGGGACAGATCTCTGTACTGACCCCTGATATATTTATACATAGCTATTAGATCTCCCCTCAGTCGTCTTTTTTCTAAAGGGAACCCTAATTTTGATAACCTTTCAGGGTACTGTAGTTGCCCCATTCCAGTTATTACTTTAGTTGCCCTCCTTTGAACCCTCTGCAGCTCTGCTATGTCTGCCTTGTTCACAGGAGCCCAGAACTGTACACAGTACTCCATGTGTGGTCTGACTAGTGATTTGTTAAGTGGTAGGACTATGATCTCATCACGGGCATCTATGTCCCTTTTGATGCAACCCATTATCTTATTGGCCTTGGCAGTAGCTGCCTGACACTGGTTTTTGCAGCATAATTTGCTGTTTATTAAAATTCCTAGATCCTTTTCCATGTCAGTGTTACCGAGTGTTTTACCATTTAATATGTACGGGTGACTTGCATTATTCCTTCCCATGTGCATAACTTTACATTTGTCAGTGTTAAACTTCATCTGCCATTTCTCTGCCAAAGCCTCCAATCTATCCAGATCCCTCTGTAGCAGAAAACTGTCCTCTTCAGTGTTAATTACTTTACACAGTTTAGTGTCATCTGCAAAAATAGATATTTTACTGTAAGTAGAAAAAGTAAGTAAGACGGCTCCACCTGTCAGTATTGATGGTGGAGGTGCAACAGCTGGGTGTACTGACTCACCCTGTCAGCAATAGTAGGAGAAAATGAAAAGAGGAGCAGCTGGCACACTCTTATCTGGTATAAAATTGTAAGGTTTTATTGAATCGATTAAAATAGAAGATAAAAAAGGGATAATATTACATGAAGAGTTAAAAGGTAATGTTAAAAGGACAATTATGTCTTAGTATTCAGAGATACATCTGGTACAGTAACGTAAGAAAGGAATGGGTTAATATTGAATGATGGGTATAGACTAAAATTAGTGTAAAGTCATATAAAGGTAAAATGGCCAGAGTAAAAAAGCTTAGTCCTTTTTGGTCAGAGTCCGCTGGGGCAGCTAAGATATGTCTCTATTAACTGTAGTCTGTAGAAGGAAGACGGTGTACTGTGCCTCGGTGCGGCGTCCCACACTGTCTATGGTGCAGAGCTCACTTACCAGCCGGTGCTTCCTTCTGTGGTGTAGTTGATCGCGGTCTTCGGCGTCCTCGTGGGGTTCCAATCTTCCTGTATGTGGCTTCTTCCCTTGCAGCTTGATCTCGGCGTCCTCGTGGTTCCCGTTCGCGCGCTTTTTTCTTCCGGCACTTTTTGACTTCGTATCGGTCTTGTATTCATGCGTGTTTTGGATATGATAGTATGAGTCCTGCTATATCCCCTACAGCTTAAACACGTTTCGGGACTGTGTCACTTCCTCAGTAAGCCCACAAAAAAGCGCGCGAAAGGGAACCACGAGGACGCCGAGATCAAGCTGCAAGGGAAGAAGCCACATACAGGAAGATTGGAACCCCACGAGGACGCCGAAGACCGCGATCAACTACACCACAGAAGGAAGCACCGGCCGGTAAGTGAGCTCTGCGCCATAGACAGTGTGGGACGCCGCACCGAGGCACAGTACACCGTCTTCCTTCTACAGACTACAGTTAATAGAGACATATCTTAGCTGCCCCAGCGGACTCTGACCAAAAAGGACTAAGCTTTTTTACTCTGGCCATTTTACCTTTATATGACTTTACACTAATTTTAGTCTATACCCATCATTCAATATTAACCCATTCCTTTCTTACGTTACTGTACCAGATGTATCTCTGAATACTAAGACATAATTGTCCTTTTAACATTACCTTTTAACTCTTCGTGTAATATTATCCCTTTTTTATCTTCTATTTTAATCGATTCAATAAAACCTTACAATTTTATCCCAGATAAGAGTGTGCCAGCTGCTCCTCTTTTCATTTTCTCCTAGATATTTTACTGTGCAGGCCTTCTACAAGATCATTAATAAATATATTGAAGAGAATAGGGCCCATTACTGACTCTTGAGGTACCCCACTAGTGACAGTGACCCAATCTGAGTATCTACCATTAATAACCACCTTCTGTTTTCTGTCACTCAGCCAGTTACTTACCCACATACAGACATTTTCTCCCAGTCCGAGCATCCTCATTTTATATACTAGCCTTTTATGAGGTACAGTGTCAAATGCTTTGGAGAAGTCCAGATATACGACATCCATTGATTCACCGCTGTCAAGTCTAGAACTTACCTTCTCATAGAAGCTGATTAAATTCGTTTGGCATGACCGATCCCTGATGATGCCATGCTGATATGGCGTTATTTGCTTATTTTCATTGAGATACTCCAAGATAGCATCTCTTAACCCATTAAGGACACAGGGTTTTTTCATTTTTGCGTTTTCGTTTTGCCCTCTATGCCTTCCAAGAGCCATAACTGTTTTATTTTTCCGTTCACATGGCCATATGAGGGCTTATTTTTTGCGGGACAAGTTGTACTTTCCAACGCCATCATTTAATAATGCATACGGTGTAGTGGGAAGCGGGAAAAAAATTCCAAATGGGGTGAAATTGCAAAAAAAAAAGCAATTTCACCACAGTTTTACGGGTTTCTAAATTACGACGTTTGATTTGCGATAAAACTGACCATTTAGTTTTATTCTACAGGTCAGTATGAATCCGGCGATACCCAATATGTATAGCTTTTCTTGCGTTTTGATAGTGAAAAAAAATTCAAAAGTGGGAAAAAAATTTTTTTGTCGCCATGTTTTGACCGCTATAACGTATTTGTAAATAAGTGTATGGTATTGTATGGGGGCTTATTTTTTGCGTGGCGATCTTAACTTTTAGTTGATACCATTATGGGGTGTGTAGGACTTTTTGATCGCTTTTTATTTAATTTTTTTTGAGGAAATGAAGCGTCCAAAAACGGCAAATCGGCCATTTGGGCGCTTTTTTCCGTTTTTCTGTTTACCGTATGAGAAATATATTTTTATATTTTTATACTATGGGCGTTTTCACACATTGCGACACCCATGATGTGTATTTTTTTATTTTTTTAATTATTTTATTTTAATTTTGGGAAAACGGGGGTGATTTAAATTTTTAGTTTTTTTTTTTTTTTTTTTTACACTTTTATATAGGTCCCATAGGGACCTATATAAATCAGTTACCTGATTGCTTCTATCATAAACTCCAATACACTTGTATTGGAGTTTATGAGCATTTACTACTTTCCTATGAAGCCCTATTGCTAACAAGGGCTCCATAGGAAATAGTAAGTGATAGCCTTAAGCTGAATGAAAGGCTTAAGGCTATCCCTTACAGCGCTCCGATTCTCCCGATCACCACTAGGGGGAGCCGGAGCGCTGCCGAAAGTTTTACTTTCGGTTTTAGCGCGTGCAGATGCCGTGATTAGGATTGATCACGGCATCTGCGGGGTTAAATGATCGCGATCGGCAGCGCTGCCGACCGCGATCATCAGCTGCGGGGGTCAGCTACAGGAATCAGCCGGACCCCCGTAGCGATGGTGCCCGCAGCAAGCAGGAGCGGGCGCCATCTTCAGGGACTGGACACATGACGTACCCATACGTCATGTGTCCTTAAGGAGTTAATAACCCTTCAAACAGTTTACCAACAACAGATGTTAAACTTACCGGCCTATAATTTCCAGGCTCTGTTTTTGGACCCTTTTTGAATATTGGCACCACATTTGCTATGCGAATATGTGCACATCATACAAATTAAAAATGATTGATCGACTAATAATAAAATATTTATATTGCCAGTACATATTTATATAATCTCCTGTGACTAATGCAAAAAGTACACATATAAATAAAGCATACAGTGAAAAAATATGATGATTAATAGACAAACCATGAAAAAGAAAATTATTTATATTACCCATACATATTAATAATCCTTAACCAGTGACATAAATATTATAATTACATATAACATACAAGGGTCCTCTACATCCCCAACCTTATTAAATTAAAACGTCCATCATACTAGAGTCCCATTTTTTCCCCCTTTGCATCCCTGCCAATTTTTCCTTTGGTATTGTTATCGTACTCTCTTTTCTTCTTTTTCTTTTTCATTTATTCCATTCATTCTGGTGTCACTTCCTCATGTCTTTCCTCATGTCTTTCCTCATGTCTTTTCCTCTAATCAGTAGAGGGTATTCCAAGAAGACGGTAGGTATATAGTTAGTAGAAGAAAAATACACATTATTAACAGGATAGATCAACCTAGCTGGAGAAACACATCACTATAGGGAATAATAGAATCCTATCTAAGAACATTAGAAAATAAAAGACAAATATCAAATACACACAACATAATAAAATAATGTACATAAAAATTATATAAAAACACAAATAAGGAGTAATCCAGACCAGAGAGATCCCCTACAAGAAGGGTACAAAACTATTCACTTCATTTAAAGGGTTTCTGTCACCAGGATTACACATTATAAGCTGTCTGACATTAGCTATGTGCTAATGTCAGATCAGCTTGATAATGTGCTTTATATGTATTTCTGATGTATATTTAAGCTAAAAAACGTCTTTTTATAATATGTAAATTAGCCTCTAGGAGCAGGGGGCCCTGCCCCTGCTCCTAGAGGATCCGTGCGCCAACCTGCTGCCACGCCCCTTATTTCTTTGATTGACAGTGCCAGGCAGCGATCCTCTCCTGCCTCCGGTACTGTCTCCCTGCTAAATCCTGCGCCTGAGCCGCCGCTCTGTATTCGGCACAGGCGCGGTGAGCTGAGGACGCTGGTGCCTGCTGTCCTCAGCTCACCGCGCCTGCACTGAATACAGAGCGGAGGCGCAGGCGCGGGATTTAGCAGGGAGACAGTGCCGGAGGCAGGAGAGGATCGCTGCCCGGCACTGTCAATCAAAGAAAGAAGGGGCGTGGCAGCAGGTTGGCGCATGCCCCCCCTGCTCCTAGAGGCTAATTTACATATTATAAAAAGACGTTTTTTAGCTTAAATATACATCAGAAATACATATAAAGCACATTATCAAGCTGATCTGACATTAGCACATAGCTAATGTCAGACAGCTTATAATGTGTAATCCTGGTGACAGAAACCCTTTAAGCCCTTAGGCATCATGATGTCCAGGAGGTAAATCCACCTAGTTTCCCATTGAGCCAGGATCATTTTACAATTATCACCCCTTGAAGAGATGAACACCCTATCAATACCTCTAAATCTAAACCCAGTTATAAGCTTCCCGGAAATGTTTAGGAATGGGTAATAACTAAGGATTCAATATATATGTTCTCTTATCCGGCGTTTAAAAGGCCTGGAGTACCTCAGTACCTTCCTTTATTTTTGTCTACTTGCATACTTTGATGGCATGTATAGTGGAGGTGTGAAGCCGCAGGGAGGGATTTATATTTATTATGTAGTTTTAATTATATAATTTCTCTTATTTTTTCTTTGATTATGTGACCTACGTTGTTACTGTTTCACCGCCTACTGCCACAATGGGATCCATTTTTACTGATGATTAACATTATGTATTGTAACTTTTTACGGATGTATTTGAAATAAAGATAGTAATTAATATTTATGGTAGTGTGGTGTTGTGGTGATGTGGCATAAGATATGATTAAATTATACAGGTCTTTAAAGATAGAGCTTGCATCCTTGTAAAATGAGTTTATATGTGATGCCTACGAAAAAAAGTTCCAGGATTCTAAATATAATGCCACATTTTCTGTTAAATAGTACATCAATTGCAAATCTAAGTGCGTGGTCTATATTGTCCTATGCACATAGTGCGATTTGATGTACGTGGACAGTACATGTAGTAAATTTAAAGTAAAAACCTACAACACTTGAATTATACACAAAATCCTAACCAGGTTAATATATTGAATGCAGCAAAACATAACACTGTTCACAATAGATCTATATACACCTTAAAGGCTTTTGAGATAGACAAAATCTCTAAATCTCCATGAGGAGGTGATACTAAACAGAAGGTATTGAAGAAAGAAGTCTTCTGGATTTTTTGTTTGGACAGGATTGAACCTGAGAAGGAAAATTACGTTCCATTATTAAATGCCGTTGGTTTATTTTGCTGGGCCTAGTTATTGTTTTCATTCATTGTGATTTTTTATTAAAGGAATATTGGCGTCCGCTTTGCTAAATAAATAATGGTTAACATTCTGTTGCCGCCATTATGCAATTATGTGTGAGTAGCTGCTGTACACATGTACGCGGATATAACAACAGTTTTTCTAAAATAGCATGTTTTAATGTGTATCATTACTTGGTGGGTTCTGGGAATCCACATTTTGGGTATGCTTTCCTATGAGATCACGTGGGTCGGTAATTTAAATATCTGATTGGAACACCATTTGCTTTTACACTAGAGATGAGCGAATTTTTCAGAAATTCGATTTGGTTGGTTTGCCGAATTTCTCGAAAAAATTTGCTTTGATCCAAATTTATTCGTGGCGAATCGCGTTTAAAAACAGCTATTTCCGGGCTGCAGAAAGCCTTTAAAGGGGTGTAGAACACTGTGCCTAGCAGTAACACACATAGGGAGTCTGCTGTGGTAGTGAAATAATACTGTGAGTCAGTATGACATGCAGATGACAGGGATCGCTCTTAAAATCACTGCATAATTTACTTATTTAGGCAGTTATGTGGCCAAAACTGACCAAATAATAACATAGTAACATACAGTAGTACATAAGGCCGAAAAAAAGACATTTGTCCATCCAGTTCGGCCTGTCATCCTGCAAGTTGATCCAGAGGAAGGAAAAAAAAAACTGTGAGGTAGAAGCCAATTTTCCCCACTTGAGGGGAATAAAAAATTATTTCCTGACTCTAATCAGGCAATCAGAATAACTCCCTGGATCAACAACCCATCTCTAGCAGCTATAGCCTGTAATATTATTATACTCCAGAAATACATCCAGGCCCCTCTTGAATTCCTTTATTGTACTCACCATCACCACCTCCTCAGGCATAGAGTTCCACAGTCTCACTGCTCTTACCATAAAGAATCCTCTTATATGTTTGTTAAAAACCCTCTTTCCTCCAGACGCAAAGGATGTCCCCTCGTCACAGTCCTGAGGATAAATAAATGATGGGATAGATCTCTGTACTGACCCCTGATATATTTATACATAGTTATTAGATCTCCCCTCAGTCTTTTTTCTAAAGTGAATAACCCTAATTTTAATAATCTTTCAGGGTACTGTAGTTGCCCCATTCCAGGTATTACTTTAGTTGCCCTCCTCTGAACCCTCTCCAGCTCTGCTATGTCTGCCTTGTTCACAGGAGCCCAGAACTGTACACAGTACTCCATGTGTGGTCTGACTAGCGATTTATAAAGTGGTAGGACTATGTTCTCATCACGGGTGTCTATGCCCCTTTTGATGCAACCCATTAGCTTATTGGCCTTGGCAGCAGCTCCCTGACACTTGTTTTTGCAGCTTAGTTTGCTGTTTATTAAAATTCCTAGATCCTTTTCCATGTCAGTGTTACCGAGTGTTTTACCATTTAGTATGTACGGGTGACTTGCATTATTCCTTCCCATGTGCATAACTTTACATTTGTCAGTGTTAAACCTCATCTGCCACTTATCTGCCCAAGCATCCAATCTATCCAGATCCCTCTATCCAGATAACTCAAGTATCAACACAGCCTTACAGGTATATGTTAGCGTCAAGATGAAGTGCAGTCCTTGTACACCCTAGTCAGCTGATTCCATATAAATGTCTACAGAACCTGGTCCATTAAACGCTTATACAAGTAGAGCCCCCTGACAGAGTGGAGAGAGTGTAAACAGTAAGTTTGTGTTGCTGTCACTGATTATTTTGCCCTTCCTCTGATCCGTCAGAACAATAACCCACAAAAAACTGATCCTGTCTGTGGAGCATATGCCTTCACTCGATCAGCATTTGCTAAATAATCCATCAGTATTGCTAATGCCAAAAGAAACAGGAGTGAATCCAAAACGGAGATGACACGTGAATGGAATATTTGCATATCTTCTGTGTTTTGTACCCACGCCTGCTTTTGGCTACCAAATCATAAGTCAATTCTGATGGGACCATACAGGCTTTACAGCTGCTACACAGATAGGATCCGTTGTGCGTCTTTTTTCCTTGCTTTTGACAGATCAGAAGAAAGGTCAAATAAATCATTATGTCAGCCAGGCTGAATAGTGGGCCAATCATGAAGTGGGGAGGGTGGGAACAGTATGAGAAATCCACAGAGTGGACCTATGACATAGTGGTGAGGTGGAAGCAGCATCAAGATACCACAGAGTGGCCCAATGGCAGGGTCTAGAGGTGGAAGCAGTATGAGGAGACCACAGAGTGGCACATTGACAGAGTCTGGAAGTGGCAGCAGCATGAGTAGGCCACAGAGTGGCACAATAACAGAGTGTGGAGGTGGCAGAAGCATGAGAAAGTCACCGAATGGCACAATGACAGAGTCTGGAGGTGGCAGCAGAATCAGAAGGTCACAGAGTGGCACAATGACCAAGTGTGGAGGTGGCAGCAGCATGAGTAGGTTATAAAGTGGCACAATGACAGAGACTGGAGGTGGCTGCAGCAGCATCAGGAGGAAGCCACAGAGTGGCACAATGACCGAGTGTGGAGGTGGCAGCAGCATGAGAAGACCACAGATTGGCACAATGACAGAGTCTGGAGGTGGCAGAAGCATGAGTAAGCCACAGAGTGGCAACATGACCAAGTGTGGAGGTGGCAACAGCATGAGGAGGCCACAGCATGGCACAATGACAGAGTCTGGAGGTGGCAGCAGCATGAGTAGGCCACAGATTGGCAAAATGACCAAATGTGGAGGTGGCAGCAGCATGAGGAGGCCACAGTATGGCACAATGATGGAGTCTGGAGGTGGCAGCAGAATTAGGAGTCCACAGAGTGGAACAATGACCAAGTGTGGAGGTGGCAGCAGCATGAGGAGACCACAGAGCAGCACAATGACCAAATGTGGAGGTGGCACTAGCATGAGTAGGCCACAGAGTGGCACAATGACAGACAGTGGAGGTGGCAGCAGCATGAGAATGCACAGAGTGGCACAATGACCGAGTCTAGAGGTGGCGGCAGCATGAGTAGACCACAGAGTGGCACAATGACAGAGAGTGGAGGTGGCAGCAGCAGCAGCATCAGGAGGAGGCCACAGAGTGGAACAATGACCAAGTGTGGAGGTCGTAGCAGCATGGGTAGGCCATAGAGTGTCACAATGACAAAGTCTGGAGGTGGAAGCAGAATCAGGAGGCCACAGAGCGACACAATGACCAAGTCTGAAGGTGGCAGCAGTATCAGGATACCACAGAGTGGCAAGGTGACATAGTGTGGAGATGGCAGCAGCGGCATCAGAAGGCCACAAATTGGCAAAGTGACAGTGTGGAGATGGCAGCAGCGACATCAGAAGGCCACAAATTGGCAAGGTGACATAGTGTGGAGATGGCAGCAGCGGCATCAGAAGGCCACAAATTGGCAAAGTGACAGTGTGGAGATGGCAGCAGCGACATCAGAAGGCCACAAATTGGCAATGTGACATAGTGTGGAGATGGCGGCAGCAGCATCAGGATACCACAGAGTGGCAAGGTGACATAGTGTGGAGATGGCAGCAGTAGCATCAGGAGACCACCGTGTCCCCTGATTTGAAGAAACGCTAAGCCCCTTGTCCCCTTAAGAGTCTGGGGCTTATTAACATAGAGACGAAACGCGTTGGAACATATATTTATTTATCTTGAGCACTTTTCACTGTTTTCTATGTGCTCCTTTTACTCAATGGGTGGCTTTCTTTTCCCTCATTGGGACCTTTGAACTATAACTATTGTGACATACACACTGACTCCACTGGTGACAACTGTGATTTATAAGGGGAGGTTGGTGACCTTGGAACTTCACCTCATTTCATTAAGGGGAGAATCGGAAAGCCCGAAATAGAGGTACAGAATACACTCAACCCATAATCTGGTTGTCCTACAATACATGCATCTATCCAGCTTTTTAATTGGTAAGAGATATTGACACTTTATAGTGGTGTTTGTTTCCATAGTGAGGTTATGAGTGCTGATATTTCTAGCTTATCTAGTTTTGTATTGGCATCTTTATACTTGGGGGCTTGACAAAGGTTATATTTTCGTCTATCTATAGTAAAAGTAACGTTTTAAGTGATACTACTGCCCCTGTTTATGATTGTTGGTCCGTTTGTAGCAGTAACCTAAGGAGACCTGACTGTGTCTCACAGATGTGATACTTTTCTTAGTTTCTGATATAGTGTAGAGATGGCAGCAGGCGCAGCATCAGGATACCACAGAGAGGCAAGGAGACACAGTGTGGAGATGACGGCAGCAGGATACCACAGAGAGGCAAGGAGACATAGTGTGGAGATGGCAGCAGCAGCATTAGGAGACCACAAAATGGCAAGGTGATATAGTGCGGAGATGGCAGAAACAGAAGCATCAGGATACCACAGAGTGGCAAGGTGACATAGTGTGGAGATGGTGGCAGCAGCAGCATCAGGATACCACAAAGTGACCCGGTCGGTGGCAATACTAGTACCCGCTGACGAAGGTGGGTGAAAGAAGGAGCACTTGGCATCAGATGTGTGGCATTAGACGGGTGGCAGCATCAGAGTAGTAGCTGAGGCAGGTAGCCAGAACAAACCAGTCTTTTTTGTCAAAGTGTTGGTGTGGCACCATGGATAATCTAGTCTGATGCATCAGGCATTGGTGGGTGGAAATCCTGGCTGATCCACGCCTGATTCATCTTGACAAAGGTCAGTCTCTCCACATTTTGGGTGGACAGGAGAGTTCTCCTTGTTGTCACTATGGTCCCCGCCGCACTAAACACCCGCTCTGATGCCGACCTACTGGGCAGGGCAGCTTTTCCAGGGCAAACTCGGACAGTTGCAGCCACAAATCCAGTTTGGCTGCCCAGTAGTCCAGCGGATCTTCAATGTGGGGTGGCAGGGTGCTTTGCAAGTATGCCACCACCTGCTGGTTCATGTCCTGCTCGAGGTTTACCTGCTGCTGCTGCTGGTGAGTGGTTTCTTTGCTATGCGGGTGAAGTAAGCTACTCATCAGTGACTGTAGACTCAGGCTGCTGATGGAGCTGGTACTGCTCCTGCCACCCCACCCCACCCCAGCAGCCATGGCAGTGGAGATTATTTTATTGATTACGAAAAATCGGCAATGTAATATTCGCGTAATGCGCGCGAAATACAGGTGTGGGTCACTATAGCTATATTTTTCAAGCTGCTAGAAGTTTCCTGATACTAGAGAAAATGGTCGGCACGGCAGAACGTTACAATAGCTTTATATGCATATAGAGGGCTCCAATATATTTGCGATTGTGAAATCGGCACTAATGATGCAAACATTTTGGCGCAATACGTGCAACTTCACAGTTTAACAGGTCTGACTACATATTAGTCATTGGCCCACCAAGTATTGTTGTGAACTTGTGACATCACAGCACTATGTATGTAGCATGTATGTATAGACAGCAGAACCAGAATCAGCTACACAATATTACTATCTAACCTACACTGACTATCTCCCACTAACTATCTATATTATACATATAAGCTAACAACCTAACTACCTATCTAATGTCATGACACAGGAAAGCAGAGAGCACAGCAATAACACTGATGTATCTCTCAGATCTGCAAAATACTGCATACAGTGGCTGCTTGGGAGGTTCTTATATACTAAAGGAGTGGCAACTTTCCTATTGGTTGCTAGGAATGTTGCTAAGCTCAGACAAGGACATTTCAGCCTTCTCATTGGCCCACAAGCAAGAAGATAGGTTACTGATTTTAAAAAATCTAGAATATTCAAAATTACGAATATATATCACTATATTCTAAATATTCGCAAATTCTCGAAGTGCTGATGTTTGCAACTAATATTTGCAATTCAAATATTCTATACGTAGGATGTCTCTGTAGTAGTTCAGTTTGTCCTCCCTCTCAGTGGGTGTAAAAAAGACCCCCATTCTGGACCGGTAACGAGGGTCCAACAAGGTGGAAAGCCAGAAGTCATCCCTCTGCCGAATGGTGACAGTTCGGCTGTCACTACGCAAGCAAGTGTGCATGCAGCGGGCCATTTGTGCAAGTGACTTGGAGGGACTCCCTGCCTCCATCTCCATTGCATACTGCCACGGTGTGTCTGGATCTTCTGTCTTATCTTCCTCATCGCCCTGTAGCTCCTGTGGCTGCTCCTGCTCCTCCTCTCCTGTCAGCTGAGTAGATAAACCACCCATTTCTCTACACATTGCCTGTGCTCCAATGTCCTCCTCCCTCTCCTCCTGCTCTTCTCGTTGAGCCCCCACAGGGCTTATGTGGCCGTGAGATCTAGGTGCCACGTCTCCAGTCTCCTGACCAGCCATTGTTACCACGATCTGTTCCAGGACATAAAGCAGCAGAATGACATCGTTCATCCTGTAGTCCTGGTGACTAACAAATAACGTGGCATCCTCAAAGGGCCTGAGCAAATGGCAGGTGTCACACATGAGCTGCCACTGGCTGACATCGAAGTTACACAGGGGAGTACTCCTATTTGCTTGCATCATTAAGAAATTGTTGATGGCCGTTCTCTGTTTGTACAGTCGTAGCAACATATGGAGGGTGGAATTCCAACGGGTGGAAAAGTCACGTATCAGCCTATGTTGGGGGATGCCGTTCTGCCGCTGCCACTTAAGGAGGGTGTGCTTTGCAGTATACGAGTAGCTGAAGTGCATGCAAAGTTTCCTGACCATTTTTAGGATGTCTTGCAGATGGGTGTAAGACTTCAGGAACCGCTTGACAATCAGATTGAACATGTGTGCCATGCAGGGCGCATGGCTCAGCCTTCCTTGACGCAGCGCCGACACATTGTTCTTCCCGTTGTCGGTCACTAGGTTTCCGATTTTGAGTTGTCTGGAGAAAGCCAGGATTCAATTTCCTGATGAATCACACAGAGCAGTTCCTCCCCTGTTTCACCCAGGGAAACGAGGTGCATAAATGCGTGAGAACGTGGAAATGGAAGCAGATTCACCTGGCCAAGTTGCTGGTGTGGCTGTGCAGGAACCATATTAACCCAATGGGCTGTAAAGGACATGTATTGTCCCTGACCATAGTTACAGCTCCACACGTCAGCGCTGCCGTGCTCTTTGGCAGACACTGAAAGGCTCAAGGATTGGCCCACCTTCTGTTCTACATATTTGTGCAGGGATAGTACTGCCTTTTTCTCAAAGAAATGATGACTTGGGACTCTCCACCCCGACTCAGCACAAGCCATCAGTTCTCCGAAAAGTGCAGAGTCCACCACTTGGACAGGAGCACTTTGAGCATCTGCACCATTGGATGATTGCACACTTACTGCTGTCTCTTGGCAATCGCTTCGGTGATCGATTGCTGACTGAATGACTGATGAGGAGTAGGGGGATCAGGAGAATCTAGACCAGCAGAAGATGGGAATGGGAAAGCGACGCTGCATATGCGTATGCCACTTTCACCTCCTCTGGCGCTTTGAAAAAAAACTGCCACACCGCTAAGTAGGTGATTTTCCCACAAACAGTCCGCACTGACTGACTGCTACTGCCGCTGCCTCCGTTAACCCCTGAACCACTACTTCCAGGGCAAGTAGGCTGTTGCAAAGCAGGTGGTCTACCCCGGGCTCCTCAAACTCCCACTGCCATTGTGCTGACTCCCAGCCACGCTATCACTTTGCTGGCTTCGCTGCAGCCTCATGGGTAAGCTGCCACCCTCTTCTCCTGATGATGATGAAGCCCCTTCTGCACCCAGGTCTTAAGTGTAATCGGCTTCATCATCATCGAATAGTGTCTGTGCTTCACTGATGTCCTCCTCAACGGCCTCCGGGTCAGGAACCTCACCACTCGCAACGCCACCACCTATGCCACTCTCCTCATCACTACTTGCCCGCCTAGCGGAGTAATCAGCGGATGTCTCCTCCAGATCTTGGCTGGGCAGTAGCTGCTGACTGTCCTCTAGTAGCTCTTCCTCGCTGAAAAGTGTAGCTGAGCCTACAGCATATACTACTTCTCGCGGTGAGGGAACAGAAAAAGAAAGAGGCAGGTTGAGGACAGGTGTAGTCACAGGGCCTGCTCCAGGGCCATGCCAACTAAGGATTGTGTCTGAGGAACCCACTGACTGTTGTCTGGGGGTATCTGATGTCACTTGGGATGAAGTGGATGACTGAGTTAACCAATCAAAAACCGCTGGGTTGCTGGTCAAGACACAACCGCTAGATGACTCCGGGAACTCAGGATTCTCGCTGTGACTCCTGCTGCCACGCCCCTTTACTCTGCTGAGACCTCTGCCTGTGCCAGAAACATTAAGGCCTCTGCCACTCCTCTGTGCATGGCCTGGCACTTCTCTGTCAGACATACTTTTAGCTGAACAAAATAAATTAAATCACCCCTAAAAGCAACAAATCTATTTTTCTTTTTGTACTGAAATAGACCACTAAACGCTTTTTACCGCAAATAACAGCAACAGTGAACTGCGCATATATTTTTATTGTAGTACAGAAATACGTCACTAAACGCTTTTAACCCCAAATAACTGCAGAAGTGAACTGCGTATATAATTTTTTTTTTTGTACTGAAAAAGGCACTAAACGCTTACTGCAAATAACTGCAACATTAAACTGCGTATATTTTTCTTGTAGTACAGAAATACTTCACTAAACGCTTTTAACCCCAAATAACTGCAACAGTGAACTGCGTTTATATTTTTCTATTAGTACTGAAATACGCCACAAAAAGATTTTACCACATTATCACATATAACTGCAGAAGTAAACCGGATATATTTTTCCTTTTCCACAGATAGAAGCCACTAAAGGCTTTTCAACATAGCACTTGCACCCCAAGAACAAATTGCTGGAATGACAAAGCTGTATAATGGCTTTTTGAATTCCCAAATTATCTTTCCCTGCACTTGTAAATCACTTTTTTAGCACTGTTCCTAGCACCTTCTGACATCTCTCCTTGCACTAAGATGCTGTGAAAAGATTCCTCCCTATCTTTTCCCTGCACTTATAAATTGTTTTTTCAGTTTTTTTTTCACACTTAGCTTTTTCCAATTGCTGTCCCTAGTGCCTTCTCTCGTCTGTCCTTGCCGTATTTATAGGGCTGTGACATCACAGGGCTGGCTGGCTGCTGATTGGCTGCATGCATGCATGTCAATCTTGGTGATCCCGACTTCCCAAATTTTCTTGCCCCATGTCCTCAGTCCTCACGCGATTCGTTACGACAGAGCGCGAGGAAATTCAAGTTCATTGCAAATCAAATTTTTCCTGAAATTTGGATTGAATTCCACTTAGTCTGATTCGATTTTCTCATTTCTAAAGGACACATAATCATACGAAAAACGTCAACGAGATTTTACCGAGGTGGTGTCTCCCCAATATGTATCACTATGATCCTATTTGTCTACAATAAAAAAGAACAATGGGTTTCATCCTGGTGCTGGACTGTTTCATTGAATACTGTCTAAGGTCTGGCTGAAGCCTGTTTTTTTTTTTTGTTTTTTTTTAGAGGCTTTGGTCTGCATTTATTTACAAGCTTTGGTCTGGGGTATGTACTTATTTAGGAGGTCTTGTCTGGGGTATGTATTTATTTAGAGAGTCTGGTCTGGGGTCTATATTTAGGGGGCATAGGGCTTTATTCAAAGGTTCTGATAAGGGATCCATGTTTATGGGTCTGGTCTAGGGGCTATATTTATTTAAGTGGCTAGGTCTTGGTCTGTGTTTATTTAGGAGGTCTTGGCAGGGTCTGTATTTATTTAGTCTGGGCTTGGGTCTGTATTTAATATTATGGTCTGCTCTGGGGTCTGCATTTATTTAATGGGTCTGATCTGGGGTATATATTTGTAGGTTCTGGAGTCTGTATTTATTTAGGGTCTCTGGTCTGCAGTCTGTGTATACTTAGAGGTTCTGCTCTGGGGTCTTTATATATTTAGAGGGCCTGGACTGGGGTCTGTATTTATTTAGAGGATCTGGTATGAAGTCTGTATTCATTTAAGGCTTCTGGTCTGTGGTCTGTAATTATTTAGAGAGTCTATCTAGAATTTATATTTATTTAATGGTTCTGGCCTACACCACATCCACTTTTTTAGACTCGGCGTGAGCGGAGAAAAGTTGCAGATTGAGGCGCAACTAACCGTTGCACCGCAATCTCCGCCAGAAATACGCCAAATATACTGTAGGCATATTTCTGGATAATAAATTACCCCTTTGTACTAACAGACCACTTTTTTTCCCGATAACACTGTGTGTGCTTAAACATCATCTATCTCCAATAGAGGACAATTTTTGGAAGGTTTCTAATATTAAAAATCATAACAAATGTGATGGTGCAGTGTGTTTTTAAACACGCTGTTTGTTAACAACGTTAATGCATTTATCCACAGCTATATATGTCAGTGTCAATCTGACATTATTTACTATGTCATTGTGTTAAACATCTTAAACAGCTTAAAAGGGAAAGGGGCCCAAAGAATAAAATTAAAAAAGAGAGAACGACAAGTGTCCCATACCAATTTTCAGCACTATTAGAGCACTTTTGATTTGTGTAGAAAATTTTTAAAATTAGACGAATCGGATACTAAACAATTTTCAAAAAGTTCCCTCATCTGTCATCTGGATTTATTCATATTCTGGGATCTGTATTTATTTTGGGATATGCATATTTTTGGGTTTGGTCTTTGACTGGGTCTTTATTACTTTTGGGTTGTGATGAAGGATATATTCACTACTTGTGACTACAACCTAGCAGGTTGGCAGTGTTTGGGGACATGACCAATGTAAATGGTCGGCATATGTTAAAAAACGATTCGAAGATGTTTATCACACCTCGTCTCTGAATCTCAGAACCTGATTCTGCCACTAAAAAGTTGTTATGTATGGTAGGATGCCTGCACTCTCTGATCCTGCCAGCTTAATTATGGACCAGTGACTTGGGCACCAGAATGCGCTGAAGCTTGAGGAGGTACAGTTGAGTTCAAAATTATTCACCCCCACTGAAATTGAGTGTTTTTGCCAGTTTGACATTGATTTTGATCATTTCAGTCATCTTGTTTGCAATTAAATCAAAGAGGCACTTGTAAGTCAGACAAATATAACATAACATTTATAATGAAATAACCACAAATGTCTTTTCTGTGTTCACATCATTATCAGTTTTATTCAACCCCCAAGTGACATTCAATCTTAGTACTTAGTATAACATCCTTTTTCAGTTATAACAGCTTTTAAACGTGAAGCATAGCTTGACACAAGTGTCTTGCAGCGATCTACGGGTATCTTTGCCCATTCTTCATGGGCAAAAGCCTCCAGTTCAGTCACATTCTTAGGCTTGCGCGCTGCAACTGCTTTCTTTAAGTCCCACCAGAGGTTCTCAATCGGATTTAAGTCTGGTGACTACGATGGCCACTTCAAAATGTTCCAGCCTTTAATCTGCAACCATGCTCTAGTGGACTTGGAGGTATGCTTGGGATCATTGTCCTGTTGAAAGGTCCAACGTCTCCCAAGCCTCAGGTTTGTGACGGACTGCATCACATTTTCATCTTATATCTCCTGGTACTGAAGAGAATTCATGGTACCTTGCACACGCTGAAGCTTCCCTGTACCTGTAGAAGCAAAACAGCCCCAAAGCATGATTGACCCCCCGCCATGCTTCACAGTAGGCAAGGTGTTCTTTTCTTCATAGGACTTGTTCTTCCTCCTCCAAACATAGCGTTGATCCATGGGCCCAAACAGTTCTAATTTTGTTTCATCAGTCCACAGAACACTATCCTAAAACTTTTGTGGTTTGTCCACATGACTTTTGGCATACTGCAGTCGACTTTTCTTATTCTTTGGAGACAGCAAGGGGGTGCGCCTGGGAGTTCTGGCATGGAGGCCTTCATTACGCAGTGTGCGCCTTATTGTCTGAGCTGAAACCCGCATCTGACAAATCTTTTTTCAGTTCCTCAGCAGTCACACGGGGACTTTTCTCCACTTTGCGCTTCAGGTAGCTAATTATTTTCAAGTGATATTATGACTTGGTGGGAGGGATCCAATTTTCCTTAGCTGCCAATGGCAACACATTGACTTGGAACTCTGACTTGGCTGTTAAATATTTTATTATCTTTTAGTAAAAGTTCATTATCTCATAATCCATAAAACTTGTATTATGACGAATGCAAAATGGAAGCCTTTAAAAGGCATTCCGTTTGCTTTCTGTCCTTATAGAAGTCTATGGGAAAGCATAACGGATCCATCTGGGTCCCGTTATGCAAGATGGAAAACAAAGTCTGACAGGACTTTGTTTTCCGTCTTGCATAACAGGAACCAGACATATCCGTTTTGATTCCCATAGACTTCTATTAGGACGGAAAGCAAACGAAATGCCTTTTTAAGGCTTCCGTTTTGCATTCCGTCATAATACAAGTCTATGGAAAGAAGAACAGATCCGTCCTTCCGTCTTATGAATTCCGATATTTTCCGTTAAAACCATGTTATAACAGAAAGCCATAATGGAATCCATAATGCTAGTGTGAACCCACCCTGATATGTATATCTGCACTGCTGTAATAACCAAGATTGAGTGGAACAATTAAAAAGTACAGAAAAGTCATATTAGATTTGACATTTACATTGATTTGTATATGTAAATGATTAATGCATATAGGTCTTAGCCAGTATAGTACTACTGTATATAGAAATCAATTCATTCATTGATGTCAGGTATACATGGATTCATGTGTCATATCAAAAAAAAAAAAAAAAAACTTCAAAGGAATGAAAATGTCAAACCAACTCTCGTGGGAAGTGTAAGAAAGGCAATTACATTTCTTGTCAAAATTTGTTCATATATTTATATAAAACAATATTTTCCTCTGAACACTAATCATTCGCATAATTTCTTTCTTAGAGATGTCACTGGAAAATGTGTGTTTCTATTTTATATTTGCAGTCAATCAAAATAAAAACACTTTATCTTAATAGCTGTTTTCCTTTCCATTATAATGCATTACTTGTCTGTTCAAAGTTATCTGCATGCTGCAAATGTTGAATATTGGAAAACTAGGAAATATCAGGTGGCATGACTAGAACTCAGGTGTATTGTATCTGGGTTTCAAATGCATATACAATGATCAGCTCATTGATTTGTCACCTTTACGGGGTGGGATATGTTATTCAGAAAGCAGTCAGTTCTTAAATTTGATGGGTAAGAAGGTAAGTAGAGAGGGACTCAGTTAAGTGACACATTGTGATGGCTACATGGCTGGGTCAGAGCATCTCCAAAATGGCAGGCCTTGGAGGTGTTCCTGGTATGCCTTGGTTTGTACATACTAAAACCAGTCCAAGTATTAACATACAGTGAACCAACAACATGGCTTTAGGAAGTACATGAGTAGTGAGGGCTAACATGTCCAGTCCAATCCTACAGAAGAGTTACTGTAGAACAAACTGTTGAAAAAGTTACTGTTGACTATGGTAGAAAGATGACAGAACATGCAGTGCACTATAGCCTATTGCACGCGCGTCTGTGTACCCATGTGCCCATACTGACCCCTGTCTATTTCTAAAAGCACCTTTAATGAGAATATGAGTAACAGAACTGGACCATGGAGCAAAGGAAGAAGGTGGTGTGGTCTGATGAATTGTGTATTTTTTCATGTGGATGGCCAGGTATCCTGTCAGCACCAGGATACACAATGGGAGGAAGTCAAGCATATATCAACATTGTCATGCTCTGTGCAATGTCCTGCTGGAAAACTTTAAAAGGGTTGTCCGATAATAATATGTTTCTATCAAGTGCCAGCAGCCTGCCTCTCCAAACAGAAGATTAATACTTGCTACTTACCGCTCGGGTCCTGCACCTTGTTTCCCCTGTGTCCATGTTTAGGCCCCAGCAGTATTGACGTCCGGGGCAGCATGGGCATGTTCATATGTTCCATTGCACCCTATGACTGGCTTCAGCGAGGTTGTGGCCAGAGGCAGCATGTCCCTGCTAAAGCCAGTCATTGGTTGCAACAGAGCATGTGACCATGTGACAACGCCCATGCTGCCCCAGATCTTAACACTGTGGAGACCCAAACATGGACTCAGTGGAAGCAGTGTGGCGGAATAGTGCATCAAGGAGCAGGTGAGTATGAATCCTTGTTTAGAGTGGAAGGCTGTGAGCACTTGCTAAAAACGGTTTATTCCCGCAGAACCCCGAAAATAAGACACAGTGATAGGCGTGGCTAAGTGTATCGGCGCAGAGCGGTGAAGAAGACAGGCAGCCCTTCTCATCTGCCCCATCGTGACAGCTGTTTTCTCGGAGGTGACCGGAGAGGTGCGGGCAGCCCCATCAACAAGGTTGGCTCCCCCTGTCAGGTCCCGATCCTTCTTTGCGTGCTGAGGCATAGAGGGAGACATAGAAAGTGAAAGTAAAAGTCTCCTCAGTGAAGGTATTGTAAGGTATTATGTGTCCTCAGGGGGAAGAATAACTGTGGCTGCCGTTTTACTCAGCACCATGGGCGTAACTACCGGGGAAGCAGGGAAAGCAGCTGCTTCGGGGCCCGGGCTTACAGGGGGCCCGGCAAGCACGTGTTGTCCTCACTCCTCTCCCGATCGCTAATTACACAGTGAATCACAGTGTCCTCTCGCCCTTGTCTATTTAAAACTTATTTTTTCTTTCTTTCAGAAAAGCAAGACACTTATCCAGCCAGATAGCTATTAAAAAAAAATATATATATGACCTCTAGATGTGGAGAACTTTGATAGTGTATCCATACACATTACAGCTGCACCAGCACATTGTATATGGATGTAGCAGAGCTTGGTGTGTTGGGGCAGCTGTAAACTTTTACTTTACTGCCACAGGGGAGGATGGGGCTATTGGCACTATGATATTGGCAAATGGGGGGGGGGAGATATGCACTTCATATTGGCACACACATTAGGGGGCAGGGGGAGAAGATGGCACTATGATATTGGGATGGGGGAAGACAGAGGCACTTGATATTGGCACATTATAGGGGGCACTATGGGGAGAGGAGCACTATGGGAGCATCTGGCGCTATATGGCTGACTACTGGCACATTATAGGGTGGGTTTATATGGCTGACTACTGGCACATTATAGGGGGGGTTATATGGCTGACTACTGGCACATTATAGGAGGGGTTATATGGCTGACTACTGGCACATTATAGGGGGGTTATATGGCTGGCTACTGGCACATTATAGGGGGGCTGGGGGGGGCTATATGGCTGACTACTGGCACATTATAGGGGGGCTATATGGCTGGCACATTATAGAGGGGGGGCGAAACGCGCGGGTAGGGGGGGCCCAATACAAAAATTTGCTGTGGGGCCCAGTCATTTCTAGCTACGCCCCTGCTCAGCACTTTGGGTCTATCTCACCAAGCACCAACCAGCAACAGTCTGTGTGTCTCTCTCACCCCCCACAAACACCAAGACGACTTAAATCCCCAGAAAATAAGTCATAGTGCGTCTTCTTGAGGAAAAATAAATATAAGACAGTGTCTTATTTTCAGGGAAACACGGTAGCACTTGGATCTGAATACTTTTGTAATTGCATTTAATTAAAATTTGAGTTATTCAATAAAATGTATCTATATAGCGCTATCTGCTGTTTGTTATTTTCTTTATTTCTCTGTCTACCTCGCTAAGTAGGACACACATGCTCAGTTCAATTCTTCAACTGCCTCCTGACCTGTAATAGGGAGAGAGCTGTAGAAGAAAGGGCAATTTGCCTGAGCTAGCTTGATATACATCTAGCAAAGCAACTGAGACAATAAATGGGGAGATCTCTGGATCCATGTAAGGTACAGGACTCATCTCTTAGAAAGATATTGTCATGTACTACATGATGTCTGATTTTAATTTTTTACACTAATTATTGAATAACTCCTTTATGTCCCACTATTCATGGGGATGTCACGTTGACATGTTCCTCCTGCCTAAATATTATAGCAGACAAAGGATATAGCTTCATAGCAACAGGATTTCCCAATGGCAGTTCCCTATCAGATCAACCACCTCCTTTCAAGTTGCAAAAAAAACTGTCTGATAGGTCTAATCAGGGACATCGTAATAAAGTGGCAATGTTACAGGCAAAAATTACACACGCATGGTATTCCCACCTGGGTGACCCATTCATTTGGGTATCTATTACACAGACCAGCTGGCTGTGCTGAGAAAATCTCAGCATTTTCTTTATTAGTCCATTTTTTCAGTTAACCACTTCAGCCCCCCTAGCTTAAACACCCTTAATGACCAGGCCACTTTTTACAATTCTGCACTACACTACGTTCACTGTTTATTGCTCCGTCATACAACTTACCACCCAAATTAATTTTACCTCCTTTTCTTCTCACTAATAGAGCTTTCATTTGGTGGTATTTCATTGTTGCTGACATTTTAACTTTTTTTGCTATTAATAAAAATTTAACGACATTTTTGCAAAAAAATGACATTTTTCACTTTCTGTTGTAAAATTTTTCAAAAATAACTACATTTCTATATAAATTTTTCTCTAAATTTATTGTTCTACATGTCTTTGATAAAAAAATCCAATAGTGAGGAAAAAATAATAATAAAGTTTCCATTTCTGCTAACTTCTGGCAAAAAAAAAAAAATCTCAGACGGGCTCACTATGCCCCTCAGTGAATACCTTGGGGTGTCTACTTTCCGAAATGGGGTCATTTGTGGGGTGTGTTTACTGTTCTGGCATTTTGGGCGGGGCATAATTGTGAGCAGCCATGTAAAAGCTAAAGGTACTCGTTGGAATTTGGGCCCTTTGCGCATCTTGGCTGTAAAAAGTGTCACACATGTGGTGGAAGTTAGTGGAATATGAGACTTTGTAAAAAACAAAATAAAAAAATATATATAAATTTCCGCTAACTTGTGCCAAAAAAAATAAATTCTGTGAACTCGCCATGCCCCTCACAGAATACCTTGGGGTGTCTTCTTTCCAAAATGGGGTCA
Source organism: Bufotes viridis (assembly GCA_033119425.1). Lineage (NCBI taxonomy): Eukaryota > Metazoa > Chordata > Amphibia > Anura > Bufonidae > Bufotes > Bufotes viridis. Next base: position 237,966,652 of record CM065590.1, read on the forward strand.
CTTGTGGGGTATTTATACTGTCCTGGCATTTTAGGGGTCCTAAAGCGTGAGAATCCAAATGCGTAAAAATGCCCTGTGAAATCCTAAAGGTACTCATTGGTTTTAGGGCCCTTGCGCATCTTGGCTGCAAAAAGTATCACACATGTGGATCATCAGTACTCAGGAGAAGTAGGACAATGTGTTTTGGGTGTATTTTATATATACCCATACTTGTGTGAGAAATATCGCTGTAAACAACAACTTTAAAAATTTTTATTCAAAGTTGTCAATTTACAGAGATATTTCTCACACCCAGTATGGGTATATGTAAAAATACACCTTGAAACACATCGCCCTACTTCTCCCGAGTACGGCGATACCACATGTGTGACACTTTTTTGCAGCCAAGATGCGCAAAGGGGCCCAAATTCCAATGAGTACCTTTTAGGAGGGCATTTTTACGCATTTTACATGAACTCACCATACCCCTCACGGAATACCTTGGGGTGTCTTCTTTCTAAAATGGGGTCACATGTGGGGTTTTTGTACTGCCCTGGCATTTTAGGGGTCTCCGCAATCATTACACGTATGGCCAGCATTAGGAGTTTCTGCGATTCTCCTTATATTGAGCATACGGGTAATGAGATTTTTTTTTCCGTTCAGCCTCTGGGCTGAAAAAAAAAAAAAATGAACGGCACAGATTTTTTCATTCGCATCAATCAATGTGAATGAAAAAATCTCTGCCAAAATCAGTGACTGCGGTGCGGTGGGCTGGGCGCTAACTACCTAACAAGTAGCTAGCTAACTGGCGGTGATAAGGGACCCTTATTGCCCATTCACACGTCCGTCAATTTGGTTTAGCGGAACGGAATTGCGGACCCATTCATTTTTATGGGGACAGACTTTGTCCCGCTCGGATCCGGAATTACGGATCCGCGCTTCCGGGTCTGCACTTCCGTTCCGCAAAAATATAGAACATGTCCTATTCTTGTCCACAATTGCGGACAAGAAAAAGCATTTTCTATATAGTTCTGGCAATGTGCGGATCTGTAAAATGCTGAAAGCACATTGCCGGTGTCCGTGTTTTGAGGATCTGTGGATCCGCAAAACACATATGGACGTATGGAGCCTTACAAGGGGTGTGATCAATGACAGGGGGGTGATCACGGGGTCTAGATGGGGTGATCAAGGGGTTAACAAGGGGTTAATAGGTGAGGGGGGTGGGGGGTTAGTGTAGTGTTTGGTGCAACTTTACATAGTTACCTGGTCCTCTGGTGGTCGATCCCAGCAAATGGGACCACCAGAGGACCAGGTAGCAAGTATATCAGACGCTGTTCACAAAACAGCGTCTGATATACTTGTTTGATGCGATTTATATCGCATCTACAGCCTGCGAGCGATGGATCATCGCTGGCAGGCTGTAGTCAAACTCCTGAGACGCGAGTTTATGTGAGCAGCGCGTTCACAGGAAATCTCGCGTCTCGCGAGATGACGCACATATGCGTCGCCCCAGAACAGCCCGACCGCCGCGAGAACGCAGTTGTGCGTTAGGCGGTCGGGAAGTGGTTAAGACTCAAATGAAATATAGGTCTGGAGGTAAAATGGACAATCCATATAAATATCATAGTCTGTTAGGCTACATGCACACGAACGTTGTTTGTTTCCGTGTCCGTTTTTTGTGTATAGGATGCGGACCCATTCATTTCAATGGGTATGCAAAAAATGCGGACAGCAGACCGTGTGTTGTCGGCATCAGTATGTCTATTCCGTAGCCCTGTTAAAAAAATAGAACATGTCCTATTCTTGTCCGTTTTAGGCATTGTAACAATGGATCCGCAAAAAAAAAATGGATGGTATACAGATAACTTCCGTTTTTTTTTGCGGATTCGCAACTTGCGGACCGCAAAACACATACGGTCGTGTGCATGTAGCCTTAACCAACCAGGTGAAAGAGGTCTTTTCACTGTTACAATGGTGGTTTGTGGGCCCCGTGCGGTGGTTTTCTGTGTGCGTATTAGGGATTTTATTAATTGAATCTCACATCACCATGCAGTACTGCAAGGGTTAATACTCTTTTGTTGTGTGTGTTGCTGCTTGACTGATGTGCTAATCAGCTCTATACATGCTGTGCTGTTTATTCCACCCTTTGCCTGAGAAATAGGTTTCGCTAGTTTGCTAGATCCTGACAAGGTGTTATAATCTGCTTGCCTGGGAACTGACCTGTGCCTCATTCCCGGATTCTAATCCTCTGCCACCTGACCTCACCGGTGCCTGTTTACCGTGCTGGCCTTATGCCGCCCCCTAATCTTTGGTTTCTTTCAACGATTTGTACATACTCTTCCTGCCTTGACCTGTGCCTATTTCTTGACTATGAGTATTGCCTGATCCCTCTGTGCTTCTCACCAGTGTCTCTGACCCCCATGGGTCAGCTGTCAGTCACACCTGGACTATTTCAAGAGTTAACAGCCTGGTGGCTCCCCTGTAGTGAAGTCCAGATCCCCATATAGGAGTTACAGGGTGAAAACCAAGGGACTGCCAGGACAACACCCTTAGGTCTAGCCCAAAGTCAAACTGGTTGGTTTGCTCAGGCAGGCGCATGCACTTTTTTGGTCCATTTTGCAGATTCAAATGTATGGTTCAATGTTGTTGTTATAAACGAAAGTTTGCTGTTTTTTGTGGATGAAAAAAGGGATCAACCATGGTGGAAAAATACTGAGACATTTCCTGGAGTTAGACCTTTAGAGATGCAAAACTTGGGTGTAAAATGGTCTACAAACCAAAACAGACATGGACATGTGAATGAGGCCTAACTTTTATCCTAATACATTTTGTCCCCATCTTTGTCTATTACCTATGACTGACCTTCGTCCCGTTGTTAGCTCATTAGCTTGACTAGTGTATTGAATATGTATTAATATTTACATTTTTATAGACAATGCTGAATTCCTAATTCAATCACCTTCTCTTACTATTGCACGTATTCATTAGTCCAATTCATTTTATGAATGTCACCTTTTCCATCTTGATTTGTGAAATTGTGCTGATGTTCAAACTGCAAAACCAAGAATTTTTAAAGTGCACTATGCTCAATGAGAAAATGTGCTTACACTATTATGCGTATTCAAACCTCCACATATTTGAAGTTGCCATTTGCATCTCCTCCTTAGAGTGCATTATCTATTCTTTCCAAATAAACCAGGAGATTACATATTGATTTTATTATTGTGTACCGTAGGTTAGAGTAAATGTCAGAATGAAGACAGAGGTAGAGGAAATATTAACTGTCCATTTCATAAAATCCGAGTAAATATTACCAGAAGCAGCTTAATATTAGCTACAGTGTTGTGTGATGTACTAAAGTTCCTTCCAGGTAAATCAATACTTTCTTTCAGAGAATTGCATCCACTTTTTAATAAAAGCTTTAACCCTTTCCTTTTGGTTGTTGGATGCCAACCTTAAGGACACTTTCTGCTGTTTTGCAATGTTTCTGTTGAGTATATAATAACAGTTTTCGCTCCTGTTTCCATGAAATAAACCCTATAGGGCAGATTTACCAATACTGTCTAAGATTTAGACAGTGCAGACAATACGGTCTAAAAATGCACCAGATGTGGTGTAAAGAATGTGCACCAGAAGTCTTAATCTGAGCCAAAATTTTGGCACAATTGCAATAATAAATCTGTCTCTATGTGTGTCAGACACATAGGGGGGAATTTATCATTCCCCTATGCCACTATTCTGACATGCAAAAGTAGCAAACCCTGTCTTTGTGACCTTTTAAATGCAACTGCCACACAATATTGTCGTAAGTGATATTTCTACGCTGTCCTTGCCACTTTCCGAAAAGAGGACATGGTGACGGTAGGGAGGGGCAGATCCAGCAGGCCCCCCACATTAATCTTCATTTACACCAGTTTTCTGGCATAAATGAAGACAGAAATCTAGGGCAACTCCACTCTATAATAAATCCCCATAACATTGGGAACAAAAGGGACCTTTTTAAATAATATTTTGTTACAAACTTAAAGTATCAGTCTTCTTGTTAACTAGAAACATCATCACTGTCCATGGGTTGTATGCAGAATTGCAATTCAGCCCCATTTCTTGTCATTTATTCCAATCCAAGCTAAATTCCTACATTTTAATGATATGATCTGTTACAAACCAACCTGGTTCTTCTGTTAGTTGGTTCAGGCCCAGTATGTGTATACATCTCTTTTGCAGAACAAGTATTTGCATCCTACCAGATTAATGTAAGGATATGGCCACACAGTCAGGATTCCTGATTCAATTTTGGAAACCAAAAACTAAGAGTGATTCAAAAAAAGAGAAGTTGTATCTCTCCTTTATACTTTCTCTCCTTTTATGATCTGCACTTGATTTTGGCTTCAAAAACGTCATCAGTAATCCTGACTGTGTGGCTGTACCCTCGCACTGCAAACCAGCCAAAATAGATGTTCCTTCCAAACTCCCCATACACATGCATGCTTGACTTTACAGAATGTACATATGTTTTCAGTGGAGAAAGAGAAGAAACTGCTGCCCATAATAATCTAATGTGCATGGAGGTCTTAAGACAGCAATAGCAAATGATGTCAGTGTGATACTGAAATATATATATAGCTATGTGAAAATGCATCGTTGACAGTGTTAAACAGTGTGTTTAAAAACATGCCTCATGTGTTATCCTTTTTAATATTAGAAAAGTTCCAAAAATTGTCCCTTAATAGTTAAGGCCGATGAGTCAGCCTGCAATTGTGGGAGGGGCGGAGGCACTTCATAAATGAGGCACTGCCTCACCCACGGGCGTGCATTCTCAGGTGCAGGAGGTGTGTCTTCACCCCTGACCCAAGCAGCTCACACCAGCAGCAGCTAAACTGAAGTGTGCTCGACTCGTAAGTATGCATGGGCTGCAGAGCCCTGAGCCGGCCAAAGCTTCTTACGGTAAGGACGACTAGGGCTTAAGGTCGACCGCCGCTTTCGGGCTGGGCTTGCAGGTCAGGTAGGACTCTCGCTGTTTCAGGCACACAGATCATCCTTTGATCACTCCCCACCTTGAGCTTTCCCTTACCTGCACTCACGGCCACGCCGTCAGCTTCCTTGTGGCTATTTCATCTGTCTCTGCTGGTTTCGCCACTCTGGTCTCTCGTTCGCCACTTCTAATGTCGCGGTAACGGGGTTTTTTGCCTCCAGCATTTTCTGCCCTACTAACCATGCTCCCTTAAATCCGTCTGTCAAGCACCCAGCTGCCATATTATACCAGCATTGCCAGGAGGAATAATGAAGGGATAGCAACAATTCTATTAAAACATAGCTATTTTACTGGAGAGAGGTTCTGTTACAAAAAAAATTGATCATTGATATCTGTTGCCTGTTTACGTAATTCAGGCATATGTTTATTATTTAATGTCTGTCGCCTGTTATTCAGGCCTACTTTATTATTTAACTGCTCCAGGACCGCCTAATGCATGGATGCTTTCTGCGGGAAGTCGGGTTACTTTGGGTGGACGCATCCGTACATCATCTCGCATCGGCAAGAAGGTAAACTACAGCCTGCCAGCGCTGATCATGCCCTGGCAGGCTGTAATAGTTATAAAAAATAGCATACCAGACGCTGTTTCGTTAACAGCGTCTGATATGCCTGCTGCCTGCTCCTCTGGTGGTCCCTTTTGCTTGGGACCACCAGAGGAAACATATGTAAGTGCACCAATCACTACACAGACCCCCCCCATCCACCCCCTCCCGTCACTGATTTACCCCTGATTAACCCCTGATCACCCCCTGTCACCACCCCTGTCACTAATCACCCCCCTGTAAGGCTCATTCAGACGTCCATATGTGTTTTGCGGATCCACGGAACACGGACACCTGCAATGTGCTTTCCGCATTTTGCGGATCCGCACATTGCCAGAACTATATAGAAAATGCCTTTTCTTGTCCACAATTGCGAACAAGAATAGGACATGCTCTATCTTCTGCGGAGCTGTTGCCGGATGTTTCGGGGCCGAAACCCGGAAGTTCGTGGCCGCAGCTCCACAAATGCTGATGCGGCGAGCACATAGTGTGCGCTCCGCATCACGGCCGGCCCCATTCACACTGAATGGGTCAGCATCTATTCCGCAGAATTGCGGAATAGATGCCGACATTTTTGCGGACGTGTCAATGGGGCCTTACTTTTTTTTTTTTGCACATTTTTTGGCAGAGATTTTTTCAACCACATTGATCGATGCGAATAAAGAAATCTGTGCCATTCATTTTTTTTTTCAGCCCAGAGGCTGAACGGAAAAAAAAAAATCTTATTACCCGTATGCTCAATATAAGGAGAATAGCAGAAACTCCTCATGCTGGCCATACATATAATGATTGCGGAGACCCTCAAATGCCAGGGCAGTATAAATACCCCACATGTGACCCCATTTTAGAAAGTAGACACCCCAAGGTATTCCGTGAGGGGTATGGTGAGTTCATGTAAAATTTTATTTTTTGTCACAAGTTAGTGGAATATGAGACTTTGTAAGAAAAAAAAAAAAAAGTCAATTTCTGCTAACTTGTGCCAAAAAAAAAAATCTTGACAGAAAGTGAAAAATTTCAGCAGCAATGAAATACCACCAAATAAAAGCTCTATTAATGAGAACAAAGGAGGTAAAATTCATTTGGGTGGTAAGTTGTATGACCGAGCAATAAACCGTGAAAGTAGTGTAGTGCAGAATTGTAAAAAGTGGCCTGGTCATTAAGGGTGTTTAAGCTAGGGGGGCTGAAGTGGTTAAAAGGCTTCTGTCACCCCCAACTGTGCAAATTTCATTAGCCGACATTAGCTATTTGCTAATGTCAGCTGAGTGCAATCATACTTATCTTACCTTTGTCTGTGGGTTATTTCTTGTAAAAATGATACTTTTATAATATGCAAATTTCTTCACTACCAGCAAGTTGGAAGTGTACTTGCTGGTAGCTGCTGCATCCTCTGCTTCTAGACATGCCCCATCTCCTCTTGACAGGGCAAGCGAGCGCTCTACTCCTCCCGCTGGCCCCGTCTGCTTCTGAATTCCCGCACCTGTGCTGTAACGTTCCTCAATCGGAGCAGGCGTACTGAGTGAAGGAGCTGGCAAGCGCAACTTGCTGATAGTGAAGAAATTTGCATATTATAAAAGTATGATTTTTACAAGAAATAAGCCACTGACAAAGGTAAGACAAGTATGATTGCACTCAGTTGACATTAGCAAATAGCTAATGTCGGCTAATGCAAATTGCACAGTTGGGGGTGACAGAAGCCCTTCAATGTCTGTCGCCTGTTTCCATTATTCAGGCCTACATCATTCATTTTCATGTCTGTCGCCTGTTATGTTTCAGGCTTACGTTTATCAATCATTATTGTCTGTCGCCTGTTTACGTAATTCAGGCTTATGTTCATTGTTCATTGATATCTGACGCCTGTTTACGTTATTCAGGCATACATTACTAATTATCATGTCTGTCCCCTGTTACTTTAAGGCTTAAGTTTATTAATTTTATTGTATTGTATTTATTTATTTTTACCTGTTTACACTATACAGGCCTTCGTTATTAATCATTAAGGTCCGTCACCTGTTACGTTATTCAGGCTCATGTTCATTGATCATTAATATCTGTCGCCTGTTTACGGCCTAGGTTTATTAATCTTCATGTCTGTTGCCTGTTATGTTTTCGGCTTGCGTTTATTAATCTTTGTTGTCTGTCGCTTTTTTATGTTTTTTTGGGCCTACGTTATTAATCATTAATGTCTGTCACCTGTTATGCTATTCAGGCTCACGTTCATTGATCATTGAAATCTGTCACCTGTTCACGTTATTCATGCATACGTTTATTATTTAATGTCTGTTTCCTGTTTAATTATTCAGGCCTACGTTTAGTATTTAACGTCTGTTCCTTGTTACATTATTCAAAAGGAAAACTGGCCAGTACTCGCTCTAATTTGCACGCTGCACGGGAAAGGAGCAACGAACAGTGGAACAACAAGCCCCAGCAGCTGTGTCTTTGCAAATAAGTTTCTTTATTTCATTTCCAGAATATGTCCTATATCCTGGATATAGGACATATTCTGGAAATGAAATAAAGAAACTTATTTGCAAAGACACAATTGCTGGGGCTTGTTGTTCCACTGTCACGTTATTCAGTCCTACGTTTATTGATCATTGATATCTGTCGCCTCTTTACATTATTCAGGCATACTTTTATTATTTAATGTCTGTCGCCTGTTTACGTTATTCAGGCCTTCGTTATTAATCATCATGTCTGTCTCCTGTTATGTTTCAGTTTTACGTTTATTAATGATTATTGTCTGTCACTTGTTTACATTATTCAGGCCACATTATTAATTATTAATGTCCGTCGCCTGTCACGTTATTCGGGCTTATGTTCATTGAGCATTGTTATCTGACGCCTGTTTACGTCATTCAGGCCTACGTTATTAATCATCATGTCTGTCGCCTGTCATGATTCAGGCTTACGTTCACTAATCCCAATTTTCAGTCGCCCGTTTGTTTAGGCTTACGTTTATTGTTATCTGTCGCCTGCTTACGTTTTTCAGGCATACGTTTATTATTTAATGTTTGTCGCCTGTTTTTGTTATTCAGGCCACATTATTAATCATTAATGTCCGTTGCCTGTCACATCATTAAGGCTTACGTTCATTGATCATTGATATCTGTCGCCTGTTTACGTTATTCAGGCCTATTTTTTATTATTTTGTGTCTGTCGCCTGTTTACGTTATTCAGGCCTACGTTATTGATCATCATGTCTGTCCCCTGTCACGTTTCTGGCTTGCATTTGTTTAATCTTTATTGTCTATCGCCTGTTCACGTTATTCAGGCCTACGTTTAGTATTTAATGTCGGTCACATGTCAAGTTATCCAGGCCTACATTAATTGATTAATGTCTGTCGCCTGTTACCTTATTCAGGCTAACATTCTTAATTAATAATGTAGGTTGCCTGTTACGTTCTGCAGGCGTACGTTTTAAATCTATTGTTTGTCGCCAACAGCATAATTTTCATGTTTTATGCAGGCACATTCAGGGTTAAAAAAAAGACTGACCTTAGACTCTTTATAACACAATAAATAGTATTTGGCCAGAGTCCAGCTTTCTTCACGGTAGAAGATCCAGATAGTAGGTCTTTATGTCTCAAGCGATAAAAGCAACCCTCAGGGGCTACTGAAGAATAGTGAAGGGTCTGTCTCAAACAGACAGCCAAAATAAGGGAAATTTATTCAGGATACTTCCTTCCTCCCTAGTTGGTAATCCTTTTGGGCTCCATTCTAGCATAGTCATAAATGGTCATGTATTTCAGTTCTACGGATTCCTGGGCCAGGGGAATTCACTAGTACATCTGCTAGAACCAAGGGTCAGTTAGCATGTTGCAATGACCATTTCCCACTGTGTAGGACCATTTCACACTGTACCAGTCCTCCAAAACATCGCAGGTCGGTTAACTAGTGGAGGTCAAGTACTTCCAGTCATTTAATGATTGGCAAAACAAAACAATAGCTGATCTCATGGAGACCAGCCACAAAAACACTGCAGAGCCTCAGTTAAGAGTCTCAACACAGCAATGCAAAGTGCAAAGCTCCCGGGGAAACAGTAATATGCAAAATAAATGTGGAGCCCCAGTATTGGGTCTACAACACAATTAGAGTTGAGCGAACACCTGGATGTTTGGGTTCGAGAAGTTCGCCGAACTTCCCGAAAATGTTCGGGTTCAGGATCCGAACTCGGCCCGAACTTCATCCCGAACCTGAACCCCATTGAAGTCAATGGGGACCCGAACTTTTGGGCACTAAAAAGGCTGTAAAATAGTCCAGGAAAGGGCTAGAGGGATGCAAAAGGCAGCAAAATGTAGTTAAATACCCTGCAAACAAATGTGGATAGGGAAATGAATTAAGATAACATAAAATAAATAAAAATTAACCAATATCAATTGGAGAGAGGTCCCATAGCAGAGAATCAGGTTTTAGGTCACCCACCAATGGAGAAGGTCACTTTCTGTTATTTCGGCCCCAGTACCCAGACAGAGGAGAGAGGTCCCATAGCAAGGAATAAGGCGTCATATCACCAAACACTAGAGAAGGTCACTTTGAGTTATTTAGGCCCCAGCACCCAGACAAAAGGAAAGAGGTCCCACAGCAAGGAATCATGTGTCATATCACCCACCACTGGAGAAGGCCACTTTCAGTTATTTAGTCCCCAGCACCCAGACAAAAGGAAAGAGGTCCCACAGCAAGGAATAAGGTGTCATATCACCCACCACTGGAGAAGGCCACTTTCAGTTATTTAGTCCCCAGCACCCAGACAGAGGAGAGAGGTCCCACAGAAAGGAATCATGCGTCATATCACCCACCACTGGAGAAGGCCACTTTCAGTTATTTAGGCCCCAGCACCCAGGCAGAGGAGAGAGGTCCCACAGCAAGGAATCATGCGTCATATCACCCACCACTGGAGAAGGCCACTTTCAGTTATTTAGGCCCCATCACCCAGACAGAGGAGAGAGGTCCCACAGTAAGGAATAAAGCATCATATCACCCACCACTGGAGAAGGCCTATTTCAGTTATTTAGTCCCCAGTACCCAGAAAGAGGAGAGAGGTCCCACAGCAAGGAATAAGGCATCATATCACCCACCACTGGAGAAGGCCACTTTAAGTTATTTAGGCCCCAGCACCCAGACAGAGGAGAGAGGTCGCACAGCAGAGAATCATGCGTCATATCACCCACCACTGGAGAAGGCCATTTTTTTTAGTTATTTAGGCCCCAGCACCCAGGCAGAGGAGAGAGGTCGCATGGCAGAGGTTCAGGCTTCATGTCACCCACCATTGTAACAGGCCACTTTCAGTTATTTAGGCCCCGGCACCCAGATTGAGGAGAGGTTCATTCAACTTTTGGTTGCACCACAAGATCATGGTAAAGTAAAAAAAATGAGGATTCAATAAAGAAGTGCCCCGAAGTACAAGAATACATGGTTGAGGGGGAGGCAGTTAAAAAAGTCTATTCTGCACAAGGGAGGGACAGGTCCTGTGGGATCCATGCCTGGTTAATTTTTATGAACGTCAGCTTGTTCCACGTTTGCCGTGGACAGGCGGCTGCGTTTGTCAGTAATGAAGCCCACTGCCGTGCTGATTACACGTTCAGACAAAACGCTGGCCGCCAGCACCTCCACGGCATAAAATGATAACTCTTGCCACGTGGACAATTTGGAGACCCAGAAGTTGAATGGGGCCGAACTATCAGTCAGTACATGTAGGGGTGTGCAGACGTACTGTTCAACCATGTTGGTGAAATGCTGCCTCCTGCTAACATGTTCCGTATCAGGTGGTGGTGCAGTTAGCTGTGGCGTGGAGTCAAAACTTTTCCACATTTCTGCCATGCTAACCCTGCCCTCAGAGGAGCTGGCTGTGACACAGCTACGTTGGCGACCTCTTGCTCCTCCTCTGCCTTCGCCTTGGGCTTTCACCTGTTCTCCTGTGACATTTGGAAATGCTCTCAGGAGCGCGTCTACCAGCATACGCTGGTACTCGCGCATCTTCCTATCACACTCCAGTGCAGGAAGTAAGGTGAGCACATTGTCTTTGTACCGGGGATCCAGCAGGGTGGCAACCCAGTAGTCCACACAGGTTAAAATGTGGGCAACTCTGCTGTCGTTGCGCAGGCACTGCAGCATGTAGTCGCTCATGTGTGCCAGGCTCCCCAGAGGTAAGGACAAGCTGTCCTCTGTGGGAGGCGTATCGTCATCGTCCTCCGTATCCCCCCAGCCACGCACCAGTGATGGGCCTGAGCTGTGTCGGGTGCCACCCCGCTGTGACCCTGCTCCATCCTCATCCTCCTCCACCTCCTCCTCCTCGTCCTCCAGTAGTGGGCCCTGGCTGGCCACATTTGTACCTGGCCTCTGCTGTTGCAAAAAACCTCTCTCTGAGCCACTTCTAAGAGACTGGCCTGAAAGTGCTAAAAATGACCCCTCATCCTCATCCTCCTCCTCCTTCTGGGCCACCTCCTCTTCCATCATCGCCCTAAGGCCCCTTGCAGACGAGCGTTCCTCATGCAGCAAGTCTGCAATGGAGCTCCCGGCCTGACCTCCCAGCACTGCCAGGGATCACATAGCATTATGATGCTATGTAACCCTTACAGTTCTGGAATGTATTGGATAACACTGACAGCATTATGCCAGGGTTATCCAATACATTCCAGAACTGTAAGGGTTACATAGCATCATAAATCAATATAATGCTATGTGAATCCCGTCACTGCAGGAAGGTCGGGCCGGAAGCTCCGTTGCGGACTCGCTGCATGAGGAATGCTCGTCTGCAAGGGGCCTAAGCGTTTTCTCAAGGAGACATAGGAGTGGTATTGTAACGCTGATAACGGTGTCATCGCCACTGGCCATGTTGGTGGAGTACTCGAAACAGCGCAACAGGGCACACAGGTCTCGCATGGAGGCCCAATCATTGGCGGTGAAGTGGTGCTGTTCCGCAGTGAGACTGACACGTGCGTGCTGCAGCTGAAACTCCACTATGGCCTGCTGCTGCTAGCACAGTCTCTCCAGCATGTGCAAGGTGGAGTTCCACCTGGTAGGCACGTCGCATATGAGGCGGTGAGCGGGAAGGCCGAAGTTACACTGTAGCGCAGACAGGCGAGCAGCGGCAGGATGTGAACGCCGGAAGCGCGCATAGACGGCCCGCACTTTATGCAGCAGCTCTGACATGTCGGGGTAGTTGTGAATGAACTTCTGCACCACCAAATTCAGCACATGCACAAGGCGAGGGATGTCCCAGAGCTGCAACGAGATTTCGCCCATTATCGCACACCACCAGGCCGGGCTTGTGGCCCACCGGCAGAAACCACTCGTCGGTCTGTTGTTCAATACCCCGCCACAACTCCTGTGCGGTGTGGGGCCTGTCCCCCAAATATATGAGTTTCAGAATGGCCTGCTGATGTTTACCCCGGGCTGTGCTGAAGTTAGTGGTGAAGGTGTGTGGCTGACTGGATGAGCTGTTGGAAGCAGAGGAGGAGGAAGCCGAGTAGGAGGAGGAGTCTACAGGAGGCAAAGAATGATGCCCTGCAATCCTTGGTGGTGGAAGGACGTTTGCCAAGGAACTCTCCGCCTGCGGACCAGCCGCCACTACATTTACCCAGTGTGCAGTTAGGGAGATATAGCATCCCTGGCCGTGCTTACTGTTCCACGTATCTGTGGTTAGGTGGACCTTGCCACAGATGGTGTTGCGCAGTGCACACTTGATTTTATCGGATACTTGGTTGTGCAGGGAAGGCACGGCTGTCTTGGAGAAGTAGTGGCGGCTGGGAACAACATACTATGGGACAGCCATGGCCATCAGCTGTTTGAAGCTGTCCGTGTCCACCAGCCTGATTGACAGCATTTCGAAGACCAGGAGTTTAGAAATGCTGGCATTCAGGCCCAGGGCTCGAGGGTGGCTAGGTGGGAATTTACACTTTCTCTCCAAGGTTTGTGAGATGGAGAGCTGAACGCTGCCGTGCGACATGGTGGAGATGCTTGGTGACGCAGGTGGTGGTGTCGGTGGCACATCCTCTGTTTGGTGGGCGGCAGGTGCCAACATTCCTCCCGAGGCGGAGGAAGAAGTCGAGGCAGCAGCAGAAGAGGAAGCAGGGGGAGCCAGAGTGAGTTCCTTGCTTTTAAGGTGTTTACTCCAATGCAGTTCATGCTTTGCATGTAGATGCCTGGTCATGCAGGTTGTGCTAAGGTTCAGAACGTTAATGCCTCACCTCAGGCTGTGATGGCACAGCGTGCAAACCACTCGGGTCTTGTCAGCACATTGTTTAAAGAAGTGCCATGCCAGGGAACTCCTTGAAGCTGCCTTTGGGATGCTTGGTCCCTAGTGGCGGTGGCCAGTAGCAGGCGAACTCTCTTGGCGGCGGCTGTTCTGCTTTTGCCCCATGCTCCCTCTTTTGCTACGCTGTTGGCTCGGTCTCACCACTGCCTCTTCCTCTGAACTATGAAAGTCAGTGGCATGACCTTCATTCCATGTGGGGTCTAGGACCTCATTGTCCCCTGCATCGTCTTCCACACAGTCTTCCTCCCTGACCTCCTGTTCGGTCTGCACACTGCAAAAAGACGCAGCAGTTGGCACCTGTGTTTCGTCATCATCAGAGACGTGCGGACTCCGATGAGGTGGTATTCCCATGTCCTCATCATCAGGAAACATCAGTGGTTGTGCATCAGTGCATTCTATGTCTTCCACCACTGGGGAAGGGCTAGGTGGATTCCCTTGGGAAACCCTGCCAGCAGAGTCTTCAAACAGCATAAGAGACTGCTGCATAACTTGAGGCTCAGACAGTTTCCCTGATATGCATGGGGGTGAGGTGACAGACTGATGGGCTTGGTTTTTAGGCGCCACCTGTGCGCTTTCTGCAGAAGACTGGGTGTGAGATAATGTTGTGAACGTGCTGGATCCACTGTCGGCCACCCAATTGACTAGCGCCTGTACCTGCTCAGGCCTTACCATCCTTAGAACGGCATTGGGCCCCACCAAATATCGCTGTAAATTCTGGCAGGTACTGGAACCTGAGGTAGTTGGTTCACTAGGACGTGTGGCTGTGGCAGAATGGCCACGTCCTCTCCCAGCACCAGAGGGTCCACTAACACCTCCACGACCGCGTCCGCGTCCCTTACTAGATGTTTTCCTCATTGTTACCGTTCACCAAGCACCACAATTAGGAAAAAAAGATATTTGGCCCAATGTATTGATTTCAAATTCAGGCCTTTTTTTACAGGCACCTAACACTATCTGCCTATTTATTTATGTACTGTATTACACTAATCCAGGCACAGCAGTAACCACTGATTTAGTGGAATATCTAGGGCTAGTATTTAGGCCCTGGATGAAAGGTATCCTTTTATGGACAGATTTACACTTGGAGATGCACAGTAGCGTGTGAAAAAATATGTAGGAATAGGATTTTAACAATTGTATTTTAACACTTTGTGTAATATACCCTTTAGCGGACAGAAATACAATGGGAGATGCACTGTAGCGTCTGAAGTTATTGAGGATGACCCTCTCAGCACTTGTATATACACCTTGAATGTAATATACCCTTTTACGGACATATTCACATTTGGCCTGCAACAGCTGGAACACCAGATTCAGGGTATTGCTATATTGGCAAGTGAATTTCACCCCAGAATACAATACATCCTTTGCTGGACACTATGAAAAATGGCCAGCCACAGCTGAAACCACTGATTTATGGTATTGCTATTTTGGCAATTGAATTTCACCTCAGAACAAAATATACTCTGTTACGGACAGATTTAATCTATGCCTGCAACTGCTGGAACAACAGATTCAGGGTATTGCTATTTTGGCAATTGAATTTCACCCCAGAACAAAATATATGTTTTGCCGGACACTATTATACTTTGCCAGCCACTGCTGGGACACCAGATTCAGGGTATTGCTATTTTGGCAATTGAATTTCACCCCAGAACAAAATATATGTTTTGCCGGACACTAATATACTTTGCCAGCCACTGCTGGGACACCAGATTCAGGGTATTGCTATTTTAGCGATTGAATTTCACCCCAGAACAAAATATATGTTTTGGCAGGCACTATTATACTTTGCCAGCCACTGCTGGGACACCAGATTCAGGGTATTGCTATTTTAGCAATTGAATTTCACCCCAGAACAAAATGTATGTTTTGATGTACACTATTATACTTTGCCAGCCACTGCTGGGACATAAGATTCAGGGTATTGCTATTTTGGCAATTGAATTTCACCCCAGAACAAAATATATGTTTTGCTGGACACTATTATACTTTGCCAGCCACTGCTGGGACTCCAGTTTCAGGGTATTGCTATTTTGGCAAGTGAATTTCACCCCTGAACAAAATATATATTTTGGCGGACACTATTATACTTTGACAGCCACTGCTGGGACACCAGAATCAGGGTATTGCTATTTTGGCAATTGAATTTCACCCCAGAACAAAATATATGTTTTGCCGGACACTATTATACTTTGCCAGCCACTGCTGGGACACCAGATTCAGGGTATTGCTATTTTGACAATTGAATTTCACCCCAGAACAAAATATATGTTTTGCCGGACACTAATATACTTTGCCAGCCACTGCTGGGACACCAGATTCAGGGTATTGCTATTTTAGCAATTGAATTTCACCCCAGAACAAAATATATGTTTTGGCAGGCACTATTATACTTTGCCAGCCACTGCTGGGACACCAGATTCAGGGTATTGCTATTTTAGCAATTGAATTTCACCCCAGAACAAAATATATGTTTTGGCAGGCACTATTATACTTTGCCAGCCACTGCTGGGACACCAGATTCAGGGTATTGCTATTTTAGCAATTGAATTTCACCCCAGAACAAAATGTATGTTTTGATGTACACTATTATACTTTGCCAGCCACTGCTGGGACATCAGATTCAGGGTATTGCTATTTTGGCAATTGAATTTCACCCCAGAACAAAATATATGTTTTGCCGGACACTATTATACTTTGCCAGCCACTGCTGGGACTCCAGTTTCAGGGTATTGCTATTTTGGCAAGTGAATTTCACCCCTGAACAAAATATATATTTTGGCGGACACTATTATACTTTGACAGCCACTGCTGGGACTCCAGTTTCAAGGTATTGGTATTTTGGCAATTGAATTTCACCCCAGAACAAAATATACCCTGTTACGGACAGATTTAAACTAGGCCTGCAACTGCTGGAACACCAAATTCAGGGTATTGCTATTTTGGCAATTGAATGTCACCCCAGAACAAAATATTTGTTTTGGCAGACACTATTATACTTTGCCAGCCACTGCTGGGACACCAGATTCAGGGTATTGCTATTTTGGCAATTGAATTTCACCCCAGAACAAAATATATGTTTTGCCAGACACTATTATACTTTGCCAGCCACTGCTGGGACACCAGATTTAGGGGGTTGCTATTTTGGCAATTGAATTTCACCACAGAAAATAATTTATCCTTTGCCTTAATAAAATATACAAAATGCTATCCTGAGTTTCTAGGGGTGACAATAAGCACAGCCAAGCCCCTGATGTAGGATATAGCAAAAAAAAATAACTAGTATTGATGGATTGATGGACTTGGTGGCAGCTTGTTCTGGTGCACCACAAGTCACAAAATGGCCTCCGATCACCCCAGAAAAAAGTGACAGACAAACGCTCTGTGCAGCCTAAAAACCAGTGAGCAATTAACTAGCAGGAGTTGAATCATTCACAGCTATAGATTGATCACTTCATTAGATGCTTTTGCTGAGTTTTCCCTGCCCAATCTCGCCCTCACAGAAGCTGCGTCCTCCCTACACTAATCAGAGCAGTGGGACGTGCAGCGCTACGTGACTCCAGCTTAAATAGAGGCTGGGCCACATGCTGCACTTGGCCAATCACAGCCATGCCATTAGTAGGCATGGCTGTGATGGCTTCTTAGGGAAAGTAGTAAAATGCTAGCTGATTGTCTGCTGTGCAGCCCTTCAGAAAGCGTGAAGAAATCGCCAAACAACGGACCCGAACCCGAACTTTTTTGAAAATGTTCGGGTCCGTGTCATGAACACCCCAAAATTCGGTACAAACCCGAACTATGCTCGAACTTTTCGCTCAACACTAAACACAATGAAAGCCAGATATCCCACAAAGGAAGGAAAACCGGTGGAAAGAGGTGTCTCCATTACAGAGATCACCGAATCCACCATATTTAGTGGCCCCTATGTCAAGATCCCACTTTTTCACAAGCTTTAAGGATGTGACGGGGAAAACCTAAGCCAGTTATCCATCCACAGACACTTTGTTTGAGTAGTCTCCAAGGCATTGCTCCCAGTTAGCCAGAATCCTACTCCACACTGATGAGGGGCAACACCCCAAAACAGCTGTCTGTGAAGGGATAACTGGCTTAGATTTTCCCCGTCACATCCTTAAAGCTTGTAAAAAAGCGGGATCTTAACATAGGGGCCACTAAATA
This sequence comes from Bufotes viridis, assembly GCA_033119425.1. NCBI lineage: Eukaryota > Metazoa > Chordata > Amphibia > Anura > Bufonidae > Bufotes > Bufotes viridis. Next base: position 237,984,635 of record CM065590.1, read on the forward strand.
TGGTGGATTTGGTGATCTCTGTAATGGAGACACCTCTTTGCACCGGTTTTCCTTCCTTTGTGGGATATCTGGCTTTCATTGTGTTGTAGACCCAATACTGAGCCTCTACATTTATTTTGCGTATTTAATGATTGGTGTCCAGTTAGGTTTTAAAAAGATTATCGAGGTTCTGGGTGACTCCGCCGGATAGCCCACTACTTCCGTTCAAAGTCCGAGGCATCGCCATCATCTCATTCATCTCCCATTTAGTTTCATAGTGGCTGGATCACGTTTTTTCCCTAATGCCATTTCGGGTAACTCATCATTCACCGGGGCAGCTTCTGCAGCGTCAAAGCATCATGTCCCAGGCCACGTCATTCGCAAAACGGGACGTTGGGGTTCTTCTTGCTTGGCCAGATACATCCAAACCCTCATATGAGATTGCTGTTACCCTTTGCAGATCGGCTTTATGATTTGGTTGTACATGTCAATTAAGTTCTTTCTTACTTTACACGGCTAGGTTTTTGCCCCCTTATAGGCCTACCTTCGGCAATGGCAAAGGGAACACCTCAACCTTTCAGTCAGGTCAGCTAAGACATGTTCAGTTGGTTTAGGCTAGTCTCTGTGGTTATCTTCTCAGGTTTTCCCGGCATCTCTTTGTACGAAGCCCTGACCACAATTGGGAGCAGATGGTGTTTAAACACACACAGTGTTATCTGAAAAAAGAGTAGCTTGTTCTGTACAGCAAGAGAAAATGTATGCCTTAACGGAAGCAGATGCACTCCCTTGTTTATACACAGACAATTATTAATTGTCAGAAGAAATAGTGAGTTGTTATGAATAAGCCTTGAAAATGTATCCCTCATTTTAAGAAGCAGCAGCAGGACAGTGTGGGTGGGAAAAAAGTAAGGTGGTAAGGTAATGTCTGAGGTGTTTAGGGGTAATAGTGGTAAGTGTCAGCTATAGTAGCATCAACAGTAGCAACACAGCATAGGGCAGTGGATGTGTGCGTGGCTATGTAAGGTAGTAGTGGCGGCTGGGTAGGGCAAATCATAGTGAAGTAGCAGCAGCAGTGGTGCCAGCAGCAGCCATATAGTACGGAACATTATTGTGGGCAGGCAGACAGCGGCAGTGGCATGATTGGGCCAGCAAAAAATAGCCACCATCAGCAATGGCAGATCTATTAATTGGCCTCAGCCGGAGGTGTGTGAAAATTCTCATAGATCCATGCCTCATTTATTTTGACCAAAGTGATGTTTTGTACACTGGTGGAGGATAATATCGTCAGTTTGGGTGTTACAAAGCCACCTGCTGCATTACAAACCTTATTTGAGATTACACCAGAGGCTGGACAAGACAGTACAGCGAGAACAAACTGGTCCAGTTCCTGCCGCTGTTCCAGTCTGCCTACCCAAACGTACATGCGGTCTGGTCAGAGAACAAGAAAAGTTCTGGAAAAAGTCCAAGTAGGAGTGAATGAAGTTGTTCAAGCACTACGTCTCTGATTTGCTGATTTGCACCAGACTAGTGAAAAAAAACTGCTCCATAATGTTGATGATAGGCTGACCTCGTGGTGTACGATGGGAAGCGGCTGAATCGGCAGGGGGGCCGGGAACGATGTTGTCCGAGTAGTACGCCACTTTTACAGACTGACAGTAATACGCACAAAACCAAAGATAAAACCGATTTTAGAGAAAAATTTTTAGGAAACATTATTTTCTGTATATTTACAAGCAAGATACTCCGATACAACCTGTATATCACGTAAAGGAGGGCCCCATTCACATTGTGGTACAATTGTTCATGTAGTGGGACTCCTACACTTATAAAGCCTATGCACTAAGTGAAAGGGCTGCCAAAAATTACAAGGAACCAACACTCTATATGTAGCAGACAAGAAACATGCGGGGAGGAAACTCGAGCATTGCACTCGAGCACATGCGGTATTCGGCCGAATACCGCCATGTGCCGAGCATAGCGATGCTCAAGCCGAAATGGTGTTTGGCCGAGCATGCTCGCTCAACACTAGTCTTTATTAAAAAATATGGTGTCCTTTTTTCTGTACAGAGCTGACATGCTGTAGTAGCACCCTTTGAATTTTCTGTCTTTTCCATCAGACCAGGAGCAGACAGACTCCTTATCTCTGCTCTCTTACCTCCTAAACACTCATTATGGCTCAGTTCCTATCTTACTGATAAGAATGTGGCTTAAATACATGTTTATGATGTCTCAGTAGTTTAGAGATAGGGTTTATTACATGATTCACAAAGTGAAAGTACCAGTCACATAGCTAGAAAAATAGTTAACACTTTGTGACAGAACGGCTCCATATTTTTAATAAAAGTCAATTTAATTTTTTAACATGCAATCATTAAAAAAAATCTCTCTTAAGGTGTACATAGCCTTTAAGGCTGAGTTTGCATCTAGTAAAATTTTCTTTATCATCTACTATAGATGCAGTATATATCATTCTACAGCTTGAATAGAGATATCAGGCAGTTATTAAAATAATACCTTTAGAATATATTAATCTATTAGCACATATTTTCTTCCATTTTTGGAGCAGTCAAGTTTACTCAGATAGCATTTCACCTTGAATACTTCAGTGAAATATCAATAAAAAGGGGGTCTGTGGGATTTTGGAAATCTGAGCTGAAAAGGAGCTTTCACTGGATTTATTGATTTTCAGAAGGATTTAGTAAATCTGCTGGGAAGTACTTGAATAAGATTTCACTGGTATTTAAACTGAAATGAATTTATTCTTTACCATAGAAAAATGGATTTGCATCAGACTGAGGAGAAACCTGGCAGATGTTTTTTTTTTTTGTTTTGTTTTTTTATGGTTCAGTGTCATCCACCCCAAATATGCATTCCTCACAGTATGTAACTTGTGTTTATTGACCATTGTTAACTTATTGTCTGTCAAGCTTGTGCAAGAATTGTACTATTTTGCCTATTCATGAGGTTCCTAAATCAAATAAAATGGCAGAAGGTAACTTACTACCAATTTTCATACAGGGACTCTACTTTAAAAGCAATCTGTCACCAGCAACCTCCCTATCAAAATATTTACATGGACACATAGCTGTGGTTCACCAGATTAAAACACTGTTTTTCTTTTGTTGATCTGAGGCTCCGTTCCCAAAGCTATGATGCATCTTCTTATATGCAAATTAGCTCTTTTGTGCAATAAAGGTATCACCATTGCTCTTGATGCACCCCAGTTTCCCTCCTTTCTGTGGTCAGCCCCTGCTCTGACTTCTTTGAGTGACAGGGCCAGGAAATGGGAACGCCATGAAGGAGGGCCTGCCACGAAGTATTCTGGTTACTAAAAATAATCACCTATTCACTGGGTACGGGATTACTAACTGATCACTGGGGGTATGACTGCTGGGAGTAGTGCTTAGCTATGTCTGAAAGTCCCATACAGAATGAATGGAGGGGAAGGACACAAGATTGAACCATCACTCCACTAGTATGTGGACAACTGTTCCCCCATTCTCGGGATCCTTAAGGGTCCCATTGTTTAAGCCCCACAATTAGTTATTCCCTTTTTGTTGGATAGGGAATAACTTGTAGTAACTGTAATACCTCTTTAAATTCTGTAGCAGTTGTATAAATCCATATACACTGAGTTTACCCTAGTGGTGGCTGCAGGCAGCCATACTGTAGCTTTATCATTTACTACATCACGGGAAACAGGGGACTTAAAGCTTAATGCGGTGTGGTAGATCTTGTGATTTCTCTGTAGTATTTGTTTCTTAGTTAGGTTCTTTGAATACTGAGATTGTCTCGATAAATACACAGATTTGTTAAATGCAATATATTCTGCAGTACAAGACTGTCACTAGGGGGAGAAAAATGCACAAGGATTTATACAGGCCCATGTAATGCAAATCTAAGAATTGTACTATAATGTAGAATTGAATTCTTATAAACTGGGGGATTGATTGTATCATGAAATGTAATGGTAGTGACACTAATCTAGAGAACAGCTCTGTCTGTGTGCAGTGGCTTCTAACAAGATAAACTGGTAATCTTCATTCAGCAATCTGCGCTAGTAAAGAAGGAACCGTATAGCTAACAGGCTACATTAAGAAAACATGAAGTTAGCTGAGGATGTTTTCACTGTGTTTTTACATTAGGATCAAAGACAACAGTAAAGAGCACAAATCACAAGAAAATAAAATGTTTTGTTTTTTATATACTTCTCTTTATAATTACAGGAGTGTAATTGCAGTCCTTGCACTGTCTCATTTTCATTTGGTGCTGACAAAATTCTAACTGAGTGATCTGAGCCTTCCGATAACCCCTTAAGGACATTTTTGCGTTTTCGTTTTGCGCTCTATGCCTTCCAAGAGCCATAACTTTTTTATTTTTCCGTTCACATGGCCATATGAGGGCTTATTTTTTGCTGGACAAGTTTTACTTTCCAACGCCATCATTTAATAATGCATACGGTGTAGTGGGAAGCGGGAAAAAAATTCCAAATGGGGTGAAATTGCAAAAAAAAAGCAATTTCACCACAGTTTTACGGGTTTCTAAATTACGACGTTTGATTTGCGATAAAACTGACCATTTAGTTTTATTCTACAGGTCAGTACGAATCCGGCGATACCCAATATGTATAGCTTTTCTTGCGTTTTAATAGTGAAAAAAATATTTTTTTTTTTGTCGCCATGTTTTGACCGCTATAACGTATTTGGAAATAAGTGTATGGCGTTGTATGGGGGCTTATTTTTTGCGGGCGATCTTAACTTTTAGTTGATACCATTATGGGGTGTGTAGGACTTTTTGATCGCTTTTTATTTAATTTTTTGAGGAAATGAAGCGTCCAAAAGCGGTAAATCGGCCATTTGGGCGCTTTTTCCATTTTTCTGTTTACCGTATGGGAAATATATTTTTATATTTTTATACTATGGGCGTTTTCACACATTGTGACACCCATGATGTGTATTTTTATTTTTTTATTATTTTATTTTAATTTTGGGGAAAGGGGGTGATTTAAATTTTTAGTTTTTTTATTTATTTTTTTATTATTTTTTTTTTTTTTACACTTTTATATAGGTCCCATAGGGACCTATATAAATCAGTTACCTGATTGCTTCTATCATAAACTCCAATACACTTGTATTGGAGTTTATGAGCATTTACTACTTTCCTATGAAGCCCTATTGCTAACAAGGGCTCCATAGGAAATAGTAAGTGATAGCCTTAAGCTGAATGAAAGGCTTAAGGCTATCCCTTACAGCGCTCCGATTCTCCCGATCACCACTAGGGGGAGCCGGAGCGCTGCCGAAAGTTTTACTTTCGGTTTTAGCGCGCGCAGATGCCGTGATCAGGATTGATCACGGCATCGGCGGGGTTAAATGATCGCGATCGGCAGCGCTGCCGACCGCGATCATCAGCTGCGGGGGTCAGCTACAGGAATCAGCCGGACCCCCGCAGCGATGGTGCCCGCAGCAAGCAGGAGCGGGCGCCATCTTCAGGGACTGGACACATGACGTACCCATACGTCATGTGTCCTTAAGGAGATAAACACACACATACACACACAAGAGGATTTTTTACTGTAAGAGCAGTGAGACTATGGACATTTCTGTCAGACAAAACAGTGATGGTGAACCGGGCTGTATTTAAAGTTTATGCTGCCCTAGGCAAGTTTAGTTGCTCCCACCCCCTAATGCTGCCTATTGACTTGAAGTTATCCATTAGCTACACCATGAGGTAAAAACGCTGTTGAAAACACACTTTTACCATAATTGCTGTGGTTTTGTGATGTGGTTATTGATCATGCAGTTTATACAAGTGAAATACATTTATGTTAGATTTTTAACCTGTAAAAAATGCATGGCAAGTAACCATATCACAAAACCGCAGCAAACCCAGTAAAACTGAGTACAGGTTTAAAAGTCTTTTTTAATGCAATTCTGACTATGTGGTTATTTATGTAAATATTTCATCTAAATATACCCTTACACAGCCAGTAAAATATAAACCTAATACGCAAGTCCAAAGGCAACTCCATCAATGGATGGTGCATGCTTTTATTAGAAAATTCACAGCATGAACCATTGAACTCTAATTTTTTCCTTAAGATTCATTCACTCAAGTGGGGTGGTCTGCAAGAAAAAATAGTACATATACATCATCTGCATGTGGTCCATATAAAAATGTGTCCAATGTCCATCTTCACAGGCGGGAAAACAAATGAGTTTAATATCTCTTATGTAAATGAGCCCTAAATCTTGCTAGGTCTATTACGACCTTTACTCTGTGGTCGCTGTTTTTTTTCTTTCCCAAAGAGCTTTACTACTTTGGTGTCTGTGTATGGATTATAGAATGGTCTGCTGTATGACAGTCAGAGAAATCCCCTTAGCTAGTTGACAATATACAGTACATATATATATATATATGTATTTATAGGCCATATACTGACTTCATCTTACTCCTCATATTACTGCTCTGATGCCTCCATTTTACTTACTATTGGTAACTGCAGCACCAATTCAGGGGATTTAACCCTTACAGCCTTTCTGAAGAGAATAATGTTGTTAGCTTCAGATAAGTAGTGTAAAGGTTAAATCTGCTGACTTGTAGCTGCAATAAACAAAAGTTAGAGATAAGGATACATGAGTGATGAGAAGTGGCACTAAGGTAAAAGAATCAGCATACATCATTAGTTTTCTAGGAGAAGTTTTACTCCCCTCCTGTGTGCCCTCATGTGCCTTGTTGTAAATATGGCCCTGATGGTGAACTGACTAAAAGAGTTCAAGAGGGGTCTAAATGCATTTCTTGAGTATAATAATATTACAGTTTATAGTTACTATAATTTGTTTTCCCTAAGATGAGGATAACTGGCTTGTACTTCACAAAGGTTTTTGCTTTCTCCAGATCAACTTTGCAGGATGAAGTGGATGGACGTATGTATTTTTATAAACTTAGTCTATGTTGTTATGTTACTGTGGACATTATTGAGTAATCTATTTTTTTGTAGTGCAGTTAAATAAAAAAGTGCTTTTATTTTTTACTATGGTTCACAATACAGTCATAGGAATTAGAGATTAGCAACTTTCCGCTTATGAAATTCGTTTACACTTCATTTGTTGGTAAAAGGTGAATTGCATTATGGATTCCGTTACCACGGACCATAATGCAATTCTTTGACGGAATGCATAACGGAATGCCTTTAGAGGCATTCCGTTATTCATTCTGTCATAATAGAAGTCTATGGGCTGCAAAACGGATCCGTCCCGTTGCCGTTATGCAGGAGAGGACTCCCCTGCATAACGGAAACGGGACGGATCCATTTGCAGCCCATAGACTTTTATTATGACGGAATGAATTATGGAATGCCTCTAAAGGCATTCCGTTATGCATTCCATGACAGAATTGTGGTATGGTCCGTGGTAACGGAATCCATAACGCAATTCACCTTTCACCAACAAATGAAGTGTAAATGAATTTCAAAATATGAAATTTGCTCATCTCTAAAAGAGATATCTAACACGTTTAGCTATGCATAAAAAACATATCTGTGAAATAATTATGCATTTTTGCAAAAATTTTAGCTATTTGTTTCCATTATGTTATTCTTTACATGTTTTAATCCCATTAAAAAACACTGTTTTGTATTTTAATGTATTAGCAAACATCTATATTCTAAATGCTAATATATTATACTTTGTATCATTATGACAAGGGCTATTGCTAGTTCAAAAACCAATATGCCCTTAGATCAGGCTTTGTATAAAGACAACCCAGGGGTAGGGTTGAGCGAACCAGAACTGTAAAGTTCGGGTTCGTGCCGAACTTTAGGTTTTTTGGTATCCAGACCCAAACATTTCCGTAAAAGTTTGTGTTCGGTGTTCAGCGATTTAATGGCGCTTGTTGAAATGCTGCAAGGCAGCCAATCAACAAGCGTTTAACTAGTGTGCCCTTAGATTTTTGACCCATGTGAGCCCAGTGCCACAGAAAAATAAGTTTTATCCGTCTGTTAGTTAGGTGGGTGTCGGCGGCCATTTTGTGCAAGTGTAGTGCACTTGCAACTGCATATTTGCAAGGGACAATTTAATCCTGTTCTTTTAGTTCAGTGGGCAACATATACCCATTTTTAAGTGTACCTGCACTGCATATGTGCCAGGGGAAGAGAAAATAATATAGGTAATCCGTCTGTGACTTTAGGACTCAGGGGGGGACATATTCCCACATTTATCTGTGAACTACCACTGGGCTGAATATCTGACAGGAAAATCTATTCATTAAATCCATCTGTTAGATTCTAGTGGGACAACTTCCCTTTTTTTGGTGGTCAAGTATCCTTCCGGCCTGCAGTGCATACCTGGCAGTGAAAATAGCAGCGCTAGATAGTACAATTGCGGCCTGAGCGGCATTTCAGACTGTCCAATTAAACCATTAAATAGTGCTGTTATATTGTTGTTTGAAAAAAACACACTTTTTGTGCTAGATAGTACCTTTGTGGTCTGTGCTGGATTTCTACTAGTGAAAGAAATACACTTAAATCCATCTGTTTCATTGTGTGTGAAAAAAAACACCGGTTTTGGGTGATAATGTACCTTTGCGGTGTGCACTGCATAGCAAGTTTCAAAAATTCATCTGTTCCATTGTTGGGTGGCATTAACCCATTTTTTTCTGTTTTATGCCCCTGCTCTACAAAGCACACAGGGCAATAATTTTCATAAATTCGTCTGTTACATTGTTGGGTGACATTAACCCATTTTTGCCGTTAAAAAACCCCTGCTTTGCATAGGTGACAGGAAAATAAATTTCTACAATTGGTCTATTAAATTGGTGGTTGCCATTAAACCTTTTTTGCAGTATACAAACCCCTGCTCTGCATAGGTGACAAGGACGTAAATTTCTAAAAATCGTCTGTTACATTCTTGGGTGACATTAACCCAGTTTTGCCGTATACAAACCCCTGCTCTGCATAGGTGACAGGGACGTAAATTTCCAAAAATCGTCTGTTCCATTGTTGGGTGACATTTTACAGTTTTTGCCGTATACAAATCCCTGCTCTGCATAGGTGACAGGGACATAAATTTCAAAAGATCATCTGTTCCATTGGTGGGTGACCTTTTACTATTTTTGCCGTATACAAACCCCTGCTCTGCATAGTTGACAGGGACGTACATTTCTAAAAATCGTCTGTTCCATTCTTGGGTGACATTTTACCATTTTTGCCCTATACAAACCCCTGATCTGCATAGGTGACAGAGACGTAAATTTAAAAAAATCATCTGTTCCATTGGTGGGTGATATTTTACAATTTTTGCAGTATACAAACCCCTGCTCTGCATAGGTGACAGGAACGTAAATTTCAAAAAATCGTCTGTTACATTCTTGGGGGACATTAACCCAGTTTTGCTGTATACAAACCCCTCCTCTGCATAGGTGACAGGGACGTAAATTATTAAAAATCATCTGTTCCATTCTTGGGTGACATTTTACCATTTTTGCCATATACAAACCCCTGCTCTGCATAGGTGACAGGGACGTAAATTTCTAAAAAATCGTCTGTTACATTCTTGGGTAACATTAACCCAGTTTTGCGGTATACAAACCCCTGCTCTGCATAGGTGACAGGGACGTAAATTTCAAAAAAATCGTCTGTTCCATTGGTGGGTGATATTTTACCATTTTTGCCGTATACAAACCCCTGCTCTGCATACGTGACAGGGGCGTAAATTTCTAAAAATCGTCTGTTACATTCTTGGGTGACAGTAGCCCATTTTTCCTGTATACAAATTCCTGCTCAGCATAGGTGACAGGGACGTAAATTTCTAAAAAATCGTCTGTTACATTCTTGGGTAACATTAACCCAGTTTTGCGGTATACAAACCCCTGCTCTGCATAGGTGACAGGGACGTAAATTTCAAAAAAATCGTCTGTTCCATTGGTGGGTGATATTTTACCATTTTTGCCGTATACAAACCCCTGCTCTGCATACGTGACAGGAATGTAAATTTCTAAAAATTGTCTGTTACATTCTTGGGTGACATTAAACCAGTTTTGCTGTATACAACCCCCTGCTTTGAATAGGTGACATGGACATAAATTTCTAAAAATCGTCTGTTCCATTGGAGGGTGACATTAACCCAGTTTTGCCGGTGAAAAAACCCTGCTCTACATTGCTGACAGGAAACTAAATTTAGTAAAAACGTCTGTTACTTTGATGGGTGACCGCAAAAATTAAGAGAGCGTCAAATAAGGGACGTGGCCCTGGTCGTGGTGCTGCTGGTGTTGGTGGAACTCCTGTTGCAGAGAAAGGACGTGTTCGATCTGTGCCAGCTACACGTCCAAATTAAACACCGTCCTCAGGTGCGACAGAGCCTTCAGCATTATTTAGTAGGCCCGAATGCCGCTCTACGAATGGTGAGGCCAGAACAAGTACAGTCGCTAGTAGATTGGGTGGCTGACCTCCCAGCCCTCTCTAGCCCTACTGTTAGTGTACTATTATGTCAGTATTTGTTACATCTGAGTGGGGATTGTTTTCTAGCGCCAGTGGGTGGTATCTGGGTTCTGTTTTTTCTGTCCTCAATTGCACAGTTTTTGTGTATGTTATTATGTTTGATTCTTTATTAACTTATCAATAAATGTATAATATATATTTTGTACATTTTGGTTGTGTCCTTTTTTTGCTCCTGGTGAGCACTTTTTAGGTTGATGGTGTATAAAAAGAACCCCAGTACACTAGACCTTAACATCAACTGCAACTAGACCTCTGCAAACATGCCTAAGATTCACCCTGAGACTAAAGTGTTGAGGATCAAGAGGCTGAAGACCAGATCCACTGCTGATCTGGCAGACACCTTCAATGTGTCTCAGCGTCAAGTTCAGAGGATAAAAAAAAGATTTGAGGAGACTGGAGACGTTTTGGACAAGCCCAGGTCAGGCAGACCCCGCAAGACAACTGCTCGAGAGGACCGTTTGTTGGCTAGAAAATCCAAGGCCAGCCCATTATCCACTGCAGCAGAGCTCCACGAGACCTGGTCACCTGAAGTCCTTGTGTCAACCAGAACAGTTTGTCGGATTCTGTCTCGAAATGGCCTCCATGGTCGAATCAGTGCCCATAAGCCAGCACTAAACAAAAAACAATTGAAAAACCGTGTGGCATTTGCCAAGGCCCACAGCCTGCTAAAAGGATGGACGCTGAAAAAGTGGCAGAAGGTGGATTTTTCAGATGAATCTTCTGTTGAATTACACCACAGTTGCCTCAAATATTTCAGGAGACCCACTGGAACCCGCATGGAGCCGAGATTTAGCCAGAAAACAGTGAAGTTTGGTGGAGGCATGGTCTGGGCTTATATCCAGTATGGGGGTGTGCGAGGGATCTGCAGGGTGGAAGGCAACATCAATAGTCTAAAATACCAAGAAATCTTAGCTACCTCTTATATTCCCAACCATAAAAAAGGCCAAATTCTGCAGCAGGATGGTGCTCCATCGCATACTTCCATCTCCACATCAAAGTTCCTTAAGGAGAAGAAGATCAAGATGCTCCAGGATTGGCCAGCCCAGTCACCAGACATGAACATCATTGAGCATATGTGGGGTAGGAGGAAAGAGGAAGTATGGAAGACGAAACCAAAGAATATTGATGAACTCTGGGAGGCATGCAAGACTGTTTTCTTTGCTATTGTTGATGACTAATAAATTGTATGAATCCTTGCCAAACCGCATGGATGCTGTCCTTCAAGCTCATGGAAGTCATACAAGATATTCAATTTGGATCTCACAGCACCACTACTTAATTTGCTGACATATTTTTGGATTTGCAGTAAAGTTGTTCAATTTCTGTATAGGCGACAAAACTTTTGTCTTGCCAAAATTTTACCTTTCTGTCTTGATTAAATGATAAATCTTTTTTCAGTGAAACTAATTTATTTCAGTGCATTAAACATAATTTGGGAGGGCTTTAGCTTTTCATATGAGCTATTTCTAACACCAATTGATTAATTAAAAGTCAGGTTAATAGCAGGAGTTTCTACAAAATAGAGAAGCGACAAGACTTTTATCAGGGACTGTATTGTCTGAACGTATATTCAGCATGGCAGAGGGCGTTATCACAGACAAGCTCAGCCGCCTGTCCACTGCCACGTTCAATAAAATGAACCAGACATGGATCCCACAGAACTTGTCTGTACCTTGTGCAGAATAGATATGTATACCGGCCTCACACAGCCATTGTTATATTCCAGCATACTTTCTCTTTGTTTTATTTTATATATTCCACAATGTTTTGTGGTCTACCCAAATTAAATAAAAATAAATTAATAAAGTGTTGGCTACCTCCTCCACTGCCACTTCCACCTCCACAGCCACGTCCACCACCTCCTCAACCTCCTACTCCATATGGACCTCCTCCTCCTAGTTCAAGATTATTATTTTTGATTTTTATTTATTTTATTTTAAGTCATTTCCCTATCCATATTTGTTTGCAGGGAACTTGTCATGCTCTTACCCACATTTTGCTGCCCTTTTCAGCCTTCTAGCCCTTTCCATGACTCTTTTAGAGCCATGTTAGTGCCCCAAAGTTCGGGTCCCCATTGACTTCAATAAGGGTTCGGGGTCAAGTTCGGGTCAAGTTTGGGTCCTGAACTCAAACTTTGAAACAAAGTTGGGTCGAACCCGAACTTCCAGGCGTTCGCTCTACTCTACCCAGGGGTCCTTTTTAGGATCCAAGGGCTGACTGTACAGAGATTTCCTACTTAAGATAACGATTGGCTGCAACTACCGGCTGGAGGGTGATGTTAAGGTCCATTTACATGGGCAGAGTAATGCTTGTTCCTGATAACTGATCTGTGTAAACATGCCACAATCACCCAATTAATAAGCAAACACTTGTTTGTCGGGTGGTGAGATTGTTTATGCAACACAAAAAAATTAGTCTGTGGGATGAACTATTGTAATAACAAAGAGATTATTTCTGCATGTAAATGCAGCTAAACAGTTTGCTTCCATGATTGCCCTGTGTATCAGCCTATCTAAATGGACCCTTATTCCACAGTGCATTAAAAGGTCATATTGGCCACAATTAATTCTTGTGTTCATAATGTCTTAGTTTTGAGTGTGCCCCCCAAAAAGTATGATTGCCCAGTGCTCAGGACTATTAAAAATTCACTAGTTATTTTTTATTTTATTATAATGGCATGTTTATACACAGATGATCACCTTCATGTACAATATGCAATGGGTTGAGTGTAGGTTGAATGATGAATTGCAAATAATTGCTTATGCTATAGTTTTCCAGAAAAATATATCGGTCACAGAAAATATGGATGATACTAAATCACTTGATTTCTCTTTTGAAATGAAGACATTGCTTATGAACCAATTTATTAGACTAATTTGTTGTTTAGAATAATCTCATAATCTCCATCACCGGTATAATAGCAAAGAGAACCTAATAATGTATGTCCTGCTTTCATAAGTGATTATGGGTCTAATGTGGCCTAGATCTGTCTAAGAAATATATATGACTCTCTTGTGACTACAAAGTAACTGATTGTAAATCCTGTATTATATGCTACATCAGCTAACCGGCATTTGTTATATCTCACTACGTTCTTGTAATTACCAATGTAGTTATAATACCAAAAGTACAATGATCTACCCAAATCCAGATGTGTTCATTAAAAAATAACTAATTAAGACAAGGTTGTGTAGTTTGTATTACATTACATTAATTATTTTACAGACATGTACTTGGGTTAATGCACAACAGTTTCTGTTCTCCTTCTTTATCCATGCACCATGGGTTGGGTAGGAGAATGAAGGGATGAGTTAGGAGTGAGATTGTTTGTACTAATATTTAAATGTCTGTATAATTTTATAATAAAAAATAAGAAAGATAATTTAAAAAAAAACAGTACAGAACCTTTTTAACCATGATAAAAAACAATTCCATACATCAGGCTCTTATTCTGAACTAATGACATTATTAAAGAGGTTGTCTGTCTCATCTCAGCATTTCATGGTCGAAATTGGATTAACCGCAGTAAGTGCCACCATGGATGGACAGATTTATGCATCAGTGCAGTCCTGCACTCCACTGTATTCATGACTCCCAAAGCAGTGAATGGGAGCTACAGAAATAGAAAACATTTTGCACAATGGCTGTTTCTCCACTCTCCCAAAAAGGGGGAGACAGTAGAGAGGAGGTTGAGCTGCCAACCCAGCCACACTTATCATGTTTTATGCCAGTTTTCTGCGGTAGTAGAACCCTGATTTCAGTTCAGGTGCATAGATGCTGCTCGTAATTAATAATGAGGCATACAAGTCATCATATATCAGGTGCAGAACCCGGCAACGAGCCTAGTTATCATGGCCCTTTCTACACCACCGGGCTATGATAAATCTCCACTGAAATCTTTAAATGTCCCAGAATTATCACAGTAACCTATGTTGTATCATAAATCTAGTACGTCCACAGACTGCCTGTCTAAAAGTTTCCAGTGTTTTGCCTTCAGATTTTCATACCAGGAATTTTTTTAATAAAATTATTTTTTGTGCAAAAAGTCAAATTTTATTCCACACCTTCTTTCTTGCTAAGCCATGCCCGCTTGTTGAACTTGACAAAAAAAACTCTAGACTTCCCAACAAAATGTATAAAATTCTAGACAAAGTCAAGGTGTAGAATCAGAGTAACTGGGTTAGGATTCAGTAATTTATTAATTTAGTGAAGAACAGACAATACACACACATCATTATGTCATCAAGATATATCATCGGAATGTAAATTACTGAGCAGATGGAATAATCTAAATTGCCAATATACTGTTCGGAGCAATCTTTTATGATTGCATTTGACTAATTTTGGCTAAAAAATATTTTTATCATTTTGTCCTTATTAAAAGTTTTTGTCCTACGGGGTTAACTTTCCATCTATCTAAAGACTGTCACATTTACACTGAGTCCTGTCGTGTTGCTGTTCTCACAGCTGGATATATAGCTCTTATCTCTGAATTCCTGATGGCTCGTAAACACTTAATTAAACCATATTCCTATTAGTTGGATAAGAATTTAGCTATAATGAGTGTTTATGAGCTGTCAGGCATTCAGAGATAACAGCTAGTGTTGAGCGAATCGAACTTAACGAAGTGGAAAATTGATCCAAATTTCAGGAAAAATTCGATTTGTTACAAATCCGAATTTCTTAGTGCTTCATGGTAACTAATCAATTTTTCCTGAAATGGCGATAAAAAAAATTAAAATACACACTCACCTCATCTATTTGATTATGGAAAATCCATTGTGGCCATCTTGATTGAAGAAAACGCATACATTTTTGCATGCGCTAACATATTACGAATTTCTTCTTGAAGTTCAGCAGCTGAATCCAATTTTTAAAAACTTCGCTCATCACTCATAAGGGCTATTCATACAGCAACATGACGATTCAGTGTAAAACAGGAAGAGACAGAAGACAAATGGAAAAAAAGATTTTTAGCCTAAAATAAGTAAAATGCGATCATGGAAAATTGCCCGCAAAAATGTTCACAAGCAGTGATCTCTCAAAAGAAGGATCATTTCTATACATATGCGTGTCTTTTGAAAAAGGAAGATCTATCTAAGGCTACTTTCACTCTAGCGGCAAGGAGCTCCGGCATTCTGTTCCAATGGGTGAACAGCCTGCCAGATCATTGCTGCCACTAGTGCACTGGTGGCGCCAGAGGTCCGCTCCTGTCCCATTGACTATAATGGGGCGGGCCGGAGTTCCGGTGGCAGCACGGCAAACATGCCGAGAGGAGGGCGGAAAAAAAATATGACATTTCCCATGCGACAAATCCAAAGATATTTTAGATTATTCTGATTTTATGCAAATAGTTTTTTAGGATTAACTTTTTCAGACACCTTTTGGGTTGTTTGCAGTACTGCAGTTTCAACTTCCTCATACATAAACCAGTTGTACCCAACTTCTCAGCTATGATTTTTCACCCTATTCCTGAATTATACATTTGTATAACTATTATTAATACTATTATTTTTTGCAGTACAATAAAATGAAAAAGCCAATGTAGGGAGGGTTTAATACTTTTGTAAGACTATATGGCTTTTATCCATTTTAAGCACATACGGCACTGCATCAGCATAAACCATAAAGGTCCACATAAAGACAGCCAGTAGAAAAAGAAGCACTCTGTATGTATGGACGTAAATAAAAGAGGGAATTAGGGAATGTGGATGTGAAAACAGGTAAAATACAAAAATGATTAGGCACAAACAGAAGTTTAAAAACTCTCTGCACATTACCATGGTGAGTATAAAATTGTGACATTACTGATGAGGTCAATTAGCCATGGTCAGAAACACTGCTTACACAAGGACACATTTTTATGGCTTTAGTGTATCTGCAGATTTATAGATGAAAATAGAATTAAAGTACATAATGTTTGTCATATATAATGGAGTCCATTTTTTTATGGGTATACATTTATGACTATGAACTTTTGAAGAGTGGCTCTGCTATATAAAAAACTATACTTGTGTTGTGTTGAGAACAGTATCTTGAACAGTAGGACTTACTAAGAGTGACATTACTCTTAAAGAGTAAAAAATCATTACATCATTTATAAGTATTATATTATAAAGTTTGCACTGTTATTTCTTATGGCAATAAAGGCACCATTAGGAGCAATTTTTTTTTGGTCTAGTAAGTAATCTGCATAGCTCGTAAGTGGATTCACACTGCTGCAAATGTAAAAACTGTCACAAGGAAAAATTAACCTTGTTCATTATGCACAGTTTAGCCTGATTTCACATGCATTAGAGTGTATTAGAATACATTTTAGGTTCTGTTTCACTATGATGAGTAAGATTTTTACTGCAAGAAATGTAAGACTATCAAACATTTGTAAGAAGGGCTATGATCTTACATTCTATGAAGGACAAAATATTATATCATAAAATTCCAATAGAATGGTTGTAGACAACTAAGTTGTCTATGTCTTAACTTTAATTATATTTTCTTAAAATACTTTCTTTTTTGCCTCCAAAACTCAATGACCACCAGAGAATATATAGGGAATTGTAATATAACAATAGAGAACCTAAATGTTGGCCCAGAATATTTTACATATTAACTTAACACAAAATAGCCATAGGCTATAAGGATTCTGTTTTTGGCCAGGTGTATATAAAATATAACCTTTATTATACTTTTATTAACCACCTCAGTTCCCTTAGCTTAAACACCCTTAATTACCAGACCACTTTTTACAATTCTGCACTACACTACTTTCATGGTTTATTGCTCGGTCATACAACTTTCCACCCAAATGAATTTTACCTCCTTTTTTTCTCACTAATAGAGCTTTCATTTGGTGGTATTTTATTGCTTCTGACATTTACATTTTTTTGATATTAATCAAAAATGACCGAAATTTTTGCTAAAGAATTACATTTTTCACTTTCTGTTGTAATTTTTCTTTTTTTAAATACATTTCTATATAAATTTCTTTAAATTTATTGTTCTACATGTCTTTGATAAACAAAAATCCAATAAGTATATTTATTGGTTTGGGTAAAAGTTAGTGTTTACAAACTATGGTGCAAAAAAGTGAATTTCCGCATTTTGAAGCAGCTCTGACTTTCTGAGCACCTGTCATGTTTCTTCAGGTGCTAGAATGTCAGGATAGTATAAATACCCCCCAAATGACACCATTTTAGAAAGAAGACACCCCAAAGTATTCGCAGAGGGGCATGGTGAGTTCATGTATAATTTAATTTATTTTGACAAGTTAGCGGAAAATGACACTTTCTGAGGAAAAAAATAAAAATAGTAAAGTTTCCATTTCTGCTAACTTCTGGCAAAACAAAAATCTCCCACAAACTCACTATGCCCTCTCAGTGAATACCTTGGGGTGTCTACTTTCCGAAATGGGGTCATTTGTGGGGTGTGTTTACTGTTCTGGCATTTTGGGCGGGGCTAAATTGTGAGAAGCCCTGTAAAGCCTAAAGGTACTCATTGGACTTTACGCCCCTTTACGCACCTAGGCTGCAAAAAAGGGGCACACATGTGGTATCGCCGTACTCAGAAGAAGTAGGGCAATGTGTTTTGGGGTGTATTGTTACATATACCCATGCTGGGTGAGAGAAATATCTCTGTAAACTGACAAGTTTGTGTAAAAAAATTTAAAAAGTTGTCAATTTACAGAGATATTTCTCACATCCAGCATGGGTATATGTAAAAATACACCCCAAAACACATTGCCCTACTTCTCCTGAGTATGGCGATACCACATGAGTGACACATTTTTGCAGCCTGGGTGCGCAAAGGGGCTCAAATTCCAATGAGTACCTTTAGGATTTCACAGGGCAATTTTACGCATTTGGATTCCAGACTTCTTCTCACGCTTTAGAGACCTCTAAACTGCCAGGGCAGTATAAATACCCCACAAGTGACCCCATTTTAGAAAGTAGACACCCCAAGGTATTCCGTGAGGGGTATGGTGAGTTCATGTTAAAAAAAAAAAAAAATTCTTACAATTTCCGCTAACTTGTGCCAAAAAAAAATCTTCTATGAACTCGCCATGCCGCTCACGGAATACCCTGGGGTGTCTTCTTCTAAAATGGGGTCACTTGTGGGGTATTTATACTGCACTGGCATTTTAGGGGTCTCTAAAGCGTGAGAAGAAGTCTGGAATCCAAATGCGTAAAATTGCCCTATTGAAATCCTAAAGATACTCATTGGAATTAGGGCCCCTTTGTGCAACTTGGCTGCAAAAAAGTGTCTCTCAAGTGGTATCGCCGTACTCAGGAGAAGTAGGCCAATGTGTTTTGGGGTGTATTTTGACATATATCCATACTGTGTGTGAGAAATATCTCTGCAAATGACAACTTTTTAAAAATTTTTATACAAAGTTGTCAATTTACAGAGATATTTCTCTCACCCAGCATGGGTATATGTAAACATACACCACAAAATACATTGCCCTACTTCTCCTGAGTACAGCGATACCACATGTGACACTTTTTTGCAGCCTAGGTGCCCAAAGGGGCCCAAATTCCAATGAGTACCTTTTAGGAGGGCATTTTTAGGCATTTGGATTCCAGACTTCTTTTCACGCTTTAGGACCTCTAAAATGCCAGGGCAGTATAAATACCCCACATGTGACCCCATTTTGGAAATAAGACACCCGAAGGTATTCCGTGAGGGGCATGGCGAGTTCATATAAGATTTTTTTTTTTTTTGGCAAAAGTTAGCGGAAATTGATTATTTTTTTTTCTCACAAAGTCTCCCTTTCCGCTAACTTGTGACAAAAAGTTAAATCTTTCATGGACTCAATATGCCCCTCAGCGAATACCTTGGGATGTCTTCTTTCCAAAATGGGGTCACATGTGGGGTGTGTTTACTGTTCTGGCATTTTGGGCGGGGCTAAATTGTGAGCAACCCTGTAAAACCTAAAGGTACTCGTTGGAATTTCGGCCCCTTTACGCACCTAGGCTGCAAAAAAGTGTCACACATGTGGTATCGCTGTACTCAGAAGAAGTAGGGCAATGTGTTTTGGGGTGTATTTTTGCATATACCCATGCAGGGTGAGAGAAATATCTCTGTAAATTGACAACTTTGTATATAAAAAATTAAAAAGTTGTCTTTTACAGCGATATTTCTCACACAAAGTATGGGTATATATATAAAAATACACCTCAAAACACATTGCCCTACTTCTCCTGAGTACAGCGATACCACATGTGTGCCACTTTTTTGCAGCCAAGATGCGCAAAGGGGCCCAAATTCCAATGAGTACCTTTAGGATTTCACAGGGCATTTTTACGCATTTGGATTTGCACGCTTTAAGGCCCCTAAAATGCCAGGGCAGTATAAATACCCCACATGTGACCCTATTTTGGAAATAAGACACCCCAAGGTATTCCGTGAGGGGCATGGCGAGTTCACAGAACGTTTTTTTTTGGCACAACTTAGTGGAAATTGATTTTTTTTTTTTTTTTTTTTACAAAGTCTCATATTCCACTAACTTGTGACAAAAAATAAAATTTTACATGAACTCACCATACCCCTCATGGAATACCTTGGGGTGTCTTCTTTCCAAAATAGGGTCACTTGAAGAGGGTGTTTGTACTGCCCTGGCATTTGAGGGTCTCCGCAATCATTACATGTATGGCCAGCATTAGGAGTTTCTGCTATTCTCCTTATATTGAGCATATGGGTAATGAGATCTTTTTTTCCATTCAGCCTCTGGGCGGAATAAAAAAATGAACAGCACAGATTTCTTAATTCGCATCGATCAATGTGGAGGAAAAAATCTCTGCCAAAATCAGTGACTGCGGTGCGGTGGGCTGGGCGCTAACTACCTAACAAGTAGCTAACTAACTAGCGGTGATAAGGGACCCTTATTCACACATCCGCAATTCTGTTTGCGGAACGGAATTGCAGACCCATTCATTTTTATGGGGACAGACTTTGTCCCGCTCGGATCCGGAATTGCGGATCCGCACTTCCGGGTCTGAAGTTCCGTTCCGCAAAAATATAGAACATGTCCTATGCTTGTCCGCAATTGCGGACAAGAAAAGGCATTTTCTATATAGTTCTGGAAATGTGTGGATCTGCAAAATGCGGAAAGCACATTGCTGGTGTCCGTGTTTTGCGGTCTGCAAAACACATATGGACGTCTGAATGGAACCTTACAGGGGGGTGATCAATAACAGGGGGGTGATCAGGGAGTCTATATGGGGTGATCAGGGGTTAATAAGGGGTTAATAGGTGACGGGGAGGGGGGGTAGTGTGGTGCTTGGTGCTACTTTACAGAGCTACATGGTCCTCTGGTGGTCGATCCCAGCAAATGGGACCACCAGAGGACCAGGTAGCAGGTATATCAGACGCTGATTTCTTTTTTTTTTACTTCTACAGCCTGCCAGCGATTGATCATCGCTGGCAGGCTGCAGTATAACTGCAGAGCTGCGTGCGGCTGTGAACGCACGCGTTCACAGGAAATCTCGCCTATCGCGAGATGACGCGCGGATGCGTCCAGGAGGAATAAACCTGCCGCCACCTTGACGCATCCGTGCGTTAGGTGGTCGGCAGGTGGTTAAAGACTAAGTCGGTTGTCATGCGTGAACATGAAAAACTAAGTGAAATGTCATGCGCACACTGCGATAACGTTTCTTTAGATGAAAAACTAAGTTAGATGTCATTATATACAGGAGAGTGAATCTAGATCGCACATCCTCAGTACTATGCTTTTGATATAACGACTGTCCTTCAGCATAATTACGTGGCATATCCACCCAATTTGTAATACATTCTATGCTGTGCTTAAGAGGCATTAGTATACAGTTTGATCAAAGAGCATAGGCCCACTTACCGCAACAAGGTAGCCTCTACAAGTGGGGACCTACTCTAACCTCAATGTCGCATCAGTGCGCGGCGACCACTGGCGCCCCAGCAACCGCACCAGCAGCAGACGGCAGGACCCAGAAGCCACACAGCATCCCCACTGTGCAGAAAAGCCTCCTTGGCTCTGGGCCCCACCACCCCACCAGCACAGCACTGAGGCAGCAATGGCAGACACGCAGTACTGCACCATGTGAACCAGTGCAAAGAGTTCACCCAGTCACAACCCTCAGGAAATCCATCTGAGAGGTAGTAGGAGTTTATAAACCCTTTGCAGACTAAGGCTAATTAAAAACACCTAGTCCAAATGGGGAGGAGTTCTGACACCAGAGGGGGGGGGGGGGAGGAAATAGATTCTAACAATATATACAGGAGAGTGAATCTGGATCGCAGACCCTCAGTACTATGCTTTTGATATAACAGCTGTCCTTTATAAAATTACATGGCATATCCGCCCAATTTGTAATACATTCTATGCTGTGCATAAGAGGCATTAGTATACAGTTTGATCAAAGAACATAGGTCCACTTACAGCGACAAGGAAGCCTCTACAAGTGGGGACCTACTCTAACCTCAATGGTGCAGCAGTGCGCGGCCACCACCGGCGCCCCAGCACCGCACCATCAGCAGACGGCGGGACCCAGAAGCCACACAGCATCCCTACTATGCAGCAAAGCCTCCTTGGCTCTGGGCCCCACCACCCCACCAGCACAGCACTAAGGCAGCAATGGCAGACACGCAGTACTGCACCATGTGAACGAGTGCAAAGAGTTCACCCAGTCACAACCCTCAGGAAATAAGTTAGATGTCATGCGCGTACACTGGGAGACCAAGTAAGATGTCATGCTCGAACTTTTGAGAGACAAAGTCAGATGTCATGCACGAATATTGTGATGACAGACTAAGTCGGATGTCATGCGCGAACACGAAAAATTTAGTTAGATGTCATGCTCAAATAGCAATGACGCCCTTTTGACGAATCTTTCTAAGTCTCATGCGCAGGTGCAGACACGGACACAATGATAGGTCATTCCTAAAAAGTGTATACACATGCTGATATGTATACCTGGGTGTCAATTACAGTTGTGTTCAAAATTATTCAACTCCCAATGCTGTAAAGGGTTTTAGGGAATTTATTGTACATTTGTAATTGTGTTCAGAATGAAATCTTACAAGGCCTTTATAAAGAACCAAATGCAACTAAAATGACATCAATTCTTTTTGTAATACAGTATTAAATGGGTTTTTTTGTGATTTCTTCATTGACACAATTATTTAACCCCTTAAAGACTACCACTCTTAAGAACAGAGGTTCATTCAAGTGTTTTCGATCAGGTATTGAAAACACCTATTGGATGTCAAGGAGCAGCAATCAAGCATAATAAGCACAAATTAGGCAGATTTAAAATGACTGTGTTACTCAGCTCCTTCTAGACATTTACTGGTGTGTTTACAGACATGGTGAAGTCAAGAGAATGGTCCAGGAAGACAAGAGAAGAGGTGATTTCTCTTCACAGGAAGGGCAATGGCTATAAGAAGATTGCAAAGATGTTAAACATACCAAGAGACACCATAGGAAGCATCATTCGCAAATTCAAGGCAAAGGGCACTGTTGAAACGCTACCTGGTCGTGGCAGAAAGAAGATGCTGACTTCGACTGCTGTGCGCTACCTGAAGCGCAAAGTGGATAAAAGTCCCCGTGTGACTGCTGAGGAACTGAAAAAAGATTTGTCAGATGCGGGTACTGAAGTTTCAGCTCAGACAATAAGGCACACACTGCGTAATGAAGCCCTCCATGCCAGAACTCCCAGGCGCACCCCCTTGCTGTCTCCAAAGAATAAGAGTCGACTGCAGTATGCCAAAAGTCATGTGGACAAACCACAAAAGTTTTGGGATAGTGTTCTGTGGACTGATGAAACAAAATTAGAACTCTTTGGGCCCATGGATCAACGCTATGTTTGGAGGAGGAAGAACAAGGCCTATGAAGAAAAGAACACCTTGCCTACTGTGAAGCATGGCGGGGGGTCAATCATGCTTTGGGGCTGTTTTGCTTCTACAGGTACAGGGAAGCTTCAGCGTGTGCAAGGTACCATGAATTCTCTTCAGTACCAGGAGATATTGGATGAAAATGTGATGCAGTCCGTCACAAACCTGAGGCTTGGGAGACGTTGGACCTTTCAACAGGACAATGATCCTAAGCATACCTCCAAGTCTACTAGAGCATGGTTGCAGATTAAAGGCTGGAACATTTTAAAGTGGCCATCGCAGTCACCAGACTTAAATCCGATTGAGAACCTCTGGTGGGACTTAAAGAAAGCAGTTGCAGCGCGCAAGCCTAAGAATGTGACTGAACTGGAGGCTTTTGCCCATGAAGAATGGGCGAAGATACCCGTAGATCACTGCAAGACACTTGTGTCAAGCTATGCTTCACGTTTAAAAGCTCTTATAACTGGAAAAGGATGTTGTACTAAGTACTAAGATTGAATGTCACTTGGGGGTTGAATAAAACTGATAATGAAGTGAGAACAGAAAAGACATTTGTGGTTATTTCATTATAAATGTTATGTTATATTTGTCTGACTTACAAGTGCCTCTTTGATTTAATTGTAAACAAGATGAATGAAATGATCAAAATCAATGTCAAACTGGCCAAAACACTCAATTTCAGTGGGGGTTGAATAATTTTGAACACAACTGTAGATATGATCGTTCCCTGAATGGATGAAAGAGAAAAGGGAGGGTTTTCCCTCCCAATAAATATCTGAAAGATTGGACGATCGTGTCATTTGCTCCTAACACCTGATGACGCCATATCTAGTGGTGAAAAATGTTTGGGGAGAAGTAATATTTACATTTTAAAGTTCGCAAGACTAATAATGCTGATACAGGGACTGACCTGCAGGCGCTCCCTGGTCTACATGCAATTAATATAGATACTAAGTGAGCAATGGAGATAGATAGAAAATAATTTTAGATAGACATAACAAGGGGTAGTGTAGTCAGCAATGCAGTAAAGCCACTCACCGGATTAATTTAGTGGAATAACAACACTACTCAGTAAGATTAGCTATTTTTATCTCCAATTGGGATGAGTGTGTGAATATCAACACACTATCCTATACTAGTGTATCTCTTTGCAAATAAATACAAAAAAGGTGGCATTATATAGCTTCCTGTACTTTTTAACCTTTGAGGCTCATAAAGCTATTTTAATAAAAGTATAATAAAGGTTATATTTTACATACACCTGTCCAAAAACAGAATCCTTATAGCCTATGGCTATTTTGTGTTAAGTTAATATATAAGGAATTGTACCCCACTAGCAGGCACTGGCCCACCAGTCTCCTGTGCCCGGAGATAAGACGGAGGAGTAAGGCTACGTTCACACAACGACAATTGTCGCGCAAAAAAAAAGTGGGACTATTGTTGCGCGACAATTTTTATAATGGGAGTCTATGACATGCGACATGCTGCGACTGCAACACGACAGTCGGAAAAAATCCACCCGGGATGCACGTGCGACACCACCATAGACTCCCATTATAACAATTGTCGCGCAACATTAATGTGACATCAATGTCGCGCTACAAATGTTGCAGTGTAGTGGTTCCCGATTTGTCACGCGACAATTGTCGTCGTGTGAACGTAGCCTAATTCTTTGTCTTGTTTCTCAGGAGAGATAATTATTGTAGCCGCTAGGTGGCAGTATCGCATAGTGATGCAGCCTCTTCCTGGTGTAAATTGTACAGGAGGCCCCGCAGTATCTTCTAAGCTTCCCGGGCTGCTGGCAGTGAAGGAGGAGAGAATATGTCTGGCCATCCTCCTGCCCTCCTTGCTGTCAGAAAACTGTGGTCGCTGGTGAGAATTACTCCTCTGCGGTGCTGGGATGATTTCTCAGTTGTGTGACAGTAGTGAGCTGTAGGAGACTGTAAGGGGGAAATAGGGGATTTGTTTATAGTAGACTCAGATCTGTGTATGTGTGCTGCTCTCTACAGAGTTCAGAGTGGCATTAGGTGGGACTCTGCCCTAGGTCCGCCCAATGCCTCTGCTTTAGATGCACCCCATTAGTGCCACAGCTCCAGATGCCCCCCAATGCCCCCATTATAATGCACCCCTAGTATTGCCTCTTCTCCAGTTGCCCCCCTAATACCTCTGCTCCAGGATCACCCCTATTACCCTACCTAAGGCAACCCTAATGCCTCTGTTTTAGGTGCACCCCATAAATGCTGCAGCTCCAGATGCTATCACTGTAAATGCACTGCTAATGTTGCCTCTTCTCCAGTTACCCCTGCTCCAGGATCCCCACTATTACCCTGCCTCAGGTGACCCTAATGCCTCTGTTTCAGTTATCACCCTCCGTTTGTGCCCTTTGCTCACGTTGCTCCTCTAGCACCTTTGCTTGGGCTTTGTTAAAGGTTATGACTTGCAAAGGGGGTTGGACTTATGACTGAAAAATTCTGCACAGTGTATCACATTCTTCAGTACTGACACGTATGGTTTACATGGTGGTAGTGATGATATTTTGTATTTACAGGCATCACTGCTGCCATGTAAAGAGATACTGGTGGTGGGTTGGTGAAGGATTTAAAGGGGTTGTCCAGGTTTTCAAGTTATCCTCTCCACACCACAGGTCATAACTATATGATTAGTCTGGTCCGATTCTGCGACCCCAACTGATCCCAGGAAAAGGTCCTATTCCCCCTTTTTGATGGTCTGACAGGCTACACATACACCCTGCTGCTCCATTTATTCTCTTTGGGACCCCTTGAAATAGCTAGCGCTGTACTCTGCCATCTCCAGTGACCCCATAGAGAATGGATTGAGAGGCAGGGCATATGCTTGACCTGCCACTCATTCATGAAGGGCGATCATTGGGGTTCCAGCGTTCAGACCCCCAAGGATCACTTAGTTATCCCCAATCCTGTGGATAGAGGATAACTAGAAAAGTAGACAAAGGTCCTTTAACAGGCGAGCATTTCTATTTTAGTTTGACACCTATTTTGGGCCATTTTTTTTAATTTATTTATTTATAAAACCTTTAAGGATAGGCAATGTGAAAAGGTCCAACAGCTATGACATGACAGGTGATAAGTGTAGAATTGATGGGGGTCTGACTGCTGGGACCCCCATGATCATGGGAATGTGGTCTTAAGACCCTTGTGTACATAGATTGGTGGTATGGTAATATGATTGAATGTCTCAGGATCCCTTTTTTCATGATCAGTGGGTGTTCCAGCAGTCAGACCCCAGCAATCTGATATTTATCCCCTATCTTGTAGATAGGCAATAGGTCATTATGGTAGGACAACCCTTTTAATTATAATGTAGATTATGTACAATATGAGGAGGTTAAGATTTGGTAAATTTCATGCCAGACATTTATGCTTAAAGGGGTTAAAGTGTTTGTCTCATTTCAGTAAATGGCATTTATCATGCAGTTAATACAAGGCACTTACTAATGTATTGTGATTCTCCATATTGCCTCCTTTCCATCACATTATACACAGCATGTATCAGTGGTTGTAATCCAGCAGTGGTGGCCGTGCTCACACACTATAGGGAAAGGCTAGATGTGCGCATAGGCCAACACCTTTACCTATAGTGTGCAAGCATGGCCACCACTGCTGGATTGCAGAGTGGTCAAAACCATGGATACGTGCTGAGTATAATGTGATGGAAAAAAGTCATTATGGACAATCACAATACATTAGTAAGTACCTTGTATTAACTTTCTCTACATGATAAATGCCAATTGATGAAGTGAGACAAGCCTTTTAACCCCTTTAAATGTGCTACAATTAACCCCCTTATGGACCGGGCTCATTTTTTAACCTTAAGGATCAGGCCATTTTTTGCAAATCTGACAAGTGTCACTTTATGTGTGAATAACTTTAAAACGCTTTTACTTATCCAGGCCATTCTGAGATTGTTTTTTCGTCACATATTGTACTTCATGACACTGGTAAAATGGAGTAAAAAAAATTCATTTTTATTTATAAAAAAAATACCAGATTTGCCAAAAATGTCGAAAAATTAGCAATTTGCTAAGTTTTAATTTCTCTACTTCTATAATACATAGTAATATTGCCAAAAAAAGTTATTAATTTACATTCCCCATATGTCTACTTCATGTATGGATCATTTGGGGAATGCCATTTTATTTTTTGGGGACTTTACAAGGCTTAGACGTTTCGAAGCAAATCTTGAAATTTGTCATAAATTTTCAAAAACCCACTTTTTAGGGATCAGTTCAGGTTTGAAGTCACTTTGTGAGGCTTACATAATAGAAACCACCCAAAAAATGACCCCATTCTAGAAACTACACCCCTCAAGGTATTCAAAACTGATTTTATAAAAGTCGTTAACCCTTTAGGTGTTTCACAAGAGTTAATGGGAAATGGTGCTAAAATTTCAGAATTTAGATTTTTTGGGCCTTTTTCCATTTTTATTCTTTTTTTTCCAGTATCTAAGCAAGGGTTAACAGCCAAAAAAAGAAAAATGTTATTGCCCTGATTCTGTAGTTTGCAGAAACACCCCATAAGTGATCGTAAATTACTGTATGGCCACGCGGCAAGGCGTAGAGGGAAATGAGCGCTGTGTGGTTTTTGGAAGGCCGATTTTTCTGGAATGGTTTATCTACACCATGTCCAATTTGAAGCCCCCCTGATGCCCCCCCCAGAGTAGAAACTCTCTAAAAGTGACCCCATTTTGGAAACTACGGGACAAGGAGGCTGTTTTGTTGGGACTATTTTTAGGGTACATATGATTTTTGGTTGCTCTATATTACATTCTTGTGACACAAGGTTACCAAAAATAGAAATTTGGAAATTTCAACTCCATTTGCCATAAACTCTTGAGGAACACCTAAAGGGTTAACAAAGTTTGTAAAATAAGTTTAGAATACCTTGGGGGTGTAGTTTATTAGATGGGGTCACTTTTATGGAGTTTCTACTTTAGGGGTGCATCAGGGGTTCTTCAAAAGGGACATGGTGTCAAAAATAAAAGGCCATCAAAATCTGCCTTCCAGGAACCATATGGCGTTCCTTTCATTCTGCGCCCTGCCGTGTGCCCATACAGCAGTTTACCACCACATGTGTTTCTGTAAACTGCTGAATCAGGGCAATACATTTTAAGTTTTATTTGACTGTTAACCCTTGCTTTGTTACTGGAAAAAATTGATTAA
Source organism: Bufotes viridis (assembly GCA_033119425.1). Taxonomy (NCBI): domain Eukaryota; kingdom Metazoa; phylum Chordata; class Amphibia; order Anura; family Bufonidae; genus Bufotes; species Bufotes viridis. The sequence goes on from CM065590.1 coordinate 238,013,170, forward strand.
ATTGGAAAATTTCCCAAAAAATAGCTCTTTTGGCACCGTTTATATTTTTTTTTGACAGTGTTAATCTGAGGGGTTAGGTCATGGAGCGATGCCTAATTTGTCTACTTTTTAAAAAAAAAATTTTAGGTTTAACACTATATTATCCTATTTGAAACAAACTAGAAAAATTTAACTATCTACACAGTCTAAAGCTGGGTTCACACGGGCGTCATGTTTAACGCCCGTATCAGAGGCAGATGCGTTGCGGGAAAATGCGCGATTTTTCTGCGCTAGTGCAAAGCGTTTTAATCCTTTTTGCACGCTCGTGTGAAAAATTCTTATGTTTGGTACCCAGACCCGAACCCGGACTTCATCACTGAAGTCCGGTTTCGGGTTGAGTATACTATATATTTTATTATTTTCCCTTATAACATGGTTATATGGGGAAATAATAGCATTCTAAATACAGAATGCTATGTTAGCAGGGCAATAGAGGGTTAAAAATAAAAAATAAATTGAACTCACCTCCTGCCATTGATCGCGTAGGTGCAAGGGAAAGCTTCTATCTTCATATCTGTTGGTTGAAGGACCTTCGGTGACGTCACTGGGTCCCATGGTCCAATCATGGAAGCTTTTGATTGGACCATGTGACCCATGTGACCCAGTGACGTCACGGAAGGTCCTTTACCCAGCAGAATGAAGAAAGAAGAATGATCCCGACACCTACGCGATCAAGAGGAGGAGCTGAGTTAAAGTTTTTTTTTAATTTTTAACCCACTCTTCCCCTTTTTACATAACATTCTGTAATTAGAATGCTATTATTTTCCCTTATAACCATGTTATAAGAGAAAATAATACAGATCGGGTCCCCATCCCGATCGTCTCCTAGAAATCATATGGGAAAATGGCACCGCATCCGCACTTGCTTGCGGATGCTTGCGATTTTCCCGCAGCCCCATTCAATTCTATGGGGCCTGCGTGCGTGAAAAACGCAGAATATAGAACATGCTGCGATTTTCACGCAACGCAAAAGTAATGCATGAAAATCACCGCTCATGTACACAACCCTATAGAAATGAATGGGTCAGGATTCAGTGCGGGTAAAATGTGTTCACATCACGCATTGCACCCTCGCGGAAAACTCGCCCGTGTGAATGCAGCCTAAGAGACAGTTAGTCTTAGGTAGGGGCTCATTTTTTGCAGGATGAGAGGACGGTTTTATTGACACTATTTGGGGGGGGCATATGACTTTTTGATTGCTTGCTATTACGCGTTTTGTTATGTAACATGACAAAAAAAATCCTTTTTTTTTTTTACCGTGTTAATCTAAGGTCATGGGGTATTTTTATAGGGCAGATTATTATGGATAGCTAATTTGTCTACTTTTTTTTTATAATTTTTTTAATTATTTTAGATTTATAAACTATCATTTATGGAAAAAAAAATGTTGGTGTCTCAAGTCTGAGAACGATAGTTTTTATCCGATTGTCAGTGGCTACATGAAAAAGGGGATAATAAATTTAGTACTCCATGGAAGTGTGATACTCCCTGAAGCAACCAATAATGCAAAGGCCCAGATGATAGGGGCACGTGTCAGACTGAGTGGTGGTGTCCTTCCGTATCCCCCTCCTGTGACACACTCTGCACCTTTTTTGGGTTCGTCCCTTCTTTCCAGTATGGGGGACCACACCTGGAAAGTGTTGGCCAGGGACAATCAAGGCGCCTCCAGTTCCCGAGATTCACCGGCCTGTTCTTTCCCAGTCAGAAAAGATCAGGTCCTTGAGGCCTGCCTCATAGAATTGAAGTAATGTCCCTGTGTTGCCAGCTCTCCGAGACAGCACAAAAGAGTTGTACATGGCAACCTGCACCAAGTAGACTGCAAATTTTTTGTACTTGCCCGGGTTTTGCCCATGGCATTATATGGCTTGAGGACTTGATCAGAGAGATCAACTCCTCCCATATACCGATTGTAGTCGACAATACAATCGGGCTTGAGGACCGTTACCGCGGTACCTCGCACAGGGACAAGGATGATGCCGTTAATTGTGGACAGTACAAGGACATCCCTCTTGTCCTTATATCTGACCAGCAACAGGTTTCCACTGGTAAGGGCATGGGTCTCACCCCTGGGGATAGGTACCTGGAGGGAGTGGGTAGGGAGGCCGCGTTGATTTTTCCGCACGGTCCTACAAGCGGACACAGATCTGGCGGCGAGGGACTGGAACAAGGGGATACTAGTATAAAAGTTAACCACGTATAGGTGGTAACCCTTATCTAGTGTTAGAGATGTGTGAATTTTATTCTATGTTTGTATCTTTTGGACTCTAACGGGTTAAACTTTTCTTCTCGACTTGTAACAAACTTCTTCTCTTCTTCTCTTATCTCAGGGGGCCTCCCCTCTCTCTCTTCTCTGCTGTTTCAACTTTCTGTCTATGCAAGGCCATGAGGAGAAGGGGGGGCAGTGTTTGTCTTCTATCTCCCCACAGTTGCTTTGAGGGATGCCTAAGCCAATCACGTAGCTTGATGATATATATATATATATACATATTATTCACTGCCTATAGAGAAGCACCTCCTTGATGTCTCACATATGATGTATGCAGTATTGTTGTTAGGATAGCCGCCATTATAAGATGGTGGACAGTTAGATGTTTACATTAAGTTCACAATCCAAAGTAGTGAATACTGCACAGATGCTAGAGTGTTATCTCTTCTTCTATTATCTTTTCTTTCTTTTTGACCAATGAAATAATGCTTGAGCCTCAGGAAAGGACCGCCCTCTTCTGAAGATGTATAATTGCTTTTACTTTTTGTAATAAAGGTAGAGATTGCTTTGACCAGCTTTTGTGTCAGCATCTAGTCTCTCAGCCACACGTTGATATTAACTCCTTGGGGGTACATTGATTCGGAGAACCAGAGTGTATCTCAAATGTTCTGATTAGAGCGTCTTCAACACTAGCAGTGGGTGCATAAGGTCCTATACATGTTTCCCGCTAACACCCAGATTGGGGGGACATTCTGGGGGTTTAATACAGGAATTTCGCCCCTTGTAGATACAAAACTTGTAAGTGTACCCTGAGGTACTCTCACAAAGTTTGTACAGCTTCACGCCATATCTCGAACGCTTAGAGGGAACATACTGGTGGAAAATGAGTCTCCCCTTGAAAGCAATGAGACACTTAACAACCGCGACCTCCCTTCCAGGTACATAGGCCTGCACAAATTTGGCCCCAGAGTGATCAATGAACGGCCTGATTTTGTACAGGTGGTAATAGGCAGGATCACCTTGGGGGGACATGCTGCATTATCTGCATATTGCAGGCATATCCGGATGGTCTCAAACCGGGAGTGTGTCATGGCCGTACTGTAAAGTGGAGTCTGGTAGAGGACATCCCCACTCCAGTAATGCCTGACACTGGGTTTCTTGACTAGGCCCATGTGCAGCACGAGGCCCCAAAACGTCCTCATCTTGGCTGCACTGACCGGCATCCAGCCACCGGGCCTAGCCAAAAAGGACCCCAGGTGTTGAGCAACAAACTGTTGGGCGTAAAGGTTTGTTTGAGACTGAAATAGTCGTATTCAGTGAATCCCACTGTGGGAATCTGGATTCCTGGTTGGCCTACAAAATCAGGAATCACGGGCTCAAAACGCTCTGGGGTACACCATGCAAGTTCACCGGTAGGGGGCTCAGATGAACTTATCTGGTGGGCTGTAAAACTATTACGAGCCCACGAGCTGCTCGTACAAGTGGAGGCCACAGGGTCCCTAGCATGGCGGTCCCCTTGCACCTCCTGGTGGCGTCTCTGCCGCCTTGGGGGCTCATCATCATCGCCAGATGAGGAGGAGGATGCGGATGACAAAAGGAAAGTCCTCGTCCTCACTGGGGCTCTCGGACTGGGAGGCAAGCTGGGTGAATGCCTCCTCAGCCGAGAACGTCCGGTGGGCCATAGGGGAGTGTGTGTGTGTGTGTATGTGTGCGTGCATGATAAACTTTATTTGGTGTACATGTGTGAGGGGACACAGGTGTTTGCGAACTTACCCGAAACCTAACAGACAAAAAAAAAACTAAATAAAAAAAAGGCCAAAAAATGTTAAAGAATAAAAATTCAAACTCGCTGATCAACCGTCCGAGGATGATCAGCGGTGGGGTGTGCAATGCGCTAACAGTGGCCGGACGCTAAGAGCACTGGCCACAATTAGTGTATGCAGAAGAAAAAAAACTACTTGCGCCCCAAAAAAGTTATGGGGGGGGAACAGGGGGTAAGCGGCAGCACCCCTGGGGGGGTCTAGGATCACACAGCTGTGCTGTGGACCCTAGACACCCGATTTTAGGTTGGTGCAACAAAAACTTTTTTTTTTCACTAACTTTCCCTGTATATACCTGACTAACCTAACCTGTCCCTAACTTTTCCCTAAATACCTGGGTGGTGGTGGTGGTGCTGGGGCACAGATGGGGGTGCTGGCGGATGATCCCTGCAGCTCTGGACGTGCAGAAGAAGCAGAGAAGCGCTGCAGGATTTAAATCGCCTGCCCAGCCGACCAATGAGAGCCGATCCTGAGAGGTGATGTCAGGATGGTGACTGGTGGTGTATTATCACACCACTGATCACCATCCTGTTCCGGGTTATCGGAACAGGGTTGTTGCGAACAGGTTATCGGAACAGGGTTATCGGAACAGGTTTGCTGCGGTTTGTTGCGATCGCCGACACGGGGAGTGGGGGGGGGGTCACAGGACCCCCTTGGGCATTAACCCAAGGTGCCTGCTCAATGATTTGAGCAGGCACCCAGTCCCGATCACCGCCCGCTGGGCGGCGGTGATCAGAACTATACATGATGTACCGGTACTTCATGTGTCTTTAAGTACCGGGACAACATGCCGTACTGGTACGTCATGTGTCCGGAAGAGGTTAATAGGGTTAGGCATAAATGTCTTGGTGTGTGCATTGCATGTTTCCTATGTGTAATTTGTGTGTGCCATATATTTTCTATGTAGTAGTGTTGTATGTTCAGTATGTGAAATATGCATCAGTCACATGTGAGCCATGTATACGTTTCTTGTGTGCCATATGTGTCCAATGAGTGATTGGTGGGCTCTGCATGTATCTTGTTTCTGACTGACTTAAGTGTAGGATATCCAAATATGTGTAAATTCGGCCACATGTTTATTTGTGCATTTTGCTGTGAGTGTCTACCATCATACTTCATGTTTAATATTTCTGTTATCACTGTAAGGGCTCATGAACACGACCATTTGATGTTTTGCAGTCTGCAAATTGCGGATCCGCAAAACATAGATACGGGGTGTGTGCATTCCACATAATGCAGAACAGAACTGCCAGCCTCTAATAGAACAGTCCTATCCTTGTCTGTAATGACGACAATAATAGGACACGTTCTATCAATTTGCAGAATGACCATGCAGACATACAGACACAGAATGCACAAGGAGTAATTTTTTTTTTTTTTTAGCGGCTCCATTGAAGTGAAGTAAACTGTACAGACATGGAAAAAAATACGTTTGTGTACAGGGGCCCTAAGGTGGGCCCCCAGAATCAGTTACACAGATGGGCCCTAACTACCCCAGTCTGACACTGCCCACTAGTAATTAAACTGATACAATAAATAACATAGTTTCTCTCAAAAACTACATATCTGTGATTACCGGGACTGGAAGATAGCTGTAGTTTATAGGGGTTTTCCAAGACTTTACAACTGATGACCTCTCCTCTGGAGAGGTCATCAGTATATGATAGGTGGGGGTCTGACACCCAGGACCCCCGCCAATCAACTGTTCAAAACAGCAGTGACCCTCGCAGAAGCGCTGTGGCCTTCTCAAAGCTGTTCCTAGGCCAGTGACGACAGGTTCATCTGTCACGCGGCCTAGATGCAGCATAGCCCCATAGAAGTGATTGGGATTGAGGGTGATATTAAGCACAGCCGCTATACACTGTACAGCGTTGTGCTAGGTAATCATGTAGAAGGCTGTGGTGCTCACTGTAGTACCGCTGCATTCTCAAACATCTGATTAGCGGGGGTTCTGGGTATCGGACCCTACCGATCAGATACTGATGACCTATCCAAAAGATTGGAAAATCCTTTCAAATTTAAAGATCTCTTTAATTTAAAATGGTGAAAACAGAGGAAAGTTACTATAGGGGGTGCAGATATTGTAGTCGTACCTGGGAACAAGTGCCCAAGGAAGCACAATAATGCTCTACTTCATGACAGGACATTAGAACTGTCACTAACAGATCAATATTGTGGGACCCCATAGGAGATTTTACATTGAGAACATTGGACTTTAAATTGTTTTATTGTTATATAGTGATCACATAGAAGAGTTTTTTGTTAGTTCTTTATTTATTTGTTTATTTATTTTTTGCTTATTTTGTGTTTGTTTAAAGTTTTTCACATTTTTAAGAGTATAAAAATGTACAAGCAGTACATTTAACTGCTACTCAGGCACTTTGATTCTCTATGGTAGTTTACAGTTATATTACACAATTTCAAAGCAAATTATTCATCAAATGAAAGGCAGCACAATAGCAGACCAATATGGCAGCATAAAAATCAGAAATTTACTGAGTTGCCAATAATTTAAATTGTGAGCACCTCGCATTGTTCAGTTTTGCAGTGAAATGATGAATAATATCCTGTAGGAAATTAGCAGTCACTGGTGATGTGTCTGAAGACTCCTGATCAGCAATGTATGTTATTCAGTATAGGAGGAGTCATCAGATATTCCTCTGATAACAAAATAATGTGACATGATAAAGAAATAAATGGAGCTCATATAACACAACTAAAAAATATGTACTTCTGAATACCCTTTATAAATAGAGGAGACTCCAAGCAGACAATTTATCTTATTTTAACCCCTATCAAGATATCATTTTAGGCACATGAATGAAAGAAATGCATGTTGGACATGGAAAATTATTTTATCTTCTCTATTAATATGTTTTTTTTTTGTTTTTTTGGGGGGGGATAAATGCATTGAGCTTGAGCCATGCAATATTATGCAGTTGATTTTAGCCCAATCAGCTAGAATCTAAAAAAAAAATATGCATAATGACGAATGCTAATGTCAAACATCGGAGGCATCTGTTTAACGTATACATTATAGGGGAGATTTACCAAACTGGTGTTGCCCATAGCAACCAATCAGATTCCACCTTTTATTTTCAAAAGGAACTCTGAAAAATAAAAGGTAAAATCGGATTGGTTGCTATGGGCAATTAAGCTAGTTTTCCTTTACACCACTAAAATCTCCCACTATGTGCATATGCATATTTCCAATTTTTAACATATGCATACACATTATGTGCGTATGTTAAAAATCGGCGAAAAATGTGATGTGAACAAAACCATATACATTACTTTTCCTACCTGCTGGATCCCCTTCTGGCTTTGGCTCAAAAAAGTGCACCAAAACTGCAATATAAACTGTCTCAAAAACTGATTAAGAAGAGGCTTACGGTCCCTATGCCAGTAAACATGCATTTCTGAGCATCCATGTTTGTAAGAATGAGATATACATTTTAAATTTATTCAAAAATAAGAATGAATCTTCTCAATATTTTAAGGAAACACCCTGCCTAAGGCCTCATGCACACGACAGTATTTTGCGGACCGTATACTGGCCGTTTTTTCAGTTCAGTATACTGACAGTATACTGAACCATTCACTTCAATGGGACCGCAAAAAATACTGAAGTGTCTCCGTATGCCTTCCATTTCCGTTTTTCCGTTTTTCCATTCCGTTTAAATATAGAACATGTCCTATTCTTGTCCGCAAATCACGTTCAGTGGCTCCATTCAAGTCAATGGGTCCGCAAAAAATATGGAAAGCATACGGAAGTGCATCCGTATGTCTTCCGTATCCGTTCCGTTTTTTGCGGAACCATCTATTGAAAATTTTAAGACCAGCCCAATTTTTTTAATGTTATTACTGTATACTGTATATGCCATACGGAAAAACGGAAGGTAAAAACGGAACCGAGACGGAAACACAACGGAAGCAAAAAACGGAAAAGCGGATCCGAAAAAAACGGACCGCAAAACAATGAAAAAGCCATACGGTCGTGTGCAAGAGGCCTAAGGCCTCTTGCACACGGGCGTCATGTTTGACGCCCGGATAAGAGGCGGGTGCGTTGCGGGAATCGCCACGATTTTTCCGCGCGTGTGCTAACGTTTTTAGTGCGTTTAGCACGCGCGTGAAAAAATCCGCATGCTTGGTACCCAGACCCGAAGTCAGACTTCATCACTGAAGTCCGGTTTCGGGATGAGTATTCTGTATATGTAATTATTTTCCTTTATAACATAGTTATAAGGGAAAATAATCGCATTCTAATTACAGAATGCAATGTTCCCCGGGCTATAGAGGGTTAAAAATAATAAAGAGTTAACTCACCTTCTCCCATTGTACGCGCAGAGCCCCAGAACATCTTATCTCTTGATGATTGCTTGCTTCAGGACCTGTGGTGACGTCACAGGGTCACATGGTCCAATCATAGAAGCATTTGAGTGGACCATGTGACCCATGTGATCCTGTGACATCACGGCAGGTCCTTCATCCCGCATTCCCCATTCACTTCTATGGGGCCTGCGTTTCAACGTGAAAATCGCAGAATATAGAACATGCTGCGATTTTCACGCAACGCAAAAGTGATGCGTGAAAATCACCGCTCATGTGCACAGCACCAAAGAAGTGAATGGGTCAGGATTCAGTGCGGGTGCAATGCGTTCACTTCACGCATTGCACCCGCGCGGAAAACTCGCCCGTGTGAAAGGGGCCTAAAGCTTAGGCAGGGTGCTGGCTCTCCTTAATGAGACCAGCTGTGTATGGAGACTTATTGGCAATGTTTCATGGCAAAATAATATGCAAAGAGGTATCTCCCAGGGAAAGAGACCTTTTAGGAGAAACCTCTTTGCATATTATTGTATAGACACGTTTTTAAAAAATCATCTTGTATCTACTGTCTCATGTCTAGCAAGTGCATTGCTTTTGTAGAGAAGAAAGGAAATCTAAAAAAAAAATAAAAATACTGAAGCCATGATCAACATTAATTAACCTATATAAATGGCCCATACAAAAAATATGGAGAAAATCTGCCCCATGTAAAATTCCTTCCAAAGACAAGGGGCACTGGAGAAGAAAAAGTTCAGCTGCGAAGGGGGACAAAGCTTCTTCACATGAGAACTGTGAATCTGTGGAATAGACTACCCCAGGACATGGTCACAGCAGGAACAGTGGATGGTTTTAAAAAAGGTTTAGATTACTTCTTAGAACTATATAATGTTAATGCTTATGAAAATAAGAATTCTTATTCTTACTTCGCTACCCTTCAACTCCCATCTCTTGGTTGAATTTGATAAACATATGTTTTTTTTAACCATCCTATCTAACTATGATTGTTTGTATTTATACAGTGTGTATATTGGCAGTAATGTTCTGCTAAGATCACAGAAATATAGTGGCTAATATGGGGGAACTGCTCAGACCCCAAACACTGTAGCGTGTTTCTCATTGGGGGAGCAGTCCCACCGCATGTGGACCGCAGCAAACGACCATCCCCAGCAAATAATGCGTACAATGGAGAATGCCAGCGCGGACCACATGCACCACAAAGGCATCCTACACAAAACGGAGCATTGTGCGGATGAAATATATAAATATATAAATCACAGAAAAAAATGCATCAAACGGATATGCCACTAACTATACTAGCTAGTCAAACAAGCAGATATTAAAAGCTGAGACTTTTGCCAATATATTCCTGTCAGGAACACATTGGAGCCCCTCATGCACCACGTCACGGTCACTCAGCATGGCATGGGGTCCTACCATTATGCTAACTATGGTGTGAACACGGTCTGAAGGTGATGGAATACTGCTCACAGCCAAGCTTGCACACAACCGCATAGCAGGACAACTAATGCAATGTGAATAAAGGAAGACTGTAAGCCAAAGAGTGTTTTTATGCTTGCATAAAACACCTAAACACCCAACAAATGAACATCTGTTCATTTGTCATCTGAGTGCTTCCATGTTCACACTGGGAATGAGTGTCGCAATGTGTAATAGGGCCCTTACAGAGGAGTCCATAGAGTTTTTTCACAGAATGTTTGGATAATATAGTAGTAGTATTTGTATATGTGGATATATATTCCTGCTATGGAATGGATGTATGTGAGCATATGCCTAGGCATGAGGGGATTTACATAATGCACTGTACGCTCCTGTATGAATGCATGAATTAGCAGAATGATAATTAAATGCCACTTAATAACTTTTATATGTTCCAGTATTAAAAATCCTTATCTGATGCCGAAAGGCAGTTAGATCAATATTTAAACATGCACAAAATTGTTATTCTCTGGTCAGTTTGAAAGATACATGATATAAATTGTATTGAATGTAATCATCTCCCCAGTGACTGTAGCTGTAAGTTATCCCCTCCCTTCTGTGACCGACTCTCCAAATGACACAGTATCATTCCTATAAAAGCCCTGTCAGTCTCATAGGAATGAATAGAGACACTGACTTCCTGTCCACACATAGGATGCTGTGTCAGCTGGAGAGTGAGAGGGGGACATTCATCAATGTCTTTACTCCGAAATAGTGCATAAAAAGTCACAAATTATGGAACATGCATTTTATTGTGCATAATTTGCGACTTTTTGATCTTCTCGCCACTTGTCTGAAGTGGAGAAAAAGTGGGTGGAGCTTCATGGGAGGACAGGGGCTTTGCACAGCCCATCTGATTTACTATACCTTATGCCAGAAACTAGCCGAAGTTACAGCTAATTTTCTATTCCAACGCCTAGCTGGAATAGACTTCATTTTCTGGTGCAGAAACCTGCCTCTTAATAAATTAGATGCATTTTACTGCAGTGCAGGGAGGTCAAGACTGGCATATGGGAAAGCCAAGAGTGTTGCTTACAAGACATAGCTGAGGACCAGAATCTGGATAATTCCAACAGTCCCTGGTAAAAAAAAAAAAGGACATTTTAATTACACTTTACATTATTATCTTTCTAAAGGGGGAATAACATTTTGTGGGGACAACATCTGCCAAAAACCACAGGTCCCTAGTGATGCACTCTCCATAGCCAACTATAGGTTTATACTAGATCTATATGAGCCTCCCATTTTATACAGTATGTTGTGGCATGTTGCAATGCATTCCATATTATGGCACCTACATTCTATAATGCTGTCGGTTGCACAATCCTCCACTAAGTGCTAGTGATATTTTTCTGATCATCTAATAAAATGACTTTAATGACACTGCTTGTGTCAGGGGTTATGGTCACCACTGCAGCGGAGATTTGAAGTGGCCAGGATGGGAACTGCTGCACATGCGCGCCTATGCACACTAAAGGGATTCTAGCCACCCGAGACGCCGGCACACTTTCCTATAGTGTGCGAGCACGGCCACTGCTTCTGGATTGCAGGGTGGTTTTAACCTCAGGATATAAGCGGTGTATAATGTGATGGAAAAATGTATCAATATAGGAAATGAGGCAATATGGACAATCACAACACATTAGTAAGTGCCTTGTATTAACTTTCTCTACATGATATAGACCATGTTCTAAAGTGAGACAATTCATTTAAGGATTGGATGTTTGTCATTTTAACTACAAATTCATAGAAACAATAACATTGTATTGCATCCAACTTCAATTGTTGACATTTTTTAATATGTTTTTTTTCTTCAGACACAGAACTAAACTTACCATGCTATGTAAGTGCAAGAACTGTTAATAGGACAGTGATGAATTGTGTTACGCGTTTGATTGTAACTTCATGAATGCATTAATAGCCTACCCTAATCAAACTATCAAATTCTAGCCAAATAGTGACACTTCTAGCACTATCTGCTTTATGTAGCAAATTGAAGGTTTTTTTTGTTTGTTTTTTATAATATATTTTATAATCGCCAGCCATAGGAAATATATATGTATACATGAAGAGAAAAAAATTACACAGGAAGGAAAGTTAATATATTTTCTGTATTTACCAATTTATTATATGATGTTGGGAGTCATGAGACATTTATGAGAGGATTTATTAATATATAATATTAGATAACAATATGGTTATAAAAAAGAAATCTATAAATTATGCCGAAAAAATAAGTTTAAACAATGTGAAGCATTTTGTTGAAATGACTCAGAGTAAGTAAACCTTGTATTTCACTTTAAGAAGCAGATAGAAGCCATAGAGCTTCTTGAAATGCAGACGTCTTTAGAAAGTTATTGTCTGTTAAATGAGCCTAAGAAGATAATTTTTATTGTAATGGTAAGCAAAATCCATTAAGGTTCATGAAGGAGTGGTGCATTTGATAAACTGCTGAATCTGCACATAATAACCAGTGTTACTGCTAATTTGTAAATAACAATCTAGGCAGGATAATGTGCATTAGTAATGAATGCATTGCTTAAATGTTCAGGGAAACATGTTGCATAATTAAAGATGAATGTATGGGGTACCAAATGTGTAATCTAACGGACGGTGCTCTCAAGTGAGTTAGAAGCATAAATCCTAGTAGTTGTCAAGTTTAAAATGTGCAAATCACATTTTTCTAGACGTTAAGGTGCCCATACACATTAGCGCAAACTTGTCCGAACACTTTGATTTTGGCCGGACTGACAGACAGTATTATTAGGTGGAAGTGTGTATGTTGGATTTCAGTATGTTCATTCCTTTGTTCTTACATAAGATATGTATCCACCAGAGGTGTTTGGCAGTGATCTATTCGGCAAAATGTACAAAATTCAAAGTGTGGAAATAAGATTGTTAAAACATAACATTGTGTTAGTGCAACCTGCCTAAAACATACAGAGCTCCCACTCCGATAGGGGCGACCCCATCAGGAACCTGTCCCTAGTCTGGGCAGATCCCTAGTTTGTCCCTAATAAACACCATTCCCTCCACTTGGTGTTTCATCTCAAGGTAAAGAATCTTCAGGGGACGTACGGAGAAATTTGCAATTATCCTATTAAAGTTAAGTATGAAAATAATAAGTATAAAGAGACAGTGGGACCCCTGAATGCAAATCGTTTAGCAACCTATTCCCTGGCAGTACAGCAGGGAGGTGGAATTCATTCACCAGCCGCTTTGCCACCTTTGCCCACTGGCCCTGCAATGCAGTCAGTTACTGAGGCACACCAATTCTCCTCCCAAAGCCTGTGTATCCAGCCTGGTCCACTGGCACTAGGCTGATTGTAGTGGCCTCTATCATTTCAGCATACTAACATTGATGCTATACTATGTGCCACAGCATTATAGTGGTCTCCTGCTAAATGACAGGTTCCTGACGGGATCGCCTTTATTAGGGTGTGTGCTCTGTATGTGTTAGGCAGGGTGCACTTAGATTTTCTCACCTTCCCTATAGGGCATAATAGGGATATTTATACAATTTTCCCTCACACCTCTACAGTTCTACCCACCAAGATACACCCCATTACCTCTACAAGAAAGCAGCATTTCAACAAGTCCAGGATCATGAATGACATTACACACTGAGACCAATACTGCAGGACTGGTAGGAACATATGCATTCCATTTTTTTTATGGCATATAAGCTAACGTATCCAGTATTTCCACTCATGCAATAATAGTAGAGCTGTACTATTGTTGATTTATTGTATTACACCAGCTTATTTTAACCAATTTAGTAAAAGTTATTTAACTATCTCATTTCCACACTTAGAATTTTGTACATTTTGATGATTGCATTGGTGTCAAAGTATGGTAGCTACGGCATTTTTTTTGCTACTTTTTGTTTGTTCAGTGATCTATTCCCCTCTCCCTATTGAGAACAGATGTATGGCCAAGAAAAGAATCGGGTGAACAGGTGTTTGACCAACAGCTATTATAGGTGTATGGGCTAAGAAAGGCTTTCCTAGCTACATTTATGGGTGGCTTTAATGTATCAGTCGAGGAATAAACATCAGCCCCTAAATAGTCACTTGCTAACTGTTAAAGTGTTCCTGCAATAAAGCTCATGATCCCATACTCTGCCACCGCAGGCCGGAGCTTACTATGGAACAACCGCTTTAAATGCTTTAATACCAAAAAGAGCTGTATGAAGAAAAATGTCTGAACTATCATAATAAATATCACAATTTATTAGCCCCTTCCCATTGCAGCTAATTAAAATGTTTTCATTTTTATATTTTTTCAACAACCTTATTCTAGCCCCCTAAACCTTTTATATTTCCATCTATGAAACTGTGTAAGGGTGTTTTTTTTGTTGAAAATGGTAGCTTTTATTGATACCATTTGAAATTATGAATGACTTTTTTGATTACTTTTTATTCAGTTTCTTGGGGAGGCAAAGCGACCAAAAACAATGATTTGGGCATTATGGTGTTTACCCTATGGGATAAATACTTTTATATTTGAATAGTTTACACTATTTTTTGCTTCACAATATGCACTGGATTATAAGACACACCTAGTTTTTAGAGGAGGAATGTCAGAGACGTCCCTAGACATACGGGCGTCCCCGCGACAGTGAGTGGCAGGAGATCTTTGAGACTGGCAACATGTGGTTTGATTTAACATGTTTACCTTGTGGATCAATAGGTGTCTGTGTAGTTCATTTTACTGGTTACCTTTCCCTTTGTATTTTGGCTTTTCTGTGTGTTGCATTTCTTTGTCGTTTTGCATTAGGCCTTAGGGAGACTCACGTTTGTCCTTCCTTTTGGAGAAACAGGATGTCTCATTCCTGTCATTAGTACCAGGGTCCTTTATGGTAAGATAGAACTTTAGGTATTCCTGTGTATGAACTCACCTCGGTCTGTTCATACCGGTAGTCAATTATTGCTTTGATTAGGGTTTCCACTAGGAGGTCTCCATCTTCCTTCCCTAGTTTTTAGGCCTTATTTCCTTTCCCCTTTCATTCCTATGTTCAGTGTGGGGTTTCCCTCCCGCACTACAGCGTGACAAGGAAAATCAGAAAAAAGTATTTAATCAGACCTCAGATATTAGACCCCCCATATCAGACCTCAGATCAGACCCTCATATCAGACCTCAGGTTAGACCCCCTTATCATGTAGTGAAGTTGAGGCACACAGACTTTCAGTGTTGCAATTCAAAATGATTTATTTATTCATACAGTAGTACACATGTACATTGGCTGTTTTCAGCCCTTGATTGGCACCAGAGACTGTTGAACAGAGTGTGGTTCTCCACCTCATTACAGATCCCCTTATCAGACATCAGAACAGACCCCCATATCAGATTTCAGTGCATACCCCCATATGAGACCCCAATATCAGACCTCAGATCAGACTCCAATATCATACCTCAGATCTGACCCCAATATCAGGTCCCATTTGAGACCCCAATACCAGACACCCATATCAGACATCAGATCAGACTCCAATACCAACCCCGATCAGACCCCAATATAAAACATCAGATCAGACCCCAATATCAGACTAACAATTACTAAATAGACTTACCTGTCCTGATAGCCTACTGCACTTACCACTCCCTGGTCTTCTCTGTGCCCACGCTGCACTGTGACCTGACATCACAGAGAGCAGTAGTACTTCATTCACCCCTCCCAGCGCCTAATTCATACTCAATTTATTCAACATATTCAATTTATAATTTTTAAAAACTTTTTTTAACTTCATTTTTACTTCTTAAGTAGCCTTCCCAGAGGGTTTGAGCATGTGATCATTGGAATACTTATACCAGAAACTGAAAAAAGATAGCATTGCAGTGTATCCCTATGTCCCTATTAAGCCCTGCCACAAGGTATTTCCCACAAAGCAAATCTCCCCAGCAGTGCAGTTACATCATGTAAATAACTCCAGAACCCAAATTCTGTGTTTTTTAACACCTTTTTTACACAATACAGTTTATATAAGCAAACAATATTGCATCTAATAGTAAGAAATCCTAGTATTAATATTACAGTCACTCTTAAAAGTAAAGACAAATAAACTGTTTATAAATAACCAGTACAAAGCTGTTACCATAAATCTCTACATGGATGTATTAGATGACCCTGCTCGGGCTATAAATAGT
The DNA here is from genome assembly GCA_033119425.1 of Bufotes viridis. Taxonomy (NCBI): domain Eukaryota; kingdom Metazoa; phylum Chordata; class Amphibia; order Anura; family Bufonidae; genus Bufotes; species Bufotes viridis. The sequence goes on from CM065590.1 coordinate 238,029,205, forward strand.
AATCACTGTAAAATATATCTATAGCTACCAGGTTCCACACTTAGCTCATTTATCCCCTTCCCAACAGCCACTATAAATGTACAGCAGATGTCAGGTATTTAAAGCTGAGCAGGTACTGCTGTGACTGCTATGTTAAAATGTCTTCAAAAGGTCGAAAGGTGGATCCAGCACTACCAGGTCCAAGTGAAGGGTGGGTGCGCCTTGAAAAAGGCTGAACTTCTAAGCCGAAACGTTGCATCTGGATTAAAATCAACTTGCATTTGGAAGTGCTGTCTCAACCTTTTTTGTTTTTTTGAACTCTCTATGTTAAAATGTCTGGCAATTCTGATAATCCCTTAAATGCCATGATCAACTGCAAACATAGCATCTAAGGGTTCATTTGCCAGGAGCAGGCTGCTCCTGACAACCAAATGCCCCCCCCCCCCATTATCCCCTTTGAGGAGCTCACATGAGCTATTTGGTTGCTGTAGCTTCTGAAGTCTCCTAGGCCTGACATAGCAAAGTTACCGCTGAGCCCTGCCTCAGGAAGGGCACAACAGCAACACAGCAATTTTCCAATAGACTGATCTAAAGAGTGCATGTTCAAGGAGTAAAAATAAAATAAAAGTTTTTAAAAATTATTAATACACAAAGAATTAAAAAACACCTCTGTCCCCATATTACATACAAATATAAATAAACAAAAATAAACAGCATTTGTATTGCCATGCCAGAAAATGCCTGAACTATTAAAATATTAAAGTATTTATCCTGTACCGTGAGCTCTGTAACGAAATACAAAATCAAAAAGGCCAAATCATCCCTTTTGGTTATTTTGTCTCCCAAAAAAGTTGAATTAAAATGATCAAAAAGTATCAATAAAATCTATTAACCCACAAAAAGGAGCCTTTACAAAGCATCATAGATGGAAATATAAAAACGTTATAGTTTTCAGAATGCAGAAATGCAAAGAAACTTTTTCTTTCCAAATTTTTTAAGGTATTAAAACATAACAAAAACTATATAATTTGGTATTGATGTAATTGTACTAACCAACAGAATAAAGATAACGGCCCAGAATTGCTAACAAGTCTGTGTCTAGAACCTGTCTAAAAATGGCAATTAGGTACAACTACTATTTGCACTGTTATTTTCTGACTCGCTCAAAAAAGGCTTCATGGGGAAAGGGTTATGGCTTCTGGCTTAAGGTGAAACATTTTGCACAACAATTCTGGCGTAAAATTTGATCTCAAAGTAAGCCAACCCATAGTTGGTATAGAGATAGACAAAAGTGTCAAGCAGTGCAACAAATTTATCATCCAGCCACTGTGATAAATCTGGTACATGGTAGTTTTGCAACAGCTGGAGGGCCGCAGTTTGGACATGACTGATCTAAAGGATAAGTAAATCTGCCCCAATATGCCATTTTGACTGCAATAAAAATCCATAAAAACAAAGTCAGGACATCAGTTCAATTGGGTTTTTCCCCAATTTTACTTAATTTAAAAGTACTGTACAATGTGTCCCACAAAAAACAAGCTCTCAAAAAGCTATGCGAATGGAAAAAGTACATTTCTCGCAAAAAATATATTACAGGCACCTATCTAGAAGCATATTAGACCTCCTTTGTCCTTCAGAACTGCAGCAATTTATCCTGACATAGACTAGTACTCACCATGCCACATTCAGAGACTCTCAGATCATTAGATTTTGACATTGTAATGTGGATTCATGCTTAAACTGATCCACTGAAAACGTATAACTTGCTTTTATGCTATACTCCAATCATGAAGAGGCAGGTGTCTGTAATAAAGTAAACATTCAGTGTATAGTTTGACAGAAAGCCAAATTTATTGAGCCCCTATTTCACTTTCTGTAACATACAGTATGCTGTTTCGGCTCGAGCATCACTCGAGTCTCCGTCCCGCACGTTTCACAGGTTTTAAGCAGCCAATAAAGGTGTAAGTACTGCCCTCACTGTAATGCCAGTTAGCTGCTGCCATTACAGCGATTGGCTGGCCAGAACGCGTCATTGGAGGTTATATAGCACCCGATGACGCATGTTTGGCTCAGACTTAGTCAGGGAGAGCATTGAGTAGGATGAGAAAAACCGAGCAGGGAGCGAATTTCAGCAATTTAAGTTAGAGAAAGCTTTTCGAAGATCCAAAAGTCCTTTTAAGGACTATTGTGTGTGTATGTGTGTTTAGATCAACAATATATTTAGCAGCAGTGTCAGGGACATCCGTGCTAAGGAAGGAACAGATAGTCCAGGGAGAGAAATTTGCTATATTTAATACCAAAAGCTATTCAAAGAACCCAAAATCCTTTTAAGGGCTACTGTGTGTTTCACAGCAGCAAGATATTTTTTATTTTATAACTATTAGTGACATATACTGTACTGTACATCATCTGAAGACTGACTCTTTAATAATCTGGGTCACATCTAGTGTCTATAAACTGTGGTGTTCTCTGTAACCAATATTGTCCTGCATCATAAAACTCTGTCTGTATTACAAACTCAAAGAATCTGGGCATAATATAGTGTCCAAAATCTGTGATGTTCTACAACCAATACTGTCCTGCCTCAGAAAACAATAAATGTCAGTATTACAAATTCCAATAATCTGGTCCTTGCGGAAAGAAGAAGAGAGCAGAAGCAGGGACCTATGTGTGATACCGTTATATATTGCTGATAATTTAAAGTTAAATGCGCTTACCCTTTGGTGCTGTGTACAGTCACAACACCTATCTTTCGCTTTGCTGGAGAATTCCCGTCCAGCTTGCGGGAGAAAAAGAAGACTGCTGCTGCTGCGGCTAGGTCCCTGCCCGTCACCGTGTGCTGCGGTTGCTGGGATAAGAAGATGAGTCCATGGAGAAGAAGAAATTGACCTTTCTCGGCGCTGAAGCAGTTAGACTGAAACCAGAGTTATGGTGGTGCAGATAAATGAGCTTTATTCCATGTCAACTCGTTTCAGCGGCGAACAGCCCCCTTCATCAGAACAATAAAAGGCTGGTCCTAATATAGTGTCCGTAATCTGTGGTGTTCTACAACCAATACTGTTCTGCCTCTGAAAACACTGTCAGTATTACAAATTCCAATAATCTGGTCCTAATATAGTGTCCGTAATCTATGGTGTTCTATACCCAATACTGAACTGCATCTTAAAACACTAATCTGTGGGTTTTTGTATGCAATACTGAACTGCATCTGAAAACAGTGTGTATATTACAACTTCTATTAATCTGGGCCTAGTATAGTGTCCAAAATCTGTGGTGCTATGTAACCAATACTGTCCTGCATCAGAAAACTGTGTCTTTAGCGGACAGTAAAACAATCTGCGCCAAATGTACAGACAAAATCATTAATATGAAGAAGGCGAGTACAAAGGCACGGGGAAGTGGGCACAATTAAACTGTGCCTGCTGCCAGTACACCAGAGAAAACAAAAAAATCCACCTTATCCAGCTTCACATCCAACTTAGCTGGGCGGCGCAGGACAAAACTGCCCAAGTCGGACCAGTGCGAACAGGTAGTCGGTTGGATTGCTGAAGACAATGCTTCCAGTCGGTTAAGCACCACCCTCTCTTCCACTAAGTCCAATCTCTGTAGGCAAGAGTCTGGTCAACCGAATCCTCACTCTTATCCTCCTTCCTCCCACCATGTCGAGTCTGGCCAAACAAGTGATCCCACACTCTGATATTCACATGACCTCTTTTCATCGCCAGTACTTGGTTTGGCTCTCTCGCCCAGCACGTCCAATGCTTTAGAGGGTCAACTCATCCGCAGGCCCTAACTATAATGTTTTAGACGGTCAGCTCACCAACAGGCCCTAAACCATAATGTTTTACAGAGTCAGCTGACTAGTAGGCCCTCAACCATAATGTTTTACAAGGTCAGCTCACCAGCAGCCCCTTGCCCGTAAGGTTCTGGAGGTTCACCAGCAGGCCCTTGCGCCAAATGTTTTTGAGGGTCACCAGCAGGCCACCAATCATAATTTTTCAAGGGTGTGCATGATGCACTCCTTAACCAACTGAGGACCGCCTAACGCACGGATGCATCCGGCGGGCGGTCCTCTTACTCTGTGTGGACGCATCTGTGCGTCATCTCGCGAGACGCGAGATTAACTGTGAACGCGCGTCTCTGCAGTTATACTGCAGCGCTGGCAGGCTGTAGATGCGAAATAAATTGCATCAAAGATGTATATCAGGCGCTGTTTTGTTAACAGCGTCTGATATACCTGCTACCTGGTCCTCTGGTGGTCCCATTTGCTGGGATCGACCACCAGAGGACCAGGTAGCTATGTAAAGTTGCACCAAGCACCACACTAAACTACCCCCCCCCCCGTCACTTATTAGCCCCTTGTTAACCCCTTGATCACCCCATATAGACTCCCTGATCACCCCCCTGTCACTGATCACCCCCCTGTAAGGCTCCATTCACATTCCGCTGATCCGCAAAATAAGGACACCGGCAATGTGCTTTCCGCATTTTGCAGATCTGCACATTGCCAGAACTATATAGAAAATTCCTTTTCTTGTCCGCGGACAAGAATAGGACATGTTCTATATTTTTGCGGAGCGGAAGTGCAGACCCGGAAGTGCGGATCCGCAATTCCAGATCCAAGCAGGACAAAGTCTGTCCCCATAGAAATGAATGGGTCCGCAATTCCGCTCCGAAAACAGAATTGCGGACGTGTGAATGGGGCATAAGGGTCCCTTATCACCGCCAGTTAGTTAGCTACTTGTTAGGTAGTTAGCGCCCAGCCCATCGCACCGCAGTCACTGATTTTGGCACAGATTTTTTCATCCACGATGATCGATACGAATGAAAAAATCTGTGCCGTTCATTTTTCAGGAGAATAGCAGAAACTCCTAATGCTGGCCATACGTATAATGATTGCGGGGACCCTCAAATGCCAGGGCAGTACAAACACCCCACATGTGACCCCATTTTAGAAAGAAGACACCCCAAGGTATTCCGTGAGGGGTATGGTGAGTTCATGCAAAATGTTTTTATTTTTTGTGACAAGTTAGTGGAATATGAGACTTTGTGAAAAAAAAAATATATATATATATATCAATTTCCACTAACTTGTGCCAAAACTTATTTTTTTCTGTGAACTCACCATGCCCCTCACGGAATACCTTGGGGTGTCTTCTTTCCAAAACAGGGTCACATGTGGGGTATTTATACTGCCCTGGCATTTTAGGGGTCCTAAAGCGTGAGAATCGGAATGCATGAAAATGCCCTGTGAAATCCTAAAGGTACTCATTGGAATTAGGGCCCCTTTGTGCGTCTTGGCTGCAAAAAAGTGTAACACATGTGGTATCACCGTACTCAGTAGAAGTAGGCCAATGAGTTTTGGGGTGTATTTTTATATATACCCATGTGACTTCCAAAATGGGGTCACATGTGGGGTATTTATACTGCCCTGGCATTTTAGGGGCCCTAAAGCGTGAGAAGAAAAATGCGTAAAAATGCCCTCCTAAAAGGTACTCATTGGAGTTTGGGCCCCTTTGCGCATCTTGGCTGCAAAAAGGTGTCACACATGTGGTATTGCCGTACTCAGGAGAAGTAGGGCAATGTGTTTCGGGGTGTATTTTTACATATACCCATGCTGGGTGAGAGAAATATCTCTGTAAATTGACAACTTTGTATAAAAAAATTTAAAACGTTGTAATTTACAGAGATATTTCTCACACCCAGCATGGATATATATAAAAATACACTGCAAAACACATTGCCCTACTTCTCCTGAGTATGGCGATACCACATGTGTGACACTTTTTTGCAGCCAAGATGCGCAAAGGGGCCCTAATTCCAATGAGTACCTTTAGGATTTCACAGGGCATTTTTACGCATTTGGATTCTCACACTTTAGGGCCCCTAAAATGCCAGGGCAGTAGTATAAATACCCCACAAGTGACCCCACTTTGGAAAGAAGACACCCCAAGGTATTCCGTGAGGGGCATGTCGAGTTCACAGAAAAAAAAAAATTTTGGCACAAGTTAGCGGAAATTGATATTTTTATTTTTTTTATTTTTGTTTTTCACAAAGTCTCATTTTCCACTAACTTGTGACAAAAAATAAAATTTTACATGAACTCACCATACCCCAAACGAAATACCTTGGGGTGTCTTCTTTACAAAATGGGGTCACTTGTGGGGTATTTATGCTGTCCTGGCATTTTAGGGGCCCCTAAAGCGTGAGAAGAAGTCTGGAATCTAAATGCGTAAAAATCCCCTGTGAAATCCTAAAGGTACTCATTGGAATTAGGGCCCCTTTGCACACCCAGGCTGCAAATAAGTGTCACACATGTGGTATCACCGTACTCAGGAGAAGTAGGGCAATGTGTTTTGGGGTGTATTTTTACATATGCCCCTGCTGGGTGTGAGAAATATCTCTGTAAATGACAACTTTTTAAAAAAAATTTAATACAAAGTTGTCAGTTTACAGAGATATTTCTCTCACCCAATATGGGTATATGTAAAAATACACCACAAAACACATTGCCCTACTTCTCCTGAGTACGGGGATACCACATGAGTGACACTTTTTTTGCAGCCTGGGTGCGCAAGGGGGCCCAAATTCCAAAGAGTACCTTTAGGTTTAACATGGCTGCTCACAATTTAGCCCCGTCCAAAATGCCAGAACAGTAAACACACCCCACAAATGATCCCATTTTGGAAAGTAGACACCCCAAGGTATTCACTGAGGGTCATAGTGAGTCTGTGGGAGATTTTTTTTTTTCCCAGAAGTTAGCAGAAATGGAAACTTTATTATTATTATTTTTTCCTCAGAAAGTGTCATTTTCCGCTAACTTGTGAAAAAAAATGAAATGATACATGAACTCACCATGCCCCTCCGCGAATACTTTGGGGTGTCTTCTTTCTAAAACGGTGTCATTTGGGGGGTATTTATACTATCCTGACATTCTAGCACCTGAAGAAACATGACAGGTGCTCAGAAAGTCAGAGCTGCTTCAAAATGCCGAAATTCACTTTTTTGCACCATAGTTTGTAAACGCTATAACTTTTACCCAAACCAATAAATATACACTTATTGGATTTTTTTTATCAAAGACATGTAGAACAATAAATTTTGAGAAAAATGTATATAGAAATGTAGTTTTTAAAAAAAAAATTTACAACAGAAAGTGAAAAATGTCATTTTTTGGCAAAAATGTCGGTAAATTTTTAATAAAAGCAAAAAAAGTTAAAATGTCAGCAACAATGAAATACCACCAAATGAAAGCTCTATTAGTGAGAATAAAAGGAGGTAAAATTCATTTGGGTGGTAAATTGCATGACAGAGCAATAAACGGTGAAATTTAGTGTAGTTCAGAATTGTAAAAAGTCGTCTGGTCATTAAGGGTGTTTAAGATAGAAAGGCTGAAGTGGTTAATGTGTAATAAAGGGTGTATGTTCCTTGTAATTTTTGTGGGAGCCCTTTTATTTCGGTGGTGTTGCTGTCACTTTCTGACCTTTTCGTATGCACAGGCACCCTCCCCTCTTCAGAGCAAGGAGGGTCCTTAGTTGACTCCCATTGACTTCCATTATACTCGGGTGCTCGTCCGAGCACACGAACATAGCAATGTGTTTGGCCCGAACATCCGAACACTCGAATACTTTGGTGCTCGCTCAGCACTAATCAGGGTCATACATAGCTTTATTCATTTATTATCCGATTTAGCCTCAATCCTAGTCTTTCTGTTAATATAGGCAGGGCTGTGGAGTCTGTATGCAATACAACTGACTCTATTTTTCCACACCCCTTCATAAATAAACGTAGGTCATGTCAATTGGTAATAATACATTTTCTATAGTAAAATCATGGTAACATCAGGCTTTTCATCACTACCATGGACCTCAAATGTGAAGTCAGTACATTTCTACTGATTCCAGCACCACCCAAAACTCATTGTGACTGTGACTCCATATCTCTGCTTTTATTTTTCGCCACTATCTTCAATAGGGCAAACGGAGCACAAGACAGAGATAATAGTACACTGAATACACTGTGTGCCCATTTTAATAAATCCCTCTCCCCTTCATGTTTGTACAAATGACATACCTGTAACTATGTTTTGACTTTATTTTTAATTTCTGTCTTAACACAAAAATGTTTTTATTGGTGCCATTTTTTTTTCCAGATTAAAGCCTGATGAATTTCAAAGACTAGAGGCGAGGACTTTTCTTTGACATCTTGACAAGACGATGTATATCACCAGTGGACAATAGCCCATACAAATACACTATAACTCTTGAGTTACCTTTATATGAAAAGAGCACACTGCTTATCTTCATTAGCAGAAGACTGCTATTCTTGTTCTTTTTAAGAAATATCTTTATTGTATAAATAACCTACAATCTTTTTCTTAAACACGGCAATTAAAGGGTTGCTCGTCCCCTCCCAGGTTTATTGTAAGATGATAAAGCTTGGTGTAAAACAATGAAATAATTGCTATCAATTATTGTCTGCATGCTGTAGTTTCATGCATAATTAACGATGGACAAAGGCAGTCTCAGACAGCAGCGAGTAGCATTACGAAGAGACCAGAAGCCTGGCGATGATAAACAGGATTTCCAAATATCTCATAAACATTTATCGTTCCAGTTTTCAATGAAAGGATTTACTGATGTGTGCTCTTGCCTTCCACCAACAATTGCTTACAATAAATGCCGCTTTAGGACATAAATGAATGAGCCTTAAAAGTCAGAATGCCCAGCGAAATCCAGATTAATGAGGTTGAGGGATGTTTACTAAAAATAAAAATGATTCATAGTAATATTTGCTCAAAAATAGTTCAATTAATCACCAACAGTATTTTATTTTTAATCATTTAAGGATAAAGTATGAACAGTACAATGATAAAGTAACATACATACAGATCTACATATATTTAGAATACAAATTTAAAATTTTGTGTATTTCAATGTGAAAAAAATAAAAATGTGAAAAAGAAAACTTTAATAAAAATTATTGATAATACACAAAGGCATGGATGGTGATGTTGAACAATAAAAACAAAATAGGCTCCTTTTATAATTTTAAGACTTTCTGAAGCTACAACTAGAGTTACACGATTATCTCGACTATCCTGACGACATATTTCAGAATTATATTAATGGTTTTAGCTAACATTTGAGAAAAAACATAGGGGTAGAATTATCATTAATATATGCCAGAAAACTGTTGTAAAAAAAGATTTTCAGCCACACTTGTGCAAAAGATTTTGTGCAAGTGGCGTTTCTCCACCGGCCTCCTTACTTTCTTGAAAAGGTGGCATGAAGAGATAGGCCAGCAACTCCTTCACATTTATCATCTAAAAAACACTGAAATATTCTACTTCATGGTAGTTGTAAATTTGCATCTATATATTTTACCTTTATTTGTGAAAAAATTACATTTACAGAAAATGTGATAGATAATGATACCCTTTAAAATTGTTATTAATTAATATTCACCATATGCCTACTTTATATGTTTACATATTTTTTTAAATGGCTTAAAAAAATTTTAGGACATTAGAAGGTTTAAAATTTGAAAACCAATTTGTAAAGAACTAGTTTATTTCTAAAGTCACATTGAGAGGCTTACATAATACAAACCTCCCATATTTTGCCAATTTAACAAACTATTCAAAACTGATTTTAGAAACACTGCTTACCCTTTAGGTGTTCCACAAGAATTAAAGCAAAATAGAGGTGAAATTTAAAAATGTAATTTGCAAATTCTTAATTTTAATCCATTTTTTCCTGTAACAAAATGTAACAGTGGCTGCGGTACGCCGCTGTTCCCCCGCTTCCTGCTGCGGTCCCGGGCACATCGTTCAGCGGTGACCTGTGGCTGGTTCTTCCATTTCACTGCTGCATTCCTGTAGGTGTTATTGCTTCTGAGGATTCCGCTCCACAGATTCCACTCAGCCCTGGGCACAGCATAAGTTCGGCTGGTTTCTTGTTACACTTCCCTAAGGGCGGCGCATCACTCTCTGAGCTGCATGGGTTGGGTCATGTGACCTCGCTGACCAACCCTGGCTCCCGTGCATGTACTAAAGTGGCTCAGCCCCCTTCCCAGATGCCTCAATGTCAAGTTCCTTGTGTTTGCTGGTTCCTGATACTCACATGTGCTCCTGATCTGTACTTCGTTCCTGGATTCTGCTTATCAGCTGATCCCTGCCTGCTTACTTTGACTCTCCTTTTGCCGACCCGGATTGCCTGACCTGTACCTATGCTGCCTGCCCTGACCTATTGCCTGTCTGACCACGTCTCTACCTTATCCTTTGGTCCTGCACCGTTGCTCCTGGTAACGTTTCTGCTCACCTAACTACATTTATACTTCAGGTACCAACTCAGGTACCCCCTGGTCCGCCCGGACCAGCTGCCACTGACTCGGGGATTACTCTAGAGTAGCTCCTGGCAACTACCCTAATGGCTCAAGTTTATCCTCACCATCAGAGGCTCTAGTGAAAACCAGGTAGTTGCTTAGACACGCCCTCCAGAGTATAGCCAGTCAGTGGCTCAGTGGGTTCACACCCACTGATCTGTGACAGTACACTGAGGCCATGGACCCCGCTGGTCATCCCAAGCTTGTCGTCCAGGAACTGTTACATGAAGTTAAGCGCCATAGCAAATGTCAGGATATCTTGATGCAGTTCTTGCAAAATGTTGCTGCTCATCTGGATGCCATCTCGTCTCCAGCTACTACAGGGTAATCAGGCGCTGCTACTCCTGTAGTCCGGATTTGTGTACCGCTGATGTGCAACTCCCTCTGTCTTCATGCTATGATGGAGATCCAAAAACCTGTTCTGGATTCCTGAACCAGTGTTTGACCCACTTTGAGTTGCATGGGCAGAAGTTTCCCACTGAGCAATCCAAGGTTGCCTTTATCATGTCCCTGCTGTTTGATGAGGCCCTTGCTTGGGCAAATCCTATTTGGGAACATGGAGGTCCTGAGACTACCAATCTACAATCTTTTCTGGCTACCTTCCTGCTGGTCTTTGAAGAGCCCGGCCGCACGTCCTTCGCTGCCTCAGCTCTGCTATGTCTATGGCAGGGTTCCTCGTCTGTGGTCAGTACGCCATCTAGTTTCGTACTCTGGCTGCCAAACTTGCATGGAACAACAAGGCTCAACTGGCGATGTTCTGGGAGTGCCTTTCTGACCAGATTAAGAATAAACTAGCTGGTCGCAACTGTCCATCTACTCTGAATGACCTGATCGCCTTGGCTACAAGAATATATATGCGCTTCAAGGAACGTGTTAAGAAGGTCGCATGCACAAGAAGGCCACCTCGGTTGCTCCATCCTTCCAGAAGCCTCTCCTTCCTCTAGAGTCCATCCCAACCTGAAAAGCCCATGCAAATAGAGCGCCTTCGGTTGTCTGACCAGGATCATTTACGCCGCAAAGCAAAGAACCTGTGTATTGTGGTGGCAAGGTCCAGTATGTGCGTAATTGTCCCCAGAAGCTGGGAAACGCCAAGTCTAGGATCTGTTGGAGAGATGTTCCTAGACAAAGAGAAGTCCTCTCCGAAACTTTCTTTTCCGGTGACTCTCTCACACAACTGAGTCACCCTTTCTGTGCCTGCATTCCTGGACTCTGGGTCGGCTGGTAATTTCATTCAGCAAGCTCTGGTCTATCAGTTCTGGCTACCTACCATCCATCTAGAAAGGCCTCTGTCAGTGGCCTCCGTTAATGGACTGCCACTTCCTGAACCAGTGCTCTCCGTGAGATGATCTCCTTCTACGTGCTGCCAGCATCCGTGAATCCGGTTATCCTAGGTCTTCCCTGGCTGCGTCAGCACTCTCCAGTCCTGGACTGGAACTCCGGTTAGATTCTACATTGGGGATAATCCTGTCATTCCACCTGCCTATCGGAGGTCCGACCTGCTTCCTCGCCTACTGTACCAGTAGACCTGCCTGGACTCCCGCAGCAGTACGCCAGTTTTGCAGATGTTTTCAGCAAGAAAGAGGCGGAGACCCTGCCTCCTCATCATCCGTATAATTGTCCTATTGACCTTCTGCCTGGTGCCACTCCTCCTCGTGGTAGAGTCTACCCACTCTTACTTCCCGAGACCCAAGCGATGTCTGAGTACATTAAGGAAAATCTTTAGAGGGAGCTTATCCGGAAATCTACTTAACAAGCCGGTGCCGAGTTCTTTGTGCAAAAAAAAGATGGATCCTTATGGCCCTGTATCGACTATTGAGGTCTGATTAAAGTCACAATCCAGAATCGATAGTCTCTTCCACTAATCTCAGAACTCTTCAACAGGATACGGGGAGGTCTTCACTAAATTCTACCTGTGCGCCGCATATAATCTTATCCACATTCGAAAGAGCGATGAGTGGAAGACTGCTTTAACACTCTTGACGGACACTACAAGTATCTCATCATGCCATTCGGTCTGTGCAATGGAACCTCCAGTATTACAGGAGTTGGTGAACGATATCTTCCGTGATCTGCTTTATGTCTGCGTAATAGTGTATCTGGACGATATATCTATTCCCCGGATTTACCACTCACAGAAAGCATGTACATTTAGTATTACAGCGCTTGAGAGAAAATCGACTTTACGCCGCTGTTCCCCAGCCTATGGCCATGGTCCTGGGTGCAGCATTCAGTGTGGTGTGGCTGGTGCTTCTATTACACCGCTGGAGTCCTGGGCTTTGTTTATGTAGGTGTTATTGCTTCTGAGGATTCTGCTGTACAGCTTCCACTGGACACAGCATGAGTTCGGCTGGTTTCTTGTTACACTGCCCAAGGGGTGGAGTGCATCATTCTCTGAGCTGCATGGGTTGGGTCATGTGACCTCGCTGACCAACCCTGGCTCCCCTGCATGTTTTAAAGTTGCTCAGCCCCCTTCCCAGATGCCTCACTGTCAAGGTCCTTGTGTTTACTGGTTCCTAATACTCACGTGTGCTCCTGATCTGTACTTCGCTCCTGGATTCTGCTTATCGTCTGATCCCTGCCTGTATGCTTTAACTCTCCTGTTGCCGACCCGGATTGTGTAGGGAGCACTTTGAACAGGCATTTCATAGATTTTAGGAACACTTGGCTGTAAAAATAAAAGTGACTTTTTTAAAAATAAAATGTCAAAATGGTAAACACAAAGCACGATCTAGCAGAATTTAAAGAGAACATGGCGTATTCATTTGTGAAGGATAAACAATTTGCGAGAGAAGCTGAAACTGAAATCTCCTCGACTGACACTAAAAAAGATTCCTTTGGTCAGGTGAATAAATACAAGTTTAAATGAGGACCCAGAAGAGGTTGAGGTCACTCTTCCTCAAACAGGATCCGTTATGCTGCCCATTGACTTCTATTATGACTCAATGCAAAGCGGAATGCCTCTTAAAGGCTTCAGTGTTGCATTTCGTCATAGCATTCCATTATATTCCGTGATAACAGAATCCATAATGGTATTCCGCAAATACCCGAACCCAAACTTGAAAAATGCTATCTCTAATAGCAACCCGTTTTTTCCCTATTCCCCTTTGCTTTGCATCCCTCCTGCCCCTCCCAGACGACAGAAAATTAATCCAGGTTAGAGGGGAAGACCCTTCATCTTACTACAGTTAACTTTAGAAAGATCCTTGACAATCTTTTCATTGTGCAGTAAATGGAATCTGTAGTTTCAGTTTATTTTTGACCACCTCCAAAACTGTCCAATCTCTGTGGGTACAGACTAGGTACAAAAAATCTGCTACATGATAATTACGTAAGCAAAAAAAAAATTTTTTATTTCCATCTTGCTCAACAAGGTGGGAGTAATATACAACCTTTGAATTATATTAAAATAAACCAAAACATTATTAAAATTCTGTGATATATTTACCAAATTCTCATGAATACTTTCCCAATTCTCCTGGGAAATGGCTGGAATATCAGATCTCCAAGGCCTCTGACAGTGACCAATAGAAATGCTCGTTTTCAGAGATTCTTTTATCAGTAACTTATATATTTGTGATATTGAGAACTTCTGACTAGAGATGAGTGATATTCTTAAAAGTTACCTTGTCAATAAAAAAAAAGAGGTCACAATGATGGGGAACGGAGATTGCACGCAACCCCTCAGATGCCACATTAATCACTGATCGCAGCATCTGAGATGAATATTAAGCCCTTTCAGGGGTTAATCTTTTTTTTTTTTATCAAATAGTACTTACCTTATCCATTTGAGCATGAAGAGGCCACTGGGGTCTTCTTGCATGAAGATCCTGCACAAAATATTGCGTGTTGCATGATGACGTCATCATGCTGGTCGGTGTAGTGACGTCATACTTCACTACGCACAAGATTTTGAGCGGGATCTTCAAGCAAGATGGCCATGGTGGCCTCTTCGCACTCAAATTGATGATTTATTTATTTTTACCGTCATTTCAGGGAAAATTGAAGCATGAGGAAATTCGGCTTTGTGGCAAATCAAATCTTTCCTGAAATAAGGATTGAAGTCTACTTTGGATACTTTGATTCCCTCAACACTACTTTGTGCTAGTTTCAATACTGAATGTCCCCAGTACGAATAAATGTAAAGCGCAAACGATAATATCTAAAGGGATTTTGATAACCTAAATTCCCTATTACAGATAAGTGATTATATAAGAAACCAATTCCCTATCAATAACTAACAATTCCCTATCAATAAATAAAAACATGTATTCTTTTTACCCAAAACTGATAACCAAACATTTTAAAAAGTTCTTGCAAAAAAAAATATATATATTCCAAAGCGGCATACAATAGAGTGCTCTTTTAATCCCTAATCAATCTCTCAAAGTGATCCAGCATCTAATAAGGAGCCTACCAAAAGTTCAATATTTTTACTCAGCATACCTTAATTGCACAGATTCCAACAGAATGTCTTACAGCCAGCATTTCAAGCATAGGGTTCCTCTCCCAGTCACAAAACCTCTGTAACTGTGCAGCCAAAAGTATCCCTTCGAAGTGAGGGAGATATAACCCCCCCCCCCAGCCCCCTCCTCAAGGAGCTTACACAAATACTCAATTTTATCCTAACCTGCTCTCTTCCTCAAATTACCGGTAAGTCATTCATATTTTTTACAACAATTTTTTTTTTTAAACTATCCTTCATCCAAACAATAGAGATTCAAAACATTCAGAAATTGTGGCTAAAGCACCATCCTGATCAACGCTATTCTAACCATTGTAGAAAGTGGTAATCTGAACCATATTGTAATCTTGGAACTTAGTTTTGAATTTAGGGACATTATATTAAGTGTTATATAATCATCAATATTAGATGATACCCTAATGCCAAGATATTTAAACGAGTCAGACTCACCAAAGACCCTCAAGGAGCCCTCGTTTTCTACTTCTAATCCATCCAACAGCAAAATAACGATCTTAGACCAGTTAATATCTAATCCTGATACATCACCAAAAACACTCTACTACTTTAATATATCTTGTGAATGTGTAATTGGTATGACTTATATAAAATAAAATATCATCTGCATACAAAGATATACAGTCTTTTTCACCTCCCAACCCAAAACCTTTGATAGTCTTCTCTAACACTAACTGTTAGGGGCTCAATATAGATGTCAAGTAATAATAGTGAGAGAGGACAGCCCTGACAGGTGCTAGTCAGATTGAAAAAGGAAGTTGGGCTCCCATTAACATTTGCTCTAGCTGTCGGATGATTATACGAAAGCTTAATCATTTCAATATGCACTCCACCCTGTCAAAAGCCTTCGAGGCATCAAGCCACATGATGGAGCTGGATCCCTCCCTGGAAAACTGTATATTTGCAAAAAGACAATGCAAATTATGATGGGTACCCTTATTAGGAACAAAACCATTTTGATCAGTTTTTACTTTACCAAGTCTTTTCCAAAAACCTCCAAATTTTTACGGATTCATTGAATGCTTCCAACAAACATGGAAGAATTACGTCATCATATCTTCAATATATTTCAAATGGTATGCGTCAGACCCTGCCTTTAGATCCCCCAGTGTTATGTTTTCATCTAGAGTTTACCTCTGGGCATCTGTTAGTACTGGAAATAAAAAAGTCATCAAATAAGAGTCTACATTATGTTATGCGATGTTTGATTTATCTGAGAGAAAAACCTAAATAATTCCTCCTTGCTTTAATCCTGATCTTCTATAATCAAGCCTTTTTCCGTACAAATTCTACTAATCTTTTTTCGGAACTCTAGATTGGGAATAACACTGGCTAGCATCTTCCCTGACTTACCTGACTCACAAAGCGACTTCTGACCGTACAAAAACACCTTCTGCTGCGCCTTCTGCAACAAAAGACTTGATATTCTTGGTTTGCATGGTCTGTCTATTCTCCTCTACTTCACTTTTAAAGAAGTCCTGACTCCTTAAAAAAGACATTTCCCGTAGACTCCTCTCACTTTTCCCCATATTTGTTCCTTAGATGGGAGATGTCACTAAATGAAGTTCTTGAGAGCTCCTTGTATTATCTAGTAGCAAGATAGCTCCTGAGGAAGCGTGGGTGAATAACTGCCCACGTAGAAACGCGTTGAGCTAGAGCTAGTGATGTATAATGGACTAGTGAGTGTAGGGCAATTGGATACAGCAAAGCTATAGCTGTGTTACAACAGATTGCTGGTATAGAAAGCAATGTGTGTAATGCTGTCAGGTGCCTGAACGATAAGGCGCAATTACTTGCGCTATCTGACAGCAGTGTCACGTGTGTTTCACTCTCTTACACTGTGATACCTGCAGTGAGCTGACTGCTAGAGTACACAAAGGTCACAATTGACCTGTATCTAGCAGCCTGCGTTATTTCTCACCAACAGCTAAGCTATCAGTGAAAGAAATCAATTGCCATGTAGTGACCAATATCGAGGTCGCACTAGTCTGTGTGGTGGTCTGGCACGCAGTGTTCTATGATCCAGCTGCGTGCTGCAGACCAATTTCTTTTAGACCACCTGCCGCAGATGATTTTTAAATACCCTCCCTCTTTGTGGTTGGTGAGTCTAACAGCCTGTTTACTTAGCTTTATACTGTGCCCCAGACACGATTTTAGTGATAAGCAAACAATAAAGTTTATTATGTTATTTTAAACGTCCTGTCAGGCTGAGATAATTGTTATAAGGGAGCGGACGTATACCATGATACCTGAATAAGTGTAAAACATAACTCTTGTTATTATTATAAGTTGGGGAATGGCAGGTTTCCTGTCTCAGGATTTCAGTTCAGAAGGGTGGTTAGGAGACCCTAAGGAGGTTTTTTCCGAAAAAGAGCTTCCGGCCTAGTCAGTCCAAACCAGCATTACTGCATTCTTCAAAAATCTTAATCGCATATATAAAGATCACGTACGGTGCTGGTGGGAGGTGCAGACACTTGAGACATATGTTAAAAATAACATAGTCCCAAGGGGATTGCATAATCCCATTCTCCCATCAGCACGTGTACGCAATAATGACTTCCTTAAGAAATGGGAACAAGAATCCATTGAAGGGTCCATTCGTTTAATGAAACTATTGCTAGACGAAGAAAAGAAGTCACTAGTCAAAACTGAAAGTGAATTGAAAGAGTGTATAACCCAGACTAAGAATTCCAGTGACCACACGGATTTCAATAAAAAGGAGACCCAGTTGCAACAAAATATTGAACGGTTCACCTCGCAAATTAAAGAACGGAAACACTTCCAATTTAATCGAGATATAACCGATTTTAAGGAAGGAAGAATATTTGAATACGGCCCTAAACGCCACTCAATCTCAGAGTTGGACACAGAGGTTTCATCATCAGAAGGGGAAACAGAGACAGATCGAGGTGGACAATCTCTGAGAGGTAGAAATAACCTGGGCAGAGGCTCTCAAAGAGGTAGAGGGGGAAGACAAAGAGGTAGAGGGGCCAAGACATCGAGAGGTGGTTTTTTAGATCAAACCCCCCCCCCCCGGTCTCAGATTATCTGCTGTGCCAAAAAAAGCCCCAAGATCAGATCAAATAGAAGAGCTCCAGGTGGTTAATCTGTCGTCATATCCCCTTTCCGGGTCCCAAATGGATATACTTAGGAAGGGTTTTTCATTCGTGCCATTTCAAAAATTTAATTTATTCAGTTGGACTAAGGATCTACATTTATATGCCCATAAACTGAAGTGGAGAAAATTCTTCAGTATGCTGGACAATCGGCAATGCCAAGAATTAGGAATAGAACAAGAAGATTTAGAGGGAGTGCAGTTACTAGCTGGCCTGTATGAAGAGGTGTCAAGAGATATGGGTGAAGGCCCTTTCACGAGTCTGAGAAACTCATCTAAGTTAAATCCCCCCCTAAATGACGGTACCCCAATAGACACTTTTTTACTTTTAGTCACCAGGGACCTCATAGGACTAGAGGGCAGATCCTTCAGACCGGATAATCTTAGTCCAGATGAATGGAAATCCCTGTGTGAATTGGAAAAAAATCGGAATATCGTCATTAAACCTTCCAATAAGGGGGGAAACATTGTGGTGTTGGACCATGGACAATACCGTGAAATGTGTCTTAGGCTCCTTAATGATAAAGAGACCTATAGGCGCCTTCCCGGTAACCCCACTGCAACCTTTATGATTGAATTGCAGGAGATACTGACTAGAGCCTGTGATGACAGACTGATCAATAAAATAGAGTATGAGTACTTGCTACCCAGGCATCCAGTGTTGGCCACTTTTTACAGCTTGCCAAAGCTACATAAACAGGGGGCGCTGTTAAAGGGGAGGCCAATAGTCTCGGGCATAGGAAGTTTAACATCATTTATCAGTACATATGTAGACTTGATAGTGCGCCCATTTGTTGAAAGTCTACCTTATTATGCCCGAGACACTATGGATGTTCTACAGCGTGTAGAGGGCATCCATTGTGAGGAGGATGTGTGGTTGGCAAGTCTGGACGGGGAGGCGCTCTACAGCTCGATTCCCCATGATAGTGGGTGTCGGGCTGTGGAGTGGTTCCTTCAACAGAGAGGAGAACATTTCCGGTGCCATAATGCATTCCTGATGGAGCTTTTGAGGTTTGTGCTGATGCACAACATTTTTTTGTTTGACGGACTCATCTTCCACCAGCTCAGGGGGGTTTTCATGGGCAGTCCCTGTGCCCCAACCTTTGCAAACCTGTACCTGGGCTGGTGGGAGAAAGAAGGCGTCTTTGGGGACACCATGGAACGTCATCTCCTGTCCATACAATTATGGATAAGGTTTATAGATGATGTCCTGGTGCTGTGGAAAGAGACCAGGGAGTCTTTTGGTGAGTTTGTGGCCGAGCTTAACAACAACCAGCTCGGCCTATTCTTCACCTCTTAGATAGAGGCCAGTCAGATTACGTTTTTGGATCTGACAATAACCATTGGGTCAGACAGGAAACTTGATACGAAAATATTTCGGAAAAAAACAGCAACTAACAGCCTCCTACATTGGGGGAGTGGACATCCTCTGGCCCTCAGAAGAGGTATCCCGAAAGGGCAATACCTGAGGGCCAGAAGAAACTGCTCTGAGATTGGTACCTTTAAGGAGGCAGCATCTGAGCTTAGGACTAGGTTCAGAAATAGAGGGTATCCAGAACACCCGCTAAAACTGGCATATCATCATGCGATGAACACCAATCGCATGGAACTACTGGTCCCCAAAACTAAGTCTTTGGATAAACCGGTCCCCAGAATCATTGCTACATATGATAAAGCCCACCAGGAGATACGAGAGATTCTGTCACGACATTGGCTGATATTGCAATCCGACCCAGATATAGGCCAGTCATTACCGACACGTCCGTTGATCACATACCGCCGGAGCTCAAACTTACAAGATCGCCTGGTACAGAGCTTTTATACACGTCCCTCACCAGGCACATGGCTTCAAACATCAGCAAGAGGGACATTTCCATGTGGATCGTGTATTATATGTAGTTATGTACTAAGGGGTAAATCCTTTATAAGCACGGTAACAGGTGAACAATTTCGGATCAATTCCTTTATTAGATGCACGGCAACAGGCGTTATATACTTACTCACATGCTGCTGTGGCAAGCAGTATGTGGGTAAGACGAAATGCGAGCTCAGAAGGCGAGTAGGCGAACATTTACTGTACGTAAGAAACAACCATGATACACCAGTCACTCGCCACGTTTGCCAACATCATGGTGGCGACCCGAATACGCTGAAAGTTCAGGGGATACAGATGGTAGCAAGATCCCCACGGGGTGGCGACATTGACGTGCCTTTGCTTCGTAAAGAGGCTTATTGGATTTTTAAGCTGAAGACCACACAGCCGCAGGGACTAAATGAGG
This sequence comes from Bufotes viridis, assembly GCA_033119425.1. Lineage (NCBI taxonomy): Eukaryota > Metazoa > Chordata > Amphibia > Anura > Bufonidae > Bufotes > Bufotes viridis. Next base: position 238,049,441 of record CM065590.1, read on the forward strand.
CATTATCATTTGCGTGCTTCGTCTGACTATAATGGTAGGCCTTACCAGGTGACTAAGACTTGATATTCTTGGTTTGCTTTCTGCATGGTCTGTCTATTCTCCTCTATCTCACTTTTGAAGAAGTCCTGACTCCTTAAAAAAGACATTTCCCATAGACTCCTCTCACTTTTCCCCATATTTGTTCCTTAGATGGGAGATGTCACTAAATGAAGGTCTTGAGAGCTCCTTGTATTATCTAGTAGCAAGATAGCTCCTGAGGAAGCATGGGTGAATAACTGCCCACGTAGAAACGCGTTGAGCTAGAGCTAGTGATGTATAATGGACTAGTGAGTGTAGGGCAATTGGATACAGCAAAGCTATAGCTGTGTTACAACAGATTGCTGGTATCGAGAGCAACGTGTGTAATGCTGTCAGGTGCCTGAACGATAAGGCGCAATTACTTGCGCTATCTGACAGCAGTGTCACGTGTGTTTCACTCTCTTACACTGTGAGTTGTTGTCGGTGGGCTTTGACTACAGCGATACCTGCAGTGAGCTGACTGCTAGAGTACACAGAGGTCACAATTGACCTGTATCTAGCAGCCGGCGTTATTTCTCACCAACAGCTAAGCTATCAGTGAAAGAAATCAATTGCCATGTAGTGACCAATATCGAGGTCGCACTAGTTTGTGTGGTGGTCTGGCACGCAGTGTTCTATGATCCAGCTGCGTGCAGCAGACCAATTCCTTTTAGACCACCTGCCGCAGATGGTTATTAAATACCCTCCCTCTCTGTGGTTGGTGAGTCTAACAGCCTGTTTACTTGGCTTTATACTGTGCCCCAGACACGATTTTAGTGATAAGCAAACAATAAAGTTTATTTTGTTATTTTAAACGTCCTGTCAGGCTGAGATAATTGTTATAAGGGAGCGGACGTATACCGTGATACCTGAATAAGTGTAAAACATAACTCTTGAGAGCATCCCACACATAGTAAATTCTCAAAGAGCTTTAATTAGTTGCCCAGAAAAATAAAAATTACTGCTTAATAGAATCCTGGTTGTCTATAAAAGACAGCCGGTAAGAGTTTAGTCTAAAAGGGAGTCTTCCCCTTTGCCTCACTTGGCCTGCAAAGGCTACCAGGGCAAGCATAGCAAGGTCAGACACTGCCCTTGCCTCATATCTTATATGCCTTATATAGCTTAAATAGGTGGCGTCAATTAGGGCTAGGTCGATTTTTCGTGAAGTAATAACTTTGGCTCATCTGAGCCAATACATTCTAATACTGTACAGAGCGCTTGCTCCGTACAGTATTTAAACAAAGTTTTATGTTTCATCCGAAGTCGATTCGCTCATCCCTAACTGTAACCCTTCTAGAATAACTAGTATATATAGAGTGATAGCCTTGTGATTCCCATCTCTTATTAATCCACAAGGGCGTTTCTTCCGTAAGATGAGTCTCCAGAAGGCATACAATGGCCGGGAGATGCCTGTTAAATCAAAGACTGCATATCTTTTGATCCTGTCTCCCAGATCCCGCATAATCCATGTTACAATTCTTACAGACTTTGTAACTTAAAAAAACACCCAAGAGAAGGACCCCCTCTCCTCATCCCCCCAACCCGCCAAAGGATGCATCGCAACCAACCTGCCTCCCATGTCTGTCCCCCCCAACCCACCCAAGCACTCCATTGATCTGTAGCTACCAAGCGATAGATCTCTTGTCTAGGGCCACTCCTACAGTCCAATCTACCCCACTACCACCAAGAAAAAATAGCAAAAAAAATAAAAAAACAATCAGATACAATGGTGTTATTCGCACCCAGCCACTCTGTGACTGCAGCAGATATCTAAAAAATATCTAAAAAAAAAAACTTATTCACACAGGATTATTCACAGTTTGGCTGGGTACACAAAAGAGCACTTGAATCGATGTATTTTTCCTGCAGCCGTTTTTGTTTTTTTTTGTTTTACAGTCGTAAAGCTGCATCTTTTAAGCAATTTAGAGTAATCTGAGAAAAAGCTTAATTATTTGCATTATAAAGAACATTCCCTTGCTCTTTTAAGAATTATGTCTCAGTCCCCAGAACAAAGTATCTTCACCAGTAGTGCATGAGGCTGGTTTCCTGGTATTGGTCTATCTCCTGGAACCCGGTGTATACCCTCCGCCAAAAATAGAGGAGTAAAATGTTCCTTTCCAAAGTTAACAATGATCAAAGACTAGATAAGACCTACAGCATTCTTATCCTTGGCACCCTACAACAAACCCACAATCCGGATATTGCAACGTCTTGACCTGTCCTCAAGGTCCAAATATATTTACTTGTCACTTAGCTTTTTCTGTCCTTAAAGTATATAAATCTGTCCTAAGATTTTTTACCTTATTTTCAAGGATACCAGCTGCCCTTTTAATATAATTCACTATCTTTTTCACATCATCCCTAGGGTACATCCATGCGGACTGAACCCATCTGCAATGACAATTCCTGTACTGCATCATCCGTTTTCTTTACGGTTGTCAATATCTACTTTAGTACTGAGGGTCCTGTATTCTCATTAATACTTTCCTCTGCCACCTCTTCACCCCCATCTTCTAGATATTCATTCTCCAAAGCTGCAAATCTATATCCAAATACTGCATTTTTTTAAACCACCATCCTGTGCCACTTTTTGAGCCAGATGTGTCTTAGCAATCCGAGACTTTAAATACTGCTCAAGAGCCAGCCAGCTTTTGAGCAGACTTTATTAACCTTTTAGACTTAAAGGGAGTCTGTCACCACATTTGGACATTATAGACAGCTAACATGGCGTTCTTGCATAACTTTAGAAGAATCAAATGGTACCTCTGTTGCATTCTTCTGTGGTTCACCTGCGGCAAAAACGTACTTTTATTGATACGTAAAGGCGCGAACCCAGCTGCAAGGAGGTCGTTGGCCAGAGCATGCGTAGTAACTACAGCGATCCCGTGCCCACAGTGGCCATCCCAGTGCGCATGCCCTGGCCAAGCGAGGCAGAGCGCAGGCGTGGGATTTCACGAGGAGAGGAGGAGGACACAAAAGAAGAGAAGGGCGGGTAGAGGCTGGGGCGGGGATATTAACAAAAGAGGATGAGCAGCCTGAGCGCCAAAGAAATTAACGCTGCCCCTGGGCTCTTGCGAGCCCTAATTTACATATCAATAAACGTAAATTTTTGCCGTTGGTGAACCACAGAAGAACGCAACAAATGTACCATTTGATTTTTCTAAAGTTATGCTAGAACACTATGTAAGCGGTCTATAATGTCCAAATGTGGCGACAGACTCCCTTAAACAACACATAACACAAATAAAGCATTTGTGCAGCAGGACTACAAGCCTGATCATCAATGTAAAATAATGCAATGACTGTTTTCTTTTTTATAAACGGAGCATTGCAATATGAAACAAATTTTTGCACTTGACAGTTTTGTCGTTTCTATGTTAATTTATGCTTCAAGCCATTACAGATAGGGTTGGGCTGCAAAGCTTCAAATAAATGTGTAGGACTACAGCTTGCCAGGTTAAAAACGTGTTTCACTATCTCTTCACGTGTTTAGAATGGTTTGAATGAACAACATGATATCCTTATTTTGGAGGAAAACTAAGGGACAGATTTATCAATTGTGGCACTAATTGCTATTTTAGCCACTGCTCTCATAAATATGCTAATCAGAACGGCTGTTCTGTACAGTGTTAGGAAGCCAAGGAATGGAGGCCTGAATGGAACGGAAATAATTATGCTTCTTGGCCTTTTCCAGTACTTTGGGTTGATAGGATTACACATTACACTCCATCATTTTTTTATTCATTTTATCATAGTATTATTATTATAGTATATAATAGTTGAAAAAAATAAGCATTGGTATACACATTGAAATGGAAAACATTGAAATACCAAAAAAAAAAAAATCACTTTTTATCATTCTTGCTGTGAACTTCCGATAAAGAATTTCAAAAGATCTAATACCCTGAAATGCAGGAAAATTGAAATGGATAAATCATACTAGAATGGCTATCCCCTGGTGGAACATAAACATCTTGAACCAAAACACGAAATGCATGAATGTTTTTCAGATCATTCAAATCTTTTTATCATCAGCTTTTTATTACGTTTAATATTACACATGTATATCACACTGTTTTCCACTAATATGCATTAGCTAACAGTGATCTACAAAAGCGATGCTACAAATAGCAGATAATAAAACTATTCTTAAAATATCACACTAAAAATGATAAGCCAGTTGAGTAATCTCATTAGCATATATATGCAATTATTTTAATATCCAAGGACACAGATTCACAAATGAGTCAAGAAGTTAAAATCAAATGTTTAAGTTTAAGTTATGAACTTCCACAGATACCTTTAACCAAGAACTACTGTTGTACCATCTAATATAAATGTTCTAGAATCCACATACTGCACTTTACACCAGTTGACCTGTGAAGAGAAACATACCTGTTGCCTTTTACTCGGTTCCAGCTCCCTGGCACTCGGGCTGCCTGTACTTCACTTCCAGTCCCAGTCTGTTAACATGCGCACAAATGAGGTCACATGCGTCGCTGCAGTCAATGACTGTCTGACTGGTGACATGGCCCCAAGCAGCACCTGACCAGGAAAAGTGATGTACCTCTTTTCACCACTGATTCCAGTTTTTGGCTACAGCGGCACATATGACTAGAGTTGAGCGAACACCTGGATGTTCGGGCTCGAGAAGTTCGGCCGAACTTCCCGAAAATGTTCGGGTTCGGGATCCCAACTCGACTCGAACTTCCCTCCGAACCCCATTGAAGCCAAGGGGGACCCGAACTTTTAGGCACTAAAAAGGCTGTAAAATAGCCCAGGAAAGGGCTAGAGGGTGCAAAAGGCAGCAAAATGTATGTAAATCCCCTGCAAACAAATGTGGATAGGGAAATGAATATAAATAAAATTAAATAAATAAAAATTAACCAATATCAATTGGAGAGAGGTCCCATAGCAGATAATCAGGCTTCATGTCACCCACAAATGGAGAAGGCCACTTTTACTTGTTTAGGCCCCAGCACCCAGACAGAGGAGAGAGGTCCCATAGCATAGAATCAGGCTTCACGTCACGCACCAATGGAGAAGGCCACTTTTACTTGTTTAGGCCCCAGCACCAAGACAGAGGAGATAGGTCCCATAGCAGAGAATCAGGCTTCATGTCACCCACCAATGGAACAGGCCACTTTCATATATTTAGACCCTGGCACCAAGACAGAGGAGAGAGGTCGCATAGACAGAGAATCAGGCTTCATGTCACCCACCAATAGAACAGGCCACTGTCAGATATTTAGGCCCTGGCACCAAGACAGAGGAGAGAGGTCGCATGACAGAGAATCAGGCTTCATGTCACCCACCAATGGAACAGGCCACTTTCAGATATTTATGCCCTGACACTAAGACAGAGGAGAGAGGTCGCATAGCAGAGAATCAGGCTTCATGTCACCCACCATTGGAACAGGCCACTTTACGATATTTCGGCCCCTGGCACCCAGACGGAGGAGAGGTTCATTAAACTTTGGGTTGCCCCGCAATATAATGGTAAAATTAAAAAAAGAGGATTAAATGAAGAAGTGCCCTGGAGTCCAAGAATATATGGTTAAGGGGAGGTAGTTATAAATGTCTAATCTGCACAAGGGATGAACAGGTCCTGTGGGATCCATGCCTGGTTCATTTTCATGAACGTCAGCTTGTCCACATTGGCTGTGGACAGGCGGCTGCGTTTGTCTGTAATGACGCCCCCTGCCGTGCTAAATACACGTTCAGACAAACGCTGGCCGCCGGGCAGGCCAGCACCTCCAAGGCATAAAAGGCTAGCTCTGGCCACGTGGACAATTTGGAGACCCAGAAGTTGAATGGGGCCGAACCATCAGTCAGTACGTGGAGGGGTGTGCACATGTACTGTTCAACCATGTTAGTGAAATGCTGCCTCCTGCTAACACGTTCCGTATCAGTTAGCAGTTAGCTGTGGCGTCGTGACAAAACTTTTCCACATCTGCCATGCTAACCCTGCCCTCAGAGGAGCTGGCCCTCTCGCTTCTCCTCTGTCTTCGCCTTGGGCTTCCACTTGTTCCCTGTGACATTTGGGAATGCTCTCAGTAGCGCATCTACCAACGTGCGCTTGTACTCGCGCCTCTTCCTATCACTCTCCAGTGCAGGAAGCAAGGTGGGCACATTGTCTTTGTACCGGGGATCCAGCAGGGTGGCAACCTAGTAGTCCGCACACGTTAAAATGTGGGCAACTTTGCTGTCGTTGCACAGGCACTGCAGCATGTAGTCGCTCATGTGTTCCAGGCTGCCCAGAGGTAAGGACAAGCTGTCATCTGAAGGAGGCGTATCGTCATCATCCTCCATTTCCCCCCAGCCACGCACCCGTGATGGGCCCTTACTAGATGTTTTGCTCATTGTTACCGTTCACCACAATAAGAAAAAAATAATCTGGCCCAATGTATTGAATTCAAATTCAGGCCTTTTTTTAAAGGCACCTAAAACTATCTGGCTATCTATTTATGTACCGTATTACAGTAATCCAGGCACAGCAGTAACCACAGATTTAGGGGAATAACAATTGTAGTAGTATTTAGGCCCTGGATGAAAGGTATCCCTTTACGGACAATTTACACTTGGAGATGCACAGTAGCGTGTGAAAAAATATATAGGATTATGCTTTCAGCACTTGTATTTTAACACTTTGTGTAATATACCCTTTAACAGAAAGATATACACTTAGAGATGCAAAACAGTGTGTGCAAATGTAGAGGATTATGCTGTATTGTAATACTTACTGTAATATACCCTTTAACGGATAGAAATACACTTGGAGATGCACGGTAGAGTGTGAAGTTATTGAGGATGACCCTATCAGCACTTGTATTTCCACCTTGAGTGTAATATACCCTTTTACGGACAGAAATACACTATGAGATGCACAATAGTGAGTGCAAATTTAAAGGATTATGCTTTAAGCAATTGTAATTTAACACTTTGTGTAATATACCCTTTTACGGAAAGAAATACACTTGGAGATGCACGCTGAGTGTAATATACCCTTTTACGGACAGATTTACACTTGGCCTGCAACACCAGATTTTGGGTATTCCTATTTTGGTCATTGAATTTCACCCCAGAACAAAATCTATCCTTTGACGGATACTATTAAACTACTTGTCCAGCCACAGCTAAAACACCAGATTTACTGAATTTCTATTTTTGCAACTGAATTTCAGCCCAGAAAATAATATACCCTTTGACAGACACTATGAAACTTGTCCAGTCACAGCTGGAACACCAGATTTACGGTATTGCTATTTTGGCAATTGAATTTCACCCCAGAACAAAATATATCCTTTGACGGATACTATTAAACTACTTGTCCAGCCACAGCTAGAACACCAGGGATTGCTATTTTTTTAAGTGAATTTCACCTCTCAAAAAAATATAGAAAATTCTATCCTGAGTTTCTAGGGGTGACAATAAGCACAGCCAAGCCCCTGATGTAGGATATAGCAAAAAAAAAAAAAAAAACTTCTATTGATGGATTAATGGACTTGGTGGCAGCTTGTGCTGGCACACCACAAGACACAAAATGGCCGCCGATCACCCCAGAAAAAAGTGACAGAAAAGCACTCTGGGCAGCCTGAAAACAGTGAGCAATTAACTAGCAGAAGTTGAATGATTCACAGCTGTAGATCGATCACTTCATTAAGTATTTTTGCTGAGTTAATCCCTGCTTAATCTCGCCCTAACAGCAGCTGCATCCTATCCCTACACTAATCAGAGCAGAGTGACACTGCGGCGCAACGTGACTCCAGCTTAAATAGAGGCTGGATCACATGCTGCACTTGGCCAATCACAACCATGCCAATAGTAGGCAAGGCTGTGATGGCCTCTTAGAGCAAGTAGTATGACGCTTGTTGATTGGCTGCTTTGCAGGCTTTCAAAATGCGCCATAGAAATCGCCGAACAACGAACCCGTACCCGAACTTTTACGTAAAAAAATTCGGTACGAACCCGAACTATACAGTTCGGGTTCGCTTATCCCTACATATGACCCTTTCTATGCAGACTGGAAGTGCAGTGCATACAGATAAGGAGCAAGAGAGCCAGAACTGAGTAACAGAAAGCAGGTAAGAATGTTTGTGCTCACATTCCACTATCCTGGACAATCTCTTTAATTCTAAAAAGGTAAGTAACATTTGACCTTGTAGAGGTTTTATTCAGTGGGTGCAAAGGTCCTGAGACCAACCCACCTACTGCATTGCTGATAAAAAGTGGGAGAAGTGTTCTGCTGAGGTGTGTGGCCCTTCAGAACTAACTTGAAGAAGTCAGGCAAATGTCTGCAATTTGCACACTGAACTGTCTGGATTGGACAACTTGCGCATTAAACAAGGCTTATTTAAATACAAAGTCCGAGTGAATGTTTTAAAGAACATGCACCATTGAGAAATGTGTGACAAGCCACCTGTCTCGGACTTCAGCTGCTGAGCGAAATAAGAACAGACATGTTAGGTTTGAACATGGCTGATCCTTTGTCCCAGGGACATAAACAGCACAAAAATTATTCATCAGCAACTTATTCTTCATTCTCTCAAACAGTAAGCTGGCATTTACAAGGACCGGGAGGGTAGGCACAGTGCACAAAAGATAGGAGTGCTGATTGTGGCCCTGAGACGGGTAGTAGTACTTACAGATCGCAGTGGCAGTCCTCTCTTTAGTGCTCCATGGGACCTTGCAGTGGATGGAGGTTGCATCCATCCTTCTTTTAACCCCTTAAGGACGCATGACGTACCGGTACATCATGGTTTCCGAGTCCTTAAGGACCCATGACGTACCGATACGTCATACCTTTAAAATGAGAGTGCGGCGCGGCGGGGGTTAATAGGAACAGGATGTCCGCTGAAATCATTTAGCAGGCATCCTGTCACAACGCTGAGGGGGGTCATGTGACCCCCCCGTATTGACGATTGCAGCAAACCAAAGGTCCATTCAGACCTGCAGTTTGCTGCGTTTCCATTCCATTCGGGTCTCCGGTGACCCGATGAACCGGAAAAGGACGGTGATAGGTGGTGTGGTAACACACCACCAATCACCGTCCTTGCATTGGGGGCGGTGGTGGTGGTGCTGGCTTCTGATTGGTGTGGGAGAGAGGGGGAGATTCAAACTCCCGGCGTTCCTCTCTCTCCTCCTCTTCCTGCTGCTGATGCTGCGCTGTGAGGATTGTGCAGCACCAGCTCCTGTGACCCCCCCCCATGTCGGCACCCATCACCCTCCTGCACCCATCAGGTAGGTTAGGGTCAGTGAGGGAGAGGTACCATTAGGCAAGGATAGAGTTAGAGGGAGAGTTAGTTAGGGTTAAGGAAAAAAAAACACTAACTGATTCAGCAGTGTCTGTGGTGGTTGGGGTCCACAGTACTCAGCTGTGAGACCCTAGACCCACACCCAGGGGTGCTGCCACTTGACCCCCCAGCTCCCCTCCACCACCACTTTTTGGGATTTTTTTTTTTTGCGTGCGCTGACTGTGGCCGGCACTCTTAGCGTCCGGCCACTGTTAGCGCATCGCCCGCCCCACCGCTGATCAGCATTGTACCACTGATCACACGCACATACAATAAAGTTTTACACGCACGCACATACACACGCACACACACATATCCATGGCCCGCCAGACATTCTAGGTGGAGGAGGCATATGCCCATATGCTCTCCGACTCCGAGAGCCCCAGTGAGGATGAGGATGACCCCACGTTCCTCTTGTCATCTGCTTCCTCCTCATCATCATCTGATGACGATGAGCCCCCAAGGCAGCGGAGACACTGCCAGGGGGAGCCAGGGGCCCCAAATGCTAGGGACCCTGTGACCCACACCAGTACAAGCCGCCCTGGGGGCGCACCAAATAAGCTACGCGGAAACAATTTTTTTTTTCCAAAAATATTAGTTTTAGTGCAGGCATCCTCAAATTGCGGCCCTCCGGATGTTGTAAAGCTACAACTCCCAGCATGCCCAGACAACCTACAGCTATCAGAAGGGCATGGTGGGAATTGTAGTTATACATCTGGAGGGCCGCAGTTTGAGGATGCCTGCTTAGTGTCTCCAAAGTCTGAGAGCCATACATATTGGGCATCGGCGCGTCCATAAAAATCTACTCTATAAAAATACCCCATAAACTAGCCCCGCGATAAACGGCGTCAAAAAAATCTAATAAATACTATGTTAAAAAAAGCCATTTTTATTGTCACCTTGGATCCCAAAAAGTGTAATAAAAAGCCATTAAAAAGTCATATGCACCCCCAAATAGTGCCAATAAAACCACCATCTCATCCCGCAAAAAATGAGCCCCTGCATAAGATAGTAACCCAACAAAAAAAAAAAAACTGGAGCTCCCAGGCTATGGAGATACTAAAATAATGTTTTTTGTACCTCAAATGATAATATAGTGTAAAATCTAAACAAATTATATAAAGTAGACATATTAGGTATCACCGCGTCCGTAAGAATCTGCCCTATAAAAATAACATTTTACCCAACCCCCCCGGATGAACATCGTAAAAAAAAAAAAAACGTGTAAAAAAAAAAGCCATTTTTTGTCACCTAACAAAAAAAAAAGTGTAATAGCTAGTGATCAAAAAGTCATATGCACCCCCAAATAGTACTAATCAAACCGCCATCTCATCCCACAAAAAATTAGCCCCTACATTAGATAGTCGCCCAACAAAAAAAAAAAAACTGTAGCTCCCAGGCTATGGAGATACTAAAATTATTTAATTTTTGTTACTAAAATGATAATATAATGATAATATAATGTAAAATCGAAACAAATTATATAAAGTAGACATATTATGTATCGCCACGTCTGTAACAATCTGCCCTATAAAAATAACATTTGACCCAATGAACAGCGGTTAAAAAAAATAATGTGTAAAAACACACATTTTTTGGCAAAACTAAAAATGTATTGCCCTGATTCTGTAGTTTGCAGAAACACCCCATATGTGGTCGTAAATGGCTATATAGCCACACGGCAGGGCATAGAACGAAGGGAACGCCATATGGTTTCTGGAAGGCATATTTTGATAGACTGGTTTATTTACACAATGTCCCATTAGAAGCCCCCCTGATGTAGCGTAGACTAGAAATGCCGAAAAAGTGACCCCATCTAAGAAACTACACCCCTCAAGGTATTCAAAAATTACTCTACAAACTTTGTTAACCCTTTTGGTGTTCCACAAAACTTAATGGCGAATGTAGAAACAATTTTAGAATTAACATTTTTTGTTACCTTGCCTCAAAAAAGTGTAATATAGAGCAAACAAAAATCATATTTACCCTAAAATAGTCTGAAAACAACAACTACCTTATCCCATAGTTTCCAAGATGGGGTCACTTTTATGGAGTTTCTACTCTAGGGGTGCAACAGGGGGCTTGAAAGGGTACATGATGTAAATAACCCAGTCCAGCAAAATCTGCCTTCCAAAAACCATATGGCGTTCCCCTTCTTTTATGTCCTGCTGTTTAGCCAAATAGTAGTTTACGACCACATATGGGGTGTTTATGCAAACTAAAGAATCAGGGCAACCCATATTGAGTTTTGTTTGGCTGTTAACCCATTTTTTCCAGTAATAAAGTAAGTGTTAAAATGGAAAAGTTTCCAAAAAATAGAAATTCCAAAATTGTTTCTCCGTATGCCATTAACTCTTGTGGAACACCTATAGGGTTAACAAAGTTTATAAACCCAGTTTTGAATACCTTGAGGGGTGTACTTTCTTAGATGGAGTCACTTTTTTGGAATTTCTATTCTAGGGGTGCAACGGGGGGCGTGAAATGGGACATGGTATAAACAAAACCAGTCCTGCAAAATCTGCCTTCCCCTGTTTCTGCGCCCTGTCGTTTGGCCAAACAGTAGTTTAGGACCACATATGGGGTGTTTATGCAAACTACATGAAGGGTTAAATAGAATAAGCCATATGGTATGTATGGATGACAGGGTGTTGGGTGAGATCATGCTAGAGGGGGGATATATTTACATTAGCCTTATTTCCATATATGGGAAGGTCTCTGCCTGTTACAATTGAATGTGAAACACAGCTATCTCTTGTTATGTATGTATGTACTATATAAGGTAGACACTGTATAAGAATAAACCAGAGTTGTGTTTGAAGGTCACTGGCTTGGTGCTTCTTTCTGACACAGCTCTCCAGACGTCTGCCTCATGGGATGAAGGAGGAACCAGGCTGCAGAAATACACTAACTCTTTCACTACAGAATCAGGGCAACCCATATTTAGTTTTGTTTGGCTGTTAACCCTTAGTTCATTACTGGAAAAAATTGATTAAAATGGAAAATTTTCCAAAAAATAGAAATTCCAAAATTGTTTCTCCATCTGCCATTAACTCTTGTGGAGCACCTAAAGGGTTAACAAAGTTTGTAAACCCAGTTTGAATATCTTGAGGGGTGTACTTTCTTAGATGGAGTCACTTTTTTGGAATTTCTATTCTAGGGGTGCAACGGGGACGTGAAATGGGACATGGTATAAACAAAACTAGTCCTGCAAAATCTTCCTTCCAAAGCCCATATGGCGTTCCCCTCCTTCTATGTCCTGCGTTTAGCCAAACAGTAGTTTAGGACCACATATGGGGTGTTTCTGCAAACTACAGAATCAGGGCAACCCATATTGAGTTTTGTTTGGCAGTTAACCCTTGCTTTGTTCCTGGAAAAAATGGATTATATTGGAAAATTTTCCAAAAAATCAAAATTTTTAAATGTTATGTCCATTTGCCATGGACTCTTGTGGAAGACCCAAAGGGTTTGTAAAAGTTTGTAAAATCAGTTTTGAATACCTTGAGGGGTGTAGTTTCTAAAATGGGGTCATTTTTGGGTGGTTACTATTATGTAAGCCTCACAAAGTGACTTCAGACCTGGACTGGTCCATAAAAAGTGGGATTTGGAAAATTTCTGAAAAATTTCAAAATTTGCTTCTAAATTTCTAAGCTATGTAACATCCCCAAAAAATAAAATGGCATTCCCAAAATGATACAAACATAAAGTAGACATATGGGGAATGTAAAGTCATCACAATTTTTGTGGGTATTACTATGTATTACAGAAGTAGAGAAACTGAAACTTTGAAATTTGCAAATTTTTCAAAATTTTGGATAAATTTGGTATTTTTTATGCAAAAAAATTTCCTTTTTTGACCCAATTTTAGCAGTGTCATGAAGTACAATATGTGACGAAAAAACAATTTCAGAATGGCCTGGGTAAGTAAATGTGTTTTAAAGTCATTCCCACATAAAGTGACACTGGTCAGATTTTCAAAAAAGTGGCCAAGTCCTTAAGGTGAAATAGGGCTAAGTCCTTAAGGGGTTAAGGTACACCCTGATATTAGGGCTCCTACATGGTTATAGCTAAGGTGCCTTTGATAGAGGATGTTTAGCTGGGTGCAGATTGCAGATTGAAATAAAAAACTGGGTTTATGGTAGGAGTATTCAAAAGTATATCACAGTGCTATCTTCTCTCAATAGCACTGTAGAGGCAACAACAATGATGGTAGTTGTGGTACTACAGTGCCTCACATATGCGTTTGTTGCACGCTTCACTTTTCCCTGCTCTCCTTATAAATGCCTCAACTGGTATCATAAAAAAATTCCCTGTTACAGTATGGGAGGTTTCCCATCTTCCTCATGTTGATTTTCCCGATGCATTGTGCACTTTTTGCATTTCAATAAATGGATTAATAGAAGATTGGCAAGTGCCTTGGATAATTGTGCTTCTATGGAATTTCAATTTATTTTCCTGGATTACCTCAATGAGTTCCAATCTACTTCAACAAACCCACAACATGCTTCTGGATACAAGGACAGTCTAAAGCTAAGCTGTCAGCCTGTAGTAAAGAAAGGAAAAGATATGATGGGTATGTGTTGCTATAATGTTTGTGTGCTTTTTTTTTAACCTTTTAATAGTAATTTATTCTTGTCTCCCTGTGTTCTTGGGCTTGCTGTTCTGCAGGTAGCATGTATCACAGCAATAACTTTGATGTTATTGTTAAGCTATTTATATGGATTGCCTGTGGAGGGCTTGACCCTGAAGATCTTGCAACTGACTTTTTGGTGAAGCATCATGCAGTTTTTGTATTACAATAAATAGATTAATGAAAGATCTGTGAGTGCCGTGCATTATTCTATTTTTATGGACATTACTTTGCCTTTCAGTACCGCTGAGCGCCACCAAGGATCAACAGCTCATTGACCCACTGGTGTCCAGATAACCGTAGAGGTAGTGCTGACACTAGATCTTTTCTTTTTGGTTTCAATAAATTGACATTTCCAGCTTAGGGGTCCTTGAAAAATTAAACCTTCTTAGACATGTTGATATGGATATCACAGAGCTGAAGTTTTCCATTTAAATTTTGGCTTCGCATTGTTAGTGATTTTGATATGATAAGGTATATCGGCACATTGTGATATCAAGCTTAGGTGCTTCACACATGCAACAAAATTTTTGAGGCTAAAAAGTGGCATATATTGCATAGTAAATGTTCCCCTTATTTTTCAGACAACAGAATAAAAAGAATAAAACCTGTTACATAAAAACCATAAAAAAAAAACATGGACTAAAGAAATAATCTCTCGGAATTATTTGTATAGAAAGCGCTACAAAATTATATTAAGTAGTTACATCATTATTTAATGAGCAGTAAACAATGTTATATTCTGTTCTCAAGAAAACAAACACATGTCTTTGATTTTACAGTACATAACAAGAAATGACAGATTACATATCACAGATGTCTGTTTGGTATGATCTGCAGTCCAGAAGCGCAAAATTAGTCTGAATGCCTATAAGATAGCAGAAGTCTGGATGTATAGTCAATTATCTTAGCATTAACTTTCAATAGATATTTATTATTTACCATCAAAATTGATTCAGATAAAGCCAGGTCATGAACCTGGATGGCTTATATAAAGTGCACATGTCCATGTGTCATCATTTTATCTCCTTTTGCATGGCTTATAGTAAATATTGAATCATTTGTGTGGGTCAAAACAACTTTATAGTGGTTGTTTTTCTGATACAGAGCTCCAAATGCCTCAGATCAAGACATCATGCCCGTACAATATCAAGAAAAGGCATAATCGGGCACATTTACAGATACTGTCTAATATTTAGACAGTATCAATTTAGACAGCCCTAAAAGAGTTTTCGAGATTTTAACATTAATTACCTATCCTCAAGATAGGACATCAATATTTGAGCGGAGATCAATCTTCCAGCATCTCAGCTGTTCAGAAGAAGTTTAAAGAAGTCCTGGCGCTCCCTTGGGGTTGCGTCCTTCTCAAAACTTATCAAGCACAGCACCATACATTGTATAATAGCTTTGCTTGGTATTGCAGCCTAGGCCTATTCACTCAAACTTACTTAGCTGCAAATAGGCCATGTGATCAATGAACATGATATCACTGGCCAAGGAAGAGGGTGCAACGCACACCGGAGTGTCATGGCCTCTTTAAACAGCTGATTGTCAGGGGTTTTGGGAGTCAGACTCATACTGATCAGATATTGATAGCCCATCCTGAGTACTCGAGATCAATATCGAACTCCAAGAAAACCTCTTTAAACTGCACCAGATTTATCACAGTGGTCGATGCTGGATGATAAATCTGTCTAGTCTAACTTTACACCACCTATTTTCTGGCTTGGCTAAAAATTGTACAATTTTTTTTTCACAGTGCTTCGCATTTAAGCCACAACCTTTTCCAATTAAGCCATGCCTTTAAGTATCTAAAAGACTTGAATAAATAAATGCATGTGCTCCATGTATAGCAACATCATAAACAACTAACTGCCATATTGGCAAACAATATTCTGCTTGCAAAATTTAAACAATAAATGTAATAAAACATATAATTGCTCGCAGATATCTCAATATTTATCAATTTAATAGAAAAACAACATAAATAGCAAAGAAAGCATATAAAAAAACTATAGACTATCCATACAGATGTCCATAAATGGCCATATCCATTAAAATGTCATGTCAGTTACCTAATTACTTCTTCCACCATATAGGTCTAACAACTTCATCCACAGTGTAAAAAAAGGCTTAGGGCCAGTAAAAAAGTTCCAGTCTTCACGTGTTAGTTTATGCTGAATTTCATGAAAGATATTGCTTGATCAATATAATATTATATAGATGGTCGATTCCTTGTATTGTTGTCAAAAGACCGCATCAATCTCAGTCTCACGTACCAAAATAGTCTCACGTACCAAAAATATCTCTTGGCAATTTTATGGGCTGAGACAATGATAAATCAGTTTCATAAACTAGGATAGTGGTTCGACATCTATCAACTATCCATAGGATTAATTGGAACCCCATTTCCAGTGCTTTCAGCGTCCAGAAGAATCAAACCAATTGGATGCTCCTGCCACCGTCACGTGGGACGCCACATAGCGATGGTAGGATCACATGGGATGCCGCGGCAGGTCCTGGCAGGTAAAAGCTACGGGGATTGTAGATGGAAGAAAGATGGACTCTGAGCACGATATGAAGAGCGGTAAAGTACCGATTTAAACATATGTTGAGCCACTATCCCAGTTTATGAAACTGATTTATCATTGTCTCAGCCCATAAAATTGCCAAGAGATTATTTTGGTACGTGAGACTATTTTGGTACGTGAGACTGATTTGATGCGGTCTTTTGGCAACAATACAAGGAATTAACCGTCTATATAATATTATATTGATCAAGCAATATCTTTTATGAAATTCAGCATAAACTAACACCTGAAGACTGGGACTTTTTTAGTGGCCCTAAGCCTTTTTTACACTGTGGATTAAGTTGTTAGACCTATATAGTGGAATAAGTAATTAGGTCATGACATGACTTTTTAATGGATATGGCCATTTATGAACATCTGTATGGATAGTCTATAGTTTTTTTATATGTTTCTTTGTTTGCTATTTATATTGTTTTTCTATTAAATTGATACATATTGAGATATATGCGAGCAATTATTTGTTCCATGTGTGAAGGGTGAATGAGTGCCCCTCATTACATTTATTGTTTCAATTTTACTTGTTGTGGAGCTGGGTGAAACGCGGGGAGTGCACCTATCATATTGGTGCGGTGGGTGGAGCCACTGTACAGACCATTTATTGTTTAAATATTTTGCTTGCCCTTTTCTCTTTTATTTGATTAAAATATAACCTTTATTTGTGGAATTAGAAACAATCTGCTCACTTAAAAACCCAGGCTTAGCACCTGTGGTTATGATTATTAGAAAAATTCTAGGCCCCATACGATGCACCTCCATAATTGTCTTTTCCTTGTCTTTCCTGGTATAATACTTTCCCTATCCTTGTACTTTCTTATATAATACTTTCCCTATCAGTTTGCACTATGCTCCTATTGTGGTGCTAGCCTCTCAAAAGCCAGTTATCAATGCTCCCCAAACATGTTTCACCAGACACCTGGCATCATCAGGGGGCAGAAAAATGTTAGTATGCCGTATATCAAGATTCTATTAGTGCAGGATATACGTCAGGAACATGTCAAGCCTATCCCCATGTCTGTACGCCACATAGATACAGCCACTCATTTGATACACCCACTTGCCTCACTATATCTAATAATCTATCATTGTAGCACAAGTCACGCTAATGTCATACAGCGTGCATGCTATGTGCGCCAACGTCACTACACAAGTCGTCGCTGCATGCTTTTCATTTGCTCAAGTCGCTCTGATGTAATATAGCATGCACTCTATGTGCGCCGACGTTGTGCGTGCTTTTTCCATTTGCCCCCCCCCCCCATGATGTCATCATGGGTTGTTGCACATATCATTCATCTTATATCGGAGATTCACCGTTAATGCTTAGTGCACATGTCCTTGGATTGCTGGGAGGAA
Source organism: Bufotes viridis (assembly GCA_033119425.1). Classification (NCBI taxonomy): domain Eukaryota; kingdom Metazoa; phylum Chordata; class Amphibia; order Anura; family Bufonidae; genus Bufotes; species Bufotes viridis. The sequence goes on from CM065590.1 coordinate 238,067,359, forward strand.
ATGGGTTTATGTATACTTTATTACACATTCTACAAGATTCTAGAGAAACATCTCATATATTGGGCCATTTAGATATTTCATAGTATTTACTTCATTGAAAAAATATATCGGGGGAGATTTATCAAACTGGTGTAAAGTAGAACTGGCTTAGTTGCAATAGATGACACGATACTTCTGGAAGATTATTTATGTAATGCAGTTTATTGTTTAGTTCTATTCAGGCTGTTTTTACAAGGTACTGTTTATTCATTTACATAGATCTATTCAGGCTGAATTTATGAGATATTGTTTATTCTTTTTCACATTTTCTTCAATACTTTTATCCAATGTTAGGCTATTTAATCCAGGTAACTGATAAGCTTTCAGGCCAATAAATGCAATCAAGATAATAATAACAAATTTTTATGTTATTACAAGAAATAATACATTTTAAATTCTTGTCTCTATGGTAAGTGACAGATGTTTGGGAAGTGAGGACAGTTCTTACATCATTGTCCATGGTAAGTATGTACAAATGTCGCTGTGAAATTTCATTCACATTCTGATATTGTTGGTCGTATGTGCCTCTGCAATGAATACTTTTATTCGTGTAGATCTTTGTATTACTTCCAGACAGTTCTTCACGGTTTGTGGTACGCTTTGAGTAAAGTTTTTTTTTAGGATATCCTTTGGCTCCAAATCTTCTATAGACTTGGTCACATTCTTCATGGAATGATGTATCTTATAAGCAATTTCTTTTTGCTCATAAATATTTGCCAATTGGCATCCTTTTTTTTAGGCTCAGAGCGATAATAGCTTTCCCAATACTGACAGCCAGGCCCCTGCTATAACCGTTAGTATCAGTGAAAACTCTGATGAAAGCAGATTAACCCCTTAGATGCTGTGGTCAATGCTGAACGCCACATCTAAGGGATTTACAAAGGGAGAGGGCTCCCTCTCTCAACACATCAATTCCCCACATGCGATTGCAGGGTGCCGATGGCTGTCAAAGCTGCTGAGGCATCAGGGACTGCCAGCTATGGAAGTCTATGAGACCCAGTCCCCAGGCTGTATCTGATAGCCAACTGTCAGTGTGATACTGACAGTCACAATGCATTACAGTACACTATGGGAGAAAATGTCTGTATGTGGGTAAGTAACTGGCTGAGTGACAGAAAACAGAGGGTGGTTATTAACGGTACACACTAAGATTGGGTCACTGTCACTAGTGGGGTACCTCAGGGGTCAGTATTGGGCCCTATTCTCTTCAATATATTTATTAATGATCTTGTAGAAGGCCTGCACAGTAAAATATCTATTTTTGCAGATGACACTAAACTGTGTAAAGTAATTAACACGAAAGAGGACAGTATACTGCTACAGAGGGATCTGGATAGATTGGAGGCTTGGGCAGAGAAATGGCAGATGAGGTTTAACACTGACAAATGTAAAGTTATGCACATGGGAAGGAATAATGCAAAACACCCGTACATAATAAATGGTAAAACACTCGGTAACACTGACATGGAAAAGGATCTAGGAATTTTAATAAACAGCAAACTAAGCTGCAAAAACCAGTGTTAGGCAGCTACTGCCAAGGCCAATAAGATAATGGGTTACATCAAAAGGGGCATAGATGCCCGTGATGAGAACATAGTCCTACCACTTTACAAATCACTAGTCAGACCACACATGGAGTACTGTGTACAGTTCTGGGCTCCTGTGAACAAGGCAGACATAGCAGAGCTGGAAAGGGTTCACAGGAGGGCAACTAAAGTAATAACTGGAATGGGTGTACTAGAATACCCAAAAAGATTATCAAAATTAGGGTTATTTACTTTAGAAAAAAGACGACTGAGGGGAGATCTAATAACTATGTATAAATATATCAGGGGTCAGTACAGAGATCTCTCCCATCATCTATTTATCCCCAAGACTGTGACTGTGACGAAGGGACATCCTCTGCATCTGGAGGAAAGAAGGTTTGTACAAAAACATAGAAGAGGATTCTTCACGGTAAGAGCAGTGAGACTATGGAACTCTCTGCCTGAGGAGGTGGTAATGGTAAGTACAATAAAGGAATTCAAGAGGGGCCTGGATGTATTTCTGGAGTGTAATAATATTATAGGCTATAGCTACTAGAGAGGGGTCGTTGATCCAGGGAGTTATTCTGATTGCCTGATTGGAGTTGGGAAGGAATATTTTCCCCTTAAGTGGGGAAAATTGGCTTCTGCCTCACAGGGGTTTTTTGCCTTCCTCCGGATCAACTTATAGAAAACAAGCCGAACTGGATGGACAAATGTCTTTTTTCGGTCCTATATACAGTACCATGTTACTATGTTACTAATGCATTGTAGAAGGGATCAGACATTCAAAAGTTGAATTCCCCTAGTGGGACAAAAAAAAAGTAAAAAAAGGTTTAAAAAAAGTGTTTTATAAAAATAAAAAATAAAAGTTTTAAGTAAAAAAATTGCCTCTTTCCCCTCATCAAGCCTTTTGAAATTGAACATATTTTTAAATTTTTAAAACTAGTCATATTAGGTATTGCGGCATCAGTAGCTTTGTGTAAAAGTGTTAAAACTATATAAAATCTGTATTTCTGTACTAGCAAAGTAAAAAGTTAAGATGTCAAGCAAAGTAAAAAGTTAAGATGTCATTTTTCATGTACAGCGCACAACGCATAAACAAAACCCAGAGTTGCTTCCTTCTCTTTATCCTGCTTCCCAAAATGCAAAATAAAAAGCGATCAAAAAGTCGTGTGTACTCCAAAATAGAACCAATGGTAACAACTCTATTTAGAAACAAAGACCCTTTTTGGCCCCGAACATATTTGTAACTATCAATAAATAAATCTTGTTTAAAATAAAAATAAACCAAAATGAATAAATGTGTGTGATTATGTTAAAAGAAAGCCTAACATTATTTTAAAACAATCGAAGAGCATTAGTGTTACACATTTTGTTTCTCTGTGTATCATCAATAGCGGGCCCTGGGCTTTATTTTACATGACAGCAAAAAAGGTGTTATTTTCACACTCACTTTGCTCTAATATCATACGTATCCATGTTTATTTTAATGTTAATTGTTTAAATTACACATTCGATGTTGACACCTGGCTTCAGGGAAATAAACAGCTCGCTAATATTAGTAGCAACTATATCTATTACATAGTACTTGTTAACAAATTATCGAAGATGGTTTACTATAATTTCAATTGCAAAATTAACTGTCCCTTACTTCCAGGATTTGCCAAATAAATAGCCCTGAATAGCTTCCAGCTAAGTCTATTTTCCTTTTCACAGACATCTCATATCTCTGCTGTGAGTTTTAGCTTGGAATAGGGGGACGCCTGCAGTACAGCGCCCTTTTTTACCGCTTCTTTCTAAAAACTAACTAGAGCTCTCCTGACATGTTTCGCCACCTCTGTGACGTCTTTAGGGGTTTGGAGCATTTAACACGAGCACTCCGTTCAGTGTGTATTTACAGGGGAAGTAATGCCTATCCCTCCCTTCTTATCCATTTAGAGTGCTTCAGATCTAGATTGGTAGTTGCCTTACACCTAACGGAGGAGAGGAAGCGTTTCTCACCTCCTATAGCAAGCGCTACAGGTAGATAGCATTTGTGTTCATAGACCTATCATATCAATTACCTGGTGCTTGCATATGGAACTTAGTCAAAAAATTATGCCTTCTCCTTCATAGTGCATGTCCTTGGTCTTTATTCTTACTTGCTTTACTGTGCATGTTTGTGGACTTCGTCTTATCTTGATTTCTTTGCCCTCTATGCACATGTCTAGATACTTAGTCATCACTATTCATGTTTTTTCACTGCACATGAGTGAAGTCTCGCGCAGACGCAGTACCCACTGAGGGCTGCGCCAGTGAGATGTGCTGGAGACTGAGGGAAGAGCGAGCATCGGACGTCACTGGGCTCGGCGCATGCCCAGTGACGACGATGAAGCTCCTGCCCTCAGTCTCCAGGACATCGCACTGGCGCAGCCCTCAGTGGGTACTGTGTCTGCGCGAGACTTCGCTCGGCCGTCAGGGAGGGGGAGGAGAGGGATGAGACGCTGTGGGCAGTTAGGGATTTAGGAGGAAGGCGTGTTTTAGTGAGTAAGCAGCCAGTTTTGGGCACTGCAAGGGGGCATTACTGAGCACACAAAGTGAAAGATAACACCCCTCTGGGCACCTTCAGGATTGACTAGCATATTTATAAAAGTCATTTTTCAGCAAAACTACTGGACGGATTATATTAAAGAAAAGCAAAGCCGATTCAAGGTAATCTGTGGAGCATGACTGGTTTAAAAGCTGAATTTGTGTTATCAGAGGTGACAGAATCCCTTTAATACTTAGTCATTTTTTCATTAGAGGAAATTAATATTCCCATACTAATAAGGATATTCAACTCCCTTAATTAATACTGTTATGTTATACCTTCATCTTCCAACAGAGGGGAAACAAATGTTTTTTTTCTATCCCTTTTATTCTAATTATTTATCCTCTCTTTACAGTAAATTTCTAAAAGTATATGATTTTTATGTATTAAAACATTTATCAGTGGTTTCTTAATCAGTATTACACAGGTCATCACTTCTCATTTATCATATTTTTATGTTTTTACATTTTTTACAAATGTCTCTATCTTATAATCATGATTATAGACTTAATTTTATTAGACTTAATTTTCATTGTTCATTGTTTCAGTGATCCTATCAATATATTCGTTTTAATCAATTTATCATGATTATAACATTATCATTTTTTTTTTAAACTTAATTTATAGGTATATATATAATACTAGATTATTTCTCACATTATCAAATTTTGAAAAGAAAAATATTCTTTTGATCATAGTCATTGATTCTCATTTTTCCCTATTTAATGTTTTGAATATTTTATCAATATATTTATTGTAATCTGATTTTAATCTATTAATCATGATTATCCATTACAATATTTATTTTTCTATATTTTTATTATTTATTTTTTATTGGAGATTAAGCACTGTTCACTATGACTAAATATAGTTATTTTTGATGGTATCAGCTCTTTTTACAGTTCACTATTTCTCTATATATTTTACTGTCTGTTGTGCATAAATTTCTGGATATTAGCCAAGGCAACTGCTATACTGTTTACGGCTTTTCATATTATTTTTAACACTCCATTTTGACAAAATTATTATTTTTGACTTGACTATTTTCTCCCATATTCATCATATTAAGGCCGAAAAAGAAAAACCTTCAAGTTATAAGTTGTCTAATCTCATACTTTTTTCCATCACTGGGATTTGTAAAGAGCTGTGTTTTTAAAACGTATTTACAGAAAGAACAGTCCCCACATGGCACAGATCCCCTTGGACCGTTACTTTGTCTTAGTGAGGTAGCTGCTTTTTCCTGGTAGTGACTATGAACCAGGTAGTCTTTTAGTTTCGACCCTCTTCTATAAGTTATGCTTGGGTGTGGGCTGAGAACTGTTTTTAAATCTCTAACAGACTGTAAAATATGCTAGTGTCTTCTCAAAATGTTACACATTTCGTTTGTGTAGCCATCATATGTTCCAATATATCTGATTATTTTCTCTTTTTTTGTTATTTTAGATTCCAATAGATGTTCTCGTTTTTTATCCTTTGCCCTATTATAGGCTTTTTTCAGTGGGCATGTAGGATAGCCCCGCTCCTGAAATCTGGTGTGAATAGTTCTTTACTTTCTACAAGAAAGGATTCTTCATTTGAGCAGTTACATAGCACCCTGAGGTACTGCCCCGTTGGCACCCCTCTTTTTAGGGCAAGGGGATGCCAGCTTGTCCAGTGTAGGTATCCATTGGTTGACGTTGGTTTCCTATATATGTCGGTACTTAGGCTTCCATTTTTCAGTTTATTTATTTATAAATCTAGAAAAGATATTTCCTTTTCTTTAATCTCATGTGTATATCTCATACTAATCTTATTGTTTTTTAAAATGTGAACAAGTTCTCAAAAGTGAGATTGTGCTCCCAAATAAATGAAAGTAGTGACAAAACAAAAGTGTTATGTTGCTGAAAAGTGATGCTTTTAGTGTCCAAGAAATATTTCACTGCATTTAATCCCAAGGTATGTTATAGATAGTGATGGGCACGAATATTCGAATCGCGAATTTTAATCGCGAATATCGCCACTTCGAGAATTCGTGAATATTTAGAATATAGGGATATCTATTCGTCGTTTTCGAATATTCTAGATTTTTTTTTCATCTGAACCCATAATCCCTCCCTGCTTCTTGCTTGTGGGCCAATGAGAAGGTTGCAATGTCTTTGTCTGAGCTTAGCAACATCCCTAGCAACCAATAGAAAAGTTGCCTACCCCTTTAGTATATAAGAACCTCCCCAGCAGCTATTGTATGTACAGTGTCCCACTCGTGATTGTGGGCACAGCAAACTTGTTTTATTATGTTTTATTGCCAGGTATTATGTCTGAAAGTCATACTTCATCTCATGTCATATTCTCTCATGTCACTATATAATTCTGTGTAAGATCCTTTCATTTAGGCAAATTAGAATTGCACCACACTAGTCTGACCACTAGATGAGGGCAGTGTGAAAGTGTATAAATAGCTTAGCTCAGGCCTAGTAAGGCAATCTAGAGTGTGACAGTCTAGAGTGTGTTTAGTCAGTGTGCAGTCATGTAGCTGCTAGCTGGAGAGAGCCCTCCTGCCTCTCTGCTCTCTCTCTCATGGCTCCACAGTCCAGGGTTAAAGCCTACAAGATTCAGCCTAGAGGTGAGAAATCTACTTCTATAGCTTGCCCCTCGGGGGTGACCAGTGGCAAAGCTGCAAACAGCAAGTTTCAGGGGGAATAATATATATTTACAAGTGTTCAAGTCAAAGGATAGCATAACGGCCATACTCAAAGGCTTCCCAGGCACCTTTGCAATTAGGTGTAGGACTTAGCTTCCAGGATCCACACCTCCAGTTTGAATCCTGAGGACAGTTAAACCAACCGTCAGAAAAGCACTGGAAATAGAGGTTCAAGGATTCTGAAAACCACTGTATAAAAGTCTTAGGCTGGCGATAACTCGCCTTATTCTAACTTTGGTTAAAGGGGTTCTGCACTTTGTTTAAACTGATGATCTATCCTCTGGATAGATCATCAGCATCTGATCGTTAGGGGTCCGACACCCGGGACCCCCGCCGATCAGCTGTTTGAGAAGGTAGAGGTGCTTACAGCTGTCCCAGTGACGTCACGACTAGTATCAACTGGCCTGGGCGGGGCTAAGCTCTGTTCACTTCAATGGAGCTTAGCCCCACCCAGGCCAATTGATACTAGTCATGACGTCACTGGGCCAGCGGTAAACAGTGAGAAGGCCGCGGCGCTCCTGGAGCACCGCTGCCTTCTCAAAGAGCTAATCAGCGGGGGTCCCGCCGATCAGATGCGGATGATCTATCCAGAGGATTGATCATCAGTTTAAATAAAGTGCAGAACCCCTTTAATCAAGGTTAGAATAAGGCGAGAGTTAATACCAGCCTAAGACTTTTTCTACTTCAAAAGCCTAGTCCGAAGCAGTAGCTTTCACATATAAAAGACAAAGAGCCTGTTTTTCCCTGAGGACTTACAATTTCCTTACCCTCATATGCATGAGAGACTGTATTTCATATCTGGATGTAATAGAGACTGTTTTATACTTGGATGTAACTGTTACCAGGAGCAACGTTCAGTAAATGTAATAAGTTGGATTGCACCATCCTTGTCTCAGTTTCCAATTCCTCAATTAGTACTATACATGGTTGTACTACCACAAAAGGTATTGGTGTCACAAAAATCAGGGACCTTGCCATAGGCACATTAATACAGACCACCAAGGGCAGCTCGAAAACATCATCTGGCCTGTGTCACTTATCAGAGCGTGCCCCAGCGTGCCACAGAGAATAGTTGGACCGTTTTCCTCATCTCTTATGCAGGCCTGCCCGGGGACAACATAACCGTGAGTAACCAGAACTGTATTTTCCCTTGGCATACCTAATGCTCACACCGTGACCTCACATATAATTCCCCTGTTGGTCTGGCTCACCGCATATGCAGTATTTTGCAGATCTGAGAGAGACAGCAATGTTATTGCTGTGCTCTCTGCTTTCCTGTGTCATTACATTAGATAGTTAATTAGCTTATATATGTATGTATATATAATACAGATAGTTAGTGGGAGATAGTCAGTGTAGGTTAGATAGTGATATAATGTAGCTGATTGTGCTGTCCATACATACATGCTACATACATAGTGCTGCATGTACGTATGTATGCATGTATGCTACATACATACATACATACATACATACATATATAGTGCTGTGATGTCACAAGTTCACAACAATACTTAGTGCACCAATCACTAATATGTAGTCAGACCTGCTAAAATGTGAAGTTGCACGTATTGCGGCAAAATATTAGCATCATTAGTGCCGATTTCGCAATCGTGAATATATAGGAGCACTCCATCTGCATATAAAGCTATTGTAATGTTTTGCCATGCCAACCATTTTATCCAGTCTCAGGAAACTTATAGCAGCTTGAAAAATGTAGCTATAGTGACCCACGACTGTATTGTACGTGCATTACGCGCATATTACATTGCCGATTTTCGCAAGCAAGACCATATTCGCAAATTCACGAATTTGCGAATATATAACGAATATTCTATCAAATATTCGCGAAATATTCGAATATTGCCCTGGCCGCACATCACTAGTTATATGTTACTATAAGGAGGCTCAAAGTCTAATCTAGCCAAAATTGTATCCTGAAACAGGGACATATCATTGATTTTTAGGAGCAGATCTTTCGTGTCCTTTATATATGAGGGTAATGAGGTTGCAAAGTTTCTCAGAACTTGATCTACATAATTAATTATTCCTTGTTTCAAGCTGTCATTACCAGATACGATCAGTCTTCCTGGTATAGAAATCTTCTTTTTATGCACTTTCGGGAGAATGTAAAAAGTTGGAATCATTGGACTTTTATTATACAGGTTTTGAAATTCGTTTTGACTGATCGAATTATCAGTTTGAAGTTTTATGAGAGGTTGTTTTAATTCTTGTAAATACTTTTCAGTGGGGATTTTTGGAGAGTAACTGGTATGTTTGTCAGTCATTTAGTAATTTCAGAACCATATTCATATAGTCCTGTTTGTCTTGTATGACTAAGTTTCTGCCCTTATCACTGGGTTTTATTACCAGCATGTCGTTTTTACTCAAGATATCTAGGGCTTCGCTTTCCTGGGGTGTTAGATTAGATCTAATATGGTCTTTCTGTAATTTCAACACTTTTATGTCCTTGGTGACCAGATGGACAAAGTATCGATTTCTTTATACTGTGAAAAGCGAGGTGTCAATTTGGACTTAGGTTTTAAGGTAGTAAAGGGTCGTTCTAAAATTGTTTTTAAGGCCTTGATTTTCTTTTACCAGACTATCCAAGGTCTCAGCACATTTTTTCTCCTTGTCATACATTCTTTTCATATGAAGAAAGATTAATGATCTGTCCATTTTCTATTGGGTTGTCACAAAATTTCTCTGTTTGTTGTAAACCAATTTTTCTCAGTCCCGTAATTGGATCCCTGAATGGCCTAAAAAAAGGCCATAAAATTAAAAAATAAAGAGGCCAAAACCAGAACCTTATAGATATCAATGGGAGAAACAAGACTGGATCGCACATGCAGTGCTGTGCTGCATGGTGGCCTTTGTTGTTGTGGTGCTTTTCTGGCTGGCTGGCATAACTGCACCCTGCTGGGATGGTGCCACTTGTCGCCATGCAGCACAGCGCCTTTATCAGATTATGGACAGAGTAGGGACCCACTCTAGGAGACAACCACGACAGGGTGAGTGGGCTTATTACCTTTTGATCAAAATGTACACTAATGTCTCCAATATTTGCATGCGATATGGGGGACTAGTACTATAGTAATGTAGCTGAAGAGTACATATCAAGGGTTAAGCGTTGTGGATGTGCGATCCAGTCTTGTTTCTCCCCATTGATCCAGAACCTTATAGCCTTTGGCTATTGATTTATTAAAGGGTAAAAACTCGTCTCACTACAAAATAAGCCTTCAAAGAGATCCATCGAGTGAAAAATTAAAAAACGTATGGTTTTCAGAAAATGGCTGTACTACTACCATAAAACATTCTGTCCATAAACAAATCCATCAAAATCTGTGCTGCAAAAGCCCAAAAGGTAGTCTTCCCCATCTAAACCTGTCACAGTGTAGTTCACTGTGACACTGGTTGCCGTGTTGCTCATTTAGTAACTATCGGGCATACTGGCTGAGGTGGATTCCGTGTAGGCTGGTTGCTATGATCAACGTGGATTTGCGGCAGCCTGTGTGTACTACTCCTAGTGTATGCTTGCTCCCCTCCCTGTTGTCTTGGTTCTGGTAGGTGTCACAGTGTGGTCACTGTGACATAGGTAGAGTTGAGTGAAAACCAGGAAGTTCGGGTTCAGCGAAATTCATCGCAAAGTTCCAGTTCGGGAACCGAACTTGACCCCGAACCCCATTGAAGTCAATGGGGACCCGAACTTTGGGGCAAAAAAATGGCTCTGAAAAAGTAATGGAAAGGGCTTGAGGGCTGCAAACGGAAGTAAAATGGGGGTAAGAGCTGGACAATTGCCATGCAAACAAATGTGGATAGGGAAATTACTTAAAATAACATAAAATACATAAAAATTAAAAATAACAATCTTGAACTAGGAGGAGGAGATCCATATGAAGTAGGAGGTTGAGGAGGCAGTGAACGTGGTGGTGTAGGTGGAAGCGGTGGTGGAGGAGGAGACTCGCCAACAACACAGTTTTTGTTTTTAACTTTTTTTTTTGGGTAGACCCCAAAACATTGGGAAATATAGAAAAGAAAACAAAGAGAAAGTGTGCTGGAGTATAACAAAGGTTGGGTGAGGCCGGTATACATGTCTATTCTGCACAAGGTACGGACAAGTCCTGTGGGATCCATGCCTGGTTTATTTTAATTTAACATTGGCTGTAGAGAGTCAGCTGCGCTTGTCTGTGATAATGCCCCCTGCCGTGCTAAACACACATTCAGGCAATACACTGGCTGCAGGGCAGACCAGCACCTTCAAGGCGTAAAGGGCAAGCTCAGGCCATGTGCCCAACTTAGAGACCCAGAAGTTGAATGGGGCAGACCCATCAGTCAGTACGTGTAGGCGTGTGCACACATACTGTTCCACCATGTTGCTGAAATGCTGCCTCCTGCTTAGACGTTTCATATCAGCTGGTGGTGCTGGTTCTTGTGACATGTTGACAAAGCTTTTCCACATTTCGGCCATGCTAACCCTGCCTTCTGAGGTGCTGGCGGTGCCCCAGCTGCGTTGGTGACTTCTTCCTCCTTCTCTGCCTTCGCCTTGTGCTTCCACTGAGGCCCCGGTGTCAGGTGGGAATGCCATCAGCAGCATGTCTACCAGCATGCAGAATATATTTCCCAGTCAGGTATGCAGTGCAGGGGTAGTTTGAAAGAAAACAGAGGTCAAGGAGCGTCCCCACGCTGAAGGATTATTTTGAAAAAGTGTAGAAGCCACATGGGGCCCCCACGCTGTATATTTATCATGGAGACACCATGGAGCGTCATATAACATCATATTACAGCATATAACTAGAGCACCGAACAATCTAAACGCCAACAAATTTACAGAATATATTTCCCAGTCAGGTATGCAGTGCAGGGGTAGTGTGAAAGAAAAAAGGGGTGCAGATCACTCAACAATCTAAATGCAGCCGAAATTACAGAATATATTTCCCTGTCTGATAACCATGGAAATCTCCACCCACAATCTAAGATTCTTGATTCGGTTTCGATACCATAAAAAAGTATGGATTTACTGATTAAATTTCACTCTAGGAAATGCAGTGCAGGCCGGTGCACTTAAAAAATGTATATATGTCGCCCACTGAACTACCAGAACAGGATTAAATTATTGTCCCTGGTACATATGCAGGTGTAAGTGCACTGCACTTGCACAGAATGGCCGCCGACGCCCACCTAATTAACAGACAAATTAAAACTTATTTTACTTTGTCACTGGGCTCAGGGCAGGGTACAAAAATTTTGCATTGCACCCACAAAAAAAATCACTGTAGATCGCAGACTTAACACCAAGCTCTGATATCAGATTCTTTCCTAATCTCTCCCTCACAGCGGTTTCGCTCAACACTGTACAGGTTGTTTGTGCTCTGGTGTACTGGCTGCAGTGGTCTCTGTGTATGCTGGTTTCCAGGGGCAATGTCCAGTAACTGCAGCCTGTGTGTTCACTTCTCTGTTTATGCAGGCTCTCCTCCCTGTTTGGTTCTGATGGGGTTAATGGTCTTGGTCTGGGTGTGGTCTAGGGTTGTTTTGGTACCAAAATTTTGATTCGGTTTCGATACCATAAAAAAGTATGGGTGAATAGGATTTCACTATCCCCTGCTGCCCTGTGCATAGTGCACACATCAGCAGGGAGCTGACCATGGCACTGCGCCACCAATGTTTTTATTATTGGGGTTTATTACACTGTAATCCCCAGTGTGTAATGTCGGCGGACAGCAGGTTGGGGGAGAGGGTGCACTGCGCCACCAATGATAATTAATTATGGTGGTTCCTCGTTAGAACATGACAAAACCCTTCAGAGTACCCGAACCAGGGATGTAACTACTATAGTGGCAGACCATGTGACTACTATGGGGCCCAGGGCAAGAGGTGGCCCAATTGGGATCACCCCTCTTCTACTGGGGATGAAAACTTGGTCAGGACTCTACCCTGTAAAGAAACAACTTTTAGCAAATGAGGCAGTGGATAATATGGCCCAAAGATCACTGAAAAGGGTTTAGGCAGTAACTCTTCTGTCCTGTGTGGGGGGCCTAGCTTGATCCTTGCTATGGGGCCCTTACTTCTATATGTACACCACTGACCCGAACAGCAATTTATGTCCACATTTATGGCATTTCAGTACCCAGAAGAACCCGCCTAACAATTGTAAAGGTTTGGTGTGTCTCAGATGATACAAGCTGGGCACAGCATATTGGGCAATGAAATACAATTTCTGTGAAATACTTAAATTTTCATTTTGCACGGTCCCCTGTTCATTAATTTCTGCAAATCACTTGTGACCTATTGTTTAAATCAAGCTTTTATGCTAAACATATTTAAAATCATTTTTGAATATGTTATTTTTAATTTTCAATGTCAATATCTATTTTAATAAAAACTAAAATCCAGCAGTTCTCGCACTGTTCACTAATCTGAATATTAGGCAACACTTCTTGGTCTTTACAGATCAATTTACTGCAGTTATCTGCTTACCATTACAGGCAGGATTAAAATGATATATATCACCTATATATAGATAACACAGGATCCACCATTCACAGTAAGTGATATGATACCTTATCTAATTCCTCCTGATCTTTGCACAGGTCACAAAACATGCCTAGAAAACTGTCCCAAGTCAATGAGGTCTGCATTCTGACAATTGTGTCTATGGCCCATAGTGGCTGCTGTAAAGCATCTCTAAATGTTAAAAAAAGAAAAGGTAAGATAGCAGAGAACAACCTGACAAGTTCTCTGGATCTGGCACTGATGGATGCCACCGCCTTCCCGCTGGATGCCATTGACTATAATGGAGTCCGGCAGGGGTTGTGCCGCTTTATGGCAAATATGCCGCAAATCGGCCAGCCAAAAACCACTACGTGCAGTGTTTTGTCGTGCCCTGCCGTCTGGAACACCCAGCCACAGGCGTGAAAGAAGCCTTAACAATATCATAATGTATTCTTATCTCTATTTTGAGATTTTTTGCCCCGAATCACCTTGATATGAAAAACTAAACATATTACCCTGCATGCAGTGACGTGCCCAGGGCGGGTGGGGGTGGGGGGTGCGGTCTGCCCCGTGTGCCGACTCTCAGGGGGTGCTTCCATCAATACAGATGGAAGCTCTTATTGTTTTTCCCTTTATAAGATGCAGTGCATCTTATAAAGGGAATACTAGTGAGCGCTTCCATAATGGAAGCACTCACTAGTCTGCAGGAGGAGGGAAAGAGAAGCTCTGTGAGTGCTGTACAGTACTTACCCCTCTTTCTGCTCGCTCTTCTCAGGACCCGCGCTGCTGTGTCCTGGCTGCCTGCAGCGTTAGGATGTACAGACCACATTCTGACCTGATGCTGCAGGGGATCAGGTGACTGCAGCGCGGGCCTGGAGAAGACAGCCAAGACAGGCAGAGTGGCGACAGGAGAGGTAAGTTATTTTATTATTTTACAGTCTGATATCTGATATGGAGGTCTAAAGGGGGTCTGGAGTGGTCTATGGGGGGTCTGGAGGTCTGACTGGTGGGGTCTGGTGGTCTGAATGAAGAGGTCTGACTTGGGGGGTCTGGAGGTCTGACTGGGTGGTCTAGAGGTCTGACTGGGGGTCTGGAGGTCTTACTGGGGGGTCTGAAGGTCTTACTGGGGGGTCTGATTGATTGGGGGTCTGGAGGTCTAATGGGGGTCTGGAGGTCTGACTGGGGGTTCTAGAGGTGTAATAGGGTCTAATTGGGGGTCTGGAGGTCAGATGTAACTGTCCAAGCTTGGCTACCACTACTGAATGCCTCTGGAAGACCATAGATCTCCTTAATTGTGCAATATTGAAAAATATAGGTAATTACACATATGCATACATTTACATTATCTAACACTTAAACTATGATTGCTGATATGAAAATACCCTGTTAATGGATTAATAGGCCCTAAATGTAAAGTTATGCACATGGGAAGGAATAATGCAAGTCACCCGTACATATTAAATGGTAAAACACTCGGTAACACTGACATGGAAAAGGATCTAGGAATTTTAATAAACAGCAAATTAAGCTGCAAAAACCAGTGTCAGGCAGCTACTGCCAAGGCCAATAAGATAATGGGTTGCATCAAAAGGGGCATAGATGCCCGTGATGAAAATATAGTCCTACCACTTTACAAATCACTAGTCAGACCACACATGGAGTACAGTGTACAGTTCTGGGCTCCTGTGAACAAGACAGACATAGCAGAGCTGGAGAGGGTTCAGAGGAGGGCAACTAAAGTAATAACTGGAATGAGGGATCTACAGTACCCTGAAAGGTTATCAAAATTAGGGTTATTCACTTTAGAAAAAAGACGACTGAGGGAGATCTAATAACTATGTATAAATATATCAGGGTCAGTACAGAGATCTGTCCCATCATCTATTTATCCCCAGGACTGTGACTGTGACAAGGGGACATCCTCTGCATCTGGAGGAAAGAAGGTTTGTACACAAACATAGAAAAGGATTCTTCACTGTAAGAGCAGTGAGACTATGGAACTCTCTGCCTGAGGAGTTGGTGATGGTAAGTACAATAAAGGAATTCAAGAGGGGCCTGGATGTATTTCTGGAGTGTAATAATATTACAGGCTACAGCTACTAGAGAGGGGTCGTTGATCCAGGGAGTTATTCTGATTGCCTGATTGGAGTCGGGAAGGAATTTTTTTCCCCTTAAGTGAGGAAAATTGGCTTCTGCCTCACAGGGGTTTTTTTTTTTTGCCTTCCTCTGGATCAACTTGTAGGAAACAGGCCGAACTGGATGGACAAATGTCTTTTTTCGGTCTTATATACTATGTTACAATTATGTGCCAATTACAGTATATTTAAACCAGACATAATTTAAAATCTACAATAAAAGTAACAATGACATTAAAAGTCAAAAAGTGACTTTTTCATCATGCTTTTTCCAATTTTAACGTTTCTGTTAGCAGGTTAATGGAATCACTTAAAGGCTATGGACACCTTCGGGGAAATTTTTTTTTGCATTTTACTCATTTTGATCAAAACATTTTTTTGCATTTTGTCTTTATTAACCAACTTTAGTCATTTTTGTGATACTGGAGTTGAAATTGTTATCAAACTGATAAGAATATGGCTTAAATTAGCGACAGTCTGCAGATAGACTGAAATTTTACTCCTATATCACAAAAACTACTGAACATTATTAAAGACCAAAGGCAAAAATTATTTTTAGCTCAAAATTAGTAGAATGCAATGGTAAAATAAAATGCCCCCCCAAAGGTGTTTGTAGCCTTTAATACTTCATTTTAATATATACAGTGCCTTTCAAAAGTATTCACCCACATTGAATTTTTTAGTGTTTTGTTACATTACAGGCTGAAGTTCAATGTTTTGTTACACTGAATTTTATGTGATGGATCAGAACACAATAGTCTAAATTGGTGAAGTGAAATGAGAAAAATATGTAGAAAAAACTATTTTTTAGAAATAGAAAACAGAAGATTGGCATGTGCATATGTATTCATCCCCTTTGTTAGGAAGCCCATAAAAAGCACTGGTGCAACCAATTACCTTCAGAAGCCACATAATTAGTGAAATTATGTCCACCTATGTGCAATCTTAGTGCCACATGATCTGTCTTTACATATACACACCTTTTTAAAAGTCCCCAGTGGCTGCAACACCTAAGCAAGAGGCATCACTAACCAAACACTGCCATGAAGACCAAGGAACTCTCCAAACAAGTAAGGGACAATGTTGTTGGGAAGTACATGTCAGGGTTAGATTATGAAAAAATATCCAAATCTCTGATGATCCCCAGGAGCACCATCAAATCTATCATAACCAAATGGAAAGAACATGGCACAACAGCAAACCTGCCAAGATACGGCCACCCACCAAAACTCACGGACCGGGCAAGGAGGGCATTAATCAGAGAGGCAGCACAGAGACCTAAGGTAACTCCTGGAGGAGCTGCAGAGTTCCACAGCAGAGACTGGAATATCTGTACATAGGACGATAATAAGCCGTACGCTCCATAGAGTTGGGCTTTATGGCAGAGTGGCCAGAAGAAAGCCATTACTTTCAGCAAAAAATAAAAAGGCACGTTGTGAGTTTGGGAAAAGGCATGTGGCAGACTCCCAAAATGTATGGAGGAGGGTGCTCTAGTCTGATGAGACTAAAATTGAACTTTTCGAAAACTCTATGTCTGGTGCAAACCCAACACATCACATCACCCAAAGAACACCATTCCCACAGTGAAACATGGTGGTGGCAGCATTATGCTGTGGGGATGTTTTTTAGCAGCCAGGAATGGAAAACTGGTCTGAGTTGAGGGAAAGATGGATGGTGCTAAATACAGGGATATTCTTGAGCAAAACCTTTACCACTCTGTGCGTGATTTGAGGCTAGGACGGAGGTTCACCTTCCAGCAGGACAATGACCCTAAACACACTGCTAAAGCAACACTTGAGTGGTTTAAGGGGAAAAATGTAAATGTGTTGGAATGGCCTAGTCAAAGCCCCGATCTCAATTTCAATAGAAAATCTGTGGAGCAGTTTTGCAGGGAGGAATGGGCAAAAGTCCCAGTGGTAAGATGTGGTAAGAAGCTCATAGAAACTTATCCAAAGCGACTTGGAGCTGTGATTGCCGCAAAAGGTGGCTCTACAAAGTAGGGGGTGAATAGTTATGCACATTGACTTTTTCTGTTATTTTGCCCTATTTGTTGTTTGCTTCACAATAAAAATAAAATGAAAAATCTTGAAAGTTGTGGGCATGTTCTGTAAATTAAATTATGCAAATCCTCAAACAATTCATGTTAATTCCAGGTTGTGAGGCACCAAAACACAAAAAAAGTCAAGGGGGGGGGGATACTTTTGCAAGGCACTGTATCTAGTCCCCTGGAGCCTGAAATAAACAGAATCTGCCATTGGTTTTATGGTAGCCTAAGAGCAGCATACACTAGCGACAGCTCTTCTTAGCAAAATGCTTGGTCACCTTCTTAAAATGCCCCAACCTTTTTGCTACAATCTTGTTCTGAGTGTAAACCATGTAGGAAAAGGAAAGCAACTCCAACACCAGCTTTTGTCAAACAGTATTTTACTTAAACGTGGTAGTGAGCACAACCACAAATGCTGGTAACACAGAATTAAATGTACATACTACTCCTTTCTACTCCTCTACTAAAGCCTCTCTCCAGTTCTATGTAAATAGTCACTCCTTACTTGTTAGTACCCTAAAAATCAGGAACAAGTGTTTGGGTGTGTGGTGCGGGCTAGCCTGCAGTGCAGCAAAACAGCTCACAATCTTATTATACTCTATAGTATCCCCATCTCATAACTGGTTATGTTGTACGTGACTTAGTGTTTCTTCTGAGTAAACACCAGCCTGGCTTAAGTTTGTGGTGCAGTTTATCAGCTCTCCGGTGTGAACTGTTTACCTGTGAAGTCCTTCTCAGGAACAGTTACCAATCATTGTGGCCTGACACAAACAGAATCCCAAATTAACTAACTACAGGCCTGGTCTCAGTCTCTAGAATTCTAGGCGCCAATACTGTAATGAGGTGCGTGCACAATCTGTCTCACCGACCCGGGTCTGCTCTGCATCCGCTGGTGGCTCTGAATCAAACAAAGGCTTCTCCAACAAGTGTGCGGTACCACAATGTATGTTGCTTTTGCTCCTCAGCTCTCCATCACCATGGACCATGTGATTGGACCATGTGATCTGACATCATCACAGGTCCTTTAGCTGGTAGCTGAAGCTTGAAGAGAGAAGACAGATCGACAACTACGCGATCAAGTGGCTGAGATAAGTTAAGTTTTTTTATTTTTAACCCCTTAATCCTCATTTTACACAGCATTCTTTATTAAGAATGCTATTATTTCCCCTTATAACCATGTTATAAGGGAAAATAATAAATTTTCCAGAATACTTTACCCGAAACCGGACTTCAGTGATGAAGTCTGGCTTCGGGTCTGGGTACCAAACATGGGATTTTTCACACGCGCGTGCAAAACGCATTACAAATGTTTGCACACGCGCTGAAAAATCGCGCATATTCCCGCAACGCATCCACATACTATCTGGGCGTCAAACGTGACACCCATGTGAATGAGGCCTTACTCTTAGCTTATGAGTGACACACTGCTGAAATCTGCATTTCTGTCACTAATTTATGCTGCCCCCAGTGAGGTCAGCATAAAGTTGATGACAGTTTCCCTCAATGTTCCCACAATGAGAGCTGTTTCCTCTTATCACACTCAGCCTACAGCACATGCCAAGGATTACTGGCATTCAAGAGCTTCAGACTCTCTTGACCCTCTTCTGCTGATTTCAGTAGGAAAAAAACTGTCAATCAGCAGCAGGGAGAGCTGAGAGCTCATAAATATCAGGACTCATTGGCATGTGCTGGAGCTTTTAGAACTTGGCAGCATAAAACTGGCTACAAATACTCTTTAAGAGTGCATTCAGACGACCGTATTTCTTTGTCTGCATCCGTTCTACAATTTTGCGGAACAGGTACGGATCCATTCATTTAAATGAGGCTGCAAAAGATACGGACAGCACACTGTGTTCTGTGTATTTCGGATCGGCAATTTGCGGACTGCAAAACACTTAGGTCATCTGAATGTAGCCTAAAAGAAACAGCAGCAAGTGAAATGTAATAATTCCAAACCACAGGAAATATTCATTCCCACTAGGCAATACAGTAAGGAAATGTTGTGAGTACATTTTCCTCTCTTTAATATTCCATTTTTATAGGTAAGATTAAGAAGTCCTTATTACTAACCCAGCTACCAAACTACAAAAGACAGATGCATTAATAGAATCTCTGGCGACCAAAATATAGTTTTAATTGGTTTGAACCTAAACTGAAACACTAGAACGGCAGAAATAACAGGCCATAAAGATAATCATGTGTCTTTCTACCAGGTTATCAATAACTATAATATGTTCCAAAGGGAAAAACACGCATCTTTTGATCTTTCTTTTTATTACCTCTTCCCAGAAAAGAAGAGTTTAGTGGTGTTAAAGCAAAGGAACATGCTTCCTGATATGGTCTGTGCACTAATGATAACGGTCTGATTTATGGGCACTTTCCTACAAGACTGCACTTTAAAAGGAAGTCATTTAGAAGAAACAATTACTCACATAGTACTTTACATTTATTATGCATAATGCCATCTGATTACAGAAAACAAGTAAATGAGCAATAAGAGCCGAGCTGTATAGGAAATGCAATTATGAAATTTAAGTTTATTATCATACCTATCTATCTGTCTACCGTGTCTATCTGTCTGTCTTCTCTGTCTATCTCTGAGCAAAAATAAACACCCTTCTGCCTTTGGTTGTCAATGCCTGACATCATAGTCAGGGCCCAGTTTCACCTTTGCTGTAGGGTTCTCTCTCAAGGTTGCCACATAATAGAGCAGCAATGTGCGATGGTTGGAAGGCCATATTATAGATTGCACATTGGGGCCCTGAAGTTTCACATTAAGTCTCTGCTCTCTTCTATTTATGCCACTATAGGACATATGTGGGACTGTACATGGAATTAAAAAATATATACTAAGAGAGAAGAACATCAAGAAGAAATAATCAGCTGATAGAGGGCAAGAGCCAGGCAATTCCATAGCAAATGCTATCCACAGGGAACTTGGGCAGTCAGATAAATTATGAATATTTGTGCAGACATTATTTAAAGCAAAAAAGTAATCATAAAGACAACATGTATGGAATCTATCACAAAAAATCCCAGTAGATTTTACTTTTTTTTAGAATTTATTTAACAATAACGATAATCATGGTTTGTGGGAAACATATTGACAACCATATTATTTCCAATTCATTTTAGCCCTATAGGAGAAGCAGCCATATATATGCTTAAAAACAGATGAATTCTGTTGAGTAAGGGCTCATTCAGACGTCTGTATGTTTTTTGCTGTCTGCAAAAATGTGGATCCGTTTTTTTTTGCAGGCAGTTCAGCATGTCTGCAAAAAAACGGATTGCATTCCGCATTTTTGTGGACCTATAGACTTCAATTGGGTCAATTCTTGATTTTCACTGAGAAGTGTAGGACATGATTTATTTGTTTTGCTGGTCCATGGAACAGAAGAAAAGATACAGACAGCACACAGAGAGGTCAGTGCTTTTATCTATAGTGTGCAGCATGATCACTGCTGCTGGATTGAAGGGTGGTCGTAACCATAGAAATGACTAGTGTATAATTTGATGGAAAAATGGATCTAGCCAGTAAAAGAAGCAATATGGACAATCACAATGCATTAGTAAGTGCCTTGTATTAACTTTCTGTACATGTTAAATGCCACTTGCTGAAGTGAGACAACCCCTTAAATGGGGAATGAACAGAACACTTACATAGCGCCCTCCTTTTCATCTTTTCAACTTCTGCCATCCTGCTTTTGGAGCAGTGCTGGCCAATCTTAAGGAGGCAGATTTCAACTGGGTATTTTGAGGATCCGCATTTTGCGGACTGCAAAATACATACGGTCGTTTTAATGCACCCTTAATGCTATTTAATTTATTATTTAAGTTATTTTTTATTTTTTTTAAACTGTCTATTATCCTGCTATGACAGCATCCTGAGGTAGACCATTCCATAGATTTACAGTTCTTATGGTAAAGACACCTAGACGCCCCTGGAGACTTAGCAGGCAGTACTTACCAGACATTCCTTTAAGAAGAAAGAAAATATTCTATTTGAAATAATTTGACATGATTATGTGTATTGGGTACAATGAGCTGCAAAAAATATTGGCTAACCAGAAAAATACTGTCACAAAAGTATTTAAATGGGTTCTTAGGGGATTTGACTAAATTCTAGCTTTCAGACAACCTGTGGAAGGAACATTTTTTTCACCGCTACTTACATTGCGCTTCAGAATCTGCAATCTGGGCTATGTTCACTAGACCACCTGACTCTGGCTGCAGGCTCTTCCAAAGATGTCTTATGTAGGTGAACAGGAAGACACAGGAGCAGATTCAGTCAAGACATCAGCAGAAGAGCCTGCAGCCAAAACCCAAGTGGTCACGTGAGCAGATTGCGGCAGAACAACGGAATGGTAAGTAGTAGTGAAATAATCTTCCTCCACAGGTTGTCTGAAAGCTAGAACCCCTTTTACATCACAAGTATTGGTCACAGAATTCATAAAGCTAGTTTCATGCACAAGTAAGTCTGAAGCATTCTAAGCTTAACCATGTAATTAGATACCATGAGAATTATCTAAGGAAATAAATAAGTGGTCATTTATCAAAGTGCCAAATATGCAGACAAGCACAATGACTCCGATTTATCAAGGAAAACAGCAAGTAATTAAATATCATTGTTATATACATGCTTTTTCCACATTCAGTCCCAATCAGAATGTTGCTGCTAAAAAGAATTGGGCCAGATTTATCATTAGCTAAAGTCACTTTTATGGAGCGAAAAAGTCCCAAAAAAATGCGCAATCGGTAAAATTGCGCATTTTTTTGCGACTTTTTCAAGCTCTGCACTAAGCTCTCCAGTTTTGTGAAAGTGGGCGTGTTGTCTTATGTAAATTAATCTCTAGACCTATTGCAACCATTTAAAAAGTCGCAAAAAAGTCGCAAAATGCGAAATTTTACTCCAGGGGGAACCATGCTTATCTTATGTGACTTTTTAATAGAACATGCGACTTTTTTGTAAAGACGTGTGACTTTTGTAAAGCCGCTTACTGAAGGATAAACTGCTATCGTCAAACCACACTATTAAAGGACCATTAATAAATCTGACTATCCTAAAGTGACTTTGGGCACATATAAAAGTGGAGTAAGATGTAAGTGTAATGATAAATCTGGCCCAATCTGTCATCAAGTTATAAAAAATACATATGTTTCATTGTGCTCTTTAGGCAAAATGAAGGAATCTGCTGAAACTCCATTTTCTAGATAAATCTATTTTTTCAAAATGCTCTTTAGCTAAGCCACCTCCACACAGTTTGTGTTTGACCAGTGATTTCCATCCATGACTGGGAGCCGAAACCAGGAGTGAAGCCTACACGGAGGTAAGGTATAATGGAAAGATATGCAGTTTTGCACCTGCCCTGTGGTTTTGTTCTGTGGTTTCGCCTCACAATCACTGATGGCAGGGCCGGCGCCACCCATAAGCAGAGTAGGCCACTGCGTAGAGTGCACTCTTGCTGAGGGCACCGGCTCTGCTCTGGCCTTATTAGCATTAGCGCCCCAGTTCTCCCTGATTTCCATCTATGGTGCGCCACACGCGGGTGCGCAGCCGCGCATCAATTATTGTGCCTCTGCTTTCTAATGTTTGCTGACCGGTCCGCTGCTCAGCGCCGCCCACATGATGATGATATATTCAGTGTGTGGCTCAGCAGGGCGCCGCCTCCGCTCCACATTGCCGCGTTTTCTGCCTCCTCCTCTTTCTAATTCTGAACGGAAGAGGAGAGGAGGAAGCAGGTGGGGTTCCACAGTTCTACGGGGATGCCGTAAATAGTAAACAAGATGGGGGGGGGGACAAGCCAGTGTTCCGTTATTTTTCCCTACCCGTGAACTTTCCATACCCTCGTCATTTCCGGTTGTGATGCAGCCGCACTGGAAGTGACGTTTACGGGTATAGAAGGAGGTGTATCACGCCACTTACTGACTGGCTGAATAGGAGTCGGTGCAGGCGAGCGCGGCTAACTGTGAACGTGCCTAGAGTAGGGAAAAATCACGGCCAATTGCGCATGCGCCGAGGGTAGGGAAAAATAACGGCCCAGTGCGCAACTGCAAATACAACATGGCGCTGTCCAAGGTAAAGGTAGGAAGGGCTGGTGCCAGGGAAACATATGGCTGCTTGTAGCCTGGGGCATGTGGTTCTTTAATGAGTAGCCGCGTGTGCGCACTGGGACGTTATTTTTCCCTACCCTTGGCGCATGCGCAATTTGCCTTGAATTTTATACAGATTGTGTGACACTAGAACTGTACAGAGAATCAGCAACTGTAAGTACAGAGTCCCTATAATACCGCACTATGGAGACTGGCCTGAAACCCCCTCAGAGACTGGATGTCACACTCCAATCTCTCACAGACATGAAGACACTGGAAGTGGCACCCAAAGATGAGCAGAGGAAAGTAAAGCTGATTTATTACTTAGTTGGGGAAACTGACTGGCACTGACAGACATACTGCAGGAATTTGATACGCATGAGACCCCAAAAAGAATGAGACAGTGGAGAGATACAAGTTTTTCTCAAGGAATCAGAAGACTGACACCTTATGACGCAATTCTAATGAAACAAACAATTTCCAAGAGGTGCAAAACTCCGGTGCGTCTCCCTGAGCCTCTAATACCTTCAGCTCTAGGTCAGGGTATACAGCAGATATCACCACCCTCTCTGACAGTGTCGGACTCAGATTTTCAAAACCACCACCTCCAGGAAAACTACGTGACATGGCATCTGACTTGACGTTCTTAACCCCAGGAGGAGGATAAGTGAAAATGAAATTGAATCTGGTTAAAAACAAAGATCATCTGGCCTGCAACGGGTTCAGTCGTTTAGCCGATTCCAGGTAAGACAGATTTTTGTTATCTGTGAACACCATGAGCAGATGAATCGCCCCTTCCAACCAATGATTCCACTCCTCAAAAGCTAACTTAATGGCCAGCAACTCTCTGTTGCCCACATTGTAATTTCGCTCTCGGCGGCAGAGAGTTTTTTTTAGAGAAAAATGCACATGGGCACCATTTACCAGGTGATGGGCCCTGCGATAAGACTGCTCCTACCCCAACCTCGGACACGTCAACTTCCACAATGAAAGGTTGTGATACATCCGGCTGCACCAATATAGGGGCAGAAGCTAAACACTCCTTAACCGTAGAAAAGGCTCGCAACGCCAAATCAGACCACACTGAAACATCCGTCCCTTTCTTAGTCATGTCCATTAAGGGTTTCACCACTGTCGAATAGTTCTGAATAAATTTTCGGTAATAGTTGGTGAACCCCAAAAAACGCATAAGAGCCTTCAGATTTTCGGGTCGATCCCAGTCTAATACAGCATAAACTTTCTCTGGATCCATTGAAAACCTGAAGATGACAGCAGCTAGCCCAAGAATTGCACCTCATGTATAGCAAAAACACACTTCTCTAATTTTGCGTACAATTTATTATCTCTTAGGATCTGTAACAGCTGTCCTACGTGATCCTGATGAGTCTCCATGTCTGAAGAATAATTTAGTATGTCATCCAAATACACGACAACAAACCTCCCCACCAGGTGATGAAAAATGTAATTCACAAAATGCTGGAAAACCGCAGGAGCATTGGTCAACCCAAAAGGCATAACCAGATTCTCAAAGTGACCCTCTGGAGATTAAAAGCCATCTTCCATTTATCCCCTTCCTTGATCCTGACCAGATTTTATGCCCCCCTTAAGTCCAACTTGGAGAACACCTTGGCATCAACAATCTAGTTAAACAAATCAGGAATCAAAGGAAAGGGTTAAGGATCACGGACAGTAATCCGATTGAGGTTACGGAAATCCAGACATGGCCTAAAAGTTCCATCCTTTCTTTTAACAAATCTGCTGCCACTGGAGATTTGGAAGGTCTTATGTGTCCTTTAGCAAAACTCTCTGTAATATACTCTCTCATGGCCATTCTTTCGGGTCCGGAAAGGTTATACAACCTAGATTTGGGCAACCTAGCTCCGGGAATAAAGTTGATAGGACAATCATATTCACGATGCGGAGGTAAATCCTGGCATGCACTTTCAGAAAATACATCTACAAAATCAGATATAAAAGAGGGTTATGTTTTAGTGGTTAAAGCAGAAAAAGATGTATTCAGACAATTGTCAATGCAATAATCACTCTAATCCAAATTCTGTCTAGCTTGCCATTCAATGGTTGGATTGTGCTTGGTAAACCCAGAACCAACGGAGCAGGGAGACCCTCCAACACAAAACACGAGATGAATTCCTAATGAAAGTCACCCACTCTTAATCGGATGTCATGCACCATCTGAGATAAACACTTCTGAGTTAGAGTTGCAGAATCAATAGCAAAAATGGAAATGTTTTTCTCTAATGCACTTGGAGACAACCCGTGCATACGGGAGGAACTGAGCATCAATTAGGTTTATCCCTGCCCCACTGTCGATAAACACCTCAATCCCCATATTCCTGGACCCTAGCGCCACCTCGGCAGTCAGGAGAAATTGGTACTACCAGTCAAAGACAAATGCACGTTCTCCGACTCTCCTCGTCCCATTTTTTTTTCCTTTTTGATGCTGATTGCATGGACATACATCGATAAAATTTCCCTTTGTCCGAAGAAAAAACACACTCCCTTCCTACGACTAATGCACTTAAAAGCTGATCCAGGAGTAGCTCCCCCTAATTGCATGGGCTCTTCCCCAGACAGAAACCCAGGAGTATCTTCACCCAAAGTGTCAGGGGAAGACGATAAGTGTCTGAGACTCAGGATTCTCATGAAAGGCCAAAGTGCCCTTCAGCCTCTCTGGTAATCCCTGACAAAACTACTACAGAGAGCCAGATCGTTCCACTCAGAATCCGTAGCCCACCTCCTAAACTTAGAGTAATAGATCTCAGCAGAATGCTCTCCCTGACGAAGGCCAAGTAGCTTGGTCTCGGCTAGGGAGGTCCGATCCGGGTCATCATAGATGAGACCCAGAGCTTTGAAAAAATCGTCCTCCGACCGGAGAGACTGCGATCCAGTCGGCAGAGAAAAAGCCCATGACTGAGAGTCCTCTTTAAGCAACAAAATAACAACACCAACTTTAGGAATCTCATCCCTAGATGAGTGCTGACGTAGCCTAAAATAGCCTAAAAATTAGTTCCTAATGGTTGTTGCTAGAATATGACGAAGATTGAGAATATAGTTCTATATTCGTGATATTCGTTATCTTCGTCAATTCTAGCAATACAAGTTACAACCATTAGGAACTCAGCTCTAAGTTTAATTCGCAATGCGAATATAAATTCGTGTAACATTCGCAGTATATAGAATAAGGACAAATATTCGATTTCGAGGAATATATGACAAATATTCAATCGAATATTCGCGAAATATCGCAAAATCGAATATGGCACTTCCCGCTCATTACTACTTACCATGGGGAATTATCTGTATGGCACTATTATGTCTGACAATATAGTGTTTGTGTGAACACAGTATTGAGAGAAGCAACAGGATGACAGTGGCCTGGTTTATCTGTGGTCTGTATAAATTTGGGGGGTGATTTACAAAATATGTAACAGTCCCCCATGTGCCATATATTAATACTGGTGTCTGCACACAATTGACCAAAGACATCTGCCCATGACAGTCTGGACCAAATGGAGAAAAAAAGGAAAGTGAAGAACTCAAATCCATAGATATGTCACATATAAGTCACTGGGTCTGCCATTCACTCCTTCTTTAAATGTGTTTCAGTATATTTATTAGAAAGTAATGTCACTTTTAATTAAGTTGGGGGGGGGGGGGGCACAATTTGCCTGCTCTGCCTTGTCCCGGTCCTGCTTCTAGTTCTGCTGGGATCATTCAGCAATCAACTCATCTAAATCTGGAAGCAGATAGCACAGGATACTCCAATGAAAATAGGTGATGGTGACATTTCACTTCTTCCCCCTCCCTGCTCAGTGATCTCAACACATGTCACAGGCCATGTCTAAAAGATTGTCCCATTGAAATCAATGCACAAAGGTAGTCAGCACATCCTGGAAAATAAAAAACACATGCGCTGATGTGTATCGCCTTGGCTGAAAATACATAACAAAACACTCTGCAAACACTGAATATAACAACTAATGCTACATTCACTATACAGTGATCCCTCAAGATACAATGGACTCAGGACACAATATTTTCAACATACAATGGTCTTTTCTTACCCATCGTAAGTTAAAACTAGACTCAACATTCAATGCCTTAGACTCATCCAACCAATCAAGGTCACTTCTCTAGTAAAATATTTGTATTAGTTGTTAGTTATCAGCTGTCCCTGATTGGTAGATGTAAGGACTTGTTTTATTTGTCTTAGTTATCTGCTTATTTTTCTTAAATCTTCATTTTCTCTTATTTTGGATGACATTTTGGAGCTTTGGAACCGATTACTCAACTTACAATGGTTTCAAAATACAATGGTTGTCCTGGAACCAATTCATATTATAACTTAAGGAACCACTGTATAAAATAAATACGAGGTACTTAGCAAATATATTTTGATCAAAATCATTTATGCCTATCCACCACAGTAAGATGACCTGTTTCCAATTGGAAACAACTCTATATTGACAACTCTCTTTTTTGCTCCTTAGAGCTGAATAGAGCGACAGCATGCATGTGTAATCACCATTAGGGATGAGCGAACCCAGTGAAGTTCGGGTTCGGCGGGTTCGGCTGAACTTCAGGTCAAAGTTCGGGTTCGGGACCCGAACTTGACCCAAACACTGAACCCGGACCCTATTGAAGTCAATGGGGACCCAAACTTCACTTTATTATTTTCCATTATAACGGAAAATAATAGCATTTTTAAGAATAAGAAAATGAGCATTAAGGGGATAAAAATAATTTTAAAAAACTGACCTCATCCACTTGATTGTGCAACCGGTATCCTCTTCTTTCTTCAGGACCTGCAAAAGGATCTGCAATGACGTCACCACAGTTATCTATCTTAATAATGCTATTATTTTCCATTCTAACCATGTTATAATGGAAAATAATAAAATCACCCAAACACCGAACCCGAACCAGAACTTCAGTGAAAAAGTCCGGGTCCAGGTACCCGAACTCGCAAAGTTCGGTACGAACCTGAACTTTACAGTTCGGGTTCGCTCAACCCTAAACACTATATAGGGTTACGTTGTCATAATGGGACAAACCCTTTAACTCCTTAAAGGGCCACTAAACCCAGGAATCCAAAGAAAAAAGAACAACCAACAAAACTTAACATAATCTCCTTAAGTCATTTGCTCTTGTTTCATTAGACATAACAATTGCGAACCATGAAAAATAAACTAGAAAAGCATTGCATTGTTCTCTCAGGTTGCAGCCATGTCTCTCCCCCTTCCCTCTCCCATCTGAGATGCTAGTGCACATGAGACAGGAAGTTAAGGAGGAGTCGGCTAGGTTTAGTCTAGATATTTTTATTGGAAGGAATCTCCTAGTTTCTAATATTACTAAATAGATTTGGTAACAGCACCAGCCATGGTACAAGTGATAGAACACACAGCTCAATCTGCCTAGGTGTACAGTGATAATTACTCCTTTTAATGCATAATTGTGCCTTTCAGCAGCTTTAAAAAAAAAAACTAGGTAGCATGCGAAGGTATGCTGGAGATGAAACTACGTATATAGTATATATTCATAGTTGTCCTGATACTATATTAAGGATCTGTGTAGTAATAAATCCTTCATATTGCTAGACTAGTTTGCTATTTAGGGTTGTGGAAAAACTGGGTGACAACACCATGGAGCTGCATCAGTGATGACAGATTATGTTGCCCTGGTGTGATATATGCACACAGCATATCAATGCGGCATTGTGTGTATTTTATATAACCAATATTTCCCAATCAATGCAGTATTGTAGCTAGCTGGATTTTCTAGCCAGGGCTCTAGAAAAGCTGAATAAGAATCCCAGTGACAAATCCTCCATACTGCAGCATCGCTAAACAGATTTGTCATTCAGGGTCCTGGGAAAGCTGGGTAAGTTATGATGATAATGTCTGTAAAGCGCTGTGGAATATGTTAGCGCTGTATAAGTGAGTAAAATAAATTATATGGACCCGTAATTGGGATTGCTAAATAAATCATTCTACTTACTCCCAAATAGTACCATAGCTAGGCATTGTTGCCTTCCAGGGTTATGGGAAAGCTGGATTACATCCATGTATAGCTGTAATGGACTTTAGAATACTAAATCTACCAAGATAAGTCCTCCTCCTAACTTTTAAATAGTGCCACAGTAAGGCAGATTTGCCTTTTAGGGTCCTAGAAATGCTGGTTTACAACCACCTGTAGCTGTAATAGACTGCAGAGTACTAAATCTACCAAGATAAATCCCCCTTCTCATTCCTAAATTGTGCCACAACTAGGCAGATTTACCTTTCGGGGTCCTGGGAAAGCTGAGTTACTTGCACAATATAAAGGTAACATTAATATGGTCAGCTCCACAAGACTTGTAATCCAGGTCTGCAACACTGATAAATGTCAAATTTGCCTAGTCATTAGGAAATCCCTCCTTGCTATATAGGTAAACTTAACATTCAGGCATCGGGTAAAGCTGGTTAGCATTTTCTGTAGTGCCAGGGGTCTAGAACTTTTTAATATAGCTGAGTTTCAGAGGCATTAGAGTTGAGAACAGGAGCCATTAAAGGAGAAGTTATATTCTCATAGACCCCTGGAGAGTATCTGAAGCTGAGTGTCAGTACTAGCTTAATACCGGAGATTCTGCTGGCAGGCAGAGCTTAAATGAGGCCAAGAGCGTACAAGCTACAGCTCTGCTGGAGAACACTGGCAGGTTATAACCCACTATAGACTTCTTAAAGGGGCTCTCCAAGAATTAAGAAAATGAAAATACTTAAATATTACTTTATTATAAATATGTTCCCAAATACCTTACATAATGGCTTGTTTTGTCTGGGGAGCAATCATCAGGGAAAATAAAAAGGCCACCATCCTATTAGTACACACAAAACCTGTCCTAACACAGGAGGACAAGTTACTGCCTCATCCCCCACTCTGCTCTACTTGTCAGTGATTACGGTCCTGAATACAGATGATAAGTTCTTCAGCTGAATCTCTGTGAGAATGGAGTTCATGAGAAGACATGAAGTACAGAGGTGATGGTGAGGATGTGGCTAATGAGCAGCAGCACTTGTATGCAGTCTCTATTACAACGGACTGTCCTGTCCATCCTCTCTGTACTTCACGTCTCATCATGATCTCCATTCCTACAGAGATTCAGCTAAAGATCTTATCAGCGGTAGTGCTGAGCGGCAGGGGCAATATTCGAATTAGCGATATTTCACGAATATTCAGTAGAATATTTATCATATATTCGCAAATATTCGTATTCAAGATTATTCTCTTGATTGTGAAAAATCGTCAATGTGAAAATCGCATAATGCGAATTCGTAACGCGAAATACAGGCGTGGGTTACTTTGGCTACACTTTTCAAGCTGCTAGAAGTTTTCTGAGTTTACCCTGACTGAATTAGAATATTCTTTATTATTTAATTTATTTTAGCTTATGCGAAAAATCAGCAATGTAATATGCACGTTAATCGAGTAAGGGCGGGATATAGGCAACTTTCCTATTGGTTTGGCATGCTAGAATTTGCAAATATGTAGAATATAGTGTGATATGTATTTGTATAAAAGAATATTCCTCTTTTTTTTTTTTTTTCATCTAAACTCATTACATTTACTAGTACTCTAATGAAAAGTGTTTGGTAATATATGTATATTAAATTAATATTTAGGTATTTTCATTTTCTTAATTCCCAAAGAACCCCTTTAAGCATCTCCAGAAAAGGACTTCTGGGGGCTAAGAACAATATTTCTGAGCTGCAGAGACTGCTCATGCCTTACATATTATCCGGATTGTCATTGTAAACCTGTAAGGTGTGTTCTACACAAATATAAAAGATACATCTAGCCTGTCACAGTTTTCAAATTTTGAATCTGTTTACTGTATAGTTTCTGATAATGAAAGAGTTAATCAAAACCCAGCCTGTCTGTTTGCCACCCATGAAACTGAATCTTTGTTTAATTAAAAGATTTAATGTGAAGATGAAGATCTCATGCCCATATTTATTGCTATTCTTTGTTGTTTACCTATGGATAGCAGAGGAGTCTCAGTTGTATCTTGTACTTCACCTAGCTCTTAGAAAGGTGAAACGTCCTTTTACTATGATCTCTAGAATCCAGCTTGTTATAAAAAAATTAAAACATCTTCAAATGTTAGAAAAAAAACAACATCTCACCACTTATTTCTCCAGGTTATCCAGCTCAGGAGCTCTAATCATCCTCTTAATATTACAGGTGGCCAGAATGTGACCACTGTAGCTAATCAGTGGCCTCATTTGCCGCATTACTAGCATCACTTCTCAGAGGTTGGAACCATTGTGCCACAAATATGGCATGTCCACTGAAGCCATTGATTGGCTGCAGTGCTCAGATGCTAGTAAGACCTATATGTGGGTTGTCCAGAATTAGAAAAAGGTGTCGTCGTCCCCCACACACTTGTACATTGGCTATGTAAGTTGAAATATCATAAACAACCCAAACAATGTTCCTGGGAAATAGTAGCCTTTTTCAAATTATAGACAACCTATTTAACCCTCTGTAATACTTTTTGCACTAATGTAATGCAATGGCATATCACAAAAAAATTAAGCCTGGTCCTTGGCAATAGGGTTTGTTAACAGATTGCACAAGGCGAGTAGAAAAATGTAATAAATGAAGGGAAAAAACTAAATTAGATGCCAAAATATTAACAAAAACCTAAGCGTGAAATATGATATCCTTATGAAACTGTTCCCTGGGTTATTTCTGCCTTATGTGTAATATTTGAGCCCAGGTGTATCCACTGTTAGCAGATACCGCTTAAACTGACTATTCAGACCTTATATAAAGGAGAAATCTCAACAATGAAATTCTATTGGGCGGCTTATAGACTGTGTAATTAATTATGCAGTGACATTTAATATAAGCGCTGACATTTAAGAGTATGAAGAAGGGAACCAAGTGGAATTGTGCCAGAAGAATGAGTCTCTGTTGATCAAAGCTTACAATGGACCAATGTAATTACACTGGACTAATCAGCTTCAAAACCTTCAACTAATCTCATAAGTAAAACCTAAAAATTTCCACTGAACACTCCCGTCATCATCCACCCAAAAAGAGCAGTAAGCAATTGTAAGAGCAGTATGTAGAGCATGTTAAAGTGAACCTGTCATCAACTTTATGATGACCGTACTGAGGGCAGTATAAGGTAATGACAGAAATGCTGATTTCAACGGTGTGTCACACATCAGCTAAAAGTAAGTGGTTGCCGAGAACCAGCTTCATAATTATTGCAGCCCAGGCCTTAAAAACAGTCAAATCTACCTGAGAAGAGTCATGGTTATTCATAATCGCCTGCTCTTCCCGACCATCTGCTGATGATTGGCAGTTCTCTCCTAGAGAGAAAGGGAGAAAACTAGGTAGAAGCCTGTCAATCTCCTTTAAAAGGGATGTCCACAGCAGCCCACCCCCATAACTTTGACCTTCACAACGGCCGGATTCTTTAACAGTGGATTCCACAACAACCCACCCCCTTGACAGTGACCTCTTCAGGGGCCTGTCCCTTTAACAATGACCTCTACAGCACCCGCCCCTTAACACTGACCATAGGTTACAGGCCCCGTAACTGTGACCTCCACCATTCCTGACCCCTTAACAGAGACCTCGACAGTGACTGCCCCTTTAACAGTTACTGCCAAAGTACCCCACTACCTTAACAGTGACCTCACAGTGCCCCACTGCCCCTTTAATAGTGTCCTCCAAAGTCCCATCCTCCCTTAAGTGTGACCTCCACAGCGGCCTGCCCCTTAACAGTAACATCCACAGCGCCCTCCCCTTAAACAGTGACCTCCACATTGGCTGGCCCTTTTTTAGTGACCTCCACAGTACCCTGTCTCCTTAACATTGATTTACACAATAACTGCCCCCTTAACAGTGACCTTCACAGAGCTCCGTTCCCTTAAATGTGACCTCCACAACACCCCACCCTCTTATTAGTGACATCTACAGCACCCTGCCCTTTAACACTGACCTCTATAGTGGACCGTCCCCTTAACTGTGACCTCCACCATTCCCTTTCCCTTAACAGTGACCTCCACAGCATCATGTCCCCTTTACAGTGACCTTCACAGTGACTCGCCCCTTTCACAGTGACCTCCACAGCAGCCACCACTTTATTAGTGATCTCCACAGTACCACATCTCCTTAACACTGATTCCCATATCATCCTTACCCTTAACACTGACCTCCACAGCATCCCGCCCCTAGGGTGGCCAGAGGTCCGGTTTTACGTCACAAAAAAGAAACCGCGCTGCTCTTCGATAGTTACTCCTTTGACCATACCAATAAATGTAGACTTTTTACAATGCACCAATCACTGTTTCAATGCCCCACACTTCAAATATTGTTTGTTTCTCCTATGTTGCCCGTCTCCCCTATAGTGGTTAGGACGAAAGGAGCAAAAGAATATTGAAGCAACACAAATTCCTTATTAGCCTTATATTATACTCACAAGGTTTAAAAGAATCATAGGCATAACAAATGTTAAAACCGGTTTCCCATCTGTCAACCGACCCGGGTTTCACCTTTGCTTCGTCAGGGGTTACACCCGTAACCTGCATCGCTCACAGTAGGATTGACAATTTAGAATTCATTATTGTGTAGAGGTCCGGTTTTAGGCCAGACAGTCTGACTTTCAGACTCTCAGGCCTCCAGCTAGCGCAGGGCCTGGATGAACACAGGGATGTCCTTTTGAACAGCTCACTCTCAGACAGCAGCACTGTGCTGTCTGAGCGTTAGCTGCAGGGAGAAAGTCACCCTCCCTCCCACCTCTGCAAAGTGGGAAGAGGTGTGGCCTAAACATGTCAGGGGCATGGCCTAGCTGGGTTTTTAAGTCTGTCTTTTGAGGGTGGCCTGAATGGCCATACTACCTGCCTCCTTAACTGTGACCTCCATAGCACTCCGATCCCCTAACAGTGTCATCCACAGCCCCATGCCCCATTAAAGCTGACCTACAGCAGTGAAGAAGAATGGCTGCGTTGTTATGGAAATCTGGTGTAAAACTGTGTGTATGCAGAGACTAGTGACCTGTGAGATTCTATTGGCTGATAAGGGACATGTGACCGTGTATATGGCAGTTGGGATATGAAGAGAATGACCTGCAGGCTTCTATTGGCTAATGTAGGTCATGTGATGGGCCATATTTGCATTTTTGGAGAATATCTCAGGAACGGTACGTGCTAGAGGGCTGAGACCCGGTCTGAAACCTTCCCGGACACCGGATATACCTGTGTGCCGAATTTCATGATTGTATGAGACGGTGCGGATTCTTTTAGAGGACATACAAACACACACACACATACATACACTCAGCTTTATATATTAGATTTATACATTCATTACATTGAACACATATGAAATTATTTGACGGGACATGTGATGTACATACAAGTGATGGACAGTTATTCTACATCACAGATGTGCCCTGTGGGTCCCTTATATGAAAATTATCATAATTCTATCCTTTGAAAGTAAACAATGAAAATATGGAGTATGTTGGGAGTTGCAGTTTTATAACAGCTGCCGTGCCAGAGGCTGCTGACCCATGCAGTAAAAGCTGCTCCGCAGGTGCCTAAAATGTTAACAAAGTGAATAATATACAGAGCACACCTATATTTCAATTATGTTAGTAGGAGCAGAAGCCTAGTCCATATAAGACTCAAATTAAGTAAAGCTGGATTCATACCACGATTGGTGTACCGTTCACATATGTCAGGGAAATCCCCCGCAAGCATACATAGAATTTAAAACGTTCAAAAAGTTTCCTTATGTTTGGCCACGATTCTGCAGCCACGATTATAATCAATTCACAATAAAGGGTAGGTATGCGGTATACGTTCAAATAAAAAATACACAATATCACAGCCTGAAAGAACGTTAGGGATGAAAACAATAAATATTTATTGAACTCAAAAGAGAGGGGGTATTAGATAAAATCAGGCATACAGGGAATCAGAAGTGGGGAGAGGGATTTGAGTGATATGCCATCCCACACTCTGAAAGCCTGACTAGAGACCTGTTGCTAGCTATCACTAGCACGCTACAGTGCGGTTACTTCAGTCATCCAACCACTAACCTATGCATGTTTCGCTCCTGACACAGAAAAGTCATATAGAAACGCATTGAGCGAGCTGTTATATGTATCGCTCAGTAGGCAGGGCAGATCGCGTATGCGAACTTCTACCCACATCTGAGCGACCTGAAGTATTTTAATCGCTCACCTACAGGGCAGCACTCACGGGGTGTACCAGGACCCATTTGAGCTGCTTTAATACTGCAGGTATTCCTCCCCAAGTCTCCATACCAGGAGCATAGGGGCAAACTTAAAGTGGAACAAATCTACAGTAATGGTTGCCTTGATTTAGGTCTAGCGATTTACCTGTTGCTACAGACTACACCCATATCAGTGTGCTCCAACACTGAGTGATAGCTAGCAACAGGTCTCTAGTCAGGCTTTCAGAGTGTGGGATGGCATATCCAAATCCATCTCCCCACTTCTGATTCCCTGTATGCCTGATTTTATCTTATACCTCTCTTTTGAGTTCAATAAATATTTATTGTTTTCATCCCTAATGTTCTTTCAGGCTGTGATATTGTAGCCACGTTTATAAGCCTAGTTTTTTATTACAGTGGGTAGACACATTCATCTGTATTGGTATAAAGGTGCATACATCTGACCAGACATTTAGTAGGACCATGTCAAAGGGTCCGACCATACTTAAACACTGAATATAGAACAAACCTAGCCTACTATGAAACTTTGCGAGCAATGAACAGCTGAAAAGTGACATCTCCAAGAAAGTCTTTGTCTACTACATGGAGTTTGTATGTTCTCTCTATGTTCTCTCTATGTTTACATGGGCTTCTTCCCAAAGACAAACTGAGAGGGTGCCCTATAGTGATGAGAAAGCATGCTCGGCCAAGTATTGGTTCAGCTCGAGTATTACTATGCTCGGCACATGGCGGTACTCGGCTGAGTACTGCATGTGCTCGAGCGAAATGCTCGAGTCTCAGCCTCGTAAGTTTCACGGGTTTTAAGCAGCCAATAAAGGTGCAGGTAAGTACTGCCCTCACTGTAATGCCAGTAGCCATGTTAGCTGCTGGTATTACAGTGATTGGCTGGCCGGAACACGTGCACAGATCAGTCATTGTCAGGAAGAGCATCGGGTAGGAAGGGAAAGACAGAGCAGGGAGTGAATTTTAGTTAGAGAAAGCTTTTCAAAGATCCAAAAGTCCTTTTAAGGACTACTGTGTGTGTGTGTGTGTGTGTGTGTGTGTGTGTGTTTTAGATCAACAATATATTTAACAGTAGTGTCAGGGACATCCGTGCTAAGGAAGGGACAGATAGTGCAGGGAGAGAAATTTTCTGAATTTAATACCAAAAGCTTTTCAAAGAACCCAAAATCCTTTGAAGGGATACTGTGTGTGTTTCACAGCAGCAAGATATTTTTATTTTTATTTTATAATTTAGTGACATATACTGTACATCATCCGCAGACTGACTCTTTAATAATCTGGGTCACATCTAGTGTCTATAATCTGTGGTGTTCTCTGTTAGCAATACTGTCCTGCCTCAGAAACACTGTCAGTATTACAAATTCCAATAATTTGCTCATATAGTGTCCGTAATCTGTGGCGTTCTATAACCAATACTGTCCTGCCTAAGAAAGCAAGTATTACATATTCCAATAATCTGGACTTAGTAAAAGTGTCCAAAACATGTGGGTTTTTGTATCAAATACTAAACAGCATCTAAAAACACTGTCTATATGACAAATTCCAATAATCTGGGCCTAGTAAAGTGTCCAAAATATGTGGGTGTTTGTATCCAATACTTAACAGCATCTAAAAACACTGCCTATATTACAACTTCCATTAATCTGGCCCTAGTATAGAGTCCAAAATCTGTGGGTTTTTGTATCCAATAGTGAACAGTATATAAAAACACTGCCTATATTACAACTTCCATTAATCTTGGTCTAGTAAAGTGTCCAAAATCTGTGGGTTTTTGTATCCAATGCTAAACTGCATCTGAAAAAAGTGTGTATATTACTACTTACATTAATCTGGGCCTAGAAAAGTGTCTAAAATATGTGGGTTTTTGTATCTAATACTGAACAGCATCTGAAAACAGTGTGTATATTACAACTTCAATTAATCAGGCCTTGGAAAGTGTCCAAAATCGGTGGGTTTTTGTATCCAATACTGAAATGAATCTAAAAAAAAGTGTATTTTACAGCTTCCATTAATCTGGGCCTAGTAAAGTGTCCAAAATCTGTGGGTTTTTGTATCCAATACTGAACTGAATCTGAAAACAGTGTGTATATTACAGCTTCCATTAATCTGGGCCTAGTATAGTGTCCAAAATCTGTGGGTTTTTGTATCCAATACTGAACAGAATCGAAAAACACTGCCTATTTTACAACTTCCATTAATCTGGACCTAGTATAGTGTCCAGAATCTGTGGGTTTTTGTATCCAATACTGAACTGCATCTGAAAAAAGTGTGCATATTACAACTTCCATTAATCTGGACCTAGTATAGTGTCCAGAATCTGTGGGTTTTTGTATCCAATACTGAACAGCATCTAAAAACACTGCCTATATTACAACTTCCATTAATCTGGCACTAGTAAAGTGTCCAAAATCTGTGTTTTTTTTTTATTCAATAACTGAACTGCATCTGAAAAAAAAGTGTGTATATTACAACTTCCATTAATCTGGGTCTAGTAAAGTGTACACAATCTGTGGGTTTTTGTATCCAATACTGAAATGAATCTAAAACAGTGTGTATATTACAACTACCATTAATCTGGGCCTAGTAAAGTGTCCAAAATCTGTGGGTTTTTGTATCCAATACTGAACTGAATCTGAAAACAGTGTGTATATTACAACTTCCATTAATCTGGGCCTAGTAAAGTGTCCAAAATATGTGGGTTTTTGTATCCAATACTGAACAGCATATAAAAACACTGTCTATGTTGCAACTTCTATTAATATGGGCCTAGTAAAGTGTCCAAAATCTGTGGGTTTTTGTATCCAATACTAAACTGCATCTGAAAAAAGTGTGTATGTTACTACTTCCATTAATCTGGGCCTAGAAAAGTGTACAAAATCCGTGGGTTTTTGTATCCAATACTGAAGAGCATCTGAAAACAGTCTGTATATTACAACTTCCATTAATCTGGACCTAGTATAGTGTCCAAAATCTTTTGGTTTTTGTTTCCAATACTGAACTGCATCTGAAAAAAGTGTGTATATTACAAGTTCCATTAATCTTGGCCTAGTAAAGAGTCCAAAATCTGTGTTTTTTTTTTATCCAATAGTGAACTGCGTCTGAAAGCAGTGTGTATATTACAACATCTATTAATCTGGGCCTGGTAAAGTATCCAAAATATGTGGGTTTTTGTATCCAATACTAAACTGCATCTGAAAAAAGTGTGTATGTTACTACTTCCATTAATCTGGGCCTAGAAAAGTGTCCAAAATCTGTGGGTTTTTGTATCCAATACTGAAGAGCATCTAAAAACACTGCCTATATTACAACTTCCATTAATCTGGACCTAGCATAGTGTCCAAAATCTGTGTTTTTTTTTATCCAATACTGAACTGCATCTGAAAAAAGTGTGTATATTACAATTTCCATTAATCTGGGTCTAGTAAAGTGTCCAAAATCTGTGGGTTTTTGTATCCAATACTGAAATGAATCTAAAAAAAAGTGTGTATTTTACAGCTTCCATTAATCTGGGCCTAGTAAAGTGTCCAAAATCTGTGGGTTTTTGTATCCAATACTGAACTGAATCTGAAAACAGTGTGTATATTACAACTTCCATTAATCTGGGCCTAGTATAGTGTCCAAAATCTGTGGGTTTTTGTATCCAATACTGAACAGCATATAAAAACACTGTCTATGTTGCAACTTCCATTAATATGGGCCTAGTAAAGTGTCCAAAATCTGTGGGTTTTTGTATCCAATACTAAACTGCATCTGAAAAAAGTGTGTATGTTACTACTTCCATTAATCTGGGCCTAGAAAAGTGTACAAAATCCGTGGGTTTTTGTATCCAATACTGAAGAGCATCTGAAAACAGTGTGTATATTACAACTTCCATTAATCTGGACCTAGTATAGTGTCCAAAATCTTTTGGTTTTTGTTTCCAATACTGAACAGCATCGGAAAAAATTGTGTATATTACAAGTTCCATTAATCTTGGCCTAGTAAAGAGTCCAAAATCTGTGTTTTTTTTTTTCCAATAGTGAACTGCGTCTGAAAGCAGTGTGTATATTACAACATCCATTAATCTGGGCCTGGTAAAGTGTCCAAAATCTGTGGGTTTTTGTATCCAATACTGAACAGAATCTGAAAAAAGTGTGTATATTACCAATTCCATTAATCTGGGCCTAGTAAAGTGTCCAAAGTCTGTGGGTTTTTGTATCCAAGACTGAACTTTATTTGAAAACAGTGTGTATATTACAATTTACATTAATCTGGGCCTAGTAAAGTGTCCAAAATCTGTGGGTTTTTGTATCCAGTACTGAATTAAATCTGAAAAAAGTGTGTATATTACAACTTCCATTAATCTGGGCCTAGTAAAGTGTCCAAAATCTGTGGGTTTTTGTATCCAATACTGAACAGCATATAAAAACACTGTCTATATTACAACTTCCATTAATCTGGGCCTAGTAAAGTGTCCAAAATCTGTGGTGTTCTGTAACCAATATTGTCCTGCATCAGAAAACTGTGTCTTTAGTGGACAGTAAAACAATCTGCGCCACATCTACAGACAAAATAATTATTTTGAAGAAGGTGAGCACAAAGGGACGGGGAAGTGGGCGTGATGCTGATGGTGCAAGCAGAGGCCGTGACCCTGGGCGCAATGAAACTGTGCCTGCTGCCAGTGCACCAGAAAAAAACTAATAAATCCACCTTACCCAGCTTTATGTCCAATTTAGCTGGGCGGCGCAGGACAAAACTGTCCAAGTTGGACCAGTGCGAACAGGTGGTCGGTTGGATTGCTGAAGATAATGCTTCCAGTCGGTTAAGCACCACCATCTCTTCCACTAAGTCCAGTCTCTGTAGCCAAGAGTCTGGTCAACCGAATCCTCACTCTGATCCTTCTTTCTCCCACCATGTCGAGTCTGGCCAAACAAGTGATCCTACACTCGGATATTCACATGACCTCTTTTCATCACCAGTACTTGGTTTGGCTTTCTCGCCAAGCAAGCTTGAAGAGAAACGTGAGATATTGTGCCCTTATTCCAAACCTCTTGAGTCTTCACAGTCTCAAGAAGATGACGGTGGTCAACGGCAATCATTCATTCATGAGGTGAATGACAATGAGACACAGTTGTCCAGCACAGCCTCCTCTGACAGCATTGACAGCTATCTCCGCCCCCACACCTCTGCTCTCCTGATCTGTTACAGGAGGCTGAGCATTGCGGAGAGGATAGATGTTGACCACTCACAGAGCTCATAGCCCCCCCACCTTATGTGCCAGTAGCCATCGCCCATTATGTGCCAGTAGCCATCCCCCTTATGTGCCAGTAGCCGTCCCCCTTATGTGCCAGTAGCACCCCCTTAGGTGCCAGTAGCACCCCCTTATGTGCCAGTAGCCCCTCTTATGTGCCAGTATACCCCACCCCTTATGTGCCAGTAGCCCCCCCTTATGTGCCAGTAGACCCCACCCCTTATGTGCCAGTAGACCACACCCCTTATGTGCCAGTAGACCCCACCCCTTATGTGCCAGTAGACCCAACCCCTTATGTGCCAGTAGACCCCCTCTTATGTGCCAGTAGCACCCCTTATGTGCCAGTAGTCCCCCCTTATGTGCCAGTAGACCCCACCCCTTATGTGCCAGTAGACCCCACCCCTTATGTGCCAGTAGACCCCCCTTGTGTGCCAGTAGCCCTCCTTATGTGCCAGTAGTCCCCCAAATGTGCCAGTAGCCCTCCTTATGTACCAATAGACCCCCCCTTATGTCCCAGTAGCCCTCCTTATGTGCCAGTAGAATCCACCCCCCTCACCTTATCATGTGCCAGTAGAATCCCCCCCCCTCAGTTTATCATGTGCCAGTAGAATTCCCCCCCTCAGTTTATCATGTGCCAGTAGAATCCCCCCCCTCACTTTATCATGTGCCAGTAGAATCCCCCCCCCTCAGTTTATCATGTGCCAGTAAAATTCCCCCTCAGTTTATCATGTGCCAGTAGAATCCCCCCTCACTTTATCATGTGCCAGTAGAATTCCCCCCTCACTTTATCATGTGCCAGTAGAATCCCCCCTCACTTTATCATGTGCCAGTAGAATCCCCCCTCAGTTTATCATGTGCCAGTAGAATCCCCCCCTCACCTTATGTGCCAGTAGCCCCAAAAAACAAACAAACATACAAAAAACACTTATACTTACCTCCAGCGATGCAGGCCTCTTCCGGACTGTGTCCCTCGCTATACCACTCCGGCGGCGCGATGACATCATCGCGGCGCCTGAACCAGCCTCTGATAGGCTGCCGGCCTAGTGCTGGTAGCCTATCAGAGGAACAGGGAGGGGACACGCCTCTCCCTCTCCTGCTCTGCAGCACAGACATCTGTATCGCCGTCCTGAGGACGGCGAAACAGATGACTGTGAAGATGAACGCTTCCACAGTGGAAGCGTTCATCTCCCTGTGCCTGCCGCCGGCCGCCCACACTTGATTGCCCCTCTGCCCCCTGGCCCAGTCCGCCCCTGGGTGTTCCGCAGTATGGCGCTTTTTTAGGAAAGTGCAGACGACAAAAGAGTGGTAGTTTGAA
The DNA here is from genome assembly GCA_033119425.1 of Bufotes viridis. Classification (NCBI taxonomy): domain Eukaryota; kingdom Metazoa; phylum Chordata; class Amphibia; order Anura; family Bufonidae; genus Bufotes; species Bufotes viridis. Next base: position 238,109,752 of record CM065590.1, read on the forward strand.
ACCTGTGCCATACCAAAATGAGCTGGGGTGTGAACACTAGCAACCTCACCACCACTAGCATGATCCGCCACATGGCATCCAAGCACTCTAATAAGTGGGCCAAACACCTGTGTCCACATTCTGGGTCTGCAGGTCACACTATTGCCTCCTCTTCCCCTGTGTTACGCACTGCCGGCCAATCCCCTGTCGAAGGCGCATTAAGGCTTGTGGACACTGAGGCCTTTCACAGCCTGATGTCAGCGGCCGTCCCTTGGTACGCAGTCCCCAGTCGCCACTATTTTTCACAGTGTGCCCTGCCCGCCTTACAACAGCATGTGTCCCGGAACATCACCTGTGCCCTGACCAATGCACTTACTGGGAAGGTCCACCTCACCACAGACACATGGACAAGTGCTGGTGGCCAGGGAGCTACATTTCCCTGAGCGCACACTGGGTGAATGTTGTGGAGGCCAGGAGTGAGTCGTACCCTGGGATGGCACAGGTGCTACCCACGCCCAGAATTGCAGGCCCTACGTCCATCAGGGTCTCCACCAGCAGCTATGTTACTGGCTCCAACCCCCACTTCTCCTCCTCCGCCGCCTCCTCCTCCACTTCCACCTCCAACAGCAGTCAGCCACCAGTGTAGCACTGCTGTGGGTAAGCGACAACAGGCTGTGCTGAAGCTGATATGCTTAGGGGACAAACAGCACACCACCGCAGAGCTATGGCAGGGTATAAGGGACCAGACCGAGCTGTGGCTCTCGCCACTCAACCTACAACCAGGCATGGTTGTGTCTGACAATGGCCTTAACTTGGTGGTGGCTTTGGAGCTCGGAAACCTGACACACATCCCATGCCTAGTCCACGTCTTAAACTAAGTGGTTCAGCGGTTTATCAAAACCTACCCCAATTTTGAAGCGCTACCAGTGAAGGTGCGTCACGTGTGTGCCCATTTCAGCAAGTCATCCACAGCTTCAGCCGGTCTGTCAACACTGCAGCAGCACTTGCAGCTTCCAGCTCACCGACTGTTGTACGACGTGAGCACGCGCTGGAACTCTACGTTCTACATGTTGGCAAGACTTTGTGAGCAGCAGAGGGCAGTTGTGGAATACCAGCTGCAACATGGTCGTCGCCTTTCGAGTCAACTGCCACTATTCACAAGCGAAGGAGTGGGCATTGATGTCAGACCTCTGTAAGGTTTTAAAAAACTTTGATGAATCCACACAGATGGTTAGTGTCGATAACGCTACTATCAGCCTAACCACCCCACTGCTGTGTCTACTCAAAAGATCGCTGCTCTCAATTAAGGACGACGCTCTGAATGTGGCAGACGAGGAAATGGGGGAGAACATTTCACAGGTTGATAGCCAGACCACCCACAGTTCGTCTTCTCAGAGTGAATTGGGTCATGAAGAGGAGGAGCTGGAGACAGTTGCCTCTGCTATAGATGGTACTACCCATGGAACTTTAATTTCATCCGTTTAGCGTGGATAGGAAAAGAGGAGGAGGATGAGGGGATGGAGAGTCATCCTGATGTTGACATCGACGTCTTGCCTGTTGGTACTCTGGCACACCTGGCTGACTTCATGTTAGGCTGCCTTTCCCGTGACCCTCGCGTTATACGCATTTTAGATAACACAGATTACTGGGTGTTCACCCTTCTCGACCCCCGCTACAAAGAGAACTTCTCATCTCTCATTCCTGTGGTGGAGAGGACGAGTAAAACGGTGCAATACCAGAAGGTACTTGTTGAGAGATTGCTCCAAAATTTTCCATCTGAAAATGCGGCTGCCAGAGTCCGTACTTCCTTAGGCAACTGAGGAAGGGAGACAAGGGGAACACACAGCAGTTCCAACAAAGGCAGGGCAACACTCTCCAAGGCACGGGACACTTTCATGACACTCAGCCAGCAACCTCACCCTGAAGCGCGGCCTAGTGGCACAAGGAAGGAAAAGTTTTGGAAGATTGGGGATACATCGCAGACTGTGTCAGCGTCCTAAATGATCCCACAGTGCCTCACAACTACTGGGTGTCCAAGCTGGACACGTGGCACGAACTTGCGCTCTACGCCTTGGAGGTGCTGGCCTGCCCTGCTGCCAGAGTTTTGTCTGAGCATTTATATAGTGCTGCTGGTGGCATTATATCCACTTGTCCACTGACAATGCTGACAGGTTGACTCAGAAAAAAATAAACAAGGCCTGGATTTCCCCTGACTTCTTAACTCCACCAGAGAAGAGCTGAGATGATAATGAACATAAAGGCAATCTCAATGTATTGTTTATAATGTACTCAGTCTACTTTATTCCCATGCACCTTTTTCACCACATCCATATTGTATATATTCCCTGCACTACAATTTTTAAAGAGGATCAGCTCACCAGCAGGCCCTCAAGCATAATATTTTAGAGGGTCATCTCACCAGCAGGCCCTCAACCATAATGTTTTAGAGGGTCAGCTCACCAGCAGACCTCAACCATAATGTTATAGAGGGTCAGCTAAGCAGGAGGCCCTCAACCATAATGTTTTAGAGGGTCAGCTCACCAGCAGCCCCTCGCCCCTAATGTTTTATAGGGTCAGCTCATGACCAGCCCCTCGCCCCTAATGTTTTAGAGGGTCAGTTTAGCAGCAGGCCCTCTCCCGTAATGTTTTAGAGGATCACCAGCAGACCCTTGCTCCAAATGCTTTTGAGGGTCACCAGCAGGCCACCAATCATAATTTTTCAAGGGTGTGTATGATGCCCTCCTTTGTGTGTAATAAAGGGTGTATTGTAGTGCCGGTTCCTTGTAATTTGTGGCAGCCCTTTAACTTAGTGCATAGGCTTTATGAGTGTAGGAGTGCCACTACCTGAACAATTGTACCACAATTTGAACGGGGTCCTCCTTTATGTGAGATACAGGCTGTTTCGGAGTGCCTCTTGCTTGTAATTTTTGGCAGCACTTGCACTTTATATACAATTGAATATACAGGAAAGAATGTTTCCTAACATTTTTTCCAAAAATTTTTATTTTTTGGACGGGTTTGGGGCGTTTTTTTAATCAGTCTATAAAAGTGGCTTACAACTCGGACAACATGGTTCCCAGCAGCGACCTGGGAGTCCAAGATGCATCCATACATCGTCCTCATGCTGTTCCTGATCCTTTTCGGTGGTGTTTCTGTCACTTTCAGACCTTTTCCAATAGACCAGGCACCCTCCCCTCTTCAGAGCAGGGGGTGCCTGCTTGTCTCCCATTGACTTCCATTATACTCGGGTGCTCGGCCAAGCACACGAACATAGCTATGTGTTTGACCGAACACCCGAACACTTTGGTGCTCGCTCATCACTAGTGCCCTACTGTGAGCCCTACTGAGGACATTGTCTGAGGAGCACTGCGTAATACATCAGTGCTATATAAGCAAGAGAAATAAATATATGCTGCAATCGATGATTTCCTGTGAGGAAAGGCACTATCAATAAAAGCTGTATGTGTAAGGCTCTTTTCACATATACTTTGCAGTGCTGATACTGTATGTCACATCGGCGAACACCAGTATCTGATGGATCCCATTGACTTACAATGTAGTACATCGGGTCCTCCCAAGGTGTCTGTCATTTTAAATGAAATATATGATGGAATATGTGACAAATCCCCAACATAGATAAAGAAAAAAATGTAATTTCCACAACTGTATGTGCACAAATTACCCTTATCTGTATGTTGCAGATAAATGTTAAAGTGGTTGTCTCATCATGGACAATGGGAGTATATCACTAGCATATGCCCCCATTGTCTTATAGGTGCGGGTCCCACCACTGGGACCTGCACCTATATCGAGAACGGAGCCCCGCAAGTGAAGGAGGGTGCACTGCACATGCGCAGCCGCCCTCCATTCATTTTCTATGGGGCTGGCGAAAATAGCCGAGCACTGGCTCAGCTATTTCCATTGGCCCCATAGAAATTAATGGGAGCGGGGGGCCGCGCATGCGCGGTATGCTCCCATTCACTTCTATGGGGAGCCGAACTGGATGGACAAATGTCTTTTTTCGGTCTTATATACTATGTTACTATGTTACTATGTTACAGTTGTGGGGATTAAGTTATATTCTTCATCTATGTTGGGGATTTGTCACATATTCCATCAGCTTGTTTTATGTGGGACAAGTTGCACTTTCTAATTCCACCATTTAATATTGCATACGATGTAGTGAGGAGCTAGAAAAAAAAATTCCAATTGGGGGAAATTGAAATTCCACAACAGTTTTGTCCTATACAACTGAACTGTTATTTTACGGTAATTCTCCAGATCAGTATGATTATGGCAATTACACATATGTTTTTCTTGCATTTTAATACAGAAAAAAAAATACTTTGAAAAAAAATATTTTTTTCTTTTCATCGCCCTATTCTGACCCCTATAATTTTTTTTTCGTTTTGTGTATAGAGTTCTGTGAGGGCTAATTTTTTACAAGGCAATCTGTACTGTAATAGTACTGACATTTCACATTTTGGGGAAAACCATTTTTCCATAGAAACGAATGTGCGGCAGCATCTGTTAATTATGGAGGACAGAATACGCGGCAGACTGTATCCGAATCCCCCAATCTTCGTCGAGGGGAGTCGGAGCACACCTGGAATCGCACACGGTATATAAAGGGTTAAAAGTCAGCAATCAGCTTTGCCGCTGGTCGCAGTCTATACGTACGGCACTGGTCGGGACTTTGAAGATAGTGCCCGCTCACGAGTGGAACGGGAAACATCTTTAAAGTCCCGGCTAGTGCTGTTCATGTACGGCACTGTTCAGGAAGAGATTAATGCACAGGTTTTCATTTTATGCTATTAATATGACAATTATATTATAATGCAATTAATCAAAATAAAAGTAAAAGCACTTTGTTATCTATTATGCAGTCTTCACGTACTTGTGGCTATGGGTTTCAAAGTAAAGAGAGGTCACCAGTACCTTTTTTCTGCCTTTGCTATTGCCAATATTCGGTAGTTATATTGCTATTTATTATTTTTGGGAAAATTTCATCAATTTTTACTACAAAATTCCATAATATTTTGATGATATGGGAATAAAACGTGGTCATCTTTATTGTTTCCCTGTCACATTGCTCCTTGGAACTGCTGTTATTATATTTATATTTTTCATTATTTTTATTATTTATGTTGCTCTAACCTATTCTGCAGTGCCGTCCAGAGAATGTGATACTTCATGTAGGCGCTGTCTCCTCAGTAAATTTACTATCTAATTTATCCAGACACACACACTTGATGAGATACAAAGCTCGTAATGTAGTAGGTTAAAGCTATGGATGACAACCAGAGAGCACCGTAAGAAACTAGCATGTTAACCACATCAGCTTAAACACCCTTAATGACCAGGCCACTTTTTACAATTCTGCACTACACTACTTTCACCGTTTATTGCTCGGTCATACAACTTTCTACACAAATGAATTTTGCCTCCTTTTCTTCTCACTAATAGAGCTTTCATTTGGTGGTATTTCACTGCTGCTGACATTTTTACTTTTTTTGCTATTAATCAAAAATGACCGAAATTTTTGCAAAAAAAACACATTTTTCACTTTCTGTTGTAAAATTTTTCAAAAAAAATACATTTCTATATAAATTTTTCTCTAAATTTATTGTTCTACATGTCTTTGATAAAAAAAAATCCAATAAGTGTATATTTATTGGTTTGGGTAAAAGTTATAGCGTTTACAAACTATGGTGCAAAAAAGTGAATTTCCGCATTCTGAAGCAGCTCTGACTTTCTGAGCACCTGTCATGTTTCTTCAGGTGCTAGAATGCCAGGATATTATAAATACCCCCCAAATGACACCATTTTAGAAAGAAGACACCCCAAAGTATTCGCGGAGGGGCATGGTGAGTTCATATATCATTTAAGTTTTTTTCACAAGTTAGCAGAAAATGAAACTTTCTGAGGAAAATATTAAAGTTCCCATTTCTGCTAAGTTCTGGCAAAAAAAACTCACTGGAGTTTTGGACTCACTATTCCCCTCAGTGAATACCTTGGGGTGTCTACTTTCCGAAATGGGGTAATTTGTGGTGTGTGTTTACTGTTCTGGCATTTTGAGCGGGGCTAAATTGTGAGCAGCCCTGTAAAACCTAAAGGTACTCATTGGAATTTGGGCCCCTTTGCGCACCCAGGCTGCAAAAAAGTGTCACTCATGTGGCATCGCCATACTCAGGAGTAGTAGGACAATGTGTTTTGGGGTGTATTTTTACATATACCCATGCTGGGTGAGAGTAATATCTCTGTAAATTGTCAACTTTGTATAAAAAAAATTAAAAAGTTGTCATTTACAAAGGTGCCCAAATTCCAATGAGTACCTTTAGTATTTCACAGGGCATTTTTACGCATTTGGATTCCAGACTTCTTTTCACGCATTAGAGACCCCTAAAATGCCAGGGCAGTATAAATACCCCACAAGTGACCCCATTTTAGAAAGAAGACACCCCAAGGTATTCCGTGAGGGGTATGGTGAGTTCATGTAAAAAAAATTTATTTGTCACAAGTTAGTGGAATATGAGACTTTGTAAAAAAAAAAATAATAATTTCCGCTAACTTGTGCCCAAAATTTTTTTTTTCTGTGAACTCGTCATGCCCCTCACGGAATACCTTGGGGTGTCTTCTTTCCAAAATGGGGTCACATATGGCATATTTATATTGCCCTGGCATTTTAGGGGCCCTAAAGCGTGAAAATCCAAATGCGTAAAAATGCCCTGTGAAATCATAAAGGTACTCATTGGAATTAGGGCCCCTTTGCGCATCTTGGCTGCAAAAAAGTGTCACTCATGTGGTATCGCCGTACTCAGGAGAAGTAGGGCAATGTGTTTTGGGGTGTTTTTTTTACATATACCCATACTGTGTGTGAGAAATATCTCTGTAAATGACAACCTTTTAAAAAATTTTATACAAAGTTGTCAATTTACAGAAATATTTCTCTCACCCAGCATGGGTATATGTAAAAATACACCCCAAAACACATTGCCCTACTTATTCTGAGTACGGCGATACCACATGAGTGACACTTTTTTGCAGCCAAGATGCGCAAAAGGGGCCCTAATTCCAATGAGTACCTTTTAGGAGGGCATTTTTACGCATTTGGATTCCAGACTTCTTCTCACGCTTTAGGACCCCTAAAATGCCAGGGCAGTATAAATACCCCACATGTGACCCCATTTTGGAAAGAAGACACCCCAAGGTATTCCGTGAGGGCATGGCGAGTTCATAGAAGATTTTTTTGGCACAAGTTAGCGGAAATAGATTTTTATTGTTTTTTCCCTTTCCGCTAAGTTGTGACAAAAAGTTCAATTTTTTATGGACTGAATATGCCCCTCAGCGAATACCTTGGGGTGTCTTCTTTCCAAAATGGGGTCATTTGTGGGGTGTTTACTGTTCTGGCATTTTGGGCGGGGCTAAATTGTGAGCAGCCCTGTAAAGCCTAAAGGTACTCGTTGGACTTTACCCCCCTTTACGCACCTAGGCTGCAAAAAAGTGTCACACATGTGGTATCGCCGTACTCAAGAGAGCTAGGGCAATGTGTTTTGGGGTGCATTTTTACATATACCCATGTTGGGTGAGAGAAATATCTCTGTAAATTGACAACTTTGTATAAAAAAAATTAAAAAGTTGTCGTTTACAGAGATATTTCTCACACAAAGTATGGGTATATATAAAATACACCACAAAATACATTGCCCTACTTCTCCTGAGTACGGCGATACCACATGTCTGACACTTTTTGCAGCCAAGATGCGCAAAGGGGCCCTAATTCCAATGAGTACCTTTAGGATTTCACAGGGCATTTTTACGCATTTGGATTCTCACGCTTTAGGGCTCCCTAAAATGCCAGGGTAGTATAGATGCCTCACATGTGACCCCATTTTGGAAAGAAGACACCCCAAGGTATTCCGTAAGGGGCATGACGAGTTCACATAAAAAAAAAAAATTTGGCACAAGTTAGCGGAAAGAAACTTTCTGAGGAAAATATTAAAGTTCCCATTTCTGCTAAGTTCTGGCAAAAAAAACTCACTGGAGTTTTGGACTCACTATTCCCCTCAGTGAATACCTTGGGGTGTCTACTTTCCGAAATGGGGTAATTTGTGGTGTGTGTTTACTGTTCTGGCATTTTGAGCGGGCTAAATTGTGAGCAGCCCTGTAAAACCTAAAGGTACTCATTGGAATTTGGGCCCTTTACGCACCCAGGCTGCAAAAAGTGTCACTCATGTGGCATCGCCATACTCAGGAGTAGTAGGACAATGTGTTTTGGGGTGTATTTTTACATATACCCATGCTGGGTGAGAGTAATATCTCTGTAAATTGTCAACTTTGTATAAAAAAATTAAAAGTTGTCATTTACAAAGGTGCCCAAATTCCAATGAGTACCTTTAGTATTTCACAGGGCATTTTTACGCATTTGGATTCCAGACTTCTTTCACGCATTAGAGACCCCTAAATGCCAGGGCAGTATAAATACCCCACAAGTGACCCCATTTTAGAAAGAAGACACCCCAAGGTATTCCGTGAGGGGTATGGTGAGTTCATGTAAAAAATTTATTTGTCACAAGTTAGTGGAATATGAGACTTTGTAAAAAAAAAATAATAATTTCCGCTAACTTGTGCCCAAAAATTTTTTTCTGTGAACTCGTCATGCCCTCACGGAATACCTTGGGGTGTCTTCTTTCCAAAATGGGGTCACATATGGCATATTTATACTGCCCTGGCATTTTAGGGGCCCTAAAGCGTGAAAATCCAAATGCGTAAAATGCCCTGTGAAATCATAAAGGTACTCATTGGAATTAGGGCCCTTTACGCATCTTGGCTGCAAAAAGTGTCACTCATGTGGTATCGCCGTACTCAGGAGAAGTAGGGCAATGTGTTTTGGGGTGTATTTACATATACCCATACTGTGTGAGAAATATCTCTGTAAATGACAACCTTTTAAAAATTTTATACAAAGTTGTCAATTTACAGAAATATTTCTCTCACCCAGCATGGGTATATGTAAAAATACACCCCAAAACACATTGCCCTACTTATTCTGAGTACGGCGATACCACATGAGTGACACTTTTTTGCAGCCAAGATGCGCAAAAGGGGCCCTAATTCCAATGAGTACCTTTTAGGAGGGCATTTTTACGCATTTGGATTCCAGACTTCTTCTCACGCTTTAGGACCCCTAAAATGCCAGGGCAGTATAAATACCCCACATGTGACCCCATTTTGGAAAGAAGACACCCCAAGGTATTCCGTGAGGGGCATGGCGAGTTCATAGAAGATTTTTTTTTTGGCACAAGTTAGCGGAAATAGATTTTTTATTGTTTTTTCCCTTTCCGCTAAGTTGTGACAAAAAGTTCAATTTTTTATGGACTGAATATGCCCCTCAGCGAATACCTTGGGGTGTCTTCTTTCCAAAATGGGGTCATTTGTGGGGTGTTTACTGTTCTGGCATTTTGGGCGGGGCTAAATTGTGAGCAGCCCTGTAAAGCCTAAAGGTACTCGTTGGACTTTACCCCCCTTTACGCACCTAGGCTGCAAAAAAGTGTCACACATGTGGTATCGCCGTACTCAAGAGAGCTAGGGCAATGTGTTTGGGGTGCATTTTTACATATACCCATGTTGGGTGAGAGAAATATCTCTGTAAATTGACAACTTTGTATAAAAAAAATTAAAAAGTTGTCGTTTACAGAGATATTTCTCACACAAAGTATGGGTATATATAAAAATACACCACAAAATACATTGCCCTACTTCTCCTGAGTACGGCGATACCACATGTCTGACACTTTTTTGCAGCCAAGATGCGCAAAGGGGCCCTAATTCCAATGAGTACCTTTAGGATTTCACAGGGCATTTTTACGCATTTGGATTCTCACGCTTTAGGGCCCCTAAAATGCCAGGGTAGTATAAATGCCCCACATGTGACCCCATTTTGGAAAGAAGACACCCCAGGGTATTCCGTAAGGGGCATGGCGAGTTCACATAAAAAAAAAAAAATTTGGCACAAGTTAGCGGAAATTTCTATTTATTTATTTTTTTACAAAGTCTCATATTCCACTAACTTGTGACAAAAAATAAAATTTTACATGAACTCACCATACCCCTCACAGAATACCTTGGGGTGTCTTCCTTCTAAAATGGGGTCACATGTGAGGTGTTTGTACTGCCCTGGCATTTGAGGGTCTCCGCAATCATTACACGTATGGCCAGCATTAGGAGTTTCTGCTATTCTCCTGATATTGAGCATACGGGTAATGAGATTTTTTTTTTCCGTTCAGCCTCTGGGCTGAAAAAAAAAAATGAACGGCACAGATTTTTTCATTCGTATCGATCATCGTGGATGAAAAAATCTCTGCCAAAATCAGTGACTGCGGTGCGGTGGGCTGGGCGCTAACTACCTAACAAGTAGCTAACTAACTGGCGGTGATAAGGGACACTTATGCCCCATTCACACGTCCGCAATTCTGTTTGTGGAACGGAATTGCGGACCCATTCATTTCTATGGGGACAGACTTTGTTCCGCTCGGATCCGGAATTGCGGATCCGCACTTCTGGGTCTGCACTTCCGTTCCGCAAAAATTTAGAACATGTCCTATTCTTGTCCGCAATTGCGGACAAGAAAAGGCATTTTCTATATAGTTCTGGCAATGTGCGGATCTGCAAAATGCGGAAAGCACATTGCCGGTGTCCGTGTTATGCGGATGCACGGATCAGGGGTTAATAAGGGGTTAATAAGTGACGGGGGGGGGTGGAGTGTGGAGCTTGGTGCTACTTTACATAGCTACCTGGTCCTCTGGTGGTCGATCCCAGCAAATGGGACTACCAGAGGACCAGGTAGCAGGTATATCAGACGCTGTTAACAAAACAGCGTCTGATATACATGTTTAATGCGATTTATTTTACATCTGCAGCCTGCCAGCGATTGATCATCGCTGGCAGGCTGTAGTATAACTGCCGAGCTGTACGCTGCTGTGAACACGCACGCGCGCGTTCACAGCAAATCTCGCCTCTCGCGAGATGACGTGCTGACGTGTCAAGGAAAAACATCCCGGCCGCCCGCTGGACGCAGCCCTGCGTTCGGCGGTCGGGATGAGGTTAAAGTGCATCTGTCACCTTCATCAACCCTATTAAACCATACTGGCTGGTAGGGTTGATTATGGTGAATAAAATGAGCCCTTCATCTCTTCATCAGTAATTCTTATTTTTTGCTATATGTAAATGAGGTGCTCAGAACACAAAGGGGCTGGCTTAGCCCTTAAGAGCACTGCTCTCTTTGTTGCAAATGCGCTGGTTGCAGTACCAACAGCACATGTGCAGTGAAGATCTTAGAGCGTATGATTACCTCTGCATTGGCAATACCAATTTCAGAGAAAAGGGGCTCATATTGGTCACCATGATTAACCCTATAAGACAGTATACCTGGTTTAACCCCTTAAGGACCCGCGCCGTACATGTATGGTGCAGCTGGACGTGACTTAAGGACCAGCACTGAGGATGCAGATCGCGTTGGAGCAGAGGAGCAGCGGCGTCCAGGAGCAGAAAAAGGTAAGTGTTTTTATTTTATTTTATATTTATGAGGCTGATGGACACTTCTGGGGGCTGGTGAGGGCACTAGGGGCTGATGGAGAGGTTGCTGGGGGCTGAGAAGGTACTGGGGGCTGATGGAGAGGCTGCTGTGGGATGATGAGAGGCATTGGGGGCAGATGAGAGGCATGGGGCTGATGAGAAGCACTGGGGGCTGATGGAGAGGCTCCTGGGGGCTGAGAAGCTATTGGGGGCTGATGGAGGGGCTGCTGGGGGCTGATGAGAGGCACTGGGGCTGATAGAGAGGCTGATGGGGGCTGAAAAGCTACTGGGGGCTGATGGAGAGGCTGCTCGGGGCTGATGAGAGGTGCTGGGGGCTGCTGAGAGGCACTGGGGGCTAATGAAGAGGCACTGGGGGCTGATGGAGAGGCTGCTGGGGGCTAAGAAGCAACTGGGGACTTATATGAGGCTACTGGGGGATGATGAGAGGCATGGGGCTTTTATCTAGGGTCTGATTAGGCGTCATTCATATTGGGGTCTGATCTGCAGTCTGATTGGGGGTCTGATCTGAGGTCTTATTGGGGTCTTATTAACATTGGGGCTGTTAGCTGAGGTCTGATTAACATTGGGGGTCTGATTGGTGGTCTGACCCGAGGTATATTGAAAAATATTTTTTTCTTATTGTCCCCCTCTAAAACCTAGGTGCGTCTTATGGGGCGGTGCGTCTTATAGGGCGAAAAATACGGTACTTGCTTGCTCCTCCTCCCAATCTCCCCTGCCTTTTGCGTACACCGCACATCGTGACATCACATGGAGGCACTGCAACACTAGGGTGATCCCCGGTCTCCTTCCTGAACTGCAGAGGGGTGCCCACTTCCAGCCCTGATCCTGAGCCTGCTGGAGTCTTCAGAACTGTAAGTATTTACAGTAATTTACTGTAAGCTATATTATATATATTACTTGTTTTATGTGAGTAAAGGTGCTGGGTGGTTGGAGAAGGGGTGGGATGGAGAAGGGAAGGAAGGGGTGGATGGAGGGGTTAGTAGTACAGTACTATCTGCACATTGTAAAAAAAAAAAGTAATCTGCAAAATACTATATATTTGTGTTAGAAGTTGTGCTTTTTTAATTCTTAGAATAATGATGATACAGCCATTTTAATTGATATTTTTGTGCTGATTCTTTTTTTTTTTTTCCTCTATTTTAAGGGACACTATAGTCACCAGAACCACAACAGCTAAACGTAGTAGTTCTGGTGTCTATAGGATGTCTCTTAATGTAAACACTGCCTTTTGAAAATATGACAATGAGTTACATAAAACCAGCAAACATTTACTAAGTAATGTAGTGATTTAACTTTGGCCTCCTGGATCCCGCCTTCCCACACCCTAGCATGCAATCACGACCTCCACCACAACACAATGTGCAGTTTGTGAGTATATTACAGATCACCTCATCAATACAATGCACAGGAATGTACAGTGTGTGAGTAATATCATAGCCAACCCACTGCTTTCCCATAGGGAAGCATTGGGAGGCTATTGCGCATGCGTGGCTTCATAGAGATGCTTTGAATCAATGCATTTCTATGAGGATTGTTTAGCATGAATGCCAGTGTTGCAGGTTGTGCAACACTGGACTAGGAAGCACCTCCAGTGGCCGTCTGATGAGTGGCCACTAGAGGTGTTTCTTGGCAGTAATGTAAATACTGCCTTTTTTCTGAAAAGGGCCTGATATTCTGGATGGTGAGCTGATCTGGTAGTTCAATGGGCCACTTGACTGGATTTGCCCCCCTCGGACTCCCTCCCCTGCACTGCTTGAAGATTACATGAATAGACCTTACATATGAAAACTGCTGTGAGCGGGGCCCGATGTAATGGAGTACAGTGACTGCACCTGGCCCCGCCGCAAGTAAAATAGCAGTTGATGGCCTCCAGCCCCTCCTATACTGTATATAGAATTAAATTTGAGTTAGGTAGTGTTAGTGTAGATTTTTGGACACGCGCAACATCTTTGTGCATGCATCCTGCAAATTTTTTTTTTTTTACTTTTTTCTCTACTCCTATTCTCTTTATTTCAAATTTATTAACAAACCCCTTCACGTGTGAAGACACAACCCCACACTAAATAAAGGTTTACACATTTTACATGTCACACCCCAATAAAATAAAAATGGCCTGTCCATCCCAACGAGTATACTGAAGAGGCATACGCCATGCTTTCCTCCGATACGGAGTCTGCCAGTGAGGGAGAAGAGGATGCCACTTTCCTCTACTCCTCTATCCCCTCATCATCATCCTCTGAACAACATCTCAGGCAGCCCCCCAGAGTAAGCCCATATGGACCCCACCCTCTCACGATTATCAGCCCCAAATTCCGGATTTTGAGAGCAGCTCCAAAATACAGATACAGACAGTGAATACAGACTGTGCAGACTTCACTGAACTAGATTTTTTTTAAATCTTCTTCTCTGAAGATTTTGCACATTTAATAGTGGCCCAAACAAATTTATATGCCCAACAATTCATTGATCAGAAGTTGGGGTCTGCTAGTAATTTTTCATTTTTACAAATGTGTGCTTTGAAATCCTTTAACAAGTGTTTATGCCTTCTGCGAGACACCTGTTTGCCGAAAAGCACCCTTTCCACCACTTAGAATGTTCATACAGGGGTGCTCTTTCCAAAATGCGGTTACTTCTTGGGGTTTTTAATTTCGGGGGACCTCAGGAATCTTTTAAATGCGACATGGCACCTAAAATCCAAGTCTGCTAATTCAGGTCTGCCTGCAAAATCCATATTTTGCTGTTTGCCGGCTGTGCGCCCATACAGCAAGCTACAAGTACATATGGGGTGTTTCCTGAATGGGGAGAAAATGGGGAACACATACTGGGTGCATTTCTCCTTTAATCCCTTGTGAAAGTAAAAAATTGGGGTCTGCTTGTAATTTTTCTTTTTCACAAATGTGTGCTTTGAAAAAGTGTTTCTGCCTTCTGTGAGACACCTGTTTGCTGAAAAGTACCGTTTCCACCACTTAAAATGTTCGTACAGGGGTGCCCTTTCTAAAATGGGGTCCTTCCAAAATGGGTCGCTTTTTGGGGTTTTTAATTTCTGGGGACCTCAGGAATTTTTTAAATGCGACATGGCACCTAAAATCATGTCTGCCAATTCAGGTCAGCAATCCATATTTTGCTGTTTGATTCTAGAACCCTGCTGTGTGCCAATACATGATTTTTTGAGCACATATGGGGTGTTGCCATATTTGGGGGGAAATGGGGAACAAAATGTGGGGTGCATTTTGTCCTGTTACCCTTTGATAAAGGGGGATAAGGAAAGACACAGTTTACCACTGCGAAAACTGCCCTGAAAAACCTGGCCTGTGCATGCAGGAATGTTTTAAAATCTACCACTCATCCATGGAGTATTAATTTAATTTCATCCTTGATGTACCCTGTAGTTTTACCACCTTATATCTCTGATTTAGTCCATATAGCTTACAGATCCACTTTTCACCAACCACTACATATTCATTTCTGTGAAACACCTGTTAGGTCAAATGTTCCCTTTCCATCCCTTAAAATGTTCGTACGGGGGTGCTCTTTCCAAAATGGGGTCACTTATTGCTTTTTTTAATTTCCGGGGACCTAAGGAATTTTTTGAATGAGACATGGCACCTAAAATCCATATTTTGCTGTTTGCCTGCTGTGTGCCCCTACAGCAGGCTACAAGCACATAAGGGGTGTTTCCTGAATGGGGAGCAAATGGGGAACACGTACTGGGGTGCATTTTTTCCGTTAACCCCTTGTGAAAGTTAAAAATTGGGGTCTGCTAGTAATTTTCCATTTTTACAAATGTGTGCTTTGAAATCCTTTAACAAGTGTTTATGCCTTTTGCAAGATACCTGTTTGCTGAAAAGCACCCTTTCCACCACTTAGAATGTTCATACGGGGGTGCTCTTTCCAAAATGCGGTTACTTCTTGGGGTTTTTAATTTCGGGGGACCTCAGGTCTACCAGCAAAATCCATATTTTGCTGTATGCCGGCTGTGCGTCCATACAGCAAGCTACAAGTACATACTGTATGGGGCGTTTCCTGAATGGGGAGAAAATGGGGAACACATACTGGGTGCATTTTCTCCTTTAACCCCTTGTGAAAGTGAAAAATTGGGGTCTGCTAGTAATTTTTCTTTTTCACAAATGTGTGCTTTGAAAAAGTGTTTCTGCCTTCTGTGAGACACCTGTTTGCTGAAAAGTACAGTTTCCACCACTTAAAATGTTTGTACGGGGTGCTCTTTCTAAAATGGGGTCCTTCCAAAATGGGGTCGCTTCTTGGGATTTTTAACCACCTGAGGACCGCAATGATCATCGCTGGCAGGCTGATGATTTAAAAAAAGAAAGAATCACAAGCCATCTATCACATTATATTTATAAATATAATGTGTTAAATGGCTTCTGTGCTCTCTCCTGGGTCCTTTTCGTCGGTTGGACCCAGGAGAGAGCACATCTCTACAGTGAGTACACCAAGCACCACACTTCAGGCCCTGATCACCCCCCATCACCCCAATTAACCCCTTGATCACCCCTTTCAATCACCTGTCAATCACTAGTGAAAGGGAAAAAAGTGATCAGTGTAAACTGTCACTTTTTTTTTTCACTAGTATTGACTGTTAGGTTTAGTTTAGTTTAGGCCCCTTTGGTAGATAGTTAGCTTCCGTTAGCACCCAGCCCACCGCACCGCAGTCACCGATTCATTGATTAGTGTAGCGCTAATCATCATTTGCACTTTTATAGTATCTGTAAGTGATCAGAACTGATCACAGTCAGATCTATAATAGTATTACTGTCACTTTAGCTCGCCCCCCACCCAAAACGCAGTGTTTGCCCGATCAGGCCTGATCAGTCGCCCACACGTGCGTTCACCCACGCCCACCCCGCCACAGTGACAAAATTTTTTATTTTTTTTATCACTTCACAAGCACTGCGGCGATAAATTTTTTTTTATCAATCGCAGCGGCTTCCTGTACTTCGCTAGCCTCCCATTTGTAAGACTTGTTCTTTTTCTTGGGTAGTCTCAGGGAATACCCCCTAAATTTAGTCGTCCAAATGTCAAATAAGGGGTATTCTCCTGAAGAGGCCTACAGGATTCTGACCCAGTCGGATGAGGAATGGGAACCCTCATTTGACGAATCTAGCGGGTCAGAATATGAACCTGTAGAAAGTAGTGGCAGTCTGACCCAAAGTTCGGACGAGGGGTTGAGGTTTCTGATAGCACCAGGCGTACCCGGCCCCGTGTCACTAGACCACAGATAGCGCAGGATCCGTTTCAAGGGCAGCAGAGTGGGGATGGCACTGCCGGATTACGTGGTGAGGCATACACCAGCAGCGCAGCCCATCCTGGACCTTCTACCAGCACTGCCGTACAACATGGTGAAGTGGCGAGCACCAGAAGGGCAGTTGAAACTGGTACGGTGGCACGTGCAATAGTTCCCCCGTCGCAGCCACCACGTAGACACGCCCGTAGAGCCCCTAGAATCCCTGAGGTGCTGGCAAACCCTGATTGGCAGCCCCCAACTTCAGCCACACCATTAGTTCCCCCTTTCACCGCCCAGTCAGGAGTTCGGGTGGAGACAGCTCAGATCGGATCGGCACTGGGGTGTTTTGAGCTGTTCTTCACTGGGGAGCTCTTTGACCTAGTCGTGGCAGAAACAAATCGGTATGGCACTCAATTTATAAACGCCAACCCGGAAAGCTTCTATGCCCAGCCTTTCCGGTGGAAACCAGTCCAAGTTTCCGAATGTAAAACTTTTCTGGGCCTTCTCCTCAACATGGGCCTAACAAAAAAGCATGAATTGCGGTCATATTGGTCCACAAACTCAATTCATCACATGCCCATGAACTCTGCTGCCATGTCCAGGACACGATTTAAGACCATCCTGCGTTTCCTGCACTTTAGCGACAACACAACCTCCCGTCCCAGAGGCCACCCAGCTTTTGACCGGCTCCACAAAATTCGGCCCCTCATAGACCACTTCAACCAGAAATTTGCAGATTTGTATACCCCCGCACAAAACATCTGCGTAGACGAGTCCCTTATACATTTTACCGGGCGCCTTGGCTTCAAACAGTACATCCCAAGCAAGCGCACCCGGTATGGGGTCAAATTGTATAAGCTCTGTGAAAGGGTCACAGGCTATACACACAAATTTCGGATCTATCAGGGAAAAGATGAGACCCTGGAGCCGGTCGGTTGCCCTGACTACCTGGGGAGCAGTGGGAAGATAGTCTGGGACTTGGTGTCACCCTTATTTGGCAAGGGGTACCATCTTTATGTGGACAATTTTTACACAAGTGTGCCCCTCTTCAGGCATTTGTTCCTAAAACAGATTTGCTGAAGTGGCACCGCGCGACCTTGTCGCCGGGGCTTCCCCCAACGGCTCCTTACCACCCGTCTTGCAAGGGGGGAGAGGGCTGCCTTGTGTAACGAAGAACTGCTCGCAGTGAAATGGAGAGACAAGCGTGACATTTACATGCTCTCCTCCATTCACGCAGACACGACAATCCAAATTTAACGGGCAACCAGTGTCATTGAAAAGCCCCTCTCTGTCCATGACTATAATTTGCTCATGGGAGGGGTGGACTTCAATGACCAGATGTTGGCCCCATATTTGCTTTCCCGCAGGACCAGACGCTGGTATAAGAAGGTGTCTATATCTAATTCAATTGGCTATATATAATAGTTTTGTTCTCTACAGTAAGGCTGGGAGAACAGGATCCTTCCTCAAATTTCAGGAAGAGATCATCGAGAACCTCCTGTATCCAGGAGGTTCCTTGGCCCCAACCACTAGTGTAGTGAGCCGTCTACACGAGCGACATTTCCCCAATGTCATTGCTGGTACCTCAAACCAACCGCCACCCCGAAAAAGATGTCGTGTCTGTAGCAGGAGTGGAATAAGGCATGACACCCGCTATTTCTGTCCTGACTGTCCTGACCACCCTGCCCTATGCCTAGGGGAGTGTTTCCGGAAGTACCACACTCAGGTACACTTAGGGACATAGGGACAGCACAACACAGGTAGTTTTTCCACTCAGGCTCTAGGGTCTCTCAGGATACTAGGTTTTGAGACACCCTAACACATAGGGGTGCTGGTGTGCGACAGCAGAAATGTGAAACGGTAGAAGCCTCTCCTTTCACTTGGGATAAAGTGCATAATGTACTTCGCACCATCTGTGTGATTTACACTTTACACATTGTCCTATGGGAAAGGAGAGGTTTCTGCTAGGAAAATAAAGAGTGAAATGGTAAAAAAAAAAAATTATAAAAAATAGGTAGCAAGAAAAAAAAATCTTGAGTTAGTTCAGATTTTAAAAGTTTTATGATGTTCAGGTTTATAAAAAAAAGTTTTATGTTCAGGTTTTATAAAGTTTGTAATGTTCAAGTTTATGAGCCTGCTGCCTGTTTTTTCCCCCCTAACCACCCTTTATTTTCCAGGTAGACCAACGGACCAACCGACGAAAACGCTGCAGCACTGATGTGCATTCTGAGAGAAGCATTGCGCTGCTGTCAGAAGACACGTAAAGTCGGAGTATGCAGTGCTGCAAGACGAGATTTTTCCTCTGCAGTACAGGTACGTTTGCCCAGGCATATGAGCTGAGGAGAGGTGTTGAAGTTCATATGCTTTGGCAAACACTTTGTATCAAAAATCTGGCGAAGATGTCTTCCTCCACAACGATCGATTGATCGATGTGAATGGAGAAATCACGTTTGCCAGGACATAGGAGCTGAAGCGGGTATGGATGTTTGGGCGGAGCCCTTATGTCCTGGCAATCGCCAGGCCCCTCTTTTTTTCTTGCATATTTTTTGGCAGAGATTTTTTCATCTACATCGATGTGAATGAAGAAATCTGTGCCGTTCATTTTTTCTTTCAGCCCAGAGGCTGAACGGAAAAAAAATCTCATTACCTGTATGCTCCATATAAGGAGAATAGCAGAAACTCCTAATGCTGGCCATACATGTAATGATTGCGGAGATCCTTAAATGCCATGGCAGTACAAAAATGCCAGGGCAGTAAAAATACCCCTAAAATGCCAGGGCAATAAAAATACCCCACAAGTGACCCCATTTTAGAAAGTAGACACCCCAAGGTATTCCGTGAGGGGTATGGTGAGTTCATGTAAAAAAAAATTTGTCACAAGTTAGTGGAATATGAGACTTTGTAAGAAAAAAAAAAATCAATTTCCGCTAACTTGTGACAAAAAATAAAAACTTCCATGAACTCACTATGCCCACCAGCGAATACCTTAGGGTGTCTACTTTCCGAAATGGGGTCACTTGTGTGGTATTTTTACTGTCCTGGCATTTTAGAGCGTGAGAAGTAGTTTGGAATCCAAATGCGTAAAATTGCCCTGTGAAATCCCAAAGGTACTCATTGGTTTTAGAACCCCTTTTGCGCATCTTGGCTGCAAAAAAGTGGCACACATGTGTTATCGCCGTAGTCAGGAGAAGTAGGGAAATGTGTTTTGGGGTGTATTTTTACATATACCCATGCTGGGTGAGAGAAATATCTCTGTAAATTGACAACTTTGTATAAAAAATTGAAAAAGTTGTCATTTACAGAGATATTTCTCTCACCCAGCATGGGTATATGTAAAAATACACCCCAAAACACATTGCCCTACTTCTCCTGAGTACGGTGATACCAGATGTGTAACACTTTTTTGCAGCCAAGATGCGCAAAGGGGCCCAAAATCCAATGAGTACCTTTAGGATTTCACAGGGCATTTTTACGCATTTGGATTCTCACGCTTTAGGGGCCCCTAAAATGCCAGGGCAGTAAAAATACCCCACAAGTGACCCCATTCCGGAAAGTAGACACCCTAAGGTATTCGCTGATGGGCATAGTGAGTTCATGGAAGTTTTTATTTTTTGTCACAAGTTAGCGAAATATGAAATTTTTTGAAAATAAAAATAAAAAATCCATTTCCGCTAACTTGTGACAAAAAATAAAAACTTCCATGAACTCACTATGCCCCTCAGTGAATACCTTAGGGTGTCTACTTTCCGAAATGGGGTCATTTATGGGGTGTTTCTACTGTCTGGGCATTGTAGTACGTCAGGCAACAGGACAGGTGCTCAGAAAGTCAAAGTGCGGAAATTCACTTTTTTGCACCATAGTTTGTAAACGCTATAACTTTTACCTAAATTAATAAATATACATGTATTGCATTTTTTTTTATCAAAGACATGTAGAACAATAAAGTTAGAGAAAAATGTATCGAGAAATGTAGTTTTATTTGACAAATTTTCCTACAGAAAGTGAAAAATGTCATTTTTTTGCAAAAATTTTGTCAAAAAAAGTAAAATATCAAAAAAAGTAAAAATGTCAGCAAGAATGAAATAGCACCAAATGAAAGCTCTATTAGTGAGAAGAAAAGGGGGTAAAATTCATTTGGGTGGTAAGTTGTATGGCCGAGCAATAAACGGTGAAAGTAGTGTAGTGCAGAATTGTAAAAAGTGGCCTGGTCATTAAGGGTGTTTAAGCTAGGGGGGCTGAGGTGGTTAATTTCTGGGGACCTCAGGAATTTTTTAAATGCGACATGGCACCTAAAATCCATGTCTGCCAATTCAGGTCAGCAATCCATATTTCGCTGTTTGATTCTAGAGCCCTGCTGTGTGCCCATACATGATTTTTTGAGCACATATGGGGTGTTGCCATATTTGGGGGGAAATGGGGAACAAAATGTGGGGTGAATTTTGTCCTGTTACCCTTTGAGAAAGTGAAAAATGTGGGTGTAAAGCAATTTTTTTGTGAAAAAATTGAATTTTTCATTTTCACTGCCAACTGTTTCCTAATTCTAGGAGACACCTTTGAGGTCAAAGTGCTCACTAGATATCTTGAAAGATCCCTTGAGGGGTGTAGTTTCCAAAATGGGGTCACTTTTGGGGTTTCCACTGTAGGGCCACCTCAGGGTGTCTTCGTATGCGACATAGCTTCCAATTACCATTCCAGCTAAATCCTCTCTCCACAAGCCATATGGTGCTCCTTCCACTCTGAAGCCTGCTGTGCGCCCATACGTCATTATTTGAGCACATATGGGGTGTTCCCGTATTCAGGGGTAAATGGGGGGAAAATTCGGGTTGCATTTTGTCCTGTTACCCTTTTGGAAAGTGAAAAATGTGGGTGTAAAGCAACTTTTTTTGTGAAAAAAAGCAATTTTTAATTTTCACTGTCAAGTGTTTCCTAATTCTAGGAAACACCTTTGAGGTCAAAGTGATCACTACTTGAAAGATTCCTTGAGGGGTGTAGTTTCCAAAATAGGGTCACTTTTTGGGAGTTTCCACTGTAGAGGGTGTCTTCATATGCAACACAGCTCCCAATTACGAGTCCAGCTAAATACGCTCTCCTTAAGCCACATGGTGCTCCTTACACTCTAAAGCCTGCTGTGTGCACGTCTGTAAAGTCCAGATTTAGGCTGGGTTCACACTTGAGCGTTTTACAGCGTGTTCAAACGCGCGTTAAAACGCTCAACACATGCAAACCAATGCTTCCCTATGGCCCTGGTTCTCACTTGAGCGTTTTACAGCGCGTTTGAACGCGCTGAAAAATGCCCTACGTTAAAAAAAGTTCTTGAGCTTCTTTGGGGCGTTTTGTAGCGTGTTTGCGGCCATAGGATTGCATAGGAACGCGCAAATATGTTCTTTGCACGTTTGTGACCAGAAAAACGCGCGTACGAACGCGCATTTGGCACATAGCAACAGGCAATAAAAGGCCACACCCTAGTGAGAGGCAAATGTCTAGCCTGACCAAGATGGAGGAAGCAGGCTGTGATAGTGAGACACTGATCAGGTTTGTGCAGGCAAAACGCTGCCTGTATGACATCCAACATGCGCAATACAAAAACAGGAGAAGCAAGCAGCAGGCATGGGAGGATATTGGACAAAACATCTGGCCACAGTGGAAGAGATTATCCAAAACAGGGAAAGAAGGCAAAGGTATTAACATGTGTGTTCTGAGTGTAAAAAGGAACTCCTTGTGTGCACTGGTGTAAAAACTATATGTAATAGTCCAGCCCACCTCTACCTGCGGCCCTCCAGCTGTTGTCAAACTACAACTCACAATATGCTGTGCTGTATTTTACTTGCTGTAGCCTGTCCAGGCATGCATGGAGTTGGAGTTTTGCTACAGCTGGAGGGCCGCAGCTTCACCATCCCTGTTCTAGTATATGGCCAGTCAATGGTTCCCCGTCACCCACATTCTGGCACAATGTAGTGGCCCAGTATGCTCAATTTGCACTTGTTCCACTGTGTTTCGCCTGACGGCACTGTTCCAATAGGGAAATGTATTTTAAATTCTAATGTTGGCCTACATTTGTGGTGCGGATTTGTGTTATAAAGTTGATATGGATATTGTCTACGTTGAAACATTATTGTGCTTGTGGGCTATTGCAGCACTGGTACATTATAGGTGATTGTATGTCTACAGTACCAGTATTGGGCACATAAATGGGACCCCTAATTCCACCCACATTGTTTTCCCTTGTTAATGGATGAGTATTGGGCACATAAATGGGACCCCAAATTCCGCCCACATTGTTTTCCCTTGTTAATGGACGAGTATTGGTGGGCACTATTGGGGCTTCTACAAGGGGCACTATATAGGTGAAAAAACGACATTGCACAAATTCACTCTTCAAATCTTTTAATTTAGCCATTACAATAAACAAAGAAAATGGAAAATTAAAAGATAAAGAAACAATCTTTGCAGCAGAAAAAGACAAAATAATATAAATTTATATGGCTTGCATTTGCCAAGGTAACTCCCCCTGTGGTGACATAAAAAATGCAGTGAAGTGGTCCCGAATGGCGGCACCACGAACACCGCTGCGAATCGGACTCTCCATGGAATGGCTCAAAGAATCTTCAAAATTGAAGCCATCCCTTTGTATGACAAAATTGTGAAGAGCACATGCTGCCTTCACAGCCGAGATGGCGGTCTCCAATTTCAGATGTATGGGTGAGTGCAGAATTCGCCATTTGTTGGATAATATGCCGAATGCACATTCCACCACCCTGCGTGCTCTTGTCAGACGATAATTAAAAACACGCTGCGCAATGGAGAGACCATGGCTGGAGTATGGCCTCATAAGATGCTCACCTAGAGCAAATGCCTCGTCACCAACAAAAACAAATGGCATAGACGGATAAGTGGTGCCAGGCAGTGTGGTGTTCCAGGGAAGGTCAAGGGCATTATTAATGAGCATTTGACCAAAGTCAGAATGGCCAAAAACAGCAGAGTCAGAGCTGCTGCCATAGGAACCCACATCGATGTACCGGAAACAATAGTTAGCATCACATACCGCAAAAAGAACAACAGAAAAGTATTTTTTATAATTAAATAACTGACTGCCACTCCTCATTGGCTTCAGAACCCGGATGTGTTTGCCGTCAATTGCTCCTACACAGTTCGGGAAATTGCATGTTTACTGAAAATTATCCGCAATTTTCAGCCACTCCTCCTTGTTTGGTTGGGCTATCACAGCAGCATGAAGGAGATGCCAAATGGCGATGCAGGTTTCCTTCACGATCACACTGGCTTTGGATTTCCCGATCAGGAAGGTGTAGTGAAGACTGATCAAAGACTGGCCAGTAGCTAAATAGCTGAAAAAAATGTGAGAAAATAAAGATGAAAATTAATGGATGTTTTGTATTATAGTAAACTTACTAGAAAACAAGTGGAAGAGCCTCAAAGATGCCTTCATTCTTCATCGGCGCAAAGAGAGGGAACAGAGGAGCAGAGCATTTGACCAAAGTCAGAATGGCCAAAAACAGCAGAGTCAGAGCTGCTGCCATAGGAACCCACATCGATATACCGGAAACAATAGTTAATTGTTAATAGTTAATTTTTATTATAGTAAACTTACTAAGAAACAAGTGGAAGAGCCTCAAAGATGCCTTCATTCTTCATCGGCGCAAGGAGAGGGAACAGAGGAGCGGAGCTTCGCCAAGTGCACGGTCCAGCTATGTCCATCAATTGCGGAGCAAATGGCCTTTCTAATGCCATGCACTGAAATGCGTAGGTGAGTCCAGTGCATACACATGCAGGAAAGGGTGTGGTATGACATGCATTCACTTTCATATATTGCACATACTTATGTATATTTTCATGTTCACAGCACCGATAGTAGCTAGTCGCAAAGTCAACAGCAGGAGGAGGAAGAGGAGGAGGCCACCAGGGACAGTGAGGCCTGTGCGTCTACGGGGCCACTAAGTCCTCCTCCACCCGATCCCACCCCTCCATTCCAAACCCCCACACAGCCTGCCCCACCTGTCGTGGAAACCGAAAACATTCGGACTCACCGTCCAAAAAGGAGAAGACCAGATCGCCAAGAGGACTGGCTAATTGCATGCCTGGATGCACTTGCCCATCCAGCACCCAAACTCTCTAGTGATGCCCTTTTTTTACTTAGTTTGGAGGAAAAAATGCTGCAAGTGCCCAGAAGTCGCATAACTGAAGCGAGGGAAACCATAACAAGGTGCCTAGACAGCTTCATTCCACATTATGACATCACACAGCCCAACAATGCACCACAACATCCACCACAACATCCACCAACCACTCACACATACACATCACAAACATACCCACAAACTAACATACCACACCCTCACGACACATGGCACACACAACCACAATCATCATACAGCTATCCCTCCACCAGCATGGGCAACAACACCTCCACCACCACTCAAATGCAACCTGCCCATCAATCAGGCGGAATGAGAGAGGCCATGTGGGATCCAGAGCCACATTTTGCCTTCCCACAATACCAAAACCTTTGAGAAATAGCATACATAATTTGGTGCATCTGGGGTGTTTGACCTTCATTGGTAATATAGGAAAATTACCGAAAAATTTTAAGTTAAAAAGTACGATAGTTATGTGGATTTTGTTATACACAGTTTGCACATTTTTTGAGGAACTGTAAGATGTTATTACTTTTCCCAAAAATAAAAACATTCGCAAAGTTTTTAGGACTATTATTTCGAAGTGAGTGGTTCCGTATGGAAAAATGTGGGTAAACTATGTATGTATGGTATCTATATGCCAATTTTAAAAAGCATACACAGCCAATACCCCCCCGCACAAACACTCAAACGTCACAACCACCAGTAGAAAATAACAAAGGCCACACTAATATCCAGTCACCACACAATGCAAATGCTTTATAAGCCCACTATTAGAGTCTACTTACCGCAAAGTAATAATCAGTCTTTCCGCTGGTGGTATACTGTCCCGCATGAAGGTGTCCTGACGTTCTAAGTGGGTGCCCAACAACCCCAGGAGCTCATCAAAGCTGTTGAAAACGAAAATGGTGAGGGATAACAATACCTAAAAATTAAAACTGGTACCTTCACAATTGGAACACCACTACTATAACTATTGTATATGTACAAACCTGGTGATGGACATCCGCGTGTAGGAAAAAAATGTGTCTTCATGGGCCCGGAGGGTCTTGAATAGTGCCCAGAACTGTCCCCTTTCCTGTTGATTGGCAATGACAGGATGGACCCAGAAGCGTCGCCTGCTCTCTCTCCTTCGCCGCAAACGTCTAAGATGGAGTACTGCAACAATTGCCGCAATTGGTCGCCTTCTGGAATATTCCATGACTGCAAACAATCCACTCTCCCAACACACATGAAATTTCCCACCAACAATTCTCTCTCATTGGACACCTTTCATACAGACAGGGCTGTATTTTCATTGGACAACACTGCTGTCAATCACACAAACGCGCGTAATACGCGCGTTGACTATGGACAAAAACGCGCACAAAAACACGCATAAAACGCGTGAAAAAACGCTGTTAACCCTTGATGTGTTGCAGAAAAAATAGATTCAAATTTAAAATCTGCTAAAAAAAAGTGAAATTTAGAAAGTTCATTCCCATTTTCCTTTCTCGTGGGACACCTAAAGGGTTAACAAAGTTTGTAAAATCATTTTTGAATAGCTTGAGGGGTATAGTTTCTAAAATGGGTTGATTTATGTCTGGTTTCTAATATGTAAGCCCCACAAAGTGACTTCATAACTGAACTGGTCCTTAAAAAAATGGGTTTTGGAAATTTTCTAAAATATTTAATGATTTGCTTCTAAACTTCTAAGCCTTCTAACGTTCCAAAAAAATAAAATGTCATTTTCAAAATGACCGAAACATGAAGTAGACATATGGAGAATGTAAACTTTTTTTTGGAGGTATTAATTTCCATTTTAAAAGTAGAGAAATTGAAATTTGGAAATTTTTCCAAATATTTGGTAAATTTGGCATTTTTTTATAAATAAAAATGAAATATTTTACCACTGTCATGCAGTATAATATTTGACAAGAAATCAATCTCAGAATGGCCTCGATAAGTAAAAGTTATCGCCACATAAAGTGACACATGGTGAAAAATAGCAGGGTCCTGAAGGGGTTAATAGAGTGGATCAGCATCAGAACAACCTGTCTGCTTTCTATAAAAAAAAAAGGCACTATCTGTCTATAACATGAGTGTGTATATCAGTATTTTGTGATGAGTGACACTAGAAAAGGAAGTGATATGGTTCTGTAATGGATCAAGCTGCTATTGTTAACCAATTATCCCTTGAATAATAAAAATGTGGGGTAGAAGCATCATTTATGGCACTTGAAGAGGGCCTGTCTCCTCTCCTGACATGTCTGCTTTAGTAATTACTTGCACTCCCCATGTAATAACAATTCTGGAGCATCTATTCTTATGACTCAATGTTGTACTATTCCTCAATTATTCCTAATATTAGTTTATTAATGAATTGCTCGCAGTTTACAATGAAGGTATAGCTGGGTGTTACTTGCTTGGGGGGGTGGGGTTAGATGATGTCAGACTGTATAGGGACACACCCCCTAATGGTAACACTCAGATGCACCTTTATTGGTGACAACTCATTCCTAACTTCTAGCAGGATAATAAAGGAATGGCCCTACATAGATGATATCTAAGAATAGATGATATAGAAATTATTACAAGAAATTGCTAGTAAAAGACAGGGGATGTTACAGGTCCTCTTTAAATAGTGGCATAGATGTGAGGAGTGCCACCGCAGACGAAGCTTTTAGCTGAAATGCTGGTCAGGGCAAAGGTCAACCTTCTATTCATTTCATTATGGGTCCATTATTCTATCTTATGCATTGCCATACTGATGCAGTTTGGATCCTTTTTTTGCGGTACAGCACTATTTTCATAAATATATATACAATCCACAAATATTGAGAGACTATGTCAATACTTTATCTCAGATGAGGAGCATACGCAGGGGTCATAGATGCCCATAGCAGAAATTAGTATGGACCCACCTGCACCACCAATTGTCCAGTATGCATGTGTCAAACATTCCGAGGCAACACGGAATGCAAACCGCAATGCCCAACATTTCAGATGAATTTACAATATTTTTGTATTTTTATATTTAAAAAATTGTAATAAAAAAATTCTCGTTTCATGTACTTTATCTCATTTTTATGTTGGAAAAAATGGAATTGGTGTTTTAAAAAATAAGGTGCTCATTCTCAACAGCATATTTCTCAATGTATTTACACCTGACAACTGGCACATTTATAAATCTCATGCTTCACTTCACATATTACAAAGCTGTCTGCATCCAGGAAAAGCTCAGTGTAAAGGAGTTTATACAGCTACCATTGTCTGCGATGGAAGCTGTAATCATCTCTTTGCACTGTGGGAAGAAAGAGTTCAGCAACAAGCCCCTCCTCCCTCAGTTGCATGGTCTGCCTCCATTGAAAGCACCGTAAATCAGTGTCTCAGACACATTTTTCTGGTGGGATTCATTTTTAAGTTGTATTTTACTAGATTCAATTCAAAAACATGTCATTTTGGTAACTGGCTCTGTAGATTTTTTCATGTAGGTTGTATAGGGGTTCTGCAGCTCAGCCCCAAATATTTCAATAGAGATGACCTGCAATACCAAACACAATTTAGTAGAAACCCTTTAAATAATAAACTGAAATTAGCAACCTGTACAGCCAGACTGGCTGCACATTAAAGGAGTTTTCTGGGATTTTATCCCTTTAAGGACCAGGACAATTTTTGTTTTTGTGCTTTAGTTTTTGTTCCCTCCTTCCTAGAGCCATAACCTTTTAAATTTTCCATTAACACAACGTTACGAGTTGTTCTTTTTTTGCAGGACAAGTTGTATATTTTAATGGCACCATTCAATTTACCCTATCTTGGATTGGAAAATGGGGGAAGAAAATCATTGTTGGGTGAAATAGAAAAAAACACAATTCCCCCAAGATTTTTGGGGTTCTAGTATTACGCTCAAAAATTGATACGTCATACTTATTCTGTGGGTCAGTATGATTACAGCGATGGGAAATTTACATCATTTTTTTTATGTTTTAGTACTTTTAAAAAAAATTCAACCTGTGGAAAAATACAAGTTTTCGATGCATCACCATATTCTGACATTTATATTTCTGTCTACAGAGATGTATGAGGCTTATTTTTTCCAGGGCAAACTGCAGTTTTTATTGGTTTCATTTTGGGGTACATACAGCTTTCTGCTCACTTTTTATTTAAATTTTGGAGGTGAGAAAAGTGACCAAAAAATGGTGAATTGTGCATTTTTACTTTTTTCTATTACGGCATTCATCACACAGAAAAAATATTTTTATATTTTAACAGTTTAGACGGCGATACTTATTATGTTTATTTTTTATTGTTTATTTTTATTATTTGAGATGCCTTGCATCCATATAGCCCGTATCTGAGCTGAAACAGTGTCTCTTCCCTACCATAGGGAGACATCATCTATATGTAGATTATTTCTCTGTGTCCCCTGAGGAACCAGTTTAATGCTGGGGAAACGCAGGTCAGGATTCTTGGATACGTTTTTGGATACTTATCTATGTGATCAGATTGATCTTGTAATAACGGTTTGATCAGGTATAGAAAGGGTTTAGCTACCGAGAGGTGGCATCGCCCCTTCGGGGCGGATACTCTGCCTGTTGGCAGGGCGATCTGTAGGGATTGGATAGCGACAGTATGAATATTGATCCCACATTTCCGGAACAAGTCACCTCAATGTATCAAGGTAGAATGGTCATCTAGCTGTTAGTAAAGCATTGACTAACCGCTTTTTCATATCTTGATCATATTTTGGTCCATCTTTTCTGCATATCAAGACTTATTAGAATATCATGTATTTATCTAGGGTTTTTATCGTCTTTTTTTTAAGTATTTGATAAAAGGTATATTTAATAGGGAGGGATTGCATTCTGTTTTTTTGTATTGTTTATTTTTATATGTAAAATTGGGAAAGAGGGTGATTTTTATTTTAAGTATTTTTAAAATATATATTTTTTTACTGTAATTTTTAGTCCCCTTAGGACACCTGAACATGTGACAGCCTGACAGGCTGTCTGTCAGGTCACACCTCTGGCATGGGTCTGCAGACAGCTCACTATGACAAGGCCCAAGGCCGTCATTGGAACCAATCAAAGCCCCACACTTTTGCCATGGGGGCTTGGATCGGAATACAAAAAGAGCCACCATCCTCTGTCTAACCGATCAGATGCTGTGGTCACTATTAGCCATGGTATCTGAGGGATATGAACAGGATCTGAGTTATCGCCAATACTGGTACTTATGGCCAGGTGTCTGCTATATTATACAGCTGGCATCTGCCATGTATGAAGCAGCTCCATACATTCCCATAACGCAAATGATGTAGCTCTACTTCAATTTGCTTCAATGGATTAATATTAATGGCTAATCCTCATGATATAACTGAATGTATTTGTAGGCTTTTTCAATAACTTAACCAAGCCACTAAGAGATACTCATTCTTTAGACTTTTTCTGCAATTTTGCCCATCACTCTCCTGCTGTCAAAATAGTATACAGCACCCTGAGGAACACCATATCAATTCCATTTATAAGGCATACTTCCAATAATCTGCTTAAAAAATTCACAAGCTTATTTACATGGGCCGCTGCACAATGCTGGGAACGAAGCCAGCTCCTGATCGTTCATTCAACTGCATTTACATGCAGTAATCATTCCTTCTGTATGGGGATGAACGATCACTAAAGGGATCGTTTATTTTCATATAGATTAATTGTCGGCAGTACACCTCTGTTTACACACAGGGTGATGTGCTGCTAAGAAACAATGATTTTAGGTGCTGTATGAAAGACCTCTTCAGCATTACCTTTATGCAAGATAAATATTGGGAATTAGCGTTCATACAAATATTCTTCCCCAAGAAAAGTTTCCCAATCTTTGGCTCATGCAAAGAGGCATTAAGGAAGTGCACTTCAGTGTGTAAATTCAAGTAGATATCTGTCCATGGAAAAACCATTATGTGATGTTAGACCAATGAGTGGTGGTATTTTAGAAAATGCTGTCAAAAACACATGTTGTGTATTTTAAAGCTATTAAGATGCTTCTACTTTATCATAAGGTTCTATTTTTACTTTTCTTTTTTACTTTCCTTTGTTACAATGAATACAGTTTACCAACTATACGGATTATTGTTGTTGAATTTACATGCCATATGGGATTAAGCCCAGATTAATACAGATGCCTTTAAAGATTCTGGAACTGCAGACGTTCTGACATATACCTGCAGGCTGACAGAGTTCTCTTTTTCATGTGTTTGATACATTTCTGTGCTCGTGTTTTACACATTACATCTGTCTAGACCAAAGAAATGACACAAAAATGCTTTAAAGGTTTTGCTACTGCCGGTAATTTGAATGACTGTTTTTATTCCCTTTTTCACATTTCTCAATTTTAATAAACATTTTTGAAATTATAGATATAGCCAAGCATATATTATCTGAAACATAATTAGACTATTTCTTTAATCATGTTCCATCAGATCAAATGCATCAAAATGCCTGCAAATGTTAATGCAATCAAGTGTTGTCGAATAATTTTACCAAGACATTCTCCGATTACCATTACCACTGCACGTCTAATCTTAAGCATAAGCCAGGCTGCAAATGTCTATATATATAGGTCTATAGGTATAGTTACCATTGCATAGCTTGCCCCAAAAATAACTTATAACATCGTTCTGAACAATTCTGAATTACGTCCATGTACAATTTGACATGTTATGCAATTTTGTTCTCAAAGGAATATTTATGAATATATGGAGGCATATGGGGGCTTATGGAGGCACTGGGGGCTGAAGAGAGGCATATGGGGGCTGATGGGAGGCATATGGGGGCTGATGGAGGCATATGGGGGCTGAAAAGAGGCACTGAGGGCTAATGGAGGCACTGGGGGCTGAAGATAATTCTTATTATGCAAATTTCACCACAGTGGGCTTGTGCCCCAGATGTTTTCAGACCCTAGCAATGTCCCTGCATGTATGAGTCCAACTCGACCTAAATTACCAAATTTACACAGGCACAGTTTAAACCTGACTCCGCAGATGCCCCTAGACTTCCCACACACAGAGCTTCTCATCAGTACATCTAGAAGCCGTGGCTTCATCGCTAGTGGTGCTCTGAAGGTAGCGGTAGCGGCACTCTGAAGATACAGTGCCTTCCATAATATCCCTGGGTGGACGAGCCTGGCAGAGCTGCCAACATCATGATTGCAGCCATGAAAGTACCCCAGCGCATGCTGTCATGTTCTGCACGATGTTCCTCATACTAAGCTACCGATACCCCGGGCGCCTCACCTGAGCCGCTGCCCCCCACTCACAAACACTGCCTGGCTACTGCCTTATATGCCCGCACACTCTGTGTAATTGAGAGCCAACAGAGGGACCCTCCCGCAAGCCTAGCACAAGCGCCGAGATCCCGGGCATCTGAGCACCCCGGGCATCTGCTCAAAACAACCACTTAAGTGATAAGAGGCACCCCCGGTCCTCTGCAGTACCATGCACCCACTGTCAAATAGCCCTAAGAAACACACACAAAATATATATCGATCTATTTATTTGTACAGAGATCGGTTCTAATGAAACACTCATTAGAACTACATGCTGTATAACAGCAATTGAAATGTCACGCTAACCCGAATCCGCCCACGATCCTCCCCTTGGCCTGCGCGCCAAAAGTTTTCATTTTAAATGTAAACCCCCGCAGTGTATACACTCCTGACGAAGAGAGCAACTCAGTCCTCGAAACGCGTTGGCTAAACTGCAATAAAAGATCAATTTTTATTACTGGCATCATTCCTGATGTTTTACTTGTCCAAGTCCAGGCAGCGCCTTAAAGGATCCTTAACCACTTTTTTTCAACCAGCTATTTAACCTGTCGATTGCTCCAAGCATCACAGAGGACCATGGCTGCAGCCCTGGACAACCGTCTACTGGTCAGGATTTTAAATAACCAGCAGTGCTATCTACAGCTGTTGTGACTCCTCACAACAGGATCTGGTAAGCATATTCTTGCCTTTTAAACTCACGTTTAAATGACTAATACCACACATGTTGCGCCCCACTCTTCCTACTTTTATCTCTACAAAACAATATGTTATGGGCAGTAAGTGTGGAATCACTGTGACAACCAATGGATTTGACTTAAGTTAGGGCTAAACATAAGGGCATTATCCTGGAGGTTCCCTGGTTTCCATTCCTTTAAACCCTATACAGAGATCTGGACTTCGCTGCAGGGAAAAAAATCAGGCTGCTACTTCTTGGAGTAGTCTCTGTGTGGTTGGCTGCTGACCCACAGGATCAAAGACACCAGTGCAGAGCAACAAGGGGTCAGGCAAAATTATAGTCAAGGGACAGGTCTAGGTCAGGGCAGATGTGTAAATGGTCAAGGAAAGCAGCAAAGGGACAAAAGGGTAGTTCAGCCACTGGTTGGGTCACACAGTGGAGAATAAAAGTCAGGAGTGAGGAAGGGATTGATAAACTAATGGTACTAACATAGCACACATTCGTGGGTAGTAGCAAGCTAGACAAAATATATTCCTTAGGCAACCTCCCCCTGGGGAAGGTGCCTGAATTCCCCCAGGGCTGCTAGCCATTGTCTAGTGAAAATAAGCATGCGTGTGCTGGTCCTCCCTAAGGGCAGAAGGAAGACACCTAGCCAGCAAATGCAGGCAGCGGCCTGCCAGAGAGAAGGAAGCAGAGGATACTGGTGGCCATACCCATCAGCTGCAAGAAGACTGGTGGGTCTAAGCCACTAAAGACATGGCAGGAGGATGAGTGGAGCGTCGTCTGTGTCCGCTCAACAGTTTACTGTCCAGGAATATCCACAAGTAATTTTTTGTGGCAGTTTTACCCAACATTTTAATATTTAATATATCATTGTTTCACTCTTTACCCAACCAAAGTGCATGACCATACAGTAAAAAAAAGTATCAGAAATAGGGCTGATTTATGCTTGTATAAATCAGTTCATTCAGTGTGAACCAAAATGCTTTACTGTGTAGCAGTTGCTCACCAGCTCATGCAAGGTAGATCCACAAAAAAACAAAGGTAACTCCAGCATCTGTTCCATAAAAATTATAAATCCTTTATTAAAAAATCATTAAAAAGGTTGTATAGAACGGTATAGATGCCTAAATATATATAACAGTAATATTGACCTAAACCTAATACTATGCCTAACTCTAATACTAACCCTAATATTGACCCCTAACCCTAATACTGACCCTAATCCTAATACTTGCCCCTGATGCTAATACTATGATTAACCCTAATACTGGCCCCTAACTCTAATGCTTTGCCTTACTCTAATACTGGACCCTAATGCTAATACTATGCCTAACCCTAATACTGACCACTAATAATGACCATAAGCCTAATACTGACCCTAACCGTAATGCTAATCCTAATACTAACACTAATCTAAACCCTATTACAAATCCTCATACTGACTCTAATGCTAATCCTAATACTAATACTGACTCTAACCCTAATATTGACACTAACCCTAATACTAATCCTAATACGGACACTAATCCTATTACTATTCTTAACCGTAATACGAATTCTAACCCTAAGGGTCCATTCACACGTCCGTTTTTTGCGGATCCTATTTTCCAAGAATTCTTTCCGTTTGTCATCCGTTTTTTGCGGATCCGCAAAAAAAAACGGATAGAAGAATACATTTTCCTATTCCAATGAAGTTTTATCCGCAATTTTCGGATTAGAATAGGACATGTTTTATTTTTTGACGGACACTATGTACTGAGAAAATTATGCGGACAGCACACTTTGTGCTGTCCGCATATTTTATAGACCCATTGAAAATCAATGGGTCCCAATTTTGTCCGCAACTATTCCGAAAAATCGGGATCAGATGCGGAACTAAACAACGGACGTGTGAATGGACCCTAAGGGTGAGTATTAGGGTTAGGATTACAATTAGGGTTAGTATACTAGACCTAATATTAGGGTTAGGGTCCTAATTAGTGATCTAATATTACAGTTAGGAGTCACACTAATCCTTACAATAATAATGACCCTAACCCTAATACTGGCCCTAATATACTAACCCTAATACTAATCCTAACCTTAACTACAACCTCCAATACCTAACAAATCTCAAACAGTAAACATAATATATGACTGTCTACATATACAGTATCTGTACCCACTGCATCTTTTATACCTCGTACCTGATACACAGTACTGATAGGTCTGGTATAATAGACGCAGTGTGTACAGATATATAGCATATAAAGCAGTGTATTGATACGCCAGGTACAAGGTATAAAAGATGTAGGGGGTACGGGTATATCAGTACACTGCTGTGTATACTATATATCTTTATACACTGCGTGTATTATATAGTATAATAGATGCAGTGTGTACAGGTATATAGTATATATTTTACCCAAATGATGCATAAAAATATAAGAAATGTATATAAACATAGAAATATATATATGTCAACATAACGATAAAACATATAGATAACGTCTCTGGTGGAGAAAATAAACTTTTCTGATAAGGTAATGAATATAATGGACTTATTGTACGTGTAATGTATTCTTATTATTCTAAATTTGTCCCATTATTTTATATAATTTTCTAATCTCTCCCTATTATCTCTAGATATTTCTTATCTAATGAGGAATATATTATCTTTTTCTTCAAGAGATTATAGCACGATCTTAAAGGGATTCTGTCACCATGTTACAGCATATATAGATGCGGACATGCACGGCTAGATCGCCACTAGCATGTCCGCACTATATGTGTGCCATAGCGCTGCGCTTCTTTATTGACTGTAAAAAAAGATTTTATTAATATGTAAATTAGGGAGTCAAGGTGCCCAGGGGGGCGGTACGAACCTTTCCTGTGCCCAGCCACGCCCCCTGTGAAGGAGCCTAGCACCGCCTCCGTTGTATCATTCTCATCCGTGCTGACAGTTAGAGCGCTAAGTCTAGCGATGCGCGAGATCGCGCATGCCCAGTTCTGACATAGTGTTCCTTCCCTGTGATGGCATCAGCCTCAGGGAAGGAACTGGGCATGCGCGATCTCGCGCATCGCGAGACTTACAGCGCTCTAACTGTCAGCACGGATGAAAATGATACAACGGAGGCGGTGCTGGGCTCCTTCACATGGGGCGTGGCTGGGCACAGGAAAGGTTCGTACCACCCCCCTGGGCACCTTGACTCCCTAATTTACATATTAATAAAAATAATTTTTTACAGTCAATAAAGAAGCGCAGCGCTATGGCACACATATAGTGCGGACATGCTAGCGGCGATCTAGCCGTGCATGTCCGCATCTATATATGCTGTAACATGGTGACAGAATCCCTTTAATTAAGTATTGACAATACATTATCTATTCTCATTGCCTATTTTTATAATATAATGGCAATCCGTTTTTCACAGATAATACATAATAGACATAAAAAGATATATAAACATAAGAAAAAATGTCCAAAATCATGAATAATAAACTTTTCTGATGAAAAAATGGCTTCGCCCCCAACGAAGCCACCTGGCGAAACATGTTGGGTAAGTGAGGGACACTGGGATGAGACAATTTATGGTCGAGTGACCTTCCATATGCCGACTGATATTTACTTAGCTTGGTCGGTAACATGTTTGATTTATGCATGCAGTTAACTGAGATGTGGTGACAAATATGTATGGTATTCATTGATTACTATTTCTATATACAGTATATCTTTGGTGTATAAGATTTTTTTTTCACATTTTTTATATTTTATATAATCATGTATGCACATGCACTTTGATTAATATATTTGATATATACTTTTTTGCACACCTGTTATCTATATATGGCCAGTTGGGGGCGTTTTCTACTCCACCAGTTCCCTTCCATGTGTCCCTCTGTTCATGTACTTTGTGGACTTCCTTGTTTTTAACATTCTATGCATGTATTGTATATTTTTATGGTGATAATAAATAAATATATATATTTTGTGCTATCTTGAGTCTAAGACTTATTTTCGGTGGGCAAGTGCGCACTGTGTGAATAGGGTTTATTAGTTTCTATGCAGCCCCTTTAGGTACTTTTTCTAGGTTATTAATTATGTATGTGGTATATTCTTCTTGTTCTAAGTTATCCTACTGTTTTCTGCCACTTCTTTATCTCCTTCTATGGTTTCTAGGTGTTCCCTATCTGATGAAGAAGATGTGCTAGGATGGGGGCCTCCCACCGTGGAGAAATCGGAGTGCTGGTAGTACAGCCGGACTCCGATGTCTCGTCAGTGAGGGGCACCCATCCAACTTCTTACAGGAAACTAAAGAGTTCTGGATCTGCATTAAGCCCTCCAGGTAATAATAATGTATCAAAATAAAAGATTCTTCTAGACTCTAATCAGAACATTCTTGAAATATGATTTCCTCCTCTCCAATGTTCTTTTTCTTTTTCAAAAGCAACAAAGGCTCAACATTTAAGGTCTTTGTTAAGATATTGTTTGAAATGTTTAGATAAAGAATGTTTTTAGAATCCATTTCTAATTTTCTTTTTGAGAGTTCTTTTGGTTCTTCCTATATATTGTTTTTCAGGGGCATTCAACCATGTATATAACATTGGATGAACCACATGTCAAGAATTACCGTATTTCATAAGTAAAGGAGTTTCGAGTTGAACTGACTTTGGTTATTTTTTTTGGAAATCTAGCTACCTCATGGGACACCACGGAGGGAAGCAATATATTATCTTAAAAAACAGTGAGTGCAAACTCTTAACTATTATAAAGTGAATAATGTCATTATTTTAAAAAAGACTAAGAAATCAGCGCATTGTCAATATAAATGAATTATACAATCATATAACAATACAAAGTATCCATTGGAAGTGGTTGTTGGTTTATATATCGCCGATCAGCGAATTGGAAATAAAAATTAACTATATAATTATGCAATAATACAGAGTATCCTGTTCATTTATCTCATTGCATTCTATAGTATACTTGAAAGAAAGACAGACAATATAATTACATATGCTATCTACCTCTTTGAAAAGGTTTTCTGATATCTACAAAACATTAAAAACTGGATTCCATTAAAGGAAAATAAATATATGTAGCAGATAGAGACCATGTTTTTATTTGCTCATTGGTTGCTGTGTAGGAGGTAATCTAATCCCCTCCAAACAGAGGGGCATTTTTTATATTTTAACTATATTTTAATGCTGGCTATTTTTTAATTTTCTTATTTTTTATTTTATCTACATTTGTTTATATTTGTACTGACTAATAAATTACTATAATCCAATGAAGGGACCGGCACTCGCAACTTTAGTTAATCTTCAATTTATTTTCTTGTCACATAGAGGAGCAGATAAACAACGCGTTTCGACTCAAACACTGAGTCTTTCTCAAGAAAGACTCAGTGTTTGAGTGGAAACGCGTTGTTTATCTGCTCCCCTTTGTGGCAATAAGAGAAATTGAAGATTAACTACAGTTGCGAGTGCCAGTCCCTTCATTGTATTGTTTCGTGGGACACCGACCCTGGACGCGAGCACTGCGAGACTGATACTCGGAGTGCCGGCTGTGTTCGTTTACTAATAAATGAATATATGGCTGATGTAAACTCAATATCTCTGAATTACTCCAAATGAAGTGTGCCTGTCTATCTCTATAATATAAAGCAGTGTAATGATATGTAAGGTACAAAGTCATATCAGTACACTGCTATATATACTATATATACCCACTGCATCTATTATACCTTTTACCAGGTGACCATCAGCAACATGTAACCTGTGACATCACACCTTCTGTTACCCAGTGCATTCTAGCTTCTACCGAGTATTATAATGCAGTGTGGGGACACATATAAGATGCAATATACATAAAGGGGGCACATATAAGAGGCACTATACATCAAGGTGGCATATATAAAAGGCACTATACGTAAGGGTGGCACATATAAGTCACAATACATAAAGGGGGCAAATATAAGCGGCATTATACATAAAGGGTGCACACTGCACATATAAGAGGCACTATATATAAAAGGGGCTCATATTAGAGTCACTATACATAGTGGGGGCACATATGAGAATCTATATACATAAAGGGGACACATATAAAAGACACTATACATAAAGGGGCTCTTTAAGAGGTGCTATGCATAAAGGGGGCACACATAAGAGGCGTGAGTACAATAAAGGAATTCGAGAGGGGCCTGGATGTATTTCTGAAGTGTAATAATATTACAGGTTATAGCTACTAGAGATGGGTAGTTGATCCAGCAAGTACTTCTGATTGCCTGAATGGAGTCGGGAAAGAATTTTTTACTCCCCTTAAGTGGGGAAAATTGGCTTCTACCTCACAGGTTTTTTTTTTTGCCTTCCTCTGGATCAACTAGCAGGATGACAGGCCGAACTGGATGGACAGATGTCTTTTTTCGGCCTTATGTACTATGTTACATGTTACTATGTTAATATGTTATACATAAAGGGGGCACATATAAGTGGCGGCTATGCATACAAGGGGTACATATAAGAGGCACTATAGATTAGAGGGGGCACATATAAGAGGCACTAAACGTAAAGCAGGCTCATATAAGAGGCACTATACATAAATCGGGCATATATAAGAGGCACTGTACATGAAGGGGACACATATAAGAGGTCCCATACATAAAGGAGGCATATATAAGAGGCGCTATGCATAAAGGGAGCACATATAAGATGCACTATACATATGGGGGGCACATAAAAGAGGTGCTATAAATAAAGGGGGCACATATAAGTGGCACTATTTATAAGGGGCACCAAGCATGTGGCACTTTATACAGGGGCAGAGAGCATGTGGCACTAGCATTATGGGCACTGTGTGCGGCACTATATACAGAGGACACAGCATGTGGCACTATATACAGAAACCACAGAGCATGTGGCACTATATACAGTGGGCTCAGAGCATATGGCACTATATTTAGAAGGCACAAAGTATGTAGCACTACCATTGGGGCCCTGTGTGTAGCACTAATGCTGCTATTATATTCAGGGCACAGCATGTGGCACTAAGATGATTTTGTGTTAGTATGCAGGGTGCCAATGTGTTGATAAAGTGAGAACTGTGGTCAGGACTCAGGAGATGTCTTGATGGTGCCCTGAACCAGATGGAGAAGAACTCAGGAGGAGACAACCTGTAAGTCACTAAATAGTAATGATTATTCTGCTGCTGACTGTGTATGATGAGTGCTGTAGTTACCAGAATGATCTACAGCTGATAGGTGGTAGCATGCTGTTTTGTGCATACCTTTACTATTATTCAGGCCATACTGGAAGCTGTAGTTCCGCAACGTAGAAGCTTATATGGCAAGGGGTGACTAGACTACTAAAATGGTATCTGTATTGAACTTGTATTAACTTGGTTCTGGTGCCGTATTTGACTTATGGGTTTGGTCCTAGTGCTATATTTATTTGGAAGCCAACAAGCAGGAGTGAGTCCAAAACACAGAACAGATGCAAATATTTCCATTACATTTTATCTAGTTTTTGAACCCACTCCTGTTTTTGCTTTACAAATACTGATCAAATGCTCACCAAATACTGACAGTTTGAAGGCGGATGCTCAACATACAGGATACGCTTTTTTTGGTCTGTTCTGCCGGACCAGAAGAATGGAAAAATAAACAGTAATGTGAACACAGCCTTACTGCTGACACCCTCCAAACCGTCATGGTGCGACTACTTGAATCTTGGGCCACTGCATGGTTTAGTCTGCGCCAATAAATTAGACCTAACATTGACCTGTAAGGCTAAGTTTACACTTCAATTATTTGGTCAGTTATTTCCATCAGTCTTTGTGAGCCAAATTCCGGAGCCAACCAATTAGGTATCATGAATAGATCTACATCTATTCTGTGGGTTTGGCCCACACCTATTTTTGGTTAACAATAATTTTTGAGAATAACTGACCAAATAAGTGAAGTGTGAACTAAGCCTAATAGTGACACACAGTCATTGTTCAGCTAATAAAGGTAATCCAAAGCATGTGTTTGCACTACCACATGGATTAAAAGAAAAAAAAATTCTCCACTACTTCATTGGCACTGCATCCATGTCCTTTACTTTGTTCCACTAAAGAGTCATTGGGACACAACTCCTGCAGGGGCATGTAACATTTTTTTTGCCTTACTGAAGGATGTTGTATGCTTTTCTTTAGGTTTAGCTAGGGATTAGCTAGGACTGTTGGTGGCTTGTAGAGTTGAGCGAACCCGAACTGTATAGTTCGGGTTCATACCAAATTTTGGGGTGTTCGGGACACGGACCCGAACATTTTAAAAAAAGTTCGGGTTTGGGTCCATTGTTCGGCGATTTCTTCCCGCTTTCTGAAGGGTTGCGCAGCAGCTAATCAGCAAGCGTTTTAATTCTTACCCTAAGAAGCCATCACAGCCATGCCTACTAATGGCATGGCTGTGATTCGCTGAGTGCAGCATGTGACCCAGCCTCTTTATAAGCTAGAGTCACGTACTGCCGCACGTCACTCTGCTGATTTGAGCTTAGGGAGAGGATGTTGGTGCTGTGATCAGGGACAGAATAGGGCAGAAATCAGAAGAATCTGTGCTACTTTAATCCACAAGATACATCAAATAGAGAGGGAGGGAGCTTCAGCAATCCAACATTTCTGTACCCAGCCACTGCAAGGGAAATCTTTTTTTGTAATCCATCTGTTACTGAGGTGGTGCTCGGAGGCCATATTAGCCACTGCAATGTACTGCATGTGTGCCAGCCAGCCAGGGACATCAGCCTAATCCTATTTTGTAGCTCAGTGAAGGAAAAA
This sequence comes from Bufotes viridis, assembly GCA_033119425.1. Lineage (NCBI taxonomy): Eukaryota > Metazoa > Chordata > Amphibia > Anura > Bufonidae > Bufotes > Bufotes viridis. Next base: position 238,151,487 of record CM065590.1, read on the forward strand.
AAAACTTTTTTTCTGGCTGCTCAAGTCCCCTATATTGCCTTTTGTATGTTTAAGGAGTGATATAGGCTATTTGTCTAGCCTGGGATCTGTGTATACAATGCACTAAACCGCATATTCCATTTCAGCTATCAAATAGTGCATCAGTGTATTTTAGTTAAAAAAAAAGTGGTCATCCTGATCCACCAAGCCTATTTTACACCGCCAAAATATATATTTGACATTTCTGCTGTGAAATAGAGAATCCGTGTAATTTTTGGGGAAAAACCGTATTCCTTGTCCATAAAACAGTTCTGCATACACCGTCCAACGACATATTTTAGATTTCTGCAGGGAAATAGTGCTCCTTTGTTTTTTTATAGAAAAAAAAAACGTTATTCAACGTCCACCAAACAGTCTGAAATACCCATTACAACCACCTATTTTACATTGCTGCTGTGAAATACAGCATAAGTGTATTTTTTCGACAAAAAAGTGGAAATCCTAATCCACAAAGCATTTTGAAATACACCGCCTAAATACCGATTTCACATTAGAGCTGAGAAATAGTGCATTATTCTTTTTTTGAGTGAAAAAAGCAAAAATTTTGGAGGAAAAAACGTATTTCTTGTCCACAAAACAGTTCTGCATACACCGTCCAACGACATATTTTAGATTTCTGCATGGAAATAGTGCTTCTTTGTTTCTTATAGAAAAAAAACTTTATTCAAGGTCCACCAAACAGTCTGAAATACCCATTCAACCACCAATTTTACATTGCTACTGTGAAATACAGCAAAAGGGTCCATTAACACATCCGCAATTCTGTTCTGCAATTTGCGGAACGGAATTACGGACCCATTAATTTCAATTGGGACAGACGATGTCCCGGCCAGGTCCGTAATTGCGGATCCGCACTTCCGGGTCCGCAATCACGTTCCCGAAAAAAATAGAACATGTCCTATTCTTGTCCGCAATTGCGGACAAGAAAAGGCATTTGCTATATAGTGCCGGCGATGTGCGGTACGCAAATTGCGGAACGCACATCGCTGATGTCCGTGTTTTGCGGATCCGCAAAACACACGGACGTGTAAATGGACCCTAAGTGTATGTTTTTTGACAAAAAAGTGGTAATCCTGATCCACAGAGCATCTTGAAATACACCGCTTAAATACCAATTTCACATTACAGCTGAGAAATAGTGCATTATTCTTTTTTGTGCAAAATAAACACTATTCTTGCTCCACAAAGCAGTTGTACATACACGGTATAAATATCTAATTTAAATTTACAGCAGTAAAAAAATGCATTTTGAGGTTTTATTGAAAAAAGCTGTGTTTTAGGCCGAAAAAACAGTTGTGCATCCGTCATTTAAATAATTATTTCCAATATATAGCAGTTCAATACTGCATTTGTGAATTTTGGTGACCAAATCCGTGCTCTGGCTCCCCAAATCTGGTGTCCATAGATAGTATAAATATCTACTTTTAATGTACAGCAGTTAAAAACTGAATTCAGGGGTTTTATTGAAAAAAGCCGTGTTTTAGGCCGAAAAAACTGTTGTGCATCCGTCGTTTAAATAATTATTTCCAATTTATAGCAGTCAAATACTACATTTGTGAATTTTGGTGACCAAATCCATGTTCTGGGTCCCCAAATCTGGTGTCCATACATAGTATAAATATCTACTTTTAATGTACAGCAGTTAAAAACGGTATTTTGGGGATTTATTGAAAAAAGCTGTGTTTTAGGCCGAAAAAACTGTTGTCCATCCGTCTTTTAAATAATTATTTCCAATTTATAGCAGTTCAATACTGCATTTGTGAATTTTGGTGACCAAATCTGTGTTCTGGGTCCCCAAATCTGGTGTCCATACATAGTATAAATATCAACTTTTAATGTACAGCAGTTGAAAACTGCATTTTGGGGTTTTATTGAAAAAAGCCGTGTTTTAGGCCGTCGTTTAAATAAGTATTTTCAATTTACAGCAGTGAAATACAAATTTTCTGTATTTTATTACAAAAATACTTGTTCTTGTTCCACAAATCACTTGTGCATGCAGCGTACCCAAAAAAAATTTACTTTTCCTCATAGAAATTGAGAATCAGTGTATTTTGGGCACAAAAAACATTATTCTGGGTCCACAAAGCATTTTTATGACACGGCACTGCCTTAGCAAACGTAATTGTCGACTAGTAGCAGGTAAATTGACACCGGAGAGAGACCAATCTTTCAGCTTGATGGGTGAACGCAAATAATGAGGAGAACATCAAATAAGGGACGTGGGCATGGTCGTGGTGGTGTTGGTGGAGCTCATGTTGCTGGGAGAGGACGTGGCTGTTCAGCGCCAACTACCGCTCCAAGTCAAACACCTTCCTCTGGTGCAAGTAGGCAACAGAATCTGCAGCGTTATTTGATAGGCCCAAATGCTGCTCTACGAATGGTGAAGCCAAATCATGTACAGGCGATAGTAGATTGGGTGGCTGACAGTGCCTCCAGTTCCTTCACAGTATCTAACATACAGTCCTCTGAAGAAAGCTCAGAGTTGGCACCTACAGCCCATGCCCATCAGTCTTCCACCTCACCCCCTTAACACTGAACCATTAAAAGCACAACACCATAAAGTACAAATAATATAACTTAGCCCCAGGACAAAAAGTCCTCTAAGACGCCATCCCCGTAAGAGGCCAGTTTGGACGAAACGGTGTTGGGAGGAGGCGACCGCAGGATCGACACATTTGTGGAGGGTATACTTTATTATTTTGCACCACTCCTTAGCTTTTGTTCTGCCGTCTTAGAGGACTTTTTGTCCTGGGGCTAGTACTGTTAACTATAGCTGTGGAGTGCTGTTTACATGTTACTATGCACTTTTTGTGTGTACCCTTCATGTGCTGACCCTGCGGCCCCCTCTTATTTTCTTCTTTACTTATGTTTCATTGGTGCTACTGATAGTTTTATGGTATATTTATTTTTTTATTTTTGTCTATTTATATATTAAATAAAGTTGTATTCTTTGCACTTTATGGTGTTGTGCTTTCAATGGTTCGGTGTTGTTCAGAAGTAATGTATAGCCAACCCCTTGATAAAAATGGATACCTGTTGCTAATTGGTGTGTAGCACCTCACCCCCTTGCAAATCAGCCAAGCAGTCAGAGCCCCAAATCATGCAGGAAAGTCTCATGCTTTTTGATGACTCTGTTGGCAGTCGTTCCCCGGCCCATACACCTAGCCCTGCCCCAGAAGAGGAAGACCTTGAATGCACTGATGCTCAACCACTTTTGTTGCAGGATGAGGACATGGGAATACTGCCACAAAACGTCTCTGATGATGATGACGAAACACAGGTGCCAACTGCTGTGGCTTTCTGCAACGTGACGAGGAGGGCAGGGGTCATGAATGGGTGGAAGATGATGTGGAGGATGATGAAGTCCTAGACCCAGTTCTTCACACAATGTCCTGACGACAAAAGCCTGAAGCGAGGCATAAACGTCCTTAACCTGAGCACAAACTGCATGACCAGGCATCTACATGCAAAGCATGAACTGCAGTGGAGTAAACACCTTAAAAACAAGAAACTCTCTCATGCTCCTCCTGCTCCCTCTTCCACTGCTGGCTCGGCCTCTCCCTCCACTTCTGGCGTCACCATGGCACCTGGCGACCAGCAAACAGAGGATGTTTCACCAACACCACCACATACGACACCATCACCAAGCATCTCCACCATGTCACACGGCAGCATTCAGTTGTCCATCTCCCAAACATTGGAGAAAAGGAGGAAATACCCACCTACCCACCCTCGAGCCCTGGCCCTCAAAGCCAGCATTTCAAAATTACTGGCCTTTGAAATGCTGTCATTCCGTCTGGTGGAGACGGACTGTTTCAAAAAGCTGATGGCGGTGGCTGTCCCCCAGTAGGTTGGTACCAGCCGCCACTATTTTTACAGGCGAGCCGTCCCTTCCTGCACAACCAAGTGGAGGATAAAATCAAGTGTGCGCTGCGCAACGCCATCTGTGGCAAGGTCCACATAACCACAGATACATGGACCAGTAAGCACGGCCAGGGTTGCTATAGCTCCCTAACTGTACACTGGGTAAACATAGTGGCAGCTGGGCCCGAGGCAGATAGCAGTTTGGCGCATGTCCTTCCACCACCAAGGATCGCAGGGCATTATTCGTTGTCTCCTGTTGCTTCCTCCTCCTACTCTGCATCATCCTCCTCCTCCTACTACTCCTCTTCTACCTCCCCCACATCCAGTCATCGAAAGAACCTCACCCCCTTCTTCAGCACAGCTAGGGGTAAACGTCAGCAGGCGATTTTAAAACTCATGTGTTTGGGTGACAAACCCCAGACCACACAGGAGCTTTGGAGGGCCATAGAACAGCAGACTGATGAGTGGTTGCTGCCGGTGAGCCTCAAGCCCGGCATGGTGGTGTGCGATAACGGGAAAAATCTCGTTGCAGCTCTGGGACTAGCCGGTTTGACGCACATCCCTTGCCTGGCGCATGTGCTGAATCTGGTGGTGCAGACGTTTCTTAAAAACTACCCAGACATGTCAGAGCTGCTGCTGAAAGTGCGGTTCGTATGTGCGCGCTTTCGACGTTCTCACCCTGCTGCTGCTCGCCTGTCTGCGCTGCAGCGTAACTTTGGCTTTTCTGCTCACCACCTAATATGCGACATGCCCACCAGGTGGAACTCCACCTTACATATGCTGGAGAGACTGTGCGAGCAGCAGCAGCAGATAGTGGAGTTTCAGATGCAGTGTACACGGGTCAGTCACTCTGCGCATCAGCACCACTTCACCACCAGTGACTGGATCTGCATGCGAGACCTATGTACCTTGTTGCGGTCTTTGGAGTACTCAACCAACATGGCCAGTGCTGATGACGCCATTGTTAGCATTACAATACCCCTTTTATGTCTCCTTGAAAAAAATATCACGGCGATGATGGAAGAGGATGCGGCACAGGAGGAGGAGGAAGAGGGGGCATTTCACAGATTTTCAGGCAGGTCATACAGAAGTAGCTAAGAGGGTGGGTTCCTGCACCAGCAGAGGCCAGGTACACTTGTGGACAGCCAGGGCACACTTCAGGAGGACGAGGAGGAGGAGGAGGAACCGGTTTCACTGCAGGGTGGCACCCTACGCAGCTCAGGCCCTCACAGGAGCGTGGCTGGGGGGATACGGAGGACACAGACGATACACCACCTACAGAGGACAGCTTATCGTTACCTCTGGGCTGCCTGGCACACATGAGCGACTACATGCTGCAGTGCCTGCGCAACGACAGCAGAGTTGCCCACATTTTAACTTGTGCTGACTACTGGGTTCCCACCCTGCTGGATCCCTGGTACAAGGACAACGTGCCCACCTTAATTCCCGCACTGGAGCGTGATAGGAAGATGTGCAGCTACAAGCGCAAGCTGGTAGACGTGCTCCTGAGGGCATTCCCAACTGACACGGGGGGACAAGTGGAAGCACAAGGCGAAGGCAGAGGCGGAGGAAGAGAAGGAAGAGGTCGCCAACGCAGCTGTGTCACGGCCAGCTCCTCTGAAGGCAGGGTTAGTATGGCCGAGATGTGAAAAAGTTTTGTGACCGCGCCTCAGCTAATTGCACCACCAGCTGATAGGGAACGTGTTAGCAGGAGGCAGCATTTCAACAACATGGTAGAACAGTACGTGTGCACACGCCTCCACGTACTGACTGATGGTTCTGCCCCATTCAACTTCTGGGTCTCCAAATTGTCCACATGGCCAGAGCTTGCTCTTTATGCCTTGGAGGTGCTGGCTTGCCCTGCGGCCAGTGTATTGTCTGAACGCGTTTTTAACACGGCAGGGGGCGTCATTGCAGACAAACGCAGCCCACTGTTCACAGCCAACGTGTACAAGCTCACGTTCATTAAAATAAACCAGGCATGGATCCCACAGGACTTGTCAGTACCTTGTGCAGAATAGACATTTATAACTGCCTCGCCCTCAACCACACATTATTGTACTCCAGGGCACTTCTTTATTGAATCCTCTTTTTTTAATTGTACCACTATTTGGGGGGCAACCCCAAGTTGAATGAACCTCTCCTCTGTCTGGGTGCCGGGGGCCTAAAATTCTGTTAATCGCCTGCTGCTTTGGCGGGTGACATCAAGCCTGATTTTCTGCTATGGGACCTCTCTTGTCTGTCTGGCTACTGGGACCTAAATAACTGAAAGTGGCCTTTTCCATTGCTGGGTGACATGAAACCTGATTTTCTGCTATGGGACCTCTCTCCTCTTTCTGGGTGCCAGGGGCCTAAATTTCAGATAATCACCTGTTACTTTGGTGGGTGACATCATCCTCTTTATACTGTCAAATGACCTCTACATTGTCTGGTTGTCAGGGGCCTATATTTTGTTTCATCGCCTGCTGTATTGGTAGGAGACATTAAACTCTTTTTACTGTCAAATGAGCTCTACATTGTCTAGTTTTCAGGGGCCTATATTTCGTTTAATCGCTTGCTGCATTGGTGGGAGACATTAAACTCTTTTTACTGTCAAATGACCACCCCATTGTCTGGTTGTCTGGGGCCTATATTTCATTTAATTGCTTGCTGCATTGGTGGGAGACATTAAACTCTTTATACTGTCAAATGACCTCTACATTGTCTGGTTGTCAGGGGTCTATATTTCGTTTAATCGCTTGCTGATTTCGTGGGAGACATTAAACTCTTTTTACTGTTAAATGACCGCCCCATTGTCTGGTTGTCAGGGGCCTATATTTTGTTTAATCGCTTGCTGTATTGGTGGGAGACAAATGACCTCTACATTGTCTGGTTGTCAGGGGCATATATTTAGTTTAATCGCTTGCTGCATTGGTGGGAGACATTAAACTCTTTTTAATGTTAAATGACCTCCCCATTGTATGGTTGTCAGGGTCTATATTTTGTTTCATCGCCTGCTGTATTTGTGAGAGACACTAACCTCTTTTTACTGTCAAATGACCGCCCCATTGTCTGTTTGTCAGGGGCCTATATTTCGTTGAATCGCTTACTGCATTGGTGGGAGACATTAAAGTCTTTATACTGTCAAATGACCTCCCCATTGTCTGGTTGTCAGGGGCCTATATTTCGTTTAAACGCTTGCTGCATTTGTGGGAGACATTAAACTCTTTTTACTGTCAAATGACCTCCCCATTGTCTGGTTGTCAGGGTTCTATATTTTGTTTCATCGCCTGCTGTATTGGTGGGAGACATTAACCTCTTTTTACTTTCAAATGACCTCTCCTCTGTCTGGGTGTCAGGGGCCTACATAAATTAGAATTTCCTGTTCCATTGCAGGTTGACCTGAGGTCTGTGTTGCTGTTACCGGACCGCTCTCCTCTTTGCGGGTGCAATGGTCCTGATTTAGTGAATGAGGCCTGTGGCACTACTGAGTGAAATCAATACTGTTTTGGCATGATTGTAACTCTCCTCTTTGTGGGTGCCATGGGTCTGAATCTGTGAATGAGGCTTGTGGCATTGCTGGGTGAAATCAATTCTGTCTTGGCATGATTTTAGCTCTCCTCTTTATGGGTCCCGTGGGCCTGAATGTTTGAATGAGGCCTGTGGCCCTGCAGACATGATTCCTTCTTGGCTGTGATGACAACTTCAACTCCCATGTATGGTTGCCATAGGCCAGAGTCTGTGAGTGAGGCCTGTGACACTGCTGGCAGATATGAGTCCTTCTTGGCTGTGATGTGAACTTCAACTCCCATGTATGGTTTCCATGGCCGGAGTCTGTGAATGAGGCCTGTGGCACTGCAGGCAGACATGAATCCATTTTGGCTGTGATGAGAACTTCCACTCCCATAGCATTCCCACCTGACGCCACCGCAACCTCCTATTCCACCTCCTCCTCCAAGTTGCCAATTTATATTGGTAAATTTTTATTTATTTTATTTTATTTTAAGTCATTTTCCTATCCACATTTGTTTGCAGGGGATTGACCTACATTTTTATGCCTTTTGCAGCCCTCTAGCCCTTTCCAGGGCTATTTTACAGCCATTTTAGTACCCAAAAGATCAGGTCTCCATTGACTTCAATGGGGTTCGGGTTTGGGGTCAAGTTCGGATCCCGAACATTTTGATGAAGTTTGGCCAAACTTCTCGAACCTGAACATCCAGGTGTCCGCTCAACTCTAGTGGCCTGCACAATGATGCGCAAATCTATATATGTGACCTTCCTGTCATTCTGATGCACAGTAACCGTTTTTCTACCAGGAAGGACTAGCTATGCATGCTGCCGCAATGCACAGTAATATACACAGAGATACATTCTCCTCAGTTTAACTGCAGGCTGGGGTAGACTTGATTTAACGTTCTTTGTGTCAAATTAATTCATGACAAAGCGAATTTCTTGGAGAAATTCATCTAAGCAACCAAATTCAATTTTGAAAAACTTTGCTCATCTCTAGCCATGGCCACAGAGACTAAGGACACCTTCTGCTCTTCAATCTTCACAGAGATATAAAATTGCTGCACGGGTGCCCAGAGTAATCTTCTGCAAGTGACAGCTGATGAAAAGGCAGAAGTCAAAAGCCAGATACTAAGTAAATAGCATCAAAATCTTATCTCACAGTCATTCTTGGCATTGGTCATTAGGCAGCTCATACATATCAAAACATAGGCTTAACTTACTTGTGATGGAGAAGTGGATATTATTCTTAATCAGCTAAGATGGCCCCATATCCTCCAGCTCTCAGACAACGCCTTATTCACTCAAGTTGGGACTAAAAGCACAAAGGCTTCACCTTATCCAAAGGGACCCTCCTCTCTGATGTGTCCCATATGATGTATACTGTACTGCTGCTAATGTGAAGCCATTACAAGATGGTGCTTGCACCAAGATGTTTACATAGTTTGCATACCAAAGTTAGCAAAACAATGCACAATGTGCAGATGCCAAGTATTATATTTTTTCTTATTTTTGTATTCTAGCCAATGAAACAATGCCATGAGCCTCAGGGGGGATGCCCCCTCTGATGTACTTATATACTGCTTGATTTCCTGTAATAAAATGAGAACTGCTTTAACCCTTGCCTGGTGTCAGTGTGGGTTCTTCCATGCATGTAAAATCCTAGGATCAAAACTAATTTGGAGCAGTAGAGCAAACGTAATTAGCCCTGATAAGGGCATCTTTAACACTTGCAAACATGTATTAGATGATTGTAGTAGAGTAAATAAAATGAAATAAAAATGATGCAGTATAGTTATTTTACCACTCAGAATTTGAAGTTCAATATATTCTATATTAACTTTTCTTCTAGTGTAAATGTATCTTCCGAAGAAAAGGGAGAAATATTTTATGCCAGTACACAGCATATTTTAGCCCTAAGCACTACTACACATTTCACCATCCTTTAAATGGAGTGAGCACAGTTAATGATACACAACAAAACACATTGCACTTAAATGTTCCGGTCACACAAAGAAGTATGGCTTGTAACATGCAGACGATGCACTACATGCTTTTAAGTTCCATCTTTTATCATATCAGCAGAAGGTTCAGCCATTTTTACAATAGGAAAAAAAAATTGGTGTCTGGCTTTTGTACATTACAGTCTTCATTAATTAGCCACAGGCAATTCATGTCATATAGCACTTGTATTTCATACTCTTTTTACACAATATTACCAGTGGGTAAAAGAAATTGAAAATATTGAAAAAAGCTGTCTGTCAACATAATCTACAGACAACCTAGTAATAGTAAAGTGGCTGCTTTATGGTTCTCACTCTCAAAGCATTGAAAGTCTGTACTCCAACTTGTGATCTAGATCTAGTGTCCTCCCACTTCAATCTCCAAGACTGTTCATTTCTAGTATTATGCACCAATCAAATCTCTAGTCTCTATGGAGTCATCATGCATATGGCCATAATAAGACTCTGTACAAGATTAAAGTTTTGTGGCACCCATAAAGTCTGTAGGGCCTAACTGTAGCACACAGTGCTATATAGAGGCACATGGCTCTGTAATAAAAAGCAATGAGGACTCTGTGTGGTGTTACACAGAGGTACACTCAGCTGTCATTTTCATGATGCCTAACAGTGGTGTACCTTCAATGGCGAAAGACCATGCGACTACTACTACATGAAAGCACTGCATGGCATGGAGCTGCCAATAGAGGGAGCTCAGTGCAGAGAGATTAATACAGTAACTGTATGAATTCCTTTGCACTGAGCTCCCCTTAGTGGTGGCTGCAGACAGCCCATTTTGTAATATATTATCTTACGGGAATCAGTGATTTAGAATTGTATCAATGTAGTTATCTGGTGAAGATATGCTGTTCAAGATGAGCGACCTATTTTTGAAACACCTAACATAGTACATAACATAGTACATAAGGCCGAAAAGAGACATCTGTCCATCCAGTTCGGCCTGTCATCCTGCTAGCTGATCCCGGGGAAGGCAACAAAAAAAACCTGTGAGGTAGAAGCCAATTTTCCCCACTTAAGGGGAGTAAAAAATTCCTTCCCGACTCCATTCAGGCAATCAGAAGTACTCCCTGGATCAACGACCCATCTCTAGTAGCTATAACCTGTAATATTATTACACTCCAGAAATACATCCAGGCCCCTCTTGAATTCCTTTATTGTACTCACCATCACCACCTCCTCAGGCACAGAGTTCCATAGTCGCACTGCTCTTACTGTAAAGAATCCTCTTCTATGGTTGTTTTCAAACCTTCTTTCCTCCAGACGCAGAGGATGTCCCCTCATCACAGTGACAGTCCTGGGGATAAATAGATGATGGGAGAGATCTCTGTACTGACCCCTGATATACAGGGTGGGCCATTTATATGGATACACCTTAATAAAATGGGAATGGTTGGTGATATTAACTTCCTGTTTGTGGCACATTAGTATATGTGAGGGGAGAAACTTTTCAAGATGGGTGGTGAGCATGGCGGCCATTTTGAAGTTGGCCATTTTCACAAGAAAAACAATGGTGTGCTTGGTTTTACTGTAACTTTTTTCTTTCATTAGTTATTTACAAGTTTCTCTTTCTTTACAGCCATTGACATGTGGCTGAGGTTAACACATGAGGAGCGGATAGAAATTTTATTGATGTCTGGTGAACGCAGTAACCGGGTCATTGCAGCAGATTTTAATGCAAGACACCCTACGAGACCACCCATCTCCCATGCAACTGGTTCATCTCCCATGAAACTGGTTCAGTGTTGGATTTGCCAAAATGTGGACACATAAAATCTGTCACTAATGAAGAAACATCATCGGCTGTCCTATCTTCATTCAGCAAGAGCCCACAGCGTAGCACTCGCCGCATGTCACTGGAGAGTGGCATTAGTCGAACATCCCTTCGGCGGATATTAGCTACTCACAAATGGCACCCTTACAAACTCCAGCTACTGCCCCAGATCGGTGCACTGAATTTGCAGAATGGACAAAACAAAAATTGGAACAGGACCCTCAGTTTACGCAGAAGATTTTGTTCAGTGATGAGGCAAACTTTTATGTGAATGGTGAAGTTAACAAACAAAACCACCGCTATTGGTCTGACACTAACCCACATTGGATAGATCCCTCCAAGACTGTTGGAACAAAAAAATTGATGGTATGCTGTGGTATATGGGGTACAAAGATAGTTGGGCCATTCTTCATCAATGGAAACCTCAAGGCCACTGGATATGCGAAATTGCTACATGATGATGTGTTTCCTCTTTATGCACTGAAGCTGGCATGTTCCCTGAGTTTTTCCAGCAAGATGGTGCACCACCACATTATGGGTGTCAGGTTCGAGCATTCCTAGATGAACAGTTTCCTGGAAAGTGGATTGGTCTTTGTGGGCCAATTGAATGGCCCCCACGGTCTTCCGATCTTACCCCCTTAGACGTTTATCTTTGGGGTCATCTGAAGGCAATTGTCTATGCTGTGAAGATACGAGATGTGCAGCACCTGAAACTATGGATACTGGAAGCCTGTGCTAGCATTTCTCCTGCGGTGTTGCTATCAGTGTGTGAAGAGTGGGAGAAGAGGGTTGCATTGACAATCCAACACAATGGGCAGCACATTGAACACATTTTATATGTGGTCAGAAATTTGTAAATAACTCATGAAAGAATAAAGTTACGTTAAAACCAACGTTTTACACACCATTGTTTTTCTTGTGAAATTCCCAATAAGTTTGATGTGTCACATGACCCTCTTCCTATTGAAAAAACAAAAGTTGGATTCAAAATGGCTGACTTTAAAATGGCCACCATGGTCACCACCCATCTTGAAAAGTTTCCCCCCTCACATATACTAATGTGCCACAAACAGGAAGTTAATATCACCAACCATTCCCATTTTAATAAGGTGTATCCATATAAATGGCCCACCCTGTGTTTATACATAGTTATTAGATCTCCCCTCAGTCGTCTTTTTTCTAACGCAAATAACCCTAATTTTGATAACCTTTCAGGGTACTGTAGTTGCCCCATTCCAGTTATTACTTTAGTTGCCCTTCTCTGAACCCTCTCCAGCTCTGCTATGTCCGACTTGTTCACAGGAGCCAAGAACTGTACACAGTTCTCCATGTGTGGTCTGACTAGCGATTTGTAAAGTGGTAGGACTATGTTCTCATCATGGGTGTCTATGCCCCTTTTGATGCAACCCATTATCTTATTGGCCTTGGCGGCAGCTGCCTGACACTGGTTTTTGCAGCTTAGTTTGCGGTTTATTAAAATTCCCAGATCCTTTTCCATGTCACTGTTACCGAGTGTTTTACCATTTAGTATGTATGGGTGACTTGCATTATTCCTTCCCATGTGCATAACTTTACATTTGTCAGTGTTAAACCTCATCTGCCACTTATCTGCCCAAGCCTCCAATCTATTCAGATCCCTCGGTAGCAGTATATTGTCCTCATCAGTGTTAATTACTTTACACAGTTTAGTGTCATCTGCAAAAATTGATATTTTACTATGCAAGCCTTCTACAAGATCATTAATAAATATATTGAAAAGAATAGGGCCCAATACTGACCCCTGAGGTACCCCACTAGTAACAGTGACCCAATCTGAGTATCTACCGTTAATAACCACCCTCTGTTTTCTGTCACTCAGCCAGTTACTTACCCACTTACAGACATTTTCTCCCAGTCCGAGCATCCTCATTTTATATACTAACCTTTTATGTGGTACAGTGTCAAATGCTTTGGAGAAGTCCAGAAATACGACATCCATTGATTTGCCTGTTTTTCTTTTTCTGACCTAAAAGTTGTATAAAGTTTTTGAGACCCCGCGCAGCTTCCTTTGATTGCAATTTTTTTAATTAAAATTTCTTCTGTTAATAAAAAAAATTATAAATGCATCAGAAATCTGGGGTGTCACAATTTGCGTTTTGCCTTGCCAGTGTACCTAAAAGGCACTATTTAAATTGCATCATGAAAGCTCACTCCTTTTATATTACTCAACCATTTCTAAAAATCATATTTTGAATTACGGTATATTCCATGATTTACAAACCTATTTCTATTGCATCAATACAGCAAATTCCTTACTCTTTTGCAGTCACTTTTCCCCCCTCTGTTCCATATTGCATTTTATATCAGAGTGTGCAGAGATCACAGCTGTGTGACTGGATCATGCAGCATTATTCACAATCTGTTGGTATTTACATGTGGCTAAAGGCACAGCCCTCTACAGCAGTGCACAGGGATCATAGTGGCGCCTTTACACGAAGCCATACAGCTAGGGTTGGCAACTGATTATTTCTTTTGTGGAACAACTTATCAACTAATATTTTTTTAGAACAAAGGGGAAATCCATAATAAATTATTATTAAAGATCATACCTGATGTATGCGCAAGGGCCAGAATCCTGATATGAACACATTAGCAGCATGCACTGAGAAATGTAAAATGATGATAATAATCTTAATAACCTGTAAAAGCTCCTCCGTCCTCTAAGATAATAGTGGATACATCCATTTTTTACAAGGACATTAGAAAAAAAGATCCATTGGTTGGCACCCCCGTGTATAGCCGCCATGCACTGCTTTACAGGCACTGTTGACCTCAGAGTGTATGGAAAGTGTCCTCATCTTGAGGTTTATACAGGCCCCTTAAATTCAGTGAGGCAGTTAAAGCACTGGATAGTAGTTTTTTGCAGCTAAGGGGGAAATTTAATAATGTTTTATGTCAGAAAGTTGGCATTACAAAGTTGCAAATTATGGCGCACTCCATACGTCCCCCATAAGAGTGCCAGAGATGCACGTAATACATTAGGATGCTTCTCTTTAAATTAGGCATATTTCTCACTCCAGTGCACAGGGGATCAAGTGTGGGAACACGAGTCTTGGTAACTCTCTCCCATAATCTTCAAATTGTAAATTAATGAATTAATACATCTACTCACAGACATGAGATTCAATGAGACTATAGCTGCAGACACTCTTGTTTCTCTGTATTTTTCACAAACGTATTAACATGTTCCCGATTTCTTGTTCAGCAATGATCTCCATACTGTAAAATGTTACTGCAGGGCATGCTGTATATGATTATTTTAATGTGCAATCTCTGTTGAATGGCATCATAAAATATGTAAATGTAATTTACCTTCAGGATTTTCATACAACTGAATGAATGTACATTTTTATGAATATTTCAATGGTTCTTTACATTTAATATTTATTAACACTTATCACTATTTCATTTTTTTGCAATACCCATGCCATGATACAGCTAAATGCTGACCATTCATTCAATCCAAGGCCCAGTAGCTCAATGGATAGCATTACTTTGCAATCATAGAAACGAATCTTTATTTATGACACTAATGGCTCTTACACTCAGCCTTAAAGAGGTCTTTCGGAACTTAGATATTGATGACCTGTTCTCAAGATTGGTCATCAATTTCAGACTGGTGAGGGTCCAACACCCCCACTGATCAGCTTTTCCTGCAGCCACCAGAAATAGAAACTATAAATAGGATTAAAGGCTATGCAATTAACTTGAATGGGAGTTGAGCTGCAGTTCCCTGGCCAGCTTGTATACAGTAGATAGAGCCTTCTTCCGTATAGTTTACAGAACCATCAGCTGCCTAAAACAGTTGATCAGTGGAGGTGCCGAGTGTCAGAACCCTGCCAGTCTGAAATTAATTACCTATCCTAAGATAGTTATAGATGACCTAAGTCCAAGAAAACAGGGGGAGGGCTGTTTAAGCCTTCATATCTTGATCTCTGTAAAGGAGAGAGATATGGACCTGATCTTGTTTGAAAACTGGCAATCTAATGTTTAAAACAACATTTGAATCACCAGCTTTATCTCATCTACATAGGAAGATATACCTTTTAGAAGTCAGGTCGGGAGTGACAGTAGCTCCAATGTAGAGAAGCTAATGTCAGCTTTCAAATGAGATCAGGACCATATATCTATTGTCTACAGATATACAGTAGAAATGTTTTGCCCAGCCCTGTATATGGATATATGAATAAAGCAGCCCTCTTTTAACAGCGGTGGGTATGGACACACTGTACCAACTAATTGGTTTGGCTTTGGTCTAGTTCTAAGGACATTCTCCTGGCAGTCCCCTGGTTTTCAACCTTTAAACCCTATGCAAGGATCTGGTCTTTGCTGCAGGGGTGCCACCAGGCCATTGCGTCTTGAGATGGTCCCGATATAGTTGTCAGCTGATTCACGGGGGGGGGGGTGTCAGAGTCAACAACGAGTGAGGCAATATTTGTGGTCAAGTGACAGGCCAAAATCAGGGCAGGCAGCATACAAACGAATCCCAGAAAAACAAGTCAGAGGTCAGGACAGGTGGCAATAGAGCAGTACTGGAAACAAGTCGGTTGTCAGGCTGGAGTTCGGTACATTGGTAGTCAGACAGAGTATCACACGTTCACTAGTAACTAGAGTCTAGGAACCTAATCTCAGGCACTCTCCCCCTAGGAAAAGTTCCTTGAATACCCTGGGCAGGCTAATCATAAGGGAGTTATCCTGACAGTCCCCTGGTTTTCACCATTTAACCCCTGTACAAAGATCTGGACTTTACTGCAGGGGATACACAAGGATGCTACAGAGTAGTCTCTGTTTGATTGACAGCTGACTCATGGGGGTCAGAGACTCCGGTGCAGAGCAATAAGGACTGAGGTTCAATCGTAATCAGGGACAAGCTGAGGTTGGGGCTGGTGGAATACGTGCTATATGGTAAACGCTCAGAGGTCATGGCAGGCAGAAAAGGGTCAATATGGAGGTCAGGCATTGGAGGGTCAGAATTCAGTAAAGAGCTTGGGTAACTACCAAGCTAGACAACCTAGACAAGCTAGACAACAGCCATTTGGCTGGTGCGAATTAGAGTGCGCACACTGGCCTTTTAAGAGCCAAGGGAAGCATGTGCCCTACAGGCAAAGAGGAGAGGCCTAGTTAGCAAAGCTGCGGCCTGTAGGGAAGGATGGGCAGACAGCTCTAGCAGCCAGGCCCTCCGCTAGGAAGCAGAGGAAGGCAGGTGTATCTGGGCCGCTAGAGCAGGAGAGTAGAGGTGAGTGGAGCAGCACTCATGTGCACTTGGAAGAATGGGATGGCAGTGGGCATGGGCCGCCCCTATAAGAGGCATCAGCCAGAAGTGTGTGAAAATCCTTACAAATCCATGTCTGATATAATGTTTTCCAAACTTACAGTTATTTAGGACAATTTTGTCTGTATCAGCATGATGCTACCTACTGTACTGAATACCCTCTCTGACAGTACACTGGAGATTGGACAAGACAGTACACCAGTGGCAAACTGGACCAGTTCCAGACACTTGTGTAGTTGGCTGTCCCAGAAGTCCATGGGGTCATGGATCACGGTATTTGCCAGAAAAAAGTATGACTGAACTTAATCATTCATGGGGTGCTTATCCCTTTTCTGATGTTTGCGAGGTTAGCCCAAAGTTTGAAAAAACTGTTCCATCATGTTCAGAAAACGATATTACTGCTGGTGGTGCTGTTGCTTCTGCTGCTTGTTGTAGTGGTAGTGCTGGTGAAGCAGTGATGCAGCAGGGAGCAGAGAGAAGTCTCTTGACCAGTCATGAGGTAGTAGACGTCTGCTCTGCAAAAGCTTCAGAAAGGTGGGTGCAGGGTGTATTCTGGTAATATGACAAGTGGGGTTGGCCACTATAAGTATAAAAACGTATGCCCCAGACAATAACTAAAGCCAAGAGGAATTTGTATCATGACAGATATACTGTATATATATCATTTTCTACTGCATTTAGCATAGCATACTCCCATTTATGAGAGGTTGTGTGGGTGGAGCAGCTGCAAAGTGAAAGTAAAAATCCCAGCATGCATCACAGCAAGCATCTTCAGAGGAGTGATCACATGACATCTCTGGCCGACTGTAATACCATAGTAACAACAGTACCTTAGGTGTCACTTCATCAGTGCTTTAGTGTACCTCCCAACTTTAGAATAGAAGGAAGAGGGACACTGTGCCTACTAAGCGCACCGCGGCAGATTTTTTTCAGCACTAGGCTACGCTTCTAACTACGCCCAAAACATAACTATACACCTAATCCCAAATAGTCTCCTAAATTCCCCCACATAGTAAATATTCCCCTTTATGCCACCACACAGTAGTTATGCCAGAATTGTGCCCACTTCACAGATTATGCCCAGATATGTACCCCTCACAGTAGCAATGCCCATATATGTGCCCCTTAACAGTAACAATGCCCAGATATGTGCCCCCTCACAGTAGTTATGCCAGATATGTAACCCCTCACAATAGATATGCACAGATATGTGCCCCCTCACAGTAGCAATGCCCAGATATGTGCCCCCTCACAGTAGTTATGTCAGATATGTGACCCCTCACATTAGATATGCCCAAATATATGCCCCCTCACAGTAGTTATGCACAGATATGTGCCCCCTCACAATAGCGATGCCCAGATTTGTCCCCTCACAGTAATATGCCCAGTTATGCCCCCTTCACAGGCAGTTAAAAAACAACACATACTTACCTGATTCCCCAGCAGCCTGATTGTACATGGAGCTGCAGGCCGGTCCGCCCCCTGCCCAGACCAGCAGTGTGGAGCACAGACCGGGAGAGGAATAATGGAGCAGGGAGCTGATGGACGGTTCTCTACTTCATCATTACAGGCAGCTGTCTCTGCTTCCTATGGAGCAGGACATAGCTCCCTCGTACCAGGACCGCAGGACAGCCACTGAAATTCAGGACTGTCCTGCAGGATAATGGAAGGAGGATTGGCTTTAGGCCTTATCATGCATGCACATGACCATAGCCTGCCTGTGCCTGTATTCTGGCCCGCAAACAGGTGGTCTGAAATATACAGGCACCAGCCGAGTGCGCACCATATCAAGTGAATGGGTCTGAAATCCGAAAGATACGGTGTGGTGCAGAATAGAAGCACAGATTGGAAACCTATGGAAGCTCTATAGAGTGCACCCATGGGTTTTCTGTCCATGCCTCCGCACTGCGAAAAAGTACTGTTGGATGCAGATTTCAGACCCCATTTAAGTGAATGGGTTTGTGTCTTCATTGTGGATTGCAAATGTATATACACACATATATATATATATTGTAACAACACGGGGTCATTTAGCTCTTCCAGATCGCCATCTTAACGCCACTCCACCACTGTAGATTCGGGTGCAAACTGGCCACGACCAGCTTTATTGTCACAACAGCAGTATAAAGAAATCATAAACATAAACCTCAGCCGTCTGGCCACTGACTATATAGTATACACTCCCTCTCTAGCAGGATCCGGGTCTACCACCCAGCTCCCCAAAAACACCACAGTGCTTACCCCCACACAGGGTTAGAGGGTCCTGGCTCCCACAGGCCTTGACACAGCCTGCTCCTTTCCCAGACTGGGAGCCCTGATTGAGGAGCTCAGCCCAGATTTATCCAAGCTCCTCAGCTGGCTGATAATTATCCCCATTACCAGCCAGACTGCTGCAGACAGTGGGAAAAACTATTTTCCCAACCTTTCTTGTTCTCACCCAGCTTTCTCTGGGTGAGATACGCCACTTGAATGGCCTTCCTATGGCCTTCTGGCAGCTCCACTGCCACAATATATACACGTGTGTGTAAATTTATGTATATAAATATGTATGTATATATACATACATGTATGTATATTCATGTATAAATATATATATATAATGTGTACACATACGTAGACATACATATACACTCATATGTACACACACACACACACACACACATACATATAGGCACATACACATATATGCATATATATCATAGTTCCTGGGTATATGTCCTGCTTTCCCTGTTGGTTGCAGAGGGAATGGCCTAACGGGCCCATGGGCGTGCCTTAGCGGTCGGTGGCATGGTAGTAGTGCAGGGGGGGATGGGAATTGACTAAGTAGCTACTGCAGTAGGGACTCTGAAGGTTTTTATTACAGCCAGCTTCTGACCGGAATCAGCTGTTTGTAGAGAGAGAACAAGCAGCCGATTTCTGTCAAAGTTGGAGCAGGAAGCAGGGAGCCCACCTCTGACAGGAGCAGACTGCACATGCGCATGGACGGGCTCACTCTCAAGCTCCTTCATGTCGTGTGCAGCCATGGACGAACTCAGCTGCAAGGTAGAGCAGGACTAAGGGGGCATGGCTTATAATTGAAAGAAAAGCAGGTAGATGTGTATATTAGGATCTTCATTTTTTCCCTGCCTGCCACACAACAGTGGAAAGTATTTTGGAATATGGAAAATGGAATATGGAAAAAATTCTAAAACATCTAGACGCATACTTATCTAATAATCATCCTTTTGCTTGATGTTTACAATTCGTCTGTCAGCTCATAATCAACGGAACATACAGTTTGACATGCTTGCTAGTGTGGACCCATTTGTTCCACTCTCCTCTCCCTCATGATATTTGTTCACGATCAGTGTTGGCACCACCATCATGTGCCAGCCTCTTTCCCTAGCTGTGCCTGTGAAAACTCTCTGTCATCCTCCACCCCTAACTCCTCCACATCCTCCTCAAATTCTAGCTCCTCCTCCTCCACTTCCTCCTGCATTTGCAGTTCCCCAATAGTGACTTGGCAACAAACAAGGTGTGGAAGTTTCTGTTCCACCACCCTGGTTGCATCAGCGTGAGCTTTGCTTTAACAAAAATATCAGGAGAAAGACATCTTTGATGCCGCTGTTGTCCCTACTTACAAACCTGGTTGTCCGTTGAAGGGGCCTAAGTACACACACGCATCCCAGATAAACTGCCACTGCCTGACCTTAGGATATGGGCTCATGCGCACGACCGTTGTTGTTTTGTGGTCCGTTTTTTACTGATCCGTTGTTCCGTATCTGAGTGTTTTTTTTTTTCTGATTTAAGTCCTCTTCCGTTCCATTATTCCACAAAACATATCCGGATGGTTTCCGTATGCGATCTATTTTTGCGGATCGGAAATGGAAACAGTAACTTATTAATCACCAAACACATGAGCAATATGGGCTGGGCATAGCATGTCTACAGTATGGATCCGCAAAATACGGATGAAATACGGATGACATATGGATTTGTTCTGTGTGCATTCCGAAACAAATGCGGATTTGCTGACCCATTGACTTAAATGTGGCCTCGGACTGTGATTTGCGGACATTAAAAGGACATGCACTACTTTATTGTGGAACGGCCATGCGGACATATGGAAACGGAATGAAGGCACTCTGAGTAACTTCCGTATTTTCTATGGCTCCTTTAAAGTGAATGGGTCCACATAGGGGCAGCGCAAAAAACAGAACGGAAGCGGAAAGAAAATATGGTCGTGTGCATAAGCCCAAACACATGCTCCCTGCTGTGGTGGTCTCTGCAAATTGTGTATCGGAACGCGGAGCAGCTTCCGTGTTTTGCGGATCCGCGGTTTGCGGACCGCAAAACACATAGGCCCCTTTCACACGGGCGAGTTTTCCGCGCGGGTGCAATGCGTGATGTGAACGCATTGCACCCGCACTGAATCCGGACCCATTCACTTCTATGGGGCTGTGCACATGACAGTTGATTTTCACGCATCACTTTTGCGATGCGTGAAAATCGCAGCATGCTCTATCTTCTGCATTTTTAACGGAACGCAGGCCCCATAGAAGTGAATGGGGATGCGGGAAAATCGCAGCATGCTCTATCTTCTGCGTTTTTAACGGAACGCAGGCCCCATAGAAATGAATGGGGCTGCGGGAAATGGGGCTTTGCGATGTTCCCGCATGGTTGCTATGCAACCATCGGGATGTGTAACCGGTTCTGTATTATTTCACATTATAACATAGTTATAATGTAAAATAATACCATTGGCCATCTTCCTAATATTTAATCAGGTGCAGAATGGGTTAAAAATAATAAACTAATATTAACTTACCTGTTCCATTTGATCGCGAAGCCTGGCCTCCTCTCCGTTAGCTTGCTAGTAGGAAAAGGACCTGTGATGATGTCACAGCATCACATGGCCCAATCACGTGCTCCATCACTATGGTGATGGAGCATGTGATTGGTCCATGTGACCATGTGACATCATCACAGGTCCTTTTCCCTTTCCACGCAACGCCCGTGTGAAAGGGGCCATACGGTTGTGTGCATGAGGCCTAAAGCGGGACCACCACCCTTTCAACTTATTTTTGGAGTGCTGCCTATTTTTGCTTTTTTGAATATCTATGTCCTATAACCTACGGGTCAGAAGGGATTTCACCCAAACTCTCCTATACTCATAGTTCTGCTGCTATTTTAGATTAGATAGATAGATAGATAGATAGATAGAAGATAGATAGATAGATAGATAGATAGATAGATAGATAGATAGATAGATAGATAGAAGATAGATAGATAGATAGATAGATAGATAGATAGATAGATAGATTTATGAATAGATGGACAGACAGATAGATAGATTGATGGATAAATGTTTATATGGTTGATATCTCTATTGCAGTATCTGACATATCGTCTGTCAAAGGCAATTAAACACGTCTTTTTTTTATTCACGAAGTCAGAATATTCTGAAACAACTGATATATACTAATTGCAATGTAATTTCACATAATTGACAGGATAAATTATACTGTTTCATGGAGTTCTTATTGAACAAAAAATATGCATTGAATAATGAAGTTAGTATTACCTTTACAGCGTGTCATTTAATGTTAATCCTTTTCTTTAAATGATAGATAATTTTTGTAATCAGACCGTGATTAATTACATATCAAGCATGCAAATGTGACATGTTCCCGAAATCAAAGAGGAACCATAAGAAATTGTTCCCAGACCAGCAGAGGCCTACAAATCACAGGTGCAAGTGCATGGAAGATTTATGCCCGCAATATGCATTTTCACTTACACTCCAATATCAGAATTTATTTTCTTTCACGTCATTAATAATATCTCAGGATTATTTACTCATGAATAAAATGCAAGAGTAGAGAAAGGAATGCAATCTTTGCTTGACAAATCATTCTTTTCTATAAATCAAATGATATATAACTCACAAGTGTTCTAGTTCAAAATCCGCAGTGCTAGCAGAGAAAAAAAGTCATAAATTAATTGGGCAAAGAAAATACTATATAGGTATTTACTTATAAAAGTATACTATACTAATATTCTGTTATGCAATAGGAATAATTAATATATACAGAGAAAAAGTTAGACCTAGTTCACACTTTTCCATGAGTGATTGTGAGACAAAATCAGGAGGGGCGCCTCCACAGAGATAATGGAAAGGTTTATACCTCTTTTCTGTTTTGGCTCGCTGTCACTGATAGAAATCACTGGCCAAAAACGTAAGGCCTTATTACACAGGCAGATAGAGAAGACGATTGTCAGGAAGGAAGTGTTCCCTCCCGTCAATCGCCTGCTCGCTAGAGGAGGAGACCGTTGCTATTACATGCATCGATCTCCTTATCAGTATAGGGACGAGCGATTAAATGATCGCTAATGCATCGCTCGTAGTATTCATACAAGTAATAGCGCCTTTAAATGGGTTGTTTCACTTCAGAAAATAGCATTTATCATGTACAGAAAGTTAATACAAGGCACTTACTAATGTATTGTGGTTGTTCATATTATCTCCTTTGCTGGCTTGATTCGTTTTTCCATCACATCATACACTGCTCGTTTCCATTATGACCACCTGCAATCCATCAGCGGTGGCCGTGCTTACACAGTATAGGAAAAAGCACCAGCCTTTGTGCGTTCTCACGGTCCTGGCCACCAGAGAGGCCGGCGCTTCTTCCTATAGTGTGCAAGCATGACCACCACTGATGGCATGCAGGGTGGCCATAACCCCTGGATATGAGCAGTGTATAATGTGATGGAAAAATGAATCCAGCCAGCAAAGGAAGCAATATGGATAATAACAATACATTAGTAAGTGTCTTGTATTAACTTCCTGTACATGATAAATGCCACTTGCTGAAGTTAAACAACTCCTTTAAGGCCCCTTTATATGGGACAACAGGACAGCAGATTGTCAGGAAGGAAGTGCTCCTTCCTGACAATTTGCAGCTCTCACCTCCTCTGATGAGCAATTTGTGGCAGTTACGCAAATTCTATAACATGTCTTAATATTGCCTCCATTGTGGACAAGAATAGCCCTTTCTATTGCTAGGAGGGAAAAAAAGGCAGAATGCATATGCAAGGCATCTGTATTTTGCGGATCCATTGTTTGCAGACCAAGATATAGACACCACCATGTGCATGAAGCCTTAAACTGAAGGGAAACAGAAGAGCTCTTTCTATACTAAAGAAAAGCATTAACCTGGCATATATGTGCCTGACGTAACATGCCATTGATTATGATTAGCCAGATGTAAGCCAAACAAGTGCCCTTTTGACATTGGGGCAGGATACATTTAGATATCTTCCTTCACTACATGAAAAAAAAAGTATAGTGTGCGATATATAGAGTATTTATTTATTTTATGCAGTTATATGGCGCTACTATATTCAGCAGCGCTTTACAGACATTAGCACCAGGCTGTCCACAATGGGGCTCACAATCTAAGGTCCCTATAAGTATTTGAAGTGTGGAAGAAAACCGGAGGAAACCCATGCAAACATGGGGAGAACATATAAACTCCATGCAGATGTGTAGTCATACAGTTGAGGTATACATTCAATTTAATGTCAAATTGTTCTGCCAAACATTAAAAGGGTTGTCCAGGACTAGAAAAAGATGTCTGCTTTCTTCCAAAAACAGCACCATATTTGTTCTTAGTTTGTATATGGTATCAGAGTTCAACCCCACTCACATTAGTAATACCAGGCACAAACCATGGACGGGCATAGAGATGTAACTGGAGTTAAACAGCCAAGATGTTCTAGTCCTGGACAACCCCTTTAAACCAAAGCACAAAATTCACTAAGAATGGCATTTCATACGCCAGTACTATTGAAAAGTCAACCAGAGCAAGATTAACTAAATCTATTAAGAGGCACGTCTCTTAACAAATCTGGCACATTTAATGGCAGTCTAGCCATCACACCATCAGCTACGTGAACTGTAATTTACACTAGGGGGATCAGCTGGGCTGCAGGAGACCACACTACGTCTTGCTAAGGCTACTGTTACATCTGTGGTACTATGATCCGGCCGTCAGTTCCGGAAGAGAATGCTGGGAATCGGCCGGACACAAACCACAGCGTGCAGCAAATTGTGTCCAGCTGATCCTCTGCATTTTTGCCGGAATGCAGCTGGACCTCCACCGGTCGCCATTATACTTATTATGGCCAGCGTTCATTCCAGTTGCATTCAGCAGTACCGTATCTGGAGAATTCCAACAGGCTGTCAAAGTAGACTAAGCCCACTTCTATTTTGTATGCCATAAAACTTTTGTGAAAAAAATGATGAATCCATTCTATTGTGAACGCAGCCTTTCACGAGTTGTTCTCAGTACAAAAGCTATGGGATGACATCATACTGCATAGGAAATTTATACACTATAAATAAAATATGTCTTCATCCAATTAGCGGGATACACTGCCTGTATATACACCACTTATTGCACCACTGTTCTGTTATGTTACAGGAGGATTAACCAGTAGACATGCCCAGGAGCTTTGTTCAACTCTTAGTTACAGCACAATATGATCTTGTCATTCAAGCTTATAGTCAAGAATAAGGTGAAAATAATCAAACTGGTCCCAAAGATTTTCCAGACTGTATAAGTTCTTACACACCGTCCCTTTCAATCATTTTTACACCTCCAAACAGATATATTTTCTGAAATATGCCTGGCACATTGTGAAAATACAACCCAGCACTTAGCGGTCTTCCTGCAACTTTGAATCAAAGCATATATTAAAAACAAAATGCATGCAAATTCATATCTGAGACTTAAAGCGGTAGTTCACCCCAGGAGGCTTTTTGGGCCCCCCCCCCCTTCCCATCATGGATGGCAGTTGGTATCATACTTACCTGATGACTGCCTCTGGGTTCTGGCTCCTTCACTCCCCCGTTACAGCTACAGGTCTTATGTCTCCCCCTGTAAACATATTATTATTGTGCACCATTTCATAAGTTTGGAGCAAGTTTGGATGACATCCATGTGCTGTCCACATTTTTAGGGGATACATATGAAAGGGTTAGTGTGCAATCGGCAAATAATGCAGTCGAATGTGAGCCAAACAATGGTTGTGTGCATGAGGCCTAAAGACAATCTTTTCCTCATGGAAATGCAATCTAATCTATAGGCAACAAGTTGTGGATCAGAAGGAGTTGAGCAGATTGATAATAATTGATAATGTCAGACGGCAAAGTCCAGGTGTTCAGTGCAGCCATTTGAGTCTTCTTGTCACAGAGTTCCTTCAGTTGTTTATATATATATGCATATATATATATATATATATATATATATATATATATATACACAGTGCCTAGCAAAAGTATTCACCCCCTTATTTTAATATTTTGGTGCCCCACAACCTGGAATAACCTGGATTGTTTGAGGATTTGCATAATTTTTGTGGATTGCCACATCTTACCACTGAGATTTTTGCCCATTCCTCCTTGCAAAACTGCTCCAGCTCCTTCAAGTTGGATGGTTTGCGCTTGTGAACAGCAATCTTTAAGTCTGACCACAGATTTTCTATTGGATTGAGATCTGGGCTTGGACTAGGCCATTCTAGCACATTTACATGTTTCCCCTTAAACCACTCAAGTGTTGCTTTAGCAGTGTGTTTGGGGTCATTGTCCTGCTGGAAGGTGAACCTCTCTCCTAGCCTCAAATCACACACAGAGTGGTACAGGTTTTGCTCAAGAATATCCCTGTATTTAGCACCATCCATCTTTCCCTCAACTCTGACCAGTTTCCAAGTCCTGGTTGCTGAAAAACATCCCCACAGCATGATGCTGCCACCACCATGTTTCACTGTGGGGATGGTGTTCTTTGGGTGATGTGATGTGTTGGGTTTGCACCAGACATAGCGTTTTCTTTGATGGCCAAATAGTTAAATTTTAGTTTCATCAGACCAGAGCACCTTCCTCCATACATTGTGGGAGTCTCCCATATGCCTTTTCGCAAACTCACAATGTGCCTTTTTGTTTTTAGCTGAAAGTAATGGCTTTCTTCTGGCCACTGTGCCATAAAGCCCAACTCTATGAAGCGTACAGCTTATTGTTGTCCTACGTACAGATACTCCAGTATCTGCTATAGAAGTCTGCAGCTCGTCCAGGCATACCTTAGGTCTCGGTGCTGCCTCTCAGATTAATGCCCTCCTTGCCCGGTCCATGAGTTTTGGAGGGCAGCCATCTCTTGGCAGGTTTGCTGTTGTGACATGTTCTTTCCATTTGTCAGTATAAACAAAAAAAGGGAGGCACACCAATGGTAACGGAGAGTGAACTCCGTGGTATTAATCAAAAGTAACAAAAAACAGAAAAAAGAAATACAGCAAACATGGGCCGCACATCTAATATAAAAAATAATTTATTAGAAGACCACACTAGACACAACACAAATATTTTAAAATCACTGTATTCAATGAGACGATGCTGTGTGGAATACATGTGAAAGAACAAAAACCGATACAAACGTGTAATTTGATCATCAATCTATAGGACAAAAAGAACAGGGGATGATCCAAAGTATAGAAAACTTGCTAAGTGGGTAAAACTTAACCTTTAATAATTACCATAAAATAAGGTCCTTATGATACACAATAAACACAATACAGTTCAAACTATAGCAGAGGAAAAATCCACACTCTTTTGTGCACGGCGGCACCAAAAATTATGATGACCATAGGTCCTACCGCACAATGTGGTTTCCTTCTGTGGATAAGGAAGCCCCCCTTTTTTTTTTTTTTCATCCAAGGAGGCTTATAAAGGTATCCCAGCTGGTAGGTATAATGGTGAAGCGGGTCTAGGCTAGCTTGCCCTGTATGTCCCTGCCTACACCCTACAATTAATTAAAATGGGGATTGCAGTCAGCACAACCCAATACACAGGTGCATGTTGCTATGGTGAAATACACATACAAACGTAAAAACAAAGGTGCAATGGCACACTGCAGCTAGAGCTCCGTCCTGCCACTATGCTGGATGTTAGAAGAGGCATTAGTTTATATTTTGGCCAAATTATGTAAGCCACCCACCACTTCACAGTTGCCTCTATGAGTGGTCCCTAACATTAATTCTTACCTTTTATGGGCCATATCAGCCACACAAAATCCAGGGAGTGCAGGTGCAGCATGCATGCCAGATACACTCTGCTTGTAACCCCGTCTGGTGCCATACAGCGTTCATCAGATCAAGGGATGCAAATACCAACATGCATGCTGAGCCCACTAGTACTTCTCCTGGAACCAAATGGCTTCTGGTAAGTTCTATAAAGCAGACTCAGTTTTATACTGACTTTAAAACCAGCCTACAGGGCGGATTCACTAGTCAGGTGTGCATGACTGCATGGAGGTCAACACGCCTCCCATATATGCTACAAAGAATTAAAATGATCTGATGAACGCTGTATGGCACCAGACGGGGTTACAAGCAGAGTGTATCTGGCATGCATGCTGCACCTGCACTCCCTGGATTTTGTGTGGCTGATATGGCCCATAAAAGGTAAGAATTAATGTTAGGGACCACTCATAGAGGCAACCGTGAAGTGGTGGGTGGCTTACATAATTTGGCCAAAATATAAACTAATGCCTCATCTAACATCCAGCATAGTGGCAGGACGGAGCTCTAGCTGCAGTGTGCCATTGCACCTTTGTTTTTACGTTTGTATGTGTATTTCGCCATAGCAACGTGCACCTGCGTATTGGGTTGTGCTGACTGCAATCCCCATTTTAATTCTTTGTAGTATATATGGGAGGCGTGTTGACCTCCATGCAGTCATGCACACCTGACTAGTGAATCCGCCCTGTAGGCTGGTTTTAAAGTCAGTATAAAACTGAGTCTGCTTTATAGAACTTACCAGAAGCCATTTGGTTCCAGGAGAAGTACTCGTGGGCTCAGCATGCATGTTGGTATTTGCATCCCTTGATCTGATGAACGCTGTATGGCACTAGACGGGGTTACAAGCAGGTACCTACCCCTGGAATTTGTATGCCCTAATTGGCCCTCTGCTGCCAGGTCCCTACATGCATGTTTCACTTCTGGGAAAAATGGAGCTTGGGGCTGACACTCTGGAACACACAGAACGATGCACAGTGTGTTCCACTTTGCTAATTGTCCAGGTTACAAATAGCAGTACACTGGGGCATGCACAGGGTAAAGGAGGATAACTGATAAGGAACCCCCTACAGCGCATCCGGTTTGATGTGGCCTGCGGCGGTGCCGAATCCCGCCGACATTTGAACTGTAAGCCCCAGAACGAGGCCTGACCAGCGCCCTGTCCATTCGAGGAAGCGCTGCGTCTCAGATCGGCGCATGCGCAGACGCTTCAAACACTTACTGTTTGGCGGAGACGCTGGTCTCACGCTGGCAAGTGAGATGATTTTGCCGCGTGCAGACCAGCTCTTTCGCGCGAGACTTGCCCGCTAAGCAGGTAACCAGGCGACTAGGACGCTTCCCCTGGCTCCTGCCATTTGCACGTCTCCTGATGTGGGGGCGTTCTGCGGACTAAAACTGGCATTTAGTGCAGTAAAGATATTATAAAACTACTAAGACATAGCGGTCCCAAACATATGCCTGATTTAGGTGTGCAGGTATTTCGGAGAGAAGGGTATAACGGATACTTTAATTTAACCCGATTACAGGGACTTTTTTAATTGATGAATCGGCAATCAAATAAAGGGACTATAATTGATTTGCTCGTTTAGTCCCAAAGGTGAGGCTGTTCGTAATAAGAAAATCCAACTAGTCTCCCGTTGCAACAGGAGCCTATCCCAGTCTCCTCCACGTACTGGAGGGACGATTTTCTCAATGCCCAATGCCTTAATGCAATTGACATTGCCTTGGTGACATTCGTGAACATGTCTGGACACAGCCGTGTCCCTCCTGTTCTCAATTTCACCAATGTGCTCTCCCAGTCTCCGCGCAATTCTCTTTTCGTCTTCCCTATATATTCCTTATTGCATACACAAGTGATCTTATATATCACATCCTGGGTTTTGCAATTAATAAACTCCTTTATGGGAAATGTACGCTGTAGGTTTGCGCTGTAGAATGTTTTACCATTTTGCATAATTTTACAAGCAACACAGCTTCCACATTTGAAGCAACCAACAGTCCTACGTTCTAGCCAGGTCCCCCTTTTTTGTGCAGGGGTGAAATGGCTATGTCGCGGGAAAAAGAAAACAAACAGTTCGGGTGGCACTACTGTGCTGTCCAAAATGTTCCTCACAACTGCTCTGAAGGGGTTAAACGTGAACCAGTGTCTTATCAGCTGTGTTGTGGTGCTCAGCTCCAGCGTGCTAGGTACAGACTTGTAAGCATAAATGGGAGAGAAGGAGATGAAGCGGCACTCACCAGCTGTGTAAAAAGCATTCCTTTATTGATTCTTCCAACAGATAGGAGGCAGTGAGGTAGCGGGGGCGGACGCCTTGTCATGCGGCTGGACGGCGGCTATCATATCACACCCTGGGTTTTGCAATTAATAAACTCCTTTATGGGAAATGTACGCTGTAGGTTTGCGCTGTAGAATGTTTTACCATTTTGCATAATTTTACAAGCAACACAGCTTCCACATTTGAAGCAACCAACAGTCCTACGTTCTAGCCAGGTCCCCCTTTTTTGTGCAGGGGTGAAATGGCTATGGACAAGGGTACAGTGTCCATATTAGGACATCGTCAAACATCATCCACAACTCCATCCTTCGTCAGGCAAAACTCCCTCCTTCGTCAGCCCAAACTCCATCAGTCCTCTTCCCTCAGGCAAAACTCCATCCTCTGTCAGCCAAAACTCCTTTCTTCCTCATACAAAACTGCCTCCTCCCTCAGACCTCAGCCAAAACGCCCTCCTCCCTCATCCAAAACTCCATCAGATGTCAGCCAAAACTCCCTCAGACATCAGCCAAAAATTCCGTCAGACCTCAGCCAAAACTGCCTCCTCCCTCAGACAAACCTACCTCATCCAAAACTGCCTCCTCCCTCAGACCTCAGCCAAATCGCCCTCCTCCCTCATCCAAAACTCCCTCAGATGTCAGACAAAACTCCCTTCTCCCTTTAGAAGTCAGTCAAAATTCCCTCCTCCCTAACTCAAAAGTATGTAATACACAACTCTCAGCCTGAAGAAGCTGCTAGCTGCTGGAAAGGCAAAGGACCTGTGATGATGTCATGACCGTGTGATGAGTCATGTGTGTGGGAGGGGTCAGATTTCACAGCGGCTGTGTACATAACTGTAGTCATCAAATAGAGCTGTGTATTAGAGATGTGTGAACTGTGTAATATAGATATGTGTGTATCCTGCATGTAGCAGAGCTGTGTACTGTGTAATAGAGATAGGATACACACATCTCTAATACACAGCTCTATTTGATGACTACAGTTATGTACACAGCCGCTGTGAAATCTGACCCCTCCCACACACATGACTCATCACACGGTCATGACATCATCACAGGTCCTTTGCCTTTCCAGCAGCTAGCAGCTTCTTCAGGCTAAGAGTTGTGTATTACATACTTTTGAGTTAGGGAGGAGGGCGTTTTGGCTGACTTCTGAGGGAGTTTTGGATGAGGGAGGAGGGCGTTTTTGCTAAGGTCTGAGGGAGGAGGCAGTTTTGGATGAGGGAGGTTTGTCTGAGGGAGGAGGCAGTTTTGGATGAGGTCTGAGGGAATTTTTGGCTGATGTCTGAGGGAGTTTTGTCTGAAATCTGATGGAGTTTTGGATGAGGGAGGAGGGCATTTTGGCTGAGGTCTGAGGGAGGAGGCAGTTTTGGATGAGGGAGGAGAGCATTATGGCTGATGTCTGAGGGAGGAGGCAGTTTTGTATGAGGAAGAAATGAGTTTTGGCTGACAGAGGATGGAGTTTTGCCTGAGGGCAGAGGACTGATGGAGTTTGGGCTGACGAAGGATGGTGTTTTGCCTGACGGAGGATAGAGTTGTGGATGATGTCTGACGATGTCCTAATATGGACACCGTACAAGGGAATCCCTTAAGCTGGTGCCCCTCCTGAATGTATTCTGGGGATAATCATGGATAACATCCCTGATATCTGGGTCCATCATGAGCACTGGCCAATGTTTTTTAAGGTTCCCTCTCATGCGATCTGCGGTACCATCATCGTGGAACACGTGTCCAACATATTGCCTGTTAACACCAAATTTCATAGTACAAGCATACATATGCCACCCAGGATAATAAACACATATTCCAAATATAAATATATGCATCAAAGAAATTCACTTGGCATAGTACTTATCTGATCAAGAATACATCAACATGGTGAACAGATGAATACGCCCCACTGTTCTTTCCATTTGGTTATGATAGATTTGATGGTGCTCCTGGGGATCATGAAAGATTTGGATATTTTTTTATAACCTAACCCTGACTTCTACTTCTCAACAATATTGTCCCTTACTTGTTTGGAGAGTTCCTTGGTCTTTATGGCAGTGTTTGGTTAGTGATGCCTCTTGCTTAGGTGTTGCAGCCTTTGGGGCCTTTCAAAAAAGGTGTGTATATGTAATGACAGATCATGTGACACTTAGATTGCACACAGGTGGACATCATTTCACCAATTATGTGATTCTGAAGGTAATTGGTTGGTTGCACCACAGCTTTTTATGGGCTTCCTAACAAAGGGGTGAATACATATGCACATGCCAATTTTCTGTTTTATATTTCTAAACAATAGTTTAATTTATATATTTTTCTTATTTAACTTCACCAACTTAGACTATTGTATTTTGATCCATCACATAAAATTCAGATTAACAAAACATTGAACTTAAGGCTATAATGTACCAAAATATGAAAAAAGTCAAGGGGGTAAATACTGTTGCAAGGCACTGTATATATATATTATAGTTTTATTGGAAAAGCTTCAGTAAAACATATCATTTATTTGTTTAAATCTCTGCTCATTCTGGGCTTAGGAGTCCAGTGGGCATTCCTGATTAGCTATTTCCTGCTATGTCTGTATACAAAATTATGCAGAGATAGCTGTCAGTCTCCATAGAAATCATTTCCCAGCACTCATGTCATTATTATCACAGGCAGGATTACCATGAAAGGTAACTATACTTTTTGTAGATAATGCAGAATCACAGAATTCACTATGGCCACAGCTCATCTCCTTCCTCAAAGTGACCTTTGGACAGTTCAGATAACATGTTCACAAAACTACACAAGGACATGTGGCATGTAGACATCATTAACCACTTCAGCCCCCCTAGCTTAAACACCCTTAAAGACCAGGCCACTTTTTACAATTCCGCACTACACTACTTTACCCGTTTATTGCTCCGTCATGCAACTTACCACCCAAATGAATTTTACCTCCTTTTCTTCTCACTAATAGAGCTTTCATTTGGTGGTATTTCATTGCTGCTGACATTTTTACTTTTTTTGCTATTAATCAAAAATTACCGAAATTTTTATAAAAAAATGACATTTTTCACTTTCTGTTGTAAATTTTTTTTAAAAAAACTACATTTCTATATAAATTTTTCTCTAAATTTATTGTTCTACATGTCTTTGATAAAAAAAAGTCCAATAAGTGTATATTTATTGGTTTGGGTAAAAGTTATAGCGTTTACAAACTATGGTGCAAAAAAGGAAATTTGGGCATTTTGAAGCAGCTCTGACTTTCTGAGCGCCTGTCATGTTTCTTCAGGGGCTAGAATGTCAGGATGGTATAAATACCCCCCAAATCACACCATTTTAGAAAGAAGACACCCCAAAGTATTCGCGGGGGGGCATGGTGAGTTCATGTATCATTTCATTTTTTTTCACAAGTTAGCGGAAAATGACACTTTCTGAGAAAAATAAATAAATAAAAAGTTTCAATTTCTGCTAACTTCTGGCAAAAAAAGAAATCTCAGACGGACTCACTATGCCCCTCAGTGAATACCTCGGGTGTTTACTTTCCGAAAAGGGGTCATTTGTGGGGTGTGTTTACTGTTCTGGCATTTTGGGCGGGGCTAAATTGTGAGCCGCCATGTAAAATCTAAAGGTACTCGTTGGAATTTGGGCCTTTGCACCCAGGCTGCAAAAAGTGTCACACATGTGGTATCGTCGTACTCAGAGAGTAGGGCAATGTGTTTTAGGGTGTATTTTTACATATACCCATGTTGGGTGAGAGAAATATCTCTGTAAACTGACAACTTTGTATAAAATTTTTAAAAGTTGTCGTTTACAGAGATATTTTTCACACACAGTATAGGTATATATAAAAATACACCCCAAAACACATTGCCCTACTTCTCCTGAGTACGGCGATACCACATGTGTGCCACTTTTGCAGCCTGAGTGCGCAAAAGGCCCTAAAACCAATGAGTACCTTTAGGATTTCACAGGCCATTTTTACGCATTTGGATTCCAGACTTCTTCTCACGCTTTAGGGGCCCCTAAAATGCCAGGACAGTATAAATACCTCACATGTGACCCCATTTTGAAAGAAGACACCCCAAGGTATTCTGTGAGGGGTATGGTGAGTTCATGTAAAATTTTATTTTTTGTCACAAGTTAGTGGAATATGAGACTTTGTAAAAACAAAATAAATAAAAAAAAAAACTATTTCCGCTGACTTGTGGCAAAAATAAAAATTCTGTGGACTCACCATGCCCCTCACGGAATACCTTGGGGTGTCTTCTTTCCAAAATGGGGTCACATGTGGGGTATTTATACTCACCTGGCATTTTAGGGGCCTCTAAAGTGTGAGAATCCAAATGCATAAAAATGCCCTGTGAAATCCTAAAGGTACTCATTGGTTTTAGGGCCCTTTGCATCTTGGCTGCAAAAAGTGTCACTCATGTGGTATCGCCGTACTCAGGAGAAGTAGGGCAATGTGTTTGGGGTGTATTTTACATATACCCATGCTGCGTGTGAGAAATATCGCTGTAAACGACCACTTTTACATTTTTTATTCAAAGTTGTCAATTTACAGAGATATTTCTCTCACCCAGTATGGGTATATGTAAAATACACCCCAAAACACATTGCCCTACTTCTCCTGAGTACGGCGATACCACATAAGTGACACTTTTTGCAGCCAAGATGCACAAGGGCCCAAATTCCAATGAGTACCTTTTAGGAGGGCATTTTTACGCATTTTCTTCTCACGCTTTAGGGCCTCTAAAATGCCAGGGCAGTATAATACCCACATGTGACCCATTTTGGAAGAAGACACCCCAAGGTATTCCATGAGTGGCATGGCGAGTTCATAGAATATTTTTTTTGGCACAAGTTAGTGGAAATTGATTTTTATTGTTTTTCTCACAAAGTCTCCCTTTCCGCTAACTTTTGACAAAAAGTTTAATTTTCATGAACTCATTATGCACCTCAGCGAATACCTTGGGGTGTCTTCTTTCCAAAATGGGGTCACATGTGGGGTATTTATACTGCCCTGGCATTTTAGGGCCCTAAAGCGTGAGAAGAAAAATGCGTAAAAATACCCTCCTAAAAGGTACTCGTTGAATTTGGGCCTTTGCGCATCTTGGCTGCAAAAAGTGTCACTCATGTAGTATCGCCGTACTCAGGAGAAGTATGGCGATGTGTTTTGGGTGTATTTTTACATATACCCATGCTGGGTGAGAGAAATATCTCTGTAAATTGACAACTTTGAATAAAAAAATGTAAAAAGTTGTCGTTTACAGCGATATTCTCACACCCAGCATGGGTATATGTAAAAATACACCCCAAAACACATCGCCCTACTTCTCCTGAGTACGGCGATACCACATGAGTGACACTTTTTGCAGCCAAGATGCGCAAAGGGCCCTAAAACCAATGAGTACCTTTAGGATTTTACAGGCCATTTTTACGCATTTGGATTCTCACGCTTTAGCACTCCTAAAATGCCAGGGCAGTATAAATACCCACAAGTGACCCCATTGTGGAAAGAAGACACCCAAGTATTCCGTGAGGGGCATGGCGAGTTCACAGAAAAAAAAATTTGGCACAAGTTAGCGGAAATTGATTTTTTTTTTTTTTTTTACAGTCTCATATTCCACTAACTTGTGACAAAAATAAAATTTTGCATGAACTCACCATACCCATCACGGAATACCTTGGGGTGTCTTCTTTCTAAAATGGGGTCACATGTGGGGTTTTTGTACTGCTCTGGCATTTAAGGGTCTCCGCAATCATTACACGTATGGCCAGCATTAGGAGTTTCTGCGATTCTCCTTATATTGAGCATACGGGTAATGAGATTTTTTTCCGTTCAGCCTCTGCGCTGAAAAAAAAAATGAACGGCACAGATTTCTTCATTCGCATCGATCAATGTGGATGAATAAATCTCTGCCAAAATCAGTGACTGCGGTGCGGTGGGCTGGGCGCTAGCTACCTAACAAGTAGCTAACTAACTGGTGGTGATAGGGGACCCTTATGCCCCATTCACACGTCCGCAATTCTGTTTGCGGAACGGAATTGCGGACCCATTCATTTCTATGGGGACAGACTTTGTCCCGCTCGGATCCGGAATTACGGATCCGCGCTTCCGGGTCTGCACTTCCGTTCCGCAAAAATATAGAACATGTCCTATTCTTGTCCGCAATTGCGGACAAGAAAAAGCATTTTCTATATAGTTCTGGCAATGTGCGGATCTGCAAAATGCGGAAAGCACATTGCCGGTGTCCGTGTTTTGAGGATCTGCGGATCGGATCCGCGGATCGGATCCGCGGATCCGTGAATCCACGGATCCGTGAATCCACTGATCCGCAAAACACATATGGACGTCTGAATGGAGCCTTACAAGGGGTGTGATCAATGACAGGGGGTGATCAGGGGTCTAGATGGGGTGATCAAGGGGTTAATAGGTGAGGGGGTGGGGGGTTAGTGTAGTGTTTGGTGCAACTTTACTGTAGTTACCTGGTCCTCTGGTGGTCGATCCCAGAAAATGGGACCACCAGAGGACCAGGTAGCAGCTATATCAGACGCTGTTCATAAAACAGCGTCTGATATAGCTGTTTGATGCGATTTATATCGCATCTACAGCCTGCCAGCGATTGATCATCGCTGGCAGGCTGTAGTACAACTCTTCAGACGCCGGACACAGGAAGTCTCGCGTCTCGCGAGATGACGCCCCGGCGCGTCCGATCAGAAGAACAGGACCGCCCGCAGGACGCAATCCTGCGTACGGCGGTCCTGAAGAGGTTAACAAGCTACCACAGATAAAAAAAAAAAAAGCTTTGTTCTGGTCTCAACTCAAGTGTAAAAAAGTCTGAGAGGAGCGGCGGCGGATTCAGTACTGAGGGGAGGAGCAGGACTCCATTCAGTTGGGGGGGAGCCTGGAACTGTCTCTTGGCCTCTTTTCAAGTAATTTAATTGTGAATTAAAAATTTTTATATAAAAAACCAGATAATAAAGTTATGTTTGGGACACATGTACATGAAGAGCACCTGGAACAGTGTAATTTGTGAGTGTGCGGTGATAGACTCTTATCACATAGACTCTACATGAATGGGTTGCTTATAAACCACATTACGTTGACAGTAAAAAGAATTTAGCATTTTACATAGGTGTCATGTCCTTTTTCTTCTAATCATAATCAATCAGCTTACTTTTCTGGTTTACTAACCTTTACAAAGGATCAATTAAAAAGAACACGTTAGTGTGTCTGACTGTCTCTGGAGACAGCAACTTCACTCATAGTTCACAGAGGTGCTTAGACGGCAAGAAAAAACTTTCCCATAAATTCATATTCAGCAACATCTTTTCACTGCAGAGTTAAAAATAGATACATTTAAATCACATTTTATTTCACTCTTTGGAATCGGTGGTCAATTCCCAAAATATTACAAAATGTCAACAACATATGAGCCAATTATGTTGAAATGATAAATAAGTAGGAGAAAGCATATTGAGAGGCTGGGATTTCACCAGGAGTGGTTTTTTTCCAAGCATCTACCAGTCTCGAGAGGACAGCTGAAAATGAATAGGTTTTTAAAGAACACAGGTGGGGACGAGATCTGCAAATAAATTTCCCTGCATGGCTATTATACACAAATGGAGATGTCATTTCTTACCATGGTTACCAGAGTTCTTGTCTGTAGTCATTATATCTTTTTATCTGCCACAGCTAATTTGTGTGCAGGTTATTATGTGCATCCAAAAATATATATTTTATTATTAAGAAAATTGTAATGCATTTTAATTTCATTTATTTTAAATTACTGTTTATAGTGTGTATAGATAGATAGATAGATAGATAGATAGATAATATATATACATAATCAAGTCATGTTATTATGACCACCAGCTATTATCCAGAGTAACCGTCATGTCATGTGCAGCACAGACAGCAGCTAGAAGTGACTTAATGGGGAGATTTATCCAACTGGTGTAGCGTAGAACTGACTCAGTTGTCCATAGCAACCAATCAGATTCCACTTTTTATTTTACAAAAAAGCTGTGAAAAATGTAAGATGGAATCTGATTGGTTGCGATGGACAACTAAGTACTTTAAACCAGTTTGATAAATTGCCCCAATAACATTCCCCAGACCATAAAGCTGCCACCACCAGCTTGTGTTCTTCCAGTAATGGTTACAGGCTGTTTGTTTTCTGATGTTTCTTGCCTGCCACTCCAAAGTCTATCTGTTTGATGAAGGAGAAAATGTAACTCAATGGAGAAGGCAACCCTTTGACAATCAGTGGAGGTCCAATTCCGATAATGAGACAAAAATTGAAGCTTTATCTGCCAATGCCAATTTGTTAGCATAGATGCAGTGACCATCCATCTGCTTCAGAGCCCCATACGCAGTAGTGTTCACTGACTGTTTTAGACACACCTTTTGTAGTTCCCTGGTTCATTTTGGTGGTCAGCTGCTTTACTGTAGCATGTTGGTCCACTCAGGTAAACCTTCGTAGCCAATGTTCACCTCTCACAGTAATGGCACATTGTGCTCTGCAATTTCCACCTCCAAAGTGTGCAGTTTCAGAACTTTTTGCCATCCTTGCCCCAAAAGCCAATAATCACCACTTTTACCCATGACAGCAATGAGGTTTATGTATGCAGACAGCCTATCGCACACCTTATATACCTACCAAGCCTCATGACACCTGACTTCTTTCATTAGCTACATGCTGTCAACATCAAGTAGGAATTGTTTATAATAATATGAATCAACTGTAGATAGATAGATAGATAGATAGATAGATAGATAGATAGATAGATAGATAGATGAGATAAATACATATGAGATATATAGATTTGATAGATAGACAGACAGACAGATAGATAGATAGATAGATAGATAGATAGATAGATAGATAGATAGATAGATAGATGAGATAAATACATATGAGATATATAGATTTGATAGATAGACAGACAGACAGACAGACAGACAGACAGACAGACAGACAGATAGATAGATAGATAGATAGATAAGCCAATGGAGGCAGTATGCTTTGCTCTGGGCAATAATATGTCAGGAAACTTTAGGTCCTGGCAGTCAAGTGGATGTTACTTTGTATCTTCTATCTCCCCCTATATCTTTTACGTATGGACTCCATGAAGCATATATTGTCGTGCAGTTTTAACAGAAACGGCACTAAATCCTGTGAAGTAATTAGTGTATATACGGTAAGAGCAGTGAGACTATGGAACTCTGTGCCTGAGGAGGTGGTGATGGTGAGTACAATAAATCAAGAGTGGCCTGGATGTATTTCTGAGTGTAATAATATTACAGGCTATAGCTACAAAGAGATGGGTCGTTGATCCAGGGAGTTATTCTGATTGCCTGATTGGAGTCGGGAAGGAATTTTTTATTCCCCTTAAGTGGGGAAAATTGGCTTCTACCTCACAGGTTGTTTTTTTTTTTGCCTTCCTCTGGATCAACTAGCAGGATGACAGGCCGAACTGGATGGACAGATGTCTTTTTTCGGCCTTATGTACTATGTTACTATGTTACTATGTTACTATACAAAGATCCTGATCTCTCTTGCAGTGAACCTAGTTAAAACGATTGCTAGACTTTGTTCGCACTAATCTCATGGTACATTCCTTCAGATACATCCAAAAGGATGGAATAAAGAGGACTGAAACATTTAACCTGATAGACCCCATTGAGGTCATTGGGATTCATTACTGTAAAAAGAACCTAACTGCAAAGAAAATGAATGATCACTCCTTTATTAAGAAAAACAAAATCTGAGTCTTGCAGGTCTGATACCTTTTAATGGCTAACCAAAATAGAAGCAATGATGTTACATAGCAAGCTTTAAAGAAAACATGGTCTCTTCTTCATAGGTACCAGACTTTTGACTCCTTTTGATAGAACCTTTTGATAAAAGGGAACTATTGTATTACCCTCCATAGATAAAGGGGTGCTCACCTTTAGGTATCATATAAAGGTGCTACAAATAAGCCTTTTAAGCAAAATAAATGTGGAGCCCCAGTTATGGGTCTACAACACAATGAAAGCCAGATATCCCTCAAAGGAGGGAAAACTGAGCAAGGGGTGTCTCCATTACAGAGATCACCAAATCCACCATATTAAGTGGCCCCTATGTCAAGATCCCGCTTTTTTACAAGCTTTAAGGATGTGACGGGGAAAACCTAAGCCAGGTATCCATCCACAGACAGCTGTTTCTGGGTGTTGCCCCTCATCAGTGTGGAGTAGGATTCTGGCTAACCGGGAGCAATGCCTCAGAGACTACTCAAACACAACAATAGCTGATCTCAGGGAGACCAGCCACAAAAAACACAGCAGAGCCTCACCTAAGAGTCCGAACACAGCAATCCGAAGTGCAAAGCCCCCTGGGAAACAGGAATATGCAAAATAAATGTGGAGCCCCAGTTATTTTAATACACCCAAATGCATTATCATGTGATGCGTACCTAATAAAGACTGATAGCCATCAAATCCTTTGGTTGATGCTGGTTCAATCCTTACGCAAAAAAGACAGCCTTTTTGGTGGATCTGTTCCACTTATTTCTACCCTAACAGTACAATGAAAGGCAAAGAAAATGTATGCACAAGCTTATATGTAGAGATGAGTGAATGGAAGTTGACAAAGCAGAATTTGATCCGAATTTCAGGAAAAATTCGAATTGGACCAAAGTCGAATTTCTTCACACTTCGTGGTAACGAATCTATTTTTTTTCCTAAAATGGCTGCTGCACATGTTAGGACATGGAGCAAATAACTCTGGGAATGAGGGATCACCCACAATACCATGTATGCAGCCAATCAGCAGCCAGCCAGCCCTTGTGATGTCACAGCCCTATAAATAGCCTCAGCCATCTTGGATTCTGCCATTTTTCAGTGTACTTAGTGCAGGGAGAGATCTGACAGACGCTAGGGACAGTGCTAGGAAAGACTTTATTGTGGTGAAAAAACTATTTAGAAATTCAAGGAAAGATTATTCATAGTGTAGGGCAGTGATGGGCAAAGTGCGGCTCTCCAGCTGTTGCTAAACTACAACTCCCACCATGCCCTGCAGTAGGCTGATAGCTATAGACAGGCTTTGCATGCTGGGAGTTGTAGTTCTGCAACAGCTGGAGAGCCGCACTTTGCCCATCACTGGTGTAGGGAAAGGATAGGAAGGCATTAACTACACTATAAAAGGAGAACAGGGTGCAATAGAAGAATGTACAGCCTGGGTAATAGGAGTGATTTTATTACACTTTGTGAAAACGGGAATGGGGTGGCTCACCTGGTACAGTTCTCATATCCATGGAATAGGTGCAATTATACAAGACAATTCCAATTAGATATGTTAAGCCATATGTATATGATTATATAATCATACAACCTATATACCCAATCAGGTGCAATCAGATCAAAGGTGACTCTTTGACACGTTTTGGATATCCATATATGCTGCTTACTTGTTGCTGATTTTACCCTAATTCATTTATCAACAAGGGTATTTTTTATTCATTTTTATTCATTTTTTATTTTACCTATTTTAACTGCATTTCTATTGATTGTATGTTTATTTTTTGTTGTGTTTGAATAAACTAGACATTCTATAGTTGCCCTCTGCGTGACCTTAGATATAGTGTGCCGGTTTTTCACTTCTCCCTGTATTACACTTTGCTGCACAA
Source organism: Bufotes viridis (assembly GCA_033119425.1). NCBI lineage: Eukaryota > Metazoa > Chordata > Amphibia > Anura > Bufonidae > Bufotes > Bufotes viridis. The sequence goes on from CM065590.1 coordinate 238,193,015, forward strand.
ACTGGGGATCCAAATTGCTGTTATGCTGCTGCTTTTAGGTTTGCACTATATGACAGCTCAGTAATTCCAGCAAACCTTGCTTGTTATTAAGGTACAAGTGCTGTGTGATTTAGTCATTTACGGGGTGTACTAATAGGAAATATATGTACGTCTTATTTGCCGTTCTTCGGTGAATTTACATTATTCGAAATCTTTTGGGGGGATGTATTAATAGGAAAAAAAATGTCTTACATGCCGTTCTACGGTGAAGTTACATTTTACTATAGCCATTTACGGGGTGTATTAATAGGAAACATACGTACGCCCTATTAGCCATTCTGCAGTGAATTTACATTGTTCTACATTATTTGGGGGTGTATTAATAGGTAAAAAAATACATCTTATTTTCCATTCTGCGGTGAAGTTAGATTGTACTACAGCCACTTACGGGGTGTATTAATAGGAAAAATACACATGTCTTATTAGCCGCTCTGTGATGAATTAACATTGCTATACAGACATTTATGGGGAGTATTAATAGGGAATATACAAACAGTATGTCCTATTAGCCATTCTGCGGTGAAGTTACACTGCTATACAGCCATTTACGGGGTGTATTAATAGGAAATATACGTACGTACTATTAGCGGTTCTGCAGTGAATTTATATTTTTCAAACTTTTTTGGGAGGGTGTATAAATAGGACAAAAAATACGCCGTATTTGCCATTCTGCGGTGAAGTTACATTGTACTACAGCAATTTACATGGTGTATTAATAGGGAATATTCATACGTCCTATTAGCCGTTCTGCGGTGAATTTACATTGCTATACATTTTTTGGGGGGTGTATTAATAGGACAAAAAATACATCTTATTTGCTTATTTGGTGAATTTACATTGTTCAACTTTTTTTGGGGGGTATAATAATAAGAAAAAAAATACGTCTTATTTGCCATTCTGCTGTGAAGTATGGTACTACAGCAATTTACGGTGTGTATTAATAAGAAATATGCGTACGTCCTATTAGCCATTCTGCAGTGAATTTACATTGTTCTACAGTTTTTTGGGGTGTATTAATAGGAAAAAAAATACGTCTTATTTGCCGTTCTGCTGTGAAGTTACATTGTACTACAGCCATTTACAGGGTGAATTAATAGTAAATATACAACGTCCTGTTAGCCGTTCTGCAGTGAATTTACATTGTGCTACTTTTTTTGGGGGGTGTAATAATAGGAAAAAAAATATGTCTTATTTGCCATTCTCAGGTGAAATTACATTGTACTGCAGCCATTTACGGGGTGTATTAATAAGAAATATACGTACATCCTATTAGCAGTTTTGCAGTAAATTTACATTGCTATGCAGCCATTTACGGGGTGTATTAATAGTAAATATACGTACGTCCTATTAGCCCTTCTGCAGTGAATTTACATTGTTCTACTGTTTTTTGGGGGGTATATTAATTGGAACAAAAATACATCTTATTTGCCGTTCTGCGGTGAAGTTACATTTTACTACAGCTATTTACAAGGTGTATTAATAGGAAATATATGTACGTCTTATTAGCCGTTCTGACATGAATGTCATTGTACTACAGTTTTTTTGGGGGATGTATTAAAAGGAAAAAAATACGTCTTATTTGCCGTTCTGCTGTGAAGTTACATTGTACTACAGCCATTTACGGGGTGTATTAATAGGAAATACATGTATATCCTATTAACCTTTCTGCTGTGAATTTACATTGCTATACAGCCATTTACAGGGTGTATTAATAGGAAATATACGTACGTCCTATTAGCAGTTCTGTGTTGAATTTACATTGTTCTACATTTTTCTTGGGGGTGTATTAATAAGAAAAAAAAAATACTTCTTATTTGCCGTTCTGTGGTTCAGCAGTGGGAGGCCGGGAGCTGACGCAGTGCCGACACCATGTTGTTCCCGTTGTCGGTCACCATGGTTCCGATTTTGAATTGTTGTGGAGAAAGCTTGGATTCGATTTCTTGACAAAGAATGCAGAGCAGCTCCTCCCCAGGCAAACTAGGTGCAGAATAGCGTGACACCACTGTGCCCTGCAAATGTGATATGCTGGAGGAGTATTTGTCCCTGAATTGGCCCTGCAGTGGAGGCTGAGGACATGGTGGAGGATGAGGAGGCAGAGGCGGACATTGTTGCAGGACCAACAGCGTGAGAACGTGGAGGCGGAAGCGGCGTCACCTGGGCAAGTTGCTGTGTGGCTGTGGCTGTGGCTGTCATTCACCCAATGGGCTGTAAAGCACATGTATTGTCCCTGACCGTAGACACAGCTCCACACGTCGGAGCTTCTGAGCACTTTGGCAGACACCGACAGGCTCAAGGACTGGCCCACCTTCTGTTCTACATACGTGTGCAGGGCTGGTACTGTTTTTTGGGAAAGAAATGACGGCTTGGGACTCTCCACCTCGGCTCGGCAAAAGCCATCAGTTCTCTGAAAGGTGCGGAGTCCACCACTTGGAAAGGGAGGGACTGCAGCACCAGCAACTTGGCCAGGAGCACATTCAGCTTCTGCGCGGCTGGATGAGTGCACTCGTATTGAAGGCTGGTTACAGCCTGTATTTGTGGGAGGGGCTATGGCTATTTAACACCGGGCGATCACCCTAGGGGAGGGCGGTCATCACGTGACCCGCCCACCCTTCCCCCTTTTTCTTACTTCAACTCCATTGGGTGGCCCACTTATCCAGGCCTTACCCCGCTCCTGGCTCCGGGCACACTTCAGCCAGATAGGTAATGGGGGAGGCTAGGCCAGCCTTCTCCCTCTCTCCCTTCTTCACCTACCTCAGACCATTCCAGCAAACCTTGCTTGTTATTAAGGTACAAGTGCTGTGTGATTTAGTCATTTACGGGGTGTACTAATAGGAAATATATGTACGTCTTATTTGCCGTTCTTCGGTGAATTTACATTATTCGAAATCTTTTGGGGGGATGTATTAATAGGAAAAAAAATGTCTTATATGCCGTTCTACGGTGAAGTTACATTTTACTATAGCCATTTACGGGGTGTATTAATAGGAAACATACGTACGCCCTATTAGCCATTCTGCAGTGAATTTACATTGTTCTACATTATTTGGGGGTGTATTAATAGGTAAAAAAATACATCTTATTTTCCATTCTGCGGTGAAGTTAGATTGTACTACAGCCACTTACGGGGTGTATTAATAGGAAAAATACACATGTCTTATTAGCCGCTCTGTGATGAATTAACATTGCTGTACAGACATTTATGGGGAGTATTAATAGGGAATATACAAACAGTATGTCCTATTAGCCATTCTGCGGTGAAGTTACACTGCTATACAGCCATTTCTGAGCACTTTGGCAGACACCGACAGGCTCAAGGACTGGCCCACCTTCTGTTCTACATACGTGTGCAGGGCTGGTACTGTTTTTTGGGAAAGAAATGACGGCTTGGGACTCTCCACCTCGGCTCGGCAAAAGCCATCAGTTCTCTGAAAGGTGCGGAGTCCACCACTTGGAAAGGGAGGGACTGCAGCACCAGCAACTTGGCCAGGAGCACATTCAGCTTCTGCGCGGCTGGATGAGTGCACTCGTATTGAAGGCTGGTTACAGCCTGTATTTGTGGGAGGGGCTACGGCTATTTAACACCGGGCGATCACCCTAGGGGAGGGCGGTCATCACGTGACCCGCCCACCCTTCCCCCTTTTTCTTACTTCAACTCCATTGGGTGGCCCACTTATCCAGGCCTTACCCCGCTCCTGGCTCCGGGCACACTTCAGCCAGATAGGTAATGGGGGAGGCTAGGCCAGCCTTCTCCCTCTCTCCCTTCTTCACCTACCTCAGACCATACCACAAATACTGTTGTCTCTCAATTGCTTTGGTGATCGATTGCTGATGGAATGACTGACGAGGAGCAGGAGCATCACTACCAGCAGTTGACGGGAAGGACAGCCAACTCCCTTCGGCTGAGGTGGTGGAGCCTTGACTGCCTGAAATCGGGTGCGTGCCACTGGGTGATGCAGCGGTTGTTGTGGCAGGCTGGACCACCACATCGTAGCCACGGTTCTCCCAGGCCACTTTATGGTGATACTGCATATGTTGACTCAGGGCCGTGGTGCCAACATTGCCACACTGGCCACGCTTCACCGTCTGCCCACAGGTTCTACAAATGGCCATGTTCACCTCCTCCGGTGGCATAACAAAAAACTGACAAACAGCTGAGTAGGTAATTTTACCCCCAACTTTCCGCACTGACTGACTGCTACCGCCACTGCTTCCGTGAACCCCTGCACCACTAGTTTCCGGGCAGGTAGGCTCCTGTGAAGCGGGTGGTCTACCCCGGGTACGTTTGGCTCCCGACCTCCCACTGTTGCCACTCTGCTGACTCCCGGCCACGCTAGCGACTTGCTGACTCTGCCACTGCCTCAAGGGCAAGCTGCTACCCTCTTCTCCCGATGATGATGAAGCCCCTAATTCACCAGGCTTCCAAGGTACAGCTGATCTGCAAATAGGCCCTTACTTTTTTCCACTTATACACGCCATTAAAGGCTTTAGAACATATAACTGCACCACTGAACGGCAAATAATATATATTTTTTGCCACTAATACACCTCAAAAAGGGCTTTAGAACATATAACTGCACCGCTGAATGGCAAATAGGCCCTTACTTTTTCCCACTTATACACGCCACAAAAGGCTTTAGAACATATAACTGCACCACTGAACGGCAAATCATATATATTTTTACGCCACTAACACACAATTTTTCCACTTCACCACACAATGGCAAACACTTTTTTTGTGCCACTAATACATGCAAAAAAGTGCTTTACAATATATAACTGCAACGCTGAATGGCAAATATATATTTTTTGTGCCACTTATACACGACAAAAAGGGCTTTAGAACATATAACTGCACAGCTAAAGGCAAATATATGTTTTTTTTTGCCACTAATACACGCCAAAAAGGGCTGCAATTTTCTCACTTGACCACACAAAGGCAAATACTTTTTTGTGCCACTAATACACCCAAAAAAGTTATTTTTTTCCACTTATACAGGCCACAAAAGGCTTTAGAACATATAACTGCACCGCTGAACGGCAAATATATATTTTTTTGCAACTAATAAATGACAAAAAGGGCTTTAGAACATATACAGTTGTGTTCAAAATTATTCAACCCCCACTGAAATTGAGTGTTTTGGCCAGTTTGACATTGATTTTGATCATTTCAGTCATGAAATTTGTTTACAATTAAATCAAAGAGGCACTTGTAAGTCAGACAAATATAACATAACATTTATAATGAAATAACCACAAATGTCTTTTCTGTGCTCACATCATTATCAGTTTTATTCAACCCCCAAGTGACATTCAATCTTAGTACTTAGTACAACATCCTTTTCCAGTTATACCAGCTTTTAAACGTGAAGCATAGCTGGACACAAGTGTCTTGCAGTGATCTACGGGTATCTTCGCCCATTCTTCATGGGCAAAAGCCTCCAGTTCAGTCACATTCTTAGGCTTGCGCGCTGCAACTGCTTTCTTTAAGTCCCACCAGAGGTTCTCAATCGGATTTAAGTCTGGTGACTGCGATGGCCACTTCAAAATGTTCCAGCCTTTAATCTGCAACCATGCTCTAGTAGACTTGGAGGTATGCTTGGGATCATTGTCCTGTTGAAAGGTCCAACGTCTCCCAAGCCTCAGGTTTGTGACGGACTGCATCACATCTTCATCCAATATCTCCTGGTACTGAAGAGAATTCATGGTACCTTGCATACACTGAAGCTTCCCTGTACCTGTAGAAGCAAAAAAGCCCCAAAGCATGATTGACCCCCCGGTGTGCTTCACTGTAAGCAAGGTGTTCTTTTCTTTGTTCTTGTTCTTCTTTGGCCTTGTTCTTCCTCCTCCAAACATAGCGTTGATTCATGGGCCCAAACAGTTCTAATTTTGTTTCATCAGTCCACAGAACACTATCCCAAAACTTTTGTGGTTTGTCCACATGACTTTTGGCATACTGCAGTTGACTCTTCTTATTCTTTGGAGACAGCAAGGGGGTGCGCCTGGGAGTTCTGGCATGGAGGCCTTCATTACGCAGTGTGCGCCTTATTGTCTGAGCTGAAACTTCAGTACCCGCATTTGACAAATCTTTTCTCAGTTCCTCAGCAGTCACACGGGGACTTTTCAACACTTTGCGCTTCAGGTAGCTCACAGCAGTCGAAGTCAGCATCTTCTTTCTGCTACGACCAGGTAGCGTTTCAGCAGTGCCCTTTGCCTTGAATTTGCGAATGATGCTTCCTATGGTGTCTCTTGGTATGTTTAACATCTTTTCAATCTTTTTATAGCCATTGCCCTTCCTGTGAAGAGAAATCACCTCTTCTCTTGTCTTCCTGGACCATTCTCTTGACTTCACCATGTTTGTAAACACACCAGTAAATGTCTAGAAGGAGCTGAGTATCACAGTCATTTTACATCTGCCTAATTGGTGCTTATTATGCTTGATTGCTGCTCCTTGACATCCACAGGTGTTTTCAATACCTGATCGAAAACACTTTAATGAACCTCTGTTCTTAAGAGTGGTAGTCTTTAAGGGGTTGAATAATTGTGTCAATGAAGAAATCACAAAAAAAAAACATTTAATACTGTATTACAAAAACAATTGATGTCATTTTAGTTGCATTTGGTTCTTTAAAAATTCCTTGTAAGATTTAATTCTGAACACAATTACAAATGTACACTAAATTCCCTAAAACCCTTTACAGCATTGGGGGTTAAATAATTTTGAACACAACTGTAACTGCACCACTGATTGGCAAATAACATATATTTTTTTGCCACTAATACACGCCAAAAAGGGCTGTAATTTTCTCACTACACCACACAACTGCTAATAAGCCCTTTTTTTCCCCCAGTAATAGACGCCACAAAAGGCTTTAGAACATATAACTGCACCGCTGAACGGTAAATAATATATATTTTTGTGCCCTTAATGCACACCAAAAAGGGCTTTAGAACTTATAACTGCACTGCTGAACGTCAAATAATGTTTTTTTTTTGCCACTGATACATGCCAAAAAGGGCTGTTATTTTCTCCCTTCACTACACAGTGGCTAATAAGCCCTTTTTTTTCCCACTAATACAAGTCAAAAAATGCTTTAGAACATATAACTGCACCACACAAATAAGAAGTAGAAATATTTCCTTGTAATAAACCCTGTTAATGGCTGTATCAAACAGCACTTGCACCCCAATAACAAGAATGGTTTGCTGGAATTACAGAGCTGTATAATGGCAATTTGGATCCCCAGTCAGTGCACCAAGGTGTAATAGGATTGTTCCTATTACCCAGGCTGTAAACTCCCCTACTGAACCCTGTTCTGCTTCAATACTGTGGAATGATTCCTCCCTATCCTTTTCCTGAACTCCTATACAGTAAAATAAAAGTTTTAAAGTCTTTTTCTACCATTGTCCCTAGAGTCTGCTGACGTCTGTCCCTGCACTAAGTAAGATGGCTGAGGCTATTTATAGGGCTATGCAAAAAAAAAAGCTATGTGGCTCTTATAAGGGACAACACAGTCAGTTAGCAGCAGTCCCACACAAGTCAGTGTGGATCCTAATCACCGTTTTTAGTCATACATAAAAGATAAAGGTGGTGGGGCCGCGCTTTCAATCCAGAGACCACTCGCGGGGAACACAGCACCGGATAATCACAGCAGTCTTCCACTGCTACTTCTGATGTCTTGTACCGACCAACCAAACCGCAGTTGCTCCAATACATCCTCTCCCTTCAAAGCAACCGATCGGACATAGTGTAGTACATCCAGCTGCTTATCACAAAGTGTGCTTTATTGTATTTACAAGATAAGATACTTAACCATAGCAAAGGCAGGTGCACTCTGTGGCAATACTAAACCCTCACACTGATAAAATTGAGAGGTTAGTTCGACACATCCTACCAGGAGGACATGTCTTAAGCTCGGACACCACGGCAAGGTCTCTCAAGTAGCCCGAGGCCCTACCACTCAACCTACCTGTGCCGTATGGGCGATACCAGGGGCCATTGGGCATTACAGGAGCGTAAGTCCTGACTCATAGACAGCTCACCAGTGACCTCCAGCATGTAACCATGCTTGCAATGGGAGGTGGGAGGTGCCTGTGAGCCCCATCCGAGACCAGCTGATATGGCCCAGAGCCTACCAGCTTCACCTGAATGTAGCCTGTAGATGTGTCGAACTAACCTCTCAATTTTATCAGTGTGAGGGTTTCGTATTGCCGCAGAGTGCACCTGCCTTTGCTATGGTTATGTTTTTGATTGTTCTCCACATCCACACTATCGTTATCGTATGTAGGATGGTTATTATGGTACTTGTGGTCCGTTGCTGGCATCTTCCATTGTATGCATTTTTTGCTGTTGATTGCCCCTAGCAACGGACTACAAGTGCAGGATGTACTCCCCTATATACATGCACAACTGCATATGGGTTGAGCATATCCTGCTTGTTAAACACCACACCACGTTTTCTAATGGTTTAAGATAAGATACTTGTCACCAGTCCAATATATAACAATGCAGGTAAAATCACTGCCTACCCGACCCGGGTTTCGCCGATAGCTTCTTCAGGGGTTCTGAGTCCATAGGCAATCAGTATAATTTAAACCACGGAAGGTGGTTGTTATATATTGGACTGGTGACAAGTATCTTATCTTGTAAGTACAATAAAGCACACTTTGTGATAAGCAGCTGGATGTACACTATGTCCGATCGTTTGCTTTGAAGGGAGAGAGACGTATTGGAGCAACTGCGGTTTGGTTGGTCGGTACAAGACATCAGAAGTAGCAGTGGAAGACTGCTGTGATTATCTGGTGCTGTGTTCCCCGCGAGTGGTCTCTGGATTGAAAGCGCGGCCCCACCACCTTTATCTTTTATTTATAGGGCTGAGACATCACAGGGCTGGCTGGCTGCTAATTGGCTGCATGCATGGCATTGTGGGTGATCTCTTATTCCCAGAGTTCCTTGCTCCATGTCCTAAGACGTGCAGCAGCCATTTTAGGAAAAAATGTGATACATTACAATGAAGCGTGAGGAAATTCGACTTCGGTGCAAATCGAATTTTTCCTGAAATTCGGATAAAATTCCACTTCCTCAACTTCAATTTGCTCATCTCTAATGACAACCTATACTTCAGATATAAAAGAGGGACATTTAAGGAGCAAAGAGGGACAAAGGGACGTGGGTCAAAAGAGGGACAATTGGGAGGTCTGTATATACAGTATGCTTGAAGAAAGCTCCAGGTGGGAGCTGAAATCTTACATACACTTGAAAATCATTTAACGGTTTTTCAGTATTGAGGTTGGAGTGCTGTGATCTTTTCTAGAACTTATTCTTTTAGCCTGTAGATCCGGATCTGGATTGCGGGCACCATTTTTACACTTTGTCAGCTCCAGTGCTGCTGCTGCTGCTTCTTATATATACGGTATATACATACACGCATAAAATGTACCTAACAAAGATAATATGACTGAAGAAATATTCAAAATTTGCCAGCATGCTGGAGTTAAATATACCTGTACACTTTTGGTGCTGTTCCCTTAAATGTAAAACTGTAAAACCTCCCCAAAACACTTTAGTATATTCTAGCTCAATTTAAACTACAATGTTATTGCACAGCCGCCATATTAAAGCTGCCCTAACAAGATTATTGCTATGCATATGCCCCTAATGAGATCATTTGCACACGGAGTTCATTATGACCACATTGGAATTTTTAACTACCAGTAAGAAAGACATTTTGCTGCAAACTGTAGACATTTACAACTGTTTGCTGGATTGGAATATAATTGTCTCACCCTGGATAACAGAGGCTGGTTTTGCAAAGTTAGCAAACAGCTGTATGTTTCTGTAAATGTTCCCACAGAGAAATTAGAACGACTGCTGTGCCAGTCCCAGCCTTCTACTTCAGGCATATTCTATACACTTGAATACCCACAGTGCTCTGGCTCATTGATAAACAAAAAGAAAATGTCACCACTAAGATACAAAAGAATACTAATCCCTACTCTGTTATTATACTCTTGTAAGCAAACCGTCAAAATAAAAAAAAATTGCCCAAAATACTCCAGCCGTGTGCAATGCACAATGCCTATCGACGTTCTTCTTTGTCAGGGAAGCAATGGTTTTACAGTTGTGCTTATTTGTTCCTATCTCACATGCTATTACATTTATACATTTATGCGATGAAGCACACATTGCATTTCTGGCACAAGTAAAAATGGAGAAGGCATATATTCAAGTCATTACAGCGAGGATGAACAGTAGAGTTGATTGCTACTGTAAGCATTAAATATTTAAATCAAATTCCTGGTTAGCACAAAGCACCTTTTTACAGATGGTTTAACATACAATTATACTATTAGATGTCTTAGCTATTTTTATATTCAAATTCTAGCAACTGATTCTGTACTGCTTTGCTAGGCAACATTACATACGGTCCAAATTTAACCTGATTAGAAAGCTCAGCCCTATCTAAATAGTGTTACTAATCTAAATATAGATGACACAATCGATTTATGAGAAAAATAAGATACATAGTTAAGATTTCGGAAATGTCCAAAAAATTGTCAATATGTGCAACATCTATAGGTATATGAGGCGTGGTGCAGGGAAATGATCGGGGATACTGGACATAAGCAGATAGCGGCAGGGAGTGGTTAAAAAACTCCAATATATCATTAACCCTCTAGAAAACCCTGTAGGTGCCCTCACCTGTCCTATGCCCGGAGTCAACCCCTAAAGGTGGGATTACTCCGTCCCCGTACCTAAGCCTACTGACCCTATTACACCCTGTACACTATCACGGTGTGGGGGGACATAGATATGGCCAAACTGCCTCAAATCAAGATACTGCAATGTTGCTAGACACACTAGAAATAGCCCCGACGAGTTTCCCCCTAAAATGGGTTCCTCAGGGGGCCAATATTCATAATGATGACATAAGGCGCTCCTGTCATCTGCAGAGTCATCCTTAGCACCTATTGCCGTACCCCGTTTAGGGAACCTCTTCTGGCTGCGTATCAGTGCCGGAGTGGAACACGTGTAATGCGGGAATGGATGGCCGGCTATAGGCATCGCTCCTTAAGTATTATGTTCAATTTATCCCTTTTTACATTTTTTGAGTATTGCCTTATGTCATTGCCTTGTGGCTATTTTTTAGTGTGTCCAGCAACATTGCGGTATCTTGATTTGAGGCAGTTTGGCCATATCTATGTCCCCCCACACCATGATAGTGTACAGGGTGTAATAGGGTCAGTAGGCTTAGGTACGGGGATGGAGTAATCCCACCTTTAGGGGTTGACTCCGGGCATAGGACAGGTGAGGGCACCTACAGGGTTTTCTAGAGGGTTAATGATATATTGGAGTTTTTTAACCACTCCCTGCCGCTATCTGCTTATGTCCAGTATCCCCGATCATTTCCCTGCACCACGCCTCATATACCTATAGATGTTGCACATATTGACAATTTTTTGGACATTTCCAAAATCTTAACTATGTATCTTATTTTTCTCATAAATCGATTGTGTCATCTAGATTTAGATTAGTAACACTATCCAGGTTGTGAGTGGTAGCGTTGACAGGAGGACTGGATCGTGTAGTCTTTTCTGTTGTGGTTATTGTTTCCTGGGCTTTTGTTCCCAGTGTTTTAAAATATTATAAATAAATGTAAAGTTTTAGGTGTCCTTTATTACACTGTCATATTCCTTCTTGAACTTATGGTACCCAAATTATCCATTTGATGATCAATATTGTTTAATTCTCAGCCCTATCTAATCTTCAATATGCACTTTATGGATTATGTTTGGGGAAGACATGAGAGAAAACAGCTGGAACAGGGACGTTTGCTGGTATGAACCACAGAGGATCCTTTATTTGTCACTCGAACAGTGACTTTGTCAGGCCATATACAGTATACAAGTAACATGCAAAGGTAGAAAAGGTGAGAGAGAGTCTGACTGACAGACCATGATGTCAGGAGGTCAAATATAACAAAGTTACCACTACACTTGTCGACAAGCAGCAAACATATATGTAGAGTGGCATAAAAAAGTTTGGGCACCCCTGGTAACAGATACTATTACTGTGTACAGCTAAACAAGTTAAAGATGAAATTTTCTCCAAAAGGCATGTTATAGATGACACATAATTTAGGCAAAAACAAATATTTTTTTCATCTTTTACATTATCAAAATAACAAAAAAGGAAAAGGGCCCGAAGCAACACTTTGGGCATCCTTGATGGTTAGTACCTAGTAGCACTCTACTTTGGCAAGGGAAACCTGAAACTTCCTCAAAAGGCGCAAAATGAAGGTTTTACCATGGCCCTCACAAACCCCTGATCTGAACATCATTAAAATATCTGTGGATAGACCTCAAAAGAGCAGTGCATGTAAAATGGCCAATGTATCTCAGACAATTGGGAGACTTTTGGAAGGAAGATTAGAGGAAAATCCCTCAACCCATGTTCATAGACCACATGGATGGCACCCTTTTGTGCTATCCATTTTCTTCACTGATTCATTGACTTGAGTGAGCAAGTCTAGCACAAGAATCAGACCAAAATAGTGCACATTGCACTTTTCTCTACACAGACCAATGGTCGGTGTGGAAAGTCGTCCATTGGCCCATTGACTATAAGGCATCAGTGTTCAGTCCATGTTATTGTCTACACTCAAACAGTACATGGATGTATTACACCGCTCATGTGAATAAGCTGTATATATTTTGTATACAGCTGCATGACACCTATACTTACTCTGTAAGATTTCCGTTTTCTAGAGATGTTCAAATTTTTTCGGTCAAATTTCATTAATAAAAATATTGCTGCATGCTCCAACTCCATATGTACAAGAGGTATTCTCTTCCCTCAGAAGTATTATTACTTGAAGGGTTCTTCTGACAGAGTTTGGCAGTGCACAGAGGTAGTGTAGCTCAGTACTAAAGGATCGGCACTGTATACAGGATTTATGGCTGTGTGCATGAGCTTGGACTATCGTACTACCGTTATTACGCTAATTACGGCTGGATATTGAACAAATGTAGATGATAGATTAGACCCTGTGACTTCCCCCACATTACCACTAGGAATGAGCAGTTGTCTGTAGTATATTATTTGTCACCTATGATGGGAGTCAGCAGCAATATATTGCTTCCATGAGAACGAACAGACATGCTGCTGCTCGGATTCACAGCCATGTAAAATATCTTCTGTCTCTTCATACGAGAAGCAGATCAATAGAACAAGCAGAAAATGATTCTTTGATGATATTACTAACTGACAGTTTGTAAAATAAATCTAGAGTATTCCCTGATTACTAGAGATATAATTGTCGGATATATAGTGCTATTTCTCAGGAGATGTCAAATCTATATGTGAGCAATCAAGTAGCTGAAAGTGAATCTGCAATGTCCTTATTTTCAGCACAAAATATATGAGAGTTGCACTTGCATGCTCTTGCATGTATTGAGATGGAATATTAAAGGGGTATTCCAGAATTTTACTATTTATGGCCTATCCTTAGATTAGGCCATCAATATCTGATAGCTGGGGGTCAGACATACCCCACCCCGCTAATCAGCTGTTCTGCAGTAGTTCTGGCTGGAAATTGTTGCAGAAACTACACAACTGTCTCTGCTATGTAGTGGACGGAGCTGCTTAATGCAACACTGCTACCATTGAAGTGAATGGGAGCAGTATTGCAGACAATGGATGTAGCTGTGTCATTTCAGTCCCAATTTGCAGAGCTACAGGTACCCTAAAACATCTATTCAGAGTGGTTGAGGGGTCAGATATCGATGACCTATCCCGAGGATATCAATAGTAAAATCCCGCAATACACTTTTAACTAGTGCAACAGGCTGTGTCTTGAATCTATTGTTCTACTCATTATATACGTATGATTGTGTCGCCCCTTCCAGTTCCTCTACAATTATTACATTCGCTGATGACACTGTTGTGGTAGGTATGATCTCCGATAACAACAAGACAGCCTACCTGGAGGTGATCAATCACTTGGTAACCCTGTGCCGAGATAACCATCTCAGTCTGAATGTCAGCAAAACAAAGGAGGTGATGGTGGATTTGGAAGAAGATCTCCCAGTCAGGATTAATAGGGATATAGTGGAGCGTGTGGCCAGTTTTAAATACCTGGGTGTATATATTACCCAGGAATTATCTTGGGCTAGTCCTATCAACTTCTTTGTAAAGAAGACTCTTCAGCATCTTTATCATCTCAGTAGCCTGAGGGATTCCAGACTGCCCCTCAGGATACTAAAGAACCTCTACACATGTGTCATCGTGGGTATCCTGACAGGAAACAATACAGCCTGGTTCGGTAGTAACAAGAAACAGGACAGCAGGGCATTACATAGGGTGGTGCGCTCGGTCAAGCGGATAATCCGCATTTACCTTCCTGATTTGCAACTCATTTATAATGAGAGATGCTTGACCATGGCCATGAAGGTGGTGAAAGACCACAGACACCCAAGTAATGGACTGTTTTGTCTCCTGTGGTCTGGGAAACGTTACAGCATTTTAAAGCTAACATCGAGAGAATGAGGATGAGTTTCTTCATGCAGGCCATTCGGATGCTGAATCAAAACATCATAGAGGGACAGATAAAAAATGAATTTGCGTCCTGTAGCTAAACAATTGTGAGACTTTTTTTGTACTATCATCTTAAATGAAATGTTAGTTATGTTAGTCTTTCATTTTTTTTTTTTATTTGTAATGTTTAAGTATTTCACCGCACATTATACTATGCATTGCCCTGTGTGTGACAAATAAACTTGAAACAACTGTCTCCATTCACATCTTCCCACAATTCCCTGATAGCAAGTCTTGTGATTATTGGAGCATAAGTGGGGCCGATCATCAGGAACGAACAAAACTCGCTCCTGATTATTGCCCTGAATAAAAATGCTGCCAATTACACGACGATGATAATCAAGTGATCACATTTCATTCAGTACTAAAAAAAATCATCGCTTGTTAGCAGCCCATCACACCGTATAAACAGGGGATATGCTGCCGAAAAATGAAAAGTGTGTAAACAATGATTCATCCCCATGAACATGATGATTGCCATATGTAAATGACCCTAAGTGGCCATTGATAGGTGGTCGTCAAGTGGCATTTCATTGTGAGTATGGGGATAAACGATCGTTAATATGACTGTGTGTCTCCATACAGTTTTCATTAGGTGGAGGTATATCCCTGTTCACACAAGATGATCTGACTTTTCAATGACTTTTAGTGACACATAAAAGATATACTTAACAAACAAGTGTTTGTTTCAATAGGGCAGCGATCAGGAAAAATCTCCATTTAGGCTGCTTACTAACAGAGCTGTTAAGAAGTTATTGCCTAGAGAAGTATTTCTCAAACAGTGACTGCATGTAGCACTAGCGCCCCAACTGTTGGTAGTACTGGCTATTGCTGTGCAGACACAGGATAAACTAAAAGATCAACATAATAACTTTTGGATGGACAATGAATCAGTAAACTGCCTCGTGCCACCTCCTTTCTCCCACCAATCCCTAGTGCTCTTATGTATACAAATCCCTATATATCTTTCCATTTTCCAATCCCTGCTGCTGGGTCCTGGTTCTGTCCTTAAGGGTCCTTTTACATGGCCTAATGTAGCAAACAATTGTGAGGACCAAAGTGTTCCTTCATAGCAATCCTCTGCTCGTCAGTGAAGGAGACAACTGTATTTTCATGCAGTAATCTCCTCCACAGTATGGGGAGGAGTAATCCCTAATGCCATCGCTCCTCCCCTTGCAGAATCATTGTTTGCCAGCAGCAGAGTGTGTTTAGATGACACTACCTGCTGTCGACAAATGATGGTTTAGGTGCCCACACCAACGATCCTATTGCCCGATGAATGAGCGTTTACACAGGCAGGTTATCACTAACAAACGCCCATACAAATGCTGGTTAGCAACAATCTGCCCAAAAATTGGGCAGCATAAATAGCCCTTTACTTATAGGGAAGCATAAGGCACGTATCAGTAGTGTCCAATTATTTTTATTATTAACTATCTATTGCATAACACACACCTCCCCTCCCCAGTAGCACCAGGGCCAGTCCTGCTGTTCTGCTCTCGTAGCACTTTGAATGTTATTGCGTTACCAGAACTTGATGCCAGGATCAAACCATATATCAAACCACTAGCAGCACTAGCATACCTTATAAATAGGCTATAAGCAACTTAAGGGAAATGGGTCATCAGAAAATGACCTATTGTTTAAATAATTTTTCAATGTTTAACATATTTTTCATGAATATTTGGTGATGTTATTTTTAGTTTACCATGTCAATATCTATATTTAAACAAAAACCATAAACTCCTGCAGATTTCACACTGGTCCCTAAACCTAAAATTAGGCGCCACTTCTTGGTCTGTACAGCTCACTTTACTGCAGTTACCTGCTTATCTATACACAGCGGTGATATCAATACAGGCAAGATTAGAATGACAGATAATCCAGGATCCACCATTTACAGTAGTTGACTGTCAAAGCTGATCTATTCTTTCCTTTAAAATCCAGAGGAAAAAAAACAGGCTGGTTCTGAGCGTTTCATTTAAAGCAGTCATATAACGCAACTTACGCAAGTTTTGGGCCCTATTCTTTTCAATATATTTATTAATGATCTTGCAGAAGGCTTGCATAGTAAAATATAAATTTTTGCAGATGACACTAAACTGTGTAAAGTAATTAACACGGAAGAGGACAGTTTTCTGCTACAGAGGGATCTGGATAGATTGGAGGCTTGGACAGATAAGTGGCAGATGAGGTTTAACACTGACAAATGTAAGGTTATGCACATGGGATGGAATAATGCAAGTCACCCATACATACTAAGTGGTAAAACACTGGGTAACCATGACATGGAAAACGACCTAGGAATTTTAGTGAACAGCAAACTAAGCTGCAAAAACCAGTGTCAGGCAGCTGCCGCCAAGGCCAATAAGATAATGGGTTGCATCAAAAGGGGCATAGATGCTCGTGATGAGAACATAGTCCTACCACTTTGCAAATCGCTAGTCGGACCACACATGGAGTACTGTGTACAGTTCTGGGCTCCTGTGAACAAGGCAGATATAGCAGAGCTGGAGAGGGTTCAGAGGAGGGCAACTTAAGTAATAACTGGAATGGGTGCAACTACAGTACCCTGAAAGGTTATCAAAATTAGGGTTATTCATTTTAGAAAAAAGACGACTGAGTGGAGATCTAATTACTATGTATAAATATATCAGGGGTCAGTACAGAGATCTATCCCATCATCTATTTATCCCCAGGACTGTAACTGTGACGAGGGGACATCCTCTGCGTCTGGAGGAAAGAAGGTTTGTACACAAACATAGAAGAGGATTCTTTACGGTAAAAGCAGTGAGACTATGGAACTCTCTGCCTGAGGAGGTGGTGATGGTGAGTACAATAAAGAAATTCAAGAGTGGCCTGGGTGTATTTCTGGAGTGTAATAATATTACAGGCTATAGCTACTAGAGATGGGTCGTTGATCCAGGGAGTTATTCTGATTGCCTGATTGGAGTCGGGAAGGAATTTTTTATTCCCCTTAAGTGGGGAAAATTGGCTTTTACCTCACAGTTTTTTTTTTTGCCTTCCTCTGGATAAACTAGCAGGATGACAGGCCGAATTGGATGGACAGATGTCTTTTTTTGGCCTTATGTACTATGTTACTATGTTACAATTACCATAGTATATGCCTAGAAAACTCCCCCATAGAAGTCAATGAGGTCCCCTCCTGTCCATTATGTCTATAGACCATGGGGTTGCTGTAAAGCAATGTTTTTAATGCTTAGTAAATGCTGTTAAGAAAAGCTCAGGCAAGATGGCTGTCCCCATAATCATGTTCAGAAAATAGAATAAAAAAATCTGCACTCAGAAAATAAAAACAGATTAGAAAAAAGGATAAATGTTACTATCTGATTTTAACTGGCCAAAAACATTTTTGGTGACAAATTTCCTTTAATGTCCAGGATAGCTCCACACCATATGCCATAATTGAATGTATCTTGCAAGCTAAAAACAATGCGATCCTTTGCTGTGGAGAACTTGGAGACTTCCCTAACGAATATATATAGTAGTTATAGATTAATGTAATAATTAACCACATAAATACAGCACGAAAAATGATTAAAAAACATTGCATCGAAAAATACCAAATGCAAACAGCCTGTACGCCACCCAAGGTAGAAGAGATTATTTATCACTTTTAATGCAAATGGTAAAATATGAATATAAATTCTTTGTAATGTGCTTCCTTAAAGTTTAAGATATTCACATAATTTTCATTTTAAATTCTGACATTTTAATTCTTTAATAGGTTGCAAAATTGTAAGTGATAAGTGCAAAGAGGCAATACTGAGGACGTTAATAAAGCCATACTTACAGGCTCCTGAAATATACAGTTCAAACCTGACGTTTACATACACTATATAAAAAGACACATATGTATGTTTTTCTCAGTATCTGACATGAAATCAGAATAAACCTTTCCTGTTTTTGGGTCAATTAGGATTACCATAATTATTATTATTTGCCAAATACACAATAATGAGAGAGAGAATGGTTTAAGGCATTTTTTTATAACTTTCTGCAATGTCAAAAGTTTACATACACTAAGATTACTATGCCTTTAAACAATTCTGGACTGTCCATATGATAATAGACCAGCACTCGCTGAGCTCGATGCAATATTATTCTTTTCTTTTATTCTTGCCACAATGAGGAACAAGTTGGAGGCTGTGTTAGGGATTTGTGGATCTTTGGCAAAGTGTAAAAAATTGGTGATGTTGGATGTTGATTTTCAAGAAATGTACACATTTTATCATCTATTACTCCCCTATCCTTAAATTCCTGAGTAATATTAAGAGTATACTCTTAATATCATAAACAGGATCTTGTCTCAGAGGTGTATAGGTGTCATTATCTGTCAATTGTCCCAGGATTTCTGTAACATAATAATCCTTATCCATAAGGACAAGGGAACCCCCTTTATCTCCAGGCTTAAACATTAAGGAGTCATCACTCAATAAAGATTGTAAAGTATTCCTCTCTATAGTGGTCAAGTTATCAGATAAGGACAATTTGCCTATATACATTCCTGCAACAAATTTTATTATTATTATTATTATTTATTTTAGAGCGCCATTCATTCCATAGTGCTGTACATATCATAAGAGGTGCACATACATAATACAGGCAATTGCATTAAGCATGAACGAGACAAGTTACAGACTGGTACAGAAATATTAATGAAATGCATGTAAAATTTTGACTTTACAGAAAGTAATAAAAATGCCTTAAAAAATTCTCTCTTTCTTATTATTCCGGCATTTGGCAAATAATAATAATTATGGTAATCCTAATTGACCAAAAACAGGAAAGGTTTATTCTGATTTCATGTCAGATATTGAGAAAAACATGCATATGTGTATTTTTATATAGTGTATGTAAACTTATGGTTTCAACTATATCTCTTGAGTACTTTAAATAAGTACTGACAGTTTCTAAGGATATGATAAAATAATTTTAGAGATGTAGGTGCTAACATGCTATATCTCTAATTTAATATTCACACCAAAAATCCATGCTATTTGGGGCAATACAACATTCAAAGATTATTTCAGCAGCAGATTTCATAAGTCTAAACTGTTATATTATAGCACAACAGCAAGATTCTTGAGTTTTCTTGCAAATGTAAACCAGAATGTCAATTATGAGCTACTTCAGCTTTCATACTGCTTGACAGAAATTACCATATTGAGTACAATCAGATTGAGGAGCTATGGTCAAAGTGCAATCTGTTAGCTATGTGTGTGTATAATGAGTCAGGACTGGGAGACAGCTATTATTTATACCTAATAAAAGTTGTTCAGCCCAGGAGGAGAAGGGTGGAGATGAGCTGGCATATCAATAAGCAGGCTGAAATAGTTACTTTCATAATATAATTCATTCTTTTATGATTCTCAACAATACATTAGGGTTCCAAATTCACAATCTTAAATTGTATATAACTGTGTGTGTGTAAATGTGAGGCAATAATTCAAAAACATTAGAAATGAAAGGGATGAAAGAATATGAATATAAAAAGATATTTCACACAGTCCACATACAATTGCAAGAAAAACTAAGTGAACCCTTTCAATTGACTTGAAATTTAGCATTGATTAATAATGTGGTCTGATTGTTATCTAATGTAAGTCATTATTATAGACAAATTCAATCTAAATAAACTAACACAAAAAAGTTTCATGTCTTTTAATGAGCATATTGAGTTAACATCTACAGTGCCAGGAGAAAAAGTAAGTGAACCTCTGTGTTAATGACTTCTCCAAAAGCTAATTGGCAAAAGGTTTTTCAAATAAAGTGATATGATAGGAAGCGTGTTTCACAGGTGCATTGCACATTAAATAAAGGCACACAATACCTAGTTACTGACAAATCCGTTCTCAAGAATGATTAATTAGTGTGAACTATGTCTTGATTCGATGCATGTGGCTGAAAAGACTAATAAAAGGCTTTGCTAAAGATCTGGGTGTACATCAATGCACAGACAAATTATCTACAAATAGAAAAAATTCAGGGCTGTTGCTACTCACCCTAGTAGTGAGCATTTTGTTAAGGTCATTCCAGGCAATCCTAAAAAGGACTCACAGAAGACTCCACAACCGTTGTTCATGTATCCAGTGTTATAAACACAGTGAACAAGAATGGTGCTCATGGAAGCACAACACAAAGGATACCACTGCCGTTTAAAAAAAGATTATTGCCAGTCTCAAATATACCTTAGACTATCTGGATGTTCCTCACCGCTTCGTGGAAATGGACAGATAAGACAAGATCTTTTTAGCACAAATGAACAATACTATGAAGGAAGACTGCATTGAAAACCAGTACCAAAACCTGATCCCCATTGTGAGGCATGGTGGTCTGTTTTGCTGAACACCTTGCAATCATTCAGGGAACAATAAATTCTAACGTGCATCAAAATATTTTACAGGAGAAAGCAGCCACACGCATTCTATTCTTTCAGACGAGCAATCATTCAGCCAACAGCTCTCTACTGACCCCCTCATAACTACCTCACTCATACACATTTGCCTCGGCCAAATGTGTATAAAATGGGAAGAGGGGAGAAAGTCTCTGCCAGACATTTATGGAGGGCAGCTATTCTCCCAGGAGAACAAATGGATAGAGCGAAAATATTAATTTCATAGATGATGTTGGGGCGAATCATGAGCTCCCCATACACATTAAACACTGTGCCGAACTGCGCATTCTGAGTGGGTTCGATTGACAATACCCTTATGTGTATGAGGGCATTTCGGGCAGTGACACTGGGTGATGCAGCAAGACAACGCCACTAAGAACAAATTTTTATCAACTAAAGAATGGATAAAAAAGATTTGTGTTTTGGAAAGGCCAAGTCAGAGTCCTGACATTAACTCTATTGAGATGGAGGTAAGGTAACATGGATTAAAAAAAGGAAGATAGATAGATAGATAGATAGATAGATAGATAGATAGATAGATAGATAGCAATGAGATAGACAGAGAAATGAATAAAATAAATAATAGCCAGATAAACTGAAAAATAGATAAGGGATACATTACAACTATCTCTACAGATTTAACCTTTTAGTTGATTCAAACGTTATTTGAATCAAAATAATGAAATAGAGAACTTGTCGGAAAATCATAAAGGGAAGATGGCAATGACCATTTTTTATCCTGCTGCTTCATAAATTGGAAAATACCAGATATCTAATACCCAGTTGCTGAAGCCATATAACGTAGACCACTCTTCGCTAATTTAATCTATTTGTAGGAAGTTAAGATTCTGCTAGGGATTAGAGCCACAAAGGTCACAACTCTCTATCTTTCTAAACGGAAAGCGTCTTGCTGACTAACACTGCTTTGTTGTCCTGTCTTCAAGCAAACATTACTGATTGCACAAAACTTAACAATTGAAAGCCATAGCGTTATTATGACATGCCCCAGAGAGCAAAATTGCTTTCCCCAAGCATTTCTCATTGTGTTTGTTTGTTCTGATTTCTGCGCTCTACACTGCTTCTATGTATTGAACACTCTCCCTACGATGTTTTCTGCTTATATTTGGCCATACAACACAAAGATGAATGACCACTCCAGAAAATTACATCTGCACTTCACATGAGCCTAGTAGGATTTTTCTTGTTTTTACAAAATAGATCATTTGCAGTTCATGTTTGTATTTCACAAGATATCATTGCTTTTTCTATTCAGTTCGAAGAGTATTTTCCATAGTTTTCATATCGTTTGTTGCTGCTAGCCATAG
Organism: Bufotes viridis; assembly: GCA_033119425.1. NCBI lineage: Eukaryota > Metazoa > Chordata > Amphibia > Anura > Bufonidae > Bufotes > Bufotes viridis. The sequence continues at coordinate 238,215,390 of CM065590.1, forward strand.
TTTTTTTTGCGTGCTTACCAATTTTGTATAACGATTACTCATCAGCACAATTTGAGGATGTATTAGAAAGTCAGGGATATTCCACAATCTGAAGTTATCACCTATGCACAGTAATTGATGGGGTACCTAGCAGTAAAACCCCCACTGATCTAATAGTAATCCATAGATATGAGCGAATCGAAGATGATGAAGTTGAATTCGATCCGAATTTTAGGAAAAAATTGATTTGCACCGAATCCCAATTTTCTCACTTTTCGTGGTAAGAAATTGCATTTTTTCCTAAAATGGCTGCTGCACCTATTAGGACATGGAGCAAGAAACTCTGGGAACGAGGGATTACCTATAATGCCATGCATGCAGCCAATCAGCAGCCAGCCCTGTGATGTCACAGCCCTATAAATAGCCTCACCCATCTTGGATTCAGACATTTTCCAGCGTACTTGGTGCAGGGAGAGCCGTTAGCAGACGCAAGGGACAGTGGTTGAAAAGACTTTAAAACTTATTTTGCTGTATAGCAGTTCAGGGAAAGGATTGGGAGGAATCATTCCACAGTACTGAAGCAGAACAGGATTCGGTAGGGGAGTTTACAGCCTGGGTAATAGGAACAATCCTATTACACCTTGCTTCACTCACTGTGGATCCAAATTGCCATTACACAGCTCTGTAATTTCAGTAAACCGTTCTTGTTATTGGGGTGCAAGTGCTGTTTGATACAGCCATTAACATGGTTTATTACAAGGAAATATTTCTACTTCTTATTTGCCCATGTGCGGTGCAGTTATATGTTCTAAAGCATTTTTTGACTTGTATTAATTGGGGAAAAAAACTAATTATTTTCCGTTCAGCAATGCAGTTATATGTTCTAAAGCCTTTTTTGGTGTGCATTAGTGGCACAAAAATATATTTCATTTGCCGTTCAGTGGTGCAGTTATATGTTCTAAAGCCTTTTTGGCGTGTATTAGTGGCAAAAAAGTATATATTATTCGCCGTTCAGCGGTGCAGTTATATGTTCTAAAGACTTTTGTGACGTGTATAAGTGGAAAAAAATAAGGACCTATTTGCCGTTCAGCGGTGCAGTTATATGTTTGAAAGCCTTCTTTGGCGTCTATTAGTGGAAAAAAACAAAAAGGCCTTATTAGCCAGCTTTTTTCAGGTGTTTTAATTTCTTTTTTATTTATTTATTTGATCTACCAGTATGTAAGACAGAGACGTGCCAGACCCTGCACAGGGAGTGGCAGAGGCCAAAATGTTTCTGGCGCAGGCACAAGTCGCAGCAGAGTAATGGGGCGTGGCAGCAGGAGTAGCAGGGAGAGGCCTGAGCTCCCAGTGTCATCTAGTGGTCGTGTCTTGACCAGCAGCCCAACAGTTCTTGAATGTTTGACTCGGTCATCCACATCATCCCAAGTGACATCAGACACCCCCAGCCAAGAGTCGGTGGGTTCGTCAGACACAACCCTTAGTTGGCATGGCCAACCAAAATGTGGAGAAGACATCTGCCGCTTCCTCTGGTAGGTGGGCAAGTAGTGATGAGGAGAGTGGCATGGGAGCTGGTGTTGCGAGCTGTCAGGCTCCTGACCCAGAGATCGTTGAGGGGGACATCAGTGACGTGCAGACAGTACTCGATGATCATGTAGCTGATTGCACTTGGGAGCCGGGTGAATTAGGGGCTTCATCATCGACGTGACAAGAGGGTGGCAGCTTGCCCGTGAGGCAGCGGTGGAGCCAGCAAGTCGCTAGCATGGCCGGGAGTCAGCAGGGTGGCAGCAGTGGGAGGTCAGGAGCCAAATGTGCCCAGCGTAGACCACCCACTTCGAAGGAGCCTACCTGCCCAGAAAGTAGTGGTGCAGGAGTTCACAGGAGCAGCGGCGGCAGCAGTCAGTCAGTGCATACTAGCAACTTGGCCAGGTTTTGTCGCTTCCACCTCCACATTCTCACGCCGTTGGTCTAGCGACAATGTCTGTCTCTGTCTCCGTATGCTGCAGGGCACGGGGGTGTCACGCTGTTCTGCACCTTGTTTGCCAGGGCGAACGGAGTCACAGAGGGGAGGAACTGCTTCATGTCCTTCATCAAGAAATCGAATCCTGGCTTTCTCCACGACAACTCAAAATCAGAACCATGGTGACTGACAACTGAAAGAACATGGTGTCCGCTCTGCATCAAGGAGGGCCCAGCCATGCGTTGACGCAAGTGTTCAATCTGGTTGTCAAGCGGTTCCTGAAGTCTTCTACCCATCTGCAAGACATCCTAAAAATGGCCAGAAAACTTTGCATGCACTTAAGCCACTCGTACACCTCAAAGCACACCCTCCTTGAGCTGCAGCGGCAGAATGGCATCCCCTAACATAGGCTGATATGCAAAGTTTCCGCTTGTTGGAATTCCACCCTCCATATGTTGGACCGACTGTACGAACAGAGAAATGCCACAAACAATTTCTTGATGATCCAAGAGGACAGGAGTACTCCCCTGTGCAACTTCGATGTCAGCCAGTGGCAGCTCATGTGTGACACCTGCCATTTGCTCAGGCCCTTTGAGGAGGCCATGTTATTTGTCTGTCGCCAGGACTACGGGATGAACAACGTCATTACACTGCTTCATGTCCTCGAACAGATGCTGGTAAATCTGGCTGGTCAGGGGACTGGAGACGTGACGCTTAGATCTCATGGCCACATGAGCCCTTTGGGGGCTGAACTGGAGGAGAAGGAGGACATTGGAGCACAAGCAATCTGGTGACAGGAGTGGAGGAGCAGGAGCAGCAAGAGGAGCTACAGAGCGATGAGGAAGATGAGGCAGATGACCCAGACACACCGTGGCAATATGCAGTGGAGATGGAGGCAGTGAGTTCCTCCGAGTCACTTGCACAAATGGCCCGATGTATGCTCACTTGCTTGCGTAGTGACAGCCGAATTGTCACTTTTCGGCAGAGGGATGACTTCTGGCTCTCCACATTGTTAGACCCTCGCTACCGGTCCAAAATGGGGCGCTGAAAGGGAGGACAAACTGAACTACTATAGATACATCCTATGTAGTCAGTTGGCCGCTGCCTATCAGCCCCATCGTCCATCCTCTTGCAGGTCTGAATGAGAGGCCCTCTGCGCTCATGTTCCTCTGCCATGGATGCTGTGGCAGGGTGGGGGGGGGGGGGTAGGTGCAGTTCCAGCTCCATCAGCAGCAACTTGAGTCTAGTGAAGAAACTACCCACCAGCAGCAGCTAGAACTGGAGAAGAACCTGAACCAGCAGGTGGTGCCATACTTAGAAAGCACCCTGCCATACCACATTGAAAATCCGCTGGACTACTGGGAAGCCAAACTGGATTTGTGGCCACAACTGGCATAGTCTGCCTTGGAAAAGCTGTCCTGCCTGGCCAGTAGTGTGGCCAGGGCCGCCATCAGGGGGGTACAGCCCATACTCCAGTAAGGGGCCCAGACCCTGGGGAGACCCGGCCAGTCCTGAAACTTTTTTTTTTTTATTGTGGCAGCCGGCTCTGGGGCCCAGTGCTCCTCCCCCTCTTCCTTCTGCAGCCCGTCCCTTATCTCCCGGGGCCCCGGGCCCCAGCTATCTTGTTCTGTGTGTGTCTGTGTCTGTCTGTCCCTGTGTGTGTCTGTGTCTGTCTGTCCCTGCGTGTGTGTCTGTCTGTCCCTGCGTGTGTGTCTGTCTGTCCCTGCGTGTGTGTCTGTCTGACGTGCAAACTAGCTAATTTACTCACCTCACTGGCACTGACATAATTGAAGAGAAGCGCTGTAATCTATATTATGTAATAAATTAACTAGGAGGCGGCACTGGGCTCCGGAGTGTGTTGCGATTCTGAAGAAAAAAAGGTCTTTGCTTTATTATACCACTATTAATTCTGAGTGTTAGGGGTCACTTATGGGGGATCAGTGTGGATGGCACTTAGGGGGGATCTGTCGATGACATATATATATATAGCATAAGATGCCACATATGTGCCATCCACAGATCCCCCCCCCCCAAAACAGTGCCATCCACAGATCCCCCAAAACAGTGCCATCCACAGATCCCCCAAAAAAGTGCCATCCACAGATCCCCCCAAAACAGTGCCATCCACAGATCCCCCCCCCTAAAACAGTGCCATCCACAGATGCCCCCCCCTAAAACAGTGCCATCCACAGGCCACCATTAGTTCAAATCCCACCAAATGCTCACCTTATGGTTAAAAATAATTTTTTTCTTATTTTTCTCCTCAAAAACCTAGGTGCGTCTTTTTATGCTTTTCTATCTTGAAATAAACTAAACCTTTAATGTTATGAAATTGAAATTTAATTTATATTAATTCACGCCCCATCCATCTACTCTCGGCCCAGCCCCTGGGTTAATTAATTGACCAGTTTTCTGTTGTTCACAAAAAATAAATATTTTCAATATGTTCCTGTTATGGCAATTATAATATACATTTAAGCTTTTCCATCACGTCGCCCCTCCCCTTCATTACATTCTCAGAAACAAGCAGAGCATGGATGTCAATAAAATCCCCCCTGGAAAAATTTCTGCGGACGCCCGTGCACAGAGACTGGATTTAAGGAAAGGGTACCTCCAGCCGGTTCTGGGGAGCGAGCTGGCCGGAATCAGCGACACAAGTACAGGGGGTGGGGGGTCAATAATGGAGGGCTGTCTGGGGGCAAAATTAACTTGTGTGGGGGCAAATTACTTAGTGGTAGGTCAGTGTGGCGGGCAAACTATATGGAGGGTCAAGTGGGGGCAAAATTACTTAGTGTGGGGGCAAATTACATAATGCAGGGCTGTCTGGGGGTAAAATTAACTTGTGGGGAGGGGCAAATTACTCAGTGGGGGTCAGTGTGGCGGGCAAACTACATAATGGAGGGGCATGTGGGGGCAAAATTATTTAGTGTGGGGAAAATTACTTAGTGGCGCCAACTTGCATAATGCAGGGCTGTCTGGGGCAAAATTAACTTGTGAGGGGGGAAATTAGTCAGTAGGGGGTCAGTGTGGCGGGCAAACTACATAATGGAGGACCGTGTGGGGCAAATTACATAATGCAGGGCTGTCTGGGGGCAAAATTAACTTGTGTGGGGGCAAATTAACTGGGGCAATCACAGTGGGGCGCAGTGTGGCGGGCGAACTACATAGTGGAGGGCCGTGTGGGAGACGTCCCTGGATGTAAGAGGTATGGGCGCGATATATGGGTGGGGCTGTGTGTGGGTGTGGCTTGAAGGTGGACGGGGACACAGGGGCCCCATGATCTCCTATTCCTGGGGGAGGTGCCCATCCAAAGACCAGGCTCTGGATCCGCCACTGGGGCAGTGTCGGGGGGGGGGGCTGTGGCCCAGGCCTTGAGCTGTGTAAGGGGCCCCAAAATTTCTGATGGCAGCCCTGAGTGTGGCATCAGAGCAGGTGTTTAGTGCAGCGGGGGCCATAGTTACCCCAAGAATAACTCGCCTGTGCTTCCAATATGTGGAGAGACTGACGTTTGTCAAGATGAATCAGGTGTGGATCGGCCAGGATTTCCACACACCAATGCCTGATGCATCAGACTAGATCATCCATGGTTCCACACCAACACTTTGACAAAAGAGACTGGTTTCTTCTGACTACCTGCCTCAGCTACTATTCTGATGCCACCACCAGCCTCATGCCACACATCTGATTCCAAGTGCTCCTTCTTTTACCCACCATCTTCAGCTGGTACTGGTATTGCCACCCACCTCCCCACTCAGTCACCGGGTCACTCTGTGGTCTCCTGATGCTGCTGCCACCTCCATACTATGTCACCTTGCCACTCTGTGGTGTCCTGATGCTGCTGCCACCTCCATACTATGTCATCCTGCCACTCTGTGGTCCCCTGATGATGATGCCACCTTCACACTATGTCACCTTGCCACTCTGTGGTCTCCTGATGCTGCTGCCACCTCCACACTATGTTGTCTCCAGATGCTGCTGCCACCTCCACACTATGTCACCTTGTCACTCTGTGGTCCCCTGATGCTGCTGCTGCCACCTCCACACTGTCATTGTGTCACTGTGTGGCCTCCACTTGCTGCTGCTGCCACCTCCACACTGTCATTGTGCCACCCTGTGGCCTCCTTCTGATGCTGCTGTTGCAGTCACCTCCACACTCTGTCATTGTGACACTCTGTGGCCTCCTGATGCTACTGCTGCCACCTCCACACTGTCATTGTGCCACTCTGTGGCTTTCTCCTGATGCTGCTGCTGCCGCCACCTCCGCACTCTGTCAATGTGCCATTCTGTGGCCTCCTGATGCTGCTGCCACCTCCACACTGTCATTGTGCCACTCTGTGGTCTTCTCCTGATGCTGTTGCCACCTCCAAACTCTGTCATTGGGCCACTATGGTCTCCTCATGCTGCTTCCACCTCACCGCTGACACCCTCTCCAGTCTTTCGGGGGGCTCTACTTGTATAGGCGTTTAATAGAACAGGTTCTGTAGACATCTATGTGGAATCAGCTGCTGACGGTGTAAAAGGAGTGCACTTCTTGATGTTAACATTGACCTGTTAGGCTTAGTTCAAACGTGAGTTATTTGGTCAGTTTTGGCCCCGTAACTGCCGAAATAAGTGAAGTATGCAGTTATTCTAAGAGCGACGCCTGTCATCTGCATGTCATACTGACTCACAGTATTGTTTCACTACCACAGCAGACTCCCTATGCGTGTTACTGCAAGGCACAGTGTTCTACACCACTATAAAAGCTCGCTGCAGTTCTGTTCGGGTCTGAATCTATTTGATCCAAATAAAAGTTGCTCCAATTGCCATGGAAGTTGTTATATAACCCCCTCTAGTCCTCTAAAACAAAGATTTTTTTTTAATGAAAAGCTCCTATCTCGTTTCATTAATTTTTTACTAATTTTTTTTATTCTACCTCACCATGGACCCTGTAGAATATTCTGGATTGAAGTAAAAGGGTTGTTGGGCGCTGGTAATTATTCATGCCCCTACTTGCCCCTGGAGGAATTATGAAAACACAAAGTAGTGGGGTAGTAGTTGAAGTTGCTGTGTGGACTGGAAGAGTTAGGATCTGTGTTGAGGCCAGATCCTGGGGCCATAAGTGATGGTATCCTGATTGGGGAGAACAGTTAAGGCCATCTCCTGAGATATTGCTGTTATCTTGGATTATAAAAAAAAATGTTGAGTTCCACCTGGATCATCTGGCTGCTATATGAAGGACCCTCAAGTCAACGCTTTGTGGCATGGTCCCTCTCAGAGAATTTCTACTGGTCAGTAACCAAGGTATGAAGGATTAACCCTTCTACTTCCCTTCACCAGGAATTTTTCATTTAAACGTTTGTATGCCCTAGACCACCAGGGCTTCTTACATTAACCATCTCAGTGCCCTATGCCATCAGTGATATAATTAACCCCTAACTACTCTATACTATCAGGTATATTGTCATCAACCTCTTCACTGTCCTAGACCACCAGGGATACTTTAACATACCACCTCAGTGGCCTTGACCACAAGGAATACCTTAATTAACCTCCTCTTTGCCATAGACCACTTGGCATACAAACATCCCTTCACTGCCCTACACCACCTTAACATTAACCCCTTCACTACTCAAGACTACAGATATACTGGAATTAACCCACTGACTATCCTAAACCACCAGGTATACTGACATTACCTGCTTTACTGCCCTGGACTGCTAGAAATATTGACATTAACCCATTCACTGACCTAGATCATCAGATCATCAGAGACTAACACCTTTATTGTCTAAGATCAACAGTTATGCAAACATTAACCTCTTCACTGCCCTAAACCACCAGAGATTCATAATTAATGCTATGCTATGTTGTCCTGTATATATGGCTGCTTTAAAGTAAATTATTAGGGAGCTGTAGGTTCTTCATTACCCAGGTTGATGGGAGCAGTGCACAGGACCCAAACTGCAATGCTCACTAGTTATAAGGACAAGAGTTGAATATTGGTCAATTTTAACTTTGAAATGTTAACTTTGAACAGTTAATCTTTAGCAAAGAGATCTGTGATAGTAATCTGCACCTTAGGACAAAGGGGAGTTAAAAAAAAAGGATCAAATAATTATTTTGGACAAGTCAAAAATATATTTTTTTCAACCCAGTATTCATTGAAAACTACTGTTTTGGCTAATTTCCTTATTATTTTAGCAGTACTAAACAAATCCAAAGTTTGGCAATTCACCTCAAACGAATCACGCAAAATGGCACACACCATTTTATTTTTTAAATTCAGTACACTAGCAATAGAAACATGTCCAGAAGGATGTGAGATCAGACATTGATATGGCAGGATGCATCTGCCATGTCTCAGACAAAAATTACAGACACAAGCCAGCCATCTTGCAGGGACAGTGTAGTGATATATTATTAGGTAGGAAAACTTAATTGCTAGGTTGAAAGTCAGGTTTTATTAGTAGGGAGAGCATAAGGTCAGTAAGTGTACTGGTATTTGATGTCTTAGAGTAAGGGCAGCTGCTGGAGCTGTTCATGTCTTGCACTGTCGGCACAAAGATCATTTAAAGTGACAATAGTTATTTTTCTGTGTATGAGCCAGTCTTTTTTCCAAAAACCTGTTACAAAGCTTCTACAGTTAATAGTGTTTTATAGGCATATTCCCAGCATCACCAGCTTTCCCAAGAACCTGCTTCAATTTTTCAACCATGCGCATTTCAGTGCATCATTGCCAGTTTATAGTGTGTTCTCATCCAGAGGACATGTAATTGGACCTGTAATTCTTACCCCCAAAAAGTTGCATTTCTGCTACTGTTTACAGCATTTTAGTGCTCTAATACCCATTTATAGTGTATTCTCATCCAGGACACATGTAATTGGGCCTTTAATCTTTACCCAAAAAATTATGCAGTTCTGCTACCTGTTATATGTGCATAGTTTATCACATTTTAATGTTTCAATATCATTTTATAGTTTTTTTCTCATCCTGGGGACGTGAAATTGAGCCTGCTTTTCTTACTCCAAAAAAGGTTAAAATTTTGCTAATTTTTACAAGTGTGCAGTGTATCACATTTATGTGTGCCAATACCAGTTTATAGTGTGTAATTAGGTAAGTCATGTAATTAGGTCTATAATTCTTACGACCCCCCCAAAAATTTTTCAAGTGTTTAGTTTATCGCATCTTAGTGTGTCCATACCAGTTTATAGTGCGTTCATAGCAGGGGACTTTTAATTGTACCTGTACTCCTTACCCCCAAAAAGCTAAGGTTTAATAATTGGCGACTTGTCGTTGTTTAAATAGACCTTATAATAAAATGTCTGCTAAACTACAGAATGGAAAACGAAAGACTGTGCCTCGGCATCTGCAAGTGAGAATGTGAATGGCTGTAGTAGTGCAAACAGCAGTAGAGGCACAGTAGGCACCATCCATTTGCCCTGTAGTAATAGTAGCAGGCCATAGTTTTCCTTTGTTTCTGTTAGGCGACAGATTATTATTTAGAACAAAGACATTGCGGACTGGATGGCTCACTCATCCTCTCAGTCACATTAGGATGATGTTGATGTCACCCCTGAGTCTGACACAGTGCCTTTGAGACAGGGATCAGTGCATTTCTCCTGCTCCTCCCCCTTGAGGCACCAAAGAAGCCTTTCAATTGTATCACCACTGTCTTCACTGACCCCCTCGTAGTGTGGTGCCTTCATTTTTCCAAAGAATTGTCAACAACGCCCACAACTATGGAAGATACTCAAGATAGTCTTTCCTGTTGACGAGGTCAGTGGTTGGACTGCCATCATGAGGAATTTTAGGCAGGCAACCTTATGACTCAAATGCATAGTTGTGTCGGTGGTGGCGGTAGTGGCACTGGTATCCATGGTGACTTGGGGCAAATACAGAGGAAATTGTGAGGGGGCCAAGTAGCCCATGATGATATACTATATACAGTATGTATATATATATATATATATATATATATATATCATATATATCACAGTCTAATAAAATTGGCAGGAAGGGAAAGGACTATGATGATATTTGTGTGTTGAACTTCACAGTGCTGAGGAGAAGGTGACATCAGACAATATATTGCCAAAACATCCAAACAAACTAGTTGTGACAACAATAGACTAAGAAAAATGGGGGCATAGGCAGGAGCGAAATTAGATTGGCAGGCATAGCAATAAACAGGGACAGGAAGTTTCTCTCTAAAAATGCCCTGTCTACTCCTAATCATAATCACAGAATTGTCCTGATGGTGGGTGAACCCTGCACAGAAACCTACCCCTGTCAGCACCTTGTTACGCCCTAAGTCATCCTGACGCATTTCTCCGTCAGGTTCATCAGAGGACAAATCAGCCAATAGGGTAATACTATACAGATGCAGATGCTGCAAGATACCTGTCCTAGGACCATGTGTAGCATAAGATAACAAAAACTATACAATGGATACAGTGAGAAATGCGTCAGGATGGCTTAGGGTGTAACAGGGTGCTGACAGGGGTATGTTAGTCATTCTAATATGGCTAAGAACATCCTGCTGGACTTTCAGATACAGAACGGTCTGCCTCTCGAAATCCGCATTAGGTACAGTACTGGGGACGATATATCGACTACGTGCTGATTATATGGCAGGGCTCATTGGAGGAGATACATACCTTTATGGAATATCTAAATGAGAACACCAAAAACATCCGACTGACCTATACGGTCAGTAAACAGGAAGTGACTTTCCTTGATGTTAAACTTCGGGCGGATATGAATGGGAGGACCTGTACAGATCTATACAGGAAGGAAACATCTGTAAACAGTGTGCTCTCAGCAGATTTATCACATCCCAGACAACTGATAGATAATATACCGGTTGGTCAGTTCCTGCGGGCCAGACGTATATGTTCGAGCAATGCAGATTTCGAGAGACAGGCAGCTGATATGCAGCGGAGATTTCACGATAGGGGTTATAGTGAACGATCTGTTAGTAGGGCCTATAGACGTGCCCGGATGGCACGACGATCTGAACTATTAAGAGGCAAACAAAAAAATGAGGAAAATGAGGAGATCAGGTTTATTACTACATTCTGTGAACATAGTGAAGAGGTAAGGAAGATCCTGTTCAGGCATTGGGGTGTCGTTACGATGGACCCAGTCCTGAACAGAACACTTAAAAAACAACCTAGCATTACATTCCGGAGGTCAAAAAACCTCAGGGATATGCTGACGCAGAGTGAATATATAAAGCAGACCCCTCAATTGTTCTCATCAAGAGGTCTCTGGTGGGGTAACAAGCCATGCAACCATTGTGTAGCATGTATAAACATGGATATATGTGACGTGTTTTGGGATTCATCCTATAAGAGGGAACTCAAGATCACCCATGCAATTGATTGCAATACAACTGGGGTGGTCTACTGGGCATGTTGTCCATGTAAATTAATCTACATCGGAATGACCTCACGCCCCTTTAAAAAACGCATCCGTGAACATATATTAGGAATTGAGGCAGCACGTGAAATACAAGACATTAGCACATTAACAACTATCCCTAAACACTTTAAATTGGTGCATAACTGTGAGGCGGATAACTGAGATTCCGTGGGATCGATCATGTAAAAATTCCAAATAGAGGAGGCAATTGGAAGAGGGTTTTGGCTCAGCGGGAGACCCGATGGATACATGTGCTGAAGACGGTTACCCCCTGTGGGCTGAATGACTACAATACGTTTGCTCCGTTCCTCTAAGTGATAATATGTGATTACTCTGGCATTAGGATGACCCGGTTCTATGTGTATACACCCCTTTGTGGGTAGTTGGTTTTAACAGGTTATTGTTGTTTGTGTATTTTAACATCTTTGTTCCCTCCTTCCTGCAGATGTACTGCCCTTTAACAATGCATCCACTGTTGTCCTAATCATGGTCTTCCTCCTCCCTGTGATAGTGGTGACAATATGGAACAATGAAGAATCAATGACAGCCATCTGAGATATATAATTCTATGATTACATTGATCTTGCTACCACTATTATGTTTTTATCTGTCTTATTTTGGATGATATAGGACTGATATTGCGAAGGTGCTTTGATATTTAATTTTTATAATTTTTATAATTATTTCCACTGACCTAATATGAGTATAATGAATTATTACAATTGTATATATGGGTTTTTGAAACGACAAGCGAATCTTGTGTATAATATGATTATATGTAAAATTAGTAGTTTATGATGCACGATTTTCTTTTTTTGCACTCTTTTGCATGCGCACTGGCACTTTCACTTATTATTTTTTATTTATAATCTAGCTCTTTTATCTTCTTTTTATTATTCCATCACTAATTATTAATTATCAATTGAGCTTATGTCATAGTGATTATGCGATTATTTCACTGTAATTATCATGTTTTGTAAATCATGCGATTTTAAATGTGACTGTAATTTTCACTGAGTGAAACACTTTGTACACTAGGATTATTGAATATAATTTGTTATTGATAGGCTTGTCCATATATATATAATTGAGGATCTGAATAGATTGAGGCTATGGCATAGTAAACATGTGATTATTTCACTGCGATTATTTTGTTAACATGCGGAATTTTTTAAACAATTTTTGAGTTTTTTATAAAGCGCATGTCACATTCACTGAGTGTTACACTGGGATCGCTAAAGAAAAACTGACATTCTATTAGTATTGTTTTCCACAGAAATAAGTCACAAAAGATTTTACCACGTATAACTGCAGCACTGAATGCTGAATAAAATTTGTTTTTCCACCGAAATAAGTCACAAAAGATTTTACCTCATATAACTGCAGCGCTGAACACTGAATAAAATTTTTTTCCACCATAATAAGTCACAAAAGCTTTTAACGCATATTACTGCAGCGCTGAAATTTGTTTATCCACCGAAATACTTCAATAAAGTTTTTACCACATATAACGGAGCACGGAGATGGAGAGGGTCTTCAGACTCCCCCTGCACTATATGGACATCTCAGAAATGAACCGCTGCTCCTGACAGCAGCTCCTGGGAAGGTCATGGAGCATCCCGGTCATCTGGCATCTATTCGCTCCGCTGAAGGATTATTTTGAAAGTGTGTAGAAGCCAGACGGGGCCCCCATGCTGCAGATTTATCATGGAGACATCATGGGGATTTTACCGCATATAACTACAGTGCTGAACACTCAATACATTTTGTTTTTCCACTGAAATACATCAATAGATTTTGCCACATATAACTGCAGCGCTGAATGCTGAATAAAATTCGTTTTTCAACCAAAATACGTCACAAATGATTTTACCACATATAACTACAGCGCTAAATGCTGAATAAAATTTGTCAGTAAAGGTTTTGCCACATATGCCTGCAACAGTGAACGCTGAATATATTTAGTTTTTCTACTGAAATACGTCACTAAATGTTTTTCCACACATGACAGCAAAAGTCAACACTGAATATATTTTGTTTTTGTACTGAAATAGGCCACTTAAACTCTTTCACCACAAATAAATTCAACAGTGAAGTGTGTAAATTATTTTCCTTTTTGGACTGAAATAGGACAGTGAACACTTTCACCACATATAACTGCAGAAGTGAACTGAGAATATATTTTTCTTTTTGTACTGAAATAGGCCAGTAAACGCTTTTACCAGAAACAAATGCATCAGTGAAGTGCATATATATTTTTCTTTCTGTACTGAAATAGGCCACTAAACCCATTTGCCACAAATAACTGCACCAGTAGAAATGCGTATAATTTTTTTCTTTCTGTACTGACATAGGCCACTAAATGCTTTCAACACATATAACTGCAGAAGTGAACTGAGAATATATTTTTCTTTTTGTACTGAAATAGGCCACTAAAGCTTTCACCACAAATAAATGCACCAGTGAAGTGCGTATATAATTTTTTTTTGGTACTGAAATAGGCCACTAAACACTTTTGCCACAAATAACGGCACCAGTGAAGTGCGTATATTTTATTTCTTTCTGCACTGACATAGGCCACTGAACACTTTCAACACATATAACTGCAGAAGTGAACTGAGAATATACTTTTCTTTTTGTACTGAAATAGGCCACTAAATGCTTTTGCAACAACTAAATGCACCAGTGAAGTGCGTATATATATATTTTGTACTGAAATTCATCACTAAACGCTTCCACCAAATATAACTGCAGAAGTGAACTGCGTATATATTTTTCTTTTTCTAAAGAAATACTCCACTGAACACTTTCACCACATATGGCTGCAGAAGTGAACTGCGTATATATTTAGCTTTTTGTAATGAAATACGCCACTGAACGCTTTCACCACACATAGCTGCAAAAGTGAACTGAGAATATATTTTGCTTTTTGTAATGAAATACGCTACTAACTGCTTTCACCACATATAGCTGCAGAAGTGAACTGCGTATATATTTTTATTTTTCTACTGAAATACGCCACTAAACGATTTCCCACATATAACTGCAGAAGTGAAGTGAGAATATATTTTTCTTTTTGTAATGAAATACGCCACTAAATGCTTTCAACACATATAGCTGCAGAAGTGAACTGCTTATATATTTTTCTTTTTCCACAGATATAAGCTACTAAAGGCTTTTCAACAAAGCACTTGCACCCCAAGAATAAATTGCTGGAATGACAGAGCTGTATAATTATCTTTTCCTGCACTTGTAAATAGCTTTTCTAGCACTGTCCCTAGCGCTTTCTGATGTCTCTCCCTGCACTAAGATGCTGTGAAATGATTCCTCCCTATATTTCCCTGCACTTATAAATAGTTTTTTCAGGGTTTCTTTTTCACAATGAGGTTTTTCCAATTGCTGTCCCTAGCGCCTTCTCAAGTCTGTCCCTGCACTCATAACGCTGGAAAATGTCTGCTTCTAAGATGGCCGCCGTATTTATAGGGCTGTGACGTCACAGGGCTGGCTGGCTGCTGATTGGCTTCATGCATGCATGTCAATCTGGGTGATCCTGCCTTCCCAGAATTCCTCTCCCCATGTCCTCAGTCCTCACACTTGTGGCCGCCATTTTAGGAAAAATTGTGATTCGTTACCACGAAGCCCGAGGAAATTCGCATTCGCTGCAAATCGAATTTTTCCTGAAATTTGGATCGAATTCCACTTCATCAGCTTCAATTCACTCATCTCTACTCAGGACCTCTGGTATCAATTATTTCATTCACTTGATATTTAAAATAGAGAAAATGCTCATGCAAATGCAATTAAGGATGGCGGGAGGAATATAGCTTCCATATCTTGCTAGCTGCCCTGTAGCTGTTGAGGACCCACACAGACAAAATCCCATGGAGGAAGAAGTGAAGGAGGATGAGATACCGCTGGAGATGGAGGAGTTGGTGGTGTAGAAGGACAAGGCTGATGATGATGATGACAACGACATTGGCCACGATGATGAATCATCACAGTGGTGGGCAGAGCTGGAAAGAACTAAGTCCTAGGGCACACTGCTGAGCATGGCATATGGCAGCCTTGCTTACTTATGTGCTGACAGGTGCATCATTAGCATCAAGTAGAGATGAGCTTAGTTTAGAAAAATTCAATTCGGTAGCTTCGCCGAATTTTGACAAAAAAATCGTGACACCCCCCAGTCATTTAACCCCTGAGATGCCGTGTTTAACACTGATTGCAACATCTGTGACTCTCATTCAGTTACTCAGGGGTTAAAAAAATGTTTATACTTACCTCATCCACTTGATCACGGAGGGGCTCTCTGCTCCCAACTTGATTGAAGAAAACCCGCCAAAGGACCTGCATTGGGCGTGATGATGTCACCACATGAGCATGCTGGGCGCGTGTGGTGACATCATCAGTGGAAGATTTTCTTCAATCAAGATGAGAGTGGACGGCCTCTCCACGATCAAATGGGTCAGGTGAGTATATATTTTTTTACTTCCAACCACCATTTTAGGAAACATTGATTTGTTACCACAAAGCCTGAGGAAATTCGGCTTTGTGGTGATTAACATTCTTCCAGAAATTCGGATTGAAGTCCATTTTGGATACTTCGATTCACTCAAAACTAGCATCTATCTTTTAGACCCTTACTATCAAAGCAAAATAGGGAATGTTTTTCTTGAAGTGAAAGGAGTTCAAAATTGCTCTATTACCAGGATACACTGTGTACACAGTTCTGCATATCTTTTGGAGAGCAGACATCTTCCGCTCATGTGTCTGACCAGGGGGCCTCTCTTGGCCCCCGGTGAGATACCAACCTTCCACCGTCTCTGCTACCACAAGTAGCAAAAGCTGCAGCTGCAGCAGCCAATTCAGGTTGATGAACATGATGGAACAGTTTTTTCTGATGCACATCAGCAAACTGATATGTACCACCTGACTAACCAAGTTCAGTGCTACTTGGACTGTGCCCTTTATCTAGGTATATACCTTGTTTTCTGAGCTCATGGACTTCTGGGCAGGCAGATTGAAACAATGGCCCTAACTTGTTCATTTTACTCTCATTGTACTGTCTTGTCCAGCCTCCAGTATCCTCTCAGAGAGGTTTTTTTAGAGCAGCGGGTGGTGTCATCCCACTGAAATAGGAAAACTTGTTCTCTGGATGTTTAAAAAACATCACATTAGTCAAAATGAATGAGGCATTGATCTGTGAGGATTTTCACAGCCTCTGCCTGAGGCCAAGGAATAGATCTGTAATTGATGACAATGACCATTTATCGCCTGCCCAATCATGTGGCTGTCTGCCTGTCATCATGTTCTGTACTGTATGGCTGCTGCTACTGCCAATACCATTATCCCCACATAGGTGCACTGTCTCGCCACTGATACTACTATCACTACTAACATTTACTGCTTTGTTGGTTAGGTTTAATCCTGTGCTGTGACTAATGTCGTTACTATTGCTGCCACTATTGTCCCTACACAGGTTACCCCTTCCACTTCTACACTGTACTGCTGCTGCTCCCAGAAAAAGGGAGAATTTTTTAATGCTTATTCAGAACAAGATACTGCTTCTTTTGATACTACCGTTTGTGTGTGTGTATAAACATGGGCAGGCATCGGCTCCTATTAAGGCATCATTTTTGAGACCACCTGTTCAAAACAAGGCACTGTTTCTTCCAATATTACATTTTGTGTGTATAAATATGGGAAGGCATCTGACCCCTATGAGGCACCATTTTTATAATGCATTTTAATTTTTAATAGCATAACAAATCCAGCAGTGAAGTGTGTTTTTTAAGAGGCTTTTTTTTTAACACTGTCAACCATGCATTTACCCATAGCTATATCAGTATCACTCTGACATCATTAACTATTGTTGTCATTGTGTTAAAGAGCTTAAAATGGGAGAGTAGAGAGAGAGTGAAAAAAATAATAACTTTAAAAAGAAAGATAAGAAAAGAGTCCTAGGAGACCTCAGAATGTAATATACCAATTTTCAGGCCAATTGGAGCACTTTTGATTTGGGTGGAATCAATTCGTACCCAAATCATATTTTTTGACCAATTGGACCCAAAAACAAATTTTCATCTCTACTCATATATATGCTGTTAATATGTGACAAAAATTGATGTTAGTGTGTCCCTTTAATGAAGTCAGAAAATGAACAGAGCTGGGAGAAGACTGGGTCAGGTAACTCACTGTCTCATATTCATGTCTCAGGCAATTCATATTTTATCATAGGCCTAGGCTACTTCTTGATCATTATTTTGGCAGTATGTTCCCTAATCATAAATGTAGAAACCTCTTGGAATGGACATGTGGAGCATATGAAGCTTTTGGTCTTGGCCTACAGCAGTTCAACCATATTTAGCTTAACGTGTATGCTACACATTGATACAACATATTGCATTGGAATCCCTAGTAAACTGACACTTTAGCGTAATAAATGTCTGCTGTCATGATGATATATTGTGCTCCCAACACTGTTCTGCTTTGTGTTTGAGTTTTCTTATTCTTTCTTTAGTCCTGAACAATCTATTGAAAAAGAGCATTGTAAGCAGCTTTCCTATTCTTTCTACCATCATGTGCTAGAAGTAGGTTGCTGAATCAGCCACCGTGTAACATAGAGGAACCTTATTCTATAAAATGAAGGATGAAAATGGAAATTAAACTAAATACCACACACACCTACAAATATGCTTTTTTAAATCAACACTTCTATATAATTCATAAAAGGTCTATTTTATTTGAGGTACAGACTGGTATAAGCAGCATTTTACACCAGAATCTGGACATATAATACCTATAATGAATTCTTATATCCAACTGCCTTCAACAATCACTGGTACTGCTCAATATTTATATACACAAGTATACAATATATACAAGACTGCTGAAGAGAGTATTAAATTATATAGTCATTAAACTTAATTGTACAGCATGTCTCATCTTTAGCTAAATAATGTTCAGGATTTTCCCTCACCTCAATTAGTGGTGCTTCAATGGTTTCATTTGTATTGGCAGATTTCTCTTATTTCTTCTTAAGTTCATTATCCCCTCATAATGAATAGAAAAACAATAATGGCCACATTATGCAAGGAAATTGTTGTTTCTCAAACTTCCCCATCTCAGGGGATTAACTATATTAAATTACATTTTAAAATGACCCATATTTCCGCACGCTGCACTCCACCTAATAACTGTAAGGAGAGAAAATACTGATTATTTCTAGACCTTCAGACTCCCTAATTAATCATTTTTGCAATTGCTGTACTTGCAAGCCAGAGGCAATGTATTACCAAAAGACTCTGTAGTTAGGGTATATGCAGTGCATTCAGAAAGTCTTCAGAGTCAGAAGTTGGGCCTTGTACTAAAATAAAAAGTTAATTTTTTCCCCTATCATTTTGCATTCAATACCCTATGATGAGAAAGTGAAAACAGAATTTTTGAAATCTTTATGACATAGTTATTCAGACCCTTTACTCAGTACTTAGTTGAAGCAGCTTTGGCAGCAATTGAAGTCTCCAGTAGTCTTCAGTATGATGCCAAAAGGTTTACACACCTGGATTTGGGGAGTTTCTGTCATTCTTCTCTGCAGATCCTCTCAGGCTCTGTCAGTTGAGATGAGGACCGGCAGAGAACAGCCATCTTTCAGGTCTCTCCAGAGATGTTCTGTTGGGTTCAAGTCAGGGCACTGGCTGGGCCACTCAACGAGATTCAAATTCAGATAGTTGTTCCTAACCTACTCCTATGTTGTCTGTGTTTAGGGTCATTGTCTTGTTGATAGGTAAGCATTCTGCACACTTTGATGTCTAGAGCACACTGGGTCAGGATTTCATTAAGAATATCTATGTACTTTGCTCCACTCATCTTCCCTCAACTCTGACCAGTCTCCCTCTCCCAGCCACTGAATAAGACCAGATCTGGAATTTTCCAGCTTAAGACTACATCAATAATGCAATAATAACTGGTACTATTAGAAAGTACAACTTGTCCCACAAAAGAACAAAGCCTCGTAAGGCTATGTGAATGAAAAAATAAAAAAAAGGTATGGCTCCAGGAAGGCAGGGAATAAATAAAGAAAATGCAAAAATTGAAAATTACCATGTTGAAAGGTGTTAAAATGTTTTTTAGCCCAATTAGGCAACTTGTACTTTTGATCTTTTTTGTACTGCACCTTTCAAGAGGACCTTATTTGACATTAATATCTATTTTAACAGTTTGTATATTGTACCAGGGATACCAAGTACCCGCCTTCAGTCACAATCAGTTAGCTTCCCCATAAGACATATTGCGATGGTGGAATGCAAGCTTAGGCTTCTTCCGCCCACGTGACGTCTCTGTGAAATGCATACATGCGTTCCAGACGTCATGTGACTTCCCGTCACATGACCTGAACTACAACCGACCCTTATGATATAGGTAGCGACAGATGCACGTTAACACCGCATATCCAACTCCCTTCAATCCGTCCCACATGCCTCATAGATATATATTTCCTGATGGCTTACCTTCTCTATTCTCTGCAAGATTCCATATGTATCCAGGGACAGCATTATACCCGGCATTTACTGTGGAGGATTTACCATGTGCCTTAGTATATAATATACACTTTTTGGGAATATAATTGATTGCTGCGTTGAGTGCTGCATTGATTTGTCATGGATGTATTCATATATATATATATATATATATATATATAAGAAAAATGGCGGCACTGGACAAAAGTGCTTGGGCGGGTGCAATGTTCAATGGGGACTGACCATAACCCCCAAGATAATAATATAGAAAAACGAACTGCACTCCAAAAATGAATAAAAAAAACATCATTTATTGACCCGTGCGGTGCAACGTTTCGGCTCTGAACCTAGAGCCTTTCTCAAGCCATATATTGGGGATGCAAGCACTTAATCAAACAGACATATTAGGAGAAGATACAGGCAGGGGTGTACACAGATCTCATAGGGTACCATACCAAAACTTAGAATGGGCCTCTCTGCCCTACCCAGTTTCCCAGTACGCGTGCAACAATCATTCGCAGGCAACGCAAAGCACAACTCCCCATATTTCTGATTTCTTACATTTAATTTACTAAACACATGAAATTGTGTGGTCTGCCTCCATTGAAGGTACACCACTGGTTACAGATCAACCTTAAATTGTATTTATTCCTATATGCCAATTGTAACACTGTGCCTGGAAAAGTACTGGGGGGGGGGGGGAATCACCCAGAATGCTTAGAGGGGTAAAGTAAAAGAATCTAGAAAAGCTGGGGTGGTTTCAGCAAAGTGTAGTTTGTTGAGGCACCATTTCTATTTTATGGGCCTGGATTTTTACGAAATTGCATGTAGGTGTTGGTAGTGGGATGTGTCCTTCCCTCCCCACTTCAGTACACCACTTTCCCCTAGCATGAGGCAAACCCAGGTCTAACTGATGGGCTCATTAATTTGAGGTTAAATTCAGGGCTGAAACTGCAAATTGCTTGCTAGGAAAGCCTGATCTACCTTGTTAAAGACATAGGTGAGGAAATGTCTTAGCATCTTGTTCTAGTCTAATTAACAACTGATTAATTCTGTCCCCTTTGATTCTTCCCCCTTTTATATTCCTTCTATAGTCCTTGTAATGTAGTGAGTTAAGCCAGTATTAGGCCGATCAGCAAATCATTGTCGAGAGGGAAGCATTCCCTCCCAGCAATCGCTTGCTAGCTATTACATGCAGCGATCTCCTCCGCAGCATGGGGAGGAGAGATCGCTATGCCATTGCTCATCCCCATACTGTCTAAGGGTTTATCGGCACCAGATCACTATTAGACAGCATGATCTGCCACTGGCAGCATGCCTAAAAATCTGAATTGTCCGATGAACAAGCTTTTACTTGAATAACTAATTAGTGAATATAATTTTTTTTTTATTACATAGAAATCCAACGAAGTGGAATTCGATCCGAATTTCAGGATAAATTCAATTCGCCTAGAAGCCGAATTTCCTCGTGCTTTGTGTCAGCGAATCAATTTAACCTGAAATAGTATAAAAAACAAAACAATTCTAACTTACGTCCTCCATTTGCTTGCGACAGGCTGCCAGCCTCCCTCTTGCTTGAAGATCTCAGCTGAAATCCCGTGGGGCGCGAGATTACATCATCACGCCGGCCGGCATGATGACGTAAGCTCGCACTGCACAGGATTTCGACCAAGATCTTAAAGCAAGATGGTGGCGACTGGCCCGTCGCGAGCAAATGGAGGTGGTGAATTGTAAGGATACGGTGGTTTGCGCTCCAGCCTGGATCCATGCCCTGTGTAACCATGACAACGATCGCTGTTTGCCTCCCAGGCTGGAAGCAGTGGCCGCTGGGCCGTCTAAGGTGGCTCCGCCCACCCACACTTGGTCAATAAATAGGAGCCAGGTGCTGCACAGGGGGTTCCACTAATGGAGTGCGCACCCTGCCTGCTCCATTCACCACGAGGACAAGATCCTAACTACCTGCAACTCTGAACCTCCAGGAGAAACCCTCACCTACCTTACCCGGCTCCACCACTGCAGGATCCCTGCATGACTTCCAACAGCAAGTATCAAGCCTGTCATTTTGTTTCACTGACATTGCTCACTGAAAGGAAGGGACTCGCTGGTGGTTATTAGTACTGCAGGCCTGGGATTCCTGAGCGTTGCCAAGAGCTGTTATTCACATGAACTTTAATCTGAACTCTCATTTCTAAAACGAACTTTCCTCACTATTAGTTTTACACTCTATCTTTAGTACGCGGTACATGATTTTGTTAACCCCATACTCTCCGCTTAAGACTGAGAGAGCCGCCTGGGGTACACACTGAGCAGCCGCAAAGACACCACCAACACTCAATCAGTGTGACAAAAGTGGATGTCAAAGGACACCGCAGTTGAGATCCTAACTGATCAATTTGGTGCGTTACATATTAGTGGAACCCCCATGGATCCAGCGGAGCTCGCGCGGCATATGGTCGCCCTCACTGAGAGGGTGGAAACCCATAACGTGACCGTACAGAATCTCCAATTGGAAAATCAGGCGTTGCGAGATCTCGTCACGTCGCGCACAGGATCACCCCACGATGGACCGGAACCCAAGGTCAGTCCACCTGAACTTTTCTCAGGAGACCGGAAGCAGTTCCGCGAATTCCTGAATGCGTGCAAACTGATGTTTCAGTTACGCCCCGGACCTATCCTACCGATAGAACCAAAGTACTCACCATGATCTCGTACCTCAGGGGAGCCCAGAGCATGGGCTAACACCTATTTAGAAAAGGAAGACCCGGTCTTGAATTCCTTTCCGCAATTTCTTGAAACAATGGCCCTCCTTTACGAGGACCACAACAAGCAGCTGACTGCGGAGACCGCCATTCGCACCCTAAAGCAAGGGAGACGACCCGTAGAGGACTTTATTGCGGAATACACTCGTTGGGCCCGTGAGACGGAATGGAATGATCTCACTCTTAGAAATCAGTTCCGTCTCGGTCTATCTGAGGCCCTGAAAGATGAGTTAGCCCGCGGAGAGCTGCCACATACACTCGGCGCCTTGATGCAGAAGGTCACCACCATTGACAGGCAGCTTAAGGAGCGCAGGGCTGAGAGAGTCTCAGGGTTTACACCCACCCGAGACAGACCAGCCCAGATCCTGTAGCAGAGATGATG
Source organism: Bufotes viridis (assembly GCA_033119425.1). Taxonomy (NCBI): domain Eukaryota; kingdom Metazoa; phylum Chordata; class Amphibia; order Anura; family Bufonidae; genus Bufotes; species Bufotes viridis. The sequence goes on from CM065590.1 coordinate 238,238,386, forward strand.
GAGATTGGGGCAATTCGTGGTCCTCTGACTGAGAGAGAAGACCCGGAGACGGAACCTCAACCTCTGCTTATACTGTGCGTCGGCTGACCATTCGGTTGATGGATGTCCTGCCATAAGAAAGAAACATGAAGGTAAAATGATGACGTTCTGTAACTTAGGCAGAAAAAATAACAACACAAGTGGTTACATTTATACGTCTCTTACCTTACAGTGGGACCAAAACCGAACTATCGTTGATGCAATGGTGGACACGGGAGCTTCGGGAATTTTATCGATAAGCATCTAGTAGAGAGAAATAAAATTCCCCATACAAGGAAAAATATATCGATATCCGTGAGTTTTATTGATGGTACAACCTCTAGACCTATCCATAGCCAGACTCAACCCCTTTTGGTGACAAGCGAAAATAGCCACACAGAATTTTTATCCTTTGATGTCATACACTCCCCTTCGTTCCCCATCATTTTAGGCTTGCCATGGCTCGGTTACATCAACCAGTTCTCCTATGGGAACAGGGGAGAGTGGGTTTACCTCACGTTATTGCAGGAGACCTGCTTCCCTATTAAAACGCTCATGCATGTAGGGGTGAACCAGGTCCCTACCCAATACTCAGAGTTCTCGGAGGTATTTAGTGCAAAGATGGCGGAATCCCTACCGCCCCATAGACCCTACGATTGCCCCATAGACCTGCTGCCGGGCAGTGAAATACCCACAGGAAGAATCTACCCATTGGCACAACCAGAACTTGACCACCTCAAACAGTATCTCGAAGAGAACTTAAGGAAGGGATTCATTCGGCCTTCAACCTCCCCTGCAGCCGCGGGTATGTTCTTAAGTAAGGAACAAAGACTTGAGCCTCAGACCCATCATTGATTACAGAGCATTAAATAAAATAACAATCAAAAACCGGTACCCCCTGCCGCTAATATCCGAGCTTATTGAAAGACTTCAAACATCAACTATCTACACTAAACTGGACTTGAGAGGCGCATACAACTTGATTAGGATTAGAACCGGGGATGAATGGAAAACTGCTTTCCGCACCGGTGCGGACTCTTTGAGTACATGGTAATGCCTTTCGGCTTGTGCAATGCCCCTGCCACATTCCAAAACTTTATCAACGACATATTTAGGGATCTACTAGATGTATGTGTTGTCATCTATCTAGATGACATATTGGTCTACTCCGATAACCTACAAGATCACAGGAAACACGTCCGTTGGGTACTTGCGCGATTAGCGTCCATCACTTATATGTCAAACCAGAAAAGTGTATATTCGAGACTACTACCCTTCCGTTCCTTGGTTATATAATCTCACCCAAGGGAATTCAGATGGATCAGTCAAAGATCACTTGCATCCAAAACTGGCCGACTCCGGACTCCAGGAAAGCCCTCCAGCGTTTCATAGGGTTCTCGAACTTCTACAGGAAATTCATCAAAGACTTCTCCGCTACCATCAAACCCCTAACCAGATTAACTAGTGTCAACACGAAATTTGTTTGGTCCATGGAGGCCCAATCAGCTTTTGAGTTACTTAAAGACAAATTCACTTCAGCACCAATTCTGACCATTCCGAATCCAAACTATCACTTTGTGCTGGAAGTAGATGCATCACAGGCAGCCATAGGAGCTGTTCTGTCCCAGCGGAGCTCCTTCTCATCCCCATTACATCCTGTCGGGTTCTACTCCCAGACTCTAAACACCGCTGAAATCAACTACCCCATAGGGAAAAGGAACTTCTTGCCATAAAATGTTCCCTAGAGAACTGGAGGCACCTACTTGAAGGTTCAACACACCCCATCACAATATACACGGATCACCGTAATTTACAATACCTGAAAACCAGTAAAACACTGTCAGCACGTCAGGTACGGTGGAGTTTTTTTGACAGATTCGACTTTCAAATTACTTACCGACCAGGCTCAAAAATGGGAAGGCTGACGCCTTATCACGTCTGGCTGAATGCCGCGCCGCAGTCACAGCCCCCACATGCATTATACCACCTAACAAAATTATCTTCGCCACCATCGAATTGGAAACCCAGCTTAAGGATGCTCTGAAAATTGACTGTGCTAACATCCCCGGGACTTCTGAAAGACCAACGGGGTTTCCTCTACAAAAACAACCTACTGTACATACCAACTCCTCTCACCACCCAGGTAATCAAACTCTGCCATGACTCACCCCTCGCGGGACACCCTGGCATTGCCAAAACCATAAACCTGATACGCAGGAACTTCTGGTGGCCAAAAATGACCAAAGAAATTAAGCAATATGTTTCCACGTGCGAGACATGTGCCTCATGCAAAAGTGATAGAAATCGACCATATGGCCTTCTTATGAGTCTTCCTATCCCCAACAGACCCTGGGAATGGGTTTCAATGGACTTCATTGTAGAACTCCCCCGCTCCAGAGGAAACAACACCATCATGGTTGTAGTAGACCTACTAACTAAGATGGCACACTTCATCGCCCTCAAAAATTACCTTCCTCCAGTGAAACTGCCGAGGCCTTTCTGTCCAATGTCATAAAACTACATGGAATCCCTAGCCAAGTTATATCAGACAGGGGTTCACAATTTGTATCCAAATTTTGGAGAGCACTTTGTCTTAGACTCCAAATCGACCATAGAATGTCTACCGCCTACCACCCCCAAACTAACGGGCAGACGGAAAGGGTGAACCAATGTCTGGAACAATTTCTCAGATGTCACTGCTCATTCCTTCAAGATGACTGGGAAAGCCTACTCCCTCTTGCCGAATTAAGCACAACAATTCTGTGAATTCCTCCACTTTACATAGTCCATTCTTTGCTAATTATGGATTCCACCCTAGGTCTCTCCCTGAAATCAACCTTCCTACAAACGTTCCTGCCACAGATGATTTTGTAACTACCTTGCAAACAACCCTCAGGATGCTGAAAGACAACCTCCAACGGGCAAAGGAAAGGCAGAAGATCTACTACGACCGTCACAGAAGAAAAATCCTCCTTATCAGGTTGGAGACTCGGTATGGCTGTCAACGAGAAACCTTCGGTTGGGGGTACCTGCTAAGAAACTGGGTAGGCAATTTTGGGTCCTTTTCTGATAGAAAGAATTATCAACCCCAACACGGTGAGACTTACCCTTCCTCCTCGACTACAGGTACATCCCACATTCCATGTATCGTTGCTAAAACCGTTTAGACCTAGCCCGTTCCCCTCACGGGTTCCTCAACCCTCCCCCGATAGATGTCCGAGGTGAGGAGGAATTTGAGGTTGAGCAGCTTCTCGACTCCAGAAGAAGACGGGGAGGATCCAGTACCTCGTTAGATGGAAGGGTTACGGGTCTCAGGATGACTCTTGGGAAGATGTGCGAGACGTCCATGCACCCAGACTCCAAAGGTTGTTTCACAGGAGATTTCCCGACCGACCCTCCCCTACTGGGGTACCCGGAGAGGGTCCCCTTAAGGGGGGTACTGTAAGGATACGGTGGTTTGCGCTCCAGCCTGGATCATGCCCTGTGTAACCATGACAACGATCGCTGTTTGCCTCCCAGGCTGGAAGCAGTGGCCGCTGGGCCGTCTAAGGTGGCTCCGCCCACCCACACTTGGTCAATAAATAGGAGCCAGGTGCTGCACAGGGGTTCCACTAATGGAGTGCGCACCCTGCCTGCTCCATTCACCACGAGGACTCAAGATCCTAACTACCTGCAACTCTGAACCTCCAGGAGAAACCCTCACCTACCTTACCCGGCTCCACCACTGCAGGATCCCTGCATGACTTCCAACAGCAAGTATCAAGCCTGTCATTTTGTTTCACTGACATTGCTCACTGAAAGGAAGGGACTCGCGCTGGTGGTTATTAGTACTGCAGCCCTGGGATTCCTGAACGTTGCCAAGAGCTGTTATTCACATGAACTTTAATCTGAACTCTCATTTTTAAAACAAACTTTCCTCACTATTAGTTTTACACTTTATCTTTAGTACGCGGTACATGATTTTGTTAACCCCATACTCTCCGCTTAAGGCTGAGAGAGCCGCCTGGGGTACACACTGAGCAGCCGCAAAAGACACCACCAACACTCAAGCAGTGTGACAAAAGTGGATGTCAAAGGACACTGCAGTTGAGATCCTAACTGATCAATTTGGTGCGTTACATGAATTAGATTTTTTTTTTCATTGTTCATTTTACACTCAGATGCCGCGATCATGTATGAACACAGCATCTGAGGGGTACAATGACGGAGGCAGCGCTATCGCAGCTCCCTGTCATTGCACCCGCTACTTACAAAAAAATGCGCTTCGTGATGAAGTAATTTGTCACAAAGCTATTTTTTTTGTGAAATTCGGCAAATTAGCCGAATCAAACTTTTAAGAAATTCGCTCATCTCTAATAGTTACAAAAGTATTCAGCTCCAGATCCTGGTTTGAAAAATGTAGAATATTTTTCATGGTACAACCCATTTAAGGGGAATAAATATTTATGAGATACAAAACATAAGTCCCCTTTGAGGAAGCAGGTGGAAGATTATAACACTGGTTTAAATTTTGCATGGGTAATATACAATTTACATCCCCTCCTGGTAGGTGAATCGGTAACATACTGGAGAAACTGCCTTCTTTCAGGCTCTGGGAAAATTGATCTAATGCATCTTCACAAAAGATTTTCTTTGTGGCACATCTTAAAGGTGTCGCATTCTATGCACGACCCATCTACCTGGAAACTTCTAACCATATGGATAGATCTTCACTTTAGCAATCAAAATGACAGGAGAAATTCTAGCATCCAAATAACCTTCTTTGTAAATCCAATGTTGTTGGACTTCATATTGTCTATGAATCTTCACTCAAGGTGCCCTTCTCATATTAAGCAAAAGATATCTTCTGAACAGGACCTTTGGAGTGAGAACTTCAATCTCTCTAATGCACTGGAGTCAGCGCTGCTTATTGCATCTAAAGGAAGACTTGATCTGCTGATAAACCAGTTACCTGTGAGGCTATCAAAAGAATTACTGCTTTCTGGTGCTAGCACCACTTTTCCTCTGCAGACATCAGTGGAGTAATGCTCTGACTATGCTAGAGGGCACCTTAAGCACAGACTCTTTCTACTCCATAAGAAAAATAATTTCCTAAAGTAGAACCAAAAGTCACATGCATCCATGGCCAGGACACTGGGAAGTGACTAATGGCATATACTGCACAACCTATGCTCGAGTTAAGTTTCTTCCACAGATTCTCTGCTGTGAAGTCTCATCATCTACAAAGAAACATAAGAAATATCAGCAAAAGAACTGATGGCCAAGGAGCAAGAGTACAGAGATTGGGACATAAACATCTGCAATAGATGCAGTATATCTATAAGCAAAGGTCTGGCTACAAGACTAAGAGATCTCGAGGCTGGACTAAAACTAAGGCCTGCATACATAGTGGAGGCTGAAGGCCATAGTATACATTACCAAAGCTAATTCCCACATTCACAGTAGCTGTTGAAACTGTGTCTCAGGAGAACATCAGATTTCAGACACACAGATTCAATTTCTGTGGAGATTCGAGGATTGGAGCCGGGAAGACTACTGCATATCCTGTCAGGATACCCCTGAAAAATAGAACAGTTGTGGTCACGGCTACGGGGAAGAGAATGGCGACCGAGCTTCCTAGGAAACTTACGTGGATGGTTAGACGTGTGCCCTTAACCATGGCGCGGGGAAGGCCTATAAGAGGGCATCCCCTAAGTGGAGGAAGGAAAGAAAAAGGGGGGGAACCAGGGAGGGGCACATGGAGCATGCGTGAATGAGAGCGCCCGACCGTGCTGATATACCCTTCTGCCCCTCCCACAAATCCAGGCTACTAGTAGCCTTAATACTTGTGGTAAGAGAATGGCGACCAAGCTTCCTAGGAAACTTACCTGGATGGTTAGACATGTGCCCTTAACCATGGCGCGGGAAAGGCCTATGAGAGGGCAAAAACCAGTTCGGGTAGAAAAGTTTATTAACACCAATAAATTTGCAACACCAGATTAACAAAAGCTTTAGCGATTTCATGCTGCAGGTTTGGCACATACCGAGTGTAACAAGAGGACTGCCAGCGACCCATCTTTTCGATGATATGGCCCAGGACACCGTGCTTTGAAGCCGCCGAGGCGGCACCAATCCGAAAGGAGTGTCCAGAGATGGAAAGGGGGTCGCGCCCTAACCCAGTCATAAGAATTCTAATGTGCTTGATAAACTGTGATGGTGGTAGCGTCTGGCCATTGAAGGGTAACAACGTTCCTGTGGGGTCCGACTTCACTAGAATGGTCCTAAGTTTTTGAAGAACCTGAACTGGACATCAGTCATTAAAAGTTGGGAAATATCTGACCTCGACGGCGGGTCCCACCTGCGAGGTCTTGGTAGTGGATAGCGACAGCATGAAATAGTTATCCTGCCAGCTTAATTGATTCTGCCGCAACCCTTTTCTTTGAGAATGACTGGCAGTGAACTCCCCTGGCCTTAGGAAGCTATAGAACCCTATATACATTGCAGCTTTTAAGATAATACTCTTATATGGCCCAAAAGGATTGCCGTCGAGGGAACGGGATAAGGACCTGAATAACTCCCCTGACACTGGTTGTCTATCTGGGGCCTGTGGCTGTACTGGACTTGAGAATACCCCTTAAGGTGGCATATATGCTTGCAAGGAAAACACAGAGATGGGGCCAGGCTGGGCTAAAAGGGAGTGGTGTTGGACACCTGCTAAGTAGGTGCGGATGGTGTTGTATGACAACCTTAAATCTGAATGACAATAACCTAAGAAGGCCATGATGTGCTGTGGATTGTTGACGTTAATCCTGCTATCTGGATGTAGCTCGACAAACTGATTGAAGATACGCCATCCTGTTACATAGTTAGCGAGCTGTGTTGGCCGAAAGGGATTTGCGAACCAACTTTGAAGCAACTGCTGAATGTCTTCCTAATCCATCACCAGGGATTGGAAAGCTGGCGAAGGTATTCCCAATGACTCTGCCTCGGGCATGGCCTGGAAGAAAGCGGAAAAATTAAAACGAGACAAAGCATCTGCTGCTACGTTCTTGACACCCTTGATATGCATGCACTGGAAATGAAAGTTGAATTGTAGGGACAATAAAATTAACCTACGTACAAACAACATGATCAGTTGAGACTTTGACCTGGATCTGGACAAGATATCCACGATTGCCTGACTGTCAGTGACAAAGGTCACGGCTCGGTTTGACCATGCCCTGCCCCATACCTGAGCAGCTGCCACGATTGGGTAAATTGGGTCCAAGAGTGGGGAAGATTTTAGGGAGTCAGGCTGAGACAGGATCTCGGGTGGCCACTGGCCTGCAACCCATTGGGTTTGAAAAATAGCCGCGTACCCCGAGAAGTCGCTGCGTCGGAAAAAACTAACAGGGGTCTGGGTCTCTTTGTGGAATGAACAAAGAAATCCCATTCCAGTTAGATAGAAAATGACTCCACATGGCCAAGTCTGCTAGAGCGTTTGGATCTAATGTGACTAGACTGTCCTGCTCTGGGGCATCAGGGAGGAGCTGAAGCAACCGGGAAGTGAAGGCTCTGCCCTGTGGCATGATTTTTGTCGCAAAGTTCAACAAACCTAAAAGGGATTGTAACTCTACCTTGGAGAGGGTTCTGACCAACACTGCCCTGGCCACCACTGATTTAATTTTTTCCAAATTCTCTGCTAGAAGGCTGGCCTGCATCTTAATAGTATCTAAAGTGATACCCAGGAAGGTGATTAAAGTGGAAGGCCCTTCGATTTTTGCTGGTGCCACTGGGACGTCAAGATCGCCAAACAACCTGAGTAACCTGCCCAAATTGTCTGAACGTTGGCCTGGCCCGTCAACCATTAAGAAGTCGTACAAATAGTGGATCACCATCGGACAACCAGCGTGATTGACCAGTAACCAGTGCAAGGCCTGGGCGAACTGGTCAAAGAGCCAGGGTCTGCTCTTGGAGCCAAAAGTAAGGCAATTGGCAAAATAATATGAACCTGCCCATTTGATGCCATAATATTTTCACAGTTGTGGGTGGATTGGTAATAATTTGAACGCATCGGCGATGTCAGCTTTTGCCAACAGTGCCCCCCCTACCGACCTGAATAATGAGCTGAATGGCTTCATGGATTGACGCATACTGCATAGAGAATTCTTCAGATGGAATAAATGAGTTGAGACTGGGGATAACTTAATCATGTGGCGCTGACAAGTCATATATCAATCGTTTTTTATTAGACAATAGCTTTGACACAATTCCTATCGGACTGACCCGCCATGTGTCAAAGGGAGAGGAGGAGAAAGGCCCGATGATGAAACCCTTTTGAAGCTCGGACTGAATGAGACTGTCCACAGACTCAGGATCTCTTACTGCAGTTAGTAGGTTAGAACTAATTACAAGGATCCTACTAGGGAAGGGCTCTATATCCCATCTGCAATTACAAACGCTTCATGGAGCACATCAAGCCTCTTTTATCCCTGATACAAGTAATATAAAATATAACCTTTAATCATCAATCTTAAAATGCGTGATAGGTGAGCACAAAATAGTTAAATCACTGCCGATTTTACTGAAGGGAACACTACTCAATAACCACTGTGGTCATGGATGTGCACTATACCATGGCCACTATCGCGATAGTGTTACTATATTAGGCTCATCCACACTAGGTTAATGGATGTCGTTATTCTGCAGCTACTGCTGCTAGTGACCTAACTTCACCAAATTATAACTAACTGTCCCTCCAGCAATTTAGGCAGCACATTAAAACTTCAATATTCCGTCCCCCAACATGTTTCACCAGCTAGGCTGGCGTCCTCAGGGGTATTGGACAGAAATGAATCGATGCCGTCAGCCACTCCTATTTAAAGAGTCAGTTGCTAATAATGCTACTCGAGCAATAATTGGCATTTCTAATCTCCAATAGTGATACATCTCATCCTCAGCTAAGTTATCGATTGGTCAGACTCATTTGTGACAAGGTGCGTCTCAAATAGCTGCGCAAACACTTATGATTTTTATCCCCTACCTGAATCGCACTGCGCTTGCCCCGATACTTAGATTCAAAGCACTTGAATTTGTCTCTATGCGCCTGCTTTGGCTCTTAGATTCCGTGCAGTCCTTCTTCTTTACAGAGTACGCATGCGCTCACACTTAGTTATGGAGCACACATCTCTATAGCTCCAATGCGCTTGCGTTGGGACTTAGTTGTCAATGCTGGGTTTGTTGTACTAAGTGCGCATGTATTGACACTTAGTTTCCACACGCTGATATTATATATCTCTGTTGCGCTTGCTCAGGCACTTGGTCTCTGTGCCACTCATCCCCACACTATACAACCGCGTTCACTTACTGTTGCCAATACTTGTGGTAATTCTATTTTTATGGACCAGCCAGCATTATGTATTAACACTTATTATGTATTATCAAGTCTTCTGTGCCAAATATACTTGCATAAAGATATAAATATGCTTATAAGTGTATTGATATTTTATTTATACGCGCTCATTTTAATTTTTAGTAGAGCACTTACCCTGACATTAGATTAATATATCTATCAAAAATTATATATATTAGGGAATATTGCTGTATGTATGGCACATAGGGTTTGTTCCATTTATTTTGCCAATCTTATAATTATGTTAATACTTAACTAATGCACTGTATTTTTATTTTTGTTCACACGAGTATTTAAGACTATAAAGTACGTATTCATTTGTATAGTGGGTTTAATTACATTCATGCTGGTCTTTATTATTATTTTTTTATTATTTAGTTTAATTAACCATAGGGCTTAATAACCGAGATGGACAGTTATTACAGACTAATCACTTAATAACCAATAGATGGTATAGCTGTATTAAATAGCAATAATGAATGAAAGATCTATCAATCCAAAGGATGAGGTCAGTCCCTATTGGAGGCCAATTCATGAAATATAGTGGCTTGGAGTACTGAAATAAACTATACAAAATGTCATTGGAGCTCTAAGTGACGGCATGTGTGGAATGTCTCACCAGTACATAAATATCCATTAAGCATAGTGATTTATTGCAATAGCTAAACCAAGTCAAAGGAATGAGGTGAACGTGAACCCCTCATTTAGGCCCTTTGGATTTAGACTCTCCAAACGATAGATCCATCTGGCCTCTTCTTGATACAAAATCTTGTCTAAGTCACCACGTCTTGGTCCCAAGGATTTTTTGCATATACCCCAAAATTTGAGGCAATTTGGGTTTCCTGAGTGATGAAATCGGACGTGTCTAGAGATTGGCGTGTCCTTTTTAGTATTGATACTGCTGATGTGCTGGCATATACGTTTGCGAAATTCCTGCACCGTTTTTCCTACATATAGTTTCTGACATGGGCATATGGCGATATAGATTATGCCCTTGGTTTGACAGTTAATAAACTGTCTAATTTCATATTTCCTTTGGTTTAGGGGATTGATGAAGAATTTTGACTTTTGGACAAGAGGGCAAAAACTGCACCTACCGCACGGATAACATCCCACCACAGAAGAGCTCAACCAGGTAAGTTTTACTGGATATGGGTCGTAAAAACTGTGCACTAGATGATCTTTTAAATTTCTACCTCTACGGTAAGTAATTTGTGGCCGGCTAGATAGGATTTCCTTCAAATCAGTGTCTACTTTCAATATATGCCAGTGCTTTTGAAATATATTGGAAATTTCTCGATACCTGCTGTCAAAAGTACCTACACATCTTATCAAGGTGGATTTGGGTCTCACTTGTGATTGAAGTAAATCAGTGCGATTGGTATTAAGCGCACGTTTATATGCCTTGTACAAGGTTTTTTTGGGGTAACCTCTCTGTTGAAATCTCTCATAAAAGGTACTACACTCCTTTTGGAACTCCGAGTCATCCGAACAATTACGGCACGCTCTAATATACTGTCCCACAGGGATGCCTCTTTTCAGCGGTGTAGGATGATGACTATCCCATTGTAGAAGATTATTTGTTGAGGTAGGTTTGCGATATACCTCAGTTGAGATACGGCCACCAGGCGACAAAGAAATCCTTAGGTCCAGAAACGTTAAAGTATATGAATGTATTTCTGATGTAAAAACCATGCCTACCTCATTGTCATTGAGGCTTTTTACAAAATCGTGAAACAGTGATTCGGTGCCATCCCATAAAATTAACACGTCGTCTATAAAACGACCCCAAAACAAAATGTGCTTAGTGTACAATTCTTGACAATCAGTGAAAACAATCATGTTTTCCCACCACCCCAAAAATAGATTTGCGTAATTCGGTGCACATTTACTCCCCATTGCGGTCCCGTTAGATTGTAAATAAAATTGATCTTTAAATAAGAAATAATTATGTGTGAGTAAGAACCGCAAAAGTGTCAAAATAAATGCATTGTGATTACAGAATTGTGTACCCTTAGTGGCCAGAAAGGATTGAACTGATTTAATGCCCAGATTGTGCCGTATGTTCATATATAAGGCCTCAATGTCAAGGCTGGCAATGTATGTGCCATCTGCGACCTGGATTTCCTGTAGCCTGGTGACCGCATCCTTTGTATCCCTAATCCAGGAAGGTAAAGTGGACACAAATGGTGATATAAATTCGTCTACATATTGGCTAATATTTTCTGTTAAGCTGTTATTTCCAGAAATAATAGGCCTTCCCGGGATTGGTATCCGTTGTTCATGTATTTTGGGGATTAGTGGGTTAGGACCATTCCAGGTGGAATGCGGCAGAGCAACCAAGCCCGTATGAAAACCGTCTGTGAACCCGGAAATGAGAAATTGCACAAAGTGAGGATCATGATGGAGCTGGAGGAGTGCTGAAAGCAGTTCCACGTTGACCCTGCTTAGTCAGGAAGATTTAGAGCGTTGGGGACAAGTGGTTTTTGGGTGGGCCCTAAAACAAATTGAATGGACATGCAACGAACGACACCTGTTGTAGTTACAGGTGGCAATGTTGTAGTTGTTGCAGACTTGGGAGTTTCCTAAGAAAACTACGGATCTACCTAACCTGTCCAGGGCCGCACTAGTCCTTTGTGCGCCGGCCCCGGGTACCTGCCTAACTTGAGGGCTAACGCTAATGTTAGGGCACCAGTCTGAGGAGTGAAGCGTGGACTGACAATTGCTGCAGACTGGGGACCTGAGCCCCGCAAAATGTCTACAGAATAACTCCATGTCCATCACCACCCAGTTTGTGACGTGACGGAACTGTGCTAATGCTGTCGCTGCCTTGGCCGAAAGGGACCTGTGGTAATCATAAAACGCGTGTCCTCCGTATTTATGCCCTAGGTCAGTGACGCGGTAGAGGTAAGTGTCTAATTCCTCTCTTCTTTCGGGTTGGGCAGAGCATATGACGTCCCTAAAGAGGCTGAATGCTAACACAAATTCGGGTATTGACAGCTTCTTGATGAGCAGCACGTCTTTCGCTTTCAGGATGACGGAAACGTCACCGCAAGCGATAGTCTGGTTTTCGACCGTATCATGCGCCGCTATCAAGATGAACGCCAGGTTCACGTCTTTGCCTGCCAAAATGTCCTTCCTTAAATTCTCAGGGACAAAATGGGATGGGGCAATGTTGGGCGATCCAGTGGACCCACCTGGGGAGGAGCGCCCAGGGGTGGAAGAGGCCGAAGTGGACGGGGTAGGCTGACTGGTGCTACCCTCCCGTTCCTCTAACACCGCGAGCCTCGTCTGCATGTCCGATACTGAATCCGAAATCGTGTTGATGGTGGCATGGAGCTGGACTAGAGAAAGCTGGATGGTAGATAGAGAGACTTCTTCCTCTGCAGGAGCACCGGCATCCGACATGAGGAGCCTATACAACTCAGCTTTTCTAGCTGACGCCGAGTGCCTAATTCCTCTGCGATTCAATTCGGCAACCAACTTTGGAACAGTCCAATTCCTGAATGACAAATTGCTGGCCCGTTCTGAAGTTGCTGTTTCCGGAACTGAAGCTGCGTCGTCAACTACGGACGCCCGAGACATGATGAATTGCAAAAAAAAAAATAAGAACAAAAGGACGAATACAGGAACGTAAACTGAAGAGGCGAGGAACGAGTAACAACCAGAGGAAGGCAGCTGCCGGCTAGCCAACTGGCCCCGGACTTTGAACCAACAGCTGTCAGAACCCGACACCCAGTGACCAGTCCAGAGGAAAAATCGAGAGGTGACGAGTTATCGAGGAGCCAACTGACGGTGATGGGAACCAGATCATAGCGCTACCCGCACTGGCTAGAGGAAAATCGAACTACTGGTACCTGCCGAAATTGCGAATCCTGGGAGATTGAACCTGTGTTTGAACCTTGGAGGACTGGAGGCACTTATCCGACAACCTGAAGGTGAACGACTGAATCCTGGGTCCTGACAGACCCGCAAGGACCCAGGTTTAACAACGTTAGACATAAACTAATTGCTGCCTCTGGAGAAAAGAAAATATATTTTTAATAAAGAACCTACTCGAATACCTGGGAGGGAAAACTATAGTAGACTCTAGGGAAGAAACACTTAAAGCGATCAACTTGTGGCACCTGTAAAGGAAAAAAAAACATACAAGAAAAAACATTGACGGATAACAATGACAGGGACAATAACCAACCCCGTATCCTGCAGAGAAACATGTTGCCCACTATCTGACCCACAGAGACAACCTGCGTACCTAATTAAGCTGCACTGGGCAAGAGGGGGACCTGGCGGGCGATACACCATGAGACCCGAACCCATCCCTGTTGGGACCTGACCACCAACCAGAAAACTACCTTCATGAGAAAATCCTGGTGGCCGATCCACCCGAGGAGAAAGTCAGGATGATGTAAAGTGCGAGTCTCTGATGGCAATGCCAGCCGTGAGAAAATTCTGGTGGGCGATCCATCTGAGGAAACTCAGGACAGTGTCATGGCGAGCCTCAAATGACAAAGCCGTACTGTGAGAGAATCCTGTGAACGATCCACCCAAGGAAAAACTCAGTTCAATGTCATGTGCGAACCTCAGATGATCCTGCTGGAGCGTGAAAGAATCCTGGTGAACGATCCACCCGAGGAAACTCAGGACAATGTCACGTGCGAATCTTAGATGAACATACTGGAGCGTGAGAGAATCCTGGTGGGCGATCCACCCGAGGAACTCAGGACAGCGTCATGGCGAGCCTCAATTGACCAAGCTGAACTGTGAGAGAATCCTGGTGAACGATCCACCCGAGGAAAACTCAGGACAGTGTCATGTGGTCAGTATCATGTGCAGTCATAATGAAAAACCGTACCATGAGGGACTCCTGGAGAAGAATTCACCCAAGGCAACTCAAAAGAATATACCGTGCAACCTCTTATGATCATGCTCAAGTGTAAAAAGTGCACGATTGACCTGAGGAAGACTCAGGGCAGCGCCATGCGCTAGCCTCGGATGACGAAGCCAGGTCATGAGAGAATCCTGGTGAACGATCCACCTGCGGAAAAACTCAGGACCGTGTCATGCGCAGGCCAAGAAAGCCGCCTGTGAGAGAATCCTGGGGTACGATCCACCTGAAGCTCGGAACAATGACACCTGCGCAAATAACAGACCAGGTATCATCCTATGCTGGCCGGCGACGATTTCAACCCGGGGACCCTCCACTTGACCGGCCACCTGAAGGGAAACTGAAGGAGGGCGAAGGGCCATGAAGGACCTACAGGGCCTCCCACCCCCCAGGTGGAGTCAAGGTGTTGAGGGAAGATTTTTTTTTTCTTTTTTTGCAAATGAGAACATAAGAAACTCTGATTATTACCCGCAAGCCTATGAATGGGACCAGACCAGAACGACCCAGAGAATCAACCTGTGGTGGGTGGAAACACCCCCGTCAGAATCCACTAGAAACCAGGTGGATCCATGCCCTGCTCTGCCTGACACTCAGGCATATGAATGCCCCTGGGACAGGTGCCAATCTTACCCAAACACCATGCAAAAATGCCAATGTCACACACCACACCTACTTGTCTGCCCCCAAGTGGCTGATCCCTCCTGAATGTGTATAGGGTAACCCCTCCCCATATGTGCTATACCCTTCCTTTTCCCAAATAATATACCTAAAACGCTTGCACAGCAGTGCCTCTTGACACCCGGAGCGCCCTGCAAAACCCCACAAGATACGGCTGACTGTGGAGGACTGACCGTGCACCGCCGCAGTCATGAACCGGGCGGGCATAATAGACGGCATGGGAACAACGGGAGACCCGCGATCTGGTAGAGATCATCACGCATCACACGGGAAAACGCGTTGTCATGGAGACCCGATACCTGGCATGAGGCAGGCGGAGCGGACGGTGATTCTGCCTGGAAACCCAGCACCGGAACGAAGCAGGTAATAGGCCCCCTTGCCCCCCGGCATACCTGGTGTTAAGAGAGCCTCCCTGAGGAGATGGAAGAGCTGCCTTGTCGGCCAAAACTCACCGGAGCCGGAAGTGCAATGACGATGACGCGCAGGCCTTCTAACACACCCTAAGGCACACGGAGCTCACATGGATGAAAGCGCCCGACCGTGCTGATATACCCTTCTGCCCCTCCCACAAATCCAGGCTACTAGTAGCCTTAATACTTAGCCTGCCAACTGGCTGACAGCAGATAAAAATAGCATGTATTTTCCAGCAGGCACAAACTGTGTAATGGCTGAAAAAAAAAGATATCAAAAGCTTGCAAACATTAACAAGCTATAAAAATTAACATCTAATAATGCAGAGCCGAGCACTGACAATACGTATGAGATACATAGAACTAGTAGTGACCTCTATAGAGGTGACTGAAAGCCCGTATACATAAAGGCTATATGATAAAGGCTGTGAAGGGCAGATGCCTCGTCTGAGAGGAGGACTGCCCACTGTAAAGTTCATAAGTAGTATGGACACAGATATTGGCCTAAACACACCTGCGGCACAACAATGATGTCACAACATGGTGTTAGATACTAACAGACGGCCTGCGTATATGCTGGCAGAGGACACTAAGCCATGCAGTCCTGTATACAAAAGGAATGCAACATACATAATAATAGTCAGAGCAGCCTGGCAACAGGTAGGACAACACAGGGAGTCATACTGCTACATACTGAACCATTACAATGGTAACATACCACTGGTTTGACTAAATGTAAGAAGGAACTGGTTTGATACATAAATGCCAGGAGTTTGAGGAGCAACATGCTACATATGAAGGAACATTCAGAATATACAGGTCCCTTTACATGGGACGATATTACAGCAGATAGTCGGGAAGGAAGCATTCTTTCCCAACAATCTGCTGATCCCTGGTGGAGGAGACCATTGCATTTACATGCAGTGATCTCCTTAAGAGTATGGGGAGGAGTGATTGCAATTTGCAAATGCCATTGCTCTTCCCCATACTGACCCGAGTTTTTGCCAGCAGAAGATCGTGTTTACACAGCACGATCTGCTGCCGGTAAACAATTATTTTTGTGTGTGCCCAAGCGCTCATTCATCAGGTAATCGGCGGTACATTTAAAGGGAGTCTGTCACCACATTTTCACGTTTTAAACAGTTCACATAGCGCTGTAGCCTAACCATAGATGATTGAAATGGTACCTTTCTTTGTTTCTGTTGAGCTTCAAAACAGGCAAAAACGCACTTTAATTCATATGTAAATGAGGGCTCGCAAGTGCCCAGGGAGGGGTTTACTTCGTTGGAGCCCAGGCTGCTCGGCCTCTTGGGCTCATATCCCCGCCCCATCCTCTGCCTCAGCCCGCCCTTCTGTTCCCTGGTGTTCGTCTTCTTTCTATTGCGATACAGTGATCTCGCGATGCCTGCGCTCTCCCTCACTGGGCCAGGGCATGCGCAGTAGCGACAGTGAAGCCGTGCCCACAATGGTCATCGCAGTGCGCATGCCCCGGCCCAGCGAGGGAGAGCGCAGGCATCGCGAGATCACTGTATCGCAATAGAAAGAAGACGAACACCAGGGAACAGAAGGGCGGGCTGGAGGCAGAGGATGGGGCGGGGATATGAGCCCAAGAGGCCGAGCAGCCTGGGCTCCAACGAAGTAAACCCCGCCCTGGGCACTTGCGAGCCCTCATTTACATATGAATTAAAGTGCGTTTTTGCCTGTTTTGAAGCTCAACAGAAACAAAGAAAGGTACCATTTCAATCATCTATGGTTAGGCTACAGCGCTATGTGAACTGTTTAAAACGTGAAAATGTGGTGACAGACTCCCTTTAAACTGCCGATCATTGCTAATGAGCGTTACTATGAACGCTCGTTACCGATAATCTGTGCGATTCTCGGCCCTTAAAAACATACGTGAAGCTGGCAAAGAATGCAAATACAATAGCCAAGAAAACCTGTGGCATACAGTATATATAATGCCCAGGAAACCACCTAGAGCTAAGTACCAACCTGCTAAGTGAAGTAGTTGAAAAACATCTATCATTTACGGTAAGAGCAGTAAGACTATGGAACTCTCTGCCTGAGGAGGTGGTGATGGTGAGTACAATAAAAGAATTCAAGAGGGGCCTGGGTGTATTTCTGGAGTGTTATAATATACAGGCTATAGCTACTTGAGATGAGTCGTTGATCCAGGGAGTTATTCTGATTGACTGATTGGAGTCAGGAAGGAATTTTTTATTCCCCTTAAGTGGGGAAAATTGGCTTCTGCAACACAGGTTTTTTTTGCCTTCACCTAGATCAACTTGTAGGAAACAGGCCGAACTGGATGGACAAATGTCTTTTTTCGGTCTTATGTACTATGTTACTATGTTACATGCTGTTATCTTATTAAGTGTTCATTATACCTCCAATCGATAGGTGGACCTGCTGTTCTATTATTTGTTCCTATTGATGACTGTAGTATGCTGATCTTGTTTGCCTCTGCTCTCTGATACCATACTTTTGCATAGATAATACACAATGTTCTATTGTATACAGAGATGTGATATGCTTATTTGAAACTTTGGCACTAGTGATGTGCGGAACCCCTGAGGAAGCCATAGAGAATAAGGATGCTTCAGGGCTGACCCCAATTTTCTTCCCTTATTCACCTTGGTGATATTTTCATTATGGTTCTATTCAGTGTCTGACTGGGGCACCTTGGGTCCACCAGTAAAATTTCTTCTGTCGAAAAAGCTTAAAAGCTACATGCAAATATTATCTGTTCACACAGTGGCAGGCAGAAGCAAGACATTACAATATAGTTGATTATGTGGGAGTCTCTGCAGCAGTCTCTTTCGAGAAGATGTTTTCCTGGGAAAAGATGATACAGGCCTCTGTACCTAGAAGTCATCTCAGCCACCAAATGCATCTATAATAATAAACGGCATGGTTTGTTAAATAAGCTACCCTGTTTTTTATATGAATATATGCTGGTTGAGATGCTGTGTGCTGCCTATCTATATGTAGTGCTGTGCCATGTGTCACTTGTGCAGTCTAGGGGACAAGGGGCCCACCTTGCTCAAGGGCCCACCGGCAGATGCACCTGTTCCCCTGTAGGCCAGTCCGAGCTTTGTTCTATTTCACAGATGATTGTTTTGTTAATTCTTTATTAGTTTTTTATTTTTGCCATTTTGATGCTCACATTTACAAACATAATAAATGTCTTTATCTATGCCTACTTTGCCTGTTATTTTCATTAGTTTTTGGGCATGAAGGACATATTAGTACTTTATATTAATTTAGTTGCGGAGCCTGCTGATTTTCTATATAGGCTGCTATAATTCTGCAGTCTTGTAATCATCTGACACAGTTACAGTTGCATAAATAACAGATTATTATATGTACCATATTTTTCACTTTATAAGATTAAGATACACCTATTGAAAAGTTGCACCTAGATTTTAGAGGAGGAAAAAAGAAAAAATATTTTGAACCAAAAATGGCACACCCCAAATACCATCAGTGCATTCTGGCACTGTTGTACATGAATGCATTCTTAAGGATGAGGGGGCTATTGTCACTTTTAATATAAATACTTACCAATAAACACCAATTATGGTACAGTCCCTCAACAGATTTTATATTAAATATGATTATAACTCCCCTCATCGTTAAGAATACACCCATGTACTGCAGTACATGGGTGCATTCCTGTGGATGAGGGGGGTTATAGTCACGTTTATTAAAAAGATTCACGCCAATAATAGTACAGAGAGGCACTCTGTGCATCCATAAATTCATACTTAACATTACATTTTTTATTAATTTCTTTTGTAACTGGGGATGACAGTTAGGCCAATAATGGTACAGTTCCTAGACAGTGTTTGTATTAAATGTGACTATAACCCCCCGCATCCTTAAGAATACATCCATGTACTGCAGTACATGTGTGCATTCCCATGGATGAGGGGGTTATAGTCATATTTAATGTCCAGGTTGGCCCCTGAGTATCCCTTCATATCCTGGCTGCCACTCAGGAACTTGAGGTGGAGATAGGCCAGTGAACAGCCCAACATTCAGGGGCATCAGAAGGCCAGTAAGACTGCCTCCCTTCTTCCCTCATAATAGAAGCAGTGTGCATAGTTAGGAGGGAGTAAACTGATTGGTGGAGGTGGCGGAGCAACAGTTCCTGCCGGCGCTCACCATCAATCAGCGCGACATGCAAGGCGGCAGTGCAGAGGAGAAGGAGAATGGCTCTCCTCCTCCTCTGGAATGGACCCTGGCTGCAGATAAAGGATGTACGGACTGGCAGCATTCAGCCTCACTAAATGTTTTACTGCCGCCGCCTGCTCCACACTACAGAGTGCTTCACACCCACTGCCGCCCCACACTTCATCCTTCTAGGTGGCCAGCTTACTTATTAAAGCTCCTGCAATGTGTCGGCCACCATGATTTTGGCACATCCACTTTATAAGACGCACTGACTTTTCCCCCCTGCATTGGGAAAGAAATATAAAGCCAAAAATACAGTATATATGTAGAAGCTTATGATTCTGATGGCATAGAAATATATGATCTTCCTCTATGTATTATGACATTACATACTGTATGTGCGCAGTGGATGATGATGTGATAGTATTATGGCATGTCTTGTTATTTTATACAGCTCTTGATAACCTAACTTGGGCATAACTGCTAAAGGCTCGTTCACATCACCGTTTGTCTTTTTCGTTCTCCGGCTCCATTAAGGAGCAGGAGAACGGAAAGGACAGATGCTGTACATAACTGACACCTAACTGACACCTAACTGACATCAATGGAGCCTAAAGACCCCATAGACTTTAATGGGGTCCGTTTGGTTTCTGCTCAGAACATGATTTTTGAGCGGAGACGAAAGTAGTGCATTTAGGATATTCGTGTCTGCTCAAAAATCATGTTCTGAGCGGTACCAAACGGACTCCATTAAAGTCTATGGGGTCTTTAGGTTCCGTTGGTGTCAGTTATGTACAGCATCCGTCCTTTCCGTTCTCCTGCTCCTTAATGGAGCCAGAGAATGGAAAAGACAAAAGTGATGTGAACGAGCCCTAAAGTGCACCTGTTGTTTATCAGTAAACAAGCAAAAGTTGAGCAAGGATAGTCCTGAC
This sequence comes from Bufotes viridis, assembly GCA_033119425.1. Taxonomy (NCBI): domain Eukaryota; kingdom Metazoa; phylum Chordata; class Amphibia; order Anura; family Bufonidae; genus Bufotes; species Bufotes viridis. Next base: position 238,258,858 of record CM065590.1, read on the forward strand.
AATGGACACACACACAGCACATCACCTGTATCCTCCTGTATTCTCCCAATCTTATTTTTCTGATATTGATCTCTTCCAAAAAAAAGAGAAGTTGAAATAAAAAGGCAATATAATATTGTAGCTGTGTATAATAATGTAAAAGCAGACTAAAGATAAAACTTCAAGAACATGGCTAAAATAGAAGGCACATTGAAACAATTGTATATCTAGGAATGGATACTAGAATTGCCTCTTTAATACAACATGCCGCAATGCCGCTTCTGGCTATGGTCCCAGGGATCATGAGATCACTGGATGCCAGTTAACTAAAGAGCATATACTGTTTTAACTGTAACTAATATGTCATCCCCAGTTACAAAAGAAATCAATAAAAAATGTAATGTTAAAATGTTCCCCAAAGCTCAAGTATGAACTTATGGAGGCACAAGTTGCAATATAAATTAAAAAATAAATACTGTATTTTCTAAGACTACTTTTTAACACATGAAAATCTTCTCAAAAGTCGGGGGTCATCTTATACGCCGGTATATTGCGTGCTGAAACTTAAGAGGACCTTTCACTGGTCCAACGATTGTTAGATAATGATATGTATATGTAGAGCGGCGCCCAGGGATCTCCCTGCACTTACTATTATCCCTGGGCGCCGCTCTACACATACGGTATATATGATTATCTAACAATTGTTGGACCAGTGAAAGGTCCTCTTTACTTCCAAGCCGGACTGGAAAAGCTGTCCTTCTCCAGCTTCAGGGACAGGCGCCCTCTAGCTGAGCCACCAGTCGCTCCTGAAGCAGCCCCCTCTCCCTGCTCTCAGTGGTTTTCTCATGCTCAGATTGTCTGTTTAATTTTTATCTGGTGTGCGTTGGAAGAGGGGTAGTCTTATACAGCGAGTATAGCCCAAACCCCATATTTTAACAGGAAAAGTAGGGGGTCGTCTTATACGCCGGAAAATACAGTAAATAAATGAATGTCACCAGTAGGCCACATCACTGCTTCTAGCCCTGCCTCCATCAAACGAAAACGATAATTCCTCTACATCAACACAACCATAACAGAAAAGGGACACAATTTAAAATCTATTTTAGCTAAATTTTGTATTATTTAAAAAAATTGAAAAAAAATACTTTTTTTTAACATTTTCCTGGGTATAAAAAATTAAATATACTAAGATAAAAATGGAATTAAAACCCCATGTATTACTAAAAAAGGATTTGAAAAAATGATTTAAATAACCAAACAAAAACATGTATGGGTTTCAAATCAATATTTACTAGAAAATGAAAATGTGAACTGGTTAAGGAGATCATGTGCAGCAACAAGAGGTTACACATTCATGCAAGAAAATACAAATTAACCAAGCCCCTGAGGAGCTGGAGCAAAGGATGAAAGTTGTAGGTGTCCTGATGTGTTATGGTGTACTCCCTCAGGTATACTCCTTGGGGACGGTGCAGTGAAGGAGGGGCACCCTATGAGCTAAGCAGATTTTTACAGATATTGCTATCAAATTACTCTTTCTCTTGTTAAAGTCTCTAATACTATGATCTCTGTCTAGTGACTGTAATCTGTCGCAATGTCCACACACTGTGGTGTGCGGTTTCAATGATATTTCTGGCCAAATCGTACCTGTAGTGTTACTGGTGTCTTAAACCATTATCCCTCCACTGCAGCAGGGTCTGAGAATGCTGTACACTGATCGCCTTGCTAACTACAATGTAGCTCTTGAATCCACTAATCTGGGGTGCATCACCTGTCTTAACCTGCTCTATGCTGGTTACCTTGCTGACTTTCATGCTGTAGCCATGAACATTCTCAATTTTTTCTCTCTCTGATGGTAGTGGAGGATAAACAGGTATCTGCCTCCGGAAGCATTGAAGCTGAATGCCTGAGAAGAGGAGCACATACTGTTTGTTCCCTGCCCTCTCACACTACCTACTCATTTAACACTAGAATCTTCTCCTGCAAATAGGGGGAGGGGTCGGGCCACACCGTAATCTCCAAAGAGGCTGGGCTAAGATTGAGTGTGTCACATTACATAGCAGTGTATAACATAACATTACAGTACAGTACCAAACAATTACAGATACCCCAGGTTTGGGGTACTGCACAAACATTCAAAGTAACCCTAGTAAAACAGTCGTGAGTTTACGAAATGTATCAGTAGCTATGTCATTTTCAAGAATGTTTCTGTGCATGGAAAATCCAGAGATACTTTAGTGAACTCTTCTTAATATTGCTGAGCGTTTCTTAAAAATATTCTGCAGTCAAAAGCAGTGACATTAATTTAAGGGATTAATTCATTTTGAAATTGCTCCCTTAATTCATTCAGTTTAACAGTCACCTTCAGATGTAGCGAGGAAAGCAAATTTAAAATGAATATTTCTGACAACCAGAAAAAAGATAATGAAATGCAAAACTAGTAGATGACTATCATGACTAATAACATGCTGCACAATCCTTGATGTTTCTTAAATGTGAACATATATAATATGACAAGTTAATTTTCTATAAAGGCACCTAAATGCCATGTTATGCCAGTGATTAATGGCTAGATTCCCATGACTCCACTTTCTTTGACAACATTTCTTACCTTTTAGAAGGAGTGTAACTCATGACAGTTCAAACATCCAATCCCAACTTGGAGAATAGATGACACAGCAGTAGTAAATGTAGGGAATGCACTATAGAACTTGCTAAGCAATAACTTTGGTCTTAGAAGTTAAGTGTTTCTTTGCGGTCAGTGTGATGGCTTTCAATATGGATGCCAATTAACTGAAGAGCGTATACTGTTTCAACTGTAAGGGTTGGTTTGCATTGGCATTACGGAATTCCATTATAGGTCCGTTATAACAGAGTTATAATGGAATATAACGGAATTCTAGGATGGATTGCAAAATGGAAGCCTTTAAGAGGCATTTTATTCTGCTCTGTCCTAATACATGTCTATGGGAGCATATAATGGTTATGTTTGGTTCCATTATACATGATGGAAAAAATAGTCCTGTATTGTTGTAACATTTTTTCCCTTACTTCCCACTATGTTTGTTTTTAGCTCCGGAGCTCACGGAACAGATAAAGAAGGAACATTAAAATTACACTGGAGGCTCCTGTGATGTTCAGAAACTATGTAGAAGCACACACACACACAGAGACATTTCCTTCAGCCATTTTATGAGTATCTGTTACTAGTGATGTATCTATCCTGACAACTGGCAATGAACTGTCACTTAGGTGGAAGTGTCCATGACTTTACAGCATTTTTTAGGTAGATGCAGGCATTGAAGTGATTAAGAAAGTTGCTAGTTACACTATTCTCTATTAAGTGAAATAAAACAGTTTTAAAATACATTGATTTGTTGCAGAAAATTCTAAAATTGTTATTAGAGATGAGCGAATTTCAGGTTATGACATTCGTTCACACTTCGTTTACTGGTAAAAGGTGAATTGCGTTATGGATTCCATTACCACAGACCATAACGCAATTCTATGATGGAACGCATAACAGAATGCCTTTAGAGGCATTCCGTTATTCATTCCGTCATAATAGAAGTCTATGGGCTGCAAAACGGATCTGTCCCATTTCCGTTATGCAGAAGAGGACTCCCCTGCATAACAGAAACGGAACAGATCCGTTTTGCAGCCCATAGACTTCTGTTATGACGGTAATAGGCATTCTGTTATGCTTTCCGTCATAGAATTGCGTTATGGTCTGTGGTAACGGAATCCATAACGCAATTCACCTTTTACCAGTAAACGAAGTGTGAACGAATTTCAAAATATGAAATCCGCTCATCTCTAATTGTTATATTCATTTACTGTAGGTTTAGCATAAATACACAAATTTGATGCAAAAACAACCATTTGGGTGTAACGAATAGATTTTTCAGCAACAAGTCTGCCACATGTGAACTAAAAGTGCCCATTCACATTCACGTTGAGCTTAATCGAATATGTATGTGTATGCAGTTAGCCAGCAGCTATTTCTCCCAACTTCCCCATACACATATGATATGGCTCAGCATGTACATGTGTTTTCAATAGGATGAGAGGAGAAAGCCTCGGCCAGTCAACTCTAGTGGCATCGTATCTCTTGGGAGAACAAAAGGCTTGAAGTTCAAAGTCCTCGATCCTTTTCTCCACCTGTACCATCTGTGAGGGGGAAGGTTGGTAGCTTATATACAAACAACAGGTTTGGCCGACAATGGCCTAATGTGTATGAGGGCCATTATACTTAACATGCAACTATGAAGGAAGGCAAATCAACATATGTAAAACACAGGTACAATTTTGGTATATTGTTTGCACACTGATCAACCATGGTGTAATCTGAGTTGGTGAATTAACATGCAGCTTGTCGACTAAGCTTAACCACTTCAGCCCCCCTAGCTAAAACACCCTTAATGACGAGGCCACTTTTTACAATTCTGCACTACGCTACTTTCACCGTTTTTGCTCCGTCATACAACTTACCACCCAAATGAATTTTACCTCCTTTTCTTCTCACTAATAGAGATTTCATTTGGTGGTATTTCATTGCTGCTGACATTTTTACTTTCTTTGCTATTAATCAAAAATGCAAAAAATGACATTTTTCACTTTCTGTTGTAAAATGTTTTAAATTTTGTGGGGTGTGTTTACTGTTCTGGCATTTTGGGCGGGGCTAAATTGTGAGCAACCTTGTAAAAGCTAAAGGTACTCGTTGGAATTAGGGCCCCTTTGCGCACCCAGGCTGCAAAAAAGTGTCACTCATGTGGTATCGCCTTACTCAGGAGAAGTAGAGCAATGTGTTTTGGGGTGTATTTTTACATATACCCATGTTGGGTGAGAGAAATATCTCTGTAAACTGACAACTTTGTATAAAAATTTTAAAAAAGTTGTCATTTACAGAGATATTTCTCACACCCAGCATGGTTATATGTAAAAATACATCCCAAAACACATTACCTACTTCTCCTGAGTACGGCAATACCACAAGTGTGACACTTTTTTGCAGCCTGGGTGTGCAAAGGGGCCCAAATTCCAATGAGTACCTTTAGGATTTCGCAGGGCATTTTTACGCATTTAGATTCCAGACTTCTTCTCACACGTTAGGGGCCGCTAAAATGCCAGGACAGTATAAATACCCTACATGTGAGTCCCCATTTTAGAAAGAAGACACCGTAAGGTATTCCATGAGGGGTATGGTGAGTTCATGTAAAATTTCATTTTTTGTCACAAGTTAGGGGAATATGAGACTTTGTAAAAAACAAAAATAAAAAAATATATATCAATTTCCGCTAATTTGTGCCCAAATTTTTTTTTTTCTGTGAACTCGCCATGCCCCTCACGGAATACCTTGGGGTGTCTTCTTTACAAAATGGGGTCACTTGTTGGGTATTTATACTGCCCTGGCATTGTAGGGGCCCTAAAGCGTGAGAATCCAAGTGGGTAAAAATGCCCTGTGAAATCCATAAGGTACTCATTGAAATTAGGGCCCCTTTGCGCATCTTGGCTGCAAAAAAAGTGTCACTCATGTGGTATCGCCGTACTCAGGAGAAGTAGGGCAATGTGTTTTGGGATGTATTTTTACATGTACCCATACTGTGTGTGAGAAATATCTCTGTAAATGACAACTTTTAAAAAAAATGTATACAAAGTTGTCAATTTACAGAGATATTTCTCTCACACAGCATGGGTATATGTAAAAATACACCCCAAAACACATTGCCCTACTTCTCCTCAGTATGGAGATACCACATGAGTGACACTTTTTTGCAGCCAAGATGCGCAAAGGGGCCCAAATTCCAATGAGTACCTTTTAGGAGGGCATTTTTACGCATTTTTCTTCTCACGCTTTAGGGCCCCTAAAAGGCCAGTGCAGTATACATACCCCACATATAACCCCATTTTGGAAAGAAGACACCCCAAGGTATTCCTTGAAGGGCATGGCGAGTTCATAGAAGATTTTTTTTTGGCACAAGTTAGCGTTAGAAATTGATTTTTTATTGTTTTTTCTCACAAAGTCTCCCTTTCCGCTAACTTGCCCTATGCACTATGCCCCTCAGCCCCTCTATGCCCCTCAGCGAATACCTTGGGGTGTCTTCTTTCCAAAATGGGGTCATTTGTGGGGTGTTTGTACTGTTCTGGCATTTTGAGTGGGGCTAAATTGTGAGCAGCCCTGTAAAACCTAAAGGTACTCGTTGGAATTTGGGCCCCTTTGCGCACCCAGGATGGAATTTTTACGCATTTGGATTCTCAGGCTTTAGGACCCCTGAAAAGCCAGGGCAGTATAAATACCCCACAAGTGACCCCATTTTGGAAAGAAGACACCCCAAGGTATTCCGTGAGGGGAATGGCGAGTTCACAGAAAAACAAATTTTTGAGCACAGGTTAGCGGAAATTAATTAATTATTTTTTTTTACAAAGTCTCATATTCCACTAACTTGTGACAAAAAATAAAATTTTACATGAACTCACCATACCCCTCACGGAATACCTTGGGGTGTCTTCTTTCTAAAATGGGGTCACATGAGAGGTTTTTGTACTGCCCTGGCATTTGAGGGTCTCCGCAATCATTACACGTATTGCCAGCATTAGGAGTTTCTGCGATTCTCCTTATATTGAGCATACGGGTAATGAGACTTTTTTTTTCCGCTCAGCCTCTGGGCTGAAAAAAGAAAAAAAATGAACGGCACAGATTTCCTCATTCGCATCGATCAATGTGGATGAGCAATTCTCTGCCTAAGGCCTCATGCACACGACCGTATGTGTTTTGCGGTCTAATAATGCCTATCCTTGTCCGCAAACTAGAAAAAAATAGGACATGGTCTATTTTTTTGCGGAACGGAAAAATGGATACACGGAAACGGAATGCACACGGAGTACCATCCGTTATTTTTGCAGACCCATTGAAATGAATGGTTCCGCATATGGTCCGCAAAAAAAACGGAACGGACACGGAAAGAAAATACGTTCGTGTGCATGAGGCCTAAATCAGTGACTGCGGTGCGGTGGGCTGGGAGCTAGCTACCTAACAAGTAGCTAACTAACTGGCGGTAATTAGGGACCCTTATGCCCCATTCACACGTCTGCAATTCTGTTTGCGGAACGGAATTGCGGACCCATTCATTTCTATGGGGACAGACTTTGTCCCGCTCGGATCCGGAATTGCAGATCAGCACTTCCAGGTCTGCACTTCCGTTCCGCAAAAATATAGAACATGTCCTATTCTTGTCCGCAATTGAAAGCATTTTCTATATAGTTCTGGCAATGTGCGGATCAGCAAAATGCGGAAAGCACATTGCCGGTGTCCGTGTTTTGCGGATACGTGGATCCGCGGATCCGCAAACACATATGGACATGTGAATGGAGTCTTACATGGGGGGTGATCAGTGACAGGGGGTGATCAGGGAGTCTAGATGGGGTGATCAGGGGTTAACAAGGGGTTAATAAGTGACGGGGGGGGTGTACTGTGGTGCTTGGTGCTACTTTACATAGCTACCTGGTCCTCTGGTGGTCGATCCCAGCAAATGGGACCACCAGAGGACCAGGTAGCAGGTATATCAGACGCTGTTAGCAAAACAGCGTCTAATATACCTGTTTGATGCTTTTTATTTTAGATCTACAGCCTGCCAGAGATTGATCATCGCTGGCAGGCTGTAGTAAAACTTCCGAGACGCGAGCTGCTGTGAACACACGCGCGCGCGTGCACAGCAAATCTCGCCAGTCGCGAGATGACACGCTGACGTTTCAAGGAGGAACAAGCCTGCCGCCACCTGGACGCAGCCCTGCGTTAGGCGGTCGGCAGGCGGTTAAAGGGGTTGGCCACCCTAAGTATCAAAAATCCAAAGTGCCCAGACAATAGCCAAACGATGAAGTATTTATATCACGTGAAATGTACTGGCTATATATAATTTTTCTAACATGTTCACCATGGCACACCTCCCTGGAGGAGCTCCTCAGACAGGCCTTGTGGGCAGAGCAGCTGAAAGTATAAATCCCAGCATGCATTGCAGCAAGTATCTTCAGAGGCGCAGTCACATGACATCCCCACCCACCTGTGTTCCCATGGAGACAAAAGCCCCTCCGACATTATCAATAACTCAGTCATCAGGGAATAGCTGCAGACATAGTAATAGGAAGAACGCCCCAGTACCAGCAGTAAAGAGAGGTCACTACCCGTCCCACACAAGAATGTGCTAATATATCATACATATGATTTATAAATAATAAACAGTGGCTCCACCCACTTTGCAAATATGAGTTGGTGCACTCCTGCCGGTTCACCCTTGACCGTAAAGAAAGACTAAAAGTAAAATGGATGCAGGGGCACACAAATATCTGGTCGATGGATTATACACATATAGTGATGTATTTAATATATAAAAAAGGAATAACATATAATATGCACCAGAATTCGTTAAATCCACAATGCTCTAGTTAAATACTAATCCAGTAGGGATCTTATGTGGTACATAAAATGAAATAAAATAAAATAAAACATCGACCACATGAGCTAATGGTAGAAGTTCTGCTAATCTAAAATCAAGTATGAATCTTAAACCTCTGTATGGGTCCTTTTATTAATGTCACGGTCTGAGGTGATAGTCTCTATTATGGTGGGTTAGGATGAGAATAGTCTGTTGATAATCCAAGTATAATGTCCATAAGACCGTGAGTGAAATAAAGAGTCCTCCGTGGGAGATGTACCTTATCAGATCCACAATGGGTAATAACTGACAAACATAGAGGGTTACTTTACGGTCCTCCGTCTCTCATCAGTGGCCTTCCTTTACTTCCTTGTACCGCGAAGACAAAGTTTGATGCCTTCTCCCTGCCAGGACCTGGCGCGGCGTCCCACGTGGTCTGTCGTCACTCAGTGGCGTCCCACGTGACGATGGCGGGTGCGTCCGATTGGCTGATCGTATCTTGGACGCAGGAGGTAGCCGGAACAGCTATTGAGAAGATGTTCTTTATCGTCAATGTTGCGTTTTTTTTATATTGCGGTTTGTAAAGGGAAGGATAGTACTGGTTTGTCCTCCTTTTGACGTGTGTCTTTAAAATTGCTTGCCTTTTACCCAAACGCGTTTCGGGGCATATATCAACTGGCCCCTTCCTCAGTGGTTAACTGGCAAGACTTTCCTATTCCTTTTAATAGGTACTTCTCTCCCAAAGGATTGTGGGATATCTAAGGCGATATCTAAATCATGGACATGGAACCTTTTCCTACTGATGGTGATAGTCTCAGTTAATACCATTCATACATGAAAATCAAATGAAATCAAATAAAATTGTGCATATATAGCAAGTAATAGAGATAGTTTTAGATGAAACATGAGTAAATAGTCAGTTATAACCAATTATATCCAATATATCATAAAACCATATGGTGTCTCCGTGAAAAATCTGCAGCGTGGGGGCCCCGTGTCGGCTTCTACACACTTTCAAAATAATCCTTCAGTGCGGCGAATAGATGCCAGATGACCTGGACGCTCCAAGGAGCAGCTGTGGGGAGGAGCAATTCATTTCTGAGACATCCGTATAGTGCAGGGGGAATCCGAAGACCCTCTCTATCTCCATGCACTACAGGATGCCCTCCCTTTCATTTTCCATGACGACTGAGAACCCGTGATGTTTTCACCGGACGAAGAGAATGGGGGGGCCTGGTTGGTTGGTTTGAATCTTGACTAACTTCGTGACTCTTTCGGGCTCCAAGCTATCTTTAAGCTTTGTCTTTTCATTGTCTGTAGCTACTGGAGGGCAGTTCATGTCAGAAGTATCTTGGCCGATGAGCAGCCAATTCCTCACTTTCATGAATCTTGACAGAATTCATCTCCAGTTGAATAGGATTTTTTTTTCTTGGCATGCTTTATCCATCGCAACACCACGTTGTTGAATAAACAGACTGGCCGATTCTCTCCTGTAGTAGGAAAAAAGGAAAGTTAATTAGTGAATTTATAAAATATTTTATTTTTAAATTAATTATATATAATAAGGATGCCCTCCTTTTCATTTCCCTTATGACTGGGAACCCGTGATGTTTTCCCTGACGAAGAGACCGGGCCTGGTATTTATGGTTTTAATCTTGATTACATTTGTGACTCTTCCAGGCTCCAAGCTATCTTTAAGCTTTGTCTTTTCATTGTGTGTAGCTACTGGAGGCCTGTTAATGCCAGGCAAGTTGCCCCCAGAAGTATCTTGGTCAATGAGCAGCCAATACCGCACTTGCAGCAATCTAGACAGGATTCCTCTCCAGGTGGAGAGGAATTGTTTTCATTGCATGCTTTCTCCATCGCAACACCACGGCATTGAATAAACAGCAGACTGGCCTATTCTCTCCTCTCTTAGGCAACATGTAATGTTAATTAGTAAATTCATTAAATGTTTAATATTAACTTGAACCAAAACTTGATTAAAATTATAAGAAAGTATACTTAAATTCGCCAAAACTGACCAAATAACTCAAGTATGAACTCAGCCTTACAGGTCCATGTTAGTGTCAAGAAGAAGAGCACTTCCTTTACACTCTCGTCAGCCGATTCGACATAGATGTCTACAGAACCTGTTCTATTAGACGCTTATTCAAGTAGAGCCCTCCGACAGAGTGGAGAGGGTGTCAGCAGTAAGTTTTTGTTGATGTCACTGATTAATTTGCCCTTTCTCTGATCCGTCAGAACAATAACCCACAAAAAACAGATCCTGTCTGGAGAGCATACGCCTTCACTTGGTCAGCATTTGCTCAGTAATCCATCAGTATTGGTAATGCCAAAAAAAAACAGGAGTGGATCGAAAACAGAGAGGACACGTGAAGGTAATATGTGCATGTCTTCTGTGTTTTGTACCCACTCCTGCTTTTGGCTACCAAATCATAAGTCAATTCTGATGCGACAATACAGGCCTTACAGCTGCTACACAGACAGGATCCGTTGTGCGTCTAATTTTTCCTTCCTTCGGACTGATCAGAAGAAAAGTCAAATAAATGCTGATTTTAAGAAGCCCAAACAAGGACAATAGCGACACCGTCATAGAATGGGGAGGGTGGTAACAGCATGAGAAGTCCACAGAGTGGCCCTATGACATAGTGTGAGGTGGAAGCAGCATGAGGAGACCACCAAGTGGCACAATGACATTGTCTGGAAGTGACAGCAGTAGTATGTTTAGGCGACAGAGTGGCAAGATGACGTAGTGTGGAGATGGCAGCATCAGGAGGTCACAGAGTGGCAAGGTGACATAGTGTGTAGAGTACCTGCTAGTAACCATCTGGCTCCAGGATGAGTATATAGTGGGCTCAGCATCTATGTTTGTACCTGCATCCCTGGATCTAATGGAGGCTGTTATGGCACGAGAAAGGGTTAATAAGCATGGTTGATCCAAGCATGCATGCTGGGCCCGCACTCCCTGGACTCTATGTGGCTGTTGTGACCCATAACAGGTAGGATTTAGCTTTAGGACCACTCATAGAGGCGGCCTTGATGTGGCAAGTGGCTTATTACTTTTTGATCAAAATGGACACCAACGACCTCTGATAGCTTCTAGCATAGAGGCAGGGCAGAGTGGAGTGCTGGTTGCAGAGTGCTGTTGCATTTCTGTGTTTGTAGGTATATTTTGCCAAAGCTGCATGCACCTGCATACAGGGACATGCTGACTGACCCACCCCCCCCCCCCCCCACCCCTTGTGTTTCTGTTTAGTATATGTTGGAGGTGTGGCAGCCTTCCTTTCAGTCGTGCACACCTGACTAGTTTGTCTGCCCTAGAAGCTGGTTTTAATCAGAGTAAGTATAAAAACTGAGCTTGCATTCCTAGTACCTGCTAGTAACCATCTGGCTCCAGGATGAGTATATAATGGGCTCAGCATGCATGTTTGTACCTGCATCCCTGGATCTAATGGAGGCTGTTATGGCACGAGAAAGGGTTAATAAGCATGGTTGATCCAAGCATGCATGCTGGGCCTGCATTTCCTGTACTCTATATGGCTGTTGTGACCCATAACAGGTAGAATTTAGCGTTAGGACCACTCATAGAGGCGGCCTTGACATGGCGAGTGGCTTATTACTTTTTGATCAAAATTTGACATAGTGTGAACATGGCCGCATCAGGAGGCCACAGAGTTGCAAGGTAACATGGTTTGGAGATGGCAGCAACAGCAGCAGCATTATACCACAGAGGGGCACGGTGACATAGTGTGGAGATGGATGATCTAATCTGATGCATCAGGCATTGGTGGGTGGAAATCCTGGCTGATTCACGCCTGATTTATCTTGACAAAAGTAAGTCTCTCCACATTTTGGGTCGACAGGCGAGTTCTTCATGGGGTAACTATGGCCCCCGCCGCGCTAAACACCTGCTCTGATCCCACACTACTGGCCAGGAAGGCCAGCTTTTCCAGGGCAAACTTGGCCAGTTGCAGCCACAAATCTAGTTTAGATGCCAAGTAGTCCAGCGGATCTTCTATGATGGCTAACAGGGTGCTGTCAAAGTATGCCACCACCTGCTGGTTCAGGTCCTGCTCCAGGTCTACCTACTGCTGCTGGTGAGTAGTTTCTTCAATATGTGGGTGAAGAAAGCTGCTCATCAGTGACTCTAGACTCAGGCTGATGGTGCTGCTGTCACTTGCGACGAAGTCGAAGATCGAGTCAACCAATCAAGAACCGCTGGGTTGCTGGTCAAGACATGACCGGTAGCTAACATGTGGACCTGAGGCCTCAGAAAGCAACCCCTGCTGCCATGCCCCCTTACTCTGCTGCGACCTGTGCCTGCGCCAGAATCATATACACCTCTGACACTCCCCTGTGCAGGGCCTGGCACTTGTTTGTCTGACATACTTTTAGCTGAACTAAATAAATTAAAAGCCAATTAAAATACACCTAAAAGCACCAAATACATAGTTCTATTTTTAATAAGATAGGCAACTAAAGGACTTGAAATAGGAAATGAAGCGATTTCAGCGTCAATAACAGCAAAAGTAAACTACGTATATATTTCTCTAGAAATATATGACAAGAAATGCTTTCAGCGCAAATAACACCAAATGTGAACTGCATCTATTTTTCTCGTATTGTAGTTAAATACATCATGAAACACTTTTAGAGCAAATAACAGAGAATATGAACTTTCTCTATTTTTCTCTTTTTCTCTAGAAATGTGGCAATAAACGTTTTTAGCGCAAATGACACCAAATGTGAACTGCGTTTATTTTTCTCGTATTGTAGTGAAATATGACAAGAAACGCTTTTAGCGCAAATAACACCAAATGTGAACTAAGTCTGTTTTTCTGTAGAAATATACGCTTTTGGCGCAAATAACACCAAATGTGAACTGCATTTATTTTTCTCGTATTGTAGTGAAATATGACAATAATTTTTTTTTAGCGCAAATAACACCAAATGTGAACTAAGTCTGTTTTTCTCTTTTTCTCTAGAAATATGGCAATAAACGCTTTTAGTGCAAATAACACCAAATATGAACTGCGTTTATTTTTCTCGTATTGTAGTGAAATATGACAAAAAACGCTTTTAGCGCAAATAACACCAAATGTAAACTAAGTCTGTTTTTCTTTAGAAATATAGCCATAAACACTTTTAGCGCAAATAACACCAAATGTGAACTGTGTTTATTTTTCTCGTATTGTAGTGAAATATGACAAGAAATGCTTTCAGCGCAAAAAACAACAAAAGTGACCTGCGTATATATTTCTTGCATTGTATTGAAATAGGCCACTAAATTATGTCAGCACAGTCAAAAAGTGACCTGCGTATATATTTATCTTTTTCCACAGATAAAAGCCACAAAAGGCTTTTCAACATAGCACAAATAACTAATAGCTGGAATGACATAGCTATATTATGAGACTATCTGGATCCCCAAATAATGTTTCCCTGCACTTGTAAATCACTATTTTTTACAATGAGGATTTTCCTATGACTCTCCCTACTAGCATCTGCACACGTCTCTTCCTGCCTGTGAAATGATTCCTCTCACTGTCCTTTCCCTGCACTTGTAAATCTCTTTTTTTCCCAATGAGAATATTCCTATAACTCTCCCTACTAGCACCTGCACACGTCTCTTCCTGCCTGTGAAATGATTCCTCTCACTGTCCTTTCCCTGCACTTGTAAATCTCTTTTTTTCCCAATGAGTTTTTCCTATGACTCTCCCTACTAGCATCTGCACACGTCTCTCCCTGCCTGTGAAATGATTCCTCTCACTATCCTTTACCTGCACTAGTAAATCGCTTCTTTCTTTTCTTTTTTTTTTTTCTTTTTTTTTAACAATTAGTTTTTCTTTACCTCTCCTTACGGCCTGCATACACATCTGTCCCTGAACAAAGTACAATGGTGAATGGCAGCATCTAAGATGGCCGCCGTAATTATAGGGCTGTGACATCACCGGGCTGGCTGGCTGCTGATTGGCTGCATGCATCGCATTATGGGTCATCCCTCCTTCCCAGAGTTCCTTGCCCCATGTCCTCACACGGTTGTAGCCGGCTTACTGCCATGTTAGGAAAAAATGTGATTCGTTACCACGAAGTGCGAGGAAATTCGCATTTGTTCAGAATCAAATTTTTCCTGGAATTCTGAATGAATTGGACTTTGTCAGCTTCGATTCGCTCATCTCTAATTACCAGTGTACAAGGATACCTTATAAACAGTATATAGTTATATGTGTCCTACCTGTACAGTGTATATAGAGATATCTGACACCCCCTTCCCTGTACACTGTGTATAATGATAATAATGAAATCCTCTAGTGCAAGGGGTTACACATCTCAATATACAGTGTACAATGGTGGTGGTGGTGGGGGTCACATATCACTGCATACAGTATACAGAAGGTCACACATCTCCATATACAGTATACAGTGGTGGGGGTCAGATATCACTGTATGGGGGATGTCAGATATCTCTATACACAGTGTGCAGGAAGGAGAGGGCACACATTTACAGATGAGACCAGTGACTGCTGCTGATATCACTGACCTCAGACATATTGACAGCTCAGAAGGGGTTAAACTGTTAGTCTGGCTGTAATAAACATGTGTGTGTGATAAGATCACAGTGCAGAAGGGCCATAAACAGGACAGACACTTGGATTCCTCACAGTTTGTGGTCCACAGCACCTTACTGGCTCTGCTACATCCTTACATACAGCAGGTCCTTCTCAGTACAGGAAAGACAGAGGCAGAGGAGTTTGCAGACAGTCAGCTACCATCAGCCATCACAGCTTCTCCTCAGTCTCCCTTCCTTCTGCAAATGTTTCTTTATTTCTGCTTTTAGGAATCTTCCTGCTAAGCCCCTCCAGCTCTGCACAGCCAGGAGTGCCAGAAGGCACCTCTGATACAAGCAGGGTGCTTCTAGGACCCAGGCAGCAGCACATCCTTCAGGCATGGACAGGTAGCTCCTCCATGGCATGTGCAGGGATGGGGGAGACAGGCTGTAGTGAGAGCAGGACAGGAGGGGCGTGGCTCCCAATAGCAGTAAAACCAGGCAGATCTGCTTACGAATATATATTAGTAAGTGTAATATCTCCCTACTTTCTTTACAGTTTTAATAAGTGCTAACAAAGTGGTCAACCACCATGCCATTGGCCACATGTGGTCACTTGACTGAGGTCTTACCCTAAAATAAAATCAAACAGCCATACACAAGTTATAAAGGCACATAAGTATATCACATGGTCTGTATAGAGGAGGCATTGAAAAAAACAGGTGGCTGTCAACAGGGGCATAACTACAAATGACTGGGCCCAATGGCAAATTTTTGAACAGGGCCTCCCCCACAAACTTTCCCACAACCTCAGCAGGCACCCGCTGCATATAGCGTTGGATCACCTCGTGACCAGACCTGCAGTGGTGAACATACTTACCTGACCCCACTGCGGCCCCACCACCAGCTCTGAGTTCCTGGTCTCCCTCCATCAAAATGGATATTAATGCGGGGGGAATGTTTTGCTCCTGCAAGTGCTCAGGAGGCAGAACATCATTGTGAAGTAGAAATAATGGATGGCACACTATTATCTGGTGTCGCATGGATTAAAAATTGC
This sequence comes from Bufotes viridis, assembly GCA_033119425.1. Lineage (NCBI taxonomy): Eukaryota > Metazoa > Chordata > Amphibia > Anura > Bufonidae > Bufotes > Bufotes viridis. The sequence continues at coordinate 238,274,870 of CM065590.1, forward strand.
TGTACAGTTTATTCACACACATATTTACATGAAATAATAAAATAATTCAGACCAGGAGATAAGATGATTGCTATTGATATAATAGTGTATTATTGTATATACACAATGGCATTAATAGATGAATAAATAGGGCAAAGGTCCAAAAATTTTCAAAGGTTAGGAAAATGTTATGAGTGCAGAAAAAATCTAATGCAAATAGATAAATAAGTAAAAAGTCTCTCTTCCCTAATCAATCTTCAAAACTTGACCACTGTATATATATTAAAATTAAAATTCATATGAATAAATATCCCATTCAGTTATGAGGAAGTTCATGGAGGTTTATGTTATTCAGTGCACTATTTATCTTGTGATCAATCCTTCGTTCATATCACTATTTTGATAGATAAACCGTGACTGGATGCACTGTTCAATTTTGTATAGTACAATCCCAAAGTCTATTATCACTTGTAATGTTACATTTCATGTTGAAATCTATTATAACATTGTGCTTTATATGTTACCACTCACCGATCTGTGGATACTTTCTCTCCTCTGTGGTATTCTTTCTCCTGTCGGTAGTGCGGCTAGATCGTAAATCCCGCTGCCCTCGGCGTCCCACGTGATGGATAGTTCAGGATTATGCTTGTAGTGGAGTTGTGCTTTCCCTCTGGTTAATTGTAAGTAGGCAAAAGGAAATTTCGGTATCTCAGATCACTGCTCGGCTAGTAGTTGGTGCATGCACTACATTAAATAAAGCATTCAATATTGTGTGCTGGCTATCGTATTCCCCCAATACGATACGATAGCCAGCACGCGATATTGAATCGAAAGATTGCTAACTCTTTCAGTAATATCTGAAACATCATTTTCATATCCATTGTATCAGACAGCATTGATAAAAATAAACAGGAAAATATAAACTGATTTATCACTAAGAACATTTCTTGAAATGAAAGAAAGTTGAGTCACTGAACCTTCAGGTTGCGATAAGTTACCAATAAAACCACTGTGATTTACAGAGAATTAAATCCACCTCCCAGCATGTTCTGTCCATGGAGGCCACTGGTGCCTGCTGTGCTCAGTGACTTATTGATAAATGGATATAACCGGTAAGCATGGCCCTGACTGTTCTACACAGTGATTACTTTGATTGTGTTATCTTACTTCATGTAGCATGCTGTGTTGACAGGTGAACTTCTCAGAAATAAATCCACTTAGCATGATAGATAAATCACAAGCTAGCATTGTAGGCAAGCCTGAAACAAACAAGTGACATCATTCCATTAAAGAGGTATTCCCATCTCAGACTTTTATGGTTTATATACAGGATGCAGGTCCCACACCTACCTCTAGGACAAGGCCCTCCAGACTGGGGCCCAGATGTGGCAGCCAGAGATCATTGAGATTACAGAAATAGCTAAGCAGGCTGTGTTACACTGTTTCCATATCTCTTACAGGGGTACGGAAACAGCATAGCTTGTTAAATTATGTTGTTTCTGTAGCAATCCAGGGGTGAGGAGTGGTAGGGACTATGATGGTGGTAGCAGTACTCACAGTTCACAGTAGTAATGTCCACCCTGGAGCTCCCTGGGGCCATACAGTGAATTGAGTGTACACCATTTCTTCCCTTGAGGCACAATCTGGTATTGGGGCTCCTGCCTGGTGTTAGGTAGGGTGCTATTGGTGTTAGGTGTTTGTCTGGGTGCAAGGCAAGCATGGCCAGTGGGTGGTGGAGTAAATAACAGTCTATTTACTGAGTTGATGGTAGGGGTACTGGTACATATACTTTGGAAATGAGTTGTTGCTGCTATATGAAGGTGCAATCTTCTCCCAATAGCGGTGTAAACACACCAATCATGATAGTTGTAGTACTCTCTTGCTCTCTCTGAAGAACACTTTACAGACTTTCAGCAGAACAACAGGCATGCAATGAGGTTCTTAATAACTTCTTCTGCAATTCCCCAATTGAGGGTTGCAGAAATTTACATATGGATTGCCAGTCCATCTCAAAGTATGGGGATGGGCTATTAGCAGTATTTCTACTCTGCAGCAGCAAAGTCCTTCTGCCATAAACATGCACAATACGTTGCTGTTAAAGTCCAATGCTCTGCCTAGTGGGCTCTAGACCTTCTAGGATGTCTGGTCTCTTTCCTTCAAGGATACGTTTATAGCAGAATTGCTTCTGTGGCAGATGTAGACTCAGAGACAGAGGTTCTCTGAGCTTGGGCCTAATCTATGCAGGAGCTCTCAGAACACACATCTCTCCTGTAGCTTCTCATTAGACTAGACTACTCTCAAACTCCTGAACAGGGGGCAGAACCAGTCCTTCAACTAATAACCTAAACGCAGTCTGCCAATTGTTAACCGTCAGTTAGCCAAAACATTGCTACTGAGTATACCTAAGCACAATAAATCACAACATAGATTACATTAACTCTTTTGGTATTAATTAAGCCTTTGCATTAGTCGTTTTGGGGTACTGCATTTCCAAAACTTGTGAGATGCAGGAATAGCACAGCTCGCTGTGTTAAGCTGTTTCCATAAGGCCAGGTTTACATCGCCATATATTTTTCCGTTCCTCTGATCGATCAGAACAGAGAAATAATGAAAAAAAACAGATCCCGCATTAAAATTTGTAAAAAATTTGGTATCCGTTTTAGCCATTTAGCACGCAGCACTTTTTTCTGTCCAAAATAATGGATCTCAGATGGAAACGGTTAAAACGGATGCCAACTGAGCATAACTGAGCATAACGGATGCTTAAAATACAGGATCCATTTTTTTCTTTCTTTTTCTGTTTTTCTGATGGATCAGAAGAACAGAAATATAAACGGTGATGTGAACCAGGCCTAACTCTCATTCACTTGTATGGGAGATACGTTGCATAAACAATTGTTGCACTTTATCAGACATCCAGATACAAATCAACTAGGAACAACCTCTTCTTTCTGATCCATGAGCAAGGTTGACAAGTCATGTCAGCTGATTAGCACCACACCTACAGAATAAAATTGAATACACATCTTTTTATGTTCCAATAAAAAGCACGGATTGCATATCCACATACTTTGCACTGATCTATTATTGCTTCTCAGCACTATTCACATTGCTTCCCAGGGTAACTTATAGTATACAACTCCATAATCTGCATACTGTACACAAGGCATACAGTTTGATCCAAACGCATAGGCCCACTCACTATAATAACTAAGGTTGCCTTTACAGATGGGTACCTGCTTTCCTCAGGATAGATCATCAGCATCTGATCGGCCGGGGTCTGACACCCGGGACCCCCGCCGATCAGCTGTTTGAGAATGCAGCGGCGCTGCAGGAGCGCCGCGGCCTTCTCACTGTTTACTGCTGCTAGAGCCCCGCCCAGTGACATCACGACTTGTATCAAGTGGCGTGGGCGAGGCTAAGCTCTGTTCACCGAACAGCAGCGGTTTTTTTTTAGCAGCGGTAAACAGTGAGAAGGCCGCGGCGCTCCTGCAGCGCCGCTGCCTTCTCAAACAGCTGATCAGCGGGGGTCCTGGGTGTCAGACCCCGGCTGATCAGATGCTGATGATCTATCCTGAGGATAGATCATCAGTTGTAACAAAGTGAAGAACCCCATTAAATTGGTGTGGGAACACATGACGACCACCGCTGCCACAACACTGTACCAGTGGCACAACCCAGCTGTCCAACAGTACCCCAGCTGTCAGAGGAAGACCCTTTGGCACTGGGCCGCACCGATCCACATGCACAGCATCACAACAACAACAACAGCAATCATACAGTACTACACTATGTGAACAGATCCATGAACAATCCATGCTTTTTTCTCTTTTTAAGATTTTTTGTAATGTCTGTCTCGTTTCTATGGTATATCAGCACTCTCATTTGGCCTAGGTGTTTTTATTTAGTAGGAGACTGCATAGGAGTTAATAAACTCCTACTTGGTCTTGGTTTTTATTTCCTGAGACCACATGGAATGGTGAGCTTTTGATATGTGTTCACATGATGCAGTACTGCATGGTTGCTGTTGTTGCTATGACGCTGTGCCTGTGGGTTGGTGCGGCCCAGTGCCAAGGGAGCTTAGTCTGACAGCAGGGGTGGTGCTGCACCAATTTAGAGTAGGCACCCATTTGTGAAGGCAACCTTGATGTGGTGAGTGATCCTTTGCATTTTAATCAAAATGCTTTGTGTACTGTATGTATATTATTGCATTGTATATGATTTATTAAACTGAGAAGCAATGTGAATTGTGCTCAGAAGCAATAATAGATTAACCTTTAATGACCAAGCCCTGTTTTTCAAATCTGACGTGTCACTTCATGTGGTAATAACGTTGGAATGCTTTTACTTATCCAAGCCATTCTGAAAATATTTTCTCGTAACACATTGTACTTCATGTAAGTGGAAAATTTGAGTTGATATGTTTCATCTTTATTTATAAAAAAAAAAACATTTACAGAAATGTCCATAGGAATGAAAGAATAATGGAGGTGAAAATTAAAAACTTTATTTTTTGTGCAGATTTTAAATTTTATTCCATTTTGTCCTCTAGCACAGCAAAGGTTAACAGCAAAACAAACCTTAACTTTGATTATCCTGATTCTGCAATTTACACAAACACCCCTTATGTGGTCGTAAACTGCTGTATGGGCACACAGCAGGGTGCACAAGGGAAGGTGCACAATATTGTTTTTGTAGGACAGGTTTTGCTGGAATTTTCAGGTACCATGTTGCATATGAAGAGGCCCTGAGATACCCCAACAGTGGAAACTCCCAAAAAGTGGCCCCATTTTAGAAACTAAATATTTCACAATAAAATGATGTTTTAGCACCAAATGTTTCATTATATTTGATGACCTGATCATCCAAATAATGCATACCTAATGACATCAACAAACGTATATTTTCTATTGTATAAACTCTTTGTTTCAATGTTATTCCTTGTTCTATTCTAGTATTTGATGAAGGTTGTGTTTGACCGAAACATCACACATGTATGCACATGTAGCTGAGTTGCTTGGCAAATAAAATCAAATAGAAAGACTACAAGATTACACCATACCTAAAGTGCTGAAGTTTTACTATTATAAGTCACTTTCACAAGGGGCAACAGCAGAAAATGCACTCCACAACCCGTTTAGCATTTTTTCCAGAATACGGAAACACCCTATATGTGGTCATAAACTGCTGTTTGGGCACATGGCAGCATTCAGAAGGGAAGAAGTTGGATTTTCTAACAAGGAATTTGCTGTAATTATTTTAAGGGCCATAACATTTTATTTTATTTGTTGACTGAGCTATGCGAGGGCTTGTTTTTTGAGGGACAAGTAGTTTTTATTGATTCCATTTTGGGGTACATATGACTTTTTGATCACTTTTAATACAATTTTTTGGGAAGTGAGATGTGCAAAAATTGCAATTCTATCAGTGTTTTTAATTTTTTAATTTTGAAGGGGTTCATATATTATAACTTTGTTCTGTGGGTCGATATGGTTATGGTGATACCAAATTTATATCGTTTTTATTATGTTTTACCACTTTTACAGCATAAAATCATCTTTTTATTGAAAACAGTTTATACTTTGCATCGTCATATACTAACATCCTAACATTTTTATTTTTTCATCAATGTAAGGGCTCATACACACGACCATGTGCTGGCCAGGCCCGTGCTGCAGACCGCAAATTGCTGTCCGCAATGCACGGGCACCGACCGTGGGGCTGCTGCATGTGGATCGTGGACCTGTTCACCAGGTGGAATTAGTAACATGATCAGGTTGTTTTGAATGCCACGATACCAATTATGTGTAGTTTATTTAATTTTTTCATTTTTTGATCTATTATAAATGAGCGGATATAGGAAAAGGTCATTTATTTATTTTTTTATTAAAATTTTCATTTATTTATTTATTGTTTGCTTTGTTTTTTCATTTTTACACTTGAAAATCCAGTGGGGCTGATGGCTGTATTATACTCTGCTAAAGTACTGTCAGTTTTACACTGACACTAATGCCTCATTCACACGTCAGTGTTTGGTCAGTGATTTTGAGCAAAAAAAACAGGTTACGGTCTAAACCAGAGATCTTTCCTTTATACATTATCTCTGTGGAGGCTCCAATCTTGGTGTTGGCTCACAATCACTGATGGAAATCACTGACCAGAACACAGATGAGGCCTAAGCCTGATCAGACCCTGTAGGGTCTGTCAGGCTTGGATACATGGCAAGTCTGTATGATTTTGTAAGGTTCCCGGTTGCCATGGCAACCATTGAGTTCTGCCATGGGGCAGCCCGATGGGGAGAGAGGGAGCCCGCTCCATATGTCAATCCCATGGATGCCGCTGGTGGCTACTCCACACAGCATCTAAGGGGTTAAACGACTGGGATCGGTGCCAGCATCGATCTTGGCCATTGCTGCAGAGTGTCAGCTGTATGTTACAGCTGACACTTGCTGCTGATGGAGGCGGCTTCGTTCCTGAGCCACATCCATCACAGTTAATACCGGGGGACCACACGGAAGGCTGCAGGGCCCAGGGCATGTGGGACACATGGGGCTGAATTGGGGCCGGAGCATGGTATCCATGCCTGATAAAACCAGCATTTTTACACAGCCTGCGCTCAGAGCACAATCAGAGCGATCGCCTGCAAGAACCACTCTGATTGGTCCTTTGCCGGCTTCACCTGTGTTTCTGCGCAGCGACTCCGGGGCTGTGGCACTTTATAGTGTCTCAGCACTGGTTAGGGGTTCAAATGTAGCTGTACGTCTAATTGCAGCTAGTTACATGCAATCTGGACATACAGCTACATCCAGTTGCAGCAAGGGGTTAATGCAGGGCATATGAATGTGTGGTGCATTCTTTTTTTTCTTTTTGACATTTTTTTTATTTATGAAAAACAAAAGTAAGTGGAAATAGTGCAGTCAACTCTCAGACGCATAAAAAGGCTCTGTAAAGATATTTATTCATACTCACATATGGCAATGCATTAGACAATCAAATCAAGTCCTTTTTAAACTCAGCCTCCATTGTTCGTCTTGAGTTTCACCCTTAGACCTGTTTCTTTCAGGGTGCAACCACTGAAGTCACATGAACCCAGAGATAAGGCTTATTTATAATCAATGTTCTGACAGCAACATTTTGGGTTCTTGGCCCTCATCGGTCCAAACATGGTAACATAGTAACATAGTACATAAGGCCGAAAAAAGACATTTGTCCATCCAGTTCAGCCTGTTATCCTGCAACTTGATCCAGAGGAAGGCAAAAAACCCTGTAAGGTAGAAGCGAATTTTCCCACCTCTAGTAACTATAAACTGTAATATTATTACATTTCAGAAATACAACCAGGCCCCTCTTGAACTCTTTTAGTGAACTCACCATCACCACCTCCTCAGGCAGAGAGTTCTATAGTCTCACTGCTCTTACCGTAAAGAATCCTCTTCTATGTTTGTGTACAAACCATCTTTCCTCCAGACGCAGAGAATGTCCCCTTGTCACAGTCACAGTCCTGGGGATAAATAGATGATGGGAGAGATCTATGTACTGTACTATGCCCCTTTTGATGCAACCCATTATCTTATTGGCCTTGGCAGCAGCTGCCTGACACTGATTTTTACAGCTTAGTTTGCTGTTCACTAAAATTTCTAGGAGCTTTTCCATGTCAGTGTTACCCAGTGTTTTACCATTTAGTATGTACGGGTGACTTGCATTATTCCTTCCCATGTGCATAACCTTACATTTGTCAGTGTTAAAAAACAAAAACAAAAACAAAACATATTTTTGCTTTGCCATTTTCTGAGAGCCATATTTTGTAAAAAAATTCTAGAGATGGTCTTGCGTGAGCGCTAATTTTTTGCAGGATGATGTAATGTTTTCACTAGGGCCATTTAGGTGAATTTTTTTTCCAGCGTCTCACTACACTTTACACAATATTAAATAGTGCCTTAGAAAGTACAACTTGTCCCGCAAAAAACAACCCTCATATGTCTATGTGAATGGGGGAAAAAAAATGTAAAAAAAATTTCAATTAAAAGTGGTGTGTACTTCGAATTCCTGTGAAAAAAAGCGCATTACAAATGTTTGCCATTGTTTTATTTTGTACAAGTGGCAAAAAAAAACTAACTAACGTATAATATAGATAACATGCTATTTAACCCACCACCCAGCATCATATTTTGTACTCCTCCTTGGCTAAAAATACTCTTCAAAGATACTAATAGGAGAATTTTTATTCTGCTGAAAAAAATGTAGCGTGACCTCAGTAACCATCAATAAGTGAGGGTAAGATGTATCAGAGAATACAGAAGAAAGGATCAAAGTGGTAAATGTAGAGCACTGGGGTTTAGATGTGATTTTACAACTTTAGTCTGGATATATAATGATATGTTCTCCAACTTACTGTTAATCCTATGATGTTATTCACTATGCCTTCAATTTCTGTTGGAAAAAAACAAAACAGTATTACCACGATAAAAGAGCAATTCCCTATGTGTTAACATGAGCACACATTCTACTGAAGAGCGTACCCAGCTAAAAGCAGACAATTGGGATCAGCAGATGGTCTCATGTCTACAGCCATCTGAAGATCCCGCCAACAATATGATGTTCCTGTTCCACTGTCTCCAGATGCCCAGCAACCATGAGGTGAGCACCGCCTGAGATATTTGAGTCGTCTTCTCCATCTTCCTGGGAACTGTTTACCTGGCTGTAGAGGTGATGTTGTATCGACAACACATGACTGCTGCAGCCAATCACTGGCCTCAGCAGGCCAATCGGTAGAATCAGAGCAGCAGGGCTGTATCTTATAGGGCCATTAAATAGTAACATAGTATATAAGGCCAAAAAGAGACATTTGTCTATCCCGTTCGGCCTGTTATCCTGCAAGTTGATCCAGAGGAAGGCAAAAAAAAACTGTGAGGTAAAAGCCTATTTTCCCCACCTAAGGGGGAAAAAAATTCTTCCCGACTCCAATCAGGCAATCAGAATAACTCCCTGGATCAACGACCCATCTCTAGTAGCTGTAGTAGCCTGTAATATTATTACACTCTAGAAATACATACAGGCCCCTCTTGAATTCCTTTATTGTACTCACCATCACCACCTCCTCAGGCAGAGAGTTCCATAGTCTCACTGCTCTTACTGTAAAGAATCCTCTTCTATGTTTGTGTACAAACCTTCTTTCCTCCAGACGCAGAGGATGTCCCCTTGTCACAGTCCTGGGGATAAATAGATGATGGGACAGATCTCTGTACTGACCCCTGATATATTTATACATAGTAATTAAATCTACCCTCAGTCGTCTTTTTTTTAAAGTAAATAACCCTAATTTTGATAATGTTTCAGGGTACTGTAGTTTCCTCATTCCAGTTATTACTTTAGTTGCCCTCCTCTGAACCTTGTTCACAGGAGCCCAGAACTGTACACAGTACTCCATGTGTGGTCTGACTAGTGATTTGTAAAGTGGTAGGACTATGTTCTCATCACGGGCATCTAGCCACTTTTGATGCAACCCATTATCTTATCAGCCTTGGCAGTAGCTGCCTGACACTGGTTTCTACAGCTTAGTTTGCTGTTTATTAAAATTCCTAGGTCGTTTTCCATGTCAGTGTTACCCAGTGTTTTACCATTTAGTATGTATGTGTGACTTGGATTATTCCATCCCATGTGCATAACTTTACATTTGTCAGTGTTAAACCTCATCTGCCACTTATCTGTCCAAGGCTCCAATCTATCCAGATCCCTCTGTAGCAGAAAACTGTCCTCTTCAGTGTTAATTACTTTACACAGTTTAGTGTCATCTGCAAAAATTAATATTTTACTGTGCAGGCCTTCTACAAGATCATCAATAAATATATTGAAGAGAATAGGGCCCAATACTGACCCCTGAGGTACCCCACTAGTGACCGTGACCCAATCTGAGTGTGTACCGTTAATAACCACCCTCTATTTTCTATTACTGAGCCAGTTACTTACCCACTTACAGACATTTTCTCCCAGTCCGAGCATACTCATTTTATATACTAACCTTTTATGTGGTACAGTGTCAAATGCTTTAGAAAAGTCCAGATATACGACATCCATTGATTCGCCGCTGTCAAGTCTAGAACTTACCTCCTCATAGAAACTGATTAAATTAGTTTGATATGACTGATCCCTCATGAAGCCATGCTGATATGGCGCTATTTGCCTATTTTCATTGAGGTACTCCAAGATAGCATCTCTTAGAAAACCTTCAAACAGTTTACCTATGACAGATGTTAAACTTACCAGTCTATAGTTTCCAGGCTCTGTTTTTGGACCCTTTTAGAAAATTGGCACGACATTTGCTATGCGCCAATCCTGTGCAACACTCCCTGTCAGTCCTTAACCTCTTGAGGACTCATGACGTACCGGTACGTCATGGTGTCCTGGTAATCAAGGACTCATGATGTATCGGTACATCAAGAGTATTTCCGATCACCGCCGCGCGGCGGGCGGTAATCAGAACTGGGTGACTGCTGAAATAAATCAGCAGGCACCCTGGGACAATGCGTGAGGGGTCCTGTGACCAAGGGGGGTCAATTCAGAGCTGAGGTTTGCGGCTTTTCTGGTTGATCGGGCGGCGGGTACGGAGGCTAATCGGTCCCCGTGCTGCTGTAATGAGGACCTGATATTAGGGAAGGCAGCACGATACCTTCCCTAGCACCGGGGCTGCTTTCCGGTGAAGAGCCTGTGAGATCCAGACCCCTGGATCTCACAGGCAGGAAGCTGTATGAGTAATATACACTGTATTACTTATACAGCCAATGCATTCCAATACAGAAGTTTTGGAATGCATTGTAAAGGGTATCAGACCCCCAAAAGTTGAAGTACCAATGTGGGACAAAAAAAAGTAAAAAAAAGGTTGAAAAAATAAAGTGTCCCTCCCCCAAAAAAACAAAATTTAAAGTTTCGAGTAAAAAAAACGAAAACTAAATTTTCACCAAATAAAGTAAAAAAAAAAATTTGTAAAAAATAGGGGGAAAAAAAAAGTTCACATATTAAGTGTCGCCGCTTCCATATCGACCGGCACTATAAACATATCACATGACCTAACCCCTCAGATTAACACCGTAAAAAATAAAAAACTGTGCTAAATAAAAAAAATTTTGTCACCGTACATCACTAAAAGTGATACAGCAAGCGATCAAAAGGGCATATGCCCATAAAAATAGTACCAATCTAACCGTCACCTCATCCCGCAAAAAATGAGACCCTACCAAAGACAATCTCCCAAAAAATAAAAAAACTATGGCTCAGAATATGGAGACACTAAAACTTCATTTTTTTTGTTTTAAAAAAGCTGTTATTGTGTAGAACTTAAGTAAATAAAAAAGTATACATATTACGTATCGCCACGTCCGTAATAACCTGCTCTCTAACAATATCACATGACCTAACCCCTTTAAATGAACACCGTAAAAAATCGCTCAAAAACTGAAAAAACTATGGCTCTCAGAATATGGAGACACCAAAACACGATTTTTTTTTGTTTCAAAAATGAAATCATTGTGTAAAATTTACATAAATAAAACAAAGTATATATATTAGGTATCTTTGCGTCCGTAATAACCTGCTCTATAAAAATATCACATGACCTAGCCCCTCAGATGAACACCATAAAAAAATTAAAATAAAAACGGTGTAAAAAAAGCAATTTTTTTGTCACCTTACATTACAAAAAGTGTAATACCAAGCAATCAAAAAGTCATACGCAGCCCAAAATAGTGCCAATGAAACAGTCATCTCATCCCACAAAAATCATACCCTACCCAAGATATTCGCCCAAAAACTGAAAAAACTATGGCTCTCAGACTATGGAGACACTAAAACATGATTTTTTTTGTTTAAAAAATGAAATCATTGTGTAAAACTTACATAAATAAAAAAAAGTATACATATATGAAAACATCATAGCTCAGGCCACTTAACTGTTTCTGTAGTTCTGGCCACCTCTGGCTGCTGCATCCATCCAAGCCAGGGAGATGTAGCAGATATTTAGGCATTTTCACAGATTCATAGGTTTGAGATGGGAATATCTTTTTAATATTGAACTGGTTGTCCAAGTTAACCACATAACAACCGCCCATAGACTATAAACCTCCTATGGGCAGTTGTCTATCTCTGAATGGACGTTTTAGAACGTCCATTCAGAGACGGCATCTGCACGCTAATCGTGCAGATGCCAAGAGGTTTGCCTGCTGTCAGTGACAGCAGGGCAACCCAGAGAGAAGGCAGGGAAAGTGCCCAAGTGTCCCTGCCTTCTAAATTACTGCAGACAGAGTGCTCGTGAGCGCTGTGTCTGCTTTGCAGGAAGCGATATGCGCTTCCTGCTCCCGGCCCCGTGGTCATGTGACCACCGGAGCCAGGAGTGTGCAATAGCTGTCAGGTCTCTCACAGACCTCGATCAGCCCTACACTGAGGCTGCACATATTATGCTGTACAGCCTCTCTGGGCGGTGTATTTCACCTGTAACTGGGGCTACTATGTCAGCACCAGTTACAGGAGAAATCAATAGTGAAAAAAAAAAAAGTGAAGTTAAATGTCCCCCAGAGGTCTTGTATGACCTTATGGGGGACTCAAAGTTTAAAATAAAAAATAAAAAAATAAAGTGTTTTAAAAATAAATAAAAAAAAATGGTTTTACATTTAAAAAAAAATCCCCAATTAATTAAAAAAAAGTAAAAAAAATAGAAATAGAAAAAATAAAAAAAATTAGACATATTTAGTATTGCCGTGTCCGTGACGGCCGGCTCTATAAATATATCACATCATCCACCACGTCCGATAAACACCATAAAAATAAAAAAAACTGGGTAAAAATAAAAACATTTTTGTCAACTTATATCACAAAAAGTGCAGCAACAAGCGATCAAAATCGCATATGTCCCACAAAATAAATCCAATAAAACCGTCACCTCATCCCGCGAAAAGTGAGCCCCTACATAAGAAAATCGCTCAAAAAATCATAGCTCTCAGAACATGGAGACATTACAACATAATTTTTTGTTTAAAAAAAGCTATTATTGTGTTAAAGTGAAATAAATGTAAAAAAGTATACATATTAGGTATCGCCGCAGCTCTATAAAAATATTACATGACCTAAATAAATAAATAATAACAGTGCCAAAAAAGCCATTTTTTGTCACTTAACATCACATAAAGTGAAACACCAAGCGATCAAAATGGCATATTCCCCCCCAAAATAGTACCAATCAAACCGTCACCTCATCCCACAAAAAATGAGACCCTAACTAAGACAATCGGTCAAAAAATAAAAAAGCTATGGCTACCAGACTATGGAGACACTAAAACATCAATTTATTGGTTTAAAAAATGCTATTATTGTGTAAAACTTAAATAAATAAGAAAAAGTATACATATTAGGTATTGCTGCATCCATAGCAACCTTCTCTATAAAAATATCACATGATTTAACCCCTTAGGTGAATGCTGTAAAAATAAATAAATAAAACTGTGCTAAAACAACAAATTTTTGGTCACCTTGCATCATAAAGTGTAATAATGAATGCCCAAAAAAGCATATGTACCCAAAAATGGTACCAATAAAAACATCAACTCTTCCTGCAAAAAACGAGTCCCTACACAAGACGATCGGCAGAAAAATAAAAAAAATATGGCATTCATAAAATTGAGACACAAAAACATAATTTTTTTTTTCAAAAATGCTTTATTATGTAAAAACTGAAACAAACAAACAAAACAAAAAAGAAAGTAGACATTTTTTATATCATTTCGTCCATAACAACCTGCTCTATAAAAATAGTGCATGATCTACTGTGTCAGATCAATGTTTAAAAAAATAAACCGTTTCAAAACAGCCATTTTTTTTGTTACCTTGCCTCACAAAAAATGTAATATAGAGCAATCAAACATCATATTCACCCCAAAATAGTACCAAAAAAACTGGCACCTTATCCCCTAGTTTTCAAAATAGGGTACATTTTTCTAAGTTTCTACTGTCAGGTTGCATCAGGGGGGCTTCAAATGGGACAAGGCATCTTAAAACGAGTTCAGAAAATCTGCCCTCCAAAAACCATATGACGTTACTTTCTTTCTGCGTCCTGCCATGTGCCCTTACAGCAGTTGAGGACCACATGTGGGGTATTTCTGTAAACCGCAGAATCAGGGTAATAAATATTGAGTTTTGTTTGGCTGTTAACCCTTAATGTTTTAAATAAAAAAATGGATTAAAATGGAAAATCTAAAATTTTGATTTCATCTCCATTTTTCTTTAATTCTTGTGGAACACCTAAAGGGTTAACAAAGTTTTTAAAATCAGTTTTGAGTAACCTGAGGGGTGTAGTTTCTACAATGGGGTCATTTATGGGGGTTTCCACTGTGTAAGCCCCACAATGTGACTTCAGATCTGAACTGGCCCCTCAAAAAGTGGGTTTTGGAAATTTTCTTAAAAATTTTAAGAATTGCTTTTAAACTTCTAAGCCTTCTAACGACCTAAAAAATACAATGACATTTACAAAATGATGCCAACACAAAGTAGACATATAGGGAACGTTAAGTAATCAATATTTTATGACGTATCACTTTCTGTTTTAAAGGCAGAGAAATTGAAATTTTGAAAATTGCGCATTTTTCATAAATAAAGGTGAAATACCGTATTTTTCGCTTTATAAGACACACTTTTTTTTCCACAAAAGTGGGGGGGAAATGACAGTGTGTCTTATAAAGCAAATGCTGCCAACTCTGATGGCGCTGATACATCGCTGCCGCACTGCGATGTATCAGTGGGATGGGAGGAGGGGATGGAGGCTCGGCAACACTCGCAGCGGGCCCGATGGAGTCACTGTACTGTAATACATCGGGCCCTGCACACAGCAGTTTTTAAAAGTAAAGTCATGGTACAGTAATCCTCTTCAGCTAATGTTTGTACTTTAAACTCAGGCAATCCTCTGTACAACTTACTATGAAAGCGGCAGGCAGGGCGGCAGCGTAACCTCGCGATTCTCACTCATTCACGCTCCTCCCACTTCATTCATGAAGACAGAGCAGGAGCGTGAATGAGTGAGCATCGCGAGGTTACGCTGCCGCCCTGCCTGCCGCTTTCATAGTAAGTTGTACAGAGGATTGCCTGAGTTTAAAGTACAAACACTGCGTTTTTGTTTTTCGTTTCATGCCTTTTGTTTTTCCATATGAGTGCTTGTTTTTTGCGGGACAAGTTGTACTTTCGAATGCCACCATTTCATATTGCAAAAGATGTGGGAGGCGGGAAAAAAATTCCAAATGGGGTGGAATTGAGAAAAAAAACGCAATTCTGCCACTGTTTTACAGGTTGTTTTTTTTTTTTACCGTGTTCACTATGCGGTAAAACTGACTTGTGTTCTTCATTCTCCAGGTCAGTACAAATCCGACTATACCACATTTGTATAGCTTTTTTGCATTTCAATACTGAAAAAAAAATCTAGGTTAAACGTGCTGTATTAAAAATACCTATTTTTACATGGGTAATAGGCCAAGAAAAGCCCTAACATGAATCATATACACAGAGGAATACCGTGTCAGATACTCTCACAGTAAACAAAAAATAGAATTTTTTCCACCAGGGATCCAGAAGGGGAGGATAAATGAAAAATAATGGTAAAAAGATTAAGAATCTGTCCCTAATTCTAACCCTATGGCTTACTCAGCCCAGGGACACCTCCTAAAGGTGGGGGTGCCCTGTCCCCGTACCTAGATCTGTTAGCTCTCTCATCAGTTCGGCGTACGCTCTGTCCAAGTTCCCATTACTACATCTCCTTCTGGTGTGAAAACTACTATCTGGGCCTAATCAATATATGGGAGCTAAGTATCTTTTTCTTCCTTTATTACTATATATGTTGCACGATCTTACTATTACCCCCTGATAAGCCGCGGGTGCCGTAGAAACTCGTCGGGGGTTATGTGTTTGCATACATCATTACTATATCTTTAGTATCCTTCCATGAGCATCCCTAGTGACTATCTTTACTGGTTCTGCCTATGGTATTGGATATAGGGCAACTTAGGGGAATAACAGATCTAGGTATGGGGACAGGGCACCCCCACCTTTAGGAGTAAGCCATAGGGTTAGAATTAGGGACAGATTCTTAATCTCTTCAATATCAAATAAACCATGTACCCACTTTTATGGAGTTTCTACTCTAGGGGTGCATCAGGGAGGCTTCAAATGGGACATGGTGTCAAAAAACCAGTCCAGCAAAATCCGCTTTCCAAAAACCATATGGCGTTCCCTTCATTCTGTGTCCTGCCGTTTGTCCATACAGCAGTTTACAACCACATACAAACTACAGAATCAGGGCAAAAAATATTTAGTTTTGTTTGGCTGTTAACCCTTGCTTTGTTACTGGAAAAAATGGATTCAAATGGAAAATTTTCCTAAAAATTCAATCCATGAAGAGCAGAAAACCTTTCTTACTACAAGTAAGCAGTGACATTTACCGACATACCGCGATTGATATCCAGCTGCTCCAGCGCAACTATCTACAGGACGGATAAAGTAATACCTTACAGTCATATTGTTTGCTACCTATCTGCAAGGCAACATTGCTATATTGACTATTAGATTGGTTGCATTGTATATTGCAACTATCACCAAAAGGAGAATATCTGCAAACATAACACGTTTATTTTTCCTCAATTTAGCAAATTTGTGCAGATACCAGATGAACAGTCCATTATTAGAACAATATTATAATACATTTATTGCAGCATAACAGCATTATATGAACCGTGTGTAGATAAATACATATATATACAAGACTTTACAAATTGCTGAAAGTATGGACTGAGACCTGGTCAAATTACCGATCATCGACATTTTTAATTTTTTATATTTTAATATTTTTTATACTTTTTCTCTTTTTTGGTTGATCAACTAATGAAGTGGGGATTTTATATTGTCTGGGTTCTATAATCATGCTCGTTTAGATAATCATGTTTGTTTAGATAATTATATAATAAACATATTATTTTATTTTATATACCTTGTCCATCCATACAATTTGCCAGATATTTGAGTGCCTTACTAATTTATAAATCTATAAACCTAGATTCCAGATGTCCATGCCCACCTCATTAAGATGCATCCCATCAGATCTCAACCATGCTCGATCAGGTACTTCGAGATCTCTGTGGCAAACCACCACATCCCCATTCTATGAAATAAAACGTAGTGAAGAAGGTTCTGTTCAGGCGCAAAATCACTGGTGGAGAACAGAACCTTCTTCACTGCAAGTATCCTTTGGGGGATTGGGCATCCGGTCGCAGAGAACCTTCTTCTGCGGCTGCAGTCCTGGTTAAAGGTCTTATCTGTATACACATCTACAATAGGGTTGTGCCTATAATTAGCACAACTCCAGAAGGTGAGCACATCCTACTTTTCTTTCCTTTTATCTATATCAAACATACTACCCTATTGTGCACCCCCTCCTTTTGTTCTCTTTCTGTCTCCATTCCCCTCGGGATCGAGCGGAATCTAGATTCGCCTGACTCTGAAATGAAATAAAACGTGACACTTCCTTATTGACTCGACCTCGTGCTCTATTCATTTTTTCAATTGAGCGAGCAAACTCCACTGCAAACAGGCCACCATTTCAAATCACACCATAAAAATACCAGGGAATAAATATAACAACCTCAAGATATCAAATTTAATTCGCTAAATTAAATGTCAGTAAGACAAAACCCCAAAATCATTTCTCCCGCCATGTAAAACCAAACCATCAGGCAGCCAGTCTAAATGGGAGTAAAAATTCAACTTCGGAAGCACACCACTCCATAATATACCCCAAATTCTGATCCAACGCAGGCTCACCTCACTCCTAGGGGAACCGAGCTGCCTGCCATCTGGGTTTCCTTCAGCACGTAAGGCCCCCCAATAGACATAGAAGCGACCCACGATCCAAACCAGATAAACTCCAGAGACTAAAGAGAAGAAAAATGTCAAATTAAAAAATTTCGACGTACTTGTTTTTCCATATTTTCTCCCGCACCTCTTGTTTAAATGGGAACCAAGCAGCCGTTCAAAACAAACATAAACCTCACCCCAGGCCGTGTCCGTCAGACACACCATGGGGTCTCCTGCCCCTGCAGGGGCTGCAAATGGCTACTAAACTGCAGGAATGGTTACTCCCGCACTAACCGGTACAGATCGCACATCATCAGAAGAGGTACCCACCCACATCACCTTGACGAAATCGGAGGCTGAACAAAAGGGGCCGTAAAATTACGAACCCCAGCTAAAAATTGCCCAAAAGCCTTCCTAGTCAAGCCAATTCCTGGCTATGTTTAGCACAAGCGACATCCTTAAAGCATTCAAAAATGACAAGACATAAGAGGATCGAGAGAGAGGAAGGGACACCGCAGTGAACTCACCAGGCTGACTCGGGACAGGATCCAGAACAGCCGCAGTGCCAGACTGTTGATGCGATGGCTGAAGGCTCTCCATCTTCTAGTCTGACAGCGTCATCTTCAGGCGACATCTCCATGACAACTGTGGGGGGCCCTGCAAGGCGGTTTACAGCAGACCCGCTGTGTTACATGTTGCACTAAAGAGGCAGAGTCAGTGATGCTGGCAGTAAGCTGTGGTTCCTCACACCCTCTAGTGGCCTGTGCTGTAAATGCCACCTCTCTTGCAATGGAGACAGAAGGAGGTGGAAACAGTACTCCAGGTGAATGGTGTGCGTGGTCTTCAGTAGTGATGAGCGGCAGGGGCAATATTTGAATTTGCGATATTATTGCAGCATAACAATTAGATGTGAAAATACTCCTAAATTAGGGCTTCAGTATAGAATTATAATTGTTTTGCTCATTCATAGATATTAGACAAAGTGTTACTGTAATATCAATACACACTTGTAAAATGATTACATCGAGTCTGCAATCCATCTCCAGCAGTAATCTAATTAAAACGTCTATCATTTTACTCATAGATGTAATGAGCAACCATGTATTTTCATTTAAAAAAAAACTAAGTATTGTTGTGAACTTGTGACATCACAGCACTATGTATTGCGAAAATCAGCAATGTACTCATCGTGTAATGCGTGCGCAATAAAGGCGTGGGTCACTATAGCTACATTTTTAAAACTGCTCGAAGTTTAATGAGACTGGAGAAAATGGTTGGCATAGCAGAACATTACAATAGCTTTATATGCAGATAGAGTGCTCCAATATTTTCACGATTGTGCAAATCGGCAAAAATGATGCAAATATTTTGGTGCAATACATGCAACTTCACATTTTAACAGGTCTGACTACATATTAGTGATTGGTGCACTAAGTATTGTTGTGAACTTGTGACATCACAGCACTATGTATGTATGTATGTAGCATTCATACATACAGCACTATGTATGTATCTAACCTACACTGAATATGTCCCACTATCTGTATTATATAGATATATATATATATATATATATATAAACTAACTATCTAATGTAATGTAACAAATAGAAACGAGAAAGCACAGCAATGACACTGCTGTCTCTCTCAGAACTGTAATAAATAGTGTTCACGAATTTTCGAATTGCGAATTTTAAGCGCGAATATCGGCACTTCGAATATTGCGAAATATATTCGCAATTGCAAATATTTTTTTTTTAAATACCAGTTTATGCGAATTTTTATGAGAATTTTATGCGATTTTTTTTAATGAGAATTTTCGCAATCAAGAAAATAATGACTGGAGATTACGAATTTGTGAATTTTCAAATATATGGCGAATATTCACCCAAATATTCGCGAAATATCGCAGATTCGAATATTGCCCCTGCCGCTCATCACTAGTAATAAACTGTAGAAAATGGCTACTGGGGAGGTTCTTATATACTAAAGGGGTAGCCAACTTTCCTATTGGTTGCCAGGGAGGTTGCTAAGCTCAGACAAAGACATTGCAGCCTTCTCATTGGAACACATGATGAAATTTTTTTTTTAGAAAATACGAGTATATATCACAAATATTCACAAATTCTCGAAGTTGCAATATTCGCGATAAAAATTTGCAATTCGAATATTCGCGTCCAACACTAGTCTTCAGCCCTGCCCTGCCCTGCCCTGGGTTCTGGGTGCAGAAGGAGTCCTCTGGTGACTACAACACTAGGCTGACCCTCAATCTTGTTGGTAAGAGGGCAGGTAAAACAGAAGACCGGGACATAGCACATGCAGCCGGTCCACGCCGTGGCTGAGGAATCTTCCCAGTCCAGCTGTTGGAAGATGCATGCTGTGCACTTCCAGAGGAGACCAGAAGGCCCACACTGGGGCTCTTGAAATGGCAGGACCGGCGTGGGACTTTAGGACTGAGCTGCTCCGGCTGCAGAACAGGTACATCGGTTCTAGGTCCTGTTCCAAACAATTCTAAAGGACCCCCATTGCAGGAAGTCACATACCTCTTAGCTATTAACTCCTCCCAGGCCTATATGACCTCTCATGACCCTGATAAAATGTTGCATCAATATATACTCCCCCAGGCTGTCGCTCCACCTCAGGTGGTGGGAAAGAATGAAGCAGCTGTGTAAGAACTACAAATCGTTTTCTTTACTGAGTGCAAAGGATGAGTTACAGTACAACCAGCTATCCCCAAATGAGGAAGTATAGTGGCAGGCAATGAGGCAAGATGACAAACAATAGCACTCTAGGGTAGCCCTTCTCTCTCTCCTGATTTCACTTTGCTATGGCTATAAGCTGGCACCGGTGGCTGTAGGTGCGAACTTGATAAATATGGGCTTTAGAGTTTAACTGAGCTGTGCTATGGCGATGGCTGTTTTACATGTTCACTCTCACATGCAGCAGGATCTCTGAAGCTTTAGTAGCTGGTCACCCCACTGACAGTAGCACCATAGCTCCAGTCTCCCTGGAGTAGTGTTCCTCACAGTTTTGCTGATTTTAAGACCCTTGGAGCGGGAGCAAATGTTTGTGCTTCCTTACTCTTCATTAGCCTAGCTTACTCTGGCTGGAACTCTGTAGAGCTACCCCTCCTGGCAGAAAGATGGACTAGCCCACTCCCACCAAGATGGGAGGAATAGGATTCGTAATGCCAATCATACCTTATCATTGCTGATGTACATAACATTTACGATATTAATAACATTGCATAAAACAATTGCAGATACACCCAGGTCTGGGATATTGCACATACATAGTCATGTTTCCCATGTGTTTCGGGGTGCAGCAATTAGATGTGAAAATACTGCTAAATTAGGGCTTCAGTAAAGAATTATAATTGTTTTGCTCATTCATAGATATTAGACAAAGTGTTACTGTAATATCAATACACACTTGTAAAATG
The DNA here is from genome assembly GCA_033119425.1 of Bufotes viridis. NCBI lineage: Eukaryota > Metazoa > Chordata > Amphibia > Anura > Bufonidae > Bufotes > Bufotes viridis. The sequence goes on from CM065590.1 coordinate 238,296,164, forward strand.
ATTACATAGAGTCTGCAATCCATCTCCAGCAGTAATCTAATTAAAACGTCTATCATTTTACTCATAGATGTAATGAGCAACCATGTATTTTCATTTAAAAAAAAAACTTCGCCACAATCCACGCCTAATATCCTTCTTTCATTTCTATAATCCTGGCTGTGGACGCTGTCATCAATAATCCTTTAACTGCATTAAAGTGCTAATCCGACACGCTGAGCCATTAATGAGATAACGTGGCCAGCAGTTGTGAAGCCTTTTCTTTCATTAATATGATATGAAATTCCCTAATGAGAAGTTTCCATACAGCTTTACTATTAAATCAATTCAAAACCCAAATTCTAAAAAAAAAATAATAATCTTTATACTGAAAATGCTTTGCATGCTTGTTCTTTTCTAAGGTGTCATGCACATAATTATTAAAACAGACTCATGCTAAGTATTTTATTAAGAAAATGTTTAATCCATACTCAATTTAATTCATACTAAATATTTACCAGAATTTCCTACTTTTAAAACATTAAAATATAACAGTGACAGCGTCGGTATGCACAGTGTTCTGCTCCTCCTCAGGTACCACAATGTTGGCATAACAGGGAATGGGAGAACGACTGAATAGTCAAGTGCAGACTGAGAACTTAAAGGATATGTAAAGGCAATGTTTTTCATTATTGCACTTTACTCATCCTGGGCTAAAAAAAAAATTTCATTTGGTCTTTATTAAAAAATATTGAGCTGTTCTGTCACAAAGGGTTAACTGTCTATCTGTGTGAATGGTACTTTCACTTTTTGAAAGTCACCTAATAGACCTTATGTTTAAATTACTAAAAGGTCATAAACACTTATTTATTAAAAAATAGCTCAGCCCCCTTCCCAGGTGCCTGAGTGTCAATGCCCTTGTGTCCTGCAAAGGTTGCTGATTTCTCTACTTGTGTTTCTGTGTACCTGACCCATGCTTGTGTTCCTGGACTCCGCTCAGGTACCTCCTGGTCTGCCTGGACCAGCTGCCTCGTGTGCCAATCCTCCTCAAGAAGTAGCAACCTGGTGTTCCCCTTGGGAAGGTCTATCCCCACCATCAGGGGTACTGTGAAGAACAAGGGTTTCACTTAGACAATGCCCTTAGAGTAGGTAGGACATGTGGCACAGTGGGCTCACACCCGCTGGTTCGTGACAGTACACTCAGGCCATAGAGGAGGTAGGACACGTGGAATTAATGCATTCATAGAAAATCTCATAAAAGCTTCTACTTTACATCTTAGCCAATGCTCAGTGTCCACAGTCTCACCTTAGTCTAATACATTAGCAACATCATTTCTGCTAATGTATTATAAGGATCACTGACATGACTAACAACATTACTATAATATATATCACCTAATCACATTAGCATTTCTATTACATTAGCCACTTTCTAATAAAACCTTCACTGCGAAGGAGTTGGCTGACACAAAGCACAACCCTGCAATACAAATTCAATTAGTGACTGCATTTAGATTCACCTGTCTAGAAAAAATCCTGTAAGTGTAAACTAAACTAATGACTAATTCATTAGAACGTCTTTGCTAAATGTTACGATACACAGTAGTATTCTGTTAGTAATGGTTTTGCAATTAATGGAATGCAATGGATATTATGTTATATATTAAAATATACTAAATAATCTTAAATGGTACAAATCAATAAAATTCTAGATAATTCATTTAAATAGTCAAAAGCTGTAAAGGCTTACTCACATGTCAGTGAATCCCGGACATGTGCTGTCCATGTTCTCCATGGACAGTAGGCGTATCCATTGATTTTAGTGTATTAATTCACACATCCATGCACTACTTTGGCCTGTTTTGAGAACCAAACATATCCATAAAAGTCTATGGGGCAGTGAACACCATGGACAGAACAGGGATGCAGTCCGTTTTCTTTCTTTTTTTCACTGATTCACGACAGAGAATGATGTGTAAAACATTAAAAAAAAGTTATATTCGCAGATGCAAAAATTGGATCATCAGAAAGTCTTCATATACAAAAATGTACGATGGCATACATGTACAAAGTTGACAAAGTATTAATATTTAAGGGGAATGTTGCCATCATTTATGTTCCTAAAATGCATTTTTTCAAGCATTTTTTAATCACACAATGTTTTCCTTGCTATTTTTTTCTATAGAGAAGTCTATGGGAAAACACCTAAACTGCCACACCTAGAGCATGCTGCAATTTAAAAAAAGGCCACTGACACAAAAAACATACTTCAAGATTGAAAAAAAACTACTACAAAAAAAAGCCTGTTTGTCTTGTATTTAAAAGTTCCAAAAGACTTTAATTTAACTGGAACTGGCATTTCTTTCCTAAAACATGCTGCAAACAAATATCAGCCACCAAAAACTGCAAAATCCCCAAAAAATGTCAGAAAAAAAATTTGTGTGTCATGCTCGTGTGTGGGAGAAAAACACCACACCAAGCATAGGAGGGAAAGGGGATACCGGAATAATGCCTGGAAACTAGGGAAGTAAGATGGACACCACTTAGAGAAAACCCTAACTCCAGTCCTGACAGACAACCAGTATGAACAGGCCCAAAAGGTAGGCAAGTTCATACACCGTGTACCTAGAATCCTAATTCACCCTATAGGACCCGGGAACTAATGTCAGGACTGAGTCAACCTGTTCCTCCAAAGGGAAGGACGAACAGGAGTCTCCCACAAGCCTAATGACAAACAACAGGAAAAGGCAACACATTATATATACGGGATACAGCCGATTTTTTGACAAAGATTCAAGATTTAAAGATTCCTGATGGGGCTATATTGGCATCTTTTGATGTCTGCAGCTTGTACACATCAATTGAACATAACCTGGGACTTGACGCTGTCCAAACCAGGTTACGGTCCACAAATTATTCATTGGCATGTCAGCTATTTATTATGACTTTGTTCTGTCAAACAATTATTTTTTATTCCAGGATGAGTTTTTTGTACAGCGACGGGGCATCGCGATGGGGTCTAATGTGGCGCCCACCTATGCTAATATCTACATGGAACACCTTGAGACGACGTTTGTCTATGGGTGCCGCCACTTCAGCCATGTGCTGGGGTGGTGGCGCTACATTGACGATGTCTTCTTGGTGTGGGTGGGCGCCACAGAGGACCACACGCGATTTCATGAATATCTCAGTGAGGTGGATCCCAGTGTCAAATTCACTTTAGTATGTTCCCAGAACACCATACAGTTCTTGGATACTGAGGTGACCATTCGGGGCCACTCTCTAGTGACGGATCTATATGTGAAACCTACAGATCAGAATAATCTTTTGAGATTTGATAGCCATCACCCCAAATCAATGATCAAGTCACTCCCCCATAGCCAATTGCTACGTGTGGCCCGTATTGTGCAGGATACTGCTCAAATAAATACGAGACTAGCGGAGATGACACAAAAATTTCAGAAGAGGGGATATCCCAGAAAGTTGCTTTCCACCAGTATGCATCGGGTTATGAATCCAGATGATACGGGTAGAGCTCGGGATAAAAGCCCCAGGATCCCTTTTGTCTCAGATTTTAATATCAATAGCTGCCATGTTTCCTCAATTTTGAGGAGACATTGGCGGACATTGTCTAGTGGGTTTGAGGATATAGAGGAGTTTAAGCATCCCCCCCTATTCTCATATTGGAGGAACAGCAATATAGGAGACAGATTGGTTAGATCCGATGTTGGTTCTTTGAAAAATACGACTGGTTTCTTTGGATCTACTCGTAAGGGTTGCTTCCCATGTCATAATTGTGTTAACTGTAACTTAATGATACGAGGCGATACATTTATCAATCCTGCCTCGGGACGCACGATCAGGATCAAACAATATCTTACATGTGATACAACACATGTGGTGTACCAATTATCCTGCCCATGTAACCTTTGGTACATGGGCGAGACTACTTGGGACATCAAGACCCGATTAAACCAACATCGGTATTCGATCCGTAAGGCTAAGATGAATTTACCGGTATCCCGCCACTTCAAAGAGGCGGGACATTCAGAGAAAGATTTGCGATTTAGGATCCTAGAAGGCATCCCTATATTGAGAAGGGGCGGGGACAGAACAGCTCTTTTGAAAAAACGTGAATTATATTGGATTTATACTTTAAAAACCTTGAGACCACATGGGCTTAATGTGGAGTTTAGGGTGACATGATTTGTATTGCCATTCTGCACCTTCCTATCTCTCTTACTTTGAGAAAAATTATTTACACGTGCCTTGTCTAAAAAATATTATTTTTTTCTCTTTTTTAGAGATATCAGTTTGCCATAAAGAAAGTTATGAACCTGGAGCATGAGAAGATGCAGGACGCGACTTTTTTACATTTGTACATATTTATGATTATTTGTAATTTGGCTGTTTCCATGGGCAATGCTACTTACATGGGTCGGCGGTGGCTATATGTCTTTGATATTTGACTTCTTATTTGGGACGTCTCTCCTTGGTTTTTGTTGGGTGTATAGTTCGGGATCTGACTGGAGGATCGGGGTCGATTGCTGCGATCCACGATCTTCCTGTTCTAACAGGACAGCCATTTTTCGCTGCGGGGGATCGCGGCGTGGTGGCATGTCCCCCGATTTCTGTAAAACACCACCAGAGTATTCTATATTGAGGTGCACCACTATGGTTTGATATACTTGGTGGTTGCACTCTGTTTTGTTGACTCTGTGTACTTCTTACTATATGGGATAGTGTCCCGGTTACTAAGAGGCGTGTTCATTTCACGTCACCGAAGCTTGGATTCTGCACATGTCCGCGGGAGGCCACGCCGTCCATGTTTGTTTCTGGCCCTGGTAACAAGGCTCTCTGACGAGACTATTCCTTGGATCTCGCGAGACTACGCCAGTTTGGCGCATGCCCAGTGCATTGACATCCACGCTCAGCGGACCTGCTATTAACTCATGCTCCAAGTATGTTTTTAACTAACTTTTTTTCACCTATTAGGTGTAATCAGGTGTATTTGATTAATTAATTTAACATGATTATGAATTTATATATGAATATTACACTGTATGTATAATCACTCAGCACGAGTTTCATCATGATGTTTATATAATGTGACACAATCATGTAATCGAATTTTGTATATCACGGTCTATTGTTTATATGATATTTTGACGTAATTATATTAATCACTGCTTCAATGGAAACATTATTGAAGGCACTATAAATTTTGGCATTTGAACACGTGTGAATATGGCTTGACAAAGGCTCCATAGTGAGAGCTGAAACGTTGCTACTGTCTTTGGGTTAATAAACCACGTTTATCTTTACGATATCCGGAGTGCTGCCTGCCATTTCTTCACTCTACATATGCCTTTGGTCAGAGGCAATTTTGGGAGGAATTGCACCCACCTTCTAGTGTGCTGCTCACCATTTTTCTTATTACTATATATATATATATATATATATATATATATATATAATACAAAAGGGAAAAGAAAAACTTATCTTCAATGAAGCTTTGGTAGCACCAGGAACTCAGCTAACCACAAGTCCAACAGAAGCTATAAACCGCATAGCATAGTGAGAGAAACAACAATAAATAGAGAAGGTTAAATGACCACCATAGCCATACCTTGGGAAAGAAGCTGTGGCAAGCACCAGAAACAACACAGACGTCATTTGATCCAAAAGAAAAACATGTCTGATCAAACCACGTGTTGCCAGTCTCACAGATCTCCTGCCACCTGTCGCGGGAACTTCCATATGTATCGGTACGTCCGTGACACTATGTTTGACACCAATCTAAAACAAACTGGAAAGGAATGGGGAGAAAGTGTGCAAAGTGCAGCTCAGGAATAGTACACAGGCTTCTGATACAGTTGCATTATTTGTGTATGATATAGTGCTACTATTTGTGTTGCAAAGGATCAGTTTTCTTTACAGGATCCATTTTTTGTCTTTATTTTTCTGTTCTTCTGATGGATAAGAAGAGTGGAAAAATAAATGGTGTTGGGAACTTGCTGTTACAGGGGGGGATTCAGCCACCCAGCTTGTTCAAGACTGTATAGCCTCACTGCAGAGCTGATTAGTTCATGCAGATACTTGGCCCCTGTTGATCACATGATTGCTGGCAGAACTGCCGCTTCCTGATGTTCATGTACCGTGCTCAATGAGCGCTCTGAAAAAAACTCTCTTTTGGAAGCCCAGTTGTCAATGACAGCAGGCTCCAGCTCCTGCATGATTAGCATGTAGTTGACATCCCTGCAAAGACATTCAGAAACATCCTTGCAGAGATAATCATGTTCTGCCCAGATGTATATAGTCCACAGCGATAGAACAAAATAGATTTTTGGGCCGCTGGTCCCTTAAAAGTAGTTTTAAGAACATACAAAAGTAGGATAAAATAAAACAAGTGAAAGTTGTAAAGGAGTAATGCTCCATCAGGCCAAAAAGGGTTGGCCTGATGAAGGAGGCAGACCTCTTAAGAAACGTATCGCCCCTTGCCACCTTTACTTGCTTTATTTTGTTCTACCTGATTTTAATTTGTTTATTGTATGCTCTAAATAATACTATTTTTAAGTGACCAGCGGGCCACAAACCGATTTTGTTCCAGTGCTGTCTACATATTTCTTCAGGTTCCTCTGGATCTCCTGAAAGGTTGGGAGCAGGGGTCACTGCAGAAAGCACTACATGCTTTCTCTGGTAAACGCAAGTTAATTGTTGTGATTTCTTTTCTTTCTTTTTTTTTTTTCTACATTTAGCAGTGCTTTCCTAGGATGTGCCTGGGTGCTTCTTTTTTCTTTCTATATAATCAACAGTCAGTCCAGAAGCAGTTAAATGGGTTGTCCTAGATAATTAAAAAATCTCAGACAACAGTTACAATGTTACAATGCCTTAAAATAAAATAAAAAATAGTATAAACCCATTTTTCCAGCGCCATTCTCTGCAGCGCTGGTCGAGTGCTCCCGCTCCTGTATGTTTACAGACAGCAGCACCTGGATGCCGCATGCAACCGTTGCAACAAATCACTGTCCCCTACAACTGAGGACAGTGATTGCTTTCAGCAGTCACATGACATACCCAGGTACATCACTGCTGCTGTCTGTAAACAAACAGAGGAGGAAAAACTGGACTAACACCACAGAAAACGGCACTGGAGAAACAGTTGAATATACAGTTGTGTTCAAAATTATTCAACCCCCACTGAAATTGAGTGTTTTGGCCAGTTTGACATTGATTTTGATCATTTCAGTCATCTTGTTTACAATTAAATCAAAGAGGCACTTGTAAGTCAGACAAATATAACATAACATTTATAATGAAATAACCACAAATGTCTTTTCTGTGCTCACATCATTATCAGTTTTATTCAACCCCCAAGTGACATTCAATCTTAGTACTTAGTACAACATCCTTTCCAGTTATAACAGCTTTTAAACGTGAAGCATAGCTTGACACAAGTGTCTTGCAGGAATCTACGGGAATCTTCGCTCATTCTTCATGGGCAAAAGCCTCCAGTTCAGTCACATTCTTAGGCTTGCGCGCTGCAACTGAGAGGTTCTCAATCGGATTTAAGTCTGGTGACTGCGATAGCCACTTCAAAATGTTCCAGCCTTTAATCTGCAACCATGCTCTAGTGGACTTGGAGGTATGCTTGGGATCATTGTTCTGTTGAAAGGTCCAACGTCTCCCAAGCCTCAGGTATGTGACGGACTGCATCACATTTTCATCCAATATCTCCTGGTACTGAAGAGAATTCATGGTACCTTGCACACGCTGAAGCTTCCCTGTACCCGTAGAAGCAAAACAGCCCCAAAGCATGATTGATTCCCCCGCCATGCTTCACAGTAGGCAGGGTGTTCTTTTCTTCATAGGCCTTGTTCTTCCTCCTCCAAACATAGCATTGATTCAGGGGCCCAAACAGTTTTAATTTTGTTTCATCAGTCCACAGAACACTATCCCAAAACTTTTGTGGTTTGTCCACATGACTTTTGGCATACTGCAGTCAACTCTTCTTATTCTTTGGACACAGCAAGGGGGTGCGCCTGGGAGTTCTGGCATGGCGGCCTTCATTACGCAGTGTGCACCTTATTGTCTGAGCTGGAACTTCAGTACCCGCATCTGACAAATCTTTTTTCAGTTCTTCAGCAGTCACACGGGGACTTTTCTCCACTTTGCGCTTCAGGTAGCGCACAGCAGTCGAAGTCAGCATCTTCTTTCTGCCACGACCAGGTAGCATTTCAACAGTGCCCTTTGCTTTGAATTTGCGAATGATGCTTCCTATGGTGTCTCTTGGTATGTTTAACATCTTTGCAATCTTCTTATAGCGATTGCCCTTCCTGTGAAGAGAAATCACCTCTTCTCTTGTCTTCCTGGACCATTCTCTTGACTTCACCATGTTTATAAACACACCAGTAAATGTCTAGAAGGAGCTGAGTATCACAGTCATTTTACATCTGCCTAATTGGTGCTTATTATGCTTGATTGCTGCTCCTTGACATCCACAGGGGTTTTCAATACCTGATCGAAAACACTTGAATGAACCTCTGTTCTTAAGAGTGGTAGTCTTTAAGGGGTTGAATATTTGTGTCAATGAAGACATCACAAAAAAAAACATTTAATACTGTATTACAAAAACAATTGATGTCATTTTAGTTGCATTTGGTTCTTTAAAAAGTCCTTGTAAGATTTCTTTCTGAACACAATTACAAATGTACACTAAATTCCCTAAAACCCTTACAGCATTGGGGGTTGAATAATTTTGAACACAACTGTATACCGTAATGTTGTTGTTTTTTAAGACTTTTTTGGGTTGTTCAAGATTTTTAATTATCTCTGACAACCCCTTTAAATTAGTTAAATTCAGTTAGTAAAGTGGACTCCATGTTAGTTTGGTCCTTGAGCTAATGTCACAAGGTCCATGTTGTAGGGACATGTGTATTTTTACACACATGTATAGTGAGTCTTTGGGTTTGAGGCATACATTAAAGCCTAGGCATATGTATAAATTCATAAGACGCTCCTGTAATTATATACCGTCCTATCGCTGCACAGGAGTTAAATTGAACCAAGTTTTAAAGCTCTTTACTCTGAAGCAAAAAACTATAGCCAACACGTATAAATAGCCAACACGTCTCTGCAAATTAGTTTTGTACAGTATTTCTTGTAATTGCATCTGGAAGGGTTATTAGTTCTTTCCCTCCGATATAGATTTTTTGTTAGTCTTATTTAAAGCAATGAAAGATAGTCTTACTGTAAGTAGTAATTAACAAAAAACTAATGCGAACAAAAGAAAATCACACTTCTGTCACCATGTTCACACCTACACATTATATAAGTCTCTAGACTTATAGACAGAGAAAAAACGAATGAGGTATGGTTACTGTTTCATATGGTTCCCCAGAATCCAGATTTTTGCATATATTTATAAAAGGGCACATCTTAAAGGGGTATTCCAGCTTTTTGAAATAGATGACCTGTCCTCCGGATTTGGTACCAGTATCAGATCGGTAGCGGTTCAATACCTGACATCTTCACCGATCAGCACTTTCAGACAGCCGCCGGAAAGCTAAACTATGGGCAGAGACGGAAGCAGAAGGCTTCATCCATTATGTAGTGGTCATGCAGGCATACTGCAGTATTCAAGTGAATGACAGCTGATCTAAAGTACATTGGCACAGCCACTACACAATGGACAGAGCCTTCTGCTTTAGGTGCCATCGACTGTTTCGTTTCTGGCATTGTTGGCTACCTGATATAGTTGATCGATGGGGGTGCCGGGTGTCAAACTCCAGCCAATCTGATATTGATTAGCTTGGATAGGGTAGGTAATCAGTATCAAAAGCTGGGATTTTCTCATTGACTTACATGTGGATGTGTTGTGAGAATGCTGTGACCTGTTGTTACTGTATAGGGAGGAGGAGGTCAGTTGTCCTCTCACCTATTGTAAGTGGTAAATCACAGCCAAGAAGTAAATATGTTGATAGTGGTTTTTTTCACAAAACATGGAAATTGCGGCTTTCCTTATGCGTGCAAACGTTTTCGGCCAACAATTCGGCCTTCGTCAATAAGGAAAGCCACAATTTCCATGTTTTGTAAATAAAACCACTATCAACATATTCACTTCTAAGCAGGTTGCTACAAAGTTTGAATATACAAATTGTAAGTGTTATCATCCAATGTTATCTGCTTCCAATTTTATAATTAAAGTGTGACCTCCTTTTATTGCAATTCTGCCCTCTGATGATGAGGTGTTACCTTTCATTGTAGCCCTGTCCTCTGAGGAGATAACTGTTGAACTGGTTGAAGTGTATACAGAACGAGATGATAGATGGCACCCACCAGTATCCAAAAAAGTGTAATCCTTCTATTTATTTGAAGTTTAATGTTTCAGTGATCTTGGTCTGTATCAAACATCATAACGGCCAACATGGCTTAGGCTACTTTCACACTAGCGGTTCTTGCAGATCCATCATGAATCTGCAAAAACACTTCCGTTACAATAATTCAACCGCATGCATCCGTCATGAACAGATCAGGTTGTATAATGTCTTCTATAGCCATGATGGATCCGTCTTGAACACCATTGAAAAACAATGGAGGACGGATCCATTTCTATTGTGCCAGATTGTGTCAGAGAAAACGGATCCGTCCTGGCACACGATGTAAGTCAATGGGGACGGATCTGTTTTCTCTGACACAATCTGGCTTTTTGACGCAATTTGACACAATTTGGCTCTGCTTCGTCAGGCGGACAGCAAAACGCTGCAGGCAGCGTTTTGGTGTCCACCTCCAGAGCGGAATGGTGACTGAACGGAGGCAAACTGATGCATTCTGAGTGGATTATTTTCTATTCAGAATGCATTAGGGCAAAACTGATCCATTTTGGACCCCTTGTGAGAGCCCTGAACGGATCTCACAAATGGAAAGCCAAAACGCTAGTGTGAAAGTAGCCTTAAAAGTTTTTTTCAGGATTTTAATATTTATGGCCAATATCTGATTTAAAAGGGTCCGACATTCCACACACCCGCTAATGAGCTGTTTCAGAGTAGCCCAGATGTCGGAAGTCGGAAGTGCTTGAAGTGAATGGCAGCATTACTGCAGTTAACTTTAATTAACACGGAAGAGGACAGTATACTGCTATAGATGGATCTGGATAGATTGGAGGCTTGGGCAGAGAAGTGGCAGATGAGGTTTAAAGGGCTTCTGTCACCCCCCTTAACCCATTTTTCACTAGCTGACATTAGCTATTTGCTAATGTCAGCTGAGTTGAAATATATATTTTTTACCTTATCTGAAGCTGGCAATTCTGTTAAAAAGGCACTTTTATAATATTCAAATCATCTTCGCTACCAGCAAGTTGGGCGTATACTTGCTGGTAGCCGCCGCATCTAGATTAGTTATGCACGCCCCCTTCCTCGTTTGATAGACAGGGCCAGCGCTTTCTCCTCCTCGCACTGGCCCTGTCTGAAGATGAAATCCGCGCCTGCGCCGTACCGCTCAGTAGTCGGCGCAGGCGCTCTGAGTGAGGACGCGAGCTTTGCCGCTCCGTCCTCAGTGCGCCTGCGCTGATACGTCACCGCTACACCCGGAAGGGAAGCGGGTGTAGCGGTGACGTAATCGGCGCAGGCGCACTGAGGACGGAGCGGCAAAGCTCGCGTCCTTCACTCAGAGCGCCTGCGCCGACTACTGAGCGGTACGGCGCAGGCGCGGGATTTCATCTTCAGACAGGGCCAGTGCGAGGAGGAGAAAGCGCTGGCCCTGTCTATCAAACGAGGAAGGGGGCGTGCATAACTAATCCAGATGCGGCGGCTACCAGCAAGTAAACGCCCAACTTGCTGGTAGCGAAGATCATTTGCATATTATAAAAGTGGCTTTTTAACGTAATTTACAACTTCGGACAAGGTAATAAATATATATTTCGACTCAGCTGACATTAGAAAATAGCTAATGTCAGCAAGTGAAAAATGGGTTAAGGGGGGTGACAGAAGCCCTTTAACACTGACAAATGTAAGGTTATGCACATGGGAAGGAATAATGCAAGTCACCAGTACATACTAAATGGTAAAACACTGGGTAACACTGACATGGAAAAGGACTTAAGAATTTTAGTGAACAGCAAACTAAACTGTAGAAACCAGTGTCAGTGAGCTGCTGCCAAGGCCAATAAGATTGGGCAGAAAAGGGGCATAGATGCCCGTGTTGAGAACATAGTCCTATTACTTCACAAATCACTGGTTAGACCACACATGGAGTTCTCTGTACAGTTCTGGGCTCCTGTGAACAAGGCAGACATAGCTGAGCTGGAGAGGGTGCAGAGGAGGGCAACTAAAGTAATAACTGGAATGGGTGGACTACAGTACCCAGAAAAATTATCAAAATAAGGGTTATTCAGTTTAAAAAAAGATGACTGAGGGGAGATCTAATAACTACTGTACATGTATAAATATATCAGTGGGCAGTACAGAGATCTCTCTCATGATTTATACCTAGGACTGTGATAAGGGGCATCCTCTACATCTACAGGAAATTATTACTATTGTTATTATTATTATCATTATATATTACAAAATTATTTCATTTTCATGTATATCAATATAAACAAAATTACTTCTATGCAATACCACCCTCACTTTCACTACCACACCCTGCCCACCTGCCCACAAGAGGAGAGAGAGGAAAAAGAATGGGGAAATTGTCTAATGGGAAAAATCTTGCTAAAAAGTGCCTGTATCTTATAGTCTGCAATCGGGGTGGCACAGCAGTGCCAGACCTACCTGACTGCATCCTTGATTATTCTCTCTCAGATGAACACCGATCTGTGTGATTATTGCAGGCAGGAGAAAGGAGGGGGGAATGTTAGATCATTCAGATATTAGAGAAGACTATGAGTAACACCTGCCGAAGCTGAAGGTCCCAAGGCAGCAGGGACATGCTTGAAAGCACTGACTCAGTGTAGCTAAAGGACCTCACGCTGTCACCACTGTGAGGAGTCAGACCAGTAAGAAGAATTGGACTACACAGTAATGCTGGTATTCCTATCATGTAACCACATGCATCATTGCTGTTTGTTTCAATAATCAGAAGATGACAATAGGATTAACAAGAGCTGACTGTAAACTACAGTATTGACCCCCTCTATGTTAAACTATTAATGTTAGTGACATTGAACAGTCCACTTCATCAACCTACCAATGGAGCTTTAATATGTAGAAAATATTTATTTTCTAATTTCCTGTTGTCTAAACCTCTAAATTTCTCTTCAAAGTCTTTGAGTTATTTCTACACCTTGATTGGCGTCTACTTGTGGTAAATTTAGCTGATTGGACATGATTTGGAAAGACATACACAGTCTATATAACGTCTCACAGAAGACAATGCATATGACAGCAAAAACCAAGTCATGAAGAGAAAAGAACTGCCTGCACAGCTCAGGGAAAGGTGTGGAGGCACAGATCTGGAGAAGGGTACAAAAAATTTCTGCTGCACTGAAAGTTCCCAGGAGCACAGTGACCTTCATAATTTTTATATGGAAGACGTTAGAAACAACCAGGACTCTTCTTAGATCTGGCTGCTCCACCAAATGAAGTAATCGAGGGAGAAGGGCCTTGGTAAGAGAGAAGAAAAAGAACCCAATGGTCACTCTGGCTATACTCCAAAGATCCTGTATGCAGATGGGGGAAACTTCCACAAGGTTAACAATCACTACAGAACCCTACCAATCTGGGCAGTATGGTTAGAGTGGCCAGAAAGAAGCCTCTCCTCAGTAAAAGACATTTGAATGCCCACCTGGAGTTTGTAGAAAAACCACCTAAAAGACTCATACACTGTGAGAAACAAGATTCTCTTGTCTGATGAATCCAAGATTAAACTTTTTGGTCTCAATTCTAAGCGTCATGTCTGGAGGAAACCCGTCACTGTCTATCACCTGCCCAATACCATCCCTACAGTGGAGCATGGTTTTATGGCAGTGAGTGCAAAACCACTGTGTCCACCAACCGTTTTGACTTTGTGCTAAACCTAAGGGGGTTATTCTGACAGCTCCCTGCTATTCACCCTTCAACCCATGTACAGGGATCTGGACTTCGTTGCAGGGAGCCTCCAAACTACTACCTACTTGAGTAGTCCTGGTGTGGTTGACAGATGACCAACCAGTGTGTCTGACCTTTGCACAAGTCAGAGACAATGATGTAAGGCACTGAAGAAACAGGCAAACAAGTAGTCAGTAACAGGCTGGGTCAGGGAAGTCTGAGTTCATGTGAACTTATGTTACAGGTTTGAAGTCAGGGCTGGGAGCAGAGGGTCACAGCAGTAAAAAGGCATAGATCAGGGCAGGCAACTAAGTGTCAGAATCCAGTAAACAGGCACAGGTCAAAACATGGCAGAAAAAAACACCTTAGCAGGAACTTAGCAAGCTTGGAACCTAATTTCTCTAGCTAAGAAATTATATCAGCACACAGTCTTATAGCAGAAAGCAGATAAGCAATTAGTAGCAGCCATGCAACTGCACGCAACATGGAAAGGAGGGGAGTGATGGTAACAGAAATGGGAGTAATAGTGTTCACTGGAAACAGGCCACCAATGTAACACATGGTGGTATCATACTGTAGGGTTGTTTTTCGTCATCGGAGACAGGGAGACTTGTCAGGATTGAGAGAAAGCTGAATGTCACAAACTACAGAGATATGCTTTTTATTTTAACAAACAATTTTTATTGAAGGTTTTTCAACATTTTGTAACATTTAGAAGAAATTTTGTGATGGCACACTCACATTTGGTTTAAATTAGAAGATATTTATTTAGTTAAAAATAAAAATAAAATAATTTAAATAGTCAATGATCATCAATGGGATAGTAAAAAGTCTTGAAGAATCCAACAACTGTTCAAATGGTTCAAAAAAGCCCTTCTGGATAGATGTGGATAAAATTGAAGATGTTGTAAAAGGTCAAGTTCAGTCGTTTTTTTCTGGTCTGGTGTTAAATTTATCTGACTTAAGTTGACAACTATGTCATCTTGTTCTGTCTGTTGTGATATCTGTTTGAGTAGTGTTCTTGGTCCTCCTCTTCGTATCTTTCTCTTCTTTGGTATACACGTGTTTTGGATGGGATCCATGTTTGTTGTGGGAGATTTTCCCTCTGATGATGGTTTTGGTGTAAAGTTTGATGTCTGTATTGTGTCGGGCGGTCTCGTGGTTGGTATGTCGGTTTACTGTTGTGTCTGTGCCTCAGATTGTAATCGTGGGTGGAGGTGTGTGCTTGGTCGTTTTTTCTCTGAAATTGGTGGGGGTGTTGCTTTGTGTCTGGTTCTGTGGTGTGGGGGAGTCACATCTAAAAAATGTGGAGTTGCCAGGGTTTCATATCGATTTGAGGTTGAGATTTTATAGTGGGGAGGTGAATTGTTAGTAGTTAAATTATATTGTTTAGTATTTATCACATTATTCGTGTTTTCTTTTATGTTTTCTTGGTCTCTTCCTTTATTTCTGTTTGAATATTTTTCTGAATAATTAGATGGTGGGCGATTAATATGTTCCACATGTTGGGTGTTTTGTTCTTCGTGTTGGTCACATTCTAAATTTTGAGTGGTATGTTCCGTATCGTGTTGGTAATGTCTCAGTTTCTTTGTCTTTTTGTATATTATTTCTCATTCTAATGAATCTAATCCTTTACATATTCTATCTTCCCATTTGCAGTATTCATCATCTTTTTGAAGTTGTTACATTTTCTCTTTTAGTTTATCTATTTGTGTGATCGTTTCTTCTAATAATTGTTTTCTCCTTTTTATTATTAATTCTCCTCTAAGTGCAGGACTGTGTTTTTAGAAAAGAGTTCTTTAATTCTGTGTTATATAGGTCTTGTGCCGGATCTTTTGTTAAAGTAAGACCTTTTGGCATCAGTCCTCTTTCTAAGCATTGAGTTAATGGTCTGATTTCCCACCTGTGTTTCAGTTGTTTATGTAATAATTTCTCTAATTCTTTGAATGTGGCTGTTATTGATATCACTGTGTTCGTTGTAGTGCTAGCATTTTGTTCATCAAAACAGTATGTATCTATCTTTCTACATTTACTTTCCATATGACTCCAAATGTCCATATTTAATCCTCTGGGAACACAACAGATAGGTGTAAATATAAGTGAAAATTAAAATTGCTCAGTGGATCACCAGTTGACCAATATGGATAGAGGTGCTCAATCATCGGTACACCTAAAAACCGTATGAATATATGGGATTAAGAAGAAAATTTGGGATGGCACACTCACATTTGGTTTAAACTAGAAGATATTTATTTAGTCAAAAATAAAAATAAAATAAGGTAAATAGTCAATGATCATCAATGGGATAGTAAAAAGTCTTGAAGAATCCAACAACTGTTCAAATGGTTCAAAAAAGTCCTTCTGGATAGATGTGGATAAAATTAATAGTGAAGATGTTGTAAAAGGTCAAGTTCAGTCATGTGAGGCAGTGATAGTAATCCAATAGGGATGCTCAATATAAGTAGCAAATAAAAATAAAAATTATAATAGTAGCAAAATGTCCGTGCACAAAATAAAGAGTGTAATAATTGATCAATGAATAAAAAGGATTGAGGGTAAAAATAAAAATGAAAGTATATATTAAAAAGATGTTTAAAAATAAAAATCAGTAAGCTGCATTACCGGATGGCAGTATAATTCTGGACTTGTATGCGCAGAATTACAGTTGTTCAATCTCCCGTCAGAGAATGTTCTCTCCTTAACAGTCTTGTACAGGATTTCGGTTCACTGGAAAAAAGTTGGTGAATTGGCTTCCCAGTTTGTTTTATTAGATGTGCGGCTGATAATTTATGTTGTAATATATATATTACGGGTGTGGGTACTTTACCGCTCCTCAGTCTGTTGTGATGTCCTCTGTCCTGCAAGGACCTGTGTTTCATCCCACGTAATCGCTTGCCTTATCATGTTCCACGTGATGATGACTCAGCCATACGTCACACGGTTTCGGGTTCCTGATAGGTCAGTCTTGCCGTTTGTAGGAATTTGAAGAATCCCGCTGTTAGTGGTATTTGCGCCGTATATTACTTGGCTAGAACAAACAAGTAAATCCAATTCTTTGTATTCCTTGAAATCCTTACTGCTTCCTCAGACCAGATGCGTTTCGGGACAAATTCTAGTCCCTTCCTCAGTGGTCAAATGGTGATATGTCGGAAGCAAGTGAGGGTTTATAAGAGATTTTATTAAGGGGGGTGTTACCCTTAATCATATTGAGTTAATTAGAAGTCCTGGACTGGACTTTGCTTGCAGTCAAGTATTTGTTTTAGGCATATGGGACACGATGTTTGTATTGTCGTGTCATATGAGGTTGCCTTGAATAGCAGATATAGATATACCCATGTATTACAGATGTTATCAAAAAGTTTATCATAATATTTAGACCCCGCGTTTGCTGTGCGATTTCTATGCGGCTTTTATTTAAAAAACTGCTAGATTCATTTATTTCATGTTGTACTATAGGTTACTTTACTTTCTTAATCCGTATATTGGTGTTTTTGGCTATGTTTTTGACTGATATTATGTTAGTCTTCTACTTAGAGGTTTTTCGATAATCTAATAGATGGTGCATTCCATCGATGTTTCTTTTTTTCTTTTTGATGGATGTAAAAATGTTGGCAAGAAAGTGTAAAGAAGTTGGCAAGAGAGTGTAAAAGGAGAGAGTAGCAAGCGATCACGTGGGACGCCACGCAGGTCCTTGCAGGACGGAGGACATCACAACAGACTGAGGAGCGGTAAACTACCCACACTCTTTATTGTCCACCCGTAATATATATATTACAACATAAATTATCAGCCGCACATCTAATAAAACAAACTGGGAAGCCAATTCACTAACTTTTTTCCAGTCAACCGAAATCCTGTTACAAGACAGAGAATGTTCTCTCCTTAACAGACGGGAGATTAAACAACTGTAATTCTGCGCATACAAGACCAGAATTATACTGCCATCCGGTAATGCAGTTTACTGATTTTTATTTTGAAACATCTTTTTAATATATACTTTCATTTTTATTTTTACCCTCAATCCTTTTTATTCATTGATCAATTATTATACTCTTTATTTTGTGCACAGACATTTTGCCACTATTATTATTTTTATTTGCTACTTATATTGAGCGTCCCTATTGGATTACTATCACTGCCTCACATTACTGAACTTGACCTTTTAAAACATCTTCACTATTAATTTTATCCACATCTATCCAGAAGGACTTTTTTGAACCATTTGAACAGTTGTTGGATTCTTCAAGACTTTTTACTATCACATTGACGATTATTGACTATTTACCTTATTTTATTTTTATTTTTGACTAAATAAATATCTTCTACTTTAAACCAAATGTGAGTGTGCCATCCCAAATTTTCTTCTTAATCCCATATATTCATACGGTTTTTAGGTGTACCGGTGATTGAGCACCTCTATCCATATTGGTCAACTGGTGAGCCACTGAGCAATTTTAATTTTGTAACATTGATAATGTGTTAAAGGCAATGTTGTAGAGAATAAAGAAGGTCAATGCAAAAAGAAAAACACAAGAGAAGCTTTACACATCAGGAGCATATAGGCAAGGGTTGTGCACAGAAGCATCAACAATATATACAGTAGTTGTATTATTCCCCACACTATCTTGTAAACAGGGCCATCACAGCCAACGGGAAAAGTGTTAGGCAGGATAACCTAGATAACAAACAGGGGAGACACACCAACGACAAACCAGAGGGAGAAGCTGGGGGGCTAGGGGGGATTCTTGCAGGATGGCAGACACAGCAAATAAAAGTTATATAGGCATGAGTACCATACACTAACATGTGGCCATCAATTGGTGAGCAAATACAGGGAGTAATACAGAGAACAGCTAACAGTAAAGCCCAGGCTAGTATTGATGTCATGAGGGACATAGTGTTATACAGAGAGTAGGGATCTCTGAGAGGGATCCAATGGGAAATAGTCTCACCAAGGAGTCCAAATCTCCAACAACTGGTTATGCCGATGTGTAGTAATGTAGGCTAGTTTTCCATTACTCATATAGAAGTCCAGTCTGCACTGCACCACTGAGAAATCTAGGGAAGTTTTATTTCCAAGCTGACACTATTTTCTGTTTGGTGGCCATGAAGAAAAGCTTATCAGTTGCTGTGGGTGGGAGGAATTCCCAGGAAAGAGTATATTCTTAATGAAAACATGATTTAGAGTGCTCAGAAGCTCAGACTGGGCCAAAGGTTTACCTTCCAAAAAGACAATGACCTTAAGCACACAGCCAAGACAACACAGGAGTGGATTAGGGATAACTCTGTGAATATCCTTGAGTGGCTTAACCAGAGCCCTGACTTGAGTACTGGACATCTCTGGAGAGACTTGAAAATGGTTGTCCAGCGACTGTCTTCATCAAACCTGTCAGAGCTTGAGAGGATCTACAGAGAAGAATGCCAAAAAATCCCCAAATTCTGGTATACAAATATTGTGGCACCATATCCAAGAAAATTGGAGGATGTAATCGCTGCCAAAAGTATTTCAACTTAGTATTGAGTAAAGGGTCTGAATGCTTATGTCAATGCAATATTTTAGTTTTTCCTTTTCACGTTCTTCAGAATGATAGGGAAAAACTAGAATTTTTGATTATTTTAGCACATGACTGCAACATAACAAAATATGAAAAAAGTGAAAGCGTCTAAAGACTTTCCAAACACAGCCACTTTCTCACCTACTTTTTAAAAGTGGCACAAGCTTTGCGAAACAGCAAAGCAAAAATCATAAATGCTGGCACAAAATGTGAGCAAAATTTCCGATTATTCTAGCCCAGTTGTCTGATGTACAAGATTAACTCATTCCTCACCACAGCATTTTTTTATCAGAACTTATATTTATCACATTTAGCATTTAATACATCTGATATGCAATAACATTTCACGAGGTGTTTTTTTTGTTAGATTAAATGTGAGTGAATTCATTCTCCTACAAATGTATGCTCTGGTTAAGAACATTCATTGCAATAAAGGGAATAACTGCGCCATCTGCTGTTGAATTAGTGTCGGTTCCCTTTTATTCTTCATACTAAATGTTAAACACATGAAGCAAAAACAAATAAATCTCAGAAATATATAATAAAGAAATAATGATGAGTCAGATTCTCAGACAGCTAAAAACAATAATTTAGGTGCAAGAGTTCAGCCTCCATGCGATATCACACCTGATAACACTTGAGGTTTTAATATATTTCTTAAAGAACAGATAAGATGACAAATGTACAGTATATATTTTAGATCACTTTATTGAACATTACCATTATGTCACAGATTTTGATGTTGCCTTGTATTAATAATAATTGTAAATAGATGAAGCTATAAAATTTATTTGCTGGGAATAATAAGCGATCTATATCTGCGGGAAAAAAACCTGCATTATATTATAATAATACATGAAAACTGCCATTCAGGAAAAGTGACCAAATCCCTCACTACAGGAAAGAGCTAAACTCTCTACATGCCAGTGAAGGACAGGCTGAAACTAGGCTGTTTTCATGCTGCCATCAGAGGTTTAGCAGTGGTGATTAGTACTCTAAAATGTAACTTTTAATTCTTAATACAAGGTAAAATAGATAGGCCTGTAGATCAACAAATATTAAAAAATTCAAAAAACATACAGTGTAAGAGTGAGTAAGACCAAGGGTGCTCGACGGCACCCAACAAGATAAACCAGAGTCCTACCAGCAACTGTTGGACCGATTCCTGAACACCATCTGGGCTTACTTTTATCATCATGCCCCCTTAGTCTGAGTATATACAGGGAGTATCTTTTTTTCCCTGCACTAGCTCCACTATCAATTGGGGCATCTTTTGCATAATTACCTATCCTTAATCAGAATAATGCCCTCTAGGATATAGGACCCGATTACTCAGACCTGATTATTCAGACCCAATGTACACTAGGTGGATATCAAGGATTATCCTCTCCACCATGGTGTAATATTAGCACCTTGGCCTACTGATCTTTGTTATTGTCCCCTGAGGAGTCTCAGAATAAGACGAAACGTGCATGTAGGGATTAGGATAGGGGCTAATATTAGGGCCAGTTACCCTTAGGGCCAGGTTCCTGACAGGGTTGCCCTTCTAAGGATGAGTGCCCTGTGCTGAGGCTGCTTTTTCTCACTAGTTGACAGGGACAGCACCAGTTCCAGACCACAGGGCTTTCTTAGGGCCTTACTAGGGACCCTTAGTCATCTTTGCACTTTTCTGCACACAGTCTTCATCGGCTCATTTGAAATACTGCATGCAAGATGACGCCTCACCTTCGCTTGATTAAATAACCAAAGGTGTTCAGGAACCGGTCCAACAGTTGCTGGTAGGACTCTGGTTTATCTTGTTGGGTGCCGCTGAGCACCCTTGGTCTTACTCACCCTTACACTGTATGTTTTTCGAATTTTTGAATATTTGTTGATCTATAGGCCTATCTATTTTATCTTGTCTTAAGGATTAAAAGTTATGTTTTAGAGTACTAATCACCACTGCTATACCTGTTTAGATTCCAGTGATTAGCCTTTTGTATCATCAATTAACACCGGTTGTTTGTTCAGTTAATTTGCCATCAGGGGTTCCATTATGGTGATCAAAGCCTCAGTTGATCATGCCTGTAGATTTGAGGGGAAGAGGAGCACTTGATACAGCGCTATTCTTTTTGTAGTCACTGCTGTTGCAACATGCCGCAGCTACCCCAACCTCCCCCCTCCAGTGACCAGATTACCCTGTTGGGGAAGGTGAGTGGAAAAAAATGTAAAATAAAAACCCCTCCCTTTATGCTGGGGACGCCCCCCTCCTTGCTGGTCTCCACCCTAGGCATGTGCCTTTAGGTGCCTAATGGGAGTTCCAGCCCTGATTGTGAATAGAGGATCCTGTGTTATATATACAAAGGTGATAACTTATCGTCATACTGCCTGTAATGATAATGCAAAGGCTACTGAAATGTTACAGAACACGAAGTCTCAACATATTATTACACCTAGTAGCCAGTGATATATCGTAACACTGAAAATGAAAACAAAAATCAACAAAAATTGTAAAAATAAATGTTTAACATAAAAACGTGATTTAAACAATATGTAATTTTCTGATAAAGCATTGCCTTTAGGAATGAAAATTAGTCAAATACTATATAAAAACCATACCACTATAAATGAGCGTGCATAATGAGCACGAAGTACACATACCAGGCTCACTCACTATACCAAATGCATGTTTCGCAAAAAATGCTTTCGTCTGGGGGTGGTTTGTGGCAGCTGACAACTGCAATTTAAATGATATCTGGCAAATCAAATACATGACATGACAATCTCTTTCTAGTAAACTTAGAACCAGCCCTGTGTACCTCACATGGATCCAGAGATCTCCACATTCATTGCTCTGCTAGGTTTATATCAAGCTGGCAGCTCGGCTGGTAGCGGAGTGTCTTTTCTGCTGCATCTCAGGGGGCGTGTCAATTCTGCTGCAGCTTTCTCCCTATCACAACTCAGGAGGCAGTTGAAGGACGAAACTGAGCATGTGCGGCCTTGTCAGTGAACCAGACAAAGAAATAAGAAAAAGAACAAACAGCAGGTAGTGCTATACAGATACGTTGTATTGAATAACTTAGTGGCAATACAACACTTTTAATTATATGCAATTACAAAAGTATTCAGATCCAGGTGCTGGTTTGAAAACTGTAGAATATTTTTTGTGGGACAACCCCTTTAACACTGCCTGAATTACAGGCTAGATACGTTTAAATCCGAACTAAACAGTGAAAACATTTTTGATACTAATCAAAATTGAAGGCTGACATACCTACAGCCAACCTACTGTAGCAGCATTCATACATTATTACATGAATTAATAAAAACATGATAGTATGTAACCTGTTTTTATTTTCTGATTGCAGATTTTTTTTTATTCTATTTCCTGAACATGATTATGGGGGCGGCCATCTTGCCTGACCTGTTCTTAACAGCATTTAGAAAGCATTAAAAAAAAATTGCTTTATGGCAACCCCATTGGACAATGGTCTCGAGGGGACCTTGTTGACTTTTATGGGAGAGTTTTCTAGGCATGCTCTGTGACCTGTGCAGAGGTCATTGTACAAGTAAAGAATGGATAAGCTTTGATAGTCACCTACTGTGAATGCTGGATCCTGTCTTATCTACACACAGAGGTGATATCATGACAGGCAGGATTAGAATGACAGATGAACAGATAACTGCGGTAACCCAGAAGTGGAGCCTATTATTGGGCTTAGTGGCCAGTGTGAAATCTGCAGGATTTTATGGGTTCTGTTATAGATATGAAAAATAGACATGGAAAATTTAAAATAAATTCAACAAAGATTTGTGATTTAAATTCGTGATTTAAACAATAGATCATTTTCTGATTACACATTTCCTTTAAATTGCCTTTTTTGTGGGGGCTATTTTCTTTCCTTTTTTTCCTTTTTGATGTTCAGTACTTTTAATATGAAGATTAATAAAATGTAAGTTTTATATAATAGTGTAAATAGGAAAATAAATTGCCTTAGGGTGTTTTCGATTTGAGCAATATATATCCCCCAACATACTGATCGAATACTCCAATGATATACTGTACCTCCCAGCATTAGACACAAGAAAATCAACACGTCAATTGCTTTAGTTGTGAACTTCAACTTCGATCTGACAGGTGGAGCATGCAGAAGCTTGCAGAGCAGTAGCACATGGAATCACATACTTTACAGCCAACATTCAATATTTCTATTGATAACTTCTCGTACTATGTACTGTATTCCTTCTTTAGAATCCTCAGAGGACATTGACAAAAGCCACGCAAATCTAAAATAAATATCTCTGCACAGAGCTGTCTGTCAACGTACAAATTTTAGGAAAGTAACTCATTGATTTTTAGTGAATATTGTGTGAGGTGAAAAGAAAAATGCAACAAGGAGTAGGAAATATTGATTTAAGAGCATTGATTTAGAACTGCAGGCTACCTGGTGATTACTTACTTTGAGAACGGCTCTCACAGGTGACTCAACAACATTTCTCTATCGACTTCCAAAGACACGAAAGATACCTCAATTTCATCTAAGGTGCAAAAAGCACATTACAGAAGACGGATCATTATTTATTAGGATGACTGCAGCAGGTAAAGGAACTTTAGAGGAAATATCTCATCGCAATCTGGCTTACCTTCTGTCTATAGAGAATTACTGTAAACGGCAATAGAAGACAATAACTTTGTTTTGTGCGTGTATTTATGAGTGTATGGGCTTAATTTTACTGTGCACTAGGAAAAAACAAGAAAACCAACCAAAACACATACATTTGCAGCTTTATGTACCTTTAATCTTTGTATGGCGTTTTCACCATTGGCTAGTTATGTAAAACTAACAGCTCGAGTTTTTAGAGCAGCCTTTTGTTCTACAGCTAGGATCAGAGGTTGCTTCAAATCTCAACTGCTAAACCTTTGATTGCCACATTCTGTGACCACAGCATGATCAAAGGGGATTTCCCCCTCTAATGGGGTCACAGTGATATGTTTGGAGGCCGGGTAAATCCTCAGCAGTCAGCCCTGGGGACCAGAAAATGACCCCAGAAATGTGAGTTCCAGGGGCACCCTACAGATGACCACTACTCTCCGGTAAGACTGTTCCAGTTTACTTTCGTGGAATATATACCCGTGTTGGAGTACTGTGTTGCTTTCTTAAATTGGGAGTAACCCGACTACTGTGGTTCTCCATTAATAAATATATATGTTTTTACATTGTGTTGTCTGCACACACTTTTTTGCATTCTGTGTTATGTCCGTACTTTTTATTTGAATATTGATTAAATGTTAAGTCTTAATATATGCTACCTCTTTTTCCTGCACTCTAGTATTAACGTGACCACAGCTGGGTAAAACTGGGTAAAAGGTAAAAGGTAGAAAGCTAGCGGTGCTCACCAGAGCTCCGATAAATGCCGCAGTTTCCTCAAACAGCTGATCGGATGGCATGCTGGGAGTTGGACCCCCACTGATCTCATATTCATGAAAATATGAAAATCCGAGAGAACCCTAAAAATGTAATAAATGCAATAAAAATGTTAAAAGGCTTGCAAAAAAATAACAAATAAGCAATTATTTTTCATAAAATACATTTTACTGCGTATACATTACCTAAAAAAATAAAAATAAATACACTTTATACTTATCAGGTATCAACAGGACTGAAATAACCTGAACAACTCTTAAAAGATTATTTAGTGTGAAACTTGTACAGTACAAACAATAAAATAGCAATGTCAAAAATAGCTTTTTCTGTATTTGCAATGCAAAAAAATGTATTGCCGTATTTTTCGCCCCATAAGACGCACTTTCCCCCCCCAAAAAAATGGGGGGGAAATGCCCCTGTGTCTTATGGGGCAAATGCTGACATTTTTAAATCGCAGTCTGCGATGCTTTAGCATCGTAGACTGCGATGTATGAGCGGGGAGGGACTGGGAGGAGGAACTCGGGGCTGGCAATTGCGGCGGGGCCGGTGCGTTCACTGTACTCCGGCCCCGCCGCTCCAGTGCTGCACTATAGAAATATAAAAATATAAAATTCTAATCAAGTTCATTAAAGCTGCCCCCTCACTTGTATATCACTTGTATATCTACTCACAACAGCTTTTTCTAGAACGCAGGCCGGGTGGGCGGCAGCGTAACTCACTGATGTCACGCGCCTGCGCCGCCTACTTTATAAATGATGCGTCCATGGAGTAGAAGAAATGGACCTTTCTCAACGCTGAAGCAGTTAGACTTAAACCAGCGTTATGGTGGTGCAGATAAATGAGCTTTATCCCATGTCAACGCGTTTCAGGGGCGAACAGCCCCCTTTATCAAGACAACAAAAGGCTCAATACATTGTCCTGATGAAGGGGGCTATTCGCCCTTGAAACGCGTTGACATGGGTTAAACGCGTTGACATTGGATCTGTGGCTGACATTTTTATTGGGGACATTTGTGGATGGCACTGTTAAGGGGTGGGGGGTCTGTGAATGGCACTGTTAAGGGGTGGGGGGTCTGTAGATGGCACTGTTATGGGGTCGGGTGGGTCAGTGGATGGCACCGTTATAAGATGGGGGATCTGTGGATGCCATCCACAGATCCCCCATAACAGTATCATCCACAGATCCTCTATAACAGTGCCATCCACAGATCCCCCCTGTGGTAAGGTGCAAGGTGTCATATGTGATGGCAGGTACGTGTCACCGAGGTTGCTGGCCTCGGTGAGGTGAGAGCCGGGTTTTTGTCTGCAGCAGCTAGTGCTGTTTGACTTTGTTAAATAGCATGGCTGCAAAGCCGATCCGGGCCGGCTCTTACTGGGAGCAGCTAAAGAGTAGGGTGGGTGGCTGCTCCCCACGGTCCAGTCCATGTTTTGGGCTGGATATAAAACGCAGCCAGCAGCTGTGTCTGGGGGTGTGTGATTATCCTGGAGCTGCTAACAGGGCTGGGAGTTCTCTGTCCTGGAGGGAAGAGCTCAGTAAGGAGGTGTTGTGTTCCTGGCTACCTGAAGCTGGATTCTCCTGCGGCTGGGCCGACAGCGTGGTGCGAACCTGCACCTACACCTCCCAGGTGACTGAACCTGTGTTGGACTGTTTTTGTTTGGCTACGTTATTTCCGTTGTGTGTGAACTGTCACCAAGAGACTGTTTTTCATTTTGTGTGCAAGTGTGAATAAAACACTGTTTGTTGCACAATCTGGACTCCTTGTTTTGCCTCTAAACTGCACCCGCACCGCTGTCTACCAGAGCGACTCCCCACACCCCATAACAGTGCCATCCACAGATCCCCCATAACCGTGTCAGCCATAGACCCCCAGAAAAGTGTGCCATCCACAGATCCCCCATAACACTGCCATCCCCAGATCCCCCCATAACAGTGTGTCATCCACAGATCCCCCATAACAGTGCCATCCCCAGATCCCCCATAAGTGTCCTTCACAGATCCCCCCCATAACAGTGTGTCATCCACAGATCCCCAGATCCCCCATAACAGTGTCCGCCACAGATCCCCCCATAACGGTGTTTCATCCACAGATCCCCCATAATAGTGCCATACACAGACCCCCATTAGTTCAAAACCCACCAAAAGCACACCTTTTGGTTAAAAAAATATTTTTTCTTATTTTCCTCTTCAAAAACCTAGGTGCGTCTTATAGGGCAAAACATACAGTATATATACAGGTAAATACACACATAGTGCCTTGAAAAAGTATGAAAAGTATTCATACCCTTTGAATTTTTCCACTTTTTTTCACATTATACCAACAAACTTAAATTTATTTTATTGGCATTTGATGTGATAGACCACTGATGGGTGTTCTCAGGCATATTGGTACACAATAGACTTTTTCCAGGGGGTGGGTACCCACCGAGGGGGCTCTGAGTGCCGCCTCTGGCACCCGTGCCATAGGTTTGCCACCACTGTGATAGACCAACACAAAGTAGCAGGTATGTGTGAAGTGAACAGAAAATGATACATTGTTTTCTAAATTGTTAATAAATAAAAATCAGGAAAGTGTGGCATGAATTTGTATTCAGCCCCCCTGAGTCAATACTTTGTAGGACCACCTTTCACTGCAATTACAGCCTCAAGTCTTTTGGATTATGTCTCTACCAGCTTTGCACATCTAAAGGCTGAAATGTCTGCCCATTTTTCTTTGCAAAATTGCTCAAGCTCAGTCAGATTGGATGGAGAGAATCTGTGAACAGCAATTTTCAAGTTTTGCCACAGATTCTCAATATGATTTAGGTCTGGACTTTGACTGGGCCATTCTGACACATGAATAAGCTTTGATCTAAACTATCCCATTGTAGCTTTGGCTGTATGTTTAGGGTTGTTGTCCTGTTAGAAGGTGAATCTACACCCCAGTCTCAAGTCTTTTGAAGCCTCTACTAGGTTTTCCTCCAGGATTGCCCTTTATATAACTCCATCCATCTTCCCATCAACTCTGATGTGGATAAATGTAAAGTTATGCATCTTGGTAGTAAAAATCTCTGTGTTCCATATGTCCTAGAGGATGTAACACTGGCGGAGTCACTTATAGAGAAGGATTTGGGTGTCCTTCTAGATCGTAGATTAAATAACAGCATACAATGTCAATCAGCTGCTTCTAAGGCCACCAGGATATGGTCATGTATTAAACGAGGCATGGACTCGCGGGGCAGGGATGTAATAAAACCACTTTACAAAGCGTTGGTGTGGCCTCATCTGGAATATGTAGTTCAGTTCTGGGCACCAGTCCATAAAAAGGACGCTCTGCAGCTGAAAAAGTACAGAGGAGAGCAACTAAACTGATAAGGGGCATGGAGAGTCTTAGTTATGAAAAAATATTAAAATTATTGAATTTATTTAGTCTTGAGAAGAAGCGTCCACCTAAACTGATTAACCTATACAAAAATATAAATGGGCCATACAAAAAATATGGTGAAAAACTGTTCCATGTAAAATGCCCTCAAAAGACAAGGGGGCACTGCCTCCGAATGGAGATGAAAAAGTTCAGTCTCCAGAAGCGTCAAAGCTTCTTTACTGTAAGAACTGTGAATCTGTGGAACAGACTTCCTCAGGTCTTGGTCACAGCAGAAACAGTGGATGGTTTTAAAAAGGGTTTAGATAAATTCTTAACAGTAAATGACATTAATGCTTATGAAAATGGGTAGAAATCTTAGTTTAATTTCCTTCTGGGATTAGCGTCCCCAGCTATCCCTTGGTTGAACTTGATGGTATTAATTATGTAACTATGATCAGCTTCCATGTCCCTGCTGAAGAAATGTATCCCCACAGCATGATGCTGCCACCACGATGTTTCACAGTGGGGATGGTGTGTTCAGGGTTATATGTAGCGTTAGTTTTCCTTCACACATAGCATTTTGCATTTAGGCCAAAAAGTTCAGCTTTGGTCTTATCTGACCAGAGCACTTTCTGCCAAATGTTTGCTGTGTCGTATACATGGCGTGTAGCAAACTGCAAATGGGACTTCTTATGGCTCGCTTTCAAAAATGGCTTTCTTCTTGCAACTCTTTTATACAAGTCAGATTTGTGGAGTTCACGACTAATAGTTGTCCTGTGGACAGATTCTCTCACCTGAGCTGTGTGGATCTCTGCAGTGACCTTAAAGAGGACCTTTCACTGGTCCACAGTTTATCAGTTAAAGATATCTACATTGAGAGCGGCACCCAGGGATGTCCCTGCACTTACTTGTATCCCTGGGTGCCGCTCCGTTCGTCCTCTGTAGCCAGGGCCGGACTGGCCTACCGGGATACCGGGAAAATTCCCGGTAGGCCGGTAGCCCTGACTGCCGCACGGCCGGCCGGCGGCCGCAGGCACACTGGGCTCCAGTGGCGACGGAGATGAGCGCTTGCATTGCGCTCATCTCCGTGCGGAGCAGCAGCAGAGGAGGGAGAGGCGTGACCTCTCCCTGTTCCTCTGATAGGCTGCCAGCACTAGGCTGGCAGCCTTTCAGAGGCCGCCGGAGCCGTACAGCTCGAGACACAGGCCGGAAGAGGCCTGGATCGCATCGCTGGAGGTAAGTATAAGTGTTCTTTTTTTTTTTTTTTTTTCTTGGGGCTACTGGCAGCACTAAAGGGGGCTACTGGCAGCACTAAAGGGGGCTACTGGCAGATAAAGGGGGCTACTGCCAGTAGCCCTTTATCTGCCAGTACTGCTCAGCCATTAGTGCTGCCAGTAGCCTACTGGCAGCACTAAAGGGGCTACTGGCAGCACTAAAGGGGCTACTGGCAGCACTAAAGGGGCTACTGGCAGCACTAAAGGGGCTACTGGCAGCACTAAAGGGGCTACTGGCAGATAAAGGGGCTACTGGCAGATAAAGGGGCTACTGCCACTTAAAGCGGGCTACTGCCACTTAAAGGGGCTACTGCCACTTAAAGGGGCTACTGCCACTTAAAGGGGGCTACTGGCACCAAACGGGGCTACTGGCACATAAAGGGCGCTACTGGCACTAAAGGGGGCTACTGGCACATAAAGGGGCTACTGGCACATAAAGGGGCTACTGGCACATAAAGGAGGCTACTGGCACTAAAGGGGGCTACTGGCACATAAAGGGGCTACTGGCACATAAAGGGGCTACTGGCACATAAAGGGATGGCTACTGGCACATAAAGGGGCTACTGGCACTAAAGGGGACGGCTACTGGCACACTGTTATGGGGGCACTGTGGATGTCACTGTTATGGGGGATCTGTGGATGACACTGTTATGGCAGAATCTATGGATGACACTGTTATGGGGAATCTGTGGATGACACTGTTATGGGGGATCTGTGGATGACATACTGTTATGGGGGTACTTTCACACCTGCGGCATGGCTATCCGACCTATCCGGGCTGTTCACCCTCCTGATCCGCCATGCCGCAAGTACCCGTGCACTGCCGTGCTGCTGCTCTGTCCCCATTGACTATAATAGGGGCAGGTGACGGAGCTATGGCGCAGCACGGCAGAGATCGCCGGACTAAAAAGTACTGCATGTCCGACTTTTTAGTCCGGCGATCTCTGCCATGCTGCACCATAGCTCCGCCCCTGCCCCTATTATAGTCAATGGGGACAGAGCAGCAGCACGGCAGTGCACGGGTACTTGCGGCATGGCGGATCAGGAGGGTGAACAGCCCGGATAGGTCGGATAGCCATGCCGCAGGTGTAAAAGTACCCCCATAACAGTATGTCATCCACAGATTCCGCCATAACAGTGTCATCCATAGATTCCGCCATAACAGTGTCATCCACAGATCCCCCATAAGTGTGTCATCCACAGATCCCCCATAAGTGTGTCATCCACAGATCCCCCATAAGTGTGTCATCCACAGATCCCCCATAACAGTGTCATCCACAGATCCCCATAACAGTGTGTCATCCACAGATCCCCATAAAAGTGTGTCATCCACAGATCCCCACAACAGTGTGTCATCCACAGATCCCCCATAAAAGTGTGTCATCCACAGATCCCCATAGCAGTGTATCATCCACAGATCCCCCATAACAGTGTGTCATCCACAGATCCCCCATAACAGTGTGTCATCCACAGATCCCCATAGCAGTGTGCCTGCCCTGCGCACTGAGGACAGATTGAAAAGAGGGGAAGATCCGTGGAAGCAAGCAGAGGACAGCACAGCAGAAGATGGAATAGGTTCTTTTGTAAGTAAATTATTTTATTATAAATGTATCCCTGCATACCGCAATACTCTCGTATTTTGAATTTATATATACTTATTTCGTTTTTTTTCAGTTGTATGAATTTAAGTGGGGAAAATTCTTAGTGCCCCCCATTTTGACTGTGGTATCTTATGTGCCTCCCATATATTGTTCCTAGAGTTGCCACTGCGCAGAGGCCAAGTCACGGCAACGCTAGGGTAAGGCCCGGCCTGTGTGTGTGTATATAATTATATATATATATATATATATATATATATACACACACACATACATACACACGCTCGCGGCGTGTGTGTTTGGGGCTGGTATGCAACTTTTTCCAGGGCTGGTTTTTATCCCCAGTCCGGCCCTGTCTGTAGCCCCCGGTACCGGCGCTCCTGCTGCTGTAATTTTGCCTGGGGCGGAGACTTCTTCTTCTGCCCTGGGCGTCTCCTTCTCCCAGGGCTGGAGCGCTGGCCAATCGCAGATTTCTTTAACTGATAAACTGTGGACCAGTGAAAGGTCCTCTTTAAGCCTCTAGGCTGCTTCTCTAATTATTGCTCTCCTTGCCTGTGCTGTCAGTTTAGGTGGAGAGACATGTCTTTGTAGGCTTGCAGTTGTGCCATACACCTTCTATTTTTGGTTGATGGATTCGACAGTGCTCCGTGAGATGTTCAGAGCTTGGGATATTTTTTTATAACCTAACCCTGCTTTATACTTCTCCACAACTTTATCTCTGATCTGTCTGGTGTGTAACTTGGTTTTTATGATGCTGTTTGATCACTAATGTTCACTAACAAATCTCTGAGGCCTTCACAGAACAGCTGTAGTTATGCTGAGAATAAATTACACACAGGTGGACTCAATTTACTAATTTGGTGACTTCTGAAATCAGTCACTCTGGATTTTATTTAGGGGTATCAGAGTACAAGGCTGCTGAATATAAATGCATTAAAATATTAAAAACCATGTATCATTTTCTCTTCACTTCATACATACTTGCTACTTTGTGTTGGTCTATTACTTATAAAAAACAAAACAAAAAAAAACCACCTCAGTATAATACATTTAAGTTTGTGGGTGTAATATAAAAAAATGCTCTCCCGTAATGCCCAACAACCCCTGGTATCGCCCATACGGCACAGGTAGGTTGAGTGGTAGGGCCTTGGGCTACTTGAGAGACTTTGCCGTGGTGTCCGAGCTTAAGACATGTCCTCCTAGTAGGATGTGTCGAACTAACCTCTCAATTTTATCAGTGTGAGGGTTTAGTATTGCCGCAGAGTGCACCTACCTTTGCTATGGTTATGAACCACATCCATATTATCGTATGTTATTGTGGTACTTGTAGTCCGTTGCTGGCATCTTCCATTGTATGCATTTTTTGCTGTTGATTGCCCCTAGCAACGGACCACAAGTGCAGGATGTGCTCCCCTATATACATGCACAACTGCATATGGGTTGAGCATATCCTGCTTGTTAAACACCACACCACGTTTTCTAATGGTTTGTAAAATATGTTTGGAGGTGTACAAACTCCAATTTAAATGTGCCTGCTTTTCATCTACAGGCTACATTCAGGTGCACCTGGTAGGCTCTGGGCCATATCAGCCAGTCTCGGGTGGGGCTCACAGGCACTTCCCATCCCCCATTGCAGGCATGGCTACATGCTGGAGGTTACTGGTAAGCTGTCTGTGAGTCAGGCCTTACGCTCCCGTAATGCCCAACGGCCCCTGGTATCGCCCATACAGCACAGGTAGGTTGAGTGGTAGGGCCTCTGGCTACTTGAGAGACTTTTCCGTGGTGTCCGAGCTTAAGACATGTCCTCCTAGTAGGATATGTCGAACTAACCTCTCAATTTTATCAGTGTGAGGGTTTAGTATTGCCACACCTGCCTTTGCTATGGTTATGTTTTTGATTGTTCTCCACATCCACATTATCGTATGTAGGATGGTTAGTGTGGTACTTGTAGTCCGTTGCTGGCATCTTCCATTGTATGCATTTTTTGCTGTTGATTGCCCCTAGCAACGGACTAAAAGTGCAGGTGCTTCACTGTGGAAAACAATGATCCATTAACTTTATACAGTTCTGGGAAATCCTGTCACACCTACATCAATATGTCCATTTTTAATTGAAGCAGAGACATAACTTCAATGAGGTCTGTCCTGGCATATGGCACCGCAGACCACACTAATATGCCAGCCAAAAACAGTGAATGGAATGGAAACCATCTGAAGTCACCTGCAATCAGAGAAGTCCAACTGAAATTAACTGCAAACCTGCTGTATTTTAATATGTTCTAATCAGCTGAGTTGGTTATTTTAGTATGTTGTATACTTGGCTTAAATTCCTGGTGGTTTAACTTTCTATCAATCATGTTCTGCTCTTCACACTCTATCCTGCTTGCTGTGTACCCCCTGAGACAGGTCTCTAAATGTGATAGCTATTGAGATGTATTGCAAAATTTCTTCAAATGTTCTGTAGGAATAAAATCCATAGCCACTGTCCCTTGAAGTATGAATGGAGGAATTCCAAAACACATTTGCCCCTAACCAGTAAAGAAGTGGAAGACTGAACAAGGATAAATCGCCTACAGAAAATCTTCAAATGCAAAACATTGCATACATTACCAACACAAATAATATTGTCAACCCCAAAGCAGTTCCTGTGGCTCTTCATAGATGTGAATACTGGACAGAAAGCATTGATGAACATTGGTCCTTTTGCGACAAATACAGGTACAAAAGCTTGATCAAATTGGAAGATTGTCTCCTGTAGTGCAATATAAAATATACCTAATGTACCTAACAGAATTCTTTTAAGTACAATTGAATGATGTATACGATAAAGATAAAACTAGTTGAAACAGAAGACAGTTTTTAGTTGTTTTGACTGCATACATACTACTAAGAAAGAAACTGCATTTCCAAAGTCTCAAAAGAAGAAAAAAAATGAAGAACTTTAAAGGGTTTTCAGAGAAAACACTTCTATATCTGCAGGTTATACAGAAATAATTCGAGAGCTTTTTGATTTTTATCAAAAGTGCACTTCAAACAAGACTCAGAATTCACCAGGGAATATGAAGAGCTCCTGCCTTTAAACAGTAAGTTTCCAGGCAACGTTAATGTATTTTTTGGATCACAAGACCACCAGTTTCTGCTAAATAAAAAGAATACGCTATTAACAGAGGCTGAAAAAATGAGTGTCCCAAAACACAGAAACACAAGGAAATGTGTACAATAGAGGTCCTCTTCTGCTAGAGGCTCTGCATCCATCATGACAGTGGAGTTAAGGTTACCAGCACATTTCAGAAAAAAATCAATACAATACATCAGCACTGACTTGAAAATATTGCTTCCCTTGCAGCCAACTGTCTTCATTGATATATTGGAAAAACATCTCTGATTCTAAAAAAAAAAAAAAAAAGGAAAGAAATGTGCCATTCCTTTAACTGCTGAAAAGACCTTGCTCCCCAGTACCGGTCAACAGTAAATGTGCAACTGTTTAGTGCATAAGGACATTGACAACCTTGTGATTTTGCTGTTGTGACTTTCAAAGGTTCAGTTATTTTGAAACTATTTATGCGTATAGATTGGACATGTGACTGTAAGGGAACGCCCAGAAGACACTTGACCTTGCAGCATGTAACAGGCTAGCAGTGCTCCTTCTAGGTATAATGTTTTATACAGGTCCCTTTTCTTCATTGCTGGCAACACTGTTCACAGATTCATTTTAACTGCAAAAGGTGTGTATAAAGGTAAAGGGGCAATCTCACAAAAAATATTACTATGCAATGAATAGGGTGTTTCAAATGAAATAATATTGCAACATACGAGTGTGATAAAAAGACGGCCCATCTTGTAGCATACATTATATAGTATGCTATGTGATTTTATTATTTATGTCAGATATCTCATATTGAATTGAGGTTGATGTATATGGTAAAGGTGTGCTCTGTAGTTGGATCAATATTGTCTTTGTGACCCAATAAGCATCATCATTGTTTTTATCGCTTAATTAGGTATGCACAGTTCCACACCCGCAAATCACCTGATCCCATTGGACTTCATGAACGGCCCAGACATTGAGGGGGGCATTTATTAAGACTGGCATAACCCCTGTTTTGGTAGTGAATCTGCCAAAGTTATGTAGAGGCACCCGCACTCTACATAACTTCGACGCATCCACCGCCAGTCTAGATCTGCACCAGCTTCCTTGCTGGCATAGATTTAGAACATTTTCTACGACTAAATCATAATAAATGAGTTGGGCCTGCCCACTTCCCCACCCACACCATGCCCCCTGTTTTTAGACCTGGCTTTAGTGGGGAAAAGTCAAAGACTGCAGTGCAAATAACCTTTGCACTGCAATCTGTGACCGATATACACCAGAAAACTGGTGTATATCTGATAGTAAATGACTCCCTGAATCTCCACTGACTTTCATAATCGCTTTTGGTACCGCATGGGCTTCACAGGAAGTCCAAACACCTCATACCTTACTGCAGACATCACCACGTAACAAGGATCCCACCATTTGTAAAGCCAATGGGCCAGATTTATCATTAGCTAAAGTCACTTTAATGGAGTGAAAAAGGTCACAAAAAATGAGCAATCGGTAAAATTGCGCATTTTTTGCGACTTTTTAAAGCTCTGCACTAAGCTCTCCAGTTTTGTGAAAGTGGGCATGTTTTCTTATGTAAATGAATCTCTAGACAAATTTAGTATTGCGACCACTTAAAAAGTAAAAAAAAAATGCGTAATTTCACTCCAGGGGAGACCATGCTTATCTTATGCGACTTTTTAATAGAACTTTAACAGCGACTTTTTTGTAAAGACGTGCGACTTTTGTAAAGCCGCTTACTGAAGGATAAACTGTTACTGTCAAACCACATTTATCACAGTATTAAAGGACCATTAATAAATCTGACTAGCCAAAAGTGACTTTGGACATATGTAAATGATAAATCTGGCCTTGTATGTCTCATATTTAGTGTCTATACAATCCATTAATTATGGAAGGATGCCTGTATCTCCTTCGGTTGAGGCTTGAAGTTATTCTTTGTTCATATTTCATATCTGGGAGGCGAGCATGAATGCCACCCCAAGGGGTGAGTCAATATGGAGAGGTTGGTCCTCTCCCCTATTGTTGAGGGGAGATAAAAATACAGGACCATGGGCATTTTATTTGACACACGTTGGGAGACTCAATCTGATTAAGCGGTGTACATCCTCTTCTGCGTCTCCCGAACAGGAAAGGATTTTATCCTGCACACGCAAGGACTTTTACCACGCAAGTATTAGACTTTCTGTTTTTGTCCTGATTTTATAAATATAATTGTTTTTGCACATATCTGTATATCTGTCTGTTTAGCTAGTTTTTAAACTAGGTACCTTTCGAACATTAAAGCATTCATTATGAAGTATCAGTGCAGCTGTTGTTACTGTGTCTCTGCTTGCGAGCAAAGTGGCAGCAAGTGTGCATCAGGGGTGAGTTGACTGTGTTGGGGTGGGAGGGGTGAGTTATTGTCAATCTGCAGCCTGACTGGAAGGTGAGTGCAAGATTGACTGAGTGGAGTAAATTAACCCCTTGTAGTCACACCCACATCAGGTGCTAGGGCGGTACGTACATGACAACACGCAATAAAAATATTGTTAATATTTTTATGTACATTATGCTCTCTGCGGTTTATCCATCTGTTCTATGTTCTCCTGCCTTTAGTGGTGGACTAACATGCATAGTAATGGAGGTGATCTCTGTAATGGAGATCACCCCTACAGGTGATCTCTGTAATGGAGACACCCCTTTGCTTGGTTTTCCTTCCTTTGAGGGATATCTGGCTTTCATTGTGTTGTAGACCCATAACTGGGGCTCCACATTTATTTTGCATATAACATGCATAGTAGCTTCCCTACTCCCTTCTTCTCAGTGCTGGCGTAGTGATCTCATAGTAAAGCAGGTGAAACGGGTAAGACATCTTTCATTCATTCATTACTATTTCTAAATTCATAGAAATCACTCTAGACAGTGGAAAAGGAAATTGCGGGGTCATTACAAATTATCAGCAAATTATCTATAGGGCCATTTCTAATGGACTATTTTCTATACAGGGAAGAAAGGCATTATCAAGGGCTAATTGCAACTCTTCATGGGAGATGCAAGTGCTTGATTCTCTCATGTGAGCTGCTCCCCATCCACAGAAAGGGAAGAAATTCCTCCTGATAAGCAGATATGCGAGTAACAAAAAAAGTTCTACATTTGGGATGTAACCCTTTTTAAATAGAACATGGCCAATGGAGAGAGGAGTGAGGGAGAGAAGGCGGCATTGGGACAGAATATATTTCAGATGAAGAGTATGAACAAGCAGAAGTACAACCAACAGCATGGAGTCCCCATTCCTGTATTATCTAGGGAACTATGGAGAAGATGAATGTTTTATTTAACCACTTCCAGATCGGGCCATTTACCTCCCTTTCTGACCAATACCTAATTTTCCAAGTCACTTAATGTGGTAATAACTTAAAATGATTTTGCTTATTCAAACAATTCTGAGATTGTTTTTGAGACAAGTCATATTTCATGTTAGTTGGGGTCCATATGTTTTACCTCAATAAAAATTCTAAATTTGATACAAAATTTGGCAAAATTAGCAATTTCTAAATTTGAATTTCTCTGGTTTTAAGACAGTGATACTTCACAAAATAGTTATTAGCAAACATTCATGTTGCCATCATTTAGAAAATGTAATTTTATATTTTTTTGGATGTTAGACGGCTTAGAATTTTAGAAGAAATTTTTAAACTTTTCAAGAAAATTTCCAGAACTGACATATTACACCAACATAATCATCTATAAATGATTTAGAAACTAAACCCATTATTCAAAACTGATTTTAGTAACTGTGTTAACCCTTTAGGTTTTCTACAGGAATGAAAGCAAAATGGAAGTGAAATTTAATAATTAAATTTTTAATGCAGAGTTTCCATTTTAATAAATTTTTCATGTAGCACAAAACTAACCTCAATATTGATTACCCTGATTCTGGCATTTACAGTGCATATGTTATTGTAATTTTCTGTATGGGCTCAGAAGGGAAGGAGCGCCATATGGCATTTGGAAGGAACATTTTGCTGGAATGGTTATCAGGTGTCATGTCACATTTGAAGAGACCCTGCGGTACCCCTACAGTGAAAACAGTGACCCCATTTTGGAAATTATAACCCTTAAGGAATTTATTGAGGGGTGTAGTGTGTACTTTGACCCAACATACATTTTTAAATTTAAAAACACTTGGCTGTGAAAATGAGAAATTTCATTTCTTCCAATTAAATGTTTTAGCCAGAGTTTTTATTTTCACGAGTGGTAATAGAAAAGAAAAGCACCCTAAGTTTTGCTACATCATTTTTTTCTGAGTACAACTGCTGTTTAAGCATACTGGTACGAGTTCAGAAGAGAAAAAGCGTCATGTGAATTTAAGGTCTAGTTTGGTGATTTATACAACACTGGCAGATAACTGTAGAGATTCTGTGGTGAAGTAAACAAAAGAAACCCTGAAGAAGTAACCTCATTTTATAAAACCACATCGCTCACAGAATTTACCAAAGGGTATAGTGAGCATTTTGACCCCACAGGTGTTGTGTAAAAATTAATGCACAGCACTTGGTGCAAAATAAAAATTGCAATTTTTCCACAGGTATACCATTTCAGTGCCCAATCTGTTGTATTCAGCATGTGTCAGTGAGGAAAATCAGCCCTTTTATTATTATGCTGTGCTTTCTGGTTTTAGTAACACTCTTTTGCTGGTCATACAGCAGTGCTTAGGAGTAAAAGAGCACCATGTGCATTTGAGACCAGCAGCTTGTGCTGACAAGTGTAAAGGCTCTGGGGTAAAATAATAAATGGACCCCCTGAGAAGTGACCACATTTTAAATACTACACAACTCAAGGTATTAAGGGGTGGGGTGAGAATTTTAATGCCCCAGGAAAATAATTATTCCACAGATATGGCATTTCAGTGCCCAATATGATGTGCCCAACTGGTGCCATCTAGGACTCATGCCACGCTACTTGAATTGATAGCCTGGTTTCACTAGGTACGGAAATGACATAAATGTGGACATGAGCTGCTGTATAGGCACATGGCAGGGCTTAGAATGGAAGAAGCCTGATTTGGCTTTTTGGAATGCAGATTTTGCAGGAATGGTTTTTGGGTGCTACATCACATTTGCAGAGCTCCAGAGGTACCAGTACTGTGGAAACCGTGAATAAGTGACCTCATTTTGTAAACTACATCCCTCAAGTTATTTATTAAGTGGAATGAGCAGTTTGACACCACAGGTATTTTGTTCAAAAAATAATGAGCAGGGGAGTGTTCAAAATGAAAACTGCAAGTTTTTCACAGACATGGCATTTCAGTGCCCAGCGTGTGCCATCTGAGACACACCATACCCCTTACATTGTTAGGTGGCTTCTACTGGGTGGAGAAATGTGGATGTAAACTGCTGTTTGGGTATGCTGCAGGGTTCAAAAGGGAAAGACTACCTTTTACTTTTGCAGCATAGATTTTGATGGATTGGTTTACAGGTGCTGTGTTGCTTTAGATGAGCCTGAGGTAAACAGTACAGCTATTTTCTAACAACCAGCCTATTTTCGGCGTAGAAAAAGGTCTAAATGTAAGACAGCTCGGAAGCGGTCTTATATTTAGAACTGGCGCTGGATGCGTCGAAGTTATGGAGAGGGCGGTTCCGCTTCATAACTTCAGTGAATCCTCCACCAGCTTAGGGGTTTATAAAGTTTTTATTTACTGAAGATACATTTTAAGCAATTGTGTACAATATTTTGAAGAATAAGGTCAAACCATAGCTAGACTAAGCAATTTTTTAATATTTTTGGAATAATAGTTGAAGGTGATTCTATAGTTAAAATACAGAATAACTAATGACATGGGAGGAGGAACTTAATAACAGTATCTATGCCAGAAGTATAATAAATATAAAAGCGGGGTTAACACATCTTGAACATTAGAATCTTTAATCACATTAGTCATAATCCAAGATTGAGAAGTGGTTTATTGTTTCTAGATTGAAAAGGAACACAGAAAATTATTTAGGATAATTGACATACTAATCTTGACTGAAGTCAATCAGCAAGTCCATTGGATTACAAAGCTAATTACACCTTGAACAGCTGCATATACTGCTGCGGGATGATTAGAGCTAGTCAAGATGTTATTGGGTAACCATGGACATGTAATTTACCAAGTGTACAAGTGTTTATAAAGACATCAGGTGGCTGATTTCTCAGTAAAGTACGTACATAGTACGCATGTAAAATCGCGACAAGCTTCTTGTCAAACAACCTTTAAAAATTACATTGCACATTGTAGATCAGTGGCCAAAACTGTAATCAATTTATTCAACAGTGGTTTTGTCAAGAACAATTAGAATAACCAAGGTGCTTATAATAAAACATACCTTTAAAACAAAAATATCCACTGGGTCATTAGGGTTAGCCTTTTCTTTACCTACGTTTGTGAGTCAATTAGATCTAGTCTCATATCCATAGACAAGAATGCATAATAACATTTATAGATCATATTTCTGTGCATGCCATGTAATACTACATTTCTATAGTTCCCTTACAGCAGCTGACTGCTAGTCTTACTATGCTGAGCAGACCACTTAGAAAAGAGGCTGTGTTATGCTAACAATCCCTGAAACTTTATTTATTTTTTAAAGACAAAACTGGACAATAATATCTGCCACTCATCCAGTGCTACTTTTAAATATCTGTCATGTAATATTAGCCAAACCATTCTCTGTGTTGACCAGATGGTTACAGATGGTTTGGTTGGGTAACAGTTACATTGTAATGGAGACACTGGGGCAGCATGGCAGCCCAGCGATTGGTCTGAATCCAAACAAGGGCAGCAAATGTTTGGAGCTTCTAGGTTACCTTCATGTTTGCTTGAGTTTCCTTTGGCTAGTATGACATGGATCCTACTGTGTGCCTCTTGCAGGGAAATTAGGCTGTGAATGATGCCAACCTCTGTACAGAGCTGCAGTGTTGGTTGGGGTTACATAAAGAATGGCAGACAAATTTTGTGGGTAGCCATCTATCTATAACGTGCACTATACAGAGACTTTTCCAGATGACATTGCCAAAATTCTACCAACCTAATTCTAATTCTCTAAGCAGAGACTGCAATCTCTCCAGAAGAAATATATAAAAATATAATATAAAAGTATAAAAACAGACGGAAATAAATTCAACTGTTGATTTTCAAAGAAATCAGAGGCTCAAAAAATTCTCTACAAAAATATACATTTGAATATAGGCTATGTAAGTTCATGTTCTTTCTTCAAAAAGGAACTTGCCCCATCACATAAAACCATCTCTTGGTGGTAAAAAATACTCAATAATTTGTATTAGTTTACAAAAAAATTGTGAAGATGCAATGCATAATACTTAAGTCAATCTAGGTCCACAAACCTTTTATTCTGTGATTTGTTTTACGTTAACCTTTTTCTGCCAAAGCAAATTTTCATTTTTTTTCCTCCCAGCCTTTAAAGAGTCACGATTTTTTTTTATTTTTCTGTCAAGATATGAAGCCTTGTTTTTTTGCAGGGCCAGTTGTACTTTTTAATGACATAATTTAAAGGGGCTGTCCATTTTTTTTCTTTTGATGACCTATTTTCAGGCACCCCCACCAATCAGCTGTTTGAAAAGTAAGCAGCGCTCGTACATCCCTTCACTTGAACAGGAATGAGCCATCCCACTGAAGTCAATGTGATGGCGTAGTCGTAATTACACCTGCTCACCGCTGCTGTTGTGACAGTGAGCAGGTAAACATCACTGCATTCTCTTCAAACAGCTGATCAGTGGGAGTAATGGGAGTGAGCCCCCACCAGTCTGATATTGATGACCCATCCTGAGGATCGGTCATCAATATATAAAAAAAAAAAAAAGACAACTCCCCTTTATTGTTCCATATAATGTACTGGGTAACTGTTTCAAAGAAAATTATAACAGATAATGTATCAGTATCTGGTTATAATTTGCAAATCAATAAATAAATAAATAAATAATCTGTAAGACTCTGTATTTTACCCCAGCTTTTATTTGAATACCAAACAACCTGCATCAGTGTTTCAGAAGAAACGTTTCTCATGTTTGCAAGTTTATTATTAGAGACTTTACATTTCTCAGAATAAGGTCAAACAACAGAGGGTGTATATATATTTAATTAATATTTGTATAAAAATGAATGTAATAACTTTTGCATTCCAGAAAGCCCAGGAAAAATGTAAAGACATAAAACAAAGAGTTAGGGCTCATGCACACAAGCGTGGTTTTAGTTCGCATCCGATTGGCATTTTATGCGGATCAGATGTGGACTCATTCATCTCAATGGGGCCGCAGTCCTGGAAAAAAATAGAACATGTCCTATTCATGTCCATTTTGCAGACAAGTATAGGACATTTCGGAAGGAGTAAAAAAAAAAATAGCGACAGGATCTCAGCCGGTAGGCCACAAAACCGGCTGTGGTCATGTGCATGAGCCCTAAACCTGAGAGACAGATACGGTGAAATTGGCATTTCCGCTATGACAACATCACAAAGAATTATAACAACTATATATGAAACACAGAAAACTGCTTACATTTAACTACTACTGATTGTCAACACTTACATCACACAAAGAATATAACCACAAAATAAAATAAGGCACATTATCTAAAATATCAGAAAAAAAAAACATATGTAAACGGATCTTTTCACATTTAATAAAAATAATTAAAAAAAACACAGGAGAAAACGTCTTATGGTATGTTCCCAAGTGGCAGAAATTGCTGCAGAAATATCACGGCAATACAATGGATGAAACTGGCAGTGAAAATCTGCAAAAAAAAAAAATTGACGTGGTGGATTCAAAATCCACATGTTAATTTCTGTGCAGGTTTTTTTCAAATGCTTGTGAATGAGATTTTCAAAATCTCATTCACTTTTCAGGGAGACCAATGCAATTAATGCATCGGCTCATGCAGAGAAAATTGCAGCAATGGTTGTCAGACAGCACATAGACACCATCTGTCCTTATTGGCGAGTACGCCATGGACAAGTTTAACATCACTTATCTGAAAGTGGTCTTGGCACCTAGATTCTCAACCTGTGGTATGTGTATCTCAGGGAACACATGCCATGCCTCCAGGTCAGTGTTTCCCCAACCAGAGTCTCCAAGAATCCTAAGGTTGTTTAAATCCTGATCAGGAGCTCAGAACACAGCAAGAATGGCATTAGGAGATCCCAAAAGTAAAAAATGTGCTCCGCTGTGGTTATAAAATTGTTAAAGGGTTTCTGTCACCACAATTATCCCTATTAAGGGCTGACATTATACACGTGCAAATGTCAGCTGAATCTAACTGTGCTATTCTTTTTCTTAGGTATGCCCCCTTTTTTGTGCAATTTAATGTTTTATTATATGCAAATTAGCTTCTAGGGCGTTGCTCCTGCTTCTAGAGGCTTTGTTCTCCTCATATCCCACCCTGCCATCCTTGATTGACAGGGCCCGGCAGCGTTCGCCTCTTCCTGCCGACCCTGTGCGCTCTGGAAATCTCGCGCCTGTACTGTCCCGTTCATTATTCGGCGCAGGCGCGGTTAGGGGAGGACGCTCGCCGTCTGCAAGCTTCCTCACTGCGCCATGTAGCCTTAAAGACAGAAAACAACCTTTGAAATATTCAGCTTTTCTTCTCAACTATGTGTTTCTTTTTTTCTTAAAAGACATCATATCTTATACCATAAAAAAGACAGAAGAGTGTATAAGGGCTCTTTTATACAGGTCTGGACAATAATCGGAATGAACATTTAATTGTCCTTTCTAAAGATGACACTGACCACCTGTTGATCGAGCAAACACTCATTCATGTCACACCTAAAACAGCCGTTTGTGGGCTGCACATAGCCCTGTGGATGGGCTGCCCACAAATAACGAGAGGGTGGTTGCTGTGATGTCAGTGCAGTGCAGTGTGTGTGTGTATAAACTGTTCTATATGGGATATTTAAAGGCTATGTACACCTTTGGGGGCAATTGCTCTTTTTTTATAGCATTTTACTCATTTTAAGCTAAAAATTATTATTCTATAAAAGTGTTGAACCCCTGTCTGTGCAGCCTTAAGCTATTCTACTGACAGGATCTGAATTTTCACTCTGTTCCTTCAGGCAGCTAAGCTGATGGCTCCTTATCTTACTGATAAGAATGTGGCTTAAAAAAAAGAGCTAATGACCTTTTAGTAATTTAGAGATAATAAGATGACCGTTACAAAGTGAAAGAGAAAGTACCTTTCACACAGTTAGATAACCAGTTAACTGTTTGTGACAGAAAGGCTTAATATTTTTTATTAAAGGTCAATTGAAAAAATGATTTTTAGCCCAAAATGAGTAAAATGCTATCATAATAAATAACCTCCAAAGGTATACATGGCTTTTAAGCTCCAAAATCTTTCCCGCTAAAAATAAAATAAACTGTCATGAGCGGCTGTCTGAGCAATCAAGGAATAGAGTAAAAAGATGCACATCTTATAAGCTACCCTTTACTTTTACATATAAGAAAGCCCAATAAAGAGAAGCATCTACTAGACTGGCCATGTTGAACCATAAGCAGCTTCAAATGGAGATGCTTTTTGCTCGACTTTTGGGTTCCATTATTAGGCA
Source organism: Bufotes viridis (assembly GCA_033119425.1). Classification (NCBI taxonomy): domain Eukaryota; kingdom Metazoa; phylum Chordata; class Amphibia; order Anura; family Bufonidae; genus Bufotes; species Bufotes viridis. Next base: position 238,341,027 of record CM065590.1, read on the forward strand.
ATATCCAGAGCCCACCAGAGCATCATGGAAACAGTGGATTTAATTTTTGGACAAGTATTATTTATAGCATTGTAAATCAAATGTGAGGGTAACCTGGAAGAATCCAGTAATTTACAGATAGTCCAGAAGACAAAACAGACAAATGACCATTTAGAGGGCTCTGGATCAAGAAGGTAAATTGTTCATTAAGGAAACATTTCATTTCTGTTATCCTTATAGAAAAGCAGAAGCCTAATCAAGGAACTAACTACTGGACAATACTACCAGCAGATAACATTCTTAACTCTACAGGTGGCCATACAGCTTAAGGCCCCTTTACACAAGTAGATAATCGATTCGTTCGAGCAGCCAACAAGTTGTTGTTCGAGTAGTTAATATTTGAGCGACAACCCTTAAAATGCACAGAATATTGTGTAAAAATGTTTTAATGTGACTGTGTAATAGATCGTTTGTCAGGCAAACAGTCGCATATGCACTAGATGATAACTGACTGTTTGGGTGGTGTTTGGGGAAAAAAGAGGGATTGAAGATGTGAAAAGGGTGTATTAAAAAGGTGCAGAAAGACCATTTGTTCCTTTCTTTACCACCAAAGACTACCTTATCTGCTGTATGCAATATCGAGACCACACAGCTGCAAGATGAGCTTGTGGGAAAAACATCACTTTGCCAAGGAAATATTGGATTATACTATAGACAAGAAATATTCAAAGTGTTTCCTCCCACTTCAATTTGACCAATAGAAGACGACTTGAAATAGCAAACAAATTTCGAATCCATGTCCTTTTGTGGTTTGTGCACATATTTCCGGCTGAAGTAATTAACATGACATGAGTGGCATAATGATTCCACATTCACTGTGGAATCGTCTGTGCTGTAAATCATACCGGTTTACATTTGTGGACTTCTGGACGATGAACGATAAAATCAGTAATCGCAAGAACAACAAACAGCTATCTGTCGTTCAATACTTTTATACTACTTGATAATTGATCACTTTCACAGCGGAGAGTCCAGAACCAACTATACTACAACTGTGGTCAATATGTGTATTACTTTTGGCAAATATATTATTTAAATGCCATTTCGGTGTAATGGGGTCTCCCATCTCTTCCCGAAGGCAGATTTTGGGGGAGATAAAGACTACAGGGCAGACTACCTGATCCTTTTGTTTTCAGGGAGATAAGCTGCTGCTAAAAACTGTCCGACAGCTACATTTTCCCCTCTCCCCATCCCTGACATGACATCTCATGTATATGGCTAGCTTTCTAGCCAACAGCATCAATAAAAAATGCCAAATTCTGCCTGTCCATTACTTACATAGGTCTGGCATCATCTTGACTGGCAAGCCTATGGACAAAGTTTCTCAGCAGCTTGCTGCCCTATTGTATGTTAAAAATATTAAACTTACATTACAGCAAAGAAAACTCTTACATAAAAAACAGGCTGATAATTGTCCAATAATCTTTAAAGAGAGTCGGACAGCATGATTTTGCATATTAAACCAAGTATAATGCCGGGTAGAGTTTGTAGAGAGTAATAAAACTGTACTCTTATTATTGAAATCCATTTCTTCATTCCTTTGCAAAAAAGTTTTCATTCGATATGTAAATGAGCTACTCAGTGCACTAAGGGCAGGCCCTAGCCCTTTCGGTGCACCTTAGCTCTGCCTTCCATTGGTTGGCTGACAGGGCCAGATGTCTGTATTCTCCTCTCACCTGACCATGCTGTAAAACATTGGTGAATGTGCAATAAAAGAATCTGATTCTGTTGTGGGTAATGAACTGTATTGCACATGCGCCAAGGCTGTGCAACACGGCACTGTGTAAGACTTCAAGGCCATGTGAGATAAGAATTCAGATGTATGGTCCTGTTAATCAACCAATGAAAGAAGGGGCTTCTTCAACAGAGTAGCAGCGCTACGGTTCACCAAGGGGCTAGGGTTCACCCCAGTGCACTTAACAGCTCATTACATATCAAATAAAAAACTGTTTTTAAGTGAAATGCAGCCATTGATTTCAATGATAAATACCATTACTCTCTGCCCTAATGTCCTACCAGGCCTGGTTTAATATGCAAAATCATGCTTGAAAGTAAAACTATCACCTGAAGGAAAAAAATTGTATAATGGGGATGTTTCCACCCTAATGAAAGGAGGAATGGGCACAGTTTAACAGATATAACACTGTTGACCATTGGTAATGGAAGAAATTGGTTATGAATTATCATGTTAAAGCTCATGTAATGTACAGCTTTACAGCTACTGTTATGAATGCAATGAAAATGAATGCTAAAGGGGTATTCCCATCCCATCTCAGACACAGAAATATCTAAAGGATATGCCATAAATGACTTAATCGTCACTAACTTTTCACACAACTTTGAATAAATCCAGAGTACAAGTGACCATAAGAAACTTTGTAATATGTCTTATCAGAGAGGAATGTTTATTTCTCATGTTATCAGCTGCTTACCCCCCCCCCTGTTACCTGAACATGTACAGGAAGAAGCAGTTCACAGAAGCCTCATATTACAGATGTCAATACAAGTCTATGGAGAGGCGAGGAGTAAGCAGGAGCAGGGTGAAACAGAAAGAGACTGCTAAAGGTAAATAGGAAGTTTATATCTCAGCACAAGTGTTTTATTCACAACTATACAGGTCAGTACTTCTCTGTAATGTCCTCCTATGATCCTGAGGCTGCTTCTGAGTGAATTGAGTAAGGCCCCTTTCACACGAGCAAGTTGTGTGGGCATTGGAATCGCAGCGTGTCAGCGAGAGCAGCATTATGTCAGTGTTATACAATATATTCCAGTCCTCTAAGGGTTAAATAGCATCATAAATCAATATAATGCTATGCGACCCCGTCAGTGTTGGGAGGTCAGGATGTGTGCTCTCGCCGACACATGCTGTGAGTCCAATTGTGTGGAACTCGCTTGTGTGAAAGAGGCCTATGAGAGGGTTAGGAAGCAGATTATCCTCTACTTCCTGTGGGCAGTGAATTGGAGCTAGTTTCCACCATCTCTGGGAGATCTGCAAACTAGACATGCAGCATGCATAGGGGAAAACTAGTGGTCTGAAATGGTGTTATTCTTCATGAATCCACACTGTATTATTGATTAATGCAAAGTTTATTGAAAGGTTAGGTACCTTTTAAAGCTGCTGGGTTCATCACTGGGAACCACACCAATCTCAAACTATCTGCAGAGTAAAGTATCATTCTATGCTGTTTCCATAACTCTCATTCATTTCTATGGGAGTTTTAAAATCAGTTCTAGAAATAGCTGCAAGTTCCAGAGGTGGGACCCACATCTGTCAGACATTTATGGCATAATCGTGGATATGCCATGCATGTCGGAGATGAGAATGCCCTTTTAAAGCTGAACATATAAAATATAAATTTTGTAACAACTAAAAACAAACATTAAAACACATGTACAAAGCTTCCTAAATCACACCCATTATAAATGGAAGGGGAGTGATAGGGTGGAGTATTCCTGGGGAAACCTCCAAACGTGTCCTAGTGCAAAGAGTCTTAGTGCAAGAGAATACAGAATCCATCTACACCTCAAAGGGAGCTGTAGTAATGTGCTGACTGGACAGCCTTTCTCCTTTACCAAAAGTCTACCTAAGAATTCCTCTTATTTATCTTTTACAATTCTCGTTTTCCTTATCTCCAAAATTCATTTCTGTGCCCCAGAACTCTTTTGCCGTCATAGACACAAAAGATTATGAACATTAGTACTCTCATGATCAGTCTTTGTATGATAACATAGCTATCAATTCCAAAAATCCCCACATTAGAGAACCTAAAATAAAGGGGTTGGGCAACTATTAAATGTTATTTTAATATAATTCAGCATGAAAATGTATTTTTGTAATTTATTTTCTATTATAAAAATGCTCCAGTTTTCAGACATTCTCTTCACGTCATTATAATGGCACCCCCTGGTGTTTAACCTGTATGGTAATGTGCGGGTACACCTCCTGAGGTGGTCGCACATGCTCAGTTCAATCCTTCAACTGCCACAAGCAATATCCATTGTTAAAAACGGTGACAGTTATAGGAAAAGAACACGGCCTCTGAACACGTTCCTCGCCATGACTGGGTTAACTTTAGTCGATATTTCAGACGGCTCAGTCATACAGAATATGATAAAATATTATTAATTCAAGATCAGAACATAAGTGTTACTAAGGTAGATGTATAAAAACTGCTGATACCCTTCATGTGGCTTGAACGCAAGCTACAAAGCATTATCCCAAAGCTCATTTAGATGTATAAAACCTACAACAAACTCTGATCCTTGTACAGTACTATGCAAACACAGTAGGATGCTTTGAAAGCATTTGCTCGGTTCTGATAAATGGCCATAAAGGTTTCCAGTAAAAGTACACAGCATGTAGTGCTTCCTATGAACAGAAGCGTATGATCAACTGTGGCTCTTTTCTTTGTGCGATCCCATTTAGTTCACACACAATGTCGCTCAGCCAAAAGCATCACCTTACGTTTGATTGCCTAGTATAAAAGTCATGAATGCTTTTGGTAAGCTGTTTTGTGAATAGTTTATGTATCCTGCCACAGTAGGTGTGCTCTGTTTTCTGCAATTCCAGTTCTAAAGGATGCAACAAAGAATGGATGACGTCATCTCCAAATGAGAACTATAAAAGAAAAAGAAGACAAAAAAAAGAAAAGGATTACTATTATGAATCATGACAAGACTAAACGTCTTCACTGCTTCCAGAAAGAAAGACCAGTGGGTTACAGGATACAGCTTTCACCACTATAATATATTTTTTAATCTCCAAGCTGATAGATTCATTTTCCCTTCACCAATACCCCCAAGGTTGAGCTGTTATTTTCGAGCCAGGTTTGCCATCAAGCACACAAAAATTGATTATACCTGGAATTCAAGAGATGTACTTTTCATAGTAGACATGTAAATTTCTAAAAAAAGAGACATTTTTCTGTGCAAATGTACACTACTAACATCACTCCAGCAACTTGTCCAGTACCTATTTACATGCGTCATTCCCCTCCCTACGAGGATTGAGCGAATCAAAGTCGGTTTGTTCAAATGCCGTTTGTGTAAAGCAGTAAAATACATTGGCTCCGTGGAGACAAAGTTCATTCCGCCCAAAGTCGCGCGACACTTTGGTGAATTACTACTCCATTCATATCTGCATATTGAAAAACAATTTAAAATAGCAAACCAAAGTGGGCTTTGGTACTGGCTGGTACCTCGGTACCGAAACCCACTTCGGATCGATATTTTAAATAGTTTTTCGATATGCATGCATTAGGACTTAATTGAAGTCTCGCGCAACCTCGGGCGAGAACTTTGGCTCCACGGAGCCAATACATTTTATCGTATACAGAAACAGCATTAAAGTCAAAGTATTTGAACGAATCGACTTTGGATCTATCACCCGAAGGTCAAGTCGCTCAAGCCTACTCCTTAAAGGGTTTGGTAACGTCTGACTTAACAGTAACATAAATTACCTGCCAAGGAATTCCAGGAGTGAAGATTTACTAAAATTAACATCAACTACCCTCTCTCCTGAAAGTCAGACCTAGCAGCCCCCAGTAAAATGAAATCACAGGGATATTTACAGGGGTAGATGAAATATTCAACCTGCTGCTGCTAAATTCTTAAAATCAATACGGATCAAAACAGATTGCGTTAAGAAACGTGTTTGCAACTGCTCATTACACAAACTGTTTATCACAAGACGCAGGTTAATTGCTTCGTAGTGGCTGAAAAATCACTATGTATGCCAATACCAATCAGCATTAAAAATTCATTTTCTACTAGTCTCCACCATGGTACTGCAGGAATGAACTTAACTCTTTGTGCTCACAAACTTTCTATAAAAAGGAAGGGAGAATACACATAAATTAACAGAAAGCCCAACCTACACTGCAAAGAAAATTAAAAGCTTACAAGATGGATACAGAAAGGTCATCTTCCAAGTGAAAAGGACAGAGTCCTCTTAGCATTAAAAAAGAATTTTATGGAAACAGTTTGAGTGAATGCAGAGCAACCTCACATCCCCATAAGTACACTTTTTCATTTTTACATCCACATGACAGCGGTTATATAGCACCATTAAAATATAGTATTGATTTTTGAAGGTTATATACAAGACAGCCTCTTATATTGCAATGAGTGCCAGCCAATTTTACAACTCATCGGTGGGTTTACAAGTAATAAATTGTTTATTAGAAGGCTTACTCGTCGCTTGAAAGAAAGAAATTAGAGCTGCTTGGCTGAAAACCATGCATACATTTCACGCAATAACTCTGGAAAGTTGGCAAATAAAGTTCTTCTGGTATTCCCAGACTGGAGCACTACATGAAATGACAGAGGTAGTTCTTCACGAGGGCATGATTACACTAGACGCTCACTGAGAAGAGCCAAGGAGCATCCATCATTACTCCCGCAGAGACCTCAATTGGACTGGCTTGGATGAGGCAGAGTGCTGGATTCAGCATTCAGTGTTTCAATAAGATATGCACTACATAACGTCATATTAAAGGGGTTGTCCGAGTGTTGAATATGGATCACTTTTCCTCAGGATAGATCATCAGTATGTGGTCGGTGAAGGTCCAACACCCAGCACACCTGCCAATTAGCAGTTTGAAGAGGTCACGGCGCTTCGGTGAGTGCCCTGACCTCCTCGTAGCTTACCAAGCACAGCACCATCCTTTAAAAAACGGCTGTTCTTGGTATTGCAGCTTATCCCCATTCACTTGACTAGGCCATGTGATCACTAAACGTGACGTCTCTGGCCTAGGAAGACATTGTGGTGCTCACTTCAAACAGCAGATTGGTGGGGGTCCTGGGCGTTGGACCCCCACCGATGCAAAGCTGATGACCTATCCAGAGGATAACACTTGGATGACCCCTTTAAATAAAACCCTAAACAAAGGATAGCAGTTGTGTTGCCCATAACACACATTCAACCACAGCAAGCATCTAACTGAATGCCACTGGTTCCTTAGCAGGGCTCATAAGACCTGTGAAAACAGGAACTGCCTTCCAAATATGTTATCCCAGTAAAAAAAAAAAAAAAATGAATAAAAGAGTCCAACCTAGTAAGAAGAATTAAGCGGGTCATAAACAACTTAATGACATCATTCTGTACATCTTTACTGTACAGAATCAAAGAGACCAATGACTGTATTTAGAAGATGCACTGGTTAGCAAAAAAATATAAAAATCTTGCTAAAATGTCCCTGCATCTTATAGTCAGCAGTAAAGATGCCTGGCAGTGCTAGACCCCCTGCACTCTTACCACTTCTTTAAAGGGATATTGCAGTAAAAAAAAAGTTGGTTTAAAAAGATTTTTTTTAAATCATAAATAAATTAAAGGCTATGTACACCTTTGGGGATTTTTTTTTTAATTATTGCATTGTACTTATTTTGAGCTAAAAATCTTTTTTTCAATTGGTCTGTATTAACAATATGGAATCCTTTTTTCTGTACAGAGCGGACATGCTCTAGCAACCTGTGAATTTTTTGTCTTTTCCGTCATCCGACGGGCTCCTTATTTCTGCTCTCTGACATTATAAACATTCATTAAAGCTCAATCCTTATCTTACTAATAAGAATGTGGCTTAAATAAGTGTTTATGTCCTTCAGTAGTTTAGAGAGAAGGTTTATTAAATGACCGGCACAATGTGAAAGAACCAGTCACACAGAATGGCTCAATATTTTTTAATAAATGCCAATTGAAAATATGATTTTTAAGCCAAAAATAAGTTAAATGCAATCATACTAAATGCCTCCAAAAGGTGTACATAGCCTTTAAGAAATAAAAATCAATCTTACACTAATTTGCCGATTCCCTGGCGCTACTGTTCTGACTGTGCCTGCATCCCCAATGCATCTATTTCCTGCCGCTCGCTCAAAATGGAAGGCAACAGCTGTAAATGCCACTCATCCAATAACCGATTGCAGTAATGACCCGCAACATTCCCAGGTATTTCCTGCAGTGTCAAGAGTGGTTCAGCAAGTTGGGTACAGAGGGACTCAGGCACCATAGAAACAGCAGCGCTAGTGGATCGGAAAGGTTAGTATAAACTAGTTATTTTTTTTACCACTTCTTAGGCATCCGACATTTTTTTTAAAATGGAATACCCCTTTTTTAAGATTGTGCAATGTGCTTTTGAAGTATTGTGCATGATCAATGAAAAAACTGTGCAGCTGAGGATGTCACAGTGTTCAATGCTGAGCTAAAGCCATGGGAGTCAGGGAGCCGGCATGAAATACTGCTGCTGTAACTCTTCTGTCGGGATATATAACTTAACACTATGTGGCAGCCTACTACTGCCATACAGCCTCTGGCCTTCTATAGGTTTCCTTCCAGTACTGTGGATGTAGGAAGATGTCAGAATGAGCAAGGCTTCCAGGAATGGCTGAGGGCTCTGAGGAAGGACCTGGAAGAAGGCAGAGAGTTCATCATGATCAGCACCAGTTGAGTCAGGCAGCATCTCGACATCAGTGACTGATCGCTGCAGACACAAAGGTTGTACCACTGACACTACGGTGCATGTCTGATGACACCTCTTTCTCAATGTCTCCATTTCTCAGGGTCACATCATGACGTACCATGTACAAGACAGCTCAGGGCAATGATGATGTGCTGTTTAGGCTACTTTCACATTAGCGTTTTCAATTCCGCTATTGAGATCCGTCATAGGATCTCGATAGCGGAAGAAATCGCTTCAGTTTTGTCCCCATTCATTGTCAATGGGGACAAAACTGAACCAAAATGCATTCTGTTCCGTTTCGTTGCGTGCCCATCACAGACAGAATAAGCAGCGGTTTTCTGCCCGCGATGTGATGCCGAGCATGACGGATCCGTCCTGACACACAATGTAAGTCAATGGGGGCACATCTGTTTTCTCTGACACAATAGAAAACAGATCCGTCCCCCAATGACTTTCAACGGTGTTCATGACGGATCAGTCTTGGCTAAATACGACATAATACAACGGGATCCGTTCATGACGGATGCGTACGGTTGTGTTATTGTAACGGAAGCGTTTTTAAAGATCCATGACGTATCCGCAAAAAACTCTAGTGTGAAAGTAGCCTATATATTCTCCATGCATGACTACTATAACCATACTAAGAACTAGAATATAATATTAAAGTTTTAAAGTGACTTGAGACTTGCAATTAAATGAAAAGAAAGGGCTCTCTGTTACTATTCAGGGGATGTAACTGGCTAGTCTTATTACAGCTTGTTACTATTACTACTGCACTGACAATCAAAGTTAGCTTTGTTAAACGGGTTCTCCACTTTTGTAATATTATTGACCTATCCTCAGGACAGGTCATCAATAACAGAACAGAGGGGGGCCGACTGCCCATCAGCTGTTCGAAGAGAACCCCACTGTCCCCATTCACTCCAATGGGACAGCTGCCTCTTCCAGATTTTGCATTGAAGTGAATAGGATGGAGGAGATGTAAATATACCTGCTGTCTGCTGCAATACCGATAGTGAGCAAGTAAACAGAGACGAGAACACAGCGCTCGTACAAGTGCTGCATTTTCTTTAAACAGCTGATCGGCTGGGGTACGGGCAGTCGGGCCCCTGCCAATCTGGTATTGATGACCTATCCTAAGGATAGGTCATGAATATTACAAAAACAGACAACCCCTTTAAGCCCTCCACATGGAAGTTTCCCTATTTTGAGTTAACTAAACCTGGGTGCGTCCTATAGTCAGAAAAATTAGAGCAATTCTGTAATACACGTCTATCAGAACTGTATTTCTGCAGGGGCCATCCGATAACGCAACAAGGCAACCATAATCCTTTCAGAACTGCACAGCTTCTCTGCCACCCTAGCAGCAATGGATATGAACACTGTCCACTATCATATTGCTCCAATTGGAAAGCAGTATCATTATAATAATAGCGAAGGTTCACTATAGTGCAGATACATCCTTGACCCCCATTCAGAAGGAAATGAATCTCATCCAGTCAGAGTCTCCCACCATATATATGACCCAAAGCCATCCTTTACGACCCGTGGAGGCGACGCTCATAGCAGCTGCTGTTCACGCTTCATATGTACACCTTGTCCGAGAAGATAAGCAAATTGAAATATTGCTTTTTAAGGAACTGATGCATGAGAAGAATGCAATAGGAAGAGGGTGGAAGACGAGCACTGATCCTCCTTGGAAAGCAATATTCAAAAATTTCAGCTATAAATGCTGCCCACAAACAAGAAAGTATATTACTACCATTACATTCTGCTCCCAGTAAAGTAACACTAATAGATATAAGAATAATAAGGCTAAACAGAATGGGACATGTTCTCGATTGAATATTTTTTTGATTCCATGTTCCACTAAGGGTTAACAAATACGTGTCCAATATATTATTATAAAAGCAATTATTAACAAGACTTGTATAATGAAACGGTTGTAGAAACAATGAAACGCTGAGCCTTACATTCCGCAGTGCCTCATATACAGCTCTAAAAGCTGGCTGCTTATTGTCATGGTATACACCTCTGTTCCCGTGAAGGATAAAAATGCCATCTTCAGCTTCATTACAATTGCTTCCATAGATGCAGTGATCAGGACGGTAATTCCACTGGCAGGGGAAGACATACAGACTTTCTGTTGTAAGGAAGGAAAAAAAACACTATTAGTTCTACACAGATAATTCGGCATCCCCTGCTGGTTCAGTGTCTATATAGAAGATGTTCTGCTGTTTTGCAGGTGTAGTTTTATATAGGCACAGGACTAATCTCCCAGAATGCAGTAGATAGCAAAGTATTATTCGAGCCTAGCTAGTAAAATGTTGGCACAATGCAGAATGATTTGAGTAGCAACAGAAGAATTGTGAATGCAGCTCTGGGCTATATGACAGGCTGTAACTGAAGAACAGTAGATCAGAACAGCAAAGTATTTGCAAAGTTACTCAACATATTATGCAGAACAGAGATACAAAGCATACATTTGCTAAACATATGGTGTAAGTACTACACATTGTATATGCTGACTTGTCCATAGACTAGGATTCGCCAAACAAATGCCGAATGAGAGTTTTTTTGGCAGAAATTTGGGGACATGCTGTTTTTTGTACCCTGCATATAATTGGCTATGCTTTTCCAGTACCAGTGGATATATTTTTTTTACTGTTGCCAGATGTAAGCAATTGATTAGACATACAGATGCCTGGAACCATTGTGCAGATGGAATGTGATGACACCAGATCCTCAGCCTGATGAAGGTCACCAGAGATCCAGAATCTATCCTACTGTCTGGCAGTAGATCTTAATATCCTCCAGTTATTTATTTTATGCACTCTTATATCGCTGACATATTCCGCAGCGCTTTACAGACATTAGCATCACACTGTCCTCAGTGGGACTCACAGTCTAAGTTCCCTATAAGACAACGATCTTATTACAACATGTTTACAAGACATTTCATTGACTTAAAGGGATTCTCTCACCACTTTTCAGCCCTATGAGCTAAACATATGCTCATGTTCAGGGTCTCATTATGATTCCTAATGTGGCCTTATAAACGAGATCTGGGGCTTAATTTAGCAAAAAAACAGGTTCTACTAACCTGTCAATCATACAAATAAGGTGCCCAAGGGGAGGTCCAGGGATGCAGGGTGCCCAGCTGCAGCCATCGCCGTTCGTGCCCAGCGCCGCCTTCCCAGAGTTCTGCGCCACCTCCTACTCGTCTGTGCCGGTTCTCCCTCCCTCCCCCTCCTCCCGCTGTGAGATGCCGCACATGCGCACTACGCTAGAAGAAGCCGTTGCCAGCAGTCCATTCGGGCACATCAGGCTGAGCCTGCGCGCACGCGCGGCATCTCACAGCGGGAGGAGGGGGAGAAAGAGAGCCGGCACAGAGGAGTAGGAGGCGGCGCAGAACTTCCGTCATGACCCACAATGCAAGTCAATTGGGACGGATCCATTTTCTCTGACACAATAGAAAATGGATCTGTCCCCCATTAACTTTCGATGGAGTTCATGACGGATCCGTCTTGGGTATGTTAAAGATAACACAACCGGATCTGTTCTGAATGGATGCAGATGGTCGTATTATCAGTAACTGAAACGTTTTTACTGAACCTTGCTGGATCCAGCAAAAATGCTAGTGTGAAAGTAGCCTTAGGCCTCATGCACACGACAGTGAATAATGGCCGTGTGACGGCCGCCTAAGTAACGGCCATCACACGGCCAATTTTAGCACCAATGAAAGTCTATGGGGCTATTTACATGGCCGTTCTTTTAACAGCCAATGAATAGCGACCGTCCAAAAATAGGACATGCCCTATTTTTGGCCGTTTTCACCGTCAGATGAACCCATTGAAATCAATGGGACAATTTTTAACGGCCGATTGACAGGAGTGCACCTGTGGGAGCATGCAGTGACGTAATTGCGCACCTTCGGCAAGTCCTGTTCTGTGAAGAGAGAAGAGACTGCTGCAGTACGAGCAAGTGGATAAGGTAACTTTTTTTTGTTGTTTTTTTTGGCTGTGGGACACTATGGGGGCATTATTTACACCATGGGGGACATTATAAAGCTGGGGGCGGTAAAAAAAAAAGTCCTACACTATGGGGGACATTATTTAAGATGGGGGTATTATTACAGCTGGGGGCGATAAAAATAAAAAATAACACACTGTGGGGGAAATTATTTTAGCAGGGGGCCTGCATGGGGGACATTATTAAAGCTGGGGGCAGCAAAAAACTTATAGATTATGGGGGACATTATTTTAGCTGGGGGCCTACCATCCTAAACCACCAAAGACTGATGCACGGACACACGGCCAGAAAATGGATGGACACACTGATGCACAATGGCAATGAAAAACTGACAGTGAGTCCGTTTTTGATGGATGTTTTTTACCTCAGGGTACTTTCACACTAGCGGTTTTCTTTTTCGGCACTGAGTTCCGTCAAAGGGGTTCAATACCAGAAAATAACTAATCAGTTATATCCTAATGCATTCTGAATGGAGAGAAATCCGTTCAGGATGCATCAGGATGTCTTCAGTTCAGTCACTGAACGGCGTTTTGGATGGAGATAATACTGCAGCATGCTGCGGTATTATCTCCGTCCAAAATGCCGGATCAGTTGCAGAAATGCCGGCATTAATTTACATTGAAATGTATTAGTGCCGGATCCGGCATTAAAAATACCTGATGGACGGATCCGTCCTTCTGATCTGCGCATGCGCAGGTCTTTAAAACTGTAAAGAAAAATACAAGACGGATCCGTCTATCCGCATGACAAAGGGAGAGACGGATCCGTTCTTGCAATGCATTTGTGAGATGGATCCGCATCCAGATCCGTCTACAAATGCATTCAGTTTACATCCAGATCGATGGATCCGGCGGGCAGTTCCGACGACGAAACTGCTTGCCGGATCACTCTGCCGCAAGTGTGAAAGTACCCTTAGATGAACTCTAAAATGGCAATAATTGATTACAGCATCCTGGCAGACATACACATATACTATTTCATGTCAACTAAAACGTACCTGGATTGTGGGAAAAAATTATATTTAACAGGTCTTGGTCCCCCCAAGTTATGTTGAGCTTGTACTTTTTCAGCAATGGCATAAGCATTTCCCCCCAATGCAGGCGAACAGTGGTCATGTCATTCTATGTGAAAAAGAAAACGATAGCCGATATGAAGTTACCACATTTACAGATCTACAGATTTATATTCTGTGGATTGACAGGGCCAAAGGATCTGAATACTTGATTGACAGGGCCAGCGAGAGGAGGAGCGCTCGCTGGCCCTGTCAATCAAGTGGATGTAATAGCCTCAAACTCAATGAATTATTTGAGGTTACTACTTACTATTTCCTATGCAGCCCTTGTTAGGCCTCTTTCACACTTGCGTTCTGAGGATCCGGCAGGCACTTCCGTCCCGCTGGATCCGTCAGAACGCAAGTCGCCTGAAAGCATTAGAAGACTGATCAGGATCCTGATCAGTCTTTAAAATGCTTTCAGGTTACCATAGCAGCCAGGACGCTATTAAAGTCCTGGTTGCAATAGTAGTAGTGGGAAGTGGGGGAGCGGTATACTTACAGTCCGTGCGGCTTCCAGGACGCTCCTGAATGACGTCAGAATGCCCCATGCGCATGGATCAAGTGATCCATGCGTGTGGCGCCTGACGTCATTCAGAGCGTCCTGGAAGACGCACGGATGGTAAGTATACTGCTCCCCCGCTCCCCACTACCCTTTACCATGGCAACCAGGACTTTAGCGTCCTGGCTGCCATGGTAACCATTGAGAAAAAGCTAAACGTCGGATCCGGCGAGGCACCGAAATGACGTTTAGCTTAATGCCGGATCCGGATTAATGCACTTCAATGGGCATTAATTCCGTAATCGGCGTTACGGCATGTCTTCCGGATTTTTGGACGGAGACAAATCCGCAGCATGCTGCGGTTTTGTCAACATCCAAAAAACGTTCACGTACTGAACGGAAGACATCCTGATGCATCCTGAACGGAATGCTCTCCATTCAGAATGCATTAGGGAAATCCTGATCAGTATCTTTCCGTCCTAGAGCCCCGAAGACGGAACTCTAGGACGGAAAGGAAAAACGCATATGTGAAAGGGGCCTTAGCAATAGGGCTTCATAGGAAAGTAGTAAAATCCTCATAAACTCCAATACAAGTGTATTGGAGTTTATGATAGAAGCAATCAGATGACTGATTTATATAGGTCCCTATGGGACCTATATAAAAGTGTTTAAGAAAAATAAATAAATAAATAAATAAAAAAAAAAACTAAAAATTCAAATCACCCCCCTTTCCACAAAATTAAAATAAAATAATAATAAAATAAAAAAACACATCATGGGTGTCGCAATGTGCGAAAACGCCCGTAGTATAAAAATATATTCCCTATACGGTAAACAGTAAAACGGAAAAAAGCGCCCAAATGGCCGATTCGCCGTTTTTGGTCGCTTCATTTCCGCAAAAAAAATGTAATAAAAAGTGATCAAAAAGTCCTACACACCCCATAATGGTATCAACTAAAAGTTCAGATCGCCCTGCAAAAAATAAGCCCCCATACAATGTCATACACTTAATTACAAAAAAGATATAGGGGTCAAAATATGGCAAAAAAAAAAACATTTCCCACTTTTGAATTTTTTTTCATTATCAAAACGCAAGAAAAACTATACATATTGGGTATTGCCGAATTCGTACCGACCTGTAGAATAAAACTAAATGGTCAGTTTTATCGCACATCAAACGTCGTAATTTAAAAACCTGTAAAACTGTGGTGGAATTGCTTTTTTTTTGCAATTTCACCCCACTTGGAATTTTTTTCCCGCTTCCCACTACATCGTATGCAATATTAGATGGTGGCGTTGGAAAGTACAACTTACTCCGCAAAAAAAAAAGCCATGTGAACGTAAAAATAAAGTTATGGCTCTTGGAAGGCAGGGAGCGCAAAACGAAAACGCAAAAATGAAAAAATCCTGAGTCCTTAAGGGGTTAAAGGGGTTAGGTCACAGAACATATTCTACATTTTCCAAACCAGCGCCTGGATCTGAATACTTTTGCAATTTCATATAATTAAAAATTTAGTAAAGCCAGGGAGCTATTCAATAAAATGGATCTGCAATAGTGCCACCTGAGGTTGGTCCTGTTCCTTATTTTTTTGTCCGTCTCGCTGAGCTGGTTGAACGTGCTTAGTTTAAATCTTCAACTGCCACCTGCCATATGTTCTGTTAGAAGCTGTGGCAGTTACAGGGAGAGAGCTGCAGCAGAAAGGACATGGCCCCTGAGATGTCAGGCTGAAGATAATCTAGCAGAGCAATTGCAGCAGTGAATTTGGAGATCTGTGGATCCAATGAATACATCGAAAAGAATCAATGACTTTGTCATAGAAGATGAGAACCTGCTTGGTCACTTATTACTAAAATGAGACAACCTAAAACAAGGGCATGGGTCATTGTGTGGTGTGCGAAGCTTGGGCAAATGCATCTGAGGCACTTTACCCCAACATCAAAGTTGAGAAGCCAAAGCTATAGAATTTTTTTGTGTATGGGAGCACTGACCAAACAATCTTGTAGAATGGTGGCTTCCCATGGTTGTTTCTGAACTTCTTATGTTTCATTTTATGCAATTTTGAGAAAGGATGTAGCAAACATGACCAAACCCATAAATAAGAAAGGATCTAGATACTTTTGGTCATGTTTGTTTGTACTGATATGCTAAAATACTATGGAATCACTAGTTGTGTCCTCTTTTTAAGATAAACCTCTACATACGGCAATATTTCTTTACCTTAAAGTGTTTCCTTCGTATACGAGTCATATTCATCAGCATAACTCCAGAATTAATACCAGTCTTTCCATAATAAGGGTGGCGTGCAAACCTGTTATACCATCCTATGCGTGGCTCTTCATGCTCTGGAGCCATAGCAGCAATCTGAGTAGAATTAAACTCATTTAAAAAGGACCAAATATCATCCACAGAACGTAAGAAAAGTATGTCCGTGTCAACATACAGCAAGGAGTCCACATCTTTGAGTATTAACTGTAAAGAAAAACACACCATTATCATTCGAGTCATATTCCATTTTCTTTTCTGACACCTAGTTTGACCCACTTTTAAAAGGGTTTTCTGGGATTTTGATGATGATAACCTATCTTCAGGATAGGACATCAGTATCCGATCGGTGGGGGTCCGACACCCGGGACCCCTGCCAATCAGCTGTTTTGAGAAGGCACTGGAGCTCCAGTGAGAGCTGGGGCCTTCTCCGTGCTCACCAAGCACAGCGCCGTACATTGTATAGCGGCTGTGCTTAGTATCAAGCTCAGCAACCTAGAAGTGATGGGAGCTAAGAGCGATACAAAGCACAGCCACTATACAATATACAGCACTGTGCTTAGTAAGCTGCGAGAAGGCCGCGGCGCACACAGCAGCGCCGGTGCCTTCTCAAACAGATGACCATCGTCGGACCCCCACGATCAGATACTGATGACCTATCCAGAGGATAGGTTAATCAGTATTAAAGTCTTGGAAAACCCCTTTAACCAATATTTCTTAGTGATAAGCTCTTTAATGGGAAGGAAAGCCTCTACTACTGGTTTGTGTCTACAACCCCCATGCAGATATACATGTTTCTATGGTTACAGACTACAAACAAACCCTGTGTAGTCTGGTCTTGCAGTCACACTGCTATACATCTGTCTCTTACTTCTTAATAACATACCAATTATCTGTTAGTGAAAAGTAGGAACCAAATAGAAAAGAGCAGGGAAGGTGTCCTGGCTACTGTCCTCTGCCTTGGACCACAGCCACAAAAGCATTGGAGGACAACCGAACTGCATTTTACATCCTGCTTGAAGAGGTGTAGTAAGGGGATATGGAAGAGGTGAAGAAGTGTTTCTCTTATATGAGGGTACTGTAGCTGTCACATTTGGGGTGCTAGGGTTGGTTCTGCTTACACGCTACCAGTACCATAACTATAAAAAACTGAGTCAAAGGATGTATTGAATGTGGCAGGTTTACACTCTGAGACATATTAATGGGGTTGTGACAAGTTTTTAACTTATCCCCTATCCACAGGATAGGGTGTAACTAGCTGATCGCTGGGAGTCCAAACGATGGGCCCCCAACCAATCAAGAGAATGGGGTCCAGCTTCCTGGTGCATGTGCACTGCCGCTACATTCCTTCTCTATGGGAGCATCGGAGACAGCGCAGTCTCCTACGGATAGGGGATAACTTAAAACTTGGCACAACCCAAATATGCACATATGAAGAAAAAGTAGCAGATACATTATGCAATACACCTTACCGGCAAGAACAATCTCTGTGACGCACATGGTTTAAAAAGTTTCCTCCACTCTGCTGCATTTTCCGATGGAAAGGAGATTGGATATAGTGTATACTTAAACTTCTGGGAAAATCCCCATCTGTTCAGCTGTAAAAGGAAAAGAAAGTATTTCTCTCGACCCCCAGTTAGGCCGCTTTCACACAATCAGGCCTTTTGCACACAACCGTTTCCGTTCCAGTTTTTTGTGTTCCCTATACGGAACCATTCATGTCAATGGATCCACAAAAAAACAGAAGGTACTCCATATTTCTGTTCCGTTCAAAGATAGAACATGTCCTATTATTGTCCGCATAACAGACAAGGATAGTGCTGTTCTATGAAGGGCCAGCTGTTCCGTTCCGCAAAAAATGGAATGCACACGGACGTCATCCGTATTTTTGGTGGATCCGTTTTTTGCGGACCGCAAAATCCTGAAAAAGCCATACGGTCGTGTGCAATAGGCCTTAGTGTTTGGTCAGTGATTTCCAACAGTGATTCTGAAGCAAAACCAGATGCAGATCTTTCCAGTATACCTTATCTCTGTGTAGCCTCCACTCCTGCTTTTGGCTCCCAGTCACTGATGATGATCACTGAGCAAATCATTAAGACTAAGTTCACATATGCGGCAGGGGAACAGACTCTTGGAGTCCACTGCATTCGGCCCAGCTGGATAGGGCTGCACACCACTGGATCCCAACTGAATACAATGGGATCTGGCAAGGATCTGCATGTTTTCCAGCAAAAATGCTGACTTTACGCCGGAGAAAAAGGTGTGCATGCATGACATTTTGCCTGCCTGAAAGCTGGCATTTATGTTGGTAAGAGTCGGATCCCATTGGGGATTTGGAATCTGGCTTGGGGATCGGCAGCGCACTCCGCAAATGCGAGTGCTGAGAGCACAGTGTGTGCTCTCCGCATCCATCACGTCCCCATTCAAAATGAATGGGTCCGCACCCGTTCCGCAGATTTGCAGGCGTGTGAATGGGGCATTAGTTTACAGACTCTTTTCCCAATCCCCGCTTAACCCCTTAATGCATAACGCCGTACACGTATGGCATTATGCACGCCCGTATTTGTATGGAGCAGGCTGCTGTGGTGAGCCTGCTCCATAAGCGGCAGGTGCCGGCTGTATCATAGAGCAGACACCAGGCCGCAAAGACGGGGAACGGCGATCACATCTAACCCCGTCATTTAACCCTTCAGATGCCACGTTCAACGCTAACTTCTGATTGGAGTTTAAATCCCCCCTTTCCCAATTTTACCTATAAAAATATAAAAACAATAGAAATAAATATATTAGGTATCGCCACATCTGAAAATGTCTGAACTAATAAAATATTCAAAAAATCTCCTGTGCGGTGATTTTTCGCTATTTTTCAGTCATCTTGACCCCCCAAAAAATGTAATAACAGTGATCAAAAAGTCATACATACGCAAAAAACAAGTCCTCATACAGCTCTGTAGACCGAAATATAAAAAAGTTATGGATGTTAAAAAATGGTGATGCAAAGACATTTTAGATTTTTTCAAAGATTCCAATTTTTCTAAAAGTAATTAAACAAAATAAAAACTAGGGATAGGCATAATTGTATTGATCTGCAGTTTTACCCCACAAAGAGTTTGTTTCCGTGTCCATTCCGTTTTTTTTTTTGCGGATAGGATGCGGACCCATTAATTTCAATGGGTCAGCAAAAAAGGTTGACAGCACACTGTGTACATCCATGTCCGTTCCGTAGCCAAGCAAAAAAAATAGAGCATGTCCTATTCTTGTCCGTTTTGCGGACAAGAATAGGCATTATTACAATGGATCTGCAAAAAAAAAATGGATGCGATACGGACATTATTCTATTTTTTTGTGGATCCGCAATTTGCAGGCCGCAAAATACATACGTTCGTGTGCATGTAGCCTAACACACATATTCAGTAGTGACCGCAAAATTGAAAAAAACTCGGATTTTCTTACAGCTGCCATTCTCGATTAGTTAGCAGCAATCATCAGTGGAAACGATGCAGCTCAATGCCAGGAGGAATCCCGGAGGACTGCACCAGCAAGCTATGCATCCACAGCTGATCATGCCACAAGCGGGCGTCGATGCACTGAATTAATGCAGCTGTCAGATCCATTTTTTTTTTAAAAATGAAACCACTGTCTTAGGAAACATGAAGGAAATGGTAAATGGTTTCTAGCAAGTTACTCACAATTGTGCTGAAGTCACTGTGCAGCTGGTCTTCAGCAAAGATGTGAAACGTAAGGGGCTTTATACTGAATAGAAGTGCAGACTTGAGCATTGTGACAGTCTCTTCCAGCCGATTGCCACAAGCCACGACTGCCAAGTGCATGGGATCCAGATCCAGTTCATGTTTTTCAGGAGGGTTGTACCTGCAAGATACAAAAAAACAGTTCAACAGTTAAAGGGAACCTGTCACCATGAAAATACAATGTAAGGTAAAGGCAACGTGTTATAGAGCAGGAGGAGCTGAGCAGATATAGTCAAGCTTGTATTTTATACATTTATATTCCTGCTCATTCTGGGTTTTGAAGTCAAGGAGGCGGTCCTATCTGTGATTGACAGCTACCTCTGTATACTTACTCATATAGGGAAGGCTGTCAGTCACTGATAGGACCGCCTCCTTGACTTCAAAGCCCAGAAGGAGAACATAAATGGATAAAATACAAGCTTCACTAAATCTCTTCCTCTACAATTATATATCTGCTCAGCTCCTCCTGCTCTATAACAGGCTGCCTTCAGCTCAGACACCATGTTCCAGGTGACAGGTTCCTTTTAAAGGGCATCTGTCAGCAGATTTGTGCTCTTGGCAGCTGAAGACACCCGTGTTGGTCCCATGGTCATATGTGCCCGCATTGCTGAGAAAAGTGATATTTATTATATGCACATGAGCCCGTGGGATCAGGCTACGTAACCATTTAGGTAGAATGGCAACACCCCCTGTGCTACTATTAAAACTTTATTTTTCTTAGAAATGAGGGCACATATGATGCCTTCAGCTGAAAAGTGCACATGTAACAGGTCAGCCAGCTTCAATGGTACAAATGCCGACAGATGTCCTTTAAGTGTATTTCGCGTGGCCTCCGATATTTTATAGGATACTTCAGGTTCCCTTCAAATATAAACACTTCCCTGAAGATCTTTAGATGGATCTTACTCTTCAGGGAGGTAAAATCTTACAACTGAAAGAGTAGAAAGTCCCCTGACTGGTCATATAGAAAATCTGTGTCCGTCTTTTCTTCTAAATAGGTTTATAAGTAGGAAGTTTCCACAAGTGGATCTGGTCATGAAGACTGTGAAATGACAGGCACGTGTAAAGCAGATCCAGCACTGCAGTAATCCTGTAATATAGAGTCCTTTTTTATATATAATAAAAAGACATACGCGTTTCGGACAATCCGTGCCCTTAGCCATGACTAAGTGTAAGGAAAGTCTGAAACATAGGAAAGTCGGTGTAGGAAGTGTAACTTTTCCTGCTTCTGTTTTTTCACTTGTCCCAATATTAAGGGATTGCGGCAGAGCTGGACCTCCATGGATTATTCGTCCGTATTCCTGACAATCCTGTGCGGGCATCAAAGTGATTGTTTGGCATCAGGAGGAAACTGGACAACACAGGGGATCCAGCTGCAATAAAGAAGATTGCTTACAGCTAGCCGCCTATAGCAGGGAATGGTGGGAATTGTAGTTTTACAACAGCTGGAGGGCCGCAGTTTGCCCATCCCTGCGCTAGGTAAGTGATGATGTATTCTTTATTGCAGGTAGATCCTCTGTGTTGTCCAGTTTCCTCCTGAAACCAAACAACTCCTTTAAAGGGGGTCTCCAAGATTTTGATACTGATGGCCTATCCTCAGGATATTTCATCAAAATCAAACTGGTGGGGGTCCAACACCTGTAAGCCTGCTGACCAGCTGTTCAAAGAGACCACAGCACTCTGCGGCTGACACCTCTTCTGGGATTCTGTCACTTAAACATGATAGTGCTTCTATTAGGCT
The DNA here is from genome assembly GCA_033119425.1 of Bufotes viridis. NCBI lineage: Eukaryota > Metazoa > Chordata > Amphibia > Anura > Bufonidae > Bufotes > Bufotes viridis. The sequence goes on from CM065590.1 coordinate 238,362,857, forward strand.
AAGGGCTCATGCACATGGCTGTAGATTGTCCATTCCGTGCATTGGAGACAACGGGCAACCTTCGTACGGCCGCCAGGATGAATCCAGACCCATTGAACTTCAATGGGTCTGCATTCGTCCGTTCAGCAAAAAGATAGGACATGTTCTATCTTTTTGCGGTACAGAAGTACGTAACGGAACCCCAAAAAAGCACTCCATAGTGCTTATGTAGTGTTCCGTATCTGCGGATTTGCGGACCCATTGAAGTGAACAGAATGTACCCCGGACGGTGCCCGTGTATTGCGGATCTGAAAACGCGGTCCGCAATACGGCAATGGGCAGCACAAGTTTGTGTGCATTAGCCCTTAGTATCATACATCAAGTGGTAAACCATAGACTGATGCATGGTTAAGAAAAGTAGTGGGCTGATCTGTGGGTGCACACCCTGCGGCACTTGCCTTCGACTACGGGATTAGCACTATAAAGAGGTCAAATCAGCCGGACATGTATGATCAGTGGGAGTCATGCTGCTGGGTCCTGCACTGTGCCCAGTTTGCCACTGAGATTTGGCTGTACATGCAGGGTCACGCCCCATTATATATAGGCTGTGCTATCTGTTCCATTTACAAATAATATTGCATTAAGGGTACTTAGGTTTCTCCTTTAGGATATACTCACATGTACTGCATATGTTAGAGACATTTCTGCTACTAGAAATCTCTCCCATACACATTGTGACTGAGAATATTTGGCAGCATGGATAGGTAAAAGCATTTAGATGCTGTGTGTGACTATATCCTTATGATACAGAATCCATTACGCTGATAAAAGGGTAATGGGGGAGATTCATCAAACTGGTGTAGTTTGCTGTCCTAGCAAAGGTGTAATATGAATAACCTAGAACTGACTTAGTTGCCCATAGCAACCAATCAGATTCCACCTTTCATTTTCCAAAGGAACTCTGAAAAATCAAAGGAGGAATCTGATTGGTTGCTATGGGCAACTAAGCCCGTTCTACATTACACCAGTATGATAAATCTCCCCCTACATGTGTGGTTTCAGCTGCCCCTTTCACAAACCCAGGAAATTCCACAATATGATAATGTGTGTAGTGGTTTATATAGAAGGCAATGTCTCACCGAAAAGAACTTCCATTTATCAACTTTTAAATAATGTCCCATTAAGCGCTCATGCACACGACCGCGCCGTGGTTTGCGGATCCACAAAACACGGATGCCATCCGTGTGTGTTCTGCAATTTGCGGAACGGAACGGGCCGCCCATAATAGACATACCTATGCTTGTACGCAAAACACAAAGCTAGAAGGTGCATTTGTGCACCCCAAATATGTAACCTGGTCATTACCAATACTCCTAGGTAAATTGCAAGCTATAAAGGCTCACCATGCCAGTGTCATTTGGAAATTTCAGCAATTTCCCATCAACCCATCGCCAAAGGAAAACTTTATTTCCTCTTGCTTATAAGGCACTAACATATTCTGTAGCAGCGTACTGAAATAGTCATATATACTGCTCTTTACAGTATGGAGATCTAATAATAATGTGCATAAAGGGGTTGTCCCATGAAAAATATTCTAGTTTTTAAACCAGCCCTGGATCTGAATACTTTTGTAATTGCGTGTAATTAATAATGTAGTATAGTTTCTGAGTTATTCAATAAAATGTATCTGTATAGTGTCTAATACAGGCCTAAGTCACACTAACAATTTAGGCTACTTTCACATCACCGTCATAGGATCTCAATAGCGGGGGAAAACGCTTCCGTTTTGTCCCTATTCGTAGTAAATGGGGACAAAACTGAACTGAACGAAACGGAGTACACCAAAATGCATTCCGTTCCGTTTGGTTGTGTTCCCATCGCGCACAGAATAACGCTGCAAGCAGAGTTTTTCTGTCCGCGATGGGGTGCGGAGCAAGACGGATCCGTCCTGACACACAATGTACGTCAATGGAGACTGATCTGACACAATGGTTTTAGAGACGGATCCATCTTGGCTATTTTAGAGATAATACAACCGGATCCATTCCTAACGGATGCAGACGGTTGTATTATTATGACGGAAGCGTTTTTTTGCTGATCCATGATGGATCCAGCAAAAACACTGGTACGAAAGAAGCAAAACACAGACACCGGCAATGTGCGTTCCGCAATTTGTGGACCACACATCGCAGGCACTATAATAGAAAATGCCTAACCTTGTCCACAATTGCGGACAATAATAGGACAGGTTCTATTTTTGTGTGGATCCGGAAATGCGGATGCGGACAGCCCATGGAAATGAATGGGTCCGCACCCGTTCCGCAAAATTTGTGGAACGGATGCGGACGTGTGAATGGAGCCTTACATGTCTGGGCACCGTTCAACTAGACAGCACCTGGACTGAAAACACAATGAGCAATGCACAGATCAGTTTTCTTACTGTCCGCTCAGAGAAAATAGCATATTTTGTCTTCATCAGTTTTTCATTGGCCCACAACTGATGCTACATGGACAGGAAAAACTGACAAACTGAATGCAGTCAGTCACAGGCTATCTGATTCAACATGGATGGAAATTAGCTGTTTTTCACGGACAGAACTCAGATGAGTTTTCCACTGTCTATCTGAATAAGTCCTACAGATCTAGCCGGACTTAAAGGGGTTTTACCATCTCTATTCATTTCTATGGGGCCACCGAAAATAGCCGAGCGCTGGCTCGGCTATTTCCGCCTGCCCCATAGAAATGAATGGGAGCAAGGGCAGTGCGTGCGCGGTGCACTCCCATTCACTTCTATGGGAGTAGCACTTGGTGGTGGACGGACCCCTGGGAACTCCGGCGTCCTCCAGCCACAGCTCCCCCCGCTCCGTTCTCGTTGTAGGTGGGACCCGCACCTATCAGACAATGGGGTGATGGTAATTGTATGTGATGGTAATACCCCTTTAATTTATAACTATATTATTTTAAATCTTGCTTGTATATGCTACAATAAATTATTGTCAGTTATTGCTAATACGTGTTCTTTTATTGTGCTTCCTTTTTAAGTCCAGTAAGTGCTGCAGGGAGGGGCGGTATAAATACTAATGCCGCCCTCCAGAGCTCCCCCAGCTTGAGCACACACATACACAAAGCGCTTCTGCAAAGTCATCCATTGGAGACTTTGAAACGGATTCAGAAGAAACTGAGCAACCTCTACAACACAAGTTCCCATATTCTGTACACAGCAAGTCAGTTGTGTAGTACTGAAGAATAGCCACAAGATGGCACTATTTACTAGCTAAATGTGGCCAACCACCCACACAGTCATAACCTATGAAAAAGTAACCTCAGTATATTTAAACCATTTTTTTTCTATAAGAGAATGTGTACATTAGTGCACATACATTTCTCAGCTTTACAAATTATTAAGAAAACATGGAAGTAGATGACAAATGGGAATGTGGGTGCTGGGACTACCAGATTAGCTCATACAGCTAAATATCCATGAATTTAAGGTGGTGGTGAGAAGCTCCTCACTGAGCAGTCTGATATGACTGGTCAAACATCTAACAGATCTGTCGATCCAAATACCCTCTTGGACATAAATACATCTGGCGATCTGGCCACTTTTTCACACATGGGCTTGTGCCACGTTGGTGAATCTGGAGAACGCTGCCCTGACGGACAGAATTCTCCATGGAATAAAAAATCTGACCCTGAGAAGATAAATTAGGAACACCAGGCTAAGGCCTCATGCACACGGCCTCAATTTGTGGTCCCCAATGTACGGATCCATCTGTGCAGTAGCCACAATGGATCCAGACCCATTCATCTTGAATGGGTCCGTGATCCATTCGCACTGTAAAAAAAATAGAACGAGTTCTATTTTTTGCGGTGTGGAGGCACGGACAGAAACATTCAAGTGAATGGGTCCACAACCGTGATGCGGGGACCACACGGCCAGTGCCCGCATTTTCATATTGCTGTTTGCGGGCCACGGGGGTGTGAATGAGGACTAATACAGCAGCAATGAACTTATTAAACCCAGCAAGGGCACGTTCACATCTGTATCTGAGGCTTAATTCAGGCCTCTGTCACAGAGTTCGTCAAAACTAACAGAGACAAAAATCCAGACTTTTTTTCTACTAAAAAAAAAAAAAGCTCCCCCGAATGGACCGAGTTATATTCAATGCGATCTGTAGGATTTTATTAGTGTTATGTGACGAATCCGGCACTTCCATTATATAACGTAGGAGTAGGAGAACGCTCATAAATGTAAAAGAGCCCTTGTGTGTGTATTGAATTGGATTATATAGATTTTATAAAATCTTAATTTCGCAGAGTGGTTAAATGCCAGACACTTTTTAACTCATGGTGGCTCAGTGGTTAACCAGTGGTGCCTTGCAGTGCTGGGGTCTTAGGTTCGAATCCGACCAAGGACAACATCTGCATGGAGTTCCTCCTACACTCCAAAGACATACTGAAGGGGACTTAGACTGTGAGCCCCATAGGGGACAGCTTGATGCTAATGTCTGTAAAGTGCTGTAGAATATAGTAGTGCTATATAAGTGCATAAAATGAAGGAAACAAAATAACTCCGGTCATGCTTTTTGAATAACGCAGCATACCTTCTCGTATCCCGTTTTTTGGTGCCCCATTGTGTGTAGTGGACTGAGCTGTAGTTCAGGCTACTGCAGAACAACTGATCGGCTGGGGTGTTGGGAGTCAGACCCCCGCAGTCCAGAATATTATCCTCACCTGAGGATATGTCATCAATATAAATGGAGAGTAAAACTCCTTAAAAGCTGGGGGGAATTTCAAATTCTCCATGGGTGCCCTTGAACAGCCAGCAGAAAGTAGGCCTCAATATACAATAGCATTTTTCCGCTCAATGAGCTATAGGCCGTCATTATGTGCAGATAACTTTTGGGTCATCCTGTGTGTGTGCTTGCAGTATTATAGCTGTGTACAAGCTAAATATGTTCATTAGCGTCACACTAGCCAAATAGAAGCCAAAAAGAGGGAACTTTTGGCCCCATCTGGTCATATACATCAATAAACTGCTTGTGCTATTCTATACAAAGCTATTCAGTAAAAAAAACGTATACATTAAATGGTAACGATAAACATGATCTGAACGTAGTCTAGTTATAGTGTGGGTGACTGCACAGCGAGAATAGGCTTTATCAGTCTCTGCTGACTGCAGAACCAATCAGGGTAGAGCAACAATTGGAGAACTCCTCAGCAAAGTTCTCTCTATATAAGCTAGAAACAACTTACACCTCTTCGGCAGTTCTTTGGTCATGATGACTGGAGCAGTCCTATAAAACACTGATGCTAATGGTTTCCAACTGCAAAAACTCTATTAGAAAGTTATTTTAAAAACAAGATAATACTTTTAAAGAGCAACTGAGTTTTCAAAAAAACATTTGCATAATAGCTGTGCTTCTTTTTAAAATCATAACTGTGAAGGAATAGGTCTTGGGCTTTCCTAATTAATTTTACAGCTGTATTACTCCCTGTTTCAGCTGCACAGCTATATGCATTTCTCTCACAAGCAGGGATCAGCTCCCTTCTGTGAAATCTGCCAGCACTGTACTGCTTTGACGTCCTTTTCCTCACTTCCCACTAAGTTTGTACTATTTTCTTTAAAAGCTGCGTAGAAGCAGTTTTTTTCAGGTTCAGGATCCCAGCTAGCTCTGACATGTCCCCATTTCCTGTGAGCTATCTTCTGTGTCTGTTATTAGGGACGGATCTTGCTTGATAACTGGCAGTGAACGGCAAATTAGGTGGAAGAGAGACCCTAGTGGCCATGACTTTTTTTAAGGTGGATGCAGGCATATTTTTAAATGACATTATTTAAATTTGCTAGTTACACCATTCTCTATAAAATGAAATTGTGTGAAAATACAGAGATTCTTGAAATTTAAAGGAGTGTTCCGAGTGTTTAACACTAATGACCTATCTTCAAGATCCGGTTCATCAATATCTGATTGGTGGGGCTCAGACTTCAGCTGTTTAACCGCTTGCCGACCGCCGAACGCACGGATGCGTCCAGGCTGCGGCAAATTTGTTCCTCCTGGACGCATCCGTGCGTCATCTCGCGAGAGCCGAGATCTCACTTTGTGTGAGAAATATCGCTGTAATCGACAACTTTTTAAATTTTTTTAAACAAAGTTGTCAGTTTACAGAGATATTTCTCTCACCCAACATGGGTATATGTAAAAATACACCCCAAAACACATTGCCCTACTTCTCCTGAGTACGGCGATACCACATGAGTGACACTTTTTTGCAGCCTGGGTGCGCAAAGGGGCCCAAATTCCAACGAGTACCTTTAGCTTTTACATGGCTGCTCACAATTTAGCCCCGCCCAAAATGCCAGAACAGTAAACACACCTCACAAGTGACTCCATTTCGAAAGTAGACACCCCAAGGTATTCACTGAGGGGGATAGTGAGTCCGTGGGAGATTTCATTTTTTTGCCAGAAGTTAGCAGAAATGGAAACTTTATTATTTTTATTTTTTCCTCAGAAAGTGTCATTTTCCGCTAACTTGTGAAAAAAATGAAATGATACATGAACTCACCATGCCCCTCCGCGAATACTTTGGGGTGTCTTCTTTCTAAAATGGTGTCATTTGGGGGTATTTATACTATCCTGACATTCTAGCACCTGAAGAAACATGACAGGCGCTCAGAAAGTCAGAGCTGCTTCAAAATGCAGAAATTCACTTTTTTGCACCATAGTTTGTAAACGCTATAACGTTTACCCAAACCAATAAATATACACTTATTGTATTTTTTTTTATCAAAGACATGTAGAACAATAAATTTTGCAAAAAATTTATATAGAAATGTAGTTTTTTTTTAAAAAAATTACAACAGAAAGTGAAAAATGTCATTTTTTTGCAAAAATTTCGGTAATTTTTGATTAATAGCAAAAAAAGTTAAAACGTCAGCAACAATGAAATACCACCAAATGAAAGCTCTATTAGTGAGAAGAAAAGGAGGTAAAATTCATTTGGGTGGTAAGTTGCATGACTGAGCAATAAACGGTGAAACTAGTGTAGTGCGGAATTGTAAAAAGTGGCCTGGTCATTAAGGGTGTTTAAGCTAGGGGGGCTTAAGTGGTTAAGGAACTCCTGAGAACCCAGCGGCTTCCTTGCAGCTTACCAAGCACAGTGCAGTGCATTGAATAGTGGCTGTGCTTGGTATTGCTGCTCAGTCCTATTCACTTGAATGGGACCGAGCTGCTCTTAGGCCATGTGACCACTGGCCTAGAAAGAGGTTGCAGCACTTACCATAGCGTTGCGGTCTCTTCAAACAGCTGATCGTTGGGGGTGCTAGGAATCGGACCCCCACTAATCTGATATTAATGACCTATCCTGAGTACAGGTCATCAGTAATGAATAAAGGGGCAACCCTTTAATTAAAATTCTGGGGAAAATGGCCAAACAGTTAGACTTGAGTAGACAACTGAGCATTATTCCCACCTACAAACCAATAAAGACAAGTCCTACCTAAAAGCAGCTTCCCAAAAGCAGTTTTTTCCACAAACACCAGTGGGCAGCATCCAATAGGGGTTCCAGAAAGAGAGAGAGAAATCCTTACACCTGACAGAATGAGATACAAAAGTTTCCGGCTATTAGAGGGCTTTTGAAAATATAAGGTGTAAAATGCACAGACGTGTCCACAACTGCAAACACAAGCTCATCACTACATTCCTGTACCATGCATTGCCCGAGACACCAAGGCTAGAGGCTACATCGAGAGTGGACTCATTCCGGGTCATTTCCTCCCCTTTAGTGCTGATTTACACGACCATGAATGTCCCAGTAAACCTGGTTCTTGTGTCGGCCGCGACTCCCCCTGAACTAACTGTATCGTAGTAATTTATGATTTGCGCCTCTTCATAACTTTGCCGGAACCACCGCCAGCTTAGGGGTCTATTAAGACCAGTGTCTAAAACGCCAGTCTTAATAAATGTACCCCTAACTGTCTAAATTCACTATGATACGGTCAGTTCACATTAGGGGAGCCGCGGTCAACCCAGGAGATGCAGCCGACACGTGGATCACGTTTCCAGGGAGGACCATGGTCATGTGCATGAGCCATTGAGGGTCGGAGCAGGTTGCAATACATGCTAATATAACAGACCATAAATCAGAAGACTCTTCTGCCAGTTACATATAAATCTATTCCTAATTGGTTTCCTCTTTCAAATCAGCGCATTTTTTTCATTATTTCAAGTACACTATTAGGGCCCATTCACACTTCCGTATTCCAGATCTATATTAATTCTGAAATACAGTGGAAATACATTCACAAATGTCTCATTCACATTTCCATCACATGCACTTTTTTTTAACACCCAACATGTTCCGACAGATCCATATATTTGTATTGTTTTTAGACCACAAAAGTCAATGAGCTGGATTTTTTTTAAAAAAAGGCAGGTTCTGTAGTTGCATAGTTTTGTTTCTTATATCTATGTTTCAGCAACAGTACAAAAACAACAAAATGTGAGTTACTAAAACTGCAACAAATATAGATGGAACCAAATAGAGCAAAGAAAATAAAATAAAATAAAGATCGTTGTTGCACATCCGTTTGATCGGTATTTACACTGCCGGGTGTGAAGGAGCCCTTAGTCAAATCAATGACACAAATCCAAGAACACGGCATTAGTTCACAGAGCCCAGCATTAGATCTAAGGGAAATAAAGTCCGATATGATTTCAGCGCTATCACACGGCTGTAAAGCCTTCAGCTTCCTGTATAAAATCATTTTACAATACAATAATTCATGAGTTTGCTCCCGCAATCTGTCTAAAAAGTGATGCAAATTAGGGTTTCAACAACTTTTTCCACTTGCTTGAGAAGGGGGTGGGACTAAGTAGGAGGGGTGGGGCCTAAGAGTCAACATTTTGCACCAAAATATTGTGCCACAATTCTGGTTTAACCCTTAGGAAACCGGAGGTTTTTTTGCATCTTCATTTTTCTGCCCTATCTTCCCTGAGCCATAACTTTTTTTAATTTTCCGTTCACATAGCCTTATGAGGGCTTATTTTTTGCGGGACAAGTAGTACTTTCTAACGCCACCATTTATTATGGCATACAATGTAGTCGGAAGCAGTAAAAAAAAAATTCCAAATAGCGTGGAATTGAAAAAAAAAGCAATTTCTCCACCGTTTTACAGGGTTTTGTTCCCAAAACATTTTGTTGGCAGCAAAACTGACCCATGCCCGTCATTCTCTGGGTCAGTTTGATTACAACAATACCTCATCTGTACATGTTTTTTATGTCTAAATAGTGTAAAAATAAATTTCAACTTTACATCACCACATTCTGGTGATGTAAAAACTTTTTTTATACTGTGTGGGGCTCATTTTTTGTGGGACAATCTGTAGTTTTTATTGATATCATTTTGGAGTGTGTGAGACTTTTTGATCACATCTTATTACATTTTTTGAGGTAAAAAACCTCAATGGAGGTTCAAGAGTGCAAGTTTGAAGAGAGTTTACAGTGCTGGCCTCCTCAATTGTTCTACCACTGTCTAGAAAGAAATATATTGCTCTATATATCTATGAATGTAGCAGTGAGTGCATGAAAGGTGCCTGGCTGCTTTACTTACGAGATCACTATGCCGGCAATGAGAGAAGGAAGGGAGCAGGAAAGCTACAGAGCATGTAAATCCATCCCTGAATGGACAAGAAGGTTGCCCTAAATTGTCTCAACTGCAGAACTGCATAAAAATCCAGCACAGATGGATTTTGGTGATTCTGGGGTCACAGCAATTTGCAAGCCACGCTGTAAGCCCATTCAGTTCATTGACTGCACTGGTAGACCGCAACTGCTGGCCGCTGGTCACAGCCAAGATCACTGGGTAGCCCCTGCCTAAGATATATCTCTAAATACTGTTAGCAGCTTAGGCAAGATGTCCACCCCCTTAATCCCGTATACAAAATAAAAATAGAATAGAAAACAGGAATATGTTCCACTATGTGGTTTTATTTAGTGAAAGTAAGAGAAGCAGAGTGCGGAAGTAACTACTGAATGAATGCCAAACCACTGCACAAGCTGGGAGAGAGTGTGAGGGACTAATGGCAGACTCCTTATCTGGCAGTCTCTTGGGTAAGTCTGGGTTTTCTGAAGGCCAGGAGAATGCTACCTGCTTGACTGCATTGAGCCACCTATATAAATATATATATTAAAAAAATTGGTGGAGAAGGAATAATGCTATGGGGCTGTTTTTCGGGAGTTGGCCTAGGCTCCTAAGTTGTTTATGCAGTCAACTTGTTTGGAACAGTTTAGGGAAGGCCTCTTTTCTGTGCCAAAGGTCCATCAAGGCACGGTCCAGCGAGTGACTGGGCGGCACAGAGCCCAAACCTAAACTCCATTGAATAACTTTGAGATGAACTAGAACAGAGACCGTGAGCAAGGTCCTCTCATCCAGGATCAGGGTCTGACCTCACAAATGCTCTTCTGCATGAAGGGGCAAAAATTGTGGAAATTGTGGAAAGCCTTCCCAGAAGAGTGTTTAACTGCAAAGAGGGAGTTACCAACTCCATATTAATGCTATGGATTCAGAATGGGATGCCAGAAAAGCTCCTGCAGGTGTAATGTGTAGGTGTCCCCATACTTTTATCAATATACATGTTACTGACATCATAGATGTGAAAAACAGGCAGTGACATCACCACCAAAATGTTTCCAACAGGCGCATAGTTCCAAATATCAGGATAATAAGGTTACTCATTGTTACCACAATAACCCAATATTTTTGTCGCAGAGGCCAACTTGGGCTACTTTCACATCTGCGTTAACCTTACCAGTTTTGAGATCCGTCCAAGAATCTTAAAACCAGAAGAAAACGCCTCAGCTTTATCCCCATCCATTGTCAATAGGAACAAAACTGAACAAAGTGCACCAGATTGCATTCTGTTCTGTTGCGCTGAAAGCAGCGTTTTTGAGTGTGTCATGGGATACTGATCAATATGGATCCACATGAAACAATGGAAGTCAATGGTGCCTGATCGGTTTTTTTGGACATGAAAAAAAGACCACTGACTTAGTGATTTTAGGGCCGGATCCGTCTTGTTCATCTTAGACATAATACAAATGGATCTGCTCTGAACGGATGCGGCCGGTTGTATTATAATGATGGATGCGTTGTTGCTGATCCGCTGCCAGATCCAGCAAAAATGAAGATGTGAAAGTAGCTTTACTGAAGCCAGTATACACATCTCATGTTCATATGTGCAAAGCAGAATGCCCCCTGGTGTCCTGGAAGTGATACTGCGCATGTGCGATATGCAGAATACTAAGCACATATCCGCTCATAGCACTGAACCCTGTAACAAGTCGACAAAAGGTTTTCCAAGAGGAACAAATGACTGATTCCCTAAAGTGTGGACGCGCTTCCTAATCTTATTTACCATCTTTCTATTCTCATTGTCTGTATGTTCTTATTTTGTCTTCTCTTCCTTCCCTTCTACTTTTACCTTCACAATGTGTGGACCAGACATGCTGCGGCTATCATAGAAACTGCCTATTCTTGTCCATAATTGATGATGTTCTATTTTTTTTTTTTTGCGGGGCCGCGGCACGGAGCAACGGATGCGGACAGCACACGGTGTGCTGTCCTCATCTTTTGCGGCACCATAGAAATTAATGGATCCGCACCTGTTCCGCAAAATGTAGCCTTCTTCTGATCCTTCCTAGTTTCTTCTGTACCTTATTTGCCTTCTTGTCTGCTTGCATACCTCTGCCCCTGATGTCTTCTTATATACTATCCTAATATTTTCTCTTCCTTTCATCTTATATCCTTTTCTCCTCCTTCCTCTTTCCCAGTCACCTCTTTTCTTACATTCTTCTCCTCATCCTTCATCATTTTCATCTTTCACTTTTTATTTTTCTCCTCTACTAATACTTTGTTCTCCTTCCATTTTGATGTTTTTCTTCCTCTTCTTTCTTTGTCTTTTTCTACCTCCTCATTTTCTTCATATTCCCTTCTCCCTCTCCTTGTATTTTTTCTTCTTTTTGCTTTTTCTCCCACATCATCATCATGATCTTCATCTTTTTCTATAATCTTCATCACCTTCTTCTATTCCCTTGATTAACCTTCTTTCTTTTTTCCTTCCTGCTTTGTTCTTTTCCTCTTTTATCATGTTTATTTTTGTAAATCCTGCCTCATTACTGAGTCTAGTGTGGCTTTCCCCATACATAAATATTTGTCAGGGTGATACAAGCCAATACCAAAGGGCTGACACTGATTCAGTTATCTACTGGACAAATCAAAAAAATCTAATTCAATGCTGTGACCAAGAGATCCCGTGTGTCGAAAGTCGGGGAAGCTTTGCTGGGTATACAGCAAAAAGCTCCTGTGTTGAAGGGGTTGCCTTCAGAAACCTGAGTTACTAGAGGGAGGATCCATCAGTTGATTGCAGACTGTACCTGTACATGCCGTTTGAAACAAATAGTATGTACAGGTGTGGAACGGCAATTAGCGATGATCCGCATTCAGATCCTGCTGTAGGACCATGTCATGCACGGGCAGCCCTGGGCCCCATTCGCACGACCTTATTTTTGCTCCACATCCGATCTCCACTTCTTGCAGATCAGATGCAGACCCTTTCATTTCAATGGGTTCTCAAAAAATGCGGAAAGCACACCGTGTATTGTCCACACCGAATGTCTGTTCAGCAGCCCCGCAAAAAAGATAGAAATGTCCTATTCCTGTCTCTTTTGCAGACAAGAACAGGCATTGTTACAATGGGTCCACACAAGAAAAAAACGGATACAACACAGACGTCATCTGTATTTTTTGCAGCTCGGCATTTTGAGGACTGCAAAATACATACGGTCATGTGAATGCACCCTAATGGTTCTTTTCCCTGTGGTGCTGCTACAGAGGTTCACATATGCGGCCATTACTCCAGTAGCCTGTTCCAGCAGAGAGCCAGACTACCAGAGTTTACTGTATCCGGCATAGCTGGATACTGCGCATACCTCCGGTTCAACATTGATTATAATGGGATCAAGCTGCTTTCGGATGGACAAAAAATACTGCATGCGTTTATTGCAGAAAGTGGCTGGATTATAGTCCGTAGAGTTCCGGCGGTGGGCGGCAGTATCGGGCTATGCCAGAAAATTCTGGTAGTCCATTCCTTTGCTGGAACAAGGTACCACAGTAGTTGTGGCATATTTGAACCCATCCTAAGTGAAAACCTGCTGAGCCAGCAGCCTATGCAATGATTACACAGGTAATGTAAGCTCCATTGCCTACTGCTAGTGAATAGAATTCCGGAGGCTAGGAACCCTTCCTAGGTGCAGGACCTACTACAGTGCATCAGAGCTCACTCCTGTGATAGGATCTTCAACTTGTTCCTGACTTTCCATATGACTGTGGAGAAGGTTGTGACCGCACCAACATGTAACCATGTATTCAAGAATATTATTCACAAATCTGTCTAAGGCCTTATTCACACGTCCGCAATGTAGTCCGCATGTATTCCGCAATTTTGCGGAATACATGCGGACCCATTGACTGTGAATGGGGCCGGGAAAGATGCGGAGAGCACACACTTTGCTCTCCGCATCCGATTTTGCGGAGCGCGCCGCCGATTTTCCGGTCCGCGGCTCCGCAAAAAAAATAGAGCATGTCCTATTCTTGTCCGCAATTGCGGACAAGAAGAGGCATTTTCTATGGAGTCCGGGCAATGTGCGGTCCGCAAAAATGCGGAATGCACATTGCCGGTGTGTCCGTGTTTTGCGGATCCGCGGCTCCGTGGATCCGCAAAACACTTGCGGACGTGTGAATGTAGCCTAAATCTGCGTTGGTGAGCACTTCTCCATTGACGAGATAATCCATCCCACCTCATAGGTGTGGCATATCAGGGTGCTGATTAGACAGCATGAATATTGCACAGGTGTTCCTTAGACTGCCCACAATAAAAGGCCACTCTGAAATGTGCAGTTTGATCACACAGCACAATGCCACAACGTTTGAGCGAGCGTGCAATTGGCATGCTGACTGCAGGAATGTCTACCAGTTACCTGTGCAATGAATGTTCATTTCTCTACCATAAGCCCCAAAGGCGTTTCAGAGAATGTGGCAGTAGATCCAACCGGCCTCACAACCGCAGACCACGTGTAACCACACCAGCCCAGGACCGCCACATCCTTCATGTTCACCTCCATGATCGTCTGAGACCAGCCACCCGGACAGCTGCAGCAACAATCGGTTTGCATAACCAAAGAATTTCTGCACAAACTGTCAAAAACCGTCTCAGGGAACCTCATCTGCTTGCTCGTCGTCCTCATCGGGGTCTGGACTTGACTGCAGTTCGTCATCGTAACCGACTTAAGTGGGCAAATGCTCACATTCGAAGGAGTCTGGCACATTGGAGGGGCGTTCTGTTCACGGATGAGTCCCGGTTGGCAGACAGGATGCTGGATGTGGAGGTCCTGGGCTAGTGTGGTTACACGTGGTCTGCGGTTGTGAGGCCGGTTGGATGTACTGCCAAATTCTCTGAAACGCCTTTGGGGCTTATGGTAGAGAAATAAACATTCATTGCACGGGCAACAGCTCTGGTAGACATTCCTGCAGTCAGCATGCCAATTGCACGCTCCCTCAAATGTTGCGACATCTGGGCATTGTGCTGTGTGATCAAACTGCACATTTCAGAGTGGCCTTTCATTGTGGGCAGTCTAAGGCACAACTTTGCAATATTCATGCTGTCTAATCAGCACCCTGATATGGCACACCTATGAGGTGGGATGGATTATCTTACAAAAGAGTAATGGGTCTTTTGTGTCTGTAGAAAATGTTTCAGATCTTTGAGTTCAGCTCATGCAAAATGGGAGCAAAACCGAAAGTGTTACATTTATATTTTTGTTCAGTGTATATATACACACTTAAACAGAGAATGCTACCCAGGGGTGTGGAATTCCTATCGCCCGACGCCCGGGACCTGCAGTTCCGGGCGCCGGGCAGGTAGTTTGGACAGGTAGCTTAGCCCTGCGGGCAAGTAGCAGGGCTAGGGTGGCGCCGGATTCTCCTCTTATACACAGCCCGGTAGCACGTCCGGGCTGCTTACCGTTGTGTGAACATCGCTCCTGTGCAGGCCGGAAGTCATGATCAGAGGAGTGCGCCGCGGGACGGAAGTCAGCTCCCAGCAGAAGAGCGAGTCAGGCAGTCAGCGGCTGAACCAGTAGTGGGAGCTCCTGTCTCCTCACATGGTGGCAGCCAGTGTCCTAAAAGATAGCCCAGCAGGTAGTGTGTGGTGACTCCCCTGGGTGAGCTGCCGGGTCGGGATTCACTGCCCCAGTATGGCGTGGCTGCCCCCATAAAGTAGAACGTTTCCTTGTGCCCCCGCCCCCATACAGTAGAACGTCACCTTGTGGCCCCCACCCCCATACAGTAGAACATTTCCTTGTGGCCCCCGCCCCCATACAGTAGAACGTCTCCTTGTGGCCCCCGCCCCATACAGTAGAACGTCTCCTTGTGGCCCCCGCCCCCATACAGTAGAACGTCTCCTTGTGGCCCCCGCCCCATACAGTAGAACGTCTCCTTGTGGCCCCTGCCCCCATACAGAACATCTCCTTGTGGCCCCCGCCCCCATACAGTAGAAAGTCTCCTTGTGGCCCCCGCCCCCATACAGTAGAAGTTCAGGACAAGTAGATTGTCATGAGGGACAAGTAGATTGAGTCCCCGCTTTAGTCCTTCGACAAGTAGTTTTTTTTTTTATTTCCACACCCCTGCTACCAATCACTGTTAACACCTCTCCTGTGTACAACTATCAGTGACTGACAGCTATCTATGTATACACAGTTACACAGATAAAGCTACCAATCAGTGATAACACCTCCCCATGTACAACTATCAGTGACTGACAGCTATCTATGTATACACACTTACACAGAGAATGCTATCAATCACTGATAACACCTCCCCGTGTACAACTATCAGTGACACAGCTACCTATGTATACACACTTACATAGAGAACACTATCAATCACTAATAACACCTCCCATGTGTACAGCTATCAGTGACTGACAGCTATCTCTGTATACACACTTACACAGAGGATACTATCAATCACAGATAACACCTCCCCATGTACAACTATCAGTGACTGACAGCTATCTATATATACACACTTACACAGAGAATGCTATTAATCACTAATAACACCTCCCCTGTGTACAGCTATCAGTGACTGACAACTATCTATGTATACACACTTACACAGAGAATGCTATTAATCACTGATAACACCTCCCCATGTAGAACTATCAGTATCTGACAGCTATCTATGTATACACACTTACACAGAGAATACTATCAACCACTGATAACACCTACCTGTGTACAACTATCAGTGACTGACAGCTATCTATGTATACACAGTTACACAGAGAATGCCATCAATCACTGATAACACCTCCCCTGTGTACAACTATCAGTAACTGACAGCTATCTATATATACATACTTACACAGAGAATGCTATCAATCACTGATAATACCTCCCCCATGTACAACTATCAGTGACTGACAGCTATCTATATATACACACTTACACAGGGAATGCTATCAATCACTGATAATACCTCCCCTGTGTACAACTATCAGTAACTGACAGCTATCTATATATACATACTTAGAAAGAGAATGCTATCAATCACTGATAACACCTCCCCATGTACAACTATCAGTGACTGGCACTATCTATGTATACACACTTACACAGAGAATACTATCAATCACTGATAACACCTCCTCTGTGTACAACTATCAGTGACTGACAGCTATCTATGTATACACACTTACACAGAGAATGCTATCAATCACTGATAACACCTCCCCATGTACAACTATCAGTGACTGACAACTATCTATGTATACACACTTACACAGAGAATGCTATCAATCACTGATAACACCTCCCTATGTACAACTATCAGTGACTGAAAGCTATCTATGTACACACACTTACACAGATAATGCTATCAATCACTGATAACACCTCACCATGTACAGCTATCAGTGACTGACAGCTATCTCTGTATATACACTTACACAGAGAATGCTATCAGTCACTGATAACACCTCCCCTGTGTACAACTATCAGTGACTGACAGCCATCTATGTATACACACTTACACAGTGAATGCTATCAATCACTGATAACACCTCCCCTGTTTACAACTATCAGTGACTGACAGCTATCTATGTATACACACTTACACAGAGAATGCTATCAATCTCTGATAACACCTCCCCCATGTACAACTATCAGTGACTGACAGCTATCTATGTATACACACTTACACAGTAAATGCTATCAATCTCTGATAACACCTCCCCTGTTTACAACTATCAGTGACTGACAGCTATCTATGTATATACACTTACACAGAGAATGCTATCAATCACTGATAACACCTCCCCCATGTACAACTATCAGTGACTGACAGCTATCTATGTATACACATTTACACACAGAATACTATCAATCACTGATAACACATCTCGGTGTACAACTATCAGTGACTGACAGCTATCTCTGTATACACATTTACACACAGAATACTATCAATCACTGATAACACCTCCCCGTGTACAACTATCAGTGACTGACAGCTATCTATGTATACACACTTACATAGAGAATGCTATCAATCACTGATAACACCTCCCCGTGTACAACTATCAGTGACTGACAGCTATCTATGTATACACACTTACATAGAGAATGCTATCAATCACTGATAACACCTCCCCGTGTACAACTATCAGTGACTGACAGCTATCTATGTATACACACTTACATAGAGAATGCTATCAATCACTGATAACACCTCCTCCATGTACAGCTATCAGTGACTGACAGCTATCTATGTATACACACTTACACAGAGACTGCTATCAATCACTGATAACACCTCCCCTGTATACAACTATCAGTGACTGACAGCTATCTATATATACACACTTACACAGAGAATACTATCAATCACTGATAACACCTCCCCCATGTACAACCATCAGTGACTGACAGCTATCTATGTATACACACTTACACAGTGAATGCTATCAATCACTGATAACACCTCCCCTGTATACAACTATCAGTGACTGACAGCTATCTATGTATACACACTTACACAGTGAATGCTATCAATCACTGATAACACCTCCCCTGTATACAACTATCAGTGACTGACAGCTATCTATGTATATACACTTACACAGAGAATGCTATCAATCACTGATAACACCTCCCCCATGTACAACTATCAGTGACTGACAGCTATCTATGTATACACATTTACACACAGAATACTATCAATCACTGATAACACATCTCGGTGTACAACTATCAGTGACTGACAGCTATCTCTGTATACACATTTACACACAGAATACTATCAATCACTGATAACACCTCCCCGTGTACAACTATCAGTGACTGACAGCTATCTATGTATACACACTTACATAGAGAATACTATCAATCACTGATAACACCTCCCCGTGTACAGCTATCAGTGACTGACAGCTATCTATGTATACACACTTACATAGAGAATGCTATCAATCACTAATAACACCTCCCCGTGTACAACTATTAGTGACTGACAGCTATCTATGTATACACACTTACACAGAGAACGCTATCAGTTACTGATAACACCTCCCATGTACAGCTATCAGTGACTGACAGCTATCTATATATACACACTTACACAGAGAATGCTATTAATCACTGATAACACCTCCCTGTGTACAACTATCAGTGACTGACAGCTATCTATGTATACACACTTACACAGAGAACGCTATCAATTACTGATAACACCTCCCATGTACAGCTATCAGTGACTGACACCTATCTATATATACACACTTACACAGAGAATGCTATTAATCACTGATAACACCTCCCTGTGTACAACTATCAGTGACTGACAGCTATCTATGTATACACACTTACACAGATAAAGCTATCAATCACTGATAACACATCCTGTGTACAACTATCAGTGACTGACAGCTATCTATGTATACACACTTACACAGAGAATGCTATCAATCACTGATAACACCTCCCTGTGTACAACTATCAGTGACTGACAGCTATCTATGTATACACACTTACACAGAGAACACTATCAATCACTAATAACACCTCCCATGTGTACAGCTATCAGTGACTGACAGCTATCTATGTATACACACTTACACAGAGAATAGCTATCAATCACTGATAACATCTCCCCCGTGTACAACTATCAGTAACTGACAGCTATCTACGTATACACACTTAGGGTCCATTCACACGTCCGTAAAATGGGTCCGGATCACGTAGCGGAACAGATCTAGATCCATTCATTTTTAATGGGGCCGGAAAAGATGCAGACAGCACACAGTGTGCTGTCCGCATCCGCACTTCCGTTCCGGGAAAAAATAGAACATATCCTATCCTTGTCAGCAGACACCGACAAGAAAAGGCATTTCTATTTAAATTGCCGGCCATGTGCGATTCGCAAAATGCGGAACACACATGGCCGGTGTCTGTGTTTTGAGTATCCGCAATTTGCGGACTGCTAAACACTTGCGGATCCGCAATTTGCAGACGAAAAAACACTTGCAGACGTGTGAATAGACACTTGCACAGAGAATGCCATCAGTCACTGATAATATATCCCCCGAGTACAACTGAAGTCAGAAAAATGTATACATGACAGGTGTTACTTAATTTTCCCCCCCCCCCACAAAATCCATATCTGCGCTCAGCTCCTCCTGCCTGCAGATATGTAGTTACAGGTTCCCTTTAAGTGCAACTGATGTATAACTTTCCAGTTTCAGGAGCACTGTGAGGCACTAGGTGTCAGTACCCTGCAATATGAGGTACAGAGCTGTGTCTGTACATGTCCTCGGCAGCACACCGTGCTATATGCTCCATATGTGACAATGGCCGTATCACACATACCACAGCTATCACTCCCTCTCAGAGCCGGGGTGGCCAGTCAGGTGACGCGCAGGCTACTTACCTGCGCCGCTGACCTAGCGCCCCTCGCCATACTGCTGTGGAGGCGGCTGCGGGCTCCTGCGCCTCGGAGTTCCCGCTTCCTCTCTGAGCCAGGGCGTAGAGCAGGGAGCACAAGCCACAGACCATGCACAGCTGCACCAGCCGCCATGCCGGCCGCCTCATTACACTGTCCTCCTGCCCGGGCCAGCTCGTCCGCCTCTACACAGACGCTTCCTTCCGGGACCTGGCTCCAGACCCCGGATCCGGGGCGCGGTTGGAAAACTGTAATGGGCGGAGACGTGAGGAGGAAAATATGTAATATAATATGTAATATTATTCTCCTCGGAGGGGCCGTGTATGTGTGAGGCGGAACTAGAGATCTCCGAGGAGCGGTACCGCTGCGGCACGGACCCTCAGCGCATTGTCCTACTGTACCGCACCATACAGGCTGCAGTGGGGGGTGGGAGCTCCCCTCTGTGTGAGGGATGTGGGCACCCGAGGAGAAGGACCTCTTCAGAATGAATGGTGACTTTTCATACTGTAATCCCATTTCTTTTCTTTCTTGAGTCCATCACAATAGCGGATAGGGCTACCTGGCGACATTTTCTTGTAATGATAGTCAATGGAGTTGTACTCCAAGTTGGATTTTTGCGTGACTGTTGCGTTGCGACACCATTGACTGTCATTACAAAAAATGGCGCAAAAATATTTTTCCATTCACATGGCCGTAAGACGGCTGTTTTCGGCAGAACAAGTTCCAACACCACCGTTTAATATTGCGTATGATGTAGTGGGAAGCAGAAAACAAATTCCAAATGGGGTGAAATTGGGAAAAAAAGCAATTCCTCCACAGTTATGTTAAAGAGGACCTTTCATCGATTTAAAAACTAAAAACTAACTATACCTGTGGGCAGAGCGGCGCCCAGGGGTCCCCCTGCACTTACTTGTATGTCTGGGCGCCGCTCCGTTTGCCGGTATAGGCTCAGATGTCGAGCTCCCTCTGTTGTATGGGGCGGGACTTTGTATTAGGTGTGTCCTTGCTGCAGACCTGGCCAATCACAGCGCACAGCTCATAGCCTGGCTATGAGCTGTGCGCTGTGATTGGCCAGCTCTGCAGCAAGGGACACGCCTGATACAAAGTCCCCGCCCCATACAACAGAGGGAGCTCGGACACTGGAGCCTATACCGGGCAAACGGAGCGGCGCCCAGACATGCAAGTAAGTGCAGGGGGACCCCTGGGCGCCGCTCTGCCCACAGGTATAGTTAGTTTTTAGTTTTTAAATCGGTGAAAGGTCCTCTTTAAGTTTTTTTTATTTACAATGTTCGATAAAACTGACCGGTTACTTTAATTCTACAGGTCAGTAAGAATCGGATGATACCTTATAGGTATAGTTTTTCCTGCGTTTTGATACTGATAAAATAATAAAAAAAACTTCATTTAAACTTCAATAATAAAAAAATCCATTTTATTTTTTCGTCGCCATATTCTGACCCCTATAACTTTTTTGTAATTAGGTGTACGGAGCTGTGTGGGGGCTCATTTTTTGCGGGCGATCTGTACTTTTCATTAAGGGGGGTGTATGACGTTTGATCACTTTTTATTTTAATTTTTTTGTGGGAAATGAAGCGACCAAAAACAGCAAATCGTCCATTTTGCCTTTTTTTCCGTTTGCCGTATGAGGGAGATATTTTTATAGTATGGGCTTTTTCGCATGTGGTGAAACCCATGATGTGTATTTTTTTATTTCGTTGAAACCCTCTTTGATTTGGACTTTATTTTTTTATTTTTAAAAACAATTTTTCTAACACTTTTTTTTATAGTTCCCATAGGGAACTATAACAAGCGATCATTAGATTCTTATTCTCATAGACTCCAATGCACTAGCAATGGAGTCTATGAGAAAAGTACTAGTTTCCTATGGAGCCCTGCTACAGACAAGGGCTCCATAGGGAACACTGTGCAGCAGCCTCCTGTCATTCTCAGTAACAGGGGCTGCTGCGAACACGCTCCAGCTTCTCTGATCGCCACATGGGGGAGCCGGAGCATTACTGGAAGCGCGCGCTTTCGTTATTTCGTGCTCAGATGTCATGGTCAGGTTTGACCTCGGCATCTGATGTGTCGAATGTCTACGACTGGCATTACTCCTAGTCGCGGACATGAGCCGCAGGTATCTGCTGTATGAAACAGCAGGAAACCTGTGGCTATGGCGGAGCTGGCGCCATCTTTAAGTACAGCGCTGGTCAGGAAGGCGTTAAACTGTTTTTAAATACGAAGATAGGAATACAGTAGTAATTCACTGAAGTCCTGCGACACTTCTGGGTAGCAGTCGCTGCTCCCAAGCAGATCTTCCGCACATGCTTGACTAGTTGGAGCAGCAGTAAGGGCAGGAGGCAGCCGGTGGGCACTTCTTCACCTGCGGCACAGCCCCCACAGGGGAAGAAGTCCTGCTGATGAGACCAATCGATTTGTTAGAATTGATTTGCTCATCTCTAAGGCTGGGAACACACCTAGGCGTTTTTGGATCAGGCGTTTTTTTTAGCGTTTTTTCCGCGGAAAACGCGTGTTTTTTTAGGCGTTTTTGTATTTTTGCAACGCGCGTATTTGGGGCGTTTTTGATTGACAGCTTACAGTTTGCAGAAAAAAAGAATCCCCACCCAGCAAAGGTGGGTGGAGATTCTGCCTTTCTGCTGGGTTTTACTACAAAAACGCGCGATCATATGCGCGTTTTTGAAGCGGAAAACGCGCATATTTTCTTATATGCGCGTTCCCATGCTTTTCAATGGGTGCAAACGCTTGGGCAAACGCCCCAAAGAAGCTCATGCACAAGCGTTTGCGTTTGGCGTTTTTTGAACGCGCTGTAAAACGCTCAGGTGTGAACCATGTCCATTGGAATACATGGGTTTTCACTTGTTGTGCGTTTTTCAGCGTGTTTGAAAGCGCTGAAAAACGCTTAGGTGTGTTCCCAGGGTAACGTGAACCTAATGTCGTGAGGTGGCGCTGTCCCACTAATCTCTTAATTGGCTGGCTTGACTTATCAGGTGGTAGTTTTATAGGTTGGGGAAGCTTAGGCCACCAAATGCACAACTTTTAGTTAATAGCTTGGTAGCAATGCAAGGTTTACCTTATGCCTAATAAAAGAGCTGAGTAACTTAGACATAACATTGATGAAGGAGCAGGGAGATTCGGGAGATGTATAGGTAGTGTTCTAAATAACTAGAGAAGTTTGGGGAGAGGAAGCATTTGAAATGCAGCGATGTGGACCGCCCAATATATGTTTGGACATAGCAGTAAAATCAGATTCTAGAACTTTTAAAAAGGGAAGATGACTGGTCTGGTGCAACATATGAATGGTCAGATAAATGTCAAGGTATTTTATTTGTTGGTTTTGACAGGTTATTGGAAATTTATACTAGTATTGTTATTATCCATTTTGCCTCCTTTGCTGGCTGAATTCTTTTTCCCATCACATTATACACTGCTCGTTTCCATAGTTACTACCACCCTGGAATCTGGCAGCGGTGGCTGTGTACTTCTGCACCTATTCCAGACCAAAAACTGCAATTTCTAACAGCAGTTTTTGATGAGGATTTAATGCGATTTTGCCACAGATCTCACCTTTTACTAGAAAATGGTGAAATCCACAACTAAGGGTGGGTTCACACTAGCGTTATGGCTTTCCGTTATAACACGGTTATAACGGAATCCCTAAAACGTAAGATGAATTCGTTTTGGAGCCCATAGACTTGTATTATGACGGAATGCAAAACGGAAGCCTTTAAAAGACATTCCAGTTATGCTCCGTCCTAATAGGAGTCTATAAGAATGCATAATGGATCCGTCTGGTTCCCGTTATGGAAGACGGAAAACAAAGTCCTGTGGACAGGACTTTGTTTTCCGTCTTGCATAACAGGAACCAGACGGATCCGTTATGCTTTCCCATAGCCTTCTATTAGGACAGATCAATGGACGTAGAAGAAGTCGCCCAACCTCGTTCTATACAGGATGAGATGTTTGCCGGACTAAAAGCAAAAAAGAAAACACTCTTTCCATTGAATAAAAATTGGAAATTACTCATATTGGAAGAATGGGAGGAAGCGGATAAGAGGCTTTACATATCTCGTGAGTTTAAGAATTGTCTAGCCTTTAATGCAGAAGATACAAAGTTGTGGATGGATACCCCAAAAATGTATATACTCATTGCAAAAGTAATAAAAAAAACTCCTTGCCCTTTGAGGATTCCTCTCAATTTAAGGGCACTATGGATAGGAAAATAAATGGTGGTTTAAAAACGTCCTGGAAGGTATCAATTGATCAATACAAATATTGCCACTACCCCAGTGTCTTGATTGTTATTTTTATGGCTCTCCCAACTAGAGAACCATATAAAGATGGGACCTCCAGGGAAGAAATTCTGGACTCCATTCCACTCTTAAAAATTAAAACTGCGTGTGTCTCTCATGCTTTGGCGGAAAATATTAGGTTTGCTGTAGATTCGAGGCAGTTCCCTTTTAAATGCTTCCAGACGGGCATTGGAGCTTAAAACTTGGTCAGGGGACATTCCATCAACAAATAACTTTTATACTATCCCATTTTCAGGTGCTTATGATTTTGTCCTTGTTCTAGATTCTATTCTGGAAAAGGCTACAGGGGAAAACTAAAAAGTCCCAGTCCTTTCGGAAGCTAGCCCCCGATATACATCTCAGCCCTACAGAAGCAAGGGTAAATCAGGAAGATGGAGTTACCCAAAGGGAGGTAAGGGTAGAGGTTTCCGCCTTAATCCCAATACTACACAACAGAAACAATGACGTTCTTCCAGTGGGAGGAAGACTAAAAACCTTCCTTCCACAATAGGAAGAAATTACTCACACTACTTAGATATTAAAAACAATAGAGGAAGGATACAGAATATAATTTTTATATCCTGTCAGTTCCATTCAAGACCTTTACATAAAAAAGTTCTGCCTGTTGGAACTGAGATTTAAATTCTTTGGATCAGAAGATCGCTACCTCTTGAGGAGGATGGGCACACGAGGCAGCTGGCAGGCGGACCAGGAGGTACCTGAGAAAGGTACCACATGTGCAGGACCGAAGGATGAGGCAGAGGCGTAGTCAGACAGGCAAAAGGTCAGGGCAGGCGGCAAAGGTATAGGTCAGGCAATTCGGATCGGCAACAGGAGAGTCAAGGCAAGCAGATAGGCATCTTTCAGGTAGCAGAGTCCAGGAATACAGATACGAGTCAGGAACACTAGCGGAAAACAGGAACCTTAGAAGGACACAAGGACCTTGAAACTGAGGCATCTGGGAAGGGGGCTGAGCCACTTATAAATGCGCAAGAGGGCTAGGATAGGTCAGCGAGGTCACATGACCTAACCCATAAAGCCCAGGAAGTGACGCTCACCGGCCCTTAAGGAAGTTCTGCAGGACACAAACAGCAAGCATGCTGTGGTCAGGGCTGAGAGAAAAATGTTAAGTGGATCCCAGAACAACAGCACCCACACAGACAGAGCCTAGGACTGCAGCGGTGAAAGGGAAACACCGGCCGCAGATCACCGCTGAACACGGGAGTTGACAGCAGTCTTGGAAACTTTCCTGAAGGTGGTTGTTCTCTTAGACAACATGCAACAGTATCATTCCTGAAACATCAAAGAGGGTCAAGATTTCCGCCCCTTTAACATTTATCAGACCGGATATTCAGTTGGGCAGAGAAGAATGTACTGTCAGTCTCAGCAATTCACCTGAAAGTGGAAAAAAATGTGACCGCGGATTTTCGAAGCAGACATTCCATACGTCCAGGGGAGTGGTGTCTCAAAAAATAGGTTTTTCATCTACTTTGCAATAAATGGAGGACTCTTCAAATGGACCTCTTTGCCACAAGAAAATATACTCGTCTTCCCTCTTTCGTCTCATTAAATCCGTGGGACAGACCAGTGGCAGTAGACGCTTTGTCTCAGAATTGGGACATGGATATGGCCTATGCCTTCCCTCCTTTTTCTTCTAATTGGGCCAATCCTGAAAAAGCTGAGGTCAGAACGTGTAACTATGGTCCTAAAAGCTCCATATTGGCCGAAACAAAGCTGCTTCCCAATTGTAAAGAACTTGGCATTGGAGGAACCCTTCTTTTTTCCCCCCAGAAGAAGACCTATTGTCTCAGGGTCCTCTTAGGCATCCAGAAGTGCACAGGTTGAAGCTGAAAACACCAATATAGATATGGGGAGAAAATGAACGCCATCCACACATTACCCCAGACAAATTACACAAAAAGGCCAATCCAGCTGAAAAATAATAAATACCTTTATTCATACATTATAAGTAAAATACACTTAAAAACAGTTGGTGGTATAAACACACATATAGGGCAAAGAATCGCCCTCACAGGAAATAACAGATAGTATAAGTGCCAAAGTTATGGGTCAGTAACACATAAATCAGGGCATATAATTCACCACTTATTTATTATATATATACCCTCCTTCTTCAAGACCCATTTCATCCACCTGAGAATACACGGCCGACACAGTGCCTTGCCGCCAGACTCAGACCGGAAGCAGGGAGCGCACGCGTGACAGTGGCCGGAAGTATGAGCAGCCGGTGCTGAACATCTAAACTCCTCCCACCACCTCCTCAATACTTCCTGCGTTCCAAATCAGGTCAGCTGATCCGAAATGGAACGCAGTGCAGAGTAAGTCACCGGGAATACCATGCATGTGGACATATACTATACCTATATATACATCTAAGACCCACATCTATTTCTACCATAGACCTTAGACATATATGCACACAACAATTATAATCACACACAAATATGAAGTGAGGAAATAAAGTGCTACATGCATGATCAAGTGTGAAGTGAAGTGACTGAACAGTGCAAAAATTAAATGAAATAAAGTAATTTAAAAAAAAAATAAAAGGTGATAAAGTGCAACCTGTAATACAATAAATATGATTCATACCTAGTTATAATGTACATGAGTGCATATAGATCCTAAACATGATTAGTAAAGTGGTTTTAACATGATTACTGTACAAACTATATGTCTATATATCTCATTTCCTAGTATCACAATATATAATAAATGTACCAAACGTCATAATCAAATACATTGCAAATAAGGGGAAAGAAGGGATAGGTAGGGGGAGGAAGAATGAGAGGGAAGAGAAAGAGGAGAGGAAGGTTGAAAAAGGGAAAGGGGGGAAGGTAAAAGGGAAAGGACTTATTGCATAATGAATCCCCAACAACTGAAACTATTAAAATTAAACCATTATGCATAATTAAACGATCCTCAGTGTACGGCATATGTCTGGCCATATGTGCTTAATATAGTGGCTATAGTCAGTCCAAATTACGCTAATGTACTGCGAAGATACCAAAAATGGGTTCAAATACAATAACATAAAATGACACAATAGAAATAAAATTTCATCAACAATTCCCAAATAGCAGTATAAGTCCAATAGCAATCAAAAATGTAGATAGCAGTCCGCAACTTAGTATAGCAGCAGTAATAACAATAGTAGCATCCATGAAAAAGTTCATAAATGATCCCAAAATATATCGACTTGTGCAAAAAGATCCAAAGTCTTTTAAAAGCATATGGAGCCCATGGTTCACATAAACCAATACAACAAGGGTATTAGAGATAACCGTCTTCCTTGCAGCACCTGACAGTCTTGATCGTGACACCTCCAAAGAAGTCTAGTATATCGCAACAAAATACATTGACTTATTCTAAATCCATAATCAGAGCAGCGTCCCGCTAAGGTTCTATTCTGAAACAATAAGCCGGCATATAAGTCATGACACAGTCTTACCTAGGATCCCGACCTCTGTCGATTCTGCAACTTTGGACTGTATTTCAATGGTGATCTTGTGTCTTTCAAGCTGCGCGATTTTTACCACGCTGGTGTATCTTAGCACATGTGTCTCCTCAGATACAATCTCCGTGCTTGTGGTCACCTTCTCACGCAGTTTTTCAGGTGTGGAATACAGCAATGGTCGGTCACTGGAACGGTATTGTGCATTAAAGTCCAGATTACCCCCCATTTGTGAATCTTAGATAATAGATAAAACGTTGGTACCCTAGCATTCTTCTCATTCAGATAATCCATTTCCTTGTCTGTAATAATCCATCTATCCACCGCTCTGTTTAAAATCGTCTTGAGGAAAGATTGAAATGATGTTAGAGGATTGTATGTGAGTCGCCGTTGCTATCCCGTAACTGCCTAAATGCCTCCCTTTCATACATCGACGTTGGCCACACTACTACATTTCCTCCTTTATCAGAAGGCTTTATAACAACTCCTTCCAGTTGCGTCAGTTCCTTTAGAGCCCCCGCTGTGTATACGTAAGATTGTCCTGCTCGATCCTTCTTGGTGTTTTCTTGAGTTCCTTAGTTGACAGATGACATCTCTTTGTTTCAGATAGTGAAGTAGTTATTTAAGGGTAATGGCAGCCTGGCAGGCAAGATCAAAGATTAGATTTTTTTGGATCTTGGCAATTACTTAGACAGAAGAAAAATTTACTCATTTAACTAACAATTGCAGCATGTGTATGCCTTCTTTAAAAAAGACAGACTTAATGTGTTGGAGCGCACGAGCGCCACTTCCAGTCTGGGTCTGGCAGCAAGGTGCTGTTTCGGCCGTGTATTCTCAGGTGGGTGAAATGGGTCTTGATGAGGGAGGGTATATATGTTGTTGTTAAATCTCTTTTTATTTGAAATAAAGATTGATAATCTAGTACAATCAATAAATTCAGGGATAATACAATACATATCATAAGAAAGTTGAAAAGTTGATACAAGTATTACATTGTGAAGTATTGTATATATACGAACATACACAGCTAATATAGAATGCAAACCTATTAGCTCGTCCACGGCTAGAATCGTGGATAAACTCACATAACAAGTGAACAAACACAATCAGTCAACTATGCCTATGAGGATTACTAGTAAGTGCCCTACCAATCGCGAATTATTATTACCATTAGTAAGTGCATTTATTTTTGATATGCCTAGCTCCGGATGCCTATCCAATGTCTCAACCACAACGCACAGATCTAGTTCCTACCTCTAAACTCCCTCCAGAGTTCCCATAGCCTGAGGAACTTGCTGTGTGACCTGCCTGTCCAGCTCGCCAGTTCCTCCAATAAATATATTTGATCAATTTTGGAATACCATTCTTCTAGCGAAGGGGGTATTGTCTGAAGCCAATATTTAGGAATCAATAATCTTGCAGCCTGAACTAGCTGGGTTGGCAAGTCGGCTACCGTTGGTTTCCAGGTTTCTTAAGGAAGCCATAGCATAACCGAAGAGGGGGTTAGTCTAACTGACGTTTTGCAGATAATGTTTATTTGACGTTCAATATCAATCCAAAATGTACGTATGATTGGGCAAAACCATAAAATATGTCCTAGACTACCTCTCTCACCTCCACAGCGTCAACACCTGTCATCTATATGCAGTCCCATTTTGAACAGCTTATGTGGATTATTGTACCAGCGAGTCATTGTTTTAAAGGAGTGCTCCTGGATTTTTATGCATTTTGAAAATCCATGAGATGCCTGGTATATTCTAGCTAGCTCCTCTGGTGAAAAGGTGCAAGCTAGTTCAGATTCCCTACGCCCTGACATAACCTGGAGTTCCTAAGGGTCTCTTTGATAACAACCATTTATAAATCAGTGAGATGGCTCTCTTAGGAAGCGTTTCATTGGATGCCAGTTGTTCGAACCACGTGGGCTCAGAGAGTGTAACATATTTAGCTAGTAAAGCTTTGCATGCAGATTTCAATTCATTAAATGCAAGAAAGTTTTTCGCTTCTACTGATCTAGAACAAAATGAGGAGACATTATCCTCGGCCTTTAGTTTAGTAAGGAAGGACGTGAGATTGGTATCTCCAAAACGGATCCAAAATTGCTGAGTATCTGCTGTATTGGGCTGCAGTAACCAAGGTCGCCGGTAGGTGACGAGAAGGTCCACTTGGTTTTTAAGATTTTTGATCGTCGTAGCGAGACTCGCAGTGAGACCATACAGGGTGGCATCGGGTATGTCCAGTCCCCACAAAGTAGCTAGCTGCTTATCTAAAATCATTGCCAGCTCTATATCAGATCCCAAGGGTCTGTAAGCAGGTATACAAAGTAATAGCCATCTTTTCAGCTGTATGGCTTTATAATCAGAACCTTAAGTCTGGGACAAATTAATCTGTCATAGGCAATTCTAGGTCTTTTCCCCTTCCAGAGAAATTGTGTGAACAATTGTCTCACTCGTCTGAAAAAGGATGCCGGGACAGTGATAGGTACCATCTGAAGCAAATAGAGCAATTTCGGCATAATATAGGTCTGCAACACATTTTTGCGTCCTATCCACGAGACCCATAGTAATGATAGGGACTGAAGCTGGGCCTGTATCTTCTTTATTAGTGATAAATAATTAATATTATATAATTTCGAGGGGTCATTTGTGAGTTCTACACCTAGGTATGCAAGTGACACATTGTTCCATTTAAATGGGTGGGACGTTTTAAGATTTTTCAGCAGCTTTGATGGTAACGACACCCCCATTGCCACCGACTTAGAGTAATTAATTTTAAAATTAGAAAGTTCCGCAAATGAGGAGAATAGCTCCAGAATCAGTGGGAAGGCGGGTACCGGGTTCCTGATTATCAACATTAGGTTGTCAGCAAATGCTGCACATTTGTGTTCTACAGAGCCCAATTCAAGTCCCCTGATCAATGGGTTATCACGAAAAGCTTGCAGTAGTGTCTCCATGACCATTATGAATAGCGACGGGAAAAGGGGGCACCCTTGTCTAGTCCCATTAGTTTTGGGAAAGGGGGAAGACAACGTGCCATTGACCCGAACTCGGGCACTAGGAGATCTATAGAGGGACATAATTGCTGGAATGAACATAGAAGGGATTCCAAATCTTAGGAGGGTCCGCTGCATATATAGCCAGTCGACTCTATTAAAGGCCTTCTCGGCGTCAGTACTGAGCAGCACGAGAGGCTGTTTTTTGAGCTTGGACCATAAGATAGCATTGAGAAGACGGCTAGATTGGAAATGTCCCTCTATGCTCATTACAAAGCCTGCTTGTTCCTTATGAATAATCTTGGGCAAAATAATGTTCAGTCTGGAGGCCAGAAGTTTAGCCCAGATCTTTATGTCAAAATTCAAGAGTGAAATTGGTCTATAACTACCACATTCTCTAGCGTCTTTCCCTCCTTGTGAATAATCGTAATTGTGGCTTCCAAGGCTTGGTTAGGAAGAGATTCCCCTTTTACTAGCGCTTGACACCACTTTGTTAACTGTGGGAGTAGGGTTGGGAGAAACTTTTTATAGTATCCTATTGGCAATCCGTCTGGACCCGGCGCCTTACCTAGCGGAATACCCCATAACCACCTTTTTTATTTCGTCTTCTGAAAATGGTTCAGTAAGTTGTAAACAATCTTCTCTGGACAATACAGGGAGCTTTAGACCTGCTAAGAAGTCTACTGCCCGGCGCACCCTCTCAGACTCCGACATATTTGGCAATGATGCACCAGAAGAGGATCCCAGATTATATAGCTGTTTGTAAAAGGAGCTAAATGCTGCTGCAAGATCCGCTGTCGAGGACACGTAGCGCCCCTCTGAAGATTTGATAGAGGAGATAAACTGAGCTTCCTTTCGCTGCTTAATTTGGTGGGACATAAGTTTACTACCTTTGTCACCATGCAGGTATTGCCTGAACTTAGCATATTGGTATGCTCTGGCACATTTAATGTTTAACAATTCCTTTAATTGTCTTCTCAAGGAAGTAAGTTCATCTCTGACCCGAAGGAATCAAGACTGTTTCTGTATGGATTCCATAGCTGCTATTTGCCCCAATAGCGAGGTTTAATGTATTTTGCCTATCTTTCTTTATTTTGGCTCCAAGAGGGTAGGGAGGGTATATATGTTGAGTAGGGACACATTTTAGCTAGCACTACGCCCTGATCAAGCATTAAGCGGAACGCGCGTCGAGACGCGGGAGGTACAGATTTGACTTACAGGTATACTGGTGTGACCATATGGACATTTACTGGATTGGGCATTTGTATTTATCAGTAGTAAGGCACTTGGCACTTTATGAAATGACTTTATGATAACCTAAGTGGTGAATTATATGCCCTGATTTGTGTGTTGCTGACCCATAACTTTGGCACTTATACTATCTGTTATCTCCTGTGAGGGGGATACTTTGCCCTTTATGTGTGTCTATACCAGCAACTGTTTTTAACCCCTTAAGGACTCACCTTAACCCCTTAAGGACTCAGCCTTATTTAACCTTAAGGACTCGGCCATTTTTTGCAAATCTGACCAGTGTCACTTTATGTGGTGATAACTTTTAAACGCTTTTACTTATGCAGGCCATTCTGAGATTGTTTTTTCGTCACATATTGTACTTCATGACACTGGTAAAATGGAGTCAAAAAAGTTCATTTTTATTTATAAAAAAATACCAAATTTACCAAAAATGTTGAAGAATTTGCAATTTTCCAGGTTTAAATTTCTTTATTTCTATAATACATGGTAATATCTCTAAAAATAGTTATTACTTTACATTCCCCATATGTCTACTTCATGTCTGGATCATTTTGGGAATGACATTTTATTTTTTGGGGATGTTACAAGGCTTAGACGTTTAGAAGCAAATCTTGAAATTTTTCAGAAATTTTTTAAAAACCCACTTTTTAAGGACCAGTTAAGGTCTGAAGTCACTTTGTGAGGCTTACATAATAGAAACCACCCAAAAATGACCCCATTCTAGAAACTACACCCCTCAAGGTATTCAAAACTGATTTTACAAACTTTGTTAACCCTTTAGGTGTTCCACAAGAATTAATGGAAAATAGAGATAAAATTTCACTTTTTTGGCAGATTTTCCATTTTAATAATTTTTTCCAGTTACAAAGCAAGGGTTAACAGCCAAACAAAACTCAATATTTATTGCCCTGATTCTGTAGTTTACAGAAACACCCCATATGTGATCGTAAACTGCTGTACAGGCACACGGCAGGGCGCAGAAGGAAAGGAATGCCATACGGTTTTTGGAAGGCAGATTTTGCTGGACAAGTTTTTTTTACACCATGTCCCATTTGAAGCCCCCTGATGCTCCCCTAGAGTAGAAACTCCAAAAAAGTGACCCCATTTTAGAAACTACAGGATAGGGTTGCAGTTTTGTTGGTACTATGTTAGGGTACGTATGATTTTTGGTTGCTCTATATTACACTTTTTGTGAGGCAAGGTAACAAGAAATAGTTGTTTTGGCACCGTTTTTATTTTTTGTTATTTAGAACATTCATCTGACAGGTTAGATCATGTGGTATTTTTATATAGCAGGTTATTACGGACGCGGCGATACATAATGTGTATACTTTTTTTTATTTATGTAAGTTTTACACAATGATTTCATTTTTGAAACAAAAAAAATCATGTTTTAGTGTCTCCATAGTCTGAGAGCCATAGTTTTTTCAGTTTTGGGGCGATTATCTTGGGTAGGGTATGATTTTTGTGGGATGCGATGACAGTTTGATTGGAACTATTTTGGGGTGCGTATGACTTTTAGATCGCTTGGTATTACACTTTTTGTAATGTAACGTGACAAAAAATGTTTTTTTACACCGTTTTTAATTTTATTTTTTTATGGTGTTCACCTAAGAGGTTAGGTCATGTGATATTTTTATAGAGCAGGTTATTACGGACGTGGCGATACATAATATGTATACTTTTTATTTATGTAAGTTTTACACAATAATATTATTTTTGAAACAAAAAAAAAAATCATGTTTTAGTGTCTCCATATTCTGAGAGCCATAGTTTTGTTCAGTTTTTGGGCGATTATCTTAGGTAGGATCTCATTTTTCACAGGATGAGATTAGGGTTTGATTGACACTATTTTGGGGTGTGTATGACTTTTCGATCGCTTGCTATTACACTTTTTGTGATGTAAGGTGACAAAAAATGGCTTTATTTTTATTTTTTTATGGTGTCCACCTGAAAGGTTAGGTCATGTGATATTTTTAGAAAGCAGGTTATTACGGACGTGGCGATACAGAATATGTATACTTTTTAAATTTACTTAAGTTTTACACAATAACAGCTTTTTTTAAAAAAAATAAAATTTTTTTTAAAATGTTTTAGTGTCTCCATATTCCGAGCCATAGTTTTTTTATTTTTTGGGCGATTGTCTTTGGTATGGGCTCATTTTTTGCAGGATGAGGTGGCGGTTAGATGGTACTATTTTTGTGGGCATACGCCTTTTTGATCTCTTGCTGTATTACTTTTAGTGATGTAAGGTGACATAAAATGGTTTATTTAGCACAGTTTTTATTTTTCATCGTGTTCATCTGAGGAGTTAGGTCATGTGGGGGCTGGATCCAGGGGGCTGGATCTCACAGGCTCTTCATCCGAAGGCATCCCAATGCCTAAGGAAGGCATCGGGCTGCCTTCCCTGCTATTAGGTCCCCATTATAGCAGCATGGGCAGGGTGGGTAAAAATCAATGATTTTTTTAAAAAAAAAATCTAAAAAATCGGATTTATTTTATTTAAATCGGATTTATTTGATTTAAATCGGATTTTTTAGATTTAAATCGGATTTTTTTTATATAAAATGCTTTTTGAGGAAAATATATTACCATCCAAAGGTTATTCCATCATGAAATAAATTAGTTTTTTAATTATGTAGAATAGGGCTGTATATGTTTAATTTATTGGTAAATAAATTCCATTAATCCATTCACAATGTCCCGCTCTTCCAGAGGTTTTTCTTAGATTATTGGGCAGTTTCTCTGCCTACAAGATATTATCACAGATGCTTGGGTTACTTTTGCAGTTCTCAAAACTGAATTTGACTCAGCAGAGATCATATGCCTCTTCTTCACAGCAAATCTTCATCCACTTGCATATTATAAGTTATGCCAGCAAGAATTAGTCTTAGGGCTACTTTCACATTTGCGTTCGGTGCGGGTCCATCCAGTACTTGTACAGACGGATCCGCACTGAAAATACAAACCAATGCATCCGTTCAGAACGGATCGGTTTGTATTACATGTGGAAATAAATGCTAAGTCCCAAACGGATACTTTCTGACCCCCATTGAAAGTCAATGCAAACAGATCCGTCCCCATTGACTTACATCGTAGGTCAAGACGGATCAGTTTGGCTCAGCATCGCTAGGCGGACACCAAGACTCTGCAAGCAGCGTTTTGGTGTCCGCCTCCAAAACGG
The DNA here is from genome assembly GCA_033119425.1 of Bufotes viridis. Lineage (NCBI taxonomy): Eukaryota > Metazoa > Chordata > Amphibia > Anura > Bufonidae > Bufotes > Bufotes viridis. The sequence goes on from CM065590.1 coordinate 238,398,098, forward strand.
AAAGGAGGCAGTATGGACCCAAACCAGTGCATTCTGAACGGATCCGCATCCATTCGGAATGCATTTGGGCTGAACAGGATCAGTTTGGGGCCTCTATGTGAGACCTTCAAACGGATCTCACAAGCGAATCCCCAAACGCAACTGTGAAATTAGCTTTATGTAGAAAACTATGATTTAAATCAAGTCTTACTGACTAGTGATTTAAATCATGATTCATCCACCCTGAGCACAGGGACCCGATAGTCACCGCACTCACCGCCCGATCACCTGGAAAGCGGCAAGCCGCAAACCGCAGGTCTGAATTGATACAGGGGCCCCGCGCATTGTCCCAGGGTGCCTGCTGTTTGATTTCACCAGTCACTCAGTTCCGATCACCGCCCGCCGTGCAGCGGTGATCGGAAATACTCAGGACGTACCGGTACGTCCTGTGTCCTTAAGAGGTTAAGTGTATTTTACTTATAATGTATGAATAAAGGTATTTATTATTTTTCATCCGGATTGGCCTTTTTGTGTAATTTGTACAGGTTAAGCTGGCAGCATGGATTCTAAAGAGCAGATACTGAGAGCCAGGGGCCTGTCAGAATAAGTTATAACAACCATGCTACAAAGTCACAATCTATGGTAAGATCTGGAAGAAATTATGTTCCTGGTTTGTTTCTCTTCACAAAGAGTCAGTTTCCCCTTCTATTCAGGATATTCTAGAATTTCTGTAGGAAGGTTTTGACCTGGCTCTCAGGTCCAGTACTGTAATAGTTCAGATTTAATCTTTGAGTTGATTTATTGACTTCTCTCTAGCAGAGCACAATTGGATTAAAACATTTTCTCGTGCCATCTCCAGAATCTGGCCTCTTGTAAGAAAGTCAGTCCCTCCTTGGGACTTGTCATTAGTATTGGAACACCTATGTAATCCTCCTTTTGAGCTTCTAGAAAACAGTGAAAACAAAATGCTCTCTTTCAAAACGGTATTTTTAGTGCCCATAATATCGGCAAGGAGAGTGGGAGAGATACAGGCTTTTTCTTCAAGAGAACCATATGTATTCTGGATGACAGAGTAATCTTAAAATTGGACCCAGCCTTTATGCCAAAATTAGTCTCATCTTTTCATCATAATCAGGAAATAGTTCTACCCTCTTTTTGTACAGATCCGAAGAATGGAGAACAACAACGTTTACATACTCTAGTAGATGTTCAAGTCGCAGAGAAAAATAAGGGAAAACAAGCTTCAAAATCCACTATTGCAAGATGGATTAAATTATCAAAACATAGACTGCCCATTCAAAGTCACAGCCCATTCTACTCGAGCAGTGGCTGCTTCTTGGGCAGAAAGAGCTAATGCCTCAGTGGAACAAATCTGGAACAAATCTGTGGTCCCTCTCTAAAGTAGTTTATCTGGTATTGCTCCATGTGTGCGGTCATGGAGGACATCCTGGAAAGTAGAATTTTGACATACCGGTAAATAGTTTTACAGGAGGTTTTACAGGAGTCCGACATGACAGCACCCTACTTATCCCTCCTTAAATATATATGGTTTATTGCTTGGGAAGTTGTGTATATATGTTGCTTGACTGGTGTGATGATTTAAAAACACTGGTGTTGGAGGGGAGGGAGGGGCTTTTAAACTCTCTGTGCCTCTGTCCTTTTAGAGGTATATAAGCACATCTTCCATGTGTGCTGTCATGTCATGTGTGCTGTCATGGGAAAATATTTACTGGTAAGTCTAAATTCTATTTTTTCTCCACCATATTCAGAGAAAAATGTTATGCAAGAAGAAATGCCGAGTGCTAAAGTAAACTTCCAATTAAATGTGTCTAACCCAGGCAGAAGTGCAGTGGTGTCTTAAAAAGATTAAAATAGACAAATCACCGGATCCAGATGGCATACACCCCCATACCCTAAGAGAGTTAAGTAATGTAATAGCCAGACTCTTATTTCTGATATTTAAAGGGAGTCTGTCACCAAATAACCAAATATAGTTTTAAACTGATTATATAGCTTTGTGGGAGGCGGATCCATAACACTGATGGTGCCCGAGTTTCGTTTTTCAGAGCCTCCAAAGTGCCAAAACGAAGTTTTAAAGATATGCAAATTACCTATCACAAGTGCCTTGGGGCGGAGAGTGTGCTGCAAGTGCCCAGTGCTCCCAGCCTTACTTGCACCTGACTCCTTCCCTCTGTATTGTCTGGCCAGCCCTGTATTCTGTGTCATTCTCGTCTCCATTCATAATCCAGCGCCTGTGCGCTTCACCGCCGGGCCCATTACTTAACCGGCGCATGCGCACTGCATATCAGGTTGCCTATGCCCACAGTGGGCAATGTACTGCGCATGACCGGACCCGGCGGTAAAGCGCACAGGAGCTGGATTATGAATGGAGACGAGAATGACCCCGCAAGGATACAGGGCTGGGGGCGGACGATACAGAGGGGAGGAGTCAGGCGCAAGTCAGGTGGGGAGTACTGGGCACTCTCCGCCCCTGGGCACTTTTGATAGGTAATCTTCCTCCTGTGTCACATCCTCATCCATCAGCGCCCAAACCGTTTTTCAAGGAGACATAGAAGTGAGATAGTAATGCCGGCCATGTTGATTGAGTACTCGAAACAGCGCAACATGGCACACATGTCGGGCACGGAGGCCCACTCGTTGGTGGTGAAGTGGTGCTGTTCCGAAGAGCGACTCACTCGTGTGTGCTGCAGCTGAAACTCCACTATCGCCTGCTGTTGCTCACACAGTCTCTCCAGCAGGTGCAAGGTGGAGTTCCACCCTGTGGGTACGTCGCATATAAGCCGGTGAGCGGGAAGGCAGAAGTTACGCTGCAGAGCAGACATATGAGCAGCAGCAGGGTGAGAATGCCGAAAGCTCGCACAGACAGCCCTCACTTTCTGCAGCAGCTCTGACATATTGGGGTAATTTTTCAGGAACCTCTGCACCGCCAAGTTCAGCGTCAAACCGGCTAGGCCCAGAGCTGCTATGAGATCTCGGCTGTCGTTGCACACCACCAAGCCAAGGCTTGAGGCTCAGCGGTACTAACCACCCATCTGCCTGTTCGACCATGCCCAGCTGGGAACCACCTACCATGGGACAGCTGCTGTCATGATGTTTATAAAACTGTCTGTCTTCACCAGACAGAATGGCAGCATTTCAAAGGCCAGGAATTTTGAAATGCTGTCATTCAGGGTCAGGGCTCGCGAGTAGGTAGAGGGTTACTTCCTCTTTCTTTCCAGTGTTTGGGGGATAGACAGCTAAACGCTTCCATGGGACAGTGTGGAGATGCTCGGTGAAGGTGTTGCTGTGACATCCTCTCTTTGTGGGGTGGCAGGAGCCCCTGTCGCTCCAGAGGTGGAGGAAGAGGCCGAGACTGCAGCAGAAGAGGAGCAGGAGGAGTCTAAGATCTTTTGTAGTTCTTCTGGTGTCTACTCCACAGCAGTTAGTGCTTTGCAGTTAGATGCCGGGTCATGCAGGTGGTGCTCTGGTTTTGAACATTTAGGCCTTATTTACACGTCCGTAGTGTTTTGCGGATACGCAAAACACCTTGCCACCAGCCCTATAGAGATGCCTATACTTGTCTGCAATTGCGGGCAAGAATAGGACATGCTCTATATTTTTGCGGAGCCGGCGTTCAGAAGATCGGCGGGCGCTCTGCAAATGCGGATAGCACAGTGTGTGTTCTCCGCATCCATCACGTCCCCATTCAAAATGAATGGGTCCGCGCCCGTTCCGCAAATTTGCGTAACAGGTGCGGAAGAAGATTGCGGACGTGTGAATTAGGCCTTATGCTTCGCTGCAGGTTCTGACTGCACAGCATGCAAACCACCCGTGTCCTGTCATCAGCACAGTGCCTGTAGAACTGCCACACCAGGGAACTCCTTTGTGCTGGCTTTGATGTGCTATGTCTCGGCGCATTGGGCAGCAGGTATATGGGGACTGGCTGCTCTGCTTTTGCACCCTGCTCCCTCTTTGGGCTCATTCACACGACCGTGGTTGGGTTCCGCATTCACTTCAATAGGGCCGCAAAAGATGCGGACAGCACTCCGTGTGCTGTCCGCATCTGTTGCTGTTCCGTGGCCCTGCAAAAATTACGTCTTGTCTTATTCTTGTCTTGTGGACAAAAATAGACATTAGACCGCAAAACACAGCATCTTTGTGTGAACAAGCCCTTTTTGCTTGTTTTTCCTCCGAACTCCACACGTCACTAGCATGACCTGGATGCCATGTGAGGTCTAGGAGGACCACATCATCTTCCACCCGCTCCTCACCCCTGTCCTCCTGGCCGGTCTGCACACTGCAAAAAGCCGCAGCAGTTGGCACCTGTGTTTCAACATAGTCATCAGAGACGTGCTGTGGTGGTTCTCTCACATCCTCATCTACATAAGTGATTGGGCATCAGTGCACTCAATCGCTCACTTCTGGGGCATGGCTAGGTGGATGGCCCACAAAACCCCGCCAGCAGACTCACCAAAAAGCACAAGTGACTGCTGCATGACTTGGGGTTTAGACTGTTTGGCTGAGGTACAAGGGGTTGAGGTGGAAGACGGATGTCCGTGGGCCACCGGTACCAACTCTGCGCTTTCAGCAGTGGACAGGGTGAAAGACAGTACTGAAGGAACTGGAGGCACTCTCAGTCTCCCAATCTACTACCTCCTCTACTTGTTCTGGCCTCACCATTCTTAGAGCAGTGTTTGGGCCTACTAAATGACGCAGAACCTCTTGTCGCTTGCATGCACCAGAAGGTTTTTCATTTGGGCACGTAGCTGGCACAGATCGACAACGTCCTCTCCCTGCAGCAGGAGCTCCACGACCATGGCCACGTCTCTTTGAACCTCTCCTCATTTTTTACAGTCACCTACGAAATTGGCTGACAGACGAACAACTGTATTTTCATGTCACGGATGCAAAGGTGTTTAGCACCACAAAAAATAGGTATGTCTCATCGACACAATTAACAGACTGATTAACTGTCATATTTATATATATAATCTGCATGCATATACTCTGACTGTGTAGGCTCTATACTACAAGTATATGAACTGAATCTGTGCCGAAAATATACATTAGTCCTATGTCTAGAACAAAACATATGTATTGTAAACTATGCCTCGCCAGATTCCAGATTGAGGACTCTGGATCCATGTAACAGCAGATCCAAAATCAATAGCAGTCATTAGACTGATGGTGGGGAAAAAAAATATTACTAACTGGCATAGTATTGGGACAGCCCAGTGTTGAGCAGACGAGTTGTAGGGTCCTGCTATGTCTCCAATTTACTCAAAGGGAATCAGACAGAAGAACGAAAAGTTCCTTGGGTTGTTATATTAGAAACACAGCTTCTTAGGGACAATCTCTGTAATAAGGAGTGACTGTATGTGTGTCCACGTGCACATCTCTGTTGGTTTTCTAAGATGGCTGAATTCAGACCGAATGCTACATGACCAAGACTGCGCGCTCGCTCTCTGCATACTTGTTCCATCTTCAAAGCGCAAAGCTTTTCATAAAGGACTGCATCCAGCCACATAGCAGAAATAAACACAAGATGGGATTATGGACAGATATGATGTATATGGTAAACATAACACAGAAGACTCATTTTCTTTAACTAACTGTATTTCACAGCTAACATGTTACAAAATCCAGTACCACTGTGCATAGAGTACTGGCTTCAAACATTACGTACAGAATTTGATACATCACAAATGACAGGAGATACAAAAGTCTGTAAATGGTAACATTACATGTTTATTTGACGTGAACAAAAATGCAAAATCGGTGTTCATAAAAATATTTTATTGATACTTAGAAAGGATGCCAAATAATGGATTCTCACAACAGGCAAGAACGAGCAAAGTAAAAGTGTCCTGGTTATTGTACTTTACAATGGTCATCATGGTACAAGGCAATCCTGGCCTACATGTGCATATGAATATGGTTGGGAATAGCAATTAAAGAGATATTCTAGTGATCAGATCTTCTTGCTGGTAGTGACAAGTGCTGGACAGATATATATATAATCATCTCTAGGGATGAGCGAATCGACTTCGGATGAAACATCCGAAGTCGATTCGCATAAAACTTTGTTTCAATACAGTATAGAGTGAGCGGTCCGTACAGTATTAGAAAGTATTGGCTCCTTTGAGCCAAAGCTTTTACTTCGCGAAGTCTCGCGAGACTTCGCATAATAACTTCAAAAATGGATTTATACTGTAGAAAAACATTTCCGAACTCAGGTTCGGTTCCAAGTGGTGCCTTGGAATCGAACCAGAGTTCGTGAAATGTTTTTTTACAGTATAAATTGATTTCTGAAGTTATTACTGCTCATCGGAGCCAATACATTCTAATACTGTATGAAGTGCTCGCGCCGTACAGTATTGAAACAAAGTATTATGCAAATTGACTTCAGATTTTTCATCCAAAGTCGATTCGCTCATCCCTAACGATTCATCTCTTCGATGAAATGACCACTGGGACCCACTAGTTCAGGATTTAAGTGGAGATCTTAGCTCCAGGATCCCATCAATGTGTGACGTGTCTGAGATGTAAGAAGATCTATCCTTGCTATACCCTGTTAAGATGGAACTAAAATGAGCTGTTTCAAAAACAGTGAACAAAAATACAGGAAAGCAATTCCTGTACATTCATTTGAACCCTCTTGGATTTCTACAACTTGATAAATAAGCAAAGAAAGGAAGCACAAGTCATATTTTGGTAAATTTTACAGTGGATCACAAAGTAATTTTTGTAGGGATGGGAATGTCTGAGACACTGACGGCACATCAATAAGATATGCCATCAATGTCAGATAGGAGAAGGTCCCAGAGGAGGGACCCACACCTAGCTCCAGAACGAGGCCCCTGAAGTGGAGAACATGCTGAGCATGTGCAGCGTGCTTTCCATTCATTGCTATGGGAGTACAGAAAATGGCCGAGCAAGCGTGCTCAGCTATTTTCAGAGGTCCCACAGGGGTGAACAGAGAGCATACCGCCCATGCACTGCCACGCCTCCATTCAGTGCTAAGGGTCTGCAGGAAATAGCAGAGCCAGCGCTAGGCTATTTTCAGAACTCCTATAACAGTGAATGGAGGGTGGTCACCCTTGCACTGTGCACTCTCCTTCACTTTGGGGGGCCTCTTCTGGAGATAAGAGCAGGTCCCAGAGGTGGGACCGGCACCTATCTGATATTGATGGCATATCCTAGCTATGTGCCATCAATGTCTGAGATGCGAATACCCCTCTAATGGGTCTACAGTTCTCAGAATTCAGAAGTGAATGCACTTTCATAGCACCATTCATTTTTATTCACCAAAGGAATTACCATCATTGTGGTGTCTCCGAGGTTTAGGCTCTGTTGACACTAGCATTCAAGTTCCCATCAAGGCTTCAAGTATTTTTGACAGTAAGAATATTAACGTAGTCTGTAGCACTAGTCTTCCCATCAAAAATGCAGGAAAACCATTGGATGCCATTATTAGGGTCCATCAGGATCTGTTTGAAAACTGATCAGGCATAGTTGTCATGACCTCAACAGAACAAAATACTCATTAAAAGGAACTTCTTTGGGTAGACACTAAAGAGGTTGACCGCTTCAAGGCTAAGGTTCACCAACGAATCTTTAAGATAAATACATACCAATTATTAATACATCCCTGTTCTAAGTTGTACACAGTTTGCTATACTGGTGAAGCCCTGCCCTTTTGATTGGCAAACTTTCTCTCCCAAACACCTGCCACTCCCATCCATAAGAGGACTTCTGATGGAGGGGAATGTGACCTGGCACACCACTCAGCCTCATATACCACGCCTGCAGTATGACGGAGGCTAAGTAAGTTGTCTGGCCACATGCCTCTCTATCACCAGCCTCTTATGGACTGGAGGGGAGGCTTGAAAACCAAGGGGACAAGCTTCAAAAATTACAGCACAGAATGCAAAACTCAGGATGGAATGTATTAGTAAGTGGACTATATTCCCCTTAATGGGGTTGTGCAGTGGAAACGTCATCAATATCACATCAGCAGGGGTCAGTCTAATGCCCAGCACCCCTACCGATCAATTGGGTAAAGAAGTTGTGGCACTTGTGTGAGCACTGCATCTTCTACAATCTTTACCTGTATGCTGTCTACATTTTAGTGGCATTAGGTGTAATTAGAGTTGTTTGTCCTATTCAAGTGAATGGGAGATGAAGCTGTAAATACACTGTGCCGCTGCTACGAGGGAGATGTTGGGCAGGTAAACACTAAAGAGGATGCAGCGTTTACTCGTGCTGCAACCTCCTCAAGCAGATGATCAGCAGGGGGTGCCAGGTGTTGGACCACTGTCGATCTGAGATTAATTAGCTATCCTGAGAATAGGTCATCAGTATCCTGACCCTGCACAACTGCTTTAAGCACTCATTGGTTAACTTTAACCTTTCAAGGGGTTATCCAGGAAACGATAATGATGACCTATCCTCAGGATCGGTCATCATTATCTCATTGGCGGGGATCCGAGTCCCAGCACTTCCGCCAATCAGCTGTTTTAGGGAGCCGCTGCACTCAACGGAGCTCAGACTCCAGCAGCTTACCAAGCACAGTGCCATACATAGTATAGCGGCTGTGCTTGGTATTGAAACTCAGCCCCATACACTTCAATGGGGCGCTGCAACGTGGCCATGTGACATCACATGATCTCATGGAGCGCCCGGCCTCTCCTAACAGATGATGGGTTATCCTGAGGATGGGTTATCAATATTTTTTTCCAGGACACCCCTTTAAAAACTGTAAAATACAACAGTACATGCACGTCTGAGCTATTTTAATACTCGAGTATTGGTTTTGTAGAACAAAGCTGTTCTGACTTGGAATCACCACATGTTGTATTTTCCTATTCATATTACATCAAATAGTAACACCAATATAAAATTAAAGATTCATTTCTTCCTGGATGTGCAATTATTATTTCTGTTAACAGTTCAACCTTACACAGTATACGTTTCACTAATGAAAGTGAAAGGAATCATTCCAATAAAGCAATAAAAAACAGTAAAGAAAACAAAAACGTGCCAGCATTTTAATTCATGACAAGTATTACAGCCAGCAGCAAAAATCCAGAGTAACAGTTGCCCAAAATACACGTATAAAAACAAAATAAATGGCGAAATTTCATACAAAGGCTTTATTTATATTCTTCCTATGTAATTCACACCAAGTACCAGCAGGTGCATAAGATAGTCACTTTGAAATTCCTGTAGCAGTAAGTTATCGACGTTGATTGGTGAGTTGTGTACATAACTATGCATATAATTATCCAAAGAATACATGTAGGCAGCTATGATATCAAATGTCAATTCAGTACATGCCCATATAAATCCATTGAAGATGTGTTAGTACTCACTAACCTAAAAGTGGAGATGGCAATACTAATAACACTGCATAACAAAATGATCACCACATGTCCATGGCACTTCAACATTAATCGGAAACATTTAAGACTAAAAATATGTGTGCCCTACCTTTTTGTGCCAGTAGTAATGGAAACACAATGGGCCAAAGAGGGTGTTACCGAGAGGAATGCTTGTGAACTGTTAGATCTGGGGTAAAAACTTAAAATATTCAACTTTTAGATAAAACCGATCATTAAAAATAGTGCAGCAAATGGCCGGGCGCTTTTCTGTCCTTCAGTCAGCCTAATGGACTATAATGGTATAGAAACACATGGCAGAAAACGCGCTATGCTTCTTGCCAAAATCAGCATAAAATCACGTGGATTTTGGGGAGAAAAGCTACGTTTCAACATTTGCAACACAAAGGCGGAAACGTGTAGCATAAATGGACATGCTGCAGATTTAAAATCTGGACTATATAACATATCATGTTATGTGTGGATTTAATAGTGGATACGATTTCTTAAATTCATCCACTCTGCTGCTACTCTAAAACACTGTGGATTTTCCGCAAGCAATTCCACTGTGGAAAATCCACAGGGTTTACTACATGTGTGGGCATACCCTGAACATCATGTAGACGCATTAAAGGGATCATTACTGGATGTCATTGCCTTCACAGGGGTTTTGCTGGCTAATTATGACATCAGCGGGACGCCTCACTCTAACAGTATACTCACTATTGAAGGTCTACTAATCATCATGAGACAAATACAAAAAAAAATTTTTGGGATGTAGTCAAATCACTTGCGTCATCTATCATGGTTGCCCAACTCCAGTGTTAGATAGAAGAGTAAAGAAAAGTCAGTAGTTCTGATGGCTAAAACAACAAAAAGGAGGAAAAAGATAAATACTTTTATGTTAGTATGCCTTGCAGCCCAAATGGATGCTCATCTTAAACCCTTCCTTCAACTTGTGGTTCCTCCTTACCCAAGAAGGCTCAAAATAAAGCAGCTTCCCTGGGTAGGATAGCTATAGCTAACAGGAATGGTTAGGCTTTTTCCTCAGGGCAGTTTAACACATGCTTTTAATCCAAACCTAAGAGTGTTTCTCTGCGTGATGGAAAGTAGATATTTTTCCTATTTTTGCTTTAAAAATCTGAACCGAATCTGCACTACATAAAAGCAGTCCATGTGTATGTAGCGCTCATTTTGTGGGTAACAAATGCATGGAAGCCAGAAATGTTCTGTCCATTTTTCATGTATGCAGCTAGTACTTGTTCACAGTGTTAAAAGGGGGGCTCCCTCTAATAGGCCTACGGCATAATCACTTCCTCAAGTGGTTCCAAATCTCTTATCTCTTTCAAAAGAGAACAGCCACATTGTCTGATGTGGAATAAAAGCCTAATGGTGGAAACTGCTCAAATGAAGGCTATATGCTTAGCAGATTCAGCTGTCCTAACCATTGGCACTGAATATGTGCCTAATCTTTATCTCACCCAATGCCACTACGGTTCTTGGAGTAAACCTGCAAGTGTATAGAGTTTTTCAGGGTGGTTGACAAATCTGAACAAGGAGGGGGAAGAGGTTATTAAATAATAAAAACGTCCAATCACCAGTTAAAGGGGTTATCCAAGACCTATAATGTTCCCCACCACCACCACCTCACACAGATTGTACTTAACTCGCTCCCCGACTCCCGTGTCGCTTCTGATGCTGTCCCGGCCGACGTGGCTGGGAAGCCAATAGCAGGTCACAACGGGAACAAGCCTCCCTAGCATCTCAGTGAGGCTAGTTCCCATTGCGGCCTGGTATTGGCTGCATACCCCCTGTCCCCCCGACGCCGGATGTTTTAATCCGCGCCAGGGAGATGCAGCAGCACCGGCATAAGAAGTGAAGCTGGTGCCGGGGAGCGAGGTAAGTACAATCTGTCTGAGGGGGTGCATTATAGGTCTTGGATAACTCCTTTAAATCACCCAGTGTTCCACTTATGTGTCATGAACTGTTGCATATAGACTGGCAGAGAGGACAAGACTGGAAGCATTGGAACATTGGGGATTTTAACTGGTGGTTATATACTTTATTATTTCATAATGTCTTTTTAGGCAAATTTGCCAACAACTTGGTAACTCCTTTATGTTGGTAAATACCTTAAGTTACAAAATATTGCACTAAGTCCACAATCTTCATTCCTTCATGATCTTTCAAACCCCCTGAAAATCACAACCTGACCCTAGTTTCAGACATTCCTCATGTGCGGTGTCTATCCCAGTAATATATGCTGGATCTGTGTGTCCAGGGTACTGCTGTCTTCACTAGCTTTTTATTCACAGCTTCATTCCTGGACCGATTTCTCCTACAGCTCATGGGGATCCCCTCTCACTTGTAATGACAGACATTGATGGTGAGGAGTGTGTGATTGTGAACAGTAACCCCCCAAGGAGTTTGCTGTGGGTGCTTTGCTTTCTTTACATTTATACACCGCCTACACAGTTTTCCCCTTCCTCCTTCAGACTGCTTTCTACAGCTTGTGTTTCCCCCTCCACTTAGGAGCAAATGAACAATAAAAAACAAATTCAGTACAATGGTGTTCAGACTTTAAAATGTGTTAAAGAGAGGTTAACATTAAACATTCTTGTGGAGGTTCCTACAGTTCTTCAAGGTCCTGGTTTAATTATATCCTGCCACTGCATGGATGACAGTCCACCAACTGGTTTACACATTGTAAAATCTACATTTAGAAGTCCTTAATTTATTGGATTGTAAATACTTCAAGATGTCCTACAGGTGGGACCGACCGACAATCTAATGTACATGTAGCTCCACACGCTCACTCCAACAGATGATGGCACTGAATTTCAATCCCGTTGTTCCCCTGGGAGTTAACATCTGGCAGTGGCTTTCTCCCGCTGCAGGCTAAATGAGCAGTCAACCAATAACTATTGAAGGTGTATGGGCACCCTTATCAAAACCGATTCTAAATGTAGTGGTAATCATTATTGTAATTAGGGTTGAGCGAACTTGTATTTTAAGTTCGGCGTCGGGTTATCTTAGAATCCCGTTATGGATTCCTCTACCATAATTTGGAATCCATCAGGGGATTCTTCGATGAACCCGAACCTTGGACAATACTAAGAACCTGGGGTGACATCACAGTCATGTGATCAGTGCAGGGGGCGTGGCTCAGTACTGGATTGATAAGAGGTGGTAAAGGGCCTGGTATAATGATCATGTGACATGAGGGGCGGAGCTCCTGTGCTCTGTGTGGAGGAGAAGGAGGAAGTAGAGCAGTGAAGGACGGTTGCACAAACTTGGATTCCAAATTCCGTTATGGTCCGTGGTAGCGAATCCATAACGGGATTCTAAGATAACCCGAACCCGAACTTTGGACGCCGATCTTAAAATACAAGTTTGCTCAACCCTAATTGTAATTTTTTTTTTTTTTTTTTTACTTTTCCTTGTGAAATAGATGCCTGAAGTTCGCAATTTGCAATCCATACACTCATGTACCTCATGACATCAGCGGTTGTATGGAAGTACGGATTCCTCTGGAACCACACTGAGCGCTGTACAGGCAGGAGCACACATTGCTGCTCCTGCCTGTAGCAGCCCTGCTCTCCTAAAGCCTAACATAGATGTGCTATGTTAGGCTTTAGCAGAGCGGGCACAGGCCCTGCGCTCACTCCACTCTGCTATAAAGCCTGCACTGATGCGATTCAAGCGTCAGGACAGGTCATCAATATGAGATCAGTGGGGTCCGACTCCCAGCACCATTACCGATCAGCTGAAGAAGCGAGGGTGTCGGATGTTGGACCCCCACGTTTTGATACTGATGACCTGTACTGAGGATACGTCATCAATATCCTGACACTGGACAACCCCTTTAAAGAAACTTCTCTGTAACGTGCTGTAGCCCAGTGCAAACGAATTGATTTACAGATCGTATAATCATCCTGATAAAAGAAAAATCACATAGTATCTTTACTGTAGAGTTGCAGCGTTCCACATACAAACCAATAAATTAAATGACAGTCCCTTTAAATTCCTCAGTACACATCTCCATTATTAGCCCTATAGTTCTCATGTGATGTCAGTTGCTTCTTTCAGCCAACATAAATTGGGTATAACACTGGACAATTAGGAAGTACTGTTTCACTCTCAAGGGGTTAACGTAATTTACAGGGATCCATTCATAAAACCACAGCTTGTCTAATTCCGCACAGTGATCAATCCAAGAAAACATCCAATGGAAAGTTGTGAAGCCTCGCATAGTCACAACCCTTGGTCTACTCTCGGGTTGTACTTTAGAAGGAGCCGTTCACACAGTGTGACTGTAGCTGAAACACACATGCAGTTAAACTGGCAGACCTAAAATATTCTGTAAGTGTGCCATAGATACTCATACAGAGATTTAGCCATGGCGGGTTGCTAACTCTTTTACTGGCGACTAAGAATGATGGTTTCAGTATGTAATCTATGTCCGGGAACACGTGTTAAACCGTTACCTATATAATCCAGATTTCGGAAAGGTACAGCCATGTGTAAACATAAGTCTATATGACTGGATAGAGACATCTGTGGTAGTGTCCCTGTAAGTACTGCAGCTTGGGTCTAGTGAGACTTGTAAAGCGAATGTCACACAGGGTAGACATGGCAGCTAGTGCGGACTATTGTCATTTGGAAAATATCCGAGTGCCTACATCAATCAACATGAACCAGGAACATTTGGACTTGTTAATATTTCTGATTATGCAAACCCTCTTCATCTTTTGGTGTCACTTACCTTGAAAGTCTTATCTTTCAAGGCGCACTTAGAATATAGCATTAAAAAAATAAGTGCATACATACTCACTTTCTTTCTCAAAAATATCAGATTTGCGTCAGATTTTTCCCATGTAACTGTGGTGACTATTGGCAGAAAGAAGTTTCTTGTCACAATATCTAGAAAACACTAGAGAAACTTTAATGAGATTCTCCATTTACGGATGAGGTTTCGCCCCTGGGTGATGATGACCTGGATATTCCCCGCTCTGTGTTTTCTGAGCCAGATCCACTTTGACTATGTTGGTCCACAGAAGTGGCACTGGATGTAGGAGGGGACTTCGTTTTCTCTTTAAAGTCTGTAATAATGACCGTTAGGTCCCCCACAGTGACTTCCAAATGCTGTGCACTACTTCGGTCCACATTTTTCAACCGTGGCCTAGAAAAAAAGAAATAATATAGAAACAGGTAACTTTTTTACTATATTACCCTATAATGTCTCTGTATCTGGTTTGTTTGTTTGTTGTCTTTGTTATATTATCAATAAAGATTGATTATAGAATATTAACACTTTTGTTTTTAAAGTATAACTGTCATTTAAATTTTTTTATGTGTTGGGACAGAGATTTTAAAGAGGTTGTCCCACTTTCTAAGCCTTTTTGACTGACCCAGTGGAGGGGAGTTCCTACTCCTTTTGTCCCCCGCAGCCGTGGCTTGTCCCCACTTGTAAACTTCCGGCGGACAGGGGTCATGTGTGCCACGCAGCCAATGACTGGGCACAGAGGTGACTTGTCCTCTAAATGGACTAAGAGCCCCTGCTTATTTGATCTGTCGCCAGAGCTCATTGTTGGCAGCCCTGCTCCTCTCTGTCTTTCCAGGGCTTACTAATGAATCGGGGATGAGTTTATAAATATTAAAGGGGATTTCTGAGAATTTTTAACTGATGACCTATCCTGGGTCCCGGGACCCCCGCTGATCAGCCATTTGAGAAGGCACTGGTGCTCACAGTAGTGTCGCTCCCTCCTGACAGCTTTCCTTAGACTGTGTAACGTCACGTTCATTGGTCATATGGCCTAGATGCAGCTCAGCCGCTATACAGTGTAAAGTGCTATGCTTGGTAAGCATGGAGAAAACCACGGCGCTACTGCAAGTTCTGGTGCCTCCTCAAACAGATGATTGGCGGGGGTCCCTGGTGAGGACCCCACTGATCATGTACTGATGATCTATCCGGAGGATAGGTCATCAGTTCAAAAATCTCAGAAAACCCTTTTAAAAAGGAGTTCTAACGGAATATTAGCAAAAACTACATTGAAATTCAAATATAATATATGATACATATTCATTATTATTACATGAATGTTAATATTTTCACATTTGCAAAAGGATGTATTTGGTTAAAAATGGTATTGTGTTACTATAATGTGTTAGCATACAGGCCTGACTGCAGAGTGTTTTTCATTAGGTTGGTCTGGGTGCCTTGGTAAATCCGAGGTCTGCACTCTGGGGTAGGTACTTATGGAGTACCCAACCATGCATTTTTCTGTATACAGGATTTTAAATGTTCATATTTTTATTTTTTTTTGGCTACGATAAAATTCTTATATTTGGTATATTTTGGATTTGTGACTTTTTGTGTGTGGCCTTACTTTATGTCTTTCCTTTACATACATTGTGTGTATTGCACTTTATTTCTGGTGAGGGTCGCCGCCCATCTCTTGCTTTGTGCATAGGTACCACACATCTAGATTCCCTGGTTCATGTGTTAAAGAAAATGTGGCACCAAATATTTTATCTGACAGTTAAAACCAGATAGTAACACATCTCCCTTTTTCTAATCTGTTTTTATTTTCTGATTACAGATTTTTCTATTCTATTTCCTGAGCATGATTATGGTAGCGGCCATCTTGCCTGAGCTAATCTTAACAGCATTTACACAGCATTAAGAAGATTGCTTTATGGTGTCCACGTGGTAGATAGACACAATGGTCTGGAGGGGACCCTACTGACAGGCTAGTTTCACACCAGCGCTAGTACATCTGTCAGGCCGTCCCGGCAAGAAACAGCCTGCTTAGAGCTGCAATTACTCGATTGAATTAAGTCAATCGACACAAAAAACCTTGATGCAAATTTTTTGCATTGAGGATTCGTTTGTGTCATTTGATCACGGAGAGTGAGCGAAGCGCTTGCTGTTACTCAGGCTCCGTGGTCACCCACCGGCCCGCGCCGCACTGGATCCCGACACATCATCAGGACATAAGCGTGCACTATGACCTGACGCTGTGTGATGTCAGGAGGACAGTGCAGCGCATAGAGAAGAAGATGGACGAGCTGTTGAGCGGCGCCCCTACAGGAGAGGTAAGTATTAAACGGAGACTGATGGCTAGGAGTGGAGATGGTGGCACTGGTGAGCTGAGGACATGGAGGACTGCTAGCATAGGGGGGTGATGTTAAAGAGTACTGATGGCATGGGAGATGATGGTACAGAAGACTGATGGCACTGGGAGGCTTATGGCACAGAATACTGATGGCACTTGGGGGGTGATGGCACCGAGGACTGATGGCACTGGGGGGAGTTGATGGCACTAAACTGATGGCACTGGGGGGGAGCAGATGGCACAAAGGACTGATGGCACTGGGGGGGAGCAGATGGCACAGGGGGCTGATGGCACTGGGGGACTGATGGTACGGGGCAGATGATGGCACAGGGGACTGATGGCCATGGGGGGAGCTAATGGCGCTGAGGACTAATGGCACAAAGGAATGATGGCATGGGGAGAGCTGATGGCACTGGGGGACTGATGGCACTGGGGGGAACTGATGGCACGGGGGGGGGGGGGGTTAGTTTTTCTTCTTATTAGAGTATATTAATCGTTGGATTAATCAATAGGATACTTGATTACTAAATTAAATCGATAGCTGCAGCCTGCTGGATCTCTCTGTATTCCCGCATTGCTGAAAGCTACAGCACTGCCATCTGGCCCCATTAATTATAATGGCAAATATGCTGAGAATTGGTCGGACGAAAACCTCTGCATATTTGCCAGGTCGTGGAGGCTTAGTGGCCAGTGTGAAATCTGCACGATTTTATGGTTTATGTTTAAATATATTTATTGACATGGAAAATTAAAAATTACATCACCAGAAATTCTTTAAAAATATAAACTTGTGATTTAAACAATAGGTTGTTTTCTGATGACACATTCCCTCTAACCCTTTCAACCTCGGGCAAGTTTTCTCCCTCCTGCCCAGGCCATTTTTCGCAAATCCGACGTGTCACTTTATGTGGTAATAACTTTGGAACACTTATTTATCCAAGCCATTCTGAGATTGTTTTCTCGTGACACATTGTACTTTATGATAGTCATAAATGAGTCAATATATTTTACCTTTATTTATGAAAAAATCCCAAATTTACCAAAAATTTGAAAAATTCGCAATTTTCAAAATTTCAATTTCTCTGCTTTTAAAACAGAAAGTGATGGCTTTTTTCATAGTTTTTATTCTTTACAGTGTTCACCTGAGGGGCTAGGTTATGTGGTATTTTTATAGAGCAGGTTGTTACGGATGCGGCAATACCTAATATTATTTGACTTTAGCACAATAATAGCAGTTTTGAAGCAAAAAGAATTATGGTATTTTAGTTTCTCTATTGTCTGAGAGTGATAGCTTTTTTATTTTTTGAGCGATTGTCTTATGTAGGGGCTCATGTTTGCGGGATGAGGTGACAGTTTTATTGGTATCATTTTGTGGGACATATGCCTTTATGATTGCTTGGTGGTGCACTTTTTGTGATGTAAGGTGACAAAAATGGCTATTTTTGACAGTTTTTATTTTATTTGTTTTATGGTGTTTATCGGATGGGGTGGATTGTGTGATATATTTATAGAGCCGGTCGTTACGCAAGCGTGGATGACGCGCTGTTATGGGGGCCATTTGTGGATGATGTGCTGTCATGGTGGACATCTGTGGATGACGTACTGTTATGGGGGCATCTGTGGATGACACATATATAGCATCTTATGCTATAAGTGTCATCCACAGATCCCCCCCATAAGTGTCCCTGTGAGCCCCAATACACCGGGCCCCGCTCACAGCTGTCTTTATATGTTAAGAGATGCGACTGTACATGGAAGTGCAGTGACGGAGGTGGCGCTCAGCTGTCTGCATGGAGGAAACAGGTGCACCAGCATGAGTAGCCCAGACAATGTGCAGCATGTGACCCCCGGAGTGTAGTCTGCTCTTTCCCTGTCATCAGCCTGCACCCTAGTGAAGGATGAGCCCGCCGTCATGTAATCCTTAACCTGTGGGTTAGCTTTGGTAATGTAGCGCAATCCTCAGCTAACTATCAAACTACCATAGCAGGCAGGCCGGCTGGCAGCGTAACGTCACTCACCTGCTCCTACCACTTTATTAATAAAGCAGGTGTGTGACGGCGTGAGTGACATTACGCTGCCGGCCAGCCTGCTATGGTAGTTTGATAGTGAGTACAACTGCAGATGATTGCGCTACTTTAACAAAGCTAACCCACAGGTTAAGGATTAAATGACTACACTTTACATATGAAGACTGCTGTGCGCGGGGCCCTCTGTAATAGAGTACAGTGACTGCACCGGGCACCGCCGATCTCAACATCACTTGCCGGCCTCCTGCCCCTCCTCCCTCCCTGCTGATACATCGCAGGCCGAGCTGTGCAGCATAGCAGCTGGTGATGTATCAGTGTCAGCAGATTAAAAATGGTAGCATTCGCTTTATAATATTATAATATTTACTGCCATATTCCCCCCACTTGGGGGAGTGTGTCTTATAAAGAGAAAAATACATGCAATTACTAAAGTATTCAGATCCAGAGGCTGATTTGAAAACTAAAGAATATTTTTTGTGGGACAACCGCTTTAAGAGTGCTAGAACTCTGGTTCTAATGAATCATGGGAGGTGTTGTGACCATGCTATGGGCATAAAAAAAGCCCTTGTATCACACCGGTCTGAAAAGTGGCCAAACTGATTTACTTTTTGTAAAAGAACTTGAAAAAGATTGTTTATGGCGACAGTGAGCAAAAATGTCTTTACTCACAGATTCTGTCTGGCTGAGACCATAGCTGGCTTAATGGAGGACTGCTATTTTAACCCACTATATCTGGTAGATATATGATTTAAAACTGAGAATCTAAGCTTTAAAACAAGAACAGGATCCTGATGCTAGCAGCAATACTGCCTAAGCTATTGCCTTTAGAAATTGTGTCAGAAGTGAGAGCTGCAAGTATATGCAGCTTTCATTTCACAGCACTATTTCTGGCGATATCACTTAGATTTTCAGCTAGAAAACAAGACCTGGCTCATATTTCCAGCTGCTACACACCCTGAGATACAGTCATTAGTAGCAAGGACATATCTCATACGTTCTTGGTTATGGAAGTGCCACCAGCAGAAAAAAGTTCAAAACATGGTTTAAATTACCGTATTTTTCGCCCTATAAGACGCACCTGGGTTTTTGATGAGAAAAATAAGAAAAAAAATATTTTTAACCAAAAGGTGTGCTTTTGAAGTAATGGTGGTCTGTGCATGACAGTATTATGGGGGGGATCTGTGGATGGCACTGTTATGTGGGGGAGATGTGGATGGTACTGTTATGGGGGATCTGTGGATGACACTGTGATGGGGGATCTGTGGATAGCACTGTGATGGGGGATCTGTGGATAGCACTGTGATGGGGGCATTTATGAATGACACTGTAATGGATTGGATCTGTGGATGACATGCATATAGCATCTTATGCTATATGTGTCATCCACAGATCACCCCAATTACAGTGTCATCCAAAGATGCCCCTTTCTAAAAACATCTGGCCCATAGTGACTGCTTAGGGCGGAGCCTGCAACAGCGGCGGGCGCTCGCCGCCAGCGTGACTGCTTCATAACATTTATACTTTAATCATGTCCCTTATTCTCTAAGCAGTACAGTAGCGCTCTGTCACCTGCTATACCGATCCTCAGCAGGCAGAGCGGCTGGCAGGCTGCTGTAACGTCCTCACTGACGCCATCTGCCTGCTCCTCCTGCTTCATTCATAAAGTGAAAGGAGCAGGCAGATGACGTCAGTGAGGACGTTACACAGCAGCCTGCCGCCGCACCGCTCTGCCTGCTAGAGGATCGGTATAGCAGGTTAGCAGAGCGCTACTGTACTATGCTTATAGGGAATAAGGGGACATGATTAAAGATTACAAATGTTATGAAAGCAGTCACACTGTGAGCGGCGGGCCGCCCGCCATGTGTTGCCAGGCTCCGCCCCCTCCTCCTTCCATGCTGATACATCGCAGGCTGTGCGATGTATCGGCTTTAACTATAGGAAAATGGTAGCATTCGCCATATAAGACGCACTGCCATTTCCCCCCCACTTTTGGGGGGAAAAAAGTGCGTCTTATATGGCGAAAAATACGGTACTTAATATTGTTAAATGGTTTCTCCGGTCATTCTACCGAATCGGTATTCAGTAATAGCCTGTGGAAGAAAGATCTTTTACCCCTCGCTCTCCCAATGCCGCCATCTTCGCTGCCCTCACAGACAATGCAGGTTCTTCCCGCATCCGGGAATTCAGCTGCATACAGTATTCATACCCCTTGAACTTTTCCACATTTTTTTTACATTACAACCACAAATCTCCCACCTGAGCTGTGGATCTCTGCAGCTCCTCCAGAGTAACCATAGACTTCTTGGCTGTTTTTCTAATTAGTGCTCTCCTTGCCTAGGCTGTCTGGGTAGGTTTGCAGTTATGCCATAATCCATCCATTTTCAGATGATGAATTGAACAGTGCTCTGTAAAATGTTGAGAGCTTGGGATATTTTTTTTTTAATAACCTAACCCTGCTTTACACTTCTCCACAAATTTAGTCCTGACCTGTCAGATGTGTTCCTTGGTTATCATGATGCTGTTTGATCACTAATGTTTTCTAACAAACCTCTGAGGCCTTCATAGAACAGCTGTAATTATACTTAGAATAAAACTCACACAAGTGGACTCTATTTACCGTATTTTTCACCCTATAAGACGCACATAGGCCCATAAGACGCACCTAGGTTTTTGAGGAGGAAAATAAGACAAAAAATATTTTTAACCAAAAGGTGTGCTTTTGGTGGGGTTTGAACTAATGGTTGCCTGTGGATGACACTGTTATGGGGATCTGTGGATGACACACTGTTATGATCTGTGGATGACACTGTTATGGGGGGTAATAAAAAGTGTAGAAGCAGCACCACCGCGTTCTGAGCGTTCAGATGCAACAGCCTCACCCCTGGCTTCCGATTCAATTAGCCACCATCAAGTATAAGAAGAAATGGATGATCTCGACAGCATCTTGCAAAATGAGTAGTTTATTGAAGACTTCAAGACATACAGCATACTGCTGTATGTCTTGAGGTCTACAATAAACTACTCATTTTGCGAGATGCTGCCGAGATCATCCATTTCTTCTTACACTGTTATGGGGGATCTGTGGATGACGCACTGTTATGGGGGATCTGTGGATGACGCACTGTTATGGGGTGGGGGATCTGTGGATGGCACTGTTATGGGGTGGGGGATCTGTGGATGACACCGCTATATATGTTAAACAGAAACACAAAGGGGGGGGGGAGGTCAGTCAGCACGTCCCTGTATGCAGATGCACGCAGCCACGGCAAAATGTACATACAAACACAAAAAATGCAACAGCACTCTGCAACCAGCACTCTGCCCTGCCTCTATGCTAGAAGTTATCAGAGGACGTTAGTATACATTTTGATTAAAAAGTAATAAGCAACTCGACACGTCAAGGCCGCCTCTATGAGTGGTCCTAACGCTAAATCCGTACCTGTTATGGCTCACAGCAGCCACATAGAATCCACCAGGGAGTGTGGGCCCAGCATGCATGCTCGGATCAACCATGCTTATTAACCCTTTCTCGTGCCATATCAGCGAGTGGCTTATTACTTTTTGATCAAAATGTACATCAACGACCTCTGATAGCTTCTAGCATATAGGCAAGGCAGAGTGCTGTTGCACTTCTGTGTTTGTATATACTGCTATATATGTGTCATCCACAGATCCCCCACCCCATAATTGTGCCATCCACAGATCCCCCACCCTATAATATTGCCATCCACAGATCCCCCATCCCATAATAGTGCCCTCCACAGATTCCACATGGGCCCCGCTGTTCACTATCTACAATACCATAATGATTAAGCCTACAAGTGTGGATAACTTTAAGGCTGCATTCACACGGGTAAGTTTTCCGCGCTCACATCACGCATTGCACCCGGACTGAATCCTGACCCATTCATTTTAATGGGGCTGTGTACATGAGCGTTTTTTTTCACGCATCACTTGTGCTTTGCGTGAAAATCGCAGCCTGTTCTATATTCTGCGTTTTTCACGCAGCCCTAGCCCCATAGAAGTGAATGGGGCTGCGTTAAAAACGCATTGCATCCGCAAGCAAGTGCGGGTGCGTTGCGCTTTTTACTGATGGTTGCTAGGAGATGTTGTTTGTAAACCTTCAGTTTTTTATCACGCGCATGAAAAACGCATCAAAACGCATTGCACCCGCGCGGAAAAAACTGAACAACTGAACGCAATCGCAGGCAAAACTGAATGGCTTTGCCTGTGAAATCGCACAGTTTTCACTGAACGCATCCGCACACGATCGTGTGAACCCAGCCTAACTAAACTTGCGCGCTTCTCCCCCATACAGCAACACTGCTAACTAGCTTCTATACTAACCAGCTCCTGTAGCGGCAGGTGGCAGCGTAACTCCCTGACGTCACGCGCCTGCGCTGCCTGCTTTATTCATAAAGTAGGCGGTGCATGCACGTGACGTCAGTGAGTTACGCTGCTGCCCGTCCGGCCTGCTGCTACAGGAGCTGGTTAGCATAGGAGCTGGTTAGCTGTTATATGGGGGAGCGGTGCACAAGTTTAATTAAAGTTATCCACACTTTTACCCTGGGTTCACACAGACGAAAACTCATGTTTCCCTATGGGCATGGTTCTCACCTGAGCGTTTTACAGCGCGTACGAACGCGCTGTAAAATGCCCAAAGTAGTACAGGAGCTTCTTTGGGGCGTTTTGTCGCGCGTATTGTGATTGACGCCAGAGTAGTCAATCACACGAAGGCGCGTACAACGCGCGTTTCCTATTTTCACTGTAATACGCGCATATCAAATACGCTCAAGTGTGAACCCAGCGTTAGGCTTAATCATTATTGTATTGTAGATAGTGAGCAGCAGGGCCAGAGTACAGTGACTGCACCTGGCCCCGCCGCATTTGCCAGCCTCCAGCCCCTCCTCCCTCCCCGCTAATACATCGCAGTCTGCGATGAAGTAGCATCGCAGACTGCGATGTAAAATGGCAGCATTCGCCCCATAAGACGCAGGGGCATTTTCCCCCCACTTTTTTTTTTTGGGGGGGGTGCATTTAATGGGGCGAAAAATACGGTACTAATTTCTGAAGGCAATTGGTCACGCTGGATTTTATTTAGGGGTATCAGAGTACAGGAGGCTGAATACAAATGAACACCACAATTTTCAAATTTTTATTTGTTAAAATTTTTGAAAAGCATGTCTTTTTTCTTTTCACTTCACACATACTTGATACTTTGTGTAGGTCTACCACATAAA
Source organism: Bufotes viridis (assembly GCA_033119425.1). Lineage (NCBI taxonomy): Eukaryota > Metazoa > Chordata > Amphibia > Anura > Bufonidae > Bufotes > Bufotes viridis. Next base: position 238,421,842 of record CM065590.1, read on the forward strand.
ATACATTTAAGTTTGTGGGTGTAACATGAAAAAAAAATTTGGGAAAAGTTCAAGGGGTATGAATACTTTTTCAAGGAACTGTAGTAGTAAATGCAGCCACATGCAGTCAGACCCGGGTGGAAGAGCCCACACCCTGTACCAGTGCAGAAGAGATGGCGGCATCAGCAGAACAAGGGTGGGGTGAGTATAAGTACTATGTAAAAGATCTTCCTTCCATAGGTTATTACTTAATACCAGTAGGTCAAATGACCAGAAAGTCCCTTTAATTCTTTATTTTCTCCTAGGCTATGCCAATCGGCCAATGAGTTTAACCACTTCCAGACCGGGCCATTTTCCCCCTTCCTGACCAGGCCTAATTTGGCAAATCTGACATGCGTCACTTTATGTGGTAATAGCTTTGGAACACCTTTACTTATCCAAGCCGTTCTGAGAATGTTTTCTCGTGACACATTGTACTTCATGATAGTCATAAATTTGAGTCAATACATTTCACCTTTATTTATGAAAAATCCCAAATTTACCAAAAAGTTTGAAAAATTCACAATTTTCAAAATTTCTATTTCTCTGCTTTTAAAACAGAAAGTGATACCTCATAAAATATTCATTAATTAACATTCCCCATATGTATACTTTATGTTGGCATCATTTTGTAAATGACATTTTATTTTTTTAGGATGTTAGAAGGCTTAGAATTTTAGAAGCAATTCTTAAAATTTTTAAGAAAATTTCCAAAACCCACTTTTTAAGGACCAGTTCAGTTCTGAAGTCACTTTGTCGGACTTACACAGTGGAAACCCCCATAAATTACCTCATTGTAGACACTACACCCCTCAAGTTACTCAAAACTGATTTTACAAACTTTGTTAACCCTTTAGGTGTTCCACAAGAATTAAAGGAAAATGGAGATGAAATTTCTAAATTTCACTTTTTTGGCAGATTTTCCATTTTAATCCATTTTTTTCTTTAACACATCGAGGGTTAACAGCCAAACAAAGCATAATATTTATTACCCTGATTCTGCGGTTTACAGAAACACCCCACTTGTGGTCGTAAACTGATGTAAGGGAAAACGGCAGGGCGCAGAGCAAAATGAGCGCCTTATGGTTTTTGGAAGGCAGATTTTGCTGGACTGGTTTTTAGATGCCATGTCCCAATTGAAGCCCTAATGCACCCTTACAGAAGTGACCCCATTTTGGAAACTAGGGGTACATACGATTTTTGATTGCTCTATATTACTTTTTTTGTGAGGCAAGGAAACAAAAAAATGTCTGTTTTGGCAATGTTTTTATTTTTTAAAACATTCATCTAACACAGTAGATCATGCACTATTTTTATAGATCAGGTTGTTATGGATGATGTTTACTTTCTTGTTTGTTTGTTTCAGTTTTACATAATAAAGCATTTTTGGAAAAAAGTTTATGTTTTTGTGTCTCCATTTTCTGAATGCCATATTTTTTTATTTTTCGGCCAATCGTCTTATGCAGGGGCTAGTTTTTTGAAGGAAGAATTTATGTTTTTATTGGTATAATTTTTAGGTGCATATGATTTTTTGATCATTGATTATTAGACTTTATGGGCAAGGTGACCAAAAAATTGGTTGTTTTATCAGTTTTTTTTTTTATTTATTTTTACAGCGTTTACCTGAGGGGTTAAGTCATGTGATATTTTTATAAAGCAGGTTGTTACGGACACGGCAATACATAATATGTATACTTTTCATTATTTATTTATGTTTTACACAATAATAGCATTTTTGAAACCAAAAAAATGTTTTAGTGTCTCCATAGTCAGAGAGCCATAGCTTTTTTATTTTTTGACTGATTGTCTTAGTTAGGGTCTAATTTTTTGCAGGATGAGGTGACGGTTTGATTGGTACTAATTTGGGGGGCTTACGCTATTTTGATCGCTTGGTGTAGCACTTTATGTGATGTTTTTATTTTATTTTTATTACAGTGTTCATGTGAGGGGTTAGGTCATGTGATATTTTATAGATTTTATAGAGCTGGTTGTTACGAATGCGGCAATACCTAATATGTCTACTTTTTTTTTATATTTCACTTTAAAAGATAATTTTTTGTTTTAAAAATGCAGGGCATCATTTTTTGCGGGATGAGGTGACGGTTTTATTGCAGCGCTCCAGATGGCGACCAAAATGGTCGCAAATGCGACCAGGAATTTGCAAATGGCGACAAGACTTTTAAGTCTTATCGCCATTTGCGACTTGTCCCACCTCCGCGCGGCAGCTTTAAGGGAGAAAAAAAACTCTCTTCAGCAGACGCGCCACGCTCGGCATGTCTGCTGAGCCCAGCCCCCGACATCCAGCCTGCTCTGCCAGCCTGTAGCGGCTGGTCCAGGGCCCCGCCCCCTCACAGAGCCCGGGAAGAGAGCGAGCTTGGGAGCACTGACAGAGACCTGCAGAAGGACGGCTGGGTGCCTGGGTCAGTGCCTCCCCCCCTCCAGCACCTGACATGCGAGTCCTGTGACAGTGTGGCTCCTCCTGCCCCCCCCCTGCAGAAGGACGGCCGGCCGGGTGCCTGGGTCAGTGCCTCCCCCCCTCCAGCTCCGTACATGTGAGTCCTGTGACAGTGTGGCTCCTCCTGCCCCCCTGCAGAAGGACGGCCGGCCGGGTGCCTGGGTCAGTGCCTCCCCTCCAGCTCCGTACATGTGAGTCCTGTGACAGTGTGGCTCCTCTGCCCCCCTGCAGAAGGACTGCCGAGTCCCAGCATCATTACCTCCTGCAGTCCTCCGGCTCCTGACGTGAGTTCTGCGACACTCAGTATGGCTCCTGCTGCCCTCCCTTCCCCCTTGTTCAGACTAGTAAGGTTTTTTTTTTTCCCCAGTTGTTTAAAGTTTAACCCCTTCAGCTCTTCATTTAGCCAGTGAGTCTCAGCCAGCACCATAATGTCCATTTACTTATAATTAGGACATGCTGTAAGATTTAGCATTGAGAAGTCATACTTGTCTATGCTAAATCCTTAGTAGGTGGTGTCAGTAGCTACTGTCACTCAGCGCTGCTGTCACCACCAGTTATCACAAGAAAGTGTTCTGCCCCTGCCTGTATTGCGGCCCACAAACAGCACTTCCGCAATACACCGGCAGCAGCTCGCGTGCACTCTGCGATCACGGATGCGAACCCATTCACTTGAATGGGTCCGCAATCACGGAAATGCAGAATGGAAGCACAAATTAGAACGCCATATAAGCACAGTCATAGTCAGTCTCATTAACACATCAGTAGCTTGGTCAGTGATTTCTATCAGTGATTGTGAGCCAAAACCAGGATTGGATCCTCCACAGACATAAAGTATAAGGGAAAGATCTGCACCAGTTCTGTGTTTAAAGCCGCACCTGGTTTTTGCTCAAAATCACTGATGGAAATCACTGACCGAACACTGATGCCTCATTCACACAGTCAGTCTTCGATCAGTGATTTCCATCAGTCATTTTTAGCCAAAACCAGGTGCAGCTTTAAACACAGATCAAGAGCAGATCTTTCCCTTATACTTTATGTCTGTGTAGCATACACGCCTGGCTTTGGCTCACAATCACTGATGGAAATCACTGACCAAACACGGACGTGTGAATGAGGCTATTTTTTTTTTTATATCATAATTATGTATGTATTTAAATTTGGCGACTAAAATTTTTATTTGGCTCCTAAATTTTTCAGTTTAGGAGCCAATGGCTCCTAGGGATTTTTTTTGTCTGGAGCCCTGTTATTGGTTTCATTTTGTGGGACATACGCGTTTTTGATCACTTGTTGTTGCACTTTTTGTGTTGTCTATCGATCGACCCTGTCCGATGTGTTTATCGGACGGGGTCGATCATGTGATATATTTATAAAGCCAGCTGTCACAGACGTGGCAATACCAAATATGTCTATTTTATGTAAAAAAATAATAATCTATTTTTAACATTTTTTTAAATTACTTAATTGGGGATTTTTTTTTTTACATGTAAAACCTTTTTTATTTTACATTTTGAGTCCCCCATAAGGTCATACAAGACCTCTGGGGGACATTTAACTTTATTTTTTTTCCCCACTATAGATTTCTCCTGTAACTGGGGCATAGTAGCCCCAGTTACAGGGGAAATACAGCCCCGAGAGAGGCTGTACAGCAAAATACATCAATTTTTCACCTTATTTTTAGCAAATCTGACCAGTGTCACTTTATGTAGTAATAACTTTAAAACGCTTTTACTTATCCAAGCCATTCTGAGATTGTTTTCTTGTCACATATTGTACTTCATGACAGTGGTAAATTTGAGTCAAAATATTTCATTTTTATTTATTAGAAAATACCAAATTTACCCCAAATTTGGAAAAATTCGCAATTTTCAAAAACTCTATTTCTCGGCGTTTAAAGCAGATAGTGATACCTCCTAAAATAGTTATTACTTTACATTTCCCATATGTCTACTTCATGTTTGGATCATTTTGTAAATTACATTTTCTTTTTTTCGGACATTAGAAGGCTTAGAAGTTTAGAAACAAATCTTGAAATTTTTCAGAAAATTTCCAAAACCCACTTTTTAAGGACCATTTCAGGTCTGAAGTCACTTTGTGAGGCTTATATAATAGAAACCATCCAAAAATTACCCCATTCTAGAAACTACACCCCTCAAGGTATTAAAAATTGATTTTACAAACGTTCGTAACCCTTTAGGTGTTCCACAAGAATTAAAGGAAAATGTAGATGAACTTTCAGAATTTCACTTTTTTGGCAGATTTTCCATTTTAATATTTTTTTTTCCAGAAACAAAGCAAGGGTTAACAGCCAAACAAAACTCAATATTTATTACCCTCATTCTGTAGTTTACAGAAACACCCCATATGTGGTTGTAAACTGCTGTACGGGCACATGGCACGGCGCAGAAGGAAAGGAACGCCATATGGTTTTTGGAGGGAAGATTTTACTGGGATAATTTTAAGCTGCCATGTCACATCTGAAGACCCCCTGATGCACCCCTTGAGTAGAAACGCCAAAAAAGTGACCCCATTTTGGAAAATACACCCCTCAAGGTATTCAAAACTGATTTTACTAAATTTGGTAACCCGTTAGGTGTTCCACAAGAATTAAAGGAAAATGTAGATGACATTTCAGAATTTCACTTTTTTGGCAGATTTTCCATTGTAATCAATTTTTTCCAGTAACAAAGCAAGGGTTAACAGCCAAACAAAACTCAATATTTATTGCCCTGATTCTGTAGTTTACAGAAACACCCCATATGTGGTCATAAGGTGCTGTACGGGCACACAGCAGGGAGCAGAAAGAAAGGAACGCCATATTGTTTTTGGAGGGCAGATTTCACTGGGATCATTTTAAGTTGCCATGTCACATTTGAAGACCCCCCTGATGCACCCCTAGAGTAGAAACTCAAAAATAAATGACCCAATTTTGTAAACTATGGGATTAGGTGGCAGTTTTGTTGGTAAGATTTTAGGGTACACATGATCACATGATTTTTGGTTGCTCTATATTACACTTTTTGTGAGGCAAGGTAACAAAAAATAGCTGTTTTGGCACCGTTTTTAATTTTTGCTATTTACAATGTTCATCTGACACGTTAGATTATGTGCTATTTTTATAGAGCAGGTTGTTACGGACGTGACAATACCAAATATGACTACTTTTTTTTGTTGTTCGTTTTTTTTTTTTTAATAACAATTTTTATTGACGGAAAAACATGGCAATACATACATGTATCATCACATAAGTTACAAGAAGGTACATATCAGTGACACTTAACTGTATTTTTTCAATTGTTGTTCGTTTTAATTGTACATAAAGCATTTTTGAAAAAAAAAATTTTAGTGTCTCCATATTCTGAAAGCCATCGTTTTTTTTTGGGGGGCGACTGTCTTACACAGGGGCTATTTTTTTCGTTATGAGGTGACTGTTTGATTGGTACTGTTTTGGGGTGCATATGACTTTTATCGCTTGCTATTACACTTTTTGTGATGTAAGGTGACAGAAAATGGCTTTTTTGACACCGTTTTCATTTTATCTTTTTTATGGTGTTCCCCTGATGGGTTAGGTCATGTGGTATTTTATATAGAGCAGGTTGTAACGGATGCGGTGATACCTAATATGTCTACTTTTTTTCATGTAATACAATAAAAGCATTTTTGAAACAAAAGAAAATCATGTTTTAGTGTCTCCATAGTCTGAGAGCCATAGTTTTTTTTTGTTTTTTTTGGGCACTGTCTTAGGTAGGGGCTCATTTTTTTCGGGATGAGGTGACGGTTAGATTGGTACTATTTGGGGGGCATACGCCTTTTTGATCGCTTGGTGTTGCACTTTTAGTGATGTAAGGTGACAAAAAAAAATTTGTTTTAGCACAGTTTTTATTTTATTTGTTTTGACGGTGTTCACCTGAGGGGTTAGGTCATGTGATATTTTTATAGAGGCAGTCGATACGGACGCAGCAATACCTAATATGTCTACTTTTGTTACCTATTTTTTACAATTTTTTTACTTTATTTTGGGAAAAGGACTTTTCTTTTTTTACTTTCTTTTTGTCCCACTCTGGGACTTCAACTTTTGGGGGTCTGATCCCCTTTACAATGCATCACAATACTTCTGTATTGTAATGCATTGGCTGTAAGTGTATTACTCACTTTAATACACTTACAGCTTCCTGTCTGTGAGATCCAGGGGCTGGATCTCACAGGCTGTCACGGAAGGCATCGGGCTGCCTTCCCTGCCATCGGGTCCCTGTCACAGCAGTGCAGGGCCCAGATGGCAGCTCTCTCCCCATACATCGCACGTGCTACGGTCAGCGCTGACCGATTCAGTGCGAGGGTTAATCTGCCGGCATATGTGTTTTCACCGATGCCGGCGCATACAGCAGGGGTCCGGCTATCAGACCCCTGCCGCTGATCACCATACAGTACATGTACGTCACTGGTCTTTAAGTCCCGGACAGATATGACGTACATGTACGTCATGGGTCCTTATGGGGTTAATAGAACTTGACTTATCAAGTTTGATCCCAAGTGCTGATCTGAGGGAACAGCTGCATAAGGATGATGGACAGAGAAGTCAGGTGCAGCATATATACCTTTTATCCACAAGTCTGCTCTACATCCATGGATCTCTGTACACAAAAACAAGCCTGTATGTGAAGAAAAACTGCCCTCCAGTAAGACAAAGTTCCTGAGAGACTATATGAGGAAATTTGGAATCCCAACATGAGCCGTCGTCGGGGCTCTATGCCAGAAAAAAAAGCTTCAGTCACATCCCCATGCATTCTGAATAGAGAGAAATCCATTCAGTATGCATTAGGATGTCTTCAGTACAGTCACTGAATGGCATTTTGGCCGGAGATAATACCGCATCACAAACGGAGAGATGCTTTGAGTTGTCATGCGGTTAGACCGATCCGGCGTGCAGTTCCAGCGATGGAACTGCCTGCCGGAATCCGTCTGCCGCAAGTGTGAAAGTACCCTTACCTCCTAGAACCTCCTTTACATTTACAACGTGTTAGGTTTAGATAAATGAAGTTGGCATGACAATGCAGTGGAAAACAGATTTCAAAGAATACTACCTTGTTTTCTTGTTACTGTTCTTTTTAATAGATGTTTCTTTTTCACTCTTTTCTTTCTCTGTTTTGTCTTTCTTCTCCTTCTTTGACTGCATGGGAGGCACAAATTGCTGCGTCACCTGCTGTGCAACCAACTGTGAAACAGGTCTTGGTTTCCTGCATAAAGAAAACACAGTTATTGAGGCAAACATCCTTGCTGTAGGTAGAAGACATGGTCTACATCACTCATTGTGAGAAGCCAAATTACAGCCTTGCTTTGGTAGCAATGGGTTGTGTTGACCTCAGTAGTCACTTCACCTCATGGTGTAGATGAAGTCAGATAAAGACAGAAATACATTTTAGTTCTTTAATGTATTTGTCATGCTAAAGCAAGCCTCAGGCTTTAAAGATTAAATCTAGGGATGTCCCGATACCGATACCAGTATCGGTATCGGGACCGATACCGGCATTTTCACGAGTACTTGTACTCGTGAAAATGCCGCTGATACCGCTACCGATACCGGAAGTTCCGGTCCGGCAGCTCATATATACTATTGAAGTAAACCTAACCTCTATTATCGTGGCCAGAATTACTAACTATTGATTCGCAGTCTCCCTCAGGTTCGGCGCTCAGTCCCTCCATGCTCCTCCTGCCTTCTTCATTCATAAAAGTGGGCGGAGCGGGCAGGCGGGACATGAGGCGCATGGAGGAACTGAGAGCTCAAGCTGCCCGATTCCTCCAAGCACCTCACGTCCCTCCTGCGCGCTCCGCCCACTTTATGAATGTAGAAGGCGCGCGGGGCAGGAGGAGAATGGAGGGACTGAGCGCCTGACCTGAGGGAGACTGCGCATTAATAGTTAGTAACTCAGGCGACATTAATAGAGATTAAGTTTACATCAATAGTGTATAGGAGCTGCGGGGCCGGTGTATGAAAGAGTCAAGCTACACCGGCCCCTGCCAATGTAAACTGCCCCCCCACACACACTATGATGGCACTTATGGGGGTCTGTGGATGACACTAATGGGGGATCTGTGGATGACACGTATATAGCATAATATGCTATATATGTGTCATCCACATAGCCCCCTGACAGTGTCATCCAGAGATCCCCTAGACAGTGTCATCCAGAGATCCCCCATTAGTGTCATCCAGAGATCCCCCCCTATTAGTGTCATCCAGAGATCCCCCCATTAGTGTCATCCAGAGATCCCCCATTAGTGTCATCCAGAGATCCCCCATTAGTGTCATCCAGAGATCCCCCATTAGTGTCATCCAGAGATCCCCCATTAGTGTCATCCAGAGATCCCCCCATTAGTGTCATCCAGAGATCCCCCATTAGTGTCATCCAGAGATCCCCCATTAGTGTCATCCAGAGATCCCTCATTAGTGTCATCCAGAGATCCCCCATTAGTGTCATCCAGAGATCCCCCATTAGTGTCATCCAGAGATCCCCCATTAGTGTCATCCAGAGATCCCCCATTAGTGTCATCCAGAGATCCCCCATTAGTGTTATCCACAGATCCCCCATTACAGCGTCATCCACAGATCCCCATAACAGTGACATCCACAGATCCCCCATTACAGTGTCACCCACAGATCACCATTACAGCGTCATCCACAGATCCCCCATAAAAGTGACATCCACAGATCCCCCCCATAACAGTGTCATCCACAGATCACCATTACAGCGTCATCCACAGATCCCCCATAACAGTGACATCCACAGATCCCCCCATAACAGTGACATCCACAGCGCCCCCATAACAGTGACATCCACAGCGCCCCCATAAGTGTCATCCACAGCACCCCCATAACAGTGTCATCCACAGATCCTCCATAAGTGACATCCACAGATCCCCCATAACAGTGACATCCACAGTGCTCCCATAACAGTGACATCCACAGCGCCCCCATAACAGTGACATCCACAGCGCCCCCATAACAGTGACATCCACAGCGCCCCCATAACAGTGACATCCACAGCGCCCCCATAACAGATCCCCCATGATGCACATTGGTTGGAAAACACTATTATATTCCCATTTATTAATTTATTAACACTTGTACAAAAGAAAAGTAAAGCCGTTGTCCATAGCAACCAAATTCCAGCTTTAATTTTTTTCATTGCTATCAGTAACTGCGGCGCTGTTTATACGAGGTATCGATAATTGGTATCGGCGAGTACTTAAATAAAAGTACTCGTAGTCGGTCTTAAAAAAAATGGTATCGGGACATCCCTAATTAAATCTGAATAAAATGTTGACAAAAGTTTGTTCACGTTTCTGTTTAAAGCTCTTGCACCACATCCGACATCAAGAACAGACGGTAGGTCATTAGAGTGCATCGGTGGTGTCCATCACACAACCAATTCAGCAAAGCATTGTGGCTACTGTAATCACCTAACTCTGCAAACTCTCATCTGCGTCCGTAGTACAGCTACAACCAGACCCCCCATGGTCCTACTGAACTTTGATCACCGTTTTATAAAGTTCAGGTCACTAGAACAACAAGGGGTTTCGATGTGGTGGAAGTGAAACCAAGCTTACTTGTTACGCACTACTTTTTACTTCAATGTCTTTTTCTTCTCCACTCACATTTAGGTCTCATGCATACAGCCGTTTGCGGTTATTCATTGATTTGTATTAGTGTTTATTTTATTGGTATTAATAAACTTATATGGTCCAAATATTAGGAGAGTGCCCAGTGTTCCTATTTTTACTCCTCATATATTACTGTAGATTATAGTCCCGAATCGGGACGACACATTCTCATTAAAGCTACTTACACGGTTCTGCTTGTTTACAGTTATCAGAAGACTCCACTTTTTGTCCAATCAAAACTGTATTCACACCACAGTTCAACCCTCCATTGCAGGATTTCCCTGACATATGCTGTACCTCGGATGAAGGGCACATGCATGTGCTACTGCCAGGAGAAAGGATACCAGCTGCATATACACCAAATGCAGGGCCCTGATCTTAAAAGAGCAGTAGGGTGCTGCCACGATCTTTTTTGTTAGTGTTTTTTGGCTTGTAAAACAATGCTAGGAAATTCTGTTTTTCTACAAGCATTTTTAGAGGTGTGCTTTTCCTGTCCAGCATTTAATATTTTCCATAGACCTCCGTGCAACATCTGGAGATGGCATTCTTATCCTAAAAAAAGCCAGCCACCAGGAACTGCAAAATTCCTCAAAAACACCAAAAAAACATGCGTGACACGTCCTAACAGGTAACTAAATAACACTAAAGAATTAGGTCACATCTAAAAGATTACAAGATGAAGCTAAGTATTTGCTTGTTTTGCAGATTTAGGGCCAGCACACACAGTTTTTTGGCACGTTTTCCGCATGGAATCAGCTCCAAAAAACGCCTTCGAACAGCCTGCCATTCATTTCAGTGGGAAGCAGCACTTGGAAAAAAACTAGTAGAATGCCCTATCATGGTGCAGAATGCACTCTGAATCTCCCACTGAAATGAATGGGAAGTGAAGAAAGAACGCTCAGTACGCTCAGTTTGTTAACCCTTCAGAATTTTCTACATTTCTGCATAAATTTGACCTAAAACTACATCAGATTTTTACACAAGTCCTAGAAGTAGATAAAGATAAAAAATATTACACTACAACATTTATTAAGGAAAATTATCTAATATCACGTATATGTGAGAGGCAAAAATATGTGAACCTTTGCTTTCAGCATCTGGCGAGACCTCCTGGTGAAGCAATAACTGCAACTAAACATTTCTAGTAATCGTTGATTAGTCCTGTACATCGGCTTTGAGAAATTTTAGTTTATTCCTCTGTACAAATCAGCTTCAACTCTGTTATGTTGGTGGGTCTCCTTCTACAACATTTCTACTAGATTAACCCCTTAGTGACCAAGCCTGTTTGGGCCTTTATGACCAAGCGTTTTTCGTCCTTTTTTCATGGTCTCGTTCCCAGAGCTATAACTTTTTTATTTTTCCGTCTATATAGCAGTATGAGGGCTTGTTTTTTGCGGGACAAGTTGTAGTTTTTAATAGCGCCGTTTTGGGGTACACATAACTATGTTATTAACTTTTATTAACTCTTTCTGGGAGGGAGAAGGGGAAAAATAGTACTACTGCCACTGCGTTTGTACATTATAAATTTTACGGTGTTCATTATTCGGTAAAAGTAACATAATATTTTCATTCCCTGGGTCAGTACGATTACAGGGATACCAAATACTTATAGTTTTTTTAAGTGTTACTACTTTTTTTCAATAAAACCCCTTTTTTTAACAAAAAATGATTTTGCATTGCCACTTCCCAGGACCCATAACTTTTTAATTTTTTTCTATGGAGTTGTGTGATGGCTTGATTTTTATGGACGACTTCTATTTTTCATTGGTATAATTTTTTAGTAAATTCCGCTTTTGATCGCTTGTTATTTCGTTTTTTCTGTGAAAATTAAGAATAAATTAGAAATTCGGGCTTTTTTTATTTATTTTTTAACGGCGTGTACTATAGGGGATAATTTATGTAATATTTATGTAGTGCCGGTTGTTACGGACGCGGCAATACCAAACATGTGGGGATAATTTTTTTGCAATTTTTTCATTGAAAAGCGTATTTTCAATGGAAAAAAAGCATATTTTTATATTTCATGGAATTTTTTTATTTAATAAATGTGTATTTTTTCTAAATTTTTTACTACTTAATAGTCCCACATGAGGACTATAATATACAGTATTTTGATTGCTTTTAAAATGTAATGCATTATATCTATAATGCATTACATTTTAAATGCAGTGCAATTTACTTTGACCAGCAGGCTACGCCAGAGAGGCATAGCCTGCTGGTGAATACTTCAGGGCAGGCTCAGGGCCCTGCCGGAAGGAAGGTGAGCTTCCAGCCCATCAGCACCCCGCGATCGCATCTGCGGGGTGCTGATGGGTGACAGAGGGAGTTCGCTCCCTCTGTCAACCCTTTACATGCGCAGGCGCCATTGCGCCCGGCATGTAAGGGGTTAAACAGCCCGGATCAGCACTCCTGCCGGCCCGGGCTGTTAGAGCAGGGTCGCGGCTCTCATGTGAGAGCCGGGCTCCGCTTCCCGCTGCACGGGGGACCTGCAGCGCTTAGACTGGGCCGCCGTAAAAACGCGGCAGCCCAGCCTAAGGCCCCTTAGTGACCGCCGTAAAAACACGTATGGGTGGTCACTAAGGGGTTAAAGGGCATCTGTCAGCAGATTTGTACCTATGAAACTGACTGACCTGTTACATGCGCTTGGCAGGTGAAGACAGCTTGGCGTGATCTTTCTTGACAACCACTCCTAGGTAGAGTAATAATGGTCTTGAATTTTCTCCATTTGTACACAATCTGCCTGACTATGGAATGGTGGAGTTTTGTAACCTTTTCCAGCCTGATGAGCATCAACAACTCTTCCTCTGAGGTCCTCAGAAATCTACTTTGTTCTTGGCATGATAAACTTCCACAAGCATGTGTTGTGAAGTTCAGACTTTGATAGATCGCCCACTCATACCCGATTGTCATCCCATTGAATGAAAATGCCTGACACTAATTTCACCCTGAAGTCATCTGCTAATCCTAACCCTGGGTTCACACCTGAGCGTTTCTGAGACGCGCGTTTTTGTCACGCGTATTACAGCGCGTTTTTGCAAATAGGAAACGCCCGTCATACGCGCGTTCGTGACTCTGGAGACCAATTGAAAAAGGCATATCTACACTTTAACGCGCGTTTTACGCGCGTTCCCATTGAAGTCTATGGGTGCAAACGCGCGACAAAACGCCCCAAAGAAGCCCAAGAACTTCTTTGAGCGTAGGGCGTTTTACAGCGCGTTCAAATGCGCTGTAAAATGCTCAGGTGAGAACCATGCCCATAGGGAAACATGAGTTTTCTCCTGTTGAGCGTTTTACAGCGCGTAGGAACACGCTGTAAAACGCGCAAGTGTGAACTGAGGGTAAGGGTAGCCTACATGGCAACAGCTGTCGCAGCCAGGATTGCAGAGTAGCTCTGATCCCATAGAAATGAATGGGAATGCCACGCGGGTCGCAAGAAATCCAGCAGGGTTGGATTTCTTGCAACTCGCTCAGCGACTCTATTCATAAAGGTCCACATACTTTTGCCAATCCTGTCATGTGACCAACTCTCTGATCTCCAACTGACACAGGACAGGAAGTCAGTTACTTTCTCATTCATTCCTATGAGACTGACATTGAGACTCTCATAGGAATACATAGAGAAACTGACTTCCTGTCCACACATAAGATGCTGTGTTATTTGGAGAGTCAGAGTATTGGTCACATGACTGAGGATCAGAAGGGAGGGGATAACTCACAGATACAGTCACTGGTAAGAAGATTACATCATGTACCTTTCTAACATGTCGGAGACAAGATTTTTGTGGGAGTGCTTCTTTAATGTCTGTGATGCTACAAATGAACAATATGACCATTTTGCCTTATCAGTCAGTATATTTACTATTGTCCTTGGTGGTGAATGTCACATCTTAGCACTTACTTTACTATAATTTGAGAAAACTACATGAGGCAGTGATGACACGGGTGTCAATGACCAAATGTTTATTTGTCCATATACCAGGCCTCACCCTTATAATTTATTTTAGGCATAGCTACATAGTGACTTTGGCCACAATATGCATTGCAACTTATAAAAAGGAATAAGGTTGCATGGCGACCCACACGTTGCCCTTGCCAAGACAATCACAAGAAATCCAGCTTGTGGCATACACGTACCCGTTTGCTTTCATTGCATTGTGATCTTTGGCCATGTGGTGAGTGTTGCATCCAAAACACGTCACAAGGCCAAAGTAAATGCCCTCCATGAGGACACTTAACCCTCTGCTCCCCTGCACTACTCTTTTCTCTGTGAATGACCAATAAGCAGGTGATCAGAGAGGCGCTCTACTTCCTGCTATTTCCTCTGCTGCAGGAGAGGGAAAACAGAGGAGCGGTCTATAGCACTGAGTCCTACAATTTATACTATGGGAGAGCTCTCCAAACACATGCTCCATCCCATGTAGGGCTGCAGTAAACGATTATTTTAGTAATCGAGTATTCTATCGATTATTTTTTACGATTAATCGAGTAATCTAATAAGAAAAAATGAATTAATAGACTGTCAGCTCTCCCCCACCCCAGTGCCGCCGGCTCTCCCCCACCCCAGTGCCGCCGGCTCTCCCCCACCCCAGTGCCGCCGGCTCTCCCCCACCCCAGTGCCGCCGGCTCTCCCCCACCCCAGTGCCGCCGGCTCTCCCCACCCCAGTGCCGCCGGCTCTCCCACCCCAGTGCCGTCGGCTCTCCCCACCCCAGTGCCGCCGGCTCTCCCCACCCCAGTGCCGTCGGCTCCACCCCACCCCAGTGCCATCATCTGTTCCTCCCACCCCAGTGCCATCATCTGTCCCCCCACCCTAGTGCCATCATCTGTCCCCCCACCTTGTGCCATCATCTGTCCCCCACCTTGTGCCATCATCTGCTCCCCCACTTTGTGCCATCATCTGTTCCCCCACCTTGTGCCATCATCTGTTCCCCCACCTTGTGCCATCATCTGTTCCCCCCACCTTGTGCCATCATCTGTTCCCCCACCTTGTGCCATCATCTGTCTCCCCCACCTTGTGCCATCATCTGTCCCCCACCTTGTGCCATCATCTGTCTCCCCCACCTTGTGCCATCATCTGTCCCCCACCTTGTGCCATCATCTGTCCCCCACCTTGTGCCATCATCTGTCCCCCCACCTTGTGCCATCATCTGTCCCCCCACTTAGTGCCATCATCTGTCCCCCACCTTGTGCCATCATCTGTCCCTCCACCTTGTGCCATCATCTGTCCCCCCACCTTGTGCCATCATCTGTCCCCCCACCTTGTGCCATCATCTGCCCCCCACCTTGTGCCATCATCTGTCCCCCACCTTGTGCCATCATCTCTGCTGCCCTACTCCTTCCTGATCACCGGGAGTGCACAGCTCATTGGTTGCTATGACGCTGTGCACTCCGGCGCCCGGCTTTAG
Organism: Bufotes viridis; assembly: GCA_033119425.1. NCBI lineage: Eukaryota > Metazoa > Chordata > Amphibia > Anura > Bufonidae > Bufotes > Bufotes viridis. Next base: position 238,437,374 of record CM065590.1, read on the forward strand.
TCGGCCCCCACCCCTCAGTTTCACTACATCTTACTTTTCCAGCAGGGCCTCCGGACACTACAGCAGCATATCCATGGTCCCGCGCTGAACTGACCTACCGACGCAGGCGCGCCGTGACCTGACGCGCTGTGCGACGTCAGGCGCAGAGCAGCGCGGGACCATAGACATGCTGTGGAGCTTCTGGAGGCCCCCTGCTGGAAAGATGAGTATTCCGAGCCAGCGGGAGACCACGGAGCGGGAGTAATAGCAAACGCTTCACTCCCGCTTCGTGGTCACGTGACACAAACGAATCATCGATGCAAAAAATTTGCATCGATGATTTTTTTGTGTCGAATTACTCGATTTAATCGAGTAATCGTTTCAGCCCTAATCCCATGAAACCCTCACTCCTGTCCCTAACGCCTCTGTACACGACCATAGTTTTCCTCCGTGTGCTATTCCACCCTGTGCAACCCTCACTCCTGCCCCTAATGCCTCTGCACACAACCATAGTTTTCATCCGTGTGCTACTCCACCCTATGCAACCCTCACTCCTGCCCCTAACGCCTCTGCACACAACCATAGTTTTCATCCGTGTGCTACTCCACCCTATGCAACCCTCACTCCTGGCCCTAACGCCTCTGCACACAACCATAGCTTTCATCCGTGTGCTACTCCACCCTATGCAACCCTCACTCCTGCCCCTAACGCCTCTGCACACAACCATAGTTTTCATCCGTGTGCTACTCCACCCTATGCAACCCTCACTCCTGCCCCTAACGCCTCTGCACACAACCATAGTTTTCATCCGTGTGCTACTCCACCCTATGAAACCCTCACTCCTGCCCCTAACCATGCACTATCTGTATTTTTTGTGGATCCATGTGGCCGTTCTGCAAATTACAGAACATATCCTATTCTGGTCAATACTGCTGACAAGAACAGCCATTTCTAATAATTGGGGTGAGTACAATGTGGTCTGCATGTAGAAGGTATGTCTATTTAGCAGACAGAAATAAGGATATGGCCTTGTGCATGAAGCCTAACTCCGAGACATCCAGACTGAGGAGGCAGCTAAGGTATGCTTCTGGCCCAGTACTCTTCCTGTTTTCAGCTGGCCACCCTGAGATAAGGGCTTGTTCACACAACCCTTTTTCATTCCATGTGCAGTCCACAGACTCATAGAAGTCAAAGGGACTATTCACACGTCTGGGTTTTCTTCCGCTGCGATCAGTAGAAGAAACTAAACGTATATCCTATTCTGGTTCATTTTGCAGATTAGACTCGCCACTTCAATGTACAGGATAAAAAAGCACAATGCATGAGGAGGCCATCTGTGTAGGATTTGTTTTTCACAGATCTGTTTTTTGGAGATCTGGAGTTTCTGGACACAGTCCTGTAACGGTCTAAAGGTGACGGTTGTTGCTGCTGTCATGTAGAGCAGCGTTTCTCACTACTTCTAACCCAACAGCTCCAGGCATCAAAGTTAGGTCTGTATGGCACCAACAGATTATCTGACCAGTATCTGTCCAATCAGACCAATGGTTGGTGATCTGTGTGTGTGACTGGCCATCTGACCAATGATTGGTCGGTGTAATACAGGCCTAACGCCCTGGTCATAAGTGCTGCACAGTATGGGGACAACATGAGTACCTAAAGGGGTATTCCAATTGTTACCAGTTATCCCTTATCCACAGGGACTGTAGGGATCCCCACTGATCTCGAGAATGGCGACCCCCATACACCTTGGAGCCCGCCAAAACAAATAGACAGGCAGGTCAGACATGCAAACTGCTGCTCCATTCAGGTCTACAGGAGTTCCAGAAATAGCCGAGCACTGCACTCACCTATGTCTGGAAGTCCCACAGATAATGAATGGTGCAGCCTGCAGCCCCATCAGGAAGGGGCAACGGGACCCCCACCAATCAGTTATCCCCCATAATAACTTCCAAACTTGGCACATGTTCTTTAGCCTCTCCTACATCAAACTTCTCTTAGGCAAGACTAGCCACAGACCTTCCCAGGAAACATCCTTAGGGGTCCCTTAACATGGTTGGAAATCACGGCCCTGGGGTACGCTTATCACAGGCTGAGAGCCCCCCGCAGCAGGTTCTAAACATTACTCAACAGGTATAGATTCAAGCATGTCAATCAGTGCCAAGGAGAGGGGGGCCATCTGTGTGACCAAGAGAAGCAAGCCCATAAGAGCCAACATGGCCGACAGTGGTAGATGTCAGACAGCTACTTCCTGTCCCAGGAAGGAACCAATCAGATCACTACTTTCATTCTGCAGCACAGTCTGTTATGGGATGTTCTGCCTCAGCCACCCCTATAGGGGGGCTCACATGGCACAACCCTTGCCCCTCACAGGCTCGGGTGTCCTGGTCCTAGCCTTATACAGGACAGACTCGGGGGGGCCCCGGGCATTGTTCGCCCGCTCTCACCGGGTGGACGTCCCCTTGCGCACATCACACATCAGGCACTTGAAGGCCTCGGCGCTGTTCTTGAAGGTGCACACGCTGCAGTCCCAGTATCCCTCGTCTGACGACGGCTTCGGCTGCCGTTTCGGCCTGAAGAAGAGAGGAGAGTGAGACGCAGACATGTCTACATGCAGCGCACAACAAGGCCTGCTCGCATCTGCCGTGGCCTCGGGCGCTGGAGGCGGAGAGCTCCTCCCGTCCCCGGCACTGCCGCCCTTCCTGCTCACCTTGTCGGGCTTTTCTTGTCTCCCATACTGCGCCGAATGACTAGAAGCGGAGGCCGAGCACCACAGCCCCGGCACACAAGCGGTAGCAGGCGGCTGCACCGACCGCGATCAGCCGCAGCCAGCTGTCCGCCGCCGCACGTGACCCAGCCCGTCCAATCACAGGACGCCCTTGGCCGAGTCCGAACAGCGGGAGAGGCGTCCTCTCATCATCTGACTGGATGTGTAATGGAGCGGGCTCCCGGTGCCGGAGTCTCAGGACGTCCACACAGAAGACAGCCAGAGCAAATGGCGGCGGTGATACTGGGGCGGCAATGTCCCGGGCACTGCCTGCGCCTCACGGAGGGCAGTATGTGACAGTGCTCGTTCGTTTCAGCACTTCCACATATTGTTCTGCCCCGTTTGGGTTTTAGGTCGCAGTGATTATTATTTTTTTAATCTGCATTTTACAAACCTTACTTTTTTAAATGTTTTTTCTATCGCAGTAGTCATATGAGGGGTTGTATTTTTATATGGCATCTTTTTGAGGTTTATTTTATGTATAATTTATTAATGTTTTGGGGGATAGGGTGCAAAAAAAAAACTAGCAATAGTGCCCATTTTTTGTTTTTATGGCGTTCACGGTGTGGTATAAGTGCCATGCTTATTAGGCCTCATGCACACAACCCTTAAGTGTTTTGCGGTCTGCGGATCCGCAAAACACGGAAACTGTTTTGCGGAATGGAATGCGGCCCACTGTAGAAATGCCTATTCTTGTCCGCAAAACGGACAAGAATAGGACATGCTCTATTTTTTTTGCGGGGCCATGGAACAGAGCAAAGGACGCGGATCCGCATCTTTTGCAGCCCCATTGAAGTCAATGGGTCCGTGCCCGAGCGGCAAAATATGCGGCTCTGACGCGAACCCAAAATACGTTTGTGTGCATGAGGCCTTATTCTGTGGGTCAGTATGTCTACACAGATCACTGTGGATATGGCAATCTGCAAAAAAAAAAAGGACATAAATGGGGGGGGGCACAATTTTTGAACCTTTAAGAGACAGAGCGCCCAAACTGCAACCCAAAACCCACTTATTTATCGTAAAGTGCCAACACGGCAATTTACCCTGAATACAGAATATAATATGTCTTCCATGTACTTTATCACTTAGCTATACTAGCCTGCCTACATTCAGTGCACTGTCTGTGCTGATGAATGGCAGGAAAAATCTAAGGCATATTGGCACGCCTTAGTCCTTTTCCAGGGTGCGGGTGCCACCTCTGGCACCCGGTCCATAGGTTCGCCGCCACTAGTCTAGGGCATATGATCGATGTACATGTCGTCATTGGCGTAGGAAAAGCTGACAGAAGGCCGCAGCACTACTTTGAGCACCGGTGCCTTCTCAAACAGCTGATTGGCGGGGGTCCAAGGAGTTAGACCCCTAATGAGATACTGATGACCTATTCAGAGGATACTGTCAAAACAATACATTATACATACGTAATTGCCATAAATATAATGTTCACTACATTGTACAGGTTAGGGTACTTTCACACTGGCGTTTTTCTTTTCCGGCATAGAGTTCCGTCGTCCGGGCTCTATGCCGGGAAAAAACTGATCAGTATTATTTCCATGCATTCTGAATGGAGAGAAATGTGTTCAGGATGCATCAGGATGTCTTCAGTTCAGTATGTAAACATTTTTAGATGGGGGAAAACACCGCTGCATGCTGCGGTATTATCTCCATCTAAATTTCTGGAACACATGACGGAATGCCTGATCCGGCATTAATTCCCATTGACATGGCATTACAAATACCGCAACGACTGATCCGTCTTTCTGGTCTGCGCATGCACAGACCTTTAAAACTGTGAAAAAAAATCAAGACTGAATCGTCTCTCCATCCGAAAACGGAGAGACGGATCCGCACTTGCAATGCATTTGTGAGACTGATACACATCTGGATCCGTCTCCAAATGCTTTCAGTTGTCATGCGGTATGACGGATCCAGCGTGTAGTTCCAGCGACGGATCTACCTGCCGGATCCTTACTCCGCAAGTGTGAAAGTAGCCTTATTATGATTCCATGGATACCAAATATTGTTTAACTTAAAAAAAAAAAAAAAAGCATGTAAAAATCCCATCTTTACAGCATAGCTATTCTGCTGGGTGGTTAAGGCAGCTGTTTACTGTACAGAAGGTTTGGGGTTCAAATCTCACAGAAAATCTCACTCTGTAAAATTATCTTCATAGTGATATCAAAGTCATGGCATAATACAAAAATTTTACTTTAACTGTTTTCTTTTATTGTAAAAGTTACACTTTGCTGCAGTTATTGTTACAAAAAACAACAAAGCAAAATCCATTACAGTTTTTGTAACCCACTTACTGTGATGTGTCACAAAATAATATTTGGTATCTGTAATCATAATAAGCTGTACAATATAGTGAACACATTATTCATGGTCAGGGGTGTGGAAATAAAAAAAAAAACTACTTGTCGAAGGACTAAAGCGGGGGCTCGATCTACTTGTCCCTCATAGCAATCTACTTGTCCTGATACAAAAAATAGTTTTAAATAATGGAGATGTGATATGGAGGCGGGAGATGTGACAGGAAGGGGGGCCGGGAGATGTGACATGGGGGGCCGGAGATGTGACATGGGGGGCGGAGATGTGACATGGGGGCGGGAGATGTGACATGGGGTGCGGAGATGTGACATGGGGCGGAGATGTGACATGGGGTGGGAGATGTGACATGGGGGCGGGCGGGAGATGTCACATTCTCTCTCCCCTCATGTCACATTTCTCTCTCACCCCATGACACATTTCTCTGAATCCCACCCCCATGTCACATTTTCTCTCCCTCCCATGTCACATTTTCTCTCCCCTCCCCATGTCACATTTTCTCTCCCTCCCCATGTCACATTTTCTCTCCCTCCCCATTTCACATTTTCTCTCCTCCCCCATTTCACATTTTCTCTCCTCCCGCATGTCACACTTTCTCTCCCTCCCCCATGTCACATTTTCTCTCCCTCCCCCATGTCACATTTTCTCTCTCCTCCCCATGTCACATTTTCTCTCCCCTCCATGTCACATTTTCTCTCCCTCCATGTCACATTTCACCCCTCCCCCCAATGTCACATTTCTCTCTCCTCCCCATGACACATTTCTCTGAATCCCACCCCCATGTCACATTTTCTCTCCTCCCCATGTCACATTTTCTCTCCTCCCCCATGTCACATTTTCTCTCCCTCCATGTCACATTTCACCCTCTCCCTACCCCTCTATTAATGTGTAAAACCATTATGCTCACCTGATCCCGTCTGCAGCCAATCCCCTTCTCCTCTATATAATCCTGGTATTTAGGCTCTCGACAAGTTGTTTGAGGACCTGGGAAACTCAGCTAATCATTGGCCGCAGCTGTGTCATGTGTCAGGCCAGGGATTGGCTAAGCAGGAAATCCCTAGCCTGACGTGATACAGCTGCAGCCACTGATTGGCTGAGTGTTCCCAGGTCCTCAAACAACTTGTCGGGAGTGCAAGATATTATGATCAGAGGAGAATAGCAGCGGCCGGCCGGCCGGAGGCGCGCAAGTGATTTATTTAAATTTTTCCTCCCCCTCCCTTGGCCCGGCGTCTCTGCGCCCTAAGGCGCATGTCCCGGGCGTCGGGCGATACAATTTCCACACCCCTGATGGTGCTTGTATAAAAGATATAACTGAGCGGCACTCACCACCAGAGATCCATAAAACGGTATCTTTATTGTAGCAACATCATAAAACAGGTTACAGTGTATCCACACCACGAGGCAGACTCCAGGACGCCAGCGACGGCCGTTTCACACAATCACAGTGCTTCCTCTGGCTACCTTATTCATGACGAATGGTAAAGGGCACATTTTTTTTTAACTCTTCTGCCTGACATACAGAAAGTCTCTGGTTCAAATCCTGAGGAAGATCTGTAGCATGTCAATTTATACTGCGGATTTCATCCTTTCCAATGCAAAGAATGTAACTGCCTCTAATGTTACATTTGGGGACAGTCATAAATAAGAAGTGCAGTGCTAATATAATTCCTTACTATACAATTGTGCAAGCAAACTTGTGTAAATACATGAAAGAGGTTGTCCTATTACCACAGGACGAAAGCTAAGTGTCTGACTGCAGGGGTCCAAACTGCTGGGTCCTGCACTGATCTCAATAATAAGGGCTCGTTTCCCTGTTTGAATACTGTAGCATGGACGCTGCTTCTTCTATAGAGTTCAATAGAGCAGGGATGCTCAACCTGCGGCCCTCAAGCTGTTGTAAAACTACGACTCCCACCATGCCCTGCGGTAGGCTGTCTGGGCATGCTGGGAGTTGTAGTTTTGCAACATCTGGGGGGCCACAGGTTAAGCATGCCTGCAATAGAGCATTAGACACATATGTGCTTTTTCCACTCCAGGGATCTGGCTGCAAGAAACTGCATGTCATGTAATCACATATCAACTCCACATTTTTGGGCATTTTAAGTAGCAAGCTCCCGGGACTAATGTATGCGATTGATGAGAATGTCGATCACGTACATTTAACCCTTCAGATGCCACAGTGGCCACGTCCTCTGAGAAGTTAAGGACCAGGAATGTGTGCTCTTGGTCGTGCTCCGGCTCCCCCTGGCGAGAATCGGGGGAGCCAGATGCAGTGTGCAGCAGCTTTTGTTCTCAAGAGTGGTACAGGGCTGCTGCACACCCGTTCCTATGGAGAGTCTTGTGGCAGGGCTCCATAGGAGTCTATTAAAGAAGCAAACTAATGATTGTTTATTATAGTTCCCTAGAGGAACTATTAAAAGTTAAAAAGAAAAGTTTTTTTAAATATTTTAAAAAAATATAAAAATTAAAAGGGAACCTGTCATCAACTTTATGCTGCCCATACTAACGGCATCATAAAGTAGAGACATGTTAGTTGATTTCAGCGGTCTGTCAATTACAAGTTAAGCGTAAGTGGTTGCCGACAACCAACATCACAATCATTGCAGACTGGGCCTGGAAAAGAGTCACGGCCACCTGAGAAGAGTCCTGGTTATTCATGAATTCCTGCTCTCCCTGCTGATGATTGACAGTCTTCTACCTAGTTTTCCATATCATCAACACGACGGCCACACAAGGAGATTGACCCCTGACCTCTGTAGGGGCAGGAAGCAAAGAATGGTTTAAATACCCCCCTCCCACTACCAAACACCAGTGTTTCCTGTCTCTACAGAGGACAGGGGCGGAGAAAGGTCTCCATGTGCGGCTCTGCTGTGGAGATGAAGGTCCCATGTGGTGTGGAGAAGCATACCTGCTTATGCCCTTACCACTGTATTGTCTGTTTTTGCCTGTCCTCCCGCAGTCTTGTACTAACGCTGGGCAGGGGGGCTGGGGAGAGACTCGCCTCCGGTTTATCTGGGGCCTACTCCCGGAGTGCTGATGCCCGCCTGGGTTCTGGGAACTGTGGTTGCGCACTCAGCGTCATGTGGGCGCTATAGAAATTCGTCATTTCCGGCCAGCGGTGACGTCATCGGAAATGACGCGGACATGCTGCCGGCCTCTGGACCTGTTCTTCAAAAGGATCCCCTGCTTTAGCGTCCTGCGGTAAGTGCTCCTTCTCCCTGCTACTCCTCCAGAATGTCTGCTTCAGAGCATACTGAGGCCACCACTCAGCCGTCCGTAAATTCCCCATAGGGGAGAGTCTCTTTTTCCTCTCTCACCTGGGCACAGTTTGTAGATCTTTTTACTGTATATTTTAATGGGCTATTCTTGCCATTCCAGATATCTAAGGATACGCAAAGAAAGCCCAAGAGATCCACAAAATGTATTTTGTGCTTTAAGCATTTACCGGATGACCATCCAAAGAAATTATGCGGCTATTGCATTACCAAAATTGTTGGTGAGGAACAGCCATCTCTCATGGACGAGAATAGATCCATGATGCAGGAAGAGATTAAGTCCTCCTTTGCGGCTATTTCTGCACTGCAAAGAGAAAACTGAGCCCCCATCCAAAAGTCACAGATCTGGCGATTATGTCATCTGACTGAAGAATTTGGCGATGCGGCTCCTTCTTTTAGATATGGCGAAGAGGAAGATAGACTCTCAGAGCACGAATTTTTAGAGGGCAGAAGGAAATTTTATTTCTCTTCTGAAGATATGCCTGAGCTCTTAAAAGCAGTCAGGGCTACTATGGGGGTGGAGGAGGTACAGTCTACTAAAACCAAGGTCTTCCCTATTGAAAACATCAAAGGGATGATTTTGGATGACTGGGCCGACCCAGAAAAACAGCTAGGAGTTTCTAAATCCTTCCAAAATCGGTTAATTTTTGATCAGGAAAAGGCTAAAAATTTTCAATACTATCCCCAAAATTGACGCCCAGGTGTCTAAAGTCGATAAGAAGACCAGCCTACCCTTTGAGGATGCCTCACAACTCAGAGACCCGATGGATAGTAGGGCCGACATTCTATTGAGAAGATCATGGGAGGCGGCCATGTACACGCTTAAATCTAACATAGCAGCCACCTCGATAGCCAGATCTATGTTCATTTGGCTCTCAATAGGGCTGCCAGCAATTCTCCTATTGAGGAGATTCTTGGCGCCATCCCTCTCCTAAAGTCGGCTACCGCTTTCTTAGCGGACGCATCCACTGAGTCGGTACGCTTCACAGCTAGGGATGCGGGTCTGTCTAATGCAGCCCGCTATGCCTTGTGGGTCAAGTGTTGGCCCTGAATTGGACAAAATTTTGGAAAAAGCTTCCGATAAAAAGAGAGGGTTCCCGGAGGAGAGAGTTTATAAAAGAAAGTACCCCTTTCGTGCCCCTTCCTACCAAAACAGACAATACAGTGGTAAGGGCAAGTCAGGCCGTTTCAGCTATCCCAAAGGGGGTAGAGGTAAAGCTCCCTCCTCTTCCTACCAGAAAGGAAATGAAAACCAGTGACATCAGGTTGGGAGGAAATATCCTGAAACTCGTGGGCCCTGAGGATTATAAAGTCAGGCTACAGAATCCAGTTCTCCACCCTTTCCCCAATGAGGTTTCTAGTCACCAAAATTGCGGTCCCAGACCCCAATCATCCAATTTGCAAAGGTATTACCTTAAAATCAATAGTCCCTCTCCTACAAGAGAACTCGGTAATGTGCTTGGTCGATCTGACCGACGCTTATTATCACGTCCCGATACACCCCAGTTCTCAGCAATACCTGAGGTTCGCAGTCAGGGACCATCTAGGCAGGATTCACCATTTTCAATTCACCTCTCTTCCCTTCGGCATATCCTCAGCCCCTCGGATCTTTACAAAACTAATGATCGAGGTAGTAGCCTACCTAAGAAAGGAAGGTCTGACAGTCTTCCCATATTTGGATGACTTTCTGATAAACCGCTCCACTCCCCTGCTGCAGAGTGATCTGAAGTTCTTCCTTCAAACCTTGGAGAGGCTATGATGGCTGATCAATATAGGGAAATCACAGTTAATACCGACAGCAAGGATCCAGTTCTTGGGGGTCATTCTAGACTCCCAAAGACAGCTAACCTGTCTGCCCCTGAACAAGATCCAGGACATCTAAAAGAAGATTACTATCTTCAACTCTAAGAAGTCCTACTCCCGCAGGGACTCGATGAGTCTCCTGGGGATCCTTACATCCTGCATACCATCCGTTCAGCAGATCCACTTCCGAACCCTACAGATGTGGATCCTCAGGGTTTGGGACAGACGGGATTCTTCCTTAGACCAAAAGTTGATCATCCCTCAAAGGATAAAATCCTCCCTCCTTTGGTGGAAGAACAAGATCAACATCTCCAGGGGAGTGACATGGACGAGAATTCCGTACACCCAGATCACCACGATTGCAAGCCAGAGCGGCTGGGGTGCGAAAGTTGGAGATGTTTACTACTAAGGAGTCTGGCCAGAGTCGATCAGTCTCCAGTCATCAAATTTTCGAGAGTTGATGGCAGTTTGGTAAACTTATTGAAAATAGTCATAGGTACGGGGACAGGGTATCTCTACCATCAGGGGGTATCCCTGGGCACAGGGCCTAGGTCTTTAGGGACATCTAGGGAGAGATATTTATTTCCCGCCCAATATTCCCCAGCACCTGTCCTGAGACGAATTTGTAAAATTACCTATGTAACTATATATTCATCCCTGTAAATTATCTATCCTTTTGTGGTATCCGAATCACAGTTGAAGTCATTTGCCTTAAATTATCCTTCTTCAAGTCGTGGTTATCACTCGAGCAGTTTTCTGCTCTATTTACCTATTAATAATAATAAAGGTATTGTTTTAATGAGAACGTTACCTTGTTTCTATATACTTTATCTATACTATTGCATTGATTTTTTCTTTAAACATTAAAGAGAGCCAAATCTCATATTCGGGGCCATCACATAAGGATCCTGTCGGACAACATGACAGTGATAAAATATTTAGACCATCAGGGAGGCACGGGATCACGCAGCCTGCTAGATTTATCAGCAAGAATATTCGACTGGGCGGAGGCGAATGTACAATCGGTGTCAGCAGTCCATCTAAAGGGGTCTTTAAATTTAGAAGCAGACTACCTAAGCCGGAGAAAGAAAGGTCCTTAAGCAGAGGTCAGTTAAAAAAAAGCTCCCTGACTCTTATTCAAAGTGGTATGTGATCAGCTGAATTAGGCCAGTCACACCATACACTTGTTCTTTTAGCTGACCATGGTCAGAATTTTCCAACCAGATGGATTATATTTTTGTCAGATAGTTAAATTTTCAAATGATGGTCGGGCATAATATACCATTTTGGCTGATCTTTTTCTTACGGGTGTGGACAGCTTTAGCATTGTTTCACATCCCCCAGTGAAATGTCCCAACACGCGAGTTCATGTCATGGTTTCTGGCACAATTTTTGCAAAATTTCATCAAAATGAACAGTTTATTACTGTTATTTAGTGGTAAAAACATGATTTTATGGCGATATATGAACTCCTGATAGCAGTACTACTGTCCCAGTGATATTGCTTAGAGAGTGTTGTCTCATGTTATGTGCTGGTCTTAAAGATTTTGATATTGATAGCCTATTGTCGGAATAGGTCATCAATATGTGATCAGTGGGGGTCTGACTCCTGCCAATCAGCTGTCTGAAGAGGGTCCAGCCTCCTCACTGCTCACCAAACTCTGTGCCATACATTGTATAGCAGTTGTGCATGGTATTGCAGCTCAGGCACATTCACTTTAATAGGGCTGAGCTGGTCTCACTGGAGTGCAGCAGCCTCTACAAACTGCTGATAAGCTGGGGTGATGGGATTTGGACCCCCACCCATCAGATATTAATGATCTATCCTTAGGATTGACCATCAATACCAACCCTTTACGTTAATATCCCCCTCTGAGTCTGCTTTATTCTTTCTAAGCCCCTATTAGTTAAAACGCAAAAACATTTTTTGACCGTTTTGGTTACTAGGAGTACAGACCCATAGCCATATTATTCAGACAGATCGGAAGCTGGGGCCTCCATGGATCAGCCCTGTTATCCAGCTGTTGAGGAAGGGTGGCGTGAATATATATATATATGCATGCCCCGGCAGGCATGCATATATATTAGGCATAACTAAGCCACTAATAAGCAATGTGCGCAGATGTGCCCAACATCTGCGCACATCTGCCTTTGTTATTCCCCAGAGGCTCACTACTGCCCCTGTGGGAATATGGGCATGTGTCCCTTTAAATGCCCCCTTAAATTCATATAATATGCCCCCTTTATATATATATAATATATATAAATTCCCCATTCCATAGGCCCCCTTTTAGATGTCCCTTCTGTGACCCTAGACCAGTTACATCAATGTGAATGTGCCCCAAGCATTCACATTGATGTAATCTGGTTAGAGGCACCAGGATGACCGGACAAGGTCCGATCATCCTCGTGTGAACAAAAGGCTGAATTCTAATAGAATTCAAGTCCTTTTGTTATAATTATCTACAGCACAGCTGCAGGTAATTATACATAATAGAGAGAAGGGAGATACCTCCCTCCCTCTATTATGCGCATTCGGCAGCGCGATTACTATCGCGCTGCCCGGAATGCAGGGAGAGACAGTCGGGAGATCAAAGGATCTCCCCGCCTGTCAGCCCGCGCGCCTGCGGCGCGCTGCAGGAGGCGCGGGCAGGCGCGGTGACGCCATTTCACCGCGCCGGCCCACGTGTCCCTCACGGTGGTGCGCGCCACTGTGTGGGCGGTGCGGCAGTGCGGGCTGCCGGACATATAAGTCCGGCAGGCCCTGCACTGGGCAGATTGCGCCGGCCGCCCGCATAAGAAGAGGATCATCCCCTAGAGGACGAGCACCCCCTGGAACAACGAGCATATTACACTGGGACAGGCTGAGTAACCCCTGGGCAACGAGCATTTATCATTAACCCCCTACACCCCTACCACTATACCACCACCGCTGTCTGTTACCCCTGTACTCCATTACCACTACCCCACCAACGTTTCCTCCCCTGTAATAACCCCTTAAACTCCACTATCCCACCTACGAACCTCTGCCATTAACCCCTGCTTCCCCAGAGGGTTTATTAACCCTTAATCATATATACCCCTTTGTGCTGCTGCCACCTTAACCCTTTCCTTGCTTCCCTGTACCCCAGTTAATACAGCAGCTTAACCCCTTGGTCCTCAGCATCCCTGACCCAGCATCCCTGCAGAACCCCTTGCTGGTTACCTCTGCTGGTCAGGATCCGTGAAGTACTCTTTACACTGTATAAATTGCCCCTAGGGACAGGTTAGTGCCAGGCGGGGTTGTGCGGTCAAGTATATGTGTGTGTGTAACTTGTATTAGCTAGTGTTGTGGGTGGAAATTGGGATTGTGTAGTGTAGTTAGTATCGTATTTGAAGTGCTGTGTTATTTGGTATCGTCAAGTGTTATTAAATACCGTTTTACTGATAGAATTGTGTAGCGTGTATTTATTAGCGTTTAGCGTAGTGAGTTAGGCGTATGCAGATAGTAAGTGTAAGCGACTTGGTGACGTGCTAGGCAATAGAATTATATTGTGTTGTTAAGTACATAAATAGGCGTGACTATCTATAGACGGTTTACACCTATTTATGGATATTAATTACTGATATTCGCTCAATATTGGTAATTAATATTCTCCCCTTTACACCAGCACAACCCATAGATGCTCTGATGATAAGACTGAGATCTAAAAATTTGGAGGTCATATCAACATGAACTGTGTTATGTTCTTCCAACAATTCCTGAACAATCTTTACAGTGTAAAATCCACATGAATGACAGGACCCAGTTTTCCAGGAGTGTTATACTGCTTCCACTAGCTTGCCTTCTTCCCTGGTACGTGATGGACACACTCCTGGCATCTATATAGGATGTAGAAGAAAATGTGATTCAGCAGACCACACCATCTTCTTCCATCGCTCCATGGTCTAGTTCTGTTTACTTGTTTATTCGCTTTCTGCAGTGGATGAGGGTCGGCACAGGCATTCATGTGTGCGTTGACATTTTTCTATCCCTTAAACCAGGCATCCTCAAACTGCGGCCCTCCAGCTGTTGCAAAACTACAACTCCCAGCATGCCCGAGCAGCCTACAGGTATCAGCCTACAGCAGGGCATTTTGGAAGTTGTAGTTTTGCAACAGCTGGAGGGCCGCAGTTTGAGGAAGCCTGCCTTAAACCATGACAGCACTAGAGAAAGTGAGGGATCCACCAACACATCTGGACAGAAAGCCTTACAGCAATTAAAAGGGAACACCCCACTTCCTCTTTTAGTGAGGTTTCCTTTTCTTCAGGCCGAGACGTGTGGAGCACGCGGCTTCTAGGGCTTTAATTTCACTATCAATCTTTGTGGTGCTGCCATGGGATAATGGAGAAAAAAAAAAAAAATGGTAATTCGATTTTCTGTAACCCATGACAGCACCCCTCTTAAACCCCCCTTCTTGCTTGTAGTTAGTTATGGGTTTTCTGTCTCTTTGCCTTCACATCTTGGTGGTAAAATAAATGAAAAAAAGAAAAAATATTATTTTAAGTTTACTTCTCTATGGCTCCTCCTGATCTGCTTTGGAATTCACTGAAGGAGAAAGTTGGTGTTCCCTTTTACCCTAAGTTCACACCTGAGCGTTTTACAGCGCGTTCAAACGCGCTGTAAAACGCTCAACACATCAAAACCAATGCTTTCTCATGGCCCTGGTTCTCACTTGAGCGTTTTACAGCGCGTTTGAACGCGCTGTAAAACGCCCGACGCATAAACAAGTACTTGAGCTTTTTTTGGGGCGTTTGTCGCGCGTTTTGTGATTGACACCACAGTAGTCAATCACAAGAACGCGCGTACGAACGCGCGTTTCCTATTTGCAAAAACGCGCTGAAATACGCACGACTAAAATGCGCGTTTCCAGAACGCTCAGGTCTGAACCCAGGGTTAATTGTTCTAAGGCTTCCTGCCCAGCGGTGGGGGCAGATCCCTCTCTATGGTGCTTTCGTGGGTTCTGGAAAATCAAATTACTGGTAAGTGTAATTATCATTTTCATCAATTTGTGCTACAGTGAGCTCTAATGTGGGATTGAGGCAGACATGCTAGCCTTCGTTCTTCATGTGAATCAGAGAGACTTGGGCACCTATGACTGTTGCCAATAGTCCTTCTGTGATCCATTTTTGGTAAGTGCTAACCACTGCATATATGGAACATCCCAAAGGACCTACCCTTTTGGAGATGCACTGAACCTGTAATTTATCCATCACAATTCTCCCATATCATAGTTGCTCAGATCTTTATGCTTGCTCATTTTTATTCTGTCAAGAACTGACTGTTCTCTTTCTGCCTGATATATCCCACCCCTTCTGAAATGCCATGGTAATTAGATGTTAATCACTTCACCAGTCAGTGGTTTTAGAGGGGTATTCCAGTAAGGAAAGGTTATCCTCTATCCACTGGATAGTATTGTTGTTTAGATGTACTTACAAAACTTTAAGGCTATATACACTTGTGGGGGCTTTTTTTATTATTGCATTGTACTTATTTTAAGCTAAAATAATTTCTTAAATTGGTCTTTATTAAAAATATGGAATCCTTTTTTCTGTACAGAGCTGAGATGCTCTAGTAGCACCCTTTTCCGTCAGACCAGGAGCTGACTGGCTCCTCATCTCTGCTCTCTGACCTCCTAAACATTTATAGCTCAGTTCTTATCTTACTGATAAGAATGTGGCTTACATAAGTGTTTATGACCTCTTAGTAGTTTAGAGATAAGGTTTATTAGATGACAGGTTAAGGTCAAAGTACCAGTCACACAGCTAGAAAAACAGATAACCCTTCGTGGCTCAATATTTTTAATAAATGCAAATTAAAAAAATGATTTTCAGCCAAAAATGAGTAAAATGCAATAATAAATAAATTGCCTCCAAAGATGTACATAGCCTTTAAGCAAGAATAGCGGAAGGCACGCATGTACAAACATACAGTATATAAAAGTTGATCTGGCTCTGCCACATGGGTGATACTGATGCTACACATTCTACATTTTAGACATGACTGGAGTAATATTGGAATGGCCACTTTCCCACAAGTGAACAGTTTTATCTATGTGTACATCACCAGTAGGGAAAGTACTCATCTAGCCAAGCTCAAAAAGTTCTTATACAACAAAATTGTCATAAATAAACTACAGGTTAAAATAAGGGATATGAAGAAAACCTCAAATCTTTTGACCACTTTGGAGGATGGAATTTTAAAGGGCCTGTGTAGCGTGACACCTGTAAGACCTCGTGTGTAACACACAAAAACGCTGTATACACTCAATCACTAAGTTCTTCTTCATCACTGAAATATGTGCTCTTCTTTATTCTAGGTCGCCTTGAGTCAACCGATGAAGAGGTTTCTCCTGCTGCATGTCTGAATTTGTTCTTTTCTTCTTCAATTCTTGCTTGCTAAAATGAAAGCAAAGCAAAATACAACAAATAAATACATCCAGTATTTCATTAGATTGTACCTCCTGTAGGCTCTTTAAAATGTCCCTTAGTCTGCAGATTTAAATTTCTAATGAAGAATTAAAACATGACTGCTTTATACTGTTTAATAACATGATTATAAATAGGGATTAGCGAATCGACTTCGGATGCAACATCCGAAATCGATTTGCATAATACTTCGTTTGAATACTGTACGGAGCGAGCGCTCCTTACTGTATTAGAATGTATTGGCTCCTATGAGCCGAAGTTATTATTTCGTGAAGTCTCGCGAGACTTCACATAATAACTTCATAAATCAATTTCTACAGAATTTTTTTGCTAAACAGTATATAGAGGTTTTAGAACAACATGCTTCCATCAAGACTTTTTTTTTTTTTTTTCTAGGGAAGGCCTTGCATATTTCTGCAAGACAACGCTAAACCACATACTGCATCCATCACAGCAACTTGAACTCCAGCAATTGATCTCCTCACTTCCTGACATTTACAGACTGTTGTTAAAGTGAAACCGCCATGTTTTCATCAAAAAAATCTATTTTAGTATATGTTACTGCTGCAGCGGCATTATGCATAAATGAATCTTTAGTTTCTTCACATACCACTGTTTCCTTGAGCTTTTTTTCCTTAGTTAAGGCTGTTTGAACATTTACAATATGAGGACCTTCTCAAGATGGCTCCTCTGCCAGTTCTCCGAGGCCAAAACTGCTTTCCCTCACTTCCCATACACACTGTAGCCAGCAGCTCCCTGCCAGCCAATCAGATCCAAGTACTGAGAGACACGCCTCCTCACTCTGAAGCCTAATGCAGGCATGCAGTGTGAAGAACCGCCCCTCCGTCTTCTGTTTATACTAAAAGGAAGACAGACAAGCCCTAGCAACGGTCTTTTAAGGGAGCAGTGGAAAGGAGCAGGGGACATTAATGAAAGCTGCTATTATAAGGTCATTACAGATCTTTTGACAATCATTGACAGAATAACTCGGGTATAGCTCTAATAAACTAGCAAATAAAAAAAATATGACAGTTACACTTTAAAAAGTTGGGACAGGGCCATGTCTCCCATTGTGTAACATCCCTTCTTTTACAGATGCGTTGCTGCCTCAACATCTAAATTAGTAGATTTTTTTTTTCATGAAATGGTAAAATGTCTCATTTTTACCATTTGATATGTGTCCCGTGATCTAAAGTGAATAAAATACGGGTCTATGAGATTTGCAAATCATTGCATTCTGGTTTTAGTCACATTTTACAGTGTCCCAATTTTTGGGGAATTGGGACTGTATTTTCCAGCAAGTTGGGCGCAAACTCAGACTTATAGAAGCACCAACAACAAGATGTAAAAATGTAATGGGCCTATATTGGTGACAATACTTTCAAAAGTTAAAACAATTGTTACACATCACGTTTTTTGAACTGGGATCATATCTCTCATGCTCTTTGAGATACTGTACTGGGAATCTTTTGAAAGCTGAGCATCCAGCACCAAGAAAACAGTGTTCACACTTACTGTAAGGCCCCATTCACACGTCCGCATTTTAGTCCGCATCTATTCTGCAATTCTGCGGAATAGATGCGGACCCAATTCATTGTGAATGGGGCCGGACGTGATGCAGAGAGCACACTATGTGCTCTCCGCTTCCGCATTTGCTGAGCCGCGGCCCAAAACTTCCGGGTTTCGACCCCGAAACATCCGTCCGCGGCTTCGCAAAAGATAGAGCATGTCCTATTCTTTTCCGCAGCCTGCGGGAAAGAATAGGCATCTCTATGGAGAGTGCCGGCATGGTGTGTTGCGGATGCGCAATTTACGGATCCGCAACACATCACGGACGTGTGAATGGGGCCTAAAGCTGTATGGTACCTAATGCGCAATTTTTCCAAAGGTAAATCCAGAATGGTTTTACTGACAGTCTTTTCAGGATATGGTTTTATAGTAGGACACTCTGTAAAGCTTGGTATGTGGATTATAGAAGTAATTTAACAGTTCTACCTGGAATGCTATGGCCTGACTAAGACTGTCAAGAGCAGGATCTTCACCACCTTCTTCTTCTTCTTCTTCACTCTGTTCATCTTCGACACTGCAAGGTTAAAAATGTGAGTATGTAAGCACCATGTAGGTAATAACTACTCTCATGATGGTTAAGAGGGAAAGTGACTCCTTACACTTCATCAATTTCAACCCTTCTCTTTCTTTTCTTCTCTTTCTTTTGTGGAGGTTCACGATCCCCCAGCATATTTTTGGGACAAGCATAACTCAGGTGACCGGTGTCCTTTAAAAAAAAATAAATAATGAACACATTTACTTGGAATTTTAGTTCTGTGGTCACATGCAATAAAAACACAACCCGTATTCAAAGTAACTGTCGTTTCAGTTTAAAGAGTCTTCTATCAAAGCTGTAACTGAACGTTTCCAAGCAGAGTCTGTCTTCAGCGTTTTAGTTATACCACATGTCCATGGCTAGGGACCGGGGCAGTGACAAGAGGTGGCTTGAAGTCTTTTATATTACACACCGGTGTCTTCTGTAGTGTTGAGCGAACTTGTTTTTTCAGTTCTGTGTCCAAAGTTCAGGTTATTGAAGAATCCTGTTATGGAGTCCAAATTCTGTTATGGTCCGTGGTAGCGGAATCCATAACGGGATGCTTCGATAACCCGAACTTTGGACGCAGAACTTAAAACACAAGATCGCTCAACACTAGTCTTCTGCAGTCTGAAGATAGATCCTCCTTAGCAATGCTGACTCTACACCATCTTCTAGTAGAAGAAAGAAACATCATTAATAATGTAAATTACAAAAATGTTTAACATCCCTGTCCCTAAACTATATTAAAACTAAAACCAAATGAGAGTATTACAGTGGTATGACAATATTCCCCATAATGCCATAGGGGTATAGTGTATGACGGGATACTCGAGGCTAAATAAATTGCTCTAATACAGATTGTCATCTGCAGTTAAACCCCCCACCTTCCTAAAAATAAGGAGTGTGGCCATTTTAGGTAGTAGAGTCCTTCATAAGATGTACAGATTTGCATACACCCCCACAGATTGATGTAATGAAGAGGTTTCAAAAATCTGGTGGCGTTTCATACGTCTCTCAGAACAGCAGGCAAGACTTTCTAAGGCCTCTGTTCACACGAGTCAGGGTGCAATACATAAAGCAAACACATTGCATCTGGACTGAATCCTAATCGATTCATTTCAATGGGTCTATGCACATGAGCGTCCTTTTTCTCGCATCATTTCTGCATTCAGGAAAAATTGCATCATGTTCTATATTCAGCGTTTTTCATGCAGCTTTGGTTCCATAGAAGGGAATGGGGATTCAGTGAAAAACAGATTTTATTTTTCAGTGCTGGTTACTAGGAGATGTAGATTATTTTTCTTCAGCTTTTTTAGGCGCATGAAAAACGCATCAAAATCTGATCGCATCCTTGCGGAAAAAAATTAAACACTGAACGCAGTCACAGACAAAACGGTTTGAACTTACGTGCAGAAACATCAGTTTTTTCCTGAACACACCCTAAGAGAATCCGTAACGCTCGTGTCTAATAGGGGCGCACTGCAAGAGTGTGCGGCACACAACGGATTCTAGTGTGTGCATACCCTATTCATGAATAATCATCCAATTCTCCACACATTCATATGTTTACAATGGTGCAGGGACTTTTGATCTGAACTTGCAAATCTTCTCTTCTCTCTAAGAAATTTAGGCCATAAAATGAGCATTTCTGGGTCATATCTGCATGCGACAAGCATTTGACAAGGATGTATGTAATAACTTTAAGTCATGACTTTAATCACTTACCAGAACTAGAATATAAGAGCTAGAGTTGTACCTTTTAAAGGATCTCATACTCAATATTCTAGGTATGATGCAGGGTGCAGCATGAAAACCTTTTCTTTATGGATCAGTGTATCTGTAAGGGAGTGGTGGGCACGTAGGGGAAGCTACAGATGATATCAGGAAGTAAGATCAGAGCTCAACAGGAGCCTTTTACACAGGTTAATAATTGGTTGCGAATAGCGTTGAGCGAAGCAAGCTTCGGACTTTAAGAATCAACTATGAAAGTTATTCAACAAAGTGGAAAACCACTTTAGAACTTGATACCAAACTCTGCTTCAGATCCGAGGTCCTTATGGGGCAAAATACTAATGAGCACTTCTATGGAAGCGCTCATTAGTGCTGGAGGACCGGGAAGTGGTGAAGGCTCTGTACTCACCACTTCCTGGTCCTCAACTGTCGACTGTGCTGTGGCTGCGCACAGCGCGAGGGCACTCTGTGACCTCATGCTGTGCGCGTCGGTTCACAGCACAGCCGGCAGCAGGAGGAGAGGCAAGTGGGTTTTTTATATTATATGCTCTGTAGCATGGGGGCTGATATGGGAGCTGATGAGAGGCATGGGACTCTTATTTGAGGTCTGATTGGGGGGTCACACGTTGGGGTCTGAACTGAGGTCTTATTAACATTGGGGGGTCTGACCAGAGGTCTAATGAAAAATATTTTTTTCTTATTGTCCCCCTCTAAAACCTAGGTGCGTCCTAAGGGCCGGTGCGTCTCATAGGCCGAAAAAATACAGTAGCTTTATAAAATATTTATATACTGTATATACCTGTCCTACCGGGCAAAACTGGGTATATACGCTAGTACACAATAAAGCATACAAACTCCAGTGGTGGTGGACATTTTATGTATGTAGTTAGAGTTGGTGTCTGTGATTTGTAGTTACTCACCCCACATTCATAGCATCTGGACTTGTCAGTGTAGTTCTTCCTCCGTATAAATTCAGCTGCTCTACCATTGTCAATGGCAATGCTAGCTTTTATCACTCTGCCAAAGAGCTGGAAGACAAGCATGCATTTATATAAGAAATCCAACATCCTATTTACTCTTGGTCTCGAATGCAGTATGAAACAAGCATACTTGTTTGTTGTTCAGTGCCCGGACACAGTTCTGTGCTGGTTCCTTATCTAGAAATAGAACAAACGCAACTCCTTTACTCCTCCGGGAATCCTTGTCCTTTACAATAGTGACTCTAAAAAAAAGGAACAATGCAGGCTAATCAACAACATTGATAATATTATCTGAATTATACAGTAATTTTTTCAAAGTTTATTTCTTTAAATGTAGTAAAGCAAAAAACAATATAAATGTGGGAGTCAGACCTGCACCTATTTCTATTAATGAAAGGCATCAGTGTGAAAATTGCGGAAAAACACTTTCCACTAATAGCAACATAAAAGAAGGAATCCATGGAATTTCCTTACACTGCCCCCCTGTGGTTGACATGCAGTTTACCTAGAAAGCAGGCTGATAGTACATAATTATATGTAATTGTTAGTACGTATCACTGATATTATTTTCATTAATTTACTTACTTGACTACTTTTCCATACTTTGAAAAAATCTGGAAAAAAATAAATAGGTAAGGATTTATTTTCAAACCCAAACATGCTTTATTACAGATCATCTGTCTCCTGACAGCACTTCTATAGGTATGACCTGCTAAAGGTAAGTCGATAAGTGCACTGGCACCAACCAACCAAGCCCATAAAATTCCCTGTCCAGCCGTGAGAGCGATGCTCTCAGTGTGGGGTATATTTTTGACATGGCGGTACACCCACAGACTCTAATGTAGTAGGGCAACTCAGATGGTAAAGAGCTGCAGACTGTACATACCCGGTGGAGGTCATTGTTGGTCAGCGAGAATGGCAGATTAGACACATACACAGTACTCTTGCTAGGTGCAAGACCTCCACTCATGGTACCTACCGAAAAAATAAGATATGAGTTAAATGTGCACTCATTATTTGGGGTATTAAAGGGAATCTGTCAGTAGACTTGTACCTATGACACTGGCTGACCTGTTACATGTGCATCTGTGTTGGTCCCATGTTCATATGTGCCCGCATTGCTGAGAAAAATGATGTTTTATTATATGCACATGAGCCTCTAGGACAGGCATGTCCAAACTCCGGCCCTCCAGATGTTGCAAAACTACAACTCCCATCATTCATGGACAACCTACAGCCATCAACCTACAGAAGGGCATGATGGGAGTTGTAGTTCTGCAACACCTGGAGGGCCAGAGTTTGGACATGCCTGCTCTAGGAGCAACGGGGGCGTTGTCAATACACCTAGAAGCTCTGCTCTCTCTGCAACTGCTGTGTCCTCTGCACTTTGATTGACAGGACCAGGCAGTGAAAACGTCATCACACTTGGCCCTGGGTTCTCCTAAAGTCAGTCAAAGTGCAGAGGATGCAGCAGTTGCAGAGAAAGCAGAGCCTGTAGGTGTAACGACAACACCCCGATTGCTCCTAGAGGCTCCTTTGCATTTATGCAGAGATAGCAGACATATATGAACATGAGACCAACACAGATGCCTTCAGCTGCCAAGTGCACATGTAACAGGTCAGCCAGTGTCATAGGGACAAATCTACTGACAGATAAAAAGCACATCTTCGGGTGCGTTCACACTAGCATTAGGGATTCCGTTATAACATGGATATAACGGAAAATAACGAAATGCCCAGACAGAATGTAAAACGGAAGCCTTTAAAAGGCATTCTGTTTGCTTTCTGTCATAATACAAGTCTATGGGAAAGCATAACGGATCCGTCTGGTTCCCGTTATGCAAGACGGAAAGTCCTGTGGACAGGACTTTGTTTTCCGTCTTGCATAACGGGACCCAGACGGATCCGTTATGCTTTCCCATAGACTTGTATTATGACAGAAAGCAAACAGAATGCCTTTTAAAGGCTTCCGTTTTGCATTCCGTTATAATAGAAGTCTATGGACAAAAGAACGGATCCGTCCTTCCGTCTTATGGATTCCGTTATAACCATGTTATAACGGAAGGCCATAACAGAATCCATAACACTAGTGTGAACCCACCCTTTAGTGTACTTTCACATTAGCGTTATTTTTTTCCGGTATTGAGTTCCGTCCTAGGGGCTCAATACCGGAAAAAAACTGATCAGTTTAATCCTAACGCATTCTGAATGGAGAGCATTCCGTTCAGGATGCATCAGTTCAGTCCCTCTTACGTTTTTTTTGGCCGGAGAAAATACCGCAGCCTGCTGCGGTATTTTCTCCATCCAAAATTCCGGAACACTTTCCAGAATGCCGGATCCGGCATTAATTTCCATTGAACTGTATTAGTGGCGAATCCGGCATTTAAATTACCGTATTGACGGATCCAGGCTTCCGGTCTGCGCCTACACAGACCTTTAAAAATGTGAAAAAGATAAATATAGGATCCGTTTTTCCGGATGACAACCGGAGAGACGGATCCGGTATTGAAATGTATTTGTGAGACGGATCCATCTACAAATGGTATCCGTTTGCATACAGATTGCCGGAATCCAGCAACGCAAGTGTGCAAGTACCCTTAGGGCTGTTCCACTGCGGGAATCACACTGTGTGTGCGCGATCCTCCGTTCTGGACTTCAGGAGCGCACGGCATTATCATGATTTAGAACGCTGTGTGCCTCTGCTTGACCCTACTTCTACAGGATCACACTGACCGCTTTATAATATAATAATGCCGAGCGCTCCTACAAATCCAGAACAGAGGCTCACGCTCACAAACGGAGCGCGGTTCCTGCAATGGACTCGCTCGCGTGTAACAGCCATTTACAGGAGCTCTTCCAGGGTGCTGTCTTCTCGCAGCAGCACTTCAGAAGAAGGTTGCGGAGCTGTATGTCCCGCAGTCCTGATGGAGACTAATGCAGCTGTAGATACCACTGGTCAGACAGAGGAACCCTGATGCTTCACTGTGGCAACTGGTGGCCTAACAAAGCCCACCATAGGTATCTGCTCAGTGGGCCTGAGGCATGGCCAAACAGATTGGCTCTCAGCACAGTGTAGCACGGCTCTGCGCTGTCTCCATAGCTCTGTACCCCGAACTCAGGCATGAATGGGATAGCCATTTACGGGGATCTGTGTGGGCCGTGCTTGTTTTCTGGGGGTTAGGCTTGGTTGGGCGGTGGACATGGGTTCTGGTGCCTCCGATAGCCCAAACATTAATTGCCAAATTCTTGACTGTAGTCTGGGGGGTGGGAGGCTTGTGTCCGGGGCCTGCATCTAATGATTCAGCATCCCAGCACCACACACATTTCAGGTACATGGACAGCGGCTTTATAACAGAAAGCAGGCCAGCATGCCAAATCCAAGAGATTAATAGCCAACTCTTCCAGGACTCCAGATGTCCCTTTTTTAGGAGCCTCCCCTCCTAGCTGAACAAGCATACAACCAATCCCCAGTACTGGTTATATGTACTAATAATCGCCCAGCAATAAACAGCGTGAAATAATATACATGGAGGTAGAAAAGGTGCAAGAAGGGGTCTGGGTGAGAAGGAGAAGCCTCTTCCGAGTCACTATCGTTCAGCAGGTACAGAGAGCTCCGTCCCTGGCCGCCGTTCACACGACCAGCAGCGCTGCCGCTTACCAGTCTACTGGCTGTCCCCTCATCTAGCCGTCCATCGCTCTCCTCTCTCGGCAGCTTCCTGGACTCCGTTCGCAGGAGGGCAGGGTGTCAGAGACTTCCGTCTCCACCGACGGAGCCATTTTGACGGAGTCACTGGTCTATGAAAACATGGACGCTCGAGAAGTGGAGGCTTGACAAAATAAAAAGAATATGTTTATGCCACTAAGCCAAATTTTCCCTAGCCCTCAGCTCACAGGATCATTCTGTACCCATGGTAGCTAAAATTCACTAGGTATTCCTTCCATTGTTATTTTATTCATTTCTAACTTTTGGTTGGTTTTTAGCTTCACAGATTAATCAAAAGTGGTGCAATAGAAGACTGATTTAGTTGCCCATGGCAACCAATCAGATTGATCTTTTCATTTTCCAAAGGAGTTCTGAAAAATGAAAAGTGGAAGCTGATTGGTTGCTATTAGAGATGAGCGAATCTCATGTTATGAAATTAGTTCACGATTCGTTTGGTGGTAAATGCTACCATGGACCATAACGCAGTTTTATAACAGAATGCCTTTAGAGGCAATCCGTTATTCATTCCGTCATAATAGAAGTCTATAGCCTGCATAACGGAAACGGGACAGATCTGTTTTGCAGCCCATAGACTTATGACGGAATGCCTCTAAAGGCATTCCATCATAAAATTGCGTTATGGTCCGTGCTAACGGAATCCATAACGCAATTCTGCTTTTACCACCAAACGAAGTGTAAACGAATTTCAAAATATGAAATTCACGCATCTTTAGTTGCTATGGGCAACTAAGGGTACTTTCACACTGGCGTTTTGGATTCCGTTTGTGAGATCCGTTTCAGGGCTCTCACAAGCGGTCCAAAACGGATCAGTTCAGCCCCAATGCATTCTGAATGGATACGGATCTGTTCAGAATGCATCAGTTCGGCTCCGTTCCGCTTCTATTCTGTTTTGGAGGCGGACACCAAAACGCAGCTTGCAAAATTTTGGTGTCCGTCTGAAGAGGCGGAGCCTAACGGATCCGTTTTGAATTACAATGTAAGTCAATGGGGACGGATCCGTTTTCAATTACAATATGGTGCATTTGAAAACGGATCCGTTCCCCATTGACTTTCAATGTAATTCAAAACGGTTCTGAACGTTTGCATTATAGGTGCGGATCCGTCTGTGCAAATAACAGATGGATCCGCACCAACGCAAGTGTGAAAGTACCCTAAGCCAGTTTTCCTTTGCACCAGTCTTGATAAGTCTCTCCCAGTGTTTTTCCCTGTAGATATGGTATTTTTATTTATTTTGCAGTTTGTTCTCCACAGCACTGTTTAGGTTCTCCTGACATTCCTTATCTGTGACAAAAAATAAGAACATCATGGGCACCACATAAATGCCGTACCGTAAATGCCGGTACTATTAAAACATAAAAATGGCGTAATGGAAAAAAGGGTCAAAGAGCCTACTTGCCATTTTTTCATCGCCTCTCTTACCCCCAGTGGCGTTGCGGGGGTGCGGTCCACACCGGGTGACACCAGTCTGATGGGGTGTCACCAGGGGCGGACTGACCATTGGCAGACGCGGCGGCGGCAGGCAACATCAGGACGGAGATGAGCGCTTGCATTGCGCTCATCTCCGTGCGGAGCAGCAGCAGAGGAGGGAGAGGCGTGTCCTCTCTCTCCCTGTTCCTCTGATAGGCTGCCAGCACTAGGCCGGTAGCCTATCAGAGGCCGGTGCAGGCGGCGCGATGACGATATCGCGCCGCCGCAGCCGTACAGCTCGAGACACAGGCCGGAAGAGGCCTGCATCGCATCGCTGGAGGTAAGTATAAGTGTTCTTTTTTTTTTCTTGGGGCTACTGGCACTAAAGAGGGCTACTGGCACTAAAGAGGGCTACTGGCACTAAAGGGGGCTACTGGCACTAAAGAGGGCTACTGGCACTGAAGAGGGCTACTGGCACTAAAGGGGGCTACTGGCACTAAAGGGGGCTACTGGCACTAAAGTGGGCTAATGGCACATAAAGGGGGCTACTGGCACATAAAGGGGGCTACTGGCACTAAAGGGGCTACTGGCACTAAAGAGGGCTACTGGCACATAAAGGGGACGGCTACTGGCACATAAAGGGACGGCTACTGGCACATAAAGGGACGGCTACTGGCACATAAAGGGGACGGCTACTGGCACATATAGGGGACGGCTACTGGCACATATAGGGACGGCTACTGGCACATAATAGGGGACGGCCACTGGCACATGGGGGAAGCACAAGAGAGGCACTTATTACTAGCACATGTGGTGGCATGGAGAGGCACGTGTTACTGGCACATTATTATGGGGCACTATGTGCACCTCAATCCTGGAGGTGAGAAAA
Organism: Bufotes viridis; assembly: GCA_033119425.1. Lineage (NCBI taxonomy): Eukaryota > Metazoa > Chordata > Amphibia > Anura > Bufonidae > Bufotes > Bufotes viridis. Next base: position 238,464,784 of record CM065590.1, read on the forward strand.
GAGAAATGATGGGGGACAATCACAAAATGTCTGTTTGTGCCATGGAGCCTGGAGGAAGAAAAGAAATGTGCCACCCATGGGGGGATGACATGATGAGGGGACAATGATGAAGAGAGGGACAATGTTGGAATCTGTGCCATGGGGGAGTGACATCATGTCACCCCCTGGCACAGTCAGACTTCAACATTGTCCCTCATCATGTCATCCCTCCGATGGTACAGACTCCAACATTTCCCCATTGGGGATCATGAAGGATCGGAGCTGATGGCTGACATGGGGGCTGACGGTTGACATGGGGGCTGACAGCTGACATGGGGGCATGATGGATGGGGGCTGACACGGGGGCTGATGGCTGACATGAGGGCATGATGGCTGACATGGGGGCATGATGGATGGGGGCTGACGGCTGGCATGATGACTGACATGGGGGGCATGATGGATGGGGGCTGACGGCTGACACGGGGGCTGATCTGAGGTGTGATTAACATTGGGGTCTGATTGGTGGTCTGACCTGAGGTATAGTGGAAAATATTGTTTCTTATTATACTCCTCTAAAACCTATGTGTGTGTTATAGTCTTATAGGGCGAAAAGTACAGTCTTCAAGCGATTGAAGCATAGCGAAGATACCAGGACCACACAGAGGAGAAGCCAGCTGCTGCACACAGGACCAGGACCAGGTGAGCTGCGGGCGGGGGTCGCCAAGATGTAGCTTCGCTTGAGCTTGCACCGGCCCAGGTCACGTCCACGTGACAGCAGTGACTCACTCACACAGGCACAGCACAGCCTGAACCAGCCCAGACTTGTTGCTGATGTTAATGGATGCTATAACATTGCACCATCCTTCTGAACATACACATCTGTCATCCGCCTTACCTCATGATCCTGGAGCTGTGCTGTACAGTGGCCGCCGAGCTCTACAGCACAGCTCCAGGATCATTAGGTAAGGCGGATGACAGATGTGTATGTTCAGAAGGATGGTGCAATGTTATAGCATCCATTAACATAACAGCAGCAATTCCTCTTTAGTTATATGTGAAGACACTTCGTACACACCGGATGTAAGTGAATTAATAACTAAGGCCCCTTTCACACTACCGTTGTGAGTATCCGGCATGCACTTCCGTCACAACGCAACACACCTGAAAACATTTGAAGACTGATCAGTCTTCAAAATGCTTTTAGTGTTACCATGGCAGCCAGGACGCTACTAAAGTCCCGGCTGCCATGAAAAAGTAGTGGGAGCCAGGGGAGAAGCTACTTACCTTCCGTGTGGCTCCTGGGGCACTCCACAATGACGTCACAGCGCCCCTACGTCGCATGTTCACATTATCCATGTGATGTAGGGGCGCTGTGACGTCATTGTGGAGCACCCTGGGAGCCGCACGGACGGTAAGTAGCACCTCCCCTGGCTCCCCACTACTTTTCCATGGCAGCCGGGACTTTAGTAGTGTCCTAGCTACCATGGTTACCATTCAGAAAGGTAAACGTCAGATCCGGCGATGAACATTTAGCTTAAAGTCGGATCCGGATTAATGCTTTTCAATGGGCATTAATTCCAGATCCGTCCTTGCGGCATGCCTTAAATTTTTTGGGCCCAAGGAAAATCCGCAGCATGCTGTGGATTTTTCAACGGCAAAAAAACGTTTGAATACTGAACTGAAGACATCCTGATGCATCCTGAACGGATTGCTCTCCATTCAAGATGCACTGGGACAATCCTGATCAGTATCTTTCCGTCTTAGAGCCCCGAGGACGGAACTCTAGCACGGAAAGGAAAAACGCAAGTGTGAAAGAGGCCTAAGCACTAGTGAGTATCTGTTATTTTTGGTTATATGACTAAAACATTATTGCTTCGGGGGGGGTCTGGGGTGACACCATTTTCTACCGCACTGGGTGACACCAGCCCTAGCAACGCCACTGCTTACCCCAAAAAAGGAGTAAAATGTGATCAAAAAGTCACACACACTCCAAAATGGTATCAATAAAAACTACAGATTGTTCCGCAAAAAATGAGCCTTCACACAGCACAGTAGATATAAATATGAAAAAGTTATGGGGGTCAGAACATGGTGATATAAAAAATTTTTTTTTTAACCCCTTAAGGACGAAGGGCGTACATGTACGCCCTTGCGTCCTGGTACTTAAGGACCAAGGGCGTACATGTACGCCCTGTGAATTTCCGATCACCGCTGTGCACGTGGCGGTGATCGGAACAAGATGCCTGCTGAAATCAATCAGCAGGCACCTTGGCACAATGCCCAGGGGGGTCCTGTGACCCCCCCATGTCAGCGATCGCAGCAAACCGCAGGTCAATTCAGGGGGGGGGGGATTGCGGGCGGTGCTGCGGGTGGGCGGCGCGGGAGGCCTTTCAAACGCTTTCCCTGGTGTCTAGTGGGTATAGCAGGGGGTCAGCACATTGCTCCCCTCCCTTCCCATCACCCGCTGCTCTGTAATGGCAGCGGGTGATGGTTACTATGGCAGCAGGACGCTTTCAGAAGCGTCCTGCTCTCCATGGCACTGAAACTCTGAATGGGCTTTTGCTAAAGGCAAAAGCCTATTCAGACTTTGTAAAGTAAAAAAATACAGTAAGTACACTATATAGTGTACTTACTGTATTATATAGACACCAGATCCACTGGATCTACAAGAACCAAGTGGGTCTGGGTCAAAAAAAATGTCAAAAAAGTGAAAAAAAAAATAAGAAAAATACATATCACTGAATAAAAAACAAAAAAAACAAATACACTACACATATTAGGTATCGCCGCATCCGTAAAAATCTCCTCTATAAAAATATCACGTGACCTAACCCCTCACGCAAATATCGTAAAAAAACACAAAAAATGGTGTAAAAAGCCATTTTTGTCACCTTACATCACAAAAGTGTAATACCAAGTGATCAAAAGGCGTATGCCTCCCAAAATAGTACCAATAAAACCGCCATCTCATCCCGCAAAAAATGAGTCCTTATATAGGACAATCGCCCAAAAATATAAAAAATATGGCTCTCAGACTATGGAGACACTAAAACATAATTTTTTTCTAAAATGCTATTATTGAGTTAAAGTAAAATAAATAAATAAAAAGTATACATATTATGTATCGCGCGTCCGTAAAAACCTGCTCTATAAAAATATCACATTATCTAACCCCTCAGGTAAATACTGTTAAAAAATAAAATAAAAACAATGTAAAAAAAACATTTTTGTCACCTCACATCTCAAAAACTGTAATAGCAAGCGATCAAAAAGTTATATGCACCCAAAAATAGTGCCAATCAAACCGTTATCTCATCCCGCAAAAAATGATACCCCACATAGGACAATCACCCCCAAAAAAAAAAAAAAAATAGGGCTCTCAGACTATGGAGACACTAAAACATAATTTGTTTTGTTTTAAAAAATGATAATATTGTGTAAAACTTAAATAAATAAATAAAAAGTATGCATATTTGGTATCGGCGCGTCCGTCGCAACCTGCTCTATAAAAAAAACACATCACCGAACCCCTCAGGTGAACACAACAAAAAAAAAAATATACGGTGTCAAAAAGTGTAATAGCAAGCGACCAAAATGTCATATGCACCCCAAGATAGTTCCAATCGAACCGACATCTCATCCCGCAAAAAATGAGCCCCTACATAAGACAGTCGCCCAAAAAATAAAAAAAATATATGGCTTTCAGAATGTGAAGACACTAAAAAATAATTTTTTTCAAAAATGCTGTATTATGTAAAACTGAAACAAAACCCCATAAAAAGCCATATTTGGTATTGCCGCGTCCGTAGCAACCTGCTCTATAGAAATAGCACACAATCTAACCTGTCAGTTCAACGATGTAAATAACAAAAAATAAAAACGGTCCGAAAATAGCTATTTTTTGCAAATTTTCCATTTTAATCAATTTTTCCAGTAACAAAGCAAGGGTTAACAGCCAAACAAAACTCAATATATATTGCCCCGATTCTCTAGTTTGCAGAAACACCCCATATGTGGTCGTAAACTGCTGTATGGCTAAACGGCAGGGCGTAGAAGGAAGGGAACGCCATATGGTTTTGGAAGGCAGATTTTGCTGGACTGGTTATTTGACACCATGTCCCATTTGAAGCCCCCTGATGCACCCCTACAGTAGAAACTCCAAAAAGTGACCCCATTTTGGAAACTACGGGATAAGGTGTCAGTTTTGTTTTATTATTTTAAGGTAAATATGATTTTTGGTTGCTCTATATTACACTTTTTTGAGGCAAGGTAACAAAAATAGAAATTCTGAAATTTCATCTCCATTTGCCAATAACTCTTGTGGAACACCTAAAGGGTTAACAAAGTTTGTAAAATCAGTTTTGAATACCTTCAGGGGTGTAGTTTCTTAGATGGAGTCACTTTTTGGAGATTCTACTCTAGGGGTGCATCGGGGGCTTCAAATGGGACATGGTGTCAAAAATCCAGTCCAGCAAAATCCGCCTTCCAAAAACCATATGGCGTTCCCTTCCTTCTGTGCCCTGCCGTTTGGCCATACAGCAGTTTACGCCCACATATGGGGTGTTTCTGCAAACTACAGAATCGGGGCAATAAAAATTGAGTTTTGTTTGGCTGTTAACCCTTGCTTTGTTACTGGAAAAATGGATTCAAACGGAAAATTTTCCAAAAAATCTAAATTCTGAAATTTTATCTCCATTTGCCATTAACTCTTGTGGAAAACCTAAAGGGTTAATGACGTTTGTAAAATCAGTTTTGAATACCTTGAGGGGTGTAGTTTCTAGAATGGGGTCATTTTTGGATGGTTTCTATTATGTAAGCCTCACAAAGTGACTTCAGACCTGAAATGGTCCCTAAAAAGTGGGTTTTTGAAAATGTCTGAAAAATTTCAAGATTTGCTTCTAAACTTCTAAGCCTTGTAACGTCCCCAAAAAATAAAATGGCATTCCCAAAATGATCGATACATGAAGTAGACATATGGGGAATGTAAATCAATAACTTTTTGGGCGGTATTACTATTTATTATAGAAGTAGAGAAATTGAAACTTGGAAAATTGCAAATTTTTCCACATTTTTGGTAAATTTGATATTTTTTTATAAATAAAAATGAAATTTTTCGACTTAATTTTACCAGTGTCATGAAGTACAATATGTGACGAAAAAACAATCTCAGAATGGCCTGGATAAGAAAAAGCGTTTTAAAGTTATCACCACATAAAGTGACACTGGTCAGATTTGCAAAAAATGGCCTGGTCCTAAGGTAAAAATGAGCCCGGTCCTTAAGGGGTTAAATTTATTTTTGTACTATTTAGACATAAAAACCCTATAAATATGTGATATTGTTGAAATTGTACTGACCTAGAGAATGAAGGGCACAGGTCAGTTTTGCCACAAAGAGAACACAGTGGGAACGAAAACCCGTAAAACGGTGGAGGCATTGTGTTTTTTTTTTTAATCAATTCCACCCCATTTGGAATTTTTTTTCCCACTTTCCACTACATTGTTTTCCATATTAAATGGTGACAACTTGTCCCGAAAAAATAAGCCCTCATACAGCTATGTGAATTGCAAAAAAAAACGTTATGACTCAAGGAAGATAGGGAAGAAAAATGAAAACGAAAAATCCTTCGTTATCCTAAGGGTTAAAGGGGTTATCCAGTCTGGACATTTATTTGATACCATTATAGTAATGTCCTTATGGAGCAAAGCTGCAGTGTAAAGGTTTACAAACATCTCTTAGGGCTCTTTCACACTTGCGTTTTTGTTTTCCGGCATAGAGATCCGTCGTCGGGTCTCTATGCCGGAAAAATCCTGATCAGGATCATCCCCATGCATTCTGAATGGAGAGAAATCCGTTCAGGATGCATCAGGATGTCTTCAGTTCAGGACCGGAACGTTTTTTGGATGCAGCAAATACTGCAGCATGCTGCGCTTTTTGTTCCGTCCAAAAATCCGGAACACTTGCCGCAAGGCCGGATCCGGAATTAATGCCCATTGAAAGGCATTAATCCGGATCCGGCCTTAAGCTAAACGTCGTTTCGGCGCATCGCCGGATCCGACGTTTAGCTTTTCTCAATTGTTACCATGGCAGCCTGGACGCTAAAGTCCTGGTTGCCATGGTAAATGTAGTGGGGAGGCGGGGAGCAGTATACTTACCATCCGTGCGGCTCCGGGCGCTCAGAGTGACGTCAGGGCGCCCCACACGCATGGATCACGTGATCGCATAGATCACGTGATCCATGGGCATGGGGCGCTTTGACGTCATTCAGGAGCGCCCCGGGAGCCGCACGGACTGTAAGTATACCGCTCCCCCGCTCCCCACTACTACTATGGCAACCAGGACTTTAATAGCGTCCTGGCTGCCATAGTAACCTGAAAGCATTTCGAAGACTGATCAGGATCCTGATCAGTCTTCTAATGCTTCAGGCGACTTGCGTTCTGACGGATCCGGCGGTGTGAAAAGGACCCTTAGCAACCATCAGTGAAAAACACATTGCTTCTGCACTTGCTTGCGGATGCAATGCGTTTTTCACGCAGCCCCATTCACTTCTATGGGGCCAGGTCTGTGTAAAAAACGCTGAATATAGAGCATGCTTCGATTTTCACTCAACTCAGAAGTGATGCGTGAAAAGCAACGCTCATGTACACAGACCCATTGAAATGAATGGGTCAGGATTCAGTGCGGGTGCAATGCGTTCACCTCGCTCGTGTGAAGGGGACCTTACTATACCTGAGTGCACAGAGCAAGGCATGGTGGCGTTACACTGTGTCGGTGACTGAGAGGGTGAAGATTCAGGTTCATCTGCAGAGCTGAGAGAGTAGAACTCTGCATCAGAACTGGGGGTTCAGCACTGGGTTTGGGTTTCACTTCACACCCAAAACACATATTACTGATAGCACAGTCACTTCTCACCTAAAGTCATCGTTTCCGCAGAAGTCACTCTCATCATCCTCTACACTGTCACTTGCAAGTTGCTTGCAGAGGAATGAAATCCCGACTCCCGTGGCACAGGACACTAAAGTCTCTCTGCTGGGCGCTAGGCAAGCCAGTCAGCAGCCGACTCTGCAAGCACTGCTAATGCTGATTGACCAGCCCAGCACCCAGCAGCGAGACAACATAGAGCGCTAGTTGGGACTCCAGTGGGTGCAGCTCTAGCCACTGATAATGTACTTAGTAAAGGGGGGCCCCCAAGGATAGGACAGAGGAAGCAGGGAGCTGGAAAGCAGAGCCTGAGCCCCGGACAGGGACTCAAGACAGGAGCAAGAATTACGTGTAATTAGGAGGCGGGACCTTTTGTCTAAGACCAGGCCTCCTTCCTCCAGGGACCCAATAGCAGATCTTTGGTCGGACTCCGTTGGAAAGAAACAGCTGACTGCACCTCCTAATTATTATTTTTTTCAGTATAATCTGTATAAGGCCCCATGCACACAACCATATCCATTTTGCGGTTTGCAAAATGCGGATATGGATGTGGTTCATGTTATATCAATATTTTTTGCGGACCCGTTGACTTTAATGGGTATGTGGTCCGGAGATAGTTTCTGTCAATACAAAACTTTCCCCTATCCACAGAATATCTTGCACCACCACTGATCACAAGAACTGGATCCTGTGTCCCCTTATGAATGAAGTGGCAGGTTGAGCGTGCACATAGCTCTCTATGGGACTGCTGGAGATAGCAGAGTACAATGATCAGTGATTTCCAGAAGTCCCATAGACATTGAATGACGCAGAAGAGAACATGGTTGACCTACCATTCCATTTCTTTGGTGACACAGGATCCCCATTCTCATGATCATGGTGAACCCCGCAGTCCCCACCTATCGGATACTTATCCCCTATGCTGTAAGTAGGGGATAAAAAAATAAGCTAAGCTGTAAAATGGCCATCACTATCTGATCAGCAGGGGTCTGACACCCTGCACCGACATCCAGTTGATGGAGATTCATAAAAAGGCTCAGACACACCATTACTTAATATACACTGACTTCTTTATTAACTGCAAGGTATCAAATGTACAGTAGATGTTCTCATTAGAAGTCAGGGCACTGGTCTAAAATGTGGCCCTGTTAATCATGGGCCATTGACTCATGAAGAGTCGGGACTGCCCTTACCCAGGTGGTGGAGGAGGAAAATAATGGCACGTGACAAGGACTGTAGATTTTTTCTTAAATCAATGGTGAATGTCAAGTACGTTGACTTCTGCAGAGACCCTGCCTGGAATCTGCCTTTTGATGCAGCAGGAAACTCACTTCTTCGGTGAATAAATCTGACTGCGGAAAGTACGGTGAATGACAAGTCCAGTGGTGAATGACAAGTCCAGTGGTGAATACAGAGACCGAGCACGGAATCTGCCCCTTAGTGCAGCAGGACACTCACTTCTTCGGTGAATAAATCTGACTGCGGAAAGTACGGTGAATGACCAGAGATCAATGGTGAATGTCAAGTACGTTGACTTCTGTAGAGACCCTGCCTGGAATCTGCCTTTTGATGCAGCAGGACACTCACTTCTTCGGTGAATAAATCTGACTGCGGAAAGTACGGTGAATGACAAGTCCAGTGGTGAATGACAAGTCCAGTGGTGAATACAGAGACCGAGCGCGGAATCTGCCCCTTAGTGCAGCAGGACACTCACTTCTTCGGTGAATAAATCTGACTGCGGAAAGTACGGTGAATGACAAGTCCAGTAGTGAATGCAGAGACCGAGCCCGGAATCTGCCTCTTAGTGCAGCAGGAAACTTACTTCTTTGGTGAATACATCTGTCTGCAGAAAGTCCAGTGAATGTCAAGTCCAGTGGTTATTGCAGAGACCAAGCCTGGAATCTGCCTTTGATGCAGAAGGAAACTCACTTCTTTAGTGAATACATCTGTCTGCAGAAAGTCCGGTGGGTGAATGCAGAGACCGAGCCCGGAATCTGCCTCTTGCTGAAGCACAGTTCATCTGATCCTGATATCGTGGACACCTTCTCATTGACTTGTGGTAGAATCATCACCTCCAGCTGTATATCATATTCATTGCCAGGACACAGTGAGACCCCTGATCTGGTACAGTGATCTGCAGATACAAAAACATAACTAATTATGACTGAACACGGAGCAGCGGAAAATTACATGAGTGACACCCAATTTACTCCCGGTCACTGTGGGTCATTGTAATCCCTTTAACTGTATTAAACTTGGGCGAATGTTTCTAACAGAGATACCAACGCTTATCATTGTCACTGACTGTTATTCTTTTTCTGGGACCGACTGCTGTATCCAACATAAACAAAATACACCTTATAATTGTGGGCTGATTTATTTTCATATATCTATATGGTTTGGAGCTCAGTTTTCCTGATAGAAATCGCCAAAACCTCTGCTTTCTTACGCACTTCCATAGTTAAAATTCTGGGAGCCATTGCTCAAGGTGATCTACATCAAGGTCAATGGGAGCTCCCCCTAGTGGTGACTGAAGGCAGTTAGAATTTTATGATACTTATATGCCATCAAGCCATTTCAATGATTTTCAACTAATGACAACTGCTCTGCTCATCTTTGTGGAGACTCTAAACCCTAAATTATTCTGTGTCAGCACTCTGGTGTCTCCAGAACTTTGCATCATGTCTGTTATTATTATGAGCTCATACCATAAATCACATTACATTTTATGACTTTTGTAACAAGGATCTTACCCTTTTTAGGGCTCTTTTTGGTTCTTAAAACCAATACCTTCTAGCAAGGGTCATCAGTGAAGATCAGGAGATGGTTTATTCTGCGCCTCATTTTGTCTCAGACCTCTGATGATCCGATCTGCTGCAAATGCCTTCTTAACCCCAGGCTGGTTTTATTTCCACTGGTGACCAGTGGATACCGCTGCATCCAAATTATACAGAAAACACCATAAATATCAAGAAGCAGAAAAATCACAAATCATCAATATAATCTAATAAAGATACAAGGTCTTCTCATGGATACAGTCCCTATGTTTGGTGGTTGTCTAAGTACTTACTACACATACACATATTATCACATGAGTGGACATTATTACAATGAGTACATGAAGATCAAACTTAGAAAAGTCACTGGTTACTTACCGATGCCAACAAGTCTGTGGGGTCTAGACCTGTACCATGGGTCAGCGGTTGTAATCTGGGGTTGGGTAAAGACTGCAGCTTTGGTGACATAGAGGAGCCAGGTCTGTTTCAGTAATATCAGGCTTCTGGTCAGGGCGATTTCTTGGCCCATCATAGACTCGACAGGTCATGAAAGACATGGAGTCACTAATTGACCTTTTTTGGGGAAGCCTGTGATCCTGCCATTCTGCAGGCAGGATATCAGATGGTATCTCATCTAGAGATGTCGCGAACATAAAATTTTTAGTTGGCGAACGCAAACTTCCGCAAATGTTCGCAAACGGGAGAAACGCCATAGACTTCAATAGGCAGGCGAATTTTAAAACCCACAGGGACTCTTTCTGGCCACAATAGTGATGGAAAAGTTGTTTCAAGGGGACTAACACCTGGACTGTGGCATGCCGGAGGGGGATCCATGGCAAAACTCCCATGGAAAATTACATAGTTGACGCAGAGACAGGTTTTAATCCATAAAGGGCCTAAATCACCTAACATTTCTAAATTGTTTGGAATAACGTGCTTTAAAACATCCAGTGTGTGTATACGATCAGGTATGATGTTGTACCGATCAGGTAGTGTAAGGGTTACGCCAGCTTCACAGTGACAGACCAAACTCCCCGTTTAACACACCGCAAACAGTCCATTTGCACAACCGCAAACTTTTGCACAAGGTTGGATACCAAGCTAGCGATGTCCCGTTCCTTGTCCTCACTGACGTCATTGAAGGTCTCTTCCTCCACCCAGCCACGTACAACACCAAGGGTCCCCGAAAGGTGACAACAAGCCTCCTGAGATGCCTGCTGTGGTTGGTCTTCCACCTCCTCAAAGCCACCTTCCTCCTCTGACTCCTCTTCTTCAGACTCCTCTCTCTGCGTTGCTGCAGGTCCAGCAATCGACGACGACAAGGCTGCTTCTGGTGGTGATGGTGACCACAACTCTTCCTCTTCATGCTCATCTACGGCCTGATCCAGCACTCTTCGCAGGGCACACTCCAGAAAAAACGCATATGGGATGAGGTCGATGATGTTGCCTTGGGTTTGACTGACCAGGTTTGTCATTTCCGCAAAAGGACGCATGAGCCTACAGCCATTGTGCATGAGCGTTCAGTAACGCAGCCAAAAAATACCCAGCTCTGCAGAGGCTGTCCTCTTTTTTTTTAATTAAAAAAATCTGTTCTTACCAGTTTAATCTCTGTTTTGTCCCCTATCAGGGGCCGATGTATGGAATAGATTTTAGGAATCGGGAGATGGAAAAAGATGGTTGGTCAGTCCTCTTCCTTCCAATCTGGGGCACTGCGCGTGCGCCGTGCAATGTACTGTGCCACCCTATATGAGTGGTGTGTTTAGTACTATTCCTATCAGTTTAATCCCTGTTATCGAATAGATTTTAGACAACCGCAAAGAGTTGTCAATAGTTGACACACTCATGACATAAATTTTATTCCTCTATGCGTCAATCTTGGTGTAGTGATGACTGTGCTCGTGCGCACGTTTGGGAGATTGCAGGCGATGGCGGTTTTTCAAAGCCTATGGTCGTGCTGAGGAAGTTCAGTGACAGTTAAGTGACCCAGAAAACAATGATTTTGCAGTGTGGGCCCATTGTTGGCCTAGTAGGCTTTAATGATCACCTTAGATGATCACAAAGGAAATTAATGTTTTTTCTATGAAAAATTATCCAGCCGATCGCTTTTGGTCTGTTCACAATGAAGCAACGACCTTATCATCTGGGGTGTGCCAACATTGCCAACACACTCATAGAGGTGATCGCTTTATTGTGATACGCAAGCCCCTTCACCACAATAAGGTAACGATCACGAAGGGGAATTGACACATGTATGTGCCTTTTTTTTGTTTTGTTTTTGCAGCCACAGTGCCGCACCAGAGGCCTGAAAAATTTGGTACTGTTGCAGCAGCGGCCGGAAAAATTGATGTTTTCCAGGCAGAAAGTGTACTAAAACATTGCGGCTTGAACCCTAGTTGGTGGCGGAGAAGTCACGCAAGTCATCTGGCATGCAGAGATTAAATACAGCAGCGTGGGGACCATTTTTAGCCCAAGGCATCTCATTAGGCCTTTGTTAGTCAAATGTATCCCCCACTGTCAGTCCCTTCGGTATCCATGCCTCATTCATCTTAATAAAGGTGAGGTAATCTAGACTTTTTTGACCTAGGCGACTTCTCTTGTCAGTGGCAATACCTCCTGCTGCGCTGAAGGTCCTTTCTGACAGGACACTTGAAGCGGGGCAGGCCAGAAGTTCTATCGCAAATTGGGATAGCTCAGGCCACAGGTCAAGCCTGCACACCCAGTAGTCAAGGGGTTCATCGCTCCTCAGAGTGTCAATATCTGCAGTTAAGGCGAGGTAGTCTGCTACCTGTCGGTCGAGTCGTTCTCTAAGGGTGGACCCCGAAGGGCTGTGGCGATGCGTAGGACTTAAAAAGCTCCGCATGTCCTCCATCAACAACACGTCTGTCCTTGCCAGCGTGGTCGTGGTAGGAGGAGGATTACTTTCACCTCTTCCCCTGTTAGATTCCCGTTGTGCTGTGACATCACCCTTATACGCTGTGTAAAGCATACTTTTAACTTGTTTTGCAACTGCTGCATCCTTTCCAACTTCTGGTAATTCGGTAACATTTCAGCCACTTTCTGCTTATACCGGGGGTCTAGTAGCGTGGCCACCCAGTACAGGTCATTCTCCTTCAGCCTTTTTATACGAGGGTCCCTCAACAGGCATGACAGCATGAAAGACCCCATTTGCACAAGGTTGGATGCCAAGCTACTCATGTCCCGTTCCTCGTCCTCACTGATGTCATTGAAGGTCTGTTCTTCCCCCAGCCACGTACAACACCACGGGTCCCAGATAGGTGACAACAACGAGCACCCTTGGATGCCTGCTGAGGTTGGTCTTCCTCCTCCTCAAAGCCACATTCCTCCTCTGACTTCTCTTCCTCAGACTCCTCTTCCAGCGTTGCCGCAGGTCCAGCAAGCGATGATGATAAGGCTGTTTCTGGTGGTGACGGTGACCACAACTCTTCCTCTTCACGCTCATCTACGGCCTGATCCAGCACTCTTCGCAGAGCACGCTCCAGGAAGAAAACAAATGGGATGAGGTCACTGATGGTGCCTTCGGTGCGACTGACTAGGTTTGTCACCTCCTCAAAAGGACGCATGAGCCTACAGGCATTGCCCATGAGCGTCCAGTAACGTGGCAAAAAAATACCCAGCTCTGCAGAGGCTGTCCTAGCACCCCGATCATACAAATACTCATTGACGGCTTTTTCTTGTTGGAGAAGGCGGTCGAACATTAGGAGTGTTGAATTCCAACGTGTCGGGCTGTCGGAAATCAAGCGCCTCACTGGCATGTTGTTTCTCCGCTGAATATCGTAAAGTGCGCCATGGCCGTGTAGGACGTCCTGTAAGCCTGGGTACTTACGCACAAAGCGTTGTACAATCAGATTCAACACATGTGCCATGCACGGCACATGTGTCAAATTGCCCAAATTCAATGCAACCAACAGATTGCTTCCGTTGTCACACACCACTTTGCCGATCTCCAGTTGGTGCGGGGTCAGCCACTGATCTACCTGAGTGCTGGTCCGGTGTGACTCTCTGCTTTCAGGCAAGTCAACCCCAAGACGGCGTGACACTGTCGTATCCGGGATGTGGAATAGCCGCTGGGGGGGGGGGGGGGGTGCAGTTGATGTGGAGCAAGACGCAGCAGCAGAAGAGGACTCAGCCGAGAAGGTTAGCGAAGAAGATGGAGTAGAGGAGGTGGCAGCAGGCCTGCCTGCAAGTCATGGCGGTGTCACCAACTCCGCAGGAAAGCCACGCATTCCATGCTTGGCAGCCGTCAGCAGGTTTACCCAATGCGCAGTGTACGTGATATACCTGCCCTGACCGTGCTTTGCAGACCAGGTATCAGTGGTCAAATCCCTTTGCCCCAACACTGTGTGCCAGACATGCCATGACTTCCTTTTCCACAAAAGAGTACAGGTTGGGGATTGCCTTTTGTGAAAAAAAAATTCGGCCGGGTACCTTCCACTGCAGTGTCCCAATAGCTACAAATTTTTTGAAGGCCTAAGACTCCACCAGCTTGTATGGTAAAAGCTGGCGGGCTAAGAGTTACGACAAGACAGCTGTCAGATGCCGGGCAAGGGGGTGACTCTGTGACATTGGCTTCTTACCCTCAAACATTTCCTTGACAGACACCTGACTGTGGGCAGATGGACAGGAACTGCTGAAGGTGAGAGGCGGAATGGCGGGTGGTTGAGAGGGGGCAGGGAGGACAGCAGTGGTTGACGTGGCTGAAGATGCTGGACCAGGAGGAGGATGGTGGTTTTGAGTTTGGGTGCTGCTTGTACTCATGTGTTGATCCCATAGGCGTAAGTGGTAACGTAGGCGTAGTGGTAACTTAGAGGTGCCCAAAGCTGAGCTGGAGGAGGATGAGCATCAAGGTTCCGAGCGGAAGCTGTAGAAGATTGGGTGTCCTGTGTAAACCAGTCAACTATGTCCTCAGAATTTTTCGAGTTCAGGGTATGTGGCCTCTAAACACTGGGCATTATTCTAGGGCCAAAGGAAATCACAGCACCACGACCACAATGGCCCCTGCAGGGTGGCCTGCCTCTGCCTCTCATTTTTTTTTGATTAGTGGTACTATGCGTACAAGGTACTGTGCCACCCTATATGAGTGGTGGGCAGTGGGCACAGTAAAATCTGTGGGCCTGACACTCACTGGCAGGCAAATGCAATTATATTAAAGGGTAAAAGTTAAATGACTTTTTTTATCTGCAAGGTACTGTGCCACCCGATATGAGTGGTGGGCACTGGCAGTGGGCACAGTACAGTCTGTGGGCCTGAAACACACTGGCAGGCAACTGAATTCATATTAACCACTTTAGACCCCCTAGCTTAAACACCCTTGATGACCAGGCCACTTTTTACAATTCTGCACTACACTACTTTCACCGTTTATTGCTCCGTCATACAACTTACCACCCAAATGAATTTTTCCTTTTCTTCTCACTAATAGAGCTTTCATTTGGTGGTATTTCATTGCTGCTGACATTTTTACTTTTTTTTGCTATTAATCAAAAATGACCGAATTTTTTTTTTTTTTAAACTACATTTCTATATAAATCTTTCTCTAAATTTATTGTTCTACATGTCTTTGATAAAAAAAAATCAATAAGTGTATATTTATTGGTTTGGGTAAAAGTTATAGCGTTTACAAACTATGGTGCAAAAAGTGAATTTCGGCATTTTGAAGCAGCTCTGACTTTCTGAGCACCTGTCATGTTTCTTCAGGTGCTAGAATGCCAGGATAGTATAAATACCCCCAAATGACACCATTTTAGAAAGAAGACACCCCAAAGTATTCGCGGAGGGGCATGGTGAGTTCATGTATCATTTCATTTTTTCACAAGTTAGCGGAAAATGACACTTTCTGAGGAAAAAAAAATAATAAAGTTTCCATTTCTGCTAACTTCTGGCAAAAAAATAAAAATCTCCCACGGACTCACTATGCCCCTCAGTGAATACCTTGGGGTGTCTACTTTCGAAATGGGGTCATTTGTGGGGTGTGTTTACTGTTCTGGCATTTTGGGCGGGGCTAAATTGTGAGCAGCCATGTAAAACCTAAAG
Organism: Bufotes viridis; assembly: GCA_033119425.1. Lineage (NCBI taxonomy): Eukaryota > Metazoa > Chordata > Amphibia > Anura > Bufonidae > Bufotes > Bufotes viridis. The sequence continues at coordinate 238,480,510 of CM065590.1, forward strand.
GTACTCGTTGGAATTTGGGCCCCTTTGCGCACCCAGGCTGCAAAAAGTGTCACTCATGTGGTATCGCCGTACTCAGGAGAAGTAGGGCAATGTGTTTTAGGGTGTATTTTTACATATACCCATGTTGGGTGAGAGAAATATCTCTGTAAACTGACAACTTTGTATAAAAATTTACAAAGTTGTCAGTTTACAGAGATATTTCTCACCCAGCATGGGTATATGTAAAAATACACCCCAAGACACATTGCCCTACTTCTCCTGAGTACGGCGATACCACATGTGACACTTTTGCAGCCAGAACAAATGGCCCACATTCCAATGAGTACCTTTTAGGCATGTGGCATTTTACGCATTTTCTTCTCACGCTTTAGGGCCCCTAAAATGCCAGGGCAGTATAAATACCCCACATGTGACCCCATTTTGGAAGAAGACACCCCAAGGTATTCTGTGAGGGCATGGCGAGTTCATAGAAGATTTTTTATGGCACAAGTTAGCGGAAATTGCATTTTTATATTGTTTTCTCACAAAGTCTCCTTTCCGCTAACTTGTGACAAAAAGTTCAATTTTTCATGGACTCACTATGCCCCTCAGCGAATACCTTGGGGTGTCTTCTTTCCAAAATGGGGTCATTGTGGGTGTTTGTACTGTTCTGGCATTTTGGGCGAGGGCTAAATTGTGAGCAGCCCCTGTAAAACCTAAAGGTACTCGTTGGACTTTGAGCCCCTTTACGCACCCAGGCTGCAAAAAAGTGTCACTCATGTGGTATCGCCAGTACTCAGGAAGAAGTAGGAGCAATGTGTTTTGGAGTGTATTTTTACATATACCCATGTTGGAGTGAGAGAAATATCTCTGTAAATTGACAACTTTGTATAAAAATTTATAAAGTTGTCGATTTACAGAGATATTTCTCACACTAAGCATGGGTATATATAAAATACACCCCAAAACACATTGCCCTACTTCTCCTGAGTACGACGATACCACATGTGTGACACTTTTGCAGCCAAGATGCGCAAAGGGCCCAATTCCAATGAGTACCTTTAGGATTTCACAGGGCATTTTTACGCATTTGGATTCTCACGCTTTAGGACCCCTAAAATGCCAGGGCAGTATAAATACCCCACATGTGACCCCATTTTGGAAGAAGACACCCCAAGGTATTCCGTGAGGGGCATGGCGAGTTCACAGAAAAAAAAATTTTGGGCACAAGTTAGCGGAAATTGATATATTTTTTTTTTACAAAGTCTCATATTCCACTAACTTGTGACAAAAATAAAATTTTACATGAACTCACCATACCCCTCACGGAATACCTTAGGGTGTCTTCTTTCTAAAATGGGGTCACATGTGAGGTTTTTGTACTGCCCTGGCATTTGAGAGTCTCCATAATCATTACACGTATGGCCAGCATTAGGAGTTTCTGCGATTCTCCTTATATTGAGCATACGGGTAATGAGATTTTTTCCGTTCAGCCTCTGGGCTGAAAAAAATAAAAATGAACGGCACAGATTTTTTCATTCGCATCGATCAATGTGGATGAAAAAATCTCTGCCAAATCAGTGACTGCGGTGCGGTGGGCTGGGCGCTAACTACCTAACAAGTAGCTAACTAACTGGCGGTGATAAGGGACCCTTATGCCCCATTCACACGTCCGCAATTCTGTTTGCGGAGCGGAATTGCGGACCCATTCATTTCTATGGGGACAGACTTTGTCCCGCTCGGATCGGAATTGCGGATCCGCGCTCGAGTCTGCACTTCCGTTCCACAAAAATATAGAACATGTCTTATTCTTGTCCGCAATTGCGGACAAGAAAAGGCATTTTCTATATAGTTCTGGCAATGTGCGGATCTGCAAAATGCGGAAGCACATTGCCGGTGTCCGTGTTTTGCGGATCCGTGATCCAAAACACATATGGACATGTGAATGGAGTCTTACAGGGGGTGATCAGTGACAGGGGGTGATCAGGGAGTCTAGATGGGGTGATCAGGGGTTAACAAGGGGTTAATAAGTGACCGGGGGGTGTAGTGTGGTGCTTGGTGCTACTTTACATAGCTACCTGGTCCTCTGGTGGTCGATCCCAGCAAATGGGACCACCAGAGGACCAGGTAGCAGGTATATCAGACGCTGTTAACAAAACAGCGTCTGATATACCTGTTTGATGCCTTTTATTTTAGATCTACAGCCTGCCAGCGATTGATCATCGCTGGCAGGCTGTAGTATAACTTCTGAGACGCGATCTGCTGTGAACGCGCATGCGAGCGCGCGTTCACAGCAAATCTCGCCTCTCACGAGATGACGCGCCGCCGCGTCAAAGAGGAACAGACCTGCCGCCGCCTGGACGCATCCCTGCGTTAGGCGGTCGGCAGGCGGTTAAAGGGTAAAAATTAAATGACTTTTTTATCTGCAAGGTACTGTGCCACCCGATATGAGTGGTGGGCAGTGGGCACAGTACAGTCTCTGAGCCTGACACACACTGGCAGGCAACTGAAATTATATTAAAGGGTAAAAATTAGATTACTTTTTTATCTGCAAGGTACTGTGCCACCCGATATGAGTGGTGGGCATAGTACAGTCTGTGGGCCTGACACACACTGGCAGGCAACTAAAATTATATTAAAGGGTAAAAATGAAATGACTTTTTTATCTGCAAGGTACTGTGACACCTGATATAAGTGGTGGGCACTGGCAGTGGGCACAGTACAGTCTGTGGGCCTGACACACACTGGCAGGCAACTGAAATTATATTAAAGGGTAAAAATTAAATGACTTTTTTATCTGCAAGGTACGGTGACACCCGATATGAGTGGTGGGCACTGGCAGTGGGCACAGTACAGTCTGTGGGCTTGACACACACTGGCAGGCAACTGAAATTATATTAAAGGGTAAAAATTAAATGACTTTTTTATCTGCAAGGTACTGTGCCACCCTATATGAGTGGTGTGCACACAGTACAGTCTGTGGGTCTGCGGCCTCTCACACACGGGCAGGCAACTGCAATATATATATATATATATATAAAAAATAAATAAAAGCAGACTAATGTACCAGCCCTAAAAATGGCTTTTTGGGGTGCTGTAAGGACGCTGTCCTTACAGCCGATGAGTCTTTGAGGACTGGAGTGGACACAGAACACTAGTAGCTAACGCTTTACCTAGAATCACTATATTAACACAGCAGCAGCAGCAATCTCCCTGCTCTAACTAACACTGCAGCTTCAGAATGAATCTAAGATGGATGCTGTCCTTTCTTTTTGATAGGAGGTGGGAGGGTCTGGGAGGGAGGGTATGATGCTGATTGGATGGAATGTGTCTGCTGACTGTGAGGTACAGGGTCAAAGTTTGCTCAATGATGATGTATAGGGGGCGGACCAAACATCGCATATGTTCGCCTGCCACGGCTAACGCGAACAAGCAATGTTCGCCGGCGAATAGTTCAGGACATCTCTACTCTCATCACGTTGTGCTGGAAGATCGCCGTGGGTTCACCGTCAAATGCCAAAAACTCAAAGGCAAATGCTATGGCCAACACCCCACAGTCATAGGTGTTTTTCTGCTGATCCACGTTGAGAAATTTTAGATGTTTCAGCAGGGGCTCATTGACCACTACACTGTAGATGTTATTAATCTGCTTGGCAAACAGATAGAGGCAAATTGCTGGTCTTGATGCTGTTGGCCACTAGGAGGTCACCATTTTTGAAGCAGGTGGTCAGCCAGTGCACTCTCTCCTCGTTATAGTGGATTTGTATGGCCTTCTTTAGTACACTGTACCCTGGAAAGAGAATAGCAGCTGCGGGCTGCAGGCCATCAAAGTCCCCAAACTGATTCTGCAGGAGAACCTGGGCCTTGTTAATGATGTCATCGTCCAGCATGCCGTCCTGGCCGCTGCTCTTCATTATGGATAAGTGCTCTGGAGACAAGTTGTTCTGTCCTCTCCAGGTATAGGCCATCTCCACTTGTGGTGTTCCCAGCTCCGGGCTTCCTACATCTTTGGTAGATGGAGCGGACATGTTTTCTGCCACAGCTCTTTTGGCTGGTGGAAATGTCCCGGACTGACTGTCATTGAAGGTTGGTGCTTTCTTTTAAGACTGGCTTTGAAAGCCTCACAAGATGCCTTTAAAATGTCTTCAGCAGACTCAGCCAATTTCTTGTCCAATATTTCCTTCACTGCTGTGTCTTGTCTTTGGCGAGTCTTTCTATTAGGTCGTCGCTTACAGCGCCTTGGTGTTCTTTTAGCAGTTGGTTCTTTGTGGACAACGAATAGATCTACAACATCAGTGCGTCGGGGTCTTTTTTTGTAGGGGTTCCTCACTTTCTGTTTTTGATCCCAGGGACAGGCCTTGTGGTATTAGTGGCCCCTCATGTGCAACTTTTGGATCAGCAATAAAATTGGTTGGTGTCTTCTCAGCTGTGTCATGGCAGATGACGTGGTTTTTATGTCTTAAGGCAACTGACCTCAAGAAGCTCCTGGCCTGTGTCATGATGGTTGATTTGATGGCCAGGAAGCTGGAGTTCCCCATCAGAGTTCTCCATTTTTGATTCAATTTTCTGAATCAGGTCAGAAGGAATGAGCCATCGACATGTAGGATGAGAGACAGTTGACCAGCAGCCGCCAATCAACATAGCTATGACGCCTATGAATCCTCATGATGGCGTCCAATCTTCTTTCTGAAGTTGAGCGCATCCAACATGGAGTCACACCTTCACAAATTCATCATTGTGATGTCATCCAGTGACATCACAGCTGTAAGCCCAGTTCATTTGCACAACCACAAACTCCCCATTTGCACAAGGTTGGATACCAAGCTAGCGATGTCCCGTTCCTTGTCCTCAATGAAGCCTCACAACTTTTTTACTCCATTTTACCAGTGTCATGAAGTACAATATGTGACGAAAAAACAATCTCAGAATGGCCTGCATAAGTAAAAGCGTTTAAAAGTTATCACCACATAAAGTGACACTGGTCAGATTTGCAAAAAATGGCCGGGTCCTTAAGGTGAAATAGGGCTGAGTCCTTAAGGGGTTAAAAAACACTATCCATATACCTTAGTTCATTAACATATTAGATGCTCTGGCCATTAGGTGGTTAAAATAATCTGGCCTCCATCCTGGCAGAATATTGTGATGTCATCACATTTGCATGGAATGTTCTACATTCTTACATTTTTTGCCAATGCAGTTTTGTCTCAGGATTAGTGTAACGCCCAACCATCTACCACACCATTCAGAACTTCTTTGGCCTACGGGGCTTTGAACTGTTAGGGCTCAAGCACACAACCGTTGTCGGCCTGTGCGTGCATTGCGGCCCGCATATAGCAGGTCCACAATATACGGGCACCGGTCGCTTGTGCACCGCATTCACTTCCGGGAGGTTTTCTGTCCGTGCTTCCTCACCGCCAAAAAGTAGTGCATGCACTACTTTTTTTGCGGTGCGGACCATCGGAGGCAGATCACGGACCCATTAAAGTGAATGGGTCCCTACGGTCGGTGCCCGTGTATTGCAGTGACCAGCCCTTGCACGAGATCTAAAGCAGAGGAGGAGGATTAATAAGGAGAGGGCGAGCCAAAGGAATCCAATGGGAGCGGTTATCCGGACACATCAGAGAGGGGTACGGGCACTTGAAGGACATAATTTGCATATCGTTATAAAGTGGCTTTTACTGTTTGTAGACGTGCCCGGGCAACTGTGCTAAATCGTGATATGAGCGGTCTAAAATGCTCAAAGTAGGTTTTAATGGTAAAAAATAAATAAAGCAGCTGGGAAAAACTGGTGATATGGCTGGGGCATGGGCTGTATGGGGCCAAGAATTGGCACCTGGCAGTGGGAGGGTGCTGCATTATGTAGATCCACATAATGTGTATAAGGCAGGCATCATCAAACTGCGGCCCTCCAGCTGTTGCAAAACTACAACTCCCAGCATGCCCGAACAGCCTACAGGTATCAGCCTACAGAAGGGCATTGTGGGAGTTGTAGTTTTACAACAGCTGGAGGGCCGCAGTTTGAGGATGCCTGCTATAAGGCCTATTTGGGTCAGGGGGATGTGTGATCTGTATCCTGTATGTTTACTGTACTGGCCTGATAGTCTATGAGTGTGAACAGGTATTTACACACTGCAGTCGTGAATGCCACTTTTATCCCTCATCAGTTATGTGAACCATTATATTTCATATTTAGGACATATGAGGAAAGGGGAGGCACGTGCAGCTTCCCTTGGAGATAACAGCTAATGGCCTGGGTTCTGTGAGCTCTGATTCACCCAGCTATTATATACATACATTTGCCTGAGCAATAGATCATCTTATGAAGAATGGAAGTAGCTGGCACTGCGCTGTACACTACACAGGTACCATCATCCACAAGCGACAGTAATGCGCAATTGACACAAGTATGTCCCCAACAGCGCCCTGTACCTCGGAGACAATGCACGGTCACATGACCAGAAGTGCAGTGCGCAGGAAGTTGTGATGATAGAGCGGAGGAAAGATCCACTGTGAAGAGGTGGGTGCACCTGCTTGTGATGTGAGTGAACCTCATCCCCCCTACCTCATATACTTGTGCTGTCCCGGGTATATGTGATGCCTGTCTGCACCCCACACCGGGTATTTCATAGTACTTAGGTCTGGGCGGCTGTTACATAACAGAATACATCACCTCCGTCCTATGTCATGGACTGGGGAAGCAGTGCCATTTTTTTAGTATCTTAGGCCTTGCTTTGTAGGAAGGAGGGCATGTTTTTTTCCCCCCTGTGTATCCATAGAGGTCTGGCTTACATTGGTTAGGTTTTTTTTCCCCCATGTAGGTGAGTTTCATCATTTACCTTCATTCACACTGATCAGTTACCATTGCAATTGCTCAGAAACAATTGAATTGTCAGAATATTTGGCCAGCTAGCAGGAGGAATGCAGAAATGGCTGCACAGATATGTCATAGATGCCTAAGTCAGAAACCCATGGGGCTTATTTCACACAAGGGATATCTCCGTCTGGACCTGGTCTGTTTCTACAATGGACAGCATCCAGACTGAACCCTGAGGCTTATTTCACACCAGGGATCTCCATCTGGACCTGATTCGTTTCTACAATGGACAGCATCCAGACTGAACCCTGAGGCTTATTTCACAGAAGGGATATCTCAGTCTGGACCTGGTCCGTTTCTACAATGGACAGCATTCAGACTGATTTCTGAGGCTTATTTCACACCAGGGATCTCCGTCTGGACCTGGTCTGTTTCTACAATGGACAGCATCCAGACTGATCCCTGAGGCTTATTTCACACAAGGGATATCTCCGTCTGGACCTGGTCTGTTTCTACAATGGACAGCATCCAGACTGAACCCTGAGGCTTATTTCACACCAGGGATATCTCCGTCTGGACCTGGTTTGTTTCTACAATGGACAGCATCCAGACTGATCCCTGAGGCTTATTTCACTCCAGGGTTATCTCCATCTGGACCTGGTCCGTTTCTACAATGGACAGCATCCAGACTGATCCCTGAGGCTTATTTCACTCCAGGGTTATCTCCATCTGGACCTGGTCCGTTTCTACAATGGACAGCATCCAGACTGAACCCTGAGGCTTATTTCACACCAGGGATATCTCCGTCTGGACCTGGTCTGTTTCTACAATGGACAGCATCCAGACTGATCCCTGAGGCTTATTTCACTCCAGGGTTATCTCCATCTGGACCTGGTCCGTTTCTACAATGGACAGCATCCAGACTGAACCCTGAGGCTTATTTCACACCAGGGATATCTCCGTCTGGACCTGGTCCGTTTCTACAATGGACAGCATCCAGACTGAACCCTGAGGCTTATTTCACACCAGGGATATCTCCGTCTGGACCTGGTCCGTTTCTACAATGGACAGAATCCAGACTGATCCCTGAGGCTTATTTCACACTAGGGATATCTCCGTCTGGACCTGATCCGTCTCTACAATGGACAGCATCCAGACTGAACCCTGAGGCTTATTTCACACCAGGGATATCTCCATCTGGACCTGGTCCGTTTCTACAATGGACAGCATCCAGACTGAACCCTGAGGCTTATTTCACACCAGCGATATCTCTGTCTGGACCTGGTCCGTTTCTACAATGGACAGCATCCAGACTGATCCCTGAGGCTTATTTCACACCAGGGATATCTCCGTCTGGACCTGGTCCGTTGGTACAATGGACAGCATCCAGACTGAACCCTGAGGCTTATTTCACACCAGGGATATCTCCGTCTGGACCTGGTCCGTTGGTACAATGGACAGCATCCAGACTGAACCCTGAGGCTTATTTCACACCAGCGATATCTCCCTCTGGACCTGATTCGTTTCTACAATGGACAGCATCCAGACTGAACCCTGAGGCTTATTTCACAGAAGGGATATCTCAGTCTGGACCTGGTCCGTTTCTACAATGGACAGAATCCAGACTGATCCCTGAGGCTTATTTCACACCAGGGATATCTCCGTCTGGACCTGGTCCGTTTCTACAATGGACAGCATCCAGACTGAACCCTGAGGCTTATTTCACACCAGGGATATCTCCGTCTGGACCTGGTCCGTTTCTACAATGGACAGCATCCAGACTGATCCCTGAGGCTTATTTCACACCAGGGATATCTCCGTCTGGACCTGGTCCGTTTCTACAATGGACAGCATCCAGACTGATCCCTGAGGCTTATTTCACACCAGGGATATCTCTGTCTGGACCTGATTCGTTTCTACAATGAACAGCATCCATACTGAACCCTGAGGCTTATTTCACACCAGGGATATCTCCGTCTGGACCTGGTCCATTGGTACAATGGACAGCATCCAGACTGATCCCTGAGGCTTATTTCACACCGGGGATATCTCCGTCTGGACCTGATTCGTTTCTACAATAGACAGCATCCATACTGAACCCTGAGGCTTATTTCACACCAGGGATATCTCCGTCTGGACCTGGTCCGTTTCTACAATGGACAGCATCCAGACTGAACCCTGAGGCTTATTTCACACCAGCGATATCTCCGTCTGGACCTGGTCCGTTTCTATAATGGACAGCATCCAGACTGAACCCTGAGGCTTATTTCACACCAGGGATATCTCCGTCTGGACCTGATCCGTTTCTACAATGGAAAGCATCCAGACTGAACCCTGAGGCTTATTTCACACCAGGGATATCTCCATCTGGACCTGGTCCGTTTCTTCAATGGACAGCATCCAGACTGATCCCTGAGGCTTATTTCACACCAGGGATATCTCCGTCTGGACCTGGTCTGTTTCTACAATGGACAGCATCCAGACTGAACCCTGAGGCTTATTTCACACCAGGGATATCTCTGTCCGGACCTGGTCCGTTTCTACAATGGACAGCATCCAGACTGAACCCTGAGGCTTATTTCACACCAGGGATATCTCTGTCTGGACCTGGTCCGTTTCTACAATGGACAGCATCCAGACTGATCCCTGAGGCTTATTTCACACCAGGGATCTCCGTCTGGACCTGGTCCGTTTCTACAATGGACAGCATCCAGACTGATCCCTGAGGCTTATTTCACACCAGGGATATCTCTGTCTGGACCTGATTCGTTTCTACAATGAACAGCATCCATACTGAACCCTGAGGCTTATTTCACACCAGGGATATCTCCGTCTGGACCTGGTCCATTGGTACAATGGACAGCATCCAGACTGATCCCTGAGGCTTATTTCACACCGGGGATATCTCCGTCTGGACCTGATTCGTTTCTACAATGGACAGCATCCATACTGAACCCTGAGGCTTATTTCACACCAGGGATATCTCAGTCTGGACCTGGTCCGTTGGTACAATGGACAGCATCCAGACTGAACCCTGAGGCTTATTTCACACCAGCGATATCTCCGTCTGGACCTGGTTCGTTTCTACAATGGACAGCATCCAGACTGAACCCTGAGGCTTATTTCACACCAGCGATATCTCCCTCTGGACCTGATTCGTTTCTACAATGGACAGCATCCAGACTGAACCCTGAGGCTTATTTCACAGAAGGGATATCTCAGTCTGGACCTGGTCCGTTTCTACAATGGACAGCATCCAGACTGATCCCTGAGGCTTATTTCACACCAGGGATCTCCGTCTGGACCTGGTCTGTTTCTACAATGGACAGCATCCAGACTGATCCCTGAGGCTTATTTCACACCAGGGATATCTCCGTCCGGACCTGGTCCGTTTATACAATGGACAGCATCCAGACTGAATTCTGAGGCTTATTTCACACCAGGGATATCTCCGTCTGGACCTGGACAGTTTCTACAATGGACAGCATCCAGACTGAACCCTGAGGCTTATTTCACACCAGGGATATCTCTGTCTGGACCTGGTCTGTTTCTACAATGGACAGCATCCAGACTGAACCCTGAGGCTTATTTCACACCAGGGATATCTCCGTCTGGACCTGGTCCGTTTCTACAATGGACAGCATCCAGACTGATCTCTGAGGCTTATTTCACACCAGGGATATCTCTGTCTGGACCTGGTCCGTTTCTACAATGGACAGCATCCAGACTGAACCCTGAGGCTTATTTCACACCAGGGATATCTCCGTCTGGACCTGGTCCGTTTCTACAATGGACAGCATCCAGACTGAACCCTTAGGGCTCATGCACACAAACGTATTTTGCGTTCCGTATACGGGCCAGTTTTTTGCGTTCAGTATACGGAACCATTTATTTCAATGGATCTGCAAAAAAAAATGCCAGGTACTCCGTGTGCATTCCGTTTTTCCGTTCCATTCAAAGATAGAACATGTCCTATTATTGTCCGCATGGTACATTGTCATGCATGAAGATGAATTTGCTACAGAAGGCTCAGTTCTTTCTGTATCATGGAAGAAAGTGGTCAGTAAGAAACCCTACGGGGGTTATTTACCATCAGAAATACACCTATATTAGGCGTATTTCTGGTGTAGATTGCGGCACAAAGGTTATTTGATTATTGATTTATTATAAGTTTGTTGAAAGTACAGTGACCAAGTTTGGGGTCAGCAACACCTCCCTGTACATCTGGGTTTATACTCACTCTGGAGGAGTGATTTTTACACATTTAAAATTTAAACACATTTAAAATTTCCAGCAATTGAGGATGTATTAGTCTTGCCTTAAATTTTTTTTCTTTTTCCGCCTAGTAGTCAGAGTAGAGCTTTTGGTATTTCATTGCAGTGGCCTCTCTGCTAGTGGTCAATATCCCCAGTCTTCTCCTCACGTGTCCAGTAGTCGCAGCAGATGCCTCACTGCCCCCCTGCTGATACAGGAAGCACCTCCAATAGGCTGCTTGTGTGTAGCTTCCAGCCAGCAATGTGGCTAGGCTTTCTTCCAATTGGTGTCACGGTTCCTTTCCATTTGGACGTGGTTTCATGTGGTAGGCAACGGAAAAGTGTAGTGTGATATACTAGGTAAAGAAATCAGACAAAATGCTTACCATATTTAGGTCATAAAAGTATGAATCGTGTCAGAGTTGTTTTTGGTGAACTATTTAATGGCCCTATTAGATACAGCCCTGCTGCTCTGATTCTACCGATTGGCCTGCTGAGGCCAGTGATTGGCTGCAGCAGTCATGTGTTGTCGATACAACATCACCTCTACAGCCAGGTAAACAGTTCCCAGGAAGATGGAGACGACGACTCAAATATCTCAGGCGGTGCTCACCTCATGGTTGCTGGGCATCTGGAGACAGTGGAACAGGAACATCATATTGTTGGCGGGATCTTCAGATGGCTGTAGACATGAGACCATCTGCTGATCCCGATTGTCTGCTTTTAGCTGGGTACGCTCTTCAGTAGAATGTGTGCTCATGTTAACTCTTTTATCGTGTTAATACTGTTTTGTTTTTTTCCAACAGAAATTGAAGGCATAGTGAATAACATCATAGGATTAACAGTAAGTTGGAGAACATATCATTATATATCCAGACTAAAGTTGTAAAATCACATCTAAACCCCAGTGCTCTACATTTACCACTTTGATCCTTTCTTCTGTATTTTCTGATACATCTTACCCTCACTTATTGATGGTTACTGAGGTCACGCTACATTTTTTTCAGCAGAATAAAAATTCTTATATTAGTATCTTTGAAGAGTATTTTTAGCCAAGGAGGAGTACAAAATATGATGCTGGGTGGTGGGTTAAATAGCATGTTATCTATATTATACGGGTTTATGGCAATTATATATGTGCACGTTTTGGTTTTTGCCACTTTTATAAAATAAAACAATGGCAAACATTTGTAATGCGCTTTTCTCACAGGAACTCGAAGCACAGACCACTTTTAAAAGATAAATGATTTTGTTAAATAAATTTTGTAAAATAAACTTTACCCCTTCGGGATGTGGCAATTTTCCCTTTTTCCGTTTTTTACTCCCAGTGTTCCCAGGGCCATAACTTTTTTTTATTTTTCCATTCACATAGACATATGAGGGCTTGTTTTTTGCGGGACAAGTTGTACTTTCTAACTGCACTATTTAATATTGCGTAAAGTGTAGTGAGAAGCTGTAAAAAAATTCCAAGTGGGGTGGAATTGGAAAAAAACAACACAATTCTGCGACAATTTGACCTGTTACCTTTATTCTCTGGATCCTTACAATTATAACAGAACCACAGCTGTATAGTTTTTCATGTGTTTTATTACCGTAAAAATATTTATGACTTTTTGATCACATTTTATTACATTTTTTGGGGAGGTTAAGTGATAAAAAATGGTAAATTGGTCATTTTGAAATCTTTTTTTTCTGTTGCACCTATTGTCGTATGGGAAAATATATATATATATATATATATATATATACTTTGTGTACAGGGAGTGCAGAATTATTAGGCAAGTTGTATTTTTGAGGATTAATTTTATTATTGAACAACAACCATGTTCTCAATGAACCCAAAAAACTCATTAATATCAAAGCTGAATATTTTTGGAAGTAGTTTTTAGTTTGTTTTTAGTTTTAGCTATTTTAGGGGGATATCTGTGTGTGCAGGTGACTATTACTGTGCATAATTATTAGGCAACTTAACAAAAAACAAATATATACCCATTTCAATAATTTATTTTTACCAGTGAAACCAATATAACATCTCAACATTCACAAATATACATTTCTGACATTCAAAAACAAAACAAACAAAACAAAATGTATATATACTTAAATAAAAGTATCGGTACTCGTACTCGGTCTTAAAAAAATGGTATCGGGACATCCCTAATATATATATATATATATATATATATATATACTGTGTATATATAGGAGGTAATTTAAATTTTTATATATTTTTTCTTTACTTTTTTTAAGTCACCTTAGGAGTGCTGCCACCTGCAGGCCTGTATTGGAATATACCAGTGACTCAAGCAGGCTCCATGCCATCACCCGTGCACAGGAGGATGTGGCTCCCACTTTTTCACCTCTCAAAAGCCGTGGTCACTTTTGAACATAGCATCTGAGGGGTTAGATGTCTGCGATCTACGTAATTGCAGATATTAGCCCCGACCTCTGCTGTGCAAAACAGCAGAAACCTGGCGGCGCTTTTCCCCTTTTTGTTTTTCACTCTCAGCCTATTTTTCCATTTCCATAGCCATATGAGGGCTTGTTTTTGCGGGAAAAGTACTTTGTAATATTTCATATGATGTAGTGGGAAGCTGGGGAAAAAAAAATCCAAATGTAGTGGAATTGGAAAGAAAAAAAAATTCTCCTTCAGTTTTGTGTTGTTGTTTTTTTACAACGTTCCCTATGCTGTAAAATTTAACTGTTACCTTCGTTCTCCAGGTCCGTACAATTACAATGATACCAAACTTGTATAGTTTTTCTCACGTTTTAATACTGAAAGAAAAACGTTAACATAAAAAAAAAAAAATTTCTCTCCATATTCTGTCCTTTACAACTTTTTGGTAATTATGTGTACAGAGCTGTCTGAGGGCTCATTTGTTGCAGGGCTATCTGTACTTTTCAATGATACAATTTTGAAGTGTGTGTTTTTAATCACTTTTTTTTCAATTTTTTGAGGGAGGTGAAGTGACAAAAAATAGCGAATTGGCCATTTGGAATTTTTTACTGTTACGCCATTCGCTGTATGGGATACATATTGTTATATTGTAATAGTACGGGCGTTTTTGGATTCGGCGATGCCTATGATATATTTTTAATTATTATTATTACTATATTTTATTTTGGAGAAAGGAGGGTGATTTGAACTTTTATATTTTTTTTAAACTTTTTTTACCTTTTATAAGTTACCCTGGGTGACAGTAACTAGCAATCATCAGATATTTAGGTGTTTATCCATTACAGAAAACACCATTCACTGTATACCAATACATTGCTGCCACCTGCAGGCCTGTATTGGTATATATACCAGTGTTGGTTATCAGAGCCTGCTTGAGGCTCCGAGCCATCGCAGGTATGTAACAGCTTTCCCGATCTCAGCCAGGGAATGCAATTACAGGCGTCTTCACCACTCAGATGCCGTGGTCACATTTGACCACAGCACCTGAGGGTTTAAACGTATGCGATCGGCCTTATGGCTGATCGCACACATTCGCCTCGGGTCTCTGCTGTTTGAAACAGCAGAAACGCAGTGGATTTGGCACCAGCTGCCCACACGAACAGGTGACATCTTTAAAGGGGTTGAAGACCAGATGGAGGGGGTATACCTTTATTATTTTGTTGTCCCACTAGGAGACATTGCTTTTATAGTGCATTGGTATACCTTGTAACAGTGACAGGCAGTGTATTAGGCTGATCCTGTGGCGCAGTCTATTAGGCTCAGAGTCATGGCAGGCCTGGCGTCTTTTGTTAGGTTGCTATTGACTGGCATCCATAGTGTTAAGCAGCGGGGATCAGAGTTATCTCCGATCCTGGGCGTTACAGCTGGAGTCCGACTTAGGCACCCATGGTGATCCAGAGCACTGTAGCGGCACAGCCTGCCTGGGGTCTTCAGTCCTTGCCGACTACACCAGGAGTAATTCTGGTTCGGATGGCAGGGACTGAAAGGGCTCTACACAGTGTTCTGGCATGTGTAGAAATATGCATGACTTTTTGCATAGCGTAAAACTGCTTGTACAGGCGTTTCTGCAAATTCTGGATGGTTATATGTCTTTACATATTTCAGGCAGTACTGGTTGACAGTGTATACAGACTCCTGGGTGACACCACTACTCATCTGACACATCATGACCAGCACAGGTTTTAGTGTAGGTCACAGAGAAACAGCTCGGACAACATGGCTGCCCCCATAATCATTTACAAACCAACTAAAAGGTGGCATGAAGCAGGATGTGCTCAAACCCAAATGCAGTTGTGCATATATGTACAGGGAGCAGATCCTGCACTTGTGGCCCGTTGGTAATGGCGATCCACAGCAAAAATGCATAAGGTTGGGGATGCCCGCAGCGGACCACAAGTACCACAATCGATATCCTACACAAGATTGTGTGGATAGGAACCAATATAACAATAACAATTGAAGAGACTTGTGCACTCTGCGGTCTTACTAAGCCCTCAAACTGATGTTAAAATTGACAGATTAGTCAACATGTCCTACTGTAGAAGACATGTCTGAGCCCGAGCACCACGCCAAGGTTTCTCAAGTAGCTCGGGACCTAACACTTGCCTACCTGTGGCTATAATCATTTACAGAAAATGAAATTAAAAATGTACAGTCAGAATGTAAAAAGAGATTAAAGAAAAGGAAAAAACTGGTTTGAGTGATACATTCCCTTCAATATACTGTGTTTTTCTCTGTAATTAAAGTGGAGTTCAGAAAAGAGGAAATGTGGAATGATGGTAGATATGAATACGAACGGTTACCAAGACATAGGCTTCCACCTCGTGAAGGTCTTCCTGAGGTAAGTACTTCACATTAAATGTTCTTGAGATACTTTGTGTAAGGAGAACTTGTCACTAATGTCATCTATTCCCTGCCCAACAGGTCTCTTTCTGACACATGTAGCATTTAGGTTCCCATACCTAACATGCTAATTTCTAATGTTAAGTCGGGCCTCTCTACTTCTGCAGACATTATTTGCATAGATGGTGCAAGTTTTTTTGCCAGGGCAAGCCCCTCCCTCACTGCTTTGATTGACAGGGCCAGGGAGTGCCAAAGCAGTGAGGGGGGGGGACTGGCAATAGAAAGGAGCCGAGCTTGGGTGCAACAAGAGCAATGGTGATGCCCTCATTGCACCAAAGACCTAGTTTACGTATTAGGAAAAGGTATCGTAACTCAGATCAACGAAAGAAAAACAGCTTTTTAATCAGATGAACCACAGCTAGATTCCCTTTAAACAAGCACCAGGCGATATACATGGGAGCATATGAACTATATGTACTGTTGAGCCATGAGTTATTCAGCCTGCCTTTAACTGTTAGATAAACTATGGAGCCATTTACTATCAGAAGTACACTTATATTAGGCTTATTCCTGGCGCAGATTGTGGCGCAAAGGTTATTTCCCACTTATGCCAGGTCTAAAAAAGGGGGCATGGCGGAGAGGGGACGGGCCGGCAGACCTGTCTCATTCACCATTTTCGACACCTGTTTTAGGCGTAAAAAATGGTCAACATTTAAGCCAGCAAGTAAGCTGTCCTACAGTTAGACTGGTGCCGGATACGCCGAAGTCTACATGGGCGGATCCACCACCAGCGCTGGGGGTCTAATACGCCGGTCTTAATAAATGACCCCCTTGATTTAATAGAAGATCTATCCATATCCTTTTGTTAAATTCATACAGGAGGGGAGAATGTCTTGCGTTCAGTGTTACAGTCGTAATTTGACCAGAATTGGAGTGATGCCACATGATGGTCATTTACCTAGAGTCGGGCACTGTGGCTACTGTAGATTCAAGGGGAAAAAAAAGTCCATGCTGCACCCACAGAAGCAGTTGGCTCATCTCCCTGGGCCCAGTTTACGTAGTTCTGCCCATCATACCAGTTGTACACATCTATCCTTTTTTTATTATATTCTGCTCTTCTTTTTGTCTTTACTACTTCTTGTAGTAGGACATTACAAGATTTCATGACTCTAACTGTAAAGAAGCTCCTGCCATATTGATGAGGGAACCCTTCTATCTATCTTTACATTTGTTACATTTCCAGAGTATCACATTTAAAGGGACTCCCTGTACAACTCTTTGCATAGACACATAGCTGTGGTTCACCTGATTAAACACTCTTTTTCTTTTGTTGATCTTAAGCCCCATTCCTGAGTTATGCTACTTTTTCTTAATATGCAAATTAGGACTTTGGTGCAATGAGGATGTCGCCGTTGCTCTTGTTGCAGCCAAGCTGCACTCCTTTCCAGGGGCAGCCCCTCCCTAGCTGCTTTGATTGACAGGGCCAGGGAGTGCCAAAGCAGTGAGGGAGGGACTGGCAACAGAGAGGAGCTGAGCTTGGGTGCAACAAGAGCAATGGTGATGCCCTTGTTGCACCAAAGACCTAGTTTATGTATTAGGAAAAGGTATCATAACTCGGATCAACGAAAGAAAAACGGCGTTTTAATCAGGTGAGCCACAGCTTCATACATAGGAGCATATGAATTATATACTGTAGAGCCATGGGTTATTCAGCCTGCCCAGAGCTGCTTGGGTAAGTTTCCTAAGTCACCATACCTTAGTTGGAGAACCCAGCAACTGAATGGAGTGGAACCTGAAAGAGAATAATCTTTTAAACTGCTTCGACAGACGTTAACACCATTTTCCTTACCTTCGTAAAGGGAGATTATCACAGAGTGGTCAGTGTGGTCAGGAGACCAGATGATGAAGGGTATCCCCGGTATGAAGATTACAGTGATCCAGATTTCAGAGACTATGATGACCCCCACGTATATGAAAGACGAAGTGGGCCATTTAGAGGGGTAATCATTTTGCTTTTTTTTATTGTTATTGTGTGAAGGTATTCCATACCAGCTGCAGTTATTTATGCTGTTACCCATTGTCCTACTTTCCTACAGGAAGATCCAGGATATAGGTGGGGAAGAGGAGAGCCACCCATGAGTCGGCACCTAGACTACAGGTAATTCTGCCTAGCCCTCCAAGTACTCTATAATTCACCTCCTAGAGTGCTCTCCTCAGTGTAATTGTCCCAGCATTCTCTCTAGTGGAATACGTCAGTATAGACAGGTACATAATAACGTAAGGTAGACAAAATCTTATTTTAAAACCTTTGGGAAATGATTAGAGGAATACATCTGTGAAACTTTCAGCTCCTATGTTTATGTGGAGTTCTAGTGACATCTAGTGGACATTCTGCATAACTCATTTTCAGTAGCACTTCTCTTAAAATTGCAGCCTTTACTATACATTGAATCATGTATTTGGCATAATATATTTGGTACACCTAGACCCTTCAAGACAAAGCCATAATGTGTTAATGCAATTATTATGACATAAAGGACTATTATATTTTATATAATTCTATGGTTTCTGACATAGGAGACTATTATGACATGATAATGCACTACTTATGACCCTATAAGGCGCCATTATGACATCATAACAGTAATTACATTAAGCACCATGCATTCATTATGACATCATAAGACTCCATTATGACACTAACGCATTAAAACATAATCAGTTAATGATGACATAATGATGGATTTATCATGATGCATTAATTAGGATATCGTAAGAGACCATACTGACATCAGACTGCATTCATTATGATGAGGCACCATTATGACATCAAAACACAATAATTAGCAGACACTATTCTGACATCAGGTAGTATAAAAAGATTAGATGGTCTAAATATGGGCTGCACCTTTATACCGTCTAATCTGAGTTTATATGACTTATTAGTTGGCTTACTTTATGCCAGAAATTTGTACCAACACTTTTTAACACATCTAGCAACTTAAAGGGGTTGTCCAGGTTCAGAGCTGATCCCGGACATACCCAGAATTTCACCCGATGCTCTCTCTTGCCCTGCGCGATCCAGCAAGGGCTTTTTTTCTTTATAACGACACACTGCTTGGCGGAGGCTTCCGTTTTACAGGCTAGGGCAGTGCTAAAGCTCGCCCATCAGAGCTGGTGACGTTACTGGGCTTACTGCTGGGTGGAAGCCTGCGCCTAGCAGTCCTTATGGAAAGCACGGTACGTCACCAGAACTCCAGAAAATGCCTGTGCCCTGCGCAATGCAGGGGAGGGCGGCGGAGAGAATCGGAGCATGAAACCCGGACAACCCCTTTAAGTTGTGCCTTTCCCAGCCGGCCAATTTAGAACAAGTAAAAAAAGTGTCTAAAACACTTAAGAGCGGGTTCGCACTTGCGCTAGGGTATTCCGTTATAACGGAATTCATAAGACGGAATGCAAAATGGAAGCCTTCAAGAGGCATTCCGTTTTGGTCCGTCATAATAGAGGTCTAAGGGCAAGCAGAACGGATCCATCTGGTTTCAGTTATGCAGGACGGCAAAGAAAGTGCTGTCAAGCTGTGGACCCCCGCCAATAAGATATTGATGAACTATCCTGACCATAGGTCATCAATATTAACGTCTGGACAACCCCTTTAAGCCTCACAGTCTGAAAAAGCAATAGAATGATAAGTACCAAAGAAATATTACTGAGGCTCTGTTCACACCTACATTGGAATCTCTGTCAGATGCCATCATAAATAACGGACCCGTGATAAAGCCTTATTCACACGTCAGTGTTTGGTCAGTGATTGTGGGCCAAAACCAGGATTGGAGCCTCCACAGACATGAGGTATAAGGGAAAGATCTGCACCTGTTCTGTGTTTAGACCCGCACCTGGTTTTGGTTCAAAATCACTGATGGAAATCACTGACCAAACACTGAGGTGTGAATGAGGCTTAATTGAGTGAGGCTTGTCACTCTGTCAGTTTTGTTGTTCTGCTCATATGATGGAGCAGAACAACAAGATTAACAAATACATGTGTGAACAGACCCTAAGTTTTGCTGGTGGATTTTATTAATTTGTTAGCAGAAAAGCAGTGGGCGGGGGGGGATTTCACAGGGCCTAGTGAAATTCTGTAAACTGTGGGAAGTATATGGCACTGTTTCTATCTTTCTTCAGTTAGCAAATATTACAGCATTATTAGTGTATCTTTTAGCGAGCTTCTGTGCTATGCATATATTTAGCCTCTATTCAGAGAGGAACTGACTCGTCACTGCATATAACCACCAATTTCACAGTGGAGTGAATGCCAAATAATCAACAAAAGATTTACTACCCCTTAAAGGGGTTGTGTCACTTCAGCAAATAGCATTTATCATGTAGAGAAAGTTAATACAAGGCACTTACTAATGTATTGTGATTGTCCATGTTGCTTCCTTTGCTGGCTGGATTTATTTTTCCATCACATTATACACTGCTTGTTTCTATGGTTACGACCACCCTGTAATCCATCAGTGGTGGTCGTACTTGCACACTATAGGAAAAAGCACCAGCCTCTGTGCTATCCCATGGTTACAGCCACCAGAGAGGCAGACGCTTTTTCCTATTGTGTGCAAACATGGATTGCACGGTGGTCTGTAACCATGGAAATGAGCCGTGTATAATGTGATGGGAAAATGGATAATCACAATACATTTAGTAAGTGCCTTGTATTAACTTTCTCTACATGATAAATGCCATTTGCTGAAGTGACACAACCCCTTTAAAGAGGACCTGTCTCCAGTCCTGACATGCCTGCTTTAGCTTCATTAATAGCAATTCTGGAGCATCTATTCTTATAGCTCTATATTGTGCCATTCCTGTATTATTCCTATTAGAAGTAATGAATGAATTGCTAGCAGTCTGCAGTAAGGGTACAGAGGGGTGGTAACCAGTTGGGGGTGTGTACCTGCCTTAATAAATGTGCCCCTAAATTTTTCAAATTTCTATTCACATAGTCATATGGGGGCTAGTATTTTTGTGGGACAATCACAGCATACACCAGGCATCCTAAAACTGCGGCCCTCCAGCTGTTGCAAAACTACAACTCCCAGCATACCCGAACAGCTTACAGGCATCAGCCTACAGCAGGGCATTCTGGGAGTTGTAGTTTTACAACATCTGGAGGGCCGCAGTTTGAGGATGCCTGGCATACACTGTGCACTAAAAACGACAATAATTTATGTTTTACTACCGGGCACCTAATACAGGTTATACAAACCCCGCTCCCCGGCACCTGCGTGGCTCCTGATGCCCGCACGGCCACCGCTATATCTCCCTCGCGTGACGCTTGGTAGGCACGTCCCCGTCATAGCCTGCTATTGGCTGATGCAGCAGCAGCCGTGCGGACATCAGGAGCAATGCCGGGGGCGGGGTAATTATAACTTGCAAGAGGTGCCCGAGCATTTTGGGGGGCTTTATAGGTGTCGGATAACCCCTTGAAATCTCCACATTTTGACACCCATAACTTTTTTTTTTTTATATTTCCATCTACAGAGCTATTTGAGGGCTTGGTTTTTTTTTTTTTTTTTTGCAGGACAAGCTGTATTTTTTATTGGTACCATTTTGGGGTACTTATGACTTTTGTACTTTCTTTTATAGCATTCACTGTGCATGATAAATATTTTTCTATTTTAATAGATTGAACTTTTTCAACCGCAGTGGTACCAATTTATTATGTGATCTTCTGATCACTTGAACCACAGACTGCAGTATTGCAGCCTATAGGATTTTGACAAAGTCAAGAAACACCATGGCAAATCGTTGAGATGCAAGTTGTACTTTTATTGATCCATCCAGTTATATTATTTTGACATGGCCAACATTTCAGTCCTTGCCGGGACCTTGTTCACGGCTAGTAAGTCAGGAGGTATAAATGTAAGGGTCCATTCACATGTCCGCAAAATGGGTCTGCATCCGTTCCGCAATTTTGCTGCTCACATTGTGTTTGACAAAGGCACTTGCACGTGCCGAAACGTGAATAAAATATATCACTGAATCGCAAGGAGTGCCGGTTCTGTTCCTTATTGAGGCATTCTATTTAGTCCTGCCGCAGACCACAAGGCCTCAGGCTGCAATAATAATCAATCATAACCCCGCAATTTTGCCTAAAATCTTGTCATTTTTGCACTGGCAGTTAAACTTAATAGTATGTCAAGACTTCCTGTTCTGTGTCAGGAGAAGCTGGCGTCAAATACCAGGAGAAGTACCAGAGGAGTCCGCAAAGAGTATTCAGGTGGGAGCCGAGGTCACAATACCACAAGGGATGCGCAGTACAGGATGAGCAGGCAAAGGATCGTCAGGGAGCAGGATTAGGTGAGTATTCAGAAGTCCAACAAATAGCCAGGAACCTAGAATTAACAGGCAACCTGTGGTCAGCAGGCTGCCTATATTTATCGTGGGGTCTGAGGGTCATGTGACACGTCACATGACCGTCAGACAGACTAGTCGAGCACCGAGTGATCAGCTCGGCGCTCAAGGCAGACCTAGGAGCAGGGGGCCTCCCCGCTAGCAAAGCCGCCCTGGGAACTAGGCCAAACACAGCTGATGGGAGACCGAGTGCGCCTTTGGCGCCCCGTGACACCATGTGAGCACTACTTCCTGTTCATTACACCGCCTGTCGTCTCGGAAGTGCAGTATAATGACAAGTACTCGTTCCGTTCACGTGAATGGAGCTAGTACTTGTAATAACACTGTGCCGCCACTCCACAGGAGACGATGCGCAGTGTAATGAAAAGGAAGCTGCACTCACATGGAGCGCCACCTCCTTTTCAGACAGTGGATCAACCAGGGTCCCGGGTGTCGGACCTTCGCGGATCTGATATTGGTGACCTATCCTATCCTCAATATATATGGCAAGACAACCCCTTTAACAACAGCTCAGGCAAGATGGCTGATCCATAATCATGTTCAGGAAATAGCATAAAAAAAATCTACAATCAGAAAATAAAAACAGATTAGACATAACAGAATATGTATCACTGTCTGGATATAATAGGCAGAATGTCCGTCCCACATCGATAGAATGAAGAGGCCAGTCCGTTTGTAGCTATAGAAACTACGTATATAGGAAGGCATATTTCTCGGGCATTCCATTGGGGGACACAGACCATGGGTATAGCTTAGAGGTATTACCAGGAGGGACACTATGCAAATAGAAGAAGCTCCTCCTCCTCGGGCTATACCCCCAGGCTCCAGCAGGAGAACTTCAGTCCTTGCTTAGTGTCTGTAGAAGGAGGATGACACTGCTACTCCTGTTTGTTATTTTTCTTACAGAGGGGGACGTAGGTCAGCATTGCACTTTCCTGGTCCCCCGTGGAGTGACTGCCGCCGTCCATGGACGCTGCCTGGCCTCCTCCACCGCCCCCCAAAGAAGAAAAGTGGATCCGGGCTCCCTGGTAGCACCGCATCCCGCCAGCCATTGGGACACCTATCGCCACCCTCATTCCAGAGCACTGCATCTCCCACACTGCGGAGTCAGACGTCTGAAGAGGTGCTTCCCTGCTGGTCCGGACATATGAGGGAGAAGACTGCAGGAACAGATAAGTATGGCTGCAGTCTGTGTTCTCCCTCCCTCCGTCTGTCCCTCTGGCTGCCTGGGTGAAATATGACCACGTCTGGGCTGGGGGCATAGAGGACATGGCACTAGAGCAGCACCCATAGTCGGTGCCACCTTATTGGTATGCCGCCTTAAAGCAACGGTTCCACCTTAAATAAGGGGTCCTCTCCTCTTGGACTCCCCAGAGGCTTGGCACATCTTGGGGGCATAATCCCTCTGCGGGGACCTTATGGAGCGAGCTCGGCTCATTTGACCGGGGCCGCCATTAATAGGTCGGGGTCCCTTTAAGAGGCCGTTCAGTCGCGGCTGCAGCGCGGCAGGTCTCTGACACCTGCCGCGGCTCTCTCTCCCCCTGCGTTCTCCCCTCTTGGGGACACTATTACTGGGGCATTTCTGAGATGGGGTCCCCCATGGCATGAGGGGGACACCTTTTCTTTCACTTTTAGTTTAATTTTTTATGCGCGCTGCTTTTCCCGCCATTGACGCCACGAAGGGGGCGGAGCCTATTTTTTTTCCCGCCATTGACGTCACGGAGGGGCAGAGCCTATTCTCCTGCTTCCTCCGGAGCTTACAGAGTGGTGTCTGCTCGGCTCTCCCAGCATTTGGATGAACTTCAGTGCTTGCTGAGCGATTGTTTTTGCCAGATTTTTGCTTCTAACTGGTAGGAGAACTTATTTCTACAAGGTGCCAATCATGCCTAAGCCTGGGGCCCCCACAAAATCTGCCAAGGCGTCTTCTCAGGCTCCACTGGGGTCCTGTAAGACGTGTCTTTTGCCTCTCTCTGTCACGGGAGTCTGTGCCTCATGCCCTGCCCCTGGCCCGGATCAGGTCGCCCCTACTGCGATATCCCAGCCTGGTTCCCCACCTACCCCTGCGGACTCGGTGGTACCCGCCTGGGCGTCTGCCATGACTAGTGCTGCAGCGGATTTGGCCCTAGTAGCCAAAGTGGCCATGGCCTTTATGGAGCGTATGCCGCCCGCTAACCCGGGGGCGCTCCCCACCCTAGCTCCCCCAGGTGACCCTCCCAGGGGCCGCCCGGGCGCTAAGAGACCGCGTGAGCGTCAGCAGTCTTCCTCTGATGCCTCCGCTTCCCCTCCCCGCCTTGAGGCGCACTCTGATGGTTTTCCCCCAGGGAGCAGATGTCAGAGGGGGAATTGTCAGATTTGGACGAGATCATGGAGCGGGACCCCCCTCCAAGACTGTCCGCTGTGGTCTCTGAATTGGTTTCGGCGGTCCGTGACACCTTTGACCTCCAGGAGGGCTCTACTCCTCCCACCAGTCAGGAGTTTGCCCTCTTTCCGCCTAAAAAACCTGAGACCGCGGTGTTTCCCGTACATAGTGAGTTCACCGCGGTCGTATCCAAGTTCTGGGATCGGCCTAACCAAAAATTTACTTCAGCCAGGCGTATGGATGTACTGTATCCATTTCTTGCGGCTAGCGTGGAAAAGTGGGCTTCCCCCCCTAAGGTGGATCCGCCCGTGGCCAGACTGGCCAAAAACACTGCCCTACCAGTCCTGGACGGCTCCTCCCTACAAGATGCCGTGGACAGGCGTTTGGATTCCTTGTCAAAGTCCATTTTTTCCCTAGCGGGCACGTCCCTGCGCCAGGCATTTGCATCTGCATGGGTGGCTAGGGCCCTCTCTATGTGGCTGCAACGTCATCTCCAGGATTTGACGGACCTGCATGCGTCTGCTGACACTTTGGACCTTCTCCTCCAAATGTCTCAGGCTGCCAAATTCCTCTGCGAGGCCTCCATGGACATTGGAGCCTTGTTTGCCCGCATCTCCTCCCTCTCTATACTTCAACATAGAGAGATCTGGTTGAAGGTCTGGGACGCGGACGCTTCCTCCAAGCGTTCCCTTGCAAACCTTCCCTTTGACGGATCCCGTCTGTTTGGGGCTCAGCTGGATGAGTTTATTTCAGCTGCAACTGGGGGCAAGAGTGCCCATCTGCCCCAGCCTCGGTCCAGACCCCCTGCTCGTCCGGGTTCTTCTGGTTCCCGATACCGTTCCTTTCGTCGCTTCTCCTCCACCTGGCCGTCCTCCTCTTCATCGGCCGGAGGGTCTCGGGACTCCCGTAGAAAGCCCTCCTTTAAGCCCCAGCCCTCCTGGCACCCGAAGGCTCAGTCTGCCCGTCCTGCAGCCCCCAAACAGTCCCTCTGCATGAAGGCGCCCCACCTCTCACGGTGGGGGGTCGTCTGCTCTCCTTTCTGAGACCCTGGAGAGCTCATATTCAGGACGCCTGGGCTCTAGAGATTATAATGTCCGGTTACAAGATAGACTTCGAGTCCAATCCACCGGAACGTTTTTTTCCTCTCTCGGGTTCCGGGGGACCCCGCCGGGCTTCGGCCCTGTTGGGGCGGTCTCCTCTCTGCTGGACCGGGGGTCATCTCCCCGTCCCCTGGAGGAGCAGGGCTCAGGTTTTTACTCCAACCTGTTTGTAGTGCCCAAAAGGAGGGGTCTGTGCGTCCTATCCTGGACCTAAAGCTGCTCAACAAGTTTCTGCGGGTCAGGAAGTTCCGCATGGAGTCCCTCCGGTCGGTCATTGCGTCACTTCTTCCAGGGAATTTCTTGCCTCGGTGGACATTCAGGACGCCTATTTGCACGTCCCTATAGCAGAGTCGCATCAGCGCTACCTGCGGTTTGCTATCGGAGACCGCCATTATCAATTTGTCGCCCTTCCCTTCGGGTTGGCTACTGCCCCTCGGGTCTTTACCAAGATCCTGGCACCTATCATGGCCCTTCTTCGTTCAAGGGGCATTTCTCTCTTGCCTTACTTGGACGACATTCTGATAAAGGCCCCGTCCTTTCCTCAGGCTGTGGACAGCGTCCAGATTACTGTCCAGACTCTGGAACAGTTCGGCTGGTTGATCAACCGACCAAAGTCGTCTCTCCTCCCATCCCAGAGGCTCGCCTTCCTGGGGATGATTCTGGATACGTCACTCTCCAAGGTGTTCCTTCCAGACTCCAAGTCCTCACAGATTCAGGAGGCGGTTCGACTCCTGCGGTCTCCCCAGACTCTGTCCATCCGGCAGTGCATGCGGACTCTGGGCCTCATGGTGGCCTCCTTAGAGGCCATTCCGTATGCTCAGTTCCATACTCACCCACTTCAGCGGCTGATCCTCTCCCACTGGGACAAGTCCCCATTGGGTCTGGATTCCAGGGTCCGTCTCCCCCCTCGGGTTCGGGCCTCCCTATCCTGGTGGCTGTCTCCCCCGAATCTGGGGTCCGGCCTTTCCTTTCTCCCCGTTGTCTGGATAATTGTCACCACGGATGCCAGCCTTTCGGGCTGGGGCGGTGTTCTCCAGGACCAGACGGTTCAAGGGGTCTGGTCGGCGGCGGAATCTCGCCTTCCGATCAATATCCTGGAGCTGCGAGCAATCTTTCTCTCCCTCTCTCATTGGACCCGGATCCTATCCGGGGTTCCTGTGCGGGTCCAGACGGACAATGCCACGGCCGTGGCCTATATCAATCAGGGTGGTACCCGCAGCAGGGCCATAATGCAGGAGGTGGAGCGAATTCTCCAGTGGGCGGAGTCCAACGTTCCGCTGCTGTCGGCAGTGTATATTCTGGGTGTCGACAATTGGACAGCGGACTTTTTGAGTCGGACCATAGTGGATCCCGGCGAGTGGTCGCTGCACCCGGAAGTCTTCCAGGAGCTCTGCCGCAGGTGGGGCCGTCCGGATGTCGATCTGATGGCATCCAGGTTGAACTGCAAGGTTCCTGTGTACCTGGCGAGGGCACGGGACCCGAAGGCTTGCGGAGTGGACGCGCTTGTGGCTCCATGGCAACACTTCCGCCTTCTCTATGTCTTCCCTCCGATCCCTCTATTGCCCAAGCTTCTTCGCAGGATCGCGCTGGAAGGGATCCCGGCGATTCTCATCGCCCCAGACTGGCCTCGCCGCTCCTGGTTCGCGGACGTCTTGCGCATGCTCGCAGACGCTCCTTGGCCCCTCCCGGACAGAGAGGACCTGCTATCTCAGGGGCCTCTCTTCCACCGGAACTTACGGTCGCTGCGTTTAACGGCCTGGCTGCTGAAACCCTCCTCCTGAGGAAACGGGGTTTCTCCGATTCAGTGGTGCGCACCATGATTAGGTGACGGAAGCCGGCTTCCTCCAGGATTTACTACCGCACATGGAAGGCCTTTCTGACCTTTTGTGAGTCATCAGGGGTTCCTCCCCTACGGTTCTCCATTCCGGTGGTACTTGCCTTTCTGCAGTCGGGCCTTGAGAAGGGTCTCTCTCTCGGTTCGTTGAAGAGTCAGGTCTCGGCTCTGGCTGTCTTCTTCCAGAGGTCCCTTGCTTTTCTGGGTTCGGTGCGGACTTTTCTTCAGGGGGTGGCACATTCTGTTCCCCCGTACGTCCATCCTCTGCCATCTTGGGGCCTTAACCTGGTCCTCCTTGGTCTCCAGGGGAACCCCTTCGAGCCCCTTAGGGACGTGGCCCTTTCCTTCCTTTCCTGGAAGGTGGTTTTCCTAGTGGCCATAACCTCTATTCGGCGGGTGTCGAAGCTGGCTGCGCTGTCCTGCAGAGAACCTTTCCTGGTTTTTCACCAAGATAAGGTGGTTCTTCGTCCGGTTCCGTCCTTTCTACCCAAGGTGGTGTCTCCTTTCCACCTTAATGAGGATCTGGTTTTGCCTTCCTTTTGTCCTTCTCCGGCTAACTCCAGGGAGCGCACTCTCCATTCCCTGGACGTGGTGCGGGCTCTTCGAGTGTATCTCAGGGCCACGGCTGATTTCCGCCGTTCTGACTCCTTGTTTGTGATACCTGACGGTCCTCGTCGGGGTTTGGCGGCCACCTTGGCGCGCTGGATACGTTGTGCCATATCGGCGGCTTACCGTGCTCGTGGTAAGATTCCTCCGGTCCGGATCACTGCCCATTCCACTAGGGCGGTGGGATCCTCCTGGGCCTGTCGCAATCGGGCCTCAGCGTCCCAGCTGTGTAAGGCGGCCACTTGGTCGTCCCTGCACACCTTCACTAAGTTTTATCAAGTGCATTTGCTGGCGTCCGCTGACGCGGCCCTTGGGCGCAAGGTGTTGCAGGCAGCGGTTTCCGTTTGACCATTGGACGTGGCTCCTGGCGGTGCCGTGAGTGTCTCCCACCCCATGGACTGCTCTAGGACGTCCCATGGTCTGTGTCCCCCAATGGAATGCCCGAGAAAAGGAGATTTTTGTGAAACTCACCTGTAAAATCTTTTTCTCCTAGTTCCATTGGAGGACACAGCTCCCATCCCTTTCTGCGTATGCATGGGAGGATTTCTATATCCTGTTGGGCCTCTTGGTTTACGGCCCGTTTGGTTCCATTGTTTTTTTATGGTTCTCCTTCTCCTACTGCTTTGGCAACGCCTGAAGTTCTCCTGCTGGAGCCTGGGGGTATAGCCCAAGGAGGAGGAGCTTCGTTTGTTGCATACTGTCCCTCCTAGTAATACCTCTAGGCTATACCCATGGTCTGTGTCCCCCAATGGAACTACGAGAAAAAGATTTTACAGGTGAGTTTCACAAAAATCTCCTTTTTTTGCTACTTGACCAGTCAGTTCTTTTAAAAACTTGCTGTATGTATAGATTTAAAACAAACATTTTATATAATCATCATCCAAATTCTGATCCAGTTTTACATGGCCGCTTACTTATGTAAGAAATAATTGCGTCATGTATAATACAGTCTTGCTTTAAAAGAAATATAGTGTATATATCATTTTGCTCTAAATCCTACTTTTAACTCGTCGCTTAAAATTGTGGTTTCTCTAAGAGCACCGTCCAGCGATACTTGGCTTTGTTTGTAAATTAGTATTTTCTAATAGGTTACACCCCAGCTTTGTAAACCAGGAAACGAGCTTGTTTTCCTTTAGTATATTCAGCCATTGCAGTTGTATGGAAGCGCACAGATGAGAAAAGATGAAAGCATGACGGATATTATTCTGTTTACAGAAATCATGGCTGGAATAAACAAAGATTTAGGATCCAATAGCCTTCTGTGCCTGGAAAAGTACAGTTTGGATCATACTGGCGCCAGCTGTTGTGAGAAAAATTTCATTGCTGCCCCTATTATTTTTACTTTATGTTGCTCTTTAGTTCTGATAACCTAGAGGGCATCTGTCAGAACTTTTGGCCATGCTAAACTGTTGACTGCACTAAGTGGGGGCAGGGGAGCGCTGTACAGGAGAAGTGTGAATATAAAGTTTTATTCTGCCCTTGTAGGCGCCCAGGAGGCAGAGCTTCACTGCAAGTTCTCACTGCATTGAGTTGCTTCACAGCCTCTCCCCTCTACATTGAGTGACAGCAGTAGCATCCAACAAGGAGACCACTATAAGGGCCCATTCACACGACCGCATATTTCTGTCCATGTCTGCACATGCGGACCCATTCATTTCAGTGGGGCTGTAAAAGATCCGGACAGCACAGCCGCTATACTTGGTAAGCTGCCAGAAGGCAGCGGCGCTCACAGGAGCGCCCTTGCCATCTCAATCAGCTGGTCGGCGGGGATCCCGTGTGTTGGACACCCACCGATCAGTTACTGATTACCAATCCTGAGGATAGGTCATTAGTTATAAGGTTTTGGAAAACCTTACAGCTGATTTACATGCAGCAATCACCTCCACAGTATGAGAACGAGGGATTGCTATTGTGATCCCTGATCCTCATACAGATGCATTGTTTCTGGTCGGCAGATTTCTGTTTAGACAGCACAATCAGAAACGATTGATTGATGGTGCCTGCACGAACGACAGGATCACCCGAAGAATGATTGTTTTGCTCGTTCATCGGATGATCAGCGGCAAATTTTGTCAGGCAGATTGTCGGGAATGAGCGTTTGCAGGAATGGGATAATGTGCCCAAATATCAGGCAGTATAAATCCACCTCAAGTCCGCCGTCCTCCTTCCTCTCTGGCTGCAGTGACTGGTCTGCCTAAGAAAGAAAAGTGAGGCTATATACTGTGCTAAGTCCAAGCAAAGGAAGAAGTTAAAGGGGTTATCCCATGCATAATGTAAAAAAATGAAAATCCAGTGTCCTATAGTACGACGACCTCTTTCTAACAATCTTAAAACTAGCCCTGTACATCGCATGGATCCAGTGATCTGCTGCATTTGCTCTGCTAGATTTATTTTAAGCTGGCAGCTCAGGGGTGTGCACTTTCTCAGGGGTGTGTCCTTTCTGCTGCAGCTGGTGGCAGTTTAATGCTTTATTTTATTTTATGCACTTACCGTATTTTTAGGACTACAAGACCCCCCCCCCCCCCCCAAAACCAAAAAAGTGAGGGAATAATAGCAGTGCGTCTTATAAACCAAATGTTGATGACCACCAGGGAGGTGAGGGCAGCTCTGCGCTGGCTGTACTCGCCCTCCCTGATCTTCATCCGAGCCCTGCTCTGCACTGTGTCCTGACTGCGTACAGCGTCAGGACTTGGTGCATGTAGGTGCGAACTATGACCTGATGATGTGCGACATTAGGTCACAATGCAGAGCAGGGCCGAAGAAGACCAGGGAGCTACAAAGAGACAGCACTGTCCAGTGCAAGTGAGGTAAGTTTTTTTATTATTTATTTTTAATGCCTGATCTGAGGTCTGATAGGGGTCTCATTTTTGAGGCTGATGGAGCCTGGGGCGGGTGTCTGATAGGGGTCTGATCTGAGGCTGATGGAGGTTGGAGGGTCTGATCTGAGGCTGATGGAGGCTGGAGGGTCTGATCTGAGGCTGATGGAGGTTGGAGGGTCTGATCTGAGGCTGATGGAGGTTGGAGGGTCTGATCTGAGGTTGGAGGGTCTGATCTGAGGCTGATGGAGGTTGGTGGTCTGATCAAGAATGGGGGTCTGCTCTGAGGTCTGATAAAAAAAAAATTTGTTTTCTTATTTTCCTCCTCTAAATCCTAGTTGTGTCTTATAGTCCGAAAAATACAGTATATAGTTCTGACGTATTTTTCAGAGCTTTACAGACATCAGCACTGAACAAACAAAAAAGACAAGCCATCAATACTCTAAGGCTACTTTCACACTAGCGGTAGCCTTCTCCGGCAGGCTGTTCCCGTGATGGTAACAGCCTGCCGGAGAAGTGACTACGCTAGTAGTGAAAGTAGCCTTAGGCCCTTTCACACGGGCGAGTTTTCCGCGCGGGTGCAATGCGTGAGGAGGACGTATTGCACCCACACTGAATCCGGACCCATTCATTTCTATGGGGCTATGCACATGAGCGGTGATTTTCACACATCACTTCTGCGTTGCGTGAAAATCGCAGCATGCTCTATATTGTGCGTTTTTCACGCAACGCAGGCCCCATAGAAGTGAATGGGACAGATCGCAACTACGCGATCAAGTGGCTAAGGTAAGTTAACTTTTATTATTTTTAACCCCTTCCTCTTCATTTTACTATGCATTCTTTATTGAGAATGCTATTATTTCCCCTTATAACTATGTTATAAGGGAAAATAATCAATTCTCCAGAAGACCCGAAACCGGACTTCAGAAAAAACACCATGTTTGGTACTTCGGGTCTGGGTACCAAACATGGTGTTTTTTCTCACGCGCGTGCAAAACGCGTTACAAACGTTTGCACCCGCGCGGGAAAAACGCGCATATTCCCGCAACGCACCCGCCTCTTATCCGGGCGTCATACATGACGCCCGTGTGAAAGTAGCCTTAGAGTATTGATGGCTTGTCTTTTTTGTTTGTTCAGTTTACCTGCTCTATCCATATTGTGGACTACTACAAAAGACCCAACATAGGGAGACCTCCAACCAGCCCCCCCCAAATCTTTCCACAAATTTACTTTGAAAATTGATTATGCCTTTCTAAAAAATGACTTAATAGATTTTTCATTCTAAAGGCGAGATTTATAAGACCGGCACTTTCTACCCTTGATATTCCCTGCCCTTTTGGAGGATGAGCCTAATTTATGATGAGACATGGGCCTCGTCATAAATTTGGCGCATCCTCTAGCAGTCCATTCACTTAAATGGACATAAAACTAGTGTAAATGATGATAAATCTGCTGGCCATGCCACCTTTCTGAGGCCAGGGCAGCATAAAAACTGCCCTTTGCAAAAAAAAATTTTTTTTTTTTTGAATTTGCATTTACATGTGACTTTTTAACACCACTTTCCTTGCCAAGGAGAGGATAAATCTCCCCCTGCGTTTCAAGGTCAAAATCAATTGAGGCATTTAAACAAAAATAAAATATTATCCTTACAAAGTGTACAGTTTTTTCTTACCGGGCATCTACTGCAATATTTATATTTGTGTGACACAATAATGGTGGGATTTTAGTGTCGGTGTCCTATTCTTAGGTTAGATCATCAATATCAGATCAGAGGGGTCCGACTTTGGGCAGGTAGAAGACGCATGGCTGTGTGATCAGATTATACAGCTGTACTCTCTCCATAGGATCGTATAGGTCTCTTTAGTAGCTGTATGCACACATGTTATATGTAAAGTTGCTTTCTTTTTTACTTTAGAGGTCTGGGACAATAAAAAAATAATGGCAGCCCCTGTAACCCCTGCAGGACAATTTAGAAACTTTTGAAAACTCTCCACATAATGACCAAAACTGAATGTATCAACAATATCGGTGACCTAGATGTTTGCATTTTTCATGTAAAAGTCGGATTGTACTCCAAAGCCTGTCATAACACTTTTATAAATGTGAACCAGTGGCCGCTTTTTCCTGGCTGATAGAAATTCCTGTCCCTCTGGCTAGTGGCAAGGAGTGATGTTATTTTACCCCCTTCCCAACCCAAAATCAGATAGCTCGGATTAGCTGGAGGCCTTATCTTATTGTTTGTTCCTGCTGCTTGTATCTTCTACACAAACAAGCTGCATTCTAAACACATCAGGCGAGGACATGAGATCCCTATAAATGGCAATGGCCACCGAACATGAGGACCATCGACATCTAGACCAGCTGGCATAGCCCACAAGCGTTCAGCCTGATTACTGTGAATAGTAAATCCCATTTATGATCATCTGTAGAGAACCGTTTCTCATGTAACATTTTGACCTATAGCAAGGATAGCAGCTCTGATGAGGATCCCAAGGGGAACATAGGGTAGCAGTGTGTACTTGAGTATGTCTGCCCCTGAAAGGGTATAATATGTTCATTAATCCCTATGTGTGTGTCACGTACTTCTAACACAACCACTCCATATCAGTGTTTAGTATACATTGTGAGTGCTATTGAGTGCTTCCTATCTACTGCATTACGAAAATAGGAAAGATTGCTTCTTGCACCCGTTTCTAGCCCAATGCCAGAGAGAAAAATGGACTAGACAAGATTTTATCAGTACAGTCATGATCGTTACATGGAGATAATTGATGGTAGCTCATCCAGCAGCAGTGTAATGTTTTCTACTCTGTCTTCATCTGACCTTTAACCTGCTTTTACACGATCCAATAATCGTCCAGATTATCGTGAACGACCGTTCCTGCGAATGGTCATTCCCGACAATCTGCCCGTGTAAAGGCGTCGCCGATCAGCTGATGAACAAGCTAAAAGCTTGTTCATCTGGTGATACGGTCGTTCGTGCAGTCACCACGGATCATAGTTTCTGGGCAGCAGATTGTGTGGTCTAAACAGCAATCTGCTCAGAAACCATGATCCTGTATGAGGACGAGGGATCGCAATAGCAATCCCTCATCCTCATACTGGGAAGGAGATCGCTGCATGTAAACGTGCTGCTTCCTTCCCGACAATCGGCTGCAGAATAGTCTAAATCCACCTTTATCTAGTTAACCATGCACATGGAAGTGGCCACGCATGAATTATATGGTAACCCGTAAAATCGTCTTGCATACAGTCTCTTAAAGGGGTTATCCCATGACTAATGTAAAAAATTAAAATTAGAAATCATATAGTACGTGACCTTTTCTCTCTAACAAAGCTAGAACCACCCCTTTACCTCACATGGATCCAGAGATCTCCCCATTCATTGCTCTACTAGATTTATATCAAGCTGACAGCTCAAGGGAGTGTCTTTTCTGCTGCAGAAGGGGGCGTGTCCATGTTCTCCCTATCACGGCTCAGGAGGCGTGTCTCAGCTCTCCCTATCACAGCTCAGGAGGCAGTTAAAAGATGAAACTGAGCATGTGCGGCCTTCTCAGTGAGCAGGACAGAGAAATAAGAAAAAGAACAAACAGCGGTTGGCGCTATACAGATATATTTTATTGAATAACTAAGGGGCTATGCTAAATTATTAATTACATGCAATTATAAAAGTATTCAGATCCAGGTGCTGGTTTGAAACTGTAGAATATTTTTCATGGGACAACCCCTTTAATTGTGAACTGCATTAAAGGCCTCTTTTCATACGTTGATATTTGTTAGAAAAATTGTGACATTTTAGGTGATCAATTATCAAGAAGTGTAAAAGCACTGAACGATGGAATGATGCCATAATCGTTTAGTTTGTTGTTCTGGTGATCACTGATGTAGACACCTAAATAATCATTCATCGCCCAGAAGTCCACAAGTGTAAGCAGGCATCATTTACAGCACAGACGATTCCACAGTGTTTGGGGAATGCAACTGTTTGCCTGACAAACGGTCTATTGTATTATCGCACTTACACGATACTCTGCGCATCTAAAGGGTTGTCGTTCAAAAGTTAACAACTCGTTGGTTGCTTGATCTAATCATTTATCTACTTGTGTAAAGGGGCCTTAAGAAAGTGTAACCGTTCTTAGGCTTCTTTCACGCGAACATGTTCGGTCCATGTGTCGGCTGCATTTACTGGACCAAAAACAGCTCCTCTAACCCAGCTCATAGCATCATAAATCATCATGATGCTGTGAGTTCCTGCCTGACCTTCGGTGTACTGTCCTGCACTCACATAATACCATGAGCAGAATACAGTAGACCTGTGGTTAGTTACGAGCTCACACCATAAAAATCATCATGATGCTGTGAGTTCCTGCTTGACCTTCGGTGTACTGTCCTGCACTCACATAATATTATAAGCAGAATACATTAGACCTGTGGTTAGGTAGGAGCTCATAGCATCATAAATCATCAGGATGCTGTGAGTTCCTGCCTGACCTTCGGTGTACTGTCCTGCACTCGCATAATATTAGAAGCAGAATACAGTAGACCTGTGGTTAGGTAGGAGCTCACAGCATCAAAAATCATCATAATGCTGTGAGTTCATGCCTGACCTTCTGTGTACTGTCCTGCACTCACATAATACCATAAGCAGAATACAGTAGACCTGTGGTTAGTTACGAGCTCACAGCATAAAAATCATCATGATGCTGTGAGTTCCTGCCTGACCTTCGGTGTACCGTCCTGCACTCACATAATACCATGAGCAGAATACATTAGACCTGTGGTTAGGTAGGAGCTCATAGCATCATAAATCATCATGATGCTGTGAGTTCCTGCCTGACCTTCGGTGTACCGTCTGCACTCACATAATACCATGAGCAGAATACATTAGACCTGTGGTTAGGTAGGAGCTCATAGCATCATAAATCATCATGATGCTGTGAGTTCCTGCCTGACCTTCGGTGTACTGTCCTGCACTCACATAATATTAGAAGCAGAATACATTAGACCTGTGGTTAGGTAGGAGCTCACAGCATCATAAATCATCATGATGCTGTGAGTTCCTGCCTGACCTTCGGTGTACTGTCCTGCACTCACATAATACCATGAGCAGAATACAGTAGACCTGTGGTTAGGTAGGAGCTCATAGCATCATAAATCATCATGATGCTGTGAGTTCCTGCCTGACCTTCGGTGTACTGTCCTGCACTCACATAATACCATGAGCAGAATACATTAGACCTGTGGTTAGTTACGAGCTCACAGCATAAAAATCATCATGATGCTGTGAGTTCCTGCCTGACCTTCGGTGTACCGTCCTGCACTCACATAATACCATGAGCAGAATACATTAGACCTGTGTTTAGGTAGGAGCTCATAGCATCATAAATCATCAGGATGCTGTGAGTTCCTGCCTGAGCTTCGGTGTACTGTCCTGCACTCACATAATACCATGAGCAGAATACAGTAGACCTGTGGTTAGGTAGGAGCTCATAGCATCATAAATCATCAGGATGCTGTGAGTTCCTGCCTGACCTTCGGTGTACCGTCCTGCACTCACATAATACCATGAGCAGAATACAGTAGACCTGTGGTTAGGTAGGAGCTCATAGCATCCTAAATCCTCATCATCATCAGTTTGGGTCAGAGGAGCAGTGTTCGAGTCCAGAAAATAGAGCGGACCAAACACGCCTTTGTGAAAGAAGCCTTAACCAGGAAGCGGGAATGTCAAGCAGGCCGTAAATGCTGCTCCACTAATGGTACTGAAGTCTGTAAAGTCTTATGCAACCCCGAAGACATAAAAGATAGGAACCTGCTTATGCTGAGTCAGCACCACACCAAGGGTATTATCAAAGCCAGCAGTCACCTTTCTTATCTGTATGGGCATCTAGCAAAGCCATGTAACTACTGATTACTTAAGTAGGGATTTTGCTCTGTAAGATGTTCTCTAGATAAGAAACAGTCATTCAGAAGTGTAATCTTACTTCAGCAACACATGGTAGGGGATAAGGAATGGAAAACCACTCATCCTTGCGACATCTCCTCTCCCACTTTCATCACATATGTGGATTCATTAAGGGCTAACAGAACATGGCTTTTGGAGTTCTTCTTTTGCTATCTTCGAGACCAAGAAATATTTAGTATTTTTAATGAGCATGTAATGTGCCGTTCACATTAACAACGGTCATATTCTTGCAGGAATTAATGACCATTCACATGCCCATGGCACATGCAGTGATTTTCACTTGTCAGAATGAAACATTACAGTACAATAACAGTCTAATATTTAATAATTGTTACATCATTAGTCACTGCCTGGTCCTGTCAAAGTGCAGAGGGTGCGGCAGTTGCAGAGAGAGCAGAGCCTCTAGGTGTAACAGCGACGCCCCCGCTGCTCCTAGAGGCTCATTTGCATTTATTACAGTAAAACCTCATTTTTCTCAGCAATGCGGGCACACATGGGACCAACGCAGACACTAACACAGAAGACACAGGGCAATACATTGGGGTTACATTTCCTGTACAGTGGATAAAAAATATATCCCCTGAGTGATGCACAAATTTTAACTTTTCACACCTAGTTTGCATTATTCCTGAAAAAATGATGGCCTCAAATTACTCACTACACTGCTTTATGAATACCTTGAGGGACGTAGGGGGCATTATAAAGCCCTGCACTGGCGGGGGATCCGTTGAAGGTGTGTAGAGGCACGGGTCTTCCGCCACTTGTAAATGTAAGACAGCTTCCGAGCTGTCTTACATTTAGACCTTTTTCTATGCCTAAACTAGGCGTATAAAATGATGACCTGTCCACGCCACGTCCACTTTTTTAGACATAGCGTGAGCGGGGAGAAGACGCTGATTGCGGAGCAAAGGACTTATGCTCCGCAATCTGCGCCAGAAATACGCCTAATTTGAGCATGTGCTCTTCCCGGTACATGTGCAGCTAGTCATGTAAACTGGCCAACCCCTGTAACTGTATATGACCATATGACAATAAACAATGTCCGCTCATATATGGCACTGTAGACTTTACTCAAACATTGACCTGTGTTTGCTGGCTACCATAAAGGCAGCAGAATTGACGAGCCGCCATCCCCTTGCACACA
The DNA here is from genome assembly GCA_033119425.1 of Bufotes viridis. NCBI lineage: Eukaryota > Metazoa > Chordata > Amphibia > Anura > Bufonidae > Bufotes > Bufotes viridis. Next base: position 238,518,586 of record CM065590.1, read on the forward strand.
GGCTAATACGCCTGCCTCCTGTGCCCCCAGTTTACATACTATAAACATTCTCCTGGTAATAAAACTTTGTTAGGGCAATTGACATGAAGTGAGCTTTGTTTGCAGCCCTCTCAGAGTTCGCCCGAAGGTCGCCCTTACCAGGTGCATTTTATGTATGCCCCATTTAAATTGTTGGATAATAATTACCTATTAAGGCTCATTTAGACGGGTAGATAATCGCTGCGATGCATGGTGGACGATACTCGTGTAATGTGAGTGTATGCAGCGACTGGACGTTTTTACTAAAAACTCTTGTAAAATCGCTGATGTGAACAAGTAAATGATCATTTATCGCTTATGAATTGTGGTAATATAAATGCACATCGTGTGACTTTTCCCCGGTAGGCACCATGACTAGATCCGCCAGCGGTCATCGTTTAAGCGAGTATATGATCCAACATGAAGGATGCATGTAAATGCCTGTGGGTATCATTGGTGCTGAGTCGGTAGGTCACCTGAACGATTAGCTACTCGTCTAAATGAGCCTTTATGTTAATTGCATTTCTCAGAAGGAAACTGTGATATTTTAGGCTACTTCCACATCTGCACTTTTCCTTTCCGGTATTGACATCCATCATAGGATTTCAACCCCTGAGGAAAACGCTTCCTTTTTGTCCCCATTCATTGTCAATGGGGACAAAACTGAACGGATCGGAGTGCACCGGAATGCATTCTGTTCCGTTTCGTTGTGTTCCCATGACCATGCAAACAGCGTTTTTGAGTGCGTCATGGGATGCGGTGCAAGAGGGGTCCGGCATGAAACACAATGTAAGTCAATGGTGCCGGATCCGTTTTCTCGGAAACAAAAGAAAACTGATCCGGCGCCCATTGACTTACCATGGTTTTAGAGACGGATCGGTCTTCACTATTTTAGATATAATATGCAGGCGGGTGTATTATACTGACGGAAGCGGTTTTGCTGATCCCTGCCGGATCCAGCAAATTCACAGATGTGAAAGTAGTCTTACCTAGAAATGGGGAGAGATGCTGTATTCAAGATATTAGTGGGCAGCTTGTAGCGGGGAAGCAGCAGTGTTCCAGCTGTATATACCTGATCTAAATCTGAATATACATTTCAAATGAAATCTTATTGACCTCATTTAGAAATAAATATTGTAATATGTAGTTCTTAAACAGAATCTGTCATCTTTTCTGTCTGTTTTAAAAACAATTCCGGAGAATCTATTCTTATGGCTGTATATTGCACAATTCCTTTATTATTCCTGCTAGAAGTTTATGAATGAATTGCCAGCAGTGTGCAGTGACGCTCCACATGGGCATCACTAGTTGAGGTTGTGTCTCTGCACATTCTGCCACTGTCCAGTCAGCGCTGCCATTGCCAGACTGTACAGACACACCCCATCTGGTAACACCCAGCTGGATCTTTATCGCAGACCGCTGGCAATTCATTCATAAAGGTTTAGCAGGAGTCAAAAAATGCCCCAGAATAGTTATTACATGAGGAATACAAGTAGGTGTGCCCCTTTCACACGAGCGAGTTTTCCACGCGGGTGCAATGCGTGACGTAAATGCATAGCACCTGCACTGAATCCGGACCTATTCATTTCCATGGGTCTGTGTACATGAGCGGTTTTTTCACGCATCAGTTCTGCGTTGCATGAAAAATGCAGCATGTTCTATATTCTGCGTTTTTCACGCAGCCCTGGCCCCATAGAAGTGAAAGGGGCTTAAGTGAAAAACGCATCAGGCAAGCAATTGCGGGAGCGATGCTTTTTTCACTGATGGTTGCTAAGAGATATTGTTTGTAAACCTTCAGTTTTTTTATCATGTGCATGAAAAACGCATCAAAACGCATTGCACCCGCACGGAAAAAACTGAAAGCAATCGCAGACAAAACTGAACTTGCTTGCAAAATCGTGCGAGTTTCACTGAACGCACCCTGAACACATCCGGACCTAATCCGTCACGCTCGTGTGAAAGAGGCCTTACTAAAAAAGACATATCAAGAGAGGTGACAGGTCCTCTTTAAGGTGCCCATACACTTTCAGTGGCTCAGCTATGTCTCCTGTCATCAAATACACCCATTTACATAAAAAAATTAATAATAATGCATCCAGATAGAAATATCAGATTGCTCTCCCTATGCAGTTATGTAAATATATTATAGGTGTGGTCTCATTAGACTCTGGGTCTTACCACAAGCTTCCCCTGCTGCCCTATAAAAATACTCTCAGAGACTACTTTTGGGTAGTGAGAGAAGCTAGATGGTCATTTCGATGAATTGCACGCCATATAGGCCGTTAAGACCTAGCTGTTAGGAGGTGTTCAGAGTAGTGTCACACAGAAAACAGGTGGTCCAGACAGACCACCATAGAGAGGATCATTTGATCGGCCCACTAGTATGGAGACCTGGTGGTGTGCTGATCTCAAGGCCTTGAACTGCTGGTGTGATCATCTGGGGAGCCATCACATATGACAGTCGTCACCTCTAGTAAGTGATACGAGGGACACTAACAGCCCAGCAATATGTGCAGGACACACTGCAGCCGCATATATTGCTTCTCAGGGTGGGGCTTCCATCTGGGACTTTTCAGCAGGATAATTCCTGCCCACACACAGCGATGCTTCCTTAACCTGGCAGATTTATCACTAATCGAGCGTTTATAGGACCAGCTGCAGCGTATGAATGTGCAGGATCTACAGGACCAGCTGCAACATCTATGGGCCAATGTGCCGCAGGATACCATACGGAACCTGTATGCCGCCATGCCCAACCGTATCTCATCTTGTATCCAGCAGGGTACTAGAGCCTCCGCTCACTTGTACAGTTTTCCCCAATAGACTTATCTTTTCACTCTAATATTGAAAGCACATATAATTTTCGTTCATTTAATTCGAAGTTTCTTTCAATTTCACTGATTCCTTCTTGGCTGATCTTATTTTTTTGTGTCTATAAGTGTGCAAAAAAAATATTCAGGTTATGCATAACATCTATGTGATCATCCAGAGTTCAGGTGAGGTAATAGTCACAGATGGTAAAAGTTGTGAACTCAATGCCTGATTGTCATGTGAAACGACCACCCAACAAAGTCCTTCTATTTCACATACTCTCTATATTAGAGAAAATGAAGAAACGAGGCTCCAGTGGTGACAGTACGCAGCATTCCAGTTTCACACAGGGTAAGATGTAAAGGGGTTATGCAGTAAATTACATTGATGAGCTATCCTCTGGATAGGTTATCAATATCAAATAGGCGGCCGTCCGTGAGCGCAGAGGCCTCTTCCTAGGCCATGTGACGTCACCTGGCCTAGTTGCAGTGTAAAATGTACGGCTCTCTGCTTGGAAAGCTGCCGGGAGTCGGCTGCACTTGCCAAAACTCTAGTGAGCACTGTGGCTCCCTCTAACAGCTGATTGACGGTGGTGCTAGAACCTGGACCCCCGTTGATGTGATAACGATGACCTATCCTGAGGATAGGTTATCATTATATTTACCTGGAAAAAACCCTTTAATCTGTTCACAGGATTACCAAACTATGAAGCATAAATGCAATCTGTAAAAAGTCTGTAAGAGTCAAATGGCAAGTATTGCACATGGCCCATACTTGGCAATGTGATATGGATGACCTATCCTAAAGCTAGGTCAGTAATGGTGAACCTTTTAGAGACCGAGTGCCCAAACTGCAACCCAAAACCGAGTTATTTATCGCAGAGTGCCAACACAGCAACTTACCCTGAATACTACAATCCAATGTAGTATATTTTCCATGTACTTCATCACTTACCTATATTAGCCGGCCTACGTTCAGTGCGCTGCCTGTGCTGTTCATAGTGCGCCCTGCACTGATGAATGGCAGGAAAAATCTAAGGCAGTGATGGGGAACCTTTTAGAGACGGAGTGCCCAAACTGCAACCTAAAACCGAGTTATTTATCGCAAAGTGCCGACATGGCAATTTACCCTGAATACGACAGTCCAGTATAGTATATCTTACATGTACTTTATCATTTAACTATAACAGCCTGCCTACATTCAGTGCCTGTGCTGTTCATAGTGCGCCCTCCTGTGCTGATGAATGGCAGGAAAGTCTAAGGCATATTGGTGCACCATAGACTTTTTTCAGGGTGCGGGGGGCCCACAGAGAGTGCTCTGAGTGCCGCCTCTGGCACCCGTGCCATAGGTTCGCCGCCACTGGGCTAGGTTATCCATATAAAAATACTAGAGAACTCCTTTATTAGGCCCCATTGAGGAGCTGCAAAATTCAGATGAGGTCCGTGTTGTTTTTGCGGACCAATTGACTTCAATAGATCCGCATTTTGCGGACATGTATAGGACATGCTCTATCTTTTTGCAGAATGGACATACAGATGCAGCAAGCACACGGATCATCTTCTGCTTTCCGCATCCGTATGTCTGTTCTGCAAAAAGATCAACTATGTCCACAAAATGCAATTCATGGACCCATTGAGAACAATAGGTCTGCAAATAAAACGCTGATAGCACACGGACTGCAAAATGGATACGATCATCTGCATTGGGCCTTAAAGAAAGTCCTTCATGTAGTCTTTGTCTTATAGGCAGGTTATAGCATGATGGTGGCTAGACACTAGTGTTCAGCGAAGGGAGTTTCGGATGCTTCATCCGAAGTCGCTTTGTTCAAAACTTAGGATTAATACTGTGCTGAGATCCGTCTCTGTACAGTATTAGAATGTATGGGCTCCGAGGAGCTGAAGTTAGTTATTTGCGAAATCGCGCGTGACTTTGTTAAATAACTTCGGTAGTTGTTTTTTAAAGTGGAAAATCACTTTAAAACTTGAAACTGAACTCAGCTTCCATCCCGACTAGTACCTCAGAACCGAAGGCGAGTTCGGTTTCAAGTTTTAAAGTGGTTTTCCACTTTGAAAATCAACTACTGAAGTTATTCACGAAGTCACGTGCGACTTCGCGAATAACTTACTTTGGCTCATCAGAGCCCATACATTCTAATATTGTACGGAGACGGATCTCGGCACAGTATTAGGGTTCTTTCACACTAGCGTTTTTCTTTTCCAGCACAGAGTTCCGTCATAGGGGCTCTATGCCGGAAATAAACTAATCATTATTATCCCCATGCATTCTGAATAGAGAGAAATCCGTTCAGTATGCATCAGGATGTCTTCAGTTCTTTATGTAAACGTTTTTTAGACGGGGAAAATTTCGCTGCATGCTGCGGTATTATCTCCGTCTAAAATTACGGAACACATGGTGGAATGCCTGATCCGGCATTAGTTCTCATTGACTTGTATTAGTGCCGAATCCGGCATTACAAATACTGCAACGACGGTTCCGTCCTTCCGGTCTGCGCAAAAGCGACTTTAGATGAAGCATCCGAAGCGTGCTTCGCTCAACACTACTAACCACAGGAGGGATTTTTTTCGGCTGATAATTTATCATTTGTTACAATACTGATGGATATAATCCATGTAGAATTACTGCTCTGGCACATTGTGTCTCTTCTGACCCTGCCATTCTCCTGGGAATCTCAAGTAATGTAGTGCAGGACATTGAGTAACTAGTAAGCAGCCTTATCACTTACAGCAAACTACATACTTCCCCAAAAGCAGTATCGTTGTGTGTGTACACTGTTTCCCACTTGTGTAAAAATGGTTGTGCATCTTTGGAAATGTCACAAGACCCCACAGCTGCAGACCACATACCATGGGTGAGACTTCTTCACAAATTCTGCACCAGTTATTAATGTTTGGTTGTACCCTACTTGTGGAAGTGACACCACGGTGCTAATGACTCCTCACCTGTTTAAATGAGCGTAAAAAGTCACATACTTGTGAAAACACATTTTTATTATTGCCTTATCTTCACTAACTGGATTATAGCTGTGAAATCAGCGTCGGCTTTACAACTCTATGTACATTTCCTTATTTTAGACTCATACCAAATAAGCAAATAAATAAAATTGCATATATTCAATAGAGAAAAAAAATGTGATGATATTATATATGTTGGACAATATTTTTCAAGCAGTATGGATATCTGTCTTTGTATCGATTTTTCTCTGGGCGCTGCTAGGTAGAATGGTGTCTTCAATATGTTAGTATCGTTACATGCATACATATCTACCTCGTTGAATCTGGAAACCTTAGGTTAAACTTCAGCCTGCTTAAAAATGAAGTGGTTTCAGTAAAAAAATAAAAACCCAAACAGTTACATTAAAAAATCAGGAATACATTAAAGGCCCCATTCACACAACCGTACTTTTGGTCCAACCAGATGTGGACCCATTATTTTCAATGGGTCTGCATAAAATGCGGACAGCACACCGTGTGCTGTCCGCATCTGTGCGTCTGTTCTGTAGCCCCGCAAAAAAGATAGAACATGTCCTATGCTTGCCTGTTTTACAGACAACAATAGGCCTTGGTACAATCTATTCACAAAAAAAAATGGGTGCAGGGCGGACGTCATCCGTATTTTTTGCGGATCTGCATTTTACAAAGTACATACAGTTGTGTGAATGCACCCTGTTACCTTTCCATTGCTTTAGTGCAATTTTGACACATAGATTAGGTTGTATATGGCATATAATGTCACATGGTTGTGTTGTAAGGATACCCCTTTCTGTATGACCCATGAGGCTCCCCCTACCCCCCTCCGTGACCAGAGGGGATAGCCTCTTACAGCCCTGACCTATCTATGTTCTACATGATCGGCCATGCATTTGATTGGCCGGCATGTAATACTTCATTTCTCCTGTAATGTTCCCAGCAAGGGAAATGTATGGCCAGATGCAGCTTCCCAGTTGATAAAAAACCAGACCTGCGGCTATCAGGCATGCTGACTTCCATTTACAAAGGGGTTATCTTAAGATAGCCTCTAAGGCTTTGAAGTTTGTCTCCATGCACACGACCGTATTAATTTTGCAGTCCACAAAATACGGATGCGATCTGTGTTCTGTCTGCACTTTATTTGTTTGGTCCGCATTTTGTGCATCTTTTTGCGTTACGGACATATGGATGATTTGTGTGCTTTCTGTGCGTCCGTTCAGCAAAGAGATGGAACGTGTTCCTATTCGTGTTCACAAAATGCGGACCCGTTGAAGTCAGATTCCACCTTTCATTTTTCACAGCTCCTTTGGAAAATGAAAGGAGGAATCTGATTGGCTGCTATGGGCAACTAAGCCAGTTCTACTTTACACCAGTTTGATAAAGCTTCCCCAATGGGTCCGCAATAAAGGGAGATGTAACACGGACCACATCCGCATTTTACGGACCGCGGTTGCGTGCTTGGGGCCGCACTGTGTTATTTTATATGGTACCCTCCTTGTAAGGTACGGACTGAGAGCCACCTGTCCAGGACTCACAGTGTTGTCTTTCTCCTGTGTGCTGTGAATGCTATAGGAGCCATTGACAGGTGCGTTTATTTTTACGTGTCGGTCGTTATTAGCCCTGCAATTGGCAAACACTATAAAGGTCACACATTAGCTTACAAACAGTTAGAAATGATCCACATTCCTTTCTGTCACAAATGTCTTTCTGACATGGGTGGTTAAGTGATTGAATGACAGTGTATCTGATGGTTCGTTGGGCTCTAAGGTTACCAAAACTGGTGTAACGTAGAACTGGCTTAGTTGCCCCTAGCAACCCATCAGATTCTACCGTTCATTTTTCACAGCTCCTTTGGAAAGTGAAAGGATCATGTGGAACCTTTCAGCAGACAGATCGCTTCTGTCTACAGATCTGTCCATCTTTACCTTTTCTACAAATGTTAAGGACTTCCGTTTATTGGGTTCCAAAATCAAAATACCAGCAAGACGCTCCTCATGCCAGAGTGCACAACCACGGGGTGGCCACGCGGACAGATATGGCAGGGCTCATCTGTAGCTCCTTTGGAGCTCCTTTGCCATTGTATTAATGAGATCCATGTTGCAGCAATATTCTGAATGACATGTTTGGTTGGTGATGCATGGTGAGAAAACGTTTCCTACACCCCCTTGTACAAACGTGCATTTGCCTGCTTCAGTCTATTCCTGGTCAGTAGCCGTCAGATAGGATGTTTTTGTTTATATGCCACCGGGCAGTTTCCTTCCGGTGATCTCTAGCACCTGGTAAGTCATCAGGGTCAAACGGCTTACGTAGAGAGAATTACATACACCTCCACTTTACTGGGCTAAAATGTCCTTGTTTTCCGTTCACGATTTATATGAAGAGTTATGGAAAAGCTAAATAAGAATCCAAAATTCAAGTCATTGCATATTGAAAAATTGTCCATGTTGCCATTAAAAAACTTCTCATTTCTTTTTGTTTTCTTTTCATCTATCCATAGAGAAAGCCGGGAAGGCTTCAGAAGAAAACCTCTCTACCACCCAGCCTACATGCGGGATCGCTCACCTCAGAGAAGAGTATCTCCATTTTACCGGGAGACTCCAGTGACACGTAAAGATTCTCCACACAGTAGATCTGGCTCCAGTGTCAGTAGCAGAAGTTATTCTCCAGAACGGGCCAAATTTCCCCCCCATCAGTCTAGAAGTGAGTTTTTGTTATATTTTTATATAGCTTTTAAGGGCATCTGTCGGTAGATTTGTACCGATGACACTGGCTGACCTGTCACATGAGCACTTGGCAGCTGAAGACATCTGTGTTGGTCCCATGTTCATATGTGCCTACATTGCTGAGAAAATTATGTTTTCATATATGCAGATGAGCCTCTAGGAGCAATGGGGGTGTTGCTGTTACACTGAGAGGCTCTGCTCTCTCTGCAACTGCCGCACCCTCTGCACGTCTGGTCCTGTCCATGCAGGGGACGCAGCAGTTGCAGAGAGAGCAGAGCATCTAGGTGTAATGGCAACGCCCACGTTGCTCCTAGATGCTCATTTGCATATATATCAAAACTCCATTTTTCTCAGCAATGCGGGCACATATGTACATGGGACCAATGACCCTAAACCATGTGGGCCAGGTCTTCAGCTGCCAAGCGCACATGTAACAGGTCAGCCAGTGTCATAGGTACAAATCTGCCGACAGGTGCCCTTTAAAGTGGATCTGTTGGCTCACCTGACAGTCTGTTTTAGTAACTGCTAGTATACATTATGAAATAATGATCTTGGGGCATCTATTATTACAACTGTGCATTTGTTCCTCTGTTATTCCACTTAGAAATTGATTCATTTACAACTGGACATTACTAGTTTGGGGTGTGTACCCACACAAATCACACCCTACACACACAAACCAGGAGTGCATTATAAAGAAGGGAAAGTATAAAGGACAGAAACAACTTCTCTTCTTTTTTTAATTACCCCTGCTTTCGGATTACAAAACTGCATTAGGAAACCTGATCGTGTGGCCTACCCTAACCCCACTGTGCAAACAGTGCTGCCAGTGTAGGGACACATCTCTACAGTTCCGGTTCTTCACTACTTGTAAGGGCACTGCTGCTGTCAGTGAATGGAAATGTTGTTGACATATGGACACTGAAACCTGTACACCTAAGGGTATGCTGTATGTACATGCTGCTAGTTCTATAACCCCTTCGTGCACCTCAGTATAACTGTACATTGAGGATTAAACCCTTCAGGACCCTGCTATTTTTCACCTTAAAGAGGACCTTTCATCAGTTTTGACATAGGCTAACTATGTCAAAACCTTGTAGTGCGGCCCCTATTGATGCGATGTGTGTGTTTTTTTTTAACACCCCCGTTCGTCCGCTGTGGAGCTCCGTTCTGTATTGTACCGACCTGTAAACTCGCAACTGGGCAGAGAGGCAGTCTTCTGCTGTCGGCGTCTCCTTTTCCCTGGCTTTGATCGCGATCCAATCAGAGTGGACTGCTCAAAGCCAACTTTCATTTTTGACAGCTCCATTTGATTTTGAAAGGTGGAATCTGATCAGTTGCTATGGGCAACTAAGCCAGTTCTACTTTACACCAGTTTGATAAATGACCCCAAATGAGTTATTTCTAGACTCCAGGCTCCTATGGTCCATGTTGCCGATGTAAAGCATGGTGTTAATAGTCGCTCTGGCAAGATGGCTGCCCTATAGATATTTAGGTTTCACGTGTAGGTTTTATTTAGTAAAACAATAACAATACAGGCTATAAGTGAGGAGATAAACATTGCATGTTGTCACTGTATTTTAGGAAAGAAGAATACACTCTTGCTTTGAATAATATATTTTAATGTTATCTAGCAACAACCTCTGTAATGTGGCTTTTTCTTTTACATCTTTGTATCTCAGGTAAAGAGAGACCTGGCCCACATGGTTTAAGGTCATCTAAAGATGCATCTCCATCAAGCTCAGTAGGCATTCCTCCAGCAAAGGTACTTGTATTGTACCCACGTTACCACCCTTTTATTGTCTCCATTCAGGAGCTTATTCCTTGTTCTATGCAAATGGGTGTATGACATCACCTTTGTTTTATTGAAATGACTATGACATCACCCTTGTTCTATGCTAATGGCTGCATGACATCACCCTTGTTCTATGCTAATGGCTGCATGACATCACCCTTGTTCTATGCTAATGGCTGCATGACATCACACTTGTTCTATGCTAATGGCTGCATGACATCACCCTTGTTCTATGCTAATGGCTGCATGACATCACCCTTGTTCTATGCTAATGGATGCATGACATCACCCTTGTTCTATGCTAATGGCTGCATGACATCACCCTTGTTCTATGCTAATGGATGCATGACATCACCCTTTTTCTATGGAAATGGCTGCATGACATCACCTTTTTAATGAAGAACAGCTAACGCCAAGGCATTCTACTTATAACATTCTAGATCTTGCAAAAATAATCTGCTCTCTAAGCATTGAGGTTTTGTAGGACTAGGCCGTGATGGAATGTTTGTCCGTCTCAGCTACAGTCAAAGATTACAAAAAGGTACTGTAGTAGTGATGTCCCCTCCTCCTCTACAGGACCTATGTAAGACATGCAAATAGTTCATCTGTCAAATCCTTACGAATGGGAACTCATTTATCCGTCTCATCATAAAGTAACTGATTTGATTTTCACAGACTGTAGAAATTGATAAAGGGAGTCGTCTGGTGGAAAGTACTTTCATTGAAGTTGCTTCCAAATGGGTTTCTGAGAAAATGGACAAGGTTTCTGAAAGCAACTTGCCGGATGCAACAGAAGAACTTGTAAAGGTACTTCTTATCTCTTATGAAGTTATCTTCTCATCAGTCACGTGCCATTGTGGGGAATGACAACACTATAGGCGCTTTATTCAAGTTGCTTGGTCTCATAATTTAAAGGGACACTGACATCAAAAATGTATTATTTAGCACATATTGACAGTCTATATGTGACTATGTATTTTTTAAACTAAAGACAGGTGTATGGTTTTTAATATCATTTTTTGAATGTATTCTACTTCCTGTCCTGGCTCTTACCTTCCCCCTTTCTTTAGATTTTTATCACAGCAAATTCACTTAACTTCCTCAGTCAGACCAGTCACTCCAACCAGAGAGGGAAGTTGGTTGAGGGACTGATAAGTGCAATGTCCTCTTCTGTGGGCATCTTTATCTAGGCCTGTCAAGAGAATGACAGAGCTGTCATAATGTTATCCCAATTCTATGCCTTCTGAGTGTTTTTGAAGATATAAAAATTACAAATTCAAATCACCACTCTCCCAATTTTACACATAAAAATAAACAATAAAAAATAAATGAAAATGTTCGAACAATATTTATTGTGCGCAGTGAACAATGTAACGGAAAAAAATAGGCGGTTTGCTGTTTTTTGGTCACATTGCCCCCTCCAAACAAATTGAATAAAGACTGGTCAAAAAGTCTTATGTAACCCAAAATGGTACAAAAAAAACGATGCCCTCCCTGCAAAAAATTGATCACCCATACAGCACTGTAGATGGAAAAATAAAAAAGTTATGGCTGTCAGAATATGACAATGCAAAGAAAATTAAAAAAATTATAATAGAAAGTATATCAATTTGGCATTGTCCTAATCGTGGTGAACCGCAGAATAAGGCTGTCAAGTTTTTAGCGTATCGTGAATGCTGTAAACACAAAAAACGAAACAACTATTTTCATGTTTTCCAATATAAGCTATGGTAAATTAAATGGTGCCATTAAAAAAAAAGTGGTCCCGCAAAAAAAACAAGCCCTTATATGGCTGTGTGAATAGAAAACTGAAAAGTTAAGGCTCTTGGAAGGTGGGGATGAAAAAAAGAAAATGTAAAATGTACACGTGAAAAAAGTTCTCCACGGACGGTGACTGTTGGAGCCCCAGCAATTATATTTGCATATCTAATTCATATGCTATAAAAGTGAATGGTAATGAACCCCTTTAAATTGTCCATATGTTTGACATGTTTCATCATCAGCAACAACCTACCTATCCTTCCTCTTTCTGTCAGTGAGGGGAAGTCCTGCATGGCCACAATAAGATGTTTTATATAGTGTTGAGTGTTAAAGGGTTTCTGTCATCAAGTTTTGACATTATAAGCTGTCTGACATTAGCTATGTGCTAATGTCAGAGCAGCTTGATAATGTCTTTTTTATAAAAATCCGATTTATATTCAGGCTAAAAAACGTACTTTTATAATATGTAAATTAGCCTCTAGGAGCAGGGGGGGCGTTGCCCTGCTCCTAGAGGCTCCGTGCGGCAACCTGCTGGCACGCCCCCTCTTGCTTTGAGTGACAGTGCCGGGCAGCGATCCTCCACCACTGTCTCCTTCTGAAATCCCGCGCTGTCCTTGCTTCCGGGTGTACTCAGAGGTATTCAGCGCAGGCGCGGTGAGCTGAGGACAGCAGGCACCAGCGTCCTCTGCTCACCGCGCCTGCGCTGAATACAGAGCGGCGGCGCAGGCGCGGGATTTCAGAAGGAGACAGTGGTGGAGGATCGCTGCCCGGCACTGTCACTCAAAGTAAGAAGGGGCGTGCCGCACGGAGCCTCTTGGAGCAGGGCAACGCCCCCCCTGCTCCTAGAGGCTAATTTACATATTATAAAAATACGTTTTTCAGCCAAAATATAAATCGGATTTTTATAAAAAAAAGACATTATCAAGCTGCTCTGACATTAGCACATAGCTAATGTCAGACAGCTTATAATGTCAAAACTTGATGACAGAAACCCTTTAAAGGTAATCGTATTGTGTGGTTTTCTGCCAGTTAAAACCAGATAGTAACGCATATCCTTTTTTTTAAATCTGACTTTTATTTTCAGATTCTATTTTTTAAATTCTATTTCCTGAACATGATTATGGGGGCGGCCATCTTGCCTTAGCTGTTACTAACCGCATTATCACCTATTGTGAATGTTGGATCCTGTGTTACCTTTATATACTGTAGATTTGCCATTCTAATCCTGCCTGTAATGATAATGAGATGACTGCAGTAAAGTGATCTGTGGAGACCAAGACATGAAGCCTACTGTTAGGTTTTAATAGATAGCTTGTAGGATTCTGCAAAGGAGGATTCTGGGAGTTGTAGTTTCCGAACAGCTGGAGTTCCAGAGGTTGCTGATCCCTGGCCGAGAGAGCTGCAGTGCTATTTCAGTGATATGATAATCTAAAAGTAAAAGGAGACCTTATAAAATATGTCTTCATATTAGGTCTCATTCAGACGACTGTATGTGTTTTGCAGTCCGTACATTGTGGATCCGCAAAACACGGCCAGCCCTACTATAGAAATTTCTATTCTTGTCCACAATTGCGGACAAGAATAGGACGTGCTCCATCTTTTCTGTAGAGCTGCGGAACAGAATTCCGTGTGCTGTCCGCATCTTTTGCGGCCCCGTTGAAAGGAATGGGTCCCCATCCGTTCTCCAAAATTGCGGAACGGATGTGAACAAATAAACACGGCCGTGTGAATGAGCCCCAACTGGTACAGTTCTAGCCAGTTTGGATGCGGATATTGAGTTTGACGGTTCTTTGAGTCCACACAAAGTGTGCATGGCAATGTCATACCTGACAGAAGGGGGATACGAGAGTCTCTCGGGCATTGGGGTGACCATATCTCAGCATGACTGTAAGGATGGTAAGGTGTGCCCATAGGGGTTTGTTAAAATAAATCTTCTCACTGAAGTGCAGGTTGGATTAGTCAATCACATTGTACATATTTTATGAACCCAATACATCATGCACTTTCTATTTCGCTATGACACTCTTTGACACATATCTGCAGCAGATCCTCAGTTGTGGCCTAAGTAGGCAGATGAGTACAATCCCATAAGCAGCATGAATTACCTTCCAGCGCTTCCATATTATAGACATATCCCGTGTAATCCTCTGTGGGTTCCAAGCTTTTCCAGCAGCGCTCACTAGCTTACATTGTTTGTAGTATATTGTGACACGTGAAATGTGCTCATTTACCAAAATCTTGTACTTTTGCTTCCAAGGCTGGCACATCATATGCGTTATATTCCGATCAAACAGCAGACCCAGAAGCAAGCGTTTCTGTGAACCCAGAACTTTATGAAACTTCTCCACTTGGCAACCGCTCAAAAGCAATTGCAGCAAAAACAAAGGAAATTGAAGAGGTAAGATTATCTGCTATGTCATTGCTTCCTATCCAACATAAAGCTGGTATCTTTTGCATCTATTTTCACCCAATCCCAAATGAAACCGGTTCCAGCTTCTCTCGCCCCCTCATGGTTAATGGTTGTCAGCAAAGTATAGCATTATAGCTGTCCATGATGCTAGGATGCCCCCAGAGCTCTAGAGGGATGAAGAAACAGTTTCTTACAGTTTTAGGGCTCATTCATACGACCGTGGTTGGGTTCCGCATCCAAGGCTCAGGTGCGGACCCATTCACTTCAGTGGGGCCGCAAAAGATGCGGACATTACTCCGTGTGCTGTCCGCATCTGTTGCTCCTTTCCGTAGCCCCGCAGAAATTATAAGTCATGTCCTATTCTTGTCCGCAAAACAGCATTTCCACAAAGGGCCGTCTGTTCCGTTCCGCAAATTGTGGAAGGCACACGGGCGGCATCCGTGTTTTGTGGAACCGCAATTTGCAGACCACAAAACACAGCACGTTCGTGTAAACAAGCCTTTATAGTGAGATTTTTTTGAAGTGCCAGAAAAATATTAAAGTTAAAAAAGCAGCATTACTAGCCTCCACTAATACCCCACCAGTGCTGTTCCGACGCTGCTCCAGTCCCCGCTGCTCTCCATTTCCTGTCCTGGCTGAACATGGTGGAAACGTCAGTAGTGACACATTGATCAAGCTGATGTGACCGCTGAGGCCCGTGATTGGCTGCAGTGGTCACCAGACGAAGTAGCGGTGGGACAACAGACAGGTGAGTGTTTTTTAGTTTCGTTTTTTGTTAAGGACACTAGGGGTTATCGGCTCCAAGGTCAGTCAGCCTCTTTAACTGTAATCCTGGCCATTACAACAGGTTTTGGCCTCATGCATATGACAGTATCCGTTTTACAGTCTGCATATCACAGATCCGCGTAAACGTGTAAGCATGCCACAATTTTTTTTTCAAACTCCTCTACAAATGTCCTATCCTTGTCCACAAAACTGACGAGAATACGACATGTTGTATGTTTTTTGCGGAACAGATGTACGGATGCGGACAGTTATGTCAGGCACAGTGCCTTGTTGGGCTAGCTCACCTGAATGTAAAGGTACCTGTCTCAGCGATCTGTTGATTTACTCTGGAGGAAATGGACACTTAGTCCTTTTGCAAAGCATTCTCTTGACAGGGGAGAGGTTTGCGCCGAAGCGGATAGAAACACAGTAAATGCTCAGTTGTGATTAGTATTAGGACTATACAGCTTTTCAGCTTAGGAATTTAAACTGGAAAGTTTCTGTTCACTGTCACGAAGCAGAGTTCGAAGCACTAATTACAGTAGACTGTTTCTCATTTATGAGACTGCTGGCATGGACGTGCACTTGTATTGGACGTCACTGCCTGTACGTATAAATGGACTTCAGAGCATCCAGCCGCCCACTTTCTTCTCCTTGTTATTTTGGATGAAATGTTCCCTGCCTAACATTTTCCATGGGATGGCTGTATGAATCAAGTTTCAGGTTGAAAGCCAGCAAATGTGTTAAATCAAGCTTACATGTAAAATAAACACTGTAGCCTTTCTCTTCAGCTTACTTTATACACTTCCTGACAGTGCATTAGCAGAGCAGAGGTCGGCGCTCTTTGTCCTAGTTTCTCATGTGCAATATCTTTTGCCGAGTTATATGAATCTGGATTATACTTGCATTATAACGGTCTAGATTTTTTATTTATGACGGTGCAGTTAACTCCGTGTACACTCTAAGGGATGTATCTTATTTTGATCAGTGGGGGTCCAGCTGCTTGGACCCCTACCGATCGCTAGGAAAAGAAGAAGCGCAAACTCAGATCACTCTCGCCTCACTGCAGGATACAGGTTCAGTAGAAGGCCTATTAGTCTGTTTCGAGTAAAGCGCTCTGTTTAAGAGATTAGCTCAAACAGACCACCACCGATGAAAACCATTGATATGCCACTATGACGTGTCAAAAGTTTTTTGTTTTTTTTGGGGGGGGGGTGAGGGGTTTTCTCACTTCAGCATATACCATTTATCATGTAGAGAAAGTTAATACAAGGCACTTAGTAATGTATTGTTATTATCCATATTGCTTCCTTTGCTGGCTGGATTCATTTTTCCATCAAATTATATGCTGCTTGTTTCCATGGTAACTACCACCCTGTAATCCATCAGGGGTGGTCGTGCTTGGACACTATAGGAAAACACACTGGCCTCTCTGGCGACCAGGACCGTGGGAGTTCATATAGGCACACATGTGCAGCAGGTCCTGTCCTGTCCCAGGCACCTCAAGTGTATAATGCGATGGAAAAATGAATGAAGCCAGCAAAGGAGGAAATTAAAGGGAGTCTTTCACCACAAATGTGCACTATCTCACACTAACACCATTGCGTCGATAACAGTCCCCACATTAAAATCCTACTTACCATAAGGTTGTCAGTTGCATAGTTCGTCTAAAAAATACTTTTATTGTATATGTAAATCAGGGTCTGAAGGTGCCCAGGGGCGGCGTTCCAACGGCCGGTGCCCAGGCCCGTGCTGATTTCCATGTGCAACAACTCCCCTTTCACCCATTTGGCCCGCCCTTTCTCTGGCTGATTACCTCCTCTTCTTCTAAAATGCAGCGCCTGCGCCGATGACAGCCCTCTGATGCAGCGTCGGCTGGAGCGTGACGTACGGGCCGGCGCGTACGCACTGGATACTCTGAGGCATCTGCCAGTAATGGGTAGTACAGTGCGCATGCGCCGGTCCATACGTCATGCTCCAGCCGACGCTGCATCAGAGGGCTGTCATCGGCGCAGGCGCTGGATTTCAAAAGAAGAGAAGGAGGTATTCAGCCAGAGAAAGGGCGGGCCAAATGGGTGAAAGGGGAGTGGTTGCACATGAAAATCAGTGCTAGGCCTGGGCACCGGCCGTTGGAACGCCGCCCCTGGGCACCTTCAGACCCTGATTTACATATTATACAATAAAAGTATTTTTTAGATGAACTATGCAACTGACAACCTTATGGTAAGTAGGATTTTAATGTGGGGACTGTTATCGACGCAATGGTGTTAGTGTGAGATAGTGCACATTTGTGGTGAAAGACTCCCTTTAAAGGAAATATGTCCCCTTCTACCCCAGAGTTTTATTTTGTTTTTGCGTTTTGCTCTCCCTGACTTCCCAGAGCCATAACTTCACATAGCTGTACAAGGCTTGTTTTTTTAGGGACAAATTGTACTTTCTGCATATGGTGTAGTGGAAAGCGGGAAAAAATTCCAAATGGGGTGAAATTGAAAAAAAAAAAAAGCAATTCCGCCACAGTTTTACGTTTTTTGTTTTGTTTACGATGTTCGATGTGCGATAAAACTGACCAGTTATTTTCATTCTACAGGTCAGTACAAATCTGGCAGTTACCTTATATGTATAGTTTCTATTGCGTTTTCATCCTGATAAAATAATAAAAGTTGGATTCTTTTTTTTGTAATTATGTGTACAGAGTTGTGCAGGGACTGTCTGTACTTTTCATTGATACCATTCTGGGGTGTGTATGAGTTTTGATCACTTTTTGTTTAATTTTCTGTAGAAAAAAAGCGACTAAAATGGCAAATCGGCCATTTTAATCCTTTTTTTTTTTCCATTTCGCCATTTGCTGTATGGGGAAGATATTCTTATAGTATGGTCGTTTTCACACGCACGTGGCGATACCAATGATGTGTATTTTTTTTTGTTCTTTTATTTTTATTTTAGGGAAAGGGGGGTAATTAGATTTTATTTTTATTTTTTGTTTTTAAAAACTTTAATTTTTTTTTACACTTTTTTATAGTTCCCATAGGGAAGCAATCATTGAATCTATGAGAAAATTACTAGTTTCCCCTGGAGCAGTGCTACGGGCAAGGGCTCCATAGGAAATACTGAGCAGCAGCCTCCTGTCATTCACCAAGACAGGGGCTGCTACACACAAACTCCGGCTTCTCCAATCGCCGCGCGGGGGAGCCGGAGCTTTACCGAAAGAGCTTCCGGTATTTTGTGCGCTCAGATGCCATGGTCAGAAGTGTAAAATGTCCGCGACTGGCATTACCGCCGGTCATGGACATTAGCCCCGGGTGCCTGCTGTGTAAAACAGCAGGCACTGCACAGCTATGAGCCGGCGCCATCTTTAAAGACCCGGCCAGCACCATACTAGTCAAGTCGGGAAGGGGCTAAATCGCGGGGTGATCTTTTGGTCTTATTTTTAAATGTTACTATCTATATTTTAAAAATGGGTATATAATCCTGTAAATTTCGCACTGGCAACTAGGTCTAATAATAGGTCATGATTTCTCCCAGGGAAAGAGAACCATCTCGCTAGCGCCACCTTTCTGAAGTGGCTCCCTATGAGTCCCACTTTTTAACATGCTTTGGGAAATTTTGCTCAGTTTGATTCATTTCTACTCACTCATTTAATAATTTTTTACTCGTTTCACATTATTAATGAAATTATCTTATTTATATGTCCACGCACTTTGTGCCTGTGTTACTGCAGCGTATGATTGTGGGTAATAGCCCTTTGATATATTGTACATAACTACCATATACTGTAGGTATACTGGTCCTGATTGTTAACCTTATAGCCATGGTTTATAACTTCAGTGTTTTCCGGTCCATCCTCTGTCCTCTATAGCAGTGTTTCCCAACCAGTGTGCCTCCAGCTGTTGCAAAACTACAACTCCCAGCATGCCTGAACAACCAAAGGCTGTCTGGGTATGCTGGGAGTTGTAGTTTTGCAACAGCTGGAGGCACACTGGTTGGGAAACACTGCTCTATAGGTAGGACCCTGTATTATTTACCATGTTTTAGTGGAGGCACATATATTCAAGTTACTGTGGCCATCTTCCGGGACCATCTCTCTATTAGGCGATCTGGTAACAGGAGTAGGGGTGTGCTGTGCAGTGACATTATGTATTTCTTATGTCAGACGCCTGATGATGCAGTTATTGGTTTAAAGGGGTTTAAAGAGGTTGTGCAGTGGTATAATATGGATGGCTTGGTGAGGGTCACACTACTGGCACTCCTGACAATCAGTTTTTTGATGGGAGCGTCATGATTACTGGCACCCCCACCGATCTGATATGGATTACCTATATTGGTGATGGCTAACCTTCGGCACTCCAGTTGTGTTGAAACTACAACTCCCAGCATGCTCCATTCATTTTTGTGTTCATCTTGGGAGTTGTAGTTTTACCACAGCTGGAGTGCCAGGGGTTAGCCATAACAGACCTATATTGAGGATAAGCCATCAGTATTATGCCACTGCACATCCCCTTTAAATATTGGGTGTAAATGGAATGACACAAACCCCAGTCGAAAGCACATAGGGGCTACGTCATCCCAGCAGGAGAGGACTACTGATGTGTAATGTATCGATATACACTATGTGACACTACCAGCACTTTATTGGCACCTTTTTGTCATTTATTGCATATATACCACATATTACCATTCATATTTTATGGACACGTGGTATTTGTGGCACCTAGCACTTTAGTATACGCTATGGATTTTTGAGTACTATACTTTATAATCCTGGCTTAATGTTTTTCATGTTACCCATCTGATATGTATGTAATGATATATTGATCAGTGACCAGACAGACCTCTCCCCTTAGGATTTACCTCTTTGTCTCCACTATGGGATTTATGTTTTTTTTTTATCTGATTGACGTATTTCAATATAATTTTATGTACAGCATGGCTGATGTGTTAGCCCACTTTTCTGTAAATCCAATGTTATCAATGTTTTTGCATTCATTGCTGGTCCAAGGCGGCACTGTATTTTGGAGAAAATATGCCTATAGTACTTGTACAGGAATTAAGCGCGTTAATGAGCCCTCAGGGTATGCGCCTCTTCTGTGCGCAGAAACGCTGCCCGCTCCTGTGTTCTCTTGACGTGCCCACATGCAGTACTTCATGTCATTTTATCGTCTGTCTTTTGAAGTAGCATTTTGAAATATTTGCTTCTTTTTCCTGTTGGGAGTGCGATATAAATGTCTACATAAACAGGGACATTAAATAAATGTGTGGAAGGTAAGCTTTCAACCTCTTGGCCCAGGGACTTGTGAGCTGTTTATTTTGGTTGAGCTCCACACTGCACATTTCTGCTCCAGCTAAAAGCATATCTTTGTCATTGCAGAATAAATAATATCCATTCAACAGAATAATCCTTGTTCTAGCTGACTGCTAGAGAATGCCCAATCTCTGCGGTGGATTATTGGTATTGATACTTACTTGCAGGGGAAATACTTTACTAATTAGATTTATTAGGGACATGAGCAGGGCTGTTTGATGGACCTTCAGGGACCATACTGTCTGTGTACTCCATTCATGACATAATACTGGCTTACTTTCTACTGGATGTCACATGCATCCAGGTCTATGCCTGCTGTTGGGGCCTGCTGGTTCCATCACCTTTGTAACCTCTGCTAGACTTTTCTCCCAAGTTAGCTGGGAGTTGGCCCAAGTGACATGGAAATATGTGAAGTGGAAAAACAAATGCCTTTCCTTTCTGTCTTGTGGGCTTTTCTGTTCTGATGCTTTAGGACTGCAGTGGTCACATGGCATTGACTTCATGGGCGTGGGTGACCATGTCCATTGTGTAAGTCAACAAGCCAGGGACCAGAAAGTGGCCAAACGGAAGCTAGGGCACAGGACCAGAGTGCGTAGGCTAGGGCAGTACACATTGCATTGAGTGTGAATGGGGTTGTGTTGCAAACCCACTGGATTTCTTGTGACTGTGGTGTAGTGACCCCATTCACTTTCATTAGTTGTGATGCACGCATTGCACATTACACTTCCATCCTTGCCCAGCCAATATGTATCTCAGTCAACGTCACCGTGCTGCCCTAGCCTTAGTTACGTATGGTCCTCGTGGAATCTGCAACTAATATATATGTGCCAGACCATACAGGGCAAACCTTACTGACTAGCACTTCAGTTGCTGTGAAACTACAACTCCCAGCATGCAAACATGCTGAACTGTTCTTCTAACTCCCATAGAAGTGACTGGAGCATTCTGGGAGTTGTAGTTTCTGAACAGCTGGAGGTTGCTGATCCCTGGAGTAAGTGAACGCAGAGCCATTTATTTGGGGTTTAACAGAGGAATGGCACAATGCACAGTCCTAAGAAAAGATGGTCCAGCATTGTTACTTCTCAGGACATTTGGTAAAACAGACCTTTTGGTAAGCTGCCAGATCCTCTTTAAAGGGTCCCATAGACATTGAGCGGCAGGCCACATGCTTGACTACCTCTCTATTCACACTCCTCCTCGCAGTGGTCATGCAGTGAGGAGAAGATGAGAGGGCTCAAGATAGGTGCTAAATGTTTTCATGGAATAATCCCTTTACTTTCTATAAAGTCTGGTCTCAGCGGTTATGAAGTATTGTTCATTAGTGACGCTTTCCTATAAGTGTAACTTTGTGACTGTAGCTTTTCCTTATGACGCTGATTAACCTTTCATTGACTGAGCTTCCAGGAATCCAGCGCAGCGTCTATCTGTTTGTTTAGCCTATGTGCTTTCACATTTTCACTTTCTTTTCATGATCTTCCTTCCATTCATTCGATTTCATTTGCACGGAATCTCGTTTGTTTTCCCTGGGGAAATCTGAGCGGATCGTTTGTTCCGTACATTTTTTTTGCTGATTTTTGAAAAATACACTTCAAGAAAGGGCTCCAGTTAAGAATTTCCCTTACTTACACATCCATCTACACATACAGTATGGCCCCTTTTCGTGCACAGACATCCTTATTGAGGCTGCTTCAAATATCCTTCGGTTACCGTTACAGAAAGCTTCCCCTGGCTGTCTCAGTGCCATAATTCAAACAAGATTTAGACAGGATTGTGGCCAAATCCACATTTCTAGCTCAGCCTGATAATAGTACAGCTCTGTGCCTACTTCTGTGTAAAAGAACCAGACAGTTTAGGAGTCATGTTATTGGATATGTTATCTACAGCTGATGACCTAAGGGAGCAGGACAGTTTAAGCAGCTTGATGGTGGTGCTGAAATATATGCGATCTTCAAGTCTTGTTTTTTGTTTTTTATGTCACTATCTACATTTTTAAAAAAAATTATATAATCCTGCAATATTTGCACTGTCCATTAGGTCTAACAATAGGTCATGATTTTCTGTATAGATAACTTGTACAGGTAACTTTTCAGTAGCTATTATCATTATTACCACAGGCAGAATTACACTGCCAAGTAACAGCTATCTGCGTATACACACTTACACAGAGAATACTATCAACCACTGATAACACCTCCCCCATGTACAACTATCAGTGACTGAGAGCTATCTATGTATACACACTTACACAGAGAATGCCATCAATCACTGATAACACCTCCCCCATGTACAACTATCAGTGACTGACAGCTATCTATGTATACACACTTACACAGAGAATACGACCAACCACTGATAACACCTCCCCCATGTACAACTATCAGTGACTGAGAGCTATCTATGTATACACACTTACACAGAGAATGCTATCAATCACTAATAACACCTCCCCTGTATACAACTATCAGTGACTGACAGCTATCTATATATACACACTTACACAGAGAATACTATCAGTCACTGATAACACCTCCCTGTATACAACTATCAGTGACTGACAGCTATCTATGTATACACACTTACACAGAGAATGCTATCAGTCACTGATAACACCTCCCCATGTACAACTATCAGTGACTGACAGCTATCTACGTATACACACTTACACACAGAATGCTATCAATCACTAATAACACCTCCCCTGTATACAACTATCAGTGACTGACAGCTATCTATATATACACACTTACACAGAGAATACTATCAGTCACTGATAACACCTCCCCTGTATACAACTATCAGTGACTGACAGCTATTTATGTATACACACTTACACAGAGAATACGATCAATCACTGATAACACCTCCCTGTGTACAACTATCAGTGACTGACAGCTATCTACGTATACACACTTACACAGAGAATACTATTAACCACTGATAACACCTCCCCTGTGTACAGCTATCAGTGACTGACAGCTATCTATGTATACACACTTACTCAGAGAATGCTATCAATCACTGATAACACCTCCCATGTACAGCTATCAGTGACTGACAGCTTTCTATATATACACACTTACATAGAGAATGCTATCAGTCACTGATAACACCTCCCCGTGTACAGCTATCAGTGACTGACAGCTATCTATGTATACACACTTACTCAGAGAATGCTATCAATCTCTGATAACACCTCCCCCATGTACAGCTATCAGTGACTGACAGCTATCTATGTATACACACTTACACAGAGAATGCTATCAGTCACTGATAACACCTCCCTATGTACAACTATCAGTGACTGACATCTATCTATGTATACACACTTACACACAGAATACTATCAATCACTGATAACACATCTCGGTGTACAACTAACATTGACTGACAGCTATCTATGTATACACACTTACATAGAGAATGCTATCAATCACTGATAACACCTCCCTATGTACAACTATCAGTGACTGACAGCTATCTATGTATACACACTTACTCAGAGAATGCTATCAATCTCTGATAACACCTCCCCCATGTACAGCTATCAGTGACTGACAGCTATCTATGTATACACACTTACACAGAGAATGCTATCAATCACAGATAACACCTCCCCTGTATACAGCTATCAGTGACTGACAGCTATCTATGTATACACACTTACACAGAGAATGCTATCAATCACTGATAACACCTCCTCTGTGTACAACTATCAGTGACTGACAGCTATCTATGTATACACACTTACATAGAGAATACTATCAATCACTGATAACCCCTCTCCTGTGTACAGCTATCAGTGACAGACAGCTATCTATGGATACACACTTACACAGAGAATGCTATCAGTCACTGATAACACCTCCCCTGTGTACAACTATCAATGACTGGCAGCTATCTATGTATACAGGAAATAATAAGAATGCACGAATGAGCGGCACTGCGTCACTGGTCTCTTATGTCACAATAAACACTGCGCACACAGTCAGGGTCTCCTTGTATGTGAAAACGTGGTGCTCAGCCAAAGATAAATATAGTCACTTGAAGCACGAAAAAAGAGAAAAATAAAGAGAGGCGGCACTCACCACATACTTGCGTCTTCTTTATTAGTATAAGTACAAAATAGTAAGACAGGCTGGGGCGGGCAGCTACACGGAGCGTTTAGCAGGAAAAAGCGACGGCCGTTTCGCGCCTAGTGGCGCCTCTTCTGGCCAATACTAAAGGTAGCGCACAATTTGCGCATCATAAGAAGGCGTCCGTCCTGATTGCCGGTGAGCACACCTTGCAAAGCAAACCAGGATACGCCCACACTCATCACCTGTACAATAAAAGCTCCAACATCAAAAGATTAATAATCACATAATATTTCGGTAAATTCACATATTATACATAAGCTGTTCTCACAAAAAGGCATGTAATTCATTCTTTTTATTTAATCCCAGAGGACCGGTTGCGTTCGTTCTGATAATACACGCTGCTTCTCGTTGCAGGAGGCAGCGATGTCTATCACCTCCCTGTTCTGCTGGATTAACTGTTTCAATCCCGGCAAATTTGAGGCAAGACACATTGCTCTGGTGTTTGTCCCTAACGTGATCAATCAAACGTGTACGACCAACTCCTGTTCTAATCGAGTTTATATGCTCCCTGAAGCGCTCATACATCGGTCTATGTATACACACTTACACAGAGAATGCTATCAGTCACTGATAACACCTCCCACATGTACAACTATCAGTGACTGACAGCCATCTATGTATACACACTTACACAGAGAATGCTATCAGTCACTGATAACACCTCCCCTGTGTACAGCTATCATTGACTGACAGCTATCTATGTATACACACTTACAAAGAGAATGCTATTAATCACTGATAACACATCTCGGTGTACAACGATCAGTGACTGACAGCTATCTATGTATATACACTTACACAGAGAATGCTATCAATCACTGATAACACCTCCCTGTGTACAGCTATCAGTGACTGACAACCATCTATGTATACACACTTACACAGAGAGTGCTATTAGTCACCTCCCATGCGAACAACTGAAGTCGGAAAGAGCAGAGATTTAAGAGTATAAATTTCACTGAATCTTTACCCAAAATGCTGTATATAAATCTACTCAGCATCTCCTGCAGTATGATCTGCAGCCTGCATATTGCACTGCATTTCATGGTGACAGATTCACCTTACAGGGGTGGTCCCACAAGACATCTCTACATTTTTTAAGTCAGCACCTGGATCTGAATACTTATGTAATTGCATGTAATTAAAAATGTTGTGTAGCCACTTAGGTATTGACTAAAATGCATCTTTATATCACCACCTGGTGTTTGTTCTTTTGCTTATCTCTCTGTCCACCCTAGTAACATTGCTGGGGTCAATGCACATGCTCAGTTCCATCCTTCAACTACCACCTGTCCTATCTGCTGTGACAGCTATAGAAAGAAAGCTGGAGCAGAAAGGATGCACCTCCTGTGGTGGGACACGCCCCCTGACCAGCCAGCTTTAAAGAGTAACTAAACTTTAATTAACTTTTTGGTAAAATGTCCTAAATGCCCTAATAATATTTTTTGTTATATACTTGATTAATGCATTTAGAATTTTTAATAGAGATTCCACCCCCGCCCCCCCAAAGCGCACCTTTCCCTGTGCACTTAAAATCCACTTTTCTGTACACTGCTGACTTCTCAGCGGTGTACGGAGTCTACAGTTTACAGTTGCTGCTCCTGCCTGTGCCCCTCAGAGGTTTACTAAATCCTGGACTGGCACATGGGTACCCTGTAACCCTGTGCTATGCCAGGATTAGCTGAGCGGAGCAGGCTCCATTCGTAAACTGTAGACTCCGTACACTGCTGAGAAGTACCAGGCCCATTTTTAGTTTAGCATTTTCGATTTTTCCTCCACACATTCCAATAGCGCTAACTTTTTTATCTTTTAGTTCACATAGCCATATGGTGGCTTATTTTTTGTGTGACAAGATGCATTTTTTTTATCGGCACCATTTAATTTACCATTTCTGTTATTGGAAAACAGCAAAAAAAAAAAATCACAATTCCACCAAGGTTTTTTGGGTTTTGACATCACGGCTTTCACAGTATGCTAAAAATGACATTACGTTCCTATTCCGAAGCTCAATACAAATTCAGCAATGCCAAACTTGTGTATTTATTTTTAATTTTTTCACTACTTTGAAACCTTTGAAAAAAATCTAACTTTTCTTTGCATCACCATTTTCAGACAGCCATACCTCTTTTTATCTTTTGGTTTACAGATCTGTATGAGGGCTTGTTTTTGGCGTAATGAACTGTAGTTTTTATTGGTATCGTTTTTGTGGTACATACGACTTTTTGATCACCGTTATTCAATTTCTTGGGGAGGAGAAGGTGACTTAAAATGGTGAATTGTGTGTTTCTCTGTATTTTTTCTGTTACGGCGTTCACCGGACAGGATTTTTTAAAAAATATTGTAACAGTTCAGACATTTTCAGACGTGGCGATACCTAATGTTTTTTTTTTTTTTTAAGTATATATGTTTTTATATGTATGATTGGGAAAGGGGTGATTTAGACTATTAATTATTTTTTTTTTTGTTAATTATTAGCCCCGTTAGAGGACTAGAACCTGGGATCTTTTAATACCCTCTCCTATTCACCCTAATAGAGATCTATTAGGGTGAGTAGGATTTCTACAGTCTCCATTCTGAGCTTTGCCTCATGCATAGCTCAGTATTGAATAAGCCATGACAGCAGCGTCCAGGTTGCCATGTTGCGTGTAGCATCTTTTGTCCGTGTGACATGTACGCTGGATACAGTGACCAGATTAAAGTGCCAGAGTTCACAACGCAGATGTGAACCCAGCCTAATGCCTTATTCACATGTCAGTGGTTTCCATCAGTGATTGTGAGCCAAAACCAGGATTGGAGCCTCCACAGACATAAGGTATAAGGGTAGGATCTGCTCCTGTTCTGTGTTTAGAGCCGTACCTGGTCTTGGCTCACAGTCACTGATGGAAATCACTGACGTGTGAATGAGGCATAATACAGAATTATCCTTACGATCCACCTGGCTAAACAGGGCACTTACATTCATATGTAAATTGTGTTCAATGAACATTGCCCGGAGGAGGAATTGCCAGGTATATGTTACTATATACTTGAGTCATTGTCCTGAAGCCATAATGTTTTATACAAGCAATTAGTAATAGAGTTCAGAAATAAGATGTTTCCATTGCATAGTTCACTATGTTGGTAATTTGATTGCGTACTTGGACTGAATCACTGTACAGATCATAACACAATAATTGTACATCACGCTCACATTAAATAATTCATAAATGGTGCAGACGTGCCATATAATCTGAATGCCATAGAGATAGCATTAGCCACCCCCTACCTAATGTAACAACAAAGTTATCTTTGATTAATGAGTCAAGCATTTTCCTGGCAAAGTGCAAAATAAGAATGAGAAAAGCAGCATTTGATGTGTGACTAATTCTATTGTATTTGGCTACAAGCATGCTAAAATTGGAGAATTACTGCTGCGCATGTGGTACTATGATACATATAATGTCATTTTTCTGGCGCAAGGAAGGCCTATTTCACCTTATGTCAGAAGCAAACATTTCATATGTGTGAATATTATATTGTGGCCGCAAAGTATTTTAATAAATATATAAATAATATAATACATGTTTTAAAAATATGTGTTAATAGTTTATTTTATCAATTAACAAAATGCAAAGTGAGCAAACAAAAGAGAAATCTATATCACATCAATATTTGGTATGACCACCCTATACCTTCAAAACGGCATCAATTCTTCTAGGTACACTTGCAGACAGTTTTTGAAGGACCTTGGGAGGGAGGTTGTTCCGAACATATTAAAGAACTAACCACAGATCTTGTGTGAATGTAGGCTTGCTCAGTTCTTTATGTCTTTTCATGAAATCTCAGACAGACTAGATGATGCTGAGATCATGGCTCTCTGGGAGCCATACCATCACTTCCAGGACTGTGTACTTTACACTCAAGATTCTTAATGACATTGGCTGTATGTTTGAGGATGTTGCCCTGCTGTAGAATAAAATGGAGTCAATTACCAAACATTGATTTGATTTAGATTTCTCTTTTGTTCACTCACTTTCCATTTTGTTCATAAAAAAAAAAAACTATTAACGCTTCTATTTTTTTAAAACATTCTTAAGCCAGTATTACTCTGGCCAATTGTCGGCCAGATCATCGGTAATGAGCGTTAGCTTTGATCTGGCAGTGTAATACTGCCACTGATTACCTGGCAGCAAACACTCATTCATTGGGCAATACATATTTGTAAGTATGCTTAACCCCTTCCCAACATATGACGTAATAGTACGTCATGGCGGCAAGTGACTTGCCGCATTTTGACGCACTATTATGTCATGGTGATCGGGTGGGCAACGGAGCTGTCCACGCCCCATCACTGCAGGGGCCCCGCAGTCCCTGATAGCCGGGCCCCTGCTGTATCTGCCGGCATCGCTGTAAAAGCTGATGATGGCAGATTTACCCCTTCTATGCTGCGGTCCGCGCTGACCACTGCATAGAAGGTGCATGCGCGGGTGAGGGAGCCCGTCTGATTCCCGCACTGCTGTGGCGGGGACCCGATGGGTGACAAGGCAGCCTGATGCCATGCAGAGGCTGCCCAATGCCTTGCACGGCATCGGGACCTGCCTTCCACAGGGGCCGAGGAGATCCAGTCCCAGGCTGAGTCTCCTAGGCAACCTGTTAGTGTATTATTCAGTGTAATACACTAACAGGCAATGCATTACAATACAGATTTACCTTACATCACAAAAAGTGCAACACCAAGCAATCAAAAAGGCGTATGCCCCCCAAAATATATGCCGCTCCTTTTCTTCTGTGCCCTGCCGTGTGCTCTTACATCAGTTTACGACCACATGTATGGTGTTTCTGTAAACCGCAGAATCATGGAAATAAATATTGAGTTTTGTTTGGCTTTTAACTTTCGATGTGTTGAAGAAAAAATGGATTAAAATGGAAAATCTGCCAAAAAAGTGAAATTTAGAAATTTCATCTCCATTTTCCTTTAATTCTTGTTGAACACCTAAAATCAGCTTTGAGTAACTTGAGGGGTATAGTTTCTACAATGGGGTCATTTATGGGGAATTTCCACTGTGTAAGCCCCACAAAGTGACTTCAGAACTGAACTGCTCCTTAAAAAGTGGGTTTTGAAAATTTTCTAAAAAATTTTAAGAATTGCTTCTAAAATTCTAAGCCTTCTAACGTCCTAAAAAATAAATTGACATTTACAAAATGAGGCCAACATAAAGTAGACATATGGGGAATGTTAAGTAATAAATATTTTATGAGGTATCACTTTCTGTTTTAAAATTAGAGAAATTAAAATTTTGAAAATTGCGAGTTTTTCAAAATTTTTAGTTAAGTTGGGATTTTTTCATAAATAAAGGTGAAATATATTTTATGACTTAGGGCTCTTTCACACTTGCATTTTTGTTTTCCGGCATAGAGTTCCGTCGTCGGGTCTCTATGCCGGAAAAATCCTGATCAGTTTTATCCCCATGCATTCTGAATGGAGAGAAATCCGTTCAGGATGCATCAGGATGTCTTCAGTTCAGTCTTTTTGACATTTCAGGACGGAGATAAAACAGCAGCATGCTGCGCTTTTTGGTCCGGCCAAAAATCCTGAACACTTGCCGCAAGGCCGGATCTGGAATTAATGCCCATTAAAAGGCATTAATCCGGATCCGGCCTTAAGCTAAACGTCGTTTTGGCGCATCGCCAGATCCGACGTTTAGCTTTTTCTGAATGGTTACCATGGCAGCCAGGATGCTAAAGTTCCGGCTGCCATGGTAAAGTGTAGTGGGGAGCAGGGGAGCAGTGTACCGCACGTGATCCATGCGCATGGGGCGCTCTGACGTCATTCTGGAGCCCCCCGGGAGCCGCACGGACTGTAAGTATACCGCTCCCCACTACTACTATGGCAACCAGGACTTTAATAGCGTCCTGGCTGCCATAGTAACACTGAAAGCATTTTGAAGACTGATCAGTCTACAAATGCTTTCAGGTCACTTGCGTTGTTACGGTTCCGGCGGACATTTCCGGTGATGGAAGTGCACGCCAGATCCTAACAATGCAAATGTAAAAGAGGCCTTATGACTATTACTATTATGAAGTACAATGTGTCATGAGAAAACATTCTCAGAACGGCTTGGATAAATAAAAGTGTTCCAAAGTTATTACCACATAAAGTGACACATGTCAGATTTGCAAACAATGGCCTGGGCAGGAGGGAGAAAACTGGCCCGGGTAGAAGGGGTTAAAGATCATCACTTTATGGCGGCAGATCTGTGTAATCACTATCTGCTGCTGGAAAAGAACTAGTCAGTATAGGGATGAGCGATGGCATTAGAGATCGCTCCTCCCCATACTGAGGAGGAGATCACTGCATGTAATAGCAGTAGTCGCCTACACTGACGAGCAGATGATTGCCGGGAAGGAACACTTCCCCCCTGACAATCGTCTGCTTCATCGCTGTATGTAATACAGCCCTTACTCTACCTAAAACTTTCGCACAGTGTGTAGTGTGTGTAGATATACATCATTTTATTCCCTGTGGTTGCTCTGTGAACCTAAGCTAAATTCTAATATTCTATAAATTTCAACCTTGATTTGGGTATAAATAAGAAGGGGTCAGAGGGGAGCAGGAGAAAGAGCCATCAGATAAGCTCTCTGACAAATACATCACAGCTTTACAGAAATATAGAATATGTAGAAAGTCATCAGTACATGTTTTTTTTTTTTTAAAACTTATTACACATTTTTAGCCCATAATACATGTATACCAAAAGGAAAACTGTGGTAACAAGTGAGGGCAAACAATCAGGCTGCTTAGTCATAGCAGAAGGGATCTGTTTTCCTAAGAAGAAACCTTCTTATTTAAATTATACTTTATATTTGAACAGTTTTTTTCAGTGAGGCAAATAAGCTAGTTCCAGTGCTGAATTAGTCACCTTTCCCGTATACATGTGTATTGTAAAAATATGCTCATGGGGAAAATCAGATATCCTTAATAGGTAAGGATTAGTCCGTAAATATTTGGAAGGTTTCTGTCATCACCAGATACATTCTGCTCAGCTCCAGTTCCCCTGGTTAATGGTTTAAATAAACATTTTGGAACTTAAGTAAATGGGGACGCTGCACGCCGGTCACAATAAAAGCGGCACACAGTGTTGTGTCTAAAAGAAAAAGCTCAAGAGACGTGGTTCCAATTTACTTTAGTATTTACGATGCACTGGCCCAGCTCTTGTTATAGGACTGTGAAGTCTGCAATGATCAGTGCTATTGTACGTTCCATGTAGGATTTGTTGATTGGTAGTACAAATGGTTAAGAAGCTTGTTAGTCATTTTGTACTATACACAGGGTTAAGTTATGGCCTTGCGGTAGGTCCTCTTTAAGCAGTCCCTGAGATCCTGTCACTCAAAATAGGGTCCCCGTTTTACTTGAAAAATCATGAACCTCTTTAGAGTATGTTCACATATGCGTTCAGAATCCAACAGGCTGTTCCGGCAGAGGAACACCCTGCCAGATAAAGCCGTCGACCACTTGATGTCCTTTGAGTACAATGAAATCCAATGGGGATCCAGATGCTCTCCGGCTGAAATGCCACCTTTCAGCTGGCCAAAAATTCGTCATTGATGGCGGAAACCAACCAGATACGTGAACTCCAGCAGGTTGTTCCTTTGCCAGAACATCCTGCTGTATTTCTGAATACAGATGTGAACCTGAAATATTTTTCCAAGTGTATGGCATTAAAATGTAAAAGAGAAAAAAACCTTAGTATTGGAGGTGAATGTAATATTCTCCCATACAAATCCCCCATGGCAAGGTCCTGTCTCAGAAGTTGGGATCTAGCGGCTCTGACCAAACCAGCGCTGTCTGCAGCATTAACGGCTGTATTGATGTCACAGATTGGTAGCTACCATATTAATGCTGCAGAAAGCAGCTTATTTAGTCAAAGCCGCGAGATCACAACGTAACCAATGAGCTCCGTCATTGGGGGGCACGGTAAAGCTGCTCAGCATGCCGGGAGGTAGTTCGGTCCCATCTCTTGCTGGAAGTGGGGCCATTTGCATATTAGTCCCACCTGTAATACTAGTTTTTTTTTATATTTTTTAATCACATGCATTTATTGAGAAATATTTATTCCTTAAGGGGCTAATGATTCATCCCACAAAACAGGGACCCTATTTCCAGTGATAGGTGTCTCATGCTTACACACAAGCAGAATTAGGATGTGCAGGAAAAGTCTACGTGCAGCAGTTCCCGAGTTCCTCTCTTTGGGCCGCCTGTTAACACTCAGTAGATTATAAAATGTTATTTCAGCCTAACTTTTACAGGACCATGGGACCCTTTCATTAGCCTTATAAATGTAATACCTCGGTGCCTACTATTCATTAGAAGTGGAAGTTCACCTTGGAAACAAGTCTTAAATGTGAGGCAATTGTATTAGTAGCAATTCCCTAATATCCATTTATTGTCAGAATGTCTCATTTTACAAGAGTTAGCAGTCCAGTAATAAGCTCACAGCGCAGTGTGGAATTCACATTCCCTGCCTTGGGAATCCATGTCCAGAATAGGGGATGCTGTTTACTGAGGCCTTTGTTCCGCTTGTGGAGATTCCCTGCCACCTTCTGGCTGACATTCATGTACGCCAATAATCTCTACCACAAATCGTGCAGATCTTTCCGAAATTTGGTGCAGTTTGCACCTCTCACTTGACACGTCACAGAACTGTCAAGGTAATCTGAAAGGTAAGTCTTTATGTTCTATGTGCGGTAGTATTCCAACATCCTGCCCCATCTTTTCCATGACAGTTCTGTACAGAAACGCTGTATTCCTTGTCACACATAGTTTTTTGGGGACCGGAGAGGTGTTATAAAAGAGGTACTGTTAAAATTGCCAAGCTAATTGCAACTGAACACCACCACCACAGTTAGAATTCCTAAATGCTGAGTGATGTTCTTGGAAAGATTGTGAGCTGCATGTTACATTTCTTCTCCATTTATGCGTAAAGCTAAATTCTGAATTTTACCACTATTCTGTTAAAGGGGTTATCTGGCTTAGATTTCTAAAGGCTTCCCCTGGTGCTAATTAAAGGGGTTGGTCACTTTCTTGCTATTTTTGACCAATCTGTCTGTAAGATGATTATATGACACTTACTAATATAGCCTTTGTTGATTTTCTGTGATGTTTGCTATATTTAATAAGTCGTGTCCCCTTGTTGGGCAAACCTTGCTGTCTACGCAGGAGATCTGTCCATAAGATGGCCACTGATGGAGGGTCATGACCAGGCAAAAATAACTCCAGACACATCTCTCAGCTTTCTTCACTTAAATACACCACATCTGCCATCTGCACTTGAAATTTGGAGGGTTTAGTACAGGTGTAGAGTATATTAATGGAGGAGACAGAGTGATTTGCCTGGTCACATGACCCTCCATCAGCAGCCATTTTATGGACAGGACTGCTGTGTGGACAGCGTAGAAGACTTAGCCAACAAGAGAGAATACCATATGAAATATAGAAAATGGTGCAGAATATCAACAAAGGCTGTGCAGTGATCCCTTAAGATACAATGGACTCAGAATACAATATTTTCAGTATACAGTGGTCTTTTCTGACCCATCGTAAGTGAAAACCAGAGTCGACATACAATGTCTCAGACACATCCAACCAATCAAGGTCACTTCTCTGGTGAAATAGATGGATTAGTTGCTCTTTAGCAGCTATTCCTGACTGTTATATGTAAGGACTTGTCTTATTTGTCTTCATTATCTGCTTATGTTTCTTAAATCTTCATTTTCTCTTATTTTGGATGACATTTTGGGGCTTTGGGACCGATTACTCATCTTACAATGGTTTCAACATACAATGGTCGTCCTGGAACCAATTAATATTGTAACTTGAGGGACCGCTGGTATTAGTAAATGCCATATAGTCATATTACAAACACATTGATCAACAGTAGCCGGAAAGTGGCCAACCCCTTTAATAAAGTAAGATTATACTCACCATACTGATCCCACGCCTCTCCAATACTGATGCTTCTCGGACTTTATCCAGTCTCTTGCTAAAAAGAAAACAATCTCATGCGTTTAATATTTTCTATAAATGGTAGTAAGAAAAGCAGCAAAGAGGTTCCAAAGTTACACAGATTTTTATGTAAATGTGTAATATAAAATGAAAAAATGTAGATTGATGTCCATTGGAATTTTTAGTTAATTTCACAAAAGTAAAATGACCAAATCCATCATTGAGCCTCTGCTTTATATTGTAGATTTGTATGAAATAGAAGCAAAACATTGTGGTTTAGCTGCAATCCCACATAGAAGAGACATGACCACAATTTGTACATAAACCATAAGTTGTTGCTGCTCTCCATTGAGGTAATTGCACAGTATCAAGTCCAGTGTGTTTCTTAGGGGTCATGTCCATGTGAAGATGGATTCCTTTGCTGTCATACTGATACAGATGATTGATTCCTCTCCTGTTTCTCACAGCATTCTTGCTGTCTCTTCCTGTAACATAGTATATAAGACCGAAAAAATATATTTGTCCATCCAGTTCAGCCTGTTTCCTAAAAGTTGATCCAGAGGAAAGCAAAAAAACCTGTGAGGCAGAAGCCAATTTTCCCCACTTAAGGGGAAATGTTCTCTCGCATTGTCACCTGGGGCAGTCATGCTAATGGTTTTATTCATGATAGGGGAGATGCACAGGGGTGGATTGGCCATAGACCCTACAGGGAAATTTCCCGGTGGGCCAGTGCCCCAGGGGGCCATCTGAGCCTTCCTCACGGCTGGCCAGTGGAAGTTTTTGGGGATGTATTTTGTGATGGACTGTGGTATTTGGCTCTGTTGGGTGGTATAATGTGCCACAATATGGTATGGTATTGCAGGCCTTGCCTTCCATGAATGTGGACCCGACTATAAAGCACGGCCACTTTTAGTATTTTTTCCAGGGCTACTTTAAGTTCCCAGTCCATCCCTGGAGATGCATGACTGGAGAAGTAGTATTAAACAGATTAATTGTATCTTCGATATTTCATCTCATATGTAGCATTCTTCTTTCTTCACTGAAAACCCCCTGATGCATTCCCTTGTGCTTAGCAAATAGCCATCCATATGACTTGAAGTGAATGGCACTGTTTCTTTCCAAAAAGTTGTGCGCACCTTCTCAGGCATACTAAAAACCACTGTCACAGTCCCACCTCATG
This sequence comes from Bufotes viridis, assembly GCA_033119425.1. NCBI lineage: Eukaryota > Metazoa > Chordata > Amphibia > Anura > Bufonidae > Bufotes > Bufotes viridis. The sequence continues at coordinate 238,554,453 of CM065590.1, forward strand.
GACTATTAATACACTTCATGAATAGTTCCTGCACAATAAAGATTTTTCTATTAGGGTCTTTTGACAAGCGATCATTTAGAAGAGATGTTACCGTATATTGCGTAGGAACCCATAGAAAATGAGGTTGATGTCCTTGGGAGAAGTTTCAAAACTAACCTAAGAAAGGTATGGAGCCAGTGGCCTTCTTGTCCAGGACCACTGAATATGAAAGATGCAATCTGATTGGTTGCCATAGTCTACTGCTCTGTTTCCTTTGACTAGTTTTTATAATTCTCCCCATTCTACTTCATCTTTAAATAAACCTTGCTTCATCTGCTTCAGATGGTGCTGCTTCTGCCAGTACTCTGAAGTCCACAGTGACTTCACTGACTTCCATAAGAGTGCTGGCGGTGGCCAAAACTTCCAATGGATATTGGAAACTTGGGTTCCCTTCCTCAGGGATAGGTCAAACCCTTCGTTCTTATTCTACGAAATACCTTTAGAGAAGAAGTTGAAATTGGCATACTGCGCCCACCTTGTATTCATTCATAATCTGTTCTTATCAATTCAGTCATTGCTCCATTTTTTTTGTTAAAAATAACAGTATTTGGCCCATATTATCATGCCTCTTGTTCTTGAAGCCAAAAGAGGCCTCCTTTTAAGTGTTTTCATAACTGAACACATTTCCGCACCTGTTGCATACTCCGCCATCTGGCGCATTACTTTCATCCTACTTGCTTAACTAAATACACAACCCTTATATGTAAAAAAATAAATAAATTATGTCATAGATACAAAATAGAAAGCGTTCCATGGCTTTTGAATGCCTTCAGAGTTTTGAGGAGAAGGGTCTAGGAAATGGTTTTCACTAGGAAGCAGTAAAGTAATGGTAGAATTGATCCATTTCCTGCTGTTACAGGCTTTCAACAAAAGTTTTTAGTATCTCCCTGAATTGTCAGATAAAATGTTTCTGTGTTGTGACGTAGAAGTGCTAACGATAGCTCAGGTTTTCTGGTACTCTGAATAGCATAGTAGCAAATCGCATTATTTACAGTGCCTAAAATATGGTTGTCATCGGGATTATTATAACAGACCGAGAAGGTGTTTACGGTTTCACATACATTTCTTTGAAAGAGATTACTGGTCCACATGAAAACCACTGTGAAGAGTAGCTTTAAAGGGGTTGTCCCATTTCAGGCCGCGATGTAAGCACTAGCCTGGGGAGGTGGAGTTATGGAAATGGCCAAGCGGCCGATGGTCCTCTACTTCTGTAACTGCCATAGCAGTGAATGGAAGATATGCAACCAGCAGTGCACAACAAGCTACACTGTTTCCATAATTCTGTAAGTCTGGCCACTCAGGTCCAGTGCTTACTGGGAGTTATTTCTGCTTGGCCATGAAAGGCCAAGATGGGACAACACCTTTTATGATGGTCTTCTCACTTAGTATTCAGAAAGAATAACACATCAATACCCCTTGATCGACTGCCCGCCTTAGACATTGATGCCATATTGCTAGGATGTAGTCCCTCTCCCAGCTTCAGAATGGGACTTCCGAACAGACTGCGAATGCCTGCCGACACTGTGGCAGTTCCGAAAGTAGCTGTGCTTGCTTGGCTATTTTCGAAAGTCACTGCCAGAAGAACTATACAGCTTTGTCCATTGTGTAGTTCTGACACAGAAGTAAGCCAGAAATACTGTTCAGCAGGGTGTCAGCCCGAGGATAAGCCATCAATGTAAAAGTACTGGGAAAAAAAGTTAGAAAAGTAAAAAATAAAAAAAGGCAATGCACCTTTTTTTTTAAAAGGAAACCTGTCAGCTACAAGACGCACCATAAACCACCAGCATTACCTCACAGATGTTCTCATCATGTTTCTAAAGTTAGTTTTCTCTTTTGCTGTCTGATGCACCTAATCGCAGAAGAAAGAATTTAATCCCCCCGCATGCCATATGTAAATTAGGTTCTTGAAGTCAAGGAGGCAGCGGCTTTCTCGTCGCACCCCCTTTCTGCCACCTTGCATTTGATTGATGGTCTCTATTCTAATTTTATGTACAATTCCAGCCTGAAATGTTATGCATGCACTGTATTGTCATCATTCCGGCGCCTGCGCATTGTTCTTTCCCGCTGTGTACTTAAATCATGACTTATCGGTTGAAAAATCCTGTGTGTTAAATGCAGATTTGCCACTGTATGCCGTACTGTTCTGCAGATTTTTTGCTCACAATTTCACGCTGACAAAAAGTTGCGTGGGACATTTGCAATTCCTCTGGCATCTCTTATCAATTTCATATTGCCCAGCTTGCAGGATACCAAAGAATTTCTGCTAACCAGAGACCCTACTGTGAATTTACAGTTCCTTGTTAGAGAGAAAGCTCATCAACACACTTAAAATCTGACCATTTGATAAGAAAACACATTCTAATGAAGTCCATAGTACCTTGGATGCCAGTTTGTGTGTGGTCCAAAGCTTCCCTCCAGCAGATGTAAAGGATGAGGGTAATGTTACTTCAACCAAAGAACTATCTATAATCGCTAATCCCAGTATTTGTAATACCTCGTTCCTGAAAATGTTTATAGGAAAGCCTTTGAGATGTTGCTGTTGAGCCGTTAAGAGCAAGCCACCATTATCTCAGCTTTTGTTTTTGGATGTTCTCCTTAAAAGACATGAGGAACTGAAGATAGCAAGAATTTGGCATGGCTTATGGCAAAGATCCCCTTGTCTACTTATTTTCTACTTACTCAAATTTTTGTCAACTTAAAAACATTTGGGGGAAACAGTAGAATAGGTTTAATAGTTTCACAGCAGATAATTCTCTAGAGGGTACCTTGCAGTTGGCTTTATCATTTTTACTATGGTTTTAAGTTTTGGGTATATACAATACTGCTTTCTTTATTTAAATCATCTCACGATTTTCATTGTGTCTGTTTTGTATTAAACTTCGTTAAAGGGGTTATTCCACGAAAAGTATTACTATACATTAGGGCATTTTAAATAGTGTGTTACTGAAATATACATGCAATAAAATTATTCCAAGTACATTCCATTTTCCACTCTGGACTTCCCTGCTGAGTCCCTTCTCTCGGTGCTGGTATAGTGATCCCATAGTAAAGTGGCCCAGACATCTAGTATGCACTCATTCTTCCCTCCCTCCTTCTAAATTCATAGAAGTACAGTATATAGCTATATCTCTCTCTAGACAGTGGAAAAGGAAATTGCACTGCATACTATACTGCTATTTATTAGTGGGATTACTGGGGCTGTTTGAAGGGACTATTTTCTATGCAAGAGAAGACTGCAATACCTTCCTGGGAGATGAAGGTGCTTATTATCACATGTGATGAGCTGTTCCCCACCCACAGAATAAATGAAACAGAAGGGCCAAACTCAAAAATAGTGCAAATTACACGGGAGAACAGTGTTTTTGCAATTTGTGGGATAGACTCTTTAAAGGGGTTATGCAGAGCTCCAATATTGGGTAATCCGTATCAGATCGACAGGGTTCCAACTCCTGCCGATTAGTTTTTTGAGCGGTAGCTGTGCTTGTGTGAGTGCTGCTTCTGCTTCAGAATTACCTGTGCTTCATCTCACTTGCAGAGGTGATGCAGTGTAATTACAACGGCTTCTCCCATTCAGGTGAACCTCACCGATCAGCTGTTTGAAACGGCAGTGGCGCTTGTGCAAGCACTGCTTCCATAATCTGTGCATCGTCTCACAGAGGTAGCACGGTGTAATTACAAGTTACAACCACTCATCCTATTCAAGTGAATGCGCAGGTAATTCTGATGCGGAAGCAGTGCTCACATGAGCGCCACTACCACTTCAAACAGCTGATCATTGGGATGCCGGGAGCCGGAACCTCACCAATCTGATATTGGAAAAGGTCATCAGTATTGGAGTGCTGTACAACCCCTCATGCACACAACTGGATGGTGTTATGTGGTCTGCAAAACACGGATACTGGCTATGTGCATGGCGACATCTTTTTTTTTACCTCCTTTAGAAACCTAGATATCGCTAGGATGGGGTACCGCTCCTAGCTTTAGAATGAGACCCCCAAAGTGAACAGACAGCAGCTGCGAATGCTTGGTGACACCCTCCATTCACCGCTGTTGGAGTTCTGAAAGTAGCTGAGCTTGTTTGCTCAGCTGTTTTCAGAACCCTCATAGCTATGAATGGAGACCACGCCGTGCATGTGTGGTGTTCCATCTTTCACTTCGAGGGGTCCTGTTCTCGAGATAGGAACAAGTCCCAGAGGTGGGGCCTGCACCTATCTGACATTGATGGCATATGTCCCACGTGGACCAACCCCTTTAATTTTGGCTCAGTGGAACAAAGTCTCTGTTTTTAGTTTGTCACTAGGTGTCACTTGTAGGATTGTATGCACTCTACTATCATATGTTCTGTAGTGTTACATTGCATGCTGCTATACAGGAGAAAGGGAAGACACATGTACACCATGTCTGTTCAGTGTATTTCCCTTCCTGCCATCTGTTAATAATTATTAAACATTCCTTTGGCGCTGATGTTGATCTTTGTGGGTTCCTTCTGAGGACAAAAATGTTTCAGTTTGAAAGGTTTAAAATATGAAAGGAGTTTGTGGGCGAGGGCCGCAATCTGTTATTTGCTGGTAAAGAGCAGATTTTACCGAAATGAAAAATTAGTGTCCCCTGACTCAAGCAAGCATGAACATAACATGACTCATATTCCTCTACAAATATAGGAAGTTTAATTGCAGAGAAATGGGGCAGAACAACCATGCCGTCATGACGTGGGCCCCAGCTGCACCCACCTATAATCTGGAACGTTCCCATTGAGGGTCAGTGTCATGGAGATTAAATTAAGTGTGCTGGGGACAATTTCCTTTATGCACACACATGTCACTCCTTCCTTTGTAGTTAATGAGGGTAACAAGTGCTCTAAATTTAGTGTCAGGCCCACAAAAATGTAACAGAGTGTTGAAATGTTAATGATCAGGTGGTTTCACCTGCTCCAGACAAGTTGCCTGCAGACACTTTTTTCATGTGGTTGGAGATGGAGCTGATAAGAGGAAAATGCCTCTGGACTCATAAAGTGATACTTTCTCACTCGTTCATTTCCTTTGCCTCCAGCTGTATTCCGCAGATGAGAGTCATGTAGGCTGTGTCCCAACTGTGTGATGTCTGCTATGTTCCATAATATTCTTCAGCTGTCCTGATGGAAACATTTCCTGCCTTCTAGGTCCTTTCCATTGTAACGCATGCATTTACCTAGCATGAATATATTGAAAGTAGGAGTAAGAGTCTTTAAAAGTGACTAAACTTTTAATTAACTTTTTGGAAAAATGTGCCTAATGCCATAATAATACTTTTTGTAATGTATTTTATTAATGCATTTTGAATTTTTAACATAGATATCCCACCAAAAGCGCAACTTTCCCTGTGCACTTAAAATCCACTTTTCTGTACACCTCTGGCTTCTCAGCGGTGTACGGAGTACATGCTGTACAGTTTATGAATGGGGCTGCAGCACATTGTTGCTCCTGACTTTGGCCCCCGGAGGTATACTAAATCCTGGCATAGCACATGGGTAGCCTGAGCAGAGCGGGTTTCTGCCTGTGCCTGCTTCGCTTAGCTAAAAGCTGGCATGCAGGACTCTTGTCTTAGTGGTGCAGGCACAGGTTACAGGGTACCCATGATGCTATGCCAGCATTTAGTAAACATCTGGGGGGGCAGGGGCGCATATTGCTGTTCCTGCCCATGCCCCCCCCAGATGTTTACTAAATGCTGGCATAGCATCATGGGTACCCTGTAACCTGTGCCTGCACCACTAAGACAAGAGTCCTGCATGCCAGCTTTTAGCTAAGCGAAGCAGGCACAGGCAGAAACCCGCTCTGCTCAGGGTACCCATGTGCTATGCCAGGATTTAGTATACCTCCAGGGGGCACAGGCAGGAGCAACATACTCTGTGCACTGCAGCCCCATTTCTTAGCTGTACAGCTCGTACTACATACAGAAAAGTGATTTTAAAGCGCACAAACGGAAAAGTTTAGGGAGGAAAAACTCAATTAAAAATCCATTATCCATTATATTACAAAAAAGTATTATTATGGCATTATTATGTTATGGATATTTTTCCAAAAAGTTAATTAAAAGTTTAGTTACTCTTTAAGCTTCATTCACACATCAGTGTTTGGTCAGTGATTTCAATCAGTGATTTTGAGCCAAAACCAGGTGCAGCACTAAACACAGAACAGGTGCAGATCTTTCCCTTATATCTTATGTCTGTGGAGGCTTCAATCCTGGTTTTGGCTCACAATCACTGATGGAAAAAACTGACGTGTGATTGAGGGTTTAGGCTGGGTTTCCACAAGCAGGTTTTTTGCTGCTGGTTTTGAAGCCAAACCTGGAACAGATCATGTATAAAGGGCATGTATAAAGTTAAGACTGAGGGGGGGAATGCATCATGAGGGGAATTCTTGTCTGCTTTGCTATTATTGTCAAATGTATTAAACATCAACAAGTTGAGGCATCTTGAGATATATTTTCATAACTAAGGCCCCTTCACATCTGCGTTTTTGCTATCCGTCCTAGAGCTCTGTCCTCGGGGCTCTAGGATGGAAAGATACTGATCAGGATTATCCCAATGCATTCTGAATGGAGAGCAATCCGTTCAGGATGCATCAGGATGTCTTCCGTTCAGTAGGTGAACGTTTTTTGGACGTTGACAAAACCGCAGCATGTTGCGGATTTGTCTCCATCCAAAAATCCGGAAGACATGCCGTAACGCCGGATCCGGAATTAATGCCCATTGAAGTGCATTAATCCGTATCCGGAATTAAGCTAAACGTCGTTTTGGCGCATCGCCGGATCCGACGTTTACCTCTGCGTATGCGCAGCAGCAGTTCCGATCGGGGCCTCAGTGTAAGCTGGGGTTCCGATCGGTTACCATGGCAGCCAGGACGCTACTGAAGTCCTGGCTGCCATGGTAAGTACTCCGCAGCAGTGTACTTACCTGCGCTGCGGCCTCCGGGCGCTCCTTCATGATGTCACAGGTCCGGGCGGCATCATGAAGGAGCGCCCGGCGGCCGCAGCGCAGGTAAGTACACTTCTGTGGAGTACCATGGCAGCCAGGACTTTAGAAGCGTCCTGGCTGCCATGGTAACCTGAAAGCATTTCATTTCGAAGACTGATCAGGATCCTGATCAGTCTTCTAATGCTTTCAGGCGACTTGCGTTCTGACGGATCCAGCGGGACGGAAGTGCCTGCCGGATCCTCAGAACGCAAGTGTGAAAGAGGCCTAAATTGAGTGGTGTAGAAGCACAAGAAGCCACAATTTGTTGAACAAGTAAGCCCAAAAAGTTGCAAAGGCCCTATTTAGTGGCATTTTGAAGCCATATTTCTGGAGTGCAGGGCTTTATAAATCCCTCACTAAGTCTTCTCTTCTTTTTTAATCCATTCCTAGCTCTGGCTTTAAAATAGCATCCAAAAGCTGGAACATGGAAACCCCAAGTCTTTATCATCCCGTTAATTATTTATATTTTTGCATTTACTAAGGTTACATAGGCTGAAGCTGCTCTCTTTAGCTAGGGAAGAAACCTGTTGACCTCATGGAAATGTGGTTTCATTGTTTAGAAACAGACCTGTGATTCTTGGTGTCCCACAGAGTTCTGTTGACTTGGTGTTGTAAAATGCAATCAGCTTTGTGTACTTTATAGAGTTTCAGCACATACCATGCGAGTGTCACATACTGTACAAAAGATAGAGAGCTCCTGCTTCCTGGAACAATGCACAGGACAGGACTTCTCGACAGAAAAGTGGCTAAATAGCATCTGAAGCCACTTGCAAATGCTAATTATACACATAGAATGAGACTAATGACACAAAAATATGTAGTTTCATCCAGAATCCTTTCAAGATATTATGTCATGGCCTGTCAGCTAGATGTACAGGACAACTGGTAGCTATTTCACATAACAGGAAGTCATAAAATATAAAAACTGAAAAATAAAACCGAGCACAGAGGCACTTCATGGAATATAATTTGATACAAGAAGATCCTAAGAAGTGGCTATGTCAACCTGGGATGCTTGTGCGTAAAATATAAAGATGCTGCTTCCTAGATTCCATGTTTGGTGACCAGAGTCCCATTGTCCACAAGGTTTGGAGAAAGTGAAAATTAGATATGACTGGCATTGCTTCAAGTAGTAGTGGTTTTTTACAGAACGTACTTTACACAAACATAGAAGAGGATTCTTTACGGTAAGAGCAGTGAGACTATGGAACTCTCTGCCTGAGGAGGTGGTGTTGGTGAGTACAATAAAAGAGTTCAAGAGGGGCCTGGATGTATTTCTGGAGTGTAATAATATTACAGGCTATAGCTACTAGAGAGGGGTCGTTGATCCAGGGAGTTATTCTGATTGGAGTCGGGAAGGTTTTCATTCCTCCTAAAATGAGGAAAATTGGCTTCTATCTCCTGTAGTTTTTTTTTTTTTTTGCCTTCCTCTGGATCAACTAGCAGGATGACAGGCTGAACTTGATGGACAAATGTCTTTTTTCAGCCTTACAAACTGTTACTGTATTACTTTGTGTTTCAGCACCGAAGCAGTTCCTTCTTCTTAATACTATAGTGCTTAAAGGGAACCTTTCACCCACAAACGCACATTAATCCGCCAGCATCACCTTACAGATGATTTCATCTTATTTTTAAAGTTGGTTTTCTCATTGCTGTCTGATGAGCCTAATCACCAAAATTCCCCCACAAGCTATATGTAAATGCAGATCTTGAAGTCAAGGGGGTAGGGTCTCTCTCGCTTAAAGGTAAGTTCACCACTCCCCCTTAGCATTTGATCCATGGCCCTGGTTTTCTTAGTGACGTATCAGATTCCAGCCTGAAATCTTGAGCTGGTACCATGTCATCATCATAGATCCGAAGTCGATTCATTCATATACCTCGATTTTAATGCAGTTTCCATACAGAATTAAAATGCATTGGCTCCTTGAAGCTAAAGTTCATTTTGCCCGAAGTCATGTGAGACTTCGGTGAATTCCTACTGTATTCCTATCTGCATCTTTAAAAACAATTAAAAGTTTTGGCACTGGCTGGTACCTCGGTACCGAAGCCCACTTCGGATTCCTATTTTAAACGGTTTTTAAATAGGCAGATAGGATTACCTTAGTAATTCACCAAAGTCAGACGCAACTTTTGGTGAGACAAACATTGGATCTACGGACCCAATACATTTTAATGCTGTACGGAAACACCATTAAAATCAAGGTATTTGAACAAATTGTTTTCAGCGGCTCAGTGCGGGAATGATGATGACATGGTGCATGTGCGACATTTCAGGCTGGAATCCGACATGACGAAGAAAACCAGGGCCATCAATCAAATGTTAAGGGACAGAAAGGTGAGGAGTCCTAATCTGGCCTTATTAAATCAAACTGTGGCTTTATTTTCCTAAAAAACAGGTTTTAATAACCTGTCAATCACTTATTAAAGGCGCCGAAGAGGAAGGTCCGTTGAGCCACGGTGCCGGCAGCACCCCTCGCCGTTTGGAGCCCAGCGCCGCCTACTACACCTCAGTACCGCTTCGCAATCCTCCTCGTCCCTCTGCCAGATCCCGCGAGTGCGCACTAGGCTCAGCCTGATGCGCCCGTGCGGACTGCTGGCAGCGGCTTCCTTGTGCAAGTGCACATGCGCTGGCCTGATGCGCACTTCACTCAACCCTGAGATGACCTGCTGAGCCTAGTGCGCACGCGCAGGATCTGGCAGAGACGAGGAGGATTGCGAGGCGGCGCTGTAGGTGTAGTAGGCAGCGCTGGGCACCAAACGGCGAGGGGTGCTGCCGGGCTCAACGGACCTCCCCTTGGTAAGCTTAAGTAAGTGATTGACAGGTTATTAAAACCTGTTTTTTAGGAAAATAAAGCCACAGTTCGATTTAATAAGGCCATCTTAGGAATCCTCAGATTACCCTGGACATGAGCATATGTTTAGGTTAGAGGGGTTGTATGTGGTGACAGAATCCCTTTAATTTTACCCTGAGATTTGTAAGGCTGTTGGTTCATACAGAGCTATGTGACCTTAGAAAGCTTTCACTCTGCAATTACTTCAGCAGGAAATTTTCTTTTGTCATGTCTGTGTGTTTTAAATTAGCATTGAGAAATAGTCCTGGCTATGTCTGGAGCTATCTGAATATCAGGTCTTTATATCTGATCTTGAGCATGTGTCGTGTTGTTTCATGAGTTCTCTAATATCCCAGCATTGTACACCACTTATTCTGAATTTATTACTTTATGAATTGTGTTGACCTCTAACAATCCAGTGCATCATTAAAGAGGACCTGTCACCTCTCCTGACGTGTGTTTTAATAACACTTATGGAGTACTTTTATGTACAACTCTGTGTTGTGACATTCGCCTATTATTCCTACTAGAAGTTTATGAATGAATTGCTAGGAGTCTGCAATTAATGGGTGTTCTCACTTGGGGTTGTGTCCCTGCAGATTCTGACACAGTCCAATCAGTGCTGCCATTGGTAGACTATGCAGGGACACAACCCCAACTGGCAACATCAAGTTGGACATATTCCACCTTTAATGTAAGCTGCTGGCAATTCACCCACAAACATCTAGTAGGAATTATAGAGGAATGGAAAAACAGAGAATTATATGAAAAGGAATTTTTTTCCCGTTTTTCAATACCAGACATGGTAAATTAATTTGTGCCATTAAAAAATACAACTTGTCCTGGTAAAAAATATGCCTCAAAGGGGTATGTGAACGTAAAACAAAAGAAGTTAAGGCTCTTGGAATGTGGGGGGTAAAAAACAAAAAAGGGGCTTCATCCTTAATAGGTTAGAAAGAAACAGTTCATGTATTGAAAGCTTCCTTTCCGACAATCGCCCGCAGAATCCGGCTGTATAATACAACCCTTACTGTCCATTCTTTTCTCTGGTTTTTACTGCATGGTTTTCTGATTCTCCTCCATAGCTGATTTTCTTGTATCCATTTATCCTGTGTACTATACACTGTATATACAGATTATATGATTGGACCTGATTATAGGTTTAATGACCCAAACTTACAGCATCATAAATCTATATTATGCTGTGAGCTCGGGTAAATAAACCTACTCTCAGTATGATAAACAAGAGTATGTCTGAAATCTGGAAGATTTCTTCATCAAAACCTCTAAAATGTGTGATTTGTTCAGAACATACACAGATCCTGCTCTGCTACACAAATGCATTACTACATTCTCCCCAGATTATTTGGTGCCTGTTGGAACTATATACCATGCCCACCCACCTGTGCTGCCTGTACCAAAGATGATACATGTTAAGGCTACTTTCACACTCGCGTCTTGTGCAGATCTGTCATGGACGGATCCGTTCAGTTAATACAACCGTCTGCATCAGAACGGATCCGTTTGTATTATCTTTAACATAGCCAAGACGGATCCATCTTGAAAGTCAATGGAGGACGGATCCGTCCCCATTGACTTACATTGTGTGCCAGGACCGATCCGTTTGGCTCAGTTTCATCAGACGGACCAGAGCGGAATGGTGACTGAACTGATGCAAACTAATGCATTCTGAGCGGATCCTTTTCCATTCAGAATGCAAACTGATCCGTTTTGGACCGCTTGTGAGAGCCCTGAACGAATCTCACAAACAGAAAGCCAAAACGCCAGTGTGAAGGTAGACTTATACGTGTGAATCATTTAGATGTTTCCTGACTCTCACCTTTTTTTTTCTTTGCACAGGTCTATAGGCAGGACTGTGAGACGTTTGGCATGGTTGTGAAGATGCTCATAGACAAGGATCCTTCCCTTGAGAAGCAAATCCAGTTTGCTTTACGGCAGAATTTAGGCGAGATAGGAGAGAGATGTATTGAAGAGTTGAAGTTGTACATTGCAGAATACGATGCTGCACATCAAGACCTGGCATAGCATTTGAACTGGAATTCCAAATATTGAAACTCGGACTGTATCTTTAGCAATTGTATTTTACAATATCATCATCGGAAATGACTTAATATTGTTTTATTAACTAATACAGATGGTTTATTTCCCATTAAGTTACATAGTCTAAGTAGTTCTATGTAAATAATACTTTGGTCACTTGCATTTGAGTGTTTTACGCATAGTTCCTTTTTTACTTGTTTTACTGACTTTTTTTTATTGTGCTAAATGTTTTGTTCCCAGTAAACTGACTTTGTACTTCAAGCGTCTCACTGGTTCATTTTTCAACTTTTTTTTCATTTTTTATGTTATAAATGTCTATGGGGTCTCTATTTCTGAATATGTAACTAATTTATTTTGTTTCATGCAGAAGAGGAGTCTTGTAATTCTTAAATCAATCCGATATTGTATATTTTAAAACTGTCCAAAATAGAGAAATAAATTTCATATAGACCCCATGTTCTTGGTCTTTCCTTGGTCATTTCATGTGATATATGAAATAAATGTGGTACAAAGCAGTTATAAATTGTGTGTTTGTTTTTTTATCCAATAGGCACTCCATAGTGTGAAATCCAAGAGTAAACAATTCGATACGTAGCATAAATCTGTTCACCATCACTGCTTTTGCATGAATCGGGCACAACACTGGTATCAGCATGGTAGATCTCTAGTGGTGAGATCACTTGTTTTTCTGTTGCTGTATTCTCCTGCTCGGTATCCACAGCAGGAAACAAAGAAAGGATCAGGCGATGGGTATAAAAAACATCGGGTGTCTGATGAAGAAGACGGACTTCCTTTGAAAATGCGTTCACACCAAGTTCCGTTTTACCCCCAGTTTGCTTTTTAAAGAAATTTTGCGTGTTTTTTCCAGCAGTTACGATCCTTTTTTTTTATAGCTATCACCTAATCCTTTTTTTTTTTTTTTTTTTTACATGGAAATAAATCCAGCATTTATAAACTATTTAAACGTGTGCATTTGTCACCATATCGCTGTATTTCAGGGTCTTTACAGCAATCATTATAGAATCATATGGCACTTGTAAGTGGTAGTGGAAACAGTTTTATCAAGCAGAGAAACGTAATCTTCACCTTCAATTGCAGACAGAACTGTGGATCATTCATAGGAACGCTCGTTAGCGATTATCTGGGGGTGTAAAAGTGCCGCCAATTACCCTATGGAAGAGCAAAATGAATGGTGCTGGGGAATCGCATCATTCATGCGGTCACAATAAAGGTTTGCCGTCAGCAGATCGTGTTGTGTAAACAGCATTGGCTGCCGACAAACAACTAGTCAGTACGGGGACAAGCAATGGCATTAGCGATCGTTCCTCCCCATACTGTGGTCTCCTTCACTGAGGAGCAGACAAACGCTTTCTTCCTGACAATCGTCTGTGTGATGGGGGTGTCTAATACACCCTTTAATTACAGAGTGTATTACAGTCTACAGCTGCATTTACAGTTCTGGTGAATTTACTGCTGATATAGCAGATATCCATTATAATATATCTTTTTTCCTTGTCTACACAGTGACAGGATGTGAGTAAAGAGAATCCTGTTATCATTTCTACCTCACAGCCCAAGCAGACAAGTAAGCTGACCATCCACAGGCAAAGAAAAGCAGCTACTAGCATGAGCGGGGTTCAGAAACATAAGCTAAATGCACTTATTTATACAATTTTGATATCAACATAACCAACTGAGCATGTTGCGGGAACATAAGCTGCTTTAACCCTTTCTACCCCAGAGGTTTTTAAGTTTTCGTTTTGAACTCCCTGCTTACCAGAGCCATAAGTTTTATTTTTTAGTTCGCATAGCTGTAGAAAGGCTTGCTTTTTGCGGGACAAGCTGTACTTTCTGAGGAAAGGGGGTGATTTAAATTTTTATATATATATTTTTTTTAAACTTTATTTTCTACAGTTCCCATAGGGAACTATAACAAGCAATCATTATATTGCTATGCGCATAGACTACAATGCAATACCATTAGAGTCTAAGATGAATATACTATGTTCCTTTGGAGCCCTGCTACAGGCAGGGGCTCCATCGGAAACACTATGCAGCAGCCTCCTGTCATTCTCTATAACAGGGCTCCTCCGACTGCCATACGGGGAAGCTGGAGCATACCCGAAAGTGCACGCTTCTAGTAATACATGCGCTCAAAAGCCGTGGTAAGGTTTGACCACTGCATCTGAGAGGTTAACCCTGGGTTCGGACCTAAGCGTTCTACGCGCGTATTTCAGCGCGTTTTTGCAAATAGGAAACACGCGTTCGTACGCGCGTTCTTGTGATTGACTACTGTGGTGTCAATCACAAAATGCACGACAAACTCCCCAAAAAAAGCTCAAGTACTTGTTTATGCGTCGGACGTTTTACAGCGCGTTCAAACGCGCTGTAAAACGCTCAAGTGAGAACCAGGGCCATAGGAAAGCATTGGTTTTCATGTGTTGAGCGTTTTACAGCGCGTTTGAACGCTCTGTAAAACGCTCAGGTGTGAACCCAGGGTAAATGTCGCGGGTGTCTGCTGTATGAAACAGCAGGCACCCGTAGCGGGCGAGATCTTTAAAGACCCGACTATTACTATTATGGCCTATGTCGGGAAGGGGTTAAATCTGTGTGTTACAATACAAGTTCCTATAGGTTGCCAAGACAAAGTGCACAATATATTGTGTCATTTATCTAATCGCACTTTACACTGTCCACTGCCTGGCCTTGTCAATCGAGGGAGGGGCTGGACAAGGAAATGAGTGAAGCTTGGGTGCAACAAGAGCAAAGGTGACGCCCTCATTGCACCAAATATTAAGAAAAAGTGTAACTTGGGAACAAAGCCTCGTATCAACAAAAGAAAAACAGCTGTGTGTCTATGCAAACAGTTTGATAGGGAGCTCGCAGGTGACAGATTCCCTTTAAACAGGTCAGCATTTTTTGGTATTCTCTAAAGATGCATTCAGCAGTTGTGTTTTCAGCACAGTGTGTTTTTAAGTTGGTGTTGCAATCATGCCTATGTGAGAAATCTATCTGTAACAATACTTGCTTTTGACCTGTAGTTCCTGCTTTAATGATATTTTTTTTGTTTGTCTTTTTTTGTGAATCATTTTATTCTGGGCCTTTGCCAGCGTAAATTATAGGTAAATGGAACTGGAGTTCTAGAAGGAGTTTTTACACTATTACAAGTATTGGTATATTGCAATGATTTGTCATGACTTGTTCAGCTCAAGTCCAAATTCTTGACCCGGCTAATGCTTAGAATGAATGGGCCGATCAGTCAAAGTTTTTCCATGCATATCAGTGCTCTCAGCCACCTGCTATGCAGAAACTTGCAGTACAGCTTGAAGGCTTCTTCTTCTTTGTTCTCAGTGACTATATCTTAGTTGTATACTATAACTAGACCTGAGCGAATTGACCTTCGGATCATAGATCCAAAGTCGATTTATTCAAATACCCCAATCTTAATGCTGTTTCCATACAGCATAAAAATGTATTGGCTCAGCGGAGCCAAAGTGTTTCTTGTGAGACTTCAGTGAATTTCTACTGTATTTATATATATATCAGATCTGCGTATTTAAAACAATTTAAAATAGCAATCCGAAGTGGGCTTTGGTACCGAAGGACCACCCAGTACCAAAGCCTACCTCGGATTGCTATATTCAATTTTTTTTTAAATACTCATACAGTAGTAATTCACGGAAGTCTCACACTTTAATGCTGTACGGAAAGAGCATTAAAATTGAAGTATTTGAACTAATTGAATTCAGATCTATGATCCAAAGGTCGATTCGCTCAAGCCTAACTATAACATTAGATGATGTGAATACTTTTTTAATGCTGCATTCACATAAAAGTGGATAAAAAATGGCCGTTTTTTTTACAGATGTCTCTCTGAAAAGAGGTCCATTAACAGCCTGCTTAACTTGTAAGGGTCAAAATAGGCATCACACAATTGTTCTCCACTGTCATGTGAATAAGGCTTAGGTGAGTTTTGCCTGTTAAAGAGTATACCTTTCAACTTATTTTTAATGTCTTACATCTCGGCTCATGGCGTGATGTTAGTTTCAGTTCAAGTGATGTACCAATAAAAAGTTAGACTCTTCTATAATATAACTAATACCCGAGTGCCTTCCAGAGACCAGGATGCACATTTCACCAGGCTATGGAAAAAGTGAAATGTAACCTATATATTTTTTCCTTCATTATTGTCTTTAAATTTCATAAGGAAATTAAATTTAAAAAATTGGAGGACACTTCGCGAAAAGAAAACCAATGTTCATTTCTGAAATGTAGGAAAGTGACAGTAGAGAATATCCAGGCACTTTGATCAGTTCATTACTTTATGTCTTGGAACTCTTAGCAGGAAACAGATCTCCTATAAATGCTGAATGTGCTTCTGGAATTTAAATACAAAATGTCTTTTATTTGCTTCCATGCTGTGTTTTTGGAGTTATTTAGAACAGGTTGTTTAAGGCTTTACTGGAGATTTGTTTTATAGACTGCTACGTTGGCAGTACCTTCCCCCATTTCACTCATTGCTGATGATAAAGTAGATAAGCAGATTCAGTGATATAAAAAGAACAGAATATAGATAAAGAGGAACTGTAATGAACTCATAATTTTAAAAACCATGCAGAAGGACATCCTTGATGAAATGTATAACATTTCTAAACATTCTAATTTAATGATATTGGTAGCGACAGATAAGTTACTTCATATTATTGAAGAGCCATTTGAACACACTATCCCTCAACTATGTGATTTCTACAGCTCAAAAACCATAAAATAAAAACTTGCTAACAACGACAACTTTCAAATATAGGGGCTGCAGCAATGCAGTTCTAATATATAAAATTCTCTACAGACTATGGAGGAAATTATCTTGAGGGTAAGTCAGTTTTCCTCGAGTCTGCATTGGAGTACTTTGTGTCAAATTTATCAAAAAATGCATGTTATTTGTTAGATTTGGTGTATCTTTAAACCCTACTGCAGTGATCATTTTTAAAAAGTTGCATTGATAAATCTGGAGTGAAACTAACATAGCTAACTAACCATGCTTGTTTTTTAAAAATGGCGTGAGTGGTGTAAAAAAACAATAAGTTGCAAAATTTTTGCACAAGTAACCCCAAAAGATCGCAAGGCCTAATTTGCAACCTTATGATGCCAGAGTTCATGAGTGTGTGGCGTGAAAAATTCCCCAATATGTTACTGCTTATAGAGGTCTAGGAATTTATACATAGTTATATGTATATAGTTATATTTATACATAGTTATCTGCCTTGTAGATCATGCTATAAATGCAGAGAAGCAAAACTGGATCACTGTACGTTGAAAAAATAAATTAATAAATATATATATATATATATATATATATATATATATACACACACTACTCACAAAAAGTTAGGGATATTTGGCTTTTGGGTGAAATTTATGGAAAACGTAAAAAGTTCACGCTACAGTGTTATATCATGAAAGTTGGGCATGTAAGTAAAAGCATGCAATGGTGATTTTCTTCATCTCAAACAAGTTATTGAAACAAAACAACAACAGTGGTGGGTATACCCCACACAAAAAATCTCAATTTCTCAATAACTTGTCACGTGGCCTTGAGCATCAATTACAGCTTGAAAACGATGTCTCTTGCAGTTCACAAGTCGACTTATTGGCTGTTGAGGCTCGGTATCCGAATCTTCTTGAAGGGCGGCCCTCAGGTCATTGAGGTTCTGGAGTACAGAGTTACGAGCCTCTACACAACTGAGCTAATCCTATAGGTTTTCAATGGGATTCAGGTCTGGAGAAAGTGCAGGCCACTCCATTTGAGGAGTCTCCAGCTGCCGTTACCTAATTATGCGACCTTGATAAGCTGGCACACTGTCGTCCATGAAGATGAATTTAAGCCTGTGTTGTTCATGCACAGGCACAACGTCTGGTTTAATGTTGTTATTTGGGTAGTATGGGCTTGTCACTGTACCAATCACAAAGTGTAGGGCAGTTCTGTATTAACTAGACACACCTGCCCACACTGTAACACCACCAAAGGCTCGTCTGGTGACAACAGTGGCTGATGCATGGCGCTCTACTTGACGTCTCCACCATCGTTGGTGGCCATAATTTCTACTCGGCATGAATCGACTTTTATCAGTGAACAGCATTAAGGCCCACTGATCCCTCGTCCAGTGTAGATGCTCCTTGGCCCATGCAAGATGATGACACCTGTGCCTGGTGGTGTGGTCAGGTACCCTTGCAGGTCATCTAGCACACAGACCACGGTGATGTAAACAGTTTTGCATGGTCTGACGTGACACATGGGCGCCTCTCGCCTCCCTTAAATGTGCCCGATGTGTGACATTCATATGGTTCCACCAGACATTGTTCACAATAAAGCAAATTCCGTACATCCTGCTTGAAGCCTCGCAATGGCTCATTCACACGACCGTATCCGCTTTAGCAGTT
Source organism: Bufotes viridis (assembly GCA_033119425.1). Taxonomy (NCBI): domain Eukaryota; kingdom Metazoa; phylum Chordata; class Amphibia; order Anura; family Bufonidae; genus Bufotes; species Bufotes viridis. Next base: position 238,572,813 of record CM065590.1, read on the forward strand.
GCGGAAACACGGGTATTGGGCATGTGCGCAACGCATGTTGTGGAACAGAACGGCCAGCCCTATTATACAAATGCCCATTGAATAGGACATGTTCTATCTATTTTTTCTGAAATGCATGGGTCTGCATCCGTTTTAGTAAATTGCAGAATGGATGCAGACACAAATATATGGTCGTCTGAATGAGTCCTTACTAATATTAACTTTGTTTCTAGGTTGTGTAGTGTCAGGGCATTGATGAACTGCCACATAATCTTTATGATGCACAACCTATTCTAATTGATGTATTTCTACTCCATTAGTCAAGAAACAACGTCCATGTTTCAATATTTTTTTCCCCATCGTCAGTGGTAAATGCTTAAATCAAAGGGTTTTATTTACCATCACCTGAGAAAAATAAATGTGGGTGAAAAGAAATTACAGAATATGTTCCATGATGTGAACATAGTGTAGCAATATGAAAGAAATTTGAATGCTTTTCATATTGTGGTCAAATATAATGTAATGCTATACTCTCAAACTGAAAATGCTGTGAAGGAGATTTCTTAATATATCAACACCGTTATAACAGTGCACTGGTCTCTCCCAGTGCTACATGCATCAAATTCATCAACAGGGCAGCCTACATTAGGCAAATTTTACACGGGCGTCGCGTGAGATGGCTGGATAGGATGCGGGTGCGTGGCAGGGAAATAGTGCGAGTGCGCAGGGAATTTCACTCAGTTTTGACTGCAATTGCGTTGTTAAGTTTTTTTCACGCGAGTGCAATGCATTTTGGCCCTGTCAGATGCTTACTTTCTGGTAAAATAAATAATTGATGTGTTAAAATCGTCATCATTTTTTGCTAGTCTGTCCAAATACAAATTAGATTGTCAGCTGATCCTACAGAAATCAGGTTTGGTTAACTTTAATGCGTATGGCCAACTCAAGCCAACCTTAAGTCTCCTTTACACGGCTCAACTTGAGCAGGCAATTATATGGAATAAACTGTTCGTTCACAATAACTGACTTCTCAAAAGGAGGTGAGCTGCATTTACACGCAGCAATCATCTCCTCTGCCAGGGGAGTAGAAATCACTACAGCAATTGCTTTTCTCCATAGATATTTGTCGTTTCTGGGCAGCCGGTGTCCAAATCAGGGATGCTTTCACCCAATGAACAAGCCTTTCCTCACACATTTACAGTTATTGGGAATGAGCATTCTTACCCTGGGCTGATGCCAAGGGAGCTTCCAGGCCATCCGCACGGCCGCCCGTCGGGGACTTAGCAATCTGTCAGGGTTTAAATGTGCACTAAAATACATTGTCAGGACAGCTTTGCATGTACACAGGAGTCCTCTCCATTATGTCAGCACAGCAATATAGACTGTGCTTTCAGCGTAGCTTTGAGGGCTGATAGCGGGGGGACAGTACATGGGGCAATAGGAAGATTAAAAATATATTGATTTGGACTACTTATGTTCAGTATTGCTCATGTATTACTGTAGATAATAGTCCAGAATCATGGTGACAGATTCCCTTTAAAAGTGACAACATACAGATCCACATACACGAATTGGAAAAAACAAATCAAAGCACCCATATAAAGTCAGATTGGCAGTTGTTTCTCAGGCATAAATGTATATGATTACAGGTGTGATCTCATTAGCCCTATAAAAAATACTCTCAGAGCCTACTTTTTAGGATGCATTCAAAGATATTTTGCCTAGTTGAAAGATACTGGCAAGGGGCGCATCATAAGACAGAGGAGCAGGATGGTCATTTCGACAAATTGCCCAACATATACACTGTTCTGATCTAGCTGTTAGAAGTTGGCATCAGTGGTTACTTGAGGGAACACAGATGCCAAACAGGCTTTGGACAACCCAGACAGACCACCAGTAGAGATGATTGAGCTACAAACAAGCACGAAGTAGCTCCACAGTTTTCTGCCATTGACAGCCAGGTACTGTCGCCTTAGTTTGCAGTGATGTCATGAATGAGAAATCTGGACTGCGACAGAATGGAGCTATATTGTCTATAGCTATGGATACCACCATTGTCTTTGTTGTGGAACGACACACTGCTTCCCAGATCATCACACCAGCAGTTGGAGCAATCACATACAAGTGTCGTCACCTCTAGTAGCAATACGAGGGACACTAAGCACTCAATGATACGTGCAGGACATCCTGCAGCCACATGTGTTGCCTCATGGCAGGGCTTCCAACTGGCGCTTTTCAGGATAATGCTCACCCACACATAGCAAGGGTTTCCAAGGAATATCTCCTCCAGACGACATCATTTCCTTAGACTGCCTGGTCACCAGATATATTGACAATCGAGCATTGATGGGACCAGCTGCAGCCTATGTGTGCGCATGATCTACAAATCTGTTGGCAAATGTGCCACAGGATACCATATAGAACCTGTATGCCTCCATGTCCAACCGTATCTCCAGGCCAGGGCGGCCCAACTGGGTACTAGAGCCCCGTGTTCACAACACTGACTCCAGATATGGAGTCAGAGCAGGGACTCCTAAGCCCTGAAATTCCCCTCTCTGAAGTCCCTAAAGCAGGGGGCCCCTTAGAGGATCAGGGCCCTGGGCAATTGCCCAGTTTGTGCCCCCCCCCCCCCCAACGCCGGCCCTGTTGGTGCGTTATGTTTTTTGTCAATGAGTTTAAATCAATAGGGCCATTTACACATTACCGGATCTGTGTGCCAAACCAGAGAAACTCACTACATGTCTTATTCTGGTCAGTGTTTGCAGATCAAAATAGCCATTTCAATAGATTGGAGAAAAAAAAATATTGTAAGGCATATGGAAGCCATCCCTTTTTTACGGATCTCTCTTTTTCTTTTTTGATTGAAAATCAGATAAGGTTGCGTGAATAATCTCTTATTGTGAGCCACAGTTAAAATACAGTCAGGGAAATTTACTAAAGCATTTACACCGCTATTGTGACGTTAAAAAAGTAGCAAATCATGGAGTATGTTATAATTTGCAACTTTTCATTATCTCTTCATCTTTTTAAATTGGCGAGAAAAAAAAAAGTGTTTGGGGCACAGTGAGAGGGCTCATAGCTGCCATAGATTTGAAAGTCTGGCACACGGGCTGCTTGGTAATGCACCAGATCTTAAAAAATTTGGCACATTCTGCGCTGATGTACCAATTCTGACATTGCAAGTATACCTACTATAGCTATACAAATACTGTATGTACACTGGGTGAGATATAATGTAAGACTGGTGTTTGTAGTCTTAGGGCTCATTCACATGACCGTATTTGTGTCCACATCTGTTCCGTAATTTTGCAAAACCAATACGGACCCATTCATTTCAATGGGGCTGCAAAAGATGCATACAGCACACCAAGTGCTGTCCGTATCTATACTTTCGTTCCATGGCCCTGCAAAAAACATAGAATGTGTCCTATTCTTGTCCGCAATTGCGGACAAGAATAGGCATTTCTATCATAGGGCTGGCAAAATGCGAAACGCACACAGCCGGTACCCGTGTTTTGTGGACCACAAAACACATACGGTCGTCTAAATGAGCCTTTATACTGCTAAATATCCACAAAATAAGTATGCCATAAGAAAAAATGAAGAGCCAGATCCAGTTTTTAGTTTCTTAAAGGGCATCTGTCGGCAGATTTGTACCTATGACACTGGCTGACCTGTTACATGTGCACTTGGCAGCTGAAGGCATCTGTGTTGGTCCCATGTTCATATGTGAAAAATGATGTTTGAATTAGGAATGTCCCGATACCATTTTTTTAAGACCGAGTACCAATACTTTTATTTAAGTACTCGCCGATACCAATTACCGATACCTCATATAAACAGCGGCGCAGTTACTGATAGCAATGAAAACAATTAAAGCTGGAAGTTTGTTGCTGTGGACAACGGCTTTTCTTTTCCTTTGTACAAGTGTTAATAAATTAATAAATGGGAATATAATAGCGTTTTCAAACCAATGTGCCTCCAGGGGGATCTGTTTTTGGGGGATCTGTGGAGGACACACTGTTATGGGGGGGATCTGTGGATGACGCACTGTTATGGGGGATCTGTGGATGACGCACTGTTATGGGGGATCTGTGGATGGCGCACTGTTATGGGGGATCTGTGGATGGCGCACTGTTATGGGGGATCTGTGGATGACGCACTGTTATGGAGGGATCTGTGGATGACACACTGTTATGGGAGATCTGTGGATGACACACGGTTATGGAGAGATCTGTGGATGACGCACTGTTATGGGGGATCTGTGGATGACGCACTGTTATGGGGATCTGTGGATGACGCACTGTTATGGAGGATCTGTGGATGACGCACTGTTATAGGGGATCTGTGGATGACGCACTGTTATGGGGATCTGTGGATGACGCACTGTTATGGGGGATCTGTGGATGACGACTGTTATGGGGGATCTGTGGATGACGCACTGTTATGGGGGATCTGTGGATGACGCACTGTTATGGGGGATCTGTGGATGACGCACTGTTATGGGGGATCTGTGGATGACGCACTGTTATGGGGGATCTGTGGATGACGCACTGTTATGGGGGATCTGTGGATGGCACCGTTATGGGGAATCTGTGGATGACGCACTGTTATGGGGAATCTGTGGATGCGCACCGTTATGGGGAGATCTGTGGATGGCGACTGTTATGGGGAGATCTGTGGATGACGCACTGTTATGGGGAATCTGTGGATGGCACCGTTATGGGGAGATCTGTGGATGGCACACTGTTATGGGGGAATCTGTGGATGGCACTGTTATGGGGAGATCTGTGGATGGCACTGTTATGGGGAATCTGTGGATGGCACTGTTATGGGGAATCTGTGGATGGCACACTGTTATGGGGGATCTGTGGATGGCACTCGTTATGGGGAATCTGTGGATGGCACTGTTATGGGGAATCTGTGGATGAGCACTGTTATGGGGAATCTGTGGATGGCACCGTTATGGGGAATCTGTGGATGGCACTCGTTATGGGGAATCTGTGGATGGCACCGTTATGGGGAATCTGTGGATGGCACCGTTATGGGGAATCTGTGGATGGCACCGTTATGGGGAATCTGTGGATGGCACCGTTATGGGGAATCTGTGGATGGCACCGTTATGGGGAATCTGTGGATGGCACCGTTATGGGGATCTGTGGATGGCACCGTTATGGGGGATCTGTGGATGGCACCGTTATGGGGGATCTGTGGATGGCACCGTTATGAGGGGATCTGTGGATGGCACCGTTATGGGGGGATCTGTGGATGATCACCGTTATGGGAGGACCTGTGGACATCACCGTTATGGGGAGGGGACCTGTGGACATCACTGTTATGGGAGGGGACACCTGTGGACATCACTGTTGGGGAGGACCTGTGGACATCACTGTTATAGGGGGGACCTGTGGACATCACTGTTATGGGGGTGGGGGACTGTGGATGAGGCTGTAATGGGGGATCTGTGGATGGCACTGTTAGGGGCTATGTGGATGACACATGATATAGCATCTTATGCTATATACATGTCATCCACAGATCCCCATTAGTGTCATCCAGATTACACTGCGGGGCCGGTGCAGCTTGACTCATACACCGGCCTCGCAGCTGCTATATTCCTCCTGTTCATGGGGACGCGAGACCTGAACGTCGCCGTTATGCGATGTGACCTATTAGACGTCGACTAGTATGCGCGCGCGACGCAGACATCACTCTGCATGATAGGGCGAGGGCACCGGCGGACGTCCCCCGCTGTACGGAGTGAAGGCTTCTTAGCCTGCGCGGCACCGTACTGCGATCTGTGGCTAGCACTATCGCCACGGGAGCTATCTGGCTGCCACACGTAACACCTTATATACACTGGCGATCTGGCAGAAGGCTGGTGGGGCAGAGTATGAGGGCTCAGCGCGATGCCTTTCACTATATTCTGTTTCATTACCCCTAACTTACTGTGCCCGTGATTACTAACTATTAATCGCAGTCCCTCCATGCTCCTGCCGCGCCTTCTGTAATCATAAGGTGGGCGGAGGCGGGCAGAGCGGGACATGAGGCGCATGGAGGAACTGAGCTCAAGCTGCCCGATTCCTCCATGCGCCTCATGTCCCGCCTGCCTGCTCGCCCACTTTATGATTACAGAAGCGCGGCAGTGAGCATGGAAGACTGCGCGTGTAGTTAGTAATCACGAGCACAGTAAGTTAGGGTAATGAAACAGAATATAGCCGCTGCCGAACCAGAACTTCCGGTATCGGCAGTGGTGTCGGCGGCATTTTTACGAGTACAAGTACTCGTGAAAATGCCGGTATCAGTCCCGATACCGATACTAGTATCGGTATCGGGACATCCCTAGTTTTAATATATGCAAATGTGCTTTTAGGAGCAACAGGGGCGTTGTCATTACACCTAGAGGCTGTGCTCTCTCTGCAACTGCTGCTGCTCTGCTCTTTGATTGAAAGGGCCGGGCAGTGTAAGGCCTCTTGCACACGAACGTTGTGCATCCGTTCCGTGCATTGGGGACCGCAATTTGCAATCCCCAATGCACGGGCAAAGTCCATGCGGCGGCCGGGACAGATCGAGACCCAGTCAACTTGAATGGGTCTGTGATCCGTCCGCACCGCAAAAAAAATAGAACAAGTTCTATTTTTTTGCGGTGCGGCGGCACAGACAAACACCACGGAAGCACTCCATAGTGCTTCCGTTCCGCATCTCCGTTATTGCAGACCCATTCAAGTGAATGGGTCCGCATCCGTGATGCGGAGTGCACACGGGCCCGCAATATGGCCACGGGCACACAATGTTCGTGTGCAAGAGCCCTAAATGCGATCACTGCCTGGCACAGTCAAAGTGAAGAGAGCACGGCAGTTGCAGAGAATGCGGAGACTCTAGGTGTAATAGTAATGCCCCCATTGCTCCATGTGAACACAGATGCCTTCAGCTGGCAAGCGCACATGTAACAGATCAGCCAGTTTCAGAGGCACAATTTTGCTGACAGATTCCCTTTAAATCTATGCAGTTATCCCTGTTTGATACAACATAAAGCTATCGTTCTCTTCTCAGTCTTTGCAGCTCAGCCCTTTTCAAGCAAATGGGGTTCAGTGCCGATACCAGATACAGAGGATGGACAAGTGCAGTGTGTAATAAACATTAGAACCCCTTTTTTTTTTCAACTTTTAAAGAACCCTTTAATATTTCACCAACATGATGCTGCAGTATAGGTAGTGCGGTATAAACTGCCGTTAATAGTGTAGTCAGTTGTTCTGCTTAAACTGGCCGGATTTTAGGTGGTCTGAGGATTTTGCCGACCCTTGCAGAAATGGGTGCAGTTAATCAGCTGATGATGCATGTTATGTCTATGGGCATACTGTGCCATGCTTTACAGTAACAGGATAAATGGTTCCAAAAAGCAGAGGAAAATAGAAGCGGGTGTGAAACGGGTTACTGGGATGGGAGCACTTGGTATGAATTCCTCATGTCCTCCTTGTCATAATTAATGGAAACACAAAGAAATACAGAACGCTCTATATTTTTTTTTATTCACAAAAATGTGTCAGTCTTTTAGAAATATCAAACAAGTGATTTATAGTATCTAAAACATACATCCGAGACACAATCTATTGCCATTCCAGCAATCTTTTCTGCTAGATCTATAAATAAAACCTATAGGTTACATAGGCGTAAAAGAATTTACACCCCTGCAGTGCCATATACAGGGCCACATAACTCAGGAGAGGGGGTGGTACTATAAAGAAACGGTCACTAAATACTGTAAAGGTTTGCTTTCTAAGGCAAACACAAACCAAAACTCCTCTGTTGTACCCCAATTCAATGAAAAATTACCGTAATATAAAAAATAACATGTTCTACATTTGACATATACAATATATACACAGTTAAATTAGGGCTAAATTTGTTTAAAACACATTATAAATAACTTGCAGCTAAATATCCTACACTTAGCGTGGCTTACATGGCTTCAGACTCTGCTTGCAAATGAGAAGATCTGGTTCTGCCTGTGTGGGTCAGTGGGAATCACCTGGAACAAAAGAACTCCTTGCATAATGGTACATAGACACATCTGTGACCACAGGAGTGCAAAATACTAACTGTTAGGAGCAAACAAGCCTCATTCATATGACAATAGATCATATTCAAAAGTAAATGACCATTGTAAGGTCCGATTGGAAAGGTTATATATGACTGACCGAGCGCGTCGAGCTAGCAAGTCTGATGTATCCATACCACTGGATGCTAAGCATATGGTGCACAGGCTAAATTCTAATTTCAGTATTGTGTGCAAAGAAATAAAACAAAGCAAACCTGAACTGTAAACCTGTGATCATTTAAGCAAACCTCAATTACACATTGCAAACACCAGCCGGCCTGTTTTGGTACAAATGGCAAAGCATTAAAAAAAAGACGACATGTTAGCAAATAGAGCTAGAAAAGGAAACCGTCTCTGTGGATTGAGAACGTCAATGCATGGTCTTCACAGGAATGAAAGTGAAGATGCCTACAAGTCTTAGGAAATAATACAGTTTTTGCCTTTGTGTCCCTTCTTCTTTTTGGATTTAGTGGTCCTTTGGCCAAAATGACTACTGGATAGTGCAGATGGGGGACTGGGCAAGTCATCTGTAAAATACTGATATCTTTGTGGCCGCGGAATAGGCTGTCCGAGAAAATAGCCCTCCTCTTCTGAGTCAGAGGAGGAGGAGGAACACGTTGAACACCAAGAGTCGTCATCCTCACCATAAAGACCAAAAAACTTATCCATAATCTGGTTTTGCAACCCATAGTCTGAAGCGGCATTTGCATACTGTCCAAAAAGTTCACTGTTCTGAATGTAGGCCTGAAGTTCTTGAGGGGATTTGCTCTGAAAGACTCGGTCATAATCCTCTGAAGTGTAACATCTAGGTTTCTCACGTCCAGGTACTTTTTGGTCTGCTGCAAGATGAAGTGCATTTTCAGAGCGAGATTTTCTGCTTTTCCTACGCCTATGATGGTGACGAGGTCTCTCACTGCGTTCCTCCAAATGATAAACCCTTCTCCGACTTCTCTCACTCATGGGAGGCTGTCGGATTTCAATGCTGCCATAATCTCCATTATCAATTACATCATCTGAAAATTTGACTTGTGGTCTTGTCTGTGATTTTGACCTTCTCAGGGCAGACATGTGAACAGGTTTTTCTTCTGGAAGTGGCTTTTCCTGGCAAATTTCCAAGCTTAGACTCTTCAAAGATTCAGTACTCCTGTTCAGCATGGAAGAATTAAGAGTTCCCATGTTGCTCATTTTCTCACAGTCCCTTGTGTCCAAGTCTTGAAAATTTGGATAAGAGAAGTGTGAAGGGCGTGGTTTACTCTCCCCATCATTTGATGCTCCTAAGGAAAAAAATATATAGAAGAAATGACACCATGTAATTTACAAGACACCTTCAGTTTACAGAGAGAAAATTCCTGAAGACCACATCACATTTACTGTGCTCCAAGACCATGATATCAAGCTTTACAAAGAGGACTAAATTTACACGTGCCCTTGATTTAATGTGAAATGCTTGACTGTGCGTGTTTACAGCAAGTACTTTCTGCTTTTAGTCTGCAATTGATGAATATATATATAAAATGTATATGAAATCTGTCCCTATGCAGAATAAAATGACATACCTGTTATATTGGACAATGCTAGCGAATCCATAGAGTTACATATGTTTTCAAGTTGTGGTTTTAGGTCATCAGACAAACATTCCAATGAGTCTTTGTACCATGGTATCTTGTCATGTTTGTAACCAGATGTTCCATGATCCAAGTCCAATTCTTGGATCTTTCTGCTGCTTGCTGGCCCTGGGTGGCTGCCGTAAGCAGAGTCTCCAAGACCATCCTGTGACTGTGTCCAGTACATATCAGTCTGATACTTTTTACTCGCCAAACTCTGGTTGCGCCCAGCTCTTTTAAGGTCACTACAGATTTTGACATTTTCTGACATCCATTGGTCACTGGATCGATTATCTTCAGTGGGCTGCTGGAAGAGTCCTTTCTCGCCAAACTTTATAAGCAACTGGGTCATGTAGTCATCATGCTCAGCCCATTCTTCATGATCCTCTGGAGTCTCCTGCTCATCTCTTCCTTTCCAAAAGTCATTATCATCAAAACTGGCACCTTGCCTTGATAAGCCGAGGTCATCCATCTTACGAGACAGTGTGTCATCAGCATTACCAGACAGTCCTGGGAACTTGTAATTCAACGCTGGAGACAGCAAGAGTGATTGTCGACACTGATCTGCAGATCTGCTGCTCTTTCCCATTCTTACGCTTCTTCTGGATTCTCTAGATCTAGCAGACTGAAATGCTGAGTCAGAAGAATCAGAAGCATGGACATCTTCTCCCAAACTACAGGTCTTTGAGCAATAGATTCGGCCCTTTTTTGGCAGAAAGGGGCATCCAAGTAGGGAAACTTTGCACTGTGCACAAGAAAAACAGCTTTCTGTTGCGTGCCAGTGCTGGCCATCATAGGTCATCTGGGCATGGTCAACACCTAAAAGGGTGAATAAAGGAAGGCCAGTCAATATCAGATATGCAAGTGTATCGACAATTTAATTAAATGATAGGCCAGTGCCAAGTGCGCAACAATCTTAAATCATCTATACTAAAAAGACATTTGCATAGGTTTGTGTATTTCTATTGCAATGTTTGGGTTTTGTTTCACTAATCTATTATCCCCTTTGAACCCCTCATCACGCATTACAATGCATTATGGTGAGATTACAAGAAAAGCTTTACAATACCTATATGCTCTCCACAGGATTCACAGTATTCTGCATAATGGGATTCAAAGCAGCCACAGCAGAAGGGACGGCCATCTTTCATGATGTATCTCTGTCCTCCAAGCACGGTCTCACACTCATAGCAACAAAAATGCTTCATATGCCAGTGACGCCCCTCAGCCTCTGTGCACTCATCCGCAAATATAATCTACAAGAAAATAAGAGATATATGAAGACATATCTTAATAATTATGCAAGTATGTCTTTACTAAGACACAAACTGTCTAAAAGTAATGAAAGGGTTTCTCGGGCCATTTCACCTAATCTGGATTTTTTACCAACCTGTGGTACGAAGATCTTTTAGACAGTACTTGGGGCTTTTTCACACGAACGTGTGAGCCCCGTGCCCGTGCCGCAGCAGATCGCGGACCCATTCACTTGAATGGGTCCGCGATCTGCCAGTTCCGCAAAAAGATAGAACATGTCCTATCTTTTTGCGGGACTGAAGTACGGAACAGAACCACTCCATAGTGCTCCGTTCCGTCATTCCATTCCGCATCTCCGGATTTGCGGACCCATTGAAATGAATGCGTCCACATCCGTTATGCGGAATGGCCACGGAATGGTGCCCGTGTTTTGCGGATCCACAAATGCGGTCTGCAATACGAGCACGGTCGTGTGCAATAGGCCTTACCTGTCCCTTGCTAGCACAATGCCAATGTCTCTGCTGAGCTTGTGCAGGCTCCTACCCTAACCAGATATTGCCTCTTCTTTTTCTGTTCAGCTTCATTTACTCTAATAGAGCTGAACATGAAAAGAAGCTGCCATATTTGGTCGGGACCTGGGCCGAAAAGACCACTGCGTCTGTTAGTACAGCAAAGACAGCGTCACTGGGGAGTGAGGGACTGGCAAGCATTGTCTAAAAGATCTCCCACCCACAGGTTAGTAACAAACCCCAATTAGGTGAAGTTGCCAGAGAAGCCCTGTAACATCTGAAACCAGTAGTAGGACAGAATAATGCGACCTTTTGTTGATAGAACACTTGCATGGGTTATATACCTCATCACATGCTGAGCATCTTGGTTTGAGCAGTTCAGCGTGGTGCCGACCACAGTGTATTTTTCCATCTTGGTAGAAGTAAATCAGATCGACCAGTAGCTCGTTACACGTGGAACATGCAAAACACGATGGGTGCCAGCATACCCCAGGACCTGCCCTCGAAACAAAAATGGCTACTTCACCTCCATTAATCTTCTCGCTGCACTAGAGAAACAGAAAATAATTGTGTAAAAATACAAGTAAAAAGTCTAGTTTATACCATGCTGAAAGTTGGCACATTTGATGCTGTTTACATTAAAAGTAAAAAATACCACTTTTGACATAAAACTTACACAGGAATTTAAACACCCATTTAACATCCAAAAGGGAGAAAAAAGTCTAATAATCCCCAACCATAAACGGATTCTAAACCAAGAAAAATATTGCTGATGTAAAGTAGACATTTAAGGAACCACTTAGGCTGGTTTTCATTATTTGAATGTGGTTTTAATAAAGTTAGCCATCTGGCTACAATTTGACACTTCTCCTAAGAAGAAAACATGGTCACGTATACAGGCAGATTAGCTGGAGGGAATTCCTATGAGCCAGGGTGAAGTGGAGGGATAATAATACTGTGCCGGTCACAGTACTTGGAGATGTACTGCCAGACATATAGCTAGTAGAACAAGCCCCAGCAGCTGTGTCTTTGCAAATAAGTTTATTTATTTCATATCCAGAATATGTCCTATATCCAGGACGCGTTTCGGCGTACAAGCCTTTCTCAACAGGTACCTGTTGAGAAAGGCTTGTACGCCGAAACGCATCCTGGATATAGGACATATTCTGGATATGAAATAAAGAAACTTATTTGCAAAGACACAGCTGCTGGGGCTTGTTGTTCTACTGTTCGTTGGAGGTTGCTCCTTTCCCGTGCAGCGAGCAAATTGGAGCGAGTGCTGGCCAATCTTCCCTTTGATTGTTCAGACATATAGCTAGAACATGACTGATCTCATGTGGTAACATAAAATGTGCGTTCTAGATACAAGAATTCCAGTTACCTGCTCACAGACAGCATGCATCACAGCCCTTGACAAGATTTTAATATTGCCTCTCCCGAGGGCCTCCTTTTTGCGCTGGGTGCTGAACAATATCAGTTCCTTCTTCTCTTCTTCACTTAATGACTGGCAATAACGGACCTAAGGGAGGAAACAATTTCTGTCAATGCTTGCCATTCCCAGACATAAGGATTACTTCTTAATAAGTAACCACGGCACTCAGGAATACGTGCAAGAACTAGTGTTTCTTTTAGCTATCCATCCAGCATCTCACAGTAAATTGGCCAACGTTTTGGCCCAATCCCTGGACCTTGATCACAGCCTTCTAGATCGGAGAGCAGAAAGAACAACATATCCTATGGAGGCGCTCACGTCAAAGCATTCATGCAGCTCTCCGATCTACAAGGCTGTGATCAAGGACCAGGGACTGGACCAAATCATTGGTCAATTTACTGTAAGATGCTGGATGTATAAAAAAAATAAAAGACTTATTACACATATTCTTGGTGTTAACATTCTACGGAACTAGAGCACCAGCACAAACGTCAGTGTGCCAACCAGAATTTTGTGAGCACAGGGATTATTTGACACTTGACTGACACATTCTACAGATGAGTAAACAGACTATATGGCTTACAGGGATACAATGATTCACAATGGAGAATATGGCCTGGGGCTATTAAATGGCACAAACAGAACTAAGTAAGTAAACCTATTAACACTGTGGAGGGGAAAGAAACTAACTAAATATGATACTGTACAACCTAAAAAAAACTAAAAGTGAGCTACAAACTACAATATTCAGCTTTTCCCCCCATTTTCCAGGCAAATTTGTCAAACAATGTAGTCTTACCTCGTTATCGTGTGGGGGAAGCTGATAGAGGAGCTGCTTGATGCGAAACTTTTCTCCTACACTGTTCACATACGGGACTTTTTCTTCGGGCAAACAGGCAAAATATAACTGAACCTGCAGAATTAACCGAAACGACTTATATACAGTAAAGGAGAACAACATTGTTCAGAAGACATTCACGTTCGCAGCAGACAATGGACTTCTTTGTATTTCAGATGTATTACAGAGAAGGTAAAATGGAGGTGAAATAGCCAAGAAAAGCAAACAATGCGACATTAGGATGGAGGCTTATGTGATAATGAGCACCAGATGAGCCAACTCAGCACCAGTAGATGGGCAGTTTGCACCCAGCTGCTGAATTGCTTTCCAGGAATGCAAGTTGTGCAGTGACTATTAGGGGCTACCATAAATTATGCACATTTAATGTGGCCATTATACCCCACCTCCTCTACTACTGGTCAACAAGTCCATAGAAATTCCAACATTTCTACCTACAATTACTTTGCATAACGTGAGAAGCCATCTAGAAAACAGCCCCTATAAACAGGTTTAATTTGCTTCTTGCATTTTACACATGGCTGAGACAAAAGCTGCTTTGTCAACTCCTGCTGGTAGCTTCATCCCAAGCCACAGCTTTCATTGCTTCCATCTGAGCTTTTTTCCATAGGACCCCGAAGTCAACTTCACGGGAGGGGTCAAATGCAAACATGTTTTAGCCAGATGCCAGGTTCCGCTCCAAAAAGGCACAGTTTAACTACCTCCGCTCTCAGATACTATGCCAGATAAGCCTTATGTCCCTACGTGCTTCAAGGCAGGTCGTAACATACTTTTCCTTATTCAGAAGTTGTTGCTACTGTGTGGAACTACTATAAACGGCGTATAACTGCACTGAACATCCGTAAAAAAGACATTATACAGTAATGTAGCCCGTATGATACACAAACAAGCATATAAAGGTCTAATAAATAAAATACACAAGAGGCACAGACACAGCTATTAGTTTGCTCCTACCTGTTCAGGACGAAGACCTGGTGGAACCCAAGTGTACTCCTCCATGGCACAACCAGAATCGTCATCCGATGTGGAGCTTCGCTGACACCCATAAGTGAGCTTACTGACTTTCTGCTCCATTGCCATAGGCAGATAAGGGAATCTTCTACCTCAAGATGCTTCAGTCATTAATTACTCTAGGCAAGAAAATGAGACAAACCCAAGTCAACACTTTGTTAAATTAAGTCTGAAGCACGTCATGCTGAGATAATGTTTTACAGTGTATTTGGTTTAGAAGAAAATCTATAGCCATGCAGCAATGTCAGAGGCCAGCTTTGAAATGAATACATGCCATTCAAGGCACCAAAAGCCAGTTCCTCAG
This sequence comes from Bufotes viridis, assembly GCA_033119425.1. Lineage (NCBI taxonomy): Eukaryota > Metazoa > Chordata > Amphibia > Anura > Bufonidae > Bufotes > Bufotes viridis. Next base: position 238,587,860 of record CM065590.1, read on the forward strand.
ATGTCACCTCTGAAGAGGGGACCTCAGTGGTCTGGAAAGTTCATTTGCAACATCAGCAAATCGGTTTCTCAAAGGCTCCTGGGTGGGAAAATCTACAGGTCAAACGAACAAGGCTTTTAGGAGGGGAAAAAGTCTGACAGAACAACGTAAAGCTGTAATAAAAACCATTAATACAAATGTTCCCTGGTTATAGTGTATAAAGCAGAACTACATGGTTTATTTGCCAGGCATAAAATGACTCCAACTGAAAGAGCAGATACCAGACCCTGGAAGAGATTAGGGTAATGGAGCACTCCAACAAAGGAAGCTACAGTTTCTCCCCACAGGGATTATAACCTTTTGACCCTGGGTAATACCGGAATACCGTGCGCCTCTTTCCACTGCTAACAGTTAAACAAACGTTCCCTGCAACAGGTGCAGCCCAACTATTCACACCGACCAACTGTTCCCAAGTCACTTCTGCAAACTGCGCCTCACATACCACGGCCCATATTCACCCTCAAATTGGCTCTAAGGTGGGCACAGTATTTAAAAGGGTATGTAAAGATCCGAGTATGTCCTGCCTCCCAAGTTATCGCCACTACCGCCAGTCACATCCGATACAGAGAGGTGTAGTGTATGGTACCGACCGTGCACACATCCATTAGCCACAGTCTATGGTTTCCAAGCAGGGCTGTGGAGTTGGCGTTCGCGTTGGGTAAAGTCAGTAAAAAAGTACCAACCCCAGCCCAGTCTTCAAAAGAAGAATATGAACTCTTATAAATGACTACTATTGTATAATTAAAGTGTTTTATTATACCGATGACCTATCCTAATCTGACGGGTGGGGGTCCAACACCCAGGAGCTCCGCCAATCGTCTGCATGACGCGGCCACGTTGCTACTGTGGCAGTACAGTACTTTGTATCGCAGCCCAGCTCCACTCATTTGAATAGGACTAAGCTGTTCCTAGGCCAAGCTGTGAGGAGTGCAGTGGCCTCCTAAAAGAGCTGATCCACAGACGTCCTGGGTGTCGGACCCCCACCGATCAGATACTGATAACCTATCCTGAAAACAGTCAGAAACCCCCTGTATAAAACGTATGGCTTGTTGCAGCCCTGTTTCTAACTACGGGTGATAGACCGCAACGTCATGTTTTTGCAGGAGAACAGGATTGGTTTCTTCGAGCCGTAAGAGGACTTGGCTACATAATAAAAAAAATAAAAAAAAAGTCAAATATTGGATAACTTGATCAGATGCAAACTAAAATTTAAAAAAAGACATATATGAAAGTCCTTATTTATGGATTTCTAGAGAGCAATGACTCACGCAGTATACGTTACATTTGGAAAAAGTCTAACAGTGCTTAACATTATAAAGAATAGCGGGGCACTGTACGGGTGGGATGGGAACCAAAGCAAAGACTTTGAAAACTTTTTTATATGAAAATATGTTCTTTTTTAACTGAGCCAATTCAGATTTCTGGGGGATCCAGCGGTGGAGACATCACCTTGGCTCAACTGTGCAGCAGTTATAAAGAAGGTCTTATCCATGGGAAACCTGATGGTCTAACCAGACTGAAATATTAGCATCTGCATACAGTACAGACACTGTGATACACACATAATGGCAGGGTTGTCTCCACAGCCTGCAGGTCAACAGACATCTTAAAGACTACTCCACACATTCGTGATGCAATGGGCATATACAAATTATTATACAGATGAGTGAAAAGCACTGCTTTGGAAAAACATTGGGACGTTTGGTAGTTCAACTGAATCTTTTTATTCCAGGTTTTCATTACGGCCATGGGATGTAACATATACAAGAAATAATTCAATTTAGAGAGCGAGCTGTTAACACACAGTCATTTTATACTGAGAAGAGAAAACATCTCAAGCAGATGGTAGAGAAATAAGCTGAAAAGACCATAAATGGGGCGCTTTACAAGAAATACTGGACAGGCTTGTAACATGTAATACACTTCAAAGGGACGGCGGGAAGCTCATTTACAAGGTGGATTATTACCCAACAAGATGAAAGTCATATAGGGCAGCACCAGCTGACCATTTATGTGTATGGGGGTGTCCCAATGTACCCCCCAATGGCAGATGTTGATGTAAAAGAGGGTGGGACATGTTGAATTTTTACATGCTTGATCGTTTGTTCTCAAGGGAGAGGTCTTGGAGGGGCTCGCATACCAGTGTACGGGCGCAGGGGGTGGAGCCAGGAGTAACGGCTGTTGGCGTTCAGCAGACAGCTATCCAAGGGGTATAGGCACCATAGGCTCATGCACACGACCGGATGTGTTTAGTGGTCCACAAACAACATAGTGTGCTTTCCGTATTTTTTGTGGCCTCCTTGAAATGAATGTGCCAGATCCACAAAAAAATGTGGATTAGATGCAGTCGTGTGCGCGAGGCCTTACACAGTATATGTCCAGCACTGGTGCTACTAAACTATTTCCATCATAAAGTAGACCGTGGCGATTCCACAACTCCATGTTCTTGAATACCACTAGGAGATTTACACAATTCTGGTTATCATTTCTGTGTTTTTTTATAATCATACTCCACAAACAGGAAAAATAAAAAGTTATACAATATGGAAAACCATGATCTATGGAAAATGCAGAACAATAAACAGCCGTCGTAGACAGGTGACCCCTTAAATACTTCACAGGCACCTACTACACTGAGGAATCTGTTGGCGAGGATTGTGGGTGCTGGAGCAGTCATACAAGTGAATGCTTTCACAGTTGTACTGCTCTTCAAAGGAAGTGCTGAACAAACCAGCACAGCAGCTGTAAAAACTAAGCCTGATATAAGGCTATTTTAAGGCAAAAAGTGCAAAGTATAAATAAGATTCTGCCCTGTGAAGCGTAATCTGGCGTTTTCTGAATACCAGTAACACCGCCAATGGTTTCACTATCCAGCCTTACCTGAAGGACTGGTCATGGCTTCGGGAAAGTTGGGTTCCATTGACAAACAACTCTTATGGCACCAGGTGGCAGATACTACCAACGTGTCAAGAGGTTACCATTACCCATGGCAAATCATTCTACTGCATATGGGAACTCATCACGCTTTATTCCTTATATCATACATTTCCATTCCATTGACCTCCACCACACATGGAATTTGACTTTTTCCGAAACAAAACCATATAAGGAACAATTTAAGCCATTTCAATTGTCCCATCTCCACATTACTAATGAATTTACATCTTGCAATTAAGCTGTATAGTCAGAGATTGTAATAAATCCCCACATTTCTGCTGCTGTCCTAGAGGCCCTGACGCTAGGGTAGAGGTGGAGCAATGGAGAGATTGAGTTGAGACCAGAACAAGAAGTAGCTAAGGGGGCAACAATAAAACTTTTAGTAGCCATCACTCCCTGGTTTCTGGGACCCGTCGTGACCTCTGGGACTATTCCAATGTATACAGATATTTACATCTCACACCGTCACCTGCTGGACTGAACAACACTCCTTTGTCTTTTATATTACGGGACCCATTGAAACAAGTTTCCAGGAGAAGGGGCAACCACAAGTTAAAGGTTACGTGCTAGCTGATGGTGAAAACCTATAGCACAAATCCTTCTATAGAACATCAGCTAAGGCCTGATGAAATCGAATATCAGATAACCTAAAACACACATACACCAGCTACATGGCCAGATCAATGGCATAGGCCACACTCAGAGAAATGATCTTTTGTGTGGCCAGATAACACAAGGGCTGGGCTCAGGAAAGCCAGCATTCCCATGTATACACAGCGGAAATGTAAAGCGAACGCAGACCACCTGCAGATCAGACCGGCCAGCTGACTACAGACGTGCACATGCCCCATACAAATGCAACGTTTGTTCCATAGAAGGGATCAAATGTGGGGCCATCTTGTATGTCATCTAGAACAGAGGCACGCTGAGGAACCTGAGCAGACCTGACCCCTCTTTGCCGACAGCTTCAAGATCAGGCATCAACAGCCAATTAACCTCCCTTACATAAAGCCCCCAGATTAAGTGTCTGAGCTCCAGGTAATATGAAAAAGAAGGTTAAATGTTCGCAGAAAAACAAAAAAAATAAACTACACCTGTACTTATGAAGTCTTGTCCTTACCTCTTGGTGGTGAGATGGAATATTCCCAGGGAGGAAACCCAGCAAATCCTGGAGAAGTTTCAGTGGGCAGCTATCCACATATGTGACTCCACTTAGTTTGTTTCCATCCTGTCTGACTGAGCACTGCAAGCTATACCCTACCTGTACTTAAAGGGCCAGCCCCCTACTTATTCATGCTGTCACTGGCCCAGCCCCCCATTCATCTCTTTGATTCCACACAATTCTGACAACACAGAATCAGATGGCCACCAGCAGCCCCCGGCTTCCTTTACCTAAAGCCAATACATTTGAACTTTGCCCACTCCCTGGTGCATCAAAAGCGGAAAAGGGAAACCTTCCAATGAGTGCTCTTGGAATCACCCCGGGTGGCGCTCTACATAAACAGACAAGCATGGGGGCGCTGCTATCCTGCTGCACAGTATGTACAACTAATTAGGGGCAGAGTTTTACCATTACCATCAGTTTGGGGGGTTTAACAGAATACCATCTGCACGAGTGCTTTCATTTTAACCCAGATATAACCCCCTCCCCTTAAAAAAAACAAAACTCAAAAGCGAGAAAAAACAATCACTTGATAGTATTAGTTGGACAATAGTTTTCCACTGTGGGACCACCTCAGGTAATAGATTTACCAGGTTAATCCCTTTAACCACAGTTATCTCTATGACATCACTCTTCAAGAGCTCAGTGAGAAGATTTATGTAATCTTCACGATATAATCTCCTGGACCATGACATCACCAAAGACAAAGACAGCTAACAGGCCAAACGATCTGAAGTCCAGTTCACTACTTGTATATATAGTCTACAACTTTACACATATACTAACCTTCAGTTAAGATGGCCATACACTTAGTGCTCATGGCCATAGACGTAAGGGCGCCGTGCCCATATTGACTCGAATGGGTCAGCGATCTGCAAGATACGGCCAAAGAAAGGACACGTTCTATCCAGAGTGGAGGCCACGGAAACACTACAGTCTTTCAGGTCCGTGCCTTCAAGCCGCAAAAGATATCTTTTGCCGTATCTTGTGGATTGCGGACCCATGGCACTGACGGAACCCTTATATTCTTGGGCATGAGCCCTCAAGATGTTGGCTCAATGCTTGTTCACTCCGATCCCACCGTACACATGCATGCTTGGGTGAACTAAGCATGCAAGTGTTCACAGTAGGAAGAGGGGAGGAATCTACTCCCAGACTTGTCTGTCAGCAGCCTATTTCCCCAACAACAAAAGCATCAGGCAGCTGAAATCCACTAGGACCAATCTGAATCTCCCCCCACATCGGCAGTCAGAGTTGGGAAGCCCCCACACATTAGATGGTCAGCTGGTCCTGCCCAAATCAGTCATTTCGGGTGACATTTATATGTATGGACAGCCTAAAGCGGTTATGATGGCATTCTCAGGATAGGTCATCGATATCAGATCAGAGGGTGTCTGACTTCTGGCACCCCTGCCGATCAGCTGTTTAAAGGGGTGCTTGTGCGGTTGTCGATCTAATGGGTATAAGGGCATCACAACGGCAGACCAGGCACATTGAGTTTTAACATTTATTTTTCTTTTATAGGTAATCCACTGCTGGAGGGGTCTGGCAGCGGCTTATTCCCATCTCCAACCGCTCTTCATTTTAGTAAGCGTGCATGCTCAGTCTATGTGGAGGTCACCAGAGATGCCATATGGACATCCAGGTACATCAGTTTTGTGGATGGAAATGGCCATCTGGATCAGGCCTTAAACATGAACATCCAGTTTAAAGAATATTGAGGAATTTTGATGCTAGACATATAAAAATGTGGTAGTTATGTGGCACGATAGCCATATAGTCCGGTCCAGGTGACAGACCAGATTTACACGTGTATTCTCACCGTGAGTGTGAAGTGTTAGAATAGTGCTACTGTAGGTGAACTGTGGGGCAGCGACAGCCTATTCATTCCTTCATCTTACAGATTAACCAAGCAGCGGATACTGAGCCACACAACAAAAACCAAAACCGTGATATCCTGGGGTAGACACGATTGAATATCACCCACCTGCCTTACTATGCCATTAGAAAACGCATCTAGCCAGTCACCAGCTGACGGATGGGGGCAGTATTAAAGGTTACTCCCCCGGAGGCAGAAAGGGGCAGCATACACGAGCATCAGTATTCCAACAGATTATCTGATCATTGGCCAGGTGGCCTATTGCACACTCCGATCTTTTGTTATACGCACCAACTACTGGTCTGATTAGACAGGAGCTGGCCAGATCATCTGCCTGTGTAATACAGACCCAAGTAATTTGCACACACAAAAAGACCAAAATAAAGTTCCTCAGCAGTCCTAGATAGGATCATAGGGATTACTCTAGGAGAAAGGGACCCCCTTGATTTGATCACAGCCCATTGTTCAATTTAATGCTCCAGACATCTCCATTGTGAATAGGCGCGATGTCATCTATCTGAACTGCAAGGTTATTGTCAAAGATGAGCTTATTCTCTTTCATTTGGACTTTTGTCTGGATCCAGCCTTTGTTTCCAAATGGTATTGTACATGACATGATACCAGCACTGGCAATTTAGGAAATTACAGGAAATTTCTGAAATCAAGGGTTTTTAAGGCCCACATACACATGATGATGTCAGGGGATAAAAGGATCGGGCAAGGTATATATTTTCACCTGATTGTTTCCCAGGAGAGAAGCCACCAGTGGTGTCTGGCGGTGGCCTTCTTCCCGCTCCCCATTGATTACCGAACATGGATGTGTATAGGGGAGTGATTAAATGCGTAGGGCCGTCTTTAGAGCTGGCTATACATTTCATACAGACCGCTCTCTCTCTCTCTCAACCCCCCTCCCATACACATGGCTCAGCCGAGTGTGCATGTTTCTGACTGGGGAGAGGGGAGCTGCCAGATACCAAAATAATTAGGCTCTTGGAACTACCCAGACGTCAGTCACCCTCACATATTAGTCTGATGGTCCTGCTAAAATCACCAGGTTTGGCCAACATTGTACAGAGCATGTGCCAAGTATGAAATGTATCGCCTATCCACAGGGTAGGGGGACAACTTAGTGATCGTGGGGGATCCATTGATCCAGAGAATAGGAGTTCCATGTTGGAGCAGAAGGCTGAGCATGCACCCTGCCACTCCATACATTCTCTATGAGCTGTCCTCTGCCATCTCTGGTACTCCAGTCGAGAATGAATGGAGCGGCAGGGCGCATGCTCAGCCTGCTGCTCCATCAGAATGGGAACATGGGACCCCCGTTCTTGGGGAGGGTGGGTTAGTTATCTTCTATCCTGTGCGTAAAGGATAAATGTCATACTTGCCACGACCCCTTTAATAAACAACAATGCTAAATGTATAGGGAACTGCACCACAAAGTGATATACAGCGTTGTGGCCTGACGTATTTGGTGGTCTTGGAATCCCTATGTCAAGCACCACCCCGAGTCCCTCCTTGAGACATAACACAGTATCCGTTTTCCCTGGAGTGCTGAGATAACGCCTTTCTGCATAGCCATGCCTCACAAGTATAGTACAGGCGCAGATGCAGAGTGATGCCTGCCAACTACAGGGTAAATACTATACGTCTAGTACAAGGGCATAAAAATCATTGCTGGCATCTCGTTTACATTAATCACTACAAATTTTCAGAAACCGTGATTTCTTAACAGAAAATGTGCTACATAAACTCCGTGTTTTCCTCACTGACAAGCGCTTTCCACCTGTGATTCCGATAAGACTTCTCATCTCCTATGAATGGCGGTATTATGTCCAGGATGGTCCCTGGCCAGCCATGAAGGGGAATGATTGAGTGCCATTCCTTCGGCAGACTTCCTGCACTGGACTCTGCTGGTGGTTTCCAGCATCCAATAACTTACAGTGCTCAGCCTTGTAAAATCAAATGCCGCTTCAATAATCCAGGCACAAACACTTTGCACCGCTGAAGCCGTAACCAACGGACAGCATGCATATGTATGGGCTTTTATGGGAACAGGGATTATTCAGGCATTTCCTATAATAACCTTATTCAAGGAGGTCTATGTATGCGACACCAAATACTAATCATCTAGGAGTTACAAGCTTCCATGTTTACCCGAGGTAAAAGGTGCTCACCTATAAAGCAACAAACCGGAATAGTACCCTCGCTAGCAGTAAGACAGGGAAAAGAGTCTGCAAAAAGGGCGTGCAAACAGGAATTTCATAGCGTGTAGGCCTGGACGGCATGACCGTCATACCTGGCAATACCACGCCATTTTTGTTCTTCTGGTACCCTATACTATACTATAGCATAGGTTTGAACTTCTTTATAATGGTTTACAAAATGCTTGCAAGATGAAAGGCCCAAACCTGATGTGACCAGAGCCACACTACATTTAGGAAATATCTAAAAAATAAAGTATTCCATAAGCAATAGTAATAAGGAGAATAATGTAAGAATTAAAGACCAGCACAGTGGCTCGGTGGTTAGCACTGGGGTCCTAGTTTCTAATCCAACCAAGGACAACATCTGCATGGAGTCTGTATGTTCTCCCCGTGTTTGCATGCGTTTCCTCCCACACTCCAAAAACATACAAGAATTTAGATTTTGAGCCTCAATAAGAACATGGACCAATGTGAGTGATGGCAATCTCTGTAAAGCACTGCAGAATATGTAGGCACTATGCTAACGGATAAAGTAAAGACCAGTTACCCTAGCCATGCCACTATGCAAGAGAAAGCAGTTGCCAGACTGTTCAGGCGGTGCCTTATCTCCCAAGAGAACAAAGCATGGGTCCCATTAGGAGCCTCCATCGCCAATTTTGGCTAAAAGCAGGACAAAATACCTTCCTGCATCGGTATTTTGTCCAGCAGAATCAGACACTGTAGCAGAAATGTGCTCAATGGAGTTCTTTGGGTGCCACTGGTGTCTGGTCTAGGCTGGATTCGCAGATTTCTTATTTTGTTATACCAGAGCAGAAGAAAAGCACAGCAGAGGGGATGTCCTAGGGCAGTGGCGGCGAACCTATGGCACGGGTACCAGAGGCAGAACTCAGAGCCCTCTCTGTGGGCACCTGTACCCTGGAAAGTCTATGGTGTACCAATATGCCTTAGACTTTTCCTGCCCTTCATCAGCGCAGGGCGCACTATGAACAGCACAGGCAGCGCACTGAATGTAGGCCGGCTAATATAGGTAAGTGATGAAGAAAATATACTACATTGGATTGTAGTATGCAGGGCAAGTTGCTGTGTTGGCACTTTGAGATAAATAACTCGGTTTTAGGTTGCAGTTTGGGCATTCGATCTGTAAAAGGTTCACTATCACTGACCTAGGAGATGTACTGTACAATTGAACACTACAACTGACTGGGTGGAAGTAAAGAAAAGGTGGTTACAGCAATTGTTGAAGGGCGGAATGCAGAACAGGTCTTGTCCTATTATGTCTGCAGTGTACAGACTGCCTAGTATAGACCCACGGGTGGGGAGTAAACAGATGTGGGGTTTCCTTTGCACTATGATTTATAGTTTGTGTGGTCAACATACAGAAGGTCTTCTCTCCAAACAAGCAAGAAGAGGTCACCTAACAATGCTGCACACCTGGCCGCTTATCTCCAACACCCGGTGCTTCCGCAAGCCTCAATTCCAGATTTTATAGTGCCTACATGACTCCGAAGAGACCTTCAGGGGCCCCTACTACTTGGTTGGACGGTTGCTGAACAATGGAATACCATACTGTAAATCACTGACCCAGGACGCAGAATCCCACAAGTCACCCAGAATCTTATCAAACATATCAGTCTGTAATCCAAGGTGTCAGGTCTGAATGACATCTGCATTATTACATTCCAGCTTGTGTTTAGAAGAGTCATTCATGATGATGTCAGACAGGTCTTATCAGTTCATGTGGAACATAAAACACCCTTGTGTGATGAGGAGACTACAAAGCATCGACTTAATGAAAATCTTTAAAGCGAGCAGTGGGTGATACGAGGAAATGGTGTCACAGGTCTCCCCTTTCATTTGCCTGTTGCCGGAATAACTATACCATAGAGGTCTGCTCTTGATGTGGACAGACAGAAGGTTAACCACAAGCCAGACACCATCCAAGTCATTGTAAGGAGCACTAAGGATACCTCCCAGAAATAATGCTTGAGAAGAAGGGAATAAGAGAACATAGAGACGGGTGACTCCAGTCAGTGCTATACCCTAAACAACCCCAGACACTATATAATAGTTATACAGGCATTACAGAGATGTCCCGAATGTGAACAGAGGATTTACCCAACAACCACTCTCCATTTCTAATGCAAAACGAGAAAACATACTGTGCTGAGGGGAGGCCTTCCTTTACAGAGTGATGTATGCACACAGATAAAGGAGTGCAGGTCTAGTAGTAGCCTCCCTTTATAAAGAGGCTGTCCAGGACTTGTATTCTTACTAAATGAGTGCCACGCCTGTCCATGGGTTGTGTCTGGTATTACAGCTCATCTCCACTGACGTGAATTGGGCTAAGCTGCAATACCACCCACAACCTGTGGACACGTATAGCGCCGTTTTTTTAAAGAAAACTGCATTGACAACCCCTTCAACATTACAGCGGCTAAAGAAAATACATCGCTCAAGGATAAGGACGTGTCTTCAGATATTTTAGGTGATGGCGGGGTGGCATTTCTAGTTAATTCTTTGGATTTATTTTCCCTCCCAAACCTGGTATTGGACATGTTAGTATTTCCCTCTTGGCCTCTAGTTCTGAAACTAAAAGTAAAACCAGGCTCATCGATTACATTCAATACGGGTAATCAATCATTGGATGAAAGATGGATTTTGGGACTTAAGCCACAAAAAAAAAACAAAAAAAAAAACACTGCCAACTGAGGAGGTTTACAAGGGCTGTCTCTTTAATAAGCACTCTGCCAACAGCCATCTAAAGGTGAATACACATAAGGCCTCTTTCACACAACCGTATAGTTTTGTGGTCCGCAAAAAACGGATGATGTCCGTGTGCATTCTGTTTTTTGGGGAACAGAACATCTGGCCCCTAATAGAACAATTCTATCCTTGTCCGTGGTGTGGACAATAATGGGACATGTTCTATGTTTGAAGGGAAAAACGGAAATACGGAAACGGAATGCATACGGAGTACCTTCGTTTTTTTTTTTTGCGGACCCATTGAAGTGAATAGTTCCGTATACGGAATGCAAAAATGGCCTGTACACTCGCAAAAAAAAGTTTGTGTGAAAGAGGCCCAAGATGGATGTTGGCTGAACCCACAGGCTGACCATCTAATATGGATGGCGGTTTTCTCACTCTCCTCTGATGGCAGGTGTTGGGGGAAAGAAGGGCGAGTTTCACGAGCAATGTACTACAATATGGTCAGATCTGAGCAGATCTTATCTATCACTAGAATTTTTACAACAGTCCCAAAGCTCAGTATTGGCATATTTCCCTACGCAGGAAATTGTTAAAGTGCAGGTTCTCCTTTGGTAAATGTACACTAATATTAGAGGAAATATGCAGGCAGCTACTCAGTGTATACTTCTGATGAGGGGCACGCCAATAAAATGCTGGCCTGGCTGCTGCTCCCCGGTGACTCTGCATTTTAGCCTTAGTGGAAGAGAACTTTTAGATTTCAGGAATTACCCAATATAGTTTTATTACTATAGGCGCTCTGATATTAACCTGCCCTTAATTGCTGTAATGGAAAATAAACAAAAGTTAGAAACATATCGAATACATTTCCTAACCAGCGGTAAATGTACACTCATCAGTCATGTATGGGAACCTTCTGATAAGAGACCACTAAATGAAGGGCTACGCATAAGCATAGGTAATCATTACCGATGGTACACTGATTGTGGCAACAGAAATGGTCCAAAATGCCAATTATACTTCCCGCCCCTTACAATCCAAGACTGATGTCACACAGGTTTTTTTTTGTGTTTGAGGGGTTTTGTGGCTTTTGACGTTTTTTTTTTTTTTTTGTCAAACAAGCTGCCGGTTTTCCCATTTTATAAACACCATTGTGACTAAAACACCCATTGGTTAAAAAAAAAAAAAAAAAAAAACATAAAAAAAAGCACATATTCCGCACTGATTTTCTAAGTGCGTTTTTTCTAAATCAGTAGTGTGCACCGGCCCTAATGGTGGTTTTTGTACCAATGTATTTTCCCCATACTGCTCTACAGAAGTAGTAACATTACAAGGTGGTACATCATTTCTGATAAAAAAATTCAAGGTATACAAAAATGCTATTAAAAACAGCCATTTATAAAAACCATACTATGATCAGAAAAAAAATATGCCATGGCCTATCAATAGTGACTGATAAAATGGCATTATTCTGCATAGGCAGGTGTAAATGGGTAGTGCCAATGATTAGCATTCTCGCTGGCTTGCAGGTTTCCTTCCTTCCTTGGAAACGTCACCTTTATACAAAAGGAGCATGCAGTATGCTGTATTGTGTGGGCTCTGCAGTAAGATGTGAAGTGGGTACATAAAGTGACACGTTGCGGGGAAGGTGACACAGTCTGTAGGCAGGTGGATGCGTCCAGGATACCAGCGTTTAGCAGCTCATTTTGCTGACCTTTGCATTTGTTAAAGAAACTGTCACCTTTGCACAGCATAACAATGGCCCAGTCATGAGAGCCTAAACATACACAGAGACAGTACAGGTCTCCTCATTTACATCGCTTCCTCCAGCTCCGCTCATGCCTCAACATGTCTACACGACTCCCTAGAACGCCGTGCATTTGGTCCTTTTCTTGGCAGGTAGTCTTCAGTTTCCCAGTATAGCACAATCCATCTGCCCAGCACACGGATAAAACCTAGTCACCCATCATGGATCTGCAAAAGCGGATCCGTTACAATAATACAACCGCATGCATCCGTCATCAACTGATCCGTTTGTATTATCTGTAACATAGCCAAGAAGGATATTGTGTCAGAGAAAATGGATCCACCCCCATTGACTTAGGCTAGATGCACACGTCCGTTAAACCCGGCCGTGAGCAGTCCGTGGTAACCAGGACTGGATTTCTTCTTTACAGCCGGAGCGCACGGCGTCATTGGTTGCTGCACTACAGTAATACACTGGTATAGATCATACCAATGTATTACTGTCCTGCAGCGGCGGCAGAGAGCGCACGGCATAATAGCAACCAATGACTCCGTGCGCTCCGGCTGTAAAGAAGAAATCCAGTCCTGGTTACCACAGACTGCTCACGTCTGGGTTTAACGGATGTGTGTATCTAGCCTTACAGTGTGTGTCAGGACGGATCCGTTTGGCTCAGTATTGTCAGGCGGACAGTAAAACGCTGCAGGCAGCTATTTGGTGTCCGCCTCCAGAGCAGAATTGTGACTGAACGGAGCCAAACTGATGCGTTCTGAGCAGATGCTTTTCCCTTTAGAATGCATTAGGGCAAAACTAATCCGTTTTGGACCACTTTTGAGAGCCCTGAACGGATCTCACAAACGGAAAGCCAAAACGCGAGTGTGAAAGTAGCCCAAGTGTACACATGTGAAAGGGCTTGTACAGCGTCTGGAGCGTTTAGTCAATGCTGTGTTCTACATGTTGTCTGGCCACATTACCTAGGTGGCAACCTGCCATGTAGAGAGCCAGACCGGGCTCCACAAAGGCACACTTCTTCCTCTGTTGTAATTAAAATCTATTTTAAGCCGAGTCCCTTCTTGTATGTTATTCTGAATTATACATGGGCTGCATTAACCAGGTCCCTGCAAACTGCACTTCAGGACTTGAGGGAAAGGGGGGAGCCGGGCAGTACGGTCTTTCCTATTGGACGTCCAAGCACAGTACGTACATGTGCATTTATTACAAATACCATATTTCTCAGTATGACACCTACAAAAAAACTGGGCTACAAAGATTTGGGGGAGGGACATCAGAAGTTTACAGTTTCTCATGTCATTTTTTCCAAGTAAATAGATACAAGCAATCCCAGTTTGCTTCTTCAGGCCTCATGCACACGGCCGTTGCCGACCGTGGCCTGCAAACAGGGAGGTCCGCAATATGCAGGCTCCAGCTGTGTGCTCACCGCATGACGGATGCCGACATATTCACTTGAATGGGTCCGCAATCCGGAGCTGCGGTGCGGAGCGTAGGCACGGAACCCCACGAAAGTACTACAGAGTGCTTCCGCGGGGTTTCTGTCCGTGCCTCCGCACCGCAAAAAATAAATAGAACTTGTTCTTTTCCGTTGTGCGGACAGATCACAGCCCCATTCAAGTTGAATGGGTCTGGATCTGTCGCAGCAGCCACACGGATGGTGCCCGTGCATTGAGGATCGCAAATTGTGGCCCCCAATGCACGGAACGGCCGTGTGCAAGAGGCCTTAAGCCACATTCACATCTCCAGTCTTCTCTACAGGAATAGCCTGAGTTCTCCAGATCTGGCAGTGCCGGATTCAACAGATCACCACAAGGATCCCTATTGACTAGAATGGGATCCGGTGGAGATCTCTTAGCTTTCCTGCATAAATGCTGGGTTTCGGCCAGATAAAAACCGCTGCAAGCAGCAGTATTTGGCATTTGTGCCAGATCATCTTGACAGACATGTGAACGCATTACGGTATTAATAATCCCCAATAGACTGCCATTACTTGGACACATACACTTTTGTCATAAATTTCATGAGAACCTAAAAGAAAAATTGTTGTATGATCCATCATACAAAGAAGGAGGCACCATACGGTGGCACACAGAGTGCCCATAGCCCTGATCAGAATTAAAATCTCAAAAAGCTCAATCACTGCAGAATCTAGTGCGCGACTTGTTAATATATTTTATGGGAGGAATTACCAGGTCCGGCATTTCATCTCGCCTGAGCTGCTGTTAAAGGGAGTTGTATTACTGCAAGAACTCATCACCTACCCACAGGGTAGGTGATAATCATCTGCTCAGCTGGGGTCCGACGACTGACACTCCCACTGATCACGAGAATTGGGTCCCAGAGTCCCTGGTCTAAAGGAGTGATGAGGCCTCTGGAGATGGCTCTTTCTAGCAGTCCCACAGAGAATGAATGGAGTGGCCACTGATAAGTGCAACCAGTAATCCATGAAGGTTCTTATGGTGGGATGACCCCTTTAACCGCATTTACAGATATGCCTTACAGCAGCCATATAGAGCATAGGTGCAATATACTGGTGTTCACTGACTTCAATGGACAAATCTGCTAGGACCGGTGCAGAGGTGAATGGTGGATCCTGTATTATATATCCAGAGGTGTTCCTTTTTATTCTAATCCCACATGTAATAATGAGAAGACTCCCGGAAAGTGATCTCAACAGAACTGGCAGGGTCTGAATATTTTCAAGCTCAGAGGCCAGTGTGAACATTTCTGAATTTAAGGGGTTACCTGCTGATCAGTTTCATTTTCAGCTGAGAATTAGGCAAGGGGCAGGCTTAACAATGGCAGACAGGGCAGAGGAGGAGGCTCCTGCTGCAGCCACTTGTCTTACAGCCAGACAGTATACGGAGGTGGGAGGCCATGACGGAGTCACTGGGAGACTTCTTTATGTATTGTGCATTTTCTGGGTCTACCATTGTGTTAGAGAGAAACAGCCTGACCCGCCCCCCATGATGTAATGCCGCTGGATCCTTACACTTCAGCCCCTGGAACTCCCAGACCATCTAGTCGTTATACATCAAAACTAAAGTTTGGGATGAATTAGGAATTCCATACCTTCTGTTGCCAGGATGTTTATGGTAGTTTTTTTATTGCACTTTATAAAACCTTACAGTGCACCATTTTGGCTACCAACGGATGCACATTAGGCTAAAAAAAAGCATACATGTGGAAACTATCCCAATACTAGAACTACAAGACTCCTCCAGTAAAAGCGAACAGATCGGACTCTTCAAAGGGAAGCTGCTCACTGCTCCTTTTATTTGCAATGAAATGTTCCACAGGAAATGCTTACAACAACTTTAATTATCCCGGGGAAGAAATCGGTTCCTATGGAAGTTTTCAGATTTTACAACAGATTACTCATTAGCACGCGAATTCATTATAATACATACCAATACGACCAACCAAATTGTTCCATGTCTTCATTCAAAATTCTGTCTGGACAATACCACCGTCTATTGGCATATGTGGCATCGCAGAGTTGTGAGATGCTGAATTCCAGCTTGGCACTGGAAACCTTGGCATAGGGCAGGGGGATATAAAATGCCAGCAAAGCATATAACTACTTTTACATAAACATCATGCTGTTAGCTCTATATTCGGACTACCAGTTTACATTCCCCTTATTAACAACACATGCCTCCTGACGGGCGCAGGAATCCCCCCCCAGACACTGATGAGGCTGAACTTTGCTGCAGAGGCGTACAGCCGGAAACATCAAGGTGGGAGGCATCCGTGCTCATTTTATTCATGAGACACCCCCATAAGCAAGCTCAGGTTCTGCCTGGTAAATGGAAGATTTCATCTAATAAATTACTCGTACGCATACAGCCAGGAGCACAGCCGCTCTGTAAAACCCGTGGCCCCACAAGATGGCGACATTAATATAAAATCTATCTTGAGGATTCCCGATGGTTCATCACTGATACGGTTTAGAAATAAGCTCATTACTTGTAGAGGTCTTTAGGCAGATACTTTGGAGACAAGGGGGACATTTATTAAATGTGCTCCCCCAGTTTTGGGGTGTAAAAGAATGTCAGAAGCAACGTCACGTGCGCCCATTTTGTGCATTGTTTTGTTATTTCTGATAAGCCACTTTCAAAAGTGGAGTAAAAAGTTGGTAAGGATTACAGATTAAAACAGTAAAAAGTCATTTACGTGTGACTTTTTTAAAAAATCCCATCCCCATGCCAGGCAACCCCCGGGCATACTTTCACTGACCGTAGCAAAACCACATCACACTCCGGCCTCATGCACACGACCATAGGTGGCCCGTGCCCATTACAGTTGAGCAAAGCGAGCTTCAGAGGCTTAATCCGAGGGCGCTTCGTTCAAAACATCGGAATAATACTGTACCGAGATGCGAGGTACTAGTCGGAACCAAAGCCGAGTTCGGTTTGAAGTTTTAAGGTGGTTTTCCACTTCAAAAATCAAATACTGAAGTTATTCAACGAGGTCACCCGTGACTAAATAACTTCACCTCATCGGAGCCCATACGTTCCAATACTGTATAGAGACGAATCTCCGTACAGTATTATTCCGAAGTTTTGAACAAAGCGACTTCGGATTAAGCATCTGAAACTTGCGTTGCTCAACACTAGTGCCCATGTCACGGACCGCACCGGCCGTGTGCGCTCCGTATTACAGATGTGGACCCATTCACTTAACTTTTTTTTGCGATGAGAATGGATGGCGGACACATTTAAGGGAATATGTGTGCCTCAGCAGACGGCGGCCACACAGACTGTGCCCGTGCAGTGGCACGGACTGCCTACAGCTGTGTATATGAGGCCTAAATTTAACAAAACAGAGTGCAATCCTACTAAATTTGGCACAGGTCCGCGAAGCAACTCCCGTCTAAGAAATGGCCTCAAACGCATCTACAATGATAAATTCCCCCTAAAGCTTTCACTTATCCTGGTTGATGTAAAAGAAGATTTGTCCACCCGCATAGGCTTTATGGAACAGCGCCCTCTACTGCTCCAGGAAGGGAAGGCCGTGGTTTTAAAGGCTAATTAACCAACATGGGAGTACCCACATAATTCATCCAAGCTGTGAATACACAATTTAGCAAATTGAAACACATACATCATCTAATAAAAGGCACATGCCACATGATGAAATTGATATAATACACGGGGAGCTCGGCCCGTAACTTGCTACAGTTGATTAAACAAATATTAGGTCATGAAACACGAAGCATGGCGAACTCCATAAATCAAAATTCTAACCTTTCTACATGGTAAGGTTACGGTGGAATTCGGAGAGATGGAAATAGACCTATTAATCTTTTTATTAAAGGGAGAGGCTGGCTCGGGCCTGCAGGAGAGTCTATGGAGCTATTGTTTGTCAGTCCTCCACAAAAAGGTGGTTCCCTATGTAATATCACACCAGCATGACCCAGTCAATGAGCGGCTTGTCTGGGGGCCGAGAGCCCCTCATGTATGGTCGCCACAAATAAAAATGAAAGTCTCCCAAGTATAATCAACCTCATTATTTGACAACAAAGCCCGCTGTATTTGTATACTCCATTCCTGACAACCAGCATCTTTTACTGCTGCCGGACACAGAGCATTACACATCCACTAAATGCTACACTTTTATTAAAATCTGTTTTAAATGTATTCTTTATGGAGGGCATAATCGGCAATGGTCTTCAGTTCCAGAACATTCTAGAAAAAAAAAAAAAACTTTTGCTGCCAGTTTAGGAATTGTATTAAGCTCCAGATAAAGTTCTAGATGGCTTCTGGTGTACGTATTCCATGGATGTATATACAATGCACATATCCCATTGCATACAGTACAGAACAGGCACCTCTGGGTCCTGAAGCACTCACACAGGCTAGGGTCAGTCCCAAAACCTGAAGGAGTCTACACTGCAGGCCTGGTCCTGGTTGGTTCACAACGCTGGATGTCACCACAACACGGCCCAAGTCATTTAAGGCCACTTTCACACAGCACATTTTGCATACAGCATTTGCAAGCTAAAACCAGGAGTGGGTCCAAAACACATTTTTGGCTGGTTTTACTCAGTTACAATACGTATGGATTTTAACACGGAATTAAAAAAGTTGCAATATCCAGACCACCCACAATTGTAATCTAAGGAGACCTAACTTCAGTTCAGAGAATTAGGACCCTGGATGTTTTAGATATACTATACACCGAAATGTATGACAAAGGCCTAACTCTAAAGCTCAGATGGGTTATACAGTAGCTTGCCAATGGGTTAGCTCAGAATGAAACATTCAGGGGATTGAGCCTTTTTACAGACCCCACAGCATGGCCAGATTCATGGTGGTAATCATAGTTATCTGATCCCTGCACCATCGCTGGCCCACCGACTCTGCAGGTCCCAGGTCTCCTCCCGGTGTCGACATGCGGTTTTAAACCAGGTCACATGACCCAGCATCAAACTGCATGCGGACGGGGGAGGAGACCTGGGACATGCACTATATAAACTGAAGTGACAGTTCTGCTCTAAGTTTAGAAAAAGAAGAGATACAATTGCATAAATGACAGCAGGAAATGCAGTACAATCTGCACGCAGCATGTGATAGAGCAGGAGGAGCTGAGCAGATCACACTATATCATGGGGAAGGTTCACCATCAGGGGCGTAGCTAACGGCTCATGGGCCCTGGTGCAAGAGTTCAGCTTGGGCCCCCCTTGCCTCAGTGCTTTGTGTGTCTTTTTATGTGGTATAAGGGTCTTTGGGCCCCCTCAGGCTCCTGGGCCCGGTAGCGACTGCTACCTCTGCACCCCCTATAGCTACGCCCATATTCACCATGGTAAAGAGGACCTGTCACCTTTCCTGACATGTCAGTTTTAGCAACTACTGTCACTCCCCATGTAATAATTCTATGATGTGCCATTCCTTTATTATTCCTGCTAGAAGTTTGGAAAGAATTACTAGCAGTTGGTCATGAAGGTCCACATGAGTGTTACCAGATTGGGGTGTGTTTGACACTGGCAGCACTGATTGGATAGTGTCAGACTGTGCAGGGATACACCCCATACAGGTAACACCCTTCTGGACTTTCATTCAAAAGAGGCATGAGAAAAGATGCTCCAAAATTGTTATTACAAAGGGGGTAACAAGTAGTTCCTAAAACAGTCATGTCAGGAGAGGTGACAGTTCCTCTTTAATACTTTAATTAAACATATAGTTTGTAACCGCCCAGAACAATTATTACTGCAGAATTTGAGGGAATAAATACAAACCCTGTTCATTTATCAGAAAAGTGATGGATTTTTGGCAATGAATGTGACTGCAGGCAATTTCTTCACATATTTCTGCTGCACACAACTGGCTCGGGATAGGAAAATAAATGCGCTTGAACAGTTCCCTCCGTGTTGTAGAGTCACCACCCGGGAGCAGAGGAAGGACGCTCTAGGCCCATAGTTCAGCATCTGGGTAATTGCAATCATTCACTTTCATTCAGAATAGAAAACATCTGCTTAATGATAAAGCGGCACTGTAATTATGTGATACAGTCAGCATAAAAGACACAGGAAGGAAACATGTTAGACCAAAAACAAAAGTGTACAGACTGCTCAGTCCTTCTATGCGAGGCACAGACTCCATGGTTGGGCCCCAGGACCGGGCGACTCCGAAGTACTCCGTTCCTAAAGGTTATCCTCAGGAGGAAGAATGGCGCGTTTTATCGCCCATCAAAGCAGTGTGTGTGTCAAAGACCTTAAATGAATCCAGGCCGACATGCCCCCCAAGAGAAAAGGTTAGGAGTATGCTGAATAAATAGCTCTTTGAACTGACCATATCAGTAGACGTTCAGTGATATGGACAATCAGGACTGTTAGCAGATGTCAGGGGTCACAGATAAATGGGCGGCTTTTGTTTCAGGGCATGCATTTCACTGGATCCTTATGAGGAAGTACATGGGGCAATCTCCTCTGACTTCCACTAGAAATATTGACCCGCTTAGGCTACTTTCACCCTTGCGTTTTGGCTTTCCATTTGTGAGATCCATCATGGGCTCTTAGAAGTGGTCCAAAACAGATCAGTTTGCATTCGAATGCATTCTGAATGGAAAAGGATCTGCTCAGAATGTATCAGTTTTCATCAGTTCAGTCTCCATTCCGCTCTGGAGACTGACACCAAAACTCTGCTTGGAGCGTTTTGTTGTCCGTCTGATGAAACTGAGCCAAACGGATCCGTCCTGACACACAATGTAAGTCAATGGGGACGGATCCGTTTTCTCTGACACAAACTGGCACAATAGAAAATGGATCCGTCCCCCATTGACTTTCAGTGGTGTTGAAGGATCCATCTTGGCTAAATTATAGAGATAGTACAAATGGATCCGTTCTAAAGGGATGCATGTGGTTGTATTATCTGAACGGACCCGTCCTGACACACAATGTAAGTCAATGGGGACGGATCCATTTTCTCTGACACAAACCGGCACAACAGAAAACGGATCCGTCCTCCATTGATCTTCAATGGTGTTCAAGACGGATCCGTCATGGCTATGTTACACATAAACGGATCCATTCTGAAGTAATGCAGACGGTTGTATTATCTGAACGGGTCCATCCTAGACTAAACGAGAGTGTGAAAGTAGCCCGAAAAGTAGGTAGCTACATGCAAGTCTTACCTATAATTGGCATCTACAAACCCTTTATGTATTGAGGTTGTGGTTCCACTTGGGAGAACCACTTGCATTTCTTGGGGGAAGGAGGAGACCACAATTTCTGGGTGATTCAATGAGCTTATCACTTGATCTATAGACTTCCTCAAGGAGTTGATTATTGCATGCAATACCAATGCCTTATCAAGTGACTTCTATCAAGGAAAGCACATTTTTATGTTTTTGTTTTTTTTTTTGGGGGGGGGGGGCACAATCTTGGTAGATAGTAAAGAGGCATGTGTAGTCTAAAACAGAGGGGCACAACCTGTCTGATAGGAGGGCTCCAGAGGTTATAGAAACATGCACGTGTTTCACAACTCCCATAGACCACAATGAAGCTGCATACAGATCCTGTGGGATTTGTCATAGATGTCCCATATGCAAGTATCCCTTTAAAAGAAGCAGTCTGGGCCAGGATTGCTCCTTTAAGTCACTTGAATTAGAATTCATATAGTGTCAGCCTCATGGCTGGGGGCCACCCAGGATGGCGTTGTGGCTCGCATATGGTGCACCCCGCTCTACAAAGTCTTCACGTCTTTTGGCCACAGCTGTAGTAAACCGACTTGTGTACAGGGACGGACTTCCCATAGACACTACGGGGCACTTTCTCAGTGGGCTGATGTCCAGGGGGCCACCCTGTTCACAGACGCTGGCCAGGTACATGATCTGATGTTCTCCTGAATTCACCCGCTTCGCCATCCTCAGGATACACTTCAACACTGCAGTGAGGGTGGGGGGTATCTTGTGCTGCTGGAGGGGCAGTATTTTGTGCTGCACTACATTATTGCTGGCCCTGACTACTTGTGTTGCCCCTCCAAATTGACAGAAGGACTACAACATAGGTCTACGTTTAGGTTTCCAGGGCCACTTCAAGTTCCCAGTCCGCCCCTGCTTGTGTACAAGTGAAAAGTCCACAGGGACCAATAACTAGCAGCTCCAACAGTGAAGGCAACTATCTGACACCCAGATGGCGTTAACCCTGTCCAAGCAGAGTTCCTCCTCAGGATAATGCCATTTGTAACCTCTAGATATCACTGGCATGTACGTGTGCCTGCTTGGTAGGTTTCAGACAGCTCCCTTCCCTGCAAATCTCTCCTTTCTATTGTGCTTAAGACAGCGCTTCTATCTGTGAGGTTCCTGCAAAGCCTTTTGCTTACATAAGCAGATGTGTGCAGCAAAGGTATGATATCACCGCAGAGCAATTCATTCTCCACCAGAGAAAAAGCACACCGCCGTGTAAGGTCACACGGTGCGCCTCTGCGGTGGCGGCCAGCTCTTCTTCCTGGAAAGCTGCCTGTTTCCATTTCTCCCAGAGGTCTGGATCCTCTCATGGGGCGGTAGATTAAAAGGATAATGGTATCAGAGGATTTAACAGCAAAAAGGTGCCCAGTTCCAGATCATCTACAGCTGCAGGGTAAAGGAAGGGCTGAAGGACAGATGCTTGGCTTCCTTGGGAGAAGAACATCCCATGTGTGTCCTCAAATCAGCCTCGAAAGCAAGTGAAAACACACCACAGCAATACCTTGTGTATCGGCAAACAGAAAGCCAGCCAGCGCCAACGTGTTTATACCTTCAGACAGCCACAAGCGAGTAATGGAAGGGGCACCAGATACCGGTTACAGTCCAGTCACCAATCACCCCCTACTCGCATCTTTTGCGGCCCCATTGAAGTGAATGGGTCCGCGCCAGAGCCGCAAAATATGCGGCTCGGACGCGGACCACAACAACGGCCGTGTGCATGAGGCCTCATCCAAAGTCTAAAAGGCTCAGCCGACACCAACGTGTGTGGGGGGCTCCCGACTCTCCCCTGACAGATATTGGTGGAGACCAGGGTGAATATTTTCACCTGATCCTTTTGTTCTCCCCATAGACTACACACACTGTGGCTGACCCAAACGTGTATGGGGAAGGGTCTGGAGAGATGGCTATTGACAGCTATTGAATGTGTATGGCCGCCTTATAATGTATGGCCAGCTTAACATGCAAAAACACACATAGGCACTGCTGACATACGTCATGCTGCCAGACAAGATAAAAACATGATAACCAGCTCAAACATTTCAAGGCACAGAAAAGATTATGTGAGGGAAGTGAGTTAAGTGTCCGTTTTATCAGAGCAGCGTGCTTTGAATGCCTATCAGTAATAGGAGACTGGCCCGGTATAAAGACCGACTAGGCTGAGAAAGACCAAGTTACATTGTAAAGTCAGGCTCGCTTGGCTACGGAGGTTGGGCACATGGGTAACGTCCGCAACGCTGCTGAACGCCATTGGCAGTACAGGATGTAAATGGGATTGAACAGACTTCTGGCAAGAACTACATTGTTAAACAGATTATACAAATCCCACTCTGACATTGGTCCACATATGGCTTTCGCCATTTTCCTACTACGTTCACAAACCCTGCTGTTAGAAAGAGCAAAAACGGTCCTTTTTCCACAGATGCCTTTCTGAAAAACAGCCATTTGAAAAGGCCACACCCCCACCCCTTTAAAATGTATGGGGCCCGTCAGTCTGAAAAAAACTAAATGGGATTTGTCTTATTTTTTTTTACGGGTTATTCATGACCTGTTAAAAAAATGGCCTTGTAAATAGAAGCATGGACTGCAACGGCTCTGAAAATAGTCATTTGATGGGCAATAAGAATCACGTGAATGTACTCTTAGAATTTCATTGACAAGTAATGCTTTAAAGGGGGTCTGTGGGAAGGATTTAAAATGACTGAAATGTCCTAGAAGTGGGGAGCACTGTAGAGCTGCCTAGGAGGTGAGGGGCACGTCCTCTCTACACTGTAGGACAACAGATGGTAATGATGTCAAGCAGTCTACGGTATCCCATTATGGCTGAGCAGCCTGAAAGGAATGCTCACATATATGTAGGACAAGATAAATGTTTGAGGACACGTCTTTAGGCAAGCTGAAAGGTATGGTCAGTCTATTACATTACCCATAGACCTAAAATTGTCGTCCGAGAACCTGAACATTTCTTGAGGACCTGTTGGCTACTAACCAGAGTATTTCAAAAAGAGGAAGGACAGAGACTACCGGGTGCCTTTACTTTCCAGGGGTGAGGAGAAAATAAGAGGCTGGATTGCTGTATAATCTACATATCCCGTGTCATTCAAGCAAAAAGGATGACCCGGCTAGCTCATGCTCTTATTAGCAGCCAGCCAAGCAAAAATATCCCCCCTTTTTCCAAGTGTTCTCCATTCACTATCCATGTAAAGTTGGAATACGCCACCTAGTGTCAAGTGAGCGAGACTCCATTTATCTCCTTCATCTGAAAGAAAGAAATCTCTACAATTACTGAACGGGTGACGGAGCCAGTGACCCTCTGTGGACATGCATCATTTTTGTGCCCTCAGGGAAATGGATTGTGACGTGGAGTGGTCACCAGCAAAGACTAACAATATGCTTAGGGTCATCAATGCAGAAAGCTGCCATTTATTATCCTCGGCTGAACAATAGCATTCAATGTTGTCCCCAAAGGCTGCCTCATGCTGACTCCTCTGCTCTAGATGGTAGATAAACCCAGAAGAAGACCGTAGACCCTGGCTGGTCCCTCTCTTCTCGGGGTCTGACACTGGAAGTCGGTAGCTGAAGGAGCGGCCGGACGGGAACGCTGACACACAGACCTTTACAAGTAGAGCCTTGTAATTAATGGGGAAAAAAGCACTAAGGAGTTTTAGGCGACTCATCTGCGTTTTCTTCTTTCTGGTACATTTTCGACATAATACAAACGGATCCGTTCTGAACCGATGCAGCCGTTGAATTGTTTTTCTTTGGTTTTGAGATCCAATGCCGGACAGCAAAAATGCAGATGTGAAAGAAGCCTCACTAAAGGTGCTCGTTCAGTGACGGAGACTGCAGCATTTACATGCAGCGATCTCCTCCACAGTATGAGGACCCCATACAGAATCATGGTTTCTGAGCAGCAGACCACCGTTTAGAGCACACGATCGGCTGCTCAGAAGCCTGCACGAACGACAGAATCCCCCGATGAATGAGCGCTTTGTTTGTTCAGCGGCATATTTACATGGCCAGATTGTCAGGCAGGACGGTTTGCGGGAACGGCCATTCCCGATTCTCAGACTGCTTCGCAATAGTCAATAGAAAGAATGGTTGGCCGCAGCAGTTTTTATAATTCTAACCAATTAACGCATCAACGGTAACTTTTGGCTCAGCAAAACATGGGTGGTGTTGGCATCGCCAAATACCTCTGACACCATTAATCCCTGTTTGCAACTTCTTGAATGCCACTGTGACTAAATTTAATTGCAAGTGCCATTTCTATGCCGCCCTTGCCATACCTTCTCAGAAAGTGGCAGGAGGCGGAGGCAGGCCCAGTGGACCCAACACAATTTACTTCTAAATGAAGACCAAATTTCAGTTTAGGCGCGCTGACTGCCAGAGGACGCATCTACTCTACAAACATTAAAGGGGTTATGGCATGATTCATGTAAATAATGAAAATCAGAAATCATATAGTACATGACAATCTCTTCCTAACAAAGCCAGAACCAGCCCTGTACCTCACATGGATCCAGAGATCTCCCCATTCATTGCTCCAATTGTTCTGCTAGATTTATTGCAGGCTGGCAGCTCAGGGGGGGGGGTGTCCTTTCTGCTGTAGCTCTTTCCCTTTAACTACCACAGCTTCTAACAGAAGATATGACTGGTGGCACTCGAAGATTTGAACTGAGAGCATGCAACTACTAGTGTTGATAGTGAATATTCTAATTGCTAATTTTTATCACGAATAACGGCACTTCGAGAATTCACAAAGGTCTAGAATATAGTGCTATATATTCGTAATCGCGAATATTCTAGATTTTTTTCCCTCTGAACACATGATTTCTCCCTGCTTCCTGTTTGTGGGCCAATGAGAAGGCAGCAATGTCTTTGTCTGAGCTTAGCAACATCCCTAGCAACCAATAGGAAAGTTGCCTACCCCTTACTATATAAGAACCTCCACAGCAGCCATTTTCTGCAGGTTTTTGCAGTTCTGAGAGAGACAGCAGTGTAATTGCTCTGCTCTGTGCTTTACTGTGTATACATTAGACAGTTAGCTCATATATACAACACAGATAGTTAGTGGGAGATAGTCAGTGTAGGTTAGATAGAGATATGGTGTAGATGATGGGAATTACTGTGCTGTGATAGGGATTAGTGTCTAGCAGCTTGAAAAATGTAGCATAAGTGAGCCATGCTTTTATTGCGCGCATATTACATTGCTGATTTTCGCAATCAAGAAAATAATGACTGGAGATCATGAATTCTAGAATTTGTGAATTTATGGCGAATATTAGGCCAAAAATTTGCAAAATATCACGAAAATGAATACTGCC
Organism: Bufotes viridis; assembly: GCA_033119425.1. Classification (NCBI taxonomy): domain Eukaryota; kingdom Metazoa; phylum Chordata; class Amphibia; order Anura; family Bufonidae; genus Bufotes; species Bufotes viridis. Next base: position 238,614,555 of record CM065590.1, read on the forward strand.
TATGCTGCTCAACACTAGCAACCACCACAGTGAGCTGGATGGAGAAATAAGGAAAAGAACAAACAGCAGGTGGCGCTATACAGCCAGTGTCTATACAACATCATGCAGTTGGCAAATTCCACCCAAAATTTAGGGATCTGCTGTGGGAAAAAATGATTAGTATGTATTAGAAGTAAAAACGGTAGAGAAAACCAGGTAAGCAAATCGTTACAAGAGGTACACTACATTCCAATAACAGTGATGGCTAACCCCTGCCACTCCAGCTGTGGTGAAACTACGACCCCCAACATGCTCCATTCATTTCTATGGAGTTGTGAAAACAGTTTAGCTAGTGTACATCTTGGGAGTTGTAGTTTCACCACAGCTGGAGTGGCGGAGGTTAGCCATCACAGCTATACCCCTGCATAGGCACACCCAAACTGGTATATTATTCTAGGGAGGTATGCAGCCCCGGCACGGCTCATCTCAGGGGAAGGCGACAGATCAGGGCTATTGGTATAGGCACCACAATGTAGACCAACCCTCGCTAAAATCAGAGGTACCAGCCAAAAAATAAAGGGCATATCACAGCAGAGACAAAGTTCCTCTTCCAAGCGCCTGATCTGATCAATTCTACCTCCAAAATGAGACCATAACTAAAACCACGCACCGCGTCACGCTTCCTTAACACAGTATGCACACTTGAAGAATCATAATTTACGACTCAGCCACCAATGTCTTCTCCCTTTTGGGGTCACAGTGGTTGCCAGTATACCACAAGGAGCTACATGTCCTGGTTCTGGAGGAAGCCCCACGTACACGCATCCTTCGCAGCTTATGAATGCCCCCTCTGTGCCCAACATATGACGCTTTAAACATTTCCATGCTGTACAATGTCCAGACATCGAGCCCCACAATTACAGTATCACAGTCAAACATTTGTCAAAGGTACGACATGCTCTTCTTTACCCCTTAACAATCCCTCCAAAACCAAGCAAGACATGTGAGGCCCAGAAGGAGAACATTGCTGTCACATAAATCCCTCGCAGCTTTAGAACTGCTACAAGAGATGTCTGTGTAAACACGGCTTTAAAGAAAGAGCCAAAACTGAAAGAAATTCTTCAGAGTGGTTATATAAACCAGACTTCTTTCCGCATTAATAAGGAAATATAACTGTAAGGCTTTTCAAGGCTACGAGAAAGAAGAAAAGCCGGGTGGGAGCTGTACATGAGTGCAGGATGGGGCTACCCAAGGTTTGTTTGCAGCCCGTTACTATGGAAACACACCGATCCGCATAGAAGCTTTACACGGTAATTTTTTATTTTTTTTAAATCAAGGCCATTTGCCAAGTTTGTTTCTTTTAGATACAAGACCATATTAAACGGGGTCGTCTGGCATCATGGGTTAAATACTCACCTTGCCGATCCTTTTCCGACACTCTCTGACGTCTCCTTACTGGTCCCCAGGAAATGGCTGCTCAGCCAATCAGCTGCAGAGGAGATCGCCTGCACAGCCAGTGATTGAAGCCAAAGCCGATTCGTTTAAAAACTTCGTTAAGAATGCGGCAAATATAACGAGACTTACTTCGTCTCACTTCGTTCATTCGCATAAATTACTGTATCAAAATACGAAGCTGAACTCGGCTTCGTGCCTCATTAATGAAGCCGACCTCAGCTTACTATTTGGATACAGTAATTTATGTGACGTGACAGAGGAGAGACGAAATAAGTCGTGCGATATTGCTGAAGCTTTGGAAAGACGGCGCACGTAATCGGGGTGGGATACAGCAATCCGAACCCAACTCGCTCAACCCTACTCCTAACCCCGGTGCAGTTTATACATTGGGGACTGGAAGGCGTGCGCAGGAATGGAGCGGCGCGGAGCAGGGACGTGGGTTTTTTCTCTTCAGGTACAACACGGTCTTGGCCACATGTAAAATAAATCTGGTGGAGACATCTAGTATAATTATGATAATGTACATTTAGGTCATGAAATTGTGTTTGGTGGGAAGATATGGAGAAGAGCTGGTGGTCCCGGTCAGTCACATTTCTGCATGCTTGTTGGAAAAAATACCAAATAAAACTAATATTTTATGTCGTCTTAGAAAACAAGTAGGCCACAGTTCTGCTCTCCCTGAAAAGGAACGGATTCCTCCCCTCCATTGTATGGTGAAAAGTTCTGCAACTTGCCAATATAATTTGCTTTATAACTTCACTTTCAAGCTCTCTGCTTGCTGTCAGAGGCTGAAAACGCTCTTGATCTAGTTCTGCTTACACAGCTGCAGTTCCAACGTGTCGCCCTAGAGGCCGTTAAAGGGAATCAGTCACACGGATTCTGGATCCTTACAGTTATACCTGAGTAGTACTGCAGTTTTGGAGTCCAGGTCACTATTCTTCATTTTCCCCTTCTGCTGTCAGCACTGAGATCTGCATTGAAACACATTGTCAGGACAGCTGTGCATGCGCACGAGTCGCCATTATGTCAGAACCGCACAGAAGTCCGGACTGCGCATTTCAGTGCAGCTTTGAGCACTGACAGCGGGGACAACAGTGGGCAGTAGGAAAATAAAAAATGGCGAACTGCACTCCTTATCTGCAGTGCAGCTCATCTATTCCTGTAGATAATAGTCCAAATTATGATGACAGATTCCTGCTCTTAGGTGCTGTGTGTGACAGAGCCGTTCACCCTGGAAGTAGTGCTTCAGATGAGATTTGTACTAAATATAATGGAAAACAACTGTTGATTCATCTGTAAGAAACCAGAAGGCATAGAAAGGTGCAGTCGAGGACATAGCTGCGGAGCCGCAGGATGTAACATGGCATGTGCATGAGGGCCACAGCTCACAGTGGAGCCGGATAAAGAAAGGTTAGCTCAAAAATTGTTTTCAGCCTTTTTAACAAAAATCTTTCTATTCACTGACAACAAGCACAGATTATGAAAACTGGGAGCAACTGAAGTGCACATCGATCTCATCACTAAATATGCAGTAAAGCCTCTTTCACGCAAACGTTTTTCTTTTTGCGAGTGTACAGAACTTTTTTTGCGTTCCGTATACGGAAGCAGTCATTTCAATGGTTCCGCAAAAAAATAATAATATGAAAGTGCTTCCGTGTGCATTCTGTTTCCGTTCAGTGCAAAGATAGAACATGTCTTATTATTGCCCATAAATCACGATCCGTGGCTCCATTCAAGTCAACGGGTCAGCAAAAAAAAGGGAACGCATACGGAAATGCATTTGTATGTCTTCCGTATCCGTTCTTTGCGGAACCATCTATTGAAAATTTTAAGCCCAGCCCAATTTTTTCCATGTAATTACTATATACTGTATATGCCATACGGAAAAACGGAAATGCAATGGGGAAAAAAATACGAAAAACAGATCCGATAAAAATGGCCCGCAAAACACTGAAAAAGCCATACAGTCGTGTGAAAAAGGCCTAAGGCTGTGTTTGCAGAAGGGGAGAAGTATTCCCCATTCCATAATTCAGAAGAACCCTTTCCTAGAACTCAGCATTGTTCCATTCCTGTTATTCCTCCTAGAAATGTATGAATAAACTGACAGCTAAAATGAGCTTTCCACAGCAGAATTCCAGAGTAAAAGCCACCATGTGCCCATGGGGGGGTTTATTTCCTGCTGACGGTTTACAATCTGCTTAAGAAGTGGCATGTTATTTCTTTGAAGTGGGTGTTAACTACATTTCCCATTGAAGTCAATAGGGAAGGGCTAAAACAGCCATTTTTTGCAGCCAAAAATGTGCCACTCAGAGGCACATGAGCCTAACGGTCTGCCGCTGCTTTATAACCAGTCGGTTTCAGCCATGTGACCCTAGTGTCGGACTGTGTAGAGACACAGCACTATGATAAGTGGAATGGTAACATCCAGGTGTCAAACTATTAATAAATATTAGGAGGAATAACAGAGGAACAGCACAGTTCTACAAGCATTCACACAACCGCGCCGTGTTTTGCGGTCCACAAATTGCGGATCTGCAAAACACGGATGCTTATTGAAATGCCTCCTCGTGTCCGCGATTGCAGACAAGAATAGGACATGCTCTATATTTTTTGCGGGGCCGCGGTGTGCTGTCCTTATCTTTTGCAGCCCCATTGAAATGAACGGGTCCGCACCCGTTCTGCAAAATTGCTGAAACGGCTGCGGACTCATTCATATGGTTGTCGGGAGGGTGAGGGGATGTAATCTAGCCAACCTACCACTTATGCAGGGGTGCACGCCATCACGACAGACATGCCTTTTTGTGTCTAGGGGTGGCACACGTGTATTCACAACCAACACTTAACCTGCGCTGCCTTGGGATCGGTTCAGTTGGACAGCGTGGCCCCGACCAGTGAGGCTTTGAAACATGAAATGTACACAGCCGGATAGAGATGAGGTACTTGTGTTAGTGGAAGCCGGCATTCCTGCTGAGGGATGGGAATTTTCGGCCTTTACAGAATGGCTGAGGGCTCTGCAGCTGTTACAGTGAGTCACAGAAAACAGTCGCCGTTCCCCTTCAGAAATAGCCCAAGTCTGAGACTTCATCTGGAATAGCTAAAGGGAGTGACCCATCAGAAAGCGTTATATGGGCAGACCCGCCATCTATGGCACTTCAAAGAACCGCCGCCTTATCGCATCTATGAGGAGAAGGGGCGCACAGTCCCCAAAGCTCCTGATAGGTTCACTCTTTATCCTAATCAATGTCACGGAGCAGGAATTCATGAGACACGACGCACAAGAGCCGCGAGCTTTACAGCGGAAAATCCAATTTGGTGTTTGTGTGCCGTGTACAGAGATGCCTTCACAGGCCAGTCCCAATAAAACACGGTGGGGGCTGGAAGCTGCAGACTGGGGTCGCTCTGCCGCCTCGCATTAAAACTTAAGTAAATATAGGCTGCAAGTAGCCATTTGCTTGCTCCATAGAGAGCAGATTTTAGAGGTTCCCCAGCACCATTTGGCGGTATTTGTACACAGGAGTGTTATCCTTGCCATTTCCCTGGAGAACATAGCTACCATTAGCCTCGGGTTACAAATAAACCCTTGCACATGTATAGAGGAACACTTCACCCTTACAGAGTAGGTCAAGATTGTAACAGATGATAAAAACTAGTATCATGACTATAGGCAGCCAGAGATAATGACCCTGCTTGCTTCCAACGTATTGGACATGAAGGTTTGGTCCAGTTCTCAGCTCCAGAAATCCCCCCCATTATGGGATTCTGAAACAACAGAGGAGGGCTTCTCGGTTTAGGATCCTCATTTCTGGTCAGGAGTAGTCTCTTATTCTGGACAACATGTCCTATCCTGCAGGAAACCCATCGATAGAATCGGTGCCATATAACGCTCCATTTCCCCTGGTGGCACTACAGAGAAATACCAGAGATAGCAGCTGGTTGGGGGTCCAGCTTATCGTCAATGGACCTTCCAACAAGTAGAGATGGTCCAAAACGGAAACATTCTGAAGGTGTTCATAGACTTTCATTAGCCGTTTGCCAACAGCCATCTCTTCTGACTACCCCCACACACTGGGGCACATTTACTAAGACTGGCTTTTTACGCTGGTCTTCGTCTCCCCCATTGACTTCATGGACCGCATTTTGTGGCCAAGAATAGTACACGTGGTTTCTACATCCATATGTCCGTTCCACAAAAAGATAAAACAAGTCCTATTCTTGGCCACAAAGTGTTGTCCATGGACCATTGAAGTCTATGGGTCTGCGTTTTGTGGACCTTGTGCATTACGGTCCCATGTATTTCACCATGGTAAGATGATCAGGGGGTACTAAAGTTCAGAGCAATCAATTACCTTAGAAACAAAGTCTCATCAAGATCCAGACCCCGTTAATGACCACATTCATTCCCACCCTAGATGCTCGGTGTAAGCCAGAAACATACAAACCACCATGGGGTCTGCCCTGAACCCCCAGGCAAAGAGTTGAGTAATGCAGCAGATTTTCTTGTTTTTTTTTATCACGATGGCTGCTTTCTCTACTACTGCACCTTCAGGGCAGTGCCAACAGTTTACAAAAGTGGGCACCATGCCCGCATTATGTAATAGAAGCACTCAATACAGGTCATCTGCTTAGAAGAGAGAGAATAAAATGTGCATTAAACGACATCAGACTTTATTAAAGCGAGAACAATCAGCCGAGCTGGGAAGGCCGGGGAAGGCTTCTGGCTTGCAGCTGTCTTCTGCTGCCAACAATGTGTGGAACTGGAAGCATTTCAAACAGAATTGTTGCTAAAGTCAAATGAACATAATTGTGATCTACAGGATATTTGCTTCAGATAACAAAGGCGGCTGAAAGGGAAAACATCTGCACAACATAAAAGTTCAGGCAGACTAATATATATTTCATATACGCACACACAGTTTTAGGGCGGCTTCCATAGTTATCGCAATTCAATTATTAAACTACATCGTCTACTCCGACCCATAACGGTGCCTGGTTAAAGGGAGCCCTTAGAGCAGCCAGTTTCATTTTTCAGTGGCCCCAGGAATCAGCCCCCAAAAAATGAGGAGCTATTGTATCAGTCATCTGCTGACGCAGGGTTTCCCACTTAGGCCACCAGACCCCTAAATCATCAACACTGGACGGAATCTGCTCTAGAAGTGAGTGACGGAAGTCAGACAAGATCTTGGAAACAACTGGAATAACACCCCATGTTTTTGATCTGCAATCTGTTGAAAGTGGCCGTCACTCCGGAGAATGCCTTCTGACCAATACACCCGGCAGATAATTGCTCTCTTATCTGCAGGCTGGCTAAAGAGAGACGATCGCCTTGTTACCCTCCGACATAAAACAGCACCAAAGCTAAAATGCAACAACGTCAGAAAGTGATACACAACGGGACACCGGGTGAAAAAAGAACCCCCCCCAAATAAACCGCAATATCAGACACAATCTGGGGCAAGACCACCCGACACAACAAGGGCGGACCACACAACCCAAACAGAGAGCAAAGGGGACTCCAACTGCAAACACCGGGCCAAACGAGAGCCGCCCATAGTTAGGCCTTATGCACACGACCGTATGTGTTTTGCGGATCCGCAAAAAAACAACAGATGGTGTCAGTTTTTTTTGTGTGGATTCACTGTAATAATGCCCATCCTTGCAAACTAGAAATAAATAGGACTTTCCCTATTTTTTTGCGGGGGAACGGACATACTGATGCGGACAGCACATGGTGTGCAGTCTGCATTTTTTGCGGACCCATTGAAATGAATGGGTCTGCATCCTATCAGCAAAAAAAACGGAACGGACAAGGAAACGAAATACGGTCGTGTGCATGAGCCCTTACACAGATATAAAGAGGCCATTCATCCTTAGGATGCATTTATACCGCGCTACACTGTATGTTGGAGGGACACGTCGTCAGTATTTGTAAGTGTATACATGGCATAAGTCTCCCATCAATCCTGGATTGCTTACACATTTTGACCCCCCCCCTGAACAATGATTTGAATAGGAAGGAGCCGTCCCATTGAAGTGAATGCGGAAGGTGAAGCTGTAATCACACCTGCTCCCCGCTGCAATGTCGATGACGGGTAGGTAGGCTAGCACCGCGATTGAAGTGCGATAAACACATGATTTATCATACCTTCACTCCAGAATTCTGGCTTCAAAAAGTCACGAGAATAGGGCTTTTGTGACTTTTTGCACTGGCTTTTCACATTCCCCAATGCACGGAGAACTTTCATGAGGCCTCCGGGGTCCGCATCCCCCCATTCCGCAAAAAGATAGGACATGTCCTATCGTTTTGCGGAACAGAAATACGGAACGGAACCCCACAGAAGCACTCCGTAGTGCTTCCGTGGGGTTCCATTCCGCATCCCTGGATTTGAGGACCTATTCAAGCGACTGGTGTCAGCATCCGTGATGCAGAATGCACACCGAACGGTGTCCGTTTATTGCGGATCCACAATACGGAAACGGCACCCATACATTTGTGTAAAATGAGCCCTAAGGAAGAGACTAATTTATCAAGTAACATGAGATATTTGATAAATGTGGCATAAAGTATGCAGACACAGACTTAACTAAAACGGACTTCTGTACTATGCTGGGATTTATCATGAGGGGAATACCTGGAGGGCACAGGCTTTTAAATGGATGGTCCTACGTAGCTTCTAGCGATCATCGCAAACTTATTTGTGTTAGGGTATGACTGGGAGGAAAGCGACGGGTCATGCACGGGGTAGATATTGATAGCCTATCCTCAGGACAGATCATCAGTATCAGATTGGCGGGGGTCCAACACCCCCACAGGTCGACTGTTTAGTGAGTAGGCGGCGCTCGTGCTGCTTCCTCCTCAAGATTACACTGCGCGTTATGAATAGCCATTTAAATTAATGGGGCTGAGAAAAAAGCGGATTGCACACAGAAGCTCTCCGGTCGTGCGCATGTAGCCTTATTGTGGAGGGGGGTCTGTAAATACTGCAGTAGTCTTAAGTGATGTAGATACATGCTGGTAGGACTAACAGAGGCGGACTACGGTATAATATTACGGGTTGTCTGGGTTTTTAAGACTTTACATAAAAGGTATAAAATCAAAAAATAACCACTGGTCCTTGCCATTTCTGTAGCGGGAACCTGCAGTGTACAGCAATCACATGCAAGCATTACTGCAGAAGCCAGTGATTGGCCACAGCAGTGATCTGCAATGCAAGCATTACTGCAGGAGGCCAGTGATTGGCCACAGCAGTCACATGTCCGGCCACAGCAGTGATCTGCAATGCAAGCATTACTGCAGAAGCCAGTGATTGGCCACAGCAGTCACATGACTGGCCACAGTGGTGATCTGCAATGCAAGGATTACTGCAGAAGCCAATGATTGGCCACAGCAGTCACATGAACGATCGGCCACAGCGGTGATCTGCAATGCAAGCATTACTGCAGAAGCCAGTGATTGGCCACAGCAGTGATCTGCAATGCAAGCATTACTGCAGGAGGCCAGTGATTGGCCACAGCAGTCACATGTCCGGCCACAGCAGTGATCTGCAATGCAAGCATTACTGCAGAAGCCAGTGATTGGCCACAGCAGTGATCTGCAATGCAAGCATTACTGCAGGAGGCCAGTGATTGGCCACAGCAGTCACATGTCCGGCCACAGCAGTGATCTGCAATGCAAGCATTACTGCAGAAGCCAGAGATTGGCCACAGCAGTCACATGACTGGCCACAGCGGTGATCTGCAATGCAAGGATTACTGCAGAAGCCAGAGATTGGCCACAGCAGTCACATGACCGGCCACAGCGGTGATCTGCAATGACAGCATTACTGCAGAAGCCAGTGATTGGCCACAGCAGTCACATGAACGATCGGCCACAGCGGTGATCTGCAATAAAAGCATTACTGCAGAAGCCAGTGATTGGCCACGGCAGTCACATGAACGATCGGCAGGGACATGTGCTGCATTATTCCATTCCCTGCCCTTACATGAATCCCAGACTATCCCGCTAATTACCAGAGGCGATTACAGTAGGCCTCTGTACGAGCACATCACTTCTACGTGTACCAAATATTACAGAATAAGGAGACAACGGTCAGCAGTGGAGTCGGCCCTAGTCCCGACTACGGGGAAATGTCCACATTCAGCTCTCCTGACATGTCTGCTTAGTAAATACTGATATACCCCTTCATATAAAATATTCTGGGACAACCCCTTTAACGCACTGCCAGTTAACACCATCAATATCCATAAGTGAGACTAATGCTGGATTTACACAGCCTGGTATTGGAGCCGATTATTGGGAAGGAAATGGGTGAAGTGATCTTTTGTGCAGACACCTCAATCCTCGCAGTGTGAACAATGCATGAGGATGAGGGATGACCCCAGACGATGGGGGTGATCACTGCATGTAAATGCAGCTCTTCCGCTCACTCGGCACGTGTAAACGTGCCTCCACATATTCTAAATCAGACGCTAATGGCCGCCTATTATTCAACTGCCTGAATGAAAAGGTAATTAGTCACTACATTATCTGTGATTGGTTTATATAGTCTAGTGATGGGGGAGATTTATCAAAACCCGTGTGAAGGAAACGGGCTTAGCTGCCCATAGCAACCAATCAGATTGCCCCTTTCATTTTTCACAGCTCCATTGGAAAGGTGGAATCTGATTGGTTGCTATGGGCAACTAAGCCAGTTCTACTTTACACCGGTTTTGATAAATCTCACCCTTAAGACAGAAACGGGATAAAAAAAGATTTTTTAAATAAATATTGGTATCCATTTTGGACTGGCCCCCCTATTATATGACTACAGGGCTGTGATACGTTGCTGGAACTCATCACCGACGTCCTTCAGCCAATGCCATCCAAACAATGACAAGAGCAGGGCGAGTCTATTCCACCAAGTACAGGCGACACCAGGCACTAGCAGAGCCGAGGAACAGGACTGGGAAAGGCTCTGGCGGCTACTAGGGAATAAGTCCCATCGCTGCTAACCGACTAATGACGGGCTCCTTCTCCTCCCATCCCCTATGGGATAGCGCTGAGAACTCCCATCTGCCTGTAATCCTAAGAGCTCATCTATTAACCACACGTAACATAGGACACGTTTTCTACTCCAGTGCATATTCATGAATCTATCCATCCGATTAGAAAACACCACGGACTGTTTTCTATGGCAGAGCAGACTGGACAGATAGAAAGTGCTCCCCCCTAGCAGAGTCTCACTATTGGGCAATGCTCAGACAGGGGTAGGGAACCTCTGGCTCTCCAGCTGTTGTGAAACTACAACTCCCAGCATGCATACTTACTCTGCTCTTCTCTGAACTCCCATAGAAATGAATGGAACATGTTGGGAATTGTAGTTTCACAGCAGCTGGAGAGCCGGAGGTTTCCTATCCCTGGCTCAGACCTTCAACTATTCCCCACCAACAATAAAAAGTCTGCCTCACATAAGCAAAAAAAAAAACTTTTACTGCTGAACATTCAGTCCCAAACCCTTACTTTTTTATATCGTATCCAAAAGAGAAAAAAAACATCTACCAAGATCCCCTTGTAGCGTCTCCTGGCTTTGTAGCATCACCCACATCCTCCCCTTCCATCAGGCCCCCAGCAGAGGTAATGATGGATCTCTGTCCACAGGCACTGGAGTCAGACTCCCTGAACCGGGTTTGACAGGATGATCGATGGTCTCCGTTTAATACCTCCAGCAAGAGTAAATATTGCCTAAGAGCGGATTCCTGCATCATCCTCCCAGCGTTCAATACAGAAAGCCAAGCAAAATCCACTACAAGTCCCATCGTTCCTAATAGGATGCAGAAGTGTCTGCCCATACATCACAGCCAAACAGGGCTGGGGTCTCTCGGCGGGCTAGTGCATTTGCTGTACCGTGGGCAAGGGGCTGAAACATTGACACCTAGTTAAAGAGAATGGTGAAAGCAGAAGCTTATTGGGACAGGACCAGTTGTCACCAAAGTGACAGAACAGCTGAAGTCCCACATCTGGAGTCTCATTTGGGCAAACACGCTGAAACTCACACCCTTTCATAATGCTGGACTGCTAAAGAGACAGATGGAAGCTCTCCGCACCAAAACCAGGCGCCCGGGTCATGTATGTAGAAAGGAGCCCTGTCAGGGGCACAGTACCATCACAGGATAGAGGAGACGGCCCTCCTTACTAATCAATCATGTTCCCAGACTTCACCAGCACTAAGCGAGAATCGATAAAAGAAAATCTCCGCACCTAGGGGTCAGACCGGCCATATAGACAGTCTCTAGAGAGCGCCCGATGCCACCATAATGCAGATTCCTGGGCACAATGCGCCACACTCACCCTGATGCCAGCCCTCAGCTCCGAGTCCAGATCCAGCACTGCCACCGAGGGCCAAAGTATGGACGACACTGCTAAATGTATGGGTTCCCCAGGCTTCTGATGACCTATCCTCAGCATCAATATCCGACCGGTGAGGGTCCCGCACCCCCAACGATCAGCTGTTTCTCACAGTCAATGGTGAGGGCACCACAAGTGTAGTGGTGGTGCGGGTTACTGCACCTCACCTAGAAGTGAGCGGAGCCGAGCTGCAGTTACCCGGTACGGCCACTACACTATGAACGGAGCTGATCGGTCAGGGTGTCAGACGCTCACCAATCAGATATCAATAACCTATCCCGAGGATAGACCACCAATAGCGGGATCCTGGAAAACCCCTTTAAGTGAAAACTCGTAAAGCAAGTCGCCCGTCGTACAAGTTGTAGACGATTTTAACTGCTCAGTTCTCGCCTAGCCCCTATGGCGTGCAGCGATTCCTGCAGACATAAGGCCGCGTTCGCAGCTCAGGATCAGAATGATAGAAATGGATCCGCAGAGACCCCATTGACTAGAATGGCTTCTGTCCAGTTTGCGGGACTCTTTTGTCGCCTCTTTTTGGCAGAATCCGCGACGGAGGCCCCAACACAGGTGTGAACAGGACCCAAGTCCAACCCAGGCGCCATATGGCAGGTTTTTCTAGGCTGCGCACATCAAGCACACTTCTGCGGCATCTGTTTTTCCCATCTCGCAGAGAGAGGGGCTCCAGCCCAGAATTACTACAAGTGTCCTTAGGGAAAACCTCCTGCCATTTCCAATACACGGGATCACAGTGCTTTCTCATACTATGGACACATAGAAGAGCTCCACATTCTCTGGCCTTGAACCCTCACTGAGGAGCAATCCGCCTCATCCCCCCATCCCTGAGGGGGGGGCATTTATTTGCAGTAAGATCAGCAGCTCTATTCTCCGGTCAGCACTAGCCGGCGCCAGATGAGGCTGCCACACTCAGGGGAGCAGGGCTTTCTGCAGCCACGGCCATAAACCATTCATTCCAGCGCTGTCATTTATTTACTTAGGGAAGGCTAATAGCCTCATTGTTACAGCAGCCCTAATGACTTTTATATACGACCCCATACAGAGAGAGGAACACGGACAAGTCACATTGCAAGCGCCATGACGACATGTCGCCGGCAGGGGGAGCCGCAACAGCAAGGAGCCGCGGGACTCCGCGGAGCGAAGGGTTAATGCAGCAACTGGTGCCCAAACTAAAGTGAAGACAGGGGCTGAGGGTCTTCGCAGAGCCTGTGGGTCCCGTTAGACTAATAGAATTTCTTGGGGACAGAAAGCTCAGGGTGGGCGACATTCCTCAGCACTCCAGTCAGTAGAAGCCGGGCAGAGCTGCTACTAATGTACAAGCACACGGTAAATAGCAAGGTAAGTAAGTAAATAGCAACCTACCGTTCACTGTCTGAGGCAGAGGGTCCCTGTGCAGCGTCCCGTCACACAAGCACATTGAGAACAGGCTCGTAGTCCGCTCCAGTCAGCGTGCTGCCGGCTGAGCCGCAGAGTAATACCACACCGCCTCTAGGTGAGATCGCTCCTCACCGACTACTACCACAGCGCTGCCAGCTCTCCACACAGCTAACGTGACAAGAGCTCTCCTCGCTGCTGATTGGCTCCGGCGCACCGCTCGCAGCCAATCAGCGCGCGGACTGATAGGAGACACCGATTCCCCCGCAGCTATCGCAGTCCCTGCAGGGGGTGCCTATTCACACAATGAGGAGGCTGAGGCGCTTCAGTCCAGACCTTGTCCCCGTGCGGTCACCTCAGCAAGACGAGGAATGCAGCTCACCGGTGCAGGCAGCGCCTTAATTGCCTTTCTTCTCCTATACTGCTAGAACGGAATGCCCCCACATGAAGAACGAGGAACCAGGAGGCCTGCAGTTATGTCTGGCCAATACAAAGTGATGAAATATCATCCATTTCAGGAGTGATTCAGGGCAGAAGTTTGTGGAATGTTCTCCTGTGGGCAGAGGTTTAGGTGCAGGCTGCACAATTCACCTGGTTGAGTCCTTACTGTGCAGAGGTCCTGAATTCCATCCCGTCCACGCGGAGCCGCCAAACCGCGCCGTGAAGACAGAAGAAGCAATGCGGTTGTCATTTGTAAATAGGCTCGTACGGTCACGCGATACTTGGTCACAGACGGCCTCATCCCAAGTGCAGCACGGCTGATCCATGTGGTTGTACCCTAATGCCTCATGCACACGTCAGTGTCCGTTTTGGATCAGTGGTAACACGGACAGTGTTCAATCCGTGTTTCCTTCTGTGACAGATGCGTGTCGGGTCCCCTTTTTTGCTGACCGTGTGCCATCTGTTTTTCACTGACACTGAGCAGCTGGAAAATAATTTTCAAACAATCTCTTTTTAATGATCCATAAAACACGGATGGCATCCGTGTTGCATCCGTGGCGTAAAGGGATTTGGGAACACGGACAAGATAGGACATGCATCCGTGCTGAAAACACAGACCGTGCTAAAACACTGATGTGTGAATATACACATTCAAATGAATGGGGACGTGTTCTGTCCGCGGAGAACACGTACAGCACACGTCCGGGAAACACTGATGTGCGAATGAGACATAAGGGTAAATGCACACGATCAGGATTTCTGTGCGGAGAAATACGCAGGTGTTCGCAGAGAAATCTGTGAGGATAATCCCCATCAATTGGTGTGGATTTCCTGAATGCGGATTTTATTAAGTGAATGGAGAAAATCCGGTCAGGAAAAATAAAATAAATTGACATGCTGCGGATATTAAAATCCGTGCTGCAGGTCCAAATCCGCACGGAAAAAAATCAGCATTTCTGTACATGAGACTTTCCAATTCTCATAGAATACAATGTGCAAGACCTACGGTGCGGCATGCAAATCCGCATGTATTCCTGATCGTGTGCATTTAGTACCGTGTGTCCCCATAGAAATAAATGGGTCCGCAATTCCGTTTCGCAAAATGCGGAACAGAATTGCGGACGTGTGAATGAAGCCTAAGGGCCCATTAACACGACCGTATTTTTCTTTCTGCATTTGATACGGAACCGATGAACTTTAATGGGGCTGCAAAAGATGTGGACAGCACACCGTGTGCTATCCACATCTGCATGTCTGTTCCGCAAAAAACAAGTGAACATGTCCTATCTTTATCTGCAGACAAAAATAGCCATTTCTATATAGGGCTGGTCTTTACTTTTCCACAAAATGCAGAACACACACGGCCACTATCCGTGTTTTGTGCATCCGCAGTTTGTAGTGCGCAAAACACATACGGTCATCTGAATGAGCCCTAACAGTACCAGCAAATTGTATGAGATTAGACACTTTGCTTCTTCCGTACTGAAATTGACCAGCAGATTTAGAAATCGTCAATTGTGTTTGAGATTTTTGGTGTGAATGTTGCCATTTTTAATGGAAGGGTGAGATCCGCGGTAAAACGACATCAAATCATGCAGTTCTTCTTAGCCTTAGGCCTCATGCACACGACCGTTGTTTGTTTCCGCGTCCGTTCCGCTTTTTTTCACAGATAGGATGCTTCCCCATTCATTTCAATGGGTCCGTCACAAAATGCGGATGGTCAACCGTTTTTGTTCCGCATCTGTGGTCCGTGTTTACATTCTGTCAAAAAAATAGAGCATGTCCTATTTTTTTCACATTTGCGGACAACGATAGGCATTATTACAATGGATCTGCCATAAAAACAGATCTGCCAAAAAAACGGTCCATCATCCGTTTTTTTGGGCGGACGCAAAATTTGTAGACAGAACGGACGTGGAAACAAACAACAGTCGTGTGCATGAGGCCTTAGGGTACCTGCACAAGTTGTGGATTACACACTGTGGCCCCTGGATTTTGGAGGGGCCTGTTTGCCAGCCTTTTGTCTCAGAATTATGACCCATATACTAACATTTTGAAGGAGAAGATAGACCGGCCGCACAGTCTTAATCTGTGGAACTGTATTGGACAGGAAAGCCATGCTTGCGGTCGGTCAAATGTGACTTCCATATAATTCAGGAACCCCTGCTCGGATCTGGGTGATTTCTGGATATTTTCGCCCAGATCAGAGCTATCCAGGGATGCAGGGCTGCCATCAGAAATTTTGGGGCCCCTTACACAGCTCAAGGCCTGGGCCCCCCCTCCCTGCCGCTGCCCCCTCCCCGACACAGCCCTAGTGGCGGATCCAGAGCCTGGTCTTTGGAGGGGCACTTCCCCCAGGAATAGGAGATCATGGGGCCCCTGTGACCCCGTCCACCCTCAAGCCAAACCCACACACAGCCCCACCCATATATCGCGCCCATACCTCTTACATCCAGGGACGTCTCCCACACGGCCCTCCATTATGTAGTTCGCCCGCCAAACTGCCCTCTACTGACTAATTTGCCCCCCTCACAAGTTAATTTTGCCCCAGACAGCCCTGCATTATGTAATTTGCCCCTACACTAAGTAATTTTGCCCCCACACGGCCCTCTATGTAGTTTGCCTGCCACACTGACCCCCCACTAAGTAATTTGCCCCCACACAAGTTAATTTTGCCCCCAGGCAGCCCTTCATTATTGCCCCCCATACTTGTGTCAAATGTGACTTCCATAGAATTCGGGAACCCCTGCTCGGATCTGGGTGATTTCTGGATATGTTCACCCAGATCAGAGCTATCCAGGGATGTATAATTTATGGGGATATGTGGGTGGGTGTGTTTTCTGCCTGTAACTGTATGTAATTGGCTAATGTAAAAACTGTCTCAGTCTTCCACAAGGTCCGCAGGGGAGTGTCCTTTGCTGGAAGACCTGTATAAAAGGCTGACATGTAGCTCCAATAAAGTGTTCCCGTTTTACCCTCAACATAGAGCCTCGTCTCATATGTGGGGGGAAAAGGCTGCATCTACACGGGGGAATGCTATAGGCTGTATACTCCCCTGGCTATAATCCCTGAGCTTTTTAAGAGCTTGTTCCTGCATCGCTTTCTGAAGGAAGAGAGGTTCACCCACTGGAACCTAGAAGCCTTGTCGTAGGTCCAGGATGCGGCAGTGACCGAGGGAGATCGCCGAGAGCAGGCTGACAGGCTGCGCTGCACAGGACGCGCAGTAGAAAGCCTGCCTGACCTGACCCATCGATCAGCTGAGTGGCGGGCGAGCCGGGGAGGTAAGGGACGGACCACAGAAGGAAAAGGGGTAGGAGTACTGGGCCCCAGGGCCGGCGGCCGCAATAAAAAAAAAAAAGGCTCAGGACCGGCCGGGCCCCCCCAGGGTCCGGGCCCCTTACTGGGGTATGGGCTGTACCCCCCTGATGGCGGCCCTGCAGGGATGTATAATTTATGGGGATATGTGGGTGTGCTTGTTTTCTGCCTGTAACTGTATATGATTTGCTAATGTAAAAACTGTCTCAGTCTTCCACAAGGTCCGCAGGGGAGTGTCCTTTGCTGGAAGACCTGTATAAAAGGCTGACATGTAGCCCCAATAAAGTATTCCTGTTTTACCCTCAACACAGAGCCTCGTCTCATGTGTGGGGGGGGAAGGCTGCATCTACACGGGGGAATGCTATACGCTGTATACTCCCCTGGCTATAATCCCTGAACTCTTTTAAGAGCTTATTCCTGCATCGCTTTCTGAAGGAAGAGAAGTTCACCCACTGGAACCTAGAAGCCTTGTCGTAGGTCCAGAGTGGGTAGAAGACGGCAAGATCCCAACCAAGCTACGGCGGTTTGTGGGGTTGGCAGTACTTACAGTGTCAAGCGGAGTGCATGGAGCCCTCGGGAAGCACTAGGAGCATCCATCAGCGGAGGTACCCAGTCGGGGGGACAGGAGATCCGTTACACACACGTTTTTCAGTACAGATTCTTGTGTGTAAAAACTGTATTGCAATCCATTGCCAGTAAGGTGTATGAGATTTCACAAATCCCATATACACTTTGTAAGAGATTTATAAAACTGGTATAAAGTAGATCTGGCTTAGTTGTTTATAGCAACCAATCAGATTCCACCTTTCATTTTCCAAAGGAACTGTGAAGAATAAAAGGTGGAATCTGATTGGTTACTATGGGCAACTACACCAGTTTGATAAATCTCCCCCCTTTGCTTTTTCATTCCATGCAGAAATTGACTTGCCATGTGGATTATTAAATCTGCCGCGTGACTGCGTGGTTCTTTTTTTTTTTCACCCTTTCCAATGTAAGGGAGAGATATGCGTCAAAACCGAAGTAAAATCCACAATAAAAACTGCAAGTAACATGCGGTATTTGGTGAGGAAATGCATAGAAATTCATGTGAAATATCTGCAAGACAGCCCGCGCCCATGTAGCCTTAGGGCACCTTGAAAAGATGTGGATTTAGGATCCACTTAAAGCTGTGGATTTAGGGAATAAACCTGATTGTCTGGGGCAGTGCATTCCAGAGAACTGGCGCAGCTCAAGAAAAGCCTTGGAGATGGGAGTGATAGGTTTGGATTATAGAGAATGTCAGACTAAACTTTTAACAAACTTTATTTTTTTATTTTTCTTAGTATACTTTATTAATATGTTTTGCTTTTTTAATAGAGAAATCGTTATTTGACCTTGTCGTTTCCTAAATGTGGATTTAGATGAGCATAAAGTTGTTTAAGGGGGTTATCCGAGACTATAAAGAGCTTCTCCATAATCCCAGGCCCCTCACAGTGAAAATACTTACCCCGCTCCCCTTGCTGCTCCTGGTCCCCGCACCGCAGTTGCAGTTTATCCCCATACACAGATGAAAACATCCGGTATCAGGGGAAGCAGCCAATGGCAGGCGGTGACTGGGACGAGCCTCCCTAGCTGCAACGGCGGTACAGGGACCAGGAGCGGCACGGAGAGTGGGGTAAGTATATTCACTGTGAGGGGCCTGGGCATATGGGGCAGCTTTTTATAGTTTTGGATAACCCCTTTAAGCGATCACCGACATGAGCAACTACCGACTGAACGTTCGGCATGTCTGTATGTATTGTGGAATGTGGCCGCAGCGAGCGCTCTGTCCGGATCGCTGCTCCTGCCTGTGCCCCCTGATCTTAGCTAAATCCTGTCACAGCACTTTATGTGCTATGCCAGGATTTAGCTGAGCGGGCTCCTGTCTGAGTCCACTCCACTCACTTAAATGGTCTGAATAGCAGCACATTGAGAGCTTTCAGCTGAGCGAAATCTCTTACCCTTCGCTGGTTCTGTACTACTCTGCGTTTTTTCTGCACGAGAATCCACATAGAAAAACCATGTATAATCCGCAAAGTGTGCAAGCATGGCCACCACTGCTGGAGCGCAGGGTGGTCATAACCATAGACACAAGCAGTGTAAAATGTGATGGAAAAATGAATCCAGCCAGCAAAGGAGGCCCTAAGCAAAGTTATGTCTGGGAGCCCTAATCAAAGACAATTTGGGGACACTTTAATCAGGACGCACTTAGATTCATGTAGATAAAAAATAACAGCTCCGATAATATAGTGGATGTTACCTGCAGTCCTATGTAACACTAGAGATAACTCTCTTAGTACAGATAATGTAGTAGATGTTACCTTCAGTCCTATGTAACACCATAGATAACACAGCGATAATTATCTGAGTAGAGGTAATGTAGTGGATGTTTCTTGCAGTTCTATGTAACACCACAGATAACACAGAGATAACTGAGTATAAATAATGTAGTGGATGTTACCTGCAGTCCTATGTAACATAGTACATAAGGCCGAAAAAAGACATTTGTCCATCCAGTTCGGCCTGTTATCCTGCAAGTTGATCCAGATAACACAGAGATAACTCTCCGACTACAGATATTGTAGTGGATGTTACCTGCAGTCCTATGTAACATCACAGATAACACACTGTGACCTCTCTGAGTACAGATAACACACAGTGATCCCTGTGAGTACAGATAATAAAGTAGATGTTACCTGCAGTCCTATGTAACATCACAGATAACACACTGTGACCCCCTGAGTACAGATATCACACAGTGATCCCTGTGAGTACAGATAATAAAGTAGATGTTACCTGCAGTCCTATGTAACATCACAGATAACACACTGTGACCTCTCTGAGTACAGATAACACACAGTGATCCCTGTGAGTACAGATAATATAGTAGATGTTACTTGCAGTCCTATGTAACACCACAGGTAACACACTGTGACCCCCCCCCTGAGTACAGATAACACACAGTGATCCCTGTGAGTACAGATAATGTAGTAGATGTTACCTGCAGTCCTATGTAACACCACAGGTAACACACTGTGACCCCTCTGAGTACAGATAACACACAGTGATCCCTGTAAGTACAGATAATATAGTAGATGTTACCTGCAGTCCTATGTAACACCACAGATAACACACTATGAACCCCCTGAGTACAGATAACACACAGTGATCCCTGTGAGTACAGATAATAAAGTAGATGTTACCTGCAGTCCTATGTAACATTACAGATAACACACTGTGACCTCTCTGAGTACAGATATCATTCAGTGATCCCTGTGAGTACAGATAATAAAGTAGATGTTACCTGCAGTCCTATGTAACATCACAGGTAACACACTGTGATCCCCCTGAGGACAGATAACACACAGTGATCCCTGTGAGTACAGATAATATAGTAGATGTTACCTGCAGTCCTATGTAACATCACAGATAACACACTGTGACCCCCCTAAGTACAGATAACACACAGTGATCCCTGTGAGTACAGATAATAAAGTAGATGTTACCTGCAGTCCTATGTAACACCACAGATAACACACAGTGATCCCTGTGAGTACAGATAATATAGTAGATGTTACCTGCAGTCCTATGTAACATCACAGATAACACACTGTGACCCCCCTAAGTACAGATAACACACAGTGATCCCTGTGAGTACAGATAATAAAGTAGATGTTACCTGCAGTCCTATGTAACACCACAGATAACACACAGTGATCCCTGTGAGTACAGATAATATAGTAGATGTTACCTGCAGTCCTATGTAACATCACAGATAACACACTGTGACTCCCCTAAGTACAGATAACACACAGTGATCCCTATGAGTACAGATAATAAAGTAGATGTTACCTGCAGTCCTATGTAACACCTCAGATAACACACAGTGATCCCTGTGAGTACAGATAATATAGTAGATGTTACCTGCAGTCCTATGTAACATTACAGATAACACACTGTGACCTCTCTGAGTACAGATAACACACAGTGATCCCTGTGAGTACAGATAATAAAGTAGATGTTACCTGCAGTCCTATGTAACACCTCAGATAACACACAGTGATCCCTGTGAGTACAGATAATATAGTAGATGTTACCTGCAGTCCTATGTAACATCACAGATAACACACTGTGACCCCCCTAAGTACAGATAACACACAGTGATCCCTGTGAGTACAGATAATAAAGTAGATGTTACCTGCAGTCCTATGTAACACCTCAGATAACACACAGTGATCCCTGTGAGTACAGATAATAAAGTAGATGTTACCTGCAGTCCTATGTAACACCACAGATAACACATGGTGACCTCTGTGAGTACAAATAATGTAGTAGATGTTACCTGCCTGGCTGAAGACTCATCACTGCAGGGGCAGGGCCTCCTGTGATTAGGGCTGGAGCTCCAGCTCCTTTACAAGCTGCAGCTTCATAGTTGATGGGGATCTTGGTGAAGGAGGGAGCCTGCGGGGCCTGACCTGGCGATTGCTTGTGCTGTGTGCCGCCTACAATTATCAAGCCTCTTTGCTTTACCTCCTACACTCTCCACAACTGTACAGTGGATTTGAAAAGTCTTTAGACTCTTTTACTTTTTTATATTTTGTTATGTTGTGGCCTTGTGCTAAAATAATTAAAAAAATGTACATTTTCCCCATCATTTTGCACTCAGTACCCCATAATGAGAAAGGGAAAACAGAATGCTTGCATTGACATAAATATTCAGGCTTTTTCTCAGTACTTAGTTGATGTACCTTTGGCAGCAATTACATCCTCCAGTCTCCTTGGCTATGATACCACAAAGTTTACACCTGGATTTGGGGATTTTATACACTTTTTCTCTGCAGATACAAGTTTGCAGGTTGGATTAGAACTGTTGGTGCACAGCTATTTTTAGGTCACTTCAGATATGTTCGAATGGGTTCAAGTCAGGTTTCTAGCTGGTCCACTCAAGGACATATACAGAGTTTTCCCTAAGCCACTCCTGAGTGTATTGGCTGTGTGCTTAGGGTCATAGTATTGTTGGAAGGTGAACCTTCAGTACAGTCTGAGATCCAGAGTTCCCTGGATCAGTTTTTCATTAAGAATATCTCTGTACTTTGCTCCATCCAGTTTTTCCTCAACCCAGACCTGTCCTAGTCAGATTGTTGGAGTGCTACAGTGATGGTTGACCTTCTGCAAGTCTCTCCCATCTGCACGCAGGATCTTTGGAGCTCTGCCAGTGTGACCATTGGGTTCTTGGTCACTCCTCTTACCAAGGCCCTTTTCCCCCAGTTACTTAGTTTAGAGGGGCAGCCCACTCTAGGAAGAGTTCTGGTTGTTCTAAACTTCTTGTATTTAAGAATTATGGAGGCTACTATGCTCTGGGGAACATTCAATGCAGCAGAAATTTTTTGTACTCTTCTCTAGATCTGTGCCTCCTCACAGTCCTTTCTCTGAGCTGTCTAAGGCCTCTTTCACATCAGCGTTTTAGCTTTCCGTCCTAGAGATCCGTCCTCTGTCTCTAGGACGGAAAGCTACTGATCAGGATTATCCCCATGCATCCTGAATGGAGAGAAATCCGTTCAGGATGCATCAGGATGTCTTCCGTTCAGTATGTGAACGTTTTTTGGACGTTGACAAAAGCGCAGCATGCTGCGGATTTGTCTCCGTCCAAAAATCCTGAAAGCATACTGGAAGGACAGATCCGGAATTAATGCCCATTGAAAGGCATTAGTCCGGATCCGGCCTGTAGCTAAACGTCGTTTCCGCGCATCGCCGGATCCGACGTTTAGCTTTTTGTCAATGGTCCTAAACGCTAAAGTCCTGGTTGCCATAGTAAAGAGTAGGGGGAGCGGCATACTTACATTCCGTGCGGCTCCCGGGACGCTCCAGGATGACGTCAGGGTGCCCCAGTGCATAGATCACGTGATCGCATGGATCACGTGATCCATGCGCGCGGGGCGCTCTGACGTCATTCAGGAGCGCTCCGGGAGCCGCACGGAATGTAAGTATGCCGCTCCCCACTGCTACTATGGCAACCAGGACGCTAGTAGCGTCCTGGCTGCCATAGTAACACTGAAAGCATTTTGTAGACTGATCAGTCTTCAAATGCTTTCAGTTCACTTGCGTTGTGCCGGAAAGTTCTTTCCTTCTCATGGCTTGTTTTTTTTGCTCTGATATGCATTGTCAGCAGTGAGACCACATATAGACAGGGCTGTGTCTTTCCACATCATGTCCAATCAACTGAACTGACCACAGTTGGACACCAATAAAGGTGTAGAAACATCTTAAAGATTATGAAGAGAAATGGGAGGCTAAATTTCAAGTGTTGTAGCAAAGGGTCTGAAACATTTCAAAAATTCTGCTTTCACTTTGTCATTATGAGGTATTGAGTGCAGGTTGATAGGGAAAACTTGATTTTTCTTTTTTTTTAGCACAAGTCTGCAACATAAAATGTGAAAGAAGTAAAATGGTCTGAAGACTTTCCAAATGCAGATACAGTTGAAGGTTGTGGCACTGTCTGATCTGCCTGTTACGTGGTCCCTTACAATTGTGTGATGGTAAAGACGGCCACTGAAATTAGGCTATTGTCAACTGAACCCACCATATTTAGCAGGACTGGCTGACAATCTATTGGGCATATGGAGCTGCTATCGGTGGCGAGAAGGATTGGACACATTGAATTTCAGTGCCTGATCCTTTTTTCTACTAGAAGACAGGTCGCTGCTAGAGGTGTCTGGGAAAGACTTTCACCTCTCTCTCGGTTGAAAACACATACATGATTGGCCAAACCAAATGTGTATGTATATCGGGGAGTTGGGAGAGATAGTTGTCAGTGAACAAGTATTCGGCTGACAGCTATTGAAGGAGTATGGGCAAGCTATAATGGTTGCCATATTTGCAACAAACATACTGAATGTATATCTCTGCTATAGAGAGAAAAATAACATATTGTTAGGGGGATTATGTATTGTTGGAGCAACTCAGAGCAGGGCCACAAGAGAGCACATATGAAAAGAAGGCAGAAGGTAAATTATATGCTGGGCTAATTGATTGTTGTATACTCTATATTTACTTACTCCTTAAAGGGTAGTTTCAAAATGCAGTTTTCCAATTCATTATTATGTACTTGCTCAAGTAAAAAATCTCTGTATATTTTAAAGCTATTATGGTGGTGGGTGCCATGTCTTCTCTTCCCCTTTTTCTTGGTTTTACAAACATGTTATTAATGTGTAAGGTTCTTTAATTGGGTTTACCTTTGTTTTGATGTCACTCATTTTGCATGGACTGTGTAATTTTCTTATACAAAACTTTTAAAAAATAAATATTGTAACTAAAAATAAGATATAAGAAAGTGCATATAAAATGTTGCAAGTTAAATGGCATCTGTCAGAAGTTTTGTACCTATGAAGATGACTGACCTGTTACATGTGAGCTTGGCAGCTGAAGACATCTGTGTTGCTATGTTCATATGTGCCTGCATAGCTGAGAAAAATGATGTTTTATTATATGCAAATGAGCCGCCTCTAGGAGCAATGGGTGCGCTGCCGTTACTCCTAGAGGCTCCGCTCTCTCTGCAACTGCAGCATTCTCGGAACTTTGATTGACAGGACCAACAGTGATCACATTTACACTGCCTGGCACTGTCAATTAAAGTGGAGAGAGCGTGGCAGATGCCTTCAGCTGTCAAGCACACGTGCAACAGGTCAGCCAGTTTCATAGGTACACATATGCTGACAGATGCCCTTTAAGGCTACATTCACATCTCCGCTAAACGAGTTACACTTTCCAGCATTGCTGGATACCACTGCACCGCTGGATACCCACTGACTATAATGGTATTTTACGGGTATCCGACATCTTTCCGGCATAAATGCCAGCTTTGGATAGGATAAACACTGATGAATGAGCGGCAGTGGATGGTAATATACAGCTATCCTGGATATGGTAACTCCGGTTGTCTGTTCCTCTTCCAGAACAGACTACCAGATTACCTTTAGCGGAGGTGTGAACCTATCCTTACACTCCCAGACCCAGCTGATACTGCCAGACTGTAAGGTATTCTCATGAACATAAATAGTAATAATGTGTACATGTCATAATGGTAATCCTTGCCTCTGTTATGGGGCTCATTAAGTGAGGGAGTCCTAGTTCATCTTTTCCTCATCCATCTGTCTTATGAGTAGTGCGAACCAGGCAGCTATTCCCAGGTACATCAACATGGTATAGAAAAATCCTCTACAAGTACGCCTGCAGTTTTTGACACAAATCCATGGCTGCAGTTGCAACGGCGAGCAAGTAAACAGTGAAGAGAAGGCAGCACTCAAACAAATAGCTGATCGTCAATGGGGCCAGGTGGGGGACCCCCACCAATCTATTATTGATGACCTTTCTTGAGGAAAGGTCATCAATATATAAAAAGCAGACAACCCCTTTAATACATTCCCCCCATTGTGTTCGGTGCCATTGCCTACTCACAGTGTCTTCTCAGTCTATGGTTTTGGCTTTGGCTACATCTGCAATAGCGTTTACAATTCTGGTATTTTGTTCTGGCAAAAGAATGCCACCATTCATGCTGGAAACCCTGGAGGATCCCATTACAGTGAATCGGTTCCGGCAGGTGCTGGCGGTGTCGGGCATATGGGATGGTGATCTTGTCAGATCCTTTACTGATGAGGAACTGCATAAAATTTTTGTGTAGAGTCTAGGAGTGAAACCTCAAAATTACTTTCTGTAGATGGTACTGGTAGCCAGAACAGGTCCTTAGAATGTTCTGATCATCTTCTAACATTTGTTGGAAATGTGAACATGCTGTAGGCTCTTATATGCATACTTGGCGGTTGTTTCTCCCTATGAAACAATTCTGCATCGCTGCGTTTGACTTTTATAGTAAGATTTGTACTGGGGCTCTTCCAGCATCTCCTGATATTACCTTATTTTCCCTGGTTCCAGGATCTTAGTTGAAAAACACTTTCTGAGTGCTGCAAGAACTCCTAGATACTGGAAGCCGACGACTGTTCTGCCCAGATCTGAGTTTGTTCATACCCTAAGGCCTAGTTTATACTTAAAGAAGCATTCCCGCCTTTCTCTAACCAGTTTGAAAGGTACATGATATAAACTGTAAGAAAGGTAATCTTCCTACCTATGGCTGTATTTGTGAGTTATAACCTCCCATCTGATCTTCAGCTGTGTCATGTGAAAAAAGAAAACCTCCCTGAAATGAGAAGTGCACCTCCCTGAAATGAGTTTTCGCAGGTTGGGATGTCTGTTTTCTTTTCTTTCTTTTATGCTATTGGATTAGGAGTTTGGGCACCGCAGAACACCCCCACTCCTGTTATCTTTCCCCCTTTCCACTTTGCCAAGGTTTCCACGTATTTATTCCTTTCCTTGTTTTTCCATTGGTTTGTATTTTATTTATGACAGTATCTGCTTTCACCATGAGCTTTACAAATTTTCCTTTTCTTTCTTGTATCTAGTACCAGGTCTTTTCTAGTTGTTCTTATATGACATATTGAGGTAATGCTGCCTATGTGTTATATAATTGTTGCATTTTTCCTTTGAAAACTCAATAAATACTGATTTACCCTAAAAATGTGTGATATCGAATAGCTGTCACTTCAGTGTGCTATATATAAGTCTAGGGCTACATGGTGACGTTGGCCACAGAACATGTTGCATGGTCGAAGATTGTAGTATTGCGATGCTAGATGGCAACATAATAAAAATGTGGCTATTAACCGCTTACCGACCGCCTCACGCAGGATTGCGTCCTGCGGGCGGTCGGTCTGTTCCTCCTTGACGCGCCCGCGCGTCATCTCGCGAGAGGCGAGATTTCCTGTGAACGCGCGCGCGCACGTGCGCGCGTTCACAGGATCACGCCGGGAGAAGGTAGTACAGCCTGCCAGCGCTGATCGTGCGCTGGCAGGCTGTAGAAGTTAAAGATGGCATATCAGACGCTGTTTTGTTAACAGCGCCTGATATGCTTGCTGATCGTTCCTTTGGTGGTCCCATTTGCTTGGGACCACCAAAGAAACTTTTATAAGTGCACCAAAACACCACACAGACCCCCCACCCATCCACCCCACCCCCCACTGATTAACCCCTGATTAACCCCCGATCACCCCATGTCACCCCCTGTCACCCCCTGACACTAATTACCCCACTGTAAGGTTCATTCAGACGTCCGTATGTGTTTTATGGATCCATGGATCCACGGATCCGCAAAACACGGACACCAGCAATGTGCTTTCCGCATTTTGCGGATCCGCACATTGCCAGAACTATATAGAAAATGCCTTTTCTTGTCCGCACTGCGGACAAGAATAGGACATGCTCTATCTTTTGCGGAGCTGCGGCCGGATGCTTGGGGGCCGAAACCCGGAAGTTTGCGGCCGCAGCTCCGCAAATGCTGATGCGGCGAGCGCATAGTGTGCTCTCCGCATCACCGCCAGCCCCATTCACACTGACTGGTCCGCATCTATTCCGCAGAATTGCGGAATAGATGCGGACATTTTTGCGGACGTGTGAATGGGGCCTTACTACTTTTTTTTTTGCACATTTTTTGGCAGAGATTTATTTATCCACATTGATCGATGTGAATGAGGAAATCTGTGCCGCTTTGTTTTTTTTTGCACATTTTTGGGCAGAGATTTTTTCATCCACATTGATTGATGCGAATGAAGAAATCTGTGCCGCTCATTTTTTTTCTTTTCAGTGCAGAGGCTGAACGGGAAAAAATCTCATTACTCGCCTGCTCAATATAAGGAGAATCGCAGAAACTCCTAATGCTGGCCATACGTGTAATGATTATGGAGACCTCAAATGCCAGGGCAGTACAAACACCTCACATGTGACCCCATTTTAGAAAGAAGACACCCCAAGGTATTCCGTGAGGGGTATGGCGAGTTCATGCAAAATTTTATTTTTGTCACAAGTTAGTGAAATATGAGACTGTAAAAAAAAAAAAAAAATCAATTTCCGCTAACTTGTGCCAAATTTTTTTTTTCTGTGAACTCGCCATGCCCCTCACGGATTACCTTGGGGTGTCTTCTTTCCACAATGGGGTCACATGTGGGGTATTTATACTGCCCTGGCATTTTAGGGGTCCTAAAGCATGAGAATCCAAATGCGTAAAAATGCCCTGTGAAATTCTAAAGGTACTCATTGGTTTTAGGGCCCTTTGCATCTTGGCTGCAAAAGTGTCACACATGGTGTCGCCGCACTCAGGAGAAGTAGGGCAATGTGTTTTGGGGTGTATTTTTATATATACCCATAGCTGGGTGTGAGAAATATCTCTGTAAACGACAACTTTTTACATTTTTTATTCAAAGTTGTCAGTTTACAGAGATATTTCTCACACAAAGTATGGGTATATGTAAAAATACACCCCAAAACACATTGCCCTACTTCTCCTGAGTACGGCGATACCACATGTGTGCCACTTTTTGCAGCCAAGATGCGCAAAGGGGCCCTAAAACCAATGAGTACCTTTAGGAGGGCATTTTACGCATTTTTCTTCTCACGCTTAGGGCCCCTAAATGCCAGGGCAGTATAAATACCCCACATGTGACCCCATTTTGAAAGAAGACACCCCAAGGTATTCGCTGAGGGGCATAGTGAGTCCATGAACAATTTAACTTTTGTCAAAAGTTAGCAGAAAGGTAGACTTTATGAGAAAAACAATAAAAATCAATTTCCGCTAACTTGTGCCAAAAAAAATCTTCTATGAACTCGCCATGCCCCTCACAGAATACCTTGGGGTGTCTTCTTTCCAAAATGGGGTCACATGTGGGGTATTTATACTGCCCTGGCATTTTAGGGGCCCTAAAGCGTGAGAAGAAAATGCGTAAAAATGCCCTCCTAAAAGGTACTCATTGGTTTTAGGGCCCCTTTGCGCATCTTGGCTGCAAAAAGTGGCACACATGTGGTATCGCCGTACTCAGGAGAAGTAGGCAATGTGTTTTGGGGTGTATTTTGCATATACCCATACTTTGTGTGAGAAATATCTCTGTAAATTGACAACTTTGAATAAAAATGTAAAAAGTTGTCGTTTACAGCAATATTTCTCACATGCAGCATGGGTATATGTAAAAATACACCCCAAAACACATTGCCCTACTTCTCCTGAGTTCGGCGATACCACATGAGTGGCACTTTTTGCAGCCAAGGTGCACAAAGGGGCCCTAAAACCAATGAGTACCTTTAGGATTTCACAGGCCATTTTTACGCATTTGGATTCTCACGCTTTAGGGGCCCCTAAAATGCCAGGGCAGTATAAATACCCCACATGTGACCCCATTTTGGAAAGAAGACACCCCAAGGTATTCCGTGAGGAGCATGGCGAGTTCACAGAATTTTTATTTTTGGCACAAGTTAGCGGAAATTGATATATATATTTTTTTATTTTGTTTTTTTACAAAGTCTCATATTCCACTAACTTGTGACAAAAATAAAATTTTACATGAACTCGCCATGCCCCTCACGGAATACCTTGGGGTGTCTTCTTTCCAAAATGGGGTCACATGTGGGGTATTTATACTGTCCTGGCATTTTAGGGGCCCCTAAAGCGTGAGAAGAAGTCTGGAATCCAAATGCGTAAAATGCCCTGTGAAATCTTAAAGGTACTCATTGGTTTTAGGGCTTTGCACTCAGCCTGCAAAAGTGTCACACATGTGGTATCCTCGTACTCAGGAGAAGTAGGGCAATGTGTTTGGGGTGTATTTTATATATACCCATACTGTGTGTGAAAATATCTCTGTAAACGACAACTTTTAAAAAATTTTATACAAAGTTGTCAGTTTACAGAGATATTTCTCTCACCCAACATGGGTATATGTAAAAATACACCCCAAAACACATCGCCCTACTTCTCCTGAGTACGGCGATACCACATAAGTGACACTTTTTGCAGCCTGGGTGCGCAAAGGGCCCAAATTCCAACGAGTACCTTTAGGTTTTACATGGCGGCTCACAATTTAGCCCCGCCCAAAATGCCAGAACAGTACAAACACCCCACAAATGACCCCATTTTGGAAAGTAGACACCCCAAGGTATTCACTGAGGGGCATAGTGAGTCCGTCTGAGATTTCTTTTTTTTTTGCCAGAAGTTAGCAGAAATTGAAACTTTTTTTTTTTTTTTTTCTCAGAAAGTGTCATTTTCCGCTAACTTGTGAAAAAAATGAAATGATACATGAACTCACCATGCCCCTCCGCGAATACTTTGGGGTGTCTTCTTTCTAAAATGGTGTGATTTGGGGGTATTTATACTATCCTGACATTCTAGCACCTGAAGAAACATGACAGGGGCTCAGAAAGTCAGAGCTGCTTCAAAATGCAGAAATTCACTTTTTTGCACCATAGTTTGTAAACGCTATAACTTTTACCCAAACCAATAAATATACACTTATTGGACTTTTTTTTATCAAAGACATGTAGAACAATAAATTTAGAGAAAAATTTATATAGAAATGTAGTTTTTTTTGAAAAATTTTACAACAGAAAGTGAAAAATGTCATTTTTTTGCAAAAATTTCGTTAAATTTGTATTAATGGCAAAAAAAGTAAAAATGTCAGCAACAATGAAATACCACCAAATGAAAGCTCTATTAGTGAGAAGAAAAGGAGGTAAAATTCATTTGGGTGGTAAGTTGCATGACGGAGCAATAAACGGTGAAAGTAGTGTAGTGCGGAATTGTAAAAAGTGGCCTGGTCATTAAGGGTGTTTAAGCTAGGGGGGCTGAAGTGGTTAATGTGGTTGGGACCCATAAGTTGCTACAACTGCGACATGCAAATTTACAATAATTCAGCATCTTTCAATTTCTGTCAAATTACCTGTATCTGCTGCAGCAACTAGCAGGTCACAACATGACCATACTGACTCTTATTATGTTGCAACGTAGCAACCCAATACTACGATCGCTGTTTAGCTCTAGCATACATTGTGAAACATATCAAGACATTTTTCATTTCCAAATTTGATGATGAAGTGGCACTTTTCTTAGGTGGCTCAGTGTATGTCCATGCTCATCTTTAGTGTAGAGCAGAGCTCTTTCCATTATATGTGCATATTGTTATGATTGATATTCATGTGGATCGGGTGTGCTGAATGAGACTTGGGTTTAAGTTAATTTCTCTTGGCTATTTATACTGTAATGCAGTGTTCCAGCATGTGGAAGTATACATGATGTTCATGTTAGCCGACTACAGCTGAGTACACTGAAAACCAGACACCTGTTTATTTGTGTTGGCAGGGTTAATCCTTTGGTGAGTAACAACAGCAGTTAATGGACCAGGCTTTTTTATAATGAAAATGCATTGTTGTAGGTGCCATGTTTTTCCTCAGTTGAATACATGACTGATGAAGACATGGTTGTGCCTCAAATGAGCTAATGCAGAACATGTCCAACCAGGCCACATCTGCGTGGAGTTTGTTCATTTCCTTGTGTGTGTGTGTCCTTCATGTTTTCTCTCAATCTTCAAGAACCGTCATATGTTTCTAGAATTGCTAGGAAAGAATTAGCTCTAAAGAGTGTGACCTTGCTTGGGAAGAAGACTTTACATGGTGAGTGCCACTGGAGCCAGTAAGTCCTCTGGTGTTGGCACAATAAGTAAGAGGAGCTCTAGGCTTGTCTTTAGGTTTACTTTAAATACAGTGAAACATGTTTGAGGTGACCATGCAAAATTATGTTGAAAAGTGGTCTTCTGGGGGTCTTGGCTGTGCCAAGCATGAATGTTATCTCCTATCCACAGAATAAGAGATAACTGATCTGTGGTGGTCCAACCGCTGGTACCGCTGGAGATAGCGCTCAGCTCTTTCCGGCAGTCCCATAGAGAAGGAATGGAGCAGCAGGACGCATATTCAGCCTGCCACTCCATTAGCATGGGAGCAAGGGATCCCCGTTATCAAGAACAGTGGCATAACCTCCTTAACTGTTGTTGATAGTCATTGGACTGCATACAGATGGCTGTCACACAGTTTCAAACTAGAGTTGTAGTGTTAGAACGGGGTCTGATGTCATAATGTGTATTTTGGACAGCCCATTCCAAATATGATTGGACCCCTTCATGTCTAATCAAGTAACTGTTTTCCAGAATGGTCTGATTCCATTTGTGGAACTAGATGTACAGCTTTTTGCATGCATTCATGTTTCTTCTGATTGATTTCATCCATATGTCCATTTTGGATGGCCAAAATATGGCCAAAAGGCTGCAACTCTCCATAAATTTCCAATATAACTGGATTTTATGGAAATTTAGGTTCAGTCCAGCAGAATCATGTGGGATCTTGTTGTTCTGGCCGTAATACCAACTCTAAAATTTGCCCCCGTTTTAGCTGTCTAAAATGGACCTTAAACTGGCCACACACTTCAGCTGAATGCATACACATTTATTTCAACAGGGAAAGGAAAATAAGCTGCCATATCTCCAGCAGGTGGAATGGATTGGACATGTTGAAATCCAAGATTCGCAATCAATTCTACCCTCAACATCTGCTGGGGGTATTTATACATCTACAGTGGAAGCCACAACTCTCTGCTGGATCCAAAGAATTTAGATGGGTCTTTTGGGTTCCATTGTGGTTTTCATCATTGATTCCGCCCAGACTCTTGAATAGAGCCTCTGATGGGGGTGTAGACAGAACATGTTGACCTTTATGATTGGTAACTTCTAAAAACAACATATCAAATGCTGTAAAATTGTCACACTGAATAGTTTCTGGTCTTTGGCTGGGTATAATCAAGCTTACCTATATTAAATAATATATTATCAATGTAATTTATTCCATTGGTTAATAGTGTGACTTAAACTGGGTATAGACATTCTGTAAGCATCTGATTTCCATATTTATGTGCTATCACAACTCTCTTTAGGAAAGAAGTATAAATGAAAGCATATTATTTCCCAACAATTCTCTGCACAGAAAATCATGGATATCCTGGGAAAGAAGCTCGCCCTCCATATTGTTTATCTCCGATCGCTCTGTAATATTATCTTTCTATGCTGATAGATCAGACACACCAAACCACATTTGTCTATTATGAACCACAGAAGGCTGCCATGAGAAGAAAAACAATGTGTTACCTTAAACTACCCCTGTGATCAAAGATATAAAAACATAAATACCGAATAAAAGCCTGGAACAAATGGTGAGAAAGTACAAGACTCCAGCTCACCATTCGATGAAAATATCACGAGATAACAACAGAAGGAAAGAGGGAGAAACGGAAAAATTTAAATCCTTCTATAAATGTTTAATAAAGGTTATTTTTGCCACAGATTTCTCTCCAAATCTGCAGCAACGTTTTTCACTGTTGAAATATATATTTATTTGACTGCTTATAGATTTCACTGCTGTCAAAATAATATTTGACCTTTCCTAAAAAGTGCTGAACTAACACATTTTACAAATGTATGCTCCTGTCATCGCTGAGGCATGATGGGATGTTTTTGTTCAGAAACAAGCATTCTGTATTTATGTGTTACATTGATTGATGTAGATGTAGGTAGCTATCCTATAAGTCAATGTGCCACCTTTTAAACAGGCCTTGAGACATGACTTGGATAATAATTAAACTAGCACCTCATCTGCAGACAGCTGTTTCTGTTACATAGTCACAAGTTTTGTTGTCAACAAGGCAATATCATGTACACGAGGCCTCATGCAAACAGCTTGAATGGGTCCGCAATCCGGAGCTGCGGTGCGGAACGGAAGCACGCACCATGGTGTTTCTGTCTGTGCCTCCGCACCACAAAAAAATAGAACATGTTCCATAGATCTGGCCATGGGCATTTTTTCAAAAAATACACTCCAGTACAGAATGTCTGGAGTGCTTTTGTGCTAGATGATGACCTCAGGCCAGTGAAATTGCACCCATGACTATAAAAGCTATGTCTAGCTCCACTGTTTGTGCCACTACCTTGAGTGACGTTTGACCTCTATTGTGACCTGGCTTGTTCTTTGACCTTGTTCCTGTCTCGTCTCTTACATTTCTAAGCCTCTTTGGTTACCAATTATCTGCCTGTTCCTCACATCACATTTTTTGCTTCATTGTCCCACCATCTCCAACATTCTGAATGATAACCAATTTCCCTCTTCCCAGCTGATTTCAGCCATCTTCACCAATGCTTCGGGCAACAACATGCTCATGTGAGATTCATGAAGAAGGACGGTGTGAATGTCAGAATCTCTTGCTAAATTTCTATTCAGCAGTTTCTTAGCTATATCTTTTTCTATGAAACCTAACTGACGCTATAGTTGTTATATTGGTTGTCATGGATTTTTACTAGGCCAGAACAGATAGTATATGTATTTGTGTGACTGAGGACAATTTATCAAGGCTGGTGTTCCCATACTCCAGTCTTGATCTCCCTGTGGTGGAGTAAGATGCACCTAATTTATTAAGAGACTATGCATCTTTGCCCTGCCGTGCACCAGAAACTCAAGTCTACGCCAGCTATAACTTATCTATGCTGAGCCCGGCCCCTCCAGCTAAGCCACGCCGTTTTCTCAACACTTTTAAAAAGTGTCGAGAAGCTTTAAAAATCACACATTATGGCTCAAATATGGCGTGCACCATAATTGGCGACTTTTTTACAGCACAATAGTGGCGTAAAAGCATTAGTATATGTCCCCCAGTGTGTTTAAAGTTGTCACCGAGTGGTTCTAGATTGCAGTGATAACCCTAACTTAGATACACTGACCACACGGGACTGATTGATAATCAATGGCAGTGACCTGCAAAGCATTACATATACTATTTACCCGTTCCTACAAGAGTACATAGCAACTCATCTCAGTTGGATGCATCACGCTTGGTGAACCGGCCCTGCTCAGGCTGAAGGCATCTCATTTTTCATGTTGTCTTACGGATCTTGCCTTTGGTATTTTTACACTCGCTAAAATTTTCCGAGAGCTGTTTCTGGGACTGGTAGACATACAATAAAGTATATTCTCACATCACATATTCACTTACTGGTACCCTAAGTAAAACAAACACTTTAGTAGATCTCGTGCAGCCTGAGTACACTGATTAATCTGAACCAAAGGAATGCAATCTAGGATTTGAGGAATCGCTGATGCAGAGCATTAGCTTCAAAACAGCATATTTTTCATTTCTACACTTACTGTCACCCAGAATTACTTCTACAGATATGTAGGCAGGCGGAAAAAAAAGAACAATCACATTTCCAATTTCCTTTGATCAAATGGTGTTTGTACCCAAGTGCAATATATTCTATTTAGGAGGAGAAGTTAATTGGTACTTTAGTACGTGAGTGTAATAAGGGAAATAGAAATCTGAGCCGTGCTAGTGGCCATGAAAGGTCACAAGAGTGTCAGAGGGAGTGCTAAAAGACATGGAAATGTGTGGACATATTGGGGACCCTGTTGCCTAGTGCCAAAACCAAGTTTAGTATGACGCCACATAGCTGCTTTCCAACATTGATGCATAATTTATAATGCACGTGGAAATAGTTACAGAAAGTGACCTATTTGCTCAGCACACAGTTGTGTCATTGTTTACTGCAACATCCAAATATGGTCAGCACTGGTAAAACTAGCCATTTAAATGCTAAAGTAGCTACCAAACAGCAAATGCAAGCAATGGTAAACATTTAAAGCAACACTAGATTTTAGGGCAGTAACACCAGTATTTGGTTATTCTGCTGAGGTTTAGCATTTTTAAGCATGTCTGTTTTAGCATTGTGTCTAAAAAAGAAGCTATAATACACAGCATACAGTATATAAATGAACAGAGAAGCAGTGGCGTGCCTAAGGTGTTTGGCACCGGGGGCGGTTCCTTTCTCTGGCACCCCGCCCCCATACGATAAAAAAATGGTGCCCCCTCACAGTATTTATGCCCTCATTGTACAACCTTTACAGTAGTTATGCCCACATTGTGTCCCTCTCAAAGTACTTATCCCTTCATTGTGCCCCCTTAAAGTAGTAATGTCCTCATTGTACAACCTTTAGTAGTTATGCCCACATTGTGTCCCTCTCAAAGTACTTATCTCTTCATTGTGCCCCCTCACAGTAGTAATGCCCTCATTGTACCAGTATCTGGCACAGATGTGCAGTTAAGCGAGACATACTGTCCTCAGTTTCATCTGCAAACAGATACCACTGGACGCTTTTCAGGACTCATCTTTGTTAATGTACATACAGCGCATGCTGTATTACAACTTTTTAGACACTTGTGCTTGTATATAAATATACTATAAGGGCTCATTCATGGTCTTTGTCTGCATCCAATCTGCATTTTTTGCACTTTGGATGCGGACTCATTCACTTCAATGGGGCCGCAAAATATGTGGACAGCACACCGTGTCCTGTCTGGATCTGTATGTCCACTCCATGGCACTCACAAAAAAATAGAACATGTCCTAATCTTGTCTGTTTTACGGACAAGGATAGGACAGTTCTATAGCGGGCAAGACATTCTGTTCTGCAAAATGCGCAATGCACATGGCCGCTATCTGTCTTTTGAAGATCCGTAATTTGGGGACTGCAAAAACACCAACAGTGTTGAGCCCTAATTGAAATATTTTCCAGATTTGGAGAAGTGCTTACACTGGAAGTCTGTTCATGCATTTGTTAGGGAAGCAGGTAATATGTGAAATTACTGCTAATAGCCTTTGGGCAAATAACGCTTGCTGGGCCTTTGAGTGAGTGATGACAGCAGCAGTCATGACTGGGTGCACAGGGAACTTGGTGTTTCTCCACAGGAATTCACACTTTTTGGAGCCATACATATTAATTATATACATTTATTTTTTTTTGCATTCTGATGGTCTTGACTTAGATTGTTTAAACACGATCATACACAGGGACAGATTCATTTTTTAAGATTATGCATTTTGAATCATATATTGGACATAGTATTGGACAGCTGTGGCTTCACATACTGAATTCAGTTGCTATAGAGTGTACATAAGCATAGCAACACTGAGGGCATGTCCACATGGTGCAGATATTCTGCAGCAGAATTTCTGCGGATTTGTATGTAAATTTCACCATGTGTATTGCATAGGTTGGAAACCAGAGTGGAAATCCGCAGCATAAATTACAGTTACTGCAGCAATTACTGCTATTTTTTTTTTCTGATGTACATGGATGAGATTTTATAAAATGTATAACTGTAATATGCTGCAAATTTCCTGTGCCCCAACTCCACAGCTGAAAATCCGTAGGACAGCTTCTTTAAAAATTGTCATCTTAATGTTAACTACCCAAACCTGCACCAAACTAACCTTGCTTTAGGTGTTATTCCTAGCAGTTACAATTGACACCATAATCTAGGGGTCCCAGAGGTGCAGAAATATATTGGGTGCATCTATTAGAGTAGTGTATATGTTCACTGATATAAGGGAAGCCCACAATCTGTCTTTTATATTAAGGCCTCTTTCATATGACCGCCGACCGTATGTATTTTGCGGTTCGCAAAAAACGGAACCACAAAAAATACAGATGACATCCGTGTGCATTCCACATTTTGCGTAACGGAACAGCTGGCTTCTAATAGAACAGTACTATACTTGTCTGTAATGCGGACAATAATAGGACATGTTTTATTTTTTTGCGGAATGGAAATACGGACATATGGAAACGGAATGTACACAGACTAACCTGTTTTTTTTTTTGCGGACCCATGGAAATGAATGGTTCTGTATACGGTCCGCAAAAAAAAAACGAAACGGAAAGAAAATATGTTCATGTGCATGAGGCCTAAGAAGATTCTGGCCAAAAACATTGCTAGTGTAAAACATTAATAGGCAATAGAGGTATTGGGGAGCATCTACTGTGGACTCTCAAATTTTACATTAATAAACCAGTAGATATCGGACTAATAATTATGTATAACTGGGCATTACCTTATCAGTTGCATATGTGTGTTTATTTTAAAAGGGTGAGCAAAATGCACTGCTTCTGGATAATACTGCCATAGGTTTACCTCCCATGGGAACGAATGCCATGTGAAAAAGTGCTCATATTGTGTACATATTAATCACGATGAGAGTATTTTCACTATGTTAGGTATCAAGGAAAATGGTCAGTGTAGCCATCTCTTAGTATTGCTAGTCCCATGGACTCCTCTTTCTCCACATACTGATGCCATCAGTGCTGAGAAGAAGCGGCACCCACTCTAGCCTGTACACCATGACTATGTAAAGTACCATTGACTAGTGTTGAGCGAGTCTGCGATTTGCAAGTTCGGTTTTATCTAAGAATTCAATAATGGATTCTGTTACCACGGACCACAACATAATTCTATGATGACATGCACCACGGAAGTCCATATGGACTTCTTTTATGACAGAATGCAATACAGAATACCTCTTATAGGCTTCCGTTGTGCATGCCGTCATAGAATTCCATTATGGTCCGTGGTAACGGAATCCATTACGGAATTCTTAGATAAAACTGAACCCGAACGCCGAACTTGCAAATTGCAAGTTCGCTCAACACTACCATTAACCGTTGAGTGAAGGATTATTTCATTTTCCTGCTTTTAGAGAGAAACCTCAAATTGTAAGAGAACGGTTTCTTTTGTGGATTATTCTTTTACTAGTTCTCAGCATAGTAAAAGCTAAGGCGTGTCAGTACAGTACGACTTTGGGCAGTAAAGTACTACACACCTGGGTGCAGTTACGCCCTTTACATCCTGGTGTGCCTAGGGGCGGAAAAAAAAAACATTTTATTAACCTTTATATCCTTTTCTATGTGTGTAGTTCTGGGGTAGAATTATAGGTTGGACTTGATGGACCTGTGCTTTTTTTTTCCCAAACATGTAACTATGTCAGAAGAAATCATGAGGAACATCTATATAAATATATAAATCTAGTAGAAGGGGTCATCCACAGTTGTCTGTGGAGTCTTTGTCTATTCTACATCTGAATGAAACATATCAGGGATTCAGAGATTTTACTGATCCCAATATCTGCATGTATCACCTTTATATCATATCGAAAGGTGTATATGGAAACATCATTAGCATTCGGTAATACTAGCATAATGTGGTTGTTATAGGCTTACACATACAGAATTTGTGGAATAAAGGATGTTTGTTATGTTCAATCAGGATTCCAGAAAATTGGATTTTAGGACTTGTAATCTCCCTAACATTTCTTACCATGTCTTCTACAGCCCATGAGTAGCTTTAAGGCAATTCCAGATTCTCATCAGATATTTTCTGACAATAACAGGGTTCTTCTGTGGTTTTTATGCACATGTCTTATGGACATTTGTACAATTGATGATTGATATGAACATTTGATGATTCTGCAATGGATAATAATGGACAGGTGCTCTAAACATATATTTATAAACTAAATTTTAATATAAAATATAATAATAATATTCATACAAATCCATTGATCTCAATGAAACATAAAGATATAACAAAATAAACAGTTCCAGTTAGCACATTAACTCCTGGTCCTGCAGTTGTGAGTAATCCAATACCCAGTAATGTCGATCCATACCTAATATATCAAAATAGCAGTGGCAAATAAAATATATTTATTATAAAAAATCTATCTATACAGTGCTTATAATGTAGATGAAAAATGACGTGTTTGTAATATTATAGCATTCACAAATTGTAGTATGTGTCGATATTATATTATGACCAGAATGCAGTCTTTTTAATAATGCAGCGTCCCCAAGATACGATATTTGGACGTAATATTGTAGTATTAACAAATGATGGTATAAATTCATATTGTGTTCTGTACATAATGCAGTCTTTTTAGTGTAGTAGCGTCTCCAAGGATTAATGTTCAGGTGCTATATAATATAAAATATTTCAAATAGTATAGATAACAGGTGGAGACCACCACTCACCACTCAGGGCTGGTTCTAGGTAAAATGGGGCCCGGGGGCGAAAAACAATAAGGGGCCCCCCTCCATGTCACGTCATCAATCACCCCCTTCGTGTCACATTATTTCTCCCCCTCTCCACGGCAGCATATAGAAATACAGCGCCCCATATCTCTTACATCCAGTGACATCTCCTTTAATGTAGATGTTCTTTGACCCCGTCTTCTCCTTTCAGACCAGACCACCATTTTGTCGCCATTTTCCATCTCTGCAGTTTGACAACAAAAAAAAAATCTTAGTTTACTACTTTTCCATCATCCTCCCATCTTCTGGACGAATCATCCTACTACCCCCAATACTGTGCCGCTGTGCTCCCCAATACTACACTGCAGAAACAGATAATACCCCTGATAATACTAGTACCACACAGAGCCCCCCATATAAAATGCCCCTTCTTTGTGGCCTCAGTAGAAGCCCCCATAGTGCCCCCCAATAATGTGCCAGTAAAAAGTGCCCCAATAAAGTGCCAGTAAGAAGTGCCTCCATAGATGCCCCTCAATCATGTGCCAGTAAGAAATGACCCCAATAATGTGCCAGTAAAAAGTGCAGCTTCCAATGAAGCCTCCATGTCACATTTCTCCCCCTCAATGTCACATTTAACCTCCTCAATGTCACACCCCCCAGCTCCATCCATGTCACGTCATCACCTTCTCCTTTTTACATCACCCCCTTCAGGTCACATTATTTCTTCCCGCCCCCTCCATAGCAGCATACTCCCCCCCCCCTTGAATGGCACATTTCTCCCCCTGTATGGGTCAGTGGCAGCAGCACATCTCTCCACCCACCCCCATAGAACATTTCCCCCCCCCCCCCAGCTCCCATGGCACATTTCTCCCACTCCAATCCTTGGGCCAGTCTGCTGGCAGCAGCACATCTCTCTCCCCCCCCCCCCCCGCCATGGCACATCTCTCCCCCCCAGCTCCTATGGCACATTTCTCCCCTCCTTGTGCCAGTGCCACATGGCAGCAACACATCTCCACCCCCCCATGGCCCTCATGGCACATTTCTCCCCTCCCCATCTCTCCTTCTGTGAGACCCCCCACCCCCCAATGGCACATTTCACCGACTCCAATCCATGGGCCAGTGGGCTGCTGCATATCGATCCATAACCCCCCAGCCACCCCACCCCCACCCACCCCCATGTTTACAGTGTCATCCACAGATCCCCTCTATAACAATGTCATCCATAGATCCCCTTTAACAGTGCCATCAACAGATCCCCCCATAACAGGTCCATCCACAGACCCCCCCATAACAGTGCCATCCACAGATCCCCCATAACAGTGCCATCCATAGATCCCCCATAACAGTGCCATCCACAGATCCCCCATAACAGTTCCATCCACAGATCCCCCCATAACAGTGCCATCCACAGATCCCCCCATTACAGTGCCACCCACAGATCCCCCATAACAGTTCCATCCACAGATCCCCCTCCCCATAACAGTGCCATCCACAGATCCCCCATAACAGTGCCATCCACAGATCCCCCCATAACAGTGCCATCCACAGATCCCCCCATAACAGTGTGCCATCTACAGATACCCCATAACAGTGTGTCATCCACAGATCGCCCCATAACATTGCCCTCCACAGATCCCCCCATAACAGTGCCATCCACAGATTCCCCCATAACAGTGCCATCCACAGATCCCCCCATAACAGTGTGCCATCTACAGATACCCCATAACAGTGTGTCATCCACAGATCCCCCCATAACAGTGCCATCCACAGATCCCCCCATAACAGTGCCATCCACAGATCCCCCATAACAGTGTGCCATCTACAGATACCCCATAACAGTGTCATCCACAGATCCCCCATAACAGTGTGTCATCCACAGATCCCCCATAACAGTGTGCCATCTACAGATACCCCATAACAGTATCAGCACTAATGTTCTAGCGCCCATTATTGTAACGGGCATAATGTGTAGTACAACATAAAGGTCACTAACTTATTCCATTGACAGTATGCTTGCTATAAAAAACAGAAAGGAAGAATAAAAATTCCAAAATGATACAAATGAATACTTGCAGAATGTATGACATTAGCTAACATTTCTTTTTGCATTTTGCAAGGGCTTGCTGGAAAAACAATTCCTCTAAACTTTCTGGGACTGCAGAATTGATAGCTTATCCTTAGCATCGATCATCAATAACAGATTGGTGGTGGTCGCCGATCGGTGCCCCTACTAATAAGCAGGTTAAAGGGCCAAAGCACTCTGACAAGTACTGTTTACCTGTCACAGATCCTGTTGATGGAATGAACATGTCACCTGAGTTCATAAAAATAAGTATATATCTTTCACTGGTTTCCCTACACAACACTATCACTGAATTTGAATTTCAGCAATTAGAGCTAAAGAATGTTTTGGGGGCATGATGCAAAGCAATCAGAGTTACCAATTATCTATACATTTCTGGATACTGTAGATGCATCTGTGATGTTTGCAAGCTGAAGGAGCTTGTACAGGTCATTGTAATTACCATCATTTTACTGTTCACAGTGAATACTGTTTATGTGCGCATATCAATATCTGATCTTTGCCTGTTTTTGATTTTACATAAGTTTTCCAGAAAAAAAAAAAAGTTTGCAACCCTGATAATAATGGAGGATGCCTGCAGCGGACCACAAGTGCCACAGTAGACATCCTACACGCGGTGCAAGTTGTGTGGATGTGATAAACAAGATAACAATAATAATAGAATAGACAGGTGCACTCTGCGGTCTTACTAACCCTCATTCTGATGTTAAAATTGAGAATTAGCAAACATATCCTACTGTAGAGGACATGTGTGAGCCCGAGAAAGGCGCCAAGGTTTCTAAAGAAGCTTACACTACCTAAGTAGCCTAACACTCACCTACCTGTGATACCACAATAGATATCCTACACACGGTGCCAGTTGTGTGGATGTGATAAACAATATAACAATAATAATAGAACAGACAGGTGCACCCATTTTTTCAGTCGCTTTGTATATTGAGTTGTTTGGAGGTGTATAATCTCCTAGGTAAATGTGCCTGATGTCCATCCACAGGCTACATTTTGGTGCACCTGTGAGGCCTG
Source organism: Bufotes viridis (assembly GCA_033119425.1). Taxonomy (NCBI): domain Eukaryota; kingdom Metazoa; phylum Chordata; class Amphibia; order Anura; family Bufonidae; genus Bufotes; species Bufotes viridis. The sequence continues at coordinate 238,657,454 of CM065590.1, forward strand.
GGCCATATCAGCCAGTCTTGGGTGGGGTTCGCAGCCTTCTCCCTCCTCTCATTTCAGGGATGGCGACATGCTGGAGGTGACTGGGGAGTTTGCTGCGAGTCGGCCTTTACACTCCTGTAATTTAGCCCACTGGCCCCTGGTATTGCCCATACAGCACAGGTAGGTGAGTGTTAGGACCCGAGCTACTTAAGAAACCTTGGTGCGGTGCTCGGGGTTAGACATGTCCTCCGCAGCAGGATATGTTTGCTAATTCTCAATTTTAACATCAGAATGAGGGTTAGTAAGACTGCAGAGTGCACCTGTCTGTTCTATTATTATTGTTATATTGTTTATCACATCCACACAACTTGCACCGTGTGTAAGATGTCTATTGTGGTACTTGTGGTCCGCAGCGGGCATCCTCCATTGTATGTATTTTTGTGGGGGATTGCCATTAGCAACGGGCCACAAGTGCAGAATCTGCTCCCCTGTTTATATATGGACAACTGCATTTGGGTTTGAGCACTTCCTGCCTGTTTAACACCACGCCATTTTTTTTGTCGTTAAGATACCATTCAGTGTTACAGAAAAAGCATTTCACTGCAATAATGCAAATATTATACCTGTGTTATTGAATGTGTTGTATATCGCTGCAAGATACTATCCAGTGTTACTACAAAACCATTTTACTGCAGTAACGCATTTATACTTGCGTTACAGTGGCCATTCATACCCCTACACACCTCACCATTTCCACATCCACACCGTACTGCTGCTGCTCCCAAATAAAAGGGAGAGTTTTTTCAGCCTTGTTCAAGTTCAGAACAAGCCACTGTTTCTTCTGACAACAGTTGGGAGTGTATACGCACAGGCAGGCATTCTGCCCCCATTTATGTACATTGTTTGGATGCTTGTGCAGAACAAGGCACTGTTTCTTATAATTTGTATAAACAGGAGAAGGGATCTGCCCCCGTTAAGGCATACTTTTATATCCCAATAAGCCACAGTTTTTTTTCCCCATAACACTGTGTGTGTTTAAACACTATCTGCTCCCAAATAATAGACAATTTATTAAAGGCTTCTAATATTAAAAAGCATAACAGAGGTGATGGTGCAGTGTGTTTTTAAACATAGCTGTATATGTCAGTATCACTCTAACCTTATTTGCTATTGCATATTTAATACCTGTAGACAAATCAGACTTGAATTTCAAGAGAAGTTCGCTCATGTCTTGTTATGGCCATTGGTGTTGTGTTTGGTGGTTTAGTTTTGCTGTTTTACATTTAGTAGGCTTCCACATTTAGTAGGCAAGACACCATACGGGAATTTTCTTTAAATATTAACACTTTGCTTAAATTGTTAATAACTGTGCAGGTAAACAAGGATAAAGGAGCATATCATTAGGGGGATTATGCAATTTGGGTGGAACTTTTTTTTGGAACAATAATACATATTTTAGTATACAAATCAGGATTGTTTTGAGGCAAGTAAGGTTATTCTGTGCAGGATCACTGTAATCTAGGATAATTAGCTGTGTGTTTTAATGGACACATACATCTGCTCATTCAATAAATGTAGTGTTTAACAATTTAGTATGCTACTCTGGATGTAACTCTGTAACTGTTATTGCAACATAATATATTATGGTTGGAAACTGAAAATAATTCTGGAAAAATTACAGTGTAAAAGTCAACTTTAAGTAATAAAAAGCAATGCAAAAGGGTGTTGGCATGTTATTAATGTAGATTTCCGTAAAGACAGAGAAACTGCATGCAACCAATACAAACCACTAGACAAAACAAATCACAAAGACAGTTTGTACTCAAGGCTGTTGCACTGAGGTCACTATAAAAGCACAATTTTCTGTGTTGAGAGACAAAGGGCCTGTTCACATGAATATATTTATTCAGAATGACCAGCATTCTTCTACTATGCATGTGCCGCTCACGAGTTCCTCCACAAAATGCACCATGAACTCAACAGATCAAAATGCCACAGGCAGTGTGCAAACTGATCAGGTTTTGGGCATTATCAGTACATGACACAGCAGAGTATACTGTATGTTATAGGAGGTTAATATTCACCTTTGAACAGATCAGAATGAGAACTCAGCAAATTCGACCACAGCAAACACAGTGAGGTAATAACACAAATAGTGCTGACATATTAACATACAAAATACATAACTGTCACACAATGGTCAATGTGCTGTCTGTCACAAAGACACTAAAAGGCTTGCTGTAACATAGCTTTAATCCCATTGCCACCTTTAACTGGTCATGAACCTAGACATCAAAAGCAAGATTATAAGGTCACTTAGACAACACTGCCGCTTAGTAAGGCAATGACACTACCAGCATGATATGTAATAATACTAATGCCTCTGAATTATGTAATAACATTCTCACAAGTTCTAGGTAATCTGAAACATTTGCTATTTTTTACAGTTCTTATAAATGTGACATATTTCTTATAAAGTATTAGCCGTGCCCATACATATATAGATTTCTACTTCTAAAACCTCACATTTTAACAGTTTTAAAGGTAAGATAATATGTTCCAGTTTTTCTAAACACAACATAGCTCACAAAAAGCAGTGCTTACATTTTTCAGGACTTGGTTCACATTGTATTAATGATCAAGCTAGTCTCATTGCGTATGACTGACCCTGTGTTCTTGTGAGAACCTTCAAGGTTAGATCATTTTTATAAATGCGCTGTAAGGTCTTTGAAAGCTTGAAGGATGTACTTACAAAATTGTAGTGTTTTCATTCAGCTTAATGATTTTAATTAGGATAAGAATACATAACTTTTTTTTGCAAGTGTTTTTACATTCGTTTTTACATACAGTAATCTATGTTCTTAATTAGTTTTTTATGCCTTTACAAATCAACGTAGAAAACATTGCAGAGGACTGCAGAAATAAGTATTATTAAAAACAAATATTTCCATATATGTGCAATGCACAATACAGATCAACTTTACTGGTGGCCAAAGGGTAATACAGATGTTGGCTTACTGATGGGTAATAGAGAATACAGACTCTGTTTAGCAGAATTACATACACAGTTCCCTGGAAAACAGGTGAACTTTATAGGCGCTAGGGGCTATTTAAAATATGCCTTTTTTATCAGCCTGCAAAAGTAATTGGTTGAAACACATGTAAATGTACAACCCTAGGAGCATCTTGAAGTCAGTAGGATAGCCATTTAGGTTTCAGTCATACTAAGCGAAATACAATAAGTGGCTCCTTACAATTACTGGTGGTGACCAATGTAGACAGTAGATTCTAAATACACTAGTTGTTAGTGTACCATCCAGATGGGAATTACACATTCAAGCTACTAGTAGCTTTTGGGAAAAAGATCAAATTACAAGTAGAAATGACATGTCAGTTCAGTTTTGGTTAATGTGTAAGTAGACCCATCATTTAGAAGTTGTATATCCTGTCTTTACCTTATTGCTCACTGGCCTATCAGCCATCTCTATTATTGATTGCCAGCAGCTTCATTTCCTCTAGTTTAACAATCGTAAAGATTTCAGTATTGGACAAGAAACTGACCTGAAATTTGAGTGAGGCAGATGAAATTAAGCTTCTACAATCCAATTATGGCAGAGGCTGTTAGTTAAAGGGGTTGTGCAATTCTTAGATACTGATGACCTATTGATACTCTGAGGATAGATCATCAATATCTAAGCACTGCACAACCCCTTTTATTAAAAAACTAGATCATATGTATACCTACATCAGAAAGATCGTTGCATCCTGCGGAAAGGAGTTTCCTCCCAATTGGGTAAGGACTGTTTTTGATACCTAGCAATGGCTTTTACAATACAGATTGTGCAGCCTATAAAGTTATTTTACAATTTTTATAGCTTACCCATTTATTGTTGATGTTTTCTTTCATTCACACCTCCCAATTATTGGTATAATGACCAATTTGGTGCTCTTATCATAAGGCAATCTGTAGTATCTAATATGTTTGTGGAATACTAAAGGCTGCAGAAAGATAAATGAACTATTGCTCAGTTCATACATATACTGGGTAAAGGCCTCTTTACATAGGCCAACCAAGCAGGCAATTATGGGGAACGAAATGTTCACTCCAGATAATTGCCTGCTCATTGGAGGAGGTAAAAGCTGCATTTACATGGAGCAGTCACCTAGGGTGTATGGGAATGAACAATCGCTACTGTGATTGTTCAACCCTATAAAGATTCATTGTTTCTTGGCAGAAGATCACTGTTTACATGGAGCAATCTGTGCCCAGAAACAATGATTCTGGTGTCTGCATCAACATTGTTCATTCAGTGATTGATAGCACCTTTACACAGGTGAATTATCAGAAGGAGCGTTCCCCAATTGTTGGCCCATGTAAAGTGCATATGAAACGGTTCAACTTTTCCTTTGCCCCAATTTTAATACATACCTATGCTCAAGACGTCTAGTTATGAAACAAAATGGAATAATTTAAACCAAAACATTGTATTAAGCAATTTAAGATTAACATTTTTTTAAATCTTTTTTTTTTTTAAATAAAAAGTGTACCACCCATGTATTTGGCACCGTAAAATGTGGGCAGGATATAGACAGACTTTGGTATCCCCTAAACAAACTCGTGTGTAAGTTAAACAAGGGAAGAAGTTAAATATTTAAAGTGTATTCCTGTGGGATCGTAAGAATTATGCAGCCTAAGCAGAAAATCCAGGGAGTTAATATAGTGTGGTTGTTATAATAAGTAACGTCTGTCTATGACACATCCCCATTGTGTATTGACCTAAGGATGAACAAAAGTTTATCTGTTCATAGGTTGATATGTAGTATGTCCAAATGAGAAACAATTAGTTATACTGCAAGTCATGCATTGCACAGGATTAGGCAACATATATATATTCCTTAATTGATGGCGCTCTAGATGGGTTTATTAGTGCAGATTTACTGCATGTTCTTTCTTGGGTTTACGTATACAGATTGTTAGTTAATGACAGGTCTGAGACACAATACTAATTTGGACAATAGGAGCATCGTTTTTCAGCTATACTTTTTTTCCTATAAAAATGACATGTTCTTGTTTGTATACAGAGTGTAGAAGACTGTAAAGGCAGATTTACACAATATTCTGTCAACTCTCGCTTATTTTAATGACACATGACAACTAAAGACAGATATCTGTGGAAAAGTTAAGGCACATTTACACTGCCCAATTCTTGGGCGGATTATCGGGAATGAACATTTCTACAAATATTCGCTCCCAATAATCTGCCTGTGTAAAGTTGCTGCAGATCAAACGATGAACAAGCAAAACACATGTTCATCAGGTAAAATGATGTTTGTTGTGGACATCTCAATAATTGTTTCTGAAACAATGGTATTGTATGAGAACACACGATAGCACTAGCCATTGCTTCTCCTCATACAGTGGAGGTGATCGCTGCATGTTTCTCTGTACCTCCACTGATGAGTAGTGTTACCATTTTATTGTGCTTGGGCAGCTTAAATGGAGTCTGTCACCAGGATATTCACTGTTAAATCAGACATGGTGGCTCAGTGGTTAGCAGTGGTGCTTTGCAGCGCTGGGGTCCTAGGTTCAAACCCGACCAAGGACAACATCTGCATGGAGTTTGTATGTTCTCCCCGTGTTTGCATGGGTTTCCTCCCACACTCCAAAGACATACTGATAGGGACCTTAGATTGTGAGCCCCATCGGGGACAGCTTGACACTAATGGGTGTAAAGGGAAACGGAATATGTTGGCGTTATATAAGTGAGTAAAATGAATTCATAAATTATGCCTTGTAGGACTAGCTCATTCATTGGGTGAAATGATCTTTCACGCAGCAGATTGTGCTGTGTGAACAGCAATCTGCTGCCCAGAAAGGATTAATCTGTATGAGGATGAGCGACAGCAGTAGCCATTACTCGCCTCCATGCAGTGGAGGTGATTGCTGCATGTAAATATATTTCTTCATCTCAACTGACAAGCAGGCAATTATTAGGATGGAACACCCCGTTCCTGGTCTGCTCAGTTGGTCACTATCAATTTCTCTTTGGCGATCTGTTGCTTAATTCTAGAAAAAAAAGTACTTTAAATACAGATGCAAACAAGCAGATAACTATACCAAGGGTGAGACCAAGCCACTCTGTGCACCCTCTGTTCTCCTGCTTCCTCTTCTAGACCCTCCCTCTCCTTCAGATACAGGTTCCTGTATAGTCACTTCACCCGGTCCTGGCAAAAAGGAGAAGGAGGGGGTGGCAAATGAAAAAACTGAAGAATCAAGGGTGCACCGAGTGGCTTGGTCACATCCTTAGTGCATGTAACTGTTCATTTGTATCTGGATTAAAATACTTTTTCTCTACAATGAAGCCAGAGATCATTAAGTTCAAGGAATCATTACATTCAGCTTATCTATCCTTATGAGGCATTGGGTGTGGTTTAAGAGAGATGATTTGCTCCAACACAGACCTCCTTAGGTCACTATTTTGAAATTAGGCAAACCCTTCTTAAAGCGCCCTGCACCATCATTAAGAGACCTGTGTGGCAGTTCAACTGCAGTTTTAAAGTCTTCTGAATGCATGTCTCACTCTGATTTCTGGGATGAGTGCAGAAAAGAAACAGGAAGCTGAACAATCAGTGATCAGTTTCCTGTGACAGGAAAATGCTAGAGCCTGGAAGGGTAAGTAAACCAACAGGTATAAAAATTGTGGCCCCTTCTCTGCCCTACAACCAAGTATACAGATATCTCAAAATGATCAAAGAGTACCGAAGGCCCCTTTCATACGAGCATTACGTTCAGTGAAACTCTCACAATTTCGCAAGCAAGTTCAGTCAGTTTTGTCTGTGATTATGTTCAGTGTTTCAGTTTTTTTACGCTAGGGTGCAATCAGTGAAAAATGCGCCCGGATTACAATGTGCTTTTCACTGAAGCCCCATTCACTTCTATAGGGACAGGGCTGTGTGAAAAACGCAACATATAGAGCATTCTCCGATTCTCACACAACGCAGAACTGATGCGTGAAAAAAAAAATGCTACTGTATACAGACTCATTGGAATGAATGGGTCAGGATTCAGTGTGGGTGCTATGCGTTCAATCCACGCATCGTACCCGTATGGAAAACTTGCTTGTGTAAGAGGGGACTAACAGTTCATTGCATGGAAGATACATTTTTCAATGCGATGCGCTTCAATAACTATTCATTTACATTTCAGCACAAAAATGATCTGGGTATTTTCTGAGTCATTTTTACAGTCCAAATTGCATCAAAGCAGATGGTTTTAAGCGCAAAATAATACATTTATTAATGCAAAGTTTGCGCCACTGTTTCCCTGCTTCCAGCCGCGGTCCCGGGCGTCGTGTTCAGCAAACTGCGGCCGGTGCTTCTCATTCACCGATGCAGTCCTGGGCTCTGTCTGTGTGGGTGCTGTTGTTCTGGGATCCGCTCCACAGTTTGCTTTCAGTCCTGGCCACAGCATGCTTGCTGCCCCTGCAGCAGTTCCTTAAGGGTCGGCGCGCATCACTTCCTAGGCTTTATAGGTCAGATCATGTGACCTCGCTGACCTATCCTAGCCCTCCTGCGCATGTAGAGGTGGCTCAGCCCCCTTCCCAGATGCCTCAGAAACAAGGTCCTTTGTTGTCCTGCTAAGGTTCCTGGTTTCCGCTAGTGTTCCTATGTTCCTGTCTCATATCTATATTCCTGGACTCTGCTACCTGTTAGATCCCTATCTGCTTGTCTTGACTCTCCTGTTGCTGACCCGAATTACCTGCCTGTACCTGTGCCGCCTGTCCTTACCTTTTGCCTGTCTGACTAGTACTACGCCTCTGTCTCATCCTTCCATCCTGCACCTCTGGTACCTTTCTCAGGAACCTCCTGGTCTGCCTGGACCAGCTGCCTCGTGTGCCTTTCCTCCTCAAGAGGTAGCGACCTGGTTTCCCCTCAGGAAAGTCTATCCCCACCATCAGGGGTACTGTGAAGATCCAGGGGTTCACTTAGGCAATGCCCTTAGAGGAGGTGGGACACGTGGCACAGTGGGTTCACATCCACTGGTTCGTGACACAAATCTATTTTAAGGTCAAAATGAGGGACACTTGGAGAACAAAGGGAAAAAAGGATTTAAATCAAAAGTAGGAACTGCTTCTCCAAAAGAGGGACATGTGACATAAGGTATCTGTCTGTCCTGTCCCCAGCTGTACTCTGGTCCCAATTGTACGCAGTTTGAAATATGGCGCATTAATTTGTTGTATAATTGCCTATTATTCAGTAAGGTCCTGTTATGTACTTAGACATTAATATTAATTTATTGAGAAATTTAGAATTTTTCACTTACAGGAAAATGATGCTGCAATGAGTTTGGTATGTACACAGCACTGAGCAGGAAGCTGACATCACCGATGAGAGGTACTGCTGTTAGTTGATTTAGCCAACACACAGTGCCACTATTTCTTCATCAGTCAGGAACAATAGATATGGGATTTGCTTTTATGTGTACTTTCCAACTGATTTCACTTAGAATACATACCAAGACCTGTGATATTGATATAACTAATATGAAAAATGTGACATATTGAAACATGATATATGGTAAATAATCATTTATGCATATCAATAACTGAAAACGCAAATCTACATGGCATACTGTTAATTAAAAGAAAATGTTCACTAGTATATATCCCGATTGACTTTATCAGCTGTATGCTTGAGTATAGTTTCACCTATGGTGGATACTACCCATACAGTATATTAGGCAACTGCATATGCAGCAATTGATTCTTGCATTGTTCTTAGATAATAGTTTGCTTAATTACACAATAATACGAATTTAAAGAGAACCAGTCACCATGAAAAAGCATTCCAATCTGCAGGCAGCATGGTAAAAAGCAGATGTCCAGATAGATATATAGTTTTGTGGGAAAGATTTAGTATAACTTTAAATTCTGGGCTTAGGAGTCATGTAAGTGGTCCTAACTTATGAGTGACAGATATCCCTGTGTACAAGTTCACTCAGGGAATGCTGTAATTTGCTGACAGATCTACCCACATGACTCCTAAGCACGAGATGAGCAGAAGTTATTCAAAATGTGTTCCCACAAAATTAGTTATCAACCCCCTCAGCTCCTCTTGCTCTTTAAAATGATGACAGTAGATTGGACTGTATTTTCACGGTTACAGATTCCCTTTAAAGGCACACTCAGGGTGAAAACTGAGCATTATGTAATGTCTAGTGTAGGACCTGAGTGTATATGATTATGTGTCTTGGTGGTGGTGGGGGGTGGGGGGGGGTGGGGGTTATGACTCTTAAGAAAGACTGCCTAAATGACGTCAGCACTATGTACAGTGCATCCAGAAACTCTTTATACCCTTTTATTTTTTCACATTTCGTAGGTTGTAGCCTTGTGCTAAAATAAAAACAAAATTCAAGTTTTCCCCCAACAATCTGCAATCAGTCCTCCTCAATGACAAAGTGAAAACTGAATTTTAGAAATGTTTGCTAATTTATTGAAAAGGAAAACCTAAACTTTCACATGTACATAAGTATTCACATCCTTTGCTATGACACTTGAAATTTTGCTCTGGGGGCTTCACATTTCTTTTGATCATCTATGAGATGTTCCTACACCTTGATTGGAATCCACCTGTGCTAAATTTATATGACTGGACATGATTTGGAAAGAAACCCCCCTGTCTATATAAGGTCTTACAGCTGGCAATGCTTATAAGAGCAAAAACCAAACCATGAGGAGGAAAGTACTGCCTGTAGAGCTCGGATAGAAAAAAGGGAGTGTAAGTGGGGGGAATGGAGGGAAAAACTGAGAGGTCCAGAGGGAGAATAGATGGGACAGGGGAACGAAGGAGAGGTTTAAGGATTAAGGGTGAATGGCATGTGAAGGTGAGAAAAAAACAAGGCGCCAAGGGATACCAAATGCCAAAACTGAGAAATGGAAGAAATATAAGAGGCTGCTCACACCAAGTAGACCTAAGAGTTCAGACCGCAGGCCGCAACAAATAGTAGATGCACGAAGAAAAAGGAACCAGTGGAGCGCCAAGTGTTGAAAAGAAAAAAGGGAAATGGTAACCACTACATGTGGCTAATAAAGGCCTACAAAGCCACCCTAAAAGTATTGAGAGAGGAGGCCGTATGGTGTGAGGCCAAATGAAATGATGGAAATTGAAAATTAAAATTTTTGAAATATAGTTAAAAACAATAAAATAAATAACATCAGTAAAATATGCACACAATCTTGTGTATTATTGTAATCAGCTCGACGTATTTCGGGGCACTTAAAAAAAAAACTTCCTCAGGATCATATTGTATGCTGTATAGTGTATGTAGGTATTACAATATATTACAATATAATTTAATTGCCCCGAAACGCGTCTAGCTGATTACTATAAAAGCTACCTTGTGTTACTTCCAGAGTCCATCGGGTCATCTATCAATAGGACGACAAGGGAACCAACAATCTACAGGCGACCTCGGCGAGGGAGGGTCTAGTGTGCATATTTTACTGAAGATTACAGTAGTTGATTTGTATTTATTTTATTGTTTTTAACTATATTTCTAAATGTTTAATTTTCTATTTCCACCATTTAATTTGGCCTCAAACTATACGGCCTCCTCTCTTAATACTTTTAGGGTGGCTTTGTAGGCCATTTCCCTATTTTCTCTTCAACACTTGGCACTCCACTGGTTCCTTTTTCTTCGTGCATCTACTGTAGAGCTCGGAGACATCATTGTGTGGAGGCACCCATCAGGAGAAAGGTACAAAAAATGTTTTTTTGCTGCACTTAAAAGTTCCTAAGAGCATTCTGGCCTCCATAATTATTAAATGGAAGAAGTTTGGAACAACCAGCACTCTTCTTAGAGCTGGCTGCCCCATCAAACTAAGTTATCAGGGGAAAAGGGCCTTGGTAAGAAAGGTGACCAAGAACCCAATGCTCACTCTGGCTGAGCTCCAAAGATCCTGTGTGCAGATGGGAAAAACTTCCAGAAGGTCAACATCACTGCAGCATTCCACTAATCTGGGTTTAAGGACAGAGTGGCCAGAAAGAAGCACCTTAAGGACTCTCAGACTGTGAGAAACAAGATAGCAGCCATGGGGCTTGCGAAGGCCATCTGACCTGTCACGTTAGGAGTCCTATTACATCCTGTCTCTGTCTTATGAAATAAAAATACCTAAATATTACTTTATAATAAAAATATTAACAAATACCTTTCATTATTTATTATGGCTCCTTTTGTCGGGGAGCAATCATCAGGGGAAACAAAATGGCCGCTACCCTACCAGTACACAGAGAACCTGTCCTAATCACACAGGAGACATGTTACTTCACAACACTGAGGTAAAGAGCTGCATCATCCTGCTCCCTGCTTTACTTTTCAGGGATTATAATCCCGAATACAGCTGATAAGAACTTTAGCTGAATCTCTGGGGAATTTAGTTCAGAGGAGACATGAAGTACAGAGAGGATGTACAGGACAGACTGTGGTAATGGAGACTACATACAAGTGCTGCTGCTCATTACCCCCACCCTCTTCTCTGTACTTCATGTCTCTTCATCATTTCCATTCCCACAGAGCAGAGAGGAGGATGAGGCAGCTCTTCAGCTCAGTGTTGTGAAGTAACTTGTCCTCCTGTGTGATTATGACAGGTTCTTCTGGTAGGACGGCGGCCATTTTATTTTTCCTAGTGATTGCTCCATGGATAAAACTAGCCACTCTAACTAATGAAAGGTATTTGGGAATATATTTATTATAAAGTAATATTTAAATATTTTCATTTTCTTAATTCCCGGAGAACCCCTTTAAAAAGCTATGGTTGTCAGAATATGGTTACACAAAGCAATATTTTGTCTACAAAAAAGGTTTTTAACTTTTTAAACATAGTATAACTTTGAATTAAAATTATAACAAATTGGTACTGCCGTATTCATGCTCACCCACAAAATATGTCATTTTTACTGCATAGTGAAGGCCGTAAAAAGAAACCCAAAAAACAATGGCGGAATCACATTTTTTGCAGTATTGCAATACATCATATGGAACATTAAAAGGTGCCATTGAAAAATGGCTCATCCTGCAAAATTCAAGTCCTCATATGGATAGGTTGACCATTACTGCGATTGATCCCTAGAGCATTTACAACGTTAGTGACTCGCATGAGGGGATTTGGTGGCAACCACGGAAATGAAAGATTTATCATTTATTATTGACCAATGCACGCTATTACACACAAACAACTATAATTTCTGAAAGTCCCAGCCTTTGAGTATGGCAGACCCATTGCAGTTACTGTACTACTACTTGAGTGGCTTATCCGTTAGGTTGCAGTCATCCACTGTTAAATCCTTACAGAAGTTTTTCACAATCTATTAAAAGTGTTAAATAGAAGCTACTCTTTTTTTTTCCATAACCACAAAGTTGTTAAGTGGTAGTAATAAAACAACTAGAAATACCATGCTGATCACATCATTTGCCTGAAGACTCAGGATGTCACAAAGACCTGCGATACTGTCTGCAGTTTTATTTGCAGGTTTCTTTTCAAACATCCTCATTACTCTCTTGTGACTGGACTATCATAAAGGACTTTACAGTATTTGTCTTTACAGTGATGATGGTTATTAGATTCCCTGCAGAGTAAATGTCTCTCGATTACTCTGTTCTATATAAGCTCAGCTTGTCCATAGTACCAATATTATTAGTTTAATTTAGTTTAAAAAGATATCTGTAAAATAATAAAGTGATAGTATACCCTAAGGTTACCAGCACACAGGTGCGGGTAGACTTGCAGAAATTCTGCAATAATTTCTGTGCGGATTTCTATGCGTTTCTTCACCAAAATCTGCATTTAAATCTGTATCTGTTACTTGTGGATTTTATGCGATTTTGCCACTGATCTCACCCTTCCATTTTCAAAGGTGAAATCCGCTTCAAGAATTGCACAAACAATTGCAGATTTCAAAATCCTCATGGCAGATCAGTTTCTGCATGGAAGAGATCTGTGGGGGTCTTAGCACTTGGAACCGCACTTGATATGTCACTACTAGAGATGAGCGAATCGAAGTTGACAAAGTGGAATTCGATTTGAATTTCAGGAAAAATTCGATTTGCACCAAATCTGAATTTCCTCATGCTTTGTGGTAACGAATACATTTTTTTCCTAAAATGGCTGCTGCACGTCTTAGGACATGGAGCAAGGAACTCTGGGAACTAGGGATCACCCACAATGCTATACATGCAGCCAATCAGCAGCCAATCAGCAGCCAGCACTGTGATGTCACAGCCCTATATATAGCCTCAGCCATCTTGGATTTAGCCATTTTCCAGTGTAGGAAAAAACTTCAGCAGGCTCTAGGGACAGTTGTAGAAAAGACATTTAAAACTTTTAATTTGCTGTATAGAAGTTCATGGAACGCATAGGGAGGAATCATTCCATAGTATTGAAGCAGAACAGGGTTCAGTAGGGGAGTTTACAGCCTGGGTAGTAGGAACAATCCTATAACACTTTGCTGCACTGACTGTGGATTCAAATTGCCATTATACAGCTCTGTAATTCCAGCGAAACGTTCTTGTTATTGGGGTGCAAGTGCTGTTTGATACAGAAATTAACAGGGTTTATTACAAGGAAATATTTATATGTCTTATTTGCCCTTGTGCCCGGTGCAGTTATATGTTCTAAAGCTTTTGTGGCTTGTATTAGTGGAAAAAAAGGGCTTATTAGCCGTTGTGTGGTAAAGTGAGAAAATTACAGCTCTTTTTGGCGTGTATGAGTGGCAAAAAAATATATAATATTTGCCATTCAGCGGTGCAGTTATATGTTGTAAAGCCCCTTTTGGTGTGTATTAGTGGCACAAAAAAAAGTATTTGCCGTTGTGTGGTGAAGTGGGAAAATTACAGCCCTTTTTGGTGTATATTAATGGCTAAAAAAATATATATTTGCTGTTCATCGGTGCAGTGATATGTTCTAAAGCCCATTTTAGCGTGTATTAGTGGCAAAATATATATATTATTTGCCGTTCAGCGGTGTAGTTATATGTTCTACAGCCTTTTGTGGTGTGCATAAGTGGAAAAAAATAAGGGCCTATTTGCCATTCAGCGGTGCAATTATATGTTCTAAAGCCCTTTTTGGCATGTATTAGTGGCAAAAAAAAATATATTATTTGCAGTTCAGCGGTGTAGTTTTATGTTTTAAAGCCTTTTGTGGCGTGTATAAGTGGAAAAAAATAAGGGCCTATTTGCCGTTCAGCGGTGCAGTTATATGTTGTAAAGCCCTTTTTGGTGTGTATTAGTGGCACAAAAAAAAGTATTTGCCGTTGTGTGGTGAAGTGGGAAAATTACAGCCCTTTTTGGTGTATATTAGTGGCTAAAAAAATATATATTTGCTGTTCATCGGTGCAGTGATATGTTCTAAAGCCCATTTTAGCATGTATTAGTGGCAAAATATATATATTATTTGCCGTTCAGCGGTGTAGTTATATGTTCTACAGCCTTTTGTGGTGTGTATAAGTGGAAAAAAATAAGGGCCTATTTGCCGTTCAGCGGTGCAATTATATGTTCTAAAGCCCTTTTTGGCGTGTATTAGTGGCAAAAAAATATATATTATTTGCAGTTCAGCGGTGTAGTTTTATGTTTTAAAGCCTTTTGTGGCGTGTATAAGTGGTAAAAAATAAGGGCCTATTTGGCGTGTATTAGTGGGACACAAAAAAAAGTATTTGCTGTTGTGTGGTGAAGTGAGAAAATTACAGCCCTTTTTGGGGTGTATTAATGGCAAAAAAATATATATTTGCCGTTTAGCGGTGCAGTTATATGTTCTAAAGCCCTTTTTGGCGTGTATTAGTGGCAAAAAATATATATTATTTGCTGTTCAGCAGTGCAGTTATATGTTCTAAAGCCTTTTGTGGAGTGTATAAGTGGAAAAAAGTAAGGGCCTATTTGCTGTTCAGCAGTGCAGTTATATGTTCTAAAGCCTTTTGTGGAGTGTATATGTGGAAAAAAGTAAGGGCCTATTTGCCGTTCAGCAGTGCAGTTATATGTTCTCAAGTCTTTTGTTGAATGTATATGTGGAAAAAAGTAAGGGTCTATTTGCCGTTCAGTGGTGCAGTTATATGTTCTAAAGTCCTTTTTGGCGTGTATTAGTGGCAAAAAAATAATATTATTTGCCGTTCAGCGGTGTAGTTATATGTTCTAAAGCCTTTTGTGGCGTGTATAAGTGGAAAAAAATAAGGGCCTATTTGCCGTTCAGCGGTGCAGTTATATGTTCTAAAGCCCTTTTTGGCGTGTATTAGTGGCAAAAAAATATATATTATTTGCCGTTCAGTGGTGCAGTTATATGTTCTAAAGCCCTTTTTGGCGTGTATTAGTGGCAAAAAAATATATGATATTTGCTGTTCAGCGGTGAAGTTATATGTGCTAAAGCTCTTTTTTGGTGTGTATTAGTGGCACAAAAAAGTATTTGCCATTGTGTGCTGAAGTGAGAAAATTACAGCCCTTTTTGGCATGTATTAGTGGCAAAAAATATATATTTGCCATTCAGCAGTGCAGTTATGTCCTAAAGAACTGGCACAATAAAAAGTATTTTCCGTTGTGTTGTGAAGTGAGAAAATTTCAGCCCTTTTTGTCGTGTATTAGTGGCAAAAAATATATATTTGCCTTTCAGCGGTGCAGTCATATATTCTAAAACCTTTTGTGGCGTGTATAAGTGGAAAAAATAAGGGCCTATTTGCCGTTCAGCGATTGAGTTATATGTTCTAAAGCTCTTTTTGGCGTGTATTAGTGGAAAAAAAGGGCTTATTAGCCGTTGTGTGGTTAAGTGAGAAAATTACAGACTTTTTTGGGGTGTTTTAATTTCCTTTTTTATTTATTTGATCTAACAGTATGTCAGACAAAGAAGTGCCAGGCCCTGCACAGGTGAGTGGCAGAGGCCTAAATGTTTCTGGTGCAGGCATAGATCGCAGAAGAGTAAGGGGGTGTGGCAACAGGAGTTGCAGCGAGAGGCCTGAGCTCCCGGTGTCATCTAGCGGTCGTTTCTTGACCAGCAACCCACTCAGTCATCTACTTTGTCCCAAGTGACATCAGACACCCACAGCCAAGAATCAGTGGGTTTGTCAGACACAACCCTTAGTTGGAATGGCCCAGAAGCAGACCCTGTGCCCTAACCTGTCCTCAACCTGCCTCTGTCCTTTTCTGTTCCCTCAGCCTGAGAAGTATTAGATGCTGTGGGCTCAGCTCCACTATACAGCGAGGATGAGCTACTAGAGGACAGTCAGCTGCTACTGGCCAGCCAAGATATGGAGGAAACATCTGCCGCTTCCTCCGGTAGGCGGGCAAGCAGTTATGAGGAGAGTGGCGTGGGAGATGGTGTTGCGAGCGGTCAGGCTCCTGACCCAGAGACCGTTGAGGAAGACATCAGTGACTTGCAGACAGTACTCGATGATGATAATGTAGCTGATAGCAGGGTGAAGCCGGGTGAATTAGGGGCTTCATCATCATCGGGAGAAGAGGGTGGAAGCTTGCCAGTGAGGCAGCGGCGGAGCCAGCAGGTCGCTAGTGTGGCCGGGAGTCAGCAGGGTGACAGCAGTGGGAGGTCAGGAACCAAACGTGCCCGGGGTAGACCACCCGTTTCGCAGGAGCCTACCTGTCTGGAAAGTAGTAGCGGCGGTAGCAGTCAGTCAGTGCAGAGTGTTGAGGGTAAAATCACCTACTCGGCGGTTTGGCAGTCCTTTATTAAGCCTCCAGAAGAGGTGAACATGGCCATTTGTAGAATCTGTGGGCAGAAGGTGAAGTGTGGCTAGGGTGCTATTGCCCTGCGTCAACATATTCAGCATCGACATAAAGTGGCCTGGGAGAACCGTAGCTTCGATGTGATGGTCCAACCTGCCGCAGCAACCACTGCATCACCCAGTGGCATGCACACCATTTAAGGCAGTCAAGGCTCCACCACCTCCTGCTCCTACTCCTCGTCAGTCATTCCGTCAGCAATCGAGCACCAAAGGAATTGCGGAGAGACAACAGTATGCATGCACTCATCCAACGGCCCAGAAGCTTAATGTGTTCCTGGCCAAGTTGCTGGTGCTGCAGTCCCTCCTTTTCCAAGTGGTGGACTCTACACCTTTCCATAGAACTGATGGTTTATGCCGAGCCGAGATGGAGAGTCCCAAGCCGTCATTTTTTGCCAAAAAGGCAGTACCAGTCCTGCACACGTATGTAGAACAGGAGATGGGCCAGTCCTTGAGCCAGTCGGTGTCTGCCAAAGTGCATTGAGCGCCGACATGTGTCAGGGACATGTCATTTACGGCCCACCGGGTGAATGTGGTTCCTGCATAGCCACATCAGCAACTTGGCCAGGCTTCCGCCTCCACGTTGTCACGCCATTGGTCCTGCGACAATGTCCGCATCTGCCTCCTTATCCTCTACCATGTCCTCAGTCTCCACTGCAGGGACATGTCACAGTGCCCCTCCAGCATACCACATGTGCATGGCTCAGCGGTGTCACGCTGTTCTGTACCTGGTTTGCCTTGGCGAACGCAGTCACACAGGGGAGAAACTGCTCCGTGTGATGCATCAAGAAATCGAATCCTGGCTTTCTCCGCGACAAATCTGAAAATCTGAACAATGCTGACCAACAACGGGAAGAGCATGGTGTCAGCGCTGCATCAAGGAAGGCTGAGCCATGTGCCCTGCATGGCACACGTGTTCAATCTGGTTGTCAAGCGGTTCCTGAAGTCTTCCAGCCATCTGCAAGACATCCTAAAAATGGCCAGGAAACTTTGCATGCACTTCAGCCACTCATACACCGCAAAGCACATCCTCCTTGAGCTGCAGAGGCAGAACAGCATCCCCGAACATAGGAAGATATGCGACGTTTCCACCCGTTGGAACTTCACCCACTATATGTTGGATCGACTATACGAACAGAGAATGGCCATGAACAATTTCTTAATGATCCAAGTGGACAGGAGTACTCCCCTGTGTAACTTCGATGTCAGCGAGTGACACCTGCCGTGACACCTGCCGTTTGCTCGGGCCCTTTGAAGAGGCCACAGTATTTGTCAGGACTACCGGATGAACAACGTCATTCCACTGCTTCATAAACAAAAACATAAAGCAGTTCATAGACAGTGTAGAACACTATTATATGCAGTAGTATATGAAGGCTGCTCATACAATGTTCTAATAATGGGTTTCACCTCCAAGACCCCAAATTTTCCAAGTAAAATGAAACAGCAGAGTTATAAGTGGACTTAGATAGAATCTTTGATATCAAGATAATTGTACAAAAGCTGTATTAAGGACAATTTTCAATGTTTATAATATTTTCTATAGCGAGTCATTGTGCCACATAAAGTAATAGGTAGCAAAACATTTGTAACAGAAGGCATAAGCTTCCAGCTATGCCTCAGTTCCCATAGATCAGCGGATGTTTAGGTCCATAGCACATGGTGCCAACAATAATAATTCAATAAAAATCAGTTGAACCATTAGGAGACACATTGGTACTGCAGTCCAGAGTACCACATGTGGCTGCAATTAGCCTCCATGCTAATTGAACAGTACTCCCTAATGTTTGCACAGGTTTGGTCTCAGTACTAGATCCTGCGGTATCAGGTTAATAAGTTACACACTGATCAGATTCCCCATTAAGTGTGAAATCCTCACGTATGTCACTTCTGTAGTAAAGTGCAGCAGATCGGTGGTAAAATGCAGCATCATGGAGTCTGCAACCTGCAAAGAATCCAATGCTATTAATGATGTGTACTTTTCCCACTCTACAGCTGCTGATTGACAGATTTCTTCCTATTACAGTGCATTGTGTAAGTTCTAACAGTCTTCTGCATTTATAGGGGCAGTCTCACTTCAGCAACTAGCAGGGGCGGACTGAGAACTTAAAGCGGCCCTGAAAAAATACTAAAAGTGGCCCCGTTTTGTAGTTGGATCCAAATTAATGGAAGGCAGTGCCAGCAATACCATATTGTGGCACATTATACCACCCCAAAAGACCCAAATACCAAAGTCCATCAGAAAATACTGCCAGCAGCACAAAATACATGCCCAAAAACTTCCACTGGCCGGCTGTGAGGAGGGCCCAGACAGGGCCCAGACGGCCCCCAGGGCATCGGCCCACCAGGAAATTTCCCTGTAAGATCTATGGCCAATCCGCCCCCGGCAAATAGTATATATTATGTAGAGGAAGTTAGTACAAGGCACTTACTAATGTAGTGAGATTGTCCTTATTGCTTCCTTTGAGCAGCATATAATGTGATGGAAAAATGGATCTAGCCAGCAAAGGAGACAATATGGACAATCACACTACATTAATAAGTGCCTTGTATTAACTTTCTGTACATGATAAATTCCACTCAGATTGTTGAAATCAGCATTTCTGTCGCTACTTTATGCTGTCCCTGGAGATCTGGAAGGTTCCCTTTTAAAGTTGGCCCTGATTGTGATGCTGTTCAGGTTATTGGTTGGGCTATGGGAACAGTTTCCATCTGAATATGTAGTGTTGGGGGGTTTTGTGATGTGGTAATTGGCTGCGTATTTTACATGTTTTACCTATACAAATTACAAATGTGCAACAAATTGGATTAAAACCACATGCAGTTTTTCATGTACAGTTTTGATGTGGTTTTAACTTCACCTCAACTGCTAAGTGTGACTATACGCTTAATATTGTAACAACGCCTCCACATGTCTAGAGCAACTTACTCCATTCTTACTTACTCTATACCCTAATCCCTATAGAATGCTAGGTTGTATATGCATGGCTCTTACCTAATGTATCTTGTTAACTACTATTCCACTGTGGAAATTGTTGGTGCCATCCAGGGCCGATGCAAGGATTTTTGCCGCCCTAGGCAAGATAAAAATTGCCGCCCCCCCCCCTTATCAGATGATCTGCCCATATCATGACATCACATATGTTCCACGCCTTTCTCAACATTTAAATTAAAAGAGAGTTATATGTTGCAATAAAGCCCCCTATTAAGAATGGTGGAGAATAACTACCATAACTTAAGCCATAGCTAAAGAAACAAGCCTGTGTATTAGATTGTTCGCTTACTCGTAAATTTTCACATGAAAACTTACAATTAGTTGGCTTGACCCTTGGGAATCTCGGACACTTCCACACTTTGGCCGGGGGCTCGGCGGAGCTGATGTGTTTTATCCTAATGAGAAAGATTTCATAATAAAGATTTGGAGAAGGGGCAGAGGGATAGCAGAGCAGGGAGAGGCTGGTGCTGCTACTAGGGGACTCATACCATGGGGGAGTAATAAAGCCCACCATAATGCCCCCCCCCCCAGTAGAAATAATTCTCCTTATAATGTGACAGTGCAAAAAATACCCCTTGTAATGCCCCCCAGTTCAGCTAATGTCCATATTGCCCCCATAATGTGCCAGTATAAAATACCCATATATGGTGCCCCAATAAATGCCCCCATACTGCTCCTCTTCCCCCTCCCTCCTAGTGCCCCCTATAATGTATCAGTATAAAATGCCCCATATATAGTGCCCCAGTAGATGCCCTCAGTATCCCCCATAATTTGTAAGTATAAAATACCCCTTCTTAGTGCCCCCTGTAGATGACCCCATAGTACCCCTCTCCCCCCTTCCCCATAGTACCCACCATAATGTGTCCCAGTATAAAATGCCCCTATACAGAGCCCCCATATAAAATAACCATTCTTTGTGACCTCAGTAGATGCTCCTATAGTGCCCACCAATAATGTGCCAGTAAGAAGTGCCCCCAATGTGCCAGTAATAAGTGCCCCCATAGATGTCCCCCAATAATGTGCCAGTAGCCAGAGCCCCCCCTATCATGTGCCAGTAGCCTGAGTCCCCCCATCATCATGTGCCAGTAGCATAGGCCCCCTCTATAAGTGCCAGGCTGCCAGTAGCCAATAGGCCCCCCTATAATGTGCCAGTAGCCAATAGGCCCTCCTATAATGTGCCAGTAGCCAATAGGCCCCCCTATAATGTGCCAGTAGCCAATAGGCCCCCTATAATGTGCCAGTAGCCATAGGCCCACCCTATAATGTGCCAGTAGCCATAGACCCCCCCTATAATGTGTCAGTAGCCATAGGCCCCCCTATAATCTGCCAGTAGCCATAGGCCCCCCTATAATGTGCCAGTAGCCATAGACCCCCCTATAATGTGCCAGTAGTAGCCATAGGCCCCCCTATAATGTGCCAGTAGTAGCCATAAGCCCCCTATAATGTGCCAGTAGCCATAGCCCCCCTATAATGTGCCAGTAGCCATAGGCCCCCCTATAATGTGCCAGTAGTATCCATAGGCCCCCCTATATTGTGCCAGTAGCCAAATATCCAATGCCATTGCCGATTGCCAATTTGCCAGCCAGTCCAGAACATAATTAGACCCCCCCCATCATGTAGTCCATGTCCACCATTCATGCACTATGCCTTTTGCCAGCCAGTTCAGAACATAATAAAACCTCCCCCCCCCCCCCCTTACCTTACCTTACCTCCTGATCTGGACCTGTCCTCCTGAGTCCTCCTCCTCAGCTGCAGGGAATCACGCAAGGCTCCCATCTCCAGCGCTGCTGATGTCCCGCCTCCAGCGCAGCGGCTCGAGTCAGGCGGCGCGATGACCTGACATCATCGCGCCGGTCTGCCAGCCTCTGATAGGCTGCCGGTGCCCGCCAGCACACCTCCCCGTCTCCCTCCCCTGCCCTGTGCGGCGCTGTGCGCAGCGCAGGTAAGAAAGGATGCTTATTCTTAGCAGCACAGCAGTAACAGCATCCCCGTTTAATGATCATGTAGGTCCGGCGGCGCCCCCTGCTAAATTGCACCCTAGCCTTACAGGTGGCGCCGACCCGGGTGCTATCTCAACAAGAATATATACTATCTGTATGCATCTGACAGAGTACAAACTAAATCCTTCACATGTGACCGTCAGTGCCATTTCCATAGATGACTGACTTCCTTGAAGCATGTTTTGCCAGCTTTTGGAGGATGACAGCGATGTTTTCATTGGGAGAACAGATGAGACTTCTAGAAAAGTCTCCATCATCAATGTTTTATCTGAAATGTCTCCTGTATTTCTGACAAGCAACTCTAATATTTATTTAAATAACTGTTTACTCTATAGTATTAGTGGGCAACATGTAATCTACTTGTCTTTCAAGCGGACTCAGACCAAAAGCTAAAATGTATCTTTTTTTTTAAACACACTTTAAATTGGATTTTATTTGTATTCTGTTGCCTTTCTGCATACAAATTGTAGAAATTGATCATTTCAATAAGCAGTTTTGGATAAGCCTTTAGATAAATAATGCCTTCTATTCTCAAGCTGCATCGCACATCACTTTGTCTATTCCCAAAAGACTTCAACCCTACGTGAGCTGAGGCACTAACACAGTGAAGTGCGCATTCCCAGGGATGCTTCCCTTGTGAAAATATTTGGGTTTAGCCTTCTAAGTTTTCCTGAATTAGTAAATGCATTCCTTTTTAGTACCTCAGGGGTAAAATACCTACTCTATCATCATTTTCAAAGTCAAATTTGAAATATATTTTAACCTGAAATTACTTATGTACGCCCCCTTGGATACTACTGGTTAGCTCCTGATATTTGACAAAATGTCAAAACCAATAGTTAGAGCCTGGTTACAGTTTACCATCTAAACTTCAAAGTGTGTAGGTTCTTGTTTCTACCATTAACTATTTCATTACCCATCTGTGAAAAAGTTTGTGCATGGATGAATATTTGAAAAAACAACCTCATGTTTCAAATATATATTGCTGATAGTTGAGTACCTTATAAAATGATTGTGTCATGTTCAGGTTTTAGGAGAACCCCTGAACATATCCTAAGCGTTCGCAGACATAACAAACAGGTTCAGAGAAAGCCAAAACGAATGCTTTATTAAACAAATGTTCGAGACACAAATATAATCGGAATCAACCAGGCCAGGAAGGAACTGCAGCTAAGAAGGATAGCGGATTCCATAGCTGAGAAAGCTGTACCAAGTGACCGTTTGTCCAGTTTGACTTTGTGCCTAAAAGGACATTATTTTGGTGCTCCCCTGGTATTCATCCTTTAACCACTATACAGGGATCTGATCTTTGATGCAGAGGGTCGACTGGACCAATACCTACACATGGCAGCTGAGGTGCAAGGAAACAGAGGCTCGTGCAAAACACCAGCCATCCAGGCATGTCTCAAAACATGGAGCACAGGCAAACTGGCAGAACAGGAACAGACATGCAGTCATAGGACACTGTTCATACAGAATAACACGAACCTGAACCTCCCAGAAAACAGGCAGGACAGAACTGACACACTAGACCAGGATACAGAATTGCAGACAAAGTCACCTCGCCAGGGACCCATATGGATGAGGATACAAGGAGCATGTCAATCACTGTCAGACTAGGACATAATCAGAGACATTACAAACATGGAAACATAGCAACATCGCCTGGAACCCATGTAGATCAGGATGCTGGGAGCATGACGTCCATAGGAAAACCAGGACTTAGAGACATGACAACATTGCCTAGAACCCATGTGGATCAGGATACTGGGAGCATGGTGGTCATAGGCAAATCAAAACATAGAGACATAACAACATTGCCTAGAACCCATGTGGATCAGGATACGAGAAGCATGGTGGTCATAGGCAAGTCAGAACATAGAGACATAAATAACAACATTGCCTAGAACCCATGTGGATCAGGATACGGGGAGCATGGTGGTCATAGGTAAATCAAAACATAGAGACATAACAACATTGCCTAGAACCCATGTGGATCAGGATACAAGGAGCATGGCATTCATAGGCAGGCCAGGACATAAAGACAAAGTAACTTTGATGAATAATCAGGCTAACCACACAAGTCAGAGTAGAGTCAACAACACACTGGTCAGGAGGGCAAGCATCATGCTCACAACTTTCCTTGAGAAAGACTGATCTCCCAGGCATACAGCTTACAGGTCTAAAGAGTAAGGTGATTAAAGCACCTGACCACCTGATATTCAGACACAAGCTCAGGGAAACATTAACCCTGCATAGTTACAGAGAGCACACAACTCACTGGACACAGTTCACACACTATAGAAGGCAGCAGCCAGCACCACACAAGCAACCAGCATTCATGGTAAATGTCAACCACAGCCTGTGCACAAGATTGCAGGCAGCCAGCATACATGGCAATGCAGTGTCACGGTGAACTGCACTGTGACAGATTGTGTAGTAGTTTTATGTTTATTAGCTAGGAGGGACATAACTATAAGGTTAGGAAGGGGAGGAAGTTGCAGTCACATCAAGGCTATTGTGCTTGAGGGAGCCCAGTTGCTCCTCTACCCCTTACGATGGCACTATAACTGTTACCAACATGTCATGGTTTGGGGCCATATTATAGGTTTTTGCATTTGGGTCTATGGAGCTTCAACTAACACCACTGCTGGGTTGCTAATATCTTTGGCAAACATGACATCAAAATGCTCCACAAAACTACAGTTCCTTGGTCCGCTGCTCTATTTTTAATGGATCCACTTCTTTAACTTAGCCTGTTGTTGTCTGTATTAATACTCTGGTTCACTTCTCTCAGTAGCTGGAATTCTGCTTGTCAGTGCACGTTAAAGTTCCCCCAACACATACCAATACCCATCTCTTGACCCGACCAGTGCTGCTAACTACTAACCTATCTCCAGGACTGGTGCAAGGATTTTTGCCACCCTAGGCAAAAGCTAATTTTGTCGCCCCCTTGAATGCAACTATTGACCACGCCCTTTGACCTACCCCTTTTTTTTCGGCCACCTATTTATACAGACTGTACCCTTCATTGTGGTAGGGCCCCGTTTTCTCTGTTCAGCTACATACCATGCTGAGGGCAGAGTGAGGCACTGGCATGTGAAGGGAATGGAACGCAATGTTGTGTGGGAGACATGCATTGAAAGACTGAAGCACTCCTCACTTTGCAAAAATTAAAAGATGAATTTCTCATTAAAAGAGCTGTGCAGTGTCGTGTTCAACTAAATGGAAGATGAAGCTCTGTAATTACCCTGCACTCTCTGCTCCTGCATAATCTATGGGAACAATCAGGAAGCACAGAGGATGGAAAACCACAGTGTGGAGGGGGCACAGAGGAGGCAAAACCCACTTTGTGGAGGGGGCACAGAGGAGGCAAAACCACTGTGTGGAGGGGGTACAGAAGAGACAAAACCCATCATCTGGAGGGGGTACTAAGGAGACAAAACCCACAGTGTGAAGGGTGCACAAAGGAGGCAAAACCACTGTGTGGAGCAGGCACAAAGGAGGCAAAACCCACAGTGTTGAGGGGGCACAGAGGAGTCAAAACCCACAGTGTGGAGGGGGCACAGAGGAGGCAAAACCCACAGTGTTGAGACTGCATAGAGGAGGCAAAACCCACAGTGTTGAGGGGGCACAGAGGAGGCAAAACCACTGAGTGGAGGGGGCACAGAGGAGACAAAACCCATCGTCTGGAGGGGGTAGTAAGGAGACAAAACCTATAATGTGGAGGGCGCACAGAGGAGCCAAAATTACTGTGTGGAGGGGGCAGAGAGGAGGCAAACCCACTGTGTGGAGGGGGCCCAGAAGAGGCAAAACCCACAATGTTGAGGGGGCACAGAGGAGGCAAAACCCACAGTGTGGAGGGGGCCCAGAAGAGGCAAAACCCACAGTGTGGAGGGGGCACAGAGGAGGCAAAACCCACAGTGTGGAGGGGGCACAGAGGAGACAAAACCACTGTGTGGAGGGGGCACAGAGGAGGAAAAACCACTGTGTGGAGGAGGCCCAGAAGATGCAAAACCCACAGTGTTGAGGAAGCACAGAGGAGGCAAAACCACCTATGGAGTAAAAAAATACCTTGTTGTACTTGGATGTACTGTATAGTGAGCAATGTAACTGCGGGTGATTTTATAAAAGCTTCTAGCAGTTCTCACACCCCTCATATACTCCACTGCAAACTACATAAAAACACTGCCCCCACACCCCTTCCCAGAAATCACTGACCACAGCATAAGTGCCAGCACTCTCCCTGCTCTGGATGCTGCTCTGCTTCTCCCTTTTCCTGCATCTGAAACAGTCTGTAATGGGCGGGAGGAAGCAGGCACATGATCTCATGACGTCATGCCCTCAAAGAAGCCAATAACCTCAGTACTGCACCTCCCTACATATCTTCGCTCATTTCTGTCTACCACCCTACTCGTGCTCTCCGTTCTGCCAATGATCTAAGATTAACATCCTTAATTATTGGAACTTCTCACTCCCATCTTTTTTAGCTGCACCAGGTTTCTGGAATGTACTGCTCGGGTTAATTCCCAATTTCTATAGCCTTAAATATGCTTTAATGGGGTTATCCAAGGCCTATAATGTTCCCCCATAGGCCCGGGCCCATCACACAGATAGTACTTACCTAGCTCCCCGGCATCAGAGTCGCTCCTGGCTACCGTTGCATCTCCTCACGGGTGATGCTAGGGAGGCTTGTCCCTGTCGCGGCCTGCTATTAACTGCCCCCAATAGACAGTCTTAATAAATGTGCCCATAAGTTTATGCTCACTGACCAGTATGGCCAGCACTGTCAGTGAACGTTCCCCCTGTACTTTGGCGTGCAGACTAATAAATCAGCCGCCGGGAGCAATGTCTGACTGAGCTGTAAGCGCTCAGTGCAGGGAGGCAGGGGGAAGCTGTTATACAGTATATAGAGACAGTTATGCACAAATTGTGACAGTGTATAAATTTATATTTAATTAGTGTGTAAATGTATATTTAATTTAAACCTATTAGGCTCCTGTCCTCACCAGGCTGTGAGGGAGCAATGCAGGCAGAGGCCCAGCAGCTTCCAGCACAGCCCGTCTCTCTAGTCAGCACAGTACTATGCTGATGGAAGATGGATGTCCCTTAGCAACGCTCATTGAGGAGCGCTGCTAAGGGACATTTTATCCCAAGTTTTCTACCATAATTAAACATTTTCCCTAAATAAAGTATATTAGAAAAATGTTCTCTTTCACTGTTCCCTACACATTTGAAAAAAAAAAGGCAGTTACACTTTAAAGGGTTTCTGTCATCAAGTTTTGACATTATAAGCTGTCTGACATTAGCTATGTGCTAATGTCAGAGCAGCTTGATAATGTCTTTTTTATAAAAATCCGATTTATATTTTGGCTAAAAATCGTACTTTTATAATATGTAAATTAGCCTCTAGGAGCAGGGGGGGCGTTGCCCTGCTCCTAGTGGCTCCGTGCGGCAACCTGCTGACACGCCCCTTCTTACTTTGAGTGACAGTGCCGGGCAGCGATCCTCCGGCACTGTCTCCTTCTGAAATCCCCTGCCTGCGCCGCCGCTCTGTATTCGGCGCAGGCGCGGTGAGCAGAGGACGCTGGTGCCTGCTGTCCTCAGCTTACCGCGCCTGCTCCGAATACAGAGCGGCGGCACAGGCGCGGGATTTCGCAAGGAGACAGTGCCGGAGGATCGCTGCCCGGCACTGTCACTCAAAGTAAGAAGGGGCGTGCCAGCAGGTTGCCGCATGGAGCCACTAGGAGCAGGGCAACGCCCCCCTGCTCCTAGAGGCTAATTTGCATATTATAAAAGTACGTTTTTTAGCCAAAATATAAATCGGATTTTTATAACAAAGACATTATCAAGCTGCTCTGACATTAGCACATAGCTAATGTCAGACAGCTTATAATGTCAAAACTTGATGACAGAAGCCCTTTAATGAATTACATGCAGCCTGTTTTTTAAGCTATTAATTCAAAACAGTCAGAAAGGAATTTTCAAGTCAATACTTTTCATTCACACCTGCACTATGTTTCAAAAAAGCAGTAATATAGTTTTAGGCATTTGATATAATTCATAGTTCTCATCAAATTAATGATTCAGCATATTTTGTGATATAACAGTTAGGCCTCTTTCACATGAGCATGTCCGGATTAGGTCCGGATGCGTTGCGGATGCGTTCAGTGAAAACTGTGCGATTTCACAGGCAAAGCCATTCAGTTTTGCCTGCGATTGAGTTCAGTTGTTCAGTTTTTTCCACGCGGGTGCAATGCGTTTTGATGCGTTTTTCACGCGCGTGATAAAAAACTGGAGGTTTACAAACAACATCTCCTAGCAACCATCAGTGAAAAAGCAACGCACCCGCACTTGCTTGCGGATGCAATGCGTTTTTCACGCAGCCCCATTCACTTCTATGGGGCTAGGGCTGCGTGAAAAACGCAGAATATAGAACATGCTGCGATTTTCACGCAATGCACAAGTGATGCGTGAAAAAAAACGCTCATGCACACAGCCCCATAGAAATGAATGGGTCAGGATTCAGTGCGGGTGCAATGCGTTCAAATCACGCATTGCACCCGCGCGGAAATCACGCTCGTGTGAATGCAGCCTTAGCTCTCCAGTAAACTATAACTTTTAAAATTTTGGAGCTGAGCTTTATCTTCCGATATGCATAGTTTGTATGATTTATGAAGACCAACCTGTGCTATGTTTCTCCATAACACACATGTAGTGACAAACAACCAATGACTTTTATTATTGTTTTACAGTATCAGCAATCAGAGACGGCCCAAATTGGTTGTCCCATCTGGAACATTTATGGCATATCTATAGGATATGTCATAAAAGTCTGATAGGTGCCGGTCCCACCTCTGGTGGCTGCTTCTATCCTCAAGAATGGGTCCCCACTCTGAATGGAGAGCACACTATGCATGTGTGGACTACTTTCAATTCACTACTGTGGGACTTCCAAAAATAGGTGTGTGTGACTTGCCCTCCATTCACTTTGTGGCCCCAGTCTTGAAATAGGAGAGGGTCCCAGAAGTGGGACTTGCACCTTAGAACATTTATGGCATGTCCAACATGGGAGTGCTCCTCTAATACCCATTTATACAGGGCAGTGATTGGGTTGATTATCTGGATGAACCTGCGCAAATGCTTGTTCCTGATAATTGGCCCATGAAAATGGGCTAAAGATCAGTTGACAAACAAGCAAATGCTCATTTAGCTCCTGAACTGATCATTTATGTGGCACAAAAAATTATTGGTCCTGTGTAAACAGAGATGTGCTGCCAACAAACAAGAAAACTACATGAGGATGAACAACCCTCATATAGGATTTCATCCCAATACAGAGGGGATGATTGCTTTAGATGTCCTACAATCTAAATCTGGAAATAAACATGCTTTATTTGGTAACCCCTATCAATTATATGGAAAAACAAGGAATGGACAGGTTGGGTTTTGATCTGCCTGACCCATTGCTTCCCTTTGTAGATAAATGATGGGAGACATAGCTACGCCTTGAACAATTGTTTGGTTGACAGCTATCTTATCTGTATGACATTGACTGGCTTTCATTATAATATATTCTCAACAGAGTACGTTATGCAACAAGGTATGTAAAATGGCCAAATAGGCATTATAGTTGATATTTTGGAATGGCCACAACTCTACAACATATATGGGCATAGGGAATTGATCAAGACCTGCACCAGAATTCTGGCTTCAAAAAGTCCCCACATAGGTTTTCGAAGACTTCTCCGGCTTATTTGTTCAAAATGTTTGAGACATTTTGCATTTTTATGCCACTCCAGTTTTGAAAAGTGGGTGGAAAATATGTGTGGTTAGCCTGTTGAGCTGATACATCAACTGAGACTTGCCTTTAAAAGTCTTAAAACTGCCTCAGTTTTTTTCCATCTCAAGACAGAAGTGTTTACTTTAACATGCATTAAGTTTATACAACATCATGTGACATTTGATAAATTTAGCTCAATTACAAGACACTCCTGCTACATTAACTTTACTTTCTGTTCGACAAATTCTGTAAAATAGAGGGTACTCTATATGTTCTGAAATAATGTTTGTACAATGGCATGCAAAAATTATTATTACTGTGAACATTTAAGCAAGTTGAAGATGAAATGATCTCCAAAAGGCATAAACTTAGAGAGGACACATTCCCTTTGTATTTTAAGCAAAAACCATTTTTCTATGTTTATCTTACATGTTCAAAATAACAAAAAAGGAAAAGGGCCCGAAGCAAAAGTTTGAGCACCCTCAAAATCTACAATAGGCCACCTCAAAAGGCAAAAGCTGACAGTTGTACCTTGGCCCTCACAGTCCCCTGCATCTGAACATCATTGAAAATCTGTGGATAGACCTTAAAAGAGCAGTGCATGCAAGATGGCCCAGGAATCTCACAGAACTGGAAGACTTTTGCAAGAAAGAATGGATGAAAATCTCTTAAACAAGATTTGAAAGACTCTTGGCTGGCTACAAAAAGCGTTTACAAGCTGTGATACTTGCCAAAGAGAGTACTACTAGATACTAACCGTGCCCAAACTTTTGCTTTGTATCCTTTTTTGTTATTTTGAAAATTGAAAAGATGAAAATAAAAAAAAATAGTTTTGCTTAAAATACAAAAGGAATGTGTCATCTTTAACTTTATGCCTTTTGGAGATCATTTCATCTTCAACTTGCTTAACTGTTCACAGTCATTTATACCGGGGTACCCAAACTTTTTCATGCCACTGTATGTGCGTAGATAGTCTATGGGATTTCACCAGGCTGCTGTATTATACAGTATTTTTAGTATTAACAAGCTGTAGTCAACCTTTTTTATTTGAAAGTATAGTATAGTTTTTTGGGGCAAAATTAAAATGCCGTGGACAAATGTTAATTTGAAATCAATAGGAAATTGTGAAATGCACTACAACTTCCAAGTAGTACATTTTTGTAGGATTTTGCAAGTCCAAAACACCACAAAAGACTATGGGGGAGACTTATCAAGAGTGGCGTTTCCATACGCCAATCTTGAGCTCCTTGCGCTGGAGTAAGATGCACCTAATTTAGTAAGAGATGGGTTCTTCTAAATAAATTAGGCACCTCCCTTCCTTGCCATGCGCCAGAAACTCAAGTCTACTCCTGCTAAGCCCTACTCTCTTTCTCCCCACTTTAGAAAAGTGGAGAAAACTTCTAAAAGCCACAAATGATGGTATACATGGCGAGTGTCATCATTTTTTACTTTTTTACGCCAGTATTGTAGCACAAAAGCTTTGATAAAGCCTCCCCTATGTGTGAAGGAAGCCTAATAGTTTTTTTTCATAATGTTATATCTTGCTCTTGATTTTTGCTGCTGAACGATTACTTTCTATCTTTTAGATCTGTAATTCGCAATTTTTTTACCTTAAAGGAACCAGTGAGAAATGTTTCCACCCGTGGGCAAAGCCATTTTACATTCCTACATCAAAGAAGTTTGGCATAGGAGTTTGTCATCCCTACTCTAACTATGATAGCCCCAGCTTTTACTTTTTTCTAGCGAACTCTTGACAGGTTCCAAGTAGCCCCAGGGTTTTAGAGAACTGGTATGAAAACACTGTTCTAGATGTAGACGATTAGATAAAGATGACATTTAACGCTGTTGCTGTTTTGTGATAATAGTTTAGGTTAGCTTTAGGCTGTATTCACACAAAGCGAACTGCTTTAATGTTTGCATACATCTCTAGAGCACACTTTAGTGAAATGTATGTTGAGGGCATACCCAGCACATAGGCCATAAGTAATATGTAACAATCTAATACCATCCTACATGCACTTTTTGGTCACTAGGACTAATTTTTAATATATTGAACTACCTTGTGTCTGCTGCTACCTGTGTTCATATTAGTATAATATTTATATTGGATGGTCATTGGATGCAGTTTTAAAAAAAAATTCTGTGCAGTAGATGTTTATGATTAATGGCCTTTTTAAATGTGTTTTAATTGATTGCTTGCTAAAGGTTTATATTTTTTATATATATATATGTAGGATATCTGTTCACACCATCTTCCATGTACACATCGAAAGGGCTGCCAAATACTGTATATGCCCCAGATGTATGCAACTGTATGCTTACACTGTATGCCTACTGACTAAAGTATACCAAGTAGTATTACTTTTTTACATACAGTTGTATTGAAAGGAGTATTCAAATGGATCCTTTTAAACATAGTTGAGGCAAAGGTATACCAGGTAAAAAGGCGTGACTGGCCAGTAGAACTCTATGGACATGTTAGATGTATACATTAGGGCCACTTTTCAATTTAAATGTTGAATATATAGCCCAAACACCCAGTGAATAGAGTCTTGGATCTGAATTCTTGCATCCTCAGGGCTGTGATCTCCAGAATTTAGATTCCTTGAAATGCATTCATTATTTCTTTTGTGTTTTGCATAGAGCAAATTACATTGTATTGTATTACTTCATGTTTTTGTTATACCGTAAAAGGCTATGCTATTGTAACAGTGTTACTATAAAAGGTCTCATAAATGTGGTACATGTTTTATATATTCATTTAATTGGTAAATGTCATTATATTTCTAAAAAAAATAAAGTGTCGTTATTTCTGTCTTGTATATGCAATATGCTAGGTGTCTAAATGTTACGAAGCATTTTGGCCCATTTACATGTAAGACTTTTTTCAAACTACTTGTGTTGGCTTACAATTGTAAGGGTCTACATATTGTACATGTGAGACAAGCAGCACCTACCAATACAGCTATTGATAATGGCAATTTTTATGAATGCATCATTTAATAATAGGGGGTAATTTTTTGTTGATCTGTTTAGGCAGTAATCTTTACTTTCTTGAAAAGACATATGGAAACGGTATTTATAGTGTCAGTCAAGTGATAGGTAGATGGGAAATGAAAAGTGCAGGACTCACTAAATATTTTAGCTTCCAGTCTTCTCCCACTTCCATATGTATCTTCTTAGCACCATGGTAATAATCCTAAATAGTTAGAAGATTTAGACATTGAAAATATATCATGAAAGCTATATTGACTGACCCTGTCAGTAAATGTGATACATAGATAGGAAGTGAAAAGTGCATGATTCATGCAAAGAAAATATTATAGCTTCAGGCAGATTAGCGTCTTTGAGAAATATCCACCACATCAAAAGCAATGGATCATAAAAGAATTTGAAAAGTGGTATAAAAATCCTTAAAGGACACTAAAAGGAGTTAAATGGAAATATTATAACATAAAGGGACATAATAATATAGCAATAATAGAAGTGAAGTCCCTTTAAAATGTCTCTAAGGTTGTAATTTATGAACTCTGATTGGAAAGCTGAAGCTCATTAGTAATATCACTGACAGCTACTGTTTCACAGCAGAATACTCCAGAGTCTATATCCAAAACAGCTGTGCAAATACGAATGATACATCTTTCATTGATCAGTACTCTAGAATGGATGGCTTCTTTACAAATGTCACCTGACTGTAAGCAAATATTGTTAACAAGTATATTTTTAATTTATTAAACCACTTAAAGGGGCTGTCCGAGATTTTTTTTTTAAAAGGCAGCGACACTGTTAGATGATGCTCGACATGCCGAACTCCGATCCAGCACTTGCTTCTCCTATTCTCTGCTGCAGCCATGATGTCAATTTTTGGTTGCAGTGATGACGTGCCTGTATATACCGCATGTGACCACTGGGCCCAATCTCTGGCCTCAACATTATATGCCATTAGACCACTGAAGCCAGTGAGTGGCTGCAGCAGTATACTGCCATGTCACTGATGCAGTCAGGACAAAAGAGCCTGGTGGAGATGATGGAGCAGTGACACTGGAGCGGAGGGGGTTCAGGATGGTGAGTATAATGTTTTATTGTTATAACAGCTTCCCTGCCATGTTTTTCTAAAATAATTTGAACAACCCGTTTAAGGCCAAGGCCAGTTTGATTTATTTTTTTATTCAGCACTCTATAAAGTTCTGTTTTTAGTCGGTAAATCTTTAAATAATGCCCTTTATTCTTCAGGAAAAGTGTAATATTCTAGTACATATACAGTTAAGTATATTTTTATATATTAATTTATATACAGTGAAACTAATTTGAGAAAAAAAAGATTTCTGATCATGTTTGTATCATTTTTTTTAACCGTTCACTAAACACCATAAGGATACATTCGTATAGAGCGATAATGGTGTGGCAGAACATTGCACCATTATACAGTCAATTTGACAGCCATTTTTGTGGTGGTTTTACCATGATTGTGGCCTGTTTCAAACAAAATGTAATTTACATGCTGTGTTTTAATTGTTATTAACATAGAATCACCCATGCATCTTTGTAGCAGCTTTTAATGCAGTTTTTGAGCCAAAACCAGAAGCTGATGAAAAAAGAATGGGGAACATAAAGGCATAAATCATACACGGCATTCAGAAAATATTCAGACCCTTTCACTTTTTTCACATTTTGTTATGTTGTGGCTTTGTGCTAAAATAAAAATAAGAAAAAATAAAAAAAATCAAGGTTTTGCCAATCAATCTGCACTCAAACCCCATAATAAAAATGAAAACATAGGGGCACATAACAAAATGCGAAAGGGTCTAAAGACTGTCTGAATGCATTGGTCTTCTCCTTCCTACTGGATCCACTTCTAGCTTTGGCTCAAAACTGCAGTCCCAAACACAGCTTTGGTGTTTGAGAAGCAAAGGGTACTGTAAAAACTTTTTATTTTGTGTCTTTTAAGGACATTTATATTTGTAAACTAATACTTTTTATTTTTATTGTTTGTCTATTAACTTTTAATTTTATTTTACACTATATGGTACATGTTAAAATATATAATTAAACTGCGGAGATCAGAGGTTAAACGAGAAGTTCATCTGTTCATTAAATATCTTATGGTCAGGGGCGTAGCAGTCGCTACCGGGCCCAGGAGCCTGAGGGGGCCCAAAGACCCCTGTGCCACATAAGAAGACACAAGTGTTATAGAAAGAGGGTTAGGTCAAGAATTTGGCATGAGGGGGGAAGGGGGCTCAAGCTGAACTCTTGCACCAGTGCCCATTAGCCTTTAGCTATGCCCCTGCTTATGGTATCTCATTAAGCTTAGAAATTATACAGAATGACAAAATAACATATCTATGGAGATCTCCAGGCTTCATAGGAACGCTCATTAGCAATTATCGGACAGAAAATTAGCAAATGTGCAAGGCTTGTGTACATGGAAATGTATCTAACAAAAAAATTTGAAGATGGGAAGCGGTCAGTTTCTGATAGACTATACTATATTTTATTCATATACTATCCTTTAGCTCTCCTGACTCTGCTTTTCTTTGCTTTATTGGATCATTGTACTCTCCTAAAATAATAGTAGAACATTTTTTTTAAGATCTCTACTCCAGTAAAGCGAGTATAAATTGACCACTGGGTGTTATTATTCCCTTTGTCAGGGGTGCGTCACTACACAGTTTGATACTGTCAGCACTAATTGGACAATGTCAGACTTTGCAGGGACACACCTCCAACTGGAAATGTGGCAAGCCCCAGAGGATGGGAGTGGTAGTGTCTCTGGCTGAAATAATTATTCACAGTGGCAATCCTCACGCTAATGCTCACTAGGGCCAGGACAGTGATAGGAGGGCACAACCTTTCTTTTCTCAGGACACACCCTAATGTTGGGGATCCTGCCTGATGGGGTGCCCTTGGTGTTGTTATTCTGGGGTATTACAATAACAGTTGTCAACTTATTAAGTGTACCTTCACACTAGCATTAAAGTTTTCCGGTATTGAGTATAGGGGCTCAATACTGGAAAAAAACGCTTCAGTTTTGTCCTAATGCATTCTGAATGGAAAGCATTCTGTTCAGTATGCATCAGGATGTCTTCAGTTCAGTCTCTTTTACGGTATTTGGCCGCATGCTGCGGTATTTTCTCCGGCCAAAATTCCGGAACCCTTGCCGGAATGACGGATCCGGCATTATTTTCCATTGAAATGGATTAATACCAAGTGTTCCAGAAAAACGGATGACACCAGAGAGACGGATCCAGTATTTCAATGCATTTGTCAGACGGATCCGCATCCGTAAACAAATGGTATCCCTTTGCACACGGATTTCCGTATCCAGCAGGCAGTTTCGGCAACGGAACTGCCTGCCGGATTCCTCTAACGCTAGTGTGAAAGTACCCTAATACATTTCTAAGAAATATAACTAACTCAGCACAGGATCAAATCCAGTGCTGAGCCACGCCCCCTGCACTGATCACATGACAGTGACGTCACCCCAGGTCCTTCGGCTGTTCAACAGTTCGGGTTGGTGGCAGCCGCCCCTTATGGATTCCATATGCCGCTATAGTGGAATCCATAACAGGATGCGCGACTTACCACAACCCGAACGCCGAACACCGGACTTTTTTTTAAAGTTTGCTCATCTCTAACAATAACTTATAAGCAAACATTTTCCTTATTCAGTTCATGTGAAATACACTTATCTACTAAAACAGGCTGGTCTTCTTTAATACCATCAAATATGGTGGTTTCCTTTGCATCTCCAACAACATACTGGAGTCTTTTAAAGCGCTCCACCTCTATAAAAATAATGTTACGTAACAACTTACTGAAATAGTTTTATTGTGCTCAAAGAAAAGGATTGTCAACCTTTGTGCATGCCTGCTTTAAGTGCTTTAAGTAGATCATCTCTTTAAGACTTACTTGATTAGTTTATCAGTGGGGTTCCCAAACAGCAGTTCTAATAACTGTTTCCCCAGATGTGAGAAATAGATCATTGCTTTAGGCAAAACTCCTTAGAGCTCTAGTCTTCTTTGTTTTCACTGGGAACTAACTTAGCTCAGGAGCCAATTTACAACGTCTAGTTCAGACTGACTTAGCGATCAAAAATGGAAATTGATCTGCCCCAGGATACCCGTATTTCTATATAAACCTATCAGTTCATAATATAGACATGCACTGTGTTTAGGTTGTTAAACATTTTTGAGAAAGATTTTATCGCGAATATCTGGAATATAGTGCTATATATTCGTAATCGCGAATATTTTTTTTTTTTCATCAGTAGTACTGCTTCTTGTTTGTGGGCCAATGAGAAGGCTGCAATATCTTTGTCTGAGCTTAGCAACATCCCTAGCAACCAATAGGAAAGTTGCCTACCCCTTTACTATATAAGAAACTCCCCAGCAGTCATTGTCTGCTGTTTTTTACAGTTCTGAGAGAGACAGCAGTGTCATTGCGGTGCTCTGTGCTTTGCAGACTCATCTGGATCCTTATTTAATTACATTAGATAGTTAACTCATATTTATAATAAAGATAGTTAGTGTGAGATAGTCAGTGTAGGTAAGATAGTGATATAGTGTAGCTGATAGGTTCCAGTGCAGGGTGTTAGGTAGTGTGATATAATTACTGTGCTGGGATATAGATTAGTGTCTCTGTTAGACACAGTGCTGTGATCTCACAACAATACTTAGTGCACCAATCAGGAATATCTACTCAGACCTGATAAAATGTGAAGTTGCACGTATTGCACAAAAAATGAGCATCATTAGTGCTGATTTGCGCAATCGCGAAAATAATGACTGGAGATCGCGAATTCTAGAATTTGTGAAGTTATTGAGAATATTATGCAAAAAATGTGTGAAATATTGCAAAAAGTAATATTGCCTTTGCCGCTCATCACTAGTGAAGAGTAGACAAGGGGAGAACAAGGAAGTGAGGATCAGAGATTACGTGTGGGGATGCATCTGGAAAGCAGGTTTGAGATGTATGGAGGGGACTGGATAGCCTTATATGTAGTTGGTAGTATTTTAAACTGAATTCACTGGGCAACGGGGAGCCAGTGAATGGACTGGCAGAAGGGAGCAGCAGATGAGAAACGAGGGGAGAGGTAGATTTATTGGGCAGCAGAGGTGAGAATATATAAAAATATGGACAAAAATATATACCGTATTTTTCTCTTTACCTAATGCATACTAGTAAGTGCTTCCATGATCGAAACACTCACTATTTTTCTCTTTATAAGATGCACTGTTTTCCCCCCAAATGTGGGTAAAATGTGCATGCATCTTATAAAGCGAATACTAGTGAGTGTTTCGATCATGGAAGCACTTAGTAGTATGCATTAGGTGCCAGGAGCAGGGAGTGAAGGGCTGCGAGTGCTTCCGGTACTCACCCTGCCTGGTCTTCCTTCCTTGGACGGCGCTGCACTGTCCTGTCCACGTACAGCGTCAGCACGCAGTGCGTGCACTATGACCTGATGCTGCACGCAGTCAGATGACAGTGCAGCATGGGTCGGATAAGACAGGGGAGCATGAATTCTGCAGAGACCACCGGACGTGGAGAGGAGCTGTGGGGCAGGAGGTTAAAAGGAGTTTTTTGTTTTAATTTGATCTGAGGTCTGATGGTGTTCTAGTAAGGAACTCTGATTGGGGGGTCTGACATTGAGGCAGTGGCATAACTACAACTGAATGGGCCCCACAGCAAATTTTTGAATGGGCCCCCCACTTAGCAACTTTTTTGCAACCCCCCAACTTATGTGCAGCCCCCAATCCTATGGCTAGTCAAGATTGAGCTCTTAGACAAGGCCCGGCAGACGCTCTGTCTGTTTCCTACAGTGTCACTGTATATTATGTCATTTTATAATACTGCTGAGGGGGCTCTGATAATAAAATCTTTTAGTCTTCCTCCTGAGGGGGCCCCTTATGGGTCTCGGCTTCAAAGCAGCCTCTTCCCCTGCTTCCCCTATAGCTACGCCCCTGCATTGAGGGCTGACAGTTCTCTCAGCAGAGCAGGCACAGGCAAGAGCCCGCTCCGCAAATCCTGACATAGTACATGGGTGCAGGGTACCCATGTACTATGCCAGGAGTTGGTAATTGTCCGGGGACAATGAGCGCTCCTGCCCGTACTCCCTCGCTGCTGTGGCCCCATTTTTAAAATGAGTACTCCATACTCCGTACATCACCGGTATAGGGAGAACATAGGGATGTAAAAGTACAGTAAAAATAGAAAATTAATCAATAAAGTATACATTTTGTTTAGGGGATAGAGACAACATATTAAAAATTATTATAAAAGTTTAGTTACTTTTGAAATGGTTTTGACAGCACCTCAATCTGCAATGCAGAATTTAAACTGTACACCGGGGAAGCAGCCAATGGAAGGCAGGGACGAGGACAAGTCTCCCGAGCGTCACCCACGATGCTATGGATGCCCCTCTTCCCCACTCCCATTGGCTGCTCCTCAGACACCGGATGTTTTCATCTGCGGTACGGGGACCAGGAGTGGCGCAGGTAGTGTGGAGCCAGGTAAGTATATTCAATGTGAGGGGCCCGACACATGGGGGGAAGTTTATAACCTTGGATAACTCCTGTAATGATTGTTGGAGCCGGCAATTGCTCACTGAATTTTAAAAAAAAATTAAGGATATAAAGGGCCTCTATGAGCGTAGCCAATATTTTCGTAATAGTCACAGTCCAATGTGTTTCATGATAGAACATTATTTTAAAACGTGAGTCCAAGTTATATAATTTCCTACATTGTAAAGGTAGCTATTCCTATTAAGTCCTTCATACACACATTCAGCCAAACATGCAAGAGTTCTCAGTGGGGAGAAGGTAATACTCTACTGCCAGAAAACTATGGTGGCAGCTTATCTCCCTTGAAAACAAAGGATTGGGCATGTTGAAATTCAACATGCCCAATGTCTTTCCCTTGGGTCAAACTTGGTGTAATCCCATGCACATTAGATGATCTGCTTGATGTGCATGCCTGGTCATGAGGGGGTTAAATGGTTTTGAGAGCGCCTCAATCTACAATGCAGAATTCAAACTGTACACTCACTTATTTTCTAGTTTACAAGACAGACATAGTCAGCAAACCAATTTATTGAAGGCTATAGATTATTCATCATATAATTACAGGATATTATGTAATAATGTCTTTCTCATTATTGTCTGTGAAAGGACATAGTTTACATTACAAATAAAATGAACCACAATCATGATAATGTGCATGGAATTCCAGGCTTGCTTTGCAAATTAGAATCTTGCCAATTAAATCCAAATTAAAATTAAAATCTAACTAGCCCACGATAATAAATTAGAAGTAGAAAAAGAATGTAATTTCCTTGTGTCTATTCACAAGTGACAGCTTGGACATTACATTTGTTGTCTGTGAAACTCCCTTCCTTTATTCTTTTTGGACTATACCGTACCATTATGATTAAAGACTCTTGTCTTCGCTGTAATTATGTGAATATACAATGAAATTACTACACAAAAAACATTCATCATTCAAAACAATTGTCACAAACAATTTGCACCGCAAAATGAACTGCATCTTGAATTCATTAAAGTTACATATCTTATTTGTTACCCAGCATCCAAACAATGGACATAATAGAACTGCTGCGTGGTTAGTTATGGAGCCTGTCTGCATGTGCACATATTTATCTATCTATCTATCTATCTATCTATCTATCTACCTATCTATCTCTGTCTATCTCTCTGTCTATCTATTTCATATCTATCTATCGATCGATCTATCTAGGAATAAAAGGTTCAGGAACAGGGAGAAACCCTTGTGGGTTAAATAAAAAGGATAAAGGAGCAATAATTAAGAAAAGGAAAGCACTCAAAGGAAGGTAGTGAAGAAGTGCTAAAAATATATAAGGAAAAAAATTGAATATGTAAAAACAGAAAAAAGCAGCCGAGCTGGAAATCGAGAGACTCATTGTCAAAGAGTAACACTAACCATAAAATGTTCGTCAATTATATAGATGGTAAAATGGTTAAAGGGGTTGGCCCATCTCAAACATTGGTGGCATATTGCTAGGATATCAATGTCAGATAAGGGGAGCGGGGACCCAGCTCTCACATGAGAGTCGCGGCCCTGCTCTAACAGCCCGGACCGGCAGGAGTGCTGATCCGGGCTGTTTACCCCTTTACATGTCGCATGTAATGTGCTGAGAGAGGGAGCGGACTCCCTCTGTCTCCCATCGGCACCCCGCAAATGCGATCGCGGGGTGCCGATGTGTGTGAAGGCTGCCTGGGGTCTGATGTAGGCCCCAGAGCAGCCTTCAGTAATATCCAGCAGGCTGTGCCTCTCTGGGGATACTATAGGGATAGTGCATTGCATTTTAAAAGCAATGAAAAAGCTGTCTGTTATAGTCCCCTTGCGGGACTATTAAGTGGTAAATAAAAAGAAAAAAACTAATTTATTCAATAAAAAAAATTACACTTTTTTTTCCA
This sequence comes from Bufotes viridis, assembly GCA_033119425.1. Classification (NCBI taxonomy): domain Eukaryota; kingdom Metazoa; phylum Chordata; class Amphibia; order Anura; family Bufonidae; genus Bufotes; species Bufotes viridis. The sequence goes on from CM065590.1 coordinate 238,698,434, forward strand.
TTGAAAATACACTTTTCAATTAAACAAATTGAATAAAACTAAAAACAAAAAATAAAACTTCCCCATATGGTTGGTATTGCCTTGTCTGTAATGACACGGACTGAATAAATATCATGTAAAAGAAAAAAAAAAGACAGAATTGCTAATTTATTCTTAGTTGCCACCGAAAAAACGTAATAACAAACGATCAAAAAGCGTTATTTACTCCAAAATGATACCAATGAAAAACACAAGTACAAGGTTTTATTGCAAAAATGTAGTAAAATGTAAAAAAAACTATATGTATTTGTTATCACTGTATTTGTACTGACCCAGAGAATAAAGATATTATATTATTTATACCGATAAATGAACGCTGTAAAATTTAAAATGTAAAAACGCAGTGGCAGTATTGCTGTTTTTCCCATTGCCCTCTCAGAAAGAGTTTATAAAAGTTAATCAGAAAGTTAGGTGTGCCCCAAAATGGTGCCATTAAAAACTACAACTTGTCCCGCAAAAAACAAGTCCTCATAAATAGAGATGAGCGAACTTAAAAAAAAAGTTTGGCGTTCGGCATTCGTGTTGTGGTAACTCGCGCATCCCGTTATGGATTCCACTATCCCGGTATATTGAATCCATAAGGGGCGGCTTCCACCAACCCGAACTGTTGAACAGCCGAAGGACCTGGGGTGACGTCACCGTCATGTGATCAGTGCAGGGGGCGTGGCTCAGCACGGGATCAAATCCAGATGCGTGAGTTACCACAACCCGAACGCCGACGCCGAACTTTTTTTTAAAGTTCGCTCATCTCTACTCATAAAGCTATATAGGCGTAAAAATAAAAAAGTCATAACTCTTGGAACGCAACGATGAAAAAAGGAAGAAAAAAAGCTTGGTAAGTAAGGCCTAAAACAGGCTGGTCACTAAGGGGTTAATAGTACATACTCATATGGGGTCACTGTTACTAGTGGGGTACCATAGGGGTCAGTAATAGCCCAATTTTCTTTAATATATATCTGAGTTGAGTAAATTGATTGTAAATTAATCGAATTTGACCTGAATTTTGTAAAAATGCAAGTTGCATGCGAATCAGAATTTTTGGTAATTCAATTTGCGTGTTTTATTGGGAGATAGATACAGAGTGTGAGATCAACTGGAGCACTTTTGATTCATGCGGAATTGATTCGGACACAAATTGAATTGGTCGGCTGATTCGGACGAATTAAACCCAAATCAAGTTTGAGCGATTTGCTCATCTCTAATATTTATGGATGAACGTTTAGAGGGACTGCACAGTAGAATATTTTTTGTTTGAAATTATGATACTAAAGATCCATTTTGGGAATTAATCTACAAGGGAACAATTGTTCCTAATAATTGGTCTGTCTAAAGGTGCTACCGATCACTGAATGAACAAGCAAAGGCGTAGCCATAGGGGAAGCAGGGGAAGCAGCTGCTTTGGGCCCCCCCTACAGTATTATACAATGACATTAGATACAGTGACACTGTAGGAAACTGATGGAATCAGTGTCGGACTGGGCTACCTAGGGCCCACCAGTAAAATTTATTTTGGGGGCCCACCATACGGATACACTCAAATATAATAAATAATTAAACAAGTTTTTTTATATGAAAATAGGCAGGTGGAGGTGCTTTACATTGAATATATGTATGTAGTGCAGTAAGTCTACTGTGTTATGTGCCACTTGTGCAGGGGGTGGGTGACTAGGGGCCCACCTTGCTCAGGGGCCCACCGGGGGAATACCCTGTACCCCTGTGGGCCAGTCCGAGCCTGGATGGAATGGCTGCTGGGCCTCGTCTGAGAGCGCAGCCTTAGGAGTGGGGATTGGTCATTTCTAGTTACGCCACTGATTGAAAGCATCGTTGAAGCACCAAAATCATCATTTCAGGGCAGCAGATCATGCTGTGTAAACAGGGACCTGCTGCCCAGAAACAATAAATCGCTTGTCCCCCATACAAGATATGATTGTTTCATGTAAATGCGGCTTTATCTTCCTCTGAAGAGAAGGTGATTAATTGCCTGCATGGTCAGGCCATGTAAAATAAACACGTAAAAGGACAGTATACTGCTACAGGTGGCTCTGGATAGATTGGAGACTTGGGCAGAGAAGTGGCAGATGAGGTTTAACACTGACAAATGTAAGGGTATGCACATGGGAAGAAATAATCTAAGTCACCAGTACATACTAAATGGTAACTGGATAACACTGACATGGAAAAGGACTTTTAGTGAACAACAAACTAAGCTGTAGAAACCAGTGTCAGGCAGCTGCTGCCAAGGCCAATAAGATAAAGGGTTGCACCAGAAGTGTCATAGATGCAAAAGACTAGAACTGAGTTCTGCCATTTTTGTAATCACTAGTCAGACTGCACATTGAGTATTGTGTACAAGTTTGGGCTCCTGTGTACAAGAAAGAGATATTAGAGCTTGAGCGATTTAAAAAATGGGCAACTAAATTAATAACTAGAACAAGTGATCTACAGTACCCAGAAAGATCAGGATGATTTTGTTTAGAAAAAAGACATTATAATTGAAAAAGGTCAAAACAGAGATCTCTCTAATATATTTAAACCCAGAACTGTTACCCTGACAAGAGGACATCCTTTAAGACTAGAGGATAGAAGGTGTCTACATCAACATAGAAGAGGATTCTTTACGGTAAGAGCAGTGAGACTATGGAACTCTCTGCCTGAGGAGGTGGTGATGGTGAGTTCCCGAAAAGAGTTCAAGAGGGGCCTGGATTTATTTCTGGAGTGTAATAATATTACAAGTTATAATTATTAGGTTTCTGGAGAAGGGCTGTTAATCCATGGAGTAGTTCACATTTCCTGATTGAAGTCAGGAAGGATTTTTTCTTTCCTTAAGATGAGGAAAATTGGCTTCTTCCTCATGCCTTCCTTTATTGCAGGATTATAGGCTGAACTGGAGGGATGGATGTCTTTTTTCAGCCTTACAAACTATGTTTGTTATCTGTTGGTCAATCCACATATACACCTGCTAATGTTTATGCTCCTTTGTACTATAATGAACAATCTGAGGCAAAGTCTTAAGAGACACGTGGATTTATGTGCAATTATCATCCTATCTAAAAAAAAAAAAAGGCTCATTAGATAAATGCCACAGATGGTAATTCCTTTTATAGCCTGTCTAGGGATTGACATAAATAGTATACCCAAAGGGTGGAAACCTGGGTAAATACAACAGCCACAGAGATCGCTGATTTCTATGACACACATTATAGGCTGTGTCAGATGAGGTCATAATAGGCTTAGAGATACCTTAGGAACACACCCTGGTTAAGCTGTGGGGTTTGGTAGACAGGAGTCTAGCTCACAGAGGTAGCTCTCAGGAAGACATCAGTATTATAAACTGAATGTGATAATTGGGGACCCTGTTACAGATTTCCCATGGGACCTAAAAGCTTCAGGTTATGCGTCTGGATGCATATAAAATAGATTTTTTACTCAGATCAGAATGATAATGAGCGGTGTGAATGAAACTTGTTCTCAAGAAAGCAGCCATTGTAACAGCGGCTGCTGTCGCCGCTGTTCTCCTGCTTACCGTCGCGGTCCCGGGTGCAGTGTTCAGCAGTGATCTGCTGCCTGTGCTTCCCCATTCACCACTGCAGTCCTGGGCTCTGTCCTTGCAGGTACTGTTTGTTCGGGGATCCACTCCACAGTTTCCTTTCAGCCCTAGCCAAAGCATGCTTGTTGCTTTTTCCCTGCAGCACTTCCTTAAGGGCCGGCTCACATCACTTCCTGTGCTTTATGGATTAGATCATGTGACTTTGCCGACCAATCCTAGACCTCCTGCACATATACAGTATAAGTGGCTCAGCCCCCTTCCCAGATGCCTCAGCATCAAGGCCCTTGTGTCCTGCAAATGTTACCGATTTATCTGCTTGTGTTTCTCTGTACCTGACCCATGCCTGTATTCCTGGACTCCGCTATCTGTGTGTTCCCTGCCTGCTTGTCTTGACTCTCCTGTTGCAGACCCGAACTGCTGAGCTACACCTGTGCCGGAAAAAAAAATATATATAAAAAAGAGGATTAGGTAACGAGATATATATTATGGGTAACTAACCAAGAATATAGGAAACAGCAACGTGATGGGTGCCAAGAGGGTGGAATGTACAAACCAAAAGGGAAGTGGAAATGAAAAATAGAAAGGGAAGGCAGCACTAGTGGTCAAAGTGTAGCCATGGCAAACACACATATGCAAGAAAAATAATATTGTTTCTTCCGCCTTATCTCTGAGCTTACATCTCACACTTCCTTCTCTTACCATCACTGGACAATACTGTTATTATTTTATTTATATAACGGTTACTTTATTGGCCTTGCCAGAGAGTGGCGCCTGATTGTGGGTCACCTTTTTACGGTCAATGGGATTTCCGGTGTGCTCTTTTGAGCCTGTAGACATTCCAATATAGGCCGAATTGATTTTCATGTACCTGTGCCGCTTGCCCTGACCTATTGCTTGTTTGATTTCGCCTCTGCTTCATCCTTGAGTACTGCACTGTTGCTCCTGGTTACGACTAAGCCTGCTGACAACGTCTGTACCTCTGGTACCCTGCTCACGTACCTCCTGGTCGGCCTGGACCAGCTGCCTCGTGTGCCAATCCTCCTCAAGAGGTAGCGACCTGGTGTTCCTCTCAGGAAAGCCTATCCCCACCACCAGGGGTACTGTGAAGAACGAGAGGTTCACTTAGACAACGTCCTTAGAGAAGGTGGCACGGTGGGTTCACACCCGCTGGTTTGTGACAGCCAAAAATAATAATTGAAGTTTCAGGTTGTGTTAAAGGTCCCTTTACATGGGATGACACCAACAATCGCCTGCTTATAAATGGAGGAGATCTCCTCCACAGTATGGGAAGGAAAGATCGTTAATGCCATCTCTCCTCCCCATAATGAATAGTGGTTTACACAGCATGATCTGTTGCCGGCAAACAATAATTTTTGTGAACGCATGAAAGATCTATTACCCGATGAATAAACTTTTCACTTGTTCATCAGGTAATCGGCTGCACATTTACACGGCCAGATAATCGTTAACGAGTATTCCTATGAATGCTTCTTAGTGATATTCTGCGGGATTCGGCCCGTTTAAAGGACCCTTTAGTATATACATGTATATATATATAAATGTTATTGATAGCTAGTGTTTGACTTAGGAATTTCCCTGGCTAACAGATTAAAATCACTAATAGTGAATGTATGGTGCATTTGTTCCCTTAACAACTGCCATTTAGTGTCTGTTTAAGGAATGTGATGTGCTGCCTTTTAATGGAGGTACTTCAGAAAACAATTGCAGTGCTATGTGCACTGCAATTCCAAGTAGAGGCATCAGGGCAATAAGGTTGGTCTTTGATCATTGAATCCCTCAGATAAGGCAGTAAATATTGACGGTGGCATCTAAGGTGTTTGACAAAAGGAAGTCTTTTTTTTAAATAGTTTGCCTCAATAGCAATGACACATAGAGTAAGTTAAAAGGGTTTTTCTGCATTTTACTACTGATGACCTATCCTCTGGATAGGTCATCAGTATCTGATTGGTGGGTGTCTGACACCCAGGATCACCACCGATAACTTGTTTGAGAAGGCACCAGTGTTCCTATGAGTGCCATGGCCTTCTCGCAGCTTACCAAGCACACCACGCTCAGCCCCATAGTGCATTGTTTTCTCAGGCTGCAGCCATGTCCCTGTCCCCCTGATGCTATTGCATATGAGGCAGGACGTATAGGAAGAGGCCTTTAGTCTGGGTAATTTTTGCCTACACAGTGAGAGTGGCCATTTTTTTGGAAGGAATCTCCTAGTTGCTAATAGTACAAAATAGATTTGGTAACAGTGCCAGCCACAGTGCTGAATAGCTAATCTACCCAGTTACCCAGTAATAACTTCTTTTTTCACAATTGTGCAGAATTTCCTTTCAGTAGCGTTGGAAAGCTGGGGAGCATGTGAGGTATAATGGAGATGACACTACATATATACAGTAGTATATATTCACAGTTGTCCTGATATATTTATGGATGTAGTATATATGGAATGTATGTACCAAGTTTGGCTTCCATTGGATTTCTGCAGAGGTTATTACCCAGTTGTCCCAGAGTGCTGAATTCCAAATTTGCCTAGTTATGTAGCGATAAATCCCTTCATATAGCTAGACCAACTTTCCATTCGGAGTTCTGGACAAGAGTGTAGAGCTGCATTGGTGACAACAGATTATGTTGCCCTGGCACCATATTATAAATTCCCACAGTGTATCATGGCAGCATTGTATGTCACATATAACCAATATGCCCACCCTTACTGCCTCATAGAGAGTGTTACCCAGCTTTCCCAGATTGCAGAATGCCAGATACGTCTGTTTATGAATTGGTAAATGCCAAGTATTGTAGAATACCTAGCTGGATTTGCTAGCCAGGAGCCTGGAAAAAATCTGTATGAATCCCCATGACAAATCCAATGCCTTTTAGGGTCCTGGGAAATCTGGGTTACCACCATGTAGAAGTGTAATAGACCGCAGAAGACTAAATCTACCAAGACAAATTGCCCCTCCTGACTCCTAAATACTGCTACAGCTAGACAGATTTTCCTTTCATGGTCCTGAGAGAGCTGGGTTACTTGCACAATGTAAGGGTAACATTATTGGGACAGGATGTACAGATCCACAAGACTTGTAATCCACATTCCTTCTTGCTTATATAGGCAAACGTGACATTCAGGCATCTGGGAAAGCTGTGTAGCACTGTCTGCAGTATCAGTGCCCTAGTACTGCTCATACCTGCACACACAATAGGAAGTTTTGAAAGAAACTGCTGATGTTTTACAGTTTTAAGTGATTTAAAGGGAAACTGTCACCAATGTTCTGGTGTTCTATCTAAGGACAACATAAACAACATCCCTTTAGCAAAATGCTGGGTCACTTTTTTTTTATTGACCCAGCCATTTTGCTAAAAATCTTGTATTAAACAGCTCAAACACTTGTCGAACGAGTCCCTGTATTCATGAGCTCATGGCTTTCCCAACCCACCTACTGCTGATTCATATAGAAAAAAAACTGTCAATCAGAGCTAAGTAGGTGGGGAGAGCCGTGAGCTCATGAATATGGGGACTCGTTGGCATGCGATGGAGGTGTTAGAACCTAGCAGCATAAAACTGGTGACAGTGTTCAGTGCAGTATATTGTAGTTAAGCCCGTCCTCTGTCCTGAACTTCCTGTGACTATGTGGTCAGGCTAGTGTATGTAAATAGCAACTCTTCAGCCGAAGATGGAGAGGCAGGGAGGAATGAGGGACTTGTCTGACTGCAGGAAATCTCTTAAACCTGCTTTCTGTAGCAGTTTAAAGGTACCCAAGTAGAAGGAAGTAAAATTAACCTTCCTTAGAAGGTTATGCCTTTTAGTGTTTAGCCGTCTTTCGAAAGATTGAGTAGTGAGTACATATATTGTCCACTTTCTTATGCCACTGGGCAGCTTTTAAAATTTCTCTATTAAAGGTGAATCATTGCACAGTAGTATGTAGGTGAAATATTATAATCTTATTAAATAAAAGGGACAAAATAAGCAGACTCCGATTACTGCATGGCTCTGTTCACATTTGCGTTAGCACATCAATCAATGTCCTGTTCTTCTGAAATTATTGGCAAGAATTGCAAAGTCTGCAGTGCTATTTATGCTGCCAAAATCCAATAAAGTCAATAGGATACTTCAGGATTCGTTGGTATCTGAAAATGATCTTTGTATGGCTGTCATGGCTATAGTGAATTGAAACCCTCACGCTACAGAACAGAGCCTTAGTCTACTACATTGGTCCACGTATTTTAATAATGCCTAGTCACCATACCAGAAAGCATCACCTACATTATGATCATATTTCTTCTACTTTCTTTCTATTTTTTATGTTAGACTTTAGTTGAAGACAATAGAATCCAGGTGTTAGAATTTTACAAAACTTTATCTTATATCGAGAAGTACAAACTGTAAGGAATGTATAAAAGACCAATAGAAAACTTTCCATCACACAAGTTCATTTTGTTTCCAGAGAATGCTATATTACATATCACAGATGCCTGGAAGAGATCATTCTTGTACATTATATATACTGTATATGGTATATAAATTATATGCACTGCTATAAATTTATCATGAAATAATATTTATCTGAAACAACACCATACTCACACCATACAATACATTTGTGTTATGGTCTCCTATGACCACCTGTTGCTAAGAAATCATTGTACAGCTAAATATTTACTGTGAGTTAATGCTATGCCGTAGCCCACATTCCATGAAATCTGACCCTTTACTTTCCCTGTAATATCAGCCGGTGAAGTTTGGCAAAAGTATAAACATTGTTTGGCTTTTAAAAGGAAAATAAATGATTTCTTGAAGAAAATGCAGGTTGTAACAATAGGTTTAGCTCTATGCTTTTTTTATGTATTTATGTTTTTACTTTTTCTCTGATAGATTAATTTGTGACTTGTAAGTTGAGCTCGTTATTGACCCATTACACTACCAACTAACAAGTAAACCCCTCGCTACTGTTTACAAGTCAGTAGGACAGATGTACTAATCCTGTCTTAGGATACAGCCACATGGGCTGAAAATGCCGCAGATTTCAAGAAATCTCACCTACATGCTGCAAAAAAAGGCATAAACTGACCTATGATGCAGATTCTAAATCTGTACTCTCATTCAATATAAACCGCGGCACTCCAATGCAATGAATTTCTTGTAGTTTTATTGGTTCCAAAAAGATAAAAAATTACAGCGACGTTTCGACAAAAATAGTCTTTTTCAAGCTCACCTCTCTTACACAATGTGACTCCTTAAATACACATACCACCAGTGTTGTACCTCCCCCTGAAGATAATTGTAAACCCCACCCCCTTTCCTTATAGCAGTTAATCAATCGCGAAATTTACATCACTGACTCGATATATTAGCATTTATACAATCCATATCATGCTTACTGTCGATGATCAGCCTCGGGGAACCTCCAGGATCTTCCATTTACATTTTTCTCCATGTTCGGCGTTCCTCGATCTCTACTGCGCATGCGCCCGTGACGTCATCACTAATGTCGGGCGCATCAGAGGTCAGGTGACCGGAGGAACATCTTCCTTTTCCATTCATTAGTACGTCTGACGCATCAGAGGTCAGGTGACCAGAGGAACATCCACCTTTTCCATTCATTAGTACGTCATCTACACATTTTAGTCAGGTGACCGGAGGTAACATCCTCTTCTCCTGTCAGCTGATGTGACGTAGATTTAACAACTAGTCAGCTGACACTCTCGTTCTATTTACATCGCAGTAGAGCGAGCATTCATAAATATAATTCAGTGTTGCGATTTTGTCATAAAGTATCACAGTACTGGCACATATATTTTCATAATTATGTTGTATTAAATGATCTTTACATTTACTTATGACTTCACACTTATAGTACCACTTGCCATCTCCTCTTCGCATACCACAAAGCCACCTTATATAACTAAAGCTTACTCGTTATATCTAGTATTCTAGGGGATTTTTGGGTAGATGTCTAGGACCACATAGATACAGTATTATAGTTTCTACTGAAACTTCTCTCAAAATCTCTTATACCACCATCCCTTCCATCACATACAGATCGGGTATTTTGATGTATTAATACGCAGTCAACAATCAAGATATTATGTATGTCACTAGCCCGTGAATCTCTCACACGGGCAGAGACAAACAGTGTATTAATGCCATTCAGAGGGGAGTCATACTACTGGAGACATATCCCTTACCTATCCCAGGCAGGGATCGTCACCCAAGCTACCTCCTCCATTACATCCATTCACTGCGTCCTTCTACCCTGCACCATACGTATCACACACTTCTTCATGGTGGTAAACACCTGTATAGTTCCATCTGGATCCAGGCATCATATCCAAAATATCATCATCTTATCAATCTACTTACTGCTTTATAGGAACGAAAGGGGTATAATGGCAGTGGTACACAAGTGAAAAATGTCCAGTAGTGTACTTTAGTTGATCCTGGTAGGTTTCCCCTTTGGCTTTATAGACATTATATCTGAAAATCCAAGGAAAAAGGGGTGTAGGTAAATTCATTATTAATCATCCATTTATACAGTTAAAACACAGCCAAAGGCCGGGCACTTCACTTATACAGACCTAGGGATGTTCAGAACAAAGAGCCTATCTTAAAGTCTCTATTGAGGCCTCGCGGCTCCAATGTATCCAACTCGTGTATCCATTTCAATTCTTTTTGTTTTAAAAGTCTTTCTCTGTCACCCCCTCTTTTTAAAGGTGGTACTCCATCAATAATCATAAACCTTAATTGTGACACGTTATGTTGAAATTCCCAAAAATGCTCGGGGACTGGCAGCTCAATCTCACTTTTATAGTTGGGGTCTCTCTTGTTCTCAAATAGTTTTCGAATTGTATATCTATGATTATTGATTCTTTTTTTGCAGGGCTGTGTGGTCTCCCCTACATAGAGGAGACCACACGGACATTGCAAAATATAGATGACAAATTCTGTATTACAGGTATAAAACCCAAAAAAGCCCATAGACCTTACAGGAAGAATTCCCGGTGCCCAGGGGGCCATGCAAGCCCTTATCTCTACCACTGGCTCGGTACATATTGAGATCTCAGTGGTAATTAAAGCTGTGAGTACAACATGGGGACACTTTTAGTTTGTTTTTTTAGGGCCACTTTACATGTTTATAAGAATGATAGTTTCTGTGGAGTGAATTGTGTGTAGCTTACTGCTTGGCCAGGACATATCAATAAAACAAGCCTTTAAAAAGTCATTAAAAAGTTGCATCCCTTAGAAGTTCATTTTAGCCAATGTGAAAGGAAATGACAGTGATGTATGTTATGCCGGATTTATCAAAGAAGGCTGTACATGCAGTCTTAAATATTTAGGAACTTAGGGCTGAAAATGTGTTCCATGCTGGAAGTACATTTTCACATACATACCAGACTTTCTGTTCTCCTGGTCACCTTAGCAAACAAGACTTGTATTCAGCTAGTTTATGAATTTGGAATTTCAATGCTTTCACTTTAGAAGTAGTAGTGATATCACTTTTTGCTGTATTAGACAAACCTAAAGTTAAAAAATTATTTACAGTGCCTTGCAAAAGTATTCACCCCCCTTGACTTTTTTTGTATTTTAGTGCCTCACAACCTGGAATTAACATGGATTGTCTGAAGATTTGCATAATTTAATTTACAAAACATGCCCACAACTTTGAAGATGATTTTTTCATTTATTGTGAAGCAAACATCCAATAGAACAAAATAACTCAAAAAGTCAATGTGCATAACTATTCACCCCCCTAAAGTCAATACTTTGTAGAGCCACCTTTTGCGGCAATCACAGCTCCAAGTCGCTTTGGATAAGTCTCTATGAGCTTGCAACATCTTACCACTGGGATTTTTGCCCATTTCTCCTTGCAAAACTGCTCTAGGTCCTTCAAGTTGGATGGTTTGCGCTTGTGAACAGCAATTTTTAAGTCTGACCACAGATTTTCTATTGGATTGAGACCTGGGCTTTGACTAGGCCATTCTAGCACATTTACATGTTTCCCCTTAAACCACTCTAGTGTTGCTTTAGCAGTGTGTTCCTTCTGGAAGGTGAGCCTCTGTCCTAGCCTCAAATCTCGTCTCTTGGCAGGTTTGCTGTTGTGCCATGTTCTTTCCCTTTGGTTATAATAGATATGGGGATCATCAAAGATTATGATATTTTTTTTATAACCTAACCCTGACTTCTACTTCTCAACAACATTGTCCCTTACTTGTTTGGGGAGTTCCTTGGTCTTCATGGCAGTGTTTGGTTAGTGATGCCTCTTGCTTAGGTGTTGCAGCCTTTGGGGCCTTTCAGAAAAGGTGTGTATATGTAATGACAGATCATGTGGCACTAAGATTGCACACAGGTGGACATCATTTCACTAATTATCTGACTTCTGAAGGTAATTGGTTGCACCAGAGCTTTTTATGGGCTTACTAACAAAGAGGGGAAAAAACATACGCACATGCCAATTTTCTGTTTTCTATTTCTATTTATATATTTTTCTTATTTCACTTCACCAACTTAGACTATTGTGTTCTGATCCATCACATAAAATTCAGATTAACAAAACATTGAACTTAAGGCTGTAATGTAACAAAATACGAAAAAAGTCAAGGGGGTGAATACTTTTGCAAACCATGTGCCCATAACATGCTTGTATGAAACTGGCCTTGTATTCAGTCCTGGACATCAATGTGTTCTGGTTGGTGAAGCCCCAGTAGAAAAAGACCGAGAAGCCCTGTTCTAAATCATTTGCAGTTTGGATGGTTGACATTTGAAAAGTTCAATTTTTGACAGTCCTTTTTTGGGCAATAAATGGTTGAAGCATGTACTCAGTTTCTGCAATTTGCTCTGATATTTTCAAAAATCCAGCTGCCTGTACAGAGCTCTGCATTGAGTGAGAACACTGCTTAGTTCTAGCTTCTGCCAGATTTGACGTATGAAATTCTCAGGAGAATGGAGACGCTATAAAAATGACATTTTAACACATTGCGTACTTTTATTTAGCTATATTATCCCCAATTGACACTAAGCAATCCACACATTCTTACAACTTTCCTTCATAAACGTAACTGGAAAGTGTGAACTCAGCAGGGAGTGAAGGTAAAGTATTGCTTGAAAAATACTGGACAGGATAAAATTAAATGTAGGCCAGGTTTTACATCCAACCCCCGTCTTTCAGAAAAAAACAGTGCTTTACATTTTATTGCAGCAGCACCAACATAAAGCTCACAGACCCATGTGAAACTGATAATGAAAGTGACATGAAGCAGTTTCCACATTCAGGACTTTTTATGCAGTTTTTGGAGCCAAAGCCAAGAACAGATCATAAATGGAGGACACGTATAAATGAAAGGCTGAGCCTTCTCCTCTTTCTGAATCCACTCCTGGCTTTAGCTTCAAAAACTGCATGAAAACATGTGATCATGGAAACCCAGCATTTCCGCAATTTCTCTTTATTTACTGTTTGACTGCCTAGATTTAACATTGTATAGCAGTAATCTTTTTATGTTAGCCATACAGTTTATCCCCATTGATAGAGATTGTTATGAGCAACAGATTTCCTTGCTGTCTCTTACTCTCCTCTATAATAACACTGTTTGGGGCATTCGCTGTGCAATTCCCTTCCATATAATTCTGGGTCAGGTTATAACCTAACTTGGCCTGGTTAATTTAGCAAAGAGATGTTAATTGCTTAGCCTTTATGTTTAGGCCTTTTGCGTCTCTGGTTGCCTGACAGTGTATGTTCTGTGCTTTTAGATTCTTAGAATCTTGTTCTAGTCTATTGTGTTGTGTCAGTGTAACCTAGGACCTGTAGGCCTTTTATTACTTTCAGCACTGAAGTTTGTTGTTTATTATTCCCTGTGATTCTGTTATTGTCTGTTTGCTAAATTGTTTTTTGATTTATCTTGGCCATCTTGCTGGGTTGCTCTTTTAAGAGCAGGTCAATTTATGTTTATCCACTCTCAACCTGTATTCCATTACCATCTCCTATCTACTTCATTGCCGGACTCCCATCTCCTTTATTCATGGCCATCATCTATTGATGAGTTTACTTCAGTACATTGTAGAGATTCGGTTTGTTTCAGGTTCACCAAATTTCTAAAAAGAAGTTAGACCGAAATCAATTCTACCCAATGCAAAATTGCTCAAATTTCCCTGAAAACTGGTATATAGGACTCTCTTCCAGGACTCCAAATTTTTAGGAAACAATGTTATTTATTTTTGTTAATTTTTTATGAATTTTAGCATTTTCTCTCCCCCTTTATAAGCTCTTAAACACAATGACAGCAATAGCAAATAATGTCAGAGTGACACTGACATATGGGTAAACGCATATTTGACGGCGGTAACGAACAGTTGGGGAGATTTATCAAAACTGGTGTAAAGGAAAACTGGCTTAGTTGCCACCTTTTATTTTTTTTTGAAAATGAAAGGTGGAATCTGATTTGTTGCTATGGGAAACTAAGCCAATTTTTCTTTATACCAGTTTTGATAAATCTCCCCACTGTGTTTAAAAACACCCCACGCCATTGCATATGTTATGGTTTTTCATATTCCAAAGCGGCCAAAAATTATCGGTGGCAGATGGTGTTTAAACACACATGGTGTTATGGGAAAGAAAACAGTGGCTTGTTTGGGGACCAAGCATCCAAAAAATATGCTTTCATGAGGGCAGAAGGCCTGTCCACATGACACACACAAGTGTTACTTGTAAGATGAAATAGTGGGTTGTTCGGACCTAGTCTCCAAAAATGAAATGTGTTAATGGGGGCAAAATTCTTGCCCGTAATTAAACATGCATAAGTAATAATTGTCAGATAAAAAAGTGGTTCATTCTGAATGCCTGCCCAGAAGTCCATGGGGTCAGGGAACAGGATATCAGCTGGAGACATGGCAAAGTCTAGGTAGAACTGAACCTGTGTGTTGTTTTCTTGTAATAAAGGAATGTGGCCTCCCGTTTTACTTAGATAGTGAGGGTCTCAAAGAATGGCTATTCAGTAATCATGAGGCTGCTTCATGTGAATGATACACCTGTCAGTGCGTAAGCAAGTAAGCATACAGCTCGCTATTCTGGCCAGCATATCTGAGGAGCCAGTTCATTTTGGCTCCACCCCACACTGAGATAATTGGGTGTCATGGTCGGTGTCATCATCATCATTATCTTCCGGCTCCTCCACCTCCTCCAGTAGCAGCTCCTCATCCTCCTCCATGGGAGTTTCTCCTTGTTGGTCCCCAACAGCTAAAAGGTGGGTTTCTCTGATAAGCTAGTACTGCCTGACCTTGAAACAACACATGCTACCTGCTGAGGTGGTCTGGTGAATGACAAAATCATTCATGGTTTTATGCATGGCAATGGTCAATGATGTTTTGGTCAAGAAGAAGCAAAATAAAACCAGCAAGGGGTGAACATGAGACACTTGTTTTAAGGAGTTATCCCATGAGTAATGTAAAAAGTGACATAATCTAGTACAGTGGTGGGCAAACTTTTTTGTCAACTGAGCCAAATATCGCCAAAACCACGATTGAAATTTCTTTTGAGAGCCACACTTTTAAATTAATTTTTAAATTTGTGGATGACGCACTGTTAAGCATCTGTGGATGACGTACTGTTAAGCATCTGTGGATGACGCACTTTTATGGGGGATCTGTGGATGACACACTGTTATGGGGGATCTGTGGATGACACACTGTTATGGGGGATCTGTGGATGACACACTGTTATGGGGATCTGTGGATGACACACTGTTATGGGGGATCTGTGGATGACACACTGTTATGGGGGATCTGTGGATGACACACTGTTATGGGGGATCTGTGGATGACACACTGTAATGGGGGATCTGTAGATGACACATTGTAATGGGGGATCTGTGGATGACACACGGGTATGGGGGATCTGTGGATGACACACTGTTATGGGGGATCTGTGGATGACGCACTGTTATGGGTGATCTGTGGATGATGCACTGTAATGGGGACATCTGTGGATGACGCACTGTTATGGGGACATCTGTCGATGGCGCACTGTTATGGGGACATCTGTCGATGGCGCACTGTTATGGGGACATCTGGGAATGACGCACTGTTATGGGGACATCTGTGGATGACACACTGTTATGGGGGATCTGTGGATGACACACTGTTATGGGGGATCTGTGGATGACACACTGTTATGGGGGATCTGTAGAGGACACTGTTATAGGGGATCTGTGGATGACACACTGTTATGGGGGATCTGTGGATGACACTGTTATGGGGATCTGTTTATGACACTGTTATGGGGTATGTGTGGATGACACTGTTATGGGGGATCTGTGGATGACACTGTTATGGGGGATCTATGGATGACACACTGTTATGGGGGATCTGTGGATGACACACTGTTATGGGGGATCTGTGAATGACACACTGTTATGGGGGATCTGTGGATGACACACTGTTATGGGGGATCTGTGGATGACGCACTGTTATGGGTGATCTGTGGATGACGCACTGTAATGGGGACATCTGTGGATGACGCACTGTTATGGGGACATCTGTCGATGGCACACTGTTATGGGGACATCTGTGGATAACGCACTGTTATGGGTGATCTGTGGATGACGCACTGTAATGGGGACATCTGTGGATGACGCACTGTTACGGGGACATCTGTCGATGGCGCACTGTTATGGGGACATCTGTCGATGGCGCACTGTTATGGGGACATCTGGGGATGACGCACTGTTATGGGGACATCTGTGGATGACGCACTGTTATGGGGACATCTGGGGATGACGCACTGTAATGGGGACATCTGTGGATGACGCACTGTTATGGGGACATCTGTCGATGGCGCACTGTTATGGGGACATCTGGGGATGACGCACTTTTATGTATCTGTGGATAACACTGTTATAGGGGGGATCTCTGGAAGACACATATATAGCATCTTATGCTATACATGTGTCATCCACAGATCCCCCCCCCCCTCTCCGTGTCTGTGTAAATAGTAATATAAAATTAGTGGGGCTCATCATGGATATTTTAAGCAGGGTTCTCCACCTTGATGGATACACCCAAATTCAAACAGTAGGCAAGAAGTAAAAGTAATAAAACAGGCATGCACACCTTGCACTGGCTCTGCAGACAAGTTGAATAAAAGTAAAAAATGATGTAGATAAAATGAAATAATAATCAAGATCCAAATAAAAAAAAGTACATATAAAAATATGAAAAAACACACTCTAATAGTCCTCACTGGTACTGTTGACACTATAATATTATAGATTCTATATTATTACAGCGTCAACAGTACCAGTGAGGACTATTAGAGTGTGTTTTTAGATACTTTTATATGTACTTTTTTTATTTGGATCTTTATTATTATTTCATTTTATCTTCATCATTTTTTACTTTTATTCACTTTGTCTGCAGAACCAGTGCAAGGTGTGCATGCCTGTTTTATTACTTTTGCTGTTTAAATGCCATGTAAATCATGATGCTAAAATGAGTCACCTGTAGAAGGAGGTAATAAAACTCTTCAGTCTATTGCTGCCTGAACGTCACACTCACAGCACAGAAAGCGCCTGCAAGTGGTGTTGGTGCTGTTAGATTTCACTGCCCCGGAACTTTCACTGCCCCTCGTCACTTCCTCTTCTTATGCAGCACGTTCCGACGTCTGGAAGGAGTTCCGTGGCAAGTGAAGGCGCTTACTCCTGCTGTCCAGCAGCTCCCTGTGTGAAAATGCCTGTGCGCTACTTAGTACTAGTGACACGCCCTCTCAGGCTTTGCGGAACGAAAATGCGTTCCACAGGCAAGTAGTTTGTAGTGCAGGAGGGGTGTGTCTTTCGCCTATGATGTGGGAGCCAGCACCTAAGAGCCGCATTTAAGGGTCCAAAAGCCGCTTGTGGCTCGCGAGCCGAAGTTTGCTGACCACTTATCTAGTACATGACAGCCTCTTTCTAGCAAAGCTAGAATCAGCTCTGTACCTTTCATGGATCCAGAGATCGCCCCCTTCATTGCTCCAATTGTTCTGCTAGATTTATTTCCAACTGTCAGATTAGGGGGTGCATCCTTTTTCAGAAGTGTGTCCATTGTGCTGCAGCTGGTGGCAATTGAAGGATGGAACTGAGCATGTGCCTCCATCTTGGTGAGCAGGACAGAGAAATTAGAAACTGCAAACAACAGTTGGTGCTATATTCTGTAGATAGATTTCAATGATTAACTCAGTAGTTATAATAGGTTTTTAATCACATGCAATTACAAAAGTATTCTGATCCAGGTGGTGGTTTAAAAACTGTAGAATGTTTTTCATTGGACAACCCCTTTAAGATATCTTCTGTCTCTTAAAAATTCCTCAATATGGGATTTGAAGGCTGCAAAATGAATTTTTAAGTGTTTTAAACTTTGGCATTCATTTGTTGCTCATTTTAAGAATGAATGGGACTCCACACTGTAGAGACTACATATTTACATATTTTATTATAATATATATTTTGTGCTGCATTCAGGCGCTGGTGAGCGCTTAGAATATGGGCAGAAGCCATCAAAACAAAGCAGAGAAACCTTTCATACCAAAGCCTTTGGGAAAGGTCCACCTGTTATTTCCCGTTTGTATATATCTGCCATCTCTATGATAACATTCCAACTTTGAATGCATATATGTAATTAGATACATGATTACATGTAAATCAGCAGTGTACTAATAATAGTAATAATCAAAAGGCTAATAGTTGGCACAGTAATCCCAGGACGTTTCAGTTAATTGTGCTTGATGCCATGTCACTATGGAGCCTTAGCCTCCTAACTTAGGAGCCCTAAGAATAACCACTTGATAAATCATTTGATTGACCAAAATACTGCACTTTATTTAGAATTGACAGCTCTTTAATGAATATGTAAGTTTGCATGTGGTCAGTCCTGAATCCTCTTTACCATCTCCACTGTCCAACAGAGTTACCATAGTGCTTGTATAACTAAAATGTATTTTTATCACCTCTTCTGGAAAGGAGTATAGTCTTTCCTATGATCTAATACATGACAGCTGTGAACTGACAGCTTGCTGCCTACTCTTAAGAACGTCTTTGCAGTGAATATCACACTTATCAGATCTCCCTTTTTAAGGCTTAAGAGGAGTATATTACTGCATACATGTTTTAATATGTTTATGACAGGTTTGAAAGCTGAGCTGGAATTTGGATGATACTATGTCTTTAATCTGGTGACATTTATAGGGTAATATAGACCCTAAAATCATATTTAGCAACATTCACAAAAACAGCTGAAAAGACAACGAGGCAGATTTACCAATGTGTTGCAGCTGTACAAATGTTAGAACATTGGAGCGAGTGACTTCATATTTTTCAAACAGTTCAGGCAGTATTTATGAAGACATGTACATGTTCACAAACCTATGGCAAAAACAAGCAATAACCTAAATACACGAACACACAACCTAAAACTTAATCTTGTAATTTCAATTTTCTGCTAAAGAGATTTGGCTTTTTTCCCCATAGATATAAGGGTATGGCCACGTGGTCAGGTTTCCTAATGCAGTTTTGGAAGCCAAAATTATGACTTCTCTTTTTTGAATTCACTTCCTCGCTTTGGCTTCCAAAACTGCATCAGTTTAACTGAGGGCATCAGTCTCAACTGTTTCACTGGGCATGCGCCGAACCCACTGATGTTTTTGGCGCATGGCCAGTCAATCAGTTGAGGCTGATGCCCTCAGTTAAACAGGAAGAGCCCAGGAGCCGGCACTGTTCGGTACTGCGTGTGTCGGTAAAGCTGAAGGGAAAGGGTGAGCGGGGTTTTTGGCTACTTGCGACGTACCTGGGGGTGAGGCGTGATGGCAATGGCAATGTAGGGGGCGTGGTGTATGAGAGGAGAGAGAGGGCTCCGTGGGGGAGGGGGGGGGCAGACCTGGGCACTCCATGGAGGGCGTTCCTGGGCAGCTTTTGAATAAAAATAATGAGCCTCTGGGCATCTTTGTGCCTCATTAACATAAAGATAAAAGTGGATTTTTATGAACACATAACGCGAGCTCCAAGGGAGAAGAAACCCCATTGAAAGAAGGTATGAAGAGCTGTAAGGACATACTTTTGGTTTAATATTGAATATCTATGTGACAGATTCCCTTTAAGATTGTTTGTAAATACAGTCAGATCATGGCTACAAGAAAACTTCCAGGTCTTGGGATCATCCTAATGGTGCAGCCATAAGTAAGGGGTCCACTGTAGTGTATATGACTGAAATCTGCAATGGCAAAATCTACAACCAATAGTGCAGATTTTACTGTAGATTTCGGTGTTGAAATCCTGTTGAGCTGCCCTGGAATTCAACCTTTACATTGAAAAGCGTGGAATCTGCATGAGAAATTCACATAATTTCACATGCTGCTAATTAAAAATCCCCACCATGTATCAAATCATGTGCAGGTTTCAATCCATAATTCCGTTTATCCTACATGTGGTTTGTACTCGGAGTAGTGGAATTTCTGCTGTAGCTTTTGCCACATTTCCACTGTAGATTAATTTGCACATTTCGCTGCAGATTTTAACAATAAATTGACAATCGTGTGCATTTAAAATCCACATCGCAGCCAGTTTAGGCTACAGCCTGCATATTTTTTGTTTTCATTTTGCAGCTTGTGCATGAGCTTTCTTGAAATCCTATCTACATTGCTAATACAGTAAAATGCTGCAGATTTGCTACATGCAAATCTACAGTAGCAGATCCCCAATGTTTACATCATGTGTGAACGCATCCTAAGAGCAAATTTAACTCCTTAAGGACTCATAGCATTTACACCCTGCACCGCACTTGTACATTGCACTGATAATGCAGACACAGAAGCTGTGCTTTCTCAATCAGCACAGGGACCTGATAGAAAGGAGAGTCTCCCCTCATGGACCACTCATATGCCTACACTGCAGGTGATCAATGTTACTCTTATTACCATACCGATATATGTAAGCTCATTTGAGATTTTGAACAGGCACCCCTGAGGAAGCCAGCGGAGCCTGGCGATACGCGTTGGGTTTTTTCTTGCCTACCACGCACATTTCCACCATGCTATTTTTATGATAAGTATTACCTTCATACTATTCAATGTTGATGGATCTTATGCACTTTACTTATGGTTTATCTATGTGGGACTGTGCTTACACATATGTGGTAGTGTCAGGGTGGTGTGCGGTACGTATTTAGTCCACACTGCCATGACTCATTGTATGCAATGGTTTTAACTTGTCCTTGTTGTGTCTGTTGTTCTCAATAAATTAGATATATATTTTTTAGATGTGCGGCTTTTTATCTCGGTATTCTTCTCTTTTCTTTGGTGTGAATATCACGAATATAGCACTATATTCTCAATCTTCGTTATATTCTAGCAATACAACCAATTAGGAACTCAGCTCTAAGTTTAATTCACAATGCGAACATATACTCGCATTGCGAATTCAACTTAAAGCTGGGTTCCTAATGGTTGTATTGCTAGAATATAACGAATATCACGAATATAGCACTATATTCTCAATCTTCGTTATATTCTAGCAACAACCATTAGGAACTCAGCTCCAAGTTTCATTCGTGAAGCGAACACATAATTGCACTGCGAATTGATCTTAGAGCTAAGTTCCTAATGGTTGTATTGCTAGAATATAATGAAGATGACGAAAATCACGAATTCACGAATATAGCACTATATTCTCAATCTTCGTTATATTCTAGCAACACAACCATTAGGAATAGGAACCCAGCTCTAAGTTTCATTCGCAAAGCGAACATATAATCGCATTGCGAATTGATCTTAGAGCTAAGTTCCTAATGGTTGTATTGCTAGAATATAACGAAGATGACGAATTCACGAATATAGCACTATATTCTCTTTCTTCGTTATATTCTAGCATTTAGCAACAACCATTAGGAACTCAGCTCTAAGTTTCATTCGCGAAGCGAACATATAATCACATTGCGAATTAAACTTAGAGCTGGGTTCCTAATGGTTGGCTTGCTAGAATATAACAAAGATTGAAAATATAGTGCTATATTCGTGAATTTGTGATATTCGTATTATATTCTAGCAATACAACCATTAGGAATCCAGCTCTAAGTTGAATTTGCAATGCGAGTAGATCAGGTTATATTAATCGCATTGCGATTACAACTTAGTCAAATTTGTGAGATCGTGATTCTCACATCCGACAGTACATTTTATCATGGAGGCGTTCCCATACACAAGTGAAGTCGGCAGAAGCGGCAACGGGTATTGACTGGAGCGAGCAGGGAGCCAGGAATCCTCCGGACAGGTAAGAACAGCGTTTGGGAAGTAGGAAGACAAGTTAGACAACCAGAGAGCATCAAGGATTAACAACATTTTAAAAAAAAAATGAATATTCGAAATAGCGAATATATAGCACTATATTCGCAATATTCGCGAATTTGCGAAGTGCTGATATTCACAAAAAAAAAATAGCTATTCGAATATTCGTGATCAACACTAGTTGTATGTCCAGGCAGAAAATTAAAAATTACATTTATTTCAATAAAATGTTTCTTTGGCTCCAGAATTGTCATTTTTACAAGTAGTAGCAGGAGAAAAAGTACAGCACAATTTCTTCTGCATTTTTTCCTCATTATACAGCAACGCCCAATATGTGGTCGTAAACTGCTGTATGGGAGCACAGCAGGGCTCAGAAGGGAAGGAGTGCCATTTGGATTTTGGAGCACAGATTTTGCTGGAATGGTTTTCAAGCATCATGTTGAATTTGAAGACACCCAGAGGTACCCCTAAAGGGGAAACCCCCAAAAACGAATTCCATTTTGGAAACACACCCCTCAAGGAATGTGTAGTAAATCCTTTGACCCAACAGGTGTTTCATAGAATTTAGAAACATTTCACTATGAAAATGAAAAATGAGATCTTTTTCATTAAAATGTTGGTTTAACCACAGATTTTTCATTTTTACAAGGCGTAACAGCAAAAAAAGCACCCCACAATTTTTAATGCATTTTTCCTGAATACAGAAATTGCTGTATGGGCACATGGCAGGGCTCAGAAGGGAATAAGTGCTATTTGGATTTTCGAGGGCAGATTTTGCTGGAATGGTTTTCAAGCACCACGTCACATTTACATAGCCCCTGATTTACCAGCGCAGTATGGAACCCCAAAACATTGGAAACTAAACCTTTCAAGGACTTCACCTAGGGGTATACTGATTAGCTAGAACCCATAGCTGTTTCATAGAAGTTTTTAAAAATGGGATTTATTTCAATTATATAGTTTTAACTTCAAATGTTTTATTTTCACAAGTGGCAATAAGAGAAAAAGTATGACTTTTTTTAATATCATTTTTCACCAAGTGCATTTGAGACCTAATTTCTGCCAAAAACTGCAGAGGCTCTGAGTGGAAATTAAAAAGAAACCCCCCTAAGAAGAGCCCCCATTTTAGAAACCACACCCATCACATAATTTACCAAGGGGTATAGTGAGCATTTTGATCCCAAAGGTGTTTTGTAAAAATGTATGCACAGCAGATGATGCAAAGTAAAAATTGCAATTTTTACATAGATATGCCATTTCAATGTCCAATATGTGTCCAACATGTGCCACTGTGAAAAGTAGGCCATCTTATTATTATGCTGTGCATCCTGGTTTTAGAAACACCCTACATGTGGCCCTAATTTTCCCAGCCAAGTGTTTTCAAATTCTATGAAACATCTGTGGGGGTCAAAACTCACTACATACCTCTATAGATTCCTTGAGGGGTATAAATTCCAAAATTGGGTCACTTTTTTAATGTAGAGGTACCTCAGGATCTCTTCAAATGCAACATTGGTGCCCAAAAATCATTACAGCAATATCTACCCTCCAAAAGCCAAACGGCACTCCTTATATTCAAAGCTCTGTGATGTGCTGATACATCAGTTTGCATCCACATGTGGGGTGTTTCTGTAAATATTAAGGTTTCTTTTGCTGTTAACTCTTGCTGTGTTAAAGGAAAATTGATTAAATAGAGGGAAAGAGACAGTCTTTCCATGAGTCCTGAAGCAGCACACTAAAAGGGTTAATCCTCCTTTCTCCCTACAGAAGAAAAAAAGACAACAATATAAAAGGGAGGGAATTACAACATCGCAGTACCCGTCTGCCGAAGGCCGAGTTCATGCTGGATGAGACGTCCAACTTGTAATGTCTGATAATTGTTCCTGGCGATGACCATGTAGCTACTCTGCAAATCTGGTCAAAAGAAATGTTGGCTATCTCTGCCCACGAAGTAGAAGCAGCATGGGTGGAATGAGCTTGAATGTTTAGAGGAGAGCTGAGACCGACAGCCATATAAGCCTGTGAAACTGCATTCTTGATCCATCTCGATAAAGACACTTTGGATGCTATTCTTCCTTTATTGGAGTATTGATATAGAAACAGGTTATCTGATAGTCTAAAAACCTGTGTTCTCTGTACATAGAGGAAAAGAGCTCTTGTCACATCCAGCAAATGAATAGCCACTAGAAATAGAGCTTTCCAAGACAGAAACTTTAAATCCACTTGATCAAGAGGCTCAAAGGGTTAAACCACAAGTCCCTCCAAGACAGTAGGTAAATCCCACTAAGGTAAGATGGTCTTAACTTATTGCTCTAAAAAATCTTCTTATTAGAGGCTGATTAGAGAACTTTCCATTAAACAAAGCATTGAGCGCTGAAAAGTGGACCTTCAATGTGTTAAAACTAAAGCCTTTCTTAAATCCCTCTTGAAGAAACTTAAGTAAATCAGGGACACCTGGAGAGAAACAGCCAACAGCTTTGCACCAAGAGGAGAAGCATCTGGAC
This sequence comes from Bufotes viridis, assembly GCA_033119425.1. Classification (NCBI taxonomy): domain Eukaryota; kingdom Metazoa; phylum Chordata; class Amphibia; order Anura; family Bufonidae; genus Bufotes; species Bufotes viridis. Next base: position 238,722,823 of record CM065590.1, read on the forward strand.
ACTCTTTTGTAGACCTTGATAGTAGATGGTCTTCTAGAAGCCGGTAGATTCTGGATCATATCGTCTGAGATGCCTAATCTCTCAAGCAAACACCTGTCAGCTTCGAGGCTGTCAGACGGAACATTCCCGGGTTCAGGTGAAAGAAACCCTCTTGTTCCAACATGTCTGGATGGACTGGAATCTCCCAGAAGACCCCTCTCGATATGCTCAGAGCCAGAGGAAACCAGGAACGGCGCGACCAGAATAAAAGAATTGCAATGATTGAAGCCAGATCTTCGATTACTTTTAAAAGAACTCTCATTATCAAGGGTAGAGGTGGAAAAACGTAGACCTTCAATTAGTTCCATGATAGGGACAGACCGTCCAGATGGGACGGACAGTCCTGCCTGAACAGGGAACAGAACCTGGACGTCTTCCTGTTCCGCCTGGCTGCCATAGCATCCATTTGTGGGACTCCTAAGCGATTCGCCACTTGCAAGAATAGATCCTGATGTAGACTCTATTCTGAGGGCTAAAGGAGATTCCTGGTGAGCAAGTCTGCTTTTTGATTGGATGACCCTTTGATGTGGACTGCTCTGATCTCTTGAATCCACTTGTCCGCCTAAGACATGATCAACCTTCATTCTATCGCCAGCTGTGGGGATTTCATTTCCCCTTGCTTGTTTATATAAAAAATGGAAACAAGGTTGTCGGATTGAACCAACACTCTGTGCCCCTTGAACAGGTTTTGGAAATGTTGAAGGGCAAGACGGATAGCTCTCAGTTCTCTGCAATTGGAGGAAGAATTGTACTCTCTGCGAGACCAGCGATGTTGGACCCAGTGACTCAGAATATGAGCTCCCCAGCCTTGATTGGAGGCATCTGTGGTCAACAGAAGACAAGGGGATAGAAGAAGGCTTCTGCCTCTGCGGATCATGTCTTTTCTGAGCCACCAGTTGAGGTCCACAAGAGTTGTTAGGGAATCGTCATCAGATTGTTGAGGCCCGACGGAGACCTGTTCCACTGGCTCAAGATGTCTGACTGGAGACTTCTGATATGAGACCTGGCCCAACGTTGAGGTCATCCGACCCAGAACTGCCATGGCTGTCTGAATAGGGACACAGCGGACGGCAAAAAGAGACCTTACATCCCTTAGAAGAAGATGAATCCTTTGAGAAGACAATTGGAGGGTCATTGCTTCTGAATTGATAATAAAACCTAGGAAGTTGCATGTTGTGGATGGACACAGGTGAGACTTCTGGGTGTTCAGTAGGAACCCATGCTGTCGAAGGAAACTGACTGCACGAACAATCTAATGATGAAGAGTCCTTTCTGAAGGTGCTTTCAGTAAACAGTTGTCCAGATAGGGAATGACATACATCCCTTTCATCCTCACGGCTGGTGCGATAATCACTGATAGTTTCGTAAAAACCCTCGGGGCACTGGATAGCCGAAAAGGAAGACAGATGAACTGATAGTGATGAATGGTTCTCCCGTATGAGATTGCTATTTGCAGAAAACGTCTGTGTGACTTCTGAATTGGTACTAGGAGATTGGCGTCTCTGAGGTCGATTGTGGCCATGAGATCCCCCTCTTGAAGTAGAGCAGTGACTGAGGAGATCGTCTCCATCCTGAACCTTTTCTTGACCATGAACTTGTTCAGGAAGGTAAGATCTATCACCAGACGCCCATTCCTTGAGCCATTGGGCTCTTATAGCAGAAATAGACAAAGCCAAGATTCCAATCTGAGAATGTCCACAGGCAAAATCAGCCACCATATTCATATCTAGAAATTTCTTCAAAATTTGGTCCCTAGGGACCCCATCCTGTAGATCCTTAGAGAGCTCAGAAAGCCATATTCTCAAGGCTTGAGCTACAGGAATAGTCACCAAGGCAACCTTACAGGACAAGGCTGCTGCCGAGTAAACCCTCTTTAGGGAGGCTTCTGCCCGTCTTTCCATAGCATCCCTGAAGAGAGATGATTCCTCAGAGGGAAACATGGATCTCTTAAAAAGCTTTGCCACAGGGAGGTAAATCTTGGGGGGAGTCTCCCATTCAGCTGTAGCTTTGGGGTCCAAATTATACATAGATTTAAATCCGGAGCCTGTATCAGTTTTTTTCTCAGCCTTGCTCCAATCAGATTGCATAGTCTTTGAGTAAGGGCTGATCTGGTAGATAATTAGGGTTTTTTGGAAAATAATATAGTGCTTTCTATTTTATTTTCGCCAACGGATTCTCCCTCTATCGTTCTCTTGACTTTCTTAATAATAGAGGTAGCTTTTTCTTTTGGAAGAAGATAAAAACTTTCTGCATCCCCAAAACACTGGAACTGTATTCTGAATCCAACTCTCCTTCACAACGGACCTGAATATCAGACTCACCGGTAGACATCATTGGTGGGATAGGGGAGCCTCATCTTGGACGTTTGCTGGAGCAGTGATTAGATCTGAACTCCTCCAAAATCTCTGAAAGCTGATTTTGGAACCAACCTAAAAACTGAGTAGAGCATTGATCACAGACGTCTACAGGGTGGTCATCTGAAAGTGGCTGGGAGCACTGAAGACACATCCTGTGTCTCTCTTTCCTCCTCCTTTTGGCTGATTCTCTGGAGGATAACATCTAAAAATAAAACACATGGAGCAGGAAAAAAGCTCAAATAAATACAACTTCATGCAGGCATGAAGAAAAGAAAAAAAAACCTGAGCCTTAAGGGGCAGAAAAGCCCCTCTCACCTCCTATACCAGCTAAACACTGCTGCCTGGCTGGGTGCCAAACGACGGACGCCATGGCAGTGCTATATCTTGAGGACCCCACCCCCAGCAGTGACGCAGAGCCCAGGAGCCTGCGCACAGCCGACTACACCAGGGAGGAGAAACAAACCTCCGTAACCTGCACAATACGGCGCATGTGCCCTCGGACCTGGGAAGTGGCCCCAGCTGGAACGTAAGTTTAACAAACAAACTAATGAAAAAGAAAAAAAAATCAATAGGGTCCCCCTAGTTAATGAACAGAGCAACCCCTGCCCTACCTGGCTGCCAAACAAGAGAATGGGGGTGGGCTAAGCCTAGGAATCCCTAGGTATGCCAAATTTAATGCTCCACTTCACTAGAGGAGACAGAAGAAAAAAACACTTGTGGGTTGTTTAATTTGAATATTGTTGTCTTTTTTTCTTCTGTACTAGTAGGGAGAAAGGAGGATTAACCCTTTAGTGTGCTGCTTATATGCTGCGACTTGGCCTATCCAAGATATTTCATATCTAGAGCTGTGGTAAGTCCAAGTCTACTGCGGATAGCAAAGAATGTAGTGACATAGATCCCTAGATATCTGATTTTGTCTGACTTCCAGTCAAAGGGAAAACTGAATCATATATTTTCCAGGTCTGGGTTTGAGAGATATAGAGGAAAGATTTGGAAGTTTTCTAGATTTAATTTGTAATAGGAAAGCCTTCCATATTTCTCAATCAATGATCTCTAAAGATGACTAGTGAAGCTTTGTGAGTGAAAGAATTATTGAGATCATTTATCAAACTGGTGTAAAGTAGAACTGGCTTAGTTGCCCATAGCAACCAATCAGATTCCACCTTTTCGACAGCTCCTTTGGAATATCAAAGGAGGAATCTGATTGGTTGCTACAGACAACTAAGCCAGTTCTACTTTATACCAGTTTGATAAATGACCCCATATATCTGCATAGAGGGATGTACAGTGAGATTGGTCGCCAATCTGAATTTGTTTCTTTGTCACCTTCACTTTGTCCTAATGCCTGGGCAGGAGTTTCATCTGTAAGAACAAAAATCAGAGGATGAGGGGCAACCCCGACATGTGCTGTTGTTCATCTCAAAATTATGTGAAACTGTTCCATGTATGAACATCATCTATAGGGGGAGAATTGGGATCTCCCCATAGACATTCCATTATTGCTTGGTCCCACTGAAAATAACTGGGTTAGCTGACATTTTTTAAGTGTAAGGACAGTGATAGAGAATGTATTTGTAGTGTACTTTATTTAGTGAATTTGTACATTTCTATGAGAAAAATCATTCTGACATTGCCCCTTAGTAGTGCTGTCTAAATGAGTATTGCTAAGGAAAGTCCATCTTGATAGTTCAGCACAGCACAGTATTGAACTGTGAAGACGCTGCAGCTCACTGGTGCTGCCCTCACTGCCTCCCACCTATATAGATAGAGATATAAATATATACAGTACCGTATATATCGTGCCCTAGTTGCTGTCATCTCTACACTGTCAGCTTATAGAGACAGCTGTCCCTATATACTGAAATATAGTACACACACACATTAGAAAAAAAATGATAGTAACTCTTTAAAGGGTTTCTGTCACCAGGATTACACATTATAAACTGTCTGACATTAGCTATGTGCTAATGTCAGATCAGCTTGATAATGTGCTTTATATGTATTTCTGATGTATATTTAGGCTAAAAAACGTCGTTTTATAATATGTAAACTAGCCTCTAGGAGCAGGTTGTAGGACATCTAAAGAAATCATCCCCTCTGTATTGGGATGAAATCCTATATGAGGGTTGTTCATCCTCATGTAGTTTTCTTCTTTGTTGGCAGCACATCTCTATTTACACAGGACCAATAATTTTTTGTGCCACATAAATGATCAGTTCAGGAGCTAAATGAGCATTTGCTTGTTTGTCAACTGATCTTTAGCCCATTTTCATGGGCCAATTATCAGGAACAAGCATTTGCGCACAGGTTCATCCAGATAATCAACCCAATCACTGCCCTGTATAAATGGGTATTAGAGGAGCACTCCCATGTTGGACATACCATAAATGTTCTAAGGTGCAAGTCCCACTTCTGGGACCCGCTCCTATTTCAAGACTGGGGCCACAAAGTGAATGGAGGGCAAGTCACACACACCTATTTTTGGAAGTCCCACAGTAGTGAATTGAAAGTAGTCCACACATGCATAGTGTGCTCTCCATTCAGAGTGGGGACCCATTCTTGAGGATAGAAGCAGCCACCAGAGGTGGGACCGGCACCTATCAGACTTTTATGACATATCCTATAGATATGCCATAAATGTTCCAGATGGGACAACCAATTTGGGCCGTCTCTGATTGCTGATACTGTAAAACAATAATAAAAGTCATTGGTTGTTTGTCACTACATGTGTGTTATGGAGAAACATAGCACAGGTTGGTCTTCATAAATCATACAAACTATGCATATCGGAAGATAAAGCTCAGCTCCAAAACTTTAAAAGTTATAGTTTACTGGAGAGCTAACTGTTATATCACAAAATATGCTGAATCATTAATTTGATGAGAACTATGAATTATATCAAATGCCTAAAACTATATTACTGCTTTTTTGAAACATAGTGCAGGTGTGAATGAAAAGTATTGACTTGAAAATTCATTTCTGACTGTTTTGAATTAATAGCTTAAAAAACAGGCTGCATGTAATTCATTAAAGGGTTTCTGTCATCAAGTTTTGACATTATAAGCTGTCTGACATTAGCTATGTGCTAATGTCAGATCAGCTTGATAATGTGCTTTATATGTATTTCTGATGTATATTTCGGCTAAAAAACGTCTTTTTATAATATGTAAATTAGCCTCTAGGAGCAGGGGGGGCGTTGCCCTGCTCCTAGAGGCTCCGTCTGCCAACCTGCTGCCACGCCCTTCTTTCTTTGATTGACAGTGCTGGGCAGCGATCCTCTCCTGCCTCCGGCACTGTCTCCCTGCTAAATCCCGCGCTCTGCGCCACGCTCTGTAATGGGCACAGGCGCGGTGATCTGAGGACGCTGGTGCCTGCTGTCCTCAGCTCACTGCGCCTTCGCCGAATACAGAGCGGCGGCGCAGGCTTAGGATTTAGCAGGGAGACAGTGCCGGAGGCAGGAGAGGATCGCTGCCCAGCACTGTCAATCAAAGAAAGAAGGGGCGTGGCAGCAGGTTGGCGCACGGAGCCTCTAGGAGCAGGGGCAGCGCCCCCCCTGCTCCTAGAGGCTAATTTACTATTATAAAAGACGTTTTTTAGCCGAAATATACATCAGAAATACATATAAAGCACATTATCAAGCTGATCTGACATTAGCACATAGCTAATGTCAGACAGCTTATAATGTGTAATCCTGGTGGCAGAAACCCTTTAAGACACAGAAAAACTGAAGAAAAGAAAGGGATCCAAGGATGTTGTGCTTCCCAAACAATACTTCACGTGTTCTAATGATGATAAAGGAACATCTGTCTTTATTCAATACAGAGTATCACATTTAAGTCCAATAGACAACATGTTTCGGGTTTAAAACCCCATCATCGGGTCAAATGGACATATAATATTGAACAAAGATGGATGTTCCTTTATCTTCAATGGAACACTTGGAGTATTGTTTGAGAAGCGCACCATCCTTGGACCCTTTTTTGAATTCAGTTTTTCTTTGTGTTTTGAATGTCTGGCCTGAGAGTCTTCCTCAGATGGTGGGTTCCTGGTATCCGCATCCTGTATCCTCAAGCCCGGGTGGACCTTCGTAATACGTGACAGTTGTTGTGTTAAGCACAACCTTCTCAGATTAGCACCTCTCATGGCGGAAGTTGGGGTTATCTGACCATACAATCTGAACATCATTACCTTAGGGAGCGCTGTGTCATTTTTTCTTTCTAGTTTGAGAGTTTGACCTTAAGAGTGGTTTCTTTTGCCTAATATTGGACAGCATCCTAGACTTCCCACTGAAAATCAATTTAAGCTATTCTTTTTCTTTTTAAGTCGGAAACGCTGAAAAAAGTAGATCCGACATTTTTTATCCTTTATTTTAATATGCTAAAAGACTATAAGTAGATTTGACAGTAGAAATTGATATCTTCATTAAAACAAAAATACAGACATTTCAAGGACTTTATTAAATGTTTGCTAACTGGCTAGTGTCTTCTAAGGTCAGCCTGCAGCATAGATTTACTTTACCAGCACAGACTGGAAACAAGGTCAACACATTTGATACTGTCTGGAGCTCACCGGTTATTTATTCTCCAGTATGCTGGCTTTGTTGTTACTAAGCTGTTTGGATCTTACGTGATTTATGATATTTTACAAGAACACAAAGCCTGCTGCAGAAACCATGATCAGTCTTCAGTTTACATTCCCTTACAAGGGGTTTATCAGAACAAGTCACTTGAGGCCTAGTCCGTTTTTTTCTCTCCTTTTCATTAGCAGTTTGTAGCGCAGTAAAACAGGATCACCCATTGATCACTGGATAAGTGTTTCCTAATAGTCTGTCAGAATAAGTACAGGTTAAACTAACATATTGAGTGTCATACAGTTCAATGGCTGAGACTTTTGTTCAGTGCTTGCAGTTAGTTGAAAGTGATATGTGAGAAGATGCGGGTGATAAAAAGGGAGACAGAAGGCAAGGAAAAGAATAAATCAGCTTATCAGGAGAAGATGAGAAAAATCTGAATAATGTCCTCTGGACATGCTTTGAGAGTCCTGAAATATTACATGATACCAGATACATTCAATAAGCAAATAATCTATTTAGGTCTACAAAAAAAAATCACAAAATCAGGGAAAAAATTCACAGGGTTTTATTTTCATGGTATGAGCATGCAGAGCAATGCTGAGAAATACAAGCAGATACTTATCCATCATGGAATACCATTAGGGAGGCGTCGGATTGGCTCCTAATTTATTCTGCAGCAGGACAAGGACCAAAATCATACAGCCAAAGTCATTAAGAACTATCTTCAGCATAAAGAAGAACCAGGAGTCCTGGAAGTGATGATATTGCCCCACAGAGCTCTGATCTTAACATCATCCAGTCTGTCTGGGATTACATGAAGAAACAGAAGGATATGAGCAAAACGTCAACCTCTCTGCAAAGTTCCTTCAAAAACTGCATGCAAGTATACTAAGAAGAATTGATGCTGTTTTGAAGGCCAAGGGTGGTCACTAGTGATGAGCAAAGTTTTCCAAAATTCGATTCAGCTGCTTTGCCGAACTTCAACAAGAAATTTAATTCATTACAAAGTACTCCATCACCAATCACATTCCATTGTATGTAGCCGGTGCAATGATGGGGAACGACGATTGCCCCGTCCCCATGTCATTGAACCCCTCAGATGCCACGTTTAATGCTGATCGTGGCATTGGAGAATAACATTGAGGCTTTTCAGGGGTTAATCAGAAGCTAAAAAAGTACATACCTCATCCATTTGAGGTTGTCACGGCCATCTTGATTGACAAAAACACACCAAGTCTCACACGCACTGATGTGATGACATCACCATATCATCATGCTGGACAGCGATGACGTCACCCAGCCCGGCCAGCATTTGGCAAGTTTTCTTCAATCAAGATGGCTGTGATGGCCTCTCTGCAATCAAATGAACAAGGTGAGCATGTACTTATTTTTTACCACCATTTCAGGAAAAATGTATTCGTTTCCACAAAGAGCAAGGAAACTCGGCTTTGTGCTGAATCAAACTTTTCCTGAAATTCGCATCAAAGTCTACTTCATTAACTTCAATTAGCTCAACACTAGTGGTCACACCAAATATTAATTTGGTTTAGATTCTTCTTTTGGTAATTTACTTTGAATTTTGTTAATTGATAAAAATAAACTACTAATAACACTTCTATTTTTGAAAGCATTCTTATGGTTCCTAAAGTCACAGAAAATAATGCACTATAGTAATAGATGCAAACATAACATATGGACTAAGCCCTCACTCTAATGACAAAATCTGAGACTCTTAGCCAATACATTTTGATCAAAACACATCTGTGCCCACCTACCCAGCGCCAAATTGGTCTCAGTTCAGGCAGGTCCTACGCTAAACCTACCTATGCCGTTGTGCATTTATGTTCAGGAGCGCAGACCCTGAACGGTTCCTGCCTAAAACTTTTGCACAGTATTGCATGTAAATTTACCCCATTCGAAAATCACAAGATGAAGCCCAGAGACTTCAACGTGGTAGGATATCGACTAAAACTTGTCTAATTAAAAATTGACCCCATTTATACTAAAATACATGAACATGTTAGCAGTTTATTGGTTGAGAATTTACAGCAAATGTACCTGAGATAATGCTCTACAAGCAACTGATTCCGAGTGATTCCCTGCATCAGTTTATCATTTTTATATACTGTATATTGCATCAATGCGTTATATTTTATGGCCAGGGTCTGATTTTCCCATAGGCATAGAATACTCCTGCCTATAGGTGGCTGTTCGAAAGTCACAATCCTCACTGTACTGCCACTGTACAGAATTACTTGAGCCGTCTGCCATATGTAGAACTACAGAGGGTTCCTTTCTTATCTTTCTTCTTGGCCCAAGATATCACAAGATAAGTGGGAAGAAATGGCCAGCTTTCAAAAAACAATTTTTACATTAGTCTGTTGTTCATGTTCCCGTTATATATGTGCCTACGTGAGAATGTATTGTGAGATGTTGGAGTCCTTAACACAGTTCATAGAAAGGTAGAGATGGGCACATCTTGTTTTTAGAGCTCCAATGACATTGTGATGTATAAGCTGCAGACAAAAGCTGCCATAGAAAATTTATTCCCCAATGAACTGAGCAGGTTCACAGAGAGGGAAATGTAGGACCTGCTGCTGGTTGACTACATCTACCTGCAGTTCCCTGCACATCTAAAGGTCCAGGTATCAGCAATGAAAAATGTCCCTTATAGCATTGGCGAGCTCATGTGATAGTATTAAAGGTTTTTTTCTATCTTAAAAAGTGAAGGCATATTGCTAGGATATGCCATCACTTTAGGATCTTTTAGACCTGTTGGGAAATATAGGGGGTAATTTATTAAGACGCCTGTCTTAATAATCCCCTGTGCTGGTGGTGGATCTGCCTAAGTTATGTAAAGGCGTCGGCCTCTCCATAACTTCGGCATATCCAGTGCCAGTCTATGTAAACCAGCTTCCTTGCTGTCTTACATTTAGGCCATTTTCTACACCTAAAGCAGGAGTAAAATATGATGAATGAACAGGACTACTGGCCTGTCCCCTTTCCCACCCACTCCACGCCCACTGTTCTTTACCCGGCATTAGTAGGAAAAAGTCGCAGATTTACGCCACAATCTGTATCAGAAATACACCTAATATAGGCGTATTTGTAATCATAAAAGACCCTCATAGTCTTTTAGAGGACAGCTTTTTTTCAATGTGGGCTATACTTCTAAATGTGACCATACACATTCAGTATTTGTTCCTTCGAAAGCTATCCCTCCAGACTTCCCCAAGCACATACACACTTGATTCGGCAGAGGAGGTAAGTATTGTCATTGGGGAGACAGAAGACAGCATCTCCTCTGGTGGAAGCCTATCTTCTGGGAGAAAGAACACATGACATCATGTGTTGGGGGAGAGTCAGGGGCAACCCATACACATTAGATTGTGAGCAGAACCGAACTATTATCGACAATACAACAATGCTGACAAGTGACAGGCAAGTCAGGTTATTCAAAGTGAGAGCATATTGCTAGGATATGCTATCATATTATGATTGGCTGGGATCCCACCTATGAACACCCACTAATCCTGTGACTGCAGGGACTGCTGATTTTGTACTCTAGGTTTAGATGGGGGATGGAGTGGGCAATTGTCAGGAAGGAAGCATTACTTTCTGACAGTCGGCTTTATGTTCAGTGAAGGAGACCGCTGCATTTACATGAGGACGAAGGATTGCTATTGCTATATACCGTCCCCATACAGAATAATTGTTTCTGGGGAGTAGATCGCTGTTTGCACAACCTGCTGCCCAGAAATTATGATTGGTGGTGCCTGCACGAATGACAGGATAATTGGTGATTGGCAGCACATTTAGATGACCAGATTATCGGGAACGAGTGATTGTAGGACTGATTGTTCCCAATTAGGCCTCATGCACACGACCGTCTGTGTTTTGCATCCTCCAAAAAAAACGGATGACGGACCATTTTTTTTGCGGATCCGTTTTTTGAGCAGATCCATTGTAATAATGCCTATCCTTGTCTGCAAACGTGAAAAAAATAGGACATGCTCTATTTTTTTGACGGAATGTAAACACGGACAACGGATGCGGAACAAAAACAGTTGACCATCCGCATTTTTTGAACCTGGACAACTATTGGTTTGTCTAAATCTGCATTGTAAAACAATTTATATCCGCGCGGACTGAAGGAGGGTTAGTATGATAGCAGCTCCTGCACACGCACGTCTGCCACCGGCTGGGGCGGTGCGCGCAGCAGTGGAGCAGAAGATCATCAGCTCTGATAAGAAGTTTCCAGCACAAACACCGGCTGAGAAAAAATAACGGCAAACTACCGGAGTAAAGGTACAGATACATAGTGCATGTGGAATATTAGAAGCTCAGAAATCAGTACCATACTATCATACTAACCCTCCTTGAGTCCGCGCGGATATAAATTGTTTTACACATCAGACTGTCATTACAAAAGCCCAATCGGGGTGCTTTCATCTATATCCTAGCAGTGGCACCTTGCTACTATTATGCAAGGCACTATACAATTTATAACCATATGGCAGCACAGGTGTAGCCTGTAATATTACGATTATTAAATCCGCGTTAAGTTTTCGTGCACAGCGGCATTCATGTCTACCTAGCAGTGCTGTAAAATACAACATGGTCCCAGTCAAGGTAATGGAGCCCTTTTCCTTTTATTCCCTGGACAGTTACACCCTCACCACCCATTGTGCGACAAAATTACAGCATCACCCAATTCTGGTGGCCATGCTGGTGTCATGGTGAGGAGTGGGGGAAACTCCCCACCAAACATAGTGGGAAACGGGAATAGAAACTAGGCCAGAACCAAGTGATAGGGGAGCTAGATACCTTCTAATGCAAACCTCATCCTAGCCCTGACTCCTAACCGTATGAGCGAATCTAGAAGTTAGGAGGGCTCATACACAGGAACCTCGGGCCCTAACTCACCCTGATGATCCCTGAAAATAAGGTCAGGAACTAGAGACAACCTGTTCCTCCAAAACACGGACTAACAGGAATCTCCACAGGCGTAGCAGCAAGAAGAGGAGAAAGCAGTGATAAGCAACTGAATCAGCAGGTAAGAACCCAGTGAAACAACTATGCACCGGAACAACAAGCACTTACCTGCCGCAGAAACAGGATGAAACCCCAACACCAAAAACTACCTGGACCCCATGTGAACCATATACATGACAGCTCCAGGCAGAGCTGCTCACTGACTTGTAGTTCCCCCTCCAGGGAACCCAGGAGCCCTCTCACTGAAGGCACAGGCAGACAGGGGAAAGTCTAGCACCCATGCAGGACAATACACACCAATGACAGTCCAGATATGGAACAACAACTAGACATACAACAGACCCTAAAAATAAACCACACCAAACATATACTATGGAAGGTAGGGTAGAATACATAGAAACATAGGGAAGACATTGATGTCAAACTAGGTGGCCCTCACACTGGATAGATGGAATATCTAGGACAGGAGCAAGGCTCCAGCACCAACCAAGGCTGGAATACAACTGACCTCAGGCTCACAACAACAGGATAAGTACAGCCATGAGACCACACACCCAGAGCCACACCTTAACCCCATAACCACCAGACTGGGGAGAGGCCAGGAAACAGGAGAAGTGTATACACATGCAGAAACAACACATTGCCCCAGGCAACTGCATGCACGGCAGACGTGTCACGGCAAACTACACCGGGACCGACCGAGACACAGCCGTGACAGCTGGATCAGCTGCCTTAAAACTCCCTTAAACTTAGAACTCCCTTAAAAATGAATGGAAAGAAATGTGCATGCATGACCAACTCCTTATTCCTAGAGTTGGCAGCTGTATCTTGTGGATGTGGTCAACTAAAGCAGGGTACCAAGTTGTATGACATTGCTCAGATACAGACCAGATGTAATAGACAATCATACCCTTGCTACCAGGATGTAACTGATCTCTTGAGGAATAATTATTTTGTTTATACAAGAATCAGAAAGAAATCATTGGTCAAATCCATCAAAGACAAACTACAGTACATCGTCTGGTCACATTATTATGACCACCAGCTAATATCCAGAGAAACCTCTGTGTACAGCACGGACAGCAGCTAGATGGTCTTTGAGTGACTCATTAAGGTCCTGGTAGTTTGCAATAGATATCTGGAGCCATGCTGTCTGCAGTACATCCCACAAATACTGGAGGGTGCGCTGGGGGAGGATCCATAGAACGAACACGTCAATTGAGGTGGTCCCACAGATGCTCAATTGGGTTCTAGTCAGGTGAATTAGGGGGCCAGGGTGGCACTTGGAAGTTTTGATCATGCTCTTCTAAGAATGGAGCATCTGTGGGACATTTCTAGCTGTGCGACATGTTTTGTTGTTTTGCTAGAAGATCCCATCAGCTCCAGGGAAAACAATCAGCATGTATCGTGATGCACATGATCTGCAAAGATGGATTCATACCCAAATCCTATGAGACAGCCTTCCACATGGATGAGTGGGCCCAGAGAATGCAACAAAAACATTCCCCAGACCATAATGCTGCCACCACCAGCTTGTGTTCTTCCAGTAATGGTTGTTTGTTTTCTGATGTTTCTTGCCTGATACGCCAACGTCCATTTGTCCAATGAAGCAGAAAACGTGACTCATCAGAGAAGACCACCCTTTGCCAATCAGCAGAGGTACAATCCCTACACTGCTGTGAAAATTGAGACCTGTTCTGCCAATGCAACTTTGTTACCAGAGGTGCAGAGACCATCTGTCTGCTCCAGAGCCCCATACGCAGTAGGGTTTGCTTAACTGTTTTTTTCAGACACAAGTCTGGTAGCCCTTTGGCTAATTTTGGAGATGAGCTTCTCCACTGTAACGTGTCAGTCTGTCGTTGCGCACCTTCGTAGCCAATGTGCACCTCTCACATCAATACCAGGTGGTGCTCTGCAGTTTGCACGTTGCTTATTCGCAATGCTGCCATTTGTCCACTTTCACCACAGCAGCATGCGAACAGTTCACAAACTGCACAGTTTCAGAAATACTGCCACCCCTGGCCCGAAAGCCAATAATCATAAATTTTTACCACTCTAATAAATCTCTCCTTTTACCCATGACATCAACAAGGATTATGTGTGCAGACAGCCTATCTCACACCTTATATACCCACCAAGCAAGATTATGATACATGACTTCCTTCATGAGCTCCGCACTGCCGACATTAACAGTAGGAAGAGGTCATAATAGTGTGACTTTATTTACTATTATTTGATCTAAATTTGAAATATACTTAGCTACATTTTGATGTATACGGTATACTGTCCTGTGTGCAAAGTTTCACTGACTTGTTCCCTGCCCTTCAGCAGATACCTGGTAATCTTCTTGCAGGTCAGCCATGCAGTCTTTAGGTGCGCTCAGCTGTTAGGACACTTTGATGATGACCTGGACTTTCACCCATGTTAAAAACTGGATTTTGTCCGGAGTTTTATATTCTGCAAAATCTTTTTGTTACAATATGTACAAGTACAATGCACCTCAATTTCTTCTTTGTCATAAAGAATGGTCCTTTCCTTGGTTCTATTGATTGATAATCTTGTAGATCCCTCATGGCCAGGGCCCTCTCTCCCTCTGTACAAGTTTATCACCAGTAAGCTCATTTATCTTGTACTTGGCTATTTTATAGTTTATTCATGATATATATATTTAAACCTCAGTATTTCATATGTAATGCAGTCTGGGTGTCAATGGTGTTATAAAGTGAATAACTTCTGTCTTCTGAACCAGTACAAATGTACAAATAACATTGTTTAGTTAGGAAATAATGGTTTTGCAAAAAAATATCGGGGAGATTTATAAAGATCTGAATTTTTATTTGTGGTCTTGATATCCCCTGTGCTGCCAAAGTATGCACTTAATTTTTGATGAGGCACATTTACGCCAGGAAATTGATGCAAATGATGATAAATCTGCTGGCGCCAATGACCAATGTGCACACCACGCCTCCGTTTTGGAAAATGTCGCAAAAAAAGTTTCAAATTTAGGGATGATTATTGGGCCCCACAGACTTTCTTACAGTACCTGACATATGAATGTAAAATCCGCATCACAGATCAAGTTATACTGCAGATTTTTTTTGCAGCATATGGATGAGCTTTCTTAAAAATCTCATCCACTATGCTAGAACTGTAAAACGCAGGCACGAAAATCTGCAGCGTATCCGTCTCGTGTGGCCATACACTTATAGAAGGAATGTGCACATGTTTAACTACTTGTCTACACCTATCACGCCATTGGCATTTTCTCCCTGTTTGAGTTTCACTTTTCAGAAAGCTTTTCTCATCTTATTTGCAAGGATAAGTGTTCATGTATAAGAATCAGCAGCAAAATGCCTTTTCATTCCCCTCTAAAAGCTTCAAAGTTTTCTGAGCAATTTATAAAAGGCAATTCTCTCTTGTAACAAGAAAGAGGGCTGTCATTGTTCTTTTCTACAAACATTTAAAAGACCTTTTAGCGTCTTCTTACAATGCAAATTACAATAACATGTTGTGTCAGTAAATAAATGGTATCGTTTCCTCATTTAGGTCAGTTGATTTGGATCATCTAGATCATTAACTCAATCTTTGTTTGAAACACAACTTTCTTTAACTGTTGGTTTTATACATCCAACCCTTTTCACTCTAAGCTACTTAGCACTCACTCCCTTCAGTCAATTAATCCCTTTATGCCTTGAAGCACGACCGTCTGCTCCAAGGGATAAAGAGGGTGGAGAGAAAAAGGTGATGGGAGAGTGGGGAATGACTGCTGACCCCACCCTGGAAATGCGATACACTACAAGTGACGAGGATAAAGTAGCATGTAAATGGTATGGAGAATTTGCCATGGAAATCTTATAATCCTATGTTACAGACAGAACTAAATATACAGATAAACTGTGTGTTTCTTTGCAATAAGTAATCCTGACAGTTTAGCAACATCTGGAAATGCTTGCAGTTTAAAGGAACACTTAAACTAACATACTTAGGCCGGTGTCACACACAGCTTTTTGTGGAAGTTTTGGATGCAGTTGTTTTTAGCATAAGTCAGAAGTGTAAAATAATCAGAAAGTAGTATAAAAGCCCCTTTACACTGGCTGAAAATAGGCTAGATCAGGGATGGGCAAACTGCGGCTGTTGCAAAACTACAACTCCCAGCATGCAAAGATTGCTTACAGCTATCAGCCTACATCAGGGCATGGTGGCAATTGTAGTTTTACAACAGCTGTAGAGCCATCACTGGGCTAGATAATCACTAACAAGCTTTCGTAGGGATACTCATTAGCAATTATCTGGCGGTGTAAAGGTGCCTCTGGTTACCCGATTACGAGTGAAACGCTTGTTCATGGGTATTATGATTATTTGTGCGGTCACCAAAATCATTGTTTCCCGGCAGCACATTGTGCTGTCTTAACATGCTCTGCTTCTGGCAAACAATGATTTTGTATGGGGACGAGCGATGGCATTAGCGATAACTCCTCCCCATACTGTGGAGGAGATCGCTGCATATAAAAATCGTGCATGTGGAGGTGGTGGCAGCATCAGGAGGAGACACAGATAATTAATGATTGGGTAAGCATCAGGAGGAGGCCACAGGGTGGCGCAATGACAGTGTGACGGTGGCAGCAGCATGAGGAGGAGGCCACAGAGTGGCACAATGACAGAGTGTGGAGGTGTCGGCAGCAGCAGCAGCATCAGGAGGAGGCCACAAAGTGGCACAATGAAAGTGTGGAGGCGGCAGCAGCATCAGGAGGAGGCCACAGAGTGGCACAATGACAGAGTATGGAGGTGGCGGCAGCATCAACAGCATCAGGAAGAGGCCACAGGGTGGCACAATGACAGTGTGGAGGTGGCATCAGTATCAGGAGGAGGCCACAGAGAGGCACAATGACAGCGTGAAGAGGGAAGCAGCAGCATCAGGAGGCCACAGAGTGGCACAATGACAGAGTGTGGAGGTGGCTGCAGCAGCATCAGGAGGAGGCCACAGAGTGGCACAATGATAAAACGTGGAGGTGGCGGCAGCATCAGGAGGTCACAGAGTGGCACAATGACAGAGTATGGAGGTGGCGGCATCAGCAGCACCATCAGGAAGAGGCCACAGGGTGGCACAATGACAGCGTGGAGGTGGTGGAAGCAGCAGCAGGAGACCTGAGTGGTGAGGTGGCAGCAGCTCTGATGCCACACTACTGGCCAGGCAGGACAGCTTTTCCAGGGCAAAATCTGCCAGTTGTGGCCGCAAATCCAGTTTGGCTGCCCAGTAGTCTAGCGGATCTTTAATGTGGGGTGGCAGGGTGCTGTACAAGTATGTCAGGTCCTGCTCCAGGTCTAGCTGCTGCTGGTGAGTAGTTTCTTCACTAGGCGGGTGAAGAAAGCTGCTCATTAGCGACTCTAGACTTAAGTTGCTGCTAATGGATCTAGAACTGCTCCTACCCCCCCCCCCCAGCAGACATGGCAGAGGAACATGAGCTCAGCAGGCACCACGGTCAGACCTGCGAGAGGATGGGGCAGATAGGCAGTGGCCAACTGACTACATAGGATGTCTTTATAGTAGTTCAGTTTGTCCTCCCTCTGAGCGGGTATAAAAAAGGCCCCCATTTTGGATCGGTAGCAATGGACCAACAATGTGGAAAGCCAGAAGTCATCCCTCTGCCGAATGGTGACAATTCGGGTGCAAGCAAGTGGGCACGCATCGGGCCATTTGTGCAAGTGACTCAAAGGGACTCCCTGCCTCCATCTCCACTGCATACTGCCACGGTGTGTCTGAGTCCTCTGCCTCGTATTCCTCATCACCCTGTAGCTCCTTTGGCTGCTCCCGCTCCTACTCTTCTGTCACCTGTGTATAAAAACCACCACCCATTCGCTACACATTGCTTGTGCTCCAATGTTCTCCTCCTCCTCCATTTCCGCCCCCACAGTACTCAAGTGGCCATGAGGTCTAAGCACCACGTTTCCAGTCCCCTGACCAGCCAGATTTACCAGCATCTGTTCCAGGACATATAGCAGTGGAATGACGCTGTTCATCCCGTAGACTGACAAATAACATGGCCTCCTCAAAGGGCCTGAGCAAACGGCAGGTGTCACACATGAGCTGCCACTGGCTGACATCAAAGTTACACAGGGGAGTACTTCTCTTTGCTTGGATCATCAAGAAATCGTTTATGGCCTTTCTCTGTTCGTATATTCAGTCCAAAATATGGAGGGTGGAATTCCAATGGGTGGAAACGTTACATATCAGCCTATGTTGGGGGATGCCGTTCTGCCGCTGTAACTCAAGGAGGGTGTGCTTTGCGGTGTACGAGTGACTGAAGTGCATTTAAAGTTTCATGGCCATTTTTAGGATGTCTTGCAGATGCATGAAAGACTTCAGGAACCGCTTGACAACCAGATTGAACACGTGTGCCATGAGTTGTTGCGGAGAAGGCCAGGATTTGATTTCTTGATAAAGGACACGGAGCAGTTCCTCCCATGTGTGACTCAGTTTGCCCCGGCAAACGAGCTTTAGAACAGCGTTACACCGCCATGTCCTGCACATGTAGTATGCTGGAGGGGCACTGTGAATTGTCCCTGCAGTGGAGGCTAAGGACACTGTGGAGGATGAGGAGGCAGACATTGTTGCAGGACCAACGGTGTGAGAACGTGGAAGCGGCGTCACCTGGCCAAGTTGCTGGCGTTGTTGGGCAGGAACCACATTTACCCAGTGGGCCGTAAAGGACATATATTGTCCTTGACTGTAGTTATAGCTTTTTTCTAAAAAAGGGTATATCACAAACAAATTTCACCACTAAATGGCTAATCGACACAATTACTCAGTCCCTACAGAAGAAAATCTGCATTCAGCAACCAATTTTTCCAAAAAATGCTGTATCACAAACAACTTTTACCACGGAATGGCTAATTGTTAGTCCCAATGGAAGATACTCTACAATCACCCATCAATTTTCCCCAAAAAGGCTGTTTCGCAAAAAAAATTTCACCACTGAATGGCTAATCGACGCAATTACTCAGTCTCTACAGAAGAAAGTCTACACTCCCCGACCAATTTTCCCAAAAAAGGCTGTATCACAAACAAATTTACCACTGAATGACAATGTAAATTCACCATGGAACGGCTAATAACACATACTTACTTTTTTAATACAGCGCAACAATGGCTGTATGACAATGTAAATTTACCACAGAACGGCTAATAACACGTACTTATTTCTCCCATTAATACACCCCAACAATGGCTGTATAACAATGTCGATTTACTGCAGAACTGCTAATAAAACTTATTTTTTTCCTGCTATTACACCCCCAAAAAATAAATATAACAATCACAATTCACCGCAGAACTGCTAATAGGACGTACGTATCTATCCTATTAATACATCTGGTAAATGGCTGTAGTACAATGGAACATTACCGCTGAATGCCACTAATACATGACAAAAAGGGCTGTAATTTTCCCACTTCACCACACAATGGCTAATAAACCCTTTTTTTCCCCCCACTAATACACGCCAAAAATAGCTTTAGAACATATAACTGCGGCTGTGAACAGCAATAAAGTTTTTTTTTTGCCACTAATAAACACCAAAAAGGTTGTAATTATCTCACTTCACCACACAATGGCAAATACTTTTTTTTGCACCACTAATACATGCCAAATAGGGATGTAGAACATATAACTGCACTGCTGAATGGCAAATATATTTTTCTTTTGCCACTAATACACGCCAAAAAGGGCTGTAATTTTCTAACTTCACCACACAACGGCAATTACTTTTTTTTGTGCCACTAATACACGCCAAAAAGAGCTTTAGAACATATAACTGCACCGCTGAACGACAAATATATACATTTTTTGCCACTAATACACACCTAAAACGGCTGTAATTTTCTCACTTCACCACACAATGGCAAATACTTTTTTTGTGTCACTAATACATGCCAAAAAGGGCTTTAGAACATATAACTACACCGCTGAACGGCAAATAGTACGTATATATATTTTTGCCACTAATACACGTCAAAAAGGGCTTTAGAACATATAACTGCACCACTGAACGGCAAATAGGTCCTTACTTTTTTCCACACATACACGCCACAAAAGGCTTAAGAACATATAACTGCACCGCTGAACAGCAAATAATATCACTGTCTATAGAGCCTGCTGACATCTCTCCCTGCACTAAGTACACTGGAAAATGGCTGAATCCAAGATGGCTGAGGCTATTTATAGGGCTGTAACATCACAGGGCTGGCTTGCTGCTGATTGGCTGCATGCATGTCATTGTGGGTGATTCCTTGTTCCTTGCTCCATGTCCTAACACGTGCAGCAGCCATTTTAGGAAATAAATGCTACTCATTACCACGAAGCGTGAGGAAATTCGGATTCAGTGTGAATCAAATTTTTCCTGAAATTCGGATTGTATTCCACTTCGTCAACTTTGATTCGCTCATCTCTAGTCAGTATTATACACCATTCAGAAGTCCAGTTGATAGTCTATATACATGGCAGCAGTATTACACTGCCAGATGATCGCTAACGAGCATTACTATGAACACTCGTTAGCGATGATCTGGCAGACTGTCTGCCTCTCTAATACAGGCTTTACTTTCCTTGCACTTTCCTTGTGATATGACAATTGATTGCAGATGCAGATCAATTGGACTACCATATGGTGAATAATACTGATATTGTGGATTGCCTTTTCATGACTTGCTATTTATTACACTGCATAGAGTGAAAAATTAAGGGGACTCTGTCACTAGCGACCTTCCTATCAAACAGTTTGCATAGACACATAGCTGTGGTTCACCTGAATAAAAAGCCGCCTGTCTTTGATCTGAGGCTCTGTTCCTGAGTTATAATACTTTTTCTTAATATGCAAATTAGACCTTTGGTGCAATTAGGGTGTCACCATTGCTTGTTGCACCCAGGCTCTGCTCCTTTCTGGCTGGCCCCTCCTCCACGGCTTTGATTGACGCATGCAACAAGAGCAGGAACGGAGCCTTGGATTAACAAAAAAAAAAAAAATGTTTTAATCAGGTAAACCACAAATATGTGTCTATGTAAAAAGTTTGATAGGGAGGTACCTGGTAACAGATTCCCTTTAACAAAAAGAATGAAAATAGCTTTGTGTCCTTTTATGTTCTCCTACACTGTCTGTGAACGCTAGCAGATTGTCTCGACCAGTGTCCTGGGTGAGCACTATATTTTGCCAGCTTCTATACTGTGATGAATCATCTTCTCCTCCTTGAGACAGGACACTGACAGACTGCTGATATCTCCTCCCCCAGAAACACCGCACCAGCATTCAGATTATAACTAATATTTTACTCTGAAAGGATTTATGGTGTTAACAGTAAAATACTTTAAAGTGGTTGTCTCACAGCCAATGGCATTTATCATGTAGAGAAAGTTAATACAAGGCATTTACTAATATATTGTGATTGTCTATATTGCCTCCTTTCCTGGCTTGATTCAGTTTTCCATCACATTAACCACGGCTGGTATCCAGGGGATATGGTCACCGCTGAAGCACTGGGATAGCAGCTGCTGCATGAGTGCCTATGTGCGCTCCAACTGCCCCAGCTACCAGAGAGGTCGGCACTTTTCCTATTGTGTGCAAGCATGGCCACTGCTACTTGATAGCAGTGGTGGTTATAACTAGTGATGAGCGAGCATGCTCGAGTCTCCTCCCCGCATGTTTGGCGCCTTCTAAGCAGCCAATGAAGGTCTAGTTAAGTAATTCAAAGAATGGTCCTTAAAGCAGCTACACCCTGTATTGGCAGTGGACAACGGGGTGCACACCCCAAAGATCTCACCCAAGATGATCTAAAATGCACAGGTCAATAAAATATAAAATATAAAAGAGGGGGGCACTCCCAGCTGTGGGAACTGAGGGCTACCAATATCAAATGGATTTAATATACGTAATCAATATCCAAACATATAACAAGTAAAATCGCAATGTACATAAAATCCACAATCATTAAAATAAGCAGCGTAAAATGGGCAAAATAGATGGAATATAGTTAGACCGTCTATTTACGAGCCATCAAGAAGTCCATATGAATATATTAAGTCCAAGAGGACATATGGCTGCATATGGTAGTAAGCAACAAGTGCGTATAGAGGCTGCAGTCCTCTTAATGTCGCTCACTGGTTGATAAGAAAACAATATAAGTTCCAGATGGTAACTGAATAAGAGCATTCACCAACCTATCTTCCACCGGTGGCCGCCTATGATGAGAAAACAGTCCGGCACCTTACCTACCCTTCACCGTAGCAGTAAACGAAGCATCCGTCTGCGCTGACTCCCGGCACCACTGGCGTCCCACGTGGTGCGCGGGTCTTTACGTGGCGTCCCACGTGACCTCAGGGAGATACGGGAATGTACCTGCCGGGAGTATTCTTGCTCGGTCTTAGTGCCGACTGTTAGTTCAGAATGTCCAGTTCAGAATGTCCAGTGATACAATCTTCATATTCCGGCGTAAGTTTGAATGGTAGAAAAGTTGCGCTCTTATCAGATATGTCACGACTCTGCACCCAAACGCATTTCGGGGGTTATCCCCCTTCTTCAGTGGATCCACTGAAGAAGGGGGCTAACCCCCGAAACGAGTTTGGGAGCAGTACCTGATCGAAAACACTTGAATGAACCTCTGTTCTTAAGAGTGGTAGTCTTTAAGGGGGTTGAATAATTGTGTCAATGAAGAAATCACAAAAAAAACATTTAATACTGTATTACAAAAACAATTGATGTCATTTTAGTTGCATTTGGTTCTTTAAAAAGTCCTTGTACGATTTCATTCTGAACACATTTACAAATGTACACTAAATTCCCTAAAACCCTTTACAGCATTGGGGGTTGAATAATTTTGAACACAACTGTAGTTATAAAGGAAAATAATAGCATTCTCAATAGAGAATGCAAAGTAAAAAGGGCAATAGAGGGTTAAAAATAATAAAAAAAACTAACTCACCTGCTCCATTTATCGCGTAGCTGCCGGACTCCTGTTCTGTCTTCAGCTGGGTGGGGGGTGAAGGACCTTCAGTGATGTCACTGGGTCACATGGTCCAATCACCTGCTGATTGTACCATGTGACCCAGTGACATCACTGAAGGTCCTTTACCCCCCGCCCAGCTGAAGACAGAACAGGAGACCGGCAGCTACACGATCAAATGGAGCAGGTGAGATCGTTTTTTTTTATTATTTTTAACCCTCTATTGCCCTTTTTACTTTGCATTCTCTATTGAGAATGCTATTATTTTCCAATCTTAACTATGTTATAAGGGAAAATAATAAAGATCGCCATCCTGATCATCTCCTAGCAAGCACTGCATCCGCACTTGCTTGCGATTTTCCCGCAGCCCCA
Source organism: Bufotes viridis (assembly GCA_033119425.1). Taxonomy (NCBI): domain Eukaryota; kingdom Metazoa; phylum Chordata; class Amphibia; order Anura; family Bufonidae; genus Bufotes; species Bufotes viridis. The sequence continues at coordinate 238,746,148 of CM065590.1, forward strand.
TTCACTTCTATGGGGCCTGCGTTGCGTGAAAAACGCAGAATATAGAACATGCTGTGATTTTCACGCAACGCAAAAGTGATGCGGGAAAATCATCGCTCATGTACACAGCCCCATTGAAATGAATGGGTCCGGATTCAGTGCGGGTGCAATTTGTTCACCTCACGCATTGCACACGCGCGGAAATCACGCCCGTGTGAAAGGGGCCTTACACTGATTGGCTGGCCAGAACACGTGATACCATTTCATATAGGAGCTGAGGTCCGGCGTTCGCTCATTCAGCGTCAGGGAGAGCAGACAGTAGGCAGGGACAGATATCGTTTTGCTCTAAACTTACTGATTTCACTTCAAAGACCTTATTGAAAGACCCAACAGTCCATTTAAGGACTAGATTGTGTGTTTGACAGCAGTGCAGCATCTTTTATTTATTTTTTTAAGATGGGGTTTGCTTCAGCACTATCAGGGACAGGCATCACCAGGAAGGGACAAATAGTGCAGGGCTTGAAAATTGCTTTTTTAACTTCTAAAAGACAGAAAGATTTCCGATTAGTGACATCTACAATACGCCATCATAAAGCAGTGTGTTGGGCAGACATTATGAAAAGGGGCTTATTCACTACAATGTTCCTGCTACCGAGATATACACTGCACCACTATAAATCAGTGTGTTGGGCAGACATTATAAAAAGGGGCTTATTCACTACAGTGTTCCTTGGTTCTGAGATATACACTGCACCACAATACAGCAGTCTGTTGGGCAGACATTATTAAAAGGGGCTTATTCACTACAATGTTCTTGCTACCGAGATATACACTGCACCATCAGAGAAATTATTTGTTCTGGGGAAATTAACCTAACTTGTGCCACATCTGTGTGTGCATTCAATCCGCAACTGTTATATTAATTACTCCAGCAGAGAGTGATTTATATTTTGGCCATAGTTAACTAGTTTTGGGCACATCTGTGTGTGCGTTTAGGCCGCAACCGTATATATACAGTATTCCCGCAGAGAATACATTTTATTTGGGACAAATTTGTATCCAATACAGAACTACATCCAAATACAGTGTGTATTGTCAAAATTACATTATGCAAATCATAAAAAGTGAGACTGGCACTCTAACGTACGGCAATCGTCAATACCTCAAATTGATATATAAGAAAATGTAATAAAATAAAGAGTGAATTAAACATGTGTGATACAATATGAAACAATATGATTACATCTATTGGAAGTTGGATATTAGGACTGTTATTTTGCAGGGTCCCTTTCCAGTGTTTTAAAACAATTTTTTTTATTGTTATATGTTTTATATTGTATCACATATGTTTTAATCACTATTTATTTTATTAAATTTTCTTATATATCAATTTGAGGTATTGACGGTTGCCGTACGTTAGAGTGCCAATCTCACTTTTTATGATTTACAATATTTGACTTTCCGATTGGGTGTTTCAGTTCTGAGACTTTGAGCACCTACTTCCGTGGGAATAGAAGGAGTGAGCTTTTCCCAATTTTTTCTTCTTTAATATCTAAAATTACATTATCTCTGGGCTAGTGTAGTGCCGAAAATCTGTATTTTTCTGTATCCAGTACCTTACTGGAGGCCAATACAGTGTGTATTGTAAATATTACATTATCTGTGGCCTACTGTAGTGCCGAAAAATTGTATTTCTCTGTCTCCAGTACATTACAGCAAGCCAATACAGTGCGTATTTTAAAAATGTCATTATTTGTGGCCTACTGTAGTGCCAAAAATTTGTATTTCTCTGTCTCCAGTACATTACAGCAAGCAAATACAGTGTGTATTGTAAAAATGACATTATCTCTGGGCTAGTGTACTCCTGAAAATCATTATTTTTCTGTATTCAGTACATTACAGCAAGCCAATACAGTGTGTACTGTAAAAATTTAATTACCTGTGTCCTACTGTAGTGCCAAAAATTTGTATTTCTCTGTCTCCAGTACATTATAGCAAGCCAATACAGTGTGTACTGTAAAAATTTAATTATCTGTGGCCTAGTGTAGTGCAGAAAATTTGTATTTCTCTGTCTCCAGTACATTACAGCAAGACAATACAATGTGTACTATTAAAATTACATTATCTCTGTGCTAGTGTATCTTTACTCCTGAAAATCTTTATTTTTCTGTATTCAGTATATTATAGCAAGCCAATGCAGTGTGTACTATAAAGATTTAATTATCTGTGGCCTAGTGTAGTGCAGAAAATTTGTATTTCTCTGTCTCCAGTACATTACAGCAAGCCAATACAGTGTGTACTGTAAAAATGTAATTATCTGTGGGCTAGTATAGTGCCGAAAATTTGTATTTCTCTATCTCCTGTACATTACAGCAAGCCAATACAGTGTGTACTGTAAAAATGTCATTATCTGTGACCTATTGTAGTGCTTAAAATTTGTACCCAGCACTGCAACTAAAGAAGAGAATGACACACCCCCTTGACCGGCACAAGCCGGCACAGGAGCCAACAGAACAGCGGCATCGCCAAGAAACAGGCGCGCCCCTGCCCCGCCTACTCCTATCACTGCAGAGGGCAAAGGGGGAGGTGTGTGTAAATGGAGTGACTTACACTGCGATTCTTGTCAATGACCAATGACAATATTCGATCATAGAGTAGCCCAGGAGGGCAATCGCTGGGATGGCATGTTATTAGAAGCACATGCCAACAGATCATTATCACATTATCTCTGGGCTAGTGTAGTGCCAAAAATCTGTATTTCTCTGTCTCCAGTACATTATAGCAAGCCAATACAGTGTGTACTGTAAAAATTTCATTATCTGTGGCCTAGTGTAGTGCAGAAAATTTGTATTTCTCTGTCTCCAGTACATTATAGCAAGCCAATACAGTGTGTACTGTAAACATTTCATTATCTGTGGTCTAGTGTAGTGACGAAAATTTGTATTTCTCTGTCTCCTGTACATTACAGCAAGCCAAAACAGTGTGCACTGTAAAAATTTAATTATCTGTGGCCTACTGTTGTGCCGAAAATTTGTATTTCTCTGTATCCAGTACAGTACAGCCAGCCAATGCAGTGTGTACTGTAAAAATGTAATTATCTGTGACCTATTGTAGTGCCTAAAATTTGTACCCAGAGAATGCCACACCCTCTGGGCGTGAACACTAGCAACCTCACCACCACCAGCATGATCCGCCACATGGCATCCAAGCACCCTAATAAGTGAGCCGAACACCTGGGTCCACACTCTGAGTCTGCAGTTCCGACCACTGCCTCCACTTCCCCTGTGTTACGCACAGCTGGCCAATCCCCTGTCGAAGGCGCAGGACCGGATGCCCCTCGCCCTGCACCTGGACCTTTGCATGAACCGTCAGCAACAACATCCACTTCCCTGTCCTAGCGCAGAGTCCAAATGTCGATAACACAGGCATTTGTACGCAAGTGCAAATATCCACCCACCCACCCACAGGCCATAGCACTAAATGCACAACTTTTAAAATTACTGGCCCTTGAAATGTTGCCATTTAAGTTTGTGGACACTGAGGCCTTCCGCAGCCTGATGTCGACAGCCTTCCGTCGGTACGCAGTCCCCAGCCGGTACACAGTGCCCGCCTTACACCAGCATGTGTCGCAGAACATTACCCGTGCCCTGACCAACGCACTTACTGGGAAGGTCCACCTCAGCATGGACACATAGACAGTTGCTGGTGGCCAGGGACGCTACATTTCCCTGACCGCACACTGGGTGAATGTTGTGGAGTCCGGGAGTGAGTCGGACCCTGGGATAGCACAGGTGCTACCCACGCCCAGGATTTCGGGCCCTACGTCCATCAGGGTCTCCGCCAGCAGCTATGTTACTGGCTCCAACCGACACTTCTCCTCCTCCGCCACTTCCTCCTCCACTTCCACCTCCAACAGCAGTCAGCCATCAGTCACTAGCTGTAAGCAGTGTAGCGCTGCTGTGGGTAAGCGTCAACAGGCCGTGCTGAAGCTGATCTGTTTAGGGGACAAACAGCACACCGCCGCAGAGCTGTGGCAGGGTATAAGGGAACAGACCGAGCTGTGGCTCTGTCCACTCAACCTATAAACAGGCATGGTTGTGTCTGACAATGGCCGTAACTTGGTGGCGGCTTTGGAGCTTGGCAACCTGACACACATTCCATGCCTAGCCCACGTCTTAAACTTAGTGGTTCAGCAGTTTGTCAAAACCTACCCCAATTTGCAGGAGCTACTAGTGAAGGCGCGCCGCTTGTGTGCTCATTTCCGCAAGTCATCCACAGCTTCAGCCAGTCTGTCAACGCTGCCGCAGCGCTTGGGGCTTCCAGCTCACCGACTATTGTGCGACGTGAGCACGCGGTGGAACTCTACGTTCTACATGTTGGCCAGGCTTTGTGAGCAGCAGAGGACAGTTGTGGAATACCAGCTGCAACATGGTGATAGCTAGACCTCCCCCAGTTCGTCTTCTCAGCGCGAATTGGGCCATGAAGAGGAGGAGGAGCTGGAGACACTTGCCTCTGCTACAGAGGGTAGTACCCATGGAACTTTAATTCCATCTTTTCAGCGTGGATGTGCAGAAGAGGAGGAGGATGAGGATATGGAGAGTCATCCTGAAGTTGACATTGACGTCTTGGTACTCTGGCACACATGGCTGACTTCATGTTAGGCTGCTTTTCCCACGACCCTCGTGTTATACGCATTTTAGGTAACACAGATTACTTGGTGTTCATCCTTCTCAACCCCCGCTACAAAGAGAACTTCTCATTAGAGATGAGCGAACTTTAAAAAAAAGTTCGGCATTTGGCATTCGGGTTGTGGTAACTCGCGCATCCCGTTATGGATTCCACTACCGCGGACTATCGCGGCATATGGAATCCATAAGGGGCGGCTTCCACCAACCCGAACTGTTAAACAGCCGAAGGACCTGGGGTGACGTCACCATCATGTGATCAGTGCAGGAGGAGTGGCACAGCACTGGATTTGATCCCGTGCTGAGCCACGCCCCCTGCACTGATCACATGACGGTGACGTCACCCCAGGTCCTTCGGCTGTTCAACAGTTCGGGTTGGTGGAAGCCACCCCTTATGGATTCCATATGCCGCGATAGTCCGCGGTAGTGGAATCCATAACGGGATGCGCGAGTTACCACAACCCGTACGCCGAACGCCAAACTTTTTTTTAAAGTTTGCTCATCTCTACTTCCCATCTCTCATTCCTGTGGTGGAGAGTACGAGTAAAACCGTGCAATACCAGAAAGTACTTGTTGACAGATTGCTCCAAAATTTTCCATCTGACAATGCGTCTGCCAGAGTCCGTACTTCCTTAGGCAACCGAGGAAGGGAGACAAAGGGAACACACAGTAGTCCCAATAAAGGCAGGGCAACACTTTCCAAGGCATGGGACACTTTCATGACACCCTGCCAGCAACCTCACCCTGAATCGCATCCTAGTGCTACAAGGAGGGAAAAGCTTTCTAAAACTTCCAAAACTTTTCCCTCCTTGTAGCACTAGGCCGCGATTCAGGGTGAGATTGCTGGCGGACCGTGTCAGAGTCCTAAATGATCCCTCAGTGCCTTACAACTACTGGGTGTCCAAGCTGGACACGTGGCACGAACTTGCGCTCTACGCCTTGGAGGTGCTGGCCTGCCCTGCCACCAGCATATTGTCTGAGCGTGTATTTAGTGCTGCTGGTGCATTATAACAGATAAGCGTATCCGCTTGTCCACTGACAATGCTGACAGGTTGACTCAGATAAAAATAAACAAGGCCTGGATAGCCCCTGACTTCTCCACTCCACCAGAGTAAAGGTGGGCTAATAAGAAACAAAAACGCATTTAAATGTATGCTTTATAATGTACTCAATCCACAAGATACAGATGCACCCTTTTCATCGCAAAAAAAAGGGTATATGTTTGAATCTTGTTTTCTCATCCGCCTCCTCCTCTTCCATACAGAATATATATGCCCTCACTACAATGTTTTGTAGGGTTCCCTCGGCTTCAGGCCCTCACCTCGAATGCTTTATACTGTCTGCTCACATGTAGGCCATCACTGCAATGTTTTATGGGGTTCGCTCACCTTCAGTCCCTCACCTTCAATGCTTTATATGGTCTGCTCACCTGTAGGCCATTACTGCAATGTTTTATGGGGTTCGCTCACCTTCAGTCCCTCACCTCCAATGCTTTATACCGTCTGCTCACCTGTAGTCCATCACTGCAAAGTTTTATGGAGTTCACTAGGCTTTAGACCCTCTCCTCTAATGCGTTATACCATCTGCTCACCTGAAGGCCATCACTGCAATGTTTTATGGGGTTTGCTAGGCTTCAGGCCCTCACCTCCAATGCTTTATAAGATCTGCTCAACTGTAGGCAATCACTGCAATGTTTTATGGGGTTCACTCACCTTCAGTCCCTCACCTCCAATGCTTTATACAGTCTGCTCACCTGTAGGCCATCACTACAATGTTTTATGGAGTTCGCTAGGCTTCAGGCCCTCACCTCCAATGCTTTATACAGTCTGCTCACCTGTAGGCCACCACTGCAATGTTTTATGGGGTTCGCTAGGCTTCAGGCCCTCACTTTCAATGCTTTATACAGTCTGTTCACCTGTAGGCCATCACTACAATGTTTTATGGAGTTCGCTAGGCTTCAGGCCCTCACTTCCAATGCTTTATACCGCCTGCTCACCTGTAGGCCATCACTGCAATGTTTTATGGGGTTCGCTAGGCTTCAGGCGATCATCTCCAATGCTTTATAAGGTCTGCTCACCTGTAGGCCATCACTGCAATATTTTATGGGGTTCGCTAGGCTTCAGGCCCTCACCTCCAATGCTTTATAAGGTCTGCTCACCTGTAGGCCATCACTGCAATGTTTTATGGGGTTTGCTCGCCTTCAGTCCCTCATCTCCAATGCTTTATACGGTCTGCTAACCTGTACGCCATCACTGCAATGTTTTATGGCGTTCGCTAGGCTTCAGGCCCTCACTTACAATGCTTTATATGGTCTGCTCACCTGTAGGCCATCACTGCAATGTTTTATGGGGTTCGCTCACCTTCAGGCCCTCACTACAAATTTTTATTGGCTCCGCTCACCTTCAGGCCCTCAACTATAATGTTTTAGAGGGTAACCAGCAGTCCTTGCTCCAAATGTTTTTGAGGGTCACCAGTAGGCCATCAATGATACTTTTTAAGCGATGTGTATGTTGCTCTCCTTTATGTGTAATAAAGGGTGTATTGGAGTGCCGGTTCCTTGTAATTTTTGGCAGCCCTTTCATTTAGTGCATTGGCTTTATGAGTGCAGCAGTGTACCTGAACAATTGTAGCACCATGTGAATAAGGCCCTCCTTTATGTGATATACAGGCTGTATCGGAGTGCTTCTTCCTTGTAATTTTTGGCAGCATTTGCACTGTATATACAATTGAATATACAGGAAAGAACTTTTTTTTTTTTGAGGGGACGGGATTTTGGGCGCAATTTTGTCGCTATGTAAAAGTGGCGGACAACTGGGAAAATATGGTTCCCGGCAGTGATATTGGAGTCCAAGATGCACCCAGACATGGTCCCCATGCTGTTCCAGATCCATTTCGGTAGTGTTTCTGTCACTTTCTGACCTTTTCCAATGGACCAGGCACCCATCCTCCTGGTTGTCCCCCATTGACTTCCATTATACTCGGGTGCTCGGCCGAGCCCACGAATATCACTACCACGGACCGAGTACCAGAACACCCGAACACTTTGGTGCTCGCTTATCACTAGTTATAACCCATAGATACAAACAGTATATAATGTGATGGAAAAATGAATGAATCCTGCCAAGGAGGTAAAATGGACAATCACAATACATTAGTAAGTGCCTTGTAATGGCTTTCTCTACATAATAAATACAATTTGCTGAAGCAACACAACCCTTTTAAGATGATCTGTTCAGTTGGAAAAATGGCTCGCATCCAGAATAGGCATATGTATTGGTGTGAAGGCAGCTCTCTTCTTTTTTTCCCCCCCAATTTCTCTCCGCTAGCAACTCATTGATAAACATCTAGTCGAAATAAGTGAGAAATGTCAATGCAAGTAGTTACTAAAACAGACATGTCAGGAAGATGACCACAAAATGCAGTGCAATCTACAGGCAGCATGTTATAAAGCAGGAAAAGCTAAGCAGATTGATACATAGTTTTGTGTGAAAAGATTCAGCAAAACTTGTAATTTATTTATTTTATATCTCTGCTTTTACTGAACTTATGTCTGTCCAAGTGCACAACTATCAGTGACTGACAGCTATCTCTGTATACAAACTTACACAGATAATGCTACTAATCACTAAAAACACCTCCTCAGCTATCTAGGAACACACATTTAGGGCTCATGCACATGACTGCATGTATTTTGCGGTCCGCAAAAAATATGGATGACGTCCGTGTGCATTCCATATTTTGCGTAACGGAACAGCTGGCCACTAATAGAACAATCCTATCCTTGACCGTAATGTGAACAAAAGTAAGACATGTTGTATTTTTTTGCGGAACGGACATGGAAATTCTATGGAAATGAAATGCACATGGAGTAACTTCCGTTTTTTTTGCGGACTCATTGAAATGAATGGTATCGCATACGGTCAGAAATAAAAATGGAACAGACACGAATAAAAATACATGCACAAGCCCTTACACAGAGAATGCTATCAGTAACTGATAACACCTCCCCTGTGTACAGCTATCAGTGACTGACAGCTATCTCTGTATACACACTTACACAGAGAATGCTATCAATCACTGATAACACCTCCCCCATGCACAACTATCAATGAATGACAGCTATCACTGTATACACATTTACACAGAGAATTTTGTCAGTCACTGATAACACCTTCCTATGTACAACTATCAGTGACTGAGAGCTATCTATATATACACACTTACACAGAGACTGCTATCAATCACTGCTAACACTTCCCCCATGTACAAGTATCAGTGACTGAGAGCTATCTCTGTATACATACTTACACAAAGAATGCTCTCAATCACTGATAACACCTCCCCTGTGTACAGCTATCAGTGACTGACAGCTATCTATGTATATACACTTACACAGAGAATGCTATTAATCACTGATAACATCTCCCCCACGTGCAACTATCAGTGACTGACAGTTATCTATGTATACACACTTACAGAGAGAATGCTATGAATTACTGATAACACCTCCCCATGTACAGCTATCAGTGACTGACAGCTATCTATGTACACACACTTACACAGACAATGCTATCAATCACTGATAACACCTCTCCCATGTACAACTATCAGTGACTGACAGCTATCTATGTATACACACTTACACAAAGAATGCTATCAATCACTGAAGTGATAACACCTCCCCCGTGTACAACTATCAGTGAATGACCACAATCTCTGTATATACACTTATGGCCCATTTACACGTCCGCAAGTGTTTTGCGGTCTCCAAATTGCGTATCCGCAAAACACGGACACTGGACATGTGCTTTCCGCATTTTGCGGACCGCACGTGACCGGCACTTTAAATAGAAATGCCTTTTCTTGTCCCTGTTTGCGGGCAAGAATAGGACATGTTCTATTTTTTTGCAAAACGGAAGTGCGGATGTTGAATGGTAGTGCAGATGTGGACAGTCTGCTATTTCTGCCCCTTGGTCATGGCCAGGCTAAGGGAGTAAGGTTAAGGCTGAATCCAGCCTATGGACTTTACAAGCATCAGTGACTGAGAGCAACTTTCAGAGTGCCGAGACACGTATGGATGATTAGTGCACAGAAATGTCCTTTATCCACTACACAAGCCTTTCAGGACATAGTGGAAAACCTAGACCTTTTAGGGGAGCATCCTGCAAATAATGAAGCAGAGAGTTTGCCTGCCACGAGGGAGATCGCCCTTATTGGATAGCTCAAGAGAAGTAGAGAACAGTATATTTAGTACCAGAGTGCTATAGTTTGGACTTAGAATAATTACAGAAGTCTTGCCTGTAATGTGTCAACCCTAAAGAAAACTCCTTAACTGACAATTCCCTAAAAGATAAATGGAATACAATTGAGCCTATTTCTGAGTCATCAATTATGCCATACAAATTAACTGTGTCTGTATTGACTGCATGGAGACAATTGATTCAGTAAATGTTCAACTGTTTAATTACAACCGACTCCTCATCATTTCTATTACTACACTCAACATTTGCACCTTATGGTGCTGGCGTCACGAACACAGGGACCCAGCCACCAAAGCACCCTAAACACCAACTACCATCAAGGGCACCTCAACCACCATCTGGCTGGTGTTCCCTGCAACCGAGAGTGCCCCGGAGGATTTAGTGCTGTCTTCCCATCCACTGCACTGCCGGCCCAGGGAGGCTCTGCTAACCGTGAGTAAATGAACTACTGCCCCCATCTGCCCACCGTAACCTCACGTGTTTCCCCTGCGGTCTTGGCATGTTGCAATTGTCCCGAAATGCGTATGGCCTAGGCCCTATGTTATGATTCACAGATCTGTTGATGAATTGTGACCTTTATGTGTAGGAAACTTTGAACTGTATTTGTCATTCTGACCTTGTAAATATAGTGTTTATAGCTCTATATAACTACATGGCTCATAAACTGTAATTCTTTTTATTTTATTTAAATGGTCATAATTTCACATAGTTACGCTTGTCAAGATAATTGTTAAAATGCAAATGAAGCTATTAATTGGCAGCATGCATTGACAAGTCATGGAGCAAATGCTAGCACGGATATATTCAAAAGACCAGACAGGATTCTTTAGTACTGAGCAGACGAGAGCAGTTGCTGGAGGAGACAATGGTAGTGATTGGGAGTTCAATGCTGAAAGAAGGATATTCAGTGACAAGGTCACAGACTGCCAAAAGATGAACATCATTATTCTTAGGAATCATAAAGCTCTCAATTGCTGCTAATGAAGCATTCATTGGATCCTAATGAACCATTAATGTGGCTCATATACCCCATAGTGTTGATTTTATCTGCAATGTATTTGGAAGGAACCCAGGCCCTTTGGTGCAAGACTGAAGAGGTCTTCTCCAAGTGTCCCCCATTGGCACTAAAGTAAGATGCTATTACATCACAAATAAAGAGGTATTGTCAGATTCCTCATTTATTTTCTTTTGAAGCATTTTAGGTGGATGGGCAGCTATTGCCTGGAATGAGAGCATTCATCTTCTATAGCATTTCCATATGTCAAGCACCAGAACCATTCTGAAGTAACATGCAAAACAACTCATTCTATTCATGTTTGGACAATTAGCTTTGGAGGGACTAGAGATCCATTGTTTGATAACACATACATTTGAATATGTCATTATTCTAATTATGGGTGCTAAATGTAATTTATAGACTGCAAATAAATAAATAAAATGTATTATTCTGTTATTAACTGGTAATTGCTCAAAAGATTTACTGCATAGCGGTAAAGTTCCTCAGTTCATTTTTTATGTAAATTTCATGTAATGCCTTATGATTGCAAAAAACGTTTTGGGGGAGAGGGGCATAGAACAGCTGGTATATGAGAATCCCCATAAGAAGACAGGACATAAGTGTGATGACATATTATGCTAATGGCACAATGGAGTAATCCTGCTTCCTAGCTCCATTTTACTATAGCAGTGTATTCTTGAATTTGCCATTGGTTTTGCCAATTTATTGACACCCATCTAGCAGCACATTGGACCTCCTTTGAGCTTCAGAACCACAATCATTTGTCATAATATAGATCCCATCAGGTGTTGAAATTGTTCTGCAGGAATATTGGCCCAGAGGAAAGGATAGCTTCTTACAGTTGCCACAAATTAGATGGAGATACTGACATGCTCTGAACAGCCCGTTCTACCTTATCCCAGAGAGGCTCTATAGATTAAGATCTAGGACTTTGAAGACCAGGGAAGCAAGAAAAACTCACCATCATGTTCCTGGAACCAGGCCAAGATTCTATGCCTTTGTAGCATAGTGTGGCTTGCTGAAAGTGTCCTTCTGCCATAGAGTAAATAGCTAAATGAACATGGTTGGCCATAATACTTACTGTCAAAATGTCCATCTACAGGTATCAGAGGACCTAGGGTGTGCAATGCAAACGTTTCCCGCATCATGACTTCATATCCCCCAGCCTGATATGTTTACACCGCACAGGAAAGGTTCATCGATTCATGCTTACTTTGGTAAATCCTAACCCTCCCATCAGCATGATGCAACAGAAATTTGCATTTATCTGACCAGATAATATTTTTTCACTGACCAGTCATCCAATTTTTGATCTCTTTTGCCCATTAAAATCAAGCCTTTCTGATTCCCTTAGACATAAGGGACTTGGCACTTGAACTGCTCATCTGCTGTTATAGGCCATTCAGGCTAAGCAACGGTGAGACATATTATTTCGAGCATGTACATTGTATTGAGCTGGAATCTGCTTGACTGCGCACCACTTGTTTGAAAGAAAGATTCTTGACATTCTCCCAGACCCCCTTTCTTCAATGAGCTGTTCATGTCCACAGGATCCCCTTTTGCTGGATGCGTTTCATTGATCAAACCATTCTTGGTTTATTCTCAGCATGAGAAAACCCACATGGTTAGCAGTTTTTGAAATACTGGCCCCGGCTAGTTTAGTACCAATGACTATGCCTCGATTGAAGTTGCTGAGAGAGCTTGATTTTTCCCATTCTTACTTGGATTCATATTGAAACTGAGCAACATAAAACTTGTAAAAGGGCAGATGTCTCTAATAAAGTGATCATTCAGTGTAGTTGCTTTGGTGTGATATATCACATGTTAGTTGGCTAGATGTCATTGTTGCATCATGGCCACATATAATCATTTTCTCATGGCTCGGGAGATACATCTCTGCCCAACAGTATATATATTGTATGCAAGATAATTAGTGAACAAAGGCAAAATGAAAGGGTATGGATTTTTAGAATCTGCCACTCCTTACGTACTAAGGCACATAGTCCAGCCAGCAAGAAATTATCTAGTTCACAAGACTTAGTTGTGGTAATATGAGGGTAAGGATTGTAACAACACATCAACCACTCCAAGAACAGAATATTGGATCTAATACATAGATTAAATAGTGCTTCTTTTTATTGGGGTGGATCTATGCTTATTTTACAGTGTTTACTGGCTGATACGGTTCTTTTAGCAGACAGCTATAATATTACTACATTTTATGGATCTATTCTATTGATGAATTATTTTATGATATTCTCTAGATGACAATACTTCTGCTAGTTTAGGGTTATATAGATAGTCTCTAAAGTGAGTTTAAGCAAGACTTAAATGAACCAAGATGTTCTGCCTTCAAATTTCAGATCAGATGCACCTTAGCTGTAAAATTGAAGTTGACACTTTGCCAACATAAACTGGTACTAATAAACTAACCAGGTGCGTAACTACTGATTAGGCAGGCATAGCTGCTGCCACAGGGCCCACACCAGTAGGGGTCTACATAGTTACCAAGTTTCAGTTGGTAAAATCGGGGCATATATAAGTCCCACCCCTGGGAATGCCCAAATCCCACCCAGGAACACTCACTTGTGGGCAGGGTTTATGCAAGCCCTGCTAATTTTCAGCCCTGAGCAGCACAAATTTGCCAGGACTGTCTCTGAAAATCAGAGACAGTCCCACCAAAGTTGGGACAGTTGGCAAATATTGGCCTGGGTTGCCAGACAGGAGTATTCATTACTCATATTCAGGGCCCTTCACCCAAAGAAGCAGGGGGCCCAAGCCCTGTATACTACAGTCTGACACCTTTGCAGAGTGCTGCGCTAGACAGAGCAGTCTATTGATAATTGCAGTCACCAGAAGCAGCTAGCAGGTCAAGCCCCACAGGCCCCCTACCTCCTTCACCGAAGCTGCAACTTGTAAAGCAGCTCGAGCTCCACCTCCAGTCACAGGACACCTTGCCCCCAAAATGTGGGGTCTTCAGCCTGGCAGGTACATCTACTACATTATCTGTACTCAAAGAGTTATCCCTGTGTTAGTCAACTTTCACATCAGTGTTTTTGCTGGATCCATCATGGATCAGCAAAAACGCTTCCGTTAGGATAATACAATGGGCTGCATCCGTCATGAATGGATCCAGTTGCGTTTTCTCTAAAATAGCCAATTTCTTCTGTGTCTGAGGAATCCGCATCCTATGACGCAGTGAAAAACGCTGCTTGCAGCGTTTTCCTCCGGTATAGAGATCCTATGACGAATCTCAATAGCGGACAGGGAAACCACAGATATGAAAGTAGCCTTGTTTGTGGTGTTACATGGGACTGCAGGTAACATCTACTACATTATCTGTACTCAGAAAGTAATCACTGTGTGATATGAGGTGTTACATAGGACTGCAGGCAACCACTTCCACATTATCTGTAGAGAGTTGTCTGTGTAAACAAAAAATCAGGGTGCATGACTTGCAGGACATGGAGCTTCATTCAGTGTGATGATTGATGGGGGACCTGGAGTTCAGACCCCCATGATCAGTACTGATGGCCTACAACAGGGATCTGGCATTCCAACTGTTCTGAAACTTCAACTGTCAGAATCCTCCTTTCACTTAGGCCAGGGATGGGCAAACTGCGGCTCTCCAGCTGTTGTAAAACTACAATTCCCAGCATGCCTTGCTGTAGGCTGATAGCTGTAAGCAGTCTTTGCATGCTGGGAGTTGTAGTTTTGCAACAGCTGGAGTGCCACAGTTTGCCTATCCCTGACTTAGGCTACTTTCACACTAGCGTTTTGGCTTTCCATTTGTGAGATCCGTTCAGGGATCTAAAAAGCGGTCCAAAACGGATCAGTTTTGCCCTAATGCATTCTGAATTGAAAAGGATCCGCTCAGAAGGTATCAGTTTGCCTCCGATCAGTCACCATTCCGCTCTGGAGGCGGACACCAAAACGCTGCCTGCAGCGTTTTGCTGTCCGCCTGACGAAGCGGAGCCAAAAGTTTTCTCTGACACAATCTGGCACAATAGAAAACGGATCCGTCCCCTATTGACTTTCAATAGTGTTCAAGACGGATCCGTCATGGCTATATAAGACATAATACAATCCGTTCATGCAGTTGTATTATTGTAATAGAAGCGTTTTTGCAGATCCATGATGGATCCGCAAAAAACGCTAGTGTGAAAGTAGCCTTACAAGAACAACCAAGTAAGTATGCATGCTGGGAGTTGTTGTTTTACAGGAGCCTGAGTGTCAAAGGTGATCCCCGGCCTTAATGGTGTTGCATTGCGACTTGCAGGTTGCCATGATTGTGACCCCAGAGTTGCAAAAAACCAAACCCTGCTGGTTACTTTGTTTTCATATTTGTTCTATGACTGAGTTGGTGGGGGTTGTGTGTTGAGCATGGGTGATCTTGACTAGCCGCAGGAGTGGGAATTACACAGGAGGATGAGATTGCAGCGAAGTAGCTGGGGGGGTATTCAAAAATTTGCTCTGGGGTCCAGTCATTTTTAGTTTTGTCCCTGAAACTAACAAAGCAATGTGTAGTCAGTTGACTTTGTTACAACTTGCATACAACTCTTTCAGGTTTATCAGTCCTCATGGGTGAGGAATATAGAGACATGCAGATATACCTTTGTGTTTATCAGTAATATGGAGAATTTATGTATGAAGTAGGTAACTTACAGTGACCTTAATATATGTATCATAGGTATCACATCTTACCAGTTGGTTCAGAACCATTAATCCATATATCTTAAAAATAAGAATTATTTAATCAGCGATGAATAGATCTGTCACCAGTTACAAGAGCAGGCTATAGACAGCTGGACATCTTCCCCATATATAATTTTTTTCAGCTGTCAAACCTGAGAGGATTGTTTTAAAAGCATTCATAATACAGTATCTCCATGTGTCTTCATGTTTTTACATCTTCACATACCATGTCATAAATTAGTAACACATAAGACATTTTCCTACTCTTGTCCATGCCTGGATTGTGTTAATGGTGGACCATATCTCTCCTATCTCAAAATGACTCTACTATCAGTTTGAAACATTCTTCCCCCCTGATGATTTAGGTTGACTTTTAATTCTGCTTTTAGTTCCAGCACATGCTTAAACTAGCATCTTATCGATTTACATTATCTACAGGTATGCATAATAAATTCTAACATATGCAATGGTGCGCGTCTTTCTAAGAGATTAGTCAATACAAGGATGGGAAGGCTCCCTTATGTAGATAGTGGAATGTAGTACAAATCAGTAATGTCAGTAATGATTAGTCAATATTAGCGCTGCTTGGTATACCGCAGTGTGTAGATAGAAATACATGAGGAAAAATCTCTACTCATTTACTGTACTACCTAATAATCTTCACTTACTGTAGAGTAGAATGCTATACATTGCTCTCAATTTTCAGCAAGTCGGGAGAAATGCCCCCATGTTCGCAACTTAATCTCATGTAGGTTCATGTCAAAGAAGTCTTCGAAACATTTATAGTGGATCCAAGCAGTTAAATGCTGGTGATTCATGTACATATTTATTTCCTTTGCTTATATAGCATCAACATATTCCACAGTGCTGCAAGGCAAAGCTTCATGGCTAAAATCAGAATGCCCATCAGATATAGCGACCAGTGGTGGCCTGGGTTATGGAACCAACCAATCTTCCTGGTCTACACTGTTTCTGTAACTCCCATAGAAAGAAAGCAAGAAAGAAAGAAGGAAAGAGAGAGCAAGAAAGACTTAGAGAGAAAGGAGAAAGGAAGGACAGAAGGGAGGGAAGGAGGAAGGAAGGACAGAAGGGAGGGAAGGAGGAAGGAAGGGCAGAAGGGAGGGAAGGAGGAAGGAAGGACAGAAGGGAGGGAAGGTAGAAGGAAGGACAATATATTATTCCAATTCTGTTGAGAGAATTTCTACTTTAGGACCAGGCATGGGATTCAGCCAGTTCCCTCCAGTTCAGGTTGTTAAAATTGCAACTGGTTCGAAAAGCCGTGTTATCTGCTGAGTCCTCATTGGGTGCTTTGGCAGCGGTAGAACAGCTGGAGATGTTCACTTCCATTGCTTTTTGCACCACTGATAGTTTAGCTCCTCAGTTGGGTGGTATGTGTGTGTAGGGTATATATAGTGTATTTATGTATGTGTACCATGTATATGGTGTATTTATGTGTATGTGTGTTGCATATATATGGTGTATGTATATGTAAACATGTGTCGTGACACCGCATATCCCCATTGAGTAGGGAACCTGTTAAAAATTGTAACCCCACCCCACCCCTGGGGCTATTAAAATGTATGAGTAACAAATGAAATTATTATAGGAAATTAATAATATTAAAATTATTACTGTTGAGACTGGTCATTATTTAGGAAGGAATTTGCTTAGTAAACATGAAATGCTCTGCAGACTAACATGCAAATGGAGTATCACTGTTAGAACATTTCTTATTCATCACAAATTGCTAATGCAGGTTGTGAAGACTAAGATCACAGTCACACATTCATTACTGGTCAGGTAATTTATGACTTCATAAAAGGCTAATTTAATACAAGTCTATAACATAGATGTATTACTCCAAATCAGGAGCTGAGAATATGGGTTGTTTGAAGAGCGACTAAATAATGTTACTACACAAATCGGGTGATACGCAACTTTTAATGACATAGACTCAGAGCATTGTTGTTTCAAAGCAAGCAGTTCACTGGTTGCTTGTCTATTAGCTCAAAGTGTTCTTTGGGTTGCTGGCATGATGACTAACTTGCTTTGTTCCTGCCTTGGACGGGACACCTGGATGTGGGTTCCTGAACAGTTGGTCCCTCTTTGTAGGTTACAGCTAGTAAAATGAGATCAGTTTAACCACAGAAAGACTGATGTCATTGCAACACATCAAAAAACAATGAGGCATCAAAAGAAAGATACAACAATAAATGCATAGAAAACATTTAGTGATTGTTGAGAAAACAGGTAATTCTAGATGGATAAGTTGTATGAAAGATGGATTAACACAAAATAAGAAGCCACTTTGGTATCGGAGATGTCATCTGAAAGGATCTTTCTACTGTACAGTAGATCTCTCGTGCATAGTTTAGCAGCCTCTACGTTAAACAGGTAGCTGCATAAGTGTTGGCCGTGACTTCAGTCTACTTCCATATTATCCCATGATAATTACTGACGAATCAATTGTCATTTTGATTAGAACAATTAAAAGGGTTCTAGGGAACTTTTACACTGATGACCTCTGCCCCACCTTCAGCTTATTGGTACAGTGGCTCAGTTTGTGTAATGGTATTTCATTGTTCTAGTCACTGGGGGCCCTGGCAGTTTAATGCCAATGATCAAACATTAATGGCTTATCCTGAGATAAAGTCTAGGAGATCCCCGTTCTACTCCATACATGTGTGGTAGACAGATGTTTAGTGATAAGGAGAAAGCAGTCGCAAGCAGACCTCAACAGATCCCTTTACATGGGAGAACGATCTTGCAGATTGTCGGAAAGCAAGCATTCCTTCTCAACAATCTGCTGATTGCTAGCGGAGGAGATCGGTGCATGCAGCAATCTCCTCCAGCTCCTCCAGAGTAAGGGTATGAGAGATCACTAATGCCATCACTCTTCCCCATACTGTCTTGTTGTTTCCAGGTGTTTTTACAGCATGGTCTTCTACTGGAAAACAATGATCTTTTATGCTGCACAAATAATGCAATTACCCAATGAACAAGCGTTTTGCTCATTCATCGCATAATCAGCGGGGCATTTACACTGCCAGATCATCGCTAACAACCGTTACTAGTATCGCTAGTTAGCGATGATTATTTCAATTGTCAGCCAGTGTAAAGGGCCCATTAGTTAACAGTGATGCAATGGAGCCATGATGCTTACAATTGCTAAATAAAGCCATCTGACTACATCAATAAATATGCCATTGAATGAATATGGATTTTATGTATTATCTTAGGATGCTATAAGTATGGGATAAATAGGTAAAAAAGCTGTGGTGCGGCCTATCAACATTTCCCCAGTTGAATCAAACCAAATTAGTAAAAATTGTAAATCACAAATTCTAACTCATAATAGGGTCATTTACTAAAGAATGGTGCTTCGCTCGCCAGTCTTAGTAAAAACCCAACTAGAGGAAGATCCCACCAATTTATGAAAGTGATGCACACCTCTAATAAATTTGTTACATCTTTTGCTGTTTGTGCATCAAAAACTGAAATCTAATCCAGCTATTTTTTAAAAAAATGCACATTTTTTAAAAAGTATGTGAGAATATACAAAAATCCAACACATTTTTCTCAAAATGTCCTTTACACCAAATTTTTACTTTATTTGCTCCAAAAACCTGGTATAAAGCTTTGGTAAATGACCCCGACCCTGACATTTCACATACTAGTCTTAAAAAAAGCCAGCTGGCACAAGATGTGACCATTTTAATAACTTTGTTGTCCTTGTGCCAAAAACTGAAATTTACTTCAACCACAAGCTGGTATAGGTGTTAGTTCTAATTAATGCCAGTTTTCTGGTGTAATATAGATGATATCTATGTTATTATGCACATGTCATATCTATTGGGGTCCTTCTGATGGAAGACGATGGGCGTTTCAACTTGCCTTATCCTTTTGTTGTCAGAGTCAGTAAAGTGCTCCCCTCTTCTTAATGAGAACACATGCATGCTCAGTCATGTACTGCGTGGGGGAAGGGGGGAGAGGAACAGTTGCCTGAATATTCGCCCATCAGGTACCTGAAGTGTATGGTCAACTTTAGACTTCTGGAGTGTACCCTTGTAGCTGTTAGCTGATTGTTGTTGATCACCTTTATATAGGTCCCATTAGTTACTTGTGCAAGTAACCCGTGAAGTTCCCTCATCCCACACATGACATGAGTTTTTAATTGCCAGTTCAAGGGGAGGTTTAGGGTTACATGAGATGCCCAGCATTTGTTATGCCACTCTGAAACATTTCAAAAGTGTGTCCTGAAGATAATCATTTGGAAGAGAACCCTGCTTTCTTTTGTTTTCTAACCCCCTAGTTACCTGATCCAAGTATTTTTATCCACTCATAATACCCATCCATTCACAGCTGTCAAAGATCTTAAGTGTCTGATCTCCATAAATAACATCAAAACTCACAAAGTGCTAATCCTTTATCTAGTCTTGTATTGGAAATCTAAGAATACCAATGTCCATGATTGTCTGTTTGCTAATCACATCAAACTTTTATGATATTATTTATCATGCAAAGCTTTTAGGATACAGAAAGATAGCAGGAATAAAACATAAAGTATTAAATGCAGCAGACAATGCCAGGGAAGTGAACAGAGAATGCTGTAACTGC
This sequence comes from Bufotes viridis, assembly GCA_033119425.1. Classification (NCBI taxonomy): domain Eukaryota; kingdom Metazoa; phylum Chordata; class Amphibia; order Anura; family Bufonidae; genus Bufotes; species Bufotes viridis. Next base: position 238,766,403 of record CM065590.1, read on the forward strand.
AGATCTCTGTCCACATTAGTCAGCGCTGTCTCTGTGGAATGTTGGAAGTGGAGCCTGGATACTAAATAAAATGAGGTTAGGAAGTGAGTCAAGTGGGTGTAGACAAGATGTTCCAAAATCTAAAGACAAAGGAGGGAGGAAATACAGACCAGAAATGTGAAAAACATATGGGGTCTCATCAAGGGTACTATCTATCTATCTATCTATCTATCTATCTATCTATCTATCTCATATCTATATTTCTCATATCAATTAATCTATAGCATATCTATTTTTCTATCTATCTGTCTGTCTATCTATCTATCTAGCTATTATCTATCTTTCTCCTATCTATCTATCTATCTATCTGTCTGTCTGTCTGTCTGTCTGTCTGTCTATCTATCTATCTATCTATCTATCTATGTTGTACACTAACACTAAATGATGATACTAGTGAACTAGGGTTCTGGAAAACATGCTTATCCAGCGCAATGCTAATGTTAACATATTGTAACAGGCAGGAAGAGATATGCAGTGCAATTATGTTAACATGAAAAAGGAAGTTTATCCAGTGTAGTGAAGGGTAAGCTGACCCTGGCTGTCAGCAGAGAATGGGAAGTGACTTGAGTCCCATGGTGCTCATCTGAGGGTGCAGGACAGCTGCGGGGATAGCCCACCATTGCAACAAATATATTTAACCCCCCCAACAGACCTATCACATTCAATGGCTGCACACTCTCCCCGATCAACCAAGTCTGCTGCCTTGGAATGACCCTGGATTCTGCCCTCTCCTTCAAACCCCACATCCAAGGCCTCTTCCCCACCTGCCGGCTCCAACTCAAAAACATCTCCCGCATCCGCACATTTCTCAACCATGAGTCTGCAAAAATGCTTGTACATGCCCTCATCATCTCCCGCCCACACTACTGTAACATCCTCTGTGGCCTTCCATCTAGCACTATCCTCAACTCTGCTGCCCGATTAATCAACCTCTCCCCCCGTTACTCCTCTGCCTCTCCCCTCTGCCAATCCCTTCACTGGTTACCCATTGCTCAGCGAATTTAGTTCACAATTCTAACAAATACGTATAAAGCCGTCCACAACCTGTCCCCTCCATACATCTCTGAGCTACTTTCCCGATACATACACGTAATCTCTGATCCTCACAAGACCTCCTTCTCTCCTCTTATCACCTTTTATCACAATCGCCTCCAAGATTTCTCCTGTGCATCCACCATACTCTGTACTCTCTACCCCAACATATCAGACTCCTAAAAGAAACCTGAAAACACACCTCTTCAGACAAGCCTACAACCAGTGACACTGTTGCCTCTATACCGCCATGACCAGGTTTACCCCTACCTACTGTGTCCTTCCGCCATACCTTGTAGATCGTAAGCCCTCAAGGGCAGGGCCCTCTCTCCTTCTGTACCAGCCTGTAATTCGTCTTGTTCACGCTTAGTGCAGTTGTCTGTATTTTGTATGTATACCCCTTATCATATGTACAGCCCAATGAAATCAATGGCGCTTTAATAATAATAAATAATATTGATAAAGGAATGGCACAACATAGAGTCATTATTATATTACGTGGGGAATACATGTAGTTACTATTTATTTATTTTACGCACTTATATAGCGCTGACATATTCTTCAGTGCTTTACAGATGTTAGCATCACACTGCCCCAATGGAGCTTACAATCTAAGTTCCCTATCAGTATGTCTTTGGAGTGTGGGAGGAATCTTAAGTACCCGAGGAAACCCTCACAAACACTGGTTACTACAACAGACATGTCAGTGGAAGTTACAGGTCCTCCAAATTTTAGAAAAGCCCTCCAATAGCCTAAAACAAAAACTGATGTTATATTTATTTCTCCAGTGAAAGATTGTTTGTCCTGTGCCCGATGTAACTGAGTAAGTATGGCCAATTTAAACAACTATTATGGTCAATATGGACTAAAACATGTATGGCTGTGTCGGTGCAATGATCGTTCACATGCTTGTTCAGCCGTCAACTAACTTCTGTCTAAAGTATATGACCTGTGTAAGTTGTGCTCTAAATAGTTTAGATTATATAGTGTATTAGAACTGGACTGGTAGGAGGGGATACATTATGCAGAACCTACCTAATCTTGTTGGGCTTATCTGGAATACAGGAATAATGGAAGTGATTTAATTATGATATCATTGATTAGTCTTGTTGTGCTTTCTCCCCATTGGTTTTAACAAAGGCTACTTATCAGCCTTTCCGGAAAGATTGTGTTTCCTACTGATCACAGACCAGACACAAAAGGAGGTGTTGCTTCTATAGCTCAGAAGACCAATGGAAAATTTACCACTCAAGATAGTTTACAACAGTAACCAGTCTTCAACAGACACTTATGAGATGTCAGCTTCAAAGTAAAAAAATCCAAGGGTAGTCTGCTGTAAATGAATTAGACCTGATGTATGTTCCTTTTCTTAGCAAATATTTTCTCTCTCTCTAGAGCTGTACTGCAATCTTTCTTTCACACAAAAAAGATATCCAGGAGAATGGATATCCAATACACTATGTAAAAGACACCGTACCCCTTACATAAACTTAAAAAGTGAATAAACCTCATTTTAAGTTGCAATAGGGAAAGCAATGAAACTAATTATTAAGCACTGAAATAAGAGTCAATAGGGCTACACCTGGAGCCATGTCTGTAATACAAATACAGATAGGAAATTAATTTAAAGAGGCTGTCTCATCTTGCCATTCCTAAGCCACAGGGGCACTAGGACACTGAGGACAGGGGCACAATCTAAAAGAAGATCAGAACCAATGTTATATTATTTTACTGAAAGAGCAGTTGAGGTTTGGAACAAACTCCCATCCGATGTGGTTGCGAAATCTACGGCAAGTGAATTTAAACATGCCTGAGATAAACATGTTTATCCAAAGATAAAAAAATAATAATAATAGAAGGGCAGACTAGATGGCCAGGGAGGGGTCTTCTTGTATGTAGGGGATTCACGAGAAATATCTGTTCCTTTCTCTAATTTGTATGGCCACCTTTTATAGAGTCAATCCATCTTACTTAAAGGGGTTGTCCCATTAAAAACGCACTCCCTATCCACAGGATAGGGAATAAGTGTCTGATTGGTGAAGGTCTGACCACTTGGGCCCCACTGATCACAAGAACAGGGGCTGCTCTCCCCCGTATGAATTGAGCGACATTCATTTATCCGCTCTGCTGGTTCCTTTAGCTGTAGAAGGCTGTTGGAGATAGCCGAGTGCTTGCACTCAGCTATCTTCGGCAGTCCCATAGAGTTGAATGGAGTGGCGGACACTTATGCATGTCTGTGGCTCCATTTATATAAGAAGCATGTTTTAGAGATCAATGGTAGATAATTGTGTGGCACTCTCTAATATCAAGGAGCATATAGGAGGGAATGTATAAGTAAATATTTATTATATCAAAGAATAAGTTATACAATGGTTAACAGACCAAACCCAAGTACAATATCAATAGTAAACCTCAATATTTCATGATCAATAGTAAGCCTAAATATTTAATGATAAAAACTCGCAATAAAATACAATAAAAGGGTATGGGGTGATTATCCCAAAAAAAACCTGTAAAAGCTGTAAAGGGTAGTCTTTTGTTGAGAAAAAAAAACTTGTTGCCAGTGGAGTCAATTTGATTATGTGTCTTGAATGGCGTCCCACTCCGACACTTGTGATAGCGGCGTCCCGCTTAAAATCAATAAAGGCGATCGCTATGGTGTTACAAATAAGAACAGTCTTACCAGGGTCTCGAGGTTTAGGGTGGCTCTCTGCGTAGTGCAAAATGTAGTTATCTCTACACTCCGGTATCGGGAGCCGTTCGGTTAAACAGAGTCCGCGCTCACGGTAGCTGCTGCACGTGGAAATATCTGCACTGTGATGCCGTGCCGTGCTTTTACCGAGCTAGTGCTTCTGCGGGTGCTTCTGCGGGGAACTGATATGCTCTCCTCAGACCTCTTCACTGTTCACTGTTCTTTGGCGTAGTTGCTGGAGGGGTGAAACACCAAACGCGTTTCGGGGTTACAAACTTATCCCTTCCTCAGTGGTTATCTTCCCCTTTACGATGTTCCTCTTTTATATGGGTCACAAGTATTCCCAAAAGCCAGTCATGGATTTTTCAAAACCTGGCAACATGTATTCCAATTGGCATTCCTATTATAATCAGTCTATTAGTTAGGTAGGATAATCTCAAATATCCATCGATAGCAATCTCCAAACATAAAAATTATTCATATGATTGTATAAAAAAGTTCAACACTCCCCATATAAAGAAAACACATCAGGAGATTTATGCGTCTTCTTTGCGGTTTTGATGCGTTTTCAATGGTTTTAAAATTTACATAAAATTAATACAAAATACATAATAAAATATGTGCAAAAGTATATCTCATGGTTATTGAACACAACTTCCTTATTTTTCTTTCATTCTTAGTGGCTTTGTACCATAATATATTCTTTTTTTCTTTTTTATTTCTTTTTTCATATCTATTATTCTGATGTTTTAGAGATCAGTGGGGGCCCCAGCGGTTGGACCCCCGACAATCGGGCACATCCCCTATGCTGTGGGTAGGGGATAAATTGTCTTAGTGGGATAATCCTTTTAATGCCCCTATTCCCATTAGTTTATTTCAGATGATTTCTGAGAGTGAGAAAGATTGGGCGGGGTGAATATTTTTGCTCAATCCTTTTGTTCTCTCAACATTGAATACACATACACAAAAAAGAGCAATGCAAGATCTTCTTTTACTTAGACGTAAAGATACCCATGAACAAAACCTGATCATTATAAAAGTATGAAAAATACACTTTGTTTCATAAGCTATTTGTATGGGATATTTTTCTTTTATCAGTGGATCTTTCTATCTTCTGCATAATAACTGACCAACAGCTTTGTGCTAGATTTTTGGTGTTTTTAATTTACCCATTCATATACTGAAAGGTATTTTTTTGGCTGTTTGTTTAACTAATGATTTGCAATATAAATATTCTTAAAACTATTAGACTGAATGAAGCCCTGCTTTAAAATGTGTAATTAAATTATCACTTAACCATAGGAAATATATTTTAGTATAAAACTGCAGTAAATATAATAAACACTTCATATTAGCTGGGATTTATAACGCTCCCTGGAATCCGGGCTTACAAGTACTCATTTACATCAATGGTAGTATACGTTGTATCCAGCCAAGGAAGGTGTCCAATGTCTTTCACATCAATGGCACTTCTGTCTGACTTGAGGAGCAATTGCCTCTGGGGCAGGGAGTTATGCATGGACACTTAATTGATGCTGGTACACAGTCTCTACAAACACTTCAGTCTGTCCATCTCAGCTGAATGAGGAAAAGTGTCTCCATACATGACATGCTACTTTGCCAATTTACTTTTTACGTTATCCTTATACAAAGAATAAAGCAATTCCAGTTTATGTGTGTTATCTGCTACTTCTCTTAGTATATAAACTTTATCTACAGCAATTTACACAGAAACATTTTAATAGAATACAGAACTATTAAAGATCACACTGACAAATATAGAATCTACTGCTATTTTTTTTATCCTCCCCTCCTCCATATCCTATGTTACAAACACAATGGGAGAGATTTATCGGTCTGCGCCCAAAAATTTGTGTGAAATTGCAATTTTTGGTCCTGCAGAGCAGACCATCTTCAGTACTTACTTTTCTTCCCCCAGAAAAGGGCTTAAAAATGTTGTAGTTGCCATAAAAATGTTGCAAATCAGCACCAGGTCTCATTTAATATACGAAATTTGAGAAATTTGGTCCAATTTCATCTCCAGCCCTAAACAGTTGGTTGTGATGCAAATTACACCAAAAAAAAAAAATCCCCCCCAGTGATTTTAATATGTAATCATAGGCCCACTATCACACGTCCACATATTCACACAGAGGAGCTATGTGCAAAAAGGACCTGTAACCTCTCCAGGCATGTCTGTTTTAGCAACTACCTTAATTTTCGCTATACAGACCTCAAATCAAACCCTAAATCCTCCTCAGACCTCCAATTCTCATCAGACCTTAGATCAGACCCCCAAATCAGACCCTTCAGTCTTCACTTCAGATCAGACCCCCATTCCTCATCAGACTTCAGATCAGACCTCCCAAATCAGACCCCTAATCTTCATCAGACTTCAGAATAGACCCCTAATCTTCATCAGACCCCCAATCTTCTTCAGGCCCCCTATAGTCATCGGACCCCAAAACAGCCCCACAATCCTCATCAGACCTCAGATCAGACCCCCAAATCAGACTCCCTATCTTAATCAGACCTTAGATCAGACATAAAATAAATAAAATAACTTATAACGTGAGTGAATAAGGTGCAACAGGCAGTCTATCACCTGAGGCTGCAGAGAGGAATGGCTAATAGGTGGATGTGTGTATATATATAATATAAGGCAATTGCCTGTATTATGTATGTGCACCGCTTATGATATGTACAGCGCTATGGAAGGAATGGCGCTCTAAAAATAAATAATAATAATATAATGCACAATTCGGCAATATGTTGTATAAAAGTATTTATTTGCTATATGTTATCCAATTTATGTTTATATATTCAAAAAAGATTAAAAAGGTAAAAAATCAATATGTAAAACATCAATAAATAAATAATGACATCTTAATGGGAAAAGCGTTTTAGAAAAATTCATGTAAGATAGTTCATAAAAGGTAATAGTTCATTATACAGAGCGGTTCACCAGAAAAATCAAATGAAAGTTCAATGGTGGAAAAAAGCAATAGTTCAGTCAATGAGAAAAATCGGGTAAAAAATCAATAGTTCATATAGAAGAGAGAAGTTTAAAAAATCGTATAAAGATGATTCGTATGTGAAATGGATATACCAACCAGTGTAAGGCTATAATAGCCTAAATGAGCCGCTTTGTTTTGCGATCCGCTTTGTAGAATATCCCTGGAGGGCTTCACCTGGTGGGTAGCCTGTCACCACTGTGTCTCCTCGTGCAAGTTGGTGTGCTGGAGCGGTGTGTTTCTTCGTGAGTGCTGGAGGTGGTGAGCAGTACTTCTGGGTGGTGGATCACGTGAATGCCGTCTGGTCACATGCCTGTTCCACCTCATTCACTCACTTTATATATTTCCAAAGGACTGTGGGGCAGTCCTGGCACAAGAGCACCTAGGTCCACTAGTTGTGTAGGGTGAGCCTGCTTTTTCATATTTAAATAAAAGAACTTACCTCTCCTGCTCTGGAAGGAGCTGCTACTCGGGAGAACCAGCACTCTCTTCCTGCACCACTGCACTGTGACCTAATGCCAACAGCGCCAACAGAAGACCATGGAGCGGTGAGTAAAGCCAGTACCAGTATAGCTATATTCACCTCTCTCCTAACCTACTGTGTACTAATTAGGGTTTTCATAATGAAAGCGCTCATTAAATACGTGCTGCCATTTTCCCCTAATTTTTGTTGGGAAAAAGTGCATTTTATAGAGTGGAAAAACGGTAATTGCACTCTCAAAGTAAATGATTCCTAAGCATCTGTTCTTATGACTCTAAGTTGTGCTATTCCCTTATTATTTCTGCTAGAAGTCGACTTCTATGGCTAGAAGTTTGCAATGAAGGTCCCAATAGGTGTTTTCAATTGGGTGTGTGTCCCTGCGCAATCTGACACTGACAGCACTAATTGGATAATGGAAAACTGTGCTAGGACACAACCCCAGCAGGTAACATCCATCCAGACCTTCATTGCAAACAATTAATAATTCATTCATAATGTCTTGGGCCCTCATACTGATCAGCTGTTTCAAAGGGTGGTGGCCCCTAATCAAACGCTGCAACCTCTTTATTGTTTACCTGGATGCTGTCTACATAGTAGCGGAGGTGAAGGGTAATTACAGCCCAACAAAACATCAAATTGTAAATATATAACTGCCTAAAAGAGCAGCCACCAAAAAGCCTGCTACATACAGTTTTCTGATGACTAATGGTGCTGAAAGCGAAACAGAATGTTGTTACTAGGGGTCTCATCTTTTCCTAGAAAAAGGGAGGGCTTGGACAATTACCATTTATCCAATTCACCCAAGATTGGCCTATCAAGATTCCTGCCTCAACAAGCAGGTGTAAATGTTACTCTTTGATTTTTGCATTCCTTAACCTTCTCCACTGAACTATTGGCCTTGCAGTTAGTGCAATTGCTGCAAGATCCAACATCTCAAGGGGCCTGAAATGCAACATATATGCTGGTCAATGTAGCTGTAATGTCTCATTCACACGTCACTGTTTTGGTCAGTGATTTACATCAGTGATTGTAAACGAAAACCAGGTGCGGCTCTAAACACAGAACAGGTGCAGATCTGTCTCTTATACCTTACGTCTATGGAGGCCCCAATCCTGGTTTTGGCTCACAATCACTGATGGAAATCACTGACCAAAACACTGATGTGTGAATGAGGCCTAAGGGTGGGGTCACATGTTCAGGTTTCTGGATGCAGTTTTGGAACTCAAAACCAGGAATGAATTCAGAAAAAGAGGAGAAGTCAAATTTGCCCCTATACTTTCTCTTTTTTTAAGATCCTGATTTTGGTTTCCAAAACTGCTTTCAGAAACCTGAGTGTGTGGCCGAGTTGTAAAAAGTATTGATTTTATAAACAATCGTCAAAGTGCTTATGCAAAAAATAAAATAAAAATGAAAATTAGAACATCAGCAGTTGATACTGTAAAAATGTTTAATCTTCAAATAAAAAAAATATATTTTGGCCCCTTCATAGAATGAAACAAAATGCACTTGAATCTTATGATTTTGGTGCACACAAAGTAAAGGGTCAAGGTGAGCACATGGGTAAACTGCTTCTTACAACTTAGAGAACATATGGCTTCTGAGAATAATATTTAAAACAGGTTTCAGCCTAGCCTTTCAATAACCTATTTTTTTTACTTTTATAATGTTGGCTTCCAAGTGTGTTTTGCAAAGATAACTGCTGCTAGATTCCATTCATTAAAGAAACGATCATGAGCACATGTAAATAAGCAAATTGCCTGTAAAATGCTGGAAGATGAAACAGCTCTGGAATTTGCCCCCCGGTTATACTTTTTAGCTATCATGTAGTCTGCCAATCCAACAAGGCAAAGCATCTTTAAAGGTCCTTGTATGTTATGTTAAGCACACTGCTGAAGCAGTGATAACTAAAGCAATATGTGAGGGGTGGTGCAGGGAACTATGTACTAGAAGGGCAAGGCAAACTTGGAAGACATCCTTGAGTATAAAGGAACAAATCATTGATCAACTGGAACTTGTTGTTCCAGTTCATTTGCACACTAAATGTTAAAAGTAGAGATATTCTAAAAATGAAAACAACTTCAAAACACTAGCCAAGGTCAACTAGCTGTATCCATCAAGCAGGTAGGACTACCTACCTGTCACTATACTGCGGTATGGCAAAAATCTTTAGCTTCATCAACAGAAATGAAATGCATTACATTTATTGCTATATTTGTTGGGTACATAATCTTCCCTGTTAATTCTGATTTAGAAATGCATTTAAAATGTAACTGCCATTTCACTGCCAAAAATGAAATTCCTAACATATGTGATGCTGAAGGGAAGATATTCAAAAAGGGTTATTTTTCAGTTAATTTTACTTTTCTGATGTCTGTATTCAGCCCTTAGCAACCCTATTTCTCTGTGCCTCTATTTCAGCCTCTGCTGCACTTCCTGTGATGATGTTTGCCATGTCCTTGAGGCCATCCTGTATTTCCCTCACTTCCCATAACCCCTTACTCTCCTCACATGAACTAGCAGGACCAATCAGAATGCAGATTACTTCCCCCTCTACCCCAGAGCAGTGTGTATCCTTTCACATACAGCTAACCACAGACAGACACGACCAATCAGAATGCAGATAGCCACCACAGACAGACAAGCCCAATCAGAATGCAGATAACCTCACCCAATGCCCCAGAGCAGTGTGTATCCTCTCAAATACAGCTAACCACAGACAGACAAGACCAATCAGAATGCAAATAACTTCCCCACTACCCCAGAGCAGTTATATCCTCTCACATACAGCTAACCACAGACAGACAAGACCAATCAGAATGCAGATAACTTCCCCACTACCCCAGAGCAGTGTGTATCCTCTCACATACAGGTAACCAGAGAAAGACAAGCCCAATCAGAATGCAGATAACCTCCCCCACTACCCCCAGAGCAGTGTGTATCCTCTCACATACAGCTAACCAGAGACAAGCCCTGCAACTACATGAAATCAGTAAGCATGTGTTTTAGCTTTTTAATAACCAAACACTAATCTGATCGTAACCTCATCGAGGTAGTACCCAATAACCTTAAATGTATAACACTGAGGTACACCAATCTCTTATGAAAAATATAAATCTTTATTAAATATCCTTAAAATACACATTAAATACCATAAAAAAGGAGAAACAAGAAATAAATGCGCCAAACAACTTGCTAAGCCACATAAACGCGGCTCTGTGTGGATCCTAAACCGGAAGTGCACTGTAATTAACCCTATAGAGAACAGACCTATTGCGTCCAGAATAAAGACTAACCCGTCTATTTGTGGGACTCGACACGATCTGTCTAACAGTCAAATAATCATTCCCTCCCGGTAAAGAAACAATAGCAACTCGTGCCTTACCTCGGCCACATGCACCCCGTAATGCAAGTAGGCGCACCCCTCGATGCGCGTTTCGCGTACAGCTTCTTCAGGAGGACCCCCATTTGCCAAGAAAGAAATGTATACATGACCTACTGAAACCATTAGGGATACATCTTTTTTTTATTTTTTTTATTAACTTTGTTGCAGTAACTAAAAAAACAATTTAGAAAAAAATAACTATAAATATGTGGTACCATTGTAATCAAACTGACCCAGAGAATGAAGGGCACAGGTCATTTTTGCCACAAAGGGAATGCCGTAGGAACAGACCTGTAAAACGGTGGAGAAATTGCGTTTTTATTTATCAAACTCCACCCCATTTGGAATTTTTTTGCCTGCTTCCCACTACATTGTATGCCATTTTAAAATACAACTTCTCCCACAAAAAATAAGCCCTCAAACATCTATGTGAATGGAAAAATAAAAAAGTTATGGCTTAAGGAAGATAGGGAAGAAAAAAGAAAATACAAAAACAAAAAACCTCTGGTATCCTAAGGGTTAAAGAGGCTGTCTAACCCCGATTATGCCCCCCAAAATGCCCAGAAACCTCATACAGTGCCCAGGCTTTTTGGAGGGCATTATAGGGGTTCGTTGAATAACCCCTTTAACTCCTTGCTGCTGATGCTGAGTGTGCATATAGCCCCCCCAAGGTGACTGATGTGCTGGGGGGGGGGGAGAGCTGTAGGCTCATAGAGGACTCAGGAGGGGGGAGGAGTAGGAGGAAAGCACACTGTCCTTCTCAGTCCTCTATGAGCCTACAGCCCCCCAAAAAAAAAACACACTGCTTGCTCAGCTGCTGCCCACCCCCCATCAAACCCCCATCCAACCTGGACTTTTTATTAAAAGTGACACTCTACTGTGGCGGTGCGCGCATTCACTGACACTGGCTGAGTGATAACTTGAGGGCCGAGGGCCCGAGGCAGATGGCGGGCGGCACGCACTGAGGGCAGAGAGAGGATAACTACTGCCAAGCCAGGTTCGCTCCTCTGTGTGTGCGTCACAGTGCTTGAGCCTGCGCTGCCAATCAGCAGCAGGATCTTTGTACTGCCAAATGCTGATTGGCCAGTGTGAAATGCAGCACAGAGCAGACGCAGTGCTTGGGTGCCCGCAGCCCGGATCATATGTTGTTCAGACAGGGGGAGGGGACTCAATCGCATCAACGCGGGCTGGTGAGGTTCGCCTCATGCCCCAGCCAGTAAACTGTGTCTTGTGCAGAGTAGACGTAGGGGGGTGGGGTCTTCCTTGTACTCCGGGCACTCCTGTTCCGCGGGCCCTATAGCAACGGTGTGGTCTGCCTATATTGTCAGTACGCCAATGAATACCACCACCATGCTTGACTGTAGGCAAGACACACTTGTCTTTGTACTCCTTACCTGGTTGTCGCCACACACACTTGACACCGTCTGAACCAAATAAGTTTCTCTTGGTCTCATCGGACCACAGGATATGGTTCTAGTAGTCCGTGTCCTTAGTCTGCTTGTCTTCAGCAAACTGTTTGCAGGCTTTCTTGTGCATCATCTTTTGAAGAGGCTTCCTTCTGGGATGACAGCTATGCAGACCAATTTGATGCAGGGTGCGCCGTATGGTCTGAGCACTGACAGGCTGACCCCCCTATCCCTTTAATATCTGCAGCAATGCTGGCAGCATTCATACGTCTATTTTGAAAAGACAACCTCTGGATATGACACTGAGCACGTGCACTCAACTTCTTTGGTCGACCATGGCGAGGCCTGTTCTGAGTGGAACCTGTCTTGTTAAACCGCTGAATGGTCTTGACCACTGTGCTGCAGCTCAGTTTCAGGGTATTGGCAATCTTCTTATAGCCTTCCCTAGGCCATCTTTATGTAGAGCAACAATTTTTTTTTTCAAAGAGAGTTCTTTGCCATGAGGTGCCATGTTGAACTTCCAGTGACCAGTATGAGAGAGTGTGAGAGCGAGAACACCAAATTTAAAACACCTCCTCCCCATTAACACCTGAGACCTTGTAACACTACCGAGTCAAATGACACCGGGGATGGAAAATGGCTAATTGGGCACAGTTTGGTCATTTTCCCTTAGGGGTGTACTCACTTTTGTTGCCAGCAGTTTAGACATTAATGGCTGTGTGTTGAGTTATTTTGAGGGCAAACCAAATTTATACTGTTATACAAGCTGTACACTGACTAGTGATGAGCGGCAAGGGCAATATTCGAATTTGCGATATTTCGTGAATATTCGTCATAAATTAGCGAATTTGAGAATTCGCGATTATTTTCTTGATTGCGAAAATCCGCAATTAATGATACACATATTTTTGCGCAATATGTGCAACTTCACATTTTAGCAGGTCTGACTATATATTAGGAATTGGGAACTTATGACATCACAGCACTATGTCTGTATGTATGTATGTATGTAACAGACATACATACAGCAATAATTATTGTAGCATGTATGTAGCTACACTATATCACTATCTAACCTACACTGACTATCTCCCACTAACTATCTGTATTATATATATGTCCAATATGACACAGTAAAGCACAGAGCACAGCAAAAAAAAAGGCTGCTGTGAAGGTTCTTATATAGTAAGGGGTAGGCAACTTTCCTATTGGTTGCTAGGGATGTTGCTAAGCTCAGACAAAGACATTGCAGCCTTCTCATTGGCCCACAAGCAAGAAGCAGGGAGGGATCATGGGTTCAGAGGAAAAAAAATCTAGAATATTCGCGAATACGAATATATAGCCCTATATTCTAAATCTTCGCGAATTCTTGAAGTGGCGATATTCACGATTAAAATTTGCGATTTGAATATTCGCTCCCAATACTAACACTGACTACTTTACACTATCAAAGTGTCACATCTTAAGTGCTGTCCCATGAAAAGAGAGAATAAAATATTTACAAAGATGTGAGGGGTGTACTCACTTTTGTGAGATAGTGTAGGCTATTATATATATAAGTATTATATATATAAGTGAATGGGCCTGGGTTGCAATATCAAGCACACCATTGAGAGGAGCCCATAGCACTCAATGGAGTGCCACAACCTGCTTAAACAGATGATCGGTGGGTTGCAGGTGTCGGACCCCCACTGATCAGATATTAATGACCTATTCTGAGGTTAAGCTATCAGTATATAACTCCTGGAAATCCCCTTCCAATATTTCAGAGGGACGTTTAAGGAGCATTTCCAACCAAAACTTAAATACAGTCCCATGATAATAATTTTAATCAGAAAAATTATGGATATGTTTGGGAACTGGCAGATTGTTGTGTGTTCATTAAGCTATTAATTGTGCCACACAATGCCAAAATATTACCAGCTTACTGTGCTCGAATACCAATGCCATACAGAGCACACAAAGAGGTAATTTATCAAGGCTGGCATTTCTAACTCCAGTTTTGATATGCTTAGTGGGGGCATGAGATGTGTCTTCCTAATAATTTTGGTGCATCTTGACAGGTCCATGCAGCATAATCTGAAATATATGTCAACTATATATTCCTGCTAAAGGTTTATGAATGTAAAAGTAAAGGCCCAGATGGATGTTATCAGTTGGGATTGTGTCCCTGCACAGTCTGACAATATCCACTCAGTGTTGTCAACTGGTAATGCCCATCTGGACCTTCATTGCAAACTGCCAGAAAGTAATTCATGGACTTCTATCAGGAATAATAAATAAATGACACGACATAAAGTCTTAAGATAGATACTCCAGAATTACCGTATTATTATGTGGGGAATGCAAATAGTACAACAGACATATCAGGAGTGCTGACAGATCCTCTTTCATTTGCAGCAAGTAATAAAAATAATTTTCAACAGATCCATTTTCAGGTGTTCTGTTGGATGCAAGAATATGACTGATTAATGGCCAAATTTGGGTTTTCAAATTTTCTCTTGTTTATGGCCAGTTTAACAGTTGAAGAGACGCCGACATATAACCCATTGGTGGTCATTTATCAATAATGGTGTAATTTGCACCAAAAACATACCAACGTTACAAATCAAAAGTGGTTATTTGTTTCACCTCATGTTAAAAGGCGCACTCCGCTTGTAAAATGTGACTTTTTTAAATATCAACTTGATTATCCAACTATTTCTCTTGATATGCGACATTTTAACACCAATAACACTAAACTGAGACTTTTTTTAAACTGAAATGTGCCATTTCAGCCACCCCTGCCAGACCACACTTGTGACTTTTGAAACATATTTGCGACTTTTCAAGCATATTTGCGACATTTCCAGTGGTAAATTGCGACTTTTGTCTCAGACTCAGACTTTTTGATATTGTTTTGTTTTTGTTGAATGACAATTTTCTGAAAATAATCAGCTGTTTGGTTCATTTATATAATCCGGTTTTAATACTTACCTATCACTTGTTCCCACTACAGGTTGGTTTTTCTTTTCATAAATGCAACTTTTTACACAAAACATCACCACATAAGCTGGCTTGTCTGCAACAATTTCAGCCATTTCTGACGATAAGAGGATGATAAATGAGGTGTAACATGCGCCAGTTTATTAGCCCTGCCCACTTTGACATTTATAACTAATTTCTGACAAGATGCATTCTTTATGTAAATTGTGGAGAAAATAGTTGATATATTTGGTGCAAATTAAAATGTCATTCTTTTTGGCACATTTTACGTTATAAATGTCCCCCATTATCTCTAACAGAAAGCATGCAGAAGCATATGAGGAACTGGAGTGGAGGATGGGAGTGGTAGTTGCTCTGGCTGTGACAGTAAATCCCAGTGGCTGTTTTCACGCTGTTGTTCCCTAGGGCCATGCAGTGAAAGGAGGTGCACCCTTTGTTCCCCTTAGAGGCACAACCTGATTCTGGGGCTCCTGCCTGATGGTAGTTGGGGTGTCCTTGATGCTAGGTGTTTGGATGGTTGCAAGGCAGGGCTTGTAAACTGCAATGGCCAGCATATGGCGTAGAAGTCAGAAAATCAGGCCAGAAATAGAATAATGAACCTCTCTCTCAGTGGCGTAACTACAATTGACTGGGCCCCACAGCTAATTTTTGAACGGGCCCCTAACCCCTACAGTACCACTGTATATAATGTAATTGTAAAATACTGTTGAAGGGGTCCTGACAATAAAATATTTTAGGCTTCCTCCTGAGGGGGCGCCTTGTGGATCTTGGCCCCAAAGCAGCCGCTTCCCCTATAGCTACAAAATACTGTAGTGCAGAGTAGGAGTAGTAGTACATCCAACTATAGAAACCACAGTTTGTACACAGTGCAATTCTATCCCAGATAGCAGTGTATGAATTTAGGCAAGGATGGGTTATGGCCCTCTTTCCTCTCTGTCTTGCTAAAGTGTCTCTCAGTAGAATCTATGGTGAGCAATAGTAATCTGGCAATGGTGGCTGTAATATCCCCATTTGGGATACAGGGTTTTGTAGACATGTCTGGCCAGAACATGTCAAGTATAAAGGGTGTCCCACACTTGCAGCACATTCTGAATGGCTGAAGTAGCAGATTACCTTGCTGACTCCTATGCTTGGCCATGCAGATTCCAAATTCTCTTTTTCTTCTCCTTTATCTTTCTGTAGATCTTGCAGAGAACATGAGGCCCTAGAAGACGGAGCATATAGACTTTACTTACTCTCTGAAACTCCAGACAAGACTCTCCTAGAGGTTAGGGATGGGGCCTGCCCACACCTAACCTTCTATGAGGGCTGAGCAAGGGTTTGCCAACCCCGGGTTTGCCATCCATACACACTATACTGGGTTCAAAACATAGTATAGCAATGCATTATACAACATGAGCCTAGGCAAGCTTCGAGAGACAGTGGAAGATAGAGGGGCCTGGCATGCTGGGGTCCATGGGGTCGCAAAGAGTTGAGCACGACATTGGGGTACTGCACTCACACTGCCAACATCTCTATGCATGAGAAAAAAGGTAGACATACACACAGAATAGTGGTTTGGTTGAACACTTGCTTGGCAACAACTATGGGGGAGATTTATCAAACTAGTGTAAAGTAGAACGGGCTGAGTTGCCCATAAAAACCAATCAGATTCCCCCTTCCATTTTCCAAAGGAGCTGTCAAAAATGAGAGGTGGAACCTGATTGGTTGCTATGGGCAACTAAGCCAGTTCTGCTTTATACCAGTTTGATAAACGACCCCATATATCTCTTGACTACACCATAAACATGCAAGCTCCACTGGGCATGCATGTTAATTTGAATTGGAAATGAGAATAGGCTGTGGAAATAAAGGATCGATAAATGTAAAATGTCTATTCTTTCTTTCCATCAGCATCTAGAGGAGACAGAATGTCCCCATACATATTGTCAGTTAATTCAAGTTTTTTCTAACGAGTACGGCCAACTTATGTGCCTACGGTCACTGGAAGCAATTAACATCTCCCACCTATATAGTCCATACATAGTCTATCATAGATAACTGCAATTTTACATTTCAGAGCACGACTAAATTGCTGCCGTGAGGGTGATATTGATACTTTTGGTAGTTTCTAGACTAGATTCAGTATAAAAGACATATAATGGGTTTGAAATGTGAACGAGATACAAAAATTAAAATAAAATGATTCCTTAACAATATACCCGACACATGGAAAAAAAAATTCTGTTTAGACATATGCAAGACTGTCTGTTCACATGCCCATATGATCCCTTGCTAATTTATCTGCTAAGTTCAGTGATCCCTGTTCACTTCTCCTCCCTTTATGATAAAGTGAGGAAACATATTCTTATTCCCTGTGGAAAATGCTGTGCAATCAATATCCCTGGATATCCTCAAGTTTCTTTAGGACACCAGGTATCAGTTCAATCCATGTTGCTATCCAATTCTTACAACATACTCTGTGCCTTTCATTTGTTAATCTGTGGATTCTCCATTGCATTTATACTTCTATTCACTTCATCAAGTTTGTGAGCATTCTGGAAAAACTGCAATGCTAACTGCACATGGATGAACAGGGGGAAGAATAGGAATGGAAAGATGCTTAGGCTAGCAATTTGATGACCGGCATAGTAAAAAGAAATAATACAAAGTTCCAGTAATGTAGTGGTGCTGCTAGGTTTCAATTGTACGTTCAGCAGGGGAACCATGGGTTGGGAAACACTATATTAAAGAGGACCTGTCACCTCTCCTGACATGCCATTCCTTTATTATTACCACTAGAAGTAATGAATGAATTGCTAGCAGTCTGCAGTAAGAGTACAGAGGGGTAGAGGGGTGGTAACAAGTTGGCGGGGGGGGGGGGGCAGTACCTGCACAGACTTAGTCTATCCAATCAGTGCTGCCATTTTCAGACTGTGCAGATACACACCCCCAACTGGTTACCTCCCCTCTGTACCCTTTCTGCAGACTGCTAGCAATTCATCCATAACTTCTATCAGAAATAATAAAGGAATGGCACAAAGAATAGATGCTGCAGAATTGTTATTACATGGGAATGCATGAAGCTATTAAAACAGACATGTCAGCAGTGGTGACAGATCCTCTTTAAGTGTTTAAAAGAACAAAAATAAAATTGACTTCTACTTTAAAATGATTCCAGTTGAGGAATATAAGAGCTCTTCTAGTCTAATATTAGGCATACAGTCAAATGATGCCTGAAATTTTCAGGCTTGATGAGATTAAAGAAGCTTCACTATTATGAAACAACTAACTACAGAATTTCGGAACAATTGTCAGATTCTGATTTTTTTAAAATCATTATGAAAAACCCAACATTGCTTGAGGAGAAAATTATTGTAGACGTCATATGGTTAATAGGAACAGTAAGTGAACCCTTTGGAATTATCTAGATTTTTGGTGCATTGGTCCAAAATTCCCCCTTAATGGGGTTATCCTATAACTAATGTAAAAAATGAAAGTCAGACATCATATAGTACATGACAATACCTTTCTAACAAAGCCAGAGCCAGCCCTGTACCTCACATGGATCCAGAGATCTCTCCATTCATTGCTCTACTAGATTTATATCGAGCTGTAAGCTCAAGGGGAGTGTCTTTTCTGCTGCAGCTAAGGGGGCGTGTCCATGCTCTCCCTATCACAGCTCAGGAGGAGTGTCTATGATCTCCCTATCACAGCTCAGGAGACAGCTAAAAGATGAAACTGAGCATGTGCGGCCTTCTCAGGGAGCAGGACAAAGAAATAAGAAAAAGAACAAACAGCAGGAGGCGCTATACAGATATATTTTATTGAATAACTCAACGGCTATGCAAAAATTTTTATTACATGCAATTTCAAAAGAATTCAGATCCAGGTGCTGGTTTCAAAACTGTAGATTATTTTTTGTGGGACATCCCCTTTATGTTGATTTTTAGAAAACATTTGGTCGAGGATGGGTGATTTCTCAATAAAAGACATCAATAGTATAACTATTTGCATGTCAGACTACGTTATATTATCAATGCAGAAATCTAGGTCATTCCAAAGAGGGTTCACTTACTTTTTCTCACAATAGTATATCCACGTGTATATTTTGTTTATACAAAAGTATGATTTTTGACCTGGTATGAAATAATGAAATGTGTATTCTTTGTCATACTGAAATATATTTTGAAGAAGCTAATTTTTACAATAGGCCAGCCATCTTTATTAGTGTTATAATATGTAAAATAATGGCCACCTAGCTGAACTTATAATAGAATAGGCAGTAGTAACATGTGCCCTAAAAGGAGATGGGGTTGTCTGGAGGTGACCATACGTTTATAGATATAGAAAGATAGTATGATATACTACCAAGCTGAAACATACTGTATAATAGATGCAATATTGATTCATACGCTATATGTTAATACTGTCAATACAGTACATATATATATATATATACACAGGTATATATCTTTGTTTCCAATATAGATGAAGAACGTGTCTAGTTAATGACTCCTAGTCATCCATTATTCTATACTACAACCATATGTTTCCTCCAGGCTCCAGTGTCACTGCTGACCCATCACTGCGGGTCAGAATGCCATTTCTCCACGTAAATAAATAGGACAATTTAGTCATAGACACTAAACAGCCTTGTCTTACCTAAAGCTGTTTATGTTGTTTTTAGGTTAATTCATATTGTTAATAAGCCAGATGCACATTACCTCTCACATTGCTGACATATTAGTGTCTAAAGGTGCAAAAATCTTTCACTGCTTTAGGCTAGGTTCACATCTGTGGCAGACGTTTGGGTAGGAGCCTTTGTCGCAGATTCTGGGACGCAAAAGGGTGAAATACCGCTGCACAAAGCTGGTATTCAAAATGCTGGTATTCACACTGGACACCGGATGAAGCCCATGATAGTGATCCAGTCTCCAGCATAAGCCGGATCCGGCAGTTCCAGTATTTTGTTCCTATGACGGAACAGAATACCAGAATCCTAGCGCTAATGTGCATGTAGCTTTTTTCTTATGGTTGCTACCTTTGTCTAGTTCTTCATCACCTGGAACATTACATACCTTGAAATAATTTCTTCTTAACGTTAAATAAATCACAAAAAGAAACTATTAGAGTAGCTTTGTAGATGTGGTCTTAAAGCAGCTCAAGCTGTTGTGTATAAAGCTGCCATTAGGGACTTCAGATAGAAATTTTCCTTAATGTCTTTTCATGTATGATTAGTCTGGAAGGTTGTCATTTTTGGTCGACAAGCCATATGTTAACCCTTTAATGACCAGGCCTGAAGGGGCCTTAAACATTTTTTATTTATTTTATGCACATAGTGGTTTAACAGTCCTAAGTTTTTTATTTGTTGGACTACCAAAATACATTTTGCAATATATTATACATGACTCCTAGGGCATTTTATTAATATATTTACAGACTTTATCTCTTTTTTAGTTTTATTTGGGAATAACTGCAAAAAAATATAAAAAGGTAATTTTTAATTACAGCACCTTATATAAATATGTAAACTGACACCAAAGTAAATTATTTAAATTAATTTCCTATTCTGTGTCATTTTGATGTATAAAATCATGTATAGTGTTGTTTGGTAATGGAAGATAATAGAGACAATTTTAATATGCGTAGGTATTTTTATTTTATTTTATATGTATTTTATAATATTTTTTACTTATCTTTTTTAATATAGTTTCGGCAAATAGTATTTCTCCCACAATGTCATTAAGAGTTGACCCTTTTTTCTGTATTTTGTGCTTCCATCTAAAGGAGCCCCAGTTACAGGGGAAAACAGCCCCCTATGGGGGCACTGTATACATGCAGAACTGATCAGAGTCTGCTGCTCAGACTCAGCAGGTCTACTATGTTTGAGACACATAACTATCACCGAAGAGGAAAAGAAAGTGGCATAGCTGCTTCCTTCATACACTGCATAGTATTCACTGAGCGCTTTCTATGGAGGAAAGAAGAAGGCCGATGCCACTGTCTTCTCCTCAGGTTAGATGCAGGAGAAGGATCTTTAATCCTGCAACGTACATTAGTAGTACTCCAGATTAAACCCCAGCACCATGCGCCAAACATGTACAGTGCTTGGTCACTACTATCCGGTTAAAACCACAAATCAATGATCGGTGTCCTCTGGGATCTATCACCAATATGACCCAACATTGTCATACCCAACAATGACCAACAAAATACAATACAGAAGATCAACTTTCTGATAGATATCTGTTTTCGGTTAACATCATGCGTGTTTTAGTCACTAGTCGTGGGAAAATGTTTAAAATATGCCTTTTGTCTCTTCCAAAACCTCGAATAGATGGCCAGGAAACATAAGTCTATCAGGAAGTCGGTAAATGCATGGTTGGCCGATTTCCATTGGAACAACAGAATGATTATAAACCACAATCAACTAAAGCACCAGTTAACATGTAACTTCTTGAGTTTCTTTTAATAATATATATTTAAATATAAGATGAGTAAACTGATGAAAAGCAACTATGGTTTCTGTCCTATATGGGTTGAAGCATGACTATAACTGTTCTATATTGTGTTTCCAGTGAACCCAATAGGTTCTGCGCATTGGCAGAAGGGGTAGGCAGTGGAGATAAAGCCAGCACAAATTCAATGTGCAAATTCAAAGAACAGCAGACAGCATGTCAGAAATGCTTCCAGAAACTCTGACAAATTGATTAGGACATTTGGTTTAGTAGAAAATGCATCAAATTTGAATGTGAATACAAGCAGACGACAATGTTATTTTTTTGGCCATGAGTCTAGAAGCAATCTAGTAAGGGAGTTTGTCAATGGCAGAGAGTGAGAGTCTCCAGATGGATAAATGGTAAAGCGGAGTGTTAAGAAAACAAACAATATAATTATGACAATAAATGTCATTGTCTCACACATCACTCTTTTAACTAATGCTAAACCATAATTAAAAATCCATGAAATAATGTATTCCAAACTTTTTCAAATTGACAGAGACAAGCTGGATGGTGCTGAAAAAACAATACAAATGCTTATTCTCCATGGGAAATAAAGCAATATAATGTCCATCAATATCAGCGAGCCAATTCCACTAGAATCCTCAGCCAGTGATGAAGCTAATAGATAGGGTTTGTTATAGGCGGACTTCCATCTAGAAACTAATACAGTATCTAGTAAGTATGTGTAGACAAGACAATCCCTTTAAAGTGATCTGACGTGTTACATTCAAAAAAATAATACATGAATTATGAGAGGTAAAGAGCAGCTTTCCTTGTTACTGATTGCTGGATACCAGGTATTTCTTTTCATGGTTTCTTGTGATAATGTTAGTGTTATTCCTCAGGAATCTGAATTTACAGGTTTGGTTTAATAAAGTTAATCATCATCTTTCGTACACATTACTGAATTCATATTACTGGATTTTACTATGCTCATTGAGTATTAGACCTCCTGCGCATGAGAATGTTCATTTTGACCCTTAATATAGTGAGCAGAACAAAACTATTACACATGATTTTGCGACTGCTAACTGCCATGTCAGGCTTCATTTCATGGATCCTATAGAAGCACTACATTTATTGCTTCTGGGTGATAACTCAGTTTAATGTATGGCATACTATGGAACAGTTTTTGTACTTGTACACAGACCTCAAATGCTTTTACTACGGTATGTTCATGTTCCCTCTATGGAACTTTGAAATGCAGAAACACCCCCCTTTTGGGGACCTGAAACCCAAATTCACTTGCAGGCATGAGGCCTTAAAATAGACATTTGTCTTGTTAGTAACAGGTATCCTGCCCCAGCTGCTTAATCATTTTGGATATTTGCGCTGTCCCAGCTATGGCTTCTGAGCTACAATTCAATTCTATTCTGTGTTATATTGTTAACCCCTATACTTAGCTGCCATCTAGTGCCCATTGTTGTATTTGGTTTATGAAGTTATCTATAGTTGTAATTCATTATGTCATTCATCTTGTGTATCCTCCTCTGTGAGCTTATATCCTGGGTCTTACAGTCCTTTCCTTTTTGTCAGACATGCATCACAGAGCTGGAAAGAGGATTTTCCTTTGACCACTGTCATCATTTCTCATGGTACAATTCAGCAGTGGTGGCTGTGCTTGCACACAACAGGTAAAAGTGCCAGCATCTCTGGTTGCAGGGACCATGGGACCGCAAATAGTCATGCATGCCCAGCAGATCCCATCCCAGCCATCTCATATCTGCGCTGCATCAGTGGCTGTAACCCCTGGAAATGAGCAGTGTATAATGTTATGGAAAAATGAATCCAGCCAGCAAAGGAGGCAATATGGACAATCACAATACATTAGTAAGTGCCTTGTAATAAAGTTGTCTACGTGATAAATGCCATTTGCTGAAGTGACACAACCACTTTAAGCTCTGGACTTCTTTTAATGGAAAGCAGCTTTGTTGATGTCCCTGCTGAACTCTAACAGTGGGTAGAAGATGAGTGTCTGAACAGCTAAGCACCAATAGTTATCAGAAAGAGATCCTACACACTATTTTAGGACTTTGCCCATGACGGTTTTTATTTCTCATGTGATTCCTCTCAGCTGCCTCAGTTATCTTCATGGTGTTATTTGTAGCCGTACCCCAAATGTGTACTTTAAAGGGTAATCTAATTTTTGCATATTTTTTTACAGGAATTGAGGCTTTCAAATAACCTGTAACTAGAGTAATTTACTAAATTGATAATGAACATAATATGATCCAAGTGAATGTACACTTTGATCACAACTCGTGGTAGAACGTTTTAGAAATACAGAATAGTACAGTAAGTGTATGGGTTTACAGTCCATCACTTTCCACATATAGTTAGTAAAAATGCTATTAAGCCTCTTCAGGACTGGCCATGGTTTCAGTCAGGCATTTGCCTATGCATACCAACGTGTATGATGTAGTCTCTACAGCTGTAACCATCTAGCTGGGTCATGTCACAGAAAATGGATGACATGCAGCACTGAACACTGGCTTCAGTATGTTTATATTTCAAGTCTTGGAAGTTAAACCTTGCGTCAGACCTGCTACCCTAGTGCAGTAAATGTAAGCACATGATTATTATGCATATTGGAAAATAATGCCAAAAGAGTATTTTTTCACAAATAATAGAGGTAGGATTATGTGGGTTAGATATACACTGCTGCTTTCTCAGTGAGGTCATAGAGAAGGTATTTGCAGCTTATGAATCTTTAACTGTCTTTTTTTTGTCTCAGTAATAAAATAAGTGCTGTGAAGCTGGTAGGATAGTGAAGATTAATGATGAATATCGATATTGTACTTCTGGGCAGTCAAAACATAAGTGGTGTGTGAACCAACACCTTATCTGAGCCTCGCATGTGTTTTATTGCTCTTTATTTCAGCACATACAGATTTATGATGACAAATGGTGTTAACTAGCTGATAATGAGCAAATGGCTGAGTGAAATCCCATTCTTGAAACATTCCATAATTTGAGTGTGTGCCTCTCACGTTCCCCATCAGACACAAGCCTCGTTTAAACATTTGTAGACTGGAAGCTCTCTGTCAAGTTCAGTGCTGTGGGGGAACATACTTGAAGGACAAAGCACCAGAGATGGACGAGGAGGCCAACGACTCTCTCTGTGAATTATTCACTACTTTGCTGTAGTCTACATGCTGGGTCATCGGTGTTCACAGCGGGGAGAAAAGCATTACTTATTATCAGAATGACATTGCTCACTGGAAGGAAACTTTTATTTTTTTTGTTCATTTCTCTTTCAGGTTTTAACAAGACATTGCATTCTTGTAATCTTCCCCTAGGCAGCAATGCTCTACACAAGCTAGAGATATAATAACAATAGGGAAGCTTAGTTAGCTTCAACTGGGGATTTTTTCTATATTCCTCTTATTAGTATAGGAGCTTGAAGGGCCAGTAAGTGACGTTCAGAAAAAAAGCAATTTAACCTGGGGGGAAATTCCCAACAATGTAAGTGATAGCTTGGTAAAGTGTAGGATGCCTCTACAAATAAAACATTATATAAATGCATTGTTTGGCCTATTCAACAGAGCCTGAATGTAGAACACCGGAACTTCATTTGGAGAAATTTTTTAAACAATGGATTTGCAAACTGATGCAAAAATGAGTGCATCTAAAAAGTTCAAAGGAATGGTAAAAAGATGGAAACGGTGAAAGGGAAATCCATTGACATAAAAATAAAATAAAGTAAAAGTCAATATTAAAAGGACAATAGAAGTGGGAATGAGCTTTGACAAAGTTACTTAAAGGGGTTGTCCCACGAAACATCTTCTACAATTTCGAACCAGCACCTGGATCTGAATACTTTTGTAATTGTATGTAATAAAAAATGAGCTATTCAATAAAATGTGTCTGTTCTTTTCCTTAATTTTTGGCCATCTCTCTGAGCTGCTTGAACTTGCTCAAATTAAATCTTCAACTGCCACCAGCCATATTTCCTGTTAGAGGCTGAGACAGTTACATGGGGAGAGCTTCAGCTGTAAGGACACACCCCTGAGCTGCTATGCTGAAAAGAGTCTAGCAGAGCAATTGGAGCTGTAAATGTGGAGACCCGCATGTGGTTCAGGGCTGGTTCTAGCTTTATTAGAAAGGTATTTTCATGTACTGTATGATGTCTGATATTAATTTTTACATCAATCATGGCACAACCCCTTTAAAAATCACCAATTCTGACATATCTATTTTAGTAAATTATTTACCTTCCATGCAATAATGATCCTCAAGCATCTTGTCATATAACTCCATGTTGTGCCATCCCTCTATTATTCCTGTTTTAGAAGTTTATGAATGTATGTATAGCTGGGTTTTACCAGTTGGTAAAAATTCCATAATCCTTAGGAATATAAATGTATAAAATACAAGTTTAACTGAATCTTTTCCCATAAAACTATATATCAATCTGTTCAGCTCCTCCTGCTCTATAACATCCTGACTCTAGCTTACATTGTATTTTCATAGTGACAGGCTCCCTTTAAACCAGAAAACCCATTCAAGTTCTTACAAACTGGGGTTTGAAGGTGAGAGCTACAAGTAATATGTCATACATTACTTTTCACAAAATAGAAAGTAGGTTTTTCCATGCTGCAGTGTTGGTGTTGTGTCTTGGACTTTCCCACAGTGCCTTGCATGAGAAAGTCTTGAAAGGAATCCAACTAGGACCCAGAATGGATTAATGAAGGCAGTCTAGAAGAAATGGAGGGCACCAGGCATGATGACTACATAGGTGTCATTTATAGTTGAGTTTTAGGTTTAGACTAGAGGGTGAGTATAAGAATAATGTCCTGGAAACTGGCTTATTGAGACGCTGAAAAAAAAATAAGAGATGTCATTTCATCTAATATCCCATTAGAAAGATATTGCAGTATAAAACTCACTGTAACTAAAGTGGTGACAGATACTCTTTAAGTTCTTTACATCCAACATTGTGGTTTCGCTGGGAATTCAAGCTCTAGGAATCCAGTCGTCTGTAATCCTTTTTCAAATATACAAGTGAAATTTTACATGAATCCTTTAGTATTTGGTTGACTTTAAAGCTATGCATATAATATGATTGTGATGACTATAAGAAGGCATAATGCAATTCTAAGTACTTTTAAATGAATTGTTGCAATAAAGCAACATTCACCTTTATGCTTGATTGATGCTTGTTTTCTCTTTTACTCCTCTAGTCTTGTGAGTCCTGTGAGGGGAGAGGCTGAGAAAATTAAAACAATACTGTTGGCATTTCTAGCCTGAGAACTGAAACTTCTAAATAGGACGGCAGACGTTTGTATGAAATATATACTTGGTGTCAGTGGTTTATTGTGGCTGATCTATTTTCAGCTTTTCAAGTTGTCCCTAAAAGGATGTTTTAGCTTTATTGGTTAGAGAATATAATATTGTTACAAAAGCTTTCCTTGTAAATCATTTGTATTTAACTAGATCAGTTCTTTTACATACGCCAATGTAAGGCTGCTTTCACATCTGCGCTGTGAACTCCTGCCGTGTGTTCCGGCGGCGGAACAAACTGACGGAGTTCACTGTATCCGGCATAGCTGGAGACCACCGTGCACTGCCGGATCCCCATTCACTGTAAGGGGATCCGGCAGTAATCTGGACGCTTTCCGGCATATATGCCGACTTTCAGCCGGATAAAAAATTTTGCTTGTAGCATTTTTGGTCCAGCTGAAAGTCGGCATGTACGCCGGATACAGTGACCGGATAACAGTGCCGGAGTTCACAATGTAGATGTGAACCTGGCCTAACATTTTCAATTGTTACAGCAGTTCCAATGAAACTAAAGTTAACCAGGACTGGACCAAAATGAAAGTGTTATTTTGTTAATTGCTAGTAAAACATATTATTGTAAAATGAAATGTTCTGCAACTTTCTAATATAGTTTGTATATGATGATCTCTGCTTGACATCATCAAATAGGAAGTTTAAAGGGGTTTTCCAGAGAGGTAACAAAATGCTTTAACTAGTTTGGAAATTGAAATTGGTAAAACTTACTGACATACTTTAATTATGAGAGCTCCACCAATGTCCCGATTTTACTGCTGGTTGCGTTGTCCAGGAGCCTCCACTTCTGCATTTGTTCCTACCATCATGCCGATGATATGATGAAGGACCTGACTGCCTGGTTCTGTTCATTAGCTAAGCAGCTAATTTTTTTGTCTCTTTTCTGAATGAACTATGATGGAGAAGAGTATTTTTTAAACTAATAAACTCAACCATACAGCCAGCCCCTGGCCACTTGTGACTTGAAATGCGTAAGCTGTGACAATGATTTATATGATAGATTTTCTAAAACTGTAAGTTTTTCATCTTTGTGTGTTTTTAGTGCTGCCCTGTACGTCTGTGTGCCTTTCTGGTATATAGGTGAGTTGGACTGAACATTTTTCTATAGGTCTACATAGGAGGTGTAAGGTGAAAGTTTTTAAAATAAAGGCATTGCAAGGTTGCTTTACTTTATTATTTTAGATAGGGTATCAAATAGTTGCAAAAAAAGTACATAGCCAATAAATAAATATTTTCCCAAAAATATATATCTGGCTGTGTTAGTCCACAGAAAGGGACCCATTTACTTGTTTCTCTACCTTCACTACACAAAAAGGCCTACAAATAGACATCCTCTACGTTTGCATCAATCAAACAGAACTGGAAAATGGTGTTGTCATCACGTAAAAGTGCACTACCATATTAGTGCTTATCTTCCAAAAGTCAACTCTATTGTTCAGAGGGTTGAGACATATTTATGTTTTGATGGTTAGGGCAATTAATCAGTGGAGATCACTGCAGATGTTCCACAATGCCACTCTTTGTGTGGCGGCCGGGCTATCAGCTGCATGTTTTCCTTTGTCCTAATATTTGTCCTGCTTTGCTGCCAACTTATTTGCTCATTTGTCACCACTAGTCTGGAAATGATCTAGTAATTTGAATTTTGTCACTCCCTGTGGGGCAGACATCACTAACTATGTTATTTATTCTGCTTGTAAACTTTTCAACCCTATTATTCTAGACTATTGGGCCTTGATAGGAATTAGATATGTAGGGGGTTATTCAATGAACAGAAATACACCTTAATTGCGCAATCTGCGACTTCTCCCTGCTCACCCCCAGTCTTAAA
The DNA here is from genome assembly GCA_033119425.1 of Bufotes viridis. Classification (NCBI taxonomy): domain Eukaryota; kingdom Metazoa; phylum Chordata; class Amphibia; order Anura; family Bufonidae; genus Bufotes; species Bufotes viridis. The sequence goes on from CM065590.1 coordinate 238,795,042, forward strand.
AAGTGGGAATGGTGGGGTCGGGGAAGGGGCCAGCCCGTCTCATTTACCATTTTCTATGCCTGTTTTAGGAGTAGAAAATTGTCAAAATGTAAGATAGCAAGGAAGCTATCCGAATTTCAGGATAAATTTGATTCGCCATGAAGCCAAGTTTTTTTGTTGCTTGGGTTGCATTGAATTAATACTAAGAAAATAAAAAAAGAGTTCAGTTATAAGTTGACCTATTGAGTAACATAAAACAAGGCATACAGAGTTGTTTTCTTCACAGACAAATGATAGAGTTGGTCAGAAGGAGAACATAGTAGAAAGGTTTAGGTCATGTCAAGTAAACAATTAGAATCGTCTATGTAAAATGCCTAAGGCGGTAGAGAAAGCGCCGTACTAAGAAGGGGCAAGTAAGACAAGCTACAAATTAGTAGAACTGGCCAAAAGTCAAGATCTATCGCTCTAGAAGGCCCCTTTGCAGGAAACTTCAGGCTCCTGGACAACTATTTTGGCCTGAGGCTAAGCAACGCGCAAAAATCTACCTTGGCTGTAGCATGTAAACAGGACTATTTACTAGTCTGGAAAGAAGCGGTCACTGAAAAGGGACAGATAGAAGCTAAATGATACATTTGACCATAAAAGACCAATTCATCCACAAATTCATTCGGCAATGAAGAATGGTCAACTTTATCCTTTAACAGAGCAAGTTACTGAAAATATAATTTAATGAAATGTGAATTTCATCTTTGTACATTTTTATTCATAATTTGAAAAAAATAAAAATATTATATATATATATATATATATATTAAATGGACTGCACTCCAAAAGACATCCAGTAAAAACGTGAAGTTTTATTCACCCATAGTGGCACAGAGCGACGTTTCGGCTCAACGTGAGCCTTTCTCAAGCGTTGAGCAGAAACATTGCTCTGTGCCACTATGGGTGAATAAAACTTCACGTTTTTAATGGATGTCTTTTGGAGTGCAGTCCATTTTTTCTATATATATGTAGGGTAAGTGCCTATCCACTATTGTGGACTTTGCACCCAGCTCTACTTCTGGGATGGTGCTATCACTGATTTTTCTTTATATATATATTTGGAGAAATCTGAGAATAAACCATCAGAAAATGTGGTGATAAGAAAGCAGGATGCGCTCATACCCATATGCAGTTGTGCATTTCTGTAGGGGAGCACATCCTGCACTTGTAGTCCGTTGCTAATGGCAATCACCAGCAAAAAATGCATACAATGGATGATGCCAGCAACGGACTACAAGTACCACAATGGACATCCTACATAAGATGAAATTTATGTGGATGTGGCAAGAATTCAGAACAAACACAGAACCAGAGATAGGTGCACGCTGCCGTCACACTAAACCCTCACACTGATGTTAAAAATTGAGAGTTAGTTCGACATATCCTACTAGGAGGACGTGTCTTAAGCCTCGGGCACCAGCGTCAAGGTCTCTCAAGTAGCCCGTGGGCCCTAACACTCACCTACCTGCGCCATATGGGCGATATCAGGGGCCAGTGGGCAATTACAGGAGCATTAGGACGACTCACAAACATCTCCTCTGTTACCTCCAGCATGTGGCCATGCTTGCAATGGGAGGTGGGAGGTGTCTATGAGCCCTACCCAAGACTGACTGATATAGCCCAAGGCAAAGCAGGTGCACCCAAATGTGGCCTGAAGATGAAAAACAGGCACATTTAAAATGGAGTTTATACACCTCCATACATATATATATATATAAACCATCAGAAAATGTGGTGATAAGAAAGCAGGATGCGCTCATACCCATATGCAGTTGTGCATTTCTGTAGGGGAGCACATCCTGCACTTGTAGTCCGTTGCTAATGGCAATCACCAGCAAAAATGCATACAATGGATGATGCCAGCAACGGACTACAAGTACCACAATGGACATCCTACATAAGATGAAATTTATGTGGATGTGGCAAGAATTCAGAACAAACACAGAACCAGAGATAGGTGCACGCTGCCGTCACACTAAACCCTCACACTGATGTTAAAAATTGAGAGTTAGTTCGACATATCCTACTAGGAGGACGTGTCTTAAGCCTCGGGCACCAGCGTCAAGGTCTCTCAAGTAGCCCGTGGGCCCTAACACTCACCTACCTGCGCCATATGGGCGATATCAGGGGCCAGTGGGCAATTACAGGAGCATTAGGACGACTCACAAACATCTCCTGTGTTACCTCCAGCATGTGGCCATGCTTGCAATGGGAGGTGGGAGGTGTCTATGAGCCCTACCCAAGACTGACTGATATAGCCCAAGGCAAAGCAGGTGCACCCAAATGTGGCCTGAAGATGAAAAACAGGCACATTTAAAATGGAGTTTATACACCTCCATACATATATATATATATATAAACCATCAGAAAATGTGGTGATAAGAAAGCAGGATGCGCTCATACCCATATGCAGTTGTGCATTTCTGTAGGGGAGCACATCCTGCACTTGTAGTCCGTTGCTAATGGCAATCACCAGCAAAAAATGCATACAATGGATGATGCCAGCAACGGACTACAAGTACCACAATGGACATCCTACATAAGATGAAATTTATGTGGATGTGGCAAGAATTCAGAACAAACACAGAACCAGAGATAGGTGCACGCTGCCGTCACACTAAACCCTCACACTGATGTTAAAAATTGAGAGTTAGTTCGACTAGTCTATTTACTAGTCTGGAAAGAAGCGGTCACTGAAAAGGGACAGATAGAAGCTAAATGATACATTTGACCTTAAAAGACCAATTCATCCACAAATTCATTCAGCAATGAAGAATGGTCAACTTTATCCTTTAACAGAGCAAGTTACTGAAAATATAATTTAATGAAATGTGAATTTCATCTTTGTACATTTTTATTCATAATTTGAAAAAAAAAAAAATATTATATATGTGTGCCACTGTGCCACTATGGGTGAATAAAACTTCACGTTTTTACTGGATGTCTTTTGGAGTGCAGTCCATTTTTTCTATATATATGTAGGGTAAGTGCCTATCCACTATTGTGGACTTTGCACCCAGCTCTACTTCTGGGATGGTGCTATCACTGATTTTTCTTTATATATATATTTGGAGAAATCTGAGAATAACTTAAAATTTGATTGGCCGGTTCGGCTAATTTTTGGGAAACCATTTGGTTTGATCAAAATATATTTGCGGCGAATTTCGTTAAAAAATGGCTATTTCCTGGTTGCTGAGAGCCTTTATAGTGGTGTAGAACACTGTGCCTTGCAGTAACACGCATAGGGAGTCTGCTTTGGTAGTGAAATGATACTGTGACTCCGTATGACATGCAGATGACAGGCGTCGCTCTTAGAATCACTGCACACTTCACTTATTTGGGCAGTCACGGGGCCAAAACTGACCAAATAACTCAAGTATAAACTCAGCCTTACAGGATGATGTTAGCGCCAAGAAGAAGCGCACTCCTTTTACACTGTTGTCAGCTGATTAGACATAGATGTCTACACAACCTGTTCTATTAAACGCTTAAACAAGTAGAGTCCCACAACAGAGTAGAGAGGGTGTCAGCAGCAAGTTTGTGTTGACGTCACTGATTATTTTGCCCTTCCTCTGATCCGTCAAAATAATAAACCACAAAAAACTGATCCTGTCTGTGGAGCATCCGCCTTCACTCGGTCAACATTTGGTCAGTAATCCATCAGTATTGCTAATGCCAAAAAAAACAGGAGTGTATCCAAAACAGAGATGACACATGAACGGAATATTTGCATGTCTTATGTGTTTTGTACCCACTCCTGCTTTTGGCTACTAAACCACAAGCCAATTCTGATGGGACTATACAGGCCTTAAAGCTGCTACACAGTGAGGATCCGTTGTGCGTCTCATTTTTCCTTCCTTCTGACAGATCAGAAAAAGGGTCAAATAAAAGATGATGTCAGCCAAGCCAAAAAGGTGCCCAAAAAGTGGCCCAGTCATGAAGTGGGGAGGGTGGGAACAGCATGAGAAGTCCACAGAGTGGCCCTATAACATAGTGGTGAGGTGGAAGCAGCATGAGGAGACCACAGAGTGGCCCAATGACAGAGTCTGGAGGTGACGGTTGGAAGAGTGTGGAGATGGCGGCAGCATCAGGAGGCCACAGAGTGGCACAATGGCAGAGTATGGACGTTACGGTAGCATCAGCAGACCACAGAGTGGCAAGGTGAAAGAGTGTGGAGGTGGCAGCAGCATCAGGAGGCCACAGAGTGGCACGACGGCGAGAGATTGCAGAGGTGGCAGAAGCAAGAGGAGGCCACAAAGTGGCACGATGACGAGAGATTGTGGAGGTGGCAGCAGCATGAGAAGGCCACAGAGTGGCATGACGACAGAGTTTGGAGGTGGCAGCAGCATGAGGAGGCCACAGAGTGGCTCATCAGCGACTCTAGACCTAGGCTGCTGCTGATAGAGCTGCTACTGCTCCTGCCACCCCACCCCTCCCTAGCAGCCATGGCAGTGGAACGTGAGCGCAGACGGCCCCCCAGTCAGACCTGCGAGAGGATGGACGATGGTGCAGATAGGCAGCGGCCAACTGACTATATACAACTGACATGTCTCTATAGTAGTTCAGTTTGTCCTCCTTCTCAGCGGGTGTAAAAAAGGCCCCGATTTTGGACCGGTAGTGAGGATCTAACAAGGTGGAGAGCCAGAAGTCATCCCTCTGCCGAATGGTGACAATTCGGCTGTCACTACGCAAGCAAGTGAGCATGCAGCCAGCCATTTGTGCAAGTGACTCAGAGGGACTTCCTGCCTCCATCTCCACTGCATACTGCCATGGTGTGTCTGTGTCCCCTGCCTCATCTTCCTATTCGCCCTGTAGCTCCTCTGGCTGCTCCTGCTACTCCTCTCCTGTCACCTGTGTAGAAAAACCAACCATTTCACTACACATAGCTTGTGCTCCAATGTCCTCCTCCTCCAGTTCAGCCCCCACAGGGCTCATGTGGCCATGAGATCTAGGCACCACGTCTTCAGTCCCCTGCCTTGCACATGTGGTATTCTAGAGGGGCACTGTGACTTGTCCCTGCAATGGAGGCTGAGGACATGGTGGAGGATGAGGAGGCAGTGGTGGACATTGTCGCAGGACCAACGGCATGATAACATGGAGGCGGAAGCGGTGTCACCTGGCCAAGTTGCTGGTGTGGATGTGCAGGAACCATATTCACGTCGTGTGCCGTAAAGGACATGTATTGTCCCTGACCGTAGTTACAGCTCCACACTTCGGCGCTGCTGTGCACTTTGGCAGACCTCGACAGGCTCAAGGACTGACCCACCTTCTGTTCCACATGTGTGTGCGGGGCTGATACTGCCTTTTTGGCAAATAAATGACAGCTTGGGACCTCGGCTCGGCACAAGCCTTTAGTTCTCTCAAAGGTGCAGAGTCCACCACTTGGAAAGGGAGGGACTGCAGCACCAGCAACTTGGATAGGAGCACATTCAGCTTCTGCGCCGTTGGATGAGTGCACGCATACTGTTGTCTCTTGGCAATCACTTCGGTGATCGATTGCTGACAGAATGACTAACGAGAGTAGGAGGAACAGGAGCATCAGGACCAGCAGATAATGTGAAGGACAGACAGCTCCCTTCGGCTGAGGTGGTGGAGCCTTGACTGTCTGAAACTGGTTGCATGCCACTGGGTGATGCAGTGGTTGCTGCGGCAGGCTGGACCACCACATCGAAGCCGCGGTTCTCCAAAGCTATTTTATGGTGACGCTGCATATGTTGAGGCAGGGCCATGGTGCCAACATTGGCACCCTGGCCACGCTGCACCTTCTGCCCACAGATTCTACATATGGCCATATTCACCTCCTCTGGCGGCTTAACAAAAAACTGCCACACTGCCAAGTAGGTGATTTTACCCCCAACACTACACACTGACTGACTGCCGCTGCCTCCGTGATCCAGTGCACCGCCAATTCCAGGGAGGTAGGCTTCTGCGAAGGGTGGTCTACTCCGGGCACGTTTGGCTCCCGAGCCCCTACTGCTGCCACTCTGCTGACTCCTACCCACACTAATGACTTGCTGGCTCTGCCGCTGGCTCACGGGCAAGCTGCCATCCTCTTCTGCCGATGATGATAAAGCCCCTTCGTAACCCGGCTCCCAAGTGCGATCAGCTACATCATCATCATCAAGTGCTGTCTGCATGTCACTCATGTCCTCCTCAACCGTCTATGGGTCAGGAGCCTGATCGCTTGCAACACCAGCTCCCACGCCACTCTCCTCATCACTACTTGCCAGCCTACCAGAAGAAGCGGGGGATGTCTCCTCCACATCTTTGCTTGCCAGTAGCTGCTTACTGTCTTCTAGTAGCTTGTCCTCATTGTATAGTGGAGCTGAGCCCACAGCATACAATACTTCTCTGGCTGAGGGAACAGAGAAGGACAGAGGCAGGTTGAGGACAGTTGAGGGCACAGGGTCAACTCCTGGGCCATGCCCACTGACTCTTGGCTGGGAGTGTCTGATGTCATTTGCGATGAAGTTGAAAATCGAGTCAACCATTCAAGAACCGCTGGGTTGCTGGTCACGACACGACCGCTAGCTTACACTGGAAGCTCAGGCGTCTCGAAGTGACCCCTGCAGCCACGGCCCCTTAGTCTGCTGTGACCTCTGCCTGCGCAGGAAACATTTAGGCCTCTGCCACTCCCCTGTGCAGGGCCTGGCACTTCTCTGTCTGACATACTGTTAGATCAAATAAATACATAAAAAGGAAAATAAAACACCCCAAAAAAGTCTGTAATTTTCTCACTTTACCACACAATGGCTAATAAGCCCTTTTTACCCACCTCCAATACACACAAAAAAGGGCTTTAGAACATATAACTGCACCGCTGACCGGCAAATATATTTTTTATTTTTCCACTAATACACGCCACAAAAGGCTTTAGAATATATAAGTGCACCGCTGACCGGCAAATATATTTTTTCTTTTTCCACTAACATACGACCAAATGGGCTTTGGAGCATATAACTGCACTGCTGACCGGCAAATATATATTTTCTTTTTCCACTATTACATGACAAAAAGGGCTGTAGTTTTCTCACTTTGCCACACAACACAACGCCTAATAAGCCCTTTTTTCCCACTAATACAAGCCAAAAAATGCTTTAGAACATATAACTGCACCGCACAAGGGCAAATAAGACGTAGAAATATTTCCTTGTAATAAAACCTGTTAATGGTTGTATCAAACAGCACTTGCACCCTAACGATTTGCTGGAATTACATAGCTGTATAATGGCAATTTGGATCCCCAGTCAGTGCAGCAAGGTGTAATTGGATTGTTCCTATTACCCAGGCTGTAACCTACCCTACTGAACCCTGTTCTACATAAATGGTGTGGAATGATTCCTCCCTATCCTTTTCCTACACCTTGAATAATCTTTCTCTGCACTTGTAAATCGTTTTTTTTTTTCACCACAATCAAGTCTTTCCAGAGTTCCCAGAGTTCCTTGCCCCATGTCCTCACATGTGTAGCAGCCATTTTAGGAAAAATGCGATTTGTTACCACGAAGCGTGATTGAAATTCGGCTTCAGTGCGAATCAAATTTTTCCTGAAATTCAGGCCGAATTCCACTTTATCAGCTTCGATTCGCTCATCTCTAAATACAGACTTTAAAAGCAAATGATAGCAGAGAAAATTCATAATAAGCTCAGTTTATATGCAAGTTGTAGATTGTTGTTACAAGGGATAAGAATCAATGTCACATGGGCCATGTCGTTTCTGTACAGTTTCCAAAGCTAATATTTACTATGCAGTTATCCATTACATTCATCACTCTGCTCTGTCTGCGAATGAACACTGATTAAGGATGCTCACTAGTCACAAGTATAATTTTTATTTGGTTTATGGGGTTTTCTGGAAATAATGTGCATTCAAAGGGATGTAATAGGAAATGATTCAGATGTTTGGATATGATATGGAATGAAGCTGAGCTCTGCCATACATACTGTTTATGTTTTGATACAGCATTTTTGAATAAAAGTCCTGAGTTTGAATGGCAGGGCAGAAATGTAGGAAATACTCACCTCGCCTCATGGCAGATGCGACTCTGGCAGCAGATATTGTCTAAAGGGAGTTGTCTATGATTTTATAAGTGATCGCCTATCCGAAACCCTGCACAGTGCCAATCAGCTGTTTCAGAGTAGCTCCAGCACCAGAATTGGAGCCAGAACTACGCAGCTCAGTCCATTATGTAGTGGAGAAGCTGGTAACTGCAGCACTGCTCCTTTTTACTACACAGTGGACAGAGCTGTGTAGTACCAGCACGGGAACTACTGCAGAACTGCAAACCGGCAGGGTTGTGGGGTGCTGGACTCTCACTGATCAAATAGTTATAGCCTATCCCGAAGGTAGGCCATCACATGTAAAATCCTGGACAACCCCCTTAAGTCCCACTTTTTAGGTGTTGCATCAAAATACAGCTTGGTTACTCAAAAAGTGCTGCAATTACATTACTGTGGTCATACCTACAGTTAAGAGTTTTACCTGCCATAATATAATCATTTTGAAAGGATTAAAATAAGTAAATTAGCAAATACTCAGGTACTTAAAGTACTTCATTAACATGTTTAGCCTCTAGATTCTTGTATTCCTTTTCTTGAATTCAAAGGGGTTGGTAAATTGAAACTTGATGTATTTTTATGTTTTATTATCCACTTATCCATTTGTGCAGACTTATGTCTGTGTGTTAGATGTACACACTATACCTCCTCCGTATGCATGGCCTGTTACTATTATATGCAGTCAGTTGGTAGAATAGAAGACTTCTCAAACGTCACACACTAGAATTATGTAATGAGTGATGACTATTATTGCATTTATTATATGATCGCCTCTTTCACATTGTTATGTAGTGGCGGGGTAAAGAAAGTGGCATGATAAAAAAATTAAAATGAAATGAGTTGTCCGACGAAAAATATTCTACAGTTTTCAAACCAGCACCTGGATCTGAATACTTTTGTAATTGAATGTAATAAAAATGTTTGTAAAGTCGCTGAGTTATTCAATAAAATGTATCTGTATAGCGCCTACAGTTTGATTTTTCTTATTTCTTTGACCTGCTCACTGAGAAGACCACACATGTTCAGTATGTTCCTTCAACTGCCTCCTGAGCTATGATAGGGAGAGCATGGAAACAGGGCCAGTGCAAGGATTTTTGCCGCCCTAGGCAAAGATCCATTTTGCCACCCCCTCATGTCACTCACTCACTGACAGACACACACAGAAACTGACTGACAGACATACATTCACTCAATGACAGACACACACACACTGACAGACAGACACGCAATCACTGACAGACATACACTCACTCAGACACTCACTGACAGACATACACCTACCCACCGAAACACACACACAGAAACTCACTTACAGACACTCACTCACTGACAGACAAACACGCATATATACACTCACACAGACATTCACTGACAAACACACACACACACTGTGGTTATTCCTCCCTATACATTGTAAGTGGTGTTTCTTGTAACAACCAGTCAGAGGCATCCATTCTTTTTGCATGACAACCATTAGGTAGTTCATTACAGCTCCCACGTAGGTTGTCAGGCAGCAATACTTCAGCTGTATGACACCCTTATTTAATGGGGTGTCGTACGGCACCTCTGATCTGCTGCACCCCCCCAGTGTACCTCTGATCTGCCGCATCCCCCAGTGCACCTCTGATCTGCCGCACCCCCCAGTGCACCTCTGATCTGCCGCACACAGACACTTACTGACATACACACACTCACTCAATGACAAACACTCATTTACTGACATACACACGCAGACACAAATACAGACAGACATACACTCACTCACTGACATACATTCACTCACTGAAAGACATACACAGGCAGATACTCACTCAGTCAAACAATTAAACACTTACCTCCCTGGGGTCCAGTGTGGTGCAGCTCCTCAGTCCTCCAGCACGCCGTTTAGTATGCCGGGGCCGGAATGACATCATATTCCGGCTCCCGGCATCACAGAGGGCGCGCGAGGGAGGAGTGATGAGCTGCTAGAACAGCCTCCCTTGCCACCCGACTCCTCTCCCCTGGTAATTTACTGGCAGAGCAGACACCTGCCATCAGGGTAAGCAGGTTCCTGCTCTGCCATATTTAAGAAGAACCTCCACCTCCTGGTCCCCCTGTAATGGCGCTGGGTGAGGTACAGGGCTGGTTCTAGCTTTGTTAGACAGAGATTATCATGTACTATATGATGTCCGATTTTCCTTTTTTTACATTAGTCCTGGGATAATCCTTTTAAGTGCAATGACTGGAAAAATTATTTCACAATCTGTAGGCCACATATGCAATATTTTTTATTCAAATGGATCCAATAATTTTTAAACAGAATTGTTTAAAAATAGCTAAATGTCCCATGAACAGAACTGGTTATCCTAAACTTCAGCGCAATGTAAACTTGACATTTAGATCCAGAACTGACAATAAAAAAGTGGACATTTTCCATCTTCCATGTTCATATAATCAGTGGATCTGCGGTCACCAAGTAGAACAGTAAACTGGTTACTAAGAAGTAGTAAACAAGAACATAACATCTCTCAGACAATGGCCTTGTTCTCTTTAGAAGGTACATGGATAAAACCTGGTGTAAATAAATGATGATGCCACGATGAATACTTTATGATATTGTGTTGCTGTTTATATGGCTAAATGGTGTGAATATCACTACATGGCGTGGTGTGCACCTCAGCAGGGAACATTCGCACTTTATATTAAACTGTGCCTCTCATGATGAGAAATACAGACGTGGGTGTTTTCACTTTCCTGCTTTCTGTACAATATCCAGTCCTGGGACTTATAATAGGAATCTCTGCTTTTCTCCTTAGGTGAAGCTTGGCAAATTTTACAGATGCTAGCAAATAGTCTTTTGAAATACTGAGGTTTTAGTTTCCATACGGAGTCAAGATGATATAACACAACTTTTTAATGTACTTTAAGGTTTTTTTTTTTACCACCAGGCAGAATAAACAGTATATAAATCCTCCTAGAAAATATCATATGTTCCATTAATTCATCATTAAGAGACTGGAGTGCTCTCTATAGGTGCTTGTCAAATACTGTTAATCTCACTTACACAGTCCTTTGTAGATTCCTAGTAGGTTTTCATCATTGAATGTCTTAGTGGAAAGAAAGTCTTGGCTTATGCAATGCATTTGAAAGGTGTTGAAAGCTTATATTACGCACTAAGAATTGTTTTCTTTTGCAAGGCATTCTTTTGAAACAAAATCTTTAAGACAGTAAAATTTGACGTTTAACAGGGCAATTCTCATCCAGACTTTAGGCATATTGGAGCAAGCTGCCAAAGTAACTTGAAATCAATCCAGGAAAACATGGTTTTTGATGAGCACTCGCAGCACAAAATGTATACATATTCACATACGTACATCTAGTATATGTATATATATACCCTATTATGTAATATTTTGTAATCACATTCACTTTATTATCATATAAGGTCTTACGTTACCATCTCGTTTTATAAAATTCAGGTAACTGTTCATGAGATGCAATGATCAGATTTTCCTTCTAAGCAGATATAGTTTAAAAAGTTACATTTGTTGTATCAGATATTCTGTTGGCTTTTATAATGGAAAAACTGGAACACTGTTTTTGTCCTGGAGGCTTTGTCGTGTTCTCCTTCGTGTGGTTTGAAGAAGAGACATTTTTATGTAGAAAAAGGTTCTAGAATTTTTATTGTAAACCATGTTAACCAAAGTTATACTTTGTGCCAACTAAATCTTATGGAATGTGGAAAAATCATGGGACATTTATTACAAGAGTTATTTTAAGCAACAATTGCTGAATGTTCTCACACTTCATATGCATGCTGATAATTTCTAGGATAAAGATGGAATTACCTTTTGCAAATGTTTGCTTGGTTTGTAATTTTAAAGAAATAGCCTGGCTTAAAATTGCTGTCCTTGCATACAATAAATCAGAAATGTATGTATTATATATATTATTCTGATTTGTCATCTCTCCTAACATGGCTTTTTTTGTACATATTTGAGCTCCCTTTGAAATCACAATTCTTTTCTTACAATCCTTGTTGTACTATTTCTCTGTTATTCCTCCTAGAATGTGTAAGTACATTAAAATCTCAGTGTTACCCTTACAATTTATTAAAAGGGTATACCCTATGTCACAGTGGGAATAGTAAGTCCCAAACTACCCATCCCACTGTCCCAACCTATTTGCACAATCCGCCCTAGACAGCAGCCCACAACTGGTCAGCAGTCCCTTCCTGAATAAGTGCGGAGGGAAAATACTAAATACGGAAGGGAAGTACAGGAGGAAAATACTAAACTAGTGACAGATCGGCAGCCACAAAAACAGAAGTATGATGGAAACAGACAAGATGGACCAGGAGATATAAAACTGAACCGAATCAGGAACTGTAGGTAAAAAACATACAATTAGAGATGTCGCGAACATAAAATTTTCCGTTCGAGAACGGCAAAAGCGATCTTCCGCAAATGTTCGCGAACAGGCGAACCGGGCGAACCACCATAGACTTCAATAGACAGGCGAATTTTAAAACCCACAGGGACTCTTTCTGGCCACAATAGTGATGGAAAAGTTGTTTCAAGGGGACTAACACCTGGACTGTGGCATGCCGGAGGGGGATCCATGGCAAAACTCCCATGAAAAATTACGTAGTTGATGCAGAGTGTGGTAAGTTGAATTCGCAATGCGATTAATATAACCTGCATTAATCGCATTGCGAATTCAACTTAGAGCTGGGTTCCTAATGGTTGTATTGCTAGAATTATATAACGAAGATTAAGAATATAGCGCTATATTCTCAATCTTCGTTATATTCTAGCAATACAACCATTAGGAACTCAGCTCTAAGTTGTAATCGCAATGCGAATAATACTTACAATTATTAATCGCTTTGCGAATCCATTTGATGCCTCTATTTGATTGTATATGACGGTTGACTATGACTACCACCAACGTTCTGCTGCCTCCGAGGCAAGATATCTGAACCCTCCAGGGGCCATTTGGGCGTTTTTGATAGAAAACGCATCAAAAACGCATATGCGTTTTTATCATTTTTTTATTTTTTATTTTATTTTTTTGTGTATTTGGCCACATTTGGTTGCATATTTACATTTGGTATAGGCAAATATGGTACTCTAGAATTCAGTGTTTCCCAACCAGTGTGCCTCCAGCTTTTGCGAAACTACAACTCCCAGCATGCCTTTGGCTGTGCAGGCATGCTGGGAGTTGTAGTTTCGCAACAGCTGGAGGCACACTGGTTGGGAAACACAGGTCTAGATCATTACTCTGCCCAAATCTATATTCAGCTACATGGCTTAGAAAATATGCTGTCAAACAATGATCCTAGGTTTTGGTATAGACACATGATCTAGACTACCATATTTGCCTATACCAAATGTAAATATGCAACCAAATGTGGCCAAATACACAAAAAAATAAAAACGCCCAAATGGCCCCTGGGGGGGTTCAGATATCTTGCTTTGGAGGCAGCAGAACATTGGTGGTAGTCATAGTCGACCGTCATTTACAATCAAATAGAGGCATCAAATGGATTCGCAAAGCGATTAATAATTGTAAGTATTATTTGCATTGCGATTACAACTTAGAGCTGAGTTCCTAATGGTTGTATTGCTAGAATATAACGTATATTCTAGCAATACAACAACCATTAGGAACTCAGCTCTAAGTTGAATTCTCAATGCGATTAATGCAGGTTATATTAATCGCATTGCGAATTAAACTTAGATCTGAGTTCCTAATGGTTGTTGTATTGCTAGAATATAACGAACATTGAGAATATAGCACTATATTCGTTATCTTCCGTATATTCTAGCAATAGAACTATTAGGAACTCAGATCTAAGTTGTAATCGCAATGCAAATAATACAGGTTATATTAATCGCATTGTGATTTACAATTACTAACACTGCAGCTTCAGAATGAATCTAAGATGGATGCTGTCCTTGCGTTTAGATAAGAGGTGGGAGGGTCTGGGAGGGAGGGTATGCTGATTGGCTGGAATGTGTCTGCTGACTGTGAGGTACAGGGTCAAAGTTTGCTCAATGATAAAGTATAGGGGCGAACACGAACATCGAATATGTTCGCCCGCCGCGGCGGACGTGAACAAGCTATGTTTGCCGGCGAATAGTTCGGGCCATCTCTACTTACAATGCAACAGCACTCTGCAAACCAAATAAAGTACAAGAAAGTATTCTAACGCTAATGCTATGCTTATTTTGTAAATGAGATGCTTGGCAAATACATTTTGTACAAAATTATTTGGGCCCATCTGCCACATGTCAAGGCGATCTCTGTAAGATGGGAACCTAACACTAAATTCTACTTGTTATGTGAATCAGGAACTGTAAATCAGAGAACTGCGCCAAAGTCAATACCAGGAGGAAAGACAAGGAAAAAACAGAAATTGACAAAACAGATACAATAGCAAGCCAGGGGCAAAACCAGGAAGAAACTTCAGGGTCCAAATCACCAGGCAAAAGTCATGATCAGGGTCCAAATTAGAGGTCAAGAATTCAGTAGTCAATTACACAGAACAGGACTAGTGAAGTGATATAGGAAGAATAACATCAATCACAGGCAACCTGTGGCCAGCAGGTTACTTCTTTAAGGAAGCCGCACTTCCTGGTTCCATGAAGCGCCTGGTGTCACATGACCTGTGACGTCAGCATGCCAGATGTGCTGGAGGAGCAGATAGATGTACAGAGGAGCGTGTCCACTGGCCCCAGGTCATGACACGCTACACACTGATTAGACAGTGTGAGTGTATACTGGGATACAACCTAGCTAGTAACATCCAGTTGTCAATTAATTCAATATTCCCAGTAGAGGTGATTGAGGAATGGCAGAACACACAGTTTTAAGATGAGATGCTCCAAATTTGTATTTTTATAAGGACTACAATTATTTGCTACAATAGATATGTCAAAAAAGCTGACAGGTCCTTTTTAATTACATGTATAAAAAAGAACACGTTTCACTTAGTAAGAAACATGTATAGGCCTAAATATAGAACAAATTTTAAAAAAAGTAAATTTTTTGATAAAAATCCCCCCACCCCAAAAAAACCATAATGAAGCAAACTGTAAATGTTCTAAAATTAACCCGTTTGCTGCAGACTAGTTAATCGCATAGTCAGCTTCCAAAGCTGTGCCTCACTAAAAACTAATGGCCGCCTCACCAGCGAGGACCACCTTACACTTTAAGGAGCACTGCTATAAACCATAACTAGAACGGACTGTACATGCTGCATAAAACTAAATGCACCAGACATATTTTACTGTATTAATGATTCTTCAATCTACACTTTCAATGAAATGTAAATGAAAATCTCAAAGTGTTTTAGGAAAAAAGATTTGGAAGTCGCGTCCATCTCCAGAACAGGGTCCTCCAACTACTATCGTGCCTGGTGAGGCAGCTGCCAAGTAATTGCATCCAGCCACAGAATGAACAGAGAGATGGCCAATTACATAGCTATAAGTAGTAGACCATATAAATGTGAGTAAGGCCGCATTCACATACCCAGTGTTTTGGTCAGTGATTTCCATCAGTTATTGTGAGCCAAAACCTGGAAAGAAGCCTACACAGAGATCAGTTATAAGGGAAAGATTTACACCTGCTCTGTGTTGTTGACCTGCATCTGGCTCACAATCACTGGTAGAAATCACTGATCAAACACTGACCAAACACCGATTGTATAAAAGCAGGGGTGCACCACCAATGAGGCCAGGTGAGGCGATCGCCTCAGGCAGCACCAGGTAGGGGCAAGAGGGGGCAGCGGAAGGGCCATGGGCATGAGCGTTTTCATTGTGGCAAAGGGGTTGGGTTAAGAAATTGGCATGGGGGGGCATTTCAGTTTTCGCCTCAGGCAGCAGAAAGGCTAAGTGCACCCTTGTATGAAAGCACCCTAAGGCATTTAGTAAAAAGTTTGAAGGTTTAATTACATGCTTATAGATGAGGAAAATGTACTTTCAATTCAAAAGCATTTAACATAAGGTTATGTAAAATGGAAATAACATGGAGCACTTTCATCTCAATGATTGATGATTGTTGAAAAAAATATGTATTCTTCTTTGGTCCCCGGACAACCTGATAGGTGGATATAGATTATACTGGTAGGAGCTACAGGAAACTAAACTAAAGGTTAAGGGGGTCATTTATTAAACTGGTGTAAAGTAGAACTGGCTTAGTTGCCCATAGCAACCAATCAGATTCCGCCTTTCATTTTCCAAAGGAGTTGTCCAAAATGAAAGGTGGAATTTGATTGGTTGTTAAGCCAGTTCTACTTTACACCGGTTTGATAAATGACCCCCTAAGTTATAATGTTCTTGGTAAAATAGTAATATTAAGCTGCCACTCAAGAAACAAATCAAAGTTAAAAATATACAATAACTACATCTAGAACTATTATTATATTTCATAATTTATTGGTAAATGACGGACCACCTAGTGTTGTAGCTAAATTGTGATTTTCCTGTAAACCTCCTGTTATATACAAATAGCAGACTAAAGCACTAATGCTATCTTCTTAAGTTTTAATATTTTATTGTGATGAGCAGCATGGGAACTGCTTTGTTTGTAAAGAAAATAAATCAGATATCTCATTGTGTTCTTAATTTTTTGATGACCTCAGCTATATGAATAAGCCTCTTGTTCTCAAAAGAAAGAAAACAGCTTTGCTATTAGGATATTTTCATGCAATTTGTTTATATAAAGGACTATCCCATGTACCAAAAACCCAATGGCCTTTCGTTAAACCTCTTTTAAGAAGAGAAAACATTGTATTCATGTCATGTGCGTTCTGAACTTCGTCTGAAGCAGCGGTGTGATACAACCTTAAACAGTACTAAAAATATGTAACAGATCACATTCAGTTTGAACTATTCATTTTTGTTTTTCTAACCACCCAAAAAATCACACACTCCTTAATTCCCTTGCACAAAGGTAAAGGGCTGCTCCTGGGCTATACCCAATGTGCTCCTCATTCTTCCTGTTCAGCCATATCTACATTTTTTGGCTGAATAGGAAAAAAAAACAGGAGCACATACGGTCGCGAAGTCAGAGGTAGAGCATCCAGCCAGTTGGGCAATTACGTGACCTAGCTAGGATTGCAGAATCAGCAGAACAACTGAAAGTACTGTAAGTACTGCATAAAGTGTCTTCTCTCATCATCCAAAATAAGCACTTTAGGCATCGTACAGAAGAACCCCATTAAATCTCAACTTGTACTTACTTTCTTACTAGAATACTTCTCTACCACTAAAGTGGAAAAGATATGGCTCCCATGGATCGATAGGCCCACTCTCATACATCTCCCCAAACTCCCACAGGTCTATCTATGACTTCTATTAATTCATTTACTCACATTTGCTCCACCTCCAGAAGCAAAGCTAATATCTAAACCCTCATATCTTACCTTTTTTCTCTCCTTTCCCTCTGATCCCTTAACCCCAATTTCCCTTCCTTTGATTGTTCTACCACAGATTAATGGTTTATTAACCATATTTGGCCTACTATTTCCTTAAAGCAGGGGTCCTCAAACTATGGCCCGCGGGCCACATGTGGCCCGCCGAGGAAACTGATCCGGCCCGCCGGGTGTTTCTCACGGCTCGGCAGGGTGCTGCCAACCCCTACCAGCAGAGACGCAAGGGGGCTGCGGCGGACGAAGAGAGGGACTGACAGTGTAGTGCGGCCGAGCTCTGTCTGGTCCGCGGTACAGGAACTTTTGTTTCCTGTATCCTGTACCCGGCCGGACTGATAGGAAGTGCTCACTTACTGTGCGCTTTCTATCAGTCGGCCGTGTACAGGAAACAAATGTTCCTGCACCGCGGACCTCACAGAGCTCGGCCACGCTACACTAGGGGAGGGGGTGAGTAATTTATGAGCTGTGTGACAAGGTGATGAGGGAGGGGCGCTAAGAAAAAGAGTGGCAAGAAGGAGGGGGGAGTGACAACGGAGGGTGGGCTGAGAAAAAGTGACAAGGGAGGGAGCGGGCCTGAAAAATGAAAGTGACAAGGGAGGGGGCCTGAGAAATGACAGTGGCAAGGGAGGGGTCTGAGAAATGAGAGTGACAAGGGAGGGGGGCTGAGAAATATGAGTGACAAAGGAGGGGTCTGAGAAATGAGAGTGACAAGGAGGGAGGGGGCCTGAGAAATGAGAGTGACAAGGGAGGGGGCTGAGAAATATGAGTGACAAAGGAGGGGTCTGAGAAATGAGAGTGACAAAGGAGAGGGGCTGAGAAATGAGAGTGACAAGGCAGGGAGGCTGAGAAATGAGAGTGACAAGGGAGGGGAGATTGAGAGTGACAAGGGATGGGGGAATGAGAGTGACAAGGGAGGGAAGGGGGCTGAGAAATGAGAGTGACAAGGGAGGGGTCTGAGAAATGAGAGTGACAAGGGAGGGGTCTGAGAAATGAGAGTGACAAGGGAGGGGGCTGAGAAATGAGAGTGACAAGGGAGGAGGGCCGAGAAATGAGAGTGACAAGGCAGGGAGGCTGAGAAATGAGAGTGACAAGGCAGGGAGGCTGAGAAATGAGAGTGACAAGGGAAGGGGGCCGAGAAATATGAGTGACAAAGGGAGGGTCTGAGAAATGACAGTGACAAGGGAGGGGGCTGAGAAATGAGAGTGACAAAGGAGGGGTCTGAGAAATGAGAGTGACAAGGGAGGGGTCTGAGAAATGAGAGTGACAAGGGAGGGGGGCTGAGAAATGAGAGTGACAAGGCAGGGAGGCTGAGAAATGAGAGTGACAAGGCAGGGAGGCTGAGAAATGAGAGTGACAAGGGAGGGGGGAATGAGAGTGACAAGGGAGGTAGGGGCCTGAGAAATGAGAGTGAAAAAGGAGGGGTCTGAGAAATGAGAGTGACAAGGGAGAGGGGCTGAGAAATGAGAGTGACAAAGGAGGGAGTCTGAGAAATGAGAGTGACAAGGGAGGGGGCTGAGAAATGAGAGTGACAAGGGAGAGGGGCTGAGAAATGAGAGTGACAAGGCAGGGAGGCTGAGAAATGAGAGTGACAAGGCAGGAGGCTGAGAAATGAGAGTGACAAGGGAGGGGGCTGAGAAATATGAGTGACAAAGGGAGGGTCTGAGAAATGACAGTGACAAGGGAGGGGGGCTGAGAAATGAGAGTGACAAAGGAGGGGTCTGAGAAATGAGAGTGACAAGGGAGGGGGGCTGAGAAATGAGAGTGACAAGGGAGGGGGGCTGAGAAATGAGAGTGACAAGGCAGGGAGGCTGAGAAATGAGAGTGACAAGGGAGGGGGGAATGAGAGTGACAAGGGAGGTAGGGGCCTGAGAAATGAGAGTGACAAAAGAGGGGTCTGAGAAATAAGAGTGACAAGGGAGGGGGCTGAGAAATGAGAGTGACAAGGGAGGGTCCTGAGAAATGAGAGTGACAAGGCAGGGAGGCTGAGAAATGAGAGTGACAAGGGAGGGGGGAATGATTCCCATTGAAATACTGGTAAATATATACAATTACTTATAGTTAAACTATAGTCTGGCCCTCCAACGGTCTGAGGGACCATGAACTGGCCCCCTGTTTAAAAAGTTTGAGGACCCCTGCCTTAAAGGGATGATCTCACGATTAATGTAAATAATGAAAATCAGACATCATATAGTACATGACAACCTCTTTCTAACAAAGATAGAACCAGCCCTGTACCTCACATGGATTCAGAGCTTTCCCCATTTATTGCAACTGCTCTGCTAGATCTATTTAGGATCATTCTGAAGGAAATCGCGCATATGCTGAATAAGTCGAGTTGCTTCTATTACTGTTTCTAATGATCTCTTGTGTTCTTTAAAACGCTCAAAAAACGCTCTATATGTTTCTCCTATATAGAAGCGTTTACAGGGACAAAATACCGCGTACACCACAAATTCCGTCGTACAGTTAATGAAATCTGGGGAAGAGGGAGGGGCCAGTCATTCATCATATACATGGGAGAAGCAAAAATCGTAGTAAACATGATTTGCACCAAAAAGTATACAAGATAATCACTCCAAATTGTTTTCAGACATGGGAAAAACGGGGAAACGGTTTCCAATAGCGGCCACTAGCCAAATGAAGTGCATGATAATAGTGCCTAAGAAAACCAGCAAGACCATAAAGCTCCTCACCTAATCATAAAGACAGTGTTATCGCCACATCACCCATCCCAGTGTCCCTCACTTACCCAAAGCGTTTCGCATGATGGCTTCGTCCCTCCCTTATGTTTCATTCCACTGGATTTTGTGGACTCCATTGTCTTTGTTTTTTATTGTGTATATCCAATAAAGATCTTTTTGTTGATTAAATGATTGTTTGTATTTTTATGACCTGGGTATGCACATATTAGTTGTAGGTTTGATATAGATCTGTTTCATGCTGGTAGCTCAGGAAGGGGTGGACATGTTCTTTCTGCTACTGCTCTCTGGACAGAGAAAACTTGAAAAGAACAAACAGCAAATTATGCTATACAGATAGATTTTATTGAATAGCTCAGTGGCTATAATACATTTTTATATACATGCAGTTGCATACTAAATATACTATTCATATTTAAAATTTTGGGATTGAATATAGGAGACCATTCTTCAGTGCTATTTTTGTAACTGCTGAGAACGTGTTGCTGGTGTGTTACTTTTATGTTCGCACTGAAATTGTTTCAATAACAATGATTGACAAGAAAAATATGTAACATAATTATAATTAAGCTGGGGTGGACCCACTGTGTCACGTTAGCAAATTTGGCTTCTGGTTACTCTTAAGGTTGTTATCTAAGTGGTTCCTTTAATCCCTGTATAAGGACCACTTGGATACTGCTGAATTATTATTGTTATGGCATCAGCCCATGCCCACAGCCACTCCTCTCCTACTGGTGGACATAACTGTCTCTTTGCTTACCCATTTAGCTGCCAGGTTTTGGTGGTTTGGTCCCACCAGCATCTTTCTCTTCTGCCATGGTGGTCCTGGCCACTGAAGTGGCAATGCTTCTTCCACGCAGGTTGAGGCTGGTTACCCTGGGGTACTTTAGGCACTTTCCTCTGTGGGAAGGTTCCTGAGATATAGGTTCTATAGATTCTAGTTTGTTAGTTTCCTGGTAAGGAAGATTTCCTTCAGGATCTGTAAAGAGTATTGTATTGTATAGTTTCATTGGCCTGTTCCATGTACCTGACCTCCGCCTGTTCTATGTTCTGACCCTGAAATCGGCTTGATTATATTTTTGGGGGCTAAAAAATATCGCTCATTTATGTATTAAAGGGGTTCTCCTGGTAAGATAAAAATGAAAATATTGAAAAAACATGTTAGTATAAATAAACTCTTAAATGCCTTTAATTATTTAGAATGGCTCGTTTAGTCTAGGGGACAATCAGTGAAGGAGCTAAGATGGCGGCTCTTGGATTTATAATCATAAAATCCATCCTTCTCGTGACACTGCAGGACGGCCTGTGTGAGCACTGTGAAGCTCTTTATTATGTGCAGACGACAGCTGATATAACTGCTCCGCTGTGTCCCTGTGCTTCAGAGAGGAGTTTACGTCATCCCGTACTCAGAGGCTGAAGACAGGGTGGACTAGGAACTGAAACTGGCACTGCAAAAGAATACTAAAAGTGGCCCCTTTTTGTAGTCGGGTCCAAATTGATGGAAGGCACATTATACCACCCAACAGAGCCAAATACCACAGTCCATCACAAAATACTGCCCCAGCAGCACATAATACATCCCCAAAAAGTTCTACTGGCCAGCTGTGAGGAGGACCCAGGCATCGGCCCACCATTAAAATTTCCTGTAAGGTCTATGGCCAATTCCCCCTGGCTGAAGGGTAGGAATGAGGAGCAGATGCGCTGCTGTGGGGGAGGAGCGTCATAAGAAAATATTAGAAAACATTTCAGCCTGTGAGTACGAGGTGAGGTAAACTTCTTTCTGAAGCACAGGGACACAACGGAGAAGTTATCTCAGCTGTCATCTGCACATATAGAGCTTCACAGTGCTGAGACCAGCAGACTTTACATAGGGCTCTGTGCTCTGCTTTCTCACACAGGCCGTCCTGCAGTGTCACGAGAAGGATGGATTTTATGATCATAAATCCAACAGCCGCCATTTTGGCTCCTTCACTGATTGTCCCCTAGACCAGTGATGTGCAACGTGCGGCTCTCCAGATGTTGCTAAACTACAACTCCCACCATGCCCTGCAGTAGGCTGATAGCTATAGACAGGCTTTGCATGCTGGGAGTTGTAGTTCTGCAACAGCTGGAGAGCCGCACGTTGCCCATCACTGCCCTAGACTAAACGAGCCATTCTAAATACGTCCTGTGTCCTGTCCTTAAAGATGGCGCCCGCTCCTGCTTCATGCGGGCGCCTTAGCCACGGGTGTCCGCATGGTACTTGTAGCAGATACCTGTGGCTAATGTCCGCGACCGGCAGCAATGGGCTGTCTAACTTCAGCAAAAGTCCTCTATAACAAAGAGCAAGCAACTTTCTAATGTATTGTGATTGTCCGTATTGCTTTCTTTGCTGGCTTCAATTCTTTTCTCCATCACATTATACACTGCTTATCCTCATGGTTACGACCACCCTGCAAGCCAGAAGTGGTGGTTGTGCTTGCACACTATATGAAAAAGTAATGGCCTATGCGCACTCCCATGGTACCAGCCACTAGAGAGGCCGGCAAGTGTGCTAATACAGCCACCACTGCTGGATTACAGGGTGGTCGACCCATGGAAAATGAGCAGTGCATAATGTGATGGAAAACTGAATCAAGCCAGAAAAGGAAGCAATATGGACAATCACAATAAAAAAGTAAGTTCCATATATTAATTTTCTCTACAGGACATTTGCTGAACTGAGACAACCCCTTTAAGTTGGATTTTGGAACCACTTTAAGCATTTTGGTGTAATAAGTAGAGATGAGCGAACACCTGGATGTTCGGGTTCGAGAAGTTCGGCCGAACTTCCCGAAAATGTTCGGGTTCGGGATAAAGTTCGGGTCGAGTTCGGATCCCGAACCCGAACATTTTCGGGAAGTTCGGCCGAACTTCTCGAACCCGAACATCCAGGTGTTCGCTCATCTCTACTTATTACACCAAAATGTGAAGTCAATGGGGACCCGAACTTTTAGGCACTAAAAAGGCTGTAAAATAGTCCAGGAAAGGGCTAGAGGGCTGCAAAAGGCAGCAAAATGTAGGTGAATGCCCTGCAAACAAATGTGGATAGGGAAATGAATTAAAATAAAATAAAATAAATAAAAATTAACCAATATCAATTGGAGAGAGGTCCCATAGCAGAGAATCATGCGTCATATCACCCACCACTGGAGAAGGCCACTTTCAGTTATTTTGGCCCAGCACCCAGACAGAGGAGAGAGGTCCCACAGCAAGGAATCATGCATCATATTACCCACCACTAGAGAAGGCCACTTTCAGTTATTTCGGCCCCAGCACCCAGACAGAGGAGAGAGGTCCCACAGCAAGGAATCATGCGTCATATCACCCACCACTGGAGAAGGCCACTCAGTTATTTCGGCCCCAGCACCCAGACAGAGGAGAGAGGTCCCACAGCAAGAAATCATGCGTCATATCACCCACCACTGGAGAAGGCCACTTTCAGTTATTTCGGCCCAGCACCCAGACCGAGGAGAGAGGTCCCACAGCAAAGAATCATGCGTCATATCACCCACCACTGGAGAAGGCCACTTTTGAGTTATTTCGGCCCCAGCACCCAGACAGAGGAGAGAGGTCCCACAGCAAGGAATCATGCGTCATATCACCCACCACTGGAGAAGGCCACTTTCAGTTATTTCGGCCCAGCATCCAGAGAGAGGAGAGGTTCATTCAACTTTGGGTTGCACCGCAAGATCATGGTAAAGTTAAAAAAATGAGGATTCAATAAAGAAGTTCCCCGGAGTACAAGAATACATGGTTGAGGGGGAGGCAGTTATAAATGTCTATTCTGCACAAGGGAGGCACAGGTCCTGTGGGATCCATGCCTGGTTCATTTTTATGAACGTCAGCTTGTCCACGATGGCTGTGGACAGGCGGCTGCGTTTGTCAGTAATGACGCCCCCTGCGGTGCTGAATACACGTTCAGACAAAACACTGGCCGCCGGGCAGGCCAGCACCTCCAAGGCCTAAAATGCTAACTCTGGCCAAGTGGACAATTTGGAGACCCAGAAGTGGAATGGGGCCGAACCATCAGTCAGTACGTGGAGGGGTGTGCAGACGTACTGTTCAACCATGTTAGTGAAATGCTGCCTTCTGCTAACACGTTCCATATCAGGTGGTGGTGCAGTTAGCTGTGGCGTGGAGACAAAACTTTTCCACATTTCTGCCATGCTAACCCCGCTCTCAGAGGAGCTGGCCGTGACACTGCTGAGTTGGCGACCTCTTGCTCCTCCTCTGCCTCCGCCTTGGGCTTCCACCTGTTCCCCTGTGACATTTGGGAATGCTCTCAGGAGCGCGTCTACCAGCGTGCGCTTGTACTCGCGCATCTTCCTTTCACGCTCCAGTGCAGGAAGTAAGGTGGGCACATTGTCTTTGTACCGGGGATCCAGCAGGGTGGCAACCCAGTAGTCCGCACACATTAAAATGTGGGCAACTCTGCTGTCGTTGCGCAGGCACTGCAGCATGTAGTCGCTCATGTGTGCCAGGCTCCCCAGTGGTAAGGACAAGCTGTCCTCTGTGGGAGGAGTATCATCATCGTCCTCCGTATCCGCCCAGCCACACACCAGTGATGGGCCTGAGCTGTGTCGGGTGCCACCCCGCTTTGAACCTGCTTCATCCTCCACCTCCTCCACCTCCTCCTCATCCTCCTCGTCCTCCAGTAGTGGGCCCTGGCTGGCCACATTTGTACCTGGCCTCTGCTGTTGCAAAAAAACTCCCTCTGAGCCACTTCTAACAGACTGGCCTGAAAGTGCTAAAAATGACCCCTCATCCTCCTCCTCCTCCTCCTGGGCCACCTCTTATTCCATTATTGCCCTAAGCGTTTTCTCAAGGAGACATAGAAGTGGTATTGTAATGCTGATAACGGTGTCATCGCCACTGGCCATGTTGGTGGAGTACTCGAAACAGCGCAACAGGGCACACAGGTCTTGCATAGAGGCTCAATCATTGGTGGTGAAGTGGTGCTGTTCCGCAGTGCGACTGACGCGTGCGTGCTGCAGCTGAAACTCCACTATGGCCTGCTGCTGCTCGCACAGTCTCTCCAGCATGTGCAAGGTGGAGTTCCACCTGGTGGGCACGTCGCATATGAGGCGGTGAGCGGGAAGGCCGAAGTTACGCTGTAGCGCAGACAGGAAAGCAGCGGCAGGATGTGAACGCCGGGTGGAACTTTATGCAGCAGCTCTGACATGTCGGGGTAGTTGTGAATGAACTTCTGCACCACCAAATTCAGCACATGCGCTAGGCAAGGGATGTGCGTCAAACCGGCTGGTCCCAGAGCTGCGACGAGATTTCGCCCATTATCGCACACCACCAGGCCGGGCTTGAGGCCCACCGGCAGAAACCACTCGTCGGTCTGTTGTTCAATACCCCGCCACAACTCCTGCGCGGTGTGGGGCCTGTCCGCCAAACATATGAGTTCCAGAATGGCCTGCTGACGTTTACCCCGGGCTGTGCTGAAGTTGGTGGTGAAGGTGTGTGGCTGACTGGATGAGCTGGTGGAAGCAGAGGAGGAAGAAGCCGTGTAGGAGGAGGAGGCTACAGGAGGCAAAGAATGATGCCCTGCGATCCTTGGCGGCGGAAGGACGTGTGCCAAGGAACTCTCCGCCTGGGGCTCAGCCGCCACTACATTTACCCAGTGTGCAGTTAGGGAGATATAGCGTCCCTGGCCGTGCTTACTGGTCCACGTATCTGTGGTTAGGTGGACCTTGCCACAGATGACGTTGCGCTGTCTTGGAGAAGTAGTGGCGGCTGGGAACAACATACTGTGGGACAGCCATGGACATCAGCTGTTTGAAGCTGTCTGTGTCCACCAGCCTGAATGACAGCATTTCAAAGGCCAGTACTGTAGTTTAGAAATGCTGGCATTCAGGCCCAGGGCTCGAGGGTGGCTAGGTGGGAATTTATTTTCTCTCCAAGGTTTGTGAGATGGAGAGCTGAACGTTGCCGTGTGACATGGTGGAGATGCTTGGTGACGCAGGTGGTGTTGTCGGTGGCACATCCTCTGTTTGGTGGGCGGCAGGTGCCAACATTCCTCCCGAGGCGGAGGAAGAGGGCGAGGCAGCAGCAGAAGAGGGAGCAGGGGGAACCAGAGTGAGTTCCTTGCTTTTAAGGTGTTTACTCCACTGCAGTTCATGCTTTGCATGTAGATGCCTGGTCATTCAGGTTGTGCTAAGGTTCAGAATGTTAATGCCTCGCTTCAGGCTCTGATGGCACAGCGTGCAAACCACTAGGGTCTTGTCGTCAGCACATTGTTTAAATAAGTGCCATGCCAGGGAACTCCTTGAAGCTGCCTTTGGGGTGCTCGGTCCCTGGTGGCGATGGCCAGTAGCAGGCGAACTCTCTTGGCGGCGGCTGGTCTGCTTTTGCCCCCTGCTCCCTCTTTTGCTACGCTGTTGGCTCGGTCTCACCACTGCCTCTTCCTCTGAACTATGAAAGTCAGTGGCACGACCTTCATTCCATGTGGGGTCTAGGACCTCATCGTCCCCTGCATCGTCTTCCACACAGTCTTCCTCCCTGACCTCCTGTTCGGTCTGCACAAAGCAGAAAGACGCAGCAGTTGGCACTTGTGTTTCGTCATCATCAGAGACATGCGGACTGCGATGAGATGGTATTCCCATGTCCTCATCATCAGGAAACATCAGTGGTTGTGCATCAGTGCATTCTATGTCTTCCACCACTGGGGAAGGGCTAGGTGGATTCCCTTGGGAAACCCTGCCAGCTGAGTCTTCAAACAGCATAAGAGACTGCTGCATAACTTGAGGCTCAGACACTTTCCCTGATATGCATGGGGGTGATGTGACAGACTGATGGGCTTGGTTTTCAGGCGCCACCTGTGCGCTTTCTGCAGAAGACTGGGTGGGAGATAATGTTGTGAACGTGCTTGATCCACTGTAGGCCACCCAATTGACTAGCGCCTGTACCTGCTCAGGCCTTACCATCCTTAGAACGGCATTGGGCCCCACCAAATATCGCTGTAAATTCTGGCGGGTACTGGAACCTGAGGTAGTTGGTTCACTAGGACGTGTGGCTGTGGCAGAATGGCCACGTCCTCTCCCAGCACCAGAGGGTACACTAACACCACCACGACCGCGTCTGCGTCCCTTACTAGATGTTTTCCTCATTGTTACCGTTCGCCAAGCACCACAATAAGAAAAAAAATATCTTGCCCAATGTATTGATTTCAAATTCAGGCCTTTTTTTACAGGCACCTAACACTATCTGCCTATTTATTTATGTAGCGTATTACACTAATCCAGGCACAGCAGTAACCACTGATTTAGGGGAATATCTCTTTTAGGGCTAGTATTTAGGCCCTGGATGAAAGGTATCCTTTTATGGACAGATTTAAACTAGGCCTGCAACAGCTGGAACACCAGATTCAGGGTATTGCTATTTTGGCAATTGAATTTCACCCCAGAACAAAATATATAATTTGCAGGACACTATGAAACTTGGCCAGCCACAGCTGAAACCACTGATTTATGGTATTGCAATTTCGCCAATTGAATTTCACCCCAGCACAAAATATATGTTTTTGCGGACACTATTATAGTTTGCCAGCCACAGCTGTGACACCAGATTTATGGTATTGCTATTTTGGCAATTGAATTTCACCCCAGAACAAAATATATGTTTTTGCGGACACTATTATAGTTTGCCAGCCACAGCTGTGACACCAGATTTGTGGTATTGCTATTTTGGCAATTGAATTTCACCCCAGAACAAAATATATCCTTTGCAGGACACTATGAAACTTGGCCAGCCACAGCTGAAACCACTGATTTATGGTATTGCTATTTTGGCAATTGAATTTCACCCCAGAACAAAATATATCCTTTGCAGGACACTATGAAACTTGGCCAGCCACAGCTGAAACCACTGATTTATGGTATTGCTATTTTGGCAATTGAATTTCACCCCAGAACAAAATATACCCTGTTACAGACAGATTTAAACTAGGCCTGCAACAGCTGGAACACCAGATTCAGGGTATTGCTATTTTGGCAATTGAATTTCACCCCAGAACAAAATATATAATTTGCAGGACACTATGAAACTTGGCCAGCCACAGCTGAAACCACTGATTTATGGTATTGCTATTTTGGCAATTGAATTTCACCCCAGAACAAAATATATGTTTTGGCGGACACTATTATAGTTTGCCAGCCAGTGCTGGGACACCAGATTTATGGTATTGCTATTTTGGCAATTGAATTTCACCCCAGAACAAAATATATTCTTTGCAGGACACTATGAAACTTGGCCAGCCACAGCTGAAACCACTGATTTATGGTATTGCTATTTTGGCAATTGAATTTCACCCCAGAACAAAATATATAATTTGCAGGACACTATGAAACTTGGCCAGCCACAGCTGAAACCACTGATGTATGGCATTGCCATTTTGGCAATTGAATTTCACCCCAGAACAAAATATACCCTGTTATGGACAGATTTAAACTAGGCCTGCAACAGCTGGAACACCAGATTCAGGGTATTGCTATTTTGGCTATTGAATTTCACCCCAGAACAAAATATATCCTTTGCAGGACACTATGAAACTTGGCCAGCCACAGCTGAAACCACTGATTTATGGTATTGCTATTTTGGCAATTGAATTTCCCCCCAGAACAAAATATATGTTTTGGCGGACACTATTATAGTTTGCCAGCCAGTTCTGGGACACCAAATTTAGGGGATTGTTATTTTGGCAGTTGAATTTCACCCCAGAACAAAATATATCCTTTGCAGGACACTATGAAACTTGGCCAGCCACAGCTGAAACCACTGATGTATGGCATTGCCATTTTGGCAATTGAATTTCACCCCAGAACAAAATATACCCTGTTATGGACAGATTTAAACTAGGCCTGCAACAGCTGGAACACCAGATTCAGGGTATTGCTATTTTGGCTATTGAATTTCACCCCAGAACAAAATATATCCTTTGCAGGACACTATGAAACTTGGCCAGCCACAGCTGAAACCACTGATTTATGGTATTGCTATTTTGGCAATTGAATTTCACCCCAGAACAAAATATATCCTTTGCAGGACACTATGAAACTTGGCCAGCCACAGCTGAAACCACTGATGTATGGCATTGCTATTTTGGCAATTGAATTTCCCCCCAGAACAAAATATATGTTTTGGCGGACACTATTATAGTTTGCCAGCCAGTTCTGGGACACCAAATTTAGGGGATTGTTATTTTGGCAATTGAATTTCACCCCAGAACAAAATATATCCTTTGCAGGACACTATGAAACTTGGCCAGCCACAGCTGAAACCACTGATGTATGGCATTGCTATTTTGGCAATTGAATTTCACCCCAGAACAAAATATACCCTGTTACGGACAGATTTAAACTAGGCCTGCAACAGCTGGAACACCAGATTCAGGGTATTGCTATTTTGGCTATTGAATTTCACCCCAGAACAAAATATATCCTTTGCAGGACACTATGAAACTTGGCCAGCCACAGCTGAAACCACTGATTTATGGTATTGCTATTTTGGCAATTGAATTTCACCCC
Source organism: Bufotes viridis (assembly GCA_033119425.1). Lineage (NCBI taxonomy): Eukaryota > Metazoa > Chordata > Amphibia > Anura > Bufonidae > Bufotes > Bufotes viridis. The sequence continues at coordinate 238,824,786 of CM065590.1, forward strand.
AGAACAAAATATATGTTTTGGCGGACACTATTATAGTTTGCCAGCCAGTGCTGGGACACCAAATTTAGGGGATTGTTATTTTGGCAGTTGAATTTCACCCCAGCACAAAATATATGTTTTTGCGGACACTATTATAGTTTGCCAGCCACAGCTGTGACACCAGATTTATGGTATTGCTATTTTGGCAATTGAATTTCACCCCAGAACAAAATATATGTTTTGGCGGACACTATTATAGTTTGCTAGCCAGTGCTGGGACACCAGATTTAGGGGATTGCTATTTTGACAATTGAATTTCACCCCAGAAAATAATCTATCCTTTGCCAAACAGCAGACAGTATTATACTTGGCTAGCCAAAGCTGGAACACCAGATTCAGGGGATTGGTATTTTGGCAATTGTATTTAACCCCTTAATAAAATATTGAAATTGCTATCCTGAGTTTCTAGGGGTGACAATTAGCACAGCCAAGCCCCTGATGTAGGATATAGCAAAAAATAAACTAGTATTGATGGATTGATGGACTTGGTGGCAGCTTGTTCTGGTGCACCACAAGTCACAAAATGGCCGTCGATCACCCCTGAAAATAAGTGACAGAAAAACGCTCTGTGCAGCCTAAAAACCAGTGAGCAAGTAACTAGCAGAAGTTCAATCATTCACAGCTGTAGATCGATCACTTCATCGAGGTGCTTTTTCAGTCTTTTCCCTGCCTAATCTCGCTCTCACAGCAGCTGCGTCCTCTCCCTACACTAATCAGAGCAGTGTGACGTGCGGCGCTACGTGACTCCAGCTTAAATAGAGGCTGGGTCACATGCTGCACTTGGCCAATCACAGCCATGCCATTAGTAGGTATGGCTGTGATGGGCTCTTAGTGCAAGAAGTAAAACGCTAGCTGATTGGCTGCTGTGCAGCCCTTCAGAAAGCGGGAAGAAATAGCCAAACAACGAACCCAAACCCGAACTTTTTTGAAAATGTTCGGGTCCGGGTCCGTGTCCGGAACACCCCAAAATTCGGTACGAACCTGAACTATTCTCGAACTGTTCGCTCAACACTAGTAATAAGTAGAAATACATATGGTTTTAAATATGTGTATAACAACTGTGGCATATGGATGCTCTTCTTGGTTGACTTTGACACACACACAACTATTTTTGATTTAGTGAAGGATCGAAGAGATTCCAGGGTTGTTCCAAATTGGGATTAGTGGGTCTCATATAAAATATAAAGTGAAGTATGCTTGCTGAAAATAACTAGAGATGAGCGAATCGAAGCTGACAAATTGGAAGTCGATCCGAATTTCTGGAAAAATACGATTCGCACCGAAGCCTAATTTCCTCTCGATTGCATTTTTTCCCAAAATGGCTGCTGCACGTGTGATGACATGGAGCAAGAAACTCTGGCGGGTTCACCCATAATGCCATGCATGCAGCCAATCAGCAGCCAGCCAGCCCTGGGATGTCACAGCCCTATAAATAGTGGCAGCTATCTTAGATTCTGACATTTACCAGTGTACTTAGTGCAGGGAGAGACATCAGCAGGTGAAAAAAACTATTTACAAGGGAAAGATTATTCAAGGTGTAGGGAAAGGAAAGGGAGGAATCATTCCACAGCATTTATGTTGAACAGGGTTCAGTAGGGTGCAAGTGCTGTTTGATACAGCCATTAACAAGGAAATATTTATATGTCTTACTTGCTCTTGTGTGGTGCAGTTATATGTTCTAAAGCATTTTTTGGCTTGTATTAATGGAAAAAAAGGACTTATTAGCCGTTGTGTGGTGAAGTGAGAAAATTACAGCCGTTCTTGTCGTATAGTAGTGGCAAAAGTAAAATATATTTGGCGTTCAGTGGTGCAGTTATATGTTCTAAAGCCCTTTTTGTCATGTATTAGTGGAAAAAATATATATATATTTGCCGGTCAGCGGTGCAGTTATATGTTCTAAAACCTTTTGTGGTGTGTATTAGTAGAAAGAGAAAATATATATTTGCCGGTCATCGGTGCAGTTATATGTTCTAAAACCGTTTGTAGCGTGTATTAGTTGAAAAAGAAAAAATATATTTGCCGATCAGTGGTGCAGTTATATGTTCTAAAGCCATTTGTGGTGTGTATTAGTGGAAAGAGAAAAAATATATTTGCCATATTGCGGTGCAGTTATATGTTCTAAAGCTTTTTGTGGCGTGTATTAGTGGAAAAAGAAATAATATGTTTGCCGTTCAGCGGTGCAGTTATATGTTCTAAAGTCCTTTTTGTTGTGTATTAGTGGAAAAAGAAAAAATATATTTGCCGTTTAGCGGTGCAGTTATATGTTCTAAAGCCGTTTGTGGGGTGTATTAGTCAAAAAAGAAAAAGATATACTTGCCGTTCAGTGGTGCAGTTATATGTTCTACAGCCATTTGTGGCGTGTATTAGTGGGAAAAGAAAAAATATATTTGCCGGTCAGCGGTGCAGTTATATGCTCTAAAGACTTTTGTGACTTGTATTAGTGGGAAAAGAAAAAATATGTTTGCTAGTCAGCGGTGCAGTTATATGTTCTAAAGCCTTTTGTGGCTTGTATTAGTGGAAAAAGAAAAAATATATTTTCCAGTCAGGGGTGCAGTTATATGCTCTAAAGCCTGTTGTGACGTGTATTAGTGGGAAAAGAAAAAATTATATTTGCCAGTCAGCGGTGCAGTTATATTGTCTAAAGCCTTTTGTAGCGTGTATTAGTGGAAAAAGAAAAAATATATTTGCCGATCAGTGGTGCAGTTATATGATCTAATGCCCTTTTTGTCGCTTATTAGTCAAAAAAGAAAAAATATATTTGGCGGTCAGCGGTGCAGTTATACTGTATGTTCTAAAGCCCTACGTGCCTAGGGTAGACCACCCGCTTCGCAGGAGCCTAGCTCCCCTGGAATTAGCAGTGCAGTCAGTTAGTGCGTAGTGTTGGGGATAAAATTACCTATTCGGCGGTGTGACAGTTTTTTGTTAAGCCGCCGGAGGAGGTGAACATGGCCATATGCAGAATCTGTGGGCAGAAGGTGAAGTGTGGCCAGGGTGCCAATGTTGGTACCACGGCCCTTTCTCAACATATGCAGCGTCACCATAAATTGGCCTGGGAGAACCATGGCTCTGATGTGATGGTCCAGCCTGCCGCAGCAACCACTGCATCACCCAGTGGCACGCACCCAGTTTCAGGCAGTCAAGGCTCCACCACCTCAGCCGAAGGGAGCTGTCTGTCCTTCCCATCATCTGCTGGTCCTGATGCTCCTGTTCCTCCTACTCCTCGTTAGTAGTGTTGAGCGCGAGTATTCGAATAGCGAATTGTTATTGTGAATATTGCGAATATAGCGCCATATATTCGCAATTTCGAATATTCGTTTTTTTTGGGTTTTTTTGTCGTTAATTCTTGTTGCTCTCTGCTTGTCTTCACACTTCCCAAAAGCTGTTCTTACCTGTCCGGAGGATTCCTGGCTCCCTGCCCGCTCCAGTTAATGCCTGTTGCCGCTTCTGCCGACTTCCTGTGTGCATGGAGTGTCCCCATCCCAATGGGAACGCCTCCATGCTAAAATGTACTGTGGGATGTGAGAATCACGATCTCACACATTTGACTAAGTTGTAATTGCAATGCGATTAATATAACCTGAATTATTCGCATTGCGATATTCGTTATATTCTAGCAATACAACCATTAGGAACCCAGCTTTAAGTTGAATTCGCAATGAGAACATATTCTCGCATTGCGAAATCAACTTAGAGCTGAGTTCCTAATGGCTGTATTGCTAGAATATAATGAAGATTGAGAATATAGTGCTATATTCGTGAATTCGTGATATTCGTCATCTTCGTTATATTCTAGCAATACGCCATTAGGAACTTAGCTCTAAGATCAATTCGCAACGCGAGTATATGTTCGCTTCGCGAATTAAACTTAGAGCTAAGTTGCTAATGGTTGTTGCTAGAATATAATGAAGATTGAGAATATAGTGCTATATTCGTGAATTTGTGATATTCGTCATCTTCGTTATATTCTAGCAATAAAACCATTAAGAACTTAGCTCTAAGATCAATTCGCAATGCGATTATATGTTCACGAATGAAACAGCTGAGTTGCTAATGGTTGTATTGCTAGAATATATTGAAGATTAAGAATATAGTGCTATATTCGTGAATTCGCGATTTTCGTCATCTTCGTTATATTCTAGCAATACAACCATTAGGAACTTAGCTCTAAGATCAATTCGCAATGCGATTATATGTTCGCTTCGCGAATGAAACTTAGTGCTGGGTTCCTAATAGTTGTTGCTAGAATATAATGAAGATTGAGAATATAGTGCTATATTTGTGAATTCGTGATATTCGTCATCTTCGTTATATTTTAGCAATACAACCATTAGGAATTGACTCTAAGCTCAATTCGCAATGCGATTATATGTTCGCTTCGCAAATGAAACTTAGAGCTTAGTTGCTAATGGCTGTTGCTAGAATATAACGAAGATTGAGAATATAGTGCTATATTCGTGAATTCATGAAATTCGTCATCTTCTTTATATTCTAGCAATACAACCATTAGGAACTCAGATCTAAGTTATAATCGCAATGCAATTAATATAACCTGTATTAATCACATTGCGATTACAACTTAGATCTGAGTTCCCATTGGTTGTATTGCTAGAATATAACGAAGATTGAGAATATAGCGCTATATTCTCAATCTTCGTTATATTCTAGCGAAACAACCATTAGGAAGTTGGATTCGCAATGCGATTAATGCAGGTTATATTAATCGCATTGCGAATTCAACTTAGATCTGAGTTCCTAATGGTTGTATTGCTAGAATATAACGAAGATTGAGAATATAGTGCTATATTCTTGATATTCGTTAGCTTTGTCAATTCTAGCAATACAAGTTACAACCATTAGGAACTCAGCTCTAAGTTTAATTCGCAATGTGAATATAAATTCGCGTAACATTCGCAATATATAGAATAATGACGAATATTCGATTTCGACGAATATATGACGAATATTCAATCTAATATTCGTGAAATATTGCAAAATCGAATATGGCACCTCCCGCTCATCACTACTCGTTAGTCATTTTGTCAGCAATCGATCACCAAAGCGATTGCCAAGAGACAACAGTATGCGTGCACTCATCCAACGGCGCAGAAGCTAAACATGCTTCTGTCCAAGTTGCTGGTGCTGCAGTCCCTCCCTTTCCCAGTGGTGGACTCTGCACCTTTCAGAGAACTGATGGCTTGTGCCGAGCCAAGGTTCAGAGTCCCAAGCCGTCATTTCTTTGCCAAAAAGGCAGTACCAGCCCTGCACACACATGTAGAACAGAAGGTGGGCCAGTCCTTGAGCCTGTCGGTGTCTGCCAAAGTACACGGCAGCACCGACATGTGGAGCTGTATCTACAGTCAGGGACGATACATCTCCTTTACGGGTTAATGTGGTTCCTGCACAGCCACACCAGCAACTTGGCCAGTTGACGCCGCTTCTGCCTCCACGTTGTCACGCTGCTGGTCCTGCGACAATGTCTGCCTCCTCATCCTCCACTATGTCCTCATCCTCTACTGCAAGTAACAATTCACGGAGTCACACAGGGGAGGAACTGCTCTGTGTCCTTCATCAAGTAATTGAATCCTGGCTTTCTCCGGAACAACTGAAAAACTGAACCATGGTGACCAACAACGGGAAGAACATAGTGTCGGCGCTGCATCAAGGACGGCTGAGCCATGCGCCCTGCATGGCACACGTGTTCAATCTGGTTGTCAAGCAGTTCCTGAAGTCTTCCACCCATCTGCAAGACATCCTAAAAATGGCCAGGAAACTTTGCATGCACTTCAGCCACTCGTACACCGCAAAGCACAGCCTCCTTGAGCTGCAGCGGCAGAATGGCATTCCTCAACACAGGCTGATATGCGATGTTTCCACAAGTTGGAATTCCACCCTCCATATGTTAGACTGAAAATATGGACATAGAAAGGCCATAAACGATTTCTTGATGATCCAAGAGGACAGGAGTACTCCCCTGGGTAACTTCGATGTCAGCCAGTGGAGGCTCATGCGTGACACCTGCCGTTTGCTCGGGTCCTTTGAGGAGGCCACGTTATTTCTCATTCTCCAGGACTACAGGATGAACAATGTCATTCCACTGCTTCAGTTCCTGGAACAGATGCTGGTAAATCTGGCTGGTCAGGGGACTGGAGGGATGTGCTGCCTAAATCTCACGGCCACATAAGCCCTGTGGGGGCTGAACTGAGAGAGGAGGACATTGGAGCACAAGCAATGTGTAGCGAAATGGGTGGTTTTTACACACAGGTGACAGGAGAGGAGGAGCAGGAGGAGCAGGACCAGCCAGAGGAGCTACAGGGTGATGAGGAAGATGAGGCAGTCTCTGCACTTGTGTTCCTCTGCGATGGCTGCTGAGGCAGGGTGGGAGTAGGAGCAGTTCCAGCTCCATCAGCAGCAACTTGAGTCTAGAGTCGCTGATGAGCAGCTTTCTTCACCCGCCTAGTAAAGAAACTACTCAGCAGCAGCAGCAGCAGCAGCAGGTAGACCTGGAGCAGGGCCTGAGCAGGGCCTGAGCAGGTTTTGGCTAGTGTTGAGCGCGAATATTCGAATCGTGAATTTTAATCACGAATATCGCCACTTCGAGAATTTGCAGATATTTACAATATAGTGATATATATTCGTATTCGCGAATAGTGTAGCATCGTGAATATCGGCACTTAGCAACATCCCTAGCAACCAATAGGAAAGTTGCCTACCCATTAGTGTTGATCGCAAATATTCTAATTGCGAATTTTTATCGCGAATATATTACATTGCCGATTTTCACAATTAAGTAAATAATGATTGGAAATTCTAGTAAATAGCGGCTATACCCTTCAGACTGACGACAGATTAAGAGGTGCTCACCCTAGAACTTCACCCAAGTTCATACACCACTTCAAAAAACTGAATATATCAGTGGGGGGCACACTCGCTTTGGGATACGTACACTACTTTAATCAAAGCAATCGCATATACACTTAATCATATAAAATCATGATCAGATTGTCCACTCGTGTGTGCAATTATTAATTCAATTGCACTTATATAGATGCATGGATCCAAGGTCGATATGTATTACACAAATTCAGTCTATTCACACTATATATGTTCGCAACTTGCCCAGAAAGATGTTATATTACAGTCCAGATCTTTCACAGATATGCCATAGTTGTTGCTGCACTCCAATATTGGTAATATATTGCACTGTATTGAAAGCAGTGTGTTGCAGTCACTTGTACTTTATGAGTGCATAGGTCCAGGGCAAATACACATTCAGCAGTTCATTTAATAGTTGCAATATGTACTCGCAATTATGCCACTATGCCAAATGCTGATCGAACAATAGCCCAATCTTTCAACTATGCACTGCTGGGTGCGTTCTGTTGTAGGCAATATGCAATGTGTTATACTCTGTTGCCCGCAATGGCACTAACATACGGCCGTTATATGCATAATTACCTAGGTGCCATTCATCCTTCAAATTCACTTCATATGGCACTGAAGTGGCATTCGGGTGGTTACCTTCCTCCTCCTGAATTCACAAGCCCCTGTTCGGCATCTCCACTGTGCGCTTCCCGGACACCACTGGCGTCCCACGTGGTGTCAGAGTCGAGCGTGGCGTCCCACGTGACTTACCCGGAAGCGGAATGCTGCTGGGGGAGAGTTTGCCACTGGGTCCCGATGTCTCTGGTTTTTTCTTTTTGTCTTTTTACTTTGTGCTTTTATGACCTCCGGCCGGAATGTCTTTGTTGCAATGGAAGAAACGACACTGTTGGATCCCAGATGCATTTCGGGGGATAGCCCCCTTCTTCGTTGCATCCAACGCTGCAATGACGGGGAAAGGTGATGACACCAAACCTTGTCATTGCAGTCGGGTGTCTGGGTCACTGCACACAGTAATGCCTTATTCACACAGTCAGCCCTCATTAACACATCAGTGTTTGGTCATTGATTTTGATTCAATACCATGATTGGAGCCTTCACGGACATAAGGTATAAGGGAAATATATGCTCCTGTTCTGTGTTTAGAGCCGCATCTGGTTTTGGCTCAAAAATCACTAATGGAAATCACTGACCGAATCAGTATTCGGTCAGTGATTTCAATCAGTGATTTCCATCAGTGATTTCCATCAGATGCGGCTCTAAACACAGAACAGCTGTAGATATTTCCCTTATACCTCACCTATGTGTAGCATACACTCCTGGCTTTGATCACAATCACTGATGGAAGTCACTGACCAAACACTGGCTCCTAGGTAATTTTTTTGGTCTGGAGCCCTGCACTATGTCACCTTGCCACTCTGTGGTCTCCTGATGCTGCTTTCACCTCCACACTATGTCATTGTGCCACTCTATGGCCTCCTGATGCTGCTTCCACCTCCACACTGTCATTGTGCCACTCTGTGGCCTCCTCCAGATGCTGCTGCCACCTCCAGACTCTGTAATTGGCCACTCTGTGGTCTCCTCATGCTGCTTCCACCTCACCAGTATGTCATGGGGCCACTCTGTGGACTTCTCATGCTGTTTCCACACTCCCCACTTCATGACTGGGCCACTATTTTGCCTTTCGGCCTGGCTGACATCATCATTTATTTGACCCTTCTTCTGATCTGTCTGAAGGAAGGAAAAATGAGACGCACAATGGATCCTGTCTGTGTAACAGCTCTAAGGCCTGTATGGTCCCATCAGAATTGACTTGTAATTTGGTAGCCAAAAGCAGGAGTGGGTACAAAACACAGAAGACATGCAAATATTCCATTTATGTGTCATCTCTGTTTTGGATCCTCTCCTGTTTTTTTTTTTTGCATTAGCAATACAGATGGATTACTGACCAAATGCTGACTAAGTGAAGGTGTATGCTCCATAGACAGGATCAGTTTTTTTGGGGTTATTGTTCTGACGGATCAGAGGAAGGGCAAAACTTACACAAACTTACTGCTGAAAGCCTCTCCACTCTGTCGGGGGGCTTTATTTGTATAAGTGTTTAATAGAACAGGTTCTGTAGACATCTATGTGGAATCAGCTGACGATGGTGTAAAACATCAACTGGTAAGGCTGAGTTCATACTTGAGTTATTTGGTCAGTTTTGGTCCCTTAACTGCCCAAATAAGTGAAGTGTGCACTGATTCTAAGAGCGACGGCTGTTATCTGCATGTCATACGGAGTCACAGTATTATTTCACTACCAAAGCAGACTCGCTATGCATGTTATACTAAAGGCACATTGTTCTACACCACTATAAAGGCTATAAAGGCTCTCTGCAGCCAGGAAATAGCAGTTTTTTTAACAAAATTTGCTGCGAATAAATTTGGATTGAACCAATTTTTTTCCCAAAAATGCGGCGAACCGGCAAATTAAATTTTTGAAAAAACCGCTAATCTCTAAAAATAACCTTTAGAGTGTAGCACAGTGGTCATTATTTTTAGGCTGAATTTACCATATTTTTAGTGATCTCTAAATTTACATGTACACATGCTGGCTTCACTCCATCTGCATAAATTGTAGTTTTGAATGCCAAGAATATTTATTGATATGCAAGAAATATTAGGCTACGAGGAGGAAATTATAAATTGTATTATTAATTTAACTAATATTTCAGAAGTGTATATTATGTTAACATGTTTTGCAAACATATTCAAAAGTTTCGAATCTGAATCGCTTAGCTTCCTGCATTTCACATTGCCATTTCATTCCATATTTGCAACTTAATTAATTTTATCGACACAGTTGTACCCAGGGGCCCAGATACATGCAATAAATTCTGTATGCATCTATATTACTGCTACCTATATAAAATAAATTTGGCTGGCGGCTACTATTGTAATCTTAGAATGTTAACAGAAATCCACAGATAACGTATGTCTATGTATACTGTAAAGCAGTAGCTCATAGTTTTTTTTTTTTACTTTACATTATCATTTTTTTTACCTTATGAAGATATTACAACATCTTGAAACTTGCCACTATAGCAAATGTATCAGTGACAGTAGAAACCTGTCAAAAAATTATATGACTTGGCCCTTTTCTAACTCACAAGGCATATTTAATTATAAAAAGGGATACTTCCAGCCAATTTTTTTTATCACTCATAAAAAGTCTATATGTAAATATTCTAGGTATTTATTTACAAGAAAAGGAACAGTTTTGTGGATATAATTTTTTTAAGTTACTCCATGTCTTCTACTTCCTCTCCTGGTACTTTCACTTCTCCTGTGTTTGGACTTTTAGCATGGCTAATCTTGCTTAACTTTAGTATCACTTGCTGTACACTGCCCAAACATTGTATGAAGTGTTCGTATAAATACTCATTAGCAATGATATGCCGATGTAAACGTGCCAACGATTACCTGATGAATGAGCGCAACTCTTGTACATCAGGTAACAAAATTGTTCATGCGGTCACAGAAATCATTGTCTAAAACGGCACTCTGCTGCCGGCAATCAATGATTCTGTATGGGGACGGGAGATGACATTGGCGATCTCTCCTTCCCATGCTATGGAGGAGATATCTGCATGTAAATAAAGCAGTTTCTTCACTGATAAAAAGCCGATTGTCAGGAAAGAACGATCCCTTGTCAACAATCGTCTGCTCTATTGCGCTGTGTAAAGAGTTCTAACTTTATCAGTTAGACCTTTTACTGTGACCAGAGAACCCCCTCTAGTGACTCAATTAGACATTAATCAATGCCATGCTCTTCTGAGAGCATATTTATGTAGGCCTATCAAGACAATAATAGCTCTGTCATACTATTATCTGATTCTACACCTACTGTTGTCAGGAGGACTACCCTTCAGGTTACCTCTTGCCTTTACAGCAGCAGTAAATTGACAATGGATTTTATATAAAGTGAAAAAAAAACTGAAATATATGTAAATGTATAAATTACAAATTTTACTGAATCTTTTCCCACAAAAATATATCATTCTGCTCAGCTTCTCCTCCTCTACACGGTGCTTTCAGATTGCATTGCAGTTTGTTTTGACATGTCCTCTTTTATTTTCGAAGGCATAATACTGCTGAAATGAAAAACAGCCAAAAATTCTAAGTAAAATTTGTTTTCTATGAATATTGTGTCTAAAAAATCCTTTCTGGCAGAAGTGTCCCTTTCAAAACAGCAGGTGGTTTTGAGTCACACTGACTATTAAAAGAAACAAGGGATATGGTTATTATCCTAGTAACAACTGACTGTAGTATGTTTCTGACTTGGTACCAAGGTTACATATGTACTGGACTTGGTTCCATTAGTGTATAATAGTATCTGAAACCGCCAAGGGCAATGTAATCAGTTATTTCTATAAGGTGATTAAGAAAACATGTAATATATTACCGTACTTCCGGAATAACGTAAAGTCTCTCTGGGGGAAGTGAGTTTGAATTTTCTAATACATTTTTTTTTTAAATTTAATAAAAGTTGAACTGAATAATCAGTTTTAGGAGATGTTACAGAAGTGTGTCTTTTTTTTTTTTCCACGACCACCACCCATTACTTTTGTTAGATTATCTATATTTGTCTTGTAGGATTTATCTCCTGGTTCATTATTAATGTACTGAGATTAAAGGTGACACATACTTCATATACAAGTATGACTGGTGTGTGTGAGATTTAGGCAGATTAGGATGACATCACTGGGATGAGCTGGGAGTGTAGAAATGCACAGGCCATATTGCACGTAAGCAAAATGAGGCAGAATTTTTTTTTTTATAAATTAAGTAAACTAAGCTTCCTTCAAGATGGAATATTTTTATATCTTTGTTTCACACCATCAGTCTGATGCAAGATAAACCACTGTATTTTGAGGACAGAGAGGGCTATATTCTTGTTGCATATTGATATAAAATGCTGGTTTTTAGGGACAGTACAATCTGAAAAGCAGTTTTTTTTTAATAGTTCTTATAGGCCCTTTTTACACTAGCACACGGAAATAAAGTTGAGATATGAAGGGATAGACACATAATATTATTTTACCCATATTGACCTCAATTATTATGCCTGGATTGTGGTCATATTTTTAAGACATGAGCAAATTTCGGATAACCCCCTTTAATTTTATATCTCAGTGAATACCAAATATGCTACATGAAATGGGCATACAAAAAGATACAAGGCAAATGTACTTTTAAAAAAAAGTTTGTGTCACTGGTTATCAGTAATGTACTCATAGGGAAATATCAATTTAATTAAATTTTTTAATGGATTTTTTAAAAATAGTGTCAGCAAATTGTGTTTTTCCCAAAAATGTTCTTAGGGAAGTGGGATTCACATGTCTGTAGGTGTTTTGAAGTCTGCAAATTGCAGATCCGCAAAACACGGACACCGGCAATGTGCGTTCTGCATTTCGCGGACCGCACATCGCCGGCACTATAATAGAAAATGCCTTTTCTTGTCTGCAGTGGCAGACAAGAATAGGACTTGTTAGATTTTTTTCAGGAATGGAATTGAAGATCCGGAAGTGCGGATCTGGAAATGCGGATGCGGACAGCACATAGTGTGCTGTCCGCATCCATTCTGGCCCCATTGAAAATGAATGGGTCCGCACCCATTCCGCAAAATTGCAGAAGGAATCCAGACCCAAGTTGCGGACGTGTGAATGGAACCTAAGTGTTGTATATGCTGTAAAGTAGCCATCTGAAAGTCAATGTTCACAAACCTTCCTTGGGTGCTAAACAATGGTCATAGTGTTCCTAGAAGCACAAAATGACATATATGAGACTTATGATTATGAGGGTTTAAGTGGTAGTACCCCCATGATCTAATAGTTATTCCCTATCCTGTGGAAATGGGATAACTTCATATACATGGAATACCCTTTAACCATAAAAAAAATGAGGATGGAAATTAAAGGGGTTTTAAGGGGCTTAAATATTGTTGACCTACTCTTAGAGGGGTCCAACTCCAGGCACTCCTGACAGTTAGCTGTTTGAAGTGGCCACAGTGTTTAGGCAAGGGCTACAGCCTCTTTAGTATATACGAGGCATAGCCCCGCACATTATGTACCAGCTGTGCTTGTTTTGGCTGCTAAATCTCAATCACTTAAAGAAGCACCTTTAATGGTTGACCACATCTTTTAACTTAGACTGTCATTAGTTCATGATATGAACCTAACATTAGGACTTTCTCCATGCAGCACTGGAATAACTGGCTCAACTTTGACCAAGGTAGTTATGAAGATGCTTGACCACATCTTTAACTTAGACTGTCATTAGTTCATGATATGAACATAACATTGGGACTTGGACCATGCAGCACTGGGATCACTGGCTCAAATCTGACCAAGGTTACTATGAAGATGAAATTTAGATATTCTCCCCATATCTGAGTGGCTTTCCTCTGGGTGCTCCAGTTTTCTTAAACATTCCCAAAACATACTCATAGGTTGATAGGTGTCTATGAAATTGATCCTGGTGTGTCAGACATATGGAATTTAGACTGTGAGGCCCATAAAGGACAAGGGTTGACATGAGTGATGGCAATTTCTATCCAGTGCTATCAAATATGTTGACGGTATATAAGCAAGGGTAATAAATAATGTAGACAGTCAAAAGTAATTGTAAGATTTTAAAAACACTGCAAATTATAATTGTGGGCCTAGAGGCACTTTAAGAGAATATTCCTATTTAAAACATATATTTCTAGGTTCTTGGAAGTTTCTAAAAACAGACTTTGAGATATTACATTTTTTCTTTGGCATGTAGATTTCCTTTTTTAGGGCTATGACTATACTATTAGATGAATAAATACATTGCTATGGAAACAAGTGTTCTAAACATAATGGCAGAACATCTGATAATGAGTGAATCAGAGGTTGGAGACACTGTTCATTTTAAAATGTCACAAGAAGGTTTTATGGATGCTGTTTTAGGCAAATTCAAGGGGCATATGGAAGAGAACAGCTTTATCATTGCTGTGTTATGCTGTTCCCCCTGACTAGCACATTTTGTTTTATTCTGAAGCAGAATCTATGGTAAACAGTGAAAACAAGATATTTTCTAGGTGTTATTTAAATGTTTTACTTCATTCAATTCCATCAGCTGTTATATCACTGCAGATTCCTCACTCTTGCAACATATTTAATAAGATCTTTCATGTCTTTATGATAACACAAAATGAATCTAATTTCCAGCTGCAACATTCAGCATAGTCATTTGTTTTTATAAAATACTACACATAATAAATGTACAACAATATAATAGCTAATTGTGCATTCAGAAGGCGACAGGGCTTTATCACCCATCCTAAGATTGTAAGAAGAATGTGGAATTGTTCTTCTACAAAGGCTTACACTGTTTTGAATACACTTGTACAATTAGGAATTGTTCCATATCAAGTCAGAGACATCTCCCCCAAGCCCAAACCTCTGGCATATATATAGTCTCCCTTCACTGCTATCATTAAAGGAGGTTTTTGATTTAATTCTCATCTCCTTGACAGATATTGCTATATCTATTGTATGTGTCCTCCCAGAGTGTATCTTCTATTATGCTTTTATTAAAATTGCACTTGTAATATACTTGAATAATTTTTCTTTAACGGCTTGCTTTAATGAGCTTTCTGGATGTCAAGGATTTATTACTTGAAGAATGAAACCTAAAACAATGGCTTTTTATAAAACATTCTACTTTTTAGTGAACACAGGTAATTATTGGTTGTTGAACAGAACAATATTTCTTTAAAAGAAATATAACACGTTTGTTGTCAACTACATTATCTGTCATGATTGCCTATATTTGAGAACATTGACAAAAACTTACTGCAGCAGACTGCAACAGGCAATTTTTCCCAAAAATGTTCTTAGGGAAGTGGGATACGGTATCTATTGGCCGAACCTGCTGTTTTTCATGGGACAAACTAACAATCTAATGTTTTTTGGGTGCTTCAGAAGGATCGGGCATATTAAAATTCAACTCCAGATCCTTTTGGTCCCTTGGAAGATAAGCTGCTGCTAGTATGTCTCTCTCCCCAAGTACAGCAGATACACTGAACTAAGGAGGGGGAAACTGGTGTAAAGTAAAACTGGCTTAATTGCCCAACCAATCAGATTCCACCTTAAAATTTTTCAGACCTCCTTTGGAAAATGAAAGATGGGTCACTTTTGCTACATTTTTCAAGCTGCTAGAAGTTTCCTGAGACTGGAGAAAATGGTTGGCACGGCTATATACAACAGCTTTATATGCAGATAGAGTGCTCCGATATATTCGCAATTGCACAAATCGGCAATTAATGATGCGCATATTTTTGTGCAATACGTGCAACTTCACATTTTAGCAGGTCTGACTACTGTGGGGAGTCGCTCTGGTAGATAGCAGTGCGGGTGCAGTATAGAGGCAAAACGGAGTCCAGAAAGTGTAGCAAACAGTGTTTAATTCACACTTGCAGCAAATACACAGCAAACAGTCACTTGGTGTTAATTCACACCCATCAGAAAACGTGCAGCAAAACGAAATAGTCAAAAACAGGTTCCAGTCACCTGGGAGGCTTTAGGTGCAGGTTCGCACCTGGCTGTCAGTCCAGCCGCAAGGCGGTCGACCTCCGGCTTCCAGGCCGTCTGCACTCCTCCTTGCTTGGGGTCTTGCTTCCAGCCCAGAGAACTCCACACAGCACAGCATGGATCAGCACTCCCAAACTCAAGTGATTCCACAGCCTAACAGCAGCTCCAGGACAATCACACTCAGCTGCTGAGGAGGCTGCCTTTTAAAGGCCCGGATAAAGTCCGGCCTGGACCGTGGGGAATAGGCACCCACCCAACTCTTTGCCTACTCCCAGTAAGAGCCGGCCCGGATTGGCTTTGCAGCCAAACTAAAAACAAGGTGTCAAACAGCACTAGCTGTTGCTGACACACGAAAACCCGGCTCTTACCTCACCGAGGCCAGGAACCTCGGTGACACGTACCTGCCATCGACCACGGTACCTTGCACCCTCTTACACACCCCCCCCCTTTGTTCAACCCTGAGGGGGTGAACACATGTGAGGCAGTGGACGCGGGACAGGGCATCTGCGTTACCCTGCAAGCGGCCTGCCCTGTGTTCTACAGAGAACTTAAAGTTCTGCAGGGATAGGAACCACCTGGTGACCCGAGCATTCCTCTCCTTTGCCTGGCTCATCCACTTGAGAGGGGAATGGTCGGTCACCAGACGGAACCTCCTCCCTAACAGGTAGTAGCGGAGAGATTCGAGTGCCCACTTGATAGCCAGGCACTCCCTCTCCACTATACTATACTTGAACTCGTCGGGACTGAGCTTACGGCTCAGGAAGACAACGGGATGTTCTTCCCCGTTGACCTCCTGAGACAGTACCGCACCGAGGCCTACCTCCGAGACGTCGGTCTGTATGACGAACTCCCTGTTGAAGTCGGGTGTCACCAAAACCGGGGACCCACACAGGGCCGACTTCAACGCGGAGAAAGCCTCCTCCGCCTTCTCACTCCAGCTAACCTTCCCAGACTTTCGCTCCTTCAACAGGTCTGTCAATGGCGCTGCTATTGTGGCAAAGTGGGGCACAAACCGCTTGTAGTACCCTACCATTCCCAGGAAGGACTTTACCTGCCTGGTGGTGACCGGTCGGGGCCAGTTACGTATGGCTTCTACCTTAGTTACCTGCGGCTTGATGACTCCCCGCCCAATAACATATCCCAGATATTTGGTCTCTTCCAACCCAATCGCACACTTCTTTGGATTGGCGGTTAGACCAGCTTTCCTCAGGTCATCCACTACCGCCTGCACTTTGGGCAAATGGCTTTCCCAGTCGGTGCTGTGGATGATTACATCATCTAAGTAGGCCGAGGCGTACCGACGATGAGGTCGCAGCACTATGTCCATTAACCTTTGGAAGGTGGCGGGGCGCCATGCAGGCCAAAGGGTAACACCTTGTAGTGATACAGGCCCTGCGTGGGTAACAAAGCGTTTTTTCCTTGGCCGACTCCGTTAAGGGTACCTGCCAGTACCCTTTAGTGAGGTCTAGCACAGAAAAATACCGGGCTTGTCCTAAATTCTCAACAAGCTCGTCTACCCGGGGCATGGGATACGCATCAAACTTGGACACTTCATTTAACTTGCGAAAATCGTTGCAGAACCGCAACGTCCCATCCGGCTTGGGTATTAGAACTATGGGACTGGCCCACTCACTTTTTGACTCCTCAATGACATCAAGCTTCAACATTAATTGCACTTCCTCCGCGATGGCCAGTCCCCGAGCCTCGGGTACCTGAGGCTCAGTGACGATGTCATGTTGGATGAGAGACGTGCGGCCAGGGAGGTCCGAGAACACATCCGTGTTCCGACTGATGAACTCCCTGACTTCCTGAACTTGTTTGGAAGACAGGCTGTCTGCAATTTTTACCGTGGCTACCGCTTCGCAGGCCTCGAACTGTGGGGCTGGACCCTTCTCACCCAGAAGCCCTGGCCAGGGGCTGTTGTCATCGGTCGCGTTCCTATCCTTCCACGGCTTTAGTAAATTCACGTGGTACACCTGCTCCGGCTTGCGCCGCCCTGGCTGGTGTACCTTGTAATTTACTTCCCTACCTTCTCAATCACCTCATAGGGGCCCTGCCACCTAGCTAGGAACTTGCTGTCAAGGGTGGGTACCAGAACCAAAACCCGATCTCCCGGATTGAAGCCCCGTACCCGAGCCTGACGATTATACACCCTACTCTGGGCTTGTTGCGCTGCCTCCATATGCTCCCGGACCAGCGGCAACACCCTTTCCATCCGGTCTTGCATCTGGGTGACATACTCAATGACACTTTTGTGGGGGACAGGCTGCTGTTCCCACGCTTCCTTGGCGATATCCAACAGGCCCCGAGGGTGTCTGCCATAAAGCAGTTCGAAGGGCGAGAACCCAGTAGAGGACTGGGGCACCTCTCGCACTGCGAACATGAGATAGGGCAGAAGCAGGTCCCAGTCCTTCCCATCTCTAGACACCACCCTTTTTAACATATTTTTTAGAGTTTGGTTAAACCTTTCGACAAGACCGTCCGTTTGCGGATGGTAAACGGACGTCCGCAATTGCTTTATACGCAATAACTTACACAGTTCCTTCATAACTTTAGACATAAAAGGGGTCCCTTGGTCTGTCAGAATCTCTTTTGGCAGGCCCACACGGGAAAACATTTCCATTAACTCTTTGGCAATGAGCTTAGCCGAGGTATGTCGCAGAGGCACCGCCTCCGGATACCGAGTGGCGTGAGTCGAGAACTACCAGAATGTGTTGGTGGCCCCTGGCAGACTTCGGTACAGGCCCGACTAGATCCATAGCGATACGCTCAAACGGGACCTCAATGATTGGAAGAGGCACAAGGGGACTACGGAAATGTGGCTGGGGGCTATTTACCTGACAGGTTGGACAAGATTTACAATATTCTTCTACCTACTTAAACACACCAGGCCAATAAAACCGCTGCAGTATGCGGTCCTGCGTTTTCTGCCACCCCAGGTGTCCCCCAAGAACATGTTGGTGGGCAAGCTCCATGACCAGCTTGCGATACGCTGTGGGCACCACCAACTGTTCAACAGATTCACCTCGGATTTGGTTCACCCGATATAACATTTCTTGGTGAACGACAAAGCGGGAAATATTAACTCAGCCCCTGGCTTCTGGGGTTTACCATCAATTTCCACCACATTCTCCCAGGCCCTAGTTAGGGTTTGGTCCCGGTGTTAGGCGGTCCCAAAATTGTCTCCGGAGACGTGGAGGTCTGCCAACTCAGGTCCTGGTGGCAAGTCCTCCATGTCTCCCACCATTACACTCAGTGGGGGTGTCTCCCCTCTATCACAGCAGTGGTGGTCACCCCTACCGCAGGCCCTTCTGACTCGGGCTCCCAGGGCTCTGGCCCCCACTGGAACCAGGCCACTCTGCTAGGGTTGCCCCTGTCTCAGGGCTATTAGTCACTTTCATCTCAGGCCATAGTGACGGAAAACCAGGGAAGTCTCTCCCAATTATTAGTTCATACGGTAGCTTTGTGGAGATCGCCACTTCACAAGTCCATGTGCCGGCCGCCGTGGATAGAGACATTACAGCAGTGGGATAGTCCTTTAAGTCTCCATGTATGCACACCACACCAACTTTCCGGCCCGTATACTGGGTGGGCTGTACCAGGGCAGCACTTACCAGGGTTACTAGGCTCCCTGAGTCCAACAGCGCCACTGCCAGGTTATCACCCACTTGCACCTGGCACAGGTGACGATTGTCTACTGTCTCGGGGTGCCGGTTGCACACAGTCTCCGGGCATACATGGAAGCCCGGTACCCATAATTAATCTCCATGGGTTCTCCCCACTGTGGACAGTCGGCCCTTATGTGGCCAGGCTCGTGACACCGCCAGCAGACTATCGGGGCCTGGTCTACAGGGGTACACCCGAGCAGGTTTCTCGGGTACCAGTCGTCGGGACTGGATGGGAGTCCTCCGGGGTTTGACCGGCCCCCTCCCAACAACACCCCCTTTCAAGTTTTGGGTGGCCTCATAGCGCTCCACCAGGTCGACCATTTCTAGGGCATTGGTGGGTGATACCTGGCCGATCCAGTGCTGAAGGGGGTAAGGCAAGGCCCTCCAGAACATGTCAGCCAGCAGTCGGTCCAGCATAGCAGTCGGACTTAGAATATCAGGCTGCAGCCATTTTTGCAACCTGTGCAGCAACTCATAGTACTGCGGCCGGGCGGGTTCAGCCGCTTTAAAGTCCCACTGGTGGACCCGTTGAGCCCGGACTAACACGTTTACCCCCAGCCTGGCCAGGATCTCCCCCTTCACCGTGGGGTAATCAGCAGCCTGGTCATCTGCTAAGTCAAAAAAACTTGTTGGGATCCGGATGCCAGGAACGGAGCGACCACCTCAGCCCACTGGTCACGGGGTAACTTCTCCCTCACGGCCACCTTTTCAAAGACCGCCAGATACGTCTCCACGTCGTCCGAGGGGTCATCTTTGGGATCGCCGCACGGACCGCTTTCCGGGCATCATGGTCGTGGTGGGACGCTCCTGCAGCTTGTAACGCCATCACGTGCTGTAAAAGTAGTTGGTTGGTCTCCCGCTGCTGCACGTTAGCCTCCATGAGGGCTTTCACAGCCGCCTCCATGTTGCCAGAAATTCCTGTTTGCAACTTTGCCGGTTTTATATATGCCATGCACTTGTGCTCAGCAAAACACAAACAATTCGGCGTTCACGCCAGCCTCACTGCGCATGCCCGCATCCGACACCAAATGTGGGAGTCGCTCTGGTAGATAGCAGTGCGGGTGCAGTATAGAGGCAAAACGGAGTCCAGAAAGTGTAGCAAACAGTGTTTAATTCACACTTGTAGCAAATACACAGCAAACAGTCACTTGGTGTTAATTCACACCCATCAGAAAACGTGCAGCAAAACGAAATAGTCAAAAACAGGTTCCAGTCACCTGGGAGGCTTTAGGTGCAGGTTCGCACCTGGCTGTCAGTCCAGCCGCAAGGCGATCGACCTCCGGCTTCCAGGCCGTCTGCACTCCTCCTTGCTTGGGGTCTTGCTTCCAGCCCAGAGAACTCCACACAGCACAGCATGGATCAGCACTCCCAAACTCAAGTGATTCCACAGCCTAACAGCAGCTCCAGGACAATCACACTCAGCTGCTGAGGAGGCTGCCTTTTAAAGGCCCGGATAAAGTCCGGCCTGGACCGTGGGGAATAGGCACCCACCCAACTCTTTGCCTACTCCCAGTAAGAGCCGGCCCGGATTGGCTTTGCAGCCAAACTAAAAAACAAGGTGTCAAACAGCACTAGCTGTTGCTGACACACGAAAACCCGGCTCTTACCTCACCGAGGCCAGGAACCTCGGTGACACGTACCTGCCATCGACCACGGTACCTTGCACCCTCTTACACTACATATTAGTGATTGGTGCACTAAGTATTGTTGTGAACTTGTTACATCACAGCACTTTGTATGTACGTTTGTATTGTGGGGAGTTGCTCTGGTAGACAGTGGTGCGGGTGCAGTATAGAGGCAAAGGGAGTCCAGGTAGTGCAGCAAATAGTGTTTTATTTCACACTGGCACAAACAAAACTCAAAACAGTCACTTAGTGTTACTTCACACACATAGCAAAAACTTGAGGCAAAACAAAAGTCCAAGACGGGATCAAATCACCTGTGTGGTTTAGGTGCGTGTTCGCACCCGGCTGTCAGCCCAGCCGCAGGAAGGTCCAACCTCAGGCTTCCAGGCAGACTGCACGCCTCTTTGCAAGCTCTTGCTTCCAGCCCTGAGAGCTCCACAGAACACCAGCAGTTTCCAGGTTAATCACCTCAAATCCTAGGTGTCAGTTCACACCTGGCTGAATGCTCGGCAACACAAAAAGTCCACTGACAGTCTTTACATGGCCTGCTCTCCTGACACACAGGTCTCAGCTTTTCAGCCCAGCACAGGGCTCAGATCCCAAACACAGAGAGAGACCCCTTTGCATAAACCCAGCTGTCTTTTAAAGGCAGCTAGGTATTAATCCAAAAATCCGGACCGGCACCTAAAATCCGGTCCAGTATTTGCCCTCACCTGGCTACAATCAACCCTGCAGCACAGGCCGAGAGGAAAATACCTGTTTTTTACCACCAAACTTCTCAATGTGTCACAGTATGTATGGACAGCAGAACCTATCGCACTACCTAACACCCTGCAAAAAAAGAGAAGAAACAGGGAGGTATCTCATGCCCTAACTACAATTTGTACACTCAGTGGTGGGGCCTTTGTTATTGAGATGCCTATAATATGTATATCTGCATATACTCTGTACAAACACAGAAAAAGAGATAGAGAACAAAAAGCAACATGCAGCGGTATTTAGAAAAGCATCAAAAAGATTTTATTGAACATTTATTAAAAATTATAAATCATAGAAGGAGGTAGCAAGAAAGCATAGACGCCACCCTGGACCCTATAGAAAAACGTACAAGAACATATATCGATCTAGCATCGTAAGAAGGTAATATAACAGAAAGTCAAACGCTATACTGTTTTATAAGTATGGTATATCAAAGCCTCGCTGTAGCCTTCAAAAAGTCCACAAAAAAGGAACAATAATAAGGACAAGTGTCTTTGTATATAGATAATGTTGGTGGTACAAGGCAAACAGAAAAAGACATGAATCGTGCTAGAACAGAACCTGAAAGGGTACTTACCAGTAAGAAAATGGAAGGGAGGGACCAGGATGGCGTCAACCCCGACAGGGTCCCGGACGAAGGTTCGCCGAAATGCGCGTCGGGGTTTGACGCCATTCTGGTCCCTCCCTTCCATTTTCTTACTGGTAAGTACCCCTTCGGGTTCTGTTGTATGTTAGGCCTAATTTAGTGCTGTAATTTTTTTGTCTAGTTTTTTCTAGGTCCAAAGCAAATGGTCATTTGGATTCTGGGTCATTCTTTCGTCTTTTGGGCAGAAAGAAGGCTGCAGAGCGTAACTATTCGCAAAAAGTCTGTGTATGTCCCTTATTTGTTTCCATCTTTTGGTTAGGCTTTAGGGATTTAAAGTGGAACCAGATCATCCCGATTTTGAGAGGTGAGTTGAGGTCATTACCCCAGCCGGATATTTTAATTATTCATGCTGGAGGGAATGATTTGGGGAAAGTTAGAACGTTAGACTTGTTATATCAAATGAGGTTGGACTTTAATCATATTAAGTTTTTATTGCCTGAGATTACTCTGATCTTCTCCGAAATTATTCCAAGATTAATATGGAGAGGTGACCATTTCAGCTTTGCTGGGGGGACAATGGTTTTATTAATGAGTATTTAACAGTATTTATTTATTGATTTATTAATTATTCAAAGTTTGTTCATTATTATATTATGTAACCCCTTAATAAAGGACCACGACCATTTCCACCACAATTGGTTTTGTAGTTATTTTTAGATAAGTATTGTAGAAGTGTGTTAAGTATTGCTCATATGACACCATGATAGTGGGCACGGAAGTGCATGCAGAAGGCCCATCATGGTGTCATGGAGCAGATTTAGGGTAGTAGTTTATGTTTTGCTCAAATTTGCCCCGCTTTTGTAAAATTTTTACTTCAGTTTCTATTTTAACATAATTTTTATTTTAGCTTTGAGGTGATTTCTATGGATGAAATCTGATTGGTTGTTGGTTGTGTACCTGTTTCTGAGGCACCTATAGTCTGCCAGATGTTGATTGGCTGCTGTAATTCTGGGGCGGGAAAGTGGGGTATTTATGGAGGGTCCCAGCAGGTCCAGAGCTTGTCCACCGTGGAGCCTGGAAGAAAGAAGATGTCGTCCCGCCCACTCTCCCTATGTTAAAGTCGTGGTCCTAAATTAGTGGGGGTTTAGTCACCCAGCTTTGCTGGGGGGACAATGGTTTTATTTATTAGTATTTAACAGTATTTATTTATTGATTTATTAATTATTCAAAGTTTGTTCATTATTATATTATGTAACCCCTTAATTAAGGACCACGGCCATTTCCACCACAATTGGTTTTGCAGTTATTTTTAGATACGTATTGTAGAAGTGTGCTAAGTATTGCTCATATGACACCATGCTAATGGACTCTTTTAGCAGGCTAATGTGCTATGCCACACTGCAAACAATGTCCAGGAATGGTTTGAGGAGGAACATGACAAGTTGTTAAAGGTGTTGACTTGGCCTCCGAAAACCCAGGATCTAAATCCACTTGAGCATCTGTGTTTTTTATTTTTTTGGGGAAAACAAATGTAATCCTCGGATGCCCCACCTTACAACTTACAGGACTACAAGAGCATCTGTCACCATGATCAACCCAATTAAACCAGACATACTGCCTGGTAGGGTTGATCATTGTGACTAAAATAAGCCCTTTTTCTCTGCAATCGCTATTATTGATGCAGAGAAATTCTTACTTTTTAGATTTAGATACAAGTAAATGAGGTGCTTGGAGTACAAATGGCCTGGCCTAGCCCTTCAGAACACCACTTCACCTCTGCCTCTCACTCCCTGTCCTAGTGAGTTTGACAGGGCCAGGCATCTTAACTGCACTGAAGCCTGGCCATGAAATCTTGTGCATGCACTGCTGCAGTAAAGATCTCAGAGCAGTCATCCCTGCTCTGAGATCGTCAACACACATGTGCCGATGGTACTGCTGTCATCACACAAGATTTAAAGTCCAGGCATCAGTGCAGTGAGGATGCCTGGCCCTGTCAATGGTATTAGGAGGGGGAGTGGCAGTAGGGTGAGGTGAAGGTGAAGCGATGCTCTGAGGAGCTAGACCAGCACATCAGTGCTCCGAGTACCTCAGTTACATATATCTAAAAGAATTTAACTGCACCAGTAATAAAAAGGGCTCATTTTAGTCACCTCAATCAGTAGAAAATTACCAAAAATAACACAGTTTCTGCCAGCTTGCTTTTAACAGCAGACAGAGGTCAGCACAGACACTACAGAGCCCTGCCCGTTAGTATACCATAATACAGTTGATCATGCTGATATATGCTCTTTTACGGATGTTTTGCAAATAATTGATGTTGGATACCACAGGACACCTTCAGAGGTCTTGTGGCGTCCATGTCTTGACAAAAAAGAACTGTTTTGGTGGCATGAAAGGGCCCAACACAATATTAGTAAGGTGGTTTTAAAGTTAAAAGGGTTTTCTGGGACTATAATATTGGTGACCTATCCTTAGGATATCAATGGAACAGGAAATAAAATAGCACAGCTCTGTACCCTGGGTAGTGGCCATGAACGGTACTGCCACACAACTCTCATTTATCTAAATGGGAGCAGCAATGCAGTGTAATTCAATAGAACTACTCAAGGAAAGAAGAAAACACTGAGCACCAGAAAATAATACACAGTTATATATTCATCCATGTTCACTGATGCTTGTTTCAATCAGATCTAACCTTGATTAGTTTGAGAAAGTTCTGGTGAACCATCAATAAGTCTGCAGTAGAAGTGGTTGACTGTTTAATTTCATGCATTTCAAAATGTATGATACTCTACTTATTAGGTTTGGAGTGGTGCCATATTGTTCTCAGTTTAACTAAGGCTACTTTCACGCATGTGGCACAGCAATCCGGCAGGCTGTTCCAGCAGCTGGAGTTCTCTGGATCCAGCATAGCCACAAAGTGATCGGGCCCCTTGACTATAATGGGAACCGGCTACCCCCGGTATAAATGGTGGAATTTAGCTAGACAAAAATCGTTGTATGCAGCAATTTTTGACCGTCTAAATCCTGGCATTTATACGGTAGAACCGCCAGATCCTTGTCGGTTTTCATTATAGTCCATGGGGTCCAGCGGACACACAGTATTATCCAGCTATGCCAAATCTGGAGAACTCCGGAGCAGCCAGTCGGTTTTCTGTGCTGCATGTGTGAATGTACCCTAAGCACCACATGGAAAATAAGAAGGAATGATCAGTGATGGCAATAACATGTAAACTAGCTTTTAAACTTCTGCTCAAAGCTGGTAGGTTAATACCGTGTTGCTAAATTGTAGTGATGAGCGGCAGGTGCCATATTCGATTTCGACGAAATTCACGAATATTCGAATGAATATTCGTTTCATATTCGTCGAAATCGAATATTCGTCATTATTCTAGTTACCGCGATTAATATGCGATTTAAATAATCGCGTATTGCGATTTTAACTTAAGGCTACTTTCCTATTGGTTTCATATCTAGAATTATAGCGAAGATGACGGATATGACGAATGTATTCGTCATATTCCTCAAAACGAAGATAACGAAGTATTCTACATCTTCGTTTTAGCTACCTATTCGTCAACTTCGCTAATTCTAGCAATCAAATAGGAAGGTTGACTATAGAGACAACTGTGTTTAATTCGCTATGCGATTATTTATATATATTTTTTTAATAAATAGAATAATTATAATAATTATATCAAGTAATATAATTATTCTATTAAAAAAAAATTAATGCATAGCGAATTTAACACAGCTGTCTCTATAGTCAACCTTCCTATTTGATTGCTAGAATTAGCGAGGTTGACGAATAGGTTGCTAAAACGAAGATGTAGAATACTTCGTTATCTTCGTTTTGAGGAATATGACGAATACATTCGTCATATTCGCTATTCGCTAATTCTACCAAGCCAACCATAAAGTTCCTTGCTCATGGAGCGTCCCCATCACCATGGTAACATCTCCATATACTAAAATGTACTGTCGGATTTGAGGAATTACGTTGAAATCGCAATGCGATTAATTCAAGTTATATTAATCGCATTGCGATTTTAACTTAGAGCTGGGTTTATAATGGGTCAGCTTGCTAGAATGAACGAAGTTAACGATTCAATGAACGAAGTTAACGAATATGGAATATAGCAGCACTGCTAAGTTGAATTCGCAATGCGATTAATTTAACTTGAAGTAATCGCATTGCGATTTCAACTTAGCACTGCTATCTTACATAGGCTAGAATTAACGAATATGGAATATAGCAGTGGCACTAGCAGTGCTAAGTTGAAATCGCAATGCGATTACTTTAAGTTAAATTAATCGCATTGCGAATTCAACTTAGCAGTGCTGCTATATTCCATATTCGTTAACTCGTTCATTCTAGCAAGCTGACCCATTATAAACCCAGCTCTAAGTTGAAATCGCAATGCGATTAATATAACTTGAATTAATCGCATTGCGATTTCAACGTAATTCCTCAAATCCGACAGTACATTTTAGTATATGGAGACGTTCCCATGGATGGGGACGCTCCATGAGCACGGAAGTCGGCAGAAGCGGCAATGGGCACTGACTAGAGCAGCCAGGAAGCCAGGAATCCTCAGGACAGGTAAGAACTACTGTTGAGAAGAGGGAAAGAAAAAAATATAACTAAAAAAAAAAACAAAAAAAAAACGAATATTCGAAATAGCGAATTTATAGCGCTATATTCGAAATATTCGCGAATTAGCGAAGTGCCGATATTCGCTAAAAAAATTCGCTATTCGAATATTCGCGCTCAACACTACTAAATTGGCCTTCATGTTTATGAGAGCTTGTGTGTACACGTGCATCTACAGGAAAATGACACTGTATGCTCCCTTTGGGCAAGGAGTGATATTAATGAGCTTTTCTAATTTTTCCCGAAGGTGACAGGAGCTGTAATAAGTAAATTATGTTGTTCTTTTACAGAGTTTCTCCTGACAGCATACTCTGTGATGAAACTGTAGATGAACACAATTGCAAATTTAAATAAATGTATTAAGAATAAGTTGTGTCATCCTGTTACTCTACAACAGAACTTTAAGAGACACATATCAAGTGTTACAATAATATTCAATTGCATAAAATATTTATAGTCATCATTAGGTTTTTATACAGGTTGGCCCACGAAAAAGTAGCCCGCCGCCAGTATCTCCAGATGAAACTGCCTAATAGTAAATCTGTCTTAGTTGTCCATAGCAACCAATCAGAGCTCAGTTTTCATTTTTCCAAAGCCCTGAAGGAACTAAAATCTGAGCTCTGATTGGTTGCTATGGGCAACTAAGACATTTACTATTAGGTAGTTGGATTCGGAGATATTGGAGGTGGGATACTTTGCCGTGGGTCACCCTGTACTATGGCCTTGAAAATGTTTGTCCATAATCTGAATGATATTGCCATACATAAGAGGATGCTAACTCTGTTTTATTTAATACAAATGGATACGATTAATTTATTAGAATCAGACAGAGCTGTATATTTCTATGGTATCACTGAACTTAATGGGTGTACTACAAAGATAAGCAATACAGGCAATATCGCCTCCTTGTGTATGTCATATACTACCAATAGATGCTTCAGTCATCTAAGGTGACTATGCAAGAATAATTAAATGCCTTGCCATTACAATAAAGCCTGTATTACACGTTACAATTTTTCATAGTAACGCTTATTAGAGATCATCAGTGCACATGGCATAGCGGTCGCTCCTCTCCATGATGCAGAGGAGAGCGCTGCATGTAATAGCAACGGTCTCTTCCGCTAGTGAGCAGGCGATTGCCAGAAGGGAGCACATTGGGCTGTGTAATACAGCCTTAACAGGAAAAAAAAGGGGATCAGTCCCTGTATGCAGGTGCACGTAGCTATGGCAAAATATGAATACAAACACAGAAATGCAACAGCACTCTGCAACCAGCACTCTGCCCTGCCTCTATGCTAGAGTTTCAGAGGCGTCAGTGTACATTTTGATCAAAAAGTAATAAGCCACTCGCCGTGCCAAGGCCGCCTCTATGAGTGTTCCTAACGCTAAATCCTACCTGTTATGGGCCATGACAGCCACATAAAATCCAGGGAGTGCGGGCCCAGCATGCAGGCTGGACCCTCCCTGCTTATTAAGCCATTTTTGGGGCCATAAAAGCCTTAAGTCACTTTGAATGCACTCTGTAACCAACTACATGCTCATGTGCTTAACCCTTTAAGGACCGTGAGATTTTCAATTTTTGTGTTTTAGTTGTTTCACTCCCTGCCTTCCCATAGTCCTAACTTTTTTATTTTTCCATTCATATAGCCTTATGGGGACTTCTTTTTTGCGGGCCAAGTTGTACTTTCTAATAGCACCATTTACAAATGCAACGGTCTCTTCCGCTAGTGAGCAGGCGATTGCCAGAAGGGAGCACATTGGGCTGTGTAATACAGCCTTAACAGGAAAAAAAGGGGATCAGTCCCTGTATGCAGGTGCACGTAGCTATGGCAAAATATGAATACAAACACAGAAATGCAACAGCACTCTGCAACCAGCACTCTGCCCTGCCTCTATGCTAGAGTTTCAGAGGCGTCAGTGTACATTTTGATCAAAAAGTAATAAGCCACTCGCCGTGCCAAGGCCGCCTCTATGAGTGTTCCTAACGCTAAATCCTACCTGTTATGGGCCATGACAGCCACATAAAATCCAGGAGTGCGGGCCCAGCATGCAGGCTGGACCCTCCCTGCTTATTAAGCCATTTTTGGGGCCATAAAAGCCTTAAGTCACTTTGAATGCACTCTGTAACCAACTACATGCTCATGTGCTTAACCCTTTAAGGACCGTGAGATTTTCAATTTTTGTGTTTTAGTTGTTTCACTCCCTGCCTTCCCATAGTCCTAACTTTTTATTTTTCCATTCATATAGCCTTATGAGGACTTCTTTTTGCGGGCCAAGTTGTACTTTCTAATAGCACCATTTACAAATGCAACGGTCTCTTCCGCTAGTGAGCAGGCGATTGCCAGAAGGGAGCACATTGGGCTGTGTAATACAGCCTTAACAGGAAAAAAAGGGGATCAGTCCCTGTATGCAGGTGCACGTAGCTATGGCAAAATATGAATACAAACACAGAAATGCAACAGCACTCTGCAACCAGCACTCTGCCCTGCCTCTATGCTAGAGTTTCAGAGGCGTCAGTGTACATTTTGATCAAAAAGTAATAAGCCACTCGCCGTGCCAAGGCCGCCTCTATGAGTGTTCCTAACGCTAAATCCTACCTGTTATGGGCCATGACAGCCACATAAAATCCAGGGAGTGCGGGCCCAGCATGCAGGCTGGACCCTCCCTGCTTATTAAGCCATTTTTGGGGCCATAAAAGCCTTAAGTCACTTTGAATGCACT
This sequence comes from Bufotes viridis, assembly GCA_033119425.1. Lineage (NCBI taxonomy): Eukaryota > Metazoa > Chordata > Amphibia > Anura > Bufonidae > Bufotes > Bufotes viridis. The sequence goes on from CM065590.1 coordinate 238,854,322, forward strand.
CTGTAACCAACTACATGCTCATGTGCTTAACCCTTTAAGGACCGTGAGATTTTCAATTTTTGTGTTTTAGTTGTTTCACTCCCTGCCTTCCCATAGTCCTAACTTTTTTATTTTTCCATTCATATAGCCTTATGAGGACTTCTTTTTTGCGGGCCAAGTTGTACTTTCTAATAGCACCATTTACAAATGCATACCATGTAGTAGGAAGCGGGAAAAAATTTAAAATTTTAATTGTGAAAAAACGCAATTCTGATAACGGTTTTTATTTTTTTATTTTTACACTGTACACTATGTGGTAAAATTGACCTGTTATCTTAATTCTCCAGGTCAGTACGGTTACAACGATACCACACTTGTATAACTTAAAAAAATTCAAACCTTTGAGGAAAAAAAAATCTTTTTATAACATATTCTGACCTCTATAACTTTTTTGTAATTATGTATACGGGGCTGTGTGAGGGCTCATTTTTTGCGGGATGATCTGTTCTTTTCAGTAATACCAATTTGTGTGTGATTTTTTGATCACTTTTTATTGGGTAGTTGAAGTGACAAAAAATGGCAAATTGGCTGCTTTTATTTTTTTTTCCCCGTTACGCCATTTGCCATATGCCATTAATATTGTTATATTTTAATAGTATGGGCATTTTTGCACACGGCGATGCCCATGATGTTTATTTGCTTTATTTTTTAAGTATATTTATTTTAAGGAAAGGGGGGTGATTTGAACTTTTTTTTAAATTTTTTTAATTTGTGTAAAACTTTTTTTTAAGTCACCTTGGGTGACAATAACTGGCAATCATTAGATTGCCCATTGACTTCATTGATGGCTATATAGCCATCATTGAAAACATAATTTGCAGTATAACAAAACAATGCTGCCATCTAGTAGCCTGTATTGGTATAGTCATCTAATAGGCTGTGAAGCCTGCTTGAGGCTTCAGCTTATTAGCGCAATGTAACACGTTCTCTGCTCTTAGTCGGGGAACACTGTTACCGGAGCGGAAGCGCGCGACTTCCGCTTCCGGATTGCGCAGATGCCGTGGTCACATTTGACCACAGCATATGAAAGGGAAAATGTGGCGCGGGTCTCTGCTATTTAAAATAGCAGAAACCCAGCGGCTATGGCACCCGCTGCACGTGCGAGCGGGTGCCATGTTGGGGGACCGGATTTCCGCTGTACATGTACGGTGGAGATCCTTAACGGATTAACAAATGAAGTTAAAAAAATTTAAAGGGGTTATTCCTTGAATAATGTAAAAAATTTAAATCATACATACAGATAATCTAGTACATGAGAACTTTTTTCTAAAAAGTTTGAATCAGCCCTGCACCTCACATGGATCCAGAGACCTTTCCATTCATTGCTGCAATTATTTTGTTAGATTTATGTCAAGCTACCAGCTTAGGGGCATGTCCTTTCTCAGAGGTGTGTCTGTTCTGCTGCAACTGGTGACAGTTAAAGGATGGAATGGAGTCTGTGCTTCCGTCTCAGTGACAAGGACAGAGAAATTAGAAAAAAAGCAAACAACAGGTGGCGCTATATAGAGAGATTTCATTGAATAACTAGAGCTAGAATAAAATTTCAATTACATGCAATCAGAAAAATATTCAGATCCAGATGCTGGTGTGAAAACTGTAAAATAGTTTTTTATGGGATAATCCTTTTAACAACTGTTAAAGGTGTTTACTGGGACCTCAGAAATCTTGATAAAGGCCAGGAATAATCTAAAATAAAAAGGCTAACTTACCTGCTCAATCATTCCAGCTCCTCGTCTTTGGTGGTCCAGTCTATTTGATCAGTGCAGGCACTTGCTAACCACAATGGTTGTCTGGAATAGTAGGGCACATCACCACTTCAGCAGTGGTTTTACAACAGAGATGGTGTACCTGACTACATCACGTGACCAGAGAAACCAGTGATTGGCTGCAGTGGTCATGTGGCCTAGTTGTTGACATAATCTCTAGAGTGCCAGATACAAACACTACAGAGACCACTGGAGCAGAGACACTGAAAAGAGAGGGTTGAACTAGTGATTAGTCATAATTTTTATTTATTTATTCTAGATCATCCCTGGCCTTAATCAAGATGTTTGGAGTCCCAAAGAACCCCTCTAATAATAAACAAGTGAACTAACTGATTAATTCGTAAGAAACAGAGACACTAAGGAATAGACTGGTTTTATACACCAGTCTTAGGAAAAAGTGTGCTGGAGTAAGGGTCTGTGAGCCAGAAACTGAAATCTAATCCAGCTAAGAGCTTTCTTCCTGGTCTGCCTGTTTATTGACTCTGACCCTCTACTGCCTGCCCTGACTTCTGCATATTTACAGTATTGACCCTCAGCTTTCTGCCCTAACCTAGAACTTGTTTTACAAATGTGCTTGAATTCTGTAAGCCCCTGACCTTGGCGTGTTTCCTGACTATTATTATTGTCTGTTCCCTTGGTGCTTCACACCAATGTTTCTGACCGCCGTGGGTCAGCTGCCAATGACACCAGGACTATTTCATGAGGAAGTACCTTGTGACTCCCCTTCAGTTAAAGCTAGATCCCTGTACAGATGTTAAAGGGTGAAAACCAGGGGACTGCCATGATAATGCCAATAGGTCGAGCACAAAGCAAAACTGGTTAGTTGGTACAGATGATTCACGTCCACTGTGTGTTATAGTACTATTCTCCATTCAGCTTTCCCTCAACCTTGATCAGCCACTGAAAAATACCCCCACAGAATGATGGTGCCATCACCATGCTTCACTGTAAGGATGGCACTGGGCAAGTGATGAAGAGTGCCTGGTTTACTCCAGTCTTACATGTGGTCCATTGCCGGCATCCTCCATTGTATGCATTTTTTGCTGGGGATTGTTGTTAGCAATGAATCACATGGGCAGGATTTGCTCCCCCGGGTAGTAATATGCAACAGCATTTGGGGTTTTGAGCATCTCTTGCCATTTTTTTCTGTGATTTTGTTTGTGAATGTATGCCTGGAGGTGGGCTAACCTCAGGTTTGAATGTGCCTTGATTTTATCTATGGGTAACATTTAGGTGCACCTGGGCAGCCTGTGTCGCATGAGCCTGTTATAGGTGGGACTCACAGACACCTCTCTCCTCCCATTGTATGTCTGATTTCACGCTGGAGGTAACTGGAAGCTGCTGGCTGTGTGTCGGACTTTATGCACCTATCATAAACTGTCAACACGGCATAGGTAGGTTAGCGTTAGGTCCCGCGTCACACCGAGAGACCTTGACGGGGTAAGCGGGCTTAAGTATGTTCTTGATATAAGAATATATTGGCGAACTGTCTCATTTTAATATCAGCGTGAGGGTTTAGCCATATATTGTCAATTGCACTTACCATTGTAGAGCACCACTCAAAAAAATCGGTGATTTTTTGAACATTTTTTGTGCTCTTCTCCAGATCTGTGCCTCCACACAAACCTGTATCTGAGTTCTACAAGTTCTTCCCTCCTCATGGCTTGGTTTTAGCTCTGATATATGTTGTCAAATATGAGACCTTATGACAGGGGTGCACAACCTGAGTCCCCCATCCTGCTGATCGTGCGATCAGCTATGTTTCTTCCTGGAGCACTGTACAGGGAAGGATGACAGCTCCTGCCCATGTACTGTAGTAGGAGTCTGGAGCAGGATGGCTCCCTGGCTATTGGTGAGAGTGGGGGAGCCGAGTAGAAGGCAGGTGCAGTTTATCAGCGCTTCTGCCTTCTCCTCAAGGAGCGCTCTGCAGCAGTGGCGTACTAAGTGGGTGACGGTCCGCCCCGGGTGACGGCTCTCAGGGGGTGCCAGAAGTATAATGAGTGCTTCCATCAATACAGATGGAAGCGCTCATTGCTGGACCACTTGGAGCTGCGGTCCTCTCACTTACCCCTCAGCTCCCTGCTCTTCTCCCCTCCTTCAGGCAGGCGGCACACAGAATGGTGAAGCAGGAAGACTTCTCCCAGCTCCACCATTCAGCCTGCAGACACGGATCACGCTGCTGGCCTGTGTAGGCGGAGCCTGCAGCCCGGAAATCTGCATAAGCTCATAAGGGGGCACAATGGCCATTTCTACCATGGAGGGGGCACAATGGGAATTTCTTCTCTGGAGGGGACACAATAGGCATTGCTAATGTGAAGAGTACACAATGGACATTGCTAATGTGAAGGGGGCACAAAGGGCATTACTACTCTAGAGGGGGCACAATGGGCATTGCTAATGTGAAGGGGGCACAATGGACATTGCTAATGTAAAGGGGGCACAATGGGCATTTCTACTATGGAGGGGGCAAAATGGGCATTTCTACTCTGGAGGGGGCACAGAGGGCCTTGCTAATGTGAAGGGGACACAATGGGCATTTCTACTATGGAGGGGGCACAGTGCACACAGAGCATTACTACTCTGAAGGGGGCACAGAGGCATTATTACTGGGAAGGGGCACAATGGGCATTACTAGCACAGAGGGCATTACTACTAATAAGGGGGCACAATGGGGATTTCTACAATGGAAGGGACACAGAGGGCGTTATTACTGTGAAGGGGGCACAAATGGCAATATTACTGTGAAGGGGGCACAATGGGCATTATTACTATTAAGGGGGCACATTGGGCATTATTACTGTGAAGGGGACAATGAAGAGATATGGGGCACAATGTGGGCATAATGACTGTTAGGGGGCATATATCTGTACAAAACTACTGTGAAGGTTGTACAATGAAGGCAATACTACTGTGAGGGGCTACGATTTTTTTACAGTATTGGGGGGGTGGGAGGGTTGCCAGAGAAAGGACTAGTCCCCAGTGCCAAACAACCTAGGCACACCACTGCCGCTGATCAGCTGATAAACAAGTGATCACTCGTTTGTCGGCTGATTTGCATGTTTTATCAGGATAAAAGATTACAATTATTGTCAGCACATCTCACTGTGTAATCAGTGTTCTGCCAATAATCAACAGAACAGAATGACGGAACAGTGACTGTGGTAGTGATCATTCCTCCCCGTTCACTTTGGATCACCCTGTGTGATGTGATGATGCAAACAAGTGCTTATTAACTTTTTTTTTTTTTTTTTTTTGGGGGAGAGCCTTGAACTAGAGCAATGTGACAATGCAGCCCCAAGACCAAAAAAAGGTTGTGCACCCCTGCCTTATGAAGACAGGGAAGTGTCATTCCAAATCATGTCCAATCAACTGAATTTACCACAGGTGGCAAGGTATAGAAACATCTCAAAGATGATCAAGAGAAATGGGAGGTCCCCAGAGCTAAATTTCAAGTGTCATAGCAAAGGGTCTGAAAACTTATGTCAATTTAATACATTTGCAAAAATGTCTAAAATTCTGTGTTTACTTATTCATTATGGGGTATTGAATGCAGATTGATTGGAGAAAACTAGATTTTTCATTCATTTATCACAAGCCAGCAACATAATTAAGTCAATCAAGTCAATGGGACCGTGAAAAAATGCGGATGGCCATCTGTGTGTCATCCACGTTCCGCATCCGTTTTTTTTGCGGATCCCTTGGCAGGCACTTGGCAAAAATTGTCAGCCTGTCTTTTGGTAAAATCTTTTGGGTCATGTCCGCTAAAAAAAACGGAAGACACACGGAAACACAACGGAAGCAAAAACTGACACGGATCACGGAACAACGGAACCCGTTTTGCGGACCGCAAAAAAATACTGTTGTGTGCATGAGGCTTTAGGCACAGATGTAATTTGTTACACTACTATTAAGGATACACAGGGATCAGTAACTTTCAGGTCCTTGTGCTTCCAGGGGTCTAGAGACTCTTCTGCAACAAAAGAAGAGATCAGTATTATAAATGGCACATAGTACATGAAAGATTTATTACAGATTTTGCAATGGGCCCAGGACCTTCAAGTTATGTACCTACACAGGATAGACCTCCTTAGGCTAAATGCACATCTGTGATGGAGGTGCCGGCAGGAACCTCCGTTGCAGATTCCAGTTGCAGATCCACATTATAGTGAATGGGATCCGGCAGGAGTTGGCAGTGTTTGGCATATGCCGGATCCTGTGATTCCAGTATTCTGTTCCTATGTTGGAAGAGAAAACAAGAATTGTAGTGCAAATGTTAACCTACACTTAATAGGTCATTATTGTAATGACCCCAGCGATGAGCAGAGAAGAAAACAACAAAGCCACAGCTACGTAGTGCTAACTTATAATAGTGTTTAAAGGGGTTGTCTGAGTTATGTAAAAAAAATAAAATAAAGCATTGTAAATCTGATGATCTGCAATATATACATAAGCTAAGCAAGTTTTAGAAAAAAAAAATTATATTTACTCAATTACCTAGTTCTGGCCCTTTGTTGACATGCAGTTGCAAAGCGGTGGGGGCGTGTAAGAACAATCTCTGAGCATGTCAATAAAGACTGCCTTTCCCTCCCCCTGTTCTGCAAAGGGAGTGAATAAAATTGCTGCCCTGCCTGCAGGCTGTTGGGACACTCATGTTGTATGTGTAGAACTACAAGTCCCAGCTGTATAGTACAATGATATTACTGATAACTGATTTAGAAAAACACGCTTAAAAAATCAGTGCAGAACCCACGTGTTTTTTTTTTGTGCAATTTTTTGTGTGTCTTTTGACATGGTTTTTGATGTGTTTTTTTTACTTGTTTTTTTTTTTTAACCAATGGGTGTTCACTTCAATACAAAGCTGATTTTTCAGCTTGAGGCTTTTGATCTGTGCTAGAAAACGCACAGAAAATGCACAAAAAACAAATAGGGGCACATCTATTAAGTCCGGCGTTTTCGCTACCATGAAGAATTTACTTGTGCTTCGTGGTAACAAATCGATTTTCCCTAAATGGCAGTAAAAAATAGAAAAAAAATCATACTTACCTCACCCATTTGATCGCAAAGAGCCGGCCGCCACAATCTTGATTAAATATCTCGCACAAAATCATATGTGCGGTGATGTATGATGAGATTTCGGGCTTGATCGTCAATCAAGATGGTGACGGGTGGTTTGTCACGATTAAATGGATGAGGTAAGTATGAATACATTTTTTTTTACACTGTGTTATTACTGTCACATGCCGCTATCATCTATGAATACGGCATCTGAGGGGTACAAGGAGGGGGAGTGCAGCTCCCTGTCATTGCACACACTACTTACAAAGAAATGCACTCTGTGATAAAGTAATTCATCATGAAGCAATTTTTTGGTAAAATTCGGTGAAGCAGCTAAATCGAATTTTACAATACTTCGCTCATTACTAAACACAACCTGTCAATTAATAATCATATACTAACATAGTAACATAGTAGCATATTTTATAAGGCTGAAAAAAAGGACATCTGTCCATCCAGTTCAGCCTGTAATCCTGCAAGTTGATCCAGAGCAAGGCAAAAAAAACAAAAAAAAAACGACATTAGTGGAAATAAATTCCTTCCTGACTCCAATCAGGATCACAATGACTCCCTTAATCAACGACCCATCTCTAGTAGCTATAGCCTGTAATATTATTAATCTACAGAAATAAATCCAGGCCTCTCTTTAACTCTTTTAGTGAATTCACCATCACCACCTCCTCGGACATAGAGTTCCATACTCTCACTGCTCTTACCGTAAAGAATCCTCTTCTATGTTTGTGTACAAACCTTCTTTCCTTCGGATGCAAAGGATGTCTCCCCTCATCACAGTCACAGTCCTGGGGATAAATAGATGATGGGAGAGATCTCTGTACTGCCCCTGATATATTTATACATAGTTATTAGTATGCCCCGTAGTCGTCTTTTTTTCTATAGTGAATAACCCTAATTTTGATAATCTTTCTGGGTACTGTAGTCCACCCATTCCAACAATTTACCCATGACAGATGTTAAATTTACCGGTCTATAGTTTCCAGGCTCTGTTTTTGGACCCTTTTTGAATATTGGCACCACATTTACTATGTGCCAATACTTTTAATGGGGAATTTACTTTTACATTCTGCATTTCAACTGACCATCACTCTGTAAAGGGCTGACACCTTCAGATTTGTACTATTTACCATTTATATAATTGAAGGACACTATAGAGCTAGTTTTACTTTCTTTGGAAATGAATCTCTCTGTCTCTAGTTTGGATGCTTTTATTTGTCTTTTAAATATTCTATTTTTTTTCCATATAGTTTTTGAATGCCCCCTCCGGTTTTAGTGATTTACAGGCTTTCTTTTTGTCATTTATTGCTTCCTTTACAATTCTATTTATCCCCATTGTCTACATTCAGACCCCTCCCTTTATGCCCTCTAAACTCCACAATTGATAATTACAGAAAGTAAATGATTTTACAGACCAATAACAAGAAAAATATAATGGTGTTAATACAGTGAACTTAAATAGGATAAATTCATGGGCAGTTTCCACTGGGGAAAAAATGACATGCTTATATGCAGAATGACAGCAGTTCTGTATAAGCGTGTACTATCTGGAAAGAAAGACACTTAATAATGTTATCATAATAGAAAATCAATGAGATCACTCAGAAAAATGTCATTGTATTTTGACATTAACCATTCAATTAATTCATTTTAACCATTTTATGAACATCATTATTTTCTCCCCGTAGAGCATTTGCAATGTTTTGGCAGGAATCAGACCTAAACTATTATTATTATTTCATCAAGAATTTGATTTATACTCTGAAAGTTTTTATTTTAAGTGATACTTGCTTATGGGACCTCTGTTGCGATGTGTTTCAAACACATTATCTGCCAGAAAGTGAGGCATTCCAGAACAAATATAAAGCATGATTACCACTTTCTTAGCGCTATTAAGTGTTACTTGTAACAATGATTTCAACTTGTAAGTCATATAAAAAGCCCATAGAAAAATCATTGGGTCATGTTAGCATTAAATATAATTACTGAGTTTTGCTGTTGCTCCAGTTTAACTTTCCTTAATTACTGCATTGTAATGACATCAGTTACAAGTTATTTCCACCAGAAGGCATTTATTCTAATTCTATTAGGAGTAACTATTTCCATAATTATTATAATGGGCATAGTAATAGATGTAACAGCAATAATAATGTAATGACTTATGTTCAAAGTCACATTGGGCAAGAGCTTAGCTAAAGATTCATGGGCCCTGGTGCAGAGCTTCAGCTTGGGCTCACCCATCATACTTTCTCTTCACAGCTTATGGCTGTGGCCCACCCACAACATTCAACCACATTGCCGCCAATGTTTTCTCTAAACGATGATATAAAGAGCTATAATACATAAATGTAATGTACAGTTCCCTAATTATTAACTATAAAGCAGCCACATATACAGAGTCGCATAATATCCATTAAAATAGTATTAAAGGAGTTGTGCCAAGTTTATACGTTAATCCCTATCCACAGGATAGGGGATAACTAGCTGATTGCTGGGGGTCCAAAAGCTGGGAGCCCCACTCACCCCGTTCTGATTGAGCAACAAGTTAAACATGCACCATGCTGCTCCATTCATTATCTCGGCTATCTGCAACACTCCTATTGAGCGTTCAGACCCCCCAGTGATCAGCTAGTTATCCCCTATCATGTGGATAGGGGATAACCAATAAATGTGGCACAACCACTTTAAACAGCATCAAGGTCTAGTGCATTGATGGTTATTGCTAGCATCTCTAGTGACCTAGGGCAGTAAAAGGAGTTAACGAACTTGTGCCAAGATAGGTTAACTGAATGATCAGTGGGAGTCTGACCACTGGGAACCCCACCAATCTGAATTACAAAGAGAGGCAGTTGAGAATGCACACTGCCACCCTATACATCTCTATGGGACTGACAGAGATAGCTAAATACTGTACTTAGCTATTTCTGGTAGACCTACAGAGAATGAAAGGAACAGCAGCGCTTAAGCTCAACTGCCACTGCATTTATTTAAAGCCAAAAAAACTAAACTTATACAACCTATAGACATATTCTGCAAAGGTGTGGAAGGAACCTAAAAGAAAGTAGAAAGACAGAAGAAAAAGCAGAAAAGTAATAAAGTATCAAACACGGAAGATTCCCTTTAACCAAAAAAAGTCAAGTATTAAAGTGATAGAGGGTTTAGATGAAGAATGTACCCTATCTAGTCTTTAGGTTTCTCACTAGAAAAATCCAATTTTCATCATTCCATACATATCTTCAGCGAAAAAAACTGGTTAACCAAAACTATTACCTTATATAAACTAGGAGTATCAACACTCCTACAGTTTTTGCTATCAGACTCCTAGTTGACATGAGGACCTGATTAACCATCCATCTACATCAAGTAATGCTCTGTAATTCTGGGAGGAGTGGGATATCCCCACCACACAATTTAGAAAGCACTTCAAAAACTTTTGGACATTTTCATGTGAAAAATTGCTCACTGCTCCATAGTCTCTCCAACATAGCTTAAAATTAGTCAGCAAGATTTTCACCATCCGTTCTGGGGTTAGATACCATCTTAGCTGGAGGTTTTGTGCAGCCTCAATGTGATTTATAGAATGGGAGAGTTTGCACCCATCCTTGAGAGATTGGCGTTCCTTGTAAATTAAGGAACTGCCCCGACAAACAGGGTACTTTCATCTAATATATTTATTGATTTGCAAACAACTGAAGGATGGATTATGAATGACATGTAGAAGACCATAACCTGCCATGAAAAAGTGAAGCTGAAGGAATTGTTTAAAACGAAATTACTAACAAGGTTATGCTCACATACGTGGTCATGGGAAGACTTGAGTTTACCATTCTCACTCATCTTTTTTAGGGATAATATACCTGCCTCTCTCTATAGTTTACAATTAAACTCTTAAATTAAATCCCTAAAGAATTCCAGAGAAGTCTGATGGATCTTTCTTAATGCCATTATTACTACCAAAAGTTTACCGCCAGATATTAAAAGCACTATTAATTGCATCTAACTTGGATGGAAATATATGCTTTTTTAACAATTTATCTAGGCCATATAGATAATAAATATATAAACTGTAACTTCATTAATGCTGATCACAGGACCCAAATTCTCGAGCTTAGTGAGGATCCTAGCAGTTGGACTTCTGTTGATCACTTATCCCCTACACTGTGGGTATTTAATTCTTAGTCAACCCCTTTAATGTCAATATCCCTGGTGGTCAAGGACAGGGAAGAGTTTAATGTCAGAATTCTAGTGGTCTAGGTCAGTGAAGGGTTTAATATGAGAATACCTCCTGGTCTAGGATAGTGAAGGTTAATGTCATTATATAACTCACAGAAAAAAAGATGCACCACATGGATAAGCACCTGACAACACTGGCTAATCCCTCACTCTGGTGTTAAAAGCTGAGAGATTCGCCAATATTTCCAATCAGGAACATATCCGAGCCCCTTTAAGCACCACTTCACGGTATCTCAGCATGACATGGGGTCCTACCACTAGACTACCTATGGTGTGTGAACAAGGTCTGAACAGGTATTAAGCAGCCTACAGCCCCCTCCCACTCACCTGCATTGCAGGACCAACAATGCAATGGGGAACAAATGAGGCCGCAAGCTACACCTACAACAGACCATGTGACACCGGCTTCCAGGTGCAACAGAATGTTTACCAGCCATATGCAATGGCACATTCAATACATATAAAACAAGAATCACAGAAATAACGTGGCCTAAATGGGTGGGACTGCTCCAAACCCCAAACACTGTGGCGTGTTTCTAACTGGGGGCAGTTCCTCCGCATGTGGTTCGCAGCGACGGCTATCCCCAGCAAATATTGCATACAATGGAGGATACCGGCGCGAACCACAAGCACCACACAAACATCCTACACAAAATGAAACATGTGCGGATGAAAATATATAAACACATAACTCACAGAAAAAAAGATGCACCACATGGATAAGCAACTGACAACACTGGCTAATCCCTCACTCTGGTGTTAAAAGCTGAGAGATTCGCCAATATTTCCAATCAGGAACATATCGGAGCCCCTTTAAGCACCACTTCACGGTATCTCAGCATGACATGGGGTCCTACCACTAGACTACCTATGGTGTGTGAACAAGGTCTGAACAGGTATTAAGCAGGCTACAGCCCCCTCCCACTCACCTGCATTGCAGGACCAACAATGCAATGGGGAACAAATGAGGCCGCAAGCTACACCCACAACAGACCATGTGACACCAGCTTCCAGGTGCAACAGAATGTTTACCAGCCATATGCAATGGCACATTCAATACATATAAAACAAGAATCACAGAAATAAACGTGGCCTAAATGGGTGGGACTGTCCAAACCCCAAACACTGTGTCGTGTTTCTAACTGGGGGGGCAGTTCCTCTGCATGTGGTTCGCAGCGAACGGCTATCCCCAGCAAAAATTGCTGAGATACCGTGAAGTGGTGCTTAAAGGGGCTCCGATATGTTCCTGATTGGAAATATTGGCGAATCTCTCAGCTTTTAACACCAGAGTGAGGGATTAGCCAGTGTTGTCAGTTGCTTATCCATGTGGTGCATCTTTTTTCTGTGAGTTATGTGTTTATATATTTTCATTCGCACATGTTTTATTTTGTGTAGGATGTTTGTGTGGTGCTTGTGGTTCGCGCCGGTATCCTCCATTGTATGCAATTTTTGCTGGGGATAGCTGTTCGCTGCGAACCACATGCGGAGGAACTGCCCCCAGTTAGAAACACGCCACAGTGTTTGGGGTTTGGAGCAGTCCCACCCATTTAGGCCACGCTTATTTCTGTGATTCTTGTTTTATATGTATTGAATGTGCCATTGCATATGGCTGGTAAACATTCTGTTGCACCTGGAAGCCGGTGTCACATGGTCTGTTGTAGGTGTAGCTTGCGGCCTCATTTGTTCCCCATTGCATTGTTGGTCCTGCAATGCAGGTGAGTGGGAGGGGGCTGTAGGCTGCTTAATACCTGTTCAGACATTGTTCACACACCATAGGTAGTCTAGTGGTAGGACCCCATGTCATGCTGAGATACCGTGAAGTGGTGCTTAAAGGGGCTCCGATATGTTCCTGATTGGAAATATTGGCGAATCTCTCAGCTTTTAACACCAGAGTGAGGGATTAGCCAGTGTTGTCAGTTGCTTATCCATGTGGTGCATCTTTTTTTCTGTGAGTTATGTGTTTATATATTTTCATCCGCACATGTTTCATTTTGTGTAGGATGTTTGTGTGGTGCTTGTGGTTCGCGCCGGTATCCTCCATTGTATGCAATATTTGCTGGGGATAGCCGTTCGCTGCGAACCACATGCGGAGGAACTGCCCCCCCAGTTAGAAACACGCCACAGTGTTTGGGGTTTGGAGCAGTCCCACCCATTTAAGCCACGTTTATTTTTGTGATTCTTAATGTCATTATATCCATTGACCTAGGGGAGTAAGTGGGTTAATTCCAGAATTTCTAGTGTTGTAGGTCAGTGATGTAAATAATGTAAATATATGTGGTACTTGAGGGCAGTCATGTGGTAAATTTTAAGATCCTTGGTGTAGGACTGTGGAATGATTGCTGGTGTATACCTGGGGTCCAGTGGTTACTCATCTCTCCGGGCTTTAGATATAACTTTCTGTTTCCTTTCTGCATGGACCCTAGAGATGATTGCAGGGAAAGGATTAAAGAGCAGCTGTAACTGTATGGCTCTACAATTTTCTCTATGATCTGGCAGAGCAATTCAAAGTGCTTTGTCCAATCATTAAGGAAAGAGTCATTGTTAGTAATAAGTGATGAGCGAATCGACTTCTGATGAAACAGCTGAAGTCGATTTGCATAAAACTTATTTTTAATACTGTACGAAGTGAGCGCTCTGTACAGTATTAGAATGTATTGGCTCCGAGGAGCCGAGGTTATTACTTTGTGAAGTCTCGCGAGACTTTGCGTAATAACTTCATAAATTGATTTTCTACTGTAAAAAAACATTTCCCAATTACAGGTTCGGTTCCAAGGTACCACTTGGTAAAGAAATGTTTTTTTTACAGCAGAAATTAATTTATAAAGTTATTATGCGAATCCTCGTGACACTTCGCAAAGTAATAACTTCGGCTCATTGGAGCCAATACATTCTAACACTGTACGGAGCGCTCACTCCGTACAGTATTGAAACAAAGTTTTATGCGAATCAACTTCGGATGTTTCATCAGAAGTCGATTCGCTCATCCTTATTAGTAATCTTCTATGCTGCCCACACAGAGGTCTTCCCCATAGTATGGCAGCTGATGGAGGGTCAAATGACCTCCTCCTTTCAAACACACTGTAGTGCATTTTAATAGAAGAGGCTATATGATTTGCTTGGTCACATCACCCTCCATCAGTAGCCATTATATGGACAGAACCTCTGTGTTGACAGCACAAAACACTTGGCCAACAAGGGGCATAGCATATGAAATATTGAAAATGGCACAGAATATCAAAAAGGCTATTTTAGTAATTGCCATATACTCATCATACATACACATTGGGTCATCAGTAACCAGAAAGTGGCTTAAACGTTTAATAATTGCTATATTAGACATATAGGGAATGGGACCTCCTTCTATGGGCTGATTCTATGAAACAAGTGCTGGAATCTTTTGGTTGCTATATGAAACTTCTCCATCTCTTTATTCCAAAAGCTTTGATAAAGGTGTTTAGCTCATTATATTCCTAAAACAGTATATTGGGGCATTAGATTGAATAAAAAAAAATGTTTTAAAACCTGAAAAACAGAGTGGTCTTCAGTGAAGTTAAGGGATATATTTAGAACTATGAATAAATAGTGTACGTTATGGAATCACTCACATGTTGAGGAGTAAATGTTTCTAAGCCCTGAAGTCTTGCTAAATATTTTTTCAAGCGAAATGGTTGTATATTTCCTCTTGTGTGTCGCTTTCAAGTACAAAATACCATCTGCAGACTTTATTTTCTGAGGCACTGAATTTTCCCTCTTTTTAATCACCATGAAACATACCAAAATCATTTAAACTTTAATTCTTATTGAAACCTTTTGCTTTCTTTCATTCTGTACCGTCAGATGAGGGAACATTTACTTGTGCTGATAAATAACTTGCAGCATGGAAGAAATAGTTATGATAGAACAGACTGTGATGTAATGCACCGAGGCCGTAACCTTAGGGTCTCTCATTTATCCTGCCTTTGATGTGATAGTTTGTGTATTTGAATGTATTATATTTTGGGTTTTCAATGTTTATCATGTGTGTCAGCATTACTCAGGACCCCACCAGGCAGAATAAAACTAAAGAAGTCCCATCTGTTTCCTTCCAATAAAATCAAGAGCATTTTGATTATACTGACATCCAAAAAGCTGGAAATTAAGTATTCTGTAGATAGCCTGGTAATTTTAAAATTAATTCAAACTTTCCTTCTTTGAAGCTAATGCAGCATTTACAATGTGAACCTTAATTGGAAAAATCTGTTCATCTTCACTATCATTACACATAGATAGGCACATTGTATTTGAAGGTTCATTAATGGAAGGTCACACATACTGACCAAATGTTCTTTAGTAGGAATTTGTCACCAGGAAAATAAAAATCTTACTAGCGTTAGGAGAAAGAATCAAGAGTTTACTTTACAGTATGCTGCCTGAGCCCTGTATGCCCCCTTTGTGCCCCTCTTACAGTATTGATACCTTCTTAACAATGTAGTATTAAATAAATAAAAAAGTAATACTCACCTAGCCCAGTTCCCCTGATAAATGGATCTCATATTGCTCTCCCCAATAGCAGGTACAATGCATTGACGTCATTGCGCCTCCTGAAGAGAGCACACTCTACTACTAATCCGAGCAGGTGCAATGACATCACTGCATCGTGTCTGCTGCTGGGGAGAGCAAAGGCCAGGGAATGAGGCCCAGGTTGTAATGGATGACAGACATAGCAGTCAGACCCAGGCCCATGTCCAGCTGCTGTGTCTATCATCCATTACAGACCAGGCCTCTCCTGCCAGAAGACACATAGTAATCATCAACTACTTATTATATAGTGTGCCATACCTATAATGCTGCTTTTAATATAGTGTGCCATACCTGTACTCCCCCATGTACTGTGCCTGCTGCTGTTGCTGCTTTTTATATAGTGTACCTGTATACTCCCCTTTTACAATGAAGTGTGCTTTTATATAGTGTAGCTGTGCACCCTCTTTCATGCCATCATCTCCCACCTTCCACAGCCTCCTGGGGGCCAGCCCCATTAACTTCTGTTTTGAAACTTGAGAGCTGACTTATTGTAGAACGTTCTCCTCTTCTCCATCAGATTTTGTGGTGCTGTAGTCTGTCACTGTGACAGCCGTACAGCAGTCAGGGCCTTGAGCACAATGCAGATCATGGCACTGGAAGTCATGTGCAGTCAGGTCACAGATAATGAATGCTGGCAGGTGAGTAACACTGTCTGCAGTTTGCAATACTCACTAAAGTTTCGCTGCTGGTTGCTGGGGTAGCCAATCAGGAACAGGCTCGGCTACCAGCAGGGGCGGACTAAGCGGTCGGGCACTTCGGACATGGTCCGAGGGCCCGGCCGGAAAGGGGGCCCGGCGGCTGCCGCTGCCCAGTGTGGAGACGGGATAGGGGCGTGGCTGCAGGCAGGATATGGGTGTGACTGGAGGTGGGACGTGGGAGTGGCTGGAGGCGGGATGTGGGTGGGGCCTGGAAGGGGGCCCTTGATTTATTTTGCCCGGGGGCCCTGAGGGTTCTCAGTCCGCCCCTGGCTACCAGTGCCAATGCTGATTGGCCAGTGCCCAGCAGAGAGAAGTAGCACTTGTCAGGATTCTGGCAGGGCGGAGCCATTGTCTGACACTGGAGGGCTGAGTAAGGAGGAGGGGGTCTGAGCATAGGGATAGCAGGGATCCAGAAGGCAGAGCCTTGGCCAGGAGCTGAGATTTAAAGTGCAAAAAGGGTTCGGGGCTATTGGTCCAAAGCTGGGCTCTATTCCCCAATAGGCACTATAGCAGCTGCATGGTCTTCCTCCATTGTAGGTACACCACTGTTCTGTGCACCCTTGCCCCTCCTGCTCCCTTTCCTTCTGTAAGGTTAAAAAGTAGAGGAAGGGAAGGCAGTAAAAGCAGGAAGATCAAGGTTGCACTGAGTGGCTTGGGCCCACCCTTTTTATTTTACATTAAAAATGTATTACTGGTTTTCCGTATGGCAAATCCTTTGTACCTGCAAGTACATCTTCTAGGTGTCTCCATTTTCCCATTGAAATAAACATGCTGTCTTTAATGAGCATTTCTCCAACAGCTATCTCATGTGTTTGGCTAGCTTAAAGGGGTTCTGCACTTTGTTTAAACTGATGATCTATCCTCCGGATAGATCATCAGCATCTGATCGGCGGGAGTCCGACACCCGGGACCCCGCCGATTAGCTGTTTGAGAAGGCAGCGGCACTCCTGGAGCGCCGCGGTCTTCTCACTGTTTACTGTTTGGTAGGAGTGGGCTGGTTCTGTTTGCTGCTTAGAGGGGGAGTTGCTAGAGAAAGTGTGGAAAGGGTGCAGACTGCAGTGCTTCTTCTCCTACAGGGATTTCTCCAGAGACAGTTGTTGCCTCAAGTAAAGCCTTGAGAGGATAAAGACAGCAGAGTAAACTGCTATATTGAGATTCTACAGACACTGCTGTAAATGACCGAATAACTCAAGTATGAACTCAGAGAGGGTCCGTTGTGTGTCTCATTTTTCCTTCCTTCTGACAGATCAGAAAAAAGGTCAAATAAATGATGATGTCAGCCAGGCCAAAAGCCAAAATAGTGGACCAATCATGAAGTGGGGAGAGTGGGAACAGAATAAGAAGTCCACAGAGTGGATCTATGACATAGTGGTGAGGTGGAAACAGCATGAGGAGACCACACAGTGGCCCAATGACAGAGTCTGGGGTTGGCAGCACTATGAGGAGGCCACCGAGTGGCACAATGACAGAGTCTGGAGGTGGCGGATGCAGCAGCAGCATAATGAGAAGGCCACAGAGTGGCACAATGACAGAGTCTGTAGATGGCAGCAGTATGATGAGGCCACCGAGTGGCAAGGTGACATAGTTAAGAGGTGGCGGCAACATCCGGAGACCACAGAGTAGCAAGGTGATATACTGTACTGTGGAGATTGCAGCAGGATGAGGAGACAACAGAGTGGCAAGGTGACATAGTGTGGAGATGAAGCAGCATCAGGAGACCACAGAGTGGCACTGTGACATAGTTTTTAGATGGCAGCGGCATCAGGAGACCACACAGTGGCCCAATGATAGCGTCTGGGGTTGGCAGCAGTATGAGGAGACTGCCGAGTGGCACAATGACAGAGTCTGGAGGTGGCGGCAGTATGAGGAGGACACCAAGTAACATAATGACAGAGTCTGGAGGTGGTGGCAGTATGAGAAAGCCACCGAGTGGCACAATGACCGAGTCTGGAGGTGGCGGCATCAGTAGAAAGCCACTGAGTGGCACAATGACAGAGTCTGGAGGTAGCGGATGCAGCAGCAGCATAATGAGAAGGCCATAGAGTGGCACAATGACAGAGTCTGTAGATGGCAGCAGTATGATGAGGCCACCGAGTGGCAAGGTGACATAGTTTTAAGGTGGCGGCAACATCCGGAGACCACAGAGTAGCAAGGTGACATACTGTAATGTGGAGATTGCAGCAGCATGAGGAGACCACAGAGTGGCAAGGTGACATAGTGTGGAGATGGAAGCAGAATGAGGAGACCACAGAGTGGTAAGGCAACATAGTGTGGAGATGGCAGCAGCATGAGAAGACCACAGAGTGGCAAGGTGACATAAAGTGGAGATGGCAGCAGCAGTAGGATACCACAGAGTGGCAAGATAACATAGTGTGGATATGGCAGTAGCAGGAGGAGACCACAGAGTGGCTAGGTGACATAACGTGGAGATGGCAGCAGCAGCTGCACCAGGAGACCACAAGGTGACCCGGTAACAGAGTGGGGAGGTGGGTGGCAATAACAGTACATGCTGATAAAGGTGGGTGAAATAAGGAGCACTTGGCATCAGATGTGTGACATCAGGCAGGTTGCAGCATCAAAGTAGTAGCTGAGGCAGGTAGTCAGAAGAAACCGGTCTCTTGTATCAAAGTGTTGGTGTGGCACCATGGATGATCTAGTCTCATGCATCAGTAATTGGTACTCATACAAACAAATTGCTGCAGCGCTCACCTCCACCCTTTAGCTCTGGAAGCACGGATGAGAGACCCGAACCAGGTCCTTGCGGTATATTCATAGAAAAAAAATCCAATCCAGCTTTCTTTAAAACCGATTCCTTTATTGATTTCTTGTATATGTAAAATCCACGGACAATGTCAGAGTACACACAAGGTGACGCGTTTCGGGCTTACAGAATCATGCCCTTCATCAGTAATTGGTGATTGGAAATCCTGGCTGATCCACACCTGATTCATCTTGACTAAGGTCAGTCTTTCCACATTTTGGGTGGACAGGCGAGTTCTTCTTGGGTTAACTATGGCCCTAACCGCACTAAACACCAACTCTGATGCCACACTACTGGCCGGGCAGGACAGCTTTTCCAGGGCAAACTCTGCTAGTTGTGGCCACAAATCCAGTTTGGCTACCCAGTAGTCCAGCGTATCCTCAATGTGGGGTGGCAGGGTGCAGTCCAAGTATGCCACTACCTGCTAGTTCAGGTCCTGCTCCAAGTCTACCTGTTCCTGCTGCTGGTGAGTAGTTTCTTCACTATGCGGGTGAAGAAAGCTACTCATCAGCGACTGTAGGCTCAGGCTGCTGCTGATGGAGCTGGTACTGCTCCTGCCACCCCACCCCTCCCCAGCACCCATGGCAGTGGAACGTAAGCGCAGAGGGCACCCCCGGTCAGATCTGCGAGAGGATGGACAATGGTGCAGATAGGCAGCAGCCAACTGACTACATAGGATGTCTCTGTAGTAGTTCAGTTTGTCCTCCCTCTCGGTGGGTGTTAAAAAGGACCCCATTCTGGATCAGTAGCGAGGTTGCACAAAGGTGGAGAGCCAGAAGTCATCCCTCTGCTGAATGGTTACAATTCGGCTGTCACAACGCAAGCAAGTGAGCATGCATCGTGCCATTTCTGCAACTGACTCAGAGGAACTCCCTGTCTCCATCTCCATTGCATTACCGCCATGGTGTGTCTGGGTCTTCTGTCTCATCTTTCTCATCGCCCTGTAGCTCCTCTGGCTGCTCCTGCTCCTCCTGTCCTGTCAGCTGAGCTGAAAAACTACCCACTTGGCTACACATTGCCTATGCTCCAATGTCCTCCTCCCCCTCCTCCTCCTCTTCCAGTTCAGCCCTCACAAGGCTCATGTGGCCGTGAGATTGAGGCGCCACGTCTCCTGTCCCCTGACTAGCTATTGTTAGCAGCATCTGTTCTAGGACATCAAGCAGTGGAATTACATTGTTCATTCTGTAGTTCTGGTGACTGACAAATAACGTGGCCTCCTCAAAGGGCCTGAGCAAACGGCAGGTGCCACGCATGAGCTGCCACTGGCTGACATCGAAGTTACAGAGGGGAGTACTCCTATCAGCTTTCATCATCAAGAAACCGATGATGGCCTTTCTCTGTTCGTATAGTCGGTCCAACATATGGAGGGTGGAATTGCAACGGGTGGAAACGTCGCATATCAGCCTATGTTGGGGGAAGCCGTTCTGCCGCTGCAGCTCAAGGAGGGTGTGTTTTGCGGTATACGTGTGGCTGAAGTCATACAAAGTTTCCTGGCGATTTTTAGGATGTCTTGCAGATGGGTGGAAGACTTCAGAAACCTCTTGAAAGCCAGATTGAACAGGTGTGCCATGCAGGGCGCATGGCTCAGCCTTCCTTGACACAGCTCCAACACCATGTTCTTCCTGTTGTCGGTCAGCATGGTTCCGATTTTCAGTTGTCACTGAGAAAGCCAGGATTCGATTTCTTGATGCATCACATGGATCAGTTCCTCCCCTGTGTGACTCCGTTCGCCAAGGCAAACCAGGTGCAGAACAGCGTGACGCCGCTGAGCCCTGCACATGTGGTATGCTGCAGGGGCACTGTGACTTGTCCCTGCAGTGGAGGCTGAGGACATGGGGGAGGATGAGGAGGCAGAGGCAGACATTGTCACAGGACCAACGGCGTGACAACGTGAAGGCGGAAGCGCCGTCACATGGCTAAGTTGCTGGTGTGTCACTGCCGGAGCCACATTCACCCAGTGGGCCGTAAAGGACATGTATTGTCTCTGACTGTAGTTACAGCTCCACACGTCGGAACAGCCGTGCACTTTGGCAGACACCGACAGGCTCAAGGACTGGCCCACCTTCTGTTCCACTTGTGTGTGCAGGGCTGGTACTGCCTTTTTCGCAAAGAAATGACGGCTTGGCACTCTCCACCTCGGCTCGGCATAAGCCATGAGTTCTCTGAAAGGTGCAGAGTCCACCACTTGGAAAGGATATTTACTATCATATCGTGCAGGATGTTTTGTATCATTTTTCTGTGATTTGTTTAATTTTTCTTGAAGGATTGGCACCTTCAGGTGTGAATGCGCTCCTACTCTGGGAGTAGCATTCATGTGCATTTTTGCCCCACCTAAGAGGTGACCTTGATTAAGGTGGTACATATAAGTGTGTGTGCTCCTCCTCTCATTGGTTGCTGATGCACATAGAGGTAACTAGGAGCAACACACTTTATGTGCAGGGTCTTAACTCCTGAACATAATTGCATAACGGCATAGGTAGGTTTAGAGTAGGACCTGCCTGAACTGAGACCACCTTGGTGCTGGGTAGGTGGGCACAGATGTGTTTTGATCAAAATGTATTGGCTAAGTCTCAGATTTTATCATTTGAGTGAGGGCTGAGTCCATATGTTATGCTTGCATCTATTACTATAGTGCATTGTTTTCTGTGACTAAATGTAGCCATGCACATCCACATATTTACTATTATATCGTGCAGGATGTATTGTATCTTTTTTTCTGTGATTTGTCACTATACGCTTTGACCAGAAGAAAATTTAAGATTGAAGTGCGTATATATATATTTTTTGCATTACTGAAATACCCCCCTATATGCTTTCACCAGAAATAACTGCAACAGTAAACTGAGAATATATATTTCTTGTTGGACTGAAATAGGCCACTATATGCTTTCAACAAAAATCACTGCAGCAGTGCACTAAGAATATATATTTCTTGTTGCACTGAAATTGGCCAGTATATGCTTTGACCAGAAAAAAATTAACGAATGAAGTGCGTATATATTTTCCTTGAAGTACTGAAATACACCCCTATACGCTTTCACCAGAAATAACTGCCGCAGTGAACTGAGAATATATATTTTTTGTTGAACTGTTATTGGCCACTATACGCTTTGACCAGAAAAAAATAAAAGATTGAAGTGCGTATATATATTTCTTGCAGTACTGAATACGCCCCCTATACGCTTTCAACAGAAATCATTGCAGCAGTGCACTGAGAATATATATTTCTTGTTGCACTGAAATTGGCCACTATACGCTTTGATCAGAAAAAAATTAAAGAGTGAAGTGCGTATATACCTTTCTTGCAGTACTGAAATACACCCCTATACTCTTTCACCAGAAATAACTGCAGCAGTGCAGTGCTTGAATGTTTTTCTTTTTTACTGAAATGCGCCCCTATACAAAAATAACTGCAGAAGTGAAATGCGTATATATTTTTCTTGTAGTACTGAATAAGATACTAAGATATAAGCCACTAAAGGCTTTTCAACTTAGCACTTGCAGCCCAATAAGAAAAAGCTGGAATGACAGAGATGTCTAATGACTATTTGGATCCCCAAATAATCGTTACCTGCACTTGTAAGTCACTTTCCTATCAATGTCCCTAGCGCCTTCTGACGTCTCTCCCTGCACTAGGATGCTGTGAAATGATTCCTCTCTATCCTTTCTCTGCATTTATAAATAGTTTTTTCTGTCTTTTTTTTCCACAATCGTTTTTCCACTTGCTGTCCCTAGCGCGCTCACACGTCTGTACCTGCACTCTGAACGCTGGAAAATGTCTGACTGTAAGATGGCCGACGTATTTATAGGGCTGTGACATCACAGGGCTGGCTGGCTGCTGATTGGCTGCATGCAGGCATGTCAATCTGGGTGATCCCGCCTTCCCAGAGTTCCTTGTTCCATGTCCTCAGTCCTCACACGTGTAGCCGCCATTTTAGGAAAATTGAGATTCGTTACCCCGAAACGTGAGGAAATTCGTTGTGAATCGAATTTTTCCTAAAATTCTAAACGAATTCCACTTCATCAGCTTCGATTCATTCATCTCTAATTATTATATAAAGAAAAAAAAAAAAGCCCTTGAGTACTGTCTGCATGTCACTGATGTCCTCCTCAATGGTCTCGCAACACCAGCTCCCATGCTACTCTCCTCATCACTACTTGCCCGCCTAGTGGAGGAAAGGACAGAGCCAGGTTGAGGACAGGTGAGGGCACAGGGCCTGCTCCCTGGCCATGCCAACTAAGGGTTGTGTCTGACAAACCCACTGACTCTTGGCTGGGGATGTCTGATATCACTCGCGACGACGTCGAAGATCAAGTCAACCATTCAAAAACCGTTGGGTTGCTGGTCACGACACAACCACTAGCTGATAATGGGAGCTCAGGCCTCTCGAAGTGACCCCTGTTGCCATGGCCCCTTACTCTGCTGCGACCTCTGCCTATGCCAGAAACATTTAGGCCTCTGCCACTCCCCTGTGCAGGGCCTGGCACTTTTATGTCTGACATACTGTTAGATCAAATAATCAAATAATTAATATTTTTTATTTCGCTACTAATGCAAGGCAAACAGGGTTTTATATATCACTACACGGCAGAACGGCAATTAGGCCCTAATTTTTTTCTACTTTTACACAACACAAAAGGCTTTTCAACAGATATGGGCAGCGATGAACGGCGAATACATTTTTTTTTCTTCCACTAATACACGGCAAACAGGGCTTCAGAATATATCACTGCACCGAAGAACAGCAATTAGGCCCTAATTTTTTTCAACTTTTACACAAAAGGCTTTTCAACAGATGAGTGCAACGATGAAGGTCGAATATATTTTTATTTCGTCATTAATACACGGCAAACAAGGCTTCGTAATAGATCACTGCACCGCAAAACGGCAATTAGGCCCTAATTTCTTTCTACTTTTACACAAAAGGCTTTTCAACAGATAAGTGCATTGCTGAATGGAGAATATATTATTTCGCCACTAATACATGGCAAACGGGGCTTTAGACTATATCACTGCACCGCTGAGCGGCAAAGATATTTTTCCTTTTTCCAGTAATACAGGCCACAAAAGGCTATAGAACAGATAACTGCACCGCTGAGCGGCAAATATATTTTTTCTTTTTCCACTAGTACACGCGAAAAAGGGCTTTAAAACAGATAAGTGCATCGCTGAGCGGCAAAGATATTTTTCATTTTTCCACTAATACACACAAAAAAGGGCTTTAACCTCTTAAGGACACGGCCCTATTTCACCTTAAGGACCAAGCCTTTTTTTGCAAATCTGACCAGTGTCACTTTATGTGGGGATAACTTTAAAACGCTTTTACCTATCCAGGCCATTCTAAGATTGTTTTTTCGTCACATATTGTACTTCATGACACTGGTAACATTTTGTCAAAAAAGTTCATTTTTTTGTATAAAAAATACAAAATTTACCAAAAATTTTGAAAAATTAGCAAATTTTCAAGTTTTAATTTCCCCACTTCTATAATACATAGTGATACCTCCAAAAATAGTTATTACTTTACTTTCCCCAAATGTCTACTTCATGTTTGGATCATTTTGGGAACGCCATTTTATTTTTGGGGACGTTACAAGGCTTTGAAGTTTAGAAGAAAATCTTGAACATTTTCTGAAAATTTAAAAAACCCAATTTTAAAGACCAGTTCAGGTCTGAAGTCACTTTGTGAGGCTTACATAAAATAAACCACCCAAAAATGACCCCATTCTAGAAACTACACCCCTCAAGGTATTCAAAAGATTTTGCAAAATCAGTTTTAAATACCTTGAGGGATGTAGTTTCTTACATTGGGTCACTTTTATGGAGTTTCTACTCTAGGGGAGCATCAGAGGAGCTTCAAATGGGACATGGTGTCAAAAAACCAGTCTGTCAAAATCTGCCCTCCAAAAACCATATGGCGTTTCCTTCATTCTATGCCCTGTCGTTTGGCAATACAGCAGTTTACGACCACATATGGGGTGTTTCTGTAAACTACAGAATCAGGGCAATAAATATAGAGTTTTGTTTGACTGTTAACCCTTGCTTTGTTACTGGAAAAAAAATGATTAAAAATTTGGAAAAAATAGCTGTTTTGGGACCGTTTTTATTTTATTTTTGTGACTGTGTTCATCTGAGGGGTTAGGTCATGTGTAATTTTTATACAGCAGATTCTTACGGACGTGGCAATACCTAATATGTCTACTCTTTTAAATGTATTTAAGTTTTACACTATAATATCCTTTGTTAAACAAACCAAAAACTATTTTAGTATCTCCATAGTCTGAGAGTCAGTTTTTTTTGTTTTTGTCCAAATGTCTTAGGTAGGGGCTCATTTTTTGAGGGATGAAATGACGGTTTTAATGGCACTATTTTGGGGTACATATGACTATTTGATCACTTGCTGTCACACTTTTTGTGATGTTAGGTGACAAAAAACTGCTTTTTACAGTATTTTTTTTTTTTGCGGTGTCCACCTGAGGGGTTAGTTCATGTGTTATTAGTTCAGGTTCTTACGGACGCAGCGATACATAATATGTGTACTTTTTATTTATTTATTTTGGTTTTACACAATCATATAATTTTTGAAACAAAAAAAAATCATGTTTTAGTATCTGCATAGCCTGAGAGCCATAATTTTTTAATTTTTTAGGCGATTTACTTAGGTAAGGTATAATTTTTTGCGGGACGAGTTGATGTTTTGATAAGTACCATTTGGGTGTAGATACAACTTTTTTGATCACTTTTATTAACTTTTTTGGGAAGTGAGGTGGGCAAAATTTCAATTTTATCATAGTTTTTTTTGTTTTGTTTTTATGACGTTCACCTTGCAGGGAAAGTAACAAACCCATTTTATAGATCAGGTCGTCACGGACGCCGTGATATATAACATGTGTAATGTATTTTATTAAAAATTTTTTATTAGTGATAAATGTGTTTTTTTGTTTTTACCTTTTTTCACTTTTTTAACATTTTTTTTTACCCAGACCCATTTGGTTCTTGAAGATCCAGTGGATCTGGTGTCTGTATAATACAGTAAAGTACATTATATAATGTACTGTACTGTATTTTTTACTTGACACTTAGTCTGATCAGACTTTTGCCTTTAGCAAAAGTCTGATCAGAGTTCTGTAACCATGGCAAGCAGGACGCCTTTGAAGGCGTCCTGTTGCCATGGTTACCATCCTCCGCTGCTATAACAGAGCAGCAGAGGATGGGGAGGGAGGGAAGCTGGGGACTGGAGCTAGGGGGGCTGCACCAAGCACAGCAGCCCCCCACAGCTCCCTCCCTCTTAACCACTTCTATACAGCGGTCCCTACGGACCGCGGCATGGAAGGGGTTAAAAGGCTGACACTCTGCTTGCCAAGCTAGGCCATCCTGAAATTGAGCGGAGGGGCGGGCAGGGGATCGCGCGCCCGCCCGCCCCCTGCACCGCCTGCCGCACCGCCTGCCGCACCGCCCATCACAATGAGGGCACGGTGGGAGGTTATAAATATATAGAAAAAAACATTTCCCAGCATTTTAAAGTTTCTGATCCCCATGGTCATAGACCGCGGGAATCAGATACATCGCAAAGCGCTGCAAACCGCAGGTCTGAATTGACCTGCGGTTTGCAGCGATCGCCAATACGACCCCCGACGGCATATGAACATGGTTACTGCTGCACGATCGCAGCAGGAATCATGTTTCTATCGTGATTATTCTTTTTTTTTACCCGAATTAATTTAGGGTGTATGGGTACGCCCTGTGTCCTTAAGGACTCGGACATTAGGGCGTACCCATATGCTCTATGTCCTTAAGAGGTTAAAACAGATAACTGTACCGCTGAATGGCAAATATATTTTTCTTTTTACACTAATACACGTAGAAAAGGGCTTTAAAACAGATAACTGCACCACTAAGTGGTAAAGATATTTTTCTCTTTTCCACTAATGCACGTAAAAAAGGGCTTTAGAACAGATAACTGCACCCCTGAACGGCAAATATATATTTTACTTTTGCTATTAATAAATGACAAAAAGGGCTGTAATTTTCGCACTTCACTACACAACGGCTAATAAGCCCTTTTTTTCACTAATACAAACCAAAAAATGCTTTGAAAACATATAACTGCACCGCACAAGGGCAAATAAAACATAGAAATATTTCCTTGTAATAAACACTGTTAATGCCTGTATCAAACAGCACTTGTACCCTAATAAGAACAGTTTGCTGGAATTACAGAGCTGTATAATGGCAATTTAGATCCCCAGTCAGTACAGCAAGGTGTAATCGGATAGTTCCTATTACCCAGGCTGTCACCTCCCCGACTGAATCCTGTTCAACAGAAACGCTGGTGAAATGATTACTCCCTATCCTTTCCCTACACCTTAAATAATCTTTCCCTGCACTTGTAAATAGTTTTTTCTCACCACAATCCAGTCTTTCCTATCACTGTCCCTAGCGCCTAAAGACATGTCTCTCCCTGCACTAAGTACGCTGGTGAATGGCAGAATCTAATATGGCTGCCGATATTTATAGGGCTGTGACATCACAGGTCTGGCTGCTGATTGGCTGCATGCATGTCATTTTGGATGATCCCGCCATCCCAGAGTTACTTGCCCCATGTCCTTAGACGTGCAGCAGCCATTTTAGGAAAAAATGTGATTTGTTACCACGAAGCACGAGGAAATTTGGCTTCGGGGCGAATCGAACTTTTCCTGAAATTCTGATGGAATTCCACTTCGTCAGCTTTGATTCGCTCATCTCTAAGTGGACCTAAGCCTATTACAAATATAGGACTGCTAAAGAGGTCTTGGTGCATTTAACTGCCAATGTTACATTCAGATATTAATCTTGGCCCATTCAGATTCTTTATATTAATTGGTAAACAATAATAACCATTAGCCCAGACCACTGTAAAATTCAAGATGTTTGTGTTATCGTATTTCATTATATTATTGAGGTAATCAAGGATTGTCTTGTTTTAATTTGGTAAATTAAACAAATAATTTGCTACAAATTAAAATGTGGACAGATATAGGACCCATGCTACTTGAACAAGTGTACAGTAGGACTAAAAGAGATTACATTTGCTCTTTTAAAAACCTATATGCACCTTGAAGCTTATATCCTAACTCCTATAAAATTCATTAATCATTGCTTTTTGTACAGAAGTTTTTGTTTTTCTAGCTAAGTAATAAAAGATATATAATCTCTACAACAAAGAAAAATACATTTGATATGTGTGCTAATCAATGAAAGATTCATAGCTTATTCTTTGTACTCAGTAGACAGAGGTATATAATGATACATCTGCTGTAAGATTGATTGTACAATATTAAGGTAGAGGAAAATGGAGTGATATAGTAAAACAGTCTGTAAGGCTGAAAAATGTCATACACTAATCCAGTTTGTCCAGCTATCCTGCAAAGTTGATCCAAAGGAAGTGAAAAAACCCTCATGATGTAACAGACTATTTTCCTAATTTTAGGAAAAAATAAATTCTTCTCAAAACTAGATTAACTCTCTGGATCAAGCTGTCTCCAGAAATTGGATAACTACAATTTGTTACTCCTTAGATATGTTTCCAGATCTTATTTGAGCTCTTTTAGTGACTTCAATGTCAGTGCATCTTAAAGGGCGACTACTAATGAGAACTTCCTTTATGGAAATGCTCATTAGTACAGCATGACTGGGGAGTCATAAATGCAGTGCTACCTGCACTGGTTGTGTACTCACAGATCCTAGCTCTTCAGCTGCTGGCGCCACAAGCTGTCCTGTGAGCTGTGCATAGCGTGAGGACATGAGCATGCTCTGTGGCCCTAATGTCTGACTCTTCTCTTCTCCCTAGTCAGCGTCAGAATGACTTTTAGGTTCGTTGCACTTTTAATATGCTCAATCACATAGATGAAGAAAATCCTTCCAGTTGCTGTCTGAAGCTATATCTCAGTGGTTTAGATGCTTGCTTCGCATGCAGTGTTCTGGAGTTCAAAACCTCTATCAGTCTTTAAAAAAAAAAAACATTTTATTGAGCCCTAGAAAAGAGTCAAATTCAAGTGATGTGTGACCCTGATGTCTGACTCTTCTCTTCTCACTAGACAGCGTCAGCGTCATAATGACTTTTAGGCTCATTGTACTTTTTATATGCTCAATCACATGGAAAATCCTTCAGGTTGCTGTCTGAACTTATAGCTCAGTGCTTCAGATGCTTGTCTCAGATACAGTGTTCTTGGCCTCTTGGGTTCTAAACTCCTATCAGTCTTTAAAACAAATTTACATTTTATTGAGCCCTAGAAAAGAGACAAATTCAAGTAATATGTGACACTGATGTCTGACTCTTCTCTTCTCACTTGTCAGCGTCGCAATGACTTTTAGGTTCATTGTACTTTTAATATGCTCAATCACATAGATAAAAAAAACTGCTTCAGGTTGCTGTTTGAAGCTATAGCTCAGTGGTTTAGACACTTGCCTCACATGCAGTGTTCTTAGGTTCAAAAGACCTGTCAGTCTTTAAAAAAAAATTACATTTTACTGAGCCCTAGAAAAGAAACAAATTCAAGTGATGTGTGACCCTGATGTCTGACTCTTCCTTCCTTCTCACTAGTCAGTGTCAGCGTCGCAATGACTTTTGCTTTCATTGTACTTTTAATATGCTCAATGACTTGAATTTGTCTCTTTTCTAGGGCTCAATAAAATGTAAATTTTCTTTAAAGGCCGATAGGGGACCTCTGTACATTTGGCATCTGATGGAGAATGCCACAATATTGAATCAGTTTTATATACAAATACAATAAGGTCCTAAGCACCTCTATGGATGTGCAATTATGGCTCCATGCAAAATAAATATGGCCAAGTGAATAAGACCTTATTTGCATTGGGAAAAGCCTAATTCAATCCTGCCAAGGTCATGTTATTGTAGCAATAAATAAAGTATCAGCAGCATAATAATTTTAAGTGAAAAAATGTTTGTTTTTGTTTATGTATTTCCCCTCTTATGTCTCTACTATGTTAGTAAGAAGTCTACTAATGTCATAACTCTCTGCAGACATTTCCACTTGTAAGTCAGTCTGAACTAAACATTTTTCCCCAGTGGAAATCTGCAGTGTTAAATATTGTTTAAAATAAAAGGATGCTTTATTTAAAACATGACTTTGCATGTAAAGATCTAGACTTTGAACATGCAACCAAAACATGTGGGAACAAGATGTCAGTGCCCAGAGCTGTGCCCCATTAAAATAAAATTGGCCTAAGCATACATATAACAGAGCCCCAGGTCTTCCAGGTGTAGCACTGGTCTAGAAATAAATCAGTTACTATCCAAAAGAGGTAACACAACCACCTTCAAGTCAAGTAAAAATAAAGCAGATGTCAGTGTCTGAAGCAATATGTTCAACTAATTATTGAGATAACAAAATCACAATCATATGCTTGTACTTTCATCTTGGATGAGCAAAATAAACAGGTGGACATAAAGCTTCTGTTAAAACTTTACATGGCTCACAGATATTTCAAATGACATGGTTATGCAAGACTACACAAGCAAATACTACATAGCTTTCCTTGATTTCCTTCTCATAAATAATGTAATGTAATGAAATGGCACACTTTTTATAGCACATACATTTTTTGTCAGGAGACATGATATTAAAGAAGTTGTCCAACCACTGAAAATATTTTATATACATCAATACATTTGAATACCTTACTATTCCTCCATTGCTCCCGTTTCAATACTTACCAGGTTCCCCCCACTGATCTTCTTCCTGGTCTTTCCTAACACACAGAAAATGTCTGCTCACCCAATCACTGGCCGCAGCAGTGAAGACCCCTGGTCTACACCAATAGATGATACAGAGAATCATCACAGATAAAATAACCATCAGGAAGTGCTATTGCTCCTTCCTACTACATTGACCTGGCAGAAAGTAAGCAGCTATGCACTGCAGTTTACTCCATCCAACACTTTTGAGGATTGATGTCTTGGCCCACCTTCAATATTTTAGTTTTGTCTCAATATATGAGGGCAGATTATTAATGAGGGGCCAGTGTTAACACAAAGTCTGCATCAAGCATTGTATGTTCTTCATGTGAATTTTGATGGTTTCTTCTCACACTTTCGAAAGAAAGACAAAAAAAAAAAAAAAAGATTTACCATACACATTGAAGATTACATTTACATTTTGTTTAAATCTTTATTTCTGAGCATTTAATAACAGATGAGTGAAACAATTGAAACAAATTGAATTTGACCAAAATTTTGTAAAAATAGCATCCAAATCTGAATTTTTGGTTGATTCAATTCCACCAAATTTTGGGAAAATGAGGGAGAGAGATCCAATTATTACACACAGTATTTCATTTATTGATGATACTACAAAAACATTTTACATTCTTTATCCTTTTTGTCCTACCACTTTACAAAGTCCTACCACTTTACAAATCACTAGTCAGACCACACATGGAGTACTGTGTACAGTTCTGGGCTCCTGTGAACAAGGCAGACATAGCAGAGATGGAGAGGGTTCAGAGGAGGGCAACTAAAGTAGTAACTGGAATAGGGCAACTACAGTACTCTGAAAGATTATCAAAATTAGGGTTATTTACTTTAGAAAAAACAGGACTGAGGGGAGATCTAATAACTATGTATAAATATATCAGGGGTCAGTACAGAGATCTCTCCCATCATCTATTTATCCCCAGGACTGTCACTCTGACAAGGGGACATCCTCTACGTCTGGAGGAAAGAAGGTTTGTACACAAACATAGAAGAGGATTCTTTACGGTAAGAGCAGTGAGACTATGGAACTCTCTGCCTTAGGAGGTGGTGATGATGAGTACAGTAAAGGAATTCAAGAGGGGCCAGTATGTATTCCTGGAGTGTAATAATATTACAGGCTATAGCTACTAGAGAGGGGTCGTTGATCCAGGGAGTACTTCTTTCCTCTGGATCAACTAGCAGGATGACAGGCCGAACTGGATGGACAGATGTCTTTTTTCGGCCTTATGTACTATGTTACTATGTTTAACCCAAATGCCAAATGGAAGGCTTTTATAATCTAACACAACTGGATCTACAGCAATCCTATCAATGGTCTAATATAAACAGATGATTATTGAACTCGTAGACTTCCAGGCTGACAAACGTGGAACCTTACCTGAAAGTATTTGTCGTGGCACTCGGAAACAATTGCTTGAGATGTTGAAAAAGAGATAAGGCCATCTAGTTCAACCTCTTTCCCTACAATGTCAATCCAAAGGAAGGTAAACTCCCACCCCCATGAAACAGAATAATGTTTCCTATCTTAAAGGACTGTATCACCTATGTTATCTTATTAACTAAAACTACATACTGAAACACATTTTTATCTAATCTGTTTTTATATTCTAAGCGTCAATAATTTTTTTTCCCCGACCCATGATTATGTGGCCGGCCATCTTGCTAAGCTGCTGCTCTGTTAACTAGAGTTTAGAGATATGCAATGCAGCAGACACACGGACATATCAAAACAGTAATCTGGAGATGACTCATTGGGGCGGATTTATGAATGGTTTTACTTGCTCTGCAATTGGCTACTTTCTACATTTCACTAAACTCCCCCAAAAATGGTTAGGTGGGTGGGGCTTAGCAGGAGGGGACGTTGCACCCCAACAGAATTGCTATAATTTATACCAGAAACTGCCATAAGTTACTACTTAAATCTAGCTGGCATAGATAAAAGTTTCTGGTGCACTGACATCCAGAAGATGCGCCATATTTGTTAAGTCGCTTAAATAAATTTGCCACTTCTGACTCCAGCAGACTTTTTATTGAGTCTTGATATATCTATGGAAGAGTATTATAGGCATGTTCTGCAGTGTGTAGATTTCATTGTGCACAAAGGGGGAGGAAGTGTGCTGTTACTGTCACCTCTTGTCAGAGGTGAATCCTGTATTATCTGCCTCCAGCATTATAAGGGTGTAGTCAAATTCGTCAGATTTATTGCAGAAATTTCTGCTACTAAAGGAACTTCCATTCATCTGAATGAGATTGTTTTGGCAGCGAGTGCATGTATTTCTGAATGTGTGAATATACTC
Organism: Bufotes viridis; assembly: GCA_033119425.1. Lineage (NCBI taxonomy): Eukaryota > Metazoa > Chordata > Amphibia > Anura > Bufonidae > Bufotes > Bufotes viridis. Next base: position 238,887,499 of record CM065590.1, read on the forward strand.
TAACAGAGGTGTTTCCTTCACTGTAATCCTACCTATGATAATAATGAGATGACTGCTAAAAAGTGATGGCTAGAAAACAGGTAGTCTCAGCCTATTGCAAAGGCTCAGTGGCCAATGTAAAAACTTCAAGATTTTTTGATCTTTAAATATAGAAAATGACATGGAAAACGGAAAAATGCTTACAAAAATGAATGAATAAAATTAATATAAAAAACATTAAAAAAGAACTCCCACAAAAAATGTATTCTCTGATCTGCTAGAAATGTATTCATGAGTTATCCCCTCCCTTCTGCTTCTTGGCTGTGTCATGTGACCAGCAATCAGAATTTCCAAATAACACAGCATCTTATGTGTGTACAGGAAGTCAGTTTCTCTATGTATTCCTATGGGAGCCTCACTCTCAGTCTCATAGGAATGAATAGAGAAGTAACTGACTTCCTGTCCTGTGTCAGTTGGAGATCAGAGAGTTGGCCACATGACAGAGCAAGAAATTAGAAGGGAGGGGATAGCTCACAAATACAGTCACTAGTAAGAAGAATACTTTAACTACAGATTATCATCATGTACCTTTCTAACAGGTCAGAGAATAAAGATTTTTGTGGGAGTTTTTCTTTATACCCCTTAAGGACATGTCTTTTTTGGGCAGCTTTATCTTCTGGGTGACATTTAACATACATGTACAGTACATCATAATTAACGTTAAGCGAATTGAAGTATCCGAAGTGAAATCATACTCACCTCATTCAGTTGCATGCAAAAAGACCGCGGCGGCCATCTTGATTGAAGATCTCGGACGAAATCCCACATGTGGTGACGTATGACATTACCACACCAGGGCGGCGTTAAGACTTAATCACGTCACTGCGTGATATTTTGCGCAGTGTCTTCAATGAAGATGCCTGTGGCGGCCTCTACCAATCAAGTGGATAAGGTGCGTATTAACCCCCCGCCCACCGGATTAACCCCTGAAAGCCCTCAATGTTCATCTCAGGTGCCGCAATAGGAGCGATGAACGTGGCTTCTGAGGGGTTCAATAATGGGGGGCTGCACAATCGCCGTTCCTCATCATTGCGCCCTCTAATTACAAAGAAATGCGCTTCGTGACAAGTAATTCGTCACAAAGTGAATTTCTTTGTGAAATTCGGCAAAGCCGCCGAATCGTGCTTTTGATAAATTCGCTCATCATAATGCCACAGGTGGTGTACAGCTGATTCAGTAGCTGAACCCACTCTATACATGGCTTGTATTGACTGTGTCTATACAGGGTGTAATATGATAATGCTAAAAGCAGAATACGCTGCCATATAGAAGTATCAGAAGTATTAAACATGCTCAAGTCCTTTAGTGGACAAAACTTAAAAGGATTTAGGGGCACATTTATTAAGAGTGGCATGTTAGATGCCAGTCTTATAAAGCCCTGCACTGGCGGTGGAAGTTCAACCCTGCCTGTTTCCTATTTACTAAACAAAACAAAAAAAAACCTAAGCCACGGATGGCCAACCTGTGGCTCTCGAGCTGTTGCAAAACTACAACTTCCAGCATGCCCAGACTGCCTACATCTATCAGTCTACAGCAGGACATGGTGGGAATTGTAGTTTTACAACAGCTGGAGAGCCACAAGTTGGCCATCCCTTCCCTAAGCAATAAAAATAATAAATTAATTGGTATCACATCAATCATGGGTTGGATCATTTTCTGATAATACGTTCCCTTTAGGGCATAAGATTCTTCCAAATATTCCAAATATAAAAATCAGAATAAATCCTTGGATTAATGGCTCATTTCCTATGAAATGAGTGCATTTTCTGTAACTTTTAATATTTTCACAAACCATTCAGTTTTTCTTGGTGAGTTCTCATTGCTCTTCCAATAAAGAATCGCTTCTATGATTATGAATGAAGCTTCATTCCTCCTGATACAGTGGATCTTATCTATATGAAATAAAGCCTGTTTACTTTTTAAGCCAGTGACTGGAGTGGATCGTTTCGACAGCCCCCCGTGTTATACTTACACTCCGCTCAGTTGGCATATACAGGTAACATTCTACCTAGTCTCCATTTTTGAAAAGTACTAACAATGGGTAGCATAATTTTACCTCTATGGTAATCATTAGTGATTTTGATGATTTTATTTGGTATTTTCACTTTTGAGCCCATTCATTCATCATTTATTTTTTAAGAAACTCCACCTGCATTCTTAATAGTTCCATTATGCATATGCTAGGCTTTTCATTGACTATAAATGTTGGTGTATTCCAGCCTTCCGCCATAAACAAATATCATACACATTCTACCTCAATGAGCTATTGTGGCATAGAAAAGCATGTAGTTTTAAATAAAAAAGGAACGCATTCTTAAGCAGTAAGTGAACTCATAAACTCCGTCCATTGAACATGAACTATTATAATGATCCATTAAATTAAGTGCAGTTAAGTCAATGTGGTTTGTTTGAGCATAGTAAACCCTTAGAGAAGAAAACAGAGGAGGGGCAAAGGATTTATATGCTGAAAGCAATTGCTAACCATTCACACAATGTGTCTATTCACTCCGCTGTCAAGCACACCGTTAGGTGTAATGTGCTATTATGCTGCAAAGTTAATAAACTGCCTACAAGTTAACCAGACTTATCATAAATTAATCTCACATCACAATGATGAATTTTGTCAGGTGACCTGTCACTGGAAATGTGTACCCATGTAGTGAAGGCAAATGTTTTCTGCAAGAAAAATATACACATATTCACATTTATGGATGGCTTTTTCTTGCCCAGGTATGTGTAAACACAATTGGCTCGCTTCATGAAGTCTCCTCTGTCCTATTTCCTGTTACATGAATGCCCAATTCAGGTAGACAGATGTAAGCTTGTATACTACTATGTGAACTGCAGACACGGCAAAGCCACATATACGTATAAGCAGCCAGCAATGTGCGGAATCATATTAAAAGTACACCCTTTTTATCACATACTACTTTTTTATTAATAAAACCATCACTGACATTTTCACATAAAACAGATCACATATTAAAGGTCAGATGATTAATGAACTCTAATAAATTTGTACAAATTAAGTCTGAACTCACATCACCGTTTAGCTTTCCGTTCTTCTCATCCATCAGAAGAAGAGAGAAAAAAAACATGATCCTGTAAAAAAAACAGATCCTGTTGCATTAGTTAGGCATAGGATCATGCTGTATCCGTTGACATTCGTTGAACCATTTCCATCTGAGATCCGTTTTTTAGACGGAAAAAATACTGCATGCAGGACTTTTTTTTCCGTCTATAAAAATGGATCTCCGACAGAATTGGTTCAAACGGATGCCAACTGATGCAACAGGTTCCCTGTTTTTACAGGATCCTGTTTTTTTTCTCTTCTTCTGATGGATCAGAAGAATGGAAAGCTAAATGGTCATGTGACCTCAGCCTTAATACAAAAATGCAGCTTAATACATCTCTATATGCTTGCAAGGGAATTATTCCGGTATGGCCATCTTCATACACAAGTCAGTGAGAGTCTGGAACCATGGATAAAGCCCTGAGATAGAATAAGGGTGAAACCTAAGGCCTGGCTGAACATGATCTCCACAGAGTACAGAACAAAATCACAATGTACAAGCACTTTACTTACCTGCCCTGAGAGTCAGTGAGCCCAAATTAAATTTCTGCAGAAAAGAAAAACATGGACTGAACATTTGCATGCCATGCATCGATCTATTACTTCACAGCCAGGGCCGGCGCCACCAGTAAGGCGACCTAGGCGGTTGCCTAGGGCGCCATTTAGCAGGGGGCGCCAGTTGCGGTAAAAAAAAAAAAAAAAACATTGGTTATATAAGTTAACTTAAGTGGCGGCCGGCTAGCGGCGCCCCTCATGCTGCGCCGCCTGAGCGGCTGAGGCTGAGCGCTCTAAAGAATCTCCGGCTGCGGGCTCAGTGCTGCGCAGCATGCCTGCGCCTGCTGTCTGTGTCTTCTCTGTGCTGTCTGACATGTCGGAGAAGAATCGGGACAGAGGCTGAGCCGCTGCTGCCTTTCTCAGTGGAGCCGTGGACAGGCGGACCAGAGAGACAGTCAGTCAGACTGTCACTGACAGTGACAATGACAGTCTGACACCGCTATGCTGTCTGTCTCTCTGGTGTTCTGAGTGACTATAACTGCTGCTAGCTTACCTGGCTGCTTGCTTTAGGTGGCTGAGGGTGTGGAGCAGAGGCGGAGCTCTGCCGCCCTGACCTGAATGATCTTGATCTGAACCCCCTGACCCCTCCCTGACCCCTCCAATCCTTGAGCACGTGACGCAGAGAGAGGGGTGGAGCAAAAGAGGAAGAGAAGGCCGCACACTGAGCAGCAAGCAGCCGAACAGCTAGCCACGGCCAAGACGGTCCACCAATTTGCCTCCCCCAACCCCCAGTGCGGCAGCAGAAGCAGTGCCTTCTCCTTCTGGGACAGAACAGAAGTGGGCTCCTACCTGGATTGGAGTGCAGCCTGCAGGTGCAGCTGCTTTCTTCTTCCCCAGGACCCCAGAGCGAAATTGGTGTATGGTGTACATGCCGTGTTTGTCTCCAGTCCCCAGAGCCAGACCAAGAGCCAGACTGCAGCCAGAGACCAGCTCATCTTATTTTCCTGGTGGTAAGTAGTCAGTAGACAATGTGCAATATGTTTATTATTTACTGTATTTTCTGCCTTATAAGTAGAGATGAGCGAACACCTGGATGTTCAGGTTTGAGAAGTTCGGCCGAACTTCCCGAAAATGTTCGGGTTCGGGATCCGAACTCGACCCGAACTTTATCCCGAACCCGAAACCCATTGAAGTCAATGGGGACCCGAACTTTAAGGCACTAAAAAGGCTGTAAAATAGTCCAGGAACGGGCTAGAGGGCTGCCAAAGGCAGCAAAATGTAGGTAAATCCCCTGCAAACAAATGTGGATAGGGAAATGAATTAAAATAAAATAAAATAAATAAAATTTAACCAATAACAATTGAAGAGAGGTCCCACTGCAAGGAATCATGCGTCATATCACTCAACACTGGAGAAGGCCACTTTCAGTTATTTCGGCCCCAGCACCCAGACAGAGAAGAGAGGTCCCACAGCAAGGAATCATGCGTCATATTAATCACCACCGGAGAAGGCCACTCTCAGTTATTTCGGCACAGCACCCAGACAGAGGAGAGAGGTCCCACAGCAAGGAATAAGGCGTCATATCAACCACCACCGGAGAAGGCCACTCTCAGTTATTTCGGCCAGCACCCAGACCGAGGAGAGAGGTCCCACAGCAAGGAATCATGCGTCATATCACCCACCACTGGAGAAGGCCACTTTCAGTTATTTCGGCCCCAGCACCCAGACAGAGGAGAAATGTCCCACAGCAAGGAATCATGCGTCATATCACCCACCACTGGAGAAGGCGACTTTCAGTTATTTAGGCCCCACCACCCAGACAGAGGAGAGAGGTCCCACAGCAAGGAAAAAGGCGTCATATCACCCACCACTGGAGAAGGCCACTTTCAGTTATTTAGGCCCCAGTACCCAGACAGAGGAGAGAGGTCCCACAGCAAGGAATAAGGCGTCATATCACCCACCACTGGAGAAGGCCACTTTCAGGTATTTAGGCCCCAGCACCCAGACAGAGGAGAGAGGTCCCACAGCAAGGAATAAGGCGTCATATCACCCACCACTGGAGAAGGCCACTTTCAGTTATTTAGACCCCGGCGCCCAGATTGAGGAGAGGTTCATTCAACTTTGGGTTGCACCGCAAGATCATGGAAAAGTTAAAAAGATGAGGATTAAATAAAGAAGTGCCCCGGAGTACAAGAATACATGGTTGAGGGGGAGGCAGTTATAAATGTCTATTCTGCACAAGGGAGGGACAGGTTCTGTGGGATACATGCCTGGTTCATTTTTATGAACGTCAGCTTGTCCACGTTGGCTGTGGACAGGCGGCTGCGTTTGTCAGTAATGACGCCCCCTGCCGTGCTGAATACACGTTCAGACAAAACGCTGGCTGCTGGGCAGGCCAGCATCTCCAAGGCATAAAATGCTAACCCTGGCCACGTGGACAATTTGGAAACCCAGAAGTTGAATGGGGCCGAACCATCAGTCAGTACGTGGAGGGGTGTTCAGACGTACTGTTCAACCATGTTAGTGAAATGTTGCCTCCTGCTAACACGTTCCGTATAAGGTGGTGGTGCAGTTAGCTGTGGCATGGAGACAAAACTTTTCCACATTTCTGCCATGCTAACCCTGCCCTCAGAGGAGCTGGCCGTGACACAGCTGCGTTGGCGACCTCTTGCTCCTCCTCTGCCTTGGGCTTCCACCTGTTCCCCTGTGACATTTGGGAATGCTCTCAGGAGCGCGTCTACCAGCGTGCGCTTGTACTCGCGCATCTTCCTATCACGCTCCAGTGCAGGAAGTAGGGTGGGCACATTGTCTTTGTACCGGAGATCCAGCAGGGTGGCAACCCAGTAGTCCGCACACGTTAAAATGTGGGCAACTCTGCTGTCGTTGTGCAGGCCTTGCAGCATGTAGTCGCTCATGTGTGCCAGGATCCCCAGAGGTAAAGCTAAGCTGTCCTCTGTGGGAGGCGTATCGTCATCGTCCTCCGTATTCCCCCAGCCACGCACCAGTGATGGGCCTGAGCTGTGTCGGGTGCCACCCGGCTGTGAACCTGCTTCATCCTCATCCTCCTCCTCATCCTCATCCTCCTCCAGTAGTGGGCCCTGGCTGGCCACATTTGTACCTGGCCTCTGCTGCTGCAAAAAACCTCCCTCTGAGCCACTTCTAACAGACTGGCCTGAAAGTGCTAAAGTGACCCCTCATCCTCCTCCTCCTCCTCCTGGGCCACCTCCTCTTCCATCATCGCCCTAAGCGTTTTCTCAAGGAGACATAGAAGTGGTATTGTAACGCTGATAACGGTGTCATCGCCACAGGCCATTTTGGTGGAGTACTCGAAACAGCGCAACAGGGCACACAGGTCTCGCATGGAGGCCCAATGATTGGTGGTGAAGTGGTGCTGTTCCGCAGTGCAACTGACGCGTGCGTGCTGCAGCTGAAACTCCACTATGGCCTGCTGCTGCTGCTCGCACAGTCTCTCCAGCATGTGCAAGGTGGAGTTCCACCTGGTGGGCACGTCGCATATGAGGTGGTGAGCGGGAAGGCCGAAGTTACGCTGTAGCGCAGACAGGCGAGCAGCGGCAGGATGTGAACGCCGGAAGCGCGCACCGACGGCCAGCACTTTATGCAGCAGCTCTGACATGTCGGGGTAGTTGTGAATGAACTTTTGCACCACCAAATTCAGCACATGCGCCAGGCAAGGGATGTGCGTCAAACCGACTAGTCCCAGAGCTGCGATGAGATTTCGCCCATTAATGCACACCACCAGGCCGGGCTTGAGGCCCACCGGCAGAAACCACTCGTCGGTCTGTTGTTCAATACCCCACCACAACTCCTGCGCGGTGTGGGGCCTGTCCCCCAAACATATGAGTTTCAGAATGGCCTGCTGACGTTTACCCCAGGCTGTGCTGAAGTTGGTGGTGAAGGTGTGTGGCTGACTGGATGAGTTGGTGGAAGCAGAGAAGGAAGAAGCCGAGTAGGAGGCAGAGGCTACAGGAGGCAAAGAATGATGCCCTGCGATCCTTGGCGGCGGAAGGACGTGCGCCAAAGAACTCTCCGCCTGGGGCCCAGCCACCACTACATTTACCCAGTGTGCAGTTAGGGAGATCTAGTGTCCCTGGCCGTGCTTACTGGTCCACGTATCTGTGGTTAGGTGGACCTTGCTACAGATGGCGTTGCTCAGTGCACACTTGATTTTATCGGATACTTGGTTGTGCAGGGAAGGAACGGCTGTCTTGGAGAAGTAGTGGCGGCTGGGAACAACATACTGTGGGACAGCCATGGACATCAGCTGTTTGAAGCTGTCTGTGTCAACCAGCCTGAATGACAGCATTTCAAAGGCCAGTAGTTTAGAAATGCTGGCATACAGGCGCAGGGCTCGAGGGTGGCTAGGTGGGAATTTACGCTTTCTCTCCAAGGTTTGTGAGATGGAGAGCTGAACGCTGCCGTGTGACATGGTGGAGATGCTTGGTGACGCAGGTGGTGTTGTCGGTGGCACATCTTCTGTTTGGTGGGCGGCAGGTGCCAACATTCCTCCCGAGGCGGAGGAAGAGGCCGAGGCAGCAGCAGAAGAGGGAGCAGGGGGAGCCAGAGTGAGTTCCTTACTTTTAAGGTGTTTACTCCACTGCAGTTCATGCTTTGCATGTAGATGCCTGGTCATGCAGGTTGTGCTAAGGTTCAGAACGTTATGCTTCGCTTCAGGCTCTGATGGCACAGCGTGCAAACCACTGGGGTCAGCACACGTCGTCAGCACATTGTTTAAAGAAGTGCTATGCCAGGGAACTCCTTGAAGCTGCCTTTGGGGTGCTCGGTCCCTGGTGGCGGTGGCCAGTAGCAAGTGAACTCTCTTGGCTCACGGCTGTTCTGCTTTTGCCCCCTGCTCCCTCTTTTGCTACGCTGTTGGCTCGGTCTCACCACTGCCTCTTCCTCTGAACTATGAAAGTCAGTGGCACGACCTTCATTCCATGTGGAGTCTAGGACCTCATCGTCCCCTGCATCGTCTTCCACACCGTCTTCCTCCCTGACCTCCTGTACGGTCTGCACACTGCAGAAAGACGCAGCAGTTTGCACCTGTGTTTCGTCATCATCAGAGACGTGCGGACTCCGAAGAGTTGGTATTCCCATGTCGTCATCATCAGGAAACGTCAGTGGTTGGGCATCAGTGCATTCTATGTCTTCCACCACTGGGGAAGGGCTAGGTGGATTCCCTTGGGAAACCCTGCCAGCAGAGTCTTTAAACAGCATAAGAGACTGCTGCATAACTTGAGGCTCTGACAGTTTCCCTGATATGCATGGGGGTGATGTGACGGACTGATGGGTTTGGTTTTCAAGCGCCACCTGTGCGCTTTCTGCAGAAGACTGGGTGGGAGATAATGTTGTGAACGTGCTGGATCCACTGTCGGCCACCCAATTGACTAGCGCCTGTACCTGCTCAGGCCTTACCATCCTTAGAACGGCATTGGGCCCCACCAAATATCGCTGTAAATTCTGGCGGGTACTGGAACCTGAGGTAGTTGGTTCACTAGGACGTATGGCTGTGGCAGAATGGCCATGTCCTCTCCCAGCACTAGAGGGTACACTAACACCACCACGACCGTGTCTGTGTCCCTTACTAGATGTTTTCCTCATTGTTACCGTTCACCAAGCACCACAATAAGAAAAAAAATATTTGGCCCAATGTATTGATTTCAAATTCAGGTTTTTTTTACAGGCACCTAACACTATCTGCCTATTTATTTATGTAGCGTATTGCACTAATCCAGGCACAGCAGTAACCACTGATTTACTGTAGGGGAATATCTCTTTTAGGGCTAGTATTTAGGCCCTGGATGAAAGGTATCCATTTATGGACAGATTTACACTTGGAGATGCACAGTAGCGTGAGAAAAAATATGTAGGATTATGCCTTCAGCAATAGTATTTTAACACTTTGTGTAATATACGGTTTAACGGACAGAAATTCAATGGGAGATGCACAGTAGCGTGTGAAGTTAATGATGATGACCCTCTCAGCACTTGTATATACACCTTGAGTGTAATATACCCTTTTACGGACAGATTAACACTTGGCCTGCAACTGCTGGGACACCAGATTCAGGGTATTGCTATTTTGGCAATTGAATTTCACCCCAGAACAAAATATATGTTTTGGCGGACAATATTATACTTTGCCAGCCACAACTGTGACACCAGATTTATGGTATTGCTATTTTGGCAATTGAATTTCACCCCAGAACAAAATATATGTTTTGGCGGACACTATTATACTTTGCCAGCCACAGCTGTGACACCAGATTTATGGTATTGCTATTTTGGCAATTGAATTTCACCCCAGAACAAAATATATGTTTTGGCGGACACTATTATACTTTGCCAGCCAGTGCTGGGACACCAGATTTAGGGGATTGCTATTTTGGCAATTGAATTTCAACACAGAAAATAATCTATCCTTTGCCAGACAGCAGACAGTATTATACTTGGCTAGCCAAAGCTGGAACACCAGATTTAGGGAACTGGTATTTTGGCAATTGTATTTAAACCCTTAATAAAATATAGAAATTGCTATCCTGAGTTTCTAGGGGTGACAATAAGCACAACCAAGCCCCTGATGTAGGATATAGCAAAACAAATAAAAATATAGTATTGATGGATTGATGGACTTGGTGGCAGCTTGTTCTGGTGCACCACAAGTCAAAATGTCCGCCGATCACCCCAGAAAAAAAGTGACAGAAAAACGCTCTTTGCAGCCTAAAAACCAGTGAGCAATTAACTAGCAGAAGTTGAATCATTCACATGTAGATCGATCACTTCATTAGGTGCTAATGCTGACTTTTCCCTGCCTAATCTCGCCCTCACAGAAGCTGCGTCCTCTCCCTACACTAATCAGAGCAGTGTGACGTGCGGTGCTACGTGACTCCAGCTTAAATAGAGGCTGGGTCACATGCTGCACTTGGCCAATAACAGCCATGCCATTAGTAGGCATGGCTGTGATGGGCTCTTAGGGCAAGAAGTAAAACGCTAGCTGATTGGCTGCTGTGCAGCCCTTCAGAAAGCAGGATGAAATCGCCGAACAACGGACCCAAACCCGAACTTTTTTGAAAATGTCCGTGTCCCGAACACCCCAAAATTAGGTACGAACCCGAACTATGCTCGAACTGTTCGCTCAACGCTACTTATAAGACGCACTTTTTCCCCCTCAAAAGTGGGGAGAAAATGGCCGTGCTTCTTATAAAGCGGATTGCGTGGCCAGCGAAGTATCAGTGTGGAGGGAGGGGGGGGGGCGGCAATTTTTATCTTGCCTAGGGGCGGCAAAAATCCTTGCACCGGCCCTGTTCACAGCATAGTATATAAATGGGTCCGTGAGGCACCCAGTATACGTTTTGATCAAAATGCATAAGCCCACTCACCACGTCAAAGTGACTTACTCTACCCATGTCAGCGAGACCCAGCAGTCCAAATACACTCAAACTTAATGTATGGGTGTTGTGGTATTGCCAATGTAATCTATTAATGTATATACTGACATACCAATAAACTGTAATAAGCAAATATATGCTAATAGGGTGTCCTTCTGGCATTCATTTGGCCTGTGAATGCATTTCAATTTTATATTGGAAGTATCATTTTTGTTCACTTTTGCACTGTGTATCTTACAGGCGTCCTTGATTAGGTGGTACATATTGGTGTGTGTGCTCCTCCTCTCATTGGTTGCTGATCCACACAGAGGGAACGAGGAGCTGCACACTATATGTGCAGGGTCTGCTCTCCTGAACATACCCAATGGCATAAGTAGGTTTAGAGTAGGACCTGACTGACTGAGACCACCTTGGGGCTGGTAGGTGGGCACAGATGTGTTTTGATCAAAAAATATTAGCTGAGAGTCTCAGATTTTATCAGATCAGAGTCAGGGCTTAGTCCATATATAATGTTTGCATCTATTGTGTTGGTGCATTATTTTCCGTAATTTTTCTGTTATAAATGTAGCCATGCACATCAGCATATTCATTTATCATATCATGCAGGTTGTTTTGTATCTTTTTTCTCGTGATTCATTTGGCCTGGATAGGCTAAAATCTTGCATCCCAATCTATATTGAAAAGTGTAGTAAACTGTTCTTTTCAGCACAGCTGTAGAGTAGTGGGTGCAAGTGTCCCTGCAAATCACTGAACCACACGTACTTCAAATGTATAATAATGACAATAATAAATCAGACCTCCCAGAACAGGTCACATGCTGCCTTTTTATCTCCTGCTTTCGCTTTTTAGGAGCACTGCATTTATTTTTTACAACTTACTTATAACCTGTGACCTCTCACTTTACTTTTAAGCACTTGGAAGTGATCAATGTAAATGTTGAAATTCTGAAAGCCAGAAATACCATCTGTAAAGGAAAGTCTACGTGTAGACGTATACAGTGTATAAAATGACTGTTAATCGGTTATCATGAAGTGCTTGTCTTTATTGAAGCAGATTGTTTTAAGCTCCATTTGCAGCTGTTGAGCCTAATTTGATAATATTTTTTTTAGTAATATAGATGTCATTTAGGATCTTAAGGTAGGCATTTATCAAATCAGATATGTCAGTTTTGTGGCTTAAAAATGTCTCAAGTCATGTTGATTGCTGCGTTTTATGTGACATTTTGTAAAATTTCACAACATTTGGTGAGCCTCGCCACTTTTTAAAGTGGTCTATGTTTAAGGGACAAAAGTGAGATTAGACCTAGGTTATGGCACATTTACTATGTGCGACTTTTGCAAAAGTCATAAAAAAGGAGTATCTCCACTGCAGGCAATTACCAGGTGTACCTTTACACATATAGGTGTAAACCACATTACAATCACTTCAAATATATTATTAAAGTGCCCATTTCTTAAATTTGACGCAGATACACAAAGAAAAGACATACTTAAAACTGCCACAAAAACAAATGGTAAATGTCTCTCTTAGTTTCTAAATAAATTATATAAAGAATTCAATATTTTTGTATGTTTATTTAATCTAAAGTTGGTCATTCTGGGAGAAACCTATCTTTACATTATATGTTTGGTCATCGCGCCGGCGGTCAGATACTTTCTACCACTACTTTGGCCTGATGAAGGGCGGTCCATAAAACGCCCGAAACGTTGTAATATTGTACCTATATTGTACCAATTACTAAGTCCGGCAATAAAACTACAACTGCATTTGAAAATACATTTGGAGTGCCGTCTGAATTGCTAAAATATGTACATGTACCCTGAAGTGGAGCGGGATACAGCCCTCTGACGTGCACCCACCAGCCTAAAAGTGATGGAAGTGCCGTGGCTATAAAGTCTAGATATGTTTGGTCACCCACATGGCTGTGACTATGCTAGCTCCTGACTCCTCTGATCACTTACATGGCTGTGAGTATACTAGCTTCTGACTCCTTTGATCACTTACATGGCTGTGACTATGCTAGCTCCTGACTTCTCTGATCATTTACATGGCTGTGAGTATACTAGCTTCTGACTCCTTTGGTTTCCCACATGACTGTGAGTATGCTAGCTTCTGATTCCTTCAGTCACCCACATGGTTGCTCCTTTGGTTTCCCACATGGCTGTGAGTATACTAGCTCCTTTGGTCTTCCACATAACTGTGAGTATACTAGCTCCTGGCTTCTTGGTTACCTACATAGCTGTGAGTATACTAGCTCCTGGCTCCTTTGGTCTCCCACATGACTGTGAGTATACTAGATCCTGGATCCTTGGTTACCTACAAAGCTGTGAGAATACTAGCTCCTGGCTCCTTTAGTCTCCCACATGACTGTGAGTATACTAGCTCCTGGCTCCTTAGTTACCTTACCTACATGGCTGTGAGTATGCTAGCTCCAGGCTCCTTGGTTACCTACATGGCTGTGAGTATACTAGCTCCTGGCTCCTTTGGTCTCCCACATGACTGTGAGTATACTAGCTCCTGGCTCCTTGATTACCTTACCTACACGGCTGTGAGTATACTAGCTCCTGGCTCCTTTGTTTACCTAAACCTTTATCAATGTTTCAAGTCTCCTGTAACTGTTGCCTTCTGCATTCACATTTCAGCTTTTGTGAGTCCAGAGGGTGGTTTTTGACCCTCCCATACACAGTGTAAAAATATGTTAATACCTTTGACAATTATTTTCACTACTGAATAAATGCGGCTGCTGTTCTGCATATTACAGGTTGCTTTTTAGTCCCAGTCTTGACCTTACTAGCTAGTAAAATGAAAATTAATAAAAGTCCACAGCTGGTCCAACTTACTGTAAAAATTTGCCAACAAGCAATATTTAAGAAGATGAATAGAATTGTAAATTTTACAATAAATAAACACTTCTCCATGGGATCTATAATATGAAAGTTGATCCAGCTAACAGCCATATGTTCTTTCTTAACGTACCTTATATATTGTTCACTGTAATTGATGCATTCAAAATGATGCTATAGTACTGTATGTTTGTGATCCAAATAGTAAACTTCACAGATTTTTTTTTTTTACATCTCTAGTTAAAGTAAATTTCAGTATCATTAAGTATCAGTTTGAAATTTGAAATAACAATTTTTATATTAAACAATCTATGTACAGTAAACATGTAATGATTAGATTGTCCATTTAAGAAAATTCATTTTTCTTACTGTGGGTCACCAGGATGCAAGCTAACCATAGTTATTAGGAACAATGGTAGATTACATTAAATAAATCAATACTTAGCTTGCATGGGTTCTTTATTAGCTCATACTGATTATACTGGATATTGACTATTGATATTTTCCAAACTCTGATTTACACTTGAAACTCCAGCATTTCTGGACATGTGGTAACTTGTATAAAGAACCAACCCACAAAGTTCACAGCCAAAGAGATGAGCCACAACAACACCCAGTAGAAGAGAGAGAACCCAGGACCAGAAGAAGGCCAAGGAATCCACCATGAGATGATGGCTGAACTGATCCCAAAGACTGAAGCCAAGGAGCTTTATTGCTGAGCAATGGGGTATTTTGGGAACTCTTTTTGTTTAATACTGGAGTATAATTGGTGGATAAACATTTACACGTGCTGGGTCTATGCTTTATGGTATGCTGTCTAGATTCAGGAAAAAATATAACAGAATCTGCCCTACAGCTGAGATGTTGACACGTCAAACTACTAGAGTCCAATTAACCATTGAGTCTTAAGGCAGTTTTTGGCAAAATTTTCACAATAACAAAAACACTTGATATGACTGAAAAAAAGTGTTAAATGGTGGCTATTGATTTGTACAAATAACTATTAATGGATGTTGACCCTGTAGTGCAGAGAAAAGTTAATAGAACGGGTGTCTGAGGCATGGTTAGGGTTGTAAGACTCTGTCCTGTAGACATAACATCATGAAGGAGCTTGCCCCTAAGGGCAGTGTTCTATTCTGTCTCCTGTACACTGCCCTGTCGACATGATGTCAGCAATGATGAAGTGTCTTAGAGCGGGGTTTTTCCAGCAAGGCTTCAAGCAGACTTGGATCTGTGACATTCAAGCTGGGAGAGGAAGGAGAGGAAGAGACCTGATGCTACAAACACTCGCCATGAGTCTTGCTCCAGGATATAAACACAGGGTCACAGATGCCAATTATGCTGAAGGAGTCGAAATGCACTCAGAACTTCATCATCTGACTTATATAATGCAGTAAGGTAGAATGTTGGTGTTATTTATGTTTTTTTGTGTAACTGGAAAATGCCTTTAATTACTTTACTTGTTTCATGCCCTTTCTTGATGTAGGGGATTGTTTTATCTTATCATGTAAAAGATTTGCTTGGAATTTGTTCCCTCACTTATTGTTCCTATTAACTGCCTAGGCTATATTTCATGCAGGAATAATATGATTATATAAGGATGCATTATTTATTGGGCTGCCTCTCTCTCTGCACCATAACAATGAACTTTACTATTCAGAAAGTCAGTTCAAAGGGGAAAAACTTGCTTGCATTTGAATAAAATATTGTCATGCTCCCTCTGAAGTATATTATTCGCATATGCATTAAACATCAAATATTTAACGTGTCATTGTACCTAAAACTTTGATATTGAAATATCATCTCTCAGCTTCTGACATTCTTATTATTCATTTTAATTGACATGACATCATATTTTTGCAATCTTAAAGGCATTGTCACTTAGTTTTATATTTGCCTTGTGTAGACATCAAAAAATATATCTGAAACAGCTGGCACTGTGGCACAGTATGTTTTTTTTTGGCATAGCTTAAGCTACTTTCACACTAGCGATTCTATTTTCCAGTATTGATATCCATCATAGGGTCTAAATGCAGGAAAAAAACGCTTCTGTTTTGTCCCCATTCATTGTCAATGAGGAAAAAACGTAACTGAACAGAACAGAATGCTCCACAATGCATTCTGTTCCGTTTGGTTGCGTTCTCATACCAGGCAGCAAACCGCAGCATGCTGTGGTTTTCTTTCCATCATGGGACACAATAGAAAACGGATCCGTCCCCCAGTGACTTTTAATGGAGTTCATGACAGATCCGTCTTGCCTATGTTAAAGATAATACAACCGTATACGTTCATGACAGATGCAGATGGTTGCATTATCTGTAATGGAAGCGTTTTTTCCTGAACCCTGCCAGATCCTGCAAAAACGCTAGTGTGAAAGTAGCCTTAAATCAGGGGTCATCAATAGATTTTGCTATGAAATGTGTCAGTGGGTCACATCTTACAAATCCTAACAGGACATAGTGGCTCATTTGGTGTAGCAACTGTAGGTAGGGACAGACAAAGACAGTAAGCCCAAAACTAGAACTTAGCCTGCTTTCCCTACCTACTTTCAATATAAGCCCTACTTAGCAGAACTGTAACTGAACAACGGTCCCTACTTTAACCCCTTAGTGACCATCCATACGTGTTTTTACGGCGGTCACTAAGGGGCCTTAGGCTGGGCCGCCGCGTTTTTACGGCGGCCCAGTCTAAGCGCTGCACGGCTCCCCCGTACAGCGGGGAGCACAGACCCAGCTCTCACATGAGAGCCGGGGCCCTGCTCTAACAGCCCGAACCGACAGGAGTGCCGATCCGGGCTGTTTAACACTTTACATGCCGGGCGCAATGGCGCCCGCCGCATGTAAAGTGATGACAGAGGGAGCGGACTCCCTCTGTCTCCCATCAGCACCCCGTAAATGCGATTGCGGGGTGCTGATGTACTGGGAAGCTTACCTAGCTTCCAATCAGGGCCCCGAGCCTGTCTTCACTGATCTCCAGCAGACTGTGCCTCTCTGGCGCAGCCTGCTGGTCAAAGTTGGAATAGCATTGCTATTAAAATGTAATGCATTATAGACATAATGCATTACATTTTAAAAGCAATCAAAATACTGTATATTATAGTCCCCTTGTGGGACTATTAAGTTGTAAAAAAAAATAGAAAAAAAATACACATTTATTAAATAAAAAAATTCCAAAAAATAAAAATATATGCTTTTTTTCCCTTTGAAAATACACTTTTCAATGAAAAAAAATGCAAAAAGAAAATATCCCCCATATGTTTGGTATTGCGCGTCCGTAATGACCCGGACTACATAAATATTACGTAAATTATCCCCTATAGTGAACGCCGTAAAAAATAAATAAAAAAAAAGACTGAATTTCTAATTTATTCTTAGTTTCCACCGAAAAAAAAAACGTAATAACAAGCGATCAAAAAGCGGCATTTACTCCGAATTGATACCAATGAAAAATACAAGTCTTCCCTCAAAAATAAAGCCCTCAATCAACTCCATAGAATAAAAAATAAAAAAGTTATGGATCTTGGGAAGTGGCAATGCAAAATTTTTTTGGTTAATAAAAGGGGTTTTATTGCAAAAAAAAGTAGTAAAACGTGAAAAACATTATAAGTATTTAGTATCACTGTAATCGTACTGACCCAGAGAATAAAGATATTATGTTATTTGTACCAAAAAATGAACGCCGTAAAATTTATAATGTAAAAACGCAGTGGCAGTATTGCCATTTTCCCCATCTCCCTCCCAGAAAGAGTTAATAAAAGTTAATCAGAAAGTTACATGTACCCCAAAATGGTGCCATTAAAAACTACAAGCCCTCATAAAGCTATATAGACGAAAAAATAAAAAAGTTATAGCTCTTGGAACGAGACCATGAAAAAGGAAGTAAAACGCTTGGTCATAAAGGCCCAAACAGGCTTGGTCACTAAGGGGTTAAATAACTGCAGAGAAAGACACATACTAACAGACAAACAAACACCAAAGCGGAGCTGTACTGAAATGGGTCACAACTAGGCAGGCTACGTAGTACTAAACGAGAGACAGAGGGTGGTCAGAAGAAAAGCCAAGGTCAGAAGCAAAGAGGAATCAGTACGTAAATGCTAGAAAAGGGAACGGGGAGACTAGCTAGTTAAACAACACAAGACTATAACTGGCAATGTTGTATGGCCAGGAAGGGATTTAAACACAGAGCCGAGTCCCTGAATCAGAACCTGATAGGTCCATTGACTCAGCGCTCCATTAGTCAAAACCACTAGTACACTGTTAAAAAGAAGCTGAGCTAATCAGCCCACTGCTATTGTCCCTCAGCACATGCCTGCTGCAGGGAGAAACAGAGCATTCTATCCTGTTACTAAGCATGCGGTCATGTCATCAGAGGGCGTGGCTCAGCAGCGCATGTTTACCAGCACGGCTGTGCCAAGGATGAGTATCTCTACGCTGGAACCCGGACAGGTAAGTTTGTTATACTTGGAGTTACAGAAACTGCAAAGTAAGAAGGCTAGTGCTTCCATATATCACTTATCCTGTGAAATGAGTAGATGAAAACATAGAATTAATATATATTGTTTGTTTATACAATATAATTTCATTATGTGTAGAGATGAGTGAATTTTTAAATAATTCAATTCGGCCCGTTCACAGAAAAAAATCTGTTCCACCCGAATTTATTTGTAATGAATTTAGTTAAAAGTGGAACACTGTGCCTTGCAGTAGCACGCATAGGGAGTCTGTTGTGGTAGTGAAATAATACTGTGAGTCCATATAAAATGCAGATGACAGGCTTCGCTCTTAGAATCACTGCACACTTTACTTATTTTGGCAGTCACGGGGCCAAAAGTGACCAAATAACTCAAGTATGAACTCAACCTTACAGGTTGGCTGATGTTAGCTCCAAGAAGAAGCGCACTCATTTTACACCGTCGTCAGCTGATTCCACATAGATGTCTACAGAACCTGTTCTATTAAACACTTATACAAGTAGAGCCTCCCGACAGAGTGGAGTGGGTGTCAGCAGTAAGTTTGTATTGACGTCACTGATTATTTTGCCCTTGCTCTGATCCGTCAGAACAATAACCCCCCAAAAATGGATCCTATCTGTTTAACATCCGCCTTCAATCGGTCAGCATTTGGTCAGTAATCCATCAGTATTGCTAATGCCAAAAAAATTCGAGTGGATCAAAAATAGAGATGACACGTGAATGAGGAGACCACAGAGCCCGATGATGGAGTCTGGAGGTGGCGGCAGCATCAGGAAGAGGCCACCAAGCGGCACATTGACAGAGTGTGGAGGTGGCGGCAGCATCAGGAGGCCACCGAGCGGCACATTGACAGAGTGTGGAGGTGGCGGCAGCATCAGGAGGCCACCGAGCGGCACATTGACAGAGTGTGGAGGTGGCGGCAGCATCAGGAGGCCACAGAGTGGCAAGGTGACATTGCGCTGTATTACTGTAGTGATGGGATTAGGGGCGTAATGATCGCGGTGCGACGGGGGGGGGGGTGGAGGTGGGATACAGGTGTGGCTGGAGTCAGAACATGGGTGGGGCCTGGAAGGGGGCCCTTGATTTATTTTGCTCGGGGGCTCTGAGGGTTCTCAGTCCGCCCCTGACTTGTGTCGCTGATCTGATCCTGTACTCGCAGGCTGAGCGGGCATGAGCACAAAGCCTGCAGCCTATCAGAGGCTGGTGCAGGCGGCGCGATGACGTCATCGCGCTGGCTGAACCATACAGCGTGGGACACAGGCCGGAAGAGGCCTGCATCGCATCACTGTGTCTGAGTGATGGAGGTAAGTATAAGTGTTTTGTTTTTTCTTTAAATACCGGACTATCTGTTACTGCCACATGGGGGGAGCAGGAGGCACTTGATACTGGCACATGGGGGAAGGGCGGTGGCATTTGCACTTGATACTGGCACATGGAGGGGGCATTGTCACCTGATACTGGCACATATGGAGGCATTGGCACCTGATACTGGCAAATGGAAGGCATTGGCACCTGATACTGGCACATGGAGGGACATTGGCACCTAATACTGGCACATGGGGGGCATTGGCACCTGATACTGGTACATGGGGGGCATTGGCAACCTTATACAGGCACATGGGGGGCATTGGAACCTGATACTGGCACATGGGGGGCATTGGCACCTGATACTGGCACATGGGGGGGCATCGGCACCTTATACTGGCACATGGGGGGGCATTGGCACCTGATACTGGCAAATGGGGGGCTTTGGCACCTGATACTGGCACATGGGGGGCATTGGCATTTGATACTGGCACATGGGGGGCATTGGCATTTGATACTGGCACATGGGGGGCTTTGGCACCTGATAATGGCACATGGGGGGAATTGGCACTTGATACTGGCACATGAGGGGCATTGGCACTTGATACTGGCACATAGGGTGGTGGCACTTGTCAGGCCCTGAGCTGTGTAAGGGGCCCCAAAATTTCTGATGGCAGCCCTTCCCAGAGTTCCTTGCTCCATGTCCTCACACTTGCAGTAGCCATTTTAGAAAAAAATGTGATTCGTTACCACAAAATGCGAGGAAATTCAGATTTGGTTCGAATCGAATTTTTCCTGAAATTCAGATTGGATTCCACTTCGTCAGCTTCGATTCACTCATCTTTAATTATGCGTGACAACATTTTGCAAGCAAAAGTGTAGTCCTAAAATATATACATAAGGTACCTGAAACATAGAGTTTCCATTAAGGTATGTTAGTTTTGTTGGCTACTTCAACAGCCTGGACAGTATTAGGATATGAAGTGCCAGATTCTGCCAAATTTTTTTTTCTCAAAACGCCCAAAACTTTTCAGTTTGTAACCTCACTGGATATTTTATTTCCCATTGGTGGAAATAATAATAGTGTAAATTCAGATATTTGGAGACTAAAGTTGATCCTATGTTTTCTTTATAATGCATGTGATTACATATTCAAATTGGGGTACACAGAAAAAGAAAAAATAGACCATCATTTACAGTTTATAAGATGTTTTGAAGCATATGTGATTGCTGACTGCTCAGTATTTCCTCTAGGCTATGTGATATGGAATGGAAGCAGTTAAAATAACGTTCTAATAATGTTAATGGATATTCTTTTCTCTAGTCACATGTAATGGGAGCGCTCTGACAGTGTCCGTCATGAAGCACAGTGACAATGCCGAACCCCGTTAGAGCGCTCTGTAAGCATGTATAATATGCGCCCCTGCAGAGACTAGATGGGGTGCAGAGGCAAGTGGGGGGTGGCGCACATACTCACCCGGCAGTTCTTGTCACTGCCGGGTTGTCCTCTCCAGCGTGAAGCAGGGAGCTCTGTCCGCTCTCTGCTTCACTTACCTTCACAGAGCTGGAGCTCCCCCTGCTGGCTGCTCATTGCACTGCATGCTGTGGGAGGAGTGCTGAAGCCCTGGAATCAGCCTCCAGAGACCAGAACAGCCAGCAGCACGATGTGTGTGGGAGCCTGTCATCAGGGAAGAAGGTAAGTATGCTTTTTTTTTTTTTTAAATAAAGTTGCAGACTGGAGGCATAAGGGAGGGGTCTCGCCCAACAAGCATAAGGGGGCACAAAAGTGGGCATTTTAGTGAGGGGGCACCTAATCTGACATGACTACTGTGAGAGGGCCTATATTCTGGCCATAACTACTGTGAGGGGGCACCTATCTGGGCATATTACTGTGAGGGGGCACATATTTGGCCATAACCACTGTGAGGGGGCACATATCTGGGCATAACTAGGTGTAAGGGGCCACAAGGAGGACGTAACTATTGTGAAGGTGCCACAAGGTGGGCTTCACTACTGTGAGGGGCCACAATGTGGCCATTAGTGCTGTGTGGTAGCACTTAGGGGAAATGTCCTAGATTACCTTCCTATAACATCACCATCCCTTCCTTATGTGATTATTCTTT
The DNA here is from genome assembly GCA_033119425.1 of Bufotes viridis. Lineage (NCBI taxonomy): Eukaryota > Metazoa > Chordata > Amphibia > Anura > Bufonidae > Bufotes > Bufotes viridis. The sequence continues at coordinate 238,909,254 of CM065590.1, forward strand.
TTCTCACCACAGGGACCTTGTTCTGGATCCAGCGGACATCACGCCGAAGCCAGTAACCCCCTGGATGAGGTAGGACCGGATTTTATTAGTTAGGAATGGGTGAGTATAGCCATACATTGGGCTAAGGCCCCATTCACACCTCTTTGTGGAACGGAATTGCGGACCCATTCATTTCTATGGGGACACACTATGTCCCGCTCGGATCCAGAATTGCGGATCCGCACTTCCGGTGCGCACATCTGTTCCGCAAAAAAATAGAACATGTCCTATTCTTGTCCGCAATTGCGGACAAGAAAAGGCATTTTCTATATAGTGCCCGCGATGTGCGGTCCGCAAAATGGAATTTTGGAATGCACATTGTTGGTGTTTGTGTTTTGGAGATCCGTGGATCCGCAAAACACACTACGGACGTGTGAATGGAGCCTTAGTGTAAAAAAATTTGACGCCCTTATATAAATTGATGGGGGGGGGGGTCCCAATCCAAAGTTTGCACCGGGGCCCATAACACTCTAGTTACGCCACTGTATAAGCCCATTGTGGCATGGTGCATCAACAGGTATAGGAGGACCCAGGGTCTGCCAAGAAAACATTCCCCTCAGTACTCCATCTCCACCTGCCTGAACTGTTTGCCCATTGGAGTTTTGACTTTAGTTTTCCCTTTGACAGTAATGGCACTGAAATTAGATGTCTGCTATTATAGTCCATCTGTGCTAAAGAATGAGGAGTTGTGCATTACTGACACATACTTGACTGTACATTGCCTGTTTGTCATAACAATTCTTGACCTCCTCTGATCAATATCATAAATACGTTTTTTTACTTTAAAGACACTTTCGTTGGATGATTTTCTTTGACCACACCATTCTCAGTTTACTCTCGACACCATTGCGTAAGAAAACCCACAAAGTTGTTAGTTTTTTAAATACTGGCCCCGGGTAGTCTAGCGCTGACGACCATGTTTGAGGTTGCACAGATAGCTCACTTGTTTTTATGCTGCACTCTGGGGTCGTATGTCTAATTTCCATACAGGGAAGCTCCAAATATGAAAGGGCAAGTATCTCTAATAAAGTGCCCATTTACCTGAACCTAAATGCGGCAACTGGCTGACACATTATAGCAGATCTTCATTAACATTTAACACATTAGAAGAACCATTGCCCCAGAACTTAGAACCAGGGAAGGGTTTAGCAATTGCTGGTATAGCAGTCATGGCTAAGTTAAAAAAAAATAGATTAGTAGAGAGTGACTGTTTATGAATTTCTTTCTTTTTTTTTCTTTAATTGGTAGGGGCTGTTGCTGTTAAGAAAGCAATAAACAAGTTTAATTACCAACACTGTCATTTTCATTATTAGCACAACCTAAGTATATCTCATGTAAAGTGTGTCATCTGATGGCTTCATTTTCTTACTATAGTAATATCTCTCTTACATGGGCAGTCCCATAGTACATCAGCAATTACATACAGCATTCATATTCTCTTCAGCTTCCTGGCCAGACTATCCACAGTCACAGAAAATGGAACAGCCTTTATCTGCTTACAGAAATGTATCTCCTGTCAGTTGACCCCATTAAGGTGACAGTGCCATCCATGTTAAACAGTTGAAACGTTAAGTGCCTATTTACTATGAAGAATATCAGTACTGTGTTTATGTGACATGCTAGCTCATGTGTATGTAATAAGCTTTTGCTATGCTATATATGATATTTCAGTGTGATCCTGTATGCACCACTGTAGGTTCATAGCATAAAAGCCATGTGTAAGATGTACTTTGTGAATGATGATGTGGCCTGTGAAATGTGGGATGTACTAGCCATATACCCTCATGATGTTGCTGGGCACTGCAAATATGTATGTGGGAAACCACAATGTAATGAAGGCAAACTTCACTGTAGAAATTGAGAAACTGCACTGTAGATGGTTGGCATGTAAATGTTCAGCACAAAGGTTACACCTAGGATGGATCGATGCTGTGCAGAATGTTAATGTGTTGATAAATAGAGGTTCCCAGGAGGACATTTTTGTGTGAAGTTGGCAGTTGATGCAATGATTGCATAGCGTGCACACTGTGTGCAGTGGCAGACTGGGAACTTAAAGTGGCCCTGGAAAAAATACTAAAAGTGGCCCAGTTTTGTAGTTGGGTCCAAATGAATGGAAGGCAGAGGCAGCAATACCATATTGTGGCACATTATACCAGCCCAACAGAGCCAAATACCACAGCTATGCGCGTAGCTATAGGGGGTGCAGAGGTAGCAGTCGCTACCGGGCCCAGGATCCTAAGGGGGCCCAAAGACCCTTGTGCCGCATAGGAAGAGACACAAAGCACAGAAGGAAAGGGGGCCGAAGCTGAACTCTTGCACCAGCACCCATGAGCCATTAGCTACGCCCCTGACCACTGCCCATCACAAAATACTGCCAGCAGCAGCACAAAATACATCCCCAAAAACTTCCACTGGCCGGCCGTGAGGAGGGCCGAGGTGGCCACCTGTGCATCGTTTCACCTGTAAGGTCTATGACCAATCCACTCCTGACTGTGTGTATAGTAGTCATAGCCTAAACCAGCAAGGAGCCTTCTTCATCTCTGCCACTCAGAGGAAGATGCCCAAGCAGAGTTGTCAACACCCATTGAGTTGGGTGCAATGCCAGAGGAGAGGTTAATCTGTCGCCACCAATAGATACTAATTTACCTGTCAAACTGTTACCTGAAAAGAGACAGTTGTAACAAGTTGTGATACTATTGTAATCATTAAGGCTAAGTTCACATCAGCGTTCAGCCTTTATGTTCTCCTGCATGCACAACTTCTAAGCTCTAAGCGGAAACCTAACAGACCCCATTATAGTCTTTGGGGGAATTTATCATGAGCAAAATATTTGAAGTCAGTTTTGCTTAAGTCGGTGTTCGAGTACTTTATGCCACATTTATGAAATGTCACAGGTTGTTTGATAAGTTTGTCTTATCCTTAAACCTAATACTTCTGTCTAGAGAAGCTACTCCTGTCTTCCTATTCCATGAATGTACAGCACATTATCACTCCAAGAAAATATAAACCAACAAGGTCCACCAGAGCATCTTTGCTGGAGCATCAGGGGATTTATTTGGTGAGCATTATTTATTTTTGTTATATAACGTTTTCTGCAGCTACAATAATTTCCAATACTCTCGGACTACCCTTTAAATGCTCACTAAATAACCAGCCTGTAAAAAAAATAGCAGGTACCTAGTGTTAAAATGTGGAAAATATGCTGTAACAGCAAACGGGACAGATTTACTCATTTTTTTCTCTCTAAAATGTAAACAATGTAAACTGAAATTCAGTAGATTTTTCACAGTGGCTCAGGCTGGATGAAACATTTGGTTCATGGCTAGACACTTTTATGTAACTTTACACCACCTATCGGTTGGCTTACTATGTGACAGAAATTTGTGATAGAAATTAATTTAATTGCTACCTGAAAACCCAGTAGACAAATATTAGTAAATTATTAAAAATAGGAAATTACAATTACGCAAAATGGAAATGAAAAAAATCAATTTATTTTTATCTTCAAATATCCATGAAAAACATCCATTGAAAAATATCCATAGTGATAATTTCTTGATAATTTATCGTTAGTGATAAAGTCAAACGGCTTTTACTGTCTTGCAGCTGGGTTTGATCTCAATTATGCAGAAATATTTAAATAAACCCTTATGTATATATTTTCTGTATTAAAAGCTATATTCCTTATATCAAAGAGAAAACATTATCCAGATGGTATGAAGTCACAAGCACCGCCTCATAAATAGTTCTATTGAAGTGTTTCACCAAACCTTCGTCTATCTCTAGGAATCAGACGTGTCTTCAATAACAGCTGCTGAGGCTTTAGAAAAGCAGGTGTCAAGGCCGCTGAGCAGCAGACTGTATTCATTCTGCATGGAATCTGTTTAGGTTTTCCTGCAGATTCCTAGCACTAAAAGCAAGCAGAGAATAAGGAAAACAGGCATCTTGGAATCTTGCTGAAGTATTCCAGCCAAGAAAAATGCACCACTAAAATTCTTAATTGACTGGGTAAACAAAAATATACTATATTATTTTAATAATAATGAAAGTATAAACCAGCACTCTATATCTGGGGTCACACAGAGGTAGTTAAATAATAGGTCTATTTATTAGTGTGCAATAAAAAACAGAAAGGCATATAATAAAAATATTACTTCTAAAAGGTATATGTGCGTGTGATGATACCTAAAAATATGCTGAATACACATAACAATAAAATAAAAACAGAATAAGATAATATGAATAAAAACAGGTATGTGCTCAAATATCCGGAATTATGGTGATGTTCAACAAAATCAATAGTCCGGTACAAAGATCCTCTCCCAGAGTTGCACCGGGCTAGTAAGCATATGTTTTTAGGAATACATCAATTGATGATGATTATGTAGAACCGTAATCAGAAAGTCATGATATCATAGATCTGTATCAATTAGTGATAATTGTGTAATCTCATGAGCAGAAAGGCAATGATATCTTAAATCTGTGTACTGGGCAGTAAGACCATTTGGTTTTATTCCATATGGCGATTAGTGCTAATTTAGTGGAGTATCGGTAATTCAACAATTCCTGGAAAGTTTTTTTTTTGCGCAGTTTAAACAATATGGTAAGGCAATATACATATATGAGGGCGGACCAGTAATATTCAGTGCCTCCGGTGGCGTCCCACCATGAACAGGTACACTGGCCGCTGTAACTTCTTCTGAAGTCTTCACGGACTTTGTCCGCTGCTGTGTGCCCGGTACTGTGTGTGATGGCGTCCCACGTGGCTTTCTAGCAGAGTGCTACGATGCTGAAGCATAGGCGCTGGCCAATGCAGGCAAAGTGTAGTAGCCTCTGCTATGTGGTCGGCACTCTGTGTGTGCAAGGTTTGGCGTCCACGTGGTTCTATGCTGGCAAGTTCAAGTGCTCAAAAGCATGCACGGGCTGGTAGGTAACTGAATTTTAGAGAAGCACTTCCCAATATTCGATCAACCAAAGTTCATCCTGATGTAGAAATATGCGGGTACAGCAAAAAGTTTTTACCAGACGCGTTTCGAAGTCTCACTCTGACTTTTTCATCAGTTACCTACCGGCCCGTGCATTCCATTAAGCACTTGAACTTGCCAGCATAGAACCCCGTGGGATGCCCAACCTTGCGCGAAAGAGTGCCGACCACATAGCAGCTGCTACTACACTAATGCGGGCATTAGAGCGGTCTTATTTTGGGCAACACGGACAAAAGTGACATGTTTGGTCAATTTATTGAAGAGTCGTTGCATTTTGTACTGATTAATAATACCTTTAAGTTCGGCCAGCAATGGTTTAGACAATTACATGGCACGGCAATGGGGACACCAGTCTCGTGTACGTTTGCCAATATATATCTCAGCCTACTGGAAGACAAATATGTATTCTTGGTCACTATCCCCTTCCTAATGTACATGCACTTATTTATACGCTATGTGGATGATGTCTTCATGGTGTGGTCGGGCACAGAGACGCAGTGTGAAGAATTTGTATCTTTTCTCAATTGCGCCACGACATGAACATGAAGTTCACCCTCAATTATGGGGGTGAGTCCTTGGAGTTTCTAGATGTTCGTGTCCTTGTGCGCGACACCATGGTATTCCTACACCATGGTAGCTTTCATCCACATAGCGTAAAGGAAGCTGTACCGTACGGACAATTTGTAAGACTTAGACGTATCAATAACACCAATGAGGAATACGCTGCACAGGCAAAGGAACTCAGAGAAAGGTTCATAAGGAGAGGCTATTCGACTAAGTTGTTGGACAGTGCGATTCGTAGGGCACGTTTGCATACACAAGAGAAATTACCAAACCGCAGTGGTAAAGAGAAAGTCGCGATGTAGAGAGTGAAGGCAGATTTTTGTTCACATTCAAGTTTAGCCCCATGTCTGACTAGATCAAACAGATCATTCTGAATAACTCGGATATACTCAGGAATGAACCGGGTTTGGCGAAGTTCATGGAAGAGAGGCCGGTGGTTGCGTTTAAAAAGAGTCAAACATTTAAAGATTTAAGGAAAATTATACAAAATTGGCTAGCAGATAGGAAACCACTTGGCAATTTTAGATTTGGAGATTGCTCTTTCTGCAGATATAACCATCAGAAGAAGTCACTAGTCATTGGAGGAGTTAGACATAGGATAGCCCAGTTTATTACGTGTAAAACTACTTTCGTGGTGTACGTGATTAGTTGCAGATGTGGGGCATTTTATGTGGGCAAAACCATCGGGCCCATGTACAGTATAAGAGATTTAGGGAACACCTTAATTCATTGAAGGCAGGGAAAGGTTTCCCCCGCCTCATCGACCATGTGCACAGGGTCCATGGAGGTGATCCTAAATGCCTCAGCTTTGCTGGTATTCAAGCCGTCCCCTTGATAGTACAGGGTGGTGAAAGACATCGCCTCCTGCTTCAAAAAGAGGCGCGGTGGATTATCCGCACGGAAGCCAGGGGAGCATTAGGGCTCAATGAGCGTAATGATCTTTATGCATTTATCTTACTGTTTATTTAATTGGTCAGTGAAAATAGGGGTCATGTTTATGCATATGATTTTAAATGTAGTGAGACATGGGTCCTCCTACCTGTTTGAGCTTTGGCGTCGGGGGTTGCCATGTCAACCATACCTGATGAGGCTTAAAGAGCTGGCGCAGATCAATGTCGTCACATCGGTAGCCAGAAGAAGCACAGGTGTGCGAAACGGCCATCGCTACCTAGCTTGGTGTCGACTGGAAGGTTGCCCGCCCCAGCCCTGATTTTAGCTGTTTTTGTATAACAGAAATAAAGAAGATTCATTCGCAGTGGTGAGTGCCGCCTGTACTCTTTCTATCGACTGTCAAGTATTCCACTATTATTATTTAAGGCTGTGCACCATGGATACTGTGTGCAACAGGGATTGCAGGACATAGCGGTTCATGGTGTGGTTCAGTGGTGCCGCCAGCTTTTCTTTTTTTCTTTACGGACTTTAGAAAATGGAATCTATTTCAGTTTATTGGTTTTAAATACTTAAAAATATTGTTAAATCATTTATTTTAGGATGGTTTCACGCAGTCTTTTGGCACACTTTTTCCACTTTTGCCATTTTAGGAACTTTTTTACAGCTTTTTTAGAGGGCCAAATGAAATGCACTACATGCAATGTCTTTTTAAGTTTTTTTTCCACAGGGCAAAAAATAGACACATGTACCAAACACAGACCTTTCACGGACATCTTCATGGATGACATCCTCAGACACACTCAATGACACTGACGGGTGAAAGAAGCCTAACAAATATCTTTCAAACAATGGCCCCAATGCAGTGATTTTGGGTGGTCCACACATTTTCCTTAAATGGACCTTAGCCTTTTTTGGGGGGGTTTTGAATGTTGACAACATCTTAATTTTGTCTAGCATTTTGTATAATGCTTCTTACCAATAAAGTGAAGGTGGTATCTAGTTCTGTACAAACATGTAAAGCCTCTATTAAAGGTTACCCCACAAAAACTATTCTACACTTTTCAAACCAGCAACTGGATCTGAATACTTTTATAATCACATGTAATTAAATTTAGCATAGCCACTAAGATATTCAATAAAATGTATCTATATAGCACCACCTGCTGTTTGTATTTTTGGTATTTCCATGTCCTATTCACTGAGAAGGCCGCACATGCTCAGTTTCATCCTTTAACTGCCTCCTGAGCTGTGATAGGGAGAGCATGGACACGCCCCCTTAGCTGCAGCAGAAAAGACACTCCCCTGAGCTGCCAGCTTGATATAAATCTAGTAGAGCAATGAATGGGGAGATCTCTGGATTTATGTGAGGTACAAGGCTGGTTCTAGCTTTGTTAGAGAGAAAATGTCATGTACTATACGATCTTTGGTTTTCATTTTTTTACATTATTCATGAGATAACCCCTTTAATGCTGTACAGTATATGCAGAACAGATCTCTTGCAAAGTAAACTTGAATATACAGTATATATGGAAAGGTTTTTAAAAGTAACAAGGAGCAATACAGTACATTATAAACCAGAGCAGGAGATATTTAGGCGCATGATTTTTGTATGAACTATTTACTTTTAGCAACAAAATACATAGTGTTTGCTTTTAATCAAATTCAGACGTCTGGACCTGTGACTGTACATCTGGATTTGTGGTGTGATGAGGGAGGATTAATATGGAATGAAGCCAACATGAAAAAAGGGCAAGACAGCACTCAAGAGCAGATGAATATGAAAACATGTAGTCCCTCAGTTTGGTCAATATCCTTTTTCTGATTAACGCTATGATAAATGAGAACTAATTGCGACTGAGTATTAATTAAAGCAGTCGCGCCTAATAACACTCATAAATTATGTAAAGACAAGCAGCAGCTGCACAGAGCATCTTTATGCTGGGATAGTACTCTGTCTGTCGGCGGCTTATTGGGGAAAAATGAGAAAATGTGGACCAAGAAACTAGATGAGCAAGCAAAATTAATGTACAATGCTTCTATTATGGGATTAGTCAACCAAAGATTTGTAGAATCTATGGAGAAATTTATAAAAGATAACATGTAAAACACAGACGGGCATTGCATGCCATAACAGCAGTATATAATAATGATTAGGGTACTTTCACACTAGTGGCAAGGAACTCCGGCAGGCTGTTCCTGGGGTGACATGTCGTAGTTTTATTCCGACCGCCTCTCGCCACGTTTGCCATGCTGCCGCGGGAACTCCGGCACGCCCCCATTATTGTCAATGGGACTGGAGTGGTAGTCCAGGGGGCACGCGTGCACTTGAGGCAGCACTGTTCCTTGCCACCAGTGTGAAAGTACCCTAATCATTATTATAGGTTATGCACACAAATCACATACTGTTAGGGCTCTTCCACACGTCAGTGAAGCATGGACATATGCTGCCCTTGTTTTCCATAGACAACACACATCCCCATTACCTATATTCACACATCACTGGTTTTTCACAGACCGTGGCTCCATGGTGACACCACAGAAGCATGCCCTATTTTGTCCAGGATTATGGATCCCTCACACCAATTAAAGTCTATGGGTGAGTGAGAATTACGCGCACAGATGCTACCATGTTTAGTCTGTGGTTTTCACGGACCATTGGTAGGCGATGGTCTAAAACCTAACTCTCATCCTGGCAATGTACGTGGAATATGGACAACACGCGGAGGGCAAAAAACGGACACATGGACTAATCACAGATTCTTGTGATGGATGTTGTCACGGACAAGGACGTGTGAAAGAAGCCCTGGGTCATCTACAGTACACCCTTATAAGCAAAAGTCTTGAAGCTGAAGTAAGTTTCATACATTAAATATGTAAATTTTACAGAGCAAGCCCTCCTAATAGGTAGACTAAATGGGGCTTTTCCATGGGCCAATGATAGAGAATAAACATTTGTAGAAAGGAACTTTTGTTTGCCGATCGTACATTGTCACATGTAAATTTTGGGGATCAGCTGATTTGTAAAAAAAAGTCCTTCAATGATCACTGATATTGTCGACTGACGCTCATTATGGGCAGAAAGGGACCCTAATGGTTCAGTACTATAAGTTCTTGGACAATATCTTTATGACTAATAAGTTGTAACCAGAGCATCTCCTTCGCTGTCCCCTTGTGTTCAACGCCAATTCCCTTGAGCTGACAGACAGTTTCTATATACATATACCAATCCTGCCCCCAACATGACCGATGATGGAGGGGCACGTGACTAGACCATCCATCAGTAGCCTCCTTAGAGTAACACTGTGAACGCCATGGGTAACTAGCGCATGCCAATGCTATGCTCAGCATGGGCGTAGCTATAGGGGGTGCAGAGGTAGCAGTCGCTACCGAGCCCAGGAGCCTGAGGGGGCCCAAAGACCGTTGTGCCGCATAAGAAGATACACAAAGCACTGAGGGAAGGGGGGCCAAAGCTGAACTCTTGCACCAAGGCCCATGAGCCGTTAGCTACGCCCCTGATGCTCAGTATTACTCAAAGGGACATTTCTAGTCACATGCCCCTCCATCAGTGGCCATGTTGGGGGCAGGTCTGTTAGGTTTACACAGGAGTCAGCTGTGAGCACAAGGGACCCAGTTCTGCACAGAAAGGGACAGCGATGGAGATGCTCTGATAACAGCCTATTAGTAAGCTGATTATAGTGATGTTTCCCACACATTTCTAAAATTGAGCATACAGTGACCAAACCCTTTAAAGTATTGCAGCAAGTGAAGACGAGCTGAGAGTAAATTAGAACACAGGGTTTAGATCAGTTCATGAAATGTGATGCTCTGTGATGCCGCATCAGCACTTATGATAAAGATGATAGCAATTCCCAGACTATTCAGCTGCTACTTTCTACAATAAATTATAGTACAGTTGGATCCAAGAGATTTTTATTTTAATCCCCTCCATATCATATAGCAGTGGTTTACAAAAAATATTTTCCCAGTATTATGTTTATCACAGACCAGTTTTCTTTTATTTTTTGTTTAATTTTGCAGTTTTTACCCTTTAATTTCTACATGTTTATATATTGTTTGTTTTCTGCTAGAAACCTGCAATATTTATAGCAAGTATAAAGTCAGTAATACACATGAGATAACTGCTGGCCAAACGCTGGTTCAGCTGGCAACTATCTCTCATGATCCTCCCATACACATGCATGCTCGGCTGAGAACGCATGTTTTGTTATTGGAAGAGGACATAATTCTGCTGCCAGACACTCCTGGAGGGTGGCCCTTTTTCCCATCATGGTCATGGTGCCAGTTTCTATTAAGAGATTCAGGTGCCAAAAATCAGTCTGCGGGATATCAATTCTGCAATGTGAATTTCTGTTAAAGTAACAGACACCTCAGCAGAAACTGACAGACCTCACTATAAGTCGGTGTGGTCTGTAAGGTGCCATTATTGTCCATCATGCAAAAATACCATCACAGCATTGTGGCTTCTGTTATAACTAGAGTCCACAATACAGATATGAACAGAGCCTAAGGCTGGTCATATTCATGACATTCCTAACAGTGACAGCTATCTCTCCTGACTCCCCCTCCATACACATGCATGCCGGACCCAGCCAAGCTTACCTGTGTCCTGAATGAGTAGAGGGTAGAATTCTGCTGCCAAACACCTCTGGTTGTGTATAGGACAAAAAGAACTGCCATGTTAAAATACAACAGCCCGATCCTTATCTTAGGGTGAATAGTCTGGAGGCACCCATACACATTCCATGGTGGGCTTATTTTGCCAAGTTCTAGGGGGATTAAGCTGCCAGAGGCCCAGGAGGACTAGAGCAGAGGATGGGAGTCGTAGTGGCTCTGGCTACAATAATTATTCACAGTGGGAATCCTCACACTGATGCTCACTAGGACCAAGATAGTTATTGGAGGTCACACCCTTTCTTCCTTCGGGGCACTCTCTGATGTTGGGGCTACTATCTGAAGCTAGGTGAGGTTTTCCTGGTTATTTGGGTGTTGAAAAAGTGCAAGGCAGTAGGTGCTGTGGCCGGCGTATGGAGCTGGAGTCAGTAACAGGGCCAGTTGTAGAAAATAAACGTTTAAAATAAAAGTTTCTCTTTACTAAAGCGCAGAAAGGGAGTTGTAGTACATAAAAATTTTCCCAGATGGCAATGTATGGATATAGGTACAGTATGGGGATTGTAGTACTTCTTCCCTCTATCTCACTAAAGCCTCTCTCTGCAGAATCTAAGGCTGGCAATATTATTCTTGCAATGGTGGCTGCAATTCCCAGCTGAGGGCTACAAGATTAAGATACCGCTGGCCAGACTGTGTCCAAGTGTGAGGGTGTCTTAGAAATGTTCCTCTCACTGCAGTAAAGTCTCTATTAGCATTAAACAGCAAATATCTGATTCCAATGCTCAGCAATGCAGATTCTGGACTATCTAGTACTTTTCTTTTTCTGGAATACTTGGAAGTAGAGATGACTCTGTCAGTAGTTCTCTCAGAAATGAATTTTCTCTGGAGCTTAGGCCTAGTACTCTGAGGAATGAGCATATGTAGCTTCCCTTACTTCTTCAGCTAACACACTGCTAATTGAGTGATGGGCGAATCTACGTCCAACACCTAACTTCCTACATGGGCAGAGTCAGGTACATTACAAGGCATATATTAAATAACATTATGCAACCAAAAAAATATGTCACACATTTATAACATTCTCATGAATAAAATGTAAGAGTAGAGCTTTCCTGTTGGTATCAATATTAAGCCCAAAGTCTTTGCTTTCAGGTTTAAAACTTTTTGGTTCTGTGCCTTTTTTAACAAAATGGAGGTGGGGGAGCAGCAAGTGAGAGCAGAAAGTATGAACAGAGTCAATTACTGCCACCCCCCCCCCCACACAAAACCCTCTAGTGACCAGAGGGTGTGATACCTGAACTTTTCTTCATATTATGCCCCCCGTCCTTACTAATCAGAGAGGATACATCTCATATAATCTACCCTTGAGTCTACTTATAGCATTTGTCAACGTTGTAACTTAAAGAGGACCTGTCACCAAATAATGGTCCTTTTTAACATACAAATAGCTGGCCACTGTAAAAACAAATAAGCATCTAAATATAAGTAATAAAAAATGTAGAATAATAAAAAAATATATTTTTACTAAGAACACCTATTATGAAAATAGAACGCTCACCTCTAGCACATGCACGGTCTCAGCTGGCTGATGCACTGCTATTTGTCAGTCGCCATAAACCCCAGTGGCATAGACTGAAACCCACAAGATCTCGCAAGTGTAAATAAAGGAAAAATTTTACATTTTGAAAAATGATACAATAGATCATATTGTGATAATGCTATCATTTTACAAAGGTGTTTACATTAACGGGGAGGGCTATCCAGTCCATACATGTGTTAAACGGATGGCCATTTATTCGAGTGGCTGTCATGGATTCTTGCATATCCCTGGCAGCAGGCACTGTGGGGAAAATCAATGGCAATAACAACTGATTAGAAGGGTTGCTGTGGACCTGCAGTGATCAGTTGATTATTAGGTTGGCTTCAGTTTTAAAAAGTTTTTATTATACAACCCCTTTAACATTTACATCAATACTTTCATATTGTATCATAGAAGGAATGACTGGAAGGTAATCATAAAAATACAAGGAATATACAAAGAGATTCTGTTTTTACAGTCCATAATCCGCCTCATTGCAGAACATTTAATGCCTCCTCCCTTTTAATATATTCACTCAGAGTTTTAGAAAAAGAAGGAAGAATTACTTCCCAGTTTATTTTTCCACCTACTGTGACACAGCTGTGGCGTAGCAGGGAGGTACAGGAGGGGGTCTCGCTGATTTCTATGATACCTCTACCAGAACTGTCAATGTGTCAAGACTGCCCTTTGTGACACATCAATATAGCAATTTTGCCCAAACAATGCACAATTTTTCATTGAAATTCACTAACATGCAGCAAATTGAGAATAATATATGGCTATTAAAATGCATCCACAAAAGTTTTAATGTGTACGTGCCAATTTAATTATATTTCTGTCAGCTTTGGAACTGCCTAGATTAATTTCACTTTATAATATATTACTTAGTGAAAAATGTATGACTAGAAATTAAATAGAAACCTTTACGGAAATGGCAGCTCTGTACTTGACATGGTTGTAAATGCCAAATCTAGTGGGTAGAGATTTCACTGTTTCCTGAAACATAATATGTTCATAAGGGTCCATTCACACATCCGCAAAATGGATCCTGATCCGAACCCATTCATTTTCAATGGGGCCGGAAAAGATGCGGACAGCACAGAGTGTGCTGTCCGCATCCGCACTTCCGTTCCGCAAAAAAAATAGAACATTTCCTATATGTCCTATTCTTGTCTAAAGAGACGGACAAAGGCATTTCTACTAAAGTGCCGGCCATGTGCGGTCCGAAAAATGCGGAATGCACATGGCTGGGTGTCGGACCGCAAAACACTTGCGGATGTGTGAATGGACCCTTAATGTGTTTTTTTTCTTATTGAAAGGGGTTGTGTCACTTTAGCAAATTACATTTATTATGTAGAGAAACTTAATACAAGACACTTGCTAATGTATTGTTATTATCGATATTGCTTCCTTTGCTGGTTTGATTCAGTTTTCCATGACATTAAATACTGCTTGTTTCCATGGTTACGACCACCCTGCAATCCATCAGTGGGGGTTGTGCTTGCACACGGTAGAAAAAAGTGCTGGCCTCTCCAATGGCTGGTAGTGTGGGAGCGTGCATAGACATGCTTTCATCTTGGTCACCTCCTATCTACGCTACAGCAGTGGCCATAACTTCTCACTCCTATTGTTTGAATTTTTAATTGGTTATTCTGCAGGGGCATAGCTAAGGTGGGACAACAAGTTTAATGATCCATGTGCTGAGTGTCAGGGGTTGCCAATAAGCCACTTTGCTTTGTTGAGTATTTAAATACAAGGTTAGGGAAGCAATATAAACCTTTGCCCCAGGAGCAAGTCAGCCTAGCTCCAACTCTGTACCCTGTAATAAAGTTTATATAAAAAGTCTACACACCCCTGTTAAAATGTCAGGTTTCTGTGCTGTAAAAAACCTTTTTCCCCCTTTAATGTGTCCTATAAACTGTACCACTCAATTGAAAAACAAGCTGAAATCTTTTAGGTGGAGGGAAGAAAACAAAAAAAAACTAAAATAATGTGGCTGCATAAGTGTGCACACCCTCTTATAACGGGGGATGTAGCTGTGTTCAAAATTAAGCAATCACATTCAAAATCATGTTAAATAGGAGTCAGCATACACCTGACATTTAAAGTGCCTCTGATTAACCCCAAATAAAGTTCAGCTGCTCGTGTTGGTCTTTCCTGAAATTTTCTTAGTCGCATCCCACAGTAAAAGCCATGTCCACAGAGAGCTTCCAAAGCATTAGAGGGATCTCATTGTTAAAAGGTATCAGTCAGGAGAAGGGTATAAAAGAATTTCCAAGGCATTAGATATACCATGGAACACAGTGGAGACAGTCATCATCAAGTGGAGAAAATATGACACAACAGTGACATTACGAAGAACTGGACGTCCCTCCAAAATTGATGAAAAGACGAGAAGAAAACTGGTCTGGGAGGCTACCAATAGGCCTACAGCAACATTAAAGGAGCTGCAGGAATATCTGGCAAGTACTGGCTGTGTGGTACATGTGACAGCAATCTCCCGTATTCTTTATATGTCTGGGCTATGGGGTAGAGTGGCAAAAAAGAAAGCCTTTCTTAGGAAAAAAAACATCCAAGCCAGGCTACATTTTGCAAAAACACATCTGAAGCCTCCCAAAAGCATGTGGGAAATGGTCTTGTATTATGTATATAATAGTAAGACTGGAAGTGTCAATTATTAGATTTATTTGAAAAATTATAACACTAAAATACAGTAAAACTTTAAAACCGCATACAATATAAAATATGTGAAATTGTGTATATGACACAGAAATAGGTATTAGAAAGTTAGGACCATGACCGACTGAATCCTTGGTAGGGACAGGTCCGTGTAGAGGTTGTCTTTTCCCTTTAAAAAACATATACCAAAAGGACCAATGTGGGTCATATTTGGAATAAGTTGAACATAGACCTTGACTGCTTAGGGTCCGTGGTGTGCTCCAAATTATGTTGACATTTAAAACAACATACGGTAACCTCTGTTGGTAGGTACAAATAGACAGTGAAAAATCAATCACCAGTGAGGATGTATAGAAATGGGTATAAAGATAGGCTATATAGTAATAGCACAATATCCACTGTCTATCGATCTGTTGTGTACCATATAGATACAAAATAAATAAGATAGCGGTGTCTTTACGCTTATATAGATTGTGAACGCTGTTACAGTCGATTGACTTGATAAATTCCTACTTTAAAATTCCCAAAAACGATATGGTGTATCAGTCCAATGATTTGTAGATAATAAAGCAAACACAGAACCAGAGATAGGTGCACACTGCCGTGACACTAAACCCTCACACTGATATTGAGTTAAAAATTGAGAGTTAGTTCGACATATCCTACTAGGAGGACGTGTCTTAAGCCTCGGGCACCAGCGTCAAGGTCTCTCAAGTAGCCCGTGGGCCCTAACACTCACCTACCTGCGCCATATGGGCGATATCAGGGGCCAGTGGGCAATTACAGGAGCATTAGGACGACTCACAAACATCTCCTCTGTTACCTCCAGCATGTGGCCATGCTTGCAATGGGAGGTGGGAGGTGTCTATGAGCCCTACCCAAGACTGACTGATATAGCCCAAGGCCAAGCAGGTGCACCCAAATGTGACCTGAAGATGAAAAACAGGCACATTTAAATTGGAGTTTTATACACCTCCATACATATATATATAAACCATCAAAAGTGTGGTGATAAGAAAGCAGGATGTGCTCATACCCATATGCAGTTGTGCATTTCTGTAGGGAGCACATCCTGCACTTGTAGTCCGTTGCTAATGGCAATCACCAGCAAAAAATGCATACAATGGATGATGCCAGCAACGGACTACAAGTACCACAATGGACATCCTACATAAGATGAAATTTATGTGGATGTGGCAAGAATTCAAAACAAACACAGAACCAGAGATAGGTGCACACTGCCGTGACACTAAACCCTCACACTGATGTTAAAAATTGAGAGTTAGTTCGACATATCCTACTAGGAGGACGTGTCTTAAGTCTCGGGCACCAGCGTCAAGGTCTCTCAAGTAGCCCGTGGGCCCTAACACTCACCTACCTGCGCCATATGGGCGATATCAGGGGCCAGTGGGCAATTACAGGAGCATTAGGACGACTCACAAACATCTCCTCTGTTAGATAATAAAGCAGTCTGATATATATGCAGTTCGTAGGTATATATGCACTTGGATTATATCAATTAATGTTCGATATACTACTCACAGTTTGCAGCTAAAGACAGAAGTTTTTCTTCTCTGTATCATATGTACATACTGTGCTTTGTATAAACGGTTGCCGGAAGCATCATGATGTTTAAAATTTATGGTGTGTGGACACGTAACTGGAATGTTGCTCTGTAGCTGCGGCGTCCCGCGTGCATACAGAGATAATGATGCCCGCGCTTCTCGATGTCTCCTCCGATGTAGGGGAAGCGCTGGGTCCTAATGCTGGTATATTCCGTTCACTTGTGGCTGCAATGGAAAAGGCCTATGTAGAGGAATCCTTGGAGCGTTCTGTAATAAAACTGAATAAGTCCAGTAATGGTTGCCAGTAGTAACTTGCTGGGGGTCCTGTTACCAAACGCGTTTCGGAGATCTCTGTCTCCTTCCTCAGTGGTACAGAGACAGAGATCCAAAACAGAGATGACATGGGAATGGAATCTTTGCATTTCTTTTGTATTTTGTACCCACTCTTGCTTTTGGCTACTAAATCATAAGCCAATTCTAATGGCACCATGTTAAACAAGCCTTACAGCTGCTACATAGACAGGATACGTTGTGCGTCTCATTTTTCCTTCCTTCTGACAGATCAGAAGAAGGGTCAAATAAATGATGATGCCAACCAGGCCAAAAAGGCAAAATATTTGCCCAATCATGGAGTGGGGAGGGTGGGAACAGCATGAGAAGTCTAAAGAGTGGCCCAATGACAGAAAGTTGAGGTGGCAGCAGCATGAGGAGACCACAGAGTGGCACAGTGACAGTGATGAGGTGGCAGCAGCATGACGAGACCACAGAGTGGCCCAATGACATAGTGGTGAGGTGGCAGCAGCATGTGGAGACCATAGGGTGGTAATGTGGCAGCAGCATGAGGAGACCACAGAGTCGTGAGGTGGCAGCAGCATGAGTAGACCACAAAGTTGCCCAGTGACATAGTTGTGAGGTGACAGCAGTATGAAGAGACCCCAGAGTGGCCCAGTGAGGAGGTGGGGGGCAATACCAGTACCAGCTGAAGATGGTGGGTGGCTGTAAGAGAACCTGGCAGCAGATGTAGCATCAGGCGGGTTCCAGCATCAGAATAGTAGCTGAAGCAGGTAGCCAGAAGAAATAGGTCTCTTTTGTCAAAGTGTAGGTGGGTCACCATGGATGATCTAGTCTGATGCATCAGGCACTGGTGTTTGAAAATCCTGGCTGATCCACGCCTGATTCATCTTCACAAAGGTCAGTTTCTCCACATTTTGGGTGAACAGGCGAGTCGTCCTTGGGGTAACTATGGCCCCCACTGTACTAAACACCTGTTTTGATGCCACACTGCTGGAAAGCTTGTCCAGGGCAAACTCGACGAGCTGCGGCCACAAATCGAGTTTAGCTGCCCAGTAGTCCAGTGGATCTTCTATGTGTGCTTTGCGGTGTACAAGTTGCCGAGGTGCATGCATAGTTTCCAGGCCATTTTCAGGATGTCTTGCAGATGGGGTGAAGACTTTAAGAACCTCCTCACAACTAGATTGAACACTTGTGCAATGCAGGGAGCAGGGCTCAGCCCTCCTTAAAGAACCATATTCTTCCTGTTGTCGGTCACCATGGTTCCGATTTTGAGTTGTCGAGGAGATATCCATGATTCGATTTCTTGATGAAGGACATGGAGCAGTTCCTCCCCTATGTGACTCAGTTCGCCCAGGCAAACTAAATGCAAAACAGCGTGACACCTCTGTGCCCTGCACATGTAGTATGCTGGAGGAGCACTATGAATTGTCCCTGCAGTGAAGGCTGAGGACACAGTGGAGGATAAGGAGGCAGAGGCGGACATTGTCGCAGGACCAACTGCGTTAGAAAGTGGAGGTGGAAGGGACATCACCTTGCTAAGTTGCTGGTGTGGCTGGGCAGAAACCACATTTACTTTGTGGGCCGTAAAGGACATATATTGTCCTTGATCTTGGTTACTGCTCCGCATGTCGGTGCTGCCGTGCACTTTGGCAAACTCCGACAGGCTCAAGGACAGGCCCACCTTCTGTTCTACATACGTGCGCAGGGCTGGTACTGCCTTTTTGGCAAAGAAATGACGGCTTGGGACTTTCTACTTCAGCTCAGCACAAGCCATCAGTTCTCTGAAAGGTGCAGAGTCCACCTTTCTTCACCGTTGGATGAGTGCATGCATACTGTTGTCTCTTGGCAATCACTTCGGTGATCAATTGCTGATGGATTGACTGACAAGGAGCATCAGGACCAGCAGATGATGGGAAGGACAGACTGCTCCCTATCGGCTGAGGTGGTGGAGCCTTGACTGCATAAAATTGGGTGCATGCCACCGGTTGCTGCAGCAGGCTGGACCACCACATCGGAGCCACAGTTCTCCCAGGCCACTATGGTGACACTGGATGTGCTGACGCAGGTCCATGGTGCCAACATTGGCACCCTGGCCACGCTTCACCTCCTCCAGCGGCCTAACAAAAAATTGCCACACCGCCGAGTATGGCATTTTCCCCCCAACACTCCGCACTAACTGCCTGCTACCGCTGCCTCTCTGAACCGCTGCACCGCTACTTTCCGGACTGGTAGGCTCCTGCGAAGTGGATGGTCTACCCCGGGCACGTTTGACTCCCGATCTCCTACTGCTGCAACCCTGCTTACTCACAGCCACGCTACCACCCTTCTGGCTCAGCCTCACGCACAAGCTGCCACCCTCTTCTGCTAATTATAATGATGAAGCCCCTTCTTCACCCTGTTCCTAAGTGTGATCAGCTACATCATCATCATCCGCTACTGTCTGCACGTCACTGATGTCCCCCTCAATGGTCTCAGTGCCAGGAGCTTGACAGCTCGCAACACCTGCTGCCACACAACTCTCATCATTACTACTTTCCCGCCTACCGGAGGAAGCAGCGGATGTCTCCTCTAGATCTTAGCTGGCCAGTAGCTGCTGACTGTGAAAAGTGGAACCGAGCCTACGGCATATAATACTACTCATGCTGAGAGAACTGAAAATGACAGAGGAAGGTTCAAGACAGGTGGGGGCACAAGGCTTTTTCCAGGGCCATGACAACTAAGCGTTGTGTCAGAGCAACCCACCGACTCTTGGCTGGGAGTGTCTGATGTCACAAGAGAGAAGTCGAAGTCCGAGTTAGCCATTCAAGCACTGCTGGATTGCTGGTCAAGACATGACCGCTAGATGACACCGGGAGTTAAGGCCTTTTGTTGTGACTCATGCTGCCACCCATGCCCCCCCCCCTCTTTTTTCTGCTGCCTGCGACAGAAAAATTTTGGCCACTTTGAAAGGCCTGTCAGTCTGACATACTGTATCATAAAAGAATTAAATTAAAATAAAATAATACCCCCCAAAACAGTCTGTAGTACAATGTAACTTCTCAGCTGAACTGGAATTAAGACATATTTTTCTTTCTGAAAAATAAATTCACACCCGCCCCCCAAAAAAAAAAATAACAATCACAATTCACTGCAGAATGGCAAATGGGACTTACTCATATTACACCTCGTAAATGGCTGTAGTACAATGTAACTTCACTACTGAACGGCAATTAGGACATATTCTTCTTCCTATTAATACACCCCAAAAAAAGAAATATAACTATCACAATTCACCGCAGCACATAAATGTCTGTAGTACAATGTAACTTCACCGCTGAACGGCACTTATGACATATATTTTCCTTTTTTTTCCCTATTAATACAATCCCCTAAAAGAGTAAAACAATGTAAAATCAATGCAGAATGGGTAATAAGACGTACGTATCTATCCTATTAATACACCCAGTAAATAGCAGTACAATGTAACTTTACCGCAATTATGAAGTCACAGAAACATATGGACTAAGCCCTCACTCTAATGATAAAATCTGAGACACTTAACCAACACGTTTTGATCAAAACACATCTGTACCCACCCACCCACCCAGCGCCAAGGTGGTCTCAGTTCAGGCAGGTCTTACGCTAATCCTCCCTATGCCGTTATGCATTTATATTAAGGAGCGCAGACCCTGCACATATAGTGTGTTGCTCCTAGTTACATCTGTGTGCAACAGCAGTCAATGAGAGGAGAAGCACACACAGCTATATGTACCACCTAATCAAGGTCGCCTATTAGATAGGTGGGGCAAAAGTGCACATGAATGCTACTCGCAAAATAGGAGTGCATTCACACATGAATGTGCCACTCCTTCAAGACAAGTTAAAAAAATCACGAAAAATAAATATAAACCATCCTGCACGATATGATAGTGATTGTTGCGGATGTACATGGCTACATTTATAAAGTCACAGAAAATAATGGACTATTATAATAGATGCAAACATAACATATGGACTAAGCCCTCACTCTAATGATAAAATCTGAGACACTTAGCCAACACATTTTGATCAAAACACATCTGTGCCCACTTACCCAGCGCCAAGGTGGTCTCAGTTCAGGCAGGTCCTACACTAAACCTCCCTATGCCGTTATGCATTTATATTAAGGAGCACAGAACCTGCACATATAGTGTGTTGCCTCCAGTTACCTCTGTGTGCAAAAGCAGCCAATGAGAGGAGAAGCACACACAGCTATATGTACCACCTAATCAAGGTCACCAATTAGATAGGTGGGGGAAAAGTGCACATGAATGCTACTCCCAGAGAAGGAGTGCATTCACACATGAAGGTTCCACTCCTTCAAGACAATCGCTGAACAGCAATTATGACATATATATTTTCCCTTTTTTCCCCCTATTAATATACCCCCCCCAAAAAGTAAAACAATGTAAAATCAACGCAAAACAGCTAATAGGACATACATATCTTTCCTATTAATACACCCCTTAAATGGCTGTATCACACAGAACTTGCACCCCAATCACAAGCAAGGTATGCTGGAATTAGTGATGTATCACATCGTGCAAACAACATAAAAGCAGCAGTATAAATGCAATTTGGATCCCCAATTAGTGCAGCAAGGTTTAATAGTAACCGCTCCTATTACCCAGGCTTTACACTCCCCTATTGCACCCTGTTCTCCTTTTATGTGTAGATGATTCCTCAATATCCTTTCCCTACACCTTGAATAATCTTTCCCTGAACTTGTAAAATAATTTTCAGCACAAAGTCTTTCCTAGCACTGTCCCTAGCGCCTGCTGACGTCTCTCCCTGCACTAAGCACACTGGAAAATGGCAGAATCCAAGAGGGCTGACACTGTTTATAGGGCTGTAACATCACAGGGCTGGCTGCTGATTGGCTGCATGCATGGCATTGTGGGTGATCCCTCATTCCCAGAGTTCTTTGTTCCATGTCCTAACATGTGCAGCAGCAATTTTAAGAAAAAATGCTATTCGTTACCATGAAGCGTGAGAAAATTCAGCTTCGGTCCGAACTTCGATTTGCTCATATCTGGTTCTTACAAAAAGGTGTATGAAATATATCAGTGTACTCTATCACAGCCTGAATGTTTTCATTGAAATACACACATATATATATATATATATATATAGGCTAAATAAACTGTGTGTGTATAAATAGCTGCGGAATATGGTCACATTATATAGTGACTATAACATCATAAGATTAATGTTTCACAAAGCTTGTCACTCTGATCCATTGATGCCATATAGAAAATGTTGTACGTTTGTTTCACATTTATTCTCCAATCCATTAGGATTTTAACATTTTTTTCCCCTTAATTTTAAAGGGGCCATTAGATATGTATAAATAAAAACTGTAATACAAATGTAATCAACTCTAATAATGTAAAATCCTATAATGTACTACTAGCATATCAAGGCTTAATCACTGCCCACACACTGTCAGCCACATGGAGTGCCAAGGGCTATCGCTTTAATCCAGAAATGATGGTTATGAAAAATGGTGATTATTAGGTAGTCTTTAGGGATTCTCTACAATATGCTTTAGAACAAGATATAATAATTAACAGATTGTCACCTAATTTTTCTCAAAATAGACCCTACTCAATGAAAGGAAATACAGCCTCAAAGAAAATGATTTTTCAAATATATTTTAGTAACAAAACCTGTAATGAACATGTACACTCCATCTACTTTTACCCACCATGTAGGAACTGCTCAGACAAATCCAGTTTTATTAAGGAAAGTCATCAGCTTTATGAGAAAGTTATTGCCAGAGGATACCCTAAAAAGGTTCTACATCATGCGTACGCGCACGCCAAGAGTAATAAGCGCTCAGATTTGCTGACCACGGCACGGTCAGGTCCCCGGCCCAGGCTGTTAGATGCATTGGAACCTTTTATGCTCAAAATCATTGAGTGTCCAAATTCTCAAAAAACATTGGCATTTACTACGGGCTGATAATGACCTGAGAGCAGTTATAACTGAACATCCCAGTATTACTTACCGTAGGGATAAAAACCTTAAGGACACTCTGGTTCATAGTCTTTTTTGTTCGGAACTCCAAAGAACCACCTGGCTTAAGTCCAACATCATCGGCACATATTGTTACGGAAACTGTATCTATTGTCCGTTTCTCAAGAAATGCAAGACTTTTGTAAATCCTGTGGACAAAAGGGAATACCAAATTAGACCGTTTATTAACTGTAAAACCAAGGGCATAGTGTATGTAGCGCAATGTCCCATCTAAAACTCTATGTTGGCAAGTTCAGGCGTCGCATATTCCAGCATATCAGCAGTATAAATAGAAAAGCTGATACCACCATCTCTAAACATGTCAGATTTTTTATGGTGGGGATCCTAATTGCCTGACGTTCTGGGGGGTTTGTAAAAAAAACTCTGGGTATGAGGAGGGGTGACTTGGATGCGCTCCTTCTTCAGGAAGAAACCAAATTGATATATCAGAATAGCGTATTGCAGTGGCTCCACCCCTCTCACAGTATGATATGGTGCGCTCCTCGCGGTTCACCCCAAGCTGTGTAAAAAACTATAGAAATGTAGCGAGGGGCACTCAGTTATCCTTCACACATGGATTATCTGTATACCTGTTTATTCAACCATCGATCATAATATCGATCATAAATATACCATAAAAAGCAAAGACTTAAAGAAAGGATAATAGAAATACAAAGTATACTGGCTCTGGCCAAATGTCCATACAATCAAAAATAATATAAAAATAGGTGTAAGTGGGAGACTACTCAATCATGCCACAGTGATACAAGCCAATTCGATTGGTAGATTCCCAAAGCGCAAAATTGTTCTCAAGAAGCTTCTAGAGATGTACAATTTTCACTAGAAGAGTTCCAGTGTATACATGCTAATCCTTCAATACACCCCTCACAGAGTGGTAACGAGCCCTGTTGAAATTAGGTTCTGCTGGTATTACATCAATAAATAGCATCCATGTAAAGCTCTATAGTGATGTTGTAGTTTTTGTAAACTTTGTACTTTACCGTTCTTACCCTGCTAGGACCTGCCATAGCGTCCCACGTGGTCTCTCCGTCACTATGTGGCGTCCCATGTGACGGTAGCGGGTGCATCCAATTGTTGTGTAGAGTATAGGAGCGGTTAGTCCTTTGGAAAGTCTCTGCAGTCTCACTGTAGTCTCAATGTGAACCAAACGCGTTTCGGGGGAAATATGTTCTGGCTCATTCTTCAGTGGTTACTTTGTGAGACTCTGGGAGACCTTTTTATAGGTGTTCCTATTAAGTCTAATGATCGCATGTTAATAGCAGCCATCCACCAAATTGATATATCGCCTTGATAGTCTTAATTCAAATGGACTCAATGAAGGTTTTACCTTCTCATCCTTTTTATAGCTCAATGAGGGAGTACAGATCAAAGGTTATAGATTATTCATCTTCTTTTTGTATTTATTGTGAGCCATTAGAATAGAGAAAATCCAGCAATTAGTATTGTTTCTGACACTTATAGTGAATCCCTGCACTCTATATACGACCTAAAAGAAGCTCAAGACTAAGCAGACCAATAAACAAGCGTTGCACCTTTAGTATACTGTTGTCCAGGTTTATGGATTTTTTCTAGGTTCATATCAATGCACGGTGTGTTTTAGATAATATAGGTAAGGTCCATTTTAGGGCCAAGACCTAATGGTTAGGACGTATATCACATATGGTGAAGTCACTAAGAGGGATCATATGCTAAACAACTAGAGCTCTAGTGTAATTCAAGTTGTCATTTTTTAAATGGCTCTATCTATTCTACACCAAGACCGCATGGTCTAGACATATATTACACGCTGTGCAGTGATTAAAGGGTCACACGCTACTGTAATCAGGTCTGTACTATGAAGCATTTTTAGTGATTGTGTAAAATCACATACTTCATAAACATGAGATTCTATGCACTTGTTGACATCTCAGTGCACTTAACCGTATCAAGTTCTTAGCGACTGTGTACAGTGCTATTATATAATTGATCATATTGGGTTGCCGTGCTGCATGTGTTTCTATTTCAATATAACATACAGCAGCATAGGTTAAAAGGGCGAGGCTATTTACATAATCTGAATATTTATCTGATTCCGTACCCCAATCTGTAACTAAGTCTCGGCGCACTTTATAGTTGCGCAGGTCATGCGCCCTATACACTGGAGAGAATGTCTGATCTCTAAGTTGGTGCACATGATTAGTAAGAGCCATTAACCATCATTCATTTAGCAAGTCCTGGCGCATCTTGTGTCGGCGCAGGTCATGCGCACAGGCTTTTTACTGTAAAATGCTTCTAAGTCAGTGCGCAATGTCTTTACACGCACAATGTCATCTGAACTCCTCCCACGCCCTTAAGTCATTGGATGACGGCCTAGGGAAGAGGTGGCCTCTGCAGGTCCAGTCAGTCTCACATTGGTTGGTAAAAGTACTTGGGATTGGCTGATTAGCCTGTCTCTCAATAAATCACACTATTTATACCTCTGTATAGGCTGGTTTCCTCATTGCTGCCCAAATAACCCTGAAGAAGCCAGTCGGGGGGCAGTTGTAGATGAAAATAACTGTTGATCACTCTGCTACAGCTTAGTAGTTAGCTAGTCCTTGGACACCAAGCATTTTCACAGTGACATAGGAGGTTGCCAGTTGGCCCATACCAGATAGCCAGTTAGCCCAAATGGTGTGCCAAGGTCACATAGGAAGTGCTGTGGTGTGTGTATTGTATGATTGAACTCTAACAGCTATTGACATAGTGTCAGACCAGTGTGTTGTGAAGTGTGTGTGTCTGTTAATAACATAGGACACAAAGGCAGTATGTCTGGTGATCATATAGGACACACTGTAGCAGCCCTCAATAACCAACACAAAATATCATTCAGCCACAACCCTTTGGTTCTTTTGCACACCCTCTTCCGGTATTAGTGTGGCGTCAACACAGCTCTGTGGGCGCCTTAATATCACGAAAGGCAGTGTTTCAATTTCTGGCTAGAGATTCTGGCCTCTAGGAATATAGAGGCTGTAATACTGGCTTTCAACCGAGGTGGATATTTTTCAGTAAAGTAGGATAAGACATAGTGCACATCTCTGGTTCCTAAAAAATCTTACCAAAAGTATACCATAGCTCTCAGAGTGACAACTTTAATTTTAAGCGTCTGTTAGGCTCACGGCCATTTTACGTTTATTTACAATTAACAGTGATGTTTTAAATAATATTCGTTTTGGACCTGGGTCAAGATAGGTTAAAGCCTTTTTTTTAGGCATTGGAGTATATATTATGAAATATACCTTACCTAGGTTAGGTCCTTTTTGTTAAGTACTTTTACTCACCATGGATATACAAAGCTTGTATTCTAGCATACACTATGGGTTAAACACAGTTACTTGCCTGGTTAACAACTAGCAGGACTTTAGCAAATGGGTATTGCTTTATTATGCGAATGTTAAAATGTATTTTGCCCCATATTATTTCTTTTTTGAAGACCACGCAGGGCTCTGGGATCCTGAGATCCCAAGAGGCTCTGGGATCACCAGGCAGGACTCTGGGATCTAATCTTATGTTTTAATATTTATGAACTATTTCTAGGATATGCTGATCTATTCTTTTTATCTTTTTGCAGGAAAAATATAGCTTTGATATATTGATGACAAATTTCTTTTTTGGCAGGGACCAGAGGAAATAGAAAGTAAGGCCATTTCAATGTAATGCCTCTGCTTAGTGGTATAATGTTAAATATTCTAATTTTCTTGCATCCCTTAACTGGTAAATTATTTTCTATTCGAGGCCACTGATGTGAAAATTACCATGATATGTATCTGATCAAAGCTCCTTGTGTCAACCCCTTAAGTCAACAACCAGTATAGGAAATGTTAAGCCTGTATTACACCAGGCAATTGTCAGGTCGATCGTTGCTAAAAACGGTTCACACGAATGCTCGTTAGTGATAATCTGGCAGTGTTAGGGTACTTTCACACTAGCGTTTTGGATTCCGTTTGTGAGATCCGTTTCAGGGCTCTCACAAACGGTCCAAAACGGATCAGTTAAGCCCCAATGCATTCTGAATGGATAAGGATCCGTTCAGAATGCATCAGTTAGGCTCCGTTCCGCCTCTATTACGTTTTGGAGGCGGACACCAAAACGCAGCATGCAGCTTTTTGGTGTCCGTCTGAAGAGACGGAGCCTAACGGATCCGTTTTTTTTTACAATGTAAGTCAATGGGGACGGATCCGTTGTCAGTGACACAATATGGTGCATTTGAAAACGGATCCGTTCCCCATTGACTTTCAATGTAAGTCAAAACGGATCCGTTTTGGACTTTGTCATTTTTCTTTAAAGCTAATGCAAACGGATCCGTTCTGAACGGATACAAACGTTTGCATTAGAGGTGCGGATCCGTCTGTACAAATAAACAGACGGATCCGCACCAACGCTAGTGTGAAAGTACCCTTATATTACTGCCGATTACCCGATGAAAGAGCAAACCCTTTTTTATTGGGCAATCACAATCTTTCAGCAGGTTTAAGAATCATCACTTGCTGGTTACAGATTGTGCTGTCTAATAACAGTCTCCTGCCAGCAAATAATGATTCTGCATGGGGACGAGCAATGGCATTAGCGATCACTCCTCCGCATACTGTGGAGGAGATCACGGCATGTAAATGCAGCAGTCCCCTCCACTGCCTGATTGCCTAATGCAGGGTTTCTCAACTCCGGTACTCGGGACCCACGTACTGGTCAGGATTTGAGAATATCCCACAGAATGAATACCTGTGGTAAGTCTTGATGCATTGACACTAATTATATCACCTGGTCAATACTAAGGAAATCCTGAAAACATGACTGGTAGGTGGGTCCCAAGGACCGGAGTTGAGAAACCCTGGCCTAATGTAATACAGCCCTTAGGCTTCTGTCTGTGATACATGTTCCAAACATGATAACGTTCATCCTCCATCCATTCATGCATGCTTATTTCCTAGTGATTGGCTGCAATGTTCTAGCTACCATTATTCCCCTATGGTCATACACATATGACCTTCCTGAGCTTCTATGGGATATGACTTTGAATCAGCCACCGCTACACTTGTGTTTGTGCTGATGATGCGCTATGCTCCAATCACCATGATGTTTTTATTTTACTATGAGCCTCATTAATCTCTATAAGAGAACTTATATAAATTACCAATATGGTATTTATATAAAGGCAGCATGGCTATTCAGTCATTATTATGGTGACATATATGAACATACTGCATTCACATATGCTCCTGTAAGACAGCCTAAATCCATCATACAGACTTTACTGCCCTTTAACATTTTCGGAAAAGTATTGCAAATTTAGGATATAACCTATTTTATTTAGCTCATGTATATGAGATAATGTTATTTAATTTTCTTTTCTTTTTCAATAATCTTTATTGCAGTTTTTTGTAATTGTTTCCAGTTTTTTTAAACATAACACTATATAAATAAAAAAAGAAGCAGGAAAATCAGAGCGCAATTAAAAATAAATGGTTTCCAAAAACAATCCTCATGCCATATTGGAAACGATAACAAAATCCTCTACAAGGGACTGATAAGGCCACCAACATACAGTAAATAAGTATTAATAAAACATAAAGAAAGCACCCATGCATACGTAAGCTGTGATCAGTATTGAAAGACCCAAAGAACATATAAGATGTACAGATTAGACATACACAAGATGGACAGGGAAGGAGGTTCCTCTCACAGGATGGTAGTCTTAGCTGGTTACAATGAGACATGACTAAATATCCACTCAAATGGAGATCAATGACCTGTTCGCCACCTGGGCATTCTTACATGTGGATTACCAGATTTGCTTCCATTGCTCGTCAGATAGGGTAGAAATCCATAGCCCAAATCCAACTCCCATTTAGAGATATAGAACAGCAGGGTTCGATAACAAATATGCACCAGGTTCGAGTAAATTCGCATAATAAGGCCTCTAGCATGTCGGTAGTAATATGTTTCAAACAAGAACAATGTTAGAGGAGTAGTTGTGTTCTTAAAGAGGGTAGAGATGAAATGTTTAAGTTGGCGGTAACTGGATATTTCTGAAGATGGAATTTCAAATTGCTTCTGTAGAGAGGCAAAAGAGGAAATACCCTCAAGGGAAAGTATGTAGAAGACCTTAGAGAGTCCTTTGTTTGTACAGAGTTTGAATGACTCTAGCGGCGATAAAGGTAGATAGGGGGAGTATTTTGAGTATTTTTCAGTCTCAGACTTTAAGAGAGTGCTTAATAATTGGATTAGTAGTAATAGGCTGGACGGTAGAAGGAGACTAAAGAATTGAACCAGTAGACGAAGTGAAAACCTTCAAGGACACAAGTGAGAGCAGAAAAGGAGCATCCTTAGACGAATGAAGAAGGGCCAATTGGGCTATCTGGACTGCCTGATAGTATTTAAAAAAATTTGACTATCCAAGCTCTGCCTTCATTCTATGTAAGTATAAGGTTAATGATATTTCATTTTCACTCTAAAACCAAGTTGCAAATGTTTTATGCAAACATCAATAAACTATGTTGAAATCACATGTTATAACTTTGAGTAATCACAGATATCTTAGCTTTAAAATAGCTATTCATGTAAAAAATCATGGAAGTCCTTTAGACATTTCAAATTGCTGGCACCACTTTGAGAGGTAAAAGAACACAGTCTGCTTTTAATGACATATATCTATTAGTTTCCTTCTTATTAAACATTGGTCTTGTTTAGTTGTCATCAAAGCTCTGAAGTAACAGTGCACTGATTGTAAGGAGCCATAAGGAAATAGTTAGACTTCTCTGGTTGAAAGGGTCAAGATTTGAAGCAGGCAGAGAGCAATGTATTTTACCTCTTTACTTTTGGAAAACAAGCATATTGTACCAATATAGTCATATACATAAAAACAGCATAAAATAATGAGAGAAATGTATTTTTGTGTTAATTGTCACTCTAACCATCAAATATATTTCAAATTTACACTTTTTATTTAATGTTGTAACAGAAATCAATTGAAGAATCAGCATGCTTTATTTGACACTTGTTGGCATCTAATGGTCATTGTACACATTTTGATTAAGGCCTCAAGCACACAACAGCAGTTTTGGTCTGTGTCTGATCCGCAATTTTTGTGGATCGCACATGGACCGAATTATTTCTATGGGTCTGCAAAAAATGTGGACAGCACACCAATGTCATCCGTGTGCTGTCGGCATCTGTGTGGCCATTCTGCTAATTGTAGAACATGTCCTATTCTTGTCTGTTTTGTGCACAAGATTAGCCAATTCTAGTAGAAAAATTTGGAGGATCCACAGTTTGCAGAGTGCAAAATGGATACAGTCATGTGCATAAGGCCGAAAAATTAGTTGTATACATTTGATACTTGGATTTCTGCAAGTCCAGAAGTTTCCACAACAACTCTGTCACATGTGAACTTAGCCTGAGGCCACTTTCACAAGGTCAGTATTTAGTATTTCTCATCAGTATTTTATAAGCCAAAAAAAAACCTGGAGTTGGACCTGCAGGGAGAAAGTATAATGGAAAGGTTTGTGCTTCTTCTGTGTTTTGATCTTACTTCTGGTTTTGGTTTACAAACACTGATAAAGAATACTGGCCAAAAACTGACCATGGGAAAGTGGCTGAACAAATTTACCATTTTACCACTTTTAACAAACAGTTTCAATAAAAAATGAAAAATAAATCTTCCATTTGAGAAGTGGACGTATAGGTGCTAAGACAAATATAATTTCTGGGTGAAGCACTGTCATCTGTTGTTATTAGGTGCAGCTTACTTAAAGGTTTTGTCCCATAACAAATACTTATCCCCTGTCCACAGGATAGGGCATAAATGTCTGATCAGTGGTGGTCCCACCAGTGTGGCCTCCAGCCGATCATGAGAATGGTGCATCTGTGTACCCTGTTAGAATGAAATGGCGGTTGTTTATTCTCGCTGCTACTCCATTTAGCCATCTGCTGTAGATAGCAAAGCTCTTGTATTCAGCTATGTGTGGCATTCAATATAATTGAATAGACCAGTAAGGTGCATGCATGACCATGTTTGCATTCAAATGAGAACATGGACCCATGGTCCCCCATTTGAGTAGAGCGGCGGTCATGCATGCACACTGCCACTCTATTCAGCTCTGTGGGGCTGCCAGAGATAGTTGATTGCTTGAATATAGCTATATCCAGCAGTCCCATAAAAGTCCCATAATTTATTCTACTAAGTTGCTTTTTAAATACACTAAAAAAGGGGTTATCTAGGAATATAATATTGATGGCCTGTCTTCAACTGTTTAAAGAGGCCACTGCACTCAGCAGAGCTCCAGTGAGCGCCACTGCCTCCTTGCAGCTTACCAAGCACAGTGCCGTACATTGTCCTGGGAGTCGGACCCCTGCAAATCTGATATTGATGACCTATCCTGTGGATAGGTCATATCAAACTACCGGATAACCCCTCTAAGAAAAAAAGCCCTATTTTACAAGATGGCAATGCTGGAGAATATTACATGTAGTGATCAAAATTCAGTGGTGGGTCCTAAGGATTATGATGATTCCAAATTTATATAGTTTTTTTTTTAATTTTGTTATTGTTGTTGCACAATAAAAAAAAACATTTATAAAATGATTTTTGTGTCACCACATTCCAAAACCCATGCCCTTTTTATTTTTCTAGAACTTTTCTGCCTTTTTGAATGTTTTTGATTCATTTTTTTTCTCCTTTTTGGGAGGAAGGATGAACTAAAAGTTTGTACAATGTGGGTAAATAATGTGTTGTGATAGTATTGGTCATTATGGATGTGGAGATACCAAGTATGTATACCTTTTTAAATTCTCGTTATTTTGTTTGTATAATAAATTATTGTGTACAGGAAAAAACATTTAAATAGCTTTTCTGCAAATGTTACTTAAGTTTTTATACCTAATAGCTGCTGGAACTACATCCAATGAAAATTTGATTGAGTGCTGATTTCCGCCAGCACCATAGCATGGATGAGAAAGGCGTCTGCTGGAAGGAGAGACAAACACAGCTGGATTAAGGTAGAGTAAGTTTATAAAAAAAAATTTAGTCCCCTAGGAGACTTGATTCTGAAATCTTAATGAGCTTTTGTTAAGCTTCTGGCTGCCATGGCAACCCATTGACACTCGACAATCATGTCACTAGGTCTTGCCCATACAGAGCTGTAAATGTATGGTGTAGGCTCTGGCACTTACTGTCTGTGGCACAGGCCCAGCTCCTTAGCCTACACCATGATTTGTTATGCTGGTGGCCCGTGTCCACCGCTGTCCTGTTGTCTTGGGCAGATGCAGGTGTCGCTCCCCTCCCACTGTGTGTATTGGGACTAGTGCACATGAACTTTCTTTTACCACTCACTGACTGTGGGAGTTAATCCTTCCCTTTTGCTTCCTGTCCAGCTGATGACTAAGTGCTGATCAGCCTCCCTATTTAGCTGGGCTGGTGTTCTACCCCCTCGCCTGAGCTTTGAGGTTTTTCTAGTTGCTAGTAACCAGCGGTGATTTCCTGTCTACAGATTCTGCTCCTTGCTGCCTGCCTAGGAACTGTGACATGGACTATGTATGTACTCTGCCTGCCCCAATCTTGGAATTGTTTTTTGGAATATATAAGTAGAGATGGCCTTGTGGTTCGCCTGGCGGTCGGTTGGCGGCAAATTTTACTCGTTTTAAGGACTATTGATAGGTGTGCAGTACAGATGGGTGTAATACACTTATAATAAACTTTCTAACATAGAAAGCATATTATAGTGGATTTGTATTGTGCAGCATTTTGACTGGTGAGCGGTTCTGCAGCGATACTACAACTACAAAGAGTGACAAACGCAATTAGAAAAAATATTTGTAACTGGTGTGATATACCAGTTGCCCCCCAAAACAACAGTTTGAAGCGGGGTGTTATATACCAATAAACTTTTTTTATAGTGTATTTGGGTACTGCAGCATTTGTTTGCTGTTGTGCTGCGTTCCCTCTGCTACACAGAGTGACAAACGGTACTGAAAAAAATTGTTATAACTGGTGTGATATACCAGTCGCCCCCCAAAATGACAGATTAAAGCGGGGTGTTATATACCAATATACTTTCATAATAGTGTATTTGGGTACTGCAGCATTTGTTTGCTGTTTTGCTGCGTTACCTCTGCTACACACAATGACAACCGGTACAGTAAAAATATTATAACTGGTGTGATATGCCAGTCGCCCTGCAAGATAACAGATTGAAGCGGAGTTTTTTATACTAATATACTTTCATAACAGGGGCGTAACTACCGGGGAAGCAGGGGAAGCAGCTGCTTCGGGGCCCGGCAAGCACGTGTTGTCCTCACTTCTCTCCTCCCCTGGGTAATCAGCACATGTCCTCACTCCTCTCCCGATCGCTAATTACACAGTGAATCGCAGTGTCCTCTCGCCCTTGTCAATTTAAAACTTATTTTTTCTTTCTTTCAGAAAAGCTTGCACTGGGGATCGAACCTGCGACCATTAGGTTCAAAGCCAAGACACTTATCCACAAGGCCATATAAGCTGCATAGCCAGATAGCTTTTAAAAAAAAAAAAATAAAAAAATATGACCTCTAGATGTGGAGAACTTTGATAGTGTATCCATACACATTACAGCTGCACCAGCACATTGTATATGGATGTAGCAGAGCTTGGTGTGTTGGGGCAGCTGTAATGTGTATAGATACACTATCAAAGTTCTCCTTATCTAGTGGTCTTATTTTATTTTTTTAGCTGCCTGGCTATGCAGCTGATACAGTCTTGTGGTTAAGTGTCTTGCCTTTCATCCTAATGGTCACAGGTTCGATTCCCCTCACAAACTTTTCTGAAAGACAAGATAAATGAGGCTTGCCTAACATGGAGGTAAGTATATGTGTTGTTTTTTTTTTTTTTTTTTAAATACTGGACTTTTACTTTACTGCCACAGAGGAGGAGGGGGCTATTGGCACTATGATATTGGCAAATGGGGGAGATAGGCACTTCATATTGGCACACACATTAGGGGGCAGGGGAGAGGATGGCACTATGATATTGGGATGGGGAAGACAGAGGCACTTGATATTGGCACATTATAGGGGGCACTGTGGGGAGAGGAGCACTATGGGGGCATCTGGTGCTATATGGCTGGCTACTGGCACATTATAGGGTGGGTTTATATGGCTGACTACTGGCACATTATAGGGGGGTTATATGGCTGACTACTGGCACATTATAGGGGGGTTATATGGCTGGCTACTGGCACATTATAGGGGGGCTGGGGGGCTATATGGCTGACTACTGGCACATTATAGCGGGGCTATATGGCTGGCACATTATAGAGGGGGAGCGAAACGCGCGGGTAGGGGGGGCCCAATACAAAAATTTGCTTTGGGGCCCAGTCATTTCTAGCTACGCCCCTGTTTCATAATAGTGTATTTGGGTACTGTAGCATTTCTTTGCTGTTTTGCTGCGTTCCCTCTGCTACACACAGTGACAAACAGTACTGGAAAAAATTATTATAACTCGTGTGATATACCAGTCCCCCCCAAAACGACAGATGAAGCGGGTTGTTATATACCTTCTTCCCCAAACACTGCTCTTCTCTAGAGACTTTTGTCACAGGGTCATTTAAAAAATGACAGGCCGAGTAAGAGGCCGGCCCTTCCGTCGGGGTGGTAGGGGTCGGGCAGGAGCACCAAGCTGGAGCCTAAGTGGGAAGTTGCAGAAGGTGTGTGCGATTACGGCAAAGGACGTACCAGACTTGGTTGACTGGTTCACTCAGCCTTCCGCTTCTGCACCCTCCTCATCCTCTCTATCTGCACCCTTTTTACTCTCTGCTGTTTGCACCCCCAAATACACCACCTTCAACACCACCACCACCATATACCCTCCGCTTGAGTCACAGAAATTATTTTCCGGTCTATTACAAGACATTTCTGATGCGCAGCCATTCTTGGCATTAGATCAGGAAGAGGAGGTAGCAACGGCCGCCACTCAGCAGTCTGAGGACAGTACCCAGATCAGCTCAAGGAGGTCGGTCCCCGCTGTTGCTGCCTACTGCGAGTTCTCTAATGTTAGTGGTGGGGAAGGTGACGTCGATGATGACGTGTCTATGGACGTCACATGGGTGCCCACAAAGAGAGGAAGAGGAGGGGAGTTCAGAGGGAGAGATGGACCAGCAGATAGGGAGGAGTAGCAGGCAGAACTTACATTGCACAGGAGGCAAAAAGCAGACTGCTAATGTATCAGGAGCGAGCCATCCACCATGCACTGTCACATCTGGCGCTCCCAGGACGCCGGCACATGGCTGCACAGTGTGGGCTTTTTTTAATGTGTCCACCGCTGACAATAGTCTTGCCATCTGCAGCCTTTGCTGTCGACGCATAAGTCGCGGTAAGCCAAACACTCACCTAAGGACAACTGCCTTAAGAAGGCACCTGGCATTCCATCACGAGCCCAGTGGGAGCAATGCCGTCAGAACCCACAAAGCCACACTCCCGTCGCTCCACGTCCTGCCTCTTCTCCTTCTTCTCTCTCCTCCCAATTGTCCTCCACTCCACCTTCCATCATGCCATCCTCACATTTATCTGGCAAAAGGCAGGCTTCTGTGGCCTAAATGTTCGAGCGTAAAAAGATGATGACGCCGGATAACCCTCTTGCCCAACGGTTGACCGCTGGCTTGTCTGAACTGCTAGCCCGCCAACTTCTGCCATATAAATTGGTGGACTTAGAAAATGGAAGGTCCCAGGTAGGAAATATTTCTCCCAGAAATGCATCTCAGAGCTATATGGCCACGTTCAGTGGCAAGTGAATGTATCTCTGGAACACAGTGTCGGTGGCCAAGATGCATTTGACCACAGACATGTAGTCTAGCAAACACGGGCATGGAAGGTACATAACTTTTACTGCCCACTGGGTGTACCTATGATGGCCGTCAAGTATGCAACCCATGGCACCCGTGTAGATTTGGTGTTACCGCCACAGATTGCATCCTCCCTCTCCTCCTCGGCTGACTCCTTCTTTTCCGCTGCTACCGTCTCTTCCACTGCGCCCCCCAAAGTCCCCAGAACCTATTCGACATGCCAGGTGAGATGTTGCCATGCTGTGCTGCGTCTGTTGTGCCTGAAAGCCAAGAGCCACACCGGTCCTGCACTGCTTTCAGCAATGCAGTCACAGGCCAATCAGTGGCTAACCCCGCTTAATTTGACAGTTGGTAAAGTGGTGTGTGAAAACGGTGCCAATCTGCTGAGCGCGCTGAAACAGGGCAAAATGACACACGTGCCATGCATGGCACACGTCCTGAACTTAGTTGTGCAGCGATTCGTTGCCAAATACCCCGGGGTCCAGGACGTCTTGCAGCAGGCCAGGAAAATCTCTGTCCATTTCAGAAGATCTTACATGGCCATGGCTCCCCTTGCTGACATTCAAAGGTGACATAACCTGCCCGTCAGACGTCTGATTTGTGACTGCCCAATGCAATGGAACTCCACCTTGTATATGCTTGATTGGCTGCTCCAGCAGAAACGTGCAGTTAATGACTATCTGTACGAACTCTGCGGCAGGACAGTTTCTTGGGAGTTTTTTTTTTCACCAAACTGGTCAGTCACAGCCAAGGGTGCCTTCAGTGACTTAGAACCTTACACCTTCTTTCTGGAGCGTGCATTGTTTCATGTCATTGATCAAGCCGTCGAGGAGAAGGAAGATCAGGAAGTCGCAATGCTGGATGAATTCCCAGGGGGGGCTACTCCATCTGAGAACAGTCAACAATAGGAGTCTGAAGAGGAGTCAGAGGAGGATGCTGCCGGGGCGGATGAGGAGGAGCAAGAAGAGCATGCTTTAAACCTTTCTGGGATCCCTGGTGTTGTCCGTGGATGGGGGGAGGAGAACGAGGACGACATTATCTTGGATGATGAGTAGGAGCCAGGCCACTACACTGCTTCCAGTTTAGTGAAAATGGGGGCCTTCATGTTCCAGTGTTTTAAGAGGAACCCCCGTACAAAAAGCAAGGGCAAGGACCAGTACTGGGTGGCAACGTACTTAGACCCCCGGTACAAACAAAAAATGGCGGAAATGTTACCACCATCAAAGAGGGCTGTCAGAATGCAGCACTTCCAGGCCTTGCTTCGAGAAATGCTACATTCTGCTTTTGCGGGTGCTGGCAAAGGAATTTTCACTCACAGAGAAACAGTTGCGGGTGCCAATCCAACAGCACCTGCAAGAAGAGGGCGGTTTGAAGTTGTGCTGGTCATTTCTGATATGAGATCATTCTTTCAGCTGACCCATCGACAGCTGTCCTCCGGATCCAGCCTCAGGGAACGCCTAGACCGACAGATGTCCCACTTTATCGGGTTAACGGCTGATGTGGACGCTCTGAGAAGCGATGAACCCCTGGACTACTGGGTGGGCAGGCTTGACCTGTGGCCAGAGCTGGCACAATTTTCCATGGAAAAGTTGGCTTGCACCTCATCCAGTGTCCTGTCCGAAAGGACATTCAGTGCAGCAGGGGGGATCGTGACCGCTAAGCGCACTCACCTAGCTCATGACAGTGTGGACTAACTCACATTTCTAAAAATGAATGAGGCATGGATCTCGGAGGAATTCAACACATGTGACCAGTAGACCATGTTTGATTCAAATTCCTTATGACAGCCCATAAATATCCGCCACCACCCAGAACAATTCATGGTCCCTGTCTTAGGTAAATGCAGTGGCATAAAAGGCCTTTTATGTCCACTAAATGCCTAATTTTTGGGGCCTGTACTAGTGGCCGACACTTACTTACTTATCTAGTGAATGCCTAATTTTGTTGACTGGATTTGAAAATCAATGGGTCTGTAAACGTTCTGCTAAGCTGCCCATTTTACAGACATGTGAATGGATCCTATATGTATTTGACATGTATTTACCGGCTGCTGTCAGTTCTGGCTGATTTAGGCCGAGCTATTACACTAAAACAGAGCAATATTACAAAAACCAAAATACAAGTTATAACTGTATAAACGATTTATATAACTTATTAGAACAAAAAAAAAAACATTTTTAAGGCAACTTTTCCAATAGCAGGAGCATCTCCTGCAGGCCTTTCATGGCCTGGCAGTGCCTCTCCTCCATGGCCTTCATCTGCTCCTGAATGGCCCGCATATCCTGGTGGTGCTCCTTCTGCATTTTTGCCAATTTGGCCTTCAATGTCTTCAGTACTGTTGGAAAAAATATATATGAACATTGTTTGCAATTCTTATTAAACCTTTAAACCTTTATTTTGTGGTGCATATGACTTTTTGATCGCTTGCTATTTCACCTTTTTGTGATAAAAGTTGTCCAAAAAATGCCTATTTGGAGAGTTTTTATTTTTTGTTTTGAAAGGTGTCCACCTGAGGGGTTACTTCGTAGGATAGTTTTATTCAGCTGGTTGTTACAGATGCGGCAAGACCTAATATGTTTCCTTATTTTTTTTGTTATTTCTGTTTTACGCAATAAAAGCATTGTTGAACCAAAAACAATTCATGTTTTAATGTCGCCATAGTTTGAGAGCCATATTATTATTTTTATTCGGCGATTGTCTAATGGTAGGGTCTAATTTTTGGCCGAATGAAATAAAAGATTGGTACTATTTTGGGGGGCATATGCCTTTTTTGATAGCTTGGTGTTGCACTTTTAATGATGTTAGGTGATAAAATTATAATTTTTTTTAATTGTTTCTTTTTTTTTATGTTCACCTGAGGGGTTAGGTCATAGGATATTTTTATAGAGATGGTCGATATGTACACGGCGGTACAATATTTGTTTGTTTGTCTATTTTTTACCTTAATTTTTATTTATTTTTTAGTCTTTATACACATTGACGATTTAAATCTCAATGCGTTAGTGATATTTATGATGATTATATAGTTTATTAGTTTGTGATATTTCAGTAGAGTATAATCGTATTTTGTTTGTTCGTTAGTGATAGTTCAATAGAGTTTAATGTTAATTATTTGTTAAGTTAATGGTTTTAATGTAGATTAAAGAGTTTTTTTCCAGTGTTCTTCTTTTGTATTACTATAGTGTATGTTGTCCCCTCATTGTTGGCCCTTTTAATGTTTATGTACATGTTATTGATACATAATCATATTGCTATGTGCACATATTTATCTTCCTGGCGGGGGCTGGTGATCACCTCCTCTTCCTCCGAGCCCTGAGATGGGGCAGTGCTGGGTCAGAGTGGGGGTCTCCATGGTCCTGGGTCCATAGTCCATAGCCCATAGTAAGGAGGCTAGCCCTCAGGCTTCTACTGCAGACCCAGTGATGGTTGAGTCCGTCACTTGTACGAAATCAGCTGGTTACATCCAAAATCTCTAACCGCGTGTGTTTAAATATATATATATACAATACAACCACAGCTAAGTTGAGATGTTGGATGTAATTTGGTTAATTTAGGGCATGTCCCACCAGGTACTAATTAACCAGTTGTAAAAGGATGAAATACTTATTTGCATTACTGTATATACAGTACCTTCCAAATGTAATCACCCCCCTTGACTTTTTGCTTATTTTGGTACATTACAGCCTTCTGTTAAAGGTTTTGTTAATCTGAATTTTATGTTATGGATCAGAACACAATAGTCTAAGTCGGTGAAGTGAACTGAGAAAAATATCTAAATAAAATGATTGTTTAGAAATAGAAAACCGAAAATTGCCATGTGCGTATGTATTCAACTCCTTTGTTCAGAAGCCCATAAAAAGCTCTGGTGCTACCTATTACTTTCAGAAGTCACATAATTACTTAGTAAAATGATGTCCACCTGTGTGCAATCTAAGTGTCAAATGATCTGTCATTATACATACACACCTATTTTGAAAGGCCCTAAAGGCTGCACCACGTAAGCAAGAGGCATCACTAACGAAACACTCCCATGAAGACCAGGGAATTCTCCAAACAAGTAAGGGACAATGTTGTTGAGAAGTACAAGTACAAGTAGGTTATAAAAAAATACCCAAATCTTTGATGATCCCCAGGAGCACCATCAAATCTATCATAACCAAATGTAAAGAACATGGCACAACAGCAAACCTGACAAGAGACAGCCGCCCACAAAAACAGGGCTAGGAGGGCATTAATCAGAGAGGCAGCACAGACCTAAGGTAACCCTGGAGGAGCTGCAGAGTTCCACAGCAGAGACTGGAGTATATGTACATAGGATGACAATAAACCGTACGCTCCATAGAGTTGGGCTTTATGGCAGAGTGGCCAGAAGAAAGCCATTACTTTCAGCTAAAAACAAAAAGGCACATTTTGAGTTTGCGAAAAGGCCTGTGGGAGACTCCCAAAATGTATGGAGGAAGGTGCTCTGGTCTGATGAGACTAAAATTGCAAGCATATAATTCCAATTTTTAACAATAATAGTATTGAAAATAATTTACTCAAGTAAACTGCAAAAAGTATGTAAGTCTTTGAAGTGAAAATATTAGATTTAGGCTGCCTGCACACGGGCGTGTTTTTTCACAACTACGGACCGTACAAACATGGCTTGCCGTCCTGCAGAGTGGACAAGCGTACGGCATCATTGATTGCTAACTCGCTACGACGCTGTGCGCTTCCGGCCACCACCGCTGTACTGTGATACACTTGTATGATCTATACAAGTGTATTACTGTACAGCGATGGTGGCATGAAGCGCACAACGTCATAGCGAGTTAGCAACCAATGATGCCGTGCGCTAGTCCACTCTGCAGGACAGCATCCCGGGTTTTTACGGTTCGTAGTTGTGAAAAAACACGCGCGAGTGCATGTGGCCATACTGTTACGGTTTGAAGATGGGATTGTATTACGACTGTATGTGGGTGGGGTCTGAGCTATCAGATATTGTCCAGCTAAGCAGAGATGTACCTGTTTAGTGAAGTGACGGTACGGTATGTGGTGTACAGCTAGTTCGCTTCCCCGTGGTGCACCCTGAGTAACTCTAAATGAACCAGCAAATACTGGCGGTCTGACAAAGAAAGCTTCTCCTGAGTCCTGACCAACAGGATACAAACTGTAATCTATAGACTATGTGTGTGTGCGGTATATAGTGTGTGTCTGTGTGTGTGCGGTATATAGTGTGTGTCTGTGTGTGTGCGGTATATAGTATGTGTGTGTAGTATATAGTCTGCGGCATGACAATGAATGTGCAATGTGCATGTGAAATATACTTCTCTGCTTTCCATACAAATAGGCTACTAACATACTGGGTGTGATGTCACAGGAATACTTACTGCAACAATCACTAATATCCAGTGAGACCTTATAAAATGTGAAGTTGAGTGCACTTAAGAAAAATTACAATCGCAGAAGTTCGCACTGGTGATTTTTTTTTTATAACACTCTTTATACATATAAAGCAATATGAAAGAATATAAAAGAAGGTTTGTACACAAACATAGAAACATAGTAAGAGCAGTAAGTCTATGGAACTCTCTGCCTGAGGAGGTGGTGATGGTGAGTACAATAAAGGAATTCAAGAGGGGCCTGGATGTATTTCTGGAGTA
This sequence comes from Bufotes viridis, assembly GCA_033119425.1. NCBI lineage: Eukaryota > Metazoa > Chordata > Amphibia > Anura > Bufonidae > Bufotes > Bufotes viridis. The sequence goes on from CM065590.1 coordinate 238,951,002, forward strand.
TAATAATATTACAGGCTATAGCTACTAGAGAGGGGTCGTTGATCCAGGGAGTTATTCTGATTGCCTGATTGGAGTCGGGAAGGAATTTTTTTCCCCTTAAGTGAGGAAAATTGGCTTCGGCCTCACAGGGGTTTTTTGCCTTCCTTTGGATCAACTTGTAGGAAACAAGCCGAACTGGATGGACAAATGTCTTTTTTCGGTCTTATATACTATGTTACTATGTTACTATGTTAATTGTTCAGACATGCAGGTGAAATGTAATAAAATAAACTACTTTAATGTAAGATTACTTACAGCCACCAGGAGTTCTTCCTTTTTGTCGCTGAACTTGGTTTCAACCATCGCATCCATGTAATTTCTAATTGGTGCAAACCAGTTGGTGTAGGCCACGCCTTTCTAGCGCATGTGTTCTTGCAATTAATACTTTCCCGAAATTTCGCATATAAAAAAATAATGCTTGTAGATCGCAGATTTGCTTAATACCTCTGGTATGTCAGTGTCCATGTTGTGGGACTTTGTCTGCACATCTAGTAAGTATTTTGTGGCTGCAAATATGACCTGGAGGTTTTTCAGGTTCGCCTGCCATTAAAATGAATGAGACCCGCGGTTCACTAACATTTGATCGCGTTCGCGAACTGTGCCAGCAGATGTTCGTCCATCACTATATATAAGTACTCAGCCTACCCTGACTTTGGACCGTGTTCAGATTATGCTTTTTGCCTGGGTCCTTGGGGCTTCGCACTGGTGTCTCTGACCCCTTGGGTCAGCAGCCAACTACACCAGGACTACTCCAGAAGATAGCGGCCAGATCCCTGTTAAAGGAGGAATACCAGGGAACCCCAGGACAATGGCCTTAGGTTTAGACCATTGTCAAACCGGTTAGTTGTCACAGTGGGTCCACCACCATTTACAGTTCTATACGGTAAATATTATTATTATTGGGGACGTGGCCTAGGCGAGATGGCGTAAAGACGCGCATTGCCCTGGCTCCTACTGTATCCTGACTTAATCCTGGTCATCCGTGGCTATACCTGCTTCTCCTGCTCCCCTGTGACTTATTGGGGTCCATAGGATGTGGTGCCCCTTGTATTAGCCCTCCCGGGACGGCCGGCGCTGTATACTGCGCGAGACACCGAGTCCTTGGCTGAGCCTGCGGTGCGCTACCGGCGCCATCTTGGAGGGAGGGGACCTACCCGGACATCCTGCCTTCCTGCCGCTGCTTCTAGTTGCCCTCCTAGACTTCTCCTGTGGTGCTGACACCACGCCTGTCCGTCGTTGCGGTCGGCGGTTCCTGGGTGAATCGGCGGCTGGACTGGCAGCCCCCGCCCGCGGACGCCATCTTCTCCCTGTGGAGTCACGTGCAGGTGCCTTCCCCTCAACGAGACCTCGGCTGCCCTGCACATCGGAGTGTAGCACTTCGTTAATGCCTGCTGTCGGCTCTCCTCTCACTCCTCCTCGGGCCTGCCGGTGAGTTGCCTGCTGGGTACATCTGCTGTGGGGATTCCTCCTGTGGCCGAGATTGTGCCCCTGATTTGGCCCAGAGATCTACTGCCACAGCCTGCTTGATACTGTGGGCTACCACTGCTGCTGGAGGACTCCTGGGGGCTTAGTCGCCCTAACTATCTGCCTTCTCTGCTCTGGGACTTCCCCGCTGGCCCTTTGATCTTTTGCTCTATGGGCCGCAAAACTGGTGGTCCTGGGACTGTCTCTGGTTCTAAGCTACTTGTGGACAACATGAGCCAAACTGAATCTCAGGGGGACGGCTCCCCTCCAGAGTCTGCTGAAGTGAATCTGGAGAAAATAATGACTGCCATTACTGCTTGTCAATCCACGCTTACGGTTAAGATCGACCATGTTCAGGCAGACCTAACGTGCCTTCGGCATGAGATTGATAAAATACGTGACAGAACTGTGGAGGCGGAGCGGAGGTTGGGGGAGGTGGAGGAAGTGGCGCTCCGTGGAGAGAATAATGTGAGAACCCTGCAACAAGTGAAGTCTCTGATGGCGAGAGTGGAGGATGCGGAAAATCGTAACAGACGGAATAATGTCCGTATTATGGGCCTCCCTGAGAGGGCGGAGGGCCAATCCCCGGAGGACTTTGCTGAGCAGCTTATCAGACGTACTCTGGCTCCAATTAATCTATCCGCCAGTTTCGCAGTGGAAAGGGCGCACCGGATCCCAACCAGACCGCTGCCCCCGGGGGCCCCCTCGCGGCCTTTTATTTTAAAAGTCCTCAACTACCGGGACCGTGACGCCATCCTTGCAGCGGCTCGTCGGCTGAAGGAAATAAAATTCGACAATACTAAACTTTCCTTTTATCCGGATTTCTCCACCGAGGTCCAGAAACAACGTCGGCAATTTATGGCAGTGAAGGCGCGTCTACGAGAGAAAGGACTGGCCTACGCTATGCTGTATCCTGCTCGTCTTCGGATTCAAAACGGAGATTCCACCAAGTTCTTCTCTACGCCTGAGGAAGTGTCGGACTGGCTTGACCGGCGGGGCTGAGTACTGCGGGGGGTGCTAATTGTTGTGTATCTCTTTTTACTGTTTTTGCACTACTCCACTGGATGACCTGATTATGAGTTGGGGGCTTTGTTTTTGTTAGACATCCCTACTCTTTCTTGGGAAGGGGGATTCCTATTCTCCCTTTCTGGGCAGGCGCCGAACGGAGTAACTGCTTTAGTGGGTGCTCCTGGGTGTCTTGAAGGAAAGTTCTTTGTGATAGTTCGGGAAGTTTTAAAGCTCGGATAAGTTGGGGGATCTGGGCGGGGAGGGGGGCTAAGCCTATACATGTGGGCTGTTCGGGGAACTGTTTTCTTATTTGTTTTGTTCTGGTGTGTGTGTGGTTGTGAATAGTCTGGGCGGTTTTGGTCTCCTCTGGATTATGTCAATAGATTTCCTCCATGATGGCTACCCTTCAGGTTATCTCCTGGAATGTTAGGGGGCTCAATGACAAAATTAAATGATCTCTTGTGTTTAATTATCTTAAGGGCCTCCATCCAGATGTGGTAGTGCTGCAGGAGACTCACCTGGTGGGTCGCAAGCTGTTGGCGCTGAGAAAACCTTGGGTGGGTTCCACGTACCATTCTACCTTTACTTCACATGCCAGAGGCGTCTTAGTGTTAGTGACTAGATCACTTCCTTTTCATCTGCACTCAGTCCACACGGATGCCTCTGGTAGGTTTGTAATTGTTTATGCATCAGTGAGAAATGTTGACTATATTATAGTGGGTCTTTATATCCCTCCTCCATTCCGTAGCATGGTGTTGGGTGAGGTGATGAGGGTGGTGGCGACTCTGCCGACTGCCTCAGTAATTATTTTAGGGGACTTTAATGCGGTTTTAGACCCGGAGGCGGATAGACTTCGTCCCCAGTCTACTCATAGCAATTCACTTCGACACTGGGCTGAGGCTTATGACCTGATGGAGGGCTGGAGGTATCTGCATCCGAGTGACCGCACTTATTCCTGCTATTCATCGTCGTATGCATCTCTGTCCCGTATTGACTTGCTGTTTATTAGCAGGGATTTGCTGCCCCTCTTGACTGCTGTGGAGTACTTGCCGAGAGGTATCTCAGACCATGCCCCATTGATGGTCTCGCTCACTCAACCGATGCGCCCCCCTGATAAGCTGTGGCGGTTGGCTACTAAATGGTTGGAGGTCCTCCCGGTAACGTGGGCGGTTCAACAGGCAGCCTTAGATTATTGGGTGAACAATGAGGGCTCTTCTAACTCAATTGTTGAGTGGGAGGCCTTTAAGGCGGTCATGAGAGGCTCCTTCATACATGCCATCGCTACGCACCGCAAAGAGCTGAATGTGACTAAGACGCGACTTGAGACAGATGTGACTGTTACTGAAAACACTTATATTCGGAATTCTACAGAAGAAAATAGGGTGGAGTGGGAACAGGCGCAACGGAAGCTATGGCTGCATTTGCTGGAGTATACCCAGAAGAGGTTGCTGTACCAGAGACAGGTGGTTTTTTCGGATGGGGACAAGAATGGACGGGCCCTCGCTTTCCTATCTAAGACTGAAACGTCCCACACGGTAGTTCCCTCTATTCTGGGAACGGATGGAAAGCGATGGTGCCGACCTGACGAAATATGTGCCCAATTTGCTCGCTATTATTCTGATCTCTACACTTCCAGAAGCCAGGTTGCGCCGAGCGAGGTGAGGGACTTCTTGCAAGCAGTTAATATCTCTGTTCTGTCCAGGGAGGATAGAAATTTTCTAGACGGCCCTATAGAGGAGGGGGAGATTAAGCGGGCGATTGAGGATATGGCAGTGGGGAAGACGCCTGGTCCGGATGGGTTCCCGGCAGAATGGTACAAGTTGGATGTGGACAATCACTGTGCTCGGTTGGCTAAGTTGTTCCATTATGCCTTTGACACCGATGGCTTGCCCCCCTCTTTTATGGAGGCTATTATTGTAGTTACCCATAAAGCCCGGAAACCTATGGACCAGTGCAGTTCTTTTAGGCCAATCTCTCTCCTAAATACAGATGCGAAAATACTAGCTAAGATACTGGCTAGGAGATTGGGGAGGTTGTTTTGTCCATCATAGACCCGGACCAGTCGGGCTTTATGCCGGGCAAAACGACGGACATCAACCTGAGGAGGTTGTTTACCAATTTACAAGTTAGCCATGATAACGCTGGAGCGCGGGCAGTAGCCTCCCTGGATAATGAGAAGGCGTTTGATTCGGTAGAGTGGTTGTTTATATGGGAAACCCTGAGACGAATGCACTTCCCCCCGTCTTTCATCAAATGGGTCCAGTTGTTGTACAAGGCCCCAACGGCCCGTGTGCGAGTCAATGGTTACTTGTCCTCTCCCTTTCGTCTATATAGGGGAACGAGACAGGGTTGCCCGCTGTCGCCCTTACTATTTGCCATCGTCATGGAACCCCTTACCCAGTTGATCAATAACAGTGTACTTATAGAGGGTTGGACGATAGCGGGGGTCCAAGAAAAACTGTCTCTATACGCAGATGACATGTTAGTGTACCTGGCGGATGCGGGCCCTTCATTAGAAGCGCTTCTAGATATGGTGGATGTGTTCGGCAAATATGCGGGACTTAGAGTCAATTGGTCAAAGTCCAGTTTGTGTTTTATTGACGAGGAAGGTAAGGATACTTTGTCCCCAATGTCACCGCTGACAGTAGTTGACAGCTTTATGTACTTGGGAATTCGTATTCACAGAGATCTCAAACAATTTTATAGACTGAATGTTGTCCCTACTATGGAATATATTACCCGAAAACTGGAGGCATGGGAGAACCTGCCTCTGTCGCTGGTAGGTAGGATCAATATTATAAAAATGGTTTTGCTACCTAAATTGCTATATATTTATAGGGCTGCACCAATTAGAATTCTGAGGTCGCACTTTGTGTCTCTTGACAGACAATTAGCTGGCTTTCTGTGGAGACACCAGGCCCTCAGATTGGTGAGGAACACACTGAAAGCTCACTTTTCCCATGGGGGTTTGAGGCTTCCGGATATGCATACTTACTATACTGCCTCGCTTTTAGTCTATGCGTCTTGGTGGATCAAGGCGGATGCCAATAACCCCGGAGGCTGGAGGCTGGAGGCTGCCTTGGCAGGTTCTTATGAGGCCCTGTTGAATATGGTCTATAGAGGAGGGGGGACGTCTGCGACACATTGCTGCACAGAGGCTATGTCCGTTGTGATTGAGGCATGGAAGAGGTGTGTGGCGGTGCACTCCCTAACTCCCACCGGAGATGTATGGTCTCCATATATCCCCCTGTGGCGAAACAAGCATCTTAGGGAACTAGTGAGTCTCGATGGATATGAATTTTGGCCACAAAAAGGGATTAAGTACCTTACACACCTCTTTCAAGATGGGGTCTTTCGATCGTTTGAGAGCCTACGGAATGAGTTTTCGCTTGCTCGTGTGGATTTTTACCGCTACCTCCAACTGAGACATGCTTGTACAGCTCAATTTCCATCTCTTTCACTCCGGTTGGACTGCGGTCCGCTGGAGAAGATTGCTAGGCGAGTGCAGCCGATCAAGCCTATCTCCTCCTTTTACAGGGAACTTATGTTGCAGAGGGAGTCCCCGCTCCGGCGATCCTTTGAGCGTTGGACCGTGGACATCCCGGAGCTGGATTCCTCTCACCTGGGTGAGCTTCAGTCTACATGGCGCTCCTCCGTCATCAGTGCTCGAGATCAATTAATTCAGGTTAAGTGGATCCATAGATCATACTTGACACCCGTGAGACTATATTACATGCGTCAATTGTCTACTCCGGAGTGTATGCGGTGTGGAGAGCGGAGAGGGTCACTTTATCATATGGTGTGGTTGTGTCCTTCCACACAGAGGTTCTGGGGAGAAATTTGTCGCTTTATCAATACCACTCTGGGCCTTCCTGGGCTCTGTTTGTCTGTGGTGTGTCTGTTGGGACTGGTAGGGGAGGTGGAACCTACAAGGTATGGTAGGAAAATTCTTAGACTACTGATGTTCTATGCCAGGAAGGTAATTATTCTTAATTGGAAGCCTCCTAAACTTCCAACCAAGGCGGAGTGGATTCAACTCATTAACTCGAATCTCCAGATGTACAAATTAACTTATGCAGCAAGAGGGGTGCCTGACCGATTTGATAAGATATGGGGTAACTGGGTACAGGCCCAGGCTACTGTTTGATAGTATTCACTGAGGGGGAGCAGGACCGCTCAGATGTGTGACTGTGTGTGTGAATGGCTGTCTTTCATGTACTCCAGCGCGGTTTGTATCTTGACGAAGTTTATTTCTATATTGTATACTCTTTTATAATGCTCTTTGGTCTGGTGGAGCTGATAATTTGTCGCGTTTGGATCTATGCCACACTTGACTGTATGGGTTGATTGTGCTCGGGGGTGTTTTTGTCTCTTTTTTTTTTTTTTCTCTGTTTTGTACTTCCTTATAAAAGTCTACAAATAAAGTCTATTAAAAAAAAAATATTATTATTATTAGTGTTGCAAATCCTAAATCATGCAAGACTTGTAACCAAATCACACCCTAAATGTCTCATGGCTTCAATGTGACAGCGGGTTGCAAACAAATCAAATTGTTTTGGCATACAAGTTGTATTTGACTTGATGCCATACAACCAAAATCATCATGTAGTCATAGCCTAAAATTAGGATTTTATTAGAGATCAAAGGTCTATTAAAAGGATGACAGGCTCATTAAAGGAATATTTGTTAATAAAGGGTTATTATGAAAGGCACTCATAAAGCATCTAAAAATGCTTTTATGGCAGTTTTTGAGGCATTGTTGCTGCATTTTTGTGGTGTTTTGCAAATAGTTTGCTTTAGGCCTCTTTCACACGGGCGTCACGTTTGACGCCCGGATAAGAGGCGGGTGCGTTTCGGGAATATGCGCGTTTTTCCCGCGCGGGTGCAAACGTTTGCAATGCGTTTTGCACGCGCATGCGAAAAATCGCCATGTTTGGTACCCAGACCCGAAGCCGGACTTCATCACTGAAGTCCGGTTTCGGGTCTTCTGGAGAATTGATTATTTTCCCTTATAACATGGTTATAAGGGGAAATAATAGCATTCTTAATAAAGAATGCATAGTAAAATGAAGTGGAATGGGTTAAAAATAATAAAAGTTAACTTACCTTAGCCACTTGATCGCGTAGTTGCGATCTGTCCTCTCTTTCCCTGCATCAGCTAAGAACTAAAGGACCTGTGATGATGTCACATCACATGGTTCAATCACATGGTCCATCACCATGGTAAGATGGACCATGTGATGGACCATGTGATGTGACGTCATCACAGGTCCTTAGTTCTTAGCTGATGCAGGAAAGAGAGGACAGATCGCAACTACGCGATCAAGTGGCTAAGGTAAGTTAACTTTTATTATTTTTAACCCCTTCCACTTCATTTTACTATGCATTCTTTATTAAGAATGCTATTATTTCCCCTTATAACCATGTAATAAGGGAAAATAATAAAGATCGGGTCCTGTTGCGAAGCAACCATGCGGGAAAATCGCAACGCATCTGCACTTGGTTGCGGATGCTTGCGATTTTCCCGCAGCCCTATTCACTTCTATGGGGCCTGCGTTGCGTGAAAAACGCACAATATAGAGCATGCTGCGATTTTCACGCAACGCAGAAGTGATGCGTGAAAATCACCGCTCATGTGCACAGCCCCATAGAAATGAATGGGTCCAGATTCAGTGCGGGTGCAATGCGTCCTCCTCACGCATTGCACCCGCGCAGAAAACTCGCCCGTGTGAAAGGGGCCTTAGTGTATGAGTACTGTATTTAGTGGCTTTTTTTTAAGCTGCAACACACATTGATACACATTTTGCCATGTGCAAAAAAAAAAACAGTGATTATCTATAGCACAAAATGTCCAAAAACGAGCCGAACAAACCATTACAAAGACCTTATTTTGCAACTTTTCAATGCTATAATTCTCCCTTATGTCTTCTTTGTGCAAGTGCACCCAAGCAAAAGAGGATAGATGAAATGAAAATGTAATTTTGGATCTATTTTTTACAATCTTATACTTTTTGGTTTATGTTCTACTTGGTCATGTTTTAATGGTTTATCGTCAGAAGCCTTCATGTTATATTACTGTAAATCATATTAATATGTTTGGATAGCATTAGATAATGACAGACTGGGTAGAGTGTACTGTCAGGCTAGTCTTTAACAAAATGAAGTAATTAAAACGGAAATGCATTGCCAGTTTTTTAAGCATATTCTAAATGTCTTGAGAAAATTGAAGACGTCCCATGGGATATCATTAAATTTGACAGTATGCTCCTGCCATATGGCTAAAATTGGAAGGAATACAAACCACACGAATGGCTAAGCAGATGGAATAAAGTAGATGGTTGCTTAAATACATATACACATACAAATCTCAACTGCTAGGCATTGCATTACCGAGAAAAGTTAAAGGAAATAAGATGCGTTACAAGAGAAAGAAAACATGTCCCTTTATAACACAAAATGGCAGTGCCATATGTTACATTTTCTCACCTTGCTTTTGTATCCTCAAATGTGTGAAGCTAATTGCATTAATTAGCTAAAAGACAAAGGAAAAGTTTCCTATGAGAGTTGAAAAGACCTTAATTCAACTACAAAACATGCAATATATCATATGCGAAGTATATAAGATTTTTTTTTGCCCTAAAGGTGAATTAATTAACTTGCTTTTTAACAAAAATTTCCATTTATGTATATCAGTGAATAGGTTGTCTATATTATAAAAGAGACATTAATTTATCACCAGGACAGATGTACTAAACTACATTTATGTTTTCAATCTCTTGAAGGGATTTTCCTGCCACTGCTAGTTATGTCACCGGCTCTGTGTCATCATTTACAGGGAGATAACAGGTCTGTTGGGGATGGTGGTGAAATCAGTAAGGTATATTGCAAAGTTTTTTATTTTCCCATTTTGAGCCAGAATTGCTTCATAAACATCTTAAAAGAGCTTCCCCATAAAGGACATTTATCACCTGTCAGGTGAACACCTCTATGTCCTTCCATGTTAGCTATCCTCTATTCAGGGGCTGCCATTTCATATATAGTGGCGGTGAATAGTCTAATGGTCAATGTTCCTGACTCTTTTTTATTTACTGTGGATATTTGATGGGCACACAGAGAATAGAGGACTTTTTTGGTAACCTGTGGTCCCCCATGGGAGGAAATCTTGAAGGGGTTCTCCGGGTTTTTATTATTAATGACCTATCCTCAAGATAAGACATCAATATTAGGTCGGTGTGAGTCTGACACCCAGCATCCCCGCCAATCAGCTGTATGAAGGGAAGGCATGTGCAGTGTGCACGTGCCGTCTCCGGACTCTCATCCTGTTCACCACCGCTATGTCTATGGCAAAACAGCAGTAAACAGGAAGAGAGAAGGGATGCGGCACGTACCCACTGGGCGCGCCTTACCTTCATACAGCTGATTGGCAGGGGTGTCGGACCCCCACCGATCTAATATTGATGACCTTTCTAGAGTATAGATCATAAATATTAAAAGCCTGGACAACGCCTTTAATGGGCCATGCTGATATCTGTTGCTTTTAAAATATGTTTTTATTGTAATAGGAGAAGGGAATCACGGCACACAGGATTGTAATGCTGCCATCCTGAATGCTGTACAGAGACCATACACTGGGCCGAAATCAAGGTCCTGGCAGGACCGAAACATTGGCCGTGTATATTGTAATACTGCAGATGGAAAAATAAATCTATAATTTTGTTGCATTAGAATCCTGTGTGCTGTGATTCCCTTCTCCATTGAACTGTGGGGTATCCCCCCACATCACTAAGTACCAGGTTCCACCCCAGAACTGTGGTGTGCCAACCAAATCTATATATATTCGATAATCTTTATTGTAATAGAGCCGACCCTTTGGCTAGTTTCCCACATGTGTTACAGCTATCCAACAGGCCGTACTGGCAGAGAAACTGCCTGCTGGACTTCACTGTATCCGGCCTAGCCAGATACTGCAGTGCACTGCCAGACAGTTTCCAGCATGAGCACCAGTTTACGTGCAACGCGAATCCTGGCCCTCATGCCAGAAACTGGTCACGTCCAAGCTGTATCTCATTATAGTCAATGGGGTCTGTTGGTGCACAGCGGTATCCAGCTAGGCTGGATATGGGGAATTTCGGTAAGCTGTTCTTCTCCCGAAACAGTCTGCTGCATAGCTATACCGTATGTGTGAAACTACATTATTATTCCTGCTGAAACTAAGTAAGAAACGATCACAAAATATTGCTATTTATTACCTTAGGCCTTAATGGAGTTTATTACATTTATTACACTTTAGACATTTATGGCATACAGTATCCTGTAGAAATAAGCCATAAATGTCCAAAGTTATCAGCGAAAAAATACAGCCAATTGGTCATTCATCTGTTGGCCATTTCTGAATCTTATAGCAATGATCATTAATGCTCAACCTGACAAATAGTTTTTCCTGGACAGATGACATATTGTTCTACAGAAAGTACCACAAAAACTACTGTAGTGCAAGCTCTAAATGAATAAAAGCCCACTTTATGTACAGACAGAAGGAAAATATTAAAGAAACCCTCTGAAGACAAGAAGATGTTGGTTTATATCCATAAAAGTTTAAATAGTTTGCGTCTTATAAATGTGAGCCAACATCAATCTTGAGGGTTTCTCCCTCCCATAACACATTATGAGAAAACATCAGTGGTCGTAAATCTATTACACTAAAATTCATGTCTTTCTAATAACTAATTTCAGTATTTAATTGTTTCACAGAAGGAAAAATTACATTGTGGTATTTAAATATAAAAATGAGCCTGAAAATAATAAAAATATTAACATGAGCCAATGAACTCCTCATTTGTATTACAAGGTAAATATCAAATGTGAGGATCGCTGTTAGCAGATGGTTGTTTGGCTCTGTTGCTAAGGGAGTTAATATATTCTGAATAGCAGTCTGCTGAGACATATTGCACGGTATATCAGTCTGATCACTTGAGTGATTATGGTACTGCAGTGCTCAGGGTGATTGCAGTCTATATATACATGATTAATGATGATTATAAGTAATTGTATTAATTCCGGTCCTCGGAGAGGCTAGTGTTACTATAATTATTGAGATACCAGCTATGGAACTGTGCTAGTTAAACGTGGGAAATGTTCAGTGCATGAGCCTCAGAGAAGTCTGAAAACTGTTTCAGTACAATCCAGTCACATACATGGTTAGTAATATTAGGCCTTACTGTGTCATTACTAATTAGTAATATTTCTAAATGTGTTTTGCCCAATAATCATTTTCCAGAATATCATTATCAAGTCCCTTTGCATAACTACATTAAATTCATAGAATTCCAGGCACTAGGCATTAGAGGGCACAAGATAGAATAGAAATTCCAGCAAGAAATGAGAAAATTAGATAAAGGAATTGAAATGTTAGATAAGTATTAAGCAAAGACCTTTGCTGTATTTGTGGGAGGGGAGGCTCACTACAAGGCTAGTTATATGCACCTGTGGGCCCAGGCTGGCTGCTTACTAGGCTATTTATAGGCACCTGTGGGCCCAGGCTGACGCCGATTCAGCTGATTTCACTACCTCTGGGTCAGCTCTAGGATACAGCAGCATGGTGTGGAGGCTCCTTACGGCTGGGCGATGGCAGAATGTCTCAGGAGGGCGCTGGTATTCATGGTAGGATCGGAGTGGTTTGCATGGGACCCACACTGCGGTCCGCAACATGTAGCGCTCTGGGATTAAGCAGAGTTTGGGTGCTAAAGGGCCGAGCGTTGGTTGTTAGTGGGCTCAAGCTATGCACGCTGTGTTTGTGTATCAATGGTTGTTTAAAAAAAAAAAAAAAAAACGCAGCAGCATCATGTGGAGGCTCGTTCACACCTGGGCATCGGCAAAAAGGGCCAGGCGAATGCTGGCACTCACTGTAGGATTGCACTTATTGGCACGGGACCCACAGTGCGGTATGCGATTCGCAGTTCTCTGGGTCAAAGCAGAGTTGGGTGTTAACAGTCAAATGACTGTTGTTAGTATTTTGTCTAGCTGTTTAGGGGCTTGTTGGGGGCTATTGCATATAGTTATTGGTGTAGCATGCGCCTAGAGTAGGTATGGTCGCATTTTTTCTGATATCGGTTTTATAAAAATAAAAATAAAAATAAAAAGTGCATGGTTTTGTTACCTGTTGTACATGTGGGGCGCACGTCCGCAGGTAAAGCCAGACATGCAAGGTGTTGGTAAATGTATATCAGTGGTCTGTATATGGGGACACAAGCAGATCGGTCAAGGCGCCTGTATTTGAGTTCTGATGCTCTTGTATATAAGTGTGTTTAATCTATAAACTGTATGTTATGGGCATGCATGTGTCAGCGGTTCTGTGCTAGGTTTATAAGTGCACTATATGTCGATTAATTAACGTTGCATCAAGGGTTATATTCAAACACGTTTATATTTTCTTAGGTGGTGTTGTGGTGACCCATTTAAAAAAAAAAAAAAAAAACCTGCAGCATTATGTGGAGGTTCATTCGCGCCTGAGTAATGGAAGAAGGTGCCAGGCGAGTGCTGGCATTCACGGTAGGATCGGACTTGGTTACACGGTTAGTGACTTGTAGCGCTCTGGGGCGAAGGAGGTTGGGCGCTTATGGTCGAAGAATCATGGTTAGGTTCGTTACCTTGGAAAGCTACGTCCATGTGTCTGCATTTACATTTTGTCCTATACTCCATTCACTACTAGAGCTGCGTTCATGCGTTTGCTGTTGCATCACATTAATACTCTGCTGGCTTCAGATTGCATTCATACAGCTGCGTTATACCTTGCTCTTCATGCTCAGAGCTGGGGCCATACCATGTTGTTAGGCACCACTCACATCCAGAGCTGCATTCACCCACCTGTTCTCACATCAGATGTTATATTCTGCTTCCACTTAACCCTGGGTTCACACCTGAGCGTTTTACAGCGCGTTCAAACGCGCTGTAAAACGCTCAACAGATTAAAACCAATGCATCCCTATGGGAGTGGTTCACACTTGAGCGTTTTACAGCGCGTTTGAACGCGCTGTAAAACGCCCAACGCATAAACAAGTACTTGAGCTTCTTTTGGGGCGTTTGACGCGCGTTTTGTGATTGACACCACAGTAGTCAATCACAAGAACGCGCGTGCATCTGAACGCGCGTTTCCTATTTGCAAAAACGCGCAAAAAAACGCGCGTCAAAAACGCGCGTAAAACGCGCGTTTTTGGAACGCTCAGGTCTGAACCCAGGGTTAGGCTGCATTTTTCCTTTCATTGCTACATCATGGTTACTCAGTATTTTCACTAGTGCAGTCAGCACACCGCTATGATACCGCTTTCTTTCAGGTTTACGTTTCTTTCCTCGCTGGTGGTTACATTCCATAGGCCTACTTTCTGTTTCACTTCGGTGAAAAAAATAAATAAAAAAATTTTGGGTGCTGTTCTTTATTCCTGGTTCGCATTCACTCAGACTGGTCTCCTGCCCCAGCTCACCATACAGTCCCTCAGCGGTCAGTGGGCTAATAGGAGTAAGTTTCCTACTATGTCACAAGCTGTTCACTCGTTGTCACGATTAGGGTCTTCTCTTAGTGAACTGTAATGCCTCTGGCTCTTTTTTCTCCCATCGGTTCAATTTCACGGTTGGTTTAATGTTTTACTTAGGCACGGGGTTCGGTTCACTATTGTCTATGCATATCCCATCAGGTCTGGCTCACATTTTAATTACTTATCGTCACTGTAATGTCATCTAGTTCAGTCTCGGCTTCGGGGGCCCGATGACCGCTTCAGCCTCATGGCTCTGCGGAGTCTATGACCGTTCTTCACGTTATTCGTTAGGGGTACAATATGGTTGTAAGCTGGTTAGTGTCCTAGGTTACTGTCGAAGGGGGTCATGGTTATGCGAGTCCCCAAGTCATACGGGTGCTGCTTAAGTGGTTTAAAAAAAAAAATTATAAAATTTTTTAAAAAATATAAAAAAATAAAAAAACATCAAAAATGAAAATTTTAATTTTTTTTTAAAAATTGACATGTTTCGCATTCATGGCTACGCCATTAGAGTCTATCACGCATGGCTTCTCCAATTAAGTGTCCGCTATTAGAGTCTCTCACGCATGGCACTGCCATTAGAGTCTCTCACGCATGGCTTCTCCAATTAGGTGTTACACATATGACTCCGCCATTAGAGTCTCTCACGCATGGCACCGCCATTAGTCTCTCACGCATGGCCTCTCCGTTTTATGTTTTACACACATGACTCTGCCATTATAGTCTCTCAAGCAATGCTTCTCCGATTAAGTGTTACACATATGACTCCGCCATCAGTCTCTCACGCATGGCTTCTCTGATTAAGTGTCCGCCATTAGAGTCTCTCACGCATGGCTTCTCTGTTTTACACACATCACTTCGCCATTAGAGTCTCTCACGCATGGATTCTTCGTTTGTTTTACACACATGACTCCCCCATTAGAGTCTCTCACGCATGGCACTGCCATCAGAGTCTCTCACGCATGGCTTCTCCAATTAAGCGTCCGCCATTAGAGTCTCTCACGCATGGCACCGCCATTAGAGTCTCTCACGCATGGCTTCTCCATTTAAGTTTGACACGCATGGCTCCACCATTAGTGTCTCTTACTCAGGGCTCTGCCGTTAGTGTCTCTCACGCATGGCTTCGCCATTAGTGTCTCTCACGCATGGCTTCGCCATTAGTGTCTCTCGCGCATGGCCCCGCCATTAGTGTCTCTCGCGCATGGCCCCGCCATTAGTGTCTCTCGCGCATGGCCACGCGCTTAGTCTCTCTCACGCTTGGCCACGCGCTTAGTCTCTCTCACGCTTGGCCCCGCCATTAGTCTCTCTCACGCTTGGCTCCGCCATTAGTCTCTCACGCATGGCTTCTCAGTTTACATTTTACACACACAACGCCGCCATTCGAGGTCGGCTGCGTGGTCCCACCACAGTAGGTTCCATGTCTATTTCTGCCTTCAGGCCCGCTCGCATGGCTGTGGCTCGCAATACAATTCTTCTTGTGGAGGCTCGCATGCATGGCTTTTGCCATTAGAATCTAACTCACATTATTGTTGTAGGTTGTTGGGTCTTCATTGTTTTCTTTTCAAGCAGTCATCTCAAGTCTTCCTTTTCAGACATCACCTTCTCCTGGGTTCGCATCTTTTCTCCCATTTACCCTCTCTAGGTTCTTGCTTTCCTCGCTCCCCGCTGTTACTTTTCTCTTGCCCGTCCTCGCATTATAGACCCATTCTCCCAGGAAGCTGACCCTGTGGTCTCATTTTTTTCAAGTTTCTCAAATTTCGGCTCTCAAAGGGTTGTTCAGAAAAAAAAAAATACTATGGCATCAGTTTCGTCCACAGGGAGTCCTCTCACCACTACAGGTGATTTACGAAGTCTGTCACGACTACAGACTAATAAGTCCTGTCACGACTGCAGGCGATTCACGAAGTCTGTCACGTCTACAGACTAATAAGTCCTGTCTCACCACTACAGGCGATTTACGAAGTCTGTCACGACTACAGACTAATAAGTCCTGTCATGACTACAGGTGATTTACGAAGTCTGTCACATCTACAGACTAATAACTCCTGTCTCACCACTACAGGCGATTTACGAAGTCTGTCACGTCTACAGACTAATAAGTCCTGTCTCACCACTACAGGCGAATTACGAAGTCTGTCACGACTACAGACTAATAAGTCCTGTCACGACTACAGGCGATTTACGAAGTCTGTCACGTTTACTGACACGATAAATCCTAGCGCGACTACAGGCGCAGCATACGTAGTCTATCATGACCTTTAGCTTGTCCTGCCATAGCGGCAGGCATTGGGTGTACATTATGTCTTTATTACAGACATGCTTACTTCATCGTCAAACTCGGGCTGAGGGTGTTGGTGTCGCACCTAGTTCCTGGGTACCGGTCCATCTTCCAGTAGTAGGTACAATAATAAGGTGCAATATACGTAGTCTGTCACGTCTATGGACTCAACATGTCCTATCACTACTGTAGGCGCAGCATACATGGTTTATCACGACCTTTAAGCTTATTTCCTGTCACAACTGCTAGTATGGTGGGTATGTTTTCTGTCCTCATTACAGGCAACATTAGCTCGCTAATTGGTACAACCATGTACTCGTGCTTATGGTTCCCCAGGCCTGGTGAGTCTACACATTTTACTTAATCCATTACTAGAGTTAGACGGCATCCGCCATCTTCTAATTTTTGGGTCCTTTATAAAAAATAATAATAATAATTTAAAGCGGTGGCCTGGGGAATAAGTATAGGTGAAGTATTTTGCTACCATTAACAGGGCCCTTGGCGAATGGTTGGACTTCATTTAGGCCCTTCCATCAGATTCACCATTGTTGTTTCAGTCTGCAGCTCTCAGGATTCAGACCGTCATAGGAGTAAATCGTTTCTGATTACCAACCACTCTTCCAAAGCATCAACATTAGCTACCTCCAAGAACGACGTGCGCACGTGACAAAGAGGTAAGGTACATAGAAGTCTCTGTGATATGTACGGTATATTCCGGACCTTCATCGTGTAGTCTTTGCGTTCAAAGTGGGTGTCGTAATGGTATGTATATGTTTTGCTCTAAACTAAGGTCTGCTCTTTTTGGCCCCTTTAGGCTGCCCTACCACAGCAGTTATGGCACAATTCTACTGCTTGTTGTAGATAGGGTTAGACAGGTTAGGTACACCTTTCTGATAGCTGATCCAACCACAAGTATTAAGCAAAGACCTTTGCTGTATTTGTGGGAGGGGAGGCTGATTACAAGGCTAGTGATATGCACCTGTGGGCCCAGGCTGGCTGGTTACTAGGCTATTTATAGGCACCTGTGGGCCCAGACTGACGCCAATTCAGCTGATTTCACCCACCCACCCACCCACACCATCTTACAGTCACTTCATATTAGGGTGGCCCCCTTTAGGCTGCCCTACCGCAGCAGTTATGGCACAATTCTACTGCTTGTTGTAGATAGGGTTAGATAGGTTAGGTACACCTTTCTGATAGCTGATCCGACCACAAATGTTTCCTTAAAAGGGTTGTCCCTTGGGCAATTGAAGTTTACTGATATACCAGTTGATTGCTGTGGATTCAGCATCAGAAACCATTGGCAATCAGTTCTTATCACAAAGCGAAGATGCAGTAATCTAGACATTTCCTCTGCATCCACTGATGCTACTAGGGCCAATTCATACTTAGAATTACCCTTCAGAATTTTGGCACTAACATTTCGGCAGCCGCTGCCTCATCTCTGCCTTCCAATTAGAAGCAGTGCTGCTGCTCTCAGGTCGGCTGTTTAAAGCCGCGACTGCACCAAGAAGAGTTATGTCCCTTGTTGGTTTGATGTGCAGACTGCCATCAGTTGGAGCCGCAGTAAGTAGTGTCTGCTCCCGTTTTAGCACCATTCAGTGACGCTAATCAGCAAGTAGGTCCGTGGCATCCAAAGTTTCTAATTTGAAAAATAAATAAATAAATGAATAAATAAATACAAATATAAAAAAATAAATATTCCTTGCTCTCCGTAACAGGAGGATCCAAAGCAGGTGCTTCCCCACTATGACGTCCATATAGCTGTGAAACATCCCCTTTAACAGTAGCCTAAAATATTAAGAGAAAATTGTTAAAAGGGCCATATTTCTGTTGTTTTAAAGGAATACATTTATACATATTTGCTGGTTCCCAATGTATTTCATTTTCTTTTATTGCAGCATATACAGTATATTTGTTATGTGACAAGATGAATTTAGGAGAAAGGAAAATAATGTAAGTCAGTGACAGTTGGCAGAGAACATGTTTCATTTAATCTTCTCCTTGAACTAAGGACGTGTTTTTTTTTTTCTGTAAGAATTATACTATATGTCTTATTGCCAGAGAAAACATGACTGATGAATAGCAGAATTCACATAGGTTTATAAATAGGATGGCTAAGAGGCAGAGTAAAGACAGGTGGGAACACTGCCATGCTGGATATTAGGGGATTTTTGTAATTCATGTTTTACTTTGCAAGGGATGTTTCAGGATTAACACTCATGGAGAAAAGTTTAAAAGGGTTGTATATAAATTAGTTTTATAGTCCACTGTAATGGAAATTATATTGTAGTGTCTGTAGTAAGAAGGATTCCTGAAAAGAGACAACTGATACTTGTAGACTGAAACATTACATGTTTGTGTGAATAAAGTATATTGTTCTTTTATCTATATGCTGAGGACTGCAGTTTGTTTTATCTTCTATATTTGGCTGACTTTGGCCCAGATTTACGAAAGAATGTGCACCAAAATGTTGACGTAAAATTGGGTAAAATTTCTGTGCTTAGTTTAAAAAAGGAAAAAGTGTGGTACCGTGTAAGACAGAAGAAAATTTGTTTAGTGCTCTTATTAAGAGAAACAAAATAATAGTTTTGCAGGTATGATGCCTTTTAATAGCTAACAAAAATAAAAGCAACATGGCAAACTTTCAAGACAACTTCTGTCTCCTCATCAAGAGTACTACAAGAGAGCATGAGGTGCAGGGTGTTGGACTCCCTCTAATCTGATATTGATGGTCTATCCTGAGAATAGACCATCAATATTAAAATGCTAATACCTAATTAAAGGAAAACTTGTTACTCAAAAGCATCTGTCAGAATGTTCAACCCTTTTAAACAAGGTATACTGCCTAGTAGTGGCTATCATGCCTGAGGAAAATAATACATCTGTTTTCTGTATAGGTTTACTAAGTCCCAGAATATATTACTTTTTATATTTATGTAAATTAGCTATTTGAAGCACCAGGGGGCTGACCATAGCACTAGCAGCACCGCAGAGATATATTTATTTTTATGTGTTTGTAAATTAGCTTGGCACTGGCGTAAGAACACAGGGCTAGACTAGGGGAGGGGAGTACAGAGAGTATGGACCGTTGAGCTAGCAGTGCTCCTAGCACTATGGCCAGACCCCTGGTACTCCAGCTACTTTACATAAATAGGAAAGTTATTATATCTCGACACTTATTAATCCTATAGAGAAAATAAATATATTGTTTTACTCAGCTTGATCAACACTGCCAGGCAATATGCCTGGTTTACTAGGGCTTATCATGCTGACAGATGCCTTTTAAGTACTATTCCCAGTGTGCACTGCAAGTAGAAGGTTCACTTTTAAAACTGATTTTCACAGACTTAGGCCCCATGCACACGACCGTTGTTTGTTTCCGCATCCGTTCCGTTTTTTTTCACGGATAGGATGCTTCCCCATTCATTTCAATGGGTCCGTCAAAAAATGCGGATGGTCAACCGTTTTTGTTCCGCATCCGTGATCCGTGTTTTCATTCCATCAAAAAAATAGTGCATGTCCTATTTTTTTCACGTTTGCGGACAAGGATAGGCATTTTTACAATGGATCTGCCATAAAAATCGGATCCGTCAAAAAAAACGGTCCGTCATCCGTTTTTTTTGACGAACGCAAAATTTCCAGGAGGAGCGGAAGCGGAGGCAGGCAACGGTCATGTGCATGTAGCCTTACAAACATTCACTGCAATAAATATTATTTTTTGCCCCAAAATCTAACAAAGTGCTAAGATTATTCTTGGCACAGATTTATGCCCACATTGAAAGGTTAGTTAACCAGTGCGTTCACACATTATTAATCAAACCAAGGCACTTGAGACATAAACAATTTGAAGAAACAAAAGACTGGTCTGACTCTGATATGTTAAGCACCAAAGCCTATTTGTACTGGAAAAATAAACTGGCAGTGTTAGCTAGCTAATAATGTCACATGGCTGTTAAAATGTGTTTTTATGAAATCCAAATGTAGTTACCACCAGTGATGAAAAAGGCAAAATTATAACAACAGCTTTTAAAGTAAATCTTCTCATCTATCGTGAAAACTTGTAGTTGACAGTAATATTGTGCATATGATGGCTGAGGTTACTGAAACATTGGAAATTTCATTTAGGCTACTTTCACACTAGCGTTTCTATTTTCCGGTATTGCTATTCGTCATAGGGTCTCAAAATGCTTCAGTTTTGTCCCCATTCATTGTCAATGGTAACAAAACGTAACTGAACAGAATGGAGCGCTCCAAAATGCATTCCGTTCCGTTCTCATACTGGAGATGCGGAGTAAAACGGATGCAAGTCCCACAATGCAAGTCAATGGGGACGGATCCGTTTTCTCTGACACAATCTGACACAACAGAAAACGGATCCGTCCTCCATTGACTTTCAATAGAGTTCATGACGGATCTATCTTAGGTATGTTAAAGATAATACAACCAGATCTGTTAATTACCGATGTAGATGGTTGTGTTGTCAGTAACCAAAGCATTTTTGCTGAACCCTGCTGGATCCAGCAAAAATGCTAGTGTGAAAGTAGCCTTAGAGTAAGACTACATTAACTTCAGATGTAAACTTGGATGACATATAATAGAACCTATGCTGTTTCTTTTGTAACTAAAAGTTGTCTATGTAAACATTTTTTATAGTATATTGCAATGGCGTACACATAATAATAGGGTCCCATAGTACACACCCCTCCCCCACGTACATTTCTGCAAACTATTTTTTTTTTGTTATGTAGAATAATTTAATATTTTTTAAATAATACTTTTAAAAAGTCCTGCTCTGTTTTGCCTACTTTAACTGACTTCAGGTGCTTTATAAATATGGTTCTAGTTCTGAACAACATATTTCTCAATGTATTTACGCCAGAAAACTAGCATAAATATATTGATAAGTCTCCTCTATGCAACTCTATCGCCTCTGCTTTTCTTCATATAAGTACATGATTAAACTGGTTGCCCGCAACTACCACTGAGAGGAACTCAGTGCATAGGAATTTTGTATAGCTACCAAGTGTAAGATTAGACCCCCATAAACTTCATATCAGACCCCTATTAGGCTCAGATTGGACCCCAATCAGTCTCAGATCGGACCCCTATCAGCCTCAGATCAGACCCTCATTAGCCTCAGATCGTATTCCCATCAACCTCACATCAGATCCCTGTCAACCTCAGATTAGACCTCTGTCAGCCTCAGATCAGACCCCCATCAGCCTCAGATCAGACACCCATCTGCTTTAGATAAGACCCCCATCAGAACTCAGATCATACATTTAAAAAAAAAAAATCTTTCCTTGCTTGCTCCAGACTGCGCTGCAACTTTGCAGATCCAGAACTCACTACTCCCTGGTCTTCCAGCCTGCACTGCTCTTTGACCTGATGTCACCCAGAACATGGAGAGTACAGCTGGCTCAGCGCTTCTCTCACCACTCCCCACCTCCTGCATACTAATGACTGCTTTTTTTGGGGGGGGGGGGGGCGGAGTGAGTCTTATAGTCTGAAAAGTATGGTATGTGAACTTTTACTGTCAGCATCTGGTGTGATTCCCATGTGCAGCAATAACTGCAACTAAATGTTTCTGGTAATTGTTTATTAGTCCTGCACATTGGCTTGAAGGAATTTTATCCCATTTAGGACTTTGACTTGGCCTTTTCAAAAGTATAACTTTTTTCTTAGTCAACAATTCTTAAAGTAGAACGACTTGTATGCTTATGGTCGTTGTCTTGCTGCATAACCTACATTGTCTTGAGATTCAGCTCATGGGCAGATGTCCTGACCGTTTCCTTTTAGAATTTGCTGGTTAATTTAGAATTCATTGTTGCTTCAATGATGGCAGCTGTCCTGACCAAGATGCAGCATAACAGGCCCAAACCATGATACTACCACTACAGTATATCACAGATAGAATGAGGTTTGTATGCTGGAATGCAGTGTTTTTCTTTCTCCAAATCTAACACTTCTCATTTAAACCAAAAAGTTCTATTTTGGTCTCATCTGTCCACAAAACATTGATCCAATAACTTTCTGGCTTGTTCAGGTGATCTAAAGCAAACTGCAGACAGGCAGCAAAGGTCAGCAAACCAGCAGCTTTTCTCCTGGCAATCCTGCCATACACAGCACTGTTTTTCAGTGTCTTTCTGATAGTGGACTCATGAACATTAAAGAGGCTCTGTCACCTGGTTCAAGCCTAGCCTACCAGGCACCACGTATGCCTTTCGAGCACTGCTTCTGCAACGCCCCCGTTCCTTGCCAATGCCGGCCTACTGAACCTAATCATGCCCTCATGTCCTTTGATTGACAGCGCTAGACCTGCCAGTCTAGTGCTGATATCCCGCACCTGCGCATTCGCATCCGTGCTGGCGCGTGCGCACTGGATCTTTTCCTTCCTTCCCGGCTTGTGTGTATGTCCAGTGCGCACACGCCATCATGGAAGCGAGTGCACAGGTGCCGGATATCAGGGTTAGACCGGCGGATCTAGCGCTGTCAATCAAAGGACATGGGGAATGGGGACGTCACAGAAGCAGTGTTCGGAAGGCATAAGCAAGCCTCCGAGTGCTCAAATTCCTCATTAACATATTTTTAAAAGTTGCTTTTTCAGCCATACCGGACCTACTACATGAGAAATAAAGGTATGGTTTTTGTCTGTGTCATCAGCCATACAAGGCTATATGCCTGGTAGGGTAGGCTTGAACCGAGTGACAGAGCTTTTTAAAGATTAGCTAATGTAAGAAAGGACTTTTGCTTAGCAGTTACCTTGGGTTCTTTTGTGACCTCGCAGACTATTAGGGTGCTGTCACATAGCGCATGTAATGCAGATGAAAACGGACAAGCATTCACAATGCAGTTTTAGAATTTAGCCAGTTTAGCACCTAATCAAACACTGGAGTTCTGCCTAGCAAAAATAAGTAAAATGATTTAATTGCAGCTGGCTACATTTAAAAACGGTCTTGTGAAAGCATTTTTGTGGATACTGTTACCATCAAAACTGCATCACAACTGCATCACAATTGTACTGTGTGGCAGCATCCTTACACTCCTTGGTCTTGGTGTGATCTTTTTTGGTCAACCACTCCATTTCTCCTCCATTTGTACACAATGGAGCCAGTCTTGATCTCCCTGCAGTGGCATGAGGTGCGCCTAATTTTTAAGAGGCAGAAGCCTCTTAGAAAATCAAGCACATCTATGCCCTGCCATGATCCAGACTCTGAAGTCTACACCAGCTACAGGTGGGGAAAGTTATAGTAAATGCAGAAAAGTGGCAAAAAGCCTAAATAGTTGCAAATTATGGTGCACATATGGCATGTGCCATAATGTGTGACTTTTTTACGTCGCCAATAGTGGCGTAAGAGGCTTAATAAATGCCCCTTAATCTGTCTAATTGTGAATTGGAAGATGCGCACATTTTTGATCAAACGTGTGTCGGACCCATCTACCGGTCAAGGTGGCTTCCGCAGATGGTACCTAACACTAACAGAACTGCCTCTCCTGGACCTAACCCAAGCCTACAATGTTCAGGGTGGAGCCAGTTATATTTATACTCTGCTCAGAAGCTCTGGGCAGATGGGCGGGGAGTGCTCAATCTAAAGGAGGGAGCTACCCTCCAAACATACTGTAAGAAAATTTAGACTAACATATCCATAGACACAGGTGCAGATCCATAAAGCTAGCATATAGACAGCAAACAAAAACGTATGGCAGCACACCATTACACATGCAAACAATAGAACTAAGGATTAAGGATTATTCTAGATTTAAGTGGTACAATAACTACTATACATAAAAAATGGAAGCTCTTTGCACACATTTTTGATCAAATGTGTGTCGGGCCCATAAACCGGCATCAAGGTGGCTTCTGCAGA
Source organism: Bufotes viridis (assembly GCA_033119425.1). NCBI lineage: Eukaryota > Metazoa > Chordata > Amphibia > Anura > Bufonidae > Bufotes > Bufotes viridis. The sequence continues at coordinate 238,975,190 of CM065590.1, forward strand.
TGGGTACCTAACACTAATAGAACTGCCTCTGCCCAGGGCTTCTGAGCAGGGTAAAAATATAGCTGGTTCCTACACTGCCCTGAACATTGTAGCCTTAGGTTAGACCCAGGAGAGGCAGTTCTGTTAGTGCTAGGTACCCCTCCTGCAGCAGAAGAGCCAAGGTTCCTATTTGGTAGCCATTTCCTCTTCTGGCTTATTGGAGATCCAGACGCCTGCAAGGGGTAATGCCAGCAGAAATTCCTCACTGGCCATGACACTTGCTATTACTATGACTGCTCTATCCATCGCTGCCCTATGGTAGTGCAGCGTTGGACAAAAGAGTTAGAATGTCGGGTGGCCTGGTGGCCCGGTCACCTTACTGGTGTGGGCCCTATATCAGCTCTACGAGTATGCTGATGGATGAGGGCCACTGCTAAAAGAAGTTTTTTTTTTTTTTAAATTGGTCATCAAAGTATATAGAATATAACCTGAAATATCCTGCAATATCTAATATCCAATATGTAATATTTAGTACAAAATGACACTCAATAATTCACTTAAATTTGGTTATCCTGGCGATGTCACTTACCATAAATATCAATATCTGAACTGAAGAGTTTACTTTTTTAATAGCTATTCCTTGGCCGCAATGAGAGTCACAGGAGAGGAAGCAGCACTGTAGGAGAGAGCATCGAAAATGAAACACACATGAATCAAGATTTCTCTACGGGATAAAAGAATGAAGTCCTGACTCAGTTCTTTGTACTGCATGCTGTGTTACTCAATATCTTTTCACATGCATTCCAACTAAAACAAATTGTGTGCTTCATTTTACAAAGCTCGTGCAAATGTTTACACACTTTTTCATTTATTTTTGCTGAAACATATGATTTAATAGTCATATTCAATATGTCCTTAGTTATATAGTAACATCATTTCTTTTCAATTTTTGTGCCTGGATTTTCTGTATAAGATAGAATTAATATTCTTCAATATTTGACCACTTGTTTCAAGATCACAAACGGCACACATGAAAGTCCTGTGGCTACACAATGATACACAGACACAAATGCTCTGGTTATGCAAGTCAAAATTCGAATTAGATGGATAGAGTAAGGGATCAAGTAGGTGTTCATGGTTTGAAAGTAGGAAGCAGTATTGATAGAATACATTAGTCATTTTAGAGGTTCCCTGAGGAAATTAACTTGGAGGGATTAAGAGTGGTGGATTACATGAGGGAGTTGTAAAAAGATAGACATGAAGAGATACTGAAGGTGGTCATGGGTGGAACTTATTTGTAGGATGATATCTAAAGGCTGAAATTAGGGAGTTAAGTTGGGCAGAGCTTTGTAGATTTGAGTTTGGCTGTTTGTATTATATTTTGTGTAACAGACATCTTAGAAGGGTAGACATTAGCAAAAAAGAGAGGAGAGATGGTCAAATTGTAGAGGTTAAGATATAATGGAAAGGTGTCAGCATGTTCATGGTGAAAAATGGAGGGACAATGTCTGGATTTTGTTTATGCTTGAAACACCTGGGAGGTTAAAGGGGTTCTCCAAGAGTTAAAATACGCCCCATATGCCCCTCACACAGATTGTACTTACCTGGCTCCTCCTTTAAATGGGGAAACTGAGTGAGAGATCTTGGAGATAGCAAATTATGTGGTGGTTTCACCAGGCATGGTATTTTTAGGTGGGAAAACAAATGTAGTTGATGAAAAATGATAGATACCGCCCATGATAGGATGCAGTAGACAAAGATATGAGTAGACTAAACAAAAGCAAAGACAGATGCACTCTGTGATACTACTAAACCCTCACACTGATGTAAAATTGAGAGGTTAGTTCGACATATCCTACTAGGAGGACATGTCTTAAGCTCGGGCACCGTGCCAAGGTCTCTCAAGTAGCCCGAGGCCCTATTACTCACCTACCTGTGCCGTATGGGCAATACCAGAGACCAATGGGCGGATTACGGGAGCATAAGGCCTGACTCACAGATAGCTTACCAGTAACCTCCAGCATGTAGCCATGCCTGCATTGGGGGGTGGGTGGGAAGTGCCTGTGAGCCCCACCCGAGACCTAAACAGTTGCACCTGAATGTAGCCTGTAGATGAAAAACAGGGTGACAGAGTGGAGAGGGTGTCAGCAGTAAGTTTGTGTTGACGTCACTGATTATTTTGCTCTTCCTCTGATACGTCAGAACAATAACAACCCAAAAGATGGATCCTGTCTGTTGAGCATTTTCTTTAACTCGGTCAGCATTTGGTCAGTAATCCATCAGTTTTGCTAATGCCAAAAAAACAGGAGTGGATCCAAAACAGAAATGACATGTGAACGGAGTATTTGCATGTCTTCTGTGTTTTGTACCCACTCCTGCTTTTGGCTACCAAATCACAAGACAATTCTGATGGGACCATACAGGCGTTACAGCTGCTACACAGAGAGGATCCGTTGTGTGTCCCATTTTTTCTTCCTTCTGACAGATCAGAAAAAGGGTCAAATAAAAGATGATGTCAGCCAAGCCAAAAAGGCAAAATAGTGGCCCAGTCATGAAGTGGGGACGGTGGGAACAGCATCACAAGTCCACAGAGTGGCCCTATGACATAGTGGTCAGGTGGAAGCAGCATGAGAAGGCCATAGAGTGGCACAATGACAGAGTGTGGAGGTGGCGGCAGCATCAGGAGGTCACAGAATGGCATGACGATGAGAGATTGCGGAGGTGGCAGCAGCATCAGGAGGCCATAGAGTGGCACAATGACAGAGTGTGGAGGTGGCGACAACATCAGGAGACCACAAAGTGGCACAATAACAAAGTTCAGAGGTGGCAGCAGCATCAGGAGGTCACAGAGTGGCACAATGACAGAGTCTGGAGGTGGCGGCCGCAGCATCAGGAGGAGGTCACAGGGTGGCAAAATGACAATGCGGAGGTGGCAGCAGCATGAGGAGGCTACAGAGTGGTACAATGACAGAGTGTGGAGGTGGCAGCAGCACCTGCATCAGGAGGAGGCCACAGAGTTGCATAATGACAGAGTGTGAAGGTGGCAGCAGCATGAGGAGGCCACAGAGTGGCATCACGACAGAGTCTGGAGGTGGCGGCAGCAATAGGGGATCACAAAGTGGCAAAATGACAGAGTCTGGAGGTGGCAGCAGCATCAGGAGACCACAGAGTGGCACAATGACAGAGCGTGGAGGTGGCGGCAGCATCAGAAAGAGACCACAGAGTGGCACGACAACAGAGTTTGGAGGTGGGTGGCAATAACAGTTTCAGCTGACGATGATGGGTGTAAGAATGAGCACTTGGCATCAGATGTGTGGCATCAGACGGGTACCAGCATCAGAATAGTAGCTGAGGCAGGTAGCCAGAAGAAACCGGTGTGTCAATGGTGACAATTCGGCTGTCACTACGCAAGCAAGTGTGCATGCATTGGGCCATTTGTGCAAGTGACTCGGAGGGACTCCCTGCCTCCATCTCCACTCCATACTGCCACGGTGTATCTGGGTCTTAAGCCTCATCTTCCTTATTGCCCTGTAGCTCCTCCTGCTCCTCCTCTCCTGTCACCTGTGTAGAAAAACCACCCATTTCACTGCACATTGCTTGTGCTCCAAGGTGCTCCTCCTCCTCCAGTTCAGCCCCAACAGAGCTCATGTGGCCTTAAGATCTAGGCACTACGCCTCCAGTCCCATGACCAGCCAGATTTACCAGCATCTGTTCCAGGACATGAAGCAGTGGAATGACATTGTTCATCCCGTAGTCCTGGCGACTGACAAATAGCGTGGAATCCTCAAGGGGCCTGAGCAAATGGCAGGTGTCACGCATGAGCTGCCACTGGCTGACATCGAACTTACATAGGGGAGTACTTCTGTCCGCTTGGATCATTAAGAAATCGTTTATGGCCTTTCTCTGTTCGTATAGTCGTGGAACCATGGTTCCGATTTTGAGTTGTCGCGGAGAAAGCCAGGATTCGATTTCTTGATGAAGGACATGGAGCAGTTCCTACCCTGTGTGACTCGGTTCGCCCATTAAAACAAGGTGCAGAACAGCGTGACACCGCCATGCCCTGCACATGTGGTATGCCGAAGTGCCCCTGTGAATTGTCCCTGCAGTGGAGGCTGAGGACACGGTGGACGATGAGGAGGCAGAGGCAGACATTGTCACAGGACCAACAGCATGGCATTATGGAGGCGGAAGCGGCGTCCCCTGGCCAAGTTGCTGGTGTGGCTGTGCAGGAACCACATTCACCCAGTGGCAGACACCGACAGGCTCAAGGACTGGCCCACCTTCGGTTCTACATGTGTGTGCAGGGCTGGTACTGCCTTTTTGGCAAAGAAATGACGGCTTGGGACTCTCCACCTTGGTTCGGCACAAGCCATCAGTTCTCTGAAAGGTGCCGAGTCCACCACTTGGAAGGGGAGGGACTGCAGCACCAGCAACTTGGACAGAAACACATTCAGCTTCTGGGCCGTTGGATGCTTGCACGCATACTGTTGTCTCTTGGCAATCGCTTCGGTGATCGATTTCTGACGGAATGACTGACAAGGAGTAGGAGGATCAGGAGCATCAGGACCAGCAGCTGATGAGAAGGACAGACAGCTACCTTCACCTGAGGTGGTGGAGCCCTGACTGCCTGAAATCAGGTGCGTGCCACTGGGTGATGCAGGCTGGACAACCAGATCAGAGCCACGGTTCTTCCAGGCCACTTTATGGTGACGCTGCATATGTTGATGCAGGGCCGTGGTGCCAACATTGGCACCCTGGCCACGCTTCACCTTCTGCTCACATATTCTACATATGGCCATGTTCACCTCCTCCGACAGCTTAATAAAAAAACTGCCACACCGCCAAGTAGGTGACTGCTACCCCCACTGCCTCCGTGAACCCGCGCACCGCTACTTTCCTGGCAGGTAGGCTCCTGCGAAGCGGGTGGTCTACCCCGGGCACGTTTCACTCCCACTGCTGCTACCCTGCTGACTCCCGGCCACGCTAAAGACTTGCTGGCTCCGCCGCTGGCTCACGGGCAAGCTGCCACCCTCTTCTCCAGATGATGATGAAGCCCCTTCGTCACCCGGCTCCCAAGTGTGATCAGCTACATCATCATCATCGAGTACTGTCTGCACGGCACTGATATCCTCCTCAACCGCCTCTGGGTCAGGAGCCTGACTGCTCTCAACCCCAGCTCCCACACCACTCTCATCAGTAGCACACTGATCATCAGTACTTGCCTGCCTAGTGGCGGAAACAGCTGATGTCTCCCCCAGATCTTGGCTGTGCAGTAGCTGATGACTGTCCTTTAGTAGCTCGTCCTCGCTGAAAAGTGGAGCCGAGCCTACAGCATATAATACTTCTGTGGCTGAGGGAACAGAAAAGGACAGAGGCAGGTTGAGGATAGGTCAAGGCACAGGGCCTGCTCCCAGGCCATGCCAACTAAGGTTGTGTCAGAGGAACCCATCGAATCTTGGATGGGGGTGTCTGATGTCACCTGGGACAAAGTGGATGACCGAATCAACCATTAAAGAACCGCTGGGTTGCTGGTCAATACACGACCACTAGATGACACCGGGAGCTCAGGCCTCTTGCTGTGACCCCTGCTGCCACGCCACCTTACTCTGTTGTGACTTCTGCCTGCGCCAGAAACTTTTACGCCTCTGCCACTCCCCTGTGCAGGGCCTAGCACTTTTCTGTATGACATACTGTTAGATCAAATAATCTAATGTTACACGGCAAACAGGCCTTCAGAATATATCACTGCACCGCAGAACGGCAATTGGGCACAATTTTTTTCTACTTTTACACAACAGGCTTTTCAACAAATATATGCAACGCTGGATGGCGAATATATATATAGGGTGAATGCTCGACCTACTGCACCATCAGGACAGCTATTTCATTCAGTGAATTAGTTAGGTGAAAAACCATACTGCAGATAATCACAAAAATAATAAGTATAGAGATAATGAACCTGTAGACTAAATTTGGTTCTGCTACATTCAGTGAGAAGAGGACAAGTGGAACAGCGTTGTAGCTAGAGAGTGGTGATGGGTATGGAGAAGTTTATTTTCCTGTTACTTAATGTAAGGTGGAATGTGCCAGTACAGATAGACAGGTTACAGAGATAAGGTATGTAAAGGCAGGGGTAAACCAAGTGGAATCAAAAATTAGAGAGGGAGGGGATTAAGAGAGCAGGTAGTAAAGTAGAACTTGTAAAGGAAGAAAGTGATTGGTCATTAAAAGGGAAAAGCCTGTTAGGATGTTAGAGGAGAGGTCTAGGCAGACAGCCAAGGCTTTGAGTTGAAGCTGTTTTTCATTATGTCAATACTTTCCTTTAAAATTTGTAGCCATGTCTTCGTAGAAAATACAAGGGACAGGGGGAGGGGATGGAGCCTGGGTCAAATATGTTGAATAAATGTTTTACGCTGAGGGATTATGAGAATATGAAATAGCTGAAGCAGAATTGTTTACCAGATAGGAGCATTCCTGAGTTACAATATAGCCTGTTTATATAATGTATAAGGAAATCAAACCAACTTTTTCCACCACTGTTCGCCTATTTTGGAATGAATGCTTAGCAACTTCTAGGATTGCTAGGTAGCAAGTTAAAGGTAGCCAACTTCAACTTGGGGTACAGAATTCAAGATGTAGTTAATGTGTTGTGACAGTGAGTGGCTGTTATTATAAGGATATTAAAGAGATTGTTCAGGCCTTGGAAAAAAATGGAAATGGCTTGGCATGGTGAATGAGTAAATAAAACACCTACTCTGTTTGCCCTGGTTCCTGCGGAGTGTCTGCATCCTTGTTGCTTCTGATCCCAGCCTGCCGGAAGTCTGACATGTCTACTTCCTGCATACAGGCATAGCAAGTGACTGCCAAGGCCATCGATTGGCTGGCAGTTGGCGTGTCACGTTTCCAGCCAGGCGAAGTACAGAAGCAGTGGGGACAGAGATTCCCCGCAGGAATCAAATGACCAGAACAAGTGAATGTTCTTTTTTTTATGTTACACACCAGCCATCCCCAATATTTTTCAGGGCCTGGACAACTGAATGGAGGGTTGAAGAGGGTAAAAGGAGCGACTGTACGTATTAAGTGCAATGATGTCTATGCCAGTTTGTATATTTCTTTGCAGGAAGTGATAGAAGTTAAGAATTGCCCAAGTAAGTAGTACAATTATATAAGGTCAAGTGCGGATGAATAATCTATTTACCCGTATTTTTTGCTTTATAAGACACACCTGATTATAAGACGCACCTAGGTTTTTGAGGAGGAAAATTAGAAAAAAAAGATTTTCAACCAGAAGGTGTGCTTTTGGTAGATTTTTAACTAATGGTGGTCTGGGTATGACATTGTTATGGGGGATCTGTGGATGGCACTGTTATGGGGATCTGTGGTTGGCACTATTATGAGGGATTCTTTGGATGGCAATGTTATGGGGGACCTATGGATGACGCACTGTTATGGGGGGATATGTGAATGATGCACTGTTATGGAGGATGTGTGCTATGACACATAGGGCCATGAGGGGGGCCAGCATAATATGTTATATGTGTGAATGACACACATATAGCATCTTATGCTGGTCCCCCTCATGGCCCTGTGTGTCACAGCATTAATTTATTAATGTCCCCTCATGTGTCCTAAACCGCGCACATAACTGTCTTTGTATGCAAAGTCTTTCTTTACTGCTGAAACAATCGCTCTCCTATTGATAAACTCCTATTGATAAAATCGCCAGCCTCTGACCTAACTATGAATGCACTGCAGTGAGCGGTCCGGCCAGCGCGTGACTGACATCACTCAGTCAGTCATGCTCCTCCCACTTCATTAATGAAGCAGGAGCTGCGCGACTGACTGAAGTCATGCGCCGGCCAGCCGGCTGGACCGCTCGCTGCATTGCATTCATAGTGAGTACAGAGGCTGGGCGATTTTATCAATAGGAGTTTCAATAGGAGTTTATCAATAGGAGAGTGATTGTTTCAGCACAGTAAAGAAAGAATTTACATACAAAGACAGTTATGTGCGTGGGCCCCCCCGCAACTTGCCTCCAGCCCCTCCTCCCTCCCCGCACTGTAACTGATGTATTGCCGGCCCCTGTGCAGCATAGCGGCCAGCAATACATCAGTGTCAGCCACGTAAAAAGTCAACCATCGCTTTATAAGATGCACTGCCATTTCCCCCCCACTTTTGGGGGGGAAAGTGCGTCTTATAAAGCGAAAAAAATACTGTAAGTATTCAATAAAGTCAAATATTATATTTAAATCTTTTTAATTACTTATAATTCATATATAAAAATATTATTTATTTTAAGTTATTAAGTTTATATTACCTTACATTAGCAAGAAAAACTGATTCTCGTATTGAACGTTAATGCTCATTTATATGATTAATTTAACTACTCACAAAGGCAAATTGATAGATCATGTGAATCCTAAGTTTGGCACCTGGAATCCAAGGATTTAGCACAGGAGGTACAGTTAATGAGTCATAAAGACCAAATGCTGCACCTGATGTGTCCCTTGGTATCACAGAGATGAACACACAAAGAAAATCACTGCTTTTAAGATTGATACAAATTTTGCCCAGATATTTAAATTCTGAAGTCTAATAAAAAATATTTTTTCACGTTTTAACACCATTTCATAGTTGACATGAATAAATACTTTACATAAAAAGTCCAATAGCTTTGTAAATATAGTTTATTACAGGGGTGCTTAAAAGTTTGTGAATCCTTCAGAATGTTTTATATTTATGCATAAATTTGACGTAAAAGTACATCACATTTTCACATAAGTCCCACAAGTTAGATAAAACAAACCAATCAAATCAATCTAAAAAATAAGACATTTATTTATGCCAGTGAGTTGGCAAAAGTATGAACCTTTGCTTTCAGTATCTGGTGTAACCCCCTTGTGCCGGAATAGCTGCAACTAAACGTTTTTGGTAATTGTTGATTAGTCATGTACATTGGCTTAGAGGAATCTTAGACCATTCTTTCGTACAAAACAGCTTCAGCTCCGCTATGTGGGTGAGGTTCCTCCCACAAACTGCTCGCTTGAAGTCTTTCCACAGCATTTCTATTATATTAAAGAAGTTGTCCAAGTTATATTTATCAATATCAGATCGGCGGGGGTCCGACACCCGGCACCCCTGCCGATCAGCTGTTTGAAGAGAAGGCACAAGCCGTGCCAGCGCTGCCTCCTCTTCATTGTTTACCTGCTTGCCATCGCATCTGCAGCAGTGAGCAGGTGTAATTACACCCAAGCCGTCCCATTCATTTCAATGGGACAGCTCGCTCCTATACAAGTGTACAAGTGTATAGGACAAGTGTACAAGTGTACATTCTGTTACGACTGTAGGTAGGGAGAGACAAGGACATTGAGCCCTACCTACTTGCAGTACAATCCCTAGATAGCAAGATCGCAAATGGTCGATAGTCCCTAAGCTATTTAAATGCAGAGACTGACTAACAAAGACAAACACAGTACCAGAGTCGCAAGTAAATGGGTCAGAACCAGCCAAGCTATACAGTACAAAACGAGAGACAAAAAGTAGTCAAAAGACAAGCCGAGATCAAAACCAGATTGACAATGCAGTACCAAAAGTCAGAGAGTGATCACAGAAACAAGCAATCCAATAAGCACAGGAACCAGGAACACAGCTAGTGAGTTAAAGACTATCACTGACACTGGTGTATGGCCAGGATGGGGTTTAAATAGAAAGCAGAGTCCCTGGATCCCATAACTCGTGGTCCATTAGTCAGAAATACTAGCACATAATAATAGAGCAGCTGAGCAATTATCCCACTGCTAATCTCCCCCAGCACAAGACCGCTTCAGGGGGAAACAGAACATTGCATCCTGTTGCTAAGGATGCTGTTGAGTCACCCGGAAGTGTGGCTCTTCCAATAGCCTCCTGACTTGTCCAGGTGATCTTTAGCAAACTGCAGATGGGCAGACAAGTTCTTTTTAAAGAGCAGCGGCTTTCCTGTTAATCCTGCCATGTACACCATTATTGTTCAGTGTCCTCCTGAGCATGATTAGTGAATCGAAGCATGCAGTGGAACTTGGTCCGAGTTTTGGGGAAAAATTTGATTCTAAACAAAGCAAAATTCCCTTGTGATTCGTAGTAACGAATTATTTTTCCTAAAATGGCGGCTGGAGTTGTCTTAGAAAGAATGGGTAAAATAAAACTCACCTCATCAACTTGCTCGCACAGAGGCAGTCTGCTCCTCTCTCGATTAAAAAAAGGCCTGCCAAAGGATAGCGCATGTCCTTCGACAGGTCTTTTTCCATCAAGAGAGGGATGGACTGCCTCTGCATGAGCAAGTGGATGAAATTAGCGATTTTTTTTTTTAACCCAAAAGGTCATATTGCAATAGTGTATTACCTGTTTCACGTTCATTAGACAGGTACACTTCTGCCTAAGCGGCTGTTAAAAACAGTCACATTGACTGATAGGCTGAATGGGGCTTTAACATCGAGATTTGTGATGAATTAATCATTAACAAATCAAATTTCTTGTCAAACTTCGGTAAAGCTGCAAAACCTAATTTTTCAAAAATTCATTCATCTCTAGTCATAAATATTAACATTAGCTAATGTGACAAACCAAAATCTGGCGTTGGGATAACGCCCAAATAACCGGAATCCCTAACGTATATATAAACCAATTCACCACACCGGAAATCAAATACAGATAATAACTTTATTATTACCATTATAAAACAATTTATAATAAAAAATGACATATAATCTTAATCAACATGATTGGTGGTACAGATAACAATTAGGAAACCTTCACACAGGGGTGTATATGCATGAATGTAGCAATAAAGAAGTCAAAATTGTAGCTGTCAACACATGCGCACACGTAACTACAAGGCACCCAGTGGTATGGGGCCGCAAAAGCACTAATAACACATAGGATGGGTAATAATATACAAGTCCACAACGGAGAGGTATCAAAAAAGTGCTAATAATAGTCCAATGAAATAACGCATATGTACGTGTACCTGAATGCGCACAGAGTGTCAGCGTCACCCCCGCGTCCCGACGCGCGTTTCGCCTGCCCGGCTTTCTCAAGGGGAAGGTAAGTGGACTTAGCAGCTAGCACTTTTTTTATACCTCTCTGTTGTGGACTTGTATATTATTACCCATCCTATGTATTATTAGTGCTTTTGCGGCCCTATACCACTGGGTGCCTTGTAGTTATGTATGCGCATGTGTTGACAGCTACAATTTTGACTTCTTTATTGCTACATTCATGCATATACACCCCTGTGTGAAGGTTTCCTAATGGTTATCAGTACCACCAATTATGTTGATTAAGATTATATGTCATTTTTTAATATGAATTGTTTTATAATGGTAATAATAAAGTGATTATCTGTATTTGATTTCCGGTGTGGTGAATTGGTTTATATTAGCTAATGTGAGAAAGGCCTTTAGATGCTTAAAGGTTACCTTGGGTTCCTTTGTGACCTCACAGACTATTACACTCCTTGCTCTTGGAATTAACTTTGTTGGTCGACCACTCCTGGGAAGGGTAATAATGGTCGAAAATTTCATCGATCTGTACACAGTCTGTCTGACTGTGGACTGGTGAAGTCCAAACTCTGTAGAAATGGTTTTGTAGACTTTTCCAGCCTGATGAGCATCAACAACTCTTATTCTGAGATCCTCAGAAATTTCCTTTGTTTGGGCCATAATACAGTTCCAAAAACATTGTTGTGAAGATCAAACTTTGATAGATCCCTGTTCTTTAAATAAAACAGGTTGCCCACTAACACCTGATTGTTGCCCAGTTGATAAAAAAATGTCACCTTTAAATTATCTGCTAATACTAAAAGTACACATACTTTTGCCATCCACAGATGTGATATTGGATCATTTTCCTCAATAAATAAATCACAAAGTCTAATGTTTTTGACTGATTTGTTTTATCAATGTGGATTTAGGTCAAATTTATGCAGAAATATAGAAAATGTTATAGGTTTCACAAACTTTCAAGCACCACAGTATATATAGTGCACTTATCCTGAGTTAAAGCTTGCATTAGTTGCACATAAGTATCATTCAAGCTGTCAAGATACTTTTGCACAAATCAAGATTTCGGCAGGGGAAAACCCAGAACCAGAGTGTGCCCTGAAGGGGAGAACCAATGCGCCCTTCCCATTATGGACGCTGTCCCAGGGAGCGTCAGGAAACTGTGAGTACGACTACAGCACCCTACTGGCCATTCACACTCATGTGCACCCCTGCGGCCCAGTCGCTGCACCATTACACAACCAAAATATAATCAAAGGGTTAAACAATCGATAGAACATATCTGGTGTTAATTCATAAATACTATCCTCTTAGTGAAGAGTTTTCTGCTTTCCCCTTTTACTACCTTTTCGCTCTGTATAGGTTCCCTCCTTACCACTGATTCTAGAAACTTCTGTAGACATAGATAGTGTCAGTTAAATGTGTTTCCTAATCATGACTCTGTTTTGTGAATGGTCTGCATTACCTCCTGTTCATCAGCAGAACTTTTATTCATTGTGGTATTGCTTATCCATTTATAATAACAAAAAAAGCAAGCATAAAAGGGTTTAGCCAAAGTAAAAGCGGCAATAGTCTTTTATTTCCCGTGAGTACAAGATAATCCAGACATAAAAGCTTTCTGATTATTCAGCTTTTTGTAAGTGACAGAGGACACAATGCTGCTCCTGAGTCCAGCAATACGACCAATTCATTTGGCTTCTTATCTCGCTGCATTATGAAGAGCCAGGGTATTCCACATTGTGACTGCATATTGCTTTGCCAGTTCTACATTTCTTCTACATACTGTATATTGGCTTTGGTAATTACCAGCTCTTTTCTGCAGTCTCAGAAATTTACAAAAAACCCTGGTACTATTTATTTTATTTGATTAGTTTTGAAGTACTTCACGACTAATCGCTTTCCATTGTATGTAGCGGACCCAATGACGTAATTGAACCCCTCAGATGCTGCCTTCAACGCTAATTGCGGCATCTGAGAGTCACATTAAGACCTTTCAGGGGTTAATCAGGGGTTTAAAAAAAAGTCAATTCTCACCTCACCCATTTGATCACGGAGAGACCATCGCAGCCATCTTGAGTGAAGAAAACACGCCAAAGTTCGCCAAGTCATCAAGCTGTGCGGATTTGGGGACATCATCACTATGTGTAAAGAGGCCACTACTGGAGGGCATTATATGTGAAGAGAGCCCGTCTGGGGGACATTATATTTACAGATGGCACTACTCGGGCTATTTCATGTAAAGAGGGCACTATTGGGGGCAATATATGTACAGAGGACAGATATGAGGGACATTATCTGTACAGATGGCACTACTATGGCACTACTGGGGAGGATTATATGTGGAAATAGCACTCCTGGGGAACATTATATGTACAAATGGCACTACTGGAGCTAGTATATGTAAAGAGGGCACTATTGGGGGCAATATATGTACAGAGGGTACAAATGGGGGACATTATATGTACAGATGGCACTACTATGGCACTACTGGGGAGGATTATATGTGGAAAGAGCACTCCTGAGGGGCATTATATGTACAGATGGCACTCCTGGGGCTATTATATGTAAAGAGGGCACTACTGGGAGCATTATATGTACAAAGGGTACAAATGGGGGACATTATGTCTACTGGGGCTTAAATAGAAATTACTACTGATTTGGACTGGGGCCTAAATGTGGATGATTATTAAGCAAGGGCATTATTACTAAATAAATGTGTTCTGTGTGTCCAGTTATGCAGAACAAATTGCGGTCAGGACACATCATCAGAGTGATCTGTGTAGGACTGAGGAAGAAGAGAAAAGTGAACGACTTCAGTCAGAGGAGACAACAACTGGGAGTCACTTAGTAGGGGCCTACATGGGATTATTAATGATTGGAACCAAATGGTTGGAGCAGTATTATTTGTCATTTATATAGTGTTATTATTGGTAATGTTGGCCACTGATTCTATATTATGCACATTATTGTGTTTTGTTATATGTGTGTGATCACACCTCGCACCACCTTCCTCCCCTAATTGGAAAACTGTCTTGTGTTAAACTGCTCTAAGGTGCTAAAGAGGTAGGGGACCACAGATTTAGAATATTTTGCTAATGCACTTAAGGGCTCTTTCACACTTGCGTATTTCTTTTCCGGCATAGAGTTCCGTCGTGGGGCGCTCTGACGTCATTCTGGAGTGCCCCGGGAGCCGCACGGGCGGTAAGTATACTGCTCCCCCGCTCTCCACTACTACTATGGCAACCAGGACTTTAATAGCGTCCTGGCTGCCATAGTAACACTGAAAGCATTTTGAAGACTGATCAGTCTTCAAATGCTTTCAGTTCACTTGCGTTGTTACGGATCCGCCGGGCACTTCCGGCGACTGAAGTGCACGCCGGATCCGAACAACACAAGTGTGAAAGAGGCCTTAGTATAGTACAGCCACACGAAAATGTGTCTCTGAAAATCTGTAATCAGCCGCTGCAAAAAGGGGATCGTTTTTGAGGTGGCCTTGCTGCAAGACTCTCAATAGGTCTTCAGCTGTGTTTAGGCTTTGCACTGCAAAGGTTTAAATACGGGGTTAAAACCCTTTAGCATTAATTAACATGCTGTGGATTGAAAACCTGCAATGGAAGTCAGTGTACACGGTGGTTTTTTTCTGCAAAGTGTGGGTGAGATTTCTGAAAATCTCATCCACGTTACTGGTACTGTAAATGCTGCAAATTTATCACAATGAATTCCACTGCTGAGATTTTGCAGCATTTTACACCACATGTGGCTTTACCCTAAAGCCACAGAACGCTGTTCCCCTACAAATATACTTAGCTATGATTAAAAGGGTTTTCCAGGAATTCTTCTGTTTTTAGTTATGTCCTATAGCGTGTATGACCTAATGAAAGAGTTATACTTACCTACTACCTGCCATTCTCAATCAGCCATCTTCTGTTCCTTGGCTTGTTTACTTCTGGCTGCGGTATGGACATGGTCATGTGCACTGTTGCAGCCAATGGCTGGCTTCAGCTGTGATGTGTCCGCAAATGGCAAGTGATCTAGCAGTGATGTGCTGCTTTGGGACACGTCACTGCTGAACGCAATCCTTGGCTGCAGCAGCAAACGTGACCATGTCTGTACCCTGGCCAGAAGTAAACAAGCTGAAGAAGAGAAGATAGCTATAGAGGAGACAGGGGCCACTAACACAGTGGCAGGAAGCGTGTAAGTATTACTTTTTCATTAGGTCATACATGTTATGGAGACTAGCAAAACAATAAAGAATTCCTTGAGAATTCCATTAAGAAGAAACATGTAAGCATAACGGTTTATACTTCAAGTGGACTTCATATGCTTTCATAAGAAGTTTGCATTTACCTGAAGAATGGAGTAACATTTTCTTTGAGGAATGAAGATTTATTTATCTATGTATTACTGGCCAAGCCTGCATTACTCATAGATGATCTACAGAATGATGGATCGGACATCAGTAACCTTCTCCCTGAACTCTAACGCTGACAACTATAGATTTTATTATGGGAAACGGAGCAAGGAGAACTTCTGCTACTCTATCAGATACCACATATTTAATGCATTCACAATAACTGTGAAAAAGAATCATATTGACAGCCTGTGAAAGTCATTTAACTTGCAGTTTATTCATTTGCCACCTTTTGCCTCTTCCCCTTTGGCCCTGGTTTACGATTCATTTAATTGCAAGTTTCTTTTTGCTTTGTTTCCTACTGGAACCGAGTGACTACTTTATTACTGACAAAGGAATTTTAGCCACAATAATGCCCATAAACACAAGCAATAAAAGGGACATAAGGGAAGATTGTTGCAATTTTCTTTGATCTGTTTAAAAGGATCAGTAGCCTTCATTTCTGACTCTTTTTTACTACTGGCATTCCAATTAACTCCATCTGGTAATTTCATTTCAAAGAAATAAAAACATTTTTTACAGTTTTTTTCTAACTGACAAATGTTTATGACAATTCTAATACCCTCTGCTGCTCTACGGGAAAAATGTGATACAATATGAAGATATAGTTTGACTTTAGAAATAAAACTTGTAAAGAATTAAGCCAATGTTAATATTAAAATGCTTCAGGGCTTCAACACTCATGCATATGCTTGCGTTACTGCCATATTAAAGGGTTTTGTACAGAGCCATAATAGGGCTTTCGTAGAAGTGTATGGGCCTTCAGCTGTCCTGATTCCATTGCTTTACAGATTTTTTCTTGGATTTTGTACAAATCTGACAGAAATAAATGGGAAATGCTCTATCAGACTCTATGTACTGAGGTACCCCTCTACATCAATGCATCCAGGGAAGAATATCTCCATTCTCATAGAGCCCAATGAAGCCTGGTCAACTTTATACTAAGGAGCTGTACAGTTTTTGTGCATGGGGCTCCGTCATTTATGTTAGCTCTTAAAGAGGACTTTTGTTTTTAAACCTTATACCTTTTTTTTTTTTTTTTCAATAAGCCCCTCATTGCCCTTCTCTCTGTTTTGGCACCTCATATGCAAATGGGTAGCAAAGGTACTGGGAGCAGGTTGGGAATTAGAATTCTGTTGCTGTTCTTGTGAGATTTGGTAAATCCTGTGAGAACAGCACGTCTTTTTTCTTCCTGTGAAGTAGTACGCAGCGACTGATCAGTGTCACGGCCAGGGAGAAGAAGACAACCACTGAGAGGAGCAGAGATCTCCTTCTACCAGTATATTTACTACCCATTTACATATTTGGCGCCAAAATTGAGGGCAATGAGGCAGAACAGAGGGGCTTTTTGAAAAAAAAAAAAAAAGCCCTGGAATGGTGACAGGTAATTTGGAGGTAGTTTGTCCCTGTGATATTTCTATGACCATTCCATGACTATAGTAAGATTCAGATGTAGTTTACTCAACTCAAGCAATACCTCCAGGACTCCCAGTAGCTGAATTTCTAAATAAAATTCATAGGTCTGCTATGTATTGAACACATACATTTTTTACTGATAATGTAATTTTAAAAAATTGTCAACTATTAGGCTGGATTTGACAGTCCCTCACATCTAAGATTGGTGTACTACTGGTAAACCTTGCAGGGACCTAAAAGACTACCAGGACACATAATTTCAGCAGCACAAAACTCAAAACTTGGGCAATATAATAATAGTATGTCCTTTAAAGAAGACCTTTCACTGGTTTTGAGATTACAATTGTAATACCTGGCACTGTAGGGCATGTATAGGCTATTTTTTTCAAATCTGCTGCTTTATTGTGCCGATGTGCCCTCTGTTCTGTTTGGCGCGTTGTATGCACCTTGTATGCTAATCAATATCATCAGTACAGGGAGGAGGAGATGGCCATGTTCCTTAGGGGCATCACCTTCTCCATGGCTGTGAGCTGTCCAATCACAACAGACCACGTCACAGCCATTGAGGAAAAAAAGCTCACTTTCTTCCTTGCTGTAAAGCTGTCCGCTGCAGAACAGACTACCGGATTACCTTTAGCAAAGATGTGAACATACCCTTACTTTAACTTTGACGAAAGATCCATCTCTATCAAACATTTGAGAGAGCAGTGACAATAGTATAACGTATCACAAATCTAGGTATAACAACTATAAAAAAATGAATCTAAATCCATATAAAATATATACAAAAAAAACAATAGCTGATCTCAGGGAGACCAGCCAAAAAACACAGCGGAGCCTCAGTTAAGAGTCTCAACACAGCAATCCGAAGTGCAAAGCTCTCTGTGAAACAGTAATATAGAAAATAAATGTGGAGCCCCAGTATTGGGTCTACAACACAATGAAAGCCAGATATCCCTCAAAGGAAGGAAAACCGGTGCAAAGGGGTGTCTCTATTACAGAGATCACCAAATCCACCATATTAAGTGGCCCCTATGTCAAGATCCCGCTTTTTTACAAGCTTTAAGGATGTGACGGGGAAAACCTAAGCCAGGTATCCATCCACAGAGGGTGTTGCCCCTCATCAGTGTGGAGTAGGATTCTGGCTAACCGGGAGCAATGCCTTGGAGACTACTTATATAAAATATATAAGGATGCATTTATTTACAAGACAGCTGAGACTAAAGCTGGGTTAGATCCTCCATGCCACATTACTGTTACCTATAATGTGCATAAGACAATGCTTCTTCTGTATTACAAGGTTTCTGGGCATATAAGGTACTCAGATGAACCAGTGTCTCATGACTGCATTCAGAAAAACAAAATAACCATGTATGTATAGAATCTGACCCATAAAATGTATGTTACTGTATTTGCTGAAATTCTTGTAAGTGGATATTCTTGTCACCTTGAATACCAATTTAGGGCATGTTGAACATATTGGGAATGGGAAATATAACTACTCATATTTACTAATGCGGGTGCACCCAAGTTTTGGCCTATTTTGTAGAAAATGTTGGCACAATTTGCCACATCTACATTTAGAAAAATTTTCTCTGCCTCATCCTAAAAGGGAGAGTGGCTTATTGTAGAAGGCGAAGTGGCATAAAATGTGTCAAAACTTCATCACAAATATAACGTAAAAATGTGTCTCAAAGTCAGCCAACCAATAGTTGGTATAGAGCCAGAGAACAGTGTTATGCCGGCACCAGATTTATCATTAAACCTGAGCCCCCTGTGATATCTCTGGTGCCTCAGTCTGTCTAAACGTACACCATGTACTACTACCCAGAATAAGGAATAATAAAATTTGATGATTATATATATTTTCAACAATGTCCTAAACTTAAAAGGATTGTCCGCTTTTTTTTATATTGATGACCTTTACTCAGGATAGGTCATCAATATCAGATCGGCGGTGGGATGGCTCCAGGCAGCCCCCTCCCGATTAGCTTTTTGGAGAGGAAGCAGCGCTAGTGCCAGCACTGACTTCTCTTTATTATTTACCTGCTCGCGATCACAGCTGCAGTGGTAAGCAGGAGTAATCAAAACTAAGCCTTCCTATTCACTTCTATGGGACGGTTCCTTCCTGTTCAAGTGAATACTACAAAGCCATCCCATTGAACAGAATAGGATGTTTTAGTTGTAATTACAACTGCTTACCACTGCAGTTGCGACAGCGAGCAGGTAAACAATGAAGAGAAGGCAGTGCTAGCACGAGTGCTGCTTTCTCTTCAAACAGCTGATTGGGGGAGTTGATTGGAGGCAGCCTGCCGTGGATTGGATATTGATGACCTATCCTGACGATAGGTCATCAATTTAAAAATAGCGGACAACCCCTTTAACATTTCAATTTTAGATAGAATGAATATATTGATGTAGATGATAATATACAATGAAACTTGACAGTGTTGATTCATTTCACCTACAAAAATGAAAGTGACCCAGAAAGCTGTGAAATACTATTAAATACTTCAACTTCTTGAATACATAACAGCATTAGCAACCAGGATGTGAGAATGGTCTTGTCAAGCCAATCTACTTTGTGAATAAGTAAAAGTAAGAGAGAGTCTGGACATATAACTGGTAGTAGATATAATATGCTAAGGCCTGTTCCACTGTTGCACTAAAGCTATCCTGCAGGCTGTTCTGGCATGCACAATTTTTTCTCCGGCTATAACCTGGTGCTCCTGCTAGAAACCTGCCAGACCCCGCCGGTGAACTCTGGTCGGCTGTTCCTCTGCTTAAATAGCCTGCCAGATAGCTTTAGTGCCATTTATTATGCCAACATCGCTGAGCACCTATATCAAGGTCCAGGTGAATGTGGTGGGAGTTGGTTGCTGTACAGATTCTTGCATTACAGTGGTGCAGTGTCGGTCACTTGCTATCTTCTGCATAGGTCACCAGTATCTGATCTGTGGGGGTCTGACACCCAGGCCCCCCACCGATCAGCTGTTTGAGAAGGCACTCGCAGTAGCACCTAGGCCTTCCCCAGCTTTTCCTAGGCCAGTGACGACACATTCATCAGTCAGGTTGCCGAAGAGCAGCTCAGCCTCATAGAAGTGAATAGTGCTGTGCTTGGTAAGCGCAGAGAAAGCCATGGCACTCACAGGAGCACCAGTGCCTTCTCAAACAGCTGATCGATGGGGGTCCTGGGGGTCAGACCCCCACCAATCAGATACTGATGACCTATCCTGATGATAGGTCATCAGTATCAAAATCCCAGAAAACCCCTGTTTTGGAATGTTTTTATTTAATTCTTCCCAGAAAACTTTACACGGGTTATGCTATGTCCGATGTAAAAACATCATATAGTATATGACATACTTCTAACAAAGTTACAACCAGCTCTGTACACACACACATGTATCTATGTCTACCCCATTCATTGCTCCAATTGCTCTGCTACATTTATTTCAGTCTGGCAGCTCAGGGTGTGTCATTTTTTAGGAGGCATATGCTTTGAGCTGCAGCTCTCTTCTTGTAACTTTCTCAGCTTCTAACAGTTGCCATGGCTGGTGTTCATTGAAGAATGAGACTGAGCATGTGTGACCATCTCACTAGTGGACGTGCACATTACTACATGGATTAAACACCGGGAATGGAGGGGCACCATTATAAAGAAGCTGAATGTTTTAGTCTTTTCACTGTATTTACAGATGACACGTGACTTTGCAGTATTATAGAAACTGTAAGTGGTATAAGAAAACTTTAACAACCTGCCATTTAAAAAAAACATCTGCAGCTTTTTGTTAGGGTACACTTGTACAGTCAAATTTTCTGCCTGTTAACAAGCACCAATCAATAATACAGTATGTCGATGAGGGTGCTCCTTAAGTGCTGTTTGCATACAGTTATTATCGATCGCCATTATCGTAATTCGATCATTCATCCCCATACAGCTTTTAACTGTAGGCAGCACATTAATTGTTTTCATGGGGCAATGTGCTGCAGGCAAACATTTTTAATGCTGCATACAAAAATTAAATCACCCAACAAATGAGCATTTTTTCATTTGTCAGCCAATTGACAGCATTTTTAAAGTGTAACTGTCATTTTGGGTATTTTTATATTGTGTAGAAAAGGGGATGTTAAACATTCTTGTAATATACTTTATTAGGGAAAGATGTTTCTTTGTATAAGCAAAGGGAGTCTGTCTTCAGTCTTCAGCATTTTACTGAGCACTGAAGATGCTTGTGTATAACATACAGAGACTTCATGCCACCTCTTGTCACTTCCCCAGTCCCAGACTATGCATATGTGACACAACTATCACTGCCCCTCATATTGCCTATCTAACTTGTTATACACAAGCTTCTTCAGTCTTCAAAAGAACACTGAAGACTGAAGAAAGACTCCTTAAAAATGCTCAGTTAGAGCTTTGCTAAGAAGATCCTGGGGGTCATTTACTAAAATGAAATATGCCTAAATTATTATTTCAGGGGCAGATAGCGGCACAACTAAACTATCTGTGACTTTTCCATGCTCATGCCAGTTTGAAAATTTTGAGCGTGACGTGGGCGGGGAAGGGGACGGGCCTGGAGGCCCGTCTCATTCATCATATTCTACACTTGGTTTAGACGTAGTAAAAGGTCTAAGTGTAAGACAGCAAGTAAGCTCTCTTACATTTCATAGGCGTGCGCAGCCAATTGCATTAGGGTGTGCACCCTAAAGCAAAAAATCACACGCACGCGCGTATGTATATATATTATATACACATACACATATATATACACAAATACACTAAGGGGTATCAGGGTACATTATTATACAGGGGTAATATAACTAAGGGGTATCAGGGTAAATTATACAGGAGTAAGGGCTCTTTCACACTTGGGTATTTGTTTTCCGGCATAGAGTTCCGTCGTCGGGTCTCTATGCCGGAAAACTCCTGATCAGGATCATCCCCATGCATTCTGAATGGAGAGAAATCCGTTCAGGATGCATCAGGATGTCTTCAGTACAGGACCGGAACGTTGTTTGGCCGGAGAAAATACCGCAGCATGCTGCGCTTTTTGCTCCAGCCAAAAATCCTGAACATTTGCTGCAAGGCCGGACCTGGAATTAATGCCCATTGAATTTAAAGGCATTAATCCGGATCCGGCCTTAAGCTAAACGTCGTTTCGGCGCATCGCCAGATCCGACGTTTAGCTTTTTCTCAATGGTTACCATGGCAGCCAGGACGCTAAAGTGTAGTGGGGAGCAGTATACTTACCAAACATGCGGCTCCCGGGGCGCTCCAGAGTGACGTCAGGGCGCCCTACACGCATGGATCACGTGATCGCATGGGGCGCTCTGACGTCATTCTGGAGCGCCCCGGGAGCCGCATGGACTGTAAGTATACTGCTCCCCACTACTACTAAGGCAACCAGGACTTTAATAGTGTCCTGGCTGCCATAGTAACGCTGAAAGCATTTTGAAGACTGATCAGGATCCTGATCAGTCGACTAATGCTTTCAGGCGACTTGCGTTCTGACGGATCCGGCGGGACAGAAGTGCCTGCCGGATCCTCAGAACGCAAGTGTGAAAGAGGCCTAATATAACTGAGGAGGGCTATCAGGGACATTATACAGGGGTAAGATAACTTATATTATATTAGTTATATTACCCCTTTATCATGTCCCCTGAGATAGCCCTCCTCAGTTATATTACCCCTGTATAATAATGTACCCAATAGCCCTGCTCAGTTATATTACCCCCTGTAATTTACCCTGATACCCCTCAGTTACACGGTATCATATAACTGAGGGGTATCAGGGTACATTATACAGGGGTATAAATGAGGAGGGGTAGCAAGCAGCAGGGAACATACTTTATGCATTAACTTAACGTTATATAACTAACTTATATGGGGGGTGACTCTCAGCCAGGGCAGAGTTCCAGTGGTGTAGCATGGGTCGCCAGCACCCGGGGCAAGCCAGATATTGCAAATAATGCAGTACATGTCACCTGCAGTCCTATGTAACACCACAGATAACACAGTGATAACTCTCTGAGTACAGATAATGTAGGCAATATTACCTGCAGTCCTATGTACCACCACAGATAACACAGTGATAACTCTCTGAGTAAGATAATATGGTAGATGTCACCTGCAGTCCTATGTAACACCACAGATAACACAGTGATATCTCTCTGAGTACAGATAATGTAGTAGATGTCACCTGCAGTCCTATGTAACACCACAGATAACACCGTGATAACTCTCTGAGTACAGATAATGTAGTAGAGGGGTGTGAGGCCCCAGAATTCAGAACACTTACAGTGTGACTTGAAGTCTGGGGCCATGCTTCGGCAGTGTGGGCCAAATCCTTCTTTCAGCAACGTCTCTGCAGAGTTTCACAGAATTTTTCTTAGATTCATCACTGTACTATTATCCTCAGATAACAGACCTCCCCTCCCTCCGTAGTGCCATAGGCGTAGCTATAGGGGGTGCAGAGGTAGCAGTCGCTACCGGGCCCCGGAGCCTGAGGGGGCCCAAAGACTCTTGTGCCTCATAGGAAGACACACAAAGCACTGAGGGAAGGGGGGCCCAAGCTGAACTCTTGCACCAGGGCCCATGAGCCGTTAGCTACGCCCCTGCGTAGTGCCCATAAGTATAATGCCCTGGCCCCTCTGTAAAATTATAATATATAATGGCCCCGCTGTGTTATTATTATTCTTAATATTATAATGGCCCCCGCTGTATTAGGCTTCATTCACACGTCCGCAGAATGTGTCCGCATCCTTTCCGCAATTGTGCAGAACGGGTGCGGACTAGGGGTTGGCGATATGGCCTAAAATTCATATTGCGATATATTATGAATCATGTGCGAAATGCAATATATATTTTCTATATGGGGGGGGGGGGTTTAAACTTTTTTTTGTTTTCAACTTTTTATTTACTAACTATTAGCCCCCTTAGGGGCTAGAACCCTTGTCCTATTTACCCTGATAGATCTCTATTAGGGAGAATAGGACCTCACACTGTCCCTGCTGCCCTGTGCTCTGGGCACACAGCAGCAGGGAGCCGACTATGGCAGCCAGGACATCAGTAGTGTCCTGGTTGCCATGGTAACCGATCAGAGCCCCAGCTTACACTGCTGGGGCTCCGATCACTGCCACCAATGTTCGGGGGGCAGTCGTATAGGACCTTTCATTAGTTTGAACTGTATTACTTAAGTAGCGGCACATAGGGCATATATGGGGCACTTACTATTATATCTGTGAGGGGCCCCGTTCGCCCGCTCTGGCCCCCGTTACATGGTGGGAACACCAGGGAGGAGATATCAGCCTCTGTCCCTGGGCGTTCCTTCTCCCTGCCTGTGACGTTCTGCGCTGTTATTGGACAGCCCCTCCAGCATACAGTCCTATGTAAATAATATCACCCCCTGCCTGCAGCCCCTCCAGCATACAGTCCCATGTAAATCATATCACCTTTCCCCTGTCTGCAGCCCCTCCAGCATATAGTCCCATGTAAATCATATCACCCCCCTGCCTGCAGCCCCACCAGCATACAGTCCCATGTAAAAAATATCACCCCCCCCGCCTGCAGCCCCTCCAGCATACAGTCCATTGTAAATAACATCACCTTCCCCCTGCCTGCAGCCCCTCCAGCATACAGCCCCATGTAAATAATATCACCCCCCCCCACCTGCAGCCCCTCTAACATACAGTCCCATGTAAATAATATCACTCCCCCACCTTCAGCCCCTCCAGCATACAGTCCCCTGAAAATAATATCACCCCCCGACCCCTCTAATATACAGCCACCCCCCCCCCCCCCAGTAAACATAGCAGTCACTTTTATCCTCCACTCACCGACCTGCAGCTTCTGCTCCTCTCTCCTGCAATGAGCTCTGTAGAATCTCCAGCACATTGTGAGGCCCCGCCCCCTGGATGCCGAGACTCCGCCTCTTCCTAGGACATCATACCTCCCTGGAGCAACTCCATTCTAGCGCTCTGTTGTCTCATAGGCTTCAGACCACTAGCCTGAAGCCTATGAGAACGGTTCGCTTCAGGAGTTGTAGATGGCAGTGCAGCATGGGGGTGATGATTAGGGTGTGCCCAGGCACACCCGGCACACCCCGTGCGCACGCCTATGTTACATTTAGAACTGGCGCTGGATGCGCCAAAGTTATGCCCCCTGTTTTCTGGTAGAAAGAAACCTCTTTCACTAAAAAGTATATATTATAAGAATGTTTAACATCCCTGTCCCTACACTATATAGAAATAAACTGAGATGACAGTTTAACTTTAAATTCCAAAACACGATCAGGTGAATGATTGTTCCTACAAACGACATTATCAGTCACAATATTAAAGGGGTCTTACTCCACTCTAACTTCTTGATAGCCTATAGATACTAGAAGAGGAAAAGCTCAAACTATACAAGATTGGTTTGTAACCTGTAACAATGGAGACACATAGGTCAGCACAGAAGATGTAGACAGAAAACAGTAGGATATTCTCATTAAAGAACATTTGGAGAGTTGTTTCTTACTGAAGGTGTATTGGAGCACTAATATACTTGCAAAAGTTCACACATGAGGAAAGTTATCAAAACTGGTTTAGCTTGTTGCCCATAGCAATCAGTCAGATTCCTCCTTTCATTTTTCAAATCTCCTTTGGAAAATGAAAGGTGGAATGTGATTGCTTGCCTTGGGCAACTAAGCCAGTTTTCCTTTTCACCAGTTTTGATAAATCTCCCCCATAGTCTTTAATCCCAAAGTGAGAACGTGCTATTTTAATGTCTGAACTGTGAAGTGATGAAACATGGTCCCACAGGAGTAGTGGCTGAAAGTGTGGCTAGATTTAAAGGGGTTGTGCATCCCTAGTATATTGATGACCTATCCTCAGTACAATGGAGGCCATTGCACTAGCACGAGAACCGTCCTCTCTTTAAACAGCTGATTGGACCCCTGCGAATCTGATATTGATGATCTAACCTGGAGATAGGTCATCAATATACTAATACTGAACAACCCCTTTAAGGGCCAGATATTAGAAACACAATCACAATATAAGGTGGTAGAATGCAGAATACAATGCAAATTGGTCTATGCTTTCCTCTGGATAAGGGTCCATTCACACGTCCGTTTTTTGCGGATCCTATTTTCCAAGAATTCTTTCCGTTTGTCATCCGTTTTTTGCGGATCCGCAAAAAAAAACGGATAGAAGAATACATTTTCCTATTCCAATAAAGTTTTATCCGCAATTTTCGGATTAGAATAGGACATGTTTTATTTTTTGACGGACACTATGTACTGAGAAAATTATGCGGACAGCACACTTTGTGCTGTCCGCATATTTTATAGACCCATTGAAAATCAATGGGTCCGAATTCTGTCCGCAACTATTCCGAAAAATCGGGATCAGATGCGGAACTAAACAACGGACGTGTGAATGGACCCTTAATCGTGTTTTTTTTAGGGTATAGCTACACAGTCAGGATTCCTGATTCAGTTTTGTAAGCCAAAATCAGTAGTAGATGATAAAAGAAGAAAAGGTATAAAGGACAGATATGACTTCTCTTTTCTTTAATTCACTCCTGGTTTTGGCTTCCAAAACTGCATCTGTGTGGCCATACACTTAGCTATAGCTATACTACATATAGGTATAGCTATATTTACTATATACCTACCTTTAAAACCATTTTATGTTTTTTGCTAAATTAGAATCCAGCTCATTTCATATTATTATCATTGGCTCATAACAACATATTGGAGTTCTTTTATCTGGAGCTAACAAATACCATCTGTTTCCCATTTACAGTTGAAAACCTTCTTATATACAAATATCTTTTGCTGTAACTAAGAAACCAATCCTTGTAGTTCAAAAGGTTCTGCAGACAATTCCTACATATGTTTTAAACCAGAGCATTGCACAGTTTGCTGTTTCCGTGAACATTCCTTCTTTCATAACATACAAAGTTGAAAATTGCATATGTATTTTGCATGATAACAAAACTGTGGGTAAAGATATTCATATTTACTTCTTATATTTCTGAGATGTATAATGAAGAGAGTGAAATCTCCTGTTAATTATACACTTATACATGTGGTGAAGACTAAATGCAAAATTACAAGCTTCAAGGGAAGTGTCACTAATTATGAAATTATACTGCTTGTGGTGCACCACAGCCTGAGTTAAATCTTTAAACCTCTTCTTAACTCTTTAACATTTGCCCACCAGATGTATAAACTACAGTAATCCCTTCCTCTTGACTCCTCCCATGGTGGTCAGCTAGAAAACCAGAACAAAAATTAAGCTTGCTGTACATAGTCACCAATTAAGAGTGCAACTATTTTTGAGTAAAGTAAAGTCATTTGATGCTGTGCTTGATGCTAGATTTTATTTTTCTATGTATGTTCACCTAGTTTCCAACTGAGATATTTATCTAGCTTTTCTACAAACTAGTGATGGGAATTCCTTCTTTTTTTGTGAGACAGATCATTTGGCTCAGCACAGCAAAAAGAGTTGTCTCTTTTGGCTCCTGAACAGCTCCCTATCACTCCACCGTCTTCTTCACCCCTCCCCTTTTAAGGGAAAAAGAAAAAAAGAGGTTAAAATAACTCCAAAATTGACTCTAAAATAGGCTTGAATGGTTTTTGAAAATAAGCCAGCTCCTTTCACCTAGTCCCTTCAAAAAATCTAGTCACCTAGTCACAAACCTTCACCTAGTCCCTATACAAGTGGTTTTCTCAGAGACAGTGCTGCACACTGTACACTCAACCTTTTTCTTTCTTGTAACACCCTGGGGATGTCGGCCATGTGCTATGACATGGCAGACACGGATTCCCTCCCATATTGTATGTGTAGATCAGTGATGATTATTTACTTTTTTCTACTCTGTATGTTATTTGTCTATTTTAATCACATTTAGTAAATATATTTATTCACTTAGCCTGCATAAGCTTATTTATTCTCAAATCTTTTGAATTCACGTTTTAAAACAACACTGTACTGGCATCTACACATTTATCTATAGAACAATTAAAATAATGGAAGAGGCATTTCCATCAAATGACAGAAATAAATGCCTCCTGCCAAGCCACACTGACTATACAATGAACACCTAACATAGTAACATAGTTTATAAGACCGAAAAATCCAGTTCAGCTGGCTATCCTGCGAGTTGATCCAGAGGAAGGCAAAAAAAACCCTGTGAGTTGATCCAGAGGAAGGCAAAAAAAAAACTGTGAGGTGAAAGCCAACTTTCCCCACTTAAGGGGAAAAAAAAATCCTTCCCAACTCCAATCAGGCAATTAGAATGACTCCCTGGATCAATGACCCATCTCTAGTAGCTATAGCCTGTAATACTATAACACTCCAGAAATACATCCAGGCCACTCTTGAACTCTTTTAGTGAACTCACCATCATCACCTCCTCAGGCAGAGAGTTCCATAGTCTCACTGCTCTTACCGTAAAGAATCCTCTTCTATGTTTGTGTACAAACCTTCTTTCCTCCAGATGCAGAGGATTTCCCTTCATCACAGTCACAGTCCTGGGAATAAATAGATGATGGGAGAGATCTCTGTACTGACCCCTGATATATTTATACATAGTTATTACATCTCCCCCCAGTTGTCTTTTTTCTGTGAATAACCCTTTGCCCTTCGGGCTGTACTACTGTCACTTCAATGTAAAATTGGGATCTATGATTTCTCAATAAAAAGTTTGGAAATAAAGTGAATAACCCTCATTTTGATAATCTTTCAGGGTACTGTAGTCCATCCATTCCAGTTTTACTTTAGTTGCCCTCCTCTGAACCCTCTCCAGCTCTGCTATGTCTGCCTTGTTCACAGGAGCCCAGAACTGTACACAGTACTCCATGTGTGGTCTGACTAGTGATTTGTAAAGTAGTAGGACTATGTTCTCATCACGGGCATCTATGCTTCTTTTGATGCAACCCATTATCTTATTGGCCTTGGCAGCCGCTGCCTGACACTGGTTTCTACAGCTTAGTTTGCTGTTCACCAAAATTCCTAGGTCTTTTTCCATGTCAGTGTTATCCAGTGTTTTACCATTTAGTATGTACAGGTGACTTACTTATTCCTTCCCATATGCATAACCTTACATTTGTCAGTGTTAAACCTCATCTGCCACTTCTCTGCCCAAGCCTCCAATCTATCCAGATCCATCTGTAGCAGTATACTGTCCTCTTCCGTGTCAATTACTTTACACAGTTTAGTGTCATCTGTAAAAATTGATATTTTACTGTGCAAGCCTTCTACAAGATCATTAATAAATATATTGAAGAGAACAGGGCACAAAACTGACCCCTGTGGTACCCAACTAGTGACAGTGACCCAATCTGAGTGTGTACCATTAATAACTAGTGTTAAGCGCGAATATTTGAATTGCGAATTTTTATCGTGAATAGCGGCACTTTGAGAATTCACGAATATTTCAAATATGGTGATGTATATTAGGAAATACGAATATTTGTTTTTTCTTCGTTTTTTTTTTTTAATCTGAACCCATTACCTAGTATACCTACCTGCCTTTTGCTTGTGGGCCAATATGAGAAGGCTGCAATATTGTAGTCTGTAGTGAATTAGAATATTCTTCATTATTTAATTTATTTTTTCATATGCAAAAAATCGGCAATATAATATTCGTGTATGCGAATATTCTAAAGCACGAATATATAGCACTATAGAATATAGCACTATATATTCATTTTTTAGAATATTCGTCATTTTTTTCCATCTGAAGTCATGATTCCTCCCTGCTTAAGTTGCTTTTGAGCCAATGACTGTACACATTAAACTGGAAAAAATTACGAATATTCTAAAAAATGAATATATAGCACTATATTCTATAGTGCTATATATTAGTGTTTTAAAATATTCATATACGCGAATATAACTTTGCCGATTTTTCGCAATCAATAAAATAATCTCGAATACTAATATTCGCAAATATATGATGAATATTCTAATGAATATTCACGAAATATCGCAAATTCAAATATTGCCCCTGCCGCTCATCAATATTAATAACCACCCTCTGTTTTCTATCACCTCCTGATGGACTGTACTGAATATAAAATGAATGCCTCCTGAAAGACCTCATTACTATAAAATGAAGGTCTCCTGACCGACTGCACTGACTATTAAATGAATATCTTCTGATGGACCACACTGACTTTAAAATTAACTCCTCCAGATAGACTGCACTGACTCTAAAGGCTTCTGATGGAACATACTGACTATTAACCCCTTAAGGACCGGGCTCATTTTCACCTTAGGACCAGGCAATTTTTTGCAAATCTGACCAGTGTCACTTTATGTGGTGATAACTTTAAAACGCTTTTTCTTATCCAGGCCATTCTGAGATTGTTTTTTCGTCACATATTGTACTTCATGACACTGGTAAAATGAAGTCGAAAAATTTCATTTTTATTTATAAAAAAATATCAAATTTACCAAGACTTTTGAAAAATTTGCAAGTTTCCAAGTTTCAATTTCTCTACTTCCATAATACATAGTAATACCGCCCAAAAAAGTTATTGATTTACATTCCTCATATGTCTACTTCATGTATCGATCATTTTGGGAAAGCCATTATTTTTGGGGGACATTACAAGGCTTAGAAGTTTAGAAGCAAATCTTGAAATTTTTCTGAAATTTTCAAAAACCCACTTTTTAGGGACCAGTTCAGGTCTAAAGTCACTTTGTGAGGCTTACATAATAGAAACCACCCAAAAATTGTGACTTTTTTTTTTGACCCAGACCCACTTGGTTCTTGTAGATCCAGTGGATCTGGTGTCTATATAATACAGTAAGTACACTATATAGTCTACTTACTGTATTTTTTACTTTACAAAGTCTGAATAGGCTTTTGCCTTTAGCAAAAGCCTATTCAGAGTTTCAGTGCCATGGAGAGCAGGACGCTTCTGAAAGCGTCCTGATGCCATGGTAACCATCACCCGCTGCCATAACAGAGCAGCGGGTGATTGGAAGGGAGGGGAGCTCCCTCTCTCTGCTATCCTATCCTGTCGGGGGTCTGCAAAGGTACAGCAGCCCCCCGATAGGAGAGGGAGGGAGCTCCCTCCATGTTAACACCTTCCATACCGCGGTCTATATGGACCACGGTATAGAAGGGGTTAAACTGCTGACATCTGCAGCACAGATGTCAGCAGTTTATAGCAGGGGGTCAGCAATGTGCTGACCCCCTGCTATACCCACTAGACACCAGGGAAAGCATTTGAAAGGAGGCGGGCGGGGGATCGCAATTGCGATCCTGCCTGCCGCACCGCCTGCCTCCCGCACCGCCCACCCGTATCACCGCCCGCAATCCTCCCCGCCTGCACCGCCCGGGGGGACACAAACATGGCGAGGTGCAGGGGGGGTTAATATTTATAAGTTTGGGGCATATTTTAGTCTCTGATCCCCGCGGTCACAGACCGCGGGGATCAGAGACTACAGATAGCACAGCAAACCGCAGGTCTGAATTGACCTGCGGTTTGCTGCGATTGCTGACATGGGGGGGTCACAGGACCCCCCTGGGCATTGTGCCAAGGTGCCTGCTGATTGATTTCAGCAGGCATCTTGTTCCGATCACCGCCATGTGCGCAGCGGTGATCGGATATTCGCAGGGTGTACATGTACGCCCTTGGTCCTTAAGTACCAGGACACAAGGGCGTACATGTACGCCCTTCGTCCTTAAGGAGTTAAATGAACACCTTCTGATGGACGCATTGACTTTATAATTAATGCCTCCTGAAGGACCGAACTGAATATAAAATAAATGCTACCTGACAGACTGCACTGACTATAAAATGAAGGCATCCTGGCGGTCCACACTGACTATAAAATTAATGTTTTAATCCATCCAATTCGTTATATTGGCATGGCCAACATTTCATTCCATCCAGGACCTTGTTCACAGCCATATGTTCTGAGAGTACAAGGAATGGGGACGCCATCCAGAGTGCCAGAGATCTCCCCATTCATTGCTCTGCTAGATTTTTTTATCAAGCTGACAGCTCAAGGGAGTGTCTTTTCTGCTGCAGCTAAGAAGGGGTATCCATGCTCTCCCTATGACAACTCGGGACAGGGCTGGGACAAGGTCCACCACCAACAGAGGCTGAGCTGCCCAAGTGCGCCCCCCCCCCCTCCAACTTGTGGATGACACTGCTATGTGGGATCTGTGATGGATGACACTGTTATTGGGGAATCTGTAGTTGACACATATGTGTCATCCACAGATTCTCCCCATAACAGGGTTCATTTAGTGAATGACCACCCAAATTGTGGTGACCCAATACATGGGAGTTGCATCTGCAGAGCTTTTGTATAATGCCACCCCACACTGTAGTGTCCCCAACACAGTAATGTCCGCCACACTGCCGCCCACACAGTAATGTCCGCCACACTGCCCCCAACACAGTAATGTCCGCCACACTGCCCCCACACAGTAATGTCCGCCACACTGCCCCCCACACAGTAATGTCCGCCACACTCCCCCCCACACAGTAATGTCCACCACACTGCCCCCCGCACAGTAATGTCCGCCACACTGCCCCCCACACAGTAATATCCCCCACCCCCCCCTCAACCACACAGCAGTGCCCCCACATAGTAATTTGTCATGCTCTCCCCCTCTTGTCATAATCCCGCTCTTTCTGCCCCCCCATGTTGTCATGTTCTTTCTTTCCCCCCCATGTTGTCATGCTCTTTCTTCTCCCCCCACCATGTTGTCATGCTCTTTCTTCTCCCCCATGTTGTCATGCTCTTTCTTCCCCCCCTCCCCATGTTGTCATGCTTTCTGCCTCCCCATGTTGTCATGCTCCTTCTTCTCCCCCTCCTCTCCTCCTACCTCTGCTGTATCGTGGCCGAGCTCTGCATGGTCTGCGCCTCCGCGGGTACAGGAGGAGGAGTTTTTTTCTCCTGTACCGAGCCGACTGACTTGAAGTGCAAACTGTGTGCGCCCTTCCTGTCAGTCCGGCCGGGTACAGGAGACTGATGCTCTCTGTACCTGCGGACTGGACAGAGCTCGGTCACTCTACAATCAGGGAATGACAGGAGGGAGCGCTGAGCGGTTCCCCCCTGTGAGTCCCTCTCCCTCTGGCCGGCCCCTGCCTGCGCCCTGAGGCTGGAGCGCCCTGAGGCTGGAGCCTCCCCAGCCTCTGTGTCGGCCCGGCCCTGACTCGGGAGGTAGTTGAATGATGAAACTGAGCATGTGCGGCCTTCTCAGTGCACAGGACAAAGAAATAAGAATAAAAACAAAGAGCAGGTGGCACTATGCAATTACAAAAGTATTCAGATCCAGGAGCTGGTTTGAAAACTTTAGAACATTTTTCTTGGGAAGACCCCTTTAATACTTAAAAAATGTATATAGTTTTACCTAATACTTTCAATAAAAAAAAAGTTTTAAATAATAAATTTTTTCTTTACATCGCCAAATTATGACCCCCATAACTTTTTTAATTTATGTCTTATGAGCTGTGTGAGGGATCAATTTTTTTGTGGTCGATCTGTAGTTTCTATTGATACCATCTTGCCATGTTTATGACTTTTTATAAACATTTTTTGGAAGGTGAAGAGATGGCAAATATGCCAGTTTGCTTTTTCTTCTGTGATGGTATAAATATTTTTATATTTCAATAGTTCAGGTTTTTTGGAACATGTCAATACAAATTATCTTTATTTCTTATTATTTATTTATTTTTTAGTTTTGCTAAGGGACTTTAACATGTGATCGTCTGATCGTTTCTCCCATAGACTGCAATGATTTGCACATGCAACCTATAGGAGAATCCATAACATCCTATCACATCTGGCCTGTCATTCAAGGCTGCCATAGCAATCGAACGGCTCCCACAATGTTAGTACAGGGGAGCCATTCGGTCCCTGGGAGTGCAATGATCCCAGGAAACGACCATTCATCTAAGGGGTTAAATGAAGGCAGCCAGCAGCTACAGAACCTACTCAGCTCCTGAGTGGGTTCCATCTTTAAAGTCCTGACTTGTTCTGTACATGTACAGCACAAGTCGGAAGGTGGTTTATAATTGCTCCATGAAACCGTAGTTGTTTACCTTCTGAATGTTCCTATCAGGCTAGGTTCTCAGCTTATTTGGGCTATGAGTTTCACCCCATCTGTATGTCTAACACTTCCTTAGACTATTCTAACCTTTTTGTATATTTTTGGACAGACTACACTTTTTGGGGAATCTGTCATCCGCGACCTCCCTATCTAACTGTTTGCATAGGCACATAGCTGTAGTTCACCTGATTAAAGCTTTGTTCCTGAGTTATGATACTTTTTCCTAATATGCAAATTCAGCACTTAGTGCAACAAGGGTGTCACCATTGCTCTTGTTGTACTGCCTTCTGTGGTCAGCCCCTCTCTCACTGCTTTGCCACTGCCTAGCCCTGTCAATCAAAACAGCCAGGGAAGTGATGGCCTCTGAAAAGAGAAGAGCTGGGGTTCCACAGTGGTGATGCCCTCATTGCACCAAAGGTGTGAATTCATAAAAGAGCAGAATCTCTCCTTTTATGATCCACTCTTGATTTTGGCTTTCAAAACGGCATGCACAAACCTGATAGGATGGCCTTTCCCATAAAGGTTTGTCCATGAATGGCAAATTTGTTGCAGAAATTTCTGCAACTGCCCCATTTATCTAAAATAGGCTTGCAGAAATCCATTTATATGCAACAGAAACAACCCCATTTGTCTAGTGTGAATATCCCATAGATGTTCTGGTATGTAATGGTAGATCTTCTTATCTATTAAACTATATTTGAAGGTAAAAAGATCAAATACTCATGTAACAATCCATTAGTGTACAGTGCAGTACTCAGTGCTGCAAACTCTATTTGTAAGGAGTAATATTTATCCTTTCTAGGACACTGGACATATTCATTTTAACAGACAAAATTATGCAGTGCATATAGTTTATATAGGTTGTTTTTAGAATATAACACACAGATCTTTTGCCAAGAGAGCTCAGGATTGTTGACATATGGGAACAGATTGAATCAAATGCTGACTATGGAAAGGTTGTGGGAACATCTGAGATGAATAATAAAAAAATGAACATATGTAGGTGGATCTGGCACATTCCGCTCTTGGAAGAAGACTGTAAAATATTTTGGAAGAAAGCAGTAAAGGTGGAATAAGATAGCTTTGAAAAATAATAAGCTTACCTTAAGGAAAGGAATACATATGCAATATATGCAATAGAATCTGAAATTGTAATATGAATACAAGGGAATCTAAATGCGCACAGACTGCAAAGTCCAGTCTGTATTTACTGAAATCATTGTGTAGGGCATATTAGCTAAGCTAGAGCAGACTGTTTACAGTGTATGTCTGCACAGGAATGGTTTGACAAATACGTGGCCTGCCAAGAATGAAAATCCAAAGCACATTTTCTAAACATACAGACAAGCCTTGGTGTTATTATTTTCAGGGGACAAGTGTTCGCATTGTTCTGGGGCATTTCCTGTTAAAATAGAACTAAGGAAATTATCACTCTTACAGATATGTGAATCGATTCTACATGCATACAATTCATATAAAATCTTCCAAAATGTTTCATTCCAGCCTTATCCGAATCATTTGCAGTTTGATTCGAAAAAACTCTCAAATTGAGGTCACAATTTTACAAGTTATCTGTCACCAAAAACGGATAATTTGTGGACAGTATTTTATAAGAAACACTTATCAACATCAATGTTGGTGCTTTAAAGATGGCACTAACTCCATAGCTGCCGTATTACTGCTGTATGACACAAAAATGACATCTGTGTGATACAGCATAACATCTGCGTTTGGTGTTAACGTCAATCACAGACATTTAATCCTTCATATGCCATGGTCAATTGTGACCACAGCATCTGAGGAAGCATACCCCGAGAGCCCTAATGGCATCTCCATGCTGAGATCAGGGAAGTTAATGGTGATAGGCTAGAGCAGGCATCCTCAAACTGCAGCCCTCCAGCTGTTGTGAAAATGCAACTTCCACAATGCCCTGCTGTAGGCTGATACCTGTAGGCTATTCAGGCATGCTGGAAGTTCTAGTTTTGCAACAGCTGGAGGGGTTATCACAAGTATATTCAAATGTAGGCCTGCAGGTAGCAGTCCAGGTTCCCCAGAGAGGCTTAAAAAAGTTAAAAGTTGAAAAAAAAACATTTTTAAACATAAAAAAATTCAATAATAAAAATAAATAAATAAATAATAAAAAATAAAGATCATCTGCACTACTACGTCCCAAAGCATCTAACTTGATAAAATATAAACATGGTAAATGCTGTAACAAAAAAAAATCTAAATGGCCAATTCTCCATTTTTCATGACTTCACTTGCCCCCAAATATTTAATAAAAAGTGCTCAAAAAGTCGTCGCAAGGAACAGCTCTCTGCGACCATCGACAACAATTGGATAAATTTAATAAAATTTGGCAATCCTGGGATGCATATATTGATGCCATGGTTTAGTTCCCTTTCCAATTATGTTTCCTGAAATGTGTTCCCTTTTGCGTCCAGTCCTGTCTGTATTCCCCTGTCTCTTGGTACGTGTTGTTGGTTTATGAACAATGGCTACATCGTCACAGCGTGCTTCGTTGTCTCGGTCGTCTCCTCCTGGTCATGCACTGTTAAGTTGTCAATACTAGAATCGCCCCTTGGATATGTTTGCATTTGTAGCATTTGTACTATGCTGTCTGAAAATCATTGTGTACTCCTGAGACACCACACTGTGTTTTTTTCGGTATGTTTATTACTTTATTGAAAAATTCAATACAATTGATAAAAAAAAAGTGCTCAAAAAGTCATAGACACCTCAAAATGGTATTACTGAAAAGATTGCCCCACATAAAAGGAGACTTAAAGAGGACCTTTCACCTGAAAATGCAAGTTAAAATAAAGATATACCCTTACTTGCCGGCCCCCGGTGGTGCTTATTCAGTTGTTCTTTTTTCACTATGTGCCCCAGTTTGTCTGCGGCGCCCCCCGCAATATTTCCCGCCTTCCATGAGCCAACTGGGCGGGCCTGCAAAAGTTCTCCCGGGCATGTCTTTCTTCTCCCTGGCACGGAACGCATCAAATCAGCGCGCTCCGCTCTTAGCCAGGGAGAAAAAGCTCCAGTTCTCGCGAGATTCGCAAGAACTGGAGCGATTTCATCCATCCTGAGCCGGCGCCATCTTGGATTCCCGTGGACGAGCATTCACGCTGCTCCGATGCTCGCCGCGGGAATCCAAGATGGCGCCGGCTCAGGGTGGATAAAATCGCTCCAATTCTCGCGAATCTCGCTATCTTGGATTGACCTCTTGAAAAAGCTGACGGCGAAACGCGCGTCGGGGTGTGGTTGGTGTGGCATTAGTGGTCTAAATCTTGGTTAGTATTTATCATTTACTTCTGCAGCACACTGTTATTGATTTTGCATTCTGGTAGACACATAGCACTTGCACTTTAACTGTCTACAGCCAAATGTGGGCTACCATTGCTATAATATGAATGCACCACAGATGTAATAAGCACAGATTTTCTGTTTGATTTTTATATGCTTGATGCCTCAGATGGATGAATTATATATTTTTCTTCATGCATTTGACTACTAGTACCACATGCCACCAATCTGTTTTTAACATGTTTTTAATGTAATACCATATATTATGTAATTAATAAAAATATTTTCATTTTTGGATAAATTATGATTGTGACGATGTATTTTTTGATTTTGTGATCTTGATATTCTTTATTGGTGATGAGTGCATGACATAGTGACACCCATAGCTATATATATATATATATATATATATACAGTATATCACTATTACTTTGACATTACTAATGTTTCATGGCATTAAAAAGCTTGTAAGGGTTGCATACAGTCCTAGCAGACCCAAGAGTGTCATAAATGACTTGTTGGGGCAATCTGTGCACTTTCATATTGACCTGAATTAGATCTGCCAATCGATCCATTAGAATCATATCCAAAGTGAATTTCAATAAATTCGCTCATCCCTATTCTCTAATAGAAGCACTAACAAAAGCCCAGTTTTACTTAAGGTGCCCATACAAATAAAGCTGTTAAAACCCATCGATTTTGGTGGAACTGTTTAAATAATGGGGATGGGGTTGTCCATGCAGTAGATATTGGGGATAGGAAGGAATGGGTATACTGTATTTCAAAATGACAATCCTTTGGTTCTCCTGGTAGAAAAAATGCTTGACAGTGGCTCATTCCCCTCTCCTTAT
Organism: Bufotes viridis; assembly: GCA_033119425.1. Lineage (NCBI taxonomy): Eukaryota > Metazoa > Chordata > Amphibia > Anura > Bufonidae > Bufotes > Bufotes viridis. The sequence continues at coordinate 239,013,263 of CM065590.1, forward strand.
CAAGAACACATGCACGCTCGACCCAAGCCAAGTATGCATGCATATGGGGGAGTTGGGAACAATAGCTATATATCCTCAATGCAAAGAGGTTATGTCTTCTGCTTTGTAACCTAGATACAATGGCCCACAGTTACTAAAGTGAGTGCACCTAGATTTTGGCGTAAAAAAAAGTGCAATTTAGCACATCTAGGCTTAGAGAAAGTCTCAGCATCTAGACTGCAAGGGCATGGTTTACTGGGAAAGATGTGTAGATTAATGTGATAAGACTGTGCCCTATGATGCAATGTGTGCCACAATTTTGGTGCAAAATTAGACAATAGTTGGTATAGAGTTGGACAATAGTTGATATAGAGTTAGACAAAATGTCAATCCCTGCACCAGATTTACCATCCAGCCTGAGCCCCTGTGATGAATCTGGTACAGGTGTAGACAGCCGGGCTAAGCTTACGCCATCTATGGGATTAGGAAAACTGTCACAATGTTTTGATTCACTGACATCAAGGGAAACGTAATATCATGTAATGAGTTCTATAGGCACAGTTTTTCGTTAAAGTGAAGTTCCACTTTTGTAGCAGATTTAATGAATGCACAAGGGAATTTTACATGTAGCTAACATAACCAGAATGTTCTATAATATATTAAAATCAGGCAAGGTGGGGGACATGAAAGTGTTTTTTTTTTCTTTCATTCTGGAGAGGGCACTGAGGGCCAAAGGCGGCCACAAGGAGGACATAACTAGAGTAAAGGGGCACAAAAATGGGCATAAATACACTGAGGGGGCACATATCTGGCCATAACTACTGTGAGGAGGCATTTCTGTGCATAACTACAGTGAGAGGGAACATATCTGGCCATAACTACTGTAAGGGGGGCATATTTGTGCATAACAACAGTGAGGGGGCATATTAGCCTGGCTTAACTACTGTGAGGGGGCACATGATCTGGCTTAAGTACTGTGAGGGGGCACATAATCTGGGCGTAACAACAGTGAGGGGCATTTCTGTGCATAACTACAGCGATGGGACACAAAGGTGGGCATACATACTGTGAGGGGCACAAAGATGGGCATACCTACCATGATGGGCATACAAATTGGCATAACTTCTATCATGGGCCCAAAGGAGGGCATAACTACTGTGAAGGGGCGCAAAGGAGGACATAGCTAGTGTTAAGGGGCACAAAGGTGTGCAAAACTAATCTGAAGGGGCACAAACGTGAGCATAACCATTGTGAAGGGCACAAAGTTAGGCATAACTACTGTGAGGGGCACAAAGGTGGCTATAACTACTGTGACGTGGAGTCTGAAATTAATCTACCCATAAAAACGTCTTCATTTTTCTTTTTATTCCGTGTGAGTATCTATTAGCTTTACTGTACTACTTAAACAATATCTCATATAGCCAGACCTGGGCAGATGCCAACACACACTGACCTTAAGGGCCCATACCATTCTAATTGAACATTATCTATGCTTGCCAACCCAAGGACTGGCTTAAAATTTGGCCTTTTTAACACCAAAAGCACATATACACTTGGAGCAACCCTGAAATTAGCCAAACGTATCTTTTAAGCTAATCTTAAGCATTTTCTTCCTGAAACCTATGCCACTTAAGTCATAAATCATTTCTCACAAGCCGGAATTGCATTTTCGGTTCTTCCTGAAATGATAAAATATGTTAAGTTGTACACAGAGATATTTTAACAGCATTTGATGTCTCTTTGATCAGAAATGTCTGCTTTAATATTCCCTTTCTGAGTTTTAAATCACAATCTCATGGGATGCCAGAAATGGTTTTCCTTTGATTCGTATTACATAGCCAATGCGTGTATCACTCGTCTTTTCCTGAAGCACCACACCCTTTGAACATTTCTGGCTTCAACGCTAACAATTTCCATGGCCTTGGTAAAAGAAAAAAATTTAATATGAAAGATGTGTTATCCCAGCTAATTTTGGGCTCCAAAGAAGTTCTCATTTAAAAACCACATAAAAGTAGTAACAAGTGTATGAAAAGGTATTTTGTATCTGTGTGTTGGCCTTAAAGGGGCTTTTAAAGATTTTTTTACTATGTGCCCACTGCCCCCTAAAACAGAAAATTCATACTTACCTGCTCCAGTCCACTATCCTACGACTGATGAATCCTTCTTCTGGTCGTCACACTGTTTTCTTCTGGCGATGCTTGGGCACAGTCACATGCACCACTCCAGCCAATGACTAGCTTCAGTGGTAACGTGCTGCTTGTAGTCACATTACTGCTGAACCAATCATTGGCTGGAGTAGTGCATGTGACCATGTTCATGCACCACCAGTAGAAAACAGTGTAGGGACCTGAAGATGGATACAATGGAGGCAGCATGGCAAACCGGAGTGTCGTAGAGCAGGTGAGTATGAATTCTCTGTTTCTGTGGGCAGGCTGTGGGCAACTGCTTAAAAAATCTGTATTACTGGAAAACCACTTTATACTCTATGTAAAGAAATAATTGTGCTTTTCATATTATAAAAAAGTGCATTTTTACAGCATATTTATGGTGGAGTCAGGATGAATGGCTAGTTGTCAGTTGAAATCATTAAGTAAGCTGACAGGCATCTTAAAGGGAACCTTTCACCACAAAGTGCAGTGCAATCTACAGAAGAAGCTAAATAGATTGATTTATGTTTTTGGGAAAAAGATTCAGTAAAACTTGTAATTTATTCTTTTAAACCTCTGCTCTTTTTATGCATTGGGGTCATGTGGGTAGTGTCACTCAGTGATTGACAGCCTTCCCTCTATCCTTAGCTGTCAATTACTGAGTGACACTACCCACATGACTCCGATGAATAAAAATAGTAAAGGTTTAAATGTATAAATTATGTATAAAGTTTTACTGAATATTTTCCAACAAAACTATATATCAATCTGCTCTCTATCTTCAGCTGCCTGTATAATGCATTGCACTTCGTGGTGACAGATTCTCTTTAAGTGTAAAGCCAGTTTTATTCCAATTCCAGGAGCTTTCTATTATCTCTCCTTCTGTTTACCGGGAGGCCACACACCACAAAAACACTACAATCCAAATAAGTAAAATTAAATTAAAATGCATCCATCAGAAAGACAAAATATAATTTATTTTTACCATACTTGTGGTAGACAATATTCTACAACATCAAGTCACTGTGAGGTAAAGATCATACAAAAAACTCTTCTTGCCAATTTGGCCAAAGCAGCAGGACTGTGAGATTGGACAGAACAGCATTGTGAGTCACCTGACCAGTTTGCTAGATTAGGACAAAGGCACAATTGTATCAAGTAGTTAAATGTCTTTAAAGTTAGGTGGAACGGAGAGCAATAGATATGAGATATAGGCTAGAATAGGAAAGCCGTAAAAAATAATAAGCAGCTTTTTTACTAGTTTTATTAATTTGAGAAAGGCGCAGACTTTAGGCCTAGGAACTTCCCCTTCCTCTCCGCCATCTTCGGCATCAGCCCTGCCGTGTCCCCCGACGCACCAGCGGGAGTCTCCGGGCTGCGGTATACAGCTCTCTTCACCGCACCACATCGCAACCTCACCAAAAGCTCCACCCGGAAAGCCCTCCGGAGCCCAAACCTCTAGCAGAGGAGCGTCTCCTTCCTTCCCAAACACAAGGAGCCTGGTCAAGCAGCGGCCTAGATTGCAAGACGCGCATTCCACCGAGCCTCAACTAGGAGAGGGCCCGGCGGACTGGCACCTCACAGAGGCCCTACAGGACCTCCCTATATCGGACACACCTGCCTCAGGTAACCTGCTAAAAAACATGCTGGTAGTGTTCAGCCGCTCATTGCAAAAATACTTTTCCTCTCTTTTGGCTCTGTTACAAGCCTCTATCACAGAGCTCGACTCTCGGGTCTCCCATGTGGAGACTAAGATGGGCTACTTTGCTATGTCCCATAACCAACTTGTAAATACTCACAATGAGTTGTCAGAAGAGATGGAGCAGGTTAAAGCCAAGCTGGTCAATTTAGAGGACCGCTCCAGGTAGAATAACATCAAATTCCGGGGTATCCTGGAGGACATACAACCTGGAGCAATAACCTCTCACCTACAGGCTTTGATAAAAGCTGTTCTCCCATCGGAACACAACATCATCATCGATAGGACCCATAAGATCCCGCGCCCTCGCCACCTTCCTGAAACTACTCCAGGAGACGTGCTGGAGTGCATTCATTTCTTTTTCATGGATCCTGTCAGAAGATCTCCTACTTTACCGCAACCGTTCAAAACGGTCAAGCTGTATGCAGACTTGTCCGCCGCTACATTGCGGCAACGGCGCATATTGGCCCCTATTACAGCTACTCTCAGGGAGCATAAACTCCTCTACAAATGGGGCTTTCCGTTGAAGCTAGTGATTACGTGCAATGGTGTCCAATACACGGTCTCCTCTGTGGAAGCAGGCCACTCTGGCCTCGTGGAATATCAATGCTTCTATCCAGACAGAACCTCCTGGTCACTCTCCGCAACATCTGGACCCGGAGTGGCACACTGTCACCTCTAAACGGGGCACAAATCATTGAATTTTTCATAACCACACTTTGTGCTACCGGGGGGCGATCAGTACTCTGGGATCATGCTGAACTCTCTCATCCAGTGCGCTGAGATGCCACTTTTGTTAGCACTGATTTTCTACACTTTTCTGGTTATTGATCCACCTTACCAGATAAGACTTTACTTTATGTTTTCCTTTATATTTGTTTGGTTGTTTTATACTCTGGTTCTAACCTTCTATGTCACAGGTTATGGGTCGGATGGGTCTGGAGGGGCTGTCTGTTGTGTGGTCAGGTTTGTGGGGTGGTGGGGGGGAGATAACAAGGTTTTTGGAGTTTTCTGATAGTGCTTAAGCTGATCTCAGTGAATGTCAAGGGCCAAAACAGCCCCATAAAAGATCTCATTTGTGGGCAGAGGCGCTTCAACTATCTGCTGAGCTACTGTGTGCCCAAGAGATGCACATTCCATTAGCTGATGCCAGCAGAATACACCATACCTCATTCCCCGATATATATCAGGCACACTTCTGCAAGAAACAAAGGGGAGTTCTTTGGCTATAAGAAATACAGTAGCATTCCACCCTATCTCCTCTGTAATTTACCCAAATGGGAGATATCTTTTTTTGGTATGTAATATTAATAGTAAATATACTTTACACCATTGCAGCCTTACATGCCACAAACTGCCACCAACCACGGTTTCTGTCTAAGATTATGCAGAAGGCCTCTAAAGTAAATCAAGCTCATTTAATAGTCTGTGGCGACGTTAACACAGTGCTGGATGTCCAAACGGACTCCACTGCCCCTAACAGAGCCCAATACCACTCCCTGCAAACCTTCCTAATACAGGAAGAGCTATATGACATCTGGAGACTACACCATGGCATGGAAAGGGATTGCTCCTTGTTTTCTGCAGCTCATAATACATATTCTGACATTTACTTATTCCATCTGACCAGGTCCCTCCTACAACTAGCTACCGGCTCCACTATAGGACTGATCAAATGGACCGACCATGCTGCTATATCCCTTTCAATTCAAGAGACATTTAATGTTAGAGAGACCCTCACAACATGAAAAAAGACAGGGAGCAGAAAATACAAGATATCCTAACTCGACTTTCTTCTCTAGAACAGTTGAATAAAACTAATGTACACCAAGCTAGATCTTCCCAGATCTCGACACTCTGGCTGCAAAATAGAGAGTGCCTTCTGTTTAAATATGAGAAACACCTCACTTGCTTAAAAAGCGAGATATTACTCCCAAGACAACAAGGCGGGGAGTCTACTTGCCTGTCGCCTCAAAATTCGAGCTGATAAATCAAGAATACCATTCCTAATACACCCAACCACCAAGGAGAAAGTTCTTGACCCTAAGGCAATTGCAGATCAATTTAGGGACTACTACACATCTTTGTATAACCTAAATCAATCCCCACAGACTTTTCTGGCCCCAATTGAATCTATACAGAAATACCTCTCCAAATTAAAGCTCCCATCCCTATCCTTGGAGCAGAGAGAAGTATTATCATCCCCGCTGTCCCACTCAGAGCTAGCCAAAATGATCCAATCCTTCCCCACGCAAAAATCTCCGGGCCCGGATGGACTCTTGAACTCCTATTATAAAACATTCCAAAACATCCTTGCACCCCACCTACTGGCGGTCCTAAATAAGGCATTCCATACACTCCCCAAAAAAATGCAGGAGGCCAGCATAGTCTCCCTACCTAAACCAGAGAAACCCCCAGTCTGTCCACAGAACTTCAGGGCCATATCTTTACTGAATACGGGCCTAAAGATCTTTACCAAAGCTTTAGCTAACATACTTTCTATGGTTCTGCTTTCTCTAATTGGTACGGATCAAGCAGGCTTAGTTTAGGGGAGACAAATAACCGACAATGCTAGCCATCCACATCTATAAATAGCATAAAGTCATCTTTTTCTCTAGACTGGCAAGCATCTTGCATCAAATATTTAGGCATACATATACCTACTTCAGTATCCCTCACATACAAATAAAAGCTCTGAGGCCGAACGCGCTCCTTTATGGCAGGCAAGAAGTATGGTTATACCGCATAGCAGCCTTCAAAATGCTACTTCTACCCAAATTATTTTTTCTGTTTAGTACAGTCCCCATAAGGGTCCCTCAGCTATTTCTGCAAAAAGCACAAGGAATTGTAACCTCCTTTTTGTGGGCAGGCCAAAAACCGCTCATTGCCTCCTCCATCCTTAACAGACACATGGGAGTTGGTGGATTGAGCCTCCCCAATATATCAGACTATCTTCTTGCTACCCAAATCCAGCAACTGAGAGAATGGTGGAGGAGCAGCAGACAGACCCCGTGGTTAAGCATAGAAAGAGCCATTGCCCCCTCAAACAACTTACCGGCTATTTTGATCAATGGCTTGAGTGCTGATCCCATTAGGGCCTCTTCACTGCCATAGTTGGTGGTGTCCTCGCTACATTATTGGAAGCTCTTTCACAATAGGTGTGCTCCAAGCACGATGTCGCTATCTCACATTGCTCCCACTCCTCAAGTGTTGGAGCTTAACATGCCAGGACTCGACCTTAGTGGGTGGTGAGATAAAGGTCTTATATATATTTCTCAACTGTTTGAGCATGCTCGACTCAAACCCTTTCAGGCCTTACAAATAGACTTTAACATTCCGGCAGACTTTTACAAATAATTGCTGACCCTTGTCTAGTGAAAGCCCATAAAGATCTCCTGGTACTCTGGTCTAGTCCTAACCTCCCAAAGTCCTTATCCGAAACACGACCACATTGACTCGGCTCATAACATACCTTTTGTAAGGCTGCTCCCTTTTTGGCTTGGGACAAAGAACTACACATGGTTATCCCAGCCAACGAATGGTCTCTCTCACTTTGTTTCATGTCTTCCACCTTCCACTGCGTCACTCACTATGAAGCAGCTATTAAATCTTGCCTGAGATGGTACTTCACCCCAGGGAGACTGAGTATCATATAGCCAGGCTTCTACCATTACTGTTGGAGAACTGCGGGGCAAAAGGCACCCTGCTCCATGTGCTTTGGTCATGCCCACGCTTGGAGACACTGTGGTCAGAAATCTTTGAATTAGCTTCTAGATTTTGTGGTACTTCTATTGCCAAATCACCACTGTGGGCATTGTTCTTTATGAACATTAGGTCTATACCTATCTCCCACTGCATTCATGTAGGACATTTATTCTTGTCAACAAAATTGGCTATTACCAAAAATTTGAGAGAGCATGGGCATCCCAACCATGGCTTAGGTAATATCAAGAGTCAACACCACTTGTCTTTATGAAAAGTTGTTGGCCTTTAAAGACCATAACTTTGCTAGATATGTGGCGCATTGGAAGACATGCATAGAATTTATGCCACCTTCACCTCCCATTCGATGGAAATCATAGCTTGTGGGCCAATGAGAAGGCTTTGTCACAGCTTAGCAACATCCCTAGCAACCATTAGTGCACCAATCAGTAAAATCTACTTAGACCTTATAAAATATGAAGTTGTATGTATTGCAAAAATAAATTCGTATCATAAGTAGCGATTTTCGGAATCGTGAAAATTTCATAACATTCTATCTTTATATAAAGAGATTGTTCTGACATGCATGTGAAATGTAAACAAATACACTGCTGTGATCTCAAATTACTTACAGTAATCAGTAGTTCTTCCTCACCGTCGCGAAAATTGCTTCCCACCATATTTTCCAATGTTCTCAAATTTCGGGTAGTTTGAATTAGTGATGCCCCTTTTGCACATGCGCATTAAGTGAATTTTACATTGCGATTTTCTTAATGGAAAAAAATTCACGAATATGTGACGAATATTCGCCCATATATTCGCAAAATATTGCGAAATCAAATATTGCCCCTGCCGCTCATCACTACTGGTAAGTTCTGATTGTTGTGTAATACTGTTTTAGCAGTAAAGACTTGATATATTCAGTATTATAATTAAGACCTTATACATGAAACTGTACCAGATATCCAACGTATGTATCATATAAAGAATATCAACCTTCCCTTGGACAAAGAATGGAAACACTCTTGTAACAATATGCTGTTTGTATTATGATACTTTATTGAAAAAAATGACAATAAAAACCATTGAAACATAAAATCCAGTCCCTAGTCTTGCAGTCTGCCGATATAAACTTTTGTGAAAGAATAGGCCATTATAAAGAGCTCATTTTATTTTACCTTGGTACTGAATACAGATACTAGTGTTGCATCAGTTTGTGAAATTTCTTCAGTCCTAGATATTCAACTGTGTGGCAAAGTGGAAATATTTAGAAACCACAGCAACTCAGCCACAAAGTGGAGACCACATAGAGAGACAGAGGATACGGTGCATAATATAATTGAACTAAAATACAATACAATACTAAAAACATCCATTTCTGGTAAAGATATTTAATTTCCAAAATCAAATGAAAGCTAAGCCTCACTTATTGATATGCTAATTTGCCTATATTTTCCCAGAAACTTAGATGAGTGTTGCCTCTCCATAATGAGAAAGCGTAACCCCCAATCCCAGACAAAGGCCTCTCAGTTAATTAAGCAAATTCTCTCTGCTCAGCTAAAGGGCCTGAAAGAGCTGTTTGCAGATTAAATGATGGCTTAGCAATTATCCAAGTTATGCTTTAAGGCCTGTTTAACCCTTTAAGGATGAAGCCTATTTTGACCTCAAAGACGAAACCCTATTTTTCAAATCTGATAAGTGGCAATTCCTGTGACACTTTGGCTTAGATTTTACTGGAATGGGTTTAGGTGCCCATTAAAAATAATAAAGATCGGATCCCGTCTCTTAGCAACCTTGCGGGAAAATCGCACTGCATCCGCACTTGATTGCGGATGCTTGCTCTTTTCACGCAGCCCCATTCACTTCTATGGTGCCTGCGTTGCGTGAAAAACGCACAATATAGAGCATGCTGCGATTTTCACGCAACGCAGAAGTGATGCGTGAAAATCACCACTCATGTGCACAGCCCCATAGAAATGAATGGGTCCGGATTCAGTGCGGGTGCAATGCGTTAACATCACGCATTGCACTCGCGGGGAAAACTCACTCGTGTGAAAGGGGCCTTAAGCTCCTATGACGGATCTCAATACTGGAAAACTAAAACGCTATTGCGAAATTAGCCTGACACAGGAGGACAAGTTAAAGAACTGCGACATCTTCCTCTCTTACTTGCCAGGGATTATGATCCTGAATACAGTTTAATATGATCTTCAGCTGAATCTCTGTAGGAATGAAGTTCATTAGGAGACATGAAGTACAGAGAGGATGGTGGGGGTGTAAGTAATGAGCAGCAGCACTTGTATGCAGTCTCCATTACCAGAGCCCCACATTACCACAGTCTGTCCTGTCCGTCCTCTCTGTATTTCATGTCTCCTCATCATCTCCATTCCTACAGAGATTCAGCTGAAGATCTTATCTGTATTCAGGATCATAACCCCTGACTAGTGATGAGCGGCAGGTGCCATATTCGATTTCAACGAAATTCGCGAATATTCGAATGAATATTCGTTTCATATTCGTCGAAATCGAATATTCGTCATTTTTTCTAGTTATCGCGATTAACATGCGATTTAAATAATCGCATATTGCGATTTGTACTTAAGGCTACTTTCCTATTGGTTTCATATCTAGAATTAGCGAGGATGACGAATATGACGAATGTATTCGTCTATTCCTCAAAACGAAGATAACGAAGTATTCTACATCTTCGTTTTAGCTACCTATTCGTCAACTTCGCTAATTCTAGCAATCAAATAGGCAGGTTGACTATAGAGACAGCTGTGTTAAATTCGCTATGCGATTTTTTTTTTTTTTTTTTAATAAATAGAATACTTAGAATAATTTTATCAAGTAATATAATTATTGTATTAAAAAAAAAAAATCGCATAGCTTAATTTAACACAGCTGTCTGGTAAGTCAACCTTCCTATTTGATTGCTAGAATTAGCGAATAGCAAAGTTGACGATGACGAGACGAATAGGTAGCTAAAACGAAGATGTAGAATACTTCGTTATCTTCGTTTTGAGGAATATGACGAATACATTCGTCATATTCGCTATTCGCTAATTCTACCAAGCCAACCATAACTTCTGTGCTCATGGAGCGTCCCCATCACCATGGGAATGTCTCCATATACTAAAATGTACTGTCGGATTTGAGGAATTACGTTGAAATCGCAATGCGATTAATTCAAGTTATATTAATCGCATTGCGATTTCAACTTAGAGCTGGGTTTATAATGGGTCAGCTTGCTAGAATTAACGAAGTTAACGAATATGGAATATAGCAGCAGTGCTAAGTTGTAATCGCAATGCGATTAATTTAACTTAAAGTATTCGCATTGCGATTTCAACTTAGCACTGCTAGTGCATAGCATTAGCTATACTCCATATTCGTTAATTCTAGCCTATGTAAGATAGCAGTGCTAAGTTGTAATCGCAATGCGATTAATTTAACTTAAAGTATTCGCATTGCGATTTCAACTTAGCACTGCTAGTGCTATATTCCATATTCGTTAATTCTAGCCTATGTAAGATAGCAGTGCTAAGTTGTAATCGCAATGCGATTAATATAACTTGAATTAATCGCATTGCGATTTCAACGTAATTCCTCAAATCCGACAGTACATTTTAGTATATGGAGATTCTCCCATGGATGGGGACGCTCCACATGAGCACGGAAGTCGGCAGAAGCGGCAACGGGCACTGACTAGAGCAGCCAGGAAGCCAGGAATCCTCAGGACAGGTAAGAACTACTTTTGGGAAGTAGGAAAGAAAAAAATATAACTAAAAAAAAAAAAAATAATAAATAATAAAACGAATATTCGAAATAGCGAATTTATAGCGCTATATTCGAAATATTCGCGAATTAGCGAAGTGCCGATATTCGCTAAAAAAATTCGCTTTTCGAATATTCGCGCTCAACACTACCCCTGACAAGTAGAGCAGAGAGGAGGATGTAAAGTAACTTGTCCTCTTGTGTGATTAGGACAAGTTTTGTGTGTACAGTACTACTAGGACGGCGGCCATTTTATTTCTCCTAATGATTGCTCCCTAGACAAAATTAACCATTATAGCTAATGAATGGTATTTGGGAATATATTTATAATAAAGGAATATATAAGTATTTTCATTTTTTTAATTCTCGGAGAATCCTTTAATGTGTATGGTCAATGGTGCAGCTAGCGAAATCTGACCCTTTGGGTTAGGGGCATTTCCTTTATTATCAATGAGTTGCCATTATTTTTGGTCAGCTGTGATATTGACTACGGACACTTTATATGCACTTTTTCATGTTATTATATGGGTGATTTCTTAAATTATAATACTTCTATTAGAGTGATTGTTTACCCAGAATAGTTTACATCAAGTTGCTGCTAAGTTAGTTATTGCTTATATACTTTTTTGCACCATTACCTTGTAGTACTTTGGGATATTTATGAACTGTAACATACGAAGTGTCTGTATATTCAGCCATAGGGTACATTGGTGGATTGTTCATATTGACTACTGTTTTAAAGAATATTTAATAAAAATTTATATTTTAAAGGGAACATCATAGCTATAGCTTTTCTATAGATATTCTAGTTTGGCTCTTGCATACGACCGTATGGCTTTTTCTGTGTTTTGCAGTCCGTTTTTAACGGATCTGTTGTTCCTTTTTTTGTTTCCATTGTGTTTACGTTTCTGTTCCATTTCCGTTCCGTAGTTCAGCAAAATATTTCCATATGGTTTCCGTATGTGAGCCGTTTTTTGCGGATCGCAAACAGAAACCTAAAATTTTTCATCATTAATGTAATGTACAGTAATGTGTTTTAACAGTAAACACATAGGCAAAGTGGGCATGGATCTGCAAAAAACGGAAGACATACGGATGTGTTCCGTATGCAGTCCGTATTTTTTGCTGACCCATTGACTTGAATGGAGCCATGGATGGTTATTTGCGGGCAATAATAGGACAAGTTCTAACTTTCAGCAGAACGAAATGAATGGTTCCGCATACGGAGCGCAAACGGAATCTGCAAAAACTGAACGTAAACGGGAAAAGAAAAGGTTGGTGTGCAAGAGGCTTTTGAAGATAGATAGATTCTTGGTTATGTTTTCAACTATGATATTTAGGAAGAATTGTATAAAGATATTTATTTTTCTCTATAAATTGTTGTTTGAGGGCTTGTTTTTTGTGGGATGGGCTATAGTTTTTATTGGTACCATAATAGGGCACATATGACTTTTTGATTGCTTTTTATTTCGTTTTTTTATCCAAGTGGGCAAAAATAGTATTGTTGTCAGGGTTTTTCATTTTTATTTTTTATGGGAGTCACAATGTGTGTTGATACAAATATTGCAACACAAAATTTATATTATTTATTCTTTGCATCCCCGCATCTAAAACCCATACATTTTAATTTGTCAATCAACATAGCTGTGTAAGGGCGTTTTTTTTTTTTTTTTTGCGGGATAGGCTGTAGTTTTGGGATACATATGACTCTTTCATCGTTTGTTATACGATTTTTTTGGGAGGTGACACGACAAAAACAGAAACTCTATCATAGTTTTTTTTTTTTATGGCATTTACAGTGGAGGATAAGTAACCTGGTCCTTTTACAGATCAGGTCATTATGGATGTGGTAACTCCAATTATGTGTAGTTTTTTTTCTCTCAAATTTTTTAACCAATTATAACTAAATTGGTACAGGAAAAAGGAAAATTTTGGGGGGACACAACCTGTATTTCTTAAACATACAACACACAAACATGGGGACTTAAACATACAACACTCAGATCTCTGGTACAATACACTGTGGTATCTATCTATTGCAGTGTATTGTACTGTCAGCCTTAGGCCTCATGTACACAACTATAAGCATTTTTCTGTCCTTAAACTGCAGATCTGCAAAATATGGAAGTGATCCAAGTCCACATTTTTTCATTTTTTACCCAATTATAACTGAGTAGATACAGGAAAAAGGGCAATTTTTTTTTTTTTATTCCCACTTGGGGACTTAAACATACAACACTCAGATCCCTGGTACAATACACTGTGATATCTATCTATTGTACTGTATTGTCAGCTTTAGGCCTCGTGTACACAGCCATAAGCATTTTGCTGTCCGTAAACCGCATATCTGCAAAATATGGAAGTGGTCCATTTATTGCGGACCCATTGACTTCAATGTGTCCACGGACATTTTTTATCCTTTGCAGATGGACGGATGTGGAAAACACATAGGTAACTTACAGTAGGCTTCTGGGAAATTCACTCTCAAGTTGTAAGCCAAGGCGATTTTATCTTAAGACCCACTAGACCTTCTCTGGCAGGCACCCTACCATACCCCCAAGAGACAATTATTGTCTCCTTATTTAAAATCCTCTACTTCTAAGATGAGACCTTGCCCACCTGCCAGGCAGGAAAACTGGACTTATAGCCCTCACTCTATACTTCAAACAGGTGGAGATTGCAGTGTCCCATGTTGGTTATGGGTTATACTGACAGTCCTAATCCAAACATAGTGTCCAGGAACATACCTCCTTATTATCAGCACAGTACAGAGAGAATTATAATCACATGCCTCCTACACAAATGCCATACAGTTCAACAATACAACATAACTTTGATGCAGTAAGGCATATCAAAAGGAAACCACACAAACTGCCATCTTTGTGTCTAAAACAAAGGAAACGTCTCTGCCACCTTAAACAGCTACACTCCTTAGCTCCTCCAGATATAGAGAAAGTTTAATGTCAGTAGGATATGGTGTATAATGTAATGTAGGTAAAATAAAAATAATAGAGTTATGCATTTTCATACAAGCCCAATCAGCACACAGAGCCTATGGGGGTTTAATCAGTGTACAGTTATGTAAATAATGAGTTTTTTCAGTCAGCCTTAGGTTGACCTTGTAGTAATTAACCCACAATATATTTTCCCCACATAGCTTTATGTTAATTCATTGTATATTTTCTCAAACTTTAGATGGTTTGGATTTTTATATATTGCATTATTAAATTGTTAGACCATAGAAGCTTGACTTTTTTCAGAATGCCTGTTCTGGAATGTACATAAAGGCAACCAGGCAACCCACAGTCATCCAGAATTGTTCTTATAGGCATATTTTTTTTGGGTGTTGCAATGTAATGGATAACAGTGTAAACACAGGACCAACTTCATTGTTGTTAAACACCCCAGACCATAAGTGACTATTGCTTGCAATTCACCTTGAACACAATTACGAGAACACTTAATAAAGCCTGGACCTGGCTTGTATCATTGGAATAAAGGCAGAAGCATAAATCGTGTGACATTACTCAGGGATGAGTGAATTTCCTGAAATCTGATTTAAATGGAAAGTGCTGCAATTGCCCCCACAGGCTGTGGATAATTTTTTTAGGTCTCCCAGGACTTTTATGGAACTCATTTCAATCTTTTTAACGCCAATACAGCATTAGTAATGTCAAAATGACAATGACATATGATATCATGATATGATATATGGCTATGGGTAAAAGGATGGTGTCTGGTGGTAACAAACATCCTATTGGATTTGTTTTCATTTTCTTTAAATAGTCCAAAAATTTTAGCTTTTTTGTGGCAAATGCATATCAGAGTCATGTGATCTTCCTTCTTTCCTGTCTTCTGATCTTAAATATAGTTAACACCTTTATGAGAAATGTATCTGAATTGAATCACCAAAAACTTTCAATTCAATTCTAGCACAATTTTTGGGAAAATTAGCACCGAATTTGATTTGAACCAAATTGATTTACAACACTCTGAAAACACCCACTACAGAAAGAGCACCTACAAGTTAACAAAGGGAAAAAAAGGACAGCCTTAATTAGTTTAATGTATTAAACCCTTGAGGTCAATTGCACACACGGCATCTGAGGTAGGTTTCTCTGGGAGTGATCAAAAGTCATACACACTCTGAAATTGTATTAATAAAAACTACAGATCGTACCGCAAAAAAATTAGCCCTCACACCGCTCCGTAGACATAAAAATAAAAAAGTTATACAATAAAAAAAAAATTCCCAATTTTCTTTTTTAGTATTAAAACACAAGAAAAACTGTACAAATATGTTATCGTTGTAATTGAAATGACTTAGAGAATGAAGGCAACAGGTCCATTTTACCGCATGGGGATCACCATAAAAATAAAACCCATAAAACGTGTTTTTTATTTCAATTCTACCTCATTTGGATTTTTTTTTAGTTTCCTACTACATTTTATGCAATAGTAAATGGTGCCATTAGAAAGTACAATGTATCCTGAAAAAAAACAAGCCTTCATACGGCTATGTGAACGGAAAAATACAAAGGTTGAATAAAAAAGCCAAGTGTTAAAAAAACGAAGCACAGAAACCAGGGGCGCTGCTAGGTTAAAACATTCGGGGCCTGGGCCCCTGATGTTTTGTCCCAGGCCCCGAATGTCCTGCCTGCCACCTAGATACTCTTGGAAGGCCAATACGATTGAATCCGATGCACTGAAAGAGCTGAAGGACCTGTGGTGACATCACAGGTCATGTGACCAGTAGAACAGGAAGTGGTTGAGAAGGACCTGCAATGATGTCACCATCATGTGACCAGTGCAGGAGAATTCTGCAGTGAAGAGAAGTCCTGGGGGAAGAAGCTGGGGTCAGGTCAGCTACATGATGAGAGGTAAGTGAAGGGAGAGGCAGAGCAACGCTGGGAGTTGTGGATATTTAATTAGGACTGTATGATAGGGCTGAAGGGAGGGATGTTATTTACATAGAACTGTGTGTTGCAGGTGGCTGGGGAGGGGGTCATGTTATTTACATGGGACTGTATGTTGATGGTAGCTGTAAGAGGGAGTGATGTTATTTACATGGGACTGTATGTTGGATGGGGCTGGGGGAGGGAGTGATGTTACTTACATGGGACTGAATGTTGGAGGGGGCTTGGGCAGGGTGATGTTATTTACATGGAGCTGTATGTTGAAGGCAGCTGTGGGAGGGTATTATGTTTTTTAAATGGGAATGTATGTCGGGGGGGGGGCTGGGGGAGGAGGTGATGTTATTTACATGGGACTGTATATTGGAGGGGGCTGGAGAGATGGTGTGATGTTATGTACATGGAATAAAAATACAAATGCTTCTTAAATGCATAGAAACAGAAGTGTAGGTGCACTTACAAAAGCAGTATGTTACTCCACATGCACAGGGAAATAAAAAAATAACAAAGATAATACCCAACTCAACAATTCCAAGTAAATCAGTTGATGTAGTATTGTCCACTAGTAGTAGTAAACACAATTAAGCTCAAAATCATAAACCCCAGTGGCTTGCCTAGGTTGTTTGGCACCCAAAGTGGGTCCTTTCTCTGGCACCCCCATCCCCCGCCCCTTCCAATAGTTTTAAAAAATCGTACCCCCTCACAGTAGTATTGCCCTCATTGTACAATCTTCACAGTAGTTTTGTACAGACGTGTGCCCCCTAACAGTAGTTATGCCCACATTGTGCCTCCTTAAAGTACTTATCCCTTCATTGTGCCCTCTTCACAGTAGTTATGCCCTCATTGTGCCCCCCCCCCACACACACATTAGTTATGCCCTCTCTGTGCCCCTTTCACAGTAGTAAAGCCCTATCTGTGCCCCTTCACAGTTGCAATGCCCTCTTTGTGCCCACTTCACAGTAATAATCCCTATTGTGCCCCCTTCAAAGTAATAATCCCCATTGTGCCCCCTTCACTGTAATAATCCCCATTGTGCCACCTTCATAGTAATAATCTTGATTGTGCCTACTTCACAGTAATAATCCCCATTGTGCCACCTTCATAGTAATAATCTTGATTGTGCCCCCTTCATAGTAATAATCTCCATTGTGCCTCCTTCACAGTAATAATGCCCCTTAATAATAGTAATAACCATTGTACCCCCTTCACAGTAATAATGCCCATTGTGTCCCCTTAATAGTAATAATGCCCATTGTGCCCCCTCCATAGTAGTAACATCCATTGTGCCCCCTTCACAGTAAAAATGCCCATTGTGCCTCCTTCACAGTAATAATGCCCTCTGTGCCCCCTCCATAGTAGAAATCCCCATTGTGCCTTAATAGTAGTAATGCCCTCTGTGCTAGTAATGCCCATTGTGCCATCTTCACAGAAATTATGTCCTCTGTGCCCCCTTCATAGTAGTAATGCCCTGTGTGCACTGTGCCTCCTTGAGAGTAGTAATGCTCTCTCTACACTGTGCCCACTCCATAGTAGAAATGCCCATTGTGCCCCTTCACATTAGCTATGCCCTCAGTTCCCCCTCAAGAGTAGAAATGCCCATTGTGCCCCCTCCAGAGTACAAATGTCCATTGTGCCCCCTCCAGAGTATAAATGCACATTGTGCCCCCTCCAGAGTAGAAATACCCATTGTGCCCCCATCTGTGTTAAAAAAAGAAAACAAAAAAAACCACAGTAACTACTCACCTTGTCCTGTTCCTGAAGCTCACAATCCTCTCTCCGCTGCAGGAACAGATCGCTCTGCAGCACTGTGTAGACAGAGCTTATGCAGATTCCTGGCCTCAGGCTCCGCCCACACAGGCCGGCAGCGCGATCTGTGTCTGCAGGCTGAATGCTGGAGAAGGGAGAAGTCTTCTTGCTTCACCATTCAGAGTGCCGTTGGCCTGAATGAGGGAGGAGCACGGGGAGCTGAGCAGTGAGTGACAGGACCCAGCTTCCAGCGCTCCGGCAATGAGCCCTTCCATCTGTATTGATGGAAGCGCTCATTGCTTCTGGACTCTAGCACCCCCTGAGAGTCAGCACCCCACGTCCCGCCCTTAGCAAGCCACTGATAAACCCTATAAAGTAATATTGCAAAATCCCACACAAATGCATCTTTAGATTGCTGAAAGAGGTGTTTAGCTTGCACCAGTTTATGCAATGTAGAAACAGCGTCTGTGACTATTTTTTATTTTTTGGTACACAGGGTTAGGCACTCTGCTCAGGGGTTTTATAACTTGCAGGTCACTTGGGAGCCCAAATAAAGTTAGGGCACTATGGGTACCTCTGCTATTGTGCAGTTGATTTGAGGCACAATGTAGGCATTATTAATGTTGGGGGCACTATAGAAGCACTAAACTTGGCATAGTTTTTGTGGGGGGGGGGGGTGTTCTTACTACTTACTACTACTTTTGCGGAAACTCTGCATGACATCAGGGGGGTATAAAAATCTCACACCCCGTTTCCCAGCGCACGTGCAACAATCATTCCCAATCAATGCACAAATTGCACAAATTGCAAGTTTGCAACACTCTAGATTTCTGATGAATTTACATTTTCATTTTAATAAAGGGGAAATTTTTATTAAAAACAAACTTAATAAAAAGTCACCTTTAGCCACTTTATCTGATTTTTATGTCAGAAAAAGTAGAAGAGGTCCTTCATAAACATAGCTTTTATTCTGACCACCATATTTCTTAATGTATTCATGTCAGACAACTGGTATGAATACATAGATAAATCTCTAGCTTCCTATCTATTACAAAGGTGGCTGTCTGCAGCCACCACTAGGGGAAGCTCAGAGTTCTGCAATATATACAATTACAATAGAATTTGTAATAATCTCTCTGCGTTGAACTCCCTCTAGTGGCAGCTGCATGAAAATGTGTGTAATGTAGTGTTTTCATGTCAGGAAGAGAATTAGTTCAGTGCCGGGCCCCCCTTCCCCAGGCTCCATAGCAGTCTTGTGGTCTGCCTCCTTTGAAGGTATGCCACTTTTTGGCAATATGGAGACCCTATTGGCAAATATTTTGTGTGTGAGAACTGACATACTTAGTACCATTATTTTGGGAGGAGAATGGTTTATAGCAGAAATTACATCAGAGTCACTATCTGTACAAAGTTATTTTCTGGGACACTGTAAGCACCATCAGAGCACTGTCTGCCAACATACATTTGGGAGCACTGTGCGTGGCAATATTATTTTTGGGCACTTTCTGTATTACAATTAGTGTTGAGCGCGAATATTCGAACAGCAAATTTTTTTTACGAATATCGGCACTTCGCTGATATTTAGAATATAGTGCTATATATTCGTAAAAAACGAATATTCATTTTTTGTGTGTTTTTTTTCAATCTGAAACCAGGATACTGTTAACAAAAATAGAGAATATAGCGCTATGTTCTCTATCTTTGTTAATTCTTGCAAGCCAACCAGAATTAACGAACATAGAGAATATAGTGCTATATTCGTATTCGTTATCTTTGTTAATTCTATCTTTGTTAATTCTTTGTAAACTTGCCTATACACAGCTCGAAGTTGCATGCGCAATGGGAGAATATTAGGTAATATTACTCGCATTGCGCATCCAACTTAGAGCGGGGTATATGCAACTTACTTTACTATTGTTTGGCTGGGTAGAATTAACGAATATGACGAATACGAATATAGCGCTATATTCTCTATATTCGCTAATTCTAGCAAGCCAATAGGAAAGTTTCCTATAGACAGCTCTAAGTTGAATGCGCAATGCAAGAATATTACTTTACCTATTTTTGGCAATAAATAGAATACTGAGTCATTGTTCTATTTATTGCAAAAAATAGGCACAGTAATATTCTCGCATTGCGCATCCAACTTAGAGCTGGGTACAGTCAACTTTCCTATTGGTTGGCTTGCTAGAATTAGAGAATATAGTGCTATATTAGTTATCTTCGTTAATTCTAGATAGCGATAGCCAACCAATAGGAAAGTTGCCTTTATACCCTGTTCAAAGTTCAACTCGCAATACGCTAATAATTAAATCGCATATTATTCGCGATAAATAGAATAATAACGAATATTTTATTTTGACTAGTATATGACGAATATTCAATTAAATATTCGCAAAATATCGCGAAATCGAATATGACACCTTCCCCTCATTACTGATTATAATATTATCTTTGAGGTGACTATAGTTATGTCTTTATTATTTCAGCAGTATTGCATTTAGGTTCACTGGACAGTACGGTAGGCACAGTGTTAGGAGTAGCAGTTGGATGACATGTTAGGGCACAGAATAGGGAAAGAACCTAAGATGCCTGGACAGCAGGGACAAGGTGGGGTTTGAAGAGTAATCATGAATGGAGAAGAGAAAGAGAGAAGAGAGCTTTATCAACCTATTTATGCCACTACTGTGGTGTAAATAATTTGTTAATTATCACGCATGCCCATGTGTATCATAATTACAACTTTACAAGCTGCTCTAAACTCTTTTCGGAAGTGTAGAGAAAAGGGATGGGGCTTAGTGGAGGGGGCAGGGTTTTGCACAGACCTACGGATTTACTATAATTTATGCCAGAAACTGAAGTAACTTATAGCTGAAATATACGCCAGCCCTGGCCTAGACCTCTATTTCTGGTGCACAGACTGCCAGAGAACCTTATAGATGATAAGTCCTGAATATGCAATGATAACAAAAATGGCTTAAAAAGGAATGTGTATATGATATTGGGCCCTGGTCCTGTCATAATTTAGTATGAATTAGACTCTCCCAAGTTACATCAGAAGATCTCCACCTTTCTAAGGTTGCTTACTGATGAATTGAAGTTTGAATCCCATTGATGCATAATTCCATTAATCATGGCAATATTGGTTGGGACACTGGGCAAAAGAACCAGGGGAACACATGCACATGCCTAGCTTAGCAATATCAGCAATGCCACTGTCTACAAGTCATATGTCTACAGCCAAGAGCTTAACTAACTGAAATACCTTTTCCAGGACATACAGAGGTGTCCTTTCTTAACCTTTCCCAAAAGATTCCCAAATGCAATAACACCTTTTGGTTCCTGGTTCCTTTTCATTTCATACAAGTGTCCTCTGTTCATGTACATCATATGTAATGTATACACAACAGCAGGGACAGACTGGGAACTTAAAGTGGCCCTAGAAAATAACTAAAAGTGGCCCCATTTTGTAGTCGGGTCCAAATTGACAAAAGCTAGGGCCAACACAGATAGGCAGGGCCAGCAATACCATATTGTGGAACATTATACCATCCCAGTAGAGCCAGATACCACAGTGCAGCACAAAAAATTGCCTTAGCAGCACAAAATACCTCCCCTAAAACTGCCCCGCTGTGGTGGCAAGTGCCAGCTGCCACATTCTGTCCTCCTACTCCAGTTGCCTTAGGATGGCAATACAGTTGAATTCAGGAGTCAAGAGAAGAGCATCAGATCATTACTTACAGGCAGGCGGCCATAAGGTGGGCTCAGTCGGCCTTTCGGGCATCGGCCCACCAGAAAGTTTTCCTGTAGGGTCTATGGCCAGTCCATCCCTGCTCTACACTGTTAAGGGAAGAGGACAGGTCCAGGAGGACAGGGTAATGTTGTTTGGCAATTAGCAGGTCATTGGTGAATTTGTTATGGGAAGTTTCAGTTGCGTTGTGGAGTCGGAAGCAGGATTGTAGCTAATCAAAGAGGGAGCGGGAAGAGAGGTAGGAGTTCAAGGTGGACAAGTTAAAGTAGCTTTGAGGCATATAGGAGTAGTAATGTAGGGCGATGGTTAGACAAACAGGATGGGTCAAGGGAAGGCTTTTTGATGTGATGGTAGCATGTTTAAAACAGGAGGGGAAGTTACCGCTGGTGAGTGATAGGTTAAAGAGATGGGTTAGGGCAAAACACTGTGGTGAGGTTGGAGATAAGGTGGGTTGGGATTAGGTCAGCACACAGGTGATAAGATGTGATGTGGAGAGTAGGGTGGAAAGTTTTTCCTCTGTAATGGTGGAGATGCGGGTTTTATGGGAAGTTGTGTAAAGGGTCTGTGGGACTGTCGGCTGAAGCTTTTTCTAATGTTGTCAATCTTTTGTTAAAAGTATGTGGCCAAATTCTTCAGTAGTAATGTGTCCTTAATAGTTAACTTGCGGGAAAGACACAATTTTCTATCCATACATAAAGTTTGATATATTGATATTGAACAGAACAGTTTTGCAGAACGCCAAGTAGAAATATGAGTGTGTGCGAGAAGCAGAGACTCCACGCTGGGAGCATTTCAGGTCACTCTGCATGTACTCCTATAAGATCAGTAAAGATTAAAATGAGTACAGGTGTGTACATTCTATTAGTAGGAAGTTTTTTCAGGACAAATAATCTCCTGTATTTCAGTGGCATAATTTCTACTGCATTCGCTTTACTGATTTATGTATTTACAGAACTGATTTAATGAATTAACTGTGACATATGGCTTCAATTACAAAAATAATTCAGCTAACTTATCACTGTGAATTATTAAGAAATCACAATAAATGAAACTTTTGCCAGGAGAACAAACAATAAAGCAATTTGTTGCCAAAAAAACCCTCTAACTCTGGTAAATGTGATAAATGCTAACTAAAAAAATGCAACTATTGTCAGATGACATCATTTGAACACTATGCATATATGCATCATTAGGCTTGTGTTTGTTTTGCTTAAAAATCTTTCTCCCATGACTTTTATATCTTCAGTAGGGATGAGCGAATCGACTTTCGCATAAAACTTCATTTCAATACTGTACGGAGCGAATACTCCAGTATTAGAATGTATTGTCTCCGATGAGCCGAAGTTATTACTTTGCGAAGTCTCGCGAAGTCACTTGGAACCCAACCCAAGTTCGGGAAATGGTTCTTTACAGTATAAATCAATTTCTGAAGTTATTATGCGAAGTCTTGCGAGACTTCGCGAAGTAATAACTTCGGCTCATCAGACCCAATACATTCCAATACTGTACGGAGCGCTCGCTCCGTACAGTATTGAAACAAAGTTTTATGCGAATCGACTTCGGATGTTTCATCCGAAGTCAACTCACTCATCCCTAGTCTTCAGCATGTTCCTGCTGTACTCTGGACATACTTTTCAGTTATAGAAGTGTATGCTTTCTGTAACCTTATCCTAGAAATATAACATTACAGGTGGCTATTCAGATGAATGGCCTCCAATGTAATGTGACATGGACACATGGGCTATGACAAGTTGGGAGCTGTACTATATTCTGGTTTGTGAAGGATGTTCCTAAGCAGAGGACTCCCTGTTGTGTTGTCCATATACCCTAATAGTGCATATGGACAAGGGTGGTCATCCAAACATCACTAATTATCTTCGTTAAAGAAATATACTTTGGTGTTAGTTGATATGTAAGGACCTTTTTGATTACGCTGTGTTTTTTAAATGGACATCATTTAACAGATTAAATTAAAGTGAATGTCTATCTTTAGGTCCAGACTTATGTGCTGATTAATTGCTTTATAGTCCTTGGAGCTTCCTTTGTATTCAAACCTACATATTCTTTCCATTGACATAGAGTTAAATCATAAATCTCTGTCTGCCTTGTCTATAACTAGTGGGAGCTTATGATGTTACTGAAAACTGCTGAATAATTGTCATGAGACTCAGGCGGGTTTACACGGGCCGATGGAACAGCCAATTGTTGGGAAGGAAGCGTTCCTTCCCAAAAGTAAGGCTGCTTGCTCAGTGAAGGAGACCACTACATTTACATGCAGCAATCTCCTTCACAGTATGAGGATGAGGTATCACCATAGCCATCCCCATACAGAATCAGCAGATCGCTGTTTAGACAGTACCATCTGCTGCCCAGGAACGATGATTGGAGTGCCTGCACAAACAACTGGATCACCTGATGAACGAGTGTTTCGCTCGTTCATTGGGTGATCAGTCGCACATTTAGATAGCCAGATTATCGTGCATTTGCAGGAACAATCATTCCCGATAATCTGGCTGATTATTGGTACGTGTAATGGTGGGTTTACATGGGCCGATAGAACAGTCGATTGTTGGGAAGGAAGCGTTCCTTCACGATAGTCGGCTGCTCGCTCAGTGAAAGAGACTGATGCATTTACAAGGAGCGATCTCCTCCTTCACTATAGAAATCCCTTATCCCCATACTGAATCATTGTTTCTGGGCAGAAGATCACTGTTTAGACAGTACAATCTGCTGCCCAGGAACAATGATTTGAGTTCCTGCATGAACGACAAGATCACCCGATGAACAAGCGTTTTGTTCGTTCATCAGGTGATTGGGGCACATTTAGATCTCCAGATTATTGGGAATCTGGCCGTTAATCAGGACATAAAAATCCACCTTAAATCGACCTTTAGTGAAGAAGAAGTGTATTCAGAGGGTTGCTATGGATTTGGCGTTGGTTGAGACCCTAAAATTCCTGCAAGGAGACATGGACTTTTCCACAGATAAATGAATGGATGCTACCCTGGGAAAAGTCTCAATTAAAAAAAGATGATGTGAGCATGAAATGAAGACACCCCCAAACATTAGTCAGATCAACAAAGGTCATGTAACAGACAACGGGTGTGGACCCACTGTGCCCACTAATCAGTTTGGCTTTGGGCTAAACCTAAGGGCGTTGTCCTGGTGGCTCCCTAGTATTCACCCTTTAATCCCTAAATAGCAATCTGGACCTCGTTGTTCTGTGGTACCGGAGGACGTCGGACCGTCAGACATTTAGAATAACAGGTTCACAAACAACTAGAGATGAGCGAACTTTAAAAAATAGTCCGGTGTTCGGCGTTCGGGTTGTGGTAAGTCGCGCATCCCGTTATGGATTCCACTAAAGCGGCATATGGAATCCATAATGTGATCAGTGCAGGGGGCGTAGCTCAGCACTGGATTTGATCCCGTGCTGAGCCACGCCCCCTGCACTGATCACATGACAGTGACGTCACCCCAGGTCCTTCGGCTGTTCAACAGTTCGGGTTGGTGGCAGCCGCCCCTTATGGATTCCATACGCCGCTATAGTGGAATCCATAACGGATGCGTGACTTACCACAACCCGAACGCCGAACACCAGACTTTTTTTTAAAGTTCGCTCATCTCTACAAACAACGTAATATATCACAAGATTTATTTATACAACTTGCTGTCATAACCAAGGTAATCCCAGCAGCAGTGGACTTGTGGACTTCAGGAGAACCAGTAAAGAAATCTTCTGTGAGTGAAGCGCACCCACTTGCAGATCCAAAGGAGCAGTGACAAACTGAATGGGCTTGGAGAGAGCCCTTCCATCTATCAATGTCACCAATGTCACTCAATAGGTATCTGGTATTCATCATGGCCTGGTGCAGGAAATTCCCTGCCGAATCGGAATCCAAGAGAGCTGACATGGTAAACTTGGTACTTGAGAAGAACATGGTCACAGGTAAAGTCAATATTAGAGAGGACTGATCACCTATGGCAGCCTCTCCTACTGACCCTAGGCTCGGAAGTTTCTCCACTTGAGAGGGCAGGTACGGAATAGCGCCTCTTGCCTCCACAGTACATACACAGATGTGCATGTGCTCCTCCTCCGTTAGCCTGAGCCGTCCACATGCATAGGCTCCGATTTAGTAGCCAAGGAGGTAGTACGATCAGTAGAAAGTGGCTGCTGGAATCTGGGTGCCAGATGACAGGATCTTTTCTCCCAGGTCGCTTTTTTGGATCTTTCCTGGAACCGCAGGTCAATTCTTGTGGCCAGAGAAATCAAGGCATCCAGAGTAGATGGAATGTCCTGACCCGCCAATTCGCCCTTGAGCCGGCCTGCGAGTCCCTCCCAAAAAGCTGCCACCGGGGCTTCACTGTTCCACCCCAGTTCCGAGGCCAGGATTCGGAA
Source organism: Bufotes viridis (assembly GCA_033119425.1). Taxonomy (NCBI): domain Eukaryota; kingdom Metazoa; phylum Chordata; class Amphibia; order Anura; family Bufonidae; genus Bufotes; species Bufotes viridis. The sequence goes on from CM065590.1 coordinate 239,039,376, forward strand.
CTGGATGGCGCATTGCCCCACAATGAAAACGCAGAAGAGAGGAGGCAGCAGAATTAGTGCATCTAGGCTCATCAAAGACCCTCTGGGAGGTCTCCATGAATACACTTAAATTGTTAATAACCAGATAATTTCTCTCCCACAGTGGGTTTATCCAGGCTAGCACCTCTCCAGAGAGATGGGACATCATAAATGCCAACTTGGAGAGGTTGGTCGGGAACTGATAAGACAGCAATTCAAAGTACAGGGTAAACCATCATCATTGTTTGGGATCCCCATCATATTGAAGAGGAGCTGATAACTGAAGGCCATAGCCTGCAGCGGAAGCAGTCTGTGGAGCATCATTTCTCGCAATAATTCAGTGAGGCTACTCTGGTTTGGGTCAGTGGGGTTTATGGCCTGAGTTTACTGTTACAGACAGTGGGTGTGCACCCACTGTGCCAAATAACCAGTTTGGCATTGGGTTAAACCCAAGGGCGTTGTCCTGGTGGCTCCCTGGCATTCACCCTTTAAGCCCTATACAGGGATCAGGACTTCGCCGCAAGGAACCAACCAGGCTGCTACCTCATGGAGTAGTCCTGTTGTAGTTGGCTGCTGACTTACAGGAGCCAGACACTGGTGCGAAGCACCAAGGTGACAGGCAAATGTGTAGTCTGAATACAGTCCAATAGTCAGGGCAGACTGAGAACTTGTGTATTCCAAATAGCGATTCCAAAACTTTTGCACAGTAATGTATATTAAGAGATTAATCATCTCAGAATTTTTGAACTATATAGCTAATTTTTATTTTTGAGGAAGGCATTAACTTTAAAGCTGCTTCTCTGTTTGTAGAGGATCTGTTAGAATGTCTATATCTTAGACCTAACTTGGAGGATGGTCTAAGCAATTGAAATATTTTATTACTATAAAAACAAATTTATATAATGTAATGCCTTGGGCTCCTATGACCAGTTTTCAAGAAAGGCAGGGATACAACAATGTCTCTTCAACACTGTTTATTGCTTGTTCCAGCAAACTTACTTACAGCCGGATCGCAGCTGTGTCAGGGTATCAGTCCACAGGCCAGTGTTTCCTTCACACGTGCCTTCCAGTGTGTGATCTGCAGCCTCTTACTCCACAGACACACCCTGCTTCCTGCTGCTCACTTTGAAAAACCACAATCGTAGACATGAGCCACGTATAAACCCCAGAGTATATTGTGGGGAGAAAGCACCCACCCTGCTCTTTACTTACTCCCAGTAAAAGCCAGGCCCAGATCAGCTGTTACCAGCTATACTAGGTACAACAGTGCCCACTATCTATCTTAGTGGACACTCTAGCTTGTGGCTTCCACTCCACCAAGGCCGGGTACCTTGATGACATGTCCACAGCAAACCACAATATGTATATTCTTAATAGGTTTCCTGCACCATTCTGGGAGATACATACCTTCCTATATATATGAGGTCTGTCACTGCCTCACAATAGGAACTCATAAGTCATACTGAAATTTCATCATATGACAGAATCAAAAAGCTGATACATGAAGAACAAGATGAGTCATGATGAGTAATGAGCAACCTGTAACATAAGTGATGAGGGATAAGTGTCAAGCATCACGTGGTGAATGTTAAGTGATGAGAAGAGAAGCTATGAGGGACAAGTGATGAGCCATGGCAAATAAGAGACGTGAACAGCAATATCTGATGAGCAGTGTAATCAGGAGCAAGAAGTAAAATCAGAAAGCTAAATTTTGGTGTTCTGCTTAACATTTTTATACATCTCAATTTAATGTTTCAAGTATTAGTAATTAGTGCAGATGAATAACCTTCCAGCACTTGCTTTCTAGTCTCTAGCTTTTGGCGTTTTTTTGTCTTATTAGCAGAATGTTAATGCATAAGCATATCTAAAAGATGGTCTAATTTCCAAGATACATTGCTAGAAGTAATTTTATTTCATTACCTATTGCTGATTCCTCATCACTAGAGTTCAGCGAACACCTGGATGTTCGGGTTCGAGAAGTTCGGCCGAAGTCAATGGGGACACGAAATGGGGGCACTAAAAATGCTGTAAAATAGCCCAGGAAAGGGCTAGAGGGCTGCAAAAGGCAGCAACATGTAGGTAAATGCCCTGCAAACATATGTGAATAGGGAAATTACTTAAAATAAAATAAAATACAGAAAAATACAGAAAAATAATAAATAAACATTCAAAACTTGAGCCTAAGTGAGTGACAGTGGCACCTGTCACCCAGCAAACAGAGGATGTGGCAGCAACGCCACCACATCTGTCATTGTCACAAAGCATCTCCACCAAATCCCATGGAAGTGTTCAGCTATCAGTTGTCCATCTCCCAAACACTGGAGAGAAAAAGAAATAGAAAGAGGAAGTACCCCCCTACCGATGGCTCTGAATGCCTTATTTCAAACTTCCTGGTCCTTTGAAATGCTGTCATTCTGTCTGGTGGAAAGTTTTAAAAACCTTATGGCGGTGGCTGTCCCACAGTACGTGTATCCCAGCCGCCGCTACTTTTGCAGACGAGCCATCCCTTCCCTGCACAACCAAGTGGCGGACAAAATCAGGTGTGCACTGCACAACGCTATCTGTGGCAAAGTCTACATAACCAACAACACAGTGGGTAAATGTAGCGGCTGGCCCAAAGGCGGATAGCATTTTTGTGAATGTCCTTCCGCCCCCAAGGATTGCTAGGCATTTCTTTTTGTATCCTGTTACCTCCTCCTCCTTCTCCTACTAAGCGTAACACCTTCACCACCCACAGCAGCACAACCAGGGGGAAACGACAGCAGGTTGTTTTAAAACTTGTGAGTTTGTGGGACAAACCCCGCACCGCGCAGGATCTGTGGACAGGCATGGAACAACAGACCGACCATTGGTTGGTGCCACTGAGCCTCCAGCCTGGCCTGGTGTTGTGCGCTAATGGGCGAAATATACTAGCAGGTCTGGGCCTAGCCAGTTTGACACACATCCCCTGCCTGCCACATGTGGGTGCAGAAATTCTTAAACACCAGACTGTGAAAATCAATTCATCTAATCGAACACACAACACCCCCACCCCCCCCCCCCCCTTTCACTCAAACCATTAACAAACTATTTACAAATTTTCTTAAAAACATATTAAAATAACTATAATGCAGCTAAACTTACTATATAAACAAAACAAAACTATATATACGCCTTATTCTAACTTAAGGCCAGTGGCATCCAAGTGGCTCGAAGGGTGGGTTCCTGCACCAACATAGTCCCTGGCCTGGAACACAATTGTCCAGCCTGGGAACAGTTCTGGAGGATGAGGAGGATAAGTAGGATAAGGAGGATGAGGAGGAACCGTGTTCTCAGCAGGGTGGCACCCAAGCCAGCTCACGGGCAGCTGGGTCACCATCAGCACCTCAGATGGCTGGGTTAGCATTGGCAAAATGTGGGAAAGCTTTGTCATCACGCCACAACAACCTGCACCACCAGCAGATCTGGAACGTATTAGCAGGAGGCAGCATTTCAGCAACATGGTGGAAGAGTACACGTACTGACTGATGGGTTTGCCCAGGGGCGTAGCTACAGGGAAGCGTGGGAAGCACACTGTTTTGGGTCCCTGACCTAGAAGGGGCCCATCCAGGAGGAGGAGGAGGACTAAAAGACTTTGTCAGGGCCCCCTCAACAGTATTATACAATGAAATTAGATACAGTGTAGAAAGCGGATGAAAAATAAACCCAAACAGCCTCACACCCTACACACTCAACACCTCCCCCCCTTTTACTCAAACTATTAACAAACTATTTACAAATTTACTTAAAAACATATTAAAATAACTATAAGGCAGCTAAACTAACCATATAAAGAAACAAAACTATATACACGCCTTATCCTTAACTTAAGGCCAACCAAATACAAGTGGCTCGGAGGGTGGGTATCTGCACCAACATAGGCCCTGGCCTTGTCCAGCCAGGGCACAGTTCTGGAGGCTGAGGAAGAGGAGTAGGAGGAACGCTGGGGGATACAGAGGACACAGACGATATACCTCCCTCAAAGAGGATAGCTTGTCCTTGCCTCTGGGCAGCCTGGCAGACATGAGCGACTACATGCTGCAGAGCCTGCGCAACGACCTCCCAGTTACTGCCACATTCTAACTTTTGCTGATTACTGGGTGGCCACCCTGCTGCACCCCCGTTACAAAGACAACGTGCCGTCCTTAATTTCCTCACTGGAGTGTAATAGGAAGATGAGCCCATTAGGAAGATGAGCCCATTAGTAGACACGCTGCTGATGGCATTTACACCTGACACCGGGGACTCAGTGGAAGTACAAGGTGAAGGCAGAGGAGGAGGAGGAAGAATTTGCCAATGCAGCTGGGTCACCAGCAACACGTCAGAAGGCTGGGTTAGCATTGGCAAAATGTGGGAAAGCTTTGTCATCACGCCACAACAACCTGCACCACCAGCAGATCTGGAACGTATTAGCAGGAGGCAGCATTTCAGCAACATGGTGGAAGAGTACACGTACTGACTGATGGGTTTGCCCAGGGGCGTAGCTACAGGGAAGCGTGGGAAGCACACTGTTTTGAGTCCCTGACCTAGAAGGGGCCCATCCAGGAGGAGGACTAAAAGACTTTGTCAGGGCCCCCTCAACAGCATTATACAATGAAATTAGATACAGTGTAGAAAGCGGATGAAAAATAAACCCAAACAGCCTCACACCCTACACACTCAACACCTCCCCCCCTTTCACTCAAACTATTAACAAACTATTTACAAATTTACTTAAAAACATATTAAAATAACTATAAGGCAGCTAAACTAACCATATAAAGAAACAAAACTATATACACGCCTTATCCTTAACTTAAGGCCAACCAAATACAAGTGGCTCGGAGGGTGGGTATCTGCACCAACATAGGCCCTGGCCTGGAACACAATTGTCCAGCCAGGGCACAGTTCTGGAGGATGAGGAAGAGGAGTAGGAGGAACGCTGGGGGATACAGAGGACACAGACGATATACCTCCCTCAAAGAGGATAGCTTGTCCTTGCCTCTGGGCAGCCTGGCAGACATGAGCGACTACATGCTGCAGAGCCTGCGCAACGACCGCCCAGTTACTGCCACATTCTAACTTTTGCTGATTACTGGGTGGCCACCCTGCTGCATCCCCGTTACAAGGACAACGTGCTGTCCTTAATTTGCTCACTGGAGTGTAATAGGAAGATGAGCCCGCTAGTAGACACGCTGCTGATGGCATTTACACCTGACACCGGGGACTCAGTGGAAGCACAAGGTGAAGGCAGAGGAGGAGGAGGAAGAATTTGCCAATGCAGCTGGGTCACCAGCAACACGTCAGAAGGCTGGGTTAGCATGGGCAAAATGTGGAAAAGCTTTGTCATCACGCCACAACAACCTGCACCACCAGCAGATCTGGAACATCTTAGCAGGAGGCAGTATTTCAGCAACATGGTGGAACAGTACACGTACTGACTGATGGGTCTGCCTAGGGGAAAAGCTACAGGGGAAGCAACTGCTTTGGGGCCATGACCTAGAAAGGGCCCATCCAGGAGGAGGACTAACAGTATTATACAATGAAATTATATACAGTGGCAGTATAGACAGTGTAGAAAACGAATGGCACAGCTGCTGGGCCTGGTCTGAGAGAGAGATCTTTAATAGCCAAAGGCATGGCGGCATGAAAGGAAGGTGTTTGCGCAAAAATTACTAGGGGAGGGGGGCCCCATTCAAAAATTTGCTGTGGTGCCCAATAATTTCTAGCTACACCACTGGGTCTGCCCCATTCAACTTCTGGGTCATCAAATTGTCCTGAGGTTGCCCTTTAAGCCTTGGAGGTGCTAGCCTACCCTGCAGCCACTTTATTGTCTGAATGTGTGTTTAGCATGGCTGGTGGCATTATGATAGACAAGCAAAGCCGCCTGTTCGAAGACAATGTGGGCAAGCTTTCGTTTATTAAAAAGAACCAGGCATGGATCCCACAGGACTTGTTTGTACCTTATGCAGAATAGACAAGTATACCGGCCTCACCCAACCACCATACTACCGTGCACTTACACTTTGTGTTATTTTTTATATTTTCCCAATGTTTTGGGGTCTACACTAATTTATTTAAAAAAAATTAAAATAAAAAAACAGTTATTGGAGACTACTTTTGGCTTCACAGCCCAAAAAGGATTTATTTCATGCAAGAATGTAACCGACAATTGTAAGTTCCCTGTCAGTTATGCAGTGCAGGGGTTTGTACCTGGCAAAAATGGTAATATTTCACCAAACAATTTAAAATCTATTCTTTGCCGGACAGTATTAAACTTGGCCAGCCACAGCTGGAACCACTGATTTACGGTATTGCTATTGTGGTAATTGAATTTCACGCTAGAACAAAATCTCTCCTTTGCGAGACACTATTAAACTTGGCGAACCACTACTGGGACACCAGATTTTGGGGATTGCTTATTTGGCAAAGTAATTTCACCCCAGAACAAAATCTACCCATGGCCGGACGCTATTAAACTTGACCAGCCACAGCTGAAACCACAGATTTACGGTATTGCTATTTTGGCAACTGAATTTCACCCCAGAGAATAATATATCGTTGGACGGACACTATGAAACTTGTCCAGTGACAGCTGGAACAACAGATTTACAGTATTGCTATTTTGGTAATTGAATTTAACCCCAGAACAAAAGCTATCCTTTGACGGACATTATGAAACTTGTCCTGCCACAGCAGAAACCACTGAGTTAGGATATTGCTATTTTGGCAATTGAATTTCACGCCAGAAAATAATATATCCTTTGACGGACACTATGAAACTTGTCCAGTCACAGTTGGAACACCAGATTTACGGTATTTCTATTTTGGCAACTGAATTTCACCCCAGAAAAGAATAAATCCTTTGCCGGACACTATTAAACTTGGCCAGCCACTGCTCGGACACCATATTTACGGAATTGCTATTTTGGCAATTGAATTTAACCTCAGAACAAAATATATCCTTTGCTGGACACTATTAAACTTGGCCAGCCACTGCAGGTACACCAGATTTACGTTATTGCTATTTTGGCAACTGAATTTCACCCCAGAAAATAATAAGTCCTTTGCCGGACACTATTAAACTTGGCCAGCCACTGCTGGGACACCAGATTTACGGTATTGCTATTTTGGCAACTGAATTTCCCCCCAGAAAAAAATAAATCCTTTGCCGGACACTCTTAAACTTGGCCAGCCACTGCTGGGACACTAGATTTACTGTATTGCTATTTTGGCAATTGAATTTCACCCCAGAACAAAATCTATCCTTTTCCCGGAAACTAATAAACTTGGCCAGCCACAGTTGAAACCACTGATTTACGGTATTGCTATTTTGGCAATTGAATTTCACCCCAGAACAAAATATATCCTTTGCCAGACACTATTAAACTTGGCCAGCCACTGCTGGGACACCAGATTTAGGGGATTGCTACTTTGGCTATTGAATTTCACCCCAGAAAAAAATATATACTTTGCCGGACACTATTAAACTTGGCCAGCCACTGCTGGAACACCAGATTTAGGGGATTGCTATTTTTGCAACTGAATTTCACCCCAGGAGAATAATATATCCTTTGCCGGACACTATTAGACGTAGTCCAGCCACAGCTGAAACCACTGGTTTACAGTATTGCTATTTTGGTAATTGAATTTCACCCCAGAACAAAATATATCCTTTGCTGGACACTATTAAACTTGGCCAGCAACAGCTGAAACCACTGATTTACGGATATTGCTATTTTGGCAATTGAAGTTCACCCCAGAAAATAATATATCCTTTGCTGGACACTATGAAACTTGTCCAGTCACAGCTGGAACCACTAGATTTACGGTATTGCTATTTTGGCAACTGAATTTCACCCCAGAACAGAATTATATCCTTTGCCGGACACTATTAAACTTGTCCAGTCACAGCTCGGAACACCAGATTTACGGTATTTCTATTTTGATAACTGAATATCACCTGAGAACAATAATATATCCTATGACTGGACACTATGAAACTTGTCCAGTCACAGCTGGAACACCAGATTTACGGTATTGCTATTTTGGCAATTGAATTTCACCCCAGAACAATAATATAGTCCTTTGCTGGACACTATTAAACTTGGCCAGCCACAGCTGAGACCACTAGATTTACGGTATTGCTATTTTGGACAACTGAATTTCACCCCAGAAAAAATAAATCCTTTGCCGGACACTCATTAAACTTGGCCAGCCACTGCTGGGACACTAGATTTACTGGGATTGCTATTTTGGCAAATGAATTTCACCCCAGAACAAATATCTATCCTTTGCCGGACACTAATAAACTTGGCCAGCCACAGCTGGAACCATCTGATTTACTGTATTGCTATTTTGGCAATTGAATTTCACCCCAGAACAAAATATATCCTTTGCCAGACACTATTAAACTTGGCCAGCCACTGCTGGGACACCAGATTTAGGGGATTGCTACTTTGGCTATTGAATTTCACCCCAGAAAAAAATATATACTTTGCCGGACACTATTAAACTTGGCCAGCCACTGCTGGAACACCAGATTTAGGGGATTGCTATTTTTGCAACTGAATTTCACCCCAGGAAAAAATATATCCTTTGCCGGACACTATTAGACGTAGCCAGCCACAACTGAAACCACTGGTTTACGGTATTGCTATTTTGGTAATTGAATTTCACCCCAGAACAAAATATATCCTTTGCTGGACACTATTAAATTTGGCCAGCAACAGCTGAAACCACAGATTTACGGTATTGCTATTTTGGCAATTGAAGTCCACCCCAAAAAAAAAAATATCCTTTGCTGGACACTATTAAACTTGGCCAGCCACAGCTGAAACCACTGATTTACGGTGTTGCTATTTTGGCAATTGAATTTCACCCCAGAACAAATTATATCCTTTGCCGGACACTATTAAACTTGTCCAGTCACAGCTGGAACACCAGATTTACGGTATTTCTATTTTTATAACTGAATATCACCGGAGAAAATAATATATCCTATGACGGACACTATGAAACTTGTCCAGTCACAGCTGGAACACCAGATTTACGGTATTGCTATTTTGGCAATTGAATTTCACCCCACAACAAAATATATCCTTTGCTGGACACTATTAAACTTGGGCAGCCACAGCTGAAACCACTGATTTACGGTGTTGCTATTTGGACAATTGAATTTCACCCCAGAAAAAAATATATCCTTTGCCGGACACCATTTAACTTGGCCAGCCACTGCTGGGACACCAGATTTTGGGGATTGCTATTTTGGCAAATGAATTTCACCCCAGAAAATTATCTATCCTTTGCTGGACACTGTGAAACTTGTCCAGTCACAGCTGGAACATCAGATTTACTGTATTTCTATTTTGGCAACTGAATTTCACCCCAGAAAATAATAAATTCTTTGACGGAAACTATTAAACTTGGCCAGCCACTGCTGGGACACAAGATTTAAGGTCACAATAATGGAGAAAAAGTTAACCAGTCTTAATATTACCGACGGACACAGATCTGATTGCGCTGCTGGTTCTCAATGGTGTGTTGGACCCTCACACTCCGAAACATGCAGATAAAATGGATAGAACCGCGCTGCTTGGACACCGACACTTCCGATAAGCAGGATATCTTTTTTTGTGCTTCCAAACTCCCAAGATCTTGAATGGATCCAACCGGTCTCCTATAAGGTCAATGGGGTATGCACAGATAGTGAAGGACCCTCTCAACAATTAAAGTATAAGAGGTTTTATTGTACTCACAAACATGGATAAAACATCAGCATATCACAATATAATCTCCAGATGATCAGTCACCGCCCGACCCGGGTTTCGCACTTTAGCTTCCTCAGGGGCATAATACCCCTGAGGAAGCTAAGCGAAACCCGGTCGGGCGGTGACTGATCATCTGAGATTATATTGTGATATGCTGATGTTTTATCCATGTTTGTGAGTACAATAAAACTTTTTATACTTTAATTGTTGAGAGGGTCCTTCACTATCTGTGCATACCCCATTGACCTTATAGGAGACCGGTTGATCCATTAAAGATCTTGTGAGTTTGAAGCACAAAAAGATATCCTGCTGATCGGAAGTGTCGATGTCCAAGCAGCACGGTTCTATCCATTTATCCACCAGATTTAAGGTATTGCTATTTTGGCAATTGAATTTCACCCCAGAACAAAATATATCCTTTGCCGGACACTATTATACTTGTCCAGCCACTGCTGGGACACCAGATTTACGGTATTGCTATTTTGGCAAATGAATTTCACCCCAGAAAATAATAACTCCTTTGCCGGACACTATTAAACTTGGCCAGCCACTGCTGGGCACCAGATTTAGGGGATTGCAATTTTGGCTTTTGAATTTCACCCCAGAACAAAATATATCCTTTGCCAGACACTATTAAAATTGGCAAGCCACAGCCGAAATCACTGATTTACGGTATTGCTATTTTGGCAATTGAATTTAACCCCAGAACAAAATATATCCTTTGCTGGACACTAATAAAGTTGGCCAGCCACTGCTGGGACACCAGATTTACGTTATTGCTATTTTGGCAACTGAATTTCGCCCCAGAAAATAATAAGTCCTTTGCCGGACACTATTAAACTTGGCCAGCCACTGCTGGGACACCAGATTTACGGTATTGCTATTTTGGCAACTGAATTTCACCCCAGAAAATAATAAATCCTTTGCCGGACACTATTAAACTTGGCCAGCCACTGCTGGAACACCAGATTTACTGTATTGCTATTTTGGCAATTGAATTTCACCCCAGAAAAAAATCTATCCTTTGCCGGACACTATTGAACTTGGCCAGCCACAGCTGAAACCACTGATTTACGGTATTGCTATTTTGGCAATTGAATTTCACCCCAGAACAAAATATATCCTTTGCTGGACACTAATAAAGTTGGCCAGCCACTGCTGGGACACCAGATTTACGTTATTGCTATTTTGGCAACTGAATTTCGCCCCAGAAAATAATAAGTCCTTTGCCGGACACTATTAAACTTGGCCAGCCACTGCTGGGACACCAGATTTACGGTATTGCTATTTTGGCAACTGAATTTCACCCCAGAAAATAATAAATCCTTTGCCGGACACTATTAAACTTGGCCAGCCACTGCTGGAACACCAGATTTACTGTATTGCTATTTTGGCAATTGAATTTCACCCCAGAAAAAAATCTATCCTTTGCCGGACACTATTGAACTTGGCCAGCCACAGCTGAAACCACTGATTTACGGTATTGCTATTTTGGCAATTGAATTTCACCCCAGAACAAAATATATCCTATGACGGACACTATTATACTTGTCCAGCCACTGCTGGGACACTAGATTTACGATATTTCTATTTTGGCAACTAAATTTCACCCCAAAAAATAATAAATCCTTTGCCGGACACTATTAAACTTATCCAGCCACTGCTGGGACACCAGATTTACAGTATTGCTATTTTGGCAACTGAATTTCACCCCAGAATATAATAACTCCTTTGCCGGACACAATTAAACTTGGCCAGCCACTGCTGGGCACCAGATTTAGGGGATTGCTATTTTGGCTTTTGAATTTCACCCCAGAACAAAGTATATCCTTTGCCGGACACTATTAAAATTGGCCAGCCACTGCTGGGACACCACATTTAGGGGATTGCTATTTTGGCAATTGAATTTCACCTCAGAAAATTGTCTATCCTTTACCGGACACTGTGAAACTTGTCCAGTCACAGCTGGAACACCAGATTTACTGTATTTCTATTTTGGCAACTGAATTTCACCCCAGAAAATAATAAATCCTTTGACGGACACTATTAAACTTGGCCAGCCACTGGTATTGCTATTTTGGCAATTTAATTTCACCCCAGAACAAAATATATCCTTTTCCGCACACTATTAAAATTGGCCAGCCACTGCTGGGCACCAGATTTAGGGGATTGCTATTTTGGCTTTTGAATTTCACCCCAGAACAAAGTATATCCTTTGCCGGACACTATTAAAATTGGCCAGCCACTGCTGGGACACCAGATTTAGGGGATTGCTATTTTGGCAATTGAATTTCACCTCAGAAAATTGTCTATCCTTTACCGGACACTGTGAAACTTGTCCAGTCACATCTGGAACACCAGATTTACGGTATTTCTATTTTGGCAACTGAATTTCACCCTAGAAAATAATAAATGCTTTGCCAGACACTATTTAACTTGGCCAGCCACTGCTGGGATACCAGATTTAGGGGATTGCTATTTTGGCTATTGAATTTCACCCCAGAACAAAATATATCCTTTGGCGGACACTATTAAACTTGGCCAGCCACTGCTGGGACACCAGATTTACGATATTGCTATTTTGGCAACTGAATTTCGCCCCAGAAAATAATAAGTTCTTTGCCGGACACTATTAAACTTAGCCCACCACTGCTGGGACACCAGATTTAGGGGATTGCTATTTTGGCTATTGAATTTCACCCCAGAACAAAATCTATCCTTTGGCAGACACTATTAAACTTGGCCGGCCACAGCCGAAACCACTGATTTACTGTATTGCTATTTTGGCAATTGAATTTAACCCCAGAATAAAATATATCCTTTGCTGGACACTATTAAACTTGGCCAGCCACTGCTGGGACACCAGATTTACGGTATTGCTATTTTGACAATTGAATTTCACCCCCAGAACAAAATATGTTCTTTGCCGGACACTATTAAACTTAGCCCGCCACTGCTGGGACACCAGATTTACGGTATTGCTATTTTGGCAACTGAATTTCACCCCAGAAAATAATAAATCCTTTCCCGGACACTATTAAACTTGGCCAGCCACTGCTGGAACACCAGATTTACGGTATTGCTATTTTGGCAACTGAATTTAACCCCAGAACAAAATATATCCTTTGCTGGACACTTTTAAACTTGGTCAGCCACAGCCGAAGCCACTGATTTACGGTATTGCTATTTTGGCAATTAAATTTAACCTCGGAACAAAATATATCCTTTGCTCGACACTATTAAACTTGGCCAGCCACTGCTGGGACACCAGATTTATGGTATTGCTATTTTGGCAACTGAATTTTACCCCAGAAAATAATAAGTCCTTTGCCGGACACTATTAAACTTGGCCAGCCACTGCTGGGACACCAGATTTACGGTATTGCTATTTTGGCAACTGAATTTAACCCCAGAAAATAATAAATCCTTTGCCGGACACTGTTAAACTTGTCCAGTCACAGATGCAACACCAGATTTACGGTATTTCTATTTTGGCAACTGAATTTCACCCGAGAAAATAATAAATCCTTTGCCAGACACTATTTAACTTGGCCAGCCACTGCTGGGATACCAGATTTAGGGGATTGCTATTTTGGCTAGTGACTTTCACCCCAGAACAAAATACATCCTTTGCTGGACACTATTAAACTTGGCCAGCCACAGCTGAAACCACTGATTTACGCTATTGCTATTTTGGCAATTACATTTCATCCCAGAACAAAATATATGCTTTGCCGGACACTATTAAACTTGGCCAGCCATTGTGTGGGACACCAGATTTAGGGGATTGCTATTTTAGCAATTGAATTTCACCCCAGAACAAAATCTATCTTTTGCCGGACACTATTAAACTTGGCCAGCCACTAGTGATGTTGCGAACACAAAATTTTTAGTTCGCGAACAGCGAACGCGAACTTCCACAAATGTTCGCGAACGGGCGAACCGGGCGAACCGCCATAGACTTCAATTGGCAGGCGAATTTTAAAACCCACAGGGACTCTTTCTGGCCACAATAGTGATGGGAAAGTTGTTTCAAGGGGTCTAACACCTGGACTGTGGCATGCCGGAGGGGGATCTATGGCAAAACTCCCATGGAAAATTATGTAGTGGACGCAGAGTCGGGTTTTAATCCATAAAGGGCATAAATCAACTAACATTCCTAAATTGTTTGGAATAACGTGCTTTAAAACATCCAGTGTGTGTATACGATCAGGTATGATGTTGTATCGATCAGGTAGTGTAAGGGTTACGCCCGCTTCACTGACATTGACAGACCAAACTCCCTTTTAATGCACCGCAAACAGTTCATTTGCACAACCGCAAACTCCCCATTTGCACAAGGTTGGATACTAAGCTAGCCACGTCCCGGTGATGTCATTGAAGGTTTCTTCCTCCACCCAGCCACGCATAACACCAAGGGTCCCCAAAAGGTGAATTGAATTGATTTTTCGAACGGGAGATGGTTAAAAAAATGCTGGCTCCTCCCCTTTGTTTTTATCCACGGTCACTGCGTCTGCGCCGTGCAATTTACTGTCACACCCGATATGAGTATAATTTTCTGTAGTACTATTCTCATCAGTTTAATCCTCTAATGTCCCCAATCTGGGTGCCATTTATTGAATAGATTTTTCAAACGGGGAGATGGTTAAAAAAACGCTGGCTCCCTCCACTCTGTTGTAATCCACGGTCACTGCGTCTGCGCCGTGCAATTTACTGTCACACCCGATATGAGTGGTATTTTCTGTAGTACTATTCTCATCAGTTTAATCCCTCTAACGTCCCCAATCTGGGGGCCATTTATTGAATAGATTTTTCGAACGGGGAGATGGTTAAAAAAACGCTGGCTCCCTCCACTCTGTTTTAATCCACGGTCACTGTGTCTGCGCCGTGCAATTTACTGTCACACCCGATATGAGTGGTATTTTCTGTAGTACTATTCTCATCAGTTTTATCCCTCTAACGTCCCCGACTCCCCAATCTGGGGGCCATTTATTAAATAGATTTTTCGAACAGGGAGATGGTTAAAAAAACACTGGCTCCCTCCACTCTGTTTTAAACCACGGTCACTGCGTCTGCGCCGTGCAATTTACTGTCACACCCGATATGAGTGGTATTTTCTGTAGTACTATTCTCATCAGTTTAATCCCTCTAACGTCCCCGACTCCCCAATCTGGGGGCCATTTATTGAATAGATTTTTCGAATGGGGAGATGGTTAAAAAAACGCTGGCTCCCTCCACTCTGTTTTAAACCACGGTGACTGCGTCTGCGCCGTTCAATTTACTGTCACACCCGATATGAGTGGTATTTTCTGTAGTACTATTTTCATCACTTTAATCCCTCTAACGTCCCCGACTCCCCAATCTGGGGGCCATTTATTGAATAGATTTTTCGAACGGGGAGATGGTTAAAAAAACGCTGGCTCCCTCCACTCCGTTTTAAACCACGGTGACTGCGTCTGCGCTGTGCAATTTACTGTCACACCCAATATGAGTGGTATTTTCTGTAGTACTATTCTCATCAGTTTAATCCCTGTTACGTCCCATATCAGGGATTGCCTTTTGTGAAAAAAAATTTAGGCCGGGTACCTTCGACTGCCTTCACAGTGACAGACCAAACAGCTTGGTCGGTCCTCTTACTCCCAAATTGGGGCACTGCGCGTGCACAGAGCAATGTGCTGTGACACCCTATATGAGTGGTGTCTTAACTAGTACTATTCCTATCAGTTTAATCCCTGTTACGGACCCTATCCGTTCGAATTGATTAACCATTGTCGAATTAGCGAACCATTACGACATCATGAAATAATTTAGTTCTGAGCTCTGTACTTACTTTGTATTGGAATTGATGGGGATTTTTTTAATTGTCTGCATCATTTCTAATAAACTATTAAGAGACTTTATTATGATTTTTTATTTTATGTATTAAAAACCCATACAACATATTAAAAAAAAGGTAAATTAATGTTTTTTCTATGAAATATTATCCAGCCGTCCGATCGCTTTTGGTCTGACCATAATGAAGCAACGGCCTTATCATCTGGGGTGTGGCAACATTGCCAACACACTTATAGAGGTGATGATTGCTTCATTGTGATACGCAAGCCCCTTCACCACAACAAGGTAACGATCACGAAGGGGAATTGACACTTGTATGTGCCTTTTTTTTTGGTTTGTTTTTGCAGCCACAGTGCTGCACCATAGGACAGAAAAATTAGGCATGTACACATGCCTGAAAAATAATGGTATTGTTGCAGCCGCTATTGTAGCAGCGGCCGGAAAAATTGATGTTTTACAGGCAGAAAAGTGACTAAAACATTGCGGCTTGAACCCTAGTTGGTGGTGGAGAATTCACGAAAGTCATCCGGTATGCAGACATTAAATACAGCAGCGTGGGGACCATTTTGAGGCCAAGGCATGTAATCAGGCCTTTTGTTAGTCAAACGTATCCCCCACTGTCAGTCCCTTCGGGATCCATGCCTCATTCATCATTATGAAGGTGAGGTAATCAACACTTTTTTGACCGAGGCGACTTCTCTTGTCAGTGACAATGCCTCCTGCTGCACTGAAGGTCCTTTCTGACAGGACACTTGAAGCAGGGCAGGCCAGAAGTTCTATCGTGAACTGAGATAGCTCAGGCCACAGGTCAAGCCTGCACACCCAGTAGTGAAGGGGTTCATTGAGTGTCGATATCTGCTGTTAAGGCGAGGTAGTCTGCTACCTGTCGGTCGAGTCGTTCTCTAAGGCTGGATCCCGAAGGGCTGTGGCGATGAGTAGGACTGAAAAAGCTCCGCATGTCCTCCATCAACAACACATCTGTAAATCGTCCAGTCCTTGCCGCCGTGGTAGGAGGAGGATTACACTCACCTCTTCCCCTGTTAGATTCCCGTTGTGCTGTGAAATCCCCCTTATAAGCTGTGTAAAGCATATTTTTTAGTTTGGTTTTGAACTGCTGCATCCTTTCCGACTTTCGGTAATTTGGTAACATTTCTGCCACTTTCTGCTTATACCGGGGGTCTAGTAGTGTGGCCACCCAGTACAGATCATTCTCCTTTATCCTTTTTATACGTGGGTCCCTCAACAGACATGACAGCATGAAAGACCCCATTTGAACAAGGTTGGATGCAGAGCTACTCATTTCCCGTTCCTCGTCCTCACTGATGTCATTGACGGTCTGTTCTTCCCCCCAGCCACGTACAACACCATGGGTCCCAGATAGATGACAACAACGAGCACCCTGGGGTGCCTGCTGTGGTTGGTCTTCCTCCTCCTCAAAGCCGCCACATTCCTCCTCTGACTCCTCTTCCTCATACTCCTCTTCCAGCATTGCTGCAGGTCCGGCAAGCGATGATGACAAGGCTGTTTCTGGTGGTGATGGTGACCACAACTCTTCCTCTTTACGCTCATCTACAGCCTGATCCAGAACTCTTCGCAGGGCACGCTCCAGGAAGAAAACAAATGTGGTGAGGTCGCTGATGGTGCCTTCGGTGCGACTGACTAGGTTTGTCACCTCCTCAAAAGGATGCATGAGCCTACAGGCATTGCGCATGAGTGTCCAGTAACGTGGCAAAAAGATTCCCAGCTCCGCAGAGGCTGTCCTAGCACCCCGGTCATACAAATACTCGTTGACGGCTTTTTCTTGTTGGAGCAGGCGGTTGAACATTAGGAGTGTTGAATTTCAACGTGTCGGGCTGTCGCATATCAAGCGCCTCACTGGCATGTTGTTTCGCCGCTGAATATCGGAAAAGTGCGCCATGGCCGTGTAGGAATGCCTGAAATGGCCACACACCTTCCTGGCCTGCTTGAGGACGTCCTGTAAGCCTGGGTACTTAGACACAAAACGTTGTACGATGAGATTCAACACATGTGCCATGCACGGCACATGTGACAACTTGCCCAAATTTAATGCCGCCAACAGATTGCTTCCATTGTCACACACCACTTTGCCGATCTCCAGTTGGTGCGGGGTCAGCCACTGATCCACCTGTGCGTTCAGGGCGGACAGGAGTGCTGATCCTGTGTGGCTCTCGGCTTTAGGGCAAGTCAACCCCAAGATAGCGTGACACTGTCGTATCCGGGATGTGGAATAGCCCCTGGGGAGCTGGGGGGAATCAGTTGATGTGCAGCCAGACGCCGCAGCAGAAGAGGACTCAGCCGAGGAGGATATCGAAGAGGATGGAGTAGGAGTAGAGGAGGTGGCAGTAGGTCTGCCTGCAAGTCGTGGTGGTGTCACCAACTCCGCTGCGGAGCCACGCATTCCATGCTTGTCAGCTGTCAGCAGGTTGACCCAATGCGCAGTATACGTGATATACCTGCCCTGACCGTGCTTTGCAGACCAGGTATCAGTGGTCAGATGGACCCTTGCCCCAACACTGTATGCCAGAGATGCCATGACTTCCTTTTCAATGACATGGTAGAGGTTTGGGATTGCCTTTTTTGAAAAAAGAAATTTCGTCCGGGTACCTTCCACTGTGGTGTCCCAATAGCGACAAATTTTTTGAAGGCCTCAGACTCTACCAGCTGGTATGGTAAAATCTGGCGCGGCTAAGAGTTCCGTCAAGCCAGCTGTCAGTCGCCGGGCAAGGGGGTGACTTTGTGACATTGGCTTCTTATGCTCAAACATGTCCTTGACAGACACCTGACTGTGGGCAGATGAGCAGGAACTGCTGAAGGTGAGAGATGGAGTGGCGGGTGGTTGAGAGGGGGCAGGAAGGACAGCAGTGGTTGACGTGGCTGAAGATGCTGGACCAGGAGGAGCATGGTGGCTTTGAGTTTTTGTGCTGCTTGTACTCATGTGTTGATCCCATAGGCGTTTGTGATGTGAGATCATGTGCCTTCGCAAAGCAGTTGTACCAAGGTGGGTGTTGGACTTCCCACGACTCAGTTTCTTTTGAAACAGGTTGCAAATGGCATTGCTTTTATCAGAGGCAGACACACAAAAAAAATGCCACAATGCTGAGCTTTGCAATGACGGCATTCTAGTGGTGGCAACAGCATGCGTTGACTGGCGTGCTGTCTGGCTGACCCCAGGTGCCGATACATGCTGTCTGACTGTGCCACTAACTCCTTGCGACGACCTCCCCCTGCTTCCAACTCGTCTCCTCATTCTCTCTGTCTCCCCTTCAGAACTTTCCCCCTCTTCTTCTCTTCGAGCAGGCACCCACGTGGCATCCGTGGACACATCATCATCATCAACCGCTTCACTTGTATCTGACACCTCAGCAAGGGAAGCAGCAGCGGGTACAACATCATCATCATCATCATCACACTGTACGTCCATGTGTGTAATCCTGCCTGACTAAGACATATCCCCGTAATCTACATCATCTGGCAATAATGGTTGCGCATCACTAATTGCATCCAACTGATGTGTAAATAACTCCTCTGACGGATCAAGTGAAGCGGCTGTGGTGGCTGTGGTGGTAGTGGTGGTGGTGGCGACGGGCGGGTGCGTGGTAACTTGAGAGCAGGTGACCGAAGCAGAGCTGGAGGAGGATGGTGCATCAAGGTTCTTAGCGGAAGCTGTTGAAGATTGGGTGTCCTGTCTAAGCCAGTCAACTACGTCCTCTGAATTTTTCGGGTTCAGGGTACGTGGCCTCTGAAAACTGGGCATTATTCCAGGGACAGTGGAAATCACAGCACCACGACCACGACGGCCCCTGCGGGGTGGCCTGCCTCTGCCTGTCATTTTTTTTTTTAGATAAGTGGTACTACGCATGCTAGGTACTGTGCCACCCGGTATGAGTGGTTGGCACTGGCAGTGGGCACACTACAGTCTGTGGAAGTGGGCCTGACACACACTGGCAGCAGGCAAGCAACTGAAATTAGACTACTGTCTAAAAATTAAATGCCTTATTTATCGGCAAGCTACTGTGCCACCCGGTATCAGTGGTTGGCACTGGCAGTGGGCACACTACAGTCTGTGGAAGCGGGCCTGACACACACTGGCAGCAGGCAAGCAACTGAATTTAGACTACTGTCTAAAAATTAAATGCCTTATTTATCGGCAAGCTACTGTGCCACCCGGTATCAGTGGTTGGCACTGGCAGTGGGCAAACTACAGTCAGTGGAAGAGTGCCTGACACACACTGGCAGCAGGCAAGCAACTGAATTTAGACTACTGTCTAAAAATTAAATGCCTTATTTATCGGCAAGCTACTGTGCCACCCGGTATCAGTGGTTGGCACTGGCAGTGGGCACACTACAGTCAGTGGAAGAGGGCCTGACAAACACTGGCAGCAGGCAAGCAACTGAATTTAGACTACTGTCTAAAAATTAAATGCCTTATTTATCGGCAAGCTACTGTGCCACCCGGTATCAGTGGTTGGCACTGGCAGTGGGCACACTACAGTCAGTGGAAGAGGGCCTGACACACACTAGCAGCAGGCAAGCAACTGAAATTACACTAAAGTGTAAAAATTAAATGCCTTTTTTTGATGCAAAGTACTGTGCCACACGGGATGACAGGGGTGGGCACTGGCAGTGGGCACACTACAGTCAGTTGAAGTCGGCCTGACACACACTAGCAGCAGGCAAGCAGCTGAAATTACACTAAAGTGTAAAGATTAAATGCCTTTTTTATGCAAAGTCCTGTGCCAGCCGGTATGAGTGGTGGGCACTGGCAGTGGGCACACTACAGTCAGTGAAAGTCAGCCTGACACACACTGGCAGGCAACTAACCTTAGATTAAAGTGTAAAAATTAAGTGCCTTTTTTTAATGCAAAGTCCTGTGCCACACGGGATGACAAGGGTGGGCACTGGCAGTGGGCACACTACAGTCAGTTGAAGTCGGCCTGACACACACTAGCAGCAGGCAAGCAGCTGAAATTACACTAAAGTGTAAAAATTAAATGCCTTTTTTATGCAAAGTCCTGTGCCAGCCGGTATGAGTGGTGGGCACTGGCAGTGGGCACACTACAGTCAGTGGAAGTCAGCCTGACACACACTGGCAGGCAACTAACCTTAGATTAAAGTGTAAAAATTAAGTGCCTTTTTTTCATGCAAAGTCCTGTGCCAAACGGGATGACAGGGGTGGGCACTGGCAGTGGGCACACTACAGTCTGTGGGCCTGCAGCTCCTCACACACAGGCAGACCAGGCAACTGCAATATGTATATAAAGGAAAAAAAAAAAGCTGACTAATGTCGCAGCCCTAAAAAGGGCTTTTTGGGGTGCTGTCAGGACGCTGAGATCAGATGAGTCTTTCAGGACTGGAGTGGACACTGAATTCACTAGCCTAGCTATCGATTTCCCAATTAAATCAGCAGCAACTACACTCTCCCTCCTCTCACTAAGACTGCAGCTTCAGAATGAATCTAAAATGAATGCTGTGCAGGAGGTGGGAGGGTCTGGGAGGGAGGGTATGCTGCTGATTGGCTGGAATGTGTCTGCTGACTGTGAGGTACAGGGTCAAAGTTTGCTCAATGATGATGTATAGGGGGCGGACCGAACATCGCATGTGTTCGCCCGTTGAGGCGAACGCGAACAAGCTATGTTCGCCGGGAACTGTTCGCCGGCGGATAGTTCGGGCCATCTCTACCAGCCACTGCTGGGAACCCAGATTTAGGGGATTGCTATTTTGGCAATTGAATTTCACCCCAGAAAATTATCTATCCTTTGCCGGACACTGTGAAACTTGTCCAGTCACAGCTGGAACACCAGATTTACTGTAGTTCTATTTTGGCAACTGAATTTCACCCCAGAAAATAATAAATCCTTTGCCGGACACTATTAAACTTGGCCAGCCACTGCTGGGACACCAGATTTAGGGGATTGCTATTTTGGCAATTGAATTTCACTCCAGAAAATTATCTATCCTTTACCGGACACTATTAAACTTGGCCAGCTACAGTTGAAACCACTGATTTACGGTATTGCTATTTTGGCAATTGAATTTCACCCCAGAACAAAATATATCCTTTGCCAGACACTATTAAACTAGGCCAGCCACTGCTGGGACACCAGATTTAGGGGATTGTTACTTTGGCTATTGAAATTCACCCCAGAAAAAAATATATCCGGTGCCGGACACTATTGAGCGTAGCCAGCCAGAGCTGAAACCACTGATTTACGGTATTGCTATTTTGGCAATTGAATTTCACCCCAGAATAAAATATATCCTTTGCCGGACACTATTAAACTTGGCCAGCCACTGCTGGAACACCAGATTTAGGGGATTGCTATTTTTGCAACTGAATTTCACCCCAGAAAAAAATATATCCGGTGCCGGACACTATTGAGCGTAGCCAGCCAGAGCTGAAACCACTGATTTACGGTATTGCTATTTTGGCAATTGAATTTCACCCCAGAAAATAATAAATCCTTTGTCGGACACCATTAAACTTGGCCAGCCACTGCTGGGACACCAGATTTACAGTATTGCTATTTTGGCAATTGAATTTCACCCCAGAAAATAATAAATCCTTTGTCGGACACCATTAAACTTGGCCAGCCACTGCTGGGACACCAGATTTACTGTATTGCCATTTTGACAATTGAATTTCACCCCAGAACAAAATCTATCCTTTGCCGGACACTATTAAACTTGGCCAGCCACTGCTGGGACTAAAGATTTAGGGGATTGCTATTTTGGCAATTGAATTTCACCCCAGAAAATTATCTATCCTTTGTCGGACACTATGAAACTTGTCCAGTCACAGTTGGAACACCAGATTTACTTTATTTCTATTCTGGCAACTGAATTTCACCCCAGAAAATAATAAATCCTTTGACGGACACTATTAAACTTGGCCAGCCACTGCTGGGACAGCAGTGTTACGGTATTGCTATTTTGGCAATAGAATTTCACCCCAGAACAAAATATATCCTTTGCCGGACACTATTAAACTTGTCCAGTCACAGCTCGAACACCAGATTTGCGCTATTTCTATTTTGGCAAATGAATTTCACCCCAGAAAATAATAAATCCTTTGCCGGACACTATTTAACTTGGCCAGCCACTGCTGAGATACCAGATTTAGGGGATTGCTATTTTGGCTATTGAATCTTACCCGAGAACAAAATATATCCTTTGACGGACACTATTAAACTTGGCCAGCCACAGCTGAAACCACTGATTTACGGTACTTCTATTTTGGCAATTGAATTTAACCTCAGAACAAAATATATCCTTTGCTGAACACAATTAAACTTGGCCAGCCACTGCTGGGACAACAGATTTAGGGGATTGCCATTTTGGCAATTGAATTTCACCCCAGAAAATTATATATCCTTTGCCGGACACTGTGAAACTTGTCCAGTCACAGTTGGAACACCAGATTTACTGTATTTCTATTTTGGCAACTGAATTTCACCCCAGAAAATAATAAATCCTTTGAAGGACACAATTAAACTTGGCCAGCCACTGCTGGGACAGCAGTGTTGCGTTATTGCTATTTTGGGAACTGAATTTAACCCCAGAAAATAATAAGTCCTTTGCCGGACACTATTAAACTTGGCCAGCCACTGCTGGGACACCAGATTTACGGTATTGCTATTTTGGCAACTGAATTTCACCCCATAAAATAATAAATCCTTTGCCGGACACTATTTAACTTGGCCAGCCACTGCTGGGAGACCAGATTTAGTGGATTGCTATTTTGGCTTTTAAATTTCACCCCAGAACAAAATATATCCTTTTCCAGACACTATTAAACTTGGCCAGCCACAGCTGAAACCACTGAGTTACAGTATTGCTATTTTGGCAATTGAATTTAACCTCAGAACAAAATATATCCTTTGATGGACACTATTAAAGTTGGCCAGCCACTGCTGGGACACCAGATTTACGGTATTGCTATTTTGGCAATTGAATTTCACCCCAGAACAAAATCTATCCTTTGCCGGACACTAATAAACTTGGCCAGCCACAGTTGAAACCACTGATTTACGGTATTGCTATTTTGGAAATTGAATTTCACCCCAGAACAAAATATATCCTTTGCCAGACACTATTAAACTCGGCCAGCCACTGCTGGGACACTTGATTTAGGGATTGCTACTTTGGCTATTGAATTTCACCCCAGAACAAAATATATCCTTTGCCGGACACTATTAAACTTGGCCAGCCACGGCTGGAACACCAGATTTAGGGGATTGCTATTTTTGCAACTTAATTTCACCCCAGAAAAAAATATATCCTTTGCCGGACACTATTGAACGTAGCCAGCCACAGCTGAAACCACTGATTTACGGTATTGCTATTTTGGCAATTGAATTTCACCCCAGAACAAAATATATCCTTTGCTGGAAACTATTAAACTTGGCCAGCCACAGCTGAAACCACTGATTTGCGGTATTGCTATTTTGGCAATTGAATTTCCCCCCACAACAAAATATATCCTTTGCCAGACACTATTAAACTCGGTCAGCCACTGCTGGGACACCAGATTTAGGGATTGCTACTTTGGCTATTGAATTTCACCCCAGAACAAAATATATCCTTTGCCAGACACTATTAAACTTGGCCAGCCACTGCTGGGACACCAGATTTAGGGGATTGCTACTTTGGCTATTGAATTTCACCCCAGAACAAAATATATCCTTTGCCGGACACTATTAAACTTGGCCAGGCACTGCTGGAACACCAGATTTAGGGGATTGCTATTTTTGCAACTGAATTTCACCCCAGAAAAAAATATATCCTTTGCCGGACACTATTGAACGTAGCCAGCCACAGCTGAAACCACTGATTTACGGTATTGCTATTTTGGCAATTGAATTTCACCCCAGAACAAAATATATCCTTTGCTGGACACTATATAACTGGGCCAGCCACAGCTGAAACCACTGATTTACGGTATTGCTATTTTGGCTATTGAATTTCACCCCAGAACAAAATATATCCTTTGGCGGACACTATTAAACTTGGCCGGCCACAGCCGAAACCACTGATTTATGGTATTGCTATTTTGGCAATTGAATTTCACCCCAAAACAAAATATATCCTTTGCCGGACACTATTAAACTTGGCCAGCCACTGCTGGGACACCAGATTTAGGGGATTGCTATTTTGACAATTTAATTTCACCCCAGAAAATTATCTGTCCTTTGCCGGACACTGTGAAACTTGTCCAGTCACAGCAGGAACACCAGATTTACGGTATTTCTATTTTTGCAACTGAATTTCAACTCAGAAAATAATATATCCTATGACGGACACTATGAAACTTGTCCAGTCACAGCTGGGACACCAGATTTAGGGGATTGCTATTTTGACAATTTAATTTCACCCCAGAAAATTATCTATCCTTTGCCGGACACTGTGAAACTTGGCCAGCCACTGCTGGGACACCATATTTACGGTATTGCTATTTTGGCAACTGAATTTCACCCCAGAAAATAATAAATCCTTTGCCGGACACTATTAAACTTGGCCAGCCACTGCTGGGACACCAGATTTACGGTTTTGCTATTTTGGCAATTGAATTTCACCGCAGAAAAAAATATATCCTTTGCCGGACACTATTTAACTTGGCCAGCCACTGCTGGGAAACCAGATTTACGGTATTGCTATTTTGGCAATTGAATTTAACCCCTCAATAAATTATAGAAATTTCTATCCTGAGTTTCTAGGGGTGACAATAAGCACAGCCAAGCCCCTGATGTAGGATATAGCAAAAAAAGAAAAAAATAGTATTGATGGATTGATGGACTTGGTGGCAGCTTGTGCTGGTGCACCACAAGACTCAAAATGGCCGCCGATCACCCCAGAAAAAAGTGACAGAAAAACGCTCTGTGCAGCCTAAAAACAAGTGAGCAATTAACTAGCAGAAGTTGAATGTTTCACAGCTATAGATCGATCACTTCATTAGGTGTTTTTGCTGAGTTTTCCCTGCCTAATCTCGCCCTCACAGCTGCTGCGTCCGACTCCTAACCCTACACTAATCAGAGCAGAGTGACGTGGGGCGCTAGGTGACTCCAGCTTAAATAGAGGCTGGGTCACATGCTGCACTTGGCCAATCACAGCCATGCCATTAGTAGGCATGGCTGTGATGGCTTCTTAGGGCAAGAAGTAAAACGCTAGCTGATTGGCTGTTGTGCAGCCCTTCAGAAAGCAGGAAGAAATCGCAGAACGGACCAGAACCCGAACTTTTTTTTACAGTTCGGGTTCACTCATCCCTACTCATCACTTCTTCTTATATCAAAGATATATTTGATTTTGACAAGTCATGGTGGAATCTGAGAACTGAGCATATGTAGTCTGATGTTTTAGCCTGATAATTAGTTATGTACTAAAATGGACATTGTACTCCTATCATAGAAATTGGTCCTGTTCAGCTATAGGGGTTGCAAATGCGACAGGGCCCATAAGCCAATTAATGTATTTTTCATTATGGAAGTGCTCACTAGTATGCAGGGGGCAGAGGAAGGGATGCGCTGCTAGCACTGTACTCCCCCCTCCCCCCTGATCTTTACTGCACTATCCTGATGCATACAGCGTCAGGATGTAGTGTGCGCACTACAACCTGATGCTACGCACAGTCAGGTGACAGTGAAGCACGGGCCTGGACACAACCAGTGAGCTGGAACTGCAAGAGAGAAGCCCTGACCTGGAGAGTAGCAGCGGAGCGGGAGAGGTAAGTGAATATATTTATTTTGGGTCTCATCTTAGGTCTGATGTGGGGGTTAACATGTAGGTCTAAAGAGAGTTTAATCTGAGGTCTGATATAGGGGTCTGACATGAAGATCTAAAGGGGGTCTGAAATGAGGTCTGAAATGGGGGTTTGATTTCAGGTCTAATATGGGGGTCTGATTTGAGGTCTGATATGGAGTTCTCATATGAGGATCTGATATGGGGGCCTGATCTCATATGGGATCTGATCTGAAGATCTGATATGGCGGTCTGATATGAGGTCTTATATGGGGGTCTGATATGGGCTTCTGATTTGAGGTCTGATAAGGGGTTATAATTTGAGTTGTGATATGGGGATCTTATTTGAGGTCTGATATTGTCACGGACGTTGCCGCAACAGGTGGCAGGAGATCAGTGAGACTGGCAACACGTGGTTTGATCTGACATGTTTTCCGTTTGGATCAAATGACATCTGTGTTCTTTCTGGTGCTTGTGAAGGGGTCACCACCTAGAATCACTAAGTTACCTTACATTGATATTTCCACTGATAATAGTTCATACAGACTGTGATATTTCCTCCGCCCACAAGAGGTCACTGTGTATTTGAGCAAGAGAAAGGACTAGCTGAAGGGGAACAAGAGAGTTGTTTTTCCTGGGCTGTGTGCTGCTGCTGCGTGGTTGCTGGCCGGTGGTGTCAGCTATAGGGGTTGCAAATGCGACAGGGCCCCTAAGCCAATTACTGTATTTTTCATTATGGAAGTGCTCACTAGTATGCAGGGGGCAGAGGAAGGGATGCGCTGCTAGCACTGTACTCACCCCTCCTCCCTGATCTTCACTGCACTATCCTGATGCATACAGTGTCAGGATGTAGTGTGCGCACTACAACCTGATGCTACGCACAGTCAGGTGACAGTGAAGCACAGGCCTGGACACAACCAGTGAGCTGGAACTGCAAGAGAGAAGCCCTGACCTGGAGAGTAGCAGCGGAGCAGGAGAGGTAAGTGAATATATTTATTTTGGGTCTCATCTTAGGTCTGATGGGGGTGTTTAACATGTAGGTCTAAAGAGAGTTTAATCTGAGGTCTGATATAGGGGTCTGACATGAAGATCTAAAGGGGGTCTGATGTGAGGTCTGAAATGGGGTTTGATTTCAGGTCTAATATGGGGGTCTGATTTGAGGTCTGATATGGAGTTCTCATATGAGGATCTGATATGGGGGCCTGATCTCATATGGGATCTGATCTGAAGATCTGATATGGCGGTCTGATATGAGGTCTTATATGGGGGTCTGATATGGGGTTCTGATTTGAGGTCTGATAAGGGGTTATAATTTGAGGTGTGATATGGGGATCTTATTTGAGGTCTGATATTGTCACGGACGTTGCCGCAACAGGTGGCAGGAGATCAGTGAGACTGGCAACACGTGGTTTGATCTGACATGTTTTCCGTTTGGATCAAATGACATCTGTGTTCTTTCTGGTGCTTGTGAAGGGGTCACCACCTAGAATCACTAAGTTACCTGACATTGATATTTCCACTGATAATAGTTCATACAGACTGTGATATTTCCTCCGCCCACAAGAGGTCACTGTGTATTTGAGCAAGAGAAAGGACTAGCTGAAGGGGAACAAGAGAGTTGTTTTTCCTGGGCTGTGTGCTGCTGCTGCGTGGTTGCTGGCCGGTGGTGTCAGCTATAGGGGTTGCAAATGCGACAGGGCCCCTAAGCCAATTACTGTATTTTTCATTATGGAAGTGCTCACTAGTATGCAGGGGGCAGGGGAAGGGATGCGCTGCTAGCACTGTACTCACCCCTCCTCCCTGATCTTCACTGCACTATCCTGATGCATACAGTGTCAGGATGTAGTGTGCGCACTACAACCTGATGCTACACACAGTCAGGTGACAGTGAAGCACAGGCCTGGACACAACCAGTAAGCGGGAACTGCAAGAGAGAAGCCCTGACCTGGAGAGTAGCAGCGGAGCAGGAGAGGTAAGTGAATATATTTATTTTGGGTCTCATCTTAGGTCTGATGGGGGTGTTTAACATGTAGGTCTAAAGAGAGTTTAATCTGAGGTCTGATATAGGGGTCTGACATGAAGATCTAAAGGGGGTCTGATGTGAGGTCTGAAATGGGGGTTTGATTTCAGGTCTAATATGGGGGTCTGATTTGAGGTCTGATATGGAGTTCTCATATGAGGATCTGATATGGGGGCCTGATCTCATATGGGATCTGATCTAAAGATCTGATATGGCGGTCTGATATGAGGTCTTATATGGGGGTCTGATATGGGGTTCTGATTTGAGGTCTGATAAGTGGTTATAATTTGAGGTGTGATATAGGGATCTGATTTGAGGTCTAATATTGTCACGGACGTTGCCGCAACAGGTGGCAGGAGATCGGTGAGACTGGCAACACGTGGTTTGATCTGACATGTTTTCCGTTTGGATCAAATGACATCTGTGTTCTTTCTGGTGCTTGTGAAGGGGTCACCACCTAGAATCACTAAGTTACCTGACATTGACATTTCCACTGATAATAGTTCAAACAGACTGTGATATTTCCTCCGCCCACAAGAGGCCACTGTGTATTTGAGCAAGAGAAAGGACTAGCTGAAGGGGAACAAGAGAGTTGTTTTTCCTGGGCTGTGTGCTGCTGCTGCGTGGTTGCTGGCCGGTGGTGTCAGCTATAGGGGTTGCAAATGCGACAGGGCCCCTAGGCCAATTACTGTATTTTTCATTATGGAAGTGCTCACTAGTATGCAGGGGGCAGGGGAAGGGATGCGCTGCTAGCACTGTACTCACCCCTCCTCCCTGATCTTCACTGCACTATCCTGATGCATACAGCGTCAGGATGTAGTGTGCGCACTACAACCTGATGCTACGCACAGTCAGGTGACAGTGAAGCACGGGCCTGGACACAACCAGTAAGCGGGAACTGCAAGAGAGAAGCCCTGACCTGGAGAGTAGCAGCTGAGCAGGAGAGGTAAGTGAATATATTTATTTTGGGTCTCATCTTAGGTCTGATGGGGGTGTTTAACATGTAGGTCTAAAGAGAGTTTAATCTGAGGTCTGATATAGGGGTCTGACATGAAGATCTAAAGGGGGTCTGATGTGAGGTCTGAAATGGGGGTTTGATTTGAGGTCTGATATGGAGTTCTCATATGAGGATCTCATATGGGGGCCTGATCTCATATGGGATCTGATCTGAAGATCTGATATGGCGGTCTGATATGAGGTCTCATATGGGGGTCTGATATGGGGTTCTGATTTGAGGTCTGATAAGGGGTTATAATTTGAGGTGTGATATAGGGATCTGATTTGAGGTCTAATATTGTCACGGACGTTGCCGCAACAGGTGGCAGGAGATCGGTGAGACTGGCAACACGTGGTTTGATCTGACATGTTTTCCGTTTGGATCAAATGACATCTGTGTTCTTTCTGGTGCTTGTGAAGGGGTCACCACCTAGAATCACTAAGTTACCTGACATTGATATTTCCACTGATAATAGTTCATACAGACTGTGATATTTCCTCCACCCACAAGTGGCCACTGTGTCTTTGAGCAAGAGAAAGGACTAGCTGAAGGGGAACAAAAGAGTTGTTTTTCCTGGGCTGTGTGCTGCTGCTGCGTGGTTGCTGGCCGGTGGTGTCCCTGGGGATTGCCGGTGGATGAGAGAGAGCAACAGAGACCAAAAAGGATATCCCTGCACCTGCATCCCAGAGGGAGAGGAAAAGACAATGCGTTGTGACAAGCAGCAACTTCGTGGGAGAGTGTGACAGGACAGATCTCTGCGCAGATACCTTCAGAACTGTGAGTTTGGTGCCAGTGCCTATTCTCGTTAGGGTATGGAGCAGGTTCTTTTAGTCAGCGCACTTTAGAAGTGCGCCCTGGTTAGCAGGGGTAAAGATAGGATTAGACCAGCTGAGTGTAGCCTGGACTTTTATGTGTTTGCTGTCAGAACGCATTTACCCTAACCCTTGTTCAAGAATTCTGCCTGTAACTCCGCGTGAACTTGTTCATACTGGTATTGCCATTTGTCCATTGTGCCTCTGGTTCAGTAGTACTATACTGTCAATCCGATTTTCCGACAGTTACATTTTGTTCCTTAATAAAGCCGGTATATGCTTCAGCATCCTCGTCTGCTGTACTGTATTTGAATCCTGCTTTGCGGTCTTTCCCTCACCAGACCACTACACTTGCCACACCTTCTTTCCCCAGGTGTGGCTATTATTGTCATTTAACCATCTTTATTGTTTTTTTCCCACTATGCTATGTGGTTTATAGCTTCTTTTGGAGTTGTCTTTAGCTGGTGAAGGAATCTCAGCTGAGTTCCTCGTGCTGCCATAGCCACTTGAAGTTAAGTGTTTTCTTTTCCTTTTGTATTTTGTTTGGGTTATTTTGTGTTTTGCATTTCCCTGCCATTTGAATTAAGGCCCGAGGGAGACTCCTGTTCGTCCTTCCTTTTGGAGAAACAGGTTGTCTCAGTCCTGACATTAGTACCAGGGACCTCTGGGGTCTGTTCATATTGGTAGTTAGTCAGGACTTTGATTAGGGTTTTACTAGGAGGTGTCCATCTCATTTCCTTAGTTTCCAGGCTTTATTCCCTCACCCCTTTCTCTTCTATGTTCGGTGTGGTGTTTCCCTCCCACAACTGAACATGACATTATAAATCGTCAAAACCATCATTTTTTTGCTTGTTTCAGTACAGCTATGGATTCTATTGCTGCACTGGCCGTACAAATGCAGAGGCTGTCTTTGGAGGTAGCTGACCTCCGCACGACCGTCTCACAGATTCAGAGACCCTAGGCTGCTGGTCCTAGTGGTGGTTACCATGCCTGTCTCGAACGTAAAGTTGCCATCCCGGACAGATTCTCTGGGGGAAGTGATAATTTCATTTTATTTAGGGAGGCGTGCAAACTGTATTTTAGGCTACGTCCACACTCATCTGGGGATGAGATTCAGAGAGTTGGTGTGGTTATTTCGTTGCTTAAAGGGGACGCTCAGTCATGGGCTTTTTCTCTGCCGACCAGATCGCATTCTCTCCGGTCGGTGGATGAATTTTTCAAAGCTCTGGGTCTCATTCATGATGACCCAGATTGGACCTCCCTGGCCGAGACCAAGCTATGTGGCCTTCGTCAGGGAGAGCGGTCTGCTGAGATCTATTGCTCTGAGTTTAGGAGGTGGGCTATGGATACTGTGTGGAACGATCCGGCTCTCCATAGTCATTTTTGTCAGGGATTATCAGAGAGGCTGAAGGACGCATTGGCCTTTCATGAGAATCTTGAGTCTCTGGAAGCCCCTATGTCTCTTGCAGTATGCATTGATAGACACCTGAGAGAGAGCTCTAGGGGCCCTCGCTCTCAGGACGTACTATCATATAATGCAGTGTTTCCCAGCCAGCGTGCCTCCAGCTGTTGCAAAACTACAACTCCCAGCATGCCCAGAAAGACTTTGACTGTGCGGGCATGCTGGGAGTTGTAGTTTTGCAACAGCTGGAGGCACACTGGTTGGGAAACACTGACATAATGTATAGTCTTCCTCTGACACATTGGGTGAAGATACTCCTGGGTTTATGTCTGGGGACGAACCCATGAAATTAGGGGGAGCTACTCCTGGATCTGCTTTTAAGCGTATTAGTCGTAGGTTTTTTCTGCGGACAAAAGGGATGCAATACGGATGCCAAAAGGATGCCCAGAACAGAACTGCATATTCCAGATAAGGCTGCACCAACGCTTTGTAAAGTGGTAGTATTAGGCCTCCTTCACAAGAAGCATGACGGATTGGCTCCGGGTGAGTTCAGGGTGCGTTCAGTGAAACTCGCACCATTTTGCAAGCAAGTTCAGTAAGTTTTGTCTGCGATTGTGTTCAACTGTTCAGTTTTTTCCACGCGGGTGCAATGCAATTTGATGCGTTTTTCATGCGCATGATAAAAAACAGAAGGTTTACAAACAACATCCCTTAGCAGCCATCAGTGAAAAACACATTGCAACCACACTTGCTTGTGGATGCAATGCGTTTTTCACTGAAGGCCCATTCACTTCTATGGGACCAGGAAAAACGCAGAATATAGAAAATGCTGCGTTTTTCACGCAACGCAGAACTGATGCGTGAAAAAAAAGTTCATGTACACAGACCCATTGAAAGAATGGGTCAGGATTCAGTGCGGGTGCTATGCGTTCATGTCACGCATTGCACCTGTGCGGAAAACTCGCTGGTGTAAAAGAGGCCTTACATCCCTGCCCCGCGAGTCCATGCCTCGTTTAATGCATGACAATATCCTGGTAGCCTTAGAAGCAGTTGATTGAAACTATGCTGTTATTTAATCTACCATCTACAAGGACACCCAAATCCTTCTCTATAAGTGACTCTTCCATTGCTACATTCCCTAGGACATATGGAGCCCAGAGAATATTACTACCAAGATGCATAACTTTACATTTATCCACATTGAACATCATTTGCAAAGTTGATGCCCAATCACTCAGAGTGTTCAAGTCAGCTTGTAGTTTAAGGACATCCTCCATAGACTGCACAGTACTACATAGCTTAGTGTCATCTGCAAAAATAGAAATGGTTCTATTAATCCCATCCAATGTCAGAATAGCATTTTCATTAAAATGCAATGCACTATAGAGATCAAAAAGCTGTCTGTTATATTTCCCTTATGGGACTATTAAGTGGTAAAAAAAAGTTTAAAAAAAAACACATTTATTCAATAAAAAAATCCTATTAAAAAAATTATGCTTTTTTTCCATTGAAAATATGCTTTTCAATAAAAACAAAATAGCAAAAAAATCTCCCCCATATGTTTGGTATTGTCACGTCCGTAACGACCTGGACTACATAAATATCATGTAAATTATCCACTACGGTGAACGCCGTAAAAAACAAACAAAAAACAATTGCTCATTTAAAAACTTAATAACAAGTTATCACACAAAAATCAGGCCCTCACACAACTCCATAGAAAAAAATAATAATGTATGGGTCTTGAAAAAGTGGCAATGCAAAAACTTTTTTTTTTTTTTTTAAAGGGGTTTTAAAGGGGTTTTATTGCAAAAAAGTAGTAAAACATAAAAAAAAATATATGTATTTGGTATCACTGTAATTGTACTGACCCAGGAAATAAAGATATTATGTTATTTATACTGAAAAATGAACGCTGTAAAATTTATAATGTAAAAACGCAGTGGCAGTATTGCTCTTTTTCCCATCTCCCTCCCAGAAACAGTTAATAAAAGTTAATCAGAAAGTGTACCTCAAAATGGTGCCATTAAAAACTACAAATTGTCCTGCAAAAAACAAGCCCTCATAAAGCTATACAGATAGAAAATTAAAAAGGTTATAGCTCTTGGAACGCGACAATGAAAAAAGGAAAATGCTTGGTCAGTAAGGCCCAAAACAGGCTGGTCACTAAGGGGTTAATAAAAAAATTAAATAATAGAGGACCCAGCATTGAACCTTGGGATACACCACTTATAACCCGGGACCATTCTGCATAGGAATCATTGACCACAACTCTCTGGACACGGTCCTTTAGCCAGTTTTCAATCCAATTACAAACTATACTTTCCAAGCCTATAGACCTTACATATTAAACGTCTATGAGGGACAGTATCAAAAGCCTTTGCAAAATCCAGAAACACTACATCCACAGCCGCCCCTCTGTCCAGGCTACTAATCACCTCCTCATAAAAACAAATCAAATAAGTCTGACAACTTCTCTCCTTGGTAAAGCCATTATCTCTTATATATTATTTACAGTCACATACTCCTGTATATAGACCCTTAAGAGTCCTTCAAACATGTTTCCCACAACAGAAGTTAAACTAACTGGTCTATAATTATCTGTGGAGGACCTAGATCCTTCTTTGAATATGGGCACCACATTTGCCTTGCGCCGATCACTTGGCAGTGTACCAGTACCTAGAGATTTTTGAACAATAAGAATTTTTTCGTAGCATCACTGACAGCATATATTTTTTTGCAGACATTGTGTAATTGTGCCTTTTTCCCCCAAAAAACCTGTTGCAAAGCTTCTACAGATAATAAGCATACGATAAGCTTATTTTCCAGCTTCATCAGCAGTGTGTATTTTGGCTGCAGACATTGTGTAATTGTGGCTGTCACTGTCACTCTGACATTACTAATGCTGTCTTTGAGATAACGAGCTTCAAAGCTGAGAGAGAAAGAGAAAATTCAAAAAAATAAAAAAGAGAAAGACAAGAGATAAAAACTGGATACCTCAGAGTGTCAAAACAACTTTCAGGGCAGTCTGAGCAATTTCACTTCAGTTTGAATTTATTTGTACATGAATTTAACAAATTTCAATTGATTCATTAAAATTGGACCCAAAACTAATTTCAAGAAATTCACTTATCTCTAGTGCTATGACAACAAAAAAACCTATACTTGCTATTTTTCTTTCCTGCCACTTCCAGCATCAGGCTCCTGTCCTCACCACCAATGTTTGTTTTCCTGTCTGCAGCAGTGACATCCCCTGTGCACCACATCATTACAGCAGCCTGTGACTGGCCTCTGTGACATCCCATGAACTGCTAAGGTCAATGATTGGTTACATTGGTTGTATGGAACATGAATGCTGCAGCCATGAATATGATGAGAGCAGGACTGGCACATGATTCTGGAAGTGGCAAGGGAGAAAAGTGGTAAGTATTGAGTATTTTGTTATTTTAAGGGTACTTTCACACTAGCGTTTTTCTTTTCCGGGCATTAAGATCCGTCAAAGGGGCTCAATACCGGAAAAGAACTGATCAGTTATATCCTAATGCATTCTGAATGGAGTGAAATCCGTTCAGGATGCATCAGGATGTCTTCAGTTCAGTCACTGAACGGCGCTTTAGACAGAGATAATACCGCAGCATGCTGCGGTATTATCTCCGTCCAAAATGCCGGATCAGTTACCGGAATGCTGGATCCGGCATTAATTTACATTGAAATGTATTAGATCCGGCATTAGAAATACCTGATGGACGGATCAGTCCTTCCGGTCTGAGCATGCACAGACCTTTAAAACAGTAAAAAAAAATACAAGACAGATCCGTATATTCGCATGACAAGCGGAGAGACGGATCCGTTCTTGCAATGCAACGACGGAACTGCTTGCCGGATCACTCTGCCGCAAGTGTGAAAGTACCCTTACACTTTTAAAGGGGATGCTCATCTTGCAGTTACCAAAAAAGCCAGTGAAATGACAGCCACACTCTTGTTTTATGGAAATTAATAGAAATACTATAAGTAGATAGATATTAGATAGAAAGATAGGCAGAGAGATAGATAGATAGATAGATAGATAGATAGATAGATAGATGTGTCATATTGGCTACGGATGTAAACAAAATATGTGGTAGATAACTTCTTTTGTTTTGTAATGCTTTGGACATAATTTATAAAAATTTTGTGTAAATCCAACATCTGTTTGAATCATGTTCTCTGTAACCTATAGTCACTAATATGGCTTTTGACAAATGATTCTGTAATATCATATTGCCACCTAGTGTACAAAATACACTGCAAGCAGATCACAACTTTAATTGAATGCAACTAGATTTCAGGGTATATTCAGTGCAATATATCAATTAAAATAAAAAAAAATTGCTAAAAGTATTTTGTACATACATGTTTTCATTAAAGAATGTGTTCCTTTTCAGGCTATGAAAATATGTCTTATAAATAATATTGACATTCTGAATTATTTGTGTCTACGATAATATTTTACAGTTTTCCTGGTTTTACTATTTATGAACATAAGACTGAAAACAGATGGGAGTGTTTTCACAAAAACCACACTGACTTATTAGTGTTACGTTTACAAGCAGTTGGGTTGGTTTTTATTTTATAAATGGACCCCCAAAGAAAACTATTTGCTGTGCAGTAACCTCAAGCATACCGAATGTGTCCAGTGACCCCACCGGATGCTCTGCTGGTGGTCCCCAACCTAAAGTGAGCTTTTTCTTTTTCAAGACCAATATAAGGAACACATAAAAAATATTTACTTCATTCTAAATCCTGCATTATAATATGTATATACAGCTGTACAGAATGTATGTTTTATTGTATTAAATGGGTTGTTCTATACATTGTGCCTACTCATTTATTTATTCTGGGATAAAGCGATAAAACAGTAGATATAATGTCATCGTGTTTACAAATTCTCCCAATGTCATGTGAAAAAGAAAGTACGCCCTCCTGTAAACTCAATAAACAAATGACCTTTGGTGATATGGATATCAATTTGTAGCATCACCAATTGGTGATAGTAATATCTTCTGTTGAAAACGTGTCAGCTGGTAATGCAGGTGTAAAAGCGCGTATTTTTAAAAAAAAACGCATTCAGTTTTTTAGATGTGTTTTTTCCAACGACTCCAAAAAAGCATCAAAACTGTGAGATGAAAACCCAGCCTAAAGGTAGGGCTAGATGTGGCAGCCAGCGGGCATAGGAGATGAAGCCGAATATCTGCAGATTTAAATAAGTATAAATACAAAAATATTTATATATGGGTGGAATTTCACTATATGAAAAATTGTTCCCACAGGACAACCCCATTTAGGTTCATTGTCAGACTATTTAATGCTCAGAGATAAGGAAAAACCCCAGCCTCTGTAAGCCCATTAATGAGTTGTGATGAGCGGCAGGGGCAATATTCGAATTCGCGATATTTCGCGAATATTTGGGCATAAATTCGCGAATTTGAGATTAGTTTCTTGATTGCGAAAATCGGCAATGTAATATATTGTAACTATTGCTAAACGTTTTAAGCTGCTAGACGTTTCCTGAGACTGGAGAAAATTGTTGGCACGGCAGAACATTACAATATCTTTATATGCAGATAGAGTGCTCCAATATATTTGCTATTGCGCAAATCAGCAATTAATGATGCACATATTTTTGCGCAATACGGGCAACATCACAACATCACATTTTAGCAGGTTTGACTACATATTAGTGATTGGTGCATTAAGTATTGTTGTTTACATCACAGCACTATGTATGTATGTATGGACAGCAGAACCTATCACACTACCTAACACCCTGCACTGGAACCTATCATCTACACCATATCACTATCTAACCTACACTGACTATCTCCCACTAACTATCTGTATTATATATATAGGCTAACTAACTAACTATCTAATGTAATGTAAAGACACTGCTGTCTCTCTCAGAACTGAATAAAAACAGCAGAAAATGGCTGTTGGGGAGGTTCTTATATAGTAAGGGGTAGGCAACTTTCCTATTGGTTGCTAGGGATGTTGCTAAGTTCAGACAGAGACATTGCAGCCTTCCCATTGGCCCACAAGCAAGAAGCAGGGAGGGATCATCGTTTCAGAGGGAAAAAAATCTAGAATATTCTCGAATACGAATATATAGCATTATATTCTAAATCTTTGTGAATTCACGAGGAATGGCACAAAGCACAGTTAAAGACTATGGGTAGAGGAACAGCCTGTTGGAAGGCATAGCCAGAAAAGACTATAATGGG
This sequence comes from Bufotes viridis, assembly GCA_033119425.1. Taxonomy (NCBI): domain Eukaryota; kingdom Metazoa; phylum Chordata; class Amphibia; order Anura; family Bufonidae; genus Bufotes; species Bufotes viridis. The sequence continues at coordinate 239,077,239 of CM065590.1, forward strand.
ACTCGGTGGGGATCCGGCCTGTTTCCAGCATTAGTGCCAGGATTTGGCCTGACAAATACCGCTGCAAGTCAGGCAAGTTATGCGGGCCGAGGTAGTATCCAGCTATGCCAGATACAATGTCTTCTGCAGGCTGTTCCTCTGCCAGAAAAGCCTGCTGGAAGAATTTACCACTAGTTTGAAACTAGCCTTAACGTGGAGGAGCTATAAGTAGGACCTCTGACTGTTTCACTGGATTGCAGGATAGGGCATCAGAATTCCCGTTGCTATGGCCTGGTTGGTAGAAAAACCTATCTTTGAACTTGCTGAGCCTGGCCATCCACCACTGCTTTAACCACGCACATTTTTAAAAAATTGCATTCCAAGAGCTATAATTATCAATTATCAATGATTAATTTCATCAATGTACTTGTATAAGGTCTTATTTTTTGCAGGACACGTTATAGTTTTTAATGCACCACTTTGGGTACATGTAATGATTGATTAAAGGGAGCTGTTTAGCTAAACCCACTTTGTTTACGTCAGTAAAAAGGCGTATTAGTGGTCACTAAGGGATATCTTTTTCTTTTTTAGCCCTACCTCCACTGATCACCTCAACTGCAATATACCCGATCATGAAAAGTTCCAATACCACAACCATCACCAATTACTTTCAACCCTTGGGACGGAAATCTGCAAAAAGAAAAAATTCAGAAGAGGATGCAGAGGTGGTAAAAGCAAAAAGAAAACAGTAAAAAAAGATCAGAGAAACGACTCCCCAACACTACAAACCAGAGGTATCTTTAATCTATCCTTATACCATCTCACAAAATATTAAATCTCTTTATTAGCAAAAGGTTTATCTTTTTACCCCACATAAAAAATCAATGAGTTCAATTTATTTTTAGATTTAAATAAATTCATTAAAAAACTCACTATTAAAAGACATTTCAAAATTGTGGAACAGTCAACAAAAGGAACTAAAATATTAAAGTCAAATACAACGAGTGATACAGACTATCAGGAAATTTTATTGATACTTTTTATTCTGTTGTAGCAGACGAATTCTCTCAGATAAATTCAATTTCCATCCCAAAATACAATTTAAAACCCCATGAAAAAATCGGCCATGAAGAAACTTCAATCTAATTAAAATATAATAATCTGAAATGCGGATGGGGGTGGGGGGGTGGGGTTATAGTCAATCAAAATAAAGATGATTACATCAAAGAACCACTCAGAATTTCATCTGATACTGACAATTATATACCCCTTAAAGATGACCCTTCCCAACAGGATAAAGATAGTTCCAGTCATTAATCAAGTCAGTGGATCTTAGACAAAAAGGAAAGAGAATATATAATGGTTACAGACTCGACCCTAGCTACCTTCTACCATCTTCCTAAGATCCATGAAAATCTCCACAACCCACTTACCAAACTAAGTATTGGATCAATAATATAATCTTTTTTAAAAAGTACATTGACGATCTAATCATTATCTAGAGTTTGAGTGGGGAGTTTAATTTACGGGGTCCCCTCATAACACCAGAACAGAGTATCTAGATTTAGAAATTTTCATATAAGGGGGTTAAATTTTGACCCGAACTTAAAAAAAAAAGTAGACAGCAACAACTATCTTGACTACAAAACTATGCACTACATAAAATGGAAACAAAACATTCCATTTAGTCAGTTCAAGAGGATCAGACGAACTGTACCTTAGAAAAGGACTTCGGGCAACAAAGCGAGGACCTATCATTGAGGTTCAGAGAAAAGGGGTATCCTAATCAGATAATCTAAAACAACTTCCAAAGAGTTTACCCAATCATTACATTTTATTACAACCTATAATCAAAATCATAACCTGGTAAAATCTGTCTTAAATAGACATTGGCACATTCTAAAAAAAGATCCCATCTTAAGTCAAATCATCCCAAGAGCACCCCACCTCACTTATAGAAAGACATGCACCCTAAAAAATATTATAGCTCCAAGCAAAATAAAAAGCACAGTAAGAATGAATACATGGATATCCGTCAAAAACAAGGAAGCAACAAATGCGGACAATCTAGATGTCTATGTTGCGAGACTATATGTCAAGCCACTTTTTAAAAAAAAAAGGGGATGTAGAAATTTTCCCAATATTTGGCGCACTGGACTGTAATTCTACACACGTGATTTATGTTTTAGAATGTCCATGTGACCTATAATATGTTGGGCGCACAATACAGACATTGCACAGTAGACTATATAAGCATAGGTCAAATGTAAAAAAGAAGTTTAAAAAACACAGCATCTCAAGACACGCTGCGAATTACCATGAGGGTAGCTTCATAGGTTTCAAAATCACCTCCATCAAACAAACACCAGTACACCAGTGAAAGAACTTACAATGTATACGACGTTGCGAGAGGTACAGGATTTATAAACTAAATGGCCTCAACCCATACGGTCTAAATGGTCTAGCGCCCACTATTCACTTTTTATTGTTCACTACTTTTTTTTCACCATTTTTTATGTCCCACTATATTAACCACCTCAGCCCCCCTAGCTTAAACACCCTTAATGACCAGGCCACTTTTTACAATTCTGCACTACACTACTTTCACCGTTTATTGCTCCGTCATGCAACTTACCACCCAAATGAATTTTACCTCCTTTTCTTCTCACTAATAGAGCTTTCATTTGGTGGTATTTCATTGCTGCTGACATTTTTACTTTTTTTGCTATTAATCAAAAATGACCGAAATTTTTGCACAAAAATGGCATTTTTCACTTTCTGTTGTAAAATTTAAAAAAAAAACTACATTTCTATATAAATTTTTAGCAAAATTTATTGTTCTACATGTCTTTGATAAAAAAAAATCCAATAGGTGTATATTTATTGGTTTGGGTAAAAGTTATAGCGTTTACAAACTATGGTGCAAAAAAGTGAATTTCCACATTTTGAAGCAGCTCTGACTTTCAGAGCACCTGTCATGTTTCTTCAGGTGCTAGAATGCCAGGATTGTATAAATACCCCCCAAATGACACCATTTTAGAAAGAAGACACCCCAAAGTATTCACGGAGGGGCATGGTGAGTTCATGTATCATTTCATTTTTTTTCACAAGTTAGTGGAAAATGACACTTTCTGAGGAAAAAATAATAATAATAAAGTTTCCATTTCTGCTAACTTCTGGCAAAAAAAAAATCTCCCACGGACTCACTATGCTCCTCAGTGAATACCTTGGGGTGTCTACTTTCTGAAATGGGGTCATTTGTGGGGTGTGTTTACTGTTCTGGCATTTTGGGCGGGGCTAAATTGTGAGCATCCCTGTAAAACCTAAAGGTACTCATTGGAATTTGGGCCCCTTTGCGCACCCAGGATGCAAAAAAGTGTCACTCATGTGGTATCGCCGTACTCAGGAGAAGTAGGGCAATGTGTTTTGCGGTGTATTTTTACATATACCCATGTTGGATGAGAGAAATATCTCTGTAAACTGACAACTTTGTATAAAATTTTTTAAAAAGTTGTCATTTACAGAGATATTTCTCACACCCAGCAGGGGTATATGTAAAAATACACCCTAAAACACATTGCCCTACTTCTCTTGAGTACGGCGATACCACATGTGTGACACTTTTTTGCAGCCTGGGTGCGCAAAGGGGCCCAAATTCCAATGAGTACCTTTAGGATTTCACAGGGCATTTTTACGCATTTAGATTCCAGACTTCTCCCGCTTTAGGGGCTCCTAAAATGCCAGGACAGTATAAATACCCCACATGTGACTTCATTTTAGAAAGAAGACACGCCAAGGTATTCCGTGAGGGGTATGGTGAGTTCATGTAACATTTTATTTTTTGTCACAAGTTAGTGGAATATGAGACTTTGTAAAAAACAAAAAAACAAAAAAAAAATATCAATGTCTGCTAACTTGTGCCAAAAAAAAAAAAAATCTGTGAACTCGACATGCCCCTCACGGAATACCTTGGGGTGTCTTCTTTTCAAAATGGGGTCACTTGTGGGGTATTTAAACTGCCCTGGCATTTTAGGTGAACCTAAAGTGTGAGAATCCAAATGCGTAAAAATGCCCTGTGAAATCCGAAAGGTATTCATTAGAATTAGGGTCCCTTTGCGCATCTTGGCTGTAAAAAAGTGTCACTCGTGTGGTATCGCCGTACTCAGGAGAAGGAGGGCAATGTGTTTTAGAGTGTATTTTTATATATACCCATACTGTGTGTGAGAAATATTTCTGTAAATGACAACTTTAAAAAAAAATTTATACAAAGTTGTCAATTTACAGAGATATTTCTCCCACCCAGCATGGGTATATGTAAAAATACACCCCAAAACACGTTGCCCTACTTCTCCTGAGTACAGTGATACCACATGTGTGACACTTTTTTGTAGCCAAGATGCGCAAAGGGGCCCAAATTCCAATGAGTACCTTTTAGGAGGGCATTTTTACGCATTTTTCTTCTCACGCTTTAGGGCCCCTAAAATGCCAGGGCAGTATAAATACCCCACATGTGACCCCATTTTGGAAAGAAGAAACTCCAAGGTATTCCGTGAGGGGCATGGTGAGTTCATAGAAGATTATTTTTTTGGCACAAGTTAGCGGAAATTGATTTTTTATTGTTTTTTTCTCACAAAGTCTCCCTTTCCGCTAACTTTTTACAAAAAGTAAAATTTTTCATGGACTCACTGTCGCCCCTCAGCGAATACCTTGGGGTGTCTTCTTTCTAAAATGGGGTCATTTGTGGGGTGTTTGTACTGTTCTGGCATTTTGGGTGGGGCTAAATTGTGAGCAGCCATGTAAAACCTAAAGGTATTCATTGGAATTTAGGCCCCTTTGCGCACCCAGGATGCAAAAAAGTGTCACTCATGTGGTATCGCCGTACTCAGGAGAAGTAGGGCAATGTGTTTTGGGGTGTATTTTTACATATACCCATGTTGGGTAAGAGAAATATCTCTGTAAATTGACAACTTTGTATAAAAAAAATTAAAAAGTTGTCATTTGCAGAGATATTTCTCACACCCAGCAGGGGTATATGTAAAAATACACCGTAAAACACATTGCCCTACTTCTCCTGAGTACGGCGATACCACATGTGTGACACTTTTTTGCAGCGAAGATGCGCAAAGGGGCCCTAATTCCCATGAGTACCTTTAGGATTTCACAGGGCATTTTTACACATTTGGATTCTCACGGTTTAGGACCCATAAAATGCCAGGGCAGTATAAATACCCCACATGTGACCCTATTTTGGAAAGAAGACACTCCAAGGTATTCCATGAGCAGCATGGCGAGTTCACAGAAAAAAAAAATTTGGGCACAAGTTAGCGGAAATTGATATATATTTTTTTTTTTTTACAAAGTCTCATATTCCACTAACTTGTGACAAAAAATAAAATTTTACATGAACTCACCATACCCCTCAAGGAATACCTTGGGGTGTCTTCTTTCTAAAATGGGGTCACATGTGAGGTGTTTGTACTGCCCTGGAATTTGAGGGTCTCCGCAATGATTATACGTATGGCCAGCATTAGGAGTTTCTGCTATCCTCCTTATATTGAGCATACGGGTAATGAGATTTTTTTTTCCGTTCAGCCCCTGGGCTGAAATTTTTTTTTTAAATGAACGGCACAGATTTTTTCATTCGCATCGATCATCGTGGATGAAAAAATCTCTGCCAAAATCAGTGACTGCGGTGCGGTGGGCTGGGCGCTAACTACCTAACAAGTAGCTAACTAACTGGCGGTGATAAGGGACCCTTATGCCCCATTCACACGTCCGCAATTCTGTTTGTGAAACGGAATTGCGGACCCATTCATTTCTATGGGGACAGACTTTGTCCCGCTCGGATCCGGAATTGCGGATCCCCACTTCCGGGTCTGATCAATGACAGGGGGGTGATCAGGGAATCTAGATGGGGTGATCAAGGGGTTAATAAGTGACGGGGGGGGGGTAGTGTAGTGTGGTGCTTGGTGCAACTTTACATAGCTACCTGGTCCTCTGGTGGTCGATCCCAGCAAATGGGACCACCAGAGGACCAGGTAGCAGGTATATCAGATGCTGTTAACAAAACAGCGTCTGATATACCTGTTTGATGCTTTTTATTTTACTTCTACAGCCTGCCAGCCTGATCATCGCTGGCAGGCTGCAGTACAACTGCCGAGATGAGCGCCACTGTGAACGCGTGCGCGCGAGTTCACAGCAAATCTTGCGTTTCGTGAGATGACGTATGGATGCGTCCAGCCAGAGCAATAGGACCGCCAGCCGGACGCATCCGTGCGTTAGGCGGTCCTGAGGTGGTTAAGGTTCATTATATATATTATTTATTAATTATTTAATATTTATTTTTCATAATATCAATTTATAACCTTCTCCAACTGTAACTATGCCATAAACTGCTTCTTTTACACATTTGTTTCCAATATTTATTTATTCTATTTATTATTTTCCATTTTATATACTTTTTATTTATATAATTTTTTTAATACTATTCTTTGCTCAGATATCACTATCTTTATTTATTTATTTAACACCCATTTATTATTTACTTATTTAACACCCATATTTATTTAACACTTATTTAATATTCATTCTTTTTGTGCCTAAGTTACATAGCCAAGTCCATTATCATTTAATCCTGGTAGAGGCTATTTATAGTGGCCTCTGCACGGATTAGCGCTTATACTCGAAGTTTTTATATCCGTTTTATATTTTTTTATAATACTATGCTTTTCACAGATATCACTATATTTATTTATTTAACACCCATTTATTATTTACTTAACACCCATATTTATTTAACACTTATTTAATATTCATTCTTTTTGTGCCTAAGTTAAATAGCCAAGTCCATTATCATTTAATCCTGGTAGAGGCTATTTACAGTGGCCTCTGCACGGATTAGCGCTTATAGTTAGAGATGAGCGAACATTTAAAAAAAGTCCGTTGTTCGGGGTTCGGGTGGTGGTTAATTGCGCATCCCGTTATGGATTCCACAATAGCGCATATGGAATCCATAAGGGGCGGCTGCCACCAACCCGAACTGTAGAACAGCTGAAGGACCTGGCGTGACGTCACTGTCATGTGATCAGTGCAGGGGGCGTGGCTCAGCACTGGATTTGATCCCGTGCTGAGCCACGCCCTGCACTGATCACATGACAGTGACGTCACGCCAGGTCCTTCAGCTGTTCTACAGTTCGGGTTGGTGGCAGCCGCCCCTTATGGATTCCATATGCGCTATTGTGGAATCCATAACGGGATGCGCAATTAACCACCACCCGAACCCCGAACAACGGACTTTTTTTAAATGTTCGCTCATCTCTACTTATAGTAGAAGTTTTTATATCCGTTTTATATTTTTTTATAATACTATGCTTTGCACAGATATCACTATATTTATTTATTTAACACCCATTTATTATTTACTTAACATCCATATTTATTTAACACTTATTTAATATTTATTCTTTTTGTGCCTAAGTTACATAGCCAAGTCCATTATCATTTAATCCTGGTAGCGGCTATTTACAGTGGCCTTTGCACGGATTAGTGCTTATACCGGAAGTTTTTATATCCATTCCCCGGCAACCAGTCATGTGGGAAAAAGCATAGAGGTCACGTGATCGTACAATAAAGAAGTATCTTTTCCCATTCCCTGGCTAAATGTCTGTATTTACTTATTATCTTAGTGTACCCATATCATTTTATGTATTATGAGCTTGCAACTTTTTTTTGCAAATGAGAGAACACCTGGAGGGCGTCTCCTCCCACCAGGAGCGGCCCCAGGTGCGTTTTTCTGGCAGTTTTTTAAGGTATAAACATGTGTATTGTATACTATATATATAGGGAGCCAGTTAACCTGATGAAGGGGACCTAAGCATCCCCGAAATGCGTTGTTTTATTTGTCTCACCTGATAAGAAATATCCAATAAAGAAGAACCTTTCTTCATACCTGCATCTGTCCTGCCCAGTGTTTCTGCGCCTTAACTGCGGTCCTATTACACCACTACGACACTGCCTTTTGAGGAATTGGACCACTCCTTCTGAAGAACTGGATTCTACGGCCACATACCCGTTGACTGGATAACTATTTGCAATAAGCCTACTATAGAGTTGGGCCTATGCCTAGCACAACCGCTAAGGTGAGCCTCCACTTTGTGTTCTATGAACCAGTAATATAACCTGGGACGTACTACCCTATGGTGCGCTTTTTTTTGTATGCTTTTACAGCTACTTTAGGCCTAATAATATATTATCCACAACATTACCACAGACTGCTATCATTCTTTTTCACCTACAGAATGGGTAACACCTATGTACTCATGCTCTACATGATGATGTAACTGTCCAGCATTTGTTTCAGCAATGCCTTGGAATCTTGGTAAAGTGCTGGCTGTATGTAAAAGTGCTTAAAATAGGCCTATCATCCTCAGGTGGGAACTTGTGCTTTAGGATCTCAGTTAACTCAAAGTCAATTTCACTGTTAGTAAAAGTATGCACCCCTAGGAGGTTAGCTATCTTACTCAATTTACTGGCAAATAGTTTTGCCTTACCCTGCTATACTTTCTTTAGGAGATGCTTGTCGTTAATGTAAAGCTTACCTAGTGGAACATGTCAGTAAGTGCAAGGGCCATGTCATGCATGTTGACCCTATTTTCAGTAGCACCGGTCAGGGCTGGACAGTGCACACGGTTTTGGCAAGAGCTATCCATTCTGTTTTAAACACGGGCTTTTAATCCTTGTCTGGTGCCAACTGACAAGGGCAGGAACATTTCATAGCAAGTCAGAACTTCCAGTGGTCTGTAGGGAGGTATATTTATACAATCTGCTCTCCTTGATTATATAGAAGCAACTGTTAAATTGATAATAATAATCTTTAGTTATATAGCGCCAACATATTCCGCAGCGCTTTACAGTTTCGGTGTTTATGTACAAACAGTCATAAATAACATAGCAACAGACAAGTCAATAATTGCAACAAGAGGAATGAGGACCCTTTCCGCAAGAGCTTACAATCTATGAGAGGAAAGGGGTGACACAAAAGGTAAAAGTGCTTGTTTTGTACAATGGTCCAGCTATCCTAGGAAAATAGAGGAGCAGAGATAAAGCTGTATGAACCAGTCACCGGACGATATCTGTAGTTCTTCTGGGTGCATGGGTGCGGTGGAGAGTTTGGTGGAAGATCAGGTAAAAGAAATGATAAATGGGCTATATATAGAGAGCGGTTAGATCAGGGGATATGTTTTTAAGGAGCGCCTAAAACTGCTTCACAGTTCTCTGCTCTGGGACATGCTTCCAGTACTTGGGTCCCAACTTGCGGGCTATAGGTCCATTTAACTTTCGCAATACATTCACCCTAAATATTAATGGACTCTTAAAGACCATCACAGTCTCTATCACCACTACTCCTTTCTTGTTGAATTCTCAGCCCCAGGTTGAAATGTCCCATAACTCCTACAAAGAGAATGGGCACCCTTGAGGTGTACTGAGGTGGCGCTTCATCAACATAAGTGGAAATTAAATTTCAAAGACTGATTTAAACATTATTATCATTTGGAATACAGTGTCTACTAGAAAGGAAAGCTCTACTTGTTTAAACTTCGCCACCACCAAGGACACTCTTCAACCAAGTCTTTGGCTACTAGCAGGGGACATCATTTGGCACCTTCGCTTGTGGCTTTCAATTGAACTGCAGGCCAGGCTCCTCTTTTTGTAATGTTATTGCTTCCTTCAGTGCCCGATTTAAAGTCAGTTAAGGGCTAGGGACATCTTAATGAGAATATGGCTTAAAGGGATTCTCCAAGATTTTGACACTGATGACCTATCCACAGGATAGGTCCTCAGTATCTGGTCTGTGGGGGTCCGACACCCAGGACCCCGCCGATCAGCTGTTTGAGAAGGCACTGGAGCTCCTCTGGACGCCATAGCTTTCTCCATGCTTACCAAGCACAATGTCGTACATTGTACAATGTCTGTGCTTGGTCTCACGCTCAGCTTCATTGATGGGACCTCGTAAAACCCCTTTAATTGAGTGGAACAAGATACTGAATTTTGATAGCTGATTCAGCACTGTGCTAGGATGGCAAATAATGTTGCTCCTTCGGTCTCCATATTTAAATGAAACTAGTGCCAAGTTGTAAATTGCAGGAGAATAGGCATCTTAAGGCATGTTCACACCAGTACTAGTAATTTCTTTTGTTCTGCTCTTTTAGAGAAGAAGAACAATGAAAATAATGGAAGTGCCTGATTGTGCACATTACTGAACTAAGTCGAATAGTCCCCATTGACTATAATGGTGACCAGTTTGGGAGTCTGCTTTTAGATTGGAAAATAAGTCCTGTATGCAGACATGTTTTGTCTGTTCCTTTTGGTAAAATCTGCTTCAGAGGCTCCAAACAGATCCTCTGACACAAATGTGAATATGCTCTTAGACTGGGATATGATTGACTCAGGAAACAGTAAACATATTTAAACTGTGATGTTGGTGACAGTCTAGCTGTAACTTGTATTGAAAACAGTCTTTATACAGCTCACAAGAGCAATCAGGATACTATAAGGTTTGAATGGTCTCTGTGAGTCAGAAATCAATCTTGATTAAAGTGAAGACAACTTTAAAACAATATTGTACATAGCTCCTGCATACACCAGGTGTCCGTTTCTGGCAATGTCTGTCTTGGGGATGCAACTTGCTTGTGTTCTCTAGCAGCACTCAAGTTTGAACATTTCTGGACCCTATAAAGCTCCGCCTGCTGCCAGCTCCTCTTGTATCTGGTTGGTTCTGACACTCACCATGTCCATCATTTAACCCCTCAGATACTGCTGTTAATAGTGACAGCTGCATCTGTGGGGTTAGACAGGCATGTCAACTCCAAAAATGTCAAAATTATTAAAATATAATAATATTTACTTAGTGTGGTGAACACCATAACAGAAAAAATAGCTGGTTTGCTGTTTTTGGTCATGTTGCCCCCCCCCCCCCTAAAAAAACAAAACAAAATAATAATAATAATAATAATGATTAAAAATCCATATGTACCTCAAAATGGTACCAATAAAAACTACAGCTAGTCCTGCAAAAAATGACCCCTGACACAGCTCTGTAGATGGAAAAGGGAAAATGTTAAGACTTTTTGAATATGGCAATGCAAAGAAAAAAATGTAATTTGGTATTGCTGTAATCGTACCAACCCATACAATAAGGTTTTTGTGTCATTTTGTGTGTCATCCGTAAACACAAAACATGGAATTGATTGGATTGGAATAATTGTAGTCTTCTTTTCCAATCTAAGTCTAAGTAAATCATGCCATTAAAAAATACAACTTCTCAATAAAAAAAATAAGGCCTCATATGGCTACAGGAACACATTTACATTTAACAAATTTAAAACAATTATGGCTCTTGGTAGGTGGGAAGGAAAAAAACTAAATGCAGAAATTGAAAATTGGTCTTGTCCTTAAAGGGGTTGTGTCACTTCAGTCAATTACATTCATCATGTAGACATAGTTAAAGTCGTCCAGCAGTTAATATAGATGAACTTTCGTTTTGATAATGTCAAAGGTCAGTTCCCGGTGGGTGCCAAGAATATTGACGCCTGAGCAAAAAACTTGTGCGGACAACTGAGCCAAGAGAATTTAGACATGTTTAGAGAAAATCCAGGAGACTTCTATTCTCAAATTATTATGGGTGATGAAACGTGGGTCCACCACCATGTCATGCCACATAAGACAACAATTATTGGAGACATCTATGCTTTAACAATAAAGGCTTTGACTTAGGCAATCAAAAAGATGAGCAGTGGGAAGTTGTCGGTAGGTGTGTTGCTGCTTCATGACAATTTACCAGCTCACAGATATTGAAAATCACAACCTGCTATTAGAGAATATGGCTTCTTGGAGCTTAACCATCCATCCTACAATCCAGACCAGGCTCCCAGTGATTACTTTCTCTTTCGGAACCTGAAAAAATTTCTGCATGGTCAGCGATTTCCTAATGATAATGCAGTCAAAGAGGCAATAACAGGGTTCCTGCAGCAGCAAGAAGTCTCCTTCTATTCTGAGGACATCCAATTGCTAGAGGCGAAGTGGAATAAGTGTGTTGAAGTCAAGGGGGATTACACTGAAAAGTAGTAAGTTTAATTTTTTCAGAAAATGTTGTGTTCATATTCAGGTAGATAACTTATTGAACACCCCTCATATGTACTGAGCTTGGTTTTGACGCTGTATTTATGGTATAAGCTTAGTTCTAGATTGGTCCGGGCACAAATGTAAGAAATTTATTTTACTGCACAACCAAATGCAGTGAATAAATAATATGAAATATTAACTCAAGGTAGTTACTGCACATAGTAATTGCACAATACGAATATAGTAACAAATAGAAGGAAAAGAATGTAACTTTAGTAATAAAATATACACAGTCAAAGAATCTCATATTAAACAACTGGTGTATAGCAGCATTTTTTGGAGAACAGGAGAAGAGTTTGAAAATGTATCAACAATGTCGTCAAAGTCATGCAAATATCCCTCTCAATGTTCATTATATTGAGAGATTGAAAACATCCCTGTCCAATCAATGACCTCTCTGTTCTTTACAATTTTTAGTTTTGAAAACACTTATAAGAAACCTGAGTGCTGGCAAGTGTTAGACTCCTTTCAAACTAGCAAGTGTCTCGGTGTGGACTCGCAGCACAGCCCCCGGCCTGAACTTCCAGCACTGCTGTGGTCACATAGCATTATATTGATTTCTGATGCTATGTAACCTCTACAGTTCTGGAATCTATTGGATAACACTGACAGCATTAAGTCAGTGTTATCTAATACATTCCAGAACTGTAAGGGTTACATTGCATCATAAATCAATGTAATGCTATGTGACCACTGCACTGCTAGAAGTTCAAGCTGGATGCCTCGCTGTGAGTCCACAGAAAGACACTCACTCATCTGAAAAGGGCTTTAAAGGGGTTGTCCGGCATTTTCATCTTGATGACCTAACCTCAGAATAATCATCACGATCTGATTAGTGGGGGTCCTACACCCGGCACCCCCGCCGAACAGCTGTTTGAGGAGACACCACGCGCAGTGTTCACGTGCCCTCTCTCTTCTCTCTTCCTGTCTATGGGACAGCAACAGCAGAGCAGGAAAAGAGAAGGGAGACGGCACGTGTATACTGCCCGCGCCGTCTCCTCAAACAGCTGATCGTCGGGGGTGCCGGATGTAGAACCCCCGCCGATCTGATACTGATGACCTATTCTGAGGATAGGACATCAATATAAAAAAGCCCGGAGAACCCCTTTAAGAGAACTTTAAAAATGGTAAAATGATTTGCAGAGAATGCAACTGTATGGTAATCATGCATGCTGATGCTAGAGAGGGGAGACCACTGTCAGGCATATTTATTTACTGTAACTTGCCTTCTCCATTGGTAAATGTGAACTATGTTTACAGATCAGTAATCGGTAATCCTGCTTTCTGCAGATCAGCTCTGCGGTGTGGCTCAAGAGCCTTGTACAAAATCTGGGGGATGAATTCCCTTGATAACTATAGCAATAAAAAAAAAAAAGTTGAATATCCCCCAAAGGGAGGAACACAGTATAAAATAAAATTTAAAAACAATTTAAAAAAATACTACCACATGCCACACTGCAGCTTCTTGTCCCACCCCCAGCTACGATAAATCATACAACCCCTATATTAAAACGACCATTATGGAGAGGGGACTTAACCTAAGAAAGTATCTTAGTTGCATTTTGTGCTATTAGAAATGTGGAAAACAGACTATTTTCCAGAGTACAAAACATAAACAAAAAAGGACATAAAAATAAAGCCCATGAATAAAAAATAGAAAAAAGCACAAAGATGATTTACATAACTGAACGGGAAAAGAAAGTTATGGCTTTCAAAGATGCATGTACTAAGAATAGAAAATTTGTGCAGTATAATATACAATATGTAGTTCTTAGTAGTTTCATGCCACCATATTATATATAACATATAGTTTGATTTTTATTACCCTTTTTTTATCTTTGTGTTTAACTTTATGCGCTATGTTCATGCACTGTGCGGTGCTTTGTTCGGTATTAACTGTGGCAGCTTAGGAGTTAAATGGCTGGGATCATAGCTATCTCTGATCCCAATCGTACGGGTGTGTTCCATGTAGTGGTTTTCGCATGGTCAAGCTGAGGCCAAAAGCCCAAAGTCTGCACAGTCTACAAATGAATTAAGGGTTTACGACTTTCTGATTGCTAATGGATTCTTGGGAAACTGTAAGCCTGGGGCTACATGACAATCTTGAGCACGACAGGTTTGTGCAACCAAAAATCGCAGTACAGCCATAGAAGAATGGGGTTGCAGTATGAGTTGTGGCAACCCCACAATTGCAAAAAAATCCAAATCTGCTTCATTTTCTGCAACTCTGGGGTCATGGTCACAGCACACTTGCAAGTCATGCTGCAACCCTGACAACACATGCACAGGTGACAACACATGCACAGGTGCGCAGCCCAAGTCAGGAGGAGCCCATAGCGGAAGAGGATTGGCCCCACTGCTGCAGACATACATGACAACATGTAAGCGGCAAGATGATAGATCAAGATCATCTCGCCACTTGCTGCACTCACACCCACAAAATCTACTTCAATTAATACTGGCTACTAGTGAGTGCTGCCCTGCTGATGTATGTTGGACACATTGGCAGGCAGCTGGGGCTCTGATTCACACAGGCAATGCAGGCTCTGGTCCCACCTTTTCCAAACTATACAGCCAGCCAAAAATTGAGAAGGCCACAGGTATTATTCATCATCACATGAGAACTATATTCAGTGTCTCTCTCACCATTTTTACAGCACACTGCTGGAATGCAACCCAGGACAATCAAGACCTGGCCAAATCAAAGTATGCAGTACAGAGATAATTTTTGTTTTCATATTTAAAGGAGTTGTCAGAAAAAAAAAATTGTGAGCTCAGAGAAGTGGTTCATTGATTTCCACCGGACTGGTTTCAAAATATTATATTCTCCTTCAATTAATCTAGATTCCTCTGACAGATGACATTGGTCCAGGTTTTTTTTTATATGAATTTAACTTACATGATCACATAACTCATAACAGATGTCCTATGAATATATGAAAAATTAGTGATCACCAGGAAACCGTTTAACCTAAAGAAGAAAAATCCCTCACCTTTAGAAAGCAGCTCTGTTCTAGAGGCAATGCTCCTGTCCCTGCTGTGTCCAGTCCCAGCAGACTGAAAAGGATGATGTCCTGTCTGTGGTTGTGTTCATGGCTGCAGCTATTCCCTGGCCTCAGCAGTGATGAGTCCCCGAGTGGTAATGACCACAGAGGATCAGCAGTCACATGCTGACATTTCATAATGAAGAGGGGTGATGAATCCAGTTTACACCAGGGTATTAATTAGAAAAATAAAGCTGACCCCATCATAATCCATGTTTTGTAATAAATTACTTCTCTTGTTGAAGACTCCAGGATTTTCAGGGTTAGGAAACCTCAGAAATTAATATAGGTTACAATAATTAATATTTCACATTTACTGCATGTTTGGTATTCCTAGGCTGGTACAACTATGCTTTGGAACTTGCGAGTCATATCTCACTAGAAGGTATTGTGGGGAGTCGCTCTGGTAGACAGCGGTGCGGGTGCAGTTTAGAGGCAAAACAAGGAGTCCAGATTGTGCATCAAACAGTGTTTTATTCACACTTGCACACCAGAAATGAAAACAGTCTCTTGGTGACAGTTCACACACAACAGAAATCATGTGGCAAAACCAAAAACAGGCCAACACAGGGTCCAGTCACCTTGGGTGGTTTAAGTGCGGGTTCACACCTAGCAGTCGGTTCAGCCGCAGGCGATTCCTCCTTCAGGTTGCAGGGAAACACCACCTTGCTGAGCTCCGTCCTCCAGCACAGAGAACTCCTCAGCCCTGTTAGCAGGCTCCAGGATAATCACACCCTCAGACACAGCTGCTGGCTGCGTTATATACCCAGCCCAAAACATGGACTGGACCGTGGGAGCAGCCACCCACCCTACTCTTTAGCTGCTCCCAGTAAGAGCCGGCCCGGATCGGCTTTGCAGCCATGCTATTTAACAGAGCAGCACTAGCTGCTGCAGACCAAAAACCCGGCTCTTACCTCACCGAGGCCAGCAACCTCGGTGACACGTACCTGCTATCAAATACAACACCTTGCACTCTCTTACACACCCCCTTTGTTCAACCCTGAGGGGTGAACACACGTGAGGCAGTGGACGCGGGACAGGGCATCTGCGTTGCCCTGCAAGCGGCCTGCCCTGTGTTCCACAGAGAATTTGAAATTCTGAAGAGATAGGAACCACCTGGTGACCCGAGCATTCCTCTCCTTGGCCTGACTCATCCATTTGAGGGGAATGGTCGGTCACCAGACGGAACCTCCTCCCTAACAAGTAGTAGCGGAGAGATTCGAGTGCCCACTTGATAGCCAGGCACTCCCTCTCCACTATACTGTATCTGGACTCGGCGGGATTGAGCTTACGGCTCAGGAAGACAACGGGATGTTCTTCCCGTTGACCTCCTGAGACAGTACCGCACCGAGGCCTACCTCCGAGGCGTCGGTCTGTACGACAAACTCCTTGTTGAAGTCGGGTGTCACCAAAACCGGGGACCCACACAGGGCCGACTTCAACGCGGCGAAAGCCTCCTCCGCCTTCTCACTCCAGCTAACCCTCCCAGACTTTCGCCCCTTCAACAGGTCTGTCAACGGCGCTGCTATTGTGGCAAAGTGGGGCACAAACCTCATGTAGTAACCTACAATCCCCAGGAACGACTTTACCTGCCTGGTGGTGACCGGTCGGGGCCAGTTACGAATGGCCTCTACCTTGGTTACCTGAGGTTTGATGACTCCCGCCCAATTACATATCCCAGATATTTTGTCTCCTCTAACCCTATGGAGCACTTCTTTGGGTTAGCGGTCAGTCCGGCTTTCCTCAGGGCATCCACTACCGCCTGCACCTTGGGTAAATGGCTTTCCCAGTCGGTGCTGTGGATGACTACATCATCTAAGTAGGCCGAGGCGTACCGGCGATGTGGTCGCAGCACTATGTCCATTAACCTTTGGAAAGTGGCGGGGCGCCATGCAGGCCAAAGGGTAACACCTTGTAGTGATACAGGCCCTGCGGGTAACAAATGCGGTTTTTCCTTAGCCGACTCCGTTAAGGGTACCTGCCAGTACCCTTTGGTGAGGTCTAGCACAGAAAAATAACGGGCTTGCCCTAAACTTTCAACCAGCTCGTCTACTCGGGGCATGGGATACGCGTCAAACTTGGACACTTCATTTAATTTGCGAAAATCGTTGCAGAACCGCAGCGTCCCATCCGGCTTAGGTATCAGGACTATGGGACTGGCCCACTCACTTTTCGACTCCTCAATGACATCGAGTTTCAACATTACTTGCACTTCCTCCGCGATGGCCCGTCGCCGAGCCTCGGGTACCCGGTATGGTTTTAACCGGATCTTGGCCTGAGGCTCAGTGGCGATGTCATGTTGGATGAGAGACGTGCGGCCAGGGAGGTCCGAGAACACATCCGTGTTCCGACTGATGAACTCCTGACTTCCTGAACTTGTTTGGAAGACAGGCTGTCTGCAATTTTACCGTGGTTACTGCTTCACAGGCCTCGAACTGTGGGGCTGGACCCTTTTCACCTAGAAGCCCTGGCCGGGGGCTGTGGTCGTCGGCTGTGTCCCTATCTTTCCACGGCTTAAGTAAATTCACGTGGTACACCTGCTCCGGCTTGCGCCGCCTGGCTGGTGTACTTTGTAATTTACTTCCCCTACCTTCTCGATCACCTCATAGGGGCCCTGCCACCTAGCTAGGAATTTGCTGTCAAGGGTGGGTACCAGAACCAAAACCCGATCTCCCGGATTGAAGTCCCGTACCCGAGCCTGACGATTGTACACCCTACTCTGGGCTTGTTGCGCTGCCTCCATATGCTCCCGGACCAAGGGCAACACCCTTTCCATTCGTTCCTGCATCTGGGCGACATACTCAATGACACTTTTGTGGGGGACAGGCTGTTGTTCCCATGCCTCCTTGGCGATATCCAACAGGCCCCGAGGGTGTCTGCCATAAAGCAGTTCGAAGGCGAGAACCCAGTAGAGGCCTGGGGTACCTCTCGCACTGCGAACATGAGATAGGGCAGAAGCAGGTCCCAGTCCTTCCCATCTCTAGACACCACCCTCTTTAACATATTTTTTAGAGTTTGGTTAAACCTCTCAACAAGACCGTCTGTTTGCGGATGGTAAACGGACGTCCGTAACTGCTTTATACGCAACAATTTACACAGTTCCCTCATTACTTTGGACATAAAAGGGGTCCCCTGGTCTGTCAGAACCTCTTTTGGCAGGCCCACACGGAAAACATCTCCATTAACTCTTTGGCAATGAGCCTAGCTGAGGTATGTCGCAGAGGCACCGCCTCCGGATACCAGTGGCATAGTCGAGAACTACCAGAATGTGTTGGTGGCCCCTGGCAGACTTTGGTACAGGCCCAATTAAATCCATAGCGATTCGCTCAAGCGGTACTTCAATAATTGGCAGAGGTACCAGAGGACTACGGAAATGAGGTTGGGGGCTAGTTATCTGACAGGTTGGACAGGACTTACAATAATTTTCTACCTCCTTGAACACACTGGGCCAATAAAACCGCTGCAGTATGCGGTCCTGGGTTTTCTGCCACCCCAGGTGTCCCCAAGAACATGTTGGTGGGCAAGCTCCATGACAAGCTTGCGATATGCTGTGGGCACCACCAACTGTTCAACCGGTTCACCTCGGATTTGGTTCACCCGATACAACATATCCCGCAGAACAATAAATCGTGGGAACATTAACTCAGCCCCTGGTTTCTGGGGTTTACCATCAATTTCCAGCACATTCTCCCAGGCCCTGGTTAGGGTTTGGTCCCGGTGTTGTGCGGTCCCAAAATTTTCCCGGAGACATTGAGGTCTGCCAACTCAGGTCCCGGTGGCAAGTCCTCCGTGTCTCCCACCATTACACTCAGTGGGGTTGTCTCCCCCTCTACCGCTGGAGCAGTGGTCACCCCTACCGCCGGCCCTTCAGACTCGGGCTCCCAGGGTTCTGGCCTTCCAGGGGTATCAGGCCACTCTACTAGGGTCACCCCTGTCTCGGGTCCCTCAGATACCTTTATTACCGGCCACAGCGCCGGAAAACCGAGGAAGTCCCTCCCAAGTATCAGTTCGTGTGGGAGTTTAGTAGCGACAGCCACCTCGTGGGTCCACCTACCAGCCGCGGTGGACAAAGTCACTAGTGCAGTGGGGTAGTCTTTCAGGTCTCCGTGGATGCACAGGACCCCGACTTTACGGCCAGTATACTCCGCAGGCCGTACAAGGGCAGCCCTTACCAGGGAGACTAGACTCCCGGAGTCCAGCAGAGCCACCGCCAGAGAGTCTCCCACCTCTACCTGACACAGGTGGTTATGGTCCTGCACCTCACGGGTGCCAGTTGCGCACAGCTTCCGTGCATACAGGGAGTGACGACCCCGTAGTTCATATCCATCGGCTCATCCCGATGCGGACAGTCGGCCCGGATGTGGCCTGGCTCCTGACACCTCCAGCATACCACGGGAGGCGGATCCGCAGGGGGTACATGCCGTGCAGGTCTCTCTGTCGCCGGTCGTCGGAGCTGGGGTGGAGGCCTCCGGGGTTTGACTTGCCCCTTCCCAGCAAGACTCCCCTGCAGGTTTCTGGTGGCCTCGTAACGCTCCACCAGGTCGACCATCTCCAGGGCACTTACCGGAGACGCCTGGCCGACCCAGTGCTGGAGGGGATAAGGCAGGGCCCTCCAAAGATGTCCGCCAACAGGCGATCCAACATGACAGTGGGACTCAGTAGATCGGGCTGCAGCCACTTTTGCAGCCTGTGCAGCAGATCGTAGTACTGCGGCCTAGCGGGCTCAGTCGTTTTAAAGTCCCACTGGTGGACTCTTTGAGCGCGGACCAGCACGTTCACCCCCAGTCTGGCCAGGATCTCTCCTTTCATGGTGTCATAATCGGCCGCTTGGTCGTCCGCCAAGTCGAAAAACACCTGCTGGGGTCCGGAAGCCAGGAACGGAGCGACCACCTCAGCCCACTGGTCGCGGGGCAGCTTCTCCCTCACGGCCACTTTTCGAAGACTGCCAGGTAGGTCTCAGCATCGTCCTCGGGGTCATCTTGGGAATCGCCGCACGGACCGCTTTCCGGGCATCATGGGCACGGTGAGAGGCTCCAGTCGCTTGCAACGCCATTACATGTTGCAACAGCAGCTGGTTTGTCTCCTGCTGCTGCTTGTTGGCCTCCCGCTGCTGTAAATTGGCCTCCACGAGGCTTTTACAACTGCCTCCATTTTGTCAGGGTTCACGGGTTGAAACTTTGCCGGCTTGACATATGACATTAACTTTTGCTCAGCAAAACAAACAAAGTTCGGCGTTCACGCCAGCCTCACTGCGCATGCCCGCATCCGACACCAAATGTGGGGAGTCGCTCTGGTAGACAGCGGTGCGGGTGCAGTTTAGAGGCAAAACAAGGAGTCCAGATTGTGCATCAAACAGTGTTTTATTCACACTTGCACACCAGAAATGAAAACAGTCTCTTGGTGACAGTTCACACACAACAGAAATCATGTGGCAAAACCAAAAACAGGCCAACACAGGGTCCAGTCACCTTGGGTGGTTTAAGTGCGGGTTCACACCTAGCAGTCGGTTCAGCCGCAGGCGATTCCTCCTTCAGGTTGCAGGGAAACACCGCCTTGCTGAGCTCCGTCCTCCAGCACAGATAACTCCTCAGCCCTGTTAGCAGGCTCCAGGATAATCACACCCCCAGACACAGCTGCTGGCTGCGTTATATACCCAGCCCAAAACATGGACTGGACCGTGGGGAGCAGCCACCCACCCTACTCTTTAGCTGCTCCCAGTAAGAGCCGGCCCGGATCGGCTTTGCAGCCATGCTATTTAACAGAGCAGCACTAGCTGCTGCAGACCAAAAACCCCGGCTCTTACCTCACCGAGGCCAGCAACCTCGGTGACACGTACCTGCTATCAAATACAACACCTTGCACTCTCTTACAGTATCTTATAAGGAGATATGATGGAAGCTTGCAACTGTGTTTGCTTGTATGTGAGTAGTCCTCCCCCTCACACCTGATCAGTTAGGAGGGTTAATGGGGTCTGGCTCCTTTAAAAATATCATAGCGATATACTAATGGGGTCAGAGTCAGAGTTCAAGATTCGATTCGTCCGCTTCGCCGAATTTTTCGGAAAAATTCACTTTGATCCGAATTTATTCGCGGTGTATCGCTTTAAAAAACGGCTATTTTCTGACTACAGAGAGCCTTTAAAGGGGTGTAGAACACTTTGCCTTGCAGTAACACGCATAGGGAGTCTGCTGTGGTAGTAAAATAATACTGCGAGTCAGTATGACATGCAGCTGACAGGGTTCGCTCTTAGAATCACTGCATACTTCACTTATTTGGGCAGTCACGGTTCCAAAACTGACCAAATAACTCAAGTATCAACTCAGCCTTACAAGAAGAAGCGCAGTCCTTTTACACCCTCATCAGCTGATTCCACATAGATGTCTACAGAATGTGTTCTATTAAACGCTTATTCAAGTAGAGCTCCATTGACAGAGTGGAGAGGGTGTCAGCAGTAATTTTGTGTTGACGTCACTGATTAATTTGCCCTTCCTCTGATCCGTCAGAACAATAACCCACAAAAAACAGATCCTGTTTTTGCATGTCTTCTGTATTTAGTACCCACTCCTGCTTTTGGCTACCAAATAATAAGCCAATTCTCATGGTCCCGTCCCATCAGAATTGGCTACCAAATAATAAGCCAATTCTGATGGGACCATACAGGCCTTACAGCTGCTACACAGACAGGATCCATTGTGTGTCTCATTTTTCCTTGCTTTTGACAGATCAGAAGAAAGGTCAAATAAATGATGATGTCAGCCAGGCCGAAAGCCAAAATAGTGGACCAGTCATGAAGTGGGGAGGGTGAGATCAGCATGAGAAGTCCACAGAGTGGACCTATGACATAGTGGTGAGGTGGAAGCAGCATGAGACCACAGAATGGCCCAATGACAGGGTCTGGAGGTGGAAGCAGTATGAGGAGACCACAGAGCTGCAGAATGACAGAGTCTGAAGGTGGCGGTAGCAGCAGCAGCATCAGGAGGAGGCCACAGAGTGGCACAATGACCGAGTGTGGAGGTGGCCGCAGCATGAGGAGGCCACAAAGTGGCACAATGACAGAATGTGGAGGTGGCAGCAGCATGAGTAGGCCACAGGGTGGCACAATGGCAGAGTCTGGAGGTGGCAGCAGCATGAGTAGGCCACAGAGTGGAACAATGACCGAGTCTGGAGGTGGCGGCAGCAGCATCAGGAGGAGGCCATAGAGTGGCACAATTACCAAATGTGGAGGTGGCAAAAGCATGAGGAGACTACAGAGTAGCACCATGACAGAGTCTGGAGGTGGCAGCAACATGAGTAGGCCACAGAGTGGCAAAAGACAGAGTGAGGAGGTGGCAGCAGAATCAGGAGGCCACAGAGTGGCACATTGATAGCGTGTGGAGGTGGCAGCAGCATGTGTAGGCCACAGAGTGGCACAATGTCCGAGTCTGGAGGTGGAAGCAGCAGCATCAGGAGGAGGCCACAGAGTGGCACAATGAGCAAGTGTGGAGGTAGCAGCAGCATGAGGAGACCACAGAGCGGCACAATGACAGAGTCTGGAGGTGGCAGCAGCATCAGGATACCACAGAGTGGCAAGGTGACATAGTGTGGAGATGGCAGCAGCAGCATCAGGATACCACAGAGTGGCAAGGTGACATAGGGTGGAGATGGCAGCAGCAGCATCAGGAAACAACAAAATGGCAAGGTGACATAGTGTGGAGATGGCAGCAGCAACAGCAGCAGAAGACCACAAAATGGCAAGGTGACATAGTGTGGAGATGGAAGCAGCATCAGGATACCACAGAGTGGCAAGGTGACATAGTGTGGAGATGGCAGCAGCAGCATCAGGAAACCACAAAATGGCAAGGTGACATAGTGCGGAGATGGCAGCAGCAACAGCAGCAGGAGACCACAAAATGGCAAGGTGACATAGTGTGGAGATGGCAGCAGCAGGATACCACAGAGAGGCAAGGTGACATAGTGTGGAGATGGTAGCAGCTCCTCTGGCTGCTTCTGCTCCTCCTCTCCTGTCAGCTGAGTAGAAAAACCACACATTTCGCTACACATTGCCTGTGCTCCAATGTCCTCCTCCCCCTCCTCCTCCAGTTCAGCCCCCCCAGGGCTCATGTGGCCGTGAGATCTAGGCACCACGTCTCCTGCCACACTACCGAGTAGGTGATTTTCCCCCCAACAGTCCACACTGACTGACTGCTACCGCCGCAGCCTCCGTGAACCCCTGCACCACTACATCCCAGGCAGGTAAGCTTCTGCAAAGCAGATGGTCTACCCCGGGCACGTTTGGCTCCTTACCTCCCACTGCTGCCACCCTGCTGACTCCCCGCCATGCTACCACCTTGCTGGCTCCGCCGCTGACTCACGGGCAAGCTGCCACCCTCTTCTCCTGATGATGATGAAGCCCCTTCTGCACCTGGCTCCCAAGTGTGATTGGCTTCATCGAGAAGTGTCTGCACGTCACTGGGTCAGGAGCCTGACTGCTTGCAACACCACCACCCATGCCACTCTCCTCATCACTACTTGCCCACCTAGCGGAGGAAGCGGCAGATATCTCCTCCAGATCTTGGCTGGGCAGTAGCTGCTGACTGTCCTCTAGTAGCTCTTCCTCGCTGAAAACTGGAGCTGAGCCTACAGCATATACTCCTTCTGCTGTAGGCTCAGGTTGAGGACAGGTGAGGGCACAGGGCCTGCTCCTGGGCCATGCCAACTAAGGGTTGTGTCTGACGAACCCACCGACTGTTGGCTGGGGGTGTCTGATGTCACTTGGGATGAAGTGAAGGACCGAGTTAACCAATCAAGAACCGCTGGGTTGCTGGTCAAGACACGACCGCTAGATGACACAGGGAGCTCAGGCCTCTAGCTGCCACGCCCCCTTACTCTGCTGTGACCTCTGCCTGCACCAGAAACATTTAAGCCTCTACCATTCCTTCTTTGTCAGATATACTTTTAGCTGAACAAAATAAATTAAAAGCTAATTAAAACATCCATAAAAGCAACGAATTTATATATTTTTTGTACTGAAATAGGCCACTAAACGCTTTCACCACAAATAACGGCAACAGTTAACTGCGTATATATTTTTCTTGTAGTACAGAAATACGTCACTAAACGCTTTTAACCCCAAATAACTGCAGAAGCGAACTGAGTATATATTTTTCTTTTTGTAATGAAATAGGCCACTAAACGCTTTTACTGCAAATAATGGCAACAGTGAACTGCGTATATATTTTTCCTGTAGTATAGAAATGCATCACTAAACGCTCTCAGCACATATAGCTGCAGAAGTGAATGGCGTATATATTTTTCTTTTTGTAATGAAATAGGCCACTAAACGATTTTTACCGCAAATAACGGCAACAGTGAACTGCGTATATATTTTTCTTTTAGTACAGAAATACGTCACTAAACACTTTTAACCCCAAATAACTGCAGAAGTGAACTGCATATATATTTTTCTTGTAGTACAGAAATACGTCACTAAACGCTTTCACCACATATAGCTGCAGAAGTCAACTGCGTATATATTTTTGTTTTTGTACAGAAATTTGTCACTAAACGCTTTTAACCCCAAATAACTGCAACAGTGAACTGCGTATGTATTTTCTTTTAGTACTGAAATACGCCACTAAACGCTTTTCAACATAGCACTTGCACCCCAAGAAAAAATTGCTGGAATGACAGAGCTTTATAACGGCTATTTGGATCCCTAAATTATCTTTCCCTGCACTTGTAAATCACTTTTCTAGCACTGTCCCTAGCGCCTTCTGACGTCTCTCCCTGCACTAAGATGCTGTGGAAAGATTCCTCCCTATCCTTTCCCTGCATTTATAAATCGTTTTATTAGTTTTTTTTTTCACAATTATTTTTTTCCAGTTGCTGTCCCTAGTGCCTTCTCATGTCTGTCCCTGCACTCAGAACGCTGGAAAATAGCAGAATCTAAAATTGGTGCCATATTTATAAGGTTGTGACATCACAGGGCTGGCTGGCTGCTGATTGGCTGCATGCATGTCAATCTGGGTGATCCCACCTTCCCAGAGTTCCTTGCCCCATGTCCTCAGTCCTCACACGTGTGGCCGCAATTTTAGGAAAAATTGTGATTCGTTACCACGACGCGCAAGGAAATTCGCATTCGTTGCCCATCGAACTTTTCCATGTGGTGCGGAGCAGGACGTTCTGACACACAATGTAAGTCAATGGGGATGGATCCGATTTCTCTGACACAATAGAAAATGGATCCGTCCCCCATTGACTTTCAATTGTGCTCATGATGGATCCGTCTTGGCTATATAAGACATAATACAACCAGATCTGTTAATGACGGATGCATGCAGTTGTATTATTGTAACGGAAGTGGTTTTGCAAATCCATGACGGATCCGCAAAACACGCTAGTGTGAAACTAGCCTTAAATGGTCCCTCAGTCTGGTTTAGTAGGCTACACAATCATGGGGAAGACTTCTGACTTTACAGTTGTCCAGAAGACAGTCATTGACACCCTCCACAAGGAGATTAAGTCACAAAAGGTCATTGCTTAAGAAACTGGCTGGTCACAGAGTGCTGTATCCAAGAATATTAATGGAAGGTTGAGTAGATGGAAAAAGTTACTTGTGCACCTTTGCAATTTTCCAGTTGCACCCAAGTCACGTATGCAGTAAGTGTTGTTGGTGACATAAAAAAAAAACCTTTTAGGTTGAAGCATCACTATCTATGACTCCATACATGCTGGTAAATCAAAATGCTTTCATAAAACTTATTAAGGTTATACTGCCAATAAATCATTACACAATCTGAAATACAATGCTATTAATGTTAACTACGATATATGAGGAGGCTGCTAATAGTTAATAGCAGCCTACACAAAATCGATGCATGTGTATGTTTTATTGGAGTAGGCTACAAGCCAACTTCCTTTCATCTTTTTAAAGTCTTGATTTAAAAGGAATGTTGTGCATTTAAAAGATCATATGAAAAGCTGTCCTTGTGTATACTTAGGCTCCGTTATAATAGCAGTTTCCAACAACACAGTAACCTAATTAATCAGGAATAAGCAAAAGTATTCACCATAGCATTTGCAGAAGAGGAAATGATTACTTTTGCAAACAGTTGTACTGCCATTCTTAACTCTATTTATTGACGACAAACTTAATTTCTGAAATATACATGTGTTTACATTAGGCTTAATGACCCTCCCATGATTGTAACCAGTAAGTAGTCATCAGTTAAATATATCTCCTGGGTAAAGTTAGGACACATGGACTAATTGAGAAAAGCAAATAATAGTCTAAACGCCTCCTCCCTATTCTATTATGTAAAGCCAGTTTGTAAATAAACACTGTGGCAGAGCACATGTAATGTGTACATTAATGTGAATGAAAAGTTATAACACACAGATGCATAAGACATCTCAAAGAAGATGGTAAGAAAAATAGACCGCAGCACTCCTTATTCCATGCAATTCAAGTGATTCCTTTATTTACCGAACATGGATTGGCCATGTCTCTGTGAGTTCTTGGGCTTTGGAGCCCCAAACCATGTGTATCATCAGGCAAGTGAAATTATATGGATACAAATGTAGTGCTGCTAATATTTGTTGGAAATAAGATATCAAGCCAAAAGTAGTCCATAAAGACATGTTGTTTAGGATCTTCTGGAATTTACCACTAGATGGCAGTGTTTTCATTAGTAGTCTGCAACTGATTTGTCAGAAACTCATTCACTACATCTAACGAGGCATTATATTTTTCGGCATACAGCATGTTGAAGAAAATTGGATGATACGTGTATTTAAATGGATACCCATATTAACAATCTGTGATATTTGGAATTCCTTATTCATTAAAGGGGTTTTCAGAGATTTTCTACAGATGAACTATCCTCTGAAAGGGTCATCAGTTTCTGATTAGTGAGGGTTGGACATCCGGGACCCCCACCGATCAACTGCTTGAGAACATAGGCGTGCGCAGCCTATTGCATTAGGGTGTGCACCCTAAAGCACAAACACACACGCCGCGCGCGTGTGTGTGTATGTGTTTATGTATGTAATATATATATATGTTATACACATACACACACATATATATACACAAATACACTCTGCATGCATACAGACCCGCACTCATATAATTATCAAAATAAACAAAGATAAGTTAAATAACCCCTGTATAATAATGTACCCTGATACCCCTATAAATACTTACAGTTCTGAAGACTCCAGCAGCTCAGGATCAGAGCTCTGGGCAGCTGGGCTCAGGGATGGAAGTGGGCACCGCTCTGCAGTTCAGAAAGAAAACATATAAGACGCACCGGCCCATAAGATGCACCTAGGTTTTAGAGGGGGACAATAAGAAAAAAAAATGTTTTTCATTACACTTCAGGTCAAAACACCAATGTTAATCAGACTTCAGCTGACAGCCCCATTCAGACCCCCAATGTTAATAGGACCCAAATAAGACCTCAAATCAGACCCCCATTATGCCTCTCATTAGCCCCCATCATCAGCCCTTATGCCTCTCATTAGCCCCTATCATCAGCCCTTATGCCTCATTAGCCCCATCATCAGCCCTTATGCCTCAATAGCCCCATTATCAGCCCTTATGCCTCATTAGCCCCACATTATGCCTTATTAGCCCCCATTATGCCTCATTATCCCCCATGTGCTTCATTAGCCCCCATATGCCTCATTAGCCCCCATGTGCCTCATTAGACCCCCATAATGCCTCTCATTTTGCCTCATTATCCCCCATGTGCCTCAATATGCCCCCAGCAGCCTCATTTAAAAAAAAAACACTTACCTCTCCTGCTCCTGGACGGCGCCGCTCCTCGCAGCCCGTAATGTTCTTTCTCCTGATGTCGGCTCTCGGCTGTGCGCTCTGAACTGGCGCGCACAGCGTGACATCATGCTGTGCGCAACCCTGCACAGCCGATGACCAGGAAGCGGTAAGTACAGAGCGTTAACCACTTCCTGGTCCTCTGATACTAATGAGCGCTTCCAAAATGGAAGCGCTTCATTAGTATTCACCGGCCAGAACCTTTTGAGGCTTGATAAGGGTGTGCCCAGGCACACCTGCCACACCCTGTGCGCACGCCTATGCTTGAGAAGGCACCAGTGCTCCTGTAGTAGGGCCGCGGCCTTCTCTCAGCTTTCCATAGGTCGAGTGACTACACGTTCATGTGTCATGTGCCCTAGTAGGGGCTCAGCCCCATTCAAGTGAATGTGGCTGAGTGCAATACCAAGCACAGCCGCTATACAATATACGCCATTGTTCTTAGTAAGCTGCGAGAAGGCAGCGGCGCTCACAGGAGCACCACTGCCTTCTCAGAACAGCTGCTTGGCAGGGGTCCCAGGTGTTAGACCCCCACCGATCAGATACTGATGACCTATATAGAGTGTAGGTCATCATTTAAAAAATCCTGGAAAACCCTTTTAAATAAATCCTTTGAAATATCAGTCTGCAATAATGCTATTTGAACACAAGGCCGCAGAACTGGATGTCCCTTATAGTAGTCATCTTTCTCCAGTCATCAACTGTGGTGCACATCCGCCGGAAGGGTTGATGATGCCAAGGCCACAGGAGGGTCCAGACAGGTGCAAACAAATGGGTGATATGTGCTTGCTTGAGATTTCAACCGCTGGGTTTATGAGGTCAGGAGTGGAGGAAGGTGTAGAGTAAATGGGAGGAAAAGGCCTCGATTCTAATGGGAGAAGCTGGGTTCCAATGCCTAAGGGTACTTCCCCTTGGGCTCATTTCAGACAATTTGCATATCAGAATAAAGATCTATTTTAGAGGAAACAAAGGAGGAGATTTATCATCTCCCTTGCACTAGAAAAGTAGCCTTAAAAAGTCGCAACCCTCTTTGTACACTGTCTTCGCCACGTTTCCAAAAGATGGCATGGCAAGAGCAGGAAAGAGGCGCGACCAACAGCGGAGACAAATTTATCTGTATTTACACCAGTTATCTGGTCCAAATGAAGCTGAAAATCTACGGCAGCTGATCTGTCGTAGATTTCTGTTTAGGTGCTTGGACTGCTGGAGGACATCAAATCACCGCAATTACTTATCGTTACACTCAACTGTGTTAAGCAGAAACACAAGGGGGGTTAGTCAGCACATCCCTGTATGCAGGTGCACGTAGCTATGGCAATTATACATAGAAACAAAAAAATGCAACAGCACTCTGCAACCAGAACTCTGCCCAAGAAAGAAGCTATAAGAGGACATTAGTGTACGTTTTGATCAAAAGGTAATAAGCCACTCGCCACGCCAAGGCTGTCCCGTGAGTGGTACTAACGCTAAATCTGACCTGTTATGGGCCATGCAAAATAAATGTGGAGCCCCAGTTATGGGTCTACAACACAATGAAAGCCAGATATCCCTCAAAGGAAGGAAAACCAAGCAAAGGGGTGTTTTTTGTAGCTGGTCTCCCTGAGATCAGCTATTGTTGTGTAGTCTCCGAGGCATTGCTCCCGGTTAGCCAGAATCCTACTCCACACTGATGAGGGGCAACACCCCGAAACAGCTGTCTGTGGATGGATGCCTGGCTTAGGTTTTCTCCGTCACATCCTTAAAGCTTGTAAAAAAGCGGGATCTTGA
Source organism: Bufotes viridis (assembly GCA_033119425.1). Lineage (NCBI taxonomy): Eukaryota > Metazoa > Chordata > Amphibia > Anura > Bufonidae > Bufotes > Bufotes viridis. The sequence continues at coordinate 239,107,020 of CM065590.1, forward strand.
CAAAGGGGCCACTTAATATGGTGGATTTGGTGATCTCTGTAATGGAGACACCCCTTTGCTTGGTTTTCCTTCCTTTGAGGGATATCTGGCTTTCATTGTGTTGTAGACCCATAACTGGGGCTCCACATTTATTTTGCATATTCCTGTTTCCCAGGGAGCTTTGCACTTCGGATTGCTGTGTTGAGACTCTTAAGTGAGGCTCTGCGGTGTTTTTTGTAGCTGGTCTCCCTGAGATCAGCTATTGTTGTGTTTCTGTTATGGGCCATGACAGCCACATAAAATCCTCCTAACGCTGAATCTTACCTGTTATGGGCCATGACAGCCACATAAAATCCAGGGAGTGTGGGCCCAGCATGCATGCATGCTGGGATAAACCATACTTATTAACCCTTTCTAGTGCTGTAACAGCCTCCATTAGATCCAAGGATGCAGGTACCAACATGCATGCTGAGCCCACTGTGCACTCCTCCTGGAGCCAGATGGCTACTAGCAGGTACTGTGAATGCACATTCAGCTTTATACTCACTCTGATTAAAAACCAGCCTCTAGGGGAGACAAACTAGTCAGGTGTGCACGACTGAAGTGGAGGCCGCCACACCTCCAACACATACTAAACAGAAACACAAGGGGGGGTCAGTCAGCACGTCCCTGTATGCAGGTGCACGTAGCTATGGCAATTATACATACAAACAAAAAAAATGTAACAGCACTCTGCAACCAGAACTCTGCCCAAGATAGAAGCTATAAGAGGACATTAGTGTACGTTTTGATCAAAAGGTAATAAGCCACTCGCCACGCCAAGGCTGTCCCGTGAGTGGTACTAACGCTAAATTTGACCTGTTATGGGCCATGACAGCCACATAAAATCCTCCTAACGCTGAATCTTACCTGTTATGGGCCATGACAGCCACATAAAATCCAGGGAGTGTGGGCCCAGCATGCATGCTGGGATAAACCATACTCATTAACCCTTTCTGGTGCTGTAACAGCCTCCATTAGATCCAGGGATGCAGGTACCAACATGCATGCTGAGCCCACTGTGCACTCCTCCTGGAGCCAGATGGCTACTAGCAGGTACTGTAAATGCACATTCAGCTTTATACTCACTCTGATTAAAAACCAGCCTCTAGGGCAGACAAACTAGTCAGGTGTGCACGACTGAAGAGGAGGCTGCCACACCTCCAACACATACTAAACAGAAACACAAGGGGGTCAGTCAGCACGTCCCTGTATGCAGGTGCACGTAGCTATGGCAATTATACATACAAACAAAAAAATGCAACAGCACTCTGCAGCCAGAACTCTGCCCAAGATAGAAGCTATAAGAGGACATTAGTGTGCGTTTTGATCAAAAGGTAATAAGCCACTCGCCACGCCAAGGCTGTCCCGTGAGTGGTACTAACGCTAAATCTGACCTGTTATGGGCCATGACAGCCACATAAAATCCTCCTAACGCTGAATCTTACCTGTTATGGGCCATGACAGCCACATAAAATCCAGGGAGTGTGGGCCCAGCATGCATGCTGGGATAAACCATACTCATTAACCCTTTCTGGTGCTGTAACAGCCTCCATTAGATCCAGGGATGCAGGTACCAACATGCATGCTGAGCCCACTGTGCACTCCTCCTGGAGCCAGATGGCTACTAGCAGGTACTGTAAATGCACATTCAGCTTTATACTCACTCTGATTAAAAACCAGCCTCTAGGGCAGACAAACTAGTCAGGTGTGCACGACTGAAATGGAGGTTGCCACACCTCCAACCAGAAAGGGTTAATAAGTATGGTTTATCCCAGCATGCATGCTGGGCCCACTCTCCCTGGATTTTATGTGGCTGTCATGGCCCATAACAGGTAAGATTCAGCGTTAGGAGGATTTTATGTGGCTGTCATGGCCCATAACAGGTCAAATTCCCATGTTCCGTTCCACCCTCACTAAGGCTTGTAAGACTGATGTGACCGCAGTGGGCGACTTACTGACCCAAGACCCTCATAGTGCTGAGATGTGTTCAGGGGACATACCTAGCTATAGAGTGACTGGCCTCCACAGACTACACCTTAAGCAGACACTTGGAAAGATAGAGGTATTACCAGAACCTCAGCCCACTGGTTTCGAGCAAATGGCCCTTCAAAGCAAAGAGCCAGTGAAGAAGATATCTAAACTGTACACGCTGCTTCTCCTCGCTAGTGAGTCAAACACTCCTTCCTTTATTGCCAAGTGGGAAGAGGACCTTGCCCAGACATTGTCGCTAGAAGAGGTGAAATCCCTTCTGACTAGAACCCCGAAAATTTCAAGGTGCACCTGCCTTCAGGAAAATTATTATAAGATGCTCACACGTTGGTACTACACTCCTGTGCTGCTTCACAAGATATTTCCCACCTCCTCGCCCATGTGTTGGAGGTTCCAAAGTGAAATGGGCACCTTTATGCACATTTGGTGGACGTGTCCGAATATAGAGGCGTTCTGGGTTAAGATATGTGAGATACTGTCCCAGCTAGCAAAGAGATCAATTAAACCAACCCCTCAGGTATGCTTACTGGGCATGTTTTCCCTGAGACTATTCGCTAAGCAGGAAGAGCGTCTCTTTCAGCACTTACTGGCAGTAGCTAGATTGCTGATTGCTGCAAACTGGAAAAAGAACCTCCCCCCTGATATAAATATGTGGCTAAATAAGTGTGACCAGATCTTTCAGTTAGAGCAGTTAGCACACTGGGAGTCATGCTCCTCTCAGTCTTTTGATTTCATTTGGGGAGTGTGGAAAAGGTACAGGAATTTCCCCTGAATTCCCAACTACGGACCCGTGATCTGACGTATATAAACCCCATTAGGAGGTCCATTCCTGATCGACTTCTTCGATATATGCTAAAGTAGAATCCTGTTGTGTTTAGTTGTGTATGATCCTAGTATAAATGCCTTAAACTGTTCGCTGACTGTTTAATTTCCTGTGTCTAAAATGACTTTACTCAATGTCTTAAATATGGTACGCACACAGTGGTACTTGTAACCTGACTAGACTTCTTTGTTTAGCTTCGTTGTAATAATTCTGTGTAATAAGCTTTTGCAAAACTCAAATAAAATATATTTTAAAAATGAAAATAAAATAAATGCAATCTGGTAAGACATTATAAAGTGCGGAACAAAAATGTAGACATACGGAAACGGAATGCACACGGAATACCTTCCATTGTTTTGCGGACCCATTTAAATGAATGGTTCCGTATACAGTCTAAAAAAAAAATGGAACGGACATGGAATGAAAATACGTTCGTGTGCATGAGGCCTAAAGGGGTTGTGCTCCCTTGGTGTGTGTGTGTGTGTGAATGAAGAATTGAGGCAGAAGAGAACGCTATTTTTAACTTTATGGTAGGTTTACACTCTTTTCTGGAGGAGGTTTTGAGACAGACTTTCCTTCAGGTTTTTTAGTCAAAGCCAGAAGTGGATCAAGCGGGAAGGAGAAGTATAAGGCCTCTTTCACACTTGCGTTGTGTGGATCCGGCGTGCACTTCCGTCGCCGGAAATGCCCGCCAGATCCGGCACAGCGCAAGACAACTGAAAGCATTTGAAGACTGATCTGTCTTCAAAATGCTTTCAGTGTTACTATGGCAGCCAAGTTGCTACTAAAGTCCTGGTTGCCATAGTAAGTAGTGGGGAGCCAGCGGAGCAGATACTTACAGTCCGTGCGGCTCCCGGGGCACTCCACAATGACGTCAGAGCGCCCCACGCGCATGGTCACGTGATCCATGCGATCATGTGATCCATGCTCATGGGGCGCTCTGACGTCATTGTGGAGCGCCATGGGACTCGGGAGCCGCACGGAAGGTAAGTATGCTTCTCCCCTGCCTCCCCACTATACTTTACCATGGCAGCCGGGACTTTAGCATCCTGGCTGCCATGGTAACCATTCACAAAAGCTGCGCCGAAACGACGATGCCCTGAAACGACGTTTAGATTAATGTCGGATCCGGATTAATGCACTTCAATGGGCATTAATTCCGGATCCGGTGTTACGGCATGTCTTCCGGATTTTTGGACGGAGACAAATCCGCAGCATTCTACGGTTTTGTCAACGCCCAAAAAAACTTTCACATACTGAATGGAAGACATCCTGATGCATCCTGAACAGAATGCTCTCCATTCAGAATGCATTAGGATAAATCCTGATCAGTATCTTTCCGTCCTAGAGCCCCGAGGACGGTACTCTAGGACGGAAAGGAAAAACGCCAGTGTGAAAGAGCCCTAAGTCCTTTATATATATTTCTGATTTTTTAAATCCACTTTTGGCTTTGTTTGAAAAACCTGAACGAAAATCTGCCTCAAAACTTCCTCCTAAAAACTCTGTGATTGTACACTTAGAAAGGCCACTTCGCCTTGAGGAGTCCAGTTCTTGGAGTTAAACTTTCTCTTGATTAGAGATGCAAATAAAGAGAAGTGGGGAATAAACTGTCAATAATATTTAGCAACTCCCAAGAAGTGTTCAATTGTCCATAGATCCCAAGGAGAGGTCATTTAAGCACAGTTTCTCGTGCCACATTTACAAGCCCTGGTTAGAGAAAAATAGTTCTGGAAAAGACAGTTAAGTCTTCTTTAAAGAGGTACTTCTCCAATTTAGCGTAAAGATGATTTTCCCACTGTAAAACAGAATAGATATGTTGGTGGGAATCTAAATAAGATTACACTATAACATCCAAGTTTACCACCACACATGCATAAAGAATATGTAATTGCTGAACTCCTGAAAAAGAGCTGGGGCATTGCTAAGACTGAAAGGCATCACTAGGTACTCAAAATGTCCATCACAAGTATTGAAGGCTGTCCTCATTCATTGCTACGAGGGCCTGCAGTAGCAGGAGGGCCAGGATGTCAGTACACACCATTACACTGCTTAACCACACTCTGTACATACTAACAAGAGAGGGCCCAGTAATAGATGACAGAGCAGCCAGACTCGGGCCCTAAATTATAGTACTGGGCTCATGCCCAGCAGCATGTTTTAAATTTTTAGACTCATCATTCTATCCAGTGTCCATGGTAAAAAAAAGTAATGATGCTAACTACCTCTATGATGTTTTTTTGTGCAGCCCCATCTTTGGGAGTAGTTTTTAACCTAAAGATGGAAGGAGCTAGGAGAGGTAAGTGCAGTACCCAAGAATTATTTCTTGTTAAAGCTGTTGTCCGGGTTCAGAGATGAACCCGAACATATCCCTTTTTTCCACCCAGGCAGCCCTTCTGATATGAGCATCAGAGTATTTCATACAGCGATACTCTCCCTAGCCCTGTAGGGCAAGGGCTGTTTGTTTATATTTTTATACTGCTAGGTGGAGGCTTCCACCTAGCAGTGTTGCCAGTGACATCACCAACACTAATCGGTAGCCTTTAGCGCTGCTCTAGCCTGATTTAAATGCTCTGATGTTCATATTAGAGTGGCTGCCTGGGTGACGAAGGGGATACCAAAACAAAGAAGATGCTGCAATGAAAAAAGTAGATGTTTTCAGCACAAGTGCGCAAACCTATGTTTGGAGAAAAAAGGAACACTGCACACCAACACCAAAACCTGATCCCAACTGTGAGGAGGGCATCCTGTTTTTCAGCTCTTTTGCTTCCACAAGGCGTAGACACTGTGTGATCACTGACAAAACAATTAATTATTAGGTGTATCAATTTTTTTTACAGGAGAATGTAAGGAAAGTGTTATAGTGACGGTCTGCGTCCACCTCCGTTCCAATGGGAATGACCGCTGGCTTGCTCACCCACCCTATCAATCTTGGCCTTGGGCAGTCCAGGTCTGCTTGGATCCTTCTCCTCCACCCAGCCACCAAAAGTAGCACTGCTTCCTTCATCTCCACACAGGCTGAGGCTTGCCTTATGCTTCACCCACAGGGCACACAAGTGCCAGCTTGTGTACTTTAATCTTCCCCAGCCAATGTCTGGCTACCCTGGGGTACTTAATGTACTCATGTACAAGGTGTCTGAGCAAAAGGTTCTAGTAATCTAGTGTTCTGTTCCATGTACTATCTTCTGCCTAACTTCTGGTTTTGACCTTTTGCTGCCTTACCTGACATCTGCCTGATCTCAATACTGACCCTGAGCTGCCCACCCAAACCTTGGACTGTTTATTCAACTGCACATATTCAGCCTGCCCTGACTCCATCCCGTACCTGCCTATGGTTTAGCCTGATTCCTTGGTGCTTCACAATTGTTTTCTTGAGGTCAGCAGTCACTTGAACAGAGACTGTGCCAAGATGTAGTGGCCTGGTGTTTTCCCTGCAGCAGAGTTCAGATCTCTGTACAGGGGTTAAAGGATGAAGACCAGGGTGGCTACTTAAATACCTGCCACAATCCCCATTTGTTCAAGAGACATAGCAGATCCACATCTGCTTTGTAACGGAAAACAGTCCATGACCTAAAGCCGAAGATAAGCTGGTAGATGTATCAAAATAATGACCCAAAGCAAATAAGTAAATCAACTAAAAATGGTTGAAAAAAAGACTTATTTGTGTTTTGGAATTACCAAGTCAGAGTCCTGACCTTATTCCTATCCAGATGCTGTGGTATTACCTGAACAGGGCTGTGCATACAAGAAATATTGATTTACTGAAAAAAGTAGGTCCAAATTTCCTCCTATGTGTTGTTCAAATCTATAGATACATGAAATGTTTGGTGTTAATTGCTGCTAAAGAGGAATCTAAAGGTTATTAAATTCAAGGGTTCACTTATTTTTCCCCTGCACTGTGAATGTTTAGTGAATGTTCTCAATAACAGTTATGAACAGTACAACTGTTTGTATGTTCTTTGTTTAGTTAGACTTTGTCTATAAAACAGACTACTTTATATAACAAACACAACAATAGCTGATCTCAGAGAGACCAGCTACAAAAAACACTGCAGAGCCTCAGTTAAGAGTCTCAACACAGCAATCCAAAATGCAAAGCTCCCTGGGAAACAGGAATATGCAAAATAAATGTGGAGCCCCAGTTATGGGTCTACAACACAATGAAAGCCAGATATCCCTCAAAGGAAGGAAAACCGAGCAAAGGGGTGTCTCCATTACAGAGATCACCAAATCCACCATATTAAGTGGCCCCTATGTCAAGATCCCGCTTTTTTACAAGCTTTAAGGATGTGATGGGGAAAACCTAAGTCAGTTATCCATCCACAGACAGCTGTTTCAGCCCCTCATCAGTGTGGAGTAGGATTCTGGCTAACCGGGCGCAATGCCTCGGAGACTACTCAAACACAACAATAGCTGATCTCAGGGAGACCAGCTACAAAAAACACCGCGGAGCCTCATTTAAGAGTCTCAACACAGCAATCCAAAGTGCAAAGCTCCCTGGGAAACAGGAATATGCAAAATAAATGTGGAGCCCCAGTTATGGGTCTACAACACAATGAAAGCCAGATATCCCTCAAAGGAAGGAAAACCGAGCAAAGGGAGCTTTGCACTTTGGATTGCTGTGTTGAGACTCTTAAATGAGGCTCCGCTGTGTTTTTTGTAGCTGGTCTCCCTGAGATCAGCTATTGTTGTGTTTGAGTAGTCTCCAAGGCATTGCTCCCGGTTAGCCAGAATCCTACCCCACACTGATGAGGGGCAACACCCCGAAACAGCTGTATGTGGATGGATACCTGGCTTAGGTTTTCCCCGTCACATCCTTAAAGCTTGTAAAAAAGCGGGATCTTGACATAGGGGCCACTTAATATGGTGGATTTGGTGATCTCTGTAATGGAGACACCCCTTTGCTCGGTTTTCCTTCCTTTGAGGGATATCTGGCTTTCATTGTGTTGTAGACCCATAACTGGGCTCCACATTTATTTTGCATACTTTATATAACAGACATCTTAATTTAAGTGTATTTCATATTAATAAATGTCCCCCTATTTCTTTATTACAAACATCCAAGACATATAAACCAGTACAATGGACATTAAAAATGAAAAAATATAGCACACAATGGGGGGCCCTTAATAAGGTCATCCCCATGAAACTCCAGCCTCCTACTTTAAAGAATCACAATGAAGATCACTCTTAATAACACCTAATGATATAAAACTTATAGGGGGTCATCTATCAGATATACAACAGTTTTCCCTGTTTTTTTTTCACAGCTCACAACAGGTCTAAAAAAAAGTGGGGGGGCGTGGCATAGGTGGGGAAGGGGACAGGCCGGCAGTCCCATCTCAGTTAGAATTTTGTACGCCTGTTTTAGGCATAGAAAATGGTCTCAATTTAAGACAGCAAGGAAGCTGGCTTGCATTTAGACCAGCAGTGGATGTGCCGGTGGCTGCTATGGGAAACAAGGACAATTTTTCTTTTAGACAGTTTTAAGAATCTTCACGTGTTCTGGTATCTTTTTGGCATCTGGCATAGCCAGCATTATTTTGTTCAGTAATTTGTGCTACACTAGCCCTTTTGAGGAATCAGACGAGTAGGGATAATTATCGCCCAATAGCCTTTAGTGCCTACAACCCTGTCAACGGTTCACCAGCTTTCCTTCCTTGGACCACTTTTGGTAGATACTAACCATTGTATGCTAAAAACTACCCACAAGGCTTGCAGAATTGACCGTTCTCAGATTTTTCAATATAGTTATATGTAGTTAGTATGTAACTACAGTATTTGTAAGGATTTGAGGAGTCAACCTTAGTATTCAAGTACCCACTCACAAGCAGCCACAGGATCATGGAGGAAATTACAGAGAAGCACTGACCTGTATGGTTGTGAATAAAGCACTTGTAACAAGCCATAAGCTTCCTATTTAGCTGTGCAGTACTGCTTGTCTGTGTGTTTCTTAAGTTCCTCCTCACTCCCCCCCCCCCCTTCCTATATAGCCTTGCACTTACATGGGTAATATGATGCTCTTGCAAAGGCATTTTTGAAAGTCAGAAGCAATTAGGGTGTGGGCATAGGATGGGGAGTGGGAGCTGGTACACAGCTTATTACAGGAGAACTAGATATTTCTCACTGACAAAACATTTTACCGAGTTTCTTATGGATACTTGTACTATTGATTTATGCAAAGTTGTGTAAAAAGTTAGTGACCATTAAAGGGTGCTTTGCAAAAAAGAAAAACTACCAAGCTGCCTAAAACTCATCATGGAACACTCTAAACCTCATGTAGATACTGAAGCTAACTTACTGTTCTTTGAGAGTAATATCTTGACACTCTTTACCAATATCAAATTCCTAAATTACATAGGAAACATTCCTAAATTACATAGGAATGTTTCAGACTCATTAGTTCTCTGAAGTCTACAGATATTATAACCAGCGTATCATGCAAATATACTTTTTGTTTCAATGGCAATGTTGTCCTCCAAGGGTTTTGGCTTATTCCATCCAACCACACCACAGCTTTAATGGATGACATAATTTTGTCTTACACTGCAAATGTAAGGTTCATTTTTTTGGAGTAGTTTTATTTCTATCCATATAATCAAAATACCAGAAGGAATAATTAGAAAAAAATACAATGGTGCAGCACATAAATAATGGGCAACACTGGAGTAGCATATGATGAATGTAGTTTTTATTTCTGAAAATATATATTTTTGTGATTGAGAACAACTATTGCACTGACATTATTGACTTGACAGTAGGTAAAACAAATTTTGTTACTTTTGTTATCTTGGTCAACAAATGTGCATTAAAAAAATCCTATGTTTAAAGTAAGCACCCCTTTAAACTTTCATTGTTATTAGCTGAGTAACAAGTCACAATTTCTGTGTTCAGCTCAACCTGTCTCGGTTTCATAGCTTTGAACTGGGAAAAGTCAGGAATATATTGTAACGTCGAAAACTTTGTTTGGGCGGAGTGGTGGCTTGTATTTTGTCATATCTGGAACTATAAAAAAACATTGCAGCTTCCATATGTGAAGCTATCTAGTGGTCAAACAGTGTGCATTTCAGGTACAAAAATGTACATTTACAGTCTACAATTTTGCCCTCTGTAGGGAGTGATATAATGAATAAAAATGTAACTGCCCTTCCAGACCAAGAAAAGCAACTTTCACAATGAGGACCCTTTTGCACAGGCAGATCATTAGACTAATGATGAGGTATGGACGCTCATTCCTGAACTGGCCCATGTAAATGTGTTGATCACTAGATGAACAAGGAAACCGTTGTTCGTCAGGTGAAATCATATTTGATGCAGAAATCAAAATCATCATTTCTAGGCAGCAGATTTTCTTGTGTAAACTGCAATGTGATACCCAGAAGCAATGCATTTGTATGGGGATGAGTGATCACAGTAGTGATTGTTGTATATGAATGCAGTTATCACCTCATGTGATGAGCAAGCAATTACTGAAATGAACAGTTCCTTCCTGATAATTGCCAAGGCCAGCCAGCCTGTGTAAAGGGGCCTTAAGAAGGACAAAAAGAAATTATGTTGACAGCTGACATACAGCAGACTGAAGGCAGAGATTATTGGATTATTTGGGGATGTCACTGCCCATTTCCAAAATTAATTCTACTCTGAAGCAGAGTCTTTTCAAGTTGGGAAGAGAAGATTAGTTATAGTTCCAATGAAAATGACTTTCAGGAAATAAACCTAGCATAAAGTAACTAAATTAATATGCATTTTTGAATTAAAGAACAAGATGCAAAACAATAAAATGATTTCAAATTATCTAAAACATTGATGATAGTGTCCTATTAATGACTTTTAAGAGTTAGATAGGCAGCAACATAAACCCTATCTTCAACACAGCAAGAATTGGAGGTGCTGTTTATGGGTGATTAGCAATTCTTGTATTTTCTACATTTATTTGATATAGAAAATGAAACATTTCTGTTGACCAAAAAAGTAGGTTTTCACTAATCAGATACAAGGAAAAGGAAGTAAAGGTGGTAAAAGAAAAACGCTGGGCTTAACATAGTTAGAAATTTGGAACAGTTTGTCTAAAATTCGTCAATTGTAATTTCTATATTAAATGGGTATACTATCTATGCTTGATAGGTGTGTTTCTCACCTCTGTTATTCTAACCTATAGGGAGAAAAAAAGATCCCATGAATCCATTCATCGATTCATGGCATGTACAGCCCTATAAAATTCAATAAAAGATGACTACGGTCCTTTTCATTGACATCTATGGGATTTACCAGAAGTTCTTAACAAATAGGTCCCAGAGATGGGAACAACATATATAAAGCATAAATATTTAATATGAGAATACCAACATTAATTGTGTCTTGTGATAAAAAAAGAACAAATCTAGATGTCCTTCAGAACTCTTCTACTACAAAAAAATGACAGCCAAATTACCAGGTATATGAATAAAAATATGAAGCGTACACAACTACACTGTTATATAATGTCACACATATGTACTTTACAAGTACAAACAATAACATCCTACAAGTTTCTACATGTTAATTAAGTGAACATAAATAAAAATACCATGTATAGGATACATCATTTAAAGGGGTTATCTGTGACTTTAACATTGATTGCCCATTCTTAAAGTTTACCTGAGTTTTCAAAAAAGTTTGTATAATGGCTGTGCTTTGTAAAATCATAACTGTGAAAGAACTGGTATTTTTTGGGCTTCCTTAAAGAGGTCCTTTCACCGGTCCAAAGTTTGTTAGTCAAAGGTATGTACATGCAGAGCGGCACCCAGTTATGTCCCTGCACTTATTTGTATCACTGGGTGCCGCTCCATTCGCCCGCTGTAGCCCCCGGTACCGGCGCACGCGCTGCTGCTAGTTTTGCCTTGGGAGGAGACATCCTCTTTTTACCTGTGCGTCTCCTTCTCCTTCTCCCAGGCTGCAACCTCCCAGGATATGAGCTGAGCGCTGCGATTGGCCAGTGCTCCGGCCTGGGAGAAGGAGATGCCCAGGGAAAATGAGGATGTCTCCGCCCAAGCCAAAACTAACAGCAGCGCGTGCGCCGGTACCGGGGGCTACAGCGGGCGAACAGAGCGGCACCCAGGGATACAAGTAAGCGCAGGGACATCCCTGGGTGCCGCTCTGCATGTACATACCTGTGACTAACAAACTTTGGACCGGTGAAAGGTCCTCTTTAAGGTCTCTTTCAGCCACATTAGTCCCTATTTCAGCTGTACAGCTAGATGCATTTCACTCAGAAGCAGTGTCTCTCTTCTGTTGAATCTGCCAGTACAGCATGTAGTGATCTTACTTCTCTTATTTTCAACTATGTTTTTTTTCTTTTAGGAAGTTCTGAAAGCTGCTAAGGAGGGAGAGATCAGAGCTTCTATCAGACTCAGGAGCTCAGCTAGTTCTGACACGTTCCCAGTTCCTGGAAACCGTCTTCTGAGTCTCTTTTACTAGCGATGGAACTTGCCTGACAACAGACAGTGGACTGAAAATTAGGTGGAAGTAAGACCCCTAGTGGCCGCCATGACTTTGGCCGCCACAACTATTTTTCATTTGGATGCAGACAAATTTTTTCAATGAATTGATTTGCTAGTTACACCATTGTCAAATTAAATTAAATTTTGTGAAAGTACATTGACTGTTAAAACTATCCCAGTGATGTTTTATTGGTGGGGGTCAGTCTGATTCGCAAAATGAAGTGTTTGTAGTGCTTGCAGAAATAAATGGGACAGGATAAGTGGCTGGGCCTACGAGAAAAACAAATAAATGGGAAACAGCGCACCCTAAAGTAGGACACCATCGATGGCCTATTCTAGAGAAATGCAATCAGTGTTAAATTCCCAGAGAAGCCAATAAAAATGCTTTTTACTACACTGTAAGAGACATTTCCTATGACGATATACAGTGCATTATACTTACATAGTGCAAAAGTAGTTCTTTTTGATCATTTTAAAAACTATCAAAATGTATTATCTAAAAATTAAGCACCATATTCAATGTTTATAATTAAAATGCTGCCAATTTTTAAAATTCATTTAAATAACCTAATTTACAAAACAAATGAGTAAACAAATAAAAAGATATATTATACTAGCAATGTGTAATTTACATGTTATTTCACATTTCATTTGAAGAAATGGAAATAAATGCAAAAATTATTTTTTATGACTTTATTCTGTTATTCATCATTATATAAAACCTTCAAGACTGGAGCTCCCACAGTTTTTCAGTGAGAAGTCAGCACCAAAACATAAGAATGGTTTAATCAATATTTTGTTACAAATTAATATTATTAATATTAATGAATATGGACTGTAATGTGTTTTTATGATATGCAAATTATATGGCTTTGTTAGGTTATAGCTGCCATCGTGATCATTTGATTTTTATATAATCATTTTATACAATATTAAAACATAATTTAATACAATGTAACCTTGCTCAAGGATTTTAAAATTTACTAAATATTAGAAAGGACTCTCACATTTAAAATGTTAATAAATACCTGAGAATATGCCCTGATTATTCCAATTGTAATGCACCATTTAAATGCTCTCATTTTATATACAGTTCTAGAAGTCTGACGTGTATATAGTGGCATCTATAGTTCAAAATAATGTATTTGAATAAATAAAAAAATAATTTATGTATAATATGTATAACGTATATTAATCAATTATATTATAGAGAGAATATATTTTTATTTAATGTGTCCTTTTAACCAGCAATCTACAGGTCAACTCATCAACCCATCTGTTTAAAGTGAAGACTGACACCCACTCAACACTACCCACTGTCCATAAAATCTTAAAGGGGTTCTCCGGGCTTTTAATATTGATGACCTATCCTCAGGATAGGTCATCAACATCAGATCGTCGGGGGTCTGACAACCAGCACCCCCGCCAATCAGCTGTATGAGGAGACGGTGTGTGCATGTGCCCTCTCCCATATCTCTTCTTGCTATGCTGCTGCTTTTCCATAGACATAGCAACAGCAGGAAGAGATACGGGAAATGGCACATGCACACTGCATGCCCCATCTCCTCATACAGCTGATTGGTGAGGGGTTCAGGGTGTCGGACCCCCACCAATCTGATATTGATGACCTACCCTGAGGATAGGTCATCAATATTAAAAGCCCAGAGAACCCCTTTAAGCTTGGATGTTTTGTGTGTGAATAGGGCATATCATATATTGTCATACATATAATATATATGTTATTAAAATAGCTATAAAGAAACTAATTAATATGCCACACAACAAACATCTCAAAGTCTTCAATGTCTGGTATGGTTCCTGTCAAATGAAGCTGACATATAATAGGGTTATGCAGTGAAATCTAATGTACATGCTGATCATGTAATTTATGGATCCACCCTAACAAGACCTTTATTTTGGCTAATAGATGGGTCCACAGAGGGTTATCCTACCATATACCCAAACAGGAAAGAAAGGGGTTGCCATTGTGAAACAATCATTTTAAATATATTTTCACTGGAAGGAAACTAAGATAAGGTGCTCCATAATGTATACAGTATGTATAAGGTTTACATGTACACACAAACAGCTGGTGATCTTAGTACAGAATCTTAGTCTCAAATCCACGGCAGCACAGCCCACCGACAATATGCCAATATAACAGATTAAAATCAAATCAAAATTTGTGGGTCACCTCTCGCACTGTGGCAATGGTGGTCCATGCCCACCACTGTCCCACCCCAGCAGGCAGGTACGGGCGCTGTGACTAACCCTGCATGTACTGTTTCCTGACTACAAGTATTGCCTGATTCCTTTGCTTTGCACTGGTGTCTCTCTCTCAAAGTCTGTCAACTGGACAAAATGTCTTCTAGGTACATCGTAGAGGCATATGTAGCAGTCAATGATCTCTCACCAAGAGGTGCACTACACAAAAGTAGCCTCTGAGAACCTTTTTATAGGGCAATGTAGAAAATACTTTTATGCCCTCTTGTGGTAAGACCTAGTGTCTAACCAAACAGCTGTAATCATTCAGAGTTTTGCATCAATTTGACATTTCTATTTTTGTCAATCAGTATATGTGTTTTGTGTATCTGTCTTATTGATATTTAATTAATATCTACTTTTATTTGTTTTGCAATACATTTTTCCTGCACTATGGCATCTGTCATGTATTCATGTACTCACCACTCCCGATGCTCTGTGCCGCCTCCCTCCTGTTCTGGCTGGTACACACTCTCATAGGGTGTACAAGTTCTTCCTGGCATGAGCTAATTGGTTTATAGCATATGACAGCATTCCCTGAGGTATATATGGCACCCTCGCATATGGGAATGTGCCTAACCAAAAAGTTCTTAAGCTTGTCTAGTTCTGCAATGGTGTGCTTATCATTTGTACTGACCTCCCATGCCTGTTAACCATTTTGACTCAGTACTATCTGTCCTGAACTCTGCCTAATCAGTGTATTAACTCTGTGCCTGAGCATATCCCATAATAATATTTTGGGGTCCATTTACTGAGATGAATATATCGGTATGCCCATTGATGAATTAACTTGATGATGATTTTCCCATTAGCTGATGAATCTACATATTCATCTTCCTTTCGAACTTCCTCTTGGTATCAGCTCTTCAACTTTCTTTAGACCATCTTCATTCTTTAGCTACTCTTTGACCTTTTCCCATTTTGTACCAGCTTCCTTTTAACCTCTGTCCATTGCTGTTTTCCTGCTTAAACGTGTATTTAAACCTCTGAATTCCCTTGATTGCTTACACCTGATGAAGATGCGCTGTGGCAATGCAACGTGTACTACTACTTTGGTCCACGCATCTATATCCATCAGCGCCAGAGGTAACCTGAAAATTTTGATTTCCTGATTACTATAAATATATTTTGAAAATAAAAAGAATTATATATGGTAATGTTACCTAGCCTCCATTAAAGGAAATCTGTTACCCTGATTTTGGACCAGTATCTACAGTACAGGTCTCTATTTTTTATTATCCTACTGCCTCTCATTCCCATGCTGTCAGTGCTTAGAGCTGCACTGAAATACATTGTCAGGACTGCAGTGCATTTGCACAGGAGTCCTCTCTATTATGTTAGAACAGCACAGCAGTCCGGACTGTGTACCCCAGTGCAGCTTTGTTAATAAAAATCCAAATAAAAAATAATGATCTAGATTCCATATCTGCTGTATTACACATGTATTACTGTAGATAATAGTCAAAAATTTAGGTGACAGGTTCCCTTTAAAGTGAATTTAACGCATTTACATAATTTTTCATAATCTATCCTTGAAAGTTCTGAGACTGATGCCTGCCAAAATTATTGGCTAAATAAGAATAACTACCTTTCACACATGTTAAAGGGAACCTGTCACCAGTTTAAGCTGTCCTAATGCCTAAGTCCAAACAGCTCCAGCATATGCCAATAAGTCTGATATTCATAAGCTTCTGGATCAGAGGCAGGTGGGCTGTGAGCTCATGAATATCAGGACTAAAGATGAGTGAATTATCTTATCAAGCAGAGTTCTGCACCCATGAGGGGTTGTCACCAAAGCTGATGACACTTCCCCTGCTTTATTGACAGGGCCAAACATCTTGGCCCACCTTGACAATCTTGCACTTGTACTGCTGCTCCGAGTAGCGCTGCAAGTATAGAGGCTCTGCTTCTACTAGTGGAACAGCGACTGTGCACATGGTGCTACACTTCAGGGTAGCAGAGCATGAACAGTAGCTGCTCCAGTAACAGAAGTCGAGTCTCATAGCTTGCACCACAACTCTGAGCAGTGCCGCAGGTGCCAGATTATGAGTGCTGGCCAGGACGTTCATCCTGGTCAATCAGGTGGCAGGTGGAGTGTCATGAGCTTCAGGAACAACCTGTCACGGGTAAAGAACTCTTCTTGATAAGATGATCATCTTATCTCTAATCCTGATATTCATGAAGAAAGTAACCCAGTGTTTGGAAAAGGGGGTCTGTCACTAGTTTATACTGCCCACAGTTAGGACTACATAAAACTGGTGGCAGATTCCCCTTAAGGACATGTTATAAAAAAAAAAAAAAAGGAAAATAGGCAATAATTTTCATCTAAATAAGGAGTCCTTTAGCGGTCTTGCACTTGAATCTGGAGACCAAAAGTTGAATGGGGAACACATTTTCCACAATAACCTCCACATCTTCCATATATTTTAGTCCCATCCTAAGGGAAAAACATAATCAACAACCGTTCATATGGTAAACGACAGCACAATTTACAAGTTTAGTGTTGAGGAAGTAAAACTAGTATGGTCAAGCAACTTTTTTTTCTCATACTGTAGCATAATAATACTGTAGCAAATAATTCCCCATTTTAAATTACCTGTAATATCTACGTCATCATTGAAAGGACATGCCATTTCATTAATAAGAAATAATCAGTTATTTGTAAACTAGCGCCACAAACGTTAAAAAGTTCAGAAGTGTGATCTATTTGCTGCTCTAATTAGATGAGATGTGCATTTTTATAGCTAAGAACTGGACAGAAATGGGGAAAACCTTGTACAGTTTAAAAAAAACCTAAAGAGGACCTTTCATGGGTCCAGACATTATGAAATAACTAGCAGGTTATGTAGGGCACTGTGCACGGATGTAATATTGCTTACCAGTTTGTCGGGCCGCCGCTCAGTTCACACGCTGTGCCCCCCTGCAGCGTTCCCGGCTGGTATGCTAATGAATAGCATTGGTACAGGGAGGAGGAGGCTGCCCTGTTTCTCAATGGGCGTCTCCTTCTGCCTGGCTGTAGCACAGTCCAATCACAGCAGAGACCGTCACAGCCAGGGATAAGGTGAGTCTTTTTTTTCTCCCTGGCTGTGACTCTCTCAGCTGCGATTGGACCGCGCTTCAGCCAGTGAGAAGGAGATGCCCATTGAGAATCAGGGCAGTCTCCTCCTCCCCGTACCGATGCTATTCATTAGCATACCAGCCGGGAAAACTGCAGGGGGGCACAGCGGGCGAACGGAGCAGCGGCCCAACAAACTAGCAAGCAATATTATATCCGTGCACAGTGCCCTACATATCCTGCTAGTTATTTATTAATGTCTGGACCATGGAAAGGTCCTCTTTAAAATCTCACTTTTTACTGAGTTGTAATTGCTCTAACCACTCTGATTTCAGTATTCCGAGCAACTAAGAGTGTCTACAGACTTTTCTGCCGGAGAACTTTGGTGATTGTAGGGATAGACCAAGTTCAGAAGTGTGAGAATAAGCTAAACCATCTGAGGTACAATGGAAAATGTAGATGACAATACTTCTTTAGAATGTCCTACACAACCATTAACCTGGCTTTTGCATTTATGACACCCTAAAAACCAGTTCTTTTCATAAAAGTAGTACAATTATTGGAAATAAAAATGATCTGAGATTAAAATTTTGGTTTATCACTGCTAATATAAGGCTAGTGCAACCTCCTGAAACATGTATTGTGAAGTGAAAGTATTTGGAGAGTTACTAAGTGAATAATTTGAGAAAAAAATATAAATGTAATACAGAAAGCTTGTGGTTTAAAATTAGTATCACACACAAATACGGAAACATAAGGTTTGGCATATTAAGGACCCAAAGAAACAAGAGAGACCTTGTTTCAGGCGAAGGGTGGGAGCACATCTGAGGCTGAGTATAGAACAGAATGTGGTGAAAACTAAACCTGCTGATATTGGTTCCTGATGTATCATACATACACTATTTAATTTATGTTTAACATACATTTTATGTATCTGTAAAAACCTTATCTGGATTCATTTTTAATTTCAAAATTCTAGTATTTATGTCAATGCTGTGACATTGGCATGCCATAAAGAGTGAATAATATTACAGCAATATTGGAAGAAGTCATAATATCACAACTAGGATCTTCCTGATAAAAGTTTGCATGTCAAGTATTTCCGGAACTGAAATCAGTAACAGATTTGTAAAAATTGTACTTATGCATATGTATGTATTTACAATAAGAGTGACCAGGTGAAATTTATGTTCTTCAAGACACAATATATCATACCTGTGATCTGTGAATACTGACACTTGCATAATTTCCCTGAGCAATCCATTTGGCAGTGTCTGATACTCGAAAACCGGTTCCCAAAAGATTGATATTGAACTGCCCCTATGACAGAAAAAGAAAGTTTTGACAATTTACATGCAGCCAATAATTTCATTATGATTGTAGAAGTCCAATCATGCGAGATAGAGATACATTTACCTGTGGACACTTGGCAGCACTGTAACAGTCGCCTGCTGTGGCAAACGGAACTGCTCTTCCAAGCAGCGTGTGAGCATAGATAAGATCTGTAGCTAAAAAAATATTCAAGATTTTTATTCAGATAACCATATGATCCGTCAATTTATGTAAAAGCAGGACCTGGCTTGGCCTCAGACCTGATATCAGTAATGTTCATGCACATGCATTCCCTAAGGCTGCTTTCTCACTTGCGCTGGTAATTCCGGTATTGAGATCCGGCAGAGGATACTGGAATTAAACGGATCCGTTTTGATTTTGCACATCGGGATGCATCTGTTCCATTAGGATGCGGTTCTGTAAAATCGAAATAGAAAAAAAACGGATCCAGCACTAAATACATTGAAAGTCAAGGGGTGACGGATTGTTTGCCATTTCTTGGAGGGGTTTTGTATCCAGTCACAAAATGGAATGCTGCCAGAACGGAAGACATCCTGATGCATCCTGAATGGATCTCTTTCCATTCAGAATGCATGAGGACCAAACGGAAACGTTTTTTTTTTCCAGTATTGAGATCCTCTGTCGATTCTCAATACCGGAAAACAACAACGCAAGTGTGAAAGTAGCCTAATTTAGTTATTGCTTGTTAGATATTTTTTTCTAAGGAAAAATGAGAGTCGATGCTTTACTGGTGTAGGCCACACATTTTCCTACGTATATAAGTATATTTGTAGAAACTTACTTTTGATTTGCATTGAGATTATGTCAAGCCTTATTTTGTTGAAGACAGTTAGTCCAGCTGCAAGATAGTCATTTTTGCATGCACAGTCTTGCCTTCTGCTCCCATTGAATGGACACTCATATGGATTTCGCAGCCTATAAAAATATATAAGAGTAAAGATAATCAGCCTGAAAAGACTTTCCACCTGCACCTGCAGTGAAACAGCCTTGTGAAGGCTTCCAGGCCTGCCATAGAGAGCTGACTGGGGAACAGCCTGACTGTGAAAAACCCGTAGGCTGCAATAGCCTATGGGAAACTATATAAATGTGGTGTCGCCATAATTGTACTGACCCACAGAATAAGGTCATCATGTCATTTTTAGCTCACAGTAAACATAAATCCTAAAAACCTTGGAGGAATTTTGTGTGTGTTATTTTTAATTTCACCTAACCAATATATTTTTTTCACGTTTTTCAAAACAAAGTATGATAAAGTAAATGGTACCATTGAAATGCAACTTGTCCCGCAAAAATAAACCCTCATATGGCTATGTGGATAGAAAATTTTAAAAGATATGGCTCTTGGATGGTAGGGACTAAAAACAAAATAAAAATTGGCTTCGCCCATAAGTAGTTAAATATTGAAGAGGCTTCGCCATCAGGACCTTCCCTTTCCATGTCCTAAACCTCAGAGAACCAGAGCGCAAAACCAAAAGAAAAAGCAGCTATCATTCTGATAGTGATAGTAATACAGCTATCCTCTATCCACAGAACTCCAAAGGGATATTACCTTGAAAAATTGCTCATCATATATTAACATCCTACATGTGAATATTAAATGGGTGGATGGTCCTCTGGATGCAATTTTTTGAAGCCACGCTATGTATTTGACTTCCTGCCCTGGCTCTTAACTTTCTCCTTTGTTTGGACTTTTAGCACAGCAAACAGCCTTGCTTGACTTTCTCAATATGTGACTCAATAAGTGAAATGCTCTTCATCCAGCCCTATCAAGAGAACAATAGAGCTGTCATACTAATTGTACACCTATGATTTTTCCCTCACAGCACAGTAAACTGACAATGGGTTACCTATCTACATATGATTTTTTTTCTCTGTGCTGACTACT
Source organism: Bufotes viridis (assembly GCA_033119425.1). Taxonomy (NCBI): domain Eukaryota; kingdom Metazoa; phylum Chordata; class Amphibia; order Anura; family Bufonidae; genus Bufotes; species Bufotes viridis. The sequence goes on from CM065590.1 coordinate 239,127,884, forward strand.
ACAGAAGGAAAATGTTTGTATTTAATGTCCAATGACATAATCATGGAGAAATGAAAAAAGAAATCCCAAAATTCTAAAAAAAAAACATTTTTCTATGAATAGTAAGTTTCAAAAAAATAATCAGATGAAAGTGTCCCTTAATTTTAAACATTTTAAAATCTATCAGCCTGGTATATTATCCAGGAGACCAGTGTAAAAACTGTGAATGCAACTTTAGGGTCGCTATCTCCCCACACGTACTAAACAGGTCGTGTCCAGCCATACCAGATCATTCACTTCTTTCTGGACAATTTTTTGTACACTCTCTTTACATAAATGTATTGATTCATATAGCTGAATGGACCAAAAAATCTCTAGATATGTCTCCACTAAGATTAGTACTTACTACCCAACCTGCAGAGCAAGAAACTCTTAAATACCTATATCCAAATACTTCTGAAAAGTTATCCCCTTCACCTTTAACCAGTGTTATGTATTCTTTTGGTTTATCTGTCTGCATTCCTGAACAGTAAATCTGAAAGAAATGAAGATCATAAGGCAACGTAGCAAATGCAATCTTTAATATGTGTGATTCCCATTAAAGGGGCTTCTGCAGTGCCAGGATATTGATGGCCTATCCTCAGCAGAGGTCATCAACATCAGATTGTCCGGAGCCCAACTCCTGGTAAACCAGCTGGTTAAACCCTATGCCTTCTTCAGGGATTACCCCACTCAGCAGTGATGCAGTGTAATTACACCATGCTCCCCCATTCAAATGAACAGAAAAGGAAGGTGCAACTCTCGCTACAAGGGATATGGTGTACAAGATTCACACCACCCCTTCCTCCCTTCTGATATTGATGACCTATCCTGAGAATAGATCATCAATATCCTGACACTGCATAGCCCCTGTAAACCTACCTTCACTTTTCTGTTTGTAATTTTCAATAAATATTCACCATCTACGTGGGTGTTATTCAGCAAACGTAGCTCATTGCAGCTCTTATAGTCACCTATGAATAATACCATAATAGGGAGATTATTCTGTCTTCTAGCTAGCAAAATGTTACATACAAGTCATATTGTGCTTATGTCTCTGATAAAGACCACAAAGTAACAGATTATTTCATTACTTGCAATATACACATTTATAGCAGGCACAATAACACAATGATCTGCCTACATCGTTTTTAAGGGTTAGCTACCAGTACTTCTGTGCAGGAGCTAAAAGTAAAGTAGCTGTGCGTAAATTGGCAGAATAAAAGAATATAACATAAGTAAAAAAGATCATCCAAATAAAAATAAATTATTATAAATTATAATAATAATAAAGATATTGATAAACCACATAAGGTATGTTCCTCATAAATACTAACGATAGCAATAGCACTTACAGTATTTTGACAAACATGATTTCCTAGCTCGGGGTTTCACATGTGATGGACACAGGTCACTTGAAAGATTATGTTCAGTCATACATACTACTTTTCTTTCCATGAAGCCAAGACCACATGTTGCGGAACACTGAAAAGTGTAGATAGTAGCATTAACTGCATATTCAAGAAGCATTTGAAGTTTTAAGAATGAATTTCTGTTATCGAGCGTCTGTCAGCACGATCAATCCTATTAAGCCTGGCATATTGCCTGGCAGAGTTGATCGTGCTGATTAAAACGATACCTTTCTTTTGTCTGTACATTAGATTTCTGCAAAGATATCTGCATTTTTATTCATGTGCAAATGAGCATGTTCAAGCACCGGGGTGCCAGATTTATTTTGTAATACCCCTGTGCTCTGCACCCTTTCCTTGATTCACAGGTCTAGACATCAAGCAAGGTAAGGGCATATGCAGCAGATGTGATCCTACTTCTTATATCTGTGACACTCAGCTCTAGCTCAAACTTTGCCTTTAAAACAAGAAACAGATCTTAAATTAGATATGGGGAGTATTATGCATGAGTACCAGGAAATAAGTAAAATTCATTCTAGAGCTGTGTCATGATATCATATACACCACTTACAGCATATCAGCAACAGCATTACTTGCATCAGGCAATTTTGATAAGATTTGATAAGATTTTAATTTCTATCAACTTATTTATTGTAGGTTAAATGAGGAAGAATATGCAAAGCAGAACATTTACCTCCAGGCTATAGACCTACCATGTTGAGAAGACAGCAAGATTCAGGATATAATAGTGGGTGGGACATGGAAGGCCTGGGACCTTCAAAAGCCCCTTGCTGCCAAGTCAACTACACGACACCCTGCAATTGAATTTCCTAGGAAATGCCCTTACTCTAACTGCTCAGATGTTGTTCTTTTTGTTTTGACCCATTCATTTTCTCATAATCTTTATTGAACAGCTCCAGTGTGAACTGAGCACCTGAATTTGCTCAATACAGTGCACAACCTTGGGAGTTCTGATACTCATGAGCTCTCTGCTTTCCTCGCACCCCTGGCCCTAATTGGCAGCTTTCCTTGAATAAACAGTATAGAATGAGAAATATCAAAAATCTGCAAAAGGGCTTGGGCAGCTGTAGCTAAAGAATATCGGTATTCCTAGGCTTGGTTTATGCAGGAGCTCTCACAAGGAATTATATGAAAACAACTGGAACAAAAAATGTACAGCAAGTGATCCAAGGTTTGAATCTGGGTCTGTGTCACCAGTTTATGCTGCCCTTAGATTGGTCACTATAAAACCAGTGACAGTTTCCTTGTAAATTGACACAAAATTCTTATTAAATTATAATTAAGTTATGGCCCTTGAAATGCAGTAGAAGAAGAAAAGAACAAATTGCTGTTTCCTCAAGGTCCAAAATAGCTGCGTACTTAAGAGGTTCATTATGTTTTATATTATGTGAATATGATGTGCCAGATACATGAATATTTCTAAATTTCACATATTTTTGAAATATAAATATCAAATTTTATACCAAACCTTGCTCCATTTCCCAACTTTCCAAACGAGCGTTTGGACACAACGTTGTCCATTGCATTTCCAATCAAATGAATATTGCCGTACAGGACAGCTCTTGTAACTGGCAGTCCGTAAGCCATCTATATACCGATTGTGCCTTGAGAGCACTTTTCTGCAATTTGTTAGTCTTTGTTTATAGCCAAACCAACAACTTCTAGGACACTACAACAGAATAAAGAAATACTTTAATGCACAGCTGCTTTTTAGTTACATTATCAGTATCCTTACTACTACTAGTACTACTACTACTTCAGCTAGTACCAAAATATATGTTACAATTAGGAATGTAATGTATATACTGCACACCCATAATGCACCTACACAGAAATATGCTGCAGAAAATGTATTGATTTTAGTCCAAATAGCTGCCGTTGTCTGCCTTCGAGTTGTTTATTGGATAGAAGACAATACCTGAGAGGAATCCTCAGTCACCACAATATTCCTGCATGCAGCATTTATGCACTTCTTAGTGGCAGTTGGCTTAGTAGCTGAGTCACAATAAGATTCATTCACAGATCTGCCTCGAATATCCATACACTTTATTTTCCTCCTTGTCTCTTCTTGATTACAATCTGTGGAACACTTATACATACAGTGTTATTATAAGCACATAGTTTAAACAAACAGACATGGTTGACAGTATTTGAGTAGTAATAATCTCAGAACTTGGATAACTGTTTGATGTAAAAACTAATGGGGTCATTAAGACAGGTGTTTTAGACGCTGGTCTTAATACCTCTGCACTGGCGCTTGTTGCGTATGAGTTATGTAGAAGCGCCGGCCTCTGCATTACTTAGGCGCATCCATGGGGCCTTACAGCTTTAATTGGCGTAGAAAATGATAAATGAGACAGGTCTGCTGGTTAACCTTCTTCCCTGTGGAAGAAGTCACAGATTCGGTCGCAAATCCCCTTTCCCACCGAATCTTAGACAGATATACGCCAAACAATGGAGTATATCTAATCATAAATGGCCCCCTAAGTGTCACAAAATATCATTTTATGATGACCATAGCATTATTAAGAAAATTAAAAACACTATGGATAAATGTCATTACTTAGCAATCAATACTTACGGAAGGCCATTCATCTGTAACCCATTGGTACTGTATGCAGTCAGGTAAAGTGCAATATTTGTGACTGTCTGGGCGAGCAGCAGCACTGCAGAATTTTGCATCTACTCGACCATGTCCTTTTGTCCTACAATACACCTGTCTATACTGGATTCCTGCTCCACAGGTTGCAGAACACTAAAGAAGATAAAAGGGAATCCCAATGGGTTCATATTTTTTTATATTATTCAATAAAACACAGTTATAAAATAAGTGTGAGACATGTCCATAGAGTAAAATAGCATTTAGTGGTAGGTGCTGGATTATAAGGTGACATTTTTAGAATCAAATGAATTTTCACTTTTAGAAGACCTTCATAATTGTTTCTCTAGGAATCCATTCTTGAGTTTTTGGACTCTCAATACTATAAACCTTGAATTATACTGCAATTAGACTTACAAATGTACTGCCGTTATCTGTTTACAGTGTACATGTGAATACGCGTAGTACATAAGAGTAAAGTGAAATCTCTGAGGCAACCAACTAAAATTGCATTGAAATGTGGTGTTCTAGGGGAATGGTCTTCTTAATTACGTCAGTTCAGTAGATGCATAATATTTGACGGAACTGAAAAGCTGTCATAGGAACTCTGGTCTGGATAAGGGGTTAGTATTCTAAAAGAGGTGGTCCTATAAAAACTCACATGTATTATTAGAAAAATTAACTGTCTAGTAAAGTACTGTGACCTTCTGCATCATTGTGCATGGTTAGGCAGTGCTCTGGGCAGCAGCAGTGACCAGCCAGGAAACTGAATATTACTGATGTCATCAGTAGATACAGGTCAACTTCTCAGCGCCATGTCCTGCTAACCCTCTTGCCCTATAACAGTCACATGGTTTGTCACTAAATTGACTGTTATTGTGCAATTAAACATATTTTATGTGTCCATTAATCTTTGGTAACCTTACACTTGTTTTTTAAGAACTATATGAACAATCGATTCGATTTCGCAATATTTGATGAATAATTTGCCACATATTCTTTATATATTCGCGATTTCGCAATATTCGTTATTTCGCTTTCAATATCATGACTTGCGATTAATTTTCAAGTTATATTCGCATGCGCATAGAATCTATTCGTTATAATTAACGTTTAAACAGCTTTACATGTATTAAAAGCTTGAAATGGCGGGAGTCATTTGTGCGAATGGAAAGGTGCGAAAAAGACATTTATGAATTTTTGCAATACAAAACCTGTTAACGGTTGGTAGGAAAGGGAATACAAACCGCGAATAGATTAATGCGAATATTCAAGTGACGAACATTCGCAGGACGGTTTTTACCTAATAAGTCTTTACTCTGACAGGAATAGTGGAAATTGTTATAGAAAACAATTAAGATTGGGGGAATTATGTCTGAATCTTTTATTTTCAATACAGTTTCCCTATCACTATCCATCTTAAGAGCGAATATTCGTAATTGCAATTATGGGGTCATGTATTCGACATATTCGCGAAATCTAGAAAATCACGATATTCGAGATTAAAATTCGAAATTCGCTTTGCGAATATTTGCGCTCAACACTAGTCCTAACACTATTACTACTGGTTTGCTCCCATCATGGCCCTGCATGATTTGGTAAAACATGACATTGCAGCTGATTCTCAGGCCAATACCGTTTTTATTTTTATTTTAAAGGGAATGTATCAGCAATAATTTTCAGGAATTTAAGAAACAAAATTGATATTCTTTTGATTAAAGGGGTCATCCAAGATATAACACTTCTTCTTAACAGCAAGAAATGTTTTAAAATAATACAGGTCAAATGTGGCACATAGTCAGCTACAGAAAAATAAACAGGTGAACAAAAACCAATGGGAACCACCTGAGCAGCAGTGCTGGTGGGATAGCAGATTCAAACAGGTAAAAATATATCCTTTTTTAATTTTAAAGATTTCCCTGCTATATTATGACAACCCCTTTAAGAAAAAACATATGGATGAATGGCAGAACATTCCTTACCTCTTCCCACTTTTCACTTTTCCATGAAGGGCACCTGCCAGTCCTACATATCTTCTGCTTGCGAGGCTTCCTCAAGTGTTTACAGTTTGAATCATCCACTTGTTGGCCATTTGACATACAGTGAACATCTCGATCTTTCGTTCCCTTTCCACAGGTCACAGAACACTAAAAATGAGAAGGGTGACAACACATAGGTACTTCAAATCTGTATGGAGACAAAACCATATACAGTGCTGTGCGAAAGGCAACTCCATGTTGGTATGAGTGGCATTTACATTTTCCAATTGATAATGCTGGTTCTACATGTTCTCTCTGCCACATGTGGCCAACACCTCACCCACCTTCAAAATCGTTTAGCCATTTGCCCGCTGCAGGTTTGGCCTGACACAACAGCCAGAAAGTGTAACCCGGCCTCTGCACAATTAACCACATCCCGACCGCCTAACGCAGGGCTGCATCCTGCGGGCGGCTGGGATGTTCCTCATTGACGGGTCATCTCGCGAGAGGCGAGATTTCCTGTCGATCGCGACGGCAGGAACTTTAACTACAGCCTGCCAGCGCTGATCATGCGCTGGCAGGCTGTAGTTGTTAAAAATAGGGCATCTGAATCGCATATCAGACGCTGTTTTGTAAACAGTGTCTGATATGCCTGCTGCCTGCTCCTCGGTGCTCCCTTTTGCTTGGGACCAGCAGAGGACACTTAGTGCACCAATCACCACACACCAACCAGCCCACCCCCCCCCCCTCCGTCACTGATTAACCCCTGATCACCCCATGTCACCCCCCTGATCACCACCTGTCACTAATCACCCCCCTGTAAGGCTCATTCAGACGGATCCGCACATTGCAAGAACTATATAGAAAATGCCTTTTCTTGCCTGCAATTGCGGGCAAGAATAGGACATGCTCTATCTTTTGCGGAGCTGCGGCCGGATGTTTCGGGGCCGAAACCCGGAAGTTCGCGAATGCTGATGTGGAGAGCACATAGTGTGATCTTCGCATCACCGCCGGCCCCATTCAGACTGAATGGATCCGCATCTATTCCGCAGACATTTTTGCAGACGTATGAATGGGGCCTTACTTCGCAAGCACTCCTATGTCCTTTCCCCTCTTTTTTTTTTGCACATTTTTTGGCAGAGATTTTTTCGTCCATATTGATCGATGCTAATGAAGAAATCTGTGCCATTCATTTTTTTTTCAGCCCAGAGGCTGAACGGAAAAAAAAATCTCATTACCCGTATGCTCAATATAAGGAGAATAGCAGAAACTCCTAATGCTGACCATACATGTAATGATTGTGGAGACCCTCAAATGACAGGGCAGTATAAATACCCCACAAGTGACCCCATTTTAGAATGAAGACACCCCAAGGTATTCCGTGAGGGGCATGGCGAGTTCATAGAAGATTTTTTTTTTTTTGGCACAAGTTAGCGGAGATTTTTTTCTTTTTTTTCATACAAAGTCTCATATTCCACTAACTTGTGACAAAAAATTTTTTTTTACATGAACTCACCATACCCCTCACAGAATACCTTGGGGTGTCTTCTTTCTAAAATGGGGTCACTTGTGGGGTATTTATACTGCCCTGGCATTTTAGGGGCCCCTAAAGCGTGAGAAGTCGTTTGGAATCTAAATGCGCAAGAATGCCCTGTGAAATCCTAAAGGTACTCATTGGAATTTGGGCCCCTTTGCGCATCTTGGCTGCAAAAAAGTGTCATTTATGTGGTATCGCCGTACTCAGGAGAAGTAGGGCAATGTGTTTTGGCGTGTATTTTTACATATTCCCATGCTGGGTGTGAGAAATATCTCTGTAAATGACAACTTTTTAAAAAATTTTATACAAAGTTGTCAGTTTACAGAGATATTTCTCTCATCCAGCATGGGTATATGTAAAAATACACCCCAAAACAAATTGCCCTACTTCTTCTGAGTACGGCGATACCACATCAAAAAAAGTAAAAATGTCAGCAACAATGAAATACCACCAAATGAAAGCTCTATTAGTGAGAAGAAAAGGAGGTAAAATTCATTTGGGTGGTAAGTTGTATGACGGAGCAATAAACGGTGAAAGTAGTGTAGTGCAGAATTGTAAAAAGTGGTCTGGTCATTAAGGGTGTTTAAGCTAGGGGGGCTGAGGTGGTTAACTAAGAGAAAATATGAAAATTCATTTTATCATTGAGCTTTATCTTAATTTGCATTGACCAATTGTAAAGGAGTTAATCATAACATTAATTGGTCTGTGTAAATGAACCTTTAGAAATATCCATTATCCTATGTACTGTACAAAGCAAAAAGAATACATTTGTTTGAAGGTGCTGGGCTAATTTATTTATTTTTGCATTGTGCCTTTGGGGGACGGCTGCCTCAGTTTCCATCTGCCCAGGACTTTAATTTGCAGTGTAAAACGGATGAAAGTAATGTAACATTTATTATTTCCAGTGGATTTTCCTAAACATATAAATAAGGTATAAAAAACAAATTCACATTCAGAACTGGCAGAATATTGGTGGATTCTGCTAGGATTTAGGGCATTACTACTCTAAAAAAGTTTTTTTTTTAATACACATTTAACATCAAATTATACAGAAGTTGTTCATTTTACATATACATCTACTGACATTATTTGGAAATTTTAAAGATGCTTTTATAAGAAACTACAAAGATAGGGGTAATTTACAAAGAGATATACGTCACTTTTTGGCGTATATCTCGCAGATTGTGGTGCAAAGGTAATTAGCACGCCAATCTGCAACTTTTTCCCCTTTTCCGCCGCTCACACCAGGCCAAAAAAAGGGGGCGTGGGCAGGGAAAATGGCAGGCAGACAGGCCCGTCTTATTTATCATTCTCTACTCCTGTTTTAGGCGTAGAAAATGGTCTAAATATAGGCCAGCCAGGAAGCTGGTGTAGATTTATATAAGTGTAAAGGCCACCTAAACTATGTAGATGCCGGTGCCTTTATATAACATGGGAAGATCTAAATCGCTGGTCTTCATAAATGTCCCCCCATAGTTTTTCATATATCTTGAAAACACCTCTAAAGTTCAGTCTTAGGGTGGATTTATGTGTTGCTTAGTTTTACACCACAGACTAAATCTGCCACAAAATCCGCATGTAAGGCATTGATGTGGATTTGGATCCATATTTGCCATGCAATTGCTGCAGATTTCACCCTTTGCACTGCGTTTTTTTCCTAATCGAAAATTTTCCAGAGGATATTTCATGATGCTTTAAAATGAGTTTTAACTGCTTCCATGTAAAAACAAACTTCAGATATTGTTTTATTCTCCCAAACTTGCCCTGATTCCTCATCATGTTTGAGGTTATCTTTTACTGCTAAGGTGACATTCATACATGCTCTTCTTTTACTGCAAAAAATCTCAAACTATTTATTCTACATGTCCTTACTCAGTAATGGCTTCTTGGCATCCTCACACCTAAACAAAATGATGCTTTTCATCTTTATTAGAATCACATAAAGTGATATAAAACGATAAAAACGACAGTACATATACTATTATCAATAAATAACACAAAGATAAACCATAAACACAACTGTAATGAGTTCTAGAAAGCTATATGAACATATCTTTCTAAATCCTCAGTAAACATAAGTAAGGTATCCAGAAAAAAGAATGCACTCTGGTGTTGTCTTGATTTAGAGATGCTCATATAGCTACCTAGTTTTTATTGTACTAGTGGTTATCTTTGTGCTATTCAGTATCAATAGTATTCATACTGATCTGACAATATTTTTTCATTGTAGGCATGTCTCCTTTTTATGTTACTTTATGTAATCCTGTAAAGATGAAACTGTATGTTCTTACAGAGTAATTTGGTTCTGTGTGTCTTTTTGATGGTGTGTATGATTTTTGTATCACACATGATACTGGAATTCTTTTATGAGAACTATTTAGATTCACTTGAGAGAAATTTTCTAAAGTGTATTTATTTCTATTATACAGTATATGTGCTTACTGTCTCCTATTTTTGCACTAAAATATGAATCACTTATTACATAAACCATGCAATATACTTTATTATTATTCACTATTTCCTTGTGAAATAGGCACCTGAAATTCAGGTGCCTATTAGGGATGAGCAAACTTCATGTTTTGAAGTTCGGGTTCAGCGTTCGAGTTTAGCCTGAATTCCGTTATGCATGCCGTTACCACGGAACATAACTGAATTCTATGACGGAATCCGTTATGTTCCGTGGTAACAGAATCCATACCAGAATTCAGGCTAAACCCAAATGCCGAACCTGAACTTCAAAACATGAAGTTCACTCATCCCTACTGCCTATCATGCTTTAGAATCTGTACTCCAATAAAACACTGTGAGTGGGAGTATGGATGCTTTAGAATCCATACGCCCATACAGCGCTGTGTGTGGGACTACAGATTCCTCTTCGACCGCAATGAGCACAGCGGGGGCTCGAACATTGCTGCAGCTGCCTGTAAGAGTGCTGCTTTGCAATGTGCTATGTGAGCTCCTGCCTGTGCCTGCTCGCTCCCCTGCTAAAGCCTTGTGTTATGGAAGGCTTTAGCAGTGAGGTTCAGTTGCCTATTTCGCTAATAAATAGCGGAAAAGGAATAAAAGTATATTAGAAAAATTCACTTTAGGGCAGTCAGTTCAGAGCACTCTTTTTGTAGATGCTTCAGTCTCAACATAGCTGCTGACAGAGGCATCTGACCACACTCGTCCATCAGAAGCCTCCACTGAATAAGGGCCCATTCACATGACCATATTTTTGGTCCACATCCGTTCTGCATATTTTGTGGATTGGATGCAGACCCCTTTATTTCAGTGGGGCAGAAAAAGATGTGGATATCACACTGTGTGGTGTCCGCCTCCATATGTCTGATCCGCGGCCCCACAAAAAAGATAGAACATGTCCTATTCTTGTCCTGTTTGAGGACAAGAATAGGCATTTCTAACAGAAGGAGGGATGTGCAGACCACAAAACGGATACCGTTGTGTGAATGGGCCCTAACACTGAGCATTGCATTACACATGCTCTAGTTTCCCATGCCATGAGCAGTGTTATGCTTCATGCACATGACCACGGGATCCACATCCATCTGAATTTTTTGCAGGTCAGACGCTCTTCATATTAATTTCTAAGGGGTCCACAAAAACAAAAACGCACACAGATGTCATCTGTGGGTTGTCCACATTCATGTTGCAGTTCCGCAAATTATAGAACATGTCCTATTCTTGTCCATTTTGTGGACAAAAATAGCCATTTCTACTGAAGAGAGTGATAAAATTGTGTAATTGTACATGGACAGTGTGCATATTTTCAGATCCATGGTATGCAGACCGCTATATAGATACAATAGTGTGCATGAGGCCTTATTCAAAGAAGGCTGATGATGGATGGGTTTGGGTACAATGTTTTTTATTTTTCCATTAGATATGGAACTTCAATTTGAGTATGTTTCATGTTATAACTAAAAGTCACATTTTGGAACCATAACATAACAGTGCAAGTGAACTAGTAATTGAATATGCCATACTGCTGTGAACGTCTAATCTGGGTTTTTGAACAATGAGGGAAAATAGAAATGGACTGGTCCCAAGAAGTAAATTCTTGGCACAGAATGCCTTAAGTTATGTGAAGATTCAGCAGGACATGTCTGTGAGATTGTTTGAGAAGAAACATTCTCTAAGCATACCAACTTTAAACGACTAAGCATAAGCAGAGATAAATCACAGCGGTGACTGTGCTGTATATCCATGCGGCTCTACTTCCCTGACTTCTCTTTCTTGACAATTACACAATGCCATAATGTTTCTCTTAAGACATTTTTATCACTTCATATTTTTTGTGATCTACAATACTATTCAAAAACTAAATACTTTAATAAGATTAAAAACTGTATTTCCAGTTTTATTTCCAAAACGATTGTATACATTTTTCAACTGTTTAGTTATGTCATATAGATATAGCAGAGAAATATATAAGTGGAATTTTGAGAGCTGGGGCCCCATTTGATGGTGAACAAAGGAATTCTTACATTCAATAAACAGTCAGACCCTATTAGTCCTGACTGTGTTATTGCTGTGCATGGGGGTTGGGCTAAATATCTTTTATCAGAAGTGAAGGGGTACTAGCCCACTTCATTTGGGGTATCTGTAGGAATCTATTGTGAGAATTTTTGAAAAGTGCTTATTTCCACAGTAATCAATAGAACATTATACTGTAAGGGTACTTTCACACTTGCGTTGGTGCGGATCCGTCTGTTTATTTGCACAGACAGATCCGCACCTATAATGCAAATGTTTGTATCCGTTCAGAACGGATCCGTTTGCATTAGTTTTAAAGAAAAATGACAAAGTCCAAAACGGATTTGTTTTGAATTACATTCAAAAAAATCAATGGGGAACGGATCCGTTTTCAAATGCACCATATTGTGCAATTGAAAACGGATCCGTCCCCATTGACTTACATTGTAATTAAAAACGGATCCGTTAGACTCTGCTTCTTCAGACGGACACCAAAATTTTGCAAGCTGCATTTTGGTGTCCGCCTCCAAAACAGAATAAAAGCAGAACGGAGCCGAACTGATGCATTCTGAACAGATCCTTATCCATTCAGAATGCATTGGGGCTTAACTGATCCGTTTTATTTTGGACCGTTTGTGAGAACCCTGAAACGGATCTCACAAACGAAATCCAAAACGCTAGTGTGAAAGTAGACTAAGAAAAATAATTAACAATCCACAAATAAGAAGACTGCTGTTTTGTGTAATTAAGTACTAGGGGCAGCTAAGGGCCTTGCAGACTAGTACCGTATATTTAAAGCCTAATTCTGACATGAGAAAATTCTTACAACATATGATTAACTATGTAATGTAAACCATATCAAAACATCAAACGTTATCATACTACAAAGGCATAAGAACAAGCTGGAAACAATACTGTTCAAAGCTATAATGTTTCCATGGTAACATTTTATGGCCAATATGTCTATCATTTGGCTGCAGAAATAAAGATTTCAAGAAACAAACTCCCCTTTCTTTTAGTTTTGTCCTTTTGCCCATTTATATGCTTTGTTTTGAGTTATCAAATTGACTTCTGAGGAAGTACAATATTAAAGTGAAGTTTTACATGACTTTTTTTCATAATTCAATAGTATAGGTGGAAATAGAAAACTCTGTAATATAGTTTATTAAAAAAGTGCCTGTGTCTGCATTTATTACCCTCTGCCCTGCTCACTGTCTCTCAATTGACTGGTCAGATTTGTACACAGATGTCCATATACAGAAGAGCTCAGCCTACAGGTGACAGAGTTGAGTAATTTATTATCTTACCTAATTATTGAATGTTTCTTATCAAACCTTCTCTGGGGTGAGATAAATCTCTCAGTAGTAGATGTAGCCAGGTTTGACCTCTCCCTGCCCTAAGTCTTCCTCAGCTGCTTGACCTCCCCCGTCTCCTCTCTGTAGACCTCAATGGGCTGTGTACGGACTTCTGCCCACAGATTTTATCCCTTCTACCAAGGGGCAGTTTTCTCCCTCCTGCCCAGGCCTTTTTTTGCAAATCTGACAAATGTCACTTTATGTGGTAACAACTTTGGAACACTTTTACTTATCCAAACCATTCTTAGATTGTTTTGTAATGACACATTGTACATCATGACAGTGGTAAATTTGAGTTGATATATTTCACCTTTATTTATAAAAGAAATCCCAAATTGACAAAAAATTGTGAAAAATTCACAATTTTCTGAACCAGAATTTCTCTACTTTTAAGACAGATAGTAATGCCTCATAAAATAGTTATCAGTCATCATTCCCCATATGTCTACTTTATGTTGGCATCATTTTGTAAATGTCATTTTTTTTTTTTACATTTTATGTTTATATACAATCAAAGAAGAAGCCGGCCAGCACTCGCTCCAATTTGCACGCTGCACGGGAAAGGAGCAATCTCCAATGAACAGTAGAACAACAAATCCCAGCAGCTGTGTCTTTTGCAAGTAGGTTGCCTTTATTTCATTCCAGAAAATGTCCTAAAACCAGGACGCGTTTCGGCATACAAGCCTTTCTCAACAGGTACCTGTTGAGAAAGGCTTGTATGCCGAAACGCATCCTGGTTTTAGGACATTTTCTGGAATGAAATAAAAGGAAACCTACTTGCAAAAGACACAGCTGCTGGGATTTGTTGTCCTACTATATACCCATACAAGGGCTTTTTTTGGCATTACAGGTTGTATTTTTAATGGCATACAATATCGTATATTGGAAAGCCAGGAAAAAAATCTTTGTGGGGTTAAATTGAAAAAAATCCCACAATTCCACAAGGGGTCTACATAGAAGTCACTGGGCCTTATGGCAAATATCTAAATTGGGCCCCCATGCCCCTTTCATAGCCCCTCCCACTACCTGTTCCTGGCTAGCAGTATACTGATATGTGAGGTATGAAGTACATATTACAGCTCGTACCTCACATATCAGTACACTGCTGGATATACTATGTATCTGTACACACTACATTTATTATACCTCATACCTCACATATCAGTACACAGCTGGGTATACTGTATACTTGTGTCCACTGCATCTATTATACTGTATAATAGATGCAGTGTGTGTGTGTGTGTTTGTATATATATATATATATATATATATATATGTATATATATAACTGTATATATACAGTATGTGTGTATATATATATAAAATGTGAAAAGTACAAGGCATAACAGTGCAGTGTGTACAGATATATGTGGTCAGTTTTAAATTATAGTCACTATGTTAGATACATGAGGTAATAGTGGATGTAACTGTCTGCAGTACTATATACATATATATATATATATATATATATATATACATAAGGAGATATGAGTAAAAATACAGAATTGATGGAAAATGAAGAGAAAGGAGGAGGATTTCCTCTTACCACTCCATTCTAGTCTCAGTGAAAAGCTCATCTTCAATGCTGTTGGGGGTTGAAGGACCTGTGATGATGCTCTGTGCAGTTCCCTTACTAGATGTACAGGACCTGTGATGCTAAAGATAATGTTATGATAGGATCTGGCAGATGTTCCTATCTAACCTAGGAACCACACCATTCATTGTGCAGTTCCTTTACTAGATGTACAGTATCTGTGATGACATCATCACAGGTACTTTAGCTTCTCTAATGATGTTAGGGATATTGTTGTGATGGTATTAGTCTTTAGTTCTTAAAGGGAACCTGTCAACTCAAACAGCGGTCCTAAACCGCCGGCAGGACCTTCAAGACTACAGCAGTTGGATTCTGATCAAGTATATCTTACTAAATTCCGGTGCGGCAGTAGTAAGAAAGTCGATGTTTAATCCACGGCTGGCGCGATTCTCTGCCCAGGCTTAAAGTCAAGGGAGCAGCGGCCTTCTTGCTTCAAGTCGCGGTGACCATACCCCCCTTCGCTTTGATTGACAGCGCTTATGCCCGATAGCCGGCTGGCTTCTCAGAACAGCAAGCTGTCAGTCACAGCGAAGGGGGCGGGAAGGGGGCGTGGTTACCACGACTTGAAGCAAGAAGGCCGCTGCCCCCTTGGCTTCAAGCCTGGGCAGAGAATCGCGTCAGCCGTGGATTAAACATCGACTTTCTTACTACTGCCGGAGCGGAATTTAGTAAGATGTACTTGATCAGAATCCAACTGCTGTAGTCTTGAAGGTCCTGCCGGCGGTTTAGGACTGCTGTTTGAGGTGACAGGTTCCCTTTAAATGGTTTACAGTGTCAGTGTCCATCTTGACTATAAATATATATATATATATATATATATATTTATTTATTTATTTTTTTGGGGGGGGGGGCTAGAAACATTGTGCTGTACATAGGGGGAGTTGAGGTCCATATAATTTTGTGAGTACAACAAAAGCATTAGAGATCTGCTGTGAGGCCGAGAAAAGGTCTGGGTCAAGTCAGCCACAGAGGAGCATGTTAACGGGCTGAAAAAAGAGAGAAAAAGAGTCACTGAAGCCTGAAGAGTGGAGCCCAAGTTACAATCATGAGAGAACAGTGAGAGAGGGTGAGACAGGTCCTGGAGTTAGATACCTTCTGAGAGGTCACTTAAGATGTAGGGAGGTCCACAGACGCTAGTAAGTCTAAGGTTGCTGCAAGCGAGTCAGAGACTGTGTAATGTCCTCGAGCATCATTGAGACCCCAACAAATTCAGCATCATTTTAGGACTAGATGTCAACATGATCAGTGGAAGATTGGTGGTAAGACACACAGTCCTCAATGCCCCAGTGTAGATTTCTGCAACTCGTCTACTGTTCTTCTGTTGAAGTGTATTTTCACACCAAGTGTGAGACAAGCCACCAAGATACAGTACCTCTTCTAGATACTGTAACCATTTATGCTTGTTTACCAGTTGAAGTGACAGTAACCACTAAGGGTCCATTCACACGTCCGTGGTGTATTGCAGATCCGCAATACACCCGGCCGGCACCCCCATAGAACAGCCTATTCTTGTCTGCAGCTGCAGACAAGAATAGGACATGTTCTATTTTTTTCCGGAGCCGCGGACCGGAAGTTCGGTGGCGCGCTCCAGAAATGCGGATGCAAAGAGCTGTGTGCTCTCTGCATCCATTCTGTCCCCATTCAGAAAGAATGGGTCCGCATACGTCCCTCCTAATTGTGGACTCTGACGACTGTCTATATTATTAATGTGTGCCGAACAGAACATCTTTGCATCTCTATAAGACACTTCATACACCACAATGCTCTTCCTTGCCTGCTTCTTGTAAAAGGTCACAGGGAGAAAACTATTAAAAATAGAAGGCAGGAGAGACAGACTAAAGCAGCATCACACAGGACACACTGAGACTCTGCAGTGTAGGTTAAGGGACAGAAATCCTATGTTACTCATTTATCACTTGCTGTCCTTAGGTAGCTCTCAGGACTAAATGCAGTGTAATAAGACTCCGCCCCTGTCTCTGGCAAGCCAGTGGCATCATGAAAATGTAGACTGATTTAGGGGTACTATATCAGAGGGGATAAAGGAATGACCTCTCAATGGTACATCAACTAAATAGGCAAAAAATTCTGGAGTGCTTCTTTAAAACACGGTGATAAAAAACACACCAAAATTGTGTAAACTTTATTTAAACAAAAGGGTTATTTTCTGAGAAAGGATTCCCCTAATGGTTGTGGCCATGTAACAGTACCAGAGCCTGCCAAAATATAGTATTTACCAATCTATGTGTGAAACTCAAAGCACACATGTGAATGACATATAAAAAGCATAACAAACATTTCCACATAACAAACAAAATAATTTAGTTAGTGAAGAATGTAGACTTGACAATATATTTAGCCTCATATTTAAAGAGGACCTGTCACCACAAAAACACAGTGCAAGCTGCAGACAGAGATGCTGAGCAGAATTAAGTATAGTTTTGAGGGGAAAGGATTAAGTAAAACTTGTAATTCATACATTTAAATCTCTGCTAAAATGTCAAAGGTGTCATATGTAATTGATAGTATTCACTGTGTCAGTCACTGATACTTGTACATGGGGGATGTGTAATCAGTGTTTGATATAAATTTTTGTGTAAGTGTGTATACAGAGATAGCTGTCAGTCACGGATAGTTGTACATTGGAGGGGGGGGGGGGGGGTGTTATCATTGAGAGCATTCTCTGTGTAAGTGTGTATACATAGATAGATTTCAGTCACGGATATTTGTACAAAGGGGGAGTGTTATCAGTGATTAATAGCATTCTCTGTGTAAGTGTGTATACATAAATAGCTGTCAGTCACTGATAGTTGTATACAGGGGAGGTGTTATCAGTGATTGATAGCATTCTCTGTGTAAGTGTGTATACATAAATAGCTGTCAGTCACTAATAGTTATACATGGGGGAGGTGTTATCAGTGATTGATATTATTTTCTGTGTGTGTATACAGAGATAGCTGTCAGTCACTAATAGTTGTACACAGGGGAGCTGTTATTAGTGATTGATAGTATTCTCTATGTAAGTGTGTATACATAGATAGCTGTCAGTCACTGATAGCTGTACACGGGGAGGTGATATCAGTGACTGATAGCATTCTCTGTGTAAGTGTGTATACATAGATGGCTGTCAGTCACTGATAGTTGTACATGGGGAGGTGTTATCAGTGATTGATAGCATTCTGTGTGTATGTATGTATACATAGATAGCTCTCAGTCACTCATAGTTGTACATGGGGGAGGTGTGATCAGTGATAGCGATCTCTGTGTAAGGGCTCAGACACATGGCCATTTCCCGACCGTGCCTATATTGCGGCCCGCAAACAAAGGGTTTGCAAAATGCGTACACCGGCCATGTGCTCAACGCATCATGGATACAGACCCATTCACTTGAGTGGTTCTGCAATCTGGAAGGTGCGGTGTGGAATAGAGGCACAGAACCCCACGGAAGCACTACGGAGTGCTTCCATGGGGTTTCTCTGTACCTCCGCACTGCAAAAAAATATAACATGTTCTATTTTTTTGTGGTGTGGATGATAACGGAGCCATTCAAGTTGAATGGGAAAATTGCGGTCCCCAATGCATGGAATGGCCCTAAGTGTCTATACAGAGATAGGTCTCAGTCACTGATAGTTGTACATGGGGAGGTGTCATCAGTGATTGATAGCATTCTCTCTGTAAGTGTCTATACACAGATAGCTGTCAGTCACTGATAGTTGTACACGGAGGATATGTTATCAGTAATTAATTAAATTCTCAGTGTAAGCGTACATTCACATGACCGTATGAATGGGACTGCATCTGTTCCCCAATTTTGCAGAGCGGTTGTGGACCCATTCATTTCAATGGGGCCGCAAAAGATGCATACAGCACACCGTGTGCTGTCCGCATCCGTAGTTCCGTTCCGCGGCCCAGCTTAAAAGAATATAAAGCATGTCCTTTTCTTGTCCGCAATCTCGGACAAGAATAGGCATTTTCTATATAGCGTCAGCCATGCGTGGTCCGCAAAATTCCGTCATCCATGTTTTGTGAACCACAAAACACTTAAGGTCATATGAATCTAGCTTTAGTTTCTATACATAGACAGCTGTTAGTTACTGATAGTTGAACATAGGGAAGGTGTTATCTGTGATTGATAGTGTTCTCTGTGTAAGTGTGTATACATAGACAGCTGTCAGTCACTGATAGTTGTACACGGGGGAGGTGTTATCAATGATAGCATTCTATGTGTAAGTGTGTATACAGAGATAGCTGTTAGTCACTAATAGTTGTACATGGGGAGGTGTTATCAGTGATTGATAGCATTCTCTGTGTAAGTGTGTACATAGATAGTTGTCATTCACTGATAGTTGTACATGGGGAGGTGTTATCATTGATTGATAGCATTCTGTGTGTATGTATGTATGTATGTATGTATACATAGATAGCTGTCAGTCACTGATAGCTGTACACGGGGAGGTGTTATCAGTGATTGATAGCATTCTCTATGTAAGTGTGTATATATAGATAGCTGTCAGTCACTGATAGCTGTACACAGGGGAGGTGTTATCAGTGATTGATAGCATTCTCTATGTAAGTGTGTATACATAGATGGTTGTCAGTCACTGATAGTTGTACACAGGTAGGTGTTATCAGTGATTGATAGCATTCTCTGTGTAAGTGTGTATACAGAGATAGCTGTCAGTCACTGATAGTTGTACATGGGGAGGTGTTATTAGTGATTGATAGCATTCTCTGTGTATACATAGATAGCTGTCAGTCACTCATAGTTGTACATGGGGGAGGTGTTATCAGTGATAGCGATCTCTGTGTAAGGGCTCAGACACATGGCCATTTCCCGACTGTGCCTATATTGCGGCTCGCAAACAAAGGGTTTGCAAAATGCGTACACCGGCCATGTGCTCAACGCATCATGGATACAGACCCATTCACTTGAGTGGTTCCGCAATCTAGAAGGTGCGGTGTGGAATAGAGGCACAGAACCCCACGGAAGCACTACGGAGTGCTTTCATGGGGTTTCTCTGTACCTCCGCACTGCAAAAAAATAGAACATGTTCTATTTTTTTGTGGTGCGGAGGGATAACGGAGCCATTCAAGTTGAATGGGAAAATTGCGGTCCCCAATGCATGGAATGGCCCTAAGTGTCTATACAGAGATAGGTCTCAGTCACTGATAGTTGTACATGGGGAGGTGTCATCAGTCATTGATAACATTCTCTCTGTAAGTGTCTATACACAGATAGCTGTCAGTCACTGATAGTTGTACACTGAGGATATGTTATCAGTAATTAATTTAATTCTCAGTGTAAGCGTACATTCACATGACCGTATGAATGGGACTGCATCTGTTCCCCAATTTTGCAGAGCAGGTGTGGACCCATTCATTTCAATGGGCCACAAAAGATGCATACAGCACACCGTGTGCTGTCCGCATCCGTAGTTCCGTTCCGCGGCCCAGCTTAAAAGAATATAAAGCATGTCCTTTTCTTGTCCGCAATCTCGGACAAGAATAGGCATTTTCTATATAGCGTCAGCCATGCGTGGGCTGCAAAATTCCGTCATCCATGTTTTGTGAACCACAAAACACTTAAGGTCATATGAATCTAGCTTTAGTTTCTATACATAGACAGCTGTTAGTTACTGATAGTTGAACATAGGGAAGGTGTTATCTGTGATTGATAGTGTTCTCTGTGTAAGTGTGTATACAGAGATAGCTGTCAGTCACTGATAGTTGTACACGGGGGAGGTGTTATCAATGATAGCTATCTCTGTATACACACTTACACATAGAATGCTGTTAGTCACTAATAGTTGTACATGGGGAGGTGTTATCAGTGATTGATGGCATTCTCTGTATAAGTGTGTATACAGAGATAGCTGTCAGTCACTGATAGTTGTACATGGGGAGGTGTTATCAGTGATTGATAGCATTCTCTGTGTAAGTGTGTATACATAGATAGCTGTCAGTCACTGATAGTTGTACATGGGGAGGTGTTATCAGTGATTGATAGCATTCTCTGTGTAAGTGTGTATACATAGATAGTTGTCAGTCACTAATAGTTGTACATGGGGAGGTGTTATCAGTGATTGATAGCATTTTCTGTGTAAGTGTGTATACATAGATAGATGTCAGTCACTGTAGTTGTACATGGGGAGGTGTTATCAGTGATTGATAGCATTCTCTGTGTAAGTGTGTATACATAGATAGTTGTCAGTCACTAATAGTTGTACATGGGGGAGGTGTTATCAGTGACTGATAGCATTCTCTGTGTAAGTGTGTATACACAGCTGTCAGTATCTAATAGGTGTATCCGGGGGCAATCTTTAGTATAGAAGGAGCAGTGGTTTAAATCTATAAATTATAAGTTTTAGTGAATCTTTCTCCATAAACCTATATATTAGTCTGCTCGGGTCCTTCTACTATGTAACATGCTGCCTGCAGTTTGCATTGCATTTTGTGCTGACAAGTCATCTTTATAGGCTATGTGCACCTTTGGGGGCAATTTTTTGTTATTATTCCATTGTACTTATTTTGAGATTTAAAAAAATCATTTTTTCAACTGGTCTTTATTAACAGTATGGAATCCTTTTTGTGTACAGAACTGAGATGCCTGTGTATTTTCTTTCTTTTCTGGCATCTGGGGAGCAGACTGACTTCATATCTCTGCTCTTTCACATTATAAACACTCATTATAGCTCAGTTCTTATCTTACTGATAAGAATATGGCTTAAGTAAGTGTTTATGACCTCTTAGTAGTTTAGACATAAGGTTTATTAGATGACAGGTTAAGGTAAAAGTACCAGTCACACAGTTAGAAAAAGAGATAACCCTTTGTGACAGAATGGCTTAATATTTTTAATAAAGGTCAATTTAAAATATGAATTATAGCTAGAAATGAGTAAAATGCAATCATAAACAAAAAATGCATCCAAAGTGTACATAGCCTTTAATTTCAGGACCCAGACATCACCTTCCTGGTAATAATTTTGCAATGCTATTTCTTATCCAAGTACATAATTCTGAGACTGCTTTTTCATGACATATCATATTTCATAATATTGGTAAATTCCATCATATTTCATAATAGTGGTAAATTTGAGTCATTATGTGACTTTATTAAAAAATAAATTTATAGAAATTTTTAAAAAGTTGCTATTTTCATAATTTAATTTCTCTGATTTTAAGACAGCTTGATACCTCATAAAATAGTTATTAATTAAAATCCACCATATGTATACTTTATGTTGGTAAATGTCATTTTATTTTTTAGGACATTAGAAGGCTTAAAATTTGAGAAGCAATGTTTTCAAATTTTTAAGAAAATTTATAAAAATGACTTTTTTAGGGACCAATTCAGATTCTGATGGATTGGTTTATCAGTGACATGTTGCTTCTGAACAGCCTCTGGGTATCAGTACAGCTATTTTATGAGAACCATACATTTTTTATTTTTCTCTCAATGGCGCTGTGTGAATGCTTATTTTTTTGCAGGATGAGTTCCCCTCTAAGCCCTCTGACAATTTTAACCTTATTCTGCATGTCAGTATGATTACTGTGAGGTACCATGAGATACCATTTTAATACCTTTTTTTTTATGTTTTACCATTTTTACACAAAGCATTTACACAAAGCGTTCCTTTCCTTCTGAGCTCTGCCGTGTGCCAATGAAGAGATTTAAGACCACATATAGGATGTTTCTTTAATCAGGGTAAAAAATATTGAGGTTTTTTTGTTGTTAACCCTTGCTGTGTTACAGGAAAATGGATTACAATGGAAAGTCTGCCCAAAAAAATGAAATTTTTATATTTCACCTCCACTGTGTTAAAACCTAAAAGGTTAGCAAAATTTGTACACTTATTTTTGAATAAATTAAGGGGTGTAATTTTGAAAATGTGGTTATTTTTGGATGGTTTTATTAGGTAAGCCCCTAAAATTACTTTAGAACTGAATTGGTCCTTAAAAACACAATTTGAAAATTTTCTTGAAAAATAACCACTTCAGCCCCCCTAGCTTAAACACCCTTAATGACCAGGCCACTTTTTACAATTCCGCACTACACTACTTTCACCGTTTATTGCTCCGTCATGCAACTTACCACCCAAATGAATTTTGCCTCCTTTTCTTCTCACTAATAGAGCTTTCATTTGGTGGTATTTCATTGTTGTTGACATTTTTACTTTTTTTGCTATTAATAAAAATTTAACGACATTTTTGCAAAAAAATGACATTTTTCATTTTCTGTTGTAAAATTTTTCAAAAAAAACTACATTTCTATATACATTTTTCTCTAAATTTATTGTTCTACAAGTCCAATAAGTGTATATTTATTGGTTTGGGTAAAAGTTATAGCGTTTACAAACTATGGTGCAAAAAAGTGAATTTCGGCATTTTGAAGCAGCTCTGACTTTCTGAGCACCTGTCATGTTTCTTCAGGTGCTAGAATGTCAGGAAAGTATAAATACCCCCCAAATGACACCATTTTAGAAAGAAGACACCCCAAAGTATTCGCGGAGGGGCATGGTGAGTTCATGTATCATTTCATTTTTTTTCACAAGTTAGCTGAAAATGACACTTTCTGAGGAAAAAAATAAAAATAATAAAGTTTCCATTTCTGCTAACTTCTGGCAAAAAAAAATAAAATCTCCCACGGACTCACTATGCCCCTCAGTGAATACCTTGGGGTGTCTACTTTCTGAAATGGGGTCATTTGTGGGGCGTGTTTACTGTTCTGGCATTTTGGGCGGGGCTAAATTGTGAGCAGCCCTGTAAAAGCTAAAGGTACTCGTTGGAATTTAGGTCCCTTTGCGCTCCAGGCTGCAAAAAGTGTCACTCATGTGGTATCGCCGTACTCAGGAGAAGTAGGGCAATGTGTTTTGGGTGTATTTTTACATATACCCATGTTGGGTGAGAGAAATATCTCTGTAAACTGACAACTTTGTATAAAAAATTAAAAATTGTCGTTTACAGAGATATTTCACACTCTAGCAGAGGTATATATAAAATACACCCCAAAACACATTGCCCTACTTCTCCTGAGTACGGCGATACCCCATGAGTGACACTTTTGCAGCCTGGTGTAAAGGCCCTAAAACCAATGAGTACCTTTAGATTTCACAGGGCATTTTTACGCATTTGGATTCCAGACTTCTTCTCACGCTTTAGGGGCCCCTAAAATGCCAGGACAGTATAAATACCACATGTGACCCCATTTTAGAAAGAAGACACCCCAAGGTATTCTGTGAGGGGTATGGTGAGTTCATGTAAAATTTTATTTTTTGTTACAAGTTAGTGAAATAAGAGACTTTGTAAAAAAAAAAAAAAAAAAAAAAATATCAATTTTTCGCTAACTTGTGCTAAAAAAATAAAAATTCTGTGAACTCGCCATGCCCCTCACGGAATACCTTGGGGTGTCTTCTTTCCAAAATGGGGTCACATGTGGGGTATTTATACTGACCTGGCATTTTAGGGGCCCTAAAGCGTGAGAATCCAAATGCGTAAAAATGCCCTGTGAAATCCTAAAGGTACTCATTGGTTTTAGGGCCACTTTGCGCATCTTGGCTGCAAAAAAGTGTCACTCATGTGGTATCGCCGTACTCAGGAGAAGTAGGGCAATGTGTTTTGGGGTGTATTTTTATATATACCAATACTGTGTGTGAGAAATATCGCTGTAAACGACAACTTTTTACATTTTTTTATTCAAAGTTGTCAATTTACAGAGATATTTCTCTCACCCAGCATGGGTATATGTAAAAATACACCCCAAAACACATTGCCCTACTTCTCCTGAGTACGGCGATACCACATGTGTGACACTTTTTTGCAGCCAAGATGTATAAATACATAAGTTAAAGCTGCGACTAGACCGTCTGACCAATGAACGTTACATCACATGACCTAGGAAGAGGCCTAAGCGCTGACCAAGTGCAGCAGTCCCTTTATTGAGCAGATCGTTGCGGATCCTGGGAGTTGGACTCCCACCAATCTCAGGTTGATGATCTATCCAAAGATTAGGTCATAGATATGAAAGCCCACAAAATGACAGAAAACCCGTTTAACACAAGCTATTACAATTAGTAACATTCTTCTTACAAACAGCTCATTAGGGAAACACATTTAATCCAAAAGTAATGACAAAAAGCAGCACATTCTATTTTATTAAATATTTTATATACACACAGTCAGAGAACATTATTGTCAGTTTGTTATTTATTCACAGTATCTGGTTATTTTAACAAAAGCAAACGTTAGAAAATGCAGCACAACAAATGAGCACATGTACAATGTACAAAACAATGACATTCATTTTAATATACATCTTGACTGTTAATGATGTTTTAAACATACAAGACAATAACTTTTGTGACACAGTGAATGCAAGCAGTGTAGAACTGGATAAGACACCTACTGTAACATGGCATGAATGTTCAAATATTCAACAACAGAAAAGTCACTTATAAAATAAAAATACATTTAATACTGACTGTTGAGTAAAGCTACTTTCACACTAGCGGTTTGGCTTTCCATTTGTGAGATCCGTTCAGGGCTCTCACAAGAGGTCCAAAACGGATCAGTTTTGCCCTAGTGCATTCTAAATGGAAAAGGATCCGCTCAGAATGCATCAGTTTGTCTCCGCTCAGTCTCCATTCCTCCCTGGAGGCGGACACCAAAACGCTGAAGCAGAGCCAAACAGATCCGTCCTGACACACAATGTAAGTCAACGGGAACGGATCCATTTTCTCTGGCACAATAGAAAACGGATCCGTCCCCAATTGACTTTCAATGGTGTTCAAGACGGATCCGTCATGGCTATAGAAGACATAATACAACTAGATCCGTTCATGATGGATGCATGCGGTTGTATTATTGTAACAGAAGTGTTTTTGCAGATCCATGATGGATCCACAAAGAACGCTAGTGTGAAAGTAGCCTAAATATGCTGCTTTGACCTGAAATCCAATATAAAAATTTCCCCTACAGCACCATTGTGATAGTAATAATAAAGTAACTGGGCAGCAATCATTGGTGTCTTTCCTTTGGTGGCATTTACAATTGTATATCTTTTTTTTATAAAAAGATTTCTAAATGTTCTGTAACAGTTTTCTGAAATCTAGTTGATAAAATACAATCCCTAGATGCTTTTCTCTTGGCCCTAAAATGGGTCTCATATAGGGACAATGAGGAGCACTACAGAATCAAACATCCATTTCAATCCAGGCTCCCTTTCCATATAATTTAGTATTTGGGGCATGAGAAGTGCAAACCTCTTTATGTGCATAGTGCCAACTGCTTCTGTGGCTCAGTGAATTATTACCCCCTTCCCCAATAACAGTTAAGAATCAGACGTATAGCTTACATTAGAATTGTTCAAACCATCCACCTAAAATTCTGTTCGTAAGGCACTCAATAATCATTCAAGCTCTTACCATAATTTTGGATGGAACACAAAAGCTATAACATAATTTAATGAGATTATCATAGGTGAAGTCACAAAGAAAGTGCACACTATGTGAGGTATGTGATATGTTTCCCCGCATCCCAGTGGACCAAGACCAAAAATCACAGTAATTAAATTTATGATGACAAATAATAATGAATATCAATTACCTAAATAACATTGTAAAACACTGCACTAGACAAAGAGTAGGAACATTTTACAATAAACGTTCATGTGTACTGGCCACTAAAGTAACTTCTTCAGACTTAAAGAGGACCTGTCATAAAATGCAGTGCAATCTGCAGGCAGCAGGTTATATAGTGGGAGCTGAGCAGATTGATATATAGTTACACAATTCAGTAAAACTTGCAATTTATACATTTATATCTTTGCATTTTTTTTACTTCAATTGTACATGTGGGAGTTGTTATCAGTAATTGATAGCATTTTCTGTGTAAGTGTGTATACATAGATAGCTGTCAGTCACTGATAGTTGTACACAGGGGAGGTGTTATCAGTGATTGATAGCATTCTCTGTGTAAGTATGTATACATAGATAGCTGTCAGTCAGTGATAGATGTACATGGGGGAGGTGTTATCAGTGATTGATAGCATTCTCTGTGTAAGTGTGTATACATAGATAGCTGTCTGTCACTGATAGTTGTACACGGGGAGGTGTTATCAGTAATTGATAGCATTCCCTGTGTAAGTGTGTATACATAGATAGCTGTCAGTTACTGATAGCTATACACGGGGGAGGTGTTATCAGTGATTGATAGTATTCTCTGTGTAAGTGTGTATACATAGATAGCTGTCAGTCACTGATAGTTGTACACGGGGAGGTGTTATCAGTGATTGATAGCATTCTCTGTGTAAGTGTGTATACATAGATAGCTGTCAGTCAGTGATCGTTGTACATGGGGGAGGTGTTATCAGTGATTGATAGTATTCTGTGTGTAAGTGTGTATACATAGATAGCTGTCAGTCACTGATAGTTGTACACAGGGAAGGTGTTATCAGTGATTGATAGTATTCTGTGTGTAAGTGTGTATACATAGATAGATGTCAGTCACTGATAGCTGTACCCAGGGGAGGTTATCAGTGATTGGTAGTATTCTCTATGTAAGTGTGTATATATAGATAGCTGTCAGTCACTGATAGTTGTACACAGGGGAGGTGTTATCAGTGATTGATAGCATTCAGTCACTGATAGTTGTACATAGGGAGGTGTTATCAATGATTGATAACATTCACTGTGTAGCTGTGTATACCGAGATAGTTGTCAGTCATTGATAGTTGTACATGGGGGAGGTATTATCAGTGATTGAGAGCATTCTTTGTGTAAGTTTGTATACATAGATAGCTGTCAGTCACTGATAGCTGTACACAGGGGAGATGTTATCAGTGATTGATAGCATTCTCTGTGTAAGTGTGTATACATAGATAGCTGTCAGTCACTGATAGTTGTATACAGAGTAGGTGTTATCAGTGACTGATAGTATTCTCTGTGTAAGTGTGTATACATAGATGGTTGTCAGTCACTGATAGCTGTACACGGGGAGGTGTTATCAGTGATTGATAGCATTCTCTATGTAAGTGTGTATACATAGATAGCTGTCAGTTACTGATAGTTGTACACAGGGGAGGTGTTATCAATGATTGATAGTATTCTCTGTGTAAGTGTGTATACATAGATGTCAGTCACTGATAGTTGTACATGGGGGAGGTGTTATCAGTGACTGAAAGTATTCTCTGTATAAGTGTGTATACATAGATAGCTGTCAGTCACTGATACTTGTACATGGGGGAGGTGTTATCAGTGATTGATAGTATTCTCTGTGTAAGTGTGTATACATAGATAGCTGTCAGTCACTGATACTTGTACATGGGGGAGGTGTTTACGTGATTGATAGCATTCCCTGAATAAAGTGTGTACACATAGCTGTCAAGGATAACACCTCCCCATGTGTACTGTTGTATCAGCCAGCTGATTTACAAAGACAACCAATTGATACAAATTGGCACATCTAAAACTTAAAGAGGCACTAAAATAGTGTCACACTTGCACACTGGTTGTGCCTGGTAATGCAGCTCAGCTGAATGCTTTATTTTTGGAACAAAGTAACCATGTTTTACTAATCCTAGACAATCTCTTTAATAATTACTGTCAGGACTGCTAACAGTATGGAGATGGTCACTGGGGTCCCAACAGAGAGATGCTTTGCAAATCAGTTTATCGCTAAGTAGGGATTGCTGAAGGTGGACAACCACTTTAAGTCAATGTGTAGAACGTTATATTTCAGTTAAAGCATTGGTGCTCATCCAGATGTAATTGTCAAGTCAGTGTACCAACCTATTAAAGAGCCTTGAAACATAACTAGTGATCTTGGACAAGCTAGAGTCTCCTCCAGCAGGCAAACTCAACAAGGAGAAACATTACTCACCAAGATCTAGACTTCCCATTCAACCAACCAGTGTCCTGATTTGTACTGATGAGTGTCAAGAACCCTGAAACAGATGTTTACAGATGGGCATCTCTTGTTTCGAGGACACTCTGGTTTGACTAAATCCCTAGTGATACTTCAAGGCTCTTCAATTGGTTGGGCATGGACAGAACAGCTAACTATAGTTGGTTTTAAAGAGACAGCTTTCTTCCTTCCATTTTTACAGGGTACACTGAGGCAGATTTACTAATCCTAGACCTGGATAGGCTGTCTAGATCTGCACCAGATTTATCGGTGTGTCTCATGTTGGGTGATAAATGTGGTGTATGGCTAAACTATTTTATCTACCTCTATAACAACTATTGGTGGGCTTACTTTGAGACAGAATTTTACACCAGAATTATGGTCCAAAATGGTGCATCTTAGGCCACACCCCTTTCCCATTAAAAGCCACTTCTTTCCAGACTAGGATCAGAAACTCTAACCCAGATGTGCCAAACTGCACCACTTTTTGATGCAATTTACACTAAAATCTAGGTGCACTGATATTACTAAATGTGAGCCACTGTCTATAAGAATCCCTACATCTGCAAGGAAAAACTCACCAGACAGCTCATTTTACACAGATAAGCTTAGGCTACTTTCACACTAGCGCTTCCGTTACTGATAATACAACCATCTGCTTCCGTTATGAACGGATCCGGTTGTATTATCTTTAACATAGCAAGGACAGATCCATCATGAGCACCATTGAAAGTCAATGGTGGATGGATCCATTTTCTATTGTGTTAGAGAAAACAGATCCGCGCCTATTGACTGACATTGTGGGTCATGCCGGATCCGTTTTGCTCTCCACATCCAATGACGTAAAGAAAACTGCAGCATTCTGTGGTTTGCTCTCCGGTATGGGAACGCAACCAAACGGAATGGTATGCATTTTGAAGCATTCCGTTCTGTTCAGTTATGTTTTGTCCCCATTGACAATGAATAGGGACAAAACGGAAGCGTTCTTTTCCGGTATTGTGATCCATCATTGGGTCTCAAAGAGAAACACTAGTGTTAAAGTAGTCTTATGCTGTGCCTCAAAACAATCTCCAAGTTATAAGGCACAGTAATATATTTACGCAAGTTGACTGTCTCTAATTCTATACAAGGATATATGTAAGCCTTTTCTGTTGGATTGCATATGAATGAATCCAACAAAAAAGACACAGTGGAATGCGCGATCATTGCTTCAAAATGCAATATAATGGTAACATTTTATTAAAATTACCGAATCATATTTAGTATTTTCACATGTAAGCGTAGGTTGACATAAAATGCATAATATATACCAATTAAAGTATAAAGATACCGTAAGTCTACAAGAAATTTGCAGTTTAAAGAATGTGATGTATGCTACAATTTTCTGGCTTCATGATGTAATAAGGCCAGCACTCAAGGAGTGTACAGGAAAAAAATTGAATTTCTAGCTATAGTCTTACTAAACAATTCTATAGGGTTAGGAAAAAAAATGCCTATTAGGGGCTGTCCAGATCTCGTTTTTGCTGTACGTTAAGCTTATATGTCTAGACATACATGAAAAAAGGTATACAAATGTATTCAATTTTGTGTTAGTCTTTCCTTTTTAATGTACATGTTTAACGGATATGTTTGACGAATATGTTTCAATTAATTTGTGTCCGTTTTTTAACAAAAAAAATTCAAAAAACTTTTTCCCTTTTTTAAAGATTTGAAGATCTGAAGTAGAGATAAGGCTTCTTTCACACTAGTGTTTTTGCTGAATCCAGCAGGGTTCAGCAATTGCTTCTGTTACTGATAATACAACCATCTGCATCCATTACGAACAGATCCGGTTGTATTATCTTTAACATTGCCAAGACGGATCCGTCATGAACTCCAATGAAAGTCAATGGGGGACGAATCCGTTTTCTATTGTTTCAGAGAAAACAGATCAGTCGCCATTGACTTGCATTGTGGGTCATGACAGATCTATCTTGCTCCGCATCCCAGGACGGAAAGAAAACCGCAGCATTCGGCAATGTGCTCTCCAGTATAACGCAACCAAAAGGAACATAATGGAACATAATGCATTTTGGAGCATTCCGTTCTGCTCAGTTACGTTTTTCCCCATTGACAATGAATGGGGACAAAACGTAAGAGTTTTTTCCAGTATTGAGACCCTATCACGGATCTCAATACCGGAAAATAAAAACACTATTGTAAAAGTAGCCTAAGCGAACCTTTTGACATTCGGTTCCTTTTAGGTTTGTGGTATTTTTCAAAAGGTTTGGTTTGGACCTACCCTTGATTCTACCCAAATCAAAGTTGCTCTATTTGCCCTAGAAAATTAGTATATAACCCTTTCTAGTCTCCTAGGACTCAATGTGTTCTTGTTTGTTAATTTTTTATGAATTTTGAAGCTTTTGAATGCAATAACAGCAATAGCAAATAATGCATAGCTATGGGTAAACGAATATTTGATGGTGTTAAAAAACAACGTGTTTAATAATACACTGCACCATTGCACGTATTATACTTGTTTACATTACATTACATTATTAAGCTTCCAACAATTGTCCTTTATTGGGGGGCAGATGGTGTTTAAACACAGAATGTGTTATGGGAAAAAACAGTGGCTTGTTGGAGGACCAGAATACCTACCCACATGCACATGCCCATCACAGTCCCATCACACCGACCAGACCAAAGCCTAGAAAAATTACATTTAGGCAAAGGCACAGAGGTGCGCCACATTTACAACAACTAAGTGGTACGGCAGCAACTGAACCTCCACGCATTCCATTATCAATGACTCACGATGGAGGTGTGGACAAGGAGTCTGAGCAAAAGAAGCAGCTGATGATTATGACAAGGACACTGTACAACTTGGGGATGTGGGCTGGCTGCCACAAAGAAGACCAGGAGAAGGAGGACAGTATCTGGTTATACTGCCTCTTGTGCTGCAATAGAGCCCTGGTACCTATGTTTGTATTTGAACGCCTACAGATTATTTTAATATGCAGATCTTGCACATGGCTGTGGTTTTGTGAGCCGGCTCGGTGGAGAAAAAAAGTCATACGGGAGTTGTTTGTAGGTTGTAGAGGCTCCTTTTGAGCCTGTACAGTATTGGTGGCATTACTAGTCCCCAAACTGACCACAATGGAAGCAGGTCTGGCCCTGCCAGTTCTTTTGTGGGTTTTTGGCCTTACATTGTCTGTGCTTTAATGCCACCACAGCCACCCTTTTCCTCTGATGTCTCCTTCTCGTCCTCATCATTCCAATCCAACTGCTAGGTCGTGTCCAACACACAATCATCGTCATAGACCTCACCCTTACTTCCACTTTTATCAGACTGTGATATCTTATGATAGCTCTTTGGCCCCCCTTCCGATTTCCTGCTCTGTGTTTACCCAGAGTGCCACTGTCCCTACTGCCACCAGCGTAGCTACAAGTGCCATCGCTACTATCAACACAGCTATGCATGGGATCCTCTACCTTCCCTGGAAACTCCTCCGCATGGCAGTCCAAACGCTGACTGCTGTCACACAATTTATCAACAGGGAAAGTCCCTTGACTATTTGCTGGCTTGTGTGGGTGGGTAGGAAAAAAGAAAGCGCCCCCATAGGAGGGGGCAGTGAAGACAGAGAGGATGCCACTGAAAGGCTTCTCTGGGGCTGCAAGGAGGAGCAACAAAAGGAATGCTGTGACCCCTGGTTTGACCATACAGCCTTATGACCATCTAGGTGTAGGTCAGTAGAAACCAGGAACAGCTTTGGAATCATCTGTATTCAGGAGCAGATTGTCCATAGACCTTACAGGGAAATTTCCTGGTGGCGTGATGCCCATGGGGCCACCTAAACCCTTATCTCTGCTGCTGGCCAGGTACATAATGAGCTCTCAGTGGTAATTATCCCTGTGAGAATCAGTACCCGGCCAGTGACCACACATGCACTCTGAATTCAACTGCTGTGGCCCACATCTCATCTCCTAAGCCTCCTGCTCCATATCTTAACCAGAGACAACTGGAGAAGGACTGAAAATGGCATCTGATGATGGCCACAACAGAGGGACATCTTTTGGGGCAGTATATTGTGCTGCTCTGTGGTATATGTTTCTGCTGGGACGATATTTTGCGCTATGGTATTGCTGGCCCTGCCTCTTTGTGTTGCCCCGCCTTCTGTCAATTTGGACACCCCTACAACATGGGGCCACTTTCTGTCCGTCTGTAATGCAGCGTTTAAAATGAGGCTGTCTTCTGGAAGCTGCCCTCAAAGTTATCTTTGATATAGTGACAACTGGTACATTTTTAATAAATTTGTAATAAATATATATTTCTAATATTTCTATTGTATAAACATATCCATTTGTAATTTAATTTTACTTACATTTTAACAAACTTTAACCCCATACTATCTATATTCAAATAAAACTTTACTGTATGAGCCTACAATTATATTAACATGATATTTAATATTCTATAAAAGATGTCAACTTTACAGAATAATTTTATAAGAAAATATATATACAATCTCTTCTAGGTAAATGTATTTTTTCTTTTTTTTTTTCTACCTAAGAAAGCTTTATAAAAGAAAAATGAAAATGTATGTGAAGCAGTTATATACATCTGCAAACTGACATTCCTTTTTCAACTCAGAAGAATAAAAGTAGAATCCACAGAAGAAAGCCCAGACTCAGGCTGAATGCTGTAGGTCTGTCCACTGCTTTGGCGCCATTCAATGGGGCTAATCAGCAAGTGGATACCAGCATGTCCTAACTTGGCACCATCAGGAGAGCTGTGCTTTATAGAAGATGGTACAGCCTTCCATTGGCAACAATGATTTTGGCAAAAAAATCTTCACACAAAATCCACTGTGTGAGGGTACTTTTACATTAGCGGCAGGGGAGTCTGTCAGGCTGGTGAACAGCCTGTCGGATCCATCCTGCCGCTAGTTCGCATGTGCCCCCAGATGGCCGCTCTGTCCCCATTGACTATAAGACTATAATGGGGGTGGGGGCGGAGTTCCGGCGGCTGCATGGCAGCGCACGGCGAGAGACCGCCGGACTAAAAGTACGACATGCAAAAACAGCAGATGTAAGCAATACAAATCGGATACAGCTGTGTATATTAGGCCTTAAAGGGGTGGTTTGACAACCCCCCCAAGAACAATTAGTACTCAGCCTAAAGAAAAAAATAACTTACCTACTGACTGGTGCTCCATTCCAGCATCGAAGATCCCACCTTCTGGTCCCCTGTAGGCTGTAAGTGTAATGTCCCGTCTGTCACCATATGCACTGTTGCAGCCATTCACTCCCCTCCGCCGTGCGGTGTCCCTAAGCGGTACATGACTGCTGAGGCTAGTCACTGGCTGTAGCAGTGTATGTAATGACAGGCGGGACATAGCACTTCTGGTCCACAAAGGACAAAAATAATTGTGGACGAGACCCTAGGCACTGGAATAGAGCGGGCGGTGAAGAGGTTAGTGGCTTTTTTTCTTTAGGCATAGCACTTTGAGGCTGTGGAAGTTAGACACCACCTCTAAATCCTTTCTTGTGCTGTACTGAATGGCATTGCAAAGTAAGCATAAGGTACTAAATTTTGTAGTGATTTTAGATAGACTTTTTTTTTTCAAAAGCGAATGCCCATGTTAGAACAACATTAATTTCTTGTTAATTTTTTGTTATTCATATAAACATATCTTGATTAGATTATGATCAAAGATTCACTTTTTTAAGAAAAACATTTTTAAATCTTCTATACAGATATAAAATTTGGGATGCCTGCAGCCACCACTAACAGGAGCTTGGGAGCTTATTGCATACTGTTTTATTATGGAGGTCAATGTATAAACAGAATGCAGCCAGTTCCAAAGCTCCCTCTAGTGGTGGCTGCAGACAGTATTAGAAAGGAGCTCTGGCCACTAGAAGATAAATTCAATAAACCAGCATAGAAATTTAAACCTAAAGTAAACAAAATAGTATTGAAGGGTGAACTAATCACTTTAAGATGTTTTACGATAATACTGTATTTGTATAGACCATTTAAAACCAAAAGAAAAAAAGAAAAAAAAAATCTGTGTTTGTAGCACCGTAATATAGCTTTGTTTCACCTGAACACCTAGGCAGCACCAATACAATACACTTGTATTATATAATGAGGAATCATTTTGTATAAGTTATGGTACACTAGCTTATTTAACTGTTCTTCCTGAATCATAAAAATGTTTTCTGTAAGGGTGGGTTCACACTAGCCTTATGGTTTCCGTTATAACATGGTTATAACGGAAAATAATGGAATCCATAAAACGGAGGACGGATCCGTTCTGGAGCCCATAGACTTGTATTAAAACGGAATGCAAAACGGAAGCTTTTATAAGGCATTCCGTTTGCTTTCCGTCATAATAGAAGGCTATGGGAAAGCATAACGGATCCATCTGGGTCCCGTTATGGAAGACGGAAAACAAAGTCCTGTCGACAGGACTTTGTTTTCCGTCTTGCATAACGGGAACCAGACAGGTCCGTTATGCTTTCCCATTGCCTTCTATTAGGACGGAGCAAAATGGAATGCCTCTTAAAGGCTTCCGTTTTGCGATCTGTCTTATGGATTCCATTATTTTCCGTTATAACCATGTTATAACGGAAACCATAAGGCTAGTGTGAACCCACCCTAATTCTGTTTTAGCAGTTTCTGTAAAATAATGCATTTTATTTGGTTCGCTCAAGTTCTTGAAAAATGTGGAAACTTTTATAGGTTTAATTAACAGAAAACACATAATATACCTGGCCATACATCGCTTTTTTATCCCTTCTTTAGATTAAAGTCAGTGAATTCCAGGTTGCATAATTAAGGGACATATGCATTGTGTTTCAGCTCTGTCTTTCAATTACCTTTCCATGGATCTTAAAAAGGTCTTCCACCTTAATTTATTTTATGAAAGTATGCTTGATAATGCAATGAGAGATAGAGAAATAAGTAGTTTAAGTACTGCCAAGCCTGCTTGTCCCTGCTTTGTCCTACTTTCAATGGGAATTTTGAGTACCATCTGACCACCTGAGTAATCCCACCGACAGAATGGCTGATGTCTGACAACAGTAGTTGTTAAATGGGTTGTCCGCTTTTTATTATTGACTTATCCTCAGGATAGGTCACCAATGTCATATGGTCATATGCTGCTTTCTCTTCAAACAGCTGATCGACGGGGGTGCCAGGAGTTGGATCCCCACCGATTTGATATTGATGACCTATGTTGAGGATAGGTCAATAGTAAAAGACGGACAACCACTTTAGGCCTCTTTCAAACTAGCGTTTTAGCTTTCCGTCCTAGAGATCCGTCCTCGGGTCTCTAGGACGGAAAGCTACTGATCAGGATTATCCCCATGCATCCTGAATGGAGAGAAATCCGTTCAGGATGCATCAGGATGTCTTCCGTTCAGTATGTCAACGTTTTTTGGACGTTGACAAAAGCGCAGCATGATGCGGATTTGTCTCCGTCCAAAAATCCGGAAGACATGCCGTAACGCCGGATCCGGAATTAATGCCCATTGAAGTGCATTAATCCGGATCCGACCTAGCTAAGCGTCGTTTGGCGCATCGCCGGATCCGACGTTTAGCTTTGTCAATAGTTACTATGGCAGCCTGGGCGCTAAAGTCCTGGTTGCCATAGTAAGAGAAGAGGAGCGGGAGCGGCATACTTACATTCCGTGCGGTTCCCGGGACGCTCCAGGATGACGTCAGGGCGCCCCAGTGCATAGATCACGTGATCGCATGGATCACGTGATCCATGCTGCGAGGCGCTCTGACGTCATTCAGAGCGCCCGGGAGCCGCACGGAATGTGCATGCCGCTCCCGCTCCCACTGCTACTATGGCAACCAGGACTTTAATAGCATCCTGGCTGCCATAGTAACACTGAAAGCATTTTGAAGACTGATCAGTCTTCAAATGCTTTCAGTTCACTTGCGTTGTGCCGGATGCGGCATGCATTCTGGTGACGGAAGTGCACGCCGACTCTTCACAACGCAAGTGTGAAAGAGGCCTTAAGCTATACATCTCTAGCCTCAGCTTCTCCATGTTGGCACTGTGCTGATGGCAAGAAAGTAGAAAAGCAACTTGGAAGCATGCCGTTCGCCATCACTGGCTGCAGTGCTACTCACAATCAATTTAGCTTCAGAAGAGCATAATTATTATTGGATATCAACTAAATGTCTTTGAAACAGAAAGCCATGGATTAGAAGAGTCATTGTATTATCTGTCCATCTCAATTATTAAATATTTGCAGGTATCTTAAGTTAAGCTGTTAACCAATAAAATTTACAAGTGCTAAACATTTGTTAAAACTCTGTGGAGCAGTATATACATATATTTTACACAAAGGAATGCCCCAAAATGTCAATATATTATTCAAAATTAAATAAACTTGCTTTAAATAAAAAGGTACAACCGTTATCTCAAGGAAAGTTGTGCATTAGATGTTCCATAGAAGAAATGTAAGTATACTATCGTACCGAGTTCCATGGTCCTGGATGCCATGAGGCATCAGCAGGGCATATGTGTGTGTTACACTGGCCTACATTTGGTGGTTTGTCAAGGATTTCACAATTTTGATCATCAAGAACTTGCCCAGTTGTCAGCTGGCATATTACCAATCTTGTTCTCATTCCTCCTCCGCATGTTAGAGTACACTGCAATTTTAAGGCAGAATTATTTTTAATTATTTTTGCTTTTTAAAACTAGAGACACAGTCTCATCAAATATCAAAATAATCAAAATAATCAAAATCTAGAAGGTGTGAACAAGGTTACACTAGTTATGAAAGCTAAATACTAATGATAGGACAAATCCTCATAAGACACTCCAATCAAAGTAAATAAAAAGTGAAATATGATATTGTTAGGAATAAGATTTGAAGTAATGTCTTCTAGTAAGACTGAAATGGCAAGTTTGCACCAATACATCTAAGGGTACTTTCACACTAGCGTTGGTGCGGATCCGTCTGTTTATTTTCACAGACGGATCCGGACCTCTAATGCAAACGTTTGTATCCGTTCAGAACGGATCCGTTTGCATTAGGTTTAAAGAAAAATGACAAAGTCCAAAACGGATCCGTTTTGGATTACATTGAAAGTCAATGGGGAACGGATCCGTTTTCAAATGCACCATATTGTGTCACTGACAACGGATCCATCCCCATTGACTTACATTGTAAAAAAAAAACTGATCCGTTAGGCTCCGCCTCTTCAGACGGACACCAAAATGCTGCATGCTGCGTTTTGGTGTCCGCCTCCAAAACGTAATAGAGGCGGAACGGAGCCGAACTGATGCATTCTGAACAGATCCTTATCCATTCAGAATGCATTGGGGCTTAACTGATCCATTTTGGAACGTTTGTGAGAGCCCTGAAACGGATCTCACAAACGGAATCCAAAACGCTAGTGTGAAAGTACCCTTAAATGGATATTTCCTCACAACATATCACAAAGAGGAGATGGAAATCTGTGAAACATACTACTGAATTTATCATCATCTTTTTCTTACCTCACCCCAGCTTCCATAATTCCAACGAGGACAAGGCCCAGAATC
The DNA here is from genome assembly GCA_033119425.1 of Bufotes viridis. Classification (NCBI taxonomy): domain Eukaryota; kingdom Metazoa; phylum Chordata; class Amphibia; order Anura; family Bufonidae; genus Bufotes; species Bufotes viridis. The sequence goes on from CM065590.1 coordinate 239,166,322, forward strand.
ACAGTGTCTGGAATCAGCAGGCTTTGTTGTCTCATCACAAAAATGACTAATCCTTCCTTCTGTATCCTGACAAACCACAACTCGACGTTCAAAACCACCGGCACATGTGCTTGAACACTAGGTAAAATATTACACAAAAAGAAGTAAATATGTTATAAGACAGAAATGCAAGGCAACCTCTCCTGACACGTCTGTTTTCAGTAATACATTGCATTCCCCATAAAATAACCCCAAAGCATCTCTTCTTACAACTTGGTATTGTGCCATTCCTGATATTCTTACTAGAAATCAAGACATTGACAACTAGGCGTTACCAATTGTGGAATGTGTCCTTAAATAATCTGGCTGTGTAGGAACGCACCCCTTTAAAGTGGTTATCCACCTTTTATCAAGTGGTGGCCAATCCTCAGGACAGGCCATCTCCAGCTGATCTGTGGGGGTCCAACACCCCACATCCGCGCCAATAAGCTGTATGGCTATAGCTTAAAGAGGACCTTTCATCACTTCTAAAGATATTAACTAACGATGCTCACATGTAGAGCGGCGCCCAGGGATCTCCCTGCACTTACTATTATCCCTGGGCGCCGCTCCGTTCTCCCGGTATAGGCTCCGGTCTCTGTGCTCTCAAAGTTATAGTAGGCGGGGACTTGGTTATAGTAGGCGGAGCCTGCCCTTCATCTCCTTCTCCCAGGCTGTAGCGCTGGCCAATCGCAGCGCAGAGCTCATAGCCTGGGAAGGGCAGGCTCCGCCTACAATAACCAAGTCCCCCAAGTCCCCGCCTACTATAACTTTGAGAGCACAGAGACCGGAGCCTATACCGGGAGAACGGAGCGGTGCCCAGGGATAATAGTAAGTGCAGGGAGATCCCTGGGCGCCGCTCTACATGTCAGCATCGTTAGGTAATATCTTAAGAAGTGATGAAAGGTCCTCTTTAAGCTCCGTCTTCTTTGTATTGGACTGAGCTCATCACTGCAGTGCTGCTTCCAGTGTAGTCAGTGCAGTGCACTGAAATACAGAGTCTGGACTGTTGTACTGTACTTACATAATGGGAGGACTTCTGTGCGTATTCACAATAGTCCCGACAATGTATTTCAATGCAACTTTGAGTGCTGACAGCGGGGGAACTGGGGGCAGTAGGAAAATAAAAAATAGCGATCTAAACTCTATATCTGCAGTACTACTCATGTATTCCTGTAGATAATAGTCCAAAATCAGGGTGACCGATTCCCTTAATGGAATGGTTTCATTGTTATATAGTTTTATACGGTTGAAAAAAAAGAAAGAAGTCCATCAAGTTCAACCAAGTGATGTGTGGGGATGTGAATAAAAAAAAAGGGTACTGAGACCCAGATTTCTTCGCATTTTCATAGGCATTAATGTTTATTTACTTTTAAGAATTCGTCTAAGGGCTCATGAACACGAACGTATTTTCTTTCCGTTTACGTTCCCTTTTTTGCGTTCCGTATATGGACCGTATACGGAACCATTCATTTCAATGGATCCGCAAAAAAACGGAAGGTACTCCGTATGCCTTCCGTTTCCGTATTTCCGTTCAAAGATACAACATGTCCTATTATTGTCCGCATAACGGACAAGGATAGTCCTGTTCTATCAGGGGCCACAGACGTCATCCGTATTTTTTGCGGACTGCAAAATACTGAAAAAGCCATACGGTCGTGTGCATGAAGGCTGAGGGTAACACCCAGTTCTGAAAAAACGTTAAATTCTATGCGGAATAATAAAGGAATGACACAAAGCAGCGTTATTATTATGCTCTCAATTGGAAATACAAGTATTTATTAAAACAGACATAATAGGAATAACAGACTCTTTTTAAACAGCATTAAAACTTCATGAATGCTCTATGAAGCCCATCTCATGAAGCCAGAAGAGAGCTCACTTCTGAGCTCATTCTCATTCTAGGGATAATGAGGCTCTCAGATCCCCACCCCTAAAACATTTGATATGTTTTTTTAAAAGTTAGAGATGCTCTGCATAACTCTGGGCTAAAAGTTACTTTTTTAGGTATCAATTATAAATGGAATTTACAGTATTCAAACATGGTGTCTCTGAAGGATCTGTCTTTGGATTCCTCTATCTACACATTTTGTTTAGGACAACTCATAATTACCGCTTGATATTAATATGCTTCTAACACTCACATCTACAGTACCTCTCTCTGGTCCTGATCTTCTTTGCTGTTGAGAGTTCTGGCTGAGTATTTATATGCCATTTCTCCTTCAACTTACTAAAACTCAACATGGAAAAAACTATTTATAATCCGTCCACCATCCCAATCCACTCCTATACTAGAACTATCATTTTCTCTGAATTACAGCACATTTTTCCTAGTTTCATAAGCCAGACGACTTTGGCATCACTGCCTGAATAGTGAAACTCTCCTCTCACAATGCCATACAAAGTGTTTCAAAACTTGGTCCTCTATACATCTCCAGATGCCTCCTGACATGTTACCTCCACTCAGTACAAGATCGCTTTCTCTCCTCTCCACATGACTGCTTCTCACAATTTCATCCCAAGAACTTCTCTGGAATTCACTACACCAATATATCAGACTATAACGTATGCTTCGTGCTTTCAGATGCAACCTAAAAAGATATTCTCTGATAGTTGTATGAACACATTCATAAAAAAATATACCTATGATGGAAATCAGGATGTAATATTACAATGTAAGCAAGAAAATATTTCTTACTGCGCCCCATGGTCCAGTCCTCCATTGGTTTTCATGATTTGCAGGCTTGTTTCGCTGGTTGTCTCTGCCGCTTGTATCATGTTCTCTAAATCGATGTGGGCTCTCAGGATGTGGAAATCTCATTGGATGATCGTGATTACCGGGAAATTGGTTGAATGTTTGGCATGGTGTCATATTACACTCTTGCTCTTTCACAGGTTTGCTCTCTGGATCACAGTTGTCATCTTCAATTCTTCCATGATAACTGGCACACACAACTTGTCTGATAACAGTTCCTTTTCCACAAGTCACTGGACACTGGACCCAAGAGAATGAAACAGATGTTACTGAGAAATGGAACGGAAATTAAGCGGCGAATAATTATACAGATTTTGATTTTACTTACGGGAGACCAGTCTCCTGATTTCCACTCTCCGCAGGATGTAAAACAGCTGGAAACTTCAGGTGGACGTGGTAAATGGGCACAAGAAGTCTCATCAGCCACACCACCAAGTGCATCTCTACAGCTCACATAGCGAGCACGATTACCTCTTCCACATGAAGCCGAACACTGAAATTTTCCAACATTTTTATGGTTATGTTATGCATGCTCACTTTTTTTTTTTTTGTTTAATGACACTAAATAACTGGAAGTGGAAATCACCAAACTCATAAAATGCATTTACACTTGTTCTAAAATCACAATATGGCTGATTTATTTATGTAGTCACACTGAGCACTACTCATTTATCACAATTTTCATATGTCTTCTAAATGGAAAGGTCCAACCTGATGCTGTTTCCGCCTACAATAAGCATGCTGCACTGGAGGATAAAGTGTCACACTGCTTGCAGGGTGCCCACGTCTTAATAAGGGAAATTTCTTAAGGCTGTGCATCATAATTGTAGCGTTTATTTTGTGCAAGCACGTGCACATAATTTTGCAACTTTTTGCTCATTTACCATTTTCCTAAAAATTGGGCATGACTTAACGAGAGCTGGTGGGACTGTACATGGCTGATATATTTACTATAATTTAGGCCAGTATCTAGCCTAAATTATAGCAGAAATCTACGGCAACAAATGTAGCTGGTGTAGATTTCAGTTTATGATGCATGGCTCAAAAATGCTGCAAATTTATTAAAACATAGCTTCACCTTAATACCAGCATATGAAACACCAGTCTAAATTCCCTTTAATAACTGAACTTGGCCTCATTTATTAAAATTGAAACACAATCCTTGCTGCTTACGGCAACCAATCACAGTGCAATTTTCATTTCTTGAACAGCTCTGGAGAAGTGAGAGCTCCACTGTGTTTGGCCTAGCCATCAAGGATCGTGTTTATGTTAGAGAAACAGTGTCACAATGTCCAGTATGATTTCTCCATACATGTAAAAAAAACGGAAAAAAAAAAATGAAAAAACAAAACACTAACACATGCAAGGAAATGTGTATTGTTCATTTTCTATCAATAATTTCTATATGAAAACTCAGAAAATATCAGACTTGTGTCATTTTAATGTTAGGCATACTGTAAGTGCCTGTAAAGTATCTAGACTAAATACAGACTGTATGGCACTTACTGGTGTCCATGACCCGTATCGCCACTGTGCATTCTTTTGTATTTGATCTGTGAGGGAGATGGTGGGGTAAATGCGAGGGTGTGTTGGACAAGGAATTCTTTCACAGTCCTGTAGATACAAGACTAACATAAATGACAATAATAACATATTAAAAACACCGGTTTACTATATTAGAGTAAAAATATATTTGCAACATATTAATTATTTTTAAAGTTTTAAATAAAAAAGTTCAAATTATTTTTAACAGTTAAGGGTACTTTTACACTTGCGGCAGGACGGATCCGGCAGGCTATTCAGCCTGCCGGATCCGTCCTGCGGCAAGTGCCCGTGCACTGCCGCTCTGTCCCCATTGACTATAATGGGGCGAGGGGCGGAGCTACGGCGCAGCACAGCAGTGCACGGCCGGATATCGCCGGACTAAAAGTCCTGCATGTCCGACTTTTCGGTCTGGCGATCTTTGCCGAGCACTGCCGTGCTGCACCGAGTGGCAGCACGGCAGTGCACGGCCACTTGCGGCAGGACGGATCTAGCAGGCTGAATAGCCTGCCGTATCCGTCCTGCCGCAAGTGTAAAAGTACACTAAAGGGAATCTGTCACCATGATTTTATTTTGTATTTTATTTTTCTTTTATTACAAATTGACCATAAACTATACATAATTATGTCTTCAAACAAATAATCCACCAAAACCCCACCCCCAGTAAAAAAAAAAAAAACCTTAACCACCTGCCGACCGCCTAATGCAGGGATGCGTCCAGGCGGCAGGTTTGTTCCTCCTTGACGCGTTGGCGCGTCATCTCGCGAGAGCGCGCGCGTTCACAGCAGCTGAAAGATTGCAAGTTATACTGCAGCCTACCAGCGATGATCAATCGCTGGCAGGCTGAAGATGCGAAATAAATCGCATCAAAGAGGTATATCAGACGCTGTTTTGTTAACAGCGTCTGATATACCTGCTACCTGGTCCTCTGGTGGTCCCATTTGCTGGGATCGACCACCAGAGGACCAGGTAGCTCTGTAAAGTAGCACCAAGCACCACACTACACCCCCCCCCCCCCGCCCCCCTATCACTTATTAACCCCTTGTTAACCCCTGATCACCGCATATAGACTCCCTGATCACCAACCTGTCACTGAACACCACCCTGTAAGGCTCCATTCACACGTCCATATGTGTTTTGCGGATCCGCAAAACACGGACACCGGCAATGTGCTTTCCGCATTTTGCAGATCCGCACATTGCCAGAACTATATAGAAAATGCCTTTTCTCGTCCGCAATTGCAGACAAGAATAGGACATGTTCTATATTTTTGCGGAACGGAAATGCAGACCCGGAAGTGCGGATCCACAATTCCGGATCTGAGCGGGACAAAGTCTGTCCCCATACAAATGAATGGGTCCGCAATTCCGTTCCGCAAACAGAATTTCGGACGTGTGAATGGGGCCTAAGGGTCCCTTATCACCGCCAGTTAGCTAGCTACTTATTAGGTAGTTAGCGCCCAGCCCACCGCACCGCAGTCACTGATTTTGGCAGAGATTTTTTCATCCACATTGACCGATGCGAATAAAAAAATCTGTGCCGTTTATTTTTATTTTTTTCAGCCCAGAGGCTGAACGGAAAAAAAAAATCTCATTACCCGTATGCTCAATATAAGGAGAATGGCAGAAACTCCTAATGCTGGCCATACGTGTAATGATTGCGGAGACCCTCAAATGCCAGGGCAGTACAAAAACCCCACATGTGACCCCATTTTAGAAAGAAGACACCCCAAGGTATTCCGTTAGGGGTATGGTGAGTTCATGTAAAAATTTATTTTTTGTCACAAGTTAGTGGAGATATGAGACTTTGTAAAAAAAAAAAAAAAAAAATCAATTTCCGTTAACTTGTGCCAAAAATTTTTTTCTGTGAACTCGCCATGCCCCTCACGGAATACCTTGGGGTGTCTTCTTTCCAAAATGGGGTCACATGTGGGGTATTTATACTGCCCTGGCATTTTAGGGGCCCCTAAAGCGTGAGAAGAAGTCTGGAATCTAAATGCGTAAAAATGCCCTGTGAAATCCTAAAGGTACTCGTTGGAATTTGGGCCCCTTTGCGCACCCAGGCTGCAAAAAAGTGTCAGACATGTGGTGTCGCCGTACTCAGGAGAACTAGGGCAATGTGTTTTGGGGTGTATTTTTATATATACCCATACTTTGTGTGAGAAATATCGCTGTAAACGACAACTTTTAAAATATTTTTATACAAAGTTGTCAATTTACAGAGATATTTCTCTCACCCAACATGGGTATATGTAAAAATACACCCCAAAACACATTGCCCTACTTCTCCTGAGCACGGCGACACCACATGTGTGACACTTTTTTGCAGCCTATTTTCCATTCCATTTTGGAAAGAAGACACCCCAAGGTATTCACTGAGGGTCATAGTGAGTCCGTGGGAGAATTTTTTTTTTTTTTTGCCATAAGTTAGCAGAAATGGGAACTTTATTATTTTTTTTTTCCTCAGAAATTGTCATTTTCCGCTAACTTGTGAAAAAAAAATGAAATGATACATGAACTCACCATGCCCCTCCGCGAATACTTTGGGGTGTCTTCTATCTAAAATGGTGTCATTTGGGGGGTATTTATACTTTCCTGACATTCTAGCACCTGAAGAAACATGACAGGCGCTCAGAAAGTCAGAGCTGCTTCAAAATGCCGAAATTCACTTTTTTGCACCATAGTTTGTAAACGCTATAACTTTTACCCAAACCAATAAATATACACTTATTGGATTTTTTTTTTATCAAAGACATGTAGAACAATAAATTTATGGAAAAATTTATATGCAACTGTAGTTTTTTCAAACAAAAATTTACAACAGAAAGTTAAAAATGTCATTTTTTTGCAAAAATTTCGTAAAATTTTTATTAATAGCAAAAAAAGTAAAAATGTTAGCAACAATGAAATACCACCAAATGAAAGCTCTATTAGTGAGAAGAAAAGGAGGTAAAATTCATTTGGGTGGTAAGTTGCATGACGGAGCAATAAACGGTGAAAGTAGTGTAGTGCAGAATTGTAAAAAGTGGCCTGGTCATTAGGCTCCTTTCACACGGGCGAGTTTTCCGCGCGGGTGCAATAGGTGAGGAGGACGCATTGCACCCGCACTGAATCCGGACCCATTCATTTCTATGGGGCTGTGCACATGAGCGGTGATTTTCACGCATCACTTCTGCGTTGCGTGAAAATCGCAGCATGTTCTATATTCTGCGTTTTTCACGCAACGCAGGCCCCATAGAAGTGAATGGCGATGCGGGAAAATCGCAAGCATCCGCAACCAAGTGCGGGTGCGTTGCGATTTTCCCGCATTGTTGCTTAGCAACGGGACCCAATCTCTATTATTTCCCCTTATAACATGGTTATAAGGGGAAATAATAGCATTCTTAATAAAGAATGCATTATTAAATGATGAGGAAGGGGTTAAAAATAATAAAAGTTAACTTACCTTAGCCACTTGATCGCGTAGTCGCGATCTGTCCTCTCTTTCCCTGCAGCATCGATGATCTAAAGGACCTGTGATGACGTCACATCACATGGCTCAATCACCTGCTCCATCACTATGGTGATGGAGCATGTGATTGGTCCATGTGACCATGTGACATCATCCAAGGTCCTTAATCACTATCCTCAGGCTGTGGATAGTGCTTAGGACCTTGGATGATGTCACGTGGTCACATGGACCAATCACATGCTCCATCACCATAGTGATGGAGCAGGTGATTGAGTCATGTGATGCTGTGACATCATCACAGGTCCTTTACATCTTTCAAGCTAACGGAGAGGAGGCCGGGCTTCGCGATCAAATGGAACAGGTAAGTAATTATTAGTTTATTATTTTTAACCCATTCTGCACCGGGTTCAACATTAGGGAGATGGCCAAGGGTATTATTTTACATTATAACTATGTTATAATGTGAAATAATACCAGCGGGACAATTTCTGACCCAAACATGCACTTCTGTGAAGAAGTGCAGGTTCGGGTCTGGGTACCAAAAGTGCAGATTTTTCTCCCGCGCGTGCAAAACGCATGACAGCGCTTTGCACTCGCAGGGAAAAATCGCGGCGATTCCCGCAACGCACCCGCACTGTTTGACGGAGTGCACCCGCAACGCCCGTCTGAAAGAGGCCTAAGGGTGTTTAAGCTAGGGGGGCTGAAGTGGTTAAAGGAGTTCTCCATGAATCAATTAAAATGGCTGCCAGCAACTTGTCCTAGAATTTGAAGAGGACTTGGCACCACTTGCATAGCTGCCTAGAGAGGTGACGAGTCATGGCCTCTCTACACCATACACTGATCTACAATAGATGGTAATGATGTGATCCTGCATATGACAATTAATTATGGTTGAGCAGCCTGAGAGTAAACTCACCAATATGTAGCATATGCAGGTGCCAAAGCATAGTGTATAGTGAGGGCCCGCCATCTTACCCCCTTATGCCTAATTCACACGTCAGCGTTTTGGTCAGTGATTTCCATCAGTGATTGTGAGCCAAAACCAGGAGTGGAGCCTTCACAGACATAAGGTATAAGGGACAGATCTACACCGGGTTTTGGCTCACAATCCCTGATGGAAATCACTGACCAAAAGGGCTTGTTCACACGACCGTCCCGTGTTTTGTGGTCCGCAAATTGCGGATCCGCAAAACGAGGATGCCGCTCGTGTGCCTTCCGCAATTTGTGTAACGGAATGGGCGGCCCTTTATAGAAATGCCTATTCTTGTCCGCAAAACGGACAAGAATAGGACATGACTCATAATTTTTGCGGGGCCACAGAACGGAGCAACAGATGCGGACAGCACACAGTGTGCTGTCTGAATCTTTTGCGGCCCCATAGAAGTGAACGGGTCCACACCTGAGCCGCAAAAAATGTGGCTCGGATGCGGACCAAAACCACGGTCGTGTGAACGAGCCCAAACAATAACGTGTGAATGAGGCATTAGACAGCTTTGAAAGTGGAGGCAACCAGTCATGCTCAAATTATAGGACAGGTTCCTGGGGGCCTGGAGAACCCCTTTAAAGCTGTGCTGGGAGCAAAGAAAAAAAAAACTTACTCTTCTAATTTTTTTTTTAAATCATAGCAGCTAAGGGATTTACCTTTACATAATTCAAACTGTTTCACCCTGACAACTTGATGTTTTCATTCATTAAAACTAGAGATCTTTTCTAACATGCATTTTTGTATAATGCAGACACGACCCAAAAACAATTGTCAACAAAACTGTAATTTGCCTTAAACATCAATGTATAAACATTTAAACCACTCAATACCAAGACAACAGGGTCGAATTGTAACTCTTCGTTTAATGGCACAATGACATTGTTCTTAATCTGAGATCAATATCTAAACAGTTTTGGACACCGCCATAACAAATGTGCCAAATCTGCATCTCTATCTCGACATTTCGGACAATTTGAATTCCCTCATACCTTTATCTTGAACATAAATCTTTGGGAATAGTATAAGCCATGATTGATTATAAATGATTGGGAAAAGGCAACATTTTATATTAATAACCTTATAGCAAGAATATTTTATTAGCAGAAATAGCACTCTTTTCTTTTTTTTTTTTATATAGTCATAAATCTTTGAATCCTCAAAGTGTACAAAAGGATAGGCATCCCAAACTTTTTACAAACTGATAAGAATTGTAAATATTGAATCCAATGCTGGCTAGTCACTCCAAAGTCCATTCTTAGTGATTGAAACAGTTTGAGTTTTCCATTCTACTGTATAATAAATGCCCAACCAAAAACATATTCTTCCTAACCCAAAATCCACATTTGTATCACACTGAATTCCCCTAAGTGGTAATTATTCCAAAGTTCTTTCATTAAGATGAGGCTACACTCAGAGGTCACATGATGCTAATGTAAGCATGTCAGTGTAGCTCCTCCCCTGTGCCGTTCCCTCTCTGCTCAGTAATGCGTTCGTTAGCAAGGGTATACCAATGCAATGTTTGTGGTACAATATCTGAGCTATGCACGGGTATAACTTCAATTTTTGTAGTAAAATGTCTTTGAACTTCATGGTCTGATTCACTAAAACGGATGTAACAATTAAATGTTTGCAGTAAAATGTTTGAACTATGCACTCAACATCACAGGTATAACAGTGCAATTTTTGTGGTGAAATGTCTTTAAACTACACAGTCCTTTACCATGATTAAAGGGAAACGACTATTAAAATTTTTATTACAAATTAAAAGCCTATTGTCACGAACCACAGGGTATAAACCTACTGTACCACGTGACCAACCTCCTCTAAGGACGTTGTCTAAGTGAACCCCTCATTCTTCGCAGTACCCCTGATGGTGGGGATAGACTTTCCTGAGTGGAACACCAGGTTGCTACCTCTTCAGGAGGATAGGCACCTGGGAACGGGGCTAGACCAATAAAATAGGTGCAGGATGGCTGTGATTGGTTGCACAGGTCACATGTGCAAAACCCTTACAAAAAGAAAGTGATCCACACCGGCCCTTACCAAGGTGCTACAGGAAACAGGCTAGAAGGTATGCTGTGTCTAGGGCTGTGGAGCAGATTCCAGAAAGTACAGCATCTGCAGGCACAGAATCCAGGACCGGAGAAGTGCTTGGAGAGACACCTGTAGCAGACGCTGCTACCTGCCCTGTATTGCAGCTGAACGCGGGCAATGACAGAGGTGGCCATGAAGGGCAGTGAGCACGGAGCCTGGGACCGCAGTGGTGACTAGGCAAACACCGGCAATCCGCAACGGCTCTGACAACCATATTTAAATATTCTATCTACCTTTTTTTTTAAACAAAAAACGGATGCATGTTTTTTTTAGATATAACTTTTGAAGTCACACCATTTACTCTACTTCCTGGCTCTTTCTATTTTGTTAGGAGTTTTAGCACAGTAAACAACCTTGCTTTATTTTTTCAGTTAGACCATTCATTCTGATCAGAGAGGCAAGGGGGATGAGCAAATTAGGCCGAGTTCACACTTTATTTGGTCAGTTATTTCGATCAGAAACCAAAACCAGGGGTGGGTCAAAAACACAGAATGGGTGCAAATCTTTATATTACAACTAAACTCTGAGTAGGCTTCACTACTGGTTTTGGCTCACAATAAGGCCTCGTGCACACGACCGTTGTTGTGGTCCCCGTTCGAGCCACATATTTTGCGGCTCGGGCGTAGACCAATTCACTTCAATAGGGCCGCAAAAGATGCGGACAGCACTCCGTGTGCTGTCCGCATCCGTTGCTCCGTTCCGTGCCCCTGCAAAAAAAATAGAGCATGTCCTATTCTTGTCCGTTTTGCGGACAAGAACAGGCATTTCTACACTAGGCCGCGTTCCGTTCCGCGGAGCAGCTTCCGTGTCTTGCGGATCCGCAGTTTGCGAACCGCAAAACACCAATGGTCGTGTGCATGAGGCCTAAGGCCTCTTGCGCACCGCCGTTGCCCCGCATACGGTGGGTCCGGAATACACGGGGCACCGGCCATGTGCATTCCGCATCACCAATGCGGACCCATTCACTTGAATGGGTCTGCAAATCCGAAATGGAACGGAACAGAACCCCATGGAAGCACTAGGAAATTTAACTTGTTCTATCTTTTTGTGGAACGGACGGATCGCAGATCCCATTCAAGTGAATGGGTCCGCGATCCGCATGCGTCTGCCCCACAGTTGGTGCCCGCGCATAGCGAACCGCAATTTGCGGTCCGCAGCACGGGTCGGCCAGCACACGGTTGTGTGCAAGAGGCCTAACTGTTGGAAATAAATGACAAAATAACTGAAGTGTGAACTTGGCCTTAAAGCATCACATATTACACTGATAAGCGCATTGCTCTTCTGTAAGCATCTTTATTTAGGACTATTAAGTTAACAATACAGTGGTCATATTGTTATCCCAATATACATAACAGCAGTAAACTAAACACCTGTTTATATAGGTGTTTCATCTCTGCGCTGACTGCAATAGAAGGACAGTATTTTGTATTTCAGTGGCATATGAAAATGAAACACACTCAAAAATTCTTTAAAAAACAGTTTTCTATGAATATTGAGTTTCAAAAATACCCCTTTCTGACAGAATCTGCTCAGCTACTCCTGCTCTATAACATGCTGCCTGCAGATTGCACTGCAATTTCATGCTGAGTGGTTCCCTTTAAATAAAAGTCACATTTAGGCTTTATTCACACGTCCGTAGTGTTTTGCGGATCCGCAAAACACCTTGCCACCAGCCCTATAGAGATGCCTATACCTGTCCTCAATTGCGGGCAAGAATAGGACATGCTCTATATTTTTAGGGAGCCGCCGTCCGGAAGATCGGCGGCGCGCTCCACAAATGCGGATGCAGAGAGGACAGTGTGTGCTCTCCGCATCCATCATGTCCTCATTCAAAATAAATGGGTCCGCACCCGTTCCGCAAATTTGAGAAACGGATGCGGACGTAGATTGCGGATGTGTGAATTAGGCCTTATAATTCACACTTAATTATTGAATGTATACATCAACTAACCAAGAAGAAAAGTTAACACAAATAACCAGTACATTGCAGGTACAACAATGATTTCTACAATGCAGACAACCCCAGACAAAGGCTTTGCCAAAATTGCATGGAGCTTGGTTTTATTCTAGTGGAAGGGGTCTCATATGGGTATATGGGTATCGTATTTTTCACCCCATAAGACCAATCGCCCCCCCCCCCCCCAAAGTGCGTCTTATGGGGCAAATACTAATGAGCGCTTCCATTATAGAAGCGCTCATTAGTACCGGAGGACAAGGAAGCAGTGAAGGCTCTGTACTGACCGCTTCCTAGTCCTCGGCGGTCGGCTGTGCAGTGTCCGCGCACAGCGTGAGGGCACTCTGTGACCTCATGCTGTGTGCGCCAGTTCACAGCACAGCCGACAGCAGGAGGAAGAAGATCACGGGCGGTTTATTATTTTTTTTAAATAAGGATGTTGATTTAATGCTTTTCATTACTTTTTGGCAGTTTGGCCCATGTTTGTGATAGGCGCCTGTACTGATAAAGGTCTATTCACACTCACTAACCTTGTGTTGGTTTTTTGTGTGTAGTCATCCTAGAAATAGGGCAAATGAGCTGTTATGCAAAACAGTTTTGCGTTTTCCACTATTTTGCACAATTGTTGAGGGTAATTTTGCCTCAGTTTTGCCATATTCATGTAAAAAAAGCTACAGAACCCGTACTCTGCACCTGGCTACAGCTAGGGAGCCACAGCAACATATGGCTCTACAAAGACCGACTCCAAAACACTTTTTAAAACATGGAGAGAAAAAAACTCACAAAATCCTTTGGGAAAATGCTAACTTTATACTAACACACATTATTAATTTGTAAGTAAAAACACATATTTGCCTGACTATCTGTAGGTCGAGAAGCTGCATTGCAATCACGTTCATCCAAAGAAACCCCATAGGTTCCGGTACTGCATTTTACTGTACGGAACTGGTAGCCTTGTCCGCAAGTAACCGAACACTGTTAAAGGAAATTTTTACAATTAGCATGAAAATTTAGTATAGCCACTAAGTTATTCATTAAAATCTATCTGTATAGCGCCACCTGTTTGCTCTTTTTCTAATTTCTCTGTCCGGCTCACTGACACAGAAAGCACATGCTCAGTTCCATCCTTGATTTTCCATCAGCTGCAGCAGGACGTACACATTCCCTGAGAAAGGACACGCCACCTAAGCTGACAGCTTGAAATCAATCTAGCAGAACAATTGGAGCAATGAATGTGGAGATGTCTGGATCCATGTGAGATGCAGGGCCAGTTCTAGCTCTACTAGAAAGGGGTTGTCATATACGATATGATATCTGATTTTAATTTTTTACATTTAACATGGGACAACCCCTTGAATATATTATTTGCAGAGAGTAATCCAATGGAGCACTGGATTCACTCAGTTCTTGAAATATATACTGTTATAGAGAGGTTTAACACAAAAAAGGTTGTAGTCAGATGTTCAGAGCTAAAATTACGTGAAATTAGGAAATTATGATATCCACTACAACCAGTGCTTTGATCTGATGTTTTTCTTCACTTTTTTGCCATTTTGTAGGCCCATGTTTTTTTTTTTAAATGCAGCATACTCTAGATATGGTATTTTTTCAGCAATTTTTCCATAGATTTCTGTATTAGGTAAAAAAGCTCTTGTCAAAAAAAGTGTCACCAAAGAAAGCCACCAGAAGAAAGCATAAGAATTTCATGGTATTTTATTCACATCAATAATATTGAGTTATGATGACATCCATGACAAGATGGCTAGTGGTTCATCCAGACGTCTGTGAAGAATCCGTGTTTGGTCCATGTGTCTATTTTTTGCCCTTGTGTGTCATTGTATTCTATGTCCCTTCTAGGCTGAAAATTTATTTCCAGAGCATCTTCTAGCAACGATCAGTGAAAACCACAGACCAAACATGGATGGCATCTGTGTTGTGTCTATGGTTTTAACGGTCTGTGGTTTTTACGTGTGTGAGGGATTCGTAATCAAGGACTAAATAGGTCATGCTTCTGTGGTGTCACCACTGATGTCTGAATATACACATTAAAGTCAGTGGGTATGTGTGCTGTCTGTGATTCTCTAAAGTGTGAAAGAGGCAGGCAATTATAATTGCTGGCTCGTCCGTGGAGGTAAAAAGCTGCTATTACATGCAGCAATCCCCTATACTGTATGGTGATGAGCAATGGCCACTGCAATCGCTCATCCTTAGGCCTCATGCACACGACCGTTTTTTTATGCTGTCTGCAAAAAGGGGTTCCGTTGTTTAGTGATCCGTGTCCGTTTTTGCCTTCCGTTGTGTTTCCGTGTGTCTTCCGTTTTTTTTAGCGGACATGACCCAAAAGATTTTACCAAAAGACAGGCTGACAATGTTTCCCAAGTGCCTGCCAAGGGATACGCAAAAAAAACGGACACGGAACGCGGATGACACACGGATGGCCATCCGCATTTTTCACGGACCCATTGACTTGAATGGGTCCGTGAACCGTTTTTCACGGACAAGAATAGGACAGGTTATATTTTTTTCACGGACTGGAATCACGGACCACGGACGCGGAGGACAAACCGTGCATTTGCCGAGGTTTCCACGGACCCATTAAAAACCAATGGGTCCGCAGAAAATCACGAAAAATGGAGCAACGGACACGGAATCAAACAACGGTCGTGTGCATGAGGCCTTATACAGATTAATTGTTTCTGGGCAGTAGATTGCTGTTCACACTGCATGAACTGCTGCCCAGAAGCAATGATTTAGGTGTCCGCATAAACAATGATTTCACCTGATGAATAACGGTTTTGCTCACTTATTGGGTTATCAGTAACACCTTTACAAAGGCTGATTTTCAGGAACGAGCATTCGTATTAAGAGTCGTTCCCGATAATTGCCCTGGGTAAATTTGGCTTCAGTGTGCACTTAAGTGTTTCTGGTGTAGTGAAGTTGTGCTAAATGCTCTGAGTCTGCATTTCTGTATTTCTCTACCCCTCTCTCCTTTATGCTGGTTTAAGAAACCCTAGATGAAAATCTGCTGCTGCTTCTCCCTTTTCCTTGTGTTCTGATTAGAGTTGAGCGAACTTCTATTTTTAGTTCGGCATCCAAAGTTCGGGTTCGGGTTATCGTAGCATCCCATTATGGATTCCGCTACCGCGGACCATAACGGCATTTGGAATCCATAAGGGGCTGCTTCATTGAACCCGAACCTTGGACAACCCTAAGGACCTGGGGTACCGTCACCGTCATGTGATCAGTGCAGGGGGTGTGGCTCAGTACTGGATCACCTCCTATCTAATCCAGTACTGAGCCACGCCCCCTGCACTGATCACATGACGGTGACGTCACCCCAGGTCCTCCGTGTTGTCCAAGGTTCGGGTTCAATGAAGCAGCCCCTTATGGATTCCAAATGCTGTTATGGTCTGCGGTAGCGGAATCTATAACGGGATGCTACGATAACCAGAACCCGAACTTTGGACGCCGAACTATAGAAGTTCGCTCAACTCTAGTTCTGATTACTGCATTGCTGTTTTGCATTGCAGCATTTTCATATGGGGTATGTTTCATGTGCTCATATTATACTGAATTATGGGGAAACTGTAATGACATACAGTATACATCGCTTTATATACAACACTGCTTTGCATTAAATACATGGGCTCCATTTTTAAAACTACATACATTTATTTAATTGATACTTACTTGCCCCCAAGGTCCAACATGCCAATAAGCACATTCCTGAAGCTCACAAGACATGACAGACTCAGGTTTGAGGTCAGGATTACAATAATTATCTTTCATATGTTCATCGTTTATTATGCACGCTACATGTCGACGTCTCATGCCTTTTCCACATGTCACAAGACACTAATGAAAAAGGGATAGTGCGAAAAACAGTGTTTAATGCAGCAGTTTCCAGAGTACAGAGAATAGACGTTGACTTTTTTTTTATCAGTTACTACGTTTCAGGGTGGAGATAAAAACACTTTTAGGGTACCTTCACACTGGCGTTTTTGTTTTCCGGCATAGAGTTCTGTTGTCGGGGCTCAATGCCAGAAAAAAACGCTTCAGTTACAGATAATACAACCGCATACATCCGTTTGAACGGATCCGCTTGCATTAACTTTAACTATTTCTTAACATTGCCAAAACGGATCCGTTTTGAACTCCATTGAAAGTCAATGGAGGACGGATCCGTTTTCTATTGTGGCAGAATGTGCCAGAGAAAACAGATCCGTCCCCATTGACTTACATTGGGGGTCATGACGGATCCGTTTTTCTCCTCATCCCAGGACGGAAAGAAAACCGCAGCATGCTGCGGTATTTTCTCCGTCCAAGAATTTCTCTCCGTTCAGAATGCATTGGAAAATCCTGATCAGTAGTTTTCCGCCATAGAGCCCCGATGACGGAACTCTATGCTGGAAAACAAAAACGCCATTGTGAAGGTACCCTTATGCATCTGCACTGCAGCCGGCAGATGCAGAATATAACAAATAACTTAACTAAATGGGGCAGATGTAATAATATTGTCTAAAATAAAGATAGCATAAAATTAGAGCAGACAGAAAAAAAGCCAATTTTATCACAGTCCCACATTTGACGCATCTTTTTTTTTTCTTTTTTTTTTTAAAACTTCATATAATATAAAATATAATGTTTTATATTATAATATATTATAATATTAATAATATAATATAAAACATATAAAAAAAAAAAGAATCTCACATTTCAAATACAAATTTTATATATACCCTACCCTTCCTCCCCTGATCCCTCACCCCCACCCCCTCCATCAACCCCACCACCCCAGCGACAAAAAAAAAAGAGAGATTTTTTTTTTATTTCCTTAATATTTTGTTTGCCTCTCAGCATTTCCTCTCTCTCCCACTCTCCCCCTCTTCACGTATTATGATACTACCATTTTATAACAGATCTGGATATATTGCTCCCAGCAGTTCCATAACCTCCTGTGGATGTGTAATTTGTTGTTTTTTTTCCAATAAAACCCACTTTTTCTATCATCTGCTCTTTAGCCTTCTCTATTTCCTGTGGTAGGTCTCCCAAAATACACATGGGTAGAGAAGGTTACAATTTGTAATTATAAATATTCCCAATCATATCAGTTAAATTTTGCCAGAATGGTCGGCTCTCTGGACATCGCCGCCACATGTGTGCGCTGTCCGCCTCCTCAGACAAGTTCCTGGGCTATTAGTGGATAATTTATGAAGCCATCTAGGAGTCACATATAATTAAACATTTGATGCATTTTTACAGACATGTTATCATGGTGTAAACAGGGTCAAATCTAACTCATAAAGCATATTTACCCTGGACAAATCGGTATCACTGAAAAAAACTAAATGTGTAAATAGGAGTTGATACATTTAATTTTACAACTGCAGTTTACCTCGCTCCACTCACTGATAGTCCACACAGGGCAAGCATGTTCATTACAGCTCTGGGTCACTACTCTTTGTTCTTCACTGCATTCACTATCCGCCAAACGATGACCAAAGTTGTTTATGCAATAAGCTTCCCTTGTCTGCAGTCCTCTTTCACAAGTCCTGGTGCACTGTCATTTACACACAAAGAAAATTGTCATATATTTATATTAACCTCAACAGTGACAAAATGCTGAAGCATTTTCACTAATATAATCTTGGAAATATTGAAAATATAATGACATGTCAGTCCTAACCCCTTCCCGCAATTATGTGTATGTAATGGCGCAGGGCAAAGAAGTGGAGTATAATTGACAGAGTTCAGACTGCACATGCGCTAGTTCCCCTGTCTGTTCCCAGTATAAGTGAATGGAGGCCGAAGATCGACAGGATCCTCCATCAACCATCAGCAATCATGAGCGCAGCGCAGCACCAACATGCAGGTCAGGGGACCTGCTTGTAAAGTTTTTTCTTAGGAAACTATCGGACATCAGTGGCGATAGTTTAAAAGGGTTCTCCCAGATTTTAAGACTGATGACGTATCCTCAGTATCTGATCGGTGGGGGTCTGACACACAGGATCCCCACTGATCAGCTTTTTGAGAAGGCACAGGCGCTCCTGTTTGCACCAGTACCTTCTCATACAGCTGATCGGCAGGGGTCCCGAGTGTCGGACCCCCACTGATCAGATAGTGGAAAACCATTTAATAATGCTTATTACTAGCTGCATGCATGTGTTGTTACCTGCACATGTGCAGCTAGTAATTTAAATGGGTCAACCCCTTTCACCCTAAGGTTTTTTTGTTTTTTCGCTTTTATTTTTCTGGGTTTTTCATCCTTTAGATGCCGTGATCTCACTTGATCACGGCATCTAAAGGCTTTAATTACTGCGATCGGCATTATTGCCGGTCGTGGTCATTAGCCGTGCGTTTCTGCTGTTTGAAACAGCGGAGACCCGCCGGCCTTGGCACACACCATCACAACCATCTCTTGATGTACAGCGATTGTAGCGAACAGGTTAAAGGGATTTTCTGGGAGTACTAAGGTCCTTGTGTAGTTGCTTAACTCATGTACTGTACATCTTCCCCCGTGCTTTTTTCAATTTGGACTCTCCTGACCTGTGTTTATGTAAACAAATCCCTCTGGTTTCCATTCTGTATGTAGCACTTCTTGTTGCTGTATTCAAGCAAACCCATGATGGACTTCACATGTGAGCCACAGATCCAGCACAGCTCCAACACCTAGCTAGTTTATAGCAAATCAAGACAGATAGCTACATAGTCACAGCCCCTGTCCCTGTTTTGACACATCCATGGACATAACAACAAAGGAAATAGGAAAGAGATGTATGAATATGGACATGTGACCACAACTGAGAACGGGAGACAGGAGCCATGAAGGTAAAATAAATATATTACAAAATTACAGCTACCTTCATAAATGATTATTTTAAAGGACACTGATGCAAACTGGAAAAGTTTTTAAAGGACAACATTTTTTTTTTTGGGAGTACTGGATTTTGGTGATTAATATCACCTTGGTGGCCCTGTTTAAACTTTTCAATGTCTATTCAATTACCCCTAAATTCCAAATTTTTGTTCCCTGTTCTGCCTATTTTTACCTGTGCTTAAAATAGGGTTGCTGGGCATCCTCCATCTCCCAGTTTCCTCCGAGGGAAGACGGAGGACACACAAGCAGGCTGTCCTCCTGCATGCATGCGCGCTCACATTACTGGCCGGAACTGACAGCGCAGCACAGCGAGTCTCCCCGAGTCCTGACGAGTCTCGCCGAGTCCCGCCCAAGCCACATTTATTTATAATAACAGGTACCCAGCCAAAATAGAATGAAATAAAAATTAAACCCCAGCACCTCCAGAAAAAAATAAAAAAACGAAATCCCAAAATATAATTCAGCGCCATGTAAATATCACTCTCTCTATATATATTATATTTCACACACATATATATATATATAGACAAGCTAGTCTTTTGTTAATATATTTAAATTTGTATAGTATATATATATATATATATATATATATATTATGAAAAAATTCCTAAAAACAAACAAAAAAAAAAATATATATATATATACTATAGTAGCTGCGCTCCCTCTCTCTATAGTGTAATATATATGTGATAGAAAGAGGAGGAGGGCGTGTTTAAGTGGGGAGAGCAACGATTGGTTGAGGTGCAGAAGCTAGTGCATGAGAGGAGCTCAATGCATTGTGGGTAGTGAGGGCAGGCTGGATTAGTCTTAAGGGTGAGGGCAGCTGCAGCCATCTTAACAGAATTGTGAAATTCCAGTTTCATGCAGACTGGTTGCTAAGGGCTGAATCTTATTAAATATGGAGTAAGTAAGTCTAATAGTTATTGATTCAGGAATATCATGTTATTAGTAACTACATTTATGAAAATTAATATTAGGGTTTAAATTTGACAGTTATCCTTTAATGACCAAGCATTCCAAGAGTCATCCTTTTTTTAATTTTATCTGTCAATATAGCCGTATGAGGGCTTCTTTTTTAGGGTACATATACAATATATTGTATATCTTTTATTAACTGGATTAGGCTGGATTAGCCTTAAGGGTGAGGGCAGCTGCAGCCATCTGAACAGAATTGTGAAATTCCAGTTTCATGCAGACTGGTTGCTAAGGGCTGAATCTTATTAAATATGGAGTAAGTAAGTCTAATAGTTATTGATTCAGGAATATCATGTTATTAGTAACTACATTTATGAAAATTAATATTAGGGTTTAAATTTGACAGTTATCCTTTAATGACCAAGCATTCCAAGAGTCATCCTTTTTATAATTTTATCTGTCAATATAGCCGTATGAGGGCTTCTTTTTTAGGGTACATATACAATATATTGTATATCTTTTATTAACTTCCCGTAGGAGTGGCAGTGGAGCTGCCAGAGTAGTATATTGGTGTCACTAAAATGGTGTCTCCCCCCCAGGGAGAGAAAGAAAAGTCTGGGTTTGACAGACGATTGGGCTGCTAATGAGGCTTAATTAGAGCTCAGGTAAATATGGACTAAGCCCTTCTAACGGGGCTCTCAATCTGAAGAAGAAGCAGGCTGTACCAAGGCATGTGGGAGCCAAGACCTCTCCCCAGAAGTGTGGTATGAATTATGACCTATGACCTGGGTGCTAGACCAAGGTTCTATTAGTGAGTAACAAAGTCATGTGTAGTTACTGGCTAGATGGCCTATGTTTTAATTTGTATCCTGTATTGGAAATGTACAAAAGATTGCTGTGGAAAGTACACTACCGTATCTTTCTGGGACAAGAGATAAAGCTGGTTGCGGCCAGTTTGTATCCAGATCTACGGGGTTGGAAGGGGCTTCTTGAGGTCTGCCAACCAGCTAAATGGAGAGGATGGTGATTCCAGAGAACTAAGAGACCCCCAAGTTGTTACAAGGGATGAAAAAGAACAGCGATTCTGCCATTGTTTTGATATTTGTTTTATTTTTGTTATATTTGTCTTATTCTATAAATAACATCATAAATGTATTCCCTTGGTTGATTTCTTATGGAAATACCAAATATATACAGTTTTGCATGTTTTACTACTTTTGCACAATAAAAACAACGTTAACCCATTTCGGACCTCCATTGTACATGGGTTAAAGATGGCGCCCACTAGCGAGCGCAGCAGGCGCCAAAACTGCCAGGTTTCTGCAGTTTTAAACAGCAGAGGCCTGGGGCGAATGCCTGCGAGAATGCCGATCGCAGATATTTAACCCCTCAGATGGTAGAACTTTATTAGACTCATAGCTACAATGGAAATTCATTAATATATAAATTAACATTAAATTACTACATACCCTAACATTAACTTATATGTACCCTAATATATGTAGTAACCCCTTAAGGACGCAGCCTAGTTTGGTACATAAGTCTCCATAACTTTTTACATCTCCGCATTTCAAAAGCGCGTAACTTTTTTATTTTTCCATTGACATAGCCATATGAGGGCTTGTTTTAGGACAAATTACATTTATTAATTTCACCATTTTGAGACACTGCTGCTTTATTGTATAATGTTTTCATTTTTGTTGGGGGGAGTGACAGTGTGAAAAATGAAGCAATTCCACATTGTTGTAAGTTTTTCATTTTTATAGTGTTCACTTAGTGGTAAAAATGATATTGACTTTATTGTTTGGAGATACCAAATTTATGTGATTTTGTACATTTAAAAATTGAAAAGCACTTTTATGGAAAAAAGATTGTATTAAATCACCATATCTTGACACCCTAAATATTTTATTTTTCAACTGATGGAGCTGTGTGAGGACTTTTTTTGTTTAGCAGTCTGTAGATTTTTTATTAATACCATATTGGGATACATGTGACTTTTTGGTGATTTTTTTAATTAAATATTTGGGGGGTGTTCACCGTGCGGGTTAAATAATGGAATAATTAAATGGACTGGGTCATTATGGACATGGAAATACCAATTATGCTAATATATATATATATATATATATATATATATACAGTTCATCACAGTGTCAAGTGTTGGTTGGTGTAATATAAAGCATGCCAATATTGGACTTTTGAGCAGTCGAAACATGTTCTGTAGAGTGATGAATCACTCTTCTCTACCTGGGAGTCTGATAGAGGAGTCTAGGTTGGAATGTTACCTGCTTGACTGCATTGTGCCAACTGTAAAGTTTAATAGAGGAGGGATAATGCAATAGGGTTGTTTTTCAGGGGTTGACCTTTTAAAACTTTAATTTATTTTTTATTTTTATTGTGCTCAGTAATTCTGATCCCCTGACGAGTTGGTACAGAGTATGGGAGTGGTAGTGGCCCTGATGAGATGTTGTGTCAATGTGTACTGACTATGGCAGTTGCTCCCTGTGGATCATTGCAGTTGAAGAATTAGGTCAGAAGTAAATATATAAAAGTCACTCTTATTATGGCCTGGTGGTTGTTCTAGGTGATAGGTGTCCGAGCCATAGTCCCTCACCTGCAGCAATGTCTAAAGCTGTGATTTCACTGTCTGGGCACACTGGAGCTTCTTGGAAGCAGCATTCTTGATTCTAATGATCTCTCTGGAGTGATAGTCTCTCAGGAGAATGCAGTAGCAAACTCTAGGAGTAGGAGCTCTGGCATCTGCTTCCTATCTCCTCCTTCTCTACTCATTAACTCCTCCTCCTGGCAGGAAGAAGGACCAGCCCACTCCTACCAAGAGGGGAAGAACAGGGTGGTTAGCCCTGTTCCTGCTAGCCACTGGCAACCATACCTTCTCTTGCTGGAACATATGGCCTAAACATGTGAAAATACACAACATAACAATGCATAGGAATACATTTGCAGATACCCCCAGGTCTGAAGTACTGTATAGGCAGTCAATTACATCTTGCTAGAGGCAGGATGTTATAGCAGCCAGCTCATGGCAGGCCTGGTGGTCTTCAGAAAGCTATTGGCTGCCATGACAACCCCGTGATTGTGTATGCTGGGTGCCAATTGGGCCGATAATACAGCTAGCAGCTACGAGTCGATATACAGCTAGCACTTGCAAGCACTGGGGCAGGCACAGCTCCTAAGCCCGCACCTTTGCTATGACATACTATTATGGTAACTCGGTGACGTAACAGTATGTCAGTGAGCAGTAAGGGGTTAACTTACATCTACCCTAAAATCATATAGAAAAAAAAAAAATCAACAATTCATCCACAAAAAGCTATTTAGATGGACAAATAACAAGTAGTGGCTGAAAGCTGGCTCGTCCCGAGATTTTGATATTGATGGCCTATGGTCAGG
The DNA here is from genome assembly GCA_033119425.1 of Bufotes viridis. Taxonomy (NCBI): domain Eukaryota; kingdom Metazoa; phylum Chordata; class Amphibia; order Anura; family Bufonidae; genus Bufotes; species Bufotes viridis. Next base: position 239,190,326 of record CM065590.1, read on the forward strand.
CCATCAATATCAGATCGATGGGGGTCTGACATCCTGCACCCCTGCCAATCTGCTGTTTCTTTGTAACTGTGACACCAGAAGTCGGCACCAGAACTTACACGGCTCCATCCATTGTGTAATGGAAGGAGATGGTAACTGCAGTGATGCTCCCATTAAAGGAAATCTGTCACCTCCAGCAAGCCCTAATAAATACAGTAACGCATGTATAGAATACCTGCTGCTGACCTCTAATCAGTAATTTGTCAGTACTCTGTTCCCCTGTTGTGTGCCCATAAATTAGCTAGGTAATGCATTGAGAGGACTCCTGTGCATGTGCACATAATGGAAAAGTACTCCAGAGGAAGTTCTCTCTGTACATTTCACGTCCGGTTTAGGGGTTTGAGGTAGAGTATTAACATACAAATTACTGATCTGGAGTCAGGGGCAGGTGTTCTATACATGTATTATTGTACTTAATAGGGCTTGCCAGAAGTGACAGATTCCCTTTAAAGTGAACAGGGGCAGCTTAACTATACTGTAAAACTATAGGAAGAAATGCATCCTTACCTGGGTCCATTCCGAATACCGCCAGCTAGCTAAAAGGCAGTTTCCATGGCAAGGTTCACGAACTGGAGGCTTAGGTTGACTGATGCAAAATTTATCTTCCACAGGTGTTGTCAGACCTCTTACAGAAGAATATTTGATACAGCGCACATCCAGCGACCGATGTCCAGGTCCACATTGTGATGAACAATCCCCTTTGCCAGTAACAAACCACCTTTAGACAAAACATTAGACAGAACAGAAATAACTACGTATGTTAGCTTGTTACTCATAATCATAAAGTTAAGACTAAAACTCTGGCTGAGTTCACACTGGCGTTATCACTTTCCATTGTTACGCTCTGTAAAAATGAAGGATTCAGCACACAACTGAATCAAACAGAGCTCAACAGATTCCACTGACTACAATAGGGTCAGTGTCCATCTGGGATGCTGCTTTTTTACCAGAAAAAGAGGTCCTACATGCAGGACTTTTTTGGCCGATCTGTCGTCTAAGATCTGAAATATACCGAAAACTCAAGTTCGTGTTCAGCCGTGATTGTAAAAATTGCAGTTCTCTAATATATATATACACACACACATACACCATATAAAGTTGGAATGGTTCACTTCACAAACACACAGAAGTAATATTCATGTTTTACTTCCTACTTTCCCCATAAGCAGATTGAGATCAGTTTGCAAAAGCTTGCATCTGCTGCTTTACAGATAGAAAAATGAATTTGAGGGCAATGGTAAGAAACATATATATGTATACCTTAACTGGCAATCCGTGTTACACAACTCAGTAATGGGCTCTGGTCGAGATAAATATTCACATCTTTGATCAGAGACAACTGCTTGGTCACTTTTACGCTGACAGGTCACTTTTCTTTTCCGAGCACCTGGATTCAAAACGTATACATTTCACTTCTACCAAATGACAGGAGGATCCTGACATTATATTTTTTTGTATAAAGGAGTTACATGCAGTAAGATGCATCATTTATTAATGTACTGTCTGCAGCTCCTCTGTAATCAAGCCTTAAATACAGTCACATGACCCTGCTCCTCGTGTCTACCTCCTGCACAAAAATGTGCTGCTCGTGCCCGTATTGCGGCCAGCAAACACTGGGTCCACATATTAGGGGCACCGGCTGTGTGCGCTCCATATCACAAATGTGGACCAATACACTTGAATAGGTCCTCAATCCGCAAGATATGGAGTGGTGCGGAGCAGAGGCACAGAGCGGCCTTACGCACCGCAAAAATATAGAACATGTTTTATTTTTTTGCAGTGCGGACTGAATCTTGAGGATCGTGGACCCATTCAAGCAAATGGGTCCGCATCCGCAAACGGCGGGAACGCGGCCAAAGCCTTTGCATTGCAGACTGCTATTTGAGGTCTGCAGCACGGGCCGCACACGTTCATGCGCATGAGCCTTTAAATTGTGATTATCTCTGTCTCCCCTATTTGCATAACATAATGTTACACATCATATGCCACTTCTCCACTGCTGTGTATTACAGGGTGTGCAGCACATTGTTCGATGTGAGAGACAGAACAGCAGTATAGTGTCTCAGTAGCACATCTGTGTATAAAGTCAGTAATTACTACTTTACATCACGTAATGGAGAAGCATGTAGGCAGCTGTAAATAGGGGAAATATCTGTGGGAGGAGAGAGGAATAAAGGGAACTGTAGTTGTAGACATTGTGATCCTGCCCTCAGATAGCCCTGGCTGCATCAAAAGAAGGTTGCAGCAGAGAGGCGTGCAAGTTAATTAAAAAGGGCATCTGTCAGCAGATTTGTACTTCTGAAACTGGCTGACCTGTTACATGTGCACTTGGCAGCTGAAGGCATCTGTTTTCCCATGTTCATATGTGCCCGAATTGCTGAGAAAAATGTTTTAATAAATGCAAATGGCGCAAAGGGGGCGTTGCTGTTACACCTACCGGTTCTGCTCTCTGTGCAACTGCGGCACCCTCGGCACTTTAATTTAAAGGCCTGGGCAGTGAAAACATTGTCATGATTAGCCCTGTCAATCAAAGTGGAGGGGGCGTAGCAGAGAGAGAAGAGCCTCTAGGTGTAACAGCAATGCCCATGTTGCTCCTAGAGGCTGATTTGCACATATCAAAACATCACTTCATAGGTAAAAATTATAGGTATAGCTACAAATCTGCTGACAGATGCCCTGGATAAATAACAACTTCTTATCTATAGTAAAATCATTAGGGGAACATTAGGACATCTATTGGTACTTTTCTATACTTTTTATAAGCTCAGAAAACCCCTTAAATATTTGTAAAATCATATTGCATAATTATTTTTTTATTGCGAAGGATGGTTGTCACACTCATAAAGTTTAGACTTTCACAACAACATAAAATACATTGTAGATGTTTTCCCCACTAACAGTTTACCTTGACATATCTTGTTGCAGGCTTGCCACGGCCCATAATTGCTCCAAGAAAATTGGTTGAATTTATCCTCAATAGGAATACTGAATGTATATCGAACATCAGGATTGTATAAATTTCCAACACATAAGATCTGGAACCAGATTGATTATATTTCAAAAGTAAATATTTAATGTACATAGTTAACTTAAAAAAGATGAAACTATACCACTTATAATACTAAACATTACAGCAATGAAAATAATAAAATTTCTCTATAATAAGAGGAACCCCCATAGCTTCTAGTGTAATGGAGATATTGACATCAAGATATGTCTGCCTTACAAACCTAGTCAAAACATGTGACGCATAGCATAACACAATGGAAACTTTAAAAGAAAGTTTTCTTGGTATAAATGCACTCACAGGCTTAAGGGCTCTATTGGACTTGGAAAGAGTCCTTTTCTCCCTTTTCCCTATTCATTATAGCACCAGTTTTCATCACCTGTAATCCAGAAAGAGGGAATATGAAGATTGGACCAGTTCCTTAGGAGGTGAAAATATGCAAAGAAAGCAAAGGATGACCCTTTCCAAAGTCTCCAGCAGAACCCTTAACTTCCTGAATGGTATTTTCTAATAAAAAATATTTTTGAAAAATGTTACTCTCATGCTATGTATTATGTTTCAACAGGCAGAAAATATCTGTTTAACAAATATTTTAGAAAATATCATCTTTATCACAGTAAACTAGACAAATCGCCGGAACCAGATGGCATATACACCCTTATCCTAAGAGAATTAAGTAATGTCATAGCCAGACCCTTATTTCTGATAGTTAAGGACTCTATACTGACAGGGAGTGTTCCACAGGATTGGCGCACAACAAATGTGGTGCCAATATAAAAAAAGGGTCCAAAAACAGAGCCCGGAAACTATAGGCTGGTAAGTTTAACATCTGTCGTGGGTAAACTGTTTGAAGGTTATCTAAGAGATGCTGTCTTGGAGTACTTCAATGAAAATAAGCAAATAACGCCATATCAGCATGGCTTCATGAGGGATCAGTCATGTCAAACTAATTTAATCAGTTTCTTTGAGGAGGTAAGTTCTAGACTTGACAGCAGTAAATGAATGGATGTCGTATATCTGGACTTATCCAAAGCATTTGACACTGTACTTCATAAAAGGTTAGTATATAAAATGAGGATGCTCGGACTGGGAGAAAATGTCTGTATGTGGGTAAGTAACTGGCTGAGTGACAGAAAACAGAGGGTGGTTATTAACGGTAGATACTCAGATTGGGTCACTGTCACTAGTGGGGTACCTCAGGGGTCAGTATTGGGCCCTATTCTCTTCAATATATTTATTAATGATCTTGTAGAAGGCTTGCACAGTAAAATATCAATTTTTGCAGATGACACTAAACTGTGTAAAGTAATTAACACGAAAGAGGACAGTATACTGCTACAGAGGGATCTGGATAGATTGGAGGCTTGGGCAGATAAGTGGCAGATGAGGTTTAACACTGACAAATGTAAGGTTATGCACATGGTAAGGAATAATGAAAGTCACCCGTACATACTAAATGGTAAAACACTGGGTAACACTGACATGGAAAAGGACCTAGGAATTTTAGTGAACAGCAAACTAAGCTGTAGAAATCAGTGTCAGGCAGCTGCCGCCAAGGCCAATAAGGTAATGGATTGCATCAAAAGGGGCATAGATGCCCGTCATGAGAACATAGCCCTACCACTTTAAAAATCACTGGTCAGACCACACATGGAGTACTGTGTACAGTTCTGGGCTCCTGGGAACAAGGCAGACATAGCAGAGCTGGAGATGGTTCAGAGGAGGGCAACTAAAGTAATAACTGGAATGGGGGGACTACAGTATCCTGAAAGATTATCAAAATTAGGGTTATTCACTTTAGAAAAAGACGACTAAGGGGAGATGTAATAACTATGTATAAATATATCAGGGTCAATACAAAGATCTCTCCCATCATCTATTTATCCCAAGGACTGTGACGAGGGGACATCCTCTGCGTCTGGAGGAAAGAAGGTTTGTACACAAACATAGAAAAGGATTCTTCACGGTAAGAGCAGTGAGACTATGGAACTCGGGTGATGGTGAGTACAATAAAGGAATTCAAGAGGAGCCTGGATGTATTTCTGGAGTGTAATAATATTACAGGCTATAGCTACTAGAGATGGGTCGTTGATCCAGGGTCGGGAAGGAATTTTTTCCCCTTAAGTGGGGAAAATTGGCTTCTACCTCACAGGTTTTTTTTTGCCTTCCTCTGGATCAACTTGCAGGATAACAGGCTGAACTGGATGGACAGATATTTTTTTTTCGGCCTTATAAACTTTGTTACTATGTTACAGTAGTTTCCTAAAGGAAGAACAACCAGTAAAAGCTGTGGACACCTCTAAATAAATTTTTTTACTATTACGTCCTATTATTTTTGGCTAAAATTAATTTTTCAAAATGGTCTTTATTAAACAGTTAACAGTTTGTCTTCTATAGCCTTCAGTTTCACTGCATCTACGGCCTGTTTTTATTGCTTTTTAGTGAAATCCATCAAGGAGCCGCACTGACTGCTCAATCTGTAGCCCTTATCTCTAGTTCCCTAACAGCTCATAAACAGTTATGTAAATTAAATTCTTATTAATTTGATATCAACACAAAAGTTAGCTTATGTGTTTTTGCTGTAAAAAGACCCCTTTACACTGCCTGAGCATCAGGCAGATAATTGCTAACAAGCGTCCTTCACTGATGAGCAAAGAACTGCCAGGAAGGAACACTTCTCTCCTGATAATCGTTGGCTTAGTTAGGCAGTGTAAAAGGGCCTTTAGGGAGCTAGAAATAAGGGCTACAGATTGAGCTGTCAGAAAAGTTCTCTGATGGAATTTAATTAGGATCAGAAGTGAAAGCTGTGAAAAGCTGTTGAAGACAAACTGTTGAAAATGTTTAATAAAAACAAACTGGCAAAATGATTTGTAGCCCAAGATAGGCAGAATGCAAGAATTTAAAAAATAACAGCCCCAAAGGTTGCCATAGCCTTTAAAACGGACAGCACACAAACTGAATGGCCTACATCTGTTATCTAGTATACTTTAACCTCCTTTATCAAAGGTAAAATGTATGCCTGTTCGTTATGTATAAAAAGACAGTCAGACAATTCTAAATGCATCAGATTTATTAAAAGGTATGCAACTAAATTAGGTACAACATACATCAAATACAAGACAATTAGGTTAAGAATCAGTTTACCTGAAGAATTAAATCTTCCTCGAGGCGGTCAGTGCAGTTTATTCTTTCTATTACATTGTCTGAACCACTATACTCCAGTACAGTACCTCTGGAATTGACTTCTCTTTTGAACCTGCTCACTACGAAATTTCCATTGAGAACGAAATTCCCTTGACCATCTGATAGAGCTGAAATAAACCGGGACAGTCTGTTAGATATGGGAACATAACAGTAGAAAGGAAGATAGCTCACCATATACTAGCAGTAAGTTAAATAGATTTTCTTTAAAGGGGTGTTCCCATACAATAGGGGCATATCAGTAGAATATGCCCCCATTGTCTGATAGGTGCGGGTCCCAACTTTGGGACCCACACCTCCACCGAGAACTGAGAGAGAAAGGTGGTGGCCGGAGGACCCTGGGTTTTCGGGGTCTAGCCACCACCAAGCGCTCTCCCCATAGTAATGAATGAGAGCTACTGCTCCCATTCATTTCTATAGGGCCGGCCGAAAATAGCAGCATCCTAGCGATATGACCCGATTGTCTGAGATGGGAAAACCCCTCTAACTTTAAGAGGAAGTGGAGCTTTTGCTGTACAGATTGTGACAGATAATATGTGACTTATATTCACATTTAAAGGGGTTTTCCAGGAGTTAAATGTTAATGACCTATCTTTACAATAAGCTATCAATATCAGAACAGTGGGGGTCTGACTCCTGGTCCCCCTTCCCGCCTCTCTCTCAGCCTATGACCTCTCATCTTGGGCTTATGGCCTCTTAGCAGCTCAGTCCTATACAAGTGAACACTGTGCTTTATATATTATAAAGAGCCCACAGTGCTTGTCCGAGCCCCTTCAAACAGCTGATCGGCAGGGATTCCGTGAGTCATCTATCTGATATTGGTCCTCAGGTCATTAATATTGAACTCCAAGAAAATCCCTTTAACTGAGACCATTATATAAATGATTAGAAATGTTTTCATAGACTTACCCAGGTAGTTGTCATCATCGGGTCGTCCAGAGTAGCTGTGCTGATGAATATCAATGTTTGTTGCCCCAGCAGGAATTTTAATGATAATATTATATCCTAAAAAGGAATCGTATATTTCTAAGTCCTAGAAGATTTCATAGCTGTTACATTGTAGAATAGTCATGCTTATTGAATTTAGCTACTCATGAATTTAACAATAAATAAACCAGGATTGATTTCCTATCTTTCAAAGACTTCGTGTACATATAATAAAATATGTTCTAATTGTATATTGTATACAAACTGTGTTTAAGTAGCAACTTTATCAAATAAAATAGACAATATCTTGCTTGACAGAGTTTAATTTCAATGTGGGCAAACCGCAGAGAGGCTGTTAATAGTAAAAAAAAAATTTTTGTATTAGTTTAACAACCTCCCACATAAAAAAAGGAGACAATTTGTGCTAGTTACACCGTTAGACTCTTTCATTGCCAGAATAGTAAAAATAAATCTTGGGTCTAGGTTCTCATCAGTGCATGAGGCTTAAAGGGGTTATCCAAGTTATATTTATTGATGACCTATCCTCAGGATAGGTCATCAATATCAGATCGGCGGGGGTCCGACACCCGGCACCCCCGCCGATCAGCTGTTTGAAAGAGAGGCAGCCGTGCAGCGCTGCCTCCGTCATTGCTACATGCTGGCCGTTGCAGCTGCAGCGGTGAGCAGGTATGATACACCCAGCCGCTCCATTCATTTTCAATGGGACGGCTCTGTGTATACTACAGAACCGTCCCATTGAAATGAATCGAATGGCTTGGGTGTAATTACACCTGCTCACCGCTGCAGATGCAACGGCCAGCATGTAAACAATGACGAGGAGGCAGCGCTGGCACGGCGCTCGCCTTCTCTTCAAACAGCTGATCGGCGGGGGTGCCGGGTGTCGGACCCCCGCCGATCTGATATTGATGACCTATCCTGAGGATAGGTCATCAATAAATATAACTTGGATAACCCCTTTAACTGATATATTCTCTATTGCAAGGAACTGTGCCAGTTTTACCATCTCTCCAGTGATACAGCTGCTGCCCTCATAGCATGTTTCATTTCACACCGTCATTCCCTTAGACTATGTTGCCTCTGACAGAATCCATTTTTCAGGGGATTCAAATGGACACTGACAAACCTCATGAACTTTAATGGGGTCTGTCAAGGTTCTGGTACTTTTGACAGCGGGAATATCATTGCAGACTGCAACATGTTTTCAAAGTAAAGAGATTCTCTGTTTAAGGGTCCATTCACACGTCCGTGGTGTATTGCGGATCCGCAAATTGCAGATTCGCAATACACCCGGCCGACACCCCCAAAGAACAGCCTGTTCTTTGGACATGCTCTATTTTCTTGCAGAGCTGCGGCCCGGAAATTCAGGGCCGAAGCCCGGAAGCTCGGGGGTGCGGCACGGAAATGCGGATGCGGACAGCACACTGTGTGCTAATCATACAAAGGTAGGAGCAGCACACCTGGTCCTCCAAGACGAAAATGGGATGGAACAGCCTCGCCAAACGACCACGGATCCAATGGTCAGCCAATACAGAAGAAAATCAAAGGGCACTGGCAGCATTCTCCATATTCCTCAATTATTGCAACTTCTTAGCATTCATATAATACATGACGTTTCGGCTGCATACAGCCTTTATCAAGCACTTGATGCATGCGCCGGAGGTACTGCGATGCCGTGCCAGGAGCAGGCGTCGCAGATCGCATGCCCCGGCTGAGGACAGCAGAGCGCAGGCGCAGGATCTCGACGAGGGGGAGAGAGAAAAAAAAGGGCAGGCAGAGGAAGACACTGGGCAAGGATATGAGCCGGAGAGGCAAAGCTGCCTGGGCTCCAACGCTGTGGACGCTGCCCCTAGGCATTTGCGAGCCCTCATTTACATATTCTTTAAACTTTGTTTTTTGATGTTACAAAACTGCAGTCAAGCCAACAAAGGTACCATTTTAAATATCTAGGTGTAGTCTATAGCACTATTTCAACGGTTTAATAGGTGTAAATGTGCTGACAGACTCCCTTTAAGAAGGCACTGGCACTCCTGAATAGCGGCTTTGCTTGGTCCCATAGAAGTGGTAAGCTGTAAGAAGGCAGCAGGGGTTCTCGATGGTGTTCTCGGGTGTGGAACCCCACCGAACAAATAATGATAACCTATCCTGAGAATCCTAGAAATCCCTTTTAAGTGGAGTTGAAGCGTAGTATTTACATGCAGCGATTGTCTCCACAGTATGAGGCCGAGCAATCTCTTAGGCTTCTTGCACACAAACGTTTTTTTTGCGGGTGTACGGGCCGTTTTTATGTGTTCCGTTTTATGTTTATACGGTCGGTATACGGACCCATTCATTTCAATGGGTCCGCAAAAAAAACGGAAGTGTTTCCGTATGCATTCCGTTTCCGTATTTCCGTTTTTCCGTTCCATGCAAAGATAGAACATGTCCTATTATTGCCCGCAAATCACGGTTCGTGGCTCAATTGAAGTCAATGGGTCCGCAAAAAAAACGGAACACATACGGAAATGCATCCGTATGTCTTCCGTATCCGTTCCGTTTTTGCGGAACCATCTATTGAAAATTTTAAGCCCAGCCCAATTTTTTCTATGTAATTACTGTATACTGTATATGCCATACGGAAAACCAAAACGGAACAACGGATCCGTAAAAAATGGACCGCAAAACCATACGGTCGTGTGCAATAAGCCTTAGGCTGCATTCACACGGGCGAGTTTTCCGTGTGGGTGCAATGCGTGATGTGAACGCATTGCACCCACACGGAATCCTGACCCATTCATTTCTATGGGGCTGTGTACATGAGCGTTGTTTTTCACGCATCAGTTCTGCGTTGCGTGAAAATCGCAGCATGTTTTATATTCTGCGTTTTTCACGCAGCTCTGGCCCCATAGAAGTGGATAAGGCTGCGTGAAAAACGCATTGCATCCGCAAGCAACTGCGGGTGCGTTGCGTTTTTCACTGATGGTTGCTGGGAGATGTTGTTTGTAAACCTTCAGTTTTTTACGCGCGTGAAAAACGCATCAAAACGCATTGCACCCGTGTGGAAAAAACTGAGCAACTGAACGCAATGGCAGGCAAAACTGAATGGCTTTGCCTGTGAAATCGCACAGTTTTCACTGAACACATCCGCAACGCATCCGGACCTAATCCGGATACGCTAGTGTGAACCCAGCCTTAGTCTCTATTCCTCAGCATTTGCAAGATCTGCTTGTCGTCCATGATTGGAATGATTCCTCATTATACATACAAGATGAAACCTATTTCTAATTATGTGCAACTGGCACAAGGGCACAGCTTGTTACGTACATAAGTGCATTTTAATCTCTGGATGTAAATAAAGATGTTCAAATTTTGTAGGTTGTGTTTCCGTGTGTCTTCCATTTTTTGTTTTTTTTTCGGATCCGCAAAACGGAAGGCTTGAACCAGTTACTTAAGGTACCTGTACAAGTGCCATGGTTTCCAAGCAACCATCCGCAAAAAAAAATGGATGCGGATGACAAACGGATGGCTTCCGTTGGTCATCCGCATTTTTTGCGGATCCATTGACTTCTATGGGTTCACAAACCATTTTTTGCGGACAAGAATAGGACATGCCATATTTTTTTTGCGGACGTAAAATGCGGACAGCAGACGCAGACAGGCAACAGAAGAGGCATCCGCATTTTTAACGGATCCATAGAAATGAATGGGAAAACATGGGATCCGCAAAACAAAACGGAAAGGAGGTCGCAAAAAACCACTGCCGTGTACATGTAGGCTTTAGCCTCATAAAAAAGTGAAACAGTGTTTAATGTATTATTACCCCTTTATTAATAGATTATCATAAATAGACATTATTGAGGTCTCAAATCCAGTTAGACAGCTACAACTGCTATATATATTTTCTTAACCCCTTAAGGACCGGAGGTTTTTATTTTTTGCGGATTTTTTTTGCGCTCCCTGCCCTCCCAGAGCCATAGCTTTTTTATTTTTCTGGTTCACATGGCCATATGAGGGCTTGTTTTTTGCGGCACAAGTTGTACTTTCCAACCCACCATTTAATATTGCATATGGTGTAGTGGGAAGCGGGAACAAAAATTCCAAATGGGGTGAATTGCAAAAAAAGAAAAAGCAATTCCATCACAGTCTTGCGGGTTTTTAAATTCTTACGTTCGATGTGCGATAAAACTGACTGGTTACTTTTACTCTACAGGTCAGTTTGAATCTGGCGATACCCTATATGTATAGGTTTTCTTGCGTTTTGTTCAAAAGTGGGAAAAAAAATCTGTTTTACATTTTTGTCACCATGTTTTCACCCCTATAACTTTTTTGTATTTATATGTATAGAGCTGTATGGGGGCTCATTTTTTGCGTTATAATCTTATCTTTTTATTGATACCACTCTGGGGTGTGTATGACTTTTTGATCACCTTTTTTTTTATTTTTTGTGGAAAATGAAGCGACCAAAAATGGCGAATCTGCCATTTGGACGCTTTTTTCCGTTTTGCTGTTTGACGGAAGGGGAAGAATTTTTAATATCTTTATAGTATGGGCGTTTTTGCACATTGCGACACCCATATACTTCTATATAGTTCCCATAGGGAACTATAACATACAATCATCTGATTGCGCTTTTCATACATTCCAATGCAATAGCATTCAAATATATGAAAAAATCGCATATTTCCTATGGAGCCTATTACAGGCAAGGCTCCATAGGAAATACTACAGAGCTGCCTGGGTTTCATTCATAGAGACCCGAGCTACTACAGGCGTGCTCCGACTCCTCCGATCGCCACACGGGGGAGCCGGAGCACAACGGAAAGTTTTACTTTCGGTTTGATAGCGCAGATGCCGTGGTTTGGATTGACCACAGCATCTGAGGGGTTAAATGTCCGCGATCGGCATTGCTGCAACAAGAACCATGCGGACACCTGCGGCTAAGGCGCCTGCATGAAGCAGGAGCGGGCGCCATCTTTAGGGACAGGACACAGGACGTAAGGGTATGTCCTGTGTCCTTAAGAGGTTAAACTAGATGGCCGACCATGTTCCAAATTGGTTTATGTTACTGTACTAACAATTAAATAATTTATGCTTTATTATATGGTTTGCGGAGACAAATTTGCATAAAAAATACTTACAAAAATTTGCGAGCAACTTCAAAATGCACAAAAAGACCCCAAACTAGACAAAAACACAGATATCCCGATATATCTGGGTTTGCTTAAAGGGTTAAATTCCAGGTTCTTGATATTGATGACTTCTCAGTTGAGCTTAAAGGGGTTTTCCGGGATTTTAATATTGGTTACACTTTTTGTGATGTAAGGTGACAAAAAAATTACTTTTTTGGCACAGTTTTTATTTTTTTTATTAATGCCGTTCTCCTAAGGGGAAGGTCATGTGATATTTTTATACAGCAGGTCGTTACAAATGTGGCGATACCTAATATGTCTTCCTTTTTAACATTTATTTCAGCTTTACACAATAAAAATGTTTTTGAAAGAAAAACATCATGTTTTTGTGTCTAAATTTTCTGAAAGCCATATATTTATATTTTTCGGGTGATTGTCTTATGTAGGGGCTCATTTTTTGTGGGATGAGGTGACGTTTTCATTGGTACTATTTTGGGGTACATACAACTTTTTGATCGCTTGGTCTTACACTTTTTGTGGTGTAAGGTGACAAAAAATGGCTTTTTTGGCACATGTAATATTTTTATAGAGCAAAAAATATTATGTGATATTTTTATAAAGGAAAATAAAAAAGTATGGTTCTCAGAAGATGGCAACATGGCACCCGTAAACCAGTCCATCAAACTCTGTGCTGCAAAAGCCAAAAGGTGGTCTTTTCCTTCTGAACCCTGCAGCATATCCAAACAGCAGTTTAAGGCCCCTTGCACACGACAGTATTTTGCGGACCGTATACTGGCAGTTTTTTCAGTTCAGTATACTGACAGTATACTGAACCATTCACTTCAATGGGTCTGCAAAAAATACTGAAGTGTCTCCGTATGCCTTCCGTTTCCGTTTTTCCGTTTTTTCTGTTCCGTTTAAATATAGACCATGTCCTATTCTTGTCCGCAAATCACGTTCAGTGGCTCCATTCAAGTCAATGGGTCCGCAAAAAAAACGGAAAGCATACTGAAGTGCATCCGTATGTCTTCCGTATCCGTTCCGTTTTTTGCTGAACCATCTATTGAAAATTTTAAGACCAGCCCAATTTTTTCTATGTTATTACTGTATACTGTATATGCCAAACGGAAAAACGGAACGGAACAACGGAACCGAAACGGAAGCAAAAAACGGAAAAACGGATCCGTTAAAAACGGACAGCAAAACACTGAAAAAAAAATACGTTAAGAGGCCTAAGTCCAAATTTATGGCACTTCTATACCCAGTAGAATCCGCCAAACAATTTAAGTGGTGAGGTATAAGTTTCAGATGGCACAAGCTGAGCACAACATATTAGGCACTGAAATGCTATATCTGTGGACAACTTTCAATTTTCATTTTGCACGGTCCTCTGCTTTTCCATTTCTGCAAAATACTTAGGGCTCATGCACACGAACATATTTTCTTTCCGTGTCCGTTCCGTTTCCGTGTCCAAAAGCTGAATGGTGCTCCTTCCCTTGGGAGCCCTGCCGTGTGCCAATACAGCAGCTTATATCCACATTTATGTCATTTCCATAACCAGTAGAACCTGCTTATCAATTTAGGGAGTGTGGCGTGTCTCAGATGGCACCACTTGAGCACAGCATATTGAACAGTGAAATGTCATGACTGTAAAAAAAATAGCAATTTTCATTTTGTACAGTCCAATACACATTCATTTCTGCTAAATAACTGTAGTGTCAAAATAGTCATTCCACCACTTAATAAATACCTCAATGGGAAGAGATTCCAAAATGAGGTCACTTTTCAGGGGGTTTAATGTATTATTTTACACCAGAGCCTCTACAATTGACAGCACAAGCAGTGTTAATAATCACATTGGGCCTCAAAATGTACATGGTGCTCTTTTATTCCTGACCTCTCTCATACGTTCAGGCAAAAGATTAAGGTGTAGAGTGTTTCTAAAGAAAGCACAGCATAATAATAAGAGGGCTGATTTCACGCTGGCATATGCTGGACACAAAATATTAGGCACTGAAATTGCATATCTATGGAAAAATTGTTGTGCAAGTGGGGTCACTTTTTGGGGTTGGCTGTGTCTGAAAGGGGCTAAAAATAAACCTGTTCCACACCTGAAGGATGTTTTTCTTCAGTGCCTTGATGCATAATAGGGAGTGCAAGAACATATTTCTTCAAAATTCTGCTTAATAATCCAGTGACATACAAGGTGACATTTACTTAGCTTTAGGCCTCATGCACACGAACGTATTTTCTTTCCGTGTCCGTTCCGTTTTTTTTGCGGACCATATGCAGAACCATTCATTTCAATGGGTCCGCAAAAAAAACGGATGGTACTCCGTGTGCATTCCGTTTCCGTGTGTCCGTTTTGTCCGTTCCGCAAAAAAATAGAGCATGTCCTATTTTTTCTAGTTTTCGGACAAGGATAGGCATTATTACAATGGATCCGCAAAAAAAACTGATCCGCAAAAAAAAACGGATGCCATACGGAATGTCACCCGTTTTTTTTTGCGGATCCGCAATTTGCGGACCGAAAAACTCATACAGTCGTGTGCATGAGGCCTTAGGCCTTATTCACACGTCCGTAGTGTGTTTTGCGGAAACACAGAAACACGGATCCGCAAAACACGGAAACACGGATCCGCAAAACACGGACGGCTGCAATGTGCATTCCGCATTTTGCGGACCGCACATTGCTGGCACTATAGAAAGAATGCCATTTCTTGTCCGCAATTGCGGATCCATTTTGCGGACGTGTGAATTAGGCCTTAGAAGAATGTTTGGGATCACTGTCATTTAAAAAAAAACATGTTTGACAACCCTAGGTGAGTGGAGATAGCAGCTTCTCTTTGAAGATTATGAATATAGTTTGAATAGCACACACCTTTACAGCCCTATGTGTGAATTTCACTATCCTGGACCTTCACAGAGGAGCCCATGCAGTTCTCCCTCTTCTCCTCCCTTCTGTACCACAATACACTTAAAATTTTATAAGATCCAAAATGACTGACTACGGCCTCATCAGACCAGAGTATCGATTCTCAAAAGACATGACCTTCAACAATATGTGTCTTGCCAAAATCTAAATGAATCCTCTTGTGTCAGAGTACTATCCTCCTGCAGGAAGTGACTGTATGCAATAAAACAGTCATTCCGATCTTTGCCAGCACTTGCTCTGATATTCTCCTGCACCTAATTGATATTAGAAAACCCAAATATGATTCCCTGTACTTTTAAAAAGAAATTCCCTGTATATGTATATAAACTGGCCAACTATTTCCAAATCAGCAATTTCCAATTAACTCATAAATAGTGTTGAGCGAACTTGTTTTTTAAGTTCTGCGCCCAAAGTTCAGGTTTTGAAGAATCCCGTTATGGATTCCAAATTCCATTATGGTCCGTGGTAGCGGAATCCATAAGGCCTCTTGCACACGGGCGTCATGTTTGACGCCCGGATAAGATGCGGGTGCGCTGCGGGAATCGCCGCGATTTTTCCGCGCGTGTGCTAACGTTTGTAGTGCGTTGAGCACGCGCGTGAAAAAATCCGCATGCTTGGTACCCAGACCCGAAGTCAGACTTCATCACTGAAGTCTGGTTTCGGGATGAGTATTCTGTATGTGTAATTATTTTCCTTTATAACATAGTTATAAGGGAAAATAATCGCATTCTAATTACAGAATGCAATGTTCCCCGGGCTTTAAAGGGTTAAAAATAATAAAGAGTTAACTTACCTTCTCCCATTGTACGCGCAGAGCCCCAGAACGTCTTCTCTCTTGATAGTTTGGATGCTTGAGGACCTGTGGTGACGTCACAGGGTCACATGGTCCAATCATAGAAGCATTGGATGAAGGACCTTTGGTGATGTCACAGGATCACATGGGTCACATGGTCCACTCAAATGCTTCTATGATTGGACCATGTGACCTGTGATGTCACCACAGTCCTCAAGCATCCAAACTATCAGAGAGAAGACGTTCTGAGGCTCTGCTGCATAATGGAAGAAGAGTTAACTCTTTATTGTTACAACCCTTAAAGCTTCGAAGCATTGCATTCTGTATTAGAATGTGATTATTTTCCTTATAACTATGTTATAAAGAAAATAATAACGATCGGGTCCCCATCCCGATCGTATCCTAGCAACCATGCGGGAAAATCGCAGCGCATCCGCACATGATTGCGGATGCTTGCGATTTTCCCGCATCCCCATTCACTTCTATGGGGCCTGCGTTGCGTGAAAATCGCAGAATATAGAACATGCTGCGATTTTCACGCAACGCAAAAGTGATGCGTGAAAATCACCGCTCATGTGCACAGCCCCATAGAACTGAATGGGTCAGGATTCAGTGCGGGTGCAATGCGTCCTCCTCACGCATTGCACCCGCGCGGAAAACTCGCCCGTGTGAAAGGGGCCTAAGGGGATTCTTCGATAACCCCAACCTGAACTTTGGACGTAGAACCTAAAACACAAGTTCGCTCAACACTACTCATAACTTAGCCCACTGATCCATGTGGCTGTAGATTTTCTGTCCAGAAAATCCACACAATATTATGGTAGCAACAAACTGGATGAGATTATAACATAACTCATCCACATGCTACAGAATAGCATCCACCTGTAAATTCACATATGGCGAGGATTTTAAATCCACAGCTTGTAGATTCTTTCTGCAGACTTTCACCCAAGTATATTGAAATGCACAGGGTCAAATCTGCAGCAAACTTAAAAGAAAATCAACATATAAAATTGCTAAAATTTGCAGCCAAATCGACCATAGATTTTCTGTCCCATGTGAAAGTATCCTGTATTCTACATAAAAAAAAAACACAAAAAAAAACATTTAATCAGTTAAAGTGACAGGGGAATAAATAGTTTATGCCAGGAATATGTTGATCAAAAGAAGGAGCAGTTATCAATTTTCAAGTAGTATTTTAAATAAAGTAATCCAATTATAATTTAAAGGGACACTTCCATTAGAAAGGGAATTTTTAATTCAATATTCACACTCAGTTCACACTTTCGTGTAAAACGCCGCGTTCGAACGCGCAAAAAAACGCACAACAGTACAGGAACCATGCATTCCAATGGGGGTGGTTCACACTTGCGCGTTTTTATGCGCGTTCGAATGCGCCTAAAAACGTCCGAAGCATAAGCAAGTATGTTCGCGTTAATTCGGGCGTTTTATGAGCGTTTGGTGCCAATATACTTCAATGGGAAACGCGATACGCGTGTTGTTCGGGCGTTTGTGCAGCGTAAAACGCGCATATGGACACGCGTTTTTCAAAGTTTGCAACATACTGGATCAGCCACCATGGAATGTCACTCCTCTAAAGCACTCAAATTGGCCAAACTATATCATTGGTCATTGGCCAACTATGCAGTCAATCACATAAACGCGCGTCAAACGCGCCTACACTATTTACCAAAACGCTAGAAAAAAACGCGCGTAAACGCCAGTCTTGAACGCTCAGAAAACGCTAGGCTTCAAAACGCTCAGGTCTGAACCCAGTGTCATAGTAAACCAGTTTTTTATTTCAGCAATACTTTGCCATTGAAAAGTAAATACAAAATATGGTCCTCCTGTGTGCAGTAAACACAATTGAGAAGACCTCCTCTACAGACAGGTAATCCACTGTCAGTGAACTGCTGCTGTGAGGGGAAATTGTTGGGGTAATCTTCATGATGATAGTTGGTGTAGAATTAGGATAGCAGAACCACAGCTGTATTGATCTCCTGACAGGCCTAGATAAAGATGCCCAGAGAAGAGCATTGCATTGATTAATGTAATGCAGGGATGCTCAACCTGCGGCCCTCCAGCTGTTGTAAAACTACAACTCCCACCATGCCTTGCTGTAGGCAGATAGCTGTAGGTTGTCCGGGCATGCTGGGACTTGTAGTTTTGCAACATCTGGAGGGCCGCAGGTTGGGCATGCCTGATGTAATGTAATGTGTGATTCTCTAATTCAATCGGGGGGTGGGGTAACTCTTTGGTGGCAGTTAATTGAAATGTTAACCAAGACTGTTTGCTGTGCAAAGTCCAAATAAAGAGAAGTTAAAAAGAGCCAGGACAGGAAGAATAATACTGTACATCCACCAGTTTTTAAATTAACAAATGACATAGAATAGTCATATAGAGGATGTGATAAACATTTCTTTATGGAACTGTCCCTTTGAGAAACCGGTTTTACACTGGGCCTCTGCTTACCATACTGAGCTTTAGTAAAGGTTCCTGCTACAGTTTTACAGGATGAATTATCGCCCCCGCATACGCCACATTTATCTTTTCTTGCTTTGGAATTTAAAACATGGTCACAGCCCGCTTGCTGAAAGGAAGAATAATGCTGGTTTAATACAGATAATATTCCAGAATTATATTTCAAATATATCAGGCTATTTGCTCTACAATGGTAACATTAGTCTAGAAACAGCTATTACATGAGAAAAACTGCTCTTACTAATGATAATTTTAATTTATAAAACGTATCACTCTATCCTAACTATCCTAACTGTGTTAAATATACATACAATTTCATATTCTGCATATTGCATATAAATTACATTTTTGTCTCATACCCTGCATAATCCTTGAACACAGAGGTCATCAGTTTCAGGTCCGCAAGGTGTACCATCTATAACTCTGTCCTTCAACTGGTAATAAGAGGATGTCCCCGAAACACGACAAAACAGCTTGCACCGATCTTTCATTAGGACTGTACAAATAACAATGTATTCTCTGTTACTGTGAAGTTTCTGCTTCAATTACCGTCGCACTCTTAAGGAAAATAAGAAGATACAATTTATACTTACTGCCACTGTATTTCGGGATCCACCGTACGCTCGTTGTAAGACCATTGATGTTGAAATGTTTGCCATCATATTGAGAACACTGAACATCTCTAAAATCTTTTTTTCCTTTGGGACAAGAATCAGTGTTACAAGATCGGAACTTCATTCTTCTTCCCACACAATATTTTCCACCATTTTTTGGCCTGCAAAACATTTTCAGTAATAAAAGTAATATAATGTGTACCAATACTTAAAGGGATGTCTCACTTCAGCAAGTGGCATTTATCATGTAGAGAAAGTTAATACAAGGCACTTACTAATGTATTGTGATTGTCCATATTGCTGGACTCATTTTTCCATCGCATTATACACTGCTCGTTTCCATGGTTATGGCCACCCTGCAATCCATCAGTGGTGGCCGTGCTTGCACACTATAGGAAAAAGCGCCGGCCTCTCTGGTGGCCAGGACCGTGGGAGCGCACATAGGCTGGTGCTTTTTCTTACTGTGCAAGCACGGCCACCGCTGCTGGATTACAGGGTGGTTGTAACCATGGAAGCTAGTAGCGTGTAATGCAGGTATGTCCAAACTGCGGCCCTTCAGCTGTTGCAAAACTACAACTCCCAGCATGCCTGGACAGCCTACAGATATCAGGGAATGTTGGGAATTGTAGTTTTGCAACAGCTGGAACGCCGCAGTTTGGACATACCTGGTGTAATGTGATGAAAAAATGAATCCATCCAGCAAAGGTGGCAATATGGACAATCACAATACATTAGTGAAAGCCTTGTATTAATTTGTATTAACAAAACAGAAACATTTGAAGTACATTCCGAATTCCAAGCTTTAGGTAAACTATTATGGGCATTTCATGTATGACATAGCTGCTATAAATATAATATTTGCACCTAAACAAGCCTTAATGCACACACATTCAATTAAACCCCAAGAACTTCTCTTTGCAGTGGCCCTTAGTTCTCTCTAATCGCTAATTGTAAGACATAATGTCCTAACAGTGGAAATGCTGAGAGGGTGATATTGTTGGTGCGAATGAAGAAGAAACATTACAAAAGTAATAAAGGGACAACCTTTTTAATAGCCAATCATTAATATTTCCCAGGTTTCCCAATCCCAGTCTTCTTGAAGACTTCTCCGTTTGGAAATGTTCCTGTATGGCATATGATGGAACAAGCTACTGTACATATGCCAAAAAAAATATATGGCTTCATATGAAATCGAAGGCACAGAAGGGTACAGTAGGGGGCTCATGAATCTCTATGGTGGACCCATTACAAGCCATAATAAAGCATTGTGCATGAGTTCTGAACAATGAGTTTGCAACATCTTTAAACAACTTTACATGCTTATTTGAATATATTTGCCTAAGGCTACATGCACACGACCGTTGGTGTTTTGCGGTCCGCAAACCACGGATCCGCAAACCACGGAAGCTGCTCCGCGTTCCGTTCCACAATTTACAGAATGTGGCTCATTATAGAAATGCCTATTCTTGTCCGCAAAACGGACATTCTCTATTTTTTTTTGCGCATCTTTTGCGGCCCCATTGAAGCGAATGGGTCCGCGCCGAGCCGCAACAACGGCCGTGTGCATGAGGCCTAATCCATACTTTTTTCCTCTCTTATACTAGTCCGGGGATTGCCAACCTGCGGATCTCCAACTGTTGCAAAACTACAACTCCCAGCATGCCCAGACTGCCTACAGCTATCAGCCTACAACAGGGCATGGTGGGATTTGTAGTTTTACAACAGCTGGAGGGCCGCAGGTTGGCCATGCCTGTAGTAGTCAGTTTCTAAAACCAGTTGGACAAACCTTCTAAAGGGTCACATTAGTTTAGCACTATCATTGTGTTATTATTCCATACTGTTGTGAACAACTGTTTCAGCATTCTCCAGTCCAAATGATGAAAGGCTATTTAATGAGGCATAACAATAAAACTGAACAAATAACAAAGATGATAAAATGTACAGTCATACTTTTCTGCTGTCCTTGAGGCCCCTACTAAATGGCATCTGTCAGCATGAACAACCCTTCTAAACCAGACATTCTGCCTGGTAGGGTTGATTATGTTGATTAAGGCAATGCCTTTGTTATATCTGTTGGTGAAACCGTTGTTGAGATATATTCTGGTTCATGCACCAAGAGGTCAGACTGAGCCCTTGGAGAACCGCACTTGTAACACCCCTCTGAGCTGGGCACTCTCTAGCCCTGTATCTTCATGCCTATGCTGTAAGAGTAGGAGACATATGATCCTCAGGATCCTTCCAGTAGTTGTGCTCGTCCTAGCTGAGAGTGGAAGAGCACATCTGCTGGGAGAATCGTGTGTTCTCCTCCTCGTAGAGCCCTCTCTCCCTGGTCCAGAGGCTCCACTGCCACCAATGAGCACAGGGACCCACATATATTCTGGACCACATTATCAAAATCATGCATTCTTATTGGGAAGCATGATTTTCCTAACACACTGACACAAATGCCATATTCTGCATTACTTGGTCCACACCACTGGACCAGCGATGACTATTTATTCCAGTATATTTATCACACCACTCTGTCACCAACACTAGCAGGTTTTTAGTTTTTTTTTTGTGTTTTAGTCACGCGGGCACAAAATTAAAGGGGGGAAGGGAGTGCCTCTGAGGGTTGTTAAAAAAGGGCTCAGTCCGGTCCCTAGGTGTTCAAACCAGATCATTTACATATTACTAAATATTAAAATATCTCTACAACAGTTTTACCTACAGACATAACAAAAGTATCGTTTTAATCAGCATGATCAAACCTACCAAGCAGTATGGCTGGTTTAATATCATTGATCATGCTGGCAGATGCTCCGAATTCCTGCAAAAATTTACTCTCTGACCTGCTAGAAAGTGATGTCATGTGACCAACTCTCTGATCTCCAACTGACACAGGAAGTCGGTTACTTCTCAATTCATTCCTATGAGACGGACATTGAGGCTCCCATAGGAATACTTAGAGAAACTGGCTTCCTGTCTACACATAAGATGCTGTGGTATTTGGAGAGGTAGAGTGTTGGTCACATGACACAGCTGAGGATCAGAAGGGAGGTTATAACTCAGAAATACACTCACTTGTAAGAAGATTACCTTCACTACATCATGTACCTTTCTAGCAGGTCAGAGAGGGTGTTCTTCTTTAAACATTATTTTTAGTAATGTATGGAGGGAAGCTATATTTACATAAATATATAGAAAATACACCAGCTCTACAGCTTACTCAGGATGATTGCAATTTCTAGCAGAAGTTTTGATTCCACCACCACAGCTTCTTGAGCATGAACTGTAAGGCTCCCAAGGACCCCATTCACCATCCACGGTACGGGCATTCGTTACTTTGTCTACACAAAGACCCTGACGGCAATGCTATTCAATAAACAAAATTAAATACATATATAATAAAAAAAAGATAGAAGAAAACACACAACATTGTCAAAGGTTTCTTATTAACCCCTATGTACAAATTAGATTTAAAACGTGTAGTTCTAATAAGTGCCTATTTTCAGTTGCTAGAAAATTTGACTGTACTTAAAGGGGTTGTGCAGTGCCACAATATTGATGATCCATCCTCAGTCATAAATATCAGACAGGCGGGTGTCTAACTCCTGGCTCCCCACTGATCAGCTGTTTGAAGAGGCAGCAGCGCTTGTGCAAGCGCTACTTCCTCTTCAAAATGACCTGTGCGTCGTCTCCTTTGTAGAGGCAGTGCAATATAATAACAACTGCTTGTAATATTCAACTGAATGGGAAAAGCATTTGTAATTACATTGCACCACTGAAGAAGACAGCGTGCACGTAATCTTGAAGAGGAACCAGTGCTCGCGCCAGCGCTGCTACCCCTTCAAACCGCTGGGGGGGGGGTCAGACCCTCGCCAATCTGATATTGATGACCTATCCCGAGGATAGGCAATCAGTAATGTACCGCTGCACAGTATATTGTGTTTTTGTTCTGTTTTTTCATAAAATTGTCAATAAAAATTATCTGATTTAAAAAAAAAAAAGGTTAGTTCAAGCCAAGCATGTTTGAGGGTTTGGAAGAGATATCTTTTGACCAAACGAATTTCTGACTGTTAACCCATGTGTATGGCAGGCTTAAAGAGGACCTCTCACCTCTCCTGACAAGCCCGTTTTAATAGCTTCACGCATTCCATATGTAATACCAATCCTGGAACATCTGTTCTTATGACTATGTTGTGCTATTCCTTTATTATTTCTACTAGAAGTAATGAATGAATTGCTAGCAGTCTGCAGAAAGGGTACAGAGGGGAGGTAACCAGTTGGGGGGGGTGTACCTGCACAGACTGAAAATGGCAGCACTGATTGGATAGAGTAAGTCTGTGCAGGTACACACCCCAAACTAGTTACCACCCCTCTGTACCCTTACTGCAGACTGCTAGCAATTCATTCATAACTTCTAGTAGAAATAATACAGGAATGGCACAACACAGAGCCATAAGAACAGATGCTCCAGAATTGTTATTACATGGGGAATGCATGAAGCTATTAAACCTGGCATGGCAGGAGTGGTGACAGGTCCTCCTTAATACTTCACACAACTGAGAGTTTGCTACAGTATTATCCAGCCTAGGAAATCATCTGTCAGCTAAACAGATCAGAAGTGCAAATGTCTCTCTTTCTGTATCTAGGATATCAGCGTAAGTAAAATATAATCGAAACCTAAATCTAACCTAAATCTAACCTAAAGTCTTTCTTGAAGATAATTATCTAGACTGGATGCCAAAATATGTCATGTACTGGATTGCAGCCATTAAAAAGTATATGTTTTATAATTCACTGACAGTACACAGAGACCCTGTAAACAGTAAAGAAATTTAACAAAAATTGTGAAAAAGGTGATGTTTCAGTTTTAGTATCGTGTGAAGGACTCCCCTCATTACTGAGAATGAGGGCTTATGTCCCTATACCCAACCAGAGAGTTGCCTTGTTAAAAAACGGATATAAGTTTTAATAAAAGGGGGTTGCTTTGGGACTAATTAATTCTACTTTACCTAAAGAGAAAATATATGGTACCTACCTTTCCAGGACCACAGTCACTTCCATCTGCTAAAGGCATATGTTGAGTTAAACATCCTTTATGCATTCCTTCTGTACTTGTGCACCACAAGCGCTTGCACTGTTTCTGTTTAAAAACAAATGAATTATACATTTATACTTACCTTCTTTTAGCAGAGTAAAATCTACTATATCATTATTAAAAATAAATCACAATCACTTCACTTAGGCCACTTAGACGGCTTGGATAACTGAGGCTCGATGAGCCAGAAACTGCAACTGCATCCTCTGCCAATTCTCACTTGTGGTAGACAGAGGAAGAGGTCTCTGAACTCTGGGGCCAGGTTCATATGTTGTGGTTTAGGCATGGCTTCTAAATCAGGTAAAAGAGTTACTACTTGAATTTATATACAGTATATAAAACTATGTGCGAATCTCAGACTGTAAGGCGGAACAAAACACGTGGTTTTGCCCATGCTGCAGACTATCTGCCCAAGCGCTGGATGTACACCTGAGTTTTTTTCTAAGGGTACATTCACATGACAATGTCGTCACATGGCTGTTTTTAGAACCTTTGAAGACAATGGGTCTATTCGCATGCCTGTTTTTTTTAACAGCCAGTAAATAGCGGCCCGATAAAAATGAGACATGTCCTATTTTTGGCCATTTTCACGGACTAATGGCCCCCGTAGAATTGAAGGGGAATGTTTTTAATGTCTGTGTTTCAGAAAGCACGCGTTAAAAAAGGCAGTTAAAAACGTACAATCTTTTTTTTGATGTCGTAAGTTAGATTGTTACAAAGTGCACAGACTTTCCAGAAGGCACCAGAACAAGCTTCATCAAACTGGTGTAAAGTAGAGCTGTCTTACTTGCCCATAGCAACCAATCAGATTCCACCTTTCATTTTTTACAGCTCCTTTGGAAAATGAAAGGTGGAATCTGGTTGGTTGCTATTAGGGATGAGCGAATCGACTTCGGATGAAACATTTCAAGTGGTACATTGGAACCGAAGCCGAGTTCGGGAAATGTTTTTTTACAGTACAAATCAATTTCTGAAGTTATTACCCGAGGTCTCGCGAGACTCATCGGAGCCAATACATTCTAATACTCTACGGAGCGCTCGCTCCATATAGTATTGAAAGAAAGCTTTATGCGAATCAACTTCGGATGTTTCATGCTCATCCCTAGTTGCTATGGGTAACTAGGCCAGTTCTACTTTACACCAGTTTGATAAATCTCCCCCTGTAACTCATTAGATCAGTACTAGTTAAGTTATTAAACTTTTCATGTCCTTACATATCCAAACTCTAACATAGTATGGTATTTGCGTCTGCAAAAAGTGGTTAAGGCTACTTTCACAGTAGCGTTTTAGTTTTCCGGTAATGAGATACCGGAAAAAAACGCTTCAGTTTTGTCCCGATTCATTGTCAATGGGGACAAAACTGAACTGAATGCTCCAAAATGCATTCCTTTCCGTTTAGTTGCGTTCACAGACCGGAGAGCAAACCGCAACATGTTGTAGTTTGTTTTCTTTCCTAAGATGCGGAGCAAGACGGATCCGACATTATCTGACACAATAGAAAACGAATCCATCCCCCATTGACTTGCATTGGAGTTTATGACGGATCCGTTCATAACAGATGCAGATGGTTGTATTCAGTAACGGAAGCGTTTTTGATGAACCCTGCCGGATCCAGTAAAAACACTAGTGTGAAAGTAGCCTAAGATACACTGATATGTTGAAGTCAAGCTCAGGTTTTTGCTAAACCTATCAAATTCAAGCAAAATACCTGTCATTCCTTAAACCATTTTTCCATTTTCGATTTCTCCTCCCCAGTAGCCATAACTTTTCCATTCACATAGCTATTTGAGGGCTTATTTTTTAATGCCACCATTAAATTTACTATGTCTTGTATTAGAAAATGGGAAAAAAATTATTTGCGTGGCAAAAAAAAAAAAAAAAAAAAAAAAAAGAAATTCCGCCAAGGTTTTTGGAGTTTTGACATCACAGCGTTCACAATGTACTAAAAATAACCTGACGTCCTTTTCTGCGGCTGAATACAAATGCGGTGATACCAAACTTGACTAGTTTTTTGTTTTTGTTTTACTACTTTATGATTTTTGCTCCCTCCATTCTGAGCTGTGCCTCGTGCATAGCTCAGCATGGAGAATGCCATAGCAGGCCTGGATGGCTTCAGCAGCATCTAGGCTGCTATGGCAACCGATTGGAGCCCCGCGATTTCACTGCTGGGGCTCCGATCGGAAGGAACAGGAAGCTGCATACCTGAGGGGTTAAATTACAGGGGCGACGCGATCGCAGCTTCTTGTCAGTGTGGCCGGGGGCCGGCTGTATGATACAGCTGCACCTGCCGTGTATGGAGCAGGTGTACGGTGATAGCTCTTTCCAATCCGAGGTGGTTATGAGATGGTCATACAATGAGGCATCAGACCTCCACCGGTAAATTATCCCCTTCACTGAATACTCTCTCCTCCAGCTGGGAGGGTGTTATGGGTTAAGGGTTTAAATGGATCTGTCAGCAGTGGCGTGCTAAGGTGGGCCGGTCCACCCCAGGTGCCGGATCTCAGGTGGTGCCAGAGTCCAAAAGCAATAAGCACTTCCATCAATACAGATGGAAGCGCTCATTGCTGGAGCACAGGATGCTGGGTCCTGTCACTCACCGCTCAGCTCCCCACGCTCCTCCCCTCCTTCAGGCCGGCAGCGCACAGAATGATGAATCAGGGAGACATCTTCTGCTCCAGCATGTTCCTGGACTGCCGGCCTGTGTGGGCGGAGCCTGCAGTCCAGGAATCTTCATAAGCTCCCTGTGCCTGCAGGGGAGAGAGGACTGTGAGCTTCAGGAACGGGACAAGGTAAGTAGGTACTGTGTTTTGTTTTTTAACACAGAGGGGGCACAATGGGTATTGCTACTCTGGAGGGGGTACAATGGGCATTTCTACTCTGGAGGGGGCACAATGGGCATTGCTAATGTGAAGGGGGCACAATGGGCATTTCTACTATGGAGGTGTCACAATGGGAATTTGTACTCTGGAGGGGGCACAGAGGGCATTGCTAATGTGAAGGGGGCACAATGGGCATTTCTACTATGGAGGGGGCACAATGGGCATTTCTACTATGGAGGGGGCACAATAGGCATTGCTAATGTGAAGGGGGCACAATGGGCATTTCTACTATGGAGGGGCACAATGGGCATTTCTACTCTGGAGGGGGCACAGAGGGCATTGCTAATGTGAAGGGGACACAATGGGTATTTGTACTATGGACGGGGCACAATGGGCATTTCTGCTATGGAGGGGGCACAGTGCACAGAGGGCATTACTACCCTGAAGGGTGCACAGAGGGCATTATTACTATGAAGGGGGCACAATGGGCATTAATAGCACAGAGGGCATTAGAACTATTAAGGGGGCACAATGGGGATTTCGACTATGGAGTGGGCACAGAGGGCATTATTACTGTGATGGGGGTACAATGGGCATTATTACTGTGAAGGGGGCATAATGGGCATTAATACTATTAAGGGGGCACAATGGGCATTATTACTGTGAAGGGGGTACAATGGGCATTACTATTAAGGGGCATTATTACTGTGAAGGAAGCACAATGGGGATTATAGCTATGAAGGGGGCACAATGGAGATTATTACTGTGAGGGGGCACAATGGGGATTATTACTGTGAAGGGGGAACAAAGAGGGCATTACAACTGAGAAGGGGCACAGATAGGGAATTACTACTGTGAGGAGGGGCACAATGAAGGGAAAAGTACTTTAAGGGGGCACAATGTGGGCATAACGACTGTTAGGGGGCAAACATCTGTACAAAACTACCATGAAGGTTGTACAATGAGGGCAATACTACTGTAAGGGGGGTATGATTTTTTTTTTTAAGTTTGGGGGGTGCCAGAGAAAGGACCCATCCTGGGTGCCAAACAACCTAGGCACGCCACTGTATGTCATTAATAATATACAATATAATACAGTACTATTGTTACATCATGTCAAAGGGCGCAAGACAATTGCGCTGATTGTCCAATAGCTATGTACAAGAACACACCTGACTCACTACAGGATTTTACACATATGACACAATATGCTTTTGTGCTGTTTGCCATGTAACTCTCTCACCTGTAGTTCTAATATGTTACCCTATACTAAGGCTCCATTCACACGTCAGTAAGTGTTTTGCGAAACCGCAAAACACGGACACTGGCCATGTGCACATGGCCTGCACTATATTAGAAAATGACTATTCTTGTCCGCTATTGCGGACAAGAATAGGACATGTTCTATTTTTTTACGTAAACGGAAGTGCGGATGCGGAAATGCGGATGCAGACAGCACATAGTGTGCTGTCCGCATCCATTCCGGCCCCATTAAAAATGAATAGGTCTGCACCCGTTCAGCTAAATTGCGGAACGGATGCGGGCCCATTTTGCAGACGTGTGAATGGACCCTAAGGCAGCATATTACACTCACTGATCTGGTTTCATCATCTGAATAAAAGGGCTCATTCAGACGTCCGTATGAATGAGTCCGCATCCGTTCCGCAATTTTGCGGAACGGGTGCGGACCCATTAATTTCAAT
This sequence comes from Bufotes viridis, assembly GCA_033119425.1. Lineage (NCBI taxonomy): Eukaryota > Metazoa > Chordata > Amphibia > Anura > Bufonidae > Bufotes > Bufotes viridis. The sequence continues at coordinate 239,219,054 of CM065590.1, forward strand.
GGGGCCGCAAAAGATGCAGACAGCAAGAAAGATAGAGCAAGTGCTATTATTTCCACAATCGCGGACAAGAATAGGCATTTCTATCATAGTGCCGGTCATGTGGGGACCACAAAATGAGGAAACGCACGTGTCCGGAATCTATGTTTTGCAGATCTGCAAAACACTACAGCCGTCTGAATGAGCCCTAAGGGTAACAAAAAATAAAAACTTACCATATATGGGCAAACTTGTGACCCTTTGCCAAACATCAGCTCACATTGTTTGTTAGCATCGTATATTACACCAGGTAACTGATTTGAATAATCATAGACACGTCCACTGGGCTTATCAAGGAGACATTCTCCATAGCCAGTACTATAAAAAAAAAAAATGGAATCAAAGTTGTAAGTGAGAAATGTGTGCCTTGATGTGAAAATCAGACTATGGGCTCATGCACGTGTCAGAGGTATGACTCCTTTTTATGAAGCTGCACAGCCTCCATGAGGCTACAAGTATTCCTTATAGGGGAGAATGTCTCCACAGAGACAAAGCCTGGTGGAGCATTCCATGTCTGATCTGACTGCAAAAAAACCTGCGTAGGCATACACAAAAAAAATCCTTCCTGGTCATGTGATGATCACACAAGTACTTGCCCTGTTAGTAGACAAAGCTGTAAAGAAAAAAGCTGGTACGGTGCTAGCCAGCAGAAAAATGTTTGATTGCTCAAATTATGTGAAACAAAATAAATCTTGTAGGTATGCGTGCAAATATGAAAGCAATAAGGCTGGGTTCACATCACGTTTTTCCCATCCTCTTAACGTATACAAAAAACGTATATGTTAAACGGATGCCTCAGACTGACGCCATACATTTCACTATAGCGTTCCATTGTAAAAAAAATAAAAGTATACTTTTTTTATAATTGTAAAAAAAAATATACCTTTTTTTTTCACCAGACTGTGCAGGATACAAGAAGGTGGTGTGCTGCACTTTTGTAACTTTTTTTTTTAAACATATACGTCAAACGGAGGCATAACAGTGATGTGAACCAACCCTGATGTTAAAAGGCAGGCTTTTGAGACAACTTAGGTCTCTTCATCAGTACAACTATACCTGGCAGATGTATGACTACAGGCCTGCATAGCTGATGAAGAGATCTAAGTTGTATTGAAAGCTTGCTATGTATTTTCTTTTATATGTGTTACCCATTACAAGGTATCATACCTGCAGGACTCTTAGGCCCCTTTCACATGAGCGTGTCCGGATTAGGTCCGGATGCGTTCAGTGAAAACTGTGCGATTTCACAGGCAAAGCCATTCAGTTTTGCCTGCGATTGCGTTCAGTTGTTCAGTTTTTCCGCGCGGGTGCAATGCGTTTTGATGCGTTTTTCACGAGCGTGATAAAAAACGGAAGGTTTACAAACAACATCTCCTAGCAACTATCAGTGAAAAACGCAACGCACCCGCACTTGCTTGCGGATGCTTGCTTTTTTCACGCAGCCCCATTCACTTCTACGGAGCTAGGGCTGCGTGAAAAACGCAGAATATAGAACATGCTGCGATTTTCACGCAACGCATAAGTGATGCGTGAAAAAAAACGCTCATGTACACAGACCCATTGAAATGAATGGGTCAGGATTCAGTGCGGGTGCTGTGCGTTCACGTCACGCATTGCACCCGCGCGGAAAACTCGCCCGTGTGAAAGGGGCCTTACTCTGTTTCGTATACTGAGAGCTGTGCGTACCTGTGTGTCCATCACAGCACCAGAACAGGCTTTTATGCACTGAACAATGAAGTTTCCTATTAAATGACTGCAAGCAGAGATATTGAAAATTAGAAGCAATTCATGCAGAAAATATAGTGAAAACCATATCATTTTTTCATTATACAAAGAATAATGTTAATTAATTTGCTGAAAGTCAGAATACCCCATTAAATGCAATTCATGAAACTAAAAGAAAAATTCCTAATAAATTCCTGTTAACACCATGTGCTGTTCAGACATTTTTAATTTTAGAAATTATAACTGGTTTAGGTTACCGTTTGTTTTTATGTGATTGACGATTACACAGCTAAGCAAAATGGCAACCAGGTGAAGGCTACACAAATTCTATACCAAGTGTCATCTTTAAGGGCTACTTTGACATTAGCGTTTTTTGAGGATCCGTCATGGATCTGCAGAAACGCTTCCGTTACAATAATACAACCGCATGCATCTGTCATGAACGGATCCGGTTGTATTATGTCTTCTATAGCCATGACGGATTCGTCATGAACACCATTGAAAGTCAGTGCCAGATTGTGTCAGAGAAAATGTATCCGTCCCCATTGACTTACATTGTGTGTCAGGACGGATCCGTCATGCTCCGCACCACATCGCGGACAGAAAAACGGAATGCATGTATTGTGTATTCCGTTTCGTTCAGTTCAGTTTTGTCCCCATTGACAATGAATGGGGACAAAACTGGAGCGTTTTATTCCGCTACTGAGATCCTATGACAGACCTCAATAGCGGAATTGAAAACGCTAATGTGAAAGTAGCCTAAACTAGTTGTACATCAGTTACGGACATAATCACATGTACTGCCTTAACGGAAACTTATACGTAAAGGAAAATGGAATTTGTACAATAAAATTTCTACAAACAAAAAATAAAAATTCTGCAACAAACAAAAAGCAACATACAGTAGATGACTAAAGGCATAGACACAGAATGTGAAGCAATTACTCACTCTAGGAACTCTGTGATATATTTCTGGCTGCATTTAGACCAGGTCCACGGGTTTGTGTCATAAGTTAAAACGGCTGACATCACATGGAATTCATTTTTAATTCCTATGTCTTTGCACTTAGAGCTGTCATCATGAGGCATGTTAAACCTGTGAGGCAATTAACATTTGAATTTAGACAGTGCTAAATATCATGTTGGTAGAAGTAACTGATGATACAGAATTCCCATTTTGAACCCACAGCTGCTTCTATTCATGACCTGGAGGCTGATTTTAAAAACATAACTGCGCAAGTTGCATATGGCTTTGTGTTTACAGGGGTTATCAGGGAATATGACATTGATGGCAGATCCTCAGACACAAATAGTCTGCAAGTTGATCAGCCACAAGCAGGAGTTCTGTTAAGAGGACAGTAACTATAAAAAGGCTGTCCGCTTTTACCACACGTTTTTTAGAAGGGTTATCCCACTACGGTGACTCACAGAGATGAGCTATAAGCTGGAAGTGAATCTTGGAGCAAGTGATAACTTCCCCTGCAAGACAACCAACTGGACAAATGATGCACTCCATAGTGCCAAAAAAAAGCAATAGGCCATCTCTGTAAATACATAGAAGGTGCTAAGGCTCCAAAAACAGAGGTTCTCTGTTTCACACTATAAGAAGAAAAAAATTAAAGTAAAAAATAAATTTACTTCCATTTTCAAAAATATGTTAAACAGATCTTAAGTCTCTCTGCACTGCTGGAAGAAGTGCCAAAGTTATGTAAAGGCACAGACCGCCACATAGGTTTGGTGCTTTCTCCCACAGGGCATGCGCATCTGCTTCTCTGCCCGCGCCTGCAAGGTAATCTGTGACTTGAATACACCACTGTTGTGGCATATAAGGCTAGGTTCACACGACGACATTTGTCGCGCGACAATAAATCGGGCAACAAATAGGGCACAACTACACTGCAACATTTTGTTGCACCAATGTCGCGCTACAATTTTTATAATGGTAGTCTATGGTGTTGCACTGCGACATGCAACATGCTGCGACTGTGATGCAACAGTTGCAGAAAAATCCATCTTGAATTTGCACACATTGCACCCGCGCGGAAATCACGCCCGTGTGAAAGGGGCCTAAGATGCTGCTAGTTCGAGTCATTATACCTGTGGTCAAGCCTGGATTTACAGTCATAATACTTTATGTGTATAAAACAGATCATAGTAATAAATCAAAAGGGCCATATCTGCATTGCAGGTAGCTTATGTTATATACCGAAAACCACTTACACATGTCCCAGTTCATGTGCTATGGTGAATGCAGCACCTAAACCATTTTCTTCACTGATAGAGCAACTCCGTTGAGGGTCACACATTGTACCTAGTTCTGCTAATCCTATAAATTAAAATCAAAACACACATAAACAATACTTTGTGCATTATTCTACCACTTAACATCATTGTCTATAGTTAATCAATACACTTTACAAATGACGGCTCATTTCTATTATGCTAATACTTTATGTAGAATTGATATCTTAAGTATCTTAAGATATGAGGGGTGTTGAATAAGTTATCTACCCTAGCATGTTCTGTCACTGTTAGAGAGCTCATCTGGACGTGCAACACACAGTAGCAGTTCTGATGAAAGCACTAGAAGTGACAGGATGGCAAGTGCAGTACAGTGCGGGTCTACAAAAAAGTGAGGGCTTTGGAGCTTAGTCCCATGATTATATTCCTCACAAAGGAAGAAAAGAGGCCTAAAGAAATCCATGAAAGAATGATTGCTGTATATGGTGGTGATGCACCTTCCTACTAGTAAAGTCAAGTTTTGAGCCAAGCAGTTTAAATGGGGTAGGGAATCAATTGAAGATGACCCCGTTTAAGGGCGACCGGTCAAAGCATCTTCAGAGGAAATGTGCTGAAAAGTGGAGGCCATGATTTTGGAAGATCGTTGAGTCAAAGTCAGTATTATAGCTCATGAATTAGGCATTTCAGTTTGCACAGTTCCAGTATTATTCATGTCTTCATGATGTCAAAGGTCAGTTCGAATGTTGACGCCTGACCAAAAAACTTGTCGCCAGCAATTTAGCCAACAGAATATAGGCATGCTTAGAGAAAATCCAGGAGACCTCCATTGTCAAATTGTTACGGGTGAGGAAACATGGGTATACCACCATGATCCTGAGCCCAAACAAGTCCATGCAATGGAAGCATAAGGGGTCACCAACTCCAGAGAAATTTTTTGTGCAGCAGTCAAGTGGAAAGATCATGGCAACTGTCTTTTAATATACAGAAGGCATTTTATTACTAGAATTCATGCTACACAAGAGAACATTTACTGGAGACACCTATGCTTCAACAATGAAGACATTACATGAGGCAATCAAAGAGAAACGCCATGGGAAATTGTTGGTAGGTGTGTTGCTGCTTCATAACAATGCGCTAGCTCACAAGTCTCGCAAATCACAAACTGCTATCAGGGAATGCGGCTTCATGGAGCTTAACCATCCACCCTAAGTCCAGACCTTGATCCCAGTGATGACTTTCTCTTTCGGAACCTAAAGAAATTTCTGCATGGGCAGCGATTTCCTGACGATGATGCAGTCAAAGAGGCGATAACAGGGTTCCTGCAGCAGCAAGAAGTCTCCTATTCTGAGGGCATCCGATCGCTAGAGGCGAAGTCGAATAAGTGTGTTGAAGTCAAGGGGGATTACATTTAAAAGTAGTAAGATTAAATTTCTCAGAAAATGTTGTTTTCATATTCAGGTAGATAACTTATTGAACACCCCTTGGATATGCATTGTTTGCAGGTACAAATAACGATGATATAAGTGCATCAGATTTTTGGAGAGTTAAATTATAACTCCAAATAAAACTAACAAAATTATGTAAGGTATGCACTATTACATGCCAATTTCAGTAAAAAGTACACATCAGTGCTAAGACAGAAGACATCATATCTATGTTCCCAACACTATGACACATTTTTTTTACTTTCAGTGCATCCAAATAAAAACCCAAAGGCTGCTCTAGCAGTTGACATGGGGAACTCTAGCAGAATAAAGCAGAAGTCACAAAACCATATTTTCAGTCCATGATAGACTCTGTTCACATCTTGTTTTGTGCACAGGCTGAATTTACGCATAGGGCCACAGGCCCTTGGTGTATGCCAAAAGACTGTCCTTTTGGCTGGTATGCATTTACATGCCCTTTTTTTATTGCATAAAGAACAGTAGTCTGCTGTCCTTTTCTATACAGGTGGATACAGGAAAAAATGGTATTCTGTGTGGTATTTTTTTAAAAAAAAGATACGCAATGTATGACTATACAGATGCATATGTTGCAGCCTTAATCAGAGGTCTACTTCCAGGAATACTCTCAATTTATACCTCTGACCTCATACCTATGTGAGTAGAGTCTTATCCTTCCCAGCCAAAAATTGGAGCAAATCACTCCAATGGTATTTGGTCACATGGACCAACTGAACATATGTTTGTGTAAACAAGCCTTAAAGGGTTTGTCCGGGCCCTAAAAAAAATTGTGATAGTTGGGCATGGTGTGTGAGTAAAAAATAAAAGCTTGCTTGCTATAGTTAACCCAGTTCCTGCAGTGCAACTTCCAGCGCTTCTGGTCCCAGTCTGGACTTCTCACACATCACAACTGCCAGCCAATCTGTGGTGTCAGTGGTGACGTGAGCAGGCATGGCACGTGACCGTTGAGGCCACTGATTGGCCAGTAGTGGTGAAGTGCAGGGCGTCAGCATGTCACACTGCCAACCAGACAGGGACTGGAAGGGACGAGGTGGAGATGTTCCACAGGAACAGGGGCCACTAGAACAGGTGGGTGTTTTATTATGGATTATGTCTAGCCATCTTCAATTTCTGGGCCCGGGCAAGCCCTTTAAAAGAGGAAAAAAGTTTTTATTATTGTAACACTATATAATAGCTCACAAGAAAAAACGACTTACCTAAAGTATCACATTTATTACTGGCTCTGCATATATCTTCCCTACGTAAAAGAAAAGTTAAGTGCACAACAAGTCAGTGCATGTAAGAGTCAACATCATATTACATCATCTTTCTTTTTAAAGGGTCAATACTATTAATGAGAATATTTACCGCTTCTAAGAAACATAACCACCAATGGCCTGCTAATGGACTAATGAGCATCTAGTCTGTGCAGCAGTTGAGATTTTGATGCCAACACTTCCTGTATTGATTTTGGACACTTTTCAAGCCAGGTAGGCTATACATATAGTATTGTTGTAGTTGCTGAATTGAATACACATAAGATCTCTATGCCATTGCTGCTCAAGACAGAAATCTTAAGAGGAACTATTGTCATCAAATGGTTTTCACATTTTCAATGTACTGTACCCTAATACCCTACCGTTTTGTATTATTTTTTATTTTATTTAACTGTTGCTGGCTTAATAAAAAGGCAGTGCGCACCTCATAGATCTCTTGCTGCTCTTGAAGCGAGACTACCCAGTCACCCGCTGCTTGGTCCAACAATGATGTCACACTGTGATGGTACCAGGAGACGAGGAGCAGTAAGGGACTGGGCAGTATCGGTATGGGTGAGGCAGGGGGATCCATAAGGTAAGTAATGTATTTTTATGTTTGAACAGGACCCTCAGCATTTTAGAACATGACTTTTTTTTGGCCAGTCTTAGTAAAAGTCTTAGTAAGAGGTGCACGCCTTTTAATAGATTTGTCGCATCTTTGTGCTGTCTGTGTGCCAGTCTTCTGGCATAAATTATTGCAAGTGTGTTGGGCTGCCGTGGACCCCCAAAAAACAATGCAATAACCTCTGAAAAACTGTCCTAAGGGAGTTTGGCTTGGGTATGCCATTACTTAAGAGGGGAGGTGGCTTACTTGTAACTTAAGGTAATGGCATGAATGAATAGAAGAGCGCATTACGCCTGCATTAAGGGATGTCATTTCCTGAGTAGGGAACGCTCTTTCAAATGAAAATCATTTGATAAATCTTGCTTTCAAGTCACTATTTTTTGCATTGCTACAGCATAAATGAATCACTGCAAATGTTCTTGTAATGAAGGATAGAAATGCCACAATGTGAAGAAACCATTTATGAACTGGTGTTGATGGCTGCTGCAAGATGACCTTTCCAACGGAACGCAAAAGCACACAATGAAGAAAACATTAGTTTCAAGTCATGCTTCCATAAGTTCTTTACCGAAAGCAAGGTAAAACTGTGAGGCTCTTTACTGAATACAATTTGATAGATGATACCTGGTAAGAAGAACCGCTGTATCATAGTGGGAAGGATGAGAGTCGTCAGGAATATTTTGTGTTCTTTGCCAGACACAAAAATTATGAAGTGTTGTAGCTGCATTAAAGCTGATTACTGGTCCATCCTGCACATTAAAAAAATGGCTACACACTGTAAATAAGTATCAAAGTATGAATGACATTGTATAAGAAGGAACTGAAAGAATAGTGAACATATAGTGAAGTCTTTTACAAGTAGCACAGGTACATTACTGTATCGGATCAGCCCATGCCCACTACTTCTGACAAGGCAGATGTGAAAGGCTTTATACTTTTATGGCCTCATGCACAGGACCGTATGTGTTTTGCGGTCCCGCAAAAAAAAAAAAAAGGGATGATGTCTGTAAGGCATCTGTTTTTTTGTTGTGGATCCGCTATTTTTGCGGATCCACTGTAATAATGCCTATCCTTTTCTGCAAACTAGAAAAAAATAGGACATGCTCTATTTTTTTGCGGGGAAACGGAACAGACATACTGATGCGGACAGCACATGGTGTGCTGTCCGCATTTTTTGCGGATCTATTGGAATGAATGGGTCTGCATCCTATCAGTAAAAAGAAACGTAACGGACAAGGAAATAAAATATGGTCGTGTGCATGAGCCCTAATAATGCAGCATGATGATCAAAGATGTCTGAGGCAGGCCACTCTAATATGGACAATCCAAACCTGCACTGTGCTCACAAGTGCTATCATTCTACCTTAAAAGAGTGGAATGGCAACAAGCACGGAACCTCAATGGCCCCAAACAAGAACAATAAAATTCCTGAATCTCATACCTGCTCGTTGTGAATTACAATTAGCTTTACGATCAAGACATTTATGAGATTCCCAATGCTTGGATCTTTATAGATAGCAGCAACCTAATATTGAAAAAAAAAAAACATAACATATATAAGACACCTAGGTAACTGTTACCAGCCCTAAATTGAATCCATCAGTATCCCTAAGGCATATAAACTGCAGTAACAAATAAACAATACTGTTCCCACTGACTCCCAATCACTAATTCATATGTCCATAATCACCCCTGTACCCCCACAAACCACAACTGTAATACAATGCCAAGACTACTGAGCGTGCGCTCACAACTCGTCTCAGTAAATTCCAGCACTGGTTTGCAGGCCCACAGCAAGAGAAAGGAGGTGACATAAAAATTAGAAATTCAGAGTCAGTGCCAGCAGTACTATTCATTTAACGTTAACTGGTCACAATTTAAAAGTATCTCATTACAGAAGGTATATTCATTGGGGGTCATTTATTAAGACACTGGGCTTAACAAGCCCTTTAGCTGGCGGTGGATGCGCCGGCCTTGCTAAATTACTTGCTGGCTCAAATTTGGAACATTTTCTATGCCTAAAACAGGTGTAGAAAACTATGCCGGCCAATCGCCTTCCCCACCTGGCGTGAGCAGGGAAGAGTTGCATATTACGGCGCAAATAACCTTTAATAATAATACTAATAATAATATTGAAGATTTATCCTCAGGATCCATATCCAATCGGTTGGTGTCCAACACCCCACACCACCACCAATCAGCTGCTCTTTGCAGCCTTTGGCAATGGAGCTAGCACTCTGAAAGGAGCGGAAAGCACAGCTCCATTCAAAGTGTAGTGGCTGTGTCAGGTAACTGCAAGTCAGCTCCCATTGAGGTGAATGGGAAATGTGCTGCTGTAACCTGGCACAGCCACTACACTTTGAACGGAGCAGAGCTGAGGATAGATCATCAATATCAGGACCCTGTAAAACCAATTTAAGCCTTATTCACAAGTCAGTGAATTAGTGATTCCATCAGTGATTGTGAGCCAAAACCAGGAGTGGAGGCTACCCGGAGATCAGGTATAAGGGAAAGATCTGCACGTGTTCTATGTTTATACCCGCCAGTGTTGTCAGTTGCTTATCCATGTGGTGCATCTTTTTTCTGTGAGTTATGTGTTTATATATTTTCATCCGCACATGTTTTATTTTGTGTAGGATGTTTGTGTGGTGCTTGTGGTTCGCGCCGGCATCCTCCATTGTATGCAATTTTTGCTGGGGATAGCCGTTCGCTGCGAACCACATGCGGAGGAACTGCCCCCCCAGTTAGAAACACGCCACAGTGTTTGGGGTTTGGAGCAGTCCCACCCATTTAGGCCACGTTTATTTTTGTGATTCTTGTTTTATATGTATTGAATGTGCCATTGCATATGGCTTGTAAACATTCTGTTGCACCTGGAAGCCGGTGTCACATGGTCTGTTGTAGGTGTAGCTTGCGGCCTCATGTGTTCCCCATTGCATTGTTGGTCCTGCAGTGCAGGTGAGTGGGATGGGGCTGTAGGCTACTTAATACCTGTTCAGACCTTGTTCACACACCATAGGTAGTCTAGTGGTAGGACCCCATGTCATGCTGTGATACCGTGTAGTGGTGCCTAAAGGGGCTCCGATATGTTCCTGATTGGAAATATTGGCGAATCTCTCAGCTTTTAACACCAGAGTGAGGGATTAGCCAGTGTTGTCAGTTGCTTATCCATGTGGTGCATCTTTTTTCTGTGAGTTATGTGTTTATATATTTTCATCCGCACATGTTTTATTTTGTGTAGGATGTTTGTGTGGTGCTTGTGGTTCGCGCCGGCATCCTCCATTGTATGCAATTTTTGCTGGGGATAGCCGTTCGCTGCGAACCACATGCGGAGGAACTGCCCCCCCAGTTATAAACACGCCACAGTGTTTGGGGTCTGGAGCAGTCCCACCCATTTAGACCACGTTTATTTGTGTGATTCCGCACCTGGTTTTGCCTAAAAATCATTGATGGAAATCACTGACCAAACACTGACTGTGTGAATAAGGCCTTCAAGTGAAAAACTGTAATCTGTGTGAAAACTGAAAGCACCAAATTTGTGGCAAAAACAACACTTTAAGGCCTCATGCACACGACCGTATGTGCTTTGCGGTCCGCAAACCACGGATCCGCAAAACACAGAAGCTGCTCCGCGTTCCGTTCCGCAACGGAGCCCATTGTAGAAATGCCTATTCTTGTCCGCAAAACGGAGAAGAATAGGACATGCTCTATTTTTTTTTTTTGCGGGGCCACGGAACAGAGCAACGGATGCGGACAGCACACGGAGTGCTGTCCGCATCTTTTGCAGCCTTGTTGAAGTGAATGGATCCGCACCCGAGCCGCATATTTTGCCAAAACTATGGTCATGTGCATTCGGCCTAAGGGTGCCCATGTTAAATATAGGGACCTTGCAATAAAGTTGGAAAGGTTTCCTCACAAAAACACTTTTGTTTTTCTTTTTTAAACAATCAAATTTTAAAACTACACATTGAATAACAGTAATGGAAATGGCATACTCCAATTCTCTCATTTATCCCTATGCACAACACGATCATCAGGGTTTCTAGCAGAAAATAGGGAATTAATAAGTCCCTGAGGGCTGACCCTCACCCAACTTACTTTTATGGCCTGATAAATGTGTAATAACGATTAAAGGTTATAGGCATCTTTATTATACTGACAATCGTGCATTTGTGCTGAAAATTTACTTCTGTAAGTTTTATTATACATTTTCAACAGTTCATCTTCCGTAGCCTGCATGTATTCTCATACATTACAGTCTGATCAGTGCCATTCAGTGTGAAACGCATCAGACAAGCTCTACCAAATCTCGGTGTGAAGCCCCTGGTTCTGCTCTGATTCTGATTTGTTTATTCTATTGGGTTGTAAAGAGATCAGCTTATATTTGTATCCAGGAAAGCACAGAGAGGGCTACAGAGTAAGGCCTCTTGCACACGAATGTATTTTTTTTCAGTGTTTTGCGGTCCATTTATAACGGATCAGTGGTTCCGTTTTTTTGTTTCCGTTTTGTTTCCATTTCGGTTCCATTGTTCCGTTTTTCCGTTTGGCATATACAGTATACATTAATTCCATAATAAAAATTGGGCTGGTCTTAAAATTTTCAATAGATTGTTCAGCAAAAACGGAACGGATACGGAAGACATACGGATGCCTTTCCGTATGCTTTCCGTTTTTTTTGCGGACCCATTGACTTGAATGGAGCCACTGAACGTGATTTGCGGACAAGAATAGGACATGGTCTATATTTAAGCGGAACGGAAAAACGGAAACGGAAGGCATACGGAGACACTTCAGTATTTTTTGCAGACCCATTGAAGTGAATGGTTCAGTATACTGTCAGTATACTGAACTGAAAAAACTGCCAGTATACGGTCCGTAAAATACTGTCGTGTGCAAGGGGCCTAAAAAAGAGTAATACAGACATATAGCTACCAGTGGTAATTACACAGCTTTTAGCTTTAGAAACAAATAATTATATTTCTTTAAATGACTTATGATCTACATTTCAATAACTCACTGAACAAGGCGTCTAAAAATAAATAAAAAAACAGGGTAAAAAAAACTGCTTATTAGTAAAAATATTTTTTCTGTATCTTTATTTTTACAGAGAGAACAGATTTACATCGGCAAGATTTCTTTTTGCAGTGGCTCTCAGTACAGCGTGTGTGCAGGCTGCTTGACACAAGTGATCATATCAAATATCACACGGCATTCCACTTGGCACACAACATAGCATCCATATATAGAAACCATTTACTCATACTAGTAGCAGAAAATAAACCATGAAATTCTGTTTTAAATGCAGAGAGCTTAGACATGGGGAAATAACCAAGCCTACTGTGATTCCTACTACACTGGCCCACCGAGCAGGATGACTCTGGTTGAAAGTCCATTTGGAACTGATGCTGTGGTCAGTCACTTGCCACTAGGGTCTACCGTATTTATTAAGGGATGATTAGTGTAATAGATCTTATTGGTGATATATTCTGCATGTTCAATGATGCAATGAAAAGTGAATGTGCACATGTTCTGTATACGTACATATGATGACTCTGATAACACATGGCACAGTGTTATCTTGGTTATCTCTTGACAAAAGCCATTGAAAAGTTAGTATCTTTTTCTTGCCATTCTGAACGCGTTAACCATCAAGTTTAGCTTGGCTGCATCTGTACCAGTCTGACACGGACTCAGATCTTGATAAAGATATAACACATAATACTGTCAAATAACCTATCCCCCTTTCTATCACATCTAATACTAAATCCTTAGCTTTTCATAACTCTTGTTTTGTGAAACTTAAAATTCTTGCTTCGAAAAATTACCGTATTTTTCGCCCCATAAGGGTACTTTCACACTTGCGTTGAAGGATTCCGTCAGGCAGCTTAAAAACGGATTTCATTTGCAAACAGATCCGTTTGACAATTCTATTGAAATAACGGATCCGTTAATGCGTCAATTTTTTATGTCAGATCCGCCCTTATTACATTTCAATGGAAATTAATGGCAGATCCGTCATTCCGTCAAGTGTTTCCGCATTTTTGGACGGAGATAAAAATACAACATGCTGCGCTTTTATCTGCGTCCAAAAAACGTGAAAGGACTGAACTGAAGACAAATTGATGCAAACTGAACGGATTGCTTTCAATTCAGAATGCATTAGGATAAAACTGATCAGTTTTTTTTTCGTTATTGAGCCCGAGGACAGAACTCAATGACGGAAAACTTTGACGTAAGTGTGAAAGTACCGTTAGACGCACTTTTTTTCCCCAAAAAATGGATGGGAAATGCCCCTGCGTCTTATGGGGCGAATGCAGACATTTTACATCGCAGTTTGCGATGTGTTAGCGGGGAGGGACTGGAAGGAGGGGCTGGAGGCCGGCAATTGCGGCAGGGCCAGGTGCATTCACTGTACTCTGGCCCCGCCGCTCACAGTGCTGCACTATAGGAATATAAAATCTCTAATTTAATTCAAGTTAATTAAAGATGCGCCCTCACTTGTAATATCTACTCACTAACAGCTCCTGTAGAACGCAGGCCAGGCGGGCGGCAGCGTAACTCACTGATTTCACGTCCTGCGCCACCTACTTTATGAATGAAGCAGGCGGCGCAGGAGCTGTTAGTGAGTAAATATTACAAGTGAGGGTGCATTTTTAATTAACCTAAATTGAATTAGAGATTTTATATTCCTGTACTGCAGACTGTATGTCTGGATGGCACTGTTATGGGGTTGGGGGGGGTCTGTGGATGGCACTATTATGGGATGGGAGATCTGTGGATGGCACTATTATGGGGTGGGGGGTCTGTGGATGGCACTGTTATGGGGTGGGGGTCTGTGGATGACACATATATAACAGTGTCAACCACAGATCCCCCCCATAACAGTGTCATCCACAGATCCCCCATAACAGTGTCATCCACAGATCCCCCCATAACAGTGTTTCCTCCACAGATCCCCCATAACAGTGTCAACCACAGATCCCCCCCATAACAGTGTCATCCACAGATCCCCCATAACAGTGTCATCCACAGATCCCCCATAACAGTGTTTCCTCCACAGATCCCCCATAACAGTGTCATCCACAGATCCCCCCCATAACAGTGTCATCCACAGATCCCCCATAACAGTCTCATCCACATATCCCCCATAACAGTGTCATCCATAGATCCCCCCATAACAGTGTCATCCATAGATCCCCCCATAATAGTGTTTCCTCCACAGATCCCCCATAACAGTGCCATCCACAGATCCCCCATAACAGTGCCATCCACAGATCCCCCATAACAGTGTCATCCACAGGTCCCCCATAACAGTGTCATCCACAGATCCCCCCATAACAGTGTTTCCTCCACAGATCCCCCATAACAGTGTGTTATCTACAGGTCCCCCATTACAGTGTCATCCACAGATCTCCCATAACAGTGCCATCCACAGATCCCCCCCATAACAGTGTCATCCACAGATCTCCCATAACAGTGCCATCCACAGATCCCCCATAACAGTGTCCTTCACAGATCCCACCCATAACACTGTCATCCACAGATCCCCCATAACAGTGCTATCCACAGATCCCCCAAATAACAGTGTGTCATCCACAGTTCCCCCCCATAACACTGTCATCCACAGATTCCCCATAACAGTGTCATCCACAGATCCCCCCATAACAGTGTTTCCTCCACAGATCCCCCATAACAGTGTCAACCACAGATCCCCCCCATAACAGTGTCATCCACAGATCCCCCATAACAGTGTCATCCACAGATTCCCCCCATAACAGTGTTTCCTCCACAGATCCCCCATAACAGTGTCATCCACAGATCCCCCCAATAACAGTGTCATCCACAGATCCCCCATAACAGTGCCATCCACAGATCCCCCATAACAGTGTCATCCACAGATCCCCCATAACAGTGTCATCCACAGATCACCCCATAACAGTGTTTCCTCCACAGATCCCCCATAACAGTGCCATCCACAGATCCCCCATAACAGTGCCATCCACAGATCCCCCATAACAGTGTCATCCACAGGTCCCCCATAACAGTGTCATCCACAGATCCCCCCATAACAGTGTTTCCTCCACAGATCCCCCATAACAGTGTGTTATCTACAGGTCCCCCATTACAGTGTCATCCACAGATCTCCCATAACAGTGCCATCCACAGATCCCCCCCATAACAGTGTCATCCACAGATCTCCCATAACAGTGCCATCCACAGATCCCCCATAACAGTGTCCTTCACAGATCCCACCCATAACACTGTCATCCACAGATCCCCCATAACAGTGCTATCCACAGATCCCCCCCATAACAGTGCGGCATCCACAGATCCCCCCATAACAGTGTCATCAACAGATCCCCCATAACAGTGCCATCTACAGATCCGCCATAACAGTTCCATCCACAGATCCCCCCCCATAACAGTGCGGCATCCACAGATCCCCCCCCCCATAACAGTGTCATCCACAGATCCCCCATAATAGTGCCATCCACAGATCCCCCATAACAGTGCCATCCACAGATCCCCCATAACAGTTTCCTTCACAGATCCCCCCCATAACAGTGCCATCCACAGATCCCCCATAACAGTGTCCTTCACAGATCCCCCATAACAGTGTCCTTCACAGATCCCCCCCATAACAGTGTCCTTCACAGATCCCCCCACAACAGTGTCATCAACAGATCCCCCATAACAGTATCATCAACAGATTCCCCATAACAGTGTCCTTCACAGATCCCACCCATAACAGTGTCATCCACAGATCCCCCATAACAGTGCCATCCACAGATTCCCCATAACAGTGTCCTTCACAGATCCCACCCATAACAGTGTCATGCACAGATCCCCCATAACAGTGCTATCCACAGATATTATTATATTTCTTATTTTCCTCCCCAAAAACCTAGGTGCGTCTTATGGGCCGGTGCGTCTTATAGGGTGAAAAATACGGTAAATATTCGCTCTATAATGTTATAAAATACTTTTTTGTATGGGGATGAATGTGAAGGTTTGACATTGCATTGAGCACATGGATAAACTACAGTCATGAAAGACGATGGCCAAGATTTAGTAATGTGTCTTCACATAGAATCACTCTAAAACTGGTGCAAATCAGTGCAATTTTGGCGCAACTGCAGTTTCTATACTTTTTCCCTGACTTGCTTGAAAAAGATCCGGCACGCTATTCCGGCAAGCAACGGCTGCGACCGGCAAGGATGGATCGGTCAGCCTGTTTCCGGCCAGAACAGCCTGCTGGAGCTGGATCTGTATCACGCAATTGTGAAACAAGACTTAGCAGAAAAGAGCAGAGCATCATGGTAAATGGGTGAGGTCTATATAATGTCATAAAATTCTGTCTTAAAGTTAACCAACCAATAGTTAGTATAGTGAAATGTATGTAGAAGAAAAGTGTCTATCCCTGTACCAGATTTATCATCTAGCCTGACTCACTGTGATAATTCTGGTGATAGTCTAGGCAGCCTGTCTAAATGTAATCTAAGGGCTCATGCACACGACCGTATGTATTTTGCGTGTGCATCCGTGTTTTGCGGAACGGAACAGCTGGCCCCTAATAGAACAGTACTATCCTTCTCCGTAATATGGACAATAATATTGACATGTTCAATTTTTTTTGTGGAATGGAAATACGGACATACGGACACAGAATGCACACAGAATACCTACCGGGTTTTTTTTTTGCGGACCCATAGAAATGAATGGTTCCGCATACGGTCCCCAAAAAACGGAACGGACACGGAAAGAAAATATGTTCGTGTGCATGAGGCCTAAGACAAAGGATTAGTAAATCTGGGCCTGTAAGCGTCCAATTATAGTTTGCTGGGTGCAATGACAGTAGTTGTGCTTATATGCAGTGACATCTGTTGACACCATTGACATTGTTTTTACTATTACTTACAATTGACATTAGCGTCAAAATGTAGTGTTGTAGATTTCTGCCATGATGGCGCACCATTTTTGCATCTGCTGTAACCATTAGTTCTACATATCTTGGATATGAAATAAAGCGTTTTCGTCTGATATGTGAAACGTTGTGTGGCAAATAGTTAGAAAGTGCAGAGTTTGTAAACATATTAACATCTTCTTCAAAACTTCTTGAAGTATGTAATAATGCCAACTCCTCCTTCATTTTAGACTCTGTAAAAAAAATATATATTAGCAAAAAAAAGTTTTAAATATTGCTAACATTTCAATGAACAAAGCTCTAAACATTTTTGTATTCTAGAAATATATGCATTAGACATGTGCTATGAAACATTTTAAGTTTAGGTACACTTACAAACAAAATAATAAAAAAGGTAAATTTCTGATTGGTAAGATTCTGCATCGCTGGATGCTCCCCGACACCCACCGGCCCAATTCACTATGGGGACCGGCAGAGATCGGGCGTAGAGGCATATTTGGCGAGTTGCAGCCAGAACTCCGCCGGTCACCACTAATAGGGCTGGACGTAATTCCGGCAGTGCCCGGCAGTGACAGATTTAGCAGGCTGTTCAGGGCCGGAACAGCCTGCAAGAGCTCTCAAATGCAGACGTGAAACAGGACTTAATGCAATTAATATTAAAATAGTTTTTTACAAGATCTTTAGGGTAGGACAATATAAGGCAGATTTAAGGTTTCCACTGAAAAATCTGCAACAAATCAAAGAAAAAATCAGCATGTTAAAAAAAAAAACTTAGACCCCACTTTACCAATTTTGCACATGAAAATGAATAAACAATAACAAGTATCACTGCTTGTGTCACGTCCACAAATGCCCAAATCTAAAATTATTTACCCAATTCAAAGAACTCAAAAAGTCACACGTGTCCGAACATGGTTTCATTAAAAACGACAGACCCCCCCCCTCGGCCTAAAAAGGAGCCCTTTAAGAGCTCTATAAATGGAAATATAAAAAGTTTTGGGTGTCAGAAAACAGCGATGCAAAGAAAAGTAATGATTTTAAAATTATTAATACACATAAAAATTATATTAATTTGCACAGCGAACACTTTAAAAACGTAACCAGTGTGGTAAGGTGCAAGGTGTCATATGTGATGGCAGGTACGTGTCACCGAGGTTGCTGGCCTCGGTGAGGTGAGAGCCGGGTTTTTGTCTGCAGCAGCTAGTGCTGTTTGGCTTTGTTAAATAGCATGGCTGCAAAGCCGATCCGGGCCGGCTCTTACTGGGAGCAGCTAAAGAGTAGGGTGGGTGGCTGCTCCCCACGGTCCAGTCCATGTTTTGGGCTGGATATAAAACGCAGCCATCAGCTGTGTCTGGGAAGTGTGATTATCCTGGAGCTGCTAACAGGGCTGGGAGTTCTCTGTCCAGGAGGAAAGAGCTCAGCAAGGAGGTATTTTGTTCCTGGCTACCTGAAGCTGGATTCTCCTGCGGCTGGGCCGACAGCGTGGTGCGAACCTGCACCTACACCTCCCAGGTGACTGAACCTGTGTTGGACTGTTTTTGTTTGGCTACGTTATTTCCGTTGTGTGTGAACTGTCACCAAGAGACTGTTTTTCATTTTGTGTGCAAGTGTGAATAAAACACTGTTTGTTGCACAATCTGGACTCCTTGTTTTGCCTCTAAACTGCACCCGCACCGCTGTCTACCAGAGCGACTCCCCACATTTGGTGTCGGATGCGGGCATGCGCAGTGAGGCTGGCGTGAACGCCGAAGTTTTGTTTTTCTAAAGTGTATGGAATATATTAAGCCAGCAAAGCTGCAAGCAGGAGTTTCTGGCAACATGGAGGCTGCTGTGAAGGCTCTCATAGAGGCTAACGTGCAGCAGCGGGA
Source organism: Bufotes viridis (assembly GCA_033119425.1). Classification (NCBI taxonomy): domain Eukaryota; kingdom Metazoa; phylum Chordata; class Amphibia; order Anura; family Bufonidae; genus Bufotes; species Bufotes viridis. The sequence goes on from CM065590.1 coordinate 239,238,172, forward strand.
GACCAACCAACTACTGCTACAACATGTGATGGCATTACAGGCGGCAGGAGCGTCCCACCACGCCCAAGATGCCCGGAAAGCGGTCCGTGCGGCGATCCCAAAATGACCCCGCAGACGACGTTGAGACGCACCTGGCGGTTTTTGAGAAGGTCGCCGTGAGGGAAAAGTTACCCCGTGACCAGTGGGCTGAGGTGGTCGCTCCGTTCCTGGCTTCCGGACCCCAGCAGGTGTTTTTCGACTTGTCGGATGACCAAGCGGCAGATTATGACACTGTGAAAGGAGAGGTCCTAGCCAGACTGGGCGTGAACGTGCTGGTCCGCGCCCAAAGAGTCCACCAGTGGGACTTTAAAACGACTGAACCCGCTAGGCCGCAGTTCTACGATCTGCTGCACAGGCTGCAAAAGTGGCTGCAGCCCGATCTACTAAGTCCCACTGCCATGCTGGATCGACTGTTGGCGGACATCTTTTGGAGGGCCCTGCCTTATCCCCTCCAGCACTGGATCGGCCAGGTATCGCCCACCAATGCCCTGGAGATGGTCGACCTGGTGGAGCGCTACGAGGCCACCAGAAACCTGCAGGGGACTCTTGCGGGAAGGGGTCAGTCAAACCCCGGAGGCCTCTGCCCCAGTTCCGACGTCCGGCGACAGAGCGGCCTGCCCGGAATATACCCCCTGCGAGTCCGCCTCCCGTGGTATGCTGGAGGTGTCAGGAGCCAGGCCACATCAGGGCCGACTGTCCGCATCGGGATGAGCCGATGGATATGAACTACGGGGTCGTCACTCCCTGTATGCACGGAAGCTGTGCGCAACTGGCACCCGTGAGGTGCAGGACCATAACCACCTGTGTCAGGTAGAGGTGGGAGACTCTCTGGCGGTGGCTCTGCTGGACTCCGGGAGTTTAGTCTCCTGGTAAGGGCTGCACTTGTACGGCCTGCGGAGTATACTGGCCGTAAAGTCGGGGTCCTGTGCATCCACGGAGACCTGAAAGACTATCCCACTGCACTAGTGACTTTGTCCACAGCGGCTGGTAGGTGGACCCACGAGGTGGCTGTCGCTACTAAACTCCCACACGAACTAATACTTGGGAGGGACTTCCTCGGTTTTCCGGCGCTGTGGCCGGCAATAAAGGTATCTGAGGGACCCGAGACAGGGGTGACCCTAGTAGAGTGGCCTGATACCGCTGGAAGGCCAGAACCCTGGGAGCCCGAGTCTGAAGGGCCGGGCGGTAGGGGTGACCACTGCTCCAGCGGTAGAGGGGGAGACAACCCCACTGGAGTGTAATGGTGGGAGACACGGAGGACTTGCCACCGGGACCTGAGTTGGCAGACCTCAATGTCTCCGGGGAAAATTTTGGGACCGCACAACACCGGGACCAAACCCTAACCAGGGCCTGGGAGAATGTGCTGAAATTGATGGGAAACCCCAGAAACCAGGGGCTGAATTAATGTTCCCACGGTTTATTGTTCTGCAGGATATGTTGTATCGGGTGAACCAAATCCGAGGCGAACCTGTTGAACAGTTGGTGGTGCCCACAGCGTATCGCAAGCTTGTCATGGAGCTTGCCCACCAACATGTTCTTGGGGGACACCTGGGGTGGCAGAAAACCCAGGACCGCATACTGCAGCGATTTTATTGGCCCAGTGTGTTCAAGGAGGTAGAGAATTATTGTAAGTCCTGTCCGACCTGTCAGATAACTAGCCCCCAGCCACATTTCCGTAGTCCCCTGGTACCTCTGCCAATTATTGAAGTACCGCTTGAGCGAATCGCGATGGATTTAATTGGGCCTGTACCAAAGTTCTGCCAGGGGCCACCAACACATTCTGGTAGTTCTCGACTATGCCACTCGGTATCCGGAGGCGGTGCCTCTGCGACATACCTCAGCTAAGCTCATTGCCAAAGAGTTAATGGAGATGTTTTCCCGTGTGGGCCTGCCAAAAGAGGTTCTGACAGACCAAGGGACCCCTTTTATGTCCAAAGTAATGAGGGAACTGTGTAAATTGTTGCGTATAAAGCAGTTACGGACGTCCGTTTACCATCCGCAAACAGACGGTCTTGTGGAGAGGTTTAACCAAACTCTAAAAAATATGTTAAAGAGGGTGGTGTCTAGAGATGGGAAGGACTGGGATCTGCTTCTGCCCTATCTCATGTTCGCAGTGCGAGAGGTGCCCCAGGCCTCTACTGGGTTCTCGCCTTCGAACTGCTTTTATGGCAGACACCCTCGGGGCCTGTTGGATATCGCTAAGGAAGCGTGGGAACAACAGCCTGTCCCCCACAAAAGTGTCATTGAGTATGTCGCCCAAATGCAGGACCGGATGGAAAGGGTGTTGCCCTTGGTCCGGGAGCATATGGAGGCAGCGCAACAAGCCCAGAGTAGGGTGTACAATCGTCAGGCTCGGGTACGGGACTTCAATCCGGGAGATCGGGTTTTGGTTCTGGTACCCACCCTTGACAGCAAATTCCTAGCTAGGTGGCAGGGCCCCTATGAGGTGATCGAGAAGGTAGGGGAAGTAAATTACAAAGTACACCAGCCAGGCGGCGCAAGCCGGAGCAGGTGTACCACGTGAATTTACTTAAGCCGTGGAAAGATAGGGACACAGCCGACGACCACAGCCCCCGGCCAGGGCTTCTAGGTGAAAAGGGTCCAGCCCCACAGTTCGAGGCCTGTGAAGCAGTAACCACGGTAAAATTGCAGACAGCCTGTCTTCCAAACAAGTTCAGGAAGTCAGGAGTTCATCAGTCGGAACACGGATGTGTTCTCGGACCTCCCTGGCCGCACGTCTCTCATCCAACATGACATCGCCACTGAGCCTCAGGCCAAGATCCGGTTAAAACCATACCGGGTACCCGAGGCTCGGCGACGGGCCATCGCGGAGGAAGTACAGTTAATGTTGAAGCTCGAGGTCATTGAGGAGTCGAAAAGTGAGTGGGCCAGTCCCATAGTCCTAATACCTAAGCCGGATGGGACGTTGCGGTTCTGCAACGACTTTCGCAAGTTAAATGAAGTATCCAAGTTTGACGCGTATCCCATGCCCCGAGTAGACGAGCTGGTTGAAAGTTTAGGACAAGCCCGTTATTTTTCTGTGCTGGACCTCACTAAAGGGTACTGGCAGGTACCCTTAACGGAGTCGGCTAAGGAAAAACCGCATTTGTTACCCCGCAGGGCCTGTATCACTACAAGGTGTTACCCTTTGGCCTGCATGGCGCCCCGCCACTTTCCAAAGGTTAATGGACATAGTGCTGCGACCACATCGTCGGTACGCCTCGGCCTACTTGGATGATGTAGTCATCCACAGCACCGACTGGGAAAGCCATTTACCCAAGGTGCAGGCGGTAGTGGATGCCCTGAGGAAAGCCGGACTGACCGCTAACCCAAAGAAGTGCTCCATAGGGTTAGAGGAGACAAAATATCTGGGATATGTAATTGGGCGGGAGTCATCAAACCTCAGGTAACTAAGGTAGAGGCCATTCGTAACTGGCCCCGACCGGTCACCACCAGGCAGGTAAAGTCGTTCCTGGGGATTGTAGGTTACTACATGAGGTTTGTGCCCCACTTTGCCACAATAGCAGCGCCATTGACAGACCTGTTGAAGGGGCGAAAGTCTGGGAGGGTTAGCTGGAGTGAGAAGGCGGAGGAGGCTTTCTCCGCGTTGAAGTCGGCCCTGTGTGGGTCCCCGGTTTTGGTGACACCCGACTTCAACAAGGAGTTTGTCGTACAGACCGACGCCTGGAGGTAGGCCTCGGTGCGGTACTGTCGCAGGAGGTCAACGGGGAAGAACATCCCGTTGTCTTCCTGAGCCGTAAGCTCAGTCCCGCCGAGTCCAGGTATAGTATAGTGGAGAGGGAGTGCCTGGCTATCAAGTGGGCACTCGAATCTCTCCGCTACTACCTGTTAGGGAGGAGGTTCTGTCTGGTGACCGACCATTCCCCTCAAATGGATGAGTCAGGCCAAGGAGAGGAATGCTCGGTCACCAGGTGGTTCCTATCTCTTCAAAATTTCAAGTTTTCCGTGGAACACAGGGCAGGCCGCTTGCAGGGCAACGCAGATGCCCTGTCCCGCGTCCACTGCCTCACGTGTGTTCACCCCTCAGGGCTGAACAAAGGGGGGTATGTGGTAAGGTGCAAGGTGTCATATGTGATGGCAGGTACGTGTCACCGAGGTTGCTGGCCTCGGTGAGGTGAGAGCCGGGTTTTTGTCTGCAGCAGCTAGTGCTGTTTGGCTTTGTTAAATAGCATGGCTGCAAAGCCGATCCGGGCCGGCTCTTACTGGGAGCAGCTAAAGAGTAGGGTGGGTGGCTGCTCCCCACGGTCCAGTCCATGTTTTGGGCTGGATATAAAACGCAGCCAGCAGCTGTGTCTGGGGAGTGTGATTATCCTGGAGCTGCTAACAGGGCTGGGAGTTCTCTGTCCAGGAGGAAAGAGCTCAGCAAGGAGGTATTTTGTTCCTGGCTACCTGAAGCTGGATTCTCCTGCGGCTGGGCCGACAGCGTGGTGCGAACCTGCACCTACACCTCCCAGGTGACTGAACCTGTGTTGGACTGTTTTTGTTTGGCTACGTTATTTCCGTTGTGTGTGAACTGTCACCAAGAGACTGTTTTTCATTTTGTGTGCAAGTGTGAATAAAACACTGTTTGTTGCACAATCTGGACTCCTTGTTTTGCCTCTAAACTGCACCCGCACCGCTGTCTACCAGAGCGACTCCCCACACCAGTAAAACAATTTCACTTTTTCCAATTTCATCCCATTATTAATGTATTTGTCCTTTTTGTATATTCAGTACAGAGGCTACTTTATGGCTACTTGTATGAGAAGTTGTGCTTGTTGTTTGGCCACCACTATGTAACTGCAATCCTCTCATGAAGGAATATTTAGGGTACTTTCACACTAGCGTTGTTCGGATCCGGCAGGCAGTTCTGGCAACGGAACTGCCTGCCGGATCCGACAAACCGTATGCAAACTGAAAACTGTTTTTGCCGGATCCGGTAGACTTATTCATTGAAATAGCGGATCCGTCTTTCCGGTATCATCCGGAATAACGGATCCGGTATTTAATTTTTTTAAAGCTAGAAAGAACTGCGTATGGGCAGACCGGAAAGCCGGATCGGGCGATGCGGCAATTTCCGGAACACTTGGTACCGGATCCGGCATTAAAACATTTCAATGAAAATAAATACTAAATCCGGCAAGTGCGGTAGTGTTCCGGAATTTTGGCCTGTACCGTACAAGGGAAAAGAATAACGCTAGTGTGAAAGTACCATAATAGGTGGCTTTGCTGACACTACATGGCCATAATGTGGGGATCATCTGCTATACTGTAGCTGTACAATTTAGTGCAACTCAGAGGAGACATCATGACTCGCCATCTAGACTGCAGTATCGCCCTGGAATGCTGCATACATACAGTGTCCTGCCATTCAGTGTGCACCACACTGACCATTCCCTCTTTCTTAGCTTCAGTATAACACTACCACTCAAAGTAGAACAAGGAGTAGAATCACTCCTATAGAATTTGAAATATTCTGAGACTAATAAATGTGAAACCTGGGTAATATTGAAGCAGTGCAGGAAAGGTAACAAAGTAAGCTTGCTATTAGTGAAGATTTTTCAGTGAACTCTGAACAAAAAGAAATACAACAGGACTCCCAACTAAATCAACCCTAACGTTTCACTGGAAATTGGCAAAAAGAAGGCACGTTATCTTGGATATATATAGGTAAAGTATATGTAAGAATGCAATTTTGCTTGGAGGAGTTGAAGGGGGAAGAAGAGAACAAGATTAATAGAAACAATGTCAGAAAATATATTTCATCTATTTAATTTAATGTTTGTGTATATCGCTAAAAGATATCAACAGTATCCACTATAACAGTGAAAACTACTGTACCCTGCCCTTTTAACAGTGACCTACACAGCGGCCTGCCCCCTTAACAGTAACATCCACAGCGCCCTCCCCTTTATTAGTGACCTCCACAGTACCCCGTCTTGTTAACAGTGATTTCCACAATAACCCGCCCCCTTAACAGTGACATTCACAGAGCTCCGTTCTCTTAAAATGTGACCACAACACCCCGCCCCCTTAACAGTGACCTCTACAACACCCCGCCCCTTAACACTGACCTCCATAGTGGACCGACTACTTAACTGTGGCCTCCACCATTCCTTGCCCCCTTAACAGAGACCACCACAGTGCCCGCCTCTTTACCACTGACCACAGCGTGTGCCCCTTTATTAGTTACCACCACAGTACCCCATCTCCTTAACAGTGATTTCCACAACACCCCGTCCCGTTAACAGTGGCCTCTACAGCAATCTGCCCCTTAACACTGACCTCCATAGCAGACTGTCCCCTTAACTGTGACCTCCACAGCAGCCTGCCCCTAGGGTGGCCAGAGGTCCGGTTTTATGCCGAACAGTCCAACTTTCAGACTCCCTGTCCTCTGTCCAGTGCAGGGCCGGACAGGGATGTCCTTTTGAACAGCTCACTCTCAGACAGCAGCACTGTGCTGCCCGACGGTGAGCTGCAGGTAGAATGTCACCCTCCCTCCCACCTCTGCAGCTGACAGAAGTTGATTTTTACCTTCATTTTTTCAGTCCCCTTCGGCTGTGGCATGGGAGAGGAGTGGTCTAACCTGGTCAGCCGTGGCTTAGCAGGACTGAGGGGTGGGGTTTTAAAGTCCACGCTACATGCTCCCTGAAATGTGAACTCCACGGCACTCCGCTCCCTTAACAGTGTCATCCACAGCACCCTGCCTCTTTAAAGCTGACCTACAGCAGTGAAGAAAAATGGCTGGGTTGTCATGGAAACCTGGTGTAACACTGTGTGTATGGGGAGACTAAGGGCCTGTGAGCTTCTGTTGGCTGATAAGGGTCATGTGACCAGGCTTCTATTGGCTAATACATTTTTTGGGAATACAGTATCTCAGGAACGGTACGTCCTAGAGAGCTGAGACCCGGTCTAAAACCTTCCCGGACACCTGATGTCCTGTGTGCCAAATTGTGTGATTGTAAATGCAACGGGGCGGATTCCTTTAGCGGATATACACACATACACTCAGCTTTATATATTAGATTTCACCACAAAACAATCACCTTTGCTTTAGCTTCCACTGCCCTACCACCAACTTTTACAGCTTCTGCTGGACTGGATTAGCTCTTAAGGAACACAGTTTAACTAAACTTTGACTACAGTATAAAGCAGAAAAGGCTGGAACTACCTAGTTATAATTCAGCTTTTCACAAATGGGCACTTTCACACTTGGTTGTTGGATTCCGGAAGGCAGTTCTGTTGCTGTATGCTTTATGAGGATCCGTCTGACAAATGCATTGCAATACCGGATCCGTCTCCCCGGTTGTCATCCGGAAAAACTGATCTGGTATTTTTATTTTATTTTTTCACATTTTTAAAGGTCTGCATATGCGCAGACCGGAAGACCGAATCCATCAATGCAGTAATTTTAATGCCGGATCCGGCACTAATACATTTCAATGGAAATTAATGCCGAATCTGGCATTCCAGCAAGTGTTCCAGAATTCTGGACGCAGACAAAACTGCAACATGCTGCGGTATTTTCTCCGTCCAAAAAACAAACAGTGACTGAACTGAAGACATCCTGATGCATCCTGAACGGATTTCTCTTCATTCAGAATGCATTAGGATAAAATTGATCAGTTTTTTTCCGGTATTAAGCCCCTAGGACGGAACTCAATACCGGAAAAGTGTGAAAGTACCCTAAAGAACTGAGTAAAATAGACCAATCTGAAGTATGAGGAGCTGACACATATCAAATAATATGGACTACATCTGCTTTAACCAGCATACTGTATGTGTGCTCTGGAGTGCACACAGCTGCAGCCCTTCTCCCAGTGCTGTTTCTGGCGCATGAGATCATATGTGTTGTACAGATAGGCCATAAATAGCTGGCGTGGAACCAGCTATTACTTATAAATAAAGCCACACAACTCCATCAACTAAATCTGAACAGAAAAATCTGAAAATTCTTCCTCTCAGACAAAAGTTACTTGCTGTACTTGATTTTGAAAGCCCCAATTACATTTTTAAAATCAAGACTAATAAAGAGAATCTGTCATCATTTTTGTTCTTATGAAACGGGCTGACCTGTTACAGGTGCACTTGGCAGCTGAAGACATCTGTGTTGATCCCATGTTTATAAGTGCCTCACCCTCTGCACTTTGACGGGGCCAGGCAGGAGTGATCACTTTTACACTGCCTGGTCCTGTCAATCAAAGTGGAGAGGATGCGGCAGTTCCAAAGAGAGCTGTGCCCTTAGGTGTAACGACAAATCACCCGTTCCTCCTACAGGCTTATTTGCATTGATGAAAACTTCATTTTTCTCAGCAATGCGGGCACATATGAACATGGGACCAACACAGATGCACATGTAACAGGTCAGCCAGTGTCACAGGTACAAGTTTACTGACAGATGCCCTTTAAATCGACCAGAAATTCTAATCGATATGCTAATGTTAAATTTATACATTCACTAAAAATACTGCATCCACAGTAAATTGGTATTGTAGAGGCCAGGTTTTAAAAATATTCAAAGAAATTTTTGACCCAAGAATTGTGATAAGGCATTTTTCTTGATTGATTATTCAGTGACTACCCAGATGTGTACCAATCAGTCACTGATACAAAGAATGCCTTGCCATTGGAGTAGGGGTCATGTGGGCTGCTGAAGCCAATGACTAGCCATACATTCTTGGAGGCAACTGTTTATATGATCTTACTTTTCTATATTTTTTAAATTTATACTGAATAGGTCCCAATTGAGGCTTCAATCGAAATAGATTTGGATGGAATTATTAATGATAAACTAAATTATAACATGAAATGCCAGTCCTGTATTATCTTGAGGGCACTTTTGGGCACGATTTCATAAAAAAAAAAGATATCAGAGAGCTAGAGAGCGTATAAAGAAGGGCAACCAAATTAATATGAGGTATGGAACACCTCAGTTATGAAGAACAGTTAACAAAACAAAAATTATTTACCCAAGAGAAGAGATGTTTAAGGGAAGATACATGTTTGTAAAAATAGGCCCTAAAATAACCTATGTTATAAATTATTAAAAGTTATGGAATATTCTCCCACAGACGTTGGTAGGCTGAAAGTGTGGACTACACATGGGGATATTGTTGCTTTATTTTTTGTGAACAAGGCAGACATAGCAGAGCTGGAGAGGGTTCAGAGGAGGGCAACTAAAGTAATAACTGGAATGGGGCAACTACAGTATCCTGAAAGGTTATCAAAATTAGGGTTATTCACTTTAGAAAAAAGACGACTGAGGGGAGATCTAATATCTATGTATAAATATATCAGGGTCAGTACAGAGATCTCTCCCATCATCTATTTATCCCCAGGACTGTGACTGTGACGAGGGGACATCCTCTGCGTCTGGAGGAAAGAGGGTTTGTACACGAACATAGAAAAGGATTCTTCACAGTAAGAGCAGTGAGACTATGGAACTCTCTGCCTGAGGAGGTGGTGATGGTGAGTACAATAAAGAAATTCAAGAGGGGACTGGATGTATTTCTGGAGTGTAATAATATTACAGGCTATAGCTACTAGACAGGGGTCGTTGATCCCGGGAGTTATTCTGATTGCCTGATTGGAGTCGGGAAGAATTTTTTTTCCCCTTAAGTAGGGAAAATTGGCTTCTGCCTCACAGGGTTTTTTTTTGCCTTCCTCTGGATAAACTAGCCGGATGACAGGCCGAACTGGATGGACAAATGTCTTTTTTCGGCCTTATGTACTATGTTACTCAACAATGTTGGCCCCAACTGGGGTGTGTTTTTTTTTTTCCCGTTTTTTGTTTTTTACAATGAACATAAAATTTGTGATAATTGCTGCACTAGAAAAATGTTTTTAATGGTATAATGCAAATCAGTAAAAAAAAGGTAAAAATATTATAAAAATTTAAATCCCCCCCTTTCCCTAGAATAAAAATTCAAATAAACAAAACAAAAAAAAAAGCATAATGACCATGGGCATCACCGTGTCCCAAAATCTAATTTTTTTATCCCATACAACGAATGGGGTAATAGAAAAAATTCCCAATTCGCCTTTTATTTCATTGCTTCACTTACCGAAGAATTTTAAAAATGGGATCAAAGTCCCAAATGCTACAAAATGGTTTCACTAAGAACCACAGATAACCAGGCCCTCTATAGATGTAACTATAAAAAAGTTATGGTGATGAAAAGAAAAAAATATTTATAAAGTTTTAATTTATTTTTTTAGTATTAGATCTTGTGTGAAGGCTGATTTTTGTGGGATGAGTTGACATTTTTATTGGTACCATTTTTTATCATTTGATATGTTTTTTAGGAGGTGAGGTGACCAAAAAAATGGCTTAGTTTTTATTAAATTTTTTATTTGTATAGGGCAGGTTGTCATAGACACAGCAATACCTAATATGTCTATTTTTTTACATGTCTATGACTTTGCATACAGTGATAGCTGTCAACAGGACCACCCACATGACTCCTAGGCATGGAAAAATTGAAACAAATAAAAAATACATTATACTGATTCTTCTCTCACAAAATTTTACATCAATCTGCTAAACTACTCCTGCTCCACCACCTGCTGCCTGCAGATTGCACTGCGTTTTTATGGTAGCAGGTTCTCTTTAATGATGCTGTGCGCTCCCGCGCGCACGATGTATGCCGCTCCGGGACATATGGCCTGCTCACGGACCGTATATATCAGAGGGCATACGGTCGTGTGCAAGGGGCCTATCTCTGGATCGATGTGAGGTACAGGGCTGGTTCTGGCTTTGTTAGAAAGAGATTGTCATGTACTGTATGATGTCTGATTTTAATTTTTTACATGACTCATGGGATAAATCCTTTAACTGAACACATTAAAAAAAACATGTTTTAAACATACAGTTTATACTTGGCAATATAGCCATGCGTATCCTTGAGATTGCTGTGCAGTGTATTCATTCAGTAGATCTTGCTTACTATTACACTACATCTTCCTTCCCCTGGGCTTGAATGATCATAACTATTCATGCTCTTTGAAACTGAACTTGGTCGTGACATTTGCTGACCCGATAATTCTTGTCCAAGTTCAGTCCTATCACTTTTACAATTTGAACAGGTGTTGGTGTCATAGTATCGGCTATAAAGAGATTGGGCAGGGTTAGTCACTGGCGCATATTACTGTAGATTTGAAAGGATGATGTAGTGTTCCTGTTAATGATATAAAACTTGTAACTTTTGGGTTACTGTACTTGCCAGTGTTTTTCAAGCCAGCCAAACCAGGCAATAATAAGCTGTTTTTGATTCATACCATTGTGTACCACATTTGGAGGGCATTATTCCCATGGCACAGCTTTAACAGTTTGAAGTGTTACTTTTTAAAGGATAAATGTCATATAGTTCTTTTTTGGATGTTTATGAATTTTAAATTGTGTACTGTAAAGTTAATGTGGTAGAATGCATGTAAGACATCATATAGTATATGATAATCTCTTTCTAACAAAGCTTGAACCAGCCCTGTACCTCACATGGATCCAGAGATCTCCCCATTCATTGCTCTGCTAGATTTATATCCAGCTGACAGCTCAGGGGAGTGTCTTTTCTGCTGTAGCTAATGGGGCGTGTCCATGCTCTCCCTATCACAGCTCAGGAGGCGTGTCCATGCTCTCCTTATCACAGCTCAGGAGGCATGTCCATGCTCTCCTTATCACAGCTCAGGAGGCGTGTCCATGCTCTCCCTATCACAGCTCAGGAGGCAGTTGAAGGATGAAACTGAGCATGTGCGGCCTTCTCAGTAAGCAGGACAAAGAAATAAGCAAGTGGCACTATACAGATACATTTTATTAAATAATTCAGTAGCTATACAAATTTTTTAATTACATGTAATTACAAAAGTATTCAGATCTAGGTGCTGGTTACAAAACGATAGAATATTTTTCGTGGGACAACCCCTTTAACTCTTACTGTGGCCCCACAGTAGAATGTATGGATTTCAAAGAGCTACAGCCACCTAAACTTTGGGTGCCTACTTTGTAAGTAAAACATAAAAAGAACATATTGTCACGGTCCCTCCCATGACAGAGGTGAGAAGATCGGAGAAACTGGCGGCACGTGCAGCTTGAAAGTCAATACTGAGGCCCTATTTAGTTCTGACTCACACTGCTTACCATGGAGTTGATATTTCCTGCTGGAGTTGGTTGAGCTGGTGTATTGTTCCTTTGGATCTTCTGCTCTTCCATTCTGCTCTAAGCTTAGTGCATTTTGTTTTACATTTTATTGTTCGCTTGTGTTTGTTGCTTTCTAGGCCTCAGGGAGACGCTGGTTCCTCCATCTGGGAAGGAACCAATAGTCTCATTCCCTGCCATCACTCCTAGGGCTTTCCAGGGTCTCCAGGGATAAGGTTCCGGTATATGAGTATTCCCACCTTCAGGGTCTACTCATATTGGCAGGAGTCAGGGAGAGGTCTAGGGATTCCTAGGAGGTCACCATCCCTCTCACTTAGCTTTGAGGCCTAGACTTCTGTCTATTTCTTTCTGCGTGTGTTCTGGTGTTTTCCCCTCCCCTATATCTGTGACACATATATAACACAGAATTAATTATATGACATTTGGAATCATTTTTTAATAAAATAGTTCAGCGTGTCAGTAAGCTTTAAAGAGGACGAAACACCTTTGCAACTATTTTTGTAGTTGCATTTAAGCATCTGAAATAAACAACTGAGCAATACTGCTTGCTTTGCATTCAGCTCCTATGCAGACCTATGTTTCTCTATATTAACTAATATATAACCCTGCGTGTGCCATGTTTTAACCACTTTGACCCTCTTAAAGTTAACAGTATGGAGCCAGTAGACAGAGTAATATAGCTTTATTTGATAAGGTTTCCTACTCTGCTGATATCTAGTGTTTGACAACCGTATACTTGAGAAGACATTTTTCTCAGACTACTGCCTCCCCTTGTAAATGTTTTGAGATGTGTCTATTTGTGTGTTAGGCAAGTGAACAATCAGTTCTTGAAGTTGACGTGTTGAAAGCAGGAAAACCAGGCAAGCATACAGATCCAAAAAACTTAGACAAGAGCCAAATTGTGATAGCTTGACGATCGTGTCAAAACATCTTCAAAGGAACAGGTCTTGTGGGGTGTTCCCAGTATGATATGGTTTTAGTACCCACCAAAAGTCGTTCAAGGAAGCAGAACCGGTGACCTGGCAGCATAATAATGGGTGCACTAGACTTACTGAGGCATGTGAAAAACAAAGACTAGCCCATCTGGCTTGACCTCACAGAAGAGCTTCTACTATTGCACATGCTGAAAAACTTAACGACTATCCATTGTTTCATTTTTCCATAACTTAATAGTACAAGCAGTGATTAAAAACTTTTAACTAGTAATATGTCCTAACTGAAAATCATAATTACAAAAAATGGAGAGGTAATAGTGGATGCATGACACAAACAATAAACTGTAATTCAACATTTGGATGTCTCCAGGGGCGGACTGGGCTGGGGGGCAGGGGGGCAAATGCCCCCCGGGCCCCTCTGTTGCCTCTGTAAACGGGCCCCGTAGTGTCACCTAGGGCCGGCCTTTGGGGTGTGCATGATGTGGCCTGCCGCGGCCCTGGTGAGAAGTGGGGGCGGCCGGCGGCAGGGCACAGGGAGATGAACGCTTCCACTGTGGAAGCGTTTATCTCCATAGTCATCTGTTTCGCCGTCCTCAGGACAGCGATACAGATGGTTGTGCTGTGGCAGAGCAGGGAGAGGCGTGTCCCCTCCCTGTTCCTCTGATAGGCTGCCAGCACTAGGCCGGCAGCCTGCAGGAGACGTCATCGCGCCGCCGGAGCAGTACAGCGAGGGACACAGGCCAGAAGAGGCCTGCATCGCATCGCTGGAGGTAAGTATAAGTGCTTTTTGTATGTTTGTTTGTTTTTTGTGTTTTTGGGGGCTAATGGCACTTAAGGTGAGGGGGGGATTCTACTGGCACATGATAAACTGAGGGGGCGGGGATTCTACTGGCACATGATAAGGTGAGGGGGATTCTACTGGCACATGATAAAGTGAGGGGGGAATTCTACTGGCACATGATAAACTGAGGGGGGATTCTACTGGCACATGATAAACTGAGGGGGGATTCTACTGGCACATGATAAACTGAGGGGGGATTCTACTGGCACATGATAAAGTGAGGGGGGGGATTCTACTGGCACATGATAAGGTGAGGGGGGTGGATTCTACTGGCACATAAGGAGGGCTACTGGCCCATAAGGGGGGGTCTACTGGCACATAAGGAGGGCTACTGGCACATAAGGGGTGGGGACTACTGGCACATAGGACTACTGGCACATAAGGGGGGACTACTGGCACATAAGGGGGGACTACTGGCACATAAGGGGGGACTACTGGCACATAAGGGGGGGCTACTGGTACATAAGGGGGGGCTACTGGCACATAAGGGGGTCTACTGGCACATAAGGAGGACGGCTAATGGAACATAAGAGGGATGGCTACTGGAACATAAGGGGGACGGCTACTGGAACATAAGGTAGACGGCTACTGGAACATAAGGGGGACTACTGGCACATAAGGGGGTGCTACTGGCACATAAGGGGGGCTACTGGCACATAAGGGGGGCTACTGGCACATAAGGGGGTGCTACTTGCACATAAGGGGTGCTACTGGCACATAAGAGGGGCTACTGGCACAAAAGAGGGGCTACTGGCACATAAGGGGGGCTACTGGCACATAAGGAGGGCTACTGGCACATAAGGGGGACGGCTACTGGCACATAAGGGGGGCGGCTACTGGCACATAAGGGGGGACAGCTACTGGCACATAAGGGTGGGGGGCTATGAGCGCTGTGAGTGGCCAACATCTATCCTCTCCGCAATGCTCAGCCTCCTGTGACAGATCAGGAGAGCGGAGGTGTGGGGGCGGAGATAGCTGTCAATGCTGTCAGAGGAGGCTGTGCTCTCTTCCCGCAGCTCCCTGCCCAGCCTCTTGTGACAGCGAATCAGGAAGTAGAGGGGGGCTCAGTGGGCCTCTGGGTGTTACTTGCCCCCTGGGCCAAAAGTTGCCAGTCAGCCCCTGGATGTCTCAATAGAGGGCCTGAAGAGAACAATATCTTGGCAGTAGAAAATGTCTTAAAAGGGTTTTCTGGTACATACTGTAGATATTGATGGCCTTTCCTTAGGATAGGTTATCAATATCACATCAGTGGGAGACTGATAGCGCACACCCTCACCAATAGCTGTTTCAAGCAACCACCAGAGCTGGAAATTATACATGTTACAGAGCTGGAAGCAGAAGGTTCCTTCCACTTTCAATGGCCATGCCAGCAGCGTACTGCAACTCAGCTCTCATTCAAATAAATGTACACTGTTGAGTACACTGATGCTGGAATTTACACAGTTTATGGAGCCTTCCATCAACGGTATAGTTTCCAGCCCGAAACAGCTGATTTGTAGGGGTGCAGAGTGTAGGACCCCCATTGCTCTGTAACTAAGTACCAGAAAACCCTGTAAGGGCTTCAGGAGACCAATTACTTGGATTGGCTCCTTTACTAGTTAAACCACATTATCGGGCTAATATATAAGAAAAGGATCTAATAAACCTGCTACAGTAATTAGCAAATCCTAAAAATCTCTACACAACCTTCAGATTAGTAAGTGCCCAATACTGTATGGTCTGCACCATGGCAGGATCCATGAAAAATCCTTTAGAGGTAATGATGTACCCCAAAAAGGACACACTCTACACTTCAGACTCACACTTCTCCATCTTAGAGACAAATATCTCTAAATTTAAAGGGGTTGTCCAACCCTTTTCAAGTGATGGTCTAGCCTCAGGACAAAACATCATTATCTGATCATCAGGGGTCCAAGGTGCTGTGCTTGGTAAGTTGTGAGAAGGCCACAGTGCTCACGGGAGGGCCGATGCCTTCTCAAACAGCTGACTGGCGGGGTCCCAGGTGTCGGAACCCAACTAATCAGATACTGATGACCTATCCCGGGGATACGTCATCAGTATAAAAATCTCAGAAAACCCCTTTAAGGTGAAAATTAAAGATGATGGTTGCCTTTTTGAGCTGATCAAATACATCTGAGATGAAAGGTAGAGGATATCAGTTACGTATGGCGTAGTCAATACAGGGATGAAGATCACCATATTTCTTGGTGGCAAAAAATCCAGCAGCAGCCAGAAACCTGGAAGGACGAATAAATAGATTCTCCAGGTTCTTCTTGATATACTGTTCCACCACTTTGGTCTTTAAGAATCGTAGAACTGGGAACTAATTCACTACAACAATCATGTTCTTGATGAGGGGCAAAAACATCATTTAAAAAAAGTTTCAGTAAAACATTAGCAAATTCACAATACACAGAAGCCAGATCCTGGAGACCAGTGGCAGTAACTAGAACCACAAAACTAAATAAATCTCTATACAAGCCTTAGTATTAATTCTCGTATGAATTCTGCAGAAGCTCAATCAATCATGGAGGGTCAACCAAGGATATCCCAAAATAATTGGACAGGAAGGAGAGTGAACTAGCAGAAAAGAAACAGTTTCACAGTGGATACGCCCTACTGACAACTTAAGATCAGGAGTGTGAAATCTTAGCGATCCTAAAGACAAAGGGATGCCATCTAAAGAACAAAGGTCAATGGGTTTCTCCAGAAGCACAGGGTTAATACCCAATCTTTTGACCAAATCAAAATCGAAACTATCTGCTGAACATCAGATTCAACAAAGCCTATCCTTCTTTGCCTTGGAGAGCCTGAAGAGACCCAGTTGCATTGTTTCGTCCTCCGTCATGCTAGGATAGGAGACTTCAACTAAATGACACAAAGCAGTCTTCCTCTCTGACCTTCTCTCTCTGATACGCCTGTCAAGAAATTAGGCTGTGAATCACATATAGGAAATTGTACCATGGCAGACTTCACCTGGTCAGAGAGGTCCAAAAAACACTGAATATGGAGGACTGTGTCATTCAAATCACTAGCGGTAATCTACTGTCTAAATACTTCCGGATAAGCTGCAGCAGGGTCTTCACAGAGGACCTTTAAAGCTAAGTGAAATGCATCCACTTTGTAAACCAGGATCTCTAGGCATAAGACTAAATGCCCAAGACGGGGGATCCCCTTGCAACTGAGTTGTAAAAAGTTCAACTCATTGTGTCTTTGACGCCGAAGATCTATTCCTCAAAGAAAAATACATGTTGCAACTTTCAAAAATTTTAAACTGAGAAACTGTTTAGTAAGTTCATACAAGGTTCAGGAAAAGCTGCAGGAATAGCATCATCTCCCTTCAAAATTGCCAGCAAATTGATCCTGAGAAACATTTTGCATCACAGAACACAAGACCTGAGTCTGTTCAGCTAAACTCTGCATAGAACTGGGGTCAGACTATTTCTGGTGGGGTCGGGTATAATGTAACAACAATGGTTGAGTGCAAGCTCCAGAACTGGACTTTACAGATAGCAATCGCCTTTCCCAAGTCCTAACAGAGGCTCTTGATACTCTGATTCCCCCAGGACTTACAGTATGGCGGAAATGCAAAACAACTGGGTAGTCACAAAAACAACATATATGAAACATGTAGCAATACTGACAGAAAACAAGATAGCAAAACAAACTGGGGGAACTAAGAGCTGAATGCTGAGGGTCACAGTAGGAGGTTATTATCTAGCAACTACATGGATGGCAGATGTATGGCAAACAGGCAGATAGAGGACCAAGGTATGAACAGAATGCACCTAGCAAACGTTATATGTGACAACCAGAATTGTGTAAGGCCTAAATACATATAGGCTAGACAATCAGAAACTCCAGCCTAATCAATTGGACAAAGCTAGGTAATAAACAAACCCAGATTCAGAGCTACTCAAACAAACCTAGGTGCACATAACATATTTGGATGTGTGAATGTCTCTGTAAGTTTGGGTATGTCATAAAAATCAGCGTTAGCGCTTATTCATACATAGTGATTTTGTGTGCATATATATTTTTTACACAATTTATTTTGCAAAATATGTGACAAAACCACATTGTGTAACTACGACATAACACCACATTTATATAGTATATGTTCATGTGGAGCTACTAATTGTGATGACATTTGTCCAACATACAGGTGAGGGTGCTTTCACATGTGCTGAATGCAGCGGTCTTCTTGTCATGCGGCCAAACTGTACATGTTTTACTGTAAATTGCTACAGTGTGTTGATGCAGTTTTTGCCAGATGGCTTTTACAGGTGAAACAAGTTAAAAGACCATGTTTGTGGTTACTGAAAGTGTGCGGCTAAAAAACATAATTGCCCACATTGCAAAAAGACCTCACTGAATCACTGCAGCCACATCTTGATAGCATTACAAAAAATCTCTTTAGCCTGAGCTGTGCCCTATGCCTTCTGAGGTTTTACCAGAAATCATTGTAGTTTTTAAATTGTTAATGGCCAAACAGTGTTTCAGGTATACAGCAGTTTGAGCTGCAAAGTCAGGGCTGGTGTGTCAGGAGTACCTCCTTTCTGGAAATATGTAATCGGTCCTGTGGACATGCCATAAATGTCTGCTATGGAAATAAACCATCAAGATAAAGTGTGTATTGTAGTGTACAGCTGCATTCTGCTGGCTTTAGACCAGAGGTCTTTCAGCATTCCTTGCTGGCTCAATGTCTCCACATGGTTTGCTCTGGTAATTTGTATCCAGGGAAGTATAGTCTTTATGTCAGACACTATCAACAATAGCAGTGGCAGCTGCCCGCAATATAACCTTGGCATATGATACTATTACGTCAGGGCGTGGAAATACTCTAGGCCATTGACATACTATTTTGACTTTCCATCTCTTAAAGGAGTTGTCCAACGTTTTTTAAGAGATGGTCTAACACAGGGATGCTCAACCTGCGGCCCTCCAGCTGTTGTAAAACTACAACTCCCACCATGCCCTGTTGTAGGGTGGTAGCTGTAGGCTGTCCAAGAATGCTGGGAGTTGTAGTTTTGCACCAGCTGGAGGGCCACAGCTTGGGCATCCCTGGTCTAAAACTTAAAAAAGGCTGGACAACCCCTTTAATCTGGTTATATATCCCAACTGTACACAGGTTATTACTACCAAAAATTATATACATTCTCACATTGTTTATATCAGCACGTGAAGGCTATTTAGATACCTATCCATGTACATGTTACATTATGTGTGACAGATGTTGTCCTATGTCACTTCTAGTGTTGAGCGAGCATGCTCGGCCGAACTGGTGTTCGACTCGAGCATCGCGATGCTCGGCACATCGGAGTGTTCTTTTCCGTTTTTTTTTAGCGCGATGCTCGAGTCTCCTCCCCACACGTTTGTTGGGGTTAAACGTGCAGGGAGGTACTGCCACTCACTGTAATGCCGTAGCCATGTTGGTTACTGGCATTACAGTGATTGGCTGGCCGGAACGCGTCATCAGGTGCTATATAGCACCCAATGACACGTGGTTCGGCTCAGACTTAGTCAGGGTGAACTGCAGCAGCAGGGACAGATAGTGTAGGGAGAAGAATTGTGGTTTTTTTTAGGGAATTTTAAGTGTTGAAACTTTGTTAGAGACCCAACCGTCCTTTGGCTGCTGGTGAGAGCAGCGACATTACCTGGGCTACATCTCCTGTATAACGTTAGCCGCTGGTGACAGCAGCGACATTACCCGCACTACATCTCCTGTATAACATTGGCACATCATAAATATCAGTGACATTAAGTTGAATTGGCCATGCTGAAACTTAGTTGCATAGGTGACACACAGCACACCGCCGCAGAGCAGTGGCAGGGTATAAGGGACGAGACTGAGCTGCGGCTCTTGCCACTAGACCTACAAACAAGCATGGTTGTGTCTGATAATGGCCGTAACTTGGTGGCGGCTTTGGAGCTCGGCAAGCTCACACACATACCATGCCTAGCCCATGTATTCAACTTAGTGGTTTAGCAGTTTCTCAAAACCTACCCCAATTTGCTTGAACTACTGCTGAAGAGGTGCTGAGTGTGTGCCTATTTCCAAAAGTCATCTACAGCTGCCGCCGGTCTGGCAACGCTGCAGCAGCTCTTGCAATTGCCAGCTCACCGACTGTTGTGTGACATGAGCACGTGCTGGAACTCCACGTTGTGTCTTCACAAAATGTTTAGTAACCTCCCCCAGGGTGCGATCCCCAAACCTGAAGGGCAGCGTCCGCTTCGCCCTGATCCCTTGGCTTTCTTCATATCGACTAAGTTTGATGAAAATGAATTGCAGTGTTTAGAATTCCTATCGGGAGGGGAGTTAACTGATCAGGAAGCGACGTTTGAGGGAGAAGCCACATTTACAGGCGGTGTTAAGTCCACCCTTTGTCCCCCCATGCCTGCCGGCACAAGCATTGACATCTTCCATTACCAAGTGATGAGAGATGTGCGGGCGATTCTATACCCGAAAGCTCCTGAAAACATAAACATTGAAGAGCGCCAGGCGCTCAATTGGCTACGTGCCCAGGAAGACATAATTGTGAAACTGGCAGACAAGGGGGGCAATGTGGTCCTTATGTCCAGGTCGTATTATGTCGGTGAAGCTCTCAGACAGTTGAGGGATACCGACACTTATGAAGTGATACGGGGGGACCCCACTGCGGACATTAAACGCCAACTTGAGTGCTTTGTTCGCGACTATGTGAGTAGGGGTTTACTAGCCGAGAATATGCTGGATAAATTGATACCTACCTCCCCATCCAGACCTTGCTGGTATTTCCTCCCCAAGATACATAAGTCCCTAACCCACCCCCCGGGCCGTCCTATTGTCTCAGGGGTAGGGTCAGTGACGGAGCCTCTATCTAAATATCTGGATTGGCTACTGAGACCGATACTTCCCAGTGTCCCAGCCTATCTTAAGGACACAAATGATTTTCTGTTGTCCTTGGAACAAGTGCACTGGCAAGATGGTTTTCATCTTGTCTCGTTGGATGTCGAGAGCCTCTACCCCCGCATCCCTCAAGATGCGGGTGTGGAGGCTATACACGACATCCTAGAGAGCGCAGGAAAGAGTGTGCTATATAGTGATTTCGTGTGTGGAGCCCTGCACCTCATACTCGCGAACAATGCATTCAAGTTTGGCAACGATTGGTACAGACAAAAACTTGGGACCGCAATGGGGACCCCCGTTTCATGTACGTTTGCCAATATGTATCTCGCTAGATTGGAGGATAGGCTCGTCTTCTCAGTATCGAATCCCTTCTCTCAATTCCTCAAATGCTTTTTTCGCTATGTAGATGACGTTTTGATTGTGTGGTCAGGTAACAGGGACCAATGTGAGGAGTTCATACATTACCTCAATAATAACGCCATGGGGATGAAATTCACCCTTAATTTTGGTGGTACACGACTGGAGTTTCTGGATGTGGCTGTGATGGCGGGTAGCGACGGCTTTGTCACGGAGGTCTATCGTAAGCCCACGGCGACCAACTCCTTGCTCCGCCACGACAGCTTTCATCCAGAGACAGTCAAAAAGTCGCTGCCATATGGGCAGTTTATTAGATTACGCAGAATCAATAGTGAGGTAGAAGGGTATCAACGTCAAGCGTCTGAGCTAAAACATCGACTAATGGAAAGGGGTTATCCCCAATTAGTCCTGGACAGACATGAAAGAGGTAGAGAGGAGGTTCTCCCAAGCTGATCTTCTCCATAAGAATAGGGACGTCAATAGATCAAAGATTCCAAACAGGGAGCATAGAACAGGTAGATTCGCTTTTTCTTTCAAATTTAGCCCCATGGCGGATCAGATACGCATCGCTATCCACAAGAATTGGGACATACTAAAGCGGGAGAGCACCCTTACAGAATTGACTGAACAGAAACCCATCATTGCATTCAGACGAAGCCAAACGTTGCGTGACAAACTAGTCAGGACTAGCCCTTTCACGATCTACTCAGTGGCTTAAGATGGACCGTCCTTTGGGTAATTTCAAATGTGGGAGTTGCTCCCTGTGCAAATACAACTCTTGTAAAAAGACCTTAGTGGTCGCAGGCATACACCAAAGGGTACGCAGCTTCATTAATTGTAGGAGTACATATGTGGTTTATATGTTAAGTTGTACTTGCGGACGCTCCTACATAGGCAAAACTATTAGGTGCCTGTATGAACGAGTCCGCGAACACATCAACTCCATAACCTCAGGAAAAGGTTGCCCTAGGGTGATAGAACATGTGAATTTGGCACACGGTGGTGACGTTAGTTCCCTCTCCTTCTCGGGGTTGGAGATAGTGCTACCTCCAGTACAGGGGGGCGATAGACATCTCCTTCTCCTCCAATGAGAAGCGAGATGGATACTCCGCACCAGGGCAGCGGAAGGGCTAGGGCTAAATGACCGCACTGATCTAGGCATGTTCATTTAGTTGACGGAGTATGTGCGTTGCACCTCCTGCCCTCTACCCGATATGGTATGCGGCGACATCACCCCTCTAGCTTGTATGTACCTGTTTGAACGCGCTCCTGTTACTTCTACATTTTGGGTCTTGTTTGACCCGCTTAGTGTGAATTGTAGCATATGGGCATGCGCTTTGCCTACCACGCATTGCTATACTCTGCTATGATGTATTGTTGTTTGAAACATTGTCTCCTAAGATGTCCGGATGTTACTTTATTTAGGAAGATTTACTGCTGTGTGTTTTGTTTCTGATTTTGTACCTTGTTATGTTTTTAAATCTTCTAGGAATGCCGTGGCACCGTCACTGATTTCCCAGATGGTGAGGGAGCGTACGGCTTAAGAAGGCAAGCGCTTGCGACGTAGCAGCCTGACGAAGCGCGTTCAGCGCGAAACGGCCGTCGCTTTACCCACTGCATGAAATTTGTGGCGTCCCGCCCGACATTGCCTACACGCTGATCCTTTGAATAAAAGTGAACTCTTTAACTCCACTGGTGAGTGCCGCCCCGTTCTTATCTTCATTATCCAAGATTTTTGCATCCTGTTGTTTTTCTGGGGGTTGTGCACCGCTGAGAGTGGAGTCATTACAGGGGACTGTTTATGCTGCTGTATCGACCGGCCAGTGGTCTGGGTGTTTTTCCTTGGAGTGCCGCTCCACTTCCTCCGTTCCGTTCAGCTCTCACCACTAGACCTACAAACAAGCATGGTTGTGTCTGATAATGGCCGTAACTTGGTGGCGGCTTTGGAGCTCGGCAAGCTCACACACATACCATGCCTAGCCCATGTATTCAACTTAGTGGTTTAGCAGTTTCTCAAAACCTACCCCAATTTGCCTGAACTACTGGTAAAGAGGTGTTGAGTGTGTGCCTATTTCCAAAAGTCATCTACAGCTGCCGCCGGTCTGGCAACGCTGCAGCAGCTCTTGCAATTGCCAGCTCACCGACTGTTGTGCGACATGAGCACGCGCTGGAACTCCACATTCCACATGTTGGCCAGGTTTTGTGAGCAGCAGAGGGTAGTAGTGGAATACCAGCTGCAACGTGGTCTTCGCCTTTACAGTCAGCTTCCACTTTTCACAAGCGACCAGTGGGCATGGTTGTCTGACCTCTGTGAAGTTTTACGTAACTTTGAGGAATTAACACAGATGGTGAGTGGCGATGCCGCTATTATCAGCGTAACTATCCCACTTCTGTGTCTACTGATATGCTCGCTGCTCACAAGGAAGGAAGAGGTTTTGCATGTGGAAGAGGTGGAAATGGGGGAAGACAGTACACAGGGTGATAGCCAGACCACCCTCAGTTCGTCTTCTCAGCGCGAATTGGATGATGATGAGGAGGAGGAGGAGCAGCAGGACACAGTTGCCTCTGCTACAGAGGGTAGTACCCATAGCTGGTCTAAGGGGGGACGAGGGGAATACACAGCAGTTCATACAGAGGCAGGGCAACAATCTCCAAGGCCTGGGACAGTTTCATGACACCCCGCCAGCACCCTCACCCTGATGCCTAGTGTCTGAAGGTGGTAAAAGTTTTAGAAGATGGTGAAGGAGTACGTGGCAGACCGTGTCAGCGTCCTCAGTCATCTCTCTGTGCCTTACAATTATTGGGTGTCCAAGAGGGACACGTGGAACAAACTGGCGCTCTACTCCTTGGAGGTGCTGGCCTGCCGTGCCGCCAGCATTTTGTCAGAGCGTGTATTTAGTGCTGCTGGGGGCATAAAAATTGATAAGCGCATCCGCCTGTCAACTGAAAATGCTGACAGGCTGACTCTTATCAAAATGAACAAGGCCTGGATTGCCCCTGACTTCTCTACTCCACCAGAGGAAAGCGGCTAAACATAAAAGCACTTTAAATGTGGCTTTTATGGTGTATTGAATACACTGTATTCCCATGCACTTCTTCCATCACAAAAAAGGGTATATGGTTTAATCTT
Source organism: Bufotes viridis (assembly GCA_033119425.1). Taxonomy (NCBI): domain Eukaryota; kingdom Metazoa; phylum Chordata; class Amphibia; order Anura; family Bufonidae; genus Bufotes; species Bufotes viridis. The sequence goes on from CM065590.1 coordinate 239,262,514, forward strand.
CCTTTTCTCGTCCTCGTCCTCCTCCATCATATCAACATGCTTATTAGGCTGCCCTCACTCCTAATGTTTTAGAGGGTCACCAGCAGGCCCTTGTCCCTAATGTTTTAGATGGTCAAATCAGCAGCAGGAACTCGCCCCTAATGTTTTCGAGGGTCCCCAGCAGGTCCTCGCCCATAATGTTTTAAATGGTCAGATCAGCAGCAGTCCCTTGCCCTAATGTTTTAGAGGGTCACCATCAGGCCCTTACTCCTAATGTTTTAGAGGGTCAGCTCAGCAGAAGACCCTAACCCCTAATGTTTTAGAGGGTCAGCTCAGTAGCAGACCCTAACCCCTAATATTTTAGACTGTCACCAGCAGGCCCTCGCCCTTAATGTTTTAGATGGTCAGATCAGCAGCAGGCACTCGCCCCTAATGTTTTCAAGGGTCAGCTCAGCAGCAGACCCTCACCCCTAATGTTTTAGATGGTCAGATCAGCAGCAGGCCCTCGCCATAATGTTTTAGAGGGTCCCCAGCAGGCCCTTGCTCCTAATGTTTTAGAGGGTCACCAGCAGGCCATTAATCATAATTTAAGGGTGTGAATGATGCCCTCCTTTATGTGTAATAAAGGGTGTATTGGAGTCCCGGTTTCTTGTCATTTTTGGCAGCTCTTTCACTTACTACATAGGCTTTATGAGTGTAGCGGTCCCACTACCTGAACAATTGTACCACAATGTGAATGAGGCCCTCCGTTATGTGATATACAGGTTATATCGGAGTGCCTCTTGCTTGTAATTATTGGCAGCACTTGCACTTTATATACAAGTAAATATACAGGAAAGAATGTTTACTAACAATTTTTCCTCTAAAATCGATTGTATCTTCGGTTTTGTGCGTATTATTGTCAGTCTGTAAAATTGCCGTACTACTCGGACAACATCGTTCCCAGTTTAATGCTCTTGTTCTCCCATTGACTTCCACTGTGCTTGGGTGCTCTGTAGAGAACCTGAGCATCCCGATGTGTTTGGCCCGAGCACTTTGGTGCTCAATCAACACTAGTCACTTCTCAATGTAGATGTCAAATTATTTGAAAAAGTGCTAGCAGCCAAGCAGACTCCTTATCTCTTATATATCAGTAAAGAAACTGTAAGAAAAGCGTATACTGTGCCATATACATTGTTTTTACAAATTCAACTTTTCACAGCAGAACAGGTAAGGCTATTTTCACACTTGCATTGTTAATTCCGGTATTGAGATCCAGCAGAGGATCTCAATACCGGAATTAAACGGATCCGTTTTGATTTTGCACATCAGGATGCATCCATTCTGTTAGGATGCAGTTGAGTGAAATCAAAACAGGAAAAAACGGATCCGTTTTTTAGGCTCCTTTTAGGATCCACAAAATTGCAGCTTGCAGCGGTTCTGTGTCCGGTCATAAAGCGGAATGCTGCCAGAATGGAAGGCAGCCTGATGCATCTTGAATGGATCTCTTTCCATTCAGAATGCATGAGGACTAAACTGAAATGTGTTTTTTTTTCCAGTATTGAGATCCTCTGCCGGATCTCAATACCGGAAAACAACAATGCAAGTGTGAAACAGGCTTAATAGAACGTGTTCACTGTGAAAGGGCTAATAAAAATAGTTCTCTTCCCTGCTGGCATCTACGTCTAGTTGCTGCTATGCAGTGAGGTGAGGATCACCATGCAGAGACCTATCTGTAGGAAAAGTGACTGAGCTTGTGTGACCAGCAGCACTTAAGTCAGTAGATATGCACGTTGCTATATACTTTTAACACTTGAAAGCTTGCACATCAAATCACTCTGGAAGTTCAGAAATCTAGTATCCGGTTTTAAAGGGAATCTGTCAGATATGACAATGCTAAACTGTTCACAGGACTAGGCAGGGGCTGGGAAAAAACAGGGCAAACATTCCTTTTGTGGAGCTTTTCTTATCAGGAGTAGTGTGAATATTAACTTTTATTCTTCATATCTTACACAACTCCTGATGAGAAAAGCTCCAAAAAAGATATGGTTGTCCTCCTCTCCCCAGTCCCTACTTAGTGTTGTCAACAGTTTAGCATGGTCAAAACTGCTGACAGATTGCCTTTAACATCCAGAACATAGTCAGCGCGCCAGGGATACAAAGGGAACATACACAATCAGCGCTCATCACTGACAGTGTAGAGATGGCGGCAATACAGGGGCACTAATATATATATACATAGCTGTGGAGTGCCAAGATAATTAGGACGTATAGACAGATGGTGGGTACAAAATGGCTAAAGTGTGTAAAGTGAAGATGCTGCAAACAATAATGGCATGAGAAGTTTCTAAATGAGAACTGCACTTTTTGTACCAAGACAGGCCCAGTCTAACTCCAACTACCCATGGGTGACTTAACCTGATGATTTTGTGAAAATGACAGATGATTGGAAATAACTACATACATGACCCCTGTATATCAGTCATTGCTATGAGGAAATGACAAGACTACAATAAAGAAGTGACCTTGATATACAGTCTCGCACAAACACTTCTCCCTCATCGACAACATTCAGTGATAACCGCTTCTTACTGTGACAGCATAAAAGGGAAAACAAGAACTAGGTCAACCTGTTCTTTACTAGGCATAAAACAGACAAAGAAAGAACTGACTGAAAAAGTAGCTGTGCTGTGCATGGCGATGAAACTTCAAATACTTTCTCACTAGCTGTCCGAAATGATATGGCAGAACAGATGCAAAGTTTGAAGAGAATCTGTTACTTAGATGGGAACAACTGACCGGCAGAGGGATGGGCTGTTTAACATACTCTATACTTATGGTGGATACTGTGGGGCACATTTATTAAGAATGGCGCTTTAGACACTGGTCATAATAACTGCTGTAAGCTGGCAGTGGTTCCGACGCATCTTAATAACGTTGGCGCAACCAGCGCCAGTTCTAAATGTAAGACAGCTTCCGAGCGGTCTTACATTTAGACCTTTTTCTATGCCTAAATCAGGTGTAGAAAATGAATGAGACAGGCCTACCACCCCGTCCCCTTCCGTCCCCATGCCGCGCCCACTTATTGAGACCTGGCGTGAGCTAGGCGAAGTCGCAGATTGCCGCACAACTAGTTGTTGCGCTACAGTCTGTGCCTACGGCTACTTTCACACTAGTGTTTCTATATTCCGGTATGGAGAGTCGTCATATGGTCTCAATACCAGAAACCAGAAAAAAACGCTTCTGTTTTGTCCCCATTCATTGTCAATGGGGACAAAACGTAACTGAACAGAACGGAGCGCTCCAAAATGCATTCCTTTCCATGTGGTTGCGTTCTCATACCGGAGAGCAGCATGCTGCGGTTTTCTTTCCATCATCGGATGCAGAGCAAGACGGATCCATCATGACCCACAATGCAAGTCAATGGGGACGAATCAGTTTTCTCTGACACTATCTGACACAATAAAAAACTATTCCGTCCCCCATTTACTTTCTATGGAGTTCATGATGGATCCATCTTGGCAATGTTAAAGATCCGGATCTATTCATAACACATGCAGATGGTCGTATTATCAGTAACTGATGCGTTTTTGCTGAACCCTGCTGGATCCAGTAAAAACGCTAGTGTGAAAGTAGCCTAATTTAGGCCTTTTTCAGAATGATAAATGACCCCCTATATGCACGCTATAGAACATAAAAAGGTCCATCTGTGACAGCTTATCTCGGGGAGTTGCTCATTTTTACTTTCAGTATTAAATAGTGTACAATATCTTTATCTGTCTGTAATAGTCAATTTACCAGTTTATTATGTTTCCTTTCACAGCATAAGGCCCCATCCACACAACCATATTTTTGATCTGCAACCGATCCACATTTTTTGAGGCTCAGATGCAAACCCAATAATTTAAATAGGGCTTCAAATGATGCGGAGAGCACACCGTGTGCTGTCTGCATCCGTATGTCTGTTCTGTGGCCCCGAGGCATTTGTAATAGTGCGGGACCTGCCAAAGGGAAAAGTGCAGGATCCAGGGCTGTGGAGTCGGAGTCGGAGTCGAGGAGTCGGAGGCAATTTTGGGTACCTGGAGTCGGAGTCGGCAAAAAATGGACCGACTCCGACTCCTACTAGATTTAAATTGGAATAAAAAAAAATTGGAATAAAAAAAAAGCAAGTTTAAATGTCCCAATTCAGATAAAGTTATAATTAATTACTTCTCTACTGTAAGAATAAAGGCCAATGCATGCAGTGCGTCACGTTACCGCTAAACAAAGACGTTAAGTGACCGTGAAGAAGCATGCTTTTCATATGCTTTACTATGCAGTTAAAGGGACACTGACAGGCTGATTTACCGGCTAAAGATATATCTGCTGGTATTCATCAGAGGATTAGGAATACAACTAGACGACTGTTACCCCCAGTTGAGGTTTACTTGTGTTTAAAAACGTTTTAATCAATATGCAAATTCTCTACCTTTGTGCCCAAGGGGGCAGGTGCACATGTAGAGTACTGGCAGCACTAGACAGGACTAGGTAGCGAGGAGGAAGAGAGAAAGCTGGCACAGCCTCAGCATAGCCAGACGAGGCTGCTGCCAGCACTCTACACGTGCGCCTGCGCAGGAATTCAGCGTTCGGCTAGCCTGAAAAAAAGGCCAGAGCAGTGAATAATAACGAGGGGAACAGCGCTGGAAGCTGTACTTGGGCGCGGCTGGGCACAAAGCCGCAGGAGACGCTGCCCCATTGGGCACAAAGATAGTGAATTTGCATACAGATTAAAATGTTTTTTAAACACAAGTACAGCTTAACTGGGGGTAACATTAGTATAGTTTTATTCCTAATTCTCTGATGAATACCAGTATATATATATCTTTAGCTGGAAAATCAGCCTGTCAGTGTCCCTTTAAGGAGCGGCAATACTCATTACCCATTGTTATCTTAGCCTCTCACTGATAACTGATTAAGGACTGGAGACACTTGTATAAGTGAAGGGAATGGATAGTCAATAGTTCAAGACTGAAGCTGTAAACCATTTGAAAAACTGCTATCATTCAGCTAAGGCTATAAAACATGTAAACTCAGATTGTTAGCTTAAATTTTAAACATGACTATGGGATTCTACTAGAAAAATCATGTTTTAAAATAAATGCCCCTTCCCCTACCCCTTCCTGGATCCTCCCACTGCTCTATCTTCAGCAGAAGATCAGCACACAAAGGAGATGGCAGCAGCTTCTGCTCAACTACCTCTCTGTGCTAGAGGAGATTAGAAGAACTTGGTGGAACAGCTTCGTATTTGCATATTAAATACAGAGGAGTCGGAGTCGAGGAGTCGGAGTCGGAGTCGGAAGTTTCAAAATCTGAGGAGTTGGAGTCGGAGTCGGACAATTTATCTACCGACTCCACAGCCCTGGCAGGATCCACACAGCCGATGTCCACGTGTTGTGGATCAGTGTTGGACATGGTCGTGTGAATGAGGCCTAACCGCAATTCACTCCATTCAAGTTTCTGGTCGTTTCAGTAGGTCTGATGCACAGTAGACTGTACAAACGTGCTGACTACACGTGTCATGTCCAGCCAATTTTTTATTTCTTCTTGCAGAGTCGGACACAAATGATGCATGTGCACTGTAAGGCACAGGTCCGGCGACTATAGCCCGATAGCACTGGACAGAAAAACCCTGGATACAGCGTTTTTAGATCTAGAGCAGGGATGTCAAACTCGTGGCCCTCCAGCTGTTGCAAAACTACAACTCCCATCATGCCTGGACAGCCTACAGGTATCAGCCTACAGCAGGGCATTGTGGGAGTTGTAGTTTGGCAACAGCTGGAGGGCCACGAGTTTGACATCCGTGATCTAGAGCTATTTGACATCTGGCATTGCAACTGATGTGCCAGAGGATTATGAACTATCCCATAAAAAACTATGGGATCAGTCAGGGTGGATTTGATTTAAATCAAACTGATTTAAATCACAATTTAAATCACTACTCAGTAAGGCTTGATTAAATCATAGTTTTCTTCATAAAGACTAATTCTTGCTGGTATAACTTATAATATGCAAGTAGATGAAGATTTTTAGAATAACAACTTTTCATATTAGTTATTTTATCCCCAGTTTAATAGGTTACCGTAATCATTCATATTTGGACAACTTTTCTGTTGTACCTAGGAAGGAGAAAAAATATTGTTTCTATTCACTGAATTTCTTCAAACTTAGCACTAAAGGGTTGATTCTGTATTCATAGGTGTGTAGAAGTTAGGATTAAGGTCTTTTTCTCAGCTCTGTTCATGTTAGAACATTTTTGCTGTGAAGAAGAGGCATGTGATTTCTGCTGAGAACTGCAAAAGTAAACCAAGCATCTATGATAATATCTTGAAGGCAGAGAAACTGCCCAATAATCGTACAAAAACCTCTGGAAGAGCATGACATTGTGAATGGATTAATGGAATTTATTTACCAATAAATTAAACATATACAGCCCTATTCTACATAATTAAAAAAACTAATCTTTATTTCATGATGGAAAAACCTTTAGATGGTAATATATTTTTCTCAAAAAGCATTTTATATAAAAAAAATCTGATTTAAATAAAAAAAAATCCGATTTAAATAAAAAAAATCCGATTTTTTTTTTTTAATTTTTTTTTTAAATCATTGATTTTTATCCACCCTGGGATCAGTTCTGTCTGCAGTTTCCCTATGACATTTCTGTAACACCATGGAGGGAAAGGGATTGCCAGATATATGCGAACCCGGCTTGCGTCCTCTGCGGTTGTGCCACTGTGCAATACTCTGATGGGTATAGTGGGTTGAAATGCAGTAATACAGCATGTGATCAAGCAAGCAACTATTTTTCCTAATTCATTTGTACATAAAATTTGGGGCATATAGAGGTATAATAAATATGTGTGTCCTATTGCAGCTAGGGACAAAAAATAACCATTAAGTGGGTAAAATTGGCTTCTGCCTCACAGGGATTTTTTTGCCTTTCTCTGGATCAACTTGCAGGAAACAGGCCGAACCGGATGGACAGAAGTCTTTTTTTTCGGCCGTATATACTATGTTACAAAACTCCTATAAAACATCACTTTTTGATAGGTGCTCTAAAACTGTATTACCCACACCAAAAAAAGAGAAAGTAAAAAAGTCACATCTCATTATCATAGGATGTAAATTGGTATTAATACTGTGACTGCAATTCATAACGTCGAACACAAAATCCCTAGGTCAAGAGAGAGCTAACTGCTTATAAAGTAAGGGAGAAATTTATCAAAACTGATGTAAAATAGAACTGTTTTAGTTGCCGATAGCAACCAATCAGATTCCACCTTTCTTTTTCCAAAGGAGCTCTGAAAAATGTAAGGTGGAATCTAATTGGTTGCTATCGGCAACTGAGCCAGTTTTCCTTTACACCTTTTTGATACATTTCTCCCTAAGTTGTCACATTGCCCCACCAATACGGCAATCAATATAAAAGTCCTGGAAAAAACTTTAAAGACTCCATTTGTCACTTCCACACTGCACCTATGAAAATGACATTTTGCTCTGGTAAACAATGGTGACACAAAATATCAATGAATAAATGCACAATAGGCATGTGTCAATACAGATAAAACAGAGCTGTCCTGCTCGTATGTCTGGATCATTAACCATTGTATTGGAATCCTCCTACCTGAAATATCACAGTTTGGATTTGCTTTTCCTGAAGATTTCTCAGTTTTATATTGCTTTTTGTAGAGAAGATGTGGCTTGCTGTGTTCATCTTCATCATGCTCTTCACCATCATACTTCATCAGTGGTTCTAAAAAATATTCGCCATCATGTGCTTTAAAAGTGCCAATCTATATAACAAAAAAGGCCCATGCTCTTATTAGAATTGCACTGAGTTTTAGTAAATGCTTAGATCTTGTACATGTTATTTTAACTATCTTGCATTATGAACTTCCTGAATTTCGTCTTGATTAGCATAGTGCTGCGTATCCACAGTGTATATATATATATATATATACATATATATATATATATACACACACACGTACACACACAGTATATACTGTGTATATATATATATATATATATATATATATACAGTCATGTGAAAAAATTAGGACACCCTTTGAAAGCATGTGTTTTTTTGTAACATTTTTAATAAATGGTTATTTCATCTCCGTTTCAACAATACAGAGAGATTAAAGTAATCCAACTAAACAAAGAAAACTGAAGAAAAGTCTTTTCAAGATCTTCTGTAAATGTCATTCTACAAAAATGCCTATTCTAACTGAGGAAAAAGATAGGACACCCTCACATGTATTCCCTCTTAAATTGGCTCAGATCTCACACAGGTATATCACACCAGGTGCACATAATTAGTAGATCGTTACTCTGCATGTTGAATGAGGCTTGCCCTATTTAAACCTCAGACATTTAGTTTGGTGTGCTCCTGACTGTTGAAGTGAGAGTGAGCACCATGGTGAGAGCAAAAGAGCTGTCAGAGGACTTCAGAAAAAAGATTGTAGCAGCCTATGAGTCTGGGAAGGGATTTAAAAAGATCTCCAAAGATTTTGAAATCAGCCATTCCACTGCCCGGAAGATAGTCTACAAGTGGAGGGCTTTCAAAACAACTGCCAACATGCCCAGGACTGGTCGCCCCAGCAAGTTCACCCCAAGAGCAGACCGCAAGATGCTAAAAGAGGTCTCCAAAAACCCTAAAGTGTCATCTCGAGAACTACAGCAGGCTCTGGCTACTGTTGATGTAGAAGTACATGCCTCTACAATCAGAAAGAGACTGTACAAGTTTAACTTGCATGGGAGGTGTGCAAGGAGGAAACCTTTGCTTTCCAAGAGAAACATCGAGGCCAGACTGACATTTGCCAGAGATAAAGTTGACAAAGACCAGGACTTCTGGAATAATGTTCTTTGGACAGATGAGTCCAAAATTGAATTATTTGGACACAACAGCAGAGGACATGTTTGGCGTAAACCAAACACAGCATTCCAAGAAAAGAACCTCATACCAACTGTGAAGCATGGAGGTGGAAGTGTCATGGTTTGGGGCTGCTTTGCTGCAGCAGGACCTGGTCAGCTCACCATCATAGAATCCACGATGAATTCTACTGTGTATCAGAAGGTGCTTGAAGAACATGTGAGACCATCAGTTAGAAAATTAAAGCTGAAGCGGAACTGGACCATGCAACATGACAATGACCCAAAACATACTAGTAAATCAACCAAAGATTGGCTGAAAAAGAAGAAATGGAGAGTCCTGGAATGGCCAAGTCAAAGTCCAGATTTGAATCCCATTGAGATGCTGTGGGGTGACTTGAAAAGGGCTGTACGTGCAAGAAACCCCTCAAACATCTCACAGCTGAAAAAGTTCTGCATTGAGGAGTGGGGTAAAATTTCCTCAGACCGATGTCGAAGACTGGTAGATGGCTACAAGAACCGTCTCACTGCAGTTATTTCAGCCAAAGGAGGTAACACTCGCTATTAGGGGCAAGGGTGTCCTATCTTTTTCCTCAGTTAGAATAGGCATTTTTGTAGAATGACATTTACAGAAGATCTTGAAAAGACTTTTCTTCAGTTTTCTTTGTTTAGTCGGATTACTTTAATCTCTCTGTATTGTTGAAACGGAGATGAAATAACCATTTATTAAAAATGTTACAAAAAACCACATGCTTTCAAAGGGTGTCCTAATTTTTTCACATGACTGTATATATGCACTAGCAGAAGGACCCGGCTTCGCACGGGTATATTTCAATTATTTCATTTAATGTTTGTGTGTGTCGTTAAAAGATATTGACAGTATCCCCCATAACAGTGACCTCTACAGTACCCCACCCCTTTAACAGTGAACTCCACAGTCCCCCACCCCTTAACACTGACCCCTCCCCGCCACAGTGCGCCGCCTCTTTAAAATGGAACCTCCACGGCAGCCCATCCCCTTAACTTTGACCTTCACAGCAGCCCGCCCCTTTAACAGTGAGTTTCACAGCACCCCACTCCCTCGACATTGACCTCCTCGGGGGCCCGCCCCCTTAACAGTAATCTCCACAGTACCCTGCTGCCTTAGCAGTGAACTCACAGTACCCTGCTGCCTTAACAGTGACCTCCACAGCAGTTGCCCTTTTAATAGTGGCCTCTGCCCCCTTAACAGTGACCTCCACAGCGTCCGCCCCTTTAACAGTGACCTTCACAGCGGCCAGCCACTTAAGAGTAACATCCACAGTGAATGCCTCTTTTACAGTGACCTCCACAGTGCCCGCCCCTTTAATAGTAACCTCCACATCGCCCTGCCCCTTTATTGCTAGGGCTACACGACGACATTTTGTCTCAACAATTTTTATAATAATAGGCTATGGTGTCGCACTGCAACATGTGACATGCTGCAACTGCTACACGACAGCTGCTATCAGCATAGACTATCATTTTAAATATTGTCGCGCCACATTGGTGCAACATCAATGTCACGCAACACATGTAGCAGTGTAGTTGTGCTCTATGTGTCGTGTAGCCCTAGCCTAAAGCTGACCTTCAGCAGTGAACAAAAATGGCTGGGTTGTTATGGAAACCAGGAGTAAAACTGTGTGTATGTGGAGACTAAGGGCCTGCGAGCTTCTATTGGCTGATAAGGGACATGTGACTGTGTGTATGGCAGTTGGGATATGAAGAGAAAGACTTGCAGGCTTGTATGGGCTAATGCAGGTCATTTTTTGGGAATATCTCAGGAACAATACGTCCTAGAGAGCTGAGACACCTGATGTACCTGTGTTCCAAATGTGGTAAAGATCGAACATAAAGCACAGACAGAAACTTATTGTGTATCGGCATGTTACCTCCACAGTATTCTTTCCCAGGTAGTAAGTGATATGTGTACCAAGTTTAGTAGAAATTGATCGATGAGTTTTTGAGTTACAGAGCAATATGTGTGTAGCAAAAACAGCTGGAGCATACAAACTCCATGCAGCTACTGTGTAGGGGCGTATGACCCCCACAAGATTTCTTTCCAGGTAGCAAGGGATGTGTCCTTTGAAAAATTTACATGGAAGAAAGAGTATGTTTGGATCACGGCAGATGTAGTTTCGTTATACACTAACATTCCCCACCACTTGGCTGTTGAATCCTTGCGCTGGTTCCTGGTTTCTTATAGCAACTACACATTGGAGTTACAGGATTTTCTCTGCATGGCCCTGGATTTTCTGTTAAAACATAATTTTTTTTTATGTTTAATGGAGATTTTTTCCTCCAGATTTCTGGAGTTTCCATGGGTGCGAAATTTTCACCATCAATTGCAAATATTTTAATGGCATGGTGGGAAAAACATTTTTTGTTTGCAGAGAGGAATCAATTTTTTACCTCCATAAAGTGGTATAGACGCTACATCGACGATATTTTGTTGGTGTGGAGGGGCGATGTGGCGGACATACCACTTTTTGGAGATTTTCTTAACCAGGGTTTAGATTCCCTTAAGCTCTGTCTGTCATATAACACACAGTCCATTTCTTTTTTGGACCTTTGCCTCCAGGGTGATCTTGCCAAGCAGGTTGTCTCCACTACAACTGTCAGGAAAGACACTGCTGGCAATACCACCCTTCTGGCAACGTCTTGTCATCCTCCCCATGTGGTAAAAAATATACCAAGGGGAGAAATGATTAGGGCGAGGCGAAATTGTTCTGACAATCCCAGCTTTATGGAGGAGGCGCAAAAAATAGAAAAGAGATTACAAGCAAGACATTATAATACCAAGGATATAGAGGAGGCAACCAGAACAGCTTTGCCCCTTGATAGACAGAACCTTCTGTTTCCCATTAGCCAGTCCATAGGCAATAAGAATACTGAAGCAAAAAATACAAAAATAAACAATATAAAAGAAAATTCTGAGATGATAGACAAAAAAATAAACATATTACTTTTGTTACAAATTATAGTGAGGAATACATGGAAGTCTGTAAAACTATTAGGAGTACTTAATGGAGACCAAGGGTGGGATGCAATTGTGTCCTCGGGAGTACAATGTGTAGCACGCAGAGCCCCCACATTGGGACAAAAAATTAATTTAAGTTTATTTTTTGACCATTTAAAATCCTAGAAAACCTGCCTATCTTATAATGGTAACTACAAATGTGGCAGCAACAGATGTATATGTTGCAGATATATGGAAACCAGCAAAAGTGTTACATCAACAGCCAAAGGTAAAACACATAAAATAAAACAGCTTATTAACTGTAATACTGAACTTGCGATTTATGTTATCACATGCAAAGTATGGCACCTACAATATGTAACAAAACAGATCAAAACAAGAATACGCAGACATTTATCCGATATTCCTTATTTAAGGACACAAAATATATCTGCCGCTAGTTCACATTTATCAATAGTTCACAAAAAAATACTGCGGCTTTTTCTCTCCAGGGGATTGAAAGGGTATCACGCCCCATTAGGGTGGGAGATCATAAACGCAAGCTTTTGATTAGAGAAGCGTATTGGATGTTCAGTTTGGGGAGCTGCGCACCCAATGGCTTGAACAAAAAATATGATTTGGTTTTACAATATAAATAGCAAGCTTTTAAATGTGACAATCTAACATGTATATACGTACTGGGTGTTCTGTGGCTGATTTCCCTCCGCCCCTGCAATCATGTGTTTGTGAGTGGACAATCAGCATGGGTGTTGCATGTGTTTTAAAAGGAAGTGGGCTTCTTTCACTTTTTGTATGTCATGAGTAAGGACTAAGATATAACTGTCTGAAACGCGTAAACCGTGGTGTCCATGTATATGTTTGTACCGCTGAAGAAATAAAGCTATCGTTTTTATGGGAAGCTGGGTTCCATCCTTTTTCTTCAGCAAGAGATGTGTATACCAAGTTTTGTTGAAATCAATGGTTGCATTTTTAAGTGATCGCTGCACATACACACATACATACACACACACAGACATATATACGTCCTTTATATATATACAAGATAGAAGAAGATACAGATAAAAGCTCCACTGAGACCAGCTGAAACATTGCATGGGTGAATAAATAAGTCCACTTTTTCATACCGGAGTGCTGCCTACCATTTTTTACTTTATCGCTTGGAGATTCTAGTCCAGGATTCATCTAGGATTTGCACCTGGGACCTTGCAGAGTGCTGCTGTTTGCTTTACTTTATATTAGGTCTGCACAATATATCGCAAAAGCAATCGTTATCGCAATTAATCGCCATATCGCAATCGCAATTTGCTGACCCAAAAATGCTGCGATTATATTACCGCATTTTTCGCTTTATAAGACACACTTTTTTCCTCCCAAAAGTGTGTGGGGGGGGGGGGGGCCCCAATGGCAGTGCGTCTTATAAAGCGATGGTTGACTTTCTACGCGACACTGACACAGTATCTCCGGCCGCTATGCTGCACAGCGCGGCCAGCGATACTTCAGTTACAGTGCGGGGAGGGAGGAGGGGCCGGTGGAAAGTCGTTTATTGAACACTTGTTCTTATATCTATTTTATTAATCTGTTCTGTGCAGTGCTATTAAGAAAATGACAAGTTTAGTATTTTGTACTTTTGCAGTAATGCAAATATGTATTTTATTTTGAAAAACACTGAGCATTTCAGTTCTTGAGTTCAGCATAACTACATTTCACATTATCAGTCATCTGTATGCGCTTTTACCATGAAAATCCAAGCAGATAGACCTCTAGCACAATTCCCTTAAAATATCGCATCGCATATCGTTATCGCAATTTTTAGGGCCCTAATCGCAATCGCACAAAATTCCCATATCGTGCAGCCCTACTTTATATATATATATATATATATATATATTAAAAAGAAAAAACACAATGCAGCAGCACTCTGCAAACCAAATAAAGTACAATAATGCCATAGTAATAGAAAATATTCTGGTGCTAATGCTACGCATATTTTGTAAATTTGAGATTCTTGGCAAATACAATTTGTACAAAATTATTTGGGCCCGTCTGCCACACGCCAAGGCGAGCTCTGTAAGATGGTAAAACTAACACTAAATGCTACCTGTTATGTGCCATAACGGCCACCATAAAATTAAACACACATACATAAACAGTATATACTATAGATAGAGTGCTGCGGTTTGCTTTACTTTCAGCACCTTGCATACCCAGGCAAGTGCCAGGGCCCACAGATAGAAGCGCTCATTGCTGGAGTGCAGGGAGCTGGGTCCTGTCACTCACCGCTCAGCTCCCTGTGCTCCTCCCTTCCTTCAGGCTGGCCCCGCTCTGAATGGTGAAGCAGGAAGACTTCTCCCTGCTCCAACATTCAGCCTGCAGGCACGGATCGTGCTGCCGATCTGTGTGGGTGGAGCCTACAGCCTGTAATCTGTATAGGCTCCGCCCACACACTGCTACAGAACGATCTGTGCCTGCAGGGAAGAGAGGACTGTGAGCTTCAGGAACGGGACAAGTTGAGTAGTTACTGTGTTTTTTTTTTTAATACAGAGGAGTCACAGATGACTTTATTACTATGGTGGGGGCACAGAGGACTTTATTACTATGGAGAGGGAACAGAGGTCTTTATTACTATAGAGGGGGCACAGAGGGCATTTCTACTATCGAGGAGGCACAGAGGGCATTACTACTCTGGAGGGGTCACAGAGGGCATTACTAATGTGAAGGGGGTACAATGGGCATTTCTACTATGGAGGGGGCACAGAGCCAGAGGGCATCACTACAATAAAGTGGGCACAGTGGGCATTATTACTTTGAAGGGGGCACAGTGGGCATTATTACTTTGAAGGGGGCACAGTGGGAAGGGGGCACAATGGGGATTATTACCATGAAGGGGCACAATGGCGATTATTACTGTAAAGGGGGCACAGATAGGGCATTACAACTGTGAAAGGGGCACAGAGAGGGCATAACTACTTTGAGGGGGCACACTTCTGTACAAAACTACTGTGAAGGTTGTACAATGAGGGTAATACTACTGTGAGGGGGTACAAGCAGGGAACTATTTGCTCCCCGCTCCACCATTAAGCCGCCAGTGCTCCACAGCAGCAGCAGCACGATGTCCTCACACATTGTCCTGCTAATCTGTGTAGGAGGAGGATAGGGGCAGGCTAGGAATCAGCCTTTGCTCCTCCTGCACCACAGCGTGATGTGTCACAGTATCCTGCTGCTGCTGATGGGGAGCGCAGATCATGGGAGGAGCCAGGTGATTGAGACGAGGAGTATTTATTGTTTGGGTTTTTTCCACTTCCTGTAAAGGGGGCACATCTGGGCATAACCACTGTGAAGGGGAAACTGGGCACATATTTGGGCATATCCACCGTAAGAGGGCACATATCTTGGCATATGAACTGTGAGGGGGCACATATTTTGGGATATCTACTGTAAAGGGGGAACATATGTTATGTTGACATATGTACTGTGAAGGGGAATAAATCTTGGCATATCTACTGGGAGGGGGCACATATATTGGCATATATACTGCAAGGGCGCACATATATTGATATATCTACTGCGAGGGGGCACATATCTTGGCATATCTACTGTGAGGGGGCACATATCTTGGCATATCAACTGTGGGGAGGGGCACATATTTTGGGATATCTACTGTGAGGGGGCCACATATCTTGGCATATCTACTGTGAGGGGGCACATATATTGGCATATCTACTGCGAGAGGGCACATATCTTGGCATATCTACTGTGAGGGGGCACATATCTTGGCATATCAACTGTGGGGGGGCACATATTTTGGGATATCTACTGTGAGGGGGCCACATATCTTGGCATATCTACTGTGAGGGGGCCACATATCTTGGCATATCTACTGTGAGGGGGCACATATCTTGGCATATCTACTGTAAAGGGGGACGTATCTTGGCATATCTACTATGAAGGGGCATATCTTGGCATATCTACTGTGAGGGGGCACATATCTGTGAGTAGACCTGAGGGACTGAAACACTGGGTAGAAAATAAAAGTAGGCACATAAGGACTGATTTACATATATCCGCCCTGTAGCATGCTCTGTGTAAGGTATTTAATCTATAATACATGCAGTGTCATTGCTGTAAGCACCGTGCAAAATGCCACAAGGGGGCCCACTGCGACTTTATCGCCCAAGGGCCCACATGAACCTGGAGCCTGCCCTGACAAACACACACTATATGGATTCTTTCTACAAGATTTTGGACTATGCCTGTGGGAATTTAGATGAGAGGATGTAGCTCGGAATCTCTGTTGTAGTTCATCACAGATGTATTCAATGGGGTTGATGTCAAGGCTCTATGTGGGTCAGCTAAGTTCTTCCACACGAAACTCAAACAACCATGCCTTTATGGACCTTGGTTTGTGCACTGTGGCACAGGCATGGTGGAACAGAAGAGGGCCTTCCTCAAACTGTTCCAACAAATTTGGAAGTATACAAAAGTCCAAAATGTCTTGGTATGCTGAAGCGTTAAGACGAATGGGGTGGAAAAAACGCAATTCTGCCACAGTTTTTTGGGGGAGGGGGGCTTTACGGCGTTCACTATGCAGTAAAATTGGCCTGTTACTTTCATTCTCCAGGTCAGTATGATTACAACGATACCACACATGACTAGTTTTTCTTGCAGTTTAATACTGGGGGAAAAAAAACTTGAAAAAAAGCTGTTGTTTTTCATCACCATATTCTTACCCCTATAACTTTTTTGGAGTTATGCATACGGAGCTGTTTGGGGGCTTCATTCGTGTGGGGCAATCTGTACTTTTCAGTGATACCATTTTGAAGAGATTAAGCTTTCAATCACTTTTTATAATATTTTTGGGGGAGTTAAAGTGAGAGAAAATGGCGAATTGGCCGTTTTTATTTCATTTTCTGTTATGCCATTCGTCGCATGGGATAAATATTGTTATATTTTAATAGTACGGAGGTTTTTGCACATGGCAATACCGCTATATTTTTTATTTATTGGTTAAGTATTTTTATTTTGGGGAAACCGGGATGATTTGAATGTTTACAATTTTTTTAATATTTTTTAAAACTTTTTTTTATATAACTGGCAATCAATAGACTGCACATTGTGTTCTGTGATGGCTATATAGCCATCATTGAACACTTAATTTTCAATATAACATAGTAGTAGTATAGTATATTTTACACATTGTTAGCAGGCCTCAAGTAGGCTTCGGTCTATTAGTATAGCGCGGTGGTGGCGAACCTATGGCATGGGTGCCAGAGGCGGCACTTAGAGCCGTCTCCGTGGGCGCGTGCACCCTGGAAACATCTAAGGCATACCAATATGCTTTAGACTCTTCCTGCCCTTCATCAGCGCAGGGCGCACTATAAACAGCACAGACAGCGCAATGAATGTGGGCAGGTGATTATAGCTAAATGAAAAAGTACATGGAAGATATACTGTATTGGAAAGTAGTATTCGCACTTTGCGATAAATAAGTGGGTTTTGGGTTTCAGTTTGGGGTCTCGGTGAGTAAAAGGTTTACGATTAGAGATGAGCGAACATTTAAAAAAAGTCCGTTGTTCGGGTGGTGGTTAATTGCGCATCCCGTTATGGATTCCACAATAGCGCATATGGAATCCATAAGGGGCGGCTGCCACCAACCCGAACTGTAGAACAGCTGAAGGACCTGGCGTGACGTCACTGTCATGTGATCAGTGCAGGGGGCTTGGCTCAGCACGGATTTGATCCCGTGCTGAGCCACGCCCCCTGCACTGATCACATGACAGTGACGTCACGCCAGGTCCTTCAGCTGTTCTACAGTTCGGGTTGGTGGCAGCCGCCCCTTATGGATTCCATATGCGCTATTGTGGAATCCATAACGGGATGCGCAATTAACCACCACCCGAACCCCGAACAACGGACTTTTTTTAAATGTTCGCTCATCTCTATTTACGATTACTGGTATAGTGTAACAGGTTCCCCGATATCAGCGCGCTGTTCCTGCTTCTGGACCACTCAGATGCTTAAGGCTGATCACATACATTTATAAAAAAAAAGGGGGTCAGTCAGAACATCCTAATATGCAGGTGCACGCTGCCATGGCTAGAAACACAAAGAAAAAAAGGACAATGCTGTCTGCAGAGTGCTGTTGGATTGTCCTTTTTTGTTTTGATCACATACATTTGACACGGGTCTCTTCTGTTTGAAACAGCAGAAACCCAGCGGTTATGGTGCCCTCTGCAGGTGTGAGTGGGCGCCATGTTTAGAGAACTTCTGCTGTACATATATGGTAGTGGTCGCAAAGGGGTTAAACATTTTTTTTTTTATAAATATTTTGTATTTATTTCTAATTGTGTATGTAACTATATTAAAAAATAATAATGAAATCTTTCACTATGGCCATTCATCTTAACACTTGTTCCTATTCCTGTCATCTTATTGTCATCAAACACAGGATTAGGTAACACCTCTGTATAGGTAACCCAGGAGCCACAATAGGTTTTAATCATTGCCCACCTTCTCCCTCTGCCTGTAAGGTGTCCTCTGCACGGGTCGCAGAGCATGTCCAGAACACTCTCCCATGGAAGCCACTAGGGTAGTTATACTATGACTGACAGTCTTAGTATAAAGTCTGTCGGCACAGGAGGAACCAAATTTATTAGGAAGCACTGGCCTCTTAAAGGGGTTCTCTACCTTTTTTCTTACTGATGATCTATCCTTTGGGTAGGTCATAAGCATCTGATTGACGGGGGTCAGCTACTGCGAACGCCGCTGCCTTCTCAAATAGCTAATGAGTGGGGATCCCGGGTGTTGGATCCCTGCCAATCAGATGCTGATGATCTATTCAAAGGATAGATCATCAGGAAGAAAAAGGTAGAGAACCTCTTTAATAAATTTGGTGTATCTTCAGGCATCACTAAAATTTCAAATTTACGTCAGCTATGAGCTGGTGTAGATTTGAACTATCATTTATGCCGGTGTCTGGTTAAATCATAGTAAATCTGCCGGGCTGTGGGAAGCCATGCCCCCTCCCACTGTTCTCACCACTTTTAAGAGAAGTGAAAAGTTGCAAATTAGGAACTTTTTTATGCCACAAAAGTGGCGTAAAGCATTTTATAGGTGTTGCTAAATTAATCTCCGGATGAATGTTTGGCTGCTGTTCAGATCTTTGTGATGCTGTTTACAGAGCAGAGCAGCAGCGGAGGCAAGATGGCTGACCCTATAATCTTATAAAGAAAATAGAATTCAAAAAATGTATAATCCGAAAAAATAAAAGCAAAAAAGCAAAAATTAATCTGGGTATAGTGAATAGAAAAAAATATAGATAATACCGATGTACCAATTGTTATCTTAAGGCTCCATTCACACGACCGTATGTTGTCCGCAAAAAAAACGGATCCGTGTCCGCAAAAAAACGGAATGCAATCCGTTTTTTTGCTGATCCATAGACTTCAATAGGGCCATGTCCTATTGAAGTCTATGGATCAGCAAAAAAACGGAATGCAATCCGTTTTTTTGCGGACACGGATCCGTTTTTTTGCGGACAACATACAGGTCGTGTGAATGGAGCCTAACACTTACAGGGTTAGTCCTATGAAAAATATTCTACATTTTTCAAACCAGCCCCTGGATCTGAATACTTTTGTAATTATATGTAATTAAAATTTAGTATAGCTAGTGATCTATTCAATAAAATGTATCTGAATAGCGCCACCTGCTGTTTGCCCTTTTTTCTAAATTCTCTGTCCAACTCACTGAGGTTGACATATGTGCTCAGTTCCATCCTTCAACTGCCACCAGCTGCAGCAGAAAGGACGCATCCCCTGAGAACGGACACGCCGCCTGAGCTACCGGCTTGAAACAAATCTAGCAGAGTAATTGCAGCAATTAATAGGCATATCTCTGGATCCATGTGAGGTACAGGGCTGGTTGTAAGTTTGTTAGAAAGAGACTGTCATGTACTATATGTCAGATGTCCAATTTTCATGTTTTACATTACTTATGGGATAACCTCATTAACTACTCTGTGAAGTGAGTATTGG
This sequence comes from Bufotes viridis, assembly GCA_033119425.1. Classification (NCBI taxonomy): domain Eukaryota; kingdom Metazoa; phylum Chordata; class Amphibia; order Anura; family Bufonidae; genus Bufotes; species Bufotes viridis. Next base: position 239,282,416 of record CM065590.1, read on the forward strand.
TCACCAACCCTTTTAAACCTACAGATTTACTCAAAGACAGCCTAAGGCCCCTTTCACACGGGCGAGTTTTCCGCGCGGGTGCAATGCGTGATGTGAACGCATTGCACCCGCACTGAATCCTGACCCATTCATTTCAATGGGTCTGTGTACATGAGCGTTTTTTTTCACGCATCACTTGTACGTTGCGTTAAAATCGCAGCATGTTCTATATTCTGCGTTTTTCACGCATAGAAGTGAATGGGGCTGCGTGAAAAACGCATTGCATCCGCAAGCAGGTGCGGGTGCGTTGCGTTTTTCACTGATGGTTGCTAGGAGATGTTGTTTGTAAACCTTCAGTTTTTTATCACGCGCGTGAAAAACGCATCAAAACGCATTGCACCCGCGCGGAAAAAACTGAACAACTGAACGCAATCGCAGGCAAAACTGAATGGCTTTGCCTGTGAAATCGCACAGTTTTCACTGAACGCATCCGCAACGCATCCGGACCTAATCCGGACACGCTCGTGTGAAAGAGGCCTAATCCCTAAAAAAGGACACGTTTGCTTTACTAAATCATTTTATTCTTCATGCAATAATGATTTTGTTTTTTACAACTTTATTTTGTTCCATACGTCAGTTATCACTACTAGAAGTTCATTAACCTCTTGGCGACCCCTGACGTAATAGTATGTCAGCAGGGTGCGAGAGGTGTATGGAGCGGGCAGCAGTATCCCCTAACCACAGTGGATCAAGGAAAGGCAAGAACACAACAGCATTTTGCAAACACCGAGTACATGGATTACAAATTATACTAATGCTATATTCCCTATATAAATGAATATGCAATACTTCCCAAATATATTTTGATCAAAATCATTTGCGCCCATCCACCACAGCAATGTGACCTCTTTTAGATGGGACCCTACTCTATTATGACTCCTCTCCTTGTGCAAACTGACTTCAAATGAATTCAGGAAAAGTAGGATCCAGTTATATACTGCTCTAATTAAACAGCTTTGGAAAAGATGGGAGGTTAAGGTACAAGAACTAAATTTGGGCATCCATGGTTCCACATGCATATTGCTCTTTCAGCAGAATAATGCACCCTACACACTGCAAAGATTATTCAGGTATGTTTTAAGAAACATTACAATGTCGACACCTTCAAAGGTAAGAGAATCGTAGTCAGATGGGATTAAAAGGGTTGTCCTGCCATTTATTTATAAATGATGACCTGTTGCTCCATGCAAGCGTTGCTTCCTAGTCATTACGCTATGCGTCATCTCCCATAGATCGGCGGCATAGTGTAATTACAGGTACCCGCTCCATTCAAGTAATCTAATTGTTATCCCTTATCCTGTGGATAGGGCATAACTTCACATTTAATGTACAGAATGTAAAACCATCATTTCATTTTAAACCATCTCGTTTCTCATTTTAATTTGTGGTCCCCAATGCACGGGCAACATCCGTGGGGTTTCCGCAGACGGATGTGGACCCAGTCAACTTGAATGGGTCCGTGATCTGACCGCATTGCAAAAAATTGTTCTAAAATGTTCTATTTTTTGCGGTGCAGAGGCACAGAGAGAAACCCCCCGGAAGCACTCTGTAGTGCTTCCATGGGGTTCCGTGCCTGCGTTACGCACCGCACCTTCTGGATTGTGGACACATTCAAGTATATGGCGGACCCGCTGTTTGTGGGCCGCAATACGGGTCCAGCCGGTATTTCCAAAGACTCACATAAATACTGCAGATAAGCTGTAAAGTATACAGAGAAGAACACTTTTATCCAATGCTCTATCCTGATCGATCAATAAAAATGACGTGTTAAATTAATTTCTTGAGATCTGGATTAATTAGAAAAAAGACAAGATGTTTTCAAATTACAAAGCAAATTGTTCCTTTGTCATAGAAAGGAAATACAAGTTCATTTTCAATACTCAAAAGTCTATGACTGGTTATTTGGATGTTGATGTTAATTTCATAAGTTTAAAATGCTAAAAAAGGCTTGTGTTTGGACAAAAAATTTCAAATTAAAAAGTAAACTAAAAACAAGCAGATATATTCTATTAAACTTACCATGCCACCACAGAGACTCAAGATAGCGGAGTGTGCCTCCAGACCATTGACATGCCCACTGTGGAAACAATGCTTGAGGTCCGAGAAGTCATGGAGGGCATGGCTTTGGTTTCCAATGTGGATAACACTGTAAGAATCCGCAATAAAGCTGGCATCATTGGTGAGGTTAAAATGGAAGAGCTGACCATAGGCAGCAATGTGATAATACGTCCTGTTCACAACAGGTTGTACAGTGTGAGGTTCTAGACTCCTTTTCTTTCTTCTGAAATGTTGGTTCGGAGGGAACACTTGCCCAAAACTGTCCACTTGAGAGGGTATGACAATCTCATATGATGAAAGTGTTTTTACAAAACTTGCTGCAAAATAAGATAATGAATTAGAAATGACCTAACACAAAACTACACATATACTCAGTAGAATATATATGTGCAAACATCAATTCAAAATATAGCACGTATTGCTGAAGCTACACTGTAACTACAACATTACAGGGTATTACATTTCAGCAAAAAATCTTAACATGAAGAAACGTAATATATTAATTCAATATAGTTTGTGGATCAGCTTCCACACAGGATTAACGATCTCTGCTCATCGTTTATGCCAGTGGGTAGTGTCCTATTGTGGTCATCTGAGGGACTCAAATCTGTGGCTTGTTAGAAGCAGTTAACAGTGATGAGATTTATACCTAGACCATGACAGGACACATTCTGATACACCATATACCTGTGATGGCTAACCTCCGGCACTCCAGCTGTGGTAAAACTATGACTCCCAAGATGTCTTCTTGCTTGGCTGTTCTTAGAACTGCACAGAAATGAATAGAGCATGCTGGGAGTCGTAGTTTCACCACAGCTGGAGTGCCGGAGGTTAGCCATCACTGCCATATACTATGTGGTTGCATTGAGTCCTCCACTGTGGGAACCGCTCTCTCCCATCTATGATATCAATATACTGTAAAAGATTGCATAAACCGGACAACGCCTTTAACCACTTCCAGCAAACGGATGTAACTGTCTGTCCGTTTTATCAGTACAGTTATGTCCAGTTAGATGGTATACGCATTGGAGCTGTTCAGTGCCATTTGGAGCAGGCGCTGGTTGTAATATACAGCCAACATCCCACTGCAATGACCAAAATGGAAAAAAACGCCAGCCGTTTGAACTTCAGTAACATCTAAGTGGTTAGACAGAGGGAGGGGCTTCCTCTGTCACCCATCAGCACCCCATGACAGGATTCCAGGGCACTGATGGTCTGTCATGCCTTCTGAGGATCTAACAAGGCCCCCCCAGTCTTCCATGGCTATATGGCTATTAAGTCATGTGAAATTTGTGGTCTAATAGTTTGATATGGTAACATAGGTAGAGTTGCTGTGATTTTCCATTTCCCCTCCAAAATAATGGACGGAAAAACAAAGGTAGGCCCTAAATGTCTGATAAATGCGGGTTCCAGATTTATTTCTAGAATGGCCTCTGGACATCATCCTCCCCGGATGCAGAGTCCAGTGATCGGAACTATGCCAACAGCCAAGTGGGCTGTGCTACATTGTTTCCGTATTTATGATACCAGTAAACTGAAATGATAGAAAGAGAGTGGCATAGCAAAGTATGCTGTTTCTGTACCTAACAAGTTAGAGGCCCATCCCGGAGAGAAGAGAATAGGGAAGGGTTTGTACTGAACTAGGAATACCCCTTGAAAGCCCAAAGGAGCTGCATCTGTAATATGTTAAAAAAGTTCAGAATAGTATAAAAAAAAATCTATACTCATCTCCATCAATCACCCACCACTTCCATACTGATGCTCCCTGGGGCACAATTAGTCTGTGCCTCTAGACACACAAGAAATGCCCACTCTGGCAATCACTTGCTGTGTGTCGAGAGGCAACAGGAAGCAGTGAGAAGTCAGAGCCAAGGGAGATAGCAGCAAGGATAGGTGGAACTGAATATTCTGTCATGAATTTTTTTAATAGAAGTAAAAACGATGTGGCACACAGAGTGTTGTTTCCGCGACTGGACGTAGGGTTCCCACCCCCGTAATGTAACATAATAGGAAGACTCCAGTCTAACTTGCGGTTAAGTAGGTAAATTTAATTGTAAAGCAGTAGTTTCACATAGAGTGACGTTTCGCCATCACGGCCTTCATCAGACTCAAACTGCTGTGCATCGGTATAGTGTGGAGGGTGAAGGCGGTAGGTATGCAGGCGATGCCTGCTGTGGAGCAACGGAGGCCTCCGTTACTCCACAGCAGGCATCGCCCTGCATACCTACCGCCTTCACCCTCCACACCTATACCGATGCACAGCGCAGTTTGAGTCTGATGAAGGCCGTAATTGGCCGAAACGTCACTCTATGTGAAACTACTGCTTTACAATTAAATTTACCTACTTAACCGCAAGTTAGACTGGAGTCTTCCTATTATGAATTTTTTTAATGTCACTATGAAGCTTTAGAAATAAAACGACTTGCTGCAAATCCCCTTTAAATCAATTGTTTCTATTATCCCTCAACTCTGCCAGGAATTGCTTACCCAGAACTTCCCTAACCTCTCATGGATTGGCAGGATACACACTAGCAAATTGGTTACATTACCTTGAATACTATACTATTTTTGCTCACTCCCTTTACCAGTCATGGGTAGAGCTCTTAAATCTTTACAGAATTAAATCTTCCAATTCGTGTGGGTGTATAAAAGACCTTGAAAATCCAGGTCTGGGGGGATCCTCAGTACCCCATTTATATAATTGTTATTTAGAGACTGGCTGTCTCAATTAGTACCTTTCCATGCACTCCCTAATCACCCACAGTGGGTTATTCTCAAATCTGATCTATTAATGCCAGTGTCCCCCTTAGCATTAATTTAGTCTCCTGATATTTCTTTAGGGATAGTTGACCCCTCAGCAAAAATCCCTTCTCATGTTACAACTATGGAGGAAAGTCTGCTTTAAATACAAATGTCAAAGTCCGATCTCACCTACACTTTCTATGTTTAGAAACCCCTTTCCCCCCCTGGGTTGTCACTAATTTTGTTTGTTGGTGGAAACATGCCAGATTATGCCATGTTGGTGATAGCAGCATTTTTTCTGTCCGCGATGTGGTGCGGAACAAAACGTATCCGTCCTGTTACAATGTAAGTCAATGGGGACAGATCTGTTTTCTCTGACACAATGGAAACGGATGCGTCCCCCATTGACTTTCAATGGAGATCATGACGGATCAGTCATGGCTATAGAAGACATAATACAACCGGATCTGTTCATGACGGATGCATGCGGCTGTATTATGGTAACGGAAGCGTTTTTGCAGATCCATGATGGATCCGCAAAAAAACGCTAACGTGAAAGTAGCCCTACAGAGAATAGTTTCTCTCAATATTGTTTGTATGGTCCGTTTATATATTTGTACAGGTTTATCATGCCCCCTTAGATGTCTTTTTTCAAGACTAAACAATTTCAGTTCTTTTAATCTTTGCAGAAAAAAACACAGAAAAAAAATGCACCAAACGGATATGCCACTGACTATACTAGCTAGTCAAACAAGCAGATATTAAAAGCTGAGACTTTTGCCAATATATTCCTGTCAATAACACATATTTATATATTTATATATTTCATCCGCACAATGCTCTGTTTTGTGTAGGATGCCTTTGTGGTGCATGTGGTCCACGCCGGCATCCTCCATTGTACGCATTATTTGCTGGGGATGGTCGTTTGCTGCGGTCCACATGCGGTGGGACTGCTCCCCCAATGAGAAACACGCTACAGTGTTTGGGGTCTGAGCAGTTCCCCCATATTGGCCACTATATTTCTGAGATCTTGTTCCTTTATTCTTTGTTCATATTTAACTAAGATCTTGCAGGTCTATTATGAGTTTAGTTGCTCTTCTCTGTACTTTTTCTAACTCCGGGGCATCCTTTTTATGAACTGGTGGTCAGAACTGGCAATATTACATCCCTGTCCCATGAGCCCATACCTCTTTTAGTACAAGACAGAATTCTGTTGGCCTTAGAGGCAGCTGACTGGCATTGCATGCTATGTTCTACTAATACACCAAGATCCTTCTCAACAATTGACTCCCCCAGTTTTACTCCCCCTAGGACATATGCTGCATGCAGATTATTAGCCCCCAGGGGAATAACTTTATATTTATCTATATTGAACCACATTTGCCAAGTGGAGGCCCAAACAGTAAGTTCGTCCAAGTCAGCTTGTAACTCATTAACATCTTCCATAGACTGGACCGTATTACAAATTTTGATGTCTGCAAAAATAGAAACAGCACTATTAATCCCATCCTCTATATCATTAATGAATACGTTAAATAACAGTGGACCCAGCGAAGAACCTTGGGGTACACCACTTATAACCGGGGACCATTCAGTGTAGGAATCGTTGACCACAACTCTTTGGATACGATCTTAGCGCCAATTTTCAATCCAATTAGAAATTATATTTTCTAAATAGACGTCAATTTACCCATAAGGTGTCTGCGAGGGACAGTATCGAATGCCTTTGCAAAGTCCGCACAATATCCACAGCCTTCCCTCTGTCCAGGCTTCTAATCACCTCTTCATAGCTGTTCTTAGTAAAACCATGGTGGCTATCACTTATTGTATTATTTACAGTTACATAATCCTGTATGTAGTCCCTTATAAGCCCCTCAAACATTTTTCCCACTATGGATGTTATGGATGTTAAGCTTACTGGCCTATATTTACCTGGTGAAGACCTAGCACCCTTTATGAAAATAAGCACCACATTCACGTTGCACCAGTCCATTGGTACAATGCCGGTCATTAAAGAATATGTAGTCACTTGTTCTGAAGTAACTTGTCCTCCTGTGTGATTAGGACAGATTTTGTGTGCACTAATTAGAATGAAGACTATTAGAATTAGAATACATTTTTTCTAATGATCGTCCCTAAACAAAACGAGCCATTATAACTAATGAAAGGCATTTCGGAATATATTTATAATAAAGTAATATTTAATTATTTTCAGTAATATTATTTTCTTAATTCCTGGAGAACCCCTTTAAGCTTACTGGTCTATAATTACCCGGTAAAGACCTAACACCCTTTATGAAAATCGGCACCACATTCGCCTTGTCCCAACCCCTGTCACTAAAGAATCCGTAAATATCATGGACAGAGGCAAACCAATAACTGAATTGGGCTCCTTTAGTACTCTAGGGTGCAATGCAATCTATCTAGAACTGGGGCCTTGTTCACTTTTGCTTTTTTCGGCCAATATTCAAAGAGGATTGTTTGAAGTTTTTAGGAGAGATCTCCCCTTGTCAGCACCTGTATACTCCTTTAATAATACTGCCTATAAGCGTCTATAATATATCCTGATGCCCGCAAGAATTCATATTGCGTTCAAGTAGAGGTTTTCTTCACTTTCTATCTTGGCAGTTATTCATAGGGTTAATAGCATCTATGTCATACGAGTAACTTATTGCCACTCTAAGTGATTCCAGAAAACGTTTTTCAAAAATATGGAATGCATGGTTAAACTGTGCTACTTCTCCTAACTTCTAATACTTCCTGTCTCCGCAAACATTTACAACAACCCATAGAAGACTCTCTTTTCCCCTCCCCTCCGTAGCCTTTTATCCCTTGGGCCAGGAGAGTCACGGGAGTTGAGCTTTTTTCCGTACTGCATTACTTAGGTAACTCTTGTATGTTATGTTCCTATTGTTCTACGACTGTTTTTGTCTCATACCGCTTCTTCAAACCATATTTGACATTACCCACTGATATTGGAGACTTATTTCTTATGTACTCACATACATACTTTGTGAATTTTTTGTCCTTGCTTTTTTGACAATGAATACTTCTTCAAACATAAATCGTTTCCATACCTTTGCAGGGCTGAAATGGACAGTAGCCATAATAATGTAAGCTGTATTGATCAGAAAGTACATTTTAGATTGTGTGAAAGGCTATTTTTTATAGGGATTGTCCAGCCTTTGTGATTTTTTTAACTGTCCCCAGCAACATGTTGTACCTATGAAAAAATCATACCCAACTGTTCCATGCTGCTCCTTTCTGACTCAGTGGCTCTGCTTCACGGTCCACGGCCTGTAAAGGTCTGAGCTAGTGGGGTCAAGGGCACTGCCAATGATGGCCCCAGCAATGTGTCATGTCCCCAAGCAGCACATCACTGCTGGGTCACATGCCACTTGGGGACATGTCACTGCTGAGGTCATTAATTGGCTGCAACGGAGCATGTAACTCCGTCTATGTGGAAATTTACAAGCTGAGGACTGGAAGACTGCTGAACAGTTGGGGGCAAGGGAAAGAGAAGTATGGAAAAGTTCAGTATGATTTTTTTTTTTTTTTACAGGTACAACATGCTGCTGGGGACAATTAAGATAGGCTACTATTAAAGCATTTGTCACTTCCACTCTCTACATTCGTGCAACAGCTAAACTGGGAAATTAATTTAGCACCTAGTATTTGCATGACGTTGGACCTTACAATAATTTTGATTACCTATATAATAGCCTCTACAAAGAGCATCTGTCAGCTCTCCTGCCATGTCTGCTTTAGAAAATAAATGTATTCCCCACAATTACAACACAGTTTCCTACTAGAAATATATTAATAAATTAACTACCACATGCCGGCGTCCATGCCTTAATACCAAATCCATAGCCTGACGAAGGGCTGTCAATTAGCCCGAAACGTTGTATAATTTCCGGCAAACTATGAATTAAATAGCATCAAAAAAACTAATGGTGTGCTGTCATACTGAAATTATGATTGTATAGTATTCCTGAAGTGGAGGCAGAAAGAAAACCTTGACGTGCACCCAAAAGAAACTCCAGTGCTACTTGAGTGCTGTGACTCCCCACACTACTGCCGGAACATCTCTAAGCAGTCTGATACAGTCTAGTAAGTACTGACAGTGCCACAACAGTTAGGCTGTTTTCGCACAATATTTAGTCAGTGATTGTAGGCCAAAACCAGGTGCAGGTGTAAAACAGAACAGGTGCAAATCTTTCCGAATCTTAGCTTATCTCTGTGGAGGCTCCAATCCTGGTTTTGGTCACAGTCACTGATCACGGATCAAACACTGACTGTGTGAAAGTGACCATTTGTCAATTTATTCATACAATTCTAGGAAGAGTGATTGAGGAACATCACAATGCAGAACTCTACGAAAAAGATGCTCCAGAATTGTTATTCCAGAGGGAAGCAATTATTTACAAAAAAAGTCAGGAAAGCTAAGGCTACTTTCAGCCTTAGACGTTCATCGTTGAAGTCCATTGACTATAATGGGAACCAATGGGGATCTGGCCACTTCCCAGCATAAATGTCAGGAGTCAGCCAGACAAAAACTGTTTTGTGCGGCAATTCTTGTCCAGCCAAATCCCGGCATTTATGCTGGGAAGTGGATGGATCCCGGCCAGATCCCATTATAGTCTATGGAATCCAGCAGGCATGCCGCACTATCCAGCTATGACGGATCCGGAGAACTCCAGAAGGCTGTCAGTGTCCATCACAATGTAACATGAACTCATACGGCATAACAACTGGAGTTGAGGATAAGTTATCTACAGTGACATTACATTGAACATTCTCCATTTCACCAAACTTATTGTTATACTACAGTTGACACTGTGATTTATTATTATTTGGTTGCGCTTGCTATTTTTGCTATGATGGCATTGATACAAATGGGCTTCCTTTTTGACAGTCGTCTCAGGATTATTGTAACTTTATACTCTGGTACATGGAAGATTACTCTCCATTAAACACTATGACAGATATGGAAACAGTCGTCTGCCCGTCTATGCTTCTGGATCTCCCATAGAAGAAAATCTTTGTAAGGCCTCATACACACAACCATATCCAAATTTACGGATAAATACAGATACTTTCTGTGTGCATTTTATATTTTTCTTACTCTCCTCAATAGAGAAGACTATTCTTGTCCACAATGCGGACAGAATAGAACATGTTCAGAACAGCCACATGGATCCTCAAAAAATACAGATGTGTGCATGAATTCATAGAAATGAATGGGTCAGTGTGCTATCCACAAAAAAATGCAAATTGCACACAGATGATAAAGTGTGAGGCCTAATGCAGAGCTGTACAAAGGCATCACATGCTGCACAAGTAGCGTCTACAGCTCCGTAAATCAGAGCCACAGGGATTCATGTGCCTCTGTAAATGTATCAAGCCCTAATTTTACATGATATGCATCACTTTTGTTTTGACACTTTGTTTTACAAATGTATATATATATATATATATATATATATATTTACACATATAAAATATTATTACGAAAACATATATTTGTATATAAAAGTAGGAATTAGACGTACCAGTAATTGGTCTTCCAGGAGTCTGACATGACAGCACCAGATGAGGATCTCTCCCCACCCACTGCTGGGACAGGAACAGAGATATGTTAAAAGCTCCCCCCACCCTTACCCACCAGTGTTTTTTTTATATTATCATACAGGAATTTTATTCTGCTTCACAAATAATACAGTAAGTTTAACACATCAAAAAGGGTGGGAAATCAAGGTGCTGTTATGTCGGATTCCTGGAAAACCAATTACCATTAGGTCTAATTCCTACCTTTCCAGGACATCCTCCAGGACAGCACCACATGGAGATATACCAGATAAGTATCCATATAACATATATCCAGCTCACTTATCTTGACTTGAGTCACCCGTGTGCCTGAAACAAACCGGTCAGACCTCTGTAGCATTACTACAAGAAAAAGAAAAAGGGTTCCAGCACTCACATATTTTAGCGTTTATTCTTTGTCTTTATTAGGCAAAAAGTGAAAATACACAGGACAAAATCCACACGTGTTGCGACTGTTGATGCGTTTCGAATAAGAACTTTGTTCAAAACACGTCAACAGTCGCAACACGTGTGAATTTTGTCCTGTGAATTTTCACTTTTTGCCTAATAAAAACATAGAATCAACGCTAAAATATGTGAGTGCTGGAACCCTTTTTCTATCAAATACCAGATAAGTAGCCTGATTAGGGTGGAACTATAGCTTGAAGGTCTTTGCGCCCAAATCCCTGATCTTGGCTGTTTGCAACATCTAATCTATAATGTCTACAGAAGGTATCTGATCTTGACAAAGTCGCAGCTTTGCAAATTTGGTCCATTGAAGCTTCTGCATATTCCGCCCATGAAGCTGCCACTGCTCTAGTGGAATGGGCTTTAATACTCTGTGGACATCGAATCCCTTGGAGATTGTATGTCTCTATAATAGCCATCTTAACCCATCTGGCAAATGCCACCTTAGAAGCTTTCTTCCTCTTGTTCCGGCCTGCAAATTGAACGAAAGGGCTTGTATCCTTTCTGAAATTGTTGGTAGTTTCTAGATAGGCTAGAAGAGATCTTCTGACATCCAGCATGTCAAATCTCCTTTCTTTGTATTCTTTGGATCCACACAAAAAGATGGCAATACTATTTCTTGGTTCAGATGAAAAGAAGAGACTACTTTGGGAAGTAATGTTTGTTCTAATTTTAGGATGACTCTTTCCTCTAGTATTTTAAGACATAGTTCCCTGGTAGTTAAAGGGAACCTGTCAGCGGCATAAGCCATCCCACAGTGCCAGCAGTACCTTCAAGTAGCCGGCAGTGAGTTTCTAATAATGATTTTCTTACTGAATTCAGGTAGAAGTATGAAAAACATTCTTTTATCCTCCGTCCGTGCTATTTTCCAGTCAGGCTTGAAGTCAAGGGGGAAGCGGCTTCCTTGCTTCAAGTCAAGGTAACTGCGCCCCTTCCCTGCCCTTTCGCTGTGACAGCCGAAATAGATGATTTATAGAAATTTTTTGTATTGGTTCAAAGGGTTTATTAGCTAAACCATTTAGTACTACTGTTAAGCCCCAAGGAGGGTCTGATTGTTTTAAAGTTGGTCTAATCCTTATACTGTAGTTACTTTTATGAACCTATTTACCCACCTGTTTTGTGCTAGGGAACAATTTAGGAACCAACTTAATGCTGCCACTTGTACTTTCAGGGTACTGGATCTGAGCCCCTTGTCAAACCCTTCTTGAAGAAAATCTAAAATCTTCCCCAGTTTTGGGGATAATGGATTCCCTTTTTTGTTATTATCCAAGAACAGAATTGTTTACCTTAATATTACCTTGTCTGATTGACCTTGTAGTCTTAACACGCTGTCAACTTCAGCTTGTTGACATCTGGATTCCAGATCGGGTCTTGAGTCAAGAGATCTGGCCTCTGAGGTAGAATTACAGGTTGTTCCAGATAAAGGGATTTCAGAGTTGGAAACCAGGCTTGTTTTGGCCAGAATGGGGCAATGAAAATTACTTTTGTTGATCCCAACTAGATCTTTCTGAGGACCACTGTAATTAAAAGGAATGGTTTAAAGGCATATGCCAGTTCCATTTCTCAAGCTTGGGAAAGGCCATCCATTGCACATGGATGATCTTTGCGATTTAGAGAGAAAAAATTATTTGAGTTTTCGTCCTTGTAGAGAATATGTCTATTTGGGCATCCCCTCATTGATCTGTTAATTCCTGAAAGACCTGTTTGTTCAGAGACCATTCGCTTGGGTCTAAACGATGTCTCCTTAAGAAGGCTGCGGCTTGGTTTTCCGACCCCTTGAGATGAACTGCCGATATCGACAGGACTTCCTCAAGTAAAAATTTGTTGGGAGAGATGTTGAAGTAGAGGGTACCTCATCCCCCTTGGTGTTTGAGAAAAGCAAAAGTTGTTATGTTGTCACCTTAAGACTCCTTTCGTGATGTTCTCTGATCTTTTCCACCAGTCCAGAGACCGTATAGCTTCCTCCTAGATCTTCTGATTCAAGGACTGATAGTCTCTGGTCATTAAACCTAAAATACTCATTGCATCCAATATTGTGCATACTAATTTTCCCTGAAAGGCACAAATCTTTTCCCACAGATTCTTCTTTCTGTTTTGTGATAGGATGGGTCTTTGAGCTGTGGAATCCAATAAGGTCCTTAAAAAGATCTTCCTGGTATCAGGTATTAGGTCTGATTTTGCCACATTTAGTATCCACCCTAGATCTGGCAGGAGGGAGATAACTGTCTGTCTTTGATAGAAGTTTTTGATAATCTAGGTAGATTGGCACATATAGAAACATAGAATGTGCCGGCAGATAAGAACCATTTGGCCCATCTAGTCTGCCCAATATACTGAATACTATGAATAGCCCCAGGCCCTAACTTATATGAAGGATGGCCTTATGCCTATCCCATGCATGCTTAAACTCCTTCACTGTATTTGCAGCTACCACTTCTGCAGGAAGGCTATTACATGCGTCCACTACTCTCTCAGTAAAGTAATTCTTCCTGATATTACTTTTAAACCTTTGCCCCTCTAATTTAAAACTATGTCCTCTTGTAGCAGTTTTTCTTCTTTTAAATATTCTCTCCTCTTTTACCGTGTTGAGTCCCTTTATGTATTTAAAAGTTTCTATCATATCTCCTCTGTCTCTTCTTACTTCCAAGCTATACATGTTAAGGTCCTTTAACCTTTCCTGGTAAGTTTTGTCCTGCAATCCATGTACTAGTTTAGTAGCTCTTCTCTGAACTCTCTCCAAAGTTTCAATATCTTTCTGCAGATATGGTCTCCAGTACTGCACACATTACTCCCAATGAGGTCTCACTAGTGCTCTGTAGAGCGGCACGAGCACCTCCCTCTTTCTACTGTTAATGCCTCTCCCTATACACCCAAGCATTCTGCTGGCATTACCTGCTGCTCTATGACATTGTCTGCCCACCTTTAGGTCGTCTGATATAATGACCCCTAAATCCCTTTCCTCAGATACTGAGGTTAGTACTGTATCACTGATTTTATATTCTGCTCTTGGGTTTTACGCCCCAGGTGCATTATCTTGCACTTATCGACATTAAATTTTAGTTGCCAGATTTTTGACCATTCCTCTAGTTTTCCTAAATCCTTTTCCATTTGGTGTATTACTCCAGGAACATCAACCCTGTTACAAATCTTTGTGTCATCAGCAAAAAGACACACCTTACCATTGAGGCCTTCTGCAATTTCGCTGATAAAGATATTAAACAATATGGGTCCCAGAACAGATCCCTGAGGTACCCCACTGGTAACAATACCATGGTCTGAATATACTCCATTGACTACAACCCTCTGTTTTCTGTCCTTCAGCCACTGCCTAATCCATTCAACAATATGTGAGCCCAAGCTCAAAGACTGCAGTTTATTGATAAGCCTTCTATGTGGGACAGTATTAAAAGCCTTACTAAATGCACATGGTAATATGCATCCTTTAGGTCTAGGGTAAACATTACTGCCCCTGGAGAAATTAGAGGTATCATGGACCTGATGGATTCCATCTTGAAACAACAGTACTTTATCCACTTGTTCAACAGTTTTAATTTTCCATACAGTTTTTTTTTTATTAGAAAAAGCTTTGAATAATATCCTCTGCCTTCTTGGTCCCATGGTACTTGGATTATTGCTTTGAATTTTTTTAACTTTATTACGTCCTGTAGTAAATTTTGCTGAATTATGCCCTCAAGGTTCGTCAATGTATATTTCTCTTAAGGTATCAACATAAATTCTATTCTGCAACCTTCCTGTATGATCTGAAGGACCCACTGATTTTGGGTTATCTGGTACCAAGCTGGAAGGAAGAACCTTACCCTTCCTCCTACCGGCCTGGCATCATAGCTTAGTTTGAGTACTACTGGGGTTAAGAAGGAATCCTTTCCCTCCTTTAGGGTATGACGATCTTTCAGAATTTCCTTTGCCTTTAGACATTTGGTTTTTCCCTTGGTATCTCCTGCGAAAAAACTGAGTTTTCCTGGGTCTTTCCTCCCTGAAGCATTTCTTTTTATCTGAAGCCTTCTCCGGTATCTTGTCCAGGACTGGACCAAAAACATAGGCTCCTATGGGATGTCCCCTGACCAATTTTTGAGCCAGAGGTCCCTTCAAGTGCTCTTCCTTCATTATTTTTTTGATACACTCAATGCACAATTGTATTGTATACAAATCTTGTAGCCTCTTATTGCATGTAGCATATGTGTTAGGCTTCTTTTTGGGTTCCACTTTATGGGTGTTTTCTTTCTCACCCCAGGAAGATATGACGGATATGCCCTTTAGTATGTAAGCATATTTACTTACATGTCATTGAATAGGAGGCTCTGGGGACTGCTTTCTGCGACCAGAGTTAGGCTACTTTCACACTCGCTTTTGGGTGGATTAATCATGGATTTGCAAAAACGGATCTATTATAATAATACAACCGCATGCATCCATGATGAAAGGATCTGTTTGTATTATCTGTAACATAGCCAAGACGGATTCGCCATGAACTCCACTGAAAGTCAATGGAAGACGGATACGTTTTCTATTGTGCCAGATTGTGTCAGAGATTGGCTCAGTTTCATCAAGCGGACAGCAAAACGCTGCAGGCAGCGTTTTGGTATCCGCCTCCAGATCGGAATGGTGACTGAACGGAAGCAAACTGATGCATTCTGAGCAGATCCTTTTCCAATCAGAATGCATAAGGGCAAAACTGATCCGTTTTGGACCGCTTGCGAGAGCCCTGAACGGATCTCACAAACGGAAAGCCAAAACGCGAGTGTGAAAGTAGCCTTAGGGGCATCCATGGTAGAGGAACACTGCCTGATGTATGTAGCCCTGTTTAAATATCCCAGGTTCACTTACCCCTCCTGTTGCCACGTTGCTCCTCCTCTCTTCTTCCAGGACTCCTCACTGCATGCTATGGACGCCGCCATCTTGCTTCTGGTCCCAGTTATCCCAGGCCGGAAGTGACGTCAGAGCCACGCATGCTTCTCACCCCAAGCCGTCTGCAGAATGCGGGACCCAGAGCAGCCGAAGAATCCATGAAGGTGGAAACCGGTGCCCAGGGCCCCACAGGGATGTGGCAACCAGCTACCCAGACCGCTGTGAATTTTGATAGGATCCAGCCCTTTCTTCAGCCCCTAGCCAACAGGTAATCGGAGGGTCTGGGCAAAAGGACTGCTAAGGGACCCACCTTGGAGGGTTTTAGCTGTGGCCATTCCAGGGAGCGGAAGTAGAGGCCTGCACCGCCCGATCCAACCACAGCCACATTACTCATTTTCAGAGATACTCTTTGTACCTGTCTGCTGCTGGGACAGGAAAAAAGACTGGTGGGTAAGTGGGGGGGGAGCGTTTTACCTCCCTCTGTTCCTGTCCCAGCAGTGGGTGGGGAGACATCCTTCATGTGGCGCCATTATGGAGGACCTCCTGGAAAACATATTTAAGCAAATGCTTTGGTCAGGTCAGTGTTTTCCGCTGTTCAGCTAGGGTATCAGCAAAGGTGACAGCAACAGACACCAAGCCCAGATTACACATCCAGAGGAAGTTCAGTGGAGGTCATAATACAGCATTTTAATAAGGGATCTGACAGACAGATCTCATTACTAACATGCCCTGCGGGTGACATAAAAAAGTGATAACCTGAAAACAAACAAAGAAAAATACTAAGATTGTTGGAGTTATTTGCTCCAAATTGATTAAAATCCTTTTGGTGCATTTTCAACTGCCCTAATAATGAAATATAAGCAAATCTATTTGTCTGGTTTTCTGAGTTTATAATACAGTACATCTATCTAAAAGCTACACGTCACAACCAGTTACAGTTTTCCAACTTTTGGCAAGTGCAGCACAGAAAGGGAAACTTTTTTTTACTCAAATTGTGACTTTTGGTATGCTAAAAGCTAGGATAAAATGACTAATAAATTTGGGCCATTGTCTTCTAGCTGATATGTAAAGAAAGCGGTCCAGCTCACCTGTCACTGTAGTGTGGATGAATGGAAGTGCAAGGCAGCTCACAGATTAAGAGGAATATATTTTTTGTTATGTATAATAAAACTTGTTCTATAATGTAAAAATAATCTCAAGAAAAAAGTAAAATAAATCGCACTGCTAATGCGTTTCAGACTGCCTTTGATCTTACTATAGCATAGTAGTGCAAATCAGTGACAACAAACAGGCAATGCTTACACATACCCTTAAAGGGAATCTGTCACCCTAATTTAGGACCATTATCTACAGGAATACATGAGTAGTACTACAGATAATGAGTCCAGATCACTATTTTTTATTTTCCTACTGCCACTCGTCCCCTGCTGTCAGCGCACAGAGCTGCATTGAAATGCATTGTCAGGACTGCTTTGCATGCGCACAGGAGTCCTCTCCATTATTTTACAACAGCACAGCAGTCCGGACTGTGTATTTCAGTGCAGCTCTGAGTGCTGACAGCGGGGGCAGTAAGAATATAAAATAGTGATCTGCATTACTTATCTGCAGTACAGCTCATCTATTACTGTAGATAATAGTCCAAATTATGGTGACAGATTCCCTTTAATGTTCTAGAAAAGGCAATATGACTTTGTAACTTCTTCAAATACATCGGATTTATTAACGGCGTGCACCAAACTTTTTGGAAAAAAATAATGGAGTTGGCATAAAAAAACAGAAGTAAGATGTGCCACGTCTATTATACATACTGACATATCTAAGTTTATGATCTCTAAATTTTACTTAGCATAATAACAATAACTTAATGGAAGAGCATAACAAAATCTTAAGGAGCATTTCTGTCTGAAATGAATGGAGGTCCTGCTGTGTGAAGTCTTTAATATTCTATTCAGCCTCGGTTATTCTGGTCTCTTAAATGGATACCAGATGCTGGGAGAAAACCACTAATGGCAGCTCATACAGTGTCCACACAGGTTGCTAACCTGCTTTTCCACTCTTAGGGCTCATGCACACGGCACACAGCGGGTCCGCAATACAGGGGGGACCAGCCGTGTGCACCCCGCATCACGGATGCGTACCCATTCACTTGAATGGGTCCGCAAACCAGGAGATGCGGTGAGGAAGCACTACCGAGTGCTTTCGTGGTGTTTCTGGCCGTGCCTCTGCACCGCAAAAAAGTAGTGCATGCACTACTTTTTTGCGGTGCGGACCGTCCGATGCGGATGAGGCCTTCCCTACATTTACATCCACCCTATTTCCTTTATAGTTCTGGCATTTTATTCACAATCAGGCAAACTCTATAGGTATTATACAGTAGGTCGTTCCTAGGGAAATGGAAGAGAATGCCGAGTGTCCTAAAAATGTATAAGTTCTTTGAAAGGTGAAAGAAATACATACCGTATTTTTCGCCCTATAAGACGCACTTTTTTTTCTCCCAAAAGTGAGTGGGGGGGGGGAAATGGCTGTGCGTGTTATGGGGCAAATGCTGCCATTTTTACACTGCTGACGCTGATACACCGCTGGCCGCGATGCTGCAGAGGCCGCGACCTATCAGCAGGGAGGGAGGAGGGGCTGGAGGCTGGTGAGTGATGTCAAAATCATGGAGGGGCCCGGTGCAGTCACTTTATTCTATTACACCGGGCCCCGCTCACCGCAGTCTTTATAAATAAACTGTAGACCTGGGAGGTTTGTTAAAGTATGGCAATCCTATACAGTATTAGCGCAATCCCCTGTAGTACTCACAAACTCCAGTAGCAGACAGGCCGAGAGCACAACGTCACTCACTACGTCAGCATTTACACAGGGGCACTGTTATGGGGGGGATCTGTAGATGATGCTATATATGTGTCATCCACAGATCCCCCCATAGCAGTGTCATCCACAGATCCAACCATAACAGTGTCATCCACAGATCCCCCGATAACATTGTCATCCACAGATCCCCAGAGATCCCCCATAACAGTGTCATCCACAGATCCCCAATAACAGTGTCATCCACAGATCCCCAATAACAGTGTCATCCACAGATCCCCAATAACAGTGTCATCCACAAATCCCCAATAAAAGCTTCATCCACAAATCCCCAATAAAAGCGTCATCCACAGATCCCCCATAACAGTGTCATCCACAGATCCCCCCCACCCCATAACAGTGCGTCATCCACAGATCCCCCATAACAGTGCGTCATCCACAGATCCCCCATAACAGTGTCATCCACAGATCCCCCATAACAGTGTGTCTTCCACAGATCCCCAATAACAGTGTCATCCACAGATCCCCCCATAACAGTGTCATCCACAGATCCCCCCATAACAGTGTCATCCACAGATCCCCAGAGATCCCCCATAACAGTGGCATCCACAGATCCCCAATAACAGTGTCATCCACAAATCTCCAATAACAGCGTCATCCACAAATCTCCAATAACAGTGTCATCCACAGATCCCCCATAACAGTGTCATCCACAGATCTCCCCAATAACAGTGTCATCCACAGATCCCCCCTATAACAGTGTCATCCACAGATCCCCAATAACAGTGTCATCCACAAATCTCCAATAACAGCGTCATCCACAGATCCCCAATAACAATGTCATCCACAAATCCCCAATAACAGTGTCATCCACAGATCCCCCATTACAGTGTGTCATCCACAGATCCCCCATCACAGTGTCATCCACAAATCCCCAATAACAGCGTCATCCACAGATTCCCCATAAGTGTCATCCACAGATCTCCCATAACAGTGTCATCCACAGATCCCCATAACAGTGTGTCATCCACAGATCCCCCATAAGGCTACATTCACACAACCGTATTTTTTTCATCCGTATTTTACGGACGCAAAAAACGGAAGCCGTATGTCCGCATTTTGCGGAAGAAGGCTTCCGTATGTCTTCCGTTTTTTGCGGATCCGCAAAATACTGAACTGGAGGGAGGAAAAAAAAAAAGAGAGATAATAAAATATTCTAATAATAATACGGAAACGGATCCGCAATATACGGATAACATACGGAAACCTTTCCGTATGTTATCCGTTTTTTGCGGATCCATTGACTTCTATGGGGCTGTGGACCGATTTTTGCGGACAATTATAGGTCATGCTTCATATTTTTGCAGATGAAATATGCGGACACACGGATGCGGACAACTTACGGAAAGTTGTCCGCAAATTTTAAAAGGCCATAGAGATGAATGGGACCGTATCTATTCCGCAAAAAAAGGAAACGGATGCGGATCGGATGCGGAATGAAAAATACGGTCGTGTAAATGTAGCCTAACAGTGTGTCCTCCACAGATCCCCTATAACAGTGTCATCCACAGATCCTCCATAACAGTGTGTCATCCACAGATCTCTCCATAACTGTGTATCATCCACAGATCCCCCCATAACAGTGTCCTTCACAGATCCCCCATAACAGTGTCCTCCACAGATCTCTCCATAACTGTGTATCATCCACAGATCCCCCCAAAACAGTGTCCTTCACAGATCCCCAATAACAGTGTCATCCACAGATCCCCCATAACAGTGTCCTCCACAGATCCCCAATAACAGTGTCATCCACAGATCCCCCATAACAGTGTCCTCCACAGATCCCCAATAACAGTGTCATCCACAGATCCCCAATAACAGTGTCACCCACAGATCCCCCCATAACAGTGTCCTTCACAGATCCCCAATAACAGTGTCATCCACAGATCCCCCATAACAGTGTCCTCCACAGATCCCCCATAATAGTGTCATCCACCGATCCCCCATAATAGTGTCATCCACAGACCACCATTAGCACACCTTTTGGTTCTAAATGAAACCTAGGGCAGGTGCGTCTTATAGGGTGAAAAATACAAAGCGAAAGTGAAAATGTTTCACGTTCCGTTATGGATGACCATTCACGCACATCCATCTTGACTGCACAAGGCTTAAAAGCTATGGCATTTTTTATCATTGCATTTTACTCAATTTAAGCTAAAAAGCAGTTTTTTCCTCTACAACTTACAGTTTTAGTGCATCTAAGGGTACTTTCACACTTGCGGCAGGATGGATCCGGCATGCTATTCAGATCGCCGTACTGAAAAGTCAGACATGCAGTACTTTTAGTCCGGCCATCTCCGGCCGTGCACTGCCGTGCTGCGCCGTAGCTCCGCCCCCCACCCCATTAATGGGGACGGAGTGGCAGCACGGCAGTGCACAGCCACTTGCGGCAGGACGGATCCTGCTGGATCCGTCCTGCCGCAAGTGTGAAAGTACCCTAAAAGACTATTGCTCTCTGCCTCACACCGAATCTGTCAGGGAGCTGCTCTGACAGCTCGATCTGTATCCCTTATGTCCTAAATCCTGACAGCTCATAAACACGCGTTATAGATAAACAATACGGTTTAAATAAGTTCTTAGGAGCTGTCAGAAGCTCAGAGATAAGGGCTACACATTGAGCTGTCAGATCAGCTCCCTCATAGATTCAGTGGGAGGCTGAGAGCAATTGTCTGTAGATGCAATGAAACAAAGTTGTATAGGAAAAACTGGTTAAAATGTTTAATAATGACCAATTGAAAAAAAAAGGATTTTTAGTCCAAAATGAGTAAAATGCAATGATAAAAAAACGGTGTTGTTACGCACATTCTGCCAGACACTTAAGGTAGTCCCACCTCTGGGTGGGAAGATGCGCCTGGGACTCGCATGCGCAGTCACCCTCCATTAATTTCTATGGGAGTATCGAAAGTAGCCAAGTGGCGTTCTCAGCTATTTTCTAAAGTCCAGCAGAAATTAATGGGAAGCGTACAGCGCAAGCGCGGCCACCCCTTCCTTCACTTCTATGGGGCTGTTGGAAATACCCTAGCCAGCGCTCAGTTATATTCGTCAATCCCATAGAAATGAAAAGAGGGCAGCTGCACATGTGTAGTCCGCTCTCCTTCTCTTTGCGGGCTCCATTTTAGAAATAGGTGGGGGTCCCACCACCTATTAGACAATGGGTGCTTATCCTAGCAATACCCCCACTATATGAGATGGCACAGCCCCCTTTAAAAAGGGCATCCTGCTTCCTAAAACTTTTTCAGCCCTTCCTCAGGACAGGGAATCGATAGCAGATCAGTGGGGGTATGCCTCTTCCACTGATCCACTGATCAGCCGTTTGAGGGGGCAGCAACGCTCATGTGAGCACTTTATATAACTCTGTATGAGGTTCGTGCTCAGAACACAGTGAGGGGCATTTATTAAAAGTGTTTTCCCACTACTGTGGCCTAAAAAAGTGGCAAATTATGGTGCGCCATATTTGCACCTTTAGGGAGCATTCACACGACCGTAAGTGTTTTGCGGTCCGCACATGGCTGGCACTATATAGAGAATGCCTATTCTTGTCCGCAACCACGGACAAGAATAGGACATGCTCTATCTTTTTTGCAGAGCCGCGGAACGGAACAACGGATGCGGACAGCACACAGTGTGCTGTCCGCATCTTTTGCGGCCCCATTGAAATAAATGGGTCTGCACCCGTTCTACAAAATTGCGGAACGGATGTGGATCCAATTATACGGTCACGTGAATGCTCCCTAGTTTGGGGCTCAGCTGAAGGGGCTGGGCTTCACACGGCCTGCCGAATTTACTATAACTGACACTGGAAATTGGTGTAACTTACAGCCGAAGTCTACGCCAGCCAGGAGTTCAGTTTCTGGCACACGGACTGCCAAAGATGGAACTAATTTATTAAGTGGCATCTGCCTTGTAACTAATCCGGCGCACAGGTATAGGAACACCAGTCCTGATAAATGTCCCAATTTTCATAGTAGCTGCTCTGAGTATTGCAGCCATTGTTTTATTCACTTGATGTGTAACTAATCGGGGCCTCAACACTGGGACTAGAACAAGAGTCTGAACCCCATCCGCACTGCCGTAGTACAGCAGGAACATGGCACCCCCATTCTAGCAATCGGTGGAGGTCCTAAAGGTGGTGCCCAAGCACTCGAGACATTCCTCAACTATACTGTGGATAGGTGGTCAATGTAAATTGTGGGACAAACCTTTTATGGCTCTTTCACACTTGCGTATTTCTTTTCCGGCATAGAGTTCCATCGTCGGGGCTCTATGCCGGAAAAATCCTGATCAGTTTTATCCTAATGCATTCTGAATGGAGAGAAATCTGTTCAGGATGCATCAGGTTGTCTTCAGTTCAGTCTTTTTGACATTTCAGGACGGAGATAAAACAGCAGCATGCTGCGGTATTATCTTCGTCCAAAGTTCCAGCACACTTCCCAGAATGCCGGTGTTCTGCCAGATTTCTATACCTAGACAAAAGTCTATACCAGAAGTGACACGGCCGCACTGGAAGTGACGTGGCCGTGCATCAATCAGCTGGTGGAGGGTATGCGCAGCGCGGCGCAAGCGCACATCCACTGTCTTACCAAAGAATCGATGCAGCGCCTCCATAGAGGTGCTTCGCGCACCGCGTGTGCTCACTTAGGGGTATAGAGATTTTGCAGCGCAAATTGTTGCATCAGATCTCCCTACCCCTGAGTGCGCACGCGCGCACAAATCATAAGTTGCAGTTCCGAGTGCAAATCATATCCAGCACTCAGCTCTGTGGTGTACCCCAAAATATTCAGCACTCAGCTCTGCCGTAAGGATGAACTGCAACTGATGATTTGTGCGCGCATGCGCACTCAGGGGTAGGGAGATCTGATGCAACACTTTGCGCTGCAAAATCTCTGCACCCCTAAGTGCGCACGCGCGGTGCACAAAGTACTTCTGTGGAGGCGCTGCATCGATTCTTTGGTAAGACAGTGGATGTGCGCTTGCGCTGCGCACACCCTCCACCAGCTAATCGATGCGCGGCCACGTCACTTCTGTATAGACTTTTGTCTAGGTATAGAAATCAGAACACCGCATCTGGCATTTTTCCCCATTGGAATGTATTAGTGCCGTATCCGGCGTTCAAAATACCGCAAGGCCGGATCCGTGAAAAATATATATAACGGATGAAAAGTGGAGAGACGGATCCGTTCTTGCAATGGATTTGTAAGCCGGATCCGTCTTCAAATGCTTTCCGTTTGCACGCAGATTGCCAGATCTGGCGACGGAACTTCTTACCGGATCACCCTGCCGCAAGTGTGAAAGTACCCTAAGGTCATGGCTATACATGTTATACATTTATTACATGGAATTGATGTATGTTCTGAATGAAATCTGCCGCATATGAACATACCCTAAACTTACAGAATCTAAAGAGACATAAATATAATATAAATGGGATGCAAGGTGTGAAGGACACATTTACTCGGTGAAATAACCGTCAGTCATAGGCCAGAGCTGGCCATAGAGATGACAGCAGAAGACAAGAGCCAGAACATGTCCAACATGACAGATCCATGCACGAAACTGGGCAATCACACAAAAACGAATGGCCGATAATGGGGCACATGCAAAACTGGACTCCCATATCATTTCCAGTCATGATCAGGAAGAAATCTGACATTTCCACACAATCTGACACCTAAGAGCCACAGCTCATTATTTCCCTGGAAGGGACTTGACCTCAGGACACACAGAGAATCCAAAGGGCATAAGGGTAAATGGCACCAGGCGCCTTATTTATGAATGAATCATGCCACTTTGGGAGAGACCACTGCCACTGGCACCATTCCAAGAGGTAAGACCACCTAGCTATCAAACACTGGCATTTCCACAGCCCCATGGTCTGCCAGTGCTCTGCCATGTGCACTACACACCCACCACTTCCAATATGGACAGGCTGACATGTGGGACAAGTCTATTTCTGAAGTCTCGTGCACTGCCATGCCCATGTTCTCCCCTCCATACACCTCCAGTATATACCGTGCCCCCCATTCACTGCATGCCGGTGGTGCCATTACCTTGCTTGGGGTGAAGCCGGTTTTCCAAGGAGCGTATGTGCAGAACCCAGAGGTGACAGAGGAGCCCGGCCAGCCAGCGTGCCCCCGGCATGTTCCCGGCTGTGAGAGCCCGGGGCTAAGGTCCTCGGCTCGCCTCCCTTCCCGCCCGCCCTCGGTGGCTCTCCCCCAGCCTGCGCCCCTCGGCTTCCCCTCACAAGTGTTCGGACTCTGTCCCCTCACAGAAGTGTCACCAGTGCTGCCGCCACCCTCACATCGCTTCGTCCGTGCCTTCAGCTACCACAGCTGGGACTTGCACTGAGTACATGTGTGTGAACCAGCGGCTCCGTGCCAGCAGCAACTCTACTCCTCCGTCTTCTCTGACCATCCCAGGACCCGACATCAAAGAGCAGAGCCCGCCTTCTGGCCGGCCCCTGACACCAGCCGACATCAGCCCCGAGGCTGGAAGGGAGCCTGCCTATCATACAGAGGCACACGGCGATATGTCAGGGCGCCCTATGAACAGCACATATACAGCAGGCATGGCATGGGCACTTTATACTGTGCCCTATGGGGGCATAAAGAAGTCTACAGGAGCCCTGCTCTGAACCCCTCTCTATAGCCAGAGAGTGGCACCTTGGCACCCACCCTGGAAGGCCCTACTGAACACGTAGTCCATAGTTGCCTTTTCATTTCAGGAGGTGCCCTGTAATACTACAATTCCCTGGGCACCTTGGGACCCACTCTGGAAGACCCTACTGAACACTTAGTCCATAGTTCCTTTTTCATTTTAAGAGGTGCCCTGTAATACTACAATTCCCTGGGGCACCTTGGCACCCACCCTGGCAGACCCTACTGAACACGTAGTCCATAGTTGCCTTTTTATTAAGGAGGTGCCCTGTAATACTACAATTCCCTGGGCACCTTGGCACCCTCTCTAGCAGACCCTACTGAACACGTAGTCCATAGTTGCCTTTTCATTTCAGGAGGTGCCCTGTAATATTACAAATTCCTGCGGCACCCTGGCACCCACTCTGGCAGACCCTACTGAACACGTAGTCCATAGTTGCCTTTTTATTAAGGAGGTGCCCTGTAATACTACAATTCCCTGGGGCACCTTGGCACCCACCCT
Organism: Bufotes viridis; assembly: GCA_033119425.1. Classification (NCBI taxonomy): domain Eukaryota; kingdom Metazoa; phylum Chordata; class Amphibia; order Anura; family Bufonidae; genus Bufotes; species Bufotes viridis. The sequence goes on from CM065590.1 coordinate 239,308,204, forward strand.
GGCAGACCCTACTGAACACGTAGTCCATAGTTGCCTTTTCATTTCAGGAGGTGCCCTGTAATATTACAAATTCCTGCAGAACCTTGGCACCCACCCTGGCAGACCCTACTGAACACATAGTCCATAGTTACCTTTTCATTTTAGAAGGTGCCCTGTAATACTACAATTCCCTGGGGCACCTTGGCACCCTCTCTAGCAGACCCTACTGAACACGTAGTCCATAGTTGCCTTTTTATTAAGGAGGTGCCCTGTAATACTACAATTCCCTGGGGCACCTTGGCACCCACCCTGGCAGACCCTACTGAACACGTAGTCCATAGTTGCCTTTTCATTTCAGGAGGTGCCCTGTAATACTACAATTCCCTGGGCACCTTGGCACCCTCTCTAGCAGACCCTACTGAACACGTAGTCCATAGTTGCCTTTTTATTAAGGAGGTGCCCTGTAATACTACAATTCCCTGGGGCACCTTGGCACCCACCCTGGCAGACCCTACTGAACACGTAGTCCATAGTTGCCTTTTCATTTCAGGAGGTGCCCTGTAATATTACAAATTCCTGCAGCACCTTGGCACCCACCCTGGCAGACCCTACTGAACACGTAGTCCATAGTTGCCTTTTCATTTTAGAAGGTGCCCTGTAATACTACAATTCCCTGGGGCACCTTGGCACCCTCTCTAGCAGACCCTACTGAACACGTAGTCCATAGTTGCCTTTTTATTAAGGAGGTGCCCTATAATACTACAATTCCCTGGGGCACCTTGGCACCCACCCTGGCAGACCCTACTGAACACGTAGTCCATAGTTGCCTTTTCATTTCAGGAGGTGCCGTGTAATATTACAAATTCCTGCGGCACCTTGGCACCCACTCTGGCAGACCCTACTGAACACGTAGTCCATAGTTGCCTTTTCATTTTAGGAGGTGCCCTGTAATACTAAAATTCCCTGGGCACCTTGTCACCCACCCTGGCAGAACCTACTGAACACGTAGTCCATAGTTGCCTTTTCATTTTAGGAGGTGCCCTGTAATACTACAATTCCCCACAAAAAAGGGGCGCCTGAAAGGATGGCAGGGAAAAGAGCTTATGCCCATTAGGCTACATGCACACGAACGTTGTTTGTTTCCGTATCCGTTCCATTTTTTTGTGGATAGGATGCGGATTTATTCATTTCAGTGGGTCAGCAAAAAATGCAGACAGCACACCATGTGCTGTCCGCATCAGTTCGTCCGTTCCATTGCCCCCCCGTAGAACATGTCGTACTCTTGTCCGCTTTAGGGATTGTTATAATTTATCCGCAAAAAATGGATGTGCAGGGTTTTTGTTTTTTCTTGCGGATACTTAATTTTTCTGACCGCAAAACACATACGGTCGTGTGCATGTAGCCTTACAGAAACACTACACCCAGGAACATGTCCTGCTGGGATAACCCTGGCCAATAGCCTTAAGGGGCCCACGAGATTGCGGCACCAGAAATCACGTTTTTTGGTTATTAATGCTTTTCTCTCATCTGGTTTCACGGGTTAAACTGACTGGTGAGCGGAGCTCACCACAAGTGTCTTGTCTGGAAGAGGTTTTCTGCACTGAACCCTATGCTGATTGGCTGATGGACGTGGAGCCCGGGAACTTCAGCTGTAAAAGATGAAGACGAGCTGGCTCAGGTTTTGGTTGTAGTAGGAAACTGAAGACCACTGAGCTATGTACCAGAGAGCTATAAGTCAATTGGAAAAAAGCTATCCTCTCTGCAACCAGTGTTTCATCATGAAGGAACCTCTACAGCTTTACTCACCAGAGCAGGGGGTGAAGCATGGTTGTGGTGCTGCCTAGGTGAGATCATCCTCCTGAGGTCACCTGTGACCAGCCCTGTAGTCCCTGTCTCTACCCCCTCAGATGTGTGCCATTCATCAAAAAGCCGGCGTCCTCCTGTCACCTTCTCTCCACCCCTGGCTGAGAGGAAGAACTGGAGGGCACAGGAGAACGTGCTCAGGCAGAGACCTATGAGAGAGGTCGGTGGGCCTGGCTTCTAGTAGAGCTCTGCTCGCCCCCCTCTTCAGTCTCCTCATGACTTGTATTCCAGGCCTGCTGCTCAGTGAAGTTTTCTCCCTCAACACAGCAAACGGGCGAGCAACAGTGTCTGAGGTCCCAGCCCCCTGCCCAGCCACAGAAGTGTGGGAGCTCTCATCCAGGACCCTCCACACCTACTCCTCTGGTGTCAGCAGTGACCATCAGGCTGACCCTGCACAGACATCCCATGGAGCTGCGGAGGGGACTGCTGACAGCCGTTTTGGACAAGCTACCCAGGATCTTGGTGAGATGACTGGGAGGTCCCCCTGCCGCACCTTTAGATCTGTAGGGATGCTTTTTCCAGGACTGTCCATGACACCAGCCCCAGTTCAGTATCAGCAGATAGGGTTAATGTTTCTTCTACTAATGTACATGTTCCCCACAGCCTGCCTCATATAGACCATCTGCTGTTAGGGCACTTTCACACTGGCGTTTTTCTTTTCCGGCATAGAGTTCCGTCGTCGAGGTTCAATGCATGGAAAAAACTGATCAGTATTATTTCCATGCATTCTGAATGGAGAGAAATCCGTTCAGGGTGCATCAGGATGTCTTCAGTTCAGTATGTAAACGGAGAAAATACCGCAGCACGTCACTTCTGATGCCCGCATGGCCAATATAAGCATTATGAGGAGCCCGGGCATTATAGGTTGGATAACCCCTTTAAAGGGTTTCTGTCACCAGATCTTGGCCTTATAAGCTGTCTGACATTAGCTATGGGCCAATGTCAGACCAACCTAATAATGTAAATCAAATGCCCCTCTGACCTGTCATAACGCTAAAAAACGATTTTTTTATAATATGCAAATTAGCCACTAGGAGCTGGGAAGGGGTTTCCCCAGGTCCTAGAGGCTCCGTGTTCCCACCTGTGCTACCAGGCACAGCTGTCCTCAGCTCACTGCCCCTGCCCCGAATACTCAAGCGGACGGCGCAAGCGCGGGATTTAGGCCGCAGGCAGGAGAGCTGAGCTGCCCGGCACTGTCAATCAAAAGAAGAGGGGCGTGGCCGCAGGTGGGAACACGGAGCCTCTAGGAGCAGGGGCTCCTAGAGGCTAATTTGCATATGATATAAAATCGTTTTTTAGCGTTATGACAGGTCAGAGAGGCATTAGATTTACATTATTAGGTTAGTCTGACATTAGCTATGGGCCAATGTCAGACATCTTAAAATCTGGTGACAGAAACCCTTTAATCTGTGTCATGCTCCGTAGGAAGAAATTTGTTTGGAAGCCATGACATTCTTTGTTGGGTTTATTAGCTTTTCCCCTACATGTTATACCCATGGGTACGATATTTTCCAGACTTTTATTCCTAGCCACAGGGGGGGGGGGGGGGGGGGTTAAAGTCACTGGGTGCGCATATCTGCTTACAGGCCCAGCTTAAGGATGACTTACCGTATTTTTCGCCCTATAAGACGCACCAGCCCATAAGACGCACCTAGGTTTTTGAGGAGGAAAATAAGAAAAAAAATATTTTGAACCAAAAGGTGTACTTTTGGTGGGTTTTTTACTAACGGTGTTCTGTGCAGGACACTATTATGATGCACTGTTATGGGGGATCTGGGGATGGCACTGTTATGGGGGATCTGGGGATGGCACTGTTATGGGGGATCTGGGGATGACACACTGTTATGGGGGATCTGGGGATGGCACTGTTATGGGGGATCTATGGATGACACACTGTTATGGGGGATCTGTGGATAACACACTGTTATGGGGGATCTGTGGATGGCACTGTTATGGGGGATCTATGGATGACACACTGTTATGGGGGATCTGTGGATAACACACTGTTATGGGGGATCTGTGGATGGCACTGTTATGGGGGATCTATGGATGACACACTGTTATGGGGGATCTGTGGATGACACACTGTTATGGGGATCTGTGGATGATACACTGTTATGGGGGATCTGTGGATGACACACTGTTATGGGGGATCTGTGCATGACGCACTGTTATGGGGGATCTGTGGATGACGCACTGTTATGGGGTGGGGGGGATCTGTGGATGACACACTGTTATGGGGGGTCTGGGGATGGCACTGTTATGAGGGATCTTAGGATGGCACTGTTATGGGGGATCTGGGGATGGCACTGTTATGGAGGCATCTGTGGATGACACACTGTTATTGGGGAAGCTGGGGATGGCACTGTATGGGGGAATCTGGGGATGGCACTGTATGGGGGCATCTGTGGATGGCACTGTATGGGGGCATCTGGGGATGGCACTGTATGAGGGCATCTGTTGGTGGCACTGTATGAGGGCATCTGTGGGTGGCACTGTATGGGGGCATCTGTGGATGGCTTTGTATGGGGGCATCTTTGGATGGCACTGTATGGGGGCATCTGGAGATGGCACTGTATGAAGGCATCTGTGGGTGGCACTGTATGGGGGCATCTGTGAGTGGCACTGTATGGGGGCATCTGGTGATGGCACTGCTATGGGGGGGGATCTATGGATGACATGCTATGTGTCATCCACAGATCCCCCCCCTCCCATAGCAGTGCCATCTCCAGATGCCCCCATACAGTGCCATCCACAGATGCCCCCATACAGTGGGTGTGATGACCCCCAATACAGGGGGTGGGGGTCCGGCATCTTGTTTGCTAATGACCACGGGGCCCGACGCAGTAACTGTATTCTACTACACCGGGCCCACTGTAGTAATGTTATGGCAGTGATTAAAACTATAATTTTCATAACACTAAATCCATGCTGTATTACCCTACCTAATGTACGATCGCAGGCAGGAGGACGGGCGGCGGCAGCGTAACGTCACGCACCCGCTCCGCCCACTTTATGAATGAAGCCGGCAGAGCAGGAGCGTGACGTAGTCAGTTACGCTGCCGCCACCCCCCCGGCCTCCTGCCTGCGATCGTACATTAGGTAGGGTAATACAGCATGGATTTAGTGTTATGAAAAATATAGTTTTAATCACTGCCATAACATTACTACAGAGGGCCCAGTGTAGTAGAATACAGTTACTGTATCGGGCCCAGCTGTCATTAGCAAACAAGACTGCCGCCCACAGCCCCTCCTCCTTGATACACACGCCGGCTGCGCTGTTCAGCAGCGCAGCGGTGTATCAGTGTTTGCAGCATTCGCTCCATAAGACGCAGCACTATTTTTACCCCTCTTTTGGGGGGGAAAAAGTGTGTCTTATAGGGCGAAAAATACGGTATCTATGTGGTTTGATTTTCTGTGCAATTTCAATGGTCCTAGTGCACCCGCTGTCAGGGGAGTGCAAGAGCCCAGAAGCAATAAGCGCTTCCTTCAATACAGATGGAAGCGCTCATTCCGGGAGCGGCGGTCCTGTCACTCGGCTCCCCGCGCTCCATCTCTCTCGCACTGAATGATGAAGCAAGGAGCCTTCTGCTCCCTGTGCCACCATTCAGCCCGCAGGCACAGATCGTGCTGCCGGCCTGTGTGGGAGGAGCCTGCAGCCTAGTAATCTGCCTGTGCTCCTCCCACACAGTGCTGCAGAGCGATCTGTGCCTGCGTGGGGAGAGCTGGATGTGAGCTTCAGGAACGGGACAAGGTGAGTAGCTACTGTGTTTTTGTTTTGTTTTTCAACACAGAGGGGGCACAATAGGCATTTCTACCACGGAGGGGGCACAGAGGGCATTACTACTACAAAAGGCACAAAGGGGCACAATGGGCAGTACTGTTATGAAGGGGGGCACAATGGACATTACTACTATGAAGGGTGCACAATGGGCATTACTACGGTGAAGGGGGCACAGAGAGCAATACTCCTGTAAAGGGGTGGGCATAACTGTTATAGGGCACAGAGTGGGCATTATTACTGTGAAAGGGGCACAATGGGCATTACTACTGTTATGGGGGCACAGTGATGGCGTAACTACTCTGAATGGGCACAGAGAAAGCATTACAACTGTGAAGGCGGCACAGTGAGGGCATTACAACTATGAAGGGGGCACAGTGAGGGCATCCTGCATGTTGATGGATCCCTGGTCACTATCTATCAGTTCAATAGTGCATTTAAGAAATGCCATGCCATGTAACATTTAGCAGATTATAAATTCTCATCTCGTTCTTTTCGGATTGGTACAGCAACTCAGGCTGCCAGAATGGGGCTTAGTACTAGATCCGTCATGCAGCTAGGCAGGTGGGCATCTTCTAGGTACAATTTGTCAGGCCTAATCTTATCTTGCATTAGTTTTTTCTCGTTTGAGTTCACAAGGTTTACTCTATTTGGATAGTGGGCCATTCCTTTATCCATTGGGCTAGAATGAGAGCTCTGGGCCGCATTTACTCCTTAAATCTGGGTATGAATTCAGCTTCCGTTCAGTTGTTCTGGTTGGGAGTTTGTGTTCTGAGGTGGGTCAAACTACAGCACCATTTAATGACAGCGAAGGTGTGACGGACTGAAGCGTCACTGGGGCTGCTGGAGAGGCCTGAGGGCTAGCCTTCTTCCTACAGATTATGGACCCAGAACCATGGAGACCCCTCCCCCCCGGTTAATTATTCTACAAAGGGAATAATTGGTAGTTTCTGCCTGTGAGTGATTACGTTATCCTATTGTGTTGATTAATTGTATCACATGTGTGTGTTTTCTGCCTGTAAGGGTACTTTCACACTTGCAGTACGGCTATCCGCCATGCCGCAAGTACCCGTGTGCTGCCGCTCCGTCCCCATTGACTATAATAGGGCGGGGCTACGTCAGTGCACGTTGGAGATCGCTGGACTAAAAGTACTTCAGGTCCGACTTTTTAGTCTGGCGACCACTGCCGTGCACTGCCGGATAGCCATGCCCAGGGCCGGCGCGTCCTATAAGCGGACTAGGTCGCCGCGTAGAGCGCCCCTTGGGAAGGGGCGCCGCTAGGAGCGCCAGCCCCCCTCATGCTGCACCCGCCCGAGCACTCTGAATTGAGCCTCTGGCGGCTGCAGCACTGCCCGGGCTGGCGCGTCCATGAGGGCGCACCGCCCGGGCGCAGCAAGAGGAAAGGAGCTGACAACTCCATTGTAGCGTGGCCGAGCCCTGTATGGTCCGCGGGTACAGGGAGCATCTGTCTCCTGTACCTAGCCGGACTGACATGAAGTGCGCACACAGTGTGCACTTCCTGTCAGTCCCCTCGGGTACAGGAAACAAAAGCTCCTGTACCCGTGGACCATAAAGAGCTCGGCCGCACTACACCAGAGGTAGGGGGGAGAAAGAGAATGACAAGGGGGGGTGAAGAATGACAAGAGGGGGGAGAGAATGACAAGGGGGGTGAAGAATGACAAGAGGGGGAGAGAATGACAAGGGGGAGTGAAGAATGACAAGGGGGGTGAAGAATGACAAGGGGGGTGAAGAATAACAAGAGGGGGAGAGAATGACAAGGGGGAGTGAAGAATGACAAGGGGGGGGAGAATGACAAGGGGGGGGGGGTGAAGAATGACAAGAGGGGGGAGAGAATGACAAGAGGGGGAGAGAATGAAAAGAGGGGGGTAGTGAAGAATGACAAGGGGGGGGGATGAATGACAAGAGGGGGGGGTGAATGACAAGAGGGGGGAGAGAGAGAACTGGCGTTAGTTAAAGGGGTTCTGCAGTTTATTTAAACTGGTGATCCATCCTCTGGATAGATCATCAGTATCTGATCGGCAGGGGTCCGACACCCGGGACCCTCGCCTATCAGCTGTGTGAGAAGGCAGCGGTTCTGGCAGTAGCACCTAGACCTTCTCGCTGTTTACCGCAGGCGCTTTGACGTCACGACTAGTATCACTGGCCTTGGTGGGGTTAAGCTCTGTTCACTTAAATGAAGCCCCACCCAGGCCACTGAAACTAGTCGTGACGTCACTGCGAGAAGGCTGAGGCGCTACTGCCAGCGCAACTGCCTTCTCAAACAGCTGATTGGCGGGGGTCCCGGGTGTCGGGCTCCTGCCGATCAGTTTAAATAAACTGCAGAACCCCTTTAATATGGCAGATCATATGGGTGGGGCATTGTGATGTCACATGGGGGGGGGGCGGCAAACTTCTCTTTTGCCTAGGGCGGCAAAAATCCTTGCACCGGCTCTAGCCATGCCGCTAGTGTGAAAGTACCCTAACTGCATGTGATTCACTAATATAAAAGCTGTCTGTCCTCCAGAAGGTCCCCAGGGGAGTGTCCCTTACTGGAAGACCTGTATAAAAGGCTGACATGTAGCCCAATTAAAGTGTCCTCTTCTACCCTTCATGAATTCTGGGCTCATGTTTGGGGGATTGTAAAACTACACTCTAGGGATTGCTATCATCATTATACCCTCCAGAGTATAATTCCTAGCTCTTGTAAGAGCTGTTCCTGTTCCTGTTTCCCTCTCTGAACCAAGCAGAGGTTCACCCACTGGAAGCTGGAGTCCGGCCTTGGGTCCAGGGCAGGTGGAGTACGGCGAAACCCCAAACTAAGCTGCGGCGGTTCGTGGGGTTTGCGATGGTTATGGTGTCGAGTGTGGTGCTGATGGTCCTTGGCGAGCACTAGGAGCATCGTTTGACGGAGGCACCCAGTCGGGGTGGCAGGCAGTCTGTCACAAAAGGGTCTGTGGCCTGAACCAGACTTGCTCATTCTGCATGCAGGTGGTAACAACATTGGAAAAATCAAAACACTTGAATTGATTGCTGACATTAAATGTAATCTCTTATTTTTTTTAGGAATAGTTTCCCTCAGCTCAGTTAGTTTTTTCAGAGATTCCACAGAGCATTTGATCTTTTGCAGGTAATGCATTTTTGGACAAAATTAGGAAGCGGGTCAATCGTCAGTTGAAGACATTTATGCCCACGGTTAGCGGTTTCTCTTACTGTCATTTGGAATTGGAAGGCTTCCTTCCGAGTTTGTTTATGTGCAATGCTGTCCACTTATCTGACATCGGTCTGGATATTCCTAACTCTGGTTTACAGTCTATTATTAAGACCGCAGTGCGGGTTGGGGGGGAGGGGCAGGTGGTCTTAATGGCCTCCCTAGCGGGTGGAAGGGTCACCCACCTGTAAGGTTGGGGGGTAGGTTTAATATTAGTTCAGATTATTGGTTATTATGCTCGAGTCAAGATGGCTGAGCAATGTTAATGGTTGTATCATTATAGGCACCTAAAGGGGTTATCCCATGAATAGTGTAAAAGTATAAAAATCTAACATTATATAATACATGACAATAACTTTCTAACAAAGCTAGAACCAGCCCTGTACCTCACATGGATCCAGAGTTCTCCCCATTCATTGCTCTGATAGTTTTATATCAAGCTGGCAGCTCAAGGGGAGTGTCTTTTCTGCTGCAGCTAAATAGGCGTGTCTCAGCTCTCCCTATCACAGCTCAGGAGGTAGTTGAGGGATGAAACTGAGCATGTGCAACCTTCGTAATGAGCCAAAAAAAAAAGAAATTAAGTGGCGCTACACAGATACATTTTATTGAATAAGGCCTCTTGCACACGAACGTGTGGCCGCACCGTTCCCATATTGCGGACCGCATTTGCGGATACGCAATACACGGGCACTGTTCCGTGACCATTCTGCATCACGGATGCGGACCCATTCATTTCAATAGGTCCGGAGATGCGGAACGGAACACTACGGAAGCACTACGGAGTGCTTCCATGGGATTCCGTTCCGTACTTCCCTCCCGCAAAAAGATAGAACATGTCCTATCTTTTTGCGGAACAGGCAGATCGCGGACCCATTCAAGTGAATGGGTCCGCGATCTGCTGCGGCTGCCCCACAGTCGGTGCCTCTGAAGGGAGCGTTGTGGCATCGCTGATGCGCTAGAGGCACGGACTTCCTGGCATGTGGAGCACGCAGAATGGTGTGCAGGGCAGGACACGGTGATGTCATCACAGAGCACCTATGAGAAGGGCGCTCTGTAAGCAGGAGGACGACGTCCTGACCAGAGTTTCTGGCTTGGTGGTCCGGTGGGAAGCATGGAGAAGAAGCACACATAAAAGTCTGGAGTCCCCGCAGCCCTGGTACCTCTGATGGGTGAATGTTCTTGGGCAAATTGAGTCCTGCTTCTCTTCTGATACCCTTATACCTAAATGTTATATCAGGCAAAGCCTAGGAGGTGGTTTCTAAAAAGAATAAAGAGTGTGGTCTTTGTAAATCTGTTTTACCGCCTGAGTGGGAGAAGAGGATGTGTCAGAGTTGCATTGCTAGAACAGTGGCTGAGGAATCGCCGTCATTTAATAAGTGTCTTCAGACGTTAGTCAGATCAGAAGTCAAAAAGAGCGGCTGGAACAAGAGATCCAAAATTGAGGTGATTAGATACCACACAGGAGTTTATTTCATCTGATTCTAAAGAAGATGAAATATACTCCACCTTAAATTGGCAATCTGAAAATTTGTCCCTATCTTTTTCTGAGGAAGGCGAGATAAGTGGCAAACCATGTTTACCAATAGAAGATACGGATAGACTTTTAAAGCCATAAGATCCACAATGGACATAGAAGAGATAAAAGAATTAAAGTCCATTTAGTATGTCATGTTTGGCGGTTTAGAATCCAGACACCATAGGGCGTTTCCAGTACATAAAAATGTATCATCCTTGATTAAGGAGGAGTGGAAGAAACCTAAAAGAAAAGTTTATATTTCTAAAAACCTTAAATGAAAATATCCCTTTAAAGAAGAATAAGATGTAGCTATATCTAAAGTCTGTAAAAAAACAGCCCTTCCCTTTGATGATATGGGGGTACTTAGGAACCCTTTGGATAAAAAAGCAAAGGCTTTTTTAAAAGGAGCCTGGGAGGTGTCAACCTCCTCCTTCAGACCAAGTATCGCTTCCACATGTACGGCCCGTTCCCTTATGATCTGGCTCTCTGAGCTAGAAAATCTATAAAAAAATGAATATCCCAGAGAAGAAATACTAGTATCCTTGCCCACTATGAGAATAGCGGCAGATTTCTTGGACGATGCTTCGGCTGATTCAGTAAGATTGGCGGCTAGATCTGCCGCTTTATCAAATTCTGCCCGTAGAGCGCTCTCGCTAAAAAACTGGATTGGTGACTTACCATAAAAAAAACAAGCTATGTGGTGTTCCTTGTGAAGGGGAAATACCTTTTTGGGCCGGCTCTAGATTACCTACTGGACAAAGCTGCGGATAAAAAGGAAAAATTTCCAGGGTTTCAGGGTTCCTTCTCCGAGAGAAATAAATTTAGCCGTCCTTTTTGTCCCTTTAAGAACAACAGAGAAGGAGGCAAAAAATCAAGGGAGGATAGATTTAGATAGATTTATTTTTGTAACCAGCCCTTTGCAGAAAAAAAGAAACAAGATTAGCATTGACGCCAGAGGTCAGGTAGGAGGCAGATTAAAACTCTTTTTCCCCACCTGGTCTCAGATTTCTTGCAACTCGTGGATTCTAGACACTATTCTCACTGGACTACACCGGACTAAAACTAAAATTTCGTATGGTCCCTCCAGTGAGTTTGGAAAAAGAAGGGACATCTTCTAAGAAAGATCAGGGAAGACTGTGGAGGTGTTATCCTCATAGCCCCGTTTTGGCCGAGGAGATCATGGTACATAAACGTGGCTTCGAATCATGTTGGTCTCGGACCCTTGGGTTCTTCCAGAGATCCAGAACCTATTGAACCAAAGTCAAATATTTTACCCCGGCATAATAAATCCCCATCTGACTGCCTGGAACCTGGGATTTTCTGACGCCTTAATCTCTACTCTTCTTAAGAGTAGGAAAAAGGTGACGGTGGCCATTTATGCTAGGGTTTGTTGAAAATTTTTTGAGTTTTCAAGTATCCAGTTTAAAGAAATTCCCTCCTCGTCTCCCATTCGCCTAGTTATAGAATCTCTTCAAAAGGGATTAGAGCTAGGTCTTGCAGGTAGTACCTTAAACTTTCAAGTCTCGGCTGTTTCTGCCTTATTCGATCAGGATATTGCATCATGCCTGTGGGTTTCAATATTCTTTAGAGCAGTTGGCAGATCCAGCCTAATAACTTCCCATAGACCCCCTCCATGGGACTTTAACCTAGTGTTAAAGGCCTTGACACAGCCACCATTTGAACCGTTGGATGTCAGTTCCATTAAATGTATTACCTTGAAATTATGTCTTCTAGTAGCAGTAACTTCAGCTTGAAGGGTTAGGGTTAAATCCAAGCCATATCCATTAACCATCTATACACCACTATTTTGGAAGACAAGTTGTTGATTCGTCCTTATCCAGCTTTTCTTCCAAAAGTGGTTTCCAGTTTGCATAGGTCCCAGGAAATTGTCCTTCCTACCCTTTTTAAGAACCCGAGGTCGGAAGAAGAAAGGTTACTTCATTGCTTGGATGTAAGAAGAGCCTTGATTACTTATCTGTCTCGCACTGAAAGCTGGCAAAAATCTTCTTCACTCTTTCTCCTTTTCCAAGGAGTAAATAAGGGAAAGGTTGCCACCAAATTTTCCATTGCTAGATGGATTGTTTCTGCCATTTCTCTGGCCTATTCTTCATCTGGTTTATCTCCTCCGGTGGGTCTAAAAGCACATTCTACCAGGGCTGTTGCTACCTCCTGGGCAGAAAGATCCTCGGTTTTCATAGGGGATATTTGCAGGGCGGCTACCTGGTCTTCTCCTTCAACTTTTTTTAAGCACTATTAGCTTGATTTGAACTCATCTTCTTCTGATTTTTCCTTTGGGGCAAAAGGTGCTTCTTTCAGCTCTCCCACCCTAAATTTTTTTCTTCTGGTAAATCACTCGTGGTGCTGCCGTGGATGAAGGGAAAAATGATGATTACTCGCCGGTAATTGGATTTTACGGAGCCCACGACAGCACCCTTAATTTCCCTCCCTTCTGGGTTATTTCTGGTTCTCTTAGTCTCACGCGGGTATAGCATGAAAAAAATAAGTTAAGAATCATTGAATACATTGAATATTATTGTCTGTTATCTAAACATTATGTGGGCGAACTTCCTCCGATGTCTCAATGAATTGGGAGGAGAGTGTCCGCCCTTTTATTCTGCAGGTTTCCTGTCTATGGGGGCGGATCCTCTCTCGTGGTGCTGTCGTGGGCTCTGGAAAATCCAATTACCGGTGAGTAATCATCATTTTTCGTGGGACAACGCCTTTAATGAAGCACTGGACAAGCCTTTGTCTTCTTCATTTATGGTTATTTTTAAGATTATGTGTTTGTTGATGGCGCTTGCAGTCTCATGGGTGGGCCCATGAGATTGCGACGCCAGAAATAATGTTTTTTATTAATATTGGTTATTAATGCTTTTTTCTCATCTGGGTTTCAAGGGTTAAACTGTGTCTGGTTAGCAGAGCTCACCACAAGTGTTTTGTCTGGAAGAGGTTGCCTGCACTGAACCCTATGCTGATTGGCTAATGGACCTGGAGCCCGGGAATTTGAGCTGTAAAAGATCAAGACAAGCTGGCTCAGGTTTTGGTTGCAGTGGGAAACTGAAGATTCCTCCCTCCTCCCTACTTTACATGGTCACATGCTTCAATAAAGGGAAGGGTCACCCAGCTGTAAGGCTGGGGTTAGGTTTAATTTTATTTTAGCTTATTGGTTATTTAGCTTGAGTCAAGATGGCTGAGCTATGTTAATAGTTGTATGATTATAAGCCCGTAATAAAGCACTGCGGCCTGTTCATCCAAGACTTTGTCTCCTTCTTCATTTATGGTTATTTTAAGGTTATGTGTATGTTAATGCAATTTGCAGTCCCCAATTCACGAGCAACATCCGTGCGGATTCCGCAGCCGGATTCAGACCCATTTAACTTGAATGGGACAGTAGTCCATCCGCAGTGCAAAAAAGGAGTGCATGCACTACTTTTTTTTTGGTGAGGAGGCACGACCAGAAACTCCCTTCCCAGGGGTTCCATACCGACCTTCCGGATTGTGGACTAATTCAAGTGAATGAGTCCACATCCATGATGTGGGGTGCACACGGCCGTTGCCCACATATTGCAGACCTGCTGTTTACGGGCCCCAATACAGGCACGGCCGGGCAACAGCCATGTGCATGAGACCTAATAAGAAGTGAAAATGTTTTTTTATCCTCTGGTCTACAGCTTGCTTGAGCTGACTGCTGTTCACCTGGAAAAACAGCAGCACTAAAGGAAGATGTGGGTCACACATACATGCATACTATTAGCAAGGTCTCTAACCACCAGAGGTCTGCCAGTGAACGTACTACCAATCACTACTAGCTACAGAACAATGTGTCAGCAAGAGATAGCTGTCAATCAAAGGGACAGGCGTGGCTCTAAGTGCAGAGCAGATGAGCTATGTTGCTCCAACTGACTTGGGCCCGCTCATCTGTGTACCAAATACCTAATTTCCATATTAATAAAGTTATATTCCTCAGGAAAGACACAGTGGAGGAAAATAAATTAGGAATTGATTCATTTAGCATCTATGTGCTCTGCAGTCCTATGTATACTCATTTCTGAGGCTCGTTCTTGGTGTATATATTCGGCTGAAGTGGCTTCATACCTGGAAGTAAGCAAGATGCTCAGGATAAATTGCTCTCTTTCAGGAGAACATAGCTTTTTGTGTATAGGGGATAGTCACTAAATAAGGCATATCAAAATATTCAGCAACATGTTGCCTTTAAATAAAAATGATAAGGTTTACACTATATTTCGGACTCATTCTGTGGAGTTGTTTGTTCCCTAGTGGTCAACGGTAGTGACTAGGCAAATTCAAGTTTTACTGGAGGTAGTGAAGGAATTATCCCAGCTCCATTGACATTGTAGGTTCTGGGTTAGTTGTTTAAAGGAGTTAGCCACTTACGGTTACAGTTGACCAATGTGTATCTAAGGGGACTTCACCAAACTCATTAATATAGCTTTTGTTGAAATTCTGCACCATTTTCTATATTTCATAAGGTATGCCCCCTTGGTTGCCAAGTGTTTTATGCTGTCCTTAGAGGTTTTGTCCATAAAATGAAATCTCATTTCTAGCATCCATTTCTCCATAACTCCTCTTCTGGCCGCTGCTTCAGAATGGAGTGATTAAGAGATGCTGGTGAGAGAAGTCACCAGCTATGCCTGTGTACGTAGACTTCTTATCAAAAGCAAAATGTGGGGTAGAGTCTCAAGCCTTGACTTTCAGACGAATGCTTTGCTCTTGTGATAAGTATTAAGCAAATATTGCTGTGTTTGTGGGAGGGGAGGCGGACTACAAGGCTATTTATATGCACCTGTGGGCCAGGCTGGCTGATTGCTAGGCTATTTATAGGCACCTGTGGGCCCAGGCTGATGCCGATTCAGCTGATTTCACCCACCCACCCACCCACACCATCTTACAGTCATTTCATATTAGGGTGGCCCCTTTAGGCTGCCCTACCGCAGCAATTATGGCACAATTCTACTGCTTGTTGTAGATAGGGTTAGATAGGTTAGGTACACCTTTCTGATAGCCGATCCGACCACAAATAGGGGAAAAGGTACTCTGAACATCAGGGCATCATCAGCCTCTATGAATAGGGCTGGCATGGCTAGCAGTGACATTTGTACTTGCCCGGTGTAAAGCTGCTGCTAATCATCTGACAAACTGCGACATATAAAATTTTTGTTCTTGGGCAGCACATCGCCCTGTCAAAACAATCATTCAGTCTCGAAAAACCCTGAAGTGGGGAATGATTGGGAACAAACATTGATAGAAATGTTAGTTCCTGATCATTGCCTGCTCTTTTGGCCTGTGTAAAGGTCATTACCCGCTCACTTGGCCTGTGTAAAGGTCATTACCCGCTCTCTTGGCCTGTGTAACGTTCAGTACCCGCTCTCTAGGCCTGTGTAAAGGTCCTTACCCGCTCATTTGGCCTGTATAAAGGTCATTACCCGCTCTCTTGACCTGTGTAAAGGTCATTACCCGCTCTCTAGGCCTGTGTAAAGGTCCTTACCCGCTCTCTTGGCCTGTGTAAAGGTCATTACCCGCTCTCTTGGCCTGTGTAAAGGTCATTACCCGCTCTCTTGGCCTGTGTAAAGGTCATTACCCGCTCTCTTGGCCTGTGTAAAGGTCATTACCCGCTCTCTTGGCCTGTGTAAAGGTTCCTAAAGTCGCACCCAGTGTCCAGTTGTTTAGTCACCTCATGCTCCAGCAATACTTTGCGGTATGGTGTGCTTATTGTGTTTATGGTGTGCTTCCTCCTCCAGGCCTGCAACAATGATTGAGATCAGTGCAGGTACAGACAGAGAGGACTGTTATTCAACTGCTGTAAAGTTGGGAGAACACTTCTGCCCGATCACTACTGAAGTGTTTATAAGAGGTGGTGTAACCAGGCCTCTTTGACGTCCGGGTCCTCTAATGCAAATCTGCTTGACAATGGCTTTGGACATCAATTTGGACTAAAGTTGCTCAGTGTCGAAACAAGTTAAAGGGGTTGTCTCACTTCAGCAAAAGGCATTTATTATGTAGTGAAAGGTAATACAAACCACTTACTAATGTATTATGTTCCATATTGCTTCCTTTGCTGGCTGGATTAATTTTTCAATCGCATTATACACTGCTTGTTTCCATGGCTACGACTATCCTGCAATCCAGCAATGGTGGTCGCGCTCGCACACTATAGAAAAAAGTCCTGGACTATGTGCACTCCTGCGACCCCGGCCACCAGAAAGGCCGGCACTTTTTCCTATAGTGTGCAACCACGGCCACTGCTGGTGGATTACAGGGTGGTCATAACCCTGGAAACGAGCAATGTATAATGTAACAGAAAAAATGAATCCAGCCAGCAAAAGAAGCAATATGGACAATCACAATATATTAGTAAGTGCCTTGTTTTAAATTTCTTTACATAATAAATGCCACTTGCTGAAGTGACACAACCCCTTTAAAGGGCACCTTTCACTGGTCCTAACATTACAATATTATTACCTGACAGTGTAGGGCTTTATTAGGATATGTCAGAGCATTTTTTTCTTTTTCACATTGGATGCTCTGTTGCACCCCTGTGTCCCCCGTTCACTTTTGCTGCCCTGTATACTTATTAGCAGCATCGGTACAGGGAGGAAGAGACAGCCTGGTTTCTTAACGGGCGTCTCATTCTCCCTGGCTGTGAGCTTTTTTTTCTCCCTGGCTGTGATGCTCTCCGCTGCGATTGGGTAGCTAATTAGCATACAGGGAGGCAAAAGTGAACGGGGCACAGCAGGGGAATGGAGCAGCCAATTTTAAAAATGAAAAAGCGTGTGCTGGTAGAACTTACCTGTTTTTGAATTACTGGAATGATACTTCTTTACTATGTTCAGATATGTTCTGGATGTTAACATATGCTTACTCAATAAAAATGTATTGAAACTAAAAATGAAAAAGCGCCTTGACATCTTCTTATGAGGCCCTACACTGCAATATGTTAGGACCAGTCAAAGGTCCTCTTTAAGCTACCATTGTAGTCATTTTAACATCAAGGTCATATGATTTACCACTGTATTTAGCAGCTTTTGATTCATTCTTTTCTGTAATATTGTAGAACTTGTTATGCGTTATAATTGGATTTTTCCATTGCCTTATACACCAATTTCATAAAGCAAATAATCGTCTGTGACATGAACTTTTATGCACTCTTCTTTATTAAATTCATTGCATGTTTTATTATAAATGTAAGTATTATGCAAAATGCACCCTGTGGATTTCCAGGTAAGTGTAAGACTTTTATTAACTTTACAAGTTATACAGTTACATAGAAATGAACTGGGTGAGGGCCAGTAATAAAGATAAAACGGCCTTCATCCTGACTGCTTACCATTCCTTATACAACAATGTACGCATATATAAAAATCACCTTTAGCCACTTATGGACCACTGGATGACTCTAAACATACAACAGGTCCATATGTATCTCTGCAAGGGCGTTTCTGAATGGCTCTCACACAGAGATCATGCATCTGCAGGGGTGGGGAGCCGATTGTCAGTGACAACCAAACTCCCCATAGAGAAGGCAGAGATTATTTATTACCTGTCTTCCCCATCACTATACAGATCAGGGGGTGGCTATGACACTTTTTCCCCACCTCCCAGCAATCATGTGATTGCCAGTGAACTGCAGGAGCTGCTATTAAACAAAGGAGACAGAGTTTGAAAAATAATTTTAGCTGAAGCATCTGCTATAAAAAAAAAAATTTGTGAAAAACATTTTTTTCCCTTTTTTTCCCTTTTTTTCCCTGGATATACAAAATGCTAAAATGAACATAACATACAAATAAAGCTCCATATATACCCCAAAAAAACTCACAAAATTAGACAAACAGGTGAAAAAAAACATTATTGTTTTTGAAGCCATAAATACAAAATAAAAAAGAGACATGTCTGGTATTGAATGGGGGGGTTTAAACAAGTTAAAGAGGATTTGTCACTAGATTTCACAATACGAATTGCTTACGGTACATTATTAGACAGATTTCTTAGACTTTTAAGGCTGTGTAACTTACTTTGAAAATCCATGTCATAATTCCTGAATAAACCTTTTTAAAAGATCTTTCATCTGAAATGAACAGTCAAGCCAGGGACTGCCAGAGTTCATGAGGCCAAGTGTATTCATGAGTGGGGTTGAGCGAACTTCTGTTTTCAAGTTCGGCGTACAAGGTTCAGGTTATTTATTCTGTTATGGATTCCGTTACCGGAATTCTTAGATAACCCGAACCTTGAAAACACAAGTTCGCTCAACACTATTCATGAGCTAAACTCATTCTCCACCCACCTAGCCTGAGAGCTACAAGCGACAGTTTATCTCAATATAAGGATACATTCGTATTTTGTTACCGTGTCCGTTCAGTTTATTTTGCTGATTGGAGGAGGACCCATTCATTTCAATGGGAATGCAAAAAATTCGGACAGCACACCGTGTGCTGTCCGCATCCGTATGTCCGTTCCATAGCCCTACAAAAAATATAGAGCATATCCTATTCTTCAAGTATAGCTATTGTTACAAAGGATCTGTGAGATTGATTAACAGTTCTTATTACATGAACACCGTTTAAATTAAATCCAGGACTGTTATTTTGTTGTTTGCCACAAGATGTCGCTGTTTCTTAACACAGCTAACATTGTGCAAGTATTAGAATATTCAATTGTAGGTGGAGACTCTCTCGGTCTGAAGAAGAAGCAGGAAGCAAAGCAGCAGACATCTTAGGAGAGAGGCTGGAGTAAAGAATCCGGTTGCATCCAAGCGTCAGGGAGTACTGGAGTGGCCGGAGTGGCAGCTGAAGGAGGCTGATTGCAGTCCAAGTCCCTGGGTCCGTCCAGAGGAAGAGGATTGTTTCCAGGAAGGCTGCACGTGCTACATTACTAGTTTTGGGGAAAAGGGAGGGGGAAATTACTGTATAGGCCGGTAGGATTAGAAGCTGCTGTGTCGCACCGCGGGCTAGCCTGTATCTCACACACACACGATTGTTCCTGTTCTTCAGGGTAATAACAGGTATGGCGAGGCGGAGTTAGCTCTGCTCGCAGTAGGTAAATTGTGCAAGTGTTTTCCAGCTACCATCGGAGGGCGCCGCGCTGTGCGACCCAGACCGGTCTGAGCTTCTCGGCTGAGTGTATGTAGTCCAAACCTGTGTTTCACTGCAATTGCGGCTGTGTTTGATAACCTGTTACAGTAAAAAGTCTGTTTTACAAAGGCTGGTGTCAGAGTTGCTTTTCTTGTCCGTGACTTAGCTGAATCCTGGGGAACCCACCCCGGTACATGGCTTACACATCCGCCCAAAAAAAACTGATGCAATACGGATGCCAAAAAAGTCATCCGTACTTTTTGCGGACCGCAAATGGTCGTGTGATTGTAGCCAAACACATTAATGAGCTCTGGCAGCCTCTAGCTGGACTCCTAAAAGGCTAATTTAAATATCAAACACTAAGGTCGAGATTTAACAAAACTGGTGTAAAGGAAAACTGGCTTAGTTGCCCATATCAACCAATCAGATTCCACCTTTCATTTTTCAGAGGTCCTTGGCAACTAAGCCACTTTTCCTTTACTCCAGTTTTGATAAATCTTCCCTTAACCCCTTAAGGACCCATAACATATAGGTACATCATGGGTCCGGTCCCTAAGGATGGCGCCCGCTCCTGCCTGCTGCGGGCACGATCGCTGCGGGGGTCCGGCTGTTTCCTGTAGCTGACCCCCGCGGCTAATGATCGCGGTCGGCAGCGATGCCGATCGCAATCATTTAATCCCGCAGATGCCGTGGTCAGTCCTGACCACGGCATCTGCGCTCCGGCTCCCCCTAGTGGTGATCGGGGGAATCACAGCGCTGGATGTAATAGCCTCAAACTCAATGAATGATTCGAGGCTACTACTTACTATTTTCTATGCAGCCCTTGTTAGCAATAGGGCTTTATAGGAAAGTAGTAAAATCCTCATAAACTCCAATACAAGCATATTGGAGTTTATGATAGAAGAAATCAGATGACTGATTTATATAGGTCCCTATGGGACCTATATAAAAGTGTAAAAAAAAAAAGAAAAAAAAATTTGAAAATAAAAAATTAAGAAAAAAACTAAAAATTAAAATCACCCCCTTTCCCCAAAATTAAAATAAAAAAATAAAAAAATACACATCATGGGTGTCGCAATGTGCGAAAACGCCCGTAGTATAAAAATATAAAAATATATTCCCCATACGGTAAATAGAAAAACAGAAAAAAGGACCCAAATGGCCGATTCGCCTTTTTGGACGCTTCATTTCCTCAAAAAAAATTTAATAAAAAGTGATCAAAAAGTCCTACACACCCGATAATGGTATCAACTAAAAGTTCAGATCACCCCGCAAAAAATAAGCCCCCATACAACGCCATACACTTAATTGCAAAAAAGTTATAAGGGTCAAAATATGGCAACAAAAAAAAAAATTAAAAAAACTCCCACTTTAGAATTTTTTTTCGCTATCAAAACGCAAGAAAAACTATACATATTGGGTATCTGAGCAAGGTGATCATCTGGACCTGATCAGCATAGCAACTGCCTCAGACTATGTTAGTAAACAGGAGAAAATTAGGCAAAAGGGAAATTCCAGCTGTGTAACAATATGTTTGTTTGCAAAGTCTTCCTGTTTACACAGTTGTATACTTGTTTTATTATTTTTTTTTATTTTTTTATCACTGTGTGCCTCCGTCAGGTCATACAAGACCTTTGTGGGACATTTAACAGTATAGCCTTTTTTTGTTTTTTTTGTTTTATTGTTTATTGATTTCTTCTGTAACTGGATGTGAAATATTAGCCCCGTTACAGGGGAAATACAGCCCCCAGCGAGGTTGTACACGGCTATTCAGCCTCACTACAAAGCTGATATGGGTCTGCTAAGACCCAGGAGCTTGTGCAGTTATTGGGTGCCGGCCATCACATGATTGCTAGGACCAAAGCAAGAAGCAGCCTTTTTGCTGTCTAAATTTGTACACACACTGGTTATTTGTAACCGTCCCCACCTTTTTTATCGGGAGCCTGGCTGTCATAGACAGCAGGGTCCCTGCTCCCGCAGCTGCACGATTAGTGTGCAGCTCCCATGTCTGCTAGGACATTCAGGAACACTCCTGCATTAGAAATAAATATAATAAACACAATATTAAGAAACATATTTAGACAATTCAAATTTGGATAGCAGAAAGTATGCACATATTCAAAAAAGAAAACTATAGCCTCAGTATTCATAACTGAAAGAACATAACACAGATTAGTTAACATGAAAAGACACACAAAAGTTTTATCTATACACTACAAATGTTTGACGTGAGCTCCACTGGTGACAAGGCAGATATCTAGGCAGTAGTCCCGTTCTGTCCAGACGCGTGCCAGGAAATCCTTAGATATGGACTCCACATTTTTGATGCATTGTCTCAGGTCGTGGAGATCTTGCAGCTGGGAGGCAGATACTCTAAGTTTTTGATGTGGCCCCACAGAAAGTAAGAGTGCTAGATCTGGTGATTATGGAGGCCAACACCACATTGGTGATTTGTTTATTCCAGCATGGCCAATCCAACGTTTCGGTAGAGTTTCATTCAGGTATTGGCAAACATCCAACTGGGAATGAGTAGGAACACCATTATGCTGACAGACTATGTTTGGCAAATCTTCCTCTATCTCATTCCTTTAACATTTTCAGGTAGAGGTGGCCAGTGACAGCATCCTCAGCAAAAAATAAGGGACTGTACACTTTGTGCCTGCTCACTGCACAGAACACATTTACTTTAGATGCTCAATAAGGGCACGTGATTTTCTGAGCTTCAGATTCTAACACCATGGTTAGGCTTGAGCAAGATGAGCTTCAGATCATAGATCCAAAATCAATAAGTTAAAAAACTTTGTTGTTAATGCTGTTTCCGTACAGCATTAAAATGTATGAGTTCCGTGTAGCCAAAATTAATCGCAGCCAAAGATATTTCTATCTGCGTATTTAAAGACATTTTAAAATGGGAATCCAAAGAGGGCTTTGGTACAAAGGTACCAACCAGTACCAAAGCCCACTTCGGATTCCTATTTTAAAATGTTTTTAAATACGCAGGTAGGATTACTGCAGTCATTCATTTAACAAAGTCCTGTGCAACTTCGACCGAGACTAAGTTTGGCTACACTGAGCTCATACATTTTAAATCTGTACGGAAATAGCATTACCAACAAAGTTTTTTTAACTAATCAAGTTCAGATCTCTAATCAGAAGCTCAATTTTTTTAAGCCTAGTTTAGGTGTTTGACCACCCGATGGAGGTGAAAGCCTAATCACTGAACACCAGTCTCTCAGTGAATTTGTCCTCTTCCAATCAGTCCTGCAAGTCGATGCAAAAAACACAGCGTTTCTGTTTGTCATCTAGTTTCTTCTCCTAAAGCATTTGAAATCTGTATGGCTTGCAACACAGACATTTTTGTAAGTTATACCAAACTGTGGTTTGTGGCACTTGTAGTTACATAATACTAGTCAGTCTTGTCAACTTTCTAGGACTATGCTCCTACATGGTTGAAATACACAAATAACCGCATGAGAACCGCATCTGTATCGCATTTGGTTTGGATAAGGTCCTTTTGAGATATACTTGTTGATGGATGTGGATCTCGAATTTGAAAGGAAAAAAAGAACCCAAAAAGAAGAAAAAGAAAATCTATACTGATGAAAACCACTAATGAGAAAACATTTTAATGTTCCATCACTGTTGGTATAGACAGCAATCCCCATGTGGATCGAGTGCATATCTGTATAAAAAAAACTGCATTTGGTTATTTTATATATTTTTCACTTTTTATAGATGTGTATTTTATGTAATGATTATGAATAAGGAGCAGATTGATATCAAGCATCACGCAGGTCATATAATAAAGGTTAGTGAAACTGCTTAAGCAAGGACAATTAACATACTGAATTCCACTCCATTTCTTGGAGTTATCTCCATTATATATGGGTCATAAAGTATGTAAAAGCGATGGATGACATAGGGGTTTACCCACTGAAGAAGGAACAAGGTGAATGTTCCGAAACGCGTTTGGTTTCTGAACACCCCCTATGTGCAGATATCCTGATATGGATTCCTGTTAATGATCAATATTATATGGAGCGCTCCATAATAATCTCCATAGGAATTTGAGAGACGGCGCCGACTGCGTCCCTCTCTGGCACACAAGACAAACATATCACATTCGGACTCACGAATAGGTGGGAATACCCGGAGGTAAGATCTCTTTGTGCTCAAGACCCCGTGGAACGCCACGGTAGGCACTAGACCCCGGCTCCTCTGCAACAAACTGTGAGTAAAAATATTGCTCTAGTCCGTGTGCACATTATTGGAGAATATTGAACGTTTACACCTTAACGGTTGCATGGACTTTTATGTGGGACTTAAACGCTTGAATGTGAATAGATAACGATTGCGTTATTAGACATAAATAGACATAAGCTGTATATTGCTCAGCATTTGATACAGATTTTTATTTTTATATATACATATTGGACACTCTTTCCAAATACTCACCAAACGTCTCAATGGTGAATCAATATGAATCTGCACAACGAATGGATGTAAACTAACACTGTTAATATTGTAATTTAATAGGCTGTGTTTGTGACAGTATAGTTGCAGAGATATTATTGATACAGCATTTATGGTAAACTAACACGGTGCATTTCGGAACTTATAATTGGAAAACGTTGGAACATCTGAGTGAATTGGGTAGACAGTTCTGTGCCTGGTACAATCTACTCACTATACGTGATTAGATCTACAGACCAGATTACCAGCATAGGGAACGTATTTGCATGTTTTTAGCATATTTTATTTGTTTTTTTTTCATTATTTTTTATTTTTACTTAATTATTTTTTATCCTATTTGTAATTTATATACACGTGAGCGATATACGGAATAAACTGTTTCTTATGGTGATTCTGGAGGTAGAGTGCCAATCTCTTCAAGCGGTTTTATCTGAATTATCTTTATCAGTAACGGGGTGAGTCACAGAGCTTAGAGCACCTTTTCCTTACAGTGTGCAGGGAAGCCACCTGATTTTCAAATATATTTTTTATTTTTATCTTTACTTTTTTGCATGCATTTCATGGATGTTTTTTATTATTTTATAATATACATTTGGAATAAATGACATATGTATATTCATGCTTTTGATGATTCTATGCAACACCAGATAGTTGAGTGCCCTTCAAATTATTGATATTTTCATGGAATCCTGTTGATTATCTCTTCCACACTCTTTGGATTACTTGGACGTTATCCATGACACAAACAGCCAGTGGTTTTGAATTTCTTCACCCAACGAGAAATGCATTCCCTATGCAGAGCACATTTACTAAATTTATTCTGAAAACTTCACTAGACTGTCACAACAGTCCCTGTTGTAAATTCCAAGACGTAAAAAAAACTTTTTCTTGCTGCGATGCCGCCATCTTAAACCTGCCCCTTTGTGTACAGGTTTAAACTAGCCTGTACACAAAAGGGCAGATTCATGAAAACGGTCTATAAACACAAAACCAACCAATCACAGCACAGCTTTCATTTTTCAAAAGCAGAATTTAACTACAGGCCTTTAAGTTTTCACCATCCTTTTTGAATCTATATATATTAAGAATGCTTTCAAAAATAGTCTTAAATGCCATTCTTACCTTTATAAAATTAACCTCTTTGCTGATGACATAATGTTCACTCCCAAAAGTAACATACAATTACGGACACACCAGAAAATACCCTCCATTACAAATTCATGTTAAGAACCTATAACTCTGCCCTCCACCTCGCCAAACAGACATACTTCATCACCCTTATCTCACTGTCCAACAACCCAAAAAAACTCTTTGACACTTTTTATTCCCACCTCAGTCCTAAAGATCAGGTGCCTATCAGAACCTCTGTGCTGAAGATCTGGCCACCTACTGTACTTCACAGAGAAAATAGAATAAAGAACATCTGGCATAAAATCGGCTCCCAGCCACTAAGTGTCATCGATCCCTGACACCCCCCCCCCCCCATCTTCTCTGGCTCACTGTCCACATTTGACCAAGTCACGGAAGAAGTCGTCTCCAGGCTCTTCTCTTCTTCTCATCCTACCACATGCACTTCTTTCCCCATTCCCTCACATCTACTCCAGTCTCTCGCCGGCTGTCACCACTCACCTAACAAAAACCTTCAACCTTTTTCTCTCTTATGGTATCTTGGTATCTTCCGCTCCTCTTTCAAACGCTCTATCATTACTCCATTATAAAAAAATAAAAAAAAACTCTTCTCTTGACCTCTCCTGCACAGTTAACTGCAGACCAGTCTCCAATCTAAAGGGTGGAATAAGGTTAAACTGACTGGTGTGGATACAGCTATTGAATACATGTGTGACTAACCAGGGGGTGAAACCTGTTGCTGTATACCTGAAATTCTGTGGATATTGAAACCACTTATTATGATATCATTATGGCCCCAGACCTTTTATCAGCGATGCAGCATTTTTACATTATGTGGGTTGTTTTTTATTGATTTTATATGTAATCTATAATAAAGTTTACGGTATATCGTTCTAGCTTTGGTATTTTTGTAGGCAATATTCTATATATTTGTTTAGAGGTCGTGATTTATGGTAATATAGGTAAAACTGAACAAGATGGAACAAGTAAAAAGAATTATTTAGTAAGCCATAAGGATTTGAGCCACAAGATCAAGAGTTGGCAATATTCCCCTACATTCTGTCAGGGCTGAAACACCAACTGCAGCAATGGACCCTTTCTGGTTCTCTCTCAGCACAGTGCAGCTGTTGTACCATCAGTGGACCTGCCAGCTACAGTACAAGTACAACATGGAGAAATCTAGGTCACAGTATTACAGTAAGTAGTGAAGTACCCTTTAACAGTAGAATAGATAGTCGTAACACATGTAACCATTTCTTACAACCATCTGTTGAGCATGTGCATAACAGCATGCATATAAAGCTCTAGATACTGCTCTGTATGGCACTCGGTACAATACAGCTATTTAAATGCTAATACAGGCAGCATGCGGATCCGCAAAACACGGACACCCATGTGCATTCCGCATTTTGCAGACCGCACATGGATGGCACTGTAAAAATAGAAATGCCTTTGATTGTCCGTGTCTGCGGACAAGAATAGGACATGTTCTATTTTTTTGCGGGGCCGCGGAATGGAAGTGTGGAGGCGGAGAACACACTGTGTGCTGTCCTCATCTTTTGCGGCCCCATTGAAAATGAATGGGTCTGCACCCATTCCGCAAAATTGTGGAACGGATGCAGACCCATTTTGCAGACGTGTGAATGGACCCCTACAGTACATTTATAACAAAATATTCAGACCCTTCACTTTTTTCTCGGTTTGTTAGGAGAGAATAAGTTGTTTGTTTGTTTGTTTTTTCAGGGGTGCACAAAAGAGAAATTGGGAGCATGAAAGGGATCATTACTATAGGGGGGAACAAAGGATGGCATTACTGTGTAGTTGGCATAAAAGCGGGCAGTACTACCGATTGAGGCACAAAGAGGGGAAATATTACTGTGGTACACTATGAGGAATGCCGGAGCACTATTACTGTGTGGAGCTTAAAGGGAATCTGTCAGCTCAGAAACGCCCCGTAAATTAGAGTAAGCAGTGTATAGTGTGAGTGATGCAGAGTCCTGTTATGTCATTTTTATCTTCATACTCACTTGCGTTTCGACACTGTGCTCTGACAAACCAGCAGTAAAATGCATCAGGACTCCTGAGCTCATATACATAATGGAGAAGACTCAAAGGCCTCTTTCACACGGGCGTCATATTTGACGCCTGGATAAGAGGCGGGTGCGTTGCGGGAATATGCATGATTTTTCCGCGCGGGTGCAAACGATTGTAATGCGTTTTGCACGCGCGTGTGAAAAATCGCCATGTTTGGTACCCAGACCCGAAGCCGGACTTCATCACTGAAGTCCGGTTTCGGGTAGAGTATTCTGGAGAATTGATTATTTTCCCTGATAACATGGTTATAAGGGAAAATATTAGCATTCTTAATAAAGAATGCTTAGTAAAATGAAGAGGAAGGGGTTAAAAATGATAAAAGTTAACTTACCTTAGACACTTGATCGCGTAGTTGCGATCTGTCTTCTCTTTCCCAGCATCAGCTAACAACTAAAGGACATGTGATGATGTCACATCACATGGTCCAATCACATGGTCCATCACCATGGTAAGTTAACTTTTATTATTTTTAACCCCTTCCTCTTCATTTTACTAAGCATTCTTTATTGAGAATGCTATTATTTTCCCTTATAACCATGTTATAAGGGAAAATAATAAAGATCTGGTCCCGTTGCTAAGCAACCATGCGGAAAAATCGAACTTGCTTGCTTGCGGATGCTTGCGATTCTCCCGCAGCCCCATTCACTTCTATGGGGCCTGCGTTGCGTGAAAAACGCACAATATAGAGCATGCTGCGATTTTCACGCAACGCAGAAGTGATGCATGAAAATCACCGCTCATGTGCACAGCCCCATAGAAATGAATGGGTCCGGATTCAGTGCGGGTGCAATGCGTCCTCCTCACGCATCGCACCCGCGCGGAAAACTCGCCTGTGTGAAAGGGGCCAAAGAGAAGTCCTCTCAGTGGATTTTACTGCTGGTTTGTGGCAAGAAGGCCTAGAAAATGTTAAAACCAACTGAGCAAACAAACAAACTTCAGTACTGACACCAATGTAGAACCACAGGCGCGCATGAAGCAACAGATAAATCCTGTTTTCTGACATACTTAATTTGGTAGGAAATAGAGAATAGATACATTTTTACATGTGTATATTATAATCACAGTGACCTGTCAATCCTTATTCTGTTAACTGAAAGAAAATATTTATAAGGAGAAATGCAATATGCGGGCATCAGGCCAGAATATAACATTATACTCTCTCACATGCTTCTAAAGCTGTTATTAGATGTGTCAGCAAGTGAGTGGCTATAAAAATCCATTCAGAGACTTCAAAGTATGCTTATTATACTGTATATTAATATATAATTCTTGAAGTACATGCTACGTGACAAATTATTTCCCCTTCTTTTCTTTTACCTATGTGTTTACAACAAGTTCTTACATGTGCGAGGAAATTTACAGAAAAACGTGTGACTAGTTTTGCACAAAAGGCTAATCCAGTGACCAATCCACATATGATTTTGACACAAATGTTGCATCATCTGACAAGGTCTCTCTTTGTTATAGTACTGAAATAAATGTATTTATGCACAATACTGCAATGCGTCGATATCAACATCATTAGGTATTATCATAACATTTTTTTTCCCTAACCTTTTGTGGGGTACATAAAAGTGGTATCCATCCAGCTTTGGGACATTTTTAACTCTGAGCATCAGCATGTTGTGCCTGTTGAAAAGACCTGCTCCATTACGGCTCCCTTCACTGGTCTGCTGGTCCCCGATGTAATATTCCAGACAGACAGGGTGACATGTCCCCAAGCTGCATATGACCGAGTAGTGACATGCCACATGACATGTAAGGCAGAAGTCCTGTGTTTAAAAATGGAGCCCATTTGTGAGTGTAGCAGGTTCCATAGTCGCTAGGTTTCTGCTGCTTTATACAGCAGACACCCAGGGCTAATGTCTGCGATCGGCAATAACACCAATCACAGGAAGTTAACCCCTCAGATGCCATGGTTAAATGTGACCACGGCATCTGAGAGGATAAAACTGCGTTTCCAGGCCTGAAAGAGCTCTCCATGCAGCTTTTGGGGGAGCCGTTCATTCGTTGTGAAAGGTCAGAGCTTGCTGGAAGTGCAGATGCCATGCACAGGTATATTCCAATGTTGGCCAGGAGGTGGCAGCACTACATTGGAATATACTAAATCTTGTATCAATGGATTTAATTTAGTTGATAAACAGAAGTGGTAATCCGACGAGAACATGTTAGGCACTTAGGAGTCTAAAAAAATAAATTGGAAAAAAATAGTTAAAAAAATAAATAAAAAATAGTTAAAAAATAACATTTTCTCAATGTTGTTTTCAAATCTTCTCATGTTACCCCTTGTGAAAATGAAAAATTGGGGCTATTGCAACATATTTCTAATGTCCCAAAAATATAAAATAACATTTACAAAATAATTCCAACATAAAGTAGACATATGATAAATGTGAGTTAATAACTATTTTGTGAGGCATCTATCTTAAAAGCAGAGAAATTAAAATTTTGAAAATTGTGAATTTTTCCAAATTTTCCAAAAATAAAGGTAAAATATATTGATCCAAATTTACCACTAACCTGAAGTATGATGAGTCATAAAAAAACAATCTAAGAATTGCTTGGATGAGTAAAAGCATTCCAAAGTTATTAATAGAGATGAGTGGATCGAAGTTGACAAAGTGGAATTCAATCCGAATTTCAGCAAAAATTTGATTTGCACTGAATCCGAATTTGCTAACGCTTCGTGGTAACAAATCGCATTTTACCTAAAATGGCTGCTGCACGTGTTAGGACATGGAGCAAGAAACTCTGGGAAGGCGGGATCATCCATAATACCATGCATGAAGCCAATCAGTAGCCAGCCAGCCATGTGAAGTCACAGCCCTATAAATAGCCTCAACCATCTTGGATTCAGCCATTTTCCAGTGTACTTAGTGCAGGGAGAGACATCAGCAGGCGCTAGGGACAATGGTAGAAAAGACTTTTAAACTTTTATTTTGCTGTATAGAAGTTCACGGAAAGGATATGGAGGAATCATTCCACAGTATTGAAGCAGAACAGGGTTCAGTAGGGGCGTTTACAGCCTGGGTAATAGGAACAATCCTATTACACCATTATACAGCTATGTAATTCCAGCAAACCCTTCTTGTTATTGGGGTGCAAGTGCTGTTTGAAACAGCCATTAACAGGGTTTATTTCAAGGAAATATTTCTATGTATTATTTACCCTTGTGCGGTGCAGTTATATGTTCTAAAGCATTTTTTGGCTTGTATTAGTTTTTGTTTTAATTTCCTTTTTATTTATTTATTTGATCTAACAGTATGACGGACAGAGAAGTGCCAGGCCCTGCACAGGGGAGTGGCAGAGGACTAAATGTTTCTAGTAAAGGCACAGGTCGCAGCAGAGGAAGTGGGCGTGACAGCAGGAGTCGCAGCGAGAGGCCTGAGCTCCCGGTGTCATCTAGCGGTCGTGTCTTGACCAGCATCCCAGCGGTTCTTGAATGGTTGACTCAATCATCCACTTCATCCCAAATGACATCAGACACCCCCAGCCAAGAGTTGATGGGTTCGTCAGAAACAACCCTTAGTTGGCATGGCCCGGGAGCAGGCCCTGTGCCCTCACCTGTCATCAACCTGCCTCTTTTCTGTTCCTTCAGCCAGAGAAGTATTATATGCTGTGTGCTCAGCTACACTATACATCGAGGACAAGCTACTAGAGGACATTCAGCAGCTACTGGCCAGCCAAGATGTGGCGGTGACATCTGCCGCTTCCTCTGGTAGGCTGGCAAGTGGTGATGAGGAAAGTGGCATGGGAGCTGGTGTTGCGAGCGGTCAGGCAGATCAATGACGTTCAGACAGTACTCGATAATGATAATGTAGCTGATAGAAATTGGGAGCCGGGTGAATTAGGGGCTTCATCATCATTGGGAGAAGAGGGTGGCAGCTTGCCCGTGAGGCAGCGGCTAAGCCAGAAAGCCGTTAGTGTGACCGGGAGTCAGCAGGGTGGCAGCATTGGGAGTTCGGCGCCAAACGTGCCCGGGGTAGATCACCCGCTTCGCAGGAGCCTACCTGCCCAGAAAGTTGTGGTGCAGGGGTTCACGGAAGCAGTCAGTCAGTGCGGAGTGTTAAATCACCTACGCGACCATGTGGCAGTTTTTTGTTAAGCCGCCGGACAAGGTGAACGTGGGCATTTGTAGAATATGTGGGCAGAAGGTGAAGCGTAGCCAGGGTGCCAATGTTGGCACCACGGCCCAAGTCAACATATGCAGCGTCACCATAAAATTGGCTCTAATGTGGTGGTCCAGCCTGCCACAGCAACCACTGCATCACCAAGTGGCAAACAACCGATTTCAGGCAGTCAATACTCCACCACCTCAGCCAAAGGGAGCTGTCTGTCCTTCCCATTGTCTGCTGCTCCTGCTCCTCCGTCTACTTCTCAGTCATTCCGTCAGCAGTCGATCACCGAAGCGATTGCCAAGAGACAACATTATGTTTGCACTCATCCAATGGCACAGAAGCTGAATGTGCTCCTGGCCAAGTTGCTGGTGCTGCAGTCCCTCCCTTTTAAAGTGGTGACTCTGCTTCTTTCAGAGAATTGATGGCTTGTGCCGAGCTGAGGTGGAGAGTCCCAAGCCATAATTTCTTTGCCAAAAATGCAGTACCAGCCCTGCACATGTATGTAGAACAGAAGGTGGGCCAGTTCTTGAGCCTGTCGGTGTCTGCCAAAGTGCCTACGTGTGGAGCTGTAACTATGGTGAGGGACAATACATGTCCTATACAGCCAACTGGGTGAATGTTGTTCCTGCACAGCCACACCAACAACTTGGCCAGGTGATGCCGCTATCGTCTCCGGATTCTCACGCCGTTGGTCCTGCGACAATGTCCGCCTCTGCCTCCTCATCCTCCACCGTGTCCTTAGCCTCCACTGCAGGGACAATTCACAGTGCCCCTCCAGCATACTACACGTGCAGGGCACGGTGGTGTCACGCTGTTCTGTACCTCGTTTGCCTGGGTAAACGGAGTCACACACGGGAGGAACTGATCCGTGTCCTTTATCAAGAAATGGAATCCTGGCTTTCTCAGCGACAATTCAAAATCGCAACCATGGTGACCGACAATGGGTACAACATGGTGTCGGCACTGCGTCAAGGACGGCTGAGCCATGCGCCCTGCATGGCACACGTGTTCAATCTGGTTGTCAAGCTGTTCCTGAAGTCTTCTACCCATCTACAAGACATCTTAAAAATCGCCATGAAACTATGCATGCACTTCAGCAACTCGTACACCGCAAAGCACACCCTCCTTGAGCTGCAGAACGGCATCCCCCAACATAGGCTGATATGCGACATTTCCACCCATTGGAATTTCACCCTCCATATGTCGGACCGACTATACAAACAAAGAAAGGCCTTAAACGATTTCATGATGATCCAATGCGGACAGGATTACTCCCCCGTGTAACTTCGATGTCAGCCAGTGGCAACTCGTGCTTGACACCTGCCATGTTATTTGTCAGTCGCCAGGACTACGGGATGAAGAATGTCATTCCACTGCTTCATGTCCTGGACCAGATGCTAGTAAATCTGGCTGGTAAGGGGACTGGAGATGTGGCGCCTAGATCTCATGGCCACATGAGCCCTGTTGGTACTGAACTGGAGGAGGAGGACGACTTTGGAGCAAAAGCAATGTGTAGCGAAAAGGGTGGTTTTTCTACACAGGTGACAGGAGAGGAGGAGCAGGAGCAGCCAGAGGAGCTTCAGGGTGATGAGAAAGACGAGGCAGAGGACCCGGACACACCATGGCAGTTTGCAGTGGAGATGGAGGCAGGTTGTCCCTCCGAATCACTTGCACAAATGGCCCAATGTATGCTCACTTGCTTGAGTAGTAACAGAATTGTCACCATTCGGCCGAGGGGTGACTTCTGGCTCTCCACCTTGTTGGACCCTCGCTACCGGTCCAACAAGGTGGAGAGCTTTTTTTACACCCGCCTCGAGGGAGGACAAACTGAACTACTATAGAGACATCCTATGTAGTCAGTTGGCCGCTACCTATCTGCGCCATCGTCCATCCTCTTGCAGTTATAGGGGGGCCTTCTGCGCTCAAATTCCTCTGGTGTGGCAGGGGGGAAGGGGGGATGTAGGAGCAGTTCCAGCTCCATCAGCAGCAATCTTAGTCTAGAGTTGCTGATGAGCAGCTTTCTTCACCCGCCTAGTGAAGAAACTATTCAGCAGCATCAGCTAGACCTGGAGCAGAACTTAAACCATCAGGTGGGGGCATACTTGGACAGCACCCTGCCACCCCACATTGAAGATCCACTGGACTACTGGGCAGCCAAACTGGATTTGTGGCCGCAACTGGCAGAGTTTGCCCTGGAAAAGCTGTTAAAATGTGGAGAGACTGACCTTTGTCAAGATGAATCAGGCGTGGATCAGCCAGGATTTCCACCCACCAATGCCTGATGTATCAGATTAGATCATCCATGGTGCCACACTAACACTTTGACAAGAGACCAGTTTTTCCTGGCTACCTGGCTCAGCTACTATTCTGATGCTGCCACCCACCTTATGACACACATCTGATGCCAAGTGCTCATTCTTTTACGCACTAGTATCTTCAGCTAGTACTGGTATTGCCACCCACCTCCCCACACTGTCACCGGGTCACTCTGTGGTCTCCTGATGCTGCTGCCACCTCCACATTGTGTCACCTTTCCACTCTGTGGTCTCCTGACGCTGCTGCCACCTCCACACTATGACACCTTGCCACTCTGTGGTCTCCTCATGCTGCTGCTGCTGCCACCTCCACACTCTGTCATTGTGCCACTCAGTGGCCTCCTCCTGATGCTGCCACCTCCACACTGTCATTGTGTCACACAGTGGCCTCCTCCTGATGCTGCCACCTCCACACTCTGTCATTGTGCCACTCAGTGGTCTCCTCATGCTGCTGCTGCTTTCACCTCCACACTGTCATTGTGCCACCCTGATGCTGCTGCTGCCACCTCCATACTGTCACTGTGCCACCATGTGGTCTCTCCTGATGCTGCTGCTGCCACCTGCACACGCTGTTATTGTGCCACCCTGTGGCCTCCTCCTGATGCTGCTGCTGCCACCACCTCCACACTCTGTCATTATGCCACTCTGTGGCCACCTGATGCTGCTGCCACCTCCACACTCTGTCATTGTGCCACTCTGTGGCCTCCCTATGCTGCTGCCACCTCCACACTGTCATTGTGCCACTCTGTGGCGTCCTCCTGATGCTGCTGCCACTTCCAGACTCTGTCATTGGGCCACTCTGTGGTCTCCTCATGCTGATGCCACCCTCCCCACTTCATGACTTGGCCACTATTTTTCCTTTCGGCCTGGCTGACATCATCATTTATTTGACCCTTCTTCTGATCTGTCAGAAGGGAGGAAAAGTGAGATGCAAAACGGATCCAGTCTATGTAACAGCTGTAAGGCCTGCAAACAGGTTCTGTAGACATCTATGTGGAATTAGCTGCCGACAGTGTAAATGGAGTGTGCTTCTTCTTGACGCTAACATTGACCTGTAAGGCTGAGTTCACACTTAAGTTATTTGGTCAGTTTTGGCCCCATAACTGCCCAAATAAGTGAAGTGTGCAGTGATACTAAGAGCGACGCCTGTCATCTACATGTCATACTGACTCACAGTATTGTTTCACTACCACAGCAGACTTCCTATGCGTGTTACTACAAGGAACAGTGTTCTACACCACTATAAAGGCTCTCTGCAGCCAATAAATAGCAGTTTTTTAAACGCGATTTGCCACAAATAAATTTGGATCGGACCGAACCGGTAAATCCAACTTTTTTTTAAATCCTCTCATCTCTAGTTATTAACATATAAAGTAACACATCAGATTTGCAAAATCGTGAAGGTGAAAACTGCCTGGGTCATGAACAGGGGCGGATTAAGTGCATGATAGGCCCGGGGCTGTCTACCCAACTTGGGCCCCCCCCCCCCACACTCCATTTTAGGTTTCAGTTTTTTTTCTGTATAAAGAGGCTGCGGTGCTTTGTAAGCGTCACAGTCTCTTCCTAGGCCATATGACATCACATTCATCGTTCACATGGCCTATCTGCAGCTCTGTCCTATCTGAGTGATTGGGGCTGAGCTGCAATACCAAGCACAGTGCTATCACATGGACAGCGCCGTGCTTGGTAAGGAGCAAAGAGGCTGCGGCGCTCACTGGAACATCGCGGTCTCCTCTAAAAGCTGATTGGCGGGGCTGCCAGGAGTCAGACCCCCACCATCTCATAACTCTCTGAGTACAGATGTCATAGATGTTTCCTGCAGTCCTATGTAACACCCCACATAACACAGTGAATTATTGTGTTATGTGGGGTGTTACCTAGACTGCAGAGAATATCTACATTATCTGCACACAGAAAGTTATCACTGTTATCTGGGCTGTTACATAGGACTGCAGGTGAAAAATTTAAATTTGAGGTGCCAAATTTAAAATACATATGATTATGATAAAGACTTGGAGGAGAAGATGAGACGCAGGTCACAGCAGTGAGGATACAGCACCACATACCTCTTACATCCAGGGACTTCTCCTGTCATGTAGCTCTTCTCTTTCCTCTTCTCCTCCGTTTGACCCAGACCGCCATGACTAATTCCTCCCGCCGCATCTCGTCCCTACAGAGTTTGTTACACAGACACGTTAGATTTCTCATAATTGGGGTCATTTATCAAACTGGTGTAAATTAGAACTGGCTTAGTTGCCCATAGCAACCAATCAGATTCCACCTTTCATTTTCCAGAGGAGCTGTCAAAAATGAAAGGTGGAATCTATTGCTATGGACAACTAAGCCAGGTCTACTAACAGTTTGATAAATGACCTAAAGATCCCTATAGTGTCTACAGCAGTTATAATGTCCCCTAGAGTGCCCCCAGTAACACTAACATCCTATATTGTGCTCCAGGTAATAATCCCTGTATAGTGTCCCCCAATACCCCACACTACCCCCATATAGTATTTTCCCTTCATACTGCCCCCATACAGTAATTTCCCCCACACTGCCCCCATACAGTAATTTCCCCCACACTGCCCCATACAGTAATTTCCCCCACACTGCCCCATATAGTAATTTCCCCCACACTGCCCCATATAGTAATTTCCCCCAGACTGCCATCTATTAATTAATTTGCCCCCACACTGTCATCTATTAATTAATTTGCCCCCACACTGTCATCTATTAATTAATTTGCCCCCACACTGTCATCCATTAATTTGCCCCCACACTGTCATCCATTAATTTGCCCCCACACGGTCATCCATTAATTTGCCCCCACACGGTCATCCATTAATTTGCCCCCACACGGTCATCCATTAATTTGCCCCCACACTGCCATCCATTAATTAATTTGCCCCCACAACTGCCATTCATTAATTTGCCCCCACAACTGCCATTCATTAATTTTCCCCCACAACTGCCATTCATTAATTTGCCCCCACAACTGCCATCCATTAATTTGCCCCCACAACTGCCATTCATTAATTTGCCCCCACAACTGCCATTCATTAATTTGCCCCCACAACTGCCATCCATTATTTTGCCCCCACAACTGCCATCCATTAACTAATTTGCCCCCATGGAAAAATGCCCCACTGTCCCTTAATTTCCCCTCTCCCCCCAAGTTAGCACACACACAAAAAAATAAAGAGCTAATACTTACCTGTATGCTGAATGGTGTGGCAGGCGCGCGTACATTAGAGCGTGCGCGCGCCACTATACAGGCGCACAATGACGTCATCACGCGCGCCGTGCGATAATGTCATCACGCACGCCGGGCTTATACCACCACATAGGCCTCAGGCATACTAGGCCTGAAGCCTATGGCGGTGATAGGCGGCGGGGCAGGGAACTATACGCTCCCGTGCCCCGCCGCAGTATGTGGGCGCTCGGGTCGGCATTGGGCCCCCCAGTGATGCCGGGCCCGGGGCTGCCGACCCGAACGCCCCTATGTTAATCCGCCACTGGTCATGAAGGCATAAAGAACAGGACTTTGACTTGGTCATTCCAAGACTTTACTTTATTCTTCTTTAACCACTCTTTGGCAGAATGACTTGTCTGCTTAGGGTTGTTGTCTTGCTGCATGACCCATGTTCTGTTGATAATCAGCTCGTGGACAGATGTCCTGACCCTAATGCAGCAAAACAGCTTTAAACCATGATACTAACACCCCCATGTTTCACAGATGGAATGAGGTTTTAATGCAGTGTTTTCCTATGTCCTAACATAACGCTTCTCAATTAAACTAAAAAGTTTTACTTTGGTCTCATCTGTCCACAAACCATTGTTCCAATAGCCTTCTGGCTTGTCCCAATGATCTTTAGCAAACTGCAGATGTGCAGCAGTGTTCTTTTTGGAGAGTAGCGTCTCTCTCCTTGCTACTCTGCGATGTACACCATTGTTGTGTCGTCCTGATGGTGGACTCATGAACATTAATACTATCTAGAAAGGCTTTTAGTTGCTTAGCAGTTACCTTGGGTTCCTATTACATGCCTTCGTTCTTGGCATGATCTTTGCTGGTTGACCACTCCTATATAGAATAATAATAATGATGAGGGATGAGCGAATCGACTTCGGATGAAACATCCGAAGTCGATTCGAATAAAACTTTGTTTCAATACTGTACAGAGCGAGCGCTCCGTACAGTATTAGAATGTATTGGTTCTGATGAGCCGAAGTTATTACTTTGCGAAGTCAGATAATTGATTTATACTGTAAAAAAAACATTTTGCGAACTCGGGTTCAGTTCCAAGGTACCACTTCAGAGTATGGGAAATGTTTTTTTACAGTATAAATCAAGTTCTGAAGTTATTATGTGAAGCCTCGCGAGACTTCATGAAGTAATAACTTCGGTCATCAGAGCCAACACATTCTAATACTGTAGAGAGAGCTTGCTCTGTACAGTATTGTAACGAAGTTTTTTTTACGAATCGACTTTGGATGTTTCATCCGAAGTCGATTCGCTTATCCCTAATAATCTTGAATTTCATCCATTTGTGCTCAATCCACACTTTAGAGATAGTTTTGTAACCTTTTACAAATAGAAATAAAATAAGTTTGTTACTGTAGGTCTGTGTACACACACAGCTGTAGGTCAAAATGTATGGGAATGGGTCTATTCCCAATTTCAGTTTGTTATTATATTTTAAAATGTTTTCTTTTAACACTTTATAGTTCCCATAGGGAGCTATAACAAGCAATCATTAAATTGCTTCTCTTATACACACCAATGCATTAGCAGTGGAGTGTATGAGAAATGCACAATGCCACAGGCAGGGTCTCCTTAGGAACTAATGTGCGTCAGCTTCTGTTCATTCAGAAGGACAGAAGCTGCAGGAGAGGATCGGGGAGACCCAGAGCACACCTGCATCCAGATGCCGTGGTCACGTTTGACCACTGAATCAGAAGGGTTTAATGTCCCAGGTGCCTGCTGTTTGAAACAGCAGTCACGTGGCGGCTATGGCTTCTGAGCAGGTGACATGTACATGTACGGTGCTGGTCAGAAAAGGGTTAATAGGCATAACTTTTAACAGAACTTCCACAAGATCAATATTAAACATAAATGCAATTCACCACATTGAAGTCATTGTGGTTCATATAATACAGTATAAATTTTCCATTTTGGTAGAAAAAAAAGTTGAATTACCGAAGGAAAATGCAACTGGATGGACATATGTTTTTTCAGCCTGTACAAACTATGGTACAATTCAAGACACTTTTAACGAATTGAAATAAAAAAGAAAAATCATTAAATTGCCCAGGCTTCAAGAGTTGAAACTTGATATGTCATCCAGAGAACCAATAATTTAGCCACAAGTAATGCCTACAATATAGCACTTATTATATTCCTTAGACCCTTAAAGCGGTTGCCTCATGAAGACGACCCCTGTCTATATGCCCTGTGGCATATTGACCTCATTGTAGGGGGTCCCCAATGTAAGAGAGGCTATTGCTCTGTCAGACCCAGTACATACATACATTACACGAATGGCCATTCATTTTATTCAACAACAACCAGACGTGGCTCCCCATGGTGATACCAGCTCATTGCCGGAGGATAGAAAAACAAGACCAGTACACCTACTTTTTTCTTTAAAAGGTAGTCTTGATGGGACATCCCATTTATTTTGATTCATTACATCTGGAACACATAACACTAGACATATAGATCTTTAGACCCAATATAATATAACCTTCTAATAAATGTGTGAAGTTTGTCAGCAACGCATGTAAAACATAACCGTAAACCACATTTTCCCATCTTGTTTTCTAAGGAGCCTATGGACTGTGAGCCATTTACAAACATTCCAGGGTGCATTAAATGTAATTTTTGGGGACATGTTTGAGACTGCTTCTTGGTTAAGGTGAAAGGTGCCATTCAGGGCCCCTTTTGCAGATTTTGTCAAAAAGGAAAAAGACATGCATACAGGATTTTTTTCTTTGGTGAAAAAGTGTTATCCCAAACGGAAACCAAACAGCCCCCATTATAGTCACTGAGGTCTCTTCATCTCCGCTCAGTTCTGTTATCTGCTGAATATGCAGTTCTGTTATTTTTATTGGTCCGCTCCTCGGATCCAAACAACAACAGTTGCTAGCGCTGGTGTGTACACGGCCTTAAACAGATAAATGCCATCAGCATCTTTATAACATTTATCATAACATTTTAAACATTTCCGACTCCATTTGGTAATTAATATTGTGTATGATTTAGCCATTATTTTCTTATCCTCTGTGTCTAGAATAAACCTAATTATCTTTTACATAAGTAAAAAAAAAAATTTGTAATGGAATAAACTCTATGGGATATGTGCCTTCTGAATCAAACACTTGTTCCTACCACAATAAATCCAACATTTCTCTAAAAGGGGTGTGACTAACAATCCCACACTTGAGAGGAAAATAGAAAGACGAGCAGCACTCCAAACTCAGTCCAATGGAGTTTTATTCACCCAGCATCCACACTGCTGAAGGAAAATGGCTCCATTGAGCAGTTGAAACATTTCACTGTAGACCCTGGGTGAATAAAACATCATTAGACTGAGTTTGAAATGCTGCTCTTCTTTGTACTTTTCCTATTATATTTAATATTTATTCATGGAAGTGGAGTTGCCTTAGTAAGTCCTGGGTTCCAGAGGACTCTCTGACCACACAACACTCTCTATGCCGCAAGCTATAAGTAGGAAGATATTCAATTTATTTTTTTAAAAATGGACACATTCAACCTACTGATCTACCCATTTATATTGTTTGTCATTAAAAAAATACTATCAATTTCTCAACTGTTATAAAAAAATTCTCTATACAATATCCTAATGGGGCAATATCCAAGTATACAATATATAGAATTTGGGTACCATTACCATTTTAAACGAGTTCTCTGGAACTAGAACATCAATGACTTATGCTTAGGTTAGAAGTTCTATCCCAGTTTGAACTGTTTCAATGATGCAAACATCACAAAAAACAATGCCTTACAGTGCCTAATTGAAAGATAAATGGG
The DNA here is from genome assembly GCA_033119425.1 of Bufotes viridis. NCBI lineage: Eukaryota > Metazoa > Chordata > Amphibia > Anura > Bufonidae > Bufotes > Bufotes viridis. The sequence continues at coordinate 239,348,813 of CM065590.1, forward strand.
TTACTTTATATGTAGAAATCAAAAATATGACATGGACCCTAAATGTGAATGAATTAAAATTGTTGCCATCTGTCAAGTCGGTATGATCAAAGATGACCCCCAAAGTGCTCCAGATGTTTTAAGGTTTTTTCTACTATATTTTTGATGAGTGTCTATACCTTATTGCAGCTGTTCTTACTGACTTGTATCTATACTATTGGTCCATATGTATTATATTTAGGCAATAGTTTGCACCCAAAAGTATCATTATTTAAATGTATAAATGTTGCTGAGTCTTATATTTTAAGTTCATACTTCGATTCAATGTTTATTATAAAAAAAACTGTGAACACTCATAAAGACTTCACAAACTATATACAATAAAACTTCTCATAAAGACCACATCTGTAAGACTACCCTTTACCTAGACATTAACTACTGTGACAGATTTTAATTTCCATCATATACTTTATATACTGGCCATCATTTTTGAGATGCCCGCTACTCTGAAAGGCCATTTTCTAATGCAATTTTGGGTGATCATCTGAAAGATTATATACTGTTATTAAGATGCTTTTATGATCACTAGAATATAGAGAATATCTTATGAAATTGCTGTTGTACTACTGAAAAGATGACTTGAAATATGAGTAAGGACTCATGCACATGGCCGTAGCCAATTTTGCTGCCTGAAAACTGAGGATCCACAAAACACAGGTACCAGCTATGTGCATTCCACATTTTGCGGAACTGAACGTATGGCCCATAATAGAACAGTCCTATCCTTGTCTGTAATGTGGAGAAGAATAGGACATGTTCTATATTTGTGCAGATGCCATGGAACGGACATGCGGATGGTGAATGGGTACGCATCCAACCCGCAAATAATGCGGATCAGATGCAGACAAAAATACGTCTGTGTGCATGAGCCCTAAGAATGGACTTTATTAGAACTGGTAAAAAGATAAGACTGGGCTACAGGTTAAGACTGGACTACTGTGCATACCTATTTGTCCTATTTATATAATTGTTAGGCTAGTTTCACATTTGCGCCGCAGCTCTCCAGCAGGCTGTTCCGGTAGAGAACAGCCTGTTGGAATTCTCCCCACCCGGCACTGTCGGCTGTTACCGGAATGCCCGTCAGCCCCATTGACTATAATGAGGTCCGATAGAGATCCAGCTGTCACCTGCCAAATATTCCGGGATTCGACTGGAAAAAAAACCCTCCATGCAACGCATTCTATGCCAGTATAGCCTGTCGGAAAGCTGTGCTGCAAATGTATAAGTAGCTTTACCTTTCAAAATTTCAATAATTAAAATCACTGTCTGTGACATTCATATCTTTTTATAGGGCATATGGAAAGATTGTCGTGAGAAAATGACTTTAATGGAAGTCTGTCAGTCAATTGTTTTGCCCCATCAAAGTGCAGCATGAAATACTGACAGGCTCCCACAATACAAAAAACACAGGGGTAATTTACAAGCAGAAATACGCCTATATCCTGCGCAGATTGCGCAGGCGCAAAGTTTATATGCGCAAAGTTTATATGCGCCGCAATCTGCAACTTTTCCACACTCACACCAGATCTCAAAAAGTGGGTGTGAGGGGAAGGGGACAGGAAGCTGCTTTACTTTTAGACCGACGCTGGGTATGCTGGCATCCCTACATAACGTCGACGGATCCACCTCCAACGCAGGGGCTTATTAAGACCTGTGTCTAGAATGCCAGTCTTAATAAATGACCCCCAATGGGCAAGTTTAATCAATAGGTTGCAGCGTTTTAGAATAAAACATATGGGGAGATACACAGTGACCTGGAGTAAAATGCATGTATTACAAGGTGCACGGATACATCTTTTGTTTGTCCATGTGTGCTTTTTATTTGTTCTTATTTTAGGCTGACATGAAATTCTCACATATTTTCACTTTTTTTGCTGTAAAAATGCTTGCTTGTAAAATCCTATTACTTATGCCCTCAATAATACTGTACTACAGCGTTGATTTGCACGTGACGTCATTCAGGGATTCTCTCCATAACACAGGCTCAAGTAATCAAAGTGCCAATGCTAAACTGCACTATAGTTCAAAAAATCTCATTTTTTCATAGTGACTTTAGTGACTAATTGGATGATTTAGAATTGTTCAGCAATACATAACCATTCTTGCACATACAATGAGACTGTGATATAAAAGAGCAACGACACAAGTTCTTTGTTTCGAGGAATTCATGACTTACAGTGGTTGGCAGGCAATCTCCGTTAGTAAATCTTTCCATGTTCACAAAATAGCCACTGTGTATTCAATCATTTGTATTCATAACTAGTGGTGTTAGAATTTCTAAATTGTTGCATCAGCCTCTTATTTGGAGCAGTCTAATTTTCTACAAAATATGGCATCAAGTTTAAGAACCTGGGTAATGAAAACCTAGTTTTGTATGCTGAAGGGGTTCCACACATCTGAATGATATTATAAAGTGTGAATTACATTACATACAGTGTATCTATTTGGGCAACTATAAATGTATGCTTAATGTGCCATAAATGTGCCATCTGGGTATACATACTTTCTACCGTATATTATTTTTCTCTCCATGCCTGCTAAAGTGAACAGGCTCTTCCTGGCTGGTTATCAGAGGTGTGGTGCATGCTCTGTACCACTCAGATTCCCCTTCTTCTGCACCTTTCCAATCTCACAGCATGCAGCCTCACATACACCTAAGGCCCCTTGCACACGACAGTATTTTACGGACCGTATACTGGCAGTTTTTTCAGTTCAGTATACTGACAGTATACTGAACCATTCACTTCAATGGGTCTGCAAAAAATACTGAAGTTTTCTCCGTATGCCTTCCGTTTCCGTTTCTCAGTTTTTTCTGTTCCGTTTAAATATAGACCATGTCCTATTCTTGTCCGCAAATCACGTTCAGTGGCTCCATTCAAGTCAATGGGTCTGCAAAAAATACTGAAGTGTCTCCGTATGCCTTCCGTTTCCGTTTTTTCTGTTCCGTTTAAATATAGACCATGTCCTATTCTTGTCCGCAAATCACGTTCAGTGGCTCCATTCAAGTCAATGGGTCTGCAAAAAAAACTGAAAGCATACTGAAGTGCATCCGTATGTCTTCCGTATCCGTTCCGTTTTTTGCGGAACCATCTATTGAAAAGTTTAAGACCAGCCCAATTTTTTCTATGTTATTACTGTATACTGTATATGCCAAACGGAAAAACGGAACGGAACAACGGAACCGAAACGGAAACAAAACGGAAGCAAAAAACGGAAAAGCGGATCCGTTATAAACGGACAGCAAAACACGGAAAAAAAAATACGTTCGTGTGCAAGAGGCCTAAGTAGAGAGAAACTACAGCTGCATACCGATCCTCTTCCCACCTCCTTGTCTTCTAGGTCATCAATAATAAAATCCAAGAAAACCCCTTTAATCTGCAGGTTTAAAGGGCACCTGTCAGCAGATTTATACCTATGACACTGGCTGACCTGTTACATGTGCACTTGACAGCTGAAGGCATCTGCGTTGGTCCCATATATATGTGCTCGCATTTTTTATAAAAATTACGTTTTAATATATGCAAATAAGCCTATGGGAGCAACAGGGGCGTTGGTGTTACACCTACAGGCTCTGCTTTCTCTGAAACTGTTGCGCACTCTGCACTTTAATTGATAGGACCAGGCAGTGAAAATGTCATGACTCCTATCAATCATAGTGTTGAGGATGCGGCAGTTACAGATCGCCATATATTCGAAAATTCGCAAATTCGTTATCTCCAGTCATTATTTTCTGATTGCGAAAATTTGCATAAACATTTGCATAAATTTGCATAAAAATTCGCATAAACTGGCATTTAAAAGATACCTTTTAAATACCAGTTCATGCAAATTTTTATGCAAATTTATGCAAATTTTTATAATATAATATATTAATATATTTTTATAATGACATTATTTTCTTGCTTGCGAAAATTTGCATATAAAAAATTCGTATAAAACCGAATAGTCGCAATTGCGAATATATTTTGCCATATTCTAAATATTCGGGAATTCTCGAAGTGCCGATATTTGCGATTAAAATTCGCAATTCGAAAATTCGTGATCAACACTAATCACAATCATTGCAGACTAGGCCCGGAAAAGAGTCATGGCCACCTGAGAAGAGTCCTGGTTATTCATGAATTCTTGCTCTCCCTGCCTACCTAGTGATGACTGACAGTCTTCTACCTAGTTTTCTCCCTATCTCTCTAGGAAAAAACTGCCAATCATTAGCAGGTGGACGGGGAGAGCAGGAGATTATGAATTACTCGGAGAAACATATTTTCCTTGAAAAGGACTTTGTAGTTTTAAACAGTCATGCAGGAAAGGGCATCCATTTGTGGGTAGGAAGGAGAAGATATTTGTAAGTTCACCATAAATACTATGGTGATCGGAACATACTGTGAGCAATAATATCACCATAACATTCACACGTCAGTCTTCGGTCAGAGTTTTCCATCAGTGATTGTGAGCCAAAACCAGGAGTGGAGCCTCCACAGACATAAGGTATAAGGGACAGATCTGTACCTGTTCTGTATTTAGAGCCGCACCTGTTTTTGGGTGTACAATCACCAATGGAAAGCACTGACAGTGTGAATCAGGCCTTATGCAACAAAGACATGAGAAGGAAAACTGCATGTTTGTGGGGGACTGGAATGTGACAATCATAGGACAGTATTTAGATTTTTTACTGAGATATACTTTAGGACTGAAGTTAGAGAAAGCCTTCAGCAATTTAGGGTGATAAACGACCCCACAGATACGCTCTGACTGTTTAATATCAGCAGATGAATTATTCATTGCCTGAGTTGGCTTAATGGATTGTGTTCGCATTCATGGCTCATAATTAAATGCTCGCCAAGTTATAAAAAATGTATTGTTCTGTTGAATTAAACGTTTATTTTTTAGTATGGGGGAACTCCAGGGCGTCTTTTTATTGTTGGAAAATCCCTTTCAAAAGACCAAGGCTACTGGTGTGTGGCCCGGGCCATATTTTGCATATTCAGAATGCAATACTCAAGGCATATATTAATCTATTTCACTTATTTTATCATATTGTATTGGTGCAGCATTTTAGGCTTTTGTGAGAATGCTCCATAAACTTATCATTACACCAAATTTATATGAATCCATGAGATAATTTTGAGAATTTTGTGTATTTTTTGTGCATTGTATGCCATTTTAAGACAGAAGCTGTCATAATGTACAGCAAAAAATGATGTAGTACCATATTAGCCAGAAAAATCTATGCAATATTAAATAATTTTGTGTAAAAAAATGTAAATGGCCATTCCAAGTGGGAGGATACACCATCGGTGTCAGACACGTTTGGGTCCCACCTCTGGGACCCACTGGTAGCTCCAGAACGTGGTCCCTGAAGTGAAGAAGAGCACACCACGCACGCTCAGCTTGTTCTCCGTACCTTGCTATGGGGTTTCTGAAAATAGCCAAGCGAGCACCCGCGGCTATTTTTGGATGTCCCATAGCAGTGAATAAAACTACCTATTCCGGGGCAACCCCTTTAATGCAACGTTCTGTTTCGAGAAACAAAATTCACATTAAGGGCTCATGCACACGAACGTATTTTGTTTCCGTGTCGGTTTAGTTTTTTTGCAGCCCGTAAACGGAATCATTCATTTCAATGGAACCGCAAAAAAAAGGGAAATGACTTTGTGTGTATTCCGTTTCTATGTCACATGGCCGCTCTGCAAAAAAAGATAGAACATGACCTATTCTTCTCCATTTTGCCAACAATGGATCAGCAAAAAAAACTGATGCAACTCGGACGTCATCTGTATTTTTTGTGGATCCCCCGAAAAAAACCAAAATGGCCGTGTGCATGAGCTCTAACTGAGTGACGAACTGAGTACTGACATGTTGCCCTCCTTTTCATCTTTTTAGTTGTAGATCTGCTAATTCTCGGGCTGCTTTTCTACCATCCAAGATGGCCATATTCTTATACTATCTGATGTGCACTGTGCATTGGTAGCCCAACGAACATTCTACTTCCTACAGCCCTGTATACAAAACAACTAAAAAAATGGCGTGGTGTTAAACAGGCATGAAGTGCTCAAACCCAAATGCAGTTGTGCATCTATATATCCTGCACTTGTAGCCCGTGGCTAACGTAGATCCCCAGCAAAAATGCATACGGTGGAGGATGCCCACAGCGGACCACAAGTACCACAATCGATATCCTACACAAGATGGCAATTGTGTGGATAGGAACCAATATAACAATAACAATTAATGATGTTAAATTTGAGAGATTAGTCAACATATTCTACTATGGAGAACATGACTGAACCCGAGCACCGCGCCAAGGTTTCTCAAGTAGCTCAGGACCTAACACTCACCTACCTGTGCCGTATGGGCAATATCAGGGGCCAGTGGGCGAATTACAGGAGCATAAAGGCTGACTTCCAGCATACCCCCCAGTTACCTCCAGCATGTAGCCATGCCTGCAATGAGAGGAGGGAGGAAGCTAGGTGCAGCTATATTTAATCCAGAGCAACATATGGAGAATCTGCTACATTTGGATTCATTACACTACATGTCTTACTACATGTTTTTTTTTAGAGAACCTTTAATCACAAAATGTTTATGCTTTTTTTTCTTTTTTTTTAATACTGTGATGCATAATTGCATGAAGAAACCGCTGAGTAAAATTAGCTAGGTGGCATTGTGGCAACACATCTACTTTCAGGCAATGTATGGAAGGTACAGTATGATTTCCTTTAAGGCCTTATGCACACGACCGTATGTATTTTGTGGTCCGCAAAAAACACGGATGACATCCGTGTGCATTCCGTATTTTGCGGAACGGAACAGCTGGCCACTAATAGAACAGTCCTATCCTTGTCCATAATGCGGACAATAATAGGATGTGTTCTATTTTTTTGCGGAACGGAAATACGGACATCCGGAAACGGAATGCACACGGAGTAACTTCTGTTTTTTTTTTTGCGGACCCATTGGAATTGCGGCAAAAAAAACGGAACGGACACAGAAAGAAAATACGTTTGTGTGCATGAGGCCTAATGGTGCAGTTTAGGTTTCCTATACAGGACAGAAGAACTCACCTCTGTTTTCACGCTATGTGTTCAATTGATTGGTTTTACTGGTAAATACAAGTGTGTGGGAGTCTTTGTAATTTCTCTGTGGATTACGTATGTCAAGTAGACAGAAGTAACAGTGCGCTTCAATAATGATGGGCTCACCTTACTTTGTCCTTGGAACACATCTTTGACAAATATACTTTTGATTGCTGACATGTGCTGGAGTATAGAACAGAAACATTTGATTAAATGGGTTTAATGGCTTTATTATAAGATGCTGCATTTTATCAGGGGTGATAAATCAACTCCCATGACCTTAAAGATCTCTGTGGGGGTCAACCTGGAGGTGAACAGTTATATCCGCTGTTTAATGGCAGTGCAGAAATGTAAAATCACCAACAGACATGGGATAAGATGGGTCATCAGTTCTCTACAATGGAAACTAGGGGATCAATTAGGAGGCCTTCCTATATCAAAGAACATATGGTTCTCTTCCTGAGGCTAATGTTTGGCAGGTAATAGGTGTACTCTCTGCTTGATATACTGGACATTTATCAATAACCGAAAAAAACAAAAACTTGGGGATTTGCTTCACCTCGTATATCAAACGGCGCACACCACTTGTAAAATGTAACTTTTTAAAATATAAACTTGATTATTCACCTATTTCTTTTGATTTGTGACATGTTAACACCAATAGCACTAAAATGCAACTTTTTTTAAGCCCCTTGCACACAACCGTATGCCCTCCGAGACACAAGGTCCGTGAGGGGCATACATTGTGTGCACGGGAGCGCACAGCATCATAGGTTACTGTGATGCTATGCGCATCGGGCCGCCCACTGGACTATTGTTCCGCGGGCGCCCCATTTGCACAGCATCATAGTAACCTATGATGCTGTGCGCTCCCATGCGCACGATATATGCCGCTCCGGGACATATGGCCCGCTCACGGACAGTATGTCTCGGAGGGCATACGGTCGTGTGGAAGGGGCCCTAAACTGAAATGTGCCATTTCAGCCATTGACCCGCCCAGACCTCACTTACGACTTTTGAAATATAATTGCGACATTTTCAGTGGAAAATTGTGACTTTTGTCTCAGACTTGGGACATTTTTGTTATTGTCTTTTTCTGCTTCCGTGGTCCTTGATTACTGTCTGTCAAAAAAATATAACCTGTCTTATTCTAACTGCGAAAAACGGTTTGCGGACTAATTTTAGTCAATGGGACCGTGAAAAAATGCGGAGGTACATCCGACTGTCATCCGCGTACGTGATCTGCATATATATTCCATTATCCTGGATGGAGATATTAAAATTATACTTTTTTTCCTTCCTTTTTTTCTGGCGGAAACACAATGGAACCAAAAACGGACACGGAACAACGGAACCCCATTTTGCGGACTGCTAAAAACAACTGTCGTGTGCATGAGGCCTAAATGTAACCATTAGGAATTCGCTCATCCCTAGTAACCATACAGAAACTGTCATTTTCCAAATTTTAACAGATTTGTCCCATATGTGTAACCTTTTTTTTTTTTTACATGCAGCCGGTCAACCAATCTGTGCTTCTTTTTTTATTATTATTATTTTTATTGCAAACAGGAGAATCAGGAGTTACAGAATACAGAAAAGTCTGTGATAACAGCCACAAAATTAGTACATAAGAAAAATACCATCTGGTCATTTTCTATTTTATACAATAACAATTTCTCCCTTCCCTCCCCCCTTCCCTTCATTACTCTTCACACCCCCCCCCCCACCCCCGAACCATTATCCCCAGTTCCATACCACGAGGTCTAGCCACTCTTCAGTCCTAATTTTGCTGGACAGAAATAATTTCTTTTCAATCTACTAACAACTTGCCTAGTCTTCCACTGATCTTTGCTTCTAGATACCAGTTGGTTTGTGTGAACGGAGACATTAATTCCTGTATCTCTATCGTAGTCAGTGTGGCCTCAATAAAAATTTTCAATTTCTTAATAAACTTGCCTAGTGCTTTTTCTTTATTTCTTTCTGTGTCTAGTTTCTCCATATATAACACGCTTCATGATTCCTAACACTTCCTCCCAGATAGGCGGCTCACTTTCTAACCAGTGCTTTAAGATGGCTTTCTTGACTGCCATGAGCAATACATGTACCCTTTTACAGCCACCCCGTCACTTGCATCTTCTGTCTGGTCTTTTGATATGAATTGGAATATACATTGTAGTGGGTTGATTAAGATTTCAATTTCCCATGTGGACTCAATGTATTCCGAGGCTTTGGTCTATATTGGCTGTAAATTCGGACAATTCAAAAGACCATGCAGAAGCCCTGCTTTAGGCTGTGCACATTTGGGACACTGTCTCAAGTAGTGAGCCGGGGCAATCCTGTAAGAAAGATCAAAAGCATAAGTGGCTCTGTGAAGTATCCTCAGTTGCGTCCAATCTGTGCTTCTTAACTAGATTACAATTGCTGAACTCCATCTGGGAGAAGCTGCAGGAGAAGTCCTTTGCTGTGGCCTCTCTGGCTATGTGATTGAGAAATGGGCTCTGTGATAGTAGGATAACAAATGGCTATTTCTTGATGATTTCTATTTTAAGTTAGACCACCAGCAACTTGAGTATGATGTTAATGGTTAAATTATGGGAACACAGGAAATATAGTAGAATTAGTACATGTATCAGTACAGCACAGTAAAATACAGGATGTAGTTCATCAGTACCCTTATTAGTGACATGGTTGCAATTAACCGTCACTTCAAAAGCGGTGTAGGAATTTCACATAATGTATTGTCATACAGGCAGAGATCAATTAAGTATATTTTTTGCAATAAATGTTACTGGGGTTTCAAGTCACATTTGAAAAAAAGCACAATTTAAGGTCTGCATAATAAAGTAATATTAAAAAGTAATAAAATAAGTATTTATAGGTAAATGTAAAACGTATAGTATATGTGTTACGCTGGCGGTCCGTGCCTGACACTGCTCTGCCCCTTACCTGTATGCACAAACACCACGCTACTCACCTTGTGCCTGCCGCTATCCTACTCCCCCACCGTCCTTGTTAGCTCATGCAGGCTGTGGCTTGCAATTTTATCAGGCCTCCTGACTTGTGTTATAGGGCGCTCCAAACCACCGGCGTTCTTGTTAGTTCGTGCAAGATGCAGCCTGCGGGTTCCTGTTAGGCCTCCTGACTTGTGCTATAGGGTGCTCCAGACCGCCGGCGTTCTTGTTAGTCCTTGCAAGCTGCGGCCTGCGAGTTCCTGTTAGGCCTCCTGACTTGTGCTATAGGAGGCTCCAGACCGCCGGCATTCTTGTTAGTTCCTCCAAGCTGCGGCCTGCGAGTTCCTGTTAGGTCTCCTGACTTGTGCTATAGGAGGCTCCAGACCGCCAGCGTTCTTGTTAGTCCCTGCAAGCTGCGGCCTGGGAGTTCCTGTTAAGCCTCCTGACTTCTGCTATGGGGTGCTCCAGGCCACCGGCATCCTTGTAAGATACTGCAGGCTGCAAATGTAATGATTCTAAAGCACTTAGGAGAGCCCAAGTTTAGCTGCCTACTTCTTAAGTAAAAAAGCTAAATCCATTAATAAAGTATATTAGAAAAGTTATTTTTAGGACATTTCCAACATTTTAAATATATGAAGTTGCTTAAAAGTTTAGTTACTCTTTAATGACTAATTCTTATTGGAAACTTGATATTGTGACCAGACTGAAAGATTATACCTTGGCCTTGAGAAATGTGTTGAAGATAACAGGGACTTTATTTTAACCAACCATTATTTTTTTTCTGCAGAAGTGACCAAACTTTTTTAGTATGGTGTTTACTTTTTGTGGTGCTTAAGTTGTCTGCTTTCTCTATAAATTTCAGAAAAGGCATATACCGACGTGTAATAGAATATGAGAAACCGTGCCATCACTTCAGGACTTATCGCAACCCATTCAAGATCGGGTGATTTTCCATTTTTTCCTTATCATTTTTTACTCCCAGCACTCCCAAAGCCATAACTTTTCTATTTTTTTGATTTACATAGCCATATGAGGGCTTGTTTTTTCCAGGAAAAGAGGCAATTTTTAGACGCAATTTACAGTTGCATGCAATATGGTGGGAAGCAGAAAAAAACTATAAATGAGATGAAATTGAAAAAAAAAAAGCTAATCCTGCAACAGTTTTTTGGGTTTTCTTTTTACGATTAATATTATTAATCAGGGGTCAAGTCCTGGGAAAAAAAGTGTGGGAACTCACCCAAGTGCCTCCGTGTAACGTCACGGTGTGCAGCATACGCAAAGGGCAGGGGAGGTCAGGAGGAGGAGCAAGCACTATATTTTTCGCCCTATAAGATGCACCTAGGTTTTAGAGGGGGACAATAAGAAAAAAATATTTTTTATTACACCTCAGGTCAGACCACCAATCAGCCCCCTCCATCAGCCCCCAGTGACTCCCTCCATCAGCCCCCAGTGCCCCCTCCATCAGCCACCAGTGCCCCCTCCATCAGCCCCCAGTGCCCCCTCCATCAGCCCCCAGTGCCCCCTCCATCAGCCCCCAGTGACCCCTTCATCAGCCACCAGTGACCCCTCCATCAGCCATCAGTACCCCCTCCATCAGCCCCCAGTGCCCCCTCCATCAGCCCCCAGTGCCTCTCAACAGCCCCCAGTGACCCCTCCATTAGCCCCCGTCAATGCCTCTCACCAGCCATAAAATATAGAACAAAAAAAACACTTACCCTCTCCTGCTCCTGGAAGCCGCCGCTCCTCTCTTCCTGCTGTCAGCTGTGCTGTGAAGGCTGCGCAAAGCGTGAGGCCACAAAGCGCCTCATGCCTGTGCGCAGCCCTGACAGCCGACAGCCGAGAACCAGGAAGCGGTGAGTACAAAGTCTTCACCGCTTCCTGGTCATTTCGCCCTGAAAGGGAACGGCGTTCCTGCTGTGAAAAAAGTGCAGGAACGCCATTCCCACCCGTTCCCCCTGGACTCGAGCCCTGTTATTAATAAAATATGGGGCCAATACCCCTTTTATTGCAATGACAGGGGAACACTCTCTGCACTCCACTGATCCTTGGCACCTGCGTCCGATATGACCTGTAAATGGGTGTTTGTACCAATAGTAGATGATACGTGGGTGTAATGCTGTATAGGGGACATGGATGTCTGTCCCTGGTTAAGACCTCAGCTAAACCTCAGCCCAGGGATCTCCCCTGATGGTGGGGACTCCCTGTCCTCGTACCTCGTCTCTATATCCCTATTACTCCCTATCAGGACCACTCAGGCTACATACAGGACGCAAGTGGCAAGTACCAGGTTAGCAGAACCCGGTGCAAATTCACATATTCTGTCAACAGAATTCAAGGTTGGACTGAAATACATCAGTCTCATATGGTTCCTACGGTGACACTGAGACACCAGATTTATCACATAAAATCACCCCTGTGGTGATATACCATCTAGGGTGGGTTCGGCATATAAGATGACAGCCCAAGGCTCAATAAGCCCGTGTATATTACAGAAAAAAATACTCGAAACCTCAAATGAGGTACTGAAAAGCCTCAACGCGTTTTTCCCTTGTGATCAAACAAAGGTTCATCAGGAGGACAAAATTCTGTTATATGGTGTCAAACAGATCAGGCACTCTTAGTGGGGAGTGCTGTACAGTGGCGTGCTGTCGATAGGGCACATCTCACATTGCCAGCACAGGAGGAAGCATGAATGGATATACACCGCAGTTTGATTTCATGGATATATATTCATGAAATTGATGAATATAAATGAGCCAAACAGCTGGGTTTTGTCAGAAAATTGTCATTCAACAAAAACAAAACAATAGCAAAAAAGTCCAGAGTCTGGAAATGTCGCAAATATGCTTCAAAAGTCACAATTATGTTTCAAAAGTGCAGTTTGGAAAGGGGTGGCTGAAATGGAACACTTCTGTTAAAAAAAGTCTTAGTTTAGTGTTATTGGTGTTAAAATGTCACAAATCGAGAGAAATAGACGGATAATCAAGTTGATATTTTATAAAAGTCAAATTTTACCAGCGGCGTGCGCCTTTTGATTTATGAGGTGAAATAAATCACCACTTTTGATTTGTAACGTTACTATTTTTTTGGTGCAAATTACGCCATTATTGATAAATATCCCCCTATCAGTATTTTATTGAGTTTCTATGGAGCTCTAACCTCTCCTGACATGTCTGTTTTATAGCTACTTGCATTCCCCATGTAAAAACAAATAGTCAAAGAAACCAAACCCACGCAGACATTAAACAAATCCAAAAAATATATGAAACACAACCTGTACTTGCCGTTGGTCATATGGTCTGAGTCCTGTTCCGATTGGTTTCAGTTTTAATTTTGCAATGAGAAATAGAAGATAGCGCAATCTTCAGCTTCCTACTTCCCAAGTGCGCAGCTCCGACCGGTAGCTCACGCACACGAGGAGAAGCCGCACTGCTGTTCACAGGAGAACAAGCCTTCAGTGTGACTTCACATGCTCGTACCTACGGATGGCTCCTGAGTCCACACCACCAACGCCTTTCGGAATACTTGGATTCCTTCATCAGGGATAAGTGTGATTCTTACTGCTTAAGGTTTTATAGGTGTCCGTCTCCATAGTAACCAGCCCTTTGGAATAGGAAACTAATAGGACATAAGCCTCCCATGATCACTTTCCATCTCTCCCTCTTATCTATATCAACATATGTTGTTGCCCCACTATGTAAAATGTTTATTGTAAGGTAAAGTAGTGTGAGTATCATTGTAGTTATAGAAACATTTTTATTGAATATCTTACTATCATATATCTGCCACAATATTCTTCCTTTTATATATATATAAATATATGCTATTACCGCTCTTTCTCTTATATTAATATATATTCACTGAAAAGCAAATAGTTCTATCTCCCCATTCAGTCCCATAGGTGCGAGACTGTTCAAATTGTAAATCTATTTACTCTCGTTTCTAGGCATGAGTTTGATATAATCCCCCCCTCTTGGATCTGGTTTTATTTGTTCAATTCCCCCAAAAGTAGATACCCAAACTTCCCTCTATGTTTTCCTCTGTAATGTCGTGAAGGTGGGTGACCATCACAATTTTTTATTTATATTCCTTATATGCTCACTTATTCTGATTTGCAATGTCCGTTTTGTTCTTCCCACGTATAATTTCTCACAGGGGCATTTTATAAAATAAATAACTCCACTTGAATGACAAGTGGTACTTTGGAACCGAACTCGAGTTCGGGAAATGTTTTTTTTTTTACAGTGTAAGGGTACATTCACACTTGCGTTTTTCTTTTCCGGCATAGAGTTCCATCATCGGGGCTCTATGCCGGAAAAAAACTGTTTAGGCTTATTCCCATGCATTCCGAATGGAGAGAAATCCGTTCAGGGTGCATCAGGATATCTTCCGTTCAGTATGTGAACGTCTTTTGGATGGAGAAAATACTGCAGCATGCTGCGGTTTTCTTTCCGTCCTGGGATGCGGAGCAAAATTGATCCGTCCCTATTGACTTGGTTTTCTCTGGCACATTCTGCCACAATAGAAAGCAGATCCGTCCTCCACTGACTTTCAATAGAGTTCAAAACAGATCTGTTTTGACAATGTTAAAAAATAGTCAAAGTTAATACAAGCGGATCCGTTCAAACAAATTATCTTAACTGAAGCGTTTTTTTCCAGCATAGAGACCCAACGACGGAACTCTATGCCGGAAAACAAAAACACTAGTGTGAAGGTACCCTAAATCAATTTCTGAAGTTATAATGCGAAGTCTCGCAAGACTTCGCAAAGTAATAACTTTGACTCACCGGAGCCAATATATTCGAATACTGTACGGAGCGCTCACTCCGTACAGTAATGAAACTCAGTTTTATGTGAATCGACTTTAGATTTTTTATCCAAAGTCGATTTGCTCATCCCTATTTATATCCATTAAAAATTACCAAAGTGAATCTTCCTCCATCTCTATATAAAAACAATATCGTCAATGAACCTCTTCCAGAGGACCAGATTCGCACGGAGCACGCCATCGGGATAAATGGCAAGCTCCTCCCACCTCCCCATATAAAGATTAGCAAAACTCGGTGCAAATCTGGTCCCCATAGCAGCTCCCCATGTTTGCAAATAAAAAGTATCCTCATATTTAAATTAATTATGATTTAATATAAACATTATAAACTTTCCAATGAATTAGATTTGTTCATATGGTAATTTTTTCTCTTTGTTTAAAAAATACCCTACCTTTATTATTTTCTATTATAATGTTGAGAGATGTGACATCTAAAGTACCTAAAATGTAGTCAGATTTCCACTCAATAGTCTCCAGAATTTGTACAATGTGTTTTGTGTCCTTTAAGTAAACTGGGAGTTTTTTAACATGATTTTGTAAAACAACGTCCGCATACACTGCCTGTTCAAAAGAAAAGTCGCCACCTGGATGGACTAAGAAAAGAGGTATGAGCCACCTAATGGATAATTACTGCTTGGGCGATTATCTTTCAGCTGGCAACAAGTTATTTAACCACAACTGGTGCAATGAGTTGTTTCTCATTTCTTAAACAACCATGTCAAAAGATACATCTCGTGGTCGTGGAAAAGTTGTCAGTCTGTTTAAGAAGGGTCAGATCATTGGCATGCATCAAGCAGAGAAAATATCTAAGGAGATTGCAGAAACTACTAAAATTTGGTTCAGAACTGTCCAACGCATTATTAAGAACTGGAAGGATAGTGGGGACCCATTGCATTCGAGGAAGAAATGTGGCCGGAAAAAATCCTGAATGATCATGATTGGCGATCACTTAAACGTTTGGTGAAATCAAATCGAAGAAAAACAACAGTAGAACTCAGGGCTATGTTTAATAGTGAAAGTAAGAGCATTTCCACACGCACAATGCGAAGGGAACTCAAGGGATTGGGACTGAACAGCTGTGTAGCCGTAAGAAAACCACTAATCAGTGAGGCAATGCAGAAAAAAAGGCTTCAATTTGCTAGAGAGCATAAAGATTGGATTCTGGAGCAATAGAAGAAGGTCATGTGGTCTGATGAGTCCAGATTTACCCTGTTCCAGAGTGATGGGCGCATCAGGGTAAGAAGAGAGGCAGATGAAGTGATGCACCCATCATGCCTAGTGCCTACTGTACAAGCCTGTGGGGGCAGTGCTATGATCTGGGGTTGCTGCAGTTGGTCAGGTCTAGGTTCAGCAACAGTATGTGCTCCAAGAATGAGGTCAGCTGACTACCTGAACATACTGAATGACCAGGTTATTCCATCAATGGATTTTCTTCTTCCCTGATGGCACGGGCATATTCCAAGATGACAATGCTAGGATTCATCGGGCTAAAATTGTGAAAGAGTGGTTCAGGGAACATAAGACATCATTTTGACACATGAATTGGCCACCACAGAGTCCAGACCTTAACCCATTGAGAATGTTTGGGATGTGCAGCGGTCAGACTCTACTATCATCAATATCCAATAATTGCTCAGCAAGAGCAAGAGAAGACACAGCCCAAGTATACAAAAGTATAAAGATTTATTAACAGATAAATAAATAAACAATTGATAACAAATACATACACATTAATTGTGCGGTGGAGGAGCACAGAATGAATGCCCAAGAACCACCACTGACACTGAGTATCCCCCACACCACAAAAATGGTTAAGCACTCAATAGTAAAGCAACGGTAAGGTTGGAGGTCATAATAAACCCCAGAAAATTAAACAACTTAGCCAGAATGTGCATAACATAATCAAACAGTCTAGGGCTCAAATAGCATACCGTTAGCCATGGTGTACGGGGGGAAGTCAGTACCAGTGGAACAGAACACCCTCGACGCGCGTTTCGCACTTCGCTTTTTATAGTCAGGTCTAAATTGACAGAAGGCAGGGCCAGCAATACCATAGTGCAGCACATTATACCACCTCAGCAGAGTCACATGCCACAGTGCATCTCAATATAATGCCCCAGCAGCACAAAATACATCGCTAAAGACTGCCACTGGTTTGCCAAAACGAGGACTCAGAGGTCCCCATGGGCATTGGCCCACCGGGCAGTTTCCTTGTAGAGTTTATGGCCAATCTGCCCCTGGTGTGTGCAGAAAAAGAAGCAGCCAGTACATGGGTGAGTTTTCATTGCCCATCTGAATGAGTCCTTGACTGGGCAATGTTACTAGTGCTGGGAAAAATACAAATCATAAGGATTACTGCTACATTTAGACACATATTAAAGTGTTCCTAATATTTAAAGGGGTTATCCCCTGTCTAATGTAAAAAAATGAAAATCAGACATCATATAGGACATGACAATCTAACAAAGCCAGAACCAGCCCTGTACCTCACATGGATCCAGGGATCTCCCCATTCCTTGTTCTGCTAGATTTATATCAAGCTGACAGCTTAAGGGGAGTGTCCTTTCTGCTTCAGCTCAGGAGGCGTGTCCATGCTCTCCCTATCACAGATCAGGAGGCAGTTGACGGATGAAACTGAGCATGTGCGGCCATCTCGGGGAGCAGGACAAAGAAATTAGAAAAAGAACAAACAGCGGGTGGCGCTATGCAGATACATTTTATTGATAATTCAGTGGCTATTGTAAATTATTAATTACATGCAATTACAAAAGTATTCAGATCTAGGTGCTGGCTTGAAAACTGTTGAATATTTTTCATGGGACAACCCCTTTCACTGACTAATGCTGAGTTCAGTTATTGTGAACCACAACCAAGTGTGGGTCAAAAACACAGAACAGGGGCAGATCTTTCCATTATATGTACCTCATCTCTGAGTAGGCTTCACTACTGGTTTTGGCTCACAATAACTGATGGAAATAACTGACCAAATAACTGAAGTGTTAGGCCTCATGCACACGACCGTTGTTTGTTTCCGCGTCCGTTCCGTTTTTTTTCACGGATAGGATGCTTCCCCATTCATTTCAATCGGTCCGTCAAAAAATGCGGATGGTCAACCGTTTTTGTTCCGCATCAGTGGTCCGTGTTTTCATTCCGTCAAAAAAATAGTGCATGTCCTATTTTTTTCATATTTGCGGACAAGGATAGGCATTTTTACAATTGATCTGCCATAAAAATCGGATCCGTAAAAAAAACGGTCCGTCATTCGTTTTTTTGGACGGACGCAAAATTTGCAGGAGGAGCGGACGCGGGGGCAGGCAACGGTCGTGTGCATGTAGCCTTACAGAGTACCAATGTAAGTTTTGTCTACCGCTCTGAATGAGTGGCTGCACTTGTCAAGAGGTGAAATAAAGTGTGAAACCAAGTGGCATGACTTACACGTCTTACAGTCTAAACATCTGGTCAAAGATAAAAATCACTACTGCATGAGATCATTACAAGACATGAGGCTACACATAAAAGTACTAAAGGAGGGATTCGGCACCACAGGTAGCACTGGATAAACTTGTAATTTCCTTTCAGAGATACATAGAATGTGCAAAAGGTTAGCGAATGCTTTGAGATTAGTAAAGAGATGGTGGGAATTTCATGATGTGCTGTGATGGGAATAAAGGGTTAATGCAGGATAAAGGATATTTCCTTTTTTAAAACGTTTTACAAACAATTTAATGGGTCTTCAGGCTCCACTCTGGAACTGTGCTCACCACTGCTCGTGCAGGCTATGAAAATAATGTCATTTCAGGCCAGTTGTGTGTGCCTATCAAGTGTTTAGCAGAAATAGTGCTTTTGGCATTTCTGGGAATTTTTCCGGATTTGATAAAGTCAGCATCACACTGGACTTTAAACCTGGTAAACTAACAGGTACTTAGCTATATCCAATCTCATATTATAACACCAAAAACAGGCACAAATATAGATCAAAATAGTTCATCTTTATTCATAATTGTTAAAATAGTAAAATGCAATCCAATCTCATATTAGCAAACTTTGTATGAACTATATAGCTAAGGCTCTGTTCAGACCTCATTTTTTCACTATAGATTATATATGTATTGAAGGCTGGTTACAGCCTGTATTTGTGGGAGGGGCTGTGGCTATTTAACGCCGGGCGATCACCCTAGGGGAGGGCGGTCATCACGTGAAGCAGATCCTCTGGTCAGGCCTGACGTCACTTCCTGGTTCCCGGCTTCTGCCACGGCACGGCCGCAAGTAGCGAGTGGCATCCTCATCCGGAACGCAGCAACGTTGGCCTCCCTGCCTGGCATGGATCGCGATCCTGTGCTTCCAAGCCACTGACCTCAAGAAGCTGTGCTTCATCATCGGGTCCCTGCAGCCGCTCGTTGCTGGCGCGGCGCCCGGCGCGGGCCCCAACTCCGGAATTACAGCACATGGGTAAGTCGGGTTCTCCGCCCCTGATGACGTCAGCGCCGAGCCTGATCTTCACGTGCAGCGGAGGCTCTGTCAAGAGTGATGTCACCCCTGGTTTCTCGGCTTCCACCCCCGTTCGCAGTGCACCATGAGTGGTAAGTCGCGTCCTCATCGGCATCTGACCCGGGCGCAGCGACACTGACCGCCCTGCCGGCACGAGTCATAATCAGGGCACTCTCCCCCTCTGCTCCTCGACGTCGCCCTTCAGCCAGCTGGCTGCGGGTGGACGTCCGCCACCGCTCAGCCGCGGCTTGCTCGAGTTCAGTGCAGGACAGGGGCTCGTGCACAGCCATCTCCCGCGAAGTCAGATTCCCGCACTCTGATGACGTCCGGGGTGGGTGTTTCCCAGCATGTTCCCACAGGCCATGTTTCTGCAACCCGGCACCGGCGCCCGGCCGGGGCAGGGTCCACGCACGGGTCCCCGAGGCAATCTCCTACCTGCTCTGGCCGGTTAGGCCCGGCACGCATCCACCTTGGCGCATGTCCACCGCTCCCGCAGCGGGTGCGTCCGCTGTCTCCGAGGTAGGGGTCAGTGTTAACAGGGACCCCTCCAGCTGGTCCGCCTCGGTAGGTAGCATAGGTTGCCTGCACATCGGCCCGCCATGGGGGTCGGCGCTCCTCTGACTACTCAACTGACGCTATGCCCTCAGCATCAGCATCCGGTACGTTGTTTTTGGTCAGCTGCTTGCCACGGTATGTGGTCCCCTAATGATTGACTTATGCCGTTGCTCCCGGGGTTTAGTAATGCTTTGATTGCTTATCTTTAATAAGATTTCTCCCCTCTGTTCCCTCTAGATGATAAGGGTCGGTATTGGGGGGCATTATTTTCCTCCAGAAGACTTGCATGCACTGCATTGTCAGCTACAGGCTCTGCTTCCAGGACTGTCACCGCCACACGTGGGAGGGGACTCTTCAGTTTTCCTTTCCTAGTCCAACTGAGCTGTCGTGGTCACGTGATCCATCTAGCGTAGTCGAGCGTGTCAGAAACATGTAGCATGCACCTTCCAGTGCAGGTCTGTGTGCACTCAGGCAAGCTCTCTGCGCAATTGGGGCAGCCGGGCCAGCTCCGCTACAGGTAACAACCTCAGCTCTGTCTCACATATCAACCTCTGTTTTGCTTCAGCCCTATCCATGTTCCATTAATAGGGGTGCGTGCACGGGGTTTTCTAGTTCAACGCCTGGCTGTGGAAGGGTTTAAAACTAATGTTGTTGTAAAGTTTCTTTTATGTGCAGTGGTCTGAATCGCTCAGGTCATCTTTTGCCGGTTCCGGAACAACTTGGGTCCCCGAATCGCTCAGGTAATGTATTAATTTATGTGCAGTCATGTACTGTTGCCCGTATCGCTTAATTCAGGTACCAGACATATTTATTTGAATCACTCAGGTTTTGTTTTATACATATGCGGTGGCCTGAATCGCTCTGGTCAGGTGCCCCACCTTTATAGTGCCTGAATCACTCGGTCATGTATCATACGTGCTTAGTTGCCTGAGCCGCTCGGGTCATGTATCATACATGTGTTGTGGCCTGAATCGCTCGGGGCACGTATCATACTGCATAGATGACTGAATCACCTAGGTTATGTACCATTACATACTTCGTGGCCTGAATCGCCCAGGTCATGTATCATACATGCTGGTGGCCTGAATCGCTCAGGTCATGTGTCATACATGTTTCGTGGCCTGAGTTGCCCGGGTCATGTATCATACATACATAATTGCTGCACCGCTCAGGTCTCGCACCATTCATGTGAGTTCGCCTGAACCGCTCAGGTCACTTATCTCACATGTGTCACCACCTGAATCGCTCGGGAACGCATCATTCTGTATAGACGCCTGAATCGCTCAGGTCATGTTTTCCGGCATAGTTGCCCGAATCATACATGCACAGTTGCCTGAATCGCTCAGGTCACATTTCATCCCGCATAATTGCCTGAATTGCTCAGGTCACGTGCCATACACATACAGTTGCCTGAACCACTCGGGTTATGTATCATGCATGTTCGCCTACCTGAGGTGCTCAGGTCATCCATCATTCTCATGGTTACCTGAATCGCTTGGGTCGTGCATAATGCACGTATATTTGCCTGAACCGCTCGGGTCTAATTTCATCCTGCCTAGTCGCCTCACGTCATGCATCATACATATTCAGTTGCCTGAATCGCTCAGGTCAGGTACCAAACTTGTATCGTTGCCTGAATTGTTTAGGTGATGGCTCTTTCCGTATAGATGCCTGAATCGCTCAGGTGCGTGTATCACGCATGCATAATTGCCTGAATCGCTCAGGCAACATTCCATCCATGTACAGTTGCCTGAATTGCTCAGGCCATGTATCATACATGTATGTTGCCCGAGCGGTCGGGTCATGTATCATACATGCATAGCTGCCTGGATCACTCGGGTCGCATTGCATTCTGTAGAATTGACTGAATCGCTCAGGCAACCTATTATTCATATATTGTGGCCTGAATCGCTCAGGTCGTGTATCATTCATATTCAGTTGCCTGAACCGCTCAGGTGATGTTTTACCCTTGTATAGTAGCTTAAATCGTTCAAGTCATGGTTCTTTCTGTATGGATGCCTGAATCGCCCAGGTCATGTATCATACATATTCAGTTGCCTGAATCGCTCAGGTCATGTATTAGCCTGGTATAGTTGCCTGAATCGTTCAAGTCATGGTTCATTCCGTATGGATGCCTGAATCGCTCAGGTCATGTACCTCCACATATTTCATGGACTGGATCATTCAGGCGATGTATCATGCTTTTATTGCAGCCTGAATCGCTCAGGTCGTGTATCATGCATGCGCATTTCCCTGAATCGCTCGGCTCACGTTTCATGCTGTATAGTTGCCTGAATCCCTCGGGTCATGTGTCATGCATGTATCGTCGCCCGAATGCCTCGGGTCATGCATCATACATATTCAGTTGCCTGAGCGGTTGTGCACTATTCTTGGGTAGTTGCCTGATTCGTTCAGGTCATGTTTTCGTTCTGCATAGGTACCTGGATTGCTCAGGTCATGTACTTTTCTTGTGTAGTTGCCTGAACCGTTCAGGTCATGTTTTATTCTGCATAGGTACCTCAATCGCTCAGGCCATGTATCAGTCGTACATTATTGCCCGAATCGTTCGGGTCATGCTCCATGCATATTGAGTTGCCTGAAGTACCCCGGTCGGGTACCATGTGTGTATGGTTGGTTTCCCGAACGGCTCAGGTCTGTTTCTTTCTGAATAACTGCCTGACTTGTTCGGGTGTTGTATCATTCCTTTATAGTTGCCTGAATTCCTCAGGTCATGTTGCATACACATACAGTCGCAAATCACTCAGGTCATGTCTCCTTCAGGCCTGTTCGCCTTGGATTACCTAGTGCCTGATTCACTCAGGCCATGTATAATTCGCATATAGTTCCCGAATTGCTCGGGCCATGTTTCTTCATGTATAATTGGCTAGATCAGGTCCTGTTTCACGTAGTATAACGTTACTTCCTGAATTGCTCGGCTTGTTTTTCACCCCACCAATAAGTCATTCGTCTTTCAGCCCATTCGGAGTCATTCTGAAACCTCTCAGATTTACGGTTGTCGTCACGCGGTCTCTACCGGTCCCGGTGCACTCTCCTTCAGGTGACCGGGCACTCGTTGGCAACTTCAATTCTCACACGATTCAGTTTTCTCACTTGGGGCACTCTTGCAATTTTAGACATAATTGAATCCCCTATGCTCGGTTTGTCTATCTCTTTTCGTTTCCAGTTCAGGTTCAATGTTAGTGGGAGTGGTCATCCTGGTTCGGGTTCACAATATGTTTGGAATCCAATCCAGGTAGTGGCTTGGTCTTACTGCTGTATCCTCCAGGTCCGGCTCGCAGCTTCATGCAGGGTAAGTTGGGTCCTGAATCACTCAAGTCATGTATCGTTCATGTATTATTGACTGAACTTTTTCAGGTCATTCGCTCAGTTCATGTTTCATTCACGTATTCCTGGCCATGTGTCATTCATGCATAGTTGCCTGAATTGCTCAGGTTGTTCTACATGCGGTGTCACGCTGGTTTCCAATTTGCTCAGGTCACCCATCAGTCATGTACGATTGCCCGTTTCATTTCGGGTCATCCTTTGCGTAGGGTGACGCTTGTTCCTGGAACACTCTGGTCATGTCTCATTCTTGCAGTAGCCTGGATTACTCAGGCCATCTTTGTCGCCAGTCTTGTTTCTTGTCCAGCATCAATCAATTCCAGGTCTTCGTGTTCAGGCACGTCCTTTGGCAGCTTTCGATTCGCACGACGACAATTACCTTCCTCACTCTTCTTGGCATGCTCATTCAAGCATCTATTTGTCCACCTGATTCTTCAGGCTCCATCCTGTTCCCGTTACTTCTTGTTTTTCAGGTCTCAGTGTATTTTAGTTCAATTCTCGGCTGTCAGTTGTTTCGCACGCTAGGCCGGCGCAGGTTTTTATAGGTTCCTACGATCGTTTCCTTTCACCATTCTTGTTTGTTCCAAGTTCCAGGTAAGTTAAGAAACAGTTGCGACATTCAGTCGCTCCGCTGTTGGGGTGGTATGCCCGTATGGTAAGTGCCATTTCCAGGTCCCGGGTCAGCCGGTTCAGGTAGGACTTAAGAATTATAACTTCAGCACGCTCCCAGTCTCGCACCTCCCATATTGTTCATGGATCAGTGCAGTGCGTTGGTAGCCATGTCGAGCAATCCGTGTCAGGAACTGTCCCTGGCCCTAGATGGTGCTCCTTTTGGGCGCCCAACTAGCATTTTCATCAAGGCTGACATGTATTCAGGATTTTATGGGTTTCTCAGGCCGGGAATTCCCTTCAGCACGCGTTCACGCTCTACCTTTCATAGCGACACCTTGTCCGGCACGGCATTACTTCCCCTGCTCCTTCTGCCCTCTAAGCCTGTTAGGAAGGTCCCCGTAGGGAGTAAAGTCCTCCCGTCATTCAGCAGGTGCCCAGTAAGGAGCTCAGAAATCTCTCCAAGGTGTGCCAGCTTATGGTTCAGACGACCGCCGCTACCGCTACGGGACAGGTCTTCGTTTCCCTTCACCCATTTCCCGTATCCACTCATCAGCAGCAGGGTCAGGGCACCACCCTGATTTCGCCACCAGTCATTCCTTCCTCATAGGAGTGGCCTCTCCAGCCTCCTGGCTCCAAGTGCTAGTGCGAATTATGCGCGGGCTGGGGCGAAGGAAGTCGTCAGGTTGATTCAGGTACATCCGCGATCCTCAGGTCGAGATTCCAAGGCGTTCTGACTGATAGCTCCATGAGTTACCATGATTCGCACCATTAAGTCCCTTGCACCTAGCAGGTTGTGAAGTCCATTTTTGCCCACTTATCCAGGCCTTACCCCGCTCCTGGCTCCGGGCACACTCCAGCCAGATAGGTTATGGGGGCGGCTAGGCCAGCCTTCTCCCTCTCTCCCTTCTTCACCTACCTCAGACCATTCCACAAGTATTGAAGGCTGGTTACAGCCTGTATTTGTGGGAGGGGCTGTGGCTATTTAACGCCGGGCGATCACCCTAGGGGAGGGCGGTCATCACGTGACCCGCCCACCCTTCCCCCTCTTTCTTACTTCAACTCCATTGGGTGGCCCACTTATCCAGGCCTTACCCCGCTCCTGGCTCCGGGCACACTCCAGCCAGATAGGTTATGGGGGCGGCTAGGCCAGCCTTCTCCCTCTCTCCCTTCTTCACCTACCTCAGACCATTCCACAAATATATATATATATGTGTAAGACCAATTGATTTGGCCTGTGTTTGTGGGCATGGCGCTGCCGTTCATATAAAGCACGACAGCGCCACACCCCTTGGTACGTCGCTCTACGTTTGGGAGCGCTACCAGTACCTGAGAGGTGTCGGTGAATCAGCGTCCAGCAGACCATCGCGCATCCAGAGATCATCGTGTCCGGGATCAGCACATTTCTGCAGAGGTATGTTGTTGCCACGTCCATGCAACCCACCTACATCGCCGGTCGGCGGGGGTCGGTCCCCTAGGTGAGGGGGACACCCCCGCACCGGCTCGGTCTGCCAGGGAGCATCGAAGTCTCCCCTGGCGCGCGGCACTCCAGCCGGCAGGGTTCGGCTCCCCCGCCACATGGGGGGAGCAGCCCGCACTGAGGTCCGAGCCGGGAGCTGCGCATGCTCCCCACGTGGCGGCACTCAGGGCACAGGGGAGAGCGCATCCCCGCAACATTGGCCAACAACGGCCTCAAAGGCTCGCACGGGCCGCCGTGCGCTTAGGAAGGCAGGGAGTAGGGGGCGGGGCCACCCATATGCTCGTGCCCGTCGCTCTGGGGTCTGCATAAGAAGTTAGGGAAATAGGTAGCAGCCTCACAGGCTCAGGTTAGGTTTTCAGCAAAAAAAAAAAAAAAAAAGGAACAAGGCGGTGTTATAAACGAAAGTTGAGAATTTTTTTTTAAAAAAAGGGTGTGAATGGAAACGTCTAGCGAAAGGAGTCGTGCATACCAACAAGGTATGCAGGGCCAGTGTCACGGTAGTTTGGAAGGAATTATAATAATACATTTTCAATAACCAAACCAAATACAAAAAAAAAAAAAAAAGAAAGAAATTTTCTCATAGTTTGATAGGGCAGGTTTAGAGGCAGTAGCTAAGGGAGTTAGGTACCTGGTAAGAGGAACATAGGGGAAGCGAGCGGGATATTAAAAAAAAAAAATATATATATATAAATAAAATAAAAATTAAAACAGAGGGTCCGTCTATTGCAGTGCCCACCAGAGCGCGAGGGTAGGTCCAGGCTTCATTTCCGGCTTGACCAACGCTGTTGTTTGCTTCTAGGTGCAAGCCAGTTCCTCAAGTCCCGTCCAGAGTTTGGCATATCAGCCAGGTAGAAGGGTTTATCGTCACATAGGGGCGTGGGGAGTGTTGGTTAGTGTTACTTTATCTCGTTCACAATTCTACGTTCAGGTTCCACACCAACTACAACCGCCATCTTTAAATCCGCAGTCGCGATCTGTTGACGTTCAGCAGTCGGTAAGCTCACGGCCACGCTCTGCGTGTTTCTCCCTCAGGTGTCGGGGTCTGCTCCTCCGCCTCACGGTCTCCTCTGTCTCTCACCTTTAGCATGTTGTGGTTTCACGGTATGGCCAGGGTGCGGTGCACGTGTGGTAGGGTTTCTACCCCCAGGAGCGGGGACCAGGTGCTTAGCCATTTATTTACATTCTATCTTCCAGCCAAGATGTCACGTGCTTCCGACATCGTGGAGGCATCCGTAGACGAGAACGCGCCGGGGTTCTCAGAAGGGGGCAGCATTCGGTCCCTGCAGTTGTGGACCATCCCTAGGCTCATCACGGAGTTGAATAAGAGGGGTATCCCCTTCCCGGCCTCCGCCAGGAAGGCAGAGCTCTATCGGCTACTGAAAGACTCACTGGCCTCGTGTCAGGACGACGTTTCTACGGCCACTATGCAGACGTCCTTGACACAACTTCACATCATGCTGAACAGTCTGACTTCGTCTCTCAATGGCCTCCAGGCGAGAATGGAGGTCATGGAAAGTCGTGGCTCGGTCGCCCCGGTCCACGTAACCGATGTTCCCATCGCCTCTACCTCCACTGCAGGAGGCGCTCAGACGGCTCCACCAGTACCTAGCGTCTCCCCTTCGCACTTCATTCCAACCAATGTTAGGAAGGACATCCTGGAGGGTAGGGACGTCAATCTCGCTTCCCTGTTGATCGCCTCTAGGGACTTGTCAGAGAGTAAGGTGATCGCTTGCGGTGAGGTTTCTGTGGTTCTGAAGGGCCGCGACCACAGGCTTTACCGCAAGCTGTCAATACCAGAGTTCGTCCTGGCGTTCAGCCTCTACCGGGACGTCATTTTCTCGGTTAGGCCGGAGAGGAGGGAGGAACTAGACCTCTACCTCTTCCGCGTAACCGAGTTGGGTTATAAATACGGTGGTAGTTCGTTCTACGACTACCACTGCTCCTTCTCTGCCAAGGCCGCAGCAGCCTTGACGCAATTCCAATTCGTTACTAACTGGTCCAACCTGGACACAGAGTTGTTCTGCAGACACTTCGCAGGGCTCAGGGCACTGGCGTGTTCGCTGTGCCATTCCATCTTTCACACAGCGGAGTGGTGCTACAAATCTGTGTCCAGTGCGTCGTCCAGCCCTTCCGGTTCGGCGCCCTTCCGGTTCGGCGGCTGCAACCCTAGACGTCTTCAAACCTCCTAATCCGATCGACAAACTTGGCAGACCCATCGTACAGCTGGGTAGGGCTCAGCTCTGCAATAATTATAATTTTGGTTCCTGTAATTTCAGTCAGTGCCGCCTCCTACATGTATGTACCAATTGTTTTAGCACTCACCCAAAAACTATGTGCTCATTAAAGTCTATGAGAACTTATATGAGTGTCGTGGATTCCGCATCACTTAGGAAGTCCTTAGAGGGTCACCACAACCCAGGGTTCGTGAAGTTCTTAGTTTCCGGTTTTCAGGCAGGGTTCCACACGGGGCTGATCATGAAGCCCGAAAGCACGTACGAGTGTAAGAACCTGCAGTCAGCCGACAGAAACCCCAACGCCGTTGATAGGCTAGTGGAAATAGAACTGGACAAGGGTTTTGTAATCGGTCCGTTTTCAGAGCCCCCCTTTCAACGGTAGAGAGTCAATCCCATAGGGGTAGTCACGGGCAAGTTTAGCGGGAAAGAGCATCTCATAATAGACCTGTCAGGTCCACATGGTTCTCCCATACCCAGTCTCAACTCCCTCATTCCGTCAGAGGAGGTAAGCATGAGGTACTCCTCCATCGACCAGGCGATCGCCATCCTCACACGTTTAGGACCTGGTGCGTCTTTGTCTAAAGCTGACATATCCGACGCTTTTAAATTGCTCCCCATATTGCCGGCGCTCTGGCAGTGGCACGGGATCAAGTGGAGGGAGCAATACTATTTTGCTACCAAGCTGACGTTCGGCTCCAAGAGTAGTCCGTGGTTGTTCGATCAGCTGGCCCAGGCCCTCCACTGGATTCTAGAAAACAAGGTTCGCTGCAAATTCGTCATACACTACCTGGACGATTTCCTGCTAATAGAGAGGCCAGGGTCCGCCCCTGTAGGTTTAGGGAAACTCTTAGATTGTTTTTCTCACTTAGGAGTCCCCATCTCCCCCAAGAAGGTTGAGGGCCCATCTACCACCATCACCTTTCTGGGCATAGAACTAGATGCGCTACACATGTTAGCCAGGCTGCCATCTGACAAATTGTTCAGAATCCGGGAGGTAGTCCATAGGTTCTCAGTCTCGCCCGCAGTCACCAAGGTCGAGTTACAATCATTGGTGGGCATGCTTAACTTTGCCATGCGGATCATCCCGCAGGGCAGGACATTAATTTCCCGGTTGCTGGCACTCCTTGCTCCCGCACCTAATCAAGACAGCCCGGTCCACCTGGATAGTCAGGCTCTTGCTGATCTCCACATGTGGGATCATTTCCTCAGTCACTGGAACGGTGTGTAATTTTTTATCCCAGAGTTGTCTAGCTCCTCCCCTCTTGTCTTTTCCGATGCGGCAGCGACCACAGGGTTCGCCGCCATTTTTGGCCCCCATTGGGTCGCAGGTGAGTGGCCCATAGAAGTCACGCAGATTCCAGGTTTCCTCCAGACCTCTGCCTTGTTCGAGCTGTATCCCATAGTAGCAGCCGCGCATATTTGGGGCAGCCAGTGGAAGAACAGTACCGTTCTGTTCGTGTCAGATAATACCGCAGTGGTCGACATCCTCACAAGCGGCATGTCCAAGTCTCCGCATGTCATGAGTCTCATGAGGCGACTAGTATACCTGTCTCTTACTCACCACTTTCATTACCTTAGTACCCATTTGCCCGGATCCCAGAATGTGGCAGCTGATGCCTTGTCGAGGGCTAATCTCTCTCTCTTCTTGCAGGTAATGCCGGAGGCGGACGCGGTGGGCGCCCCTGTCCCTCCTCACGAGTCTCTCATAATGGCCTAGATACATACCTGGAAGTGGTCCACTCCTTGCTAAACAGATCCCTCTCTCCCAACACGGGTAGGGCTTATCGTACCGGGTGGGGGACGTTTTGCAAGTTTCAGGAGCGGTGCCCACAGGGTCAGTCCACCTTCACGGAGTACATACTGGCCTTCATCGGGTACTGCCACTCGGAGCTCCGGCTGGCCCACAGCACGGTCAAGACTTATCTGTCCGGGGTCCAGCATTTCCTCTCGGTTAGGCAGCCCGAGCGTGTCTCATTGGCCTCTGTAAAATCAGTCCCGGCAATCGAGGGCCTAGGCAGGCCATCTCTGGTCAGCTTTTCCGCGATCTGTCCGACTCCTTGGACAGGATGCCTTTCAGGGCTACGCCCAGTTTGGTGCTCAAAGACGCAGTATACCTCGCCTTCTACGGGTTCTTAAGACCCGGCGAGTTCACGTGCTCCACCGCTAACTCCGGGTTCCTGACTATCAGTCAGCTGGTCCGGGGGCCTGAGGGTTTCACGCTCCTCCTTCCTACCTCCAAAACCTCCCAGACCGGTCCCCCGGTTGCGATATCTTACTTCCCCACGTCTCACCGGTGGTGTCCGGTCCAGGTCCTACACAAATTACAGACAGCTTTAGCAGGTCTTAGGCAGGACATTCCTCTGTTACCCTTCGGTGCGTCACCTCTCACCACCCGCCAGTTCATCGCACACGTTCGATCCCTAGTCTCATGTCTGGGTGCGGACCCTTCCTCAATATCGGGTCACTCCTTTCGCATAGGAGCTGCGTCCGCCGCCTCAAAGAATCAGGTCCCAGCGCACGTGATTCAGAAACTGGGTCGTTGGCGTTCCACATGCTTCAGCCGCTACATTCCTCACCCCAAAGTCGAGATGTCTTTAGCTTTTGAATCTTTGGTGTGTGGTTGATTTCTGTAAATAAACTGTTCTGCCTAACCAGTATGTATTTTTGCCCTCCTTCAGGCGTCCCCACTACGGCGCGGTTACGGCACAACTCAAACCGCTCGAGGTAGGGGAGTTTCGGGGAGCCCGGGCCCCACTTTGGTGGCCACGACCACAAATATATATATATACATACATACACACACACCAGTAGGGTGTCCATATTTAATGGAAATTGAGCCCAATGTATGCAGCTGTATGCTAAACAAGTCCAACAAGAAGGCGTTTCTGAATATCTTGTTGCTTTATTGGAACATAATAAAATCCATTGAGCACATGTCCACACTACCATTCTACGCATTTTGAACCCCGGGGTTCTTAGCCATGGCCTATCACACATTTACAAGTTTCTCCTTTTAAAAGCCAACACGGTCACATGATCAAATTGTTTCACCCCTAATCACCAGCTGGCATGAATCCTCTCAGTATCCAGATCTATATTATGTTCTATTATATCAGGTCAATAAAGGGGTGTTAATAGCCAAGCTTCTGAGGGGGCTATGAAATAATGATCTTAGAAATAAAGATCATTGATCTAGCAGATGTTGCTACTGCCTTTTACTTAAGATCCCGAGACCATGTTGCTCTTTTTGTCTTCCTGTTTAGCTGGTAGAAAGCTAAGGAAATGCGTCAGAGCTTTTAAGTTCTATTCTAAGGATATTTTGTTAGGACAAGGACCACTTCCAGTGCGTTAACTTGGGTCACTCTTTTTGAGGTGTTTGCCCCATTCAATTTTCCAATCTTATGCAATTTCACAAACTGCCCCCCCATATGCCGGGCCCCTTACAGGTAATATACTTACCCCGCTTCCTGTGCTGCTCCTGGTCCCCGCACCTCCTTTGCTGCTTCTGCCTGTACACGGATGAAACATCTGGTGCTATGGAGGCTCGTCGCCGCCTGCTATTGGCTGCTCCCCCCAACACCAGATGTTTTCATCCGTGTACAGGGAGAAGTAGCAACGGCGGCACGGGGACCAGGAGCAACGCAGGGAGCGGGTTAAGTATATTACCTGTGAGGGGCCTGGCACATGGGGGGGGCTGTTTGTGAAATTGGATAACACCTTTAAGCTATGGCCACACATGCAGGTTTTTTTAATACAGTTTTAAAAGCCAAAAAAAAAAAAAAAGAGAAGTAGTAGTTTAATACTTTCTCTTCCTTTATGAGTTTTTTTCAAGCCCTTCATCAAAAAACCTTCCCGAATGGCCATACCCTAAGAAGTAAGTTGGAATTGAACTACCAGTATTATAGGACTATGCAGACACAACTGCCCGGCTACAATTCAGTTAACACCAGTAAACCACTGTCTAACTGGTCAATTATAGGCAGGGGCATAACGACCGCCGGAGCAGCCATAACCTTACTGACCAGGACCTGATCTCTATCTGCTACACTGTAAGAGCTGAAGGACTTGTGATGATGTCAGCATCATGTGTTCAGTGCAGGAGGGGGCAGAGCTTAGCAGTGGGGAGGAAAAGTGGTGGTGATGGACCTGTGATGACATCACCATCATGTGATCAGTGCAAAAAGGGACTGAGCTCAGCTGTGTGGAGAAAAAGTGGTCGTTAAGGACCTGTGATGATGTCATGTGACAGAAATGGAGCTTTCTGTGGAGAAAAGAAAGTGGAAAAACGATTTATTCAATGTAGGCCAGATAAATGCTGGGAGTTATAGTTCTCTTCTCTTATACTTTCTACCTGTAATGTCCTCTAATATTATATAATAATGGCCTGGACATGCTGGGAGTTGTAGTCATCTCCTCGTATATCTCATCCTTGTATTATCACAAAATAATGGCCTTGGCATGCTGGGAGTTACAGTTCTCTCCTCTTATACCTCCCCCCTGTAATATTCTTTGATATTACATAACAGACTGAAAATAGCGGGAGTTGTGGTCTTCTCCTCTTATAACTCATCCCTGTAATGTCCTCTAATATATAATTACGGCCTGGGCATGCTAGGAGTTGTAGTCCTCTCCTCTTATACCTCATCCCTGTAGTGTCCAAACTTCTGGAGGCAGCGAGAAAAGTTAAATATCAGAGTTAAATATCCGAGTAGGCTCCAAGTTTGGTGAGTAAAACAATTATTTATGTGGTTTTTGGCTTAATTTGGCTGACGCGGTTTTAGAGATTATGGTTTCCATTCTGTGTGTTGTATTGTTGTGCCCCACTGTCCTGGGGCTGATGTCCTCCTTTTTGGGGTTATGAAAGTAGCTACCTTAGGACTAATTGATTATATATTTCCGGGGCCCGCCACATATACCCCACAGTGGCACTGGTAGACAGACTCCAACGCTGTGCTAGTAAGGGTCAGGACTCAGGAGGAACTGGCACTGATAAAGAACATCATGATGCTGGCCAGCAAGTTCTTTACCCGCCCGCCATGCTCAGAAACAGTTTAGGACCGAAGCGGAGTGCAGTGGTAGCATGTGGTCGTCCTAAACGAAGTGCGGAGTCTACGCTCAGAGGGCTGAGTCTCTGAGGACTGAGCGTGTCACTGTCAGTCACTGACTTGTACACAGGGGACGGAGGGGGTTTAGGAGGAGGTAGGGGACACTGGTGTGTTTGGGCTCATGAATAAGGCTAATACAACGTGAATTAGACATATTAGTTTTTAGAATTAGATATTTATAATTAAAAGTGAAGTTTTAACAGAACCCCCTCCATGCAACCGATAACATTAAAACTAACTCTTATTTCTAGTTGCTCTCTAAATGTCAAATGCAAATGTTTACTGCCACCTGGTGGAAAAAAACAACGCAACTCAAGTGGCACAAACACAAGTAAGTATCGTAAAGCACTCCATAAATCAAAGTATCTTAAAGCACTCTATAAATCAAACTATAGATTTTCTTAAGTATTTTGACCAATGCAGCCCTTAATCAGAAGATGATTATGAGTAATATCTACAAGGCCCGAAACTTCTGTGAAGTGTGTAGTCTCCACATAAGGAAACGGTAAAGGTTATCCTTACTCATTTTTACACTATCCTCACCACAAAGAGAGGCCAAGAGAGAGCGTCTTGGTCTTTGAAATGCTGTTTGATGGTATAGCTTGGGTCAAATCTCACATTATTAAAGTATGACAGATGATACAAGGTACGCCCTTTTTTGCAATGTCAATTATTTTCCTAGAGCTCCTAGACATATAAATACTTTTTTTTTTTTTTTTTAAAAGGTACACTGTCAAGACAGCTTGTGGTAATAAAAGTAGGTTGAGGGGGGTACTATTTACCATTGTGGAGACTGCTAGTTGTTGTAAGGAGTCTTATAAGCTCCTGCGAAAATGCTTTAGTGCCATATATTGGAGGTCGCAATGTCTGACCCTTTAGCAGGCTTTGTAACATGAATAGGGATATTAGCCAAATCACAATCTTCTCCAGGCTTTCTCCTCCCGGGTGACAGCCAATTTACTTACCCTCTCTCCCACAGGGCACTGTCTGGTCTATAACGCAACCTACACTACCTGATAGTCTCCACAATGAGAAACAGTCGCCCCATAAACCTACATCACTAGCCACCCACCTAGCCAACTGGTAACCGGCACTGCACTGATGAGGGGCAAAATCCCCAAACAGCTGTCTGCAGACAGGTATCTTTTACTGATGGAAAAGGTTCTGGTTTGACTTACCTCCCAAGTCACACTGCAAGACCTGTTAAAGGGTCAGACATTAATCGGTCGCAATATAGAGACAGCTGTCTTTCTTCCATTGCTCTCCATTTCCTGTCCAGGTTCGACACCCGGAAATGTCAGGAAAGGCTGCTCAACCAGCTACTGTACATTGCAGTGACCTGGTTTATCAGTGATTGGCTGACCAGGCCTTTCCAGCTTATCAAAGAGGACATTTCACCAGTCCTGACATGTGAATACCTGGCAGTGTAGGGCATATTGATGAGATGCGATATTGCTTATTTTTTTTCCGCTGTGCCCTGGTTTCCCGCCCTGTATGCTAATCCATACCATCGGTACAGGGAGAAGGAGATGGCCTTGTTTCTCAGGGGAGAAGGAGATAGCCGGGGAGGAGGAGACGGCCGTGTTTCTCAGGGGAGACGCCCCCTGAGAAACACGGCCGTCTCCTCCTCCCTGTACCGATGGTATGGATTAGCATACAGGACGGGACACCAAAAGGGGAGCACAGTGGGGGAACGGAACACATAGAAAAAAAGAATAAGCTATATCACATTTCCTCAATTTGTCCTACACTGCAAGGTACTTATATTGTAATGTCAGGACCAGTGAAAGGTCCTCTTTAAGCCATGACAGGAGGTGGAAGTTGGCTGAAGCCGCAATTGAACAGCAGCAGTGTGGGACTGGTAAGATTATGCGTGTTTATTGCTCCTCAGTCCAGTTGCCCATTTCCAGAATAGGAATGCTCCTAGCATTGCATTTGGCTAATAATGCATGCTATTATATGACCTTTCATTTCTTTAGAGCTATAAGCAAAGTATAAAGAAAACTGAAAAACTTGTTTATTTGACATTGAATATTAGTTACAATCACAGATTATGGAGCATTAAAAGTTACACTTCATCATCTCTCGGAGACAAACAGTAGCATAACAGGAAGAATCTAACTGAAATGACAACTTTAATGTTGTTTTCTTAGTATGTTTGGAATCTGTTTCCTGACTTTGCTCATCGATCTCTACCACGAGTTCATAAATCAAATGATGTGGATATTTTATTATATGTCTGTAACAGCCAGGAATGTTCAACTGTAATGTGCCAACTCGAAATTTACAGGACTGTAGCCCAGCACTCGCAAGAGCCTCTCTATACCACTCTCCAACCTGATTAGTAGGGTATTTAATGCTGTGTCCTGGCATTGGAAGAACTACCTAGAATAAAAAGATAGGTCAGACATATAAAGACGTAAAAAGACAGAGGTACAGCAGCAGCTAAGAGTGCTTAATCAAAATGTTATACCAGAAACATCCTGGCACCCCTGCAGATAAGTTGCTTGAAGAGGCCGGGGCCTCCTCACTTGGGGCCTTCTGCTTGGTATTGCTGCTCAGCCCTATTCACCTGAATGGAACTGCGCAAATCTAGGTCATGTGACCGATGAACATGACGTCACTGGCCTATGAAGAGACTGGAGCACCGTGGTCTCTTCAAACATCTGATCAACGGGAAGTGCTTGGAGGAGACAGATCCCGCTGATCTGAGATTGAGGGCCTATCATGATGTGGGATCATCAATATTAAAGACTTGGAAAACCTCTTTAGCCCCATCAGGGACAGTCATTTTTCACCTTTCTGACATGGTTAAATTTTGCAAATCTGACCTGTCACTGTAATAACTTTGGCATGCTTCTACTTATCCAAGCAATTCTAAGATAATTTTGCCATGACACATCGTACTGGATGTTAGGGGTAAATTTCAGTCGGTTATGTTTTACCTTTAGTTATAAAAAAAATTCCCAAATTTATGGAAAATATTAAAGAATTCGCTATTTCTAAATTTGTATTTCTCTGTTTTTAAGACTGGATAGTGATACCTCATTAAATAGTTATTAATTTACATTCCTCATATGTCTCTCTGTTTGCATCATTTTGTAAATGTAATTTAGTTTTTTAGGACAGTAGAAGGCTTAGAATTTTCGAAGCAATTTTTCAAATTTTGAAGAAAATTTCCAAAACCCACTTTTTTAGGATCACTTTCACAAGGGGTAACATGAGAAAAAGGACCCTACCATTTGTTATGCAATTTCCACTGAATATGGCAAAACCTCATATGTGGTGGTAAACTGCTGTGTGGGCACACCGCAGGACTCATAAAGGAAGGAGCGCCATATGCAGGGCAGATTCTGATGGAATGGTTGTCGGGCGCCATGTTGCATTTGAGGAGACCCTGAGGTATCCCTACATTAGAAACCCCCTGAAAGTGACCCCAATTTTTAAAATTACACCCTCAATGAATTTTTCAAGTGTAGTGAGCACTCTGACCCAACAGGCATTGTATGCAATTTAGAAACATTTGGCTGTGAACATGAAATATTAAATTTTTTACAAGAAAATGTCGCTTTAGGCCCAGATTTTCCATTTTTTAAGGGATCACAGGAGAAAAATGTTACCCATTTTCTCCTGAATACAACACCCCATATGTGGTCATAAACTGCTGTATGGGTACCAACATACGGTTAACATATATGGGAATATAAATATTCCATCTATAATATCCTTTTTAGGCCTCTTTCACACTTGCGTTCTGAGGATCCGGCAGGCACTTCCGTCCCGCGGATCCGTCAGAACGCAAATCACCTGAAAGCATTAGAAGACTGATCAGGATCCTGATCAGTCTTCGAAATGCTTTCAGGTTACTATGGCAGCCAGGACGCTATTAAAGTCCTGGTTGCCATAGTAGTAGTGGCGAGCGGGGGAGCGGAATACTTACAGTCCGTGCGGCTCCCGGGGCGCTCCAGAATGACGTCAGAGCGCCCCATGCGCATGGATCACTTGATCCATGCGTGTAGGGCGCCCTGACGTCACTCTGGAGCGCCCCGGGAGCCGCACGGATGGTAAGTATACTGCTCCCCCGCTCCCCACTACACTTTACCATGGCAACCAGGACTTTAGCGTCCTGGCTATAGCGACTCATTTATTTTCTTTTAGGTTTACATTATATATGCGAGTCAGCGTATTACTGGGGGCATGCAGCTATATCCATCTGTGAGCTGTGGGGCTTATGGACAGTCTATCTTCTGCCTTGCTGGGTGTTGCACCTTGCTGCTCACTCATGGGGTCAGTCTGTCTTGTGCCTTACTGGGTGTAGCGCCTTACTG
The DNA here is from genome assembly GCA_033119425.1 of Bufotes viridis. NCBI lineage: Eukaryota > Metazoa > Chordata > Amphibia > Anura > Bufonidae > Bufotes > Bufotes viridis. Next base: position 239,385,845 of record CM065590.1, read on the forward strand.
CTGACCCAGGGGGTTTTGCAATCTGCCCTTGTTTGTGGTGTCGCCTGGTAATGCATTGTTGTTATTCCCTTGGCTGATTTTCTGTACCTGTTCTGTATTGATGTGTTATCCTTGTCCATGTCTTGCCTGATTCTCCTGTACCTGTTCTCTGTCTGGATCCACTCTATTCCACGTCTAGCCTAGCAGTGCTCTAACTGCATCTGATAGCTTGGCAGTGCTAAACTGCTTCTGATCCTGTCCTATTCCCAACCTGGCAGTGCCTACTGCTTCTGATCTAGTCTGTCCTGCTGTCCCTTACTGCTTCTGTTTCTGTGTTTGTCCTGCCTTTGTTAGAGGGTCCCTGGGTTCTCCGTAGGGAGGATCTCTAGTCTGTGTGCTTCTCTGTCTGAAATTGCCATGCTTCCATTCTGCATGGGGTCCAGGCATCTGCTTCTGTGCTAGTTCCCATTTGTCTTGTTGTCTGATCCATGTCCTATGTTTGCTAGGGTTCCAGTTCTGTTGTTTGTTCAGCTGTTGCTTGCACCAGTGTGGTTCTTTGCAGGTAGGGGCCAAGTGTACCAGGACCTTCCTGGCTCTCCCCCCTCTGGGTTTTGCCTCTGGTCTGCCAGTACACTTGGTTCTTTGGTAGTTCTACCACTATTGCCTAACCTACTTATCTTACTGTCATGTTCCTTTATTATATGTGTAATAAACTACTTTGTTGGTTCCTGGTCTGTATCTTGCCTGTATCCCATTTGCAAGACGTCCCTGAGGTCTGCCTTGGACCTCCGGCACGTGACACACCTTTTGGCTGTTGCAGCACAGATTTTAATGGTTTGGGGTACCAGTACAATCAGTTTCTGACTACCATACATTTTATTATTCTCTCAACAGAGCTGTGTAAGGACTTATTCCTTGCGTGATGAGGTGCCATAATCATTAGTACTATTTTAAGATACACTTTTTATTTAGCTTTTTGGGAAGCAGGATAAAGAAAAGGCGGCAACTCTGCCATTGTTTTGGGGTTTTGTTATTGCGGCAAACATGATATGGGAAAAATGATACATTATCTTTATTCTGCTGGTCAGTATGATCACAGAGATACCAATCTTATGTTTATTGTTTTTAGTATAACCACTTTTACACAAAGCATTTAAAAAAATAAAAAAAGAACTTACGTGTCACCATTTTCTGAGAGCCATATGTTTTAAACTTTTTCCAATCGTCTTGTGTAGGGGCTCATCTTTTGTGGGATGAGTTGTCGTTTTTATTGGTACAATTTTGGGGCACATATTACTTTTTGATTGTTCGCTATTACGCTTTTTGTAAGACAAGGTGACAATAGATGGCTGTTTTCTACACATTTTTTTTAATCTTTTTTTTACCGCTGTTCATCTGACAAGGTAGATCATGTGATATTTTTATATAGCCGGAAGTTATGGACGTGGTGATATCTGATATGTCTATTTTATTTATTTTTTTAAACTGTTTTTGTGTCTGAATTTTCTGAGCGCCATATTTTTGAGGGGAGGTGAAGTTTTCATTGGTACCATTTTGGAGTACATAGTACTTTTTGATAGCTTACTACTACACTTTTTGTAAGATAAAGTCACCAAAACATGGCTACTTTGGAACCGTTCATCTGATGGGCTAGATCATGTGATATTTTTTATAGAGCTGGTCATTAAGGACGCTGCAATACCCAATATTAGGAATGAGCGAATTTTTATATTTTGAATTTCGAGTTCGTGTTCTGGTATAAGCTGAATTGCGTTATGGATTCCGTTACCACGGACCATAACGCAATTACTTGACGGAATGCATAAAGGAATGTCTTTTGAGGCATTCCGTTATTCATGCCGTCATAATAGAAGTCTATGGGCTGCAAAACGTATCTGTCCGGTTTTCATTATGCTCGAAGTTCAAAATATGAAATTCGCTCATCGCTACCCAATACCTTTTTTTTTCTTTTTTAATATGTATATTGCTTGATGAGGGGAAAGGGAGATATTTTTTTTGTTACTTGAAACTTTTATTTTTAAGAAACACTTTTTTTTTTTTTTTTTTTTACTTTATATTTTTGTAACAGTTTGGGACTTCAACCTTTAGGGGTCTGATCTTCTCTGCAGTGCATTACAATACACTGTGTATTGTAATGCATTGCATGTCAGTGTATAACTTCTGTAGCTGGCAAGCTCAGTTGCCTGTGTAAGGATGCAGGATGGGGACCCAATAGGATGAGAGAGGGAGCCCTCGATCACCATAGATGTTGCGGTGCGGTTTGACCGAGGCAAATAATGGGTCAATCCGTCAGAATCTGTGTTTCCAGCAGGGGCTCGGCTACTCTCGTATTTGTAAGGAATTGCATGAAATTAGAAAGGTATGGCTACTTTCTCCCTGAAACAGAGCCACTGATGTCTATAGGCCGTGTCTTGTACTGCAGCTCAGAAGTCAGAAACTTTTAGGGTGCACTACTACATACAAGTCTATGGAAAATAATGGGTCTTTTTCTGAAAAAAAGCAGCCATACTTTAGTAATCCTATACAAGTCATTCGGTGTAACTGATATGTACTGCAGAAGTTTAATCTCATCTGATTACATGCAAACTGTAAATTTGCTAAATGTGGAAATGATAACTGTGGCAGGCAGCCAGTTTAGAAATGTATTATGTGGAGGGAGGCAGTGATTTACAGCTGTATAGGGAGATTTATCAGTGTAGTTATGACGGGTGTCTAGAGGAAATACATTGGGAAATATACAGTTCAGAACATGCACCATATTTTTGTAGCACTTGTTCCATTTTTTACTAACTAGAAATTCGATAAAGTGGGTCAACGTTTTTAAATTTCTTATGCTTTAAGGGGTTGGCTACTCTGGATACTTGTGTCCAGTGTGTATATAAGATGATTATATGGCAGTTCCTAATATAGTCTTTGTTGAAATTCTGCACCATTTTCTATATTTCATAAGGTACTATATGCCCCCTTGTTTGCCAAGTCTTTTGGGCTGTCCACACAGAGGTCTTGGCCATAAGATGGCCGCTGATGGAGGGTCATGTGACCAGACAGATCACTTCTATGTGAGGTCTCATTCTAACACACTGTATCTGAACTAAACTCCCAACAGTGCAAGTGCAGATGGCATCACATGGAGTTCGATTGCTTGGTCACATGACCCTGTATCAGCGGCCATTTTTTGGACATGACCTCTGCGTGGACAGCACAAAAGACTTAAACAATGGGGCATACCTTATGAAATATATAAAATGATGCAGAACTTTAACAAAGGCTATATTAGTAAGGGCTCATTCAGATGGCCGTATGCTGTCCACAAAAATGCGGATCCGTTTTTTTGCGGAATAGATGCAGATCCATTCACTTCTATGGGGCCTTTTTCTTCTGTTCTATGACGCCGAAAAACAAATAAAACATGTCCTATACTTGTCCGTGAACATCAGATGTGACCCCATTGAAGTCTATGGGCTTGCAAAAATACGGAATGCAATCTATTTTTTTGCGGACATGCTGAAAGGTCTGCAAAAAAACAGATCCGCATTTTTGCGGACAGCATACAGCTATCTGAATGAGCTCTAAGTGCCATGTAATGATCTTATATACACATTGGACACAAGTATCCAGAGTGTGGCCAACCCTTTTAAAGGGTATCTGTCGGCAGATTTGTTCCTATGACACTGGCTGACCTGTTACAGGTGCACTTGGCAGCTGAAGGCAACTGTGTTGGTCCCAAGTTCATATGTGCCCGTATTGCTGAGAAAAATGGAGTTTTAATATATGCAAATGAGCCTCTAGGAGCAATGGGGGCGTTGTCATTATAACTAGAGGCTCTGCTCTCTCTGCAACTGCTGCGCACTCTGCACTGTCATCACTATTACACTGCCTAGACATGTCAGTCAAAGTGGAAAGGACGCAGCAGTTGCAGAGAAAGCAGAGCATCTAGGTGTAATGACCGCCCCCGTTGCTCCTAGATGCTCATTTATATTTATGAAAACATCACTTTTCTCAGCAATGCGGTTACATATGAACATGAGACCAACACAGATACCTTCAGCTGCCAAATGCACATGTAACAGGTCAGACAGTTTTATAGGTACAAAACTGCCGACAGATGCTGTTTAATAAACAAAAAAAAAAGTATAAATTTATCAGAAATCTGAGACATTGCACTTTGCAATGCCTGGGAGAGATATACGCATGCATACCCGAGTGGGGTAGAGGGGCCCATACTAAGTTTACTTACTTGATGCATAGAATATACTTCTCCTTTCTCTTCTGCAGCCGTAACAATATGAACCTGTATAAAAGCAATCATTTGTCAGGGCTGACACAGAATACATAAATCTGTAAAGCATTTACTTATACAATATTCTAACCAGAAATTGCTTGAACTCACCCTGTCACTCAATGTAGTCGTTTCATTGGCATTGTGGTTGTGAAGTACCAAGTCCCCTTCTACAACTCTTGAGCCAAAGGTTGCTATTCTATAAGATGCAGCTTCATTCCAGACCTTACTGCAATACGCATGGATGTAGAAGATGCGCATTGAATGTGGAATACTGAGCCATCCTCGTATACATCCCTCATCACTCATCCCATATCTATTCAGTGCCCGCAGCAGCATTCTCTCACGGATTTTATAGGCTGGCATCAGGGGAAGGGTACCTTTAATATCCTCTGAAATAAGAAGGGTAAATTTGTTAAAGTTGAAAACTCTCTATGAACATCAGCTGTTGGAAGTAAGACATTTTACCATTCCATTAAAAACATTAAATCATTTACTTACTGGCAGCAACATATGTCAAAGTTGGGAAAGGGCAACAAAAGGCTGGAAAAGTAACTGATGCTAATAAAAATCACTGGTAGAGCAATTTTCTACTAAGTCACATGACTAGGTATAAAAAGAGCATGTTACAGAGGCAGAATCTGAAATAAAAAGTCAAAAACAGAAAAATGTTCCTCAATGTAAAATTATGCATACTTTGAATATCAAAAGATTCTGAGAATTTGGAGAAATCCAGGTGTGCAAGGGACAAGGCCAATGGTCAGTATTACATGCTTATGATATACCGGACTTCAGGCGGCACTACATTAAAAACAGGCCTAATTCTGGACTGGAAATCACTGCATGGGCTCAGGAGCACTCCCAGAAATCATGATCTAAGAACACGGTTCTCCATGTAATCCACAAATACAAGCTATATGTCAACACGATCTAGAAACAATGCTGTCTTCTCTGGGCCAACGCTCATTTAACATGAACTGAGGCAAAATGGAAAACTGTTTTGTGGTCAGATGAATCAAAATTTGAAATTATTTTTGGAAACCATGGACACCGTGTGCTGTGGGCTCAGGAGGAGAGGGACCATCCGCACACAGTTTTAAAAGCCTGCCTGTCTGATGTTATGGGGCTGCATTAGTGCCTATGGCGTGGGCAGCTTACACATCTGGAAAGGCGCTTTTAATGCTGGACAGTATATAGAGGTTTTAGAACAACATATGCTCTCCTCCAGACGTTTTTTTTTTTTTTTTTTCAGGGAAGGCCTTGCATATTTCTACAAGACAATGCTAAACCACATACTGCATCCATCACAGCAACTTGTCTTCACCGAAGAAGAGTCTGGGTGCTGAACTAGTCCACCTGCAGTCCAGACCATTCACCAATAGAAAAAAACTGTCTCATTATGAAACTAAAAATCCAGCAAAAAAGACCCAGGACTGTTTGTTGAGCAGCTAGAATCCTACATCAGACAAGAATGGGATAACGATCCTCTCCCAAAACTCCAACAATTGGCCTCCTCACTTCCAGACATTTACAGACGCTACTAGGGGATGCTACTCAATGGGAGACATGGCCCTGTCCCAAAGTTTTACAGATGCGTTGCTGCCATCAAGATCTAAATGAGTTGATTTCTTTGCATTAAATGGTAAAATGTCTCATTTTTAACATTTGATATGTGTCCTGTGATTTATTGCGAATAAATTTCGGGTCTATGAGATTTGCAAATCATTGCATTCTGGTTTTATTTACATTTTACACAGAGTCACAACTTTTTTAGAATTGAGGTTGTATATCTTTATAGGAGTCGGAGCGCAGTGTTCTTTTCTAAATCCCCTCTTTCCCTTTACACAGTCACACAAGTAAAGGTGGGGAAGGTTGAAAGTTAAGTTAGTAAGTTTTTTAGGGAGTTTTATTTGATTTCCCAAATACTATCCATATATAGCTCATAATAAAAGTGGCAACACAACAAACATGTTCAGTTAATGTAATCACGTTTGTGTCATTTACATCATGGGCCTTTTTAGACTATATTAACCCTTGCCATACATGTACGGCACTAGTGGACGTGTGTTAAGGACCAGGGCCGTACGTGTACGGCGGGCTGATCGGGCGGGTGCAGGAGCTGCACCTGCCCAATCAGCGGCCAGGACTCAACAGTCACATTTGGTATTGTTGCGTCCGTAAAAACCTGCTCTATAAAAATAGATGAACATTGTAAATAACAAAAAATAAAAACGGTTCCAGAACAGCTATTTTTTGTTACCTTGCCTCACGATCACAAATGGGGCGTTTCTGTAAACTACAGAGTCAGGGTAAAAAATATTGAGTTTTGTTTGGCTGTTAACCCTTGCTTTGTTATCGGAAAAAAATGGATTAAAATGGAAAATCTGCCAAAAAAGTTAAATTCTGAAACTTCATTTACATTTTCCTTTAATTCTTGTGGAACACCTAAAGGGTTAACAAAGTTTGTAAAATCAGTTTTGAATACCTTGAGGGGTGTAGTTTGTAAAATTGGGTCATTTTTGGGTGGTTTCTATTATGTAAGCCCGACAAACTGGTCCTTAAAAAGTGGGTTTGGGAAATTTTCAGAAGAATTTCGAGATTTGCTTCTAAACTGCTTAGCATTCTAACGCCCCCAAAAAAAAAAGGCATTCACAAAATGGTCAAAACATAAAGTAGACATATGGGAAATGTAAAGTAATAACTATTATATGAGGTATTACTATCTGTTTTAAAAGCAATTGTTGAAATTTGGAAAGTTGCGAATTTTTCCAAATTTTTTTGTACATTTGGTATTTAAAAAAAAATCTAAATGAAATATATTGACTGAAATTTACCACTATTATGAAGTATAATGTGTCACGAGAAAACAATCTCAGAATGACTTGGATAAGTAAAAGTGTTCCAAAGTTATTACCACATAAATAGTCAAATTTCACACGTCAAATTTCAAAAAAACTGCCTAGTCTTTAAGGTGAAAAATGGCAGGGTCCTGAAAGGGTTAAAGGGAAAATGACCTATTGTTTAAATCATGTTTTTATGTTTAACATATATTTAAAGAATTTTTGATGATGTTATTTTTAATTTTTCACATCAACATCTATATTTACACAAAAAACATAAAATCCTGCAGTTTTCCCACTGGCCATTAAACCTAATAATTGGCGCCACTTCTTGGGCTGTACAGATCCCTTTACAGCAGTTACCTGCTTATCGATACACAGAGGTGATATCATTACAGGAAGGATTAGAATGACAGATAAGACAGGATCCTCCTTTCACAATAGGTGATTGTAAAAGCTGATCTATTCTTCCCTTGTACAATGACCTCTGCACAGGTCACAGAGCATGCCTAGAAAACATTGTGTCTGACCATTGTGTCTATGGCCCATGGGGCTGCCCTAAATCAATTCCTTAACTGCTTTCTAAATGCTCTGAACAGCTCAGAGAAGATGACCTACCCATGATCAGAATAATAAATCTACAATCAGAAAATAAAAACAGATTAGAAAAAAAGCATATGTGTTACTATCTGGTTATAATTTGCAGATAACATTTTTGGTGACACATTTCCTTTAATATTAGCATATACACGAACTTGGGATTACTGTACTCAGATGTGAGTACAGAACAGTAGACCTGTGATCAAGTAGGAACGCACAGCATCATACATTCCATACTGTGAGTTTGGGTCAGAGGGGCAGTATTTGGTCCGGGAAATGCGTCCGTCACATGGAGCATGTTTCACTTTGGCCCAAGTGATTTTTTTTAATTGTTGTATCCAAGTGTCATCACTATTTTGTTGATATTTTGCAGAACAAAATACTTTCTATTTTCAACATTTTGAGAAAAATATGATTTAAGGATGTACTTTTACTTTTTTTTTGGGGGGGGGGGGGGGAGAATGGAAAATAAATCTTATTCTGCCATTTTTTTCCCCCGCCAATGACCGTTCAGTATAGATAACATGTCAACTTTATTCTATAGGTTGGGATGATTACAACAAAACCAAATGTATGGGTTATTTTTGTCGTCACTGCTGAGGCCCCAGATTGGTTGCAGCAGTGACCTGTGTGCATGGAACGTCACCACTGCAGCCAGGAAGATGACATAAGTAGCAGGGAGGACTGAAAAGCCCCCCCCTTTTAAATGCCAACTGGATAACAGTATTGTGTGTTTAATAACGGTATTAAATAACCCCTCTGTGAAAGGTTCTTAAGTACTGAATGGCAATATTAAACTCTGTACTTAGGTATAAATTACGGTAAGCAGTAGATGGCGATATTGGACACTGTATTGGGGTACTGATTATGTTCTGAATAGTGCAATTGAGTACTAAATGTGGGTATTAATTGGACAACTGTATGGCACTCTGATGTGTACTTAGGTATAAATTACGGTAAGCAGTAGATGGCAATATTGGACACTGTATTGGGGTATTGATTATGTTCTGAATAGTGCAATTGAGTACTAAATGTGGGTATTAATTGGACAACTGTATGGCACTCTGATGTGTTAACTGAACAATTTTGTTCAGAATCACAATGGAATGCATCCTTGGTGTACTAAAAAAGCAGGAACTGGCAAACCAGAATCTATTGTTCAGGCACCTTCCTACAGGGGAAGGTGCCTTAAAATACCCCTGTGGACCAACCATTGGCTGGGGAAGGTTAAGGCACACAAACGGTGGCATTCTAGAGCTGGAGGCACTGCGCCGCACGTCATATGGACAAAAAGGTAGTGCTGGCAGAAGACAGGCGAATCCGTGCTGCCACTCTGACAACTACAAATGTGTCTGAATATGGGTATGTACACGTGTGTATGTATGCATGTATGTAGAGATATGTATGTATAGTGTACACATGTGTTTTTTGGAGGTATATGTACACATACACTCCCTTCCGGGATCAGGTCTTGATTATAACCTAATTAAGGCACATGATGTATACTCCCCATACCTATAACCCACTCTGTTTTGTGTACATTTTAATAGTGTATCACTCCTAAATGCTTACTTATCATATACCGTTTGCTTTATCAAATTTTGACTATTAGTGTTATCAGTTTTATTTTTATTATATCACGTATATTACATTATACTTTATTATTTCTCACTATTAGCCTGTAATAGAACAGACATTACTAAATCAGATGTGTGATACGTCTACAAATCCCCAATCCCCCACCTCCCACACTTTTCCCATTTCATTACCCCTACCCCATCATAATGTCATTTATATATGACAGCAATATTATCCCCATACATCAAAAAAAGATGAATAATTGTCTCTACCCATATATATATATATTTTTTTTTTTTCTGGATCTGAAGTTTTTCTCTTCTTTTCCCTTTTATCTATAGCGACTACACATAGAGAATATATTACATTCTCCTCCCCCCCCCTCTTTCTCACATACCAATCCCCCAGTAGATCTAGATACATTGTCCACTCGTTCATCTCTCCACTACCCGACACTCTGGCCATTCAAGAACAGGCAGGTATGAACGCGGCTGCTCTGTGCTGTCAACTGCAGCCGGAGCGCTGTTGAAGAAGAGTGTTCAGCTGCGCAGAGAGAAAGCCGACACAGTGAACACATGGGCAGCTCCTAATTGGACGCCTGCAACATAGTAATACATGGCAATAAATCAAAGTTACAAAGTGTATGTGACATACTAGAATGATTCTCCCTATACAAACAAAAGCGGACAGCTACTTATGAAAAGAACAAGCCCGCCCCTTGTCACTCACTAGACCCAGCCCCCACACCAAACCTCCCCTGCCACAAGCGCGCCAAATGATTGTTTTAAACACGTGTAATGCCACTGTATGACAGATCACTGTATTGTTCTGATGAAGGGGGGAGTTAGCCCCCGAAACGCGTAGACAACTATTTAATAAATAAAAAGAACGATTTTATCAAGACCCAGGAGTCATCTGTCTGCCTGCAGCGCCGTGTACATGGTCTTCAAAATCTTTTTATTTAGCATCTACTGAAAATGTATCTTTAGCAGCCTTGCATTTTTTCTTACTTTTAGGATTCACTTGTTTCATAAATTTTTATTTTCATACCTATAATCAATAATTTAATGCTTACCGGTTTGGGAAAAATATTGTTTTGCTTTATTTACAATATCATCACCTTCTTCAGGGGTGAAAAACAATTTGATAGCCTGTGCCTGTGAAAGAAAGGTTTCATTTCAGTGACTGGTACATTAGTATCAACTTTATACTGCACCAGAATGAAATGCAGGTACTAGAAGAATAAGATTAAAAACTAAACTATTGTGGTACATTAGACACTGTGATACATACCAGGGGAGGACTGGGAATTTGAAGTGGCCCTGGAAAAAATAAATAAAAGAGGCACCATGTTGTAGGTGGGCCCAGACTGAGAGACTGTGGGGCCAACATGAGTAGGTGGCGATACACTCAAGTGGGCAGAGCCAGCAATACTGTAGGAGGGCAGCGTATTGTGCTACACTTTGGTATTTGGTTCCACAGCAAAACCAAATCCCAAAGTACAGCACAATATATTGTTCCAGAAGAACCAAATACCACAGTGCAGCAAAAATACTTCCCAGGAGAACCAAGTACCACAGGGCAGCACAAAACACTTCCCCAGCAGAACCAAATACCAAAGTACAGCATAATATACTGCCCCAGCAAAACCAAATGCCACAGTAGTGGACAACCTACTGCCCCAGCAGAACCAAATGCCACAGTACTACACAAAATACTGCCCTAGCAGAACTAAATACCACAGTGCAGCACAAAATACTGTCCCAGCAGAACCAAATACCACAGCACAGAACAAAATATTACTCCAGCAGATCCAAATAACACATTAATCTGGCTGCAGGCTGTTGCGGTAGAGAGCATCCTGCCGGAGTTCTATGGATCCGGGAAAGCCGGATAGTGTCACTTACCTGCTGGTTCCCATTGACTATAATGGGAACCAGGGTTCAGCCGGAAAAAAATGTTGCGTGCAGCAATTTTTGATCGGCCGAAACCCGGAATCTATGCCGGGGTGCGGCCAGAGCCCCAACAGTTCCAATTATAGTCAATTGGGTCCAGAGGGCATACGTCAGTATCAGGCTATTCATTGTGACCATAGCATTCATACATTGTGCGACACATCACAGAAGTAAACATAAAACATTGGTCGGGGTCCATGAGTTCCAAGTCAGGAAGTCTATGTAATATGATGTTCTCTCATTGACAAAAAAACATAACGCACCAAGGAGTTGTTGGAATCGAATGAAACTTTATAGGTGTAAAGGTGACAATCATCTATGTAGGTGATTACAATATCATGCCTTATTCACACAGTCAGTGTTTGGTCAGTGATTTCCATCTGTGATTGTGAGCTAAAAACAGGATTGAAGCCTCCATAGAGATAAGGTATAAGGGAAAGATCTGCACCTGTTCTGTGTTTAGAGCCGCACCTGGTTTTGGCTCAAAATCAGTGATGAAAATTACTGTCTGAGGCATTAAGGATAAGTTTATTAGGGAAAACTGTACAAGTGAAAGGAGGCTCTAGTACCCTGTTGGGCCACCTCTAGCCTGGATATGAGATATGGTTGGACATGGAGGCATATAGGTTCTGTATGGTATCCTGCTGCAGTTTGCTTACAGATGTTGCAGTTGGGCCTGTAGATCCTGCACGCACGTAGGTTGCTGAAGCTGGCGTCCCACCTGGTCCCATAAATGCTCGATTGGCGATAAATCTAGCAACTGGGGAGGCCATGGAAGTGTTGCAATCTGGCGGAGACATTTCTGGGAAACCCTTCCTGAGCATCATTCTTCTGAAAAATGCCAGTCGGAGGCAACACATGCGGCTGCAGGATGTCCTGCACATATCGCTGAGCTGTTAGTGTCCCTTGTATCACTACTACGGCGGACCGCCTGTCATATGTCATGGATCCCCAGATCACACCACCAGTTAGGGCAGTGTGTTGCTCCACAGCAAAGGCAGGATTGAAGTGCTTACCATGAGGCCTCCATTCTCAAAACTGACCATCATGGGATCACTAAGGATGATACAGTTGCAGTCCATAGCAGTCCAAGCTTCTCATTCATGACATCACTGCAAACAAAGGCGATGATGGCTGTCTGTCAATGGCAGGACAGGTAATGGGCACCATGACACCAAATTTCCTTCTATTAAGCACCTGAAGACGGTCTGGGTAGAGATAGGGGTGTGTAATGTTTTAAAGTTGTGGGACCTGCTCGTGCTTGTTGGTGGATCAAACTAGTGCTCTCACCTCCTAACAGCTAGGTCATAAGGCCTAGATGGCTTGCAATTCATTGAAAAGACCATCCTTCTTCTCTCAGTCCAGTTTCAAAGTCTGTCAACTGGACAAAATGTATTTGAGTGCACCAAAGAGGCATGCCTAGCGGTCAACAATCTGTCATCAAGAGGTACACTACCCAAAAGTAGCCCCTGAGAGCATTTATAGGGTGGCAGGGGAAGCACTTTTATGCCCTCTTGTGGTAAGACCCAATGTCTAATCAGACCACACCTGTAATCATTCACAGCAATCCTCCAATTCTATCTGGGTCCGTTATTTTGGTCAGTGAGTATATATAGCAGTCTATTATGGAAGATTAAAAATATCACATTACTTAAACCAACTACACATACCATTTCTCCTTTCAGTAAAGCCAATCCTATTTTATACGACTGCACATTCTGCCCTTTCCCAAATCTTTGTGGTCCATAATAGTTGATAAAGCCTCTGCTCTGCAATGAGAGATAAAATACAAGCAAAAACATAGAAATAAAAGATACATTGTAGCATCATCAACTGTAACAGCTTATCAAATGTTTGTGCATGACGAAAAAGAGTTCTAGGTGTCCCCCTTCATGTTCTGGTTCACTATTTGAAGTAAATGTGAAGTCTATGGATACCTCATGTAATATAATGTCCGTTATGGCACATACATTGAATGCAACTTTTTATGCACAATAAACTGCAAATCAGGGTATTTTATAATATTTTCTTGATTATATATTTTATATATTCTAGATTATATATTAATGTAAGCTGTTGAATAAAATGTATGCACTAGTTAAAATCGGGCTATAAACCTGATGTTGATGTCAGACTTTAGCTTATTATCTGTTACTTACTATCCATGTTCTAATTAAAGGGGTTATCTAAGGGTTAAAGAGACCTCAGAGAGTGGCTGACCCATGGTCAGAGGGGCAGGATGTGATAACGTAGGGAGGAGCTACGTCACGCCTTCCCCTCTCCCCCTTGCCACGCTATGCGAGCCCCAGCTCCTTGATGCGACGGAGCTGCTTTGACCGTCGGTGGTGCTGCCTGCGGCCTGGACAACCCGACTCTCAGTGGAGGCGCTGCACTTTTGGACTGGTGTACCCTGCACCGATGAGGCGGCGGGTCTCTGTTGGCCCTTCCTGATCCTCTCTGCCTTGTCTCCAGCAAAGCCTGAAGGATTGGTATTGTTTGGCACCATGTGCCTCTAGCCTCCCTATGCCTCCTTGCTCCCTCCTGCCTCCTAGATTAAGCCATTTCTCATGCGATCTGCATGCTTGCCTCCCTGATTCTGCTGCTGACTATGAGGTATATACATGTTGCTATTTTTCTACAGTTCGTTCTGTTTGTGATACTTCTGATCCTGCTATTGAATTTGTGTTGGGGCTGCTGATCTGAATGAACTGTTGCTTATTTGCAGATTTTTTTCGCTTGGCGTGTAAAGATCTCTGGGAATTGTTCACATTGGGACTATTTTTTTCTTTTGGTTTTTTTTTTCTCCCCAGTTCTTTCCTCCCCCTTTTGCTCTTTGATTCATATGGAGGAGTGTGATATAACTGAAACCAAGGGGGGAATCCTTTGACTAAGATCAAACAAGCTTTGAAAGCTCTTAAGTCAGTGATAAGTTGGGGTAGAAGAGAGAGGGGAGAAAAAAACTAAGGATCTCTTTAAAAGAAAGAGGAAAAGGAAAAAAAAAAAGAGAAAGCCCTGGGGGAAAAGGGAAGAAATGGCTCCCAAGCAAAATAGGCGCTCAGTGGATTACTCGGCTCATAAAACGGGGCAGAAACCACCAGAATCAGCCAAAATTGATCAGTTTTTAAAATCCCCAAATGTGACACTAGAGCAGGACAAAAAGGGATGGCTGATCTTAATGTTAAAAAAATGCCGGATTTTGTGGGGAAGAAGTATTGGATTATGATCCTCAGAAGGAAGGGGCGGAGAGGGAAGATCTATGGAACCTGCCACACTAAAAGAAATCCTGGCTGCGGTAAAAAATAAAAGGGAGAACTAATAGATAATATCTCAACGCAGCTTGGGGTAATTCAGACAGACGTGGTCCTGATAAGGGATAGGGTTACAAAGATTCGGGACAGAGTTACAACTATAGAGAAATCTGTGGGGGTCTTGGAGAGCGAAGCTAAAATATCTAAATCTGAAATTTCCACACTGAGGATGGATGTTAACTCTCTTAGGGTATTTTCACATTTGCGTTGCTGGATTGCGGCAGGCAGTTTCGACGCTATGCAAACAGATCCGGATGCGGATCCATCTCACAAATGCATTGCAATACCGGATCCGTCTCTCCGGTTGTCATCCGGAAAAATGGATCTAGTATTTATCTTTTTCACTTTTTTAAAGGTCTGTGCATGCGCAGACCGGAAGACCGGATCCGTCAATGCAGTAATTTTAATGCAGGATCCGGCACTAATACATTTCAATGGAAATTAATGCCGGCACGGCATATGTTCCGGAATTTTGGACAGAAAAAATACCACTGCGGTATTTTCTCCGGCCAAAAAACATAAGAGGGACTGAACTGATGCATCCTGAACGGATTGCTCTCCATTCAGAATGCGTTAGGATTAAACTGATCAGTTTTTTCCCCGGTATTGAGCCCCTAGGACGGAACTCAATATCGGAAAAGAATAACGCTAGTGTGAAAGTACCCTTTAAAAAAAGGTGGTGGATTTAGAGGATAGGTCCAGGAGATGTAACCTGAGAATTTTTGGTCTATCTGAAAGCAATTAAGTAAAAAACCTTGCTGAAATGTTACAGACTCTAATTGAGGATAAGTTTGGAAAGGAACATTTCTCTCCATGATTTATGGTGGAAAGGGGCGCACCGGATTCCAGGGGGTAAACCAATCCCTGGAAGGCAGCCACGGACACTCCTGGTGAAGATACTTGCTTCCCGAGATAGAGATATGATCTTGAGAAGAGCGAGGGAGTGTCCTCCTATTCTTTATGTGCTTTTTTTCCCAACTTCTCCAAAGAGATCCAGGAAAGGAGACGCAGCTTTTTGGCGGCTAAAAAACATTTGCAAGAAAAGGATATCAAGTATTCATTTCTCTACCCAGCTAAACCGCGAATAATATTTAACGGTGGAACTCATTTTTTTGATACCCGGACTCTGTGATAGAATGGCTTGACTAGAACAATATCTAGACAGCTTTAGTATATCTGTGGTGGTAGGGGGAGAGGGGGCAGGTGGTCTTAGTTAAGAGATCTGCAGCAGTGATGTATCCGATCAGGAAGTTTGGGGGTAAGGTTTGTAGGATGGGTTGCGATGTGTCTCCTAGGATGGGGGGTGGGGAGGGTTGGGAATCTGAGCAGTTTTATACCATGGGATTCTGTTGGTGGATTTGATGTCAGTTAGAATCTTTACTAGGAACGTTCGAAGTCTTGGTGATAAGATTAAAAGATAGGCGGTCTTTGACCAAGTGCAAAGACATCTACCTGCGATTGTCTGTCTGGTTGAGACTCATGCTACCGAGGAGTCGGTTTTGCTGCTCTGTAGGGAATGAGCTGCGCAGACTTATTCTACTTTTACTAGTTACTCCAGAGGAGTTACTGGTTTAATCCATAGGGATTGATTTTGTCTGCGAGGCATCCTCTATCGATAAGCAGGGGAGATTTGTTTTTCTCTTTGGGAAAGTTTTTGGGAAATTATATATTTTGACCTTTGTTTATATCCCTCCTCCTATTTCTGTATACGTACTTAACTGTTTATTAGCCTTTATGGATCAGTGGCCTGAATGCCCCTCGATGGTTAATGGGGACTTTACCTGTGTTATTAGTCCAGAAACAGATAGGATCTCCATGGGGGGAGATACCCATGCCCCGGCCCAAGGGTCCCCTTTTGCACGTTTTTGTCAGGAGTCGGGCTTTGTCGATATATGGGGAAGTCTTGGAAAGGGGAAAACAGCCTATTTTTGTATAAGTAAATCTGGAAACTCTATGTCTAGGATAGACCTGGCCCTCATAATGAAAAACTACCTGAGGTATATAAAATGGATAAAATATGAGGACAGATCTCTATCCGACCATGTAACTCTTTTTCTTGAATTAACCATGGGGGACAATAATTGTAGGGTAAGACCTTCATTTAAACTGAACCCCCATTGGATTTCATTAATGGATAATCATGAAATGGTGAAACAGGAGATGGTCCGTTTCTGGGACAGCAATTATAATTGAAAATACTATTAGTATGGGATGCATTGAAGGCCTTTATGAGGGGAGTTTTTATCAGTAACATTTCTAATCTAAGAAAGGGGTTCGGAAGGAGGAAGTTAAAGGAAGCAGCATTAGCCGGTATGAATGAGTTCTCTAGGAATAGGAAATAGAGAAAATATCAGAATGCGAGTCTGACTTCCTCTTAGAAAAGGCCCAACAGAGGCTTTTTTTTTTAAGGGGCAAAAATATGTTGCCGAATCAGGCAGACCAGGGAAACTCCTAGCAAGGGTGATTTCTAATCAAGATTAAAAAAAGAGATAGTTAGTATTCGATCATCTGAGGGTATAATTATCGAAGATCAAGACCGTATAGAGGAAACTTTTTTTGAAGCATTTCTCAGAACTACATAACTCAGATAAGGCTATCTCGGATGAAGAGATGGATTCATATTTGGATTCTATCTCCCTCCCAGTTCTTACTGATACTCAAAGAGAATCTCTTGATGTAGATCTCTCTCTAAAACAGTTAGAGGCCACATGGAAGGCGTGTTCGAGAAATTCCTTCCCCGTGTGAGATGGATTCCCGTATGAATTCTATCGCAAATATTTGGAGGTTATCTCTCCTCGTCTTCTAAGGCCTCTTTCCCATGAGCGTCATGTTTGACGCCCGGATAAGAGGCGGGTGCGTTGCGGGAAAATGCGCGATTTTTCCGCGCATGTGCAAAAAATCTGCATGTTTGGTACCCAGACCCGAACCCGGACTTCATCACTAAAGTCCGGTTTCGGGTTAAGTATTCTGTATATTTTATTATTTTCCCTTATAACATGGTTATAAGGGAAAATAATAGCATTCTCACTACAGAATGCTTAGTAAAATGTGGATTAAGGGGTTAAAAATAAAAAAAATTAACCTTATCCACTTGATCGCGTAGTTGCGATATCTTCTTCAATCATTAGCTGTCGGCTAAAGGACCTGTGATGACGTCACTGAGCTCATCACATGGTCCAATCACATGGTCCATCACCATGGTGATGGACCATGTGATTGGACCATGTGATGTGCTGTCATCACAGGTCCTTTAGACGGCAGCTAATGCTTGAAGAAGAGAGAAGACATCGGCAACTACGCGATCAAGTGGATAAGGTGAGTTAATTTTTTTAATTTTTAACCCCTTAATCCACATTTTACTAAGCATTCTGTAGTGAAAATGCTATTATTTTATAAGGGAAAATAATAAAGATCGGGTCCCGTCTCTTAGCAACTTGATTGCGGATGCTTGCGATTTTCACGCAGCCCTATTCACTTCTATGGGGACTGCGTTGCGTGAAAAACGCAGAATATAGAACATGCTGCGATTTTCACGCAATGCAGAAGTGATGCGTGAAAATCACCGCTCATGTTCATAGCCCCATAGAAATGAATGGGTCCGGATTCAGTGCGGGTGCAATGTGTTCACGTCACGCATTGCACCCGCGTGGAAAACTTGCTCGTGTGAAAGGGGCCTAAGGGTGTTTACAGTATCATTAGAGGAGGGTAGCCTTCTAGAGTTATTGACAGAGGCAGTTATAATACTAATATTGAAAAGGAGTAAGGATCCCACAGATATGGGGCCATATAGACCGACTCCTTTATTGAATACGGATGTGAAGCTCCTCTCGAGGATTCTGGCTATAAGGCTATCCAAGGTTATTTCATCATATATACACCCTGATCAGAATGGGTTTATTCCTAATAAGGGTATTCATTACAACCTGCATCGTCTGTTTGCGAATATACAATCCTCTAGGGGAGTCTCTTGTTCCATTCTGTCGTTAGACGCATCTAAGGCGTTTGACAGGGTGGAGTAGGGGTTCCTTTGGAAAGTTCAGGGAAGAATGGGTTTTGGTATTAGGTTTATAAATGTGATCAAGCTTCTATATAAGTCCCCTATTGCGAGACTGAATGTCAATGACAAGGAGTTTTTCCTTGAGTAGGGGTAATCGTCAAGGCTGCCCACTATCTCCATTGTTATTTGATTTCTATATTTAGCCCCTCGCTGCTAGAGTTAGGCAAGACTCTAGGATCGAGGGGTTTGGGACATTAGGAGTAGAGGACCGCGGAGAAAGAAATGCGGATGACGTGTTGCTTTTTATAAACCATACTAGTATCTCACTTACTGAACTTATTTGAATAGTTAATTCCTTTGCTGTGGTTTTGGGCTTTGATATTACTTGGTCAAAGACAACTCTTATGCCTGTAGATAGTCCTGAATATTCCACTGAGTGGCCCCTGAACATGTTGAGGGTTTCTAACTTATTTGAATATTTGGGTATGATGATATCCCCTAAGGTGGAAGATTTAGTACAGTTAAACTTGATTTCATTGATAAGTAAACTGAGGTAAAAAATCACGGTATGGCTTCGACTTTCATTATCCAGAGTGGACAGAATATCCCTAGTAAAGATGGTGATATTACTCCAACTCCTCTATATCCTTAGGAATTCCCCAATATGGATTGAGGAGAAGTTTTTTAAATTAATTGAGAGATTTATTAATAATTTACTTTGGGGAAGAAAGCGAGTAAGGCTTAAACTGGAGTATCTTTATAAGCCGATAGAACAGGGAGGGCTGAACCTTCCTTATTTTAAGGGCTATTTTATAGCTGCACAACTATGGCTTTATTGCCATTGGGAGGAAAGCCCACTCTGTAGGACCCTGCTGAGAAGATCCTCATATGATAATATGTTTACGCTATTGGAGTCTGGGCGATTATGCAGTCTGGGTGATGGGCGCCACATGACCGCTGCAGCCAATCACTGGATGCAGCAGTGAGTAGAGATGAGCGAACTTCTATTTTTAGTTCGGCGTCCAAAGTTCGGGTTATCGTAGCATCCCGTTATGGATTCCGCTACCGCGGACCATAACGGCATTTGGAATCCATAAGGAGTTACTTCATTGAACCCGAACCTTGGACAACACTAAGGACCTGGGGTGAAGTCACCGTCATGTGATCAGTGCAGGGGGTGTGGCTCAGCACTGGATTGGATAAAATGTGATAATTATGTATACAGAGCTGTGTCAGGGCTAATTTTTTGCTGGGAAATCTGTAGCTGTTATTGATACTATTTTGGGGTGTGTAAGATTGTTTGATTACTGTATTTTTCGCTTTATAAGATGCAACAGTGGGGATAAAAGTGCTTTCATTATGGAAGTGGTCTTTAGTGTGCAGGAGGCGCAGGAAGCAGTGAGTGTAGCACATGCTGTACTCACAGCTCCCTGCTCTTCTTCAGGACGCCGTGCTGTACTGTGTCCTGACTGCATGTTGAGTCAGGATGTAGTGCACATAGGCGCATTGTGTGATATCATGTCATAGTGCAGGATGGGGCCCAGAAGAAGACCAGGGAGCAGTGAGTGTAGGAAGAGTCTGCTGGAACAGAGTGGCACTACCGTCCGAAGCAGGAGAGCATAGTTCATTTATTTATTTTGTGTCTGATCTGAGGTCTGATGAGGATTGAGGATCTGATTGGAGGTCTGATGCAAGATCTGATACGGATTGAGAGTCTGAATAGGGGGGTTTGATCTGAGGCCTGATAAAGTTTGCGGTTCTGATCTGAGGTCTAATATAATTTGGGTGTCTGATCTGAGGTCTGATAACATTTGGTGTACTGATACAGATTTGCAGTCTGATTTGAGGTCTAATAAGGATTAGGGGGGTCTGATCTGAGGGCTGATGAAAAATAGTTTTTTTCTGATTTTCCTCCTCTAAAACCTAGGTGCATCTTATAATCAGGTGTGTCTTATAAAGCAAAACATTTTTTTTGCTAGGTGCAGCGACAAAAAAACATGTGCAAATTAGGCATTTTGATTTTTTCAGTTACAGCGTTCACTGTACGAGATAAATATACTTACATTTTTATAATACGGGCGTTTTGGTAATTGGTGACGTCTATTATCTTTACTTTTTGTTATATTTATTATAGGGGAAAAAAGGGTGATTTGATATTTTTTTTTATATATTTAAAAACTTTTCTTTTAACTTTTCTTTCTACATTTTTCCCCCTAGGGGACTTTACCATGCAATGAATTACAATTGCAGTCTATTGGAGATTCGCTATGGTCCTATAGAGCCCTGCCACAGAAATGGGTCCCCCGATCTCAGTGCGATGCTCCTAGGGAAAGACTTCTTAGATATCATGCTTGCAATTGACCATGGCATCTGAGGGTTTAAAAGTCTGTCACTGGTGTTATCGCTCATCACAGACTTTACCACCAGGTGTAAAACAGACTCGGGGTCTACGGCACTTGCTCAGCTTCTGAGCGGGCACCATCTTTAACGACCCAACATGTGTTGTACATGTAAAGCCATGTCAGGAAAGGGTTAAGCGCTCTGTATAGATTGATGCGGAAAAAAAGACACCCCTGCCTTCTCTATAGGGAGCCCTGCTGTCATTGAAAGTGGGCTTCCCACACCTCCAGCTACACGATTAGCGTGCAGCTGTGGCCTCTGCAAGGACATTTTAAAATGTCCATGCAGAGATATGTGCCGATCACCCGGGTGGTCGGCAAGAGGTTCGAATTTTTCCTGAAGCAGTCCCACCCTGACAGTTAATAGACAACGTAATTAAACCTAAACAGTTCCTTTCGCCAAACTGGTGTTCAGTTTTTACATACAGTACTTCAAGTGTCTGATGTGAGGAAGTTGACCTACACATACACTCTGCTATAGAAGCAAAAACATGTGTGCATTTAAAGCAATACATGTTTTCCCAGCCGGTATGAATACAGGATTTTAGCCAATTAAAATACAGACAATAATATTATCGTATGTTTTTTCCTTATCTTGTCTCCTAATCTAAGATATCTACATATATTTTAGGATTTTGAAAACTGAACTGTTTAATATAGATAACAACAAAAGCAGTCTACAATGTAAAAGCCTACAGTGGACAAGGAGGACATTGGACTAGACTTAAGTTGGTTATCCGCCTATTTCTAATTGATGATCTATCCTTTGGATAGTTCATCAGCATCTGATCGTCTGGGGTCCGATACCTGGGACCCCCGCCCATTAGCTGTTTGAAAAGGCAGCAGTGCTCGCAGTAGCACCGAAGCCTTCTCGCTGCTTCCCGTAGTCCAGTGATATTGCGACTATAGGTCATGTGGCCTGGGCACAGCTCAGCCCCATTGAAGTGAATGAGGCTGAGCTGCACCCAGGCCACATGACATAGTCATGGCGCCCCTGTCCTGAGGACGGATAGCCACTTTAAGGTCCTTTTACATGTATTGATATTTAGGTCGATTATCAGGGATGAGGGTTTGTATGAACACCCCCTTCCCAATAACTGGCCGGTATAAAAGGTGACGTCAGTCACGATCAGACACTAATCAGGTGATCTTGTCGTTCTGCTGGCGCTAAAAGTACCTTGATCTTATGTGCTGCCTCATTAACTCTCCTCTCAAGGTCTTCTGATGGATCACCAGTATGACATCTTACATCTCTCACAACAATGCTGAAATGGTTTCCACTTAACTGACCAAGATGTAAGTGCTGGATAGTAGGATGTATGTTATATATCTTCAGTCCCTTTTTTTCCAGTAATCCTTCAGCTTCACGTAACCTAAAGAAGAATACAGATGAAGCTCTAGAAGCTGTACATTATAGGTCATGTTGGTGAAAATCATAATATTCATTAGATATTATATAATCCAAATCATCTCAGAAGAAGATAAAGATTGCACCTGTCTGGGGTAACTTTCTTCACAACCACAGACTGGTATGTAATGGCTTTCTTATCTTTAATACCAGCATAGCTAAAGTCTGAAGGGAGGACACCAAGTGCCGAGGCCAGGTAACCAAGAGCTTCCAGAGTTTCCAGGTTCTCTTTCTCGAGGGTAAAAGCTAGAACAAAGACAAAAAATTATGAAAAAAATAAAGAAATCTACCACAGAGTGATTAATGGAGCAGTGACCCTGACTGATGAAAATCAGGCCTAATGGCCAGCAGCGCAGTAATTCCTACCTGTAAATATGTCAGAGGTTTCCTCTGATCTCTGTCTTTTTCCAGATGAGCCTTTTCTCTCCCTGAATCTAACAGTTATGCACACTTTCTGCTGTCCATCAGTGCATTTCTCGGAAAAGGATTTGGTTTCTACCAGTTTCCCGAATTTCTTACTGATGAAATGGTGTACAGATGTCCTGTGTTCTTTACAGACATCTGGTTGAAATGTAAACCTTGAGTTTTCTACTTTTGCATCTAAAAATGTAAAGAATTTATCTGCTTCCTCTTCAGATGTCAGCAAGGAAAGCTCTTGGTAATCCAGATTTGGTTTAATGAGAACCTCCGTGCTTCTGGTAAAAGTGAGGAGGAATGGGAATGCCTGTCGCACAGCACTGTGGAGACTGGCTCTAGAATTTTTGTCTGGAAAAAAGCCCAAAGATAGTTCACGTTGCTCACCTCCGGTTACTTTAGATTCAAAGGCAGATCTTACTGAACATGCAAAGTTAGTTAGGGATTCCACAACATCCAGACACAACAAAGTATTGAGCACATTATACTGGTCTTCTTCGCATTCGGGAACATCTTGGTCCTCAAAAACATGATCAGTCTTCACAACCAAAGCCTCACATATATCTCCATCAAGGGTGTCTTTAATCTCAACGGCGCTTGGGCATAGTTTCTGCTTTTTGATGTTTCGGTCATTACTCTGTTGTGTTTGTAATTCTTCATTTACTACTTTGTAGACTTTTGTAACCAGCTGCCCATTGACATCAATCTCTGTTACAACAAAGTCAGCTGAAGAATTTTTAATGGTTCCATAAAAGCCAATGTGATCACTTATATAGGAAAGAGAGCCAAGATCTAGGGGTTTTTCTTCCATTTTATTAATGAACAGTCTAGAAACAGAAAAAAAAGTTAACGTGGAATGATTACTATAAATAGCAATATATATACCTCTCGCACTAAATGAGTTGTAACGCCCTCATTGCCACAAGTGTCTGAAAAGAGTTACTCACACTCCAAATGAAGCCTGTATAACAAAAACACTATAGAAAAACCATAGACAGCAGCAGCGGACAGAAAGAGAGAAGGGAGACGGCACGTGCGCACTGCGCGCCCTGTCTCCTCATACAGCTGATCGGCGGGGTTGCCGGGTGCTGGACCTCCACAGATCGGATATTGATGACCTATCATGAGGATAGGTCATCAATATTAAAAGCCCGGACAACCCCTTTAAGGCCCGAGATTCGGGCCAATTATTGGGAACAAGCGTTCATAGTAACGTTCGTTCCTGATAATTGACTGTGCAGCTTCTTCTCGCCCGATTTGCATCTTTCATCGGGATGAAAGATGTCCTAGTATTGGCAGCACATCTCCCTGTGTAATCAAGGACATGTTGGCAATAATCAATAGACCTTAATGAGGGAGGAATGGTTGCAGTAGCAATCTGTCCTCCCACATTTACTGGGCATCGGCCTTTGTAACTAGAGGTGCCGATTCGAATGAGCACAGATGGATGTGTTGATCATTCATCGGCACTCGTCCTGCCCAAACATAATAGGGCCCTTAGAATGGGGATCACATTTCTCCTCACTATGGTGGTGAATTGTGCATGGAGCAGTGGTCACACATGTGCGCTAAAGCTTACTTTAATGTCTATACTGCCAATGGAAAAAGTCAAGTACAGCTCCGAGTAACAGGTGGCCACGCTACATCTCTTGTAGAAACAAGTGTAGTCACCTTTCATGCTACCAGGGCAGCACAATGGCTCGGTGGTAAGCACTGTTGCCTTGCAGTGCTGGGATCCTGTGATTGAATTTGAAGGGCAACATCTGCATGGATTTTTTTCTCACTGTGTTTGTATAGGTTTTCCCCCAAGTATGGCAGTTTCTCACCCCATTCCACAAACTAAAAAATAGCTTAATTTGGAATTTAAATACTGACCCCCAAAGGGGCCCGTTACCAATGTGAGTGATGCCAGGTGCAGGTGGGGTGCATTTCCAGGTATTCGGTAAGGTTGACTCCTACAATGATCCTACATTAGTTCATACATAAATACACGATACTAGACAGTAATCCAGTGTAGCAGAGTTAGGCTGCATTTACACAGGGGAGTTTTCCGCGCAGGTGCAATGCGTGAGGAGGACGCATTGCACCCGCACTGAATCCGGACCCATTCATTTCTATGGGGCTGAGCGGTGATTTTCACGCATCACTTCTGCGTTGCGTGAAAATCACAGCATGCTCTATATTCTGCGTTTTCACGCAACGCAGGCCCCATAGAAGTGAATGGGGCTGCGGGAAAATCGCAAGCATCCACAAGCAAGTGCGGATGCAGTGCGATTTTCCCGCATGGTTGCTAAGCGACGGGACCAGATCTTTATTATCTTCCCTTATAACATAGTTATAAGGGAAAATAATAGCATTCTCAATACAGAATCCATTGTAGAATGTTGATAAAGGGGTTTAACATAAAAAAACTTAACTTACCTTAGCCACTTGATCGCGTAGTTGGCGATCTCTCTTCTCTCTTCAAGCATTAGCTGTAGTCAGGGACAGTGCAAGGATTTTTGCCGCCCTAGGCAAAAGAAAAGTTTGCCGCCCCGTCATTCTCCCCCCCCATCATTCTTCACCCTTCCTCCTTTGTCATTCCCCCCCCCCTTGTCATTCTTCTCCCCCCCTCTTGTCATTCTTCCTTCCCCCCTCCCACCCTTGTCATTCTTCCTCCCCCCCTCCCACCCTTGTCATTCTTCCTCCCCTCTTGTCATTCTTCCTCCGCTCTTGTCATTCTTCTCCCCCCCTCTTGTCATTCTCCCCCCCCCCTCTTGTCATTCTCCCCCCTCCCTCCCCCGCCTGTAATGTAGCGTGGCCGAGCGCTTTATGGTCCACGGGTACAGGAGCTTTAGATTCCTGTACCCTGACGGACTGACAGGCAGTGCACACTGTGTGCGCACTTCATGTCAGTCCGGCCGGGTACAGGAGACACATGCTCCTGTACCCGCGGCCATACAGAGCTCGGCCGCGCTACAATGGACTGACAGGAGGGAGCGCTGAGCGCTTCCCTCCTGTCAGCTCCTCTCTTCATGCTGAGCCCGGGCGGTGCGTCCTCATGGACGCGCCAGCCCGGGGAGTGCTGCAGCCGCCTGAGCGCTCGGGCGGCTGCAGCATGAGGCAGGGCCGGCGCTCCTAGCAGCGCCCCTTGCCAAGGGGCGCTCTACGCTGCGGCCTAGTCCGCTTATAGGACGCGCCGGCCCTGGCTGTAGTCTAAAGGACCTATGATGACGTCACATCACATGGTCCAATAACATGGTCCGTGATGGACCATGTGATGTGACGTCATCACAGGTCCTTAGATTACAGCTAATGCTTGAAGTGAGAAGAGAGATCGCCAACTACGCGATCAAGTGGCTAAGGTAAGTTAAGTTTTTTATGTTTAACCCCTTAATCCTCATTCTACAAAGCATTTTTTTATTAAGAATGCTATTATTTTCCCTTATAACCATGGTATAAGGGAAAATAATAAAATCTCCAGAATACTCAACCCGAAACCGGACTTCAGTGATGAAGTCCGGCATCGGGTCTGGGTACCAAACATGCCGATTTTTCACACGCGCATGCAAAACGCATTACAAAAGTTTGCACACGCGCGGAAAAATCGCGCATATTCCCGCTACGCACCCGCATCCAATCTGGGCGTCAAACATGCAAATGCCAATGTCAATGCAAAAGCAAAGGCATACAGGGTAAACCACACATAAGTAGCCATACATATTATCCACATAAACAGGAACAGTTGGGGCTACACTGTGACGTGTCCGCGCCACGTGAAGTCACTGAAAAGTTGTGCTACAAAAACATACGTGAGACTTGTCTGGAACTTGCTGCTGCGCAATTGTTTTAGAGCTGTAATTTGGCTGTAAAAACACAAAATCTCTCAGGTCGGGATTTTTTACGACTGTTGACGCATGTCGCATTGCAGCACCACTGACAATAATTAGATGTGATGCTGCACAGCATGCCGCCGTGTAGTCCTACCCTAATGTAAGTCTACACTTCAACTGCCATGACCACCATGCACTGTCCATACCTCCTAGGGGGCTTTAACTCTTTAACATTAATGTATGAATTACTGTAGTCAGGGATTCACTGTAGGCTATGGATGTGTTTGTTTGGGATCCCTCTTGATATATGGTCAGATCCACTTCTAATTAGAATTTTTAAAGTCTGTGTTGCTGTCAAAGTTTGATAAATTTGGTGCATCTTTAAAGGCTATGTACAACTTTGGTGGCAATTTTTTTTTTAATATTGCATTGTACTCATTTTGAGCTAAAAATCATTTTTTTCAATTGATCCGTATTAAAAATATTGAGCCGTTTTCCCTGCACATCCTTGAGTTTATCTAGTATCTGGTTCTGATTTTTCTCTGCTCTGTTAGAGCTCCTTATCTCTGATCTCAGACCTTATAAACACTCATTATAGCTCAATCCTTATCCTACTGATAAGGCTATATGCACACGTTGTTTTTTGCTGTCCGCAAATCTGGATCAGCAAAAAAAACTGATGGTCCATCAGTTTTTTTTGGAGGATTCCTTTGTTTTCACAGATCCTCTGTAATAAATGCCTATCCTCGTCCGCAAATGAGAAAAAAGTAGGACATGCACTACTTTTTTTGCTGAAGGGAAACACGGACAACGGACGCAGAACACACACGGATGAACGGTCAGCATTTTTTTGCTGACCCATTGAAATGAATGGGTTCCTGTCCTATCCGCAAAAAAAACTGAAACGGAAGCCGAGAAAAACAACTGTCGTGTGCATTTAGCCTAAGAATGTGGTTTTAATAAGTGTTTATGACCTTTTAGTAATTTACAGATAAGAGTTATTAGATGACTGGCACAAAGTGAAAATACCAGTCGCACAGCTAGAAAAACACTTAACCCTTTGTCACAGAATGGCTCAATATTTTTAATAAAGACCAATTGAAAAAATGAGTAAAATGCAATCCCAGTGGTAGGACCCCCACTCATCTAATAGTTATCCCCTATCCTGTGGATGACGCATACCATTATCTAACTGGTATACCCCTATAAAGGAGTTGTCTCATCTTAGACACTGGTGGCCCAGAGGTGGGATGAGCTCATACTGATAGGGAACTTAGACTGTGACCCCATTGGGGATAATGATGATGATAATGTCTGCAAAGCTCTGTGGAATATGTCTGCGCTATATACGTGCGTATAATAAATAAATAATCTCCAGAAAGGTTCTGCCCCCGAAAGTGAAGGACAGCACACTGCGCATGCGCAGCATGCTCTCCATTCGTTTCTATGGTTGTTCCAAAAAAAGCCAAATAGCCTGCTATTTTTGGAAATTCCATAAAAAATGAATGGAGAATGCACCACACAAGCACGACCAGCACTCCATTCACTTCTATGGTACTGCCATAGATAGCCAAGCCAGTGCTCGGCTTTTTTGGGCAGTCCAATAGAAATGAATGGAGGATGGCCACGCATGCGCAGCTACTCTCCACTCACTTGGGGGGATCCCATTCTGGAGATAGGTGCAGGTCCCAGAGGTACTGATGGCATTTCCTAGCAACAAGCCACCAATGTCCAAGATGAGACAACCCCTTTAACACTTCTGTCTTGAGACGTTACTCCTCTTTCTACGCC
Source organism: Bufotes viridis (assembly GCA_033119425.1). Classification (NCBI taxonomy): domain Eukaryota; kingdom Metazoa; phylum Chordata; class Amphibia; order Anura; family Bufonidae; genus Bufotes; species Bufotes viridis. Next base: position 239,414,226 of record CM065590.1, read on the forward strand.
ACCCCTTTACTGAAGTACAATGGAGATAGTTTTTGTGAATTTTAAAAAGCCATAGTTGCTAAATGTGGCTTAAATCTCCCCAATCGGCTAACCATGGTCACTTTCTCACCCACTTTTCAAGTTTGTAGAAACAAACTTTTAGTGCAAATAATCCCAAAAAGTTGCAAAGCCATTAGTGTTGAGCGATCCGAAGTCCGTTCGCTCCAGACTTCATTTGAATGCTATACGGAGATCTGTCTCCATACAGCATTAAAATGTCTCGCAGGACTTCGGTGAATAAATTCGGCCATCGATTTTAAAACTTTAAAAACATTTTATTACGGGAATCCAAACCTCGGTACCGAAGCCGATCCATGTGTTAAAATGGTTTTAATGTTGAACAAACAAACGTCAAAGTTATTCACTGAAGTCCCACGAGATTTCGGAAATAATGAACTTCGCCGGACCCCATACATTCGAATGCTGTATGGAGACGGGACTCTGTACAGCATTCAAGCGAAGTCTGGAGCGAATCGACTTCAGATCCGAAGCTCGATTCGCTCAACACTAAAAGCCATTTCTGCCAGAATAGTGGAGTGCAGCGCCTGATAAATTCCCCCCACAGTTCCTTAGATCCATTTTACACAAGAGTTTTCCGCGCGGGTGCAATGTGTGATCATCTGTGATGTGAACGCATAGCACCCGTACTGAATCCTGAGCCATTCATTTCTATGGGGCTGTGTACATTACTGTTTTTTTCATGCATCAGTTCTGCGTTGCGTGAGAATCGGAGAATGCTCTATATGCTGCGTTTTTCAAGCAGCCCTGGCCCCATAGAAGTGAATGGGGCTTCAGTGAAAAACGCATTCTAAGGGCTTCACACAAGCGTTTTTTGCGTTCCGTATACGGGCCGTTTTTTGCATTCAGTATACCGTCCATATACGGAACCATTCATTTCAATGGGTCTGCAAAAAAAAAAAACATCTGCAGCAGATTTTAGGCAGGAGCCTCCGTAAGATTCATGAAAAAAAAATTAAATTTAAATACTGATGCAGCTGAACTTTGTAAAAGAGCCTGTATTTACACTGGACCCATTATAGTGAATGGTACCCGTTGGGCACTGCCAGTCTCTGCCTTCTGTTTCTATGCCAGAATCTTACTGCACATGTGCATTTAGCGTTGTGTAAAGTTTTTCGGTATTGAGTTCCGTCTTAGCGGCTCAATACCGGAAAAAAAACGCTTCCGTTTTGTCCTAACGCATTCTGAATGGAAAGCATTCCGTTCAGTATGCATCAGAATGTCTTCCGTGCAGTCACTTTTACGGTATTTGGCCGGTTCTGGAACACTTGCCGGAATGGGGGATCCGGCATTAATTTCCATTGGTACCAAGTGTTCCAGAAAAACGGATCCGGTTTTCCGATCTGCGCATACCTTTAAAAATGTGAAAAAGATAAATACCGGATCCGTTTTTCCGGGTGACAACGGAGAGACAGATCCGGTATTTCAATGCATTTTTCAAACGGATCGGCATCCGGATACAAATGGTATCCGTTTGCATACGGATTTCCGGATCAGGCAGGCAGTTACGGCAACGAAACTTAGTGTGAAAGTACCCTAAGCTGGAGGTAACTGGGCAGAAAATACATGGCAGTCTGAATAGAGCCTAGCTTTCCCCTCACCTCTATGGCTTTTGTGTAACTACACATGCTCTATATGGAATACCATACAGTATTATGGTAGCCAACATGAAATGATCCCTGCAGTAACCTGCTCATGTACATCACGTGGTAAACAGCATGGAGCATTAGAATGGAGGGAGACTCAGGGGCTGCACAGTGCTGGACGCTACAACCACCTGTGCAACTCACACGCTAGTCAATAAAGTTTATTGCATTACAATATTGGTCATGTGGCTCCCTAGACGCGATGCATGCTGTGACTTGTAGTCCACACATGCAGTGTCTGAATTACACATGACTGTAACCTAACCTGAGTGCGATGCGAATCCTCAGCGCTCCTCAGTTTCCTGTCCGCTGACCACGCCCCATTTTGATTTCAATAACCAATCACAGCAACCGGATGGTAAACGTCACCCGGAGCCCCTTAAAGGCACACGGCCAGTGCAGGACATAGTAACGTAACTGTGTGTAAAGCTTGTGCACGTACATATACTATGGTTGCATGTCCTGGACCCTGTTCTGGCGTGACTGCGGTCCGGACACGGCCTGTATATACCACGTGACGTGTGGCTAGGGCTGCTGGGTGCAGCACTGAAGGGGTGCCCTCTGCTGGAGTTTCTAGTATTGTGAAAGCGGGGAGGATGCGGAAATCTCCTGCTCTCACATCCCTGTATTGGTGCGGGTCAGACAGGCGTGTGGGTGCCAGGACCTCAGCTGGTGAGTGGCATTGCAGGAGCTTCTCAGGGAGAGTGGCAGTGTATGGCAGCAGCTTGATATGCGCTGGTTTGGGGCACAAGGCGGTACAGGGTTGCAATTATTAATCTAACTGCCACATGCTAATCTCAGGGGCCCTTCTTTATCTTAGTGCTACATGTCATTGAAGTCAACAGCCCCAAGGATCCTACATATCAGTGCTGAGCGAACTTGTGGTTTCAGGTTCGGGTTATCTAAGAACCCCGGTATGGATAACTTATGGTCCGTGGTGGCGGAATCCATAACGGAATTCTTAGATGACCCGAACGCAAACTTTGTACGTCGAAACCACAACTTTGCCCAACAATACATACCGCATGCCTCCAAACATCGGAGAATTGCAAAGAGTGAAAATATGTGCGGCAGGCACGGTGCAAGTGTATTCATGCCAGACCAGACCTCTAACTGCGCCCAAAGCATAACCATACACACCCGGCCTGCTTAATGCCCCCATGTAGTAGTTATTCCCCCTTAGTGCCAGCACACAGGAGTAATATCCACACCGTGCCCCCTTCACTGTAGCAATGATTGTGCCCCTCACAGTAATTATGGCAACATTGTGCCCCTCACAGTAGTAATGCTCATATAGGCCTCTTCACAATGATATCCTTCACTGTAGTAATGCCCACATTTTGCCCCTCACAGTAGTTTTGCCCACATTCTGCCATTTACAGTAGTTATGCACACATTCTGCCCCTCATAGTAATTATGCCAACATTGTGCCCCCCTTACAGTAGTAATGCTCACATATGCCTCTTCTCAATGATATCCCTCTCTGTAGTAATGCCTACATTGTGTCCCTTTACAGTAGTTATGCCCACATGTCCCCCTTCACAGTAATGTCCCTTCACAGTAGTCATGCCCATATGTACCCCCTTCAAGGTAATGTCCATTCACAGTAGTTATGCCCAGATGTGCCCTCTTTACAGCATTGTCCCTTCATTAGCCATGCCCATATGTCCCCCTTCACAGAAATGTCCCTTCACAGTAGTTATGCCCAGATGTGCCCTCTTTACAGCATTGTCCCTTCATTAGCCATGCCCATATGTGCCCCTTCACAGAAATGTCCCTTCACAGTAGTTATGCCCAGATATGCCCTCTTTACAGCATTGTCCCTTCATTAGCCATGCCCATATGTGCCTCTTCACAGAAATGTCCCTTCACAGTAGTTATGCCCAGATGTGCCCTCTTCACAGTAATGTCCCTTCACAGTAGTTATGCCCAGATGTGCCCTCTTCACAGTAATGTCCCTTCACAGTAGTTATGCCCAGATGTGCCCTCTTCACAGTAATGTCCCTTCACAGTAGTTATGCCCAGATGTGCTCTCTTCACAGTAATGTCCCTTCACAGTAGTTATGCCCATATGTGCCGCCTTCACAGTGGCATACCACCCCACCTTTCGGATGCCCAAAAAGGGATATTTGCACCTGATTGTATGATAGATCACAGGCTGAGGTAGGTCACTGCTGCAGCCAGCGATTACCCCAGCAGCATTTACTGCCATTATAAGATAGTATCAGGAAGAGGGTGCAGTAGGAACGTGGCCGGGGATCGTGAGAGGAGTAGTTCTTTTATTATTTTACAGCATGTGCAGTAAATATCCATTTGGATATTAGCATATAAACCATCTATTTATGATGAGGCCTAATATACAGGAAGGACCTAGACATGGCTTAGGAGCAATTTAGTAAGTTTATTAATGGATATTTATTCCTCAGATCAAAAAGAGGGACATTTTAGGAGCAAAGAGGGACTTGGGTGAAAAAAGGGGGCACTTGGGAGGCATGATACCAGGTTTAGTTCCCTAGAACTGCTTTATTAAAGGGGGTTACAGAAAAAAATAAATTCAAAACTGCTGCAGCCGTCACATGTCCTTGTGTCAGGACGTCGGGGGACCAGGAATCCTCTAAATCTCCATCTACTAACTTACCTATTCATGATTTCTCCTTTTCAGAGTGTGTACTACCATAACTCCTAGGCAGCACACTGCCGTCTTGGGTGATATTCTTTCCTTTACACCTTATGGTTCTCATGCACACGACTGTGGTTTTGGTCCGCAATGCGGATCAGATGTGAACCCATTCACTTCAATGCGGCCGCAAAAGATGTCCTTTCCTTACTGTGAAAACAGTCTATACTCTCATTGTAGCCCTCCGTGATCCATTCTCATCTCGATTACAGGATCTCATTTAATCAGTCTTTGACTCACTAAGGCTCCATTCACATCACCGTTTCTCCATTCTGTTCTCCTGCTTTGTTGAGAAGCAGGAGAACGGAAAGGACGGATTCTGCAGATAACTGGGACCTTACTGAGCTTAACGGAGCCGTTCGGTCTCAGTTAACGGAGCTGGAGAACGGAAAGGGGAAACAGTGATGTGAATGAAGCCTAAACTCTACCCTCCAGTCTATCCTTGATGCAACCATTTCAGCTAATGATCTCAGATTCCCATCTTGAAGACTTCTCTCAAGCTGCACCAGTTCTCAGGAATGCGCTACCCCAGACAACCAAATTAATTCTCCACATCCACAGTTTAAGCATTCCTAAACACCCATCTTTTTCGAGTGGCCTCTAACTTTTCATGGGTTGGTACCTGTCCTTCTATTAATACTACTCCTTAAAACCCAATGGCTTCATTCAACACTGTACCCCAAACTCCTTGCACACTAATGCACTTCATATCTGGTGACTGGCTGGTACAGCTTTATGTGTGACCTATTCACATGGCAGAACCACTATTTTCCTCTTGAGAGTAGGGGGGGCCTGAATATAATTACTTTTCCTTGTCTACATAACCAAGTAGAACACTGTTTATTCTTTCTACAGGACGTGAACATGAGTACAACTATATCACCGTCCACTTATGTCCGTAACCTCAGCCCTGGACTTCTCCGTCAGTTGGCTGATTTTCTTGATCCCCAAGAAGGATGGAAAAGACTGGCTGTTGACATAAGGAAAGCTTCAGGAGAGCCTCGCTATACACAGTTTCATATAAGGTTTAAGTCCTTTATGTTTTCTTATTAGCCACCAGTAAACATATGACCTTGAGTTGTCAAAATGTTAAAAAACATTTTTAGTTGTTTCTGGATTGAAAAAGAAATGGGCACCACTATAGGATTTACCCCAAGGAGATGCCCTACCACTGATTTTCATATTCAACAATCCAATAAAAAGAAATGTCATTTGCTTACATAGTATGGTGCCACCTGGTGTTTGAAAAATATATCAAAGTTCCTGGCCATCTCCTGAGCTGAGTGCTGCTGGTCACACATGCTCTCTCATGGAAGATGTTAAGGTTCTTATTGGTTGCACTATGACAGGGTCAGGTGTGATGACGTTTTCACTGCCTGGTCCTGTCAATCAAAGTGCAGAGGGTGCAGCAGTTGCAGAGAGAGCAGAGCTTCTAGGTGTGATGGCCTAGAGGCTCATTTACATATATTGAAGCATCACTTTTCTCAGCAATGCGGGCACATATGAACATGGGACCAACCTAGATGCCTTCAGCTTCCAAGCTCACATGTAACAGGTCAGCCAGTGTCATAGGGACAAATCTGCTGACAGATGCCCTTTAATGTGTTTATTCAAACATCAGTGGTTTACCGTGGGTCTGTGATGACACCATGGCAGCTGGTTTGTTTTGTTCTGTGATTACGGATTCATACATCATCCGTGTTAGACCGTGGTTTTCATGGATCGATGCTAGAAGATGCTCTGAAAACTAGCAGTGTCCATGAAACATGGATGACACTTGGACTGAAAAATCACAAAACCACGACTCAAACCTTGAGAGGTCATAGAGAATGTTTTGGATGAAACATGGACCGTGTGGTCATAGACACAGATGTGTGAATGAGGCCTAGGGTCCCCTTTCATACAAGCAAGTTCCACACATTGGAGTTGCAGTGTGTGTCTGCGGCAGCTCCCATCCTGACCTCTCAGCACTGACGGGGGCGCATAACTTTATATTGATTTATGATGCTATGTAACCCTCTACAGCATTATGTCAGTGTTAGGGCTCATGCACACGACCATATTTTATTTCTGCTTCTGTTGGGTTTTTTTTTTTTTTTTTTTGTGGACCGTATTCGGAACCATTCACTTCAATGGGGATGTAGAAAATTCGGAAGTTACTCTGTGTGCATTCCGTTTCCGTTTGTCTGCATGGCCGTTCCACAAAAAAGTAGTGCATGTCCTATTATTGTCTGCAAATCACGGTCCGAGGCCCCATTCAAGTCCACGAAAAAATACAGAATGCATACGGAACACATCCGTATTTTGCGGATCCATACTGTAGAAATGCTATGCCCAGCCTATATTGCTCATGTATTTGGTGATTAATAAGTTACTGTTTCCGTTTCCGATTCGCAAAAAACGGATCACATACAGAAACCATATGGATATGTTTTGTGGAATAACGGAACGGAAGAGGACTTAAATAAGAGCAACAACGGATCCGTGAAAAATGGACCGCAAAACAACTACGGTCGTGTGCATGAGCCCTAAGGGTTATATAGCATCATAAGTCAGTATAATGCTATGCGACCCTCTCAGTGCTGGGAGGTCAGGACAGGAGCTGCCGCATACTCACGCTGTGAGTCCAACGCGTGGAACTCGCTTGTCTGAAAGGGGCCCTAGTAATGGTCTATTTTTTTTTTCAGGCACACCCCGAGTGGTGTCCAGTTTCTTCCTCAATCCGGACAACCCCTTTAATGGAATACTGAATATATTGTATTTCAGAAGTATCAGTCTGTATGTTGCCATAGTATGTGTGTGTGGATTACTGTATTCATAGTATTTACATCAATGTTCACAGTTAATAGAATTTCATTTATTTTGAAGACGCTTTGAAGGGGTCACTCAGAAGGGGAAAAGCCCTACACATGAGTTACTTTATGACTGGGGAACAACAAACTGCACGGTGCAAGATCTTGCTGACCTTCTGCGGAGGAATGAATTCTTGACAGCAGCTTCCCTTTTTCCATGTGGTAATTATTATAATCCTTATTACTCTTTGCTTAGTGTCAACAGATTTTACTAAGCTGAACACTGATAGGGTGTAATGTTCTTATAATGGTTATACTGCCAAACAGCATTTATCACCTGTTCACAGGATACGTGATACAAGTATAATTTCTAGACCGCAGGGAGCCCCAGTGATCTAGAGACTAGAGGGTCCCTAAGCCCCCTATTTATATGGAGTGTGCATGACCTGTTACATGCTTGTCCACCGCTCCATGTTTCTATATGGAACCGACATAAACAGCTTGCTCTCAATCCCATTGAAGTGAATGGAGTGGTGGACAGACATGGACACTACTGCGTAAACAGAATTTACTTAAAACAAATGATATCCCTTTAATAGTAATATAAATGTGACCATTTTTATTTGGCTTCCTTGCATCTTTAAAGGTGTTCTGCAGTTCTTTTAAACTCACGATCTATCCTCTGGATAGGACATCAGCATCTGATCGGCGGGAGGTCCGACACCCGGGACCCCTGCCGAACAGCTTTTTGAGAAGGCAGCAGCGCTGGCACCCCGCCAGTCAGATGCTGATGACCTATCCAGAACTGCAGAACCCCTTTAATATATTTAGATTTGTGTATATTAATACATTATAATAATACATATTAATATATTAATACCAGTCAATATGTATTAAACCAGGGATGCTCAACCTGCGGCCCTCCAGCTGTTGTAAAACTACAACTCCCACAATGTCCTGCTGTAGGCTGATAGCTGTAGGCTGTTCAGGCATGCTGGGAGTTGTAGTTTTGTAACATCTGGAGGGCCGCAGGTTGAGCATGCCTGTATTAAACGCATATAAACGTGTAACTAAGTTGACGGATATAACATTTTTCTTTTTGTTTTAACCCTTTACTTATATCCTGTTCCCTCCTTTCTGCCTCTATTTCTCTCCTGCTTGTCCATAACGTCAGTTAAACTCAGCTTCCCAAAATCTTCAAATTGAGCTGCCAGTTTAGTCAAGCGACATGAACATATGTCTGTCTTAGGGTCCATTTACACGTCCGCAACTTGGGTCCGGATCCGTTCTGCAATTCATTCATTTCAATCCGCAATTCTGTCCCAGCTAAAAATAGAACATGTCCTATTCTTGTCCGCAAATGCGGACAAGAAGAGGCATTTCCTATTATAGTGCCGACGATGTGTGGTCCGCAAAATGGAGAACGCACATTGCCGATGTCCAAGTTTTGCGGATGCGCAATTTGTGGACTGCAAAATGCCTACGGACGTGTGAATAGACCCTTAGGCTGAGTTGACATTTCCGTTATTTCCATCGGTTATTGTGAGCCAAAACTCAGAGATCAGGTATAATGAACAGATTTGTACCTGTTCTGTGTTTTTGACCCGCGCTTGGTTTTGGCTCACAATAACTGACCAAATAACTGAAGTGAGCCTAACCTGCGTGGCTCATAGGTGCCCTCTAGTGCAGGTATTTCGTATTGCTTATGTCAGGTTTGTACAGTTCTGTACTCATTATTTAGAATTTTTAGGATTCGATCCTACAACTTTGGAGTCCAATAGCATTTTTTTATTTTATTTTTTTTAGTTATAATTTTTAGTATAGTTATATTTCACTTTTTGCATAGACTTGAATTATGTGCTGCAGTTGTCAGTGATCGAGGTTGCAATAAAATGTGTTTCTTGATTGTCTTGCGAGCAGAGACAGCACCAAGATCTAGATGTCAAACTCTTCCTATGGATGAATTGCAGACACCACAGACAAGTAGCAAAACCGAACATGGAAACCCGGTTTCTGAAAGCACAGAACCAGAAGAAAATGATGAAGAGACATCAGGTAGGGCATTAATATCATAAACCATTTTCTTTTCATTTTCATGAGAAATGAAGCAACTTTGCAGTAGGTTGTAATAAAAAAAAAAATCCAATTTTATTTGTTTCCACAGCTCCTATACAGACCTATGTATCTCAATGGTTACAGCCTTGTCTCATCCTGTACCTGATTTCCCCTTTTACCTGTCCTTTATGCATACAGTGGGGGGCACAAGGATGGGCATTGAGCAAAGGTGGTAGCAAAGTTAAAGGGCAGCAAATTTAGGTGAACCCGGAGGTGTAACATGGTCAGATTGTATGTGCCATGCGATGAGGTGGGCACAGTAGTGAAATTATTGGACACAAGAGTCCCAATCTACCCAATGATTCTTCAGCTTATTTTATCCCAAGGGTTAGCTGTACTCCATTATTATTCATACTTGCACACTTGAATCTTTTCCTGCTTGTTGAACCCTTTGCTGCCGAGATAATGTTCACACGTTTGGAAAAAAAAAAACGAATTCTGAGATAAAGAAAAAATCAACATACCCCCTATACCCATACATTTTCTTTAAGTGAATGCCTGGCACTATAAAATTACCACCTCACACTTAAAAGGAGCATAAAAATGTATGCTGGGGACTAAGTCTGAGCAAAGCAGGGCCTGAGATGCGCAACGTCTACTAAAACAAAAAATTCAAGATGTGCAGAGTTCATACATCTCATCCATGTATCTTCGAAAATATCACCAGAACTGAAGAGTCCAAAAATCCCCATGATTCAGATGACAGTAAACTTATGAGATGACACATGATTAGGAGTATGGGGGTGATTAAATGTACAGACAGTACATGGGGATAGAGGATAGTAGCAGATGTGATCTTTATTCCTGATGTCACTTGCAGCTTCCCAATCCCAACCAGGAAGTAAAACTTTTCATGCCTCTCCCCCCTTTCAGAGGAGTACTGTTCCCTGAATATTGCACCTACAATATTTAGCCATAGTATTAAACTGAGATGTTGTGCTTTAATATATTAAGATTTAAGCGCTACCACTAATATTCCAGCCACGTTATAGTCAAGACTTATTACATACGGTACTTCCTTGGCTTTCTATAATATCCCCTTTCCATATGCTGTTATAGAACATTCGCCTTTCCAGGCATTGCATGACCACTACTGTATTTAAAAGAGGTTACCTTCAGCAGACAACCCATTTAAGCTCTTTATTGTAACAGTAACACATTAATTTTGTTGTAAAGGAAAATTCAACCTAAAATATGATGTACTATTTAATTTAAATTTTTGTAACTTTACAGGTTTTGGCACTTATTCCTTTAACCAGCTGAAGAGAATTACAAAAGATTTTGATGATCGACCACTTTCTGATGGAGGATGTAAAATTGGAGAGGGTGGCTTTGGAGTTGTTTTCCAGGGCCACTTGAAGGGTGAAAAAGTGGCAGTGAAAAAACTGACAACTGTAGGTACCAGCCTCATCTTTGCATTGTTTTTAATTGATTAATAAATCTCTTCCTAATAATCAAATACCCAATAAAATTCCACAAGGTAAATAATGAATGACGCCAGATTAGCTAACCATAATTAAAAGAAATACAAACACAAATGAAAAAGCACTTTAAACGGAGCTGGAAGCTTAGTTCCATTCAAAGTGTGGTGGCCATCCAGGTAAGATGAAGATGGGGGATCACATGACCCTGGAAGGGGCCTTTGCAGGCAGCCTGTCTCCAGTCAGGAGGCAGGATATTGGATGATCCTTCAGGCTCTGTGCTAGCTCAGAAGCACGGACGCCACTGTGAATTCAGCCAGTGATAAGTCTGGTTGCTCTGGAAGAAAATCCAATTACAGACACAAGCCAGCATTGCTGCTCCTAAAAAAGAAGAATTTTTGGGCGTTTGCTCAGAACAATCCACTGCTTTTTCTAATAATATTATAATAATAATTTGTGTATAAACACCGTCAGGCAATAAGGGGCAATCTATAGAATGGTTTTTAATTTTGCAAACGCATAACACATCTGACGGCACAGTGTGTTTTTTAAACAGGATGTTTGTTAACGCCGTAAACCATGCTTTTTCCCATAGCTATATATGTCAGTGTTGTTCTGAAATTTGCTGCTATTCCTTTCATTGTGGGAAGGAGGAGGGAAAAAAATCTAAAAATGGAAAAAATGATTCCTAGGAGAACTCAGAGTGTAATATGCCAATTTGAGCAGTTTATCATCATACTAATGATAACCAGAAACCCACAACGGATTATAGGCTTTAACGTCTCTTCTATATTCTCATATGCATCAATAAATGACCAATCATCTAGGTGCATTTGTATAATTTGTATGTATATTCACAAGGACTTTATGTATTCTGATTGTCTCATTTTCATAGATGACCGATGCTAGCTTACAGGAGCTTCAAGATCAGTTTGAACAAGAAATAAAAACGATGGCTCGGTGAGTGTAGGCAACAGCAGCTACTGCATTATATGCAGTATAGGTCATCGATACTATTTATTACAGTTTTGCATGTATATTGTTACTGCTATTACTGTTTTTGCAATTTATGGTTACTACTACTGTGTAATTACGATGGCATCACCTTCCAGAGTGCTTTTCATTGTAAGATGTAGAGTATAACTAAACCATATATAAAGGGGGGGGATGGCTGGCAACTTTGCAAAGTTTTTTTGTAGCTCGTTGTATGATAGTCGCTGCTGCTGATGGGCTAAGGAACTTCCATCCATATTCTGTTCATCCCATAAACAGTGTCTGTGGTGTCTTGTGGCTATTGCGGCCCTCACATCTGACATCGTTATATGGCTGTGTTGCCTTCACCCTTCTTGTACTGAGCACGCACCACAACAAGCGTTCTGTGCTTGGATGAACTAGGGCTTGTCTTGCACAATGTGCATGCTCCGGACACTTTAATTGTCAGATGCGCACAAGAACATGGGACGGGACACTTGAGGTAGACAAGAATGCTGACACTGCGCAGGTGCTAATCACTCATTGTGGAGCCTGCACAGTAGAAGAAAGGATGGGAGCGCTCAAAGCTGGATGGACGGGAGGGAACACAACCATACATTGACATCAGATATAAGAGCCGCGGTGGAAAAACACACCTCGGCCTCTTTTTACAGCAGCGAGGAAGAAAAGAGCTGGATAAACAGAATATGGATGGAAGTTGCTTAGCACATCAGCGGCAGTGACTGTCGCACAGTGAGCTACAGAAAAACTTTGCAAAGTGGCTGACCCCTTTAAAGGAAAGAGCCTTGCCTATACAAGCATATCATTTAAAGCAGTATTTTTAGGGCTTTTTCATTCTGTTCTGTAAGAGAAACAGAAAAGCAAATCTGATGGATTGAATGAGAAACGGATACAAATGGAACGCCTTATGTTTCTGTTATTCATTGATTTCAGTGTTAATAAAATGAAAAAACGGCACAGCAGACAGCACATTAATTCCCATACAAAATAACAGAAACCTGATGGACTGGACACAAACATAGCGAAACAGATGCTGAAAAGAACCCATTCAGAAAGACAGAAATTAAAACAGAGCCGTTCTTTTTTTCAGTTTTTCTGTTTCTCTGACTGAACAGAAATACGAAAAACACAGCACTGATGGGAACAAGCCAATTTCTATGATATTTTTGTTTGTTTCTGTTATTTCTATTTCGTATTTTTCGATGTATCAAGTTATTATTGAGTTTATTTCAAAAATATGCATTATACATGTATTTACATGAATATTATATGTGTGATTTTACTTTCACATTAGTGTTATTCTTTTCCAGTATTGAAATCCGGTAAAGGGTCTCAAAACCGGAAAAAAAAAACGCATCAGTTTTGTCCCATGCATTCTGAATGGAAAGCAATCCGTTCAGTATGCATCAGGATGTCTTCCGTTCCGCCAAAATATTTTTTCCGGCCAAAATCCCGGAACACAACTGCACTTGCCAGATCCGGCATTAATTTCCATTGAAATGTATTAATGCCGGATCCGGTACCAACTGTTCCGGAAATTGCCGGATTTTCCGGTCTGCGCATGCGCAGTTCTTTCTAGCTTTGAAAAAATTAAATACTGCATCCGTTATTCCGGATGATACCGGAAAGACAGATCCGGTATTTCAATGCAAAAGTCTAACGGATCCGGGGAAAAAAGATATCTGTTTGCATACGGATTTCCGGATCTGGCAGGCAGTTCCGGCAACGGAACTGCCTGCCGGATTCTTCTAATGCCAGTATGAAAGTACCCCAAAACACTGTTGTATTATATATGTTCACCATCCTTCTGCCGCTATACACATATCTTCTCCCTCTTACAACAGACTCCGCTTGTCAAAGGTGTTAATTCTGACCGAAACGTTGCAGCCTATTTGAATCTGATACTACACCTACCTACCTATGCATATGATCTACCTGTTCTGAATCTACTCGATTTCTGGAGTTATCCTTTATCTCAGTTTACTGAAAAGGCAACTTAACATTGCAATCTACAATAAGACCGTCTTCACATTAGCACTTGCTAGAAGTGTGCCATGCTTTTTATGTACCAGTTAGCTCATGTTAACCCCTTCGCCCTCCCCCGCATAGAAAATAGCTCCTAACATATGGCCCGAGCGATACATGTGGTATGTAATGCCCTCACAATTTCCTTCTCCACTGTCTAATGAAGGCTATAACTAGATATTTCTGTGAATTTAGAAGTAGATACTAATGAAAGGTATCTGGACCGCTTCAATATGAGATCACTACACTAGCAATGATGGGAGGGAAAGGAAGCAAGGAAGGATAAACAGCAGGGGGCGCTACCAAAGAGGAAAATGTAATCTACATAAAAAAGAACAAAACTTTTATTGCATTGTGTATTGCAATATTACTTAGTTTGAAATGCCCTATTCATTGCACAGTAATACTTTTAATGGGAGTAACACCATTAATAAGCCTGTCGGCCAACAGCGTATTCACAGCAGGACACAGCAAATGCAATGAATGAACTGAAAGGTAACAAGGCAACACATGGGTAAGAAAGGTATATTTTGCAGTTACTAGCTTCTCCATATGCAGACTATCCAATGCCAGACAAGGGTGCACCCTAATTTTAAAAATATTAATGTCTTTTTAGATGTCACCATGAAAACATTGTAAAACTACTTGGCTTCTCCAATGATGGTGCCAGTTACTGCCTGGTCTACACATTTATGTCTAATGGATCTTTACTGGACCGGCTGGCTTGTGTGGTCAGTGTCTATGATTTGTGAGAAGGAAGTGATGTTCATACAGTTGCGGACTAGCTGACATGCATATAACTCTTTTAGAATAGCACAGCTCCATTGTCCTGGAGTAGGAGATGTAATATTGTCCTGGGAACAGCACGTGGAATCAAATATTTGCATGACAACAACCACGTCCACAGAGACATTAAAAGGTTGGTGATCGTCACAGAGCATTTTTGGCATTTTATTGAGCTGCTTGATGTTGCAATATTTTTTCCATTTAGTGCAAATATTCTTCTGGATGATACTTTTACTCCTAAAATCTCTGACTTTGGCCTTGCGAGAGCAACTGGGCACCTGGCACGGACCATGATGACGGAAAGAATTGTAGGCACCACAGCATACATGGCCCCAGAAGCCCTACGGGGAGAAGTCACTATAAAATCTGATATATTCAGCTTTGGAGTGGTAAGTAACAGTAGCATTTTGGTTGCATACTTCAGTTTTATTGGCCATAGTGGCTACAGAGATATATTTTCAAATATGTGACATTAAACAACCCTCCAAGAAAATAAATATTTTTATCTGGGGAATAAACAGAACACTTACCTGGTGACCTCCAAGATGGCCGCACCAGCCCTCAGACTGGTGCTTACTGTGTATTTGGTTACCCAAGACAATTCGTGCTGCCCCCTGGACTGGTCCTCACTTCTAACATGAACAGTGATGGCAGATCCAAGAGCAGGGCTGGACAAGTAGGACGTGTCTTGGGCTACCGATGCACAGTATTCACCAGATGAGAAGTGGTGTGGACATCTTGGATGGCAGAAGGAGAGCCAGAGAATTAGTGGATGTGTAACTGAAAAGATGAAAGGGCCAGCATGTCCCCAGGTAATGTGAATTTTTTTTCCCTTGAACCAGAAGGTTGCATTAAAGGCAGTTTGCCTCCGCAGTATCTGATATGTATACATTGTATATACATATGTATCACTGAACTGTAATAACTGAAAAATGTCTCTAAATAATTTTATTCCAATTCACACCATCTTTCTAGGTATTGTTGGAAATAATCTCTGGACTTGCACCATTTGATGAGGATCGGAATCCGGCATTACTGGTAACAATGGTTTCATTTGTTTAGTTTTTTTAAACAGTTTAACAATATTTTGCAAAAGTTAAAGTGATTCATAACCCTTTCACTGCCAGGGATGTCTAAATTAATCCATCACTGTAAACAGCTGACATGTGTAGAATATTAGAGCTAGAGTATGGTATCTTGGTATCATATTATTGCACAGAATCTTATCTCAGTGCTGTAGATGCAATATTTGGGGTTCCACACTCATTTAAAGTTGAGCAGCATGAAAATTTTCCAAGTTACCATTGCTCTTGTTGCACCCAAGCTCCACTCCTTTCTGTGACCAGCCCCTCCCTCACTGCTTTGATTGACAGGGCCAGGCAGTGGTGAAGCAGTGCGGAAGGGGCTGGTCACAGAAAGGAGCGGAGCTTGGGTGCAACAAGAGCAATAGTCATGCCCTCATTGCACCAAAGGCCTAACTTGCATATTAAGAAAAAGTATCCTAATTTGGGAAAAGACAATCAAATCGACAAAAGAAAAACTGTTTTAATCAGGTAAACTATAGCTGTGTCTGTGCAAACAGAGGTCGCTGGTGAATATATTCTCATGAATATATTAATAGAATGGCCCCAAGTCATAAGTATTCTATTAACCCGTTCTACCACGGGGGTTATTTTGTTTTTTGCGTTTTTGTTTTGCACTCCCTGCCTTCCCAGAGCCATAGCTTTTTTATTTTTGGGTTTGCATAGCCATATGAGGGCTTGTTTTTTGCAGGAAAAGTTGTACTTTCCAACTCCACCATTTAATATTGCATGGGATGTAGTGGGGAGCGGGAAAAAAAATTGGAAACGGGGTGAAATAGGAAAAAAATTCCACCACAGTTTTACGGGTTTTTTATTTACGACTTTCGATGTGCGATAAAACTGACCAGTTACTTTTATTCTACATGTCAGTACGAATCCGGCGATACCTTATATGTATAGTTTTTCTTGCATTTTGATGTGAAGAAAAAAATCTGTTTAATTTTTTCGTTGCCATATTTTGACCCCTATAACTTTGTAGAAAATTAAGCGACCAAAAACCGCGAATCAGCCATTTTTATGCTTTTTTCCGTTTTACTGTTTGCCGTATGGGGAATATACTTTTATACTATGGGCGTTTTCGCACATGGCGACACCCCTAATGTAATTTTTTTAGTTCTGTTATTTTTATTTTGCGAAAAGACTTTATTTTTTTACACTTTTTTTTTAAATAGTTTTATAGTCTGTGAGAAAATTGCTAGTTTCCTATGGAGCCCTATTACAGGCAAGGGCTCCAAAGGAAATACTATGCAGCATCCTCCTGTCATTCACAAAGACAGGGGCTGCTGCACACAAGCTCCGGCTCCTCCGATTGGCGCACGGGGGAGCCGGAGCATCACCGGAAGCGCGCGCTTTCAGTGTTTCACACGCTCAGTTGCCGTGGCCATGATTGACCACGGCATTTTAGGGGTTAAATGTCCGCAATCGGCATTACTGGCGGTTGCGGACATTAGCCGCGGGTGTCTGCTATAAGAAACAGCAGGCCACCTGCGGCTATGGCACCCACTCGGCTCGGGAGCGGGCGCCATCTTTAAAGACCCGGCCAGCTCGGTACTATTAAGGCGCTGGTCGGGAAAGGGTTAATCTGTACCCTTCAAATTCTGCTTCCGTTTCCAAAACTTACATTTTTCACTGTACTTAATGGCAATAAGAATTGGTTTCTACCGTTTATATAGGAATGCAATGCCACTTGTGCAACACATTTCACTTCCTTGACTGTTTCACACACAATGAGGGAGATTTGCTATGCACAAGAAACAGACGCACATTCCTTTGAAGTGTCTAGGAAATGGGGGTGTAGCTTAAAGGGCACAAAATTGTGCCAAATTCTTGCAACAATTTGTTTTCAATTTTCCCTCCATCCAAATATATCTGAGGAAAAATCTATACTTGCCTTCTCCCTACCAATCCATTCCAGTCCTCTGGCTCTCTTCATGGTCTTCCAGTCCCTGACTGTCAAGTTCCAGAGGCTGGTTTACTTGCGCTGCTGCATCTAATGACTGGCCTCTGCAGTGACATGTCCCCAAACGCCACTCGACCCAGCAGTGATGTGCTGTTGGGGACATGCCACCGCTGAAGCCAGACTGCAGAGTTGCACGTGACCCCGTCTGTGGGAAAATTGACAGACGGGGATCAAAAGGCCGGTGAAGAAAGCCAGGGAGTTGGAACATAGTGGAGGGAAGCCGCTATCTGTAGCTGTCACCTGAATGATCATTCGGGCAGCAGCTATATCTCCCGACTCGGCTGAACCTGCGTGTTTATTCTATGGGGAGAGCGGAGAAAGCCACTGCTAGACAATTCTAGTGTTGGTTTACCTTCCGAGAGAACAAAAAAATATAAATTTTGTCCGATCCCTCTCCCCCATATTTTGGGGTACAGTCGAAAGCTCCCGATACACATTAGACCATTGGCTGAACCCACCATTCTTAGCAGGTTTGGCTGACAATAGACAGTAGTAATAAATCTCAGCTGATAATTCCTAAATTAGTTTACATGCAGTCGATTGTTTTCTTAGCTTGACATCAAAGAAGAAATTGAGGAGGAAGAAAAAACTCTTGAGGAATATGTGGATATAAAGATGGAAGATGCAGAGCTCCACGTCATAGAAAAAATGTACTGCATTTCTAGTCAGTGCTTGAACCAAATGAAAAATAAGAGGCCAAACATTAGCACGGTATATAGTCCGCTTATCTATACTATATAATACTTGTGTATTTGACATGAATACATAAAGCTAACTTATAATATCATGATTTATTCTACAGGTGCTGCATGACTTGGAAAATATCACCTGCATCTATTCTGGGTCCTGACTTGTGCTACATTTTTTACATATATATTTCATATATTTTTATTTAACTAGGTTGTAAGATTTGACTTTTTTCCAAATATATCAAAGCCAAACATTAATAAAGAGGCCCTGGAAAGAAAAGAAAGTGAACGTCTTTGGGGTGTAAGGTTGGAATCACACATGAAGTCATTCTGACAGTTTTTGGTGCAGTGATTTGAGCCAAAGCCAGAGTTCCTACCTACCGGAAAATTGGAGCAGTGGCCATAGCTTACATTTCTTTAAGGCCTCTTGCACACGACCGTATGGCTTTTTCAGTATTTTGCGGTCCGCAAAAAACGGATCCGCCAAAAATACGGATGACGTCCGTGTGCATTCCGTTTTTTGCGGAACGGAACAGCTGGCCTCTGATAGAACAGTACTATCCTTGTCCGTTATGCGGACAATAATAGGACATGTTTTATCTTTGAACGGAAATATGGAAACGGAAGGCAAGCGGAGTACCCATATTTTTTTTGCAGATCCGTTGAAATGAATGGTTCTGTATGCGGTCCGTATACGGAACGCAAAACACGGAGCGTAAACGGGGGAAAAAAAATGTTGGTGTGCAAGAGGCCTAAAGTCGCATTTTAAAATGAAAAGTGCAGTGTGATTGTTTGCTATAGTAATCTCTCCATTTTTCCTTTGATATAAAACTTAATAAACTAGGCAGCTCAGCAATTTTAAATTTATGGATTAGGATACTTTCACACTAGCTTTAGGCTTGTCCGGTAGGCCGTTCCGGCAGGGGAACAGCCTGCCGGATCCGTACTAATGCTTGCACACTTGTGCTGCCGGAAGTCTGGCACTTTAAGGAAATATACATATTTGCTGGGCTATGGCCAGATTTTTGCTGGTCCCCATTATAGTTAATGGGGCAGTTTGGCAACGGTGTAGCTTCTGGTAATGCAGAGAGATCTGGGAGGTTATTCCCTGCCAGGAGTTCAAGTACCAGTGTGAAACTAGCCGTACTGTTTTAGGTCAGGTAAGGATGGTTTAACATAGTAATGTAAAATTTGTACTTACCTTTCAAATCACTGGCTAAAGTGGTTCCATCATTGAGGGTGAAATGTCACCACTGTGGCCAATGATTGACTATCATTAAGACAAGTCATTGCTGCAGTGGAGTAAAGAAAGACCAGTCGTGTCAGACTGAAGTATTTTGGCCAACCAGAAGGAATCATTCTTCGGACCTACTCCAGTATATTCCTTCCCTTTTTCAGTTTTAAGTTTTTTAACCCTGGCAGCTATGGTCCATCCTTCTCTTCTTTTAATCCTAATAAGAAGTGGAGACTGAGGAGATACTTTGCTGTGACGCATCAAAGCCAGCCATATTCACTGTGCTCAGGCTCTTTGTATCTCCGTACTGAAGTCTATCCTGGTGGGCTCTACTTCTCTTATTCACTGCTGACTGGCTGTGATATCACACACATTATTAGCCACATAAGTAGAAGGGATCAGCAGAGGCATCACACCACAGACCAGACCCCAAAATTAAGTTAAACCTTAGACCAGAACTCCTGAATAAATCCAGATCCTAGAATACAAAATAAACACTGACCAGAGCAAATAAAAATGTGGCACTCCATCAGTTAAAAAATAAAGACGTGTATGAATGTCTCATGTATTACCTCATTCACATGTCAATGTTTGGCCAGTGGCTTCCATCAGTCACAGCCCAGCCCATTGCAGGTCAAAAACACAGAACAGGTTCAGATCTTTCCATTATACCTTATCACTTGTGTAGGATCTACTCCTGGTTTTGGCTATAAATCACTATATATCTGTATAAATCTATCAATTATCTATCTATGATCTGTCTACTGCACCACCCAAACAATAGCAACCGTACGCTTACCACCATCCATATGCTGGGTGAAGGAGCCCACCTCTACCTCCTAGATTTACACAGAGTCCCCTGCCATCACCACACATACTAAGGGGGCCATCCATGACCCATCAGCCATAAACTGACTGAGGGCCCCTCACCCATAAATTTAGGCCTTGTTTACACGGCACCAGAGCCTTCTGTCAAAGGTTAGCATAGTGAGACCTACCAGGAAATGGCTGGGCCGTAGGCCACTGGGTAGGCATAGAGTAGCATGCATTGCAAGTAGCCTCCCATTATTATTTAAAAAAAGTATATTATATACTTATATATACATATCTAAGTATGCCATATCCTTTTTTTCTCACCCTTTCTGCATTAAATATTATTGTCTAATGTGCTATTTTACACTTAAAAAAAATTGTCTAGCTGACACATACAGTCCAGATGTATGCACAGAGGTTCATCCTTCGGCCTTCACTGGGTGAAATGAGGACTATTGATACATTGAGTAAATGTGCTAGAGGCTTTCCCAGTGCATATACTTATTAACGGAGCTCTCTGTCATAATTGACTAAGGGTCCCCGTCCATCACCACCCTTTTGCTGACAGTGGTGAGAGATCCCTCTGTAGGTGTATGGGTGATATGAAATGCTTCTATTACCTTAAAGGGAGTCTGTCGGCACATTTACACCCTTTAAACAGTTCACATAGCACTATAGCCTAAACCTAGATGCTTAAAATGGTACCTTTATATGCTTCAGTGGAGTTTTCAAACAGCCAAAAACGTACTTTGATGCATATGTAAATGAGGGATCGCAAGTGCCCAGGGGCTGCGTCCACCGTGTTGGAGCCCAGGCTGCTCTGCCTCTTGGGCTCATATCCCCGCCCCATCCTCTGCCTCAGCCCGCCCTACTGTTCCCTTGTGTTCGCCTTCTTTCCATTGCGATCTCGCAATGCCTGCGCTCTCCCTTGCTGGGCCGGGGCATGCGCACTGTGATGCCCATTGTGGGCACGGCTTCATTGTTGCTACTGCGCATGCCCTGGCCCAGTGAGGGAGAGCGCAGGGATCGCAATGGAAAGAAGGTGAACACCAGGGAGAAGAAGGACGGGCTGAGGCAGAGGATGAGGCGGGGATATGAGCCCAAGAAGCAGATCAGCCTGGGCTCCAACCCGGTGGACACCGCCCCTGGACACTTAAGAGCCCTCATTTACATATGCATCAAAGTACGTTTTTGGCTGTTCGAAAACTCCACAGAAGCAAATAAAGGTACCATTTTAAGCATCTAGGTTTAGGCTATAGCGCTATGTGACCTGTTTAAAAGGTGTAAATGTGCTGACAGACTCCCATTAATTCACCTTTCCTCCCATCCTTTGGTTGTATGCCTTTTTTCAACTGTACTAACTGTGTAAGTATATAAATGTACGGGTGATGGTGGTGCAGGAGAAACACCGCACCTCATATACTGGACTGAGGCAAAAACAAGCTTAGTACTAATTGACTGACACTTAGCCAACAACTGTTAGGCTTAAATTCAGCACTATTTCCGCAGGTTATTCAGTAATCCAGAAAGCAGTGCCAATGAGTGTAGGCCGTACAGGCGGTGGTGAAGTGTGGCAGCAACTCCTGGGTCTGGCCAACACTGTTCCCAGTGAGATGCAACTTGCAGGATGCAGTTTTATAGTCCATCAAAAGGGAACAGCTATTGAATTTTAAAGGGAGTCTGTCACCACATTTGGTCATTATAGACTGAGTACATAGTGTTCTGGCTTAACTTCAGGTGATTTAAATGGTACCTTTGTTAGTCACTAGTATCGCTCTCCTGCGGCAAAAACGAACTTTTATATATATGCAAATGCGGCTTGCAAGTGCCCAGGGGCGGAGTTTACATCTTCAGAGCCCCTACTGCTCTGCTTAAGATCCCCGCCCTCTCCTTTCCCTTGCGTCTTCCTCCTGTCCCTGTGAAAACCTGCGCCTGCGTTCTGCTTGGCTGGGGCATGCGCACTACAATGCCCACTGTGGTTACAGCATTGATGTAGCTACTGCCCATGCTCCAGCCAACGGATCGCGCTGTTGGCCAGAGCATGCGCAGTAGCAACATCAATGCCGTAAGCACAGTGGGCATTGTAGTGCGCATGCCCCAGCCAAGCAGAACGCAGGCGCAGGTATTCACAGGGAGAGGAGGAGGACGCAAGGGAAAGGAGAGGGCGGGGATCTTAAGCAGAGCAGCCTGGGCTCCGAAGATGTAAACTCCGCCCCTGGGCACTTGCGAGCTGCATTTGCATATATATAAAAGTTCGTTTTTGCCGCAGGAGAGCCATACAAGTGACTAACAAAGGTACCATTTAAATCACCTGAAGTTAAGCCAGCACACTGTGTACTCGGTCTTTAATGACCAAATGTGGTGACAGACTCCCTTTAATTTTCCTACTACCACTATTCTCAAAGCTGCGCTGAAATACACAGTCCCTTGTGCAGTGCTAAGATAATGGAGAGGACTCCTGTGTAGTTTTCTCCCAAATCCAATACTTTGTATTCTGTTAGGGCTCTGTAAATTTTATGTACAGCTGGCGTTTTATGTTTAGGTGCTCAGAAATTATTTCTGATTACTCAAATGATTTAGCAATAAAGAAATCTATTTTCACAGTTTCCTCTTCTCTAATAGAGACTTCAGTGTTCAGCTACATTAAAGCATACTGTTATTCAAATATGCTGTATAATAGCTTAAATTAAAAAGTATAGTGAACTTAAAGGGGTTTTCCGGGATTTTAATATTGATGACCTCTCCTCAGGATAGGTCATCAATATCAGAATGGCGGGGCTCCAAAACCCAGAACCCCCGCCGATCAGCTGGTTGAAGAGAAGGCGCGTGACATGCCAGGACTGCCTTCTCTTTATTGTTTACCTGCTCGCTATCGATATCACAGTAGTGAGTAGGTGTAACTACAAGAAGCTGTTGATATCACAGTGGCGAGCAGGTAAACAGTTAAGGGAAGGCTGCATTGGCACGTCGCGCCTTCTTTTCAACCAGTTGGTGGGAGGGGGTGCCAAGTGTCTGACCCCCACTGATCTTATATTGATGACCTATACCGAGAATCCAGCAAAACGGCTTTACAGTTTTCGGTGTATATTAGCCTGGTGCACCTTCCTTTGCACCCCCTTAGAATTTCCAGGGATTGAAGGGCACCGATGTATACAGGCATACATCAATGTTGTCATTGTCCACAGTTTTAACTCTTGTTTTTATCAAAACAGCGTAATTGGGCAGATTTACTAAGCCTGTAGGTGGCCTAAACCTACCGTGAGCAGACTGTCTGCATTAGATTTATCACAGGGGCTCAGGCTGGATGATAATTGTGGTGAACAGCTAGACACTTCTCTCTGACTCTATAACAACTATCAATTGGCTAAGGGCTTGTTCACATCTGCACTGGAGACTCCATTTGGGGACGTCAAAAAGACCGGACAAAAAAATTCTGCGTGCATGATAAAAAAAACATTGGAGCAGAACAATGGAAATGCAAAGCAGTGATATGAGCTTACAATTTTTATGCCCTTTTACCACTAAACATTTTCCACTTCTCAAGCAAGTTGGAAAAAGTTGTAGAAACCATAGTTGTGCCAATATGCTCTACTTTTTAGACAGATTCTAGGTGCAGACACTTACATCTGGGCAAATATGTTTTCTAGTATACTGAACTTGTGGTTATAATTGTTCACATGTTTATATGGTTGTTGACGTTCTGCGAAATAAGTGAATATTGTGTTCAGTGTGAGATTGTGAACCACATGCAAACAAGAGAGAATTTGATTGGCTGTCCATCTTGGGTTCTTTGGACATTGTGACATCAGAAACGTTATATAAGGAGCTGCAGAGCTAACATTCTCTTGAGGGTTGTAGTTGACAGTGGAGTATTTTCAGTGTTGGTGTGCAGTTTGTACGAATTGAATATGGACAGTGAGGACTACCCAGATGAGAAATGGAGGAAGAAAGTCGAGGAGGCAGAGCCAGCATTCGGGCCTTCTCAATTTGGAGAGGTCTTTTGGCCCAGTCTAGAGACAATTCCTGAAGAGGAAGAGAATGAGGAAGGAGAGTGGATACAGGATGACGAGGAAGAGAATGGAAATATGGACAAGCAGGACAACATCATTGGAATAAGAAGATTCCAAAATTGCTTTGACCTTGCTAAAATCGGTGAGGAAGAGGAGGAAAGTGAGAGGATCCATGAGAGAGAAAAATGGTGGATTCCAAAATGTCTCAGAAAGAACAACAACAGCAGAGGAGCGAAGGCCCGGAAATCGGGATTTCTTAGTGCAGTCTTCTGCTGCTGCAACATCAGGACATTGGAATAAAGGACTTAACATCAAAAACAGTTCCACCATGATAACATCAGACGTTCATAATGACATCAGTATTGAATGATAATCTGAGAGTTTTCAAGCATTCAAGGATTAATTGTTCGTTACTTATTATTTTTATTTAACTCTTAAAAATGAAAATCATTTTCTCTCAGCTCATGTGCTTTCTTTCTGGTATTTTATGGTCAAATCTTGTTAGTTGTGGAATGTGGGGAAGGTAGAAGATCTGGGTTACATCCTTTTATGGGAGCCTTATTCATGGCTATATTAGCTACGGTAGTTAGAAAAATTATTGACCGTTAGAGAATCTGTCACCAGTTTTATGGTGTCCTAGGGGAAACATAAACTGGTGACAGATCCCTACTTTCTTTAGATGACCCAGCCACATTGTGAAAACCTTGTATTTCATGCCGCTGAGTCCCATGTTCATAAGCTCCTGGCTTTTTCTGCCCACCTGCTGCTGATTCAGTTAGAAAAAACTGTTAGTCAGTGGCAGGGGGCACAGAAAGCCAGGAGATCATAAATATCAGGACTCGTTAGCATGTACTGGAGCTGTAAGGGCCCGTTCACATGGCGGTTTTTATGCAATAATTTAATATAGGCATACTAATGTCATGGGGTGGATCAGAACATAGAGCCTCTAACTAGATGTGGCACTAGTGGACTTGCTGCAGGGTAAGGGAATATGCTCAGTTTTACCTGCACAAGCGATATTGTAAAAAGAAATGTGGATGATATAGGAAGGGGTTAAATGTTAGTTTTCTGTTTAGGTCAGTATGTTATTTCTGTCTTTATTTAAAGGGGTTTTCCAGGATTATAAAATCGGATCTGTGTTGGCCCAACTGGCGGCGCCCCCGCCGATCAGCTGGTTGAAGATAATGCCGCACTTCCTTCATTGTTAACCTGCTCTCTGTCAACAGCGCAGCGGTGAGCAGGTGTAACAGCAAGTCATCCCATTCCCTTCAATAGGACTGCTCGTTCTTATACACTTGAATAGGAGCAAGCCGCCCAATTGAAATTAACGGGGCAGCTTGTTATTACACCTGCTCACCGCTGCGATTTCAACGACAAGCAGGCAGCCCTGGCACAGCGCGTAGCCTTCTCTTCAACCAGCTAATGGGCAGGGGTGTCGGGTGGGTCAGACCTCCACTGATCTGATATTGATGACCAATCGTGAGGATAGGTCATCAATATCAAAATCCCAGACAACCCCTTTAATTTTGTTTGTAGGAAGTTATATCTAATGTTCATTACATATATTTATATTTTATTGCAATAATTAATAGCTCTACTAGGATTAAAGTGTTTCAGCTGGGAGTACCTTAGGCTAGATTCACATTAGCGCTTGTATTTTCAGCAGGATTCTAGACATATTTGCTGGGCTGTGGCCAGATTTCTGCTAGTCCCCATTATAGTTAATGGGGGAGATCTGGGAGGTTATTCCCTGCTGGGAGTACAACTGCTAGTGTGAAACTAACCATACTGTTTTCGATCAGGTAAGTATGCTTTAACATAGTAATGTAAAATTTGTACTTACCTTTCAAATCTCTGGCTAAAGTGGTGCCATCATTGAGGTTGAAATGTCACCTCTGTGGCCAATGATTGACTATCATTAAGACAAGTCATTGCTGCAGTTGAGTAAAAGAAAGACCAGTCGTGTTTGACTGGAGTATTTTGGCCAACCAGAAGGAATAATTCTTTCGACCTACTCCAGTATATTCCTTCCCTTTTTTAGTTCAGTTTGGCAGACTAAAGGGGAGGCTGAGGAGAGACTTGGGTGCAAAGCATCAAAGCCATCCATATTCACTGTGCTGAGGCTCTTCGTATCTCCGTACTGAAGTCTATCCTGGTGGGCTCTACTTCTCTTATGCACTGCTGACTTGGTGCCCCTCGTGTTGCTCCCAGGAATAAAATTTAGGGGTGTGCAAAAGGCAGTCAGTGGTATCACACACATTATCAGCCACATAAGTAGAAGGGATCAGCAGAGGCATCACACCCCAGACCAGACCCCAAAATTAAGTTAGACCTCAGACCAGACCTCCTGAATAAATCCAGCTCCTAGACTACAAAATAAACACCGACCAAAGGAAATAAAAAGGTGGCACTCCATCAGTTGAAAATAAAGACGTGTATGAATGTCTCATGTATTACCAGATAATTGCAATAAAGATCTTTCTTCTGCAATTGACAGAGCACTGACTCTTTCTTCTTATTCATTATGCATAAACCAGCCTTAGGTCTCATTCACATGTCAATGTTTGGCCAGTGGTTTCCATCAGTGGCAGCCAAAACCATTGCAGGTCAAAAATACAGAACAGGTTCAGATCTTTCCATTATACCTTATCACTTGTGTAGGATCTACTCCTGGTTTGGGCTATAAATCTCTATTTATCTGTATAAATCTATCTAATATCTATCTATGATCTGTCTACTGCACCACCCAAACAAAAGCAACCGTACGCTTACCACCATCCATATGCTGGCTGAAGGGGCCCACCTCTACCTCCTAGAGTTACACCGTCACCTGCCACCACCACACATACTAAGGGGGCTATCCATGACCCATCAGCCATAAACTGACTGAGGGCCCCTCACCCGTAAAGTTAGGCTTTGATTACACAGCACCAGAGCCTTCTGTCAAAGGTTTGCATAGTGAGACCTACCACTGTATACCCCTCATGTAAGGCTGGGACATAGACCACTGTATAGGCGTACAGTGGCATGCATTGGCAGTAGCCTCCCATTATTATTTAAAATAGAAGTATACCATATATAAGTATGTCATATCATTTTTTTCACACTTTCTGCATCAAATAGCATTGGCTAATTTGCTTTTCTACACTTGAAAAAATTGGCTAGCTGACACATACAGGCCAAATGTATGCACAAAGGTACATCCCTTTGGCCTTTGCTGGGTGAAAGGAGGACTATTGATCCATTGAGTGTATGCATAGGAGGCTTTCCGAGTGCATATACTGAATATAGTGCAAAAATACTATGTGAGACCCACACGCACACACACTTATACCTTTACTGAGGTGCCCCACTACCACCGACAATGCCTATTAAGGGAGTTCTCTGTATCACCCATAATTGACTAAGGGTACCCGTCCATCACCACCCATTTGCTGATAGTGGTGGGAGATCCCTCTGTAGGTGCATGGATGGTGAGGAAGGTATGGGTGATATGAAATGCTTCTATCACCTTATTTCACCTTTCCTCCCATCCTTTGGTTAACATAGTACATAAGGCAAAAAAAAGACATTTTGTCCATCCAATTCGGCCTGTTATCCTGCAAGTTGATCCAGAGGAAGGCAAAAAAAAAAAACCTGTGAGGTAGAAGCCAAATTCCCCACTTAAGGAGAAAAAAGATTTCTTCCCGACTCCAATCAGGCAATCAGAATAACTCCCTGGATCAACGACCCCTCTCTAGTAGCTATAACCTATAATATTATTACACTCCAGAAATACATCCAGGCCCCTCTTGAATTCCTTTATTGTACTCACCATCACCACCTCCTCAGGCAGAGAGTTCCATAGTCTCACTGCTCTTACAGTGAAGAATCCTTTTCTATGTTTTTGTACAAACCTTCTTTCTTCCAGACGCAGAGGATGTCCCCTTGTCACAGTCACAGTCCTGGGGATAACTAGATGATGGGACAGATCTCTGTACTGACCCCTGATATATTTATACATAGTTATTAGATCTCCCCTCAGTCGTCTTTTTTCTAAAGTGAATAACCCTAATTTTGATAACCTTTCAGGGTACTGTAGTTGCCCCATTCCAGTTATTACTTTAGTTGCCCTCCTCTGAACCCTCTCCAGCTCTGCTATGTCTGCCTTGTTCACAGGAGCCCAGAACTGTACACAGTACTCCATGTGTGGTCTGACTAGTGATTTGTAAAGTGGTAGGACTATGTTCTCATCACGGGCGTCTATACCCCTTTTGATGCAACCATCAGCATCACGGCCACTTCCCTGTCCCTAAGGGTCCATTCACACGTCCGTAATTTGGGTCCGCATCCGTTCCGTAATTTGCAGACCCACTGATACCAATTATACCAATTACATTTTTTTACAGCAAATTTCAATTTAATTTAGTCATAGGGGAGATTTATCAAACCTTGTACAAAGAAACTACGGCGCAGTTGCTGATAACAATATAAAAAATTACAGCTGCGAATTTGGTTGCTATGGACAGCTGCTTTACTTTTCCTTTGTACAAGGGTTAATAAATTAATAAATGGGCATATGCCAGTGTTTCCTAACCAATGTGCCTCCAGCTGTTGGAAAACTACAACTCCCAGCATGCCCGGACTGCCTTTGGCTGTGTGGGCATGCTGGGAGTTGTAGTTTTTCAACAGCTGGAGGCACATTGGTTGGGAAACACTGGCATATAATGAGGGGAATCAGCATATGAAGGGAGAGAATGGGCATATAACAGTGTTTCCGAACCAGTGGGCCTCCAGCTATTGCAAAACTGCAACTCCCAGCATGCTCCCAGTACTCATGCAAATGTCCGGTATTGCTCCCGATACCGATACTGGTATCGGTATCGGGACATCACTACTTGAACGTATGTCACACATACAGTAGCATAGGATTCGTATGTGCAAAAAAATGTAAAAAGGTATTTGGGATGTGGAAACGTGACATAGGAGATATCCCACAGATAATGTCAATGCTGTCATGAGCAAAGAAAAAAATTACAGCTAATGTCACAGGTATTTGGGATGAGGAAACGATAACAGGAGAGGTTCCACAGGTAATGTCACTGTCTGCAGAGTCTACGGAAAAAGTACACTGGATGTCACAGATAAAAAAAAATAAATGCACGCGTTACACTTTAGATATTTCTCTGGTAATGTCACTCTCAGAAGCAGACACCGTCTATTGAAAAAGGACACTGTATGTCACAGATACATTTTTTGAACGCACATGTTACACTTTAGATGTGACCCTGGTAATGTTTCTCTCAGAAGCGGACACCGTCTATTGACAAAGTACACTGTATGCCACAGATACATTTTTTAAACGCACACGTTACACTGGGGATATCCCGCAGATAATGTCAATGCTGTTGCCAGCGGATAATAAAAAATTACAGGGAATGTCACAGATATTTTGGATGAGGAAACAATATATTGGAGAGGTACCACAGGCAATGTCACTGTTCGCAGCGTCTACGGAAAAAGTACTCTGTATGTCACAGATAAAATTTTTAAACGCACACGTTACTCTTTAGATGTGGCCCTGGTAATGTTATTGTAAGAAGCGTACACCGTCTATTGAAAAAGTACACTGTATGTCACTGATACATTTTTATGCGCACACGTTACACTGGAGATGTACCCCTGGTAATGTCACTGTAAGAAGCAGACACAGTCTATTGACAAAGTACACTGTATGTCACAGATAAATTTTTTATGCACACATGTTACACTTTAGATGTGGCACTGGTAATGTCACTGTCAGAAGCGGACACCGTCTATTGACAAAGTACATTGTATGTCACAGATAAATTTTTATGCGCACACGTTACTCTTTAGTGTAATCACAATTCGAACAGTTAATACTAGAGATGGGCTTGTGGAGATCAGATGTGCTTTCTTATCTTCTGCCTTCTTGAAGTGTCCTGGCATTGATGGTTGGCTGGATCACAGTTCTTTCTTGTTGCAAACCACCTTATGAGCATAAGCGGAATGTTCTCTTAAAGGGGTTGTAGCATTTCATACATTGGGGGCATATCACTAAGTCATGCCCCAAATGTTTAATAGGCACGGGTACCACCTCTGGGACCTACTCCTATCTTTAGAAAAGAGCCGAAATAGGAGAGTGCTAGCGATATGCCCCCAATGTATGAGATCACACAACCCCTTTAAGTACAGTAGAATCTATTTTATAATATATGTTTAAGAATGATTCAAAAGTATATTAAGGATAGACGAGGTGGTGGAATTTTTGATTTATTTTATTTTTCATTTCACTTTTATACATATGTTTATTTCCCATTTATTTGCTAACTAACTATCTGACCGACCTACCTACCCAGAAATGGCCCCACCGACAGCCCCTACTTCATGAAGTGTACAGATAAGAGATCATGAGATGTTAGACATCTGTTCCTGGCTGCCTCATAGTAGCCATTTCATCTAAACATTCTCGCATTATTATTGGCTTATTCGCCAATACATACACACATGTATGCATGCACACACATACACGCACAAACACAAATGCAAAGACATACACACGCACATACATACAAACATACATACGCAAACACACACATACACACACACAAAGACAGAAGTACATACATACATACACGAACACACACTATCTAACTAATAGGATGATGACAGCCGTCCAGAGGAGCATCCTAACACAAGGACCTCCCTGCTGAAACCACACTATTAGCAATAGTTGTTATAGGAGTGACGCTCAAACTGCTGGTGTGCATCTATGGGACCCTCTTTCCAGAGACGATGTCCTCCACTCAACTCTCAAAAAGCTGAGGGATCTTCAGGAGAGGCGGGCAGTCGAGCTGGGCTATCAGACGGTCATCCTTCTACGAAATGGACCTATCCACGGCTTTACTGCAACGAGACATAACATTAATGATTTACAAGTAAATAAGAGCAGTAAAATCAGTCCTATCACAACCACTAGGTTTTAGGAAGCTCGAAAGCATATTGTTAAACCAAACACCAATCTAAACCCATCCAGGAAAAGGGATTCAATAAAAATCTTCAATCTAGGTGCAAAATTCCTCATCAATAACAGCACAAGCTTCACGGTTTATGGCTAGCAAATAATCAAAAGCCAATTACAAAGGTTTTACAAACGTTTCTTGGTGTAGAAAGTCACAAAATTTGTTCAAAAGGTATTTCGCAACTTTTAGCGTTTTAACGTCGCTCTTGACAATTTAAAAAAAAAAGTGGGCGAAACTTAGAGAAAGGGTATGGGGCCATAACTACTGGCACATATACTGGAATGGAATTGATGCCAAAAAAGTGACATAAATTACAGCTGAAACCTACAGATATAGCATGGTTAGCACTCCTTTTTTCTGAGATTTCTGAGTTTGGTTATCTAATCTAAGCAAACACCTTCAATTGCTTTTCAATGGCTTTTTTCTCAAGATAATGAAATGAGTTAAGAAATTTGAGTTAACAGCGGGAGTGCTAACCCTTCTGCATCTGTACGCTAGCTAGTAGGTAGATCAGGTTTCAGGTTATGGTGAACATACCTCACAGATGTGGGAAATTTATTATAAACCCTTCCCCTTTAAATAAATTGGTTGCTTCTTTCACCAGCGGGCTTTTTAGGCCCCGTTCACACGGGCAAGTTTTCCGCGCGGGTGCAATGCGTGATCCGGACTCATTCATTACTATGGGGCTGTGCACATGAGCAGTAATTTTCACACATCACTTGTGCTTTACGTGAAAATCGCAGCATGCTCTATATTGTGCGTTTTTCACGCAATGCAGGCCCAATGGAAGTAAATGGGGCTGCGGTAAAATCGCAAGCATCCGCAAGCAAGTGGTTCCCACACGGTTGCTAAGAGACGATCAGGATGGAGACCCGATCTTTATTATTTTCCCTTATAACATGGTTATAAAGGAAAATAATAGCATTCTTTAATACAGAATGCTTAGTAAAAGGACAATTGAGGGTTAAAAATAAAAAAAAATTAACTCACCTACTCCAATTGATCGCGTAGCTGCCGGTCTCCTTTTCTCTCTTCAGCTGTGGGTAAAGGACCTGTGGTGATGTCACTGAGCTCATCACATGGTCCATCACATGATCCATCACCATGGTGATGGACCATGTGATGAGCTCAGTGACATCACCAAAGGTCTCTACATTCCAAAGTGGATAAGAGGTCGTAGGCTACCACCTCTCATCTAATCCAGTACTGAGCCACGCCCCCTGCACTGATCACATGACGGTGACGTCACCCCAGGTCCTCCGTGTTGTCCAAGGTTCGGGTTCATTGAAGAATCCCCTTATGGATTCCAAATGCCGTTATGGTCCGTGGTAGCGGAATCCATAATGGGATGCTTGGCTAACCTGAACCCGAACTTTGGAAAACGAACTTAAAACAGAAGTTCGCTCAACTCTAGATCTGATTTTCATCTAAGTCACAACAATAGACAATCACAGTCTGCTTAACCTAATAACACACAAACACACAATTAAATATTACCATGTTTTTATTGAACACACCATGTAAACATTCACAGTGCAGGTGGAAAAAGTATGTGAACCCTTGGATTTAATAACTGGTTGAACCTCCTTTGGCAGCAATAACTTCAACCAAACGTTTCCTGTAGTTGCAGATCAAACGTGCACATCAGTCAGGAGTAATTCTTGACCATTCATCTTTACAGAACTGTTTCAGTTTAGCAATATTCTTGGGATGTTTGGTGTGAATCGCTTTCTTGAGGTCATGCCACAGCATCTCAATCAGGTTGAGGTCAGGACTCTGACTGGGCCACTCCAGAAGGCGTATTTTCTTCAGTTTAAGCCATTCTGTTGTTGATTTACTTCTATGCTTTGGGTCGTTGTCCTGTTGCAACATCCATCTTCTGTTGAGCTTCAGCTGGTGGACAGATGGCCTTAAGATCTCCTGCAAAATGTCTTGATAAACTTGGGAATTCATTTTTCCTTCGATGATAGCAATCCGTCTAGGCCCTGACGCAGCAAAGCAGCCCCAAACCATGATGCCCCCACCACCATACTTCACAGTTGGGATGAGGTTTTGATGTTGGTGTGCTGTGCCTCTTTTTCTCCACACATAGTGTTATGTGTTTCTTCCAAACAACTCAACTTTGGTTTCATCTGTCCACAGAATATTTTGCCAGTACTGCTGTGGAACATCCAGGTGCTCTTGTGCACACTGTAAACGTGCGGCAATGTTTTTTTTGGACAGCAGTGGCTTCCTCTGTGGTATCCTCCCATGAAATCCATTCTTGTTTAGTGTTTTACGTATCGTAGATTCACTAACAGAGATGTTAGCATATGCCAGAGACTTTTGTAAGTCTTTAGCTGACACTCTGGGTTTTTTCTTCACCTCATTGAGCAGTCTGCGCTGTGCTCTTGCAGTCCTCTTTACAGGACGGCCACTCTTAGGGAGAGTAGCAGCAGTGCTGCACTTTCTCCATTTATAGACAATTTGTCTTACCGTAGACTGATAAACAGCAAGGCTTTTGGAGATACTTTTATAACCATTTCCAGCTCTATGCAAGTCAACAATTCTTAATCGTAGGTCTTCTGAACGCTTTTTTCAGTTGGCTGACACCTCACTCCAATTAGCTCTTGGAGAGGTCATTAGACTAGGGGTTTACATACTTTTCCACCTGCACTGTGAATGGTGTGTTCAATAAAAACATGGTAACATTTAATTCTTTGTGCGTTATTAGTTTAAGCAGACTGTGATTGTCTATTGTTGTGACTTAGTTGAAGATCAGATCACATTTTATGACCAATTTGTGCAGAAATCCATATAATTCCAAAGGGTTCACATACTTTTTCTTGCAACTGTATATTAGAAAATCGTATAACTGCCTATTTTCTAAACAAGAAAATGTAACAATTGAAACCTGAATACCTCTTTAAATGATATAATTAAAGGGGTTGGGTAGGATTTCTTTTATTGATTGCCTGTCCTCAGGATAGGTCATCAATATCTGATCGACGAGGGTCTAATCGGTGATGCTCTTCTGTTTGAAGAGATCACGGCACTCACAGATCATCATTGCCTCTTCTTAGGCCAGTGACATCACCGTGCATCGGTGATCAAATGGCCTAAGTGCGATTCAAGTGAATGGGCCTAAGCCGTAATACCAAGCACAGCAGCTATACAATGTACAGTGCTGTGCTTGGTAAGCTGGGAGGAGGCCAAAGCTCTCACTGGAGCCCTGCAGTCTCTTTAAACAGCTGATTGGCGGGGATGTCGGGTGCTAGGGCCCCCACCCATCAGATATTAATGACCTATCCTGTGAATAAGCCATCAATAGAGAAATCTCAGAAAACCCCTTTAAGGGCTTATGCACACAACCGTATTTTTATTTAGTGTGTTATCCAGTTGGAGTCCCCAGCGCAGAAGACGACGGCAGACATCATGCTCGTTGGTCTAGGGATGATTCTGATACTTACCTGCAGGATGCCGATACTGCTGCTGCTGTCACTGCCTTCGTCTTCTGCGCTGGGGACTGCAAGATGGCGCCGGCTCCAGCACTCTGCAAGCTCAAGTTCTCGCGGTTCTCGCGAGAACTTGAGCTCCTTCTCCCTGGCTAAGAGCGGAGCGCTGCGATTGGATGGGCTCGCAGCCAGGGAGAAGTGAAGACCGCCCAGCAGAACTAAAATATCGACGCCTACTATAACCTAGACGCCTCATTTGCATATGAGGCGCCGAAACTAACGGGGAGTGCAGCGGGCGAATGGGGGGTCCATTTGAAGAAATAAAAGGTGTCCGGGCGTCACAGGCAGCAACACTATAAGGTAGTGTGATAATTGAACTATGATTTTTTTAGGTGAAAGATCCTCTTTAAACATTCGGAGATGTGGTTATACCAATAGTGTTAATTTTTTTAAATATGGATTTTTTTTTACTTATCCCCCCCACCCCACCCAGCGGGACATGTGAAAGGAGCTCCATGTTGCTTTTTTCAGGCTCAGTGACTCCCAAGCTATCTTAAGGTATGGAGTAGCATGTCCGCTTTGTCATGTGCCACTTGGGGACATTTCACTGTGGAATCTAGTTATTGTTATTGTTGCACGTGTGGGGAGATGTCACCGCTGAGGCCTGTCATTGGCCGGGACCAGAAGTCTGGGGAAGAGAGCCTGGGAACCACAGAGTCTGAACAAAGTGTTGAGGATCAGGCAAGTATAGCTCTCTTCACAGGTTCCACTGGGTGGGCAGAAATAAAGACAAAATCCTCTAAAAACCCCTTTAAGAAATTGGAAAATGGGTCTGAGAGCTGCCAGGAGGGATTTGATAGCTGCTGGTGTAATCTTCTAATTCACAGGAAGTTAGCTACAAAGAAGAGCCTGACATCCTGTCTAAACAAGAGTGTGAGCTCCACACTGGTGGTCAGAGTGGGAATCATATGACTCATGGTGCCAATAATGAAAAACCTCAAAATGTATGGATGCAACCCAGATGGGATGAAATAAATTACTCTGCTAGAATATTGGTTGTGAGTGACCCTTTCCATCCCAAGGCCATATGTTATATATCCTTGCAGGGTGGTATTTCAGTAGTCAATGTCTCATATCTTTTTGTTACTCGTGGCTGGACAGAGATATCAGCCAGACAGTAAAGCAGACAATAGAAGCTTTAAAACAAGACCAGCGAGAGCTGTATATACACATGCAGCTCTGACTCCTGACCCGATTTCTAAAGATAGTATCTCCTGATGCAGAGCAGCTAGTATTGTGATCTTGGTCTTGATTTAAAGCTTAGATTGTCAGATCTGCTACACAGCCTGAGATATGCCAGGATAAAGCAGCCCTTCCCGTCTTCAGCTGGCTGTGATCTCAATATCCCTTAATAAAAAACTGAAAACTGAGAATTTAAGAAATGTTTGTAAATGTATTAGAAAGTAAAATCAAAAAATTCACATGGACAAAAGTACTGAGACCCTTTGCTATAACACTTGAAATGTATCTCTGGGGGACTCCACGTTTCTCTTGATCATCTTTGAGCTGTATCTACACCTTGATTTGAGCCCACTTGTGGTAAATTCAGTTCACTGGATATGATTTGGAAAGATAAACTCCTGTCAATATAAGGCCGCACAGCTGAAAATTCATATCAGAGAACCGAATGGTCACTCTAACTGAGCTCCAAAGATCCTGCATGCAGATGGGAGAATCTTCCAGAAGGTCAGGCATCACTGCAGCATATGGGGCTTTATAGTGGAGTGGTCAGAGGAAAGCCTCATTAAAAGACCCTAAAGGACTGTAAGAAACATAATTCTTTGGCCTGATGAAACCAAGATTGAATGTTTTGTCCGCAATTCTAGATGGGATGTCTGGGGGAGACCAGACACTGCTCATTTTAATTCTACAGTGCATCATGCTGTGGGGGTGTTTTTCAGCGGCTGGGATAGGGAAACTGGTCAAGTATGAGGGAAAGCTGAATGGAGCAAAGTACAGAACTATTCTTAATGAAATCCTGGACCAGAGTGCTCTGGACCTCAGACTGGGCTGGAGGTTCACCTTCCAACAACACAATTACTGTTGGCACACAGCCAAGAGAACACGGGAGTGGCTTAGGGAGAACTCTGGGAATGTCCTTGAGTGGCCCAGCCAGAGCCCTAATTTGAACCCAGTCAAACATCTGTGGAGAGACCTGAAAATGGCTTTCCACTGACAGTCCTTCAAAGAAAAATGGCAGAAAATCTCCAAATCCAGGCATGCAAACCTTGAGGCATCATACCCAAGAAGACTAGAGCCTATAATCACTGCCAAAGGTGCTTCAACTAGGTAAAAAAAAAAAAACTAAAAGTGGCCCCATGTTGTAGGGGTGTCCAAATTGACAGAAGGCGGGGCAAAATAAATAGGTTAGGCCAGCAATACTATAGCGCAAAATACTGTCCCAGCAGAAACATATACCACAGAGCACATACTGCACCAAAAGTTTTCCTTCTGTTGTTACCATCATTAGATGCCATTTTCTGTCCTCCTCCAGTTGTCTCTGATTAAGATATGGAGCAGGAGGCTTAGGAGATGAGATGTGGGCCACAGGAGCTGAATTTAGAATGCATGTGCAGTTGCTGGGCAGGTATATGAGTTGCTGGTTAATTACCACTGAGAGCTCATTATGTACCTGGCCAGTGGCAGATAAGGGGGGGTTGGGTGGCCCATGGGCATCAGCCCACCTGAAAATTTCCCTGTAAGGTCTATGGCCAATCCGCCCCTGCCCCCCTATATCATCTGTCTACCACTCTACCTGTGCTATTCAGTCTGTCAATAATTTACTACCAATATCCACCATAATCCGAACCTCTAAGTCCCATCTCCAAGACTTCTCCAGACTGCACCAGGATTCTGGAATGCATTGCTTCGATCAGGTTGACTCCCAACACCAATAGTTTTAGGCGCTCCATGAAAACACTTCTTTTTAGGGTGGCCTATCAAATCCCCCAATCTAACTCTTCTTCAACATTATTACTTAGAATCTAATCATTTCATTCAACAGTATTCACTACGCCCCATGCACTTAAAAGCACTACAGATAGTGCCTGGTGGCTGACTATAAACTTCACATGCACTCACCTATCCTAGTTTAGCTGGACCATTGTACAAAACGAGCATTTTTTACCTCATGTCATCCCATCTACTGATAGATTTTAAGCTCTTATGAGCAGGGCACTAACTCTTCTTGTTTTAGTTGTTGATTTTATACTATGTCATGTCTGATTTTGTTTATACATATGCTCTCATATTATAAAGTCTGTGACATATATTGATACTCGAAAACATGGCCTGGGTTAAGGTACAGGGCTATGGTGACTAGAACCTGAGCTAGGCAAAATACCCACCTAGTATTCACTTAGCTGTGGTATTGGCAGTTGAGGCCTTTGTCTTGCAGTGTGGCTCCTGCAAAGTGAATAAGAACCTCAGCTAGGGGGTTACAAAATTGTTCACCATTAATAGTTTATTCAGTTACGTTCTATAAAAGAGCCGCCATGTCTGTATTGAAAATATTGTGTGCCTCCTCTGAGTGTTGTAATCATTAAGTGTATTACACATCTTAAGGTGACCACAGGCGATACGTTTTTTTGTGCTATGACCAATCTAGTTCAGTTTGAACTCCAACAGTTTGAACTTCTTTTGGTTTGCAATTGTCTTATTTTAAAGAATAAGACAGTTTAAAAAAAGAGAAATTATTTTAAAAAGAGAGAACCCCAATCTTCCAAATACACTTAAGCTGCATTTACACAAGCCAATAATCGTCCAGATTATGGGGAACGACTGTTCCTGCGAACGCTCATTCCTGACAATCTGCCTGTGTAAATGTGCCACTGATCACCTGATGAACGAGTGAAACGCTTGTTCATCGGCTGATCATGTCGTTCATGCAGTCACCACCGATCATAGTTTCTGGGCAGCAGATCATTTGGTCTAAAAAGCGATCTACTGCTCAGAAATCATGATTCTATATGAGGATGAGGGATGGCAATAGCGGTCCCTTGTCCTCATACGGTGAAGGAGATCTCTGTATGTAAATGCAGCGGTTTCCTTCATTGAGCGAGCAGGCGACTGTCGGTAAGGAACGCTTCCCGAAAATCGGCTGCAGAATGATCCTGTCTAAATCCACCTTAAGAAATGCGAGAAGTTTTAGGACATTTGTGCCAGGTTTGCTGTCACCTACCTTGGCAGACATCAAACAGCAGTATTGACCTGAGACTTGTAGTACTCATCAATGTACATGGTGCAGAAAGTGAGAGGCATGAATTGGGGATGATTTATCCAAACTAGTGTAAAGGAAAACCTGCTTATTTGCCCATTGCAACCAATCAGATTCCATCTTTTAGAGGTCCTTTTGAAAATGCAGGGTGGAATCTGATTGGTTGCTATGGGCAACAACGCCAGATCTCCTTTACACCTGCTTTGATAAAACTCCCCCAGAGTCTAAACATACAAAATACAGGTGTAAACAAGAATAAAAAGCATGGGCAGGCTAAAAAAGGAGTCGAAACCAGGGTTTCATCTTCCAGGGCAAAAGCAGCAATGTTTAGCATTTCACTTAATCTTTACTGTTTGCCTTATTTGACTTGAAAATAAAATTAAAATACTTAATATTACCTTATTATATATATTAGTTATAATGGCTTGTTTTGTCTAGTGAACAATCATTAGGAAAAGTTAAATGGCCTCCATCCTATTAGTACTGTACACAGAAACCCTTTCCTAATCACACAGCAGGACAAGTTACTTCAGAACACTGAGGTAAAGAGCTGTCTCATCCTCCTCTCTGCTCTGCTTATCAGGGATTATGATCCTGAATACAGCTGATAAGATCTAGGAATGAGGAGATATGAAGTACAGAGAGGACGGACAGGACAGACTGTGGTAATAGAGACTGCAGACAAGTGCTTATGTTTATTAGCCAAACCCCCCACTACTTTATATTTTTTATTTATCTTTTTATTGACAAAATGTTATACAGAATAAAGCGACAATAAAACATCAGTACGACAGAAATGTGCAGCAGTTGGCTGGAAGGTGAGAAGCATATACACAGCAAAATCTCATCCTCCTAAAATGTCTGCAGTTACATAAAAGTTCCTGAAGACCTGCTGACTAAATAGGAAGGTACCTGAGGGGACCCAAAGAGGTGGGGAAGGGGAGGGAGGAAAAAGAAAGTGGGATAGGGAAAAGATTGAAGACCTAGTACTGGTCCCTGGCAAGGGATTGATGAAAATAGATAATTACATCAGATAACTCAAAAGATATTGTGCATCTCATTTGTGTTAGTAAGTCAAGAAGCTAGAGATGCATTCCGCTTCTGAAGAAAGGAAACCTGGAACCTTTTAGAAGAGAGATTAGGTGCTAAAACCCCTGGAGATCCTCCATGGATCCCAGACCCTCATCAATTTCATGCGGTGTTGGATTCCCAGTGTGCGAATTCCTCAAATCTAAAGAGCTGGTAGACTTTGTAAATCCAGACTAATAGTGTAGGTGGGATGTATCCCTCCATAGTAAAGGTATAATTAAACAAACTTCTGTGATAAGCCTAGTGGGTAGGTTATTATTAGCCAGGGTAAGACTCGAATAAGGACACCACAGTAATACCAGTTTGGTGTCCAAATAAATT
Organism: Bufotes viridis; assembly: GCA_033119425.1. Classification (NCBI taxonomy): domain Eukaryota; kingdom Metazoa; phylum Chordata; class Amphibia; order Anura; family Bufonidae; genus Bufotes; species Bufotes viridis. Next base: position 239,454,668 of record CM065590.1, read on the forward strand.
GTCGTGGATCATATGCGGTTAATAACTGCCCCTACCTCTGTCCAAAAAGGTTGTATGGGGGGCAGGTCCACCAGAGATGTGATGGGGAGCCACTCCCCATACCGCATCTCCAGCACGTATCGGGAATGTTGGCGTTAACCATGTGGAGGTACTCAGGTTTCCTGTACCACCTGGTTTATCAGTTATAGGAGTTCTCTATTCTAATACACCTATTAAACTCATGTGACTAAGAATAAGCTTTTTCAGGATCGGTGAAAGTAACATCAAGTTCTGATTCCCATTTAAGGATAGCCGCGGGTGCGACATGGACAGTAGAGAACAATAATAGAGTGATAGAAGGTGTTTCCTGGCTTAAACAGCTCATATCCACTCCATCACCCCCTAAACGCCTTCTCTCCCTCTCATGAACTCCATTCCTACAGAGATTCAGTTAAAGTTCTTATCATCTGTATTCAGGATCATAATCCCTGACAAGTAGAGCAGAGAGAAGGATGAGGCAGCTCTACCTGAGTGTTGTGAAGTAACTTGTCCTCCTGTGTGATTAGGACAGGTTTTGTCTACTAATAGGATAGCAGAAAACAAACAATTATAACTAATGAAAGGTATTTGGGAATATACTTATAATAAAGTAATAAGTATTGTCATTCTTGGAGAACCCCTTTGTCTATTCTATAGCATTATTGATTCTTATGATATGAGAAAGCAGAGTTATATGAAGGTTTAATGGAGAAGTTTATAACATAATTAACCACCATTGGTGTGGTTATCATGTGACAGATATTGGAAAAGTGATTGGTCAGTCTTTCCTTTCAATCATTTATGTTATTGTAAGGCCCACCGTGGGCTGGATGTATACCTACAACAGGTTTTAAAGACTTGAAATAAACGTAGATTTTTTTTACATTTTTTGAATTTCAAGTGCAGGACCTTTTTTCATTAGTTTTTGAAGCCTTACAAGTGGCCTGTGCACTGTCCCTCCTACACTGGGAATGCGGATAGCATGGATGTACACTGAAGCCCCTTATATGTGATATATTTATTTTATATTTTTCTCTTACAATAAATATATATATATATATATATATATATATATACACACATACACAGACTAGATGGACCATGTGTTTTTTTTTTTCTGCTGTTTGTCTTTAATGAAATATGTAAAAGTATGTATTAGGTGGGAAGCAAGAAAATACTAGATATCGATGCTTTCAGGTTAAGTTTATTCACAAATATTCTTCATGTGTATATTTTTCTTTTCTTTCAAACTCGTATTATTCCATCGGCCTACATACAGGTCAAGCTAAATCCATTAAAAAGGCAGTTATTCTATTATAAAGTTACATAATCAGCTAAGATCATAAAACATGCCACTTCAATTAAACATTTTGTAGACGAAACAGAAAAACTACATTTAATTGTAAAGCATAGAAAAAGGTCCTTTATGCAAGAGTTACAAAATGAGTGATTTACTCTGCTATAGTCTAGCAGACTTGAAGGGGTTTTCCGGCCTTATACTACAGGTATGTGTGTGTGTGTGTGTGTGTGTATGTATATATATATATATATATATATATATATATATATATATACACACACATATGTAGTTCCTTACCTCTTATATCTTTCCCATGTTTTTTCTCTCTTTTTGTTTTTTAATTTGGACTCTTCTGACCAGTTTTCACCATGTAAACAAATCGCTCCCCTTATATCTTGTATGTAGCGCTTCCTGTTGCTGTATCCAACCAAGGCCATGATGCACTTCTCCTTTCTCTACAACTGCCCTAACCACGCCCAACTAGTGTGAAACTACTCCCACCTAGCTAGATACATAGACACGCACTCCACTATCACTGCCCCTAACAACCAGCTAGTTTATAGCTCCTCCCACCCCGCTAGTTCTATAGACACTCCCTAACAACCAGCTAGTTTATAGCTCCTCCCACCCGCTAGTTCCATAGACACTCCCTAACAACATCCAGCTAGTTTATAGTTCCTCCCACCCCGCTAGTTCCATAGACACTCCCTAACAACATCCAGCTAGTTTATAGCTCCTCCCACCCAGCTAGTTACATAGACACTCCCCTATTACTTCCACTCTTGCTGCTTTGACACACCAATGGACATAAAATCCCACAGCCTAGAAAAGGAGTAAGGAGCAATAAAAGGAAAAGAAAATGTGTTACAAATGCACGGCTACCTTCATAAATGATTGTTGTAAAGGATGTTGATGCAAACCGGAAAACCCCTTTAAGGCCTAGGTCAAGTGCATCACACTTGTTAGTAACCTCATCAGCTGGGATACGGAAGACTAGAATATGAAAGTATTAAATTCAATCATCTAATAAATCACAGATACATGGCAAACGATCACATTGATGAAGTCGGATCTCTCGCACCATTAATTTCCGGAAAGAATGGACTCTATAGTGGAATAAACCCCTTGAGCACTGCTCAGGGGTTTCAGGCAGTGGAAACCCGAGGCCACATCTAAACAAGGGGCCAGTAAATGGCAGCATACTAAGAATGCTGTGTCAGGTTCCCACAAAAGAGCTGTGACCAGAGTGATCAGAGTTCTTCCTTGTGGCAATCAGTAGCCTGAGATCAGAGAGCACAGATTAATGTGATCTTCTCCATGTATCTAGGTCATAAAAGAATCTAATTCTCACTGCATTTCCCCTTTAATTAAAATATAGCAAATGTAATAATACAACAGTGTGTACCAACAGGATAATCTTTGGTTCCAAAAAAATCAAGGCCTAGAAGGAAACTTGCATTAAAGAACGCAGAGTAAAAGATAAAGAGGAAAAACACTTTATCATGTGCCAATTCTGAATAAAATCTGAACCACTGCAGTTTGTAAGGCCTATTTAAAGGGCACCTGTCCGCAGATTTGTTGTCCTGTTGTATGTGCGCTTGGCAGCTGTGTTGTTCCCATGTTCATATGTGAAAAACAGAGTCTTAATATATGCAAATGAGCCTCTGGGAGCAACAGAGGTGTTGCCATTGCACCTAGAGGCTCTGCTTTCTCTGTAACTGCCGTGTCCTCTGCACTTTGATTGATATGGCCAGGCAGGGAAAATGTCATCACACCTAGTCCTGTCAATCAAAATCAAAGTGCAGAGGGCACTGCTCGAGCCTCTAGGTGTAACAGCAACGCCCCCGTTGCTCTTGGAGGCCCATTCGCATGTATTAAAAAATCAGTTCCTCAGCAATGTGGGCACATATGAACATGGGACCAACACAGATGCCTTCATAGGTACAAATCTGCTGATAGATGCCCTTTAAGGGTCTGCAAATATGACCTCATGATGATACGTCAATTTAAAACAGAGGTTGTAATGTGACAAAGAGAAGCATGTCTCTGACTTGCGGTATAAACTGTGTATATAGAACTATAAAAGATAGCTGCATATCTTCATACAAAAGTGGAGGCTTTCCAATCAGCAACAAGTACAAACTAATACACCCACACTTGTGGCTGAAATGTCAGTTACCAGGCCACGTAGTGCCTGCATTGTACCTGTATTTCACAACCGGGAAGTTACATAAACGTGGCCAATGCTTCTGTGATTTCTTTTCATAAAATATTGTATTGCTCTATTCATAATAATGCATAGCACATAAAATAACAATCTGCAGCAGGACAACTTGTCCCCAAATCTGCACCACAGCCCAGTGAGCGGTAGTGCACCACTCCTTCCAATAATATTACGAGCAGTACTATAAACGCTGCTACATTCAAGTTTAATGGATATTTCGGATGTCATCATCTCTCTGCTGAAGAAAACGTATTGCCTCGACTCAGGGATGGGCAAAGTGCGGCTCTCCAGCTGTTATAAAACTACAATTCCCACCATGCCCTGCTGTAGGCTGATAGCTGTAAGCAGTCTTTGCATGCTGGGAGTTGTAGTTTTGCAACAGCTGGAGAGCCGCAGTTTGCCCATCCCTGCCTTAACCTCCTGAAAACTCTGAAGGACATTGCTCCCTCTGGAGAAACCAGTGCTGCTGAAATAGGACTAGTAATAGCAGCTGAACGTAGGGACTACAGCAATGAGAACCCCGACTATTAGATTGTTTTTATAGGAGAAAAGGTTGTCCAACGTGGACTGTACTTTCAGGGTTCATTTAAAAAGCTGAATCTGAGATCTGTGTTCTCTTCAATTTTTTTTTTTTGTGAAAAAGAAGAAAGATTGGTTACCTGTAGAAGAACACCTTTATTGCTGGTAAGATCAATTCCTGAGCTATGTATCTATGCAGAGGTGAACTCAGTCTCTTCTACGCCTCACGTACACAACTGTATGTATTTTGCGCTTCGCAAACCGCAGATCTGCTAAATATGGATACCAGTCGTGTGCATCCTGCATTTTTCGAGGGCCCCATAGTAAAAATGCCTATTCCTGTCCACAAAACAATCAATAATAGGACACGTTCTATTATTTGTGGGACGGGCACATGGATGACAATGGGGTTCAGGCGTGGACCACAAATACAGCCGTGTGCATGAGGTCCTATTGTAGTGTTATTACTGCTAGAAGCCTTTCACTTATCTTCATTGCCTGAAAGAGGACCTGTCACCTCTCCTGACCTGCCTGTTTGAGAAACCACTTGCATCCCCCAAGTGGAGCATCTATTCTTACGGCTCTATGATGTGCCATTCCTCTATTATTACTGCAAGAAGTCATGAATGAATTCGCAGCAGTCTGCAATAAAGGTCCAGATGGGTGTTACCAGTTGGGGGAAGGGGGTGTCCCCGTACAGTTGGACACTGGCAGCACTGTATAGTCAGACTATGCAGATACACCCCCCCACCTGGTAACACTGGACCTTCATCGCAAACTGCTGGCAATTCATTCATAACTTCTAGAAGGAGTGATAATGGAATGGTATAACAGAGTCATAAGAATAGATGCTTCAGGATTATTATTACATGGGGGGATACAAGTAGTTACTTAAATAGACATGTTAGAGGTCCTCCTTAACATAAAATATTAGTAATATTTAAGTCTCTTTTATTCAGATTCAACTTATTCGGTGACATACCTGCAATCCAGAAAAAGACTGGGTATTCTGTACAGCTGCCATCTGCATCGTGTGGCATGTGAAGGGTTCAGAGACCACCAAGGTCTCTGGGGTGGGAGTGATTTTATAAGTGGCAGTGGCTTAGCCATAGGGATTATGGATTCATGGAGGTCACTGTACAAAAGTTACAGTGAGAAGCTGATGCGTCACGGAGAACATGATTGCATAGTGTACTTTATGATTTTAGTCAAATATTACAAATTGTACAAGTTAGTGTTTCATTTAGTGTTCATTTCATTACGTATTGTTTGGTGTATCCCATGAAAAATGATACCTCCGTGTTGGGAAATATACGAGTTCACGATCTACACATTTAAAGTACCTAAATGACCAGATAGCCTCATAGTTTAGACATCATAACTGCCATATATACAAATATATATGAGGGATACCTTCAATTTCCCATTATCTTGTGCACATCACTAATGCATTGTAATGTGCTCCTAACTGCAATGTGTTTTCGTAGATGTGTACGTAAAAGGGCTTTCCGGGGGTTCAGAGAAGCAAAATGAAGCAGCAGATGTCCACAAGTACATGCTCCAGTGGCCGCCCACCAGTCTGTGTTCTAAGGCTGCCAGTAAAGGCGTGCAGTAGGGGCATATGCTATACCTACTGGCACCACCAGTGAGTGGGCAGGGATGGACAAGCTGAGGACAGGTTTTCTGCTGCCTTTTTTGTTTCTTTGGAGTCTCAGATAACCTAAACACATTGGAGCAGCCATCAAAATACCCAAGGACAGAAGCTGAAAGTGACCAGGATCGGAGGAATGACAAACTTAAAACCGAATTATGTTGTGTGCATAGAAGAACAACAGGGGGTTGTGGTCACATTTCACCTCTCCACACACGAAGGTCCTGCCGCACTTTTCTAGTCATTGGCTGTTTCGGCTTCTGCAGGACCTCTAATAATCCTCCTGATGCCTCTCTTTCCAGCTGGGCCCTTGGGCTTTGCAAAATTTTGCTTGTGTGCATGCTGCTTTGGGTGCACTTCATCGTAGAGGAAATCCGATGTCAGTTCATCTCCATTATCTATTTCAATCTGTGCAAACAAAATGGGAACTTACTTTACCAATGTGCCGTACACCTCAAACCACGTTACATTGTAATTTACCAGTAATTGTAAACATGTATGACAATCCGGGAAATTTAACCATTTTTGCTAATATTCATACTATCGCATTTTATGGCAGAGGCCTTATGTTACAGCAGGCATCCTCAAACTGCGGCCCTCCAGCTGTTGTAAAACTACAATTCAGGCATGCTGGGAGTTGTAGTTTTGCAACAGCTGGAGGGCCGCAGTTTGAGGATGCCTGTGTTACAGTTTAGTAAATGGGATTAAACAAAAATTCTGTGATAGTGGGATAAACACATTTTCAATAAATATTGTCCTAGATCTGTGATGGCTAACCTCCGGCACTCTAGCTGTTGTAAAACTACAAATCCTAAGATCCCAAGCACACTTGCTTGGCTGTTCTTAGAACTCCATAGAAATTAATGGTGCATGCTGGGAGTAGTAGTTTCACCACAGCTGGAGCGCCGGAGGTTAGCCATCACTGTCCTAGATTCATTTTCTACAATGGTTACTCACCAAGTTGCTTATGTCCACCATTAAGGTTTACTGGGACTTTGACACTGATGGCCTATCCTTAAAGGGGTTCTCCGGGAATTAAGAAAATGAAAATACTTAAATAATAATTTATTATAAATATATTCTTAAATATCTTTCTTTATTTATAATGGCTCGTTTTGTGCAGGGAGCAATCATCAGGTGAAGCAAAATGGCCGCTGTCCCATTAGTTCACACAAAACTTGTCCTAATCCCTAATCACACATGAGGACAAGTTTCTTTACAACACTGAGGTAAAGCGCTGCCTCGTCCTCCTCTCTGCTTGTCAGGGATTATGATCCTGAATAAAGGCGATAAGAACTTTAGCTGAATCTCTGGGGAATTTAGTTAATCAGGAGACATGAATTACAGAGAGGACAGATTGTGGTAATGTGGGGCTGCGGTAATGGAAACTGCATACAAGTGCTGCTGTTCATTAGCCACACCTCACCCTCCTCTCATGTCTCCTCATCATCTCCATTCCCACAGAGATTCACCTGTATTCAGGATCATGATTCCTGACAAGCAGAGCAGAGAGGAGGATGAGGCAGCACTACAGCTCATTATGGTGAAGTAACTTGTCCTCCTGTGTGATTAGGACAGGTTTTGTGTGTACTTATAGGACGGTGGCCATTTTATTTCTCCTAATGATTGCTCCCTAGACAAAACAAGCCATTCTAAGTAATGAAAGGTATTTGTGAATATATTTATTATAAAATAATATTCAAGTATTTTCATTTTTTAAATTCTTGGAGAACCCCTTTAAGATAGACCATGAATATCAGATCAGTGGACATATTTATTATGTCTATGCAATTTTTCAAAAAATTTTTTTCTGGTTGGTTTTGTGTCCCGTTTGTGAAACAGAACAAACTGGATCCGGCATGAAAATCAATGTAAGTCAATGGTGTCGGATCGTTTTTTGTTTTTTTTGTCAGTGACAAAAAATAGTATAGGGCACCCTTTGACTTAGGCCTCATGCACACGACCGTTGTTTGATTCCGTGTCCGTTGCTCCATTTTTCATGATTTTCTGCGGACCCATTGGTTTTCAATGGGTCCGTGGAAAACTCGGAAAATGCACCGTTTGTCCTCCGCGTCCGTGATTCCAGTCCGTCAAAAAAATATAACCTGTCCTATTCTTGTCCGTGAAATACGGTTCACGGACCCATTCAAGTCAATGGGACCTTGAAAAAATGCGGATGGCCATCCGTGTGTCATCCGTGTTCCGCGTCCGTTTTTTTTTGCGGATCCCTTGGCAAGCACTTGGGAAAAATTGTCAGCCTGTCTTTTGGTAAAATCTTTTGGGTCATGTCCGCTAAAAAAAACGGAAGACACACGGAAACACAACGGAAGGCAAAAACGGACACGGATCACTGAACAACGGAACCCCTTTTTGCGGACAGCATAAAAAAATGGTCGTGTGCATGAGGCCTTACAATGAGTTTCATACCGGATCCGGTTTCTACAATTTTGATTCACTACAACCGAATCCAGCCATGCATACGGGTGTATCCACTTAATCCATCAACAACGCAGATGTGAAAGTCGCCTTATTTTCTTTCATGAAATGGTAAAATGTCTCAACGTCTCATATGTGTCCTGTGATCTATTCTGTATAAAATATGGGTCTGAGATTTGCAAATCATTGCTTTCTGGTTTTAGTTACATTTTACACAGAGTCTCAACTTTTTTAGAATTGGGGTTGCATTGCTTTTTGTTACTTTTGCACAATAATAGCTTGTCTCATGCAAAAACAAATGGGGCCATTTATAAAACTGGAGCTGTAAAAAATGAAAGGAGGAATCTGATTGGCTGCTATGGGCAACTAAGCCAGTTCTACTTTACACCAGTTTGATAACTGACCCCAAATATTTTTTATGTCGACACATTCCAAGAGTCAGAACTTCATTTTCCGCCAACGTAACCGTATGTGGGCTTGTTCTTTGCAGGAAGAGATGCAGTTTCATTGGTATCAGACGACATAGGACTTATTGCTGAGAAGTGCTAGCCGTATGTGCCTGCCTGACATAAAACTGATGCAAATACTTCCAAGAATGCAAATGATGGAGGGAACATTACCTTTTTGACAATTTCCATCATTAGTTGGTTTTCAATGACATCTAACAATGGATTCTTGCAGCTGGAATAAAGCATTCGCTCTCGTATACTGCAGTTATACCCAGGCATTGAATAGATAAACACTGGAAAAAGATAATGCACATATTTATAAGCAGAAAATAAAATTCTAGGATGCAGATGATAATTCTAGTTTGGCATTCATCTCCATCATCTGCGCCAGATGCTTTTACATGACTACAACAATATAGCCCAATTTTTTTTTTACGATTTTTTCCCCCAAGATTTAAAGGGGTATTCTAAAACTTTGATATCGATGACGTATCATCAGGACGATTCTGGGGGTCTTAGAAGGCTTTCTCACAGCTCATCAAACACAGTGCCGTCCGCTGGTTTTCAGCCCTGCGACTAATGAATGTGATGTAATTGGCCTAGGAAGAGGCCATGGCACTCATCGGAGCACCGCGGCACTCATCAGAGCTGATCGGCAGGGGTTCCAGTATTTGAACCCCCGCTAACCTGTTATTGATGGCATGTCATCAAAATCTTGGAAAACTCCTTTAAATTTATGTCCTATCCACATGACAGGTGATAAGTGTCTGATCAGCAGGAGCTGAATACTGGGACTCCCCTCCGTATATGAAAACAGGGGACCTGTGTTCCCCTGCATGAATGGAGTAAACTATGTGCTATGATAGATTAAACAAAAAAAGCAATACGTCCGTTGAATTCATTCTTAGTTCCCTAGAAAGGAAAAGCATTTGAAATGATTGATAGTGAAAGCAAATAGAGTACCTATAGAATCCAGGTAATCCCCTTCATGGGAGTGCTTATACAGGAAGAAGTGGTAACGTGCCGCATCCTTAGGAACTCTTGCTGGCAAGTCCTTTACTTCTGTGTACGCAGTATTCGCCAACACAATGGTTTCATTTTTTATATCAATTTTCTGTAAAGCCATAAATAAATATGTTAAATACCCGACATGACATGCATTTGGCTTCAACTGCTGCCTTTACATATTTGCTGACAGACATACACACACAGAAAGACGTGCCTGGAAAGCTTTACATTCATAATGGCCATGTCCTATGCTGTATATTTGCATGAACAGCACATACATCTGTGCAAATAAGGAAATAGTAAGGTTAACAAGTTGTGCTTTACCTGACAACTGAACAGAAAGCCTCCAGTTCGTAAAATACGCCAGCAATGCATCAATATCAGGCTGCGTGCCTTAGAGAGTGGTGCAAGGTTCTCCTCGCTTTGGGTTTATACACTATTTTGCAGCCATTACTGCGGTTGTCATGAGTGAAGGTTTTAGACTGACAGTTTTATTTAAAATTATGGAAAAATCAGGTTTAAGTGCTATTTTTTTTATTGTTAGGCGATTTCCGTATTTTTTTCTTAATTTCTTTACTATCTTTATGTAGATAAGTTGGCTGTTATGGAGTCTTATATTCCACATTTTCAATCTTTTCAGATTTGGCATCCTGATAAAGAATATGTGACGTTTGTGGCGTTTCTGCTCAGTTAGGGCTACGAGTATGGCTCATAGTACATTATAATTGTGTATACATTCTTTACACTTCAGTTTTCCCATATCACTGTAGAAAAGCCATTATAGCTCCAGTGACAGGGCAAACCCATACTGTACAGAGATGAATGGAGTAACGGACACTGAATGATCACATGGTTAATCCCATGGTTAAAGGGGTTGTGTCACCATTAAATGTTATTTTAATATAATTCAGCATGAAAAACTAGTTACTTTTGTAATTTACTTTCTGTTATAAAAATGCTCCAGCTATGAGATATTCTTTTTACTTTGTTAAAATAGTACCCCTGGTGTTTACTCTGTATAGTAATGTGCATGTCCACCCTTTCAGATGGTCACATGTGCTCAGTTCCATCCATCCAGCCATGTCTACTGGTTGAAGCTGTGACAGTTACACAAAGAGAGGTGCAGCAGAAAGGACATGTCCCCTAAGCTGCCAGCTTGAAGAGCATCAAGCAGAGCAATAAATGGGGAGATCTCTGGATCCATGTGAGGCACAGGGCTGGTTCTGGCTTTGCTAGATAAAGATTATCGTGAACCATTTTCATTTTTACATCAGTCATGTTATAACCCCTTTAATATAGAAAACAGTTCTAAAACTTCCATCATTATTCCCATTGCCTTTATTTAGTGGTGTTTACACAGAGATTAAGAAAGAGAAAGGGGAAGTGTAAGTGTCGCTGCTACGTCACCATTACTGGTTATCTTCCACAACCCAACATATGTTCGACCAAGATAACTTAGGTTTGGCAAAAGTCCTCACACAAGAGAACTTATAAGCCACTAATCACACTAGAATACATCATATCACTTACTAACAGCCTTTGTGAATGGTGATCAATGCACTATAGAATAATACCAATGTACATTTACGTATACGAACACACAGTATATAATTGTGCGCACAAACAAAAGGAATAATGTGTCTAAGATCAGGTTCAAATTAGCAATCAAATACATCAGAATGCTCCCACTTCTGAATGAAGGAAAAGCAGAAACCTGTTCATCTAGATTTAAAGGGGTTTTTCCTACAATAACAATTTACCGTATTCCTATTCACCGGATAAGGGAATAAGCATCTGATCGGTGGAGTATGACTGCTGGGAACAGGGGTCCCATGTCCCGGTATGTATGGAGCAGCAAGTTTAAGGGGTTCTCTGGGAATTAAGAAAGTGAAAAAAACTTAAATATTAGTTTATTATAAATATATTCCCTACATTTTGTCTGGGGAGCAATCATTAGGAGAAATAAAATGACCGCCGTCCTATTAGTACATACAAAACCTGTCCTAATCACACAGGAGGACAAGTTACTTCACAACACTGAGGTAAAGCGCTGCCTCATCCTCCTCTCTGCTTGTCAGGGATTATGATCCTGAATACTGCTGATAAAAACTTTAGCTGAATCACTGTAGGAATCATGAGGAGATGGCTGTACAGACAGGACAGACTATGGTAAGCTGGGGCTGTGGTAATGGTGACTGCATACAAGTGCTGCTACTCATTGGTCACATCCTCACCATCCTCTCTGTACTTCGTGTTTTCTCATGAACTCCATTCCTACAGAGATTCAGCTGAAGATCTTATCAGCTGTATTCAGGATCATAATCCCTGACAAGTAGAGCTGGGAGGAGGATGAGGCAGCTCTTAAGCTCAGTGTTGTGAAGTAACTTGTCCTCCTGTGTGATTAGGACAGGTTATGTGTGTACTGATAGGACGGCAGCCATTTTATTTCCCCTGATTTTTGTTCCCCAGACAAAATGAGCCATTATAACTAATGAAAGGTATTTGGGAATATAGTTATAATAAAGTAATATTTTAAGTATTTACAGTCATTATTTTTTTTTGTAATTCCCAGAGAACCCCTTTAAGCATGCATGCTGCTGTTCCACTCGTTCTCTAGGGGACAGCTGGAGATATCCACATACAGGGCTCAGCTATTTCCACCATTAGCTGGCAATAGGGGTTAAGTCTGTGTTGTGGGAAAACCTCTTTACAGTGGTTGGCTGAGCACTGAAACGTATCACCTATCCAAAGAATATCTGATAAGTGTCTGATTAATTAGGGTCTGACTGCTGGGACCCCCCCGCGTTCACAAGAAAAGGGTCTCATGCTCTCTGATTGAAAGGCACAGTGTTCGGGCATGCATGCTCCATTATAAACTCTATGGGCCTGCACACTATACTCTATTTAGCAGTCCCATAGACTTTGAATGGAGTGGCATTTAGCAGTTTCTGAAGTTCTACCAGGCAGCTGCTTGTTTCATAGCTGACTGATCCATAAATATAAGAATGTCCGACAACAAATCATATTTTACTCACCAGCTGAACATAGTTAAGCTTCTTATTCTTCAACTGATCCAGAGCCTGGAACGCATCTCTCTCTACTGGAAATGCAACACCTTGAAGAGTCTGGTGTTTAGTGTCTACGGAAACCTCTGTCTGAGTCTGAAAAATTACAAGGAATAATATAACACTTTATGACTGAAATCTCTTCTGCTGAAATAGGGACTTTCACCGGAAGCCTATATTAGTTGTAGCTTCACTGTCCTGTGCTGTTTGGAATAAAGGATAATATACGATTTTTAAAATAGATGATAATTCATTTCTATACCTTTTCTAATCGTACAGAATGCGTACACTGTAGCCATATATGCGGTGTATGGATTCTGTGTTCCACAATACTCTGCATAGCACATCACTGCTCCTGCCTGTGCCCACGCTGCTAAAGCCTGGCATAGCATATTGCCTCTAAGTGCTATGCAGAGGTTTCAGCGGAGCAGCGCTGTGTACCCCTGCCAGTACGGTGCAGTGTAAAGCAGTACCCAAATCCCAGATTTCAGGGGCTTGTTTTGCTAGTAAAACCAATCAATTATTAAAGTAAATTACAAAATTTATCTTTAGGGCATTTGTAACAGTATACATTTTTTTTTTAAACATTTAGGTATACTTTAAAAGGGTTTTCCAAGAATGGATAATGATGACCTATTCTCAGGATAGGTCATCATTATCACATCGGTGTGGGTCCTAGTCCCGACACCCGCACCGATCAGCTGTTTCTGGTGAGCACAGCCGGCATGGTCATACAATGTACAGCGGATGTGCTTGATATTGCAGCTGAGCCCCATTGACTTGAATTGGGGCTGAGCTGCAATCAGGCCATGTGACATTTAAATGGCCTAGGAAGAGCACAAATTCATTTATTAAAGTAGCCTCTGCTTTACTGCTCAACCCCTTCCCAACTGACACTGATGATCTATCCAGAGGATAGGCCATCGATATAAACTGATAGCCCCTTTAACTGCAATTCACCTATATAAAGAAATCTTACAACCAGACAAAAGACTAAACTATTAGAAAACATACGGTATTGGTAAATTGCAGGGAATATCATTGTAGCAGGAGCCAGTCTATTAGTAAATATATAATGGGATACAGACAAGGCAGTTAATTAAAAGGATAGTCTCATGAAGACAACATCTGACCATTTGATCTAGGTCCCCTGTTCGTGACCCCTCCTGTATAAAACAGAATGTAGAAAGTGGCTCCTGTTCTGGAGGATTTGAGCAGTTCTTGTAAACATGAATGGCCTCCAGGTAATAGACATTATTCCCGAAAAACAGGCTCTGCTATGGAAATGCCTGGTTGGCCACTGCTTCTTCTGGCAAAACCAGCAGTTGACTGTGGCTGTTGCATAGTGGAAGTACTTGTCTCTGTTACCCCTGTAATACATGGATTTGTATACCTTCAGGCTAGGCTAGCCAGGTGCAATAGGAGCTGCTGATGCTGTTTAGCAGTTGACTAACGCCTCATGCACACGGTCGTGGCCGGCCTTGGCCCGTATTGTGGTCTGCAAACAGCTTGAATGGGTCCATAATGCGGATTTGCGGTGTGGAACGGAGGCACAGAACCCTACAGAATCACTACTGAGTACTTCCATGGTGTTTCTGTCCGTGCCTCCGCACCGCAAAAAAAATGTTCTATTTTTTCGGACGAATCACGGACCAATTCAAGTTGAATAGGTCTCGAGCCGTGTGCATGAGCCCTCAACCAAATCACCAGCACTCACTCAGCACAGTAATTTTTTTCTTGGCATGGAAACATAGATATAAGGTCTGTCTTAAGTCTAGGTTACAGTTAGAATCATTTATTTTAACCACAATATAGAACATTCCATAGGAATGTGCAGAATGTAACTTACCTCATTCAGCTTTATTTGCCGCAGTTCCTCTTCTGATGCAGTAAGAGGGGCCGGAGCGGATCTGCAGACCAAGTACCTATGGTACCCACTGAGCGAAACATCTTCCTGCACACAAAAATGGTAGTCAATGGTACAATGTACTAAAAATCATAATAACTTATATCACAGAGCTAAAGGATTATTGTAATTCTAATTGGGCGGGCATCAGATTTACTGGTGACAGTATTTCCATAGATTATAAGTACCATGGCAAGTAGATGAAGAAAGCATCCGAAATAAAATACACATAGTAATATGATAACCCCTGTCCATATGCGCTGTATGGTATATGATCATAGAGGATGGTCCCCCACTCGGTACACCCCTCTAAGTGCCATAACACACAGACTGCCTACTGCTCTGTGCGCACAGCGCATCCATGAATTACAACCCCTCATTTGGAAAGTCAGCATGTAATGTAACATTTCTTCTGCAAGAAAAATACAAATCTGGCTACATTTAGAGAAGTTTGACCCATGTGATAAACAGTTTTTTTTAATAAAAATGAGGTTGTCCTTTATTATGTAACTGGAATACTATACATAATGTCCTGCAGTGCTCTGTTCAGCTAAATATAACCCTGCTCCTGGAATGCAAAGTATACATCCTAGCACGTGAAGCAGAGAATCACTGAGTGCATCAGCAGATATAGCAACGGCCCTTACCGGGACTGCAAGAACCTAGTGAGAGAAAGACGGAGGCGCAGGAGCCCCCTCTATTCTTCCTCCAACGACGCAGCAGTAACAGCAAATATACTTTAACATTTGTCACTTATCCACCTCACTATAATTAAAGGGGTATTCTCATTATAACAGGTTACCCCCTAACTCTCAGATCGGTGTGGGTCCTATCTTTGGCACTCCCATACAAATGAATGGAGCGGCTGCGCACTTTTCCCATTTAGCCACTCCATGGTGTACAGGGCCCCCGTTCTCGTGATAGGTGAAGGTACCAGCAGTAGGACCCCAACGATCTGATAGTTTTCAGCTATCCTGTGGACAGGGGATAACTTGTGATAACTGGAATACCCCTTTAAGTAGTGAATCTGGTCATGGCACGTTAAATAGCAGGAGCCAAGCAGATGGATACAAAGAGCGAATTTATCAACAGCTCTGGTTTTAAAATAGTCACACAATTTTCAGTGAAAACGCAGGACGGAAGGGGGCATGGCTGAAAACTGTTAGACAGTTTTATTAAAGTCAGAAAATGGTGCAAAATTTGCGGCAAATCTAAACCTCATTCATACATGCGTGTGCCTTTTAATAAATTTGGCGCAATTCACTTCAATGTATGAAACATGGGTCATAGTTTGTGGAGATAGAGTCAGTAGAAATTTGGAAGTCCGTGCTGTGACTGATTGCTATATTTTTTTTTCCTGACCGGATCCGATCCGGTAAAGGCCATCTGTATACACCCCCTATATAGACTGCTCAGCATCTCATGCTCTATAATATGACAGTGTGGCTTTAAATAACACCAAGTGACTGCCCTTCGTGTTTGTGCATCCTGTCAGAAAACCATCCAGTAGTAATCTAATCTGCTGCATAACAACAGGTCTGTCAAATGAGAGGTTTCCCCAGGCCCGATGCCAACGACACGGACGATAAGCAGTTTGACACTAAATCAAACTGGGCCTTTCCCTAGGTCAGAATTCCATGGCAACACAAAAGCCACATAAACCTTTTTAGTATTTCTATGTCAGTTAAAAAGCATCTAAAAAAATAACACGAGCCAAACACCCTGGAAATGAACTGACTGTACCATTTTATAAAGTGGTCGTCCGGGTTCAGAGCTAACCCTGGACATATGCATCCTTTACTCACTTAGCCTGTATCAGTGGAGCGCACCACAGGACAAGGGCTGTTTGTTTACTGCCGGGGACATACCTGACTTCTTCTCAGTATGCTAGACGGAGGCTTCCATCTACCAGTGATCCCGGTGATGTCACCGGCACTAATGGGTGGTCTTTAGTGCTGCCCTAGCTTGTAAAACAGCCTAAAGACCGCCCATTTTTGCCAGTGACGTCACCGGGCTCACTACTGGGAGGAAGCCTCCGCCTATCATACCCATGAGAAGCCAGGTACATCACCGGTTGTGAAGAAAAAGCCCTTGCCCTGCACAATGCAACGCAGGGCAAGGGGCAGCATCAGAACAAGAAATACTCCAATGCTCCACTGATGTGTGAAGAGGAAAAGTCACAGATTGCAGCACAAATAGCCTCTTATAGACGTATGGATGATGTAAAATAATCACTGTGTAATGATAGAAGTTTTACTGTGTTATTTAATGCTATGCTCCATTTTCTACTTGAAATAATGAAGGGGTTAGCGAGAACGTCCATTCCTTCCCTGTTACAGTTGTACTAAAATGACGGCTTCTCTTCTGCTTCACCTTACAAGGAGTGAAACGTCTAACTCTACTCCTCATGAAGTAGTGTGTCCGGATACAAAAAACACACCGCATATAGTATCATTTCTATGTGTGAATTATAGACTGGTCTGCTCCCTGTATTTATGGCAGGGTTATCCTGCTGACTGCAGCCCTGAATATTGTGCAATTCAATATACATGACTGACCGTAGTGTTGGGGCATCCAGTTAAGACAATCCTCCTTCCTAACTCGGGAACCGGATTCCCAGTAAGGCCTCATGCACTTCAATGGGGCCACAAAAGATGCGGACAGCACTCCGTGTGCTGTCCTCATCGGTTGCTCCGTTCCGTGGCCCCGCACAAAAAAAATTGAGCACGTCCTATTCTTGTCCGTTCCGTTCTGCAAATTGCGGAAGGGACATGGAACGGCTTCCGTGTTTTGTGGATCCGCAAAACACACACAGTCGTGTGCATGAGGCCTAAGAACGATAGATGCGCTCAAAACTACGGATGATGGGAAGGGTGGGGTTTAGAGACTGAATTCAATATCCTGAAAAAACAACAGTGGTTCCATGAAATGCTCAATTATCCATGAATATGTCACACTTACCTTAGTTGTTCCAAAAATTTCATCTTTTATGTGTCCGCCTCCAAATTCCTTCTTTACAGTTGCCCTAGTTGCGGCATACAACATTTTCTGTCGTACCTAAATGTCCCCAACAAATGATAAGAGCGATCAGGTCAAATCACAATACAGGTCTGTTCTTTATGGAGATATAATAAAAGCGAGCACCGCTCGTAAGAACACTGCTAAACTGGTTTCTGGAAACCGGACACCAACCCATGTGAACAGACACAGGGAACAAAGGTCTGTTCTTCAAATCCGAGGAGAAATCATGGAGGTTTTGTAATCATATTGTACGTCAAAGTACTTACGTGAGAGTAGTCTGGAGACCAGGCGATGAAGAGCCACTCATAGCCCTGGGCGTTCTGAGAATCCAACCGGTATAAGATATAACATGGCTGCTTATCTTCTAACAGTGGCAAAATAAAGCTGTCGTAATCTCTTTCCCAGGAACTTGCTGGCTTTTCAGTGATGCTCACTATCAGTTGCTCTGTAATTTAATGTATAAGAAGTGTCACCATGGCCATAGACATGAGAGAGGAAGACCTGACCACAATCAAATGTTCTCACATTGCAATGTTCATGATCGACCATATTAAACACTGCCTGGTAGGGTTGATCATGCTGATTAAAACAGTGCCTTTCTTTACTTCTTAGCTTGCACCTCTGTGGAGATATGTCGACTAGGCGTCAGCAAATCGAGATTCGGATCATAGATCCGAAGTCGATTCGTTGTAACACTTTGTTTTGATGCCGTCAGCCATAGTCACGCTAGACTTCGGTGAATGAATTCGGTATTCATTTCTGCACCTTTAAAACATTTTAAATTAGCATTCCGAAGTTGGGTTTGGTACCGGCTAGTACCTCGGTACCAAACCAGTCTTCGAATTGCTATTTTAAAATATTTTTAAAGACACAGAAGTGAATACCGAATTCATTCACCGGAGTCTAGCGCGACTTCGGTTAAAACTAACTGTGCCTCCGTGACAGCATTAAAATCTAAATGTTTGACTGAATCAACTTTGGATCTACAGTCCGAAGCTCGATTCGCTCAACACTACTGTCGACGTTTGTATTCATGCAGATTAGATAGTTTGAGCACCAAGGGTCCAGCAAAGCACTAGGAGCACCGCTATTGCTACACCCCTCAGTGCTCAGTACTTTCCTCTCTCCCCTCACTTAGTTATTGGTGAGCCAGCTTTATTCATTGGTGGCAGTGCGTTTTGGGATAATCATGCATTCCCTTAGTATTCACGTGCCCTCTTATATCTAGGCATTGATTGGTGGCAGCGGAGCCCCTGCAGCAGTGAAGAAGGGCTGTGCAGGAAGAAGAGAATACTTTTCGTATTATATTTAACGACTGACAGTTCCCCTGGCACCAGTCCCTAGACGAGTGTGCCGACCTCAAGATTTAAAGGGAAACTGTAAGAAGTTTCATGCAGTCCAAACCATGGGCAGTCTCCCCCATTACAATGAACTGTGTTTTACTTTAACACTGTGATATTTCAGAGAAAGCACATGGGGTCATTTATCAAACTGGTGTAAAGTAGAACTGGCTTAGATGATCATAGCAACCAATCAGATTCCTCCTTTCATTTTCCAAAGGAGCTGTCAAAAATGAAAGGTGGAAAGCCAGTTCTACTTTACACCAGTCTGGTAAATGACCTTAATAGTTTAAAAAAGGGGAGATGAGTCATTTGGGCGGCTCCCGGCCAGCTTCTCCCACACCGCTCTGCTAGATTGACAAAAAGGGTAAGACTTCTCAATTAGTGTTGAGCGAACTTGTATTTCAAGTTCGGCGTCGGGTTATCTTAGAATCCCGTTATGGATTCCGCTACCATAATTTGGAATCCATAAGGGGATTCTTCGATGAACCCGAACCTTGGACAACAGTAAGGACCTGGGGTGACGTCACCGTCATGTGATCAGTGCAGGGGGCGTGGCTCAGTACTGGATTGGATAAGAGGTGGTGTAATGATCATGTGACATGAGCTCCTGTGCTCTGTGTGGAGGAGATGAAGGAAGTAAAGCAGTGAAGGACGGTTGCGCAAACTTGTTTTTTTTAAGTTCAGCGTTCGGGTTCATTGAAGAATCCCGTTATGGATTCCAAATTCCGTTATGGTCCGTGGTAGCGGAATCCATAACGGGATTCTACGATAACCCGAACTTTGGACGCAGAACTTAAAATACAAGTTCGCTCAACCCTATTCTTAATCAAACCAAGCCAGGCCATTAACTGTTATAATGTAAACCTTTCCCCTTTCAGAGGGTAGGGAAGGGAACATGGAGCTCAGATGGGCTTGTGTGAACAAGCCCTACAAACATCCAAACCGTCAAAATAAATAAGGAGCTTTACAAACCATTCTCAATATCTAGTTTCAATAGCCTGTATTTTCCATTTCTAGCGTTGGCAAAGGTTTCTTGAACATTTTCACCCGCTGTAAAAAAAAAAAACAATAACTATATCAATAAATATATTAATATAGAAATAAATAGTTTCCCCAAAAATATATAATAACATCAAGGAACGTTCAAGGCATTTTGGAAGTGTAACATACTGTATAGACTTATAGGATGACTACTCGAAGAAAAAAATAAATAAAATACTATTACAATGCTGTGGATCCAAATCATCAAATAGAGCAGGGGAGGTTGATCAAAGACACTGCAGTCCGAAGAAAAAACGGAGAAGTGGCTCAAAGCAGAAGGAAGTTTACATTTCCAAAAGGCCACTGAAAAATAAGTACTGCAATCTAAACATTTGCCATAAGAAGTGTCTCAAGTTTAATAAATCTCCGAACTATGGGGGTCATTTATTAAAGCGCCGGTCTTAATAACCCCTGCAATGGATCCGCCGAAGTTATGTAGAGGCGCCGGCCTCTTCATAACGTCGGCGCATCCACCGCCAGTCTAAATCACGCCAGCGCCCTTGCTAGGGTAGATTTAGAACATTTTCTAGTCCTAAAACAGGAGTAGAAAATGATAAGTGAGACGGACCCCCTTTCCCCGTCTCGCCCCCTTTTTTAGATCGTGTGTGAGTGGGGAAAAGTCACAGATTGCAGCACAAATAACCTTTGCGCCACTATCTGCAACAGATATACACCAGAAAACTGGCGTCTATGACTTAGTAAATGACCCCCATATGTATGTAAGCAGAGAACTGATGAGTCCTTTGAGAATCGCTCTGCACGCTGGCACTAATAACGGTATACTTGAAGGTAAAAAAAAAAAACACGAAAATGTTGTAATATAGATATATTAAAGGTATTGATCTGTGGGGGTCTGAGTGCTGAGCCCCCCACCAATTGCCAGGAAACAGAAGCCACGGCATAGCACTCTCCTGACTACAAGAAGGGCACACAGACTTTCTATTGAGTCTATCTCGCCTCCTCTTATGTGAACGCACATACAGTAAGATCCGCGCTAATTTCCGTATGGATTTATGTGCATTTCTGCAGCCTATCCGCACCAAGATCTTCCATTGCAAAAGGTGAAATCCGCAGCTAAAACCACAAACATAACTTGACATGCTTTAAATTTTGGAAATTCACACAGCAGGTCAAAACCGACACGGGGGGACGTTCGTATTTCGCAACGAGTGCAGGTGGCGTAATTCCACAGCGGCACACCAGACTGGGACCGACATGGGGGAAGTTTTTATCTGGTAGATTGAAGGTGTTATCTGAGACTAAAAACCCTCAGACTGAATATACTTACCTGGCTCCCCGCCTCGCTCTTGGTCCCCGCACCGCCGCTGCTGCTTCTCCACGTGCGCGGATAAAAACATCCGGGGGGGGGGGGGGGCAATGGCAGGCGGTGACGAGCCTCCCTAGTAGGGCTGCAGTAAACGATTATTTTAGAAATCGAGTATTCTATCGATTATTTTTTACGATTAATCGAGTAATCTAATAAGAATGTTACCATGGCAACCAGGGCTTCAGTAGCGTCCTGGTTGCCATGGTAACTGATAGGAGCCCAGTTATAACACTGCTGGGGCTCCAATCAGAACTTCCACCAATGAGGGGGGAGGGGACTCTGCTCTGTGGCCACTGCCACCAATCAGGGGAAGGGGACTCTGCTCTGTGGCCACTGCCACCAATGAGGGGAGGGACTCTGCTCTGTGGCCACTGCCACCAACGATTTTAATACTGGGGGGAGGGCGCACTGCGCCACCAATGAAAATTAACCTTAATACAGGCGGCAGGCAGCAGATCAGCGGCAGTTAACCCTCAGATGCAGCACCTGAGGGGTTAACTGCCGCTGATCGCAGCTCCCTGCCTCCTGTATTAAAGATTACAAAGGACCTTTCATGGTCCGGCCTTACTAACTAGCAGCTACAAGGAGCGGCGCCCAGGATGTCCCCGCACTTACAGTTATCCCTGGGCACGGCACGGCTCTCCCCACTGTGTGCCAGTTACAGTGTCCTGCTCCATATGCTAATTACTAATATCGGAGCAATAGGGAGGAGACATCAGCTCTGTGGGCGTTCCTTCTCCCTGCACTGTGACGTTCTCTGCTGCGATTGGACAGCGCAGGGAGAAGAAACGCCCACAGAGAAGGTGATGTCTCCTCCCCATTGGTCCGATATTAGTAATTGGCACATGGAGCACGAAACTGTAACTGGCCCACAGTGGGGAGAACGGAGCGGCGCCCGGGATACTGTAAGTGCGGGGACATCCCGGGCTAGCTGCTAGTTAGTAAGGCCAGGTCCTGTCATTGGTGGCGCAGTGCGCCCGCCCCTCCCTTGCCCCCCCGTCTCTCCTCACTGGCAGCACAGCACGAGGGAGAGAGCGACTCCTTCTCTCCCTGTGCGCCCCGCCTCCTCCGCTGCCAGCCGCTCTGCACAGTGTCGGGTCATAGGGCGCGCTTACGTGCCCTATGACCTGACGGGTGACCACGGAGTGGTGAGTAATAGCAAGTGCTGCCCTCCCGCTCCGTGGTCACATGACACAAATGAATCCTCGATGCAAAAAAATTGCATCGAGGATTTTTTTGTGTCGAATTACTCGATTAAATCGAGTAATCGTTTCAGCCCTACTCCCTAGCGTTGCCCGCGATACTGGGGAGGCTCGTTCCCAACACCAGATATTTTCATCCACGCACGGGGAGAAGCAGCGGCGGCGGTGCAGGGGCCAGGAGTGGGGCGGGGAGCCAGGTAAGTATATTCAGTGTGAGGGGCCCGGGCATAGGGGGGACATTTTTTAGTCCCAGATAACCCCTTTAAAGGGTCCCTATTTCAATACGGAGCTAAGAGTCCACATACGATGCAAGGCAGCTTTGTGCCCAGAGTAATAGAGCCTGCGGAGAAGGAACGCAGGCTCATCGCTTCTGTTCTGCTTACAATGAAACGTTCCCCGTATAGTCAGCTCGTGCAGAACGTCCCTTCCCTATTAGGAGAGGACAGCAGGTCTCGGACATGGTAGCAATCACTGGAATGTATCGAACGTTGTGCCAGGTTTACATGGAAAGCATGCAATGGTGACAAGCCCTGCTACAAGGTGCCTGCAGGCCAGGAGTAAAGGTCTCAGGGGGGTAAAGTCTGAGCTGGAGACTTGTAAGCAAGGTGACAGACCATGCAAAAACGTGTCAGTGCCGTCCGACATTGCAGTGCGCGGCATGCGTGTTTACTAGAGGAGCAGCGTATCGTCAGATACTCTATAAGGGTGTATTCACACGCTGCAGAAGCTTGCTGATTTTGTTGAGGATTATGTGTGGGAATGATGTTGCGGATTTCTGTGCGGATTACATCTCCATTGATGAAAGAATGGAGACATTCAGCGACAGCAAATCCGCAAGTAAACTGTATCTGCGTCCTGTTCTGCAGGTACTGACTCTGTTCATCTGCATAGGTTAGCATGGGGGGTCTTTATGGGGCGGGGTTAGGGGGAGATTTATCAAACTGGTGTAAAGTACAACTGGCTTAGTTGCCCATAGCAACCAATCAGATCCCACCTTTTATTTTCCAGAGGAGTTGTCAAAAAATGAAAGGTGGAATCTGATTGGTTGCTATGGGCAACTCAGCCAGTTCTACATTAGACCAGTTTGATAAATCTCCCCCTTAGTTGTAATAAATCCCGCAGCGCGTGAAGGCACCCCAACGCCAATTCGCCATATCTCAATTCTCGATAATGTAATTTTATCAATTTCTAAGACTACGTCAATCTATAGATAATACATTTATTTATCTAGATTTATCAAACCTAGGGCATAGGAAAAGTGAGGCGGTTGTGAATGTAACCCTTTTTATACGGAAGCTGGTGCCATTGATCAGCTGCCAGCCTGCCCCTCTGATGCCTGCTTGCCCTCTGTCGCAGAAATATCTGGCCATTCAGAGGCATGCTCAGAGTCCCAGAGGGGGCATCTAATCAAGGCCATTTGAGTGTGGCCTTAAAGGGGTTATTCAGGAATTGATAATGATATCCTCAGTATAGGTCATCACTATCGGTGGGGGTCCGATCAGCTGTCTCAGGGAGCCACCGCGCTCACCGGAGCTTCCGTCAGCTCTCCAAGCACAGCGCCGTACACCGTATAGTGGCAGTGAGTGGTACTGCAACTCAGCCCCATTCAGTGAAGGCTTTGTCCACAGCTCAAGGCCAGATTTGTGTAGTGGCAGCGCCAGAGCACCTGCAGAACAGCTGGTCGGTGGGTGCGAGGGGTGCTGGACCGCCACCGAGGAGGCAGGGATGGGCCATCACCTGGAGATCGGTACTCCTGACCGACATGCTCACCAAATGTCGTAAAAATATGCACAATTTTTCACCGCAAAGAAGGTTCGATAAAAGTCCCCCAAAATCTTTTTGTATTCGCCATATTCACGTCCAGTGCTGGGATCCACACGTTTCGCCAAACACTGCCTGTCCTCGTTCAACAGAAAGCCATTGGGGGATTTATCAACCAATCCTTACTTGTGCAACATTAAAATAGTCTACATTTTTGGCCTGCGCCATTTTTGTTCAAAATGTTTCGCTTCAGGTTCCAATCCCAAGACCCTGCGATACAGGCGCTACGGAGGGGGCCACTACTTTAACACACGGAGTGAAGAATGTACTATCACAGTATCATATGACAGCGGGTACAGGTGACAATACCGCCCGGTGACGGCGCACAGGGTACAGTTACACTCGTGAGTGCGCAGCGGGGTCAGGTATCACTACTTACAGCAATGTTCAACCTTTGATGGTCCTAGCATTGGGGAAGCCTGTACTAGACTGTCATACGTCCGTGCCATGGAGGACCACACGTGGCACAATGGCAGGATACCTTTAGCCTTCAGTATTAAGGAGGACCTGCCACCTCTGTTGTACTTACTACTTGTATTCCCCATGTAATAACAAACTTTCATGATACTATGTTGTGTCATTCCTCTATTATTCCTACTAGAAGTCTAGGAATGGATGACCGGGTGTCTGCAATTATGGTCCAGATGGGTGTCACCAGCTGAGTGGGTGTGTCCCTGCACAGTCTGACACTGGCAGCACCAATTACACAATGTCAGACTCTGCAGGGGGCACACGGAGACCCTAGTCAGGGCACCTATTGAGACGGAGTGGCATACACATTCATTTTCTCCGGAGGAGACCTGGATCCAGACCCCCGGTACCCCACTGCTGCGCACCTCTTTTCATGCTCGCTGTTTGCACCTGCGGTTTATGTCCTATTACTACACAATGGGGGCATTTTCCATTCTTTTCCATGATTTTTCTCGTTTTCCACTGGCTACAATCCTTCTCATGTGACTGATGGGCAGTGCCATTGTTCTCAGCGTGCCCAGCAGGAAGAATACCGGGCAGCAGCACACTAGCTGGCATGAGGCATAGGAAATACCCGCAGCCGTGTCACACTGAAGGCTACTGCCCAATGCCAGGCAGCCCTGCCGGTGTCTGAGCGCATCCCGCTGCTCCCCCGCACCCCCCGGGCTGCACTCACCCTGGATGCCGGTCTGGTGGGACATGGTGAAGACTGCGGCTCCCGAACCTCAACCAGGAAGTGACAGGGCTGAGCCGGCTCCCGCGGGATACACGTCATCGGCCCGTGCGCGGGTTGCCAGGCAACGGAGCCCGGTTCCAAACACAGGTCGCAGTGCACACACCCTAGTGAATCGATGGGCATTGCGCCATACACTGTCCTCTAGTAGAACCCAGACTATAAAACCACTTGTGTTACAGCTAAAGTATCCTGCATAAAGTGCACTGCCACAAGTGTGACTATACACACAAAATGTACCATGAGTGCCCCTCGTAGACGATGCTAATGGCAGAGTGCCCTCAATAAACAATACTATCTAAAGAGTGCCCTCAATAAACAATACTATCTAAACAGGTAGTGGAGGGTCTGAGAAATGCTGGTAGCCTTCAACCAACCAACACTAGGAGGCGCTCACTACCTCCAGACAGCTAGACATATGGACATATGCAGGTTGCGCCATCTAGTGGCGACTGGCAGCTGCGTGTTACAGAGGTGCCTACTTTTCCCCAGGAAATCTCCCCTATGGTGTCCAACCAAAATTTTTCTTTTTTCTGTACAACTTATCCCAAAATTATGGACAGCCAACCTTTTGTATGGACAAATTAGAAAACTAGAATGAATGATAAGAATTAGAACGATTAAAGGAAGTCTGCCACCACTATAGGACCATATACAGCGCTTACATGGCGCTGTAGCACACCCATACATGAATGTAACGGTACCTTTGTTATTTTCTTTAGACATTCAGAAGCAGGAAAAACGACATTTATTTCATATGCAAATG
The DNA here is from genome assembly GCA_033119425.1 of Bufotes viridis. Classification (NCBI taxonomy): domain Eukaryota; kingdom Metazoa; phylum Chordata; class Amphibia; order Anura; family Bufonidae; genus Bufotes; species Bufotes viridis. The sequence goes on from CM065590.1 coordinate 239,480,969, forward strand.
GGACCTCGCAAGTGCCCAGGGCGGCGTTCAGTGTGTAGGAGCCCAGGCCGCCCTGCCTTTTTTAGTGTTACTCCTCCTCAGCCTCTTCCTTTGCCCGCCCTCCTATTCCCTTGTATCCTCCCTAGGTCTGGCCGAGATCCCGTGCCTGCGCACTGCTTCGCCGGGCCGGGGCATGCGCACTAGTTGAATTGATGCCGTGCCCACAATGGGCATCGCAGTGCCCAGAGCATTGCTTACATCAAGGAACTCTGGTCACAGAGTGAGAAATATTCTGGACTACATAATTAGATCATATCTAATAGATTTGTGATATTTACTAGTTTTCAAACCTTTTTAATGGGTCAGTGTTTAATCCGAGTGCTGTCTCTGGCAGCGCCCACACATGAAAATCCCTCTTGTGCATTAGCCCTAAGGAGGTGCATGGGTTAGGGCAGGAGTGCCAACAGTGTTTAAAATTGGAAGCACCCAGACTGAAGACGAACTTGTTAAAGTCAACGGGGGACATTTGAGGATGAAATTCATACTGGTAAAATCAGGGCATCCAAAACCCCGTCCCTTGGAACACCCCAAACCAGCCCGGAAATGCCCACTTATGGGTGGGGTTAGCTATCTGCAGATTGCTGCAGCATCGGGTGTCTAATACCCCCTTTATGCTATGCGTTAATGTAAAGTTGCATGAAGGTGCCAGTGCTGGGTGGCATTTTCACATTGTTCAGTCTCTTCCCCAGATCTAAGATTAGACAATAGAGGTCTGTAGCTCTATTTTCTTCTAAGATGGTCTGTAAATGGTCTGTCCCCAATGGTTAATTCGCCACCGATCACAAAGTAATGGCATATTCTAATGAGTTGGAAACAACCTTTTGGGCTGTCAAAGTGACAGGAGTCAGTAGAAGATCATTAGTCCAGGTGATTTTTATCTATGTGCAGATATACCTCCAGGCGACTAGACAAGCAGCAATTATGGGGGCACAGATTTGGATCTGTTATGGGTATACCATGGGCATCATTGCCATGAGGTACTATGTATGGCATGAATATAAGCACACACGCATCCATGTATGTGCATCCGTGAGGCAAAAAATGCATATTTGTGTTTGTATATGCCTACCATGTTTCCTTAAGGCCCCATTCACACGTCCGCAATTCTGTTCCGCATTTTGCGGAACGGAATTGCGGACCCATTCGTTCCTATGGGGATACTTTATGTCCCGCCCAGATCCAGAATTGTGGATCCGCACTTCCGTTCCGCAAAAAAATAGAACATGTCCTATTGCGGACAAGAAAAGGCATTTTCTATATAGTGCCGGCGATGTGCGGTCCGCAAATTGCGGAACGCACATCGCCGATGTCTGTGCTTTGCGGACCCGTGGATCCTCAAAACACACACGGACGTGTGAATGACGCAGAATAAGTCTCTCTGCACTTTCCCTACATTCTCCCTGCACTCTCCCTGCACTCTCCCTGCACTCTCCCTCTCCAATATTCTTCTAATTCTATAGTTTTTAGCAGCACTGTCCCTAGCGCATGAGCACTTGCCACACCTCTCTCTATGCCCAGCTCACAGGACAATGGTGGAGACCGCTTGGGATGAGGGTTTTATAGGGCTGTGACATCACAGGGGATGGCTATCTGTGGATTGGCTGGCTGCACAGCTTTATGGGCGATCTTGCGTTCCTGGAATTGTCTCATCTACACTTACATTTACTTTGTAACACTTGCAGCTGCCATTTTAGGAAAACCTGATTCGTTACCACGAAGTGCAAGAAAATTTGGATTTGTTGCAAATCGAAGTTTCACTAAACCTTGAAGCAAATTCCGCTTTGAATGCTTCGCTCAACACTAAATACAGTGCCTGAGAATTCCTAATCGTGTAGGTGACAGGCTGTCTAGATCTGCAGCAGATTTATCACAGGGGCTCAGGCTAGATGATAAATCTGGTGCAGCGATAGACACTTTTCTCTCACTCTCTAGCAACTATCGGTCAGCCGAGTTTGAGACAAAATTTTATGACATATGAGACAGAATTTTCGCCAATTGTGGTGCAATTTTGATGCAAAACAGCTCATCTTAGGCCATTCTTCTTTTTCTGTGAACATCTGCCTCCTTTCTGCTAAGCTTCACACCCTTTTTGAGCAAGTTGAAAAAAGGTGGAGAAACCCTAGTTGCTCCAAATTGTGGCAATTTGCATCACTTTTTAGACAGATTCTAGGCACAGACACATTAGTAAATCTGGACTTGTGTTTCAATTAGGGCTCATGCACACGGTCCGCAATATATGGGCATCAGCCGTTTGTGCACCGCTTTAATGGGTCCGCAATCCAGAAGGTGCGGAATGGAGACACGTCCTCTGCACCGCAAGCAAATTAGAACTTGCAATTGCGGTCCCCAATGCACGGAACGGGCGACACATGTTCTTGTGTATGAGCCCTAAAGCCTCTTGCACATGACCATATGGCTTTTTCAGTATTTTGCTGTCCGTTTTTAACGGATCCGTTGTTTCTTTTTTTGTTTCCGTTGTGTTTCCATTTCTGTTCCGTTTCCGTAGTTCCACAAAAAATATCCGTATGGTTTCCGTATGGGATCGTTGTTTGCAGATTGCAAACAGAAGCATAACATTTTTAATCATTAATGTAATGTACAGTAATGTGTTTTTACAGTGAACACATGGGCAAAGTGGGCATTGACTTGAATGGAGCCACAGATCCTTATTTGCGGGCAATAATAGGACAAGTTCTATCTTTCAACGGAAAGGATATACGGAAATACGGAAACAGAATGCATACGGAGCACATTCCGTTTTTTTTGCGGCACCATTGAAATGAATGGTTCCGCATACGGATAGCACACAGAATCCGTAAACACAGAACAGAAACGGAAAAAAAAAATGATTTTGCTGGAGTTCCACAAGCATTTCCGAAACAGACCAATAACTTGCTTGCATAGGCTTTCAAAAGTAGAGCTTGTTGTCACTGCAACAGTTAATAAATCCTCCCGCCTGACTTTACCTGCAGTCCCCTGTGGTCAATTATTTCTGTTTTAATCATGGACAGCTTCTACCTAGCCCTGCTTTATTTATGCAGGAGACAGAGATGAAATTTATTATTACAGCATATTGAAAGTGACCATGTTTGAAGGGTTGTGGATGCAGTGAAAGCATACTGACCTGATAAAATCTGCTAATATTGGGCACATGAATTGCCGCTTGTTTTTTAGTCGAAATACTTGAATTACTGAAAATCTACAAGAACTCTAAGGCTACGTTCACACGACGACAAAAAGTCGCGCGACAATTTGGGAACCACTACACTGCAACATTTGTAGCGCGACATTGATGTCACATTAATGTCGCGCGACAACTTTATAATGGGAGTCTATGGTGGTAGTCATCGTGCAACATGCAGCATGTTGCGACTGCGTACACAACAGTCGCAAAAATCCCGGATGGATTTTGCCGACTGTCATGTCGCAGTCGCAGCATGTCGCATGTCGCACTGCGACACCATAGACTCCCATTATAAAAATTGTCGCGCGACAATAGTGCGACTTTTTGTCACGCGACAATTTTCGTCGTCTGAACATACCCTTACTTATTGGTTACCCGAGGGCTTATACAGACGAACAATGTAAGACTCGCCTGAGATCTGTCGATGAAAAACTGACCATTTTCCATTTCCATCCGTTTTTAAACAGGATTGTCTTAAACTGCATTCACTTTGTCAGTTTTCCCATCCTTGTGGCATCAGTTTTCATGAAGAATACACACACAGCATCTCCTGACAACCATCAGTAAAAAATGCGGAACGCACATTGCCGGTGTCCGAGTTTTGCGGATCCACAATTTGCAGACCGCTAGACACTTGCGGACTTGTGAATGGACCCTAACTGATTGCCATAATTGACCAAATAACTGAAGTTTTATTCAGATTTATTTTATTATTTATCTCCACCTGTAGTATACACGACCTGATTCAGAACCTCACTCCGGCTCCACAATTATATCCACATAATCCACTCAGTCGTATTAGTCGTATTCAAAAGGTTATTCGTTAGGTATAGATAATACTCACTCTCTTGAAGCTTTGCTTGTATTTTTCAGTCCTCTTATTCATATAAATAAATCGCTATATTGCATAGTAATCCTGAGAGCGCTGAACTGATTGCTACCCCATGCAGATTTTTTCGTCAGAAGTTTGGTGCAAAATGGTGCGTCATTGGGTCACTTTTTTGGCGCATTTTACAAAATTGAGGTCTACTGACATTAGTAGATGTGGGTGAACATCTGTTGATGTAACATACTTGCCAACAGTCCCGAGTTGGTGGGACAAACTCCTGAACCAGACCAGGGGTGGGGTATTGCAATTTTGGCGCTGTAGATGTTGGTAAGCGTGAATTCATAAATTCATACTTACCTTATTGTTCTGATGGCTGCTTTAAAATTGCGCACCATCCATGAGATGAGTTGAGCTTCTTGTCTTAGGCAACACTCTCCTTTGACAACAGGATGTGGCAATGTAGCCTCCAGACCTGTACTCCTGCACAGCATACCTACATGTTTTTAGGGATTACTGTAGTGTGGTTGTGATTTTGTTGCAGTTGTAGGGCAAAAAACATAGGGCCAGGTTTATCATTACACTTACATCTTACTCCAGTTCTACATATGTCCAAAGTCACTTTTGGCCAAGTCAGATTTATTAATGGTCCTTTAATACGGTGATAAATTTGGATTGATGGTAGCAGTTTATCCTTTAGTAAGCGGCTTTACAAAAGTCGCACGTCTTTACGAAAAAGTCGCATGTTTATAGGTTTCTGATAGAAAAGTCACAGAAAAGTTGAGAGGCATGGATAGTAACATAATAATAATCAAAACAAATTAGCGTATTTTTCGCCCCATAAGATGCATTTTCCCCCCCTGAAAAGTGTGGGGGGGGGATGCCCCTGCGTCTTATGGGACGAATACTAATGAAGCTCTTCCATATTGGAAGCGCTTCATTAGTACGGGAGGACCGGGAAGCAGTGTGTACTCACCGCTTCCTGGTCCTCGGTGCTCCGCACGTGTGAGGTTGTGATGTGACCTCACACTGTGCGCACCCACACAGCAGACAGAAGAGGTGGAAGACCGAGTGTGGGAGGTGAGGAGCGGCGGCGCGGCATCCGGAGCAGGAAAGGTGAGTGTTTTTTTTATTTTATTTAACATGAGGCTGATGGACACTGCTGGGGGCATATATGAAGCTACAGGGGGCATATATAAGGCTACAGTGGGCATATCTGGGGCTACTGGAGGCGTATTATGAGGCTACTGGGGGCTAAAGAGACTACTGGAGGCATATATGGGCTACTGGGGCTGAAGAGAAACTACTGGGTGCATATATGGGGCTACAGGTGGCTGAAGAGACTACTGGGGGAATATATGGGGCTACTGGGGCTGAAGAGAGACTACTGGGGGCATATATGGGCTACTGAGGCTGAAGAGAGACTACTGGGGGCATATATGGGATACTGGGGGCTGAAGAGACTTCTGGGGCATATATGGGCTACTGGGGCTGAAGAGAGACTACGGGGGGCATATATGGGGCTACTGGGGGCTGAAGAGACTACTGGGGGCATATCTGGGGCTACTGGGGGCATATATGGGCTACTGAGGCTGAAGAGAGACTACTGGGGGCATATATGGGCTACTGAGGCTGAAGAGAGACTACTGGGGGCATATATGGGGCTACTAGGGGCTGAAGAGACTTCTGGGGCATATATGGGGCTATTGGGGCTGAAGAGAGACTACTGGGGGCATATATGGGGCTACTAGGGCCATATATCAGGCTACTGGGGGCTGAAGAGAGACTACTGGGGGCATATATGGGGCTACTGGGGGCTGAAGAGACTACTGGGAGCATATATGGGGCTACTGGGGCCATATATCATGCTACTGGGGGCTGAAGAGAGACTACTGGGGGCATATATGAGGCTACTGGGGGCTGAAGAGACTTCTGGGGGCATATATGGGGCTACTGGGGCCATACATCAGGCTACTGGGGGCTGAAGAGAGACTACTGGGGGCATATATGAGGCTACTGGGGGCTGAAGAGAGGCATGGGGCTCTTATCTGAGGTCTGATTGAGGGTCATTTACATTGGGGTCTAAGCTGAGGTCTTATTGTGGTTTTATTAAGATTGAGGGTCTGATTGGTGGATTGACCTGAGGTGTCATGAAAAATATATTTTTCTTATTGTCCCCCTCTAAATCCTAGGTGCGTCTTATGGGCCGGAGCGTCTTGTGGGGCGAAAAATACCTCATTTATTTTGATTAACTTTTTGAATAAAATTCAACATTTTTAAAGGTAAAAGATAAAAAAGGTAAAAAGAGTCTTCCGTTTCATGCCATAAGTGCAGGACATATATATAACGTTCCCGACATAAGCATGGTCCTGACTGGAGTGAAATTTAGCAATTTTTGTTAGACTTTTTTGAATTGTCGCAATAGTAAATCTGTCTAGAGATTGATTTACATAAGAAAACACGCCCACTCTCACGGCACTTTCATAAAACCGGCGAGCAGAGCCAAAAAAAGTCACACATTTTTGCGCAGTTTCACCGATTACACTCTTTCATGCCATAAATTTGACTTTAGCTAATAATAACTCTGGCCCATAATGTACAATAATACTTAGGGATAGATGTGCGTAGGACATGATTTGGATATATGTGCTTATCACAGGACCATCTCTCTAAGGTCCTTACGCATGCACAAGATACTATGGAGGAGAAGATGGAGAAGCAGCAACAGGTGAGTGAAAAAGTTTCTGTCTGTATGTTGGTGTATCTGTCTGTCTGTGTGGGTGTATCTGTGTGTGTTAGTCCGCATTTGACCTTAGTCTGTATATATAGACATTTATTTGGTGGAGGAAACATTTTCGATTGCCATTTTGAAATCTGCCATATTAAATTCAGCTCAGGTTTTTCCAATAGGGGGCCATGTGATATATCAGTTATCATTTGGCTAGAATTTACTCAAAAACACACTGGAAGTGTCAGGTTTGACTCAACTTTGCCTGTTTTTTTGCTTTGCATCACGTCAGGGTCAAGTCCTGAGGAAAAAAAAGTGTGGGAACTCACCCAAGTGCCTCCATGTGACATAACGGCGCGCGGCGTACGCAAAGGGCAGGGGAGGTCGGGAGGAGAAGCAAGTAAGTACCATATTTTTCGCCCTATAAGATGCACCTAGGTTTTAGAGGGGGACAATAAGAAAAAAATATTTTTCATTACACCTCAGGTCAGACCACCAATCAGACCCCCAATGTTAATCAGACCTCAGCTAACAGCCCCAATAAGATCCCCAATGTTAATAAGACCTCAGATCACACCACAGCTCAGACCCCAATATGAATGACCCCCAATCAGACTTCAGATAAGAGCCCCATGCCTTATATCAGCCCCCAGTACCCTCATAGCAGCCCCCAGTAGCCTCATAGCAGCCCCCAGTGCCTCTCCATCAGCCCCCAGTGCCTCTCCACCAGCCCCCAGTGCCTCTCCACCAGCCCCGCCAGCCCCCAGTGCCTCTCCACCAGCCCCCAGTGCCTCTCACCAGCCCCCAGTGCCTCTCCATCAGCCCCCAGTGCCTCTCCATCAGCCCCCAGTGCCTCTCCATCAGCCCCAGTGCCTCTCCATCAGCCCCAGTGCCTCTCCATCAGCCCCCAGTGCCTCCCCATCAGTCCCCAGTGCCTCCCCTTAAGTCCCCAGTGCCTCTTCACCAGCCCCCAGTGCCTCTCCACCAGCCCCGCCAGCCCCCAGTGCCTCTCCACCAGCCCCCAGTGCCTCTCACCAGCCCCCAGTGCCTCTCACCAGCCCCCAGTGCCTCTCCATCAGCCCCCAGTGCCTCTCCATCAGCCCCCAGTGCCTCTCTATCAGCCCCCAGTGCCTCCCCATCAGTCCCCAGTGCCTCCCCATCAGTCCCCAGTGCCTCTCCACCAGCCCCCAGTGCCTCTCCACCAGCCCCCTGTGCCTCTCCACCAGCCCCCAGTGCCTCTCCACCAGCCCCCAGTGCCTCTCCATCAGCCCCCAGTGCCTCTCCATCAGCCCCCAGTGCCTCTCCATCAGCCCCCAGTGCCTCTCAATCAGCCCCCAGTGCCTCTCAACTAGCCCCCAGTGCCCTCTCCATCAGCCCCCAGTGCCTCTCCATTAGCCCCCAGTCAGTGCCTCTCACCAGCCCATAAAATATATATAAAAAAAAACACTTACCCTCTCCTGCTCCTGGACGCCGCCGCTCCTCTTCTGCTGCTGTCGGCTGTGCTGTGAAGTCTGCGCACAGCGTGACGTCTCAGAGCGACTTACTCTTGTGCGCAGCCCTGACAGCCGAGGACCAGGAAGCAGTGAGTACAAAGCCTTCACCGCTTCCTGGTCCTTTTGCCCTGAAAGGGAACGGCGTTTCTGCTATGAAAAAAGTGCAGGAATGCCGTTCCCACCCGTTCCCACAGGACTCGGGCCCTGCATCATGTGTTTCATATGGCCACCATTCTGCTGGATGGATATGGTTACATTTTTAATGTAGTCTTCGTGAATACGCTGAAGAACCATAGATGATGCTTCTTCACAGAACTGTAGGATTTGCCATTTCAGATATTGGCCATATTGAGCCATTTCAAGTAAGCCATAAGTTGGTAACCCTGGCCTCGTGGTCTCACTTGGGGTGTGTATTTATTTTGGTGATTGTATTTATTTTGGGGCATGAAGTCTGTATTCATTCTAGAGCTTTTGTTTGTCTGGGGTCAATATTCATTTTGGGGTGTGACAAAGGGGGCATATGCACCACATGTGAATAAGTTACCAGTGTTTGGAGACCAATGTGATTGGTGGCATAATGGATATTAAAATTGTTGTGCATCACCTAACACACACTGTATGATGGAATATCCCTGATGTAACTAGTACAAAATAGTGAATTATGATGTGTCTGCTGTCTATGTGTGTGTATATGCTGTATATGTGTGTATAGAAATGCAGTACGTGTGTGTTTATTTTTGTGTATATGTATATATTCTGTATATATAGGCATATATATGCTATGTGTGTGTGTGTATGTATGTGTATATGTGCTGTGTATGTGTGTACTTATTACAAGTGTAAGCCTATTCCTGGTTGTCTTTTCGGCAGGATCCTAGCTTCGGCTCCTTACTGTCTAGTTGCGGACCAATGATTGCGGCATCAGACAGCACTGGAGCCTGAGAAGGTGAGTAACCATTGGACACTGCGTACTTGACTCATTCATTTCCATAGTCTCTTATTCTTTTCACTAACAACTACAAAAAATAATAATACGCACACATTATGGATATTTTTTTGCTGAGGACAAATCCCAAACATTTGCAGCAAAATCGGAACATTGGGTTTTGCCTCTCCATCAGCCCCCATACGACCACAGATTTTACCTTTTGAATTATATATATATATATATATATATATATATATATATATATACATCAGGCAGCACTCACTCAAAATTAGTGTTATTCAGCCCAGTGTGGCCACACTGGGCTGAATAAACACTGGAATTTTTTTGAAGATTGGAGTGCTCCCTTGCAATTTTTGAACTACTATATTGAGGACTTGGTTGCTGGTCGTCGGCAGGTTTTGCACCCGTTATTTTAAAGTGTGCTGCTTTTTCACTTTTTACCTTATATATATATATTGTGGTAAGGTGCAAGGTGTCATATGCGATGGCAGGTACGTGTCACCGAGGTTGCTGGCCTCGGTGAGGTGAGAGCCGGGTTTTTGTCTGCAGCAGCTAGTGCTGTTTGGCTTTGTTAAATAGCATGGCTGCAAAGCCGATCCGGGCCGGCTCTTACTGGGAGCAGCTAAAGAGTAGGGTGGGTGGCTGCTCCCCACGGTCCAGTCCGAGTTTTGGGCTGGGTATAAAACACAGCCATCAGCTGTGTCTGGGGTGATTATCCTGGAGCCTGCTAACAGGGCTGAGGAATTCTCTGTGCTGGAGGACGGAGCTCAGCAAGGTGGTGTTTCCCTGCAACCTGAAGCTGGATTCTCCTGCGGCTGAGCCGACTGCTAGGTGTGAACCCGCACTTAAACCACCCAAGGTGACTGGACCCTGTGTTGGCCTGTTTTTGGTTTTGCCACATGATTTCTGTTGTGTGTGAACTGTCACCAAGAGACTGTTTTCATTTCTGGTGTGCAAGTGTGAATAAAACACTGTTTGATGCACAATCTGGACTCCTTGTTTTGCCTCTAAACTGCACCCGCACCGCTGTCTACCAGAGCGACTCCCCACAATATATATATTTATAGACATATCTCTTATCTCATATATAATATATATATATATATATATATATATATATATATATATACACAGCTGTAGATTCAGGCTGCACACCAGGCTGTTGAATCTGGTCATGCCGAGAAGGATCTCAGATTCATGCTTCTTGATCATATACCACTGGGGGAAATCGGGTTAATATGCTCAAGAAGCGTGAATCTGAATGGATCTATAAGTTACAATCACTCAAACCTAAGGGCCTTAATGTAGAATATAAACCTTGGGCTTTTATGTGATGTTTTCTGTCAGCCTTCGTATTGTTGTGTATGTGTTTTGTTTTTGTATTTTTTTGTATATATATTTTTGTAATTTTGTATATGTTTTTATTTTTTAGACGGTTCTGGTGGTGGATGAAGACGGAGCACAACTATTCCTGATATATATATATGTCAGGTTAATTGATTTGTAAAGTACTATACATATTATACGATTCTCTATATGCCGCAGTGTAGGAACTACTTCCCTTGTAAGGCTAATTGGGGACGGTTTTCTGGAGTGCTATGATTTAAGCACCCAGATTTATGGTAATAGCTTCTTAGGTGAATGATTACTTACTGTTACCTCAAATACTCTATTTACGCTTATTCTTTGATCCGAAGCTCTGGTCCGGATCCAAGAATTCTATGACGTATTGATCATGTGATTTTGATGACGGCCGTGTGATCTGTGACGTGCTTGGGATTCCCGGACATGCGCGGGCGGGATCCCGGCACGCCGAGGAAGTATGTTCCGCCATTACACGAGTGAGGTATATCGTTTAGTAGATGTCATTTGTTGCGATCACATGACTTGTGACGTGCCGAGACCCCGGGACATGCGCAGGGGTGATTCCGGCACGCCGTGAGGATGTAGACTATTTAGATACTTGCTACTTTTTGACACGATGTGCTCCGCCCTCTTCCACCACATAGGTGAAGGTAGATTTTACTTGTCACGTCATCACGTATTACGGTGTAATTCCGAAGATCACATGATCACACTTATGTACTTTTAAATATTTATTTACGGTATTATATGATATGTATATGTTGTTTTCCACTGAAAGATATATTTATGATGTCTAGACTTATATTTGTATATGCATTTTTGCACTTTTTATGTCACTCTGGATTTTTTCCCAATTACGCATGCTAATGAGCTGTACACTATATATGGACACATTGCTTGTATACACATTGCTTGACAAGGATCCCAGCAAGTGGACCGAAACGTCGCTAGATGGGTGAATAAAGATCACATTTCTTTTTCATTAACTGGATGTGCCGTGGCTTTTTACGAAGTTATATATATATATATATATATATATATATAATAAATTTCTGTCTGTCTAGACGTTCTTTATGCGCGACCAAACGACTGGACCGATCTTCACCAAATTTAGCACACAAGTACATCAGGTGTCCGGGGAGGTTTTAGACCGGGTCTCAGCTCTCTAGGACGTACCTTTCCTGAGATATTCCCAAAAATTGGCCTGCATTATAGCCAATACAAGCCTGCAAGCCTTTCACTTAAATCCAAACTGTCATTTACTGCTCCCTGCCAGTTCGGTAACCATAACAAGCCCCAGCCATGTTCACTGCTGTAGATAAGATAAGGAAATCTGTCACCAGCATAATCACTATAGAAGTAAAGCCAGGGCCTAATAGCACTTAGTACCTTATTTCCTGAGGTTTCCATAACAACGCGGCCATTTCTCTCCACTGCTGCAGGTTAGCTTTAAAGGGGCACGGCGCTGTGGATGACACTGTTAAGGGAGCGGAATGCTATGGAGGTAACAGTTCAGGGGCAAGTAGGGTGGCCATTCAAGTCACCCTTAAAACCCCGCCCCCAGGTCCAGATAAGCCACGCCTCTGATTCGGTTAGGCCATGCCCCCTCCCCTCCTGAGGTGGGAGGGACGGTGATTTTCTCCCTGCAGCTCACATTCAGACAGGACAGTGCTGCTGTCTTAGAAAGAGCTGTTTGAAAGGACACGCCCACTGTTAGGCCATGCCCCCTCCCACTAAGCGAACAGGGATTGGAAAAAAAAGTTAAAAATCAACTTTTAGGTCTGCTAAGCCACACCTCGGATACGTTTAGGATACACCCCTCCCACTCTGCAGCCAATGAGTATTGACAAAATGAAGTTAAAAATCAACTTCTGTCAGCTGCAGAGGTGGGAGGGATGGTGACTTTCTCTTTGCAGCTCACACTCAGAGAGGACAGTGCTGCTGTCTTAGATTGAGATGTTCAAAAGGACACGCCCCAATCCAGTTAGGCCACGCCCCCTCCCACTCAGCCAACAGGGATTGAAAAAATAAAGTTAAAAATCAACTACTAGGTACACAGCTCAGCAGACAGGATATGATTAGATACACAGCTCAGCAGACAGTATCACACAGGATAGAATATTAGATACACAGCTCAGCAGACAGTATCATACAACATAAGATTAGATACACGCTCAGCAGATAGTATCACACAGGATAGGATTAGATACACAGCTCAGCAGATGTTATCACACAAGACAGGATTAGATACACAGCTCAGCAGACAGTATCACACAGGATAGAATATTAGATACACAGCTCAGCAGACAGTATCACACAGGATCGAATATTAGATACACGCTTAGCAGACAGTATCACACAGGATAGCATTAGATACACAGCTCAGCAGATAGTATCACACAGGATAGAATATTAGATACACACTCAGCAGACAGTATTACACAGGATAGGATTAGATACACAGTTTAGCAGACAGTATCATACAACATAAGATTCAATACACAGCTCAGCACATAGTATCACACAGGATAGGATTAGATACACAGCTCACCAGATAGTATCACACAGGATAGGATTAGATACACAGCTCAGCAGATGTTATCACACAAGACAGGATTAGATACACAGCTCAGCAGAAAGTATCACACAGTATAGGATTAGATACACAGCTCAGCAGACAGTGGGGCGGGGTGCTGTAGAGGTCACTGTTATGGGGCATACTGTTGATATCTTTTTACGACACATGGAAACATGAAACGAAATAGATGAAATAGACCCGTGCGAAGCCGGGTCCTTCTGCTAGTCTCTTATATATTATAAAAATGAATTTCTGTCTAGACGTCTAGACATCTGTCTGTCTAGACGTTCTTTATGCGCGACCAAACGACTGGACCGATCTTCACCAAATTTGGCACAGGGGTACATCAGGTGTCCGGGAAGGTTTTAGACAGGGTCTCAGCTCTCTAGGACGTACCGTTCCTGAGATTTTCCCCAAAAATGGCCTGCATTATAGCCAATACAAGCCTGCGAGCCTTTTACTTAAATCCAAACTGTCATTTACTGCTCCCTGCCAGTTCGGTAACCATAACAAGCCCCAGCCATGTTCACTGCTGTAGATGAGATGAGGAAATCTGTCACCAGGATAATCACTATAGAAGTAAAGCCATGGCCTAATAGCACTTAGTACCTTATTTCCTGAGGTTTCCATAACAACTCGGCCATTTCTCTTCACTGCTGCAAGTCATTTTTAAAGGGGCAGGGCGCTGTGGATGACACTGTTAAGGGAGTAGAGTGCTGTGGAGGTCACAGTTCAGGGGGCAAGTAAGATGGCCATTCAAGTCACCCTTAAAACCCCGCCCCCATGTCCAGCTAAGCCACGCCTCTGATTCGGTTAGGCCATGCCCCCTCCCCTCCAGAGGTGGGAGGGACGGTGACTTTCTCCCTGCAGCACACATTCAGACAGAACAGTGCTGCTGTCTTAGGGTGAGCTGTTCAAAAGGACACGCCCTCGATACAGTTAGGACCATGCCCCCTCCCACTCAGCCAACAGGGATTGAAAAAATAAAGTTAAAAATCAACTTCTATGTCCCGCTAAGCCACACCCTCGATACATTTGGGAGGGACGGTGACTTTCCCGTATGAAGCCGGGTCCTTCTGCTCGCTAGGATTTACCGTTCTGGAGATATTCCCAAAAAATGACCTGCATTAGCCAATAAAAGCCTGCAAGAGTTTCTATTCATATCTAAACTGCCATCCACACGGTCACATGTCCCTTATCAGCCAATAGAAGAATACAGGTCCTACTCCAGGTTGCCATAACAACTGATCATAGGTTTTAGCACTGCAAGGCTTTCTATTCATCTCCACACTGCCATCCACATGGTCACATGTCCCTTTTCAGCCAATAGAAGATCGCAGGTCCTCCAGGTTGCCATAACAACTGATCATAGGTTTTAGCAGGTGGCAGGTCCTTAAATATTCAGTTATATGACATGTATCAGCCAATCTAAGTTCACATTTAATTTGCCAGGTTTTCATAACACAGCCATAAATAGACTGTACCTGCACTGGATGTCAGCATTCTTATAAATGTAAACATTTATAAACTACTCATGCCTCCAAAAAGAAAATCTGCAGTTGGACGCAAGACTCCTGCAGCAAAACGCATGGCTGCTGCTCGAGCTAATGAAAACTCACAGCAGACCCAAGCCCGTCTCCAATCTGCCAAGGTATGTCACAGACAACGGCGAGCTGCTGAAACTCCTGAGCAGACCCAAGCCCGTCTCCAATCCGACAAGGCATGTCACAGACAACGGCGGCGAGCTGCTGAAACTCCTGAGCAGACCCAAGCCCGTCTCCAATCTCACAAGGTATGTCCATTTCTCTTCACTGCTACAGGTTAGCTTTAAAGGGGCAGGGCGCTGTGGATGACATTGTTAAGGGAGCGGAGTGCTATGGAGTTCCTAGTTCAGGGGGAAAGTAGGGTAGCCATTCAAGTCTCCCTTAACCTTCTCAGGACCGCCTAACTCTCGGATGCGTCCGGCGGGCGGTCCTGTTGTTCTGGCCGGACGCATCCGTGCGTCATCTCGCGAGACGCGAGATTTGCTGTGAACGTGCGCACGTTCACAGCGGCGCGCAGCTCTGCAGTTACACTGCAGCCTGCCAGCGATGATCAATCGCTGGCAGGCTGTAGATGTAAAATAAATGAAATCAAACAGGTATATCAGATGCTGTTTTGTTAACAGCGTCTGATATACCTGCTACCTGGTCCTCTGGTGGTTCCATTTGCTGGGATCGACCACCAGAGGACCAGGTAGCTTCTGTAAAGTAGCACCAAGCACCACAGTACACCCCCCCCTGTCACTTATTAACCCCTTGTGAACCCCTGATCACCCCATATAGACTCCCTGATCACCCCCCTGTTATTGATCACCCCCCTGTAAGGCTCCATTCAAACATCCATATGATCCATGGATCCACGGATCCGCAAAACACGGACACCGCATTGTGCTTTCAGATCCGCACATTGCCAGAACTATATAGAAAATGCCTTTTCTTGCCCGCAATTGCGGACAAGAATAGGACATGTTCTATATTTTTGCGGAACGGAAGTGCAGACCCGGAAGTGCGGATCTGCAATTCCGGATCCGAGCGGGACAAAGTCTGTCCCCATAGAAATGAATGGGTCCGCAATTCCGTTCCGCAAACAGAATTGCGGACGTGTGAATGGGGCATAAGGGTCCCTTATTACCACCAGTTAGTTAGCTACTTGTTAGGTAGCTAGCGCCCAGCCCACCGCACCGCAGTCACTGATTTTGGCAGAGATTTTTTCATCCACATTGATCGATGCGAATGAAAAAATCTGTGCCGTTCATCTTATTACCCGTATGCTCAATATAAGGAGAATAGCAGAAACTCCTAATGCTGGCCATACGTGTAATGATTGCGGAGACCCTCAAATGCCAGGGCAGTGCAAACACCTCACATGTGACCCCATTTTAGAAAGAAGACACCCCAAGGTATTCGCGTGAGGGGTATGGTGAGTTCATGTAAAATTTTATTTTTGTCACAAGTTAGTGGAATATGAGACTTTGTATAAAAAAAAAAATATTATATCAATTTCCGCTAACTTGTGCCAAAAATTTATATTTCTGTGAACTCGCCATGCCCCTCACGGAATACCTTAGGGTGTCTTCTTCCAAAATGGGGTCACTTGTGGGTGTTTATACTGCCCTGGCATTTTAGGGGCCCTAAAGCGTGAGAATCCAAATGCGTAAAAATGCCCTGTGAAATCCTAAAGGTACTTATTGAATTTGGGCCCTTTGCGATCTTGGCTGCAAAAACACACATGGGTATCGCCGTAGTCAGGAGAAGTAGGGCAATGTGCTTTGGGTGTATTTTACATATAACCATGCTGGGTGTGAGAAATATCTCTGTAAATGACAACTTTTTAAAAAACTTTATACAAAGTTGTCAGTTTACAGAGATATTTCTCTCACCCAGCATGGGTATATGTAAAAATACACCCCAATACACATTTCCCTACTTCTTATGAGTACGGCGATACCACATGTGTGCTACTTTATTGCAGCCTGGGTGCGTAAAGGGGCGTAAAGTCCAACAAGTACCTTTAGGCTTTACAGGGCTGCTCACGATTCAGCCCCGCCCAAAATGCCAGAACAGTAAACACACCCCACAAATGACGCCATTTCGGAAAGTAGACACCCCAAGGTATCCACTGAGGGGCATAGTGAGTCCGTGGGAGATTTTTTATTTTTTTTTCCAGAAAGTGTAATTTTCTGCTAACTTGTGGAAAAAAATGAAATCATAGGAGTGTCTTCTTTCTAAAATGGTGTCATTTGGGGGATATTTATACTATCCTGGCATTCTAGCACCTGAAGAAACATGACAGGGGCTCAGAAAATCAGAGCTGCTTCAAAATGCGGAAATTCACTTTTTTGCACCATAGTTTGTAAACACTATAACTTTTACCCAAACCAATAAATATACACTTATTGCATTTTTTTTTATCAAAGACATGTAGAACAATAAATTTAGAGAAAAATTTATATAGAAATGTAGTTCTTTTTAAATAATTTTACAACAGAAAGCGAAAAATTTCATTTTTTTGCAAAAATGTCATTAAATTTTTATTAATATCAAACAAAGTAAAAATGTGAGCAACAATGAAATACCACCAAATGAAAGCTCTATTAGTGAGAAGAAAAGGAGGTAAAATTCATTTGGGTGGTAAGTTGTATGACGGAGCAATAAACGGTGAAAGTAGTGTAGTGCGGAATTGTAAAAAGTGGCCTGGTCTTTAAGGGTGTTTAAGCTAGGGGGGCTGATGTGGTTAAAACCCCGCCCCCAGGTCCAGATACGCCACACCTCTGATTCGGTTAGGCCGTGCCCCCTCCCCTCCTGGGGTGGGAGGGACGGTGTTTTTCTTCCTGCAGCTGATATGCAGACAGAACAGTGCTGCTGTCTTAGAGAGAACTGTTTAAAAGGATACACCCCCAATCCAGTTAGGCCATGTCCCCTCCCACTCAGCCAACAGGGATTGAAAAAATAAAGTTAAAAATTAACTACTAGGTACACAGTATCACACAGGATAGAATATTAGATACACGCTCAGCAGACAGTATCACACAGGATAGAATATTAGATACACAGCTCAGCAGACAGTATCACACAGGATAGAATATTAGATACACAGATCAGCAGACAGTATCATACAACATAAGATTAGATACACAGCTCAGCAGATAGTATCACACAGGCTAGGATTAGATACACAGCTCAGCAGATGTTATCACACAAGACAGGATTAGATACACAGCTCAGCAGACAGTATCACACAGGATAGGATTAGATACACAGCTCAGCAGACAGTATCACACAGGATAGAATATTAGATACACGATCAGCAGACAGTATCACACAGGATCGAATATTAGATACACAGCTCAGCAGATAGTATCACACAGGATAGGATTAGATACACAGCTCAGCAGATAGTATCACACAGGATAGAATATTAGATACACGCTCAGCAGACAGTATTACACAGGATAGGATTAGATACACAGTTTAGCAGACAGTATCATACAACATAAGATTCAATACACAGCTCAGCACATAGTATCACACAGGATAGGATTAGATACACAGCTCACCAGATAGTATCACACAGGATAGGATTAGATACACAGCTCAGCAGACAGTCTCACACAACATAAGATTAGATACACAGCTCAGCAGATGGTATCACCCAGGACAGGATTAGATACACAGCTCAGCAGACAGTGGGGCGGGGTGCTGTAGAGGTCACTGTTATGGGGGATACTGTTGATATCTTTTTACGACACATGGAAACATGAAACGAAATAGATGAAATAGACCCGTGCGAAGCCGGGTCCTTCTGCTAGTCTCTTATATATATAAAAATTAGTTTCTGTCTGTCTGTCTAGATGTTCTTTATGCGTGACCAAACGACTGGACCGATCTTTACCAAATTTGGCTCACGGGTACATCATGTATCCGGGAAGGTTTTAGACCAGGTCTCAGCTCTCTAGGACTTACCATTCCTGAGATATTCCCAAAAAATGACCTGCATTAGCAAATACGAGCCAGCCAGCCTTTCACTAAGTTAAATCCTAAGGCCCCATTCAGACGTCTGTTGTGTGTTGCGGATCCGCAGATTGCGGATCCGCAACACACCATGCCGGCACTCCCCATAGAGATGCGGAATAGATGCGGACTAAAATGCGGACATGTGAATGGGGCCTAACTGTCATACACACTGTCATATGCACACAGATTTATTCCAGGTAGGTTTCCATAACAACCCAGCCATTTCTATTCACTGCTGTAGGTCATATGTCGTCATGTAGCCCTAGCCTTAAAGGGGCAGGCGCTGTGGGGGGTCTGTGTTAAAGGGGTGGGCACTGTGGAGGTCACTGTTATAAAAAGGGGCGGGCACTGTGGAGGTCACTGATTTTAAAGGAACGAGATTTTTTTTTTTTTGGCACAAGTTAGCGGAAATTGATATATTTTTATTTTTTTAATTTTGTTTTTTACAAAGTCTCATATTCCACTAACTTGTGACAAAAAATAAAATTTTACATGAACTCACCATACCCCTCACAGAATACCTTGGGGTGTCTTCTTTCTAAAATGGGGTCACATGTGGGGTATTTATACTGTCCTGGCATTTTAGGGGCCCCTAAAGCGTGAGAAGAAGTCTGGAATCCAAATGCGTAAAAATGCCCTGTGAAATCCTAAAGGTACTCATTGGAATTAGGGCCCCTTTGCGCACCCAGGCTGCAAAAAAGTGTCACACATGTGGTATCCCTGTACTCAGGAGAAGTAGGGCAATGTGTTTTGGGGTGTATTTTTATATCTACCCATACTTTGTGTGAGAAATATCTCTGTAAACGACAATTTTTAAATTTTTTTATACAAAGTTGCCAGTTTACAGAGATATTTCTCTCACCCAACATGGGTATATGTAAAAATACACCCCAAAACACATTGCCCTACTTCTCCTGAGCACGGCGACACCACATGAGTGACACTTTTTTGCAGCCTGGGTGCGCAAAGGGGCCCAAATTCTAACGAGTACCTTTAGCTTTTACATGGCTGCTCACAATTTAGCCCCGCCCAAAATGCCAGAACAGTAAACACACCCCACAAATGACCCCATTTCGGAAAGTAGACACCCCAAGGTATTCGCTGAGGGGCATAGTGAGTCTGTGGGAGATTTTATTTTTTTTTGCCAGAAGTTAGCAGAAATGGAAACTTTATTATTATTTTTTTTCCTCAGAAAGTGTCATTTTCCGCTAACTTGTGAAAAAAAAATGAAATGATACTCACCATGCCCCTTCGCGAATACTTTGGGGTGTCTTCTATCTAAAATGGTGTCATTTGGGGGGTATTTATACTTTCCTAGCATTCTAGCACCTGAAGAAACATGACAGGTGCTCAGAAAGTCAGAGCTGCTTCAAAATGCCGAAATTCACTTTTTTGCACCATAGTTTGTAAACGCTATAACGTTTACCCAAACCAATAAATATACATTTATTGGATTTTTTTTATCAAAGACATGTAGAACAATAAATTTAGAGAAAAATTTATATAGAAATGTAGTTTTTAAAAAAAAAAATTGCAACAGAAAGTGAAAAATGTCATTTTTTTGCAAAAATGTCGTTAAATTTTTATTAATAGCAAAAAAAGTAAAAATGTCAGCAACAATGAAATAGCACCAAATAATAGCTCTATTAGTGAGAAGAAAAGGAGGTAAAATTCTTTTGGGTGGTAAGTTGCATGACGGAGCAATAAACGGTGAAAGTAGTGTAGTGCGGAATTGTAAAAAGTGGCCTGGTCATTAAGGGTGTTTAAGCTAGGGGGGCTGATGTGGTTAAAATGTCAGCTTTCTGTGCTTTAAAAAAATGAGAAAGATAAATAATTTCAGAACTTTTTCCACCTTTAATGTGACCTATAAACTGTACAACTCAATTGAAAAACAAACTGAAATCTTTTAGGTAGAGGGAAGAAAACTAAAAAATTATTTGGTTGCATAAGTGTGCACACTCTCTTATTACTGGGGATGTGGCTGTGTTCAGAATTAAGCAATCACATTCAAAATCATGTTAAATAGGAGTCAGCATACACCTGACATCATTTAAAAGGCCTTTGATTAACCCCAAATAAAGTTCAGCTGCTCTAGTTGGTCTTTCCTGAAATTTTCTTAGTCGCATCCCACAGTAAAAGCCATGGTCCACAGAGAGCTTCCAAAGCATCAGAGGGATCTCATTGTTAAAAGGTATCAGTCAGGAGAAGGGTACAAAAGAATTTCCAAGGCATTAGATATACCATGGAACACAGTGGAGACAGTCAGCATCAAGTGGAAAAAATATGGCGCAACAGTAACATTACCAAGAACTGGACGTCCCTCCAAAATTGATGAAAAGACCAGAAGAAAACTGGTCTGGGAGGCTACCAAGAGGCCTACAACATTAAAGGAGCTTCAGGAATATCTGTCAAGTACTGGCTGTGTGGTACATGTGACAATAATCTCCCGTAATCTTCATATATCTGGGCTATGGGGTAGAGTGGCAAGACGAAAGCCATTTCTTACGAAGAAAAACATCCAAGCCAGGTTGCAAAAACACATCTGAAGTCTCCCAAAAGCATGTGGGAAAAGGTGTTATGGTCTGATGAAACCAAGGTGGAACTTTTTGGCCATAATTCCAAAAGGTGTTTGGGGCAAAAACAACACTGCACATCACCAAAAGAACACCATACCCACAGTAAAGCATGGTGGTGGCAGCATCATGCCTTGGGGCTGTTTTTCTTCAGCTGGAACTGTGGCCTTAGTTAAGATAGAGGGAATTATGAACAGTTCCAAATACCAGTCAATATTGGCACAAAACCTTCAGGCTTCTGCTAGAAAGCTGGACACGAAGAGGAACTTCATCTTTCAGCATGACAACGACCCAAAGCATACATCCAAATCAACAAAAGAATGGCTTCACCAAAAGAAGATTAAAGTTTTGGAATGGCCCAGCCAGAGCCCAGACCTGAATCCGATTGAAAATCTACGAGGTGATCTGAAGAGGGCTGTGCACAGGAGATGCCCTCACAATCTGACAGATTTGGAGTGTTTTTACAAAGAAGAATGGGCAAATCTTGCCAAGTCAAATTGTGCCATGCTGATAGACTCCTACCCAAAAAGACTGAATGCTGTAACAAGATCAAAAGGCGCTTCAACAAAGTATTAGTTTAAGGGTGTGCAAACTTATGCAACCATATCATTTTATTTTTATATTTTTTCTTCCCTCTACCTAAAAGATTTCAGTTTGTTTTCCAATTGAGTTGTACAGTTTATAAGTCACATTAAAGGTGAAAAAAGTTCTGAAATGATTTATCTTTGTCAAATTTTTTTTACATCACAGAAACCTGACATTTTAACAGGGGTGTGTAGACTTTATATATTCACTGTATATCTTCGTACATTCCGTTACTAATGCATGTGAATTCGATTTCTGTCTGCACTACGGAAAAAATTGTCAGTGAGAAGAAAGAGCATGTTCATTCTTCTTGTGGGTTCCCCAATGCCCCATTAGAAAGCCGTGGATTAGCCTCAATGGAGTATCGTCCAACTTTATCTTTATTGCAAGGATGTAAATGCGCTTACTAAAGGGGTCTGACATATAGCAATGCACATATAAACACAGATGCAGATCTAACCATGAGGATGTTATCCTACCTGCATAACAAGGATAGTCCCTAGCTGCTAACTGAAGCTACTATACAGGAGCCTGAGAAAAGACATGCAAATACATATGTGAAACAGATGCAAACAGGCTGTAATGTGGCATACCAGCGATGCTACCGTTGGCTTAGATGTGGAGGATGACTCCAGAGGCTTCCACACCATGTGCTACCTCAGGCAGGGATGACTACGAATGAGGAAAATGGCTGCTGAGTGCAGGGATGATGATGTCACTAAGCTATGCTGAAGTAGACCAAAACTTCTAATGTGAATAGCTGCAATGTATGTAAACAGCCACTAGATGGTGCTGTTACACAATCAACAGAGAATTATACAGAACATATATTGAATATGCATCAAAACTATACATAAATTAACAAATAAGTTGGCTGAAGGCATGACACTAATCCTGATGCAGACTCAAAGCACTACAGCTGTGCATCTGTGGCACAAAAACGTGTGTCTGTCTTGTATTTCTGCTGTGGATCCTTTCACAAATATGTGCCAGATTTACCACATGCATTTCCTGACATGAACCTTAATATGTGTAATGTATATGTGTAAATATATGTACTGTATGTGTGTGTAATGTATACAGTGCATTCGGAAAGTCTTCAGATCCATTCACTTTTTTCATATTTTGTTAAATTGGCCTAGTTTCCCACCCATTAGTCTGCACTCAATACCCCATAATGAGAAAGTGAAAACAAAATTTTAGAAATGATTTGCAAATTTATTAAAAAGGAAAAACTAAAATTTTGCATTGACATAAGTATTTAGACCCTATGCTATGATGCTTAAAATTTAGCTTTGGAGCCTCCTATTTTTTTTTTAACATCTTTGAGATGTTTCTACGCCTTAATTGGAGTCCACCTGTGGTAATTTCAGTTGATTAGACATGATTTGGAAAGACACTTCCCTATCTATATAAGGTGTGTGACAGCTGACAATGCTGAGCAAAACTCGAGCCATGAGGAGAAAAGAACTGCCTGTAGAGCCCTGAGACATGATTGTGTGGAGGCAGAGATCTGAAGAAAGGTACTAAAAATTTTCTGCTGCACTGAAAGTTCCCAAGAGCACAGTAGCCTCATAATGGAAAACGTTTGAAACAACCAGAACTCTTCGTAGAACTGGCTGCCCCACCAAACTAAGTAATCAAGAAATAGGGACTTGGTAAGAGAGGTGACGAAGAACCCAATGGTCACTCTCGCTGAGCTTCAAAGATCCTGTGTGCAGTTTGGAGAAACTTCCAGAAGGTCAACCATTACTGTAGCACGCCACCAATCTGGGCTTTTTAGCAGACTGGCAGACTGTGAAAAACAAGATTATCTGATCTGAGAAAACCAAGATTGTTTTTTTTGCCTCATTTCTAAGTGTCATGTTTGGAGGAAACCAGGCACTGGCCAATACCATCCCTACTAGAGTTGAGTGGACACCTGGATGTTCGGGTTCGAGAAGTTCAGCCAAACTTCACGAAAATATTCGGGTTCGGGATCCAAACTTGACCCTGAACCCCATTGAAGTCAATGGAGACCCGAACTTTGGGGCACTAAAATGGCTGTAAAATAGCCCTGGAAAGGGCTAGAGGGCTGCAAAAGGCAGCAAAATGTAGGTAAATCCCCTGCAAACAAATGTGGATAGGGAAATGATTTAAAATAAAATAAATAAAAATTAACCAATATTAATTGGCAACTTCGAGGAGGAGGTGGAATAGGAGGTTGGGGTGGCATCAGGTGGGAATGCTATGGTAGTTGAAGTTCTCCTCACAGCCATAAAGGATTCATGTCTGCCTGCAGCACCACAGGCCTCATTCACAGCTTCAGGCCCATGGCAACCATACATGGGAGTTGGAGAAGTTCTCATCACAGCCAAAAAGGATTCATATCTGCCAGCAGTACACGCCACATTCACAGATTCAGGCCCGAGACAACTCATGGAGTTGAAGTTGTCATCACAGCCAGAAAGGATTCATGCTCTGCCTGCAGTGCCACAGGCCTCATGCACAGACTCAGGCCCCTGGCACCCACAAATAGGAGAGTTCAAATCACGCCAAGACAGTATTGATGTTCACCCAGCAGTGCCAGAGGCAACAATCACTCATTCAGGCCCATGGCTCCCGCAAAGAGGAGAGCGGTCCCGTAACAGCAACACAGGCCTCAGGTCAACCTGCAATGGAACAGGCCATTATCATATCATGTAGGCCCTAGCACCCAGACAGAGGTGAGCAGGTCCCATAACAGCAAAACAGGCATCATGTTACCCAGCCAATGGAACAGGCCACTTTCAGCAATTTAGGCCCTAGCACCCAGACAGAGGAGAGAGGTCCCATAACAGCAAAACAGGCATCATGTCACCCAGCAATGCAGCAGGCCACTTATCATTAATGTAGGCCCCTGGCACCCAGACAGAGGAGAGAGGTCCCATAACAGCAAAACAGGCATCATGTCACCCACCAATGCAACAGGCCACTTTCAGCAATTTAGGCCCTAGCACCCAGACAGAGGAGAGAGGTCCCATAACAGCAAAACAGGCATCATGTTACCCACCAATGGAACAGGCCACTTTCAGCATTTTAAGCCCTAGCACCCAGACAGAGGAGAGAGGTCCCATAACAGCAAAACAGGCATCATGTCACCCACCAATGCCGCAGGCGATTATCATTAATGTAGGTCCCTGGCACCCAGACATAGAAGAGTGGTCCCATAACAACAAAACAGGCATCATGTCACCCACCAATGCAACAGGCCACTTTCAGCAATTTAGGCCCTAGCACCCAGACAGAGGAGAGAGGTCCCATAAAAGCAAAACAGGCATCATGTCACCCACCAATGCAGCAGTGCCCTGGAGTACAAGAATGTATGGTTGAGGGCGAGGCAGTTATAATTATCTATTCTGCACAAGGTACGGACAAGTCCTTTGAGATCCATGCCTGGTTCATTTTAATGAACGTGAGCTTGTCCACGTTGGCTGTGGACAGGCGGCTGCGTTTGTCTGTAATGACGCCCCCTGCAGTGCTAAATACACGTTCAGACAACACACTGGCCGCAGGGCATGCCAGCACCTCCAAGGCATAAAGGGCAAGCTCTGGCCATGTGGACAATTTGGAGACCTGGAAGTTGAATGGGGCAGAACCATCAGTCAGTACGTGGAGGCGTGTGCACACGTACTCTTCCACCATGTTGTTGAAATGCTGTCTCCTGCTAACACGTTCCCTATCAGCTGGTGGTGCAGTTTGCTGTGTCACGTTGACAAAACTTTTCCACATCTCGGCCATGCTAACCCTGCTGTCTGAGGAGCTGGCCGTGACACAGCTGCGTTGGCGACCTCTTCCTCTTCCTCCTCCGCCTCTGGCTTCGCCTTGTGGTTCCACTTGTCCCCCCGTGTCAGTTGGGAATGCCCTCAGGAGCACGTCTACCAGCGTGCGCTTGTAGTCGCGCATCTTCCTTCCAGGCTCCAGTGTGGGAATTAAGTTGGGCACGTTGTCCTTGTACCTGGGATCCAGCAGGGTGGCAACCCAGTAGTCAGCACAAGTTAAAATGTGGGCAACTCTGCTGTCGTTTTGCAGGCACTACAGCATGTAGTCGCTGTTCTCTGTAGGTGGTGTATCGTCTGTGTCCTCCGTATCCCCCCAGCCATGCTCCAGTGATGGCCCTGAGCTGCGTAGGCCCAGTCACTGGTGGTGAAGTGGTGCTGATCCGCAGAGCGACTGACCCCTGCATACTGCATCTGAAACTCCACTATCGCCCGCTGCTGCTCGCACAGTCTCTCCAGCATATGTAAGGTGAAGTTCCACCTGGTGGGCATGTCACATATGAGGCGGTGAGCAGGAAGGCCAAAGTTACGCTGCAGCGCAGACAGGTGAGTCTGCGAGCAGGAGGGTGAGAACGCCGAAAGTGCGCACATACGGACCGCACTTTCAGCAGCAGCTCTGACATGTCTGGGTAGTTTTTAAGAAATTTCTTCATCAGATTCAGCACATGTGCCAGGGAAGGGATGTGCCGGCTAGTCCCAGAGCTGCAACGAGATTTCAGCCATTATCGCACACCACCAGGCCGGGCTTGAGGCTCACCGGCAGCAACCACTCATCAGTCTGCTGTTCAATGCCCCTCCAAAGCTCCTGTGCGGTGTGGGGTTTGTCACCCAAACACATGAGTTTTAAAATCGCCTGCTGACGTTTACCCTGGACTGTGCTGAAGTTGGGGGTGAGATTCTTTCGATGACTGGATGTGGGGGTGGTAGAAGAGGAGTAGGAGGAGGAGGAGGATGATGCGGAGTAGGAGGAGGAAGCAACAGGAGGCAACGTATAATGCCCTGCGATCCTCGGTGGTGGAAGGACATGCGCCAAACCGATATCCGCCTCGGGCCCAGCCGCCACTACTTTTACCCAGTGTGGCGTTTGGGAGATATAGCGACCCTGGCCATGCTTACTGGTCCATGTATCTGTGGTTATGTGGACCTTGCCACAGATGGCGTTGCGCAGTGGACACTTGATTTTATCCTCCACTTGGTTGTGCAGGGAAGGGACGGCTCGCCTGGAAAAGTAGTGGCGGCTGGGAACTACGTACTGGGGGACAGCCACCGCCATCAGCTGTTTGAAACGAGCCATCTCCACCAGACGGAATGACAGCATTTCAAAGGCCAGTAGTTTTGAAATGCTGGCATTCAGGGCTAGGGCTCGAGGGTGGGTAGGTGGGTTTTTCCTCCTTCTCTCCAATGTTTGGGAGATGGACAGCTGAATGCTGCTGTGTGACATGGTGGAGATGTTTGGTGATTGTGTCGTATGTGGTGGTGTTGGTGGAACATCGTCTGTTTGCTGGTCGCCAGGTGCCACGGTGATGGTTTTTAAGGTGTTTACTCCACTGCAGTTAATGCTTTGCATGTAGATGCCTGGTCGTGCAGGTTGTGCTCAGGTTAAGAACGTTTATGCCTCACTTCAGGCTCTGATTGCACAACATGCAAACCACTCGTGTCTTGTCGTCAGGACATTGTGTGAAGAACTGCCTCGCCAATGAACTCCTTGGAGCAGGCCTTGGTGTGTTCGGTGCCTGGGTGCAGGGGACAGTAGCAGGCGTACTGTCTCTGGAACGGCCGCTGCGCTTTTGCACCCTGCTCCCTCTTTTGCTGTGCTGTTGCCTCTGTGCGACCACTGCCTCTTCCTCAGAACTGCACGCCTCACTAGCGCGACCTTCAGTCCAGTCTGGGTCTAGGACTTTATCATCCTCCACATCATCTTCCACCCATTCATGACCCCTGCCCTCCTCTTCGGTCTGCACATTGCAGAAAGCCACAGCAGTTGGCTCCTGTGTTTCGTCATCATCAGAGACGTTTTGTGGAGGTATTCCCATGTCCTTATCCTGCAACAAAAGTGGTTGAGCATCAGTGACTTCAAGGTCTTCCTCTTCTGGGGCAGGGCTAGGTGGATGGGCCGGGAAAACCCTGCCAACAGAGTCATCAAAAAGCATGAGACTTTCCTGCATGATTTGGGGCTCTGACTGCTTGGCTGATTTACAAGGGGGGGAGGTGGAAGACTGATGGGCATGGGCTGCAGGTGCCAACTCTGAGCTTTCTGCAGAGGACTGGGTGTTAGATAGTGATAAGTGGGAGGTGCCATATTCGATTTCGTGAATATTCGATTGAATATTCGTCTTATATTCGTCGAAATCGAATATTCGTAATTATTCCCTTCATCGCGAACTGAATGGGGTACAAACAATATTTTATATTGGTTGGCTATGTAGAATTAATAAATATAGCGCTATATTTAATATATTCCTTCATTTTTCAAAGCCAACCAATAGTAAAGTTGCCTATAGACAGCTCTTAGTTGAATTCAAAATGCAATAATATTACTTTGCCTATTTTTTTTCAATAAATAGATTGATTATTATAATTATTCTATTTTTTTTTTTAAAAAAGACAAAGTAATATTATCGAATTGAAAATCCGATTTAGAGCTCTCTATAGGCAATTTACTATTGGATTGGTAGAATTAACAAAGATAGAGAATATAGTGCTATATTCGTTATCTTTCTATTCGTCAATAACGAAGATATCGAAATATTCTCTATCTTCATTAATAACGAAGATGTAGAATATTTTGCTATCTTCGTTATTGACGAATACAAAGATAACTAATATAGCGCTAATTATATATCTTCGTTAATTCGAGCAAGCCAACCATAGTAAACCAGTTCTATGTTGGTTGCGCTATGCGAATATTTCGTTAATATATTATTCGCATTGCGAATTCAACTTAGCTGGTTCCTAATGGCCGAATTGCTAGAATAACGAAGCTAACGAATACCGAATATAGCACTATCTTCCTTAAGAAATTATCGCATGCCGAACAGTGACGGTCACACGATCGCAGTGAAAGCAAACTTTATATTCGAATTTCCGATTATTACATACGCGAACTTAATGATAGAGCAATTTTGCGATAGTATGACATCATCCTTCCTGTCACATCCTGTTTTCGCTTTTGCTTTATCGAGTAACTTGACTGGAAATTTTCGGAACACGAAAATGGTGCGAACGTTTTTTAAAGAAGATGAGGCTGAATTTTTGATCACCGTAATATTTTATAACAGCAGTGTAATTTAATACATATTGCATGCATGGCAGAACAATATTTTGCAACTCTCGATCTACATATAAATTGTTTATCTGTAGATCGATTGTTGTAAAATATTCGGGGGACCTTTGGATGACACCTATGGGGGACCTTTGGATGACACCTATGGGGGACCTGTGGAGGACACTTTTGGGGGATCTAAGGAGGACACTTATGGGGGATCTGTGGATGATACTTATGGGTGACCTGCGGATGACATCTATGGGGGATCTATGGATGACACTTAAGGGGGACCTGTGGATGACACCTATGGGGGACCTGTGGATGTCATCTATGGGGGACCTGTGGATGATATATATGTGGGGCCTGTGGAGAACACTTATGGGGGACCTGTGGATGACACGTATGGGGGACCTGTGAAGGACACTTATGGCGGACCTGTGGATGACACTTATGGGGATCTGTGGATGACACTTATGGGTGACCTGCAGATGACACTTCTGAGGGATCTATGGATGACACTTAAGGGGGACCTGTGGAAGACACTTATGGGGGACCTGTGGATGACACATATATAGCATCTTATGACGGAGGTAGAGATTAAGCTGCCAGTGGAGTCTGCGTGCACTACAGTAGTCAATAAGTACGGTTCCAAGTACGGCAGATACTTTTACAGAGATTTAAACATCACATGAATGCGGTATATGAGCGGGGCCAGAGTATTAGAGAAAGCACCTGTGGCCTACTGTAACGGCCACAGGTATCGTCAGTGGTATCTGTGACATTTTCATGAGTACAAGTACTCATGCAAATGTTTGGTATTGGTCCTGATACCAATACTGGTATCGGTATCAGGACATCCCTACCACACAGTATGTACCATACACTATATACCAGACACATAATATATAGTTTATGTACATAAGTTTTCTTTGTCTGACCGCCATCATTTGATGGTTTATTTAGAGTTACCCAGGGTACACCCCATACCGTACCGTTACTTCACTAGACAGGTACATATCTGTTCAGATGGCCAATATCCGATTTCTCAGACCCCACACACATACTTTTGCAATACAATCCGATCTTATAATGGTAACATTAAATCTAATATTTCCCCTTTCAAGACGTAACTACTTTTGCTGTTTTGTTGAGGACATTTGTTGACAACTGGTATTTAAAAAAATTGTGATTATATGATTGCATTTTTATCCTGCAGAGAATGTTGGAAAAAGGCTACCACCTGACCCGGAAACATGCAGCCAAGGATGCCATAATAACTGATCTAATCAAAGAGATGGCTACCAAATTTGGAAGAAGGCACTCAAAGCTGGCCATCCCAAAAAAATGGTGCGACTTGAAAAGGTACAAACTGGATCGCATCAAAGAACAGAGCACGAGACTATGCCCAGGTACAATGCTTATTGCTAATGCGTACATGACATTTGTATCTCTCGCTACAACTCTCTGTAATGTACATATTCAGTGTTGCCGCTAATCCGTACAGATGTAGCCGGGTTAACACACAAAGTGTGAACTCAAATTTCTTAACTCATTGCATTCTCTTGAAACCAAATCCATTGAAAAAAAATAGCCTAATAACTAATAGTTAGTTTATATAACACATCTCATAAAGCATCTGTGTTAACTTTACTACATCTGTATTTCATTCCTTTAACCCCTCAATGACCTGCAGAGTATATGTTCGTCCCAACTGAATGTGATTTAAGGCCCAGCGCCATACCTTTACACAGGGCCGGCGCGTCCTATAAGCTGACTAGGCAGCCGTGTAGAGCGCCCCTTGGGAAGGGGCGCTGCTAGGAACACTGGCCCCGCCTCATGCTGCAGCCGCCCGATCGCTCTATATTGAGCCTCTGGCGGCTGCAGCACTGCCTGGGCTGGCGCGTCCATGAGGGCGCACCGCCCGGGCGCAGCAAGAGGAGAGGAGCTGACAGGAGGGAAGCGCTCAGCGCTCCCTCCTGTCAGTCCCACATTGTAGCGTGGCCAAGCCCTGTATGGTCCGCTGGTACAGGGAGCATCTGTCTCCTGTACCCGTCCGGACTGACATGAAGTGTGCACACAGTGTGCGCTTCCTGTCAGTCCGCCCGGGTACAGGAAACTAAAGCTCCTGTACCCGTGGGACCATACAGGGCTCGGCCACGCTACACCAGAGGTAGGGGGGGATTGGGAAAGAGAAAGACATTTGGGGAGTAGGGCGGGGGACAGAATGACGGGGGGCAAAAATCCTTCTATCGGCCCTGCCTTTACAGCACTATGATCATGCAGGTGCAGGAGCTGCGCCTGCCCGATCTGCGGCAGGGATACGTCCGTCACTAATGGCCAGACACATGCTGCATGCACCCACATCGGTGAAATCACTAATCCCGGCTCATTAACACAATAGGACACCTTCCTAACAAATTCCCTTGTTACCTCATCCTACCTTGTAACTTAGGCCAGTTTTACCCATCTGTAACACTCGTATTGGCATGTTATTTAGCTTCAATATGAGGCTAATCCACCATTGGGCTAATCCTAATCCCATGCAGATCCCTCCATCTCGAAATTTATGGATCTTTACCTTGTTTAGGATTTCTGAGTTGTTTGTCTAAATTATTAACATTGTGTGATTATTATAGGTAAAACCATTCCCTCTGTCCGTCGCCGTCCAAAAACAATGGAGGATATTCAGGTGTTAACAGAGGAGGAGGAGGAAGACAGTGAGGAGCAGGCTGGATCCTCAGAAGTGAGTGAGGCCCATCCCCCACCTGAAGTGGGCAAAATGGTGGTGGTGGAGACGGAGGAGCCGGGAACTTCGGCTACTGATGAGGCCACCTCCCCCCCGCATGTCAGCAATCCCGTGGAGGTCGAGGCAGAGAAGGCCGGACCTTCCCAGCCACCAAGTTCCACCCCCCCGGATCCAGAAGAGGAGGAGGAAGAGGTTGT
The DNA here is from genome assembly GCA_033119425.1 of Bufotes viridis. NCBI lineage: Eukaryota > Metazoa > Chordata > Amphibia > Anura > Bufonidae > Bufotes > Bufotes viridis. Next base: position 239,512,849 of record CM065590.1, read on the forward strand.
CTACACCCCCCACCCGGAGGGTAAATATATGCATAAACCACTATAATTCGGTACACATAACATATTCACAAATATACCACAATTCTCCTGCATCTCCGGAGCTGCAATGCTCTTGTTTAATGAATCCAAACAATAGCATCCCTTATTAAATATTTCTGCCGGTTTAGCTGAGCAGCCTTTGCACCCCAGCTCACAAACGTTTATGCCTAGGGACAGGGTATCTGTTGGTCCGTAATACACTGTCCCTCTGTGTGAAATCACGTCCCGGTGAGGCCCACTCTTAATAGTCAGCCGTGAAATGGTTAAAAGTGGCAACAATGAGGGGACAACAAAAACTAATGAAATAGAAAACGTAAAACAAAGGAAAACTTAGTCTGCAAAATAGTAAACCAAATTATAATTAACGTAAATATCTAGTTAGTGAGTTTTGATATAAATCTGTAGTGTTTAAACACATACTGCACACAATGCGATAATTGGCTTGAACGTAACCTGAACTGACTTTTTTATTTTTTATTTCAGTCGTGAACAAGTGCATCAAGCATTTGCAGGACATGAAGGCCAAGTTCAAAAAGGACATGATGGGTTTAAAAAAGCTCCAGTATGATTTAAATTTGAAGGTCCGAGAAATGGACAAAAAACATCTTATCGGCCTTCAAAAAATGGAAGAACTATTCTCCCAGCTGAAACAATTGCCCTAGAGGACATTTTTTAATTTTGTTAATAAATACCTGTTTTACTTTTGATAATGCGTGCTTTTTTTTATTTGGGGTTATATTGCGGTGTAATTTTATAATTGGGTTGTAATCGTCTTGCGGAATTTTCTATTTTCACCATATTAGACATTTGTTGAATATTGTATTATATGAATATACATCGGTACTGTGGCTTTTTTTAGAATATTCACCAGAATTCAAAAAACTAATATATAGCACTACAGCGAATACATTCGTTTTCAGAATTTTCGTAATATTTTCAATTTGAGCAGTGAATAGGCAACCACGATTCCTCCCTACTTAAAATGTTTGTGGGACAATGACTCACAGTGTTATTGACCCACAAGCATTTTATGCAGGGAGGAATCATGTGTTCACTGTTCAGATTGAAAAAATGTAGCATATTCTAAAAAATATATATATATATTCGCCAGTGCAATATAATTGGTTTATAGACATTTCTTGAATATTCAAAGGTAAATTTGCTTGAATGATATTTGCATATTCTTCCCGACAAGCGTCGTCAGCACCATGGGAACGCCGGGGACTTCTGATACTGCTAAGTTATGTGTGGGCCTTATATTACAGTGTTACCATGTACCTACTGCTGTCCTTTCTGCTGTCTGTCCTGCTCAAGATGAGTTTGACCATGGACTAAAGGGTCCTTAGAACTTACATAGAAAATGACACAGGAACATAACATTATAAAAAACTAAAGGAAGCGTTTTCACACTGACAAAACATTTTTATTAATAACAAAATAATAATAAAACAGGCCTCTAGGGCAACTTTTATAGCTCTGAAAATAACATTGTTTTTAAGGCAATCCGGTGCGCTCGGTCCATATCACGGACCTTCTTATCAAGGCGATGATGCAACTTTTTAATTTCTGACATGGAATTCCTGTGATCCTCCTTCATACGTGGCATATGCCGGATGCACTTGTTCAGTACTGAAAAAAAAATTTTTTTGTCAGGTCGGGTTACAAGACAATTAATGCATTGTGTGGAGTATGTGTTTAAACACTGCCGATCTACATCTAAATTCAGTAGCTATAGATCTTTAAGTTAATTATATATTGGTTAACTTAGTGATAGTTCAGATAGAGTACAATGTTATTTATTTGGTTAGGTAATAGTTTTTAGGTAATTTACAGAGTTAGGGCCCATTCAAAGGTCATATTGCATTGCGGATCCGCAAAACAAGAATACCGGCCATGTGTGTTCCGCAATTTGCCATAAGAGAAAAAGCCCACACTTGTCCGCCATTGTGGACAAGTAAAGGACTTGTTCTATCTTCTACGTGGAGCCGCAGAACTTAACAACGGATGCGGACCGCACACAGTCTGCTGTCTGCATCTTTTGTGGCCCCATTGAAATTAATGGATCCGTAGCCGTTACGTAAAATTGCGGAACGGTTGCGGATACGTTAATACGTAGGCTGATGTCCCTGACTGGCTGGCACACATGCAGTACACTGCATGGCTAATGTGGCCGCCGAGCACCACCTCAGTAACAGATGGATTACAAAAAAAGATTTCCCTTGCAGTAGCTGGGTACAGTAATGTTGGATTGCTGAAACTCCCTCCCTCTCTATTTGCTATATCTTGTGGATTAAAGTAGCACAGGTTCTTCTGATTTCTGCCCTATTTTGTCCCTGATCGCAGCACCAACATCCTCTCACTAAGCTCAAATCAGCAGAGTGACGTGCGGCAGTACATGACTCCAGCTTATAAAGAGGCTGGGTCACGTGCTGCACTCATGCTGCATGCACTTTCAAGTCACAAGAAGAAAACAGCAATAAAACACAATAAGATACGTGACTTGATCTACAATATTGGTCAGACTGATGTAAAAAGTTTTTTTATTTCCGGAGATATGATATAGGCATTAATATCACTGCAATTATTATTGTTACTATAGCCTCCTCCAAATAGTCTTTTTTTATTTCTTTCCTCTTTTTATCTTTTTTACAGTTTTTCAAAAAATCCTCTTATATCTTCATAAATCTTAGAAATACTCCTTTGGTTTGAAAAAAATGGATCTAAACAAGATCAGACCCCTGATCCAACATTCCGGTCCAGGTCTAATAACTGACCCAAGATATCTATTTAAAGACAGGCTCAAGAATACTAGGGGTACCCACTGAAGAAAGGGAGAGGACTCCCTGAAACGCGTCTGGGCTAAATGTGAATACCCCTAGAGCATAGTAATAAACTGTGGCCGGTCACATCTAGACAAAACGGAGCGCTCCAAAGTACTTCACAATTTACACTCTCTCCCCTCCGCTCCATCCCGCGGACGCCGAAGACACGTGGCAACTGAGGACTGAATCCAGGCGCGCGGGCAGATGGAGTCAGGAGCAGCGGAGATCGAGTGCAGAGGCTGCCGAGAACCAGCGAGGGAGAAAGACTGCAGCGGGACCGCTCTGAGTCACAGAGCTGGTCTAAGGTACCTCTACCTTTTCTCTTTACAGCGGCAGAGCTGGATATTAACCCACAGCGGTGAGCTACACCTTTTTAGGTGCATCAATACAAAATTATATACAATTGGAAAATATTACTTAATAAGAGACTCTAACTACAATCTAGAAAACTATTACTGCATGTGAATCGTTTTCCCTCACAGGGATAAGGAGGACTCTGGTTGCTACTGTTTTTTTCCCATAACAGGGATATGGAGGATATTTTTTAAGAGGACTTTTTAGCAGTACATTTTTATTGATTGTTTGTACACATTATATACTGGTGTTATTTATATGTAAGAGTATACTCATTTTTATAATAAGCAATTTATTGAATTTAATTAATTTTATCCACAATTTATTCTACTCAGTGATATATTTTTGATACACTGTTCAAATGAATAAATGACCTTTGACCCATATGTATAGGAGTGCCAGCCCTTCAGCGTTCACATGCTGCACTCAGCCAATCACAGCCATGCCATTAGTAGGCATGGCTGTGATGGCTTCTTAGGGCAAGAAGTAAAACGCTTGCTAATTGGCTGCTCAGAAAGCAGGAAGAAACTGCCGAACAACGGACCCGAACCCAAACTTTTTTGAAAATGTTCGGGTTAAGATCAGTGTCCCGAACACCCCAAAATTCGGTACGAACCCGAACTATACAGTTCGGGTTCGCTCAACTCTAATCCCTACAGTAAAGCCTGGCAGTGGCAGCATCATGCTGTGCGTGTGTTTTTCAGTGGCTGGGTAAGGAAGACTGGTCAAAGTTGAGGGATAGCTGAATGGAGCAAATTACAAAGTTATTTTGAAGTAAAACCTTATCCAGTGTGCTCTGAACCTCAGACTGGGCCAAAGGTTTGCCTTCCAACAAGACAATGACCCTAAGCACACAGCCAAGACAACACAGGAGTGGATTAGGCCTAGTTCAGACTTCAGTTATTTGGTCAGTGTCACGGTACGGTTCACTGTCACATTTGTGACCGGCTGTGTGGCTGGCTGCATGCTCTCTCACATACTATGCTGGTTGCTTGGGGCTGTGTGCTGGCGGTAGGGTGTGTGTAAACTGTTGCCTGTGTGTGTCTCCCCAGGTCCATATCTCTATGGTACTTGTCACTGGTGCCATGCAGACTGGCTGCATGTGCTTTGTGTACTGGCTGTGGGTGTTCCCATGTATGCTGGTTCTGTAATGCGTGCTGGCTACGGCCTTGTGTGTAAACATGGTCTGAGTATGGATGCAGTGTACGGTTCTGTCACTCATTGTTGTGTAGGCTGGCTGCCTGTAACCTCGTACTGGCTACAGTTTATCCTGTGCATGCTGGTTGTTGTTTGGGCGTGTTGGCTGCAGCATTCTGTGACTGTATGAACTGACACTTGTATAGTTTGTTCTGTGCCTCTGATACTCCTGGTTCTGGTGGGTTTAACATTCCCTGGTCTGTTCCTGGGTGTGTCTTATCAGGTGCCCTTGTTATGCAGCTATTTCTACCTGTGAGCTGTGGGGCTTGGGGTCAATCTGTCTTGTGCCTTGCTGGGTGTAGCCCCTTGCTGTTGACCCAAGGGGTTTTGCCATCTGCCCTTTTGTGTGGCGTTGCCTGGCATTGATGTCATATCCTGTCTATTCCATGTGTAGCCTGGCAGTGCTCAACTGCTTCTGATCCTGTCTGTTTCATGTATAGCTTGGCTTTGTTTTCTGCTTCTGTTCTTGTCCTGTGTATGTCCTGCCTTCATGAAAGGGCTCCTGGGTTCTCCAGAGGGAGGACATCTAGTCTATGTGCAGCTCTGCCTGTGACCCCCATGCTTCTGTTCCGCATGCGGTTCAGGCATCTGCTTGTGTGCTGGTTCCTGTTTGTCTTGTCCAATCCATGTCCTGAGTTTGTTTGGGTTCCAGTCCTTTTGTTGTTGTCTGGTCCACTGGTGCTTGCACCAGCATGGTTCTCTGCAGGTAGCGGCCAAGTGTACCAGGACCAACCTGGAGGTGCGACCAGTGAGCCCTTGGCCAAGTTCATCCCCACCACTAGGGGCTCTGTGAAGAACGGGACTCACTGGTTCTTCGCCCTCTGGGGTTTGCCTCTAGTCTACCGGAGCGCTTGGTTTAGTGGTAGTGCTACCACTATTGCCTAAACTGTTTATCCTCTACTGTCATGTTGCATTTACTAAATAAAATAAAGTACTCTTTTGGTTTCCTGGTCTGTAATCTGCCTGCCTTTGCCACATTTGCAAGGCGCTCCAGCCCTGTCCCCTGGAACTTCTGTCAGTTATTTTCATCAGTTATTGTGAGCCAAAACCAGGTGCGGGTCAAAAACACAGACCAAGTGCAGATCTTTCCATTATACCATATCTCTACGTATGCTTCACTACTGGTTTTGCCTCAATAACTGATTGCAATAACTGACCAAATAACTGATGTGTAAACTGGGCCTCATAGATAACTCTGTGAATGCCCTTGAGCGGCCCAGCTCTGCTTAGAACCCAATCAAACATCTCTGGAGAGACCTGAAAATGGTTGTTAAGTGAGGGTCCCCCATCCAACTTGACAGAGCTTGAAAGTATCTGCAGAGCATGGCAGAAAATCCCCAAATCCAGGCATGTAAACCTTGTGGCATCATACCCAAGAAGACTTGAGGCTGTAATTGCTTCCAAAGGTGCTTCAACTAAGTACACAGTGAAGAGTCTGAATAATTATGTTAATTCAAGATTTTATTTTTTCCTTCTCAATAAATTAGTAAAGATTTCAAACATTCTTATTTCTCCTTATGGAATATTAATTGCAGAATGATTTAGATTTTTTTAAAATTTTAGCACAAGGCAGCAATGTAACAAAATATGAAAAAAGTGTAAAGGTCTGAAAACTTTCTGAATGCACTGTATAGGTTTAAGGGGCCATTTACACAACTATATTTCTGTCCGCATCCGTTCTACAATTTTGGGGATTGGATGTGGATGCCAAATCAGCATAAATGAGCATAACAGATACTTGAAATGCAGGATTCATTTTATTATTTATTTTTCAGTTCTTCTGACAGATCAGAAGAAAGGGAAAATAAATGGCGTTGAGAACCCGGCCTTAGAGATTTGCATTTGCCTATCTTAAAGAACTCGCACATTACAGGGTGACCAACAGTTGAATTAACTCGTTTAAAAAAACAAAACCTTATAACGTTCTAAGACGTCTTGGTTAAAAGCAGATTTCCGAAAGGAGGATGGGCAATCGGTTGACATCTTTGGCCCCTGAGGCAGGTACATAATGGTGAGGCGGGAACATAATGCTAAAGATAGACTACAGTATTGAAATTTGCTGGGCTTGAGAGAGCTCTCCCACCCCCAAGGGGAGGTGACAGACACAGGATGTTGTTCCAAAAAGACGGCCTCTTTAATAAAAATGACTTAAGTATTTTTGTAGTTATTATTATTATTTATTTTACTCACTTATATAGAGTTGACATATTCTACAGCGCTTTACAGACTTTATCATCACTCACTATCCCCAGATGGGATCACAATCTCAGTTCCTCAGTATGTCTTTTGAGGATGGGAAGAAACACAGGGAGAACATACAAACTCCATACAGATGTTGTCCTTGGTCAGATTTGAACCCAGGACCCCAGCGCTGCAAGGCATTGGTACTAATCACTGAGCCACCATGATGTAATAATTACCTACATTAGTATATTCAATATGAGTGTTTTTATATAATTAACACATTTTATCCGTAGAGATTGATGTCAGGATTATGCATGTATATATGGACACACTTATGTCTTTACATGTATAGGCCCGTGGAAGCGCACTAACGCGAAACAGCCATCGCCTAGACCGCACCCTTACTAGTCATGTATTTTTAAGTGAATAATAAAGAGTTTGGATTTTACACGTGGTGTGTGCTGCATTTACAACTTCCTGTTTGTGGATTATTTGGACACTTTCACGCTGAACACCTCCTAGGTATTGAAGATCGCATATCCTGGAATCCCTGGAACACAACAAGAAGGACAAGAGTTAGGTAGTGCCAACATACTTTTTCCTTTACTGTAGTTTTACTCTACAATAAATACATAAATAAATAAAATTAATTTTATAAAATCAGGGAGTAGATTCATACTTAGCATTTTATTGTGTTGTTATGGTGTTTTCATATATTTTTTTATTTCAGCCAAAAAAAAAAAACACTGACCAGAAGTTACTTAAAGGGTTTCTGTCACCAACTTTTGACATTATAAGCTGTCTGACATTAGCTATGTGCTAATGTCAGACCAGCTTGATAATGTCTTTTTTATAAAAATCCGCTGTATATATAGTCTGAAAAACTTACTTTTATATTATGTAAATTAGCCTCTAGGAGCAGGGCGTTGCCCTGCTCTAGCGGCTCCGTCTGCGCAACCTGCTGGCACGCCCTTCACACTTTGATTGACAGTGCAGGGCAGCGATCCTCCTGCACTGTCTCGTTCTGAATCGCGCGCCCGCGCCGCCGCTCTGTGATTCGGGCGCAGGCGCGGTGAGCAGAGGACGCTGGTGCCTGCTGTCCTCTGCTCACCGCGCCTGCGCCCGAATACAGAGCGGCGGCGCGGCGCGCTGCTCAGAAACGAGACAGTGCAGGAGGATCGCTGCCCTGCACTGTCAATCAAAGTGTGAAGGGCGTGCCAGCAGGTTGCCGACGGAGCCGCTAGGAGCAGAACGCCTGCTCCTAGAGGCTAATTTACATAATATAAAAGTAAGTTTCAGACTATACTACAGCAGATTTTATAAGAAAGACATTATCAAGCTGGTCTGACATTAGCACATAGCTAATGTCAGACAGCTTATAATGTCAAAAGTTGGTGACAGAAACCCTTTAAAAGTATACTCTACATTTGGTGTATTTTCTGACATTCATGCCATACGCTTCTTGCCAGATACCAGAAAAATAATTGCATGTACTGTTATGAACAAAAGCAAAACTGCATGGCGTTTTTTGCAAGCATTTTCTCCAAATACCGCACTGCTTTAGAGCAAACATCAGGGCTGGACTGACTATCTGTCAATTCTGGAAAATGACAGATGGCACAGTGCCAGTGTGGGTGGCCCATTCCTGGGGCATTGCTATGCCAAAACATCTGGGTCTTGGGCATAAGGGAGCATAAGTACTGGGGCAATATGGAGGTATTTTAACTATTGGGGCCACTACATGGGGACATTATACCTACTGTCAGCTGTACCTTATTGAGGAACCTTTTTACTACCGGGAGCATTTTTGGGGGTCTTATTACTGCTCAGGGCACTGTAGGGGGGGCAAGTAAAGAACTGTTCTACTGTTAAATCTGTTCCACCATTGCCTCCACGCTTCATTGTCTCCAGGCAGGAGAACCCCAGAACCAGTGGTGCAACAAAAGTAAGAAAAGGAGCGTGATTCTCATAACTGCATAGCCTAGTGGAGCATGAGAGTAAGTTAGTGCTATTATTATTATTGCTACAACCACTCCTATCCTCCCCCCTTCTTTGGGCTCACTACACTATGGATGGACATTATTATTATTCGGCACAATATGGCACGCACTACTGCTAACGGACAATTTAAGAAAGCATTATGACTGTAGGAGGCACTTTCAGTAAGGAGGGCATGTTGGAAAAGAATTATAATTGCAGAGACTTTTGGGGGCACTATTACTATGTGGGACTATCTGTATGATGCTGTATTTCTTCAGTATGATATTTGGGGGCATTGGGGAGCACAGTGGGCACAGTACCAGGGATTGCAACAGGATAACACTGTTAGGGCACCAGGAGGAGGAGATAATTGAAAAGTCAAGCATCTAAAATATCTGTAGGCATGCGATATCATCATGGCGGTCTTATCCCGATGGAGAAGATGATGAAAGAGAATGTCTACATTAGAGGAGGCATCACATGATACAATAGTTATATAGTGCTGTATAGTCATGTATGTTTGATAGTGCTCAATGTAATGTCCATCCAATCTGCCAATAACATTGCGGCAGGGGAAAAGTTGGATTAGGGAGGGCAGCGGAGCACAAACATATTTCAGTTTACCACACAGCAAGTGGGCATGTCAGTTTTAAAATGCCAGGCCTGAATTTCAGTCCCAGTCCAGCCCCGGTAAAGTTTTATAATGTAACTTTCATTTCAATTTTTTAACAGTGTAGGGACAGGGATCTTGAACATTTTTCTAATATATTTTATTAGGGAAAAGGGATTCTTCTTACTAGAAAACAGGGTGTAACGTCTTATCAACACTCTAACTTTGCTTTGCTGAGGAGAGTCAGTCTTCAGCATCTACTGAGCGCTGAAGATGACTCTGTGGAACATACAGAGGCTTCCATCCGGTTTACTAATGATTATTACTAGCTGGACATGTGCTGTTACCAGCACATGTCCAGCTAGTAATATAAACTGACCAACCCCTTTAAGTATACATAGTAGGCTCACAGTAGTGCTATTTAGGCCCCTTTCACACGAGCGTGGCGAATTGGCTTTAGATGCGTTCAGTGAAACTCGCACCATTTTGAAAGCAAGTTCAGTCAGTTTTGTCTGCGATTGAGTTCAGTTGTTCAGTTTTTTCCGTGTGGGTGCAATGAGTTTTAATGCATTTTTCACGCACTTGATAAAAAAACTGAAGTTTTACAAACAACATCTCCGATCAACCATCATTGAAAAACGCATTGCATCCACGCTTGCTTGCGGATGCAATGCGTTTTTCACTGAAGCCCCATTAACTTCTATGGGGCCAGGGCTGCATAAAAAATGCAGAATATAGAACATGCTGCTTATGTACATAGACCCATTGAAATGAATGGGTCAGAATTCAGTGCGGGTGCGATGCGTTCACTTCACGCATCGCAGCGTGGAAAACTCGCTTGTGTGAAAGGGGCCTAAAACTCCCATTGACTTGCTGTGTAAACTCCATTTAGGCCACCACAGTAATAATTCTCCTTACTAAATCCATAGCGACAAGTGCTATACATGCACTGTGCTTGGTGCTGGGCTGTAATCTTGAGCACTGGACAAGGAGCTAGATTAAAGCTCCTGTAATCTCAGGACCCCAAGGAGAAGACAGAGGTTGTTTCCTGTGTCTGTTTCACACTGCCAACACAGCCTTCCAGCGGTATTCGTCCAGACGTTACTCGGCATATTTGCCGGATTGTGGGCAGATTACCTTTGGACCCCATTATACTTAATGGGGCCGGACTGCATTCCGACAATGACGGATCCAGCAAGCTGTTCCCGCCCGAAGAGGTTTGCTGGGTCGGTAAACGCTAGTGGGCAACCAGCCTTACCATTTCTGCGTTCTGCTGTGCTCAGTGTATAGCACTAGTGGGGGGGGGGGGGGGTTCTTTGTTTTTCCCCCTAGCGCTGGTGGAGAAATTGCCCAATTTATAATGAGGCTCAGGCATCCAGCGCTCATGGAGAAATGGGGTCATTTATCAAACTGGTCCAAAATGAAAGCTGCAATCTGACTGGGTGCTATGGACTTTACACCAGTTTGCTAAATGACCCCAAAAGTACCTAATTTATGATTAGGGTCAAGCACCCAGTGCTAGCAGAGAAAGTGCCAAATTTATGATGCGGTCCGTGTGCCTAGAGTAAACAGCACTACAGCCCCTGACTGGAGTAGTTTTTACTCCCCTTTTATGCCTTTTTCCAGGTGTAAAAGATGGTAAATGTGTTGGGGTGAAAGTTCCAGCCACTGACACTCCTAAGTGGTGAGGATGTAGCAGAAATGCCTGTGCGACAAGATATTATTGCACAGGTATTAAAATGATCACAGAAAGATGTTTTGGAACTTTTTTTTTAAAGCCAGGTGTAGCACACTTAGTACATGACCCCCAATGAGCGTTACACAGTGAATAGAGAGCTTCCTCTAGTGAACCCGGAGATCCTGTTAATCATCGGGTGTCTTGGGGGCTGAGCAGAGCTGCTGGATCTTAGAAGACCCTGTTCAGTTCCATCTGTGTAAGGCTAGATGCACACGTCCGTTAAACCCGGACGTGACCAGTCTGTGGTAACCAGGACTGGATTTCTTCTTTACAGCCGGAGCGCACGGAGTCATTGGTTGCTATGATGCCGTGCGCTCTCTGCCGCCGCTGCAGGACAGTAATACATTGGTATGATCTATACCAGTGTATTACTGTAGTGCAGCGGAGGCAGGGAGCGATCGGCGTCATAGCAACCAATGACGCCGTGCGTTCTGGCTGTAAAGAAGAAATCCAGTCCTGGTTACCACGGACTGCTCACGGCCGGGTTTAACGGACATGTGCATTTAGCCTAAATAGGGCCATGTCCAAACGTTAGGGGGTGCAATACTCGCCTTGCCCTGGGCACTGGCAACCCACACTATGTCACTGGCTGCGTGAACTGCATTTTGTTCTGGCTTTTTCCCACTGTAGTGAAAGAGATATAAAAACACCTGAAGAGAAAAAAAATGCAAGAGCTCCAGCATTCTGTGGTTTTTAAAAGGCAGAAAGACACAAAACAGGACCCTATGACCAAAAACGCCAGTAGCAAAAAAAAAAATATGTGTCCGGTGTTTCATATTTCCCATAGACCTTCAGCTAAAATCTGGAGCTGGTGTTTTTACTGAAAAAAGGGCAAAAAATGCCACCAAAAACCTATGTGTGAAAGAACCCTAAAGAGCATTTTTGGCAGACGTAGACCAATATATCATTCTTGAGAAATGGCACAAACACGCATCTGATAAAATGTATCAAGGGGGACGGAGGATAGAAGAAAGATGTACGCCTTTCGCATCTGCAGGTGAGCCATAAGATCCATTCCTTGTTTTCCTGCAAGAACTTCCCACATATAGTATGCATCCTAGCAAAATATAGTGTAAACTGGCACCACAGAAGATGCTTGGAGGACAAAGCTTGATTTATGAACCCTGCCTAATGTGCTAGAGTAAACCCTGATCACAGCAACAAAGACAGTGTTCCCCTCACTGCACATACTGTCACCAATAAGCTTTAAATCAGCTCAACCTTTTAACCCATTGAGGGCACCTATACGTGTATTGCTCCGGTAAACAGCTTTATTTACATCAAGCTTATGGCTCCCCACTGCCCTCCTGCAAATGCGGTTTTCTCCATCCAGTGATGTCATACTCACCCCTAATGCCTAATCGTATTACTGCGATGAATGTATGTAGGAGAGATCTCACCGAAAGGACACAAAGTGCTTCCCTTTGCTTTGGTGCAAGCAAAGCACATCAGTGAATGGAGCCCTGGCTGCTAGAATGTGGAGGGCGTGGGCTTGATGTCTGCATGGCTATTCCTGGAAGCTGAAGCAATGCCCTGGAAGCGTTCCCCCCCGCAGGATAAAGATTCATGAATAGAGCAGTGCTTGATCAGGCTGGTAAGTGATGGCCTCTGTAGACAGAACCCAAATCTCAGCATTGCACTAAATCCAGCAACCTGCATTAATAGAGTGGCATGTGGGTGTAACCAGCTTCCTCTTGAAGTATGCTACAGGCACAAGGTGAGAGCAGTTTGCAGCCCAATCTCTCTTTAGTCATCCCTATGAAATAAAGGATGATGAAACCATTAGCATGCACAGTAATTACTGACTGTGACTTCTCTACCAATGTCAGTGTTTTATACAGATTATTTCAGAAAGAGGATTTTTAAACTTTGTCTTCTAGGTGAGTGAAGCAAATCCAACAATGATCGTTTTAATGTTTATAAAGAAAGTAAAAGCGTACATGTCATAATAGAAATATTGTGCTAGAGCGCACTAATAAATACAGTACACAGCATGTAGACAGTATACACAGCACATAAATACCGGTGCTTCTTGAAGTGCTTACCTTCTGTGAAACAAGTCTAACAAGTTCTGTGTCATACTGATTTACTTTACGCAATAGTGAAATACTCTTTTTGTTCTTTAAAAATTGGATTAAGTGTTTCGTCTTCAGTTACTGCTGTGTACTGGTCATTGATAAGGTGAGTATAGAGATACTTGAGTAGACCATATTATTCATTAGATCTGCCATACTTCATCCAGGATGACTGCACAGTTGCTGTGTTGACCTCTCTCATTAGCAGAGGTCTATGCATACATCTGGTTAGAAACCTAATACTTGGATGCGCAAATGTGTGGGATAATGGGAGTATTACCTTCAGATGTGTTCAGCCATTGGTAGGGTTGAGCAAACTTGTTCGGCGTACAAGGTTCAGGTTTGGGTTATCTAAGAATTCCGTTATGGATTCCGCTATCGCGGACCATAAGTTATGATCCGTGGTAGCAGAATCCATAACAGAATTCTTAGATAATCCGACCCGAACCTTGTACACTGAACTTGAAACAGAAGTTCGCTCATCCCTAGCCATTGGCCACCACAGAAGAGCAGGGTTGCAGTAGCTGTATTGTGGCCGCTCCATGGAAAAAAAGCCAAGGCCTCTTTAACACATCCTTGTCTGTGATGACATCCATGACGATGGTCCGTAGTTCATCCGTGAAGAATCTGTGTTTGTTTCATGTTTTTTGTCCTCATGTGTCATCTATAATGTGCGCGAGGGATCAGAAATAGGGCATACTTCTGTGGTGCCACCACAGGCACATAGTCACGCTAAATTCAATGGATACATGAGCTGTACCAGCAAAGTGAATGAGATGAGATTATACTTGCTTTTTTTTTTCGTGCAGAAACTGACCTGCTGTACGGATTTTAAAATCAGCAATTTCAATTATGTTTGTGGTTTTGTGTGTGGTTTTCACCCTTCTGAATGCAAGGCTGAGATCTGAGGAGAATCGACCGCACCAAAAGCACAAGTAACGCATGTGGTGTTTGGTGCAGATCTGGTACGGAAACTCACAGAAATCCACAGAAAAACACATTCATTTTCTGTTTTGAAATCTGCACATGACATTACTCTAAGGCTGCATTCACACGAGCGTGATTTCCGCGCGGGTGCAATGCGTGATGTGAACGCATTGCACCAGCACTGAATCCTGACCCATTCATTTCTATGGGGCTGTGTACATGCGTTTTTTTTTCACGCATCACTTCTGCAACGCGTGTAAATCGCAGCATGCTCTATCTTATGCGTTATAAACGCATCCGCAGCCCTATAGAAATGAATGGGGCTGCGTGAAAAACGCATTGCATCTGCAAGCAAGTGCGGGTGCGTTGCGTTTTTCACTGATGGTTGCTAGGAGATGTTGTTTGTAAACCTTCAGTTTTTTATCACGTGCGTGAAAAATGCATCAAAACGCATTGCACCCGCACGGAAAAAACTGAACAACTGAACGCAATCGCAGGCAAAACTGAATGGCTTTGCCTGTGAAATCGCACAGTTAACTGAAGGCATCCGCAACGCATCCGGACCTAATCCGGACACGCTCGTGTGAACCCAGCCTAAGGCCTCATGCACACGACCATATGTATTTTGCAGTCCGCAAAAAATATGGAAGATGTCTGTGTGCATTCCGTATTTTGCCGAACGGAACAGCTGGCCCCTAATAGAACAGTACTATCCTTGTCTGTAATACGGACAATAATAGGACTTGTTCTATTTTTTTGCGGAACGGAAATACGGACATCCGGAAACGGAATGCACACGGAGTAACTTCTGTTTTTTTGCAGACACATGGAAATAAATGGTTCTGCTTACGGTCCGCAAAAAGAATGGAACGGACACGAAAAGAAAATACGTTTGTGTGCATGAGCCCTAAAGGTGGATTCACACACAGCAGTTTTGTCAAAGCTAAAGGTGGCTCTGGGGGGAAAAAGAAGCATAAGGCCCTCCATTCCTTTTAAATTCACTTATTCCCAGTTCACACTTCAGTTATTTGGTCAGTTATCTCCATCAGTAGTGAAGCCTACACAGAGGTAAGATGTAATTCAAAAATTTGACCCGCACCTGGTTTTGGCTCACAATAACCCTAAGTTCACACCTGAGCGTTTTACAGCGCGTTCAAACGCGCTGTAAAACGCTCAACACATGAAAACCAATGCTTTCCTATGGCCCTGGTTCTCACTTGAGCGTTTTACAGTGCGTTTGAACGCGCTGTAAAACGCCCGACGCATAAACAAGTACTTGAGCTTTTTTTAGTTTCACACTAGGGGCTTGTTACATCAGGTAGGCTGTTCTGGCAGGAAGCTACAGCGCTACTGTCTGGTCCCAAGAACTATAATGGGGGCCAGTAGAGATCTGGCCGCAACCTGACAAATATGCCAAGAATCAGCTGGACAAACACCAAGTAAACATGTGTGAAACTAACCTTGTAGGTAACTGTACATAGTGTGGATTTGTATGAGGAAGACGTGAAAAAAGCTGCACATAAGGGATCATGCACATGACCGTTGTTCTGGTCTGCATCCGAGCCACAGTTTTTGCGGCTCGGGTGCGGATCCATTCACCTCAATAGGGCCGCAAAAGATGCGGACAGCACTCTGTGTGCTGTCCGCATCTGTTGCTCCGTTCCGTAGCCCCGCAAAAAAAATATAACATGTCCTATTCTTGTCCGTTTTGCGGACAAGAATAGGCATCTCTATAATGGGCCGCCCGTTCCGTTCCGCAAATTGCGGAAGGCACACAGGCAGCTTTCGTGTTTTGCGGATCCGCAATTTGTGGACTGAAAAAAACGGAACGGTTGTGTGCATGAGGCCTAAAGCTGCACTATTTATCGTGGCTTTTGTGCAAATTTTCTGTGTACTTTAACAACCCTATTGAAGCCTTTAAGCTCAATGAAATCCAACCACATTAGGGTACGGCTACATAGCAATTTGGGGCGTGACATGTGTCATGCACCCAAGTATCGCTGTGTAGCAGGGGTGCCATAGGGGTCACAGCACAACTTTTTGCTCTGATAGTGAGACACAAATCGCACAAAATCCAGCAATGCTAGATTTTTGCAATTGGCATGTCACGGTCGCAGAAAATATACAAGTCACACTGCGACTCCATTCATTCATTTTGCATGGATTTTCCGCCCTGTGTGTGGGTACCCTAAATAAGTTGTTCAGCAATTGAACCTGCACCCTGCTCCTCTGTTCCTCTCTATGGAACTGCTGACGAGAAGCCGAGTAGGCCAGTCCTGTAGAAATGAATGGGGCGGCAACACACATGCTTAATTTATACAAGTAGACACAAGACCCCTGTTCTAGTAGTCTGATCACAGGGATCCCCACTGATCAGACACTTACACCTAGCCTGTGGATAGCAGATGAATAAAACGTGGCACAAGTTAGTGTATTATTGGTTATAGAAGTATAATTATAACACGCATTCAGTAATATAACCAGTATATTATTAGATGTAAGCAAATTAAACTTTGGTCAATTGTGCATGGACTCATTTGCTCGTTAGGATTATTTGTTTTAGCATACTTTGTTCATAGTAAACTTTTATACAAATATTTTAAAATATTGTGCCATGAATTATTGTTATCAAAAATAGTTGTGTCTAGTGTTGAACAAATCAAAGCATCCAAAGTGGAATTTGATCTGAAGTTTAGGAAAACTTTGATTTGCAATGAATCCGAATTTCCTCGCACTTCAGGGTAACAAATCTTCTTATACCTAAAATGGCAGCCACACGTGTTACAAAGTGAAAGTAGGAAGCCTGGGAATGCGAGATCACCCATAATGTTGTGCAGACAGCCAATCAGCAGATGACCAGCCCCAGTGATGTCACAGGCCTTTCATCCCGTGCGGTCTCTGCCATTTCTCTGTGAGCTGATCATAGGGAGAGAAGTGACAAGTGCCAGGGACAGTTTTGCTAAAAGCTTTTAATTGTGGGATATTCGATAGGGACAGTGCAAGGACAGTGTAGGGAGAGTTTTTACACATTGTAGGGAAAGCATAGGGAGAGCATAGAGACAGTGCAGGGACTATAATCCGAAACTAAAGGGATCCATAATAGACAGCACAGATTTCATCAATCCCTGTGTAGGGCACAGAGCTACCTAATTGAACAGTGTCCTCCTTGTTTAATATATAAGCAATTCTATTAAGCCTTGATTCTCAAATTGGGGTGAATAACCTTGTCTACTTCTACTGTTATTGCGGTGTCCACCTTGTTTAATAGATAAGCAGTTCTATTACGCCTGGATTCTGAAATTGGGGTGAATAACCTGTCTAATTTTACTGTTATTGGGATGTCCCCTTATTTAATAGATAAGCAATTCTATTAGGCCTTGATTCTCAAATTGGGGTGAGTAAGCTGTTTTAATTCTACTGTTATTGTGGTGTCCACCTGACTGTCACAGTAACTACCGTATTTTCCGGCGTATAAGACGACTGGGCATATAAGACGACCCCCTACTTTTCTGTTAAAATATGGGGTTTGGGCTATACTCGCCATATAAGGCTACCCCTCATTCAACGCGCACCAAAAAAAAATTAAACAGACGATCCGAGCATGAGAAAGCCACTGAGAGCAGGGAGAGGGGGCTGCTTCAGGAGCAACTGGCCGGGATGCAGCGCACGGTGGATCAGCTAGAGGGCGCCTGTCCCTGAAGCTGGAGAAGGACAGCTTCTCCAGTCCGGCTTGGAAGTAAAGAGGACCTTTCACTGGTCCAACAATTGTTAGATAATGCTATATACCGTATGTGTAGAGTGGCGCCCAGGGATAATAGTAAGGGCAAGGAGATCCCTGGGCGCCGATCTGCACATACATCTTAAGTTTCAGCACGCAGTGCACTGGCATATAAGACGACCCCCGACTTTTGAGAAGATTTTCATGTGTTAAAAAGTTGTCTTATACGCCAGAAAATGCAGTATTTCACTACCAGAAAGGGCTAGCTATGCATGTTGCTGCAATGCACAGTGATGTACTGTACAACGAGATACACTGTCCCTGCAGGCTGAGATATAGCTGATTTAACGTGCTTTGTGACAAAATAAGTCGGAACAAAGCGAATTTCTTCAAAAAAATTCAGCGAATTGTCCAAATCGAATTTTAGAAACTTTCGCTCATCTCTCGTACAGCCATCTTTTTTTCTTTCTTGTAGACTTAACTGCAATATTACTGATGCTTCTGTGGCCACATTCAGTGTGATTTTGATGTAAATTTTTGATGTTACAGGGATTATCTATAGTAGAAATCTACTTATTTTTAAAGACGTGTGTCACTGTTGTCGTTTGGCTTTTTTCCAAACACAGACAACAGCTTTAAATAGGTTTAGAAAAATAATTTTTATATGTGTTTAAACTAGAACATATAGCATTTACTAATGTACTTTTATTAATAAACGTACCCCAATCACCAACTGTAAGCCATTGTCCTCCAATTTCAGTTTCTGCTTGATTCACAAGACAACGTTTTCTATGTTGGCACAAGACCTGTAGTTTGGGCCAATAGCTAAGCCAACCACTTCTCTGTCTACCCATCAATCATGACGAAAACAGATTTAACCCCTTCAGCCGATCATACTCCATACACAGTGGGTGCCAGCTGTATGACGGCAAGTGATTGGGATCAGAGATCACTCAGTTCCTGGTCATTTAACCCATTAGATACCATGGTCAATAGCAACTGCGGCATGTGGCATTTGAGCGGTTAGATGGGGGGGGGGGGGGCCCTCTGCTCTTCACCTGGAGCACCAGGAGAGATATCTTGGGGCTTCAATCAGTAACTATGAGGGCCCGGGGTCCCAAGTTTTTCATAAGGAACTGCCTGCAAAGCCAGGGCCCAACGGACTGTAAAAATACCATAGACCAATAGTATTCTATTGCAGTCCATGATACAAGCAGTTAGTGGATTGCATATTCAGGACAAAAATTACAGAGAAGAAAGATTAAAGAATGAAAAGACAAAAATATTAAAATTTCAGATTACACCCTTTTCCAATTTTACATACATAAATAAACAATAAACAAAATAAACATAATAGGCATTGTCACATCCGAAAATGTCCGATCTATTAAATATGAAAAAAAAATTCCGGCATATAATGAAGACCATGAACCATGGCGAAATTTTAATTTTTTTTTAAATCCAAACAAAGAATGTGTTTCCCCACTCAAAACAATGAATGGTCCCCCTTCATGTGATTAAGAACTTTAATAGTCATAACGTTTAAAATATTCTTACCGGGGCCAGTGCTGCGCTCCTTGGTGTAATTATGTTACAAGTACATACTGGATTACATGCTGTACATTTGGCACATGATCCTAACCCGGTTACAACCCACAATGTATACGGTTTGTGCCTCTGCAGTCCAGCAGCCTAGAGTACTGACTGCTCAAAGATGCCAAAGCTGACCGTGCAGGAGCAACTCACGTCCAACGCAGGTTGTAACGGGGCTAGGCTCACGTGCCAAATGTATGGCGCATGATCCAGTAAGTGCCTGAAACATAATTACACTGAGGAGAGCAGGAAGCGCAGCGCTGACCAGGTAGGAATATTTAAAAACATACACAGTCCAAAATGGTATAAATAAAAACTAGATCGCCCTACAAAAAATGAGCCCTCACTAAACTCCTTAGATCTAATTAGAAAAAGAGTTATGGGGGTCAGAATATGGCGATGCAAAGAAAAATTTGATTTTTATTCGTTTTAAACATTAGAAAAACTATATAAATGCGGTATTAACTTTACTTTATTTTATACAGTACTAATCTGTAGATTGAAGGTTACAAGTCAGTTTTACCGCATAGGGAATGCAGTAAAAACAAAACTCATAAAACTACAGCGGAATTCCATTTTTTTCCCCAATTACTACCACATTTGGAATTTTTTTTCCAGATTCCCATTACATCATATGGAATATTAAATGGTGCAATTAAAAAATGCATCTTTATCCCACAAAGAAAGCCACGTGTAAACCATGTGAACGGGGAAAAAAAAAGTTCAAGCTCTGGGAAGGCAGGGAGTGAAAACGAAAACAAAAACAGGACTGAAAGGGTTAAAAAAACAAAAAACCCCGGTCTGTCTTACTGCTAGAAAAACGAAATTGTGATCGCTCTCTGAAGGCTCAGAAGGTTGCCTCTTGTAACTTGTATCTTAAAAGTCCTATATAGGCTTTTCATATTTAATTGAACTGTATTTATTATTTTCAGGAGCATTATTAGACCCTAAGCAACATTCATGAAATTGGTAAAATGCTATGTGCCATGAAGTTTGTGCTGATGTTATATGTTCATATATATATATATATATATATATTTGTGTTCACAATGTTTAGAACGACATTAAATTGATGGGAACAGCTAATTCCTTCGTGAATAGACTCCAATCTATTTCTGGTGCCTGAAGACGAAATAAGGAATCTGTGTCACTGCTTCCAAATCAGGACACATAACAAGTTGAGAATTCCCATTAATGCCTGTGCTCCTACCGTGTGAGATTAAGAGCTTTAAAAAGTAATTATGTTATGTTTCAGGACAATATCGAAGATTTCAAGTATGGCGAAAGACTTCCGCTATTATTTCCAGCATCCATGGTCGCGGATAGTTATTGCTTACTTGGTGACATTTTTTAATTTTTTAATATTTGCTGAGGATCCCGTGTCTCATAGCCAAACAGAAGCCAATGTCATCGTTGTTGGGAACTGCTTTTCGTTCATCATGACTAAATACCCAGGAGGAGCTTGGAACTTTTTAAAAGTCATCCTTTGGCTTGTTGCCATCACAGTTGGATTAATTGCGGGGAAGTTTCTTTTTCATCAACGTTTGTTTGGTAAGTCTTATAAATTTTGGTTTATTTTATTTTCATTTATTCTAACATCCCTTCTACATTTGATTTGATACAACTATCTGGCTATGTAACTCATACTTTTCTATCTATCTATCTATCTATCTATCTATCTATCTATCTATCTATCTATCTAACTGTGGTCACTTTAGTTATTGGGTAAAACCTCTAATTACCATCAGATCACCATATATTTTTGTAACTTCTCTTTTTATTCATCAACACAATGTAATATAATAGCTACAGGATCATAATAGCCATTATATAGATGACAGTTCACATAAAATCTAAGATATCATGACTTGTAAGTTAGAATAGGCCATCAATATTTTAGCCCAAACAACTATTTTAAGAATAGTTCTCTTCTTGTTTTCCTAGCCTGCCAGTTCCTCAAGTTGGCAAATGTGTTGCGGTTTTGAGTCCCATATGTCAATGGTGGGGTGGAGGGAAGAGCTTGTCTCCCCACTTAAAAGGGATAAGAAGTTTTGTTGCAGAAAAGATCACAACAAAATCTCAAAGGGGTTGCCCTTGTAGTTTTTGTAACCCTTATGTGCAGCACGACATACAGTACAGTTATGTTGTGGTGCAGAGTAAGGAGTATGCAGCGGGCTCACACGTTGAGCCCACTTCATATGCAGCGGATGCTGGCTGTATAATACAGCTGGCACTCGGCCGCAGTGGCTGGGATTGGTGTCATTGAACACCATTAATGTCACAATCAATAGTGATCACGGCATCTGTAGGGTTAGACAGAAGGAAGAGGCTCCCTCTGCCTTCTGATTAGAGCTCCCGTGGAAAAATTGTGGGTCTTTGATCAGTTCCCATGACAGCCTGAGATCTTGGGAAAGTTCCCAGGCCTGTCATGGTTAACTGCCTGAAAAGCCATGTATGAGGCATGACTTCTCACAGAGTGTCAAATCCTGTAGACCACAATAGTATTCTATTGCAGTCTATGGGAGAAGCGATCACAAGATCGCATGTTCACTTCCCCAAAGGCAGGTATGGGCAAACCGCGGCTCTCCAGCTGTTGCAAAACTACAACTTCCAGCATGCTGCTTACAGCTATTAGCCTACAGCAGGGCATGGTGGGAATTGTAGTTTTACAACAGCTGGAGAGCCGCAGTTTGCCCATCCCTGCCCTAAGGGAACTAAAAATTAGAACAAAAAAATTTAAAAACCCAAAAATTAAAATCACTCCCTTTCCTAAATTTTACATGTAAAAAATTAATAAACAAAATAAACATAACAGGTATCACCATGCCTGAAAACGTCAGAACTATGAAAATCTAAAATAGTTTTCCTGTGCGGCTCCCTCTGCCTACTGATTGCCGTAAAGAAAAAAAACACATGATTTGCAATTTTTTGTTCACCTTGTCCATGCCAAAATTTTTATAAACAGTGATCAAAAAGTCTTATGTACTCCCAAATCGTACCATTACAAACTACAGTTCCCACCACAAAAAAAGGCCTCATACATCCCTGTAGACTGAAATGTTAAAAAGTTATGGCTCTCAGAATATAGTGATGCAGAGAAAAAACCTTGGCAGAATTGCCATTTTTTCCCCATTTTCCAATACAAGCAATGTTAAAATAAATAGTGCCATTAAAAATACTTGTCCCACAAAAAACAAGCCCTTATACGGAAATGTGAAAAAAAAAAAAAAATTAAGGCTCTTAGAAGGCAGGGAAGGAATAATTAAAATAAAAAACTCACATTGCCTGGGCTCTTATAAAAAAAATAAAAACACTTCTACTCATCTGTAGCCAATTATTTGCCTTAGCTGTCTTTGGCCACATACTGCTGAGACCAGTGATTGGCTGTAGAGTTATACAGAATGTCACTGCTGCAGCCACAACAATTCATTGTGCCCGGGTAGAAGAAGGAGCATCAGCACTGGATCAGAGCTGGCTGCAAATGTGAGTGAAAGCACTTTTACTATTTTATGGAAGCAGTGTGCATTAATAAAAAATAACATGGGCAACCCCTTTTTTTTTCTCTCAAAGTACACACAAAAAGTTAGGGATATTTGGCTTTCAGGTGAAATTTATGGAAAACGTAAAAAGTTCACGCTACAGTTATAGTATATCATGAAAGTAGGGCATTTAAGGGTACTTTCACACTTGCGTTTTTCTTTTCCGGGATAGAGTTCCGTCGTCCGGGCTCTATGCCGGAAAAAAACTGATCAGTATTATCCCCATGCATTCTGAATGGAGAGAAATCCGTTCAGTATGCATCAGGATGTCTTCAGTTCAGTATGTAAACGTTTTTTAGACGAGGAAAATACTGCAGCATGCTGCAGTATTATCTCCGTCTAAAATTCCGGAATACATGATGCAATGCCAGATCCGGCATTAATTCCTATTGACTTGTGTTACTAATACCGCAACAACGAATCCGTCCTTCCAGTCTGCGCATGCGCAGACCTTTAAAACTGAAAACAAATCAAGATGGATCCGTCTCTTCATTTTCAGCACTTGCAATGCATTTGTGAGACGGATCTGGATGCTTTCAGTTGTCATGCGGTATGACAGATCCGGCGGGTAGTTCCAGAGACGGAACTACCTGCCGGATACTCACACCACAAGTGTAAAAGTAGCCTAAGTAAAAGCATGCAATGGTGATTTCCTCATCTCAAACAATTTATTGAAACAAAAGCACACAACAGTTGTGGGCATCCCCCCACAAAAAAGTCAATGTCTCAAAAACTTGTCATGTGGCCTTGAGCATCAATTACAGCTTGACAATAACATCTCATGCTGTTCACAAGTTGACTATTGTCTGCTGAGGCATGGCATCCCACTCTTCTTGAAGGGAAGCCCTCAGGTCAGAGAGGTTTTGGGATACAGAGTTACGAGCATCTACACAGCGACTCAGCTGATCCCATAGGTTTTCTATGGGATTAAGGTCTGGAGAAAGTGCAGGCCACTCCATTTGAGGTAATGCAGTCTCCACCTGCCGTTCCCTAATTATGCGACCTCGATAAGCTGGCACATTGTCATCCATGAAAATGAAATTTGGCCTGTGTTTACGCAGAGGCACAATGACTGGATTACTTATGTTATTCAAGTAGTATGGGCTTGTCACTGTACCAGTCACAAAGTGTAGGGCAGTTCTGTATAGACTAGATACAGTGGGCCTGTAACACTACCACCAAAGGCAAACAGTGGCTGATGCATAGTGCTCTCCTTGACGTCTCCAACATCATAGGCGGCCTTTATTTCTGCTCAGCGTAAATGGACTTTCATCAGTGAACAGCACTGAGGCCCACTAGTACCTCGTCCAGCGTAGATGCACCCTTGCCCATGCAAGACAATGTCGCCTGTGGTCAGGTACCTTTGCATGTCATCTAGCACGCAGACCATGTTGATGTAAATGGTTTTGAATGGTCTGACGTGACACCTGGGTGTCTCTCACCTACCTTAAATGTGCCTAGAGTTGTGTGGCATTGTTCACAATGAAGCAGTGGTCAGTGTGGGATGTGGCCAAAGGACGTCCACTTCTATGCCTTTTTGTGACTCTTCCTGTCTCTCTGTATCTCTGTTGCAACCTGCTGAGGACATTATGTGACACTCTAAGCTCATTGGCCACTTCTGTCTGAGGAACATCCTGCTTGAAGCCTCGCAATGGCGAGGTACTGTTGATCAATTGTTAGGTGTCGTCTTGGTTTCATGATGTCAAAATGTGAGCAGCATGATGAGGAGGACTGTTTAAATACTAATTGTAATTAAGCCAGGAAATGTATTGGGAGATTCATGGATCAAACACCTGTTTAGAATTTTCTCGTTAAGCTCCTTGTAAGAGAACAGCAAGTTGTGCAAAATGTCCTGAAACACTGAACAGTTGGACACAAAGTTTAGAGAAAGTCACATTAAGTTCACATGTAAAGGTTAGAGTGCATTTTACGTTCATCCTGAAATTTCACCCACCCACAAATATTTATGGAGACTGTGAAAGTTGACTTGCTCATACAGACAATTTGCTTTTCACCAGATCCTAACCAGGGAGTGAGCAGACAGTGAACTCTTAATCATTTTTATATAACCAGTTGGAGAGGACATGTGCTTTGTGATTTGGTCCATTACTTGGCTGGATGTAGCTATTAGAAGATGTGTTAAGACTGGTGGGATAAAACTAGTACATGGCTAGACATTTTTGGCTAACCTTATACCACCTAGTGGTTGGCTTACTTTGTAACAGATTTTTGTGCCAAAACAGTGGGTAGTTTGGTGCATCATTCCTGTAGTGGCAGGGGATTTATCAGGTTAGTAATTGGCCTTTTATTATTTTATGGCATTCCCCATTGACCCACTCTTTGTGATTTTGGAAAACCCCTTCAATTGTTTGCAGTATATTAATACACTACTGATTAGCTATAAAGGAGCATTGCTACACCAAGTCTTGAATGAATATATACATATATATAATACATACATTTCTCGTATAGTCCATGCATAGATTATGAGATAGAGCAGAGGCTTAAAAATGCACAGGGCTATACCACACTCTGTGAATTGGAATCCATTGGTTCTTTACATTGCAGTGTTAGTAAAGTTTTGTGTATGTAAAATAACACACAGTGTTGAACTTTTCATATAAAAACTGAAATGTCTAAAGATTTGCTTCTTTAAATGAGCTGCAACCACTAATCACATTGTATGTGGTGTGGCTTTGATCTGCTCCACTTCCAGAACATGTGAACGTACCTTTAAGGCCTCATGCACACGGCCGTTCTGTGCATTGGGGACCACAATTTGCGGTCCCCAATGCATGGGCAACGTCTGTGCGGCGGCCGGGACGGATCGAGACCCATTCAACTTGAATGGGTCCATGATCCGTCCGCACCGCAAAAAAATAGAACATGGCACGGACAGAAACACCACGGAAGCACTCCATTCCACACCTCAGCTCCGGATTGTGGACCCATTTAAGTGAATGGGTCCGCATAGGTGATGCGAGGAGCACACGGCTGGTGCCACCTTATTGCGGACCGCAGTACGGCCACGGCCGGGCAATGGCCATATGCATGAGACCTAAGAGTGGCAGTGCTGCTGGAGAACCTGATATCAAAAGCTCACACAGCTTTTGGGTTTACTATTAACAAGATTACTTGCTCTGTAATTTGACCATTCTATGTGTTTTTATTGTTAAAACTGGCAATGATCCAAAGAGATAGGAGGTAGAAAATGTTCCATGATAATCATATCTTTAGACTTTCCTCCCACTTTTAGATAATAAAATTGAGAAAAAGTAGTAAGAACTTGGTGTAGCTCCAGGTTCATGTGGGCCCTTGGCCTTGGGCGATACAGTCTGAGTAGGTCCCCTTGTGGCATTTTGCAAGATGCATGCGGTAGTGAAACTGCATATATTATAGATGTTGTCAAATACAATAGAAAGAGCATGCTACAGAGTAGATATATGTGAATCGGTCCTTAGCAACTACTTTTTCACCTACCCCGTGTTTTAGTTCCTCAGGTCTACTCACAGTATTCCGTTTTAAACTGTACACCCTCTAAGGAGAAACTACAGACATTGAATATACTGTAATGCAGACTGGGAGAGGATTGCTAAGCTGGAGGCACTTTGCCCCACAGACACACACTGCCTCGCTTCATGCATATGATGCTGATGTGCAGCCAGTATCCTCTAACTGGCTGCTTCCACTCCTAGCACCTAGCCTGTTGGGCTTTCCTGTGGCTTCATTACAGATCACAGAGCCGCAAGCTACTATTTGCTAAAAGCGGAGATGTAATTATTGCCCCTTTGTGGCAGCACACAGTAGTAATGCCCTGATGTGCCCCTTCACAGTAGTTATTCTCACACTGTGTCCCCTTCACAGTAGTAGTGCCCACATTGTGCCCCTCACAGTAGTAATGCCCACATGTGTCCCTTTCACAAAAGCTATGGCCATATATGTGCCCCCTTCACAGTTTTTATGCCCTCTCACACCAGTTATGCCCAGGTTTGTGACCCTTCATAGTAGTTATACCCAGATATGTGCCCTCTAACAATAGCTATGCCCAATATTTGCCCCCTCATGGTAGCTATGCCCAGATGTGCCCCCTTACATTAGTTATGTCCAGATGTGCCCCCACACAATAGCTATGACCAGATGTATCCCTTCACAGTAGTTATGCCATCTTCACAGTAGTTATTCAGATTTGTGCACCCTTTACAGTAGTTTTGCCGTGATGTGCCTCTTCACAGTAGATATGCCCAGATAAGGACCAACAAACAAACAGTAAATATTCACCTAGTTCCTCCCATGATCACCCCCCCCCTCCCCTGGTATGCATTGGAGTCAGACAGTAAGGTACTTGCTGATCAAGGCTAAAAGAGACATTGACATTGCCAAAGCACCTTTCGCTCTTGGACATGGGCTGGCCAACTGTATCTTTAACTCTGTATCCCTCAGTTGGAAATTATAGGTAATTGAAAGAGTAATATTGGCAGCCATAGATTCTGCAGAAAGAGATTTTGGAGGGAGAGAGGAAAAGAGCACTACAATTCCTATCCTTGACAAAATCCATTCTTTGCTATATGGGAAGATTTTCACTAGGAATTGTTTAGAAATGTGTTTTGATATTGTTAGATGTACTACAACTCCTATTCAGCACTTTAGTAAAGAGATGTTTATTTTCTACAACTTGCTGGGATACTGACTCCAGTATCATATGCCGGCCACTGCACCCTACATCTCACGTCATGTACCTGCACCACAACCCCAAGGACACCCAAGTTACCATCAGGCAGGAGCCTTGAGGGAAGAAGGGGTCTGCCCTCCCACCACTGCCCTGGCCCAAGGGAGCTTCGGTATGAGGATTGCCACTGTCAAGATTTATTGCAGCCACAGCCACTACCACTCTGCTCCTCCAAGGCTTGAGGCAGATACATAGAAAGTACAGACATTTTAGCAAATACAGTAATGCAGCAAATATTTAAGTGGTCAGTTTCTGCATCAGCTATTTTTGAGTCTGTAAAACAAGGGCTGGGGAAAGGGTTTCAATCTTAAGAATGCACTATACCTACGGTATTTGCTTTCTAAAACACTTTTTGAAAGCAGGCACTGCTGATCCTGTCCCTGCTGTTTGTACTCCCCTGTTTTAACCATGGTGATCATGTGGGGAGGTACAGAGTCATCACTTCCAGGACAGCAGGAACATAAGCAATGGCTCGCATACAGCTGGACTTTCAAGAGGTGAGTGATTTTTTTGTTGTTGTTGTTTTTTCAAGCACTTTCCAGCCGCCGTTTATTTTTTAATGTTGGACAACCCCTTTAAAGGGTTTGGCCCATCTCGGACATTGGCATGTTGCTAGAATATCAGATAGATGTGGGTCCCACCTCTGACACCTGCTCCTATCTCCAGAACGAGACCCCTGAAGGAAAGGAAAGCACACAGCACATGCTCCATTCATCACTATGGGAGTTCTGAAAATAGGCAATTGAGCATGCTTGGCTGTTTTGGAAGTCCCATACCAAGGAATGGAGATAGGACCTGGCCACCACTCCATTCACCATTACGCTGGGTTCAGACCTGAGCGTTTCTGAGATGCGCGTTTTCTGCGCGTTTTTATGTGCGTTTTTGGCAATAGTAAACGCACGTTTTACGCGCGTTTGTGTGATTGACTGCAGTGTTGTCCAATGACCAAATATCCCTGTCTATATGAAGTTTGGCCTTTCCAGCATGTTGCAAATTCATAAACGTGTGTTCGAACGCGCAAAATACAAGCGTTGCGCGTTCCCATTGAAGTCTATGGGCCAAAACACACAACAAACGCCCCAAAAAAAGCTCAAGTACTTGTTTATGCGTGGGCGTTTTTCAGCGCGTTCGAAACGCGCTGTAAATTGTGAAAATGTGAACCAGTCCCATAGGGAAGCATTGGTTTGCATCGGTTATGCGTTTTACAGCACGTTTGAACGCGCTGTAAAACGCGCAAGTGTGAACTGAGGGTTATGGGACTGCAAGAGATAGCTGAGCCAGTGCTTGGCTATTTTCAGAACTTCCATTGCAGTGAATGCATGTTTGGCTGCTCTCCGTTCACTATTGGGGGACCTAGTTCTGGAGATAGGTGTAGGTCCTACCTCTGGCACCTGCTCCTATCTGACATTGGTGGCATATCCTAGCGATATACAATGTCTGAGATTGGAATACCGCTGTAAGGCATTACACTGAATAGGGCAATACATGGAATTGAATGATTTGAAATTTCATAATAGTGCATATTCTGGTGATAGGGAAGTGTGGGAAATAAATGAGGTAATAAAGCTGCTCAAACAAATACATCCGTAACCCCATTACGCTCCTGTAAAATCAAACAGTGTTATGATCAAAATCATCCCTGTGAAAGTAAATAGAAAGACATCTGTGTTTCATAACCCATTCATGGACTGGATGCTTAGCTACTGACTGTCCCTAATGTTGATGGCAAGTCATCTTCTGACTTTTTTTGTATAAAAAGTGTTATTTGTACGTGATTTTGATTTTATTTTTGTGTACCCTTTATACGGCAAAAAACAGTATATATGAATGGATTGACAAGTCAACGAATCATTCAGTTAATACCATAATAAAAATAAAAATCTAAAAATCAAAGATTGGCATTCTGGAAATAATATTGTTAACAGTGAATAAAACAAACTTGTAATTGAGCTCCACTCCACTGTTACTACATTCGCCTCTGAGCATGAAAACATTATGGGGGACATTTATTAAGACTGGCGTATTAGGCTACTTTCACACTAGCGACATCCTTCTCCGGCAGGATATTCCGGCTGGGGAACAGCCTGCCGGATCTGTGCTGCCACTAGTGCACCGTTCCGCCGGAAGTCCGCTCCGGCCCCATTGACTATGGCACTAGCGGCAGCATGGATCCGGCAGGCTGTTCCCCCGCCGGAACAGTCTGATAGAGAAGGCTGCTGCTAGTGTGAAAGTAGCCTTACATGCCATCAGATGCATGTGTGCTGGTCCATGCGCCAAAACACAAATCTACACCAGCAAAGGAGCTTTAATCTACGCCGGTTTCCTGTCATAGATATTAATAAATTTGCCAGGCTGGCTATAAGTGCACCTGCACTGGCAAGCGCAGTTCTAAACCCATAAAAAGTCACACAATTTTGCACAACCATGGGGTGTGCCAAACTACGAGACTTTTTGATGCAAGTTTTCTGACATACAGGGGATGATAAATGTCTGCCTAGGATTATTTTAAAGGTAATGTATCATCAGCAAATAACCTATTGTTTAACTGCTTCAGGACCGCCGTACGCAGGATTGCGTCCTGCGGGCGGTCCTGCTCTTCTGTTCGGACGCGCCGGGGCATCATCTCGCGAGACGCGAGAGTTCCTGTGAACGCGCGCGCGTTCACAGCGTCGCGCGTCTCGAGAGTTGGACTACAGCCTGCCAGCGATGATCAATCGCTGGCAGGCTGTAGATGCGATATAAATCGCATCAAACAGCTATATCAGACGCTGTTTTATGAACAGCGTCTGATATAGCTGCTACCTGGTCCTCTGGTGGTCCCATTTTCTGGGATCGACCACCAGAGGACCAGGTAACACAGTAAAAGTTGCACCAAACACTACACTAACCCCCACCCCCTCACCTATTAAGCCCTTGATCACCCCATCTAGACCCCTGATCACCCCCCTGTCATTGATCACACCCCTTGTAAGGCTCCATTCAGACGTCCATATGTGTTTTTGCGGATCTCGTGGATTCACGGATCCGCGGATCCACGGATCCACCGCGGATCCGATCCGCGGATCCTCAAAACACGGACACCGGCAATGTGCTTTCCGCATTTTGCAGATCCGCACATTGCCAGAACTATATAGAAAATGCTTTTCTTGTCCGCAATTGCGGACAAGAATAGGACATGTTCTATATTTTTGCGGAACGGAAGTGCAGACCCGGAAGCGCGGATCCGTAATTCCGGATCCGAGCGGGACAAAGTCTGTCCCCATAGAAATGAATGAGTCCGCAATTCCGTTCCGCAAACAGAATTGCGGACGTGTGAATGGGGCATAAGGGTCCCTTATCACCGCCAGTTAGCTAGCTACTTGTTAGGTAGCTAGCGCCCAGCCCACCGCACCGCAGTCACTGATTTTGGCAGAGATTTTTTATCCACGATGATCGATGCGAATGAAAAAAATTTGTGCCGTTCATTTTTTTTTTTTTTCAGCGCAGAGGCTGAACGGAAAAAAATAATCTCATTACCCGTATGCTCAATATACGGAGAATCGCAGAAACTCCTAATGCTGGCCATACGTGTAATGATTGCGGAGACCCTCAAATGCCAAGGCAGTACAAAAACCCCACATGTGACCCCATTTTAGAAAGAAGACACCCCAAGGTATTCCGTGAGGGGTATGGCGAGTTCATGGAAAATTTTATTTTTTGTCACAAGTTAGTGGAATATGAGACTGTAAAAAAAAAAAAAAAAAAACAATTTCCGCTAACTTGTGCCAAATTTTTTTTCTGTGAACTCGCCATGCCCCTCACATAGTACCTTGGGGTGTCTTCTTTCCACAATGGGGTCACATGTGGGGTATTTATACTGCCCTGGCATTTTAGGGTGCT
Organism: Bufotes viridis; assembly: GCA_033119425.1. Taxonomy (NCBI): domain Eukaryota; kingdom Metazoa; phylum Chordata; class Amphibia; order Anura; family Bufonidae; genus Bufotes; species Bufotes viridis. Next base: position 239,544,230 of record CM065590.1, read on the forward strand.
AAAGCGTGAGAATCCAAATGCGTAAAATGGCCTGTGAAATCCTAAAGGTACTCATTGGTTTTAGGGCCCTTTGCGCATCTTGGCTGCAAAAAGTGTCACTCATGTGGTATCGCCGTACTCAGGAGAAGTAGGGCAATGTGTTTTGGAGTGTATTTTTATATATACCCATACTGTGTGTGAGAAATATCGCTGTAAACGACAACTTTTTACATTTTTTTATTCAAAGTTGTCAATATACAGAGATATTTCTCTCACCCAGCATGGGTATATGTAAAATACACACCAAAACACATCGCCTCTACTTCTCCTGAGTACGGCGATGCCACATGTGTGACACTTTTGCAGCCAAGATGCAAGGAGCTCAAATTCAACGAGTACCTTTTAGGAGGGTATTTTTACGATTTTTCTTCTCACGCTTTAGGGACCCTAAAATGCCAGGGCAGTATAAATACCCCACATGTGACCCCATTTTGGAAAGAAGACACCCCAAGGTATTCGGTGAGGGGCATAATGAGTTCATGAAAATTAAACTTTTTGTCAAAAGTTAGCGGAAAGGGAGACTTTGTGAGAAAAACAATAAAAATCAATTTCCACTAACTTGTGCCAAAAAAAAATATTCTATGAACTCGCCATGCCCCTCATGGAATACCTTGGGGTGTCTTCTTTCAAAATGGGGTCACATGTGGGGTATTTATACTGCCCTGGCATTTTAGGGGCCCTAAAGCGTGAGAAGAAAAATGCGTAAAAATGCCCTCCTAAAAGGTACTCATTGGAATTTGGGCCCCTTTGCGCATCTTGGCTGCAAAAAAGTGTCACACATGTGGTATCGCCGTACTCAGGAGAAGTAGGGCGATGTGTTTTGGGGTGTATTTTTACATATACCCATGCTGGGTGGGATAAATATCTCTGTATATTGACAACTTTGAATAAAAAAATGTAAAAAGTTGTCGTTTACAGCGATATTTCCTAAAACCAATGAGTACCTTTAGGATTTCACAGGCCATTTTTACACATTTGGATTCTCACACTTTAGGGGCCCCTAAAATGCCAGGTCAGTATAAATACCCCACATGTGACCCCATTTTGGAAAGAAGACACCCCAAGGTATTCCGTGAGGGGCATGGTGAGTCCACAGAATTTTTATTTTTTGGCACAAGTCAGCGGAAATAGTTTTTTTTTTTTTTTTGTTTTTTGTTTTTTACAAAGTCTCATATTCCACTAACTTGTGACAAAAAATAAAATTTTACATGAACTCACCATACCCCTCACAGAATACCTTGGGGTGTCTTCTTTCCAAAATGGGGTCACATGTGGGGTATTTATACTGTCCTGGCATTTTAGGGGCCCCTAAAGGGTGAGAAGAAGTCTGGAATCCAAATGCGTAAAAATGCCCTGTGAAATCCTAAAGGTACTCATTGGTTTAGGGCCTTTGCGCACCCAGGCTGCAAAAAAGTGGCACACATGTGGTATCGCCGTACTCAGGACAAGTAGGGCAATGTGTTTTGGGGTGTATTTTTATATATACCCATACTTTGTGTGAAAAATATCTCTGTAAACGACAACTTTTAAAAATTTTTATACAAAGTTGACAATTTACAGAGATATTTCTCTCACCCAACATGGGTATATGTAAAATACACCCCAAAACACATTGCCCTACTTCTCCTGAGTACGGCGATACCACATAAGTGCCGCTTTTGCAGCCTGGGTGCAAAGGGGCCCAAATTCCAACGAGTACCTTTAGGTTTTACATGGCGGCTCACAATTTAGCCCCGCCCAAAATGCCAGAACAGTAAACACACCCCACAAATGACTCTATTTCGAAAGTAGACACCCCAAGGTATTCACTGAGGGGCATAGTGAGTCCGTCTGAGATTTTTTTTTTTTTTGCCAGAAGTTATCAGAAATTGAAACTTTTTTTTTTTTTCTCAGAAAGTGTCATTTTCCGCTAACTTGTGAAAAAATGAAATGATACATGAACTCACCAAGCCCCTCCGCGAATACTTTGGGGTGTCTTCTTTCTAAAATGGTGTCATTTGGGGGTATTCATACTATCCTGACATTCTAGCACCTGAAGAAACATGACAGGCGCTCAGAAAGTCAGAGCTGCTTCAAAATGAGGAAATTCACTTTTTTGCACCATAGTTTGTAAACGCTATAACTTTTACCCAAACCAATAAATATACACTTATTGGATTTTTTTTTATCAAAGACATGTAGAACAATAAATTTAGAGAAAAATTTATATAGAAATGTAGTTTTTTTGAAAAATTTTACAACAGAAAGTGAAAATGTCATTTTTTTGCAAAATTTCGGTAATTTTTGATTAATAGCAAAAAAAGTAAAAATGTCAGCAGCAATGAAATACCACCAAATGAAAGCTCTATTAGTGAGAAGAAGGTAAAATTCATTTGGGTGGTAAGTTGTATGACGGAGCAATAAACGGTGAAATTAGTGTAGTGCGGAATTGTAAAAAGTGGCCTGGTCATTAAGGGTGTTTAAGCTAGGGGGGCTGAAGTGGTTAAAGCAATTTTTACATTAAGCATCATTTTTTTTTTAGAGTTTTTTTTTTTTATGTCATTATATAAATAAAATATGTTAAGGGTCCATTCACACGTCCGTTGTTTTTCTATAATCCGAAAATAGGACCGTTTTTTGCGGATCCTATTTTCCAAGAATTCTTTCTGTTTGTTATCCGATTTTTGCGGATCCGCAAAAAAAAACAAAAACGGATAGAAGAATAACAAAGTCTTTGGGGGCTGGACTTAGTAAAAAACAGGAAGTTCTTTCATTTTTTTCGGATGACATATGGATTAGTTATCCGAATGTCTTCCGATTTTTGCGGATCCATTGACTTTGCATTGCACAACGGACCGCAATTTTCGGATTAGAATAGGACATGTTTTATTTTTTTACGGACACTATGTACTGAGAAAATTATGCGGACAGCACTCTTTGTGCTGTCCGCATATTTTATAGACCCATTGAAAATCAATGGGTCCGAATTCTGTCCGCAACTATTCCGTGACTAGTCCAAAAATCGGGATTAGATGCGGAACTAAACAACGGACGTGTGAATGGACCCTAAGACTCCCTGTCTTTTGAGAGAAGCTACATGGGCCATAGACACAATATACACAATCTGACCCCATTGATTTATATGGGAGAGTTTTGTAGACATGCTCTTTGATTGTACAATGGTCAGGAGGAAGAAGATAAACTTCTATATTACTTACTGTGAATGGTGGTCCTTGTGTCATGTATATTGAGGTGATATCTGTCATTGCAATTCTGCCGCTGCTGATAATGATAATACCTACTGAAAAGTTATCTGCACTTAGTCTCTGACTGGCCCACCGGGGAGGCGGTGAGGGAGAGGACAATCAAGTGCAGGTGAAACAGAGAGGTACTGTCTGTGGAGCACTGTAATTAACTCCTGTGGGGGACACTGTGGATGACACTATAGAGATCACTGGAGTGGACAGTCAGAGGGTCAGTGGGAGAGTGGTAAGGTACTATGCACCAGAGGGTAGGAGGCTAATACTTTTGTAGGGAGCTCTTCGGAAATTATCTTCCTCTGGATCCCTCCTTTTTCCATATAGCCATGAGATTAGGCTATGTCCATTATACCACAAACCATGACACAGCGCTGAATCTGTCAATTAACACCGACAGCACCAGACACCCAGCGTCTGTTTTGCCCCAAAAAAATAGCATAATATTGTCATCAAATATCACAGAATCTGCGTTTGACGCAGATGTTTGACGCTACTATGGAGGAATTGTATGCTGCGCTGTAGCATCTGTTTGGCTGTTTTTGGAAGGTGTTTAGTGCCATACTATGTGTTATTGGGGAGGCATTTTGTATTTTCTGTTTGTATTTGTTTGGCAAAGCTAAAGACGTATTTTGTGCTGCACTGTGGCATGTGATGCTGCGAGGCGGTACTATGTGCACGTCATGCTGGTATTCAGTTGGCACCGCTGAGGGGTAATGTGAGCAGTACTTGATGGTATTTGGCTCTGCTACAGAAATAATATGGGTAGTAGTTTTAACCGTTCACTGGTGAGGCCTGACTTTACAACACTGTAGATTTGCTGTTGAGACTCTATTAGTAAATGCTTGAGAAGCCCTGTACTAGTGGACATGTGATGGCAGGATTAGAGATGAGCGAACTTTAAAGTCGGTGTTGACGTTGGGTTGAGTAAGTTAAGCATCCGTTATGGATTCCACTATAGCGGCATATGGAATCCATAAGGGGCGGCTGCCACTAACCCGAACTGTTGAACAGCCGAAGGACCTGGGGTGACGTCACTGTCATGTGATCAGTGCAGGGGGCGTGGCTCAGCACGGGATCAAATCCAGCCCCCTGCACTGATCACATGACAGTGACGTCACCCCAGGTCCTTCGGCTGTTCAACAGTTCGGGTTGGTAGCAGCCGCCCCTTATGGATTCCATATGCCGCTATAGTGGAATCCATAACGGGATGCGCGACTTACCACAACCCGAACGCCGAACACCGGACTTTTTTTTAAAGTTAGCTCATCTCTAGGCAGGATCAGTATTTGAAAACATTACATAAGAGATCAAGTCAGAGCACCATGTGCTCTAGTTGGGCTAAGACAAAAGTTTAAAAAGTTTGATGAAAAATGTCCAAAATAAAAAACTACTAAACTATTTTTTCACATTGAAGTTACTCTAAAACAATATTTGGTACCACTAATAATTCACATTTTCCCAATCCCCTAACAAAAAAAATAAATCAATAAAGTATACATAACCTGCCAAAGGACCTGCGATGAGGTCACCGCGCTCACCACGTGGTGAGCGCAGTGACGCCATCGAAGGTCCTGCAGAAAGAAGAAAGAAGAGGATACCGGCTGCGCGATCAAGTGGATGAGGTAAGTTTATTTATTTATTTTAAATTTTTTTAACCCCTCAATGGCCATTTTATTTAGCATTCTGTCTTAATAAAGTGAAGTTCGGGTCCCCATTGACTTTAATGGGGTCTGGGTTCGGGGTGAAGTTTGGGTCCGGAACCCGAACTTTGGCCTGAAGTTCGTCCGAACCCAGCGAACCCAAACTTCCATGGGTTCGCTCATCCCTACTTCTAAATGTAAGACAGCTTCCATATTTCTGGTTAGTAAATGACCCCCTATATATCCAAAATGGTTCAAATGAGGACTATAACTTGTCCCACAAATAAAAACAAGGCTACAATCCACTACATGTGGTAACACAAAAATTTCCTCCCTCAAAAAAAATTAATACAAGTGAATACATTGAATTAATAAATGATCAGTGCCTTCAAATGATAGCATAAAAATCCCTCATGTACCTACATAAATGGGAAAATGATAAAATATGGTGCTTGGAACCATGTGGTGAAAAAAACTGATCTGTCCCGAATGCCTAAACATAAACCTATAATATTTGCATTTAGCTTTAAGGGTGTGCCCTGAGAGTCAATTTTGCTGGTGCACCCGAGGCACCCCAATCTGACAGTGCCTGTAGAGAACAGGAAATCATGACCTATTATTAGCCTAGTGGCCAGTGTGAAAATAGCAGGATTATATTATATTTTTTTAAATATATTGACATGAAAAAATTAAATAAATCACAATCATAAAGCAAGATTTAAAAAAGAAGTCATTTTGTGATGTGAGACATTACCTTTAATCTCCCTTAAGCACAGGGAGAATGCACAATGTGATGTCACAGTACAGAGATAAAAACACAGTATTGTCATGGTACAGTGATAAATGAACACAGTCATGTAAAACAGTGTTTCCCAACCAGTGTGCCTCCAGCTGTTGCATAACTACAACTCCCAGCATGCCCGCACAGCCAAAGGCTGTGCGGGCATGCTGGGAGTTGTAGTTTTGCAACAGCTGGAGGCACACTGGTTGGGAAACACTGATGTAAAAAACTGGCATAATGCACACAGAGAAGTCGTAGTACAGGGGCAATTCTCACAGGGATATTACAATACAAGGATAATATTCACAGTGATGACACAGTGCAGGGATAATGAATGTAATGATCTCTGTGTAGATCCATTGAGAAATAGAAACTTGGTAGTGCTGGAAGACCATGATGTGCAATACTTCCGAGCCTTTTACTTCAAAGTACAGCTTTCTAAGCTTCCTCCTAACTCACCAATAAGACGTTATTGTCTGTCATTTACAGATGCTAATTCTGCACAATAATTGGTCACTGTTTCTACAGGCCAGCTAGCTTATATTACTGTCGCCACTATTCGGCCAAATCGGTTGTGTGATTCAGTATGGGTCCAGTTCAATTCGACGCAAATTGAAAGTGCTCCAATTGCCCTGAAAATTGTAGATGACATTCAGGGGTTTCCTAGGACTGTATGCAACTCGTGTCAAGCTCTTTAACACTAAGGCCTCTTTCACACGGGCGTCACGTTTGACGCCCGGATAAGAGGCGGGTGCGTTGCGGGAAAATGCGCGATTTTTCAGCACCAGTACAAAGCGTTTTAATGCGTTCTGCACGCGCGTGGGAAAAATCGGCATGTTTGGTACCCAGACCCGAACCCGGACTTCATCACTGAAGTCCAGTTTCAGGTTGAGTATTCTGTAGATTTTATTATTTTCCCTTATAACATGGTTATAAGGGAAAATAATAGCATTCTCAATACAGAATGCTTAGTAAAATGTGAATGGAGGGGTGAAAAATAAAAAAATTAACTCACCATATCCACTTGATCGTGTAGTTACGATCTCTTCTTCATTCATTAGCTGTCGGCTAAAGGACCTGTGATGAGGTCACTGAGCTCATCACATGGTCCAATCACATGGTCCATCACCATGGTGATGGACCATCTGATTGGACCATGTGATGTGACGTCACGACAGGTCCTTTAGATGGCAGCTAATGCTTGAAGAAGACAGAAGAGATCGGCAACTACGCGATCAAGTGGCTAAGGTGAGTTAAGTTTTTTATTTATAACCCCTTAATCCACATTTTACAAAGCATTCTGTATTGAGAATGCTATTATTTTCCCTTATAACCATGTTATAAGGGAAAATAATAAAGATTGGGTCCCCGTCTCCTAGCAACCATGTGGAAAAATCGCACTGCATCCGCACTTGCTTGCGGATGCTTGCGATTTTCCCGCAGCCCCATTAACTTCTATGGGACCTGCGTTGCGTGAAAAACGCAAAATATAGAGCATGCTGCGATTTTCACGCAACGCAGAAGTTATGCGTGAAAATCACCGCTCATGTGCACAGCCCCATAGAAATGAATGGGTCCGGATTCAGTGCGGGAGCAATGCGTCCACCTCACGCATTGCACCCGCATGGAAATCACGCCCATGTGAAAAGGGCCTAAGCCAGCATTAGTAATCTTAAAATGACAGCGACATTTATGGCTGTGGGTAAACGCATGGCTGCTGGTGGTAACAAACAGCCTCTTTAAAAACAAACTAAACTTTTTCATGTTTCATGTTTAAAAAAGGTCCAAAAAATGTTCATTTTATGGCGGCAAATGCCTTATGGTGTATATACTGTACTGGCACCACCTACAGTTATGTGATCTTTCTTCTTTATCGGTCCTTCTTCTGATCTGACAAATGTCTGGTGCTCTTTTAGGAAATTTGCCCAAATTGAAAATTCGAATTTGGATTTGACTTGAATTTGATTTGTTTGGAGTTGATTCACTTATCTCCAGTCGCCACTCCTTCCAGCTTCCTTGTTAGTACTTGCCTACATACTGCTTGAATTAATGCAACTAATGAAGTAATTTAAAGGGGTCTTCTCAGGTTTTGATATTGTTGCTGTATCCTCAGGATAGGTCATCAATATCAGATTGGTGGAGGTTTGACTCGCAGCACTCCCACCGATCAGTTGTTGGAGCAGGCAATGATGCTACTTTGAGCACCAGCTTACCAAGCACAGTACCATTCATTGGATAGCGGCTTTGCTTGGTATTGCAGCTCAGCCCTTTTCATTTGAATGGTTCACTGTGTTATATTTCACATGTATGCTGCCTAATTATTGAATAAAACATTACTGATTTGAATTGGAAGAGTGCTGTGGATTTGTCTATATTGCTGTTCTTACTAGGATCCCGAGCCAGGACCCCTTACCACGTGCAACACTCTGTCCTTGATTCATACCAGGTAACTCGAACATTGAATATGGATTCATCCTACTAAGGGACTTAGCGTGCTGCTTATCTCCGTTTGCGCTAAGCATAGGCCACGTGGCCGATGAACATGACATCACATGGCTTAGGAAGAGGCCATGGTGCTCACTGAAGCACTGCAGCCTCTTCAAACAGCTGATTTGTCGGGTGCCGGGAGTCAGACCCTCACCGATCTGATATTGATGACCTATCTATGTACACTAGATATTTCTACTGTAAGTGTGTATGAATCCACGTGGCAGATGAACATGACATCACATGGCTTAGGAAGATGCATTGGTGCTCACTGAAGCACTGCAGCCTCTTCAAACAGCTGATTTGTCGGGTGCCGGGAGTCAGACCCTCACCGATCTGATATTGATGACCTATCTATGTACACTAGATATTTCTACTGTAAGTGTGTATGAATCCACGTGGCAGATGAAAGTGACATCACATGGCTTAGGAAGATGCAATGGTGCTCACTGAAGCACTGCAGCCTCTTCAAACAGCTGATTTGTCTGGTGCCGGAAGTTAGACCCTCACCGATCTGATATTGATGACCTATCTATGTACACTAGATATTTCTACTGTAAGTGTTCACCCCTAGAAGTATTGCTTCTAGGTTACAATATTTCAGTAAATATGGATCTGAAGCTTGTACGGCAGCACATTGCATGGGGTGCATGCAGGGGTTTTCTTATTGCTCGTTCATCTGTGTCTGCATTAGGGGAGACAGCAACCAAACATGAGGAGAGAACATTGTTTTAGCAATATACAGAAGTTACAGATTTTGTTAGAACCTGTTTATTGATGGGTCATGGTTCCCACCTTATTTGAATGACAACAAAAGTAGGATCTTATGCAAGAACATTTTATAGTTTTTATATGCTTAAGCTTGTTATTTGCCAAAATGAAGATTACCGGGTCTGCACAGCTGCTGAAACTACACACCATTTCAGAAATCTGATATAAAGCAAAAAGTAAACTGATATTTTCAGAGTAGATTGAACTGTTATATCTGTAGAAAACTATGACCATCATCACAATATGATATGGAACAAATGAGATGACAAATACCAGCATTGTGACTGAAATCAGCATCAGTGGCTTCTTGGCTCTTCTGCTGTTGCATAGGTCCTTAAGGTGTCTTAAAGCACATAAGGTACTGAAATAACATATGAATATAATTGCACCAGGAATTAGAAAACCGAAAGCAAACCTAGACAGCGTTAAGGGAACCACAAAATTCAATGGTTGCTCTATATAATCCAAACATGCAATGCCTTTTACTGCATGTTTTATGCTTAGTGTGTAGTAGATATCAGGGATTGATTCAATGAAAATGAATAGCCATATTGCTGTGGTGCAGAGCTTGGCTTTCTTCTTGTTCCACCATCTTGGTGCAGTCAATGGATGCACAGAATAAAGGTATCTATCAAAACTTATGAGCATTAAGAAGAAAATACTGCCGTATATGTTGATGTTGAAAAAAATTCTCTTAAACTGGCAAAATGCTGGAACAGAATACAAAACGAACTTATTAATGCTAAAGTAGATGGAGATCGGAACAATAATAATCCATGCAAAGTCACAGAGTGCAAGGTTGAACAAGAAGATTGTGCTACTTGTCCATGCTTTACTGTAATGGGCATAACTGATGAGAACCATGATATTTCCCAGAAATCCAACAAAAAGACACATGAAGCACATTGCAATGAGAACATAGCAGTACCATTCCAGCTTGTCAACTGAGCAGATGAAAGACATGCATGTGAAATTGTTGGTTTTCCAGTGGTGACTACCTGGAATAAAAGAGTAGGCAGAGTTTTAGCTTACATAGTGGAGCGGCACACTGTAAAAAAATGGTATATAAAATTATCAAGCCATGAACCCAACCAAACACTTTGTAGACAGCTTCTGATCATTAATGGGGTTGGCTAATCACAAATTACCTCTTTTATTTGAAACCTCAGCATTAAACTGATTGCCTTAGGTTCAGCTTTAGAAACCCTTAGACAAGTTGCCATCAGCTGCACATTTACTCTGGTGCTGATTAACTGAATAGCCATCCATAGAATCCCTGGACAGACTAGGTCTGGCAGAGAAGCAAGCCCCTGAAAAGAAGTAATTCTCACTCTATTGACCCAAGCAGGGACTTCCTCTGAGATGTTCATCTGCCATACTAGAGCATATGGAAATGGGTTGTGTAGATAAGACAACTTAATTTCTGCATCTGATCAGGGTCATACCGGCAATCCTTGGGCCCACCAGAGGAAAATATTCTTGGGGCTTCATCCCCTTATAATCAATAAAGTCAGATTTTGATGAAAAAAATGACCTTAGTGGCAAGTTATTGGCCCCAAAGACAGCTCCAATGTTTTTCTCCTGGATCTTTGGCACCAACTATGGTATCAGAACCTGGGCCCACAGGAGGATCCTCTAGAGGACCAGTCTGACACGTCTGTTGAAGTGTAGATATTTTTTTCTTTATACAAAACACAGCAAGACTTTTTTTTTTATCTTGCTAGAAAATTACTCTGGCTGAAATGAAACCATCATAATACAGTTAATTGGTTTTAAAAAAATGACATTTTATATGTGAAACTGATCCATTTTGCTGTATTAGTGTTCTGCTGTCATTTACTTGGAAATCATATCTGAGATCTGATGACTTTTAAATTCTTTCACACTTACGAACTGAATGTCCCCCCCCCCTTCCTTGTTTTTTTATTTTTTCTAGAAACGTATAACTTTTACCCCCACAATTATATCTACCCATACATATTTATATAACAGAGAATTTTAATTATTTGGTGGAAGTGCCAGCTAAACTGAGATTGCAATGGAGTGCAGAATCCGTCTGATCAGACGGGTGAAATGTGTAAGTATAATCTATGAGATATATTTAATACCTCACACCAAGCAGACTAGACAATACTAGCAACATGTATCCATTAATTATTATTATATAGTATATAAAAGATAATAAGTGTAACATACCTTCATTTAAAAACTGTGAATGGTTCCAGCATATCTGACCACAGTTCTGGATTTGTAGTTGCTGGTTTTCTGCCATTTTGTAGCAAGTAATATATCTTTTTCCAGATTACTTTTCTGAATACGGGTGCCAGGTAAGTAACTGACTATCACAGACCCGACTTCCACCTGTTTGGAATCAAAGACAGTTTTAATATGAGCTGTTTCTTATGTCAGCTGCATACAATACAGAGTGACTCTCACCACATGTTTACTTTCCAGTTAATGATGTGCAATGTATTTGCTTAACTGGGTTATGTATTTGTAAATTATGAAATCACTGCACTAATTAAAAATTACTAAGCTGAATTTCTCATAAGCGGGCTCACAGTTATTAGATTTTACTTTTATCAGTTTTAATTTCTAATTCTATTATTGTTTTTTTAAATGCGCATTATGTAAAATCTCACCTAATGCTACAATTTGCATGGATCTTTTGTTGCCATCAGTAGAATGTATCTCGCAGGTTCTGCTTGTTCACAACAGTGTCAGTATATTACTACAGACACTGCGACCCACATTATTATCAGTAATACCTAAGCTGAGCATCATGATTTTAGTTTTGGAGTTGTCATTTTGCCAGTTGTATTGGGCAGAAGTCTGTTAAAGGGCATCTGTCGGCAGATTTGTACCTATGAAACTGGCTGACCTGTTACATGTGGGCTTCTATGTTGGTCCTCTCCTCATATGTTCGCCCATATGATGTTTGATTGACAGGGCCCAAGCAGTAAAAACATCATCACGCCTAGTTCTATCAATCAAGGTGCAGAGAGTGCTGCAGTTGCAGGGAGAGCGCTGAGCCTCTAGGAACATCGACAACGTCCCGTTGCTCCTAAAGGCTCATTTGCATATATTAAAACATAATTTTTCTCAGCAATGCGTATACCTATGAACAAGGGACCAATACACATGCCAAACATACTTGCAACAAGCCCTGTGTAATTTCACACAAAACATCACCCCTTTTTGCTAAGCCCCACCGCTTGTCCGGCAGGAGCATCACAGGCCAATAGGAGAAGGAGTGGGGAGCCAGTGCTGGGAAGCAGGTGAGTAAGCTTCCCTTTACGGGTCCTGGCAAGTGGGGGACTTTGTTAACCACCCCACCCCACAATTTTTGCACACCCCTTAAAACTGCTTTTTAGCTTACAAACTCACAGTGGGACGGGTCCCTTCAGGATAGCATTGGGGGTCACATACAGCTTATGATGCCATTTGTTGTAACCAGTCTCAAAAAATGAGACCCAGTGTACTTGTATATTATGTAATTACTGATTTATTTTGATAACACACTATCGGAGATAATAATAAGTCAGAACAACTGGACATGTGTTTTCTCTTGAAGACATTTTGCTAGTCATCCAATTGGCTTTCTCAGTTGGAATTTCTTTCTTATTGAGAAAGCCAGTCGGATAACTAGCAAAATGTCTTCAAGAGAAAATACATGTCCAGTGGCTTTGACTTATTACTATTATTATACAATAACCTGCATGAATGAGAACCTTTACAGACACAATACTGGACAGGCACATAAAGTACCTGTAGGGTGTATGTTGAAATCTTTGCTGCACATTCTTCTTTCAAAGATCCATGGTTTCCCTTAGATCATCAAAAATACCATTTGGGGAAATTCAGAGTGAAATTTTTTGACATAATAGGCATGCTGTGGTTTTGAAAATCCTGAATGTGGTCTCAGCTCCATTGCTCCCAAAGTCCCAATTAACTGCAGATAAAAGGCAATGCCTGTAAATAAGATTGGAAGCACAAAAGCAGTTTGAGATGAATTTTGTAGACAAATTGAGAAGTAAAATTAATGGAAAGAAGTATAAGTCCTTCGTAGACACAGACTTTTACCCATTTTGTCTTGTACTGTTTGAGAAGCTCACATTTGTGGGGAACTGTCGATAAAAGACCTTATGGTAGAATTGTCTGTCCTCTTTTAATTCATGAAATAATACTTATTTGCTTGCTTTACACATTTTGCACAAAACTATATAATCACACCTAACAAGCGATGCCATGCACATATGCTAAAAAAGCACTGTAATCAAGGCTGGCCCCAGGTTCATGTGGGCCCTTGGGTGATAAAGTCTCAATGGGCCTCCTTGTGGCATTCTGCACAACCCACGCGCAATGAAACTGCATTTATAATAGATGTTGCCACAACTCCTAGAGTCGTTTTTCCTCATTTATTTAAAGTTCTATAAAATGTATGGAAAGCTAAAGTCTTTCGGGTTTAGTTTTTACAGCGTCTGCTTTCTGGTACAAATGGCATAATAACTTTATTCTGTGGGTCAGTATGATAACTATGATACCAAATTGAATTATTTTATATTTTAAAACTTTTAAGAAAATTAAAACCACTTTTAAAAAAAGGGACGAGCTGTAGTTTTTGCCATTTTTGCATACACCTTTTTGATTGTTTTTTTTATTTAATTTTTCGTGGGGTATGTGGCCAAAAAACATAAAAACTTTCACTTGTGACTCCATATGATGCTGTGATACCAAAATGACACCTAACGGGGCCCATTTTAGTTAATGGGTCTCATCTGGCACTGTATGGGTTCTTTGGGCCAGGGTCAGGGTCGGTGCAAGGATTTTTGCCACCCTAGGCAAAAGAAAAGTTTGCCGCCGCCCTCCCCATGTGATATCACAATGCCCCACCCATATGATCTGTCATATTAACTAACGCCACTGCTGCAGTACCGCCGTGTTTACATTAAAATGCTGCAGGGACAGGCTATAAAGACCAGCGCCACTACATTAAGCTGCAGTGGTTCTGGGGACTATAGTGTCCCTTTAATCTTAGGTAAATTAGAGACTAGTGCCACGAATAATATACTAGATTGCCTTCTTACACCCAGATGAGGATGATGATGGGCTCTGGCTCCACTGGTCTGCTGTAGAACAGGCTCTATGGAGGCTGTTTGTAACTGTGGTCACAAAAATCAATGTTCTGGGAGAATGGGAAGCAGCTCTGTTTTTTGGGGCCCTTTACACAGCTCAAGGTCTGGGCCCCAGGGCCTGACAGTGATTATGCCCATAAGGCCCACCCATAAGTCCACCTACATGTTCCACCCATGAGTTTGTTCACAGTGGGTGAATAGGGGATGTGTTATGTTTTGCTGTAGAGAATCTAATGTGTGTGCTTATGGAATGTAGTGAATAGGGATACCAGTGTGTGTAGGTGATGCAGTGTGTGTAGTGTATAGGGATACCAGTGTGTGTAGGTGATGCAGTGTGTGTAGTGTATAGGGATACCAGTGTGTGTAGGTGATGCAGTGTGTGTAGTGTATAGGGATACCAGTGTGTGTTGGTGATGCAGTGTGTGTGTGTAGTGGATTGCAGTGTGTTTTCGTGTAAGGGATAGAAAGAAGATTGTGTTTGTGTAAAAGGTATGTGTTGTGTGTTTCTGAATGTGTGTATGAAGTGCATTGTGTGACTCTGTATTTGTATGTGTAAGGGCATCAAGGTGTGTTTCTGTGTATGTAAGAAATGCAGTGTGTGTCTGTAAGGGGTGCATTGAGTGTATGTAAGGGATGCTTTGTGTGTTTCTGTGTGTGTAAGGATGTGTGTTTCTGCGTATGTGTGCAAGGGGTGCATTGTCTTTGTGTGCGTGTGATGGATGTCAATCTCTCCCCCCCTCCCTTGTCACTCTCATTCCCCCCTCCCTTGTCACTCTCATTCCCCTCTCCCTTGTCACTCTCATTCCCTTCCTCCCTCCTTTGTCACTCTCATTCCATCCCCCCTCCCTCCTTTGTCACTCTCATCCCCCCAGACCTCTAGTGTAGCATGGCCGAGCTCTGTCCGATCCGCGGTACAGGAGCATTTGTTTCCTGTACCCGGCCGGACTTAAAGGAAGCTTCCTGTCCGTCTGGCCGGGTACAGAAAACAAAAGCTTCTGTACCGTGGATCTGGACAGAGCTCGGCCATGCTACACCAGAGGGACTGACAGGAGGGAGCACTGAGCACTTACCTCCTGTCAGTCCCTCTCTTCATGCTGCACCCGGGCAGTGCGCCCTCATGGACGCGCCAGCCCGGGCAGTGCTGCAGCCGCCTGAGGCCCTCTATAGAGCGCTCGGGCGGCTGCAGCATGAGGCTACTTAGTCCGCCTATAGGACGCGCCGGCCCTGGCCAGGGTGTCAGCAATTCTGTTATTTTCATTGTTCTGTTCCCATGTAAGAGCATAACAATGAAAAACAAAATGCAGCTGTGAACCTCAGACTAAAAAAGGCTCATTAGAAGCATCCCTCCAACACAGATTTGGACCCCTGGGTGACTGTAACAACATATCGGGGTCCCCCTCCCTCCCCACCCTTTCGTAATATCACAATATCTTACTTGTTATGTACTGCAGACTGGGAGAGGGTTGCCTATCTGGAGGCACTTTGCCCCACAGACACACACTGCTCCACTTTATGCGTATGATGCTGATGTGCAGCCAGCCTCCTCTGACTGGCAGCTCACCCTCCGCTCTGGCACCTATCCTGTCGGGCTTTCCTGTGGCTTCATTACAGATCACAGAGCCGCCAGAATCTTTTGGCTGAGAGGCGAGGTGTGAAGTGTAATGGAGCTGTGACAGGTGCCAGCATCGCGATCGCTGCACTATTCACAGACAGTACAATCTGTAACATACAGACTGTATGTGCTGCTCTCTGAGTAGACTGCGCTGATAGTTGAATGGGCCCAGGCTGTCGATAGTTCGCGCCTGGCGGCTGCCGGACAGTTTCTGTCACGTGAGGGGCGATGTGCACAGCTATTCACCTTTTTGAATTTTGGAGTGAGGAGATTCAGTGGGCCCCCCCAGGAGCAGTGGGCCCTGGGTATGCCGGGTGCTGATGTCGGCCCTGACTGTAGTGTGGGGACATCAAGTTCCCAGCTGGATCCTCTTTCGTCCCTGTTGAAAAAATGTATTTTTCCTACTGCTAGCACTGAGGAGCAGCAGCCATCTTATCCCTCTGACACTCAAACAAAGGTGCTGTGAAATTCTTTTAATTTCTATGAGCCAAAAGCACAAGGCTTATTTCACACCACATTTATGTACACCTGCCATAATTGGTAGGAAAATTTACCAACCTATATCTTAGATATATTCATAGACTTTGCTGGAGCAGAAATATGCCAAGAAAGTTTCTTTATGGCATATGTTCAAGTGGGATTTGTCATTATACTTTCAACTGTATTGGAAATATAAGTTTTGCCAGCATATACACTGAATAGAGATAAGTGAAGTTTTGGAAAATTCGATTTGGCTGTCTCGCCGAATTTTACAAGAAAATATGCTTTGTTATGAATAACTTTGTCATGAAGTGCAATGACAGAGAGCTGCGACAGCGCCGCTACCCATCATTGTACTGTACCCCTCAGATGCCGCATTCATACATGATGGCGGCAACTTAGAGTAATAACACAGTATAAAAGTATCTTGAAAATTTTAATCATACTTACTGCCTCCATTTGCTCGTGACGGGCCGACCGCTGCCATCTTGCTTGAAGATCTTGAGCAAAATCCTGCATGGCCCGAGATGACGTGATCTCTCCAGGCTGACGTGGGGACGTCATACGTCACTACACACGGAACTTCAACCGAGACCTTCAATCAAGATGGCGGCAGCCAGCCCATCGCGAGCAAATGGAGGAGGTAAGTATGATTTTTTAAATTATTTCAGGTTAAATCGATTCGCTACCATGAAGCACGAGAAAATTCGGCTTTGCGGCAAATCGAATTTATCATGAAATTCGGATCTAATTCCTCTTCGTTGGATTCAATATCTCTAATGCTGAACATGATGGGAGCGGTAAACACAATATCAAAGAGTGGGTGCTCCAGCATTTAAAATATAAATAATGCTTGACTTTTACGGAAACATGGTTAAAACAACAATAAGTTTATAAATACTTCTTGCATAAACTGGTAGTGCTACTTAAGGCTACTTTCACATTAGCGTTTTTTGCAAATCCGTCATCAATCTGCAAAAAACGCTTTTGTTACTATAATACAACCTCATGCATCCGTCATGAACAGATCCGTTTGTATTATATCTTCTATAGCCATGATGGATTCATCATGAACTCCATTGAAAGTCAATTATGTCAGAGAAAACTGATCCGTCCTAATTGACTTACGTTGTGTGTCAGGACGGATCCGTTTTGCTCGGCACCACATCGCGGACAGAAAAACACTGCTTGCAGCTTTATTTTGACTGCGACTGGAGGGCAACCAAACGGAACGGAATGCATTTTGGTGCATTCCGTTTCGTTCAGTTTTGTCCCCAATGACAATGAATGGGGACAAAACTGAAGCATTTTCTTCCACTATTGAGATCCTATGACGGATCTCAATAGCGGAATTGAAAACGCTAATGATAAATGTATAACAGACATCGCTGTTATATCACTTTCACAAATACCACCATTTATCAAAACTGCCAGGACACATTTCACTGCCCTCAGGCATGATGGGATAGCAGACACATGACAAACCAGGAAGTAGGTTTCAAGCATGAGGGTTAGGGGAAAACTGCAAACGTATTAAATTTGAAAAAAAATTAAAAATCATTGGAGGAATGAGAGCTAGAATAATTAAAGGGGTTATCCGAGATATATTAAGTTAATCCAAACTTCTTTATCGATATATATAAAACATTTTTGTAATTGACTTACTTTAAAAATAATGCACCGTTTACATTCTGCAGAATGTTGTCATTTGTGCACTGACGTCACCCTGCTTGATTCTCCGTCTTCATTCAGCACGGCTCTGGTAAGGATCGCGCATGCGCAATCCTTACCAGAGTCGCGCTAATAGAGCAGAGACCAAGAAGGGGCGGGCTTCCAAAGCCTGAACGCTGTGGAATCTAGTCAGACGGCTTCTGGTAAGGATCGCGCATGCGCGATCCTTACCAGAGCCGTGCTGAATGAAGACGGAGAATCAAGCAGGGTGACGTCAGTGCACAAATGACAACATTCTGCAGAATGTAAACGGTGCATTATTTTTAAAGTAAGTCAATTACAAAAATGTTTTATATATATCGATAAAGAAGTTTGGATTAACTTAATATATCTCGGATAACCCCTTTAATGAAAATACACTTTAGCACGAAACGTAGTTTATTGCACAAGCTAGCACAGGAACAGAATACTGAAATCACCATATCTGGCGTATGTCCGATACTGCTGGCGTCTGAAGGATCCCATTCATTATAATAGAGTCCATTGGGTTTTGGGCATGAATATCCTACTTGATGCTGGACATAATATCTCTGCAAGCAAGGCAGTTGCCTTGACGCTCTTAACCCCAAGAAGATAAGTGACAATTAAATTGTATCTGGGAAAAACAAAGACCATCTGGCCTGCCTCTGGTTTAGTAGTTCAGTAGTTTAGCCGACTCCAGGTAAGCCAGATTTTTGTGATCTGTGAACACCGTGATCCGATGAATCGCCCCTTCCAACCAATGATGCCACTCCTCAAAAGCCAACTTAATGGCCAGCAACTCTCTGGTAACCACATCCTTCCCTTTCTTAGTCATGTCATTTAAGGATTTCACTATTGTCGAATAGTACTGAATACATTTTCGGTAATAGCTGTTGAACCCCAAAAACCGCATAAGACCCTTCAGATTTTTGGGGCGATCCGAGTTCAATACAGCACTAACTTTCTCTGGATCCATTCGAAAACCTGAAGATGACAGCAGGTAGCCCAAGAATTGCACCTCATGTACAGCAAAAACACACTTCTCTAATTTTGCATACAATTTATTCTCTCTTAGGATATGTAACACCTGTCTAACATGATCCTGATGAGTCTCCACATCTGGAGGAATAAATTAGTATGTCATCCAAATACACAACGACAAACCTCTCCACCAGGTGATGAAAAATATCATTCACAAAATGCTGGAAAACCGCAGGAGCATTGGTCAACCCAAAAGGACAAGGTTCTCAAAGTGACCCTCTGGGGTATTAAAATCCGTCTTCCATTCATCACCTTTCTTGATCCTGACCGGATTATATGCCCCCCCCCCCCCCCCTCAAGTCCAACTTGCAGAACACCTTGGTATCAGCATTCTGGTTAAACAAATCGGGAATCAAAGGAAAGGGGTAAGGATCACAGACAGTAATTTGATTGAGTTCACAGAAATCCAGACATGGCCTAAGAGTTCCGTCCCTTTTCTAACAAAGAAAGACCCTGCTGCCACTGGAGATTTGGAAGATCTTATGTGTCCTTTAGCCAAACTTTCAGTAATATACTCTCTCATTGCCGTTCTTTCGGGTCCAGAAGGGTCATACAACCTAGATTTGGGCAACTTAGCTCCTGGAATAAGGTTGATAGGACAATCATATTCCCGAAGTGGAGGTAAATCCTCGCATGCACTTTCATAAAATACATCTGCAAAATCAGATATAAAAGAGGGTTATGCTTTAGTGGTTAAAGCAGAAAAAGATGTATTCAGACAATTGTCAATGCAATAATCACCCCAATCCAGAATCTGTCAAGCTTGCCAATCGATGGTTGGATTGTGCTTGCTTAACCACGGTAAACCCAGAACCAGCAGAGCAGGGAGAACCTCCAACACAAAACATGAGATGAATTCCTGATGAAAGTCACCCACTCTTAGGCCTCTTGCACACGAACGTATTTTTTTTTCCAGTGTTTTGCGGTCCGTTTATAACGGATCCGTGGTTCAGTTTTTGTTTCCGTTTTGTTTCCGTTTCGGTTCTGTTGTTCCGTTCCGTTTTTCCATTTGGCATATACAGTATACATTAATTCCATAATAAAAATTGGGCTGGTCTTAAAATTTTCAATAGATTGTTCTGCAAAAACGGAACGGATACGGAAGACATGCGGATGCCTTTCCGTATGCTTTCCTTTTTTTGCGGACCCATTGACTTGCATGGAGCCACTGAACGTGATTTGCGGACAAGAATAGGACACGATCTATATTTAAACGGAACAGAAACACGGAAAAACGGAAACGGAAGGCATACGGAGACACTTCAGTATCTTTTGCAGACCCATTGAAGTGAATGGTTCAGTATACTGTCAGTATACTGAACTGAAAAAACTGCTAGCATACGGTCCGCAAAATACTGTCGTGTGCAAGAGGCCTTAGGCCTTATTCACACGTCCGTTGTGTTTATGGATCCGCAAATTGCGGATCCATAAACACACCCGGCCGGCAGCCCCATAGAAATGTCTATTCTTGACTACTTTTTTGCGGAGCTGCGGCCGTAAGATCGGCGGCGGATGCGGAGAGCACATTGTGTGCTCTCCGCATCGTTCCGTGCCCCATTCACAGTCAATGGGTCCGCATGTATTCCGCAGAATTGCGGAATACATGCGGACGACATTGCGGACGTGTGAATGGGGCCTTAATAGGATGTCATGCATCATCTGAGATAAACACTTCTGAGTTAGAGGTGCAGAATCAATAGTAAAAATGGAATCAGTATAAATCTCATCCCCAGATACAAATACAATTTGCATGCTTCCCTAAAAAAAATTATCACTTCCCCCAGAGAATCTGTCCGGGAGGGCAACTTGAGACAGGCCTGGTAACCACCACCACCACTAGGACCAGCAGCCTGTGGTCTCTGGATCTGCGAGACAGTCGTGCGGAGGTCAGCTACCTCCAAAGACAGCCCCTGCAGCTGCCAGGCCAGTGCAGCAATAGTAACCATAGCTGTACTGAAACAAGCAAATAAATTACGGTTTTGGCGGTTTATAATGTCACATTCGGGTGTGGGAGGGAAACAGCACACCAAACATAGGAGGGAAAGGGGTGAGGGAATAAGACCTGGAAAGGAGGGAAAGGAGAAGGACACCGCCTAGTAAAACCCTAATCAAAGTCCTGACTAACTACCAGTATGAACAGACCCCAGAGGTAGGTGAGTTCATACACAGGAATACCTAATGTCCTAACTCACGGTATAGGAACCTGGTACACTACTAATGTCAGGACTGAGACAACCTATTCCTCCAAAAGGAAGTACGAACAGGAGTCTCCCTTGGGCCTTAATACAAATGACAGGGAAATGCAACACACAAAATAACCCAAATAAAATACAAAAGAGAAAGAAATCACTTAACTTCAAGTGGCTATGGCAGCACCAGGAATTCAGCTGAGATTCACACACCAGCTATCCATAACACAAACTGAAGCTAGAAACCGCATAGCATAGTGGGAGAAACAACCATAAATAGAGAAGGTTAAATGACCACCATAGCCATACCTGGGGAAAGAAGGTGCGGCAAGCACCAGAAACAACACAGACGTCATTTGATCCAAACAGAAAAAATGTCAGATTAAACCACGTGTTGCCAGTCTCACCGATCTGCCACCTGTCGCTGGAACGTCCGTGGCACAAAGTCTGTTAATTTCCACAGTGTCTGAACTATACTGCACATTGGTAAACTAACTCATGTGTTTTTATGTAGGCGAACAATCTACTAAATTATTGATTATTGTTTTTGCTGCAGGTCAGTTACTCCGTCTGAAAGTGTTTAGAGATGATCATGGCTCCTGGATGACTATGTTTTTCAGCACCATACTTTTTCTCTTCATCTTTTCCCATATCTACAACATTTTTCTTCTTATAGCTGGCAACATGAGGTAAGAAGCAAAATTTATATGTCCTAAAATTCAGTACAGGGGAACAGTAAATATATATGCATAAATATAGTATGTACAGTATATTTATAGCAAATTACTGGCAGATGCAAAAAAATTAAAAAGCCAAACAACAATGAACAATGTTCTCTAAATGCCAGGCACTTGTACAGTGTTTCACATAGTCTTAAGCAGATTTGCGGTATGTCGGGTGACAGATGAAAAGATTCATATCACTCTACTCCCTTTCCCAGGCAAACAGCTGACTTTTCTAGTCAGATAGTTTACTTCCATTTTATACTGTTCTTACAAAACAATTGAAATGACCACAAAGATAATCACAAATATTTTTTTTAAACCGATGTTGATGTTGGATATCACTGACTTCGATAGGATTCTGGCTAGTAGGGTTGAGCAAACCCAAACTGTAAAGTTTTTGGGACCTGGAGCCGAACCTGGACATTTTCGCAAAAGTTTGAGTTCGGTGTTCGGCGATTTCTTGGCGCTTTTTGAAAGGCTGCAGGGCAGCCAATTAACAAGCGTTTCACTAGTCTGCCCTTAGAAGCCATCACAGCCATGCCTACTAATGGCATGGCTGTGATTAGCCAAGAGCAGTATGTGACCCAGCCTCTATATAAGCTGGAGTCATGTAGCACCACACGTCACTCAGCTCTTACTATTGTAGGGATAGGATGCTGCTGCTGCAGTGAGGGAGAGATTAGGGAAGAATTTTGTTGAAGTTGGTGGTGTTCAATCTTCAAACTACAGAGATTATTGAGGGTGCTATGCTACATTTTTGTACCCTGCCCTGAGCCCAGTGACACTGAAAATCAGTTTAAATCCATCTGCTAGTTCGGTGGGCGTCGGCGGCCATTTTTGCAACCTCAGTACCCTTGCAACTGCATGTGAACTGCATGTGTGCCAGGGACATTACTTTAATTCTGTTCTGATAGCACAGTGGAGGACAAATTCCCTTTTTTGGCCGTTCAAGTACCCCTGTGGCCTGCAGTTCATACCTGGCAGTAAAAAATTATTCAATTACATTAGTCTTTCACATTTTTTTGTAACCTAAAGCTATTTTTTATCTGTCTGCAACAGGCACTGCATTTCTGACAGTCCAATTCCACCGTAACATACTGCATTTACATTGGTGCTATAAAAAACACACTTTTTGTGCTAAATGAATTTGGTGAAATTTGTAAAAACCGTCTGTTACATTGGTGGGTGACATTTTACCAGTTTTGCCGTATACAAACCCCTGCTCTGGATAGGTGACAGGGAGGTAAATTTCTAAAAATCATCTGTTACATTGGTGGGTGACATTTTGCCAGTTTTGCCATATACAAACCCCTGCTCTGCATAGGTGACAGGGAGGTAAATTTCTAAAAATCATCTGTTACATTCTGGGGTGACGTTTTACCATTTTTGCCATATACAAACCTCTGCTCTGCATAGGTGACAGGGAGGTAAATTTCTAAAAATCATCTGTTACATTGGTGGGTGACATTTTGCCAGTTTTGCCGTATACAAACCACTGCTCTGCATGGGTGACAGGGAGGTAAATTTCTAAAAATAATCTGTTACATTCTTGGGCCATAAAGTACCCCTGCACTGCATACCTGACTTGGAAATATATTCAGTAAATTAGGTGGCCTTCAGATTGTTGGGTGATCTGTATCCCTTCTTTCTTTCAAAGTACTCCTGCACTGCATACCTGACTGGGAAATATATTCAGTAAATTAGGCGGCCTTCAGATTTAGGTGATCTGTACCTCTTTTTTCCTTCAAAGTACCCCTGCACTGCATACCTGACTGGGAAATATATTCTGTTAATGAGGTGGCCTTCAGATTGTTGGGTTATCTGTATCCCTTCTTTCTTTCAAAGTACCCCTGCACTGCAAACCTAACTGGGAAATATATTCTGTAAATTAGGTGGCGTTCAGATTGTTGGCTGATCTGTACCCCTTCTTTCTTTCAAAGTACCCCTGCACTGCATAACAGGCAGGGAACTTAATTCATTACTATTGGTGGTTACATTGTTGCCTGACATAAAGCCTTTTTTGGCTGTGAAGCCAAAGGTAGTCGCCAACAACAATGTTTTTTAGTTTTTTTTTTCCTTTGTTTTTTAAATAAATTTGGGTAGACCCCAAAACATTGGGAAATATAAAAAAGAAAACAAAACGTAAGTGCGCTGTAGTATAACAATGGTTGGGTGAGGCCGGTATACATGTCTATTCTGCATAAAGTACGAATAAGTCCTGTGGGATCCATGCCTGGTTCTTTTTAATGAACATGAGATTGTCCACGTTGGCTGTGATAACGCCCGCAGCCGTGCTAAACACACATTCAGACAATGCACTGGCTGCAGGGCAGGCCAGCACCGCCAAGGTGTAAAGGTGAAGCTGAGGCCATGTCCCCAATTTGGAGGCCCAGAAGTTGAATGCGGCAGCTAAAAATGACTGGCCCAACAGCAAATTTTTTAATGGAGCCCCCCTCCCCCAGTAATTTTTTCGCAACCACTTCCTTTCATGCTGCCCCAATTCCTGTGGCTATTAAAGATCGCTCTCTCAGACCAGGCAGCTGTTCCATCCGTTTTCAACACTGTCTATACTGCCACTGTATATAATTTCATTTTATAATACTGTTGAGGGGGCCCTGACAAAGTCTTCTAGTCCTCCTCCTCCTGAATGCGCCCCTTCTGGGTCAGGGCCACAAAAAGCAGCCACTTTCCCTGCTTCCCCTGTAGCTACGACTCTGGGCAGACCCATCAGTCAGTACGTGTAGGCGTGTGCACAGATACTATTCCACCATTTTGCTAAAATGTTGCCTCCTGCTAAGACGTTCCATATCTGCTGGTGGTGCCAGTTGTTGTGGCGTGGTGACAGCTTTTCCACATTTCAGCCATGCTAACCCTGCCTTCTGAGGTGCGGGCGGTGACCCAGCTGCGTTGGCGACTTCTTCCTCCTCCTCCTCTGGTGCTTCCACTGAGCTCCCGGTGTCAGGTGTGAATGCTATCAGCAGCGCGTCTATACAGCGTTGTTTTTTTCCGATCACGCTTCAGTGACGGAATTAAGGACGGCACATTGTCCTTGTAACGGGGATCCAGCAGGGTGGCCACCCAGTAATCTGCACAAGTTAGAATGTGGGCAACTCGGCAGTCGTCACGCAGGCACTGCAGCATGTAGTCGCTCATGTTTACCAGGCTCCCCAGAGGCAATGACAAGCTGTCCTCTGTGGGAGGTGTAATATCTGTGTCCTCCGCATCCCCCCAGCTACGCTTAAGTGATGGCCATGAGCTGCTTTGGGTGCCACCCTGCTGTGAACACGGTTTCTTCTCCTCCTTCTCCAGAACTGTGCCCTGGCTGGACAATTTTGTACCTGGCCTATGTTAGTGCAGAAACTCACCCTCCGAGCCACTTGTATATGACTGACCTTATAAGTTAAGGGTAAGGCATGTATATAGTTTTTTTTATTTAGTTTATCTGACTTGGGGTCCATTCACACGTCCGCAATTCTGTTCCGCATTTTGCAATTCGGATCCGCAAAACACAAACGGACGTGTGAATGGAGCCTTATAGTTATTTAAATATGTTTATAAGTAAATTTGTAAATAGTTTGTGAATGGGCATTAATGAGTGGTTTGAGTGAAAGGGGGGGGCGGTGTAGGGTGGGAGTCTGGTTGGGTTAATCTTCTCTTTTCGAAATGTTCCTTGTATAGTTTTTGTTACGATTTATAATAAAAAGTCCTGATAACCGTGGAAATGTTACCCAACAATCTAACTGATAAATTTAATAAACGTATTTGCCTGTCACATCTGCAGCTCAGGCCGCAGGGGTCCTTGAGCACCAAAAAAAATTGATTTGTCCCACCAGAATCTAAGATCTGGATTAACTGAATTGATTTTCACTGTCAGGTGTTCAGGAATTTCTGCACCACCAAATTTAACACATGCGTAAGGCAAGGGATGTGTGTCAAACTGGCTAGGCCCAGTGCTGCTATGAAATTTCGCCCATTATCGCACACCACCAGGCCGGGCTTGAGGCTTAGTGGCACCAACCACTCATTGGTCTGTTGTTCCATGCCCATCCACAGCTCCTGCGTGGTGTGGGGTTTGTCCCCCAACAGATGAGTTTCAGAACAGCCTGCTGTCGTTTCCCACTGGCTGTGCTGATGTTGGTGGTGAAGGTGTTATGCTGAGCGGATGAGGAGGTGGTAGAGGAGGAGGAGGCAAATAGAAATGCCCTGCAATCCACCATCAAACTGCTATCCGCCTCTGGCCCAGCCGCCACTACATTTACCCAGTCTGCTGTTAGGGAGGTATAACTTCCCTGCCCGTCCTTAACGGTCCATGTATTGGTGGTTATGTAGACCTTGCCACAGATGGCGTTGCGCAGTGCACACCTGATTTTGTCGGCCAGTTGGTTGTGCAGGGAAGGGATGGCTCGCCTGGAAAAGTAGTGGTGGCTGGAAACCACATACTTTAGGACAGCCAACGCCATACGTTTTTTAAAAGTCTCCATCCATCTCCACCAGACAGCATGACAGCATTCCAAAGGACCAGGAGTTTTGAAATCCTGGCATTCAGGGCCAGGGATCGCGAGTGGGTAGGGGGTTAATTTCTCTTTATATTTCTCTTTCTCTCCAGTGTTTGCTAGATGGACAGCTGAGCGCTTCCATGGTATAGTGTGGAGATGCTTGGTGACGGTGAAAGATGTGGCGGCATTGCTGCCACATCCTCTGTTTGCAGGGTGGCAGGTGCCACTGTCACTCACTTGTGCTCAGGTTTAGAATGTTTATTTTTAATTTTTATGTATTTTATGTTATTTTAAGTTATTTCCCTATCCAAATTTCAGGGCACTTGTCCTACTCTTACCCCCATTTTGCTTCAATTTCCAACCCTGTAGCCCTTTCCAGGACTTTTTAGGAGCCATTTTAGTGCCCCAAAGTTCGGGTCCCTATTGACTTCAATGGGGTTCGGGGTCAAGTTCGGGTCCCGAACTCGAACTTTGCTGTGAAGTTCGGCTAAACCCGGCGAACCCGAACTTCCAGGTGTTCGCTCAACTCTACTGGCTAGTCATTTTTTGGGGACATAATTTGGCAATTTCTATGGATTTTACTGTAGCTGTTCTTGTTAATCACGGACTGTGGCAATACTCTAACTGGTCAACAACATGCAGGCTCAGACTGGCCCACAGGGGTACAGGTGAACCCCCTGGTGGGCCCCTGAGCAAGATGGGCCTCTTGTCTGGCACCCTCTGCACAAGTGGCACATAACACAGTAGACTTACTCCACTACATATAGTGTACAGCACCTCAACCAGCCTATGTTCACATAAAAAAACTGGGTAGAATGTTTAAGAAACTCCCTAGTTTACTATTATAGACTCATCCAAGTGGCTGAGATGGCTTATAGGTACAGTGGCATGACAGCCAGTATTCTCCTTTCCCAGAGACCTGCCTTCTCAAAGTTGCTGCAGGGACCCCATTATCAATCATCTTGCAGCATCTTACTGCTATCTGCTGCTGTGTGAGAAGGTAATATATGGATGTATCCGTATGGTGGGCCCCCAAAATAAATTTTACTGGTGGGCCCTAGACAGGCCTGTCCGACACTGACAATATGGGTTACTCGCCTATTATTTACTATATGACTCCTTGGCTTTCCTTGTATGTAGGGGCATTATGGCCATCACTGATTGTGTTGGTGCTCTAGGGAATTCCCTTTAGGGAATTTTGACTAGTTATTTTTTGGGGTTACATTTTGGCAATTTGTATGGCTTTTGCTATAGTTGTTCTGGCTAGACAGGCTATGACAGCAATGTCACTGGTCAATGACATGGGACACTTGCCTGTTATTGACTATATGAATCTTTGGCTATCCTTGTGTGTGGGGGCATTATGGCTGTGACTGATTGTGTGGCTGCTTGGATTAGTCCTTTTGGGGAATTATTACTTTTATTAAAGGGGTTATCCAATATCGTACAACAGCTTCCCCATGTTCCGAGCCACTCAGAGGGAATGTACTTACCCCGCTTTCTGCTCCCTGCACCACTCCTGGTCCCCGCACCACTGCTGCTGCTTCTCCCTGTACATGGATGAATACAGGGGGAGGGAGCATGTCTGGTGACGCTAGGGAGGCTCGTCTTCGTCCCTGCCTGCCATTGGCTGCACTCCCCCGACACCGGATGTTTTCATCTGTGTATACGGAGAAGCAGCAGCGGTGGTGCGGGGACAAGAAGCAGCACAGGGAGCGGGGTAAGTATATTTCCACTGGGGGGGGGGGGGTGGGGTGGTCTGTTTATGACATTGGATAACTTCTTTAATCTTGATGGCACTCTTACTGGTCACTTCCTGTTGGGTTCTCTGGTAGTTACTGACTGTGGAGGCAGTCTGACTGCGCTCTGGCTATCATGATGGGATAACTTTGGGTGCCACTGGCTACAGAGCAACTCAACACAATTATGGAAGCATGATGAGAGAAATTGTTGAATTCTGTGTATCAGCTGTGTATACCAGCAGTTTATTTAATCTAGACTGGCCATTATAATAACTTGATAACACAATATAAGGGCAGAATAACTGTGCAGTGTGGAGCTCATCCTATAATATAGTTTGGGCTATTTATTCTGTACATTTGAAAAAGCTAGAAAAAAATTGAAAGATTATTTTGTTCTACTGTTTACAGTTCTGGAGTATATTTTTATAATATATATTAGTATTTGTCATAAAATAAGTCACTTTTTATTCTTATAACCTGTACTGTATGCGATTTGTAAGAAACTAGAGATCAAGCAAATATCTTGAAATTTGTTACGTGTCCAAGTTGTCACATTTTCTAAAAATTCAATGTGGTAGAATCAATTCTACTCATATCGAAAGTACTTTAATGGGCCTGAAAACTGGTATTTTAAACTCTGAAGTCTCCTAGGACTCGTATTTTTTATATCTTGTCTTTCTCTCTTTTTAAATTTTTTTAAACAAACTTTTGCTGTTTCGCTCCTTGCTTCCACCCCATTTTTAAACTTTTGAATGCAATGACAGAAATAGCAATTTATGTCAGAGGGATACTGACATTTGTATCGTAGCTTTTACTAAACACATGGTTGATGGTGTTAACAAAGAACGAGTTTAAAAACATACTGCACTGTTGCAGTTGTTATGTTTTTTCATAAATATGTCTCTTATTGGAGGCAGATGAAGTTTAAACACACACAGTTTTATTGGAAAAAAATTGTGGCTTGTTGGAAACAAGCATCCAAAATTTATACCTTAATTGGCGCAGCTGCATACCCCTGTTTATACTCACACATGTTAATTTCATAAGAAACAGTGACTTGTTCTGCATAAGCATCCAAAATGATGAATGCCTCATGAATGACTCCTCTGGCTTGTAAATTTCTGGATTGGTTTTGACTACGCTTTGTCTTCTGGTGATTTGGTATTGTATTGATCTCCTGGTTCTTGACTTTTTGGTTGTGTTGAATTTCTTGTTTGCCTCTGGCGCTTTTTGGTACTTCCTTGTCTCGTATGGTTTCTGACCCTTTTCCATATGACTACTCTCTGCCTGTTTCTCTTTTGTTGCCTGTTTGTGTGTTGTCCATGCATGCATTTCAGCGTAAGGACTGCTGTCTAGTTGTGAGGTCACTGGAAAGTTAAGGGCTGCACTATCCCTGTTTGTGTGTGATGGTAGTCGCTTTATCCTTATCCATATTTATACACACAGAAGTGTTGTCAGAACAAAGATTGACCTGTAGCAAAATTGAAAAAGCCTGGACAAATTCTCTCTTTTATTTGGTAACAGAAGCAGTACAATGTGGATATGGAAGGGTAAAGTGTGTAGGAGTAATAGTGGCTGCAATAGTAGCTCCAGTAATACCAGCATAGAACAGACAAAGCAGCAAGTAGATGTTTGCACAGCTGTGTTGGGCAGTAGTGGTAATGGAAGTGGCAGTAGGGTGATTAGCAGTGGGAAATAACAGCTGTGTCCATGATAGCAGCAGCCACATGGTACACAACATGATGGTAGGCAGGCAGACAGCGGCAGTGGCGTGATGGGACCAGATCAATCTATTCATTAGCCTCGGCTGGAGATGTATTAAAATCCTCACTGACACATGCCTGATGTTTTGTACACTGGCAGAGGGCAGGTTTTTAAGTTTGTGTGTGATGACACCACTGAAAACCCTCTCTGAGATGACACTGGAGGCTGGAAAAGACAGGACAGAGGGCAAACTGGGCCAGTTCCAGCCACTGTTACAGTTTGCCTGTCCATGGGGTCAGGGGAACACGATATGTGCTAGTGAAAGGCCACAGTCATTTAGAACATGAGACAATTTTAAACAATTTTTTTTTTTAAATGACAGGTGGGTAGAAGTGCAAATATCATATAGCAGAATTACATTTTTGTAAATGCTCAAAATTGCACCACATTTTCATAACGATTGGATAATATTTATGGATACCTGCCTCGCAAAGATTCCAGCAGATGGCATATTGTACATAAGAATTCCATTTTTGAAAGTAATGAAATTTGGTTGAAGGCACAGGACTGTGCCACTACAGACACCTTTCAAAAAGTCCAACAGATGGTATATGGTAAAAACTGCGGCTGATGGCGTACAGATAAATTACATTTTAGAGAAGAATACATTTTTGAGGAAGGTACGGAACTATGGAACACATTATGGAAGCTCTCGGTACAGAAGGACCAGGAAGTGGTTAATGCAGCACTCCCTTGGCTCTGTACTCACCGCTTCCTAGTCTTCCTTGGCTACTTGCTGCACTGTGACTGTGCACAGCATGAGGACATTGGCACTCTGTGACCTGGCTCTGTACTTCAGATTTCAGCCCAGTGCGTGGCAGGAAAAACGAGAAGAGCATGGATGTCGGGAACAGTGGTGGCATCTGGAGCAGGAGAAGTTAAATGTTTTTTTTTATGTCTGCTCTGAGCCTGGGGGTCTGATCTGAGGTCAGCACTACATTTACCACAAATACACTGTACGGCAGCAACTGCGCTGCCAGCATCTTGGCCAGGTTTGAGTTCAGCTTCCACACAAGCTAACTGCTCATGCATAGTTTTATCATAGCCACACATTCTGTTATGGATGTCTCATGATGGAGCGGAGGACAAGGAGGAAAAGCAAGAGAAGATGCAGCTGATGATAACAAGGACACTGTAGTGCTTGGGGATGTAACTTGGCTGCCACAAAGAAGACTAGAAGGACAGACTTGTTCCAATTCAGAATGCTGGCCAGTTCTATTTTCCCACTGGATCTGGTGATACTGCCTCATGTGCTGTCTTTTAACACCCATGACTTGCAGGGTTTTAATCCTGCAGATCTTGCGCAAGGCTGTGGTTTTGTGTGGGCCTGGTGCCCACAATAGCAGTGAAATCACCAGTTACCAAGCTGACCACAATAGAAGCATATCTGGTCCTGCCAGTTCTTTTGGAGTTTTGGCCATATGTTACCTCTGCTTCGGGTCCTCTCCAACACACAATCATCATCATAGTCCTCAACCTCCCCACCACTTTTTTTCAGACTGTGATATGTTTTCGTGGGCTCCTTGACCCACCTCCCAATTCCCTCCCCTGTATTTTCCCCAAGTGCCACTGTTACTACAAGTGCCCCTCATCCACCACCATGACTACAAGTGCAACTACTACTACTACTACTACCACCAGGACAACTGTGCATGGGGTCCCACGCCTCTGTCTGAACCTCCTCATGGCAGTCCAAATCCTGACTCTTCTCTCACAAATCATCAACAGGAAGACTGTATTGAGTATCTTCCATAGCACAGTTTTGTTGCCTCTTCTTAGGGGAAAAAGAAAGCTCCGCACTAGGAGGTGGCAGTGAGTACAGAGATAATGCAAGTGAAAGGCTTTTCTGGGGCTGCAAGGAAGAGGAGCAGGAGAAATACTATGACTTCTGGCTCCAAGGCAAGCAAGGCATCATCCTTCTGCAACTGAGAGGAGAAGCAAGCCATCCAGTCCACAAGCTGATCCTCTTTGCCCTCAGTAATAATGTGGCGCCAATCGGAATCCAGGGAGAACTGTGGCCTGCTACTACTACAGTAGCTGGATGGCTGGTGCGGTAACTGCTGTTTGCTGTAACTGAACAGTATCTCACAGTAATACAATGCATTCACTAACACTGGTATACTAATAGCATTGTTGCAGTAAAATGCATTTGCTATAACTGAACAGTATCTTTCAATAATAAAATGTGTTTAATAACACGGGTATACTGATGACATTATTGTAGTAAAATGCCTAAGCGACTTTTCTGTAACTAAACACTACTTTGTAGTAATACTTTGCATTCAATAACATGGGTATACTAACGGTGTAATTGCAGTAAAATGCCTTTGCTCTAACTGAATGGTATCTTGTAGTAATACAATGCATTCACGTACACGGGTGTATTAATGTCATTATTAGAGTAAAATACCTTAATTTATTTTTCTCGCTTAGCTCTGAGATATTCTGTGGCACTTTACACACATTAACATTGCTTGCTGTTCGCAATGGTGCTGACCATTTAACTTCCCTATTAGTGTGAGCGAACAGTTAGAGCATAGTTCGGGTTCGTACCGAATTTTGGGGTGTTCGGGACCCGGACCCAAACATTTTCAAAAAAGTTCGGGTTCGGGTCCGTTGTTCGGCGATTTCTTCCCGCTTTCTGAAGGGCTGCACAGCAGCCCATCAGCTAGCGTTTTACTTCTTGCCCTAAGAAGCCATCACAGCCATGCCTACTAATGGCATGGCTGTGATTGGCCAAGTGCAGCATGTGGCCCAGCCTCTATTTAAGCTGGAGTCACGTAGTGCCGCACGTCACACTGCTCTGATTAGTGTAGGGAGAGGACGCAGCTTCTGTGAGGGCGAGATTAGGCAGGGAAAAGTCAGCAAAAGCACCTAATGAAGTGATCGATCTACAGCTGTGAATCATTCAACTTCTGCTAGTTAATTGCTCACTGGTTTTTAGACTGCACAGAGCGTTTTTCTATCACTTTGATCGGTGGCCATCTTGTGTCTTGTGGTGCACCAGCACAATCTGCCACCAAGTCCATCAATCCATCAATACTAGTTTTTTTTTTTGCTATATCCTACATCAGGGGCTTGGCTGTTTCCTTTTTGTCACCCTTAGAAACTCAGGATAGAAATTTCTATATTTTATTAAGGGGTTAAATTCAATTGCCAAAACAACAATCCCCTAAATTTGGTGTTCCAGCTGTGGCTAGCCAAGTGTAATACTGTCTGCTGTCTGGCAAAGGATAGATTATTTTCTGTGGTGAAATTCAATTGCCAAAATAGCAATCCCCTAAATCTGGTGTCCCAGCAGTGGCTGGCAAAGTATAATAGTGTCCGGCAAAGGATATATTTTGTACTGGAGTGAAATTCAATAGCCAAAATAGCAATGCCGTAAATCAGTGGTTTCAGCTGTGGCTGGCCAAGTTTCATAGTGTCCTGCAAAGGATATATTTTGTTCTGGGGTGAAATTCAATTGTCAAAATAGCAATACCATAAATCAGTGGTTTCAGCTGTAGCTGGCCAAGTTTAATAGTGTCCGGCAAAGGATATATTTTGTTCTGGGGTGAAATTCAATTGCCAAAATAGCAATACCATAAATCAGTGGTTTCAGCTGTGGCTGGCCAAGTTTAATAGTGTATGGCAAAGGATATATTTTTTTTCTGGGGTGAAATTCAATTGCCAAAATAGTAATGCTATAAATCAGTGGTTTCAGCTGTGGCTGGCCAAGTTAAATAGTGTCCGGCAAAGGATATATTTTTTTCTGGGGTGAAATTCAATTGCCAAAATAGCAATGCCATAAATCAGTGGTTTCAGCTGTGGCTGGCCAAGTTTAATAGTGTTTGGCAAAGGATATATTTTTTTCTGGGGTGAAATTTAATTGCCAAAATAGCAATACCCTGAATCTGGTGTTCCAGCTGTTGCAGGCCTAGTTTAGATCTGTCCGTAAAAGGGTATATTTTTTCTGGGGTGAAATTCAGTAGCCAAAATAGCAATACCAGTAAATCTGGTGGTCCCAGCTAGTGGCTGGCCAAGTTTAATAGTGTACGGCAAAGGATAGATTTTGTTCTGGGGTGAAATTCAATTGCCAAAATAGCAATACCATAAATCTGGTGGTTCCAGCTGTTGCAGGCCTAGTTTAGATCGTGTCCGTAAAGGATATATTTTTTCTGGGGTGAAATTCAATTGCCAAAATAGCAATACCCTGAATCTAGTGGTTCCAGCTGTTGCAGGCCTAGTTTAGATCGTGTCCGGCAAAGGATATATTTTTTCTGGGGTGAAATTCAATTGCCAAAATAGCAATACCATGAATCAGTGGTTTCAGCTGTGGCTGGCCAAGTTTAATAGTGTACGGCAAAGGATATATTTTTTTTCTGGGGTGAAATTCAATTGCCAAAATAGCAATACCATAAATCTGGTGGTTTCAGCTGTGGCTGGCCAAGTTTAAATCTGTCCGTAAAAGGGTATATTTTTTTCTGGGGTGAAAGTCAGTAGCAAAAATAGAAATACCCTGAATCTGGTGTTCCAGCTGTGACTGGACAAGTTTAATAGTGTCCGTCAAAGGATAGATTTTATTCTGGGGTGAAATTCACTTGCAAATATAGCAATAGCCTGAATCTGGTGTTCCAGCTGTTGCAGGCCAAGTGTTAATCTGTCCGTAAAAGGGTATATTACACTCAAGGTGTATATACAAGTGCTGAGAGGGTCATCCTCAATAACTTCACACGCTACCGTGCATCTTCCATTGTATTTCTGTCAGTTAAAGGGTATATTACACAAAGTGTTAAAATACAATTGCTGAAGTAATCCTACATATTTTTTCACACGCTACTGTGCATCTCCAAGTGTAAATCTGTCCATAAAAGGATACCTTTCATCCAGGGCCTAAATACTAGGCCTACAATTGATATTCCCCTAAATCAGTGGTTACTGCTGTGTCTGGATTAGTGTAATACGCTACATAAATAAATAGGCAGATAGTGTTGGGTGCCTGTAAAAAAAGGCCTGAATTTGAAATCAATACATTTGGCCAAATATTTTTTTTCTTATTGTGGTGCTTGGTGAACGGTAACAATGAGAAAAACATCTAGTAAGGGACGCGGACGTGGTCGTGGTGGTGTTAGTGGACCCTCTGGTGCTGGGAGAGGACGTGGCCATTCTGACACATCCTAGTGAACCAACTACCTCAGGTTCCAGTACCCGCCAGAATTTACAACGATATTTGGTGGGGCCCAATGCCGTTCTAAGGATGGTAAGGCCTGAGCAGGTACAGGCGCTAGTCAATTGGGTGGCCGACAGTGGATCCAGCACGTTCACAACATTATCTCCCACCCACTCTTCTGCAGAAAGCGCACAGGTGGTGCCTGAAAACCAAGCCCATCAGTCTGTCACATCACCCCCATGCATATCAGTCAAACTGAGCCTCAAGTTATGCAGCAGTCTCTTATGCTGTTTGAAGACTCTGCTGGCATGGTTTCCCAAGGGAATCCACCTAGCCTTTCCCTAGTGGTGGAAGACATAGAATGCACTGATGCACAACCACTGATGTTTCCTGATGATGAGGACATGGGAATACCACCTCATCGGAGTCCGCACTTCTCTGATGATGACGAAACACAGGTGCCAACTGCTGCATCTTTTTGCAGTGTGCAGACCGAACAGGAGGTCAGGGAGGAAGACTGTGTGGAAGACGATGCAGGGGACGATGAGGTCCTAGACCCCACATGGAATGAAGGTCGTGCCACTGACTTTCATAGTTCAGAGGAAGAGGCAGTGGTGAGACCGAGCCAACAGCGTAGCAAAAGAGGGAGCAGGGGGCAAAAGCAGAACAGCCGCCGCCAAGAGAGTTCATCTGCTACTGGCCACCGCCACCAGGGACCGAGCACCCCAAAGGCAGCTTCAAGGAGTTCCCTGGCATGGCACTTCTTTAAACAATGTGCTGACGACAAGACCCGAGTGGTTTGCACGCTGTGCCATCAGAGCCTAAAGCGAGGCATTAACATTCTGAACCTTAGCACAACCTGCATGGCCAGGCATCTACATGCCAAGCATGAACTGCAGTGGAGTAAACACCTTAAAAGCAAGGAACTCACTCAGGCTCCCCCTGCTTCCTCTTTTGCTGCTGCCTCGGCCTCTTCCTCCGCCTCGGGAGAAATGTTGGCACCTGCCGCCCACCAAACAGAGGATGTGCCACCGACACCACCACCTGTGTCACTAAGCATCTCCACCATGTCACACGGCAGCGGTCAGCTCTCTATCTCACAAACCTTGGAGAGAAAGCGTAAATTCCCACCTAGCCACCCTTGAGCCCTGGGCCTGAATGCCAGCATTTCTAAACTACTGGCCTTTGAAATGCTGTCATTCAGACTGGTGGACACAGACAGCTTCAAACACCTGATGGCCATGGCTGTCCCACAGTATGTTGTTCCCAGCCGCCACTACTTCTCCAAGACATCCGTGCCTTCCCTGCACAACCAAGTATCCGATAAAATCAAGTGTGCACTGCGCAACGCCATCTGTGGCAAGGTCCACCTAACCACAGATACATGGACCAGTAAGCACGGCCAGGGACGCTATATCTCCCTAACTGCACACTGGGTAAATGTAGTGGCGGCTGGGCCCCAGGCGGAGAGTTCCTTGGCACACGTCCTTCCGCCACCAAGGATCGCAGGGCATCATTCTTTGCCTCCTGTAGCCTCCTCCTCCTACTCGGCTTCCTCCTCCTCTGCTTCCACCAGCTCATCCAGTCAGCCACACACCTTCACCACCAACTTCAGCACAGCCCGAGGTAAACGTCAGCAGGCCATTCTGAAACTCATATGTTTGGGGGACAGGCCCCACACCGCGCAGGAGTTGTGGCGGGGTATTGAACAACAGACCGACTAGTGGTTTCTGCTGGTGGGCCTCAAGCCCGGCCTGGTGGTGTGCGATAATGGGCGAAATCTCGTCGCAGCTCTGGGACTAGCCGGTTTGACGCACATCCCTTACCTTGCTGAATTTGGTGGTGCAGAAGATTATTCACAACTACCCCATGTCAGAGCTGCTGCATAAAGTGCGGGCCGTCTGTGCGCGCTTCCGGCGTTCACATCCTGTCACTGCTCGCCTGTCTGCACTGCATCGTAACTTCGGGCCTTCCCACTCACCGCCTCATATGCGACGTGCCCACCAGGTGGAACTCCACCTTGCACATGCTGGAGAGACTGTGCGAGCAGCAGCAGGCCGTAGTGGAGTTTCAGCTGCAGCACGCACGCGTCAGTCGCACTGCGGAACAGCACTACTTCAGCACCAATGATTGGGCCTGCGAGAACTGTGTGCCCTGTTGCGCTGTTTCGAGTACTCCACCAACATGGGCAGTGGCGATGACACCGTTATCAGCGTTACAATACCACTTCTATGTCCTCTTGAGAAAACGCTTAGGGCGATGATGGAAGAGGAGGTGGCCCAGGAGGAGGAGGAGAGAATGAGGGTAATTTTTAGCACTTTCAGGCCAGTCTGTTAGAAGTGGCTCAGAGGGAGGTTTTTTGCAACAGCAGAGGCCAGGTACAAATGTAGCCAGCCAGGGCCCACTACTGGAGGACGAGGAGGATGAGGAGGAGGTGGAGGAGGATGAGGATGAAGCAGGTTCACAGCGGGGTGGCACCCGACACAGCTCAGACCCATAACTGGTACGTGGCTGAGGGATACGAAGGATGACGATATGCCTCCCACAGAGGACAGCTTGTCCTTACCTCTGGGGAGCCTGGCACACATGAGCGACTACATGCTGCAGTGCCTGCGCAACGACAGCAGAGTTGCCCACATTTTAACGTGTGCGGACTACTGGGTTGCCACCCTGCTGGATCCCCGGTACAAAGACAATGTGCCCACCTTACTTCCTGCACTGGAGTGTGATAGGAAGATGCGCGAGTACAAGCGCACTCTGGTAGAGGCGCTCCTGAGAGCATTCCCAAATGTCACAGGGGAACAGGTGGAAGCCCAAGGCGAAGGCAGAGGAGGAGCAAGAGGTCGCTAATGCAGCTGTGTCACGGCCAGCTCCTCTGAGGGCAGGGTTAGCATGGCAGAAATGTGAAAAAGTTTTGTCTCCACGCCACAGCTAACTGCACCACCACCTGATACGGAACGTGTTAGCAGGAGGCATCATTTCACTAACATGGTTGAACAGTACGTCTGCACACCTCTCCACGTACTGACTGATGGTTCAGCCCCATTCAACTTCTGGGTCTCTAAATTGTCCACGTGGCCAGAGTTAGCATTTTATGCCTTAAAGGTGCTGGCCTGCCCGGTGGCCAGCGTTTTTTCTGAACGTCTATTCAGCACGGCAGGGGGCGTCATTACTGACGAATGCAGCTGCCTGTCCACAGCCAACATGAACAAGCTGACGTTCATAAAAATGAACCAGGCATGGATCCCACAGGACCTGTCCCTCCCTTGTGCAGAATAGACCTTTATAACTGCCTCCCCCTCAACCATGTGTTCTTGTACTCCGGGGCACTTCTTTATTGAATCCTCATTTTTTTAACTTTACCATGATCTTGCGGTGCAGCCCAAAGTTGAATGAACCTGTCCTCAATCTGGGCGCTGGGGCCTAAATAACTGAAAGTGGCCTGTTACAATGGTGGGTGACATGAAGCCTGAACCTCTGCCATGCGACCTCTCTCCTCTGTCTGGGTGCCTTGGGCTAAATATCTGGAAGTGGCCTTCTCCAGTGGTGGGTGATAATACGCCTTATTCCTTACTGTGGGACTTCTCTCCTCTGTCTGGGTGCTGGGGCCTAAATAACTGAAAGTGGTCTTCTCCAGTGGTGGGTGATATGACGCCTTATTCCTTGCTGTGGGACCTCTCTCCTCTGTCTGGGTGCTGGGGCCTAAATAACTGAAAGTGGCCTTCTCCAGTGGTGGGTGATATGACGCCTTATTCCTTGCTGTGGGACCTCTCTCCTCTGTCTGGGTGCTGGGGCCTAAATAACTGAAAATGGCCTTCTCCAGTAGTGGGTGATATGATGCCTTATTACTTGCTGTGGGACCTCTCTCCTCTGTCTGGGTGCTGGGGCCTAAATAACTGAAAGTGGCCTTCTCCAGTGGTGGTTGATATGAAGCCTGATATTATGCTATGGGACCTCTGTCCTCTGTCTGGGTGCTGGGGCCGAAAAAACAGAAAGTGACCTTCGCCATTGGTGGGTGACTTGAAGCCTGATTCTCTGCTATGGGACCTCTCTCCAATTGATATTGGTTAATTTTTATTAATTTTATTTTATTTTAATTAATTTCCCTATCCATATTTGTTTGTAGGGCATTTACCTACATTTTGCTGCCTTTTGCAGCCCTCTAGCCCTTTCCTAGACTATTTTACAGACTTTTTAGTGCCCAACAGTTCGGGTCCCCATTGACTTCAATGGGGTTCGGGTTCGGGATGAAGTTCGGGTCGAGTTCGGATCCCGAACCCGAACATTTTCGGGAAGTTCGGCCGAACTTCATGAACCCAAACATCCAGGTGTTCGCTCAACTCTATTCCCTATCAGTATGTCCTTTCAGTGTGGGAAGAAACGAGAGTACCTGCTGAAAACCCACACAAACACAGGAAGAAAACATATATATATTATGCTATTGGGGTGCTGGCAATAAGCCTATGAACTGTACAGGTTTTTGTTTTACAAAACAAAGCTGGGTGGTTGTCCATATACAGAAAAAAATACAGATAGAACCTTCCAGCAAACTGTATGAGCTATGAAACAACACACAACAAAAAGTGACCCGTCTCTCTCTCTATGCTAAGCTTTTACTGATAAAATTATATCTCCCTGTTCTCTCCCTAAAGAGAGAAGAAAGTATATCCCTAGTACAGATTGTTTACTGGCTTGTCTTTGCTCTGCAATTGCTTTTTGAGAGACATATCTAAACACAGAATGGAGTTCTATTGCATTCTCAGCAGCAGCATCTGCCAGAATTCTGCCCCAGATTGGCTCATTAGGCTGTCAGCCTCTGAGCCAATCAGGGCAAGCGCCCCTCCCTCCCAAGGTCATATGATACTTCATCTTCTTTCTTCCTGTAATTTTTCTGTCCAATTTTTACAGTAAAATGGCGCTGGGCATCATTTTTGCGTAATTCGTCAAAAGCGAATTCGGATTTGTTTGGCAAATTATTGTGAAATTTGTAACTAATCCGATTCGTTTAGAATCAATTAGCTTATCCCTATAAGAAAAAGATTATTGGAGGTACAGGTATATGGCATTGTGATATAGTGAAAATATAAAATAAAAAAAATCCTTTTACTTGACATTGAACATTTAAAACCACTAGATGGCAACAAATTACCTTGCTTTGATGGTTTTGAAATCCACAGAGCATTACTTATGCTGATTGCTTTTCTGCTGTTGTTCCAACATGATCGATATAATAGACAAAGTAATATAACTGAGTGCTAACAATAGAACATCAAAATATTATATTGCAGTAACATGACACACAAAATCTATTAGGAAAGTTCCTCTTATAAAAATATAATAAAATAATGGATAGGAGCAGTATTAATACAGTAAAATACATTAATTATAGGAATTGAAGACAAATAATTTGTTTGGAGGTGTTTTTGATTGTGAGGAGGCATATATGATGTACACCTTGATGTATTGATTTGCTTTGCATTAACATAAGGTAAATATAGCAATGTCAGGAAAAGTGACTTTCTACTTGCACAAATATGATTAATTATAATTAATAATAATAATTATATATATATATATATATATATATATATATATATATATATATATATAGTTTTTTTTTTAAAAGTCTCTTAACATTTAATAAATCTCATACAAATGAAATCTACTTCTAATACTTAATTTCCTTTACACAGCAAATCTGGACAGCTAATCTACAGCAATTATGTTCTGTGTAGATGCAACATGCCACCCCCTAGGGCTGATCGTGTCCCAGGCTTTTAGAAATGCCGAGTGGCGATGCAGCCTTAACAGTTTTGTATGTGTCACGGTGCTCCTACCTGGATACCGTTTCTCCCCAGGCTAAGGCTCCGTAGCAATAAACAAGAGATTTTTTTGGAGGGGTTAAAGAGTAAGTTGAGTACAGATTTTACAAAGTTTAACAGCTTTACTTGAATAAACTTGCATCCACGCAATATTTGTTCTTTCTCTTGGCTCCAGCAGGTTTTGGGGTAAACTGGCAGGCAAACCTGGATACCTTGCTTTCTCTCTCTACAACACATTATTTTTGTGACTGATTCCAAATCGGTAGGATCGATTTGCTCATCTCTAGTTGTGTAGAGGGAAGTCTACCCATTCCCGTTGTCTGTATTCTTTTTTACAATTTCATATTAGAAACATTGTCGAACCGACCTCTAATTCCACAGTTACATTCCCCTACATGCTTTGTGATGCACAGTATTTAGAGTATAGTTAAAGCTTGTACAGAAAGCTATCTATCTGTAATTACTCCCTCCTCCTGCTCGGCAGCACTTCCTGCTGGCTGGATGATTGCTCGATCTGTCAACAAGCTGAGATGAAAACTGTAATGATAGTTTTATCTTCTTAGTTACCCAAATATTTAACAAAACAAGACATGTGCACTGTACATGAGTATCTGGCTGCGGTTTTGTGGCAAAGTATATGCGCTTGTTGTTTAGTGAAAAATTTGGTGCAGCCAAAAGTTACAAATAAAATGGACTGGATGTTATGTGTGGAAAAGGATGGGTTAAATATGTTTAGTAGTTCACAATATACTTGCATATTTGTAAAGAATAAGAAAAAAAAATTCTTGTCCTTGTCCTGTTCTTTTTAAAATAATCCTTGTTTAGTATGGTAATGGATAAAGCAACTAACATCAAATTCTAGACTGCATAGATATTAAAGCATTCCTTTCAGTTCTCTTGACATGTGTTTTTGTAGTATTTTCGCCCCTATAAGACGCACCAGTCCATAAGAGGCACCTAGGTTTTTGAGGAGGAAAATAATAATATTTTTAACCAAAATGTGTGCTTTTGGTGGGTTTTGAACTAATGGTGGTCTGTGCATGACACTATTATGGGGGATCTGTGGATGACGCACTGTTGTGGGGGATCTGTGGATGGCATTGTTGTGGGGAGCTGTGGATGGCACTGTTATGAGGGTTCTGTGGATGTCACTGTTATGTGGGGGAGCTGTGGATAGCACTGTTATGGGGGATCTGTGGATGGCACACTGTTATGGGGAGGGGCATCTGTGGATGGCACTGTTATGGGGAGGGGCATCTGTGGATGGCACTGTTCTGGAGAGGGGCATCTGTGAATGGCACTGTTATGGGGAGAGGGATCTGTGGATGGCACTGTTGTAGAGGGGGATCTGTGGATGACACTGCTATATGTGTGTCATCCACAGATCCCCCTCATAAGAATGTCCCCCAATTCACCGGGCCCCGCCGCTCACCATAGTATTTCTAAACATTGATTCTTAACCTCTTAATAACTTTAACTAAAGTTACACTCTCCCTTGTATCAGTACTTACTAACAAGCATCTGTAGCAGGCAGAGCGACTGGCAGG
This sequence comes from Bufotes viridis, assembly GCA_033119425.1. Taxonomy (NCBI): domain Eukaryota; kingdom Metazoa; phylum Chordata; class Amphibia; order Anura; family Bufonidae; genus Bufotes; species Bufotes viridis. The sequence goes on from CM065590.1 coordinate 239,586,581, forward strand.
GTTACGTCACTCACTGACTTCTCCGCTTGCCTCATTCATAAAGTGGGAGGAGCAGGCAGGCAACGTCAGTGAGTGATGTAACCCTGCTAGCCGCTCTGCCTGCTACGGATGCTTGTAAGTAAGTAATGATACAGGGTAGAGCACAACTTTAGTTAAAGTTATTAAGAGGTTAAGGATCACTGTTTAGAAATACTACGGCGAGCGGCGGGTGCCGGACTCCAGCCTCTCCTCCGACCCCGCTGATACATCGCAGGCTGCGATGCTGCAGCATCGCAGACTGCAATGTAGAATGGCAGCATTCGCCCCATAAGACGCAGGAGCATTTCCCCCCATTTTGGGGGGGGGGGGTTAAGTGCGTCTTATGGGGCGAAAAATAAGGTACTTATATTCCTCCTGAAATTCTAGACCACCTTTTCTTAGAACTGTGCATTGTGCTATTAATGCCATATATTATTCCTCCTGATATGTCTGGATAAAGTGGCATCTAGGTGTCACCATTTGCCTTGCCTATAGGGCATACACACCATAGGCAGTCTGGCACAGACAGCACTGATTGGACAATGTTAGCATCCATATCAGGAGGCAGACATGTTCCTTTTTAAAGGAGAAATCACTGCATTCTCTTCTGGAATTCGGAATAGAAAAAAGCACTATAACAGTAGGTATTATCACAAAATGCTAAAAAGTATCTTGTGTTCACCTTTTTTTTTTTTGTATTTTCAACCCTGGCACATTTGGTTACAGACAATTGGGGTCACCGCTATTCTATTTCACTCATCTGTCTATCATTAGTTAATTGTCAAGTGTATTGTCATCTGATACAGTGATGAACAGTCTTGAACTGGGGTGCCTATCCAACAGTAAAATTTATTTTGGGGGCACACCGTACGGATACATTCAAATATTACCTGCTCACACAGCAGCAAGATGCTACCAGATGATTGAATACGGAGGTCGATGCAGCAACTTTGAGAAGGTAGGTCCTGGGGAGAAGAGAATACTGGCTAGCTTTCCTCTGTACCTAGAAGTTATCTCAGCTCCGATCGTGTCTATAATAATAAACTGGGGAGTTTCTTTAATAATCTATCAAGTTTATTATTTGAACATAGGCTGGTTGAGGTGCTGTGCATTGATATATGTATGTAGTGCAATAAGTCTACTGTATTATGTGCCACATGTGCAGGGGGTGGGAGACTAGGGGCCCACCTTGCTCAGGGGCCAGCCGGGGGATTCACCTATATCCCTGTGGGCCAGTCCGAGCCTGGTGATGAAGTATAACTAGGCTATCCCATCACGTTATGATCAGTGGGGGTCTCACCGCTGGGATCCTAACTGAGGCACCCCATCCAGAAGAACTGCAGCAGAGCTCCCTTCAAGTGAATGGGGCCAGCTACTGTTACCTGCATAGCTGGGTGGCCAGAAGCACCACCTTGCAGGGAAAAAACTGTGAAAGTTACGAAGTTTTGAATAATCAGTGCAACTCCTTCATTCTTATGGTATATCACGAATATAGCACTATATTTTCAATCTTCGTTATATTCTAGCAATACAACCATTAGGAACTCAGCTCTAAGTTGAGCTTAGAGTCAATTCCTAATGGTTGTATTGCTAGAATATAACGAAGATGACAAATATTACGAATTCGTGAATATAGCACTATATTCTTAATCTTCGTTATATTCTAGCAACAACTATTAGGAACTCAGCTCTATGTTTCATTCGCGAAGCGAACATATAATCGCATTGCGAATTGATCTTAGAGCTAAGTTCCTAATGGTTGTATTGCTAGAATATAACGAAGAGGACGAATATCACAAATTCACGAATATAGCACTATATTCTCAATCTTTGTTATATTCTAGCAATACAGCCATTAGGAATTCAGCTCTAAGTTGATTTTGCAATGCGAGTATATGTTTGCAGTGCGAATTTAACTTAAAGCTGGGTTCCTAATGGTTGTTTTGCTAGAATATAACGAATATCGCAATGCGAATAATTCAGGTTGCGATTACAACTTAGTCAAATTTGTGAGATCGTGATTCTCACATCCGACAGTACATTTTAGGATGGGGATGCTACATGCACACAGGAAGTCAGCAAAAGCAGCAACGGGCATTGACTGGAGCGGGCAGGGAGCCAGGAATCCTCCGGACAGATAAGAACAGCTTTTGGGAAGTGGGAAGACAACCAGAGAGCAACATGGATTAACATCTAAAGAAAAAAAAAATGAATATTTGAAATTGCGAATTAATAGTGCTATATTCGCAATATTTGTGAATTATCGAAGTTTCGATATTCTCAAAAACAATTTGCTATTCGAATATTCGCACTCAACACTACACAGTATATGATTATAGAGTTATCAAGTGGCTGAGCTGACTTCTAGGTACGGAGTTGGCTATCCTGTATTTTGTTCCCCAAGTCACTTCAGGGACTCCATAATCAATTATCTTGTATCTTGTAACTAGTGGGCCCTAGGCACTCCAGTCCAACAATGCCTAGACCTAGTAGACCTAAATGTAAAATGCTGTAAAATTTGGCCCAATTTTAGAAAACATGGCACATCTAGTTTTAGTTAGAACCTAGTGAAAAAGGGGGAAAGGTGTGACAGGTTGAATCAAAATTGTGCCAAAATGTTGGCACAAAATTCTCATGCAAACTAAGCAAAGAAATAGGTGGTATATCATTAGACAAAAGTGTCTGTCCATGCCCCAAATTTATCATCCAGCCTGACCTGTTGCGATACAGTCTGCACATCTTTACACTGCCTATAAGTTGACTCTATGTCTACATATATTATACCGGATTAGTAAATATGACCCACTGATTTTTCATTAATGAGGTACAGGGACAGACTTGACACCAAATTTAACTGGAAATGGATTCCCTTAAATGTATTATTTTACTCTTGATGTAAAATGAAGCAGGGTTAACTTTTATGAACTAGACTTGCTGCCACAGACATACTCCAAGTTAGAGAAATATCTTTTCATTGAGACTTTTCTTTTCTAAAAGAGGACTGTGTAAAGAATCTGGATTGTTATAAATGATGGTATAGTTTCTTTTTAACCTTGTGTCCTTAAGGAACAGGGTGCATCTGCTAATGTGTTATCAATTAATGTAATGTACTTTAAAGGTGTCAGTACTAAAATGGTTCAGTATTTCTAATGTGCATAGAAAGGGATTAATGCTGCCCATTGCCAAAAGGAATAAGAGAAACTACTCTGTGAACTTCTCAACTCTCTGGATCTGTCAGGTGAGAACAGTAAATTTTTCGACTCTTGGGCTTGTAAGTCATTCACTGAGAGCCTATTCTGCGAATTATGCGATTCACAAATGTCCTCTACCCATTTAGACTGTAATGACTGAATAGGTTGCAAGAATTTGATTTACTTTCTCAATTTTCAAGGCTGTATTATAACATATTACAGTAAATTGTTCCTGCTTTTTATTCCATCTAGAGGAATACCATGCTTTCTCATATATTTTTTGAAGACTTTCCCCAGGCTTTTATGTCTGACACTTTGTCCTTTTACAACTCATCACATAACTCTGCCTCATCTACCCTGTCACCTGTCCTGCTGATTCCTCTATTTTGTGCCCCGTCTGTAATTTAACCGTACGTGAGCCACTTTCTCTGAATTTAAAGGGAATGCACACATTACATTGAGCTAAATCGTTCTATCACCTGAAGTGCTCACACTTAAAAGTATACATTCCATTCCGTTTAAATGTTGTCACTGAAAATATCTATGGGGAAGGCAATGAATCAAGACGGAAGTATAGACTTGCAGCAGCCATTTTGGTGCTCACAAGTCTCAAGGAAAGGGCTATGTACATAGAAATGTATTCATCTTCTAACCCTACTTAAGAAAAGCTATGTGCACCAGAACTTGGCTGTAAGTTTCAGGCTGTGTTCTCACTTGTCAGAGTTTTGGAAGAAATCTGTATATGAAATATCTAAAGTTTAGAAACTAGTTCTGAACCATGTTTTCTGAAATTTTTACTGTATATCAGTTGCTGTGGAGAGCAGTTTCAGGGAAGCAATATCATTAATGATAGTCTCACTGGGCACTCTAAGCTATAACATTGTCAGACACTGCAAATAAGTACTGTGGACTAGACCTGTGGATGCACAGAAATGTTGGGGAGGCGTACTAAAGGGTACACAAAATAAATAGCATGACAGGATGTCTTACAATCTGGATTTTCCAGCATATATATATGTCACGTTCGGGTATGGGAGGGAAACACCACACCGAACATAGGAGGGAAAGGGGTGAGGGAATAAGACCTGGAAACTAAGGAAAGGAGAAGAACACCTCCTAGCAAAACCCTAATCAAAGTCCAGACTAACTACCAGTATGAACAGACCCCAGAGGTAGGTTAGTTCATACGTAGAAATACCTAATGTCCTAACTCATCCTATAGGACTCTGGTACTAATGTCAGGACTGAGACAACCTGCCACTTGTGACCTGCAGGGGTCCCACCCTGATCTATGGGATCCTAAGCATTTGCTTGGATTGAGTGAGTATTCTAGCAAATACTGTATCTACAACTGTCCATGTAATATCTTAAAAATATAAAACATAAGTGAAGTATATGTGTGTGTGTGTTATATATATATATATATATTTTTTAACGGTAATATGGATAATATACCGTAATATATAACAGTAATATGGATAATATACCGTAATACCATAGTATTGGCATAGAACACTTTTGAAGAAAAATATTTATAAAGTTAGGGTTTGATTATTTCAGTAGGACAATAAAGTGATTCCAATGGAGCTACTTCAGGTCAGATACATAAAGTATCTAATGTTTTTTGTAGCTCATTCATAGTAAAGCTCTTTGAGATTTATCTAGGAAGGGGATTTTGTGTGTGAGCAGATGTTGCTTCTTCAGATATGGCAGTATGGCTCTGCTGATAAACATAATAGGTTCTTACTGGTTAACCTGTTGGCAAAAATTTAAAATGTCATTGAAAATTAATTGTGTTGGAAGCTTAGGCAAACGTATATTAGAAATGGGTATTTTTATAAACTCAATATTCATAGAAAACCTTTTTTAAAATACTTTTTGGCTTTTCTTTTTGATTTCTAAATATTGTCTTTCTGTAGCAGTCAGCACAGCGATATAAAACTCCTATATAGATAGGTAACCCAATTTTTAGTTAACCGCTGCTGTGAGAGTAAATGTTATAATAATAGATTAGTAGTATTGGCATGACCGTATGACTGCTCTGTTGTTCTCTTGATAGATCTAATAAGGGTGTCCACAGAAGACAGCATTGCACGTATCAGTTTAATGTGTGATTTTCTAATTGTGTCACTCATCCCCCTTCCCTCTCTGGCCGCAGTGAATGGTCTGACTGAGAAAATCAAGTGATGTTTAGCATGGCAAATGGCCTTGCTTGGCTTTCTCAGCCAGTCCATTCACTGCGGCCAGAGAGAGAGAAGGGATGAGTGACTCAATTAGAGCATCACACATTAAACTAATCAGTGCATTGCTGTTCTGTGGACATCTTTATTTAGGCCTATCAAAAAAACAATAGAACTGTCAAAATGACCGACACAAAATAGGGACCCCACTTTAATAATTTAGTTTGGTATCGATTTTCATATTTAAAGACTTTGACTTTTTAAAATTGTTTTGCACATTTTTGCGTAAATTAAACCAAAAAGAAAGAAATCTCTAAAAACATTAATAAAGAGTGCTATGTGTCGTGTAAAAAATGTTGCAAAAAGAATTTTGGTAGCCCAACAAATAAAAAAGGGCCATTAAACCACTGCGTCCACTAAATCACAAAATAGGGTCTGGTCATTAAGGGGTTAATGTGATTTACGTTTTATTATTGTGTTGGTGTTATTATATTTACTTCCTAGGAATAGCCTTTCAATCAGACATTGTAAAGCTATTACTACATACTGTATTATGAGTGGCGCCCACACAGGTCCAAAAACTGTAATCTTGATAATGACAGAGCAATTGTTATTCAAAAGCACTTTGTGATTTTGTTTCAAGTATAATCATACAGGCAAAATGCATGTTTTTATTTTGATTAATGCACTGATCATTGTAGAAATCCTGGATTTATTTTGTATTAATGTGACCAGATGGCTTTGGATTAGCGCAAAGAGTCTGCATTGGCGCTGTGTCCATTTGTTATTGAGGCTTATGGAATGTCTCCTTAAGAAATTTGGTTGTGCATGAGATAAAAAAGTGGAATTGCATAATCCTTAAGAAATACACATCCATCTGTCTGTTGGAACACTTATCTGAAAATCCTGTAAAAATAACGTGTGGTTCAACTTTAACACAACACTGAATAATTTTATAGAGTGGTGTAGAGGAAAGGCCTTTGTTATATATATTTATATATATATATATATATAAATATAAATACATATATATACATAAAATAATATGTAGAGTATCAAAAATATTTTTTAAACTCAAGTAGCTGACTTCCTTCTTAGTGCTACTAGAACCACATTCGTTATTTGAGAAAAGTGGTATTTTTAAAAATTATGCAGAAAGTTGTGGAGAAATGGGTTGCATATTGTGGAAGAAACTATGGTTCACAGATAATTGACTGACACTAATTAAATCAGTGGTTTCACGGTGCATTTACAGTGTTTATTTGCTGTATGTGTCTGGAAAGCACCTTGTACTTACGTCAAAGGTATCCATATTCAGCTGATGGAAGCCAAAATGGATATCCTTATATCCTCCTTCAGGCTGGTATGTGTCAGTACTTCTCCTTTTAACAATCCCATCATGTTGCTTTACTATGCCTGCTGCTTACTCGGATTACTGTACGTAATATTTAGTAAAGCACATCCAAATACTGTATGAGGAATGTTCAATAAGTTATCTACCCCAACATGTTCTGTCAGTGTTAGAGAACTGAGCTTGTCTGTGCAGATTGAGACATATCTCGACATGCAACACACACACAGTAGGAGTTCAGTCTGATGAAAGTACTGGAAGTGACAGGATGCCATTTTCTGTACAGTGTGGGTCTACAAAGAAAGTGAGGGATTTTGAGCTTTGTTCCATGATTACATTGCTCACAAAGGAAAAAAAAAAAAAAGAAATCCATGAAAGGATGATTGTTGTATATGGTGATGACACACCTTCCTACTACCAAATCAAGTTTTGAACCAAGCAGTTTAAATAGGGTAGAGAATCAATTGAAATTACCCCCGTTCAGTGTGACCTGTTGAAGCATCTTCAGAGGAAATGTGCTGTACAGTGGAGACCATGATTTTGGAAGATCAATGGGTCAAAATCAGTATTATAGCACATGAATTAGGCATTTCAGTTGGCATAGTTTCCAGTATAATTCATGATATTTTGATCAAAGGTCAGTTCCCCGTGGGTGCCACGAATGTTGAAGCCTGGGCAAAAAACTTGTCACCAGCAAGTTAGCCAAGAGAATTTAGACATGCTTACAGAAAATCCAGACTTCTATTTTCCAATTATTATGGGTGATGAAACACGGGTCCACCACCATGATCCTGAGACCAAACAGGAGTCAATGCAATGGAAGCACAAGGGGTCACAAACTCCAGTCAGCTGGAAAGGTCATGGCAACAGAATTTTAGGATCCAATTGGCGTTTTATTACTAGAATTCATGCCACACAAGACAACAATTACTGGAGACACTTATGCTTCAACAATGAAGGCATTACAAGAGGCAATAAAAGAAAAACTTAGTGGGAAGTTGTCTGCATATGTGTTGCTGCTTCACAACAATGGAAACACTCAAAAGTCTCGCAAATCGCAAGCTGCTATCAGGGAATGCGGCTTCATGGAGCTTAAACATCCACTGTACAATCCAGACCTGGCTTCCAGTGACTTTTTCTTTCGGGAACCTGTGTCACCCCAGACCATTTGACTATATAAAACGAATGGCTGAAATGTGATTGGCTGTTGAAGTCTCCACCCACTTTTCTAAATTTTAACCACATTCACCCAGTGACCCACGGTGCCAGTTTGGGGACTCTGGCTTTTATATTGTAGTAATAACACCTTTTTACATTTTCTCATTGAATGCAATAGGGGAAATCTGATAGGCTGAAAAAATGGGGTCTTTGGGGGGCCGCCCCAGGGGCCCGGAGGGTGGGATCGGTTAACAAAGCACAAGCAACCTATTCGGGTATGTGCCGAACAAGTGTGCAAAGGTTGGTAATTGTACTCCTAAAACTGTAGGAGGAGTAGCGTATCGAAAATTTCTAAATTTTCATTGGCCGTTAGTTGTCCCCCCAAAATGTACCGGTTTATTCGGGTTGACACCAACAATATGTGGTCCGAGTTTTGGTAGTGTAGCTTCAAAACTGTGCGAGTAAGAGCGATTTAAAAATTTTCCCTTTTAAAGTCAATGGCAAAAAAGGGGTCTTCAGGAGCCTGCCGCAGGGGCCTGGAGGGTGGGATCACTTAGTAAAGCACAAGCAACTTACTTCCCTATAGGACAAAGAAGTGTGGATAGTTTGTAGACTGTACCCCCAAAAGTGTAGGAGGAGTAGCATTTAGAAAAAGGGGGGGGGGGGCAGAGAAGAATAATTAAACGGAAAAATAATAAGCTGAAACATAAACAAAGAATCGAATAACAAGATGTTGTCTTTTCAAGCCAACATAATAAAACTATTGTTTATAAATAGAAAACAGAAAATTGGCATGTGCGTATGTATTCACCCCCTTTGTTAGGAAGCCCATAAAAACCTCAGGTGCAACCAATTACCTTCAGAAGTCACATAATTAGTGAAATGATGTCCACCTGTGTGCAATCTAAGTGTCACATGATCTGTCATTAGATATACACAAATTTTTTGAAAGGCCCCAGAGGCTGCAACACCTAAGCAAGAGGCATCACTAACCAAACACTGCCATGAAGACCAAGGAACTCTCCAAACAAGTAAGGGACAATGTTGTTGAGAAGTATAAGCCAGGGTTAGGTTATAAAAAATATCCAAATCTTTGATGATCCCCAGGAGCACCATCAAATCTATCATAACCAAATGGAAAGAACATGGAACAACAGCAAACCTGACAAGAGACAGCCGCCCACCAAAACTCAAGGACCGGGCAAGGAGGGCATTAATCTGAGAGGAAGCACAGAGACCTAAGGTAACCCTGTACGAGCTGCAGAGTTCCACAGCAGAGACTGGAGTATCTGTACATAGGACGACAATAAGCCGTACGCTCCATAGAGTTGGGCTTTATGGCAGAGTGGCCAGAAGAAAGCCATTACTTTCAGCTAAAAACAAAAAGGCACGTTGTGAGTTTGGAAAAGGCATGTGGGAGACTCCCACAATGTATGGAAGAAAGGTGCACTGGTCTGTTGAGACTAAAATTGAACTTTTCAGCCATCAAAGAAAATGCTATGTCTGACGAAAACCCAACACATCACATCACCCAAAGAACAGCATCTCCACAGTGAAAAATGGTGGTGGCAGCATCATGCAGTGTTTTTGAGGGAAAGAGGGATCGTGCTAAATACAGGGATATTCTTTAGCAAAACCTGTACCACTTTGTGCGTGATTTGAGGCTAGGACGGAGGTTTACTCTTCAGATGCACAATGACCCCAAACAAACCACTCAAGTGTTGCTTTAGCAGTGTAAGGGGAAACATGTAAATGTGTTGGAATGGCCTAGTCAAAACCCAGATCTCAATCCAATGGAAAATCTGTGGTAAGACTTAAAGATTGCTGTTCACAAGCACAAACCTTATAACTTGAATAAGCTGGAGTGTATATGTGTGTGTGTATATATATATATATATATATATACATATATATATGGGATCTGCCCCAATGGTAGTCTTCAGATCTTCACATAAGAACATAGCAGCAGCCTTTTAGCCGAGAAAGCAAAGCAACGGTTGTCTTTTATTCTTGACAAAGCAATAAGGCAGTAAACGGCAGTGACTGGCTTGCTCCAGGCAGCTTTAACCACTTAAGGACTCAGCCCTATTTTTTTGCAAATCTGACCAGTGTCACTTTATGTGGTGATAACTTTAAAAGCTTTTTCTTATCCAGGCTATTCTGAGATTGTTTTTTCGTCACATATTGTACTTCATGACAGTGGTAAAATGAAGTCGAAAAATTTCATTTTTATTTATAAAAAAAATACAAAATTTATCAAAAATTTAGAAAAATTTGCAATTTTCCAGGTTTCAATTTCTCTACTTCTATAATACATAGTAATACCGCCAAAAAAGTTATTGATTTACATTCCCCATATGTCTACTTTATGTACCGATCGTTTTGGGAATGCCATTTCATTTTTTGGGGACGTTACAAGGCTTAGAAGTTTAGAAGCAAATCTTGAAATTTTTCAGAAAACCAGTTCAGGACTGAAGTCACTTTGTGGGGCTTACATAATAGAAACCACCCAAAAATTACCCCATTCTAGAAACTACACCCCTCAAGGTATTCAAAACTGATTTTACAAACGTCATTAACCCTTTAGGTTTTCCCACAAGAGTTAATGGCAAATGGAGATAAAATTTCAGAATTTCGATTTTTTTTGGGGGGAAATTTTCCATTTTAATCCATTTTTTCCAGTAACAAAGCAAGGGTTAACAGCCAAACAAAACTTAATATTTATTCCCCCGATTCTGTAATTTGCACGAACACCCAATATGTGGTCGTAAACTGCTGTATGGCCAAACTGCAGGGCGCAGAAGGAAAGGAACGCCATATGGTTTTTGCTGGAATGGTTTTTTTACACCATGTCCCATTTGAAGCCCCCCGATGCACCCCTAGAGTAGAAACTCCATAAAAGTGACTTTATCTAAGAAACTACACCCCTCAAGGTATTTAAAACCAGTTTTACAAACTTTGTTAACCCTTTAGGTGTTCCTCAAGAGTTATTGGCAAATGGAGATGAAATTTCAGAATTTCTATTTTTTGTTACCTTGTCTCAAAAAAAGTGTAATATAGAGCAACCAAAAATCATATTTACCATAAAACCAACAAAACTGACACTTTATCCCGTAGTTTTAAAAATGGGGTCACTTTTTGGGAGTTTCTACTGTAGGGGTGCATCAGGGGGGCTTCAAATGGGACATAGTTTCAAAAAAACAGTCCAGCAAAATCTGCCTTCCAAAAACCATATGGCATTCCCTTCCTTCTACGCCCTGCCGTTTGGCCATACAGCAGTTTACGACCACATATGGGGTGTTTGTGCAAACAAGAGAATCAGGGCAATAAATATTGAGTTTTGTTTGGCTGTTAACTCTTGCTTTGTTACTGGAAAAATGGATTAAAATGGAAAATTTGCAAATAAAATAGCTGTTTTGGGACTGTTTTTATTTTTTGTTATTTACATCATTGAACTGACAGGTTATATTGTGTGCTATTTCTATAGAGCACAATACCAAATATGACTACTTTTGGGGGGTTTTTGTTTCAGTTTTACATAATAAAACATTTTTGAAAAAAATTATTTTTTAATGTCTCCACATTCTGAAAGCCATAGTTTTTTTTTTTGGGCGACTGTCTTATGTAGGGGCTTATTTTTTGCGGAATGAGATGGCGGTATAATCGGCATTATCTTGAGGTGCATATGACATTTTGGTCGCTTGCTATTACACTTTTTGTGATGTAAGGTGACAAAAATGGCTTTTGACACTGTATTTTTTTTTTTTTTTTTATGTGTTCAGCTGAGGGGTTAGGTCATGTGTTATTTTTATAGAGCAGGTTGTGACGGACTCGGCGATATCTAATATGTATACTTTTTTATTTATTTATATAAGTTTTACACAATAATATCATTTTTTAAAACCATAAAAAATCATGTTTTAGTGTCTCCATAGTTTGAGAGCCATATTTTATTTTTTTTGGGCGATTGTCCTATGTAGGGGCTGATTTTTTGCGGGATGAGGTGACGGTTAGATTGGCACTATTTGGGGGGGTCATATGACTTTTTGATCGCTTGCTATTACACTTTTTGTGATGTAAGCTCACAAAAAAATGGCTTTTTGACAAAGTTTTTATTGAATTTTTTTACAGTGTTTACTTGAGGGGTAAGGTCATGTGATATTTGTATAGAGCAGATTCTTACAGACGTGGAGATACCCAATATGTCTACTTTTTAGTTTTTTTTTACATTTAACACTAAAAAGCATTTTTGAAACAAAATAAATCATGTTTTAGTCTGAGAGGCATAGTTTTTTTTAATTTTTTGGCCAATTGTTTTAGGTAGGGGCTCATTTTTTGTGGGATGAGATGGCGGTTTGATTGGTACTATTTTGGGAGGCATACGCCTTTTTGATCTTTTATGGCGTTCACCTGAGGAGTTCAGTCATGTGATATTTTTATAGAGCAGGTTTTTACGGACGCGGCGATACATAATATGTGAAGTGTATTTCATTTTTTTTAATTTTTATTCAGTGATATGTGTGTTTTTTATTTTTACTTTTTTTTCACTTTTTTACATTTTTTTTGACCCAGACCCACTTGGTTCTTGTAGATCCAGTGGATCTGGTGTCTGTATAATACAGCACAGTACACTATATAGTGCACTGTGTTGTATTTTTTACTTTACAAAGTCTGAATAGACCTTTAGCAGGTCTATTCAGACTTTCAGCACCATGGAGAGCAGGACGCTTCTGAAAGCGTCCTGCTGCCATGGCAACCATCACCCGCTGCCATGAGAGAGCAGCGGGTGATGGATAGGGAGGGAGGGAGGCTCCCTCCCTCTGCGATCCCATCCTGTTAGGGGGCTACAAAGGCACAGCAGCCCCCCGATGGGAGAGGGAGGGAGCTCCCTCCCTGTTAACCCTTCCATACCGCGGTTCGTATGGACCACGGTATAGAAGGGGTTAAACAACTCGCATCTGATCAAGCACAGATGCCAGCCGTTTCTATTAGAGTGTCAGCAATGTGCTGACACTCTGATAGGTCCACTAGACACCAGGGAATATTACAGAGGAGGCGGCCGGGGGATCGCAATCGCGATCCCACCCGCCGCACTGCCCGCCTCCCGCAGCCCGCAACCACCCCCCTGCACCCCCGCAGCCAAAATATGATTGGGGGCTGTAGGGGGGGTTACAAATTAACACTTTGGGGGCATTAACTCTCAGAGATCAGAGATCGCACAAAGCGCTGCAAACCGCAGGTCTGAATTGACCTGCGGTTTGCAGCGATCGCCAATATGGGGGGGTCACAGGAGCCCCCTGGACATTGTAACAAGGTACCTGCTGAATGATTTCAGCAGGTACCTTGTTCCGATCACTGCCGGCTGATCAGAACTACTCATGACATACCGGTACGTCGTGTCCTTAAGGGGTTAAAGAAACAATAAAGTTCCGTATCTATAGCACAACACAGGTATGGTTTTGCACAGTACCGTAACCCCACGGGGTGTATGCAGGCTCGGACTGGCCCACCGGGATGCCGGGGAAATCCTCAGTGGGCCCCGAACCAGCAAGCTAGCTTCCTTGCTTAGAAGCTATCTGCGATAAGCTCCGCCCCCTGTACACAGTCGGATGGCATGTGATTCAATCTAAATGAGGAGGGCTCCACACCAGCGCTGATTCATAGGAACAGACGTTTTGTGTAATTAGCACTCCTGGTCAGTAAGGCTGTTTCCACATGATCTGATTTTCATAAAATCGCTGCAAAAAACACGGCATTTTGCCGCGATTTCATGTAAATGAGATCATGTTGAAATAGCCTTACTGTGACCAGGAGTCCTGATTGGTCTAAAACCTGTCAGTCAATAGCACTGACAGGATCTCCTCCAATGAGGCAGCTAGAAGGACTGCTGCCTGTGTGATCAGTCTGGAGCCCAGCCCTGGGGGAGAAGTCTGGCTCAGGACCTGGGGACACAACTAGCAACATAGAGGACCATGAGGTGAGGAGGGAATCTACAAGTATTGTAATTGGTTTAAAAGAGTTCCTGCATTTATGACAGTGTATGCAAGAGTGCATGTATGACAGTTTGTGTAAGAGTGCCTGCATGTATGACAGTTTGTGTAAGAGTGCCTGCATGTATGACAGTGTGTGTAAGAGTGCCTGCATGTATGACAGTGTGTATGTAAGAGTACATGTATGTATGACAGTGTGTGTATGAGAGAGTGCATGTAAGTATTACAGTGCTGGCATGTGTAGAAGTGTGCGTGTAGAAGTATGCGTGTAAAACAGTGCTGCCATGTGTAGAAGTGTGCATGTAAAAGAGTGCTGGCATGTTAGAAGTATGCATGTAAAAGAGTGCTGGCATGTGTAGAAGTGTGCATGTGAAACAGTGCTGGCATGTGTAGAAGTATGCGTGTAAAAGAGTGCTAGCATGTGTAGAAGTGTGCATGTAAAAGAGTGCTGGCATGTGTAGAAGTGTGCATGTAAAAGAGTGCTATCATGTGTAGAAGTGTGCTTGTAAAAGAGTGCTAGCATGTGTAGAAGTGTGCGTGTAAAAGAGTGCTAGCATGTGTAGAAGTATGCATGTAAAAGAGTGCTAGCATGTGCAGAAGTATGTGTGTAAAGAGTGCTAGCATGTGCAGAAGTATGTGTGTAAAGAGTGCTAGCATGTGTAGAAGTGTGCGTGTAAAAGAGTGCTAGCATGTGTAGAAGTATGTGTGTAAAGAGTGCTGGCATGTGTAGAAGTGTGCGTGTAAAAGAGTGCTAGCATGTGTAGAAGTATGTGTGTAAAGAGTGCTAGCATGTGTAGAAGTATGTGTGTAAAGAGTGCTGGCATGTGTAGAAGTGTGCGTGTAAAAGAGTGCTAGCATGTGTAGAAGTATGTGTGTAAAGAGTGCTAACATGTGTAGAACTGTGCGTGTAAAAGAGTGCTAGCATGTGTTGAAGTGTACATGTAAAAGAGTGCTGGCATGTGTTGAAGTATGCATGTAAAACAGTGCTGGCATGTGTAGAAGTGTGCATGTAACAGTTCTTTTGCTGGAAAAAAACACTTAAAGGGTTCTGCACTTTGTTTAAACTGATGATCTATCCTCTGAATAGATCATCAGCATCTGATCGGCAGGGGTCCGACACCGGGGACCCCCGCCGATCAGCTGTTTAAGAAGGCGCTGCGGGCTTCTCACTGTTTACCGCCGGCCCAGTGACGTCACGACTAGTATCAACTGGCCTGGGCGCGGCTAAGCTCCATTGAAGTGAACAGCGCTTAACCGCTCCCAGGCCAGTTGATACTAGTCGTGACGTCACTGGGCCGGCGGTAAACAGTGAGAAGGCTGCGGCGCTCCTGGAGTGCCGCTACCTTCTCAAACAGCTGATCGGCGGGGGTCCCTGGTGTCGGACCCCTGCCGATTAGATGCTGATGATCTATTCAGAGGATAGATCATCAGTTTAAACAAAGTGCAGAACCCCTTTAAACTCACCATCCTGATCACTATTTGATCCAGCATCAATACTCTGCTCTCTCTGCCAGGCTGCAGCTGGGACATTATGTTTTGGCTGCCGCGGTAAAATACCTGCGTACCGCACCTGACTGCTGTAACTAATTAGTGATCTCAGTGGTGTACAGCACCAAGGCCCGTGATCAGCTGCAGAGGTCATGTGCGCTATTACACTACAGCTTCCTATATAAAGGATTATTTGAAAGGATGTTGATGCAAATCGGAAAACCCCCTTAAGTGTCAATATTTGCATGAAACTATAGCGTGGGCCCCTAGAGTCACTTCTACTGGGGGGCCCTTGGCACCCCAGTCCGACACTGGGTGTATGTGGACCTCGCTTTGTCTTTCAGGCACTGCAACTCTAGCTCAGACTCTGATCCAACACAGCACTCCCAGAGCTCCACTGTCAGAGAGAGGTAAATCACTACCACCAGACTTTGCTGGGTTGTTTTGTAGGCCAGTCAAGACCCTGCCTGGAATGTGGGTAGTAGTCACCCACCCAGCACTATAACTACTCCCAGTAAGAGCTGTCCTGGATCAGCTATTCACAGCTATACTAATAACAAAGTGCAAACCACCTACTGCCGCTGACACCTAAAATACTGGCTCTTACTTTACCGAGGCCAGGAACCTCAGTGACTCATATCTACCGACGATGGCCCCCTCTTGCCTTCCTACTATATATATATATTTGTTATAATTTGGATGATTATGGCTTACAGCTTATGAAACCCGAAAGTCACAATTTTGAGGTGCCCTTTGCTTAGGGGGTATGGATTAATTTAGCTGACTAGAGTGTGACACTTTGAGCCTAGAATATTGAACCTTTTCAAAAAATTCTATTTTTAGCTGCATTAATGCAATTCCTTTTTAGTTGCATTAGTGAAATAAATGGACTTTTGCATGATATTCTAATTTTTTGAGTGTGTGTGTATGTGTGGAGATATATCTATCTATCTATCTATCTATCTATCTATCTATAAATATATATATATATATATATATATATATATATATATATATACCCTAAGGATGTATATGTACAAAAATGCAGCAAGGGGCTTAAAAAATGTGTGTGTTTTTACCATTTTTACCTTTTTATAGCCATTTTAGAGGAGGGGGTTTGCATTCCTGATAGCCTTAGTAAATATGGGAGTTCCTTATAAAAGAGGACCTGTCATCTCTAACATGTCTGTTTTAGTAACTATGTGCATTCCCCAGTTTTGGAACATCTATTCTTATGACTTTATGATGTGCCATTCCTTAAATGATTCCTGCTAGAAGTTAGAAATGAATCACTAGATGAGTGTTACCAGTTGGGAGCGTGCTGCCAGTGTCAGACTTGCAGGGACACCCCTCCCCCCAACTGTTAACACCCATCTGGACCTTCATTACACACTACTAATAATTAGTGTTGAGCGAACAATTCGAGCATCGTTCGGGTTCGTACCGAATTTTGGGGTGTTCGGGAGACGGACCCGAACCCGAACATTTTCAAAAAAGTTCGGGTTCGGGTTCGGTGTTCGTCGATTACTTCCCGCTTTCTGAAGGGCTGCACAGCAGCCAATCAGCTAGCGTTTTACTTCTTGCCCTAAGAGCCCATCACAGCCATGCCTACTAATGGCATGGCTGTGATTGGCCAAGTGCAGCATGTGACCCAGCCTCTATTTAAGCTGCAGTCACGTAGCGCCGCACGTCACACTGCTCTGATTAGTGTAGGGAGAGGACTCAGCTTCTGTCAGGGCGAGATTAGGCAGGTTAAAGTCAGCAACAGCACCTAATGAACGGATCGATTTACAGCTGAGAATCATTGAACTTCTGCTAGTTACTTGCTCGCTGGTTTTTAGGCTGCACAGAGCGTTTTTCTGTCACTTATTTTCTGGGTTGATCGGCGGCATTTTGTGACTTGTGGTGCGCCAGAAGAAGCTGCCACCAAGTCCATCAATCCATCAATACTAGTTTTTTTTTGCTATATCCTACATCAGGGGCTTGGCTGTGCTAATTGTCACCCCTAGAAACTCAGGAAAGAAATTTCGATATTTTATTAAGGGGTTAAATACAATTGCCCAAATACCAATCCCCTAAATCTGGTGTTCCAGCTTTGGCTAGACAAGTATAATACTGTCTGCTGTCTGGCAAAGGATAGATTATTTTCTGGGGTTAAATTCAATTGCCAAAATAGCAATACCATAAATCAGTGGTTTCAGCTGTGGCTGGCAAAATAGAATAGTGTCCGAGGTACGCACACACGTACAGATGCACGTACACGATTCTTGAATAGTTGTATTATCGCGATAATAAAACTAACAGTGTAAAGTTGACTGTATTGCTCTAAGTTATATTCGCGTGCTGAATGTAACTTCTATTACAACACACCAATACTAAAACTGACTAAGAGACAGCTTTAAGTTCTATTCGAGCAGCGATTGCAACTTTGGAACTTAAAGTGGTGTACGATTTTAAAAGTTGAGTACTAAAAAGTTGGAATCGCAATGCGATTCTTATGTATTTGCTTAATCGCATTGCGATTACAACTTTGAGCTACCGATCACCATGGGAACGCCTCCTCCAGTAGAATGTACTGTCGGATGTGAGAATTAAGTTGAAATCGCAATGCGATTATTATATATCTGCTTAATCGCATTGCCGTTTCAACTTAGCATTGCTAAATAATTCTGACTCAGTAAGTTAACGATATAGATGGAATTATTTAGCAATGCTAAGTTGAAATCACAATGTGATTAAGCAAATATATAAGAATCGCATTGCGATTTCAACTTAATTCTCAGATCCGACAGTACATTCTACTGGAGGAGGCATTCCCATGGTGATCGTTAGCTCAAAGTTGTAATCGCAATGCGTTTATTGCGGTATATTATCCCTCTGGGTGTCTTTTACAGCCTTTTTAGTGCCCAAAAGTTTGGGTCCCCATTGACTTCTATGGGGTTCGGGTTCGGGATGAAGTTCGGGTTGAGTTCGGATCACGAACCCGGACATTTTCCGGAAGTTCGGCCGAACCTCTCGAACCCGAACATCCAGGTGTTCGCTCATCTCTACTAATAATTCATTAATAATTTCAAGAAGGAGTAATAGTGGAATAGTATAACAGAGTCATAAGACTAGATCCTCTAAAATTGTTATTACAAGGGGATACGAGTAGTTATTAAAACAGACATGTCAGGAGAGGCGACAGTTCCTCTTTAATATATACTAATTCACAGATGGCACTGGGGTCTAACTATGGGGTTAAGGCTTAATGAAATGCGTAGACAACTACAATATACTAAAAAAATTACTCCTCATGGTAAGTTTTTTTTTTTTTTTTAACTATAGCAAATGGACCATATTGTATGGATATACATTTACACAGTATATTTTTAGTGTATATTTCTGTAGGGCAAACAGGGATTTCAACCTAGTCTTCACACATCATCAGACAGTCTTGTGTATTGGAACCTCCAGACTGTCCTCTGATGGCAGATCTTGGCAGGTATTTGTACATACCCAATCCTCTTATTCAGCCGGGGGACGACTACTGCCAGAGGTGCCTGGCAGAGGCTTGTCTCTATCCCAATTGAAAAACACATGCTTGCTCAACCGAGCAGGGTAGATAAGCTAAGTATTATCAGTTCCAAATTACAGCTTACTGAAGTGCTTCATTACTGAGGAGTTGCGGTTGAACCTATTTTTACAAGTTCGTCCGAATCAATGTTACCAATACTGGTGGTGCTTGGTGTTTAATTAATCTGGTGAAAGCCCTGCTGTAAAGTGATGGAACGATTACCAGCAGAAGACTACACTAGGATCAGAGGAGATGGATGTGACAAGGTTTATTAAAAGCAAAAATGTGTTTCCATATTGTGTTGATGGAACTACCATAAGCTAGAAAGTAGTAAAATGTTAATTCCCCATTATTTTCTCCTCTCAGCTTGCTCTGCGTAGGCTGCTTGCAAAGTTATTTTAAAGCCCTTTTACTGCAAGCAAGACAGCAGGAGTTTGACAGAGAGCATGGCTAGTGGGATAAATCGAGGCAAAATCTCTTGTTTCAATGGAAGTAATCTTGTAAAACAGCAAGAAAAGCTGTGCTATTATTATGTGAGAATCTTTCTAAAGGAAACTTTGTAACAAGAAGTATATAAATGTATGCTATCCATTCAAAAGCGCATTTCCCACATTTATGCTTTGCAAAGCGGTTGTGTTGCTGAGCTGATAAAGAGGTGTTTAATAGTAGTATTATTAAGGGTTTATCTGAAAAGCAAAAGCAGGAGGGGTGTTTCATATTTCAAAAGAACAGTTTGGTTTTTCTTTTCCCAAAGTGGTTCATTTACATAAAACTATACAGAGACATTTTTAATGGTGTTCCTCGGTTTACTACAGAATTAAAGTATGCCTAATGCATCCATTTAGGGGAAGTAAACCAGTTGTAGGCCTTAGCTGGGTTTTAATAAATATGCAAATAAAGTGAACAAAATTGTGTGTATTTACATTTTATATACACTTATTTGTTTATATAAAAAGGGTTATCCCATGTAAAGTATTACTATGCGATGAAAAGGGTATTTCAAAGTCTTGCAAGTCTTTTTTATATATATGCTGCCAGGATCACGACTTAGACTCAGGATGGGAGCTTAAAGGGTTACCCAGATTTTAACGTCAACCTCCCACTCTGCTATTTTGAGCCACTGGGTTACGCTAACTCTTCCCCCTTTAGCTATCTGACATCCACATCTAAGGGATATTAGCGGTCACCACTTGTCATATTAAGCTTAAACTAGGAAACTTACAATTACCCACTCTAACCCACTACTCTTCTAGCATTTACAGGGTTACTACACCAATATATATAATGCTTCTCCTGAGGTTTTAAAATCATTGAGAAATTATGGGGTTATGTGAAGGGGAAAAAAAGAATTTTTATAATTTATAAGTTATTAATGGATCAGACCTATTTAAATGTTGACGAGGCCATAGGTTTTAAAAAATGGGATGAAAATAATGATTTAGTTACCTGAAAGAACTGGTCAGAAATTCTGCTCAGTCCTTTTAAGGTGTCAATAAACCGGGCACACCAATTAATGAAATATTTCATTGTGCATAGATTATAATATACCCCGGCAAAATTACAGAAGTTCTATAACAATAAATCCTTTTGTTGTTTCAAATGTGGAGAGGAGCGAGTGGATGATGTGCACATTTTTTGGACCTGTAGCTTCTCAGTACGGTTTTGGAAATAGGTATTAAAGAAAACTGAAGAAATTCATACTATTCATATACAGTTAGATTTCGAAATTTGTGTACTTGGGGTTATATATATATAGTATATTAGCATCTAAACTCCTGTTCCAAGCCACAAGATGTATAGTGAAACCAGGGCCGGGCCGACACAGAGGCTGGGGAGGCTCCAGCCTCAGGGCGCTCCAGCCTCAGAGCGCAGGCAGGGGCCGCCAGAGGGAGAGGGACTCACAGGGGGGAACCGCTCAGCGCTCCCTCCTGTCATTCCCTGATTGTAGAGTGACCGAGCTCTGTCCGGTCCGCAGGTACAGAGAGCATCAGTCTCCTGTACCCGGCCGGACTGACAGGAAGGGCGCACACAGTTTGCACTTCAAGTCAGTCGGCTCGGTACAGGAGACAAAAACTCCTCCTCCTGTACCCGCGGAGGCGCAGACCATGCAGAGCTCGGCCACGATACAGCAGAGGTAGGAGGAGAGGAGGGGGAGAAGAAGGAGCATGACAACATGGGGAGGCAGAAAGCATGACAACATGGGGAGGGGGGGAAGAAAGAGGATGACAACATGGGGGGGGGGGAGAAGAAAGAGCATGACAACATGGTGGGGGAGAAGAAAGAGCATGACAACATGGGGGACTGAAAGAACATGACAACATGGGGGGCAGAAAGAGCGGGATTATGACAAGAGGGGGAGAGCATGACAAATTACTATGTGGGGGCACTGCTGTGTGGTTGAGGGGGTGTGGGGGATATTACTGTGTGGGGGCAGTGTGGCAGACATTACTGTGCGGGGGCAGTGTGGTGGACATTACTGTGTGGGGGAGTGTGGCGGACATTACTGTGTGGGGGCAGTGTGGCGGACATTACTGTGTGGGGGCAGTGTGGCGGACATTACTGTGTGGGGGCAGTGTGGCGGACATTACTGTGTTGGGGGCAGTGTGGCGGACATTACTGTGTGGGGGCAGTGTGGCGGACATTACTGTGTTGGGGACACTACAGTGTGGGGTGGCATTATACAAAAGCTCTGCAGATGCAACTCCCATGTATTGGGTCACCACAATTTGGGTGGTCATTCACTAAATGAACCCTGTTATGGGGAGAATCTGTGGATGACACATATGTGTCAACTACAGATTCCCCAATAACAGTGTCATCCATCACAGATCCCACATAGCAGTGTCATCCACAAGTTGGAGGGGGGGGGGGGCGCACTTGGGCAGCTCAGCCTCTGTTGGTGGTGGACCTTGTCCCAGCCCTGAGTGAAACTGTGGATGGAGAAAAATCCCCCAACAGTGAAACTGTGGGGTAACCTAGTAAAATCTGATTTGTCTTGTAAGGGTGGGTGGTAGGGTGGTGTGGGTTGTTCGGGTATTGGGTGTGGGTTGTTCGGGTATTGGGTGTGGGGGGGGGAATTTATATAGTGTTTTTGAAGATGGGAGAACTTTATATATGATGATGTTTGTCATCATGGTATATTTATGTGAGTGTTATTTTATTAAATTATATAAATAAAGATTATAAAAAATAAAATAAAATAAATTGTTGAGAACACAAGAAGGCTCTTATTAAAGTGAAATTTTAATATCTAAACTACAATGCATACAAAAAATGCAGTTATCACTAAGTAAAAATACAAGGACATACAAATACCATGCAAAAAATAACAGTTTGAAAATAAAAAGGATAAAAGAAATAGAACTTAATACGTTATAGCAGGAAAGTTGTCACTCAAAGAAATGACAATTTGCTAAAGGGATACACACCTTAAGAAGGTCTGCAGATTTCCCCCCTACCTGTGATGTCAGAATGGGGCTACTGTGTATGACATTTTACGACTAAGTTTTATGAGGTCAGTACTTGGCTCAGAATCTGTCCACTAAGATAAATTTTCTTGTGGGCATCATAGCAACTTTATACCACTTTCACCCAGCCTGTCAAAATGTTCCGCACACATGCACATCAAACATGGAGGGGTTAGAAACAGTACGGGGTGTGTTCTTTAATTGCCATATCTTGCAGAACCCTAATTGCAATCCTAAGCAGCATGTAGCCAATAGTGTTGATGACGAATATTCGAATTGCGAATATTGGCACTTCGAGAATTTGCAAATATTTAGACTATAGTGATATGTATTCGTAATTTCGAATATTCGAGATTTTCTTTTTTGAACAGTACACATGATCCCTCCCTGCTTCTAGCTTGTGGGCCAATGAGAAGGCTGCAATATCTTTGATTTTAGGAGTAGTGTTGAATACGAATTATCGTAATGCGAATTTTCGTAATGCAAATTTTTTAATTGCCAATTTCCGCAATCAAGAAAATAATTACTGGAGATAAATTTTCGAATTCGCAAATATATGGCGAATATTCGCGAAATATCACAAATTCAAATATTGCCCCTGCCGCTCATCACTAGTAGCCAAGTTATAAATTGGATGCGGTATTTCTTTGAATCTTCTTCTGTATGGTTTTTGATACATGACCCCTTCAGCAGGTCATAATATCCTGTACCTGACCTTTCAAATGGCTCCACCAGGTTCTGAGACATATCAAACGCTATGACAGGGTTTATAAAGGTTAATATATTTTTCAGTGAAGTTGTTCTACTCCCTTGGTTTGATTTCTCCTACTCTGATATCTACAAATTATTTTGCTATCTATACTAACACATATACATTACATTATTTATCTGGTAGCTCCCCTGCTACTCCGTACAGCATTAAAGCAAAGTGTTTGAATGAATGGGCTTCGGATCTATGATCCAAAGCTCTATTCGCTCAAACCTAGTAATTATAAATGCAGCGTGTTTTTACCATCCAAGGTATGATTAATAATTTGTAGATCCCCCTATATGATTATGGCTTCTTTCACATTAACGTTAAGATTGTCTTGCAGGCTGTTTCGGCAGGGGAACAGCCTGCAGATCTGTATTAACTCTAGCACAGGTTTGCTTCCGGAAGTCTGCTCTGGCCCCATTCATTATAATGGGGACGGGTCGGAGACGCAGCCGCAAATGTGAAAGAAGTTTATATCAAGGGGAGAAACAGAACTGGATCATATATCCCCAATGCTATGTTTTGATTTAATTAAACTCGCTATCTCAGCGTATTATTAAAGTGTACAGCCCCCTATACTGCATGCTGTACAAGAGGCATTAGTGTACATTTTGATCAAAAGGCATAAGCCCACTCACCACGCCAAGGTTGCCTCCTTGAGTGGGACCTACTCTTACAAAAAAGGCGCAGCACAGTGAGCTGAGTGGCAGGACCCAGGAGTCAAACAGCAACCCTGCTGTCTGACAATGGCACCCATGGCACTGGGTCCCACCAACCCTCCAGCACAGCACCACAAAAACAAAGGCCACCACGCAGTACTGCACCATGTGAACAGTTGTCTAACACAATATGTCCATTACCTTTGGGAACTGCAGGTCAATCACCACTTATATGCAGACTTCTACGGAATTAAAACCACCTGTGCCGAATGGGAGGAGTGCTGTTACCAGTAATAAAGAAGAAAGATTCAACATGTGTATGTCAAGGGGAGAAACAGAACTGGATCGCACATCCACAATGCTATGCTTGAAAGAAGTTTATGTCGGCTACATATCTTTTCAAAGAAAGCAGGGAAATACATTTGATTTGTAACTTCCACTTTGCATATTGCCATCGCTAAATAACAAACTGATATCTAACAAGTCATCAAGAAGACATAAAGCAGCTTCTTTTTTTAATTAAAAGCACTTCTAAGTTTATTTTTCCGGTAATAGTTTATATCCATAAATCAGAGGCTCTTTATCCATAGTTATTTAATTAGGAGCATGTATTAGTTGCATCACTCATTAATCTTACCCAATTTGTTGGCTGCCGTCTGTTGTTAGTGATTGTTCTGCTCTGCTGGGATCTGTCCCGTGCTGAGTACTGCAGCTGCATCATAACTGAAAAACTGTTTCTTTGCATGGATATTATGAACAAATGTAGCAACATAAATAACAAACAACCCTAGTGACCTGGACTCATTTCAACATTGTCTGGGACTGCTACATTTCACTGTGGTTTATAAAAACATCTGAATTATCACACAGTATTTATGCTTTGCCTTAGATCAGGGATGGGCAAACTGCGTCTCTCCAGCTGTTGCAAAACTACAATTCCCACCATGCCCTGCTGTAGGCTGATAGCTGTAAGCAGTCTTTGCATGCTGGGAGTTGTAGTTTTGCAACAGCTGGAGAGCCGCTGTTTGCCCATCCCTGCCTTAGATCATTTTGGTGCAGCTCAGCATATTCCTCTTTATGTAAGACTACTTTCACACTAGCGTTAGAGGAATCCGGCAGGCAGTTCCATTGCCGGAACTGCCTGCCAGATCCAGAAATCCGTGTGCAAGCGGATACAATTTGTTTCCGGATCCGGATGTGGATCCGTCTGACAAATGCATTGAGATTCCCGGACCCGTCTCTCCGGTGTCATCCGGAAAAACGGATCTGGTATTTTTCTTTTTGACATTTTTAAAGGTCTGCGCTTGGTACCAGATCCGGCATTAATACATTTCAATGGAAAACAACGCCAGATCCGGCATTCCGGCAAGTGTTTCTGCTGTATTTTCTAGGGCCAAATACCGTAAAAGTGATGGAACTGAAGACATCCTGATGCATACTGAACCGAAGTGTTTTTTTCCGTTATTGAGGACAGAACTTAATACCGGAAAACTTTAACGCTAGTGTGAAAGTATCCTAAGATTACAATTTTCTAGTATATTTGTTTCAATTTTTTCAGTTATACAAATATAAACTAATCATAAAATACATTACTTGCTTTTGGATTACTCACTGTAATATCAATACACACACTGGTCACTGAGTAATTCTGTTCTTAGTTTTATGTTGCCTACTGAACAAGGGCAGGGTGTTTCTTCTAGAACTATTGAGCAGTTAATATTGCTTTATCAGTTTAGGTTAAATTAAACATTTCTGCTAGAAACACTGTACAGCTAAGACTTTTTACTTTGTCATGCATAAAGAAACTGTATGCATGGTTCTGCCTGCTACTATATTTAAATTGATTACATTTTTGATATATTCAAATACTGAACATGAGGGACATGTTGCCAAACAAATCTCCTTGACTGTTATGGGGCCCTTTGGGTTTCCGTCATGGTGTGCATCAATTTACTGGACAAAATAACACAGTATCCTTCACTATTTAGTCTGGCATTTTTTTATGAAATATGTGACAGAGCCCTGATGAGTCCTCCAAGAAAGGAGTGAACACAGCTTAGCTAAATATAAAAGACTAGATTTCTGTAACAATGGTGGTTCACGGCCGCCACTGTCCCTCTGTGTGAATTAGGGCCTTTTTCATGTACTGTATATCTCCTCAGTTTCAGTATTGCAAGTGTTAACCTCCTCTTGCTCTGTGAGCTGCTGCAAGGCTATTTACAATTGCTAATTTGCTTTTGCTATATAACTGCCTGGTTCCAGTAAAAACTGCATATATCTTCAGCTATCACTCCGATTTTAAAAGCTGTATCTTTCGATCTAGCACAGCTCAGATTGTCGAGAAGACTTTTTTTCCGCCATGTATAACGAACAAACTGAACCATTATATGTGCCTATAGACATGTATTAGGACGGAGCGAAATGGAATGCTTCGTAAAGGGTTCCGTTTTGCATTCCATCCTAAAATTCAGTTACATCCCATTATAACTCTGGTATAGCGGTACACTATAACGGAATTCCTAGCACTGGTGAGAACACGCCCTAAGGCCCCACTCACACGTCCGTGGTATGTTGTGGATCCACAAAACGCTCTTCAGTAGGGTCCTGGCTGCCATGGTAACCGATCGGAGCCCCAGCTTACACTGGGGCCCCGATCGGAACTGCTGCTGGCATGCGCAGAGCTAAACGTCGGAATCTGGCGATGCGCCAAAACGACGTTTAGCTTAACTCCAGATCCTGATTAATGCACTTCAATGGGCATTAATTCCGGATCCAGCGTTACGGCATGTCTTCCGGATTTTTGGATGGAGACAAATCCGCAGCATGCTGCGGTTTTGTCAACGTCCAAAAAACGTTCACCTACTGAACAGAAGACATCCTGAGGCATCCTGAACGGATTTCTCTCCATTCAGAATGCATTAGGATCATCCTGATCAGTATCTTTCCATCCTAGAGCCCCGAGGACAGAGCTCTAGGACGGAAAGCAAAAACGCAGATGTGAAAGGGGCCTAAATTGGGGAAGTGAAATGAGAAAAGTATGTAAATAAAACTATTGTTTAGAAATAGAAAACATAAAATTAGCATCTGTGTATGTATTCGCCCCCTTTGTTAGGAAGCCCATACAAAGCTCTGGTGCAACCAATTACCTTCAGAATTCAGATAATTAGTGAAATGATGTCCACCTGTGTGCAATCTAAGTGTTACATGATCTGTCATTACATATACACACCTTTTTTGAAAGACCCCAGAGGCTGCAACACCTAAGCAAGAGGCATCACTAACCAAACACTACCATGAAGACCAAGGAACTCTCCAAACAAGTAAGGGACAATGTTGTTGAGAAGTCAGGGTTAGGTTATAAAAAAATATCCAAATCTTTGATGATCCCCAGGAGCACCATCAAATCTATCATAACCAAATTGAATGAACATGGCACAACAGCAAACCTGCCAAGAGACATCCGCCCTCCAAAACTCACGGACCGGACAAGGAGGGCATTAATCAGAGATGCAGCACAGAGACCTAAGGTAACCCTGGAGGAGCTGCAGAGTTCCACAGCAGAGACTGGAGTATCTGTACAAAGAACGACAATAAGCCGTACGCTCCATAGAGTTGGGCTTTATGGCAGAGTGGCCAGAAGAAAGCCATTACTTTCAGCAAAAAAACAAAAAGGCATGTTGTAAGTTTATGAAAAGGCATATGGGAGACTCCCAAAATGTATGGAGGAAGGTGCTCTGGTCTGATGAGACTAGAATTGAACTTTTTGGCCATCAAAGGAAACGCTATGTCTGACGCAAACCCAACACATCACAACACCCAAAGAACAACATCTCCACAGTGAAACATGGGGGTGGCAGCATCATGCTGTGGGGATGTTTTTCAGCAGCCGGGACTGGGAAACTAGTCAGAGTTGAGGGAAAGATGGATGATGCTAAATACAGGGATATTCTTGAGCAAAACCTGTACCACTCTGTGCGTGATTTGAGGCTAGGATGGAGGCTCACCTTCCAGCAGTACAATGACCCCAAACACACTGCTAAAGCAACATTTAAGTGGTTTAAGGGGAACATGTAAATGTGCTAGAATGGCTTAGTCCAAGCCCAGATCTTAATCCAATAGAAAATCTGTAGTCAGACTTAAAGATTGCTGTTCACAAGCGCAAACCATCCAACTTGAAGGAGCTGGAGCAGTTTTGCAAGGAGAAATGGGCAAAAATTCTAGTGTTAAGATGTGGCAAGCTCAAAGAACCTTATCCAAAGCGATTTGGAGTTGTAATTGCCGCGAAAGATGGCTTTGCAAAGTATTGACTTTAGGGGGGTGACTTTTTCTGTTATTTTGTCCTATTTCTTGTTTGCTTCACAAAAAACAAACAAAAAAAACATCTTCAAAGTTGTGGACATGTTCTGTAAATTAAATAATGCAAATCCTCAAACAATGTTAATTCCAGGTTGTGAGGCACCAAAACACGAAAAAAGTCAAGAGGGGTGAATACTTTTGCAAGGGACTGTAAGTCTTTTCTTGAACGTAGGATCTCAACATGCAAACCTGACCACTTATCAGTAAGTGATAGGATTACCATGTAATGAAGAATATTGTTTTGTATGCTCAGAAAGCTAACACATATTGCTGGTGTCTTTATAATCATATATTGTGCTGGTGAATAAGGCAGTAATATGTATATTATATATATTTTTAAAAACACAGATATCCATGTTGCTGTTTAGCATACAGGCTAAAGAAATGTATAATTTTTAATAAGAGTTTTCCCTAAGTCTCTCCTAGGTTAAGAGCACTCTGGATCAAGTTTTTGTTAAGAATATCTCTGTTTTGCTCCATTCAGCTATCCTTCAACCATGAACAGTCTTCCTGTCCTAACCACTAAAAAACACCGCCAGAGCATGTTGCTACCATCACTTTTAAAAAAAGTTATTAGGGCGTCCCCCCCACATCTAATAATTAAAAAATATATATGCCACAGACATGCGCACTGGTTACTGTGCTGAAGATCTTCCTTCAGCACAGTAACCATCAGGGATCAATAATAATGGTCCCTGATTATGTGGTCTCCATGATAAACCTATTGTGGAGATCACATCCATTATATTTACTAACACAGCCAGGACATGGGCTGTGCTTCTCTCTCCCCTCAGTGCAGTTGTTCTGTGAGGAGAGAGGATCAGACTTCTGTCCTGGCTCTGTGATTACATACTGTGAAAAAATAAAAATTTAATTATAAACTGTCCATCAGTAACTTGCGGTCAGTGGGTGTCTGTGATTAGGCATCCGTCATTAGACGTCTATTAGTGACGGTCAATTATCTTTATTAGGGACCCTGTGTCCGTCTGTTACTGGCGGTCAGTGGGTGTCAGTCAGTCGGTGGGTATCAGTCAGTCGGTGGGTGTCACTCCGTCAGTCGGTGGGTGTCACTCCGTCAATGGGTGTCAGTCATTTGCCGTCCATTACTAATCTATTAGGGACGGTCAGTTATTTTAATTTATTTCTGAGCTTTACAGAAAAAAAAAATGGCTCAGAGAGTGCAGAGCAGGCCTACAAATTTCTCTGCTCTGACCACTCTGAATCTGACACCGCTTCAGAGGCGGAAATATTTTCAGATAGTGGGGACTCCGATTCCATCCCCAGACCCCATAGCCCTATGGTGGTAGAAGTCGCCACCTCACCTCATTCTCCACCCAGCGGTCCCGTCCCTTCTGCTATGTGGGTTCCTGCCACTTCATTTTCCCCCAAGTACCCCAATTTTTATCTACTCCCCAAATTAATGTGGACGACACCAATTTTACCCCTTATGATTTTTTTCATTTATTTGTGGATGATAATGTCCTTGAGTTAATTGTGCAGCAAACTAATTTGTACGCCACACAGTTTGCTGTACAAAAGCCCACGTCTATTTATGTAAGACGGTGGACCCCCACAAGTGTCCCTGAAATAAAATAAAATTTGGGGCTTACCCTGGACATGGGCATCGTAAAAAAAACCTCTGTCCGATCCTATTGGGCTGCGAGTACTGTCCACTCAACCCCTGTGTTTGCAGCAGTTATGTCCCATACCCGCTATGAAGTCCTAATGCGGTTCATGCATTTTTAGGACAATTCCCAAGTCCCCCCCCAGAACTGACCCAGCCTTCGACCGTCTAAATAAATTCAGACCCCTTATTTCCCTCCTTACAGATTTATTCTTGAAATTATATACCCCTGAAAAAAATGTATCCGTTGATGAGTCCCTTTTTAGTTTTAAAGGCCGCCTTTCCTTCCATCAATATATTCCCTCCAAGCGTGCCAGATATTGGGTAAAATTGTATAAGGTGTGCGAGAGCACAACCGGCTACACCTGCGGTCTGTCTATTTATGAGGGCAGAGACTCCCAACTTAACCCCCTAGGCTTCCCCGAAAATATTGGAACATCCGGAAAAATTGTGTGGGATTTATTGGTGCCATTCCTGCACAAAGGGTACCATGTGTACACAGATAATTTTTATACCAGTATACCCCTTTATAAATCCCTCCTTGCTGAAAACACAGGGGCTTGTGGGACAGTCCGTAAAAATAGAGTTGGATACCCACAACCACTGGTCTCCAAATGTTTGCAGAAAGGAGCATCCTTCACCCTTGCAAGTGACCAGCTGCTTGCCGTGAAGTGGAAGGACAGGAAGGATGTCTACATGCTGACCACCATGCACGCAGACACCACAGTGGCAGTTAGGGAGAGGGGGGCTACAGCGGACAAGCACAAACCAGTCTGTGTGACAGACTACAATAAATTTATGGGAGGTGTAGACCTCTCTGACCAGGCGCTTCATCCACCTGGTGAAGTGAAAAAACAGGGCCTGGTATAAAAAGGTAGCAATCTACCTCATCCAGATTGCTACCTACAATAGTTTTATTTTATTTAAAAAGTCCCAGGGAACCCTCAACTTCCTCGAGTACCAGGAGAAGGTGGTTAAGAGTCTCCTGTTTGAGACCCCGCACCTGGGCAAGCCTTCGAAACGGAGGACTTTCGAAGGCTTACTGAACGCCATTTCCCTCACCCCGTCCCTGCCACTACCAGCAAAACTTATCTGCAGAAAAGATGCCGGGTGTGTAGCAAACATGAAAGGAGGAGGAACACCCGGATTTACTGCCCCAGTTGCCCATCACAACCAGGCCTCTGTAATTACACCTGTTTTGAACGTAACATACGGTTGCAAATTATTAATTTTATTTAATACCAAAAAGAACAGGGGGGGGGGGGATGTTTAGGAAGTCAATTTTTTCTCATTTTCTGTTTAGTTTGTGGGCTTTCCAGGGAGGGAGGGGTCCCTTTGGGATGGGTCGTGGAGCTCATTTTTTTTTTCAGACATTGGAACTAATTTTACCTTTTCTGATTTGTATCCTTAATTTTCCTGCCACACAAAGCAGTTAATTCCATTCACATTACTGTATCGTAATATTGGCATGATATTTTTTTATTTGGAGGATCTCTAATCATTGAGTTGTTCCTCAGTACACTAAGGGCTTTATTTTAAAAAAATTGTGGGGGGGGGGGGGGCACTGCACAACACGCCTAGAAATGATGACATAATTTGATAATTTGGGGAATAAGTTATCCATTAGTGATCCATTACTGTTCCTACAGACTGTTCTGGACAATGTCCCTTTATATATTCTGATGACTGGTTGATTGTGTGCATAGCGGTTTCTACCTTGTCGGGCAGGGGCCTGTTATGGTGCGCCGCGTGACTTAGCACGTTCGTCTCTCATATTTGGGATTGATGGGGCTTAAGAGACGTTGTACGACCAGTCACTGTCCTTGAATGCCAGCTTGTCATTATAGCCCTATCGGTGTTCTTGTGTCTTGAAAACAAACTGGAATTTGAAACATAGCTAGAGACATGTTGCTCCGTTTTCTTGGACTTGTTGCCTTTCACTACAGTTCAGTTTTCCCCCCCCCTTTTTTTTTCAGTTTGGTGAGACATAGTCATATGTACATGCAAATAGCTTTTTTTTTTTAGAAATCTGCCTCCCTTATAAGTGCTGAGCTTCAATTCTCAACTGTAAGGGATCTAGTTTTTAAAATAGGGGTCATTTATAAGGGTTTTCTATCATTTTGCAGCTCAACGCCATTACATGTGTGCAATGGGGGCTAAACTATTTTCAGTTTATTATCGAAAAAACCCTAGGTGCTCCTTTATGTTTGGGCCCTGCGACAAGACATAAGATTAGGGCCACAATTGGGGTATTTCTGAAGACAGGAGAAACGGGTGATACATTTTGGGGTGTACTTCTTCATTTTCATGTGCTCTGTAGAAAAAAAATCTGTTTTTAAATAGACACTTTGTGTAAAAAAAAAAAAATATTTTTTTCCGCCTGCTTTGCATTAATTTCTACAAAAAACTAGGGAGTCTAAATGCTCACTACACCCCTAGATGAATACCTTAGGGGGTCTAGTTTTCAAAATGGGGTCTATTTTGGGGGTTTTCTATTGTTTTGGCAGCTCAACACCATTACAAGTGTGCAATGGGGCCTGAACCATTTTCAAGCAAATTTTGTGTTCTAAAAACCACTGGGTGCTCCTTTATGCTTGGGCCCTGCCGTGTGACAAGAGATTAGGTCCACAATGGGTTATTTCTGAAGAAAGGAGAAACGGGGTGATACATTTTGGGGTGTACATCTTCATTTTCATGTGCTCTGTAGGAAAAATATGTCTTTAAATTGATACTTTTGTGTAAAAATATGATTTTTTTTCACCTTCTTAGCATTCATTTCTTTAAAAACAAGTGGGTCAAAAAACTCATTACACCCATAGATAAATACGTCAAGGGGCCTAGTTTTTAAAATGTGTTCACTTTTGGGGGGGGGGGGGGTTCTATTATTCTGACACTTATAAGCCTCTGCAAACTTGACTTGTTGCAGGAAAAAATATGTACTTCAAAATTTTTAAAGTTTATGTTAAAGGGTTTCTGTCACTAGAAATGTGCCTCCTAAGCTGTCTGACATAAGCTATGGGCTAATGTCAGACTAACCTAATAATGTAAATCTAATGCCTCTCTGACCTGTAATAACTCCAAAAAACTTTTTTATATCATATGCAAAAATAGCCTCTAGGAGCTTCGTGTTCCCACCTGTTGCCATGCCCTTCTTCTTCTTATTGACAGTGCCGGGCAGCGCAACTCTCCTGTCTTCGGCCCTGTCTTCATGCCGAAATCCCGCGCCTGCGCCGTCCGCTTGTGTATACTATATGATGAAGGCATGAAAGTAGAACAAGTAAGATTTATTAAGTAAAAACAAAAATGCAATGGCACTCTGCAACCAGCACTCTGCCCTGCCTCTATGCTGGATGTTGAATGAGGCATTAGTGTACATTTTGGCCAAAGCGTAATAAGCCACTCACCACGTCAAGGTCGCCTCTATGAGTGGTCCATAACACTAGTTCCTACCTGTTATGGGCCATGACAGCCACGCAAAATCCAGGGAGCGCAGGTGCAGCATGCTTGCCAGGTATACTCTGCTTGTAACCCCGTCTGGTGCCATAACAGCTTCCATCAGATTCAGGGATGCAAGTACCAACATGCATGCTGAGCCCACTATATACTGTCCTGGCAGTACCTGGCATGCATGCTGCACCTGCGCTCCCTGGATTTTGTGTGACTGTCATGGCCCATAACAGGTAGGAACTAGTGTTAGGGACCACTCATAGAGGCGACCTTGACGTGGTGAGTGGCTTATTACGCTTTGGCCAAAATGTACACTAATGACTCATTCAACCTCCAGCATAGAGGCAGGGCAGAGTGCTGGTTGCAGAGTGCCATTGCATTTTTGTTTTTGCATTTGTATATGTTTTTCGCCATAGCAATGTACACCTGCATATAGGGTTGTGCTAACTGAACCCCCCGCTTTTTTTTTCTTTGTAAGATTTATTAAGTAACTGCTAGGTCTTTTTTAGAGTAACCAGCATATTGTAGTCATACCATGAATTATCCATCCATATTATATAATTACCTCTCCTAACATAGGTCAGTGCGATGTGATGGATAGTATTTCATACTGATGAGGATATATTTAATAAGTTGTTTGTAAATCTATCTTATCTGTGCTTTCATAGTCCTGGTATGCTCTGTGTACAGAGGTTGGTGTCTGACTCTGTATCTCTATCGTGATCTTTAATGAATTACTGCAAACATATAACTTGTACAGTGTAAACAGCCTGCCTTTCTTTTCCCTCAGCACATTTATCATCCCCAGTGAGAGTTGCAGAGAAAAATATTTGAGATAGCTGTTTATGTTCCCATGACATTGATAACTTTATGTCACTTCCATGTGATATTTATAACAGGCAGATAATAAAAACCATTTGTTTTTTCACTGGTACCATAATATAGCATAGGCTTAATTGAGAGACATGTCTGTTGACTTAGTAACAGTAATCAATGGGTGGTGGCATCCTAACATACTTTCAATTAGTCTCACCATCTACTATTAAATCCACTATGATCTTAAATATCCACTACTCACAAAAAGGGATATTTGGCTTTCGGGTGAAAGTAGTGAAAAATGTAAAAAGTTCATGCTACAGTCATATTGTACCATGAAAGTAGGGCATTTAAGTAGAAGCATGCAATGGTGATTTCTTCATCTCAATTTATTGAAACAAAAGCCAACAGCAGTGGTGGGTATACCCCCACAAAAGATGTCAATGTCTCAATAACTTGTCATGTGGCCTTGAGCATCAATCGATGACTTGACTTCTTGAAGGGCGGCCCTCAGGTCATTAAAGCTCTGGAGTACAGAGTTATGAGCTTCTACACGGCGACTCAGCTGATCCCATAGGTTTTCAATAGGATTCACGTCTGGAGAAAGTGCAGGCC
Source organism: Bufotes viridis (assembly GCA_033119425.1). NCBI lineage: Eukaryota > Metazoa > Chordata > Amphibia > Anura > Bufonidae > Bufotes > Bufotes viridis. The sequence continues at coordinate 239,621,251 of CM065590.1, forward strand.
ACTCCATTTGAGGTACACCAGTCTCCAGCAGTTGTTCCCTAATGATGCGACCTTGATAAGCTGGTGCATTGTCATTCATGAAGATAAAATTAGGCCTGTGTTGTTCATGCAGAGGCACAATGACTGGATTTATGATGTTATTCAAGTAGTATGGTTGTCACGGGCGTACCGAGACATACGGACGTTCCCGTGACAGGTGGCAGGAGATCTGTGAGACTGGCAACAAGTGGTTTGATCTGACATGTCTTCCTTTTGGATAAAATGATGTCTGTGTTTTTTTGGTGCTTGCCACACCTTCTATCCCCAGGTGTTGCTATTGTGTTCATTAGAGATGAGCGAATCGAAGCTGACTAAGTGGAATTTGATCTGAATTTCAGGAAAAATTTGATTCCCACCAAATCCGAATTTCCTATGCTTTGTGGTAATAATTTGCATTTTTTCCTAAAATGGCTGCTGCACGTGTGAGGACATGGAGCAAGTAACTCTGGGAAGGTGGGATCCCCCATAATGCCATGCATGCAGCCAATCAGCAGCCAGCCAGCCTTGTGATGTCACAGCCCTATAAATAGCCTCAGCCATCTTGGATTCTGCCATTTACCAGTGTACTTAGTGCAGGGAGAGACGTCAGCAGGCACTAGGGACGGTGTTAGAAAAAACTTCATTGTGCTAAAAATACAATTTACAAGTGCAGGGAAAGATTATTCAAGGTGTAGGGAAAGGATAGGGAGAAATCATTCCACAGTATTGAAGCAGAACACAGTTCAGTAGGGGAGGTTACAGCCTGGGTAATAGGAACAATCCAATTACACCTTGCTGCACTGACTGGGGACCCAAATTGCCATTATACAGCTCTGTAATTCCAGCAAACCGTTCTTGTTATTGGGGTGTAAGTGCTGTTTGATACAGCCATTAACAGGGTTTATTACAAGGAAAAATCTACGTCTTATTTGCCCTTGTGTGGTGCAGTTATATGTTCTAAAGCATTTTTTCACTGGTATTAGTGGGAAAAAAGGGCTTATTAGCCGTTGTGTGGTGAAGTGCTAAAATTGCAACCCTTTCTGTCTTGTATTAGTGGCAAAAGAAAATTATATTTACCGTTCAGCGGTGCCATTATATGTTCTAATGCCTTTTGTGACGTGTATTAGTGGCAAAAGTAAAATATATTTGCTGTTCAGCGGTGCAGTTATATATTCTAAAGTCTTTTGTGGCGTGCATACGTGGCAAAATAAAAATATATTTGCCATTCAGCAGAGCAGTTATATATTATAAAGCCCTTTTTGGCATGTAATAGTGGCAAAATAAAAATATATTTGCTGTTCAGCGGTGTAGTTATATGTTTTAAAGCCTTTTGTGGCGTGTATTAGTGGCAAAATAAAAATATATTTGCCATTCAGCAGTGCAGTTATATGTTATAAAGTCCTTTTTGTTGTGTATTAGTGGCAAAAGTACAATATATTTGACGTTCAATAGTGCTGTTATATGTTCCCAAGCCCTTTTTTGAGTGTATTAGTGATAAAAAAAAGTGCTTATTAGCTGTTGTGTGGTGAAGTGAGAAAATTACAGACTTTTGGGGGGTGTATTAATTTAATTTTTATTTATTTGTCAGACAGAGAAGTGCCAGGCCCTGCACAGGGGAGTGGCAGAGGCCTAAATGTTTCTGGCGCAGGCACAAGTTGAAGCAGAGCAAGGGGGCGTGGCAGCAGGAGTCACAGCCAGAGGCCTGAGCTCCCGGTGTTATCTAGCGTTGTGTCTTGACCAGCAACCCAGCGGTTCTTGAATGGTTGACTCAGTCATCTCTGTTTTGGATCCACTCCTGAATTTTTTTGGCATTAGCAATACTGATGGATTACTGACAAAATGCTGACTGAGTGAAGGCGGATGCTCAACAGACAGGATCCGTTTATATTTATTGTTCTGACGGATCAGAGGAAGGGTAAAATAATCAGTGATGTCAACAAAAACTTACTGCTGAAACCCTCTCTACTTTGTCGAGGGGTTCTACTTGTATAAGAGTTTAATAGAACAGGTTCTGTAGACATCTACGTGGTATTAGCTGACGACAGTGTAAAAGAAGTGCGCTTCTTCTTGGTGCGAATATCGACCTGTAAGGCTGAGTTCATACTTGAGTTATTTGGTCAGTTTTGGCCCCGTGACTGGCCAAATAAGTGAAGTGTGCAGTGATTCTAAGAGCGACGCCTGTCATCTGCATGTCATACTGACTCTCATTATTATTTCACTACCACAGCAGACTCCCTATGCGTGTTACTGCAAGGCACAGTGTTCTGCACCACTATAATGGCTCTCTAAAGCCAGGAAATAGCCGTTTTTTTTAACGCAATTCGCCACAAATAAATTCCGATCAAACCAAATTTTATCAAAAAAATCGGTGAACCAGCCGAATCAAATTTTTTAACAATTTGCTCATCTCTAGTGGTCATTTAGCCTTCTCTATTTATTGTGGTTAGCTTGTTTTTGGGTCTCAGCTGATTTGCTTGCGCTACCAAAGCTTCATTGAAGATAAGTGTTTCTGTTCCCTTTGTTGCCTTTCCCTGTTGTTTGTCATTAGGCCTGAGGGAGACTCCTGTTCGTCCTTCCCTTTGGAGGAACAGGTTGACTCAGTCCTGACCTTAGTTCCAGGGTCCTATAGGGTGAGATAGGTTTCTAGGTATCTGGTGTGTAAAATTGTCTACCTTTGGGGCCTGTTCATACTGGTAGTCTGTCAGGACTGGAGTTAGGGTTTACTCTAGGAGGTGTGTCCATCCTCTTTCCCTAGTTTCCAGGCCTTATTCCAGTATCCCCTTTCCCTCCTATGCTCGGTGTGGTGTTTTCCTCCCATACACGAGGGTGACATTATAAACCGCCAAAATCGTCATTTTTACATGTTTCAGTACAGCCATGGATCCTATTGCTGCACTGGCCGAACAGCTGCAAGAGCTGTCTTTGGAGGTAGCTGACCTCTGCTAGACCGTTTCGCAGATATAGAGACCACAGGTCCTAGTGGTGGTTACCAGACCTGTCTCGAGCCTAAAGTTGGCCTCCCAGACAGATTCTCTGGGGAAAGTGATAATTTTATTTTGTTTAGGGAGGCGTGCAAATTGTATTTTAGGCTACGTTCACACTCATCTGGGGATAAGATTCAGAGAGTTGGTGTGGTTATTTCGTTGGTTAAGGGGGATGCTGAGTCATGGGCTTTTTCTCTGCTGACCGGATCGCAGTCTCTCTGTTCGGTGCCGCTCTCAGGACGTGCCATCACATAACGTATCATCTTCCTCTGACACTTTGGGTGAAGATACTCCTGAGTTTTGGTCTGGGGACGAACCTATGCAGTTAGGGGGAGCTACTCCCGGATCAACTTTTAACCCCTTAAGGACCTATGACGTATATGTATGACTTAAATCTGGCCCCTAAACATGGTGCCTGCTCGCACGTGCAGTGGGCGCCATAGCCGCTGGGTTTCTGCTATTTTAAATAGCAGAGACCTGCGACACATGTATGCGATTAGCCACAGACAAAAGATGCAGACAATCTTAGCACACAAAACCCTAAAACACAGCAAAACACTTTTTTTTTTTTGACAGACTAAACAGACAGCAAATGACTACACTAAACTATACTATATCTCTATCTAACCTACACTACACCCTGTACTGGACCCTATCAGCTACACTGTTAACTAACTAACCTACACTATCTCACACTAACTATCTAGATTATAGATATGACTGAGCTAACTAGCTAAAGTACCTAAGTACCTAACACCCTACAATGGAACCTATCAGCTACAGTAACTAACCTACACTATCTACCACTAACTATCTGGATTATATGTATTACTGAGCTAACTAACTAATGTACCTAACACCCTACACTGGAACCGAATCAGCTAACCTATTCCCTAACTAACCTACACTATCTACCACTAACTATCTGGATTATATATGAGGTATCAGAAGTATTATAAAACAGCAATTCAGCACAGCACAATTATCACACTCCTCTCTTTCTCTCTCACTACTGCATTGTGATAAAAATTCAACACTAGTGGTCAAATGTGACCACGGCATCTGATCACCCCGGAAGCGGAAGCCAATCGCTTCCGCTCCGGTAACATTGTTCCCCGGCTGAGATCGGGAAACCTGTTACATCACTGAAATAGCCCAAAGCCTCAAGCAGGCTTCGGTGCCTATTTCAGGAATATACCAATACAGGCCACTAGGTAGCAGCATTGTATTGTTATATTCTGAATGAAGTGTTCAATGATGGCTATATAGCTATATAGCCATCAATGAACACATTGGGCAATCTAATGATTGCCAGTTATAGGCACCCAAGGTGACTTAAAAAAAGTAAAAAAAAGTAAAAAAAAAAGATTTCACAAATATAAAAATAATGAAAGTTCAAATCACCCCCCTTTCCTTAAAATAAAAATACTTAAAGGGCTTCTGTCACCCCCGATTTAGCAATTTTGAGTAGTGGACATTAGCTATTTGCTAATGTCCGCTGAGTTCATACATATTACTATTACCTCTCTCTGTGCTCTAAATTCTGTAAAAATCGCACTTTTATGTTATGCTAATTTCTTCACTACCAGCAAGTTGGGCGGTTACTTGCTGGTAGCCGCCATCCTCGGACTATAAACACGCCCCTCCTCCACTTGATAGACAAGGCCAGCGGCGCTCTTCTCCTCCCGCTGGCCCTGTCTTCCCATGAAATCCCGCGCCTGCGCCGTGCAGTCTTCATTCGGCGCAGGCGTTCTGAGTGAAGGACGGGCGCGCTTGCTCCTTCACTCCAGAGCGCCTGTGCCGAATGAAGACCGTTACTGGCACAGGCGTGATTTCATGAAAGACAGGGCCGAGAGGAGAGCTCACTGCCTGTCTCAAAGTGGAGGAGGAGCGTGTTTATGTCGAGTACAGCGGCTAGCAAGTAACCATCCTAATCTGTAGTGAAACATTCGAATATTCCAGCAAGTATAGTGAATCCCTATAAAAATTAACTTTTAATGTCTATGGTTAAAATAAAGAGGTCATATATAACCCCAAGGGTAACATAAGGTGAAACAACCTATTATAAAAGTGATAACTAGAATAATAATATTAATAGGGACTATGCAGATGACAATAATGGTCTCTATACAGTAGACAGGCGGGGGGATAAGGGATCTAGCCCTAGTGTACCCCTATGCTAGTCCTCAGCCCGGGGACGCCCCCTGAAGGTGGGGACTCCTCGTCCTCGTACCTAGGCTGTGAGACCCTAGACAGTCCCTAGTGACACAAGGAAGTACTTAAACACACTGGGCAGGTAATGAATGTGGTACTGCCCAGTAGAAAGTACCAAGGTGCGCCTAGTGTAAACGCACCTCGTATACACACCTCGACGCGTTTCCCCCTGAGAGTGTAAAAGGGTTCATCAGGAGGTATAGTGTATAAATATATCTATTAACTGGTCATATAAATAGAGATAGTGTGAGCCAGTCCGATATTGGTAAAGCTCAAGTTAAGAAAATACTTAACAGCCCCTGTGGAAACATGTTCTCAATCACATAGGAACCAGTGAATCCAACTTGTCAGGACCGGTGACAGGAGGAGAAATATAGCAGGCCCTGATTGAATAGGGCAGAGTTCAAAAGGACCTACAGGAAAAAGATACATAATTCAGATGGCCATGTGAGAATCACAGGGAGGCAATTAATCAAAATATGCAAATGGCCCTTACTGGTGATGTTCGCAGAAGACATACAAGTCAGGGTAGGTGTCCCTGCGGGTATGCGTGGACCCAGTTTATGCTGTAAATGGATAGGGTCATAAGTACGTGGTTAGACCAAAATTGAAAAAGCGTATGGCCTCTTTAGTGCTTAAAATTCCTGTACTCACATGTAGGGTTCCTGCCAGTCGCGCTCCTCCTGTAACCTTTCCCACGAGCATGTGTGGTTTAAATAGCCCGCTAATCTTACATACCTCCCCGGAAGTGTCGTAGATTGATGATGCTTCCGTGCACTGAAGCACCAACGTAACTTCCTAACAGTGTGCCCGCAAGGAGGAAGCCGGGTAAGGCAAACCTCCGCTGTAATGTGAATGCCGCGATCATGTGACCAGTCTTGGGTCACATGATCGGAGATGACGGCGAGGAAAAATAACAACAAAGCCGAGATAGCGTAACCCGATCAGGTGACCAGTCTTAGGTCACATGATCGTGGATCCCGGCACAGAGATATCACAGCACGGGTAAGAAGAGGGAGGTTGTCATATTAAGGCTGAGGTATGATAACCGATCTCAGCTGAAACACTTATCTGCCTAAAGCGTTGTGAAAGTGGAGAAGGGAGACTTAATATCAGGAAAGAAACACACAAACCAGGGGCAGAAGTATTGATATATGAAATAATAAGTACGTATCACAATGTCCACTAGTACCGATGTGGGATGGGACACCTCAAAGCAAACACTAAGGGCACCCAATGATGTGGGTGTACCTAATATGATGACAAGAAATAAATTCGGTGCAATCATGCACCCGGCCCGAGCTTAACATAGAGGAGGCAATGAGGTATAAAGTAAAGAAAAAGGGTTAATCCTGGTATAAAGCAGATAAACATTAAAGAAAACAAGTAAAGAGAGTCTCTCATTGAGTCCTTGTGGGGCCTGCGAGTGGAATCTATGGATCCACTGACATTCTTTTGTAAGATCCTCCTATCCCAATTACCACCTCTAGGAGAGGGGGAATTGTTTCAGGATACTGAACTTAAGTGATCTGGGGTCACCTCCATGTTTCTCAACCACATGGGATGCTACTGGAGTATCCCTCTTCTTCAATATGTCGTTGATATGTTCAAGGAATCTTCTACGTGCTTCTCTTGTGGTTTTACCGATATAGTCCAAGGGGCATGTACATTGGCATACATATATAGCACCCCTAGTCCTACAATTAAGAAAGTCCCTAATATCAAATATCCGGCCAGTGGCTGAACATTTAATAGTTTTAGTCGCCAGTACAAAATTACATGCCTTGCAATTACCGCATTTAAACATGCCCCTTGGCTTACGGTCCAACCACGTATTACTGCATGGGGTAGGTAAATAGTGGCTATGGACGAGTCTATCACCAAGACTCCTACCCCGTCTATATGTGACACTCGGATGGTCAGGTAAGATGTCACGCAAGTCGGGGTCCATAAGCAGGATAGGCCACATACGTCTGAGCACCTTCAGTACCTCCGGGTTTGCCGAGTCAAAGGTAGAGATGATTCTGGCGGGCTGAGTCTCCTGAGTCTCCCTTCTTCTTGGCACCAGGAGTTGGTCTCTTTCTTTGGAAAGGGCATTTTTAAAAGCATCTCTCAGGATGGTTTGGGGGTAGCCCTGTCCCTAAATCTATTCTGGAGTACCTTGGCCTCCTTGAAGTAAGATTCCCTAGAGGTACAGTTTCTCCGGGTACGGAGGTACTGTCCCCTGGGGATCCCCTCTTAAGGGGAAAGGGATGGTGGCTTTCCCAATGTAGGAGTGAGTTGGTGGCGGTGCTTTTCCTATAGATATCCGCAGTGAGTCGATCTGCCTCCTTGGTCACTCTCACATCCAAAAAGCTATAGTTGTGGGATGGATTTCAAACGTGAATCTGAGGCCAATATGATTAATGTTGAGCTCATCAACAAATCGTCGGAATTCCTCTGACCCACCTTTCCAGACCACAAAAATATCATCAATATAGCGGGTCCATAAGATGATCCTGTCGGACCACCAGTTACTGTGGTCTGGAAAGACACAACGGTCCTCCCACCAGCCGAGGAGGAGATTAGCATACGATGGGGCACAGGGGCTCCCCATCGCTGTCCCCCTCAGCTGGTGGTAGAACCGGGTGTTGAACAAGAAGTAGTTGTGGGTCAGAGTGAATTCAAGTAAAGACAGAATAAAACGGTTATGCCTACTATGATGAGTGCCCCTGGTACTGAGAAAATATTGCACCGCCTCCAAGCCTTTAGAGTGGGGGATGGAGCTATATAGGGATTCAACATCCACACTAGCTAGGTAACAGTCAGGTTCCAACGTGATGTTATCGATCTTATTGAGGAAATCCATCGTGTCCCTGATCCCTTATCCCCCCGCCTGTCTACTGTATAGAGACCATTATTGTCATCTGCATAGTCCCTATTAATATTATTATTCTAGTTATCACTTTTATAATAGGTTGTTTCACCTTATGTTACCCTTGGGGTTATATATGACCTCTTTATTTTAACCATAGACATTAAAAGTTAATTTTTATAGGGATTCACTATACTTGCTGGAATATTCTAATTTATTTTGTTAGTATCCCCCATATCTGGATATCGATAAAGTGCTGGAATTTGTGTTAGTGAAAAAATTAGCATAACATAAAAGTGCGATTTTTACAGAATTTAGAGCACAGAGAGAGGTAATAGTAATATGTATGAACTCAGCGGACATTAGCAAATAGCTAATGTCCACTACTCAAAATTGCTAAATCGGGGGTGACAGAAGCCCTTTAACACTCCCCTATTGGACCCTGTTCTCTTTTTATAGTGTAGATGATGCCTCCCTATCCTTTACCTACACTATGAATAATATTTCCCTGAACTTTTAAATAATTTTTTCAGCACAATAACGTCTTTCCTAGCACTGTCCCTAGCCCCTGTCACATATCTCCCTGCACTAAGTACACTGGAAAATGGCAGAATCCAAGATGGCTGAGGCTATTTATAGGGCTGTGACATCACAGGGCTGGCTGGCTGCTGATTGACTGCATGCATGGTATTGTGGGTGATACCTCATTCCCAGAGTTCTTTGCTCCATGTCCTAACATGTGCAGCAGCCATTTTAGAAATTCGAATTTGGTGCGAATCAAATTTTTCCTGAAATTCGGATCAAATTCCACTTCGTCATCTTCGATTTGTTCATCTCTAAGGGGGACCTTAAATGTGGAATAGATTTCTGTGATACAATACCTTTAGTGGGATCCTAATTATTTAGTGCATGCAAGATGATAAAGATGTATATTCTAACAGGCATGCTGAAAAAGCAGCAACAGAAAATCTGGCATGGATGAAATAGGAGCTGGACTGGAAATATCTTAATAAAAGAGTAATATACCATATTTTTTGCTTTATAAGACGCACCCTCCCGCCCCAAGTGGGGGGAAAATGACCGTGCGTCTTATAAAACGAATACTGATACTTCGCTGGCCGCTATGCTGCGAAGCGTGGCCAGCGAAGTATCAGTGTGGAGGGAGGAGGCGGAGAAACTCATGGCGGGGCCCTATTTAACAGTTGCGGCGGGGCCCGGTGTTTTAGAGTAGAAGCACTGCACCGGATCACTGCATGAGTTTCCCCACCTCCTCCCTCCACACTTCTATCGGGGAATCTGCGGAGGACACTTTGGGGGATCTGTAGATGACACTTATGTCATCTACAGATCCCCATAAGTGTCCTCCACAGATCCCCCAAAGTGTCCTCTACAGATCCCCCAAAGTGTCCTCTACAGATCCCCCAAAGTGTCCTCTTCAGATCCCCCAAAGTGTCCTCCACAGATCCCCCAAAGTGTCCTCCACAGATCCCCCAAAGTGTCCTCCACAGATCCCCCAAAGTGTCCTCCACAGATCCCCCAAAGTGTCAGCCACAGATCCCCCCAAAGTGTCAGCCACAGATCCCCCAAAGTGTCAGCCACAGATCCCCCAAAGTGTCAGCCACAGATCCCCCAAAGTGTCAGCCACAGATCCCCAAAGTGTCAGCCACAGATCCCCAAAGTGTCAGCCACAGATCCCCATCAGTGTCAGCCACAGATCCCCATCAGTGTCAGCCACAGATCCCCAAAGTGTCAGCCACAGATCCCCATCAGTGTCAGCCACAGATCCCCATCAGTGTCAGCCACAGATCCCCATCAGTGTCAGCCACAGATCCCCATCAGTGTCAGCCACAGATCCCCATCAGTGTCAGCCACAGATCCCCCATCAGTGTCAGCCACAGATCCCCATCAGTGTCAGCCACAGATCCCCATCAGTGTCAGCCACAGATCCCCATCAGTGTCAGCCACAGATCCCCATCAGTGTCAGCCACAGATCTCCCATAACAGTGTGTCATCCACAGATCGCCTCCATAACAGTGCATTATCCACAGATCCCCCCATAACAGTGCGTCATCCACAGATCCCCCCATAACAGTGCGTCGTCCACAGATCCCCCCATAACAGTGCGTCCTCCACAGATCCCCCATAAAAGTGTCATCCACAAACCACCATTAGTTCAAAACCCACCAAAAGCACACCATTTTTTTCTTATTTTCCACCTCAAAAACCTAGGTGCGTCTTATCATCAGGTGCGTCTTATAAAGTGAAAAATACGGTAATATATCAAGCCCAGTAAAGACACATATTGCAAAATATGCATTTAACAAGAAGGCAAAATGCAGCCTGAATAAGTTCATCAATATAGATATGACAAATCGGTCTTAAGGTTCATTCCATTAGGAGACCTGCTTTCCATTATGAGGATCCAGTACGCCTCCCGCCTCAGCAGGGCTTGTCTCCAATTGCCTTTTCTTTTGGGCTGATTAACCCTTTCAATGGCTTTAACCTCACAGGTCTATGTGTTATCTTGGTGGCTGTTCACATAATGTGCAGTTGCCCCTGAGAGGTTTTCAGTTGAGGATTTTTGATACTATTGAGGTGTTCAGCAATGTGTTTTTTTAAGGCTGTGTGGTGAACATATTGGATCCTGCATTCAATACAGTCAATAAAATAAACAATATAGTTGGTGTTGCAGTTAATAAAAGTATTGATATTATGACATTATAATAGATATTATAATAGTTATTTGCTGTGGAGGTCACAGACTTACAAGGTTTGATGTATTTGCATATACTACATCTGTTATGACCACATTTATACAGGCCTTTGCATGTTAGCCAGTGTTGTGCATTTTTGCCAATGTGACTGTTTGGCGACACATAGGCGACACATACATGGAAGGAGCTAAAGTATTACCTAGTGTGATACCCCGTTTGGCTACAAATCTGCAGCCTTTCACAATGGGAAGCAGGTCTCTTAATGGAATAAACCTTAAGACCGATTTGTCATATCTATATTGATGACCTTATTCTCACTGCATTTTGCCTTCTTGTTAAATGCATATTTTGCAATATGTGTCTGTACTGGGCTTGATATATTATATTATATTACTCTTTTATTAAGATATTTCCAGTCCAGCTCCTATTCCATCCATGCCAGATTTTCAGTTTTACTGCTTTTTCAGCATGCTTGTTAGTATATATATTTTTTAAAATCATTCTCTGTGTCTTGTATGCTATGAGGAAGGGCTTGTATGCCCGAAAACGCATAAGTGGTAGTGGTTTTAATATTTTTCTATTATGTTCTGAGTTAATAAAGGAATTTATTTTTATTTGGGTGCCGGATTTATCCACGTTTTTCCTGTCTTTTTGTTGGTTGACTGAGCCCTGGAAAATGTCTGGAACTGTTGCTACAGAGACAAAAGAGATTTAACTTGTGAAGTGAATATATTTTATTCATGTGATCATCATCAACAACATATTACGTTATTTCAAGCAGACTGCGATAGGTGATTCCTAGAAAAGCTTAATTATTTGATTAAAATAAGTGGAGTATTTCTTTAATATTCTGGATTTATGCTACTATAACTCCAGTTCACATGTACAAACTTTCAACATTCCCTTATCTTAGAAGCCATAATATATTCCTAAAGTGACATTTCACATATGTTCTTTCTCCCATCCTACGTATATCATCTAAACAAACAGATTGATTTTTGCTGGCTGGATTCCACTCAATAGATTTTAAGAACTTTAACATTAACAATGTACTTCGTCAACTGACATATTCATTAGAAATGTTTATAAATAGTATCTGGCATAAAAATGTCAGGACGTGGAAAAATATTAACATCTTATCCTTCTGCATTACAGAAAAAACAATGCCAGATGGGGCGCACTTTAATTGATTTAATGAAACAGCCAATCTGTTGGGTTCTGCTTAATCTTTACTCAGTACTGAGTCAGAATTAGATTTATGATGTTGAAGACTCTAGTAATGTACAAATTGGTCACCATCATGTTTAACCAGTTAATAACCACCCTCCTTAACTACTGTATATGTCACATTGTTCTAAACTAAGTTTTGTCCAAGATAGTGGTACATTTAAGCACTAAGAACTCTCCAGCTCAAAAGTCCCCCAGCAGTATGATTCCCCCTCCCCCTCGCCTGTAATGCTGCTCTATCCACTCCATGCAGGCTGTGATCTGCCTCTTCGCTACTTCTGCCTCTGTATGCCCGTAAGAGCCCCTTGTACTCCCTTTCTGACATTTAAAAAGCCTGTACATGCCCTTAAATCTTCCCCAGCCTAACACTGGCCATCCTAGGGTATTCAAGACTTTTGGGAAAATGCATGAGCAATAGGTTCTATTTCTCTTGTTTCCTGCAAAGGTATGCTACTTGTTTCATTCTCTATCATTTGTACTGACTTCTGCCTTAATCTGGATTTTACCCTTCTCTGCCTGACCTGACCTTTGCCTCATCTTCACATTTGACCGTCCTCTGCCTGTCCTGACCTCAGACTGATATTGGATTGCACAAATTCTGCCTGCCTTGACCTCGACTTGTCCCTTACTAGGTTTTGCCTGACTCTCTCAGTGTTTTGCACCAGTATCTCTTAATCCCTGTGGGTCAGTAGTCTGTTGAGCAGAGTTTACTCTAAGAGGCAGCGGCCTGGTAGTTGGCCTACAGCGGAGTCCAAATCCCTGTATAGGGTTTACAGGGTGGATACCAGAGGGGCAACTTTCATAATGCCCCTAGGAGTAGCGCCTAAGTCAAATCTGTTCGGAAGAAACAACGGATTTACATCTACTTCGGAACATCACATCACAGATTTATTGCCCTGCGAGCATCAATCATCCTCCATGGTAATACCAGATAAAATTAGAGTAACTGTAAGTTAAAGGCTATGTACACCTTCATGGGAAATTTTTTTATGATTGCATTTTACAAATTTTGGGCTAAAAATAATTTTTTCAATTGGTCTTTATTAAAAATAGTCTGTCACAAAGGGTTAATAGTTTTTTTCTAGCTGTGTGACTGGTACTTTCGCTTTGGCCATCTAAGAACCCTTACCTCTAAATTACTCAGAGATCATAAACACGTATTTCTTATTCTTATCAGTAAGTTAAGAACTGAGCTATAATGAGTGTTTATAATGTCAGAGATCAGAGATAAGGAGCCCATCAGCTCCCCAACTGACGAAAAAGAGAGAAAATCCACAGGCTGCTACTACAGCGTCTCAGCTATATACAGAAAAAAGGGTTACATGCTTGTAATAAAGACCAATTTAAAAAATTATTTTTAGCTCAAAATGAGTACAATGCACTAATAATAATAAAAAAATTCCCCCAAAAGCATACAAAGCCTTTAATTGTATGTAACCAGACTCAATCAGCTACATATATTTGCCAGCTCTCAATTACAGAGTCTCCAGAATAGAGTGCACTAATGCATGTTTTTACCCGGATAGTGAAACATATCAGAATGTGGGCCAAATGAGGGGAAATTTATTCATGCATAGTGCATGCTTTGGAATCAGCCAGAAGCCATAGGTAGATTTATATAGCCTACTATGGCACAATTGCCTGGTTTTATTATGACAGTATTATTTGAATGATGGATAGTGGTATCGTTTGAGGATTAAATAGGCCATGATGCTTGTGGGGAAAGGGGAGTTCCAAGCTGAACTTTTTGCACCAGAGACCATGAGCATTTAGCTATTGCTCTGGTTTGCTGACAGATTCTTGGGAATCCCCTCTGAGCCATGCAGCACAGAATATTTTAAGTGCACCTGCAGAACAACAGGAGCAATGCCAATAATAACATGTGTAGCACTGTGGATCAGTGATATGCACTGTTTGGCCTATGGACACTTATACAAATGGTTTGCATGTACTGCAAATGATCACGTTTTTTTTCTGGGTAGTCTCACTCTACAACTTGCCTAGGTTACTAAGTTATAAGGTATTTTCTCCTTTCCCTTATTCATTTTTATGCAATATAATTTTTGCTCAGAATGCTACAGAAATATGTTCAATGGATGTATTCTAGTTGATTTCATCCCCATAGTTTTTATCTATGGAAATACATGAAACAATAAGGGAGCCTTCACACATGATATCTTATGGTGCAGAAATTTCTGAGACTGAAAAGTAGTTCCAAAACACACAAGAGCTACTATATACAGTGAGTAGCTGACCTAAGTGCACAACAATGGTCTCAGCAGGTGTTATATTTAAAGCACCAAATATTCCACCAGATGGCGCTATTAGGAAATAGTGATGATCGTCAGGGGCCATATTCATATTCGTTATATTTCATGAATTTTTAATAGAATATTCTTTATTTTAAAGAATATTCTAAAAAATGAAAATATAGCAATATATAGAATATAGTGCTATATATTCATTATATCGAATTTTCAAGTTCGCACGTAAGCACTTTTTTTTTTGTTTTTTTCTTTTATCTTATTTTATGTGAAATTTCCTGCTACATGCAGTGTTATGTTATATTTTTATTTTACTGTGATCACTAATTACATATCTAATTACATTACATTTTATTGAAATCATATTCTAGACTACCACTGATTGCCTTTCTTAACCATTGTTGAGCTGGTCCTCGTATATCATTGAAAATTAGAGTTGAGTGAACACCTGGAAAATGTTCGGGTTTCGGGATCCGAACTCGACCCGAACTTCATCCCGAATCGAACCCCATTGAAGTCAATGGGGACCCGAACTTTTGGGCACTAAAAAGGCTGTAAAATAGTCCAGGAAAGGGCTAGAGGGCTGCAAAAGGCAGCAAATTGTAGGTAAATCCCCTACCAACAAATGTGGATAGGGAAATGAATTAAGCAATATCAATTGGAGAGAGGTCCCATAGCAGAGAATCAGTCTTCAAGTCACCCACCAATGGAGAAGGCCACTTTCATTTATTTAGGCCTTTCATTTAATGGGGACCCGAACTTTTGGGCACTAAAAAGGCTGTAAAATAGTCCAGGAAAGGGCTAGAGGGCTGCAAAAGGCAGCAAAATGTGGGTAAATCTCCTACCAACAAATGTGGATAGGGAAATGAATTAAGCAATCTCAATTGGAGAGAGGTCCCATAGCAGAGAATCAGTCTTCAAGTCACCCACCAATGGAGAAGGCCACTTTCATTTATTTAGGCCCCAGCACCCAGACAGAGGACAGAGGTCACATAGCAGAGAATCAGGCGTCATGTCACCCACCAATGGAGAAGGCCACTTTTCGAAAATTAGGCCCCTGGCACCCAGACAGAGGAGAAAGGTCGCAGAGAATCAGGCTTCATGTCACCCACCACTGGAACAGGCCACTTTCAGATAATTAGGCCCCTGGCACCTAGACGGAGGAGAGATTCATGCAGCTTTTGGTTGCACCGCAATAAAATGGTAAAATTAAAAAAAAGAGGATTCAATAAAGAAGTGCCCCGGAGTACAAGAATATATGGTTGAGTGGGAGGCAGTTATAAATGTCTATTCTGCACAAGGGATGGACAGGTCCTGTGGGATCCATGCCTGGTTCATTTTTATGAACGTCAGCTTGTCCACGTTGGCTGTGGATAAGCGGCTGCGTTTGTCAGTAATGACGCACCCTGCCGCGCTGAATACACGTTCAGCACCTCCAAGGCATAAAAGACTAGCTCTGGCCACGTGGACAATTTGGAGACCCAGAAGTTGAATGGGGCCGAACCATCAGTCAGTACGTGGAGGGGTGTGCAGACATACAGTTTAACCATGTTAGTGAAATGCTGCCTCCTGCTAACACGTTCCGTATCAGGTGGTGGTGCAGTTAGCTGTGGCGTGGTGACAAAACTTTTCCACATTTCTGCCATGCTAACCCTACAGTGCAGGATGTAAGGTGGGCACATTGTCTTTGTACCGGGGATCCAGCAGGGTGGCAACCCTGTAGTCCGCACACGTTAAAATGTGGGCAACTCTGCTGTCGTTGCGCAGGCACTGCAGCATGTAGTCGCTCATGTGTGCCAGGCTGCCCAGAGGTAAGGACAAGCTGTCCTCTGTGGGAGGCGTATCACCATCGTCCTCCATATCCCCCCAGCCAGGCACAAGTGATGGGCCTGAGCTGTGTTGGGTGCCAACCCGCTGTGAACCTGCTTCATCCTCCTCCATCTCCTCCTCGACCTCCAGTAGTGGGCCTTGGCTGGCCACATTTGTACCTGTCCTCTGCTGTTGCAAAAAACCTCCCTCTGAGCCACTTCTAAGAGGCTGGCCTGAAAGTGCTAAAAATGACCCCTCATCCTCCTCCTCCTCCTGGGCCACCTCCTCTTCCATCATCGCCCTAAGTGTTTTCTCAAGGAGACATAGAAGTCGTATTGTAACGGAGATAACAGCGTCATCGCTACTAGCCATATTGGTGGAGTACTCGAAACAGAGCAGCAGGGCACACAGGTCTCGCATGGAGGCCCAGTCATTGGTGGTGAAGTGGTGCTGTTCCGCAGTGCGACTGACCCGTGCGTGCTGCAGCTGAAACTCCACTATGGCCTGCTGCTGCTCGCACAGTCTCTCCAGCATGTGCAAGGTGGAGTTCCACCTGGTGGGCACGTCGCATATGAGGCGGTGATCGGGAAGGCCGAAGTTACGCTGTAGCACAGACAGGCGAGCAGTGACAGGATGTGAACGCCGGAAGCGCGCACAGATGGCCCGCACTTTATGCAGCAGCTCTGACATGTCGGGGTAGTTGTGAATGAACTTCTGCACCACCAAATTCAGCACATGCGCCAGGCAAGGGATGTACGTCAAACCGGCTAGTCCCAGAGCTGCGACGAGATTTCGCCCATTATCGCACACCACCAGGCCGGGCTTGAGGCCCACCGGCAGCAACCACTGGTCGGTCTGTTGTTCAATACCCCGCCACAACTCCTGCGTGGTGTGGGGCCTGTCCCCCAAACATATGAGTTCCAGAACGGCCTGCTGACGTTTACCCCGGGCTGTGCTGAAGTTGGTGGTGAAGGTGTGTGGCTGACTGGATGAGCAGGTGGAAGCAGAGGAGGAGGAAGCCGAGTAGGAGGAGGAGGCTACAGGAGGCAAATAATGATGCCCTGCGATCCTTGTCGGCGGAAGGACGTGCGCCAAAGAACTCTCCGCCTGGGACCCAGCCGCCACTACATTTACCCAGTGTGCAGTTAGGGAGATATAGCGTCCCTGGCCGTGCTTACTGGTCCACATATCTGTGGTTAGGTGGACCTTGCCACAGATGGCGTTGTGCAGTGCACACTTGATTTTATCGGATACTTGGTTGTGCAGAGAAGACACGGCTGTCTTGGAGAACAACATACTGTGGGACAGCCATCGCCATCAGCTGTTTGAAGCTGTCCACCAGCCTTAATGACAGCATTTCAAAGGCCAGTAGTTTAGAAATGCTGGCATTCAGGCCCAGGGCTTGAGGGTGGCTAGGTGGAAATTTACGCTTTCTCTCCAAGGTTTGTGAGATGGAGAGCTGAACGCTGCCGTGTGACATGGTGGAGATGCTTGGTGACGCTGTTGGTGGTGTCGGTGGCACATCCTCTGTTTGGTGGGCGGCAGGTGCCAACATTCCTCCCGAGGCAGAGGAAGAGGCCGAGGCAGCAGCAGAAGAGGGAGCAGGGGGAGCCTGAGTGAGTTCCTTGTTTTTAAGGTGTTTACTCCATTGCAGTTCATGCTTTGCATGTAGATGCCTTGTCATGCAGGTTGTGCTAAGGTTCAGAACGTTAATGCCTCGCTTTAGGCTCTGATGGCACAGCGTGCAAACCACTCGGGCCTTGTCGTCAGCACATTGTTTAGAGAAGTGCCATGCCAGGGAACTCCTTGAAGCTGCCTTTGGGGTGCTCGGTACCTGGTGGCGGTGGCCAGTAGCAGGCGAACTCTCTTGGCGGCGGCTGTTCTGCTTTTGCCCCCTGCTCCCTCTTTTGCTACACTGTTGGCTCGGTCTCACCACTGCCTCTTCCTCTGAACTATTAAAGTCAGTGGCACGACCTTCATTCCATGTGGGGTCTAGGACCTCATCGTCCCCTGCATCGTCTTCCACACAGTCTTCCTCCCTGACCTCCTGTTCGGTCTGCACACTGCAGAAAGACGCAGCAGTTGGCACCTGTGTTTCGTCATCATCAGAGAAGTGCGGACTCCGATGAGGTGGTATTCCCATGTCCTCATCATCAGGAAACATAAGTGGTTGTGCATCAGTGCATTCTATGTCCTCCACCACTAGGGAAGGGCTAGGTGGATTCCCTTGGGAAACCCTGCCAGCAGATTCTTCAAACAGCATAAGAGACTGCTGCTCTGACAGTTTCCCTGATATGCATGGGGGTGATGTGACAGACTGATGGGCTTGGTTTTCAGGCGCCACCTGTGCGCTTTCAGCAGAAGACTGGGTGGGAGATAATGTTGTAAACGTGCTGGATCCACTGTCGGCCACCCAATTGACTAGCGCCTGTACTTGCTCAGGCCTTACAATCCTTAGAACAGCATTGGGCCCCACCAAATATCGCTGTAAATTCTGGCGGGTACTGGAACCTGAGGTAGTTGGTTCACTAGGACGTGTGGCTGTGGCAGAAAGGCCACATCCTCTTCCAGCACCAGAGGGTCCATTAACACCACCACGACCGATTCCGCGTCCATTACTAGATGTTTTCCTCATTGTTACCGTTCACCAAGCACCACAATAAATAAAAAAAATATTTGGCCCAATGTATTGATTTCAAATTAAGGCCTTTTTTTACAGGCACCTAACACTATCTGCCTATTTATTTATGTAGCGTATAACACTAATCCAGGCACAGCAGTAACCACTGATTTAGGGGAATATCAATTGTAGGCCTAGTATTTAGGCCCTGGAGGAAAGGTATCCTTTTATGGACAGATTTACACTTGGAGATGCACAGTAGCGTGAGAAAAAATATGTAGGATTATGCCTTCAGCAATTGTATTTTAACACTTTGTGTAATATACCCTTTAACGGACAGAAATACACTTGGAGATGCACGGTAGCATGTGAAGTTATTGAGGATGACCCTCTCAGCACTTGTATATACACCTTGAGTGTAATATACCCTTTTACAGACAGAAATACACTATGAGATGCACAATAGTGGGTGCAGATTTACAGGATTATGCTTTCAGCAATTGTAATGTAACACCTTTTGTAATATACCCTTTTACGGAAAGAAATATACTTGGAGATGCACGCTGAGTGTAATATACCCTTTTACGGACAGATTAACACTTGGCCTGCAACAGCTGGAACACCAGATTCAGGGTATTGCTATATTGGCAAGTGAATTTCACCCCAGAAAATAATATATCCTTTGACGGACACTATTAAACTTGGCCAGCCACAGCTGAAACCACTGATTTAGGGTATTGCTATTTTGGCAATTAAATTTCACCCCAGAAAAAAATATACCCTTTTACTGGCAGATTTAAACTAGGCCTGCAACAGCTGGAACACCAGATTTACTGTATTTCTATTTTTGCTACTGACTTTCACCCCAGACCAAAATCTATCCTTTGACTGATACTATTAAAATTGTCCAGTCACAGCTGGAACACCAGATTTGCAGTATTGCTATTTTGGCAATTGAATTTCACCCCAGAAAAAAATATATCCTTTGCCGGACACTATGAAACTTGTCCAGTCACAGCTGGAACACCATTTACTGTAGATTTACTGTATTTCTATTTTTGCTACTGACTTTCACCCCAGAAAATAATATATCCTTTGCCGTACACTATTAAACTTGGCCAGCCACAGCTGAAACCACTGATTTATGGTATTGCTATTTTGGCAATTTACTGTATTTACTGTATTTCTATTTTCGCTACTGACTTTCACCCCAGAAAATAATATATCCTTTGACGGACACTATTAAACTTGGCCAGCCACAGCTGAAACCACTGATTTATGGTATTGCTATTTTGGCAATTGAATTTCACCCCAGAAAAAAATACATCCTTTGCCGGACACTATTAAACTTGTCCAGCCACAGCTTGAACACCAGATTTACTGTATTTCTATTTTTGCAACTGTATTTCACCCCAGAAAATAATATATAATTTGACAGACACTAGGGAAATTGTCCAGTCACAGCTGGAACACCAGATTCAGGGTATTGCTATTTTGGCAATTAAATTTCACCCCAGAACAAAATCTATCCTTTGCTGTACACTATTAAACTTGGCCAGCCACTACTGGGACACCAGATTTAGGGTATTTCTATTTTTGCTACTGACTTTCACCCCAGAAGAAAATATACCCTTTTACAGACAGATTTAAACTAGGCCTGCAACAGCTGGAAAACCAGATTTAGGGTATTGCTATTTTGGCAATTAAATTTCACCACAGAAAAAAATATACCCTTTTACGTACAGATTTAAACTAGGCCTGCCACAGCTGAAACACTAGATTAAGGGTATTGCTATTTTGGCAATTAAATTTCACCCCAGAAAAAAATATACCCTTTTACGGACAGATTTAAACTAGGCCTGCAACAGCTGGAACACCAGATTTACTGTATTTCTGTTTTTGCTACTGACTTTCACCCCAGAACAAAATCTATCCTTTGACTGATACTATGAAACTTGTCCAGTCACAGCTGAAACACCAGATTTGCAGTATTGCTATTTTGGCAATTGAATTTCACCCCAGAAAAAAATATATCCTTTGCCGGACACTATGAAACTTGTCCAGTCACAGCTGGAACACCAGATTTACTGTATTTCTATTTTTGCTACTGACTTTCACCCCAGAAAATAATATATCCTTTGACGGACACTATTAAACTTGTCCAGCCACAGCTGGAACACCAGATTTACGGTATTTCTATTTTTGCAACTAAATTTCTCTGCAGAAATTAATATATCCTATGACGGACAATATGAAACTTGTCCAGTCACAGCTGGAACACCAGATTTTCGGTATTGCTATTTTGGCAATTGAATTTCACCCCAGAACAAAATATATCCTTTGCCGGACACTATTAAACTTGGCCAGCCACCGCTGGGACACCAGATTTACGGTATTGCTATTTTGGCAATTGAATTTCACCACAGAACAAAATATATCCTTTGCCGGACACTATTAAACTTTGACAGCCACTGCTGGGACACCAGATTTAGGGGATTGCTATTTTTGCAATTGAATTTAACCACTTAATAAAATATAGAAATTTCCATCCTGGGCATCTAGGGGTGACAATAAGCAAAGCCAAGCCCCTGATGTAGGATATAGCAAAAAAAAAACAAAAAAAACTAGTATTGATTGACTTGGTGGCAGCTTGTGCTGGTGCACCACAAGACACAAAATGGCCGCCGATCAAAGTGACAGAAAAACGCTCTGTGCAGCCTAAAAACTAGTGAGCAATTAACTAGCAGAAGTTGAATGATTCACAGCTGTAGATCGATCACTTCATTAGGTGTTTTTGCTGACTTTTCCCTGCCTAATCTCGCCCTCACAGAAGCTGCGTCCTCTCCCTACACTAATCAGAGCAGAGTGACGTGCGGCGCTATGTGACTCCAGCTTAAATAGAGGCTGGGTCACATGCTGCACTTGGCCAATCACAGCCATGCCATTAGTAGGCATGGCTGTGATGGCTTCTTAGGGCAAGAAGTAAAACGCTAGCTGATTGGCCCTTCAGAAAGCGGGAAGAAATCGCCGAACAACGGACCCGAACCCGAACTTTTTTGAAAATGTCTGGGTCCGTGTCCTGGAAACCCCAAAATTCGGTACGAACCCCAACTATCCAGTTCGGGTTCGCTTAGCCCTAGTTATAATTGGTTATTCCTAATTTTGGAGTTCTGAATCTAATAGAAAAGTATGCGTGTGTGTATATATATATATATATATATATATATTTTAGTTTTTGTGATTCTTAGTGACATTCTTTAACCTCAGATTCTTTTGGGTCTCCTGCAGATCTGTCCTTTTTTTATTTCTCCTTATAACTCATGAACCAGCTTAGACGCCCATGCAGCTAGTTCATAGTCATTCAACTTGGCATTAAATGCTGCATCTTCAGGAAATGTTTTAACATGTGGACCCAGATGATCTTTCTTGTACATCGTACCTCTCAACACTCAGTCATGGGATTATTTCTCTGTCTAATGCCTTTTATTTTACCAATAAAAGATTTTATTGGCTTAAAAATGAACTATTAATTTTATTTCAGTATATACCTAAAATCTACAAATAATGATATATTAAATCCTGTACATAATAGGGTAATTATATAGTCAGATTGAAAATTATATACCTCATGCCAGATACAAAATCTGCATTGAGTAGTATTATATTATATACAGTACTATAAATGTCCCTGGAAGTAGCTTTGACAACCAGAATTAAAATGTCCATATGTTCATATAGCTGGCCTTTATTCAGAAATCTAGAAGATCGTGTACAATAGAAGAAAAGTCTACGGTATGTTAGCGCTCAAAAACTCGGACACAAATAGTGAAGGAACAATACAAATGATAATATTAGGAAAAAAGTTTGCTGTTATTGCAGACTGGTAGCAAGGTTAGCACATTTGCCAATGCCAATGCCAAAAGTGTAAATATGAATGCTTCTAAAATTAGTGAATACCATCATTTATCAGAATGTCATAAGAATGCCATCATTAATTTCTTAAGGACACAGGACGTACCTGTACGTCCTGTGTCCGGTCTTTAAAGATGGCGCCCGCTCCTGCTCCATGCGGGCGCCTTAGCCGCGGGTGTCTGCATGGTTCCTGTAGCAGACACCCGCGGCTAATGTTCGTGACCGGCAGCTATGCCGATCGCAGACATTTAACCCCTCAGATGCCGTGGTGAATCCTGACCACGGCATCTGAGTGTGAACAAACCGAAAGTTTTACTTTCGGTTTGCGCTCCGGCTCCCCCGTGTGGCGATCAGAGGAGCCGGAGCATGCCTGTAGTAGCCTGGGTTTCTATGAATGAAACCCAGGCTGCTCTGTAGAATTTTCTAAGGAGCCTTGCCTGTAATAGGCTTCATAGGAAATATGCGATTTTTTCATATATTCCAATGCTATTGCATTGGAATGTATGAAAATCGCAATCAGATGATTGTAAGTTATAGAACTTATTGTAAGTGTAAAAAAAAAAAAGTTTAAAAAATAAATAAATAAATAAAAAAACTAAAAGTTCAAATCACCCCCCTTTTGCTAAAATAAAAATTAAAAAACAAAAAAAAATGTAAAAAATACACATCATGGGTGTCGCAATGTGCGAAAATGCCCATAGTATAAAAATATAAAAAAATATTCCCCATATGTCAAACAGCAAAACGGAAAAAAGCGTCCAAATGGCAGATTCACCATTTTTGGTCGCTTCCTTTTCCACAAAAAATTACATAAAAGGTGATCAAAAAGTCATACGCACCCCAAAATGGTATCAATAAAAAGATAAGATTATGACGCATAAAATGTGCCCCATACAGCTCTGTACATATAATTGCAAAAAGTTATAGGGGTCAAAACATGGTGACAAAAAAGAAAAATTGATTTTTTTCCCACTTTTTAATTTTTTTTTCACTATCAAAACACAAGAAAACCTATACATATAGGGTATCGCCGGATTCGTACTGACCTGTAGAGTAAAATTAACTGGTCAGTTTTATTGCACATCGAACGTCGGAATTTAAAAAGCCGCAAAACTGTGGTGGAATTGCTTTTTTTTTCCAATTTCACCCATTTGGAATTTTTTTCCCGCTTCGCACTACATCATATGCAATATTAAATGGTGTCGTTGGAAAGTACAACTTGTCCCGCAAAAAACAAGCCCTCATATGGCTATGTGAACCGAAAAGTAAAAAAGTTATGGCTCTGGGAAGGCAGGGAGCCCAAAACGAAAACTCAAAAAGTAAAAAACCTCCGGTCCTTAAAGGGTTAAGTTTCTTATCATTCCTCCTCCAACATACTGTACTGTGCAACACCAACAGATCTGTAGTGTGTTCCGCAGGCTCAATAGAGAGTCAAGAGGAATAATTTATAGTTTTCCTGTAGCATCTTATCAGAGCTTGTGCATAAGATCTTTTTTAATAGATGTGTTTCATGGTCATGGATATATGTGTGGGGAAGCAAACAGATATACATGAACAAACAAGCACCACTCATATTAAAGCATTAAGGCAATAAAGCAATGCTAACATACAATATACAAATGAACTTAATTGCCATACTGTAAACTCAAATTGTGCGTCCACACTATATTCAATAAACATAAATAGGAGAGCTATAGCATGTGCATAAATATTATAGCTATACTGTGCACATAAAAAGTACTGACACAACATACATATAAATAATACAGCTATGCTATACCCTTAAGTAGTAGCCTTATAAAGAACACAAATAGTGCCTCCATATACAGTATATAAATGCTAAAAAAAATAATCCTGCCTAAAGTACAAGTTAATATTGCTTTTATAAACAAAAATCGGGGGTAGCGATAGTGATAAAGAGCACTGATAATTTGTGCTGATGTATCTAGAATTGTGAGAAAAAGGGTTTTATAATTTTGTCCAGTGGTGTTTTAATTGTAAAACTGAAGTAGAATATCGTGTAGGGTGAATTGTGGACCTTGGAGGCTACCGTACTACCAGTGGTGACGTCACCCACAGGAATCTCCAGGACAACGCTCTAGCGCTACTTCACGTTCCCTCGCACAGCGCGTGCTGCCGGCCGGAGCAGCGTTTGTGCTAGTAGGTGAACAGAAGAAACCTGAAAGCGCAGCACCCTAAGATTGGCGAAAGACCTGCACAACGGTGATCGGACGCTCAGGGAGGTACTTCACTGACTCTGACTGCTTACCTTACCGCTGAACATCTGTACTATTAGAAATATTCTACTTCAGTTTTACAATTAAAACACCACTGGACAAGATTATAAAACCCTTTTTCTGACAATTCTAGATACATCAGCACAAATTACCAGCGCTCTTTATCACTATAGCTACCCACGATTTTTGTTTATAAACTTAATTATACGAGGGCAGCAACAGAGCCCGGCTCCGATAAAGAAGCAGCGGAGTCTACCTATAATAGGGAGACTGTTTTTTGTACTGACTACACGGCAGCGCAGGCAGACTACAAATCTTTTTGAGTTAATATTGCTACTATGCAATACAAATGCATTATGCCACCATAAAAGCACATAAACCATGCTTCTATACTGTATATCCCAATTGTGAAAATAGAATCAAACTGTGAAGGACACAGTCTAATTTGGTATTTAGGGCTTTAGCGTTTATTTTTCTTGATAACCACCTCTGCATTTTAAGGAAATAGCTTTTACAATTTTCTGTTGACATAAATGTATAAAGGCTTATTTTTGTGGGACAGATTGTATTTTTTTAATGCCCCCACTTTGGGGTATGTCAATTGTATTGTATATATTTGAAAAATTGTTGGGAAGCTAGGTTGCAGAATGAGAGTGTGGGCTCCAACACTTCTGGTGGTGTGGGCTAGCTGTCATCTCTACTCCTTCCATTGGGCTCTGATGCTGACGTTGCTCTGCGCCTCCACCCAGTGCGCAATCTCTAATCCACACCAGCCCATGGCTGGTCATCTTGGGGTACTTAAGCACCTTTCTGTATGGGAGTTTACCTGAGCAATAGGTTCTAGTCCACTAGTGTCCTACAAAGGTGTGCTGAATATGTTTGTTTGCCCGTGAACCGACTTCTGCCTGTTTCCTAGATTTGACCCTTCACTGCCTGACTGAACCTCTGCCTCATTTACGTACTGACCACGAGCTGCCAGCCCTGACCTCAGATTGTTTATCTGATTGCACATACTCTGCATGCCTGACCTTAACTTGTCTCTGACTATGGTTTTGCCTGACCCTCTTGGTACTCCACGCCAGTCTTTCCTGACTTTGTGGGTTAACTACCAACTAAACAGAGACTACTCCAGGAGATAGCAGCCTGGTGGTTCCCTGCAGTGAAGTCCAGATACTTGTTTAGGTTGAAGGGTGTAAACCAGGAGACTGCCAGAATAATGACCTTAGGTTTAGCTGAAAGTCAAATCTGTTCAGTTGACAAAGCGGTCCCACACCCAATGTTGAATAGATCACTTGCACTCCTGTATTATAGTGCACTTTCATTCTCACAGTCTACTGCATCCTGCCAGAGGCATAGTCGCCATGACATACTGTTGGAACCTGTGCTGTGTGACTCATTAGTTCATCACTGATAGTTAAGGGGTTTTAAATAGAAAATTGACATTGATGTTATGGCTTCTAGTATGACAGGAAGAATACTGAAGTATTCTCCTCTAGAGGAATTTAAAGTCTACTCACAGAGGTGGAAAGTCACACCCAGGCACTTCTATCTGTTTGCCTGGCCATTGCTTTGTTTTCAGATAAAGCTGTCTATTTTGGGGGCTTGGGAGTTTTGACAGTAGGACAGAAATCAGAATAAGAGACATGCTTTAAATATCTGGAACAATGCAAATGCATATGCCTTACTTCAAGGAACATTTCCTATTCTGTGGCACATTGCAAGACGAGGAGCATGCAGAGGTTTATTGTCATATAATTAATGCTAATGTGATATGTCTTACTATAAGATTATTTTCAGTGATAGGATATTTACAGTAAATATTTAAAGCATAGTGCTGCTTTCCTTTTACATATGAGCTACTTATACCTTAATAATACCAGTAATTATTTTCTTCCCTTAATTTTATTGACATCTCATTTCCCATTTTACTAAAGTATAGGAAAGTGAACATTTGCAGGATTAAATTAGGCCTGTTAAAGTTGTGGATTCTATTCCATTGAATATTTTAATTGAAAAGGTAATCACCTTAGCAGTACAATTTTAAATAATTTGCTATATATCTTCTTTATGAGTTAATTATATAAAATTATACAATTTCAGGTTTTAGGTTCTGAAAATTATAAAATGCTGTAGGTGTTAGGGCTCAGGTATCAAACACAGATTAGACATATAGCACCCATTAAAATTTATTTTATATTATCTGTATGTATTCAATTTTATACAGAGGAGTAGAGATAATTGTTTCCCCCTTGCATTTAAATACCCCAAAAAACTATAATTCATCCTACAAAAATCATAGGCCCATGCAATGTAAAAAAATTCAAAATTATGATCGGCAGATTTGAAATGGACAGAAACAAAATGTTTTTTATGGGCCCTTAACCCATTATTGACCACCAGTTTGCTATTTTACAGGTTTTGGAACCCTTTGGAACCTATTTTTATTATTGACTTACAAGTATTTTGTGCTAATAAACATTTTTTGTAATAGGTTTATAATATACATTTATGCTCCATTTGTCTTCTGCAGTTTCTTTATTTTTATATTTTCAAAAAATCCAAACTTTATTTTATGATAGAATAGAAAATATAAAACCCAAGCACTTGTTCAAAATAGTTAAGTGCCATTTTTTGTATTTTATATGTTTTATAATTATTATTTATGATGTAGATCCATAGCTTTTAATCCTTTTTTTTATGGCAGATACCAATGGGCTCTAGGCTAGGTTGCTGCCTTTTTATGGTGCCCTAGGCTGAGTACTGCACTGGTCTCCCATGAAGTGGACAGCAGGAGCACAGCTCTCTCATGGGAGTTGGGCTCCTACACCAACAGCCTGGATTGGCAGAAGTGATGATTCGGGCTGTTTTAACCCTATAGATGTAGCAGTCAATAGCGACCGTGGCATATAAGGGGTTTGAAGGGAGGAGGCTCCCTTGCCTAGGCATCGGCATACCTGCAGACGAGATTGCTGATGTCTGAGTATGGCAGCCGGGAGCCTAATGAAGTTTCCCAGGTCTGCCTTCACTGATTACAGTGCATAAACAGTACAACGCATTATAGAAGCGTTCAGAAGGTCGCAGGTTGAAGTCCTCTTGTGGGACTAAAAAATTGTAAAAATAAAAGTTAAATAAAAAAAATCTCCAAGTTAAAAAATACACATTTTCCATTGAAAAAAGGGCAAAACTAAAATTTCTTCCACATATTTGGTATTGTGACATCCATAATGACCTGTACTCCACAATTATAATGTAATTTATCTCGCATTGTGAATGCTGTAAAAAAAAAAAACTGTTATCACTGTAATTGTACTGACCCAAAGAATAAAGTTATGATGTTATTCACGTAGAGAAATGAATGTCGCAAAGTTTATATAACATAAAAACTTAATGCTGTCCCCCCCCAAAAAAAAACAGTTAATGAAAGTCAATTAGAAAGGTATGTGTACCCCAAAATGGTGCCATTAAAAACTACAGCCTGTCTCACAAAACTAGCCCTCATACGGTTATATTGACAGAAAAATAAATATGTTATAGCTCCACAAATACAACGATGAAAAAATGAAAAATAATGTTGGTTGCTAAGGAGTTAAAGAGCTATTTGGTTCAGAATTTTGCAGGTCAAGACAACATGGGCGCAGATTTACTAAGCCTGTAGATGGTGTAAACTTAAACCAAGCTGTCCAGACCCTCACCAGATTTACAATATCACCTGGGTTTAGGCTAGATAATAGCTGTGGTACAGGAATAAAGATTTTTGTTTAACTTTGTAACAAAAATTTGTTGGCTTTGTTTGACAGAATTTTATGCCAGAATTGTAGTGCAAAACATTGCATCTTAGGTCATACCTAGAGATGAGCGAACTTTAAAAAAAAGTTTGGCGTTCGGCGTTCGGGTTGTGGTTATCGCCACATCCCGTTATGGATTCCACTACCGCCGCATATGGAATCCATAAGGGGCGGCTTCCACGAACCCGAACTATTGAACAGCCGAAGGACCTGGGGTGACGTCACCGTCATGTGATCAGTGCAGGGGGCGTGGCTCAGCACGGGATGAGTCTGCAAAGCACAGAGCACAACAGTGACACTGCTGTCTCTCTCAGAACTGCAAAAAACAGCAGAAAATGGCTGCTGGGTAGTGATGAGTGGCAGGGGCAATATTCAAATTCGCAATATTTCGCGAATATTTGGGCAAATATTCGCCATATATTAGAAAATTCGCAAATTCGTAATCTCCAGTCATTATTTTCTGATTGCGAAAATTTGCATAAAAAATTTGCATAAAAATGTGCATAAAAAATTGCATAAACTGGCATATAAGATACCTTTTAAATACCAGTTTATGTGATTTTTATGCAAATTTATGCAAATTTCTGATTCGGAAAATAATGACATTTTCTTGCTTGCGAAAATTTGCATATAAAAAATTCGCATAAAATGAATATTCGCAATTGCGAATATATTTTGTGATATTCTAAATATTTGCAAATTCTCGAAGTGCCGATATTCACGATTAAAATTCGCAATTTGAAAATTCGCAATTCGAAAATTTGTGATCAACACTGCTGCTGGGGAGTTTCTTATATAGTAAAGTGGTAGACAACTTTTCTATTGGTTGCTAGGGATGTTGCTAAGCTCTGACAAAGATATTGCAGCCTTCTTATTGGCCCACAAGCAAGAAGCAGTAGCACTGATAAAAAAAAAAAAATAAAATATTCGCTATTATGAATATACAGCACTATATTCTAAATTTTCTCGAAGAAATTGCGATTGGAATATTCGCGATCAACACTAATAGGGAGTCTGGTGTGGTAGTGAAACAATACTGTGAGTCAGTATGACATGCAGATGACAGGCGTCACTCTTAGAATCACTGCACACTTCACTTATTTGGGCAGTTACTGACCAAATAACTCAAGTGTGAACAGGTATAAAGAACCATGCAGAGGCCCAAGATCCCACTAAAGTGTGAAAGAGCTCCTTTTACATTGTCGTCAGCTGATTCCACATTGATTTTTATAGAACCTGTTCTATTAAAAGCTTATACGAGTAGAGCCCCCATGACGGAGTGGAGAGGGTGTTAGCAGTAAGTTTGTGTTGACATCACTGATTATTTTGCGCTTCCTCTGATCAGTCAGAAAAATAGCCCCCCAAAGTTCATCCTGTCTTTTAAGCACCTGCCTTCACTTGGTCAGCATTTTGTCAGTAATCCATCCGTGTTGCTGAAGTAAAAAAAAAAAAAACAGGAGTGGATCCAAAGGAGAGATGACATATGAATGGCATTTTTGCATGTCTTCTGTGTTTTGTACCCACTCCTGCTTTTAGCTACCAGATCATGCCAATTCTGATGCAAAATAGGGACCATGTCATACAGACCTTACAGCTGCTACATAGACAGGATCCGTTGTGTGTCTCATTTTTCCTTCCTTCTGACAGATCAGAAGAAGGGTCAACTAGGCAAAATAGTGGCCCAGTCATGGAGTGGGAAGGGTGTGAACAGCATGAGAAGTTCACAGAGTGGCCCAGTGACAGAGTAGTAAGGTGGCAGCAGCATGAGGAGACCACAGAGAGGTGAGGTGGCAGCAGCATGAGGAGACCACAGAGTGGCCCAGTGACATAGTAGTGAGGTGAAAGCAGCATGAGGAGACCACAGAGTGGCCCAGTGACATAGTAGTGAGGTGAAAGCAGCATGAGGAGACCACAGAGTGGCCCAGTGAAATAGTGGTGAGCTGACAGCAGCATGACGAGACCACAGAGTGGAGAGCTGCCAGCAGCATGAGGAAACCACAGCCATCTTTGATTCAGCCATTTCCATTGTACTTAGTGCAGGGAGATGTTAGCAGGTGCTAGGGACAGTGGAAAAGACTTTAAAACTTTTATTTTGCTGTATAGAAGTTTTAGGGAAAGGATAGGGAGGTATCATTCCACAGTATTGAAGCAGAACAAGGTTTATTAAGGGAGTTTACAGCCTGGATAATAGGAACAATCCTATTACACCTTGCTGCACTGACTGCGGATCCAAATGGCCATTTACAGATCTGTAATTCCAGCAAACTGTTCTTGTAATTGGGGTGCAAGTGCTGTTTAAAATATAGCCATCACAGGGTTTATTACAAGGAAATATTTCTATGTCTTATTACCACTTGTGCGGTGCAGTTATATGTTCTAAAGCATTTTTGGCTTGTATTAGTGGGGAAAAAAGGGCTTATTAGCCGTTGTGTGGTGAAGTGAGAAAATTACAGCCCTTTTTGGCATGTATAAGTGGAAAATAATAAGGGCTAATTTGACGTTCAGCAGTGCAGTTATATGTTCTAAAGCCCTTCTTGGTGTGTATTAGTGGTAAAAAAATATATATTTGCCGTTCAGCGGTGCAGTTGTATGTTCTAAAGCACTTTTTTGCGTGTATTTGCGTGTATTAGTGGCACAAAAAAAAGTATTTGCCGTTCTGTGGTGAAGTGAGAAAATTTCAGCTCTTTTTGGCGTGTATTAGTGGCAAAAAAATATATATTTGCCTTTCTGCGGTCCAGTTATATGTTCTAAAGCACTTTTTTGCATGTATTAGTGGCACAAAAAAAAGTATTTGCCGTTGTGTGGTGAAGTGAGAAAATTACAGCCCTTTTTGGCGTGTATTAGTGGCAAAAAATATATATATTTGCCATTTAGCTGTGCAGTTATGTTATATTCTAAAGTCCTTTTTGGCGTGTATTAGTGGAAAAAAAAGGGCTTATTAACTGTTGTGTGGTGAAGTGAGAAAATTACAGACTTTTTTGGGGTGTTTTAATTTAGTTTTTATTTATTTATTTATTTATTTGATCTAACAGTATGTCAGACAGAGAAGTGCCAGGCCCTGCACAGGGGAGTGGCAGAGGCGTAAATGTTTCTGGCGCAGGCACAGGTCGCAGCAGAGTAAAGGGGCGTGGCAGCAGGAGTCGCAGCGAAAGGCCTGTCATCTAGAGGTCGTGTCTTGACCAGCAAACCAGCGGTTCTTGAATGGTGACTCTGTCATCCACTTTGTTGCAAGTGACATCAGATACCCCCAGCCAAGAGTCGGTGGGATTGTCAGACACAACCTTTAGTTGGCATGGCCCGGGAGCAGGCCCTGTGCCTTCACCTGTCCTCAAACTGCCTCTGTATTTTTCTGCTCCCTCCGGCAGAGAAGTATTATGTGCTGTGGGCTCAGCTCCACTATGCAGCGAGTACAAGCTACTAGAGGAGAACAGTGTCTTCGATGTGGTGCTCCAGCCTGCCGCAGAAACTGCTGAGTTACCCAGTGGCATGCACCCGATTTCAGGCAGTCAAGCCTCCACTACCTCAGCCAAAGGAAGTAGGCTGACCTTCCCATCATCTGCTGGTCCTGATGCTCCTGCTCCTCCTCCTACTCCTCGTCAGTCATTCCGTCAGCAATCGATCACTGAAGCAATTGCCAAGAGACAACAGTATGCGTGCACTCATCCAACGGTGCAGAAGCTGAATGTGCTCCTGGCCAAGTAGCTAGTGCTGCAGTCTCTTCCTTTCCAAGTGGTCTACTCTGTGCCTTTCAGAGAACTAATGGCTTGCGCCGAGCAGAGGTGGAGATTCCCAAGACGCTATTTCTTTGCCAAAAAGGCACTACCAGCCCTGTACATGTATCTAGAACAGAAGGTGGGCCAGTCCTTGAGCCTCTCAGTGTCTGCCAAAGTGGACGGCAGCGCCAACGTGTGGAGCTGTAACAACAGTCAGAGACAATACATGTCCTTTATGGCCCACTGGGTGAATGTGGTTCCTGCACAGCCACACCAGCAACTTGGCCAGGTCACGCTGCTTCCGCCTCCACAGTCTCACGCCTTTGATCCTAGGACAATGTCCGCCTCTGCCTCCTCATTCTCCACCGTGTCCTCAGCCTTGACCGCAGGGACAATTCACAGTGCTTCTCCAACATACCACATGTGTAGGGCTTGGTGGGGTCACGCTGTTCTGCACCTCATTTGCCTGAGTAAACGGAGTCACACCGGGGTGGAACTGCTCTGTGTCCTTAATCAAGAAATTGAATCCTGGCTTTCTCAGCGACAACTCAAAATCTGAACCATGGTAACTGACAATGGGAAGAACATGGTGTCGGCGCTGCGTCAAGAAGGGCTTAGCCATGCGCCCTGCATGCCACATGTGTTCAATCTGGTTGTCAAGCGGTTCCTGAAGTCTTCCACCCATCTACAGAACATCCTAAAAATGGCCAGGAAACTTTGCATGCACTTCAACCACTCGTACACCTCAAAGCACACCCTCCTTGAGCTGCAGAGGCAGAATGGCATCCCCCAACATAGACTGATATGCAACGTTTCCACCCGTTGGATTTCCACCCTCCATATGTTGGACCGACTATACGAAAAGAGAAAGGCCATAAATGATTGCTTGATGATTCAAGTGGACAGGAGTACTCCCCTGTGTAACTTCGATGGCAGTTCATGCGTGACACCTGCCGTTTGCTCAGGCCCTTTGAGGAGGCCACGTTATTTGCCAGTCACCAGGACTACGGGATGAACAACGTCATTTCACTGCTTCATGTCGTGGAACAGATGCTGGTAAATCTGGCTGGTCAGGGGACTGGAGACGTGGTACAATTCACAGAAAAAACTAGATAAAACATCCTGCGCGATATGATATTAAGTGCGCGGATGAACATGGCTGCATTTATCAAATCACAGAAAATGGTGCACTAAAATAAATGCAAACATTATGTGGAATAAGCCCTCATTCTAATAACGTCTGAGACACTTAGTCAACATATTTTGATCAAAACACATCTAAGCCCGCCCACCAAGCGACACGGTGGTCTCAGTCCATTTATTTTAGTGCACCATTTTCTGTGATTTGATAAATGCAGCCATGTTCATCCGCGCACGTAATATCATACCGCGCAGGATGTTTTATCTAGTTTTTTCTGTGAATTGTTTGACTTGTCTTGAAGGAGTGGCACCTTCATGTGTGAATACGCTCCAATACAGGGGTGAGATTCATGTGCACTAGTGTCCCGCCCATCTGATAGGCGACCTTGATTAAGGTGGTACATATAGGTGTGTGTGTCCCTCCTCCCACCGGTTGCTGAAGCACATGGAGGTAACAAGGGGCAACACACCATATGTGCGGGACTGCGCTCCTGTAGAAAAAATGCGCAACAGCATTAATAGGTTTAGCGCAGTTACCCGCCTGGACTGAGACCACCGTGTCGCTTGGTGGGTGGGCTTAGATGTGTTTTGATCAAAATATGTTGACTAAGTGTCTCAGACGTTATTAGAATGAGGGCTTATTCCACATAATGTTTGCATTTATTTTAGTGCACCATTTTCTGTGATTTGATAAATGCAGCCATGTTCATCCGCGCACTTAATATCATATCGCGCAAGATGTTTTAGTAACATAGTAACATAGTAACATAGTATATAAGGCCGAAAAAAGACATTTGTCCATCCAGTTCGACCTGTTTTCTGCAAGTTGATCCAGAGGAAGGCAAAAAACCCCTGTGAGGTAGAGCCAATTTTCCCCACTTAAGGGGAAAAAATTCCTTCCCGACTCCAATCAGGCAGTCAGAATAACTCCCTGGATCAACGACCCATCTTTAGTAGCTATAGCCTGAAATATTATTACGCTCCAGAAATACATCCAGGCCCCTCTTGAATTCCTTTATTGTACTCACCATCACCACCTCCTCAGGCAGAGAGTTCCATAGTCTTACTGCTCTTACCGTGAAGAACCCTTTTCTATGTTTGTGTACAAACCTTCTTTCCTCCAGACGCAGAGGATGTCCCCTCGTCACAGTCACAGTCCTGGGGATAAATAGATGATGGGAGAGATCTTTGTACTGACCCCTGATATATTTATACATAGTTATTAGATCTCCCTCAGTCGTCTTTTTTCTAGAGTGAATAACCCTAATTTTGATACCCTTTCAGGGTACTGTAGTTGCCCCATTCCAGTTATTACTTTAGTTGCCCTCCTCTGAACCCTCTCTAGCTCTGCTATGTCTGCCTTGTTCACGGGAGCCCAGAACTGTACACAGTACTCCATGTGTGGTCTGACTAGTGATTTATAAAGTGGTAAGACTATATTTTCATCACGGGCATCTATGCCCCTTTTGATGCAACCCATTATCTTATTGGCCTTAGCAGCAGCTGCCTGACACTGGTTTTTACAACTTAGTTTGTTATTTATTAAAATTCCTAGATCCTTTTCCATGTCAGTGTTACTGAGTGTTTTACCATTTAGTATGTACGGGTGACTTGCATTATTCCTTCCCATGTGCATAACTTTACATTTGTCAGTGTTAAATCTCATCTGCCATTTCTCTGCCCAAGCCCCCAATCTATCCAGATCCCTCTGTAGCAGAAAACTGTCCTCTTTAGTGTTAATTACTTTACACAGTTTAGTGTCATCTGCAAAAATTGATATATTACTGTGCAAGCCTTCTACAAGATCATTAATAAATATATTGAAGAGAATAGGGCCCAATACTGAACCCTGAGGTACCCCACTAGTGACCGTGACCCAATCTGAGTGTGTACCGTTAATAACCACCCTCTGTTTTCTGTCACTCAGCCAGTTACTTACCCACATACAGACATTTTCTCCCAGTCCGAGCATCCTCATTTTATATACTAACCTTTTATGAGGTACAGTGTCAAATGCTTTGGAGAAGTCCAGATATACGACATCCATTGATTCGCCGCTGTCAAGTCTAGAACTTACCTCCTCATAGAAACTGATTAAATTAGTTTGACATGACCGATCCCTCATGAAGCCATGCTGATATGGTGTAATTTGCTTATTTTCATTGAGATACTCCAAGATAGCATCTCTTACAAAACCTTCAAACAGTTTACCCACAACAGATGTTAAACTTACCGGCCTATAATTTCCAGGCTCTGTTTTTGGACCCTTTTTGAATATTGGCACCACATTTGCTATACGCCAGTCTGGTGGAACATTCCCTGTCAGTATGGAGTCCGTGAATATCAAAAATAAGGGTCTGGCTAGGACATCACTTAATTCCCTTAGGATACGGGGTGTATGCCATCCGGTCCTGGCGATTTGTCTATTTTAATCTTTTTAAGTCGCAGCTGTACTTCTTCCTGGGTCAGACAGGGCACTTTTAAAGGGGAATTTACTTTTACATTTTGCATTTCATCTGACAGTTTATTTTCCTCAGTGAAAACAGTGGTGAAGAAAATATTTAATAGCTTGGCTTTATCTTCATCGCTTTCTGCAACTCCCCCCTCATTGCTATGTAGAGGGCCGACTCCTTCAGGTTTATATTTTTTACCATTTATATAATTGAAAAACATTTTAGGGTTAGTTTTGCTCTCTTTGGCAATTAATCTCTCGGTCTCTAGTTTGGCAGTTTTTATTAGTTTTTTACATATTCTATTTTTTTCCTTATAGTTTATCAGTGCTTCCTGGCTCCCCTCCTGTTTTAGTGATTTATATGCTTTCTTTTTGTCATTTATTGCTTTTTTTTACGGTTCTATTTATCCACATTGGTTTCTTCTTATTTCTTAGCCTTTTATTTCTATAAGGTATGCATCGATCACAATTTGATGTTACAATGCTTTTAAAAATCTCCCATTTTGTGGTTGTATTTTTATTTTTGAGGACTATGTCCCAGTTAATTGGGCCTATGGCCTCTCTTAGTTGGCTAAATTTTGCTTTTTTGAAGTCCGGTATTCTTGTTCCTCCCTGTAGAAACTCTCGTTTGAAGGATAATTGGAAGGTTATTACTTTATGGTCACTATTTCCCAGGTGTCCCCCGACCTGCACGTCTGTTGTTCTATCGGGTCTATTGGTTAATACTAAGTCCAGTATGGCCGTCCCTCTAGTTGGGTCCTGAACCATTTGGGAAAGGTAATTGTCTTTGGCTATTGCCAAGAACCTGTTTCCTTTATGGGATGTACAGGTTTCAGTTTCCCAGTCTATATCTGGGTAGTTGAAGTCCCCCATAATAACCACCTGATTATAGTTTGCCGCCTTGTTTATCTCGTTTAGTAATAGATTTTCTATGGACTCTGGTATATTAGGTGGTTTATAGTAAACTCCTATTAGTAATTTATTATTGTTTTTGGCTCCATTTATCTCCACCCACAATGACTCCACATTTTCGTGTCCCTCACAGATGTCTTCCCGGAGTGTGGGCTTTAGACAGGACTTTATGTAAAGGCAGACCCCTCCCCTCTCCGGTTTTGACGATCCTTTCTGAACAGA
The DNA here is from genome assembly GCA_033119425.1 of Bufotes viridis. Lineage (NCBI taxonomy): Eukaryota > Metazoa > Chordata > Amphibia > Anura > Bufonidae > Bufotes > Bufotes viridis. The sequence continues at coordinate 239,658,328 of CM065590.1, forward strand.
TTGTAACCTTGTACATTAACAGCCCAGTCATAGCTATCATCCAGCCATGTCTCAGTTATTCCCACTATGTCATAGTCCTCCTCACACATCACTAATTCCAGTTCCCCAGTCTTGTTAGTCAGGCTTCTGGCATTAGTATACATACATTTGAGAGGTTTATGCATATTTTTTGCCCTACACCTTTCCTTCTGAACTTTTCTAGTCCCTCCTTCCATTTCTCCCCAGTCCCACTACCTTGCCCCGGTCTCTATCTGCACTATCTTCTCCTCCTATAATGTAATTTCTCTCCCCCAGTCCCTAGTTTAAACACTCCTCCAACCTTCTAGCCATCTTTCTCCCCAACACGGCTGCCCCTTCCCCATTGAGGTGCAGCCCGTCCCTACGATAGAGCCTGTAGCCGATAGCAAAGTCGGCCCAGTTCTCCATGAACCCAAAACCCTGCTTCCTACACCAGTTCTTGAGCCACTTGTTAACCTCTCTAATCTCCCGCTGCCTCTCTTGTGTGGCTCGTGGTACAGGCAGTATTTCGGAAAATACTACCTTTGAGGTCCTTGCCCTAAGCTTTTGACCTAAATCCCTGAAATCATTCTTAAGGACGCTCCACCTTCCTCTAACTTTGTCATTGGTTCCGATATGGACCATGACCGCTGGATCTTCTCCAGCCCCTCCCAGTAATCTGTCAACCCGATCTGCGATGTGTCGAACTCTAGCGCCAGGAAGACAGCACACTGTTCGGCGATCACGATCTTTGTGACAGATCGCCCTATCTGTTCCCCTAATAATTGAGTCTCCCACTACCAGCACCTGTCTGGCCTGCCCTGCTCTCCTGGTCCCCTGCTTACTGGAGCTGACATTCCCCTGACCAGCAGAGGAAGTGTCTGGCTGCAGCGGTGCTGTCCCTGAGCTGCCATCCCCTCATCTGCCAAACGTGCAAACTTGTTGGGGTGTGTCAGATCAGGGCTAGCCTCCCTGGCACTCTTCCCTCTACCCCGCTTTCTTACTGTCACCCAGCTAGCTACCTCACTCTCCTCAGCCTCCTCGCTACCACCCTCCCCACATCTACCCCAAAGACTGCTTGCTCGGTGAGCAGCAAACTCTTTTGCAAATTGTCAGTGGCTCTCAGTGTTGCAATATGCCCGTTTAGAGACTCGATGTGCGATTCCAAACGGGTAATTTGCTCACATTTTGAACAAAGATATGCACCCTCAAACGGCTGTTCCAGGACTGCATACATCATGCAAGATGTGCACTGGACGGCATTGTCAATTGTGCAAGACATACTAATGGGGATTACACCACAAAAACAAAAAAAATACAATATAATCTAGTTACAAGAACTGACGAATTTCAGTCCCCCACTGAAGTCCCTGAATCTGAAGTCACTTAATCTTAAGTCACACTTACACAACCACACACTTAATCAACCACGCGTCGCGACCAACCTCGCGTTATATATATATCTACTTATATAAGTATGCTGTAAATGAAACTCAAATACACCAGCCTGTTTTTTTTCCCTCTGGATTCAAAAGGAGCGTTTTTTCTGTGAATTGTTTGACTTGTCTTGAAGGAGTGGCACCTTCATGTGTGAATACGCTCCTACACAGGGGTGAGATTCATGTGCACTAGTGTCCCGCCCATCTAATAGGCGACCTTGATTAAGGTGGTACATATAGGTGTGTGTGTCCCTCCTCCCACCGGTTGCTGAAGCACATGGAGGTAACAAGGGGCAACACACCATATGTGCGAGACTGCGCTCCTGTAGAAAAAATGCGCAACAGCATTAATAGGTTTAGCGTAGTTACCCGCCTGGACTGAGACCACCGTGTCGGATGGTGGGTGGGCTTAGATGTGTTTTGATCAAAATATGTTGACTAAGTGTCTCAGACGTTATTAGAATGAGGGCTTATTCCACATAATGTTTGCATTTATTTTAGTGCACCATTTTCTGTGATTTGATAAATGCAGCCATGTTCATCCGCGCACTTAATATCATATCGCGCAGGATGTTTTATCTAGTTTTTTCTGTGAATTGTTTGACTTGTCTTGAAGGAGTGGCACCTTCATGTGTGAATACGCTCCTACACAGGGGTGAGATTCATGTGCACTAGTGTCCCGCCCATCTAATAGGCGACCTTGATTAAGGTGGTACATATAGGTGTGTGTGTCCCTCCTCCCACCGGTTGCTGAAGCACATGGAGGTAACAAGGGCCAACACACCATATGTGCGGGACTGCGCTCCTGTAGAAAAAATGCGCAACAGCATTAATAGGTTTAGCGTAGTTACCCGCCTGGACTGAGACCACCGTGTCGCTTGGTGGGTGGGCTTAGATGTGTTTTGATCAAAATATGTTGACTAAGTGTCTCAGACGTTATTAGAATGAGGGCTTATTCCACATAATGTTTGCATTCATTTTAGTGCACCATTTTCTGTGATTTGACTGGAGACGTGGTGCCTAGATCTCACGGCCACATGAGCTCTGTGGCAGCTGAACTGGAGGAAGAGGAGGACATTGGAGCACAAACAATATGTAGCGAAATGGGTGATTTTTCTGCACAGGTGACAGGAAAGAAGGAGCAGCCAGAGGAGCTACAGGGTGATAATGGAGACGAGGAAGAGGACCCAGACACACCATGGCAGTATGCAGTGGAGATGGAGGCAGGGAGTCCCTCCGAGTCACTTGCACAAATGGCCTGATGCATGCTTGCTTGCGTAGTGACAGCCCGATTGTCACCATTTGGCAGAGGAATGACTTCTGGCTCTCCACCTTGTTGCACGCTAGCTACGGGTCCAAAATAGGGGTCTTTTTTACACCCGCTGAGAGGGAGGACAAACTGAACTACTACAGAGACATCCTATATAGTCAGTTGGCCGCTGCCTATCTGCTCCATCGTCCATCCTCTCACAGGTCTGACCGGGGGGCCCTCTGCACCAATGTTCCTCTACCATGGCTGCTGTGGCAGGGTGGGGGTTAGGAGCATTTCCAGCTCCATCAGAAGCAACGTGAGTCTAGAGTCGCTGATAAGCAGCTCTTTTCACCCGCCTAGTGAAGTAACTACTCACCAGTAGCAGCTAGACCTGGAGCATGACCTGAACCAGCAGGTGGTGGCATACTTGGACAGCAGCCTGCCACTCCACATTGAAGATCTGCTGGACTACTGGGCAGCCAGACTGAATTTGTGGCCACAACTGGCAGAGTTTGTCCTGGAAAAGCTGTCCTGCCCGGCCAGTAGTGTGGCATTAGAGCGGGTGTTTAGTGTGGCGGGGGCCATAGTCTCCTCCAGATCTTTGCTGGGGAGTAGCTGCTGACTGTCCTCTAGTAGCTTGTTTTTGCTGAAAAGTGGTGCGGAGCCTACAGCATGTAATACTTCTCGCACTGAGGTAACAGAAAAAGACAGAGCCAGGTTGAGGACAGTTGGGGGTGTCGTGTCAGAGGAACCTACTGACTCTTTGCTGAGGGTGTCTGATGTCACTTGCGATGAAGTCGAAGACCGAGTCAACCAGTCAAGCACCGCTGGCTTGCTGGTCAAGACACGACCGCTAGATGACACTGGGAGCTCAGGCCTCTCGCTGCGTCTTTTGCTGCCACCCCTCTTCTTCTGCTGCTACTTCTGCCTGTGACAGAAACATTTTGGCCACTGCCTGTTCCTTTTGAAGGGCCTGTAACTTGTCTGTCTGACATACTGAATTAAATTAAAATTAAAAAAATACACCCCAAAAAAGGCTGTAGTATAATGTAACTTCACAGCAGAACAGCAATTAAGATGTATTCTTTTTCCTATTAATACACCCCCCAAAAAATGTATAACAATCAAAATTCACCGCAGAGTGGCTAATAGATCGTGTGTATACTTTCTATTAATACCCCCCATAAATTTCTGTAGTACAGTGTAACTTCACTGCAGAACGGCAATTAAGATGTATTCTTTTTATTTTTAATACACTCCCCCCAAAAAAATTCTAACAATCAAAATTCACCACAGAACGGCTAATAGGACATATGTATATTTCCTATTAATACACTCCGTAAATCGCTGTAGTGCAATGTAACTTCACCGCAGAACGACAATTAGGACATATTCTTTTTCCTATATATACACCCCCCAAAAAAAAAGTATAACAATCAAAATTCCCCTCAGAACAGCTAATAGGACGTGCGTATACTACCTAATTATACACCCAATAAATGGCTGTAGTACTTCACCGTGCAATAAAGTCTTTCCTAGCACTGTCCCTAGCGCCTGTCACATGTCTCCCTGCACTAAGTACACTGTAAAATGGCAGAATCCAAGATGGCTGAGGCTATTTATAGGGCTGTGACATCACAGGGGCTGGCTGGCTGCTGATTAGCTGGATGCATGGCATTGTGGGTGATCCCTTGTTCTCAGAATTATAGGGCTTTCCTAATTACATCACAGGGGCTGGCTGGCTGCTGATTAGCTGGATGCATGGCATTGTGGGTGATCCCTTGTTCTCAGAATTATTTGCGCCATGTCCTAACATGTGCAGCAGCCATTTCAGTTTTTTCAGATTTCTTACCAAGAAGCATGAGAAAATTCGGCTTCGTGCGAATCGAATTCCACTTCGTCAACTTCGATTCGCTCATCTCTAAACGTGATCATGCACAGCTCTCCATTCATGGTGAAGTCCTGTACTTGAGATGGTGGGACTTGCACCTACTGAACATATGACATTTTCTATCGATGTGCCATAAATGTCCATATAGGAATACCACTTTAATGCTCACTCACTGACAATTTGTGCTAGGCATGTTTATCTTTATTATTGAGGATATTTCACAGCTGAAACTCTGATTGCTGCCATGGATTGGCATAAAGAACCACAGATTTTTAGAAATTCAAGAACATGTGAATGAAGAGTACAATACCAATTCACATACATTCTTAGTGTAGTTATTGTGTATTCCCTCTGGATTTAGCTTCCCAAAATTGCTGCCCCAAATTCTTGACAAAATTCACAATGTGTAAGCATAGCCTGAGAAAGAAAAATCTGTAAAACTGTATTGAATGATAAATATTTTTTAGTAGACAGCAATAGTTTGACTAAGAAAATGAAATGGCATAGTGATATTCCATGAAGTGCACAGTAAAAAGGCTTGGGATAATTAATTTAAAAGGCACGCTATTAATCTCAATTAGGGTGCATCTCATTAAGAAGCATTGACCGCATAACATTTCAAGATTAAGGGCTTACATTTTTTCATTGTTGCCTTCCTGAACATAATTACTGATATCCAAACACTAATTAAAACCACTTTATTTGTCATCAAACATTTCAGATGTGCCTTACAAAGTCCTGTTACTAGAGTGCACTGGTTAGGGACATAGTCATAAGCTTCCAGTAAGCTGAAAAATTGTGTGCAGGCCTCTAAGAATTGACACCATGTTTAGGAAGTATGACAATTCTTCAGATTCACAACCTGCAGTTTTATATTGATTACTGTTTGGCAGACTATGCAAACAAGAAATCTCAAAGCACTGAATGTCTCCCCCATAAAACCACAAAGTGTCATCTATGGATCTGACAAATTTAGTTTTTCAGAAATGGCGATACTTATATTTTAAAGTGCCCTATTTCTATAGGGCTATTTATCCTTGTGAGATGTGTAGTGATGAGCGAAGCGAGCTTCGAATTCTACATCTGAAGTTGCTTCGTTCAAAACTTCGGATTAAAACTGTATAGAGATCTGTCTCAGTACAGTACTAGAATGTATGGGCTCCGATGAGCCGAAGTTAGTTATTCTCGAAGTCGCTCTTGACTTCGTTAAATAACTTCGGTAGTTGATTTTTAAAGTGGAAAACCACTTGTATTGTATTGTATTGTATACTTATATTTCTATAACTCATGTGTTTATATGTAGCGCAACTAAGAAAAATTGATCTCCTTCTTGTAAACATTATCATGGAAAATGTAATAATTGTGTTTTTATGAGTTTCAACAAGATAATAAATTGTTTATATCCTAAAGTTTAATCTCATCTTCTGTCATTAGTTTGTGCTGTAATTTTAACTAGAGATGAGCAAATTTCATATGTATTATATTTAGAGGCATTCTGTTATTCATTCCGTCATAATAGAAGTCTATTCTGCATAACGAAAACGGGACGGATCTGTTATGCAGGCCATAGACATCTATTATGCCGGAATGAATAACGGAATGCCTATAAAGGCATTCTGTTATGTATTCCGTCATAGAATTGCCTTATGGTCCGTGGTAATGGAATCCATAACGCAATTTACCTTTTACCAGTAAACAAATCGCAAACGAATTTCATAACTGGAAATTCGCTCATCTCTAATTATAACTATACTATACTAATGATAACTATACTAATAAAAGTTATTACATTTTATAATTCCATTACTATATTATTATTATTATTATTATTATTATCAATATTATTTTAGGAATGTTTGATGTCTCTAAATGTGGCTGTTTGCTTCTTAGGACAAATTTTATAGTCAACTTGGCTCATCTTAAGTGTTCCTTTTTAGGATCTACGCACATGGCATTGTAGCATACTCTTGTTCTGTGATTTCCTGCCAGGGTTTAAGGAGTATTGTCTTCACAGGAATTTATGGCTCATCCTCAGGATATGCCATAAATGTTTGATAGAGGCATGCCCACATCTGGGGCACACATCTACCCCAGAATGAGGATCCTCAGACCCCATGTACTGACTGCTACTGTGGTATCAGTAGATGGAGAAGTGGCCGAATGGCTATTTCCATTTAATTCTTTGAGAGATTCGAGAGCAACTGTGCAAATACACTTGTCTGTTCTCAGAACTCACATAAAAGTGAAAATCGAGAGTAATGCATGTGTGGCCACATCACTTATGAGACTGGGGTCAGGAGGGACAACTGTTTCTGGGATAGCTGCAGGTTCTAGAAGTTGAACTGCATTGGACAGACATTTATGGCATATCCTGTGAATATGTCATAGTTGCCTGTGATAAGAATAAACCCTTAACTGTAGCTCCAGGGTTTCTTTGTACCTGTTGGAAAGTTCCTAAGTAGACATAAACTCGGTCTGATCATGCAATAGTTACTTTGTATGGGTACATGCAAACTATTCAACAAATGTCAGCCAAAATCTAAAGTTAATAATTACTTTACACTCTCCTGCATTAATATATTAAGGGTTGGCATGGGAATAGGGGGTTCCTCAAGATTGAAAACCTTTTTCAGTGGTTCCCTCATGGTATTGAGGTTGGAATTGACAGCATTATTTACTGATCTTGTAAATGTTTTATTATAACTGTCATGGGGTGGGTATTGCGGAGCACACAGGGACGGAGAATAGGGACAAGGATCCAGAGGACTTTATTGTATCACAGGGAAGTTACTCCACAGAACACGGATGAACACCAACTCACACGGCTTATTCCCGAAACAACAATGAATAAATCCAGGGGCGCCACCTGGTACTCCGACACCAGCAATTCAATCAATCGTCCTGGGTATTCTGTTACTTGAAGGATGACTCCCTTCAGCCAAGGGTGGATGGCAGACGATCCCCAGTCTTTACTCTGTTCTTGCGGCACCAGGTCCTGGCCTCAGCATCGGGTCCTAGTCATTCCCAAGCTCCCTGTATACTACAACAATCCCCAACCTCCTCTCTCCTTTTTCTCATAATTACCACCCCTGGCTGATTATTCTAGGGCAGGGATGGGCAAACTGCATCTCTCCAGCTGTTGTAAAGCTACAATTCCCACCATGCCCTGCTGTAGGCTGATAGCTGTAAGCAGTGTTTGCATGCTGGGAGTTGTAGTTTTGCAACAGCTGGAGAGCCGCAGTTTGCCCATCCCTGGCCTAGGGAAGACAAGAGCATGAATAATTACCAGCCCCCAACCTCCACTCTGCTGACCAGTCCAGCACCTTATAGAAGATTCATAGACAAAAGGTGAGGAGCCCATGCCTTCCCCTCTCTCCGCATTCCAAAGGGTCCTGTCATTTATTGAAGTCCCCAGTAACACACTCAAAGGTTTACAGCCCCTTCCTCTGTGATTGTTTGTTTGTAAAATACAGGAGGCCAGTAGAGTAAGGCTACTTTCACATGTGCGTTTTCAATGGGGACAAAACGCTTCATTTTTGTCCCCATTCATTGTCAATAGGGACAAAACTGAACTGAACGAAACGGAATGCACCAAAATGGATTCCGTTCAGTTTGGTTGTGTCCCCATCGCAGACAGAAAAACGCTGCAAGCAGCGTTTTTCTGTCCACGATGTGGTGCGGAGCAAGACGGATCCGTCCTGACACACAATGTAGGACGGATCTGTTTTCTCTGACACAGTAGAAAATGGATCCGTCCCCCATTGACTTTAAATGGTGTTCATGATCCGTCATGACTAAAGAGGACATAATACAGCTGGATCCGTTCATGGCGGATGCATGCGGTTGTATTATTATAATGGAACAGTTTTTGCAGATCCATGACGGATCCGCGAAAAACGCTAATGTGAAAGTAGCATTAGATGGAGGCCACACATTGTCACAATAACCATGTTATTATCATATTGGAAGTTGAATTTTGTGGCTGATGGGCTATTGAGCTGCATATGCCTTAAATCTGTCTTCTCTCTATGAATTTTTTTTTTTGCCAGTCCCCCCCCCCCCCCTATTTGTTGTTCAATGCCTGATAACATCTCAGGATGGAAATATGGCTGATACTTTGTTAGATAAACAATCTGGATGGGAAGCAAAACATATAGCTAGTGTTGTTTTACCAGAGAAATATCTGAGTGTTCACTTCATCCCTCAGGACAAGTTCTTGGCTCTGTGAAAATACAAGAATGCCTGCATAGTGTCTAATTTAATGTAGATCCGTTTCCAAATGCTAGTGGTGATAAATGGAGGCTGTTTGTTGCATTATGGATATTGGACATTTTATAGTTCTTAAATGAAAACCATTCTGGCCAACAGCAAGGCATAAAATTCCATATTAGTGTAGGAAAGAACAAATGAAACAGCTGGTAGGATGACAAGAAAACACATCGAAACATGAACAGAAACCGAACAAGCTTTTAAATCAATATATTTTTGAGCAACCAATGTGAAAACAAAAAATGGAGATAGAATTGAGTCTATATATCCAGAACTATAAATTTATGAACACTGTAAAAATGGGAATATTGTTGGCACAGTCTTAATATTTCACAGATTATAGTAATATGACTTGGCTGACAATATGTAATAGAATAAAATGGAATATTTTTGTACTTTCTGGATTTTAGCATCACATTTTAGAAAAATAAAAGTAAATAACAAAGTTCCCTAACTCATAATTCTGCCATACTAGACACAATTAGATTTTTTTAACCATAAATCAAGATTGATGTACAGTTTGTACCAGCGATACTGAATTGTTTAACAAAAAAACAAAACTCTAACTTTATCTTTAACGTGTATATTAGGTGGATAGGTGTATGCGCTTGGATGGATGGGGAAAAATACCAGTCTATTAAATGGTTTCTTCTCCATTTTAGTTACACAAATAAATCCAATGACAGGTGACATGTTAGGGATATTGATCTGAAGCATGCAGGCAAGTCTACCTCTGAATGGATTAAAAGAAACAAAATTAAGTTTTTGTATTAGCCAAAGTCAAAGTCCCATTGAGATCTCGTGGCAAGACAATGGATAGTTCATTCTTGAAAACCCTTCCATGTAGCCACATTAAAACAATCCTACCAAGAAGAGTGACCCAAAATTCCTCCTTGGAGATGTAAAAGACTCATCACAGGTTAATGCTTGGTTAAAGTTGTTACTGCCAGGAGTGGCACAACTAGTTCTAAGATTTGCAAATAAATCATTATCTTCAATTTCATTTTATACTATTTTATAGTAAAAATGTGTGGGATGATCTGAACAATGTAAATGTGTTAAAAAGATTAAAAAAATAGAAGAAATTTGGTGAAGGGCAAATATGTTTTCAAAGCACTGTATATTATTTTTGTTGCTGCTTATCTAGTTAAACCTTGTTTATTATTTCATCTGCTAGTTTTGTGTATTACTTTACTATGCATTTTTTAAATCCACATCTGACGGTGAAGTCTTCTATGTGATTTGCTGAAAAAGCCTATGGCTTAATGTTATAATAAAATGATAGGAAGAAGAATTTATATGCACTAGCATATAAACATTTCTCTAATGCAGAAATCTCTCTTGTTTTTATCTTCCACAGTCCTTACATAATAACTGAATATATGGGCATCAGGAATGAGAGCTTTATGAAGGTTGCAGCAGTTGGAACGTGGATGGGAGACTTTGTTACAGCCTGGATGGTAAGAGTACACATTTTATATTGGCATTCTGCAAAAAGAAATAGTGTTGTAAATTTCCACAACTATTATACCAACGACTGTACTGTAAGGATCATAGTCTTAGACGTTGTTATTGTTTCTTTAAAGGGGTTGTCTCATTTCAGCAAATGACATTCATCATGTATAGAAAGTTAATACAAGCCACTTATTAATATAAGACAAAAAGGGATATCTGCTCACCCACCGTCCTCCTTCGCCGTGCACGGATCCCGGACCAGGAATCAATCAAAACAGTAGAAAAAAATCCAGCAGCCGTCTCAGGATAAAATCCAATTTCTTTTATTTCTTCATTATAAAATTCATAGGCTGACCAGACAGGCAAGGTCCTTGCCTGTCTGGTCAGCCTATGAATTTAATAATGAAGAAATAAAGAAATTGGATTTTATCTTGAGCCTGCTGCTGGATTTTTTCTACTGTTTTGATTGAAGCCACTTACTAATGTATTATTATTATTCATATTGCTTCCTTTGCTGGCTGAATTCATTTTTTCTTCACATAATACGTTGCTCGTTTCCATGGTTACAACCACCCTGCAATCCATCAGTCGTCGTGCTTGCACACTATAGGAAATGCACAGGCCTTTCTGGTGGTCGGGACCATGGGACCGCACATAGGCTAGTTCTTTTTCCTATAGTGTGCAAGCACAACCACCAATGCTGGATTGCTGGCTGGTCGTAACTATGGAAACAAGCAGTGTAAAATGTGATGGAAAAATGAATCCAGCCAGCAAAGGAAGCAATATGGACAATCACAATACATTAGTAAGTGTCCTGTATTAACTTTCTCTACATGATAAATGCCATTTGCTGAAGTGAGACAACCCCTTTAAGGGCAAGAGTGGATGAAAATACTGAAAAAAAGTTGGCTGTGAATTTTGGCGGGGAACCATGGATCAATGGCAAAAACTTAGACACAAACTGTGTCAAAAACTGCATTTTTTTCACAGGGAAATAGGTGCAGATTTCAACTGCTGCATATTAAAGGTTGAAATCCATGGTGAAGATCCGCAGCATACTGTATTTTTCAGACTATAAGACACACCAGGCTATAAGACGCACCTAGGATTTGGAGTAGGAAAATAAAAAGATATATATTTTCCATCAGCACAAACCCCCAAATCAGAACCCCATTTTTTTATCAGACCTCAGATCAGACCCTCACCAGATCCCTAAATCAAAACCCCATTCTTCATCAGACCTCACATCAGACCCCAAAATTAGACCCACAAGCTCCATCAGCCTCAGATCAGACCCCCAACCTTCATTAACCTCAGATTAGTCCCCAATCAGACCCCCAGCCTCCATTAGCCTCAGATCAGACCCCCATCTTACCCCAGCCTTCATCAGATCTCAGATCAGACACAAGAAAAATTAAATGTACCTCACTTGCTTCTGCAGATCCTGGAGTTACCTCACTGCTTCTTCTGGCGCATGCCTACGTGCACTAGTGTCCTGATGTTCGATACGGTCAGGACACAGTAGACAGCGGGACCCAGAAGAAGACCAGGTAGAGTGATTGCAGCCAGTACAGTGCTGCCGTCATCTCTATGTGCCTCCAGCATTCTGATGACTGCTTCCATAATGGAAGTGGTCATAAGCATTCAAACTATAAGACGCACTGCCACTTTTCTAAATTTTTCAGGAAAGAAGTGCATCTTATAGTCTGAAAAATATGATACATTAATATGCGCCAGATTTCAAATCCACACCGCAGGTTAATTATGCTGAAGATTGTGGATAACATTTATTACAATCTAATCCACTTTGCTATTATTGTACAATGAAGCGCATTTTCCAGTTAAATATCTGCAAAAGCAAATCCATAGCATTTAAGTCAGATATGGATGTACCCTAAAAGTAACGCTACATAGAAGTAAAACTTCTTGTCTTATGCCAAGCCTCATACAGCCTACATATATCTTTGTCTGGTACTAATATCGGTCAATGAAGAGTTGATTTGGGTAATTGTATCTCCTCTTTTACCTGTATTCTTATATTGTGTTTAGAGATGAGCCAATCGAATCCCACAAAGTGGAATTCGATCCAAATTTCAGGAATTATTAGATTCGCCTAGAAGCTTGCTTCGTGTCAGCGTATCAATTAATCATGAAATTCAAAGTTAACGCCTCCATTTGTGCACAAAGGGCCACCAGCCTCCATCTTACTTGATGATCTCGGCCGAAATCCCATACGGCGTGAGATTACATCATCCTGCCGCCGGCGCGATGACGTAATCGCACCGCACGTGATTTCCGCCGAGATCTTCAAGCAAGATGGCGGCAGCCGGCCCTTTGTGCACAAATGGAGGCGTTAAGTTTGAATTTCAGGATTAATTGATACACTGACACGAAGCAAGCTTCTAGGCGAATCAAATAATTCCTGAAATCTGCAAATAGACACGGTAAGTTTGATGTAATTTTTTTTTATGTTGTACACTCAGATGCCGCGATCATGTATGAATGCGGCATCTGAGGGGTACAATACCAAGGGCGGCGCTATCGCAGCTCCATGTCATTGCACCCACTACTTACAAAAAAATGCGCTTCATTGTGAAGTAATTCGTCACAAAGCAAATTTTTTTGTGAAATTCAGCGAATTAGCCGAATCGAATTTTCAATAAATTCGCTCATCTCTAATTGTGTTTCATTAACCCCTTCATGCTCTGTCACATACTATTAGATCACTGAGGTCAGTGAGTTAATGCTCAATAATTTAATAGTATGATGTCACATGATGGGCCTCATTTGTGGGTGCTGACGATATTAGCTGGCATCCTACTCTCACTGATGTCAATGGACATAACTCTGATTTCAGCAGTTTAACCTATCAGATGCTACATTCGATAATGACTGAGGCATATGAGTGCTTAGTCAGAGGGAGGAAGTTCCCTCTGTCCTCATTAGCATGTCGGCTGACTGCTAATGCAATTGCAGGGGATCAAGTAGTTGCCATGGCAGTTGGGGACTTTGTATAGTTCAAGTGATTAAACGATTACTGTACAGATTCTTAAAGAGACTAAATAAGTGCAAAAAAGCTGAATAACATTTTTGAAAATATGGTAAATAGACAAAAATGTGAAGAAAATTTGACATACAAATGATTCCTCATCTAGCTTTGTTGGAAGAAAAATATAAAAAGTTATGACTGCCAGACAACACAAGGCAATCTTTTTTTTTTTTTTTCTTAAAAAAGTTTTTCATTTTTTTAACCCCTTTAGGACACATGACGTACTGGTACGGCATGTTTCCCGAGTCCTTAAAGACACATGACGTACCGGTACGTCATGAGTTGTTCCGATCACTGCTGCTCAGCTGGCAGTGATCGGAACAAGGTACCTGCTGAAATCATTCAGCAGATACCTTGTTACAATGCCCAGGGGGTCCTGTGACCCCCATATGGACGATCGCTGCAAACCGCAGGTCAATTCAGACCTGCGGTTTGCAGCGCTAGGTGATCTCTGATCCCCGCGGTCTGTGACCGCGGGATCAGAGAGCACTGCCCCTGAGTCTTGATTTGGTCTGCGGGTGGCGGGAGGGGTGCGGGAGGCGGGGCGGTGCGGCGGGCGGGATCGCGATTGCGATCCCCGCCCGCCTCCTCTGTAATGTATCCCTGGTGTCTAGTGGGTCTATCAGAGTGTCAGCACATTGCTGACACTCTGATAGAAACGGCTGGCATCTGTGCTTGATCAGATGCCAGCCGCTTAACCTCTTCCGTACCGCAGTCTGCACGACCGCGGTATGGAAGGGTTAACAGGAACGGAGAGCTCCTCCCTCTCCCATCGGGGGCTGCTGTGCCTTGCAGCCCCCAACAGTATGGGATCACAGAGGGAGGGAGCTCCACTCCTCCCCATCACCCCCTGCTCAGTTATGGCAGCGGGTGATGGTTGCCATGGAGACAGGACGCTTTCAGAAGCGCCCTGCTCTCCATGGTGCTGAAAGTCTGAATAGACCTGCTAAAGGTCTATTCAGACTTTGTAAAGTACAAAATACAGCACAGTGCACTATATAGTGTACTGTACTGTATTATACAGACACCAGATCCACTGGATCTTTCAGAACCAAGTGGGTCTGGGTCAAAAAATGTAAAAAGTGAAAAAAGTAAAAATGAAAAAAACACATATCACTGAATAAAAATTAAAAAAATAAAATACACTACACATATTAGGTATCGCCGCATCCGTAAAAACCTGCTCTATAAAAATATCACATGACTGAACTCCTCAGGTGAACGCCATAAAAAACCCAAAAATGGTGTAAATAAGCCATTTTTGGCACCTACATCACTAAAGTGTAATACAAAGCGATCAAAAAGGCGTTTGCCTCCCAAAATAGTACCAATCAAACCGCCATCTCATCCCGCAAAAACGAGCCCCTACCTAAAACAATTGTCCAAAAATAAAAAAACTATGCCTCTCAGACTAAAACATGATTTTTTTGTTTCAAAAATGCTTTTAGTGTTAAATGTAAAAAAATTTTAAAAGTAGACATATTGGGTATCTCCACGTCCGTAAGAATCTGCTCTATAAAAATATCACATGACCTAACCCCTCAAGTAAACACTGTAAAAAAATTAATAAAACTTTGTCAAAGCCATTTTTGCCACCTTACATCACAAAAAGTGTAATAGCAAGCGATCAAAAAGTCATATGACCCCCAAATAGTGCCAATCTAACCGTCACCTCATCCCGCAAAAATGATACCCAACCTGAGACAATTGCCTAAAAACTGAAAAATATATGGCTCTTAGACTATGGAGATACTAAAACATGTTTTTTTTTCATTCAAAAGGATATTATTGTGTAAAACCAAAATAAATAAAAAAGTATACATATTATGTATCGCCGCGTCCGTAAGGACCTGCTCTATAAAAATATAACATGACCTAACCCCTCAGATGAACGCCGTAAACATAAAAAATAAAAACGTTGTCAAACAAGCCATTTTTTTGTCACCTTACATCACAAAAAGTGTAATAGTAAGCGATCAAAAAGTCATATGCACCCCAAGATAGTACCATTCGAACCGCCATCTCATCCCGCAAAAAATGAGCCCCTACATAGGACAATCGCCCAAAAAAAAAAAAATATGGCTCTCAAACTATGGAGACACTAAAACATGATTTTTTTTGTTTTAAAAATGATATTATTGTGTAAAACTTATATAAATAAATAAAAAGTATACATATTATGTATCGCCGCGTCCGTCACAACCTGATCTATAAAAATAACACATGACCTAACCCCTCAGCTGAACACAGCAAAAAAATAAAAAAATACGGTGTCAAAAGCCATTTTTGTCACCTTACATCACAATAAGTGTAATAGCAAGCGACCAAAATGTCATATGCACCCCAAGATAGTGCCAATCAAACCGCCATCTCATCCTGCAAAAAATGAGCCCCTACATAAGACAGTCGCCCAAAAAAATAAAATAAAACTATGGCTTTCAGAATGTGGAGACACTAAAAAAATTTTTTTTTCAAAAATGCTTTATTATGTAAAACTGAAACAAAAAACCCCAAAAAGTAGTCATATTTGGTATTGTCGCGTCCGTAACAACCTGCTCTATAGAAATAGCACACAATCTAACCTGTCAGTTCAACTATGTAAATAACAAAAAATAAAAACAGTCCCAAAACTATTTTTTTGCAAATTTTCCATTTTAATTCATTCTTCCAGTAACAAAGCAAGGGTTACCAGCCAAACAAAACTCAATATTTATTGCCCTGATTCTCTTGTTTGCACAAACACCCCATATGTGGTTGTAAACTACTGTATGGCCAAACGGCAGGGCACAGAAGGAAGGGAACGCCATATGGTTTTTGGAAGGCAGATTTTGCTGGACTGGTTTTTTGACACTATGTCCCATTTGAAGCCCCCCTGATGCACCCCTACAGTAGAAACTCTAAAAAAGTGACCCCATTTTGGAAACTACGGGATAAGGTGTCAGTTTTGTTGGTACTATTCTAGGGTAAACATGATTTTTGGTTGCTCTATATTACACTTTTTTTGAGACAAGGTAACAAAAATAGAAATTCGGAAATTTCATCTCCATTTGCCAATAACTCTTGTGGAACACCTAAAGGGTTAACAAAGTTTGTAAAACTGGTTTTGAATACCTTGAGGGGTGTAGTTTCTTAGATGGAGTCACTTTTATGGAGTTTCTACTCTAGGGGTGCATCGGGGGCTTCAAATGGGACATGGTGTCAAAAATCCAGTCCAGCAAAATCTGCCTTCCAAAAACCATATGGCGCTCCTTTCCTTCTGCGCCCTGCAGTTTGGCCATACAGCAGTTTACGACCACATATAGGGTGTTCGTGCAAACTGCAGAATCGGGGGAATAAATATTAAGTTTTGTTTGGCTATTAACCCTTGCTTTGTTACTGGAAAAATGGATTAAAATGGAAAATTTTACAAAAATTGAAATTCTGAAATTTTATCTCCATTTGCCATTAACTCTTGTGGAAAACCTAAAGGGTTAATGACGTTTGTAAAATCAGTTTTGAATACCTTGAGGGGTGTAGTTTCTAGAATGGGGTCATTTTTGGGTGGTTTTATTATGTAAGCCTCACAAAGTGACTTCAGACCTGAACTGGTCCCTAAAAAGTGGGTTTTGAAAATTTCTGAAAAATTTCAAGATTTGCTTCTAAACTTCTAAGCCTTGTAACGTCCCCAAAAAATAAAATGGCATTCCCAAAATTATCGATACATGAAGTAGACATACGGGGAATGTAAATCAATAACTTTTTTTGGCAGTATTACTATGTATTATAGAAGTAGAGTAATTAAAACTTGGAAAATTGCAAATTTTTCAAAATTTTTGGTAAATTTGGTATTTTTTTATAAATAAAAATGAAATTTTTCGACTTCATTTTACCAGTGTCATGAAGTACAATATGTGACGAAAAAACAATCTCAGAATGGCCTGAATAAGAAAAAGCGTTTTAAAGTTATCACCACATAAAGTGACAATGGTCAGATTTTGAAAAAATGGCCTGGTCCTTAAGGTGAAATAGGGCCTTGTCCTTAAGGGGTTAAAGTAGCAAAACATAACAAAAACCATATACATTTGGTATCTCCATAATTTTAATTGTACATTCTTGTACAGATAGAAACTTAACATGTAACTTTTACTGTTCCTAAAAACTATTGCAGAAAGTGCTATCATTTTTACACTTTGTTTGTTTTTAAAAAGGTATACAATACATGTACCCCAAAATGGTGGCAGTAAAATGCAACTGTCCCTATATAAAACAAGCCCTCATATTGCTATATTGAAGGAAAAATAAAAAAAAGTTATGGCTTTTGCAATGCAGAGATGAAAAATTGAATTCATCGCTATAGCCTTACGTGCCAAACTACCCTATGTCCTTAAGTGGTTAAGACATGCTGAAACATGGCATCAGTTTGGTAACATAAGTGAGGATCCCCACTGTCGCTAGAACTGAAATGCCTATTCTTTTCGGTGTGTCTCCATATGAAAGTGTTGCCATATATAAGGCTAGGTTCACATCTACATTCTACATTTCAGTTTTCTGTTCTGGCAGAGGAGCAGACTACTGGAATTACTGTATATGGCATAGCCAGACACAGCCAGGCAATGCCTGATCCCTATTCACTATAGTGGGATTTGGCAGTGGTATTTTTCAGACTGAAAGCCGGCATTTATGCCGGAACTACACTGGATCCCATTATAGTAATTTCTAATAGTCTGCTCCTCTGCTGTAACAGACTGCCGCAGTGCCATACATGTGAACCTAGCCTTAGGTTCCTGTAGCTGTAATACAGAATTTACATGAGGTCTTAGCCCAAGGGCTCTAATCAATTTTATTGTGTCTATGGAGATACATATTTATTTGAGCTTAACTAATTTATGTATTTTTTTAACTACTTACAACTGGTTAGCTGGTTTTAGTTTTTACAATATGTTCAGTACAATAGGAATTGTATAGGCCCATATAGTCATACAACCTTGAAATATTCAAAATACTAGTTTTGAAGTAATGCAAGATTTTTGTTCTGTGCTTTTTTCCGCTAAGTGTTATTTTAACACAAGAGAAAACACAAGCATCAAATACAGGCAAACATATTACAGCAGGTATGGAAATGATAAAATCAGTGGTAGCAGATGGCCCTTATGTGCTGTCAGTTCATATGCACTGGCCTTTAATTTGTGTTGTATGGTTAAGTTTATCAGATGTTCTCTTCATGCAGGGCCACAGATGGAGGAAAAGTTTAGCATAAAAGTTTGGCATCAGTTAATATTGGTCCCTATGTTGGTTGTAGAGCGAAGGGAGATTATCTTGTCTTATTGATTCTCCTGCATTTACACTGATTGCTGCTATTTGATTCAAGGTTATGAAAACAAATTCTGCACAGGGAGCAGATATCAGATGAAGGGGAACCTGCCATGTGTTCTTGCTGTATAATTTACTGGCATCAGTGCAAAAATAAGCCTATTCCCTGGAAAAATTACACTGACTGTTATTACTAAAGGATATCTATCATTAACTTTTTCTTGATGAAAGAGTCAAAATGAGGATGCAGCAGCACTCTGCAAACACAAATAAAGTACAATAATGCCATTATTATAGAAAACATTCTGGTGCTAAAGTTACGCTTATTTAGCAAATTTGAGATTCTTGGCAAATACATTTTGTACAAAATTATTTGGGCCCGTCTGCCAAACGTCAAGGCGATCTCTATAAGACGGGAACCTAACACTAAATCCTACACTGTTATGTGCCATAACGCCCACCATAAAATTAAGGGAGTGCAGGTTCCACATGCATGCTGGGTCCACTCTGCTTTTTACCATTTTTGGTGCCATAACGGCCTCCATTAAATCCAGGAATGCAGGTACCAACATGCATGCCGAGCCCACTCTATACTTCTCCTGGTGCCAAACGACTTCCAATAAATACAAGGAGAGCAGGCTACAGCTTTATACTTACTCTAATTAAAATCAGCCTATGGGGCAGACAGGCTAGTCAGAGGTGCAAGACTAACAGGAGTCAGCTACACCTCCAGCTCTAGTACAACTGCAAAAAAGAGGGGTCAGTCAGCACATCCCAATGCAGTTTTGAGTCAAAATATTTTATTTTTATTTATAAAAAAATACCAACTTTTCAAAAAATGCCCACATTTCAATTTCTCTGCTTTTGTAATAGATAGTAATACCTCCAAAAATAGTTATTACTTTACATTTCTCATATGTCTACTTCATGTTTGGATCATTTTGAAAATGACATTTTATTCTTTTGGGACATTAGAAGGCTTAAAAGTTTAAAAGCAAATCTTAAAATTTTTACTTGAAACCTCCAGGTACCTCCAGTCCTCCAGGTACTAATGTGTTAATCTTGAATATTTGTCTTGACTCAGCTCTTGACATGCAGTCAACATGATGTCCCCCTCTCCAGCTTGTCCTAACTTTCTGCAATGCCGGAAAGGTAAGTAAAAATGGATCGCTGTTATGCAAGCGAGTGTGGACCCACTGCGCCACTGACTGGCTGGACTCTGGAGGAGCGGAACTAAGCAACTACCTGGTCTTCACTAGAGCCACAGATGGTGAGGATAGGTTTGAGCCGTTTGGGTAGTTGCCAGGTGCCACTCCAGAGCAGTCCCCGAGTCAGTGGCAGCAGACCAGGGGGTCAGAGTACCCGGTGCAAGCACCGATGGGACGTGTGGGGCCAGGAGGATCCGGGTCTGGACAGGCAGCGATCAAGAAAGGTCAGTAAGTGAAGTCCGAGGTCAGTGGCATGCGGCAAACAGGCAAAGTCCATAAACACGATCCGAGGTCAGAGGCAGGCGGCAAACAGGCAAAGTCCAGGAGTTCAATAAGCAGAGTCCGGTACACAGTGACGCAGACAAGAGAAACACCTTTGCACTTGAAGCTAGACAAGCTAGAGACCATGAGGTTGGTCAGGCATCTTCCTGTGGTAAGAAGCGCCTTTAAATACCACCTGTAATCCAGCCATAGGCTGGTGAGACAGAGAGCGTGTATGTGCTGTTTCATAGGTGAAGAGAGACACACTTATGCAAGCTCAAACATCAGTACAAGTCTCCAGCAGGAAGGAAACTCTGGCATGGAACACAGATACCATAGTTATTCTACCTGCTGCCCGCACTTATCAGCACGGACCGCTGGGCTAACAATCGCTATGATAATAGTGGTTGAAATGATGTGATAAGGTATTTTTCTGACAACCTGTTTTAATGTTATACCCATGTTCTGCTACTCTGTATTTTTTAAGTGTTTGTAGTTTGACCAATATACTGTTTGGAACATGGACACTGAATTGTATGATATATGACGTCCGTGCTATTGCAAGTATGTGCCTCTTTTATTTCCCATATGATTGTACTTCGTGTTTTCCTAGGAAATGTTGTAATCCTACAACTGTTGCACATACTGCATCTAAAAACACTTTATCCAGATACAAAAATAACTCCTTACACACAGACACGGAATTCTCACATGGTAACAACAGGTCATAATTCTTTCACCAGTCCAGTTCACTCATCAAGTAGTCATCACACCCATTTCCAACAAATCCAATACTCACCATCAATCATGGACATCTATAGCTCAGTTAAGACCCAAGAGGGATTCATGGCAAGTTGTCACAGCTCAGGTGCACCACATGAGGAGCATGGAGACATCACAAGCAGTAGGTTGAAAAAGAGAATACATTGCTGAAATTGAACAAGAGTTAAAGCTGAAACAAAAGATGGGGAAAATCCAGTAATCATAGCATCAGCTATTATGAAATCAATGAAACAATGGCACAGTATTAGAAAAAGACCTGAAGTTTGCACCTAGTAGAGCACTCAATAAATTTGACACCTACATTGGGAGTGAACAATATATTAGAAAAATTAGCTTGAAAACTCAATGAGATTTATCAATAGCCAAAAGAGCACTCAAAAATGAAAAGTGGAATCTGATTGGTTGCTATAGATGACTAAGGCAGTTTTCTTTCACACCAGTTTTGATAAATATCCCCCAATGTATGACAAATTCAGAGTTCAAACACGCAGAATTAAACCTTTCATTAGAAGTATCCAGGACAACAAATAGGTCAAGACATAGCGGCATTTAGATGTGTGGTAGAGGCAGATTTACGCAATTTAAAAGTAAATAGGGACGAACATTATAAATTGACACCATCTGATTTCCAAGCAATCAAAACATTACAACAAAACAAAGAGATCACTATTCACCCTGTGAATAAAAGCAGAGAGAATGTTATTCTAGTCACCAAGAAAAATAATGAGGAATTCATTCGACAGCTTTCTGATAAGTATTTATGAAAAATTGATTGTTGACCCAATAATACAATATAGTGATGAATTAAAGGAAATACAGTATGTACAAGGGCACTACATAAGAACATTTTGAACCAGCAGGAATATATTATGGGCAAACAAAAGACCAGGTATTGATACTGACCTCCAATCTGTATCTGTTCTTATAACACTCAGTTAAAAAGATCCCCTCCTATCTGAAAGACACAAGTCATATTGTGTGTATATTAGAAAATCTTAAACAAAGTGGCTATTGGGCACATTAGATGTCAGTAATTTGTACACTAATAATCATCATAGACAGGGTTTAGGAGCAGTACAAGCAATGGTTATCACAGTTGGGACACTTTTGTTTGGATCAACTTGATTTAATTGTGGAAGGTATTAATTCAATTTATTTTATCCCATTATTTTGTATTTAACACCTAATTTTATCATTCGTGTACCAGTACAACGATAGGGACCAGGTTCACACCCAGTAATGACAACCTCTACATGACTTATTGGGAACGGTTCAACATCTTTCCCAAACTGGGCAGCGGTTTGGTGCTCTGGTGCCAGTACACTGACAATAGTATTTTTTTTATTTGGGACAAATGTAAAGAGGAATTAGATTTTCATTGGGAATTAATGCCAAATTTGTGCCTATATCACTGATTGTTCTGTAGAATTTTTGGATATCAAAATCTCGCCAGGATCTACATTTGTGCCAACCACTAAGAATCGTTTTATCCCTAATTCCAGTTGCCATCTTCCTAGGTTGCCTTTGATTGTACCCATAAGACAATACAGATGTTTAAAAAAGAGCTGTACCTTAGAATCATACTATGTGGAAGAGGCAAGAAAGTTACGGGAACAGTTCCTTGACACACATTATCAGGAGCTAATGCAGATTTGTAATATGGACAGCAATCCATTTGTTAAGGGGAAGAGTAAAATACCGGCTTCAAGAACTGTAAAAAATGAGACTTTAAAATAAATGAAATGGTTTAAACTGTTTTACCATATAATACACGTTACAAAATGGTGCAACAGATTATACATAAACATTGGCATCTACTGTGCCAGGATAAAACAATAGAAACATCCTTACCTAAATATCATCCCATTGTTAACACAAAGGTGTCCAATTTAGGTCTAAAATTAGCACCAGCAGTAATGAATTCAGAGAATAGAAAAGAATTGTCATCTTGGATTAATTTGAAAGGTTTTTTTTTTTTTTTTGCTGCATTACATGCAACAATGGTATTACATTTTCTACGAAAAGACACTGGGGCAGATACTATGCTCTGTCTAAGAATACAAATCACAGTATTGATATTTGACAAATTTACTATCCTGGTCCATGGACCTTTGTAAATTTGGAGTATCATAAATCCTGCGCCAGACTTATGCTATAATTCCGATCATGATCCCAAAATTTGTCCATGCTCTATAATTTTGTCTGTGCAAACGCCAAAACAATATAGAGGAGATTTGTCAAAACTGGTGAAAAAGAAAACTGGCTTAGTTGCTCATAGCAACCAATCAGATTCCACCTTCTATTTTTCAGAGCTCTATTAGAAAATGAAAGATTGTTTCTTTTTTTTTTTTTGAAAGATTGTTGAAAGATGTTGAAAGATTGTTGAAAATGAAAAATTGTTTCTGATTGCTTGCCCAGGGGAAACTAAGCCAGTTTTTTTTACACCAGTTTTATAAATCTCCCCCTTTGTTCGTCGCCCCAAACAATGGTCTAGTCCAAGTTTACACCACCTATAAATTTGTGTAATTTCACTCTAAAAATGCACCAACATTTTGCTGTATTTTTGGCATATGGAGCTACATTTAGACCATGATAATTTCTGTGATGTTACGCCTCTTTCCTATGAAGTCACTCCCCCTTGTCAGACGAGCCATAAAATGCTTAGAAAAGAGTGTAAAATAGCTACTAAATGTGATGCAAAGCATGAACTCCAGTTAATAAATCTGGTGCATTTTTACTAGTAAATCTGCCTCAATGAATACAACCAACTAATAATGATTTTATATGGAAAATAAAAGAGACACTTACTTGGCACTGATGTCAGATATCTAATTCAGTGTCTATGTTCCAAACCATAAATTAGTTGTACCACGGTATGCACGCTTTAAAAAAACAGGATTACAAAACGTGTATAATAACATACAGTATTTTTCGCTTTATAAGACGCACTTTTTTCCCCCAAAAGTGGGGGAAATGGCTGTGCATCTTATAAAACGAACACTGATACTTCGCTGGCCGCTATGCTGCACAGCACGGCCTGCAAAGTATCAGTGGGGAGGGAGGAGCTGGGGACATTCGCGGCGGGGCCGGTGCAGTGACTCTACTCTAATACACCAGCCCCGTACACTGCTGTAAAGTATACCATATTCATGTAAAGCTTAATCTTTGTAACAGTAGCCCAAACCCTGCTGTAGTACTTACTAACTACGGTGGCATGCAGGCTCGCCGGCAGCTTGAGCTTAACATCTCTCCTTCCGTCATGCGCCTTCTGCCCCATTTCCCTGCTCCTCCCACTTTATGAATGAAGCAGGCAGGCTGGGCAGGAGGCACATGACGGATGGAGAGATGTTAAGCTCAAGCTGCTGGCGCGACGGCAAGTCTGCATGCCAGCGTAGTTAGTAAGTACTACAGCAGGGTTTGGGCTACTTTTACAAAGATTAAGCTTTACATGAATACTGTATACTTTACAGCTGTGTGCGGGGTCGGTGTATTAGAGTAGAGTCACTGCACCAGCCCCGCCGCGAGTGTTCCCACCTCCTTCTTCCCCACTAATAGATCACTAGAAGACACTTATAGGGATCTATGGATGACACTAATGGGGATATCTGTGGATGACACTGATGGGGATATCTGTGGATGACACTGATGGGGATATCTGTGGATGACACTTATGGGAATGTCTGTGGATGACACATATGGGGATATCTGTGGATGACACATATGGGGATATCTGTGGATGACACTGTTATGGGGGATCTATGGATGACACATATATAGCATAAGATGCTATATATGTGTCATCCACAGATATCCCCATAACAGTGTCATCCACAGATATTCCCAAAACATTGTCATCCACAGATATCCCCATAACATTGTCCTCCACAAATCCCCCCATAAGTGTCATCCACAGATCCCCATAAGTGTCATCCACAGATCCCCATAAGTGTCATCCACAGATCCCCATAAGTGCCATCCACAGATCCCCCCCATAAGTGTCATCCACAGACCACCATTAGTTCAAAACCCACCAAAAGCACACCTTTTGGTTCAAAATTTTTTTTAAATTATTTTCCTCCTCAAAAACCTAGGTGCGTCTTATCATCAGGTGCGTCTTATAAAGCGAAAAATACAGTCGATTTTGAGACATGCCTTATCACATAATTTCAAACACTATTCTAGTGATCCATCTTTACTTACCTTCACGGCATTGCAGAAAGTTAGGAGAAGCTGGAGTGGGGGAGATCACATGGAACACATGTCAACAGCAGAGTCAAGATAAATATACCTTTTAACACAATGGTACCTGGAGGATTAAATGCAGAGTTGGAACTGTTTGGTTTTATTTCATAAGTTGATTAATCAGGTGGAAGGCCCATAGTCCATGGAACATCAGGCGTCAGACTGTTTGTCCAGTACTCTCATGTTCTCTGCAGTCTGACCATATTTTCTTCAGCATTATTTTCTTCAGTACCATATTATTATTTGATTACTATTTTATTCATATTTATCCATATTTTTATGATTTATTTTTCAGAGCCCTTAGGGCTATTTTTGTATGCATGCTATCCTTATATTTAGCCACTGAAGAGAGAGCATAGGTGGCTCTGAAACACATGTGACAGGCCACTATTCACACCAGATCTAATACAGTGTTCCAGACTACAAATATTTTATTAAAATTACACTTGCCAGGATTATATGTATTTATAACACAGATCACCCTGTGCCAAGTTCTCAATTTATCATCTGCGATTCATACCGAGAGTAATTCAGTCTGCATGCATGGAAGTAGTGCAGAGACGCTAAGACACTGAGAAGCAAGCTGACATGGTGCACTAACTCTGCAACTACCCCAAACCCAACCAAGCAAGGAGAATGGGATTCAGCTGCTAACATGTTTAAGTTAACAGCCATAGTAGCTAAAGTGTGGTGAGGAGCACTTTGGCGCTGCTTATCATATGTACATTATTAGTATTGATCCTGTTTGTCTCAGAGTTTGAAGACGTGATTAGGAGCTAATATTCCAAGCAAGTTTTCTTCAAATAGTTTATAAAGCTAGAGTCCTATATGCAGTCCATCATAGAGAGGTCTGGCTGAATAAATAGTGTGGCAGTGGCATTTGATGACCGTGAGGGCTCCAGGGTATATCAGAACATTTATATTGAGATTTTGTTATCATTGTGTTATTATCATTTTGGATTATTTTTAATGTTTTTAATTCTGTATACATCCACCCATTATTGCATTTTGGCAGTAATAAATCAGTTTGCTGTATACCTGACAGCCAAAGCCATTATATACTTTTATTTTAATACTACATATTGTGCTGGTTTGGGTACCCAGAGGTATTTTGCTCTTGTATCAAGCTAGATTTTAAAAACTCCTTTTTTTGTTATATGTTTTCCAAAATCCTGTTTTAGTAACTACGGTATGTTCCATGGGGTTAAAGAATAGATTTGCTTTGTACATACATGTGTCTGTTCATACAAGGTCTACTGTGTAGAAAGGGGTTTCTAAAGATTAAAGATATTACGAACTGTTATATATTTGCAACATACTGTATGTGGACAGAGGCTGGAAGCATTTAAGTCTGGATCTGTAGTATGGAGCCATGTAGTATGATGCCTCTGTAGGGCACAATTGTAGTGGAAACAGTATTTCTGATAGGCAGATCCAATCCTCTGTTCCACTGTTCCAAGGCTTGGCCCTGAAAGCTCATGCATCTGACAGCAAGAATACAATGTTTGTGCAGTGGATCATATTTGGCTGTGCATGCACCAATAATACTCATACAAACAAATTGCTGCAGCGCTCACCTCCACCCTTTAGCTCTGGAAGCACGGATGAGAGACCCGAACCAGGTCCTTGCGGTATATTCATAGAAAAAAATCCAATCCAGCTTTCCTTAAAACCGATTCCTTTATTGATTTCTTGTATACGTAAAATCCACGGACAATGTCAGAGTACACACAAGGTGACGCGTTTCGGGCTTACAGAATCATGCCCTTCATCAGACATAGAATGTGCATAAAACCAGAACTTATATACATCAGCATAAAGAGGCAGATAACCACCCCCATCTTGATTGATCTAATAGTTCTCACCTGGGACCTGGGTCCTAGCTACCTCCCCAGGCTCCAGGGAGGAGATCAGATCAGACAGGTGATTTATCACATTAAAAACAAAGGAAAAAAACACTAATCATATTGCAAGATCAGGTCATGTTTCCTGTTTAACCCCTTAGGTATACATGTATCTAAAGAGAACATCCAAAAAGTTTCCCTACTGAGGAGCTTCCGCTTTCTGTCTCCCCCTCTCATAGGTAGTGTCACAACTTCAATGCCCTGTGCACAAAAACCTGCAGTATTCCCTTTGTGAACAGTGGCAAAGTGAAGTGTTGCTGCAGAGACATTCCGTGTTGAAAAATGTGGGATGTCACTCAGATGTTTCCTAATACGTGTTTTCAATTCTTTTGTAGTGCATCCCACATATTGAAGTTTGCACAGCTTGCACGAGATGACATAAACTAACTTTTGGATGTTCTCTTTAGATACATGTATACCTAAGGGGTTAAACAGGAAACATGACCTGATCTTGCAATATG
Organism: Bufotes viridis; assembly: GCA_033119425.1. NCBI lineage: Eukaryota > Metazoa > Chordata > Amphibia > Anura > Bufonidae > Bufotes > Bufotes viridis. The sequence goes on from CM065590.1 coordinate 239,685,828, forward strand.
ATTAGTGTTTTTTTTTTCCTTTGTTTTTAATGTGATAAATCACCTGTCTGATCTGATCTCCTCCCCTGGAGCCTGGGGAGGTAGCTAGGACCCAGGTCCCAGGTGAGAACTATTAGATCAATCAAGATGGGGGTGGTTATCTGCCTCTTTATGCTGATGTATATAAGTTCTGGTTTTATGCACATTCTATGTCTGATGAAGGGCATGATTCTGTAAGCCCGAAACGCGTCACCTTGTGTGTACTCTGACATTGTCCGTGGATTTTACGTATACAAGAAATCAATAAAGGAATCGGTTTTAAGGAAAGCTGGATTGGATTTTTTTCTATGAATATGCACCAATAATACTCTCGTCTGTGTATTGGCCCAAGCATCAGAACAGTGAGGATACCTGGCCCTGTCAGTGACAGAAGTGAAGTGGTGCTCCAAAGGGCTAGGCCTGCCCTTCTATGCTCCATGTGCCTTATTAGCATAGAAAAGTATGAATTACTCCAAACACATTGGATTGTTGGGGCCGTTGCATTTAGCATAATCATTAGGGTTGATTATGCTGACAGATTTTACAGACAGATTGACAGATTTTCATATGTTTTTTTTCAGAAACCTAGAGGAACGTTGGCTTGCTTAGTCCTCATGCATACTCGGCATCCTCCATAAGAAGAAATAGTACTAAACCAAGGCCTTTCAAGCAGCCAAGCAAAGCTTCTTTGCTCAGCTCTGTTAAAGGGTAGTTACCCAGAAAGAGTTGTAGTCCTGGTATGAGACAGTTTTCACTTTTCTTTCCCGATGTAAAAAACATGCAGTGTGTTTTTTAACTACAGCATAGCCTTCCAGTGTAGCTTTTTCATAGTAAGATGTTCCCCTGGTGGTAGTCTCAAACTGTTCAATTAGTGCTATTTCATAATAAGATTTTTCATCTATTGATGTGCTTGCATCCCTACATAATGGTTCTCTGGAAAAGAGGCCTACAAGCTTTAAAAAAATAAAATAAAAAATACTGAGTGTCTAATACCAGGAACCCAGCCCTTTCTAAGTAACTACCCTTTAGCAGAGAAAGCTTACTTGGCTGCCTGAAGGCCTTGTTGGGGTACTATTTCTCATTATGGGGGGTGCCAAGTATGCATTAGGAGTAACGTTGTAAACCAGTCAATGCTCCTCTGGGTTTCCGGGAAAAATATATGAAAGTTACCACATCTTACTGCTGGCATGAGATGGGCTTAGGAAAGCTAATTTTAACTTCTTTCCCAGAAACCGAGAGGGGCGTTGCCTGGTCCGGATACACATACTAGGTGTTCTCTATAATTTATTTCCCAGAAATCCAGCCTTGCATAATAGGCTTTTCTCTTCTTTAAGGCTTTTCTCTTCTCCTATCTGGTTGCCTCAGATAGAAGCTATAAATCTATGAGAAATGTAGACTCCATCCACTAATTTTTCACTTGGTCTGTCATTATATATATCCTATAAATTAGCTATCACATTTAGGACAATGTACTATATGTATTCTAATGCAATTCACAACGATCTACTACTTTTGTTCCCACATAGGCAAAATAGTACATCCAGCACAGTGATAATAACATTAAGCTAGAACTGTCTGCACTTTTACTCCCTCTACAACAGAATTGTTCTTCCGAAAGCTGCTCACGTTAACATGTGGGGGTGACCTTCACAAATATGTGAGAAACAAAACCACAGCGATGAATCTAAAAAAAGTAGCCACTCCACCAGTTGCTCAGTCAGGGTTAGCAAAAGCATTTTTAGACCCCTTTCACATGGGCGAGTATTCCACGCGGGTGCAATGCGTTATGTTGAGGCTTTGCACCCGCACTGAATCCAGACCCATTCATTTCAATGAGGCCGTGCAGATGAGCGGGGATTTTCCTGCATCACTTGTGCGTTGCGTGAAAATCACAGCATGTTCTATAGTCTGGTTTTTCACGTAACGCAGGCCCCATAGAAATAAATGGGGCTGCCTGAAAATCGCAAGCATCCGCAAGCAGATGCGGTGTGATTTTCACGCATAGTTGCTAGGATACGATCGGGATAGGGACCCAATCTTTATTATTTTCCCTTATAACATTGTTATAAGGGAAAATAATAGCATTCCCAATACAGAATGCTTAGTAAAATGTGGATTGAGAGGTTAAAAATAAAAAAATTTTACTCACCTTATCCACTTGATCGCGTAGTTTCTGATCTCTTCTTTCTTCTTTAATCATGAGCTGCCGGCTAAATGACTTGTTGTGATGTCATATCACATGGTCCAATCACGGTCCATCACCATGGTGATGGACCATGTGATTGGGCCATGTGATGAGCTCAGTAACGTCACCACAGGTCCTGAAGAAAGAACAGGAGACCGGCAGCTACTCGATCAATTGGAGGAGGTGAGAGAATTTTTTATTTTATTTTTTTAACCCTCAATTGACCTTCTACTACGCATTCTGTATTAAAGAATGCTATTATTTTCACTTATGACCATGTCATGAGTAAAAAAAAAATCTACACTACAACTAACCCAAACCTCGCGCAGAAAAAACTGAACCACGCAACGCAACGCAATCGCAGTCAAAACTGACTGAAATTGCATGCGCACGATTTCCCAGCCACACACCCACATCCTATCCGGCCCCTATCCGCAATGCCCTGAATATAGTGTATTTGTTAATATACTGCAATGTTCATACATATTAACATTTGCCACCTAAACCTTTTCAATAATTTATGCTAACTGTAAGCTGTTATATAACCTACTAGATGTTTCCATGAATATATGTTAAATAAAAAAAAATCTGATCTTTATTGTCAAAGTATGATGTATTTATATTTATACAATCTGACACACTGATCACAATTTGTAGCAGAAACCCCTGACAAGCTGTAATTGCATTGACATGGTAATAGTAGTTAAAGATTTGCAGGCCGAATGTGCTCTGGGTCTAAATTATGTCTTTTCCATCTTGTCAAGTGGTAATAATGCACCTTCTAACATTTCTCTCAGAATGATTATATGAATTATGTGACCTGGCTTGACAATAAATTCATTGGTCCTTTTAAAGGAAGATGTAATATAGTCTGTCTGTTGTAGGATTGTATATTTTACATAAATATGTAATATAATTGTATGCATGTTGTAAAAAATGTACACTATATAGCTTTAAAGACAACTTTTACTGATATTGCCAATTCCGAAGATCCAATTACAGTTCTCAATACTTTCTCAGTCCAAGCAGCATGTCAGTACATGACATTTGAATTAGGCATGTCCAGGGCTGCAATCAGGAGTTTCAGGGGCCCATACAGGAAAACCATGTGGGCCCCCTTCCCCATCGACCCTTCTCGCATTCATAGCCATAACTTTTTTTGGTGTCATGCCATTTTTCCATAAACATACGTAAGATTTTAATTTCTATTATTTTTTATTATGGGAAGGAAAATTAAGCAAGTGCACCATTTTTATTTATACTGTTTAGTGATCGCTAGAAATGAGCAAAATTTGATTCACCCAGAAGCCACATCTCTTCACGCTTCGTGGTAGCTAATCGCATTTTTTCCTAAAATGGCTGCTTCATGTGTTAGCACATGGAGCAAAGAATTCGGTGAACGAGGGATCACCCAAAATGCCATGCATGCAGCCAATCAGCAGCCAGCCAGCCTTGTGATGTCACAGCCCTATAAATAGCCTCAGCCATCCTGGATTCTGCCATTTTCCAGTGTGCTTAGTACAGGGAGAGACATCGGCAGGAGCTAGGGACAGTGCTAGGAAAGACTTTATTGTGCTGAAAAATTGGTTTGCAAGTTCAGGAAAAGATTATTCAAGCTGTAGGGAAAATATAGGGAGGCATCATCTACACTATTAAAGGAGAACAGGGTGCAATAGGAGAGTGTAAAGCCTGGGTAATAGGAGCGGTTACTATTACACCTTTCTGCACTAATTGGGGATCCAAATTGCAGTTATACTGCTGCTTTTAGGTTGTATGCACGATATGATACATCAGTAATTCCAGCAAATCTGACCTGTGATTGGGGTGCAAGTTCTGTGTGATACAGCCATTTAATAGGAAATATATGTACGTCCTATTAGCCGTTCTGCATTGATTTTATATTGTTTGAATTTTTTGGGGGTTGTATTAATAACATAGTAACATAGTATAAGGCCGAAAAAAGACATCTGTCCATCCAGTTCGGCCTGTTTCCTACAAGTTGATACAGAGGAAGGCAAAAAACAAACAAACTGTGAGGTAGAAGCCAAGTTTCCCCACTTAAGGGGAAAAAAATCCTTCCTGACTCCAATTAGGCAAACAGAATAACTCCCTGGATCAACGACCCCTCTCTAATAACTATAACCTGTAATATTAATACCCTCCAGAAATACATCCAGGCCTCCCTTCAACTCTTTTTCAGTAAATTCACCATCACCGCCTCCTCAGGCAGAGAGTTCCATAGTCTCACTGCTCTTACCGTAAAGAATCCTCTTCTATGTTTGTGTGCAAACCTTCTTTCACAGCACAGTCCTGGGGATAAATAGATGATGGGAGAGGTCTCTGTACTGACCCCTGATATATTTATACATAGTTATTACATCTCCCCCAGTAGTCTTTTTTCTAAAGTAAATAACCCTAATTTTGATAATCCTTCAGTGTACTGTAGTTGCCCCATTCCAGTTATTACTTTAGTTGTCCTCCTCTGAAACCTCTCTCCAGCTCTGCTATGTCTGCCTTGTTCACAGGAGCCCAGAACTGTACACAGTACTACATGTGTGGTCTGACTAGTGATTTGTAAAGTGGCAGGACTATGTTCTCATAGGAAAAATAAGGAAAAAATATATGTCTTAATTGCCGTTCAGCGTTAAAGTTACATTGTACTACAGTCATTCACATGGTGTATTAAAAGGAAATATACGTACATCCCCCATTAGCCGTTCTGCAGTGAATTGTGATTGTTATTTTTATTTTTTTTTGGGGGGGGGGGGGTGTAGTAATAGGAAAAAGAATATGTCTTAATTGCCATTCTGCGGTGAAGTTATATTGTACTATAGCTATTTATGGGGTTTATTAATAGGAAAGATACATACGTCCTATTTGCCATTCTGCGTTGATTTTACATTGTTTTACTTTTTTGGGGGTGTATTAATAGGAAAACAAAAAAGGAAAAAATATATGTCTTATTTGCCGTTCAGCAGTGAAGTTATATTGTACTACAGCCATTTACCTGGTGTATTAAAAGGAAATATACGTACGTCCCATTAACCGTTCTGCGATGAATTGTGATTGTTATTGTTTTGGGGGGAAGTTTATTAATCAGAAAAAAAATATATGTCTTAACTGTGGTTCAGTGGTGAAGTTACATTGTACTATAGCCATTTATGTGGTGTATTTAAAGGAAATATACGTACTGTACGTCCCATTAGCTGTTCTGCGTAAATTGTGATTGTTATATGTCTTTTTTTGGGGTGTAGTATTAGGAAAAAGAATACATCGTAATTGCCATTCTGCTGTGGAGTTACATTGTACTACAGCCTTTTTTGGGGGGAATTATTTTAATTTTAATTTAATTCTTTTATTATACAGTATGTCAGACAGACAGGTGACAAGCCCTTTAAAGGGAAGCCCTTCAGTTTCCAAAATGTTTCTGTCGCAGGCAGCAGAAGAAAAGGGGGTTGCAGCAGGAGTCACAGCGAGAGGCCCGGTGTCATCTAGTGGTCGTGTCACAATCGCTACCTCTGGCTGTGACCTTCTGTCTATGCTCGTACTGCAGCTCCTCGCTGCAGTTCTGTTCCTGTGTGTTGTATGTGGTTCTGTATGGTTAACTCCCCTGTGTGCCTATTAGGAGTTAATCCTCTCTGTCTGCTCCATGGGTGTGGCCTCTCTGCTGCACTCATGGAACCTGTATATAAGGCTGACGTTCCCTCAGTTCTGGGTCAGCTCTCCTGGTGTGTGTTTGTCCTGTCCTGCTCCTGGTTCGTACTCTGTCTCCCATACTGCTGACCCATAGGATCCGTGTCTGTCTGTGTTCTGTGGGTTCGCCTACTTGCTCATTGTTGTCCTTATTTCTGTGTTTCTGCTATTAGTTCAGCCAGTTATGTTTGAGTCACCTTGTGTTTTTTATTATGTCTTTATGCCTCTGCCCTGATTAGTCTTGCCTGTCTTGTCTTGTGTCTGTCTTCCCCAATTTCGTATTGGTTCCTCCGTATGGAGGACTCTGTCTCTGCTTTAGGGAATACTCTGTTCAGCAAGCCCTTGCTGCAGCTTCCTTGGTGCAGAGTGCTATGGGCAAGGCCATGCGGTATATTACTGGTGGAGCAAGTCCTTCTCTGCTCATTGCCACTCCTGTTTCCTTGTGTAGAAGTCCTGCTTGTTTCATTAGTTGCCTTGTTGGTATTTGCCTGTCTGTTATGTTTGCTTATGTACCGTCTGTACCTTCTGGTACCTGTTGACCGTTCGTTCCTGTTGTCACTGTCTAGTTCACGCTCTGGAGTGGACCCTGGCAACTTCCTGCTGCAAAGCCTAACCCTACCATCTGGGGACCTAGTTAATACCAGGAGTTGCTTAGTCACGCCCCTCTGGAGTATTACTAGACAGTGGCGCAGTGAAGGTTTTCTCCCACTGTGCTGACGGTACATAGAGCTCATGGTTTGCCTCTGCTTCCTTCCTTGACTTTTGTTTGTGCTATAAACTCTTGTGTGTCTGTACCTGATTTCCGTATGTTTATTGCTTGACGATACAGAGGTCTTTCGCGGGACCTCCAACTCGTGACAGGTCATGTCTTGACCGGAAACCCAGTGGTGCTTGAATGGTTGACTTTGTTTTCGACTTGTGACAACAAACACCCCCAGCCAAGAGTCGGTGGGTATCTCTGACACAACTCTTAGTTGGCATGGCCGAGGAGCAGGCCCTGTGCCCCCACCTGTCCTGAACCTTCCTCTGTCATTTTCAGTTCCCTTAGCATGAGAAGTATTATATGCCGTAGGCTTGGCTTCACTTTTCAGCAAGGACTAGCTACTAGAGGACAGTCAGCAGCTACTGCCCAGCCAAAATCTGGAGGATACATCCGCTGCCTTCTCCGGTAGGCGGGCAAGTAGTGATGATGAGAGTCACATGGGAGCAGCTGTTGCGAGCGGTCAGGCTCCTGGACCTGAGACCATTAGGGGGGACATCAGTGAAAGTAGCGGTGCAGGGGTTCATCGAGGCAGTGGTAGCAGGCAGTCAGCGCAGAGTGTTGGGGGGAAAATGCTATACTTGGCAGTGTGGCAAGTTTTTGTTAAGCTGCCGGAGGAGGTGTACATGGCCATTTGCCGAATTTATGGGCAGAAGGTGAAGCGTGGCCAGGGTGCCAATGTTGGCACCACAGCCCTGCATCAACACATGCAATGTCACCGTAAAGTGGCCTGGGGGAACCATGGCTCCAATGTGGTGGTCCAGCCTGCTGCAGCAACTGCTACATCGCCCAGTGGCATGCACCCGATTTCAGGCAGTCAAGGTTCCACCACCTCAGCTAAAAGGAGCTGTCTGTCCTTCCCATCATCTGCTGGTCCTGATGCTCCTGCTTCTCCTACTCCTACACCTCATCAGTTATTCCATCAGCAATATATCACCGAAGCGATTGCTAAGAGACAACAGTATGCATGCACTCATCCAACGGTGCAAAAGCTGCACATGCTCCTGGCCAAGTTGCTGGTGCTGCAGTCCCTCCCTTTCCAAGTGGTGCACCTTTCAGAGAACTGATGGCTTGTGCCGAGCCAAGGTGGAGAGTCCCAAGCTGTCAATTATTTGCCAAAAGGCAGTACCATCCCTGCACACATCTGTAGAACAGAAGGTGGGCCAGTTCTTGAGCCGGTCGGTATCTGCCAAAGTGCACAGCATGTACTTTACGGCCCACTGGGTAAATGTGATTCCTGCCCAGCCACACCAGCAACTTGGCAAGGTAACACCGCTTCCACCTCCACGCTCTTCCGCCGTTGGTCATGCAACACTGTCCGCCTCTGACTCCTCATCCTCCACCGTGTCCTCAGCCTCCACTGCAGGGACAATTTACAGTGCTCCACCAGCATGCCTAAACTTAGACCTTTAAAATAATTTCATTAGTAATTTTCTGTGGGCTGGGAGAGGACCCTTCCCCCAACCCATCATCTAAATGAACGGCTGCACAGCTTCTATTCCCTGACGTGAATATTGAGGAGGCTGACAAAATGGTGGGCCACAGCTGCTCTGGGTCCTTGACTTCAGTATGGACAGTACTGTCCTGATAATGGATCTGGGCATGTCTATTATGTGGGGAATTTTTCTGCATTGTGAGTGTGTAATTTTAGATCAGTTATTTTACTGCATTACATATAATGAGTACCATTTGTGGGAAGGTTTTATAGCAAAGAACAAGGAATATCCCCTTTTCTTCCGATGGAGGGTAATGATGGCATAGTGAAGGGCTTTTTAAGTGAGAAGACCATCATTGGGGATGAGGCAATGTGAGTTGGGTCCCTTATCCCCAATGGCTACTTGTATGGTACACATGCCCTTATAAGCAACAAAATGATATCAGTATGTTGTTGCTGTTACATGTCATGAACCGAATAGTGGAGTCATAAAGCCACAATCAGATTGTTGCAGGGAAAATGGAGGTATGGAGTCTTAGGAATGCTCTTGTTTCCCCTTCAAACCTGCAAGGAGATCTGAACTTTGCTACTGGAGATTCCCCAAGTTATGGTCTCCAGAATAGTCTCAGATTGCCGACAGTGGCACAGCAGGTTCACTGATTTGGTCAGGAACTAAGCCTTCACCAGGAATGCAGGCAGAGGACAAAAGGCAAAAGGAGAAATTGGCTAAGGTCAAAATTCAGGAGAAAAAACACAGGTACAAGGCACTAGGAGAACACAGACACATGGTCAGAAATAGGGCTAAGGTCAGGTTAAAAATCAATTTAAGTAGTAATAACAAGAAATTAACATCTCTAGGCAATGTTCTACATATGAGAACATTTTCAAATACACCACCCACCCGGTCTGATATCATCATGCCATTCCAGTCACCATGACAACTTTATGTGGACTAACAGAAGGAGAGTCACACTGGAGTGTCACACAGATTGTTTGGCACCCTAATGAGACAGGTGAACTGAGCCGTGGCCAAGAGCAGAGATCAGGCACTGGGAAGTCATCAGTAAGGCTACTTTCACACTAGCGTTTTTTGCGGGTCCGTCATGGATCTGCCAAAACGCTTCCGTTGAAATAATACAACCGCATGCATCCGTCATGAACAGATCCGTTTGTATTATGTCTTCTATAGCCATGACGGATCACACTGAAAGTCAATGGGGGACGGATCAGTTTTCTATTGTGCCAGATTGTGTCAGATTGTGTGCCAGGATCCATTTGGCTCTGCTTCGTCAGGCGGACAGCAAAATGCTGCAGGCAGGCTTTTGGTGTCCACATCCAGAGCGGAATGGTGACTGAACAGATTCAAACTGATGCATTCTGAGCAGAATTTTTCCATTCAGAATGCATTAAGGCAAAACTAATCAGTTTTGGACCACTTTTGAGAGCTCATGACGGATCTCACAAACGGAAAGCTGAAACACTAGTTTGAAAGTAGCCTAACATGATCACTTGGTCTAGATGTTTGAAAATACTTTGTGAAAGAAGTTGTGTAACTTTTTACAATCTAAAAACATGTTATGATCCACCAAAGTGCTGACATATTTCTACTGTTTACTGAATATATCCAGTCTTGTGCTATAAGCTTTTTCCTTGTATCTATTAATTACATCTATTTATTTTCCTCAGTGAATAATATAGAGTTTCCATTACCTAGCCCCATATTCTTGGAGAAGATTCAGATTGCCATAGTAACCCATCTAACTGTCAAGATAAAATCTATGCATAATAAACTATAAAAAAATAAAAAAAATCCTCCTGTTTAATAAAACATCATGCCAGGTACAATAAAATTGGAGAAACATGTAGCACAATAAAAAGTAACCATGCTTGGTACATAAACACCACCAGCCAGGAGGGCATGTATAAATCCTGTTTAATGTATTAATAACCCCATACATTTATTTCCCCTGCCGACAATATATGTTAGCCTTCTAAATGTAGAAATGCTATTTTACTCTGAGGGATATAGGGACTGTTTACCTTGCAGTATTACATCTATTAATCTCTTTGATGTTTGGACATCTTAGTGGTGTGATTATTATAATGCTGCTTTGTAAATGAAATGTAGTGACAGAGCTGTTTGTTATTGTCCCAACACCTCCCATCAGGCAGGTGTTTCTCAAAGATTTCCTCCTCTATTCACTTGCTGACAAGAAGATTTATCAGTCTAACCTTATTTTATACATGGCTTTCGTTGGAGTTTGATGATAACATGGCAATGATAAAGTAAGTACAGGCCAAGGAAATTAAAGTAAGACTAATAAGTGTTTTCTTGTAAAGCATATAACAATTAGTGTTAATTGGGTAGCTACAGTAAAGGAGAATCTTAGTTATCGCCTTGTAAAATGCTTTTGTGTTTTGTATCCCTAGTTTGATGTGCAGTTCAGCTTTTCAATGATTCTTGCTTTAATGTTTAGGAATACATTTTCGAAAGCAATGTAGCCAAAGCATAAATCAAGCTTTTATAATAAACATTCTAAAATAATTTTTTTTTTATTTTCCAAATTAGTTATTTAACCCCTTTGGGACACATGACGTACCGGTACGGCATGTTTCCCGAGTCCTTAAGGACACATGACGTACCGGTACGTCATGAGTTGTTCCGATCACTGCTGCTCAGCTGGCAGTGATCGGAACAAGGTACCTGCTGAAATCATTCAGCAGGTACCTTGTTACAATGCCCAGGGGGTCCTGTGACCCCCATATGGCGATCGCTGCAAACCGCAGGTCAATTCAGACCTGCGGTTTGCAGCGCTCATGCGATCTCTGATCTCCGCGGTCTATGACCGCGGGGATCAGAGAGTTAATGCCCCAAACTGTTTTTAACTCCCTGCAGCCCCCAATCATATTGTGGCTGCGGGGTGCAGGGGGTGGTTGCGGGCGGCGGAGGCGGGCGGGAGGCGGTGCGGCGGGCGGATCGCGATTGCGATCCCCGCCCGCCTCCTCTGTAATCTATCCCTGGTGTCTAGTGGTTCTATCAGAGTGCCAGCACATTGCTGACACTCTGATAGAAACGGCTGGCATCTGTGCTGCAGATGCCAGCCGCTTAACCTCTTCGCATCGCGGTCCGTACGGACCGCGGTATGGAAGGGTTAACAGGGAGGAGCGCTCCCTCCTTCCCATCGGGGGCTGCTGTGCCTTGCAGCCCCCAACAGGATGGGATCGCAGAGGGAGGGAGCTCCACTCCTCCCTCATCCATCACCCCTGCCCAGTTATGGCAGCGGGTGATGGTTGCCATGGAGACAGGACGCTTCAGAAGCGCCCTGCTCTCCATGGTGCTGAAAGTCTGAATAGACCTGCTAAAGGTCTATTCAGACTTTCTAAAGTACAAAATACAGTACAGTGCACTATATAGTGTACTGTACTGTATTATACAGACACCAGACTATGCCTCTCAGACTAAAACATGATTTTTTTTGTTTCAAAAATGCTTTTTAGTGTTAAATGTAAAAAAAAATTAAAAAGTAGACATATTGGGTATCTCCACGTCCGTAAGAATCTGCTCTATAAAAATATCACATGACCTAACCCCTCAAGTAAACACTGTAAAAAAAAAATAATAAAAACCATTTTTTTGCCACCTTACATCACAAAAAGTGTAATAGCAAGCGATCAAAAAGTCATATGACTCCCAAATAGTGCCAATCTAACCGTCACCTCATCCCGCAAAAATGATACCCAACCTGAGACAATTGCCTAAAAACTGAAAAATATATGGCTCTCAGACTAGAATATAGCATTTTTCTATTCAAAAAGGATATTATTGTGTAAAACCAAAATAAATAAAAGGTATACATATTATGTATCGCCACGTCCGTAAGGACCTGCTCTATAAAAATATAACATGACCTAACCCCTCAGATGAACGCCGTAAACATAAAAATAAAAATGTTGTCAAACAAGCCATTTTTTTGTCACCTTACATCACAAAAAGTGTAATAGTAAGCGATCAAAAGTCATATGCACCCTAAGATAGTACCATTCGAACCGCCATCTCATCCCGCAAAAATGAGCCCCTACATAGGACAATCGCCCAAAAAAAAAATATATGGCTCTCAAACTATGGAGACACTAAAACATGATTTTTTTTTGTTTTAAAAATGATATTATTGTGTAAAACTTATATAAATAAATAAAAAGTATACATATTATGTATCGCCGCGTCCGTCACAACCTGATCTATAAAAATAACACATGACCTAACCCTCAGCTGAACACAGCAAAAAAAAATAAATACGGTGTCAAAAGCCATTTTTGTCACCTTACATCACAAAAGTGTAATAGCAAGCGACCAAAATGTCATATGCACCCCAAGATAGTGCCAATCAAACCGCCATCTCATCCCGCAAAAATGAGCCCCTACATAAGACAGTCGCCCAAAAAATAAAATAAAACTATGGCTTTCAGAATGTGGAGACACTAAAAAAATTATTTTCAAAAATGCTTTATTATGTAAAACTGAAACAAAAACCCCAAAAAGTAGTCATATTTGGTATTGTCGCGTCCGTAACAACCTGCTCTATAGAAATAGCACACAATCTAACCTGTCAGTTCAACTATGTAAATAACAAAAATAAAAACAGTCCCAAAACAGCTATTTTTTTGCAAATTTTCCATTTTAATCCATTTTTCCAGTAACAAAGCAAGGGTTAACAGCCAAACAAAACTCAATATTTATTGCCCTGATTCTCTTGTTTGCACAAACACCCCATATGTGGTCGTAAACTACTGTATGGCCAAACGGCAGGGCACAGAAGGAAGGGAACGCCATATGGTTTTGGAAGGCAGATTTTGCTGGACTGGTTTTTGACACTATGTCCCATTTGAAGCCCCCTGATGCACCCCTACAGTAGAAACTCCAAAAAAGTGACCCCATTTTGGAAACTACGGGATAAGGTGTCAGTTTTGTTGGTACTATTCTAGGGTAAACATGATTTTTGGTTGCTCTATATTACACTTTTTTTGAGACAAGGTAACAAAAAATAGAAATTCGTAAATTTCATCTCCATTTGCCAATAACTCTTGTGGAACACCTAAAGGGTTAACAAAGTTTGTAAAACTGGTTTTGAATACCTTGAGGGGCGTAGTTTCTTAGATGGAGTCACTTTTATGGAGTTTCTACTCTAGGGGTGCATCGGGGGCTTCAAATGGGACATGGTGTCAAAAATCCAGTCCAGCAAAATCTGCCTTCCAAAACCCATATGGCGCTCCTTTCCTTCTGCGCCCTGCAGTTTGGCCATACAGCAGTTTACGACCACATATAGGGTGTTTCTGAAAACTACAGAATCGGGGCAATAAATATTAAGTTTTGTTTGGCTGTTAACCCTTGCTTTGTTACTGGAAAAATGGATTCAAACGGAAAATTTTTCAAAAATCGAAATTCTGAAATTTTATCTCCATTTGCCATTAACTTTTGTGGAAAACCTAAAGGGTTAATGACGTTTGTAAAATCAGTTTTGAATACCTTGAGGGGTGTAGTTTCTAGAATGGGGTAATTTTTGGGTGGTTTCTATTATGTAAGCCTCACAAAGTGACTTCAGACCTGAACTGGTCCCTAAAAAGTGGGTTTTTGAAAATTTCTGAAAAATTTCAAGATTTGCTTCTAAACTTCTAAGCCTTGTAACGTCCCCAAAGAATAAAATGGCATTCCCAAAATGATTGATACATGAAGTAGACATATGGGGAATGTAAATCAATAACTTTTTTTGGCAGTATTACTATGTATTATAGAAGTAGAGTAATTGAAACTTGGAAAATTGCAAATTTTTCAAAATTTTTGGTAAATTTGGTATTTTTTTATAAATAAAAATGAAATTTTTCGACTTCGTTTTACCACTGTTATGAAGTACAATATGTGACGAAAAAACAATCTCAGAATGGCCTGGATAAGAAAAAGCGTTTTAAAGTTATCACCACATAAAGTGACAATGGTCAGATTTTGAAAAAATTGCCTGGTCCTTAAGGTGAAATAGGGCCGTGTCCTTAAGGGGTTAAAAAAAACATTCCCGAAATATTGACTTTCGCCATTGAACTAATACTTCTTGTTCTGTAGAGATCACTTCTGAGCAGTCATCTTGTTATCATGACAGACAGGATTACAGAGGATGGTAACACCTCTATTATAAAGCTGGAGGAAGATAACATAGGATCTACTATTGATAGTAGAGGATGTCGCAGTTCTCCTCCTCCCCCTTCCTGCATAATGACCTCTACAAAGACTCTCCTATGAAGTTAATAAATTATCTTCAGACTTCTGTAGAGCAAATCTCTGGAATGATATTAACAAAGCAGATCAGCAACTTAAACAATTTGGCTGTGCTAAATCATGTGTATAGAAAATAAAAATAGATTAGAAATAAGTTGATACATTTAAGGTTAACATGTTGGAGTAGTGTGCAGGTTTGACAAAAACTGTGTGTGAAAACTGCATGCATTTATCCCTGAATAGACGCAGTCATGCCATGTGGTCATTAGCCACACTTAAAGGAGTCATCTCGTTACAACAATCAGCGGGAGTCCGACCACTGGGGTCCCTGCCAGTAATGAAAATGGGGGCCTGTGTTCCCCAGTTTGAATGGAGTGGCAAATACACATGCATGTCTGCTGCGTTGTTCAACTCTATGGGACTGTTGGAGATAGCAGAGCACAAGAACAGTTGTCTCTGGCTGCCCTATAGAGCTGAATGTAGTGGTAGTGCACTTGTGTATGCTCCCCTCCATTCAAACAGGGGAACATGGGTGTCAGTTCTCATTATCAATGGGGCACCAGCAGTTGGAACCTCTTCAATCAGAAACATCCCCTTTTTGGCAAATAGGAGATACATTGTTGTAAAGAGGAGCTGAAGTACACCAAAGGGCTAGGGTCCACCCCACTGTGATCTGATGCCCTCATTTACACATAAAATTATACTTATTTTTTTCCTTTGTAAGTGTACAATATTTTTTGACCATACAGGTTTCATTTTAAGTCAGCAGGATCAACCCTATAAGGCAGTATGCTTGATTTAATAGGGTTGATCTGCAATGGACCTGGGAGGGGAAAGGATGGGAGTGGTATTATTAGCAATTGTGGTAGTAGTACACACTGTGGCGGTACTCACTCTCATGCTCCCTGGACCGTGCAGTGAAGGGAGTGGCACACCCTTTCTTCCCCTCGAGGCACACCCTCTGCTTGGTGGTAGGTGGAAGCAATAATGAGGCCGGTCTTGAATGAAAGAAGTCAACGGAGCTTTACTGAAACAACTTGGCAATTACTATGTACATGCACTTGTAATGGTAGGCACAGTGTTTAAATGTTGCATAAATCAGTTTTCACAAAATCACCTGGATACAATAAAAAAGAGGTTCCATGGCACATCCATATGGATGTGGGGATGTGCCATGGAACTTGTTCTTTAAATATATATATATATATATATATATATATATATATATATACTTAATTTTTCAGTTAGTATCTACAATACCCAGCTGCAGGGTGTAATCCTTTAACCGATGGATAATCAGTTTTTTTTGGTATGGTAAGGGAGCCAGAAACTTCTAACCCCAACCAAAATACAGTGAAGTCCACAATCAATACACATGTGTTTTCTTCACTGGCTTGTATTTTTGGAACACTCTTCCTCGTAATGGCCACTCTTTCTTCTGTTAGGCTCAATCCTTCTTTCCCTCAGAGGCTGGTACTTGCTTCTATCTCTTTCATCCAGTCTGCTGGCTTCAATTTTCTTAAACTTCTGCTGTCTCTCAGCTTGCTTCTTTGCACCTCCTCACTAACAGCTACTACTTACTGACTACACACAGCGCTGTTAAGAACGCTGGGACCAGCCTACATATAGCTGCCCAACCAACTCCTTATCCCTATATACAGCCTTCACATGACCGTATGAATGGGTCCGCATCCGTTCCGCAATTTTGCATAAGTGGTGCTGACCCAATCATTTCAATAGGGCCGCAACAGATGTGGACATCACACCGTATGCTGTCCGCATCTGCAGTTCCGTTCCGCAGCTCCGCAAAAAATATAGAGCATATCCTATTCTTGTCCGCAAATAGGCATTTTCTATGATAGCAGCGGCCATGTGCGATCCGCAAATTGCGTGACGCACAATGGCCGGTATCCGTGTTTTGCAGATCTGTAAAACCCTACAGTAGTGTGAATGCACCCTTAGGGAAAGAAAGTACATAAAATTATTAGCCCCTTTAGCAGAGCCTACTGGGTTGCTACAGATCCTGCTAAAATATTGCTGACAGATTCTCTTTAAACATGCCTGAGAAAAATAAAAAGGAAATATGGATCCTTTTTTTTCATTTTATTTTCCTATTAATAAGTTTCCCCATTATATACTGTTTCTCCCAAATGCTGTAATCATGCTTTGCTGAATTCTCGACATATTATATCATGTAATATATCCAGCCTATAAGTGGGACAAATTAAATATATTTTCTTTTAAAATATTTATTTATTGACATTTTCCAAAACATAATGGTGAAAATTGCATAGAAATATGATAAGCAAGCGGTGACACTACAGGAGTCTTATGAGTTACATAATCAGTGACCAAGAGGAGAGAGGCTTATATCTGAATAATTTCTTAAGAAAAGTATTTATATACTTTATGTAGAGTCACCCTGACGTTCTATATTATTGGCTGCCCCCAACTATAACAGTTATAAGAACTATAGCCATTTAGGGTGTGGAAAAAAAGGGTAATGAGGGTAGAGGGATGAGAGTGGGGATGGGTAAATAGAAATAAGAGGGCGGAAGGGCTGCCGTCCTCCCGGCGAGTCCATCCAGTAACTGCCTATAAGAACAGCTGTGTAAAAAAACTGTTGAGCGAGTAATGGACTAAGTGTATATAGTATGTTGTGAATTGGGTGTGGAACTTATCTAGGTGAGGTTTGTGAGTTGAGATATTACGAAGGGCAGGAGTTGTAGAGGTGGGATCTATGTAGAGACCAAGCTGCCCATATTTGAGAAAAAGTCTGGTGTGTCCGTGATTCTTCAAATCTTGCAAATGGGTCCATTTTATTTAGTCAGTGAAGAGTGGAAGGGACCTCTCGTAGTTTACAATGTATTAGAATTAGCTTTTTAGCTGCTGCTAACGTAGTTTATGAGGAAGCTCCTTTTCTTTGTAACACTTTGGGGGAAGCGAGAAAACAAAAGTGTCTCATTCACACATTAGTGTTTGGTCAGTGATTTCCATCAGTAATTTTGAGCCAAAACCAGGATTGGAGCCTACACAGACATAAGGTATAAGGGAAAGATCTGCACCTGTTCTGTGTTTAGAGCCGCACCTGGTTTTGGCTCAAAATCACTGACCGAACACTGACGTGTGAATGAGGCATTAATCTTAGGCTTGGTTGGAAAGCAGGTCTTTACAGACTTTTATTTATAATCTTGAAAGTCTGCTGCCAAAATGGTCTAATATTCTTGCAGTCCCACCAGATGTGCAAAAAAGTGACTTTTGCTCTTTCACATCTCCAGCAAGTACCATTTGTTGTGTTGTACATTTTACTGAGTTTATCTGGAGTAAGGTACCATCTAGCATGGATTTTAAAAGAGTTGTCTTGTATCTTAACGCAATGTGAGATGTGTTTGTGACTGCACAAGAGCGATGTGATCTGAGATGAAGAGAATTTAGTTTGCCGCTCTTTCTCCCAGTTTCTTATAAAATATGTTATGGATGTATTATCTAAGGAAAAAGTATGTTTATTTATTGTAAAAATTACTTTGGAAAGAGTTTTTGATTGTTGAGGCGTTGTTGTCCACTTGATGCTTAATAGGGGTGAATTTATATTGCTATCTCATCCAATGCAGTAGTACCTAGTAAATCAGATATTTTAGAGGCCAGGAGAAAGGTGCCATCTTGGTTCAATAAATGTAAAGCAAATTTTCTGCCATTTTGGGCGAAAGAGGTATTTTCCCCAAGTTATAATCCGCTGAGGAAAGCAATCTTTAAGTTTCATTGGCGGCATTGAGAATTTAGAACAAAGGTCTCTAACATGAGTAACTCTGCAGACCCATAGAGTAGTTGATGGAAAAATGCCATACAAAGAAAAAGGAAAAGTGTCTGTGAAAGAATTAGATGTCTAAGGGATGTTTTTGTTAAGCCCTCCTCCAGGTGAATACAACTTTTGTGGTAGGGACGTGTAAGCTAATCTAGTATCCTGCTTAAGTGGATTGCTTTGTAAGTTTTATGTAAAAATGGGAATCCTATTCCACCTTTATAAGGTGATGATTGTAGGATCCTCGATGATATACATGGTCCAACTTTGTCCCAAATATATGCCAAACAAATCTTCTCAAATTGCTGATTTTTTTTTATGGTAGTAAAATTGGAAGGACCTGGAGGAGATAGTTGGCTTTTGATATAATTACGGAGTTTAGTATGTTTTTCCTTCCAATCCATGACAGGAATGCAGAGGACCAGGATTGTATGTTGATTGGCAGAGATGAAAGTAACTTTCACAATTTTTACACCGAGATAGAGTGTAAATCTTGGGTAAAGGGAGCTTTTCTATTACACCTTGCTGCACTAATTGGGGATACAAAGTGATCTACTGTATTACTAAAAATTTTAGGTTGTTTTCAACAGTAATTGCAGTAATCCGAGCTTCTGTTATTGGGTTGAAAGTGCTGTCTGATACAAGCAGTTTTGGGGGGTATTTATTTTAAATATATAAAAGTACGTCCATTCATCCTTGCTTTTGGGGTTAATTTTCAGTCTGATAAAAACAGTTTTGGTGTGTGTTAATTTTAAATATATCAAAGTACATCCGTTCATCCTTGCTTTTAGGGTGAATTTGCAGTCTGATACAACCAGTTTTGTGGCGTGTTTGCTTCATATATAAAAGTACTTCCATTCTTCCTTGCTTTTGGGCTAAATTTGCAGTCTGATACAACCAGTTTTGGGGTGTATTTCTTTCTTCTTTTTTTTTTTTTTTGAACAATAGATTTTTATTATTTTCAAAGTAAAGTAAAGGTTACAAACACAATTGAAATGATACAAAGGTATGAAGCAAAGAATATCAGTAAATCAAATATACAACTTGGGTACAATTGCATATGCAATTTGATTATCCAAATAGTACAGAAGTGAGAATAATACACATAGCAAGAATAGCTTAGGTGCTTTATTTATTTATTTTGTAATGAAAGAGGCTTTGGAGTTCCTGGAAGATGCCCACAACCCTTCATGTAGACAAGCACTATCTAATTCTCTTAGGATTTTATTAATATTAGGGATCTTATTTGATTTCCAGCATGCTGCTATTTTGGATCGAGTAGCAAATATAATATGACCTGTTATTGACCTAATGTGTAGAGGGAGGTCCGACAGACCTATAGAAAGTAAGGCCAGCTTAGGTGAAGGGTTAATTGGTGTTAGTAAAAGGGAAGAGATAAAATCAAAAATTGTATGCCACAACTTTTTATTGGGGGGCATTCCCACCACATGTGTGTAGTAAGTACCTAGCGCTGTAGTACATCTCCAACACTCAGGAGGGTGGTCAGGAAAAAGGTTGTTCAGAGAGAGAGGTGTTCTGTACCATCGATAGAGAAGTTTTCTAGCCCCCTCGAGATGGTCCGAGCACCTTGATAACTTAGAGTATTTATTTTATATATAAAAGTACTTCCATTCATCCTAAAATCAGCAGCATAAGCGGCCATTTTGTATTGCATGTCATTGTGTGTAAGACTCATAATGGAATTATTTTGTCGTATATATCGTAATGGGGTTTCCATTACCAGGATAAAAATTAAAGGGCAGAGTGGGCATCCCTGTCTCGTGCCATTGTTTATCGCGACTGGTTCAGTGCAGGTATCATTGATTTTAATGTATGTGTTTTGTTTCTTGCACATAGACATGATAGCTTGTGTGAACCTTGACAGGAAGCCAAATTTTTCTAGAGCTTTTTCTATAAATGTCCAGGAGATGCTGTCAAAGGCCTTCTTTGCATCCGTTCTTAGTAGTAAAAGTGGGTGATTGTATTTATGGGAGAAAGAAATGGCACAAGTTATTTTTTAAGCATTATATTTACCTTTTCTGCCCGGGACAAATCCTGTTTGGTCTGGGTGTTTAAATTCAGGTAATATTGATTGTATTCTCTGTGCTAATATTTTGGCTAAGATTTTGATGTATTGATTTAGAAAAGAGATTGGGTGGTAACTTGCACAATTGAAAGTATCCTTTCCCTTTTTATGTATTAATGTAATATGTGCAGGTAAGGATTGTGGGAGAAAGTGGTTTCCTTGTAGTGCATAATTCAGGAATTTGAAAAGTGAGGGTAGAGAATATTTTGAAAAGTGGCATAATATAATATGGGAAGACCAGGCCGGGTGCTTTTCCTTTTGGACTGGCATAGATGGCTTTTCTTATTTCCAGTATCGTGATGGATTTGCATAATTTCAATTTTTGGAAGTCAGTTATTGTTGGTAGGTATAGTTATTGGAGGAAGGAGGTGGACATCTGTGATCAATTTTCTATGGTATCTGGGTTATCTTGCATATTAAAATTATAAAGTGAACTATAATATTGATGGAATGCCCTGGCAATTTGTTCATCTTGATGGATGAGAATCTGGTCATATGTTTCCTCTGTCTCTTTTTAGCTAGTAGAGATTTAGATGGATTATTTCCATGTGCAAAAAACTTTTGAGAGGTGGATAGGTATAATTCGGCAAAGTAGGACTTAAGAAGGGATTTAAGATTTCTCGAAGTTTAGGGAGTCAGACGAGGTGTGTAACGCTAAGTGAATGTTTGTGTGTTGATTCCAATAGTTTTATTTGCTGAAATAGCTCACCTGTCTCCTTTGCGTTTCGCTTCTTAATATAGGAAACTATAGCAATGAATTCACCATGGACCACTGCTTTGTGTGATTCCCATAAAAGATGAGGGGAGATGTCAGGGGAGGCATTCTCAGCAAATAATTTGTCTCCATTGTGTTTGTTTAGGGTGCTGAGATAGAGTTTTAAAAGTGAGAAAAAACGGGAGAGTTATCAGATTGAAACATGGAATTTATCTCCACGTCAACGATTCTGTGTGGAAAAGAGAAATATGTGGTCTAGCTATGTAGTCTAGCTAGTTCTTGATATTGTGATACTGGCTCCATCATATTGTAACTATTCTGCTTCTCTGTTTTTCACCACAATTAGTTCCTTTTGTTGGAAATTCAGAAATCTGCAAATTATGTCTCTGGTATTGTCAGTGGGTCAGACTGGGCATAGTGCTCTGTGTGCCTTTTCAATCACCAATGGATCTGTGTAGTCTGCGCCTAGTAGTATTTGGTAAATTTCTGTCATTATTTGAAAGGACATTTCAGCGCCAAAAGATTCCGGAACGCCTCTAAAGTGAATGTTGTTTCTGCGTCCCCTGTTATCTCGGTCTTCAGTGTAGCTATAGAGTTTGTTTATATGCGCTTGGCAATTAGATAAAAAATAAAAGATGTTATCTGATGCAGTTTTGGTAAATGAGACGATGTCTGTCTGTGTCATCTCCAGAGCATCTACTCAGTTGCCAATCTGGTGAACATCTTTTTTTTATTTCAGAAAGTTCCTCCAATACTGGGTGAATTACTCTAGTTAATTCCTGTGAGAGAAAGGATCTTGTTATGGGCAGCATTTTAGTGTCTTCTTTAGTGTTTCTTGGGAAGGGCGATTCCCAGGAGGGGAGGTTGGGTATTCTTATTAGGTGGAGGCATGGTCATGTTTTTTGAAGGGTAGTGATCCCAGAAAGATAATAGGTAGTAATGAGCAAAGTCAAATCAAAAATTTGATTCAGCTGCTTCGCCAAATTTCACAAAGAAATTTGATTCGTTATGAATTACTTCATCACAAATCGCAATCCTTTGTAAGTAGTGGGCGCAGTGATGGGGAGCGATGATCGCTTCGCCTCCCCCTCATTGAACTCCTCAGTTGGCGCATTCATCGCTGATAGCGGCATCTTATGTTAAAATAAACCTTTCAGGGGTTAATCAGGGTTAAAAAAAATACATACCTTATCCATTTGCTTGTGGAGAAGAATCTCAAGCGGCAACATGATAACGTCATCACGCTGGCAGGGCGTGGTGATGTCGCACATCACCCTTGTGCAAGATTTTGCTTGGTTTCTTCAATCAAGATGCCCGTGAGCAAATTCCAGTAGCCCTAAAAAGGGCCTTTGGCAGCTTAATTCTTCTCACTTCATGGGCAGAAGGTTAAGGGGTGAGGCTGGGGAGAGCCCCGGGGACTGTAATTGCAGGATCCCAAAAGTTGCATAAGCGGTTGTTTTCCTCTATAGCAATAATTCTTCTTCTCTTGTTTCTCCATATTGGAGGGATGTACTATCTCTGCTATACTGTTTATTCATATACTTTGGTTCATAATAGCTGTGGCATTATCTCTAGAAATACTATATCCTGAGAGGTGGCCTTTTTGTCTTTCGTTATGGTGGGCACCTGGTAGCTTGAAATCTCTCCACCAAATGCAGAGGAGGCTAAAGCCTAAAAAACGATAATTACCTTACTTTGCCAATATTCTCACTCCCTCTCTGGGTTGCCTGGATCTTCTGTAATCTTTCCCTTCTATGGGCTGGTACATGGAACTAATTCTGGAGTTTAGATAACTCTCCACAATGGCTGCTGAGTTGTTGCTTCCACCTCAGATAACTCACACTGCACTGCATGGACTTCCATTTTCTTGACTTGTGGAGTCAGTCCTTGGAGGTTTGTTAGAACCTCCCCCTCCCTATGCAACTTTGTGTGAACTCAGACACAAACACATATTTTTATTTTTTTTTCATTAAACACAATTACATTACTAAGCAGTGTGTTCCAGGACACTGCACTTGTCTTGTTGTTCTACAAATGTTTTGCAGTTCCGAGTCTTCACCCAAATTTTATTCTGTTCCGTGACATTATTACTTTTGACCAGCTGTCCATAAAACTTGTTTCTTTGTTCTACATATGTGGCACAGTTTTGCGCCTTCACCCAAATTGAATTCAGCAGGCAGACATTATTACTTCTGGCCAGCCGTCTGTAAAACTTGTCTCATTATTGTACAAATGTGGTGCAGCTCCGTGCCTTCACCAAATTTTAAGTCACCATTCTCCCATTGTCTTTGCTACAACAAGTAACAGAAGCTGCAGCAGCCAGTTAAATTTGACACATGATGGAACAGTTTTTTCCACTGCCGTTCCAACCTGACACACACCAGGAAACGAACATTCACCACCACCTGAACAACTAGGTTCAGTTATACCTGGACTGTGCCCTTTATCTATGTTCTCTGACCCTGCGGACTTCTGAGGAAGTAGATTGGAATAGTGGCTGGAACTTACTGAGTTTGCAGTACTGTCTTGTCCAGCTTCCAACAGAGAGGGTTTTCAGTGATGCAGATGGCTTCATCACATCCAAATGGATAAGATTGTCCTCCGCAAGTGTATAAAAATCACATTTTCTAAAATCAGTGAGGCACATGGATCAGTGAGGATTTCCACACATCTCTGTCTGATGACAATGAGTAGATCTGCCATTGCTCAAGGTGGCTATTTATTGATGGCCTAATGACGAAACTACTTCTATTAGCCTGTTCAACGTGTTATGTACTGTATTTCAACTGCTGCTAATTCCCCTGCTGTCGCTACTACTACCCTTAAACAGCCGTACATATCCTACCTCATCAGTGAGGTTCTGTGCTGCACTGCTACCAGTGCTCTCAAAAA
Source organism: Bufotes viridis (assembly GCA_033119425.1). Classification (NCBI taxonomy): domain Eukaryota; kingdom Metazoa; phylum Chordata; class Amphibia; order Anura; family Bufonidae; genus Bufotes; species Bufotes viridis. Next base: position 239,709,676 of record CM065590.1, read on the forward strand.
AGGTAAAAGTTTTGGATGCTTGCTCAGAACAAGCCACTGCTTTGTCTGGTACTACAGTGTGTGTGTATATACACAATCAAGCATCTGCCCCCAGCATGGGACAATTTTTGCTACACTTACTCTGCGGTTCAGAGAAACACCTTATATGTGGTTTTAAACTGCTGTGTGGGCACACAGCAATAAGGGAAGGAGCAGATTTTGCTGGAATAGTTTGAGAGCTACGTCACATTTGAAGAGACGCTAAAGTACCCCTACAGTAGAAACATTAAAAAGTGGCCTCATTTTGCAAGTTATATCCCTCAACAGATTTTTGAGGGTTGTAGTGAGCGCTTTGCCCCACATGCATTTCATAGAATTTAGGGATACTTGGCTGTGCAAATGAAAAAAATTAAATTTTTTCCAATGAAATATTTCTTTAGCCTCAAAATTTAAATTTTCACAAGGGGTAACAAGAGAAAAAGCACCCCAAAAGTTTTTAACAAATGCTGCCCTCAATATATCAACACCCTGTATGCGGTCATATACTGCTATATGGGCACAGTGCAGGTCTCAGAATGGAAGGAGCATCATTTGCGTTTTGAAGAGCAGATTTTGCTGGAATGATTTTTGGCTGCATGTTGCATTTGAAGAGACCGACCCCTGACAGTGGAAACTCACAAAAAGTGACCCATTTTGGAAACTGAATTTATTGAGGGTCGTATGGGAGCACCAGTCCATATAAATTTCCCCCTTTGTTATTTTCTGCTTGTGTACTTCAGATATAGTACAGGAAGAAACAATGTACAGTCAATTTTGTCTAAATTCTCATCCTCAGGAGTATATACTGTAACATGTTGATGGAGTATACTCTGTCATTTACTAGTAAAAAGCACTGGGCATTCTTTTTTTTTATCAATACTCTTATTTAGTTTTAGTTGTTAAAGAGTCACTAACTTTTTAAAAACGTTTGATATGTCATTGAGTATCAGTGAGTGCTGAGATCTCCACAAGCAAGCAGACTTCCACCGATCTAAACTTTTGATATGTCTCTATGACATTGTCATGGATTAATGGATGATTCTTGATTTTGTGTTGTGTGACATATTAATAATTTAGATCCCATAATTTTATTTCAGACTAGCTAGTAACCATACATTAATACATCAAATTGAATTGCTTTTTAATGAACACAGCGGTGTTTACAAGATTATTTAACCACATTGTTAACTTTGCAAATTGTGCAATTGATATAATCAATTTCTCCATAAAGTTACATGCCAGTAAATAGTAAATTGAGACTCTACATTGTATAATAGAATATTGTATATCATGTAAAAGACTTCTTAGAAAAATTCCAATTTAAAGAAACATATGAAACTGATAAGTTACTGCTCCAAAGAGTTTCAAATGTAATAAAATGAGACATTGTCCAGTTAATGCTATGTTCACATGGTCATTATTTGGTCAGTATTTTTCATTGGTATTTGTAGCCAGATTTGAAACCTGCTTCAGAATGCTGATCATAATACAATTGTGTGAAAGTGGCCTTAATTCGGTTTAATAAATCATTACTATAAGTAGAGTAATGTAATCATTAAAAAAGAAGCTTGTTTGGGAATCAGATCCAGGGAATAAGGCATGACTCTTATAGCCAATATTTTATACTCATGATTATATTATACAATTGCACTGCAAATTTCATATTTAATGAATCAATTCTATCATTTGTATTTTGTATGGTGATCGGTCAATATTATCCTTTATTTTAGATTACATTTACATTTATTGGATCTGGTTTTCAGTGCTATACATAGTATAGCTGCTGTGCTTGGCATTGCAGCTCAGCACCATTCACGTCAATGGGGCTGAGCTGCAACTAGGACATGTGACCAATGTACAGTGACATCATATCACCTAGGAAGAGGCCGTGGCGCTCACAAAGTGCCCGGCCTCTCCTAACAACTGATTGGCGGGGGTCCTGGGTGTCGGACTCCCGTTGATCAGATATCGATGACCTATCCTGAGAATAGGTTACCAATATAATGTACCGGATAACCCCTTTAATAGATTTATCCTAAGGCATCATATGTTGCACCTCTGATGGATGCACAGTGTGGTAGCTCTGATTTAATTTTTTCAGTTTGACAGTTTGACAAGTACTGCAAATTATACTAAATAAATTTCTTAAAATAAAAATACAAAAAGAACAAACAAACCCTATTTTTTTTTACACCTGGTTTAATGTTCTGAATAACAGAAATGTTCATAAAACGTCTGATTCTGTTAACAAGTATTCTAATCAACATGGCTGTATTTACATTCTGTTATCACAAACAATTGCAATTGCAGTTTCAGCCTAAATGATCAATGTACCCCATATGCTTATCTGTTGTTACCCAACACTTTCTCATTTTTTTTTTAGTGAGAACTAGGAACAGTTAGTAAAACTGACAAACAAGAGATAGTAAAAAATATTTGTAAATTGTAAATTTTGGACTCCTTTATGTAATTGAGTAGAGTTCATGATTGCACATACTGTATGTTTTCGTGATAATGTGACCTTAGGCTATGTTTACATCTGTGTTGGAGGTTCAGTTACGAGCTTCCATTGCAGATTCTGTCAAAAACACTAGAATGTGCATGCTGTGAGCTCCTTCTGGCATTGTTGTCCATCATGTGGTAGATTCATTACTGCCACCATATGAATTTTTCTCTTCCTATAGGAAATTACCACAAGATATATATCTTACAGGGCATATAAAAATTGGTGTTCAGCATACCAATACCATTATTAATACCAATACCATACCATTCTGCATACCTTGGATTAAAGGTGTGGTCATCAGGAGAGAGTTATTTATTAATGACTTTGATGTTCGATGGCCACCTTTCAACAACAGGTTGTTTACCTAAATTGGCCTGCTAGAAAGATATATAAAATCTGGGACCTATAAATGACATAATGTTCTTAGGTTGACATTTAATTTACAACAAAGTGCATAAGCCAGAGGAGTTGAGAAGTAGCTTATAAGTGAAGAAAGAGGTATGTTCTCTAATAAGATATTTTAAATTTTTTTGTCTTTACTTGCCCTGTTTATGTATGCAAAGTTTGTTGACAGTGCCCATTTAAGATTTAGGCATTCGTGCCAAATATAATTTAACTAGAGCTACACTTTGAAGGGAAACTGTCACTTTAAACCTGGTATCTAAGCTGAAGGCAGCATGTTATAGAGCAGAAGCTGAGTAGATTGATGTATAGTTTTATAGGAAAATATTCAGTAAAACTTATAATTTATACATTTAAATTCATTCTCATTCTGGGCTTTGAAGACAAGGAGGCGTTCCTATCAGTGATTGACAGCTATCTCTGTATACACAGTTATAGAGGGAAGAAGGTCAGTTACTGATAGGACCTCCTCCTTGACGTCAAAACCCAGAATGAGCAGGAATTGAAATAAATAAATTGTAAGTTTTACGGAATAATTTTCCATAAAACTATATATCAATCTGCTCAGCTTCTCCTGCTCTATATCATGATGTCTGCATGTTACTTTGCATTTTCACGGTGACAGGTTCCCTTTAAAATTAGAGATGTCAGTGTATTTGCTACAGGTATTAATAATATCCAAAAACATAACACAATGCTGTAATACTGTTTTTTTGTACAGGTAACCGATATGATGCTTCAGGACAAGCAGTATCCTTACTGGGGAAAATCAGCAAGAGCCTTCTGGAGAAGGGGAAATACCCGTATTATACTGTTTTGGTATGCACACCTTGAATATAAAACCTTTAGACAATTCATTATTTTATTTTATTGTCCAATTCCTATAATGACCCCCAGAATGCCCGGGCCCCTCCTTCAGAGCATACTTACCTGCTCCCCGACACCCACGTCCCTCTGGATCCCTGCACGGCCTCTGCTGCATCTTCCTGTCCCATGGATCAAAACATCCAGCCGAGGGGGGGAGGGTAAGTGCAGCTAATAACAGGCCGCAACAGTGACTAGTCTCCCTAGCAGCTATTGGCTGTTGGCTGCACCCCCCTGTTGCTGGATGTTTTGATCTGTGCAACAGGGAGATACGGGTGCCGGGATGCAGGTAAGTATGCTCTAGAGGAGGGGCCCCGGCCTTTAAATGTCCCCTAAACTTTTAATCTATCTTCTTTCCATTCACTTGTTTTTAATTGCAATCCATTACTGTTACTTTAAGGCCTCTTTCACACGGGCGTCATGTTTGACGTCCGGATAAGAGGCGGGTGCGTTGCGGGAATATGCTCGTTTTTCCCACGCAGGTGCAAACGTTTGTAATGCGTTTTGCACGCACGTGAGAAAAATCGCCATGTTTGGTACCCAGACCTGAAGCCGGACTTCATCACTGAAGTCCGGTTTCGGGTCTTCTGAAGAATTGAATATTTTCCCTTATAACATGGTTATAAGGGGAAATAATAGCATTCTTAATAAAGAATGCATAGTAAAATGAAGTGGAAGGGGTTAAAAATAATAAAAGTTAACTTACCTTAGCCACTTGATCGCGTAGTTGCGATCTGTCCTCTTTCCCTGCATGAGCTAAGAACTAAAGGACCTGTGATGACGTCACATCACATGGTCCAATCACATGGTCCATCACCATGGTAAGATGGACCATGTGATTGGACCATGTGATGTGACGTCATCACAGGTCCTTTAGTTCTTAGCTGATGCAGGGAAAGAGAGGACAGATCGCAACTACGCGATCAAGTGGCTAAGGTAAGTTAACTTTTATTATTTTTAACCCCTTCCTCTTCATTTTACTAAGCATTCTTTATTAAGAATGCTATTATTTCCCCTTATAACCATGTTATAAGGGAAAATAATAAAGATCGGGTCCGGTTGCTAAGCAACCATGCGGGAAAATCGCAACGAATCAAAGTATCCGGAATGGACTTTAATCTGATTCGCCACAAAGCTGAATTTCCTGGTGCTTCGTGGTAATGGATCAATTTTTCCTAAAATGGTGGCTGAAAGTAAAAAAAAAATTATACTCACCTCATCCACTTGATCGTGGCGAGATGTCTGCTCACATCTTGATTGTAGAAAAGTGGATAAGGTGAGTATAATTTTTTTTTAACGCCAGATTAACCCCTGAAGAGATGAGTCTCAGATAACGCAATTAGAGTCGAACACAGCATCTGAGGGGTTAAATTATGGGGGAGGTGTAATCGCCCTTCCCCATCATTGTGCCCGCTCCATACAATGGAAAGCGACTTGTGATGAAGTAATTCGTAATTAATTTCCTGATAAAATTTGGTGAAGCTGCCGAATAGAATTTTTCAAAATCTGTAGTAGTAAAGAAAAAAACACAAAAACACACGATTTGTCTGTTATCTGAATTCTTCATTGCAGAATATTGTGAAACAAAATTGCAGAATGTTCTTACTAAATGATCTTACTGTAACTCCTCCCACTTACAGGTTGACATCCAGATCATGTGATATACCAATGGTTTAAAAACATTGGATCAGCATAAAATAGCTGTCACATATAAAGTATAACATTTAGTAAAGTCATGCAACTATTGCCCACCTTTAGTAACGATAAATAAGGTCAAGAAAAGAGTTTATCCCGCTAGGTTGCCTCTTGTCCAAAACAAAAATCCAATACAATTCCCTGTTAAGACGTTTTCTCCTATGATCACCACTGTGGACAGGTCTGAACATCCTCTCTATCCACATAATGGAAACAGATAAAGTATCCCCCCCATGGCACTCCCTAAATTGCTTTGTAACCACATACACATTCATAATGTTAGTGTTGGAAACATCAGTGAGATGTTTGCTAATACCTTTTCTCAAGGAGCCAGAGGTGTCTCCTACATAATGTTTAGCACAGTGTGTACAAGCCACTAAATAGACTACAAATTTAGAACTGCAATTAATGTGACTTTTGACTAGGATAAAACTATAGTATATGATGTAACTTGTCCCCAATCGGAATCAAATTTCATGTCTTACATTTAATACTGCTGTATTTAAAGCAACCAGGGAAGGGAAGCCATGTTCTGTTAGGCCTAGACCGCTCTACAAATAGACTCTTAGACAATAAAGTGGCCAAGGTAGGCATTTTTCTAGTTACCACTCTAACTCCAGGTGCAACAAGATCCCGCATCAAAGCTGAGAAATACTTAGTTACTATATAGCGCACCTGGTTACACTGACAACTATAATCCGTTACGAATATCACTTGTTTCTCCATGTTTGATATACCATACTTAGTGCCATGTTTGTCACTGATTAAATCCTTTTGATAGTGCTAATGCTTTCTGAAGAGCTTTATTCAATATTGTACTGGAGTATCCCCTTGCTTTTAATGTTGTTTTATAGCCACAGACTCTAATTTCACCATAAATGATGTCGTTGATAACGCGTCGGGGATGACATGATGTGGCCAACAAAGTAGTGTTCCCCAATATTTTCTTTTTGTAAGGGACAGACAACCTTTTGAACCTTGCATTAGCTTTAACAAATGAAGAACCAGCATTGTGGGTTTCTGAACAAAAAAATATTCAGCAATTCTCGGATTCAAAACACCCAGAGCAAATCCCTCATCCACTAACCATCTGAGCTCAATAAGGCACTCCTATGTAGGGCCATAACTCAATTTGTGATAGGTAGACACATTATTTATAAATAGACCATCAAGTAAATTTTTATACAAACCTGAGTCTGTCACTATGACAGACCTCCCTTTGTCTGGGGCTCTTATCACCATGTCCATGTTCTTTTGTTGCTGGTTAAAAACAAATCTCTCAGGTGGAGTAAGATTATTGACCGGTCTCAGACTTAAATGTAATATCTTGGTCTAAACAGACCAAATCTCATTCCACCAGTTCCTGGAATTTATCTAGGCCAGGTGTGGGAGACCACACTGTGTAAAAATCCGAGTTAGAGGTTAAAAATGACTTTCTGACATCAACACTCAAATTCTCAAGTTCAATAAAAGTTGAATTCCATATACTTATGTCACAACTGTGGTATCTTGTACAATCTGGCAATTTTGTTTAAGCAATTAAAAAGTACCAACTGATGATATTAAGATGTAAGGATCATCAGTTTGTAAAATATTTGAAGTCAGAAGATTTGGAGAACACAAACTATAGATCTTAGATGTAACATATGTATACACTGTACATTCCTGTTTTGGGATTTGGTTTCCCCTCTGTATTTGTCCATGGTTCAGACAACATAAAGTTGCTGACAGGTCTCCTTTACCAAAAGTTAATTGTAGAACTGTCCTATGATGGATTAGTGAGAATTCATTTGAATGTTTAGCACTTTGGGAGCAGTGGTGACTCTTCATAATTTAAATAATGACATTAGATCAATATCAACTCCGGACCACCAACAATACCATTTGTTAGCCAGCATTAAGTTCAAACAAGGGTGTAGCTTAAAGCTCCTGTGCTCCAATGTAGACTCTGTGATGGAGCCTTACCTGCAATATGTCAACTACTGGTGTGTTTAAAGTAGAACTCCCGCAAATTTGTATATTCTCTGACCTACTAGAAAGGTACATGATGTACTCTATAGTAAAGATAATCTTCTTACCAGAGACTGTATTTGTGAGTTATACCCTCCCTTCTGGTCCTCTGCTGCCGTGTCACCAACTCCCTGAACTCCAACTGACACAGGACAGTAAGTCAGTTACTTCTCTATTCATTCCTATGAGACTGACAGTGAGGCTCCCATAGGAATACATAGAGAAACTGACTTCTTGTCCACACATAAGATGCTGTGTTATTTGGAGAGTCAGAGTATTGGTAACATGACTGAGGATCAGAAGGGAGGGGAAAACTCACAGATACAGCCACTGGTAAGAAAACTACCTTCACTACAGATTTCATCATGTACCTTCTAAGACGTCAGAGAATAACATTTTTTGCAGGAGTTCTTCTTTAAATGTGGCAGAGGGGCCAGGCTTACCTGTCCCTTATAGCTGCACCCCTGGAATAGTGTCTTGCTGAAGAGTGGGTAAATGTATATTCGTTTGCTGAATACAGGTATAGATGTTCAGATTTGATATATTTATAGAGTAATAGCTTTTGGTTTGTTCTTGAAATCTGCATTCTCTTCTATTTATACAGATTTAGTTACATTTTATTGTTGCTAGGTTACCCAGCGCATACAATAAATGCTCAGAAAGTCTTCTCTTGTTATGGAAAATTTTCAACACAGTAATTGGATTTGTAATGAACAAGTATATTATTCCTGTCAATTTCTTTTTGCTAAGCTGAACCCTTGTGGAATGGCTTACATTGAAGGCAATTTTAATGAGCTTTCTTGACTTGGCACCAATGAAATATCTTTTTATAGTTTTCAGTGTCACATTTTCCTGGTTTGGTGAAAAACTTACATTCTGTAGCCAAACTCAGAGCATAATTAGTTCTGTCATAGATGGCCATTCATAGTTTAATATTTAACAAGGTTGTTGGGGATTTTTCAGGAAGCCATGCCATTTTGACTATTGAAATTCTTCAAAGGGTGCCTGCCAATGTTGGAGGAATGTTTTTTGCTGTACGTGGGCTCCTTAAGGTGGATTTATATGTGCAGATGAGCAGCGTTCTTTCTCAACAGTTGGCTGCTCATTAAGTAGAGGTGAAGCACTGCATTTACGTGCATCGATCACCTCCACAGTATGAGTATGAGCAACAGCTACTGCTATCTCTCGTCCCCATACAGCCGCCTTGTTTCTGGGCAGAAGATCGCTGTTTAGATGACACGATTTTGCTGATCAGAAACTATCATTTAAGTGCCTGCATGAACTACTGTTTTACCCAATGAACAAACATTTCGCTCATTCATCGGGCCATTGGCTGCACCTTTAGACAGGCGGATTGTCCAGAACGAGAGTTTGAAGGACAATTATCTGGATGTGTAAATCCACTGTTCCATCAGGTAACCGTCAATCTTGACTTGAGGGTGAACCATTTAATCAGATAAGTTATTCATCTAAACACTAATGACTGCATTGTCCCAGTGGGTATGAGCAGTAATAGAGTGCTCTGATTGTAGCTGGAGTGCCACATCCAGTGATAGACTGCTCATGTGACTTAAAGACACCATAGGTATGACCCTAGGTACACACCTAAGCATTTTTCAGCGCGTTCAAACGCGCTGTAAAACGCACAACATGTGGAAAGCCATGCTTCCCTATGGGCATGGTTCACATTTGGGCGTTTTACAGCGCATTTGAACGCGCTGAAAAACGCCAAACGCTGTCGCTTCAGCATGAGCTTCTTTTGGGCGTTTTAACGCGCCTATGGACCATGCTAAAATAAGGGAGAATCACTGAATCGCGCGTATGATGCGCGTTTCTTAGTTACAAAAACGCGCATCCAAAAACGCGCGTAAAACGCGCGTCATACACGCGATTCAGAAACGCTTAGGTGTGTTCCCAGCCTTAGTGAATTATAGGACAATCCCTCTATTTTTGGCTGGATTGGCTCTCGACACATCTCTGACTGATGATGTTGAAGGAGAGAAGGATTGTGTAAATTACATTTTTTTCATCTGAAGAGTTAGGGTGCAAGACCATAAGGACAGACATGCACATAAGACAGGTGTCAGTCCAAAGCTTGTTCAGTTTATCTCTCTAAGAACAAAAGGATTGGGCAGTAAATCCACAGGACATCTGCCACATGTGAACATACCCTTAGGGCTCATGCACACGAACGTATTTTTTTGTTCAGTGTCCTTTTTTGCTGACTGTATGCGGAAGCATTTATTTCAATGGGTCTGCAAAACGGAAGTTACTCTGTGTGCATTCCGTTTCCGTATGTCCGTATTTCCGTTCCGCGAAAAAATAAACAATTCCTATTGTCTGCATTACGGTCAAGGATAGGACTGTTCTATTAGTCTGGGTTCAGACCTGAGCGTTTCTGAGATGCGCGTTTTCCGCGCGTTTGTGTGATTTACTACAGTGTTGTCCACTGACCAAATATCCCTGTCTATATGAAGTTTGGCCAATCAGAGTGCATTGCTGGTGTTGCAAATTCATAAACGCGCGTTCGAACAAACACCCCAAAAAAAGCTCAAGTACTTGTTTATGCGTCAGGCGTTTTTCAGCACGTTCGAACGCGCTGTAAAACGCGAAAATGTGAACCAGTCCCATAGGGAAGCATTGGTTTGCATCGGTTATGCGTTTTACAGCGCGTTCGAACGCGCTGTAAAATGCGCAAGTGTGAACTGAGGGTTAGGGGCCAGCTGTTCCGTTCTGCAAAATATGGAATGCACACGGATGTCATCTGTATCTTTTGCGGATCCGTTTTTAACGGACTGCAAAATACATACGGTCGTGTGCAAGAGCCCTTGGGGTATGTTCACATGCAGCAGATTTGCTGCATAAATTGCTGCAACTGAAAATCCAGTCCGTACATCTGAATGAGGTTGTTTCTGCAGCATGCACATGGATTTCAGATGAATAGGAAACTCACAGAAATCTCTCCATCAAATCTGCTGTGTGTGAACATAACCTTAATGTCCCAGTGTACCCATGGCTTTACCTACCCCACAATATAACAGGATATATTTGGTCCATGTATTATAAACAGCAGATTTCTATATTTATACATTATAGATGCAATTATTCACCTGTGGTAAGTAATTCTGAATTGTCAGTGAATGAAAAATCTGGCTCTGTTGTAGGTAAAAACACAACAATGGTAATTAAAATAGATGACATTATTTTCATCTTGCTGCTAATTTATGCAACATAGAATAATTGTCCTCTTGTTACTGTACCTGCAGGCTATCTGCTGTGTCCAGATTGCATTATGGCTCTATATTCATCCTAATTATGGTCTCAGTACTCAGGACAGCTTGGCTCATTGACACATGGATGTATGACGTTAATTAACGCATGAACATCCATGCAGTCTGATTACCATATAAATAGCTAATACTTGCATTGAAAAGTTATGTGTTAATGAGTAAAAGTGAATAACGTATTAAGATGTTATTAAACCATTCAGATCCAGAGTCCGGTCACAAAGCACACCACTATAATGCTAAAGTATAAACTAAACTACAAAACACATAATAGAATACTAAGAGAGCATCTTATGGTTTCCAGATAGGAGCATATATGCTATAAGTGTTTGCTATGGGAATACCTCCTTCAGGGGCATTGCTAGTGCACTGTGCACTAGTGGTAGCACAAATCCGGCAGGCTGTTCCCCCGCCAGAACAGCCTGTCGGAGAAGTCTACCGCTAGTGTGAAAGTAGCCTAAGTAGACCCACCACGCGCACACTGTATTTTACTGTACTCGCTATACAGCAGCACGTACCTCTCACATCCAGGGCCTCCCAGGTGACGTGTGTCCTCTGTCTTCATCTTCTCCAATCGGTCCAGATAACTTCTTTCAGCTGCTTCTCATCTCAGCCCTCATTAGTAATACTGCCCCTACTGTGCCCCCAACAGTAATAATTCTCTCCAAGAGTGCCTCCATTAGTAGAAGAGACCTTCTTTATTAATAATGCCCTCACAGTAGTAATAAAGCCCCGATAGGGCTCTCAGTAAAAATAAGGTGGATCTAAAAGACCCTCCTATAGATCCCCTAGTAGTAAAAAGAATGCTTAAAGTCCCCTGGATTTAAAATCCCCCCACAGTGCCCCCAGAATTTATATAGCCCCCCTCCTGTTATAATGCTCTTCCCTGCAGTGCCCCCTGTAGATATATTCTTCCTCTTACTGTCGTCACAAATTATAACTCCTCAGCCCCTCTGTCATACAGTCCCATGTAAATAATACTATTTCCCTCCCTCCGCCATTGGGGTCCCATGTAAATAACATCACACCATCTCTCCAGCCCCCTCCAATATACAGTCCCATGTAAATAACATCCCTCTCTACCTACACCCCCCTCCAATATACAGTCCCATGTCAATAATATCACTTCCCTCCCTTCAGCCCCTCTAATATACAGTCCCATGTAAATAACATCACTCCCTCCCACAGTCACTATCAATATACATTCCGATGTAAATAACATCACTCCCTTCCCCAGCCACCATCAATATACAGTCCCATGTAAATAACATAACCCCTCTGACAGCCACATTCAACATACAGTCCCATGTAAATAACACCACCCCCTCAAAAGTCTCCTCCAACATACAGCCTCATGTAAATAACATCGCCCCCTCACCAGCCTCCTCCAACATACAGTCCTATGTCAATAACATCACTTTCTCCCACAGCCGCCATCAACATATGGTCCCATGTAACTAACATTACCCCCCTTTCCAGCTTTCTCCAACATGCAGCCTCATGTAAATGAGATCACTCCTTCCCACAGCTGCTATCAACATACAGTCCCATGTAAACTTCACTCCCTCCCAGAGCCGCCATCATCATACAGTTCTATTTAAATAACATCACTCCCTCCTCCAGCCACTATCAATATACAGTCCCATGTAAACATCACTCCCTCCCACACCCGCCATCAACATACAGTCCCATGTAAATAACATCACTCCCTCCCCAACCATCAACAGTATACAGTCCCATGTAAACATCACTTCCTCTCACAGCAGCCATCAACATACAGTCCCATGTAGATAACATCACTCCCTCCCTCAGCCACCATCAATATACAGTCCCATGTAAATAACATCACCCCCTTCCACAGCCGCCTTCTACATACAGTCCCATGTAAATAACACAACTCCCTCCCACAGACACCTCCAACATACAGTCCCATGTAAATAACATCACCCCTTCCGACAGCCGCCTTCAACATACAGCTCCATGTAAATAACATCAACTCCTCCACAGCCGCCTTCAACATGCAGCCTCATATAAATAACATCACTCCTAAACATTTAGTCCCATGATATCATCCCTCCCTTCAGCCCTAACATACAGTCCCAGTTAAATAATCACAACTCCCAGCATTGCTCTCAATGCTCTGCCTCTCCCTTCACTTACCTCTCCTCATGTAGCAGACATCACCACAGCTTCTTCTCCAGGACTTTTCCTCCTCACTTCCCCTCTCCTGCACTGGTCACATGATGGTGACATCATTGCAGGTCCTTCTCAACCCCTGCCTTTTGCACTGATCACATGACCTGTGATGTTATCTTGGGTACTTCAGATTTTGCAGTGCACTAGATTCAATTGTATTGCTGTCCTGAGGACGGCAAAACAGTTGTATATGCCTGGCAGGAAATAAATTCAGGGCCTGGGACAAAACATCCTGGGCCCAGACCCCTAATGTTTTAGCCTACCAACGCTCCTGACCTCCTTAATCCCTTCCTGATATTGCTATTTTCCATTTTTGCATTTTTTACTCCCTGCCTTCCGAGAGCCATAACATTTTTATTTTTCCGTTCAGATAGCAGTATGAAGCTTTTTTTTTGTGGAACAAGCTCCACTTTCTAATGGCACCATTTAATATTGCATATGATGTAGTGGTAAGTTGGAAAAAAATTGGGTGGAATTAGAAAAAGAAAGCAATTTTGCCACAGTTTGGTGGGTTTTGGTTTTATGGCGTTGTCTACTTCATTCTTATTCTTCTATTTCTTGCGTATTAATCATGAATAATAGTAAAAAACATTTTTCCTATGCATTGCCATATTCTGACCCCCATAACTTATTTATATTTCGTCTATGAAGATGTGTTAGGGCTCATGTTTTGCAAGGCGATCTGTGGTTTGTATTGATACCATTCTGGGGTGTCTTTGACTTTATGATCACTTTTTATATAATTTCTTTGGGAAGATTAAGTGACAAAAGAATGGAGAATTGGTTGGTTTGATTTAATTTTTTTACCATTACGCCATTTACTGTCCAGGATAAATCGTTATATATTTTAATAGTTAGAGTATGTTGGGACATGCCTCTACTAGTGAACATTATTTTCTACTGTTTGTTTCTAAAATGGGGGAAAGGGAATCATTTAAATGTATATATATATACTTTTATATCATCGTCTGATCACTTCTCCCATAGATGACATTGATTTACCATTGCAGTCTAACACTGGGTTCAGACCTGAGCGTTTTGAAGCCTAGCGTTTTTGGTGCGTTCAAGACTGGCGTGTAGGCGCGTTTTTTCAAGCGTTTTGGTAAATAGTGTAGGCGCGTTTGACGCGCGTTTCTGTGATTGACTGCATAGTTGGCCAATGACCAAACAGCCCTCCCTATATAGTTTGGCCAATCTGAGGTGTGAATTGTGAAAAGCAGCGTCCATAGGCGCTGCTTTACGCAGCACAACGCCCGAACAACACGCCTATCGCGTTTCCCATTGAAGTCTATTAGCACCAAACGCTCGAAAAAAGCCCGAATTAACGCGAACAAACTTGCCTATGCGTCCGACGCTTATAGGCGCTTATGAGCGCGCATAAAAGCGCGCAAGTGTGAACCACCCTCATTGGAATGCATGGTTTCTTTACTGTTGTGCGTTTTATGTGCTGTTCAACAGCGGCGTTTACGCGAAAGTGTGAACTGAGGGTAAGGGAGAGTCATTACATTCCTATCAACTTCTGCCACAGGCAGAGCTTGATAGGAACTTTGGTATGACAGGCCTTACACTGGGTTCAGACCTGAGCGTTTGAAGCCTAGCGTTTTGGTGCGTTCAAGACTGGCGTGTAGGCGCGTTTTTCAAGCGTTTTGGTAAATAGTGTAGGCGCGTTTGACGCGCGTTTCTGTGATTGACTGCATAGTTGGCCAATGACCAAACAGCCCTCCCTATATAGTTTGGCCAATCTGAGGTGTGAATTGTGAAAAACGCGCGTCCATAGGCGCGTTTTACGCAGCACAAACGCCCGAACAACACGCCTATCGCGTTTCCCATTGAAGTCTATTAGCACCAAACGCTCGAAAAAAGCCCGAATTAACGCGAACAAACTTGCCTATGCGTCCGACGTTTATAGGCGCCTATGAACACGCATAAAAACGCGCAAGTGTGAACCACCCTCATTGGAATGCATGGTTTCTTTACTGTTGTGCGTTTTTATGTGCGTTCAAAAGCGGCGTTTTACGCGAAAGTGTGAACTGAGGGTAAGGGAGAGTCATTACATTCCTATCAACTTCTGCCACAGGCAGAGCTTGATAGGAACTTTGGTATGACAGGCCTTACACTGGGTTCAGACCTGAGCGTTTTGAAGCCTAGCGTTTTTGGTGCGTTCAAGACTGGCGTGTAGGCGCGTTTTTTTCAAGCGTTTTGGTAAATAGTGTAGGCGCGTTTGACGCGCGTTTCTGTGATTGACTGCATAGTTGGCCAATGACCAAACAGCCCTCCCTATATAGTTTGGCCAATCTGAGGTGTGAATTGTGAAAAACGCGCGTCCATAGGCGCGTTTTACGCAGCACAAACGCCCGAACAACACGCCTATCGCGTTTCCCATTGAAGTCTATTAGCACCAAACGCTCGAAAAAAGCCCGAATTAACGCGAACAAACTTGCCTATGCGTCCGACGTTTATAGGCGCCTATGAACGCGCATAAAAACGCGCAAGTGTGAACCACCCTCATTGGAATGCATGGTTCCTTTACTGTTGTGCGTTTTTATGTGCGTTCAAAAGCGGCGTTTTACGCGAAAGTGTGAACTGAGGGTTAGAGCCTTCAGAATAACCAAAACTGCCACAGCAACTTAATGGCATCCATAATCTCCGCTTAGGAGAGCTGTGTGGCACTCAGAAAATAACCACTCAGATGCCTTGGTTGCAATTGCAACTGCAAAAAAAGGGGGTCAGTCAACACATCCTAATGTGCGGTGCATGCACTGCCATGGCTAGAAACATACTAGGAAAAAAAAAACAATGTAGCAGAACTCAGCAAACACTAATAAAGTACAATAATGCCATAATTATAGAAAGCATTCTGGTGCTAATGCTATGCCTATTTAGCAAATTTGAGATTCTTGGCAAATACATTTTGTACAAAATTATTTGGACCAGTAAATAGCCTCCATAAAATTCAGGGAGTGCAGGTTCCATATGCATGCTGGGTCCACTCTGCTTTTTACCATTTTTGGTGCCATAACGGCCTCCATTAAATCCAGGCATGCAGGTACCAACATGCATGCTGAGCCCACTCTATACTTCTCCTGGTGCCAAATGGCTTCCAATAAATACAATGAGAGTGGGCTACAGCTTTATACTTAGGCTACTTTCACATGCTCACATTTTGTGTGGATCCATCATGGACGAACCCGTTCAGATAATAGAACGGATCCGTTTGTATTATCTTAAAAATAGCCAAGACGGATCCGTCTTGAACACCATTGAAAGTCAATTGAGGACGGATCAATTTTCTATTGTGCCAGATTGTGTCAGTGAAAACGGATCCGTCCCCATTGACTTACATTGTGTGCCAGGACTGATCCTTTTGGCTTAGTTTCTTTAGACGACCACCAAAACGCTCCAAGCAGCATTTTGGTGTCCGTCTCCAGAGCGGAATGGAGACTGAACTGATGAAAACTGATGCATTCTGAGCAGATCCTTTTCCATTCAGAATGCATTAGAATGCAAACTGATCCGTTTTGGACCACTTGTGAGAGCCCTGAACGGATTTCACAAACGGAAAGCCAACAGAAAGCCAAAAAGCGAGTGTAAAAGTAGACTTACTCTAATTAAAATCAGCCTATGGGGGCAGACAGGCTAGTCAGGGGTACAAGACCAGCTGGAGTCAGCCACACCTCCAGCTCTAGTACAACTGCAAAAAAAGGGGGTCAGTCAGCACATCCCAATGTGCAGATGCACGCTGTCATGGCTAGAAATATACAGTAAAAAAAGACAATGAAACAGCACTCTGCAAAGACAAATAAAGTACAATAATGCCATAATTATAGAAAACATTCTGGTGCTAATGCTACGCTTATTTTGAAAATTTGGAGCTGGAGGTGTGGCTGATTTCTGTTAGTCTTGCACCCCTGACTAGCCTGTCTGCCCCTTAGGCTGATTTTAATTAGAGTAAGTATAAAGCTATAGCCTGCTCTCCTTGTATTTATTGGAAGTCGTTTGGCACCAGGAGAAGTATAGAGTGGGCTCGGCATGCATGTTGGTACCTACATCCCTGATATGTGCTACCAGTTAAAGGATACCCCAGAACAAGCAGGGCCAAGATGGCTGGGAGGTTCAATGGTTCTTTCAGTGGCCCATGGAGAGGTAGGGCATCAATTGGCTGGTGAGATGGAAGGAGAAGGGGGTTATTGCCGGGGAAAGGAGGAAGAAGCAGAGACCTGGTCAGTGCAGGGCAGCACCGTGAGCCATTTTCCACTCACATGTCCCTTTTTATCATGCTTGGGGTGGAGTTGAAAATGTTGGGAAATTGGGAACAACAGTAATGCAAAGAATAGACTGTATGGCGTGGTACTGAGGAATGGTGCTGTGTTCACTGTGATCTTATGATGTCGCCAGAGGAAGTAGCAGACACACAAGTTTCTGAAGTTCTGCTTTAAAATGTGATTTTTGAACTGCCCTCTCTCAGTATTAAACTATTCCCAGTGGCGTTACTAGGGCTAGTATGGTAGAAACCCCCCCCCCCTTCCCCCCCGTTACCGCTTGGGTCGGTCGGCAGGCTCAGTGAAGGACGCAAAAGAACGTTAGCGGCGCCGCGGGGTTGGGAGGGGAAGAATGCTAGTGGTGTTGGGAATTTGGGTCCGCACAATTGACGTCGGTTTAATAAAATAGCATCTTTCTTTATAAAGTCAATCAAGAATATCATGTCTGATAAATAGAAAGCACAGGTCACTATAAATGCATTACAGCAAGATCATTTGGTGCAAATTATTACGACCATTGAATGCTGTTTTCAGAAAAAAACAAACATAAGATTATCAGCTCAAAGGTTTCTCCTTTCTTAGATAATTCTCAAATGACCTTTCAGAAACAATTTTGTAGATCTTCTTTTGTATGACCTGTTTCAGAAAACGATAACCCTCTACACTGCAATCATTTTCTCTTTTTTTACGTGGTTCTGTAGATAAGAGGCAGATGAAACTGCTTTGAGTAAATGTTGAATTTCTATGGTTTAAATATACTGTAAATAGAGAATAATGCCAGTTTGTAGAATTTTTTTTTAAAAATTGTCAGATGAAAAAGCCAATCAGATTGCTGGTTTAAGCTAGCTGTCTGACTGGAGGCCTATTCCAATTCACAGACTACTTGTCCAGGGGTGCACCTATTCAAGATACATATGGTATAAAAGGGGATTTAAAGGGCTTATCTTATCTATCCTTTACTAAGTGATGCTCAGTGTAGGTCATCACTACCTGACTGGCAGGGGCAGACACCCCACACCCCCACCAATCAGCTGTTTGGGTGTAGATCTGTTTGGTGCTGGTACTACATGGCACTGCCAGCCTTGTAGTAGAGGGAGCTCATTACTACAACACTGTCCCATTGATTTAAATGAGAGCAGCACTGTAGTAATGAGCTCCTCCACTTTGAGATTTACAGAGCTGTGTGTAGTTGTAGTTCCGGAAAAGAATGGTGATCGGTGGTGTGATATCACACCACCAATCACCGTTCTTGAATTGGGGACGGTTGTGGCGGTGCTGGGATCTGATTGGTCTGGGGAGAGAGGCAGGAGATTCAAACTCCCAGCGCTCCTCTCTCCCCTCCTCTTCCTGCTGCTGCTGCCGAGTGAGGATCGCTCCCGCACCGCACCCGCACCTCTCCAGCACCGCTCCTGTGACCCCTCCCCGGCGGCTCCCATCACCCTCCTCCATCAGGTAGGTTAAGGTCAGTAAGGGAGAGGTATCTTAGGCAGGGCTAGAAGGGACAGTTAGTGTTTAGGAAAATAAAAAACACATTTATTTCAGTGCTGCCTGTGGTGGTTGGGGTCCACAGCACTTAGCTGTGAGACCCTAAACCCACCTCGGGGTGCTGACCCGAGCCCTCCACCACCGCTTTTTTTGGATTTTTTCGTGCGCTTACTGTGGCCGGCACTTTTAGTGTCCGGCCACCGTTAGCGCATCGCCCGCCCCACCGCTGATCAGTGCCGGACGGCACTTGTCCATTTTTTTCTTATTATTAGTACGTGAACACCCGCCCCCACACACACGCACATACAATAAAGTTTGACACACACGCACATACACGCACACACATACCCATGGCCCGCCGGATGTTCTCAGCGGAGGAGGCATATGCCCAGATGCTCTCCGACACCGAGAGCGCCAGTGAGGATGAGGATGACCCCACGTTCCTCCTTTCATCCGCATCCTCCTCATCATCATCTGATGACGATAAGCTCCCAAGGCGGCAGAGACGCTGCCAGGCAGAGCCAGGGCCCCCACATGCTAGGGAACCCGTGGCCCACCCCAGTGCGAGCAACCCTGGGGTTCGTACTGGTTTCCTGGCCCACCAAATAAGCGCACTGGAGCCCCCCACTGGTGAACTTAGCTGGTGTCCCCCAGTGGACTATGAGCCTGCGATTCCGAATTTTGTTGGCAATCCTGGAATCCAGATTCCCACAGTGGGGTTTACTGAAATAGACTTTTTTAGTTTTTTTTTCAGTGACCCACTGGTGAATCTGATGGTGGAGCAGACAAATCTGAAAGCCCAACAGTTCGTCGCTCAGCACCCAGGCTCCTTTTTGGCTAGACCCGGTGGCTGGACGCCAGTCAGTGCAGCCGAGATGAGGACGTTTTGGGGCCTCGTCCTGCACATGGGTCTAGTGCAAAAACCCAGTGTCAGGCATTACTGGAGTGGGGACGTCCTCTATCAGACCCCACTGTACAGTATGGCCATGACGCGTCCCAGATTCGAGGCCATCCGGAAATGCCTGCATTATGCAGATAATGCAGCATGTCCCCCCGAGGTGATCCTGCCTATAACCGGCTGTATAAGATACGGCCGATCATCGATCATTTCGGGGCCAAGTTTGCACAGGCCTATGTACCTGGAAGGGAGGTCGCGGTTGATGAGTCTCTCATTGTTTTCAAGGGGAGACTCAGTTTCCGCCAATACATTCCCACTAAGCGAGCGAGGTATGGCGTGAAAATGTACAAAATTTGTAAGAGTACCTCAGGGTACACTTACAAATTTCGTGTTTACGAGGGACTAGATTCCCGTATTCAACCCCCAGAATGTCCCCCCACTCTGGGTGTTAGAGGGAAACTCGTGTGGGACCTTGTGCACCCACTGCTGGATAAGGGTTACCACCTGTACGTGGATAACTTTTATACCAGTATTCCCTTGTTCAGGTCCTTTGCCGCCAGATCCACGTTCGCTTGTGGGACCGTGCAGAAAAATCTGCACGGCCTCCCTACCTTCCTCCTCCAGGTACCTATCCCCAGGGGTGAGACCTGTGCCCTTACCAGCGACAACCTGTTGCTGGTCAGATATAAGGACAAGAGGGTACTACGGCAACGGTCCTCAAGCCCGATTTTATCGTCGACTACAATCGGTATATGGGAGGAGTTGATCTATCTGATCAAGTCCTCAAACCATATAATGCCATGCGGAAAACCCGGGCATGGTACAAAAAGGTTGCGGTCTACATGGTACAGGTTGCCATGTACAGCACTTTTGTACTATCCCGAAGCGCTGGCAGCACAGAGACTTTCCTCCAGTTCTATGAGGCAGTCCTCAAGGACCTGATCTTTTCAGACCAGGAAAGAGCAGGTCGGAGTACCTCGGGAATTGGAGGTGCCCGGATCGTCCCTGGCCAACATTTTCCAGGTGTGGTCCCCCATACTGGAAAGAAGGTACGAACCCAAAAAAGATGCAGAGTGTGTCACAGGAGGGGGATACGGAAGGACACCACCACTCAGTGTGACACTTGCCCTGATCATCCGGGCCTCTGCGTTATCAATTGCTTCAGAGAGTATCACACTTCCATGGAGTACTACATTTTTATAATTCCCAGACTTTGGAGACACGGGAACAAATTTTTTTCACAAAAATATTAGTTTTAGTGCAGGCATCCTCAAACTGCGGCCCTAGCATGCCCAGACAACCTACAGTGGGAATTGTATTTTTACAACATCTGGAGGGCCGCAGTTTGAGGATGCCTGCTTAGTGTCTCCAAAGTATGAGAGCCATACATATTGGGCATCGCCGCGTACGTAAAAAACTTGTCTATAAATTTGTCTATAAATATACCCCATAAACTAGCCCCCCGATAAATGCCGTCCAAAAAAATCTAATAAAAGCTATGTAAAAAAAAAAAAAAACATTTTTATTTTCACCTTGGATCCTAAAAAGTATAATAAAAAGTCATATGCAACCCCAAATAGTGCCAATCAAACCGCCATCTCATCCCGCAAAAAATGAGCCCCTAAATTAGATAGTCGCCTAACCAAAATAAAAAATTTTTTAGCTCCCAGGCTATGGAGATACTAAAATATTTTTTTTTGTTCCTCAAATGATGATATAGTATAATTTGTTTAGATTTTACATGAAGTAGACATATTTTGTATCGCCGCGTCGGTAACAATCTGCCCTATAAAAATAACATTCAACCCCCCCCCCCCGGGATAAACAGGGTTAAAAATAAAAATAAAAACCGTGTAAAAAAAAAAGCCATTTTTGGTCACCTAACATCAAAAAAGTGTTATAATGAGTGATCAAAAAGTCATATGCACCCCCAAATAGTGCCAATTAAACCGCCATCTCATCCTGCAAAAAAAGAGCCCCTATATTGGTCACCCAACCCAAAAAAAAAGTTAGCTCCCAGGATATTGAGATACTAAAATTATTTAATTTGTGTTCCTCAACTGATAATATAGTGTAAAATCTAAACAAATTATATAAAGTAGACATATTAGGTATCTCCTCGTCAGTAACAATCTGCCCTATAAAAATAACATTTAACCCAACCCCCCCGGATGAACAGCGTAAAAAAAAAAGAAAAACCGTGTAAAAAAAAGCAATTTTTTGTCACCTAACATCAAAAAAAGTGTTATAGCGAGTGATTAAAAAGTCATATGTCACACTCAAATAGTGCCAATAAAACCGCCATCTCATCCCGCAAAAAATGAGCCCCTATATTAGATAGTCACTCAAACAAAAAAAAATGTAGCTCCCAGGACATTGAGATACTAAAATTATTTAATTTGTGTTCCTCAACTGATAATATAGTGTAAAATCTAAACAAATTATATAAAGTAGACATATTAGGTATCTCCACGTCCGTAACAATCTACCCTATAAAAATAAAAACACCATTTTTTTAGCAAAGTTTCAATTTCAATCCATTTTTTTCGGTAATAAAGCAAGGGTTAACAGCCAAACACAACTAAAAATTTATTGCCCCAATTCTGTAGTTTGCAGAAACACCCCATATGTGGTCGTAAATGGCTATATAGCCACAAGGCAGGGCATAGAACGAAGGGAACGCCATATGGTTTCTTTAAGGCAGATTTTGATGGATTGGTTTATTTACACCATGTCCCATTAGAAGCCCCCCGATGTAGCCTAGACTAGAAACTCCAAAAAAGTGACCCCATCTAAGAAACTACACCCCTCAAGGTATTCAAAAAATACTTTACAAACTTTAATAACCCTTTAGGTGTTCCACAAAACTTAATGGTGAATGTACAATTAATTAAAAATTTTTGTTGTCTTGCCTCAAAAAAATGTAATATAGAGCAACCAATAATCATATTTATCCTAAAATAGTACCAAAACAACAACCACCATATCCTGTAGTTTCCTAGATGGGGTCACTTTTATGGAGTTTCTACTCAAGGGGTGCAACAGGGGGCTTGAAAGGGTAAATGGTGTAAATAAACCAGTCCTGCAAAATCTGCCTTCCAAAATCCAAATGGCGTTCCCCTTCTTCTATGTCCTGCCGTTTAGCCAAATAGTAGTTTAGGACCACATATGGGGTGTTTCTGCAAACTACAGAATCAGGGCAACCCATATTGAGTCTTGTTTGGCAGTTAACCCATTTTCTCCAGTAATAAATTTAGGGTTAAATTTTTCCAAAAAATTGAAATCCCGAAATTGTTTCTCCATCTGCCATTAACTCTAGTGGAACACCTAAAGGGTTAACAAAGTTTGTAAATCCAGTTTTGAATACCTTGAGGGGTGTACTTTCTTAGATGGAGTCAATTTTTTGGAATTTCTATTCTAGGGGTAAACAGGGGGCTTGAAATGGGACATGGTATAAACAAAACCAGTCCCGCAAAATCTGCCTTGCAAAACCCATATGGCGTTCCCCTCCTTCTATGTCCTACCGTTTGGCCAAACAGTAGTTTAGGACCACATATGGGGTGTTTCTGCAAACTACAGAATCAGGGCAACCCATATTGCCATATTGAGTTATGTTTGGCAGTTAACCCTTACTTTATTACTTGAAAAAATGGAATAAAATGGAAAATTTTCCAAAAAATTTAATTTCTTAAATTTTATGTCCATTTGCCATTAACTCTAGTGGAACACCTAAAGGATTAACAAAGCTTTTAAAATCAGTTTTGAATACCTTGAGGGGTGTAGTTTCTAAAAATTTTGGTGGTTTCTATTATGTAAGTCTCACAAAGTGACTTCAGACCTGGACTGGTCCCTAAAAAGTGGGATTTGGAAAATTTCTGAAAAATTTCTAAATTTGCTTCTAAACTTCTAAGCTATGTAACATCCCCAAAAAATAAAATGACATTCCCAATATGCTCCGAAAATGAAGTAGACATATGGGGAATGTGAAGTAATAACTGTGTCACTACTATTGCTGACAGGGTGAGTCAGTACATCCAGTTGTTGCACCTCCATCATCAATACTGACAGGTAGAGCCGTCTTACCTACTTTTTCCATTTTGAAGTAATAACTATTTTTAGGGGCATTACTATGTATTAGAGAAGTAGAGAAAATGAAACTTTGAAATTTGTTAATTTTTTCAAATTTTTGGTAAAAATTGTATTTTTTATGCAAAAAAATTTACTTTTTTGACCCAATTTTAGCAGTGTCATAAAGTACAATATGTGACGAAAAAGCAGTCTCAGAACGGCCTGGGTAAGTAAAGGCGTTTTAAAGTTATTCACATATAAATTGACACTGGTAAGATTTTTAAAAAATGGCCAAGTCCTAAGGGTGAAATAGGGATGAGTCCTTAAGGGGTTAATTTGGTTATTTTGATCATTTTTTTTGTCCTGATACCTTATGTGTGAACAGATTTTAGTTCCTTTGTTTCATCATACAGTATTTCTCTACAGTAGATGGGTTATGTGGTTTGCATTTCATTCTAGACAGTTTAAGTATACAATGTTCTACAGTTTTTCCTCTTTAACAGCTCGGCAAAACACTTCAAACCTAAATTGAAGCTTGATTGGTAATGGAGACCATAGGTCAGGGAACCATCACGAATTGCTTTATTGTATATTCCGCTTGGCATAAACGGAAATTCCATTAGTTGCTACGGTAGCATGAGCCTAGTAAAAGACATGCTAAAATTAAATAGAACAGAATGTTAAAGAAGGTTAAAGATGCCACGTGGTTTTGTTTCTATTCCCCTCACTAACTTTTAGCATTAAGTAGTCGTTTATATGCAGAAATTATCATGCAAATATAATGGTAAAAATAATAGGATGAACATATCTTTTCATGAATGTCACAATGGTCTTTCTATTTTTACAGAAGAAATTTTAAGTATTTAACCCCTTAAGGACCGGGGGTTTTGGGATTTTTGCGTTTTTGTTTTGCGCTCCATGCCTTCCAAAAGCCATAACATTTTTATATTTCCGCTCACATAGCCATATGACGGCTTATTTTTTGCGGGACAAGTTGTACTTTTTAACGCTACCATTTATTTTTGCATGTGATGTAGTGGGAAACGGGAAAAAAATTCCAAATGGGGTGAAATTGCAAAAAAAAAGCAATTTCACCACAGTTTTCTGGGTTTTTAAATTACAACGTTCGATTTGCGATAAAACTGACTGGTTAATTTTATTCTTCAGGTCAGTACGAATCCGGCAATACCTAATATGTATAGTTTTCTTGCGTTTTGATAGTGAAAAAAAAATTAAAAGTGGGAATTTTTTATTTTATTTTTTGTCGCCATGTTTTGACCCCTATAACTTTTTGTAATTATGCGTACGGAGCAGTGTAGGGGCTCATTTTTGCAGGGCAATCTGAACTTTTAATTGATACCATTATGGGGTGCGTATGATGTTTTGATCACTTTTTATTCATTTTTTTAGGAAATGAAGCGTCCAAAAATGGCGAATTAGCCATTTGGACGCTTTCTTTCCGTTTTATGTTTACCGTATGGTGAATATTTTTAATATTATTATAGTATGGGCGTTTTCGCACATTGCGACACCCATTATGTGTAATTTTTTATTTTTTATTTATTTTATTTTCATTTTGGGGAAAGGGGGTGATTTGAATTTTTATATTTTTTTATTTATTTTCTATTTTTAAACTTTTTTTTTTTTTTTACCACTTTCTTATAGTTCCCCATAGGGAACTATAAGATGCAATCATCAGATTGCTATTCTCATATATTCAATGCAATAGCATTGGAATATATGAAAAATCACATATTTCCTATGGAGCCTATTACAGTCATAGGCTCCATAGGAATACTATGTAGTAACCTAGGTTTCATTCACAGAAACCTAGGGTACTACATGCATGCTCGGCTCCCCCTTGTGGCCATCAGGGAGCCGGAGCAAACCGAAAGTGAAACTTTCGGTTTTGCTGATCGAATGCCGTGGTCAGGATTGACCACGGCATCTGAGGGGTTAAATGTCCGCGATCGGCATCGCTGCCGGTCGCGGACATGAGCTGCGGGTGTCAGCTTGATGAATCAAGCGTTTACCCGCAGCTCATGCGCCCGTCCGGGCGCCATCTTTAAAGTGCGGACGAAGGGCGTACATGTACGCCCTTCGTTCTTAAGGGGTTAAAGGGGTATTCCAGTTGTTTGACGTTATCCCCTATCCAAAGGACAGGAGATAATTACAGTATTAGATCGATGGAGGCTCCTACCTCTGGGACCCCCACCAATGGATAGGGGATAACTTCAAATGACCGGAATACCCCTTTAACAAAAAGAGAAAACTTCCATAGAAAAGTATTTTGTGTTAACATGAAAGAAATCAATTGTAACAATTAACCACATTTACTAATCTAATAGTCTTAATTCTCTCTTGACGTAAAATCATTGTCATAAAAACTTTATTTTATTCTGCCATTTACAGGTGTGTGCCTTTGTATTTCTAAGTCACAAATTACACATTTAAGGAAACAGTCTGTGCACAGCTCCACTCCATGGCAGAATGTTCCATCAGAGTCACCCCTCCACACACTCTGGCTTGCGATACCCGCCATTGCTATTGCTGTACATCAGTCTTGCAGCTGTATTAATGCTGCTAATTTAAATAGGTTTTGCAGTGGGTTAATATTGTGGACCTATCCTCAGGATAGGTCATTAATATCAGATTGGTGGGAGTCTGACTCTCAGCACCCCTGCCGATCAGCTCTTTGAAGAGGTAGTAACGCTCGTGCATGATCTACCTCCTCTTCAAAATTATGTCTCTCTTGTAGAGGTGGTGGAGTGTAATTACAACTGCTCGTCCTGAGGATAAGTCCAATATTAATCCACTACAAAAACTCCCTTTATGGTGGCTGCATGGAGAAAGGAGTCTGAGCCACTATCAGTATAGGCCTCATGCACACGACCGTATGTGTTTTGCGGTCCGTAAATTACTACTTATGCGATTGGTTTATTCCCCTACTATACTGCTTATGTGACTTGTTTAGTCCCCTACTATACTTGTAAGGCTTAATTCACATCACCATTCAGCCTTTCCGTTCTCCTGCTCCATTTAGAAGCAGGAGAACGTAAAGGACAGATTCGGCACATACCTGAGCCGAACGGAGCCTTTGGACCCCATCGACTATAATGGGGTCCGTTAAGTTTCCGCTCAGATGATGACTTTGGAGCGGAGACAAAAGCTGTGGATGCAGGACTTTTGTCTCTGCTCCAAAATCATCTTCTGAACGGACCCCATTATAGTCTATGGCAGGCATCCTCAAACTGCGGCCCTCCAGCTGTTGTAAAACTACAACTCCCACAATGCCCTGCTGTAGGCTGATACCTGTAGGCTGTTCGGGCATGCTGGGAGTTGTAGTTTTGCAACAGCTGGAGGGCCGCAGTTTGAGGATGCCTGGTCTATGGGGTCGAAATGCTCCGCTCGGCTCAGTTATGTGCCAAATCTGTCCTTTCCGTTCTCTTGCTTCTAAACAGAGCAGGAGAACGGAAAGGCTGAACGGTGATGTGAACGAAGCCTTAGGTGACTTGCACACCAATATGCCAAAATTGCTCCAATTTGGATCAAAGCTGTGCATATTAAAGTAAATCTACCACACCAAAATAAAATATAGTTAGCACACCAAGTACTTAATAATAAATCCTTTATTAGTCTTCTCAATGACATATTAAAAATAAAATAGCAGAAACAGTCATGTATATAGAATCAAAGAACTACATATCCGGTGTAACCACATTTGTGTTAAATATATACAAACCCCAAATTTATTGATAGCTGGCCCACAGGATTCAAGAGACAGCAGTGCGCAACACCAAAAGACAGGAAAATAGTAGTCAGTAACAGGCTGAGTTCTAGGCAGGCAGAGTTTACAGTAAGTCTAAATAAGTGGATGCAACACCTCTGTTGGAAACTACTGAGTAGAATAGAACCTATTGCTCAGGCACTCTCCACTGGGGGAGAGTGCCTTATATAAGTCCCTCCACTGATATGTTGCACATAAATGTGCAACCGTCCCTGTCTCTTGGGACACTTCCCTATACTCCACTCCTCTTCCCACATTCAACTGATGGGATGGCAGCAGTGAATGACATCCTAGTGATGTTCTATTCACCCACTGGCTGCCTTGACTGGCTGACTGCTCCTGGGGACAAAGGGATTCCTTTTTAAAGGCTATTTGTGGAGCCTCATAAGCACCCTAAATGTGGTTTTGCACAGCAAGGGATATAAGCCATAAAGTTATCCCCTACTGTAGCACCCCTTAAGATGCACCCACAGTTGTATGTGTGCATAAATTTGTAAGGAAGCAGAAGAGCATTCCATTGGTCAGCCCATTAGATGGGAGAAGGATGCTGGCGAAATGGACCACAGGGAAGCAGAATGGCGCAGATAATAACTATTTAACAATCTATTCAGTTCCTCCTGCTCTGTAACACTCTTTCTGCAGATTGCACTGCATGGAAGAAACTAGAAGTGGCCTCATTTTGTAGTCTGGTCCAAACTGACAGAGGTCAGGGCCAACACAAGTATGTGGAGCTAACAATACTATATTGCAGTACATTATACCACCCCAGCAAAGCCAAATATCACCAGTGTTGGACTGGGGTGCCTAGGGCCCAACAGTATAATGTATTTTATGGGCCCATACAGCAGCAAGACGCTACACGATGATTGATTATTGGGTTCCTTGCACCGATTTTGAGAAGGTGGAAAAAGAGGATACTCACTGGTGGCCTATGTACTTATATTTCATCTCTGCCACCTGATTGCATAAATAATAAGAAACTAGATAGTTCCTTAAAGGGGTTGTCCCACAAAACTATTCTAGTTTAAAGCACCTGGACCTGAATACTTTTGCATGTAATTAAAAATTTATCAGAGCTGCTGAGTTATTCAATAAAATCTATCTGTAGAGCACCACCTCCTGTATGCCCTTTTTCTGATTTCTCTGTCCTGCTCACTGAGATGGAAGCACATGCTCAGTTCCATCCTTCAACTTCCCCCCAAGCAGTAGAAAGAACACACCGCTGAGAAAGTACATGCACCCTAAGCTGTCATCTTGAAATAAATCTATCTGGATCAATGCAAGGTACAGGGCTGGCTCTAGGTTTGTTCGAAAGAGTTTGTCATGTACTAGGTTATGTGTAGTTTTCATTTTTTACATTATTCATGAGATAACATCTTTAAATGATCTACCCAGATTTTATATGAACATAGACTAGTTGAGGTGCTGTACTATATGTAGTGCAGTAAGTCTACAGTGTTATGTGCCACTTGTGCAGTGGGTGGAAGACTAGGGGCCCACCTTGGTCAGGGGGCCATTGGGGGATTCACCTGTACCCAGTGGCATAACTAGAGTGCCATGGGCTCCATGGCAAACTTTGGATCGGGGACCCTCCCCCACGCCGTGCCCATTCGCACCCACTGTGTCCGCAATGGTCACACCCCTGGTCCCTGATTGTGCAGTAATGCCTCTCACTACCCCCCAGTAGTGTCCCCCACTGCCCTCAGTAATGTCCCCAGTAGTGCTCCCCACAGCCCCTAGTAGTGTTGACCACTGCCCCCAATAATGTCCCCAGTAGTGCCCCCCACAGCCCCTAGTAGTGTCCGCCACTGCCTCCAGTAATGGCCCCAGTAGTGCCCCTATTGCCCCCAGAACTGCCCCCCACAGCCCCTAGTATTGTCCCCCACTGCCCCCAGTAGTGTCGCCCCCTGCCCCTATTTGTGCCTCCCACAGCCCCTAGTAGTGTCCCCCACTGCCCCAGTAAAGTCCCCATTAGTATCCCCCACTTCCCCCAGTAATGTCCTCAGAAGTGTCCCCCACTGCCCCCAGTAATGTCCCCAGTAGTGTCTCCCACTGCACCAGTAATATCCCCAGTAGTGCCTCCCACAGCCCCTTGTAGTGTCCCCGACTGACCACAGTATTTATGTAACTGGACCCAGCATTTTCACTGTACTTAATGCCGGGCCCCGTCAGAGAGCTCATCTCACCTCCATGATATGCACTTCTCCAGTCTCTAGGCCTCCAGCATCAGGCCCCGACGCTGCCACACTAAAGCTAGTCACAAATCAAGCAGGTGGGCGGTGCCTGACTAACGTAGGTTAGGCTCCACCCACCTGCTTAATGTGTGACTAGTTTTAGTGTGGCAGAGCCTAATGCTGAAGGCCTAGAGACTAGAGAAGTGCATATCCTGCAGGGAGATGAGCGCTCTGATGGGGCCCAGCATTAAGTACAGTGAAAATGCCGGGCTGCGTTACATGTGAGTGCAGCTGGCCCCCTCCCCGTCGGTCGCAGAGGTTGCTTGTTATGCCCCTGCCTGTACCCCTGTGGGCAAGTCCGAGCCTGAATTACCCAGTGCATCAGAAAATACTGCCCCAGCAGCACAAAATGCCTCCCCAAAAACTGCCACTTTGTGGGGACCAGTGGCATTTGCCATGTTTTGTCCTTCTACTCCCATTGCCTTAAGATGGCAATACAGTTAAATTTCTGGTGTCAGGAGAGGAGCGTCAAATAATTACCTGGCTGGTGGCCCCCTGTGCTGGGCCCCACCGGGAAGTTTCCCTGTAGGGTCTATAGTAGTCTGCCCTTGCTTTCATTTTATTCTCTTCATCTCGCTACTCGAACTACACAAACAGCTTGTGTTATGCAATAAAGCTGTAGGCTGACAGTCGCGGTCTTCTGTGGTCCATAGAGGAATCTTGACTGACAACCTCCTATAGTATGTGATATAAGATTGGACTTCATGTCACTATGATACTTTATATTGGAGCTCCAATCTTCCCTCTAAAATTCTAATAAAGCTTATCAATTTGGTTGTGACAAGAAACATAAGCATTCTAAACTCAGCGGGAGCTCATTTGGGAATGCACCTGCCATGAGGAAATTGCTGTACCAGGAACCATGTTTTTTTCTTTCCTAAAATTGCGTATCTGTGCCTTTGCTGTATTTCCTGTGGCAGTCTTGTTTTACTATTTATCCACGATGACGTAAATCAAATATAATGAAACCATTTGCAGATACAAATCTGTAAAACACATATTTCTATTTGTCATTTAAAACGTTAAATAATTATGATGCTTCCCAAAGGGCATTTTGCTGCAGTTATATCTCTGATTCTCCTGGTAAATTATGCTGTGTATAGCAGTTAAAAAGCAACAAATGCAATAAGGTAAACTATTACACTTCTGACTAGCCATAGCTTTGTTTCAGAATAATGATTGTTAACCCTGTTGTTTTAGTAATGCCTAATCTGAGACAAGAGCATTTTAGAACCATTCATGTCCTCTACTTAGGACCCTCTCTATTAGCCAGTACTTTTAACAAAGAGTGACTCTGACTCTATTGGACCCAGGTTGGTGAGTGCTTTATGAGGTGTTTAATATTCTAAGGATAGGTCATCAATATCTGATTGGTGGGAGTCTGACACCCCTGCTGATCAGCTGTTTGAGGAGGCTTCAGCGCTCCAGTGAGTGCTGCAGCCTCCTCACAGTTTACCAAGAACAGCGCTATGCATTTGATAGCGACTGTGTTTGGTATTGCCACTTAGCCCCATTTATTTGAATGGGATTGAGCTGCACCTTAGCCATGTGACAAATGAACATGACTTTGGCCTAGAAAGAGGCTGCATCACTCACCAGAACTCCGCAGTCCCTTCACAGCTGATGCAGATCTGATATTGATGACTTATCCTGAGTATAGTCCATCAATATAAAAATCTCGGACAACCCCTTTAATGTTAAGTAAATTGAATGTTGTAATTACTGTCAATTTATGATGTACTGTATTTTTGGACTATAAGACGCACCCAAAAGTGACGGTAAAGTGGCAGTGCGTCTTATAGTCTGAAATGCATAATGGAAACGGTCATCAGCATGAAGTGATGGAAGAGCTGCACTGGTTCTACTCAGCCTGCCTGGTCTTCTTCCAGGTCGCGTTCTGCACTGTGTCTTGGCAGTGTACTGCGTCAGAACGTAGTGCATGTAGACGTACACTATGACATGATGCTGTGCGACATCAGATCACAGTGCAGCACGGGCCAGAAAAAGACCAGGGATTGGTGAGTCCTGGATTTGGAGAGTGGTAGCACCGTCCAGAGCAGGTGAGGTATGTTTATTTATTTATTTTTATTAATATAGTAAAATAGTTTGTAAGGCTAAAAAAGACTTCTGTCCATCCATTTCGGCCTGTTATCCTACAAGTTGATCCAGAGGAAGGCAAAAAAAAAAAACTGTGCGGTAGAAACCAATTTTCCTCATTTTAGGGAAAAAAATCCTTACCAACTCCAATCAGGCAATCAGAATAACTCCCTGGATCAACGACCCATCTCTTTGTAGCTATAGCCTGTAATATTATTACACTCAGAAATACATCCAGACCCTCTTGAATTCCTTTATTGTACTCACCATCACCACCTCCTCAGGCAGAGAGTTCCATAGTCTCACTGCTCTTACAGTGAAGAATACTTTTCTATGTTTGTGTACAAACCTTCTTTTCTCCAGACGCAGAGGATGTCCCCTCGTCACAGTCACAGTCCTGGGGATAAATAGATGTTGGGAGAGATCTCTGTACTGACCCCTGATATATTTATACATAGTTATTAGATTAGCCGTCTTTTTTCTAAAGTAAATAACTCTAATTTACACAGTTTAGTGTCATCTAGATAGGTCATCATAGGGCCCAATACTGACCCCTGAGGTACCCCACTAGTGACAGTGACCCAATCTGAGTGTGTACCGTTAATACCACCCTCTGTTTTCTGTCACTCAGCCAGTTACTTACCCACTTACAGACATTTTCTCCCAGTCCGAGCATCCTCATTTTATATACTAACTTTTTATGTGGCACAGTATGAAATGCTTTAGAGAAGTCAAGATATAAGACATCCATTGATTCACTGTTGTCAAGTCTAGAATGTACCTCTTCATAGAAAATTATTAAATTAGTTTGACACGACCGATCCCTCATGAAGCCATGCTGATATGGCGTTATTTGCTTATTTTCATTGAGGAACTCCAAGATAGCATCTCTTAGAAACCCTTCAAACAGTTTACCCACGACAGATGTTAAATTTACCGGCCTATAGTTTCCGGGCTCTGTTTTTGGACCCTTTCTCTATATTGGCACCACATTTGCTATGTGCCAATCCTGTGGAACACTCCCAGTCAATAGAGAGTCCTTAAATATCAGAAATAAGGGTCTGTCTATGACATCACTTAATTCTCTCAGGATACGGGGGTGTATGACATCTGGTTCCAGCAATTTGTCTATTTAATTCTTTTTAAGACGCCGTTGTACTTCTTCCTGGGTCAGACAGGGCACTTTTAACGGGAAATTTAATTTTACGTTCTGTCTTTCATTTGACAGTTCATTTTTCTCAGTGAATACAGTGGAGAGAAAAATTATTTAATAGCTTTGCTTTCTTCTCATCTGCCTCTGCAACTTCCCTGTCATCATTCTGTAAAGGGCCAACACCCTCAGATTAATACTTTTTACATTTATATATTTGAAGAATAATTTAGGGTTAGTTTTACTCTCTTTAGTAATGAATCTATTTGTCTCTTAAAGGGTTGTCTCATCATGGCCTATGGGGGCATATCGCTATGATATGCCCCCATTGTCTTATAGGTGTGGGTCCCACTGCTGGGACCCGCAACTATATTGAGAACGGAGCCCGCAAGGTGATGGCTGGAGGACTCTGGTTGGCCACCACCAAGGCGGCTCCCCATAGAAGTGAATGGGTGCGTACTGCGCATGTGTAGCCTACGCTCCCAATCATTTCTACGTGGCCGACGGAAATAGCGTAGCCAGCGCTCGGCTATTTTTGCCGGCCCCATAGAAAATGAATGGAGGGCGGCTGCGCATGCCACCTGGGATCCCCTTTTATCTCAAGGATGAGGTCCCATCATGAATGGACAGCACACCACACACACTCGGCTGTTTTCAGAAGACCCATAGGAGTGGGACCCAAAGGTGGCACCTGCACCTATAAGACATTTATGGCATATCCTATCAATAGGCCATAAATGTCCAGATGGGACAACAAAGAAAAAAAGTTGGGGGTTAGTCAGCACATCCCAGTACGCAGGTGCACGTCGCCATGGCTGGAAGCACAAAAGCAAATAACAAACAACGAAACAACACTCTGCAAACACATAAAAAGTAAATACAATATTGCCTTACTCACTGTAGAAAATGTACTAATGCTACGTTATAAATGTGAGATTCTTGGCAAATACATTTTTGTATCAAATTATATGTGCCTGTCTGCCAGCGATCGCTATAGGACAGGAACCTAACACTAAATACTACCTCCACTG
The DNA here is from genome assembly GCA_033119425.1 of Bufotes viridis. Lineage (NCBI taxonomy): Eukaryota > Metazoa > Chordata > Amphibia > Anura > Bufonidae > Bufotes > Bufotes viridis. The sequence goes on from CM065590.1 coordinate 239,743,663, forward strand.
GTGCCATACTGGCCTCCATTAAATTAAGGGAATGCAGGTTCCACATGCATGCTGAGGCCATAATAAATTAAGGGAATGCAGGTTCCACATATATGCTGAGCCCACTCTGTATTTTACCTCTCCTGGTGCCAAATGGCCTTCAATAAATGCAGGGAAAGCAGGCCACAGCTTTATACTTGCAGTTATTAAAACTAGCATATGAGACAGGGGTTATCTCATGAAAAGTATTACTATGCAATGAGTAGGGCAATACAAATGATGTATTATTGCAATATACACACTATAAATATGTTGCTGGCTTTTTTATGTACATTACATTTTCCTCTTTATTAGCTGTTACCTGCTGTTTTTCCTTCTGATCCACTTTCTCCTCCTTTCCTAGGTGGACCAACATGCCTAGTAGCTCCCTTCCACTCCTTGCTAACCTAGTGAGGCAGTTGGAAAGCCTTGGACAGCTTTCATTTATTAATCCTTACTTCTACATTTCTAGCACTGTATAGTTCTATTTCTCTTTAGACATCAGAGTAGGAAACTATGGGGCAGTACATATCATATGTATCTCTGGGGTTATATGTGAAGGAATATTTTTTATGCAGGGGATGAAGGGTTCAACAAGAGCTACTTGCAATGCATCATGTGAGAAGCAGGTGTGTAATATGCTGCTTCCCACCCACATAAAGGGAAGAAAGTCTTCCAGATAAGTGAGTAAAAAAACAGTCTTACATTCATGGGATAACCCCTATAATAACAATAATAGCCAATAGAGTAAATATTTTATTTGAAACAAAAAAGCCCCAATGTAAATGCTTTCCTTTTACGATAATTGATACAGTATACTGCTTTTTGCAGACACACAAAGTACAATATCTCCCCAGCTCTCTGGTATCTCCTGAATGACAGTTGCTATATTTATCCTTGGAGAGGCATACAAAACAATCAGTGCATTGCCAGAAAGCTAGATTCTGTCAAGATGTTCAGAATATTCACTCTGTTTCCTACAATGAAGTGAAATCTGTCACAGTGTGAATACCCACATAAGAGCTTGCAACTTAAAAGCATTTGATTCTTTAAAATATGAATTGCTCTAGCTTTTAGGTAAATGCAACTGGAATGCCGTTTTTCACCACTCTTCAGATTCATTTGGTTGAATACATAATATATTTTCCTGACTAGTTCAAGACTTTGTGTACATTACAGCCCTGACATTTCATTTAAATCAGATAGATAAAAAGGTCATCATCTGATATTCCATTATAACTTGCTTCATCTTATCCTTTTTCTTTCTTCCCCCACCTAAGATTTCACATAATTTTCCATATGTTTAAGGGTCCATTCACATGTCCATAAGTTTTTTGTGGTCCACAAATTTCGGATTCGCAAAACACGGATACCGGCCGTGTGCATTCCGCATTTTGCAGACCACACATGGCGGCCCTATGATAGAAATGCCTATTCTTATTATCCGTGATTGTGGAGAAGAATAGGACATGCTCTATCTTTTTTGAGTGGCCGCGGAACAGAACTACGGATTCGGACAGCACACGGACAGCATTCGGACTGTCCACATGTTTTGCGGACCCAGAACTACGGACGTGTGAATGGACCTTAAAGGGGTTTTCTGGGATCTTGATAATCAGGATAGATCATCAGTATCTGATCTGTGGGGTCCCACACCTGGGACTCCCAGCAATCAGCTGTTTGAGAAGGTACCATGCTCCTGTGAGCGCTGCAGCCTTCTCGCAACTTATCAAGCACAGTGGCGTACTTTGTATAGCGTCTGTGCTTGTTATCCACGTGTCGGACCCCCACCTTTCAGATACTGAGGATAGGTCATCAGTATCAAAGTCCCAGAAAACCCCTTTAATGTCAAGTTATCATTGGTGCTCATTGCAGAAAGCACCTCAATATAATGTTCTAAATTGAATCATTCTTTTTAAAAGCCAGGTTGAGCTTATCAGAAAGTTCTGAATGAGTCTGAGTATAGACTACTTTTACAGCAACCTCTTTGCTCTTTAAGGGACACTCCCTTCAGAAATTAGTATAATTTAATTGGATTTTATTAGATGTTTCAGCAGTACTATACCATTAAAAGTTAAATATAAAATATTGTCCTTCTGTAACAGTCAATACAAATTATAAGCCTTGATAAGGAGTCCATTGTTTTATTTCCATGAGGGGAAGAAATTATGTGCAAGCTAATGTTCATTATACCAGTAGGTGTAGAACTGAGATAAGTGTGACTGCTCTAGTACTCTCTTAACAGGCATAAATAACTGTGATATGACAAATACTCATTCTAATTAAATCCATTATCCCAGTGTTTTGCTATTAAATCACTGTATAATTCTATGAGAATTTGGATATGCTCAACTGTATGTACAACAGCATTCCTTACCACATTTAAAAATGTTGTTGTTATGCACCACTTTTGATGCTACATGCTTAACTTGAGACAGCTTGGCACTCCAATTAGAAGAAGGCAAAGGGGCTCCAATAAAACGTAATTATTTATCTCATTGAAAGAAAATATGACAATGTTTTGGCCACATATGACCTGGCAGATCCCCCACCGCTGCCTTTCTGAGGGATCCCCTCTTCACTTCCACTTTCATACATAATTATGGTTAATAATTAAATAATGAGATAAATAAATATTGAAGTTTTTCCTGGAGCCTCTGGTGCCTTCTTCTGACTGTAGTGTTCTTTACCGGTTATGTGGTATATTCCCTTAGTGAGAAGCCCCATTGACTTTTTGTCAAATGATTATCATGGGTTTCCAGTGAGTTCAGAGAATCTGAACAGTTACAGACTGTGCAACAGCCACATATATTAATACACAAGTGGTTCGTTATGTTCTACAATCTTAGGATTTGATTGGTGCCCCTTAGCCATGTAGCCTGGTACTGGTGGTTGGCCTACTTGTTCATTTAGACCCTTTCAGTCTCGAATTTCTGGGCCTTTAGAGAACACAAAGGTGGACTAAGACGTTCCTGCATGGGATATCCTTTGTCAGGGCATTACACCAGCAGTTTATCTGACAGATTTTTTGACCAATCACTGGTCAGATGGCCTATTGCACACTCTATTGTTTTGTTATACACACACCAACTATTGGTCTGATAATCTGTTGGTGCAATACAGCCCTTAGCTTACTGCCCAGTGATGAGTGTTTCGTTGTAGGTAACATAATACCAGCACTCAGTCACATGCACCAGATAAATTAGTTTACCAAAAGACTATCTAATGACACACAATGTAAACTACACCCACAAGTACGTACTTGACAAAATTTAGTAGGTGGAATCTGAATACATCACAGGCTACACCTATAATCATTTATAGCAGGACCTACCACAGAATAGTTTCATAAACTGCCACATATTTAAAATATATCACGAGGTTGGCACATGCAACTGTGTTATGTATAATATGCATAACCAATGAGTGTCTGTGTGTGTGTGTGTGTATATATATATATATATATATATATTGTGGGGAGTCGCTCTGGTAGACAGCGGTGCGGGTGCAGTTTAGAGGCAAAACAAGGAGTCCAGATTGTGCAACAAACAGTGTTTTATTCACACTTGCACACCATAAATGAAAAACAGTCTCTTTGGTGACAGTTCACACACAACGGAAATAACGTGGCAAAACAAAAACAGGCCAACACAGGTTCAGTCACCTGGGAGGTGTAGGTGCAGGTTCGCACCACGCTGTCGGCCCAGCCGCAGGAGAATCCAGCTTCAGGTAGCCAGGAACAAAACACCTCCTTGCTGAGCTCTTTCCTCCAGGACAGAGAACTCCTCAGCCCTGTTAGCAGCTCCAGGATAATCACAGCCTCCAGCTGCTGAGCTGGCTGAGCTTTTAAACCCAGCCCAAAACCAGGACTGGGTCGTGGGGAGCAGCCACCCACCCTACACTTTAGCTGCTCCCGGTAAGAGCCGGCCCGGATCGGCTTTGCAGCCATGCTATTTAAACTCTGTCAGTAGCACTAGCTGCTGCTGACATCAACAAAACGGGCTCTTACCTCACCGAGGCTATGAACCTCGGTGACACATACCTGCCATCCATGACGGCACCCTGCACCTTACCACACACCCCCTTTGTTCAACCCTGAGGGGTGGACACATGTGAGGCAGTGGACGCGGAAAGGGCATCTGCATTTCCTGCAAGCGACCTGCCCTATGTTCCACGGAGAACTTGAAATTTTGAAGGATAGGAACCACCTGGTGACCCGAGCATTCCTCTCCTTGGCCTGACTCATCCATTTGAGGGGAATGGTCGGTCACCAGACGGAACCTCCTCCCTAACAGGTAGTAGCGGAGAGATTCGAGTGCCCACTTGATAGCCAGGCACTCCCTCTCCACTATACTATATCTGGACTCGGCGGGACTGAGCTTACGGCTCAGGAAGACAACGGGATGTTCTTCCCGTTGACCTCCTGCGACAGTACCGCACCGAGGCCTACCTCCGAGGCGTCGGTCTGTACGACAAACTCCTTGTTGAAGTCGGGTGTCACCAAAACCGGGGACCCACACAGGGCCGACTTCAATGCGGAGAAAGCCTCCTCCGCCTTCTCACTCCAGCTAACCCTCCCAGACTTTCGTCCCTTCAACAGGTCTGTCAATGGCGCTGCTATTGTGGCAAAGTGGGGCACAAACCTCATGTAGTATCCTACAATCCCCAGGAACGACTTTACCTGCCTGGTGGTGACCGGTCGGGGCCAGCTACGAATGGCCTCTACCTTAGTTACCTGAGGTTTGATGACTCCCGCCCAATTACATATCCCAGATATTTGGTCTCTTCCAACCCAATCGCACACTTTTTTGGATTGGCGGTTAGTCCAGCTTTCCTCAGGGCATCTACTACCGCCTGCACCTTGGGTAAATGGCTTTCCCAGTCGGTGCTGTGGATGACTACATCATCTAAGTAGGCCGAGGCGTACCGACGATGTGGCCGCAGCACTATGTCCATTAGCATCTGGAAAGTGGCGGGGGCGCCATGCAGGCCAAAGGGTAACACCTTGTAGTGATACAGGCCCTGCGGGGTAACAAACGCGGTTTTTTCCTTAGCCGCCTCCGTTAAGGGTACCTGCCAGTACCCTTTAGTGAGGTCCAGCACAGAAAAATAACGGGCTTGTCCTAAATTTTCAACAAGCTCGTCTACTCGGGGCATGGGATACGCGTCAAACTTGGATACTTCATTTAACTTGCGAAAGTCGTTGCAGAACCGCAACGTCCCATCTGGCTTGGGTATTAGGACTATGGGACTGGCCCACTCACTTTTCGACTCCTCAATGACATCGAGCTTCAACATTAACTGCACTTCCTCCGCGATGGCCCGCCGCCGAGCCTCGGGTACCCGGTATGGTTTTAACCGGACCTTGGCCTGAGGCTCAGTGACGATGTCATGTCGGATGAGAGACGTGCGGCCAGGGAGGTCCGAGAACACATCCGTGTTCCGACTGAGGAACTCCTGACTTCCTGAACTTGTGTGGAAGACAGGCTGTCTGCAATTTTTACCGTGGTTACGGCTTCACAGGCCTCGAACTGTGGAGCTGGACCCTTTTCACCTAGAAGCCCTGGCCGGGGGCTGTGGTCGTCGGCCGTGTCCCTATCTTTCCACGGCTTTAGCAAATTCACATGGTACACCTGCTCCGGCTTGCGCCGCCCTGGCTGGTGTACTTTGTAATTTACTTCCCCTACCTTCTCGACCACCTCATAGGGGCCCTTCCACCTAGCTAGGAATTTGCTGTCAAGGGTGGGTACCAGAACCAACACTCGATCTCCCGGATTGAAGCCCCGTACCCGAGCCTGACGATTATACACCCTACCCTGGGCTTGTTGCGCTGCCTCCATATGCTCCCGGACCAACGGCAACACCCTTTCTATCCATTCCTGCATCTGGGTGACATACTCAATGACACTTTTGTGGGGGACAGGCTGTTGTTCCCATGCTTCCTTGGCGATATCCAACAGGCCCCGAGGGTGTCTGCCATAAAGCAGTTCGAAGGGCGAGAACCCAGTAGAGGCCTGGGGTACCTCTCGCACTGCGAACATGAGATAGGGCAGAAGCAGGTCCCAGTCCTTCCCATCTCTAGACACCACCCTTTTTAACATATTCTTTAGAGTTTGGTTAAACCTCTCAACAAGACCGTCTGTTTGCGGATGGTAAGCGGACGTCCGTAACTGCTTTATACGCAACAATTTACACAGTTCCTTCATTACTTTGGACATAAAAGGGGTCCCTTGGTCTGTCAGAACCTCTTTTGGCAGGCCCACACGGGAAAACATCTCCATTAACTCTTTGGCAATGAGCTTAGCTGAGGTATGTCGCAGAGGCACCGCCTCCGGATACCGAGTGGCATAGTCGAGAACTACCAGAATGTGTTGGTGGCCCCTAGCAGACTTTGGTACAGGCCCAATTAAATCCATAGCAATTCGCTCAAGCGGTACTTCAATAATTGGCAGAGGTACCAGAGGACTACGGAAATGTGGCTGGGGCTAGTTACCTGACAGGTTGGACAGGACTTACAATAATTTTCTACTTCCTTGAACACACTGGGCCAATAAAACCGCTGCAGTATGCGGTCCTGGGTTTCTGCCACCCCAGGTGTCCCCAAGAACATGTTGGTGGGCAAGCTCCATGACAAGCTTGCGATGCGCTGTGGGCACCACCAACTGTTCAACAGGTTCACCTCAGTTTGGTTCACCCGATACAACATATCCTGCAGAACAATAAATCGTGGGAACATTAATTCAGCCCCTGGTTTCTGGGGTTTACCATCAATTTCCAGCACATTCTCCCAGGCCCTGGTTAGGGTTTGGTCCCGGTGTTGTGCGGTCCCAAAATTTTCCCGGAGACATTGAGGTCTGCCAACTCAGGTCCCGGTGGCAAGTCCTCCGTGTCTCCCACCATTACACTCAGTGGGGTTGTCTCCCCCACTACCGCTGCAGCAGTGGTCACCCCTACCGCTGGCCCTTCAGACTCGGGCTCCCAGGGTTCTGGCCTTCCAGGGGTATCAGGCCACTCTGCTAGGGTTACCCCTGTCTCAGGGCTATTAGTCACTTTCATCTCAGGCCACAGTGACGGAAAACCAGGAAGTCTCTCCCAATTATTAGTTCATAGGGCAGCTTTGTGGAGATCGCCACTTCACGAGTCAGGTGCCGACCACCGTGGACAGAGACATTACAGCAGTGGGATAGTCCTTTAAGTCTCCGTGTATGCACACCACACCCACTGTCCGGCCCGTATACTGGGTGGGCTGTACCAGGGCAGCACTTACCAGGGTTACCAGGCTCCCTGAGTCCAACAGCGCCACTGCCAGGTTATCCCGACTTGCACCTGGCACAGATGACGGTTGTCTATTGTCCCGGGGATGCCGGTCGCACACAGTCTCCGGGCATACATGGAAGCCCGGTACCCATAATTAGTCTCCATGGGTTCCCCCACTGTGGACAGTTGGCCCTTATGTGTCCAGGCTCCCGACACTGCCAGCAGACCACTGGGGACGGATCTGCAAGAGGTACATCCCGGGCGGGTTTGGCCGGCCGCCGGGACTGGGGTGGAGATTTCCGGGGTTTGACTGGCCCCCTCCCAAAGAACCCCCTGCAGGTTTCTGGTGGCCTCATATCGCTCCACCAGGTCGACCATCTCAAGGGCATTGGTGGGGGATACCTGGCCGATCCAGTGTTGAAGGGGGTAAGGCAAGGCCCTCCAAAACATGTCAGCCAGCAGCCGGTCCAGCATAGCAGTCGGACTTAGAACCTCAGGCTGCAGCCATTTTTGCAACCTGTGCAGCAACTCGTAGTACTGCGGCCTGGCGGGTTCAGCCACTTTGAAGACCCACTGGTGGACCCGCTGAGCCCGGACCAACACGTTTACCCCCAGTCTGGCCAGGATCTCCCCCTTCACCGTGGAATAGTCAGCAGCCTGGTCGTCTGCCAAATCAAAAAAAACTTGCTGGGGTCCGGATGCCAGGAACGGAGCAACCACCTCGGCCCACTGGTCACGGGGTAACTTTTCCCTCACGGCGACCTTCTCAAAAACCGCCAGGTACGTCTCAACGTCGTCTGCGGGGTCATTTTGGGATCGCCGCACGGACCGCTTTCCGGGCATCATGGACGTGGTGGGACGCTCCTGCCGCCTGTAACGCCATCACGTGTTGTAGCAGTAGTTGGTTGGTCTCCCGCTGCTGCACGTTAGCCTCTATGAGAGCCTTCACAGCAGCCTCCATGTTGCCAGAAACTCCTGCTTGCAGCTTTGCTGGCTTAATATATTCCATGCACTTTAGAAAAACAAAACTTCGGCGTTCACGCCAGCCTCACTGCGCATGCCCGCATCCGACACCAAATGTGGGAGTCGCTCTGGTGAGACAGCGGTGCGGGTGCAGTTTAGAGGCAAAACAAGGAGTCCAGATTGTGCAACAAACAGTGTTTTATTCACACTTGCACACCATAAATGAAAAACAGTCTCTTTGGTGACAGTTCACACACAACGGAAATAACGTGGCAAAACAAAAACAGGCCAACACAGGTTCAGTCACCTGGGAGGTGTAGGTGCAGGTTCGCACCACGCTGTCGGCCCAGCCGCAGGAGAATCCAGCTTCAGGTAGCCAGGAACAAAACACCTCCTTGCTGAGCTCTTTCCTCCAGGACAGAGAACTCCTCAGCCCTGTTAGCAGCTCCAGGATAATCACAGCCTCCAGCTGCTGAGCTGGCTGAGCTTTTAAACCCAGCCCAAAACCAGGACGGGGTCGTGGGGAGCAGCCACCCACCCTACACTTTAGCTGCTCCCGGTAAGAGCCGGCCCGGATCGGCTTTGCAGCCATGCTATTTAAACTCTGTCAGTAGCACTAGCTGCTGCTGACATCAACAAAAACGGGCTCTTACCTCACTGAGGCTATGAACCTCGGTGACACATACCTGCCATCCACGACGGCACCCTGCACCTTACCACAATATATATATATATATATATATATATATATATATCTTATTCCACCTGCACCTGTGTTTAATTTTTCTTTCTCCACCTAGTGGATACTGGCCATGTCAATGTATCCATTTGGCAATACAGTGCCATCCCCAGATGAAGGCCATGTCCTGAAATACACATTTGGGTGGACACTGTCTGACTTGCTCTCTACATCACCATGGGTTAGTATTGTATACCACAGTTTTTTGTACATGATTCCTTGTCTTTTAAATTTTACTTCTCCTATGTCAGAAGGGATTCTGTACTGTGAGACTATACAGTTGCTTTGCATTGCACCATGCACTTTATGTACCATAATATATTTAGCGACAGAATGTTTATATAGGCTATACTAAGGGGCACAAACCAGAGGCTTGCAACCTTTCTACACCAGTTTCTTGCATAGGGGTCATAATAAATGACCCCCATTCTGTACAAAGTATCTGTGCTCACCAGTTATTCATTAATCTATTGATTTATCTTGCTTCGCTGTTCAGTAGTGGTTTGCCACTGTGCCTCGGTACAAGAAAAAAAAGTATTGACTCTTCTGTTACAACTTATTTTCAGGACATCAGGGAGCAAATGCCTTTACATGTCTTTGCACAGTTTTGTAGAATTCAGGTTGCAAACACCTTTTCTTGACCTGACAAGCCAGTTCTTATGAAAGCACAACTGTCAGCAGTCATCGCTTCGGGTAGTCAATGGGTCCAGTCAGCCCAATCATTTTGTAAATGTATTGTACCCATTACCTGCTATGAATTTGGATTAAATGAGCTGTCTGCAAATTGCTCCCAAAACAGAGTCATGTGAGACTCAAGTCCCCCACTTTATTAACTTTTCTCTTGGCTGATTTCGAAAATGCACTTTAATATATCAGAATAGCAAGCGATGTCTTTATAAATCTTCTTGTAATTAGTTCCAACTCAAAATGCTTTACTAGTTATAATAAGCATATTGTAATCTGCTCTAACTCCTTATGCTGTTTGCTATAGATATGTAAAAATATTTGGAAGGAGCGGCTTAAGGCTGATTAGTTTAATTGAAGTGAACTTGTGTTTGAAACAGATAACATTTTCTTTCACTAGTGGAATGATGATACAAGGATAAACCAGAGGAAGCATATTTCCTTTGTTATTTTTTTCAAACACTGGTCACATTTGAACTGCAGTGTCTAGACTAATACATAATGGATTACTTTGAATTACTTTTCTATCAGATATTGTAGAATTCTGAATAAATAATGTAATACTATTAAGATTTCAAAATGCCACATAGTTCTTCTATTATTTTTGTAATATGCAGAGCTCATTAAAATGCCCTAAAATGTCCTAATCTTAAGAGGGATTTCAGTAAATTTTAGCATACTTTTTTATGGTTGCAAAAAAATTTTTTTTGTACTGTTACATTTGAAAAATGTGTTGTACATATTGTTTTTTTTTGTATAATTTGTTTTATTCTGTTAAATCCAATTAGTAATCCTGTCTACTTTTCTGTTGCAATGAGTTATGTCTGTCAGCATTATCTTGTTAAGCCCTACTTCACCACCAGGGGGCTTAATTACTAGGTGTATACTTCACTGCAATACATATGTACTGCAGTGTATTATGCCTGAAGATATGCTGGAGTACTAATAGGAATATTGAGATGGCAGATCTAGGGGCTTTAAGTAGGCCCCCCAACCACCATGACAATCCATCGTAATGCTCTATCGCATTGCGGGAAGGCCCATAGGGTGACAGGGTTAGTTCTCTCTCTCTCTCTAACCACAAGTGCCATTGCCATAGATCAGGTTCTGAATTATATCTGATTCCAGTCATTTCTGCAGATTGTCAGTTGTAATATACAGCTGACACTGTTACATCAGCGGCATTTGGCCATTGCTGCCCTGCTACTTCAGGTGCCTCTCACAGTTCCAGTGCACCAGCACTGTCTATTTATGATACGCTTCGTTGAACCTCGTTCTGCAGGATTGCAAGGGTTAATCCTCCTTTTGCTTCTTCCAATGTATTAATCAGCTCTGCTGTATATGTTGTTCTGTCTGTCTCGCTCACTTAATGAGCTATAGGTTTACTAGCTTGTTAGATCCTGCAAAGGCACTATAATCTGCTTGTCTGCCCATGGACTGACTTCTGACTGATTACCGGATTCTGAACTTCTGCCACCTGACCTATCCAGTGCCTGATCACCGTATTTAGGGCCGGCCTTAAGTTGGATACGTTGGATGGTGCCCTATGTGGTCAGCTGCTTGCACCTGTATAAATCAGGGCTGTGGAGTCTGAGTTGGAAAATGGGTACTGACTGACTCCATCTTAAAATATATATTTTTTAATATTGTATAATTAAACTTTAATTTAAGTTTACAAATATTAATAATAAAATATATTTGTGTTATATCAATCTAAGGCTCTTATTTTATTGTTGTTGTCCTTGTGGTCGCTGCTTTGCCACCAACAGAGAGTAGTAGTTGTTCTCTGCTTTCGGGACATCCATAAAGGAGGATCTGACTAAGGCAATATTTCTACTGAGGAGAAATTCCTAGATATCTTCTTGTTAAAAACATAACAAAGTTTTCCAGTTTTTTCATATTTACTTACAGGAATTTAAAGGGAAACTGTCACCTAGGAAACACGTACAAAACTGGTGACATGGCTATATAATTACAGAAGCATTTAGGCTATCCATACCTTTATTGTACTTGTCCATGGCTGCAACCTTTTAAAAAATGCTTTTCATTATTCACTGTGAAGGGTCAAAGAGGCTTGATTAAGGCACTGAAGTGCCCTGGCCTGCACAGTCTCTCTCCACTTTGCTCTCTAAGCCCTGCTGAAAATTCACACCTGTGCCGTCAGTGACCGAGAGAGTAAGCTGTATCTCTCTGTCACTGATAGTGTATGTACAGGTTTTTAGCAGGGCTCAGAGAGCTCTATCAGTCATAAAGGGAGTGGATGGAGAGGGTGGTGTAGTAGAGCTTAGAAAGGTGACGACCCGGGGCACTTAAAGGGGCATTTCCATTTTGAAAAAACATGTCCGCCAGGCTCTCTTCAGCCTCTTTGTCCCGACCTGGGGATGCCGGGAGGCTGTAGAGGGTTATGTAAACAGCATAGCTTCTGGGGCTACACCATTTGCAGAACTCTCATTCAAGTCAATGCGAGTTACCAAATTGCGTAACTCTGCTGCTTTGGATTTCTGCAGCCATGTTTTAAATAGACACCATTCCTCATACCTCCTTATAGCTCATATGAGAACACCTCAGATGAGAATTGCATTGTAGTTTAATCAGTGCCCTGTGCATGTGGAGAGGGAATTGTGCCCTGTGCAGTCTGACAGTCCTTGAGTCTCAAGTGCAGCACTGACCGTACTGACCCTGTGCTGCCTGCCCTGAACTTTGTACTGTTTGTCAGATTCATAAAGACTCTGTCTTCCCTTGGCCTGTTACTTACTACTAGTTTTACCTGATTCCTTTGTACTTCACACCAGAATCTCTTGACTCTTGTTGGCCAGTTGTCAAATGCTATAAGAGGTAGCGGCCGGGTGGCTCAACTGCAGCAAATTCTAGAATTCTGTATGAGGGTTAAAGGGTAAATACTAGAGGACTGCCAGGATAATGCCCTAAGGTTTAGCCCAAAGTCAAACTGGTTGGTTGACACAATGGTTCCACACTCACTGATCATTACAGAAACCTACTGTGTATGGAGCAGACTCAACTCCTTCCATAAATATACAGAGGAGGGCACAGATATTAATGTTATGGCTGAATTGTGTATGTATGTTAAATCTTTACCTGAACATATTGTGGAGCTCATTGTCTGGGCAAATTATGGAATTATTTAGATACTATACGGCATATTTATCAAGCTCTCCACCACTTTTCTGACTTTGGTACTGAATGTATGAAAACACTCAACCATGTGCCACCAGATATACAGTGGATATAAAAATTCTACAAACCCCTGTTAAAATGTCAGGTTTCTATGCTGTCAAAAAAATGAGACAAAGATAAATCATTTCAGAACTTTTTTTCCACCTTTAATGTGACCTATAAGCTATACAACTCAATTGAAAAACAAACTGAAATATTTTAGGTGGAGGGAAGAAACTAATACTTTGTTGAAGCACCTTATGATTTTATTACAACACTCAGTCTTTTTGGGTATAAGTCTATCAGCATGGCACATTTTAACTTGGCAAGATTTGCCCACTCTTCTTTGCAAAAACACTCCAAATTTGTCACATTGCGAGGGCATCTCCTGTGCACAGCCCTCTTTAGCCCACAGGTTTTCAATTGGAATTAGGTCTGGGCTTTGGCTGGGCCATTCCAAAACTTTAATCTTCTTCTGGTGAAGCCATTCCTTTGTTGATTTGGATGTATGCTTTGGGTTGTTGTCATGCTGAAAGATGAAGTTCCTTTTCATGTTCAGCTTTCTAGCAGAAGCCTGAAGGATTTGTGCCAATATTTCCTAAGGCCCCAAGTCCAGCTGAAGAAAAACAGCCCCAAAGCATGATGCTGCCACCACCAAGCTTCACTATGGGTATGGTGTTCTTCTGGTGATGTGCATCATTCCGGGGATGATGTTGGATGTGCATCATTCCGGGGATGATGATGGAAGAAGCCAGGTTGCTGGTGAAACGTCGTTGGGTTAGGAGGGGCTAGGAGATCTACACACCATCCAGGGTATGATGACTTTTTCTTAACCACCAAGCTTTTTGCCTTTGCATTCACCTCTGCTGCATTTCTTGCCCGGGGTTTACTGCTTCCAGGCGTCTTGGTGTTTTTTATTTTTCATTACTTTATTTCTCTTCCCCTGTTCTTTGGTGTGTGACCTCTTGGCCCCCTCCTGGGTCTTTTTCCTCATCCCTTGTTCCATTTTTGTGCTGCCTTTTTTTTTATCATGTATGTACTCATTTTATATTATCAGTAAAGTTTTATTCGATTCTCACTTTATGAAGATTGTTGTTAAACTTTTGGGTGATATTGGTGGCTTTACTTCTTGTGAGTCAATATCTTTGTAATCTATTTCTGTACGGTCATTTTTGGGTGGCCAGACAGTTTATTAAGTAGTTCAGTTGTGTCCTGGAGGCAGCTTGTTGTATCTTTCACCAGGAGATTAAGGACACCTTCCACCCATCCAAAAATGTTCTCAGTGAGGGTGCCACGCATGAAATTGTTGGTCTCCCTGGATTTCCAGGTTTGTGAATCTTGGAAAGCATGTACGAAGTCACTGTTTTTGGAAAAGAGGGCCATACAATCATTGAAAAATGATAAAGTAATCATCATTAAACCAACAGACAAAGGAGGAGTTATAGTCATAATGAACACATCTGACTACATGACAGAAGCAAACAGCCAACTGACAGACACACGCTACTACACAAAACTGCAATCAGACCCTATGCAACAGTACTATAAAAAACTTAAAAAAATATTTCCTGACGTATTTCTGGAGTGTAATATTACAGGTTATAGCTACTAGAGATGGGTCGTTGATCCAGGGAGTTATTCTGATTGCCTGATTGGAGTCAGGAAGAATTTTCCTTAAGTGGAAAATGTCTTCTACCTCACAGATTTTGCCTCCTCTTGATCAGCAGGCCGAACTGCATGGACAAATCGCTATTTCTGTCTTATCCGCATGTTGCTTGCAGATGCTATCAGCGATTTCCCAGAACAGGCACATTTGACAAGCTTGCATGAATCACAAACGCACAATATAGGAGACAATGCTGCGATTTTGCACGCTAATGCAGAACGTTGATGCATGAAAAGTCACCGCTCATGTGCACAGACCGCCATAGAAATGAATAGGTCCGATTCAGTGCAGGTGCAATGGGTCATGCTCACGCATTGCACCTTGTGAAGCATTATCAGTCCCATGATGAAAGTTGGGCCTTAGTAATGTTTTTGTCATCTGCACTTATCTTTTGAAACTTTAATTTACAAAGTTGAAAAACGTTATGTGCGCAAATATATTTTGTGGTCTGATAGACCAAGGATAGCTTTATAATGGAAATGAAATGTTTCAAGATATTCTGTAAGCAAAACATAGAAAGACAACTTATTAATATACTTAGGAAAGAATTGTACATACATACCTACTAATAATCATTGTGCCTAATATCATATTTTTTGTACTATAGGACACACTTTTTAGCAAAGAAAAAAATCTTGCTAAAAAGTGCCTACGTCTTATAGCCCACAATCTCAGTGTTTATGTACTGACCCGATGGTCCCTCAGTACTATCTGAGCAATTAAGGGCTTGCTGCCTAGGCAAACATGATGCTTTCAGCACAGAGTGCTCACTGTCTGCAGAGCTCTGGCAGTTAGTGTTAAGGGCGATGGGCTGATTTCACCGCTTATATCTCTGGATCTGGAGGAGCTAGAGAAATTATTCTGGTCTAGTTTGAAAACCGAGCACTCTAAGCTTTAAATTGAGATCAGAATCAAAGCATTATCTCTGCTACATTGGGAGAGATAGCTGTCAGAAATCAGGTCAGAAATGATAGTAAGTGAAAGCTGGTTTCAGCTGAGTTCACTTCCATCCTGATTTCTAACAGCCATATCTCCTTATGTAGTGGAGATAATTCAGTGATTCTGGAAAGGGTTAAGGGGTAAATGTGACCCCGCCCCTCCCCCCCCGATTTTTTTCTCATATTCTAGGCACTTATGGGGTGTACACTGGGTGAAAATTTATTCATATTTTGTTTTCTTATTTTTTTCTTTTACAAGCATGATTTAAAAGTAGCCTGACCTGTGTGACCCAAGGACCAAGGTGTGGATCTATGGTGTTTGTATTTGTGTATTTATCTGTGCATGTTTTTTATTGGTTGTATAATGCCTGATGAAGGCACCCTCCATTTCATTAAACTACCAGGGAAGGTTGAAAAACAAAAATATGTATGCATCTTACAGTCCAGTGCATTTTATAGTCCGGAAATATGGTGATTCAAAAACGCTGTTGCATGTGTTCATTTTTCACATGTGTTAGTTTTAAACAGTCTAATAATAATCATCATTAGTGTTGAGAGAATCTAAGCATCCAAAGTGGAATTCGATCTAAAGTTTAGGAAAAATTTGATTTGCCATGAAGTCCAAATTCCTTGCGCTTTGTGGTAACAAATCATTTTTCCTAAAATAGCTGCAAGAGTTTTCCTCCACTTGCTTGTGCAGGGGCAGTCTGCCCATCTCTTGAGTAGAAAGGACCTGCAGAAGGACCCGTGCTGAGTGTTAAGACTTCAACATGTGCTCCCAGCGTGATCACGTGGTAATGACATTATCCCCATGTGATCACGCTGGAAGTGCATCATGATGTCATCACTCAAGAGAGGAGTGTACTGCCTCTGCGCGTGCATGTGGATGAGGTGAATGATTTTTATTTATTTTTTTAAATTCAAAAGGCCATTTTTAACAGCAGTTAGATGGGTCCACTTCTGTCTAAGCTGTTTTGAAAAGGTTTTAACATAGTGATTTGTGACAAATTAATTCGTAATATAATCAAATTTCTTGTCAAAGTTTGGTGAAGCTGACGAATCGAATTTTTCAAAACTTCGCTCATCTCTAATCATTATCATCATAATGGTATCCTACCCTTCAGAGTACTTCATATACAAGGTCTTGCAGCTACATGTAGGTACATGTTTTATTTCAATAAATTAAAAATATCATATATAAGAGGATTGTTTCATGTTTCTGCTGCCCAAGAATGTTAAAGGATGTTACTAGATAAGAGATGTGTAGGGAAAGAAAGGTTTGACAAGTCCCCTGCCGAAATCTTATCCCAATATACATGGAAATCATAGTTTTGAAAGACAAGGTTGTGCTCTTTGTAAGTCTCAAGCGTTGTCGATACAATGTGAACTCAAAATTTTTTATACTTCATGCATGAGAGGGCTGTAGTCCTGCAACACTTCTGAAAGGCTTCCTTCAATAACACTATATGTCCTGTCTCTGTAGATTTAGGACACACTGTTTTCATGCTATTATATTATGACTTTAGAATATAAATATTAATATGTTCCATTTAAAATGCGAGTTTACTGTAGTCATGAAAATGCACAAACATTGCACTTCTCCAATCTATCAATTATATGTATGTGGACAGTCAGATCATACAAACAGCTTATTCTTTGGGCAAGCAAGCTTTTCACACTTCAGTGCTCTTTTTATTAAAGAAAAAAGAAAATGCCAGAAATGTATTTTCTCAAGATTCCAAAATGAAAATGAACCAGTCACAAGGGCACATATTTGCAGTATGTTATAACTCTTCTCTGATTACTTGGCAGAGTCTTATTGCATGACGACTTTATACAGTGGCTTTTGCCCTTTGACCTAATTGACCAAAAACGGCAATGGTGAGGAATTAAAACACAAAGCAGATTTAGGGTATGTCTATTTAGAGTATGGGATGGATATGATGCATATTTCCTCCTGTGGATTTCGTGTGGCAAATCTGCCAGTGCTTTTTAGAGCAAAATGGATGTGCAGTGTCCAACTGGGAGCTGGTGTACAGGAAGAGAGTGATAGTGCAACTTGTAGAATATGAAATACATGTAGTAGCAGCAGGCTTTAGTGCAATATGTCTCTGGAACCAACTGAGGAGGTATGATGGTAGATTGGATTGTTGCACTTTCCTCACTTAGATGATACTGACCTAGTGGTTGCTTGTTGATGGGTGGCTTAGCTGTACTCCATCACTTCACAGCAGTGTTTTCAAAATAAATATGGAGAATTGGTGATCTACAAGCTACTTCCCAGCTCTTTGGCAGGATCCTGAGAATCGGTGCTCTACAAGCTGCTTCTCAACATTTCTTTTGCAATACAAATTGGGTGAAATACATAGCAAATCCACAGCAAAATTACATGACATCCACATAATTTCTGCAGTAGAATCGCCCAATGTGGCTTTACCCTGAGGGTGGCAAAACTTTCTTACGTATGCATTATTGATAAAACTTGATTTATGTAAGTGGACAACATATAAGTTACTTGGTTACATAGTTGATGAGGTTGAAAAAGGCACTGGTTTATCAATTCCAACCTACAATTCTACTATGTTGGTCATCTTAGCATAAACCCTTCTGAATATAACAATTTCTATAAAGCAGTGAGATTCATAGTTTTTGATTTTTCCTCCCCATGTTCCAATAGCCATAACCTTTTCAATCATATAGCCCTATGCAAGATTAGATGCATTTTAAATGGAACCATTTAATTCATCTTGTCTTCCATTAAAAAATGGAAAAACAGATTCTTTGTGGGGTAAGATTTAAAAAAAACACATTTCTGCCAAGGTTTTTGCGGTTTTGACATCACAGCATTATTTTGTTGTATTAGTTTTATTACTTAATGAATAAATAAATAAATAAATAAATAACATCCTTTTAAAAAAATCTAAATGTTCTTTACATCACCAATTTCTGCCATAACTTTTTATATTTCAGTCTACAGAGATGTATGAGGACATGTTTTTTTTTTTGTGGAACAAACTGTTGTTTTTATTAGTACCATTTTTGTGGTATGTACAACTTTTTGATCACTGTTCAATTTTTTGGGTGGAAATGGTGACAAAAAATGTCAAATTTTGTGTTTTACATTTTTTTTCCATTACGGCATTCACACACAGAATTTTTTTTTAATACTTTAATAGTTCAGACATTTTGGATGTAGTGATACCTAATATGTTTATTTTTTATTGTTTATATAGTTTTATCTGTAAAATTGAGAACTTTTAATATTTTTGTTCCCCTTTTTAATATCTATTAGCCCTCTAAGGGGGTTAGAACCTGAGATCTTTTAATCCCTTGTCCTATTCACCCAAATGGAGATCAATCAGGGCAAATAGGATTTTCATGTGCTCCATGCCGAGCTCTACCTCGTGCACAGCTTAGCAGGGAGCTTACCATGGCAGGCGTGTGAAGATTTATAAGCATCCAGGTTGCCATAGTAACTAATCGGAGCCCCACAATTTCACTGTGGGGGCTCTGATTGGAAGGCAGAAGGAGCCGCATCCCTCTGCATTAACTCACAGATGACGTAATAGCTGTTGATCGCGGCATCTGAAGGGTTAAAGAGGACCTATCACCACTCTTGACATGCCTGTTTTAAAAGCTTCATGCATTCCCCGTATTAACAATTCTGGAGCCTCTTATGGCTAAATGGTGTGTTATTTCTACTAGACGTTATGAATACATTGCTATTAGCCTTCAGTAAGGGTACAGAGGGGGTGGTAACCAGTTGGGGGTGTGTATCTGCACAGACTCACTCTATCCAATCAGTGCTGGCATTTTCAGATTGTGCAGGTACACACACCTAACTTGTAACCTCCCTTCTGTACCCTTACTGAAGGCTTATAGCAATTAATTCTTAACTTCTAGTTGAAATAATACAGGAATGGCACAATATAGAGCCATAACAATAGATGTTCCAGAATTGTTATTGCATGCATGAATGCATTATGCTAATAAAACAGACATGTCAAGAGCGGTGAAAGGTCCTCTTTAAATGATAGAGTTCAGCACGAACGCTGTTCCCGGTCATTGTGGCCGGGTGCCTGCTGTAATATACAGCTGGCACCCGCCGCATATGGAGCATGCCAGTTCCATACAAACGTGGACACATGATGCAGTACATGTATGGCATTATGCGTTAAGGGGTTAATGTAATCTGCAAATATAGATATTTTATTCTGTAAACTCTCTATAATGAGGCGAGTATAGACCCATGGTGTCACTTGAATGGATTGGACTGTGTTTACCCTTTCATCCTATACAGGGATCTGGACTTTGATGCAAGGCAACCATCAGGCTGCTACCTCTTGGAGTAGTCTCTATTTAAGTAACTGCAGACCAACAGGGGTCAGGAGATGGCTTTGCAGGGCAGCAAGGGATCAAGCAACACTGTTTTCCATGACAGGTGGAGGTCAGGGCAAGCAGAATACATACACCTCAATAAAGAGGCTGAGGTCAGAGGAGGACAGCTCAGCGTCAGAACAGAAAACAGGTGGAGGTCAGGTACCCAAAACAGGCACACATGATAAATAATATCTGTATGAAAAGAGCTACCCCAGTGGAGAAAAAATAAGAGATAAAAAGGAAGAGAAAAATGAAATGTCAATTTTTATCATGTATTATTCAAAAGATTATTGGTGGAGATCCGCAAGGGTGCTGGGTGTCAGACTTCCGGCAATCTGATATTGATGACCTATTCTGAGGGTAGGTCATCAATATTAAAAGCCTGGAGAAACCCCTTTAAGAAGGTATTCAATATTTTATAACCTTTGCAATTACAGCATGTATAAAAACCTTTCATGCGTTTTATTTCTTTTTCCTCCAACATAACTATGCTTTAGCTTATACTACCATCTGCATTTCAGGCAGTAAAGATGCAAGCAATTGGATCAGTCTTTAAAATATGCCAGTTACACACCTGACAAAATTGTTGGTACCTTGGTACCCTTCTATTAAAGAATGAAAATCCCACAAAGGGCACGGAAATAACTTGAAACTGACCAAAGTAATAAATAAATATTTATTGAAACTCAACTAATTAAAATCAGACATTGCTTTAGAATTTTGGTTCAGGAGAATACTTTTATAAAAACGAACTAATAAAACTGCCCTGGACAAAAACGATGGTGCCCTTAACTTAATATTTTCTTGCACAACCTTTTGAGGCCATCACTGCAATCAACCCACTACAAACTACTCCAGCTGTCTTAGGTTTGAAGGGTGCCTTCTCCAGACTGCATTTTTCAGCTCCTTCCACAAATGGTCAATATGATTTAGATAATGGCTCATAGGAGGCATCTTCAGTCCAATGCTTTGCTCTTAGCCATTCTTGGATGTTTAAGCTGTGTATTTTGTGTCCTAATCCTGTAGAGGACTCATGAGCTGCGACTGAGACCAAGCTTTCTGACACTGGGCAGCACATTTTGCACCAGAATGTCTTGATAGTCTTCAGATCTCATTGTACCCTGCACAGATTCAAGATACTCTGTGGCAGATGCAGCAAAGCAGCCCCAAAACATAACCAAGCCTCATCCATGTTTTGTAGTAGGTACAGTGGGGGTCGTTTAATAAGACTGGCATTTTAGACCCCAGCCTTAATCATCCCTATAGCTGGCTGTAGATTATGAAGAGGCACTGGCCTGTACATAACTTTGGCGGATCCACTGTTGCCTCTCAATGTAAGACAGCTTCCTAGCTCTCTTACATTTAGACCATTTTCTTCGCCTAAAACAGACATAGAAAGTGGTAAATGAGACTGGCATGCCGGCCTGCCCATTCCCTGCTCACACTACGCCCACTTTTTAAACCTGACGTGAGTGGGGAAAAGTCGCAGATTGCAGTGCAAAAGACCTTTGTGCCTCAATCTTCACCAGAAATATACCTAATATAGGTGTATTTCTGGTTAGTAAATGACCCTCGATCTTTTTTTGTATACTTCGTTTTTGCATATGTGAACATGAAGCTAATGTGACTTGCCAAAATGCTGCAGTTTTGTCTCATCTGTCCAAAGGACATTCTCCCAGAAGCTTTGTGGCTTTTCAATATGCATTTTGGCAAAATCCAATCTTGCTTTTTTATGATTTGCTTTCAACAGTAACTTCTTCTTGTTTTTTTTTCTCCATTAAGTCCACTTAGGTTAAGACACTGATGTACCTTCTTTGGAAGTTGTTCTGAGCTCTTTGGTTACCATTTATATTATCTGTCTCTTTAATTTGTCATCAGTCTTTCTCGGCCACATGCAGGGATGTTGGTTACAGCCCTATACACCTTAGGGTTCTTTCACACGAGTGTATCCCGTGCGTGGAATCCGCTGCGTGAAAGAGAGCCAAGCCCCACTCTGGACAGCAGAGACACAGACCATTAATATGATTGATAATGCTCCGTGCCTCTCTGTTACCTTTTTACTACAAAATCACAGTGACCATTTTATCTCACTGTGATTTTGTAGTAAAAAGATCACAGAGAGGCACGGAGAATTATTAATCATTTTAATGCTCTGTTTCTCTGCTGTCCGGAACGGGGCTTGGCTCTCTTTCATGCAGTGGATTACCCACACGGCATCCGCTTGTGTGAAAGAGCCCTTAACCTTCTGTATAATATGTGCAACTGTAGAAACAGGAACATCAAGCTGTTTGTAGATGGTCTTATAGCCTTTATCTCTAACATGTTTATCTATAATTTTCAATCTAATCTCCTGAGACAACTCTCTCCTAAGATTTCGTTGGTCTATGTTCAGTGTAATACCCACCATGATAAAAAAAAAAGGCCACAGTGACTACTTTTCACCCTAAGTTTGAAGACAACTGTGATGCTAATTACAGGACACATATTAGTCTCACATGTCCCTATGGTCAAATTATTTTTAATATTTTCTATAGGTACTATAATTTTTTCCAGGCCAGTTTCGTTAGTTAGCTGATTTTTCTTTATTGTTACTTTTGTCACGTTTAAGTTATTTCAATGACCATTTTGCGTTTTCTTTCTTTAACGGAAGGGTACCAACAAATTTGTCCACATGTTTGTCATGTTTTAAAAAATGATCCAGTTCTCCAGGGGTGCACCTAGCCTTTCTGCTGCCTGAGGCAAAAACTGAAATGGCGCCCGCCCCCCCCCATGTCAATTTCTTACCCTAACCCCTTTGCCACAATGAAAGCGCTCATTGACCATGGCCCTTCCGCTGCCCCCCTCTTACCCATACCTGATACTGCCTGAGGTGATCGCCTCACCTGGCCTCATTGGTGGTGCACCCCTGCAGTTCTCACATCCTTACTGCCTGAAATGGCCATGGTAGTATTTAGATCAGCAAAAGCCATAAAAGATTGCTTGGTCCATAGTCACGTTTGGAGGAAAAAAAGCATGACAGTATGAAAGGTTTTTATCCATGCTGTATTGCAAAATTTGTAAGATATTGAATTTGGAAAAACAGACCACTTTTAATTCTAGGTATGATCTGAGAAAAGAATACAAAATAGAACAGCATATTAGCTGCAATTCTACAAATGTGGTGTATTTTTACAGTGTTTCTGTGGGTATCAATATGCAAGTAGAACAGGAAGGAAACCCACATATTAGAAATATTAAAAATGGGCTGGTATCGTACAGTGTGCCTGCACATTTTAAACAGAAGCATAAATAAAACCGAAATGGACTGAAATTGATGGGAATTTATAAATGAACTCTTTGGAGAGGGAAGAAACAAGAAAAAAAGAAACAGAATAATGAAAGAGTATATTTTCCTTTTAAAAGGAATGGCACTGAATGGGTTAAATGTAGAACTAGATATTAACTGCTTTATTTAAGTAGGGAATGGGGTGGAGTTTTGCATAATGTGTAACATATGGGGACATTTTTTAAAGATGATCCCTTAAGAAAGCTGTGTTGAAACCAGTCAAGCTGGAGGTGACTTTGTATATGTTTTTTTTTAATGTTTTTATCCTGTGAGTATGTTAACCCTTACACACACCACTATGTACAGTTACATCACCGTGCTCGGTAAGAAGTATGGAGCGGGCTCGCTCTCTGAGCCCGCTCTATACGCGGCGGATGCCAGCTGTATACTACATACGAAACCCAACCACAATGACCGGGATCAGCGATGACACTGATCCCAGCGTTTAACCCTTCAGGTGCTGTGATTAATACCAATCACAGCATCTGTCTTCTGATGTACTGGAGCCAGTAAAGAACACTCTGTTTTTGTAGAAGCTGGAATCTTCTCTTTTGCACTATGCTCTTCCTAGCATTTAGCTAGGAAATAATTTTCACAGCAGAGTTGTATCGGCGGCAGTTCGTAAAGATCCTCCCAAATCTATTTTTAGCTGGACTCCAGACACACTGGGCATTTGTAGCAATTCTGCCTATCAGTGCTAAGCTGGCTTGGGGTCAGAAATTTCAACATTCATTAGGAATAATATGCAGATAATTTCATTGTGTATAAAGTGTGTTCTTTATTTTACTGATTTGTATCGTTAAATTAAGGTCATTAACATATTAACGAACGTCATAGTTGGATTTCTTTTCTTCATTTCTGAGTTAGATGGCATTGTGATTGATCATTGGGTGCAGATAATGACTGTATTTAAATCTGATGTCCTCTTTATAGTAGAATATGTATTATGATTATGTTGTGTAGTATATTTTTTGTTTTTATTCTATCTTGCCGTATAATAAGGATCTTGAGACTGTTAGTCCGTTGGGGAATTTCCTTCTCAGTGTTATTCATGCAATCACTTTATAATAGAGGACTAAATGTATGTTGTTTTTTTTAAAAAACATTCTTAACTAGCTAAATATTTGTGTGTGGCCTCAATGTCTAAAGGCAGCACTGGCTATACCATTAATAAATACTTAGAGATAATGGATCATGCTGTGCTGAGTAATATGGCATTTTAATCAGCCAAGTGCTGTACTTCAGTGACATTCAGTGAAGGTCAAGAGCACTCTGAAGCCCCTAAAGGTTTTCAGAGAAAGCTGTGCTTTTAAAGGTAAATGCCATGCAAGTCTTTCTGGACAACCTTGATATTTGACCCTCTCTTCCATCCAACAAGCCCCTTTACAGTAATTAAGATTTGAAATTCTGGATTCTGAAATTAACTACTTCTTTAAAAGGTCCATAAATTAACCCTGTAATACTAGAAGCTTGTTCATGAAACATGGATAGTCCATCGTACTATGTGCCTGGTTGTGCACTGTCCATTTATGACATCATCTCTTGATAACACACTTTCTGTATGGACTAGCGACGGGGGTGGGGGGGGGGGAGCAGCCAATAGCATTGGCTGCACCAAGCCTGATGTTTTGATCCGAGCAACGGGTAGATGCAGCGGCAGCTGTGCAGGGATCCAGAGCGAAGCGGATGCCGGGAGAGCAGGTAAATATGATACACGCAAGGGGCCCGGGCATTGGGGGGGATATTTTAGATATTAGATAACCCCTTTTAAGACCAGAATGTAATATGCTGGTCTTCATAAAGCTCCCCCTTTGTATCTTGTGTTTTGAGAGAACGTTTTGATGAACGGGCGTGGCTAATTTGGACTTTAGTGAATCACTGAATGCTACTATGTTAAAACATAACCTTCAATATGTACTAAATAAAAGCTCATGAATCCACATATTTCAAATGAAAAAAAAAAAGAAGAACTAAATAGCCAATCTATTCCGTTTTAATCTAATAGTTGTAGGTGGGTCTGGTGGACCATTCATTAGTAAGGGGATGGGGCAATATCTCTATTTATATCCCTATACTTGGGCCCTACCTAAGCCCCGATAGGAGCAATCCCGTGTCTCGTGCCTCCTAAAAGCCCTGGGATGGCCCTGACTTTGGATATAATCCAACCTGATACGTTGGTGGCCTGATTAGCAATATTCCTACACTTATATATATACCAAAAATAATAAACCAAGTAAGTGCCCCAGTAAATATAAAGTAATGCACAGATAGCTAAATACACCACAACAAAAATACTGAAAAAGTCAATAGTGATGGAAGAGTATCCAAAACCCGTCCCTAATTTGGACTTTAGCAAAAAGTGTTTTTTTTTCTGCCTTTTCATCTTTACATTTCAAAAGTCATAAAGTTTTTTAAAACTTTTTTGCAGACAAAGCCATATACGGGCTTATTTTTAGCAGAACACATATTTTTATACAGCACTATTTTGGGGTATATCTAACGTATTATATACTTTTATTAAATTCTATTAGTGGTGATTGCATGAAAAAGCACTTTTTTACTGTTAGCCCAATAGGAGCCTTGAACATATGATCCTCTGATCAGCTATATAATGCACTTCAATTCTTCTGTTTTGCATGGCAGTATGTCCATTACAGTAATCTGACATAATGCCTATTAGGCTTTGCTACAGCAGGGTCTAATAGACATCAGTACATGGCAGGCCTTGAGACTGTGGTTAGGCCACAGGCTGCCATGGCAACCCCTTGGCCCCCTTTGGGTGAATTGTTGGGGAGATAATGGGGGTGAGAGAGGGTGCCCCCTCATGCTCTATAATCACATAAATGCTGTAGTCAGCATTGGCCACAATATCTAAAGGGTTAAAAAATGGGGTCAGAGTTATCTCTACGGACCTGGTTGTTGGAATGGTTTCCAGCTGTCTAAAACAACTCTCGAGCCCATTACTGCATTGTAATAGTACATCAGTGAGTTTATATACTTTCCAGCCACAACATACTATTACCACACTGAGCAAAAGGAGGCTAAGCTTTGGGTAAGTAAATATGGTAAGACTGAAGGAAAATCATTTTGTTCTGTATATGACACCCATAACATAACATTTTGCTGAATGTTCCTTAGTACCATCATATATTGGCTGTGAATCAATGTTTCCTGGCTCTACCATTACCAACTATCTGTAGTAGCCCAAGAAGAAAATGCCATTGCACCAAGTTCCTTTTACTTTTTAATTCACTTTCTAACATGTACACAAATAAATAAAAAACACTCCAAAAACCATCTATACTTTTTAATATGTATAACACAAAATGTCCAGTGCACTGTACTAGGCCTTAGGTGTCAGTATGGCAACCCAACCCTTTATAATTCCAGTTCCTGTTAAAAGCTGGTCTTTTATCTTTCACACCATTTAACTAACTTATGATAGAATAATACTGTATGTATCACCTTGTATAAATTGATTAAAAATACTGACAGTCAGGTGTGGACATCTGTGGCTTCATTTTGCAGTACCCCAGACCTGGAGGTATCTGTAAGTGTTCGGTTTGGAATGTCATTTAATTTTTACATTGTACAACAGCAGGTGAGATGTGATTGGCATCAGAAACCACCCCATTCTTCAACCTTGGTAGCAGTGGGCTGGACCTATTTCCTGACATAGAAAAGAAGGTGTTAGCTAGGTCTGTAAGGAGTGAGGAAGCACGTCTTATTGCTTCTGCTCATAGGGCCTTAGGGATCAGAGAACCAACTCATCTGTATGACCACTACTCCAGAGAGACTTCAAAGACAAAACTACAGATATTCTGCAAAGCTACAGTGTTACAGTCATATGGACAGCGGCATGGAAGGGGTTAAACTGCTGACATCTACAGCACAGATGTCAGCACTTTTTAGCAGAGTGCAGCAACGTGCTGACACGCTGCTAAAACCACTATACCGCCAACGATCCCCACGTAAACCGCCAACTGATCCCCACGGAGATCAGAAACTGCAGAAAACGCTGCAAACCACAGGTCTGAATTAACCTGCGGTTTGCAGCGATCGCCGATACGAGGGTCACAGGACCCCCCTGGGCATTGTAAAAAGGTACCTGCTGAATGATTTCAGCAGATACCTTGTTCCGATCACTGCCGGCTGAGCAGCAGTGATCGGAGATACTCATGACGTACTGGTACGTCATGCGTCCTTAAGGGGTAAAAGCATGAAAATGATAGGGTATGGTAACGGGAGATTTTCGGGATGAATAGTCTACTTATGTTTGCATATTAGATCTTTAATAGCTTGCATAGTTTCATCTACATACAGTAAACCATAAGGGCATTTTATTAAATAAATAACTTTAGTGGTATTACATGTATAATAACCTTTGATTTTTAAAGGTTTACTTTTATGTGGCTGGTAAAACTCTGATCCCTTGATGATATGTGAACTTGAATACAATGGGGGCATGGAAAAGTGCCATTCTTCCTAGGGGCCAAAATATTCTGTCCCAATCTGTTTGAAGAGGAGCCTATATCAGCCCACACAACTTTGTCACGTAAGTTAGGGTTATTTTTATTACAAATAAGTGGGGGCACTCGGAACTTCTCCACCTCTAGGAAATTTTCCAAAATATGCCAATTCTGTTTAGTAATACCATAATACGTGCATATTAAAAGGATGAAAAGCAGTAAGTGATCCCCTATTATGTTTGTCCCTAGGGGATCAAGATTCCTCTATCAATTTCTCCAAGAGTTTTTTTGGATAACCCCTATTCAAAAGTCTCTCATTTCCTTCAATCTAACTGCACGGACAGACTGGTAGGAGATCAATCGTCTTATTCTCTGGAACTAGGCTTTCGGTATCGCTTTCTTCAAAGAGGGGGGATGTGCGCTAGTATAATGGAGGATTCTGTTTTGTTCTGTCTCCTTCCGGAGTAAATTTGTTGCCAGGAGACTATCTTCTTTTTTATAACTATCTTATTCAATCCCTAAAAAAAGAGAAGGGACTTGAGTGGCCCCGCCAAAATGCAAAACACATTGTCTATAAATCTTTTCCAGATTTTTGAATGATTGCAAAAGTCAATGTTAGTATATACATGTTCTCCTTCAAATGACGCCATAAACATATTTGCATGGGGCAGGGACACATTCGAGCCCATGGAGGTCCTCCACTGTTGTACATAGAAGATTATTTTCATTTAGGCCTAGATGTAATAAATCCAGAAAAAATTCACATTGGACAAAAGAATATTCACTCCTATTCAAAAGAGTACAAACTGCTTGTATCCAGTCCCTATGGTTAATTGAAGAATATAACCCATGTCTATGGTGACAAGTCAACAATCTTCAGCTACAGAACCTAGAGATTTGATAACACTCAGAAAATGGGATGTATCCAACAAAAAAGATGGTGTGTTTTACACAAGCGGAGTCAAAACCAGCTACCATACCTCATCATCTGGGAAGAGAAATTGCACTGTGAACAAACTACTGCTGGATATACTACTGTAAAACTTCGATTTAGCACTTAGTAAAGAGAAACTTTTAGAGTTCTACTTCTGGCCTGATTCTTAGGGTTTAACAGTCTGAAGTAGTACACTGTAACACTAGTGATAAGCGGCAGGGGCAATATTTGAATTCGCAATATTTCGCGAATATTTGGGCGAATATTCGCCATATATTCGAAAATTCGTGAATTCATATAAATAATTCGCATAAAAATTCACATAAACTGATAATTAAAAGGTATCTTTTAAATACCAGTTTATGCAAATTTGTATGCTAATTTTATGCACATTTTTATATGCAAATTTTCGCAATCAAGAAAATGATGACATTCGCACAAAAATTCGCATAAACTGGTATTTAAAAAAAACGAATATTCGCAATTGCGAATATATTTTGTGATATTCTAAATATTCACGTATTCTCGAAGTGCCGATATTCGCGATTAAAATTCGCAATTTGAAAATTCGTGATCAACACTATGTGACACATCATCTATTCAGGGCCACTACCCCTCTCATACTCTGCACTGGCTCCTCAGGGGATTGCTGCATTATGCTTTCCTATCTTTATATTTATTACTATTCCTATATAAAGGGGTACTATTTCTCTTTGTGGAGAGCACCTAGTAGCCATAAGAAATCTTATAGACCTGATACTATGTAAGGATCCAGTGGGTGCTATTTCATACATCGTCTGTTTAAAAGGTCAAACATTGACTTATAGGATTGCTATCTTCCAACTGATGGAAACAGAAACACAGTGAGCTAATTTGCATACCTATTTCTATATTCCTAATGCAAAATCAAGTGGCCCAGCTAGTTCTATATGTTAGATACACAATTTATAAAGCTTATAAAAGATACTTGTTAACAAAACATATTTGTCAGAGCAGCTGCTATAAACACACACACTCTTGTCTCAAACAAAACTACTACTTTATTTATCTGTAATTACCCATTTTCCCATCATGTTTGTGTTGGCTATTGGTTCCTGTTAAATATGAACGTACCATTTTATCTAAAACTGTAAATTCTCCATTTATTTTAGAATTCTATTCGACTGAAAAAAATAAAAAGGCAATTTGGTTGCAAATTTCTTTTAAATAACTTGTGTTCCATCACTCATACTTTTCATGTTCAAACGTGACCATGGCATCTGAAAGGTAAAATAACCAGTAGTGAGTGCTTCATGAGAAGGAAAGACTTCCCCTGGCTGAGCTCAGGGAAGGCGTTCCTTTGTACTAGTAGTCCAGACCCTATAGAAGCCTTCTAGGCCTTCTAGGACTATTACTAGTATATTCCAATGCAGGCCTGCAGGTGGCAGTACGGAATTGGTAATACTTGTTTAGAAACCGCAGCACTCACTTGTCCTCAGTTTTTCAAAATGTAATCACCAACACAATGCGACGTTTCGACCAGTATGGTCTTTCTCAAGCAAACAAGTACTGAATTGGAATATTCTGCACTTTGTATTTAGTGATGGATGAAAAATCCATTAGTGAATATAAATGGCAGTCTAATGATTAGATGCTGGGTTCCCCTTGAGGGGGTTAAAAAATTTTAAAAATTACATCATAGGCATTGCCACATTTGAAAGTACATTTACCGTTAAAATATAAAAATATTTATCCCATATGGCTAATGACGTAATAGAACAAATAAAAATGACCGATTCACCATTTTTTTGTCACTTCATCTCCTCCTCTCTCGAAAAAAAATATAAAGTGATCCGAAAGACTTATATACACTGACAAGCAAAAGGGTAACAATATTTTGAACTTATGACTTTCTGGCTCCATATCTCATCATCCACTACAGCTTGAACCTGAGACTACCATCATTTTATAGACCATCATCTTGGCTATCTCATACATAAGTTGAACTTGCAACTATTAAGCATATGATTAGTTATGCAGATGCTTGTCATGTAATTGCATTGTTACTACTTTTGCTCTTGGTGGTGGAACAATCTTTTTCTTCTTGTATACTACAAATTACAATCTGTCCTTTTGCTCATCAGTGTATCTGAAAATGGTAGCAATAAAAACTATAGATTGTCCTGCAATAAATGAACCCCTACACATAGTACTGAGAGAATGTAGATGACAGGTCAGTTTTACTGCATAGTAAACCGTAAAAACATAAAACAGTGTTGGAATTGCATCCCATTTGGATTTTTTTTCACCCAGCTTCCTATTACTTTTTATGCAATATTAAATGGTGCCATTAGAAATTACAACTTGTCCTGCACAAACAGGCCCTCATGCAGCTATATGAATAAAAAAATTATAAAAAGTTATGGCTCAGAGGAGGCAGAGAGTAAAAAACGCAAAAACAGAAAATCACCGTCAGGAAACAGTTAAAGGAGTTGTCCGAGTTATGAAAAAAAATATATATAGCACTGTAAATCTGATAGGCTGCAATATATAACTAAGCTAAGCAAGTTTTAAGCAATATAAAAAATATATATTTCCTTATTTCCCTTGTTCTCTTCTGACCCTTTGTTTACCTGTGATAACAACAACAATCTCTGCCCCTCCCCCTTCTTTGCAAAGGGAGTGAATACAAGTGTTGCCCTGAGTGACATGTCTGCCTGTTGGGAGACTCAGCAGCATGTTGTATTTGTAGGACCAGCTGTACAATAACACTGTGAATACACACAGTATCTTCCCCCTACCTGTTCTTGTGCAATGCTCTGCAGAACTCCTCTGCTCCTGTGCCCAGCATTTGTCTTCTCACTGCATGCAGCTACTCAGTAAAGCCTTCAGCCCTGAGGGGTTAATGTTTTTCCTCAAGAATCCAGGGAGAGCGCAATAAGCAGAAGCCAGCAGTGCAGGAGGGTGTGGCCAGTACAGTGACTTTTCTGTACAGACACATAGCTGCTCTCTCATGCTTGTGCATGGACGAGAGTCGGGAGAGAAGCTGACATCACAGATCATGTGACCCCCAGTGAAATCTGAGAAACCAGCAACTGGAGATGCAGTAAGTGAATTGTAAAGTCCTTTCAGTTGCCTAGTTAGAAACCTACAAAGAACAAAAAAATAACTCTACAATTTGACCTCTCCAGAAACTTCACCCTTATCATTCAGTGGGTAAATCAAGAAATGCTATTTAACTTGATTCATATGCTGATTAAGCACAGATTTCTTTGTAATGTACTTTTACTCTCCGTTAACCGATAGCACAGAAATGGGTTCAATGAATTTACATTGAGTTCATCCGCAGAACCATTTTAAAAGAAGATATCAATTTAGAGGACAAGTATAGCAAAGTATTTGTATCTTCCAAATAAGAACATAGGAAAGAACTTCTGATTTGACATCAAATTAAAGAGAGAAAAATAGGCAGTGAAATGAAGCTCAGTATATTCATTACACAGTTCTTCAGGATCTTTCTGCAGTCTTGTAATGCTAAGCAGAAAATACAAATTGTAATAATTTCATTGAATCAGCTTGTTCGTGTTCTTGTCAACTCTGCATATTTCTAATATGTACCTACAGTAACTGCATCCAAAGTCAAGGGCATCAAGAAAATGTTCATAGTCAGCAATTATATTGTGAACTTCGTTAAATGTATCTGGGCAAGCATTAATCAGTCAGTCTTTATATGTGCAGAAGTCAAATGGTGTGGCCAAAGAAGTAACATAGACAATGTGTAGAAAGATTTTAACGTTTTAATTGTATTTTTGGAAATTGTATGTTCTGTTTTTATTACATTGGATTTCGATTTTGGATGACTCTATTTGCATTCTTTTGTCCTTATGCAGCTGGGTTACAGGTTTTTAATTTAGTAACATATTTTATAAGGCTAAAAAAAGACATCTGTCTATCCAGCTCAGCCTGTTATCCTGCAAGTTGATCCAGAGCAAAAAAACAAACAAAAAAAACACATTCCCCACTACAAGGCAATCCAGACACAGAGGATGTCCCCTCGTCACAGTCACAGTTCTGGGAATAAATAGCTGATGGGAGAAATCTCTGTACTGACCCCTGATATATTTATACATAGATATTAGATCTCCCCTCAGTCGTCTTTTTTCTAAAGTGAATAACCCTAATTTTGATAATCTTTCAGGGTACTGTAGTCCACTCATTCCAGTTATTACTTTAGTTGCCCTCCTCTAAACCCTCTCCAGTCTTCTATGTCTGCTTTGTTCACAGGAGCCCAGAACTGTACACAGTACTCCATGTGTGGTCTGACTAGTAATTTGTAAGTGGCAGGACTATGTTCTCATCACGGGCATCTATGCCCCTTTTGATGCAATCCATTATCTTATTGGCCTTGGCAGCAGCTGCCTGACACTGGTTTCTACAGCTTAGTTTGCTGTTCACAAACATTCTTAAGTCCTTTTCCATGTCAGTGTTACCCAGTGTTTTACCATTTAGTATGTATGGGTGACTTGCATTATTCCTTCCCATGTGCATAACTTTACATTTGTCAGTGTTAACCCTCATCTGCCACTTATCTGCCCAAGCCTCCAATCTATCTAGAGCCATCTGTAGCAGTATACTGTCCTTTTCAGTGTTAATTACTTTACACAGTTTACTGTTATCTGCAAAAAATTATTTTTTACTGTGCAAGCCTTCTACAGGATCATTAATAAATATATTGAAGACATCCATTAATTCGCCACAGTCAAGTTTAGAACTTACGGTCCTCCTCATAGAAACTGATGAAATTAATTTGACATGACCGATTTCATTGTCTAGATTTCTTGACTCTCCGTTGTATGTATATGAGTCCCATAGTATTGAGAGGAGAGAATGCAATGCATGCACAGTGTGCCCTGCATTCACTTTGGGTGCCTTGTTTTCGAGATAGAAGTGGGTCCCAAAGGTTGGACCCACATCAACCTGACATTTATGGCATCTCCTAGTGAGATGTCACAAACATCCCAGATAGAACAACCCTTTCAGCTAATTCAAGTGACAGATATGTAGTACATCAGACCTGGAGCTACTACTATTGTAAGTGGTTTGTAGTGTCATGTAATGTCATGCTATTCCTTTTGTACACCAGCAGATGGGGTATGGTTGACTGTGTTTAGCAAAAGGAATATAACATACCATCCCATTCCTCCCCTCTTGGTAGGAGTGGCCTGGTTCAGGAGCAGAGCTAGTTAGAAAAAAAAATGAGGAGAAAGGGAGCCTGCAATCCAGCGCTTGCTCCTCTGGACGACCACAAGTCAGCTCATCTAGGAGCATCACTACTTCAGAGAGCCTGCAGGGTCCCAGGCTACAGATGATCTATAAACTACAGCATATTTTTGTCATCAGTGTGATGAATCAAGCTATACAGACTCTGCTGCAAGATGAGGGGAACCACGTTAAGACACCACCACAACAGTTAAGGACAGGCATAGCTAAAAGTTTGCATCATAAAATGGACAGGAGCTAGAGTAAAGCAGCAGGGCAGGAAATCAGAAGAGAGACATTGACAGCTAACAAACTTCTGAGTATCATCTTCTGCCACATTGCCAGCCACCATAACCCATTATTTTGAAATACAGTTTGCACTTTCTATGAACTGCTGCTGGATGTGCGGCTATTTGTTTTTTTGCACTCAGTAAAGAAAGATGTTTTTTGTTGTATAATGTCTGCCTAGCTCCATTACATCACATTATTTACTGCACCGAATCCCAGGGAGGGACGGCCCAAGGGAATACTATACACCTTGACATCTCATCAGGGCCGCTTCCCATCCTCTGCAGTGGCTCTTTAGGGGCTCACTGCAGAGGCATATCCAGTGTTCATTTTTAGATACACATCCACCTCAACATATATTGATAAAATGGTAGGCAATGTCTCCTTTATATGATTTGCCATGGCTTTTTGTAAGACTAGGTTTACATACCACAGCTGCTGCATTCGGCTGAGACCCCGCCAATGGAAGCATGATTTTTCAGGTAAAAGTGAGGTGCACAAATAGATTTAATAGGCCAGTTTGTCTTTAGACAAGTAGAGACCAAAAGCAAAAATTTATCAATAATATACCAGTTTGGAATTGGACTATATCCTAATTACCTATTTTAATTTTTTTTTTATCCTAGGTAGATTTACTCTTGATGTACAGGATCATGTGGTTATCTGTTGGGCTCTGACTACAAGCAGTATTAACTGTAGTCAGGTTCAGTAGCAGATCTTCTTAGGCAACCCCTTACACAGACTTTATTCTCATTGATCCTGCTACAGCATCCTTTCCTAGGTGTTACGCAGCAGAATAGAGTGACTAATAAAAACCATCTCAGCCAGAGGAGGGGAAAAGGAGTACTCAGTAAGTTAGGCCTCATGCACACGAACATATTTTCTTTCAGTGTCCAATAGCTTTTTTTGCGGACCACTCATTTCAAAGGGTCCGCAAAAAAACAAGGAATTACTCCGTGTGCATTCCGTTTCCCTATGTCCATATTTCCGTTCTGCAAAAAAATAGAACAAGTCCTATTATTGTCCCCAATACTGGAGTGAAACATAGAGATCCAAAAGAATGATATCAGAGTCAAAAAATGAAGGAATATAAATAACAATGCGTCTTTATTAGAACAATTTATGAAACATGATTGGTACAAAAAGTGTTAAAAAACAAGTAAAAACAATTACACAAAGAGCGACACACCACATGGCACAATCAGAGTATAACTGGTGAAAATTGATAGCAACTATGCGCAAATATCCTCAGTCAGTGCACACACCAAATAGATAATGGGACCCAACAAAACAGACAGTTGCTAGTTTGGGCTAAGTAGCCAGTCACCATAGATGTTTTAACCACAGTAAACACGAGGATAGTCGCACAAGATAAACAACATAGTAATATACACACCAGCAATGGGTCACAGCAGTGTCGCCAAACAAGCGCACCCGGCAGCGTTTCGCCGTCAGCTTTCTCAAGGGGCGATAAGAGAGTGTACCAGCATCAAGGTTTAAATAAGGAGGATACCTGATGTCACAGGCCATGTGATCCATGATCAACCAATAAGGACTAAGGACAACCCACCAACCTGATTAATATATAAATCACATCCAGCTGAGTGCCGGTGTCACTTCCGCTCTATACCTGGCGCACGAATATCTGTCATGAATGCCGGCATCCGCATGCGCCGTGGCTGTGGGGGAAGGCGGTCACGCACATATGGCGTGAGACGCCTCATCCCAAAATTTAAAATTTCTTTCTCTTTTTTTTTTTTTTTTTCCTTTCACTCGTTACCTGACAGTTCCTTACACTTACATTACTCGTTTGTTCATCACTTATACGCTACCTTTTATCATTGTTATCAATTATTTACACTTTTTAATTTTGGCACATTCATTCACGGTATCTTATTTTTTCACATACTATCTAATTATGTATATTCACGTTAATTATCTCTATTGGAACTATTTCCACAATTAGTGAATCATGTTGGTTTTTTTATCCCTTTTTTATTCCACTTTTGTATTTGCGGTCACTGATTTTGTATTTTATGTAATATTCACGTTCAATTATTTTATTGAAATTACTTTCATTATTAGTGAATCATGTTTGTTTTTATCCTTTTTGTAATTGCGGTCACCGGTTTCAGTATTTTATACACTTTTATTCATATATCACTTAATCTTGCAATCATGGTTACCATCTTGTTCACTTTCAACACGTTTTACACAGTATTGAGTTGTTATATATTGTCATAAACCATTGCCATATATGTCGACCCTCCTATATTTATATATGACCATCATGCTAACACTGGTATAATGGCTTTTAACGGTCTAATTAATTTCGCTTAAGTAAGGATTTATGCAGTATACTGGGCATTGTTATAAAAGGCATACTATCAGTGACAGCCATCTTCCTGACTATTTGGGCGAATGCCCTTTTCCAATATGGCTCCCGCGGTCGCGCGATTTTCTGAGCATGCTCCGGTATGCCGCGGCGTCCTGGTTTTTGGGATGAGGCGTCTCACGCCATGTGCGTGACCGCCTTCCCCACAGCCACGGCGCATGCGGATGCCGGCATTCATGACAGATATTCGTGCGCCAGGTATAGAGCGGAAGTGACACCGGCACTCAGCTGGATGTGATTTATATGTTAATCAGGTTGGTGGGTTGTCCTTAGTCCTTATTGGTTGATCATGGATCACATGGCCTGTGACATCAGGTATCCTCCTTATTTAAACCTTGATGCTGGTACACTCTCTTATTGCCCCTTGAGAAAGCTGACGGCTAGCACGTCGGGCGCGTTTGTTTGGCGACACTGCTGTGACCCATTGCTGGTGTGTATATTACTATGTTGTTTATCTTGTGCGACTATCCTCGTGTTTACTGTGGTTAAAACATCTATGGTGACCAGCTACTTAGCCCAAACTAGCAACTGTCTGTTTTGTTGGGTCCCATTATCTATTTGGTGTGTGCACTGACTGAGGATATTTGCGCATAGTTGCTATCAATTTTCACCAGTTATACTCTGATTGTGCCATGTGGTGTGTCGCTCTTTGTGTAATTGTTTTTACTTGTTTTTTAACACTTTTTGTACCAATCATGTTTCATAAATTGTTCTAATAAAGACGCATTGTTATTTATATTCCTTCATTTTTTTAAGTCCTATTATTGTCCCCAATACAAGTCCTATTATTGTCCCCAATATGGACAAGGACCACAAAATACATATGGTCGTGTGCATGAGGCCTTAGTCCCGTGGGCCACCTGACGTGCACAGCATCATTGTAATCTATGATGCTGTGCGCTCCCATGCGCATGATCAATTCCGCTCCGGGAAATATGGCCCGCTCACGGACCGTATGCCTCGGAGGGCATACAGTTGTGTGCAAGAGGCCTTAGGCTTATGACACATGCTGACATGTGCTGCTCAATACCATGTCGCAGAAAAGTCAGACAAACAAAAACATTTGTGCAATTTTTGTGCAACGTGCTCTCAGACGACTTTGGGCTTGGCTGTAAAAACACAGAAAAGTCACAAACATGACGCATTCACACCCAATTTGCATTGTGGTGTACAATGGCAAAGTCATGTGCAAACTGCGATCAAAGATCTAACAGTGTTGAATTTTTTCCCAGTGTTGTGTCTTTGTCATGGAATATCCTGTATTACATTGTGACCCTCTTCACACTCATCAGATGTCATGTCGCAATGCAACATCACAATAATTGGTAATAAAACTCAATTTGGACTCTTCGAAAGCCTATTCACCCCAATTAGAGAATCAAGGCGTAATAGAATTGATTATCTATTAAACAAGGTGGACACCCCAATAACTGTAAAATTAGAAAGCTTATTCACCCAAATTTGAGAAAAAAATATAACTTTTTACTTTCACTTTGTAAGATTTGTAGCCGCCATTTTAAGTAAAAACAACTTGTTACCACAAAGCGCAAGGAAATTCAGATTCATCGCAAATTCATTTTTCCTAAACTTTGGATTGAATTCCACTTCGGATGCTTCGATTCGCTCAAAACTAGTAAGCAATATAAAATAGTGCCCTGCAAAAAACAAGTCTTCATATGGCTATGTGAACAGAAAAATAAAAAAAGTTATGGCTCCAGGAAGGCAGGGAGTAAAAAAAAACTAAAATGCAAAAGCAGAAAATTACAGGGTCCTGAATGGGTTAACATTTTTTAAAATAGCAATACAGATAATTTTTTCACAAACAGACCAATGTATAATTTTTAGCCGGTGCTGTTGAATGCACGTATTGTATGTAATCCATTATATTTTAGAAGAAAAAAAATGAGACCATCTTTATTGTAAAGGTATTGTGCAGCAAGAGCTATTGAAGTAACAACTAGGGCATCTTTTTACATCTCAAGATATTGCAAGCTTATGTAACTTAGCAACAAATTGAATTCCAGAATGTGTGCATTGTGGGGTTAAGTTCACGCATAGAACTGTGTTCATATAACGGTTTACAAATTGCATGCAGGCTTGTTGCCCCCTGTATCAGCTATTCTGTATGGAGACAATACATACTGCACAGTACGTGGTCAGCTTTGTGCACCTGGTGTTACTGTGTGAAAGTGACTCTTTGTAAGAAAATACAAAGTCATGGGACATACGTGTAGCTTAGACATGACTATCTATGTGTTTGTATGGTATTGACCCCCTTCTCAGCACTGGCCATGTTTATTGGCTATGCCTAATAGGTAAATTAGCATGTTAAGGAACGTTATACTATTCTCCTTTTCTGCTAAAATTAGTCACCATTAGAGCGCATTCACACGACTGTATTTTTGGTCCGATGCGGACCCATTGAAATGATGTTGTCCGCATCCATATGTCCGTTCTGTAGCCCCGCAAAAAAAAAAAAGTGTCCTATTCTTGTCCATTTTGCAGACAAGGATAGGCATTGTTATGATGGATTCGCAAAAAAACAGATGCAACACGTATGTCACACGGACGCCATCCGTTTTTTTGCGGATCCGTATTTTTTGGACTGAAAAATACATAGGCCGCGTGAATGTACCCTTACTGATAGATTCTTCTGTAGATGCAGACTAGTGAATTTATTAAAACTGACATTTTTATACTCCATCCTTAATAAAAAAAAAAAAGTGCTCTGGAATAGGAAGCATCAAATTTACTAAGGGGTGCAGGCCTCTTTAAAAATGTGGTGCCTATTCTAGCAGTCTGTGCCCCAGAAAATCAAATGTATGCCAGTTATGAGCTGATGTAGAGTTGGGCTATAATTTATTTCATAAAGAAACTGTTGTGATAGCGGTGGCTCACTCCTGATTGATTATGGTATGGTGCTACCAACCCTGAAAGAGGGCACCCTCCCTCTTTGGAGTAGTTAATTGACCAAAGGAATGTATTAGGCGAGCACTCTACATTAGGCGTGGTAAATATCAAGTCAAATATTTATTACACATCAAATAAAATCAATAAAAACCTTTCAAATAAGAAAAAAATATAAGATCCAAGGAAAATACTCCCAGATAATAGCAGCAATATAATATCAATGAGCAAATATGTAGGAAAGCCCAGAATAGCAGTAAAATTGATTCAATAATAGATCAGTCCGTGTTCCAATATATGTTCCTATGTCTCTTTATGCCCACAAATTCTATATAAACCAGAAAGCAGAAAATTATTCTATGATCCGATATTAGAGTGTCCACGTATAAATATATATCTCTTTATGCCTATTGCAATCAATGTTGTGTGATCCAGATAGCAACAAGGTGACAAAAAGATTTTAATCATGCATTCAGCATAAGTGTCCCAGATGTGTACACAAGTTTTCTTCAGTCTGAACACTTAGTGCTGTGTGGCAGATTATATCCAAGTAATCAAACTTCCCCATCACATCCTTAAAGCTTGTAAAAAAAAGCGGGATCTTGACATAGGGGCCACTTAATATGGTGGATTTGGTGATCTCTGTAATGGAGACACCCCTTTGCTTGGTTTTCCTTCCTTTGAGGGATATCTAGCTTTCATTGTGTTGTAGACCCAATACTGGGGCTCCACATTTGTTTTGCATATACCTGTTTCCCAGGGAACTTTGCACTTCGGATTGCTGTGTTGAGACTCTTAAGTGAGGCTCCGCGGTGTTTTTTGTAGCTGGTCTCCCTGAGATCAGCTATTGTTTTGTTTGAGTAGTCTCCAAGGCATTGCTCCCGGTTAGCCAGAATCCTACTCCACACTGATAAGGGGCAACACCCCGAAACAGCTGTCTGTGGATAACTGGCTTAGGTCTTGGTATGTTCCGCACATCTATCTAAAGACCTCCAAGAAAATATGCATGACCATGCAGAGACTTTTGGATTATCCTGAAATAAGTTCAAAATAAGGATTACAAGCACCTCTATTTCTATGAACAAGCAGCGTACGGCTCAGGTAAATTGAGATATCGCCACCTACTCCCGCGAGATCTTGGGATTGCAGGCTCGAGGAGTGCGACGCCAGACGCCGGCTTTGTCCTGCGCTGCTCGCCCCTCGGTAAACCATCCAAACCAGCCAACGAAGCAAGAGAAGGAAGGTAAGCTGCAAATAGTCGACAATAACCAGGCACTACAATTCCAGCAGTGACCTGAATGTAAGTGTACTCATCTGTATGGAGTCCAATTATAATAAGACATCTACTATGGACCCTATATGATGAGACTATAAGGGCGCCGGTTTTTCCACCAGATTTGGGTTGAATAAACATATACGGCTCCAATACACCTTACCTCTTTGTCCAATCAATAGTGGACAATAAATCATAGGATATAACCGACTCTAAGAGGACACATTTGGAACGTGACAAATCGAACCATTAAGGAACTTGAGATATGTCTGCTATTTGATTCCTTGGATATAATCTGCCACACAGCACTAATTGTTCAGACTTAAGCAAACTTGTGTACACATCTTGGACACTTATGCTGAATGCATGATTAAAATCTTTTTGCCACCTTGTTGCTATCTGGATCACACAACATTGATTGTAATAGGCATAAAGAGATATATATTTATATGTGGACACTAATATCTGAGCATAGAATAATTTGCTGCTATCTGGACTGATCTATTATTGAGTCAATTTTACTATGCTATTCTGGACTTTGCTACATATTTGCTCATTGATATTATATTGCTGCTATTATCTGGGAGTATTTCCCTTGGATCTTATTTCTTTTTTTCTTATTTGAAATGTTTTTATTGATTTTATTTGATGTGTAATAAATATTTGACTTGATATTTACCACGCCTAATGTAGAGTTTTCGCCCAATACATTCCTTTGGTCATATAATTTATTTCACTTTCCAGCATAAATTACAGTAACTTTGTTGAGCTGTGGGAGGCCATGTCCCCTGCTAACCTTTGCCCACTTTTGAAAATGGTGAAAGTGGCAAAACATGGTAACAAATTGCACATTTTTGTACAAAACTGGTGTACAGCAAATAAGAAGTACCCCAAAATAGGGTTCTTGCAAAGTATTTTTTCTAATGTATAGCATTGCAACCCACATAGCTTTTTATGGATAGGTCTGGATTAACAATCCTGACGCTGCCCTTGTAGGAGGTTAGGAGTTGGACCTCGGTCCACTCCTAGTTCAGTGTAGTGTATTTTAGCTGAGGAAGTGAGAGGGGCTGCATATGCTTACCCTCTGGAGCTTTGTATCACAAAAACCATCTCTACTTTACAGTACTCAAGAAAAGAGAAAGAACTAGAAGGTCCAGAATCTGCATGGCTAAGCATTGGAGTCAGTCAGTAAGATATTAGCTGTTTAAGGCTTTCACACGACCGTAAGGCTTTTTCAGTGTTTTGCAGGCCGTTTTTATAGGATCCGTTTCCGTTTTTTGTTTCCGTTGTGTTTCCATTTCGGTTCGGTTTTTCTGTTCTGTTTTTCTGTATGGCATATACAGTATACAGTAATTACATAGAAAAAATTGGGCTGGGCCTAAAATTTTCAATAGATGGTTCTGCAAAAAACGGAACGGATATGGAAGACATACGGGTGCATTTCCGTATGCATTCCGTTTTTTTTGCGGACCCATTGACTTGAATGGAGCCACGGATCGTGATTTGTGGGCAATAATAGGACATGTTCTATCTTTGCACTGAAAGGAATAACTGAAATACGGA
The DNA here is from genome assembly GCA_033119425.1 of Bufotes viridis. Taxonomy (NCBI): domain Eukaryota; kingdom Metazoa; phylum Chordata; class Amphibia; order Anura; family Bufonidae; genus Bufotes; species Bufotes viridis. The sequence goes on from CM065590.1 coordinate 239,785,874, forward strand.
AATGGAATGCACACGGAAACACTTCCGTTTTTTTTGTGGAACCATTGAAATGAATGGTTCCGTATACGGACTGTATACGAAACGCAAAAAAACGGTCCATACACTCGCAAAAAAAAAACGTTTGTGTAAATGAGGCCTAATCCTGTACCTCTCAGCTGGGAATTACAATAAAGTTTGTGCAGAGACAGGGCAGCAGGGGCATGCATCAACGTGGGTCGCCGGATGGGTGCAGTAGCCATTCGTACTCATGGTTTCCTGAAGATCCCTGAGCAGACGGGCAGTGACAGGAAGGGCTCACCAGTTCTTCCCTTCAGAACAGGTCTCACTTGTTATGAACCGGCTGATGTTACACAGAAATGTGGTCTCCTCAGATGTTACAGTTCTCACAGCTGCACAGATAACCATAGGCCAAACCAGTGTCTTTAGATGTTTTAGGCAGCACTTATCCTGCACTTCTCTAGCTGATTTGTACAAACAAGCATCCAGGCACGGGGTGTAGACTTTACTTCTAGCAACCAACATGGCGGTTCTCCCTAAAGGCAGGCAATCTCCTATGCTCTATTCTTTGAACAGGTTGCTGTACTTACTGTATGCTTCCACAGGATCCACTTTGGGATGTGGAGATTCTCAAAGTGGGCCAAATTGTATTTTGGTGTGCTCAAGCACTTGAGGCAACTCCTGAACATGGATGCCATAGTCTATAAGTCCTTTTAGACACGTTACCTCTACCAGACTTCCACTACACCTTCCTGTTACATCTGGCCTTCTTTTGGTAGTTCTTCCCTTCTCCTTCAGGCCTCCCACCTGGCTGGTACCTGGGTCCAGGGGTGTGTAGATTATTACAGTCTGTAAGGTCTGTATTAGGGATGAGCAAATCGACTTTGGGTGAAACATCCGAAGTCGATTCGCATAAAACTTCTCCGTACAGTATTAGAATTTATGAGCTTCGATGAGCCGAAGTTAATGCTTCGCGAAGTCTCACGAGACTTCGGGCAATAACTTTATAAATTAATTTGTACTGTAAAAAAACATTTGATCCTGAACTCTGGTTCAGTTCCAAGGTACCACTTGGATCCTGGCATGAGAAAGCAGAGAGGAGCTGTCTAACTGAAATTTCTCCTTTTGCCCAACTTCTTTTAAAACTTTGGGGCACATTTATTGAGACCAGTATTTTAGATGTCTGTCTTAATAAAGGCCCATAGCTGGCAGTGGATCCACTGAAGTTATGAAGAGGAGCAAGTACTTGTCATTACACCTCACCTCCGTAACTTCCAAGACGACGGGCAGTGTAATGAACAGGAAGCAGTGCTCACATGGAACGCTGCCTCCTCTTCTAACAGCTGATCAGCAGGGATGCCAGGTTTTGGACCCCTGCTGATCAGACATTGATAACCTATCCTGATGATAGGTCATCAATATAAATTGCAGAGCAACCCCTTTAAATTCTAGATCAGTGTTTCCCAACCAGTGTGCCTCCAGCTGTTGCAAAACTACAACTCCCAGCATGCCTGAACAGCCAAAGGCTGTCCAGGCATGCTGAGAGTTGTAGTTTTGCAACATCTGGAGGCACACTGGTTGGGAAACACTGTTCTAGATAACCCATTTAAAGTCTGGTCCAAGATGAGAGAATCCTTTTAAAATTTAAAAACTCTGTCTGGTGACTGTTAAAGAGAATAGAAAAATGTAATACAGAAGGTTAATGATTTAATCAAACACTATAACCCAGTTAATTCTTAGGTTGTAGCATAATGAGAGAACAGATAAATTGTTTAATTCACTTTTGTTTTCATCCTTGCTAGATATTTATGTTCCTTTGATGATCAGTGTATTTTTTTGCTGGATGACTTTACTGTACTATGCTATACCCTTTTAAATTAATGTGTTTCTCTTTCTTCTAGGACTGTTTTGTTCAGCCTGACCTCTGTGGTCGTTCTTGTCATTACTACTGACTGGATAAGCTGGGACAAGCTGAATCGTGGGTTTTTGCCCAGTGATGAGGTCTCAAGAGCTTTTTTGGCTTCATTTATCTTGGTGTTTGACCTTCTTATTGTGATGCAGGTATGCTGTTTATGTTTTTATAAATGAAAACACATTATATTCTTCAGCAGATAGCATTAACCTCTTCCCTCCAAAGTCAGTTTTTGCTTTTTCATTTTAATTTTTTTTTTCCAGGAACCATAATTGTTTTTATTTTTCTGTCAACAACCATATCAAGGCTTGTTTTTTACATGATGAGTTATACTTTTTAGTGACACTATGTAATGTTGTGTATAATATTTTGCAAACCTGTAAAAAAAATGTGTGTGGGGTACAACAGGGAAAAAATGCAATTCCACCATTGTTTGTAGGGTTTCGTTTTTATGGTGTTCAGTAGGGATGAGCGAATTGACTTCAAATGAAACATCTGAAGTCGATTCGCATAAAATGTCGTTCCAATACTGTACGGAGCAGGTATCACTTGGAACCGAACCCGAGTTCGGGAAATGTTTTTGTACAGAATAAATTAATTTATGAAGTTATTACCTGAAGTCTTGTGAGACTTCACGAAGCAATAACTTCGGCTCATCGGAGCCAATGCATTCTAATGTTTCATCCGAAGTCGATTCGCTCATCCCCAGTGTTCAGTATGTGGTAACAATGACATGACTGAGAAATTTACACAACATTTATTTCAAAGCACAATATCTCATTTATGGTTGCAAGCAATCTGTCTTAGAATGTGAGTAGGGCTGGTTACCACCACTTGCAGAACTGCCTAGGGAGGCGAAGGGGAGCTCACTATACACTACACTGCTCTACAGTGAATAGAAATGATGTGATCCTGCCTATGATATCCCATCATGGCTGAGCAGCCTGACAGGAACACTCACAAATATGTAGTATATGCAAGTGATAGAGTGTAGTGTATAGTGAGGTCCCGCGCCCTAGGCAACTCTGAAAGTGCAGCCCATCATATATTTAAAAGTACACAGAGTAAAAAAAGGTTACTTTACAAGCTAGTTTGTTGTATTGTTCTTATAATCCACTGCAACCTGCAAATTGTTACCTGCAGAGTAGTAAGTAATCCTTTGGGGAACATTCTCAGAGGGACCTTTGGTAAATGCTACTATGATGACAAATCCATCCTCCATTATTGTTAAAATGCTAGACAGTTACAGTAGTGGGCAAAAAGAGTTCAAAAAGGAGTCCGCTATATTTGTGAGTATTTTGGGTAACATTAGGGCAACTTGTTGGGCAAGAACAAAATTCCAATAACATGAATAGAACAATGGATATCCAGAAAATAAAAGAATTAAATAACTAAGGCCAGGCAGGCTTGGCTTGGAAAGAAATAATGGAGAAAGGAGCTGAAAATAATAAACAGAGATGGAAACTTGGTCAGCAACGGGAAGACAAAATGAGAACAGAACCAACCAACTGAGAAACAGCAGCAAAGGAGGAACCAGGAACTCAGAACCAGAAGCATAGGAACACCGGCAAAGTCTGAAACACAAGAACAAAAACATCTGGAAAATAAAACGGCAACTCAAGACCAGAAACAATCAGAGATTTGGTACTGGAAGCTTGGGAATGGAGAAATAGGTTGAACACATAGACAAACCATGCAAAATGAAAAGATTTACTAAGCTAAATGTGCAGGAATGCTAACTGAATTTGCACACATTTTGCGTACCACAGGATAGTTTAGAAAAGTGCATACAAAAAGGACATTGCTTAAAATAATATGTCCTAATTGCACCAAAATTGTTGTACAAAATATTGATTTAAAGTAAGCCAACCAAGAGGTGGCAGATGAAGAGAAAAGTGTCAAACATGATGCAACAAGATGCACCAAATCTATCACACAGGATAAGTCACTATGATAAATGTGATACTTCTTTTGCTGGCCTAATCTAATCTTAAACTGTCTAATTTTAAGACAGTAATAATAAATCGCCCTCAAATTTTCAGTAGCTGTCTATACTGAAATCAGGCTTTAAATAGACAAAGGAGCTGGAATAGAGAACAGATGGACCCAGTCTCCTGAATGACATAGCGCATACAGTGTCTCTATCCTGATTTATGAGAAGGTTAACTTTTCTTTATACGTCATTATTGTAAATTGTTAAAAATATATAGAAGAATAGGTTTGAATGGCAAATATTTTACAATGCAAAATTGTCTGTGGAATGTTTTTTATTTTATTTAGTGAGAGAAATTACTGTATTAACATCTCACTGTGGACACATTTAATACATAAAACTTCTGGTAATCTCGCTGTTCATTAGGGCCAGGAGATTGCACACAGTTAAGTTTAATGAACCTGTCGTTTCACGGATAATTATGTAAACCTTCCCCCTTCATCTGGAATAATGAAATGCTGGTATGATCCTTTTAATAAGCTTGTGTAGAAAAGGAGACAGTTGTGTTATGATAAGAAAAGCTTCCTATCACGTGTATAAAATGTGAACTACAAATAATGGTCCTCTGTATGTTTCAAACAATTGAGGTATACTCAGAGGTCATGGAAGGGAGTATTCTTTGGAACACCTAAACAGCATGTCCCACCGCTGTAGTATATAATCTTGTTGCCGTCATTTAAAGGTTTTCTCCGTGAATTAAGAAAATAAAATTACTGAAAATACTTACACTTTCTTATAGATATATTTCCAAATACCCTTCATTAGTTATGATTGAAAAATTGATTCGGACGCTTTGCTGAATTAACTTATATTAACAAAATAATATTTGGGGAAAAATTTGGTTCGATACGAATTCATTTGCGGTGAATTTCGTATAAAAACGGTTATTTCCTGTCTGCAGAGAACCTTTATAGTGGTGTAGAACACTGTGCCTTGCAGTAACACGCATAGGGAGTCAGCTTTGGTAGTGAAATAATACTGTGAGTCCATATGGCATGCAGATGACAGGCGTCGCTCTTAGAATCACTGCACACTTCACTTATTTGGGCAGTCACAAGGCCAAAACTGACCAAATAACTCAAATATGAACTCAGCCTTACAGGTCAATGTTAGTGCCAAGAAGAAGCGCGCTCCTTTTACACCGTTGTCAGCTGATTCCACATAAATCTCTACAGAACCTGTTCTATTACACGCTTATACAAGTAGAGCCCCCTGACAGAGTGGAGAGGGTGTGAGAAGATAGTTTGTGTTGACGTCACTGATTATTTTGCCCTTCCTCTGATCCGTCAGAACAATAACCACCCGAGGAAGGAGCATTTGCAATTCTCCATTGCCTCAGTTCTGCTTGGAGGCTGGATTGGTGGATATATGGGAACATGTTGGCGGAGGAAAGAGAGTATACTCCTGTGTAAGCAGAGGAGGTAGAGCAATGTCTAGGATTGATTTGGCGTTTACTGATGAGAACAACTTGAATAATATTAAAAGGATACGGTACGGAGTAAGAACAGTTTCAGACCATTCACCGGTCTTAATTGAGGTTCGCATTGGGGAGAATAAAGACAATAGGGGATTTGGGTTTAAGCTGAACCCATATTGGCTCACTATCATTGATAATTATCAGTCCATTAAAATACATGTATCCTCCTTTTGGGAGGTGAATCTCCCCTCTGCTAACATTAATGTGGTCTAGGACGCTCTGAAAGCATATCTGAGGGGGGTTCTTATTAGTGATATCACCGCTATGAGGAGATCATTTAAGAAGAGGGAGGAGGACTTGACTGATATCGTGGCTTTTACAACGGAACGATTTATTGATCAACCTACTGAATATAATAAGGAAGAGATGCAGAAGGCTAGTTGTTCTCTGAAGGAATATGTAATTGAGAAAGCAAATCATAGGTTACTTTTTAAGGGACAGAAGTATTTCTCAGAATCTGGACGCCCTGGTAAGCTTCTAGCTAAAATAATTTTACAAAAAAAAAGGACAAAAAAAAGAAAGCCATTACTTTAGTTCGCAATTCAGATGGGGTAATAATATCAGACCCAGAGGGAATTAGAGACACTTTTCTGCAATACTTCTCCCAAATATATAGAGCTTCTCCTGGTTTGCCACCTGACCTGGCGAGACAGTTCCTGGAGAGAATTTCTCTTCCGATGCTAACAGAAGCCCAAAAAGAATCTCTGGAAGGAGAGTTGTCTCTTGTGGAGATTCAAGAGGCTTTGAGGTCTATCTCCGGGAACTCATCACCAGGGTCAGATGGTTTTCCATATGAATTTTATCGTAAGTATAGTGATGTCATCCATCCTCATTTACTGGAAGTGTTTTCTCAAGCATCGCAGGAAGGGGCTCTGCCACAGTCTATGATGGAAGCCGTGATAGTTTTAATTCCTAAAAAAGATAAAGATCTGTCGGACTTGAGCTCATATAGACCAATTTCCCTATTAAATACGGACGTTAAGTTGTTATCAAAGGTTCTGGCTAAGAGGCTCTCTCAGGTTATGTCCCTTCTGATTCACCCAGATCAAAACGGCTTTATGTCAAAAAGGGGCACCCATCATAACCTGCATAGGTTTTTCACGAATATTCAGTCTCCCAGTGGGGGTGCCCGCTAGGTCCTGTCACTGGATGCTACTAAGGTGTTCGACAGGGTCGAGTGGACGTTTCTCTGGGAGGTGATGAAAAGAATGGGTTTTGGCCCTAAATTCATGGGGATGGTTTAGTTGTTATATAAATGTCCAGTGGCCAGAATTAGGGTTAGTGATATGCTGACAGAGAGTTTTGTATTAGAAAGAGGTACCCGTCAAGGATGTCCTCTCTCCCCTCTCTTATTTAATATTTATATTGAACCTCTTGCAGCTAGTATAAGGCAGGATTCGAGAGTGGCTGGCTTTGGTGTAATGGAGAAACAGGATCGTATATCTTTTTATGCATACGATATCTTGTTTTTTATTCACCAAACAGAAAAAACACTCCCTCGAATAATGGAACTGGTCAGCCTATTTTCCTATCCTTCTGGCCTGGAGGTTAATTGGGGGAAGACTGTTCTTCTCCCTGTAGACAAACTGCGAGGGTCTGCGGATAATTTCGCTAATCGGGTATCGATCTCCGATTCGATAAAATATCTGGGGATAACAGCTTCTGCCAATATCCAAGACTATCTCCAACTTAATTTGATTCCTCTATTGTCAAAGGTGAGATCAAAAATTAAGATATGGCAAAAAATTCTGCCTGCAAGAGGGGACAGAATTTCATTAATAAAAATGGTGGTGCTGCCCCAGGTTCTCTATGTTCTTCGCAATTCGCCTGTTTGGATTGAAGATAAGTATTTTAGGTTGATAGAACGGATGATTAACTATTTACTATGGGGGAAGAAGCGGGTGAGACTAAAGGCGCTTTACTTTTCTATGCCCTATAACAGGGGAGGTCTTAACCTCCCTTATTTTAGGGGTTATTTTATGGCCTCTCAACTTTGCTTCTTTAACGACTGGGAAAATAGCCAACTCTGTAGAAAACTGGTGAAAGACTCAGGTTTTTCAGATTTATTTACAGTATTGGAGTCCGACTATTTACTTAATACAGAGATTGGATATAAACCTTTTTGCAGAATGGCTATAAAGGCATGGCTGGTTGTAAAGAGCTGGTTTAAAGTTAAGGCACCACTTATTTGTACCCCATTATGGCATAATTCAAAGCTTTTGAAATTAGATGATCTAAACTGTTGGCAATACTGGAGGACGAGAAATATTCAATATCTGAATCAGGTGGTTAAAGACGGACAAATCCTGTCTCTTATGGAGCTAAAACAAAATTTAAACGTAGGTGAGGTGGCTTGGTATGCATATTTTCAATTGAGGTCAGCACTTCTTAATACTGCCGATAGTCATTCACTTGAGGTAGACACTCCGGAATTTTTGCACAATTTGATTTGTAAGAAAGGTGGTATGAAAGTTAAATTATCACACTGTTATAGATACTTGATGAAAAGTTTTTTTTTGGAATGTTTTTCTCCAGGACAGAGATCCTGGTCTGCTTTATTGTCAGAGGTGGGTCCCCCGGACTGGGAGAATATAGGGGAGAATTTAAGTCAGGTTTCACACAATTTTAATCACACTGTTGTACAGTTTAATATTCTACACAAAATTTATGTGACACCTTTATGGCTCCATAAGAGGGGATTTAGAGCCTCATCTAACTGTCTTCGCTGTGAGGATCCCAGGGCAGACCATTTATATCTGTTCTGGGACTGCCCTATATTGAGTAAATACTGGAGAACGATTCAAACAACCTTGGTTTTGAGACTTAAAATAGATATTCCTCTATCTCCTAAGGTATGGGTTTTAGGGGATTTATCAGAGGTTAATTGCAGGCCCATGAAGGGCCGACTGCTGACCAAAGTAATGTTTTTGGCCAGGCTTTTTGTAGCCAGAGAATGGTTTTCTCCCTTTGCTCCAGATTGTAACAACTGGCTATGCTTAGTGGACAAGGTGAAAATCTCTGAGAGGATGTACAGACAAAGAGGGTCCTACGCGAAATGGGGCAATGTTTGGAGGGACTGGGATGGAAGGAATTTTTTTTTTCTTCCCTGCAAGGGGGGGTGGGGGCGGGTTAAGGGGGGGCGGGTGGAATGGGGAGGGTCTTTTGTAATTTTGTTCTATGAATTGTGTTTTTTGAGATGATTGAAATAAAAACATTTAATAAAAAAAAAAAGAACAATAACCACCCAAAAAATGGATCCTGTCTGTTGAGCATCTGCCTTCACTCGGTCAGCATTTGGTCAGTAATCCATCAGTATTGCAAATGCCCAAAAAAACAGGAGTACAGGAGTGGATCCAAAACAGATGACACGTGAATGGAATATTTGCATGTCTTTTCGCTAGATTTTGCTTGTGCTCCAATGTCCTCCTCCCCCTCCTCCTCCTTCAGTTCAGCCCCCGCAGGGCTCATGTGGCCGTGAGATCTAGGCGCCACGTCTCCAGTCCCCTGACCAGCCAGATTTACCAGCATCTTTTCCCGAACATGAATCAGTGGAATGCCATTGTTCATCCCGTAGTCCTGGCGACTAACAAATAAAGTGGCCTTCTCAAAGGGCACAAGCAAACAGCAGGTGTCGTGCATGAGCTGCCACTGGCTAACATTGAAGTTACACAGGGGAGTACCTCTGTCCGCCTTAATCAGCAAGAAATGAATTATGGCTTTTCTCTGTTCGTATAGTCGGTCCAACATATGGAGGGTGGAATTCCAACAGGTGAAAATGTTGCATATCACCCTATGTTGGGGGATGCATTCTGCCGCTGCAGCTTAAGGAGGATGTGTGTTACGGTCTATGAGTGGCTGAAGTGCATGCAAAGTTTCCTGGCCATTTTTAGGATGTCCTGCAGATGAGTGGAGGACTTCAGGAACTGCTTGACAACCAGATTGAACACATGTGCCATGCAGGGCGCATGGCTCAGCCGTCCTTGAAACCATGTTATTCCCGTTTTCCGATTTTGAGTTGTCGCGGAGAAAGCCAGGATTCGATTTCTTGCTGAAGGACACAGAGCAGTTCCTCCCCTCTGTGACTCCATTCGCCAAGGCAAACGAGGTGCAGAACAGAATGACACTGCTGTGCCCTGCACATGTGGTATGCTGGAGGGGCACTGTGAATTGTCCCTGCAATGGAGGCTGAGAACACAGTGGAGGATGAGGAGGCAGAGGCGTACATTGTCGCAGGACCAAAGGCAGTGACAACGTGGAGGCAGCAGCGGCGTCACCTGGCCAAGTTGCTGGTGTGGCTGTGCAGGAACCACATTTACCCAGTGGGCCGTAAAGGACATGTATTGTCCATGACCGTAGTTACAGTTCTACACGTCAGCGCTGCCGTGCACTTTGGCAGACACCGACAGGCTCAAGGACTGGCCCACCTTCTTGTTCTATATGTGTGTGCAGGGATGGTGCTGCCTCTTTGGCAAAGAAATGACGGCTTGGAACTCTTCATCTCGGATCGGCACAAGCCATCAGTTCTCTGAAAGGTGCAGAGTCCACCACTTAGAAAGGGAAGGACTGCAGCACCAGCAACTTGGACAGGAACAATCGTTTCGGTGATCGATTGCTGACAGAATGACTGATGAGGAGTAGGAAGAGCAGGAGCATCAGGACCAACATATGATGGAAAGGACAGACAGCTACCTTCAGCTGAGGCGATGGAGCCTTGACTGCCTGAAACCGGGTACATGCCACTGGGTGATGCAGCGGTTGCTGCAGAAGGCTGAACCACCACATCGGAGCCACAGTTCTCCCAGGCCACTTCATGGTGATGCTGCATATGTTGACACAGGGCCGTGGTGCCAACATTGGCACCCTGGCCACACTTCACCTTCTGCCCGCAGATTCTACATATGGCCATGTTCACCTTCTCCGGCGGCTTAACAAAAAACTGCCACACCGCCGAGTAGGTGATTTTACCCTCAACACTACGCTCTGACTGACTGCTACGGCCGCTGACTTCGTGAACCCGTTCACCGCTACTTCCCAGGCAGGTAAGCTCCTGCACAGCGGGTGGTCTACCCCGGGCACATTTGGCTCCCGACATCCCACTGCTGCCACCCAGCTGACTCCCGGCTACGCTAGTGACTTGCTAGCTCCACAGCTGGCTCACGAGCAAGCTGCCACCCTCTTCTCCCAATGATGATGAAGCCCCTTCGTCACCCGGCTCCCAAGTGCTATCAGCTACATCATCATCATCGAGTACTGTCTGCACATCACTGATGTCTTCCTCAACCGTATCTGAGTCAGGAGCCTGACCGCTCGCAACACCAGCTCCCATGCCACTTTCCTCATCACTACTTGCCTGCCTACCGGAGGAAGCAGCTGATGTCTCCTCCAGATCCTGGCTGGGCAGTAGCTGCTGACTTTCCTGTAGTAGCTCATCCTCGCTGAAAAGTGGAGCCGAGCCTACGGCATATAATACTTCTCGCGCTGAGGGAACAGAGATATTTCTCTCACCCAGCATGGGTATATGTAAAAATACACCCCAAAACACATTGCCCTACTTCTTCTGAGTACGGCGATACCACATGTGTGCCACTTTTTTGCAGCCTAGGTGCGTAAAGGGGCGTAAAGTCCAACGAGTACCTTTAGGCTTTACAGGGTTGTTCACAATTTAGCCCAGCCCAAAATGCCAGAACAGTAAACATACCCCACAAATGACCCCATTTCGGAAAGTAGACACCCGAAGGTATTCACTGAGGGGCATAGTGAGTCTGCCGGAACTGCCTGCCATCTGCATGCAAACGGAAAGCATTTAAAGGCGGATCCGGCTTTGCGGCACTAATACATCCCAATGAGAAAAAATGCCAGATCTGGCATTCTGGCAGGCATGCTGCAGTATTATCTCCTGTCCTGAAATGTCAAAAAGACTGAACTGAAGACATCCTGAACGGATTTCTCTCCATTCAGAATGCATGGGGATATAACTGTTCAGTTCTTTTCCGGTATAGAGCCCCTATGACAGAACTCTATGCCAGAAAAGAAAAACGCAAGTGTGAAAGCACCCTTAAGAGCTGATCTTGAGAGGACAATTTCCATAATGTCAGGAAGACATGCAGTATGTATGCTCCTATTAGAGATGATAAACTGATTTGGATTACTAATACTTCATATTCCTGTTTGGTTTGCCTATATTGGGAAAAATATCCTTAGAAACTGTAAAAGCGGTTGCTGTCCGCCAATGTCCCCCTGCTTACCGCCACTGTCCCTGGCTCCGTGTTCGGCGGTGAATCTGCTCCACGGGTTCTTTCCAGCTCTGAACACAGCATGCTTTCAGCTTGTACCCTGTAGCACTTCCTTAAAGGGGTTTTGCCACCTTAGCAAATAGCATTTATTATGCAGAGAAAGTTTCCATGGTTATTACCACCCTGCAGTCCAGAAGCTTGGCTGTGCTTACACACTATAGAAAAAAGTACCAGCTTACGTGAGCTTCCACGGTCCCGGCCACCAGAAAGGCTGGCATTTTTCCTTATAGTGTGCAAGCACGTCATGTCACCCACCAATGGAGAAGGCCACTTTTCGATAATTAGGCCCCTGGCACCCAGACGGAGGAGAGAGGTCGTATAGCAGAGAATCAGGCGTCATGTCACCCACCAATAGAGAAGCCCACTTTCATTTATTTAGGCTCCAGCACCCAGACAGAGGACAGAGGTCGCATAGCAAAGAATCAGGCGTCATGTCAACCACCAATGGAGAAGGCCACTTTTCGATGATTAGGCCCCTGGGACCCAGACGGAGGAGAGAGGTTGCATAGCAGAGATTCAGGCGTCATGTCACCCACCACTGGAACAGGCCACTTTCAGATAATTAGGCCCCTGGCACCTAGACGGAGGAGAGGTTCATTCAACTTTTGGTTGACCCGCAATATAATGGTAAAATTAAAACAAGAGGATTCAATAAAGAAGTGCCCTGGAGTACAAGAATATATGGTTGAGGGGAAGGCAGTTATAAATGTCTATTCTGCACAAGGGATGGACAGGTCCTGTGGGATCCATGCCTGGTTCATTTTTATGAACGTCAGCTTGTCCACGTTGGCTGTGGAAAGGCGACTGCGTTTGTCAGTAATGACACCCCCTGCCGTGCTGAATACACATTCAGACAAAACGCTGGCCGCCGGGCAGGCCAGCACCTCCAAGGCATAAAAGGCTAGCTCTGGCCACGTGGACAATTTGGAGACCCAGAAGTTGAATGGGGCCGAACCATCAGTCAGTACGTGGAGGGGTGTGCACACGTACTGTTCAACCATGTTAGTGAAATGCTGCCTCTTGCTAACACGTTCTGTATCAGGTGGTGATGCAGTTAGCTGTGGCGTGGTGACAAAACTTTTCCACATTTCTGCCATGCTAACCCTGCCCCCAGAGGAGCTGGCCGGGACACAGCTGCGTTGGCGACCTCTTGCTCCTCCTCTGCCTTCGCCTTGGGCTTCCACTTGTTCCTCTGTGACATTTGGAAATGCTCTCAGGAGCGCGTCTACCAGCGTGCGCTTGTACTCGCGCATCTTCTTCTCACGCTCCAGTGCAGGAAGTAAGGTGGGCACATTGGCTTTGTACCGGGGATCCAACAGGGTGGCAACCCAGTAGTCCGCACACGTTAAAATGTGGGCAACTCTACTGTCGTTGCGCAGGCACTGCAGCATGCAGTCGCTCATGTGTGCCAGGCTGCCCAGAGGTAAGGACAAGCTGTCCTCTGTGGGAGGCGTATCATCATCGTCCTCTGTATCCCCCCAGCCACGCACCAGTGATGGGCCTGAGCTGTGTTGGGTGCCACCCCGCTGTGAACCTGCTTCATCCTCATCCTCTTCCACCTCCTTCTCATCCTCCTCGTCCTCAAGTAGTGGGTCCTGGCTGGCCACATTTGTACCTGGCCTCGGGCTGTGCTAAAGTTGGTGGTAAAGGTGTGTGGCTGACTGGATGAGCAGGTAGAAGCAGAGGAGGAGGAAGCCGAGTAGGAGGAGGAGGCTACAGGAGGCAAAGAATGATGCCCTGCGATCCTTGGCGGCGGAAGGACGTGCGCCAAAGAACTCTCTGCCTGGGGCCCAGCCACCACTACATTTACCCAGTGTGCAGTTAGGGAGATATAGCGTCCCTGGCCGTGCTTACTGGTCCACGTATCTGTGGTTAGGTGGACCTTGCCACAGATGGCGTTGCGCAGTGCACACTTGATTTTATCGGATACTTGGTTGTGCAGGGAAGGCACGGCTGTCTTGGAGAAGTAGTGGCGGCTGAGAACAACATACTGTGGGACAGCCATGGACATCAGCTGTTTGAAGCTGTCTGTGTCCACCAGCCTGAATGACAGCATTTCAAAGGCCAGTAGTTTATAAATGCTGGCATTCAGGCCTAGGGCTTGAGGGTGGCTAGGTAGGAATTTACGCTTTCTCTCCAAGGTTTGTGAGATGGAGAGCTGAACGCTGCCGTGTGACATGGTGGAGATGCTTGGTGACGCAGGTGGTGGTGTCGGTGGCACATCCTCTGTTTGGTGGGCGGCAGGTGCCAACATTCCTCCCGAGGCGGAGGAAGAGGCCGAGGCAGCAGCCGAAGTGGGAGCAGGGGGAGCCTGAGTGAGTTCCTTGTTTTTAAAGTGTTTACTCCACTGCAGTTCATGCTTTGCATGTAGATGCCTGGTCATGCAGGTTGTGCTAAGGTTCAGAACGTTAATGCCTCTCTTCAGACTCTGATGGCACAGCGTGCAAACCACTCGGGTCTTGTCGTCAGCACATTGTTTAAAGAAGTGCCATGCCAGGGAACTCATTGAAGCTGCCTTTGGGGTGCTCGGTCCCTGGAGGCGGTGGCCAGTAGCAGGTGAACTCTCTTGGCGGGGGCTGCTCTGCTTTTGTCCCCTGCTCCCTCTTTTGCTACGCTGTTGGCTCGGTCTCACCACTGCCTCTTCCTCTGAACTATGAAAGTCAGTGGCACGACCTTCATTCCATGTGGGGTCTAGGACCTCATCGTCCCTTGCATCGTCTTCCACACAGTCTTCCTCCCTGACCTCCTGTTCGGTCTGCACACTGCAAAAAGACGCAGCAGTTGGCACCTGTGTTTCGTCATCATCAGAGACATGCGGACTCCGATGAGGTGGTATTCCCATATCCTCATCATCAGGAAACATCAGTGGTTGTGCATCAGTGCAATCTATGTCTTCCACCACTGGGGAAGGGCTAGGTGGATTCCCTTGGGAAACCCTGCCAGCAGAGTCTTCAAACAGCATAAGAGACTGCTACATAACTTGAGGCTCAGACAGTTTCCCTGATATGCATGGGGGTGATGTGACAGACTGATGGACTTGATTTTTAGGCGCCACCTGTGCGCTTTCTGCAGAAGACTGGATGGCAGATAATGTTGTGAACGTGCTGGATCCACTGTCGGCCACCCAATTGACTAGCGCCTGTACCTGCTCAGGCCTTACCATCCTTAGAACGGCATTGGGCCCCACCAAATATCGCTGTAAATTCTGGCAGGTACAGGAACCTGAGGTAGTTGGTTCACTAGGACGTGTGGCTGTGGCAGAATGGCCACGTCCTCTCCCAGCACCAGAGGGTACACTAACACCACCACGACCGCGTCCGCGTCCCTTACTAGATGTTTTCCTCATTGTTACCGTTCACCAAGCACCACAATAAGAAAAAAAATATTTGGCACAATGTATTGATTTCAAATTCAGGCCTTATTTACAGGCACCTAACACTATCTGCCTATTTATTTATGCACCGTATTACACTAATCCAGACACAGCATTAACCACTGATTTAGGGGAATATCAATTGTAGGCCTAGTATTTAGGCCCTGGATGAAAGGTATCCTTTTATGGACAGATTTACACTTGGAGATGCACAGTAGCATGTGAAAAAATATGTAGGATTATGGTTTCAGCAATTGTATTTTAACACTTTGTGTAATATACCCTTTAACGGACAGAAATACACTTGGAGATGCACGTTAGCGTGTGAAATTATTGAGGATGACCCTCTCAGCACTTGTATATACACCTTGAGTGTAATATACCCTTTTACGGACAGAAATACACTATGAGATGCACAATAGTGCATGCAGATTTACAGGATTATGCTTTCAGCAATTGTAATGTAACACTTTTTGTAATATACCCTTTTACGGAAAGAAATATACTTGGAGATGCACGCTGAGTGTAATTTACCCTTTTACGGACAGATTAACAATTGGCCTGCAACAGCTGGAACACCAGATTCAGGGTATTTCTATATTGGTACGTGAATTTCACCCCAGAACAAAATCTATCCTTTGACGGATACTATTAAACTTGTTCAGTCACTGCTGTAACACCAGTTTCAGGGTATTGCTATTTTGGCAATTTAATTTCACCCCAGAAAATAATATATCCTGTGACGGACACTATTAAACTTGGCTAGCCACAGCTGAAACCACTGATTTATGGTATTGCTATTTTGGCAATTGAATTTCACCCTAGAAAAAAATATATCCTTTGACGGACACTATTAAACTTGGCCAGCCACAGCTGAAACTACTGATTTATGGTATTGCTATTTGGGCAATTGAATTTCACCCCAGAACAAAATATATCCTTTGCCGGACACGATTAAACTTTGCCAGCCACTGCTGGGACACCAGATTTACGGTATTGCTATTTTGGCAATTAAATTTCACCCCAGAAAAAAATATATCCTTTGCCGGACACTATTAAACTTGTCCAGTCACAGCTTCAACACCAGATTAACTGTATTTCTATTTTTGCAACTGTATTTCACCCCAGAAAATAATATACCCTTTTACTGACAGATATAAACTAGGCCTGCAACAGCTGGAACACCAGATTTACTGTATTTCTATTTTTGCTACTGACTTTCACCCCAGAAAATAATATATCCTTTGACGGACACTAGGGAAATTGTCCAGTCACAGCTGGAACACCAGATTCAGGGTATTGCAATGTTGGCAATTAAATTTCACCCCAGAGAAACATATACCCTTTTACGGATAGATTTAAACTAGGCCTGCAACAGCTGGAACACCAGATTCAGGGTACTACTATTTTGGCAATTAAATTTCACCCCAAAGAAAAATATACCCTTTTATGGACAGATTTAAACTAGCCCTGCAACAGCTGGAACACCAGATTAACTGTATTTCTATTTTTGCAACTGTATTTCACCCCAGAACAAAATCTATCCTTTGACGGACACTAGGGAAATTGTGCAGGATATTGCTATTTTGGCAATTAAATTTCACCCCAGAACTAAATCTATCCTTTGCCGGACACTATTAAACTTGTCCGGTCACAGCTGGAACACCAGATTCATAGTATTTCTTTTTTGGCAATTAAATTTCACCCTAGAAAAAAATATATCCTTTTACGGACAGATTTAAACTAGGCCTGCAACAGCTTGAACACCAGATTCTGGGTATTGCTATTTTGCCAATTAAATTTCACCCCAGAAAAAAATTTACCCTTTTACGGACAGATATAAACTAGGCCTGCAACAGCTGGAACACCAGATTTACTGTATTTCTATTTTTGCTACTGACTTTCACCCCAGAAAATTATATATCCTTTGACGGACACTAGGGAAATTGTCCAGTGACAGCTGGAACACCAGATTCAGGGTATTGCTATTTTGGCAATTAAATTTCACCCCAGAAAAAAAATACCCTTTTACGGACAGATTTAAACTAGGCCTGCAACAGCTGGAACACCAGATTCAGGGTATTGCTATTTTGGCAATTAAATTACACCCCAGAAAAAAATATACCCTTTTACGGACAGATTTAAACTAGGCCTACAACAGCTTGAACACCAGATTCTGGGTATTGCTATTTTGCCAATTAAAATTCACCCCAGAAAAAAATATACCCTTTTACGGACAGATATAAACTAGGCCTGCAACAGCTGGAACACCAGATTTACTGTATTTCTATTTTTGCTACTGACTTTCACCCCAGAAAATAATATATCCTTTGACGGACACTAGGAAATTGTCCAGTCACAGCTGGAACACCAGATTCAGGGTATTGCTATTTTGGCAATTAAATTTCACCCCAGAAAAGAAATACCCTTTTACGGACAGATTTAAACTAGGCCTGCAACAGCTGGAACACCAGATTCAGGGTATTGCTATTTTGGCAATTAAATTTCACCCCAGAAAAAAAATACCCTTTTACGGACAGATTTAAACTAGGCCTGCAACAGCTGGAACACCAGATTCAGGGTATTGCTATTTTGGCAATTAAATTACACCCCAGAAAAAAATATACCCTTTTACGGACAGATTTAAACTAGGCCTACAACAGCTTGAACACCAGATTCTGGGTATTGCTATTTTGCCAATTAAAATTCACCCCAGAAAAAAATATACCCTTTTACGGACAGATATAAACTAGGCCTGCAACAGCTGGAACACCAGATTTACTGTATTTCTATTTTTGCTACTGACTTTCACCCCAGAAAATAATATATCCTTTGACGGACACTAGGGAAATTGTCCAGTCACAGCTTGAACACCAGATTCAGGGTATTGCTATTTTGGCAATTAAATTTCACCCCAGAAAAGAAATACCCTTTTACGGACAGATTTAAACTAGGCCTGCAACAGCTGGAACACCAGATTCAGGGTATTGCTATTTTGGCAATTAAATTACACCCCAGAAAAAAATATACCCTTTTACGGACAGATTTAAACTAGGTCTGCAACAGCTGGAACACCAGATTTACTGTATTTCTATTTTTGCAACTGTATTTCACCCCAGAACAAAATCTATCCTTTGACGGATACTATTAAACTTGTCCAGTCACAGCTGGAACACCAGATTCAGTGTATTGCTATTTTGGCAACTGAATTTCACCCCAGAAAAAAATATATCCTTTGCCGGACACTATTAAACTTGGCCAGCCACAGCTGAAACCACTGTTTTATGGTATTGCTATTTTGACAATTGAATTTCACCCCAGAAAATTATCTATCCTTTGCCGGACATTATTAAACTTGGCCAGCCACTGCTGGGACACCAGATTTACGGTATTGCTATTTTGGTTATTGAATTTCACCCCAGAACAAAATATATCCTTTGCCGGACACTATTAAACTTTGCCAGCCACTGCTGGGACACCAGATTTAGGGAATTGCTATTTTGGCAATTGAATTTCACCACAGAAAAAATCTATCCTTTGCCAGACAGCAGACAGTATTACACTTGGCTAGCCACAGCTAGAACACCAGATTTAGGGGATTGCTATTTTGGCAATTGAATTTAACCCCTTAATAAAATATAGAAATTTCTATCCTGAGTTTCTAGGGGTGACAATAGGCACAGCCAAGCCCCTGATGTAGGATATCGCAAAAAAAAAAATAGTATTGATGGATTGATGGACTTGGTGGCAGCTTGTGCTGGTGCACCACAAGACACAAAATGGCCGCCGATCACCCCAGAAAAAAGTGACAGAAAAACGCTCTGTGCAGCCTAAAAACCAGTGAGCAATTAACTAGCAGAAGTTAAATGATTCACAGCTGTAGATCGATCACTTCATTAGGTGTTTTTGCTGACTTTTCCCTGCCTAATCTCGCCCTCACAGAAGCTGCGTCCTCTCCCTACACTAATCAGAGCAGTGTGACGTGCGGCGCTACGTGACTCCAGCTTAAATAGAGGCTGGGTCACATGCTGCACTTGGCCAATCACAGCCATGCCGTTAGTAGGCATGGCTGTGATGGCTTCTAGGGCAAGAACCAAACAACGGAACCAAACCTGAACTTTTTTGAAAATGTCCGGGTCCGTGTCCCAAACACCCCAAAATTCTGTACGAACCCGAACTATCCAACTATTCGGGTTCGCTCATCCCTACACAAGAGTTATTGGCAAATGGAGATGAAATTTCAGAATTTCTATTTTGTTACCTTGCCTCAAAAAAAGTGTAATATAGAGCAACCAAACCATCATATTTACCCTAATATAGTACAAACAAAACTGCCACCTTATCCCGTAGTTTCCAAAATGGGGTCACTTTTTTGTAGTTTCTACTGTAGGGGTGCATCAGGGGGGCTTCAAATGGGACATAGTGTCAAAAAAACAGTCCAGCAAAATCTGCCTTCCAAAAACCATACGGCGTTCCCTTCCTTCTATGCCCTGCGGTTTGGCCATACAGCAGTTTACGACCACATATGGGGTGTTTCTGCAAACTACAGAATCAGCGTAATGAATATTGAGTTTTGTTTGGCTGTTAACCCTTGCTTTGTTACTGGAAAAATGGATTTAAATGGAAAATTTGCAAAAAAATAGCTGTTTTGAGACCGTTTTTATTTTTTGTTATTTGCATAGTTGATCTGACAGGTTAGATCAAGTGCTATTTCTATAGAGCAGGTTGTTATGGACGCGACAATACCAAATATCACTGCTTTTTTGTTTTTATTGTTTCGGTTTTTCATAACAAATCGGTTTTTCATAAAGCATTCTGAAAGCCATTATTTCTTATTTTTGGGCGACTGTCTTATGTAGGGGCTCATTTTTTGTGGGATGAGATGGCGGTTTGATTGGTACTATTTTGAGAGGCATACGCCTTTTTGATCGCTTGGTATTACACTTTTTGTGATGTAAGGTGACAAAAAATAGCTTTTTTTAAACCATTTTTTACGCCATTTAGTTGAGGGGTTAGGTCATGTGATATTTTTATAGAGCAGGTTTTTATGGACGCGGCGATATATAATATGTGTAGTGTATTTTTATTTATTTTTTAACTTTTTTTTTAACTTTTTTACATTTTTTTTTACCCAGACCCACTTGGTTCTTAAAGATCCAGTGGGTCTGATGTAAGTATAATACAGTACAGTACACTATTTAGTGTACTGTACTGTATTTTTAACTTTTCACTAGTCTGATCAGATTTCTTCCTTTAGTGCCTCTGAAAGCGTCCTGCTGCCATGGTAACCATCACCCGCTGCCAGAACAGAGCAGCGGGTGATGGGGAGGGAGGGGAGCTTCCTCCCTCTGTGCTCCTATCAAGATTCGGGGGCTGCAAGGGCACAGCAGCCCCCAATGGGAGAGAGGGAGGGAGCTCCGTCCCTGGTAACCCCTTCCATACAGCGGTCCATTTGGACCACGGCATGGAAGGGGTTAAACTGCTGACATCTGCAGCACAGATGTAATAAGTTTTTAGCAGAGTGTCAGCAATGTGCTGACACTCTGCTAAAACCACTATACCACCAACGATTACTACAGAGGAGGCGCCGCCCGCTGCAGGGAGGAGTTAAAAATTTAACAGTTAGGCACATTTTAAGTCTCTGAGGATCAGAGACCGCAGAAAGCGCTGCAAACGATCGCCGATACGGGGGTTCACAGGACCCCCTGGGCATTGTAACAAGGTACCTGCTGAATGATTTCAGCAGGTACCTTGTTCTGATCACTGCCGGCTGAGCAGCAGTGACCGGAAATACTCATGACGTACCGTTACGTTCTGGGCCCTTAAGGACTCGGGAATCATGACGTACTGGTACGTTATGACTCCCTAAGGGGTTGATATTTATTGGACACTGGGCAAGAACTTACTTGGGCCCCCTGGATCCCGCCTTCCCACACCCTAGCATGCAATTACTACATCATTATTCTAAAAACTAAAAAAGCACAACTTCTGACACAAAGATATAGTATTTTGCAGATTACTTTTTTTTTTTTTTTTTACAATGTGCAGATCGTACTGTACTACTAACACCTCCATCCACCCCTCCCTCCCCCTTCTCCACAGGCCTCATGCACACGAACGTATTTTCGGTTAGAATTTTTTACGGATCAAATGTGGACCAATTCATTTCCATTGGGCCGCAAAAAAATGTGGACAGCACACGAATGTTATATGTGTGCTGTCCGCATCCATTTATCATGTACAGAAAGTTAATACAAGGTCCTTACTAACAAGTGAAAAAACAGGAAAATCCAGCTTCTTAAAAGTTTCACAGTCCAGTCCTGACTGCATCCGTGCTTCTTCGCTAAGTCACGACAGGTGAGAGCTGCTTCTGTTGGTTTTGCTTGTGAGAAGGTACTTACTAACGTATTGTTATTATCCATATTGCTTCCTTTGCTGGCTTTGTTCATTTTTCTATCACATTATATAGTACTCGTTTCCATGGTTACGACCACCCTGCAATCCATCAGTAGTCCTCGTGCTTGCTCACTATAAGAATAAATGCCAGCCTCTCTGGTGGCCGGGACCGTGGAAGCTCATGTAAGCTGGTACTTTTTTCTATAGTGTGCAAGCACAGCCATGCTGCTGGACTGGATGGTCATAACCATGGAAACTTTCTCTGCATAATAAATGCTATTTTCTGAAGTGGCAAAACCCCTTTAAGGGCCTGCATGCGTCACTTCCTCTGATTTATGGGTTTAACACATGTGACCATGCTGACCAATCCTAGCCCTTCTGCACCTTTTTAAGTATATCATTTCCTTGTGTCCTGCAAAGGTTGCTATTATCTCTACTTGTCTTCCTGTTTACCTGACCCATGCTTTTGTTTTTGCATTCAGCTACCTGTCTGATCCCTACCTGCTTGCCTTAACTCTCCTGTTGCTGAGCCGGATTGCCTAACCTGTGCCTGTGTTGCCTGCCCTGACCTATTGCTTGTTTGATTTTGCCTCTGTCTCATCCTTTGGTCCTGCACTGTTTCTCCTGGTGACGACTCGGCCCGCTCACTACGTCTGTACCTCTGGTACCTTGGACTGGTCCCCCTGTGGCCTGGACCAGCTGCCTCGTGGGCCAATCTTCCTCATAATGTAGCGACCTGGTGTTTCCATCGGGAACCACCATCAGGGGTACTGCGAAGAATGAGGGGTTAACTTAGATAATGCCCTTAAAGTAGGTAGGACACGTGGCACAGTGGGTTCACACCCGCTGGTTCGTGACAGAAACTTCCTAGTCATAATATCTCATTAGGCGGTTCCTATGAGAAGATAAAATATTGGTCTTTCAACTGTGTTTCCTTGCTGATGATTAGCCATTCTTCTTTACATGACCAGATGAGAGGGCTTAGGGGTCTTGCTGTGACCCTTCAAAAATGGCATATCGATATCCAGCTTTTAAGTGTTTCTCACCAAGCTAATAAATTAGAGGCCTGTTATTATTCTTTTATTTTAACCCTTTTAATTTCTATAAATGTTTTGCCTATTTGTGTATGTCAATATGATTTTAGTATTTGTAACCTTTTTAAGGCGCTGTGCTTGTATATTAAATGTTCCATATACTATGTTGTTATGTTTGTTGATCTATACACCCCTTTCCCTTCCCCCCAGTATCACTTAGCAGAGTTAACCCTGTCAATTTGTTTGATGCCAGAGCATGGGCTCAGAAACTGAGTCTGTGCCATCTCTTACAAGTGGCGGCAGATTTATACAGCTGGCACCCACCTTCACTGCTGGAATCAGAAATTGATCTTAGCAGTTTAACTCTGCAGAATGTATTAGTGTGCCTGTCATAGTGACTATATACTGTGATGAAAAGTTTGCATGTTCAAGTCCCCTAAGGGTACTAAAACAGCGGGAAAAGGGATAAATAAAGCTTTAAACCACACCCTAAATGACTTGATCTATTTAAATATCCCATTATTTAACCTTCATGTTACTGTGCAGTAAATACTGTAAAAAATGAAACCCTAAAAGCAATGGCTGAATTGCATTGTTGCTTCAAACTGTCTCCCACTAATTTATTAATTTTTTTAATTATATGATTCACTGGATGTACTCCAAAATGGCACCAAAAAAATACAACCTGCCCTCATATGGCTGTGTTGACAGAAAGATTAAAAACATTTTTAAAAAAATCACTGAGCTACCAAACTAGGCTGCAAGTCGTGGTTATGTTTTGTGTAGATGAGTGGACTCATTTTGGGGTGCACCTAACTCATTGCATAAGAATGAGTGTGGAAAGCCGAGGAACCCCTTCCAGTCGCATTCTAGCACATGTGCAGTGGTGTATGTGAAAAGCTTCAACAGAAGCATCAACCAATGAAGGACATCCCCTTTAAGAACTATTTATTCTGTATTTGAAATATAATTAAGTTTGGCAGTCCCTTTATCTCTTTATTCCCATCAAGGTATTACTAGTGTCTCTCCCAGAATGCTCTCAAATGCTATTTTTATGAGCACTTCAGGCGCTCTTGAATATTGGTGTCTGATAATTGTTCTCTAGCCAGTTAAATGGGTAAAATTGATTTTAAAAAGAAGGAATCGTGTAGTGTAGCGCTGAGGCTATGGAATGTGGTAGACTCTATTTAAGGTTTATAAAATCGAGCCAGAATGGAGTTTTGAGCAGAAATCTTTCAGTAACCTGAGGCAATGTTAAATTATTTTGTATAGAGTTGTGCCTCATAGTTCTGGAGTTCGGAGTAAGACTTGTGATGGCTTGGAGGCATGGAGAGAGCACACAGGGTTAAATACTGTAAAAGAGAACAGCATCACTTGGGAATGTTCCAGGCTGAGCGGCAAAGAAGATTTGGAAGACTGAGTATTACATTTGCATGTCTTCTCAGCTGTCTGATAGCTCCAGAGGGGATGAACTGTTTTACACTGTCATGCAACACTGTTCCTTCATTTTTGCCGGCATATTTATTAAATGCTGGTTAGGGGAAACAGTTTTCCCTAATGAGTCTTAAGGATACTTAAACAGATATGCTCATACAATTATAAATAAAATAGCGAGGAAATGGACCACCCCAAGTGTAAAGAGAACACACAAGGACAAGAAAATGCTGTTACTCCTCGTTGCGCTCTCATGGTATATGCTAAATGGAGTAAATTGCTGCAGTGAATTTTTGAAGTTAATATTTTTCTATAAGCATTGTCCATAAAAGATGGTACAAAATAAAATTCCTTGAAATTCAAACAATCTGAATGTAGATTAATCACAGACACATTCTCTTATCTTATTTTGTGGAACATGTCCCCTAATCTACTGTGTAGATTGTTGCAGTGTCAGATTTATCTGTTCTTTTTCATGTCACAAATTGAAGATATTTTTTTCTGTTTGTTCTTGTAACTGAAATTGCATGCTGCTTGTAGATATGTCATGTTAGTGAGTTTGCTTAGAGATATAAACCGGCCGTGAGCAAAGGTCAAATCACCAGCCTATCTCCGGGAATAAACTAGGTTCTCATTAGATATATTTTCCTTTGGTGTTGTGAAAAGTGGGACCAGATATATGAGTTTCCATTCCCCCTTGGGCTTGTGGCTAAATATGAGAGAAATGAGTAAGGCTACTTTCACACCAGCGGCAGCCTTCTCTGGCAGGCTGTTCCGGCGGCACGCAAGCACTAGTGGCAGCACGGATCCGGCAGGCTATACACCTGCCGGAACAGCATGCCGGAAAAGGCTGCCGCTAGTGTGAAAGTAGCCTAAGCCAAACCTTTTTATGGTTTTGTGAAAATGGAAGCAATACAGAATGCAGGCTTTAACCGTTATTGTAACTTATTGCTATTCTGAAAGAAACGTGAGCAGTTTAGATATGCCATATCATCAGGAGAGAGATGCTCAGAATATACTCTTTGTTTACACTTGTATTATTTTTTTCCTGTCAGATTTTCATTGGATTTTAAAAGTCAGAATACCACAGCATCCTGTAATATTCTATTATGTATAACAAAACCAAAAAATTGAGGGTAAAAATTATTATATTGGATCCATCAAATGTATCTCAAGGAATAAAACCCTTAATAAACTTTTTTCAAATAAAAGCCATGATGGCATTGTCTAAACCTGTAGAGAAGCTCATCACTACAAACATCTAATCAGTCATGTGTTAGAAAACTCCACGGGTAATGTAAAAAACATAGCAACGAGGTCAAGACGGTTTGATTGTTGTTTGGATCAAGCAACAGACTATGAAAGTAACTTAAAAGGAACCTGTGATCAGCTTTTACCATCATTTCAAGTTTATCCACGTCCCTGTTGCATTCATCAGCATTGATCAGTTTTAATATTGCGTTCGGTGTAGGCAAATGTCATATCAAGAGTCACCTGGGTGGTGCTACAGCCTTGCAGAGTCACAGAGTCCTCCACAGCATCGCCAATCTGATTGACATCTCCCTTGCTGGGATTTTAGAGGCACTAGCCCAGATATCAGAGACGAGGGGTATGTCAATGAGCCTGAAGAGGACTGCATGATTCTCCAAGGCTTAAAGGGCTGCCCAGAAGGCTCCTGGTATGGCATTTGCATATACCACACTTCACAATGAAGGACAAAATTATGGTACACAGTCCTAACCTGCTGTGAAATCTATTTAACAGCTGAAGAGAGGTTGCATAATCTGATTGACCTTGGTTATGGGGGTGATCTGAATGTCCAAGAAACTATTAGGCTGGGTTCACACGGGCGTCATGTTTGACGCCCGGATTGGATGCGGGTGCGTTGCGGGAATATGCGCGATTTTTCCGCGTGAGTGCAAAGCGTTTTAATGCGTTTTGCATGCGCGTGGGAAAAATCGGCATGTTTGGTACCCAGACCCGAAGCCGGACTTCATCACTGAAGTCCGGTTTCGGGTTGAGTATTCTGTAGTTTTTATTATTTTCCCTTATAACATGGTTATATGGGAAAATAATTGCATTCTAAATACAGAATGCTATGTTAACAGGGCAATAAAGGGCTAAAAAATAAAATAAAATCAACTCCTCCTCCATTGGTCGCGTAGGTGCAAGGAACATCTTCTATCTTTATATCTGTTGGTTGAAAGACCTTCGGTGACGTCACTGGGTCACATGGGTCACATGGTCCAATCATGGAAGCTTTTGATTGGACCATGTGACCCAGTGACGTCACGAAAGGTCCTTTACCCAGCAGAATGAAGAAAGAAGAATGATTCCGGCACCTACGCGATCAAAAGGGTGAGGTGAGTTAAAGTTTTTTTTATTTTTAACCCTCTCTTCCCCTTTTTACATAACATTCTGTAATTAGAATGCTATTATTTTCCCTTATAACCATGTTATCAGGAAAAATAATAAGGATTGGGTCCCCATCTCCTAGCAACCATGCGGGAAAATTGCACCGCATCCGCACTTGCTTGCGGATGCTTGTGATTTTCCCGCAGTCCCATTCACTTCTATGGGGTCTGCGTTGCGTGAAAAACGCAGAATATAGAGCATGCTGCGATTTTCACGCAACACAAAAGTGATGCATGAAAATCACCACTCATGTGCACAGCCCCATAGAAATGAATGGGTCCGGATTCAGTGCGGGTGCAATGCGTTCACCTCACGCATTGCACCCACGTGGAAATGCAGTCTTAACCTCTTGAGATTTTCCCACAGAAAATTGGGTGAAGTTGTCATGAGGGGAATTAATATTTTATTATTATTATTTCTTATTAGAGCGCCATAACGCTGTACATATAATAAGCGGTGCACATACATAATACAGGCAATTGCATTAAGCATTACCGAGACAAGTTACAGACTGGTACAGAAGGACAGAGGGCCCTGACCGTGAGGGCTTACAATCTACATGGTATGGGAGAAGGAGACAGTAGGCGAGGGTGAAGCTGGTCATGGCGCTATAGAGGCGGCAGTGTCACTGCTTGTAGGCTCGTCTGAAGAGGTGGGTTTTCAGGTTTCTTTTGAAGGATTCCACTGTAGGTGAGAGTCTGATATGTTGGGGTAGCGAGTTCCAGAGTATAGGGGATGCCCAGGGGAAATCTTGGAGGCGAGTGTGGGAAGAGGTGATAAGAGGAGAGGAGAGAAGGAGGTCCTGTGAGGATCAAAGATTGCTTGTGGGGATGTATCAGGAAAGTAGCTCAGAGATGTAGGGAGGGGACCGGTTGTGTATGGCCTTGTATGTGTTGGTTAGTATTTTAAACTGAATTCGCTGGGCAATGGGGAGCCAGTACAGGGACTGGCAGAGGAGTAACAGAGTGAGAGGTGGATTAGTCGGGCAGCAGAGTTGAGGATAGATTGGAGGGGTGCAAGAGTGCTAGATGGGAGGCCACAGAGAAGAATGTTGCAGTAGTCTAGGCGGGAGATGATGAGGGAATGTACAAGCATTTTTGCAGATTCAAAGTTGAGAAAAGGGCGGATGCGGGAGATGTTTTTGAGTTGGAAGCGGCAGGTGGTGGAAAGGGCTTGGATGTGTGGTCGGAAGGAGACGAAGCCTGGTGGTGAAACACGTGTCGAGGTGCTCTTTTGACTGGGGTTGGTCTACATTGAAACATTATGGGTACGTACTAATTTGGTATCTGTATTCCCTATTTTGGTAAAATACTTGTGTGCTATTATAGCTTTACTCTAGTTATCTCCGTCCAGATGGTGGTCATTTTTGGTATTCACCATTCATCTTTTCCTCACATTTTTGTGATTTTTAGAGTTTCTGACCCCCATCTGGACTGACATTTATCTGAGATATATTGAATGTATAGATAGGGGATATGTACTCTAATGATAGATATTTGGAGATTAGCATTGATTAATTGACCAATACCCCCCAGTCAATATTTTCTCTGTCTCGGGTGTGTATTGTAACATCTGGCTCTCTCTTGCACTTTTTTGCTTCTATTTATTGTAATCATGTGTATTTATAAATTTTTCTAATAAAGAGATTTTATATTGATTAGAGTTGTTTGTGGTCTGAGTAGGTTAAGTTATGGTTGTCGTGTGACCACGGATGTATGTGATGCTTTATGAGGTTGTGTAGGTTTACATGGTCGGAAGGAGAGGGCAGAATCCAAGGTCACTCCAAGGCAGTGCACTCGGTTGACCGGGGAGAGTGTGCAGTCATTGATTGTGATAGATAGGTCTGTTGGGGGGGTGAGCAAGATGGGGAAAAGTTGATGAATTCTGTTTTATCCATGTTAAGTTTTAGAAAGCGAGAGGAAAAGAAGTAGGATATGCAAATAGGCATTGTGGGATTCTGGATAGTAAGGTAGTGATGTCTAGACCAGAGAGGTAGATTTGTGTGTCATCAGCATAAAAGTGATACTTAAAGCCATGGGACTCTATAAGCTGTCCCAGGCCAAAGGTGTAGATAGAGAAGAGCAGGAGTCCTAGGACAGAGCCTTGCTGGACACCAACACAGAGGGAATGAGGCGAGGAGGTGGTGTGAGAGTGGGAGACGCTAAATGTCCAGTCTGTGAGGTATGATGTGATCCAAGAGAGGGCCAAGAGATGATAGAGTTTGCAACAGAAGGGAGTGGTCGACAGTGTCAATGGCAGAGGACAGGTCAAGGAGAAGGAGGACAGAGTAATGTTTTTTGGTTTTGGCAGTTAGTAGATCATTGGTGACTTTGGTGAGGGCAGTCTCAGTTGAGTGGTGGGGTCGGAAGCCAGATTGTAGCCGGTCAAAGAGGGAGCAGGAGGAGAGGTTAAAGGTCAGTCTTGAGTTTGGGTTGGAGTAGTTTGAGCAAAATTTATGAAATGGCACATGTTGCTTGTTAGATTTGAAGAATCTTTAAACCTAACACCTTTGTCTATAAATGCTACTCCGGTTTTCACCACCCCTACTGAAGAGACTTTGGGACTTCTTACAAAAGCATCACCATATTAACAAGCAACAAACCAACTCTGCAGTCTTATTTCCTAAGATGTGTGCTCCTACATAAAGGCTAACCAGCAACATAGAGAACAAATAGAAACAAGTATGAGACTGCAAGATTGTAGGATCACACTACACAGTAGATGTTTGTTGCCTGTTTCTATGCAGACAATGCATTTCAATAGTAACTTAAGAAACAAAGAATTAAAATTTTTCATTAGAAACAACTGCAAAGTTGCTTGAACGAGGAGAGAGAAGTGCTCGCATACTGTGCTCGCTCTCTACATTGCAATGGATGGAATCGATACAGGTCAATAGACTTTTTATTGAGTCAGTCTAACTTCCTCTCCTGCAGCGAAGAGAAAGAGTGCAATATGTGAGTGCTTCTCTCTCCTCATTTTAGCTATCAGTTGGGATCCTAGCACTCAGAAATCCACCAATCAAAACCTTTGATATGTCTCTATAAAATATCAAATGTTTTATAAAAGCTCAGTGACCTTTAATAAAGATACCAGCATCCGGGCAGTCACACTCTATATCCATATTCAAGGTATGATAGGTCCTGGGAAAACCCCTTTGAACCTCTTGTGGATAATCGGTAATGTGAATTTTGGAAAACTAAACAACTATAAACTGTGTGCCAAGATACTTGTGTGTTCTCCCAATGTTTGGCAATTATCTTGTCCTCCACCTCTGTTATCTATGGTAATGTAGCTTAGAATTTTAAATCGTGTCATATTTGGATCTATTTGGATATATGGGCTAAAGTTATTGTCCTTTTTGCTGTTTTCAATAAGAGAGGTTGCTGATATTTTCGATCTGTTTTTCCATATTCTTTTGACTTTCAGTAGCTTTACCTGGAAGCTCATGGGTTCTCACACACAACTATTATAATAACATTAAAGTATCTCAGAGATATCCTTTTTGCAAGCCATAATATATGCTTTCAGAGCAAGCCAGTGCTGTGGAAATTTTATTAGGATGTGTCTTTAATATGTCATGTACTGTCATCATGTCTCTCAGGGTCAGGGTAAACCATTGGAGTGGATATCTTACTGTGGATGTAGAGAACAATCAGCTGGCATGCGCAGAGGTCTCCGCTGGCAAACAGTCTATGTGCCATTCACTGGGCTGTGAGACGGGGGAGACTGATGCACTGCAGAGCAGTGTTTTCTTGAGAAATATATGGAAGCCAGCTAGGGCCCCCGCCCAAAGAGCGGATTTATTGGCTTGGCGTGGATGCATTTGTTAAGAGAACAATATAGGAAAGGAACGTGCATTTGTTGTTTCCAGTGTGTCTGATCAATAGAGATGGCCCGAACTATTCGCCGGCAAACAGTTCCCGGCGAACATAGCTTGTTCGCGTCCGCCGCGGCGGGTGAACATATTCGATGTTCGCGTTCGCCCCTATACTTTATCATTGAGCAAACTTTGACCCTGTACCTCACAGTCAGCAGACACATTCCAGCCAATCAGCATACCCTCCCTCCCAGACCCTCCCACCTCCTATCTAAACGCAAGGATAGGATCCATCTTACATTCATTCTGAAGCTGCAGTGTTAGTAATTGTAAATCGCAATGCGATTAATAAAACCTGTATTATTCGCATTGCGATTGCAACTTAGATCTGAGTTCAAAATGGTTGTATTGCTAGAATATATTAACGAAGATAACAAATATAGCGCTATATTCTCAATCTTCATTATATTCTAGCAATAAAACCATTAGGAACTCAGAT
This sequence comes from Bufotes viridis, assembly GCA_033119425.1. Classification (NCBI taxonomy): domain Eukaryota; kingdom Metazoa; phylum Chordata; class Amphibia; order Anura; family Bufonidae; genus Bufotes; species Bufotes viridis. The sequence continues at coordinate 239,816,514 of CM065590.1, forward strand.
CTAAGTTGAATTTGCAATGCGATTAATATAACCTGCATTAATCGCATTGCGAATTCAACTTAGAGCTGAGTTCCTAATGGTTGATGTATTGCTAGAATATAACGTATATTCTAGCAATACATCAACCATTAGGAAATCAGCTCCAAGTTGTAATCGCAATGCGAATAATACTTACAATTATTAATCGCTTTGCGAATCCATTTGATGCCTCTGTTTGATTGTATATGACGGTTGACTATGACTACCACCAACGTTCTGCTGCCTCCAAAGAAAGATATCTGAACCCCCCAGGGGCCATTTGGGCATTTTCAATAGAAAACGCATAAAAAACGCATCTGCGTTTTTATAATTTTTTCATTTTTTAGTTTATTTTTTTGTGTATTTTGCCACATTTGGTTGCATATTTACATTTGTTATAGGCAAATATGGTAGTCTAGATCATGTGTCTATACCAAAACCTAGGATCATTGTTTGACAGCATATTTTCTAAGCCATGTAGCTGAATATAGATTTGGGCAAAGTAATGATCTAGACTACCATATTTGCCTATACCAAATGTAAATATGCAACCAAATGTGGCAAAATACACAAAAATTAAACTAAAAATGAAAAATTATAAAAACGCAGATGCGTTTTGATGCGTTTTCTATCAAAACGCCCAAATGACCCCTGGGGGTTCAGATATCTTGCCTCGGAGGCAGCAGAACATTGGTGGTAGTCATAGTCAACCGTCATATTCAATCAAATAGAGGCATTAAATGGATTCGCAAAGCGATTAATAATTGTAAGTATTATTCACATTGCGATTACAACTTAGAGCTGAGTTCCTAATGGTTGTATTGCTAGAATATAACGTATATTCTAGCAATACAACAACCATTAGGAACTCAGCTCTAAGTTGAATTCGCAATGCGATTAATGCAGGTTATATTAATCGCATTGCAAATTCAACTTAGATCTGGGTTTCCTAATGGTTGTATTGCTAGAATTATATAACGAAGATTGAGAATATAGAGCTAAATTCCCAATCTTAGTTATATTCTAGCAATACAACCATTAGGAACCCATCTCTAAGTTAAATTCGCAAATATGATGTCCCAACTCCCAAACTATTCACCGGCGAGTAGTTCCGGCGAACATAGCTTGTGCGCGTTCGTCGCGGCGGGCGAACATATGCGATGTTAGGTCCACCCCCTATCATTGAGTAAACTTTGTCCCTGTACCTCACAGTCAGCAGACACATTCCAGCCAATTAGCATACCCTCCCTCCCAGACCCTCCCATCTCCTGGACACAGCATCCATTTTAGATTCATTCGGAAGCTGCAGTCTTAGTGAGAGGGGGACAGTGTAACTGCTGCTGAGATTTAATAGGAAATTGATAGCTAGGCTAGTGTATTCAGTGTCCACTCCAGTCCTGAAAGACTCATCAGATCTCTGCTGTAAGGACAGCGTCCTGACAGCACCCCAAAAAGCCCTTTTTAGGGCTAGTACATCAGTCTCCCTCCCAGACCCTCCCACCTCCCATCAAAAAGCAAGGATGGCATCCATCTTAGTAGTTGTAATCGCAATGCGATTAATACAGGTTATATTAATCGCATCGCAAATTCAATCTAGAGCTGGGTTCCTATTCTCAATCTTCATTATATTCTAGCAATACAACCATTAGGAACCCAGCTCTAAGTTGAATTCGCAATGTGATTAATATAACCTGTATTAATCGCATTGCGATTACAACTTACCACACTCTGCGTCAACTAGATATTTTTCCATGGGAGTTTTGCCATGGATCCCCCTCCGGCATGCCACAATCCAGGTGTTAGTCCCCTTGAAACAACTTTTCCATCACTATTGTGGCCAGAAGGAGTCCCTTTGTTTTTTAAAATTCGCCTGTCTATTGAAGTCTATGGCGGTTCGCACTGTTCGCAGGTTCGCGAACATTTGCGGAAGTTCGCGTTCGCTGTTCGCGAACGGAAAATATTATGTTCGCGACATCACTACTGATCAACCGCCGGAAGTAATGGCGCAATTCCTGTACATAAGCACACATAAGAATCCTAGTGAACTTTCTTGGGCATTGATCACTGAGCAAAGCTGAACAAAGTTCACTCTAGTGGTAATTGGGAGACATGTGGTGGTTTCTTCTTGTCTGTCATCACTTCCTATATGATTGTACTGTACATTACGAAAGTGGTCAGGTGTTGGGCCTGCCCCCTTCCTATTGTTACCCCTTTTGTCTATTTAAATAAAGAAAATAGTCTGGGCGAGTGGGTAGTGCTCACCAGATCTCTACCATGAAACATCTTATCTGACTCCTGGAAGAGTGTGCTCTTTTCTTACACAAAAGAGCTTGATACACGTGCTGGTAAGAACGGGAGAAATTGTTTGTGGCTGGCGTACTTTCGTGCATGTTTAGCTTGGATACGTGCGTCGGACACAAGCAAATTTCTACAACACCAGCAATAACAATAATAAGTAATATAACTTTATAATTTATCATATCTATTTTAGGGTGGTTATAAATGCTTGTACAGAGCACTGTTGTATATAACAGAGGTGTCTTTGTGCACTCTTAGTGATATCTTGTATAATAAACATTGCTCAGTTTTTAAACTTAATCTGTACAGTCATTTATAACCACAATAAAAGATTGCTTATCATATTCAGTAGATTGAATTTACAGTGCAAAGGGTTTTTCTTCTGTCTTTTATTTCTTGTTTCTGTTGAGCACATACAATATATCGCCTTATATATTGATTAGTTCAGAGGTAGAATGGTGTGCCAGGCAGTAAAATAGTGATTCCTGCAATATACACTTGCTAAATGCATAACAATTATATGACATAACATAACAAAGATAGGGTAGTATAGGTATAGCTAATCTGAAATATTCAATAATCTTGCATTTATCTGGACCCCGTTAATTTTACTGTACAGTACAGTTGCTTTCTGCTAGGGGTAGAATAGGGATAGAATTTCATGAAAGCCCTGCCTTAGGAAATGTGGCAAGAAAGGCGAATGGTTTAATACAGAGGAACAGGTAAAGACAAATGCTGTCACAAATAATTAGGTACAGACAATGTCCTTTACAGATTGATGGAATAAATGGCTTTATACAGATGATAGACACAGGCTAATATTCTAATAGCTGATGAATAAATGGCACATTCAGTATATAGATACAGAAAGAGAACAGATTTACAGTACTGAATAATGGGCAAAGTCTAAGGATAACATATCATGGCTGGTCAGATCACACATATGAAAAACATACCTGTCTCTGCTTCTGACAGATTAATCTATGGACAAAAATGCATGAGTCTGCTTGCCTAATAATAAATATGAACCAGCACTCAGGATCTAATAGTAGAAAAATACTATTTCTTGAGAAAATCATGCAGCAGTTTACGCGTTTTGTGCACATAGCAGCCCTTATGGACTGAATGGATGAGGGATATAGAAATGACATAGATGAGATATCCAGATTTCTTTTGCATTCTTCCTGAGGTTATAGACTGCATCTGTACCTATGGCGATATTGTAGTTTAGAGATCATGTACAAGAGTTGCCAGAAAGGAAGAAGGCAAAGAAAACAATTCAAATACACTCAACATAGGGTTTTTATTATTATCTGGTAAAGAAAAGAAATGAGTAGAAAAGAATAGTAGTACATCAGATGCAGTGTGCTAAAACAAGGAATACAGCTACCTTTCCAGATATGTTATTTTATAACAGATTTATGATTAGGTTTGCGTAGTGGGCGGGGGCAGGTTCATTCCGCTGCTATCCCAGATGGTACAAAAATATATTGTGCATTTTGGATAATATCAGCTATCAAAGAACACAGTGGAGAAGCAGTTTAGGCCCTGCTAAATTATTATATTGTTTCTTTTAAAGGATCACCAACATTTTTAAACACTGTATTATTACTAAACTCTTGCTTTAGTTTCCTTATTTTATATTAATTGTTTTGTATTCTACACTTGGTCTGCCTTCTACACTTTTGTGTCATATCTGAGGAGGTGCAATAATCCATTCATCATTAATCCTCTACTAGTGATAGTCAGTTGATAATCAGTTTCACTGTAGACTGTATAATAGAGTAGTTTTGTTTGGTTACTAGATGCCAGCAATTGTGAAAACTGTATTATTTTCTAATTTATTTGACCACCCTCTGTGGATGCAGTACCACAGAGGGTGGTCAAATGGTTAATTTGACACTTAATGGGTTAATGTTAATGCACTTTTGCTGTGGGATGTTTGTAATCCAAGTGTCAAAATGGCTCATATAAATAAAAACCGCGCTGCTTTCAGAGCAAACTCCAGACACCTAATTGGTGATCCACTTCTCTTGGTCGGTTTTCAAGACAGCAACAAACACCACACCGATGCCCCCTGTGTGATAGAAATTCACACAATGGTGAAGCACCGCAAACAGGGTTAAAAAGCTGCAGACGATAAAATACTCACAAAGGCAAGTATGTTCAGGTAGCCAAAAGTTGAGCATGCACTACTCCGGCTTCTCAGCTGTTCCCATCAGTATCCTTTGCAGCACTTCCCCCTGCCGTGTGTATCAGAGATCACCGAATATAGTGACACATAGCCTCAGATACATACATAAAACACTTTATTGCACTTACTACATGCAGGTCACATGAAAGCGATAACGAAAATCTTTCCTTCCAGCCTGATCCGGGTTTCGCTTTCGCTTTTTAACCCTGTTGGCGGTGCTTCACTATTGTGTGAATTTCTATCACACAGGGGGCATCGGTGTGGTGTTTGTTGCTGTCTTGAAAACCGACCAAGAGAAGTGGATCACCAATAAGGTGTATGGAGTTTGCTCTGAAAGCAGCGTGGTTCTTATTTATATGAGACTGGACTAATGTGAATTGGCTCACTTCACGGGAGAACCTGCAGCGCAATTCCTGAAACAAACCGAAGTCATTTTACCTTTTTTTGAAGTGTCAAAATGGGAACACCATTTAGTTGTTGTGCCCTGCACAGTAAGAGGAGGTAGGTCTTTCTCTTTTGGGTCAGGAGCTTCTAGCTGAAGGTAGAAGAAGCCTGTGCCTGTGCAGTGTGAGACCTGCTCTAAGGAACCTGTATCCTTGCATGGCTACCAGTGGCTGCTTTTAACATGACTACTCCTTTCCATGGAGTTGTCCTATAAAAGCCCATTTTTACTTAGGTGGTCTAGCCTTTTAGGTCCTCATAGTTACAAAGAATGGGGGGCTGTATGTCTCCTATCCTAGCCAGGGAGATGGGACCACTATTAGCCACTCATATATCTCTGTTTTGGATGTTCTCATTTACCATGAACAAGCACCATATAAATGGAAACAACAGGAAGGTCTTCACACTGCTGTGGCAGTGGGGCTGCAGGTGATGGATGTCAACATGTGGTCCAAACCTGAATATTATTCATGCTAATGTTTTACACATCTTTCTCTGTGCCCTTCTAATTGTACTTAAGATATAATAATTGTGACCCCAGGTTTTCACACAGTAATCTGACCTAAACGTCCATCAGAACTGAACTCCATTTGAAGTCATTCATTATTATGGCCACAAATCATGGGGTGATTTCCAAATAAAGTATTGGAATTTATTAATAATGTGACATGTGATTACAAGTTCTGCATTTCTTCTTTTGGGTGCATAAATACTGTCCACATGCTGAAGACCAAACCAAATGGTCAAAACTCCTTGTTAAAAATCGATGCTTTGTGTCATAATTTATCACAATTATTGCTGTGTATGATTTAGTTAAGGAATGAGTTTACTTAAACTGAATTTATTGTTTCAGGATTGGGAATTTCCTCACTTCATGGGTGATGTGGATGTCAATCTTCCTGGTTTACCTACTTCTCACATGCAGTTCAGAGTGCCATACTGCCAAAGGATATTTAAAGAGGAATACCATATACATATAACAGGTATGTGTCCAGATTGGAGTTGATATCATAATCCAGTTTCAAATGTATTTATATTGGTATTTGGCAATATCAGTACAGTATTTTGCAAGGTTATGTTTTACTAGTCCACTGTTACCTTGTTAACAATATTTTAATATTGTGACCACTACAAATAACTGTTTGTTACATCCTGCATGTTTATATGTAGTAATGCTGTCTAAGGGCTCTTTCACACGAGCGAATGCCATGCGGGTAACCTGCTGCATGAAGGAGTGCCAAGCCCCGATCTGGACAACAGAGACACGGAGCATTAACGTTATTGATAATGTTCCGTGCCTCCCTGTAATCTTTTTACAAAATCACGGTGACAACTTTATCTCACTGTGATTTTGTATTAAATCATGTTAATGCTCCGTGTTTCTGCTGTCCGGAGCCGGGCTGGGCACTCTTTTACGCAGTGGATTACCCGCACGGCATCCGCTCGTGTGAAAGAGCCCTAAGGATTGAATCCCATTCTCAATGCTGGCTGTTTAAAGAGGACCTATAATTTTTCTGGCATGTTGGCTTTAGTAACTACCTGCTTTCCCTCATGTAATAATTCTGGAGCATCTAGTCTGGTAATACCCATTTGGATCTTCATTACAAACTTAGAAACTGCTAGTAATTCATTCATAGAGAGAGTTATATAAATAGATGCTCCAGAATTATTGTTGTGTGTGTGTGGGAGGGGGGGGGGGGGCAACCTGTTTAAGCAAGTTGAGGTTGATAAAAAAAATTACCTCTAAAAGGCATAAAGTGCCTAATGATGATAATGATGAAACAAACTTTTCAAAATTGTAAGCAAAATCAGTGTATTATATTAGTTTTGTGCAATTTTAGAGTGAAAAAAGGAAAGGATTACATTGCTAAAGTATATGAGCGCTCAGATAACTTTGACTGAGGTCTCAGACCTTAAATAGCCTGTTAGGGTTAAGGCTTGTCCACAATCATCATTAGGAAAGGCCAGGTGATTCACATTTCAAAACTTAATAAATATTATATGGGTTCTTCTAAGCAGCTTCTTAACACTCTGAAAATGAAAATTGTTAAGGCTTGCAAAGCAGGAGAATGCTATAAGAAGATAGCAAAGCGTTTTCAGGTTATCATTTCCTCAGTTCGAAATGTAATTAAGAAACAGCAGTTAACAGGAACAGTGTAGGTCAAGAGAAGGCCTGGAAGACCAAGAAAAATTTCAGAGACAGCTGCTGGTAGCAGAACTCCTGCTTGACTGCAAAACACCTTCTGGAAGCATTTCCACCTGTCTGATCCTATGAGATCAGGATGTGTGGCAGTCGTTTGTGTACATTCATCTTGTTTGTGTATGTCTAAAGCTGCCTATACACTTTAGATAGCTGTCAGTTGAGTACTCCATGCAAACTTTACTCTGCAAAGCGTGCATGTGTTTTCCAATGTGGATGAGGCAGCAGTTTATCTCCTGCAGAACAAACAATCTAACATGCTGAAAACATAGGCGTGCGCAGCCAATTGCATTAGGGTGTGCACCCTAAAGCAAAAAAACACACGCACGCGCGTATGTATATATATTATATACACATACACATATATATATACAAATACACTAAGGGGTATCAGGGTACATTATTATACAGGGGTAATATAACTAAGGGGTATCAGGGTAAATTATACAGGAGTAAGGGCTCTTTCACACTTGGGTATTTGTTTTCCGGCATAGAGTTCCGTCGTCGGGGCTCTATGCCGGAAAACTCCTGATCAGGATCATCCCCATGCATTCTGAATGGAGAGAAATCCGTTCAGGATGCATCAGGATGTCTTCAGTTCAGGACCGAACGTTGTTTGGCCGGAGAAAATACCGCAGCATGCTGCGCTTTTGCTCCGGCCAAAAATCCTGAACATTTGCTGCAAGGCCGGATCCTGGAATTAATGCCCATTGAAAGGCATTAATCCGGATCCGCCTTAAGCTAAACGTCGTTTCGGCGCATCGCCAGATCCGACGCTTAGCTTTTCTCAATGGTTACCATGGCAGCCAGGACGCTAAAGTCCTGGTTGCCATGGTAAAGTGTAGTGGGAGCAGTATACTTACCAAACATGCGGCTCCGGGCGCTCCAGAGTGACGTCAGGGCGCCCTACACGCATGGATCACGTGATCGCATGGGCGCCTGACGTCATTCTGAGCGCCCGGAGCCGCATGGACTGTAAGTATACCGCTCCCGCTCCCACTACTACTATGGCAACCAGGACTTTAATAGCGTCCTGGCTGCCATAGTAACGCTGAAAGCATTTTGAAGACTGATCAGGATCCTGATCAGTCTTCTAATGCTTCAGGCGACTTGCGTTCTGGACGGATCCGGCGGGACAGAAGTGCCTGCCGGATCCTCAGAACGCAAGTGTGAAAGAGGCCTAATATAACTGAGGAGGGCTATCAGGGACATTATACAGGGGTAAGATAACTTATATTATATTAGTTATATTACCCCTTTATCATGTCCCCTGAGATAGCCCTCCTCAGATATATTACCCCTGTATAATAATGTACCCAATAGCCCTGCTCAGTTATATTACCCCCTGTAATTTACCCTGATACCCCTCAGTTACACGGTATCATATAACTGAGGGGTATCAGGGTAAATTTTACAGGGGTATAAATGAGGAGGGGTAGCAAGCAGCAGGGAACATACTTTATGCATTAACTTAACGTTATATAACTAACTTATATGGGGAGTGACTCTCAGCCAGGGCAGAGTTCCAGTGGTGTAACATGGGTCGCCAGCACCCGGGGCAAGCCAGATATTGCAAATAATGCAGTACATGTCACCTGCAGTCCTATGTAACACCACAGATAACACAGTGATAACTCTCTGAGTACAGATAATGTAGGCTATATTACCTGCAGTCCTATGCAACACCACAGATAACACAGTGATAACTCTCTGAGTACAGATAATGTAGTAGAGGGGTGTGAGGCCCCAGAATTCAGAACACGCACAGTGTGACTTGAAGTCTGGGGCCAGGGTGCAGCAGAGTGGGCCAAATCCTTCTTTCAGCAACGTCTCTGCAGAGTTTCACAGAATTTTTCTTAGATTCATCACTGTACTATTATCCTCAGATAACAGACCTCCCCTCCCTCCGTAGTGCCCATAATAAGGGTCCATTCACACGTCCGTGTGTGTTTTGCGGATCCACGGATCCGCAAAACACTGGACATCCGGCGATGTGCGTTCCGCAATTTGCGGACCGCACATCGCCGGCACTCATAGAAAATGCCTTTTCTTGTCCGCAATTGCGGACAAGAATAGGACATGTTCTATTTTTTTCGGGAACGCAATTGCGGACCCGGAAGTGCGGATCCGCAATTGCGGACCCGGCCGGGACATCGTCTGTCCCCATTGAAACTAATGGGTCCGCAATTCCGTTCCGCAAAATGCGGAATGGAATTGCGGACGTGTGAATGGACCCTTAGTATAATGCCCTGGCCCCTCTGTAAAATTATAATATATAATGGCCCCGCTGTGTTATTATTATTCTTAATATTATAATGGCCCCCGCTGTATTAGGCTTCATTCACACGTCCGCAGAATGTGTCCACATCCTTTCCACAATTGTGCAGAACGGGTGCGGACTAGGGGTTGGCGATATGGCCTAAAATTCATATTGCGATATATTATGAATCATGTGCGATATGCAATATATATTTTCTATATGGGGGTTTAAACTTTTTTTTCAACTTTTTATTTACTAACTATTAGCCCCCTTAGGGGCTAGAACCCTTGTCCTATTTACCCTGATAGATCTCTATTAGGGAGAATAGGACCTCACACTGTCCCTGCTGCCCTGTGCTCTGGGCACACAGCAGCAGGGAGCCGACTATGGCAGCCAGGACATCAGTAGCGTCCTGGTTGCCATGGTAATCGATCAGAGCCCCAGCTTACACTGCTGGGGCCCGATCACTGCCACCAATGATCGGGGGCAGTCGTATAGGACCTTTCATTAGTTTGAACTGTATTACTTAAGTAGCGGCACATAGGGCATATAGGGGCACTTACTATTATATCTGTGAGGGCCCGTTGCCCGCTCTGGCCCTCGTTACATGGTGGGAACACCAGGAGGAGATATCAGCCTCTGTCCCTGGCGTTCCTTCTCCCTGCCTGTGACGTTCTGCGCTGTTATTGGACAGTGCTGCAGACAGGGAGAAGGAACGCCCAGGGAGAGAGGCTGATATCTGCTCCCTGGTGTTCCCACCATGTAACGGGGGCCAGAGCGGCGAACGGAGCCCTCACAGATATAATAGTAAGTGCCCCATATATGCCCTATGTGCCGCTACCTAAGTAATGAAGTTCAAACTAATGAAAGGTTCTATATGCCTGCATGTGTCGGCCATGTCCCATGCTGGGCCTCTATGAACCTGAGGGGTTAATTGCGGTGGATCGCAGCGTGCAGTCATAGAGGCCGGGTATGGGATATGGCCAGCACATGCAGGCTACGTTGCTATTCAGTCATTCATTGGTGGCAGTGGCCACAGTCCCGCCCCTGCTATGCTCCCATTGGTGGCAGTGGCCGCAGTCCCACCCCTCCACTGCTCTCATTGGTGGCCAGTGGCAGTCGCACGCAGTGGGGAGGGAGGGACTCCCTCCTTCTCCACTGTGCCGGCTCAGGAGAACATGGTATGCGCCCAGAGTGGCGAATACCATGTTCTACCGCGATATAGACGAAATCGATATCGTAGCTCAAATTCATATCGCATATCATCTATATCGCCCACCCCTAGAGCAGACCCATTCGTTCTCTTTGGAGACGGAATGGATGTGGAAAGCACACAGTGTGTTCTTCGCATCCGTATTTCTGGAGCGGCCTGCCGAACTTCTAGTCCGCGGCTCCGGAAAAAATGGAAGATGTCCTATTCTTGTCCAAAGCTGGGGTCAAGAATAGGCTGTTCTATTGGGGTGCCAGCCGGGTGTACTGCGGATCCGCAAAACACTACAGACGTGTGAATGGACCTTAATAGTAATAATTATGGCGCCCTTCAGCCCCTCCAGCATACAGTCCCATGTAAAATACATCACTCCTCGCCTTCAGCCCTCCAACATACAGTCCCATGTAAAATATAAAACTCCCCCTGCCTTCAGCCCTTCCAGCATACAGTCCCATGAAAAATAATATCACCCCTCCTGCCTTCAGCCCCCCCAGCATACAGTCCCCATGTAAATAATACCCCCCACTCTTCAGACCCCTCAAACACACAGTCTCCAGTACAAGGATTGTTCCTCCTCCCTTCAGCCCCTGCAAAATGCCCCCAAAGTAAACACAACAGTCATAACAGTCCCATGTAAATAATATCCCCCCTCCCCTGCCTGCAGCCCCTCCAGCATACAGTCCTATGTAAATAATATCACCCTCTGCCTGCAGCCCCTCCAGCATACAGTCCCATGTAAATCATATCACCTTTCCCCTGTCTGCAGCCCCTCCAGCATACAGTCCCATGTAAATCATATCACCCCCCTGCCTGCAGCCCCACCAGCATACAGTCCCATGTAAAAATATCACCCCCCGCCTGCAGCCCCTCCAGCATACAGTCCCATGTAAATAACATCACCTTCCCCCTGCCTGCAGCCCCTCCAATATACAGCCACCCTCTCCCCCAGTAAACATAGCAGTCACTTTTATCCTCCACTCACCGACCTGCAGCTTCTGCTCCTCTCTCCTGCAATGAGCTCTGTAGAATCTCCCGCACATTGTGAGGCCCCGCCCCCTGGATGCCGAGACTCCGCCTCTTCCTACGACATCATACCTCCCTGGAGCAACTCCATTCTAGCGCTCTGTTGTCTCATAGGCTTCAGGCCACTAGCCTGAAGCCTATGAGAACGGTTCGCTTCAGGAGTTGTAGATGGCAGTGCAGCATGGGGGTGATGATTAGGGTGTGCCCAGGCACACCCGGCACACCCCGTGCGCACGCCTATGGCTGAAAACTAAGTAGAATCAGTGTAAGGGGCCCGGGCATATGGGGGACATTTTTTAGTCTTGATTAACCCCTTTAAATAAAATGAGTCACCAACAATTTTATTTATTTATTCTATATTCTGAACTTGATTATTGGGGCTGCCATCTCTTGCATGAGCTGTTCTTAACAGCATTTACAAAGCATTAAGAAAAATTGCTTTACGACAGCCTCTTGGACCATAGACACAATGGTCAGGAGGGGACCCTATTGACTTACATGGGAGAGTTTTCTAGGCATGCTCTTTGACCTGTGCAGAGGTCATTGTACAAGGGAAGAATAGATAAGCTTTGACAATTACCTATTGTGAATGGTGGATCCTGCCTTATCTGTACACAGAGGTGATAGCATTACAGGCAGGATTAGAATGGTTGATGTGCAAGTCACTGCAGTAAAGTGATCTGTACAAACCAAGAAATGGTGCAAATTATTATGCTTAGTGGCCAATGCGAAAACTGCAGGATTTTATAGTTTTTGTTTAAATATAGATATTGACATGGAAAATTAAAAATATAATCAAATATTCTTTAAACATAAAAACATAATTTAAATAATAGGTCATTTTCTGATTACACATTTCCTTTAATGGATAGGATCTTAAAGGAAATGACAAGGCTATTGGACAAATAATATTTGACCATTGGGTGTTTCTGTGACCAGCTGACTGTGGGGTATAATGGGATGTACTGTAATGTCACAAAAAAAAAGTTGCCTTTAGTGTCTATTTTTTTATTTTTTATTTAACCCTTTCATGACCAAGGGTCATTGATGCCCCCATGTCCACGTCTAATTTTGCAAATCTGACATGTGTCACTCTATGCTGTCACTTTTACTTATCCAAACCATTCTAATATTGTTTTCTCGTGACACATTGTACTTCATGGCACTCATAAATTTGAGTCGATATATATCACCCTTATTTATGAAAAAATCCCAAATTTACCAAAAATTGGGAAACAATTGCAATTTTCAAAATTTTAATTTCTCTGCTTTTAAAACAGAAAGTGATACCTCATAAAATATTTATTACGTAACATTTCCCATATGTCTACTTTATGTTGCCATTATTTTTTAAGTGTCATTTTATTTTTGTAGGACATTAAAAGGCTTAGGATCTTAGAAGCAATTCTTAACATTTTTAGGAAAATTTCCAAAACCCACTTTTTAAGGACCAGTTCAGGTCTGAAGTCACTTTGTGGGGCTTACATAGTAGAAACACCCATAAATGACCCCATTGTAGAAACTACACCCCTCAAGATACTCAAAACTGATTATACAAACTTTGTTAACCCTTTAAGTGTTCCACAAGAATTAAAAGAAAATTTTGATAAAATTTCTAAATTTCACTTTTTTGGCAGATTTTCTATTTTAATCCATTTTTTTCTTTAACACATTGAGGGTTAACAGCCAAACAAAACTCAATGTTTATTAACCTGATTCTGCTGTTTACAGAAACACCCCACATGTTGTCGTAAACTGATGTAAGGGCACGCGGCAGGGCGCAGAACGAAAGGAACGCCATATGGTTTTTGGATGGCAGATTTTGCTGGACTGGTTTTTAGATGCCATGTTCCATTTGAAGTCCCTCGATGCACCCCTAGAGTAGAAACTACCAAAAAGTGACACCATTTTGGAAACTAGGGGATAAAGTGCCAGTTTTATTGGTACTATTTTGGTGTACATATGATTTTTTAATTGCTCTATATTACGTCAAGGTAACAAAAATAGGGCTGTTTTGGCACCGTTTTTATTTATTTATTTTACAGCATTCACCTGAGGGGTCAGTTCATGTGTCATTTTTATAGAACAGATTATTATGGACGTGGCAATACCGAATATGTATACTTTTTCTAATTTATTTAAGTTTTACACAATAATAGCATTTTTAAAACAAGAAAATGATATTTTAGTGTCTCCATAGTCTGAGAGCCATAGCCATTTTATTTTTTTGACTGATTGTCTTAGTTAGGGTCTCATTTTTTGCGAGATGAGGTGACGGTTTGATTGATTCTATTTTGGGGGCATATACTTTTTTGATTGGTTGGTCTTGCACTTTATGTGGTGAAAGGTGACAAAAATTTATTTTATGTTATTTGTTTTACGGTGTGTTCATCTGAGGGGTTAGGTCATGTGATATTGTTATAGAGCCGGTTGTTACAGATGCGGCAATGCCTAATATGTATACTTTTTGTTTATTTATTTCACTTTAACACAATAATAACCGTTTGAAGCGAAAAAAAAATAATCCTATTTTAGTGTCTCTATCGTATGATTGTCATAGTTTTTTTTATTTTTTGACCGATTGTCCTAGATAGGGTCTCATTTTTTGCGGGATGAGGTGACAGTTTTATTAGTACCATTCTGTGGGACATACGCCTTTTTGATTGCTTGGTGTTGCAATTTTTGTGATGTAAGGTGACAAAAAATTGCTTTTTTGGCACTGTTTTTTTTAAAAAACATTACGGTGTTCACCTGAGGGGTTAGGTAATGTGATATTTTTATAGAGCTGGTTGCTACAGACGAGGTGATACCAAATATATCTACTTTTTCAAATTTATTTAACTTTAACACAATAATAGCATATTTGAAACAAAAAATTTATGTTTTAGTGTCTCCATGTTCTAAGAGCTATAGTTTTTCTTTTTAAGCGATCTTCTTATGTAGTGGCTCATTTTTTGTGGGATGAGGTGACAGTTTTATTAGTACCATTCTGTGGGACATACGCCTTTTTGATCGCATGGTGTTAACACCTTTTGTGATGTAAGGTGACAAAAATGGCTTCTTTTTCACAGCTTTTACTTAATTTTTTATGATGTTTATCAGACAGGGTGGATCATGTAATATATTTATAGAGCCGGTCGTTACGGATACGGCAATATCTAATATGTGTAGTTTTTTTTATTTCATTTTTTTTATTGGCATAAATGAATGGATATGAAAAAAGACAATTTTTATTTTATTTTAATTTAATTTTTTCTTCTTCACTTTTTATTTACACTTTTTTTTTTATTTCTCAAGACCCATCTGGATCCTGAAGATCCAGTGGGCCCGATCACTATACAGTGCATTGCAATAGTCATCTATTGCAATGCACTGTATAGTCAGTGCTTTATTTACACTAAGGCTGATCAGACCATTAGGGTCTGATCAGCCTTAGGTACATGGCAACCAGGACGCCCTTGTAAGGCATCTGGTTGCTATGGCAACAATTGCCCCGCTGCAGTCACAGCAGCGGCGATGCGATGGAAGAGAGAGCTCCCTCCCTCTCAACCCCATGGATGCCACGGGTAGCTGCTAACCACGGCATCTATGGGGTTAAACACCCCAGATCGGTGTCAGCCCCAATCTCGGGCATTGCAGCAGAGTGTTAGCTGTAAGTCACAGCTAGCACTCTCTGCTGGTAGCACCACAAGCAGGAGCAGAGGGGGCATTGGTGGCGATTGGGGGCAATGGGGGGGGGCAATAGCCACATGGGGGGGCATTTATTTTATATGGGGCACACATGAGGGGGAATTTATTTAATATGGGACACTGGGGGGACTTACCTGATTTCAGGCTGAGATCTCCAGAGTGGAGATCGCAGCCTGAAACCGGCATTCTTACATTGCGCACTCTGATTGGTTAGTCTGCATAGACTAACCAATCGGAGCGATCCTCGACAAGGGACCACTCCGATTGGTCCCTTGCAGGCATTATTGGGCTCTGAGGTGTCCATGACAGCAGCAGAGCAGGGAGAGAAACAATGCCACACTTTACAAAGAATTATTCCTAGGAAAATCTTTCTACAAGAAAACCATGAACCATATTGCTTGTAAATACGCAGCTACAGTTTTTACATCATAATAATGTTGTATAAAACTGCTGCTAGGGAAGTCTGCTGTGCCATGCACAGAAAACCTGCTCAGTTTTGTGTCAATTAAATGTCATATTCTATTCTGAATGTATGTGGCATAACAACTATATAAAAATCCACTTAAAATGATTTACCTGGTTTCTATTACAGGTTAATAGACAACCAGCACAATAATAATATTTTTAACAGTTTAACCCCTTCAGTGCCGAGCCACTTTTCACCTTAAATCCCAGCCCGATTTTTGCAAATCTGACATGTCACTTTATCTGGTAATAACTTTAGAATGCTTTTACTTATCCAAGCAATTCTGAGATTGTTTTCTTGTGATACATTGTACTTCATGACAGTGGTAAATTTGAGTCGATATATTTCACATTTATTTATAACATAATCCAAAATTTGCCAAACATTTGGGAAAATTCACTATTTTCTAAATTTGAATTTTTCTACTTTTAAGACAGATAGTAATACCTCATAAAATGGTTATCAATCAATTTTGGAGGCAGATTTTGCTAAAATGTTTTCTAGGCACCATTTTGTATTTGAAGAGACCCAGACGTACCCCTACAGTGGAAACCCTTAAAAAAGTGACTCCATTTTGGAAACTACACCCTTCAAAGAATATATTAAAAGGGGTAATGACCACTTTGACCCCCTAAGCATTTTACCGAAGTTGGAAACAATTGACTGTGAAAATGAAAAGTTTTGTTTCTTCCAATAAAATGTTTCTTTAGCCACAATTTTTTTTCATTTTCACAAGGGCTAACAGGAGAAAAAATAACCCCATAATTCGTGACCCATTTTATTCTGAATACGGCAACACCCCATATGTGGTGGTGAACTGCTGTGGGGGCACATGGCAGGATTCAGAATGGAACGAGCGCCATATGGCTTTTGCAGAGCAGATTTTGATGGATTGGTTTACGGGTGCTATTGGTTTTTATTTTTTAAGTGATTGTCTTATGTGGTCTGATGCACTTTACAATGCATTACAATACATTTATATTGTAATGCATTGGCTGTAAGTGTAATACGCTTACAGCTTCCTGCCTGTGAGATCCAGGGGGCTGGATCTCACAAGCTCACATAGAAGGCAGCCACGATGCCTAAGTAAGGCATCATGCTGCCTTCCCTGCCATCGTATCCCTGTCACAGCAGTGTGGGGACTCGATGGCCACCCTGCACCCAGCAGGATACCACACGTGTCACTGCCAGACCCCTGCAGCTAGCTATCCTATGGGTTAAAACCAGTTCTTCATTCTAGGGCTACTTTGTATCTAGGGTCGTGTGGAGTTTAAGGTTAACATCCATGTCTATTCGTGGACAGAGAAGTAAAATCCTGGAGGTTTCTGCATTTATGTGCTACTAGGTTTAAGAGGGGTTTTCCAGTTTTATCACATTCTTTATAATTATTTATGAGCTGTAATTTTATTGCTCCTTTCTCCAGTTCTGAGCTGTGGTCATATGACCATGCCCATGCAACAAATTCTTATTTCCTGTGATGTTATGTCCATGGGCAAGGCAGTGATTGGGATGTGTCTATGTAACTAGCTGGGTGGGAGAAGCTATAAACTAGCTGGTTGTTGTAACGGGCAGTGATTGGGGAGTGTCTATGTAACTAGCTGGGTGGGAGGAGCTTTAAACTAGATGGTGCTGTTAGGGATGGTCCTGGAGCTGTAACAGAGAAAAGAGAAGAGCATTATGGGTTTGGTTGGACAAAGCAGGAAGTGTTACATACAGGATGGAAACCAGAGGATTTTCTTTACATGCTGAAAATTAAAGCATGGGGAAGATGTACATGAGGTAAGCAACTACATAAGCATACAGCATCTGTTAAAAAGCATAGTGATTCTGGAAAACCCCTTTAACCCCTGCAAGACCAAACCCATTTTCCCTTTTCCTCCCCTCTTTCAAAGAGCCATTACTTTTTAATTTTACGTTTATATAGCCATATAAGGGCACCATTTCATTTATCATATCTTGTATTGGAAAACAGGAAAAAAATTTCTCTGAGGTAAAATAACAAAAAACAAATTCCACTAAGGTTTTTTGGGTTTTGACATTACAGTGTTCAGTGCGGGTCAATACGATCACAGCGATACCAAACTTGTCCCCTTTCTATTTTGTCTTACTGCTTTTAAAACAAATTAAAGGTTTTAAAAAATCTAAGATTTCTTTGCATCGACATTTTCTAACAGTTTTTTTAATTTCCATCCAACTCTGTATGAGGACTTGTTTTTTGCTAAACAAACTGTAGTTTTTATTGGTACCATTTTTGTGGTACATATGACTTTCTGATTATTGTTATTCAATGATTCATTATTGGGGGGAGACAAAGTAACATAGTGAATCTTGTGTTTTTCATTTTTTTTTTCTGTTACAGTGTACATCAATTGCAAAAATTATTTTTATATTTTAATAGTTCGGATATTTTCAGACATGGTGATAATTAATACGTTTATTATTTTTATTGTTTATTTTTATATGTAAAAATGGCAAAGGGAGGTGATTTTAGACTTTTAATATATATTTTTAAAATATATACATAACACTTTTAACCCCCTCTTAGGGAGCTAGAACCTGGGATCTTTTGAGCCCTTGTCCTACTCATCCTAATAGAGATCTATATGCACAAGGCACAGCTCTGTAGGCATATTACTACAGGCCACAGGCTGTCATGGCAACCTATCTTAGCACCACAATTTCACTGCAGGTTCTGGATTGGAAGGCAGACAGGCATATCCTTCTGCCTTACCTCACAGATGTCATGATCGCTGTTGATCATGGCATCTGAGGGGTTAAATGACGGAGTTTGGAATGATCAATGTTCCACATCACTTCAGCAAGGTGCCAGCTATATTATACAGCTGGCACCTGCCATGTATGTAGCAGGCTTACCACAGCAGCCCGCCCTATATATTCCCTCACACATTGTCACGTACATGTACATGATAATGTATGAAGGGGTTAAAAGAAAGAAATACATAAAAATAGTTTAGTATATGTGCACTTTATGTTTTCTAGTGTCATGAGCAGTTATCTCCCAGCACAGTACCATGGCATAAAAGGACACAAGGCAGCCTCTCTCTCCCCTGCACACAATGTATAGTGAAAATAGTGTGGTACCATGTTACACAGAAAAAAATATCTATGTGATAAATACTTTTGTGCCAAAATCTAGACACACCCATATGTAAACCGAAACACAGATGGAGAAAGTTAAAAGTCCTAAAAATGAAAGGGGAGTCCAAAATGAAGTCATTATCCCTATCGCCCTCTCAACTGTAACAGTAACCTCAGTTTACTGCTTCGGCTTCTGATGTACAATACCTTGGTGTAACATCTACTAAATGTGTCATTTTCTCAGTCATTCATTTGGAAACTAGCCTGACGAAGGAGCCTTTTCCAAAATTAGTTTCAGGTCCAATTTGTTTGAATTGGTTGTCTGATTCGATTTTGTTAAAAAAGATTTGGTCACAAACTAAAGGGCTTAAATTGCCCTAAAAAGTTCTGTATAACACTCTGAGATACCTTAGGAATGTATCCAAGACCGCATTAGTAATATCAAAGTGACAGAGATAAATACCTATGGCCCATAGGCTATGGGTTTAACTGATGCAAATCTGTGGTAAGCAAATAGACTGTTTAAAGGGATTTTCATAAAATCCTGTTATCTTTTTCCCTGTGTAGGAAAGATAGTTTGGTCAGTACTTACCTGTCCGTCTCATCGCCAACGCTGCTGCCTCCACTGTGCTCAGACTGGAGGTGGACTTTCCTGCTTATTCACTAGATGTGTTCCGAGTCTTTCTAGTTAACTGCATATATAGTAGAAGATCCCATAGCCAGTCTGAGTCAGATTTTATGAGAAGTCTGGAGAACTCCTTTAAAAATACACTGCACTGTCAGAAGATGACTTGTTTTCTGAACTGTGAAACAGCAGCTGCCATTCTGTGCAATTCATAACAGACAAACCCCTAAAAATTCTTATTTGTTGGAAATCAAAGTTTTTTGGAAATTCTAACAAAGTTGATTCATTTACAATCAATTCACTATATTCATTTTTAGAATATTGTTTTCAGTATTTATGTGGCTGTTTAACCTATTACTTTCATCATTTTCTTGCAGGTAAATGGTTTAACTATGGCATTATATTCCTTGTATTAATTCTTGACCTGAATATGTGGAAGAATCAAATCTTTTACCAGCCTTCGGCCTATGGTCAATACATAGGCCCTGGCCAGAAGATATTTACAGTGGAAGATGCTGAAAGCTTACGAAATCTTAATCAGACAACTTTATCATGGGAATGGCGATCAAACAATACTGACCCGTATACTAATAAAACTTATGTTGATGGAGATATGTTCTTACACAGTAGATTTATTGGAGCAAGCCTGAATGTGAAATGCTTGGCTTTTATTCCAAGTCTTATGGCATTTGCGTTATTTGGATTCTTTATTTCATTATTTGGGCGATTTCAGAAAAGTGAACAAGGAATGGAGAATAAAGATAAATCTTACAAACGCATCAACAGGAAATCTCCTTCTGAACACAGCAAGGGATGGGAATGACCATCGAGAACCTCCAGGCTGTTGTAGAGGAACCTTTATGCTTACATGATGCAACACTTCTAGCTCCCAGGACAAGAGAAAATGAAATCCTGTGCTATCCTCCAGCAACTGAATCGGATAATCTTTCTTCTTTAACACAAGCAGAGCCAGCTGCTGACATTGTTCCTTATGATGATCCAATTAGTTAACAATGTTATGAGCAAACGTTGCAATAGTATCATATATAGACACACACAGTGCATTCAGAAAATCTTCAGACCCTTTCACTTTTTTGCCATTTTGTTATTCTGTGGCCTTCTGCCAAAATAATTTAAAAAAAAGCTTCCCCCTGATTAGCCTTCACTCAATACGCCAGAATGACAAAGGGAAAACAGAGTTTTTAGTATTTGTAATATCTGTTAAAAAGCATAGTTACCCTGGAAAACACATTTAACCCCTTCAAGACCAAACCCATTTTCTTTTTTGCATTTTTGTTTCTTCCTCCCCACATTCTAAGAGCCATTACTTTTTTATTTTCTGTTCACATACCCATATGAGGGCATATTTGTTGCTTGACAAGTTCTATTTTTTTAATGGCACTATTCTATTTATCATGTCTTGTATTGGAAAACAGGAAAAAAAAATATTTGTGGGGTGAAATAACAAAAAACAAATTCCAAAGGTTTTTTGGGTTGTGACATTACAGTGTTCACTGCAGGTCAATGCAATTACGGTGATACCAAACTTGTACGGTTTTAATTTTGTCTTACTGCTTTTAAAAAAAATATATGTAAAGGTTTTAAAAAATCAAAGATTTCTTTGCATCGCCATTTTCTAACAGTCAAGTTTTTTAAATTTCCATCCACAAAGCTGTATTAGGACCTAATAGAGATCTATATGCTCAAGGCACAGCTCCGCAGGCAGATTAATATGACAGCCCCGGGAAGCCTCAGCAGGGTCCAGGCTGTCATGGTAACCTATCTGAGCCCCACAATTTCACTGCAGAGGTCTTGATTGGAAGACAGAGGGAGCCACATCCCTCTGCCTTACCTTGCAGATGTCACAATCGCTGTTGATCACAGTGTCTGAGGGCTTAAATGGCGGGGTTTGGAGTGATCACCGTTCCACATCATTTCAATATGTGAATATGTGGAAGAACCAAATCTTTTACACGCCTTCGGTCTATGGTCAATACATAGGCCTGGCCAGACGATATATAATCAGACAACTTTATCATGGGAATGGCGATCAAACAATACTGATCCGTATACTAATAAAACTTACGTTGATGGAGATAGTTTCTTACACATTTATTGGAGCAAGCCTGAATGTGAAATGCATGGCTTTCATTCCAATTAGAAAATATTGTGAACATT
Organism: Bufotes viridis; assembly: GCA_033119425.1. Classification (NCBI taxonomy): domain Eukaryota; kingdom Metazoa; phylum Chordata; class Amphibia; order Anura; family Bufonidae; genus Bufotes; species Bufotes viridis. Next base: position 239,838,216 of record CM065590.1, read on the forward strand.
CTGTTTGGCTTTCTCATTATGGGCTACTGAGTCCTGAATGATGGCCAAAAACTTTTTTTTTTAACTTTAGCACAAGGCTGCAACAAAACAAAATGTGAATAAAGTGAAAGGGTCTGAAGACTTTCCGAATGCATATATATATATATATATATATATATATATATATATATTTATATATAAATATATTAAGAGAGGGTCCTTACCTTTTGTAATAATTATGTATATAATGTTTACAAAATGCTCATAGATTGCAAATTAATCTGGTGCTCAAAAAGTTACAACCCGCACATTTTTGTATTTTGTATTTTGCTATATGTGCCTATATAAGACATTCCTTAAACGAAATATGTCAGGTTAAGTAGCCTTTTCCTCAAGTGGAAGACTGTATTGTGATACTGACTCTTCAACCTCTCCCTATACTGGTATTAATCCATAAATATCTCTTAAAGGGATTTTCCGTGAGTAAGATACGAAGACCCACACTCAGGAGAGGTAATCAATATCTTCTGATTAGTGGGAGTCCGACACACAGCACTACCACTGATCAGCTGTTTGAACGAGATCATGGTGCTCTGTGATTGATGCAGCCTCCTCGCACCTGAATAAGGCTCCATTCACACGACCGTATGTTGTCCGCAAAAAATCGGATCAGTTTTTTTGCGGATTAGATGCTGTCCCATTCACTTTTCTTCCATTGCACAGCTCAGCAAAAAAAATGAAACAGGTCCTATACTTGTCAGTGAAAATCAGGACGTGGCCCTATTGAAGTCTATGGATCAGCAAGAAAACGGAATGCAATCTGTTTTTTTGCGGACACGGATCCGTTTTTTTGAGGACAACATACGGTCGTGTGAATGGAGCCTAAGACTAAGCTGAACCTAGACCATGTGACCAATGAATGTGACATCACTGGCCTAGGAAAAGGCCACAGTGCTCACCAGACTGCCACAATCTCTTCAACAGCTGATCAGTGAGGGTGCCAGGAGATGGACCCACAACAGTCATATATTAATGACCTATCCTGAGTTTAGTGAAGATACTTTCAGAAAAGTGTCTTTACTAAACCTCAGAGAAATACAAACAAATAAATGACATACTGTACAGAAAATGTAAAAGATTTTTACGCTGGAGGTACTCAAGGTGGACGCTATTACATCACAAGGAGGCAAACTTCAATAAGTAGTGAAATGCGTCTGTCATGACATATTTGTTTTAAGAAGCATATATACATAGGACTTGTAGATACATTTATAAGAAACCGCAATATGCCATGCCAACTGAACACATCAAATCATAAAAGTGTAATTATTCATTTTATTTATTTTACTCACTTATATAGCACTGACGTATTCTGCAGCACTTTACAGACCTTATCATCATGCTGTCCCCAGTGGAGTTCCCTATCAATATGTCTTTGGAGTGTGGGAGGAAACCGGAGTACTTGGAGGAAACCCACACAAACACGGGAGAACATACAAACTCCATGCAAGTGTAGTCCTTGGTCAGATTCGAACCTAGGACCCCAGAGCTGCAGCTCGTTTCTTCTAGAGTTACATTTATCTGATGGACATTCTATTTTGACTCCATTCTATTTCTGATAATCTGCACAAAAATGGCAACTTCCATAGACACCATTTTGACATTTGAATGTGCCATCCTTATCACAAAGCATCATGGTGTGTTTTTACTTGCGTTCTTTTTTTTTTCTTCCCACACCTCATGGGGTATATATATGGACAATTTATAGTAGACTTTCCAAATGAAAGCATACTGACACAATAAATGAGATAAAGTATCTAGGATTAGCTGCAATTGTATGCTTATCAGTCCATATGGCTCCTATGGGTCCCTTAGATAGAGTGGCCCAGACAGTGTTTTGTTTAATGGATGTTGAAATCAAGTGCAGGGATCCTCTCTCCACAGGTCTGACAAACAGGGATGTAGGAATTTAACCCTGAGATCATGGAAGATGAGAGTGGATTTGCAGATGATTAACATACAGGGAGACAAAAAGCACCAAGTCCTCCTGTCAGATTGGGCCACATTTTATTCTTTGCTATAGGGCTCTCCAAAATATATGTGATCCCCTGATCAGGTAAAAGTAAATAGTACAAGAAAATAAACCATTATATTGGCTGCTATAGGTTACATATAGTTCTTGGATTTAATTATTAAGTGTTTTTCCTTCAAATGTAAAGTACACAAAATAACTAACTTTGATTTTTCTAGATGTGTGCCTTGATTGTAAATATTTTTATAAACCATATTTTAAAATGTATTTTTAACCTTTTTTTTATTCTGTATTTATTTTGTCTTGTGATTTGCTTAATAATTTGGCACTGCAATGTATTCTAATAGACTTGCAGTCAAGATGGAAGCAAAGGTAGATAAGCCATTCATTGTTTGGTAAAGTGAGTACATGTAGAAAGTAGTGACATACACTATGAAATGTACATTATTTCCTGCATGGTAGAGTCAATGGTCTTTTAGATCCTCTTATGTATACAATAGCACCAGCGCTTTCACTAAAAATCCAATGGCACCAGTATAGCTGTGAGTATCTAGGGGAACTTACCAAATCCCCAATATACAAATGTAAATTCACAATATTTACTTGGTGTAATCACACTGTTGACACCTTTAAAGATTTTCTGGGAGTTTTATATTGAGGGCCTATCATCAGGCCAATCAGCTGTTTGAAGAGGCAGCAGCATTCCAGTGAACACTGTAGCCTCCTCACAGGTTACAAAGCACGGTGCCATGCATTGCATCCACTTGTGACCAATGAACGTGACGTAACTGGCCTAGTAAAGGCCACAAGAGCACTGGGGTCTCTTCAAACAGTTGATCGGTGGGGGTGCTAGGAGTCAGACCCCCAACAATCAGATACTCATGGCCTATCCTGAGGATAGGCAATCAATATTTTATTCCCAGAAAACCTCTTTAAATAACCTCTGAAGGAGCAATATCTAGAGCCACCACCTCTGGTTATGATCGCCTACATGCTGCAGATGGAACGCTAACTCTGGCTAATGCTGACTGGCAGTGCATAAGCAATTTGGTTCTATTTCCTGTGATCTTCTGATGGGTAGTGAAACTTGATGTGTTGTGGATTGGTCATTCTTCTCCCACTGTGTAGCAATCTTTTATTGTTCTTATGTTCGGTATGGAGTACTGAAGAGACCAACCTAAGAACTCAGTCTTTATTTAAGAATATTGAACGGCACTCCTTTCTTGTTGTTGGTGCTCAGTGGTAAAAATAAAGACATCTAATTACTAAAGTACATGACATTCGATTTTGATGCAAAGTTAGAGTGAATCTATTTTCTTATCATTCATCCACAATATAGGATATAGCGTATAGCATATTGGTTGAGATTGCACTGGCTGTCGTCAATCTGGACCTAGTCACGGTCACTGATATCGATGGTTGAATAAAGTGTGTGATGACGCCATCCACACACTTTATTCAACCATCGATGTCAGTGGCCGTGAACAAGGTCCAGGATTGGACCGAAACGTTGGCCAGACTGTAATCTACAACCAATATGCTATACGCTATATCCTTATATTGTGGATGAATGATAAGAGAAATAAATTCACTCTGAAACTTTGCATCAAAATTGAGTGCCGTAAGAACTCAGTCTGACATCGCATGTGTTGTGTACTTTTAGTAGGCTTACAGTATTATCTAGTGTTGAGGGAATTGAAGTCCACAAAGTGGATCTCTATCCGAATTTCAGGATAAATTCGATTTGCCGTGAAGCCAAATTTCCTCGTGCATCATGATAGTGAATCAATTTAACCTGAAATAGTGCAAAAAAATGAATCAATTTAACCTGACCTGCTCCATTTGCTTGCGACAAACTGGCTGCCGCCATCTTGCTTGAAGATCTTGGCCGAAATCCTGATGCGATCTTCAAGCAAGATGGTGGCAGCCGCCCGTCTCGAGCAAATAGGTCATGTAAGTTAGATTTTTACTTTATATACATCAGATGTATGAATGCAGCATCTGACTGTTACAATGACGGGGGGGAGGGGAAGGTGGGGGGGGGGGTGTCTGCTCCCTGTTATTGCACCCACTACTTACAAAGGAATTGTTTTTGTAAAATTTGGTGGAGCAGCCAAATCGAATTTTCCAATACTTCTCTTATCTCTAGTATTATCTATCATAACCAGAGGTGGTGTCTCTGGATATTGTTCCTTCTATGATTATTAATAAGGCACTAGCAGTGCTAATCCACTATTAATCGTGACGTTTGTGGATTTATATTTAATCTCTTAGAGATCTCTAAAGCATCATTATTTTAGAAACACTGTTGTTATAATCATTCTGTGGAAAGACTGCACCTCTCTGCATTTATGTGCATAATAGATGTACATACTGTGTTTATGTGATCACTGTTTAATGTTACACGTAAAATGTAATGTTATAAAATTGTAGTCTTCCTGGATTCCCAGGTAATGTAAGCTTTGTGTAAGTTGTCTAAGAACATAATATAGTACATCATAGGTAAGATTTCACATTTACACTGGCATATAATGCAGTAAGTAAAATGTTAAAGGTATAAGTGCCATAATAAAATTCTCAAAACTGAGTATCAGAGGTTTATGTGACATTATTTTAACCTTTAAACCTAAGTAAAATTGGAACTTTTAGTCTGAAGCAGCTCAAGATTGTCTTGGCATTTCAAGTTTCTCCAAATGCACAATTCATAGGCATCTGTGTTTTCATAGATTTTAGCGACCACAACAGTATACATGATGTATTATCTTACTACTTCCGCTAAGACCACAAGTAATGTTTGCCTCGTTTATGAAAGCTGCTTAGCTATGGTCAGGGTTGCCAACCGTTCAGGTGACCTTTTTCGTTTTGTCCGTAAAAAAAAATAGATGTGTCCATGATTTTTTGATGCTGATGGTAGTTGAGTAGATTAGTTTGGTGGTAATTATCATCATTTTACAGCTCACAGTAAATGCTGGTAATAGGTTCTTATCAGTGTATTGAGCTACAGACAAGTATTTCATATAATCACTATCATTCATTATGTTCTTCTAATTTGTCCATAAAAAAAAAAACGGCTGTCTGTGATTTTGGAATAAGTTGTTCAGAAATAAAGAAAAATTTGGGTTGGCAACGCTGGCTAGGGTCTCCCAGTATGCACCAACATTGGGAACTTGTAGAAAAGACCTGGAAACAGATTTTGGTCAAGACATGCTTGAATCTCATCAAGAGCATGCCCAGAAGGATTCAGGCAGGTGGATTTACAAAATAGGTGGATTTACAAAAATAATAAAAAATAATAAAAATTAAAATTTGGAATTTTAGGAACAAAACAGTAACGATGCAATTACGTGACAACTATCTGCATAACTAAACATACTCTAAATAGTTGCAAGCCCAATTTATGTATGAGATACAAAATAATGGTAGTCTCAGGTTCGAAGTTGTAGTGGATGGTGAGATATGGAGCCTGAAAGTCAAACATTCAAAACATTTGTTACCCTTTTGCTCATCAGTGTAAATCATCTTAACTTTGCTATTGAATAAGTAAAATACAAATTTGTGTAACATTTATTAACCCACCAAATATGTGTTAGCAAGAAGGAGGGGACAAATGGTAGGGAGTATAACTAGAGAATCTGACTACACAAGATTTGTTTGCAGTCTGTAACAGTGGAGACTCATAGGTCTGAGTAGGAGTTTTACAAACAAATGGAAGGATAATTTGAATCAGGAATATTTGCAGTTACTAATTGCGTGAAACAACATACAGTTACAGTATGTCATCTGTGCACAGGGAGTGCATGGAGCTGTTGTCATGTTATACAACTGTCACTTGGCTGCTGCAGTCGGTATCAGAGATGATTCTGATCCTAGCCATTTAAACCTCAGATGCCACAGTACATAGCCACCATGGCATCTGAGTGGTTAGACAGAGAGCGAATTCCAGCTTTCTTTCAATTGGTCCTACCTACATCGAAATTGCAGGGAAAGATCAGTTGTTATGGCAACCTGTCTCCCAGCCTTGCCATTGTTAATTGCCTATTAAGGCTTAAAGGGGTTATCTGATTACCGATATTGATGACCTATTCTCTGGATAGGTCATGAGTATCAAATTAGTGGAGGTCCGACTCCCAGCATCCCCTTTGACCAACTGTTTGAAGAGAACGCAGCACTGCTGCTACTCCTGCGTTCTCTTCACCATTTACCTGCTTGCTGTTCGACAGTAGCGAGCAGGTATAATTACAGCTCTTCTGTCCCGTTTACTTGAATAGGGAAGAGCACCTGAATTTACACTCCATCCCATTAAAGTGAATGGGACAGAGGCGCTCTAATTACACTTGATCGCCACTGCAATTGCAGCGACCGGGTCCGCAGGGGCAACATGTGAGGTTATGGTGGGCTGATGTGGGTTGTAGTAGTTTTCTACTCAAGGTTAGCAGCGCCTCCCTGGGCCGGCATGCAGTGAAGGGAAGGACAGCACCATTTCCTTCGGGGCAATCTCTGTTTGTCCAGGGAATCCCGCCAGATGGTGTTTGAGGTGCCCTGAGTGTAATGGGTTTTTGTTAAGGTGCCTAGGCGGCAGGGTCCCTGGTGTTCGTGACTCCGGTACCATTGGGTACAAAAGAATAAATTGAGTCCAGACCTTGTATGAAGTTCAATAGCAGCTTTACTTTGGATAACTGTTTCTCTAAATGGTTTACAGACGTTATCCTGGCTCCCAGCAGGCGTTATCATTCTCTGGCAGGAAAACAAACTTAACTCTGCTATATCTGTTGCTCTCTGGCTCTGCTGCTCAAATTGAATCTTTGCTTTCTGCTTTAGGTGGCAACTTCTCTCTCTGTAGTCTGACTCTAGATTAATTTAGGGAACACTCCTCCTGGCTTCAGAGGCTTCAAGCTGTAGCCTCTTCATCCAACAGAGCCGAAGGTGCTCTGGCTGGCTTAGGCAGGACACGTCCAGCAGGGATGTGGACCTGCTTCCTTCCTTGGCAGGGGGGACTCTCAACTCACACTAACTAACTAAACTCCTCTCCTTAGAGAGGGCGTTTAGAATGGAAAGAAGGGTTCCATCCTCTGCAAAAGTAGCACTGCCATGTTTGCTGCCACCTCTGGTGAACCAGGTACATGACATCTGAACATAACAGTTACAAGAATTAGATATGCACATTGTGACGGACCTGAAATAAATACATAAGATGACATTATATTAGACCATAGTAGATAGTAGGGGGGTGCGGAGTTACCCTTGATGTTGTTAGATCTGCTTGTGACTTACCACTTGGCTCTCCTTATGCAGCAATACAATACAATGTATACCCAGGCATTTTTAAACTGATACAAGGTAAAAAAAAGCACCATTGATATTCAATGTCCTCCAGGGCAGTCCATAATGAGGATGATGCTTGTGACATACCAGACGTCCTCAGATGCAGTCCATATTTACCTGTAAAAGTAAGTCCTCTGGCTAACAGTATGAAAATGCAGAGTTATTTGCATGTCTTCTGTGTTTTGTACCCACTCCTGCTTTGGCTACCAAATCATAAGCCAATTCTGATGGGACCATACAGGCCTTATAGCTGCTACACAGACAAGATCCGTTGTGAGTCTCATTTTTCCTTTCTTCTGACAGTTTAAAAGAAAGGTCAAATAAATGATGATGTTAACAAGGCCGAAGGCCAAAATAGTGAACCAGTCATGACGTGGCGAGGGTGGGAACAGCATGAGAAGTCCACAGAGTGGACCTATGACATAGTGGTGAGGTGGAAGCAGCATGAGGAGACCACAGAGTGGCCCAAGGACAGGGTCTGGAGGTGGAAGCAGTATGAGGAGGCCACGGAGTAGCACAAGGACAGAGTATGGAGTTGGCAGCAGTATGAGGAGGCCACCAAGAGGCACAATGACAGACTCTGGAGTTGGCAGATGCAGAAGCATCATGAGAAGGCCACCAAGTGGCACAATGACAGAGTCTGTAGATGGCAGCAGTATGATGAGGCCAGCGAGTGGCAAGGTAACATAGCGTGAATATGGCAGCAGCATGAGGAGACCACAGAGTGGCAAGGTGACATAGTGTGGAGATGGCAGCAGCAGGAGGAGACCACAGAGTGGCAAGGTGACATAGTGTGCAGATGGCAGCAGCAGCAGGATCCCACAGAGTGGCAAGGTGACATAGTGTGGAGATGGCAGTAGCAGCAGCAGCATGAGAGAACCAGAGAGTGGCAAGGTGACATAGTGAGGAGATGGCAGCAGCAGCCGTAGCAGGATCCCACAGAGTGGCAAGGTGACATAGTGTGGAGATGGCAGTAGCAGCATGAGGAGGATACCATAGAGTGGCAAAGTGACATAGTGAGGAGATGGCAGAAGCAGCAAGTCACAGTGTGGAGCAGCAGATTGACCACAGAGTGGCAAAGTGACATAGTGTGGAGATGGCAGCAGCAGGAGGATGACCAAAGAGTTTCAAGGTGACATAGTTTGGAAATGGCAGCAGCAGCTGCATCAGGAGACCTGAAAGTGACCCGGTAACAGAGTGGGGCGGTGGGTGGCGATACCAGTACCCGCTGACGAAGGTGGGTGAAATAAGGAGCTCTTGGCATCAGATGTGTGGCATCAGGCGGGTTGCAGCATCAAAGTAGTAGCTGAGGCAGATAGTCAGAAGAAAACGGTCTTTTGTATCAAAGTGTTGGTGTGGCACCATGGATGATCTAGTCTGATGCATCAGGAATTGGTGTTTGGAAATCCTGGTTGATCCATGCCTGATTCACCTTGACAATGGTCAGTCTCTCCACATTTTGGGTGGGCAGGAGAGTTCTCCTTGGGGTAATTATGGCCCCCACCGCACTAAACACCCGCTCTGATGCCACACTACTGGACGGGCAGGACAGATTTTCCAGGGCAAACTCTGCTAGTTGCAGCCACAAATCCAGTTTGGCTATCCAGTAGTCCAGTGGATCTTCAATGTGGAGAGTCAGGGTGCTCTCCAAGTATGCCACCACCTGCTGGTTCAGGTCCTGCTCCAGGTCTACCTGCTGCTGCTGGTGAGTAGTTTCTTCACTATGCGGGTGAATAAAGCTACTCATCAGCGACTCTAGACTCAGGCTGCTGCTGATGGAGCTGGTACTGCTCCTGCCACCCCATCCCTCCCCAGCAGCCATGGCAGGGGAACGTGAGCGCAGAGGGCCCCGCCGGTCAGACCTGCTAGAGGATGGATGATATGGCCGATAGGCAGCGGCCAACTGACTACATAGGATGTCTCTGTAGTAGTTTAATTTGTCCTTCCTCTCGGTGGGTGTAAAAATGGCCCCCATTCTGGACCAAAGGTGAGGATCCAACAAGTGGAGAGCCAGACGTCATCCCTCTGCTAAATGGTGACAATTCGGCTGTCACTACGCAAGCAAGTGAGCATGCAGCGGGCCATTTGTGCAAGTGACTCGGAGGCTCACTGTATCCATCTCCACTGCATACTGCCACAGTGTGTCTGGGTCCTCTGTCTCATCTTCCTCATCGTCCTGTAGCTCCTCTGGCTGCTCCTACTCCTCCTGTGCTGTCAGGTGAGTAGAAAAAAGACCCATTTGGCTACACATTGCCTGTGCTCCAATGTCCTCCTCCCATTTCTTTTTCAGTTCAGCCCCACAGAGCTCATGTGGCCATGAGATCGAGGCGCCACGTCTCCTGTCCCCTGACCAGCCATTGTTACCACCATATGTTTCAGGACATGAAGCAGTGGAATGATGACGTTCATCCCGTAGTCCTGGCGACTGACAAATAACGTGGCGTCCTCAAAGGGCCCGAGCAAATGGCAGGTGTCACGCATGAACTGCTAGTGGCTGACATCGAAGTTACACAGGGGAGTACTCCATTCCGCTTGCATCATCAAGAAATCGTTAATGGCTTTTCTTTGTTCGTATAGTTGGTCATAAAAATATGAAGGGTGTAATTCCAACGGGTGGAAACGTCGCAGATCAGCCTATGTTGGGGATGCCGTTCTGCCGCTGCAACTCAAGGAGGGTGTGCTTTGCGGTATATGAGTGGCTGAGGTGCATGCAAAGTTTCCTGGCCATTTTTAGGATATCTTGCAGATGGGTGGAAGACTTCAGGAACCGCTGGACAACCAGATTGAACATGTGTGCCATGCAGGGCGCATGGCTCAGCCTTCCTTGACGCAGCACTGACGCAATGTTCTTCCCATTGTCGGTCACCATAGTTCCGATTTTGAGTTGTGGGGAGAAAGCCAGGATTCTATTTCTTGATGCATCACACAGAGCAGTTGCTCCCCTGTGTGACCCTGTTCGTCAAGGCAAGCCAGGTGCAGAACAGCATGACACCGCCGAGCCCTGCACATGTGGTATGCTGGAGGGGCACTGTGACTTGTCCCTGCAGTGGAGGCTGAGGACATGGTGGAGGATCAGGAGGCAGAGCAGGACCAACGGCGTGACAACGTGGAGGAGGCATGACCTGTCCAAGTTGCTGGTGTGGCTGTGCAGGAACCACATTCACCCAGTGGGCTGTAAAGGACATGAATTGTCCCTGACCGTAGTTACAGCTACACATGTCGGTGCTGCCGTGCACTTTGGCAGACACCGACAGGCTCGAGGACTGGACCAACATCTGTTCTACATGTGTGTGCAGGGTTGGTACTGCCTTATTAGCAAAGACATGACGGCATGGGACTCTCCACCTCGGTTAGGCACAAGCCATCAGTTCTCTGAAAGGTGCAGAGTCCACCACTTGGCAAGGGAGGGACTGAAGCACCAGCAACTTGGACAGGAGCACGTTCAGCTTCTGCGCCATTGGATGCGTGCACGCATACTGTTGTCTCTTGGCACTCGTATCGGTTATCGATTGCTGATGGAATGACTGATGAGGAGTAGGAGCAGGAGCATCTGGACCACCAGAATATGGGATTGACAGCCAGCTCCCTTCGGCTGAGGTGGTGGAGCCTTGACTGGATGAAACTGGGTGTGTGCCACTGGGCAATGTAGTGGTTGCTGCGGCAGGCTGGACCACCGCATCGGAGCCACGATTCTCCCAGTCTACTGTATAGCAACGCTGCATATGTTGATACAGGGCCGTAGTGCCAACATTGGCACCCTGGCCACGCTTCACCTTCTTCCCAGAGATGCGACATATGGCCATGTTCACCTCCTCTGGCGCTTTGAAAAATAAACTGCCAAACCGCCAACTAGGTGATTTTTTCCACCAACAGGCCGCACTGACTGATTGCTATTGCTGCTGCCTCCGTGAACCACTGCACCACTACTTCCTGGGCAGGTAGGCTACTGCAAAGCAGGTGGTCTACCCTGGGCACGTTTGGCTCCCGACCTCCCACTGCTGCCACCCTGTTGACTCCCAGCCATGCTACCACCTTGCTGGCTCCACCGCTGCCTCACGGGCAAGCTGACACCCTCTTCTCCTGTTGATGACGAAGCCCTTTCTTCACCCGGCTCCCAAGTGCGATCGGCTTCATCATCATCATTGATTAGTGTCTGCACATCACTGATGTCCTCCTCAACGTTCTCTGGGTCAGGAGCCTGACCACTCGCAACACAAGCTCCCGTGCCACTTTCCTCATCACTACTTGCCCGCCTAGTGGAGGAAGCGGCGGATGTCTCCTCCACATCTTGGCTGGGCAGTAGCTGCTGACTGTCCTCTAGTAGCTCTTCCTCACTGAAAAGTGAAACTGAGCCCACTGCATGTATTACTTCTCGCGGTGAGGGAACAGAAAAGGCCAGAGGCAGGTTAAGGACAGGTGAGGGCACAGGGCCTGCTCCCGGGCTTTTCTAACTAAGGGTTGTGTCTGACGAACCCACTGACTGTTTCTGATGTCACTTTGGATGACGTGGATGACCGAGTTAACCAATCAAGAACCGCTGGGTTACTGGTCAAGACGCAACCGCTAGGTGACAAAGGGAGCTCAGGCCTCTTGCTGCGACTACTGCTGCCATGACCCCTTACTCTGCTATGACCTCTTCTTACGCCAGTAACATTCAGGCCTCTGCCACTCCTCTGTGCATGGCCTGGCACTTCTCTGCCTGACATACTTGTAGCTGAACTAAACAAATTAAACGGAAATTAAAACACCCCTAAAAGCGACAAATATATTTTTATTTTTGTACTGAAATAGGCCACTAAACGCTTTCACCACAATTGCTGTAACTGCGGAAATGCACTGAGAATATATTTTTCTTGTTGTACTAAAATACACCCCTATATGCTTTCACCAGAAATAACTGCAGCAGTGAACTGAGAATATATATTTCTTGTTGGACTGAATTAGGCCACTATATGCTTTGACCAGAAAGAAATTAAAGAGTGAACTGCGTAGATATATTTCTTTAACTACTGAAATACGCCCCTACTGTATATGCTTTCAACATGTCAATCTGGGTGATCCCGCTTTCCCAGAGTTCCTTGCCCCATTCCTCAGTCCTCACACGTGTAGCTGTCATTTTGGGGAAATTGCATTTCGTTAGCACGAAGCGTGAGGAAATTCGCATTCGTTGCGAATCAAATTTTTCCTGAAATTCTAAAAGAAATCCACTTCGTCAACTTTGAATCGCTCATCTCTAGCACTAAATTATGCACTTATAAACAGAAAAGTTGCAGCTGTTTGTTTTGGTAAGAGATATGAGCCCACTTAAATGTCTCCTGGGAGGACATATTATAAATTGGTATTGATACATTAAAATGCTCTAAATTGCTCACTTATAAATGTTTGAAAAATTAAGAAGCAGTTTTTTTTGTAAGATATACGGGACCAATTAAACAGTCTATGCTACAAACACATTGTAAACTGGTATTGATCCACTAAAATGTGCTAAATTGCGCACTTGTAATCAATAGCAAAACTGCAATATTTTTTTACAGAAATACAGGCTAAATTAAACATTCCTGGTTATGAACACACTTTACTCTAGTATTGACGCACTAATATATGCTAAATTGCACATTTATAAACTATAGCAAAATTTCAACAAGTTTTTGTGAAAAAAAGGTTCAATTGCTCAGTTTGTGTATCAAGATTAAAGTTGAGCGAATCTACCTTTTGGCAGGTTCAAGTTTGGATTCAGGTTTAAGGTGAATTACGCAATAGATTACGTTCTTACAGAATCTATCACGTAATTCAATGACGGCATGACACATAATACAAGTGTATGGCCAGCCCGGAGGGTTCCGTTCTGCTGGCCATACACTTGTATTATGATGGCATACAAAATGGAATGCCTATAACGGCATTCTGTTTGGCATGCTGGCATTGAATTACCTTATGGATTCTGTGAAAATGGAATCCATTACGTAATTCACTTAAACTCCGAACTCGAACCTGCCAAAAGACAGGTTCGCTCAACTTTAATAAAGATATATGCAACTAGTGCTGCTGGGAAACTTGCCAATTGCACATGTATGAACCGTAGAAGCGCTGCAACAAGTTTTTGGACAAAAAAAGCTGGTTCATACACAAAAAAGAGTACTGTCTTTTTTAATGATCTTAGAGCAGTGCAACACATGGGGTTATGAACAGCTCCAGCTGCCCTCACTGTAAGACACACAGTACACTTTGCTGTTAACTAAAGGTGAGGTAACCGAAACGCTCAGTCATTTTAAATACACAAGGATCACCAGCCTTTGACTGAGGAAGGATTTAGACATGTGCGATGGCCCTTTAAGAGGCCGAGAGTGAGCACGTACACCCAATGAAGGGAGGCCTGAAGGCCTTTGGACTAGAAGCACAGGTCACAGCCTGCTGAGAGCACCAGTAACCAGAAGCAATGCCTCTGGAGGAAGGGGAGTGGGACCAGACAACGAGTGAGCAGCCACCATGAGAAGTGCCCACAGGATGAAGCAGGGTTGCAGCAGGCATGGGACACCAGTGGAACAACCCCCACACACACACCTTCTCACCACGTGTTCTTTGTGCCAGATCTTTGTAGGAACAGCAACAGGGCATCAACGTTCTCCAGGTGCTCCCAAGACCTCTCTTCGGGACCAAAGATCTTTCAGTTCACCATAAAAAAAAGTCTTGCCTCTAACTCTCTTCATACTGAGGATATCTTTAGCCTAAAATACTAATTTCAGGACTAATTGGTGAGACAGCAGTAGTGGAACCTCTGTAGAAATTATTGAAGATCACAGGTTTGAGGAGAAATACATGGAACGAGTTCGCAGAGAGGCTGGAAGAGAGGCCTGAAGACACAGATTGTAACAAACAGGATTCCATTTCTTAATGACTTCAAATGGACCAAGAAAACAAGAAGCCATCTTGTAAGAGTTTAATGGTATTGTGAGTTTAATGTTCTTAGTGGAAAACCATACTTTGTCACCTGGAGAGAACTGAGGAAGAGGTCTGCATTTAAGATCAGCATTTTTTTTTTTATTCGGACAGTAGCTTTTAATAGAGTGGCCTTGAAAGATTCAGCTGCCGGTTCTCCCGAAGAAACAGAGATACGAAAAGGAACTCTAAGTTGGTGGCCATACACAATGAAAAAGGGAGATTTGCCCATATATATATATATATATATATATATATATATATACATACACAATATATATATTGTGAGAAAATTCTGCCCATGGAAGCAACGCTGCCTAGTCATGAAGTGCATTAGTGATGTGGAGCAGACGGTTCGTTAGAACTTGACCATTAAACTGGGGATGGTCTGCAGAGGAAAAGTCCAAGGTTAAATCCAGAAGTTTACAGACTCCTCTCTAGAGCTTAAAAGTAAATTTATCTCCCTATTGGACACAATATATAGCGGGAAATCATGGAAACGGAAGATGTGTTTGAGAAACATTTTGGCTAGCTAAGTGGCCAAGGGAAGACCAGACAGAGACACAACATAAGCCAGAAAAGTGATTCACCACCACCCATATACCAATGGAGGGCAAGTCCATGACAAAGTCGATGGCAGTGTGCTGCCAGAGGCCCTCTGGAATGAGCACAGGGAGAAGAAGACCAGCAGGCTTGGGAGTCTTGTTCCAGGGCGAACAAGGTACAGGCTTTGGCAAAATTCCAGATGTCCTCTGACATAGATGGCCACCAGTAATAACAAGATCAAATTGTCAGTTTTCTGTTGACCAGGATCCAGCAATAAAGCACTGAAGTTATACAGTGGTGAGTGCCACATTCTGACTTTTCTCAAGTTGTGGATTTTCGCCTCCGCCTAGGGCCCCTTAAGATGGTACCCAGATGTAAGAAATGCCGATTGGTATAGTCCAGCCTAAAATGTCCCTCCTTTATGTGTGTCATGGTTCTCCTACCTGGATACGGCCGAACCCTAGGCTTTGGCTGTGAAGCAATAAATAGGGGGACTAATTGAGGGATTGAAGAAAGATTCGAGTCCCGACCTTATATAAAGTTGAATGGCAGCTTTACTTTGCATAAACGTTCATCAGAAACAATCTTCAAGCTTTATCTTGGGCCCAGCAGGTTTTAGCATTAAACTTGGCAGGAAAACTCATCTCTGCTACATCTGCTTCTCTCGGGCTCTGCTGTACTGACAGGCTGGCTGTATGACTCTACTTCTGCTGTATGCTGCACTTCTTTCTTTCTGGTCTGTCTCTAGATTAGGCCAGGGAACTGCCCTCCTGGCTTCTGAGGCTCTAAGCTTTGTCCTCCATGGCCAGCAGAGCTGAGGGTGCTCTGGATGGCTTGGGTTGGGCACGTCCACAAGAGACATGCCCAGCACACCCTCCCTTGCCAGGGGGTAAGCTGGAACTCTCTAACTCTGGTCCCCACCCCTCCTACAAGAAGTGGAACTAGCCCACCTCTCCACAGAGGGGGGTTACAATGGAATGGAAATCTCCATTCTACCTAACTGTAGCTCTGTTCACAGTTGTGAATGGCCAACACTTCAACACTTCTAAGTCTTCTATTAATTTCATTCAGAAGTCATAAAGTCAATGTTTGACCTTTTGACCAGGCCTTGATTTGGATAATAATTAAGTCAGCATCTCATAGATATTTTGGGGTGATCAGTGCAGTTCAGAGAGTACTGGCTTAACTGGGTGAGAGGGCTAGGTCCAGATTCGGGGAATACTACATTTCCTTAGAGGTCCTAAGCTGTGTGAGGAGTCTTATAGGCCAGGCAACGCTCCTCTGGAAATGTAGGAAGAGGGTATGCTAATGAGCTCTTAACAAGCCCTGACTCTAATACTATCAGATATAAGGTAGCTATCCTATAAATCAATGTAAATATAACAAGTCTTGTTTAGGCGCTCTCCATAAGGAGATATAGTATTCCCCGAATCTTGACCTATGCCTCTCACCCAGTTAAGCCAGTACTATCTGCTCTGCACTGATCGGCAATCACCCAGAAACAGAAGAGATGCTGTCTTAATTATTATCCAAGTCAGGTCTCATGGCCACCTCAAAAAGTTGGAGATGGAGAACAACTTTTCAGGATCCATTTGAAGATCTGGTTCAGAAATGATATACCCAAGAAAAGGAAGGGAGCTTTTTTCCAAAACATATTATTCTATATTTTTGAGTCTATTATTTCTTAGTCACTAGAGCACAGTATGGACACGTTTTCGATGAAATATTAGGTCAGGAGAGAAAATCAGGCTGTTGTTGTGGTATACACAGAGGAGATCCCTCAAGATATCATTTACAAACTCTTGGAAAACTGCTGGGGCATTGCTTAGGCCAAAAGGAGTTACCAAATTCTCATAGTGCCCTTCTTGGGTATTGAAGGCAAACTTCCATTCATTGGCTTTGGGGATATGGTTGAGATTATAAGCCCCACGCATATCCAGTTTAGTAAAGATTTCTGCTCCACAGAACCGGTCCAGAAGCTCAGTAGCTGATATTTATTTCTTATAATAATGGCATTCAGGCTCCAATAGGCAAAGCAGGGTTGGAGAGACCAATCATTCTTTGTTTGAAATTTCTTTTTATTAGGAGAAATGGGGTACAATATAAAACACCATTGCACATATAGTCAACAATTTGTGTATCACAAATCAGGTCCATCGTCTGAGACAGCATCGAAGGCAAAGCCTAACAATACAGGCTAAGAAGAGTGATCACACAGCCAGGACATATGGGTCCTATTGGTGAATGACCTACATAACAAGGAGATAGGTACAGTGGGTAGAAATGCAAAAAAGAGTGTAACAAGTATAACAAATGGAACTGGGAAAAAATAAAAATAAAGAAAAAAGCCCTGACAGATTAAGTTGTCGCCCCTTCAAGTTTCCATCAAGATATATGGTAGAGAATGCAACTGAGAATCTTGTCAAAGGAAGTCAAGTGAACAGCGCCATCAGAACTCCAGACGGTCAGCCCTCTTTCTAATCAGACCCAGCAGGTTGAGGACTAAGAAGGCTGTTTCTATAGGTCAGCCTGGGCTGCCAAACACGATGGTAGTGATCCCTGCTGTGGTAAGTCCAACCTATAAGTTCCTCCATTTGGCACATCTGATGGACTCTGTCACGCCACATGTCCAAGGTCGGGGGTCTGTGGATCTCCAGCGCACCAGAATCAGAAGTTTGGCGGCCATTAATAACTGGGTAGCTAAGAGTTTCCCTGGCCTGAAGTTCGGTGTTGGTAACCAGAGCAACACCAGTGGTGCCGTAAGCTTCAGGGAGGTAAAACAAATCGCATTAATCTCTCGCTCCACATCCACCCAGAAAGGTCGAATGGCTGAACAGTCCAATCAGGTATTCGGGGGACCTATACCACCTAAACGCCACCTTCACAGAATTTTCCTGGATCTTAATACATTTAGAAAACCCATGGGAGCATTTTTGGACCCAGTCTTTACTACTATTATCCAGGGCGGTGTGCAGCTCCTTTTCCCATTGGGCTAACCACGGGGGAGTGTGGGTGTCCCTACCCTTGAGGATCTTAAGTGCAGCGTTCGCCACTGTGGGTGACTAGCAGATGTGCTAAGCCGAGAATATAGCCACAACCCGCATAGGTAGTCTCTCAGGAGGCTTTCTTTTTAGGTTACTTCTTCTTTTGAGTCTGGAGCAATTTCTCTGGTCTAGGCAAACTCGGAAGATCAAGGGTTGGGTTTCAAGGGAGCCAGGACGGTATGTCGAGGGCTTCTATCTCTAGCGCTTCCACTGGAGGCAGGTCTTCTGGCAGTCGGAGGATGAACGGTTTTCCCCCAATGTTGGTGCTTAGACCGAAAGGGAATAACCACCGAACAGGCAGTTTCTTCTCCCGTAGGAGCAACGTGAGCAGGCGAAGCACTCTGCGCTTAGCTAGCGTGCTACCCGCCAAATCTTGAAACAGAATTACTTTATGGCCGTCTAGAGTCACGTCACCTTTCTCCCTGGCCGCTCTCAAAACAGCAGCGGTGTCTAGAAAGTTCATGAGGGCTCAAACTACATCTCTGGGAGGGTCGCCTGCTGCAGGCTTGGGCCTGAGGGCTCTGTGGGCCCGTTCTATAACAATGGAGGCAGACTGATCTTGTCCCACTAGGAGAGCAAACAATTTACGAACAGTTTCTGTTAAATCCTTAGACAGGACCGTCTCGGGGATGCCTCTCAATCGGATATTCTTCCTCCGGCCTCTATTCTCTTGATCTTCGAGGTGCAAAAATGCCGCGTTGATCATCTGCGACATGCTGGTCAGACGGCTGTGTACTCCCGTGCCATGTTGCAGGAGGAGATCATGGCCCTCTTCCAGGCTCTTGACACGATGGCCCATCTGTGTAAGCTCAGACTTAAGGTCCGAAAGTTCTTTGAGAACTGGTGACAAGGCCTGGACAAGGGATTGGGCGAGGGATTGCTGCAAAAAGCCTCTGATAATCATGAGGGAGTCCGGTTCGCCTCTGTTGATCGACTCGGCATCAGAGCTTCCAGCGTCTGAGTCGGCGTCTTCCTGCCCCGAGTCAGTGCGTGCCTCACGCGCCAACTTGGTGCTCTCCTGATGCGAGGAAAGCCTCCAGTTGAGGAATTTATTTAACTCCCCTTACGTCTTCTTAGCTTTCAGGGTGGCCCCTGTCGCTCCCTCTCTGTCTCTGTGGGTTTTCCCCATCTTGGAAGTTTGTTCTGCTGGAGATAGCTGGTAAATCTGGGCTAGCGGCGAGGAGCTCTGGAGAAGACGTCCTACACCATGGCTGGCTGGCTCCGCCCCCTGATCATTCTTTGTAACGACAAAGAATCCAGCTTCAACTGGGGAAAAACTTACGAGTAACACCTCTTTCTAGATTCTTTTTAATGCAATCTGCCATTGCTTGAGTTTCTGGAGGCAATCACGGATATGCATGACCTCAAAGAGGTGTGACCCCAAGCACCAAATCTATTGGGTAAACATAAGGACGATAGGGTGGCAACAACTCTGCTTTCTTTTTGTCGAAAACATCAACAAAACCATGTTATGCTACTGGTAGGCTTTGCAGATTTTGAGGTACAGGTGGATGTCAGACAGGCTGTACAGAGGTCAGGCACTTGGCATGCCAGGATAAATCCCAACATAGAATCTTGCTGAAATATGTACAGTGGTAGCCCGACTGCATATTTCCCATCCACAATTTCCAGGCGCTCAGGAGTCAATTAATCCTTTTATAGAATAAAGAATTATTACTATTAACCCCTGCATTACCACAGACTGTCAAAAGTAATATTGACATTAATCAAATGCAGCGTAACTGCAGCCTGCTGGGATGGTGCCACGTGTCGCCATGCAGCACGGCACCTTTATCAGATTATGGAGAGAGTAGGAACCCACTCTAGGAGACAACTGTGACGGGGTGAGTGGGCTTATTACCTTTTGATCAAAATGTACACTAATGTCTCCACTATTTGCATTCGATATGGGGGACTAGTACTATAGTAATGTAGCTGAAGAGCACATATCAAGGGTTAATGCGTTGTGGATGTGCGATCCAGTCTTGTTTCTCCCATTTGCGGCTGATAAATAGGAAGCATGATGCCAAATAGGGAAATTTTTGCGAGTAATTTTTAGAGTACATTAGGGACATGTAAGTGTCTGAAATCGGTCTCCTGTAATAGCACTAAATCAGAGCATTCTTTTCTGAGTAAAGGTAAATTTGGCTTCTCTTTTGTGGGGTGTTCATGCCGTTCACATTGAACGAGACTATCTTAATCTCTGTCATACAGTGAGCTATAAAGCTAAGGCATACAGTTTGACCTACTGGTCATAGGGCGACACAGGGCTTGAACAGAAACAACTGAACATATGAACATTGCAATGTAAATCTCAGAAAATGTTTCCAATTGAATAGCGTAAGGTGCCTAAGAGGTCTAGAACCCCTGGAGGGGAAGTGAGTGAGGAACTACTCAGGTACCAAGTCTCGCTCACTAGGCCCAGTCTAATGACACCATCAGCAGAAACATCTAATTCACAGGCAGTAGGGATAGGGAACACGGTACAAATGAACAAAACCAGTCACTAGTATATGCGTTGGGACTGTATATTCAATGCCAAGGATTGTCCAGAAGCAATGGGAAGGGAAGGGAAAGAAAAAGGAGAGAGGGGGGAGGTGGGGAGTGAAAAGGGCGTTAGAAGGAACAGGGAAAAGAACAAGGGAAAATAAAAGGCTTAAAGTAACCTGAGTCCCAAGAGGGCTAAGCGCAGCATTTGCCGCTGTGGGTGACTAGCAGATGTGCTGAACCGAGAATATAGCCACAACCCGCATAGGTAGTCTCTCAGGAGGCTTTCTTCTCTAGGTGACTTCTTCTTTGAGTCCGGAGACATTTCTCTGGTCTAGGCAAACTCGGAAGATCAAGGGTCGGGTTTCAAGGAGCCAGGACGGTATGTCGAGGGCTTCTATCTCTAGCGCCCACTGGAGGCAGGTCTTCTGGCAGTCGGACGGTGAACGGTTTTCCCCAATGTTGGTGCTCAGACCAAAGGGAATAACCACCGAACAGGCAGTTTCTTCTCCCGTAGGAGCAACGTGAGCAGGGAAGCACTCTGCGCTTAGCTAGCGTGCTACCCGCCAAATCTTGAAACAGAATTACTTTATGGCCGTCTAGAGTCACGTCACTTTTCTCCCTGGCCGTCTCAAAACAGCTGCGGTGTCTAGAAAGTTCATGAGGGCGCAAACTACATCTCTGGGAGGGTCGCCTGCTGCAGGTTTGGGGCCTGAGGGCTCTGTGGGCCCGCTCTATAACAATGGAGGCAGTGGTGCTTTTCTGGCTGGGCTTGTGTAACGGCGGCCTGCTGGGATGGTGCTACGTGTCGCCATGCAGCACGGCACCTTTATCAGATTATGGACAGAGTAGGAACCCACTCTAGGAGACAACCGTGATGGGGTGAGTGGGCTTATTACCTTTTGATCAAAATGTACACTAATGTCTCCACTATTTGCATTCGATATGGGGGACTAGTACTATAGTAATGTTGCTGAAGAGCACATATCAAGTCTTGTTTCTCCCCATTTGATAATATTGACATTAACCCCTTTACCTTACTGTGAAAGCACTTGCACAACCAGATTTTATTATATTCCGCAGTGCTTTGGAGTTATTATAGTTTTTCCTGTAACTAGATAACTGATGACTTCTTCCATGCAGTTCACATAAAGTTCAGTAGAACACCACACTGGTCCTAGTGGTTTATCTAATTAAATTATTTTATGGTTCAGATGCAGGGAGTATGCTATAAAATTGTACACAGCAGGAACATAAATTTTCCTGGCAGAAAACCACTGGTCATTGCAATACTTCCGGAGTATATTTTATTTCATTTGGGTAAGTTTATTCAATTTTAAACACAATTTAATGTACATCAGTGCAGCACCTTCATGCCAGAGATCTCATCTGTGTTTAGCTTAATAGGAATTCTGTACATTTAAGTTGTACAGGATGTTTGATAGTGGCGATACCTGGCGATACTGCAGCTTAGCTCCCATTTACTTTAGTGGGAGCTGAGCTGTAGTTACCTAGCACGACCACTTGCCTTTTGGGTTGATGGAATGACAAGGTGGCAGATAAATATGTTAAATTCGCTCTGCAGCGTATACTTTACCAGACAAGAAATTTAAGTGCTAACTGCTAAACACTAGCCCAGAGGCCAACACTATCTGTACTTGTCGCTAGGACAGATCTTATCTCACTAGGCCCAGTCTAATGACACCATCAGCAGAAACATCTAATTCACAGGCAGTAGGGATAGGGAACACGGTACAAATGAACAAAACCAGTCACTAGTATATGCGTTGGGACTGTATATTCAATGCCAAGGATTGTCCAGAAGCAATGGGAAGGGAAGGGAAAGAAAAAGGAGAGAGGGGGGGGGAGGTGGGGAGTGAAAAGGGCGTTAGAAGGAACAGGGAAAAGAACAAGGGAAAATAAAAGGCTTAAAGTAACCTGAGTCCCAAGAGGGCTAAGCGCAGCATTTGCCGCTGTGGGTGACTAGCAGATGTGCTGAACCGAGAATATAGCCACAACCCGCATAGGTAGTCTCTCAGGAGGCTTTCTTCTTAGGTGACTTCTTCTTTTGAGTCCGGAGACATTTCTCTGGTCTAGGCAAACTCGGAAGATCAAGGGTCGGGTTTCAAGGGAGCCAGGACGGTATGTCGAGGGCTTCTATCTCTAGCGCTTCCACTGGAGGCAGGTCTTCTGGCAGTCGGACGGTGAACGGTTTTCCCCCAATGTTGGTGCTCAGACCAAAGGGAATAACCACCGAACAGGCAGTTTCTTCTCCCGTAGGAGCAACGTGAGCAGGGAAGCACTCTGCGCTTAGCTAGCGTGCTACCCGCCAAATCTTGAAACAGAATTACTTTATGGCCGTCTAGAGTCACGTCACTTTTCTCCCTGGCCGCTCTCAAAACAGCTGCGGTGTCTAGAAAGTTCATGAGGGCGCAAACTACATCTCTGGGAGGGTCGCCTGCTGCAGGTTTGGGCCTGAGGGCTCTGTGGGCCCGCTCTATAACAATGGAGGCAGTGGTGCTTTTCTGGCTGGCTTGTGTAACGGCGGCCTGCTGGGATGGTGCTACGTGTCGCCATGCAGCACGGCACCTTTATCAGATTATGGACAGAGTAGGAACCCACTCTAGGAGACAACCGTGATGGGGTGAGTGGGCTTATTACCTTTTGATCAAAATGTACACTAATGTCTCCACTATTTGCATTCGATATGGGGGACTAGTACTATAGTAATGTTGCTGAAGAGCACATATCAAGTCTTGTTTCTCCCCATTTGATAATATTGACGTTAACCCCTTTACCTTACTGTGAAAGCACTTGCACAACCAGATTTTATTATATTCCGCAGTGCTTTGGAGTTATTATAGTTTTTCCTGTAACTAGATAACTGATGACTTCTTCCATGCAGTTCACATAAAGTTCAGTAGAACACCACACTGGTCCTAGTGGTTTATCTAATTAAATTATTTTATGGTTCAAATGCAGGGAGTATGCTATAAAATTGTACACAGCAGGAACATAAATTTTCCTGGCAGAAAACCACTGGTCATTGCAATACTTCCGGAGTATATTTTATTTCATTTGGGTAAGTTTATTCAATTTTAAACACAATTTAATGTACATCAGTGCAGCACCTTCATGCCAGAGATCTCATCTGTGTTTAGCTTAATAGGAATTCTGTACATTTAAGTTGTACAGGATATTTAATAGTGTACTGTTCTAGTATAGGATTTGTTTCTCTGTGCAAAGTATCTTATACTATTATATGTATGTCATACAATTGCATATGTCTGCCATTGACTCCAATTTAAAAAAAAAGACACATTAGCATATATAAATGGTCCATAGAAATTAACAGGGTTTTCCCGACTCCATCCTCAGGATAGGTCATTAATATCCAATCGTGGAACACCCTGCACTCCTACCAATAAACTGTTCTCTGCAGCTTCTGAAACGGATACTAGCACTGTGAATAAAACAGGAAGCACAGCTCCGTTCAAAGTATAGTGGCGATACCTGGCGATACTGCAGCTTAGCTCTCGTTTACTTTAGTGGGAGCTGAGCTGTAGTAACCTAGCACGACCACTTGCCTTTTGGGTTGATGGAATGACAAGGTGACAGATAAATATGTTAAATTGGCTCTGCAGCGTATACTTTACCAGACAAGAAATTTAAGTGCTAACTGCTAAACACTAGCCCAGAGGCCAACACTATCTGTACTTGTCGCTAGGACAGATCTTATGATTAGGCTTGAGGAAGGAGTATGCCAGAAGTCCTGCATTCTCTACAAATTAGAAGAAAATTGGGGGACATAGAGACATATACAAGGAGTCTCTGTATAATGGGAATAGAATGGGAAGGAGATTTAGAGCAGAAGATATAACTAATATGCTTGCTCTGAGAAGTAGCCTGCCATTTGGAATGTGTGGTGACGGGAGAGAGGGATGGACGGTGGGTGGTGTGTATTGTACATGTTAAGGCACTGTACTATGTACTGTGCTTTTTGGATAACATATTTAATGTCAATAAAAATTGGATCTGATGAAAAAAAAAAACTTTCCCTATTGGTCACTAGTATGATGAATTACTGGCTTTTTCGAAGATACATGGGGCCTCGATGCTGGATGATGCTCTCTGGGTTGACTTATGTTAGATATATCTAAAACAATGGATGAAAACTGCAGCCAAATCCACTTTGAACACATTCAGTTGCAGATTTTGATGAAAATTTTCTTGACAGTTCCATATTAATTTTTTTGCTCCATAAGATGCCCTTTTTTCCCTCAAAAGTAGGGAGAATGGCAGTACATATTATGAAATGAATACTAATGAGCGCTTCCATTATGGAAGCACTCATTAGTCAACTTTAGTATCGGGGAATGGTGAATACAGCACCCCTGCTGCTGGCTGTATTCGCCGTTCCCTGGTCTTCTCCAGGCTCTGCACTGACAGGATGTAGCGCACTATGACCTGATGTTGTGCGATATCAGGTCACAGTGCAGTGTGGCACCAGCAGAAGACTAGGGAACTGTGAGTGCAGGAAGGGTATGCTGGATCTCTAGAATGGAAGCACTATCCAAAGCAGGGAAGGTAAGTTCATTTATTTTCTGTCTGATAGGGGTCTGATCTGTAGTTTAATTTTGGGGTCTGATCTGATGAGGATTGGGGGTCTGATCTGAGGTCTGATAAAGATTGGGGTCCGATCAGAGGTTTGATGAAGATTGAGGGTCTGATTTAGGGTCTGATGAAGGTTGGGGGTCTGACCTGAAGTCTGTTTTCTTATTTTCCTCGTCTAAATCCTAGGTGCGCCTTATGGTCCAGTGCATCCTATAGTTTCAAAAAATGCTCAATATTTTTGGGCAGCATGATGGCTCAGTGGTTAGCACAGTAGCTTGGTGATGCCTTGCAGTGCTGAGGTCCTAGGTATGTATCTGACCAAGGACAACATCTGCATCAAATGTGTATGTTCTCCCTGTGTTTGAGTCAGTTTCCCTCTACTCTCCAAAGACATACTGATAGGGAAACTAGATTGTGAGCTCTAGTGGGAACAGCAAGCAATGATAATGCATGTAAAGCGCTGAGGAATATGTCAGCGCTATATATGTGAGTTACATAAATGCAAATATTTTTATGTTGTGTGTGAACCTAATAGTTGTGTGATTTTATCATGACACAGATATTGCCGTCAGCTGCTGTACAGATTGTGGGACCAAACAAAAAAGGCCTATGAAGTGCAACATTGCATCGTTTGGGCATCTATAAACTGCTCTCCAATCTTCTGCCAATACTTCCTGTCAGTACGTTATCCACAAAGTTCATGTCTTAGAATGTGACACTGAATGTAATCACCATACAGTCAAGACATACATTTGTGCCTTATAAATGGTTTTCACAAATGAAAGATCAGACATGTTGTGTAATGAAATCAAATGAAATATGTTTTAGGTTTCACAATCCCATTAAAGTCTAATAAGGCTGATGTCCAATTGCTTATCTATGTTCATGGCTTCTAAAATGTAATTTCTAATTCCCTTTCCTAAGATATCAATTTTTATTTTATGAGTTTACTTTGCTCTCACATACCATCATAATGCAAATGACTGAAATCCAATTGCCAAGAAGGCTCCGAATACAGTAAGTAAGCCAATTGCCAATAACGCTATGGATAATTAACTTCTGTAAGTAAGCCAATTGCCAATAGAGCCAGCAATAGATTTTTTGTCAGCCGCAGCCTCTCTCTTTATTATCTGTGCTTGTTTTCATTAAGCTGCTCATTTTCTTTCTGTATTTAGTTAGGAACACCAATATATTCTCCCCTGCATGTAGGCATTCCCAGCTTAATCCTTCTTCTCCCGAATATCAAATGTTAAACATCAAATAAGATTAGATGAATTTTGAGTAAACCTGGAAACTGGTATCTGGAATGTTTCTAGAATATAATCGAAGCATAGTGTATTTCTTTTATGAGGACTTGATAAGGCGTAATTCAGCGTAATTCAGCGTAATTACTTACCGGCTATCATCAAGCACCTAATGGCTGGCATCTATATATAACCCAGATGCCCGTTGTCACCACTAGGGTGACAATCGGAATACAGCTGATTATGACTCCAATTAAAATGAATAGGACCTACATGCCTATATTCAGATCTCCCATTACTAATAAAACAGAGCACATCAATTAGGAAACCACATTATTAGGAAAATACAAGTAGACACAATATAATAAGAGGATTGATGTTCCTTCCCCATCACATTTGTAAGGCCTACCTTCTTTTCTAATCAAAATTAGAATCATAAGAAGAAACATTTCCTAAGGAAATGTTAGAAAGGTTCCTTCCACACATATTACTTAAAAAAATGCTTTATTTATTTTTGGGTTAAAAAAATGCTATGCAAAAATGCAATTAAAAAAAAACAAAACACCTTGTACATGTGTTTGTTTTAAAGCTGCAAAAATACCATGAAGATAGGTCATCAATATTGAACTTCTGGAAAACAACCTTTAAGAGGGCTCTCCTAATTTTTTTGGACCATTCTTATGTTGCTTTATATTAATGAGTTATATGAGTTCATTGATTATTGCTTATTGTGATTATTATCTGTTTTCAGTTATGTTGTTACATGTATAACTTTGTAAATGTTTTTAAAAAGTCAAGTCTAAATCACTCGAAACATGCTGAGTATTAAGCCTCATTCACATGTCAGTGTTTTGGTCAGTGGTTTCTATCAGTGGATGTGAGCCAAAACCAGGATTGGAGCTACACAGACATAAGGTATAAGGGTAAGATCTGCACCTGTCCTGTGTTTAGAGCCGCACCTGGTCTTGGTTCAAAATCACTGAAGGAAATCACTGACGTGTAAATGAGGCATTAGTCTGTAGTGTTATCAGCACAATGGAGAATTTCTTTCTGTAATATCTCTGCAATTGTTAAAGCAGCTGCAGCAAATTAAATGTTCAATGAAATCACGTTTCACGCATAAGCGTCTATTACCCAAGCACACAAGTGTGAAATCCTATTATGAAATATTGTGATATATCTGTAGCATTGTACGAAATATAATTGCGATAATGAGATCATACATATTACAAGACCTTTGGGAGGAGGTCTGGACGGAGGGGTTAGCTGTGGTTTGAGAATCTCATTTCCCTGTCTATAAATCTTTAATTTTCTGGGGTTGAATTTAAAGATTACAATCATGAATGTCCCAGCACTGCATGCATACTAAATCTTTTATAGGAACTTCATATATTGTCACCAGAATAATATGGCCTATCATATTGATGGTTTTATTACAACATTAGTGCATAACAAATTATTTCAGAATAAAAGCTCAAATCTTTTTCAAGTTTTGTTCAAAATTGGCAGCAGAGGTCTGAAACGGTCTTATTGTTTTTTAATATAAAACTGCATTTGTTAAATGTACTGATATTATTAGCTTATTTTTTGGCACTCCACAGTAAGCTATTCAGTTATACAAAGGCCATCATAAAGCTGATGAAATTGTCTTTGGAGGTGTGTGTTTTCATTGTAGAACGTATTCTCCTGTCATCACAATCGAATAAGGGCAATAGAGAAGGAAATGAGCCATGGTATAATGCATATCTAGTTAAGTGCATTATGTAGACAGCAGTGTACTAGAAAGTCTGTTCTATAAAAACCATATGTTCTCCTTTCCTTTGTTACTTGTGTGGATAATATTAAAGTGAAATTACACATTTTACAGTTTAAATCTACATACTATATAATACTGGTTCTCAAACGTGCAGCTTTTTAAAGGGTGCATTTACACCGCCATATGTATTTTGCGGTCCACAAAATGTGTATCCGCAAAAAATGCAGTTCGGATGCGGAACAAAAATACGGGCGCGTGAATGGGGTCTTATGTTGTAATATTAGGTGTAGCGATGAGCGAACGTCTGTTTTCAAGTTCGATGTACAAGGTTCAGACTCAGGTTATCTAAGAATTCCATTATGGATTCCACTACCCCATACCATAACTTATGGTCCATTGTAGCGTAATCCATAACGGAATTCTTAGATACACCGAACTTGAAAACAGAAGTTTGCTCAAAACTAATTAGATGCTCTCTGTTCTAATCCAAAGATACATTTTACTTTGTAGCTAGTTTCTGGCATTGGAGCTCAGAGGGCAGGGCTCATGCAAAGGGCTGTGATATGCTTCTTTTTATATTGAGCCATAATGCGGCATATATAGAAGAAAAAAATGATCTTTGAGGCTGTAAGGCTTCATATTGAAGGAGCTATACAGGCTCCATGCTAAATACTCTTACACAGTTAAACTGAGTCAGAAAAATGCTGTCTTTTTTCCACTGAAAGCTATAAATGGGATTAGAGAAAAATTTGTGGCCTTGTGCAATAAAACTATTAGCTGGGAAATGATAATAAAATGGTTTTCATAAATCTAATATTAATTTTGTCAATTTAAATACATTTTTTTCTGTTAATACATGATTCATAAAAGTGTATATAGATAAAATATGTGCAATATTGTACAAACTCATGCAGCAATATTCCGAGCACTAATGGGCATTATCCATATATTAGCTCTTTAGCTTTTCCTTAAAAGGGTATTGCAGGATTTTATTATTTTTGGCCTATGCCCCGGATAGGTCATCAATACTTGATCTGTGAGGGTTAGAAACACCGTACCCTAACTAATCAGCTGTTTCAGGTTAGCTCCTGCATCAGAGGTTTGGGCTTCAACTACACAGATTCCCCCCATTGTGTAATGGATGGAGCTGGTTACTGCAGCACTGCTCTCATTCACATCAATTGGGATCTTAAATATTGTCTGTATATTTTGATTACTGTATTGTCAACTTCACTCAAACCTGATATGTACCGTACTTGTAGAGCAAAGGTCAACACAAGTAGACGGGGTGTAAAGATAGGCTTGACGCTGCCATGGAAAGCCTATCTTCATACAGTTCTCTTCGCTTTCCTGCTTTATAATAATATACTGGTAGCACAGATAATTGGCCTTTTTGCCAGGGGCGGACTGGGAACTTAAAGTGGCACTAGAAAAAAAAATAAGAAAAGTGGCCCCATTTTGTAGGCAGGTCCAAATTAACAGAAGGCAGGGCAACACAAGTAGACAGGGTCAATGATACCATAGTCTATAATACCATCCCAGCAGAGAAAAATAACCGAGTGTAGAACAATATACTGCCCCAAAAGCAGGCCCTCTGTGGTGGCTATCAATAGCTACCATTTTCTGTCCTCCTCCTCCAGTTGTCTATGGAACAGGGGGCTTAGGAGGTGAGGTGTGGGCAACAGCAGTTGAGTTCAAAAGGACATCGGCGGTTGTTGGCTGGGTACATAAGTACCTGATATTTACAGTGTTAATTACTGTTGAGAGCTCATTATATACCCAGTCAGCGGCAGAGAGGAGGACTTGGGTGGCCCCCTGGGACATCGGTCCACCGGGAAATTACTCTGTAGGGTCAATCTAGCCCTGCTTGTTGCTCATATTGCTTCCATATAGCAGAGTGTAAAAGGTAAAATAAAATCGGATCCTCATTATTATCAATGGATAAATAAAACAGTACAACTTTGTATCTGCTGGGTTGAAGCAGTGGAAAATAATGGCTGAAACATAGAAACATAGAATGTGTCGGCAGATAAGAACCATTTGGCCCATCTAGTCTGCCCAATATGCTGAATACTATGAATAGCCCCAGGCCCTATCTTATATGAAGGATGGCCTTATGCCTATCCCATGCATGCTTAAACTCCTTCACTGTATTTGCAGCTACCACTTCTGCAGGAAGGCTATTCCATGCGTCCACTACTCTCTCAGTAAAGTAATTCTTCCTGATATTACTTTTAAACCTTTGCCCCTCTAATTTAAAACTATGTCCTCTTGTAGCAGTTTTTCTTCTTGTAAATATTCTCTCCTCTTTTACCGTGATGATTCCCTTTATGTATTTAAAAGTTTCTATCATATCCCCTCTGTCTCTTCTTACTTCCAAGCTATACATGTTAAGGTCCTTTAACCTTTCCTGGTAAGTTTTGTCCTGCAATCCATGTACTAGTTTAGTAGCTCTTCTCTGAACTCTCTCCAAAGTTTCAATATCCTTCTGCAGATATGGTCTCCAGTACTGCACACAATACTCCAAATGAGGTCTCACTAGTGCTCTGTAGAGCGGCACGAGCACCTCCCTCTTTATACTGTTAATGCCTCTCTCTATACACCCAAGCATTCTGCTGGCATTACCTGCTGCTCTATGACATTGTCTGCCCACCTTTAGGTCGTCTGATATAATGACCCCTAAATCCCTTTCCTCAGATACTGAGGTTAGTACTGTATCACTGATTTTATATTCTGCTCTTGGGTTTTACGCCCCAGGTGCATTATCTTGCACTTATCGACATTAAATTTTAGTTGCCAGATTTTTGACCATTCCTCTAGTTTTCCTAAATCCTTTTCCATTTGGTGTATCCCTCCAGGAACATCAACCCTGTTACAAATCTTTGTGTCATCAGCAAAAGACACACCTTACCATTGAGGCCTTCTGCAATTTCGCTGATAAAGATATTAAACAATATGGGTCCCAGAACAGATCCCTGAGGTACCCCACTGGTAACAATACCATGGTCTGAATATACTCCATTGACTACAACCCTCTGTTTTCTGTCCTTCAGCCACTGCCTAATCCATTCAACAATATGTGAGCTCAAGCTCAAAGACTGCAGTTTATTGATAAGCCTTCTATGTGGGACAGTATCAAAAGCCTTACTAAAGTCCAGATAGCGATGTCTACTGCACCTCCGCCATCTATTATTTTAGTCACCCAATCAAAAAAGTCAATAAGATTAGTTTGACATGATCTCCCTGAAGTAAACCCATGCTGTTTTTATCAATCAACCCATGGGTTTTTAGATGTTCCACAATCCTCTCCTTGAGTATGGTTTCCATTAATTTCCCCACTATTGATGTCAGGCTTACTGGCCTATAGTTGCCCGATTCCTCTCTACTACCTTTCTTGTGAATTGGCACAACGTTTGCTAATTTCAATCTTCTGGGACGACACCTGTTACCAGTGATTGGTTAAATAAATCTGTTAATGGTTTTGCTAGTACACCTCTAAGCTCTTTTAATAGCTTTGGGTGTATCCCATCAGGCCCCTGTGATTTATTTGTATTAATTTTAGACAGCTGACTTAGAACCTCTTCCTCTGTAAAGACACATGCATCAAAGGATTCATTAGTCTTCCTCCTAACTGAGGTCCTTCTCCTTCATTTTCCTTTGTAAAAACTGAACAGAAGTATTCATTGAGGCAGTCAGCTAGTTCTTTATCCTCTTCCATATACCTTCCTTCTTTTGTTTTTAATTTGGTAATTCCTTTTTTAATTTCCTTTTTTTCATTTATGTATCTGAAGAATGTCTTATCACCTTTTTCACTGACTGAGCTAATTTCTCTTCTGCCTGAGCTTTAGAAGCTCTTATAACTTACTTGGCCTCTCTCTGCCTCATCTTATAGATTTCCCGGTCATCCTCGTTTTGGGTGTTTTTATACTTGCTAAATGCCATCTTTTGTTTTTAATGATTTTGGCCACTTCTGCTGAGTACCACAGTGGTCTCTTCCTTTTTTTTGCCTTTACTGACAAGCCTAATGCACTTTTCTGTTGCCTTCAGTAGTGCCAATTTTAAGTAGTCCCATTTCTCTTGGACTCCATTGATATTGTTCCAGTCTGATAGGGACTGATCTCATTTTAGAGAAGTCTGTTTTCCAAAAATCTAAAACTTTAGTTTTTGTGTGGAGTGACTCAGTCACTGTACTTATAGTAAACCTCACTGACTGGTGATCACTGGATCCTAAGCTTTCCCCTACAGTAATATCAGATACCAAATTGCCATTTGTGAATACCAAATCTAAAATGGTTGGCTCCTCAACTACTTGCTGTAGAGATAATCCCAGTAGGGAATTTAGAATGTCTGTACTTCTGGCAGAACTAGCTATTTTGGTTTTCCAGTTAATATCAGGAAGATTAAAGTCTCCCATAATGACAAAGGCATTCTCTACTCCTTCATGTGTGAAAAGCTTTCTTCCACATTTGACCAGATTGTCTGGAGTGAATAATATTAATTTTCTAAAGAGAACACAGTGTCATGAAGGGCTTGAGGATAGTCAGCAACAAGGCAGTATAGGCCCATGGCATATGAAGAAAACTAACTGTACTGATATTTAGAGTAACCTACGACTGTAAGTTCATTCAAGTAGTTGTATTGCTTTACAAAAATAGATGGGTGTGTCTGGTGGGATGTGTACAGCTGGCTATATGCATAAGATAGCTGTTCACACCCCCTCATACACATGTTCTCAGTAGGATGTAGTTGAAATCCACTGTACTCGATCCCTGTCTCCCCCAACATCTCTCGAATCAAGATGCCCTTTTACACATTATAAGGTCGGATGCCCTATCCCATCCACCTCCTCAAGATCTGTGGCCCAACAGACATATAATGTGTATGGGCAGCTTAAAGGGGTTATCCCATGACTAATGTGAAAACATCATATACAACATGACAACCTTTTTCTAACAAAGCTAGAACCAGCCCTGTACCTCACATGGATTTAGAGATCTCACTATTCATTGCAGATTTATATCAAGCTGACAGCTCAAGAGGAGTGTCTTTTCTGCTGCAGCTAAGGGTGCGTGTCTCAGCTATCACAGCTCAGGAGGCAGATAAAAGATGAAACTGAGCATGTGCAGCCTTCTCAGTGAGCAGGACAAAGAAATAAGAAAAAGAACAAACAGCAGGTGACACTATACAGATACATTTTATTGAATAACTCAGTGGCTATGCAAAAATTTTAATTACATACAACTAAAAAAGTATTTAGATCCAGGTGCTGGTTTGAAAACTGTAGAATATTTTTCATGGGACAACCCCTTTAACCCCTTAAGGACGCATGATGTACCGATAGGTCATGATTCCCGAGTCCTCAAGGACCCATGATGTACCGGTACGTCATGAGTATTTCCGATCACTGCTGCTCAGCCGGCAGTGATCGGAACAAGGTACCTGCTGAAATCATTCAGCAGGTACCTTGTTGCAATGCCCAGGGGGGTCCTGTGACCCCCCCTGTATCGGCGATCGCTGCAAACCGCAGGTCAATTCAGACCTGCGGTTTGCAGCGCTTCCTGTGGTCTCTGATCACAGACCGCGGGGATCAGAGACTTAAATATGATTGGGGACTGCAGGGGGGGTGGTTGCGGGCAGCGCGGGAGGCCTCCTCTGTAGTAATCATTGGTGGTATAGTGTTTTTAGCAGAGTGTCAGCACATGTGCTGCAGATGTCAGCAGTTGAACACCTTTCATGCCACGGTCCGTACGGACCGCTGTATGGAAGGGGTTAACAGGGAGGGAGCTCCCTCTCCCATCGGGGGCTGCTGTGCCCTTGCAACCCCCGATTCTTGATGGGATCACAGAGGGAGGGAGCCCCCCTCCCTCCCCATCACCCGCTGCTCTCTTCTGGCAGCGAGTGATCACTACCATGGCAGCAGGACGCTTTCAAAGGCAGAAGTCTGACCAAACTAGTGAAAAGTTAAAAATACAGTACAGTACACTATATCGTGTACTGTACTGTATTATACTGACATCAGACCCACTGAATCTTCAAGAACCAAGTGGGTCTGGGTCAAAAATAATTTAAAAAAGTGAAAAAAATAAAAAAAACACATATCACTGAATAAAAATTAAAGTACACTACAAATATTATGTATCGCCGCATCCGTAACAACCTGCTCTATACAATTAACAAATTATCTAACCCTTCAGGTGAACACAGCAAAAAAAATAATATAAATACCGTATCAAAAGCCATTTTTGTAACCTTACATCACAAAAAGTGTAATAGCAAGCGACCAAAATGTCATATGCAGCCCAAGATAGTGCCAATCAAGCCGTCATCTCATCCCACAAAAAATTAGCCCTTAAATAAGACAGTCGCCCAAAAAATAAAAAAAATATTGCTTTCAGAATGTGGAGACACTAAAAAAATACATTTTTCAAAAATCCTTTGTTATGAAAAACTGAAACCAAAAAAAAAAAAAAGTAGTCATATTTGGTATTGTCGCATCCATAACAACCTGCTTTATAGAAATAGCACTCGATCTAACCTGTCAGATCAACTATGCAAATAACAAAAAAAAAAAAAAAAACGGTCCCAAAACAGCTATTTTTTTGCAAATTTTCCATTTTAATCCATTTTTCCAGTAACAAAGCAAGGGTTAACAGTCAAACAAAACTTAATATTTATTACCCTGATTCTGTAGTTTGCAGAAACACCCCATATGTGGTCGTAAACTGCTGTATGGCCAAACGGCAGGGCGCAGAAGGAAAGGAACGCCATATGGTTTTTGGAAGGCAGATTTTGCTGGACTGGTTTTTTGACACTATGTCCCATTTGAAGCCCCCCTGATGCACCCCTACAGTAGAAACTCCAAAAAAGTGACCCCATTTTGGAAACTACGGGATAAGGTGGCAGTTTTGTTTGTACTATTTTAGGGTAAATATGATTTTTGGTTGATCTGTATTACACTTTTTTTGAGGCAAGGTAACAAAAAATAGAAATTCTGATATTTAATCTCCATTTGCCAATAACTCTTGTGGAACACCTAAAGGGTTAACAAAGTTTGTAAAGTTGGTTTTGAATACCTTGAGGGGTGTAGTTTCTTAGATGGAGTCACTTTTATGGAGTTTCTACTCTAGGGGTGCATTGGGGTGCTTCAAATGGGACATGGTGTCAAAAAACCAGTCCAGCAAAATCCGCCTTCCAAAAACCAAATGGCGTTCCCTTCATTCTGCGCCCTGCCGTTTGGCCATACAGCATTTTACGGCCACATATGGGGGGTTTCTGCAAACTACAGGATCAGGGCAATAAATATTGAGTTTTGTTTGGCTGTTAACCCTTGCTTTGTTACTGGAAAAAAGGGATTAAAATGGAAAATTTTCCTAAAAATTGAAATTCTGAAATTTTATCTCCATTTGCCACGAACTCTTGTGGAAAACCTAAAGGGTTAACGACGTTTGTAAAATCAGGGGTGTAGTTTCTAGAATGGGGTCATTTTTGGGTGGTTTTTATTATGTAAGCTTCACAAAGTGACTTCAGACCTGAACTGGTCCCTAAAAAGTGGGTTTTAGAAAATTTCTGGAAAATTTCAAGATTTGCTTCTAATATTCTAAGCCTTGTAACGTCCCAAAAAAATGAAATTGCATTCCCAAAATAATCGATACATGAAGTAGACATATGGGGAATGTGAATAAATAACTTTTTTGGGCGGTATTACTATGTATTATAGAAGTAGAGAAATTGAAACTTGGTAAATTGCAAATTTCTCCAAATTTTTGGTAAATTTGGTATTTTTTTATAAATAAAAATGAAATTGTCATGAAGTACAATATGTGACGAAAAAATAATCTCAGAATGGCCTGCATATGTAAAAGTGTTTAAAAATTATCACTACATAAAGTGACACTGGTCAGATTTGCAAAAAATAGCCGGGTCCTTAAAGTAAAATAGGGCTGAGTCCTTAAGGGGTTAAGTAATATGGTTGCTTATGCCAATATGTTAGAATTTAAGATCCAGCTAAGAACATTTCTAATTTTAAAAATGTCAAACATGGAATATTGCAGTTTCCAGTAATTTAAAAATACAAGAATTATGCACAGTACAAAAACCTGTTATTAAAAATATACATTGCAAATGTGACAAAACACTTGTCAGACACTGGTGTCTGTAACAGTCGTGATTCTGCTTTCTTCTTTACTAACTGAAAGTCCTGTCTGCAAAAAAAAAAAACTGTTGTTATTTGATTAATGCTGCGTTTGGTTAACATTCATATTATATAGAGACAAGAAAAATATAAGGGGTCATGCGCACAAACATGTGCAGCCTGTGCCTGTATTGTGACCTGCAAACAGCGGGTCCACAAGGTACGGGCACCGGCCATGTGCGCTCTGTATCACTTGAATGGGCTCACAATCTGCAGCATACAGAGCCGTTTAAGCGGGGGCATAGATCGGAAGCACTACAGAGTGCTTCTGTTGGATTTCGGTCTCTGCCTCCGAATCGCAAAAAAAGAAAAGAACATCTTCTATTTGTTTGCAGTGCACACTGAATCTTGTGGATCGTGGACCCATTCAAGTAAATGAGTATGCATCTGCAAAGGGCGGGTCCAGAGAGTGGACACAGGGAGCACACATCAGTGTGCATGAGCCATAAGGCTGCTTCCACACAGTCAGTGTTTGGCCACTGTCAAAAACCCAGGTGCTGGTCACATAAACAGAACAGGTGTAAATCTTTCCATTAGGCCTTATCGCTGTGTAGTCTCCACTCCTGGTTTGGTTGACAATCACTGAAGGAACTCAATGATGAAACACTGACCAAACACTGACTGTGTGAAAGCGGCCCAAGGCCTCATGCACACAGCTGTTGTTTTGGTCCGCGTCTCATATTTTGTGGCTCGGGCGCGGACCCATTGACTTCAATGGGGCAGTAAAAGATGCGAACAGCACTCTGGGTGCTGTCTGCATCCGTTGCTCTGTTCTGTGGCTTGCATAAAAAATAGAGCATGTCCTATTCTTGTCCATTTTGCGGACAAGAATAGGCATTTCTACAATGCAAATTGCGGAACAGAACACGGAGCAGCTTCCGTGTTTTTCAGATCCGCGGTTTGCGGACCGCAAAACACATACGGTCCTGTGCATGAGGCCTAAGTCTGTGGTTTGTGGAGACAAACAGTGATTCAACTTCCTCACTGTAAAACAGAATCTAACAAAGATTTCGGAAGGTACTGGTTCTCCAGCTGGAGTCTTCAGGGCAATGTTCTCAGCACACCAATGCCATTTCTTATCTAAGGAGCTTTATTCTCATCTAGTGGACACTTTCACATTTTCTCTAGCTGACTTTACTTCCCTCGGTACACTAAAGGGGTTGTCCAGACTTATACACTATTATATTCACGCTACTATTTCAGCTCACTGCATCCTGATAGTCGATTCCGCTACAAATGGCAGACTGGCACTGCTGTACAATCATAAAACTTCTTCATTTACTGAAGCGCATTACCCCTTCAGGAGAGGCACGATTTTTGTTTCTACTTTTTAGTTTTTTTTTTCTCTGCATCTTCCAAGAGCCATAACTTAACTTTTCTGTTCAAATAGTTATAGGGAGCTTGTTTTTTGCAGGACAAATTGTATTTTGTAATGCTTCCATTTAATGTATCATATCTTGAAAAAATTATTTTTTTAACCACCTCCCGTCACGCTAACGCCGAAAGGCGTGCGGGAGGTGGTTCTCTCAGGTCTCGATCACGCCTATCGGCGTCATCCCGCGAGACCCGAGATTTCATGTGAACGTGCGCAGCAGGTTAGAACTTACTCTACAGCCTGCCAGCGCTGATCGTTCGCTGGCAGGCTGTAGATGTAAAAGAATTGTATCCAAATAACATATCAGACGCTGTTTATACCTGCTGCCTGCTCCTCTGGTGGTCCCTTTGCTGGGACCACCAGAGGACTATGGGCAGCTATGTAAGCTGCACCAATCACCACACCACCAGCCCCAACCTGCTCACTTATTAACCCCTTATTAACCCTGATCACCCCATATTAACTCCCTGATCATCCCCTGTCACCTCCATGTCATTGATCACCCCTGTAAGGCTCCATTCAGACGTCTGTATGTGTTTATCGGATCCGTGGATCCGCGAAAACACGGACACCGGCAATGTGCTTTCCACATTTTGTGGATCCGCGACATTGCCAGAACTTTATAGAAAATGCCTTTTCTTGTCCAGCAATTGCGGACAAGTGAATAGACATGTTCTATATTTTTATGACTCTGGAAGTGCGCGGACCTGGAAGTGCGGATCCGCAATTCTGGATCCGAGTGGGACAAAGTCTCGTGCCCATAGAAATGAATGGGTCCGCAATTCTGTTCCGCAAAATGTGGAACAGAATTATGGACGTGTGAATGGGGCCTAAGGGTCCTTTATCACCGTCAGTTAGTTAGCTACTTGTTAGGTAGTTAGCGCCCAGCCCACCGCATCGCAGTCACTGATTAGTCGCTGATTAGCGCCATCGCTGTCGCTAATCAGCACTAATACCATATAGTATCTGTGAGTGATCAAGACTGATCGTAATCAGATCTATATCAGTACATTAGGGTCACCTTAGGTTTACAACAAACGCAGTGTTCGCCCGATCAGGCCTGATCTTGTGCCCACACTTGCGTCTCAGTCCGCCCCCACCTCAGTGACAGAATTATTTTTTTCTGATCACTGCAAAAACACCGTAAAATTGCTGAGGCGCTATAAAGATCACTTTTGAGCTTTTTGGATCTTTATTAGTGATCGCAGCTTTAGGGTCCATTCACACGTCCGCAGCACACGATGCCGGCACTCTCCATGAAGATTCCTATTCTTGTTAGCTGGCTGCGGACAAGAATAGGACATGCTCTATCTTTTGCGGAGCTGCGGCCGGATGTTTTGGGGCCGAAACCCGGAAGTTCGCGGCCGCAGCTCCGCAGATGCTGATGGGTCCGCATCTATTCTGCAGAATTGTGGACGTGTGAATGGGACCTTACTTAGCAAGCACTCCTATGTCCTTTCCCCTCTTTTTTTTTTGCACATTTTTTGGAAGAGATTTTCTCATCCACATTGATCGATTTGAATGAAGAAATCTGTGCTGTTTATTTTTTCTTTCAGCCCAGAGGCTGAACGGAGAAAAATAATCTCATTACCCTCAATATAAGGAGAATAGCAGAAACTCCTAATGCTGGCCATACATGTAATGATTGCGGAGACCCTCAAATGCCAGGGCAGTACAAACACCCCACAAATAACCCCATTTTGGAAATAAGACACCCCAAGGTATTCGCTGAGGGGCATATTGAGCTCATAAAATATTGAACTTTTTGTCACAAGTTAGCGGAAAGGGAGACTTTGTGAGAAAGAACAAAAAAATCAATTTCCGCTAACTTGTGCAAAAAAAAAATCTTTTATGAACTCGCCATGCCCCTTACGGAATACCTTGGGGTGTCTTCTTTCCAAAATGGGGTCATATGTGGGGTATTTTTACTGTCCTGGCATTTTAGGGGCCCTAAAGCGTGAGAAGAAGTCTGGAATCCAAATGCCCAAAAATGCCCTCCTAAAAGGTATTTATTGCAATTTGGGCCCCTTTGCGCACCTAGGCTGCCAAATAGTGTCACACATGTGGTATCGCCGTACTCAGGAGAAGTAGGGCAATGTGTTTTGGGGTGTATTTTTACATATACCCATGCTCGGTGTGAGAAATATCTCTGTAAATTGCAACTTTTTAATTTTTTTTATACAAAGTTGACAATTTACAGAGATATTTCTCTCACCCAGCATGGGTATATGTAAAAATACACCCCAAAACACATTGCCCTACTTCTCCTGAGTACGGCGATACCACA
Organism: Bufotes viridis; assembly: GCA_033119425.1. Taxonomy (NCBI): domain Eukaryota; kingdom Metazoa; phylum Chordata; class Amphibia; order Anura; family Bufonidae; genus Bufotes; species Bufotes viridis. Next base: position 239,878,029 of record CM065590.1, read on the forward strand.
TGAGTGACACTTTTTTGCAGCCAAGATGTGCAAAGGGGCCCGAATTCCAATGAGCACTTTAGGATTTCACAGGGCATTTGGATTTCACTGGGTGTGAGAAATATCTCTGTAAATGACAACTTTTTCCATTTTTTTCTACAAAGTTGTCTATTTACAGAGATATTTCTCTCACCCAGATGGGTATATGTAAAAATACACCCCAAAACACATTGCCCTACATCTCCTGAGTACAGCGATACCACATGTGTGCCACTTTTCTGCAGTCTATGTGCGTACATGTATTTTTTTTCCTCAGAAAGTGTCATTTTCTGCTAACTTGTGAAAACAAATGAAATCATACATGAACTCACCATGCCCTCCGCGAATACTTTGGGTTGTCTTTTTTCTAAAATGGTGTCATTTGCGGGGTATTTATACTGTCCTGGCATTCTAGCACCTGAAGAAATATGACAGGTGCTCAGAAAGTCAGAGCTGCTTCAAAATGCGGAAATTCACTTTTTTGTACCATAGTTTGTAAACGCTATAACTTTTGCGCAAACTAATAAATATTAATAAAGGTAATGTCGCACTAGAGTAAAGAAACACCTGATTAGGTGCACCCAACCAGTAGATTCACCACAGATCTACAGAGAGACTGAATAGGGATTAGTAATAGAGAGGATGGGGCACTCTTACATACGGGATAGCAGAGAGATAATGGGCATTATTAAAACAATAGATTTATTATAGAATAGATATAAAATCGAAACAGGTACATACAGTGAAGGTGCAAGTGCAGTGGTATCCAGATAAAACAAAAGGAGCCTATCAGTGTAAAGGATCCGACCAAACACTTATAGGTCAAAAATTACGGCTGTATGATAAGTGTCCTATCGTAAAAGGAAGATGACTATAATCCGTGTCGATGGTAATATAGGTCGAATGTAAACCACCTGCAAGTTCAATGTCTATTCATCATTTCTGGTATATTGCTGTCCAATGCAATAGTCCACGTGAATTATTTAAAACATTAATAGTATCGGGCAGCGTCGGAACATCACATCGAGTGTTACATTGTACATCACCGGTAAGATCCACCCAGTGGATATGAACATTTAGAATCACGATTCTCAAGTATTATTATTTTTAGCGGGACGCCGCTAAATACAGCTTGAAGAACAGGGCGCTGCCCGATACTATTAATGTTTTAAATAATTCACGTGGACTAGTACATGGTGGACAGTAATACCAGAAATGATGAATAGACATTGAACTTGCAGGTGGTTTACATTCGACCTATATTACCATCGACACGGATTATAGTCATCTTCCTTTTACGATAGGACACTTATCATACAGCCGTCATTTTTGACCTATAAGTGTTTGGTCGGATCCTTTACACTGATAGGCTCCTTTTGTTTTATCTTGATACCACTGCACTTGCAAACTAATAAATATACACTTATTGGATTTTTTTTTATCAAAGACATGTAGCACAATAAATTCTGACACAAACTTGTATAGAAATGTAATTATATTTGAACAATTTTACCAGAAAAATTTAAAAATACGCATTTTTTGAGAAAACTGCGGTCTTTTTTTATTAATATCAGAAAAATGAAAAATCTCAGCAGCAATCAAATACAACCAAAAGAAAGCTGTATTTGTAAGAAGAAAAGGAGGTAAAATTCATTTGGGTGCCAAGTTGCATGACCGAGCAATAAACCGTTAAAGTTGTGAAGTGCAGAATTGTAAAAAAGGGCCTGGTCACTAGGCGGGTATAAACCTGTGGTCCTTAAGTGGTTAATTACATTTTTTTTATTTTGACATGGTTTTCTGGGTTTGTTTTTATAGCATTCGCTTGGCAACCTCACTCTTCAGGTAAGTAATACCTTTTTTTTTTTATAGTTTTGATTGTACTACTTAAAAAAATATAAAAACATTTTTTCTTTGCATTGCCATATTCTGACACCCATAATATATATATATATATATATATATATATATATAGAAGAAGTAAAAAGCCAGCAGCACTCCTTTGTAGTCAAAAAGCCAGCAGCATTCCGTTGTAGTCAAAATGTAATCGTGGTCTATTCACCCAGTGTCAAATAGCAGCAATATATATCTACAGAGCCCCATTTTGGGTACATAACACTTTTTGATAACTTATTATTCAGATTTTTCAGAGGCCATGTGACAAAAAATGAGAAATTTGCTATTTTATATATTTTTTTCATTACAGTGTTCACCGTGGATGATGAATATTTTTAATAGTTCTGACATTTTCAGACACAGGAATACCAATTATATTTACTTTGCATTTTGTGTATTTTTATATACATAACTGGGAAAGAAGTGTTTGAATTTTTTATATTTTTGCGATCCTCTAATTACTTATTCCATAGACTGCAGTAGCATATTTAATTGCTGCCTATTAAGCCCTGCCTTAACCTGGCAAGCCTGGTAACCTTCACAAAGATCCAGGCTACTATTGCAGCCAATCTGAACTCTGCCATGGGGCCTCCTCCCTCTGTCTAACCTCTCTGATGCCATGGTCTAAGAAACATGGAAACATAGAAACATAGAATGTGTCGGCAGATAAGAACCATTTGGCCCATCTAGTCTGCCCAATATACTGAATACTATGAATAGCCCCATGCCCTATCTTATATGAAGGATGGCCTTATGCATATCCCTTGCATGCTTAAACTCCTTCACTGTATTTGCAGTTACCACTTCTGCAGGAAGGCTATTCCATGCGTCCACTACTCTCTCAGTAAAGTAATTCTTCCTGATATTACTTTTAAACCTTTGCCCCTCTAACTCTAACTTAAAACTATGTCCTCTTGTAGCAGTTTTTCTTCTTTTAAATATTCTCTCCTCTTTTACCGTGATGATTCCCTTTATGTATTTAAAAGTTTCTATCATATCCCCTCTGTCTCTTCTTACTTCCAAGCTATACATGTTACGGTCCTTTAACCTTTCCTGGTAAGTTTTGTCCTGTAATCCATGTACTAGTTTAGTAGCTCTTCTCTGAACTCTCTCCAAAATTTCAATATCCTTCTGCAGATCTTCAGTACTGCACACAATACTCCAGATGAGGACTCACTAGTGCTCTGTAGAGCGGCACGAGCACCTCCCTCTTTCTACTGTTAATGCCTCTCCCTATACACCCAAGCATTCTGCTGGCATTACCTGCTGCTCTATGACATTGTCTGCCCACCTTTAGGTCGTCTGATATAATGACCCCTAAATCCCTTTCCTCAGATACTGAGGTTAGTACTGTATCACTGATTTTATATTGTGCTCTTGGGTTTTTACGCCCCAGGTGCATTATCTTGCACTTATCGACATTAAATTTTAGTTGCCAGATTTTTGACCATTCCTCTAGTTTTCCTAAAACCTTTTCCATTTGGTGTATCCCTCCAGGAACATCAACCCTGTTACAAATCTTTGTGTCATCAGCAAAAAGACACACCTTACCATTGAGGCCTTCTGCAATTTCGCTGATAAAGATATTAAACAATATGGGTCCCAGAACAGATCCCTGAGGTACCCCACTGGTAACAATACCATGGTCTGAATATACTCCATTGACTACAACCCTCTGTTTTCTGTCCTTCAGCCACTGCCTAATCCATTCAACAATATGTGAGCTCAAGCTCAAAGACTGCAGTTTATTGATAAGCCTTCTATGTGGGACAGTATCAAAAGCCTTACTAAAGTCCAGATAAGCGATGTCTACTGCACCTCCGCCATCTATTATTTTAGTCACCCAATCAAAAAAGTCAATAAGATTAGTTTGACATGATCTCCCTGAAGTAAACCCATGCTGTTTTTATCAATCAACCCATGGGTTTTTAGATGTTCCACAATCCTCTCCTTGAGTATGGTTTCCATTAATTTCCCCACTATTGATGTCAGGCTTACTGGCCTATAGTTGCCCGATTCCTCTCTACTACCTTTCTTGTGAATTGGCACAACGTTTGCTAATTTCCAATCTTCTGGGACGACACCTGTTACCAGTGATTGGTTAAATAAATCTGTTAATGGTTTTGCTAGTACACCTCTAAGCTCTTTTAATAGCTTTGGGTGTATCCCATCAGGCCCCTGTGATTTATTTGTATTAATTTTAGACAGCTGACTTAGAACCTCTTCCTCTGTAAAGACACATGCATCAAAGGATTCATTAGTCTTCCTCCTAACTGAGGTCCTTCTCCTTCATTTTCCTTTGTAAAACTGAACAGAAGTATTCATTGAGGCAGTCAGCTAGTTCTTTATCCTCTTCCATATACCTTCCTTCTTTTGTTTTTAATTTGGTAATTCCTTTTTTAATTTCCTTTTTCATTTATGTATCTGAAGAATGTCTTATCACCTTTTTCACTGACTGAGCTAATTTCTCTTCTGCCTGAGCTTTAGAAGCTCTTATAACTTGCTTGGCCTCTCTCTGCCTCATCTTATAGATTTCCGGTCATCCTCGTTTTGGGTGTTTTTATACTTGCTTCCAAGCTATACATGTTAAGGTCCTTTAACCTTTCCTGGTAAGTTTTGTCCTGCAATCCATGTACTAGTTTAGTAGCTCTTCTCTGAACTCTCTCCAAAGTTTCAATATCCTTCTGCAGATATGGTCTCCAGTACTGCACACAATACTCCAAATGAGGTCTCACTAGTGCTCTGTAGAGCGGCACGAGCACCTCCCTCTTTCTACTGTTAATGCCTCTCCCTATACACCCAAGCATTCTGCTGGCATTACCTGCTGCTCTATGACATTGTCTGCCCACCTTTAGGTCGTCTGATATAATGACCCCTAAATCCCTTTCCTCAGATACTGAGGTTAGTACTGTATCACTGATTTTATATTCTGCTCTTGGGTTTTACGCCCCAGGTGCATTATCTTGCACTTATCGACATTAAATTTTAGTTGCCAGATTTTTGACCATTCCTCTAGTTTTCCTAAATCCTTTTCCATTTGGTGTATCCCTCCAGGAACATCAACCCTGTTACAAATCTTTGTGTCATCAGCAAAAGACACACCTTACCATTGAGGCCTTCTGCAATTTCGCTGATAAAGATATTAAACAATATGGGTCCCAGAACAGATCCCTGAGGTACCCCACTGGTAACAATACCATGGTCTGAATATACTCCATTGACTACAACCCTCTGTTTTCTGTCCTTCAGCCACTGCCTAATCCATTCAACAATATGTGAGCTCAAGCTCAAAGACTGCAGTTTATTGATAAGCCTTCTATGTGGGACAGTATCAAAAGCCTTACTAAAGTCCAGATAAGCGATGTCTACTGCACCTCCGCCATCTATTATTTTAGTCACCCAATCAAAAAAGTCAATAAGATTAGTTTGACATGATCTCCCTGAAGTAAACCCATGCTGTTTTTTATCAATCAACCCATGGGTTTTTAGATGTTCCACAATCCTCTCCTTGAGTATGGTTTCCATTAATTTCCCCACTATTGATGTCAGGCTTACTGGCCTATAGTTGCCCGATTCTTCTCTACTACCTTTCTTGTGAATTGGCACAACGTTTGCTAATTTCCAATCTTCTGGGACGACACCTGTTACCAGTGATTGGTTAAATAAATCTGTTAATGGTTTTGCTAGTACACCTCTAAGCTCTTTTAATAGCTTTGGGTGTATCCCATCAGGCCCCTGTGATTTATTTGTATTAATTTTAGACAGCTGACTTAGAACCTCTTCCTCTGTAAAGACACATGCATCAAAGGATTCATTAGTCTTCCTCCCTAACTGAGGTCCTTCTCCTTCATTTTCCTTTGTAAAAACTGAACAGAAGTATTCATTGAGGCAGTCAGCTAGTTCTTTATCCTCTTCCATATACCTTCCTTCTTTTGTTTTTAATTTGGTAATTCCTTTTTTAATTTCCTTTTTTCATTTATGTATCTGAAGAATGTCTTATCACCTTTTTCACTGACTGAGCTAATTTCTCTTCTGCCTGAGCTTTAGAAGCTCTTATAACTTGCTTGGCCTCTCTCTGCCTCATCTTATAGATTTCCCGGTCATCCTCGTTTTGGGTGTTTTTATACTTGCTAAATGCCATCTTTTTGTTTTTAATGATTTTGGCCACTTCTGCTGAGTACCACAGTGGTCTCTTCCTTTTTTTTGCCTTTACTGACAAGCCTAATGCACTTTTCTGTTGCCTTCAGTAGTGCCAATTTTAAGTAGTCCCATTTCTCTTGGACTCCATTGATATTGTTCCAGTCTGATAGGGACTGATCTCATTTTAGAGAAGTCTGTTTTCCAAAAATCTAAAACTTTTGTTTTTGTGTGGAGTGACTCAGTCACTGTACTTATAGTAAACCTCACTGACTGGTGATCACTGGATCCTAAGCTTTCCCCTACAGTAATATCAGATACCAAATTGCCATTTGTGAATACCAAATCTAAAATGGCCTCCTTCCGGGTTGGCTCCTCAACTACTTGCTGTAGAGATAATCCCAGTAGGGAATTTAGAATGTCTGTACTCCTGGCAGAACTAGCTATTTTGGTTTTCCAGTTTATATCAGGAAGATTAAAGTCTCCCATAATGACAACTTCCCCTTTCAATGTCATTTTAGCCATTTCCTCAACTAGTAGATCATCCAATTCTTTGACTTGGCTTGGTGGTCTGTATATGACACCTACACGAGTTACCTTATGATTACCAAGCTGCAACGTAACCCAAACTGACTCTGGTTTCGCTGGCTTGTATTAGATTAGATTTTATGCTATCTTTCACATATAGGGCCACTCCACCCCATTTCTTGCCTTCTCTGTCTTTCCTATATAGAGAGAATCCAGGTATTGTTATATCCCAGTCATTACTCTCATTGAACCAAGTCTCAGTAACAGCCACTAAATCTATATTCTCAGATGCCATTACAGACTCAAGTTCGTTGATCTTATTCCCTAAACTGCGAGCATTTGTAGACAAGACTCTCAGCTTGTCATTTCTTATCCTATCAGCTCCTGGCATCTTCTGGCATTGTTTTTTCGGGGGGCAGCCGAACTGATGGATTGTCTCTTTAGTGCCCCCCTTTCCTAGTTTAAATGTTCCTTAGCAAAAACTTTGAACTGTTCACTGAGGACATTTGTTCCCTTGAGAGAAAGATGCAAACCATCTTTCTTGTACAGTTCTTTTCCATTCCAGCTAGAGCCAACATGAGACACAAAGCCAAATCCCTGGTTCAAACACCATTCACCAAGCCATACATTGAATTCCTTAATACGCAACTGCTTGTCATGCTGATGGTTATGCACAGGCAGAACTGCAGAGAATGAGACAGTCGATGCAATCTCCCGTATATCATTACCAAGTGTGTTAAAATCTTCCTTCACTTGAAGCTTCATTGCAAGCCAGATCATTTGTCCCAATATGGACAATAACATCCACCTCCTTTTCCCTTTTTGCTTGCTTAATAATGTTAAGGATACGTCGTCTGTCCCTGCTGGCAGTAGCACCAGGGAGACATCTCACAAAACCCTTTTCTTCAAACTTCACACCTCTTATGATAGAATCGCCCACCAATAGCTGCTTACTATTAGTACTCTTTGTCTTTGTCTTATCCTTTTTGTCTTTGTCAGTAGTCTTGCATACCTTAGGCATAGGAGATGATTGTTCCTCACCCACTGTGCCTAAGCCATCCTCCATGTTGCTCTTGCATTCTGAAATTGCTGCAAATGAATTACAGAGAGCCGCAGACTGTGGGACATGTCTTCTATCAACAGCTCTAAGTCTACCAGAACCTACAGTAACCCATCTTCCATTTCTTGGGGGCCTTTGTGGCAGTGGCATTGCAACATGCCAAGCCTGAGTTTGTCTAACAGTGACTTTACAAATCTCAGATTTCAAAAATGCAATTTCCTTCTGCATTATGGAGAACTGTCTGCAGATCAGACAGCATCCAAACCTGCGAAGAGTGAAACAAGAAATGAAAGCACAACAATTCCTGCACTGAATCAGGTCTTCAATCTCATTCATTACAGCCAGGTGTCAGGTGTATTAGACAGTCAGTACCTGCTTGCATATGGATCAGCTCATTGGCTTCTTACATGAAATAAAGTCCAGGTTATCTCTACTTATGCATTTCTGGAGCACTGCCCTTACTAACGCCATGTTTTTAATTTGCATCAATAAATGAACATGTTTTATGATTGTATAGCAGTATCGGTCTGCTGTTTATTTTGGAAGCTGCTTTCTTTGCATATGCAGCATATTCTTGACAATGAGCTGTGTCTGGTATTGTACCTAAGTCCAGTGGTATACTCAGAAAGGAGAGAATCCATACCACTGCTATAAGGCCTGGGCTGGGGTGTGATGCTGAACATTTCTGTTCCCAACATATATCCATAGCTTATTCCCGCAGGGGAGCTCAGTGCATAGAGATTTTTTTACAGTTTCCATTAATTTCAATGGTGACTGCATAAATTAATTCCTATGAACTGAACTCCCCCTACTGGTGGAAGTGTGAAGGGAAACAGGAGACATAGAGCTGTATGGAAGAGATTTATCAGTGCTTATCAGTGTTCAGAATGAGTACGATATTTATAAAGAACCTGTTCCATTCTCCAACATAGAGTCATAAAGTGGGTGCTGCACAGCTTGACTCTTTAGTTATTAAAAATTTCTTCTACTTAATAAAAAATAATTCATCAGAAATTTCACAGGGATTGGAATCATACTGAGTTTTACTGTGGGGTTCAATATGATCTGTGTATGCATCTGCCTAAGCTCCATATTCTTTGATTATAATTAGGGATGAGCGAATCGACTTCGGATGAAACATCCAAAGTCGATTCGCATAAAGCTTCATTCCAATAATGTACTGAGCAGGAGCTCCGTACAGTATTAGAATGTTTTGGCTCCGATGAGGCGAAGAAATAACTTCATGAATTAATTTCTATTGTAAAAAAACATTTCCCGAACTCGGATTTGGTCCCAAGTGGTACCTGCTCCGTACAGTATTGAAACGAAGTTTCATCCGAAGTCGATTTGCTCATCCCTAATTATAATGAATTGCAAATACAGCCCATAGATAAGAGTGGTACTATTTACAGAAGAAAGAAGCCACTTCTTTTCCTAACCTGGAACAATCCATTTAAATGGTCATTACATATGTATATCCTTCATAAAGAGCACAATTTATATTCAATTACATTGTTTACTTGCAGAGGAAGAGTTAATGGTTCTCTACAGTTTGAGTAGTCAAACAGTGGTATTACCCTGCCTAGTAGGTAGTAATGGCAGATACAGTTACAACATTTAAAAAGGGCTAGATGCTAGATGGACATCAGTTCAGGGGATTTCTGTTTTGTCACACGTGGGAAGGTTGAACTTAATGTAAATGTGTTTTTGAATGTAATAAGGTATACAACACAAAGACACAATAAAATCTTGACAGACAATAAAAAAAATCACAAATTGTATGTAAGAGAAACATTTATTTAAATCATCACAAGAACACGATTATACTAAACCAATCAAGAAATAAGTGCAAAAAAAGAAAACATGGATGGCAATCTTCCCTTCAAAACACATTTGTTTACCATGCCAGTACATAAATATCTGCTTATTGAAGAGTATGAGGTGCCCATAACACAATATACCTTAAATCTTTTCATCATTTGCAAAAACACTTTCTACAATATGGAATAAAATATTTCAGTGAGAAAATTGTGTGCAGATAATAAACAGTGATGCAATTTTCAAAGATCTTTAGAATATACTTTTGATGTTCATGTTCGAGGACTTGGTGCACAGAGCAGTGGCACAATCTTTTATTTCTAGAAGGCCTCATGTACACGACCGTATGCATTTTGCGGTCCACAAAAAAACGGATCCGCGAAAAATACGGATGACATCCATGTGCATTCTGTATTTTGCGGAACGGAACAGCTGGCCCTTAATAGAACATACCTATCCTTGTCCTTAAATGCGGACAATAATAGAACATGTTCTATTTTTTTTGCGGAATGGAAATACAGACATACATAAACTAAATGCACACAGAGTACCTTCCGTTTTTTTGCAGACCCATTGAGATGAATGGTTCTGTATACGGTCCGTGAAAAAGACGCAACAGACACAGGATGAAAATATATTCGTGTGCATGAGCCCAAAACATGAGATTTGGTGTGTGTAATACTGTTTTCCAGATAATCCATGGTTTTCAAGCAATAGCTGGCATAAATCTCATGAAAAGGTTCTTAGAGTCATCTTTATACATGGACAGTTCCATTGGTTTAATACATTTAAGGTTTGGTTGATCATCCCATTTAAAAAATATGGTTATGTACTAGATTCCAAATAGGCATCCTGCACAAAAAGTCAATGGCATCTGTTTTACATTTGGCCTCAAGTTTAACAAAATCAAAGGTAAACTGGCTGTTATCGGTTGTTATTCTTCTTGAACCAAGAAGATGGATTGCACGCTATAATACTGTATATCAGTTCCAATTGTGTACTTTTATTTGGTGTAAAGTCTTTTATGAGAAAAACATTCATAATCCTTGAATTTTCTGTAGGAGTAGTTGGTTATTATCACAGCTCCTGGAGGCATTGTGGATCTACAGAGCAACACATATGCCCATTCTGTGGAAGGAAAGCAAAACAAATGGTAAAATGAAACATTATATAACATCATGATATTTGCTCATTATTAATATCATATCTTGTCATTGTAGTTCAGTGATGCTATATTTGTCACATAACTCAAGAAGCCATAAGGTATTCCACAACTATCAATGGTGATAATAAGGTTCTTATGTCTTTGTCTCTTCTTCCAGAATTACAGTATAATGAAATTCTCTTTGAGAAACATCAATGGAACTTCATACAAAAAAAGTTGAATTTCTAAAGTAAATCATAAACATCTACTCATGACTAATGTAACTGAAGCTATCTAGCTCAAGACAAATATAGATAATGTAACACAAAATGACAATGTATAGTTTTATTGGACTGGTTTAATAGGAGTAATCATGGGTAAAATTGGTCAACATTTATGGCAACAGAAGATAAATGTGGCTGGCTCAACTTAAACTTCAAGACAGAGTATTCTTCCAATGAATTACTGCCTACCTAGGCGGTGTATGCGAAACCACTGGGGAATGGATCTCAAGGTATCAGAGGTAAACTCAATGGGTCATCAGGTTTATACTATGACTGCGGTGTGCATTTTACGAATGTGGTGGTTAAAATAGTTTTCATAAAGGCTATGTTCATCATGAGACTTTTTAATTTATAAATTCTAATTATCTTTGGCTAAGAATAATTTTTCCAATTGGTCTTTATTAAACATGTTCATCAGTTTGTCTTCTACAACCTTCAGTTTTCACTGACTCTGCAGACTGTTGTTTCTGCTTTTAGGGAGCTGGTCTGATGGCTCAATCTGTGGCCCTTATGTCTGGTCTCCTAGCAGTTCATAAACACTCGTTTATGGTAAATTCTTATCAGCAAGATCATAATCTAGAGTATTCCAATTATATAATCTTATCTTCTATCCATAGGATATATTAGATTTGTGAAAGTCTGACTGCTGGTACCCAATGGTGTGCTTAAAGGTAACCTTTAAAAATGTTTTAAAGTATGTGGGGGGGGTGAAAGAGAAAGGACTCGCCCCGGGTCCCAAACACCTTACAGGGAACCTGTCACCAGGAAATTCACTGATAAAGCAGGCACGCTGCCTTGTAGTGCTCACTCTGATGAATATAATAATACATTTCACTTAGTGATCTGTTGCTTTATTGTGGAGAAAAAGTACTTTTAATCCATATGCTAATGAGCTGATTTAAGGCCAGTAGTTGTTATGAGTCCAGCATTTTTTATATTCAGAGCTGTAGCTACTCCCCTATTCACTTCTATAGATTAATAAATAAATAAACCACGCCCTTTTACAACTGAAAACATGAATAGGGGAGTGGCTAGAGCTCTAAATAGATCTGACTTTTTCTCCCATCAAAAATAACTCATCTTTGACGGAACTTGCACACTGATGCAAACTAATCAGAACTAATGTCCAAAATAACGGATCCGTTTTTTTCTTTATTTTTCTTTTCTGATGGTTAAGATGAGCGGAAAGCTAAATGGTGATATGAACTCACCCTAAACAGAATACCCCTTGAAATACATTTTCATTGACTCGCAGAAAGAATAGTGCACAATAAGTAAAACCTAAAGATTGTAGAAGGCAAACTGTTGAAAACCAAATGGGAAAATTATTTTAGCCCAAGATAAATAGACTGCAAAAGCCCATTGCCTTTAAAGGAGTTTTCCTAATGAAGGCAGCCCATTCATAAAAAGAAGCTGGCTAGGTTCAGCTTCTCTAAACCCCAGCTGTCATCACCAGAAGAAGATATGTCTGTCTGTTTATAAGATTACATTGGAGGTTTTAAAATCATTGGGCATCTTTACAATACATAAATGCTCTAGGTCTATCAGATAGGTTTTCCACTCTGGCCCATAGTGGGCATTCTGAGTGAAAGACACAGCTTTATGACCAGAGCATGTGGATAAGGACTGTAGTGGTTAAACTACCCCTTTAAAAGTGAGTGTCACCTAATATCCAGTCATGGTCGTGTATCTATAAAGAGCTAGATCATATGAATTACTGTGCACTGAGGCACAAGCCACTTCATAAAAAAAAGCGTCACTCTCTACAAGAATAAAGTGGAGACAAAGAGTATAATGAGCTGTCCAAGTACCATTAAAAATAATCATCTCAAAATGCTCAGTATGCACATAAGAAAAATAATATAGATGAAAGTGAGTCATTTATTAGATGATACTGATGTTTTAATATCCAGTATGGTGTATTCATTAAAATGCTATCACAGGTAATGTATAAAACATGAAGGAATAAAATGTCATCTCTGCTGATACCTTTGCTTGAATCAATTTCTCTAGATACTTGGCATTGCTCGTATGAGTGAATTATTTGTTGCATATTAAAAGGAACAAGTCTCCTCTGTACTATAGTAAAATGTATTAAATATTGCATTTGACATGTGTGCAGTGTTCATGTTTCATACTGACATTAAACTACTGGTATCATCATCATGGGAAAAAGCTCTGCAGTATAGCAGTGGGGGTAGATTTTGGTGCTCAATCTGTACCAGAAACTGGTGTGCGTGTCTTACAATAGTTTTATTATGCACTTCAGGCACGTTTTGCACCTCACTAGACAGTTTTGGAAAAGTGGGGTACGGTCAAAAAACACCAGTATTTAAGGACGAGCCCTATTATACTGGTGCAAAATATTGGTGACTTAGACCAACCACAAAGTAATGAAGAGGTGCCAAAATGTGACAAATGTTATTAGCCTGTGTACACACAGTGAGAAATCTAATGCAGCTTCTGCCTGGTCTAGATATAGGCTGTCTGAATTTTAGTAAGTAACAATAAATCTCCTAAATAGTTCTTTAAATCCTGTTATATACTGCTTCACATACACATCTATGGACCTTTTTCTGCTTTACTACTGGGTAACAACACTGAATCACAGAAGATTTAGCCTTTCAACAGAAAGACTTATTACTGTCAAAGTGAAAATAAATCTCTATAACCGAGAGCTACATTAATTAACAGTGTTAACTAAATCCAAAACTATTCAGCCTCTTCAACTGCGGACTTAGTAGAGGAACTTCTGGCATGAATTACAGAGGTTATCCTAATTGGATAGGTTTGTATCAGCTTTGATATTGGGGACACTCCAATATTTCCCTTGAGTTGCTTGAAATTTATTTCTGTCTCGTGTAGCAATCTTCATCTTTATTATGAACAAGTTAAAGGGTTGGTCACTTTCCGGCTACTGTTAATCAATGAGTATGTAAGATGACTATATAGCACTTACTAATATAGTCTTTATGAAATATAGAAAATTACACAGAATTTCAATAAAGTACATCGCCTTGTTGGCCAAGACTTTTGTATTGTCCACAAAGAGGTCTTGTCCATAAAATGGCTGCTATTGGAGCGTCATTCAAATACACTGCAACTACCATCTGTACTTGCCGTGTTGGGTTTAGTGGGGTGCAGTGTGTTAGAATGACCCTCCATTAGCTGCTATCTTGTGGACAGGGCCTCTGTATGGACAGCACAGGAGATATGGTTCATTAAATATAGCAAACTGCAGAGGATATTAAAGACTACATTAGTGTCATATAGTTATGTTACATACACAGTGGTCAACAATAGCTAAAAAGTGTCCAACCCCTTTATGTAAACAATGGCAAGATTTTTTTTTTGACTTTTTCAATGGCTTTTGTGTCATGATTAGAAATGCTACATCTGTATTTTGCATTTGGACTGATCTCCTATTTTCTAGTCCTATTTTCTAGTCAAGCCACAAATTAAAAGAGGGTTTGAGACTGAGAATCTAATATTGTCATTTATTACTCATTCATTTATCACGCAATCTTTCTGTAAAATAAAGCTTCTCCAAAATTGCAGTTCCCCTGCAGACTGCAGAAGATTTTCATCCAGAATTTGTTTGTATTTTCTTACATCTTTCTCTCTACCTTCATATGTCTTCTAAGTCTTGTTGCAAAGTGCAATCCCCACAGCAAGTAGCTACACGCATGGTTGCTGAGCATTTTGGGAGAGGGTTTATCTAACAAAACCCCCACTCAGAACCAGCTTCTCCTCAAAAAGCAAGAGCAGGGTCCCTAACAATCAGCATCCCTTTTCTTTCTCTGAAATACTTAGTTTGTCCATTTATTGTATGTTTCCAATGGCCATATGTTATACTGCATTTCACCTCTAAGGGCAGCTGACGTGAAATGAGCATGCAATGAAATTTCCCTCCATAAAATCAACTGTTTCCTGGGTGCCTGTAGAGCCAGGACCCTATGTCTGCTATTAATGAAGTTGTCTGTAGTAAGTCAACCCTGTAATCTTCTACTTGCCCCAAAGATGTCTGCCATCTGCCATCAAAAAGAGACTTGCTTGTTTTTAATTACTGTAAGGTAACATGTATCCCTCTTCAATCTAGTTGGCAGTTGTAACGATATTCTAAGAAAGAAAATGGGAGATACACTCCTGTACACACTCTCACGGGCACCATGACATCCTTACACAGTATCTGCTGTTGCTCATCCATTACTATGCTGCCATGTTACTACTTTAGCCATTTCATTTGGGTATAGCACACAATAGATACACTGGGGTGCATCATTACAGCCTAGAAGAATGGTTCTGGTATCGACAATGCTATTCAGAAGCACATTTCAAGTACATTCGCAGTCTGAATGGGCTGGAAAGATGTAATAAAGATGATAATTGTTGCTGGTATTTTCTTCTTTTTTGTAGACTTTTATGTTTAAACCTTCACGTTTAAAACCACAACTACCGTAATAGGCAGCCAGAGACCTGTGCTTTGAGATTCCCAAAAGCTAAGGTGCAAAATAACAGGTTGACATCTTTAAATTCTACAAATCAGCATGAAACACATCACATAGAAGATGTATTCAATCTGACAATTTGTGCCATCTCAGTCCGATGAAACGAACAATCTCTCCCGTGTATCTCACTGGTTAGACACACATACACTAAGGAAAACACTTTCCTTAAAACGTTGTAATGGGTTAGTCATCTTATGTGAACAGTAATTTCCAGAATGTGCGGTAAACATTGCTAGAGGGTTTCTACATTATTGCAAATGCTCCAAAGTCCTTTCCCTTGCAGTACAAAGATATGCATTTTATACTAGTGCAGGATTACATGAGTCTTATGATATACTGTGTATAAAGCAGAGCATGCTCAGGTAGCCTGTCATGCAGTAGCAATCAGCAGTGCTTTATTGAGAGCCAATATTTCAGCTAGAGATAAGCAAATTTTATCAGTGATTTATAGAACTCTCGATGTAAGTGTGTATACATAGATAGCTGTCAGTCACTGATAGTTGTACACATGGGAGGTGCTATGAGTGATTGATATTATTCTCTGTGTAAGTGTGTATACATAGATAGCTGTCTTTCACTGATAGTTGTACATGGGGAAGGTGTTATCAGTGATTGATAACATTCTCTGTGTAAGTGTGTATACATAGATAGCTGTCAGTCACTGACAGTTGTACACAGGGAGGTGTTATCAGTGATTGATATTATTCACTATGCAAGTGTGCATCCAGAGTTAGCTGTCAGTCACTATACATCAATCTGCTCAGCTCCTCCTGCTCTATATAATACTGCCTGCAGATTTCATTGCATTTTGTGGTTACAGGTGTAGTGTCCCACTCGGTAATGGTGGGCACTACTAAGGGGTCACAAGGGTTCACATTGTTCGTAAGTATTTTGTCATTTTATGCACTGTTTTACCCTGCAAATGCCATGTGTTTCTGTGTACAGGCCTGCTAGCGGTGTAGTTTAGCCTCCCAGACAGTAAAGGGAGCTAGGAAGCCCCTCGTTTATATAGCTGGGCCCAGGAAGGGGATAGGGAGTCCAGGCCCTGGAGCCTGAGAGAGTGCAGTGGAGGCCCTGAGCCTGTGAGAGCAAGATCAGCTCCTGTGCAGTCAGTCTAAGACTGGAGCTTGCCCAGTCCAGGTCGTTTGCCAAAGGAACCACCTTCCAGGAGAGAGTCCTGAGTCCAGGAGAAGGTTCTCTCCCGAGTGCTGCAATCAGCAGAGTGAAAACCAGCAGTGCCATTACCCAGTCCAGCTAGAGTCAAGCTGAGAGGCAGAGAGAGAAAGTGAGTGCAAGAAGATATTACAGATCAGAGGAGGTACTTCAGTGTTCCCAAGGATAAAGCCAGATATAGGGCATACGGGCCTTGGAAGTTTTACCATTCAGGATCCTGAGGGATTCAGCCTGTACTGTGAGTCTATTTAACCCTCTGTGTAACCTTGTCACGCTATACCTGCCATTATACTGTGAAGCCTGCTGCATAACAATTGTCTTCGGTGAAACTACAAGGAGTGTGTATAAAGTTGCCATTATTCAGTAAAGAAGAGTTCTGTTTCAACTCAAGTGTCTGCAGCTCCATTATTCCCACTGTCAATCGGTGTGCCACCGTTACCGGCACTGGCGTCACGAACTGTATGGGCCATAGGCACGTTAAATCATAACACCAAGGGCACCTCACCTAACACCCGGCCTGTCCCCCAAATTAGACTGTGCCCCAGAGGACCCACGTGTCAGCCTCTTCATCACTGGCATCTCTCTCTCTCCCGTACCCCGGGATGCTACATTTTTTACGGGATGCTACACAGGTTACCTTTAACTATGGCTTGAAAAGGCCATAAGACGCCATAAGAGGCTAAACATTTTGCAGTTTTATACTATGCCTAAATTAAAGTTATGGGTTTGTTTGTTTTTCTCATTCAGGTGGCTTGGCAACCCATTTCCTCTATGTGTATATCCTATCATAGTCACAGCTCAGCCATGGTTTATTTCAAGCCAGTTCAGTATGGGTTCTCTCTCAGCTTCAACTGTTATAAGCATCTGGCTGTGCAAACCAGTGCGTCTGGTCTACTTTATTTATGATGATTTATGAATTGATTGGACACTGACAAGAAGCATTAATGTCCTAAATTGACAAGCATCTGTGCACTAAGCTTACTGACTGGCAAATGGTGATGCCAGAATATCATGTGCAAAGACAGAGGAGTGATAGCACTACATTCCTTCCTGAACCAAATATAATACAAAATATATAATAATATAATAAAATATATAATAATTTGCATTGCATGCTTTTTTCGTTGAACTTTTAGAATGTAAAATAATATATTCGTATGTTCTCTGCAATCACTTCCATTACTGTCTAAAATAAAAAAAATAAGCTGCTATAAACATGGATACTAGAGATGAGTGAATTTTTCAAAAATTCAATTCGGCCTGGTTTAATCCGAATTTATTTGCAGCGAATCATGTTAAAAAACAGCTATTTCCTGGCTTCAAAAAGCCTTTATAGTGGTGTAGAACAATGTACCCTGCAGTAACACGCATAAGGAGTCTGCTATGATGGTGAAATGCAGATGACAGGTGTCGCTCTTAGAATCACTGCATACTTCACTTATTTGGGCAGTCACGGGGCCAAAACTGACCAAATAACTCAAGTATGAACTCAGTCTTACAGGTCGATGTTAGCGCCAAGAAGAAGCGCACTCCTTTTACACCGTCGTCAGCTGATTCCACATAGATGTCTACAAAACCAGTTCTATTAAAGGCTTATGCAAGTAGAGCCCCCCAACAGAGTGGAGAGGATGTCAGCAGTAAGTTTGTGTTGAAGTCACTGATTATTTTGCCCTTCCTCTGATCTGTCAGAACAATAACCCCCCAAAAACGGATTCTGTCTGTTGAGCATCCACCTTTACTCGGTGAGGATTTGGTCGGTAATGCATCAGTATTGCTAATGCCAAAAAAAACAGGAGTGGATCAAAAACAGAGATGACACTTGATTGGAATATTTGCATGTCTTCTGTGCTTTGTACCCACTTCTTCTTTTGGCTACCAAATCACAAGCCAATTCTGAAGGGACCCTACAGGCCTTACAGCTACTACACACACAGGATCCGTTGTGCATCTCATTTTTCCTTCCTTCTGACAGATCAGAAAAAGGGTCAAATAAATGATGATGTCAGCAAGGCTGAAAGGTAAAATAGTGGCCCAGTCATGAAGTGGGGAGGGTGGTAACAGCATAAGGAGTCCACAGATGGGCCCTATGACATAGTGGCAAGGGGGAAGCAGCATAAGGAGACAGAGTGGCACAATGATAGTGTGGAGGTGGCAGCAGCAGCATCAGGAGGAGAGCACAGGGTGGCACAATGACAGTGTGGAGGTGGCAGCAGTATCAGGAGGCCACAGAGTGGTACAATGACAGAGTGTGGAGGTGACAGCAGCATTAGGAGGAGGCCACAGGGTGGTACAATGACAGTGTGGAGGTGCCAGAAAACTGCAGCATGAGGAGACCACAGAGTGGCACAATGAAAGAGTGTGGAGGTGGCAGCAGCATCAGGAGGAGGCCACAGTGTGGCACAATGACAGAGTGTGGAGGTGGCAGCAGCATCAGCAGGAGGCCACAGAGTGGCAGAATGACAGAGTGTAGAGGTAGCGGCAGCAGCATCATGAGGAGGCCACAGGGTGGCACAATGACAGTGTAAAGGTGGCAGTAGCAGCATCAGGAGGCCACAGAGTGGCAAGGTGACATAGTGTTGAGGTAGCAGCAGCATCAGGAGACCACAGAGTGGCAAGGTGACATAGTGAGGAGGTGGAAGCAGCATGAGGAGAACAGAGAGGGGGAACGTGACATAGCGTGGAGGTGGCAGCAGCATCAGGAGACCACAGAGTGGCAAGGTGACATAGTGTGGAGGTGGCAGCAGCATGAGGAGGCCAAAGAGTGACCCGGTGACAGAGTGGGGAGGTTGGTTGCAATACCAGTGCCAGATGAAAATGATGGGTGAAAGAAGGAGCACTTGGCATCAGACGTGTGGCATCAGACGGGTGGCAGCATCAGAATAGTAGCTGAGGCATGTAGCCAGAAGGAAACGGTCTCTTTTGTCAAAGTGTTGGTGTGGCACCATGGACCATCTAGTCTGATGCATCAGGCATTGTTGGGTGGAAATCCTGGCTGACCCACGCCTGAGTCATCAGTCTCTCCACATTTTGGGTGAACAGGCAAATTTTTCTTGGGGTAACTATGGCCCCCGCCGCACTAAACACCCGTTATGATGCCACACTACTGGCCGGGCAGGACAGCTTTTCCAGGGCAAACTCTGCTAGTTGCGGCCAAAAATCCAGTTTGGCTGCCCAGTAGTCCAGCGGATCATCAATGTTCGGTGGCAGGGTACTGTCCAAGTATACCACGTTATGGGTTTGTTTGTTTTTCTCATTCAGGTGGCTTGGCAACCCATTTCCTCTATGTGTATATCCTATCATAGTCACAGCTCAGCCATGGTTTATTTCAAGCCAGTTCAGTATGGGTTCTCTCTCAGCTTCAACTGTTATAAGCATCTGGCTGTGCAAACCAGTGCCTGGTCTACTTTATTTATGATGATTTATGAATTGATTGGACACTGACAAGAAGCATTAATGTCCTAAATTGACAAGCATCTGTGCACTAAGCTTACTGACTGGCAAATGGTGATGCCAGAATATCATGTGCAAAGACAGAGGAGTGATAGCACTACATTCCTTCCTGATCCAAATATAATACAAAATATATAATAATATAATAAAATATATAATAATTTGCATAGCATGCTTTTTTCGTTGAACTTTTAGAATGTAAAATAATATATTCGTATGTTCTCTGCTATCACTTCCATTACTGTCTAAAATAAAAAAAAATAAGCTGCTATAAACATGGATACTAGAGATGAGTGAATTTTTCAAAAATTCAATTCGGCCTGGTTCAATCCGAATTTATTTGCAGCGAATCATGTTAAAAAACAGCTATTTCCTGGCTTCAAAAAGCCTTTATAGTGGTGTAGAACAATGTGCCCTGCAGTAACACGCATAAGGAGTCTGCTATGATGGTGAAATGCAGATGACAGGTGTCGCTCTTAGAATCACTGCATACTTCACTTATTTGGGCAGTCACGGGGCCAAAACTGACAAAATAACTCAAGTATGAACTCAGCCTTACAGGTCGATGTTAGCGCCAAGAAGAAGCGCACTCCTTTTACACCGTCGTCAGCTGATTCCACATAGATGTCTACAAAACCAGTTCTATTAAAGGCTTATGCAAGTAGAGCCCCCCGACAGAGTGGAGAGGATGTCAGCAGTAAGTTTGTGTTGAAGTCACTGATTATTTTGCCCTTCCTCTGATCCGTCAGAACAATAACCCCCCAAAAACGGATTCTGTCTGTTGAGCATCCACCTTTACTCGGTGAGGATTTGGTCGGTAATGCATCAGTATTGCTAATGCCCAAAAAAACAGGAGTGGATCCAAAACAGAGATGACACTTGATTGGAATATTTGCATGTCTTCTGTGTTTTGTACCCACTTCTTCTTTTGGCTACCAAATCACAAGCCAATTCTGAAGGGACCATACAGGCCTTACAGCTACTACAGGATCCGTTGTGCATCTTATTTTTCCTTCCTTCTGACAGATCAGAAAAAGGGTCAAATAAATGATGATGTCAGCAAGGCCGAAAGGTAAAATAGTGGCCCAGTCATGAAGTGGGGAGGGTGGTAACAGCATAAGGAGTCCACAGATGGGCCCTATGACATAGTGGCGAGGGGGAAGCAGCATAAGGAGACCACAGAGTGGCCCAATGACAGAGTCTGGAGGTGGCAGCAGCATCAGGAGGAGGCCACAGAGTGGCACAATGATAGTGCACTGCACCGCTGAACGGAAAATATTTTTTTCTTTTTTCCATTTATACACTCCACACAATGCTTTAGAATATATATCTGCACCGCTAAACGGCAAATATATTTTTCTATTTTCCACTTATACACTCCAAAAAAGGGCTTTAGAACATGTAACTGCACCGCTGAACGTCAAATAGTCCCTTATTTTTTTCCACTTATACACAACACAAATGGCTTTAGAACATATAACTGCACTGCTGAGCAACAAATAGGCCCTTATGTTTTTCTAATTATACACAACAAAAAAGGCTTTGGAACATATAAGTGCACCGCTGAATGGCAAATAGGCCCTTATGGTTTTCCACTGATACACGACACAAAATGCTTTAGAATATATAACTGCACCGCTGAACAGCAAATATATTTTTCTAATTTCCATTTATACATGCCACAAAAGGCTTTAGAATATATATCTGCACCGCTGAACGGCAAATATATTTTTCTTTTTTCCACTTATACACGACACAAAAGGCTTTAGAACATATAACTGCACCACTGAACGGCAAATAAAACTTTTTTTGTGCCACTAATACACGACAAAAAGGGCTGTCATTTTTGCACTTCACCACACAACGGATAATAAGACCTTTTTTTCCCATTAATACAAGCCAAGAAAGGCTTTAGAACATATAGCTGCACTGCACAAGGGCAAATAAGACATAGGAATATTTCCTTGTATTAAACCCTGCTAATGGCTGTATCAAACAGCCCTTGCACCCCAATACAGAGCTGTATAATGACAATTTGGGTCCCCAGTCAGTGCAGCAAGGTGAATAAGCATTGTTCCTATTACCCAGGCTGCAACCTCCCCTACTGCACCCTGTTCTACATAAATGCTGTGGAATGATTCCTTCCTATCCTTTCCCTACATCTTGAATAATCTTTCCCAGAACTTGTAAATCCTTTTTTTTTAGCACAATGAAGTCTTTCATAGCACTTTCCCTAGCACCTGCTGACGTCTCTCCCTGCACTAAGTATACTGGAAAATGGCAGAATCCAAGATCGCTGAGGCTATTTATAGGGCTGTGACATCACAGGGCTGGCTGCTGATTGGCTGCATGCATGGCATTGTGGGTGATCCCTCGTTCCCAGAGTCCCTTGCTCCATGTCCTAACACGTGCAGCAGTAATTTTAGGGAAAAATGTGATTCGTTACCACGAAGTGTGAGGAAATTCGGATTCGGTGCGAATTGAATTTTTCCTGAAAGTCGGATCAAATTCACTTTATCAACTTTGAATCACTTATCTCAAATTTCAGCAGATAAGAAAAAATTATTTTGCAATATCTTATGTTATAGAATTACTTAGTGTCATACAGTCAGACTGTATATATCTGTAGACTGCTTTTTACCTATTTCTAACAATAAGGTTGCTTTAAGTTGTATATTTTTCTTCTATTGCATTCATATTTGTAAAAATGAAAGTTACGATTGATGTCCCGTGGTGATATCTATTATCCATATGTAAATGGTATGCTCTTTCCGGTCTGCAAGGGTTGCATGTGGTCCTCCTGTGGTTAGCCACGCAACAAATAACACTCTTGTTAAAAATTGGGGCCAGTACGAGTATGCACTTGCCCTAGAATGCCCTGTAAGAGCTAGTTCACCTTAATGACCTCCTAAATACAGTCATCGCCCTGACAACGACGGCCCCATCTGGGACCTTCCCCTGATGTAAAGTATTCAAAAAAAGTGTTTGAATACTTTATACTGCTAGTGATCAGGATCATCCTCCCTAAAGCAGGGATGACCAGGAACTTTACATCAGGGAAAGGTTTGCCCTTGTCAGGGCGATGACTTCGTATTTAGGAGGTAAGAGCATTCCATTTACTTATCGGTCGTCTATTACTCCAAGACTGTAGAGTTTATATTACTGCATACTCCAGGCTCCAGTGTACCTGAGGTTATGTCTGTCTGTGGCACGGTTTGTATGGTGTGCCCACATGTTGTTTGTTTGTCCATGTCAAGTGACTTTTTAATCCATGATTGATTAAATGTTAAGTTTTATTTATTTGTTACTACCCCTATACTTATAGCTATAGTAAATTCCATCCACTCATGATGGGCTTTGCTACTTAAATTTTATTCACCTGAGCTGGCTGACTCCCCCCTTCGGAAGAGGTGACCCTATGGGAAAACATGATATAAAGGTGTATTCAGACATAAGTATGTATGACATTAGGAAGAATGTTACATTCAAATCGCGTAGCATTTTATGTCTTTTTTATTATTTGATGGTTTTAAAGCACTATAAATAAAGTTAAGAAGTTTTACATTAGTGCTGAGGGATTATTCTGGGATTTAACCTTTTGCTGAGATCTGTGGCCTGCTGCTTCTACTACTACTACTACTGGCTGGAGGGCTGGTACTGCTACTGCTGTTTTCACTACTACAGCCACCCACATTTTGAATCACAGATAATGAGGCATGGGTGTTTCATTTTATGCTTTGTTATTTACCAGACATTTTATTATGTGGTCTGTAAAGTCACAGATTTGGTACACAGATTATTAAACAGCAGAAGAAAATTGTTAATATTTTTTCTGTAACTTATAGACAGAGGCACCATTAAACATCCCTCACCTTCTTCAAATACACTGCACATTGGTATTGACAATTTACAAAGGTATATTAATGTATTACAATGCGTTGAATGAAACTGGCGGTAGTGTAAACTGACGTAATACAATCTGTTGAATGAAACTGGTATATTAATGCAGTACAATCCATTAAATAAAACTGCACACAATATTGATGCAGTACAATGTGTTACATAAAACTGCATAATATATTGACACAATACAATGCGTTAACTAAAACTGAACAGTATATTGACAGTACAATATTTAGAATGAAATTAGTATATTAATACAGTACAGTGCACATATTCACATAATACAATGCATTGAATAAAACTGGTATATTAATAGAGTGATCACTAAAGATACAATGCCCACAAGATACAATATTTTCAGCACACAATGGTCTTTTGTGACCCATCGTAAGTTGAAATTAAACTCAACATAAACAGCCTCAGAATCAGATTTAACCAATCAAGGTCACATCTCTGGTAAAATAGCTGGATTAGTTACTACTTAGCAGCTATTCCTGACTGTTATATGTAAGGACTTGTTTTATCTGTCTTAGTTATCTGCTTGTTTTTCTTAAATCTTCATTTTCTCTTATTTTGGATGACATTTTGGAGCTTTGGAACCAATTAATCAACTTACAATAGTTTCAACATACAATGGTTGTCCTAGAACCAATTAATATTGTAACTTGAGGGACCACTGTACAGTACAATGTGTTAAATAAAACTGCACAATATACTGTATTGATGCAATACAATGTTTTAACTAAAACTACACTGCATATTGACACAATGCAATTCGTTGAATGAAACTGGAATACACGATGCACTGAAATGCACTGAAATGTGGATTACAAACCCTAGCTAAATTGTAACGTTTTTTCAGTAACTAACAGAGATGCAATTAAATAATGTGTTCTGCTACGAACATACCAGGAAAGTGCGATGATGAGCTGCTTAACTATATGCTTGGTAATTACCGTATTTTTTGCCCTAAAGTAGGGGGGGGAAATGTTACTGTGTCTTATGGGGTGAATACTAATGAGTGCTTCTATTATGGAATTGCTTATTAGTACCAGAGGACCGGAAGCGGTGATTACAGCGCTCCCTGGGCTCTGTCTTCGCTGCTTCCTGGTCCTCTGCCGTGGGGGCGCTCTGTGACCTCACGCTCTGCACGTCGGGTCACAGCACAGCAGGAAGAAGAAGAGAGAGCGCTGGAGGTGAGGAATGGTGACATCTGGAGCAGGAGAGGATAGTGGATTTTTTCTTTTTTGTGATATGAGGCTGGGGGCTGATGATAAAAGGCATGGGGGCTGATATGAGGTCTGAATGGGGGGGTCTTATTTATTTTGGGGCTCTTATCTGAGGTCTGATTGGGGGTCGTTCACATTGGGAGTCTGAACTGAGATCTGATTGAGGGTCTTATTAACATTGGGGGTCTGATTGGAGCTGTGATCTGAGGTAACATTGGGGGTCTGATTGGCGGTCTGACCTGAAATATAAATACATTTTTTTTTTCTCTTATTGTCCTCCTCTAAAACCTCGGTGTGTTTTATGAGGCGCTGCATCTTATAGGGTGAAAAATATGGTAATAGAGTTGCAACTATTATTGTCTTCTTCTATGAACACACTGGTATTGATCGACAGAAATGCACTGAGCTTCTTAATTATAGATAGTAGAAGAATTGAAACAGTTTTTTAGGGGAAAAAAAAGGGGTGATTGCATAACGTTTGCAGCTTAATGCATGCTGCTAATACTGAAGGTGCTGGGAAAACACATGAACTGTGGAAACTTGAGCTTTTAAAAAAATAAGGTTGGTTGTTCATGTTGTAAGGGATTAGTTAGCAGGGATGTCGTCTCCTGGGTGGACAGGCACAGTTTAGTAGGCACACCATAGTAATTGTAGTCCAAACAGCAGGAAAGTCGTTTAACTGGCCTCAGCCAGTTTTATTGTCAGGTTGAGGTACAGAACATAAAATATAACAAACAAAAATTCTAGGCCTGTCCGGCTCTAACTATACATCAGAAACTTTACTGACCAAGTGCCGGCCTAATACCGGGCACCAAACAAAACAGCAAAGTCCATACATCTTAAAGTGCTCTCACAGGCTCCATGCATATAACCTGTTCCGAGGTGGAGAGAGCTGTGTCTGCATTCTCAGCCTTATATCAGGCTAGCACACCTGCGGAGTAATTACCTGACAGCCCAAAACCCGGACTGTAAGAATGGAGTGGGGGCCCACCCTTCTCTCCCCACTCCAGCAACACAGGCCCTAAAAACAGGTTTTATGCAAACCCAAATTGCAGAGACGTCTGCATAGACCTCTGCTGAACATTTCCCTGGTTGCTTTTTTAAATTACAGAAGTGAGGAATCTTGGGCACACATAGACCCCGTCCACTACTTCTCCAGACACATTAGTAAAGACACACACAAAGAACTATGAATGGCCACCCTATTCTTTCCTTGATAAAACCCTAACTTTACTACCTATTGATTAAATCTACCTAAACTAAATATGTTCCTAAACTGTCCAAGGAACTATCAAATTCCCACCTCCTGATTCACTCAAAGCCTGTATGTCCCCCTCTGAGCCAATCAGGGCAAGACCTCTCCCTCCCAGAGTCATGTGATCTTCTATCTTCATTCTCCCTGCCATTGTTTTACAATAAAATAGAGATGTGCAAAGTAAATCACCAAAACTGGATTTATTTGGCAGCAGAATTTTTGTGAAATTCTACATTCGGTTATCTCATCTCTAGTAAAACTAGAAGTGAACTAAAGTTAACAGCTTTGTCCACTACACAATGCACAGGGCTGTGCAGTTTTAGTGCTGGACCTGCAAGGTATCAACTAATCAGAGGGGGTGCTGGGTATCAGACCCTTGACAATCTGATATTGATGGCCTATCCTGAGCCATGAATATCAAATCCTGGACAATCTCTTTAACTTTATGAAAATGTAAAGATGAAAATAAATTAAAAAGCACAAAAATAGTAAACAAAAAGTGACATTTCAATTCACAGAAATTTCTGAAAACTTTATAAGATGGATGCTAACTATTAATGTTAAGCTGTCCAAAGTCAAGAAAATTTCTTAAAAAGGGTGCTTACATCGGGTTCAGGCAGGAACTTACTTTCAAGAAAGGCTGTGATGTACAGTCTGTAACATAACATGGATATGTGACTACTAGAGATGAGCGAATCAAAGCTGACAAATTGGAATTCAATCCAAATTTCTGGAAATATTCGATTTGCACTGAATCCAAATTTCCGCATGCTTCGTGGTAACGAATCACATTTTTTCCTAAAATGGCTGCTGCACATGTGAGGACATGGAGCAAGGAACTCTGGGAATGCGGGATCACCCATAATGCCATGCATGCAATCAATTAACAGCCAGCCAGCCTTGTGATGTCACAGCCCTATAAATAGCCTCAGCCATCTTGGATTCTGCCATTTTCCAGTGTACTTAGTGCAGGGAGAGATCTCAGCAGGCGCTAGGGACAGTGGTAGAAAAAAACTTCATTGTGCTAAAAGAACGATTTACAAGTGCAAGGAAAGCTTATTCAAGGTGTAGGGAAAGGCTAGGGAGGAATCATTCCACAGCATTTATGTAGAACAGGGTTCAGTAGGGTAGGTTACAGCCTGGGTAATAGGAACAATCCTATTACACCTTGCTGCACTGACTGGGGACCCAAATTGCCATTATACAGCTCTGTAATTCCAGCAAACCATTTTTGTTATTGGGGTGCAAGTGCTGTTTGATACAGCCATTAACAAAGTTTATTACAAGGAAATATTTCTATGTCTTACTTACCCTTGTGCGGTGCAGTTATATGTTCTAAAGCTTTTTTTGGCTTGTATTAGTGGGAAAAATGGTTTATTAGCCGTTGTGTGGTGAAGTGCGAAAATTACAGCCCTTTTGGTCGTGTATTAGTGGCAAAAGAAAAATATATTTGCCGTTCAGCGGTGCAGTTATATGTTCTAAAGCCCTTTTTGTCATGTATAAGTGGAAAAAATAAAAATATATTTGCTGTTCATCAGTGCAGTTATATGTTCTAAAGCTCTTTTTGTCATGTATCAGTGGCAAAAGTAAAATATATTTGCTGTTCAGTGGTGCAGTTATATGCTCTAAAGCCCTTTTTGTCGTGTATTAGGGGCAAAATTAAGACATATTTGCTGTTCAGCAGTGCAGTTATATGTTCTAAAGCCCTTTTTGTCATGTATACAGTAAGTGGAAAAAAGAAAAATATATTTGTCGTTCAGCGGTGCAGTTATATGTTCTAAAGCCTTTTGCGTCATGTACAATATAAGTCGAAAAAAGAAAAATATATTTGCCTTCAGCAGTGCAGTTATATGTTCTACAGCCTTTTGTGTCGTGTATAAGTGGAAAAAAAAGGGCCTATTTGCCATTCAGCGGTGCAGTTATATGTTCTAAAGCTATTTTTTGCATGTATTAGTGGCACAAAAAAAGTATTTGCCATTGTGTGGTGAAGTAAGAAAATTACAGACTTTTTTGGGGTGTTTTAATTTCCATTTATTTATTTATTTATTTGATCTAACAGTATGTCTGTCAGACAGAGAAGTGCCAGGCCCTGCACAGGTACAGGTCGCAGCAGATTAAGGGGGCATGGCAGCAGGAGTCTCATCGAGAGGCCTGAGCTCCCGGTGTCATCTAGCGGTCGTGTCTTGACCAGCAACCCAGCAGTTCTTGATTGGTTACCACAGTCATCCACTTCATCCCAAGTGACATCAGACACCCCAGCCAACAGTTGGTGGGTTCATCAGATACAACCCTTAGTTGGCATGGCCCAGGAGCAGTACCTGTGCCCTCACCTGTCTTCAACCTGCCTCTGTCCTTTGCTGTTTTTTTTGGCATTAGCAATACTGATGGATTACTGACCAAATGCTGACCGAATAAAGGCGGATGCTTAACAGACAGGATCCATTTTTTTTGTGTTATTGTTCTGACGGATCAGACGAAGGGCAAAATAATCAGTGATGTCAACACAAACTTACTGCTGACACCCTCTCCACTCTGTCAGGGGGCTCTACTTGTATAAGTGTTTAACAGAACTGGTTCTGTAGACATCTATGTGGAATCAGCTGATGACGGTGTAAAAGGAGTGTGCTGCTTTTTGGCGCTAACATCGATCTGTAAAGCTGAGTCCATACTTAAGTTATTTGGTCAGTTGGGGCGCCATGACTGCCCAAATAAGTGAAGTATGCAGTGATTCTAAGAGCAACGCTTGTCATCTGCATGTTATACTGACTCACAGTATTATTTCACTACCACATCAGACACATCAATATGCGTGTTACTGCAAGGCACAGTGTTTTACACCACTATAAAGGCTCTTTGCAGCCAGGAAATAGCTGTTTTTTAACACTATTCGCTGCGAATAAATTCGGCGAAACGGCCAAATCGAATTTTTGAAAAGAAGAGGAATTCGATCCAAATTTCAGGATAAATTCGATTCGCCTTGAAGCTGAATTTCCTCGTGCTTCGTGTTAGCAAATCGATTTAACCTGAAATAGTGTAAAAAACAAAAAAAAATTCACACTTACCTACTACATTTGCTTGTGACAGGCCACCAGCCGCCATCTTGATTGAATAATTTCGGCCAAAATCCTGTGCGTGGTGATGTATGATGTCACCACGCCGGCCGGCGTGATCTCGTGATCTCTAGCCGCACGAGATTTCGCACCAGATCATCAAGCAAGATGGTGGTGGCCGGCCCATCGCGAGCAAATGGAGGTTGCAAGTTGATTTTTAAAAAAATTATGTTAATTGTGCACATTTTTACACTCAGATGCCGCAATCATATATAAACGAGGCATCTGAGGCTTACAATGATAGGAGGGGAGGTGTTATCGCAGCTCCCTTTCATTGAACCCGCTACTTACAAAAAAATGCGCTTCGTGACAAAGTAATTTGTCACGAAGCAATTTTTTTTGTAAAATCAGAGAATCAGCCGAATTTAACTTTTCAAAAATTCGCTCATCTCTAAAAGGAAACAAAGAGCAAACTCTGGGCCATCAATTACAAAAGCAAAGGTTACAAATCTGTAGTAAAGTTAGTGTACATGTAAGTAGTAATGAAAGAACTTCCTTGCAAGAAGTACTAGGTTATCTTTTACAGCCAATGATTTACAACTATCATCCACCATAATGTGTTATGCCTTTGTTCTGCCAGCTAAGCGCATCGAGGCCCTATGGGTGAGACTGTGTGTATATAAGATTATACATAATCTGAACTCTCATTCCCATCTTCAAGACTTTTCCCAAGCTACACTGGTTCTCTGGAATATCCTACCCTAAGCAATTAGGTTAATTCACAACATTCACAATTTTAGGCACACCCTAAAAACATATTTTTTTAGGTTGGCCTATTACACCTCCTAATCTAACTTTTCTACTTCAACCTCCTCACCCTTCATCATTTTTCTGAATTGAATTCATCAAACACTAACATACCCCATGCAATCTGAGGCACTACAGATATCAGCAAGTGACTAGCTCATGCAGCTTTATAGCCAGTCACCTACTGTGTTAGTCTACTTTCACACTCGCCTTTTGGCTTTCCGTTTGTGAGATCTGTTCAGGGATCTCACAAGCAGTCTAAAATGGATCAGTTTGCATTCTAATGCATTCTGAAATGGAAAAGGATCCACACAGAATGCATCAGTTCAGTCTCCATGCCGCTTTGTAGACGGACACCAAAATGCTGATTGCAGCGTTTTGGTGTCCGTCTGATGGAACTGAGCCAAACAGATCCGACATACAATATAAGTCAATGGGGACAGATGTGTTTTCACTGAAGCAATGTGGCACAATAGAAAACGGATCCGTCCTGCATTGACTTTCAATGGTGTTCAAGATGGATCGGTCTTGGCTATGTTAAAGATAATACAAACGGATCCGTTCTGAACGGATGCAGATGGCTGTATTATGTGAATGGATGTGTCCATGACGGAGCACAAAACGCACAAAACGCGAGTGTGAAACTAGCCTTAAGATGGCCAGACCATTGTACAAAAATAGGCACTTTTTACCTTCTGTGTCACCCCATTAAGCTTGTGTGAACAGGGCTTTATTCCTCTTGTTTTAATTGTTGACTTGTTTGTTGCAAATGTTATTTATGACTGTTTGTAAAAATGTACAGACTATAAAGCGCTGTGGAATATATTTGTCTAGATCAGGGGTGCACAACCTGCGGCCCGGGGGCCACATGCGGCCCTCGATACCATTCTGTGCGGCCCCCAAACGTTTGGTAAAAGACATGTAGGTTTATGTCTTATGGCTTCTTACATGTATCTTTCATGTATTCTCCTATTAGATGGGAGTCCTAGAACAGTAACTAAACATTTATAGTATATACTGTATGTTCAATATGCCAAAAATACAGTATTTCAGTTGGTAATACCCCTTGAAGTTTTATTTTTGGCTCTTGGAATTGGTTCAGGCTGACAATGTGGCTCCCAACCAGAAAAGGTTGTGCACCCCTGGTCTAGATCCATTCTTGACTAAGTATCCACAATGTTTCTGGTTCCTTGTACTAAGCTCCATCCACTAGCATATTTGTGAATTCACATAAAATTAATCATTTTACCTTGCATTGACAGAGGGTGCACTCTGTGCCGTGCTTAATCCAAGAAGAGCCTGTAAAACGAACTACATTTGTTTCATCAACACATGTCTTTGTGATGTCATTGCGTATTATGTCAGCTTGGCAGGGGTCGTTGATGCAACGTGGACAGCACTCACTCTCCGGAACAACGCTAAATTCACAGTCAACTTCTGGGCAAGTCAAGGGCCAGCAATCTACTTCTCCTTGCTACAAAAGGAAACAAACACATTATTACAGTGTCTTACTGTATCTCTGTTCAAGTATTTGAAATTCATCTACCATAATAAGTTAAGATGTCCTAAATACATAGGAATAAAGTTGGGTGAATCCATCTATTTTAGTGAGATAGACCAAATATTTTAGGTTTATGGGGAAGAGATGCCAACTTTCCCAAGGCAGATTATGTTGGGAGAAAGAAGGATTAGACATATTTAATTTCTATGCCCAATCTTTTTGTTCTCAAGGGTAATAAGCCAATACGAGGAGTGTCTGGCAGTACCTTACCCCTCACCCCTTATGCATGTGTTTGGGGTGTCACTAAGTATTCAACATTGCCAATTGACAGCAATTGAAGGTGTATGGGCCCCTTTATTACAAGATTAAGCAGAATACATGGATCTAACACTTAAATTTTGTTCATGTAGATAACTATATTGATGTTTTTCTCATTCTTCATCTATGTAAGGAGATCATATGGTGCAAGGAGGTCATATGATTGCCTGGAGGTGTATTAACTGATCAGATTATACACTGCAAGAGTAGACTGGATTAGCAACAAAATAACTTGACACATATTAATTTTCTATTGTGAATGTTGTCATTAATGCACCTGTTAGCTATGACTACATTTGACCGAAAACACGCAAGGCTGAGTTCACACTTCAGTTATTTGATCAGTTATTTCTATCAGTTATTTAGAGCCAAAACCAGGTGCAGGTCAAAAACACAGAACAGGTGCAGATCTTTCCCTTATACCTGATATCTGAGTTGTCTTTATTACTGGTTTTGGCTGACAATACCTGATAGAAATAACTGAAGTGTCAACTCACCCTAAGCATGGGTTTTTAACTGATATCAATAAAGCCTAATACGTTTTTATCTATGCTGGATGCTGGATTTGTTCTGTTTAAGATACAGTACAATACAACTAGTAAACAATATGCTAAAAAAGACTAAAACTACACAACTGAAAAGGTAGAAATATTGTATGCGTATAGTTCAGCACATTGGCTTGTCCTACAATTCTTAAGAAGGCCTTTTTAAGATGCCCTGAAATTACATAATGCAGGAAAAGAAAAATATAAAAGACTAATGTCTATGACCTCTAAGAGATATGCAGTGAATTGTAGATGTTCATGGCTGGCTTGGTTTTTATACCACGTCATTCTTTACAGTATAGTTGAGAATTCTGTCACTGTTACAGTACGTGTCAATAATGCTGTCTACTGAAAAAATGAGGCTGCAAAGTTTAATATCCTACTCTTAAGATGCAGAGGAAATTCCACATGGGATCACTTGACTTGTGCTGAGTTATAATACCAGACACAGACCATTGCGAAGAGTAGCTCTGTTTCAATATATCAAAGCGATCTAGTTCAGTAGCTTTACGTCTGCACAAGACATAAAACATTAAAAGCTGAAGTTGCCCTTTTTTTTTGCTCTCTTGTACTTACCAAACATCTGCATTGCTGACAGTTCTGTACCCAGGTGTCTCCACTTTTATATGTAATATCTCCATTTTGATGCAGGCATTGACTGCTGAGTCGCGGATCACATTCAGGACAGCAAAACAAGTCAACTGTTGGGTTTTCACAGTCACAAACCATACGGCGACACATCACCAACCCTACCTGTGGCAATGCAAGCAAAAATGATTTTATTTTATTGCAACTATTGTAAAGTATGTAATTCTATGCAGATAGGTAGAAGACAAAAATTCAGATGTTCAAGAGATAAGTTTAACTAACCTGGCAAGAACATACTGAGCACCGATCGTTTTCCAGTACCCAGATCTGCCCATTATGCTTGATTTTTCCTTCATGTATACAATCACCAGAACAGTTTTTTCCATGTGGACAACGGCAATCATATCCACCATCCAAATTGAAACAAACAGTATCATTACTGCAGCTGTGTCTTCCCGTAGTGCATTCATCAATGTCTATAGAAAACACAACACAGTCAAATCCATTAGCCTGAAGTGAGGTATAATTTAGTTTTCACATTGAGGACATTTACTCTGTAGAATTTGTAGAAATGTTGGACTTGTTACCCATTGTTTTCTTACAAGTGACCATATTCCAAACAAAATAACTTAAAGGGTTTCTGTCACCAGATTTAACCCTATTAAACTGGCTGACATTAGCGATGTGCTATTGTCAGCAGACCCTAACTCTCCTAATCTTATGCTTCTGGATGCCCCCATTACTGCATGATTTTAACTTTTATAATATGCTAATTAGAACCAAGGAGCGGGGGAGTGGGGGGGGGGATTGCTTCTGCTCCTAGAGGCTCTGTTAGCCCACCTCAAGTCACACTCTGCCGTCCTTGATAGACAGGGCAAGTGTTCGTCTTCTCCGGCTGGCCCTGTATGCTGGATAAATCTCGCGAATGCGCAGTCCCAGCACGCGGGAGGAGACGAGCGCTGCCTGGGCCTGTCAATCAAGGATGGCAGGGCGTGACTTGAGGTGGGCGAACCTCAGGACACGCCCTGCTCCTAGAGGCTAATTGCATATTATAAATACTCAAATCATGCAGTAATGGGGGCATCCAGAAGCATAAGATTAGGAGAACTAGGGTCTGCTGACATTAGCACATCGCTAATGTCAGCCAGTTTAATACGGTTAAATCTGGTGACAGAAACCTTTTTAAGCAAATGACTGCTATTTGTACTATAACTATACAGATAGGGAAGCTAGAATAGAGCAGAACTATAAAGTAGGGGCTCAATCAATACAAATGATTGCAGCAACATTTCTATAAGGGAAAACCAAGACATCTATTTCCCTGAAGAATTTTTAGTACGCAGTAAATAAAGTTGCTGCAACGTAATAAAATGCATCAACTGATTACAGAAGTCAGAATATTCACCAGGTACACTGCAGGTAAATGAAGTGACGGTCACATGACAGTCATAAAGTACAGCTCTGAACCTCCATAATGAATGACTGAGCATATATCAAATGCAGGGAGTTTGTATTTACACTTCTGAATTAGATTTGCTATGGATTGCTTGAGTAGGCAAAACCCATATAAAGAAGATTGAATTTTCAGTCCAGCTATTAGGTCAGAAGATCAATACACCGTTTTAATGCACGCAATCCCTGACACCTGGCTGATCATATATTTTCAACACTAAAGTGATCATATGGTCATAACTTACAGTAGTTTCATCATTTTTGTGAGATTTGTTTGTGAGATGAGCTATGAAGTTCTGCAGTTGGGGTACACATACCAATATATAGTTGTCGAAATCCACTTTGTGGTAGAATCTGAAATTATTATGAGACATCCCTCTGATAATTGTAATGTAACAAGCTGTGCACTCAGGGGTGTAACTATGATTCATATGGCAAATAAACAAAGTGAAGTAGATCGCAGCACTCCGATGTCCATCCAAATAAATATCTTTATTCCACCATAGAGACGCGACGTTTAGACTCGCTTGGAGTCTTTATCAAGCATAACATATACAAACAAGTGACACACATATATACCCAGTGCATACGTACAATTGGGCAGGAGGGGGGGTCGTGATGGCAAAATTAGATGGGGTCCCCACCACTTAGTGTAAGAAAATGAAAACAGCAGCATAGGTGGCAATAACTAAAGATTTGTATTATAGCACCAGATATCGGAAAACCCATATTATAACAAAAAGCTGCCATATTGTTATTCTCCACAGCTACAATTTTTGGGCATTTGAACCTCCTTCCCCCAAACTCTGGTCTCCATGGCAAGTGCTATGGCTGGTATGGTTATGATGACTACATCAATGCCTGTACCTATGCATAGCCAAATCAGAGTTAAATTTTCTGGAGCTAAACAATGAAGGCTACCATTCAAGGACTACAAGCAGAGATCTTAAAGGGAATGTGTTCCCTATAATTCGTTTTGAGAAATGCTTTACAGCAGGCACATGAACCATAGAGACAATGGATAGGAGAAGGCTCATTGATTTCTATGGGAGAGTTTTCTAGGCATGCTCTGTGACCTGTGTAGAGGTCAGAAGGGAGCTGATAAGCTGTGATATCACCTATTATGAATGGTAGATTGTGTGTTATCTCTCTATATAGGTCATACCTATCATTGTAATCCTGTCTGTAATGACAATGAGATGAGTGCAGTAAAGGGATCTGTATAGACTAAGAAGTGGCACATACTATAATTAGTGTCCAGTTTGAAAACTGCAGGATTTTAGTATATTTTTTAAGTATAAACAGCAACATAGGAACATTAAATATAACCATGAAAATTTCTTTAAAATAAATTTAACATAAAAACTTGATTTAAACAATAGACCACTTTCTGATGACACATTCCCTCTATAAAAAAAAGTAGCAATTGAGTATATAAAGTATTGTACATAGTACACAAGGACCTTACAGTTTTTTTTTTATTTTTTTAATTTTTTATTATTTTCAAAAAGTATATTACAAAATTTCATGCGATTACTTCTTATTTAAATACATGATTATAACAATTCATAATATATAGTCTCTACAATTTTCCCTCCCTTCCCCATCCTTCCCTTTCCCACCCGCCCTCCCCCCCATCTTGGTCGGGTCAGTGGAGAGAAAAAAAAAAAAGGTTTTCAAGCATTCAATAATATTAAATATTAATATTAAATATTAAACCGTCTTATACATTCCTCATATTTCAATATACATATCAATAAATTCTCCCAGCTCTTAAAGGAGTGTGGAGTGTTTGATCCCCATTCTCGTGCCAATACTACTCGTGCGGCTACGAGACCTCTATTCCAAATCTCCTTTATCGGGTTCTTATTATGGATCATGGGAGGGAGTATTCCAAGTAACGCCAAACCACCGTCCAATGGGACAGATAGCGAGGTCTGTTTATTCAATTCCTGGAACACTCTCCCCCAAAACCTTTGCATTTCTCTACATTGCCAGATGACATGAAAAAAGTCTGCCTGTTCTTCATAACACTTCCAACATCTGGAGTTATAATTCTTATAAAATTTTCCCAAAACTTTAGGCGAGTAATACACCCTATGTAGGATGTTGAAGAAGATCATTCTGAAGTCGCTGGAGATCGATACCTTCCCCATATTTCTATATATCCTATGCCAATCTAGTGTAACTAATCCTAAATCCTTTTCCCATAATTTCTCACTTTTAAATTTACTTTTTTTCCCTACTTCCCTCCTAAATAATTTATATAATTGAGAGATTTTTATCTTAATCTTTTCATTTGTGTAGCAAAAATCTAGAAAAGTGTTTCTATTAGTGTCAAAATATTGTTTATTCTTCGTGTATCTGATTGCGTGTTTTAATTGAAACAACAGAAAGCGGTTCTGAAATTTCTGATTATCAAATCTAGACATAACATCTAAGTTCACCTCTCCCTCTCTATTTATCTGTGAAACAAATTTTAACCCCAAGTTTACCCAAAATTGATAATCCTTAAACTCCACCAATTCACTAAGGTTATTATTACTCCATAGAGGGGCGTAACACCAGGTTTTTTCCATCTCCATTAATTCCTTGATCTTCCTCCACATCCGGTGAAACATATTCAAAATAGGACATGTCAGCAATACCCCCCTCATACAATCAGATTCCATTACAGAGAATATGTTATATTCCGGTCCATTATAAGCAGACTTTATAAGCTTTGTAATATTTACATCCCCCGATAATAACCATTGGATTTGCGCAATCAAATAGTACCATTGAAAATTTGGGAATGCAAGGCCACCATCTTCTAAAGCCAAACATAAATATTTCTGTTTAATTTTCACTCTTTTTCTCCCCCAGATCAAGTCGTTCAGTGTTCTCTCCAGTGCGGTGAAAAACCGATCTCCAATTCACACTGGAGAGACCCCCAAAACATACAACATCTGGGGGAGCAACACCATTTTCACCAGAGAGATCCTGTCAGCGAAACTCAAAGGGAGCCTCTCCCAGGTCCGGGCTCTCTTCTTACATCTATCCAGCAAAGGGATCAAATTAAATTTTTCAAAGTCTGTAATATCTGCAGAAATATTGATACCCAGATATTCTAGAGCCTCCCCTGATTTTAAGACCTTAAGCCCCTCGGCGGAAGAGACCTTCTCCCCATCCAATGGTAAAAACACTGATTTGCTCCAGTTAATCCTATATCCAGAAAACGAGCCAAACAAATCTATTGTCTTCATCAATTGGGGAAAGTGAACATCCGAATCTTCACAAAAGAATAATATATCGTCTGCATATAGATTAATTTTATCAGCAGCTCCCTGTGTGCCAAACCCCCTTATCCGCTTATCCTCCCTCACCATACATGCCAGGGGTTCTATAAACAGGGCGAAAAGCATGGGAGAGAGAGGGCAACCCTGTCTGGTACCTCTAAAAATCTCGAATGGTGTAGACCATTCCCCATTAACATTTATCCTTGATTTGGGGTGAGCATATAATAATTTTACCTGCTTAATAAATTGAGTGCCCAGGTTCATCCGTTCCATAACCTTCCACAAATATTCCCACTCCACCCTGTCGAACGCTTTTTCAGCGTCCACCGACAAGATGGAGCCGGACCTCTCCCCTCTCTCTCCCACTCCCATACCCAAGAAAACCCTTCTAATGTTTGAGGATATATGCCTTTTGGCGATGAAACCTGTTTGGTCAGGAAGAATCAGCTGGTCTATTACCGCCCCTAATCTTATTGCCAGAGTCTTCGCAAATATCTTACAATCTGTATTTAACAGCGAGATGGGACGATATGATCCCACCTCTTCTTATTTTTTCCCTTTTTTTAAAATCAATGTAATAACTGCTTCCATCATTGAAGGGGGAAGAGTCCCCTCCGCCAGAGATCTATCGAGAAGCTCCAACAACCTGGGCATCAAGAAATCCTTATATTCTTGGTAAAATTCAAAAGGGGGCCCGTCTGGCCCCGGGGAAGAGTTTCCCTTTATAGTATCCAATGTTTGAGAAAGCTCTCTTAATCCTATAGGACGGTTCAGTATCTCATTCTCTTCTAGGGAAATATGAGGGATTGGAACTGTATCCAGAAAATTCTCAATCTCTTCCGGAGAGTGGGAACTTTCACTAGTATATAATTGTTGATAATATTTCACAAAGACTTCCTGAATTTTTGGCTGTTCACGCACCACTTCCCCATCACTTATCCTAATCTTATTTACTCTGTTTGGGCACCTCTGGTTCTGAATCCTTGAAGCGAGCAGGGATCCCGGTTTACCAGCCCGCTTGAAGGATTTTACCCCAGAAAAGAAAAGGCGTTCCTGAGCTTTTTCCATCATATATTTACTGTATTTTACTCTAGCTTTTTCAAGCAATTCTGAGTTTTCTTTTGAGTTATTACATACTGATTTTTCAAGTGCCTCTCTCATGTTGTTCCTCAGGGCTTTTTCTTCTTCAGCAAATTGTTTCTTTTTACCCCTTATCTTTGAGCTAAATATCCCATGAGCATAGGCTTTAAAGCGTCCCACACAAAAGCAATATGTGTTGAGCCATAATTAATATCCCAGAATTCTTGAAACTGTTTAATAATTATCGTTCTATCGTCAATCATTTTGAGCCAGTGTGGATTTAACTTAAATCTCTTGATCTTCTCACTTTGCAGTTTTATTTTCAACGTGACCACTACTGGTGTATGATCGGAGATAGAGTGATTCTCATATTTCATATTCTCTATTAATGCTATGAAATCTATGTTAGCAAGAACCATATCTATTCTGGACTTAACTACCCCCGCTCTACTAAAACAAGAGTAGGCGTATTTATCTCCATTTAAAACTCGCCATGTGTCTAACCACATCATTTCATCACAAAAGTATTTTAGCCCTGTATCTCCCTGATCTTTCCTATACCTCAATTGAGAGGATACTCGGTCCAACTTGAGATTCATTACTTCATTAAAATCACCAGAGACAAAAACTGGACATTCAGGAAGATCCATAAGGACCTTACAGTTAGGTACAGAAATATTTGTACAGTGATGCAATCTTTATTATTTCTCTGCATGTCACCACACTGGATTTGAAATGAAACAACTGAAATGCAATTGAAGTGTAGACTTTCAGGTTTAATTCGAGGGGTTGTAGAAAAATATCCTGTGAAACATTTAGGAATTGCAACCATTTTTCTACAAAGACTCCCCATTTCAGGGGCTTAAAAGTAATTTGACAAATTAAAATTACCATAAATGAAATGTTCATTGTTCAGAATCATTTGCAGGCAATGACTGCCTGAAGTCTAGAACCTATAGACACCCCCAAACGCTGGGTTTCCTCCTGTGTGGTGGTTTTCCACGCCTTTACTGCAGCTGTCTTCAGTTGTTGCTTGTTTGTGGGTCTTTCTGTCTCAGTTTTGTCTTAAGCAAGTGCAATGCATGCTCAATTGGGTTG
This sequence comes from Bufotes viridis, assembly GCA_033119425.1. Taxonomy (NCBI): domain Eukaryota; kingdom Metazoa; phylum Chordata; class Amphibia; order Anura; family Bufonidae; genus Bufotes; species Bufotes viridis. Next base: position 239,918,146 of record CM065590.1, read on the forward strand.
AGATCTGGTGTTTGACTCGGCTATTGCAGAATATTCCACTTCTTTGCCTTAAAACAAGTCCTGGGTTGCTTTCACAGTATGTTTTGGGTCATTGTTCATCTGTACTGTGATGCGCTGTCCAACCAATCTTGCTACATTTGGTTGAATCTGAGCAGAAAGTATATCCCTGTACACTTCAGAATTCATGCGGCTGCTTCTGTCTTCAGTCACATCCTCAATAAACACTAGAGACCCAGTGCCATTGGAAGCCATGCATGCCCAAGCCATCATACTGCCTCCACCAGGTGTTACCGATGATGTGGTGTGCTTTTGATAATCAACCATTCCCAGCCTTCTCCATACATTCCATCATTCTGGTACAGGTTGATCTTAGTTTCATCTGTCCAAAGAATGCTGTTTCAGAACAGTTTTGGCTTCTTTAGATGTTATTTGGCAAAGTCTAATCTGGACTCTCTATTTTTGAGCCTGATAAATGGTTTGTACCTTGTGGTAAACCCTCTGTATTTGCTCTCAAGAAGTCTATTACCTGCTTGAGCTTCCGGGCTTCTTACCGGCATCCTCTTCGGCCAATGAGGATGCCGGTAATTGATTTCAATACGCTGGGTCTCGCTGAAGAGACCCAGGGCATTTAAGTTGCAATTCTTATGTTGGCCAGCAGGTGGCAAGCCAACATAAGAAATGAACAATTCTGAACAATTAGTGGATCTAAAAATCCATGATTGTTCAGAATGAAAAAAAAAATTGGATTTTGTAGGCTCAAATACGAGCTTCAAAATCATTATATGTGTGTAGACATTGTGGGTTTAGTAATATGTGCTCCAATGTATTTAACAACCAAACCATAGCTTGTTTTTATAGTTGAATAAAGTCTTGGCATAAAATATGCCAAGACTTGTACATATTCTTTGAAAGCAGCCACATGGGCCTTAGAAACAATGGACATAGATTAACAGTTAACCCCACTGACTTCTATGGGAGATTTTTTCTAGGCATGCTCTGAGACCTATGCAGAGTTTAGGAGGGAGCAGAAGCTGTGATATCACCTATTGTGAATGGTGGATCCTGTGTTAGCTATACAGAGGTGATATCTGTCATTGTAATTCTACCAGTGATGATAATGTGATAGCTACTGAAAAATGACCTGTCCAGAAGTCTTAATATATAGTGTGAAAACTGCAGATTTTTAGGTATTTTTTAAATTTAGATAGTGACATGGAAAAGGAAAACAAAAATCCAAACAAATTTTTTAAATAAATATATTAACCATAAAAGCATGATTTAAACAATAGATAATTTTCTAATGACACATTCCCTTTAAAGAATACATAGCCAGAGCCATTTTTAAGAATAGTACATTTTACACTTACTTCTGTAACATAGATGTGCTATACTTAGACAGCAGAAATGCAGAAATTGCAAAGCACACATTGTAAATGAGTATCTAGTGCTTCTGGACACTGATGGATAGTTTATGTTATTATTCTTTACTGAGACATTAAAACATTCCTCTGATATTACATTCACTCCATCTATATTATAATTCATGTAGGTGTGTAGTTAACACTTGCACCTCATTACAGAATATGATTGTGTAGTTTATACTGTAGTTATGAATGAGAGTTAAAGGTGCACATGATAGAATAAGGTTTCCGTTCACACTGTTCATTTAAATGAGGCTTACATTGCACCACAAATCTCCCTATTATAACCTAACAAGCATGTTATACTATATTAATGGGCAGAACTCTTTAACTTGTACAGTTTTACACAATGTGATTCTAATGGCCATTTGAAGAGGGTATTATGTTTTCAGCATGCAGAATGCAGAATGTCCTTAATGGTAATAATAAGACTAAACTAAGACTAAATTGTAAGACCACAACTTGATTCTATATCATAGTAAACAGGAATGCTAATATTATAAAAATAATGTTGATATGTACAATATGCTAAAGAAGTCATTGACATAGAAACTGAAAAGACTAAAGGGGTTTTCCACTATGGTAAGTAATGATATATTGCTAGGTTATGCTGTCACTTACTGATTGATGTGGCTCTGACTGCCACAGAGAGTGATGCCCTTGGTCACCCACTGTCCAAGAAACAACTACAACACCATCTTGAATGCAGCTGAATAGTAGTGTTGAGTGCGAATATTCGAATCGTGAATTTTAATTGCGAATATCGGCACTTTGAGAATTCGCGAATATGTAGAATATAGTGCTATATATTCGTATTGGCGAATAGTGTTGATTGCGAATATTCTAATTGCAAATTTATCGCCAATATTGGCAACATCCCTAGCAACCAATAGGAAAGTTGCCTACCCCTTAGTGTTGATCATGATTATTATAATCACAAATTTTTATTGCGAATATATTACATTGCCGATTTTCTCACAAAACAGGCATACAAGTCTAGAGTGCTTCTTTTCTTACTTGGTTTATGTGACCATCCCTTGGGTGTTGGGGACTGGAACATGCACTCAGCACTCTGGATAGATAATATAGGGGAGTGCAACTTGTTGCATGTCCACTGATCACTATAATATCCTTTTAACTGTTATGGCATATCCTAATACAAGAATCAGCAACCTTTGTCACTTCAACTGCTGTGAAACTTCAACTTCCAGCATGCACATATACTTGGCTGTTCTTCCCCAACTCCCAGAGAAGTGAAAGGAGGATTCTCAGAGTTGTAGTTTAAGAACAGCTGGAGTGCCGGATGCTGCTGAGCCCTGTCCTAATATGACATTATGTAAATGGGAGAAATTCCTGCAACTTAAAATCTGTTTCATTCATCTGAATGGTGTTGTTTTTGTAGCAAGGACATGGATTTTTACATACTTCATTAAGATTAATGAGTAGCGATGAGTGAATTGATACTTACAAAATGATTAGTCTCATCAATAAGATTTTCAATGCGGGGGCAATCCCTGCTGGTTAAAAAGCTCTCCCTGCTGTTTGGTTGACATGGCTGGATATCTTACCCCAAGTAGTGCGTAAGTGCAATAACTCTGCTTCCGCTTCAGCCGTGACAATGTGTAGCTACCCGGAACTGTAGCAGCAGATGCACAGTCACTACCCTGGATGCGGACTCAGAGCCATGGCATTCGTTCCCCTACTTGGACCAGGGGCTCAGGAGCAAGACTGTCAATGGAGGGCAATTTGTCTGACCCTGTCAATCAAGCAACAGGGGGAGTAACTTCACCAACAGGACAGTGAATTGATTAATTCATCTCTATTGAGATGCAGAGTTGCAGAAATTGCCAAAACAAGTCTACGATGTGTGAATATATTGTAAACTGGTAACACATGGGATAGCTGTCAGCTAAATGCTTGTTTGGCCGCTCCTCCGATCCTCCAGCTAAGCTGAGCATGCATATGTACTAAATGGAAGATGGGTGAAAAACAGACTTCTCTAGCAGTGGCTTATATTTCTATTTACAGAAAGGATTGGGCAGTTGACATTTAACATGTGGAACCTTATCTACCCTGACATCAGTAGGGAAGCCACCATACATATTAGATGGTCGACCAAACCCTACAAAAGCTGTTGGTTCAGCCAATACACATCTAATGTGTATGGCCAGGGTTTGACCCATGAACAATATTCTACAGTTTTCAAAGCAGCACCTGGATCTGAATACTTTTGTAATTGCATTTAATGAATTGTTTAGTACAGCCACTGAGTTATTCAATAAAAATAAATCTGTGTATCACCACCTGCTCTTTGTTCGTTTCTTAACTCTCTGTCCACCTTTTCGAGGTGGATGCACATGCTCATCTTCATCCTTCAACCATCACCAGCCATATCTACTGTTAGAAACTGTGACAGTTACAGGGAGAGAACTGCAGCAGAAAGGACATATCTCCTGAGAAAGGAGACGCCCTCTGAGCTACAATCCTGAATAAACTCTAGCATAGCAATTGGAGTAATGATTGGGGAGGGGAGATCTCTGGATCCATGTGAGGTATAGGGCTGCTTCAGGACTGTCATGTACTATATAATGTTACTTTTGTCATGGATAATCCTGTTATGGCTTCCTATAGCAAGCAATCCAATTTCAGCTTTCATTGATCCCCTACTTTTTTGTCTCCACTATTTGTTTTTTAATTCAGGAGCCCTAATTATCTTTCTAAAGGTTTCGCCCTAGCATCCTAAATCTATCAGCACTAATACGTTTTACCTGTATATGATATAGAACTGTCCTCAGATAGCATAGCTCTATTATCTATACAAAGTAGGGGATAGCTCCATGACACATATTTAATAGAAGCTTCCACTGGAAAACCGTTTTGTTAAATATGTTAATTATGAGTATAAAAGGGACACATTTAATGGACACCAGAACAAAGATAGCCCAAACTATTATTCTATACAAGCAATAGAAATGAAATCACGTTTGTGCCATCACATTGCATAGACTAAAGCAAGATAGAACCCAAGAGGGTTCATTTTCTTATTTCTACTTGAAATGTATGCTATGCCCACACATGGATTTCTGCATCTTGAAAGCTTGAGAAAGAAATTAATTAAAATGCATCATGTTTAATAGGACAGAGAATAATTAATATTCAGCATTAATTAATATTCATCTCCATATTTCCATGTATCCAAAGTAATGATGTATATAACATGTTATACATCTGTATTATTATCAACATTGCAAAGAACATTTATCAGGCAACAACTATGTGGTATTGTTTTGTTTTATTTTTCTTTTCTTTTTTTCATTTAACCCCTTAAGGACCCTTGCCATACATGTACGTCACAGCTGGACATGACTCAAGGACCAGGGACGTACAGGGTACGGCGGGGTGATCGGGCGGGTGCAGGAGCTGCGCCTGCCCGATAAGTGGCACGGACCTGGCATTCACTGACAGCCGGGTTCCTGCTGCATACGTCAGCATTGGTGAAGAAACCGATTAATTAACCTCTTGTATGCCGCAGTCAAAGCTGACCGCGGCATGCAGAGGGTTTACGGAGGGTACGGGTGACCCGATGGCAGAGAAGGCAAGCGCTATGCCTTCCATAGGCATCGGGGCTTGCCTCCTACGGAAGCCTATCAGATCCAGCCCTTAGGTTGGGTCTCACAGGCAGGCTGTCAGCATAAAAGCTGACAGTCAATGCATTACAATACAGGTTGTACTGTAATGCATTGCAGAGGGGATCAGACCCCAGAAGTTGAAGTCCCACAGTGCGACAAAAATAAAAATAAAAAAAGTGTTTTTTATAATAAAAAAAAGTTTCAAGAAAAAAAAAGAAAATAAAATTTACCAAAATAAAACGCATAAAATTGTGGAAAAAATGAAGAAAAATAAAACAAAAACAGACATACTGGGTATTGCTGCATCTGTAATGACATGTTCCACCCCCTCACCTGAACGCCGTAGAAGAAATAAAATAAAAACTGTGCTAAAACAACCAACCACAAAGGCGTATGCCCCCCACAATAGTACCAATGAAACGATCACCTTATAGCGACAAAAATGAGCCCTTTACATAAGACAGTCGCTCAAAAAATTTAAAAACTAGGGCTCTCAGAATATGGAAAAGCCATTACATCACCTTACATCACAAAAAGTGTAATACCAAGCGATCAAAAAGTCATACGCTCTCCAAAATAGTACCAATCAAAGCGTCATCTCATCCCGCAAAAAAATGAGATCACATCTAAGACAATCGCCCAAAAAATAAAAAAGCTATGGCACTCAGAATATGGAGACACTAAAACATTTTTTGTTTCAAAAATGCATTTATTGTGTAAAATTAAGTAGACATATTAAGTATTGCTGCGTCCTTAACAACCTGCTGTATAAAAATATCACATGATCTAACCCCTTAGATGAACACACGTACAAAAAATAAATAAAAACTTGGTAATACCAAGCTATCAAAAAGTTATATGCACCATAAAATAGTACTAATCAAACTGTCATCTCATACCGAAAAAAATGAGCCCCTACATAAGACAGTCATCCCAAAAAAAAAAAAACTATGGCTTTCAGAATATGGAGACACTAAAAATGTTTTTTTCAAAAATGCTGTATTATGTAAAACTGAAACAAACAACCAAAAAAGTAGTCATATTTGGTATTGTCGGGTTCCTAACAACCTGCTCTATAAAAATAGCACATGATCTATCTAACCTGTCAGATGAACATTGTAAAGAATAAAAACAGTGCCAAAATAGCTATTTTTTGTTACTTTACCTCACAAAAAGTGTAATATAGAGCAACCAAAAATCATATGTACCCTAAAATAGTAGCAACAAAACTGCCACCTTATCCCGTAGTTTCAAAAATGGGGTCACTTTTTTGGAGCTTCTACTCTAGGGGATCTTCAACTGTGACATGGCAACTTAAAATTATCCCAGTGAAAAAACCATATGGCGTTCCTTTGCTTCTCCGCCCTGGTCTTTAAAAATTGGGTTTTGGAAATCTTCATAAAAATTTTAAGATTTGCTTCTAAACTTCTAAGGGTACATTCACACTTGTGGCAGAGTGATCCTTCAAGCAGTTCCGTCGCCATGTCCTGTATGGTGTTCGGGTTCCAGTCGGTGTTGTGTGGACAGCTGGTGTTTCTTCCAGCAGCTGCGGCAGGTAAGTGGCCTAGTATATTGGTGCTCTTGGTCCAGTGGTTGTTCTTGCCACTGGATCCTTACCTGCCATTCCAGTTTGCTACTCACTGTCATCTCTCTATGTGTGTGTGTATTGGTGTTATACTTTCGTGTAGTATGTTGCAGGGGTCAGGTTGACACCTTCTAGAACATCACTGAAAACTTGTTGTTAGATGTTCTATGGGTCAGGTGGACCCGCACTAGAACATGACAGTAGGTTTTGTCTTCCTCTTTCCTTTGTTTTTAGGCCTGAGGGAGATTCTGGTTTATCCTTCTGGTGGAGGAACCGTTTTTCTCTAGTCCTGACACTGTTACCAGGGTTCTACAGGGTAAGTTAGGGCCCTAGATTACGGTGTATGAACTTCCCTACCATCAAAACCTGTTCATACTTATAATTAGTCAGGACTTGAATTAGAGTTGCTTTAGGAGGTCACCAGCTCCCTTACCCCAGTGTCCAGGCCTAGTTTCTGTTCCCAGTTCCCATCGGTGTTCGGTGGGGAGTTTTCCCCCCACACTGCACGGTGACAGTCAGATATGCAAAAAATGGCCTGGTGCTTAAGGCAAAAAATGGCATGGTCCTGAAGGGGTTAATCATTATACAGCATCTGACTTTAAAAGATAGTGTTACATTTAGTCGTGTGGCCATTGTAATTGATTTCATTTCTCCTAGAGGCCTATTCAGTCACCAGAAAGAATATAATTTGTACTTCAGATGGAAGCACCGCATAGTGTTACTTAGCCTTTTATTTATGTGGTTTTACAGAGCAGAGGAGAGATTCGGAGACATGAAATAAATGCAATTCCATTAATCCCCTCTCTGTCCTCCATGAATAGATAGAGCGGAAACTACAAAGCCTTCCTTCATCATATTTGTAGTGTGATAGAAAGAGCTTGATCGTAAACAGAAATGTTCATCTCGATTTCTAAACCTAATAAAATCTAATTCAAAAAGTCTGATTTAATCTTCTACTGAAAATTGGTTCATAATATGCATAGAAGATGATTCTTAACCTAAAGATGCTATTGTGTTATCATGTTTCATGTCATACAAATTAGCTTGCAAAGACTTAGAAGCACTGGGAATATGAGTACTGACCTTCACACGACTCTCCCCCCAGAGAGAACATCCCATTGTCATGGTAGCCGTCTCTGCATTCACAGTGGTACCAGCCTGGTAGGTTAATGCAGTTAGCACGGCTGTCACACTGAACAAATCCTTCGGCACATTCATCAATGTCTAATAAGTAGACACAAAAAAGTAAATCAGCTTAGTCCATGAACAAATACACAGCATTACATCATCTCCGAATACATATTATCCCCAGTTACTGGTTACCAGTGTGAACTAATACTTCCTATACATCTACTGCACCACTCTACAAGTAAAACCATTCGCCTCAAGTTTATTGTTTTCAATATGGGAAGCATATAAAGTATTTGGAATGGAAAATGAATCTTTCTAACTTTTTAATAAGCTAATAAATTCCCTTTTATACAGTAAAATAAAACATCAACCCTTACCAGTGTAGGCATATATCAGTCATTACATATTATACATTTCTCAGGTGGACTTCAATTAAAGGGGTTGTCCAAGTTATATTTATTGATGACCTATCCTCAGGATAGGTCATCAATATCAGATCGGCGGGGGTCCGACACCCGGCACCCCCGCCGATCAGCTGTTTGAAGAGAAGGCGAGCGCCGTGCCAGCGCTGCCTCCTCTTCATTGTTTACATGCTGGCCGTTGCATCTGCAGCGGTGAGCAGGTGTAATTACACCCAAGCTGTTCCATTCATTTCAATGGGACGGCTCTGTAGTATACACTTGTATAGAAACGAGCCGTCCCATTGAAATGAATGGACTAGCTTAGGTGTATTACACCTGCTCACCGCTGCAGATGCAACGCCAGCATGCAACAATGACGAGGAGGCAGTGCTGGCACGGCGCCACCTCTCTTCAAACAGCTGATCGGCGGGGGTGCCGGGTGTCGGACCCCCGCCGATCTGATATTGATGACCTATCCTGAGGATAGGTCATCAATAAATATAACTTGGATAACCCCTTTAAGTATTTTCACAAACCAAACTTACCTTTTCTTCCATGGCCCAAATAAAATAAATATCAATATTAATGTCTATGGTCATCTGCCACTGGTCTTCTACTGTGGTATGTTAATATAAATGGCACCCAAAGGTTTATCTGAAGCAATATGGGTTGTATGGCCACCATAATTTTGGAAGTCAGGTTATGTCCCCAATACATGAAATTTCCCCTATATAGCCAAGCATTTTGCTAATTTGCCATTGAAAACAAACCTAACACTCAATGTTGGCTCATTGGCGGATCCAGAGGGGGGGGCAACGGGGCATTTGCCAATTGCCCCCACCCACCCCCCGAGAATGTGTGCGGCGGTGGCGGGGCACAGGGAGATGAATGCTTCCATTGTGAAGTGTTCATCTCCATAGTCATCTGTATCGCCGTCCTCAGGACAGCGATACAGATGGCTGTGTTGTTGGGCAGGGAGGGAGAGGCGTCTCCCTTCCCTGCTCCTCTGATAGGCTGCTGGCACTACGCCCGCAGCCTATCAGATGTTCGTGCAGGCGGCGCGATGATGTCACCGCGCAGCCTGTGAGCTGCACAGCCTGCATCGCATCGCTGTGAAGGATGGAGGTAAGTATAAGTGTCTTGTTTTTTGTTTTTTTTAAAGACCGGACCCACAGGCACATAAGGGGCATATGGGGGTCGGCAGTTTGGCACATGGGGGATTGTTTGGCACATGATACTGGCACATGGGGAGGATAGTTTGGCACATGATACTGGCACATGGGGGGATTGTTTGGCACATGACACAGGCACAGCACATGGGGGGGATAGTTTGGCACATGATACTGGCACATGGGGGGGAGATTGTTTGGCACATGATACTGGCACATGGGGGATTGTTTGGCACATGATACAGGCACATGGGGGATTGTTTGGCACATGATACTGGCACATGGGGGGATTGTTTGGCACATAATACAGGCACATGATACTACTGGCACATGGGGGTTGTTTGGCACATGATTGAGGCACATGATACTGGCACATGGGGGGGTTGCCACATGATACAGGCACATGGGGATGGGGGTTGGCACTTGATACAGGCACATGGGGGGTTGGCACTTAATACTGGCAATTGAGGGGGCAGCAGTTTGGCGCTTGATGGCAAATGAGGTGGGGTTGGCACTTGATGCAGGCATTTGGGGGGGTTGGCACTTGATACTGGCACCTGGGACATACACTTGATACTGGCACATGGGGGGTTGGCACTTGATACTGGCACTTGGGGGGTTTGGCACTTGGTACTGGCACATGGGGGGTTTGGCAGTTGTTACTGGCACATGATTGGGGGGAGACGAGGAAAGAGAACATCTACATCAAAGGAGACGTCACTGGATGTAAGAGGTATGGGCGCAATATATGGGTAGGGCTGTGTGTGGGTGTGGCTTGAGGGTGGGTGGGGACACAAGGGCCCCATAAGTTCCAATTGCCCGGGGAAGTGCCCCTCCCGATACCAGGCTCTGGATCCGCCACTGTGTTGGATTTGGTTTCTTTTGGCCCAAAAAAGGAAATAATTCTGTGGCTCACCCTCATAACATATGCACATCTGTTTTTAATGGGACCATGATCTTTATTTTTGGCATTACACATACAGAATTTATCAATAACATTAAGTAATAATAGACCCTTAAACGGATTATGTCAAAATTGATGTACAAAATGAAGATCAGACTACATATAGTAGGTGACAATCTCTCTCTAACAAAGCCATTCATTGCTCCAATTGTTCTAATAGATTTATTTCAGGCTGGTAGCTCAGGGGGTGCGTCCTTTCTGCTGTAGCTCTTTCCCTGTAACTGCCACAGCTTCTAACAGAAGATATGACTGGTGGTAGCCAAAGATTTAAACTCAACACGTGTGACCACCTCAGTGAGGTCCACAGAAAATAAGTAAAAGAACAAACAGCAGGTGGCGCTATACATATACATTTTTGAGTAGCTATTTGGCTACAGTAAATTTTTCACTACATGCAATTGCAAAAATATTGAGATCTAGGTGCTGGTTTGAAAAATTGTAGAATTCTTCGTGGCACAACCCCTTTAAATAGGACTGTCTTCTTCTAGTACTTTGGGACCTTTGTTGTATCAGAATCCTCTATTATTCTAGTTATGCCCCAGTTCAACCCAGAAGATATATATCAGAAATGTGACCCTGAGAACAACTTTTCAGTCTTTGTTACTTCATACAAAATCAGACTTTTTAATTTTTGAGGGTGAAGTAGGAACAATTTTATATATATATATATATATATATATTTTAAAAAAATTAATATATATATATATATATATATATATATATACACATACACAAATACTAGAAAATAAATGGATTTTATATTACTATAAATACTTTTCCCCAGTGCATATATAACTTTGTCATATATTCTATACCAGAGAAATATTACACCTTCATTATTATCTGTCTAAAACCAGTGCTCTTCAGGTTATGATGACAGGGGGAGCTCCTGCCTTGAATCATCATAGCTCATGTCAGTTGTGCACTGCTCAGGTGAAAGATAAAGCCAGATTCACTTTGCAGACCTATCAGGCAATCTCAGATCAAAATACCTTGGTTTAACAGCAGGAGACATTTGTGTAACCTGCTTATTTCTACTGGCACAATGAAGGGCTGAATTAAAGAAGACAGTACATATACAGCTGGTATTATTGTTATAAAAAACATGCATATTATATGTATTTCTTTCCGCGTCACACAATTCCAGTATTAACTTCTTCATTTACAAGAAAATATGAAATAACTTATTCTTACAGTAAGCAGAAGAATATCCTAATGTTGACACTTTAATTTATCATTATAACTGAAATAGCTTACATTTTCAGACAGAAGAATGGCTGCTGATAAACCATAGTGATCCTGACATGAAAATCTATTCAAAATGAAGGCATTAAAATATACTGTAGTGCAATTATGCTAATGTAGCTAAATTGTTATCCGCATACTTAAAAAAGCAAATGTATCAGCACATTCTGGTTTGGCCAACGCAAAGAGCCTTTTTAATTTATTTCCATGCACTTAAAGAGAGGACGAGTGAAGAATCAATACAAATTAAAACTTTATTTACTCAGCATTCAGAGACTTGCTGGTGTCTGGGGACATAAAAAGTTTCTGGGTTGAAAGTAAAATTTGTTGTAGAAGCAACTGCATTGATTAAAAGGAGTGCAGACTTAAGGGCATGTAGCTTCCTAAACAAAGTATATGATTCTCCAGGAATTAATAAAGTAACACAGTTACTGAAAACATTTAAATATTACTTTATTATAAATATATTCCCAAATCCCTTATATTAGTTATAATGGTTTGTTTTGTCTGGTGAGCAGTCATCAGGGGAAATAAAATGGTCGCCATTCTATTAGTACACAAAAAAACTGTCCTAATCACAGAGCAGGACAAGTTACTTCAGAGCACTGATGTAAAGAGGTGCCTCAGCCTCCTCTCTGCTCTGCTTGTCAGGGATTATGATCCTGAATACAGCTGATAAGAACTTTAGCCGAATCTCTGTAGCAATAGAGTTCACGAGAAGATGGCTGTACAGGCAGGATGGACAGGACAGACTGTACAGTCAACTAGAAGTGTTGCTGCTCATTACCCCCACCATCCTATCTGTACTTCAACCGTCTCCTCATGAACTCCATTCCTACAGTGATTTAGCTAAGGTTCTTATCAGCTGTATTCAGGATCATAATCCCTAACAAGTACAGCATAGAGGAGGATGAGGCAACTCTTTACGTCGGTGTTCTGAAGTTATTTGTCCTGCTGTGAGATTAGGACAGCAGCCATTTTATTTCCCCTGATGATTGCTTCCTAGGCAAAACGAGCCATTATAATTAATAAAAGGTATATGGGAATATGCTTATCATATTTAAGTATTTTCAGTAATTTTATTTTATTAATTCCTGGAGAACCCCTTTAGATTAGCCACTATATAAACCCCCTCACTCATAAGTTACTCTTGCTGAAGCCCTTTACCTACTCATGGGAATTTCAATCTTCGGTAATATACAATTTACTCTCTAGTTGAAAATCCTAAAATTGAAAATTCTCGACTCGGGTAGGAATGGAGCATGGAATACTTACATGATATCAAAGATTATACTTATTTTCACAGATGAAGGAGTCTGAAATAAGAGACAGATAGTAGGGCAGACAAGTTTTCCTGGCAATTATTAAGGGGAACTTGCTGTGTATGTAATTATGATGTTGCCTGTAAGTGTTTGTATGGAGAGCTCCCTCTTGTAGTGGCCATAGATAAACAGAATTTCTGCTTTCTGCTCAAATTTTAGAAATGTCATACACTGATGTCCTCCTGCCCTTGACTAACACATATAAATAAGCCTCACAGAGATGTCCTTCTGCCTATGGGTCACGTGCGTAGTAAGCGGGGGGGGGGGGGCAGTTATGCTAAAATCCCCCCCAGCAGCAGCGGGACAATGTGTGCGGCGGTGGCGGGGCACAGGGAGATGAACGCTTCCATTGCGGAAGCGTTCATCTCCATAGTCATCTGTATTGCCGTCCTCAAGACAGCAATACAGATGGCTTTGCTGCGGAGCAGGAGAGGGAGAGGCTGCAGCCTATCAGATGTTGGTACAGGCGGTGCGATAACATCATTGCGCCATCTGTGAGCCGCACAACGCGGGACACAGGCCGGAAGAGGCCTGCATCACATCACTGTGACGGATGGAGGTAAGTATAAGTGTCTTGTTTTGTGTGTGTGTTTTTTTTTTTTTTTTTAACCGTACCAACTGGCCCATAAGGGGCGGGGAGGAGAGATTTTGGCACAGGGGCCCCATAAGTGCTGTCCCCCAAGATTTTTGGGGCTTCCTACGCCCATGCTATGGGTAACACATATAAACAAGCCATGACATCCATTGCTTCTTAAGAAGGTGGCTGCATTCTCTATTGTTTAGACACTGAATACTGATACAGGAGATTCTGCTGCTTGTATCTGCCTGCGCAAAATTCTTTAGATGCATAGTACAGAATGTAGCCATCTCAGGAAGCAGCCGCCACCATCTTGGAAGCAAAGGATGCCACAGTTTGTTTGCAGGCATTACCCATGAGCGTTGAAGCATTTTATAATTTCTTACACCATTACACATCAGTGTATGGCATTTCTGAAATTTGAGCATTCTATGACAGTGTAAAGGCAAATACTATGGGGCATATTTATTAAGACCAGCAGTGGGTCCGCTGGAGTTATGAAGAATCGCCAGCCTCTACATAACTTCGGAGCATCCAGCGCCGCTTCTAAATCTACACTGGCTCCCTTGCTGTCTTACATTTAGACCATTTTCTCCACCTAAAACAGGTGTAGAAAATGGTATATGAGATTGGCCTGCCAGCCTGTTCCCGTCCCCATCCTCACCCACACTACACCCACTTTCTTAGACCTGGTGTGGGCAGGTGAGAAATTTAGGCATATTTCTATTTAATAAATGACCTCCTATTAGAGATAGTGAGGGGGCTTCCTGCTGGTAATATTGTTTTTAGGGACCCCTCTACTGGAACTGTTTATTATGGGGAATGTTGCTTGCACTATTGCTTACGAAGGAAGTCTGCTATTACTTTTAATGCAGTCAATGTGGAGGCTCTGTGTCTTATGAGGTCATGATCAATGCCATCCCTAAAAATGATTCTTTAATACACAAGGAGGTTCATGATCCAGTTTATAGGAAATTAAATGCTGCGTAACCACTATCCATATATGAGCCGGACGTTTCGGTTCATAGGGACCTTCTTCAGCGGCTTGGAGTTTCTGTGGTCAGAGATAAAGGGATAATTTCCTATAAACTGGATCATGAACCTCTTATTGTGAAAATCACTAAATAAAATTACCTTTAAAGGGAGTCTGTCACCACATTTTGACATTATAGACCGCTTACTTAGCGCTGTAGCACAACTGTAGATGATTCAAATGGTACCTTTGTTGTGTTCTTGTGAAGTTCACCCGAGGCAAAAACAGACTTTTATTCATATGCAAATGAGGGCTCGCAAGTGCCCAGGGGCGGCGTTAACTTAGTTGGAGCCCAGGCTGCTCTGCCTCTTTTGCTCATATCCCCGCCCCAGCCTCTCCCCTCCCAGCGAAATCCCATGTCTGCGTTCTCCCTCGCTGGGCCGGCCCACTTTCCTCCTCTTCTCCCGTGCGCCTCTGGTCCGAATCCTTGACGCTGGTTTCACGCCGTTGGCCAGCGCATGTGCAGTAGCTACAGTGATACCGTGCCTACAATGGGCATCGCTGTGCGCATGCCCGCCCAGCGAGGGAGAGCGCAGGCGCGGGATCTCACTGGGAGAGAAGGAGGACGCAAGGGAAGAGAAGGGCGGGCAGAGGCTGGGGCGGGGATATGAGCAAAAGAGGCAGAGCAGCCTGGGATCCAACGAAGTAAGCGCCGCCTGTGGGCACTTGCGAGACCTCATTTACATACGGATAAAAGTCAGTTTTTGCCTCGAGGAACTTCACAAGAACACAACAAAGGTACCATTTGAATCATCTACAGTTATGCTACAGTGCTAAGTAAGCGGTCTATAATGTCAAAATGTAGTGACAGACTCATATTTATACTATTGCTGGATGGCCGTCAGGTCTTTGCTGGCACTGGGAAGAGTAAAACAGTGTGCGGTACTCCTATTATCTAATATAAAAATGATTCTTTATCATGGAGGGATACATATAGACAGATACACACACAGGCAGATTTTAGCTATGGGTTATCCGTGCCATACAATCTTGTGACAACTCTCCATCTGATTACAACTCATGCTCCAGTCCTTTGCACCATTATTTTAATATTAAAAGGTCTTTAATTTGCAAATGTATCACATTGAGCAATGATTTAGCTTGCTCTCACGTCACACTGAAGTACGGTTTTTCATCTGTCAATGAACCATAAGGAGTCTATTTCATGCAATTCCAAAAATCTTAATTGTTTTAACATTTGCAATTTTTTTTCCTATAAAATGATTTCGAAGCATTCTTAACAGTGCTAAACCTGTGACATTTCTAAAGGCATTTTAACCAGCTTAGAATAAACCACACAATTCCAGAAAATAGTACAAACCATAGTTAAGCTTCTCACACCGCGGGGATCTGACTAAATTATTAATACAGAGCTAAATGTAGCTGTATGCGTCCTCTCAAGTAACATGGACACTGCTACTGAATACACAGCAGTCATACTGAGCAGTCTCTCTAATATGCATATCTAATCTGTTGTAATTCAGACCACATTAAATACTCTGAGCTCCAAATAATCCATTGACAAATTGGGTACCATTACAGCATTAGACAGGGCAGTACCTGTCCCACAGAAATTAATAGAGCAGTGTACCGACATGGACGCTCCATTCAGCAAGGATACCAGCAAGTGTCCTAGTCGTCCTAGCACTGGAGGCCTCTTTCAGCCAATCAGTATGAACTGCTTATTTAAAGGGGTTTTCAGTTTTTTTTTGATGACCTATGCTCTGGATAGGTCATCAGTATCTGATAGGTGGGGGTCTTACATCTAGGACCCCCACCAATCAACTGTTTGAGAAGGCACTGTAGCTTGCAGTAGTGCCATAGCCTTCTCTCAGCTTTGCCTAGGCCATGTGACGTCATGTTAATAAGTCATATAGCCTAGGCCCGGCTTAGGCCATAGAAGTGAATGGGGTTGAGTTGCAATACGAAGCACAGTCGCTATACAATGTATGGCACTGTGCTTGGTGAGCAGAGAGAAGGCTGCCATGCGACTGCAAGCGTCGGTTCCTTCTCAAACAGCTGTTCGACAAGGATCCTGCGTGTAGAACCCCCACCAATCAGATTCAGATGACCTATCCAGAAGATAGGTCATAAGTAGTGTTGAGCAAAGTGAAGCATTTGAAGCGGAATTCGGTCCGAAGTTTAGGAAAACTTTGATTTGCAACTATTCTGAATTTCCTATCATTTCATGGTAATGAATCAGGTTTTCCTAAAATGGCAGCTGCCCGTGGTACAAAGCAAGACTAAGTGTAGAGAAGACAAGCCCTGGAACGCAAGATTACTCATAATGCCATGCAGCCAGCCTTTCTGCAGATAGCCATCCCCTGAGATGTCACAGTCTCCACCATTGTCCTGTGAGTTGAGCATAGGGAGAGACGTGGCAAGCACTTATGCGCTACAGACAGTGTTGCTAATAGCAGAATATTGGAGAGGGAGAGTGTAGGGAGACTTATTCTGCATCAGTTTAATTTACCGCATTTATTCTTATATTTACTTATTCCTACATTAGCCGTATTGTAATTCAATAACAATAAGATGGAAGCCTTTATTTATCCAATGCCAGCGCCCCAACTAATACCATCCAGTCTGCACCCCTTGGGGGGTAGGCTTTAATGATGACCATCATCATCTTTTGCTATCTTTTCTTCTTCCAAATTATCCTTCAAAGTCTCCATGTCCTAGAAAAGTCGGCAAGATGCAGAAAGAAGAGGAGCTGGATGTTCCTAATGACATATTCACATCGATATTACATGATGTGGAAAAGGAGGAAGAGCAGATGGCAGAAGAAGGGCTCACCTGTAGGACAGGAGAGCGCTGGGTTTGGAGAAGTGGGTACAACCTCTGTTTAAAGGTGCACTAAAGGTGCCGATTGGCTGTTAACAACGAAGACCAACTATACAGTGTAGTCTTCATTATAACATGAAAGGCAGCTGTGGGAAAATTTGCTGCAGGGTTCTTAATCGCAGCATGGCCGCTCTGTGTGGCCGTACCCTGAGGCCATGCCCTGGGTATACCTGATTTATAGAGATTTGTGACAAATGAATTCGTAAAAAATCTATTTCTTGTGGAACTTTGGTGAATCTGCCGAATGGAATTTTTCAAGACTTTAATCATCTCTAGTCAGCAGTATAAAAGTCTCGGAAAACCCCTTTAGGCCTCTTGCACACGGGCGTCAGGTTTGACGCCCGGATAAGATGCGGGTGCGTTGCGGGAATCGCCGCGATTTTTCCGCGCGTGTGCTAACGTTTGTAGTGCGTTGAGCACGCGCGTGAAAAAATCCGCATGCTTGGTACCCAGACCCGAAGTCAGACTTCATGACTGAAGTCTGGTTTCGGGATGAGTATTCTGTATGTGTAATTATTTTCCTTTATAACATAGTTATAAGGGAAAATAATCGCATTCTAATTACAGAATGCAATGTTCCCCGGGCTTTAAAGGGTTAAAAATAATAAAGAGTTAACTTACCTTCTCCCATTGTACGCGCAGAGCCCCAGAACGTCTTCTCTCTTGATAGTTTGGATGCTTGAGGTCCTGTGGTGACGTCACAGGGTCACATGGTCCAATCATAGAAGCATTTGAGTGGACCATGTGACCCATGTGATCCTGTGACATCACGGCAGGTCCTTCATCCAACCAGCTAATTAACGCTCCGGTAGCAAAAAAGCCAAACAAACAAACACTGGTGTGTCCTGTGACCTTCATAGCCCTTTATCTAACATCTGGAGCTGGTGGTGTTACAGCAAAAAACGCAGGAGCAAAAAATGCCACAAAAAACAATGTGTGAAAGCAGCCTAATAAATAAGATAAATGTTAGGCTACTTTACACTGGCGTTAGGTGCTGATCTGTCTGGTATTTGCACAGACGGATTCGCACCTATAATGCAAATCTTTGTATCCGTTCAGACCGGATCCGTTTGCATTAGCTTTAAAAAAAATTGTCAAAGTCAAAACAGATCCGTTTTTAATTACATTGAAAGTCAATGGGGAACGGATTCCTTTTCAAATGCACCATATTGTGTCATTGAAAACGGATCCGTCCCCATTGACTTACATTGTAAGTCAAAACGGATCCGTTCGACTCCGCATCGTCAGACGGACACCAAAACGCTGCAAGCTGCGTTTTGGTGTCCGCCTCCAGAACGGAATGGAGACTGAACGGAGCCGAACTGATGCATTCTGAGCGGATCCTTATCCATTCAGAATGCATTGGGGCTGAACTGATCCGTTTAGACCGTTTGAGAGATCCCTGAAACGGATCTCACAAACGGAATCCAAAACGCCAGTGTGAAAATAGCCTTAGTTACAAGATGATTTCTTCTTAAACTCTCATCTCAGCCATTGATTGCTATATTTTCATGCAATCATTATTTAATGTCCGTTACAGGAAATCCAATCACCTGAGCTGTTAAAGCCGGGTTTTATGTGTGACATTATAAAAGCAATGTTTTATTACAGAGAGTCTTATTGCTTCAGCTTTGCATTTCATTTCTGTCACATATTGATCAATTATGGGCTGGCAATTAGTTTCAGCCAAAACATTCCTAGTTTTCATTACTGAAGAATATTGGCTACAGAATCTATTATTTAATACATGGCATAATGATTTCTAACAAAAAAAAAAAAGACAAAACACAATTAACAAGATAAAAGATTTACACTGCAAAAACTACATGCAGATGACTGTAGTTTGGATCTAGTTTTGGGCGCGAATATTCGAATCACAAATATTTATTGCGAATATCGGTGCTTCAAGAATTCACGAAGTCTAGAATATAGTGCTATATATTCGTAATCACGAATATTCTAGATTTTTTTCCCTCTGAACACATGATTTCTCCCTGCTTCTTGCTTGTGGGCCAATGAGAAGGCTGCAATGTCTTTGTCTGAGCTTAGCAACCAATAGGAAAGTTTCCTACCCCTTACAATATAAGAACCTCCCCAGCAGCCATTTTCTGCAGGTTTTTGCAGTTCTAAGAGAGACAGCAGTGTAATTGCTCTGCTCTGTGCTTTCCTGTGTCACATTACATTAGATAGATAGATAGTTAGCTTATATATATAATACAGATAGTTAGTGGGAGATAGTCAGTGTAGGTTAGATAGTGATATGGTGTAGCTGATTCTGCTGGTTCTGCTGTCCTTACATACATGCTACATACATAGTGCTGTGATGTCACAAGTTCACAACAATACTTAGTGGACCAATCACTAATATGTAGTCAGACCTGCTAAAATGTGAAGTTGCCCGTATTGTGCAAAATTATGCGCATCAATTGTTGATTTGCGCAATCGCGAATATATTGGAGCACTCTATCTGTTTATAAAGCTATTGTAATGTTCTGCCGTGCCAACCTGTTTCTCCAGTCTCAGTAAGCTTCTGGCAACTTGAAAAATGTAGCAAAAGTGACCCACGCTTGTATTGCGCGCGCAATACGCGAATATTACACTGCCGATGTTTGCAATCAAGAAAATATATGCGAATTCACAAATATATGATGAATATTCACCCAAATATTCGCAAAATAATGCGAATACGAATATTGCCCCTGCCGCTCATCACTATTTGGATCCACATCCAATCCGCATTGGTTGTAAATCACACACTGACCCCGTCATTAATATGGGTCCACAAAAAAACAGGCAGCACATGAATGTCATCCGTGGGCTGTAGCATCTGTATGTCAATCCTGCAAATTATAGAACATTTTTGCAGATATTTTTTTCTTCATAAAATATATTTTTTTTAAAAGCACACATCCAGTATCCATACTTTGCACATCCGCGGTTTGTGGACCGCTAAACGTATACAGTTGTGTGCATGTAGCCTAATAAATAACAAAGTACTAAGTAATTATTTTCATATATTCATAATTGATGCATTGTCATATATTGTCTGAAGACACAGGGAATGCGGATTTATCAGTCATGGTCATGGTACATGAGTGGGACTCAATGGTCCCTCTGCCACATAAGTAGGCTTTATAAGGTGTCAAAAATTTTAAATTGAGGCCCAGTTAAGCCTCTGTATTTTGGATTGTTTTAGAAAGCCCTGTTCTGTTGGGTCAATGCAAACTAGCTGCTTATGTCTGGTTCCTAACAGTGACAGTATTACTCTTACCAAGGGTTGGAGTGTTGTGGCCACTTCACTGAGCCTACCTAATTAATTATCAGAATTTGAGATGAGCAAATCGAATCCCATGAAGTGGAATTCGATCCGAATTTCAGGAATTATTCGGTTTGCCTAGAAGCCAAATTTCCTCGTGCTTCGTGTCAGCGAATCGATTAATCCTGAAATTCAAACTTACCGCCTCCATTTGCGCGCGAAGAGCTGCCAGCCTCCATATTGCTTGAAGATCTTGGCCGAAATCCCATGTGGCGCGAGATTACATCATCACACCGGCCGGAGTGATGATGTCATACGTCACTACGCCGATCGGCATGATTACGTAATCTCGTGCCGCACGTGATTTCGACCGAGATCTTCAAGCAAGATAGCGGCGGCTGGCCCGTCGCAAGCAAATGGACGCGGCATGTTTGATGTAATGTTTGTTTTTTATGTTAGTTTTACACTGTTTGTACACTCAGATGCCACGATCATGTATGAACAGGGCATCTGAGGGGTACAATCACGGGGGCGTCGCTATCGCAGCTCCCTGTCATTGCACCCGCTACTTACAAAAAAATTTTCTTCATGGTGAAGTAATTCGTCACAAAGCAAATTTTTGGGTAAAATTCGGCGAATCAGCCGGATCAAATTTTCAAGAAATTCGCTCATCTCTAATCAGAATCAACCTTACCAAACACCAAACAGCATGGTTTAATAGAGTTCATCCTGCTGACAGATGCTCTTTTAAAGAGTTTCAAGAATTAGTTCTGCCACCGTTTAGTATTATAACTCAGCTCCACTTTTAACCACAATACCAGACACAAGGAGTGGTGCTGTTTTTAAAGGAAAGTAGACAACACAGGATCAAATGATGTACAGGTGAATAAGACTAATAAGACTAATACTAAAAATAAAATAAATACTAATAAGACTAATACTAAAAAAAAAAAATTAATACTAATAAGACTAATACTAAATAATGAAATAAAAAATACTAATAAGACTAATACTCAAGAAGCCTTAAAACACCAAATGAAAAATGTCTGAAAAACATATAATTTAGCGATATCTGATTCTGAGGAAGCTGGATGACAAAATGTATCTATGTAGCTGAAAGCCGACACTTATGCCACAAACCTGCTGGATCCCTATGAGATCCCATTAAAGTCAATGGAGATATGGTGGTTTGTGGTGGTATCTGGCTATGCTGGATGCAGTAACTCTGGCAGTCTGTTCTTCTAGTGTAAGGAGTTCACACGACCTATATGGTTTTGCGGTCCACAAAAAACGGATGCGGACAAGAATAGGACAAGTTCTATCTTTTAACGGAACAGAAAATCGAAATACGGAATGCACGCGGAAACACCTCCATTTTTTTTTGCAGACCCATTGAAATGAATGGTTCCGTATACGGACCGTATACGGGACTCATAAAAACGTCCCGTACACCCGCAAAAAAAACACGTTAGTGTGCATGAGGCCTAACAGATATAAAATCTCTAGGATATAACATAGATATCCAATTGGAGGTGCTGGGACCAGTGTGAGGTCTACCATCATGAGTAAAGGGAGGGGGTTAAGTACAGCATTGCTACGGAAAAGTTTTGCTTTTCTCTCAACTTTGCAGCAGTATTGATTAAACATATTAGTGTCTCACAATACACACGGCAATCCATATACTACTTGAATAACCTTTTGTGCTATAAAACGTAGTTTTCTTCCCATAGACATTCACAGCTTGATCCTGCATCCAAGGTCACGTTAGATCAGAATGTGATGGATAAAATGAAATTTAATTATAGTACATTTGTTTTCTGCACTGAAACTGTCATCCTGTCACTGTGTGCATGAATCAGTGTTGACCTGACTCCATCCATACAACTCTCAGACTGAATTTCATGATTTATTAAGACATTACCGGACAAAATCTTACTGAGCGACTTTAATGTCTATTTCTTCATGAAAAATGAAAAGCTGTTGTCAGGAGATTGTTCCTCCCTCATGCCAAGAGAGCACTCAAAAGATCATACTGTAGCAGACAACCAAGAGCGTGAAACAGCATGACCTACTTCTAAATCTTAGGCTGATCCTCTGAATTATTCACTAACATAACCAAAGTAGCCTGTCTTACCATACATAAAATCCAGTCACTTCTGCGTAATCATGTTCATCCAAGCTTCCATACCTGATCTCTAATTGTCTTGCATTGTACAGAACATTTGATTGGCATTTCTATTTTTGCGCTGCCAGTGTACAATACGATTAAACTTATTGAAAAACATTTTCCATTTGTACTAGAGAACTTGTAAGGGCTTCCCGAGGTTTTTTTGTACTTTGCTTGCATGTTGAAAGAATATTAAATGTCAAGTATTAAGTCAATAAGAAAAGCAGGTGCACTTTGAAGTAGAAGAAAAATACCATAAAGCTAAACTGAAATGTAAGTTAACCTTAGGCAAACCGAAATGAACATATTAGGGAATTACAGAAACAGCAAATTTCCAAAGTTTCCCAGGAGTCGTTTTTAGTAGGACAATGCCGAGCTGCATGTTGCTTGTGCTACTGTGAGAATGTAGCCTAAATGTGCTACAATGGGATGCAGCACCTCTGAACTTGTCTCCCATCAAGCACATGTGGAATGTGATTGGTCGGCTATTACAAAAGGAGCTGCCAGCAGCGGATCTTGATGATTTGCATGCCCAAGTGTATTCAGCATGGTAGAACGTTCCTCGAACAACCATTAATAACCTCTCTGATAGCATGCAAAGTATCCAAGTGCATGTACTTCTGCCTTTGGTGCTCATAATTGATACTACAGTACATAAATCAAGATGTTTTGAATATTTTGATTTCATTTTGTTATCATTTGCATTAACGCATCTATCAATCCTGTAATATAGAAAGTCAATGGTGGGTGCCAGCAATTTGTACCTTGATACAGGGTAAAATGTTCAATATGCAAAGAATATTGCAGCACCCCAGTATGCAGGCCTCCCTGCTTGAACACACATTTTTAGTTTTGCTCAAACATTTTCTATGGGATCAAGATTAGGGTTTTGAGATGGCCACTCCTTAACCATTTTGCCACAGCTTTGGAAGCATGCCTGGATGCACTGTCCATTTGGAGGACCCAATTGCGTCAATTCTTTAACTTCCTGACTGATTTCTTGAGATATTGCTTCAATATCTCCACATAATTTTCATTCCTCATAATGGGATGTCTTTGGTGAAGTGCCCCAGTCCCTCCTGCAGCAAACCATCCATACAACATGATTCTGCCATCTCCATGCTTCATGGTTAAGACAGTGTTCTTTGGCATACTTATATCTATTTATAGATAATGATGGTCTTTATGATCAAAAAGTTACATTTTTGTTTTATCAGACCAGAGAAATTTCTCCCAAAAATATCTTTGCCTCCATGTGGATCTACAAACTGTAACCTGTCTTTTTATGGTGCTTTTGGAGTAGTGTCTTCTTCCTTGCTAAGCAGTCCTTTAGGTCATGTTGATTTAGGTTATGTTGTTACTGTAGATATACATTCTTTTGTGCCTGTTTCCTCCATCATTTTGACAAGGTGATTTGCTGTTCTTGGATTGATTTGTATTTTTTACACAAGCACACTCATTTCTTGTATGTTATGATTTGAACAGATGAAGGTGGTGCCTTCAGACATTTGGAAATTGCTCTTAAGTATGTACTAGACTTGTGAAGGTTCAAAATGCTTTGGAACACACTTCAATTAACCTAAATGATGTCACTTAGCCTATGAGAAGCTTATAAAGCTTAAAAGGCACAGTTAATCTGGTGATTGTAAGCCTCCGAGCCACTGGGAACCTCACCGCACATGCACCACAGGTGGCTGGGTACACCTGGAAGTGGAGGCAGTTGCTTCAGACAGAACAGCACCTCCACCACTTCTGGGTGTACCCAAATATCTGTGGCACATGCACAGTTAGTTTCTGAGCGCTTAGGTAGCGGCAGCAGATCCTTCTGTACTTGAACTTGAGCCGATTCTCAGAGGAATATTCAGGCATGAGATTGATAGGCCACAGCAAGATGTCTGGCCCTTTCAATCAATGAGGAAGGGGGAGTCTCTTGAGCAGTGGGGCCAGCCCCTTCAGGAGGCTAATTATGAATTAATTTCATTCTTTAGCATTAATATGTGCATGTCTACTGATGACCTATCCTTGAGATTGCATTATTCTCCCGGTAAGTAAAAATATTTTAAATGAATTAGCACAAACATTTAAATCTAAACACAAAACAGTGCTAAACAGTTGACATTTACTTTAAGGCTTGGTGCAATTTGGTATATAGATGCTAGTTTGCCCTCTGTGCTGCCACCCACAACAATTTTAAAAAAGTGTCACCTGGAAAGATGGTGGCAAATCAGAATTTACTGTACATGGTGGAACAGCAAAACATTGTGTTATAAGCAAAGAAATCCTATCATCCAAGTATCCAACGCAATCTTTCTGTTTTTGTTTGTATATCTTAAATGGGTTCTCTAGTTACTTAACAAATTTTGTCTGCCCCTCTCCCCACCAGACCTGTGGAAAGAAGCATGCATACCTTCTCCCTGATGCTCAGTTCTGGCTCCTTTGGTCAGCCACTGGGTTCACCTTGCACCAATAATTGCTTGTACACTTCTGGCATAGACGGTTTTTATGTTTTCTGCTGCAGCCAATGACTTGCCACAATGGTGACATATCCGGCAAAATGCACATTACTGAGTTATGTGGCGCTTGAAGGACACATCATCTCAGTGGCAGTCATTGTCAGCAGTGGCACACGTGTCCCCTTCTGTGCTGGAAGTTTACATGCATGGACCAATGTAGCAAATGCAGTGGTGGACTGGAAGTGCCGGGGAGAAGGTAAGTATGCTTCCATCCTCAGGTCTGATGGGGAGAGAAAGCAGAAAAACTTTGTTAAGGAACTGTAGAACCCCTTCAAAGATGTTGTCCTACTTCTAAAAGAAGAAGACACTAGTAATCAAATGATGGCCACATGTCAGGCCCCTAACCCCTGATGGACAACTGAGGATCAGGGAAGGTTTTTTTCTGCAGTTGCCACTTCTGAGGTAATGTAGGCATTATAATTTTTCTTATGTTACTGGCTTATATAGCACCAATATATCGCACAGAGCTACACAGACATTATCATTAGAGATCAAAGAAGTCATGAAAAATTTGATTCGGCTTCTTCGCTGAATTTGAAAAGGAAATTCGTTTCGAATTACTTCATCACAAAGCGCATTTCTTTGTATGTAGCTTGCACAATGACAGGGAACGGAGATCGCACCGCCCCGTCATTGAACCCCATCAGATGCCGAGTTCATGGCTGATCGTAGGATCTGAGGCTACCATTTAGGCCTTTCAGGGGTTAATCATGGTAAAAATAATAAAAATAAATAAATACCCTATTCATTTGCTCGTGTAGAGGCTGTCACAGCCATCTTGATTGAAGACACCACGCAAAATCTCATGAGGTGGCGTGATGACATCATCACATTGGCCGGGCACGGTGATGTCATCACTGACATCACTGAGATTTTGTGTGGTATCTTCAATCAAGATGGCCACGACAACGTCTTTGCACACAAATGGATGAGGTGAGTATGTATTTTTTTGTTTCTACTGCCATTTCAGGGAAAATTGATTAGTTACCATGAAGTGCGAGGAAACTCAGCTTTTGGCTAATTAAATTTTCCCTGTAATTCGGATCAAAGTCAATTTGTTTAACTTTGTTTCGCTCAACACAAGTTATCATCCCATGGCAACTATTTAAACAAAAGAGTCTCCGTGTACTACATGGCCAGGCCGATTTCATTAGAGAGACTTGGTCTAGCTACTAGAAGGAGATCCCAAGGCCATAACCCCTATAGGGTATATTGAATGGGTTTGCCAACATAATGCAACCATTTTAACACTGCTATGAATAATTTTTGTATTAAATATGGAAAGTGAGTTCTGCATTACTGAGAAACTCCGCTCTGCTACATCTTTATATATTCTACTCTCAATGCTTGTTCTTTTCCTTACAAAGCCCATGTTATTTTACTTAAATGTAACACAGTGCTTAATCGACTATAAGGAAACACATAAAGCAAATATAGGCCTAACAGTTAATGCATGAAAGGATGCATAATTCTTCATATCTATCTTAAATCATATCATATGCCATTCCCTGCTTA
The DNA here is from genome assembly GCA_033119425.1 of Bufotes viridis. Taxonomy (NCBI): domain Eukaryota; kingdom Metazoa; phylum Chordata; class Amphibia; order Anura; family Bufonidae; genus Bufotes; species Bufotes viridis. The sequence continues at coordinate 239,944,918 of CM065590.1, forward strand.
TTAACAGCTACAGCCAATTGCAGGGTCTAGGAAATTTAATATATGTTTATTTTGCGCACAGCAATTTTTCCAACATAAATATTTAGATGTTGTTTATAGCATCTGTCACGTCCATTGCAAATTACTCTTTGTGATAAAATTCATAGGCTTGCCAGAAGGCATAAATTAACCTTGGCTCATAACAAATGAAAGAAATGGTCTAGAGAAATATTGATTTCCTATCCATATGACTGAAGCACAAATGGCTTGCATTCCGCTTTGTACATATTCATCCATTATTATTTGCATACTCACAGTGATGTTTATGCAGATTACGTGAAATGTGTGCCCCACTGCCATGAATGTTTAATACTGTACAGTGTATGAAATATGTCTAACCTTTAAGATATTCCTTCCTATTAAAACCAGTTAGACAGACTAAAGATTAAATGGCTTGTCCACTGTTACTTAGGGGAAGAACAATGATGAGCCCCTGTAGAAGGGGCTTTCACACAGGAACTCATTTGGAATTGGGCACAGAGCCAAAAATATAGCAGAGCTGCTTTTACCAATGAGCTAGATATCTTGACTCAGCCACACAGTCAGGTTTTCAGACAAAACCAGGAGTCAATTCAAAAAAGAGGCCATATCTGTCCTTTATACTTTTCCTCCTTTTAGGATCCACATGCAGAAACCTGATTGTGTGGCCGTACCGTTAGCGTACGATCACACAGTGAGGTTTCCTGATGCAGTTTTGGAAGCCAAAATCAGGAGTGGATCATAAAATGAGAGAAAGTATAAAGGACAAATATGAATTCTCCTCTTTTTTTGAATTCACTCCTGGTTTTGGCTTCCAAAACTGCATCAAGAAACCTGACCGTGTGGTCGTACCTTTAAGGTGGTTTTTCAGAGTGAATTATTTTTGCTTATCCTAAAACACTGACTTTGTATAACCCTAATGGGATGTTCACACAATGGATTTTAAAAACACGCTGAAAAAAATTAAACACTGAATTCACTTGATGCGGTTTTGGTGCATTTTTTTAATGCATTTTTTTAACCAATTGGTGTTACAAAGTTGGATTTTCAGCTTGAGGGAAACACACAAAAAGCACATGGACTAACATGGAGTTGTTTTTTCAAATACTTCACATTCATTTCAAAGGAAGCTACAGCGCAGATTCTGCCCCAAGATACCATGTGCTGATTCTCTTTTCCACGCTTCTTTTTTCTACTTGCTGTTTCCCATTGAAATGAATGGGAGGCTTTTTTGAGGCATTTTTGGAGCTGATTTTTGAGGCAGAAATGCTCCAATATTAGCACCAAAAAATCAGTGTGAACTGACCCTTACATTTACAACGGTGCCTCTGTTTACAGATTTGGCCGTGTGTCATGTGACCTGTAATGTTTTCTTCCTGCTGTAGTGACATGCTGGGAAGGCATGCTGGGAAATGATAAGAAATGTAGCCACAGCTAGAAGCAGACAACACATGGCTTGCAATAGGATCACAAATTTTAATAGGTATCCCATTTTTTAAACAGATGGTCTAATCATATTTGGTACGCTGTCAAGAGGTTTTATTTTAGAAGGGGATCTTGGAAAACCCCTTTAAATGGCAAACCTCAACAGCGTTGTATTGAGCCACCAAAGTACTAGAGGAACCTCTTGTGACCAAGCCGTCATACAGACAAAAGTAAAAGTTCAAGTAGAAAGCAACCTCATTTATAGCTGACTTGGGCCAATCACTTGCTTCTAGGGAAGATTCTTGATATACAAGTTAGGCCCCATTCACACGTCCGCAAGTGTTTTGCGGATCCACGGATCTGCAAAACACAGACATCGGCTGCATTCCGCAATTTGCGGACCGCACATCGCCGTCACTATATAGAAAATGCCTTTTCTTGTCCACAATTGCGGACTAGAATAGGACATGTTCTATTTTTTTGGCTCCGCAATTCCGTTCCGCAAAATGAGGAAAAGAATTGCAGACGTGTGAATGGGGCCTTAGAATGTATTAATCATATGACATGTGTGCACAATGATAACAGCATAGGTAAGGGGTCTGTATGGATTGACAGTAGACCCTTTGGCATCATGTACGTGTACTCTGGTGGAAGGCAGACTAGTACAACAGTGTGCACAGACCCTATATCGTGGCATTTACCCCTAGTAGCAATCCTTCTACCTGAATACAGTATGCCAGGATTTCTTTTTAAACAACAAAAATTCTGATTCGGTATTATAGTGCACTATATACCGATTGCATGGACACTGCACTGAAATATTATTGACTACAACATGCAAGGCAACATTGCCTAGATGTGATCCTCACGTTTTACTTGTTTATTCCTTGTATAGGCTTTTCTATGTATGCACTTTCCACTTTTATGGGTTTTGTCTGTTGAATTATGGATTAATAAAGGGTACGTGATTCTATAGCATGGTGGCTCAGTGGTTAGCACTGGTGCCTTGCAGCGCTGGGGTCCTAGGTTCTAATCCGACCAAGGACAACATCTGCATGGAGTCTGTATGTTCTCCCTGTGTTTGCATGGGTTTCCTCCCACACTCCAAAGACATACTGATAGGGACCTTAGATTGTGAGCCCCATTGGGGACAATGATGATGTCTGTAAAGCGATGCGGAAAATATAAGTGCTTATGATGAATAAAAACTTACTATGACGTGCTTATTGATGTTCAGTTTTAGTTTAATTTCTCCTAAATATACCTAAAATTTCATATTGGTGCCTAAAGAGGTGCTTGGTAGGTTGTGTCCTACTACTTTAAACAAGCAAAGACATTTTGAAGAACACAGTATATGTCTTAGAAAAATGACTATAGACACTCAAAAGGGTATTTTGGTTACAGTAAGTTATCCCTTATCCACTGGATATGGGATAACTGTCAGAACAATGAGGGTCCAATTGTGAGGACTCCTACTGGTTACTAGAATGGGGTTTCACATATGTGTGGAAAAGTCATTATGTAGATTATATATATATATATATATATATATATATATAGAGAGAGAGAGAGAGAGAGAGAGAGAGAGAGTAAGTATATACATATACTCTGCCATAACTTAGACTGGATCCATTCCGATCTAACAGTTATTATCCCAGTGGATAGGAAATAGATAACTTGTTGTTAGTAGAATACCCCTTTAAGCAGAAGTTTAAAGCTAATTCCATATTTCCAAAAAGAGGAAGCTTTTTACACATAAGGATAACCTGTCAGATTCAAAATCAGAGTAAGGGTGCATTCACACGCAAATTGCGGATCCGCACTGTGTGCTGTCCGCATCTTTTGTGGCCCCATTGAAAATGAATGGGTCCGGATCCGTTCCGCAACATTGCAGAACGGATCTGGACCCATTTTGCGGAAGTGTGAATGGACCCTAATCATGTATGTCGTGACTAATGAATGCCCAAGATAAAATTGTTAAAATGTTCTATAAGATAGAATTTCTTTACGTATGGCCAGCATTATGTACGATGAACTTCATGGCAATAATCTGTGTACTCTTTAGACATGGCATGTACATTTCTTCTTACCTGTTTCACAGCTTGGTCCAGTAAAACCCTGTGGGCAAGCACACATATTGGGAGCAATGCAGCTCCCTCCATTCCTACAGCCATCTTTGCAAAAAGCTTCAAAAACAAAATAATAGTATTATTAATAAAAAATGAGTCTTGAGCAGCTTCATAACTTAAAATCCTAAACATCTAACATTCAAGATGCATTTGACTGAAAAGTGCATAGCCTTACTAGGCACTCATGTTCTTCCCCAAATACCATATTGGCGCCCATGCTTTAATACACTCAACTTGTTCTTTTCATTTACATATTATTCATATATCCTACTAGTTTTTTGTTAGAGAGCAAGATGTAACAACCAGGGCCTTTGCCTTCTTAAAGGGGTTATTCCATGATTATTGCAAAATGAAAATTAGACATCATACAGAACTTGACAATCTCTTTCAAACAAAGCTAGAACCAGCCCTGTACCTCACATGGATCCAGAGATCTCCCCATTCACTGCTCCAATTGTTCTGCTAGATTTATTTCAAGCTGGCAGCTCAGGGGTGTGTCCTTTCTGCTTAAACTCTCTCTCCCTATAACTGTCCCAGCCTCTAACAGGAGGAGCATGTGTGCCCACCGCAGTGAGATGGGCAGAGAAATAAGGAAAATAACAAACAGCAGGTGGCGCTGTACATATACATTTTGTTGAATAACTCAGTGGCTATGCTAAATGTTTTAATTCAATGCAATTACAAGGTTATTCAAAACCAGAAGCTGGTTTTAAAAGTGTAGAATATTTTTCATGGGACAACCCCTTAGGGCTCATGCACACAACCGTATTTTGTTTCCTTGTCCGTTCCGTTTTTTTGCTGATAGGATGCAGACCTAGTCATTTCAATGGGTCCGCAAAAAATGCGGACAGCACACCATGTGCTGTCCGCATCAGTATGTCCGTTCTGTAGCCCCGCAAAAAAAAAAATAGAGCATATCCTATTTTTTTCTAGTTTGCAGACAAGGATAGCCATTATTACAATGGATCCGCAAATATAACAGATCCACAAAAAAACGGATGCCATACGGATGTCATCCATTTTTTTTGCGGATCCATCCATAATTAGCGGACCGCAAAACACATACGGTCGTATGCATGAGGCCTTAAATGTATACTATCTGAATATATGGATGGATGGTATATTTGTTCTATTGTATGATACAACGATGAAAGATTACATTGAAAGCATGAATACTGTACCTTTACAGATAGTCCCATTTCCAGTATATCCTGGCTGGCACACACAGTTGTGTCCACCCACAGTGTTAAAACACAATGCATTTTCATCACAGCTGTGCTGGTTTGTTGCACACTCATTGTGTTCTGTAAGAAAACAGAGGAATATGCTTGATTATGTATCCATATTGTTCAGTTCATCACATTTCCACAACTAGAGTTACTACTGAGATGATGATCTTGCTGGGTAATGTAGTATATCACATATCCTCTGTATATCACTACACAACTACAGAGAATTGGTCATTCATGATTCTGGTAAAGTAGAGTGAAATCCTTACTAAAAATGTAATGAGGGACTATCCTTTAACCAACCTGTGACAAATACAGATACTTCTATGAAATGACTGAATATGATGCTAAGCCTAATGCTATAGACTAAAGGCACAGCCAAAGAATCTATATTTGCATGCATTTACATTTGTAAGAAAGACGGGTAGAATGCTGCAGCAGAAAGGAAACACCCTCCTAGCTGCCAGGCTGAAAAGAATTTAGCAAAGCAATTGCAGCAGTGAATTTTGAGATCTCTGGACCCATGTGAGGTACAGGGCTGGTTTTGTTAGAAAGGAATTGTCAAGTACTACATATGATGTCTGATTTTCATTTTCTACGTCAATCATGGCATAACCCCTTTAATGTCAGGTTTCTCTTGAATGCACAGCTGCAGCACATCTCCCAACTGTCCCGGATCTAGTGGACAGTTCCAGATTTCGGATTGTAACATGTCCTGATTTCAACTGTATACACATCCTGAGGATGCAGATACAGTTGAATGCAATGGTAAAGCAAGGGGCTGTCAGCTCTCTTCTCCACCATTTGCCAGCCTGTGTGCTACCCAGCTACAGGAATGATACAGTAACATCATCATGCCTCCAGAGCTGAGCAGGAGATCACACAGGTCAGGGATCATCCTACTGTGTGGGGGCACTAACTGAGCATTCTACTGCATGGGGGCACTAAGGGGGCATAACTGTGGGGGCACTAATCGATCATTCCAACTGTGAGGGGGCAGTAGGGGAACACTGTGCTGTGTGAGGGCACTAAGGGGGTATAACTAGTGTGTGGTGCACAAAGTAGACGTAACTACTGTGTAGGGACACAAAGGGGATCGGGCAGGTTTGAGTGTTAGATACATGGCTTACTAGAAAATTGTTGTGGCATGCATAGCGTGCCATGGTATTCCCTCTTTGGGCTTTTCAAAATTTGTGAGGTACAGTACAGAGAAAAATGTGAATCATTTTGAGAAGGTTGGGGAGAGGCCACATCTCTTACATCTCACAACAAAAGAGCATACCATGGAAGTTTTGAAAAACCACCACCCTGACAGACCACTGATATCTGCATGTCTACTGCCTTCAGAGAGGACAGCTTAAGGCACCTGAAAGGGTTCCTTAAATGGAAAGATTCAGTGTGGTCATCATTAATTATTTAGCATTAATTATTTTAAAAAATATGGGAACGTTCACATTATAAAAGAAAAGACATATAGTTGTGTAGTACCCCAGACCTGGGGGTAATAAAATTGCAAATAGTTTTATATTATAATGTTATGTATTGTTGTTATGTATTTGCCTGCTGTTATCAGTAAGTATGTAGATGGCAAAGGTTGGCAAGCAACAGGAATAATTACCCTATTCCTCCCTTTTGCTAGGAGTGGGCTGGTCCTGCTTCCTGCCAGGATGGGAAGTTCTTGTCCAGAGACAAGGGAGAGAAGAAGCTCACTGCAGAGCTCCCAAATACTGTAGGATTCTCTAGAAAGATCTGCTTACTCCAAGCCTCAAGTGAAGTCTTGAGATGCTAGACAGCAGAGTGAACTGCTACAACCAGCATTAAAGACAGTGCTGCAAGGTGAGGGACTACAGCTAAGACACCCATCACGCATACCGTTAATAGGCCAGTACCGCCTAAGTGCTAAATTACTGCCATACAACCTGCCTCCATAATCCTTACTGGTGCCAGAGAAGATTTGCACTAAAAATATGCTGCTAGTGAATGTATTGGACGTTCTACGTTGCATTTAGTAAAAATACTTTGTTACAATTCATTCTGGCCTCATTCATCAATTATTACATGTTCACTGTACCAATCCCCAGTGAGCAAAGGCCTGAGGGAGTACATCGTGACACAACCCTTCATCAGGGTCACTACCACTCCCAACCTCTGCACTGGCTCCTCCGGGGCTTGCTGCAGTTTTCCCCAATGTTTGTCAGTCTGTAGCATTTTCTGCATGATCCTGACACAAGCTGTCATGTAGAAATTCTGCAAAGAGCACAAGGGGTAAGCTTCTAATGATCTCTTCCATCTTTGACTGATAAGTGCATGAGATGAGCAAAGTTAGTGTGGTCTAAAATTAATGCAGACAGGACAGAGGAGGTTTCTAGTGTTCCTTTAGAGAACAGGTAGCATACCCAGAGACCGGCATGACTTTTTACTGCACTATGTGTGATTTTTAGTTTTTCTGCAATAAATTACATAATATGTAAACTAAGCCAAAGTACATCACTCAAAAACGTTGCTTCCCTAAAAAATTCAAAACAATATTACTGACTTGACATCTGTAACAATGTATTTTATTATCATAACATAATTGCAGAGTTGGAATAATGTTGTATTAATTGGTTAACAAGCACAGATGGCAGACCTTATACAATGTGTCCGCTAGCATTCCTGGGGGCTTTACAGCACTACAGCATAATATTTTCTGCATAGAGTCTAGCTCTTCATTATGCGCTTGTATCATGCTTCTAAAGCTTCTAAACAAGATATTTAGTCCTCTCTGGTTAGGAACCAATACTAACTGTGTTGTAATACACTGCGTCAAAAAAATAACGCACCCAGATAGAAATGTTCAATCTCGACAAAACTCGGCATGCAGATAGACTACAGGTGTAGTGTGATTAGATGCTGTGTCTTGCTACAAGATGGCATAAAAGTGATACTCAGTGCCCTATAAATACACTCTCAGATGCTACTTTTAGGTAGTGTAACTCTTGGTGAGAGATTGTTGACTGCTAAAAATGCCTCTAAAACACACTCAAAGACATTTTAGCTAGTTGAGTGATTTTAAGGGGGGCACATGACTGAAACATAGACTGCAAAGGACTAAAAACGTATCATCTTTAGTGATCAATCCAGGTTCTGTTTTGGATCCAAAGATGGTCGAGTTTGCATATGGAGGCCTTGTGGTGAGAGCTTCAATCTTGCCTTTGCTGTTGGAGTGACACACTGCCCCAACTGCTGGTGTGAAATTCTGGGGCGCCATTGCATTCGACAGTCGGTCAACCCTAGTAGTGATATAAGGGACACTAACAACTCAACAATATGTGCAGGACTAGTGCTGCCTATCATGGCAGGGCTTTCAACTGGCAGCAAGGGGTTCCCAGGAATAGATTGCAACACTCCCTTGGCCTGCCTAGTTGTCAGATTTATCTCTAATCAAGCATTTATGGGACCAGCTGGGATTGTCAGCTTTGACAACCTATAAGTATGCACGATCTACAGGCCCAACTGCAACATCTGGGGGCAAATGTGCTGCAGGATACCATACGGAATCTGTATGCCGCCATGCCCAACCATATTTCATCTTGTATCCAGATTAGAGGTGGCCCAGCAGGGTACTAAAGCCTCCTTTCAATCGTACAGTTTTTTCCAATAAATGTATCTTTTCGCTCCAATATTGTCACTACTTACATACATCATAATTACATTCAAACATATAAAGTTTCATTCGATTCCAACCACTCATTCTTGCCTTAGAAACAACCCCAAAAATTGGGTTTACTCAAACCATTATACAGGACTGGACAAGAACAAAAACGTGGATGTATTTTTTTTGCGGACAGTTCAGCATGTCCGCAAAAAACTAATTGCATGTCCTGATTTTCAATAGGGCCATGTCCTGATTTTTACTGACAAGTATTGGGCATGTTTCTATTTTTTTGCTGAGCCATGCAATGGAAGAAAAGGGCCCATAGAATTGAATGGGACAGCATCTAATACGTAAAAAAACAGATCCTCATTTTTGCGGAGAGCATACGGCCATCTGAATAAGCCCTAAGTATAATTCAGTAACACTGTCAGCAGTTGTGATCATGGAATTTTGAAGTGTGTGTCCAAATTCAGAAAATTCTACAAAGAAGCAAAAAATGTGGCTGCCAGATGTCTCTTGCTGCTTCTTTTCGGAGTTAGCAAAAGAACCAAGCAGGAAAGATCCATTCTGCCAGATCATTCTTACCTGCAATGACAATGTATAGCTGTCAGGTCCACAATACTATATGCCATGTAACATTTTTGAAAGCTCCAGTTTTAAAGCAGTTTGAAGCTTATTCTCTTTATTGCAGATCTTTCATCTGCAGGGGTATTAATACCTTGTACTTTCCATAATAACTAATAATATTTTCTTCAGTAATCTGCAGTTTTACAGCAGCTTTATCACAGTTGGCTATCAGTGAAAGCGTTTTGCTCCTGTAATGTCTTTTATTATGATTATTTAGGTCTTTTATATGCTGTGGCTCTTTCAGACACTATAATAAGGGACTTTTCTGAAATTAATAAAATGAGAAAAGCAAATGAATGGAAATCTCAGTATAATTTCGATATCCCAAGCAACATGGAACCAAGATGCAACTTCTGTACGTGTGAGCTGTAAATTCTTGTAAAACAGCAGGTGCTGGCCCACTATGTTGCTGAACAGATTTGACTGGGGGGCTAATCTTAAGGACATTGTCTACGTGGCCTCCCCTGTCTTCGTCTTTTACAGGGATCTGGACCCAACTTCAGGTGAACCAGCAGACTTGTACCTCTTGAAGTAGTCTGTGATCAGTGACAGGTGACCCAGGCAAGTCAGGATACACCAATGTTTGGTACCAAAAGATCAAAAAAGAGGTCTGAGGAGTCGGACCAGTTTAGGTTAGAGCAAACCATAAATCAGGGCAGACAGCACAGAGTTAACACAGAAGTCAAGCAGGAGTCAGAGCATGCAGGTTGAGTACAGGAGGTCAGGATACAGGACTAGATAAATGAAGGCATCTTAAATAACACAGGATGGGCATTTATTGGCTAGAAATCTTTAAGAGCCTATGGGAGCAGAGAACACCAAGCAAGAGGTGAGGAGGCCAGAAGGGGCCTACAGTATGGATCAGAAAGAACTTACACTCACTCCAACGGCCTAGCCTTGAAATGCCAGCAGCACAATGCTGCGGGAGAGGTGAGTATTCCAGCAGTCATGCTGATGGGTATAGACTGCAAGCATTACAATTTTACTGTTTAAATTGAAGTTGAAAGATTCTGTTGCCAAATTAACTGGAAAAACTCACCTTAGAAGCAGGTCACTAATTATAATACAATCCCAATTTTCCTTCAGTGTTGACACCAACAGCTTGCACCAGGGACAAAAATCTGTGATTGCCAATTGAAAAAGAGGAAGAAGTAAACTGCAACCTGCCACTCACCTATCCCCTCCTAGACAGCCTGAGAATAACAGTGAGGAGTTGAGTATTAGGGAATCCCTCACTGACTCTGTGTATGAAGAAGAGGGTCTGGTAGTGTACTAGCATTGTGCATGTAAGCACTTTCTGAAAGTCAAGGTATATCAGGGTATTTTCTGGTATTCACTGTTTATGGATGCTGTCTGATAGGAATAGTGTATGCGGGGCAACCTCTGGAAAACACCGAAGATGGAGGTTTTCTTAAGTAGCCAGTGTTTAGGAGGCAATGTCAGAGAGGATCTCCTATGAGGGTCTCTTTAGCAGCAGACACTAAGTGTAGGAGCACATCACTAGAAGGCTCTGTATCCTGCAAATCGATCCAGAGAAAGGCAAAAAAAAAAAAACATGAGTTAGAAGCCAATTTTCCTCATTTAAGGGGAAAAAAATTCCTTCCCAACTCCAATCAGGATCAGAATAACTCCCTGGATCAACGACCCCTCTCTAGTAGCTATAGCCTGTAATATTATTACACTCCAGAAATACATCCAGGCCCCTCTTGAACTCCTTTATTGTACTCACCATCACCACCTCCTCAGGCAGAGAGCTCCATAGTCTCGCTGCTCTTACCGTAAAGAATCCGCTTCTATATTTCTCTAGAAACCTTCTTTCCTCTTCTCTGTTTGTGTAGAAAACTTCTTCTATCTATCTGTCTTTCTATTACTGTTGGGCACGAATATCACCATTTCAAGAATTCACGAAGATTTAGACCATAGTGCTATATATTCATATTCATAGTCATGATCCCTCCCTGCTTGTGGGCCAATGAGAAGTGTCTTTGTCTGAGCTTAGCAACATCCCTAGCAACCAATAGGAAAGTTTCCTACCCCTTACTATATAAGTACCTCCACAGCAGCAATTTTCTGCAGGTTTGTGCAGTTCTGAGAGAGACAGCAGTGTCATTGCTGTGCTCCATGCTTTACTGTGTCACATTACATTAGATAGATAGTTAGTTAGCTTATATATATAATACAGATAGTTAGTGGGAGATAGTCAGTGTAGGTTAGATTGTGATATAGTGTAGATGATAGGTTCCAGTGCAGGGTGTTAGGTAGTGTGATAGGTTCTGCTGTCCATACATACAAACGTACATACAAAGTGCTGTGATGTCACAAGTTCACAACAATACTTAGTGCACCAATCACTAATATGTAGTCAGACCTGCTAAACTGTGAAGTTGCACGTGTTGCGCAAAAATATGCACATCATTAATTGCCGATTTGCGCATTGGCGAATATATCGGAGCACTCTATCTGCATATAAAGCTATTGTAATGTTCTGCCGTGCCAACCATTTTCTCCAGTCTCAGGAAACTTCTAGAAGCTTGAAAAATGTAGCAATAGTGAAACTGTATTGCACGCGCAAAATGCGCATATTACATTGCTGATTTTCGCAATCAAGAAAATAATCGCGAATTCTCGACGAATTTATGACAAATATTCGCCCAAATATTAGAGAAATATTGCAAATTCGAATATTGCCCCTGCCGCTTATCATTACTATCTATCTCTCTATCCATCTCTCTCATATCTATCTCACTCATATCTATTTATCTATCTAAATAGGACAGCAGCCTTCTTCCTGTAGAATCAAGGCTCATAAAGCCTCGATGTTATTGGTGATATAGTTAATTTCTTCATCAACAGCTACCCCGTGCAGTGCTCAAATCCCATATCTTGAAAATTAACAGTGTGTGACAGATGGTTTGTCCCAAGTTCGTCACATCCATTGGTCTATAACAAGGTAAATGACACCAATTACCATCTGTAATTACTGTTGCTGACAATAAATTTTCTCTGGTGATCATGGGTAACAGGTCCACAGAGCCTGTCATCCTTTTTAGCAGTCTGAAAAGGGTTTAAGTGTTTCTTGGTATAATAAAAAAAGATGTATACGATACTCTAGAATTATTTGGGTTGTGAATACAGAAATGTATATAGATTTTTCCAAAGCCCTCGAGAATGGTGTACAGTGGATATAAAAAGTCTACGAACCCCTGTTAAAATGTCAGGTTTCTGTGCTGTAAGATAAATCATTTCAGAACTTTTTCCACCTTTAATGTGACCTATAAACTGTACAACTCAATTGAAAAACAAACTGAAATCTTTTAGGTAGAGAGAAGAAAAAGTATAAAAATAAAATAAAATGGTTGCATAAGTGTGTACACTCTTAAACTAATACTTTGTTGAAGCACCTTTTGATTTTATTACAGCACTCAGTCTTTTTTGGTATGAGTCTATCAGCATGGCACATTTTGACATGGCAAGATTTGCCCACTCTTCTTTGAAAAAATACTCTAAATCTGTCAGATTGCGAAGGCATCTCCTGTGCACAGCCCTCTTCAGATAACCCCACAGATTTCCAATGGTATTCAGGTCTGGGCTCTGGCTGGGCCATTCCAAAACTTTAATCTTCCTCTGGTGAAGCCATTCCTTTGTTGATTTGGATGTATGCTTTGGGTTGTTGTCATGCTGAAAGATGAAGTTCCTCTTCATGTTCAGCTTTCTAGCAGAAGCCTGAAGGTTTTGTGCCAATATTGACTGGTATTTAGAACTGTTTATAATTCCCTCTATCTTAACTAAAGCCCCAGTTCCAGCTGAAGAAAAACAGCCCCAAAGCATAATGCTGCCACCACCATGATTCACTGTGGGGATGGGGTTCTTTTGGTGATGTGCCAAAAAGTTCAACCTTGGTTTCATCAGACCATAACACCCTTTCCCACATGCTTTTGGGAGACTTCAGATGTGTTTCTGCAAAATGTAGCCTGGCTTGGATGTTTTTCTTCGTAAAAAAAGGCTTTCGTCTTGCCACTCTACCCCATAGACCAGACATATGAAGAATACGGGAGATTGTTGTCACATGTACCACACAGCCAGTACTTGACAGATATTCCTGAAGCTCCTTTAATGTTGTAGGCCTCTTGGTAGCCTCCCAGACCAGTTTTCTTCTCGTCTTTTCATCAATTTTGGAGGGACGTCCAGTTCTTGGTAATGTCACTGTTGTGCCATATTTTCTCCACTTGATGATGACTGTCTCCACTGTGTTCCATGGTATATCTAATGCCTTGGAAATTCTTTCGTACCCTTCTCCTGACTGATACCTTTTAACAATTAGATCCCTCTGATGCTTTGGAAGCTCTCTGTGGACCATGGCTTTTGCTGTGGGATGCGACTAAGAAAATTTCAGCTGAACTTTATTTGGGATTAATCAGAGGCACTGTAAATGATGGCACTTGTATGCTGACTCCTTTTTAACATGATTTTGAATGTGATTGCTTAATTCTGAACACAGCTACATCCCCAGATATAAAAGGGTGTGCACACTGATGCAACCACATTATTTTTGTTTTTTTTGTTTTCTTCCCTTCACCTAAAATATTTCAGTTTGTTTTTCAATTGAGTTGTACAGTTCATAGGTCACATTAAAGATGGAAAAAGTTCTGAAATGATCTATTTTTGTCTCATTTTTTAACAGCACAGAAACCTGACATTTTAACAGGGGTATGTAGGTTTTTTATATCCACTGTAAAAAGTGCATACTACCCATGCAGTCTAGTTTATACTGTTTTTAATAGTTTAACTCCTGCAGCTCTCATCTAAAACCAAATATCCCCCGTCACAGCATTATACCAGAGTACAATACATATACTGCTGCCTATAATAATAATGTTATGTATATATATATATATATATATATATATATATACACAGTCAGGGGTGGGTTGGTAACATAAAATGGCCCTGTAAAAAAACAACTTAAAAGTGACCCCATATTGTAGGAGGATCTAAATATATGGAGCAGGGTGCTTAGGAGGGGAGATGCGGGATATAGTTGATTTCAGGTGGGCATGTCGCTGGCTGGGTACATGAGTACCTGATTCTCACAGTGTTAATTACCACTGACAGCCTAGTATGTACCCAGCCAGCAGCACGGATGGGTGCTTGGGTGGCCTCCTTGGGCATCGGCCCTCCGGGAAGTTTCCTGGTAAGGTCTATGGCCAATCCACCTCTGTATACAATATATATATATTTTTATTTATCCCTATACTACTTCATGATTTGCAGTTTTGTGTAGTACAATGCTCTGCTAATACTGCACCACAACACAGTGTACTTCTCAGATGCAATTTAATTTACCCTACTGTTAACTTAGCTATGATCCAGATTGCTCTGCTAAAATGGAATTTTTTTTTACATATTAGGTATTGCCGCGTCTGTAACAACCTGCTCTACAAAAATGTCACATGACCTAACCCCTCAGGTGAATGCTGTAAAAAAGAAGAAATTGCCAAAACAACCAATTTTTTGGTCACCTTGCCTCATAAAGTGTAATAATGAATGATCAAAAAATCATATCTACAAAAAAGTGGTACCAATAAAAATGTCAACTCTTCCAGCAAAAAACGAGCCCCTGCACAAGACGATCGCTAAGAAAATGGAGACACAAAAACATAACTTTTTTCAAAAATGCTTTATTATGTAAAACCGAAACAAACAAACAAAGAAAGTAGACATATTTGATGTCATTGCAAAAATAAAAACAGTGCCAAAACAGCCATTTTTTTGTTACCTCACAAAAAAACGTAATATAGAGCAATTAAAAATCATATGTACCCCAAAATAGTACCAATAAAACTGGTACCTTATCTACCTAGTTTCCAAAATGGGGTCACTTTTGGGAGTTTCTACTGTAAGGGTGCATCAGAGGGGTCTTCAAATGGGACATGGCATCTAAAACCAGTCCAGCTAAATCTGCCTTCCAAAAACCATATGGCTCTCCTTTTTTCTGCGCCCTGCCGTGTGCCCAAACATCATTTTACGACCACATGTGGGCTGTTTCTGTAAACCACAGAATCAGGGTAATAAATATTGGAGTTTTGTTTGGCTGTTAACCCTCAATGTATTAAAGAAAAAAATGGATTAAAATCTGCCAAAAAAGTGACATTTAGAAATTTCATCTCCATTTTCCTTTAATTCTTGTAGAACATCTAAAGGGTTAACAGTGTTTGTAAAATCAGTTTTGAGTAACTTGAGGGGTGTAGTTTCTACAATGGGGTCATTTATGGGGGTTTGTATGTAAGCCCCACAAAGTGACTTCAGACCTGAAGTGGTCCTTAAAAAGTGGGTTTTGGAAATTTTCTTAAAAATTTTAAGAATTGCTTCTAAAATTCTAAGCCTTCTAACGTCCTAACATTTACAAAATGATGCCAACATAAAGTAGACATATGGGGGATGTTAAGTAATAAATATTTTATGAGGTATCACTTTCTGTTTTAAAAGCAGAGAAATAGAAATTTGGAAAATTGCGAATTTCTCAAAATTTCTGGTAAATTTGGGATTTTTTCATACATAACGGTAAAATATATTAAATCAAATGTATGACTATCATGAAGTACAATGTGTCATGAGAAAACAGTCTCAAAATGGCTTGGATGAATAAAAGTGTTCCAAAGTTTTTACCGCATAAAGTGACACATGTCAGATTTGCAAAGAATGGCCTGGGCAGGAGGGCGAAAACTGGCCCGGGTACAAGGGGTTAAAAGAGTTCAGTAGCTCATTTATTCTCTGCTTTCCGATAAAAACATTCTCTCAGCCCACTAAGTAAGATTACTGTATTCAAGTTTTTTTTTAGTTTTTTTTTACATTTCTCCTATAGTACATTATAACCACAGCCAAAATGATGCCTGCAGAGAAAATGAATTTTTTCATTACAGTGTCTTAAAATATTTAACACAGCAGATAAGTCATGCAAAAGTAAAATTGAATCAGTGCTGCAAAACCATAAGTAAATTTCCTCTGCAAATGTTTTAATACAGGACATAATAAGCTTGCAAGTTTTTGACTCAATTTTTCCATTTATATTCTTATTTAAATGACTTCCTGTACACAGATAAATGCAGATATTTCATAAAAGGGAAACAGAGTTCCGTTTGCTTCCAACAGAACCAGCCATGTGTTACAATTCTGTCAAATCACAAGACCACAAAAGCACCAGGGGCCTCTAGTGATCAAAGGATCCTTCTTACTAGTGATCTGTTAGTATTGCCAGCAGATACTTTTAATTGCCTTTCAGTAGTTAGTTAGCTATATAGCTGGCTAGATCAAATATGCAAAGTAACTTTCGATCTTGTCTGCACAGGATGTAAACCGTTTTTGCTGTACAGCTAATAATTGAAGGAAATGTATGAAAAAATTGAGTTAACCTAAATAGGCTTATTTGTCAGAGGTCAAGCAAATGGATATTGTCTGTCAGCCATCTCTTGTACAAGCAGGAGAAAAGATCTTATACCTTCTTAGAATTAAGGACCAAAGATGGTTTGACCACGACCACTTTCTGGCTTACCATCAAATCAAGGCCTTCCTACACCCCAGACTAACTAATAGATCACAGGAATTCCCTTCTAACCCATTTGACCAGTTGATCGAACCCTTGAGAGGGAAAAAAAGCTTGTCAGTCTTGTAATGCAATCTAAGGGAGTTGAAGTCCAAGAGGGGTGACAATTCTGTTTTTAATTATGGAAATATGCGATCTGCACTCCGATGCTCTGGTCTGGGTGCTCGTGAGAGTAAATAATCTGAGATGAGGGATATCCACGGCACTCCAGTTTAGATATATGCAATTCTTTTTAATGGTCAAAAAATATATATATGTTTACATCACATAATCTTCCATATAGTATTGTTTACATCCAGAGAAAGTGAAAATATATTGGCCACATTATATTCCCCGTATACAGGGAATATAATGTGGCAAATTTTCTCTTTCTCTGGATGTACACAATACTATATGGAAGATTATGTGATGTAAATATATATATTTTTTGACCATTAAAAAGACTTGCATATATCTAAACTGGAGTGCCATGGATATCCCTCATCTCCATTCTGTTTTCAAGGCATGGATGACTGCTCACAATTAGATCTTCCCAACTTAATCTTGGAGGGACGGGTTAGGATTAGGAAATCAGTCCAAATACTGACCAAAATATACAAGCATGAAAGTGGCATAAGGTTGAATTCACATACAGAAGATTTGTTGCAGGAATTAATCTGAATAGGGATTGTACAAATCCATGGCCTTGATTTATCATACCTTCAATCCAGATCTCTGGTGTCAAAAAGTCATAAAAATAGGGCGTTGGGTGCGCCGAAATTAAGGAGAGGCCTGCACCTCTTCATAACTTCGGCGGAACCACCGAGGCCTTTATTAAGACCGACGTCTAAAACGCTGGTCTTAATAAATGTGCCCCAATATCCTCCCACTTGAAATCATTGTAAACTGGCATATTTGACATACAGTTGAGAAATCTTTTGCACAGCCCAATTGCGAAGCCATAATGAATGCAGACTAACAATAAAACAACTCAATCAGTGTTCTGAGCCTTTACATGAGCAGATGAAAAGTGCATGTGGAACGACTGATCATTACTACGAACATTGATCCTTCACATGCTTTAGTTTATGTCATCCGCACATCCTGTTTACACAGAGAGAGTGCTGCTGACCAGCCAGCATTTTCATGCTTTTGTAAAGGATCCAATCCGCCATCAAACAAGCATTTTCTCTTTGTTGGCTGATTGGTGCGCAGGCTCGGACTGACCCACCGGGGAGGCGGGGAATTCACCGGTGGGCCCCGACACTGTAAGTGAGCCTTCACGTTTGAAAGCTCACTGTCACTTTCCTTGAGCTGCAGGCACTGCGTACCCAGATGGAGATGCTCATGAGCTGCGTGGAGGGGCCCGCCTCCTGTCTTCATGGGCCCTGCCACCTGAACATATCCATGATCCCCAGCCACAATCTACAAAGATGTCCATCAGTTGGGGGCCCCCTATGCTGCCCCAAGTAGGTAGAAAAGGCAGTCCTTCCCTACTGAATAGGAAGGCTGATAAATCTGAGGACAGCCTATGAGTACTTTTAGCTTAAGGGGTGCATCCAGCCAGCACTTCCTGTCAGTGAGCTTATATCCCCATGTTCTGATTTTCACAAAAATCGCGGCAAAATGTGAAGTTTTTTACCGCGATTTTCGTGAAAATCAGAACATGGGGATATAAGCTCACTGACAGGAAGTGCTGGCTGGATGCACCCCTTAAGCTAAAAGTACTCATAGGCTGTCCTCCGATTTATCAGTCTTCCTATTCAGTAGTGAAGCACTGCTGCTACAAGTGGGAGGACACAACAGGATGCTGCAGCCACAATACTCAGGATGAAGCAGGTAAGGGAAATCTATACTATACAGCATGTATTGTGGTGTTAAAGGATGCCTTCATATGTAAAAGCATGTATAAGACCATGTCTTCATATGTAGTCTGTATAAGACCATGTCTTCATATATAGTGTGTATAAGACCATGCCCTCTAGTGTAGAAGTGTGCCTGCCTGTAAAGTGTGTTAGGACTAGCACTACACACCAACTTTGGCTCACAACACACACTGTGCAGTCAAAAATTACAGCAACACAGTGAATAGGGTTGTTCTGTTACTGTATCTATGCGCAGAGATTGGTTCTGTTACCGTCTCTATGCACAGAGATAGGTTCTGTTATCGTCTCTATGCACAGAGCTAGGTTCTGTTACCGTCTCTATGCACAGAGCTAGGTTCTGTTATCGTCTCTATGCACAGAGCTAGGTTCTGTTACCGTCTCTATGCACAGAGCTAGGTTCTGTTACCGTCTCTATGCGCAGAGCTAGGTTCTGTTACCGTCTCTATGCACAGAGATTGGTTCTGCTACCGTCTCTATGCGCAGAGATTGGTTCTGTTACCGTCTCTATGCACAGAGATTGGTTCTGTTACCGTCTCTATGCACAGAGATAGGTTCTGTTACCGTCTCTATGCACAGAGCTAGGTTCTGTTACCGTCTCTATGCACAGAGATTGGTTCTGTTACCGTCTCTATGCACAGAGCTAGGTTCTGTTACCGTCTCTATGCACAGACATTGGTTCTGTTAACGTCTCTATGCACAGAGCTAGGTTCTGTGACCGTCTCTATGCACAGAGCTAGGTTCTGTTACCGTCTCTATGCACAGAGCTTGGTTCTGTTACCGTCTCTATGCACAGAGCCTAGTTCTGTTACTGTCTCTATGCACAGAGCCTAGGTTCTGTTACCGTCTCTATGCACAGAGCCTAGGTTCTGTTACCGTCTCTATGCACAGAGCTAGGTTCTGTTATTGTCTCTATGCACAGAGCCTGGTTCTGTTACTGTATCTATGCACAGAGCCTGGTTCTGTTACTGTATCTATGCACAGAGCCTGGTTCTGTTACTGTATCTATGCACAGAGCTAGGTTCTGTTACAGTCTCTATGCACAGAGCTAGGTTCTGTTACCGTCTCTATGCACAGAGCCTGGTTCTGTTACCGTCTCTATGCACAGAGCTAGGTTCTGTTACAGTCTCTATGCACAGAGCTAGGTTCTGTTATTGTCTCTATGCACAGAGCCTGGTTCTGTTACTGTATCTATGCACAGAGCCTGGTTCTGTTACTGTATCTATGCACAGAGCCTAGGTTCTGTTACTGTATCTATGCACAGAGCTAGGTTCTGTTACTGTATCTATGCACAGAGCTTGGTTCTTTTGACTTATCCAAGTACAGAGCTTAGTTATGATGCCATCTGTTAGGCCTCTTTCACACGGGCGTCATGTTTGACGCCCGGATAAGAGGCGGGTGCGTTGCGGGAATATGCGCGATTTTTCCGCGCGGGTGCAAACGTTTGTAATGAGTTTTACACGCGCGTGAGAAAAATCGCCATGTTTGGTACCCAGACCCGAAGCCGGACTTCATCACTGAAGTCCGGTTTCGGATCTTCTGGAGAATTTATTATTTTCCTTATAACATGGTTATAAGGGAAATAATAGCATTCTTAATAAAGAATGCATAGTAAAATGAAGAGGACGGTTAAACACTAATAAAGTTAACTACCATAGCCATTGATCGCTAGTTGCGATCTGTCTCTCTTTCCCAGCATCAGCTAACAACTAAAGGACCTGTGATGGCGTAAGATGGACCATGTGATTGGACCATGTGATGTGACGTCATCACATGTCCTTTAGTTGTAGCTGATGCTGACATGAGAACAGATCGCAACTGATCTGTGGCTATGGTAAGTTAACTATAATTATTTAACGCTTCTCTCATTGTACTGATGCATTCTTTATTAAGAATGCTATTATTTCCTTATAACCATGTTATAATGAAATAATAAAGATCTGGTCCGTTGTTAAGAACCATGCGGAAATTGTTACGCATCCACTTGCTTCGGATGCTTACTTTTCCGCATACCATTCATTTCTATGGGGTCTGCGCTAATGAAAACGCATGATATAGAGTATGCTGCATTTTCACGCAGCTCAGAAGTGATGCGTGAAATCACTGCTATGTGCACAGCTCCATAGAAATAAATGGGTCTGATTCAGTGCGGGTGCATGCGTCCTCCTCACGCTTCTGCGACCCTGTTGACTATTTTGAATGAACGCCTGATTGTTCGATGATCACGCTTCAGAAGCTTTGCAATTTTAAGAGTGCTGCATCCCTCTGCAAGATATCTCACTATTTTTGACTTTTCTGAGCCTGTCAAGTCCTTCTTTTGACCCATTTTGCCAAAGGAAAGGAAGTTGCCTAATAATTATGCACACCTGATATAGGGTGTTGATGTCATTAGACCACACCCCTTCTCATTACAGAGATGCACATCACCTAATATGCTTAATTGGTAGTAGGCTTTCGAGCCTATACAGCTTGGAGTAAGACAACATGCATTAAGAGGATGATGTGGTCAAAATACTAATTTGCCTAATAATTCTGCACTCCCTGTATTACTGGGTCTAAGTACTTGGCTCTTCCGCCATATCATGTTTTAAGCTTATTTGTGTTACCATATCATAGCATATCTTATTGCTGAGCTTAGTTCTGTTAGTGTATCTAAGTAGCAGCTTGAGATAATATAGATATTGTAGTGTAAATATTATATGGATATGTAGCATGGCAAAAACTTTACTAAAATGTACTCCTTTTAGAAATATTACCCCAATCAAAGACAATAATTTATATGTACCTCAAAATGGTGGTAACAAAAACAGTAATTCAAAAAATCTAATTCAACTAACACTGCCAGAAAAATAAAGTTATGGCTCTTGGAATATAAAACACGCTTTTACAGTCCAAAATTGGTAAAATATGAAATAAACTACACAATTTTTTACAAATAAGGTTATCTGCACCGCACATGCAATAAAAAAGCCATATAATGATTGTGGTTTTACTATTTAAAAAGTTATGTGTCCTGGAATTCTGTGTGAAATAGCTTTGTGATGAACGCCTAAAGCCTCATTCACACATTAGTGATTTTTTAGCTTAAACCAGGTGCGACTCTAAACACAGAATAGGAGCAGATCTTTCCCTTATACCTCATGTCTGTGGAGGCTCTAAATCTGGTTTTGGCTCACAATCACTGATGTGTGAATGAGGCTTAACAAGGAACTAGCAATATTTACATGCAACTGTTGGGTGGGCCCCCAAAGTCACTTCTACTGGTGGGCCCTAGGGTTCCCAGTCCGACACTGTTGGTGCGGTATTTAGATTGCCCAGTGATTGGCTGAATGAATCGTTCTTACAACTTCATGATTATCGACCTATGTAAAAGGCCCTTAAAGTGTTTGTCCTGCCATATATATTGATGACCTATCATCAGGATAAGTCATCAATATCTGATTGGCGGGAGTCCGATACTCGGGACCCCTGCCGGTCAGCTTTTTGAAGAGGAGGTGGCACTCCATGTGTCATTACACTAAGCATCGTCTCCTGTGGAGTGGCGACATAGTGTAATTACAAGTACTCGTCATTACCCTGCACTTCCGAGACGACGGGCAGTGTAATAAACAGAAAGTAGTGCTCACATGGAACGCAACCTCTACTTCGATCAGGCAGGGGTGCTGGATATCTGATCCTCGCCGATCAGATATTGATGACCTATCCTGAATAGGTCATCAATATATATGGCAGGACAACCCCTTTAACAGTATGTAGAGTAGAGTCAACCACTCCCCTTGTCAGGTAAAAATTAGCCAGTAACATACACACGTCTATAAAACTGTATATAAACTTAACTTGGCCATACCTGTACAGGAATAGTCATCAATTTTGATGTAGCCTGTTTGGCAAATGCACATGAAAGATCCTGGTGTATTCACACAAATAGTATTCTCCCGACAGTAATGGCGACCTTCAGCACACTCATCAATATCTGATCAATTAGAAAGATAAAAAAATATCATTAATATGTTTTTCTATCATATGTTTTTTTATTATAGAGGCAGGTACATGGCAGTTTATTGGTCTTATGGCCCCATTCACACGACCGTGTGGGCTTCCGTGTGCTTCTGGGTCTGTGCGGTCATGTCTAAAAAGAATGGACATGTCCTACCTTTGGCCACAATATGTGGCTCGTGGACCCATTGAAGTCAATGGGTCAGCACCGTGATGCGGGTTGCACATGGCCTGGCCCATGTTTTCAGGATATGCGGTTGTGTGAATAGGACCTAAAACAATTTAATTAAATTTTCAATAAGGATGATAACGATTATGGGAGCTTGTATCATTCTACAAAATCATATACTGTAACAAGGGAAACATGCAATGTCTTCTAAATATGGTGACTTCACAACTATGGAATATTTAGCTTCTTGTCTAGGATCTTTCTGGTCTTAAAAAGGATTTCTAATGTTATTAATAATTGCACGTCTGAGGTAAAGATTTGAACAAGTGTTTCCCACACGTCTGCATTTAGAATGCACCATTCGCCATGGCACAGTTTTACACATTTTCAGATCAAGGGCTATATTGTCTTCTTAGAATCTGTTCAATTTAAAATCCGGAGCAAATTGTTATTTGTACAATGTCCTCTCCTTCCGTGCTGCTGCATATTGTTAGACACTTAGAAATGCAGCTCACAAACCCAGTGCATATGACCTCCGCTAAGGGTCTACCTCACAAACCATTACCTGCCTTTGTGTGCAATGACTTAATGCTATGTAGCATCTTGATCTGTAATACTGCTTTTTATTACTGTATAATTAGAATTCCAGAGAAGTTGGGAGCCACAAGCAATATGGACACAAAAGCAATAGAGAGACACAAGCATATCCTAAGAACAGGCTATCAATATTGTAATCTTGGACATCTCCATTTATCCATATGCTTAGTAAATTTTTTAGGTTTATTTTAAAGTTTGCAAAACACAGTCCGACATTCCACAAAGTGCATATAGAGCGTGTATATGAGTAATGGCCTCATTCAGATAAACATAATGCGACCGTATTTTAGTGTCCATATTATAGAGCAAATCCTGGTACCACAGTTTGATCTAATGTCTCACATTAACAGCATTATAGATATTGTATTTTAACAAGGTTTTAAAGTGTAACTGTCATATTTTTTTTATTTGCTAGTTTATTAGAGCTATACCCGAGTTATTCTGTCAATGATTGTTGAAAGATCTGTAATTACCTTATAATAACAGCTTTCATTAATGTCCCCTGCTCCTTTTCACTGCTCCCTTAAAAGACCTTTGCTAGGGCTTGTCTGTCTCCAGCTAAGAAGACAGGAAGATGGAGGGGCGGTCCTTCACACTGCATGCCTGGTATTAGGCTTCAGAGTGAGGAGGCGTGTCTCTCAGTAATCGGATCTGATTGGCTGGCAGGGAGCTACTGGCTACAGCAACTGTGTATGGGAAGTGAGGGAAAGCAGTTTTGGCCTCAGAGAACTGTCAGAGGAGCCATCTTGAGAAGGTCCTCATATTGTAAATGTTTAAACAGCCTAAGGGAAAAACTCAAGGAGAACAGTGGTATGTGAAGAAACTAAAGATTGCTTTATGCATAATGCTGCTGCAGCAGTAACATATACTAACATTTTAATTTATTTTTTGAAAACATGACAGTTACACTTTAAAGTTATCCTGTGGTTATACTTTTAGTCACTTCGATAACTGGGGCGATCTTTTAATTAGTGTAGATGCCACTTCTATATTACATTAAAGAGAACCTGTCACCACAAAATGCAGTGTAATCTACAGGACACTTGCTATAGAGCAGGGGGAGCTGAGCAGATCGATGTATAGTTTTATGGGACAAGATTCTGTAAAACCTATATTTTATACATTTCTGCTTTTTCTGACTTCAGAGGTACACGGGGGAGGTGTTATCAGTGACTAATAACATTCCCTGTGTGTATACATAGATTGCTGTCAGTCACTGATAGTTGTACATTGGGGAGGTTATTATCAGTGATTGATAGTATTCTCTGTGTGTATACATAGATCGTTATCATTCACTAATAGTTGTTCACGGGGGAGGTGTTATCAGTGATTGATAGCATTCTCTGTGTAAGTGTGTATACAGAGATAGCTGTCAGTTACTGATAGCTATACACGGGGGAGGTGTTATCAGTGATTGATAGCATTCTCTGTGTAAGTGTGTATACAGAGATAGCTGTCAGTTACTGATAGCTATACACGGGGGAGGTGTTATCAGTGATTGATAGCATTCTCTGTGTAAGTGTGTATACAGAGATAGCTGTCAGTCACTAATAGTTGTACACAGGGAGGTGTTATCAGTGATTGACAGCATTCTCTGTGTAGGTATGTATACATAGATAGCTGTCAGTCACTGATAGCTGTACACAGGGGAGGTGTTATCAGTGATTGATAGCATTCTTTGTGTAAGTGTGTATACAGAGATAGCTGTCAGTCACTGATAGTTGTACATGGGGGAGGTGTTATCAGTGATTGGTAGTATTCTCTGTGTGTATACATAGATAGCTGTCAATCACTCATAGTTGTACACAGGGAGGTGTTATCAGTGATTGATAGCATTCTCTGTGTAAGTGTGTATACATAGATGTCAGTCACTGATAGTTGTACATTGGGGAGGTGTTATCAGTGATTGATAGCATTCTCTGTGTAAGTGTGTATATATAGATAGCTGTCAGTCACTGATAGTTGTACATCGGGGAGGTGTTATCAGTAATTGACAGCATTCTCTGTGTGTATACAGAGATAGCTGTCAGTCACTGATATTTGTTCACAGGGGAGGTGTTATCGGTGATTGATAGCATTCTCTGTGTAATGTCACACGTCAGTGTTTGAGTCAGTGATTTCCATTAGTGATTTTGAGCCAAAACCAGGTGCGGCTTGAAACACAGAACATGTGCAGATCTGTCCCTTATACCTTATGTTTGTGGAGGCTCCAATCCTGGTTTTAAGTGTGTATACATAGATATCTGTCAGTCACTGATAGTTGTACATCAGGGAGGTGTTATCAGTGATTGATAGCATTTTCTGTGTAAGTGTGTATACATAGATAGCTGCCAGTCACTGATAGTTGTACAAACGAAGGTGTTATCAGCGATTTATTGAACTCTCTTGTAAGTGTGTATACATAGATAGCTGTCAGTCACTGATAGTTGTACATCGGGGAGGTGTTATCAGTGATTGATAGCATTCTCTGTGTAAGTATGTATACATAGATAGCTATCAGTCACTGATAGTTGTACATGGGGGAGGTGTTATCAGTGATTGATAGCATTTTCTGTGTAAGTGTGTATACATAGATATCTGTCAGTTACTGATAGCTATACACGGGGGAGGTGCTATCAGTGATTGCCAGCATTCTCTGTGTAAGTGTGTACACATAGATAGCCGCCAATCACTTATAGTTGGACATAGGGGAGGTGTTATCAGTGATTGATAGCATTCTCTGTGTAACTGTATATACAGAGATAGCTGTCAGATACTGATAGTTGTATATAGGGGAGGTGTTATCAGTGATTGATAGCATTCTCTGTGTCAGGGAGCATACCTAGACAGCTGTCAGTCACTGACAGTTGTACATAGGGGAGGTGTTTTTAGTGATTGTATACAGAGAATGCTATCATAGATATCTGTCAGTCACTGATAGCTGTACATGGGGGGGGGGGGATGTTATCAGTGACTGATAGTATTCACTATGCAAGTGTGCATACAGAGTTAGCTGTCAGTCACTATATATCAATCTGCTCAGCTCCTATGGCTTGAAAAGGCCATAAGAGGCTAAACATTTTGAAGTTTTATACTATGCCTAAATTAAGGTTATGGGTTTGTCTGTTTTTCTCATTCAGGTGGCTTGGCAACCCATTTCCTCTATGTGTATATCCTATCATAGTAACAGCTCAACCATGGTTTATTTGAAGCCAGTTCAGTATGGGTTCTCTCTCAGCTTCAACTGTTATAAGCATCTGGCTGTGCAAACCAGTGCGTCTGGTCTATTTTATTTATGATGATTTATGAATTGATTGGACACTGACAAGAAGCATTAATGTGCTAAATTGACAAGCATCTGTGCACTAAGCTTACTGACTGGCAAATGGTGATGCCAGAATATCATGTGCAAAGACAGAGGAGTGATAGCACTACATTCCTTCCTGATCCAAATATAATAAAACATATATAATAAGATAATAAAATATATAATACACTATTTGCATTGCATGCTTTTTTATTGAACTTTTAGAATGTAAAATAATATATTAGTATGTTCTCCTCTGCAATCACTTCCAATACTGTCTAAAATAAAATAAATAAGTAAAATAAATAAATAAAATAAGCTGCTATAAACATGGATACATAATACGACCTCTACAAAGTCAAATCAGTTCTCAAACTAGGGCAGCAAAAGTCTGCTTATGTCATGTGGTGACTGCCACAGCAGTGTTGCTTAACTTGCAATTCAAGTAAAATAAGTTTCCTTTATACCTCATTATTCAATGGAAACCATGAGCAACACTTCTCTATAGTAGCTCTAATCCTAAACAGGCCATGAGACTTAAACCGTTCTTCAGGTATGGTGCGTGACTAGTCAATATCCGATGACAGAAATACTAACATTTACAAACATGGACAGACCAAAAATCCAAAATTATTTGTGCACTGTATGGCAGTATTTAGGCACTAGGGAAAGTAATATATTACATGTATACTATATGGCACTGTTATTTAGTAACTATTACAGTAATATTGAGACTTAGGATGGGTCACATCACGTTTATTACAGTAATATTGAGACTTAGGATGGGTCACATCACGTTTATTACAGTAATATTGAGACTTAGGATGGGTCACATCACGTTTTATGCCTCTCTTTGACATATGTGTTACAAAAAAAGGATACAAAAATGTAGCACACCACGTTCTTGTATCCTGCACAGTCCAGTAAAAAAAGGAACTTTTTTTTTTTACAATAGAATTCCACTGTATGGCATCAGTCTCAGGCATCTGTTTAACATCTAAATTTTTTGGATACGTTAAAAGGATGGGAAAAACGTGATGTGAACCCACCCTTAGGGCTCATGCACATGACCGCACATGCCCTCCGAGATATACGGTCCTTGAGCGGGCCATATGTCCCGGAGCGGCATACATCATGCGCACAGGAGTGCACAGCATCACAGATTACAGTGATGCTGTGCACGTCGGGCCGCCCGCTGGGCTATTGTCCCGCACTTATATGATCTTATGAGTGCGGGACAATAGCCCCGCGGTGGCCCGATGTGCACAGCATCACTGTAATATATGATGCTGTGTACACCCGTGCACACGATGTATGCTGCTCCGGGACATATGGCCCGCTCAAGGACTGTATGACTCGGAGGGCATACAGCCGTGTACATGAGCCCTTATTTGCACTTTTTTTTGGGCACACCATTTCTGTAATGGTTTGGAACGAAGAATAAAAGAATATTGCTGGGGCCAATATATCAATATCAGAGCGCCTGAAAAATGTATTGAGTTGCACCGGAATTTGTGGCGCATGCTTACTGCAAAAAAATATATGAAATGTATAAGCACCAATTTTGTTTTTGTATTTTTGTCTAGTCCTATTTTGCACCTTGTTTTGTTGAAGTCTTACACAAGACGTATGTATTAAACAGATAGCTCAAACGGATGCCAAACAGTGGTATCCATCACCATAGGGTTCAACAGTAAAAAAAAAAGTATCCATTTAACGCATACACTTTTGCATCGTAACACATTTAGACACATTTAACAATTCAAATACTTACTGATCAAAAATGTGGCAAAAACTAAAAACTGCACAGATACAACATTCTAGTGCAAAATAAACCAATCTTAATATTTCTGAAAATTATAAAGCCAAATTTATTTACGTATTGTATTGGTATTATTTCTATACTTAATATAATATAAGGAAACTAAGCATTTTGCACAATGTGCCTCAGACATCGCTGACAGGTTTTAGGCTGGGGCTACATATGCTGTCTGACAGGAAGTTGCAGAAAAGTAGCGGGTGAGTCACATGTGTCACATGCGACTTACATTAAAGCTAATGGAGTAAAAGTCAGGCGCGACTTATGACCTGTGACACAAAATTATCAGGACTGGATTTTTGCGACTGTTGCGTTGCAATCATAGCACATTGAGTGTTGCACTGTAACATCACCGAAAATCATTAGATGCGATCTTGTGCAACTGTTATATTGTTCTATTGTGTGACACGTGCTTATGAAGCACCAAACGTGCCCCCAGCAACAGCACTGATAAATCCTGCCTTGTATATTCAGAAAGTCTTGCTTTTTTTTCCTTCATATAATTGCAACAGTTGGCTGAAATATCAATTATAATTTAAGGGTAACAAAGTTACTAATTATATTAATTATATATTATCCTCAGCATTTTACTGGAAAACTGCTGAACTGCTATGTGAATGACAGTTTAAATTTTATGAAAATAACTAGTAAAAGGACCCGGCTTCGCACGGGTATATTTCATCTATTTAATTTAATGTTTGTGTGTGGCGTTAAAAGATATCGAAGCTATCCACTATAACAGTGACATTTACAGTACCCCGCCCCTTTAACAGTAACCTCCACAGCGGCCTTCCCCTTAACAGTAACATCCACAGCACCCTCCCCTTTAACAGTGACCTCCACAGCGGCCGTCCCTTTATTAGTGACCTCCCTAGTACCCGTCTCGTAAACAGTGATTTCCACAATAACCCGCCCCCTTAACAGTGACCTCCACAGAGCTCCATTCCCTTAAAATGTGACCTCCACAACACGCCGCCCTCTTAACAGTGACCTCTACAGCACCCCGCCCATTAACACTGACCTCCATAGCGGACCGCCCCCTTAACTGTTACCTTCACTGTTCCCTGCCCCCTTAGCAGAGACCTCTACAGCGCCCGCCCCTTTAACAGTGACCTCCACAGCATCCCACCCCCTTAACAGTGACCTCCACAGTACCCCATCTCCTTAACAGTGATTTCCACAACACCCTGTCCCCTTAACAGTGGCCTCTACAGCAATCTGTCCCTTAACACTGACCTCCATAGCGGACTGTCCCCTTAATTGTGACCTTCACAGCAGCCTGCCCCTAGGGTGGCCAGAGGTCCGGTTTTAGGCCGGACAGTCCAGTGTTTTAGACTCTCTGTCCTCTGTCAGGGCCTGGATGGACACAGGGATGTCCTTTTGAGCAACTCACTCTCAGACAGCAGCACTGTGCTGTCTGAGTGTGAGCTGCAGGGAGAAAGTCACCCAAACCACCCACCCACCCCTGCAGCTGACAGAAGTTGATTTTTACCTTCATTTTTTCAATCCCTGTTGGCTGCGGAGTGGGAGGGGGCATGGTCTAACTGGATCAGGGCATGGCTTAGCGGGACCTGGGGGTGGGGTTTTTAAGTCTGTCTTTTGAGAGTGGCCTGAATGGCCACCCTACCTGCCTCCTTAACTGTGACCTCCACAGCACTCCACTCCCTTAACAGTGTCCACAGCGCCCTGCCCCTTTAAAGCTGACCTACAGCAGTGAAGAAAAATGGCTGGGTTGTCATGGAAACCTGTTGTAAAAATGAGTGTATGTGGAAAGTAAGGGCCTGCGAGCTTCTATTGGCTGATAAAGGACATGTGACCAGGCTTCCATTGGCTTATGCATTTTTTGGGAACATCTCAGGACCGGTACGTGCTAGAGAGCTTAGACCCGGTCTAAAACCTTCCCGGACACCTGATGTACCTGTGTGCCAAATTTTGTGATTGTAAATGCAACGGGCGGATTCCTTTAGCGGACATACACACATACACTCAGCTTTAAATATTAGATGTAGCAAGTGAAAAATTCCACGAGTGTAGTTTGAGGGAAAACCCTTCATTTTTATTCACGGTATCCATAATATATGTTAAAAAATAAATCCAGCAACTCCAGTCCCCTCCTGGCCCTCTTCCTTCAGATGCTATTAGATTAGGAAAGAGATAGTTATGCAATTTTCTAATTACTGTAAATCATAAAAGTGCCTTTATTCTGACATTCTGTACAATGTAAATTATAACAGCCTTTATTAGTTTTGCTAAAATAATTTCTTAACTGTAATTTTGCGAATACATACAAAGTAGTTATATGCTTTGATGTCACTAGGAGGAAAGAAAAATGAAATGGTGATAAAAACAGCATTTTACTGAAAAAAAATATATATATATAACATTCACTTTTATAATAAAAGTATCATAGCAATTTTAAACACTAAGGCAAACTAAGATAATATTAAAGGGAATCTGTCCCCAGGAGATTCACTGTTAATTAGATAGTCGTTGCTTCATTCTTGAGAAAAAGTACTTGTCTGCCCTCACTGCTTATTTGCATATGGATTTAAAGTACTTTTCTTCCAGAATGAAGCAATATATCAGTAAGTTGTATCATCACAATTCACAATCAGTTGAGCTAGCCCTAAAAAGGCATTGTGCCCATGGGTGTAGCTATAGGGGGTGCAGAGGTAGCAGTCGCTACTGGGCCCAGGAGCCTGAGGGGGCCTAAAGACCTTTGTGCCATATAAGAAGACATACAAAGCACTGAGGGAAGGGGGGCCCAAGCTGAACTGTTGCACCAGGGGCCAAGAGCCGTTAGTTACGCCCCTGATTGTGCCAGTTTTAAAGGAAATGTGTCACCAATTTTTTTTCTGCCAGTTAAAACCAGATAGTAACACATATCCATTTTTTCTAATCTGTTTTTATCTTCTGATTACAGTTTTTCTTTTATTCTATTTCCTGAACATGATTATAGGGACGGCCATCTTACCTGAGCTGTTCTTAAAAGCATTTAGAAAATATTAGGAAAAGTCTACGGCAGCCAAATGGGCCATAGACACAATGGTCAGGAGGGGACTCTACCATAGTGGACTTCTATGGTAGAGTTTTATAGGCATGCTCTGTGCAGAGGTCATTGTACAAGGAAACAATAGATCTGCTTTTACAATCACCTATTGTAAATAGTGGATCCTGTCTGATCTGTCATTCTAATCCTGCCTGTAATGATATCACCTCTGTGCATAGATAAACAGGTAACTGCAGTAAAGTGATCTGTACAGACCAAGAACTGGCATCAATTATTAGGCTTAGTGGACAATGGGAAAACGGCAGGATTTTATGTTTTTTGTGTAAATATAATGACATGGAAAATTTAAAATAACATGAATTTTTAAAAAATATATTAAACATAAAACGTGATTTAAACAATGTAATTTTCTGATTACACATTTCCTTTAAAAGGGAATTTCCTAGTGACAGATTCTCTCTTTAAGACCTCATGCACACAGCCGTTGCCCGGCCGTATTGAATGGGTTCGCAATCTGGAGCTGCGGTGCGGAATGGAGGCATGGAACCCCACAGAAGCACTACGGAGTGCTTCATTGGTGTTTCTTTCCGTGTCTCCTCACCGCAAAAAAATAGAACATGTTCTATTTTTTTGCGGTGCGGACGGATCACAGACCCATTCAAGTTGAATTGCAGTCCCAAATGCACGGAACGGCCGCACAACGGCTGTGTGCATGAGGCCTAAGACAAATCTGTCTAGATATCGGTCTGTTTGTACTGCTTGAGATAAATCCCAGTAAGAGGACTGAAACGTTGTGCTGGTGAATAAAGTACACAAGTACAGAATTTTTTTGGAGTGCTATCTGTCTGTCTATCTAAATATCTGTCTCTCTAATATATCTAAATATCTGTCTCTCTATCTATCTATCTATCTATCTATCTAATCAATTTATCATTTACACGCGCTAAGGCCTCTTTCACACTTGCATTCTGAGGATCCGGCAGGCACTTCGGGCCCGCCGGATGCATCAGAACGCAAGTCACCTGAAAGCACTTGAAGACTGATCAGGATCCTGATCAGTCTTCGAAATGTTTTCAGGTTACCATGGCAGCCAGGACACTACTGAAGTCCTGGCTGCCATGGTACTCCGCAGCAGTATACTTACCTGTGCTGCGGTCACTGGGCGCTCCTTCATGACGCCGCCCGGAACTGTGACATCATGAAGGAGCGCCCGGGGGCCGCAGCGCAGGTAAGTACACTGCTGCAGAGTACTTACCATGGCAGCCAGGACTTCAGTAGCGTCCTGGCTGCCATGGTAACCGATCACTGGGGCCCCGATCGGAACTGCTGCTGCGCATGCGCAGAGCTAAATGTCAGATATGGATTAATGTACTTCAATGGGCATTAATTCCAGATCCAGTTTTACGGCAATTCCTCCGGATTTTTGGCCGGAGGAAAATCCGCAGCATGGTGCTGATTTTTCTCCGGCCAAAAAACGTTTGGGTACTAAATGGATGACATCCTGATGCATCCTGAACGGATTTCTCTCCATTCAGAATGCATTAGGATAATCCTGATCAGTAGTTTTCCGGCATAGAGCCCCTACGACGGAACTCTATGCCAGAAAACAAAAACGCTAGTGTGAAAGTACCCTAAAAGCAAATTAATTACATCCTTTGAAGGAATGCTCCAGTGTTACAAAGGAATACACTCTGCTGTGTTTGAGGGGCATGCGAGATTTGTAGAGTAAAATGGGGTCATTTATCAAACTGGTGTAAATTAGAACTGGCTTAGTTGCCCATAGCAACCAATCAATCAGATTTCACCTATCATTTTCCAAAGGAGCTGTGAAAAATGAAAGGTAGAATCTGATTGGTTGCTGTGGGCAACTAAGCCAGTTCTACTTTACACCTATTTGATAAATGACCTAAAAAATCTTTAAGTCATGTACCACCCCATCAGGCCCTGTGCTAGGCATAGCTGTGTATCATGTCTGCTTTGGGTGTTCTTTTAATTCTATTCCATGTACTGTAAAAATGCCATGAATCTACAGTTAACAATCCTAGCCTAAGGGTGCATTCACGTGACCATAAGTGTTTTCCGGACCGCAAATTGCTGATTCACAAAAACACGGATACCGGCCGTATGCGTTCCGCAATTTGCGGACCACACAAGGCCAGCACTATATAGAGAATGCCTATTCTTGTCCGTGGTTGCCGACAAGAATAGGACATGCTCTATCTTTTTTGCGGGGCCGCGTAACGGAACAACGGATGCGGACATTGAAATGAATTGATCCACACTAGCTACTTACATATACACTCCCCTATCACTGCCCCTAACAACACCATCTAGTTTATAGACACTCCCATCCAGCTAGTTATGCAGACACTGCCCTATCACTGCCCCTAACAGCACCATCTAGTTTATATCTCCTTCCACCCAGTTATTTACACAGACACTCCCCTATCACTGCCCCTAACAACACCATCTAGTTTATAGGCCCTCCCACCCAGCTAGTTATGCAGACACTGCCATCACTGCCCCTAACAACACCATCTAGTTTATAGGTCCCTCCACCCAGCTAGTTATGCAGACACTGCCCATCACTGCCCCTAACAACACCATCTAGTTTATAGGTCCTCCCACCCAGCTAGTTAGATAGACACTCCCCTATCATTGCCCCATCACAGCACCATCTAGTTTATAGGTCCTCCCACCCAGCTAGTTACATAGACACTCCCCTATCATTGCCCCTAAAAACCTAGCTAGTTTAGTAGCTCCTGCCACACAGCTAGTTATATAGACACTCCCCTATTATTGCCCTTAATGACATCCAGCTAGTTCATAGCCCCTCCCACACAGTTATTTACATAGACACGCTCCTACCACTGCCCCTGTTACTGCTTTGACATACCCATGGACGTAAAATCACAAGAAATAAGAAAAAGCTGTATGGACATGGTCATGTGACCACAGCTCAGAACAGGAGATAGTAGCAATAAAGGTAAAAGAAATGCATTACAAAATCACAGCTAACTTAAATATCTAATATCTATACTATATAAATTATTGATTTAAAGGATGTTGATGCAAACTGGAAAACCCATTTAAAGGGGTTGTCTAGGCTAAAGATACCGATGACCTAGGCTTAGAGTTGATCATAAATATCAGATTGGTGGGAGCCATACACCCAGTACACCCACCAAATGGGAGCTGTTATAGAGTGGACGGAGCTTCCAACTCCATCCTCTATGTTTAGGTAAATCATATTTTAAATCATGCTTATTTTGGGTAATTTGTCTTAGAATTCAGTACATAATAAAAGTTATGTTTTAGAAAACTGTTCAAAAACTCTTCTTGAGCTATTAATCTTTTGCACTGAGTATACCCTGGACCAAAATATTGGGTCATTATTTTTTGCTCAGTTCCTCAAGAGGACCTTTCATCACTTCTAAAGATATTAACTAACGATGCTCACATGTAGAGCGGCGGCCAGGGATCTCCCTGCACTTACTATTATCCCTGGGCGCTGCTCCGTTTTCTCGGTTAGGCTCAGGTCTCTGTGCTCACAAAGTTATAGTAGGCGGGGACTTGGGGGACTTGGTTATAGTAGGCGGCGCCTGCCCTTCATCTCCATCTCCCAGGCTGTAGCGCTGGCCAATCGCAGCGCAGAGCTCATACAGTAGCCTGGGAGGAAAAAAACCTCCCAGGCTATGAACTCTGCGCTGGGATTGGCCAGTGCTACAGCCTGGGAGAAGGAGATAAAGGGCAGGCTCCGCCTACTATAACCAAGTCCCCGCCTACTATAACTTTGTGAGCACAGAGACCGGAGCCTATACCGGGAGAACGGAGCGGCGCCCAGGGATAATAGTAAGTGCAGGGAGATCCCTGGGCGCCGCTCTACATGTCAGCATCGTTAGTTAATATCTTTAGAAGTGATGAAAGGTCCTCTTTAAGTATATTCAATTAGTTGAATCACTCCTATTGTGGCTGCGCCTGAATTCTGGCATAGTTTGCACCAATATTTGTTGAAGCTCATTTTAGCACATTTATGAAACACAAAAGACAAAAATAATCCACTGTATCTTGTCTGTGCAGCTCTGTTGGAATAGGGGCTTTGCTTAAAAAGTACCATTTTGCACTAAGATTTATGCACAAATCTCTGTCGCAAAGTAAGCTAACCAATAGGTGGTATAAATTTAGACAAAAGAGTCTTGCCATGCTCCAAATGTATTATCCAACCTGAGCCACTGTAATAAATCTGGTGCATATTTTCACTGCTTGCCCAAGTTTACACTGTCTACATATTTTATAGGATTAGTAAATCTGCCCCTGTGGAGAAAGCTGTTGTGATGACAATGTTCTTCTCTATTAGCTGATCTGCTCCTGCTTGTACGGGAAGTTATTTAGCTTAAAAGTACAATATATTAGCAATTCCTTAATAGATACATGCATGAAATGCTTACCAAATATGAACTTCAATTTACGTCAGTTTCACACGTACAGCTTTTCACATACTGTAGTTTCTGATTAGGGATGCGCAAATTTCTCAAAAATTTGATTCAGCCGCGGCGAGTCACGTTAAAAAAAAGCTATTTCCTGGCTGCAGAGAGCCTGTATAGTGGTGTAAAACACTGTGCCTTGCAGTAACATGCATAGGGAGTCTGCTGTGGTAGTAAAACAATACTGTTAATCAGTATGACACGCACATGACAGGCGTCTCTTAGAATCAATGCACACTTCACTTAATTGGGCAGTTACGGGCCAAAATTGACCAAATAACTCAAGTGTGAACTTGGCCTTACAGGTCGATGTTAGCGCCAGGTATAAAGAACCGTGCAGAGGCCCAAGATCCTACTGTAGTATGAAAGAGCGCACTACTGTTACACCGTCATCAGCTAATTCCACATAGATGTCTACAGAACCTGTTCTATTAAACGCTTATACAAGTAGAGCCGCCCAACAGAGTGGAAAGGGTGTCAGCAGTAAGTTTGTGTTGACGCCACTGATTATTTTGCCCTTCAGGAATTCATCAATATTGCTAAAGCCAAGAAAAACAGGATTGGATCCAAAACAGAGATGTCATGTAAATGGAATATTTGCATGTCTTCTGTGTTTTGTACCCACTCCTGCTTTTGGCTTCCAAATCATAATCCAATTCTGATGAGACCATACAGGCCTTACAGCTGCTACACAGACAGGATCCAGTGTGTGTCTAATTTTTCCTTCCTTCTGACAGATCAGAAGAAGGGTAAAAAAATGATGATGTCAACCAGGCCAAAAAGGCAAAATAGTGGCCCAGTCATGGAGTGGGGAGGGTGGCCCAATGACAAAGTTTTGAGGTAACAGCAGCATGAGGAGAGCACAAAGGGGGAAGGTGACATAGTGTGGAGGTGGAAGCAGCAGCAGTATGAGGAGGCCACGGACTGGAAAGATGACAGTGTGGAGGTGGTAGCAGCAGCATGAGGAGGCCACAGAGTGGCACAATGACAGAGTTTGGAGGTGGAAGCAGCAGCATAAGGAGACCACAGAGTGGCCCAGAGACAGAGCTGTAAGTTGGCAGCATCATGAGGAGACCACAGAGTGGCAAGGTGACATTGTGTGGAGGTGGCAGCAGCAGTAGCATGAGAAGGTCACAGAGTGGCACAATGACATAGTGTTGAGATGACAACCGCAGCATCAGGAGACCTGAGTGGTGCGGTGGCAGCAGCATGAGGAGACCACAGAGTGACCTGGTGACAGTGTGGGGAGGTGGGTGGCAATAACAGTACCCGCTGACAGTGGTGGGTGTAAAAAGGAGCACTTGGCATCAGATGTTTGGCATCAGG
Organism: Bufotes viridis; assembly: GCA_033119425.1. Classification (NCBI taxonomy): domain Eukaryota; kingdom Metazoa; phylum Chordata; class Amphibia; order Anura; family Bufonidae; genus Bufotes; species Bufotes viridis. Next base: position 239,982,132 of record CM065590.1, read on the forward strand.
TGGGTGGCAGCATCAGATTAGTAGCTGAGGCAGGTAGCCACCAGAACACGGTCTCTTTTGTCAAGGTTTGAATGAGGCAGCATGGTGAGTGGAAATCCTGGATGATCCATGCCTGATTCATCTTGACAAAGGTCAGTCTCTCCACATTTTGGGTGGACAGGCAAGTTCTTCTTGGGGTAACTATAGCCCCCCTCCGCACTAAACACCCGCTCTGATGCCACACTACTGTCCGGACAGGACAGCTTTTCCAAGGCAAACTTGGCCAGTTGCGGCAACACATCCAGTTTGGCTGCCCAGTAGTCCAGCGGATCTTCAATGTGAAGTGGCAGGGTGCTGTCCAAGTATGCCACCACCTGCTGGTTCTGGTCCTGCTCCAGGTCTAGCTGCTGCTGCTGGAGAGTAGTTTCTTCACTATGCGGGTTAAGAAAGCTGTTCATCAGCGACTCTAGACTCAAGTTGCTGCTGATAGAGCTGGTACTGCTCCTACTCCCCCACTCTGCCACAGCAGCCATGACAGTGGAACGTGAGTGCAGAGGGCCCGCCTGATGAGACCTTCGAGAGGATGGATGATGGCGCTGTAAAAAAGGCCCCCATTTTGGACCGGTAGCGAGGGTCTAACATGGTGGAAAGCCAGTAGTCATCCCTCTGCCGAATGGTGGCAATTTGGCTGTCACTACGCAAGCAAGTGAGCATGTATCGGGCCATTTGTGCAAGTGACTCGGAGGGACTCCCTGCCTCCATATCCACTGCATACTGCCACAGTGTGTCTGGGTCCTCTGCCTCCTCTTCCTCATCTCCCTCTTGCTCCTCTGGCTGCTCCTGCTCCTCCTCTTCTGTCACCATCCATTTCGCTACACATTGCTTGTGCTAAAATGTCCTCCTCCTCCTCGTTCAGCGCCCACAGTGCTCATGTGGCCATGATATGTAGGGACCACGTCTCAAGTCCCCTGACCAGCCAGATTTACCAGCATCTTTTTCAGGACATGAATCAGTGGAATGACGTTGATCATCCCATAGTCCTGGTGACTGACAAATAAAGTGGCCTCCTCAAAGGGCACAAGCAAACGGCAGGTGTCACGCATGAGCTTCCACTGGCTAACATCGAAGTTACACAGGGGAGTACCTCTGTCCACCTGTATCAAGAAATAGTTTATGGCCTTTCTCTGTTCGTATAGTCAGTTCAACATATGGAGGGTGGAATTCCAACAGTTGGAAACATCGCATATCAGCCTATGTTGCGGAATGCCGTTCTGCCGCTAAGGGTGTGCTTTGCAGTGTACAAGTGGCTGAAGTGCATGTGAAGTTTCCTGGCCATTTTTAGGATGTCTTGCAGATGGGTGAAAGACTTCACAAAATGCTTGACAACCAGATTGAACACGTGCGCCATGCAGGGCGCATGGCTCATCCCTCCTTGACGCAGCACCGATACCATGTTCTTCCCGTTGTCGGTCACCATGGTTCAGATTTTGAGTTGTCGCAGAAAAAGCCAGGATTCGATTTCTTGATGAAGGACGTGGAGCAGTTCCTCCCCTGTGTGACTCCATTCGCCCAGGCAAATTTGGTGTAGAACAGTGTGACACCGCCATGCCCTACACATGTGTTATGCTGGTGGGGCACTGTGAATTGTCCCTGCAATGGGGGCTGAGGATACCACATTTACCCAGTGGGCTGTAAAGGACATATATTGTCCTTGACCGTAGTTACAGCTCCACGCGTCGGCGCTGCCGTGCACTTTGGCAGACACCGACAGGCTCAAGGACTGGCCCACCGTCTGTTCTACATATTTGTGCAGGGATAGTACTGCCTTTTTGGCAAAGAAATGATGGCTTGGTACTCTCCACCTCGGGTTGGCACAAGCCATCAGTTCTCTCAAAGGTGCAGAGTCCACCACTTGGAAAGGGAGGGACTGCAGCACCAGCAACTTGGCCAGGAGCACGTTCAGCTTTTGCGCCGTTGGAACAAAAAACTGTCACACCGCCAAGTAGGTGATTTTACCCCCAACACTCCGCACTGACTGACTGCTACCGCCGCTGTCTCCGTGAACCCCTGCACCACTACTTTCCGGGAAGGTAGGCTCCTGCGAGGCAGCCTCATGCGCCACCATCTTCTCCCGATGATGATGAAGCCCCTTCATCACCCGGCTGCCAATTGCGATCGGCTACATAATCGAGTACTGTCTGCACGTCACTGATATCCTCCTCAACGGCCTCCGGCAAACTTGGTGTACAATGGCCTCAACAGCCTCCGGTTCAGGAGCCTGACCGCTCGCAACACCACCACCCATGCCACTCTCCTCATCACTACTTGCCCACCTAGCGGAGGAAGCGGTGGATGTCTCCTCCACATCTTGGCTGGACAGTAGCTGCTGACTGTCCTCTAGTAGCTCTTCCTCGCTGAAAAATGTAGCTGAGCCTACAGCACATACTACTTCTCGCGGTGAGGAAACAGAAAAGGACAGAGGCAGGTTGAGGACAGATGACAGCACAGGGCTGCTCCCGTGCCATGCCAACTAAGGGTTGTGTTTGAAGAATCCACCGACTTTTGGCTGGGGGTGTCTAATGTCACTTGGGATAAAGTGGATGACAGAGTTAACCAATCAAGAACCGCTGGGTTGCTGGTCAAGACACGACCGCTAGATGACACTGGGAGCACAGGCCTCTCGCTGCGACTCCTGCTGCCACGACCCCTTACTCTGCTGCGACCTCTGCCTGCGCAAGAAACATTTAGGCCTCTACCCCTCCCCTGTGCAGGGCCTAGGGGCGCAACTACCATAGCGGCAGACCATGCGACTGCTATAAGGCCCAGGGCAAGAGAGGGCCCAGTTGGGATCATCCCCTCTTCTACTAGGGGTGAAAACTTGGTCAGGACTCTACCTTCTAAAGAAACAGCTTTTAGCAAATGAATCGGTGGAAAAAATGGCCCAAGGGTCATTGAAAGGGGTTTAGGCAGAAACCCTTCTGTCCTGTGTGGGGGGCCTGGTTTGATTCTTGCTATGGGGCCCTTGCTTCTCTTTGTATGCCACTGGCAGGGCCTGTCACTTCCCTGTCTGACATACTGTTCAAATAAATAAAAAGGAAATTAATACACCCCAAAAAAGGTTGCTATTTTCTCACTTCACCTTACAACGGCTAATAAGCCCTTTTTGCACTAATACACCCCAAAAAAGGCTTTAGAACATATAACCGCACCGCTGAACGATAACATAAGTCCTTATTTTTTCCACTTATACACGACAAAAAAGGCTTTATAACATATAACTGCACCGCTGAATGGCAAACAATACTTTTTCTCCACTAATAAGGCCCAAAAAAGGCTGTAATTTTCTCACTTCATCACACAATGGCTAATAAGCCTTTATTTTTTGCACTAATACACCCCAAAAAAGGCTTTAGAACATATAACTGCACCGCTAAACGGCTAATAAGACCTTTTTTCCCCACTAATACACCCCAAAAAAGGCTTTAGAACATATAACTGCACCGCTGAACAGCGAATAAGCCCTTTTTCCCACTAATACACCCCTAAAAAGGCTTTAGAACAAATAAATGCACAGCTGAAAGGCAAATAAGACTAGTTTTTTCACTTATACACGCCAAAAAAAGGCTGTAATTTCTCACTTTAGCACACAAAGAATAATAAGCCCTTTTTTTTGCACTAATACGCCCCAAAAAAGGCTTTAGAACATATAACTGCATCGCTAAGTGGCTAATAAGCCCTTATTTTTTTACCACTTATACACGCCAAAAAAGCTTTAGAACACATAACTGCACGGCACAAGTGCTAATAAGACGTAGAAATATATCCTAGTAATACACCCTGTTAATGGCTGTATCACACAGCACTTGCACCCAAATAACAAGAAAGGTTTGCAGGAATTACAGAGTTATCATCTATTGCAAACCTGAAAGCATCAGAAAATTAGCAATTTGGATCGCCAGAATTGCTCCTATTACCCAGGCTGTACACTCCCCTATTGGACCCTATTCTCCTTTTATAGTGTGGAATAATTCCTCCCTATCCTTTCCACACACTTCTAATGATCTTTCCCTGAACTTCTATTCAGCAAAGTAAGTGTCTTTCCTAACACTTTCCCTAGCGCCTGCTAATGTCTCTCCCTGCACTAAGTATACTGGAAAATGGCTGAATCCAAGATAGCTGTGGCTATTTATAGGGCTGTGACATCACAGGGCTGGCTGGCTGCTGATTGGCTGCATGCATGGCACTGTGGGTGATCTCACGTTCCCAGAGTTCATGCGATTCGTTACCATGCTAATCAAATTTTTCCTGAAATTCAGGTCGAATTCCACTTCGTCAACTTTAATTCGATCATCTCTATTTTTGATCCAAGGATAGAGAGGAAATTAGAGCTGAGCAAATGTCCTGAAATTTGATCTAGGTTCAATTCTAACGTATTGGTCAGCAGATTTGATTCTGATTTTATTCACTCAACCAAATCACTATGCATTGCTGTGCTTTGATGTTTGCTGTGCCAACCAGCCAAGTCCCAAGAGTGATTGGAAGCCGAGCCAATCAGGCTTCTGACTCTGTGGCCTTTCCCAGAGCTTGTTTGGGGATATAAGACTGCTGATTCCTGATTGTTTTGCCAGTCATTTGTTTGTATCAGGGCTCTATATTGTGCGATATCTTGCTTATATAACACTTCTGGTAACTGACCTTGGCCTGTCTGTTGATTAACCCGGTGGCTGCTATTCTTGCTTATGTTGGCTTCTTCTCGGTCTACCTCTCGATTAACCTATTGTCCACTGCATTGGCAGTGTCTGTCTCTCTTAGTTTGGACTCTGCTTGCTGACTTCTCGAAACTTCTTGAAAGGAGTCGAGAGCTGAACTAATCATGGTGTTGTAGAAAACAGGGTCATAAAGGGAATGTATGGGAAGATATGAGAGAGATTCTGAGTGTGTGAATATAGAGATGTTTGAGGTTCCTAAGAGGGTATGCTGCTTGTGGACTGGAGCGGCAGTTAAAGAGAGAATGGTTAAGGATGCAAAAAGATTTTTGTGAGAGAGAGGGAGAGGAGAGTTTGAGAGATTAGATAGGGAACAGAGGTAGGTGAAAATTAGAGTGTATCTGTCTCTGTGGGTGGCCAAAATGGGAAATAAGAGATAGAAGTTTGGAGGCAGTTAGTAGCAAAGTATTTGGATTCGACTGGAATCAGAATTTTCGTGAAATTAATTTGATTAGTTCAGAATTGATTTGCTTATCTTTCGGAGATTAATTTAAAGGGAACTTGTCACCATGAAAATGCAGTGCAATTTGCAGACAGTATGTTATAGAGTAGACAGACCTGAGCAGTTTTAAATATAGTTTTATAGAAAAAAAAACAGTACAACTTGTAATTTATTCATTTAAATTTCTGCAATTTCTGGGCTTTGAGGTCAAGGAGATGGTCCTATCAGTGATTGACAGGTATCTAGGTATGCACAGTTATAGATGGAAGTCTGTCAATGACTGGTTGAATTGCTTTCTTTATTTCAACATTATACTGAAACTTTCCCCACAAAACTTTATATCCCTCTGCTCACCTCAACCTGCTCTATAACATGCTGCCTGCAGACAGGACATCATTTGATGGTAAGAGGTTGTCTTTAAGGTATAATAACACATGATATATTTGCTGCACATGTCAGCAACTGTCCCATTCATCTGAGCCTCGGTGAAATCCATGCACATGCTGCAGAAACCATCCCATTCACATGAATAGAATTTGTTTTTCTGTATTAAATCTCCCCATGTGACAATAATCTTACACGTCTCACTTTTTTATCCACTGAAGTTTAGTTTAAAATAATGCACCAAAACTGTATGTGTGAATCCAGCCTTAAGTACTGTAGTAGCTGCTATTTCTAATTGTGTACAGTCAAGTACTAAAATGATCCTGACTGGCACAGCATGTCCTCACCATTACAGTTCTCTTTTTATTTTAGTTTTGTTGAAGATTGTGGAACTGAAAAATAATAACTTGACAGACTATTCAATCCTCACATGTATTCTTCTACAGCCCGAAAGAAAATGTGTCATGCTTCATTTTCAATGTTCCCCTTTCCCATCATTATCCAACTTCTAGGCAGTTGCCATGGAGGTCTTTTTCCAGAGCAATTGAAAATGTATGATCAGTCGAGTCATTTTTTCACCATAGTTATATAGGCTACACACTATTAATGCTGCCTTCCCTGTACTCGCATCAATTCAAAATGAAGTCACGTTCAATTAAAACACAAACCTGATATACCATAAAGAAAAAGCAGCTACGGTATGTATCACACGGGATGTGTTTTAATGTGCAAATCCACAATCTAAAGTCTTTTCTATTGAGTCTCTTCTTTGCCGTACATGCAAACACTTATTCCGTAAAGGCATTCATAGTCAGGTTTCTGATTAAAATTCTCACAAGAAATGAGAATTCACAATTCACCTTGGCTGACTTTGATGTTCTTGGAAAACAAACATTAGAATTACTACAGAGATATATTATAGTCAGTGTAACTGTACCATGGAAAAAATGTATATGCAGGAAGGGAAACCTAAAATAAAAATTCCTGCCATGTTTGCAATTCCCTCTAGACAAATCAAAGTAAATAATCTGTGACATGGATTTGCCCACTATGTACTATGTCAGACGGGACAGCTGAATAGATCTGCCTGATTTCAAAATATAATACACAAATTCTGATTGTTCAGCACATTTTAGGAAATGCAGTGTTCTGGGCTCTCATAAGTGGATCGGCGTTTTACACAAGTCTTTAAAGTCTCCTGCGCTGCAGGTCTCATGTGATGAGCGGGAGGTGCCATATTCGATTTTGCGATATTTCACGAATATTAGACTATAACGAAGATGACGAATATCACAAATTCACGAATATAGCACTATATTCTCAATCTTCGTTATTGGCAATTCTAGCAATACAACCATTAGGAACCCAGCTCTAAGTTGAATTCGAATGCAAGCAATTCAGGTTATATTAATCGCTTTGCAATTACAACTTAGTCAAATTTGTGAGATCGTGATTCTCACATCCAACAGTACATTTTAGCATGGAGGCGTTCCCATGCACACAGGAAGTCGGCAGAAGCGGCAACGGGCATTGACTGGAGCGGGCAGGGATCCAAGAATCCTCTGGACAGGTAAGAACAGCTTTTGGGAAGTAGGAAGACAACCAGAGAGCAACAAGGATTAACAACTTAAAAAAACAACAAATATTCGAAATAGCGAATATATAGCGCTATATTCGCAATATTCGCGAATATGCAAAGGGCCGATATTCGCTAAAAAAATTCGCTATTCGAATATTCGCACTCAACACTAATCATAAATTAGGAGCATGCTCCAGCAGTTTGCGCACCAGAATGAGGATAATTATGGCGGACCAACTGGCCACACCCCTTTTTCAGAAAGTGGAAGAGGTGCTACAGAAAAGCTACTTGCAACCAAAATTTGTCACAAGTGGAGCTTAAATAGTTGCAAACACAAGAGGATAAATCTCTCCAAGGAAAAGTATAAAACTGGTTGCCCAAAGCCTCTACTAGGGAGAGCTCAGTGCATAGTAATGTATACAGTTACTATTCACTCAGTAGAAGCTCTAGAATCTCTATGCACTGATATCCCCCTAGTGGAGGCTGCAGAAAAAAGATAATGAATCTATGTGAGAAATGGGAGAAGAAGATTAGCACCAGGCAACATTTCCCCCAGACCCAATAGCAGTCCGTGGTCTGCCTCCATGGTAGGTACACTGATGATCCAAGAGTTTGCAATTACCTTTAATGTTGTCTCAACGGAGCTAAAGGACCCACAACGTGGTATATGTAATCAGTCTTATTATAGCTTGGACCGCGCTGCTCCAAATAGATGTAGCAAACACCACTGAAAGATCCTTCCAATACTCCAACGGTGCAGGTTAGCACCTAGGTGGAAGCGGGCTGCAAGACAATCTCTCGCTTCCTCTGTCCGAAACCAAGGAATAGCCGCAATAGTGAAGAACCTTCTTGTCAATCAGTACAAATGCAATTTATCATACTCACAATGGTAAAACAGGTTCAGATATTGTATAAAAAGTTCTCAAGGATAAAACACCCGACCCGGGTTTCGCCGCATAGACTTCATCAGGGGCATCTCAAGAGGGCATCTCTCGAGATGCCCCTGATGAAGCTTATGCGGTGAAACCCGGGTCGGGTGTTTTATCCTTGAGAACTTTTTATACAATATCTGATCCTGTTTTACCATTGTGAGTATAATAAATTGCATTTGTACTGATTAACAAGAAGGTTCTTCACCATTGCCGCTATTCTTTGGTTTCGGACAGAGGAAAGCGAGAGGATTGTCTTGCAGCCCACTTTCACCTAGGTGCTTACCTGCACCGTTGGAGTATCGGAAGGATCTTTTCGGTGGTGTTTGCTACATCTATTTGGAGCAGCGCGGTCCAAGCTACAATAAGACTGATCCATGTGAACTCACCCATTTCATTTTTAGACCTGCGACGCAAAACTGCAAGATACTAGAGACAGATTTTCCTTTTCTTTTATGGTATATGCAATATTTCCTAATTTTATAAAACTCATCAAACCTCACCAAAAATGTTTTGGGTGCACTATCATTCGGTGCCCTCAAGTTAATTCAAATACCTAGTGAGAATATAAACAGTATGGTACTTTTCACCATAACATAATTAGTGAGAAGCAATGTCCTGTATGACTATAGAAACCCAAATTCCTACAGAAACATATCTTTAAATTATTATTAGCACTATATAAGTGGGTAAAATAATAATAATAATAATGATAATACCTGACTGCAAAGTCAGGGGTTAGCAACCTCTGGCACTCCAGATGTGGTAAAACTACGACTCCCAGCATGCACACTTGGTTGGTTGTTCTCTGAACTCCCATAATAGTGAATAAAGCATGCTAGAAGTTGTAGTTTCACAACAGCTGGAGAGCCAGAGGTTGCTGTTGTTGGTAGATCAATGAAAATGTAAAAGCTTGGAATGTTTCATTTATAAGATTCATAATGGAACTTATTAATATGGTAAACACATATTAAAGGGGTTGTCTCACTTCAGCAAATGTCCTTTATCATGTAGAGAAAGTTATTACAAGGCAAGTACTAATGTATTGTGATTGTCCATATTGCTTCCTTTGCTGGCTCTTATCCAGGTCTTATGGCCACTGCTACAGCACAGATATGAGTTGGCCAGAACGGGAGCTTCTGCACATGTGTATCTATGCTTGTTCCCACTGTCCCGGCCACCAGAGAGTCCAGAGCTTTTCCCTAAATGTGCACCCATATGTGAAGTAATTGTAAATTAGGAAGAGCAATTTTGTATTCCTATTATTATTTTCCTGTTCAAGCGCCATTTTCCTGAGACAGTAATATTCACATACTGTAAACCTTGTAATTATCGTCACACTTCTTCGTTCAATCTTATTTATGCAAACATTCGTGACTATGACTAGTGTTGAGAGCGTATATTCGAATCACAAATAGTGTTGATTGTGAATATTCTAATTCTAATTTATCGCGAATATCGTCACTTAGCAACATCCTTAGAAACCAATAGGAAAGTTGCCTACCCCTTAGTGTTGATCGCGAATATTCTAATATATTTTCTTATCGCGAATTTATTACATTGCCGATTTTTGCAATCAAGTAAATAATGACTGGAGATCACGAATTCTTGAATTTGCTAATTTATGGCGAATATTCGGCCAAAAATTCGCAAAATATCGCGAATTTGAATATTGCCTATGCTGCTCATCTCTAACAATGACTAAGGGCCTTTAAGCCTGAAACACATAAGTAGCAGTTTATATCCATTTTTATGGTGGTTTCACACCATTTAGAAACAATTCTGCTATGTGTTGGACCTTTTAGCTTGATAAATGCAGCATGTGTTGAGGTGACTTTATTCCCATATATTTCTGATCGGTACGTTACTGCTACCAAAATACATTGGGGTAGATTTATCAAAACCGGTGTAAAGGAAAACTGGCTTATTTGCCCATAGCAACCAATCAGATTCCACCTTTAATTTTTCAAATGAGCCTTAAAAATGAAAGGTGGAATCTGATTGGTTGCTATTGGCAACTAAGCCAGTTTTCCTTTGCACCAGTTTTGATAACTATCCCCTATTATATTTTCCAGTAACCAAGGCTGGGGCTATAGAGACACGTAGTCTCAGATTCCATAATAGCACTTTCCAATCTTCTTTGGCATTACAAATTTGGAGGTGGTGGGGGGGGGGGGTGTTTTGTCTTTCATTTCTGGTTAAAGGGTTGTCCAGGTTAAAAAAATAAATGGCATGACAAGGTATTGAAATAATAAAAAAATGCTGTAGTCACTGTTCTAAACCCCATCCATTCTGGCACTGCTACTCCGATCCTCCTAGCTGGGCTTCTTTTACATGACTGCAGTGTTGACATGCCTGTATACTACACATGACACGGGTGCCAGGGAGCAGGTAAGTATAATGTATACGAGGGGCCCAGGCATTGGGGGGGTCATTACAGGGGTTGGGTAACCCTTTAATGTTATTAATGTTATATTAATATTGAATCTTCAGCTGTGTATGTCTAATGGGATCTGTACATACACACACTATATAAGATATATATATATATATATATATATATATATATATATATATATATATATTATACAATTCCTATTGTTGAATCTCTTCACTCTGTATTCAGAAGTAAATACAGAGTATACACAAAATGTGTATTACCTTTAATGAGCCACTCACTAATAACTGTACTCATAGTATAAAGCACAAATTATAGCCTAGAGACTTTAAATAGCAAATCAGTGAACACAGTGGGAGATGCAAACCAAGGCATTTCTCCTACCTGGTCTAATAGCTGTGCAGGTCACCCAACATGCACATAATAATTCACTATTTTTTAGCTTTAATGGTAATTTTTCTTGAGTCACCTAGGTTAAATTGCTTAGCAATTGAATGCGTTGTGAATCATCTTAGAGCGCGGCTGTCAAGTCATATTTCATTACATTTAATCTCATATACTTGTTTTCAAATATTACAGGAATACATTTTAAAGTACAAGCATAGATGATATTATAAATGTCATTCTCATTCTTCAACAGCGAGAGACTTATCAATCAAATAAACATGAATATAACATTTCAGTACAAAGTGTAGTAACATAGTCAATGTGGTTTCTGGCAGGTAACAGGCACGATTTTTGTGCCTAAAATGATTTTATAATGTGCTACATTATAAAAAATAAAAGGTAATTTTGCACTTTAAAAACAGATTTAGTCACTAGTCAGCATCCTTTAAAAGAAGAACTCCCAAGTAAATCTTTATTCTCTAACCGGTTAGAAAGGTACATGATGTAAACTGTAGTGAAGGTAATCTTCTTACCAGTAACTATGTTTGTGAGTTATAACCTCCCTTCTGATTCTCAGCTGTGCCATGTGACCAACACTCTGATTTCCAACTGACACAGGACAGGAAGTCAGTTATTTCTCTATTCATTCCTATGAGACTGACATTTAGGCCTCTTGCACACGACCGTATGGTTTTACGGTCCGTTTTAAACTGATCGTTTTTTTGGTTTCAGTAGTGCTTCTGTTTCCATTCCACTTCCGTTCCGTTTTGCGGAACGCAAACGGAAACGGAAGCATATAATAATGTTTAAACAGTGAGTACATTAAAAAATTGGGCTGGGCATAAAATTTTCAATAGATGATTTTCATGAAAACTAAACGGATACGGAAGACATACGGATGCATTCTGTCTTTCATAGGAATACATAGAGAAGCTGACTTCCTGTCCACACATAAGATACTGTGTTATTTGGAACATCTTTCCATAGGAAAGCAACAATTGTCATGATCATTGGCCAAGCAGATCAAGGGTGGCTAGGGAGGCTAGGGAGGCTTGTTCCCGTTGCGGCCTGCTATTGGCTGTCCTCCCCTCCGGACGCCGGATGTTTTTATCCGCGCGACGGGGAGATGCAACGGTAGCCGTGCAGCCATCAGAAGTAGAGATGAGCGAACTTTAAAAAAAAGTTCGGCGTTCAGGTTGTGGTAATCGCCGCATCCCGTTATGGATTCCACTACCGCGGACTATCGCGGCATATGGAATCCATAGGGGGCGGCTTCCACCAACCCGAACTGTTGAACAGCCGAAGGACCTGGGGTGACATCACCGTCATGTGATCAGTGCAGGGGGCGTGGCTCAGCATGGGATCAAACCCAGAATTTTGTGGGGTGGGTGATTTATAGACCACCCATATAATTCATGTAATTACCTTAGGAAAGTAATAACGGAAAAAACAGTCATGACATGTGCCATAAGTATCTGACCGAAAAAAAAAAAATTAGGGTGCCATTGTATAGCGCTTGTTATACAGCCGTGCTGCGTTTTAGTACCGCGGCTGAAATGGCCTAAGTGGGCTCTAATTACACTAATGAGGCTGCACTATTCCGTGGGTCTGTACTGTTAATGGCCGAACAGCAGCCATTAACAATACAGACCCATTGAACGGTGCTGCCTCATTAGTGCAATCAGGGCCCGCTGAAGCCCTTTTGGCCATGCGGTACTCGAACGCAGCGTGGCTGGCCATGTCACATTGTGTGATTGTATCCCTATATCTTCAGATAAGCATCATAAAGCTATAATAGATTCACACAAATATGTGCTCTATTTAAAGCCCACCATACAGTGTTTTTACGGTGGCCACTGAGGGGATTACTTCTGAGGGGCTGTGTTTTTACACAGTGCCACAAAGAAGATTGAAGCGCTATGGGTGCCTCCGGCATTGGGCACTGATTGGAGACTAATGAAGTTAGTTTCTGATTGTGTGATTGTGTAGAGGGATGGGACTCTGTCACCCATTTGTCCCCTGCAACACAATGACAGAGGACCAATGATTTACTACAGAAGCCAGGGGCTTAACAAAGGCTGCCAGGTTAATCATATACATTTGCCTATTAGGCTATGCCATAAGCATGGTATAAGCATAGGTTGTCTGTCAGTACAGGCTTTGTATAATGCTTTGAAATTATGAAAAAAAAGTGTTCTTCTTCTTCAGTAATTTCCATCAGTGATTTTGAGCCAAAACCAGGTGCAGCTCTAAACATAGAACAGGTGTAGATGTCATGCCTTCAGCAAGTTTGTTAATTTAGTCATAGTTTTCATGCATAAATGATTTGCTTTCTGTATAATTCTCTGTTGATTGTGTAACAACACCCTCTAGTCACCGTTTTACATACAATTGCAGCTATTCGAACTAGAAGTTTGGTCTACTTCAGCTTCCATACCTCAGTGACATCATCAGCACTGCACATAGCAGTCATTTCCTCATTTACAGCCATCTTTACAGAGGTTAACACATGGTCTGGAAGTCTCTGGAGTCATCCTCCACATCTAAGCTCACGGTAGCATCGCTGGTATGTCACATAGTCACATTACAGCCTGTTTGCATCTGTTTGCAAATGTATTTTGCATATATTTTTCCTCTCTTTTATAGCAGCTTACAGTTAGCAACTAGGGACCATGCTTCTTATGCAGATAGGATAACATGCTCCGGTTAGATATGTATCTGTGTTTGTATGTGCATTGCTATGCACAGAAATTATTATATGCATCGCTATATGTCAGACCCCAATAGTAAGTGTATTGTTTTTCTGTTCCCCAGTTTCATCACTTTTATATCCTTGCAATAAAGACAAGTTAGATATTGCTCTGTTGTGAATCCATTGCTGGGAAAGGTTTAGCTGTCTGTCAAGCTATGTACCTTCACACATAAGGAGTACAGAACAGTATATTTTCCCCTTATACCTCATGTCTGTGAAGCTCCAATACTGGGTTTAGCTCAGAATCACTGATGGAAATCATTGACCAAAACACTGACATGTGAATAAGGCTTAAAAATGAAAACAGAAAATATATTTAACCTGTTGTAATGCACTTTGCATTGCCCTCTAAATAAAATTATAAGAATGACATCAATAAATTATATGAACCCCAAAATACTACCAATAAAAACTGCCCAGCAAAAAAACAAGCCCTCTTATGGCTGTTTGGGTGAAAAAAAAGTTCTGGCTCTCTGTATATAACAAAATAAAATTAATTTTTGTTTTCTAAAAAGCTTGTTTTTTATGCAAAAGTAATTAAATCTAATTGCCATATTTATACAATAGTCATAGAATAAAAACAACAAATAAAACATGGTACAATTTAAAGATTAAAGCTAATCAATAAATTATACAGTGCAGTATGTACCAGAAAATTGCACAACTACCGTATTTTTCGCCATATAAGACGCACTTTTTTCCCCCAAAAGTGGGGGGAAAATGGCAGTGCGTCTTATATGGCGAATACTACCATTTTCCTATAGCTGAAGCCGATACATCGCACAGCCTGCGATGTATCAGCATGGAAGGAGGAGGGGGCGGAGCCTGGCAGCGAGCGGCTCGCCGCCATCAGCGTGATCTGCTAGGTAACATTTAAAATCTTTATTATGTCCCTTATTTCCTAAAGCTCAGGCATAGCTCTGCTACCTGCTATGATCATCTTAGCAGGCAGAGCGGTGCGGCAGGCTGCTGTGTAACGTCCTCACTGACGCCATCTGCCTGCTCCTCCTGCTTCATTCATAAAGTGAAAGGAGCAGGCAGATGACGCCAGTGAGGACGTTACACACCAGCTCTGCCGCCGCACCGCTCTGCCTGCTAGAGGATCGCTATAGCAGGTTAGCAGAGCGCTACTGTCCTAGGCTTTTAGGAAATAAGGGACATAATTAAAGATTTTAAATGTTATACAAGCAGTCACGCTGTGAGCGGCGGGCCGCCTCGCCATGTGTTGCCAGGCTCCGCCCCTAAGCAGCCATGGGCCAGATGTTTTAGAAAGGGGCACCTGTGGATGACACTGTAATTGGGTGATCTGTGGATGACACATATAGCATAAGATGCTATATATGTGTCATCCACAGATCCAATCCATTACAGTGTCATTCATAAATGCCCCCATCACAGTGCTATCCACAGATCCCCCCATCACAGTGCTATCCACAGATCCCCCATCACAGTGTTATCCACAGATCCCCCATCACAGTGCTATCCACAGATCCCCCATCACAGTGCCATCCACATCTCCCCCACATAACAGTGCCATCCACAGATCCCCCCCATAATACTGTCATGCACAGACCACCATTACTTCAAAAGCACACCTTTTGGTTAAAAATATTTTTTTTCTTATTTTTCTCCTCAAAAACCCAGGTGCGTCTTATAGGCCGGTGCGTCTTATAGGGCGAAAAATACGGTAAATGCAACTAAATAGTTAATACCACTCCTTCTGTCCCTCGCAGAACTGTGTTAATGTAAAAATAAAAAAGTTGTGCTTCTTGCAATGCGAAGATTTAAAAAAAAAATCTTGATCTTTAACATCCAAAACACGTGCAGACTTAAAGGGTTAAAGAGGGTTTGCAGGCTCCTGATAGGCCATTAATATCTAATCGGTGAGGGTTCAACACCCCGCACCCCTACCAATCAGCTGTTCTCTGCAGCCTCTGGCACTGGAACTAACTTTGGGGCAGATTTATCATAGCCCAGCATACAAGGCTATGACGAGAAGTATGTCTCGTCATAAATTAGGTGCAGCATTCGGTAGTCCATGCACCTGAACTGAAATCTATGCCAGAAAACTGGCACAGAAGATGACAAATTTTTCGGGAAAGTGGCAAGGTTGGTGGTGTAATGGTACTTGCGTAAAAAAATTTGTGCAATGCTGTTTAAAAAAAGTCACAAATGTGCCGTTTGAGACCTTTTCACACCACAAGTGGTGTATCTTTATGATAAATCTGTCCCTGTGAAGATGATTTGTCCAGTGGCCTTCATATAACTTTACTCAGCTTTGCAGTAACATCTCTGCTGGCAATGACTTTACAGTGAGCTAAAAAGTACAGTAACATGGTGCAAAATTATATTTTGTCAAACCTGGCACCTACCTGTATTTAAATATTTAAAGGTTTTAGCCTTAAGTGCTGATTTAACCTGCAAATCAAACTCATCTCAGTGTAGATGCTGCCTATGTATAGATGGTAGACATATAGATATCTATCTGATATATGGCACACATACCTTCACAGTAAGCATTGTCTTCTCTAAGAGCCCGGAATCCATCGCGGCAGATACAGACAGCTTTGTCATCTAGGTTTTTGCAGACTGAGGACTCCATGCAATTATGTCCTTCCGAGCAGAAGTCATAACCTTAATGAGAACATTATATAATATTCATCGTTTGTGCAGAATAAATATCCATAAAATAGAGTGATGCTATAAAATCTTCAAAAAATCTGCAGGTGCTATCAATAATACATATATAGCCAGAAACAAGCACAAGGAATGGGCAATTCTGTCTCTAGTAACAAGTATTCGTAGTGTCTAAGACTAGCAGCGGAGTGGTATGAGATTACAGGTATATTGCAAGGGCTGTACAAGTATAGATCCAAACCAATTACTTGTGCCTCAAATCACCCACAATCATTCCACATGATCTATATCAAATATCTAATTTAACAGATGATTGGGCATCTCTTCCTTACCCGCTCACCATGGGCACACAGAGCTGGCAGAGCAGATTGAGACCCTGATTACTATTAGTCCCTGGATTCCAGCATGACCAAGGAACAATACTGTTAAGCATCATTGGATTCTATGACTTATGCCAGCTTTTATTTCCACTTATCACTGATGAATACAGTGATTGACATATCATAGGATGGGTAAGCATCTGTAGATGGGATAAATATGTATTTCTTTCACCATTTATGTAGCACTATTTTTAAAACTTTGCACTCCATGGAGGGGTGATAGGAAACATTAGTAAAATACTTGCAACATTTTTCAGGCTTTTCTATATATGAAACTAAAACTATTGATCCTGATTTATATTTAAACTTACAATTTTAAGTTTTTCGACAATAAAAGATACATCACCGATAAGGGCAAACGGACCAAAACATTGGTCTAAAAAAGGGTGCCATGTTTTAGTCAGGCACAGAGAAAAGAGTCTGGGTATGGGGGAGAAGAGTCCGCTGTGTGGCTTCTCCTTGTCCTTCTCTTCTTAACCCCTTAGTGACCAGCCTGTTTTGGGCCTTACTGACCAAGCGTTTTTCTTCCTTTTTTCATCGTCGCGTTCCAAGAGCTATAACTTTTTTACTTTTCCGTCTATATTGCTTTATGAGGGCTTGTTTTTTGCGGGACAAGTTTTAGTTTTAAATGGCGCCATTTTGAGGTACACATAACTTTCTTAATAACTTTTATTAACTCTTTCTGGGAGGGAGTTGGGAAAAACAGCAATACTGCCACTGCGTTTTTACGTTATAAATTTTGTGGCGTTCATTTTTCGGTATAAATAACATAATATCTTTATTCTCTGGGTCACTATGATTACAGTGATACTAAATACATATAGTTTTTTTTTCCGTTTTACTACTTTTTTCCAATAAAACCCAATTTTTTAATGAAAAAAATGTTTTTGCATTGCTACTTCCCAAGACCCATAACTTTTTAATTTTTCTTTCTATAGAGTTGTGTGAGGTCTTAATTTTTGCGGGACAACTTGTATTTTTCATTGATATCATTTTGGAGTAAATGGCGCTTTTTGATCGCTTGTTATGTTTTTTCGGTGGCAACTAAGAATAAAGTAGCAATTCTGTATTTATTATTTTTTTACGGTGTTCACCGTAGAGGCTAATTTACATGATATTTATGTAGTCCGGGTCGTTACTGATGTGGCAATACCAAACATATGGGGAGATTTTATTTTTTTGCAAATTTTTAATTGAAAAGCGTATTTTCAATGGAAAAAAAAGGAATTTTTGTTTAATTGGATTATTTTTATTGAATAAATGTGTTTCTTTTTACCACTCAATAGTCCCACAAGGGGACTATAACAGACAACATTCTGATTGATTTTAAAATGCAATGCATTATCCCTATAGTGCATTGCATTTTAATGTCAGTGCTATTCTGACACTGACCAGCAGGCTGAGGCAGAGAACCGCAGCCTGCTGGAAATTACTCAAGGCTGGTCTGGGGCCTACACGAGACCCCAGCCAACTTTAACACAAATCGGCACCCTGCGATGGCTTTTGCAGGGTGCCGATGGGAGACAGAGGAAGTCCACTCCCTTTGTCAGCACTTTACATGCGCCAGGCGCCATTGCCTGCCGCATGTAAAGTGTTAAACAGCCCTGATCTGCACTCCTGCCGGTCCGGGCTGTTAGAGCAGGGCTGCGGCTCTCATGTGAGAGTTGGGCCCCACTCCCCACTGCACGGGGGACCCGTGCAGCGCTTAGACTGGGCTGCTGTAAAAAAGTGGCGGCCCAGCCTAAGGTCCCTTAGTGACCGCTATGAAAAGGTGTATAGGTGGTCACTAAGGCGTTAACTGAGAAGCCTCTCTGTTAGGTATAGGGAGAGATATATCAAGCAAGTCAAAGTGGTTGAGAAGAAGCTTTCACAATGGACTCTTCTTCCCACTCCTTGTGTCTAGCAACTTTTTAAAACTATGTTTTCCCCTAAACCTGTCACATCATGAGGGACCCTCTCAGGACTTCAAGTTATCTGAACCACCTGATCTTAATTTCACTTTAAAGATCTCACTTCCATATTTATCCACATTGGGACCTTACTGTGATTACAGAATTCCATGCAAAATAAATATTTTTCCAAAATGATATGACTGCACATAGTTTTTTTTGGTCATGAAATACATGTATGTGATTAAAGTACTACCTAGGAGCCATTCCAATATCAGCACATGTAAAGACATGCCACAACTAACACCCAAATTACATACTGGCTCGCCAACCAGATACTGTGGATTTTGTAATTTAAAGGATAGATCATCAATATGTGATTGGTAGAGGTCAAACTATTGGCAACTACTCTGATGTAAGGTTGGCCTCCATACCAAGCACATCACCATACATTGCATAGTGGATATGCTTGGTATAACAGCTCAGGCCCTTTCACTTAAATAGAACGTAGGCCTCATTCACACTTCAGTTTTTGGTCATTGATTTCCATTTGTGAGCCATTTGTGAGCCAAAACCAGAAGTGAAGCCTCCACAAAGATAAGGTATAAGGGAAAGATCTGCACCTTTTCTGTGGTTTTGACCTGCACCTGGTTCACTGATGGAAATCACTGACCAAACACTGAAGTGTGAACGAGGCCTGAGTTGCACATGTGCAATGTGACTGATGAACATGACCTAGTCACTGGCCTAGAAAGAGGTTTGCAGCACTCCTTCTGAAACAGTTGATGGGTGGGGTTGCTGGGAGTTGTATTTCCTCTATTCTGATATTGATGACAGATCCTGAGGATAGGTCATCAATATTTTACTCCCGGTAAACCCCTTTAGCAAAATCTCCTAGAAAAATTCTCAGCAGGACTAATATATCTTCTAGAATTTGGAAATGTATTGTTGCGGCACTGGCCCTTTTAAATAAGGGAAAAAATTCCATAAAGATGTTTTCTCTCTATTGAAATTCTGCACTGCACTGGATGACATAGGTATAACGTTTATTCTTTTATATCTATAACATAATATCTCAATCAATAATAAAAGAACATTATATTTGCACTATGACACTGCCATTTGATGTGACCAGTAACCATGGCAATAAATGTATCCTGACAAAGACTCCACTATGCGCTGTGAGATAGGAGAGGAGGAGTGCTATCAGATTAATACTACTGTATATTATCCTGGTCTCGACAGAAGGAAAGAAAGCATGGGATTACTAATCAATGTACTGCTGCGAGTCCTACAGCCATAATGGATCAGCAGCAAACAAGCAGACAGCTAAGATTAATGCGGTTTACCTACGTAGGAATCCTGCAATGGATGGAGGGTTAGTGGCCTGATTTCACTGTGTGATGTCTAGTTATAACTGCATTAACCATATAGATCTCGAGCAATGGCTAGTAGTCACTACATAGTCTAGGCCATCAAAGCAGGTTTGTGTAGGAGCCTATTCACAGTTAACTGGGCCATGGATCACTGAAGTAAGATTAGTTATCTGCTGTAACTACACTAAAAATAATGGTCAGCATGATACTGTATGTACAAAAGTCTCCCGCTATAACAGACCCAAAAAGTGCGTTCCTTATAGTCACTTGATCAACTGACCAGGCCTAATTTAGCAAATCTGACATGTGTCACTTTATGTGGTAATAACTTTGAAACGCTTTTACTTATCCAAGCCATTCAGAGATTGTTTTCTCGTGACACATTGTACTTCATGTTAGTGGTAAATTCGAGTAAATATATTTTACCTTTATTTATTAAAAAAATCCAAAAGTTAAGGAAAATTTGAAAAAATTCACTGTTTTCTAAATTGAATCTCTCTGCTTTTAAGACAGATAGTAATGTCTCATAAAATATTAATTAATTAACATTCCCCATATATCTATTTTATGTGGGCATCATTTTGGTAATGTAATATTATTATTTTTTAGGATGCTAAAAGGTTTAGAATTTTTGAAGCAATTTTTGACATTTTTAAGAAAATTTCCAAGGTCAGCTTTTTTAAGGACCAATTCACTTCTGAAGTCACTTTGTGGGGCTAACATAGTGAAAACCCCCCATAAATAGAAACTACACCCCTCAAGTTACTCAAAACTGATTTTTACCCTGATTTTGCGGTTTACATAAACACCCCACATGTGGTCGTAAACTGATGTAAGGGCACCAAAGAAATGGAGTGCCATATGGTTTTTGGAAGGCAGATTTTGCTGAACTGGTTTTTAGATGCCATGTCCCATTTGAAGCCCTGCTGATGCACCCTTACAGTAGAAACTCCCAAAAAGTGACCCCATTTTGGAAACTAGCAGATAATGTGGCAGATTTATTGGTACTATTTTGGGGTACATATGATTTTTAATTTCTCTATATTACATTTTTTGTGAGGCTAGGTAACAAAATATGGCTGTTTTGGCACTGTCCACCTTTTCAGCATTGCTCTGTCTGAGCATGAGCTGCAGCAACTGACTGAGGCTTCTCTCACCCCCAGTCAGTCAGTAGAGCCACTGACATGGCTCCCTGTGGCTGACTGAGGGGGAGAGAAGCAGCCAGGCTGCCCCCAGCTCACCTTTTCCTCAGAAACTTCTTAACTTTTCTCCCCCCATTTTTTCCTGGCTGGCGATAAGGGCGTGGCTTCACATAGATGGGGCATGGCTTCACAGCAGTGGGCGTGGTTTATCGGTGTGGGGGCATGGTCGGTAAGGTCTGGATTTCTTGGGTGAAGCCAGTGGCCACCCTATAATTACATGGGACTGAATGTTGGAGGGGCTGGGGCAGGGTGATGTTGAAGGCGGCTGTGGGAGGGGATTATGTAATTTACATGGGACTGTATGTTGGAGGCGGCTGTGGGAGGGAGTAATGTTATTTACATTTGACTGAATGTTGAGGAGGCAATGTTATTTACCTGGAACTGTATGTTAACGGTAGCTGGTGGGGGGAATTATGTTATTTACATGGGACTGAATGTTGAGGAGGTGATATTTATATGGGATTGCATGTTGGAGGCTGCTGGGGAGGGGGTGATATTATTTACTTTGGACTGTATGTTGAAGGCGGCTGGGGAGGTGGTGATGTTATTTACATGGGACTGTATTTTGGAGGGGGCTGTAGATATAGAGGGATGTTACTTACATGGGACTGTATATTGTAGGGAGCTGCAGAGATGCTGTGATATTATTTACTCGGTACTCTATGGCGGAGGGAAGAAAATAGTGTTATTTGCATGGGACTATATATTGGAGGGGCTGAAGGGAGGAGAGTGATGTTATTTACATAGGACTATATTTTGGAGGGGGCAGGAGAGATGGCATAATGCTATTTACATGGGACTGTATGGTGGAGGAAGGAATATAACTACAGGTAATTAAAATACATAATACATAGGCCTGCACTTGCTCACATCTGCGTTGGAGGCTGTGTTTAGAGCCTCTGTTGCAGATTCTGTTAGAAGACCAGACAAAAATGCAACATATGCAGCACTTTTTTGTCTGGTAAAAAGACAGGATCCTGAACAGAAACTGAACGGATCCGATCATAGTCAGCAGAGTCTATTCAGCTTCTTCCCTGT
Organism: Bufotes viridis; assembly: GCA_033119425.1. NCBI lineage: Eukaryota > Metazoa > Chordata > Amphibia > Anura > Bufonidae > Bufotes > Bufotes viridis. The sequence continues at coordinate 240,004,270 of CM065590.1, forward strand.
GGGGTGACAGGAGGGGGAGCAGGATCACCAGTGGGGTGACAGTAGGAGGGTGAGCAGGGTCACTAGTGGGGGAAGCAGGGTCACTAGTGGGTTGACAGGAGGAGGGGGGAAGCAGGGTCACTAGTGGGGTGACAGGAGGAGGGGGGAGCAGGGTCACTAGAGGGGTGACAGGAGGAGGGGGAACATGGTTACTAGTGGGGTGACAGGCGGAGGGGGGAGCAGAGAACTGGGAGACTGGACGAAACAATGATTGGGGAGGGGGGAATCACTTACTTTAAGACTGACAGGACGGGCTTTTCACTGCCACAACACAGCCGGGGGGGGGGGTCACAGGCCCGGGGGCAGGTCTTCTCTCAGACCAGTCACATGAGTCCACGGCTCCTTAGCTCTTCAGTGGCCTTGTCATGTTTGCCAGGGTCCTTGTGCAGCGCACCCTGCTCTCCTTACTACAGCCACCCCCGGTAGCCAGCCCCTCCTCCTTCCAGATCCCATCGGCTTCCCCTGCCTCACCCGACCAGTATCTCTCTGGCACGCCAATACCCAACCAATAACAAAGCTCCTTGCTGTAAGGAGCTTTGTTATTGGTTATTTCAGGCACAGGCAGCATCGAAGCGCTGCCTGTGCCGTTCACAGCGCTCACTGCGCTGATGAATGTGGAGGAAAAGTCTGACTAAGGCGTATTGGTCTGCCTTAGACTTTTTCCAGGGAGTAAAATCACCTGAACAAGTGTCATAGAAGCTTGTACAGGCGTTATTGCGACCTCTGCTGGGGGCACTGTAGGGGTATTATAAATCCAGGGGACATTATAGGCATTCTTATTACTGCTGGGGGCTCTATAGGAGGGACTTATAGATCAGCCTTATTTCTACTAAGAGCACTATGGAGGCCATATTACTATTGAAGGGTCTGTAGAGAGCTTTTATTACCATTTTTCTACTGGGGGCCCGGTGAGGATATTATTAATACTGGAGGGCTCTTCGACTAATGGGGACATTCTTGGGGAGAGTTATCACTGTTGGGGGCACTGTAAGGGGCAGTATTACTAATGAGGGCATTCTAGAAGGTAATTACTATTGGTGGGACTTTGAGGTGCACTGTCACCATGAGGGTCACTCAGTTTTGCTCAGGATAGTATTTGGAGGTATTGGGGAGCACAGAGAGCAGCAGAATAACACTGGGCTCCAGGTTCGGAGATGATGATAGAAATGTGAGGAAGCTAAGATGTCTGTGTTTCACACTCTGCAGAGATGAGACATGGCTGAAAGAAGTTGTACAGACCAAATGGAGAAGATGATGAGAAGATCTACATCGGAGGAGATGTCATCTGGAGGCACTGGATGTGACAGGTATGTGCTGCTGTATAGCAAGTACAGCAAAATGTGGTGTGCTGGGGAAGGGGGTTGGCGACTTAGAGAAATGGGCCATATTCATTGGGACTTGGGCCCCCGAATCTTTTCAGACCCTAGCAATGCCCCTGCCTAGAGTTTTTAATATTCATTAGCTGCCCACTTCCCCCACCTACAACTGACTGTCAATCAGCGCTAGGAGGAGTTGGCACCTAATGAATATGAAGACTGAGCGCTGATGACAGGGTCTGACAGCATTGCAATCAGGGTCTCTGTCACTACCTTATGCAACCCTCAGCTAGAATAACCTGGTAACAGATTGCCTTTATCTACCTTACTCATACACAGCTGTTTCTGCATCTACTGTATGCCTTAAAGGGAACCTGTTACATTAAAGATTCTCTCTGATGTGGACAACATTTTATAGAGGAGGAGTAGCTGAGCAAATTGACATATGAGGTAAAGATACATTACAAAATTTATTTTATTCATATTAATCCATGCTCTTTCTAGATGCAGGAGTCCAGTGGGCGGTCCAATTCAGTGACTGACAGCTCCCTGTATGTACAGCTCATACAGGTGGGTCTGTCAAATATGAGTGAGATCACCCACTGGCCTGTTTTAGAAAGAACAGGGATTTGTATGAATAAAATAATTGTCACAATTAATTTTTTAAATTATATATCACTTTTTCAGCACCCCCTGGCCTACAACAGGCTGCCCACAGGTTGCACTGCATTTTCAAGGTTACATGTTCCCTTTAATGGAAAGTAACTCTATGTGTAGTGTTGCCACTACTCCAAGAAATACTAGGACTAGACACCCAGCTTTTAGCTGGACCCTCACTGCCTGCAGTTTATTGCATACCCAGTAGATATTCTATGGAAGTTCTTGGGAAGAAAACCTCATGAAGTGTTAATAAGATACCTTTGCAGACTTTGCAGCAGCTGTTCTTCAGCACTATTTGCTGTGATTGTGGACAGTTGGCAGGCATGCATTCTGAAAACTCTGTGCGTTGCATTTTGTTGCTCTGTAAAATAACACAGAAGACAATATTTGAGAAATTCCATAATCTAACAAAAACAGTGGAGCTAAGATGATCATTTTTTTGTAGACATGGAATAAAAAATCTCGAAGGAATGTCAACCATACTTGTAAGGGTACGGCCACACAGAGTAGACCTGCTGCGTTTGGGATGCATCTGCCATGCGGCCAAGTATCGTGCAGCATCATATTAATTAATAAGAAGCGCATTGCTTATTTGGTCTTTTTTGTTGATGGCCTCATGGTTTTGCGGGTTACTGCACTCCATGTGGCCGTACCCTAAAGCTTCCTGCTGCTGGCTTACAGTTCTCATGGTCTAACTTGTCACAAATTTATGAAAAATGTATAACATTTTGAAAGCCAAAAACTGTCAGCCAACTTACTGTATGTCAGACCAAGCCCAAATTATAGAAAGGTTTTTTATTTTTTTATAAATGTGCCTAAGGCCAAATGTAAAATCAGCAGAAGGGCCACACTCACCATGTGCCATTTTTTTTATATTGGTGTATTCTTACAGGGCCATAGGACTTCTTAGGCTCCAGGGCCCAGGTATGACTGCTACCTCTACATTCCATATACTTATGCCACCGAATGTGCCCCATATTTGACCCACTGAAGAAAGCAGTACAGATTCAAAATGCATTTTCACTTACAGCTTAGTCATATTTTTGGTAATATCTTGTAATTTCCACAGCCTAGTGATGTGCCTACATAACATGCATATGATTGTGGTATTAAAGTCATAAGCGCAGTCTGTTTTTACAGTTTAATACATGGTAAACTGCATCTGAAAGATAACACATACTGCAATAGATAGTGTAAAGAGACCATTAATTGATGAACCACTGGTGATAAACCCAGCAAAAGTTAAAAGACTTAATTGTTCCGGGCAAGATGGTGTGTAGCTATTAAAATGACATATAGAATATAGTTTGTAGTCTTATCTCAGTGGTGTGCATGTTCTGTTACCAGCTGTTCTAAAATGTATAATGCAAATACAGTTTTAGTTTGTATGTTGGCTACATCTCCCATCCCCAAGTATTACTTAACATCCGCGAACACTTGTCACGCTGGTATGTAAAAGCAATCACGATAAGGCTCACATAGCGCCTCTATGTTAGTGAAGGGGAGAGATGGTAAACACTTATTTACGGGCTATGGACATCTTTGGTGGCAATTTTTGAGTAATTCATTTTACTCATTTGGTCCCCAAAATTTTTTTAACTGGTGTTAAACAGTTTTTCTTCTACAGCTTTTAGTTTCGGTGCGACTGCAGACTAACAGGCTTCCTGCTTCACATTGAATCCGTCAGGAAGCTGCACCGATGGCTGAAACTGGAAGCCTTATCTCTGGATTTCAGACAGCTCATAAACATTTTAAGTATAATCAGTGTTTATGAGCTGTAAAGAATTCAGAGATACAGGGCAGTTCTATGATGGATTTAATGTAAAGCAGATAGCCTGCTAGTCTGCAAATGCACTGAAACTGAAAATGTCTTATAACGACCAATTTAAAAAAATATATATATTTTTGGGCCCAATATGAGTAGGATGCAAAAATGTGCCAATAGCCTTTAAAGATAACCTGTCATTTAGAAAATGCATTGTACTCTGCATTAACCATGATACAGAGCAGGAGAAGCTGAATAAAGTGATATATAGTTTGAGAGTAAAGTTTCAGTGTAAATGTTTATCCATTGAAATCTCTGCTCATTCTGGGTTTAGGAGTCCAGTGGGCGGTTCTGCTTAGTGATTGACAGCCTTCGCTGCATACAGAAATAGTAAAAGAAATGTACCTATTCCACAAATCTAAATTTTACCTATACAAAAATGTTATATCAGCCGAAAATGGCAAAAATAATAATATCTACTTTAATAATGTAGCAATGAATAGCACTATTGTCAATCATAAAGGAACAGGCTTAGTAAGAAAATGAAAAGCATTGAGAGTAGACATTATAAATAAAATTACTGTTGTTGGACTGAAATGATTAGGAAATCTTTTCAGAGAAAGCAAGTTGCAGTCACATTAAAGTGCATGTAAATGCCTTTGTGTGCTGTCATACCAGCATATGGGTCCACCAACTGGGATTTGCCATTGCCATTAGATAAACTAAATAAAAACACTTCATCTGCTTGTAAAAATGAATGTACTTTCAAATAAATTACTCCTCCATCTGTATTTTCCTGCATTAGCAGATTTAAACCCAGAATTGGGGATAGCATTATAGTCATTTAACACAAGGCTTTCTTGTCTCAACTGTTTAAACAAGAGCATTAGATGATGATTGAATGCTTTAGATTTTTTTTAGATGCTTTTGCTTTAGATTTTGTGTTCACGTGAAAAACCTTTGTTTAAAGAATAGAACTACTCTGCTTGTTCTTGATGTGCGTCACGTTTTTCCTTTTTAAAGAAGGACTTGGGCATGAAACAAAGGCACAGAATGTATTCACACAAGCATTACAATGGCAATTACTTCAGCAGATGCTGTGTGGGAAAAAGAAACAATGAAATGATACACATCTAGAAAAGCATTATAATAATAACTCTACCCATGCGGCACTGCACTAAAGGAAACTCACCCCATTACTTTATGCAAACACATATGCACAGACGGTCATTTAAAAAGCTAGCACAATGCAGGTCTACAGCAAATTGCTAGCATTTCATTGTATGTTTTTGTCCATATATTCTACTTCTGATAGTTTTGCACATTTAAAGGGAATCTGTCAGAAGTTCTGACTATGCTAAACTGTTCAAAGAAGGTGTGGTCTGCACTCTTGGGTAGGTGCCCGCGAAGGACTTGTCAGTCATACAATATACGGTAGTCAGAAGAATTTTGCATCACTTAGTGATAATGTTGAATTCTTATTTAATCATTATCAAAAAAATTATTTAAAAAAACCTAATATATCCAGAATGATCCATTAAGATTTGATAGAATACATGTCGCAGTTTTATTCTGGCCGCCTCTCGGCATGTTTGCCGTTCTGCCGCCGGAACTCCAGCCCACCCCCATTATAGTCAATAGGGCCGGAGCAGACCTCCGAGGGCATGCGTGCACAAGAGGCAGAACGGATCCGGCAGGCTGTTCACCTGCCGGAACAGCATGCTGGAGAAGGCTGCCGCTAGTGTGAAACTAGCCTAAGGAGACACCACATAGTATCATAAATCCCCAGAGACATATTGGTCAAACAGGGCCTTTCTGAGAGGAGGTATCTATGGTGAAGATTAGAGATGAGCGAATCGAAGCTGACAAAGTGGAATTCGATCTGAATTTCAGGAAAAATCGATTTGCATGGAATCCAAATTTCCTCGAGATTCATGGTAACGAATCACATTTTTTCCTAAAATGGCTGCTGCATGTGTGAGGACATGGAGCAATGAACTCTGGGAAGGCGGGATCACCCACAATGCCATGCATGCAGCCAATCAGCAACCAGCCAGCCCTTTGATGTCAAAGCCCTATAAATAGCCTCAGCCACCTTGGATTCTGCCATTTACCAGTGTACTTAGTGCAGGGAGAGACGTCAGCAGGCGCTAGGGACAGTGTTAGAAAAAACATTATTGTGCTAAAAAAACTATTTACAAGTGAAGGGAAAGATTATTTAAGGTTTAGGGAAAGGATAGGGAGGAATCATTCCACAGCATTTATGTTGAACAGGGTTCAGTAGGGCAGGTTACAGCCTGGGTAATAGGAACAATCCTATTACACCTTGCAGCACTGACTGCGGACCCAAATTGCCATTATACAGCTCTGTAAGTCTAGCAAAACGTTCTTATTATTGGGGTGCAAGTGCTGTTTGATGCAGCCATTAACAGGGTTTATTACAAGGAAATATTTATACATATCATTTGCCCATGTGCGGTGCAGTTATATGTTCTAGTATTTTTGGGCTTGTATTAGTGTGAAAAGAGGGCTTATTAGCCGTTGTGTGGGGAAGTGCTAAAATTACAGCTCTTTTTGTCGTGTATTAGTGGCAAAAGAAAAATATATTTGCCGTTCAGCGGTGCAGTTTTATGTTCTAAAGCCTTTTGTGGCATGTATAAGCTGAAAAAAGAAAACTATATTTGCTGTTCAGCAGTGCAGTTATATATTCTAAAGCCTTTTGTGGCATGTATAAGTGGAAACAAGAAAAATATATTTGCCTATCAGCAGTGCAGTTATATATTCTAAAGTCTTTTGTGTTGTGTATAAGTGGAAAAAATATATTTGCCGTTCAGCGTGGAAAAAAGAAAAATAAATTTGCCCCTTCAACAGTGCAGTTATATATTCTAAAAACTTTTGTGTCGTGTATAAGTGAACAAAAATAAGGGCCTATTTGCCGTTCAGCGGTGCAATTATATGTCCTTTTTGGCGTGCATAAGTTGCAAAAAGAAAAATGTATTTGTCTTACAGCGTATATGTTCTGAAGCCCTTTTGGCGTGTATTAGTGGGAAAAAAGAAAAAGGGCTTATTAGCTGTTGTGTGTTGAAGTGAAAAACTTACAGCCCTTTTTGGTGTGTATTAATGTATTAGCAACTGGCAGAGTTTGCCCTGGAAAATATGTCCTGCCCGGCCAGTAGTCTGGCATCAGAGTGGGTGTTTAGTGCGCCTGTCCACCCAAAATGTGGAGTGACTGACCTTTGTCAAGATGAATCAGGCATGGATCAGCCAGGATTTCCACCCACTAATGCCTGATGCATCAGACTAGATCATCCATGGTGCCACACCAACACTTTGACAAAAGAGACTGGTTTCTTCTGGCTACCTGCCTCAGCTACTATTCTGATGCTGCCACCCGCCTGATGCCACACATTTGATGCCAAGTGCTCCTTCTTTCACGCACCATCTTCAGCAGGTACTCGTATTGCCACCCACTTCCCCACTCTGTCACTGTGTCACTCTGTAGTTTCCTGATGCTGCTGTCACCTCGGCACTATGTCACCTTGCTACTCTGTGGTCTCCTGATGCTGCTGTCACCTCCAGACTATGTCACCTTGCTACTCTGTGGCCCCTTGATGATGCTGCTGCCAACTCCACACTCTGTCATTGGGCCACTCTGTGGTCTTCTCATTCACGTGTAATCTCTGTTTTGGATCCACTCCTGTTTTTTTATTTTTCGGCATTAGCAATACTGATGGATTACTGACCAAATCCTGACCGAGTCAGAAGGCAGATCCTCAACAGACAGGATCAGTTTTTTGGGGGTTATTGTTCAGATGGATCAGAGGAAGGGCAAAATAATCAGTGACGTCAACACAAACTTACAGCTGACACCCTCTCCACTCTGTCGGGGGGCTCTACTTGTATGAGCGTTTAATAGAACAGGTTCTGTAGACATCTATGTGGAATCAGCTGATGACGGTGTAAAAGGAGTGCGCTTCTTCTTGGCACTAACATCAACCTGTAAGGCTGAGTTCATACTTGAGTTATTTTGGTCAGTTCTGGCCCTGTGACTGCCCAAATAAGTGAAGTGTGCAGTGATTCTAGGAGCGACGCCTGTCATCTGCATGTCATATGGACTCACAGTATTATTTCACTACCAAAGCAGACTCCCTGTGCGTGTTACTGCAAGGCACAGTGTTCTACACCACTATACAGGCTCTCTGCAGCCAGGAAATCTCTGTTTTTAAGGAGATTTGCGGCAAATAAATTGGTATCGAACCAAATTTTTGCCACAAATTAGGCGAAATGGAGAATCAAATTTTGGACAAATTCACTCATCTCTAGTGAACATATGTGGATCAGACTATCCTCCATTCCTCCATATATCTTCACCACACATGTACCTCTGCTGAGGAAGCGTCCAAACCTCCGGAGATTTATGAACTCATACATGAGATTTATGATACTATGGGCGTGTCTTCTTATTCTATGAACTCTAAATGGATCTTTCTGGACATTATGGGGGTCATATTATTAGGCGTATTTCTGGTGCAACGGTTAGTTGCACCACAAACAGCAACTTCTCTCTGCTCATACTAGGTCTAAAAAAATGGACATGGTGTGGGCGGAGAAGGGCCGGCAGACCCGTCTCATTCATCATTTTCTACATCTGTTTTAGGCACAGAAAATGGTCTAAATGTAAGACAGCAAGGAAGCTGTCATACATTTAGAACTGGTTTTGGATGCGCCGAAGTTATGTAGAGGCCGGGGCCAAATATAGGGTGTTTTAAGCCCGTCGCCTTAAATGCCAGTATTAATAAATAACCCCCTATATTTTTTGGAATCATGTTTTTTGGACTTTAGATTCAAAGTAAATTAAGCATCATCATTGAGTGCTGTGAAATTCTTCTGACATGCTAAACTGTTGACAGCAGTAGGTAGGGGCTGAGGAGAGCAGTACATACATAACCTTTTAGAGCTTTTCTCATCAGGAGTAGTGTGAATATTAAGGTTTATTCTGCCAGATTCTGCTCTCAAGTGCCCAGGACAGAACTTCAATGTAAAGTGCTCTCTACACTGGGTTACTTCACAACCACAATCCTCCGCTTTGAGTGACAGCTATAGCCATCTCTTGGTTAAATCTTTCAGCTGCCACTCAAAGCAGAGGTGACGGGTTGTGAAGCAGATCAGTGTCACAGTAAAGCCCAGTCGTGGGCACTTGTTGGGCAGAATCTGGCACAATATAACATTATATTCTCATTATTTCTTTGTAGTCACTCTCCTAGATCCTACCAACTACTAACGTAGTAATTTAAGATGCAATAGGGGCTCATGCACATGAATGTTTTATAGTTCCATACAAGTTCCAATTTATAGAGGTCCTAGCTTATAAAGACTATGGGATCCTACTGTATCTCTGACATAGATTTCAGTCATCATAAGGCACATGGGTAACAGATAGTCTACACTATTAGAAGTTATCAAATTGCAGGATTTTACAACAAACTCTAATGACATAGAGGGTTCCCTGCACAGGACAGACCATTTAATTAAAAGGTTGGCAGAACTGATGTCCAAGTGTGGTCTACTCCATAATGGTTATCAATAGGGCCAATTTGACATAAAATTAAAAATAAAATTGTTCTCCTGTGATAAATTATATTTAAGGACAGCACATAAAAGTTGTTTAAAGCATCAGATCTTTCTGCCCTATGTTAGGGCTTCACTCTTCTTGTAGCCAAAATTGTGCTCTTTGGCTAATAGGTGTGAAGAAAGAATACTCATGAGTCCAGTATATTCATAAGATTCCCTCACCTACTCACAGTGATGGCTGCTTTTTATGAATAAGTACAATAGTGAGCTGTCAGTCACTACGAGGAGGATGGAAGAAGCTCCCCTCATGAATACATTGGACCCATAAACTATGTGTCTGGTGTATTCTTTTTTTGCTTATTCGGCTAATAGGAGAGAGAACCTCTGTATGTAACGAACATGAAGGGAGAAACAGTAAAATCATTTTTCTGCTATTTCTTACAGGGGGCCTGGCTGTCTCTCACTGCTAGACATTTAACACATGACTGCATATGACTTTCATTAAATGGGTTTTCTGGGAGTAGAATATTAATGACTTGTGTTCAGGATAGGTCATCAATATCTGATTGGTGGAGGTCCAACGCCAGGCACTGCCACCGGGCACCAACCTTCTCATAGCATAACAAGCACATTAGATTGTGGCTGTGCTTAGTATTGCAGCTCACAACCATTTACTTGAATGGGACTGAGCTGCACATAGGCCATGTGGCTGATGAATGTGATGGTCTAAGAAGAGGCCTCTTCAAATAACTTGATTGGTGGGGTGCCAGGAGTTGGGCCCCTACTGATTAGCTATTGATGACCTACAGTATCCTGAAAATAGGTCATCATTATTCTGCTCCTGGAAAACCTGTAGCTGTTATTCTAAAGAGCATGGAAATCATAGTTCTGTAGAATAAGGGCCATTCACACTTTGGTGATAAATGACAGCAGCAATGAAAACTGCTTGCTGCCATGATTTGGGTCATGCTACTTATAGGCACAGCACCCTAGCCTTAGCTTTAACAAATAAAAATAGGTATCTAGCATCCTACTTAACCTTTGCATAGCTCACACTCATTCAGTATTTGTATTGTTTGCATTTGTCCTCTATACCTTGGGTTATTTTTATACACAGCATTATAGATGTACTGTAAACATTGTAGATGTACTGTTCGGTGCCAAATGGTACCATGGACCTCAACCCAAGTTCGGTACAAAGGTTTTTTATAGTAGAAATGAATTTTCAAAGTTATTACACAAAGTCTCGCGAGACTTCGCAAAGTAATAACTTCGGCTCATCGGAGCCAATACATTCTAATACTGTACAGAGCGCTCGCTCCATACAGTATTGTAACGAAGTGTTAGGCGAATTGACTTTGGAGGAAGCATCCAAAGTCAATTCGCTCATCCCTACTAATTTCATATTTTATGTAAATGATGATATTATTATTAGGCTCTATTCCCACGTCCGCAATTCTGTTCCATATTTTGCGGAACAGAATTGCGGACCCATTCATTTCTATGCGTTCCCGAAAAAAATGCTTTCCGAAAAAAATAGAACATGTCCTATTCTTGTCCACAATTGTGGACAAGAAAAGGCCTTTTCTATGAGAGTGCCGTCGATGTGCGGTCTGCAAATTGCGGAATGCACATTGCCGGTGTCCGTGTTTTGCGGATCCGCCAATCCTCATCCGCAAAAAACCCACGGACATCTGAATGGACCATTATTATTATTATTACAACAACAGATGGATATTACACCGTAGCAGCTTTTAAGTAGAAATTCCATTGTTCGGTAGTGTGATGCCCCTTATCACTTTATACTAAAATGCCACACACACCGTTTACAATGTAAAATTATGGGAGAACTTAAACACCAGAGGAAAAGGAATACATCTCTCATACCTTATACAATATTGTCTACCAGAAATAAAAGCATCTGTTTACCTTGCATTGGAGCAGTATGCATGTTCCAGTACTCGAATAGACAGCTTGATTCTCTCCTTCAAAATACAGTTGGCCTTGATAAACACATACAGCTAATAAATAATGAAAAAAAAAAGAGTATGATCAGTGCATTACTCACTGTTTGTGGACCACAGCTAAAAAGAGGAAATAAAGAGTAAACAAGTTTACTCAGACAATGTATTCACTCTGAAAGATATTGCTCACAGATAAAATGCTAATACATTTCTTTGATAAGGTACACTATGCAATTCATACATTCTAACATCTGAACCATATAAAAGGGAACTGAAATAAAGAGTATAAAGAATCAGTTCATCAGGTCAAATTTATTTGTGATACATGTTCAGCATTCATGTGGAGAAAGTTTCTTATTAAACATGCCCAGGCAATGGGTTGGGTGATTTTGCCATACATCTGGCAATATGCATTGTCATACCTTTGTTCCACTATATAAAATAGCATGGTTGACTACCCTTTTAAAACATGGGGCTCCTGCAAAAATGCCTAAATTGCACAGCATAAATGTCTTTGTTATAATGAGAGTCATTGTTTGATGTAGGCAGTAATAAGTATGTCATACTTCAGCACCACCAATAGGAAAATTAAAGAGGTTGTCCAGGAGTACATAATTCAATGCAGGTGCAGGCAGCCTGACTCTCCTACGGAAAGGATCATACATACCTGCTTACTGCTACTCCGGTACACAGCACTAGCTCCCATGTCTCTATCTTCTGGTCTAGGGTTTGATTTCTTTCTCCCTGGCATAGGCATAGTCACCTCTGTGATCCTCTGCAGCCAACTACTGGCTTCAGTGGTGATGTGTCCACAGGAGACACATCTCAGCTGAAACCAGAGTTGATATTCAGGGGATCATGACCATGCTGGGGAGGAAGAAAACAAAAACCAGACCGGAAGATGAAGGTGCAGGAGCCAGCGTGGAGGGCCACAGCAGCGTGGAGAAGTTAAGTATGATCCTTTCAGCAGGGGGGGTCAGGTTGCCGACACTTTCTAGAATTTTTTGGACTATAAGACGCACTTTTTCCTCCAAAAGTGAGGGAAAAGTGGCAGTGCATCTTAAAGTGCAAATGCTATTGACCGCTTCCATTATGGAAACGGTCATTAAGCTGTGGTAGGCAAGGGGATCGGGAAGGGAAGCATTGTGCAGCTGTACTCACCCTCCCTGGTATTCTTTAAGGGCCCGGCTCTGCACTGTGTCCTGACAGCGTACAAGATCAGGAGGTAATGCACGTAGGTGCGCACTATAACATGAAGCTGTGCAATGTCAGGTCACAATGCAGCACAGATCGGAAGAAGACAAGGGTGCAGGATGTTACAAGGTAAGTTTATTTATTTAACGTCTGATCTGAGGTCTGCTGGAGGTTCAATCTGAGGCTGATGGAAGTTGGGTGGGTCTGATCTAAGGTTGAAGGGGGTCTGATCTGAGGCTGATGGGGGTCTGATCTGAGTTTGATGGGGGTCTGATCTGAGGCTGATGGGGTCTGAACTGACGCTGATGGGGGGCTGATCTGAGGCTGATGGGGGTCTGATCTGAGGCTGATGGGGGTTTGATCTTAGATTGATAGGGGTCTGATTTGAAGTTGATGAGGGTCTGATCTGAGGCTAATGGAGGTTGGGAGGGTCTGATCTGAGGATGATGGAGCTTGGGGGTCTGATGAGGCATAGAACAAGACTTTTAACCCTGGTTTTTAGATGAGAGTCTTTAACTCCGAATTACATTGAATTCTACTAGATAGTTTAGAGCCACTAATTGGTTTAAACACACCTGGTTCAAACAGCCTTCATGGCGTCTCACAATACCCATGGTATTGTAAAGAAAAGCTGCACATTACCAATAACTAGCAGAGGATTTAAAAATAATAATACAAAAAGCCTAAACTTATAGAAGACATTCTTATCTGTTAATGAATGCATACAATAATCCGTTCATCATCTTAAAGGGTTTGTGCAGGATTCTTGTTTTAAATCACCCCACAAACCCAGTTGTACTTGGAAAGAAATCTTTATTTACCTGCCCCTCAACACTCTATTCTGGATCCGCCAGGCCATCATCATTGGACATCTGGTCCAGGCTTGTCAACTTCCTCACAGATTGGGTTGCGTGCTGCTGCAGCCAATGACAGGACTCAGTGATGCCAAATGGCACCTCAATGCTTGATCACATGCAGCTTGGGGACATGTCACCACTGAGGTGGAGTCATTGGCTGCTGTGGCATATGCAAACCGTGGAACAAAGCGGTAGAGAGCAGGCAAGTATAGATCTCATCTCAGGTACCAGTGGGTAGGGAAATTTAAAAGAAATCCCGGGCAATATTGTAGTAATGACACAATGACTGCTGATAACACTGCTACCATTTTATGTAGTAGGTCTATATATAAGTATATAGGTCTCATTGCCTAATTTTGAGGGTAAGCGATTTGCCCAGTGACAATAAATGACATAGGCTAGGAAACAAATACATGGAGAAAATAATGTGAGAGGAATTCTAATAGGTTAGGAAAAGAAGGGGTTGAGAAATGTTATGGCCGTTAAGTACTTTGTAACAAGATGTTCATAATGTCAAAGGAATACTTTTCAAAATATTCATAAGTGGCAAGGTCTCTAACAAGCATACAATATCATTAATTGTAGAAAATTAAAATGACAGGCTTTGAAAAGTTTATAAAAATGTGGAATTTTACACTATTTCTTCCTTTTAGTAAATCCCGCACTTTTATCCATGAGTGGTTATGCTTGGATTGGGGTTTTGTATGTAGAATGACTAATATGATCATGTTAAATGCATCTCCATGATATCTAAATCCTCTCATTAATTACAATGCTAAATTTCCAATGATGTTCTATAGTAGTAGTAGAATACTCGGTGTTTCAATATCTTGCTTATGCTGCAGAAACATAAAAACCAATCCACCGATACACAAACATTTATAATTTGCCTATGTTTTTATGGCAGTTTTAAGTCTGTGTTGCTTTGTATGCCTGCACTAAATGAAATGGTGCACCTTAACCTTAATAATATATTTGGTGTAAGTGCAATGTGGTTTACACCTACATGTGTAAAAGTACACCAGGGGTTGCGACATTTGCAGTTGTAAATGTGCCATAATCCGGGCCTAATCTCACTTTTAGCCCTTAGTCCTTTGAAAAGTGTCGAGGAACACAAAATTTGAAATGTAAAAACTGCAGCAATTGCCATGATTTGTGACGTTCTTTAAACAGACGTATCTGATTTGATAAATCCCCTCCTATGTACTAAATAAAGCACATGTCTATAACAATATGACAAGATAACAATATAATAATATACATGTCTATACACAACAATATGCATGTCTTATTCTTGATTTCCTTTAAAAAATCAATTCTGTATTTAATTTAGATTGTGTAATAATTTGAAACAAGATTTACAAGATATAAATTATTAATTCCTTTTCAGCTGAAAAAGCAGATTTTAAATTGGTTCCTTTTGCATTCAGATGAGATTGTTTTAATAAATAACAATGTAAAATAGTAATGAGGATAACTGGAGTTTAGAAAGCACAAGGAATCAATCATACAGATGAATAGAGCAGATAGCATAAAGATGGCCATTGAGATGAGATTAAAACCAGCTGTCAGATGCACGACCCCTCAATTGTCTGATTTTACTCAGCGCTGATAGTATAACAAATATTTACAACCTTGCACAGACAAAAACACCAAATACAGGAGGTAAAATAAGAAAAAGAAACACCACTTCTATAGCTTCCGACCAGACACTAATCAACTTATGCCATAAAATAAAATCTAGCATGACAGATCAAAATTTTGAAAAGCCGTTGGTTTTGGTCATTTAACTGGTTGGCGAATGGTTGACATGGTGGGAAAAGCAGTTCAAATGTATTGTTTTGGCTGATATTTATATAAATTCTATAACCAGTTTTACAGCTAGACAGACATATATCATAAATTATTGGTGATCATTGATAATACTTAATAAATAGGAAGTATTTTTGGTAAGGCAGTATTGTACAGATAAGATCTAATATGGCCCTGATCAAAATGGAAAACTGTCTTTGTCATCTACTGTATGAATTAATAATTGAAACTTCTGCACACTCCGAACCCAGGTTCAATATATTAGTTTCCAAACTTTTAAGTGTCAAATCAGATGTTATGATGGCAGCCCGTACCTTTCACCACTCCCCTCTCCCTGGCAGGCACAGCTGCAACTCTGCTAGTCTACTGCCCTGCTCCATGCTCCGGTGGCTCCAGTCCTCCTTCCCGTTGGGCCTGGTCACCGGAGTAGCTGGGCAGTTCATTCTTGCAGGTAGTAGCCTGCTTCTTGCTGACAGTGCCTCTTACTGTCTTTAGGGTGCACATGCTCCCACCGGCTCTTCATGGGCCAGTGTGCGAAACCTAATCTTTCCCATGGCTACTTAAGGCACCCTAACCTTTGTGAGCAATAGTAGTGCCCTTCTAAGGTGTACTGTTTCTACATTTGTCTACACATGTACAGACTTTTGGCAGTTTCCTGGATTTGACCCTTCACTGCCTGACCTGACTGCTGCCTGATCTCCATACTGACATTGAGATGCCTGCCCTGACATCAGACTGTTTATTGGATTGCACAAACTCTTCCTGCCTGACCTCGGCATGTCCCTGCCTAAGGTTTTTTCCTGATCCCTAGGTGCTCCGCACTGGTGTCTTGACCCCCATGGGTCATCATCAGTCCTTTGAACAGAATACTCCAAGATGTGGAACCTGGTGGTTTCCCTGCAGTGAAGTCCAGATCCCTGTGCAGGGAGTTAAAGGGTAAATACCAAGGATGGAGCACTTCGATAACGCCATTAGGAGTAGCCCCAAGCCAAATATATTGAACATAAGTTGAAGTGTGCGAATATATTTTTATTTTTCTACTGATATATGTCAATAAAGGTTTTATAAGATATAAATGCAGCAGCCAATGGCAAATGTATATTTCTTTTTCTACGGATATATGTCACTAAAGGTTTTTCAAAATATAAGTGCATCAGCGAATGGCGAATGTCTATTTCTTTTTTTACTGATATAAGTCAATAAAGGTTTTTCTACATATAAGTGCAGCAGCCAATAGCGAATGTGTATAATTTTTTCTACTGATATACGTGAATAAAGGTTTTTAAGATATAAGTGCAGCAGTGAATGGCAAATGTATATTTCTTTTTCTACTGCAATACGCCAGTAAAGGCTTTACCAGATATAACTGCAACAGGGAACTGAGAATATATATTTCTTGTAGTACTAAAATACGCCTCTATACGCTTTCACCAGAAATAACTGCACAAGTGACCCGAGAATAAATATTTCTTGTTGGACTGAAATAGGCCACTATACACTTTCATCAGAAATAACAGCAACAGTGTAACAGTGTGTATATATTTTTCTTTTTTTACTGAAATACTCCTCTATACGCTTTCACCAGAATTAAGTGCAGAAATGACCTGAGAATATATATTTCTTGCTGAACTGAAATAGGCCACTACACACTTTCACCAGAAATAACTGCTACAGTGCAGTGAGTATATATTTTTCTTTTTTTACTGTAATAGGCCCCTATACCCTGTCACCAGAAATAACTGCAGAAGTGACCCGAGAATATATATTTCTTTTTGGATGGAAAAAGGCCACTATACGCTTTAACCAGAAACTAATTAAAGCGTGAAGTGCGTATATATTTTTCTTGTAGTACTGAAATAAGAGCCTAAGCGCTTTAAACTTAAATAAATGCAACAGTGAAATGTGTATATATTTTTCTTTTTTGACTGAAATAGGCCCCTATATGCTTTCAACAGAAACAATTTGCAACAGTGAAATGCGTATATATTTTTCTTTTTTTACTGTAATACGCCCCTATACCATTTCACCAGAAATAACTGCAGAAGTGACCAGAGAATATATATTTCTAGTTGGATGGAAAAAGGCCACTATACGCTTTAACCAGAAAAGAATTAAAGAGTGAAGTGTGTATATATTTTTCTTGTAGTACTGAAATACAACCCTATACGCTTTCATCAGAAATGACTGCAAAAGTGCAGTGTGTTTATATTTTTCGTGTATTACTGAAATACTGCCCTAAACTTTTTCACCAGAAATGACTGCAAACGTGCAGTGCATTTATATTTTTCGTGTATTACTGAAATACCGCCCTACACTCTTCCACCAGAAATGACTGCAAATGATTTTAGCGTAAATAACAACAAAAGTGACCTGCGTATATATTTTTCCACAGATAAAAGCCAGTAAAGGCTTTTCAACATGAGCACTTGCACCCCAATAACTTTGCTAGGAACTTGCTAGGATGACAGGGCTGTACTATGAGACTATCTGGATCCCCAAGTAATGTTTCCCTGCACTTGTAAATCGCTTTTTTTCACAATGAGGATTTTTCTATGACTTTCCCGAGCATTATGGGTCATCCCGCCTTCTCAGAGTTCCTTGCTCCATGTCCTCACACGTGTAGCCACAATTTTAGCCGCCATGTTAGGAAAAATTACAATTCGTTACCATGAAGCGTGAGGAAATTCGCATTCATTGAAATCGAATTTTTGTCAGCTTCAATTCACTCATCTCTAGTGATGGTATACAAACTGAGAAATCATGAATGATGGCAAAGAGACAAAAAAAAAACCTCAAACTGGGACTGATCTGAGATACTAACCAGCAAGACAACAAAAAAGATTTAGAACCTAGAGGCAAGTCAAAAACCAAATTCAGCACTAAACAGAATCCACAGGGGAGAAGAAACAAGAGACTGCAATGAAGACAAACAAGAAACTACCAATGAAGAGCACAGGGACAACAGGTTAAACCCAGCAACTAAACAGCAGAAAGCATAAACATTTAAAGGAAGGCTAGGCAATCAAAAACTCCTCACCAAGTAACCAAGGACAGCAAGGTGAACATGTGACGCAGTTCAGCATAGCAACTGCCACAAGCAATGTTAATAAACAGGCAAAAATTTGGCAACAGGGATCGCGCTGCTGCTGCTTGTAACAGTATAATATATCATGGTTAATAAATAATATATTATATTAACATAAGTGGACACAACACAATGCTAAGTAATCTATGTGCTGATTCATGGTAAATGAACATTCAGTATGGGAATAAATATATAACCACATCGACATATCAGTCAGAAGACCATGGCTTAGTGGATAAACTGCAGCAGATAATCTACCTGTATTACAAACACCTTTACTGATTTTGCAGATCAAGTCACTTGAAGATTTTTTTTCGCCAAAGTTTGACAAGAAAATTGATTCATTACCAATTCATTTTTTCATAAATCACTATGTTAAAACCCCATTCAACAATATGGTCCTTTTGGGTTTTAAAAAAAAAATCACTCACCTTATCCACTTGCTCACACATAAGCAGTTCGCTCCTCTCTTGAATGAAAAAGACCAGCCGAAAGACCTGCGCTGAGTGTGGTAATGTCACCACGCGTTCCCAGCATGATTACGTGGTAAAGTAATCAGTGAAGACAACCCCAGATGCCATTTTAGGAAAAATTATTCATTATCACAAAGCGTGAGGAAATTCAGCTGTGTTTAGAATTGAATTTTTCCTAAATTTCGGATGGAATTCCACTTTGGTTGCTTCGCTTTGCTCAACACTATGCCCAACAAATAAGCTAGGGAGAATTTGAAGCATTTCTTATTGTAAAGAATAGAATTTTATTAATTAAAAAGAATCCACTATTTTGCATTAGAATTTCTCTGCTCCAGTTTCTGCAAGCATCATTGGGCACAGGCTTTCTATGATAGCACAGGAATCAATGATCCCCCAGGAACAATTCATCTCCTCTCTACCTTTCACTGACAAAAAGGAAAGAGGAAAAATGCAAAAAAGGACTGCTGTGTACCTTCTTTGCACATGTTCCTTCCATTATCCAATAATATTTTCTTATTAGATGTGCTTCATGCAAAAATGGAAAAGATAATATGTAGTGGTTTGGTAAAAATAAGGCCTCTGGAAGACTATTTTATTTTATTTGAACACTATTAAATGATAAGTAGAAAAACAAATGCAAACATTGGGCAGGCAATGAATCAGAAAAAGCATCGTTGCTTAAAAAAAGAGTAAGAAAATAAACATAATATAGTCTCTCATAGCTTCTGCCCTCCAGCAGCCATCATCCAAGACACTGAAATGCTCTGAGTCTTCATTTCACATATCTATGTATTGGATAATCTGCAAATCATCTGTCACACAAGGTCAACCGCTGAAGCTCAGTGTGACGTCTTCTTTAGAGACATTTCTCACTAACTTTTAACCACCACTTCTGGATTTCCAAAGAGATAAAGCAGCATTTCTCACGTAAGAGAGCAAATGTTGGCTTAGAAATAGATCAGGGTCTGACTGGAGTTCCTGGTACCCACCAGAGGAAATGAGGCCCACCCTAAATACACAAAGAATGGGTATATGTCCATTTTAGTTGCATTGTAATGTTACCACTGCACACATAAAGCAATGCCTACTAAACTACTTCTAAATCAACCCATAAAGTAATATACCCTGGAGGCAAGTGTCCTCTTCTATCACATATTGTCAGTCTTTGCTTCCATTTCATGTCCCGAGCATAAGACATTGTAGTAACATAAAATAACCATCATTTTGGATATAAATTTAATCAAATACTGACCATCATTCGCAGGTTAGGATATATAATATATGACTGCTAGATATGTAATGTATTAGTCGAAATTACAAGGGAGAATGAATAATGTGTTGTTATTTTAATGGGGAGGGGGAACATGGTCATGACATTAGAAGAAAAATATAAAGGAGTTCTCCCAGTGTAAGCACGCTCAGCTATATTTAGAAATCCAGTTAATAAAGAGAACTACTCCTCTCTATTCCTGGCGGTATGCTATGGAGATACAGTACATTCTTGAGATAGGGTCAGGTCCCAGATTTGGGGGCCTAATCTATCAGACCTATATGCATATCCTGTGGAAATGCACTAAAAATTTCCAGATAGAACAAGCTCTTTAAAAGAAACCTAACACCATGAAAATGCAGGGCAGTCTTCAGGCAGCATGTAATAGAGCAAGAGGAGCTGAACAGATTGATATATTGTCTTGATTCTGTATTTAATTTAATTTAAAGGGAATCGGTCGATCTGTCGATCTACAGTAATACATGAGTAGCACTGCAGTTTTGGAGTCCAGGTCACAATTCTTTATTTTCCCCTTCTGCTGTCAGCACTGAGATCTGCATTGAAATACATTGCCAGGACTGCTGTGCATGTGCACAGGAGTCCTCTCCATTATGTCAGAACAACACAGCAGTCCATACTTTGTACTACAGTGCAGCAGTGCACCTATTTTCGTCCCAGGACAGCCCAATTTCGCAGGGACTGTCTATGCACACTAGGGACAGTTTGTTTAAATTATGGACACTTGGCAACTGAAAGTTTTTTGCAGTCGTAGTACATCTAAACCAGGGCTTGACAAATTTCCTTGAAACCTAGGAACCAGCTAAAAAAGTTAGGAGCCAGATGGAGCTGCGTCATAAAGCCTCCAGTAGATGCCCCCATAGTGCTACTCCCCCCCCACTTCTCTATAGAGCCAACCAATGATGCATGCCAGTACATAGGGCCCCCATAGTGGTCCTTCCCCTCTTCTCCATAGTACCCCCCTTAATGTGCGAATATATAGTGCCCTCCATAATGTGCCAGTATATAGGGCCCCCATAGTGCTTCCCTCTTCAATTGGTTATATGACACGTCAGACGCTGCCAGCATCCAAGTGATCACCCCTGGCTGCCGCCATGACATGTGGAAACCCTTACAAGGATTACAGGGTCCGGAGGGGAGGGCAGAGGGGTCCGGAGAAGAGGGCAGAGGGGTCCGGAGGAGAGGGCGGAGGGGTCCGGAGGAGAGGGCAGAGAGGGCGGAGGGGTCCGGAAGAGAGGGCAGAGGGGTCCGGAAGAGAGGGCAGAGGGGTTCGGAGGAGAGGACAAAGGGGGCCACAGGGCATAAACACAGTGGGCTCCATGACACTTTACTGAGCACTACAACCCCCAGTTGGCGCTCAGCCTCTGCAGTCCCCACATCACTACAACCCCCAACTGGGGCTCAGCCTCTGCAGTCCCCGAATCACTACAAACCCTAGCTCTTTTCCCTCTTGTCATTCTCTTTCCCCCTCTTGTCATCCCTCCCCCCCTCTTGTCATTCTCTTCCCCTCCTTGTCATTCCCCCCTTGTCATTCACTTTCCCCTCTTGACATCCTCTTTCCCCCTGTTGTGATTCTCTTTCCCCCTCTTGTCATTCTCCCTCCCCCATGTTATTCTCTTCCCCCTCCCATTTCATTCCCTTTCCCCTCTCTTGTCATTCTCCTTCCCCCTCTTGTCATTCTCCTTCCCCCTCTTGTCATTCTCCTTCCCCTTTGTCATTCTCCTTCCCCCTCTTGTCATTCTCCTCCCCCTGTCATTCACTTTCCCCCTTGTCATTCTCCCCCCTGTCATTATCTCCCTCCCCCCTTGTCATTCACTTACCCCCTCTTGTCATTCTCTCCCCCCGCCATTCTCTTTACCCCTCTTGTCATTCTCTTTCTCCCCTTGTCATTCTCTTTCCCCCCTTGTCATTCACTTTCCCCCCTTGTCATTCATTCTCCCCCCTTGTCATTCATTCTCCCCCTTGTCATTCTCTTTCCCCCTTGTCATTCTCCTTCCCCTTTCATTCTCCCCCTCCTTTGTCATTCTCTTCCCCCTTTTCATTCTCCCCCTTGTCATTCTCTTTCCCCCTCTCCCTTCCTCCGCTACCTCTAGTGTAGCGTGGCCGAGCTCTGTATGGTCCACGCGTACAGGAGCTTTAGTTTCCTGTACCTGGGCGGACTGACAGGAAGTGCACACTGTGTGCGCACTTCCTGTCAGTCCGGCCGGGTACAGGAGACAGATGCTCCCTGTACCCGTGGACCATACAGGGCTCGGCCACGCTACAATGAGGGAGTGACAGGAGGGAGAGCTGAGAGCTTCCCTCCTGTCAGTCCCTCTCTTCATGCTGCGCCCGGGCGGTGCTCCCTCATGGATGCGCCAGCCTGAGCAGTGCTGCAGCCGCCTGAGGCTCTATATAGAGCGCTCGGGCGGCTGCAGCATGAAGGGGCCCGGCACTCCTAGTCCGCCTATAGGCACCTTAGAGGACGGGCTGACAAATACCCAGATTTGTCGAACCCTGATCTAAACCGTAAGCTATATGTTCTCAATGTGATTTATTTGCTTGAACACAGTTCTCCCCACTTTAGAGAACCCCTTCTCATTAGTGATGAGCGGCAGGGGCAATATTCGAATTCGCGATATTTCACGAATATTTGGGTGAATATTCGCCATATATTCACGAATTCGTGAATTCCTAATCTTCAGGCATTATTTTCTTGATTGCGAAAATTCGCATTAAAAAAATTCGCATAGACTGGTATTTTAAAAAAAAATGAATATTCGCGATTACGAATATATTTTGAGATATTCTAAATATTCGCCAATTCTCGAAGTGCCGATATTCGCAATAAAAATTTGCAATTTGAAAATTCGTGATCAACACTACTTCTCATATGCACAAGAAACTTTCTATTAGAGAACAGTGCTCTAGCTGAAATCACTGGTTAATTTGGATGGCTATTACTTCAATCGTCTCCTTGTCATGCTTCATTTTCAGCACAGCAGATTTGCAAGATGAGATTTTATATTTTAGCATTTCCTATGTATAAAAGCAGATCCTGGGGGCTTCCAACAGCATCGCTGCTGTGTTCATCTCTAGACATGAGGATCTGCAATAGCAAAAGGGACTTTCACCTTTAATACATGCTATTATTTCACTTTGCACTTATGTGGATGACATTTCCTGCACTGTGTAGTTATATGATGGGGATGGAAACTATAGGGGAAGTCCATTCTTTTAAAATATGATAAACTAATCCCTGACTTATCCCTCTCCTACATAACAGCGACACATATATTCCCCGGGAGATAACCACAGGATGTAGAATAGTGCCTGCGTTATCTCCGATAAATGGAGTACTATAGGATGTGCACGTTCCTTTACATTACACCATATGCTAATTCTCAATCTATAGGTGAACAGTGATTAATGCAACATATGTAATGTACAATAATTCAGACATCACAATTGAACATAAAACAAGCACTCCTTGAGCAATGTCCATATTTAACTCCATATATTTGTATAATTAATTCATAATCAATGTGCTAAAAATGATGAGAGTTCATTGCGATATAGAACTGAGTAGAATTATTTTTTATTTGCCAGCATTAACACAATGCTATTCTCACTTTGCAGTGAAGTAATTGCTTGCACTATCAGCTATTAACTCAGCGATAGCTTACATAATGGAACTATTCGATTGAGATTAAGCATGTAATAAATTTAATGTAATGTAATTTAGCACCGTAAAATG
This sequence comes from Bufotes viridis, assembly GCA_033119425.1. Lineage (NCBI taxonomy): Eukaryota > Metazoa > Chordata > Amphibia > Anura > Bufonidae > Bufotes > Bufotes viridis. The sequence continues at coordinate 240,028,030 of CM065590.1, forward strand.
AATTTACTAATTAATCATTAATAAGTGCACACTGGCGGCAAATGAATAGTGACTGATGACCATTTGTACTGTATGTGTTAAGACTATAAACTTTTTTTATTTTTAAATCAGAATTATAAATATATATTATTATTATTAGTGTTGAGCGAGCATGCTCGGCCGAACTGGTGTTCGACTCGAGCGTTTCTTGATGTTTGGCCGAATACCGCGTGTGCTCGAGCGTGATGCTCAAGTCAGTGTATTTAAATCTAATTTAGCCTTTCTGAAAAGTTTATGCCGGGATTTGAACTCAGAACTATCTACGTTAGAGGCAATGACCTTAACCACTCATCTATAAAGCTGAATGATAAACTTCATAGTAGTTTGTCATGTAGTAAGTATTCCTAAGGCACACCTGTGCAATATTCATGCTGTCTAATCAGCACCATTATATGCCACACCTGTGAGGTAGGATGGATTATCTCAGCAAAGGAGAAGTGCTCACTAACGCAGATTTAGACAGATTTGTGAACAATATTTAAGAGTAATAGGTCTTTAGTGTATGTAGAAAATGTTTCAGATCTTTGAGTTCAGCTCATGCAAAATGGGAACAAAACCAAATGTGTTGCGTTTATATTTTTGTCCAGTGTAAGTTAGGGCCATAATAGAGATATTTCTGAAGACAGGAGAAATGGGTTGATACATTTTGGGATGTGCTTCTTCATTTTCATGCGTTCTGTACAAAAACACTGCCTTTAAAATTACGATTCTGAAAACATTTATATATTTTTTTAACCTTTTTCGTATTAATGTTTTCAAAAAACTGTGGGGGGGGATTAAAATACTCACTAAATCCCTAGATGAATACCTTAAAGGGTCTAGTTTTCAAAATGGGGTAATTTCTGTGGGTTTTCTATCATTTTGGCAGCTCAACGCCATTGTGGAATGGGGCCTCAAACATTTATAAGCAAAATTAGTGTTCTGAAAGCCACTGAGTGCTTCTTGTTTGGACCCTGCCTTGTGTCAAGACATAAGATTAGGGTCATAATGGGGCTATCTATGAAATGGGCTGATACATTTTTGGGGTGTGCTACCTAATGTTTCACCTGCTTGGCTTTAAAGGGGTTGGCCCATCTCACACTTCGGTCGCATGTCGCTAAGATATGCCACCAAAGTCCCATAGGAGTGGGTCCGACCTCTGGGAACTGCACCTATCTCTAGAACAGCCACCCTCCATTCACTTCCACGGGAGTTCCAAAAATGGCCAAGCATGCTCACTCAGCTCTTTTCAGAACTCCTATAGAAGTGAATAGAGAGCATGCCTCACATGCTTCACTTTGGGGGTCTGCTCTAGAGATGGGTGATGGTCCCACCTCTAGCGATATGCCACCAAAGTGTAAGATAGGCCAACATCTTTAATTCAGGCAAAAAAAAATTGTGGGGTCAAAATATTGATGCCCCCCCACTGAATAATAAGGGGTGTCATTTTATAAATCTGGCACCCATAAGCCTCTGCAAGCTTGGTTTGGTGCAGGAGCAAATATGTACTTCATAAATTTTAAAATTTATGTCTCCTAAATTTCTAAAAGATAATGTGAAAGTTTGTCAAAAGTTCACCCAAAATAAAGATATGGAAATATATGTCTGATAAAAAATATCTTCTGATGAGTTAAAGGGGGTTTCCAGTATTTTTATATCTTCAGGATAGGTCATCAATATCTGATCGGCAGGGGTCGGACACACTGAACCCACATTGATCAGCTGCTCTGCTGTAGCTGTGGTGCCAGAAGTCAGCACTAGAACTACACCACTCTGTCAATAGTTTAGTGGTTGGAAATGGTTCCTGTACTGCTTCTCGCAAGAAGTAAATCGGTAATGCGTTAAAACACTTAGGGGGAGATTTATCAAACTGATATAAAGGAAAACTGGCATAGTTGCCGATAGCCAATCACCTTTGATTCTTCAGAGCTCCTTTGGAAAATGAAAGGTGGAATCTGATTAGTTGCTGTGGGCGACTAAGCCAGTTTTCCTATATACCAGTTTGATAAATTTCCCCTTAGAATACACAGAATTTATGAGGATTGTTGAATAATAAACAAGAACTCCAAAAACCCCAACTGAAGTCCCTGATAAGGCAAAAATCAATATATACGGCTGAAAAATAAATCAATAAAGTGCTAATGCTAACAAAGTGCCTAGTGCAAAATGTGCTGACAGAACATGATAATAATTAGAGATGAGCGAATCAAAGCTGACAAAGTCGAATTCGATCGAATTTCCGGAAAACTTCGATTTGCACCGAATGCGTATTTTTTCCTAAAATGGCTGCTGCACGTGTGAGGACATGGAGCAAGGAACTCTGGGAAGGAGGGATCAGCTATAATGCCATGCATGCAGCCAATCAGCAGCCAGCCAGCTCTATGATGTCACAGCCCTATAAATACGGCGGCCATCTTAAGTGGCCTCAACTAGTAGAGTTTGCCCTAGAAAATCTGTCCTGCCCGGCTAGTAGTGTGGCATCAGAGTGGGTGTTTAGTGCGGCGGGGGCCATAGTTACCCCAAAAAGAACTCGCCTGTCCACCCAAAATGTGGAGAGACTGAATTTTATCAAGATGAATCAGGTGTAGATCAGCCAGGATTTCCACCCACCAATGCCTGATGCATCACCCAAACCTTGACAAAAGAGACAGGTTTCTTCTGGCTACCTGCCTCAGCTACTTTTCTGATGCTGCAATCCGCCTGATGCCACATATCTGATGCCAAGTGCTCCTTCTTACACCCACCATCATCAGCGGGTACTGTTATTGCCTCCCACCTCCACACTCTGTCGTCGTGCCACTCTGTGGCCTCCTCCTGATGTTGCTGCTGCTGCTGCCACCTCCACACTCTGTCATTGTGCCACTCTGTGCCCTCCCAATGCTGCTGCCACCTCACCTCCAAACTCTGTCATTGTGCCACTCTGTGGCCTCCTGATGTTGCTGCTGCCACCTCCACACTCTGTCATTGTGATACCCTCTGGCCTCCCCCTGATGATGCTGCTGCCACCTCCACACTCTGTGATTGTGCCACCTTGTGGCCTCCTCCTGATGCTGCTGCCGCCCCCTCCACACTCTGTCATTGTGCCACTCTGAGACCTCCTGATGATGCTTCTGCCACCTCCACACACTGTCATTGTGCCACTCTGTGGTCTCCTGATGCTGCCACCACATCCACACTCTGTTATTGTGCCACTCTGTGGCCTCCTGATGCTGCTGCTACCTCCGCAATCTCTCATCGTTGTGCCACTCTGTGGCCTCCTCATGCTATTGCCACCTCCAAACACCTCACCACTATGTCAGAGGGCCACTCTGTGGACTTCTCATGCTGTTCCCACGCTCCCCACTTCATGACTGGTCCACTAGTTTGCCTTTTTGGCTTGGCTGACATCATCTTTTATTTGACCCTTTTTCTGTTCTGTAAGAAGGAAGGAAAAATGAGACGCACAACGGTTCCTCTCTGTGTAGCAGCTATAAGGCCTGTATGGTTCCATCAGAATTGGCTTGTGATTTGGTAGCCAAAAGCAGGAGTGGGTACAAAACACAGAAGACATGCAAATATTCGGTTCACGTGTCATCTCAGTTTTGGATCCACTCCTGTTTTTTGGGCATTAGCAATACTAATGGATTACTGACCAAATGCTGACCGAGTGAAGGAAAATGCTCAACAGACAGGAATGTTTTTTTGGGGGGTTATTGTTCTGACGGATCAGAGGAAGGGCAAAATAATTAGTGACGTCAACAAAAACTTACTTCTGACATCCTCTCAACTCTGTCAGGGGGGGCTCTACTTTTATAAGCGTTTAATAGAACAGATTCTGTTTACATCTATGTGAAATCAGCTGACGACGGTGTAAAAGGAGTGTGCTTCTTCTTGACGCTAACATCAACCTGTAAGGCTGAGTTCATACTTGAGATATTTGGTCAGTTTTGGCCCCCATGACTGCCCAAATAAGTGAAGAGCGACGCCTGTCATCTGCATGTCATACTGACTTGCAGTATTGTTTCACTACCAAAGCAGACTTCCTATGAGTGTTACTGCAAGGCACAGTCTTCTACACCACTATAAAGTCTCTAAGCAGCCAGGAAATAGCCGTTTTTTAATGTAATTCGCTGCAAATATATTCGGATCGAACCAAATTTTTCCCGAAAAATTTGGCGAACCGGGGAATCGAATGTTTAAAAAATTCACTCATCTCTAATAATAATGTGGCATCAATGACAGGGATGCTGGAATATCCCAAATCTAATATATGATGCTGTAACATAAATTTAACAAATATAAATAAGTTATGTCTTGATGTAAGCACAAGAAATAAAGAATAAAGAACAGCCTCACATAAATCGTGCTGTGGAAGAATCCCCACGCATATCGCCACTAGCGCAGCGTTTTCAGGGGTTCAGATAATAATAATCAAGTTTACATGATAATAATATGACATCAATGAGAAAGATGCTGGACTATCCAAAATCTGATCTGATCTGATCTTGTAATATAAAGACTACAAATATAAATAAATGATATTGAGGATAATCCCTGATGAAGCTGTGGTGGCAGTAATATGTGCGGGGACTACTTCCACAGCACTATTCATGTGAGGTTGTTCTTTATTTCTTATTTATTGCTTACATCATGGTATGGCTTGTTTATATGGGTTGTCTTTATATTAAAGGATCATATACTAGATGTGGGTTATTCCACCATCTCTGTCATTGAAATTTCATTGTTATCATGTTTTGTCAGCACATTTTGCACTAGGCATTTTATCAGCATTACCAGAACTGATTTCTGGTGCAAAACCTTGAGCAGAGAAGATGAATGGCTGTGGTGCAGGATGTAGGATCCCCACCAATCAGATAAAAGTACAGTACCAGAAAACCCCTTTAAGACATAAATCAGACTGAATGCAACAACAGATCGCTTTTGACATTGTTATATCAGTGTTTGCACCATGACTTCCAGTAATTCCTCAGCCATCTATACGAGGTGCTTTAGGTTCAGAATGCTTTATGAGGTTTCCATGAACTGTATAAAAGCTTTGTTTAACCTTATGACCAGCGGCGTACATAGAGAAGTAATGGCTCCACAGCAAGGATCAAACCAGGCTCCCCACACAGGACAGAAGGGTTTCTGCCTAAACCCTTTTTAATGACCCTTGGGCCATTTTTCCATTGCCTCATTTACTAAAAGATGTTCCTTTAGAGCAGGGGTGGCCAACCCGCGGCTCTTGAGCCGCATGTGGCTCTTTGCCTCTTCAAGTCCGGCTCTAGTGGTGGAGCTGGGAAGCAGTCAGGCCAGGGCACTCTCCACCCCATGCTCAGATCTCCTTTCCTGATCGGGCACTTTGCTACTTTGCAGCTCCAGCTCGCTCGCCACTACATCCTGATGCGCACAGTGTCAGAATGTAGTAGGTGGAGTCGCGCACTATGACCTGACGCTGTGCGCATTGGGTCACAGTGGAGACCGTGTCAGACCTGCAGAGTAGCAGGTGCCTGATCAGGAGCTTGATGCCGATGCGGAGAGGTAGGCGATTTCTTCAAATTATAGTACTGAGTATGGTGGTCTGAGCATGGGAGGTTATGATCTGAGCATGGGTGATCTGAGCATGGGGGGGTCCTGATCTCAGCATGGAGGGTCTGATCTGAGCATGGGGGGTCTTATCTGAGCATGGGGGGATATTATCTGAGCAATGGGGGTCTGATCTGAGCATTGAGGGTCTGATCTGAGCATGGGAGTCTGGTCTGAGCATGGGGAGTCTAATCTGAGTATGGAAGGGTCAGTTTTGAGCAAGGGGGGTCAGATCTGAGCATGGGGGGTCTGATCTTAGCATGGTGGGGTCTGATCTAAGCATAGGGGTCTGATCTGAGCATGGGGGATCTGATCTGAGCATGGGGGTTCTGATCTGAGCACGGGGGTCTGACACTGGGAATCTGATTTGTGTTGTCTGATCTGAGCATTGGGGGTCTTATTTTGGGGGTCTGATTTGGAGGTCTAATGAGAATTGGGGAACTTATCTTAGGTCAGATGAGCATTAGGTTTCTGATGAAAACTTTTTTTTCTTTTCTTCTCTGCTAATAAAAAATAAGAAAAAAAAAATTTTTTTTCTTATTTTTCTCCACTAAAACTTAGGTGCATCTTATAGGGCGAAAAATACAGTGACTCGTGTGTAAATGTATAGCTTGTGGTTCCTGGTAGTTATACATTTTTTTCTGGCTCTTTGTGTCTGTAAGGTTGGCCATTCCTGCTTTAGAGGGTAGAGTCCTGACCAAGTTTTCACCTCCAGTAGAAGAGGAGATAATCCCAACTAAGACTAGGCCCCCTCTTGCCCTGGGCCCCATAACAGTCGCATGGTCTGCCGCTATGGTAGTTATAGTCCTGCTTATGACATTTATTGAGGTTGCCATATGTTATTGAACATTCATCCTATAATACTGAAGTGTGCCTGCATTACACAATGGTGTACTTCAAAGAAGTCTTTCACTAGTTTAGGTGAAGTTGTGATAGGCTTGCTTTCTTATGTCTGTATATAGTGTAGTTTAATGTACCTTTTATGAGTGGCAGCACTGGAATCCTGCTGTGAGGATGCAGTCCTGATATTCATGAGCTGCGTGGACAGCTCCACCTACCTTACCCACCTACCATTGACTCTCACCATTGTCTGTATGCAGTGAACACATTGGTAGGAAAGCAAGGCCAAATTCCAGTGACGCTGCCCTTAAACGGTAAATACTTAAAAATCCCATAATATACAAACATAAGAGAGGCAGCACTGGAATCAATGTTACTGTCAGAACCCTATGCTGTCCTCAGAGGGCAGTATAAAGGCTATGAAAGATTCCCTTTAACGCCTTCGTAACTTCCACGGGTTTAAAGATGGTGCACGCTCACATGTACAGCGTGCGCCATAACGGCCAGGTTTATGCTGTTTCAAACAACAGAGACCTGTGGCAGATGTATGCGATCAGCCCTGCGTTAACCCGCCATTTGCTCTGGTCAAATGTGACTACGGCATCTGAGCGGTCCAGAAGTGGGAGCCGTGCATTTCTGCACCTGTAAAAGCTTTCCCCGGGTGAGATTGGGGAACCTGTTAGCAATAGCCTGAAGCCTCAAGCAGACTTTGATAGTTATTACTAGAATATACAACTACAGGCCAGCAGGCGGCAGCACTGTATTTGTATATTGTACATGGAGTGTTCTAAGATGGCTATTTAGCCATCACAGAACAAAATGGGAAATTTAATGATTGCCAGTTATAGTCACCCAGGATGACTTTAAAAAACTAGAAAAAAAAGTAAAAATAAGTTTTAAAAAATATAAAAAATATAAAACTTCAAATCACCCTGCTTTTTCCTAAAATCAAAATACATTATGAATATATAACCAGCAAAAAAAAAGTACACATCGTGGGCATTGCTGCATGCAAAAAGGGCCGTACTATTAAAATATAACAATATTTATCCCATACTGCAAATAGCGTAAAACAGAAAAAAGAAATAAAATTGACCAATTCACCATTTTTTGTCACTTCACCTCCTCAACAAAATCTAATAAAAAGTGTTCAAAAAGTTGGATACACATCAAAATGGTATCACTGAAAAGTACAGATCGTCCCACAAAAAATGAGCCCTCATACAGCTCCATACATATTACAAAAAAGTTACAGGGGTCAGATTATTGTGATGAAAAGAAAAAAATTATTTTTTCAAGTTTTTTAACCTTTTCAGTATTAGGCCTCTTGTACACAACCGTATGGATTTTTCAGTGTTTTGCGGTCCGTCTATAATGGATCCTTGGTTCCATTTTTAGTTTCCGTTGTGTTTCCGTTTCGGTTCCGTTGTTCCGTTTTGTTTTTCCGTATGGCATATACAGTATAGAGTAATTCCATAATAAAAATTGGGCTGGTCTTAAAATTTTCAATAGATTGTTCTGCAAAAACAAAACGGATACGGAAGACATACGGATGCCTTTCCGTATGCTTTCCGTTTTTTTTGCGGACCCATTGACTTGAATGGAGCCACTGAACGTGATTCCCGGAAAAGAACAGGACATGTTCTATATTTAAACGGAACGGAAAAACGAAGACGGAAGGCATACGGAGACACTACAGTATTTTTTGCAGACCCATTGAAGTGAATGGTTCAGTATACTGTCAGTATACTGAACTGAAAAAACTGCCAGTATACGGTCTGCAAAATACTGTCGTGTGCATGTGCACAAGGGATTGCACACACCAACATGCCAAGAATTATAGCCTGATGAAGGGCATAAGAATCGCCCGAAACGTTGCTACTACTATATAAATATGCAATCCGGCTAAATAAACTCCCACACTTGCAAAGAAAAAAGCTACTACTATATAATTATGCAATCCGGCTAAATAAACTCACACACTTGCAAAGAATCTCCTGGTGTGCTGTCAAACTTTATGTGAAGTTTCTATGTATTTCCTGAAGTGGAGACGGGGATATCAATTTTGACGAGCACCCTATATATACGGCCGAACATTGGGTTGAGTGCTGTGGTCCTTCTCTGAACGTGTGCATGAGGCCTTAAAATGCAGGAAAAACTACAAGTGTGGTATCTTTTTAATGATACTGACCGGGAGAATGAAAGTAACAGGTCAATTTTAATGCATAGGGAACGCCGCACAAAAAAACCCCTATACAATTGTGGCAGAATTGTGTTTTTTTCCATTCCATCCCATTTGAATTTTTTTTTCTGCTACATCATATGCAATATTAAATGGTGCCATTAGAAAATACAAGACCTCATAAGGCCGATATAGTAGCCACTCAGGAGTGTAGGAAAATGGAGCTCCTATGAGAACTATAACAGTGGTCATATTGCCATTACATCACTAGTGAACTAGATAAGCTGCAGTATCATCTTTAAAGCTGTTGTCTCACCGAGATAAGCTTATTTCTATTGAATCCCACCAAGCAACTGGCTGATCACTGCAGGTTCAGCTTCTTAACCTCTGCAAACAGCTGGGGAAGGATAGTGCTGGCCAGACATTTGTAGTGGTATTACATGATGGTCAAAATATGGACTAGCCAGGTCTTCTACAGAACAAGAAGCTCTCCAGCTCTCCACCGTAGCTAATAGAGAGAGGTCCAGAGCAGCACATCTGTTCATGTTCATATGCCCGAACTGTATTTTTAGAGTAGCAAACTCAGGTTAATAATGTTTTAGACTGATAGACCTTAAACGGATTGTCCCATGTCCACCTGTCATTAACTCCGGAGTTATGGAAACAGCATAGCTTGTTGTGCTGTGATATTCGTGTAGCCCTCTTTCACTGCTAAGTGAGTTATTGAAACAGCAGATTGCCAGGGTTTGGCCGTTTCCTTACCTTTAGACATCAATGGCTGACATCTAATGTGATTCCCATCTCGGCCATGAAAGGCCGAGATGCAACAACCCCTTCAAGGATCGGGTTAAGTTTTTGTTTTTTCGTTTTTCCTCCGCAAAAAACTAAAAGCCATAATGTTTTTACTTTTCTGTTCACATAGTTGTACGAGGTTACCTTTATTCTGCAGATCCATACGATTACAGCAATAGCAAATCAATAGAATTTTTCTAATGCTAGTTTTTATTAATAGTTTTAGAAAAATAAAAATTAAAAAAACTTTGAGAAAAAATGCCTCTGTGTTGACATAATCTGTAGTGGCATCTGTAGGTTTCATTGGTATATGGAATAAATGTGAATTTTGGACTGAAGTTAACTGTGATCCCTCTCACCGCAGGTGGGTGTCAGCTTCATAACACGTCTGGCACCCGGCCTATGGAATGCGCTCAGCAACTGAGCCGGCCAAATGCATTCCCCACATGCCTATGATGTACGTGTATTTCATGTTTCATAAAAATAGTGATGAGCGGCAGAGGCTATATTTGAATTTGTGATATTTTGCGAATATTCGCGAATTTGCGGTTATTTTCTTGATTGCAAAAATTTGAAAATGTAATATTCACGTAATGCGCGCGCAATACAGGTATGGGTCACTTTGGGTACATTTTTCAAGCTGCTAGAAGTTTACTGAGACTCGAGATAATGGTTGGCACGGCAGAACATTACAAAAGCTTTATATATGCAGGTAGAGCGCTCCAATATATATTCGCGAGTGCAAAAATCGGCAATTAATGATGCGCATATTTTTGCGCAATACGCGCAACTGGGTGACATCACAGCACTATGTATGTAGCATGTATGTATGGACAGCAGAACCTATCACACTACCTAACACCCTACACCAGTGGTGGCAAACCTATGGCACGGGTGCCAGAGGTGGCACTCAGAGCCCTCTCTCTGGGCACCCGCACTCTGAAAATATCTATGGTGTACCAATAGTCCAAGGCCTTAGACTTTTCCTGCCATTCATCAGCACAGGGTGCACTATGAACGACACAGGCAGTGCATTGAATGCAGGCAGGTTATTATAGCTAAATGATAATGTACATGGAAGATATACTATATTGGACTGCAGTATTCAGGTTAAATTACCGTGTCGGCACTTCGCGATACATAAGTGGGTTTTGGGTTGCAATTTTGGGCACTCAGTCTTTAAAAGGTTCACCATCACTGCCCTACACTAATCTAACCTACACTGACTATCTTCCCCTAACTATCTGAATTATATATATATATAAGTTAACTGTGTAATGTATATACAACAAAGCACACAGCACGGCTGTCTCTCGCAGAACTCCATTACACTGCAGAAAATGGCTGCTGGGGAGGTTCTTATATAGTAAGGGGTAGGCAACTTTCCTATTGGTTGCTAGGGATGTTGCTAAGCTCTGACAAAGACATTGCAGCCTTTTCATTGGCCCACAAGCAAGAGGGAGGTTACTGTTAAAAAATTTTTTTAGAATATTCAAAATTATAAATATATAGCACTATATTCTAAATATTCGTGCCGATATTAGCGATAAATATTCGCGATTCTAATAATTGCGTCCAACGCTATTCAGAAAGGGTTTTTTCCTGTTAAGACTGGATTCTTTCCAGGCCTCTTACAAAGGTATTAACTGAAGCAGGTTTTAAACTGCCCTTTGGCACTACTGACACAGTATCAATTATACATTACCTAATCAATTTAAAAAAGGAATATGATTGGGTTATACATGGGCATATCTGCAGACATTTCACCTCAGAAGAAGAAAGCTTGGTGACAGTCAGTGACAATCTATAGACAAATAAGAAGAGGTCTGTCAATCAATCTTAACTAGGCAACCAGAAGTAAGATACCTAGCAGACCCTCCTCCTCAAGCCCAACATGTAACCAAAACTATGGGGGGAATTTCTCAATGGCTCAATGTCAGAAAATTGCCTTACACAGGGTCACAAATTTTGTTGCAAGCCTCATTTGTGCAAAAATCTAGCTGGATTCTGAAATGGGGGTGGGCTTACTGGAACGGGATGTGGCCTCCTGAGGTCCAATAGATTTACTGTAATTAATGTTAGAATCTACAGTAAATTATAAATTCATAACTGTATGCAAGATCAGTGTATCACGTTACCACTGCGACCACTGAGTTACCAAGAATGGGTCTCTGTCACTTCCGATCCGGAGGCAACTGGCGGGAGCAACTGTGCTAAAATGAAGAGCATTTTAAAAGGTGAGGGAGATTTTTTTATTCTACCATAAGGCTGTCTTTTCCTGGCGTTGTAATTATCCCAGACAACCCTTTTATTAATTAAATTTGTCACTATTTTTATTAATAATAATAATAATAGTAATAATATAGGTAGAACAATTTATACTACATTTTATAATAAAAGTTGAATGATTAATGATGTTACAATCACTGTTATGCAATGTCATATATTAGTCATATAATTAGCGTTCAGATATAATTATTATTTTTATAACATCACCTGTTTGATTGGCATGAGAGACTTGGAAAGTGCCCTGTCTATCAGAAAGGCAAATTTCATTTAACACAACACACCATCTCCAAAGTACAGAATTACTTTTAAATTGCTTTTCTCTCTTTCATGCTTTAAACTTCTCTTTTATTGCCTCTATTCTAATTGATGTTTTGCTCATCTTCTTGACTTTCCCCCCTCAAAATCTTGAATCATTTCTTCATATTCTACATCTTCCTATTGTGTTTTAGGTTTACACTTTAATATTAGACTGCCCATTTTCAATATGTCTTGTGTGGGCATTCTACTCTTCTTCATCCATTGCAGTTGTTGCTTCTTAAAGGGGTTGTGCAACATTCGGGGATGTTTTAGCAAACCACCCGCCCCATTCTGCTGGACCTGCAAAGGGAACCTGCTTCAAGACACTGACTCCCCACTACTTCTCCTGCAGGCCTGCGACGCTCCGCTGAGCTCCATCAAGGTAAACATCCGGTTTGACATTGATTGACTGCGGTAGTGTCCGGCTCCTCTTGTGTCATGTGAACATTTGTCATAACGTAAGGGGAGCTGGAAACCAATGCAGCCTGTCACTGGCTACAGCAAAGTCAAACTGGACTTTGACATCAATGGAGCAAAGCGGAGCATTGCAAGTATGCAGGAGAGTAGCGGGGAGCTGGTATCTTGGAGCAGGTAAGTCATCTTCCCTTTGCAGGTCCAGTAGAATGGGGTGGGAAACTCCCCCCATTGTTGCACAACCCCTTTAAAGTCCTTACACTGGCAGATTATCAGGCCAGTTATAAGGAACACATTTTTTAGGCTTGTTTCCAATTATTGTCCCATGTAAATGTGCTTCCGCTCACCCACCAAAGGAGCAAAGTCTTGGTCGTCAGATTATCTGATGATCATTTATATAGCACAAAAAATTAAGCCTAGGCTAGGAACAATTATTCATGAGCCTACAGAGAGCATAATTACTGCTATGTAGCTAAACCAGCAGGCAATGTAAATAGTCCCTCACTGATGACTAGGAGACTATTGAAAGTAATGGTGCTGACGTTGATATGGCAGTTTTTAAATTACAGTTACATTGCATTTCATTTATCTTCTCAAAATCTCTCTTAAAGGGAATATGTCATCCTGATTTTGGACCATTAACTACTGTAATACCTCAGTAATACTGCAGTTTTCCTACTTCCCTCCATTCCCCTGCTGTCAACACCAGGGGCGGATTGGCAATGTACCCAATCCGGGAAACTTCCCGGTGGGCCGTTTGCTTACAGTATGCTTGGGACTGGCGTCACCTTCCTTTTACACATTGTGTTACTATGATAGGATTACAGCAGGGGAGCCACTTTCATGATAATAAGATTGCAGTAGGGCTGCTGGCAGCCGCAGTGTGTATTGTGGCGAGGGTGATGGCCACTGTTGGCCTTGTTCTTCACCATGCCGCAATGTGCCTGCTTCTGCCCCTGATCAATGCGCTGCTGCCCTCCGGTACCTCTCTCCTGCTGTAAGGACCTGTGGCTCCTCCTACTTCCAGCGTCAACGCGTCTGACTCTGTGTCGTCCTCCATACCCCTTCTGCTCCGGGTTACAGGCTGTAGGCCAGAAGAGGCTGCGGCATGGATTTGGGGAATGAAACCCAGGTGAATTTTTTTTTCAGCCACTTAACAATGAGTGGGTTTAAAAGGGGCACATTAAGGTGACCATTACAAGGACATTACTGGGGGCAGGTGGTACATTATTTTTGGCCGCTATAGGGACATTACTGGGTAAGGGAGGACATTACTGAGGGTAGGGGAGCATTACTGTGGCTGCTATACAGATATAACAAGGCAGGCATTACTGGGGGCATTATAGTGACTTAGTGGGGTCAGAAAGGACATTACTTGGGGCTCTATAGGGACATTACTGGGGGGTGGGGGCATTAATATTACAAGAGGCACAATACAATACCCAATATTAATACTGAGACATTATTATTACAGGGGGCACAATACAATACATAATATTAATATTGGGGCATTATTATTATTATTGAGATGAAATTTTTAATACTAGGGTATATTTAACACTGGGGGCACTTTTGGGATATTATTATTACTGGAGGCACTGTGGATGCATTATTATTATTATTGGGAGATCTATAGAGGGCACTGTAGGGGGCATTATAATTACTCAAGGCAAAATACATAATATAATTAATACTGGGGGCATTGTGGGGGCATTATTACTGCTTGAGACACTATTATGCGGGGCATTATTATTACTGGGGGCACTAAGGTGGCATTTTTAATACCGGGGCATTATTATTACTGGAGAAATTATAGGGGGCACTGTAGGGGCATTACTATTACTGGAGGCACTGTCAAGGGCATTTTAGTACTGGAAGCACAACAGGGGCATTTTTATTGCTGGGGGCAGGCATTATTGTAACTGTGCACACAATAAGGGGGCATTAGTATTGCTACAGAATATTTTTGGGGGCTGCTATTGAAGGTAGCAGCAGGATGAAAATGTTAGGGCACCATGGTCATGCTCTGCAGAGATGGTAGACGGCTACAAAATATCATCATGTGTTGTCTGGTCCTAACGGAGAAGATGAGGAAAAAGAATGTCTACTTCAGAGCAGACGTCACTGACAGAAGTCATCATGGCAGTTTGATCCGAATAGAGAAGATAAGAAAAGAGAAAATCCTACATCACAGGAGAAGTCACTGTATATAAGAGGTATGTGGTGCTGTATACACCTTTATGTATGGTAATAATTAAAGGCCAGTCAGAATGCTGAAGGTAGGACTGGCTCTGTGCTATTGCATGTGTGTTAACTCTTCATCCCCTTTCTCCATATCTGAATTAGATATGAAGGAAAAGGAGGATGACAGGACATGGCAGTTGGTACTAGTCATCACAGAGGGGCAGCTTCTAGAGAAGTTTTTGGTTCTACTTGGGCAGTATATTGTGCTGCACTGAGCCAAATAAAAAATTGCAGCATGATATACTGTTCCCTCTATGGTATTTCTGGCCCCGCCTACTTGAGTTGACCCTGTCCACTCATGTTGGCTCCACCCTCTGTCCATCTGGACCCGTCCACAACATAGGACCAGTTTTAGTTTTTTTCCAAGGCCACTTAAAATCCCAATCCACTCCTGGTCAACGTTCAGAGATGTGTTGAAATCAATTGTCAGGACTGCTGTGCATGCACGCAGGAGTCTTCTCCAATATGGCAGGACAGCACAGCAGTCCGGACTGTGTATTTCAGTGCTCCTTAGCGGGGGACCTGGGGCAGTAGGCAAATAAAAAACAGTGATTTGTACTACTTATCTGCAGTACTACTCATGTATTACTATACATTATATTCCAAAATCATGGTGACAGATTCCCTTTGTAGGACCACTAAACAGAAAAATCCCAAAAAATGTAAAAAAATCGAATGCCTTAGTTAAAAAGGACCTATTAATAAATACATCAATAAATAAGTTGTTATAGAAAAAAATTGAATCGTTAAAAAGAAATAATTTTAAAATAATTACCTATGAAAAAAGACCTCATATACCTTTTAAGCAAATGAGGTGACACCCCTAATCTCTATAAGCATAGACTGAAAAGTTGCAAGATCTTGTCAATTATTGTTAGTAATAAAACTGTGCTTTTAGGCATCTTCATTGAATCTGCCCTCTTCAGATACTTCTTATATTTCTTTCTAAGGCAAGAGTAGGTGACTGTGTACATATCTATGGGTACCACCATTTGCTGAGAAAGTGATATGGATTGGTCAGCAATGTAGATGGGACAGAAGGGGGAAATATATGCATATATCTGAAATATAATTGTGAACAGCAAGCTTCGACATCTCATAGAGGACAGGGTCCACACGGTGACTGGTTGGTACATGCACATAGATATCTGTAAACTAGAACTGTTCAGTGCAAGGAGTAGACACCAGCCAAGCAGGAGAGCCACAGTGAAGAAAGTAAAAATAATTCAAATGAAAGGATACTGACTGTTTTTACAGTCTCTACTCTATTTAGTTTGATTAAAATTGAGTTGTCCATATTAATAAATATTGTTAATTCATTGGTGATAGACCTTCTTTAATCCCCTCCTTTCCTTTTAATCCTATATTGTCTCAGATTGCAATTAAAAATAAATATAAAAACTAATCTTTTTGTATGCATCCCCAACAATGCTACATCTGGCTGTGAGACAAATGGCTGCAGCAGGAGCCTCCTCCTCTGCCCTGCCTGCAGCAAGACACACATTGGGCTGCACGCTTGGCCTGCCATTCAATGCTCCAAATATGGGGGAAATCAGGATGAAATTAACCCTGTTCTCTGCTGGAGACCAGTTAGGAAAGTCCTCTACCCCATGTCTGAATAGTAATATAAAGAATGGTAGATCCATGTGCCAGGCTGTATTTTATATTACACTACTTAGCCGCCTAAGAACATTGAAAATCCTTTACAAATAGCAGTGAACATAAATTAAAAGATGCAAACGCAAGCAGGAATGCTCCACATAAGTTAGCGTGAATACACTATAATCATCGAGGTTCTTCTTGTATATTCAAGATCGGTAAATTAAATAAAAGCGCAAAGTAACTTGGGGATAATCACTTGTTTAAAGAAACCCTTCATTTGATAGCACTTGTAAAGCTGCTTCAAATTATAATTATCAATTACGTGTTAAATACAACTGCAAATTAACTGCGGAAGACTATATAAAGCTCCACAACATCTACACTGTGAATATTTGTAAGTTAACAGCTATTTCATGTCAAATGAGTGATCGAGAAATTATACTGCATTTGTGCGTTCAATTTGTCAGGGAGAATCCGGCAGAAAGGGTATATTCACCCAGGGAGGCAATACTTCAGCACAGAACAGCCTCAGTCACCACATTGCAAAAAACATATAAAAGCTGTTTTATCACGGTATTGTTTTAGTTGTAAGTAGAGATGAGCAAATAGATTACTTCTAAAATTCGGAAATTCTACAGAAATTCCTAAAAGAAAATATGATCCTATTGAACCAGAATTTAGTTTGATTTTGGAGAATTGGAGGAGAGAGAGAGAGAGCCTTTTTCAGGCCACCTGTGCACTTTCAACTTAGGTCGAATTGATTTGGGACCAAATCAAACCGTATGGCTGATATGACCTACAGATGTAGCTGAGCTAAAATTGACTGATAACTTTTATAACACATATCACAGTGTTATCGCATGCCATCTTGGGACAAAAGCCATTGAAGTACATCGAAACAGTTAGTTAACCTTTTGTGCCATTTTTACTTAATGCGTTAATCATCAACTTTAGCTCGGCTGCATCTGTAATTTTCCCTCAATTGAATTTCATGAAATTTGCTCATCTCTAGTGGAGAATGGATCTCATCCGCTTTCTATTGATCCATGCTCCGCACACCGGAAAAGACAGATAGAGCCAATGAAGGCTGAAGGTGCAGAGTGCTCTGAGAAGTGCTGCTTCAGCTTCATGGCTTCAGTAACCTTTACGATATGAGAGTCCTGGAAGGAGAACTCCTCATTGTTACTGAATAGTGCACTGCAAAGAGATATGTAATGTGCATTTTCTTCCTGAAGGCTGTATATTGGGTTAGTAGCCAGCCTATAGGAACAATTTCTGGGTAGGGATGCTCCATCCATCCCTAGAGGGGCTGCAAGTCTGTGTAGGGTGGTAGTAGGAGTTAGTTGGGGAGTGAATGGAGAAGCAGCAGATATAAATATCCTAGTAGTGTGAGCCAAGAGCAGGCAGCAGAAAGAAAAGGGACCATAACCGGGGCCAGCCTCTGAAGGACAGAAGAACTGAATCTAATAGAAGGTAGAGAGGCCATAATAAAGGTTAATGCATGGGAATCCAGTGAAGGTGATGCATGTATCAGGCTATGAACTTTACTTCAATTTGGTTGGGTTACAAGCTTCAGGCACCCTTCCATACTAAAGAGACAGACTGGCTATCTGGTAAAGGACTGCATCCCGCAGAGGGTACTGTAGTGTTACTGCATTGCTATCTGGAAAGGGACTCAGGAGGGACCTATATACTGTCCACTCCCTATATGTAAAAAACTGTTTAACACAATGTCTAAGAACTGTGCCTACTTTCTAAAGGTGTATTAGCAGACTTCCACAGTTTTCAGTTAAAAACTGTTCATCTGTTTCGCCCAAAAGCTGGCCTCATCATTGTGCAGAACTGTAATGTTCTACAGGGAACCCTGCCTTGCACTTTACCACAACTCACCAACAAAAAGGGCAGGCTAACCACCACCAGACAGGAGACCTGAAATAAGGGTGGGACCTGAGGGGAAGAAAGGGTGTAACCCTCCCTTCTCTGTGCATGCCACCCTAAGTGAAGGGCCAGAGCGGAATCTACCGTCACTGCCCAGAATATTACTCCCATCCGCTACACCTAGAACTTTCCCAAACTGGACTTGACGTTGCAATAGTAATTGAAAACTGTTGTTAGAGCTAGACAGTTCCTTTAATTACCATCATAAGATATATACAGTTATTTAATAGGAGCTACATGGGAAAGTGTGGATATTGATTTTTTTTCAACATCTTTTTTTTTATATTTCATGTGGGCTTTTTATCCTATGGTTACATGTTTTTTTTCTTACTGAAGTTAAAGTCTTTATTTAACTAGGCCACTTGGGACAATGTAGCACTATGTGGGCTGTAAAGTAGCATGCGTCTTCAGGTTTATAGCTGTGTGGAGGAGGACTCTGTGGTAAACATTTCCAAAGAAGCACAAATTCTAGCATACAGCCAAGTAATCATTTGCCTACAGCAATAACACAGTCATAGGCCCTCCACTAGTAACACTACCCCATACAATTACCTATTACACTGAGTAAAATTACTTTAGATTAGCATTTATTAGCACAATTCCCCATCCACATGCTTTCACAGTCTAAATCACGGATGAGATTGAAGCAGCTCTTTTTTTCCCCCCAGAAGCTTTCTCCAAGGCTGCATGTTCTACGTCATTCATTTTTGAAAAAGGATAAAAATAGACTCTACCAGCGGTGTAAATAATTTATTTCCTTTGCTTCTGAGAGAAGCTTTTTTATTTCGTCGCCAGCATGGCTTAATACTCAAGCTTGTATGATAGATATCTTAAAAGAACACTTCTAGGTTAATTACAGCACTGCAGTGTGACCCCATTCCACAAAAATACAATGTTTATTAATACTAAAAAAAAAAAAAAAAGGCTAGAAAAAATACTTGCCTATATGATATTGAGTGCTAAACTTATCCAAGATTCATGATGTGATTGTATAGCGCGGGCCTGATAGAAGACTTCTGAGCATGCCATACAGTATACATGAGGATTAAGTATGAGTAGCAACTAGAGATGAGCAAATTTCTTCAAATTTTGATTTGGGTCTGATTCAGCTACATCGACCATCTGATTAACCGCTACAGGACCGCCTAACGCAGGGATGCGTCCTGCGGGCGGCCCTGTAGCTCTGATACGACGCATCGGCGCGTCATCTCGCGAGACGCGAGATGGCGTGAGGACAGCGCCCGCACATGCGCAATGCGCGCCATCGGCGGCGCTCGCATGTAGTTATACCTACAGCCTGCCAGCGCCGATCGTGCGCTGGCAGGCTGTATATGGCAGAAAAAATCGCAGATCAGGCGTTGTTCGGTGAACAGCGTCTGATCTGCTTGCTACCCGCTTCTCTGGTGGTCCCTTTGCTTGGGACCACCAGAGAAAAAATATCAAAGTGCACCAATCACCACACAACCCCCCTCATTACCCGTATGGTCAATATAAGGAGAATCGCAAAAACTCCTAATTCTGGCCATACGTGTAATGATTGCGGAGACCCCTAAAATGCCAGGGCAGTACAAAAACCTCACAAGTGACCCCATTTTAGAAAGAAGACACCCCAAGGTATTCCGTGAGGGGTATGGTGAGTTCATGCAAAATTTTATTTTTGTCACAAGTTAGTGGAATGTGAGACTGTAAAAAAAAAAAATACCATTTCCGCTAACTTGTGCCAATTTTTTTTTTTCTGTAAACTCGCCATGCCCCTCACGGAATACCTTAGGGTGTCTTCTTTCCACAATGGGGTCACATGTGGGGTATTTATACTGCCCTGGCATTTTAGGGGTCCTAAAGCGTGAAAATCCAAATGCGTAAAAATGTCCTGTGAAATCCTAAAGGTACTCATTGATTTTAGGGCCCCTTTGCGCATCTTGGCTGCAAAAGTGTCACACATGTGGTATCGCCGTACTCAGGAGAAGTGGGGCAATGTGTTTTGGGGTGTATTTTTATATATTCCCATACTTTGTGTGAGAAATATCGCTGTAGACGACAACTTTTTAAATTTTTTATTCAAAGTTGTCAATTTACAGAGATATTTCTCTCACCCAGCATGGGTATATGTAAAAATACACCCTAAAGCCATTGCCCTACTTCTCCTGAGTACGGCGATACCACATGTGTGACACTTTTGCAGCCAAGATGCAAAGGGCCCTAAACCAATGAGTACCTTTTAGGAGGGCATTTTTACGCATTTTTCTCTCACGCTTTAGGGCCCCTAAAATGCCAGGGCAGTATAAATACCCACATGTGACCCCATTTTGGAAAGAAGACACCTCAAGGTATTCGCTGAGGGGCATAATGAGTCCATGAAAAATTAAACTTTTGTCAAAAGTTAGCGGAAAGGGAGACTTTGTGAGAAAAAACAATAAAAATCAATTTCCACTAACTTGTGCCAAAAAAATCTTCTATGAACTCGCCATGCCCCTCACGGAATACCTTGGGGTGTCTTCTTTCCAAAATGGGGTCACATGTGGGGTATTTATACTGCCCTGGCATTTTAGGGGCCCTAAAGCGTGAGAAGAAAAATGCGTAAAAATACCACTCATGTGGTATCGCCGTACTCAGGAGAAGTAGGGCAATGTGTTTTGGGGTGTATTTTTACATATACCCATACTGGGTGAGAGAAATATCTCTGTAAATTGACAACTTTGAATAAAAAATTTAAAAAGTTGTCGTTTACAGCGATATTTCTCACACGCAGCATGGGTATATGTAAAATACACCCCAAACCACTGCCCCACTTCTCCTGAGTGCGGCGACTACCACTGTGTGACATTTTGCAGCCAAGATGCGCAAAGGGGCCCTAAAACCAATGAGTACCTTTAGGATTTCACAGGGCATTTTTATGCATTTGGATTCTCACACTTTAGGGGCCCCTAAAATGCCAGGTGAGTATAAATACCCCACATGTGACCCCATTTTGGAAAGAAGACACCCCTAGGTATTCTGTGAGAGGCATGGTGATTCCACAGAATTTTTATTTTTGGCACAAGTCAGCGGAAATTGTTTTTTTGTTTTTAATTTTGTTTTTACAAAGTCTCATATTCCACTAACTTGTGACAAAAAATAAAATTTTACATGAACTCACCATACCCCTCACAGAATACCTTGGGGTGTCTTCTTTCCAAAATGGGGTCACATGTGGGGTATTTATACTGCCCTGGCATTTTAGGGGCCCTAAAGCGTGAGAAGAAGTCTGGAATCCAAATGCGTAAAAAAGCCCTGTGAAATCCTAAAGGTACTCATTGGTTTAGGGCTCCTTTGCGCACCCAAGCTGCAAAAAAGTGGCACACATGTGGTATCGCCGTACTCAGGAGAAGTAGGGCAATGTGTTTTGGGGTGTATTTTTATATATACCCATACTTTGTGTGAAAAATATCTTTGTAAACGACAACTTTTAAAAATTTTTATACAAAGTTGACAATTTACAGAGATATTTCTCTCACCCAACATGGGTGTATGTAAAAATACACCCCAAAACACATTTCCTACTTCTCCTGAGTACGGCGATACCACATGAGTGACACTTTTTGCAGCCTGGAGTGCAAAGGGCCCAAATTCAACGAGTACCTTTAGGTTTTCATGGCGACTCACAATTTAGCCCCGCCCAAAATGCCAGAACAGTAAACACACCCACAAATGACCCCATTTCGGAAAGTAGACACCCCAAGGTATTCACTGAGGGGCATAGTGAGTCCGTCTGAGATTTTTTTTTTTGCCAGAAGTTATCAGAAATTGAAACTTTTTTTTTTTTTTCTCAGAAAGTGTCATTTTCCGCTAACTTGTGAAAAAAAATGAAATGATACATGAACTCACCAAGCCCCTCCGCGAATACTTTGGGGTGTCTTCTATCTAAAATGGTGTAATTTGGGGGATATTTATACTATCCTGGCATTCTAGCACCTGAAGAAACATGACAGGAGCTCAGAAAGTCAGAGCTGCTTCAAAATGTCGAAATTCACTTTTTTGCACCATAGTTTGTAAACGCTATAACTTTTACCCAAACCAATAAATTTACACTTATTAGGTTTTTTTTTTTAACAAAGACATGTAGAACAATAAATTTAGAGAAAAATTTATATAGAAATGTAGTTTTTTTTGAAAAATTTTACAACAGAAAGTGAAAAATGTCATTTTTTTGCAAAAATGTCGTTAAATTTCTATTAATAGCAAAAAAAGTAAAAATGTCAGCAACAATGAAATACCACCAAATGAAAGCTCTATTAGTGAGAAGAAAAGGAGGTAAAATTCATTTGGGTGGTAAGTTGCATGACGGAGCAATAAACGGTGAAAGTAGTGTAGTGCGGAATTGTAAAAAGTGGCCTGGTCATTAAGGGTGTTTAAGCTAGGGGGGCTGAAGTGGTTAAGTTCATGCCTCAATAAATTCGACCTGAATCAAAAGTGTTCCTGATTGCTATGGCGCACCTACCATGGAGACAGTACAGCCAACTGCTATGGGGCCCGTGGAGGAAAGAGGGCCCATTGCTAGCTGTGGAAGGATGACACAGGGCTGAGGTTTTCCTCGGGGCTGCTCTTACTCTATGTCGGTCTCAGAGCAGCTGCTATGGAGAACTGATTGGTAGAAAGTTTGTCAGCTGATAGGCTTTCCACCATTTGCATTCTGGTACAGGATGTGGAGGAGGAGGGCTCTATGGCTGCACAGGTGTGTGAGGAGGAGGGTTTCTGCTCACAGCCAGGGGAATCCTCCTGTCAATGAGCAAAGACCATACCAGAAGGAAGAGGAAGGACTATTTTCCTACCTGCAACATGAAAAGACTTTGAACAGTCCCCAGCCAATCTTTGCCCTGGTGCAACAAGTGTTGTAATGATGAAGGGAAGACATGGCTTTGGATGCTCTGTGTTGTGGTGGGAGCGGATCATGATTCTGTGTAATGCTGGTGGTTGAGGAATGAGAAGATTCTGTATACTAAGGGTCTATCCAGGCTTTATGTAATAGTGACAAGGGGTTTAACTGTGGGAGAGATGTACGGACTCTGAGGGACATTTATTAAGCTAATTACACCATTAGTGTGACGTAAAAAGTCTCACATTATGGTGGATGTCATATGTGCGCCATAATGTGTGACTTTTTAGGCTTCTCAACGCTTTTTCAAAGTCGTGCTAAACAGGGGTGGGGCTTCACAAAAAGGAGTTTGGCTTTTACAATGCCGCCGCATTTACTACAACTTTCGCCAGAAAGTGGCGGAAGCTATAGCCTGTAGCTGGGGTAGACTTTGGTTTTTAGCACACAGCAAGGCAGAGATGCACCTGATTTGTTAAGAAGCCTTTGAATAAATTAGGCGCATTTCATGCCAATGCAAGGAAATCAAGACGGGCATATGGATATGCCAATCTTGATAAATGTGCCCCTCTGTGTACTGTGAGAGAGAGAGGGACTATAGACTGGTTCTGTGGTGTTTGTGGGGTTTTATTATAAGCTTGGTGTGTCATGGGGTAATCATACCTCCCACCCACTAGAGATTTGCATGTTTAGTGTAGAAGAGGTGGTGAATGACACCGAAATTCTCTCTTATGTGTTCTTTAAATCCCAGGGTCATACATCGCTCGATGCAATAGGCATAATTCAGAGAATGAGCTCTGTGTGGGGTGTCTATTTAAAGGGAATCTGTCATCCAGATTTTGGACCATTATCTACAGTAATATATAAGTAGCACTGCAGATATGGAGGCCAGATCACTATTTTTCATTCTCCTAGCTCTCAGAGGTGCGTTGAAATACATAGTCAGGACTGCTGGTCATGCACACATGAGTCCTCTACATTAGGTTAGAACAGACCAGCAGTCCTGTCAATGTATTTCAGTGCAGCTTTGAGTGCTGACAGCGGAGGATCCATGGGCAGTAGGAAAATAAAAAATAGTGATCTGGACTTCTTATCTGCAGTACTACTCATCTATTCCTGTAGATAATAGTCCAAAACTGAGGCGACAGATTCTGAGATTCCCTTTAAATCTGTTTTTGTAGACCAAGAAACCATGATCTAAAGCTCAGGAAAAGGACGAAAATTATTTTACATATGGAATTCAGTTCTGTTTGTTCTGGGATGGTATAATGGATATTTGCCACTGAGGTATTGTTTTAATCAGCAGGATCAAACCTAGCAGGTAGTATGCATGGTTTGATAGGGTTGATCCTGCTGACAGGTCTTCTTTACTGTAGCAATGGAACCTTCCTTTCAAATGTTTCTAAAACATAGTTAATAACAAAGAATGGCATAAACTCTGTAAAACATGGTTGTACCTAAACACTTTATGTACAATGCGCTTGTTTCACATCCAAACCTATATAATGTAGAATAACTCAAGCTCTTTAAACAGGTTTATTTATTTAAAGGGGTTGTCTGGGCGAGCTCTTCCGCCTGGGTCCTGATCAGATTTGGCCACTTGTTTTCCTGTTCAACTGCAATGACTTATTTGTCACCAAACAGTAAAAGAAGTGTCCATACCTGATTGGGACCCAGGAGGAAGAGCTCACACTGACCGCCAGTGCAGCAGAGATAGCTGCATCAGGGAGTGAGGGAGGGTAAGTCCTATGTAAAAGAGCCTCCCTCCGTAAGTTAGCACCATGTCCTAAAAAGATCAAATGCCCAGACAACCCCTTTAAAGGGCTATCTCACTTCAGCAAATGGCATTTATCATGTAGAGAAAGTTAATACAAGCCACTTACTAATGTATTATGATTGTCCATATTGCCTCCTTTCCTGGCTGGATTCATTTTTCCATCACATTATACACTGCTTGTTTCCTTGGTTACGACGCCCCTGCAATCCAGCAGCGGTGGCCGTGTTTCCACACTATATGAAAAAGCTCTGGCATCTCTGGTGGCTGGGACTATGGAAGCACACATAGGACAGCCTGTTTTTCTATAGTGTTCAAGCACGACCACCGCTGCTGGATTGCAGGGTCATCATAACCATGGAAATGAGAAGTATACAATGTGACAGAAAAATGAATCCAGCCAGCAAAGGAGGCAATATGAACAATCACAATACATTAGTAAGTGCCTTGTAATAACTTTCTCTACATGATAAAGGCCATTCGCTGTAGTGACACAACCCCTTTAAGTAAAATAAAAATGTAAAGTAACCCTGAGGCTATGTTCACAAAACCTAAATCCACCATGTATTTCACTGTTGAAAATGGCTGTTTTCTGCTGCACTATTTGCATTCAAGATACTACCAACAGCTTCACTTGACTTTAATGGGAAAAATATGAACATGTGCCCATGGTCGCATTTTCTATGCTTGTGTTTCAAAATCTGCATGAGAAGTGGCATGTTAGTTATTTCAAGCAAATTTTAGCTGCGTTCCCCATTGAAATCAATGGTGAAGGGATAAGATTACTACTGGTGTTTTGTACATTTTTCCTCTGCTAAAACCGAGCTGTTCACAGAGGCAGAGCAGCCTACTTATTTCTCAATTGTTTTGATCACACAGATTTTATCCGTGTGAACATAGGCCGAAGGCTGTCACCTGAGAAAGCATCCAGGCTCATACTGTTATGCCTTCACCATTTTTTTTGATCACTCGTGTTATGCGAAGAAGCCTAATATACATATACGTGACAGCAGGCGGCACATTATTCCCTCCAATTTTTAGCACTTTTATGTGATGCCATTAGCCACCCTCTATCCCCTGGCTGGAAATGAGTTGAAAACAATTTTAGATTTTGAATGGAAATAGTAGCATAATCATCATCCTGATCACTGTACAGTCTGGAAGCGAAAAGTAAAAAGACTGGTATCAATGTGCTCAGAAATACACTTACGTTGGCATTCTTTACAGCATTTGCCAGGAGCAAAGGCAGGTGCAGAATAAGCTGGGCACGTTGGTTCGGTACAGACTAATGTTTCACACTGAACTGTCCCATTCTGTGAAGAACAAACAAGTAAATTACTGGCACATTATTCTAAGTAGCTGTAGAAAATAATATTATCAGCATTAAGCCCTGTGTCACATATTACATTACCAGCCCCATGCTGCTGATGGAAGCCTCCTGCAGAACAATAAGCAGATACTGTACAAAATGCAAAATACTAACACAACGGGGAAGGCTTCATAGCTATGGCTGAGAACATTGAGGAGACGCTCCTTATCATTCAGTATCTGCACTCATTTTCAGCATATACAAGCATACATGAGTGCACATGTTGGCTAGATAACTAATATGTAGAACACAAACTATCTACTGTACCATGTCTAATCTATCTATAGCAAAGCTCGTCTCAAAGTCAGTAAGCAGCAGCACGTATTACAACGCCCACTCTATTAACTCCTTATGGGCATACAACAGGTATCTGTGTACCTGGAAATATTAAAGCTGCACTGTACTTTTACTGTATTCCTGTTTTACTTTTTTTATACCTCGCCTTGAGGATCTCCAAGTTCAGAGCTCAGAGAGCACTGCACGTCAAGCATGCTGTCTTTCTCTGACCCTCAGTACTCTTGCTTGTGTGCCTGTATTTCCCACCCCACTGATATGGCTTTGCAAACATTCATTTCTATAAGAAAAGCAGAAGATTCCTCAAAGATATATAACACAGGCACCACAAGGGGAATCCAGGGAGACTTGCATTTCTTATGACACCTGTGGTGGACCAGAATTATTAATAGGTAATAATAATAATGATATAATAATTCTGGCATATCGACAAGAGTTCCATCGGTCAGAGTAGATTTCTGGTCTAATGTGTACCAGTTTTTTGGTGCACATGTTGTTACATAGGTCAAGCCGTGAATGATCTTGCCCATGGATGTTTTCCCATAGACTTATCTATAGGGAAAAAAATACTGCATGAGTAAAAAAAAATCCATCCCACTAATCGCTTGTAAAAAATGCCAAAACTTCAAGGCATTTTTACAAACTAAAAATATGAAAGAAAAGCCATAGGGGTATGTATAAAGACTGGTGTTTTATACACTAGTGTCAAACCACGCTGATGTACAATACACTAGAATTATCAAGAGGCAATGCTTCAGTCACAAGTCAGAGTTTGGTCAGTGATTTCCATCAGTGATTGTGAGCTAAAACCAGGTGAGGCTCTAAACACAGAACATGAGCGGATCTTTCCCTTAGGCCTCATTCACACGTCAGTGTTTTGATCAGTGATTTCCATTAGTGACTGTGAGCCAAAACCAGGCGTGAAGCGTAAACACAGATTAGGTATAAGGGTCCATTCACGCGTCCGCAAATGGGTCCGCATCCGTTCCGCATTTATTCTCAGTGGGGCCGGACGTGAAGCGAAGAGCACACTATGTGCTTTCCGCTTCCGCATTTGCAGAGCGCGGCCCCGAACTTCCGGACTTCGGCCCCGAACTTCCGGTCCGCGGCTCCGCAAAAGATAGAACATGTCCTATTCTTGTCTGCAGCTTGCAGACAAGAATAGGCATTTCTATGGGGGGTGCCGGCCGGGTGTGTTGCGGATCTGCTCCTGTTCTGTGTTTAAAGCCACACCTGGTTTGGGCTTAAAATCACTGATGGTAAACACTGACTGAACACTGACGTGTGAATGAGGGCTTATACCTTATGTCTGTGGAGGCTCCAATCCTCGTTTTGCCTCACAATCACTGATAGAAATCACTGACCTAAAACACTGATGTATGAATGAGGCTTAATCATTTTGGTGTATCATCTCTTGTCCTGCGCACCAGAAAAAGAAATCTTTGTCAGCAGGAGCGCTGGAGAAGATTTCTGGTCCAATGTGCACATGTTTTCTGGTTCACGAGTCGAGTCGTGAGATCTCATCTGCAACCCTCCTCCTTCCCCCACGTCTCTTTTTTCATAAAGTGGTGGGGGTAGTGTAACACTGCAAAAGTCTGATTATTATATGCCAGAAACGGGTGTACAAAGATGTTACATTACCCCATAGTGTAGTCCCAGCCTGAGGGAAGGGGACCACCCAAAGTGAAGTGCTCTTGCTGAACGGATGGTGAACCCCTGGCTTAGACCTTAAAGGAGTTGTCTCACTTGAGTAAGTGGCATTTATCATGTAGATGCAGTGAATACCAGCCACTTACTAATGTATTGTGATTGTCCATATTGCTGCCTTTGCTGGCTGGATTCATTTTTCTATCACATTATACACTGCTTGTTTCCATGGTTACAGACCACCCTGCAATCCATTAGCGGTGGTCGTGATTGCACACTATAGGAAAAAGTAGCGGCCTATGTGAGCTCCCATGGTCCTAGCCACCAGAGAGGCGGACGCTTTTTCCTATAGTGTGCAACCACGACCACCAGTGATGGATTGCAGGGTGGTCTGTAACCATGGAAACTAGCCTTGTATTAACTTCCTCTTCAAGATAAATGCCACTTACTAAAGTGACATGACCTACAGTATTTAATACAAGTGTCGAGAAACCTCTGCACCATCCCATAAAAGGAGGCCCTTTCAGACCACCATACTGACATTCAAGATAACAAGAAAAATAGTTCTGGTCTTGCATTAAGTATACAAAATGTCATCAGAAATATCATCTAGGTAAATTCCGTAAATCCATACTGCATTCATTCACCTCTGTTTTATGTTACTTCCGTAAATCAATTGTGTAAAGTAGAAGCAAATCTCTGATGGTTTCTGCCCTCATTTGTGCAAGCAAATTACAAACCTAACCCATGCAGACCAAGTATTGATCACAGCGGAAGGTTTGTTACAATTGCATCAAGTCTAAACGTGAGCCAAACACTCTGAGTGATTCATGCTACCTACTGCTTTATACAATCCATTAGAAAACGTGGTGTTTAAAGGGCTTCTGTCACCCCCCAAAAGCATTTTTTTTTTCCCTCACTAAAAAGCTTATAGGGCGATTATTCTAAACAAATTCTTGTTAACCGTTTTAGCAGGTTAATTTTGCTATAAAACGTTATTTTATATTATGCAAATTACCTTGCTACCAGCAAGTAGGGCGTTTACTTGCTGGTAGCCGCTGCATCCAGCTTGTAACGCCCCTCCTGTGGTTGATTGACAGGGCCAGCGGCGCTCTCCTCCTCCAGCTGGCCCTGTCTCTGTTTAAAATCTCGCGCCTGCGCCATACCGTTCTTCAGTCGGCGCAGGCGCACTGAGAGAGTACTCTCGCTCGGCCGCTCCTTCCTCAGTGCGCCAATGACGTCACAGCTGCACCCGGAAGAGAGGCAGGCGCACTGAGGAAGGAGCGGCCGGCGAGTACTCCTCTCAGTGCGCCTGCGCCGACTGAAGACGGTATGGCGCAGGCGCGAGATTTAAGCAGAGACAGGGCCAGCTGGAGCAGGCGCTCGCTGGCTGTCAATCAACCACAGGAGGCGTCTTACAGCGGGATGCAGCGCACCAGCAGTAACGCCTACTGCTGGTAACAGAGACTTACATAACATAAAATAACGTTTTATAGCAAAATTAACCTGCTACACGGGCCAACAGAGCTGTTTAGAATAATCAGCCCTACTTGTGAGGAAAAAAATGCTTTGAGAGTGACTAAGCCTGCTAAGCTAAGCAGGATATGCTCAACCCATATGCAGTTGTGCATGTATATAGGGAGACATCCTGCACTTGTAGTCCGTTGCTAGGGGCAATCAACAGCAAAAAATGCATACAATGGAAGATGCCAGCAACGGACTACAAGTACCACAATAACCATCCTACATACGATAATGTGGATGTGGAGAACAATCAAAAACATAACCATAGCAAAAGCAGGTGCACTCTGCGGCAATACTAAACCCTCACACTGATAAAATTGAGGGGTTAGTTCGACATATCCTACTAGGAGGACATGTCTTAGCTCGGACACCACGGCAAGGTCCCTCCAAGTAGCCTCGGGCTGCTTGGGGACCGTGTGTCGAGCTAGATCTATGTCCTCCTAGAGCTATGTCGAGCTAACCCCTCAATTTATCAGTGTGAGATTTGATCGCAGAGAGTGCACCTGCTTTTGCTATGGTTATGTTTTTACCTACTGCTTTAGACTACTTTCACACTGGCGGCAGCCTTCTCCGGCAGCCTGCCAGATCCGTGCTGCCGCCACATGTCGCAGTTTTATTCCGGCCGCCTCTCGGCATGTTTGCCGAACTCCATCCCGCAACTATTATAGTCAACGGGGCCGGAGCGGACCTACGGCGGCACGCGTGCACTAGCAGCAGCACGGATCCGGCAGGCTGTTCACCCGCCTGATGTGTTTAGCTAAGTTTGATTTGATTTGTTAGCAACCAACCTGATTCCATCTATGGCTTTCGAAAGCAATCCACTGGTAGCTAGGATCATCTTCTCTAGTTTTCTTTACACTATTTTAATTTTTTGTTTTTGTTTCTGTTTTAACTTACTTTATTTCTTAGGCTACTTTCACACTAGCGGCAGGATAGATCCGACAAGCTGTTCACCCGACGGAACAGCCTGTCAAATCCGTTCTGCCGCTAGTGAACATGTGCCTCCGGACTACCGCTCTGGTCCCATTGACTATAATGGG
Source organism: Bufotes viridis (assembly GCA_033119425.1). Lineage (NCBI taxonomy): Eukaryota > Metazoa > Chordata > Amphibia > Anura > Bufonidae > Bufotes > Bufotes viridis. The sequence continues at coordinate 240,058,708 of CM065590.1, forward strand.
GGCGGGGCGGAGTTCCGGTGAAGGCATGGCAGCTGCCAGAATAAAACTACCACATGTCCGACGTGCGCTGCCGTGCCTCTGCCGGAACTCCACCCCACCCGCATTATAGTCAATGGGGCCGGAGCGGTAGTCCGGGGGCACACGTTCACTAGTAGCAGGACGGTTCCGTCGGGTGAACAGCCTGTCGGATCCGTCCTGCCGCTAGTGTGAAAGTAGCCTAAGAATAACTAGTTTAAGGAAAATGAAGAGTAGTTACCTATAGCCTAGCAGTGGTCAGCAGTCTCCAACATTCCAGTTTTGTGAAACTGCAACTTCTCACAGGAGAACATCACCATTCGCTTCTATGGGAGTTTTGAGAACAGCTAAACAAGTGTGCATGCTAGGAGTTGTAGTTTTACAACATCTGGAGCGCCAGAGGTTGTTGAATCCGGGCGTAGAGTTGCTATTGCCAAGTGGAAAATGGTCTTTGCCCTAGTTTTTATAAATCTCCCTCAAAGCATAATAGAAAATCCAATAAACTTATACACTTTATTTACCTAGGACTAGATCTAAATCCTCTACAAATCCTGAGAATAATGCCAACCTTTTATAAATGCATGTTAAATAGATGATCCTACCATGCATGTACACTTCTTACAGCCATCTGTCCAGGACTCCAACTCTCTGTAGACATTGCCCTTTACAGTGCAAGATCTTTCGCAGTAGCATTGATCTAACCTATTCATCCTCTGCTCAGCTCTTGACAGCTGAAAAGAAATTTCAAGCACATAAAAAAGATGTGTGACAGACAATATTTTCCATAATTCGGTAATAATACAGAGAAGGTAAAAGCCAGCTGTGATATACAAAGCAAATGGCAGGTTCTATGTAACCGATTAAATCAGCGATACAATCCTTCCTGATGCAAGAGCAATGCTCGAACATGGAGATGAAGCGCAGGGATTACCAACGTGATGGAATGTGTTTAGTGAAAGGTAGAGCAGCTCCTGTAGTGCACGATTAGAAAATCAGGAGTTGAAGTTTTTATTGACATTACTGTATTTTGGGGTAGATATCATTTATTGATTCATTTTTTTGGGGGGGGAGCTGGAATACAAAATATAATTTGTTGTGATGTTATTTTTACGGTTTACAAGGCAGTAAAAATAACAAGTTAAGGCTACATTCATATGAACGTATTTTATTTCCGTGTCAGTTCCGGATAGGATGCGGACCCATTCATTTCAATGGGTCCACAAAAAATGCTGACAGCACACCGTGCACTATTATTACAACAGATACGCAAAAAAAAAACGGATGCCATACGGACGTCATCCATTTTTTTTTGCAGATCCACAATTTGCCGACCACAAAACACATACAATCGTGTGCATGTAGCCTAAAGCAGTGTTTCCCAACCAGTGTGCCTCCAGCTGTTGCAAAACTACAACTCCCAGCATGCCCGGACAGCCTTTTGCTGGGAGTTGTAGTTTTGCTGGCATGCTGGGAGTTTTAGTTTTGCAACAGCTGGAGGCACACTGGTTGGGAAACACTGGCCTAAAGGACATCTGTCACCATATTCGCACCTGTGCAACTGGCTGACCTGTTGGTCCCATGTGCACTTGGTCCCATGTTCATGTGTGCCCTCATTGCTGAGAAATATGATGTTTTAGTATATGCAAATGAGCCTCTAGGAGCAACGGGAGCGTTGTCATTGCACCTAGAGGCTCTGCTTTCTCTGCAACTGCTGCGTCCCCTGCAGTTTATTTGACTTCAGCCTCAGGCGTGATCGCGTTTTCATTACCTGTCTGTCCCTGTCAATCAAAGTGCAGCACTTGACTTTTCTCAGGAATGCGGGCACATATGACCATGGGACCAACGCAGATGTCTTCAGCTGCCAAACCAAGGCAATAGGTCATCCAGTTTCATAGCTACAAATCTGTTACGATTGCAAGGTGATTACAATTTTAAGGTGAACTTTTTAAAAGAAATTAAAAATGATGTCTTTTTTGGGGGTGGGCTTTTTTTTGTATAAAACCTTATTAAGCTTTGTTGTCCCTTATTTTTTGTCCCCTTTTGTTATGAACATAAGTCATGCATGTTAAAACCGTCAGGCATAATAGCTATGGTATCCAGTGGCAGAGAAGATTCTATGTAATAACCAATAGAATGCCTTTTTTACTAAGTGCCTTTTTCTGCTGAGATCAGCATTATAAATGAAGTTCTACCTCGGTATGGTTTATATAATCATTTGTTATTTTCATACATAAATTCATGAATATTTATGAACGTTTCTGCAGACAAGACTATTTTAATTTATTATAATCAACACTGTGGAGGAAAAAGGAATGTGGTATCCTACCAGCAACATTTATCACATATTCACCAGATAGGTGACTCAAATGTGTGATCGCTAGGGGTTTGACCCCTGGGACCCCCACTATTCATGAGAATAGGGGTCTCGAGTCCCCTGTTGGAATGAAGCGGTGATCAGACATGTGCACTACCACCCTATTTACTGTCTAGGGAGGGATGGGCAAACTGCGGCTCTCCAGCTGTTGCAAAACTACAACTCCCAGCATGCAAAGACTGCTTACAGCTATCAGCCTACTGCAGGGCATGGTGGGAATTGTAGTTTTACAACAGCTGGAGAGCCGCAGTTTGCCAATCCCTGGTCTAGGGGACTGTAATCATCTATTTGGTCAATCCCATAGACAGAGAATGGAGTGTAGTGGGCAAGCATGACCACCAGCCCACTCAAGCTGGGAGCTCGGAAACCCCAATTTTTGTCATTGGTGGAGGACCCCAGTGATCATATATATTATTTTGCCTATCATGCAGTTAGGTCATGAATATTTGAGGGCTAATCTATTTAATATATTATTTTCTTGTGATTTGTCAGATGAATACTATTGATCATTTCTTTAGTTGTACTATAGTGACATTTCATATCTGTATTGGTATTTTACACATCTATCAGTGAGAATGCATCACTCTGTTTTAAGGGGATGCCTGACATACAGATGCAGCCAAGCTAAACTTGATGGTGAATGCGTTAGGTAAAGAATGGCAAAAAAAAAGGTTACTGACTTTTCAATGGAGTTCAATAGCTTTTGTCATGAGATAACCAAAATAACATGGTATATCAGAGTATATATATTTTAGCTCGGCTACATCTGTAAATAAGAAATTAATGATTGGCAGGAATTGGTGTAAAAATAAAAGAGATAATAAACATGCCCCTTTTAAAAGTCCTATCACTGCACCACAACAGCACCCATTAAACTGGAAGTGATGACGTTCTGTTCCCATTAATATGACCTCTGTAAACAATCTCTGTCCTCAAAAGTCAAATGTGCAAAACCGTCTCGTGACCACTAAGCCCCTCTGTTTTTTTTTTCCGTTTTACACCAGTTTCTGCTTTTTATTCATTTTTTAATCTAGTTTGGACACCCTCTTTAATTTCCTTTTAACTAGTAATAATAAGGAAAATGGAACATATATTAGTGGACACACATGGTGCACAGTGATCTGATACTAGCAGGCTGTAGATGGCTATGCTCATATGATTTATTATCCCCAAGGGTAGCCAAATGATGGCAGGTACACAGAGGAGCCACAGGGGACCCATACACCACCAAAAGCAGAACAGAGTATGCTCATAAATCATCAAAACTTATGTGAGTATATGAAGTTAAATAGGTTTTCCAGGAAGATCACTAAAAAAAGAGGTCAGAAAGATATAAAATATAAAAGAGGCCATACTCCCTTTCATCAGTCCCCCATTGCTGCTTTGGTCCCTGCTTCTCTCCACCTCTTAGTCTCGACTCCATAAATGGAAAGGCCAGAAAAGTGGGACACTGCCAAGGCCAATCAATGGCTTAGCGGGCCTATTCTGAGATTTCCAGTGTGCCATGTAGGGACCAGTAAGTGGTGAACAGTGGGAACCAGAGCAGTACATGAATAGTAGCAGTGAGGAATCAGTGGAGTTGAGTAATGCTTCTTTTTTTTTAACATTTTCAGGCCCATTTTTTTAATATTATCTCTCCAGGAACCCCTTTAATAACTTGAATCAAATCTTATCCCTCTCCTCAACATTTATCATTATTTATTTGTAATATTGATTCTCAGGATAGGTCATCAATATCAGATCGACGAGGAGCCAACTACCAGCACCCCTGCTATCCAACTATTTGAATAGAACGCAGTGCTCATACCAGCGCTGCGTTCTCTTCTATGTTTACCTGCTCGCTGTCAACATTGCAGCGGCGAGTAGGTGTAATTACAGTTGCTCCATCCCCATTCACTTCAATAGGACGGCTCCCTCCTATTCACTTAAATAGGAAGGAGCCGTCCCATTGAATTGAATGGCCACGGTGGAGTCGCAATCGCACCTGCTCGCAACTATGAGGTCTATCGCGCACATGTAACCAAAGAAGAGAATGCTGCGCTCATACGACAACAGCTGATTGGCGGGGGGGCCGGCAGTCAGCCCCCCGCCGATCTGATATTGATGACCAATGCTGAGTGGACAACCCCTTTAAACACAACTCATAATACTTGATGTTGCACCTTGTACATCTTTTATTATGTTAATCTATTTGCCATGTAATAACCTTTACGGCATTCTAAGGAAAACAAATGAAGTAATATATGCATACATACCTATATCTACATGTATATACTGTATATAGATATACTAATTACTGAAGGAAAATGATGAAGAACTCATGAATAATGACTGATGCTTACATCTTTGCTTCTTGCATCTGTGTGTGATATAAATGATTCAGCACAGTGGCTCAGTGGTTAGCATTGGTGCCTTGGAGTTCTGGGTTCAAATCTGTGTTTGTGTGGGTATCCTCAGGGTATACTGGTTTCCTCCAAACACATACTGAATGGGAATTTAGATTGTAAGCTCTTTGGGGGAAAGTAAGCAATTATAATGCCTGTAAAGCGCTGCAGAATATGTCAGCGCTATATAAGTGAGTAAACTACAAATTCTGAATACTGTATATAGAGTTCTGCTGTGAGATAATCTAAAATATTCTCTCGAGTGCAATTTAATCATTTCAGTGAAAGTGCAACAGTTTTATTTGATATTTTATCCTCAAGTCTGACCTGAAAGAGGGATTACAAGTAATAGTAATCCATACAGTCCTCGTTGCAAGATGTTCCAGATCTTTATAAACACTGACAGAAAATCAGTCTCACATTCTCCCAACCAGAGAATTATCAATGGAAAAAAAAGCTAAATCAAATGTATTAAAATGTGAAACGGACTGTACTCTATTTCCCAAGCAATTTGGAAAAGCCATTATAAAGTCACTAGGTAGATTTCACTTAATTTCGCCCATCGAGTTTCCCAATTCATAATAAATCATAGACTTCACTATACCGCTACGTTTTTGAATAACTGAAATCGTAAATGCTTCAAATTGTTTAAAATGTTTAAAGCCCGATGCGGACCATATTCATATGCTATAAAACTGCCTCAAATTACATACATATTGAAAATATTTTTACCGTAATGATTCTTAACAACCCTATTCTATGTCTGAGATGATGAGCGTTAAGGAAACATTAAAAATGTAAAATATCCTAATTTGTTACGTAAATATTATTTTTTGCTCGGTGAAACATCCTTTGTCACTGGTGTAGGATTGCACTCCATATATTACTGGAAAAGATAGGTGATCAAGGTCTTGTGTTTTAGTAAATCTCATTTGTATGCAAATTAAGGAACCGAGAAATCCTATTTTAAGTAGCATTCATGGATACAACTTATGACTTCAGATGATAGAACAATTTTAAAGGTATAATAAGGAATGTACATGGAGATGTGGATGGAGAGGGATTTCAGACACTTTTTTCTCCCGCATCATTCATGCCTTCTCTCATGTGAGCTGAACTATAGGCTGGGTGGGTTGGATGGATTGCCTTGTTGGTTATTTTTCTTTATATTACAAGTATAATATTAGGATATGCTTTTGTATCAATGTTTATATACTTATATCAAAAACGTACCTTTGCTGATGTTTTTGCCAAGATATCTTGTAGTTCCATGATTTTCTGCACTAGTCCATGAAAGTCATTGCACGTTGGACATGCTGAAATAATAAACACTGAGACGTCAGTATATTTGGCCATTTCTAGAACTGAATGTCATAGTTTTGGAAAACATTGGGGACAGACATTCATATACATACTGCGATTAAGATCAGGACACTGGGAAATAAACCCTTGTGGCATGGTAACGATCTGTAGATCTTGCATGATCCCCTGTGAATAAGGACACGGACTGTAAACATTTTGCACATAGTTTGCTACTTTGTACAACAAATCTGTCATGTACAATGTTGTTGTTTTTTAACATAAAATCAATTTTCAACTATGTAACTATGCCAATTAAGATCTCACCAGCCCATACCAGAAAGCTGTGTATAAGTTAAATAACATGGTTTGCCTTTCCCTGAAGGGTATATAACTATTTGATGGAAATTAGGCTACTTTCACACTAGCGTTTTCAATTTGCTATTGAGATCCGTCATAGGATCTCGATAGCGGAAGAAAATGCTTCAGTTTTGTCCCCATTCATTGTCAATGGGGACAAAACTGAACTGAAAAAAACGGAATACACAATACATGCATTCCGTTCCATTTGGTTGCGTCCCCATCGCGGACAGAAAAATGCTGCAAGCAGTGTTTTTCGGTCTGCGATGTAGAGCGGAGCAAGACACATCTGTCCCCAATTGACTTTCAGTGGAGTTCATGACGGATTCATCATGGCTATAGAGGACATAATACAACCGGATCCGTACATGATGGATGCATGCGGTTATATTATTGTAATGGAAACGTTTTTGCAGATCCATGACGAATCAGCAAAAAACGCTAGTGTGAAAGTAGCCTTAATTAGTACCACCAAAGCAAATGTCTATTAGAGAGAAAATAATCGAAAAGCTACAAATGAAGAATTGGCGGACTAATAAGGTGTAGATTTTCTGCATGTGACCATGAAGGATTTCACGCAGCAGCTGAATACATGGCCCCTATTAGGAGAACAAAAAATGATATCCTATGAGAATTAAATGAAATACCCAAGGCAGCTTTTAAGATGAAAAAAAGGGATTTAGTCAACCTTATTAATACGAAGGAAAGCCATGGAATAAAATGCACTTGTCTCTGAAGCATTCATATCAATGTTCATATTTTAACTAATTGGACACCGATGTAGATAACAATTTGGACCAATTCACTGGCCTCTTTAAAAACATTGCCTGATGGTGGCAAATATCAGGCACTGATAATGAATTGATCGGCACCCGTTTAAAAGTGTATTTGACATAACTCACTACCAGAGGTGTCTGGCAGCATCCTTCTCCTCTTTCCCCAATGAAAAATATATACCTAGCTTTATACCTGGGCTTAGCAGAGCATGTACTGTATGGGTAAGCCGGAAGAGATAGCTGTCGCCAACAGCTATTGAAGCTATGTAAAGACTGGCCATATACTTTAGATAGCTTTCAATAGCAATCCTTCTCTATCCTTCCCCTCCCGTACACATGCACACTCCATCTGGTTTGTATTCTAAAAGGCGATAAAGTCACTACATGACATATTTGGTTGTGAACTATCTTGCCAAGAACAAAAGGATCGACCACGTTGAAATCCAGCATCCCGATCCTTCTATGTCATGACATATGGCATTAGGAGAAAGTTGGTACAACACCATTACACATTAAAATTGGGTCAGGTGATATTAATTTAATGTGTGTATGAACACCTTAAACTCCAGTTTTGTTTAATACTGATGACCTATAATCCAAATAGGTCATCAATGTCAGATGGGTGGGAGTCCGAGGCCCAGCATCCCCTCTGATCAGCTGTTCAAGTGAATGGGAGCTGAACTGCAGTGTGCGGGCACAGCCCCGAAACACTGGACAGAGCCTTCTGCCTCTGGCTCCCGGGAGGCTGCCCAACCAGCTGATCGTTGGGGATGCCATGTGTCAGACCCCCACCAATCTGTGTGGCCAGCTTAACGGACACTAATCACACTGAAGACATTCAATGTTATATGAGTTAACTAGTTTAACAGACACTTTCAGATGCTAATAATATGTAGAATTTTTAAATAATGATCAGTGACTTTCTTTAACGGTATCAGTTGCGATCTGAATGGCTTTCAGGGCTGACAAATGGAAGAAATTATACTACACGTATTTCAGATAAAAGAATAATATTCAGTGATATGCTAGCTACCGTATGTTTGAAAGGCAAAGCTGGTTGACTTGATAGAGATAGGACTGACAATAATGGATAGTGTGGAATATCTTATTGTCTTCATTCTGAAACATCAGATGGATGAATCGCTTATTTCTGTTTGCCTTTCGCTGAAGTATTGGAATAGGAAATGGGGCACGTACTGAATCACTGTGTAAGGGATAACTTCAGCTCTGTCTATCATTCCCAAAATTACTCCAGAGAAATCTATGATTACCTCCTGTGGTAGTGACGTAAAAAAGTCACATGGCACACACCATATGTGTGCAAACATTTTCAAATTTTTAAGCTTCTCGACATTTTTCTGCAGTGGCAAGTAAAGGGTAGGGAGCTGTGTGCAACCCGTTGGGTTTACTATAACTTCCGCCAGAAGCTGTTATAGCTGAAATCTGTTAGCTGGCGTAAACTTCAGTTTCTGGCATATTTATTAAGAGGAATCTGCCTCTTAATAAATTAGGTGCCTCTCACTCTAACGTAGAGGGATTAAAACTGGTGTATGGGGACGCCAGTCTTGATAAATGTCCCTGATTGACTTTTATAATCACACACTATTAACACATGAAGGAAGGAACCGGCACTCCTTTGCACTGCAATTATATCAGGTTTATTCACCACTTATACGAGAAGTGTCGCGCATTTCGGCACATGCAAGTGCCTTTATCAAACAATGTGAGCAGCAGGATAGCTAATTGCAGTACAAAGGAGTGCCGGTTCCTTCCTTCATTCAAGCATCCGGAGTGACGTCCGCTAACCGCACACCCACACCTTCACGCAGTGCCGCCCAACCATCCGTAACCAGCACACTAGTAACACAGTGAAAAACATTCATCAAGACAGGCATTCCCATATGCCAGTCTTCACAACTGGTGCTGTAGTGAGGCACTACAGATGCCTTTAAAAAAAATTAGGCCCATCTCTGCCCTGTGGTGCACCAGAAACTGAAGTCTATGCCAACTAGGGCCTGGTGTAGACTTCAGCTGTAACGTACGGCATGTTTCTGGTATAAGTTATAGTAAATCTGTCAGGTCACGCTAAGCATCATTCTCCCACTGAGGCCCGGCCCCTTTTTCAACACTTTATAATAGTGGCGCACAGCTTAAAAAGTATGAGATTAATTTGTGACTTTTCTACTCTGTTATTGTGGTGTAAAGACATTAGTGAATGTCCTACAGTAATTTGATTTCACAGGAGTCAAGGATTGGGACAATAAACAGGGAATATGCTGAATAAATGCCCCTTCTCTAAGTGAGCCACTGATCAACTGACATATGTGCAAAATGCACATTTGTCGGTAATTACATCTTTTATGTGGCACAGAAAATCACTGTTTGCCAACAGCAGATTGTCCTGGGTAAACATGGACCTGCTGCCGGCAAATAGTGAAAATGTAGGGACTAGCACAGTAGAGGACACTCATCCCCATACAGAAGAGATGACTCCTGCACAGAAATCATCTCTGCTTAAAGATCAGGAAACGATTGGGAACAAAAAAGTTGTTTTGGTCATTAAAGAGGTTTTCTGAGACTTTAGTACTGATGACCAATCCTCTTGATAGGTCATCAATATCTGATAGGTGGGGGTTCGACACCTGGGACCCCGTCAATCAACTGTTTGAGAAGGTCGTGGCGCTTGCAGTAGTGGCACACCCTTCTCGCTGCTTTCCCTAGGCCAGTAATAACACATTCATCGTTCACATGGCCTAGGCGCACTTCAGCCCCATAGAAGTGTATAGGGGTAAGCTGCAATACCAAGTACGACCGCTATACAATGTACAGCACTGTGTTTGTTAAGCTGCGAGAAGGAAGCAGAGCTCAAAGGATCACTAGTGGCTTCTCAGACAGATGATTAGCCAGGGTGTTGGACCCCCACCGATCAGATACTGATGACCTATCCAGAGAATAGGTCATCAGTTGTAAACCCTTTTAACTATGCATCTACTCATGTAAAGGAGCCTCACCTTTATGGTCCAGTGCCTAGGGCTTCTGTGTGATCAACTTACAATCTTATACAGTATGCAGTGCTAGCAGCTGTTAGCTGCCTGCTTTCAGGCAATTATCTCTAGTTTTCCCTGTAGATGAAAGATTCCTGAAGACACACATTTCTCCTCCCTCCAAGGATGCAACATGGACATTTGCCCCTATATTACTGGAACTATATGATTGGTAACAGTGAGATGAAGGATCACTCTAGCTTTCTATTGTGAACTGTCACCTTCGGTTTCATTAACAGATCTTTCAATAATAGCATAGCTTAAACCTAGGATGAGTCTTTTATTGCCAAGCCAAAACATACAGCAAACCACATACCTTAAAATAACCATGTGCGCCATTTCTTTGTCCAACCCATAAAGTTGTCCCAGATGGAATATCCATGTATGGCTTTTCCACAATTCTTTCATAAATCCTATTAAACAAAATACAAGATGTATAATAAGGACCTGTTGCAATTGATGGTTGAAGGAAAGCAGTATGCCACACAAGATAACACACAGGAGTAGTCTGGTCCTGTGGAAACTCCCTGAGATTCCCCAATTTGATCAGGCAGAGTGCTCCTGAAAAGATCTGCCTGATCACAGAGAGAACAGAACACTGATTGTTTAGCTCCCTCTTCGCTCCTTGTGAGGATAACAGAAATCAGTACAGGGAAGAAACAGGAAGGGAAGCAATCACTGTTCAGCTTACTGCTACAACTTGGAGGATACCAGAGTCTAGACCTCAGGTATGATATAGTAACCACTTCACCATTCTTCACCATGAATCCTAAAATTAACTCTTCATCGCTCTAGATAGACCATCAGGGATCCTAAAATTCACCCATTAATTCACACGACCGTGGTTTTGGTCCGCATCTGAGCCGCATTTTTTGTGGCTCGTGTGCAGACCCATTTACTTCTATGGGGCCACAAAACATGCGGACAGCACTCCGTGTGCTGTCCGCATCCATTGCTCCGTTCCGTGGCCCCGCAAAAATTATGAGTCATGTCCTATTCTTGTCCATTTTGTGGACAAGAATGGGCATTTCTATATAGGGCCGCCCGTTCCGTTCCACAAGTTGCGGAAGGCACGCGCGCGGCGGACAGCAAAAGGCGGCACGGTCATGTGAACAAGCCCTAACTGCCATAGACCACCAAGGATCTTGATATTAACTCCAACACTGCCATTGAAGACCAGATATATTGATATTACCACCTTCACTGCCCTAGCCAAGTTAAATATTACAGTTCTCTGTGTTAATATTTATTTCACGCCTTTCCTCATTGCTGGCTTGGGTGCAGTTCTGACTCGCGCCAAAAATACCGGTCAGCAGTTTGAAGGCGTAGCGGTGCTTGCTGCCTCTTCCAAATTAACTGTGCGTCGTCTCATTTGGAGCAGCCGTGCGGTGTAATTAATGGGATGAGCAGTTGTAATTACACTGCGCCGCCTCTACAAAGGAAATGACACACAGGTAATTTGGAAGTGGAAGCAGCGCTCACTTGAACGCAGCTACCCCTTCAAACAGCTGATCGTCAGAGGCTCTGGGAGTCGGACCTCGCCTATCGGATATTGATGACCAATCCTGAGGTGATCAGTGTCTTTGCACTGCACAAGCCTTTTAACATCACATCAGAGCCTTTCATCATAGGTGTGTCAAAGTACTTCCTGTTGTATACAATGGCATATGTCCTCCTGAGTACCTCGGTTTGGATTAATGCAGTTTACTGTACCATTCAATACAGTAAATAAAAGGTATGTGGACATATAACTCCCCAATACATGTAAAAAACACTCTTTTCACGTACATTGGGTTAATGGGAAGAAACTGTCTAGATCTTTCAGGCACGCTGACTGTCTAGCAATTTAAACATATTAGCATCTGTCAAAAAACAGTAGTCCTGCCTGACAAAATACATGCAGGTCTTCTGTTAAACAGGTTTACACATGTGTGTGGTCATATAGATGAGAAAGGGCTGTATACGTCCTTACTTGTTACAATCCACATGTAAAACCAGATGAGAAGCGCTGATTGCCAAGGAAAATCTATGCCATTTGTCATCTGCCAAAATATATGGAAAAACTTCTGTCTGCGATCGATGACTCCCTGAGCGGTAATGTAATCTGACTTCATTTCGATGCCCACTACTTTCAAGCTCAAGATACCTGTTTGTCAAAGAAAAAAAATACCATATAGAACATATATAGACTATTTGGGAGCACATGCAAATTGCCAAGCAACGCCAAAGTTAGTAGACCTACAGTACATGCAAATAATGTCAACCGCCATACAAATGGTACATAAGAGGCGTAACTACAATTGGTAGAGAACAATCTATATAGAAGACGACGGCGAGGAATATTGTACAGTATCAAGGATGAATAAAGTAATAAAATGGAACAGAAAATGTTAAAACTGAATGCAAATAAACATTTTATTTTGATGCCAATGTTCCTTCACAGAAGATATAATAGGCAAGGATGCAATATGTTTTGTAGTAGAGCGGAGGACGTGGGTGGATCAGTGTCCATATGGTATCAGAACGTTAACCAGTAAAAATCTGTGACAAGTATCCTTGGAGATATCAGAGGCAGAGCTAAGAAACATATTTTTGTTGATCATCTTTTCATTCAGCAGTGTTATTCTGAATATTGCTGATCAATTGGTCCATCAGAGCCTAAACTCTGACTTGTTAACATTATTTCATATGTATCGATCTCAACAGTTACATTACTGATAAAAATGATCTTCATGACTAGTGCTGAAAGAAAATGTACATAACACATTGGGTTATATTTCCCAATACTGGCATACCACTCAATATCAATATCTCTACTGTATTAAGTGTGTGACAGATTCATAAATGAGAGCAAAATCACCTGTTATTTAAAACTGGTTTTTCGGTTGGGTGGAATTGGCTTTTCGTATGACTTTTAGATGTATCCAAAAATAAAGGCACCCAGGGGTTTCATTATACCATGTACTGATAAATTTGAACCAGTGATTTGTGATCGCTAATGAGATGAATAGCTATTAGACTGCTTCTACACGTTCAGGTTTTTTGATGCAGTGTTTGAAGCCACAAACAGGAGTGGATCATAACAGGAGAGAAAGTATGAAGGGCAGATACAACCTCTCTACTTTTTATTATTATTTTTTTTTTCAAAAAAACACACCAAACCGAAAAACTGCTCTTGGTTTTGGCTTCAAAAACTGCATAAAAAAAACCTGAACACGCAGCAGCACCCTTAGACTAAACGCCTTGTTGTTTTACTGTGATTACTAGTCATTTCTATGCCAGGTGTATAAAAAATCTCAAGCCAGTGATTTATGGCTAATAACTCCACTGTATGCATAAAGTATGAGTTCACATTTATCACTGATATTGCCGTCTTCATAGCAGTGCCTACGGTCCTGATACCTCCTAAGATATTGCTGTAGACATGTATGTTTAGCTACAGACAGCTCTAATATATGGGTCATGGTTGACCATTCTAAATACACCTGAAATTTTGCGCTTTTTTTTTACTTTTTCTATTTTTCCTACTTGAAACCTGTCATCAACTTCATGCTGCCCATACTAACGGCAGTATAAAGTAGAGACAGGTGAGTTTATTTCAGCGGTCTGTCAATTACAAGTTAAGCGTAAGTGGTTGCCGACAACCAACATCACAACCATTGCAGACTGGGCCTGGAAAAGAGTCCCAGCCACCTGAGAAGAGTCCTGGTTATTCATGAATTCCTGCTCTCCTGCCCACCTGCTGATGACTGACAGTCTTCTACCTAGTTTTCTCCCTATCTCTCTAGTAGAGAACTGCCAATCATCAGCAGATGGGCGGGGGAGCAGGAGATTATGAATAACCATGACTCTTCTCAGGTAGATGTGACTCTTTTCCAGGCCTGTGCTGCAATGATTATGATGCTGGTTCTCGGCAACCATTTACTTTTAGCTGATGTGTGACACTGCTGAAATCAGCATTTCTATCACTAATTTATGCTGCCCTCAGTGAGGTCAGTATAAAGTTGATGACAGGTTCCCTTTAATAGACAGAGTCCCCCTTACCTTCTGGGCTCCTATGCAACTGAAAACTTGTACATATAGTATGTCCACCCCTGGTAGATGATATCTACAGGTCTATATTTTTATGCTTATTGGCCAAATTATTATGTATAATAAGTAGATACTTAAAATATAAAGGGATGGAATATACAGTGGTCCCTCAAGATACAATATTAATTGGTTCCAGGACGACCATTGTATGTTGAAACCATTGTAAGATGAGTAATCGGTCCCAAAGCCCCAAAATGTCATCCAAGATAAGAGAAAATGAAGATTTTAAGAAACATAAGCAGATAACTAAGACAGATAAGACAAGTACTTCCTTACATATAACAGTCAGGAATAGCTGCTAAAGAGCAACTAATCCAGCTATTTCACCAGAGAAGTGACCTTAATTGGTTGGATGTGTCTGAGACATTGTATGAGACATTCCGTTTCTGTATTTCCGTTTTTCCGTTTCGGTTAAAGATAGAACATGTCCTATTATTGCCCGCAAATTCCAAGGCTCCATTCATGGCCCCATTCAAGGCTCCATTCAAGTCAATGGGGCTCTAAAAAAAACGGAACAGATACAGAATGCATCTGTATGTCTTCCGTATCCATTTCCGTTTTTTGCGGAACCATCAATTGAAAGTTTTCTGACCAGCCCAATTTTTCAATGCAATTACTGTATACTGTATATGCCATGCTCCCGTTTCCGTTTGCGATCCACAAAAAACTGATCACATACGCAAACCATACGGAAACACAACGGATCACAAAAACAGAACAAAGGATCCGTGAAAAACGGACCGCAAAACCATACGTTCGTGTGCAATAAGCCTAATAGAGAAATCTGGCATCTACCATCTTATATTTGTGAGCTCTAAGTTTCATCACATAAACATGATGTATTTTTCCTACTTGAAAACAACAACCTATACTTAACTCATTTCCTGTGTCTGTGTCCTTATAATATAAATTGCCTAAGTTTCAGTCCTCCACCTCCTCCTTACATCCTGCATGTAAGCTAGCTATCCTCCCACAGCAACCGAGATGAAAAACATTCAGTAATTGGAAAACATGATGTACATTGATGCTGTGGGCTACAATAATTAAAGACTTCAAATTTTTCTGGAGATACAGTATTTTGAACATGAAAGTCTTTTAAATATGAAATCTTACAAAGCATCTTCAAGTGCATACCAGCAAACGGTAAAGAAAATGCATTTATTATATTGTTTCTAAAAAAAGTTTAGGTGATTGCTGCATTTATATGTGGCTCTCACCTCTGCTCATAATGAGGCAATAAAGAGAAACGAACATTTTTTTTTGTACTTTAATATAAATGGTCTAGGATACGCCATCGAAATCTGATTGGCAGGGGTCCGACATTATGCATCCCTACTGATGAGCTGTTCTGCAGCAGTTTCAGTTGCTTACTACATGCATTTTAATGGGAGCAAACCATCTCTGTCCAGTACATACAATGAAACTGCTAAAGAACAGCAGATGGACAAGGAGGGGGTTCAGTCACCTACATACAGATATTGATGGCCTATCCTGATTATGTATCCCTGCCAATTTGTGTTGTATTACGGTGTGATTGTCATGACATGTTGTAGTTTTATTCCGGCCGCCTCTCTGCATGTTTGCTCCGGCCTGGCCCCATTATAGTGAATGGGGCCAGAGTGTACTGCCGGCGTCACGCGTGCACTAGCAGCAGCACGGATCCCCCAGCCTGCCAGAGAAGCCTGCCGCTAATGTGAAAGTAGCCTTATTGGGTGCCATAAGTTTTTTACAGTCTCCAAATAAACACACATACACTTATTAGCCTGGCCCATATTTGCTATACTCAATTTGCTTTGAAATGCTTAAATAATGGTCCCACACAATGCTTCATTAATAATGCTATGCAGTGCCCACATAATAGCCCAAAAATGAGAAACAGTCCAAAATAGTGCAGCAGAGAAGTCATCGAATATTGCTATATAGTAATCAAATAGTGCAACAAGACCTAATTAATATAACATTGCTCATCTAATAGTGCCTTTATTAAAGTGTTATTTGATATATAGTTGTTATTGTTGTTATTATGATTATTATTGCTGTTATTATTATTATTATTATTATTATAATTATTATTATTTTATCAAGTAGGAGAAAGTGCTATTTTCCTCATTTTTCTGCAACCTATAACTTCTCCTTTCCTACCTGCACTCCATAAATGTTCAGAAAGCTTGTCAGTTCACAAGAAATCTACAGTCTACCAGTAAATAGAAGACAAATGGGGGAGGGGAGGTGCAGCAGCAGTATCTTTGTGTCTATGAGTGGGGAGACAGGACAGAAATGATAAAAGTTGAATGTCTTAGAGAACCAAGCACGACTATGGCATCACATCAGGATTAGATTGACACAACAGGCATGGGAAGAAGCAATATGCCCCTGCTATCATAATAGCTATATCAGTGTGTATATACTGGTACAATCTACATAGAATGGGCAAATGTGATGATTGAAACATAATATATACAAACCGAATTCCAAAAAAGTTGGGACACTATACAAATCGTGAATAAAAACTGAATACAATGATGTGGAGGTGCCAACTTCTAATATTTTATTCAGAATAGAACATAAATCACGGAACAAAAGTTTAAACTGAGAAAATGTACCATTTTAAGGGAAAATATGTTGATTCAGAATTTCATGGTGTCAACAAATCCCCAAAAAGTTGGGACAAGGCCATTTTCACCACTGTGTGGCATCTCCCCTTCTTCTTACAACACTCAACAGACGTCTGGGGACCGAGGAGACCAGTTTCTCAAGTTTAGAAATAGGAATGCTCTCCCATTCTTGTCTAATACAGGCCTCTAACTGTTCAATCGTCTTGGGCCTTCTTTGTTGCACCTTCCTCTTTATGATGCGCCAAATGTTCTCTATAGGTGAAAGATCTGGACTGCAGACTGGCCATTTCAGTACCCGGATACTTCTCCTACGCAGCCATGACGTTGTGATTGATGCAGAATGTGGTCTGGCATTATCTTGTTGAAAAATGCAGGGTCTTCCCTGAAAGAGATGACGTCTGGATGGGAGCATATGTCGTTCTAGAACCTGAATATATTTTTCTGCATTGATGGTGCCTTTCCAGACATGCAAGCTGCCCATGCCACATGCACTCATGCAACCCCATACCATCAGAGATGCAGGTTTCTGAACTGAGCGTTGATAACAACTTGGGTTGTCCTTGTCCTCTTTGGTCCGGATGACATGGCGTCCCAGATTTCCAAAAAGAACTTCGAATCGTGACTCGTCTGACCACAGAACAGTCTTCCATTTTGCCACACTCCATTTTAAATGATCCCTGGCCCAGTGAAAACGCCTGAGCTTGTGGATCTTGCTTAGAAATGGCTTCTTCTTTGCACTGTAGAGTTTCAGCTGGCAACGGCGGATGGCACGGTGGATTGTGTTCACTGACAATGGTTTCTGGAAGTATTCCTGAGCCCATTCTGTGATTTCCTTTACAGTAGCATTCCTGTTTGTGGTGCAGTGTCGTTTAAGGGCCTGGAGATCACGGGCATCCAGCATGGTTTTACGGCCTTGACCCTTACGCACAGAAATTGTTCCAGATTCTCTGAATCTTAGGATGATGTTATGCACAGTTGATGATGATAGATGCAAAGTCTTTGCAATTTTTCGCTGGGTAACACCTTTCTGATATTGCGCCACTATCTTTCTGCGCAACATTGTGGGAATTGGTGATCCTCTACCCATCTTGGCTTCTGAGAGACACTGCCACTCTGAGAAGCTCTTTTTATACCCAATCATGTTGCCAATTGACCTAATTAGTGTTAATTGGTCTTCCAGCTCTTCGTTATGCTCAAATTTACTTTTTCCAGCCTCTTATTGCTACTTGTCCCAACTTCATTGGGATTTGTTGACACCGTGAAATTTTGAATCAACATATTTTTCCTTTAAAATTATACATTTACTCGGATAAAATGTTTGATCTGTCATCTACGTTCTATTACAAATAACATATTGACATTTGCCATCTCCACATCATTGCATTCAGTTTTTATTCACAATTTGTTTAGTGTCCCAACTTTTTTGGAATCCGGTTTGTAATAAAACATATACACAAATTTCCACACTGTGTAACCACCTTTACAGAATGAACCATGTTTCTAAAATGGATACGTTTTAATAGATTTGTAATAGTTTTACCACGAATTACGCTGTCCCAGATCTTATCTGTCATGGAAACATAACTGAACTCACGTCTAAAGATCAACTGTTGCTAAAATGCCAGCAGTAGCACTAAAAGTATTCAATTTCCTCAAGAAATATAACATGCAATTATGTTTAGCAGGATAAATATTAGTGTAACAAGCACTAATAGCAACATAGTTTTCTGCATGAGCTAATCTTCTCAACAGCGTAAACACAAGACCCATGAAGTAGAGAGAATATCATTCAGCAGCAAAATGACAAACTGCGATAACTGTATTTCCTTGAACTGAATTAAAGAATAATAGAAATAGAAATATTAATTGATATACAGTGCCTACACAATGGACGGAGCCCACTATAAACATGTGTATAAGAGGCGGTGGAATAACATTTATTTAAAATATACCTTCTGTTGTACTTTTTAAACTTTTTAGGAACCAGGAAGATTAAGATGACGAGCATTTGGCAAACAACCCATCACCACAAAATGCAATACAATCTGCGGGCGTCATGTTATAAAGCAGGAGGAGATGAGCAGATATATAATTTTGTAGGAAAAGATTCAGCAAAACTTGTAATTTATACATTGAAAGGGGTTGTGCACATTTGTATGGGTGGGAGTTAGCAAAAACCCCCTCCTTGGCAGACCTACAACGGTATACATAATTATCTGCTTACTGACACTGGCTCCTGCGCTCTCTGGCCTATGCTGCCCCTCTTGGATCCCTGAATGTACACTTCCGGTTTGTAGCCGCTGAAGCCAATCACTGGCCACAGCGGTGACCTTCTCCCCTTGCGTCATGTCAAACCAAAATACTCCATGCGTCAGTTGTCTGAGTTGCCCACATCCTGTCAGAATAATGGAATCACTTTGCGACGGCCTGTGCTGCCTCACCTAGTGGCCTGTGGCCTATGACAGTGAATGGCAGGGCCAAGAACCATTGGTTGCCATGTCCTGCCTCACTATTAAACTGTATCTTTGTTCTGAGGATGGTGATACAGTTGTGTGGTCGTCAGTCGTCACTACTTTCATGTAGTTTAGAATGATTTGACCTAGCAATGACCCAGCAGATGGCCCATTCCATCACTAGGCAATCTGGCATTTGCCAGATGGGCAGTCCAGCCCTGATACCTGTCATACATTTTTGTCATACCATCAAATTGGGAAAACTGTAAAAGGGATTATCCAGCCTTTTTCTAGGTGATGGCTATCATCGCTTATTGAACGGGGTCCGACACCCCACACCCTCAATAATCAGCAGCTGTAGGTCTGTTGGCAGAAGTAGCCAGGACTACACAACACTGTCAACTTTGTAGTGAAGGGAGCTAGTTACTACAGCGCTGCTCCTAATGAAGTTAATGGGGGCAACGCTGCACTATACTGTTGACGGAGCTGTGTAGTTCTAGTGCTGACTTCCAGTGCCAGAACTACAGGAGAACAGCTGATTGGCAGGGGTGTAGGGTGTCAGACCCCTACGGATCAGGAAGTAATGGCCTATCCTTAGGAAGGAAAAGCTGGACAAGCTAGTACTTTAGATCAAGGGGTTTCCTGACCTGGCCATTAGTATCCAGTCTAGCATGCATGAGCGCATATGTATACTTTGTGCTTTTCCTCTGTTACTCTTTCTAGAAATGATGAATAAATCAACAAATGTTAGGATATGGCTACACTTTAAGGTTTTTAATTGAGTATTTGAAGCTAAAAGATTCAAAAAAGAGTAGATGTAGTCTTTGTCCTTAGTTCTTTCTTTCATTTTATGATCAACACCTTATTTTGGCTTGAAAGAGTAAATAAAAAAGAAACTGTTCCACACTTACTGTCTCTTGTTCTTCCTGGATTTAGGAACACATTGACAAGCTGGGGGTGTGTACTGAGACAGGCTTTTCAATGAAAAAAATTGCAAAAAAAATCTCTCCCATATGTTTGGTATTGCCGTGTCTGTAACGACCCAGACTACATAAATATCACCTAAATTATCCCCTACGGTGAACAGGGGATTGCTAATTTATTCTTAGTTGCCACCGAAAAAAGTAATAACAAGCGATCAAAAAGCGCCATTTACTCCAAAATGATACCAATAAAAATAAAAGCTGTCCTGCAAAAATAAAGCCCTAACACAACTCCATAAAAATAAAAAAGTTATGGGTCTTGGGAAGCAGCAATGCAAAACATTGTTTTTCTTAAAAAAAGGGGTTTTATTACAAAAACATAAACCGTAAGAAAAACTATATGTATTTGGTAGCACTGTAATAGTACTGACCCAGAGAATAAAGATATAATGTTATTTATACCGAAAAATGAGCGTAAAAATTTATTATGTAAAAACGCAGTGGCAGTATTGCTGTTTTTCCCATCTCCCTCCCAGAAAGAGTTAATAAAAGTTAATCAGAAAGCTATGTGTACCCCAAAATGGCGCCATTAAAAAGTACAACTTTTAACGCAAAAAACAAGCCCTCATAAAGCTATATAAATGGAAAAATAAAAAAGTTATAGCTATTGGAATGCGACGATGAAAAAAGAAAGAAAAACGTTTGGTCAGTAAGGACTAAAACAGGCTGGTCACTAAGGGGTTAAAATAATTTAATGAATTATAATTGGATATAATTATTTTTAACCTCCAAAGACTGTGTGCTGAGAGTTATTTGATAGGTAACGTACTCGAGGCACTGGGATGATACTATGAGGAAACTTTATCAAGACTGGCGTTTTCTGCGCAGCCGGAGGATGTGCCAAATTTATTCAGAGGGGCAGGCCTCTCATAGATTTGGCACATCCTCCAGCTGGCCATGCAACAGACTAAAATCTACGGCAACCTCCTATCTGCTGGAGATTTCTGTGGCCTCACTATGCCCCCTTTTCTAACCACTTCTGAAAAGGGGGGAAAAGTTGCAAATTTTGCCAGAAATGTGTTGTGCGCCAAAATTAGAGGCACTTATTGTGAAACATTTCCTCAGGGGAGGGCCATCTATTTCTACATTTGGTTAAAGAAATGCCAGCAGTGTCCAATAGTTCAGCATAAGACATTTATAATCTTTGATATCTAGATATGGTTTCCAGTTTGCATAAAATAAAGAGGTTGATCAGTGATCCATCAGAACAGTGGAGGTGTCTCTGCGGAGGAGTCATGTGGAACAAAGCAAATTCCTGTGTAATAAGCAGAGCTGAGATCTGAAATTAGTGTACCAGGTTTAGAATTCACAAAGAGGGTTGATTATCATAATGTTAGGACACATTCATTTAGCGGATAATGTAACCAGATGGAAAGACATTAGTCTTCGCATTTCTGCATGGATTTGCACATACAAATAGCATGTGCGCTCAAATAGATTAACTGTCTCACACTAAGGCTAGATTCACATCTACATTTTGTAAATCCAGTATTCTGTTCAGGAAGAAAACCAGCATTTACAGTTTGCTAGAAACCTGCTTGATCTCTGTTGGTTCCCATTATAGTGAATGGGAATCTGGTGGTGTGTGGTGGTGTCCAGCTATGCTGGATAGGGTAACTCTAATAGTCTGTTACTCTGCCAGAACAGACTACCTGATTTACAAAATGTAGATGCAAACGAGCCCATAACAATGGTAATCAGAAAAAAATACAGGCATATAGAGATTAATGTCCGAGGATTATATAGACAAAGGTTCCATTATATTGCATTGTATGGCAATAGCAATGCAAAGCGCATGCCACTATTCGAGTTTGGGCTAGTCCTGAGGGTGTTATCTGGGAAGACTAGCCTTTGTTTCAGGGAAGCCACTAGTCCGCTATCTCCTGGAATAGTCCTCATGTGGTTGGAGG
Source organism: Bufotes viridis (assembly GCA_033119425.1). Classification (NCBI taxonomy): domain Eukaryota; kingdom Metazoa; phylum Chordata; class Amphibia; order Anura; family Bufonidae; genus Bufotes; species Bufotes viridis. Next base: position 240,081,013 of record CM065590.1, read on the forward strand.
CTGACCCACGGGGATCATAGACACTGAAGTGTGTGACACTGTGTGGCACTGAAGAAACAGGCAATACAGGAAACAGGCAGAGGTCAGGGCTTGCAAAGTTCATGAGAATCCGTGAAACAATCCAAAGGTCAGTGCAGGCGGCACAGGATCAGTGTAGTGAACAGGCACAGGTCAGGCGACAGAGGATCAGGAACCAGGAAATAAGCAGCAGTCGGTACACAGATCCAAATGAAATATAGCAGAGCGGTTTAGTGGGATCTACAGAGACTAATTGCTCCTTCCATGAGGTGAGGAAACAGCAGAGCTTATAGAGTCCAGGCAGATGAGCAATTGGGAACAGCGTTTCAGCAGCTCACAGAGCAAGTGGAGGTTAACCCTTGCCTTACTGCAACTGAGGTGAGATGCAATTAACAATGACACAGGGAAGAACAATATATGGGGCAGCCTGGTGGCTTAAGCCCCCTTCACATATATTAGTTGTGTCCGGCCAGCTACTTCAGGCTGGGAGCCAAACACAACTGATATATGTGCATAGCACTTCAGTATATAGATCCGGCATCTATACACTAAATGCGCCAGAAGGAAAACAATGCATGCAGCAAATTTCTGTCCAGCGCTGTTTGACATCAGGCATCATCAGTGATGCGCAGGATGAATATGAATGATCCCATAGAAAACTATGGGATCACTTCTAGCTTCAGTTCCACTCCAAATTTTCTACTTCACAAGGGTAATTTAATAGGATTGTTGGATATATGTGCAGCTGGCCTTAGTAGTACCCTGTGCTCAAATCCAAAAAGGACAAAATTTACATGGAGTTTGTATATTTTATGTGTTTGTACGGATTTCCTTCAATCTCACTGCTTCCCTCTCACACTCCAAAAAACTTACTGCTAGGTTAACTGGCCCCATATCAAAATTGACCCTAATGTGAATCTAAGATAGAAACATCACATTCTATTGGAAAGAGGGACTGATGAGAATGCTCAGATATCTCTGTATAGCACTGCAGAATATCTTCTCATAATCAATAACAATTAAGGGAACTACTGTAAGTAGTGCCTAGAGGTTACAGCATTTTAGTTATTTGTTTGTATGGAACTAGACAAAATGATATGGCAAATCCCCATAGTATAATAGCAAAGTGGAATATGATAAAGCAGACTTTACCTGGAAGGAATACACACATAATGCATTAGTCCTCTAACATTCACATAGTAAATACTAGTGTTGAGCGAGCGATGCTCGGCACATTGCGGTGTTCAGCCGAATGCCGCGTGTACTCGAGTGCGATGCTCAAGTCTCCTCCCCGTACGTTTGTTGCCTGCTACGCAGTCAATAAATGTGCAGGTAAGCACTATCACTCACTGTAACGCCGTATCCATGTTGGTTACTGGCATTAAAGTGATTGGCTGGCCGGAACGCGTCATCGGGTGCTATAAAGCAGTGGTTCGGCTCAGTCTTAGGCAGGGAGAGCTGTGCTGTAGAAGGAACAGATAGTGTAGGGAATTACATTTTATTTTTTTGTTAGGCAGGGTTGGTGTTAGAGACCCAAAAGTCCTTTTAAGGACTATTGTTGTATCTGGCAGCAATATATATATTTTAGTGCAACCTGCGCTAAATAGCGTGCAATTGTTTGGCTGCTGCAGACAGCGACATTATCTGCGCTACATCTCCTGTATAATGTTTGCGCATCCTAAAAATATCTGTGACATCGAGTGTACTTTTCTGTAGACACTGCAGACAGTGACATTACCTGCGCTATATCTCCTGCATAATGTGACATCCAGTGCACTTTTTCCTTAGACGGTGTCCGCTGCATACAGTGACATTACCTGTGCTACATCTCCTGTATAATGTTTGCGCATCCTAAAAATATCTGTGACATCGAGTGTACTTTTCTGTAGACACTGCAGACAGTGACATTACCTGCGCTATATCTCCTGCATAATGTGACATCCAGTGTACTTTTTTCGTAGAAACAAAAAAATGCAACAGCACTCTGCAACCAGAACTCTGCCCAAGATAGAAGCTATAAGAGGACATTAGTGTACGTTTTGATCAAAAGGTAATAAGCCACTCGCCACGCCAAGGCTGTCCTGTGAGTGGTCCTAATGCTAAATCTGACCTGTTATGGGCCATGACAGCCACATAAAATCCTCCTAACGCTGAATCTTACCTGTTATGGGCCATGACAGCCACATAAAATCCAGGGAGTGTGGGCCCAGCACGCATGCTGGGATAAACCATACTTATTAACCCTTTCTGGTGCTGTAACAGCCTCCATTAGATCCAGGGATGCAGGTACCAACATGCATGCTGAGCCGACTGTGCACTCCTCCTGGAGCCAGATGGCTACTAGCAGGCAATGTGAGTACACATTCAGCTTTATACTCACTCTGATTAAAACCAGCCTCTAGGGCAGACAAACTAGTCAGGTGTGCACGACTGAAGTGGAGGCTGCCACACCTCCAACACATACTAAACAGTGTACTTTTTTCGTAGACGCTGCGGACAGCGACATTATCTGCGCTACATCTCCTGTTTAACATGTGCGTATACTAAAAATATCTGTGACATCCAGTGTACTTTTTCCGTAGACACTGCGGACTGTGACATTATCTGCCCTGCATCTCCTGTTTAACGTGTGCGCATCCTAAAATATCTTTGACATCCAGTGTACTTTTTTCGTGGATGATGACAGTGACATTACCTGCTCTACTTTTCCTGTTTAAGGTTTCCGCATCCCAAATATCTGTGACATTGACTGTCATTTTTTTTTGCCGCTGTTGACAGCAGCGCCATTACCTGTGGTATCTCTCCTTATAACGTTTCCGCATCCCAAATATCTGTGACATTAACTGTAATTTTTTATTAGCCGCCGTAGACAGCAGCGCCATTACCTGTGGTACCTCTCCTGTATAACGTTTCCGCATCCCAAATATTTGTGACATTAACTGTAATTTTTTATTACCCGCTGTTGACAGCAGTGCCATTACCTGTGCTACATCTCCTGCATAACGTTTCCTCGTCCCAATTATCTGTGATATTGACTGTAATTTTTCCCTTTCAGATCAGCAGCAGGCACTCGCCCCTAATGTTTTAGAAAGTCAGCTCAGCAGCAGACCCTCACACCTAATGTTTTAGATGGTCAGCTCAGCAGCAGGTCCTTGCCCATAATTTTTTCCAAGGTCAGATCAGCAGCAGGCACTCGCCCCTAATGTTTTAGAGAGTCAGCTCAGCAGCAGACCCTCACCCCTAATGTTTTAGATGGTCAGATCAGCAGCAGGCCCTCGCCCCTAATGTTTTAGATGGTCAGCTCAGCAGCAGGCACTCGCCCCTAATGTTTTAAAGAGTCAGCTCGGCAGCAGACCCTCACCCCTAATGTTTTAGATGGTCAGATCAGCAGCAGGCCCTCGCCCATAATGTTTTAGATGGTCAGATCATCTGCAGGCCCTCGCCCCTAATGTTTTAGAGAGTCAGCTCAGCAGCAGACCCTCACTACTAATGTTTTAGATGGTCAATCAGCAGCAGGCCCTCACCCCTAATGTTTTAGAGGGTCACCAGCAGGTCCTTGCTCCTAATGTTTTTGAGGGTCACAAGCAGGCCATCAATCATAATCTTTCAAGGGTGTGTATGATGCCCTTCTATATTTGTAACAATGGGTGTATTGGACTGCCGGTTCCTTGTAATTTTTGGCAGCCCTTTTTTTACTTAGTTCATAGGCTTTATGAGTTTAGGAGTTCCACTACATGAACAATTGGACCACAATGTGAATAAGGCCCTCCTTTATGTGATATACAGGTTGTATCAGAGTGCCTCTTCCTTGTAAATTTTGGCAGCACTTGCACTTTATATACAAGTAAATATACAGGAAAGAATGTTTACTAACAATTTTTCCTACTCGGACAACATCGTTCCCAGCAGCGACCTGGGTGTCCAAGATGCATCCAGACATCCTCTCCATGCTGTTCCCGAACCATTTCAGTGGTGTTTCCATCAATTTCTGACCTTTTCATGTGAACCAGGCACCCTCCACTCTTCAGAGCAGGGGGTGCCTGGTTTAATGCTCGGGTTCTACCATTGACTTCCATTGTGCTTGGGTTCTCAGTAGAGCACCCAAGCATCCCAAGATGTTCTACTCGAGCACCCGAGCACTTTGGTGCTCTCAATCAACACTAGTGAATAACTGTAAGGTTTGGTGGATACTTATTAAAACCAATGTTACATATAGCAACAAATCAGATTCTAACTCTATCAGAGGTCCTGTATAGCTGAAAGCTGAAACTTAATTGGTCCCTTTCACCATCGGAGGATGCACTTAATCTATGAGGAGATGCGCACATCATCATAAATTAAGCACATCCTTCAGTGGTCCATGCACCTAGACTGAAACTGGGGTAAACGAGCATAAATCTCCCAGAGCCAGTGGCCCAACCACACAATGCAACGATGGTGTAATAAGGCCATATGCACAACCATGTTTGGCATTTTAAGAGTCACAAACGCAGAATTGGCTACTTTTTTTTGCCAGTTAACTGGCATAGAGATAATGACAAATGACCCCATTGAGTGTAGTTTACTCCTCACTGTGGTTATGCAGTGGAAAGGGGGCTTAGACCTCCCCTCATTTTGGTGATTGTGTGATCTGTGACCCCCAGCAAACACACATGTATCACCCACTTTATGGATTGATAATAAATGTGTTTGTGGGGCAACCCCTTTAATTTAAAGACTTACAACATACAATGATGCCACACAGCATTGGTTAATTCTGCGATCTTCCAGATTTGTTCAACAGATGGACATGAGCACAGGGAACTGTATATAAGTCTCTGTGGGGCTGTTGGCATTTCTGACTTCAGACGGTTCGGTCTCTTGAAATGGATAACTAGGGACCATATGATATATTCCCATAATCTGCATGGAGAAGCTGCATGTTGGCAGTATGGGCTACTACTGCTGGCAGATTAATAATGTCCAATGCATAGCCATCAACAAATGAACGTGGGGAATTCTGTGCGGATTTCCAAAAGACGATGATGCAAGGTCACCTGTAGAATCAATTTCCTTTGCTCATGCAGGAGCTCATAAACTATTTTTATGGCATTTAGAATCTGCATAATGTAAAATTCTGAGTGCACCAACCATCCAATCAAACTACATTTAATTTCACTACCAGGTTATATGAGAAAGACATGAGCAAAATGCATGAAGGAGCCTACAGGAGACATTCCAAAGTTTAACAATTACCTATGATTTGTTAATACATCACATTGGGTTTTGCATTAATTTTTGTAGCAGAGCTGAACTGTCTCAGCTGGGCAACCTCCTGTCTAGGTCAATATCTGATATTAATATTATTATTACAATTAAAAATTTGGGTAGGTAGTGGGCACACATTTCCTCATCACATCGTGCCTAATCAAATCGTCTGTAGTCATATCGAAAATACTAATAACAAATCGTTGGGTGAGGTGTTAATAAAGGTATGTCAGTTTAAAGGGAACCTGCCACCATAAAATGCAATAAAATCTTCAGGTAGCAAGTTATAGAACAGCTAAGTGGATGGATATATAGTTTTATGGGAAAAGATTCCATGTGGAATTTATTCAATTAATCATCTGATTGCACTGCATTTTCATGGTACCAGGTTCCCTTTAATACTTAATATCCTGGCCCACAATTACTAACACTAATAATAAGTTTAGACATGATGTGACAAAATTATCATATTGGTGCACACTCTGTGGCAGATTTTGGGGTACCTTGTTAGAAGTTGGATATTTTCCTCTTTTTAAGGGCTCATGCACACGACCATATTTTCTTTCCGCCTCCGTTCCGTTTTTTGTGTGGCCCATATGCGGAACAATTCACTTCAATGTGGCTGTAGAAAATACGGAAGTTACTCCGTGTGCATTCCGTTTCCGTTTGTCCGCATGACCGTTCCGCAAAAAAGTAGTGCATGTCCTATTATTGTCCGCAAATCACGGTCCGAGGCCCCATTCAAGTCAATGGATCCAGAAAAAATACGGAATGCACACGGAACACATACATATGTCATCCGTATTTCATCCGTATGTTGCGGATCCATACTGTCGAAATGCTATGCCCAGCCCATATTGCTCAAGTGTTTGGTTATTAATAAGTTACTGTTTCCGTTTCTGATCTGCAAAAAATGGATCACATAGGGAAACAATAAGGATATGTTTTGTGGAATAACGGAACGGAAGAGGACTTAAATCAGAGAAAAAAAAACTCAGATGCGGAACAATGGATCCGTGAAAAACAGACCGCAAAACAACAATGGTCATGTGCATAAGCCTTAAGGCTGACTTCACATCACCGTTTAGCTTTCCGTTCTTCAGATTCGTTAGAAGAAGAGATAAAAAAACAACACGATCCTGTTAAAAAACGGATCTTGTTGCATCAGTTGTCATCTGTATGAGCCATTTTAATCTGAGATCCTTTTTTAAAAAAGAAAAAAAGTACTGAATGCAATTTTTTTTTTACAGGATCCTGTGACGGATCAGAAGAACGAATGCTTAGGGCCCCTTTCACACGGGCGAGTTTTCCGCGCGGGTGCAATGCGTGATGTGAACGCATTGCACCCGCACTGAATCCTGACCTATTCATTTCAATGGGTCTGTGTACATGAGCGTTTTTTTCACGCATCACTTGTGCGTTGAGTGAAAATCGCAGCATGTTCTATATTCTGTGTTTTTCACGCAGCCCTAGCCCCATGGAAGTGAATGGGGCTGCGTGAAAAACGCATTGCATCCGCAAGCAAGTGCGGGTGCGTTGCGTTTTTCACTGATGGTTGCTAGGAGATGTTGTTTGTAAACCTTCAGTTTTTTATCACACGCGTGAAAAATGCACCAAAACGCATTGCACTGACGCGGAAAAAACTGAACAACTTAACGTAATCGCAGGCAAAACTGAATGGCTTTCCCTGTAAAATCGCACAGTTTTCACTGAACGCATCGCAACGCATCCGGACCTAATCCGGACACGCTCGCGTGAAAGAGGCCTAACTCTTACTTAGCTTACTTTAGACCAAAACTGGTGCATGTCAGTAAAAAATCTTAAGGATCACAATGAAAGTTAGGAGGCACAAAAATACCAATATGCAGGGAGTGCAACAGTGGTTTAATAAGGAAATGCAACACAAAAAAGGACCGTAGCACAGTCAAGAGAATCACAGACACAGATGCACATCCCACCAATATGAATAAATAAGAAACGTTTATTGGGACAACACTAACACATAAGCACATTAAAAATTGTATAAATGAAGCCTGATGCTGGCACAGATAAGGCTAGCACCTAAAACAAAATCCACATATGTCCTCCTCTGTGTCTGTGGTTCTCTTGACTGTGCTACAGTCCTTTTTTGTATTGCAGTAAAAAATCTTGCTAATTTCAAGATTCCACGTAAGCACACTCCCTTTTCTAGATATTTTTTAAGGTTAGTTCTTTCTCGCGCTGATCAATAATATATTTATCTAAATTTATTCCTCTGAAAAGAAGGTGCAACTTACACTAGAATTCTGCAGAATGGCCCATAGTAGATAGGGGTCCCTGTTTATTAAGACCCATAAATACTTCAAAGCTGACATTGCTTTCAGGTTACTCAAAACATTTTTCGGGCTAATAAATGTTTTAGACTACAATTTATAAACTGCCATGGCAGATGAAAAATTCAATTTTGAAAATCCCCTATATTCAGCCTGCTACATCTGTATGGCAACAAGCAATCTCAGATTCTGACAGATTTTCAGGGCAATGGGGAATAAACCTTTCATTCTATAAAAACAAAAAACTGTACATGAGGCGATTACCTGTGATCTGACTGATGAATAGAGAGAATGACACCTGAATTTAAAGCAGCCTGCTTCAAAGTCACCAACACAGTGAATTCATGTTTATTCTTCAATTTCTGAAAAAGTTTTTCTGATAAAGCGGAAGAAGCTTTCAAATTTCTTGAAGAATCTAAAGGAGAGAACAAAAAAACTGATCATTTTCATTTTGATGTTTCCTGAGTTCACTCCAAACCAACAGTATCTATAACAGTATCTATAACAGTAAATAAGGTTACAACCACACGGTCAGGTTTCTGGATGAAGTTTTGGAAATCTAAATCAGATGTGGACCATATAAGGATAGAAAGTATAAAGGTAGACAGGTAGAACTTCTCTTTTTTTAATCCATTTCTGGTATTGGCTTCCAAAACTGCATACAGGAACCTGACAGTGTAGCTTTACCCTTCTAGTACTTTAAAGGGGTTCCACGATCTTTAAAAAAAAAAATCTGTCAGCCTTCTGACCTGTTGTGGGAATATAGTCTGGTCAGTACTTACTCTTCGGTTGGGCTGCCATCTACACTGCACTCACACTGGCTATGGACTTATCTGCTCAGGTCCCAACCACATGTGTTCCTGTTCAGTTGTCTACTGTATATACAGCTGAAAAGGAAGACTCAGAACAAATCCAGACTGAACCTGACTTGAAGAGTGAATTCTGAGGAGATTGTGGAATTGGTGACCTGACAAAAGGGAAAGTACTATGCAGGTTATCTTCCCACAACAGGTCAGAAAGCTGCTGGATCTTTTTTTTTTAAAGCACAGAGAACCCCTTTAATGTACTTAATCCATGGAATTCTCACAGACCATAGTCGTGTCCAACACAATCACAACAACTACAATGTTAATGGCCCTCAGTGTTTAACTTGAAAGATTAACTTAAAATATAGATGACCTGCTTTTAACTATCCCACATATATTTAATGAATGATTCATAAATCCTAGCTGGGGAAGACACTCACGCTATACATGCAACTGTGCTTGTCTACTGTACGTCTTCTGAGTTACATTTTTCAGCTTACCAATCTATAATAATACTTTAGGTTTACTTATCATACAACCACAATAAAGATTGTTGTATAAGGAAAATGCTTAAGGCTCCATTCACACGAACGTATTTTGTTTTTGTGTCCGTTCGATTCTTTTTGTGGATAGGATGCAGACCAATTCATTTCAATGGGCCCGTAAAAAATGCGGACAGCACACCGTGTGCTATGCGCATCTGTATGTCCGTTCTGTAGCGCCGCCAAAAAAATATAACATGTCCTATTCTTGTCTGTTTTGCGAACAAGGATAAGCATCATTACAATGGATTCACACAAAAAAAAACAGATGCCATACAGACATTATCAGTTTTTTTTTGCGAACCACAAAACACATACGATCGTGTGAATGTAGCCTAAAGGGAAAGATGGAAGAGGTTGGAATAACGAGACAAAATAATACAAAAAACAATTATAATGCATACACTGCTATAATAAGAACAAATATAGAAAAAGCTCAGCAGGAGTCCTTGACAAGCTATGGCACCATAATACATGTACATCATTCTTGTATGATTATTATTGTACAAGAGTTAAACCCAATAGGATGGTATCCAAGGGGCAACACCCCTAAGTCAGACACGGTAAATTAAAAACAGGTCTGAAAAGCTAAAGATCCATATACTAAATGCTGCTCAAAGACAATGGGGAAATGTATTGAACTGCCAGAATTCAGGCTCCAATTGTATGAAAAAACTGGCGTCTCTCCCTTGCACCAGATTTATTATATGCAATAGACATGTTTTCTTGTCTCATTAGACATTTTTTAAATGTGTCATGAAAAGAGTATGTGGCTTAGAAAAAAAGGGATGCACCAAATTGCGCCAAAGATTTTGGGCAAATATTAGACTAAAGTAAGCTAACCAAAAGATGGCAAAGGGAAACGAAAATTCTTTAGGGCATGTTCACATCTGCTTTGTGAAGCTGTACATGCAGAACTTTTTTTCAGCTAAAAAGTAGACATCCAAATGTAAACCAAGCAGACACCATTATAGTCAATGGGCTCTCTTCGGCTCCATTGGTGCCAGTTATGTGCCGAATCCAACACTTCCATTATTGTTGTTGTTCTACCCCTTAAAGGACCCTTACAATTTTTTTTGACATTTTGCAGCCTTGTGCTAAAATAACAAAATATCAATTTTTTCCCCATCATTCTGCACTCAGTACCCCATAATAACAAAGTGAAAACATAATATTTGAAATCTTTTCTAATTTATTAAAAAGGAAAAACTAAAATCTTGCATTTGCCGATTTTTGCCGTTCTTCTCTGCAGATCCTCTCAAGCTCTACCAGGTTGGATGGGGACCTCAGTGGACAGCCATTTTTTCTGGTCTCTCCAGAGATGTTCAAATGGGTTTAAGTAAGGACTCTGGCTGGGCCGCTTAAGGACATTCACAGAGTTCCACTATTGTGTTATCTAGGCTGTATGCTTAGGGTCATTGTTTTGTTGGAAGGTAAACTTCAGCCAAGTCTGAGGTCCAGTGCACTCTGGATCAAGTTTTCATTAAGAATATCTCTGTACTTTGCTCCATTCAGCTTTCCCTTAACCTTGACCAGTCTCCCTGTCCCAGTTGCTGAAAAAGACCTCAGCAGATTGATGCTCCCATCACCATGTTTTATTGTAGGGATGGTATTGAGCAGGAGATAAGTAGTGCCTGGTTTCCTCCAGAGATATAACTTAATTTGAGGCCAAAAGGTTAAATTTTGGTTTCACCAGACCACATAATCTCGTTTCTCACAGTCCGAGTCCTTTAGGTGCTTTTTTTGCAATCTCCAGGCGGGCTTTCGTGTGCCTTTTACTGCGCAAATGCTTCTTTCTGGCCACTCTGCCAAAAAGCACAGATTGGTGGAGTGCTGCACACAGAATCTTTGGTGCAGAGGGACCACTGAGTTCTTGGTCACCTCTCTCACCAAGCTCTTTCTCCGCCAATAAATTTGGTGGAGCAGCCAGCTCTAGGAAGAGTTTAAACACCTTCTATTTATGAATTATGGAGGCCACTATGCTCTTATGAACTTTCAGTGCAGCAGAGTTTTTTTGTGCCATTCTCCAGATGTACCTAAACATAATCTTGTCTCTGAGCTCTACAAGCAGTTCTTTCTTCCTCATGGCTTGGTTTGTGCTCTGCAATGCCAGCTATGAGACCTTATATAGACAAGGCTGTGCCTTCCCAAATTATGTCTAATCAACCAAATTTGCTACAATTGGACTCTAAACAAGATGTAGAAAGCATCTCAAAGATGTTAAAGTGTAATAGGAGACCCCCAGAGTTCAATTTCAAGTGTCATAGCAAAGGGTCTGAATACTTATGTCTATGCAAAACTTTAGGTTTTCTTTTTTTTAAATGTTCAAACATTTCTAAAATACTTTCTTTCTTTACTTTCTCATTATTTAGTACTGAGTGCTTATTGATGGGGAAACTTTTCTCTTTTTCATTTAGCACAAGGCCACTACAAAAAAATGTGAAAAAAGTGAAAGGGTCTAAGCACTTTCCAAATGCATTGTAACTAGCTCTGGTGTGGACATAGTCTAACATATCTAGAAAGATGCATCACATCTATCCTACATTGTGCACCACTGTGATAAATTTGGCACATATTCCACATGGCTAGTCTAGTTTTAAGCTGCATCAAGTTAAGACAATAATAATAATTCACCCCCCCCCCCCCCTTGTGTTAAAGGGCTCAAGTGCATCTTAATTTTGATTGTTGAAATTGATGCCATATTGCTGGCACAAACAAACGACTGCTAATGAGTTATCGAGTTATTTGTGTATGTTATTACATAAGTTACACAATAATGACCAGAAACCCTGATCTTCTTTCCAAAACCACCGATTTTCATAAATAAATGCAGAGAAACCTTAATAAAACTGTTACTAGTAGGCTACCTGTATAACATATTGTCTAGCAGTGGGATCCGCATGCAGATCAGCGGTAATTGCCAAGCCTGTACATGGTATTTGAAACAAATAGCATGTAGGAGTGGGGCCCAGAAAGTAAAGGTGTGGCACTGCAATTAGTGGTGACATACATGTGGATCCTGCTGCATCGTGTACGGACATCCTTAGATGTATATAATACATGCATATGAAACCTATTTTATGTGGAAATGAGTAGCAAAATAAATCAAATGTACACCAGTTCAGCAGTGAATGGTCTTGGTCTATCAGTTATTGTCTAGTAAAATCCCTAGAGAAGGTGCTTGTCCCAGCTGTAAACAGTGCCCAGGTGGCTACCGCTTCACAATAGATGGATAAGGGCTCATTAAATTTAGCATCTAAGCCCTATACATTTAAAAATTATAAAACAAAAGAACAGATAAGTCAACGCATTCAATTAATTTCAGGGGAATTTAAACTGATGAAAGAATGCCGATTCTGTCATTAGTTTAGACCCATAGGGGTGTCCTATTGAAAACATATTGAAGAAATTGATCTGCTGTCAAAAAAAAAGAAAGAAAACAAGAGCTATGCCCCCAAACAATCCATTCCATGGCTTTATAAGAATTATCTGCTTCCTTCAATATACAAGATACCATGTTTTTTTTTTAATAATAAATAATATATTGTGTGTATGTGAATGTATATGTGTGTATGTGTGTGCATAACTACATGAGACGTGTTATCTAAACTAAATGCGTTAAGCAAACACCTTCAATTGCTTTTCAATGGCTTTTGATAATGCGATGAGTTAAGAAATTTGAGTTAAGAGTTTGTGTGTTAACCCTGCTATATCTGTATGTGTATGTATGTGTGTGTTTGTGTACATATGTGTGTGCATGTATGTTTGTGTGTTTATGTTTGTGCATTAGTGTGCATTTATGTTTGCGTATATGTGTTGGTATGTCAGTGTTGTGTGTTTGTGTATCTGTGTGTGTATGTTTGTGTGTAATATACTATAAAATAGATGGGTCACCCCACAGTTTAAGGGAATTAATCTGTTACAATTATGCCGAGTGTCTATAACAGTCTGTTGCCCACAGAAAAATAAAATAAAAAATACCTAAAAGAAAAATTGGGTTATGACTCTCAAGGCTAAATGACCCAGTAAACAAAATATATTTATTATACTACCCCAGGCCAATTTTCACCTACCTGCCCAGGCCTATATTTGCAAATCTGACGTGTCTTTTCAAGTGCTAATAACTTTGGAATACTTTTGCTTATATAACTAATCTCTTTGCATGATACGCATCATACTTCATGTTAGAGGTAAATTTGGGTTGGTATTTTTTTTTTCTTTATTCATAAAAAATTTAAAAATGTACCAAAAATGTGGAAAAATTCACAATTTTCTAAATTTGAATTCCTCTGCTTGTAAGATAGTGATAACTCATAAAATAGTTATTAATTTACATTCCCCATTTGTCTACTTTATGTTGGCATCTTTAGTACAGGTCATTTTATTTTTTTAGGATGTTATAAGGCCTACAATTTTTGAAACAATTTTGAAAATGTTCAAGAAAATTTATAAACCCCACTCTTGTGAGGACCATTTCAGTTTTGAAGTGCCTTTGAGGGTTTACATAAAATAAACCACCCATAAATAACCCCTTTTTAGAAACTGCACCCCTCAAATTATTTAAATCTGATTTTGCAAACTTTGCTAACCCTTTAAGTGTTCCACAGGAATTAAAGCAGAATGGAGATGAAATTTCAAAATTTCACTTTTTTTTTGCAGATTTTCCATTCCAGTCCATTATTTCCTGTAACACAGCATGGCTAACAGCAAAGAAAACCTCACTAATTATTACTCTGAATATGCAGTTTACAGAAACACTCCATATGTGGTCATAAACTGTTGTATAGGCACACTGCAGGGCTTGTGTACTACACTGAGAGTTCACCTATGAGACCTAGCCTGAGGGATAGACCTCATAGGCTTCGTAGCTGGCCAGCCCCAAGCCTTTGGTGAAGCCTGGGGCTGCCACAGCAACCATCAATTCCCTGTCATTACAGCTCAGGGGATGATGGAGAGACAGAGGAAGCCCCCTCCCTTTGCAAACCCATTACATGCCACAATCAGCATTAACCACAGTAAACAAGGGTTAATCTGCCAGAAACAGCATTTCCAGCGATGCTGGTGGATACTTGAAGGGGCCTAGCTGTCAGAAACACCCAAGCCCCTGCCACTGATCAAACAAGCACAGCTTCTCTTCTGCTCTTGTCCAATCAGAGAGCCGTACATATATGCCAATGGATGATTAGTCACTGGCTGCTGTGCCGTACATTAATATTGGTGGTATTTATTCCAAAGGAATTAGATAGACTAATATAAATAAAATAATATAAAATAAAACAATGGAGGTCCAGTCCACATAATTAGTGTTTTGGGCCCCGCAGCTATTTGTCACTGTATAAAATATAATAAAAGTACAATATAAATGTGGAGTTACAGTCATATATTATACTGATGCTGTAGAGATATAATATGTTGCATTCCTAAAGTAAACAATTATGTCCTTTAAATAGCGCCGTATAACCAAAAACAAGTCCATAAGGTATGTCCCAATCATAGAATCCTGTTAGAACAGGCTGTAAGACGCACCTCTAATCCAGCTCTTTCAATAATAAATATTCTTCTCCAATAGGATATAAAGATACACTACACTTAGTTGAGCCGATCTCACTCACCTCTACTGATATACACACATATATATATATATTTAAATTAACCTTGAAAAGTGAAAATATTTTTGCAAAATAAATCACAAAAATGGCAATTAACTGTGTCTAGCAAGTAAGTCATTCCTGCCCATGCCTTACAAAGGATAGCAAGGTGTTCTTTCTTGACAGAAATTATGAGATACATGTTATCTATAGGTCATATATATACGGTAGATATGAAATATTACCTCTGTGTTTATTTTAATGTGAGGAATTCCCATCAGATGGGTGACAGGTCAAATGATGATCATACTCCTGCCTCCTCTGGACAGCAGCATCAGGATGTCATGTCAGTGATGGTGTCTCCCTTGGGTACAAACACTGTCAGTTAAAAGGTCAGGATGGTCAATATTGATCACTGAACTATGTTGATCAATGGCTCCTTTCACATAGTAAAAAAAGACAGCTAGACTATATTTATTAATCTCTGCTTAATCTCAGCTGATGGAACGCTGTCAAATATTTAATAGACTATTACTAATAGAATAACGATTTCCAAAAAAGAGCAATATTGATCACTAAAGGCTATTATAAAGACAGTGTTGGAAAGGATCACAATGTGAAGTGCTGGGAATGTAATAAGGACAGATAAGTGAATGTAGGTTAAATATTTAACATAAATAATTAATATAACAGGATCAGAATAATTGCAGAATATCACATACTGGCTCAGGACTGGACATGGATTTACTAACCATCTTTGCAAAAACAAAACTTTATAAACTCCAAATTTGGGTGACATATAAATCTCTTTAAGTAATGCCATCATGCTTTATAATTACAATTGTTTGGCTTCCACAATCAATGTGAAGAAGCAAATGCTAATAAGAGTTTGACCGGCTTTGCTTACATGTTAATTAGAAAGATACCATGGGTTCGGAATAGGAAGTAGGTTTGGATTATCCTAATGCAAGGTTAAACAGAGGTTTAATTAATCTTTGTTTCCCAAAACAGCCATCTACTTGATTCCAAATGTGCCATCATACTTTGTGAACTGAACTCTTGATGCCTCACTATAGATTGAATAACAGAATAAAGTGGTATTAAAAGGCAGAAAATGCTCAAAACCCCATATGCTGTTGCGCATTTCTAACCGGGGGAGCAAATCCTGCATATGTTTTCCGTTGCTAACAGCAATCCCCAGCAAAAATGCATACAATGGAGGATGCCTGCAGACGACCACATGTATCACAAAGACATCCTACAGAGGATAGTCAAATGTGTGGATGTGATTGGCTATATAAAACAGAGATTTACAAAAAATGGTGCACTACAATGGTAAATGCAATTGACAATACATGGCTAAACCCTCACACTGATATTAAAATGAGAGTTTTGCCAATATATTCTTATATCAAGAACATACAGGAGCCCGCGCACCCCATTAAGGTATCTCAAAGTGGCACGGGACCTAATGCTAACCTACCTGTGCCATATAGGCAATTACAGGGGCCATATGGGCTATATAATAGGCACAAGTAGGTTAGCGTTAGGTCCCGTGCCACTTTGAGATACCTTGATGGGGTGCGCGGGCTACAGTATGTTCTTGATATAAGAATATATTGGCGAAAGTCTCATTTTAATATAAGTGTGAGGGTTTAGCCATATATTGTCAATTGCATTTACCATTGTAGTGCACCATTTTTTGTAAATCTCACTATAGATTGTATTATGGACTTCGCCTAACGTTATGGTACAGAAGGAAATGAAGATTTGTCATACCATTCTCCTCTGAAGTCTTTGAGTAATGGGGTTGTCACATTAAGACAGCCATGTTGAAATGAAACCAACGACTAATGCTCTTGAGTGTGAATTCTGAAACCCCCAGAGATCACAGCTGATCACCAGTGGTTTCAGAAGCCAGACCTGAGCTGATCACCAGCTTCATTTGAGTACTGAATAAACTATTCTATGATAGTCATTCCAATAAACGCCTGTCCATGTGATACCTGGATTGGCTGGTTTTACCAGAGCGGGAGGCAAAGATACTTAGCATCTCTTCTCTTTGGCTGATCAAGACAGTCTCAAGGGGGTTCCCCTGATAATAAGGCATACAACAAGAGTTCTTTTAGACAACCCTTTTATCAAAACATGATTGTGGGTGTCCAGTGTACACCATGCAATATAAACTCTTTAAACTTATGTGCATTAAAATCTCCAACTGTTTGTATGGTACTACAACAATACACAATCAGAGCCATTCAGATGCCATTTCTTCTCCATTCTGGTGATTATTCAGAACAATTGAACCTATTCACCATTTCTATATGTCTTTACGCAATTAGTCTAGTGGACTGATTACATATTTTTATTTCCATTTGTACCTAACACAGTATCCGCTGAATGTAAACTGTCTATCTCTAAATTTTCTACAACATAAAAAAGGTGCAGCAAACAAAGAAGGATGTTTGACAAGGTCAGGTTTGTTTCAGGAAATTAACCACTGCTTTACTGAATTAATCTTCATGTAAAACATAATCTTATTGTGGCACAATAGATGTAACAGGCTTCAGTACATTTACAAATTTCGAGAGGTGAACTGAGTATCTCCATGACAATCGCTCCTGTCCGGGACTGATATATTAGGTATAAAAGTGAACTGCCAGTTCTTTAAGTTGCTGTGTTGTAATAAAGAAAGATTTTCAAATATTAAGTCTTGTGGGTGTTTCTGATTTGCAGTGGTTAATCTACGAATAGTGGTTGAAGGACAACTGTGAACCATGGACACCCAAGTCTCATTGCAATTTTAGTCTAGGCAAAACCATCTGGTTCAATCCCAAAGAAGAGCTACTTGCCATATTAATCTTCTTGCTATCTCACGCATCTGCTTTCAAGTACATCTCTCAACCATTTGAAGCCTTAAAGAGGATCTGCCACTACCTTCATTCTCCAGTCTGGAGCATCTTTTCATTTGATTCTATGTTATGCAATTCCTGTATAATTCCTACTAGCTTATGAATAGATTGTCAACTATGTGTTACCATTGCGGGGAAAAGAGGAGTAATTTGAATTATATATATATATTTATATATATTTTTTATATTTTTAAAAACTTTTTTTCACATTTCCTCTAAGCCCCACCGGGGGACTTTAACATGCAGTTGTTTGAACAATTCTTCCACGAACGTCAATGATTTAATATTGCAGCCTATGGAAGATTCACTATTTTCCAACATAGTAATGTCGCTGTGGATCCTTCAGAAAGCCTGAGGCTGCAATAGCAACTGAACAGCTCCCTCAATCTCGGTGCAGGGGAGCCGTTCAAGCCCTGGAAGTGAAGCGTTTAAGGGATTTGAGCACTCAGATGCCTTGTCACAATTGCTCACAGCATCTGAGGGGTTAAAAGTCCTTGATTGGCATTGTCGCTGATCACAGACTCTGCCTCCGGGTATCTGCTGTGTAAAGCAACATGCAATCGGTCGCCACAATGCCTGATGAAATCCAAAGCGGGCACCATCCTAAGTCACAACCTATGCAATACATGTACAGCGCAATTCGTGAAGGGATTAACGTATTTTTCGGTTTATTGTTAAGGTTCCAGTATATTACAGAATTGATAGATGTTATGCTTCTATACAGGAAAGCTAAAACTATTAAAGTTTAAGGATATCAGAGCATGATATGGAATGACATGCTGTAGTAAGTGCAAGGTAAAGTATCTTGAGGAGAGCAATGTAAATAATGCATGTGGCCTCAGTTGAACTCACAAACTTGCTTCTTTCACACATTAAGATTTAATTACCCCAGAATTCCTGTGAATGTCACTGTCTCAAACAATACGAGATTTGAAGATGTTCAAATCTCTAACTGGGCTGCCAAGTAGGGAACACCTGAAGGAGAACATATAGAGAAAAATGCATTTTCCTCTAAAATGTAATATAAATAATAATCTTCACATAGTGCCAGTATATTCGGCAGCACTTTACAATCAGAGGGTACATGTAAAGACAAACTAATCAACAATTAAAAAAGTAACGAACAATAGGGGTGAGGGCCCTCCTCACAAGAGCTGACAATCTATGAGGAAATAGGGGTGATACAAGAAGTAGAAAAGTGCTTGTTATGTACAGAGGTCCAGCCATCCTTTATAAAACAAGGTACTGCACACAAAGCTGCACAAGCTTGTCATCAGCCAGTATCTGTGTATGTGCAGAACTCAAGTCCATATGAGTGTGAAGTGTGAAAGGTGCCGCTGAAGGAAGAGAACAGGTAAAACGGGGATGAATGGAGAAGACTTAGATGTGATAGGCCACTCTAAAAAGACCTTCTTAAAACTATAAATGTTGGAACTTAAAGCTAATTATCTGAGGTAGTGCATTCCATAACTTTTGTTTTTCAGTTCTTTTGCATTTCTCTGGTACATAAAAATGTTGCTGCAAAATCTATTGTCCGTCTGTGAACAAAAATGAGCATGGTCACAAAACCACTGACCTGTATAAGAAAACAGCATAAAGCCCCAATTGTATGCTTTAATTTTTTTTTTCATTAAAACATGCACTTTAACAATTCAGCTACAATTTTTTAAATGTACTGTAATTGTTTTAGTACATCCTGAAAAATAATTTGCCATCATCATTAATTAACACTGTACTGTGCACATATTATAATGGAAAAAAACACTAAGTGATTGATACTATAGTGATAATGACAGTAACTGAACATGGAAAAACTGTTTAGTTTTCTGCCCCTGCTCAGTGGAAGGAAGGTTGGCTTTGCCCTCTCTGAATTGGGAGCTATGCAGTGTGTTTAAGAGTTAGCAGCCGAAGTATGAGGAGTTGTATGTGCCTGTGTAGTGTGAGGCCGACTACTTCTGTAGTGTCCTGGTACAAGGGTATTTTGGAGTCTGGACGTCTGTGGACATTTTCCCCTATTGCTGCTAAGCAAAGCCATTCACTGACTACTTTAGTGCTCTTTGAAGGGTTAACTTATACTGTGATGTATGCCATTGTTTGCACCTATATTGCTTTATACTGTTCATGTGCATGTCGTAATGAATCATATTTGCATTGTGGAAATGCATAATGCACAGCCAATTCACAATAAGAAACTTTGGGAATTAGTTGCCTGTAGACTGAAAAGCTATACATTTTCCATTTCTGCCATAAGGGACTATGCAGAGCTGAATTTTGGTGAGAAAAGCCAGACACAATAAACTTTTGAGTGTCTGGTTTACCTTTGTCAGACTATTGTTTATGACTGAAAACAGCTAAGTCATTCCCATTGACTTGTAATAAGGCCCAATACTAGTCTATAGCAGCCTGCAAGTGCAACATTGTTTCTGTTAAGATGTGCTTCTCCAGCATCACCTCTCCCACTAGAAGGTTCTAGATCAGTTAGAAACTATATAAAAGTACAACAGCCAGAGCCCATAATTGTCTGCAAATAAGGACTAGAGTTTAGTAGGAGAGACTCTGCCAAACTGCATGAGTGATTAGAAGAAGATGCTGAGATGGGGATACTCTGCCACAGACCTTGGGTCACTAGCCTTTTGACTAGAGAGCCAACCGGCCGACTGCCACACACCCTGGGCCATCAGCCTTTTGGTCAGGGTACCAGCCTTATAAGAAAAATAGGTACAGCTAGCACAGACCTGTCTCCAGCACAGAACTTTTTTGCCATGAGAGGGGAGACTAGAGAAGTCAGCTCAGAGTTTTCCCTGAATTGTTTTGCACTTGAGGTCCACCAGTAAAGAAGGGCACTGGTTTACTGTAAATCCTTACTCTCTGGACTTATTTCTTACTGGGGTGCACCATACCTTACCATCTACTCTGGAAAGCAGCAACATGTGGTGACACCTCAAAGGCGTAGCATTGGGAACCATCTCAAACTTGGCCACTGCACTTCAATGATCCTCCATCCCTGCATGCTGAGGACCACTGCCAAGCCTCTGAGAGAAAGCAAAGTATTTACTGACTGTTAAGGGTCATTACAAAGGACTAGTGCAAGGACAGACAGTAAAGGCAATCACTTAATTATGGCAACAGACCTTACTTCTTGTGTGCAGACTTTTATTGAACCACCATCAGCCGTTATCTGAGCCAGGCCTCCTCCCTTGCACCCAATCACCACACACATCTAACATCAAGGGCACCCCAACAACCATCAGGTGTGCCCTGAGGGTAAAAAGGGTTACGCCTATCCATTCACTGCATGGTCCCAGGAAGCATTGGAGTGAGGACAACCACCATAAACCACTACCACTCCTATCAGTTCCACAAATACCATTCCTGACTCTCCCCTGGCGGGTCACTGCAGTGCAATGTTAAAGCATGTTAATTTTCATTTAATTAATTCAATGAACATTTTTGGGTTGTCTCTGACTCAGGACATCTACAACTGCAAAAAAGAAACTCTGGGACTGAATGAGAGTAATAATACAGACATTGTTGACCACATGAACCTATTCCTTCAATTACGGATGTTGTTCTAGGTGGAGGAGTTGTGTGCAGTTGATATCATGTACAGTGCACGTGGAATCTGAGACCTGTTATTGGTTCTGGGTGCTCTTCCCTCTTTCTAACCTGCAGCTCTGGCTCCTCAGAGTGCTTGCTGTGTATCAACTCAAGTCTATTACAAGCTCACCAGGAAATCAGTGCAAGAAAAGTTAATTTTTATTATAACAAAGAAAGAACAATTATAAAGTACTGATTAATAAACTACCAGTGAGGAAAAGATGATTATCAGGTAATCATACATATAAACTTATATGCATATAATCGGGCAAATGAGCCTTAGAATAATGGAGGAAAATGAAGGGTCACTTAAGTTACAATTGAAGTGAAGATAAAAAGTGAACCAGTTCTGTACTGAAAATTCCTTTTCATAACTTTATATTGCAGATAAATTCTGATGGTTTTCCCTTCATTTAATATAAACATCAATATCAGCACCATTGGAAACCAAGTGAGGTTCCAAAGTATCTCAAAGGGATTGTCTTACAAAGCCTACTCCGGTCTATCTGGCATATGGATGGCCATGCATTTCCTTCTCATCAATGAAGTTATCTGCATTGAAGCAGAGGCTGATGTATATGGTTAATATTCTATTGCTATATGGTGCAGTTTATTATGATTTCATTAAGGAGAAATACACACGTGGACAAAATTGTTTGTACACTTACCTTAATAAAAGAAAAACCTACAATGGTCACTGAAAAATCTTGAAACTGACAAAAGTAATAATAAACAAAAATGTTCTGAAAATCAACTAATGAAAATCAGACATTGCTTTTAAATTGTAGTTCTGGACAAAAATGATGGTGCCCTTAACTTAATATTTTGCTGCACAACCTTTTGAGGCAATCCACACCTGTCCACAAGTATTTTGGCCCACTCCTCGTGAGCAAACTGCTCCAGTTGTCTCAGGCTTGAAGGGTGCCTTCTCCGGACTCCATGTTTCTGCTCCTTCCACAGACTTTCAAAAGGATTTAGATCAGGACTCCCAAACGGCCACTTCATACAGTCCAATGTTTTGCTCTTAGCTATTCTTGGATGTTTCTAGCTGTGTGTTTTGGGTCATTATCTTGTTGAAGGACCCATGACCTGTGGCTAAGACCAAGCCTTCTGACATTGAGCAGCACATTTCACTCGTGAATGCCTTAATAGTTTTGAGATTTCATTGTACCCTGCACAGATTCAAAACACCCTGTGCAGCAATGCAGCCCCAAAACATAACCTGCATGTTTGACAGTAAGTACAATATTCTTTTCTTTGTATGCTTCATTTTTGCATCTGTTAACCACAGAGCTGATTTGACTTGCCCAAATGCTCCAATTTTGTCTCATCTTTCCAAAGGACATTTTCAGTGAAGCTTTATGGCTTGTCAATATGCATTTTGGCAAATTCCAGTCTCGCTTTTATATTATTTGCTTTCAGCAGTGGTTTCCTCCTCAGTCAGCTTCCATTAAGTCTACTTTGGGTAAGACAGTGACAGATGGTGTGTTCTGAGACTGATGTACCTTGAGCTTGGAGTTCACCTATAATCTTTCTGGAAGTTGTTCTAGGATCTTTGGTTTGGAGATGGTCTTATATTCTTTTTATTTAACATGTCTGTCTATAATTTTCTTTCCAATCTCTTGAGACAACTCCCTCCTTAGCTTTCTTGTTCAGTGTGGTACACACCATGATAACAAACAGCACAGTGACTACTTTTTACCATTTAAATAGGCAGACTGACTGATTACAAGTTTGAAGACAACTGTGATGCTAATTACAGAACCCACCTTAGGTTACTTTCATAGATGTGTTTTGAAGTTTGGTTTTGAGATTGGGCAGAAAATCTCAAAACCAGGCCAAAACGCTTTGTTTTGTCGCCATTCATTATCAATGGGGAAAAAAGAACAAACTAGATCAGGATGCATCCGGGTACTTTCCGTTCAGGTTTGTTCAGTTTTAATGGGACATAAAACCGCTGCAAGGTGCTGTTTTGCGTCCATTTTCTATTTAATACGACCTCATCCAAAGGGAATGGATGCATTAAATCGTCTGCCAGATCTCAAAACCAGAATGCAAAACACATATGTTCTGCCCAGCTGGGTTAGAGAATTATTACAGATCACGTCTGCCTCAGTCTTTCTCAGTATTTCTCAAGTGTTTAGTGTGGTTATAGCACACTAAGTTAAGTTGTATTACACTTGTTTTTCTGTTACAAAGACTACGGCATTGTGGGAGTAAAAAGCATCCTGGGAAAGTGAAGTCACCAGGAAAAATCAGCAGTGCATATCTTCTTCTCAAACTCTACCATCCTTGTAAAAACATATCTGGTGAGAGATCTAATTTTGTTTCAGGGATATTATGTTATGCAGAGCTGTTAAGCTAGTTGCAATTGTTACTCAGGGAGTTGTTACTACTGTTAGCTAGACATGTAATCTTATGTACAGGCAGCCATTTTACCATGTGCTTCAGTGTTAATGCAAATTTTATAGTACATGCTTCCTATGCTTTATACTTGTTATTTGTATTCTTGTAGTTTTACCACACACTTGTTCAATCTCTCATTCACGCGAATTGTACAGAGAGTACAACCTGTTGACCAATAAACAAGCTAGACTACAAAGAACAGTCCTCATATTTGGAAGACAGGAATGGTTTATGCTGAATGTCAGACTGCACACTGTGTGAACGTGTATGAAGACAGAACAACATATGTGAAAGAAGCCTTAGTTTAACATGTCCCTATGGTCTAATTATTTCAATCTTTTCTAGGGGTACCATCCTTTTTTGTCCAGGCCAGTTTCATTAGTTTTTTTTTTTAATTATTCTCTTGAACCTTCTGTCAGCCCTGATCTAAATCCTATTGAACATCTGTGGAAGGAGCAGATACATGCATTCTGTAGAATGTACCCTTCAATCCTGAGACAGCTGGAGCAGTTTACTCACAAGGAGTTGGCCAAAATACTTGAATACAAAATACTCATTAAGAGTTACAGAAATCGCTTGATTGCAGTAATTGCTTCAAAAGGAAGGGCACCATCGTTTTTGTTCAGGCCAGTTTCATTATTTTGTTTTATAAACTATTCTGATGAACCACACGTTAAAAAGCAATGTCTGATTTTTATTAGCTGATTTTCAGTAATTTTTAATTTATTACTTTTGTTAGTTTCAAGTTATTTCAGTGGTGTTTCTTTATTTAATGGAAGCGTACCAACAATTTTGTCCACGTGTGCAGATTCCATAGAGTATTAACTACTGGGATGCAGTACACATTAACAGAAATATAAAGTACTTTACTCACTTATCGGTATGGATAGAAAACTTGTATATATTACAATGGTAAAGCAGTTATCCAACCCCTATAATGCCCCCAAAATGCCCAGGCCCCTCATACTGGTTATACTTACTCCCCTCTGCGGCACCCTCGTTGCTTCTGTTGCCCACATGGCGGCTGCTGCATCTTCCTGTCACGTGGCTCAAACCATCCGGCAACGGGGGGGAACAGATCATAACAGGAACGAGCAGGGTACGATGGGAACGAGCCTCCCTGGACATCATGGGTGATGCTAGGGATGTTTTGATCCGCGCAACTGGGATATGCAGCGGCAGCCATGCTGGCACCAGAAGCAACACAGGTGTCAGAGAACTGGGTAAGTATAACCAGTAAGAGGGGCCAGGCATTTTGGGGGCATTATAGGGGTTGTTAACCCCTTTACCGGGAAGTTTGAGTGAAATATTTAAAAGGTGTGTCACCTTTAATTTTATTTCGGTATGCAGCATTTCTGATTTTCAAACATATTAAGCCATTTATTGTTGCCTCTTAAAGGACAGACTGTCCTTTAGAATTACTGTATATATGCACCATAAGTTGTATTAAACATTGCAAAGGGAGGCATTCTTCATTTCTTTAACGTGTTCTCAGAATGAATGGATATTTTAAACTGCGCTGTCAGTTTTGTTATCTTAGCTGACAGTATATGGACTCCAAATCAAAGTATTGTACTATAAAAGCTTCCAAAAAACTTTAATCCCATGTAAATGAAAGCAAAAAGCGCATTAAACTGAAAAGGGAACACAATTTTATTATGATTTATTCATAACCATGGAATACAATTTATATGCTATATTCTAATACATCATTCAGGTTCTCACAATATGGCATACGAATATGTTGTGCAGAAAATTTATTATGCAAATGTATGTACAGCGTAAGTCAAGGCTGTAGATAACTGGGCTACAGTATATCCGGTAATGCTACAATATTGAGCATTTAAGAGATTTCTTATCATAGACAACCCTTTTCATATTGAAGCTGCAACAGATATCAGTGGATTACTGCATGTCCAAACCATGACCAACCAGAGATTTCCTACTCCAATGGACACTATAGGTGAAATGTAGTATTACATGGATGCCATTCAGAGTAGCTAATTGTGGGAGACCATCATTTATGGGCCAATGTCACCTTCACCTAGCAAAATCAGCTGTTTACTCGGGTTTTAGAATCAGGACCTGCCACTGTAGCTTCAAACTAAGGTTTATTGCTTCCCCAAATCCCACTGATAGAGTGCAGATGCTCCTTTGCCAACACCCTCCCCCCCTTTCCCTACCTAGTTTTTGTTTACAAGGGACCAGTATATAAAACTACTGCAGTAAGTCATTACAGGGGCTATCCAGGCATCTCATCTAATTATTACTTGGCAATAACCTGTATAAGGAAGATCTTTTAAATACTTTAAGTACTTACCTGTCCCTCGCGACGCTGATGCCACCATCTCCACTAACACAAGATGCAGACTATTTCGTCTTTCATGCGGGTCTCGACTGGATGTGGCTGCTTCTTTTCCTGTCTAGTTGCATAGAAGTAGTAAATGCAACTGAACATGTAAAGAAGCAGCTACATCTGGTCAGAACTCAGGAGCAGATTCTGCCATTGCTGCGGAGACAGCGGCATCAGCAGAGCGAGGGACAGGTAAGTACTGTTGAAAAGATCTTCCTCCCTCAGGTTATTTCCAAGTACTAATTGGATGAAATGCCTGGTAAATCCCTTTAAGCCATTACGATCACTGACTAGCTGAAGCAGTGGCATTCTGGATGCTTGTAAACAAAGACCAGGGAGCTACCAAGCTTCTTCGCAGTATGATCGGGAGATTGAATCTGTGAATATTTCTAAGATCGATTAAAATCTTTAAAAAAATTGAATTTAAAGGAGCAATAAGAGATACATAAATATCTGATACTATACTAGCAGCTGGTTCTGCATGCGGTTTTCCATTAACTGCCGGGCTGCACATGTACTTCGTGGGTCTTCCTTGTGTATGGTATTGGAAACAAATGGCATGTACAGGTGCTGGATGACAATTACAAGTTACCGGCATGTGGATCCCACTGTCTGCATTGTGTATGGGAAGACATATACTAAAGTATCTCAAAAGATACAATGAGAAATTAATGTATCTAATCTTTTGCTGGGCTAATGGTACAATGAACTAATATGTGCTCCAACCATTGTAATGGTCCACGGATATAGAACTTTTCCGTCTTTTCAAATGAGCTAAGATTCATCCAGATTTTCTTCCACCTGCTGGAATGTAACCAGGATCCACTCTGAACACGGTTCTATAGCTTTGTAGTTTCAAAAAGAGTCTACTTTATCTATTAAGCTCAATCTTTCAGAAGACTAGCTTTTTGATCAAGAGGAAAACAAACATGAACTGCTGAACTTTGCTAGAATGCCAAAATGGAACTTCACAGTTAGCAATAAATAAGTAAATGCAATAACAGTAAAGAGAGTAACGGCAGTTTTTTCATAATGTCATAAAAAACATTACTAGTCTAGAGCCTGAATTCAAGCATTGCTATAATAACCCAATATCAAGATGTTTTTTCTGAAACTGAAGATTTTATTCCTCACTCCTCAGAGAAAGAAATTCATGGTGACTATTTTTTCTATGTCATCTCTGGAGGAACATTGATTGTCCTAACATTCCCCAATATCCAAGCTTCTCGGACCCTGATAAGGGTGCTGCATGCACATTATTTTACCTGGCTTTTTGGGTTGAAATTCATGTTTTTTTACAAGTGTTGTTGTTGTAGGGTGTCATAATTTTTTTATGCATCATATTTCTCGTTTTTATTGGTACATTTTTTACCTACTGAGAAAGAAGTCTATGGAAAAATATCGGGGGAAAACGTACATATGGAAACTGTGCCTTTTGCTCACAAAGAAAAAAACTTGCAATTTTTAAAACAAAAAGACACAGCATAAAACCAACCTGAGAGGATTTGGAAGACAACAAAAGATTCTTGGACCCTGGTAACCAGATCTGGCTTTAGCGGTACAAACACAAGGTGCATCAGTTGCCCCTGCAGAATGTGGAGCCATAGAATGCCTGTAATCAAAGGCTTGTAGCCACCAAATAATATTGATCACAAAAGCAGCATTCTTTAGACATTTTATGGACCTGGCTTTGTTCACTCTATGGTCCTATTTACCTAGTTATTGTGGTATTGAAGGAGGTGGCACCTGCACGGCATAGTTGCTCAGACAACTGTATGGAAGGGGTGTTTTTGAACCATCCTGTACACTGTATGACAGTACAATAAATGAGAAGGGGGTGTCCACAGATACCAAACAGGATACTATCAAGTGTGAAAATAGTCTTACTAATAAAAATAAACTAGAGCTTTTGCTTCTAAATTACAGTGACTTTGAGGGCTTTATTGGGTTTATCATATGTCAAACCTGCATTAAACACGGGTGTTTAGAGATGGCTTTGATTGTTTGTTACCATTAGGCATACAATTAATGTAAATAACTAAAGGTGTAAACAGTAATCCATTAAATGGGTCAAATAAAAAAACATGACAGATGAACATCAGTATGACTACTCCTTAAGTTTCTGACAGTGAGTGTAAACTAGAATGATCACTTGATAAGGTTATATCACACCTTCTAAAGAGATTATTGAAATAAGCTAAATAGTCAATTTTCCATGTGGCAGTACTGAAATTTACACCAGCAAGGGAGCTGGTGTAGATTCCCAATTCCTACACAACTCAGCCCACTGTTTGAAAAAGTGGTAAGCAAGGTGCAAACCCCCCAAAATTACTCAAGCAAGACATGCACCAAACATTGTGACTTTTTCAAGCCAGTTTTCCAGCATACAATGGTTGATAAATGTCCCCCACAGTTGTAAAACACAGTGGGGCAGATTTACTAATAAGGTCTAATTTTTTGTAAACTTAGACTAGAGTGTCTAAAACTGTGCCAGTTTGCCAATGTTGGGTAATAAGTTTGGGATGTCTTTAAAGAGAATCTGTCACCACGATTCTGGACTATAATCTGCAGTAATACATGAGTAGTTCTACACTTAAGGAGCCAGAAGGAGAAAACCTCAGCAATCCATGTCATCTTCAGGTTCTTAAATTTTTATTCATTAAAAACAGATGCAGAGTTTTGACTTCCTACAGTCTTTATCAAGCTTGCTAAAGACTGTAGGAAGTTGAAACGAAGGATATGTTTGGTGAATAAAAATTTAAGAACCTGAAGCTGACATGGAGTGCTGCAGTTTTCTCCTTCTGATATTGTTGATCTGGGGTCCATTAGTTTGGACCTAACACCTCTGGCAACGCCACTGAGTGGATCCTAAGACTGTTGCAATCTAACTATAAGTGCTGCTACCCTCTCTCTTTCTCGTACACATAAGGAGTTCAGATCAACATTTTTTATTTTCCTACTGCCCTCCATCCCTGCTGTTTGTCAGTAGTCAAACTTGCGCTAAAATACACACTCTGTACTGCTGTGTGGTGCTAACATCATGAAGAGGACTCCTGTGTGCATGCACAGCAGTCCTGACAATGAATTTGTGCACAGCTTTAAATGCTGAAAGCATGGGGAATGGAGGAGCAGTAGTAAAATAATAAATGGCAATCTGGACTCTTTATGTGGAGTACTACACATGCATTACAGACGATAATAGTCCAAGATTCTGATGATAGATTCTCTTTAAACCATTTAGTCTGATGGAAATATGTTTAGGATGTTTTGCAGATGCGGCTATTAGGGTTCAGCCATACATTGTGGAAATCAAAACCAGGAATGAATTCAGAAAAGAGGAGACATTGTATCTGTCCATTATACTTTTTCACCCTGTATGATCCAATCCTGATTTTGGCTTCTTCCAAAAGTGCATCAAGAAACCTGAAAATCCACAGCATGTCCTGAATTATGTGTGGATACTTTCTGCTACATGAGAATGAGGTTTTAAAAGCCCCGACCTGGTTGATATGGAATTCTGTGACCCTATGGTGGCTTTTATTTTTGTTTTACTACTGCATTATACCACATTTGCAGAGTGCTAATTCATCATAATTTTTGGTACATTTTTTACCATGGTTCTTATTTTCGATGTTTTGATTATGTTATTGGTTCAATTGAATAGGTTTTTTTATAGAGATAAGTAAATAGATTCTAAAGGGAAAAAAATTCAGCCTCTAGCAAATTCAAAAGTTTTATGATTAGTTTCAGACAGATCATTTAAAATGGTGCCACAGAGAAGCCACCTGTCACCATAAGGGGATCATTTTTGGAATGTTTTTTTAAAAAAAACAGACAGTGCAGTGTGTTATTAAACAGGCTGTTTGTTACCACCAGATACAGATTCATGTGAATTAGACCCAAAAAATGTCAAGAAATTCTCTCATCTCTAGTTTCGTGCAACACTTTTATTCATAACCGCCCATTGTATTAAACCACAACCACCATATTTCGGCTTTGTGTCCTTTTTATATATATTTTTTTCTATGTCTCTGATCTGTCAGAAGAAAAATTTAAAAAAAATCTGTTTTATTTTGAGTATCAGTTGTGCTCAGTTTGCATCAGTTTTAGTCACTTTTACCAGGTTTCAGTTATTTTTAATGGGAGAAAAAGTAGAGCAGACAGGACTTTTTCTCCCATCAAAAATAAAAGAAACCTAACAGGAGAGACACAAACTGATGCAAACTGAGACTGAGCACAAAATAAGCTCAAAATAACCCATTTAAACAAATAGGCTATAAAATGGATCCGCTTTTCTCATTTATAGTTTTTTTGATAGATCAAAAGAACAGAAAGCCCAACGCAGATGCAAACGCAGCCTTAGGATGTCATGACCAGGCTATTTATAATGAATTCCAAAATGCATTATCATCATATTGGTATATACATGTGTGGGTATTTTTGTTTTCATAGTGTGTTTTAAAAGGTATTTGTGTCTAAGGCATTAGAAAATTAAGTTATTGTTTAAGCGGCTGAACCAAATTAGAAACCTATGCCATATACACATTATAAGGAATATGTATCTTATGGTGGTAGTTTAACCGCTGGGACCTCTTAATGGTCCCATTCCACTAAATTGGTTGCTCTTGTCTGTCCCTATTCTATTCATTCTCTTTGAAGATTTAAAAAAAAAAAAAATGGCAAGACAAGGGCAACTATTTGGAGGATATTTAAATACCATTCATGTACTAAACACTAAAGCAGTACTACTGTAAATGCTAGAAGACATTATAGACGATTTATTGTGGATATTACATATATTCACACACTAGCTCTCCCCACATATTTGAATATTTTATTTTCCCAAGTTTCGTTATGCTGGTTTCACCGGAAGCAGTTATGTGCTACACGTCAAAACTACACACATTTTACAATGAACTGCTGAGGTTTTGCATCGCAGTTATTGCAGTTTTACCGCATGGTGATTGGCCACATGAGATCAGTTATGCGTCAACACAGGCATAGAGGGGTTATTTCAGATGTGCAAGACTAAGCATTGAGATTATCTCACTCCACAATTACTCCTCTTAAATTGCTTGCAAGCTCCAAAGTTCAGCACATGGAGCACAAACATCATAGCAGGTAAGTATGTGATTTGACTCCTGAGATAAAAATAAAAATGTTCATTTAAAAAAAAAAATATGTAGGATAAACACTACTTTATTACGCCCATGAAAAATATAATATGGCCACTATAATATTTGGGGTGAACATACATCTTCAAATTAAATAGTGAAGGTGGGCTAAAATGACTGTTAAAAGTATAAACTTGCCCAACTTGCTCCTTAAATAAAGGAATCTTGTGAAAACTCTAAGGAGAACATGAGTAGTAATTGCCTTCTCATTTCTTCTATTTTTGGCTGGCAGGAGATTTACTATTCTTTGTCTTCCATGCCAGACAGAGTGGCAGAGGTGTTCTGCTGCAGCCAGTTGTCAGCCAGACACACAATTGGAGAAGGAGGGGGGAAATGACCAATATGTAGATTTCTTAGTTTTCAATATATTTTAATATGAGAAAGAATACAATAGTATTACTGTTTTTGATTTCTATATTGTCTGTACAGTGTTTCTTCATTTTGCAGGACATTTTTGCTTTTGCAGTATGCACGTGGAGGTATGGCTGCCTCAATCTTGGTCATGCACTTCTTACTAACCCATCTTTCCACAGGTCATTTTTAATTGGTGTAATATATAGCTGTAGTCTTCTCTTTCTGAATTCATTGGAGGCCTACTGGCAGAGAGAGAGGTAACATATAGAGAAGACACAGTATATATGTGGAGCCTGCTCTCCCTAAATAAAGGTATCATATAGAGTAGGGTTCTCATCCAGAAAGAGGTAATCTTGCTTTGGTGGATGGACACACATGATTTTGATCAAAATATATTTGTTCAAACCTCATATTCATGTTATATAGTGAATATAGAATTAGTTTTTATATTCTATATTTGCAGTGCTGTTGCATTGTGTTTGCTTTTACTTGTAGTTTCAACCATTAATACCTGCACCTGCGCATTCACTTTATTTTACAGGATGTGCCGACTAACTTTATCTTTTGTCTTCTATGGCAAGCAGAGCAGCAGAGGAGGTGTTCTGCTGTAGCCAGTGGTCAGCCAGACACAAGATTGAGGAAAGAGGTGAAAAATAGCCACTACGTACATTTCTTAGTTTTCAATATTTTTCAGTATGAGAAAGAATAAAATTAATGATAGGAGTACTGGGATTTTTGGGGTTATTTTCAATATTTAGTGTTCCTTTTAGGATTTGAGTAAGGTTATGTTGCAGTGCACTGCACCTTTTTGGGAGTAGCACTGTGTAGAGCGCCAATGGGCTTTAGCACTTTTATTCTAGGGTTCGGTTAGATCCTTTAATCATGTTATGGAATATCTTAGCAATACGTTTCAGCTTGATTGGAATTCCCATTCAGGCTGCCCAAACAAAATCCATAAGCATGCCCATATAAACCCATATGAGACCTGGCTATTCACATTACTTTTTTCTCTGTATATCCTACTGATTTTAGAGTGATCCACCAAAAATCAAATACATATGTAAATCAATAAAACACCCCGCTTCGACACAAAAAAGGGAAGTGAGCAATCATACAGGCTTATTTAATTAGGAGCCTGCGATATGAATCTGTTAGACATTCTCCCTTTTGACAATGTTTCATTTTAAATGACTAATAATATACATAGAGAAACTCAAATTAATTGTTTTTGTGCTGAATGTTCTACTTTAAAATCAGCTAAATTGATATCCATTAAGAAGGAAAATCGACTTGAAGCTGTTTTTAATGTAGATTTCACACAAGCTATACACAACCCCTCTGACTATACTTCAATTGTACTAGAAATAAACATGAGGTCAAACACGTATTAAAGAGCAAATAACATTATGTCATATATAATAATATAAAACATCAGATCTAATTTTGATTTAATCAATTAATTACAGTGTTGACCGAATTGTCATGGTTTAGTAACTGAACATTTTCTCAAGCTCTCAATTATTGTAAATTAAGTCATAGTAAGCTTGTCTGATACAGATACTTTCCAGACCATCAAATGTAGCAAAGTGGCTGCACATGTTTATTTACATGTTAAAAATATTTATTTATGTAAGAAAATATAACTGCAGGTACATGTTCAGATTAGCCTAAATGTTTACTGATCATTGCAGTGTTAAATCAGAGATTAAAAAAAGTGCAACTGCAACAGTCTCATTGATCAATGTCAGAATTTATAATGTGAAATCAGTCTTCACATCTAAATGTCAAATGTCACATAAGAAAGAAATGATACGTTCATTCATATGCATGAAGATAAAAAAAAAATCTGTCAGAATAACACAGTTTGTGAAATGCTGGTCTTAAACAAAAGCCCAAGCTCAGAAATATGTTATATATTTCTAAGAGCTGGTTAACTTTTCATTGTGATTTGTGACATATTGATGTCGAGTAGTTGCAAAGCCAAGAAGCTAAACTTTCAAAGCAACTTTTTCTATGGACTGATTCTGAATTTCAACCCAAATTTGAAAAAGAAAAATTGGATTCATTAGGATCATAATTGTGTGTGAATTGATTTGGGAGAATTGAGAATAGGAGCGAGAGACGTTTTGGATCCAAATCAAATTTAATGGACGAATCAGACCAGAGTCAAATTTTATGATGGCTCATCTCTACTAATGACAAGGTACAATGCAAGCACACAATCATATGTGACCAGATCATGTTTTAGGATATAGAATAATGCAGCATATTGGGAAATGTTTGGAATAACATTCATAGAATTTATTTTTCATTTCTGCATTGACAATCCACTTCCAGAAACACAGTGGAGCAATTTTCATCGAAAGCTTTTTGGTTATAAATTGTTGGTGAATTTAACAGGAGGAGGATATCGCTGCATGTAATAGCAGCGGACTCCTCCGCTATTGAGCAAGCAATTGCTGGGAGGAAATGCTTCCCTCCCAACAACTGTCTGCCACATCAGGCTATGTAATACAGCCTTTACCTAGCAGCTCCAAAATAGGGATTTATAGAGGAATGTCATGAGCAAGAATTCCCATCTGTCATGGCCTGATAGGAGGAGATAACCCCTTTACAGTTGATAAAAACAAAAGCCACTGGGGATCCCATTTCATTTAGTGGACCTTGAGATCAAACATGCAACACATTGCAAAGCTTTGTCTTTCTCTAGCTTTTCCTTTCAGTGTGATCATTAGCAGACTGGAGGCTAGTGCTCCTATACCTGTAATTATTCTTAGTTATCTCTTACATTAAATGCATTGTAGTCATGTACGGTATCTGCATTTAGCAAGAGTTAATTTGTAAATGGCACATAATTAGATGTAATGTACTTTATGTAAACATGAATGGACACTATGTCAAGACTAGATTTTAAAGGTCAATGCAGAATTTTTAAGGATTATAAATTTAGATAATATTTTTCTGAGGTACAAAAGCAGAAATAAAAGGAAGCGAAATACTGTAAAGGAATGTTCTGGGTCAAGAGCCAATATAAGCATGAAACAAAAAATCATATTTTTGTGCAAAGTAAAAGATGATAAATAGTGACCAAGTATTCCAAGTTATAAAAGATATCTTGTTAAAAGCAGTTTCTGTAACACTAGAACTGATCTTTTTTCATTTTCCTTAGCCAAAACCTCATTAAAATATCAGTATAGCAGAGGCATGATAGCAACAAAAAATCTAGCTATAAAATAAATGCATACCTTTAAACCATGTCCATCACTATTGATCATCTTGATGAACATGCCTACTAAGGATCCAAACAATCACCTTCTAATGTTTACAGTCAGTAAGCAAGGACTCCTTGAATGCCAATAACTATTCATTATCCAGTTTGGAGGTGCTACCAACATTATTCATCAGGTTTTCTTTCAAAGGGACCTTTCGTCTCTTCTGACATGCCAGTAGATACATGTATGGGTATGGCTGTCTATAATAGTGGTACTGGTACTTTAGAGGATGTTTGAAAGCAACATGGCACCCATATGCAAAAGGTAGTGTTTTCTTTCTAAACCCTGCAACATCAGTTTACTTCCACAAATATGGTATTTTAGTACCCAGTAGAACCCCTCTAACAATTTAAGGGGTGTGGTACATTTGGCACATTTTGGGGACTGAAATTCCATATCTGTGGAATACTTGCAATTTTCATTTTGCACAGTCTGCTGTGCAATAATTTCTGCAAAATACCTGTGGGGCCAAAATTTTTACTCCACCCCCTTGATAAATAAAGAGGGGGCGTAGTTTCCAAAATTAGGTTACTTATTGGGGTTTTTCACTGTACAGGTACCTCAGGGTCTTTGCAAATGTGATGTAGCGCCAAAAAAACATTCCAGCAAAACCTGTGTTCCAAAATCCAAATAGCACGCTTTCCCTTCTAAGCTCTACAATGTGCCCGTACAGCAGCTTATGTACACATTTATGGCATTTCTGCACCAAGTAGAACCTGCCTAGTGGGGTGTAAGTAATGCCATATCTGTGGAAAAATGTAAATTTTTATTTTGCACAGTCTGTTGCGCGTTAATTTGTGCAAAATACCAATAGCATCAAAATTCTTACTCCACCCCATAATACCTTGAGGGAACGAGTTTCCAAAATGGGGTCACTTCTCTCGGGGTTCCATTTATTATTTAACTCCTCTACAGTTGTTAGCACAAGCAGTGTAAATCACCACCTTCGGTCTCAAAATGAGTCTAAAACCAGGAAACACAGTATAATAGTAAGGTGGCTTACTTTTTACACGGACACACACTAGACACAATATATTGGGCAGCAAAATGGCATATCTGTGCACAAATTAAAATTTACACTTTGCACCATCTGCTATGTGGGGGACGGGGGGGGTCAAAATACTCATAGAATCACTTGGTAAATTCTCTAAGTAGTTTTGTTTCCAAAATGGGGTCACTTCTTGGAAGTTTTTTTTTTATTTTTATTTCACCTCAGAGCCTCTGCAGTTATCAGCCAGTGTTGCATAAATCACCAAACTAGGCATCAAATGCAAATGATGCTCTTTCTCTTCTGAAACCTGCAGTTTTCCCAAACAGCATTTTACTATCACATTGGGGTGTTTTTTATCCTATTATCACTTGTGAAAATGAAA
Organism: Bufotes viridis; assembly: GCA_033119425.1. Classification (NCBI taxonomy): domain Eukaryota; kingdom Metazoa; phylum Chordata; class Amphibia; order Anura; family Bufonidae; genus Bufotes; species Bufotes viridis. The sequence continues at coordinate 240,116,967 of CM065590.1, forward strand.
CATTTGAGGCTAAAACTACATATAATTGAAACACAATGTCATTTCAAATTTTACGTCCCAATTTTAAAAAAATCCATGAAGCACCTTTGAGGTCAAACAAATCACTAGGTGAATTTTGCAAACTAGGGTACATTTTTGGGACTTTACACTGTACTTAGGGTTTAGCGAATCTTTTGTTATGCTGTTTCCGTGTACAGCATTGAAATATATTTGCTCCGTGTAAGAAAACTTTATCTTGGCCAAAGTTGCGCTAGACTTCGGTATTCCTATCTACATCTTTAAAAACATTTTAAAATAGAAATCCAAAGTCTGCTTCAGTACTGAGGTAACAGCCAGTACCGGATTCCTATTTTACAATGTTTTTAAATACGCAGATAGGAATACCAAAATCATTTAACAAAGTTATGCGCAACTTCGGCCAAGATTACGTTTTCCTACACTGAGCACAAACATTTTAATACTGTATGGAAACAGCATTACAAAGTTTTCTAACAAATTGACTAAAAGCAAATGGTGCAAGATCCCTTCGGCCCATACCACACTTTGCGACCACATATGAGGTGTTGCCGTATTCAGTTTAAAATGAGTAACCAATTTTGAGGTGCTTCATATCACTTTTGAAAATTAAAAACGTGGGCTAGAAGCAAAATTTTATTGGAAAACTATAATTTTTATTTTCACATTTCCTACTGCTCTCCTCTTCCTGATAATGGCTCAGCATTGAGGAATGGCTGGAGATGCCCACTCAGCCTATAATTGGCTAAGGTGAGGATCTCCATCCACTTGATGTGTGTCAAGCTCGAACCTGGAATTGGAAAGCAGCTGGGATTGGAAAAGTATTGGAAAGTCAGATGCTTCATTTTTATTATTTTTTAACCCTTTCAGGTTTTAAAAAGTATTATCTTCGTCACAAAAACTCTGAATAGTTATAAAATAACAAATATAGTTGAAAAGCAGAGATTCACTAATCTAGCTATAGCTACTCAACTCCTTTCAAAGTGTAGCAGCACAGCTTCTACACAGATGAAGCTATGCTTCAAGCTCTGTTCTGAACGACCAGAAAACCCTTTTAAGCATAGAAAGGGCAGACATTTAGAAGAATAAAAGACACATTTCACAGAATCTTTTCTCAAAAATAAACTATATATGAATCTGCTTAGCTCCTCCTCCTCTATTAGATTTCTGCCTCCGACTTCCATGTGACTTCCATTCATATATAATATTACAAAGACCATGTTTTTTTACATTTTAAAGGTAATTGACCATCTAAAATGAGAGAGGATACACGGACCAGCGTCTTCCAGACGGCTAAGATGTGCATGTATTTATCTAATATGATGAGAATATTGTTAGTAATGATTCTTAGATTGTAGGGGTGCTGCTTAATAACTTCATTTCCCTGCAGGAGACATTATAATGAGGTGGATACATTTTGATCATTTCACGCCATGTACTTCTATCCTGCTTTCTTAATGCGTGTTTGGGTTCTGCTTTAAACTAAAGAGGACTCTATTGATTTTTCACCTATATGAGTATACATACATTATATCAGTGTAGTCTCATCAGTGAATCATACTCAACTAGTGACTGCAGCTCATGTGGTTTATTTAATGGTTTATATAAGAATATGAGTGAAAAGTCGCCGTTCTGCATCAGGCCTGATGTTTGATTGACAGAATTCGTTTTTTGCATCAGCTCTCCCCCTAAGCTTTGCCACTGCTGTCTGCTGAAAAATCTTCACTTTGCATTCTGTGCTCAAGGGACATATAATCCATCATTTTGCTTTAGTAATTGGGGCACCTGCCACAATTTTGTTTCTGGGATTGCTGACATTTGTGAAGTGCTTTCCTGCCAATTTTAACTGCTGTATCACACAGGCAGTAATTTGAATATATGTATAAATATTACATTGGGATTTACTGTATATTGCTTCTGTGGGTCAGTTGACATGATATGACTCCTGTAAATGCAGCTGGTTTATGACATCTGCCATGACCACATCCTTATATAGCCTACATTGCAATTTCTATGCAAACTGTCAGCATTGATTATAGTTGATAGCACGCAAGGGTATAAGGGGTGGAAGAGAGACAGCTTTGTGGGTGGGGGACCCAGCTATGTAGGACTAAAATGAAAGAAAGGGGGTTCTAACCTGAATATCATGTAAGAAGGCCATATCACTCCTGGGATGTGGACATGGTGGCTTCTGCCAGCACTAGATGAAAGTCACACTTTTTGAACTTACTGCGGTGCTGCCACATTATGTCCCTTTAATACATTGGCTTTTATGCACCATGTGAATGCTTAAAGTCTATGGACATACTTGTTTTGGGATAAAATCATATTTCTAGTTGGTTTTTGGTAAACATTTTTTTTCCCACTACAGCTTTCTCTTTCAGTGCATCTGCCAGCTATTGCTTCCCCCTTTTCAGTGAATCCGCGATAGAGTTGCTCTAAAACCCTTATGCCTAATTCAAACGTCTGTAGTGTGTTGCGGATCCGCAACACAACTTGCCACCAGCCCTATAGAGATGCCTATACTTATCTGCAATTGCGGGCAAGAATAGGACATGCTCAATATTATTGCGGAGCCGCCGGCTGGAAGATTGGCGGCGCGCTCCGCAAATGCGGATGCAGAGAGCACAGTGTGTGCTCTCCGCATCCATCACGTCCCCATTCAAAATGAATGGGTCCGCACCCGTTGCACAGATTTGCGGAACGGGTGCGGACGAACATTGCAGACGTGTGAATCGTTAATTTCTGACGATAATTTGTTTTCCCTTAGTCCTAACAGCAGCACAGATGGGGTTAACCACCCCCCGTGGACTGGCAGGACCGGCGGAATGTTTAATGAGCCCAAGACTAATAACTCAATTTAACAATTAAGTATCTCCTTAAAAGGAGGAAGTCAACCCCCAGCCCACTGTGTTTATAGCAAGAAAAAAAATAGACTTACTAGGGTGGGAAATTGTGTGCTGCTGTTAGGACTAAGGAAAACAAATTATCGTTAGAAATTAACGATTCCCTTACGTCCTACCAGCAGCACAGATGAGGAGATAGCAAGAAAAAACCCTAGGGAGGGCCTTCCTGCCTGGCAGAACTAAGAAAAGTCTGCCCAAAGGCCGAAAACTCAGCTAGACTGGCATCTAGTCTATAATGGGAGATGAATGTCGATTCAGAGCTCCAGGAGGCAGCTTTGCAAATCATGTTGAGAGGCAGAAGACTCCTCTCGGCAAAAAAGTAGCCACAACTCTAGTAGAGTGGGCCTTCACGAATCCCGGAGGGTCAGAGATTGTGGAAACAAAGGATTCCTTAATAGCCTCCTCAATCCACCGACTGATGGAAGGTTTGGATGCCTTATAGCCTTTAAACTTACCGGCAACAGGATTAGCAGATTCTCATCTTTCCTGAACTCCTTGATCTATCCACATAGATCCGGAGACATCTCGAGACGTCCAGAGGATGTCTAGCAGGTTCCTAGGAGGAGGTGGTAGATGTCGACAGAACCGGGAGGAATATCACCTGGTTGATGTTCTGGAAGGAAGGAACTTTAGGCCTACAATACGGGAGGAATCTAAGAAGGTCCCGGTCATGTAAGAATAGGGCTCATGTGCTGAGAGAGCTTGAAGCTCAGAGACCCTCTTGGCCAAAGTCACTGCAAGGAGAAACACAAACTTCCAAGTGACGAACTTGATGTCCACCTCCTCTAACGGTTCAAAGGGGAGATGCTAACCCCTGAGAACTACTGAAAAACCCATTGAAAAAAAGGGGTCTCAGTACTGTAGGCTTTAATCTTTCAGCTCCTTTAAGGAACCGTTTGATCAGCGGGTCCTGAGAGAAAAGCCTGTTAAGGCAAGCTGAGATGGCTGAAACTTGAATCTTCAGAGTAAAAGGGCAAGGCCTCTATCAAGGCCGTTTTGCAGGAACTGAAGGATAGCGGAGAGGGGCGGATCTGCAGACGCCTCCTCAGTTGAGGTACAACAGGATGAGAATATCCTCATAATACAAGAGTAGGCTCTCTTGGTAGGGTCCGCTCTAGAATGAGACAGCGTTCTCAGGACCGGCGTTCTCAGGACCGACTCTGAAAGCCCTTCTATTCCGGGAAGGGACTGATCAACCTCCAGGCTGTCAGGTTGAATCTGTGCAGATCTGAGCAGAGGTGAGTGTCCCACGACACCAGGGTCTGCTGTGGGGGGAGCCTCCAATATTGTCCTCGACTCAACTGGGTGAGCTAGGTAAACCAGGATCTCTTCGGCCAAAACAGTATGATGGCTATCACCGAGGCCTGATCCTGACGGATTTTCATCAATACCCTCGGTATCATGGAAAAGGGAGGGAAGATGTAAGCCAGCCTGAACCTCCAGGATATTGACAGAGCGTCTAACGCCAGGGGGTTGTCCTCCCTGTAGAGGGAGCAGAACCTCTCCACCTTGGCATTGAACCTTGTTGCCATGAGATCCACCTCTGGCATACCCACTTGAGGACTATCTGCTTGATTCTCCGGATGTAAAGACCACTCTACCGACGGAAGACCGCGGCTCAGCCGCTATCATATTGAGGGAGCCATGGATGTGGATCGCAGATAAGTGGGAAGGTACAACTCTGTCTAATCCAGAATCACCCCGATCTCTGACAAGAGGGGAAGTGATCTTGTGCCTCCCTGCTGGTTGATGTAAAGTACCGCAGTCACATTGTCTGACTGGACTTTCACCGCTTTGCCCCGGATCTGAGGGGCTAAGTGAAGGAGGGCTAACCGGATAGCCTGAATCTCGTGGAGATTGGATGAAAGAAGCCACTCCTGAGGAAACCAGGTCCCGTGAATTGGAGTGTCGTCTAGGTGAGCGTCCCAGCCTACTTAGGACGCATCCGTAGTCAATATGACCCAGACTGGCTGGGTCATAGACTTCCGTCTAAAGATGGCACCACCATCTGAGGGAATACCGAGTTTGCCAAGTCAGGGAGCACAGGGAGTTTAGCCCAGCAGGGCTGCCATTCCATTAGGAGAGGACCTCCGACTGTAGAGGGTGGAGGTGCCATAGAGCCCAAGGGACTGCTTCCGCAGACGCTGACATGAGCCCCAACATCTTCATGAGAGTCCGGATTGGAACTCGCCAGGGAAAGGAACTTGCCGTGTTCTGAACCCGGAATTTTCTTTCTGGAGTCAACTGGAGCGACATCCCAGCGGAGTCGGTTATGAAGCCTAGATATCTTACTGAAGTCGACGGGCTCACGTTCGACTTCTACCAGCTGATGATCCAACCTAGGTGGAACAGAAAGGAGATTGTTACCTGAAGAAGTTGGGTTAGGACCGCTAGAGCAGAGGCTTTCAAAGCCAGTCGTCCAGATAAGGAATGATGGTCAGTCCTTGAAGCCTCAAAGCCGCCACCACAGAACCACCACCTTGGTAAAAGTGTGAGGGGCAGAAGAAATGCCAAAGAGAAGGGCAACTATTCTAAGTTATAAAAGATATCTTGTTAAAAGCAGTTTCTGTAACACTAGAACTGATCTTTTTTCATTTTCCTTAGCCAAAACCTCATTAAAATATCAGTATAGCAGAGGCATGATAGCAACAAAAATCTAGCTATAAAATAAATGCATACCTTTAAACCATGTCCATCACTATTGATCATCTTGATGAACATGCCTACTAAGAATCCAAACAATCACCTTCTAATGTTTACAGTCAGTAAGCAAGGACTCCTTGAATGCCAATAACTATTCATTATCCAGTTTGGAGGTGCTACCAACATTATTCATCAGGTTTTCTTTCAAAGGGACCTTTCGTCTCTTCTGACATGCCAGTAGATACATGTATGGGTATGGCTGTCTAAAATAGTGGTACTGGTACTTTAGAGGATGTTTGAAAGCAACATGGCACCCATATGCAAAAGGTAGTGTTTTCTTTCTAAACCCTGCAACATCAGTTTACTTCCACAAATATGGTATTTTAGTACCCAGTAGAACCCCTCTAACAATTTAAGGGGTGTGGTACATTTGGCACATTTTGGAGACTGAAATTCCATATCTGTGAAATACTTGCAACTTTTATTTTGTACAGTCCGCTGTGCAATAATTTCTGAAAAATACCTGTGGGGCCAAAATTTTCACTCCACTCCCTTGATAAATAAAAAGGGGGTGTAGTTTCCAAAATTAGGTCACTTATTGGGGTTTTTCACTGTACAGGTACCTCAGGGTCTTTGCAAATGTGATGTAGCGCCAAAAAAACATTCCAGCAAAACCTGTGTTCCAAAATCCAAATAGCACGCTTTCCCTTCTAAGCTCTACAATGTGCCCGTACAGCAGCTTATGTACACATTTATGGCATTTCTGCACCTAGTAGAACCTGCCTAGTGTGGTGTAAGTAATGCCATATCTGTGGAAAAATTGAAATTTTTATTTTGCACAGTCTGTTGCGCGTTAATTTGTGCAAAATACCAATAGCATCAAAATTCTTACTCCACCCCATAATACCTTCAGGGAATTAGTTTCCAAAATGGGGTCACTTCTCAGGGGTTCCATTCATTATTTAACTCCTCTACAGTTGTTAGCACAAGCGGTGTAAATCACCACCTTGGGTCTCAAAATGCGCAAGGTGAGTCTAAAACCAGGAAACACAGTATAATAGTAAGGTGGCTTACTTTTTACACTGACACACACTAGACACAATATATTGGTCAGCAAAATGGCATATCTGTGCACAAATTAAAATTTACACTTTGCACCACCTGCTATGTGGGGGACGGGGGGTCAAAATACTCATAGAATCACTTGGTAAATTCTCTAAGTAGTTTTGTTTCCAAAATGGGGTCACTTCTTGCAAGTTTTTTTTATTTTTATTTCACCTCAGAGCCTCTGCAGTTATCAGCCAGTGTTGCATAAATCACCAAACTAGGCCTCAAATACAAATGGTGCTCTTTCTCTTCTGAAACCTGCGGTTTTCCCAAACAGCATTTTACTATCACATTGGGGTGAAAATGAAACATTTGAGGCTAAAACTACATATAATTGAAACACAATGTCATTTTAAATTTTACGTCCCAATTTTTAAAAAATCCATGAAGCACCTTTGAGGTCAAACAAATCACTAGGTGAATTTTGGAAACTAGGGTACATTTTTGGGACTTTACACTGTACTTAGGGTTTAGCGAATCTTTTGTTATGCTGTTTCCGTGTACAGCATTGAAATATATTTGCTCCGTGTAAGAAAACTTTATCTTGGCCAAAGTTGCGCTAGACTTCGGTATTCCTATCTACATCTTTAAAAACATTTTAAAATAGAAATCCAAAGTCTGCTTCAGTACCGAGGTAACCGCTAGTACCGGATTCCTATTTTACAATGTTTTTAAATACGCAGATAGGAATACCAAAATTATTTAACAGAGTTATGCGCAACTTCAGCCGAGATTACGTTTTCCTACACTGAGCACAAACATTTTAATACTGTATGGAAACAGCATTACAAAGTTTTCTAACAAATTGACTAAAAGCAAATGGTGCAAGATCCCTTCGGCCCATACCACACTTTGCGACCACATATGAGGTGTTGAGGTATTCAGTTAAAAATTAGTAACCAATTTTGAGGTGCTTCATATCACTTTTGAAAATGAAAAACGTGGGCTAGAAGCAAAATTTTATTGGAAAACTATAATTTTTATTTTCACAGTCCCTACTGCTCTCCTCTTCCTGATAATGGCTCAGCATTTAGGAATGGCTGGAGATGCCCACTCAGCCTATAGTTGGCTAAGGTGAGGATCTCCATCCACTTGATGTGTGTCTTGCTGGAACCTGGAAGTGGAAAGCAGCTGGGATTGGAGAAGTATTGGAAAGTCAGATGCTTCATTTATATTATTTTTAACCCTTTCAGGTTTTAAAAAGTATTATCTTCGTCACAAAAACTCTGAACAGTTATAAAATAACAAATGTAGTTGAAAAGCAGAGATTCACTAATCTAGCTATAGCTACTCAACTCCTTTCAAAGTGTAGCAGCACAGCTTCTACACAGATGAAGCTATGCTTCAAGCTCTGTTCTGAACGACCGGAAAACCCTTTTAAGCATAGAAAGGGCAGACATTTAGAAGAATAAAAGACACATTTCACAGAATCTTTTCTCAAAAATAAACTATATATGAATCTGCTTAGCTCCTCCTCCTCTATTAGATTTCTGCCTCCGACTTCCATGTGACTTCCATTCATATATAATATTATATACATTTTAAAGGTAATTGACCATCTAAAATGAGAGAGGATACACGGACCAGCGTCTTCCAGACGGCTAATATGTGCATGTATTTATCTAATATGATGAGAATATTGTTAGTAATGATTCTTAGATTGTAGGGGTGCTGCTTAATAACTTCATTTCCCTGCAGGAGACATTATAATGAGGTGGATGCATTTTGATCATTTCACGCCATGTACTTCTATCCTGCTTTCTTGATGCGTGTTTGGGTTCTGCTTTAAACTAAAGAGGACTCTATTGATTTTTCACCTATATGAGTATACATACATTATATCAGTGTAGTCTCATCAGTGAACCATACTCAACTAGTGACTGCAGCCCATGTGGTTTATTTAATGGTTTATATAAGAATATGAGTGAAAAGTCGCCGTTCTGCATCAGGCCTGATGTTTGATTGACAGAATTCGTTTTTTGCATCAGCTTTCCCCCTAAGCTTTGCCACTGCTGTCTGCTGAAAAATCTTCACTTTGCATTCTGTGCTCAAGGGACATATAATCCATCATTTTGCTTTAGTAATTGGGGCACCTGCCACAATTTTGTTTCTGGGATTGCTGACATTTGTGAAGTGCTTTCCTGCCAAGTTTAACTGCTGTATCACACAGGCAGTAATTTGAATATATGTATAAATATTATATTGGGATTTACTGTATATTGCTTCTGTGGGTCAGTTGACATGATATGACTCCTGTAAATGCAGCTGGTTTATGACATCTGCCATGACCACATCCTTATATAGCCTACATTGCAATTTCTATGCAAACTGTCAGCATTGATTTTAGTTGATAGCACGCAAGGGTATAAGGGGTGGAAGAGAGACAGCTTTGTGGGTGGGGGACCCAGCTATGTAGGACTAAAATAGAAGAAAGGGGGTTCTAACCTGAATATCATGTAAGAAGGCCATACCACCCCGGGATGTGGACATGGTGGCTTCTGCCAGCACTAGATGAAAGTCACACTTTTTGAACTTACTGCGGTGCTGCCACATTATGTCCCTTTAATACATTGGCTTTTATGCACCATGTGAATGCTTAAAGTCTATGGACATAATTGGAATTTACTTGTTTTGGGATAAAATCATATTTCTAGTTGGTTTTTGGTAAACATTTTTTTCCCACTACAGCTTTCTCTTTCAGTGCATCTGCCAGCTATTGCTTCCCCCTTTTCAGTGAATCCGTGATAGAGTTGCTCTAAAACCCTTATGCCTAATTCAAACGTCCGTAGTGTGTTGCGGATCCGCAACACAACTTGCCACCAGCCCTATAGAGATGCCTATACTTATCTGCAATTGCGGGCAAGAATAGGACATGCTCAATATTATTGCGGAGCCGCCGGCTGGAAGATTGGCGGCGCGCTCCGCAAATGCGGATGCAGAGAGCACAGTGTGTGCTCTCCGCATCCATCACGTCCCCATTCAAAATGAATGGGTCCGCACCCGTTGCGCAGATTTGCGGAACGGGTGCGGACGAACATTGCAGACGTGTCTTCCTCCTTTTAAGGAGATACTTAATTGTTAAATTGAGTTATTAGTCTTGGGCTCATTAAACATTCCGCCGGTCCTGCCAGTCCACGGGGGGTGGTTAACCCCATCTGTGCTGCTGGTAGGACGTAAGGGAATAGGGTCTTATCTGTACTTCCCTAACAGCTCAGAGACCCTCATTACAGCTAGATTCTTATCACTTTCATTGAATTTAGCAATAGTGAGTATTCATGAGATGTTGGGAATTCACAGATAATGGCTACAGATGGAGTCATCAGAGCTAAGAAAAACTGTTGAACATTTTTAATGCAGGTCAAGTGAAAAGGTGATTTTTAGCCCAAACTGAGTAGAATGCAATGAGAGAAAAAAATCCCCCTAAAGGCAATCCAGAATAGTGTTGAGCGCGAATATTCGAATAGCGAATTTTTAATGGCGAATATCTCCACTTCGAGAATTCGCAAATATTTAGAACATAGTGCTATATATTCGTATTCGTGAATAGTGTTGATCGCGAATTTATCTTGAATATCGGCACTAAGCAACATCCCTAGCAATTAATAGGAAAGTTGCCTACCCCTTAGTGTTGATCGCGAATATTCTAATTGCGAATTTGTATCGTGAATATATTACATTGACGATTTTCGCAAACAAGTAAATAATGACTGGAGATCACAAATTCTCGAGATTACGAATTTATGGCGAATATTCGGCAAAAAATTGCGAAATATCGCGAATTCAAATGTTGCCTATGCCACTCATCACTACTCATCACTAATCCAAAAGAGAATGCTCTGGTGTGCCCAGGCTCTCATACCATATTGAGCCCCAAAGGTCCAGGAGAAAAAACCTTCAGAGCTGTCTTTGGAGCCAATAACTTGCCGCTAGGGTCTATTTCTTTGAATCAAAACTTATTAGACTTTATTGATGATATGGTTGTTGGGCTCAAGGAATAATTTCCTCAGGTGGGCCTAAGAAACCTCAGTCCAACACCTCCCACAGCCTTTAAGGAATCATATTAAAAATATAAGGTTCATACTTGGCTCTTTCATACAACCATATGTAACAACAGCAGGTTGGGAAAAAATGCATCCAGAAATATTACAAGGAATTGTTTTTCCACCCACCCGCCAATTAAGTCAGAATCAGTAACGATAATCAATTCATTATGCAAAATGTAACATTTTTATATATAAGAAGACATCAGTGTTTGCTGCTCCTGGATGTCCCACAGGCAATGGATTTACTTGCACAGATTGTCATAGTATTGAATATGAAAATGTAAAGTTCTAGGTATATTTAAGAATAATAATTATCAGAATAATTATAGAGGTTTTACAACATGTGTGATGTAGTGTGTCATTGGTCCTCCTGCCCATGATATTATTACATTATTATTCACATATCTAAGGCTAGTTTTACACTAGCATTGTTGGATTCCTGCAGGCAGTTCCGTTGTCTGAACTGAAAATCCGTGTGCAAACAGATTGCATTTGTTTCCAGATCCGGATAAGGATCCGTCTAATGCATTAAAATACCGTATCCGTCTCTCCGGTGTCAAACTGGGAAACCGGATCCGTTTTACCGGAACACCTGGTACCGGATCTGGAATTAATACATTTCAATTGCATTCAGGCAAGTGTTCCAGTATTTTCTCCAGCCAAATACGGTAAGAGTGACTGAACGGAAGACATCCTGATGCATACTGAATGGATTGCTTTCCATTCAGAATGCATTAGGACAAAACTGATCAGTTTTTTCCGGTATTCAGCCCCTAGGACGGAACTCAATACCACTAGTGTGAAAGTACCCTAAGCCAATTAGATTATCTTGGTTCTTTTCAGCAGTCTTCTTCTTTGTTACCAGTAATATTTTTTATTTAATTAGCAGGTCCACTAAGTTTCCCAGGGAACTATAACAGATTGTGCAGCTGGCAACATCTTGAAGTTCTTATCACTGATTGGTGAAAATGACATAGTAAGGCCTCCTGCACACGACGTTAAGTTTTTTGGGGTCTGCAAACTGCAGATCCGCAAAACACAGAAGCCGCCCGTATGATTTCTGCAATATGCGGTAACGGAACAGGTGGCCCATTATAGAGATGCCTATTCTTGTCTGCAAAACGGACAAGAATAGGACATGTTATATTTTTTTTGCGGGTCTACGGAATGGAGCAACGGATGCGGACTGCGGCTCGGATGCGGACCAGAACAATGGTTGTGTGCATAAGCTCTAAATAATTCAAATAATATTTAATAGCTAGGAGTGTTTTGTATGTAACCATTCAATAGGTCATTTTCCCTTTTGTATAACTAGATACTCATTCATATAGTATTGTCTCAAACAAGTTGCATGTTTTCACTTAACCACCTGCCAACCGCGAGAGGCGGGACTTGCTGTGAACACGCGCGTGCGCGTTCACAGCAGATCAAAGATCGCAAGTTATACTGCAGCCTGCCAGCGATGATCAATCACTGGCAGGCTATTGATCGCATCAAACATGTATATCAGACGCTGTTTTGTTAACAGCGTCTGATATACCTGCTACCTGGTCCTCTGGTGGTCCCATTTGCTGGGATCGACCACCAGAGGACCAGGTAGCTATGTAAAGTAGCACCAAGCACCACACTACAACTCCCCCCCCTTGTCACTTATTAACCCCTTGTTAACCCCTGATCACCCCATAGAGACTCCCTGATCACCCACCTGTCACTGATCACCCCCCTGTAAGGCTCCATTCACATGTCCATATGTGTTTTGCGGATCCATCCGCAAAACACGGACACCGGCAATGTGCTTTCCGCATTTTGCAGATCCGCACATTGCCAGAACTATATAGAAAATGCCTTTTCTTGTCCGCAATTGCGGACAAGAATAGGACATGTTCTATATTTTTGCGGAACGGAAGTGCAGACCCGGAAGTGAGGATCCGCAATTCTGGATCCGAGCGGGACAAAGTCTGTCCCCATAGAAATAAATGGGTCCGCAATTCCGTTCCGCAAACAGAATTGGTAGCTAGCGCCCAGCCCACCGCACCGCAGTCACTGATTTTGGCAGAGATTTTTTCATCCACATTGATCGATGCGAATGAAGAAATCTGTGCCGTTCATTTTTTTTTTTTTTTTCAGCCCAGAGGCTGAACGGAAAAAATAATCTCATTACCCGTATGCTCAATATAAGGAGAATAGCAGAAACTCCTAATGCTGGCCATACGTGTAATGATTTCGGAGACCCTCAAATGCCAGAGCAGTACAAACACCTCACATGTGACCCCATTTTAGAAAGAAGACACCCCAAGGTATTCCATGAGGGGTATGGTGAGTTCATGTAAAATTTTATTTTTTGTCACAAGTTAGTGGAAATATGAGACTTTGTAAAAAAAAATAATAATTAATTTCCGCTAACTTGTGCCAAATTTTTTTTTCACATATGGGGTATTTTATACTGCCCTGGCATTTTAGCAGTCCTAAAGCGTGAGAATCCAAATGCGTAAAAATGCCCTGTGAAATCCTAAAGGTACTCATGGGAATTTGGGGCCCGTTGCGCATCTCGGCTGAAAAAAAGTGTCACTCATGTGGTATCGCCGTACTCAGGAGAAGTAGGGCAATGTGTTTTGGGGTGTATTTTTATATATACCCATGCTGAGTGTGAGAAATATCTCTGTAAATGACAACTTTTTAAACATTTTTATACAAAGTTGTCAGTTTACAGAGATATTTCTCTTACCCAACATGGGTATATGTAATAATACACCCCAATACACATTGCCCTACTTCTCCTGAGTATGGCGATACCACATGAGTGACATTTTTTTGCAGCCTGGGTGCGCAAAGGGGCCCAAATTCCAACGAGTACCTTTAGGTTTTACAGGGATGTTCACAATTTAGCCCCGCCCAAAATGCCAGAACAGTAAAAACACCCCACAAATGACCCCATTTCGGAAAGTAGACACCCCAAGGTATTCACTGAGGGGCATAGTCAAAAAATTCCACCCACAAAACCATCCATCAATTTTTTTTTAAGAAAAATAAATTACATAGAATAATTACATATAGGATGTTACTATGTGATTAAAAATGTTTTTGATAACAACATTGCTTTAAAATCACTGAACTAATGGGGGATATGTAGTGTTTGTGTCAAAAACTAGCATTTGGGCTAGGGAGAAATGTTTGCCTACACTCTTCTCCATACATAGTTTTAAGGGATGGCTATATTAAATGATCACCAACCTTTCAATAAAATTTTGCATACATCAATAATACCAGAAAATAAAAGAAACTTTGTAGTATATCTTGTCAGAGAAAAATTCTCCATTCTCCCTCTAGGAGCTCATTATTTCTCACCTCCCCTCTCCATACAAGGCATGTAATCTGATCCTTTAGTGAACAACAGCCTGTCTCAGTTTCTCAAGACAGATTTAGCACAAAGTCACGGAAGCATTTTAAAGAAGCTATGGTATGAATGTAAAAGCTGGCATACAATTTGCTAGCAATGATAACACAATCATATCTAGATTTGATAAAGAACAATGGAAAAGTATTTCTGTAAGGTCATGTTACACAATAATAAAAGGATCCTGTTTAGAGTGTAATTAGAATAAATAGCTTAGTATTCTCAACCCTATGCTTCGTGCAAGGATATTTCATATTCTCACTTTATAGCCTCTTTTTGGTTTAAGCTATGCTTCGTGCAAGGATGTTTCATATTCTCACTTTATAGCCTCTTTTTGGTTTAAGCTTTGTTTAATAAAAATCTAATGTAAGCCATTAACACTGAGTACTTTCTGACATGGCCGGGACACCAATTAATCAGCCACGTACACTGAAGACATTAATGTTTCATTGACATTGTTTGCAATGTTTTATCCCTGCCTACAATTTGCAATCTTGAACACAGTGATGGATGTCAGCTCATCAGGATGTAAACTCAGCATGCTTAGTGGTGGAGCATCAAAATGATTGAATTGCTGCACCAGCATTTACCCTAGAGTGCCTTAGATTGCAGCGATGAAGCAAGTCCATTGTGCCTCTATAGTGAACCTTTCACCTTTAAAATTTATAAACGATTCTAAACCATGTATATAATATTCTAAAATGACAACTCTTTTGAATATTATCGTTTTACATTTTTTATTACCTTTGCTTTTTTTTATCGCTTTTAGTAGAATTTTATGCCATCTCCCTTAGTAATAGTTTTGCATGTTAATTAAAATCACAGTGGGTAGACAGCAATTAACCTGTAATGATTCCTGTTGTTTCCAAGACCTCAGAAATGGACTGCACCTATAGCAGTTGCCTTTTCCAAGTATTAACAATGTCTCCTGGTACTGAGGAACCTCTAGGACTAACAAACTCTAGGACAACTGCAAGACACATATATGAAGCATGTATCAACTCTGTCAGTTAATAATGTACTAATATACTGAATGATGACAGCCACAGATGGCGCAGATGGAAGTCTGGCAATGGTGCAGGCGGAAGATAGTAAAGGCACACAAGTTGAGAGCATATGACTGGCAAAGAAAAGAAATAAAGATATATTAAACTGACCCTGCTCTGAAATACAACCTAGCAAGACAAGCAAAAAGTAACTCAGCAAGCAGACAACCTTGAGATATGTTGAACCTTTGGCGCCATCTTCATTGTCACCCGATCCTGTCATGGTGGACGGCAGTTTGGAATTTCAGATCGCCAAGATAATTGACTCTCAAGTTCTCCGTAGATCTCTTCAGTATCTTGATCAACTTGGTCAGTGGCTACACCAAACTGAAAAACTATGGGTAGGTGCTCTACCCAGCGACACACCCTGATGTTGCAAAATGGCAGTAAATTGTAAAATTATTGGGTTTGGGAAGCACTCACTATATCTAGGGTTGTGTGTATCAACGGCAATGAGCATAATTCTAATTGACAGTTTATTACATTAACAGTACCAACAAATTATAAAACTGTGATGAACAAAGTAAAATAAAATATATAATATATAGGGCTAATGTCAACCCATAAAAATAGGATAAAAAAAGTGTAATAAAAGATACTATTATGTAAAATAATATCAATCAAAAAATTCAAAGGTACAAAAGTTTCCTAAAAACCTGTGGATAAAAAAGGTCCAAGCACAGTGATATAAGATTGGTATCACAGTATTCTCTCTATATTAGTACATGTAGGGTATTCACTAGTGGTAAATTCTTGTAGATTCCAAACGTTTCCTGTAGGGGGAGCAATGCTGTTGTGGTCCAGGGTTCTTGTCCACTATTTTATGAATGGGTATAGTATCAAATGAGGTCTTTACTATTTGTGAATCATTGTAGATGCCAAAAATGTCCTGCAGGGGGAGCAGCGCACATCCTTACCCACTATTTTATGAATGGGTACAGTACCGAGCAGGACTATCTCAAAGAAGATTTCTCTTATGATGGCTTTAGTATTTCCCGATGATGTTAGGGAAAGAAAATAACAGTATAGTTTCTCTCTTGATGGAATGATTTCTTAAATTATAGTGGCCAGCAGTTTAATGATACTTAAATTGTAACATTACTTGGATGATCAAATGAAGGATATCTTCTACATTAGTGAAGATCTGGTTGTCAAAAGGTAAAGCGCTGATTATGCTCATTAAGGTACATGTGCATGTAGGTAATTAAATTCCTTTTACATTACCAGTTCAGATGCTTGCGGGAAATGGTAGTATTACCTGGCCGAGCTCTACATACCTGTAGCGTGGCGTCCCACGTGGGCGGGAGCATCGGCGGGATGTTTGTGCTTCGGTGGAAATTCTTTTCTGTCACGCGGCTTGTGTGTGATGTCCGGATTTTATTCAGGGGCCGCCTGGGGATGTGTAGGGTCAATATGTTGCAACGATACCAAACGCACTTCGAGGCTAAAAACCTCTTCCTCAGTGGTCTGTGTAGTTGATCAACTACAATATTAGCCCTATAGATTATATATTTTATTTTACTTTATCACAATTTTACAATTTGTTGTTACTGTTAATGTAATAAACTGTCAATTAGAATTACGCTCATTGCCATTGATACACACAACCCTAGATATAGTGAGTACCTTCCAAACCCAATAATTTTACAATTTACTCTTCAGTATCTTGTTCACTGGAAGGGTTATGGACCAGAGGAGAGGATGTGGGTATCGGCATCTGACGTGAATGCTAGTCGTTTGGTGAAAGTTTTCACAGGTCTCACCCGGACAGTCCTGCAACAGATGGCAGGAGATCAGTGAGACTGGCAACATGTGGTTTGATCTGACAGGTTTCCTTGTTGATCAATATGCGTCTGGTAATGGCCAGACCCCTTGCCTCAGGTGTTGCTTATGTGGTCATTTAACCTTCCTTATTTATAGCTGCTTCTCCCACTATGCTGTGCGGTTTATAGCTTCAGTTTAAGTTGTGGATTGCTGTTGTGTAGATCTCGGCAGAGTTCCTGGTGCTTCCATTGCTCCTCTTAAGTTAAGTCTTTCCTTTCTTTCTTTGTATTTTGTTTAAGTTCTGTGTGTTGCATTTCCCTGTCACTTGTATTAAGGCCTGAGGGAGGCTCCTGTTTGTCCTTCCTTTTGGAGGAACAGGTTGTCTCAGTCCTGACATTAGTACCAGGGTCTTATAGGGTGAGTTAGGACATTAGGTATTCCTGTGTATGAACTCACCTATTACTTTGTTCTTCACAATTTTATAAATTGTTGGTACTGTTAATGTAATAATCTGTGAATTAGAATTACGCTCATTGCCATTGATACACACAACCCTAGATATAGTGAGTGTCTCCCAAACCCAATAATTTTACAATTTACTGCCATTTCGCAACATCAGAGTGTGTCGATGGGTAGAGCACTTAGCCATAGTTTTTCAGTTTGGTGTAGCCACTGACCAAGTTTATCAAGATACCGAAGAGATCTACGGAGAACTTGAGAGTCAATAATCTTGGCGATCTGGGGTCTGTTCATACTGGTAGTTATGTCAGGACTTTGATTAGGGTTTCACTAGGAGGTGTCCATCTCCATTGCCTAGTTTCTAGGCCTTATGCCTCACCCCTTTCCCTCCTATGTTCAGTGTGGGGTTTCCCTCCCACACTCGAATGTAACATATAGTGACAGGCCCACAGTGGTCTTTAGAGAATGGTGAAGGAATGGGAGAAGACAAAGAGAAAGGTGGGGAATGCTTTCCTCATGACTAAGGCACACATAACTCCAGTGTATTCCTAACTGCTATTATCTAAATGGTACAATTGGTCAGATACTGTAACTCAGTCGACTTGTCACTACATAATGCTGCCTTTAAAAATTATGGTGACTGGTGAACTATAATGTGATTTAACAATTTGTTGAAATAATAAGTCGTCAATCTGGAAAAAGGTGGTCTCGTATCCTGGGTTGCAGGCCCATACATCCAAGTAGAAGAAGTGGATCAGCATTCACTTTTTGATGCTAATAAATCTTCACTTTATTACCATAAACAAAGTACAGGCAGATGTGATGCGTTTCAGCTAAACAGCCTTTTTCAAACTGTGATTTATTTAACAAAATTGCGCACTATAAAAACAAGATCAGATAAAAGTACTACAAAAACCCTTACTACAAAAGAAACCTTAAAAGAATGTCTTTATTTCTTCTACACACTGTGATTTTAAGTGCATTCTTTAATTCTGATCTTGTCTACCGATAATTACAGTGTATAAATGATCGAAAGCAATCATTTTCAGTGGCCAAAAATTCCTTCTATTGTAAATTAAATTAATCTGACATGCTAAATTTTGTGTCTCCAGATAAATGCCATTATAGTGGCTGCAACATAAAAGCATGACTTGACTCACAATGTCAGAACTACAATTAATGCTGTGAAAGAATGAAAGAACTGTTTAAATATAGTCAAACATTGTTACAGAGCCATATCAAACGTTTTGAGGGTTTAGGTACTGACAGCCCCACTTAATTTAGTATAAATAGGACAAGTTACTCCTCAGTGCTGTTCCCCCTAAAGCTTAATTAAGGAGATATGAAGATAAAACATAGACTATAACATCTAACTGCCTGTATAAGAGAAAAGCCAATAGTGACTAAAATGTCAAGAGCCCCTTGATTCTAGTGACTTTGGAGACCTCTGTGTCTCAACCCCACCTTTAAGAACTTGTGACATGACCTTCTGATAAGTTATAATTTTTCTAGGGCTGGAAAAACTGTTTAAAAACAAATGGAATACTTTTGGATCATTTTAGAGTAGACACGAGTGAGTCAATTATAAAGTAATCAGATTAGTTATGAATTTCCCCAAAAATAGCAAAATAATTCAATATGATTTGTTTTGGAGAAATTTAGTAAAAATGATGCCCAGCCATTTTACTGTGAAAGTACAAGGAAACATGAGTGAGGAAGACGATGAAGCATTACATGACAGTGAGAGGAAGTGGAAGGCTTGCCCATATCGGCTCAGAGGCTGACAGACAGCCTGATCAGCCATTCAGGGGGCAGTATGCAGGCAGGACCTTTTGCTTAGAAGGAAGAAACACCATTTTATTTATGAAAAGATGTTTTGTGGCTGTGTATGCCAATAAACAATAGCAGACACAAGACAGTAATCTAATAGTAATTGAGCCACTATAGAGGCACTATGGAGGAAAAAAAGGATATATAATTGGGTAGATTTTGGGGTTTTATCAGGGAAAGCTTAGCCTAGAGAGTGACTGAGGGACTGACCACTGTCCCAGTTGTTTCATACAATTTGCATTATAAAATCCTGCAAGAAATTCATATTTCTCTGTATGATCAGTTTTTTGTAAAAAAAAAAGTGTCTAATAGGCTTATTGACAGCACCCCAATAGCATAATTTTTTTCTACAAACACTGAGTTATTGCCCCTTTTTTTCTAAAAACAAAACAAAAGCTATTTTGATTTATTGTTCGTAATTGGGCATTTCAGTGCATTATACCCATGTTACTGAACACATTGTATATTAGTGCAAGATATTGTTCCCTGCTATAGCAAAAGCATTATACTGAAATAACACAGTTAACAACCATGCGTTTAACCATAGCAATATATGTCAGTGTCACTCTAACATTATTTGCTATTGCTGTCACTGCATTAAACAGCTTAAAAGGAGAGGAGAGAAAGAAACAAAAATTTGTAAAAAATAGTTTTTCACCACTTGTCGACCTCCCATAGGATGTAAACATCCTATGGGCAGTTGTCTATCTCTGAATGGACGTTTCTGAACGTCCATTCAGATACGGCAGCTGCACGGTAATCGTGCAGCTCCCGAGCGGGTTGCCCTCTGTCAGTGACAGCAGGGCAACCCAGAGAGAAGGCAGGGACAGTGCCCACGTGTCCCTGCCTTCTAAATTGCTGCAGACACATGCGCTTCCTGTCCTGGCCCGGTGGTCATGTGACCGCCGGGGTCGGGAGAGTGCAGGAGCTGTCGGGTCTTTCATAGACCACGATCAGCCCTGCACTGTGGCTGTACAGCGATGTACTTTGCTGTACAGCCTCTCTAGAAGCTGTCTTTCCCCTGTAACTGGGGCTACTATGTCAGCCCCAGTTACAGGAGAAATCAATAGTGAAAAAATAAAATAAAAATGAAGTTAAGTGTCCCCCAGAGGTCTTGTATGACCTTATGGGGGACTCAAAGTAAGAATAAAAAGTAAGTAAAAATAAAAATAAATATAAAAGTGTTTTAAAAAAATAAATAAAAAAAATGGTTTTACATGTAAAAAAAAATCCCCAATTAATTAATAAAACAAATGTTAAAAATAGAAAAAAATTATAAATTGGACACATTTGGTATTGCCGCATCTATGACGGCCGGCTCTATAAATATATCACATGATCTACCCCGTCCGATAAACACCATATAAAAAAACAAAAGCCATTTTTGTCATCTTATATCAAAAGTGCAACAACTAGTGATCAAAAACGTGTATGTCCCACAAAATGAAACCAATAAAACCGTCACCTCATCCTGCAATAAATGAGCCCCTACAATTTGCTCAAAAAATTAAAAAAACTATAGCTCTCAGAACATTGTTTAAAAAATGCTATTATTGTGTTAAAGTGAAATACATTTTAATAAAAAAGTATACATATTAGGTATTGCCGCATTCGTAAAAACCAGCTCTATAAAAAATATCACATGACCTAACCCCTCACAAGAACAATGTAATTAAAAATAAAAACAGTGCCAAAAAAGCAATTTTTTGTCAACTAACATCACATAAAGTGCAACCCCAAGCGATAAAAATGGCATATTCCCCCCAAAATAGCACCAATCAAACCGTCACCTCATCCTGCCAAAAATGACATCCTAACTAAGACAATCGGTTAAAAAGTAAAAAGCTATGGCTACCAGACTATGGTGACACTGAAACATCATTTTTTGGTTTAAAAAATGCCATTAATGTGTAAAACTTAAATAAATAAGAAAAAGTATACATATTATGTATTGCCATGTCCGTAACAACCTGCTCTATAAAAATATCACATGACTCAACCCCTCAAATGAACACTGTAAAAATAAATAAATAAAAACTGTGCTAAAACAACTAATTTTTGGGTCACCTTGCCCCATAAAGTGTAATAATGAATGATCAAAAAATCATATATGTCCGAAAATGGTACAAATAAAAACATCAGCTCTTCCTGCAAAAAACGAGCCCCTGCACAAGAAAAATTTAAAAGATATGGCATTCAGAAAATGGAGACACAAAAACATATCTTCTTTTCAAAAATGCTTTATTATGCTTTATCCTTAACAACCTGTTCTAAAAAATAGTACATGATCTACCCTGTTAGATGAATGTTTTAAAAAATAATAGGCAAGGTAACAAAAACAGACATTTTTTTTGTTACCTTGCCTCCCAAAAAACGGAATATAGAGCAATTAAAAATCATATGCATCCCAAAGTAGTACCAATAAAACTGGCACCTTATCCCTTAGTTTCCAAAATGGGGTCAATTTTTGGGAGTTTCTACTGTCAGAGTGCATCAGGGGGGCTTCAAATGGGACATGGCATCTAAAAACCAGTCCAGCAAAATCTGTTCTCCAAAAACCATATGGCGTTCCTTTTCTTCTGCGCCCTGCCTTCAGCCCTTACAACAGTTTATGACCACATATGGGGCATTTCTGTAAACTGCAGAATGAGGGTAATAAATATTGAGTTTTGTTTGGCTAACCCACGATGTCTTAAAAAAAACAATGGATTAAAATATAAAATCTGCCAAAATAGTGAAATTTAGAAATTTCATCTCCATTTTCCTTTAATTCTTGTGGAATGCCTAAAGGGTTAACAAAGTTTGTAAAATTAGTTTTGAGTAACTTGAGGGGAGTAGTTTCTACAATGGGGTCCTTTATGGAAGTTTCCACTGTTTAAGCCCCACAAAGTGACTTCAGACTTGAACTGGTCCTTAAAATGTGGGTTTTGGAAATTTTCTTAAAAATTTTAAGAATTTCATCTAAATTTCTAAGCCTTCTAACGTCCTGAAAACAAAGATTACAATTACAAATGTTCTGCAAATAGGATTCCTAGGAGAATGTATTATGTTTATTTTAGAAAAAAAACTATTGTTTATACAATAAACATTTTTACCTCCAGAAATGGGGGACCGCTATGGGGACGAGGTTCGCACCGGCGTTCGCTAATCTATACGTGGGACAGTGGGAGCACCAATTTATCCACTGTGACGGCGGACTCCGGGCGGGCCTCGTCCTCTTGCATCGATTCATAGACGACATAGTTTTTATATGGGATGGTGAGGAATGTCTTTTAAAAGAATTTTTAGAGGATATAAATAAAAATGAATTTTATCTTGAGTTCACTCCAACGTATAGCAAAACTGAAGTTAATTTTTTAGATTTGACCATTTTTATTGAGAATAATACAATTTGCACCAGAATTTTTAACAAACCAACCGATGCCAATAGCTTTATCTCCATTAACAGTTGCCATCTACCACGTTGGTTAGAAAATGTCCCACGTAGTCAATTCCTACGCATTAGGAGAAATTGTACCAAAATTGAGGATTATGAAAAAGTGGCTGACCGTATGCAGAATAAATTTGAAATAAAAGGGTATAATGAGGAAAAACTACAAAAGTGCAGGACAGAAATCAAACAAATAGAGAGACATACGCTACTAGAGGACAAAAACACTACAACAAAAGAAGAAGAAAATGTATGGACCTTCCCTCCCATTATTGTCCCCTACAATAGACAAACACGCAAATTAAAGAAGATAGTGGGGAGACATTGCGAAATACTGAAAGAAGATAAAATAGTGGGAAATCTAGTTCCGGAAGTCCCTAAATTCATTTTCCGCAAAGCACGCAATCTATGTAACATTCTAGCACTGACGAACAAGTGTATGGACAGTAAAATCATAGAACGAGGAAAAAAACACATAAAAATACAAAAAGGTTTTTTTCCCTGTAGGAGATGTGTCGGATGCAAGAAAACACATAATAATAATAAAAAATATGGAGTGTTAGAGAATATGGATAGGACTTATACACATAAAATTGAAAAATTCATCACATGTAACAACCAGGGCGTCATATATGCGATCATCTGTCCATGCAAAAAGATCTATATTGGGCGCACTAAAAGAATCCTAAAGAAAAGAATCAGCGAGCACATATATAACATAGAGAGAAAATATGCAGGACACCCTCTTTCAAATCACTATAGAGAGAAACATGAAGGAAAATTTAAAGGATCGGAATTTTGTGGATTAGAGTTGGTGGAAAAGGTAAAAAAAGGTAAAAAAAATGTCAAAACAAGAAACTAGAATGATTTCCCTTTTGGCCTCAATAGCGAAATTGAGATATATGCATTTGAATAAGATGGCGTACTATACTATAATACAGAATGGAAGGAGGCGCAGAATGATTGACAGCAGGCTAGGCAAATGGAAGAACAGGCATACATGATATATATAGGGAAGACACTGGGGGGTAAAGAAACATTCCTGAGGAAGGATAGCGTTTACTATCCGAAACGCGTAGAGGAATTAGTGGTGCCCGCGACCTTGTGTCACAGGCAGTGACGTCACAAGCGTGCGTTTGCGCGCGACCCACTACAGGAGCTGCGCCACCGGCCGGGGGGGTCTCCACGTGTAGCGTCTCCCTGCAGTGTGCCTGCCGTCCAGCCAGCCATCCTTCTACTACCAACGCCTGAACACCGTGCAAAAACAGTAAGTCTGTCTATGTGCGATATCAAGCAATATATGTAGTGAGTGCGGCAGAAACAGAACGGAGTATACCATTTAGCTTGGCACAGTGTGTGATAGTTTTCTTTGTTAGAGCGCAGTACTACAAGGTTTATTTGGCATTGAAGTAATAAATATTTTATGAGGTATCACTTTCTGTTTTAAAAGAAGAGAAATAGAAATTTTGAAATTTGCTAATTTTTCAAAATTTTTGGGAAATTTGGGATTTTTATATAAATAAAAGTGAAATATATTGACTCAAATTTATGACTATCATGAAGTACAATGTGTCAAGAGAAAACAATCTCAGAATGGTTTGGATAAGTTAGTGTTCAAAAGTTATTACAACATAAAGTGACACATGTCAGATTTGCAAAATTAGGCCTGGTCAGGAAGGGAGCAAATGGCCCAGTCTGAAAGTGGTTAAAAAATAGATAACGTAAAGATATAAAGCAATCTGAGTCATAGGAGACCTCACAGTGTTATACACCAATTTTTAGGCCAATTGCATATTTGATTTGTGTAGAATCATGTAGAAGAATTGGACACAAAACTATTTTCAAGCTTATCGCTATGCTAGAGCTTTCAGTTTCACAAACAAAGCTGTGATTTAAAGGAAGAGATAAAAATGAAAACATGATATAATCTTGCCCTCACTGATTGTCAGTATGTAGTTTGTATTTTCCTAAAAACCTGCACAGAACTCAAGAATTATTCTACTAAGGACCCATTCCATTTTTGGCAGGAGCATGTCTGACTATCTTTTTGTCCTATGGCAGACAGTTTAGAGGTTGCTTACAGCCAGACAGGGGATAGTGGGGAGGAAGAGGGGGACATGGTTGATCACATGAGATATATAGAGAAGACTTCTATACATAATATCAGTTTTTATTGTAATATTAAACAAAACTGAAACAATGTAAATGAGCAGATTAAGGTAGGAAGTGTTGGAATTTTTGTATATTCTTTGTCATTTCCATGCTTAGTTTTCCTTTAACAAAGAGGTTTGTTACACAGCTCTGAAATAAAAAGTTAAGAATAAAAGCCTCTGGAAAAAGTCAGGAACTAAGAAATAATTTCAGGGTTCATTTATTTTTTAAGTTGGCACAAGAGCTCTTTCACAGTGTAGCAGCAAATACTATTGCACAGAACATAGGATGGTGACATAGATATTAAAAATGATCATGCATTCTAGCGCATCTGGCCTAAGACAGGCAATTCTGTAGTAGTCAAATAAGTTAGAAAATCATAATAGTGTGGACCATACAAACCGGGAACTAAAGTACTACTAAATAATATTCATAGAATTTCAAAGAGTACTTAACAAATTTAATGGATTTCAGAGCAGAAAGGCCTTCTTCTTCATAATGAAATCCACAGCCTAGTAGCTGTAACAATGAGTGCCTAGGCTAAGTATTTTTTCTGTGCTTCAATCACATATGGTACGTTCAAGGCCAATAGTCTTTACACATCAACAGGCCACTAACAATAACAGAGAATAAAACATTATATCAGAAGTAAGCAATCAGAAATGGCAAGATTTAAAGAGGACCTGTCACCACTGCTGACATGCCTGCTTTAATAGCTTAATGCATTCCCCATGTAATAACAATCCTGGAACATCTATTCTTTTGGCTCTATATTGTGCCATTCCTTTATTATTTCTACTAGAAGTTATGAATTATTTGCTAGCAGTCTGCAGTAAGGGTACAGAGGGGTGGTAAGAAGTTGGGGGTGTGTACCTGCACAGTCTGACAATGGCAGCAATTATTGGATTGAGTGAGTATGTGCAGGTACACCCCCCCAACTTGTTACCACCCCTCTGTACCCTTACTGCAGACTGCTAGCAATTCATTCATAACTTCTAGTAGAAATAATAAAGGAATGGCACAATATAGAGCCAAAAGAATAGATGTTCCAGGATTGTTATTACATAGGGAATGCATGAAGCTATTAAAACAGACATGTCAGGAGAGGTGAAAGGTCCTCTTTAATGTAATGAAGAATTATAGAGACACTGAGGTCCAATGGCTCCATAAGCTGGAACGGACCTGTGGGATCCTTGTCTACCAGGATCTCAGTTAAAATGCTTCCTTTCTTGTCTTCTCAGATCACTCTTCGAATCAGTATCCTGTCAGTGGTTATAATAAAATGTATATGTAATTGTTATGGCTAGTAATAAGCTGTACACATACGAATACATCAACAATAGGTACAGAAGTCCAACATGGCATTAGTGTTATTATTTCTGGTGTACTAGTTTTTGCCACAGAGTGTGAGAATCAGGATGTATTTTAGTAGAGAAAGTGTCATATCTTTTCATGTGGTGTTTAAAACCCCCAAAAAGGCTAGGATGCTGGTGTGGGAAAAGAAGGTTCCAGTCTTCAGGATGGTCTTGGATTTGTGCTGTTTGATGAGTCTTAGGTGTCACTATGAAAACCACTAAAAAGTTGCATGTGGAAACACCATATTCATTTGAATAATAAAATTACATATCTTGGAAAAAAACAAGCAAGAATAACTTAAAACATCCAAAAAGAACATAGTGCAACATAATACATGGGGGTATAAACTGCAACCACCCAGGCCTAGCTTTGTCATATTGAGCCCTAAACATGTACAATATGCATACAGAAAAGGATCAATACAATTCTACTACTGTAAATATAACATTTCATAATGGGTTTCTCATTAGTGATGAGCGGCAGGGGCAATATTGGAATTTGCGATATTTCACAAAGTATGTGGTAGAATATTCGTCATATATTCATATTCATATTCGAGATTATTCTCTTGATTGCGAAAAATTGGCAATGTTAGAAATCGCATAACGCGAAATACAGGCGTGCGTCACTTTGGCTACATTTTTAAGCTGCTAGAAGTTTCCTGAGACTGGAGAAAATGGTTGACACGACAGAACATTACAATAGCTTCATATGCAGATAGCAGTGCTCCAATATATTCACGATTGCGCAAATTAGAATATGTCTTCCACACTATGTGCAACTTCACATTTTAGCAGGTCTGACTACATATTACTGATTGCTGCACTAAGTATTGTTGTGAACTTGAGATTGCTGCCTTCTCATTGGCCCACAAGCAAGAAGCAGGGAGGAATTATGTGTTCAGATGGAAAAAAAATAACGAATATTCGAAATTACAAATATATAGCGCTATATTCTAAATGTTCACAAATTCTCGAAGTTGCGATATTTGCGATTAATATTCGCTATTCGAATATACGCGCTCAACACTTGTTCTCATATAGACTTGGCTTCCAGGCCTGTTTCTTTAGTTTCAGCGGCTGTAATACTCATCTTCCAACTGCATGTTGATGTTATATTTTATTGGAGGCATTTATCTACAGCAATAGAGTTGTTGAATTGCTACTTTTCTGTGTATACATATTTAGGTCTCAATATTGAAGGTTGAAGTTCATCAGGGTCTATGTATTATGTATGATCTATGTATTATGTTGCATTTTGCTGCATTTTTATGTTTTTATATGCTTTTGCTTGCTTTTTTACCATATTTTATTATTGGGAAAAAAATCTGCTTCCACACAAAACCTGTTTTTGTGGTTTTCCTTTGTGGTTTATTGGCATGTAGTACATGTTGAACCTTATAACTAGGGATGAGCGAAACGACTTCGAATGAAACATCCAAAGTTGATTCACGTAAAACTTCGTTCTAGGAGCTCAGTACAGTATTAGATTGTATTGGCTCTGATGAACTGTAGTTATTGGTTCGCAAAGTGGTACCTTGGAACCGAACCCGAGTTCGTGAAATGTTTTTTATAGTACAAATTAAGTTACTGCTCCGTACAGTATTAGAACAAAGTTTTATGCGAATCAACTTCGGAAGTTTCATCCAAAGTCGATTCGCTCATCCCTGTTTATAACCTCAAGTGGTGGCAGGAATATACTTGCTTAACTTTCATTTGAGATGACCCCTTTAAGAAAGGTGTCAGCTACACATTTAGGACTCTTGGCCTGGGGACAATCAGGTGATGTCACTCTATGGGCGTCATGAGTATTGATATGAACAGTGAGTTGTTTTCAGGTGCTAGGCACTAGGCCTTCACTTTGATAGCTAGAGTAGGAATGCTAGATGTTTTTAGCTAGTGGTCAGATAGACCAGGATTTTATTTTTTGTTTCTGTGATTTCTTTATCTACATGATAAATACAATATAGTTGGCTAAGTCCATTTTATCACAGGATTCCACAATGCTTTGAGATAAAGCGAGACAACCGCTTTAAATGTAAAAACTATACATTTCACTGAATCTTTTCATACAAAACTACGTATCAACCTCTTATGCTCCTTCTTCTCTTTAACATGCTGCCTCAGATTGCTCAGTATTTCATGGTGACAGGTTCTCTTTAAGACACATTTTTATATACAGAGCATGATGTTCACTTGGTTATCCAACTGGTTGCCATTCTGTGCTAAGCAAAACAAGTGAATTAGCCGATAAACTCTGATGTCACCTTGTTCAATAAGTTCCACACAGCAGTATTTTATAGAACTTTGATTTATTCGGCTAATGGCTGCTGTGTAGTATTTCTTTTACATTATGCTTTATAATATCACCAGGGCACAAAATGAAAGAAATACTGTACATCCCTTCTGTTAAAAAAAGAAAAAGCATCAAGCACTGGCTGCTTCCCAAGCCTTTAGTGAACTGAATCAGCAATATAAGATACAAATCCAATTTCTTTTTAGATATATGCCATTGTTGGGGTCAAGCAAACTATTCCTGAACACTGCTCTACCAAGTCTCATCCTCCATGGTGTCCATACCCAGAATTATCAAATGTCTTTATTAATGATATCTCCAAAGGCTTTAAAGTTTTCTGGTACAAATTTTGGTCTCTTAGGTCTAGCTAGTTTATTATTATCAGGCCTATTGGAATCAAATTTTATAATAGGCAAATCATTAGAATAATTCTACATTGAAGCCTTAAAAGGGTATTTAGTCTAAAAATGTTATGACATATTACTAGAATAGAAATACAGTACTGTGTAAAGGTTTTAGGCAGGTTTTGAAAAATGCTGTAAAGTAAGAATGCTTAAAATGTAGAAGTGTTAATAGTTTAAATTAATATTTATTCTGCATCAGGACATCAACCCCAAACATACAGCCAATGTCATTGAGAACTATCTGCAGGGTAACAAAGGAAGTGATGATATAATAACCACAGAGATCTCAACATCATCACGTCTGTCTGGGATTACATTAAGAGAGTGAAGGATTTGAGCAAGCCTATATCCACACAAGATCTGCGGTTAGTTTGCCAATATAGTTAAAAATACCTCCCAGCCAAGTTCCTACAAAAACTGTCTGCAAGTGTACCTAGAAGAATTGATGCTGTTTTGAAGGCAAAGGGTGGTCACACCAAATATTGTTCTGATTTAATTTCTTTTTTGTTTATTCACTTTGCAAACTGATGAAAATAAACTATTAACACTTCTATTTTTGAAAGCATTCTTACTTTGCAGCATTTTTGTCTGCCTACAACTTTTGCACATTACTTTAGATCATTTCAGTATTTCTCATGCACAGTGCTGCCCCCCTTCATCAAGGCTCAATTTAAGTGAATAGGGCTGTGTTGTAATTCCCTTCAAACCAAACGGTCTGGAGCACTGTTGTGTCAGAAAAGTATATGAAGGAGCCACAGCTCTTAAAAAACATTGCAATCCCATAATTCTAAGTTTTGCTGGTGGCCCTGGCACAGGTATGCTTGTAATACTAATATGCTACCAATTTATGTAGTGGGAAAACTTATTTAGATAAGATCTCTCACAACATATCTTACACAACATACCCCCTTAAATCTGTTAGATGTCCAAATTGAAAGGCTATAGACACCTTTGGGACTTTTTTTTTATTATTGCATTGTACTCATTTTGAGCCAACAATCATTTTTTAAATTGGTCTTTACTAAAGATTTTGAGCCCCTTTCTCTGCATAGTCTTGAAATTCTTTAGTAGCAGGCTCTGTGTTTTTACTGTGTTCCATTAGGCAGCTTAGATGACTGTTCTTTATCTCTGATCTGTGGCCTTATAACCACACATCTTACTGATAAGAATGTGGCTTAGGCTACTTTCCCACTAGCGTTTTGGTTTTCCGTTTCTGAGATCCGTCAGGGGCTCTCAAAAGGCGGTCCAAAATGGATCAGTTTTGCCCTAATGCAATCTGAATGTAAAAGGATCCACTCAGAATGCATCAGTTTGCCTCCATTCAGTCATCATTCTGCTCTGTAGGCGGACACCAAAAATATCAGCATGTAGAGCAGAAGCAAATGAAAAGGAGGCACTCACCACGGTGAATAATATCCAAAACTTTATTCAGCACACTCAGGTGCACTTCGAAGGTGGGGATGCAGACAGAGTAACATACACAGGAAAGAGTAGCGATAGCTATTTCGCGCACACGCGCTTCTTCAAACTGCACACACTTGTCATTCATGGATGACGTCTCTTTAAAGCGCTAGCGTCCCAGGTTGCCAAGCAACCGTGGACGCCACAAGCTCTCACACATAACAATTGCGGAATACTACCGCTATCAATAAACACAATAAAATGTACAAGAGAAAGACCCCCAAAAGCATTTCATAATACATCAACCAACCCGGCTGGGACTTACAAAAAGACTGACATGTCAGCAAGTTCATTGAGTCCCAACCGCCCGGTAGCCTGTGTCCGGAGGATCCACCTACTCTCGCGTTGCAACAGTAGGCGGTGTCTATCACCTCCATTCGGCAATGGACGGACTGTTTCCAATCCTACAAAGCGTAGCGATTTGAGATCTCCAGAATGCACTTCCCGGTAATGCTCGATCACCCGTGGGCAACCCTTACCTGAGGTTATAGAAGACACATGCTCTCTGACACGTTCATTCAAACATCTTATTGTCTTCCCTATATAGAAGCAGCCACAATCGCATAACATGGCATACACGACGTGGGTGCTTCTACAATTAATGAATTCTTTTATTCTGTGGTACAAACCTGCAAAGGTCACCACTTTCTTTTGTAGGCCATACTTGCACATGTTGCAGTTACCACATTTAAAATGTCCCGCTAGTTTGTTCCTTGATAGCCAATCTTCACCCCGTGGTATAATGAACCTTGAGATTCTTTAGTAGCAGGCTCTGTGTTTTAACGGTGTTCCATTAGGCAGCTTAGCTGACTGCTCTTTATCTCTGATCTGTGGCCTTATAACCACACATCTTACTGATAAGAATGTGGCTTAGGCTAATTTCCCAGGGGCTCTTAAAAAGGCGGTCCAAAATGGATCAGTTTTTCCCTAATGCAATCTGAATGTAAAAGGATCCACTCAGAATGCATCAGTTTGCCTCCATTCAGTCATCATTCCGCTCTGTAGGCGGACACCAAAAATATCAGCATGTAGAGCAGAAGCAAATGAAAAGGAGGCACATTTACCACGGTGAATAATATCCAAAACTTTATTCAGCACACTCAGGTGCACTTCGAAGGTGGGGATGCAGACAGAGTAACATACACAGGAAAGAGCAGCGATAGCTATTTCGCGCACACGCTCAGGTTTGTTCCTTGATAGCCAATCTTCACCCCGTGGTATAATGAACCTTGAGATTCTTTAGTAGCAGGCTCTGTGTTTTAACTGTGTTCCATTAGGCAGCTTAGCTGACTGCTCTTTATCTCTGATCTGTGGCCTTATAACCACACATCTTACTGATAAGAATGTGGCTTAGGCTATTTTTCCACTAGCGTTTTGGTTTTCCGTTTCTGAGATCCGTCAGGGGCTCTCAAAAGGCGGTCCAAAATGGATCAGTTTTGCCCTAATGCAATCTGAATGTAAATGGATCCACTCAGAATGCATCAGTTTGCCTCCATTCAGTCATCATTCCGCTCTGTAGGCGGACACCAAAAATATGCATGCAGCATTTTACTGTCCGCAATGTGGTGAGGAGCAAGACGGATCTGTCCTGGCACACAATGTAAGTCAATCGGAATGGATCCGTTTTCTCTGACACAATAGAAAACTGATCCGCCCCCTCATTGACTTTCAATGGTGTTTAAGACGGATCCGTCATGGCTATAGAAGATATAATACAACCGGATCCGTTCATGACGAATGCATGCAGTTTTATTATTGTAACGGAAGCGTTTTTGCAGATCCATGATGGATCCGCAAAAAACGCTAATGTCAAAGTAGCCTTAAATAAGTGTTGTCAGCTATTTTATTTTAGAGATGTGTTATTAACTGACCAGCACAAGATGAAAGTGAAATTACAATTCTTACAGCTAGGTAGAAGGTAACCTTTTTATGACAAAGTAGCTGTATATTTTTAATAAAAAATACATTTAAAATATTATTTTAAATCCACAATCAATGAAATGAAATCATTAAAAATTTCCCCCGGAGGTGTACATAGCCTTTGAATAATCGAATAGATCCTGCAACAGTTGTCGAAATCCCCCAGAATTCCAATTCTTCGTAAGAAATCAAACACTACAGTATGTATGTCAGTTAATATGGTTTCTCAAACAGATAAAATGGATATAAGCGCTTCACCTTTCTGAAGTGTCATGGATGTGGCCACGTCACCCTTCATCAGCTTTGTCACATATAGCACATTTTCTCTTGTCAACCCCCAGATTGGAGTATGCTAGGTCTTCATCAGGTTCATTATCTGCTGGCTTGTTTCCAAGGAGATCATCTAATAAAACCTCTTGGTCAACCACAACAGGTTGACAGACACTTCTCAAAACGAAGCAAAGGGTGACCATAAATGCAATGCCACACCTCTTTTGTTCATTAACTTAGCATTTTGTTAACCTCTTAGTAACCAGCCTGTTTTGGGCCTTAGTGACCAAGTGATTTTTTTCATTGTCGCATTCCAAGAGCTATACTTTTTTTTTTTTTTTTTCGTTGACATAGTCATATGACCACTTGCTTTTTTTTACGGGTTAAGTTGTTAATTTTAATGGCACGATTTTGGGGTACACATAAGTTACTGATTAACTTTTAATAACTCTTTTATGGGCGATGGAAAACAACTGCAATAATGCCACTGAGTTTTTAGATTATAAATTTTGCAGCATTTATTTTTTGTCATAAATAACATTATGACTTTATTCTTTGGGTCTGTACAATTACAGTGACATCAAATTACATATATTTTTTTCTTCTTTGCTACTTTTGCACAATTAAAACCCTTTTTAAAAAAAGAAAATGTTTTTGCATTGCCGCATCCCAATTTTGTTTTTTTTCTGTCTACAAAGCTCTGTGGGGCTTTATTTTAGCAGGATGACAAGCAAGAGTATTATACTGTCAGTATATTGACAGTCACCAGCAGGCTGTGCCACAGAGACACAGACTTCTAGGCATACACTGTAGGCAGTCCAGGGACCTTCATTAGGCATAAGGCTGCCATGGGAATATATAGATCTCATTCGCAGGGTGCCGATGGGAGACAGAGGGAGCACCCTCCCTCTAAACAACTTAGATGCCATGGTCGCTATTGACCACAGCATCTAAGGGGTTAAATGGCCCTAATCTGTGCTTCAGCCAATCGGGGCTCTTAGAACAGGAGCCCTGCTCTCATGTGAGAGCTGCATAGGATACCCATTCAGCGTTTAGACTAGGCCACCATAAATGGTGGTGGCCTAGCCAGGGGTGCACCGCCAATGAGGGAAGGTGAGGCGATTGCCTCAGGCAGCACCAGGTAGGGGCAAGAGGGGGGCAGCAGAAAGGCTATGGGAAATGAGCGCATCCATTGTGGAAACACTCATCTCTACATATTCAACTGCATTTCTGTACTCAGGACAGCAATACAGTTGAATGCTGTGAAAGGGCATGGGAGCGATGTCTCCCTGGCCCACCGTTTCCTCTAAGAGGCTTCAGTCCTAGTTCTTGTAGCCTAATAGAGGCCGATTTCATCATTATTGCGCTGTCTGAACGGGCTGCCTATAGCTCAGGGTACAGACTAGAAGAGGTCTGTGTCTTGCTCTGCATTGCTGAATGCAGAATTGAGGTAGGTATTTGAGTTTATTATTTTTATTTGACAGCATGCTGTTGGGCCACCGTGGGTGGGGGCATTATTTTGTAACTGGAAAAAGCACATTGGGACATTGTGGCTGTAAAAGGAGCATTTTTTGACTGGCACACATCATAAGGAGGCCACTATGGGGACATCCATTCTACTGGGAGCACTAAAAGGGGATCTTTTTTTGTACTGACACACATTATAATGGAGCATCGTTGTACTGGCAAACATTCTAAGGTGGCCAATATGAAGACATTTGTTCAAGGGGGGCACTAAATTTTTTTTTTTTTCTGTACTGGCACACTTTATAAGGGAGCATTTTTTGTATTGGCACACATAAGGGGGTATTTTTGTACTGCCACACATTATAAGGGAGCATTTTTGGACTAGCACACATTGCAAGGGGGAATTGTTTTACTGGCAAACATTATAGGGGGAATTAGGTGTCAGGCTGGGGTGTTCAAAAGGTCGGGAGGAGGATGGAAAAGTAGGAAACTAAGATGTCTATTTGTCAAACTCTGCAGAGACGAGATGGCTGAAGAAAAAATAATCATGGCGGTCTGGTCTGAATGGAGAAGAAAAAGAAAGAAAATGTCATCAGAGGACAAGTCACTGGATGTAAGAGGTATCTGGTGCTGTATTACCCTGTATGTTTTGTAGCTGTATATGTAATATTTTCCAAGTGTGTTTAACAGTAGGGCTGGAGGGAAGAGGTTAGGTTAAGAAATTGGCATTGGGATGGGAAGGGGAGGGCAGGGTGCTGTTTCAGTTTCTGCCTCAGGCAGCCGAAAGGCTAGGTGCACCCCTGGGCCTAGCCTAAGGCCCCTTAGTGAGCTCTGTAAAAAGGAGTACTGGTAGTGACAAAGTTGTCCTAAAACTTGCCTAAAACTTTTGCAAAGTGCTGTATAGCAATGTTGTGGTCATAAATGAGGCGTGAAACGTACCTCATTCTTATGGTGTTTCTTTGGTGCATTAAAGAGGTTGTCTCACAAAGAGCCATCCATGTATTTTATCGCTGATATTAATGTCTATATCTAAAACAAGTATAGCCAAGATCAACTTCCACTTACCAGAGTTGGTGAGAAAGTCATTTTTTTTTCTCAAAATGATACATTAGAGTGATCTCTCTAGTGTAGATCTAGAGTGAACCCTAAAATATTATATGAGAAAAACTAATTTTTAATTATTAAAAATGTTATTAACCACTTCAGCCCCCCTAGCTTAAACACCCTTAATGACCAGGCCACTTTTTACAATTCCGCACTACACTACTTTCACCGTTTATTGCTCCGTCATGCAACTTACCACCCAAATGAATTTTACCTCCTTTTCTTCTCACTAATAGAGCTTTCATTTGGTGGTATTTCATTGCTGCTGACATTTTTACTTTTTGCTATTAATCAAAAATTACCGAAATTTTTGCAAAAAAATGACATTTTTCACTTTCTGTTGTAAAATTTTTCAAAAAAACTACATTTCTATATAAATTTTTCTCTAAATTTATTGTTCTACATGTCTTTGATAAAAAAATCCAATAAGTGTATATTTATTGGTTTGGGTAAAAGTTATAGCGTTTACAAACTATGGTGCAAAAAGTGAATTTCGGCATTTTGAAGCAGCTCTGACTTTCTGAGCGCCTGTCATGTTTCTTCAGGTGCTAGAATGTCAGGAAAGTATAAATACCCCCAAATTACACCATTTTAGAAAGAAGACACCCCAAAGTATTCGCGGAGGGGCTTGGTGAGTTCATGTATCATTTCATTTTTTCACAAGTTAGCGGAAAATGACACTTTCTGAGAAAAAAAAAAAAAAAGTTTCAATTTCTGATAACTTCTGGCAAAAAAAAAAAAATCTCAGACGGACTCACTATGCCCCTCAGTGAATACCTTGGGGTGTCTACTTTCCGAAATGGGGTCATTTGTGGGGTGTGTTTACTGTTCTGGCATTTTGGGCGGGGCTAAATTGTGAGCCGCCATGTAAAACCTAAAGGTACTCGTTGGAATTTGGGCCCCTTTGCGCCCAGGCTGCAAAAAGTGTCACTCATGTGGTATCGCCGTACTCAGGAGAAGTAGGGCAATGTGTTTTAGGGTGTATTTTTACATACACCCATGTTGGATGAGAGAAATATCTCTGTAAATTGTCAACTTTGTATAAAAATTTTTAAAAGTTGTCGTTTACAGAGATATTTTTCACACAAAGTATGGGTATATATAAAATACACCCCAAAACACATTGCCCTACTTCTCCTGAGTCTGGCGATACCACATGTGTGCCACTTTTGCAGCCTGGAGTGCAAAGGCCCTAAAACCAATGAGTACCTTTAGAATTTCATGAGGGCATTTTACGCATTTGGATTCCAGACTTCTTCTCACGCTTTAGGGGCCCCTAAAATGCCAGGGCAGTATAAATACCCCACATGTGACCCCATTTTGGAAAGAAGACACCCCAAGGTATTCTGTGAGGGGTATGGTGAGTTCATGTAAAATTTTATTTTTGTCACAAGTTAGTGGAATATGAGACTTTGTAAAAAACAAAATTAAAAAAACAAAAAAAAACAATTTCCGCTGACTTATGCCAAAAATAAAAATTCTGTGGACTCACCATGCCCCTCACAGAATACCTACGGGTGTCTTCTTTCCAAAATGGGGTCACATGTGGGGTATTTATACTCACCTGGCATTTTAGGGGCCCCTAAAGTGTGAGAATCCAAATGCATAAAAATGGCCTGTGAAATCCTAAAGGTACTCATTGGTTTTAGGGCCCCTTTGCGCACCTAGGCTGCAAAAAGTGTCACACATGTGGTATCGCCGTACTCAGGAGAAGTAGGGCAATGTGTTTTAGGGGTGTATTTTTACATATACCCATGCTGCGTGTGAGAAATATCGCTGTAAGCGACAACTTTTTAAATTTTTTATTCAAAGTTGTCAATTTACAGAGATATTTCTCTCACCCAGTATGGGTATATGTAAAAATACACCCCAAACACATTGCCCTACTTCTCCTGATACGGCGATACCACATGAGTGACACTTTTGCAGCCAAGATGAGCAAAGGGGCCTAATTCCAATGAGTACCTTTAGGAGGGCATTTTTACGCATTTTTCTTCTCACGCTTTAGGGCCCTAAAATGCCAGGGCAGTATAAATACCCCACATGTGACCCCATTTTGGAAAGAAGACACCCAAGGTAATCCGTGAGGGGCATGGCGAGTTCATAGAAGATTTTTTGGCACAAGTTAGTGGAAATTGATTTTTATTGTTTTTCTCACAAAGTCTCCCTTTCCGCTAACTTTTGACAAAAAGTTTAATTTTCATGGACTCATTATGCCCCTCAGCGAATACCTTGAGGTGTCTTCTTTCCAAAATGGGGTCACATGTGGGGTATTTATACTGCCCTGGCATTTTAGGGGCCCTAAAGCGTGAGAAGGAAAATGCGTAAAATGCCCTCCTAAAAGGTACTCATTGGTTTTAGGGCCCCTTTGCGCATCTTGGCTGCAAAAAGTGTCACTCATGTGGTATCGCCGTACTCAGGAGAAGTAGGGCAATGTGTTTTGGGGTGTATTTTTACATATACCCATGCTGGGTGAGAGAAATATCTCTGTAAATTGACAACTTTGAATAAAAAAATTTAAAAAGTTGTCGTTTACAGAGATATTTCTCACACACAGCATGGGTATATATAAAAATACACCCCAAAACACATTGCCCTACTTCTCCTGAGTACGGCGATACCACATGAGTGACACTTTTGCAGCCAAGATGCGCAAGGGCCCTAAAACCAATGAGTACCTTTAGGATTTCACAGGACATTTTTACGCATTTGGATTTTCACGCTTTAGGACCCCTAAAATGCCAGGGCAGTATAAATACCCCACATGTGACCCCATTGTGGAAAGAAGACACCCCAAGGTATTCCGTGAGGGGCATGGCGAGTTCACAGAAAAAAAAATTTGGCACAAGTTAGCGGAAATGGTATTTTTTTTTTTTTTTTTTTTACAGTCTCACATTCCACTAACTTGTGACAAAAAATAAAATTTTGCATGAACTCGCCATACCCCTCACAGAATACCTTGGGGTGTCTTCTTTCTAAAATGGGGTCACTTGTGAGGTTTTGTACTGCCCTGGCATTTTAGGGGTCTCCGCAATCATTACACGTATGGCCAGCATTAGGAGTTTTGCTATTCTCCTTATATTGACCATACGGGTAATGAGAATTTTTCCGTTCAGCCTCTGCGCTGAAAGAAAAAAATGAGCGTCACATATTTTCCATTCACATTGATCAATGTGGATGAAAAAATCTCTAAAAAATGTGCAAAAAAAGAGGGAAAAGCTATAAAGCTGCGATCGCTAAGGGACCCTAAGGCCTCATTCAGCGTCCGCAATTCTGTTCCGCAAAATTTTGCGGAACAGAAATGTGGATACATTCAATTCTATGGGGACAGACTTTGTCCGCTCGGATCCGTAATTGCGGATCCGTAATTGAAGATCCGCAAAAGTATAGAACATGTCCTATTCTTGTCCGCAGTGCGGACAAGAAAAAGCATTTCTATATAGTTCTGGCAATGTGCGGATCCGCAAAATGCGGAAAGCACATTGCTGGTGTCCGTGTTTTGCGGATCCGCGGATTTGCGGATCCGTGGATCCACAAAACACATGCGGACATCTGAATGAGCCTTACAGGGGTGATCAGTGACAGGGGGTGACAGGGGGTGATCAGGGGGTGACATGGGAGATCAGGGGTTAATCAGTGACAGGGGGTGGTGGGTGGGTGGGGGCGGTGGGGGGTTGTGTGGTGATTGGTGCACTTTGATATTTTTCTCTGGTGGTCCCAAGCAAAGGGACCACCAGAGAAGCGAGCAGCAAGCAGATCAGGCGCTGTTCACAGAACAACGTCTGATCTGCGATTTTCTGCCATATACAGCCTGCCAGCGCACGATCGGCGCTGGCAGGCTGTAGTCTGACTACATGCGGCGCGCCGATGGCGCGCATTGCGCATGTGCGGGCGCGTCCTCGCGTCATCTCGCGTCTCGCGAGATGGCGCGCCGATGCGTCGATCAGAGCTACAGGGCCGCCGCCAGGGCGCAATCCTGCGTGCGGCGGTCCTGTAGCGGTTAAAGGTTTCTGTCATCAAGTTTTGACATTATAAGCTGTCTGACATTAGCTATGTGCTAATGTCGGAACAGCTTGATAATGTCTTTTTTATAAAAATCCGATTTATATTTTGGCTGAAAAACATTCTTTTATAATATGTAAATTAGCCTCTAGGAGCAGGGCGTTGCCCTCCTCCTAGAGGCTCCGTGCTTGGCAACCTGCTGGCACGCCCCTTCTTACTTTGAGTGACAGTGCCGGGCAGCGATCCTCCGGCACTGTCTCCTTCTGAAATCCCGCGCCGCCGCTCTGTATTCGGCGCAGGCGCAGTGAGTGGTGGACAGCAGGCACCAGCGTCCTCTGCTCACCGCGCCTGCGCCGAATACAGAGCGGCGGCGCAGGCGCGGGATTTCAGAAGGAGACGGTGCCGGAGGATAGCTGCCCGGCACTGTTACTCAAAGGGGCGTGCCAGCAGGTTGCCGCACGGAGCCTCTAGGAGCAGGGCAACCCCCCCCCCCTGCTCCTAAAGGCTAATTTACATATTATAAAAGTATGTTTTTCAGCCAAAATATAAATCGGATTTTTATAAAAAAGACATTATCAAGCTGCTCTGACATTAGCACATAGCTAATGTCAGACAGCTTATAATGTCAAAACTTGATGACAGAAACCCTTTAAAACTGCCCATAGACACAGATTGTTCTCCCAATTAACACCATTGAGTCCCCTATTAAGATGCAGGTCCAGCCTAAATAAATGTGCATATTACTTCAATGGACGGTGGGATTTAAGATGAGTAAAGTCCAACCTGTCAGAACTTGCAGATATTGTGAGACTGGCAGTCCTTATAAACATTATGGGAGCCATTTATCAAACTGGTTTAAAGTAGAACTGGCCTAGTTGCCTATAGAAACCGATGCGATTCCACCTTTCATTTTCCAAAGAATCTGTCCAAAATGAAATGAGGAATCTGATTGGTTGCTATGGGCAACTAAGCCAGTTCTACTTTTACATCAGTTTGATAAATGACCCCATATATTCTTTTGTTGTCAGATTTCTTAGTAGGCCTGAAATATTGTCAGACCTCATATATATATATATATATTCAGTCTAACATTTCAGCTTTGTGTTGCGATGCTGGTTGTTCTCACTGTAAGCAGATGATCCGGCCTCTACTTGTCTTCGATATCTCTATTATCCCTCTCCCTGGCTAGAGATCTATCATCTTTCTGGCTCTTCCTCCGCTTCATTACTTCCACATACCTGACCCAGTTTGTCATTGCTTTACTCTTCCTCTTATATGAACTTTTATTACTGATCTTTGTGCGCAGTGAGTCTATCTGATGTTAAAGGATTAGTAAATAAAAAAAATGCTTTTGTATAAAACATCTCTTCGGGTTTCTGCACACAGCCGTAATACATCCACAGACTCATACAGTAGAGAACAGGCTGCTCCATGGGGTCATAAAACCCTGCGGTACTGTGGGCGACATTTATTAATGTTTTACTGCTAGAAGGAAAGGCTTTATTTATCACACTTTTGCCTAACCTTTTTGTTTAGAAAAGTGATTGGAATTAAAGGGGTTATCCAAGACTTAACACCTACGTTGCTGATCATACTTACCTTGTCCCTGCCACAGTTTTTCTTTAAGATTATTCTACGCCGTCTCTGCATCTCCCCTGCATGCAGATTACATCTGTCGGCAGGGTCACATGACTGCTGCAGCCAATAGTCATCCAGCAGGTGACCTGCTCCCCTTGCATCACTTGTGACGTCACACATGGCGCAAGTATAGCAGGTCATCATTGTGGCTGGCTATTGGCTGCAGTGGTCATGTGAACCCCCCTCCCCCATCCATGGATGGCCATGGAGTCATTGGGAATGAAAATGGTGGCAGGGACAGCACCATGGTTCCAGGCATGTCACTCA
Organism: Bufotes viridis; assembly: GCA_033119425.1. Lineage (NCBI taxonomy): Eukaryota > Metazoa > Chordata > Amphibia > Anura > Bufonidae > Bufotes > Bufotes viridis. The sequence goes on from CM065590.1 coordinate 240,157,939, forward strand.
TACAGTATGCCAACAACATTAATTTACTTTCCCTTGAACTTTTCTGATGGAGAACACCTTTGTAATAAAACATCCCTTGAAGGATGATTTTTTTTTTTGTTACAAATTCTCACGGAATGTTTAAAGAAGCATTCCCACAAAATATTTTTCTCTGGTGTTAGAAAGGTATATGATGTAAACTGTAGTGAAGGGAATCTTTATACCAGTAGTAGTTGTAGTTTTGATTTATACACTCCGTCCTAGTCCTCAGCTGTGTCATGTGACCAACATCCTGATTCCCAAAATGTCATAGAATTGTATGTGTGGACAGAAAGTTAGTTTTTCTATTCATTCCTATGCAAGGCTCAATGTGAATCTCATAGGAATGAATAGAGAAACTGACTTCCTGTCCACACATAAGATGCTGTGTCCATTGGAGAATCAGAGTGTCGGTCATATGATGCAGCTGAGGACCAGAAGGGAGGGGATACTTCCCAACTACAGTCATCAGTGAGAAGATTACCTTCAATACATTCAATACAAAAATTATGTTAAGTACCTTTCTAATGGATAGAGAATAAACATTTTTGTGGGAATGTAAAACCCGATAACTCAGAGATACATAGATTTCTATGGCGCTATATTAAGAATCCATAAAACACTAATCCTGAATATGCCCAATATTAAATTGGTTCTTCCATTTTTAAGATTATTAGCCCCTTCACCAGCACCTAGTAAAAAATCATGGATGTTTCGATCAAAATATATTGGCTGAGAGTCTCAGATTTTATCATATCAGAGTGAGGGCTTAGTCTATATATAATGTTTGCATCTATTATGTTAGTACATTATTTTCTGTGATTTTTCCTGCACCTGCCATATAAGAAACAGTACAAAAGTAATGTCACACATCAATCCATCCTTTACTATCTCAATTTGCAGCTACAAAAGTAGAATGAACTAAAGGTGCTAAAACCTCTATAACCACAGCTACTTTTAATTCGTACTACCTTTTGATCTCTTATGTGAAAATAAAGTATCCACAGATGCCTTACCCTCAAGTGTACTCCATAAGAGGTCTTACAATTAGGTCAGTTTATGTAATGACAATGTGCTCAAATCCTGGCACCATTTGCACAAGACAACTGGTGTACCTGCATTACAGCACCTTTCTTAAATGTTCAAGACACATTTTTTACCTTGCCCGACAAGGGGGTGTGACTTAGCAGGAAAGGGGTGTGGCTTAAGATGCAACACTGTGAGCCAAAATTGCATCAAAATTCGGATGCAAAATTCGGTAAGCCAACTAACAAATAGTATAAACGTAGACTAAAGGAGCACTAAATTTATCACAAAGCATCAGCTAAATCTTTAGACTGTCTAGTCTAGTATACACTGTCTAAATATTAGACAGGATTAGTAAATATGCCTCATAGTCTAGACTCTGAGTACACATAAATTCATTCAAGCCCCATGCCTTCCTAATCCGTCAACGGGGACAGGATAGTAACAGCAAATGTCATGTTTTAACCAGTTCCTGCAAAGCTATATACCGTGCTTCTTGTTTAATTTTACTCAAAGCCAAACCAATGAAATACATGGATACTGACTATGGGTATAACACTGACATGCTTTTAATTGCTATAGCATAGTCTAGAGAGGTGTAATATATTCAGTCTTTCACATTAACAGCTTCTGACATATAGCTGTCATGTAGGAGACATTAAAGCCAATGTAATAAATAGATTTTGTCTTCGGCATTGGGAAGGGTTTTGGGCACGGTCAGGTGGAGATGGGCCATATCTGTAAAATGGAAAGGTGAAAACAAAACCTCTTTTTGGATAAATGAAACAGATAACATATTGTATTGGGGTACTTGCACATTGCTTTCTTCTTATGCTTTTTGTTAAACATAAATTCTTTAGATCTTCAACCGACCTTAGGCAGCGGCTGCAGTCTTCCCTCTGCGCCGCATCTCTCATGCACATAAAATAGAGCCATCCAACTTTTACAAACCAATTTTGTTTTTACCATAAGTCACAGGTTCCCAGCAGCATTAATCTCCCTGATCAGGCTAGTGTGCCTTATTATTCATTGCCTCCCTAGACTCAAATCAACCATCTGCCAGCCTCGGTCCTGCTGTACATTAATTAAGGGGCCATCAATCAGTAAAAAAGCGAGCAGTTGCAAAAGAGCACTGACACTTGAGTGGGAAAAGCTTGTAGTTAAGGCGGATGATCTGTACAGCAGAGCTCAGCAGAGAACCACAGATCGTCTAATTGGAAAGTTGGTAGAAATCAGTTGTTGGAGAATATAAAGCTGTCATTACTGGACAATTTAATATGTCATGAAATATTACTATGATTTAAGCTGTACATAGAGGTGTTGAACTGTATAAGATATGATAAACCATTAGACAAAATCTTTCATCAAATTAACCCCAAAGTGCCCCATATACAAATGAACGACTTTGATTGATGTACGTCTTGAATCAGTACAGACGATTTAAAATAACAAGTAAATTACAGTTCACCTATCCTAAGACTGCTGGAAAAATATCAATTATGAAATAAAAATGTATAAAAATATTTTTAACCATATCCGATATATTTTCAGTCGATTCATATTGGATAATTATGGTCCAGCTTACCCTGTCAGTTATCATAGAAATTTCTCATTATTGGTTATTGGCTATATTGAAAAATCATCACAACTATGGCGCTCTAATGGTTAAATCCTAACCACATTTATACTCTCATGCTTAAGGGCTCATGCACACGACCGTATGTAATTTGCAGTCTGCGTAAAAAATATGGATGACATCCATGTGCATTCCGTATTTTGCGGAACGGAATAGCTGACCTCTAATAGAACAGTCCTATCCTTGTCCGTAATGCGGACAATAATAAGACATGTATTCTTTTGCTGAACGGACATGCGGACATACGGAAACGGAATGCACACGGAGTAACTTCTGTTGTTTTTTTGCGGACCCATTGGAAAATAATGGTATGGACACGAAAATAAAATAAGTTCGTGTGCATGAGCCCTAAGACACAAGCAATTTATTTTCCAAGAGTTATCCAAACTCCGATGGAACAGGTTTAATGAGCTTCTGATATGAGAACATATGTTGCATGTCCAGTTCTCTGCAATAAAGTATTTCCTGCCTGAGCAGCACATTGTATATTCAACATACAAGTTGTATTGCATCTAGCCTGGGGCTCAGAGGAAAGGAAAATCCTGAGAAAAAGCAGATCCCTGCCTCCTGCTGCTAAATGATCATTAATAAAGCATCGCATTAGTATGTGCTGAAGGGACAGACAAAGGACAGTCCAAGCAATGAGCATACACAAGGACATGAAGACCCCCAACTGTGGATGCTGAGTTAACACCATACATTAGGAAATACCTTGGAAAAGGAAGGCTTTGCTTCTGTTGTGAAGTCCTTGAACCTGCTGTACTCCAGGAGTGGCCTCCCCCAACTGGAGCTCCTCTAGGATGTCAATCTGTAGGGAGGGGTCCACACCAAACCCTGCAACTGACCCAAGAAAGCCAAAGCCAGACATTACACAGCAAACTGACTGATACATTGTATATTGTGATACACTGCATATAAATAACCCCAAGTGTTATGTAATTTCACAGTACCTGCTAAAAGCAGAGGCTTTTTATAGTAAAACACACACACACACAATACCACAGACCTACTTTAAGTGGGGTTTAAAACTTGTGATTCCCTTCTTCCCACCATTTCCTGACATAATCCACCCCAGTACTATATATAGAGATGCATCCAGCACCTAACACTTCACTGTCACACTAGAATCAGAGAAAATGCTGCTCTTCTTACCTGGCTTGAGGCAGACAATAATGCAGATTATGCCCACTAGAAACTCCATGGTGATGGGAATACAATCAGTCCATAGTCTCCCTTTCTGTCTTCTGCCTGTAATCTCAATGAAGATGCTCCCTCCTAACATAAGACAAGGAGCCAGCAGATGAGCAAGCAACTTGGATTCCCCAAAGCTCGCATCATTCCTGAGCAGGCAGACCCAGCAGAGAGGAGGAACACTGGCTTAACCCAATAAGTGCCCTGCACCCACACAGCCAGACTTTCATCCAGGGCAGGACCAGTGCAGAACAGGCAGAAGCAGCAGCAGCAGGCACTGGTGTCAGCCTGAACCTGTTACAGACAATGGATCGTTCCATATGAAGCAGGGCACTCTAATTGCCACTCCAGGGATTTGGAGGAGGGGGGCAGGGACAGGATGATGTGTCCCTTTTCTCTCAGGGTATGAACAATTGGTCCTTGCAGCAGCTGATCAGAGCACACTGCATACTGGCAGGGTGCTTACAGGTTGTGTCCTCTAGTGATTGACAGGGGGTGGGCACTAACAGGAGTGTCTGGGCATCCCTGAGGCAGAGCCACATTGTTTAATACCTGATTTCACCCTGCCATTTTGCAGTGATCTTTAGGAGGGGCACACCTCACACCCCTCATTCAGTAGCTGATGTGCATGGGCTGTCAATGGCTGCAGCATTTACTATTCACTTTCTGAAGTCTTCCTTCTGCTTCCAGGCTATAACTCCCATTGATTTTCCTGGGGAGGTACCGGCAGCAGTCACATATTGCCTCATCTTTCACACATCCTTCCCCTGCACACTCACTAACCAGGTTCATGCATTAACCCTTCACCGCCTGCAAAGGGACGCAGTGTCACGCAGCAGAGCGCTGCCTCCATGCAGGTATCCCAAATGCTACATCTGGGCAAGGTAATGGTGGTAACAGCAAAAGGCATGAAAGGGTTTCTTCTGCAACAGTAAGTCCACCAATAAAATTGTGTGATATTATCTGTATTTTTAACCCATTCCGCTACTTTTGAGAATGTTTTGCAGCGAGCACAGGCACACATGACATAACCGTGATTTGGTTGGATTCACACTCAGCGATTTTCAGCAGTTTTGTTGCCAGTTTTTATATGGGTGTTGGATGTTTTTTTGCCTGTAAAGCAGAATGGCAACCGAAAGGTAGTCTACCTAGGTAACCTGTACAGAGTAAGTGAACTTGGATTCCTACAATTTTCTGAATCTTTAACATCCCACACCTATTCAGTGCTGCGCGGAGATTTTCAGCACTAGAAATAGCTTGCTTAAGTACTAAGGACGACACCTCACTTTTTAGCATAAAAAAGTCACAAGACCTCGTTTTGTTACTTTTTTAATGCCATTTTGTGCCACCTTGCCACTTGGCAGTAGAGAGGGGGTGGGGGACTTATAATTAAGCCAGTTTTAGACATGAAAGCGGAAAAAATAAATGAGTTTTTTCATGACAGGCGCACACAGCAGGAGGATGTGCCTAATTTAGAGTGCATTCAGACCACCGTACAGTCATGTGAAAAAATTAGGACACCCTTTGAAAGCATGTGGTTTTTTGTAACATTTTTAATAAATGGTTATTTCATCTCCGTTTCAACAATACAGAGAGATTAAAGTAATCCAACTAAACAAAGAAAACTGAAGAAAAGTCTTTTCAAGATCTTCTGTAAATGTCATTCTACAAAAATGCCTATTCTAACTGAGGAAAAAGATAGGACACCCTCACATGTATTCCCTCTTAAATTGGCTCAGATCTCACATGGTATATCACACCAGGTGCACATAATTAGTAGATCGTTACTCTGCATGTTGAATGAGGCTTGCCCTATTTAAACCTCAGACATTTAGTTTGGTGTGCCCTGACTGTTGAAGTGAGAGTGAGCACCATGGTGAGAGCAAAGAGCTGTCAGAGGACTTCAGAAAAAGATTGTAGCAGCCTATGAGTCTGGGAAGGGATTTAAAAGATCTCAAAAGATTTTGAAATCAGCCATTCCACTGTCCGGAAGATAGTCTACAAGTGGAGGGCTTTCAAAACAACTGCCAACATGCCCAGGACTGGTCGCCCAGCAAGTTCACCCTAAGAGCAGACCGCAAGATGCTAAAAGAGGTCTCCAAAAACCCTAAAGTGTCATCTCGAGAACTACAGCAGGCTCTGGCTACTGTTGATGCAGAAGTACATGCCTCTACAATCAGAAAGAGACTGTACAAGTTTAACTTGCATGGGAGGTGTGCAAGGAGGAAACCTTTGCTTTCCAAGAGAAACATCGAGGCCAGACTGACATTTGCCAGAGATAAAGTTGACAAAGACCAGGACTTCTGGAATAATGTTCTTTGGACAGATGAGTCCAAAATTGAATTATTTGGACACAACAGCAGAGGACATGTTTGGCGTAAACCAAACACAGCATTCCAAGAAAAGAACCTCATACCAACTGTGAAGCATGGAGGTGGAAGTGTCATGGTTTGGGGCTGCTTTGCTGCAGCAGGACCTGGTCAGCTCACCATCATAGAATCCACGATGAATTCTACTGTGTATCAGAAGGTGCTTGAAGAACATGTGAGACCATCAGTTAGAAAATTAAAGCTGAAGCGAACTGGACCATGCAACATGACAATGACCCAAAACATACTAGTAAATCAACCAAAGATTAGCTGAAAAGAAGAAATGGAGAGTCCTGGAATGGCCAAGTCAAAGTCCAGATTTGAATCCCATTGAGATGCTGTGGGGTGACTTGAAAAGGGCTGTACGTGCAAGAAACCCCTCAAACATCTCACAGCTGAAAAGTTCTGCATTGAGGAGTGGGTAAAATTTCCTCAGACCGATGTCGAAGACTGGTAGATGGCTACAAGAACCGTCTCACTGCAGTTATTTCAGCCAAAGGAGGTAACACTCGCTATTAGGGGCAAGGGTGTCCTATCTTTTTCCTCAGTTAGAATAGGCATTTTTGTAGAATGACATTTACAGAAGATCTTGAAAAGACTTTTCTTCAGTTTTCTTTGTTTAGTCGGATTACTTTAATCTCTCTGTATTGTTGAAACGGAGATGAAATAACCATTTATTAAAAATGTTACAAAAAACCACATGCTTTCAAAGGGTGTCCTAATTTTTTCACATGACTGTATATAGCAATTTTGCAGAACAGGTGCGGACCCATTCATTTCAACAGGGGTCACAAACAGTGTTCCCTGTAAGCTGCGCGGGTGTACGGCTTCGCAGCTTCCTTTATACCTCCACTCAGGACCTCTGCAGGACCGCTCACCTCCGCAGCCCGGACTTCAGGTATGCCTGTTCGGTACTCTGGGGAAGCCCACCCTGGCAATGCACACAATTTTCACTGTGTGCATTGCTGTAGTGGGTGGCCCTAGAACTCGGAACAGCCACCCACCATGCTGCCCACAGTTCCCTTAACGTCCTGACGTTACCCAGTGTCAGGAAGTTCATGTGTGGCGCTCCAAGCTGGCCCCGCCTCCTTCCTCATGCGCTGCTGCTACTGGAAGAGGAGAACATGTGCAGCGCGGCAACAGAGGGGAGAAGAGGAGGGGACGGCATGTTCTTAGACCTAGCCCCCAGCCAAAGTGTTGAAGTGTCATCTGAGATCCCCAAGGGCCAAGCCAAGTAATTGTAAGTTTTCATGTGGAATATGTTTATGTTATACACATATAGGAAACACTGTGCCACACAATATACAGTATACCTCTACACTGTGTAGGGGTTATACTGTTTATTGTACAGCATGGCGCAGGGGTTATATTGTCCGGCATTATAATCCATGCACCATGCTGTACAATATACAGTATAATCCCTGCACCATGCTATACAATGTACATTATATTCCATACACCATGCCATACAGTATACAGCATAGTTCATACACCATGCTGTACAATATACAGTATAGTTCATACACCATGCCGTACAATACACAATATAGTTCAGACACCATGCCGTACAATATACAGTATAACACCTACACTGTGGGGTTATTGTTTATATTGTATGTCATGGTATATGGATTTTACTGTATATGGTACGGCATGGTGTATGGATTATAATGTATATTATACGGTATGGTGTAGAGATTATGCTGTATACTGTAAAGCATGATGTATGACCTATACTGTATATTGTACGGCATGGTATATGGATTATAATGTACGTTGTATTGCATGGTGTAGAGGATATATTGTATATTGTACAGCATGGTGTATGAACTATACTGTATATTGTACGGCATGGGGCAGGGATTATAATGCATTCTGTACTGCTATGGTATAGGGATTATACTGTATATTGTACGGCATGGTGTAGGGGTTATACTGTATATTACACAGAATGGTGCAGAGATTATACTGTATTGTACGGGATGGTGCAGGGGTTACACTGTATGCTCTTTGATGTGACAGTTATATTAGGTTTTCCTATCGCCCACCTTTGATGGCACTGTGCCCAGCTCTGAACCGACCCTGCTCAATAGCTGCCAAGGCTTAGAAGGAACACTGGTTACAAAAGATGAGCACACCGTGTGCTGTCCGCATCTGTAGTTTCATTCCGTGGCCCCGCAAAAGATAGATAGAACATGTCCTATTCTTGTCTGATGGCCAAAATGCGTAATGCACGCGGCCAGTATCCATGTTTTGTGCATCCGCGGTCATGTGACTAGAGCATTATGGTGATCCGGTTTTACATGGCCATTTAAATCAAATGTGTCACTTAGAATTTTATGTCAGAGGTTTCTCAGCTGAAATTCTGAGCAGGGTCAGAATGGCTGAGACAGTCTACAGAGCTGCAGCACTGCAATGTTCTGGAAATCGCTATTAGGCCTCATGAACATGTCCATTGCCATCTTCGCATTTTTGTCCGTTGTGCTTACATAAAATATGGCCATGTTGTTTCCGTGTGTTATCCATTTTTTGTGGCCCACAAAATAAAGGGGGGAAGGAGAAAATTGTCACAATTTTGCCCCAGCCCACTGGAAACTCCTCTTGGAAGGTCATGTAATCGCTCAATTGCCATTTTCTACAGCATAGGGGGCTCCTAAGGATTGATGATGTGGAAGCAGTGGTGTAGCTACAGGGGTCATAGCAGTTACAATTGTAACCAGGCTCCTAAGAGGGGGGCCTTGACGGACGTACTGGTTATTCTGCTCGACCTCCCTTCCGCACACCCCGACCCCACCACAATCAATATGCCTCCCCCCAAACCCCTTCTCCCCCCTTTCCCCAATAAGGACACTGACACAGAATTTTGGATTAATATGGCCACAGCAGCCTATTTATTACAAACAAACATGTAACAAAATAATAACCTCATAAATACCGCACAAAACACATTAACATGTCTGTCCCTTCTTTTCCGAGGGGGAGGTCCTTGAAGCTCTAAACCCAAAACAACCCTGCTGAGGTGAGCCACCTTACCCCCAGCCATTGACCACTAGCTCGGAGGCACCCTTAATGGCTCACCCTGACAGTTCCGCCACAGCCGCCAACAGTCCCGGGAGTCCAGCCCCACCTGTAGGGCCCTCCCGTCCTCCTTACCATTTCCATAAAATCTCACCGACTCCAAGGACCTCCCACCGCCTACGCCGCCATGACAATCTTCCCCCACTCCTCCATCCCCCACCCATCTCCCCTTCAAACGTCACAATCCTTACCTACCAGCTCAACAGGGCGGGCGGGTGGGCGCTTTCCTCAACAAAATGGCCCCCATCAACTGCCTGCCAGCCCTTTTAACCCCTCAAACTCCTCCCGCCATAAACAAATTCCCCAATCACTATCCTTAGGGGGCTCACAAACCACGCCCCCATCATGGTCGCCTCTCCTAAGGCATCTGCCCCCAGTCTGGTTCTTTCTTTCCATTGGCACACCACCAGTTATGTATAGCCGTCATCAGAACGGCAATACAGTTAGATGCTGCGGCAGGGCATGGGAGCGATGGCTAAGTAACTGTAGCCTATCAGAGGCCCGGCACAGGCTCTGCGATGATGTAATCATCATTGCTCTGCCTGAGCCGGGCAGTGTACATCTCCGGACATATGCTGGAAGAGGCTTGCACCACAACGCTGTCAGCTGCATGGAGGTAAGTGTTTCAGTTTATTGCTTTTTATTTGACAGCATGCTGTTGAACCACAAGGGGGGAGCACTATGAGGGCATCTACTGGGGGCACTAAATAGGGGCATTTTTTACTGGCACAAATAAGAGGACATGCTCTTATACTGGCACACATTATGGGGAAACTTTTGGAACATTGGCTCTATTAGGTGCACTAAGAGGGGGCATTTTTGGAATGGCCCAGCCAGAGCCCAGACCTGAATCCGATTGAAAATCTGTGGGGTGATCTGAAGAGGGCTGTACACAGGAGATGCCCTCGCAATCTGACAGGTTTGGAGTGTTTTTTCAAAGAAGAGTGGGCAAATCTTGCCAAGTCAAAATGTGCCATGTTGATAGACTCATACACAAAACAACTGAGTGCTGTAAGGGTGTGCACACTTATGCAACCATATTATCTTAAGATTTTTTCTTTCTTCGTCCTAAAAGATTTCAGTTTGTTTTTCAATTGAGTTATACAGTTTATAGGTCACATTAAAGGTGGAAAGTTCTGAAATGATTTATCTGGAAATGGCCCACTGCCAGACTGCTCCCTCACAATAATATGAAGTACAGTGTATGTCATTCATGTAAATTACCTAATAAAAAGCTGAAAAAACGGATTCATCTAGTTTGGAAATATTACAGTCAAAACATTCAGGAATACACGTAGTACCCTTCGAGGAGATTCCTGAGTGTGTATGATATACACTGGTAAAGCTATATGTGTGGTATCCTCTAGTAAAGGCTCAATGTGTTTCTATGCCAGAACAGACTGACATGTCATCAGAACAGAGGACAAGGATGCTGTCTGTATGCTACAGGTAACTGTGTAAGAGACATGAAAGAGTATCACAGTGCTGATCATGTTAGAGGTATGTGATCCACTGTAATCTTTGTGCCATGGAACTGTCTGCAATTGAGATGTGCAGGCAGACAGAAAAACCACAGCTAATCACAATGGTTAGCTGCTTCCTCTTCATTACACTGCATGTCTTCTCCCTTACAGTGGCGGCATAGTGTAATTACAAGTACTCGCTTCATTCAAGTGAATAGTGTGAGTATTTGTAATTACACTCGCTTCCGAGATGACGGGCAGCGCAATCAAGAGGAAGTAGCCATGAGTGAGTTTCAAATTTATACCGACAGGTTCCCTACTCAACTATATAGACACTGCACTCACATAATCACATATACAATATACACCATACAGTATATAAATTACACATAGGCTACCTACTCCATATATATTTTATACACATTTGTACCTAGCACTAAAGACATATTTGCATACACATTATATTCAGTGCAATCCAAAATACAGTGCCACATACCTCTTATATCCAGTGACTTCTCCACTGATGTAGATATTCCCTTTCGTCTCCATTCAGACCACCAGACCACCATGATGATTTTTCACCCATCTCTCATCTCTGCAGTTAGGTTTCTACCTTGTCATCATCCTCCTACCTTTTGATCAACTCGTCCTGCCACCTACAATACTGTGCCCGCTATGCTCCCCAATACTATCCTACAGAAACAGATAAACCCCCTGATAATACTAGTACCACGCAGATAGTGCCCTTTAATAATTATTGGCACACACTGCCCTAAAATAAATTCACCCCCGTAGTGCCCCCAGCTAATGTCCACAAAGTGCCCCATAATGTGTGCAAGAATAAAATACCCCTATATAATGCTCCAGTAAATGCCCACATAGTGCTCCTCTCCCCTTTCCCATAGTGTCCCTCATAATGTGCCAGTATAAAATTCCATTATATAGTGCCCCAAGTTGATGCCACCATAGTGGTCCTTCCCCTTCCCCATAGTGCCTCCATAATGTGCCTGTATAATATGCCCCCATAGTGTTCTCCCCCCCCCAACCCCATAGTGCCCCCATAATGTGCCAGTATAAGATTCCCTAATAGTGTCTCCCAAAATGCGCCAGTATGAATGCCCTTCACAGTGCCCCCATAATGTGTTAGTATAAGATGCCCCCATCCTGTCCCCCATATTGTGCCAGTATAAATGCCCCCATAGTTTTCCCAATGATGTGCCAGTGTAAATGACCCCAGATGTGTCAGTATAAATGCCCCCATAAACCCCTGCATGATGTGCCAGTAGATGCCCCCATAGTGTTCCCCATGATGTGCCAGTAATGCCCCCAGTAGATGACCCCATAGTGTCCCTCATGAAGTGGCAATTATGCCCCAATAGCATCCCCCATTATTTGCCAGTAATGCCCCCATAGTGTCCCCCATATTGTGCCAGTAATGCCCCCAGTAGATGCTCTATAGTGTCCCCCATCATGTGCCAGTAATACCCCCATAGTGTCCCCCATCATGTGCCAGTAATGCCCCCAGTTGAAGCCCCATAGTGTGCCACATAAAATAAAATAAAAACACTTATACTTACGATGCAGGCCTCTTCCGGCCTGTGTCCCACGCAGTACAAAATCTGGTTAAGGCGAACACGAGCCTGTCTGAGGAGCAGGGAAGGGAGACGCCTCTCCCTTGCCCTGCTGCAGCATTCACCTGTATCAGACGGCGATATCGATGAATGTAGGGAGATGAGCGCTTCCACAATGCCGCAGCCACCAGAACACCGGATCAGGACACAGCCGGCAACATGGTTCTCTGATCCAGCTGTAATTTTAACAACGAGATCTGGAGAACCTGAAGGAACCGGCTAAATCCCATGCCTGGAAATAGCGCTCGCATGTAGATCGGCCTCCTCTTCAAACAGCTGATCGGCGGGGGTGACAGGTTTCGGACACCTACTGATCAGATATTTATGACCTATCCTGAACATAGGTCATCAGTACAAACAGGCTTCACAACCCCTTTAAGTTGCCTATAAGACCCAATCTTATTGATTTTTTACAGTTTTCTATGGAGCTGTGGAAACTGTAAGCATGAATTCTTATCTGTTGCTCTAGGCAGCTACTACGTTATTATTATGAAATCACCACCTTTTGTTTAATAAATTTAGTACTGTACTTATAGATTTCAGTTCGATGATGGGTTGGAAACTGTAGTTGGCTTATGAACATATATGACCTTTTCTTTCCTTCAGCATAATTGCTTCTTGTGTGGTCGTTCAGTTCCCAAAGGAACCAACTGTTCTTCCAGGCTTTCACATTTTTAACTGCAATTAGGAAAGAAATAAGGAATGTTTATACTCAACCAGGGCAAATTTGTTACTGGGTTTGAATGCCTCAGGCTACTTTCACATTAGTGGTAGTCTTCTCCGGCAGGCTGTTTCCGTGGGGGAACAGCCTGACGAATCCGTGCTGCCGCTAGTGCACGCGAGCCGCCGAAGAGGTCTGGCCGCAGCACAGCAAACGTGCAGAGAGGCCGACGGAATAAAACTGCAGCCTGTTGTAGCTTTAGTCCAGCTGCCTTTCAGCATGTTTGCCGTGCTGCGGCCAGACCTATAGTGAATGGGGCCAGAGTGGACTTCCGGCGGCACGGTGCCCTAGCAGTAGCTAGTGCTAGTGTGGAAGTAGCTTTAGAGAGCTTAAAGAGTTCAGATACTTTAGAAAGCACTGGGGGTTCACATTCTTTAGGAAGCTTTAGGGGTTCAATCTTCACATTCTTTAGAGACCATAAGGGGTTCAGATACTTCAGGATGAATTGGGGTTCACATACCTTATGATGCATTAGAGGTTCACAAACTTTAGGGTGCATAAGGGTTCACATACTTTAGGGTGCATTGGGTTTCATATACTTTAGGGTGCAATAGGGTTCACAGCTTTAGGGTGCATTGGAAGTAATGAGGGTGCAATAGAGAGTACACAACATACCCATTTTCTGACGCCGGCTTCGGGAACCTTTGTTCCAGTGAATGGGCATTAGCTCCCTTGTAACCTCTGGATGATATCTGTCTGCTGTATTTTTGTTTGTTTTGTTCTGTTTTTTTGTTTTTTTGCTAAATGTATAGAAATAAATGGAAAAGGTGTCCAAACCGCAAAAATTACAGATCTCAAATATGATAATTTTCTTAAACCTCAGCTTGTCCTCTCTGCCAATTTGGAAAATTAGCTGATATGGCCTCCACCTGGCACATTTATAAATGGTGTCACATGCCCAGCTCTACTCTTCATATTATTCCACCTCAGATTAATCCATCCTTACATCTGTGTCGTAGTCTTTGCCCTCTCTCAGATGTAGTCATGTCATGTCTGTCCACCTGCCTGCTAGGTGCAGTGTACTGGACTTCCTACCTGTATTATAAAATGATATATTCCCACCACAGAAGGTGTTGTCTTATTATTCTGGGAGACTGACTTCTCAGACCTCCACCCTGGGGAAACATATGTTCAACCTGAGCAGCTGCACAGAGGCCCTCAATGTACAATGGATACACTGCAGTCTTAAAGAGGACCTGTCACCTCTCCTGACATGTTTGTTTTACTTGCATTCACCATTTGATACCAATTGTGGAGAATATATTCTTAGGACTGTTTGTTGTGACATTCCTGTATTATTCCTGCTAGAAGTTTTCAAATAAATGGCCAGGCGTCTTCAGTAAAGGTATTGCTGGGTTTTAATAGTAGCGGGTGTGTCTGACGCTGTCCAATCAGTGCTGCTGATGTTGGACTGTGCAGGGAAAAACCCCTGACTTGTAACACCCCTCTGTACCTTTACTGCAAAATGCAGAAATTCTAGTAGAAATAATAAAGAAATGACATAAGATAGAGTTATAAGAAGAGATGCTCCAGAACTGCTATTACATGGGGAATGCAATCAGTTATTAAGACAGTGCTGACCATGTGGCTATACTTGTTCTGCCCAGCAGGGTTAGAAAATGATTCTAATTCATTCTGCCAGAGCCTTGGTAATTCTGAAGTGTTTATCTGTGGTTATAGCACCATCTAGCTGTGTTAAGTTGTATTACACTTTCTTTTTCCTGTTATAAGACTACTGCCTTGTGAGTGGTGCACTGCATTGTGGGAGGGCAAAGCATCCTGGGAAAGAGAAGCCTCCAGTCTCCAGGACACATCAGCAGAGCTGTCCTATACATGTCTCCTTCTCAAACGCAACCATCCTTGTAAAAGCATATCTGGTGAGAGATGTACCTTCATTTCAGGGATATTGTGTGTTGCAGAGCTGTTCAGCTAGTTGTAATTGTTACTCAGAGAGTTTTTATTACTGTTAGCTAGCTGTGCAATCTTATGTACAGGCAGATATTTTACCATGTGCTTCGGTGTTAATGTAATGTTATAGTACATGATATTCTATGCTTTATACTTATACATGCTTTTTGTATTCTTGCAGTTTTACCACACTTATACAATCTTTCACTAACGGTCACCGCACAGAGAGTACAACCTGTTGACCAATAAACAAGGTAGGCTACAAAGAACAGTCCTCTTATTTGGAAGACAGGAATGGTTTATGCTGAATGTCAGACTGCACATTGTGTGAACATGTAAGTAGACAGAACAGTAAAACAGATGCTAGTCACCAGCGATAGTGGATCTGACTATACGGAGCCACGATCAGAAACGTGGTCCTGCATACAAGGTTGCAGAGGTTGCCATACAGTCACAAGAAGTGAGAGTGCAGCCCCCAGCAAGTGCGGCACGATCCAGACCACGCTGAAGTCCGTTTATACATAGACTAAATCCGCACAGAGACCTTAAGCAACCAGTAAAAGGCACACAATGTCTGCTAACCAGACATCATCATATAGAACCAGGTCACGAGCAAGCTGCTCTAGCAAGTCCTCCATAAAAGTAAAGGCTGCGCTCGCCCGTGCAGAAGCTGAGGCTGCAAAAGTAAGGTCTTTCTTTGCTGCACAAGAGATGCAACTAAAGAAAAAGAGAGCGTGAAGGGAAAAAGAGAGCATGCCTGCAAGTGTCAAAGGAAGAAGAGAGAGCATGCCTGCAAGCGTCGCTGGAAGAAGAGAGAGCATGCCTGCAAGTGTCAATGAAAAAGAGAGAGTGTTACTGGAAGAAGAGTGCGCACGCCTGCAAGCGGCACTGGAAGAAGAGACAGCATGCCTGCAAGCATCACTGGAAAAACTCACCGCAGAGAAAGAAGCGGCAACCGCAGTGGCCAAAGCAGAGTTCCCAGAAGCCTTGTAGTTGCCCGAATCCGAGAAGCACAGCCAAGTACTTGGGCCAGACCTAGATAAACAAGATCTAACATAGCGTGTCTCAGAATATGTCTATCAGCATCCCAAGACAGAAGGTGACTATGATCCAGAATATCAGCCAGCCTTTACAGAGTGTCAAAGATCCTACTTTGAACCATAGTACCTCGAGCAGGACGGTATGCGACAAATCAATGCTGACCACAACTACCGCCCTACAGAACAGAAGCTACAACCTTCACTTCGACTTAAAGGAACAACCTTCATATCAGAATGGTATTATACAGACTTTCCAAAGCCAGAAACCCCTAAAAGGTATAGTGATACACCATATGTGCAGCATAACAACAGCACACCGGGTAGTATTGACGCTAACCAGGCTGCCATAGACTTCGCTAAGTTCTTTGCTAAACGGGAGCTGATTACCTAAGGACTTATAAAGTTCACCGATCGCCCTGAGAACTACAGGGCATAGCGAGCCTCCTTCCAAAACGCCATAAGGAACTTAGATCTTTCCTGTAGTGAGGAGTTAGATCGCTTGGTACAGTGGCTTGGAAGCGAGGCTGCTGAACATGCCAAAAGAATCAGAGACATTAACATATACTTTCCGGGCAAAGATGGTGTTGGGAAAGATTGGTTGAGTGTTATGGGTCAATAGAAGCTATAGAAAATGCTTTATATAAGAGAATTGATAATTTTCCCAGAATAGTAGGTAGGAGTTACCAGAAGCTCAGGGAACTCAGTGACTTGTTGATAGAGGTACAGGTTGCTCAGGCAGAAGGAGATCTGCCGGGCCTAGTATTGCTGAACACCGTCAGAGGTGTCAATCCGATTTTCCAAAAACTCCCTTCCTAATCTATAGAAGTGGATAACCATGGTTCCCATTATAAACAGGTTCATAATGTACCATCGCCCCTTCGTGGTGTTTGTAGACTTTATTACTTAACTGGCGAGGATTAGAAATTATCCCAGTTTTGACTTTACATTGTCTTATCCCACTACCCCTGATGTCAAACTTCATAAAACACCAGTGGTAGTCCACAAAACTAACGTTGCCTCCACAGGTTCTCCTTACAGGCCGTTTAAGTCTTCTCAAGAAGAGAACAAACACAAAGATCTTACCAAAGAATGCCCCCTGCACAAGAAACCACATCCTCTACTAAAATGCAGAGTCTTCAGCGAGAAGTCTTTAGAGAGCCGCAAATAATTATTCAAAGAAAATAACATCTGCTTCAGGTGCTGCGCTATAACATTGCACTTCACCAGGAACTGTAAGGTCAGTGTGACATGTACAGAATGAGGTAGCACAGAACATAACATGGCTTTACACCCTGGACCACCTTCTCAAGTATCATCCCAAGCAGAGAAGCATAATGGAGAGCAGATAGTCACTGACACAGACACCCCAGTAGTCACTTCTCACTGTACAGAGATCTGTAAAGGACTTGCAGGAGGGAAGTCCTGCTAAAAAATCTGCCTTGTCATAGTTTATCCTGTCGGCCACCGAGATAAGGCGATCACGGCATATGCAATCTTAGATGATCAAAGTAACAGGTCTTTAGCTAAATCCACCTTCTTCAACACCTTCAACATAGTAGGGCCGGGTTCTCCCTACTCCTTAAGGACTGGTATCATTGAGAAGACAGGGAGAAAAGCAACTGAGTACAAGGTAGAGTCCATAGATGGTCAGACCTCAGACCTGACAACCGCTCTGAGATACCTACGCCAGAGGTAGCGGCATACCACTGCCACCTGAGGCATATAGCTTACCTGATACCAGAACTGGACTCAAAAGCCCCGATAGTCTTACTCCTTGGAAGAGGCATACTACGATTTCAAAGGCTAGAGGACAGATTAGCAGTCCCCAAAATGCTCCATACGCCCAGAGACTTGACCTAGGATGGGTCATCATAGGAGACGTCTGTCTAGGAGGAGCACACAAGCCAACCTCAGTCAACAGTATGCTGACCAGCACACTTGAAAATGGACGTCCTTCCTTATTCCAGCCATGTCATAGTAGTTTCCTGATAAAAGAACTGACACACAGTGCTTCTGTGCCTTGTCCTTTCACAGATACCTCCTGTGAAGGCCATGCCTGCGATGGTGAGCAAGATTACTTAGGGTGCACAGTCTTCAACAGGACAAGAGAAGACAACAGGATCGCAATGTCCTTAGAAGATAAGCTGTTCTTGGATATCATGGATCAAGGAATAGTAAAAGACAAGTCAAAAAGTTGGGTCGCACCTTTACCGTGTAAACCCCGGAGACAACGCTTACCTAACAACAAAGAACTTGTCTACAGCTGATTTATCTCCATCAAGCACAAACTTCAGAGGACACCGGAGACAAAAGAACATTTCTTTACCTTTATGGAAAGAATATTCTAGAGCAACCATGCAAAAATTGCCCCTGTGCTCCAAGACTCTGAGGAGTGTTGGTACTTAGTCATATTCGACATGTATCATCCTAAAAAACAGGGCAGATATGAGTAGTATTTGACTTGAGCACCAGGTGCGAAGGCGTCTCGCTAAATTATGTCTTACTGTCTGGTCCAGACCTCAACAATAGACTCCTAGAGGTACTTCTCAGCTTCCGCAGAGATTCCGTGGCATTTATGGCTGATATACAACAGATGTTCCACTGCTTCCTCGTCAAGCAAGAACACAGAAACTACTTGATGTTCTTCTGGTACTGCAACAACGACCCCAATGAATACATTGTAGAGTACCGAATGAGAGTGCATATCTTCGGAAACAGCCCTTCCCCTGCAGTCGTTATCTACAGTCTCAGACATTAAGCCTGAGAGGGTGAAGCAACGTATGGGTCAGATGTCAGATCCTTTGTTGAAAAAGATTTTTTGTGGATGACTGCTTAAAATCCACACCCACGAACGAGACCGCAATCAGTCTACTGAAAAGGGCTCAAGAGATGCTCTCTTTATCTAATTTGAGGTTGCACAACATTGCCTCCAACTGCCGTGAGTTGATGGAGGCTTTCTCCCCCCAAGACCATTCAAGTGATCTAAAAGACTTGGATCTTAGCACCGACTCCCTTCCCATGCATTAGAGCCTCGGTTTGCTCTGGGATATAAAGGCAGACACATTCACCTTCCAAATCACCAAGAAAGAAAAGCCCTTCATATGCAGAGGAGTCCTGTCCACCATAAACAGCGTATACGATCCTCTGGGATTCATAACGCCTGTTACCATTCAAGGTAAAATGATGTTAAGAGCTTCACCACAGAGATGTCTGATTGGTATGACCCGCTTCCCATGGAAAAAAAGGATCTGTGGACAGGTTGGAGGAAGTCTCTCGAAGCTTTGTCCAACCTTCATGTGGCACGACCATATGCTTCCGTGCCATCAACTGAAGTCAAGATGCAGAGACTATATGTCTTCTGCGATGCTTCAGTCAAGGTGATTGTAGCCAAAGCATACCTAAAAACCATAGACGTCAAAGAACAATGCCATATAGGGTTTGTCATGAGCCAGATCAAACTGGCGCCACTCCACGAACACACGATTCCCAGACTTGAGCTCTGTGCTGCTGTGCTTGCAGTGGATTTGGCTGAACTTATAACAATAGGAATGAACTTGGAAATCGAGGAAGTTGAGTTTTACACAGAAAACAAGGTAGTCCTGGGACAAGGTCCACCAGCAACAGAGGCTGAGCTGCCCAAGTGCGCCCCTCCCACACCAACTTGTGGATGACACTGCTATGGGTGATCTGTGATGGATGACACTGTTATTGGGGAATCTGTGGATGACACATGTGTCATCCACAGATCCCCCCTCCCCATAACAGGGTCCGTAGAAATGACCCCCAATACAAGGGGTGAGGCTGTGGGGTTGTATCTGCTTTTTTGATGACAGCTCCAGCGGGGCCCGTGCAGTGACTGTATTCTACTACACACACACACACCCCCCCCCCCCACACACAAACTGTATATAATCCTAATTATATAACTGTAGTGATTTACTACAGTTATATAGTTAATAAGATTATATCCAGTGAGCGGGGGGGTGGGGGGGGGGTGTAGTAAAATACAGTCACTGCACGGGCCCTGCTGTCATTATGAAATAGCATATGTGACCCCCACCTCTTTTGTTGGTGGCCATTCAGTAAATTAACCCTGTTTTGGGGGGTGGGGGGCTTGTCTGTGGATGACAAATAATTGTCCTCCACAGATTCTCCCCATAACAGGGTTCATTTAGTGAATGACCACCCAAATTGTGGTGACCCAATACATGGGAGTTGCATCTGCAGAGCTTTTGTATAATGCCACCCCACACTGTAGTGTCCCCCACACAGTAATGTCCGCCACACTGCCCTCCACACAGTAATGTCCGCCACACTGCCCCCCACACAGTAATGTCCCCCACACCCCCTCAACCACACAGCAGTGCCGCCACATAGTAATTTGTCATGCTCTCCCCTCTTGTCATAATCCCCTCTTCTTGTCATGCTCTTTCTGCCCCCTGTCATTCTCCCCCATCTTTTCATGCTCTTTATACCCCCCATGTTGTCATGCTCTTTCTGCCCCCCATGTTGTCATGCTCTTTCTGCCCCCCATGTTGTCATGCTTTCTGCCCCCCATGTTGTCATGCTCTTTCTGCCCCCCATGTTGTCATGCTTTCTCTCCCCCATGTTATCATGCACTTTCTGCCCTTTCTGCCCCCCCATGTTGTCATGCTCTTTCTGCCCCCCATGTTGTCATGCTCTTTCTGACCCCCATGTTGTCATGCTTTCTGTCCCCCATATGTTGTCATGCTTTCTGCCCCCATGTTGTCATGCTCTTTCTGCCCCCACACATGTTGTCATGCTCTTTCTGCCCCCATGTTGTCATGCTTTCTGACCCCCATGTTGTCATGCTCTTTCTTTCCCCCCATGTTGTCATGCTCTTTCTGCCCCCTCATGTTGTCATGCTCTTTCTGACCCCCATGTTGTCATGCTCTTTCTTCTCCCCCATGTTGTCATGCTCTTTCTTCTCCCCCATGTTGTCATGCTCTTTCTTCTCCCCCATGTTGTCATGCTCTTTCTTCTCCCCATGTTGTCATGCTCTTTCTTCTCCCCCATGTTGTCATGCTCTTTCTTCTCCCCCATGTTGTCATGCTCTTTCTTCTCCCCATGTTGTCATGCTCTTTCTCCCCCCATGTTGTCATGCTCTTCTGCCCCCCATGTTGTCATGCTCTTTCTTCTCCCCCATGTTGTCATGCTCTTTCTACCCCCATGTTGTCATGCTCTTTCTTCCCTCCCCATGTTGTCATGCTCTTTCTCTCCCCCATGTTGTCATGCTTTCTGCCCCCATGTTGTCATGCTCTTTCTTCTCCCTCCCCATGTTGTCATGCTCTTTCTCCCCCATGTTGTCATGCTCTTCTGCCCCCCATGTTGTCATGCTCTTTCTTCTCCCCCATGTTGTCATGCTCTTTCTTCTCCCCCATGTTGTCATGCTCTTTCTTCTCCCTCCCCATGTTGTCATGCTTTCTGCCCCCCATGTTGTCATGCTCCTTCTTCTCCCCTTCCTCTCCTCCTACCTCTGCTGTAGCGTGGCCGAGCTCTGCATGGTCTGCGCCTCCACGGGTACAGGAGGAGGAGCTTTTGTCTCCTGTACTGAGCCGACTGACTTGAAGTGCAAACTGTGTGCGCACTTCCTGTCAGTCCGGCTGGGTACAGGAGACTGATGCTCTCTGTACCTGCAGACCGGACAGAGCTCGGTCACGCTACAATCAGGGAATGACAGGAGGGAGCGCTGAATGGTTCCCCCCTGTCAGTCCCTCTCCCTCTGGCCGGCCCCTGCCTGCGACCTGAGGCTGGAGCCTCCCCAGCCTCTGTGTCGGCCCGGCCCTGTTCAGTAGTGACGTCTGTTGATGCCAGATGGGGAGTATTCTGCCTAGCAGGGTTAGAAAATGATTCTAGTTTATTATGCCAGAGCCTTGGTAATTGTGAAGTGTTTAGTGTGGTTATAGCACCATCTAGCGGTGTTTAGTTGTATTACACTTTAAATCTATTCAAACTATGGAGAGTTAGATGATCCCGGTGCTGCCGTCCTCAGGAACCACAAAATTAAATTTTGTTGCTGCTGGGTGCACAAATAACTGGGTAGACTGGAAGTACCCCTTATAATATACATATATAAATAGTTCAAAACCGTGAACCCGCACTGACTAATTGAATATCAAATGATACTATATTATTATAAGGCACACTAAAATGCACTTGCCTTTCAAGCTGTAGGGTGAGTCTTTTTTCTTTGATCTCCTCCAAAGAGATATAGGAACTGATCCAAAAGCTTCGGCTTCTCCTAACCTCAACGTGCGGCTCCGGCCGGTAGCACGCACATGCAGGGAGAAGAAGCTACGCTGTAACCAAGAAGACGGGTATTCAGTGTGATGTCACACGCTCTACAGGTGCCTCCTGAGTCCACACTTTCTCCAACTCGTTTCAGAATATTATTGTAATGTATTACACTTTGTTTTTGCTGTTACAAGACTACTGCCCTGTGAGTGGTGCACTGCATTGTGGGAGGGCAAAGCATCCTGGGAAAAAGAAGTCTCCAGTCTCCAGGACACATCAGCAGAGCTGTCCTATGCCTGTATTCTTCTCAAACTCCACCATCCTAGTAAATTCATATCTGGTGAGAGATGTACCTTAATTTCAGGGATATTGTGTGTTTCAGAGCTGTTCAGCTAGTTGCAATTGTTACAAAGGGAGTTGTTATTACTGTTAGCTAGCCGTGCAATCTTATGTACCGGCAGCCATTTTACCATGTGCTTCAGTGTTAATGTAATGTTATAGTGCATGCTATGTTTTATACTTATACATGCTATTTGTATTCTTATAGTTTTACCACACTTGTATAATCTCTCACCCATGCGCACCGTGCCGAGAGTATAACCTGTTGACCAATAAACAAGGTAGACTACAAAGAACAGTCCTCTTATTTGGAAGACAGGAATGGTTTATGCTGAATGTCAGACTGCACACTATGTGAACGTGTATGAAGACAGAACAATACTAATAAAAGGGGGCAGCTCTTTAATTACAGTATTGCTGAGCGAAAGCCCATATACTGTTGTTGCACAAGGGTCCTCTGTAGTCTGTGTCCACCACAGTTATAATCATCTTGAGATAATGAAGTGGCTGCAGCACTGTGACCCTTTCACAGCCTTTCCTTGCACATGGCCACCTCCTCTGCTGGAAATTGGAATTACAACTAGCTCCATTAATGTGACGCTGAGGAGTGGAAGAAATGTTGTTGTGAGGCATAAATTATCTTTGTGTTGGGTGAAGGAATCCTAGTTATGGCTTTACATAAGTGCTGCCTCTTTCCAACTACACAATAGAATCACCTTATTATGACCACCAGCTAATATCCAGAGTAACTGCTATGTGCAGTATAGACACTAGACAGACAGGCTTGGCGTGACTCATTAAGGTCCTGGTAGGTTGTCACAGGTATCTATAGCGATGCTAACTGCAGAGCATGCCACAGCTGCTGGAGGGTACAAGAGAGAGGATCCATAGAGCAAGACTGGCGATTGAGGTGGTCCCACAAAAGCTCAATTGGGTTCAAGTCTGGGTAATTAGGGGGCCAGAGTAATACTTGGAAATCTTAGTCACACTCTTCCAATGTGAGACATTCCTAGCCGAGGAGCATGTTACATTGTCTTGCTGTAAGATCCCATCCGCCCAAGGGAAGACAATCAACATGTATAGGTGTATGTAATCTGCAAGGATGGATTCATAATGAAATTGGTTCAGAGTGCCTTCCAAATACATGAATGGGACCAGAGAATGCCATGAAAACATTCCCCAGACCCTAACACTGCCACCACCAGCTTGTGTTCTACCAGCAATGGTTTGTTCCCTAATGTTTCTCACCTGACATGTCAATGTCCATTTGTCCGATGAAGCAGAAAATGTGACTCATCAGAGAAGACAACTCTTTGCCAATCTGCAGAGGTCAAATTCCTACACTGCTGTAAAAATTGAAGCATTTCCGGCCAATGCAACTCTGTTAGCAGAGATGCAGTGACTATCTTTCTGCTTCTGAGCCCCATATGCAGTAGGGTTCACTTAACTGCTGTTTTAGACACATCTTGTAGCCCCTTGGATCATTTTGGCTGTGAGTTGCTCCACTGTAGCATGTTGGATTGCTCTTGCGCACCTTTGAAGCCAATGTTCACCTCTCACATCAATGGCAGGTGGTGCTCCACAGTTTCCACATGGCTTATTCGCAGTGGTGCAATACACTTTCACCATAGTAGCATCTGAATTGTTTACAATCTGCTCAGTTTCAGAAATACAGCCACCCTTGGCTTAAAGAGGACCTTTCATGTGAAAAAAAAGTATGAACTAAGTATCATGATGAGGTTTCCTGGGAGAAGGAGACACCTAGGGCAAAAAGGGCAGACTCCTCCCAGGAGAACCAAGTCACCGAAGATACTGGAGGACAAAGTGGGAGAATGGAGGTATAATAGTAAGTGCAGTGAGATCCCTGGGTGCTGCTCTCCATATAATGATACTTAGTGCATACTTTTTTTTCACATGAAAGGTCCTCTTTAAATAGCCAATAATCATCATTTTTTGCAACTCTGATAAATCGCTCTTTTTACCTATGACAACAATGAGTGATATGTGTGCTGACAGCCTACTGTACACCATATATACCCACCAAGTCAGTTCACAATACATCACTTCCTTCATGAGCTACGCTCTGTCAACTTGAAAAGTAAAAAGTGGTCCCAGTACTGGACTGCTTCTCCTGTTTCCCACATAGAATTACTGCATTTCTTGCAGCCATAAATTATTATGTACTGAGCTCCCCTTAGTGGTGGCTAGGCAGACAGTTCTATAATATACTATATGAAAGGGAAGCAGGGGATGTATTTATGTACACTACATGGACAAAAGTATTGAGACATACCTTTTAATCACTGAATTCAGATGTTTTATTCAGTCTCATTTAGTAAAAAAAAACTGTTAGTAAAAAAAAACTGTTAAATCGTCTTATAATGTATAATTCAAAAATAATATTAATCACTTACTTTACACAAAAGTAGTTACTCTTTAAATAAGATTGTTTGCATTTGTAATGCAAGTACCTTTTTATCTTAGTGATGGTGAGATTTGTTAACAGATAGATTATTGATAGTAAACCCAGAGAATTGTCTTTTAGCAGTGTACATACTGTGGTCATGTGTACAGTAAAAGTCCTGGAAGGGGTGTAACATCCAGGAAGATGGCGCTGGTTTCAGCAAACATAGTTGCTGGAGCTATTTTTGTTTGTTTATACAAGGGCTGCATTTTATTTGGACTGGGAAGGTAGGTTTGCTAGTGGGACTAGTCCACCCCATTCCAGGACATGTTTTTCCCCTAAGCTGAGGTGATCACAGGTGAGGCCTGCTGTAATCAAGGAGGGATAAAACCAACCCTCAGTCAGAGAAGAGAGGACTTGGAAACAGAGGCCTATAAAGGCCCTAAGTGGTATAATAATAATAAAGTACAACCAAAATAAATATGGTAAACATAAATATTGCGTAGAAAAAGAATTTAGAAAGGAGTGATGGCCTCCACATACGGTATATGATGTTGTGTATATACTGTAAAAATAGAATAGGTAAGTGGATATCTATATGTCTGTGCTGAATAGACAGACATGATCAACTTAAAACATGATATAGATGAAATTAGGTAACAATAGTAGAAAAAAAAAAAAGAATATAGAATAAAAAGCATAAGCTAATTTAAATGCATATATCTACTTATATATTAATTGCAAATTATAACATCAACAAGCTGAAGTATCTTTAGCAGTAATTTGCTATTCAAGGTAAATATATAACTCCAAATATATTTAGGGCATGATTCATGCTGGTATTCTAATGAATCAAAGCTAGAGATGGGCATATAGGAGGCATTATTGTCAGCCATTGCTTTGCAGTCTTTTAGGTCTATAGGGAAAAACATTGTAAGGCTATCACATTCACATTGCTTGCGAGAGAGAAAGGAAAACTCTTAAGAGCTCCACTATGGATGGAAAGGATGACGAAATATCGGCGCAATGCAGTAAGTGGACGGAACAAAAGTAAGAGTGAGCCAACCCTGTAAGGCATGAGATCCAAGCTGAATGAAGAGGAAGTAATACACAACGCTATACGTAGAATTCAGAATGACATCACATACCTACCTATTAAAAGATGGTCCCCGCCCCCAACATACAGACCTGCATGCTCCCCTGAAGATGTATGTGTATGTGTGTTTTTAGGCTCAGTAGAAAGCAGCTAGCACAAGAAGATTGGATAAGAATAGGAATTCAGTGGGATAGCAACAAAATGTAGCCAGTCGGAGCGCTCTGACTGTTTGAAGCTACAGTGTTGCAAATTGTTAAGTGCTGTGGAAAATTAACAGCACACTGCTGACACCTCAACTTAATCAACTGTCACAGGTTACCTGTTTGATATCTACTGATATTTGTAATCAAAACTCTCACAGTTGTTATTAGTTTAACATTTAATGTAGAAATAAAGGTGAAGTTTTAATTACCAGCCCATGAAAGTAGACGTATTCTGGTCAAATGACCAAATGGTAGATATTGATTTAACAAACGTCATACATGTGCTAAGGAGTTATTTTTGTTTTGTTTTGTGATGGTGCCAAAATAATGTCTCATTTGGACTTTAAACCCGTTGATTGACGAGATGTCTGTGATTGGGACCCCCTGAGAGAGAGCGATCCCTCAATCACAATTCACGGGAACCAGGAACGCCAGCGTAGCGGCATGACATAGGACGCGCTGCAGGCTCCTCCCCCCCTCATCACTGCCCTGAGCCGCTCCGTCTCCTCCGCCTCCTCTGCCTCCTGTTGACTCCTGCCGACCGACTGCTGCTAGACATGGTAGGTTTGGATGGCCAGTATGCCAAGCGGTACCACACCCGGGCTTGACGTAATCCACGCCTGATTTGAGCCATGGTGGGAATCGCTACACAAACGGAGGAGCCAGGCTGTGAGAGGGAACTACAGGCGGTCTGTGCGGCGCACGAACTCCCAGGAAAGCGTTGACTCTGCGTCTCAGGTGGAGGAGGCATTTTTGGCAGATGGGACTACAGTGACCCCGGAGAGTATCGCTGGCCCTGATCCATCGACCGACTGACCAACCGGCCGACCGCTCCCAGGACGGACAAGTTTCGTGAAGTTTTGTGAAGTGAAACTCTCTGTTTAATCATATCACTAACACTGCTATTAATTGGACCTTGGACTAGTTAAAACAGGCCATCACTTGTGGGATAAACCAGCCGGCCCATTAACAATACTAACAAAAAGATCGGTTTTTGAAAAACTGGTACTATAAAGAAACTGCCTGAGACATATATTGACATATATTGAAATTGTCTGAGATATCCTCTGAAACCGCTCCACTTAAGGTGACAGTGATCACCTATTTCTGTGTTAAGAGGTTCTCTGAATAAGCTGGCGGTTAGAGGGATACAATGCAGAACTATATTGGGGGCAATTTTCTCATGTGACTGATTACTTTGTCAATTAAAGGCTGAAACATGGCCAGTAAAAATAGGAAATCTTTGGGAAATACATCTCCGAAAGCCTCAGAAATTAAAAGCCCAAAACCTAATATAGAGAGGTACTTAAGATACTCACCCACAAAAACAAGATGTACACTTAAACCCCCTGTTCGTCTAGAGGAAAAGGAAGGGGCCAGAAATACCTTAGAGCCCACCGATAACAGCGGAAAGGAGTCCATGGACAATCGGATACATTCGTGTATGGAAATAATTGAGCAAAAACTGGGGGATATTTTGGAGACTTTAAAAATCACTAATCAAGCCTTAGGAACACTGACTACCACCGTGGCTTCAATGCAGTCTGATATCTCTCTCATTAGGGAGGATATGGACAAAATCCGCTCTAGGGCTCAGGAAACTGATCTATCTCTAACCGAAACAAAAAAAGAAGTCTCCTTACTGGGCAAAAAGATGGAGACAATTGAATTAGAGCATAAGAACCTCAAGGATAAACATCCGATTAATAGGCTTCCCAGAAGGAGCAGAAAAAGATGACCCAGGGGGTTTTATCCAGAATTGGTTGATGGACTCAATGGGCCCAGAGTCCTTCTCAACACTGTTTATGGTGGAACGGGCACATAGAGTCCCTAATAAAAAACCGCCTGCAGGCGGCCCCCCACGCAGTATTCTCGCAAAAATTTTATGTACCAGTGACCGGGACAAAATATTGAGGCGCAAAAAGAATTAGGAGAATTGGACTATAATGGAAATAAAATCTCGATCTATCCTGACTATTCCTTCTCTACTCAATCTAAAAGAAGACAATTCGGGGATATAAAAAAACGCCTCATCAACGCTAATATTAAATACTCAATGCTGTACCCGGCTAAACTTAGAATAGTATATAAGGACTCAGTTATTTTTTTCTCTAATACTGAGGAAGCCTCTGCCTGGATGGATGCCAAGGGGCTATGAGAACCTTAGTCTTTTTCTTTTTCCATTTGTTTTTTCTCCTTTCTCTTTTTTTTTTTTTGCTTAATTATCCTTTTTGTATAGCCTAAAATAAAACATATGAGGCGGTCGGGGCAGAGGGGAGGGGTTTGGGGCGGGGCGGTTATGGGAGGGGAGGAGGCCCAGGCGATGTGTAAGAGGAGCCCAATATCATTACTTAACACTGATTATAAAGTAAACTGGGATAAATCTAAACTCCTCCCTCTGGTTTGAGCGCCCGCTGTTGGCCCTTTAGGTATTAGGCCACTTGAACCCACGGACACTATTCGATATTTGGGCATTAGAATTAGCGCGGACTTGTCTAAATATAATCATTTAAATATTACCCCTATGATTATTAAGGTGAGGGAGAAGATCTGTACTTGGCAAAAGCTGCCATTATCACAAGCCGAAAGGATTGCATTAGTTAGGATGGTGATCCTTCCTATCGCTCTTTACCCTCTGACTGCCTGTCCGATATAGATTGATGACTCCTTCTTCGGCCTCCTGGAGAGACTGCTGAATGAGTTAATCTGGGGGAGGAGTAGGGTCAGAATTAGACATAAATATCTTTGGCTCTCTGAGCGAGATGGGGGGCTTTCCCTCCCTTTTCTCCAGGGATATTATATTTTAGCTCAGATATTGTGGTGTGTGGGATGGGGGGAGGATTACCAAAACGCCCCTCTGATAAGTATTCTGTCAAAGGATTTTCAGGGGCCATGTGGAGATATTTTCTCCATATTGGGGACTGGTCATTTGGGGAAAAAGGTAAAAAAACAGTGTTTAATTAGCGATACACTAAATAAGGTCTGGAATAAAATTTAAAAGATATTAGGCATAACACACTCTACTCATTTTACCCCACTTTGGCAAAACCCTAACCTAAAAGAATATATGTTAATCTCAGACTATGAATATTGGAATTCACGCGGTATTAACCGATTAATTCACATCTCGTCTCACGGTAATATTATCTCTCTAGATAACTTGATAAAAGACACAAAAGTCACTTTTTTAGATAGGTATAGGTATGCACAAATTAGTCATGCATATATGAAAACTCAGCAAACTCTTTTTGGATTATTGTTTTAAGCTCAAAGGGGCACAAATCACACTTTCTCAAATATACGACAACTTTTTAAAAAATGTTATACAAAGTTGTCAATTTACAGAGATATTTCTCTCACCCAACATGGGTATATGTAAAAATACACCCCAAAACACATTGCCCTACTTCTCCTGAGTACGGTGATACCACATGTGTGACACTTTTTTTGCAGCCTGGGTGCGCAAAGGGGCCCAAATTCCAACGAGTAGGTTTTACAGGGATGCTCACAATTTAGCCCCGCCCAAAATGCCAGAACAGTACAAACACCCCACAAATGACCCCATTTTGGAAAGAAGACACCCCAAAGTATTCGCTGAGGGGCATAGTGAGTCCATGAAAAATTGAACTTTTTTTCACAAGTTAGCGGAAAGGGAGACTTTGTGAAAAAAAACAATAAAAAATCAATTTCCGCTAACTTGTGCCCAAAAAAAAAATCTTCTATAAACTCTCTATGCCCCTCACGGAATACCTTGGGGTGTCTTCTTTCCAAAATGCCATCCTAAAAGGTACTTATTGGAATTAGGGCCCCTTTGCGCATCTTGGCTGCAACAAAGTGTTACACATGTGGTATGGCCGTATTTAGAAGAAATGGGGCAATGTGTTTTGGGGTGTATTTTTACATATACCCATGCTGGGTGAGAGAAATATCTCTGTAAATTGACAACTTTGTATAAAATATTTTAAAAAGTTGTCATTTACAGAGATATTTCTCACACACAGTATGGGTATATGTAAAAATATACCCCAAAACACATTTCCCTACCTCTCCTGAGTACGGCGATACCACATGTGTGACACTTTTCCGCAGCCAAGATGCGCAAAGGGGTCCTAATTCAAATGAGTACCTTTAGGATTTCACAGGGCATTTTTACGCATTTTTCTTCTCACGCTTTAGGGCCCCTAAAATGCCAGGGCAGTATAAATACCCCACAAGTGACCCCATTTTGGAAAGAAGACACCCTAAGGTATTCCTTAAGGGGCATGTCGAGTTTCACAGTCTCATATTCCACTAACTTGTGACAAAAAATAAAATTTTACATGAACTCACCATACCCTTGGGGTGTCTTCTTTCTAAAATGGGGTCACATGTGGGGTATTTATACTGCCCCTAAAGCGTGAGAAGAAGTCTGGAATCTAAATGCGTAAAAATGTCCTGTGAAATCCTAAAGGTACTCATTGGAATTTGGGCCCCTTTGCGCACCCAGGCTGCAAAAACTGGAAACTATTATTTTATTTTCCTCAGAAAGTGTCATTTTCCGCTAACTTGTGAAAAAAAATGAAATGATACATGAACTCATCATGCCTCTCCGCGAATACTTTGGGGTGTCTTCTTTCTAAAATGGTGTGATTTGGGGGGTATTTATACTATCCTGACATTCTAGCACCTGAAGAAACATAACAGGTGCTCAGAAAGTCAGAGCTGCTTCAAAATGTGGAAATTCACTTTTTTGCACCATAGTTGTAAACGCTATAACTTTTACCCAAACCAATAAATATACACTTATTGGATTTTTTTTTATCAAAGACATGTAGAATAAATTTAGTGAAAAATTTATTGAGAAATGTAGTTAAAAAAAAAAAAAACATTACAACAGAAAGTGAAAAATGTCATTTTTTTGCAAAAAATTTCGGTCATTTTTGATTAATAGCAAAAAAAGTAAAAATGTCAGCAGCAATGAAATACCACCAAATGAAAGCTCTATTAGTGAGAAGAAAAGGAGGTAAAATTCATTAGGGTGGTAAGTTGTATGACGGAGCAATAAACGGTGAAAGTAGTGTAGTGCAGAATTGTAAAAAGTGGCCTGGTCATTAAGGGTGTTTAAGCTAGGGGGGCTGAGGTGTTTAAAGGGGTTGTTGCATGATAAAACATAACATTTCAAGATTACATAAAACAGAGCAGTTTTGCAACTGAAATCATTAAAAAATTATCTTGTGTCCAGATATTGTGGTTACATTCTTGTTATGGAGCTCCATGGTTATCTTTTGATTCCCTTGCTGGTTATAAGTCACTTGATTCCTAGTGCTGGAGATGTCAGTTTAAGGCTCCGTTCAGACGTCTGCAAATGGGTTCACATCCGTTCTGCAATTCTGCAGAACTGGTGCAGACCCATACATTCTCTATGGGGCCGGACGTGATGCGGAAAGCACACTATGTGCTCTCTGCTTCCGCATTTGCGGAGAGCGGCCCCGAACTTCCAGGCTTTGGCCTCGAACTTCCGTTCCGCGGCTCCGCAAAGAATAGAACATGTCCTATTCTTGTCCGCAGCTGTGGACAAAAATAGGCAGTTCTATGGGGGGTGACGGCCAGGTGTGTTGCAGATCCACAATTTGCAGTTCCGCAACACACCACGGACTTGTGAATGGACCCTAAATGTGGTGATTCTTACTGGCTGGTCAGCACCATAACAGGAAATACTCTGCGTTTCATGTACAAGAGAATACGGCATTGGGGTTGAGATATTGGGCATCTGTGACCACCGACATTGGACATGTAAGGTAGAAGTTTTGATAAGGAATCAAAAGAACACTAATGTGGAGTATGTAACAGGACACAATATCACTTTCTAGATACAGGAGCATTAAAAAAACTTATTTTAAAGGGGTTTGCTGACATGCAGCAGCTATGGCCATGTGGGGACCAGGAGCAGCACAGTGAGCGGGGGGCCAGGTAAGTAGAATCAGCGGGGCCCGGGCATATGGGGGGCCATTTCTAGCCTTGGATAACCCCTTGAAATGAATTTTATGTAATGCCCACAGTCTTCCTCCTGACAAAGAAGATTCCTACTTACCTGCTGCACTCTCTAACCTGTATCCAGCTGACCACATGCACCTCATGCACCTCTCCAGCCAATGACCGGCTTTTAACAGACATTGGCTGGAGCAGTGCATAAGACTATAACCATGGCCAGTGGGGACCGAAAGATGGAGACAGTGGAGGACAGGAGCAGAGAGCAGCAGGTATGAATCTTCTTTTTCAGGAGGCAGGCTGCGGGCATTACATAAAATATATGATTATTGCCAGGAAAAAAAAAACTTTAAGTGAAAATTTTTTATGAACTACCATACATGAAGTAACATGGAAATTCGATAGGACAATATGTTATATAGATAAGAAATAGCCATTTGACGTGTGCCTTTTTCTATATATGATATGCATAGAGTTTTCAATAAATGTGTGACATATCAGTATGATGATTATTTTGTATATGCCAGTCACATGAAACAAACATGCATCAAAAGACTTTGCTAATAAAAATCTACATCTATGACATGTCATGGTCACATTTCTATGGGGCTGTGCACATGAGCGGTGATTTTCACGCATCCCTCCTGCGTTGCGTGAAAATCGCAGCATGCTCTATATTGTGCGTTTTTCACGCAACGCAGGCCCCATAGAAGTGAATGGGGCTGCGGGAAAATCACAAGCATCCGTAAGCAAGTGCAGATGCGTTGCGATTTTCCCGCATGGTTGCTTAACAACGGGACCCGATCTTCATTATTTTCCCTTATAACATGGTTATAAGGGGAAATAATAGCATTCTTAATAAAGAATGCTTAGTAAAATGAAGATGAAGGGGTTAAAAATAATAAAAGTTAACTTACCTTAGCCACTTGATCGCGTAGTTGCGATCTGTCCTCTCTTTCCGCATCAGCTAAGTACCAAGCGACCTGTGATTATGTCACATCACATGGTCCATCACATGGTCCATCTTACCATGGTGATGGACCATGTGATTGGACCATGTGATGTGACGTCATCACAGGTCCTTTAGTTCTTAGCTGATGCAGGAAAGAGAGGACAGATCGCAACTACGCGATCAAGTGGCTAAGGTAAGTTAACTTTTATTATTTTTAACCCCCTCCACTTCATTTTACTATGCATTCTTTATTAAGAAAGCTATTATTTCCCCTTATAACCATGTCATAAGGGAAAATAATCAATTCTCCAGAAGACCCGAAACCGGACTTCGGGTTGGGTACCAAACATGGCGATTTTTCTCACGCGTGTAAAACGCGTTACAAACGTTTGCACCCGCGGGGGAAAATCGCGCATATTCCCGCAACGCACCCGCCTCTTATCCGGGCGTCAAACATTTGCCTGCGATTGCGTTCAGTTGTTCAGTTTTTTCCGCACGGGTGCAATGCGTTTTGATGCGTTTTCAACGTGCATGATAAAAAACTGAAGGTTTACAAACAACATCTCCTAGCAACCATCAGTGAAAAACGCAACGCACCCACACTTGCTTGCGGATGCAATGCGGTTTTCACGCAGCCCCATTCACTTCTATGAGGCTAGGGCTGTGTGAAAAACGCAGAATATAGAACATGCATGATGCGTGAAAAAAAACGCTCATGTACACAGACCCATTGAAATGAATGAAGGATTCAGTGCGGGTGCAATGCGTTCACGTCACGTATTGCACCCGTGCGGAAAACTCGCTCGTGTGAAAGGGGCCTAAGTGAAAAAATGTTATGAACTATCGTACATGAAGTAACATGGAAATTTGATAGGACAATATGTTATATAGATAAGAAATAGCCATTTGACATGTGCCTTTTTCTATATGTGATATGCATAGAGTTTGCAATAAATGTGTGACATATCAGTATGATGATTATTTTGTATATGCCAGTCACATGAAACAAACATGCATCAAAAGACTTTGCTAATAAACATCTATGTCTATGACATGAAATATTTCATTCACTGAGGCCAGTTCTTGTGGTTTGGTACAGAAAGTATTGAAGATCAAACGTGATATCACATGGTTTGAGGAAAATTAATGCATATTATTTATAAATACTGTTCTTGATACTTGTAATGTTCCTATGGAAACCAAATACTTTGGAGACTTTCTATTTCCAACTGATCTATCTCATGCTAAAATAGTCAAGATTTTAATATTCAACACATAGTATGTTTAATTCTTTCCTTTGGTGCTTGTTGACTATTTTAAAACCTACAGGCAAACAGGCGATGAATGAAATGTCTATGGCAGTTCCATGTGCATAGTCCATGGATTTATACAATTGTGGACGTAGTCAGGTCAGCATCATGTCTGAATTATGGACCCATGCTTCACAGCGGTGACTCTTGGGGATAATATCTGTGCAATACAGCATGTGTTGTAGCAGGTCACAGTTGATTTTCATAGAAATCCTTACAGAATGTAAGAGAAAAAAGCTCATGGAAGATACCATATAAATCTATAGAAGGCTCTTCTGTGGGTGCAGGATACGTGTGCTAACCTTTGTTCCGCAAGCGCATCAATGAGCCTTGGGCACCAATGATGCTATTGCAGGTTCACAGTTCTTCATTCTTGGACCACTTATAGTAGATACAGTACTAAACACTATATGGCATCTCCCGCAAGACCTGCTGTTCTGGAGATACTGTTTCACCATAAACCAAATGGTCGGATAGTCAAGGTAGGTAGATTTATGGAAACTGAGAAAGATTATGCACATTTAAGAGTCAGTAAGCAGTAAAAGGGGAACTATAGACTGCTGGAAAATGATAGAATATATCACAAAGTTCCTCATGCAGTGTTAATTTAAAATAAATAAATGATAGGTATGTTTTATACGTGTCAAAGGCAAAAACCTGTCAGAAAGCCTACAGTGTATCACAAATGTGATGTTTTATTGATTTTGAAATATTTTTTGGGACATCAACAACAAAATTGTTGTATAAATGGTATGTATAAATATATACAGTTGAAACCAGAAGTTGACATACAATATATAAAAAGACACATATGCATGTTTTTCTCAATATCTGACATGAAATCAGAATAAACCTTTCCTGTTTTTGGTCAATTAGTAATACCAGAATTATTATTATTTGCCAAATGCCAGAATAATGAGAGAGAGAGAGAATGACTTAAGACATTTTTATTAGATTCTGCAATGTCAAAAGTTTACATACACTAAGATTGCTATGCTTTTAACCTCTTAAGGACACAGGACATACGGGAAAGTCCTGTGTCTGGTCTTTGAAGATGGTGCCCGCTCCTGCCCGATGCGGGCCCCATAGCCGCGGATGGCCACCTACTTCTTGAAGCAGACACGTGCGGCTAATGTCCGCGACCAGCAGCTATGCTGATCGTGGACATTTAACCCCTCAGATGCCATGGTCAATCCTGACCACGGCATCTGAGCGCGCACAAACCAAAAGTTTTACTTTCGTTTGAGCTCCGGCTCCCCCATGTGGCGATCGGAGGAGCCGGAGCATGCCTGTAGCAGCCTGGGTCTCTATGAAACCCAGGCTACTGCATAGTATTTCCTATGGAGCCATAGCCTGTAATAGGCTCCATAGCAGGCATCCTCAAACTGCGGCCCTCCAGCTGTTGCAAAACTACAACTCCCAGCATGCCTGAACAGCCTACAGGTATCAGCCTACAGCAGGGCATTGTGGGAGTTGTAGTTTTACAACAGCTGGAGAGCCGCAGTTTGAGGATGCCTGCTCCATAGGATATATGCGATTTTCTCATATATTCGAATGCTATTGCATTGAAGTATATGAGAATAGCAATCAGATCATTGATTGTTATAGTTCCCTATGGAAAGTATAGGAAAGTGTAAAAAAATAAATAAAAATACAAAATAAAAGTTTAAATCATTGCACTTTTGTCAAAATGAAAATAAAATAAAAAATTTAAAAAATACACATCATGTGTGTTGCAATGTGCGAAAACGCCCATAGTATAAAAATATAAAAAATATTCCCCATACGGTCAACAGAAAAACGAAAAAAAGCGTCCAAATGGCCGATTCGCCATTTTTGGACGATTCATTTCCTCAAAAAAAATTTAACAAAAGGTGATCAAAAAGTCATACACACCCCAGAATGGTATCAATAAAAAGATCAGATTACGATGCAAAAACTGAGCCCCCATTCAGCTCCGTACACATAATTTAAAAAAAGTTATAGGGGTCAAAATATGGTGACAAAAAGTAAAACAGATTTTATTTTTTATTTTTTTTCACTATCAAAACGCAAGAAAACCTATACATATAGGGTATCGCCGGTTTCGTACTGACCTGTAGAATACTGGTCAGTTTTATCGCACATCAAACTTCGGAATTTAAAAACCCGCAAAACTGTGGTGGAATTGCTTTCTGCAATTTCACCCCATTTGGAATTTTTTCCCGCTTCCCACTACAGCATATGCAATATTAAATGGTGGTTTTGGAAAGTACAACTTGTTAAATGGACACCTGAAACACACTGCTTCTTTGTGTAGCATCATGGGAAAGTCTAAAGAAATCAGCCAAGATATCAGAGAAGAGAATTGTTGACTTGCACAAGTCTGGCTCAACCTTGGGTGCAATTTCAAAATACCTGAAGGTGCCTCGTTCATCTGTACAATCAATTATACGCAAGTACAAACAAGATGGGAATGTCCAGTCATCATATCGCTCAGGAAGGAGACGGGTTCTGTGTCCCAGAGATGAACATGCTTTGGTCCGACATGTGCATATCAACCTAAGCACAAAAGCAAAAGACCTTGTAAAGATTATGGCGGAAGCTGGTAAGATTGTGTCAATATCCACAGTGAAACAAGTACCGTATCAACATGGGCTGAAAGGCCACTCTGCCAGGAAGAAACCATTACACCAAAAGAAACATAAAAAAGGCAGATTAATGTTTGCAAATGCACACAGGAACAAAGACCTACATTTTTGGAGACATGTCCTGTGGTCGGACAAAACTAAAATCTAACTTGGCCATAGTGACCATCGTTACGTTTGAAGGAAAAAGGAGAAGCTTGGAAGCCTAAGAACACCATCCAAACTGTGAAACACGGGGGTGGCAGCATTATGTTGTGGGGTTTTTCTGCCTGAGGGACTGGTGCACTTCACTATATAGATGGCATCATGAGGAAAGAAGATTATGTGGAAATACTTTAGCAACATCTCAAGACAACATCTCCTCATCAGCCAGGAAGTTAAAGCTTGGGCGGAAATGGGTCTTCCAAATGGACAATGACCCGAAGCATACTGCCAAACTGGTTACAAAGTGGCTTAAAGATAACAAAGTCAATGTTTTGGAGTGGCCATCACAAAGCCATGAGCTCAATCCTGTTGAAAATTTATGGGCAAATCTAAAAAGGCAGGTGCGAGCAAGGCGACCAACAAACATGGCTCAGTTACCTAGTTTTGTCAGGAGGAATGGGCCCAAATTCTGACCAACTATCATGAGAAGCTTGTGGAAGGATATCCAAAATGTTTGACCCAAGTCATACAGTTTAAGGGCAATGGTACCAAATATTAATGAAATGTATGTAAACTTTTGACTTTGCAGAAAGTAATAAAAATGCCTTAAAAAATTCTCTCTCTCTCTATTTGGCAAATAATAATAATTATGGTAATCCTAATTGACCACAAACAGCAAAGGTTTATTCTGATTTCATGTCAGATAATGAGAAAAAACATGCATATGTGTCTTTTTATATAGTGTATGTAAACTTCTGGTTTCAACTGTATATATATTCAGTTTCATATATCTGACCTTTTTTCAAAGGATGTTCAACAAAAGGCCTGAATGAATAAGCTATGGTTGCTGATACCACTGCCAGGTATAGTATTGTTAACCAAGCTACGACAGGTCATAAATTGCATGAGACTATTTTCTTAATAATAAAATGCAATAAAATGTTTGGCATACCAAGGCCATTTTTTTGTGTGCGACCTCTCGTTGTGTGCTTAACACCCATTCTAGTATGATGTTGGTACGGTACATGTCTTACACGTGGCTGTCATGCTTACTGAAACATGGATTTCTTATCTTACACGTTACTGCTGTTGGGAGCTGTTGTTAACAAGAAAAGAAATGTGTTGGGGTAATAGGGCATGGGGCAGAAAAAATAGTAGGCCTTCCCAATACCATAATAAAGTTTGATCTTTGTTATGGGACACTGTGCCTTCTATGGACTCCACTGCTTATTTAATAAATTATGAATTCTATTAAACTCCTGCTCATCAAAGAACCCTTTCTGTAAATATTGGTTGGACTAAATGTGTAAAAGAACACAAAGGAGCGGGCGAACCATAGGGTGAGTACGTAAGGACAATAATATTTATATCTAGCCAATTGGAGGTCTACATTGAACGGCTGTGCAAACGTAGGCACAACTATAGGAAGCACATAAAATGAAGATGATGGAGTTTCTCTGCTGACACTGTCCGTCTCGCTCCAGTGAGTGCCTGCTTCCCAGGAGGAGTGAGAATCCAGAACTGAAGATATGTTACAGCTTACTGGTACACAAGAAACTCTTATATATAAATTATTATCTCTATTGTTGCAAGCTGAACCTATTCCCCTTCGTCAGGTACAGATAAAAGATTATTCCAGCTTTTATCTGTACCTGATAGAGATGAGCGAAATTTATAAAATTTGACTCGGCTGGTTTGACGAACTTACAGAAAAGATTTGCTTCGATCCGAAGTTATTCGCGGCGAATCGCGTTAAAAACAACTATTTTCGGGCAGTAACAAGCATAGGGAGTCAGCTGTGGTAGTAAAATTATACTGTGAGTCAGTATGACATGCAGATGACAGGCTTCGCTCTTAGAATCACTGCACACTTCACTGATTTGGGCAGTCACAGGGCCAAAACTGTCCAAATAACTCAAGTATGAACTCAGCCTTACAGGTCGATGTCAACTGATTCCATATAGATGTCTACAGAACCTGTTCTATTAAGCGCTCATACAAGTAGAGACCCCCCCCCCCCCCCATTAAAAATGCAGTCCACCTAAACAATGTTGTCTTTATTAGTTTAACTAGAGCCCTCTATGGCCCAGACAGACATGTGGTAATTGAACACAGCACAGGGGGCACAGGGAAAACACAGAGCTGACAGTGGGAACTCACAAGTCAGTGACCATCAGTACTTGAGGGCAGTGCAGGGTTGCTACAATGAGAGTGTGACGCCAGCAGCCCTGCACCCCCTGCTCCACAGACACAGCTCGATGCTTCTTACTAGATGGACTTACCAGGTGCTTTAATAGGAAGGTTCTGGGAGCTCCAGCAGTCCGGCAGCTGAGGTCAGAGCCTGTGGGTCAGATGCAGCAGAAGGCCCAGTCACCCAGTCGGATGTTTGGGCATTGCAGCCTAGAGCAAGTGCAGGCAAAGGCTGGGGGGCGGGGCTATGTTTACTCTGCCCACACAGAACGTCCTGATTCTGGCCTGTCACTGAGCTCTAGTGAGACTAGGGGGATACTTAGATATCTAACAGATATCTAACATGGCATTATGGGTGATCTCGCCTTCCCAGAGTTCCTTTCTCCATGAATTCACATGTTCAGCAGCCATTTTAGTGAAAAATGGGATTCGTTACCACGAATCGCAAAGAAATTCGTAATTGGTGCCAATCAATAATTCCTGAAATTCGGATCGAATTGCACTTCGTCAGCTTCGATTCGCTTCGATCTCTAGTACCTGACAAAGGGGACTAGGTTCCACCAAACAACGATTCAACTTGCAACAATAAAGACAATATTTTCTATACTCAAGAGTTCCTCATGTGCCAGTAAGCTGTGACATGTCTTGCATTTCTGTGAATATGGCATACATGCAGTAAATGTGCATCTTGTCAACAGACAAAAGACAGGAGAATGCCAGCAAATGGCTATTTACTTAATGTGTCTCAGTGAATCTCTGGTTTGCTATACATTCTTGAATATGAAAGTGAATTTCCCTGATTTTCCATGGTGTAAAATTAGTGGCTAAATAATCTTTATATTTCACCTATTAAATTAAATACATAATGTTGCATTAAAACATTACAGTTGCAGAGTCTCATACTGCTACTGTAGTTACTAATACCATGATTTCACAGCATGAGCTACTTCATTGGTAAGTAGAAAGGACAAACAATCCATTAAATGATTACTACTGCCGGCAATTATTACATTTTGGCCTGGAGCTTATAAAATGAACCATAGAAAATTTGATAATGGTATTAAGTGCACAGTAGATTAACAGCATATTTAACACCTACTCCCATTGCATCCCAATACATCTATAAAAAATTATACATTATCTGTGTTGCTCTTGTATTACCGAAAGAAAATCATATTAGCCACAGCACCATAACAATAACAACCATGACAGCGTTCTCACTTTATATACTACTGCAAAAAGTATTGATATATGATTGTTTCTAAAAATCTCGTTCAAAATCCTCCTTGCAATCAATGAACAGTGTAACGCAAGGAACTATGGTTTACTGCTGACCAAATCCCAGTCACCAACATTGTAACTGCTCAGCTAGGGTCCTAGCAAAGTGTACAATCAGACTGACAGTCTAATCTTTCAAACTGTTCCATCAGTTAAAGTGAAATTCTGATGGGAGTGTCAATAGTGCACACAACCAACCTGATGAAGGGCATTCATTTTGCCTGAAACGTTGTTCAGTGTACCACCATGTCCGGCTAATGTAATAAAAATCAATCACGCATACAAAAAAAAGGAGTGCTGTCTGAAATTGCTTTATATTATTTAATCTATCATTTGATTTCTATGCCCCTGTTCTAAATTATTATCAAATTCATTACTACTTGCAAAAAGGAAAGTTCAGATTATTAGGGACTTCATAACTTTACACTTCTGTAATATAATGGTGAAAGTAGCTCCAAATTGGAGTTTCACATCGATGTAATCTTCAGATTGACTAATAATAATAATGGGATACTCTGCGATTAACAATTAATGTGAATACTGTGTCGATTAGCTGTAAAAACCAATGTTGGTGTGGCCCCACCAAATCAAATGAATAGAAACGTAAAGTAATTACAGCATACCTAACCTTACAAAAAACTTTGCATTAATCAATAGCACAGTGTGTGTACATGAGGAATAACACTATTTCTGGTTAGTGACCATTTAAGTATGTAGGTTTATAGGGTCATTTTAATACTCAGTTAGGCCTAATTCACACGTCCGCAAAATGGATACGCATCCCATCCGCAATTTTGTGGAAGGGTTGTAGACCCATTCATTTCAAATGGGCAGGAATGGATGTGGACAGCACACTATGTGATGTCCGCATCCGCATTTACGCATCCGTGTTTCCGCATCCGCGTTTCCGCAAAAAAATAGAATATGTCCTATTCTTGTCCGCAATTGCGGACAAGAAAAGGCATTCTCTATATAGTGCCAGCAATGTGCGGTCCGCAAAATGTGGAATGCACATTGTAGCCGCCTGTGTTTTGCGGATCCGTGTTTCCATGTTCTCCGCAAAACACACTACGGATGTGTGAATTAGGCCTTAGGCACAACTGTCATCAGTGCTGTATCATATATTACAGCTGTTGCATCTACTTACTAGTCTAGCTTCACACATATTGGATTGTAGTAGAATAAAAAGTAAGTTGAAGAGGAACATGGGAGTTCTTAATGATGCTACTTAAACATATCCCCTACAAGACTCCTTTTGCAGTGAATTGGTTCTCTGCTGACCCCAGAATAAAGCTGAGGACCCTCTTCCAGTGTTAATTATTGGGATAATTTGTGACTGAAGCAATCAGAGTAAGATGTTGCTTGAAACAACAGATACATTCGTGGTCATCATTTAGCTAAGGTTATCGACACAAGAGTAGGAAGACCCGAGTACCAAGAGGTCAGACAAATAAGCAAGTGTTTATGGATTGATCCATTTACTCACACAGGCACACTGCAGACGTGGAATTCCAAGACAACATTCAGCAGTACACAAGTTCCCCCTGGTGTTCTCCATTACAATCCATACAAATTTTTAGGATTACAAGATTTTTCAGGAGATTTATCAAGACTTGCAGTTCCAATGCCAGGTTTGATTTTCTGTGCACTGTGCATCTGAGATGCACCTAATTGATTAAAAGATACAGCCTCTTAATAAATTAGGCTAGTCTCTGGCACTCTGTGTGCGAGAAAATTAAATATATGCCAGCTAGCAGCTGTCATAGAATTGAGCTATAATTTATACTGGTTTCTGATGTAAATTTTTGTAAATTCAGCATGCTGTGGGAGGCTTCACTCCTCCCACTATGCCCTGACTATTAAAGAGGACCTTTCACCACTTCTCACATGTCTGTTTTCATCACTACTTGCATTCCCCATGTAATAACAATTCTGGAATATCTATTCTTATGGCTCTATGTTGTGCCATTCCTTTATCATTACCACTAGAAGTAATGAATTAATTGCTAGCAGTCTGCAGTAACGGTACAGAGGGGTGGTAACAAGTTAAGGGGGGGGGGGTGTACCCGCACAGACTCCCTCTATCCAATCAGTGCTGCCATTTTCAGACTGTGCAGGTACACACCCCCAACTTGTTACCTCCCCTCTGTACCCTTACTGCAGACTGCTAGCAATTATT
Organism: Bufotes viridis; assembly: GCA_033119425.1. Lineage (NCBI taxonomy): Eukaryota > Metazoa > Chordata > Amphibia > Anura > Bufonidae > Bufotes > Bufotes viridis. Next base: position 240,200,964 of record CM065590.1, read on the forward strand.
CATAACTTCTAGTAGAAATTATAGAGGAATGGGACAACATACAGACATAAGATTAGATGCTCCAAAATTGTTAGTACGTTGAGAATGCATGAAGCTATTAAAACAGACATGTCAGGAGTGGGGAAAGGTCCGCTTTAAGCACAAAAAGCCACAAAGTATGGCATAGGTATGGTGACTTTTCAACACCACTTTTGTGACTTAAGAGACTGTGATGAGGTTCCTTTTACAAGTTTACACAATTGAACTGGAACAGGAGTAAGTTCCTTGGTAATCAATCGATTTCTCACCAAATTTAACTCCTCCTGCTTCTGCTCTTGAATCTATTGCTGACGTTAAAGTCAAAGAAATTCTGGACCTAATAAGAATACATAGGATACATTATTTAAAAGAGTTGTCCCATGACAAATACTGGTAAGTGGGCCCCCCGCCATTCAGAGCTGTGATCACAAATACTTCACTTGGCTATCTCCAATGGTTTCAATCTCTGAACTGTCGAATTACTACTTGACTCCTGACTCCTGCCCAGGCTTGGACTGGACCACAAGGGTACAGGTGAATCTTCCGATGGGACCCTGAGAAAGACGGGCCCCTACAGCACCTCAACCAGCCTATGTTCATATAAAAAACTTGATAGATTATTAAAGAAACTACCCAGTTTATTATTTTAGACACGATCAGAGCTGAGATAACTTCTAGGTACAGAGGAAAGCAAGCCAGCATCCTCTTTTCCTCAGGACCTACAATCTTAAAGTTGCTGCAGGGACCTCTATATTCAATCATCTGGTAGCATCTTGCTGCTGTGTGAGCAGGTCATATTTGAATGTATCCATATGGTGGGCACCCAAAATAAAATTTTCTGGTGGGCCCGAGGCACCCCAGTCTGACACTGCTCCTGCCTAATGCATTCTGACCATTCTCAGGGTGATGTCCCTTGGCCATGTTTCTATGTTAAAGGGGTATTCCCATCACATACAATGGGGGCATATCGCTAAGATCACCTCTGGGACCTGCACCTATAAGGAGAACGGAGCGGGGAGAGCTGGGGCTGGAGGGTCTGTCCACCACCAAGCGCTGCTCCCCATTGCTCCCCACTGCTCCCATACAAGTGAATAGGAGCGCACCGCGTACGTGCGGCCCCTGCTCCCATTAATTTATATGGGGCGGCCCCATTGAAATAAATGGAGGGTGGCTGCGCATGCGTAGTGCGTACTCCATTAATTTCCCCACTCAGTTCTCGTTGTAGGTGGGACCCGCACCTATCAGACAATGGGGGCATATCCTAGTAATATGACCCCATTGTATGTGATGGCAAAACCTCTTTAAAGTTTCCTTAGTGCACCCAATGGAAACCTGGCAAACTCTACACTTTCTTGTGGTGGTTAAGGGTTAAGAATGAAGAAATCTTTAGATTCTACACCCCTCTCTAGCCAATCATGATTGCACATGATCATCTAGAATGATTGCACTTGAAACATCTATAAAAAAACAAAGCATCTCACTCCAAAATATGGTTTAAAAAGTGAGGGACTGATCTAGCTGAAGAGACAGGGTACTACTTGCTATTTCTCTTGGGGAACAAAAATCCTTTAGTCCATTAACAATAACTTTCTTCAATGACTTAAACAAGTTAAAATGATATTCACTGTGTAGAACAGAACCTGTCAGAATATTAATAAAATATTGTAACCATAAAAGTAATTAGAACAATTTGGCATCATTCCCTTACTTGGCACACCTTCCAATATCTTCTGCTTGGCATATACAGTACCTCTGCACTGTGCATTTGCCAGCCTAATTTTAGTTCACTCTAAATACACTGATACTGGTGTCATTTAAAGGATCTTTACTGCATTTAACACCTGTCCATTTACTTACAAAGGCAACTTGTTCCATAAGACACACACATTCACACACAAATATATTATAATGAGTAAATCGAATTTGTTATGAAGTTCACAACAACTTGTCTGCCAAAGAAATCCAAAGTTTTGGCTTTGGATGAATCATGGAAAACCGGCATCCAGCACCTTTTTGTTGTGAAAATTGGCATGAAGGATAAAGATGGAGGATCACAAAATCTTTGGAGAGAGCGCGAAAGGGCTGGCTCTGATTGGATCAAAGACTGCCAGACAGCCTGATCAGCCAATCAGTGGCAGTATTCAACCATGTCCCTGTGCTCAGAAAGAAGAAATGCCATTATGTCTACACCTAGGGATGTGATAGCAAGTGTTGTCGATGTGTCTGACAAGAAGCATTTGCCGAGACACAAGCCATTAGTCTAGCTACTAGGGACACTATAGGGAGAGTATAAGGAGAGAATAGGAAGATATAATTGGTCATATTTAAGGGTTTTATGGGAAAGCTTAGTTAACATAGAATGAGGGAGCGACTGGTCACTCTGAGTTGTGTGTTGCACCATAGTTGACAAACAGAATATCCCCAATTTTAGAGCCCTCAGGATAATTTCTCAAATACTTAATTTGGTCATTGGACCAACAAAGATCCCTGTAGGGGTGGCAAATTAAATATCGCTATTGTTACAAATCTAAAATCACAAGACCTACAGGGATAGGTTAAAACTATCAGGAATGAGGAGGGGGTGATGGTTCCTCACTTGCAATTGGTGCCACCTCACACTACATAGACCGTTTGTTTATTCCATGGGCGCAGGGCCTGTTATAAACCTGAAGATAGCTAGGCTACATTAAGGATCAGGTGTAGTTTGCATGTGTGGTACTGTTGTGCAAAACTAGGAGTTCACTGGTGCACAATTAGGTGCAACCTGGGTTGCTACCATTGAGTGTTATCTTGCTGAGAGTGCAGGCAATGTTATTAATTTTATTTGAGCTGACACAACTAATATTAAGTTCATGTATCATTTCATTTTTTCACAAGTTAGCGGAAAATGACACTTTCTGAGGAAAAAATAATAATAAAGTTTCCATTTCTGCTAACTTCTGGCAAAAAAAAAAATCTCAGACGGACTCACTATGCCCCTCAGTGGCGCTAGTGCTCTACTTTCCGAAATGGGGTCATTTGTGGGGTGTGTTTACTGCTCTGGCATTTTGGGTGGGGCTAAATTGTGAGCAGCCATGTAAAACCTAAAGGTACTCGTTGGAATTTGGGCCTTTGCTGCACTCAGGCTGCAAAAAGTGTCACACACGTGGTATCGCCGTACTCAGGAGAAGTAGGGCAATGTGTTTTGAGGTGTATTTTTACATATACCCATGCTGGGTGAGAGAAATATCTCTGTAAATTGTCAACTTTGTATAAAAAAATTAAAAAGTTGTCGTTTACAGAGATATTTCTCCACAAATATGGGTATATATAAAATACACCCAAACATTGCCTCTCTGATCTGGCGATACACATGAGTGACACTTTTTGTAGCCTGAGTGCAAAGGCCCTAATTCCAATGATTACCTTTAAGATTTCACAGGACATTTTTAAGCATTTGGATTCCAGACTTCTTCTCACGCTTTAGGGCCCCTAAAATGCCAGGACAGTATAAATACCCCAGTGACCCCATTTTAGAAGAAGACACCCCAAGGTATTCCGTGAGAGTATGGTGAGTTCATGTAAAATTTTATTTTTGTCACAAGTTAGTGGAATATGAGACTTTGTAAAAAAATAAATCAATTTCCGCTAACTTGTGCCAAAAAAAAAAATTTCTGTGAACTCGACATGCCCCTCACGGAATACCTTGGGGTGTCTTCTTTCCAAATGGTATCACATGTGGGGGTATTTATACTGCCCTGGCATTTTAGGGCCCTAAAGCGTGAGAATCCAAATGCGTAAAAATGCCCTGTGAAATCCTAAAGGTACTCATTGGTTTTAGGGCCCTTTGTGCGTCTCTGCTGGCCACTCTGTGGTACAGTTAGGAGTGGGAATTTATTTCTCATTCACACACTTAATGGTGTCTATTGCCTTTGAAATTATGACACTAGAATTGGTAAGTATCCCACTCAATCTCGCACAAACTCATGGCACTTATTGCCAATGGTAATAGGATTGTATGATTGGTGAAAATCACATACAGTCGATTCACATTCAGACCAAGAGCACTACTCAGTTCTGTTGTGTAGGAACTGCGGTTCAGTACCAGCACACTACATTTAATTCCTGTCCCTGAGAGCTATCTCACTGTTAGGTGTCTCACAGGCCTAAGATATCTGCCCCTAAACAAACAGTGGTGGTCACACACATTCATGGGCCGTATTAGCCCTCCATTCCTTCCTAAAATGCCTAACACTCCTCCACCCGATATGTTTCGCCACAATTCGGCTTCGTCAGGGGCTTGGAGCAATAGCGTTGGTGCGCGCTTGGATGCCCTCCTAAATGGAGAAGTCTCCCTCTTCTTTTTTACTTAAGCCAATGAGCTTACTGCTCACTGGGTAACTCCTACTAAGAATCATGTGATCTAAATATGAAGCGATCACTCCACCAACACAGACATGTCATCACAGGTCCTTCACCACCACTTAAACTTTCCACTGCCGAGCTCTGCCCCCTCCTACACTTCTTGTACAGGTCCTGTAGCTGCAGCTATTCTTATATAGTTACACCCCTGTTGAAGAATGAAAGATCCCAGGAAATAAATAATTAACTAAACAAAGTACTGAGCTTTTTTTTTTTTCAGATTCTGGCTTGCAGTGAATTCTTCTCCAAGTAAATTATGTAGCAGGTCACTTTTCATTTGACTCCACTTTATCATACTCCTCTATATTTGTCATTGTTTCCATGTTATGCTAATGGTGATAAAGTACATGCTGCACCTTTCAAATTCTAATTTGTGTAATAGATATTTTGGACCAAATTATTGTATAAGTGTATTGGAGTGCTGGCTCGAAGATACAGGCTTCAGTCTCTAGTTGGTGGAATCTTAACATTAATTATTTGTAAGGGAGCCAAGAGTTACTAAAGTTATTTTATCAAACTGCAATGTAGAATAAACGAGGAACAATATATAGAATCATTTGTATTTCATCAGTTTTTCCTGTGTGCAGGGTAAATAGTTAAGCTTTGGTAGGGTTCTCTCGCCTATGCATCTTGTAAGCTACATTTTGTTTATATATTAGTGTACTAATTGTGTACTTTATTGCTGTACTCATCATACTTGCATATTTTATTGTTTTGTATCACATACCCAGGTTAACTAACATTGTACTGCAATGTCGTAAAATATTTTCATATTAGTGGGGCGGAGTTTGGCCACTGTGCTCAGTGAATGCTCGTTCCTACTATCCTGCTTCGAGTTTGGCTCTTTTGCTTCTCACAGTGATCCTGCAGGGCCTCTAGTACTCACCTTTGGCTTCTAAAATGCTTTTGCACTTGGCACAACCAATGGCCAGAAAGAAAACCAAGTCAGCAGTCTCACGGAGGCTCACAGACTTCTGCCTCTGCTTTCTCAAAAAATGGTTCTGATGCATGTGAAGAAAATCCACACATTGAGGAGAGAATAGCTCCTGCACTTTCCTTGCTGCTAGTTGACCACACACTCAGACAGGTCCTCAGACTTGTTTACACCTACATCAAGTTCTTCCTCCAGAGATGAAGAAACAAAATCTTGTCTTGGTAGAATAGGTTCTGCCAGCAAGAAGGAATCAGGCTGTAAGGCAGACGATCTTTCTTCCATCAGAGCAGCTCCTTCCAATTTGTATGCTTACCAAGGCCCTAATGGCCATGTGCAGCGGACTTAATTCGGCATCTGGGGTATCCCTTACCCTTTAGGATGTTTTAACGATATATGTCCCTCTTACAGAGCAAGTAGTCGTGACGCCAGTTGCATTTAAGCAACGAGGATTCGGAGTCCCCTTTAAGTAGATGGTGTTGGTTCTCAGGTGTAGTATTGCCAGAGCGGTGTAGAGTGACCTATAATGTCTCTGAAGGTATTGTATGCACGTGTCACATAGGTTGATTGGAACCTAGACGTGGTAGTCCGAAGCAGTGCAAAAGGTCGGAGAGCTGACTTCAGCTAGGCATCTCTTCTTCAGTAGACTTTAGGTTAGTCCCATGGTGTGGATTAGTCGCCATCTTGCGATCTGTTGCACGTGCTAAAACTGGAGAAGAAGGATGAGCTTCTTGGGAGTGGCTTCCTCTCTCCCTCGTCATATAGTAACATCGCTCCCGGTGGGCTGGGCTAGAGTTTCCCACCGTAGCTGGGGGCATTTCTTTAGTTTCCCACTTATGCTCAGCATGAAGAAGCTGAGCCATAAGTGTTAAAGATGGCAGGTTAACTCCTCGGGCGCCTGCATGCAGCGTTTTGCATCGGTCACTCCACAGCAAACACATTAAAGTTATTATTAAAGGTAGTTTGTAAATCCAATAGGCTAATAAAGTTGTAGGCACACAGTTTTAACGTTGCACGAATCCCTTTCATATCCTATTCATGATGCCAATTGATGCTGCGGACTTAATCCGGCGTCTGGGGTATCCCTTACCCTTTAGGAGGTTTTAATAATATATGTCCCTTTACAGAGTAAATAGTCATGACGCCAGTTGCATTTAAGCAACAAGGACTTGGAGTTGCCTTTAAGTAGATGGTGTTGGTACCCAGGTGTAGGATTGCCAGGGTGGTGTAGAGTGACCTACAATGTCTTTGAAGGTGTTGTATGCACGTGTCATGGTGCTCCTACCTGAATATCCTTGGATCCCAGGAGTGGTAGTCCGAAGCAGTGGAAAGGGGGTATTTGAACTTGGGTGATAAGTAAGTAGAATAAACGGAGTCCAGACTTTGTATTAACATTGAACACAGCTTTACTTGGCATAAACTTTATCAAGGAACAAGCTTCCAACTTTATCTTGATCATCAGCGGGTATTGGCTTAAATGGCAAGCTAACACTTCTGCAACAAAAGCTGTAGTTTTCTCAGTTCTGCTATGCTGGCTGGCTTAAATAGGAAACTTTTCCTCTTCTGCTGGAACTTAGCCGTCTGCAGTCTGTCTCTTACTTTAATCAAAGAAAATTCTTCCTGGCATCAAGCTTACTTGGCTTGGCTTTAAGGCAATGCAAGCCCAGGAGGGGACAAGCAACCATGTAGACTTCAGAGGCAGGGCCTCTGGGCCCAGCAGAGCAGACAGTGCTCTGCTGGCCGACATACAACCTCTCCCCAGGATGGGGTACATTAGACTAACTTTACTGACTAAACTCCTCCCTCTCTAGAGAGGGCTGAAATGGCAAGAAGGCTCCATCCCAGAGAAACAATCTCTGCCATCAATGCCGCCATCTGCTTGTGAACCAGGCACATTACATGTAAAGAGTGGTTTATAAGGAAATACACACATTGCAAGACATGGCAATAAATATATATGATGATTGATGACACAGGATGCACCAACAAAGATAGTGGGGGGGGGTCCTAAAAGAGGTGGTAATTCCATCTGGGGTATTCCACATGTCACTACAAGTATCTTAAAAGATATGCTAATATCCATGCATAAGGATATTACTAAGGATCTGAATAAAGTGGTCCAAAAGCTACAATGCAATCATGACCACTTGTGCTCATGTACAGCACATATAGAGCAAAAAATTGGTTAATGTTCTGCTGCCCAAAATGAATTGATCACCTAAATAACAAAGGGGTTGACTTGAAAGACAGGTTATGGCAGAAGAACATAAAATGGTGGGGCATACCAGAGCGTTCTTCCTGCTGATTTGTTCTATTACCTGACCGAACTCGTCCAAATATTATTGCCATCCGGTTCCCCTTTGGATTTCACCATTGATAGAGCACACAGGATCACCAAGATAGATGTTTGTCTGATAACACTCCTAGAGATGCTAGGGAAAATGCATCCTCCCAGATACATACAGATCTGTATTCTTGTTTCCAGATCTTTCTCCAACAACAGTTCAGCTCCGCCGCATATTCACTCCAGTAACCTTTACTCTCTGCAAGGCCAATGTAAAATACAAGCGGGGTTTCCCCACTAAACTATTCATTCACAGAAATCGAGCTTACTACACCATAAACTCAATGGATGAAAATCTTAAGCTTCTGAAAAAAAATGGAACCACCCATCTGATCCAGCCACATCCCACCCCTCTGGAGCCTCATCATCTCATGTTAACCAGGATTGGATTGTGGGGAGTAAGAGATCAGCCAACATTCTGACGTTTGAAATGGTAGACTTTGCAGTGTTCACATGTTTACCTATGGAGCTTGCCTTTAAATGTTGAGAACTGTCCCCCCCCTCCTTTACCACGAATAGTGCATACTGCCCATGGTGCTCTATACTTTCTTATGTTTAGGTTATGCTATTTTAACTGGTCTGTTATCATATGTTGTTTAGATATTACTTTTGTATCCTAGTTGTCTGAATGATATCTTTCTCCAAGGTATATTGGTCCCTCAGCTACTTAAGGTTGTGCATCCTGCCCGGTGTCTATTTTCCAAACATCCATTATGGTGATCATTATTGCTTCTCATAATATGCAGGGGCTAAACTCCTTCTTCAAGTGCAGTATGTTTTGAAAAGAATCCTGTAGTCTGATGTGACATAATGTATGTTTAATAAACTAATTTCCTTCACAATATACAGCCTAGGTGTTCTCACCACAAATTCCCTCATGTCTTTCTGTTCTCAGATTGGGCAAAGAAGAACAAAATGTGGCTTCATTCCATTGAAAAGAATATCAAGTTTTCACTAACGGCCCAGTATATTGATCCTTATCACCATTTTATCATTTTTGTTTGCTATTAAAGGGATTTTCCCGGGATCTTAATGTTGATGACTTATCCTCAGGATAGGTCATAAATAGTGTTGAGCGACTTGAAGCATCCGAAGTCGGAATTCGATCCGAAGTTTAGGAAAAATTTGATTTAAAACTAATCCGAATTTCCTGGCGCTTCATGGTAATGAATCGATTTTTTCCTAAAATAGCAGTTACATGTGTTACAAAGTGACAGTAAGAAAACTGAGAACAAGATATCATCCATAATGCAGGGCAGCCACCAATCAGAAGATGGCCTGCCATCCCTTGTGATGTCACAGCCCTATAAAAATCCTAATCCCGCCCAGTCTCCACCATTTTATAGTGACCTGAGCATAGGGACCGATGTGCCAACTGCTAGGGACAGTATTTAACAAAGCTTAAATTGTAGAATCTAGGATAGGGAGACTGCAGGGACAGTGTAGGGAGATAGGCAGTTTTTACACACTGTAGGGAGAGCATAGGTAGAGAGCAGGTTGTGCAATCAAGTTTGCATCAATCCCTGCACAGAGCTATCTAATTAAACAGTGTCCCCCTTCTTTAATAGAAAGGCAATTACATTTCTCCATTCTTCTCAAATTAGGGTGAATAAGCTGTGTAATTTAACTGTTATTGGGGTGCCCGCCTTATTTAATAGATACCCAGATCTATTATGCCTTAATTCTAAAATTGGGGTGAATAAGCTGTGTAATTTAAATTGTATTGGGGTGCCCACCTTGTTTAATAGATATCCAGATCTATTACGCCTTGATTCTCAAACTGGGGGAATTAGCTGTCTAATACTATTGTTATTGGGGTGTCCACCTTGTTAAATAGATAAGCAATTCTATTACGCCTTGATTCTCAAATTCTTGAAGAATGAGAGAAATCCCACGGCGCAACAGACCGTTCTTGAGATGGTAAAGAAGTAGTTTTAATGTATAGGCAGTAGGTACAACGCGTTTCGGGGTGAAAGCACCCCTTCTTCAGGTACAAAAGACTGCTGATAGAGACTATAGCTGAAGATCACCCTTAACCCTTTAAGGACTCGGGGTTTTTTCATTTTTGCATTTTCGTTTTGCGCTCCATGCCTTCCGAGAGCCATAACTTTTTTATTTTTACGTTCACATGGCCATATGAGGGCTTTATTTTTGCGGGACAAGTTGTACTTTCCAACGCCACCATTTAATATTGCATACGATGTAGTGGGAAGCGGGAAAAAAATTCCAAATGGGGTGAAATTGCAAAAAAAAAACAATTCTACCACAATTTTACGGGTTTTTAAATTACGACGTTTGATGTGTGATAAAACTGACCATTTAGTTTTATTCTACAGGTCAGTACGAATCCGGCGATACCCAATATGTATAGTTTTTCTTATGCTTTTGATAGTGAAAAATTCAAAAGTGGGAAATTTTTTATTTTTTTATTTTTGTCGCCATATTTTGACCCCTATAACTTTTTTTGTAATTATGTATGGCATTGTATGGGGCTTATTTTTGTGGGCGATCTGAACTTTTAGTTGATACCATTATGGGGTGTGTAGGACTTTTTGATCACTTTTTATTTAATTTTTTTGAGGAAATGAAGCGTCTCAAAATGGCGAATCCGCCATTTGGGCTTTTTTTCCGTTTTTCTGTTTACCGTATGGGGAATATATTTTTATATTTTTATACCACAGGCGTTTTCGTACATTATGACACCCATGATGTGTATTTTTTAAAAAATTATTATTTTATTTTAATTTTGGGGAAAGGGGGTGATTTGAATTTTTAGGTTTTTTTTATTTATTTTTTTATTTTTTTATTTCTTTTATTTTTCTTTACACTGTTATATAGGTCCCATAGGGACCTATATAAATCAGTCATCTGATTGTTTAACATAAACTCCAATACACTCTGTATTGGAGTTTATGAGGATTTTACTACTTTCCTATGAAGCCCTTATTGTCACAACAAGGGCTCCATAGGAAATAGTAAGTGATAGCCTCAGTGCTGAATGAAAGGCTTGGAGGCTATCCCCTACCTTAAATACATAAAAAACTTGAAAAATGAATGACATGGGGTGTGGAGGGGGAGGTCCCTAGTTACCACATGTCAAGCTGAGTGAAAGACATACAAGATAATAAAAAACAGTTAGTAAAAAAGTTAAAACACATATTGGAGCAATATGCTGAATATCCATATACATATGGGTTGATTTTTATTAAACTCCCTGAAAGAATACTAAAAACGGTGATGCCCAGCAGGAACACAATGGCCAGAGGCATCGCTTTTGTGAGGAGCGGTCACATGCCCGGGAGTTGAGGTCACATGATTGTTCTGTAGCCCAGCAACCAAGAGACGCTGCTGGTGTTGTGTGGCTACAATGTGAAGCTTTGCACTTCGGATTGCTGTGTTGAGACTCTTAAGTGAGGCTCCGCAGTGTTTTTTGTAGTTGGTCTCCCTGAGATCAGCTGTTGTTGTGTTTGTGTAGTCTCCGAGGCATTGCTCCCGGTTAGCCAGAATCCTGCTCCACACTGATGAGGGGCAACACCCCGAAACAGCTGTCTGTGAATGGATACCTGGCTTAGGTTTTCTCCGTCATATCCTTAAAGCTTGTAAAAAAAGCGGGATCTTGACATAGGGGGCCACTTAATATGGTGGATTTGGTGATCTCTGTAATGGAGACACCCCTTTGCTTGGTTTTCCTTCCTTTGAGGGATATCTGGCTTTCATTGTGTTGTAGACCCATAACTGGGGCTCCACATTTATTTTGCATATTGCTCACTGAAAGGAAGGGACTCGTGGTGGTGGTTATTAGTACTGCAGGCCTGGGATTCCTGAATGCTGCCAAGAGCTGTTAATCACATAAACTCTAATCTGAATTCCTACATCTAGAACGAACTTTCCTCACTATTAGTTTTACACTCTATCTTTAGTACGCGGTACATGATTTTGTTAACCCCATACTCTCCGCTTAAGATTGAGAGAGCCGCCTGGGGTTCACACTGAGCAGCCGCAAAGACACCACCAACACTTAAGCCATGTGACGAAAGTGGATGTCAAAGCGACTCCGCAGTTGAGATCCTGACTGATCAATTTGGTGCGACATATTAGTGGAACCCTCATGGATCCAGCGGAGTCGGCGGCACATGTCGCCCTCACTGAGAGTGGAAACCCTTAACGTGACCGTACAGAATCTCCAATTGGAAAATCAGACGTTGCGAGATCTCGTCACGTCACGCACAGGACACCTCCACGATGGACCGGAACCCAAGGTCAGTCCATCTGAACTTTTCTCAGGAGACCGGAAGCAGTTCCGCGAATTCCTGAATGCGTGCACACTGATGTTTCAGTTACGCCCCCGGACCTATCCTACCGATAGAACCAAAGTACTCACCATGATCTCGTACCTCAGGGGGGAGCCCAGAGCATGGGCTAACACTTATTTAGAACAGGAAGAATCTACCCATTGGCACAACCAGAACTTGACCACCTCAAACAGTATCTCGAAGAGAACTTAAGGAAGGGATTCATTCGGCCTTCAACCTCCCCTGCAGCCACAGGTATGTTCTTCGTAAGGAACAAAGACTTGAGCCTCAGACCCATCATTGATTACAGAGCATTAAATAAAATAACAATCAAGAACCGGTACCCCCTGCCGCTAATATCCGAGCTTATTGAAAGACTTCAAACATCAACTATCTACACTAAACTGGACTTGAGAGGCGCATACAACTTGATTAGGATTAGAACCGGGGATGAATGGAAAACTGCTTTCCGCACCCGGTACGGACTCTTTGAGTACATGGTAATGCCTTTCGGCTTGTGCAATGCCCCTGCCACATTCCAAAACTTTATCAACGACATATTTAGGGACCTACTAGATGTATGTGTTGTCATCTATCTAGATGACATATTGGTCTACTCCGATAACCTACAAGATCACAGGAAACACGTCCGTTGGGTACTTGCGCGATTAAGTGTCCATCACCTATATGTCAAACCAGAAAAGTGTATATTCGAGACTACTACTCTTCCGTTCCTTGGTTATATAATCTCACCCAAGGGAATTCAGATGGATCAGTCAAAGATCACTTGCATCCAAAACTGGCCGACTCCGGACTCCAGGAAAGCCCTCCAGCGATTCATAGGCTTCTCGAACTTCTACAGGAAATTCATCAAAGACTTCTCCGCTACCATCAAACCCCTAACCAGATTAACTAGTGTCAATACGAAATTTGTTTCGTCCATGGAGGCCCAATCAGCTTTTGAGTTACTTAAAGACAAATTCACTTCAGCACCAATTCTGACCATTCCGAATCCAAACTTTCACTTTGTGCTGGAAGTAGATGCATCACAGGCAGCCATAGGAGCTGTTCTGTCCCAGCGGAGCTCCTTTTCATCCCCATTACATCCTGTCGGGTTCTACTCCCAGACTCTAAACACCGCTGAAATCAACTACCCCATTGGGGAAAAGGAACTTCTTGCCATAAAATGTTCCCTAGAGAACTGGAGGCACCTACTTGAAGGTTCAACACACCCCATCACAATATACACGGATCACCGTAATTTACAATACCTGAAAACCAGTAAAACACTGTCAGCACGTCAGGTACGGTGGAGTTTTTTTTTGACAGATTCGACTTTCAAATTACATACCGACCAGGCTCAAAATGGGAAGGCTGACGCCTTATCACGCCTGGCTGAATGCCGCGCCGCAGTCACAGCCCCCACATGCATTATACCACCTAACAAAATTATCCTCGCCACCATCGAATTGGAAACCCAGCTTAAGGATGCTCTGAAAATTGACTGTGCTAACATCCCCCGGGACTTCTGAAAACCAACGGGGTTTCCTCTACAAGGACAACCTACTGTACATACCAACTCCTCTCACCACCCAGGTAATCAAACTCTGCCATGACTCACCCTCGCGGGACACCCTGGCATTGCCAAAACCATAAACCTGATACGCAGGAACTTCTGGTGGCCAAAAATGACCAAAGAAATTAAGCTATATGTTTCCACGTGCGAGACATGTGCCTCGTGCAAGAGTGATAGAAATCGACCATATGGCCTTCTTATGGGTCTTCCTACCCCCAACAGACCCTGGGAATGGGTTTCAATGGACTTCATTGTAGAACTCCCCTGCTCCAGAGGAAACAACACCATCATGGTTGTAGTAGACCTACTAACTAAGATGGCACACTTCATCGCCTCAAAAATTACCTTCCTCCAGTGAAACTGCCGAGGCCTTTCTGTCCAATGTCATAAAACTACATGGAATCCCTAGCCAAGTTATATCAGACAGGGGTTCACAATTTGTATCAAAATTTTGGAGAGCACTTTGTCTTAGACTCCAAATCGACCATAGAATGTCTACCACCTACCACCCCCAAACTAACGGGCAGACGGAAAGGGTGAACCAATGTCTGGAACAATTTCTCAGATGTCACTGCTCATTCCTTCAAGATGACTGGGATAGCCTACTCCCTCTTGCCGAATTCGCTTACAACAATTCTGTGAATTCCTCCACTTTACATAGTCCATTCTTTGCTAATTATGGATTCCACCCTAGGTCTCTCCCTGAAATCAGCCTTCCTACAAACGTTCCTGCCACAGATGATTATGTAACTACTTTGCAAACAACCCTCAGGATGCTGAAAGACAACCTCCAACGGGCAAAGGAAAGGCAGAAGATCTACTACGACCGTCACAGAAGAGAAAATCCTCCTTATCAGGTTGGAGACTCGGTATGGCTGTCAACGAGAAACCTTCGGTTGGGGGTACCTGCTAAGAAACTGGGTAGGCAATTTTTGGGTCCTTTTCTGATAGAAAGAATTATCAACCCCAACACGGTGAGACTTACCCTTCCTCCTCGACTACAGGTACATCCCACATTCCATGTATCGTTGCTAAAACCGTTTAGACCTAGCCCGTTCCTCTCACGGGTTCCTCAACCCTCCCCCGATAGATGTCCGAGGTGAGGAGGAATTTGAGGTTGAGCAGCTTCTCGACTCCAGAAGAAGACGGGGAGGATCCAGTACCTCGTTAGATGGAAGGGTTACGGGCCTCAGGATGACTCTTGGGAAGATGTGCGAGACGTCCATGCACCCAGACTCCAAAGGTTGTTCCACAGGAGATTTCCCGACCGACCCTCCCCTACTGGGGTACCCGGAGAGGGTCCCCTTAAGGGGGGTACTGTAAGGATACGGTGGGTTGCGCTCCAGCCTGGTTCCATGCCCTGTGTAACCATGACAACGATCGCTGTTTGCCTCCCAGGCTGAAAGCAGTGACCGCTGGGCCGTCTAAGGTGGCTCCGCCCACCCACACTTGGTCAATAAATAGGAGCCAGGTGCTGCACAGGGGTTCCACTAATGGAGTGCGCACCCTGCCTGCTCCATTCACCATGAGGACTCAAGATCCTAACTACCTGCAACTCTGAACCTCCAGGAGAAACCCTCACCTACCTTACCCGGCTCCACCACTGCAGGATCCCTGCATGACTTCTAACAGCAAGTATCAAGCCTGTCATTTTGGTTCACTGACATTGCTCACTGAAAGGAAGGGACTCGCGGTGGTGGTTATTAGTACTGCAGGCCTGGGATTCCTGAATGCTGCCAAGAGCTGTTAATCACATGAACTCTAATCTGAATTCCTACATCTAAAACAAACTTTCCTCACTATTAGTTTTACACTCTATCTTTAGTACGCGGTACATGATTTTGTTAACCCCATACTCTCCGCTTAAGATTGAGAGAGCCGCCTGGGGTTCACACTGAGCAGCCGCAAAAGACACCACCAACACTTAAGCCGTGTGACAAAAGTGGATGTCAAAGGACTCCGCAGTTGAGATCCTGACTGATCAATTTGGTGCGTTACAAAGGGGAACGATGGTTGGAAGAGTGGCGAGGCGGTGGACAAAAAAAGGCATAAGCACATGAGGGGGGGGAGTGGTACCATAAATGGAGCTAGTGTGGTACAGTAAAAGGATGGCAGGAACAGCTGGTGGAGAGGGGGAAGGGGGGATGTTACCAAAAAAAGGCCATGTGGTGTGGTATATGAATGGCAGGGGGTTTGCAAGGGATATGGTGGGGAAGATAAGATGGTGTGGATATGGAGTGGAGGGGTGTGGGTGATTAGCAAATAGCTGAGGACGGGGAATGAGGGATACGGATTGATGACTCCGGATGTACAGGATAGGATGAATATTAGGGTGGTAGGGGGGTTGGAAAGAGAAAGCGGGGTGGATTGCGGTGGTCTGGTGGGAAGCCGCGCCAAAAAGAAGGGGAATAGGTCAAGAGAGACATGCAGGCAGGATACTGGAAAAGAAGGGGGGGGGGGGCAAAGTTGATGAAAAATCATAAGGCGTGTGCCGGGTGAAATGGTGAATAAAAGTAGGAAATATATGCTGGGAGGCCGTTCTAGAGATTTATCTCAAATGCTTCATTAAGGCCGCGTGGGTTCAGACAATTGAGCTTGTATATTTAGAACATTTCCCGTGTGCGTAAGATCTGTATAATGTTGTTGGAGGCGACTTGTTCTATTGGAGTGATGGTAAATCCAAAGAAAGAGCCGTGATGATGTTCTGTGGCATGTCTCGACACACTATGCTGGAGAAATTTTTTCTTTACATTTGATCTGTGCTTGTTCAGTCTGTTGCATAGGGTCTGGATTCGTACGTCCAACATATTGAAGGCCACACGGGCATTCAATTATATATATGATGTTGGTGGAAGCACAGTTAAGGTGTCCTAATTCTCACAATTAGAGTTGCAGAAAGTGATGGTAGTGTGTATGCTCTTGCAGCATAAACATCTGCTTTGTCTACATCTAAAGCTTCCCAATGGGACCAGTGGGATCGGTCTGTGAATCTTGTGCCAAGTTCCATTTGAGTTGGCTGGGGGCTAGTAAGTTCTTCAGCGTCTGCGCCCTCCTAAATGTTAGATGTGGTTTCTCTGGCAAGATTCTGTTGAGAACGGGATCCCGTTAGAGGATAAACCAATGTTTGAACAGAATAGCTTTAATCGTGGCATGATTACTGCCGAAAGTGGTGAGAAAATTGGTGTTATAGTTACCTGTGGTTACCTTCTGTCCAAAAGGCAATCCTCCTGTGAGAGTTTATGGGCTCTATTAAATGCAGCATCTATGACCCCAGGCGGATATCCCTTCTGTGTGAGTCTGTTACGGATGATTGCACTCTGTGTTATGAAATCGCTGTCTTCCGAACAGTTTCGCCTGACTCTTTGAAATTGGCTGAATGGAATATTGTTTTTTCCATTTCTTGTAGTGGTTACTGGAAAAATCGAAGTAACTTTTGCAGTCAACCTTCTTGAAGTAAGTCCGGTGGTAATTTGGCCATTGGTGCTGCTTAGTTCAAGATCCAGGTATTCTGCTGTTGAGGTGTTGTGGTTTCCTGAAAGCTTAATGCCCCAACTGTTACCATTGATGTGATTGATAAATCTCTCTACTGACACTGTGTTTCCATACCATATGAATATTACATCGTCAATGTAACGAAGATAGAAGATTATATTCTTGGTCCAAAATTCTGAATTGTAGATGTATGTGTCCTCAAATGCTCCCATGAACAAGTTCACGAAGCTGGGCGCGAAACGTGCCCCCATCACGGTCCCTCTTGTTTGAATATACAGGGTATCGTTGAACCTGAAGATGTTATGGGTTAGAATGAAGTGGATACTTCTCAAGATAAAGGATTTCTGATCTTTCGGCATGGAGTCGTCAGTATCCAGGAAGTGTTTGGTGCAGCTGATTCCCAATTCGTGTTGTATATTTGAGTACAAGGCAGTGACGTCAAGGGTCAGCCAGCGGTACATGTCTTTCCAGGTAATCCCTTTTAATGCACGTATCAGAGATGTGAAGTCCTTTAGATAAAAAGTCAACTGTATCACATGCTTTTGAAGAAAAGTGTCAACGTAGTGAGATAGATTGCAGATTAATGATGAAATGCCCGAAATGATGGGATGGCCAGGTGGACTGGAGGAGTTCTTGTGAATTTTGGGTAAGTGGTAGAAAAGTGCAATGACCGGGTCCGTAACCAGAATGTATTCTTGTTCCTTCTTATTCAAAATGTGTGATGCCGAGCTAACCAATTCTTTAAACGCTTTCCTCTCTGCCACCAGGGGATTTACCTCCAGTTTTTGATAGTACTCTGTATCTGATAGGATACGGAGTGCTTATCTAATGTAGTCTGTCCTATTTTGTATTACTACACCTTGTCGGCATTTCTGATCACAATTTCGGTATTATCCTGTAACTGTTTTATGGCGGCTCTTTCTTCTGAGCTGAGGTTATGCTTCAGAATGGGCTTCTGGTGTATTGCATGGAAGTCTTCAATGACCAGGTCATAAAATGTTTCTAAAAAGTTACCCCTATGATGTAGGGGATAGAAATGGGAACGTGGTTTGAGGTTTGATGGGATGTACTGGGTAACTGGGGTTGTGGTATCTTCTCCAGTGGCTTGATCCTTATCCTTTGCTGTATTTTCTGTTAGACTGAAATGCCTTTTCAGGGTCAGTTTCCTGATGAAGTCATGGAGATCCAGGAAGATGTCAAAGCCCTTGACCTTAGAAGAAGGACAGAAGGAGAGACCTTTTGAAAGTATCGTTGTTTCGATGGAATTCAATTGGTAGGAGGAAAGGTTGAAGATTTTGACCTCCTTTGCCGAGATTTGTGATGATTTTAGATTTTTCTTTTTGTTTTTGCTTTGGCCTCCTCTGCAGCCTCTTCTGAGTTTTTTTCTTTTTGTTGGCCGGGATGCCAGGGGGTGAAAGTAATTCCAGGAGTTGTTCCAGGAGCTTTTAATATTGGATACCGGGTTCAGGATGGAGGGTAAGGATAAAAAAGACGGTGGGCAGATGCTAGTGGAGGCTGTAATGTTGAAATTTTCTTCTAAGCATGATGCGAATCCAATGGTATTATTGGCGGGTGTGGGAGCTGGGAAAGCAGCAGAGGATGGCGGTGGGGACTCGCCATGGAGAGTGATAAGAGAGTCCAACTCTAGGTCTGCAGGTGTGGAAGGAGATGTTGGGCTGGGCACAGTGGAAGTGATAGTGTTGCCAGCTGTATGTGTAGGGGTAAGAGCGGAATTGGGCACTATGGGTTATCACCCTATAGTGCGCCCATTGTGTTTCCCCCAGCGGAACATCGCCTGCCTCTCCAGTTTGATTCTCAAATTGGGGTGAATAAGCTGTCTAATACTATTGTTATTGGGGTGTCCACCTTGTTAAATAGATAAGCAATTCTATTACGCCTTGATTCTCAAATTGTGGGGAATAAGTAGTGTAATTTAACTGTTAACTGTTAACTTGGCCACCAAGCATACATCCGTGGCTCAGGTCTGTGACCAGCAATAATGCGGACATTAAATACTTCAAATGTCGTGGTCAAACCTGATCACGGCATCTGAGCCGTGTATTAGTGGTAAGGCACACGTCCCCGTATATGCTCCTACTCCCCTCGTGTGATGATCGGAGGAGCTGGAACTTGTATGCAGCAGCCCCTGTCAAAGAGAATGACAGGAGGCTGCAGCATAGTGTTTTCTAGGGAGCCCTTGTCTGTAGCAGGGCTCCATTGAAGTCTATGTGAATCTAATGATGCTTGTTATAGTTCCCTATGAGAACTCTAAAAAAGTGTAAAATGATAAAGTTCAAGCATTGCATGGTCTCATAGAGGCAGCAGCAGGAAGTCAGCAGTGAGTTGTGGTGGTAAAATGCCATTTTCGTCAGTGTCAGAATTTTTCAAGTCGCTGGTGGACGTCAGCGTGGCCGTATGTAAGATCCTTGGGCAGAAGATGAAGTGCGTCCAGGGTGCCAATGTTGGCACCAAGGCCCTGCAGTCAACACATGGAGCGTCACCATAAAGTGGCCTGGGAAAACCATGGAACTAATGTAGTGGTACAGCCTGACGCAGCAATAACTGCATCTCCCAGTGTCCTGCACCCCTTATCCAGCAGTCAATGCTCCACCACCTCAGCAGAAGGGAGCTGTGTTTCCTTCCCATCGTCTACTGGTCCTGATGCTCCTCAACCTACTCCTCGTCACGCATTTCGCCAGCAATTGTTCACCGAAGGCGATTGCAAAACAACAACAGTATGAGTGCACTTATCCAACTGCACTGAAGCTGAACGTGCTCTTGGTCAAGTTACGAGTACTACAGTTTCTCCCTTTACATGTGGTTGACTCTGTCCATTTCAGAGAACTGATGGCTTATGCTAAGCCAAGATGGAGAGTCCTAAGCCATCATTACTTCTCTAAAAAAGCTGTACCAGCCCTGCATACATATGTTATTCAGAAGGTGGAACAGTCCTTGAGCCTGTCGGTGTCTGGTAAAGTTCATGGTAGTGCCGACGTGTGAAGTGGTAACTATGGTTAAGGACAATATACGTATGTCCTTTATAGCCCATTGGGTAAATGTGTTTCCATCCCAGGCACACCAGCAACTTGGCCAGGTGATGGCAATGTCACCTCCGTGTTCACATCCTGTAATTCCTGCGTCAATGTCCTCCTCTGCCATCTCATCCCTTCACCTTGTCTTCAGCCTCCACTGTAGGCACAGTTCTGAGTGCTCATCCATCATACCACCTATGCAGAGAACAGTGGTGTCACTCTGTTCTGCACCTGGCCAGCCTGGGTGAACAGAGTCACTCCGGGAGGAACTGCTTTACAAATCCTGGCTACCTGCTCGCCAACTGAAGATTGTAACCATGGTCACCAATAACTGGAAGATGATTCTATTGGAGCTGTGTCCTGCATGACGCACATCTTTAATCTGTAACCCGGTTCCTGAAGTCTTCCACCCAACTTCAAGATGTCTTGAAAATGGCCAGGAAACTGTGCATGCACTTCAGCTATTCTTACCCTACAAACCATGCCCTCTTTGAGCTGCAAAGGCAGAATAGTGTTCCCCACCATTGCCTCATATGTGACATTTCCACACGTGGAAACTCCTTCCTCCACATGTTGGACTGACTATGAGCAGAGGAAGGCTGGGAACTCCTCTGTGTAACTTCAACGTTAGCCAGTGGCAGCTCATGCTTGATCCTGCTGTTTGCTCAGTCCCTTTTAGGAGGCCACTTTATTTGTCAGTCGCCAGGACTACAGAATGAATAGTGTCATTCCACTCCTTCACGTCCCTGGAACAGATGCTGATAAATCTGGATGGCCAGGGGACAGGAGACATGGCGCCTATATCTCAAGGCCACCAGAGTCCTGTAGGGGCTGAACTGGCATAGGAATAGGAGGAGGAGGACATTAACTCCCAGGAAATGAATACAGAAATATGTGGTTTATCTGCACAATCAACAGTAGAGGAGCAGGTGGAGGAGGAGGAGCTGAAGAGAGATGAGGAAGATCAGACAGACCCTGACAGACCATAGCAGTATGCAGTGGAGATAGAGGCAGGGAGTCCCCCCAAGTCCCTTGTGCAAATGGCCAGATGCATGTTGAGTTGCTTGCGTAGTGACAGCTGCATTATTACTATTTGGCAGAGGGATGACTGTTGGCTCTCCACCATACCTCGCTACCAAGCCAAAATGGGCGCCTTTTTTTTATATCTGCTGAGAGGGATGATACTACTGTAAGGACATCCTATGTAGTCATTTGGTCGCTGTCTGTGTGCCATCTCCTATCCTCACGAAGGTATGACCGAGGGGACACTCTGTGCTCACGCTCCCCTGCCATGACTGCCAGAGAGGGGGGGGGGGGCAGGAGCAGCACCAGTTCTGTCAGCAGTAACTTAAGTCTCCAATCTCTGATGAGCACGTTTGTTACTTGGACTACAGCCTGTCACCCCAGATCCAAGATCCCCTGGACTACTGAGCAGCCAAACTTGAATTATGGCCACAACTGGCCAAGTTTGCCCTGGAAAAGCTTTCTTGGCTGACCAGTAGTGTGGCATCAGAGCAGGTGTTTAGTGCAGTGTAGGTGTCACGGCCTGTTGTGGGCGCTGTGATATGGTGGCCACAAGTGCTTTAGCCTGCGGCAACATGGTGTTGTGGTTGCATGCGGGGGCAGTGTCACGGCCTATGTTGTTTTTGCCTTGACACGTTTGCCACTCATGCAGTTGCCTGTGGCAACACGTTGTTTATGCATGTGTGAGCAATTTCCCTTTAAGTTTTTCCCTTCCCTGTCTTGTGTGCGTGGGGTTATTTCTCTGGCTGGTTTGGTGCAAAGTGGTGTTGGGTGTGGTCTCAGGTCTCTTTATATTCTGTTGTGAGAGACTGAGATCAGATGTATGTTTGCTTTGGTGGGAGTAGGAGCTTTGCTCCTTTCTGTTTGTGACACCTGTCCGTGAGGGCCTCCTTGTGTTACATTGTGGTCATTTGCAGTGTCTCCCTTCTGTCTCCTCCTTTATCCCTCCCTTTCCTATGGTCATCTTTGTTGTGGGTGTTTAGGTTTGTGTTGTTATGTTTGGTTTGGTGATTCATGTCTGGCCTGTCAGGTGCTTCTGTCAGCTTGGATGCCAGAGCTCTCCTGAGTGTCCTGTCCTCCAAAAGGGGGTTGCATGAGGGCCCCCAAATTAGTGCCCACAGAAAGTAATAGTGCTCCTCATAGTCCCACAAATAGTTATTCCCTTCTAGAATGCCGTCATTAGTAATACTGCCCCTTACAGTGCCCCCAACCGTGATAATGCTCCCAAAAGTGTGCCCACAGTAGTAGAAAATCCCTCCAGTATTAATAATACCCTCACAGAGCTCCCAGTAGAAATAAGACCCCCTAGTGTTTCCCCAGTGGTAATAAAGCTCTCTACAGACCCCTCAGTAGTAATAAGGCACCCACAGTGCTCTTAATAGAAATAATGCAGATCTATAAGTCCCTTCTATAGAGCCCCCAGTAGTAATAAGAATGTCTATAATGTCCCCTGGATTTGCACTGCCCCCTGTAGTTATATTCCTCCCTCCACCATACAGTCCCATGTAAATAACATAACACCATCTCTCCTGCCCACTTCAATATACTGTCCTATGTAAATAACATCCCTCTCTATCTACAGCCCCCTCCAAAATACAGTCCCATGTAAATAACATCACCTCCTCCCCAGCCACCTCCAACATGCAATCCCATGTAAACATCACCCCCTCAACATTCAGTCCCATGTAAACATAATTCCCCCCCACCAGCCACCTTCAACATACAGTCCCATGTAAATAACACTATTTACGTCCCTCCACCATAGAGTCCCATGTAAATAACATCACACCATCTCTCCAGCCCCCTTCAATATACTGTCTTATGTAAATAGCATCCTTCTCTATCTAAACCCGCCTCCAAAATACAGTCCCATGTAAATAACATCACCTCCTCCCCAGCCAACTTCAACATGCAATCCCATGTAAACATCGCCCCCTCAACATTCAGTCCCATATAAATAGCATCACTCCCTCTCTCAGACCCCTGTAACATTCAGTCCCATGTAAATAACATCACTCCCTCCTACAGCCACCATCAACATACAGTCCCATGTAAATAACATGACACCCTCCCCAGCCACCTCCAACACACAGTTTCATGTAAATAACATACCTCCTTTCAGCCTTAACATACAATCCCAGTTAAATAACCACCACTCCCAGCTTTGCTCTGCCTCTCCCTTCACTTACCTCTCCTCATGTAGCAGACATCACCACAGCTTCTTCCTTCAGGACCTCTCCCCATCACTGCCATCCTCTTCCGCACTGGTCACATGATGGTGACATCGCAGGTCCTTCTCAACCACTGCCTGTTTTACTGGTCACATGACCTGTGGTGTCACCACAGGTCCTTCAGCTCTTCCAGTGCATTATATTCAATTGTATTGCCGTCCTGAGGATGGCAATACAGTTGTATCTAACTGGCAGACAGTACATTCCGGGCCTGGGACAAAACATCAGGGGACGAGGCCTCGAATGTTTTAACCTAGCAACGCCCCTGCTGCCTGTGACTGCCATGTGTCGTCCCACATGAGGTCTAGGAACCGGCTGGTTCTGGGTCCCGTTGGTCTTGTAAGAACTGTGTTCTGTGCGGTTATGTTTGGGTTCCAGTTCGTGTGCCTGGGTTGTAGTCCTTATGTTTATGGGGACCTCTGGTGCTTGCACCATCAGTCTCTGCAGGTAAGTGGCCAAGTTCACAGGGACTATTCTGGAGGCACGACCAGTGAGTCCTCAGCTCTGTTTATCCCCACCATCAGGGTCTTTGTGAAGGATGGGGCTCACTGAGTCTCTACCCTCTGGGTTTGGCTCCAAGTCAAACCGGTGCATTTGGTCCAGTGGTATTACCTGCCACTGGTCCCTTACCTGCTGGACAAGCTCACTATCATGTCCTGATTCTGTTAATAAAGTATTTGTTTTTGGTCCTTGCTTTGCCTGTCTGCTTGCATTGGTGTATTATGCCAGAGAGATGTTCTAGGGGTTGGTAGGACCCTCGCTAGAACATGACACTGTTTTTGGAGCATCTATAAGGCCTCTATCACAAAGTCAGTATTTTGCATCATGATTTGATCAGGATTTGGGAGCTAAATGCAAGAGTGGGTCCAAAACAAATATTTCCTTCATGTCATGTCATCTCTATTTTGGACCCACTCCTGTTTTTACCTTAACAATAGTGATCAAATACTGATGCAAAAAACTGACCCAATACTGACTGTGTGATAGAGGCTATTATAGTCCTGCATGCAGGACTTCTTTTGCATCTCAGTAAAACCGACGTCAGATGCAAATTGCCAAAACTCATGTACATTGAGCATTAGGCCTCTATCACATGGTCAGTATTTTGCATCAGGATTTGATCATGATTTGGAAGCCAAAAGCAGTAGTGGGACCAAAACACAGAAGACATTCAAATATTTCCTTCACATATGATCTCTGTTTTGGACCCACTCCTGTTTTTGCCTTAACAATATTGATCAAATACTGACTGTGTGAAGGTGGGCGCTCAAAAGTCAGGATCATTTTATTTTTTTGAGGGTTGCTCTTCTGATGGATCAGAAGAAGGGAAATGTCAACACAGACTTACTGCTGAGACCTTTCCCACTCTAGGGTCACTACTTGTATTTGTAGGTAACAGCACAGGTTCTCTGGCAATCTGTAAACAGCAGTGTAAAATGAGACCGCATTTTAACTCTATAGTAAAGTGAGTGGGTAACACAATACCCTGTCTATCAAATCAATGTGGACACCCCACAAACAGTGAAATGATACCGCTACTTCACAATTTAGTAGGATCAGTTGCTAACAAGTTAACTAGCAATCTATCTTGAAACAGCAAACGACTGTATAACTCTATAGTAGAATCTTGGGCCACTGCACAGTTAAGTATATTATACATGATGCAAACATTGACCTGTGAGGCTAAGTCCAGCAGTTACTATATGGTGAGTAAATATCAGGAGCCAATCCTACTCGCAGATAACATATCATAAAAAGATCTGCACATGTTCTTTGTTTTGGACCCATAACTGACCAAATAAGTGAAGTGTAAACTGAGCCTAATAGTGACACACGCTGATGAGCACATCCATATACTATATATGACCTGCCTGTCATAGTGACGGACAATAACTGTTTTAATACCAGAATGGATTAGCTATGCATGTTGCTGCAATACACAGTGATATACACCGAGATACCTGCAGGCCTGAATATAGATGATTTAACTTGCTTTGTGAGTAGTTAATTCGGAATGAATAAAAAAAAATCGGAAATTTTGTCAAAGTGTCCGAATTGAATTTTTAAAAAATTAGCTCATCTCTAGTCATCAATATCAGATCAGCAGGCATCTGACACCCGGCACCCCCGCCGATCAGCTGGTTGAAGAGAAGGCCACCCTTTTGTGCGAGCTCAGCCTTCCCTTTATTGTTTACCTGCTTGCCATCAATATTACAGCAGTGAGCAGGTGTAATTACAAGCCATCCCATTCATTTCTATAGGATGGCTCTTTCCTATTCAAGTGTATAGGAAGGAGCTGTCCCATTGAAGTAAACCAGCTGATCGGCGGGGATGCTGGGTTTTGAAACCTTGCCGATCTGATATTTATGCCCTATCCTGAGGATAGGTCATTAATATTAAAATCCCAGAAAACCACTTTAACAATAAACCGCATACTTTTGTGAATGTTTATTTCTCTCATACATGCAAATAGAAGCACTTTAATTTGGGGCAGAGATTTTAATTCTGTGTTGGACCTCGTGCTAGATTCATCCTCAAAATTCAGACCTCCCTCGGCCATTTTCTCATTATTATGCACTAGAGAACTATATGATGCCTGGCGATGCCTTGACGACTCGAAATAAATTATATGTTTTTGTCTCTCTTGCATACAAACTATTCTCACATTTATATGTTTTTTTCTAGAATGTGCTGGATTGTTAAATGCATCAAGAACTGAGATTGGGACTATAACATGGCCAGACTATGCCCCCATTACTAATTAGGAATTCTGCATCATACAATCCCTTATCTCCATGGAGTCTCAATTAATATATTTTGTCCCACCCAGAATATCAGAGTACCTTAAAGGCTGAGCGTAAACTATACTGTGAGTCCAATGTTCATTCAGTCTCCAATGTGTTCTCCGTATGGGCTGAAAATAAAGGGTTTATGGAAGTGGGTGTGTATCAAGGCATGTTCCCAAGCTAAGCGGAAGCAAGAACTGGGAGTAAGCTCCATAGTAATGTAAATCCACAGTTTGGAAGCTAAAAATGCAGCCCCCTCTATCAGTGTGTCATCTGTGCTGTATAGAGCTCGAACAGCCCTCAAATTTTTTAGGTGTCAAAAATGCAATAAAAAAAAAAGGATGAGCTTTTACATGCGTGGCAATAACTCTGGGGCTTTAATACCTAATCAACTGAAGGTTCATAGAACGAAAAGAAGGATATATTTTCTTCTCAAAGAACAAGGGGACAAAATATACCACCCTCAGAAAATAGCAGACCAATAGTAACATATCCCAAACCGAGGAAGCAGAGATCACTATCATTTTAGATAGGGTCAGGCTACCGTATCTGTTTTCTATACATTGAGAGTCTCTATCCCTCCCTATCTTGTCTGATGAGGTATCTCAAGCAATACTAGATCTGAAGGCTTTCAAGTCCCCAGTCCAGACAGGTTCTCAAATAAATATTACTGAAAATACAGGACAATCTTTGCACCATACTTGATACCTGTGTTCAATAAAGCTATGGATATGGACTCCTTTCCTTTGGATATGTTATAGGCTCTTATTGTTGCTTTGCCTAAGCCTGGCAAAGAGGCAACTCACCTTGATAATTTTCATCTGATCTCAATTTTGAACACAAAAGTGTTATTTAACCACATCTATAAAATTTTGCCTTCTTTGATCTCTCGGCACCAAGTGGGATTCTTTCCACAGAGACAGGACCCTCATTATACTATATTAGGAGATTTTTGGATCTTATTAAAATTGTATAGGACAGTCGGATGCCTTCTCTGTTGCTCTCATTGGACGCAAAGAAGGTGTTCGACCGGGTCCACTTTGGCTTCATGTGGGCTGCTCTGGATAAATTTAACCACATCTATAAAATGTTGCCTTCTTTGATCTCTCTGCACCAAATGGGCCTATTTCCACAGAGACAGGACCCTAATGGTACTATATTAGGAGATTTTTGGATCTTATTAAAATTGTAGAGGCCAGTCGGATGCCTTCTCTGTTGCTGTCATTGGACGCAGAGAAGGTGTTCGACAGGGTCCACTTTGGCTTCATGTGCGCTGCTCTGGATAAATTTGGTTTTCAGGAGCCTACATCAAAAACACAGATTAAGTGCACTGCAAGTTCTTTTCAATATAACTTATCTCTTTGGAGACTTGAAAATCAGTGACCAAAACATTGACATGTGAAAGAGGACTTTGTTTTAGTGATATATATCATTCATTATGTGACATTCACAGACATGTATTTGAGAAGTTGGAAACTTTAGTAAAGGTTACTTGTTTTTAGTTCCCACTCCTGCCTAGATACCGAGAGAAAATCAGGGGAACCTTTAGACATCAAGTGTTTTCTCTCATTGTTCTCTTAAATGCCCTTGATCTGTCTTCAATTTGTTTCATAGCTGAAATAAAATTGTACCATACTTCTTCCAAAAGATCAAGTAGAGCTGCCCCAGCCAGCTGTTAGTCATCCAGTAAATCTAGCACAACAGCTCTTCTGCCTGCCTTGGAAGCAATATTTCTGAGAATGTCACATTTCTTTCTCTCCTTTAAAATGCTTTTGCTGACACTTTCTAACAGTTAGAAATAAAGTTTTGGATCTTCTTCCTATAACTCTAATTCAGAGGTGAATCTTCTGCTGACTGAGGTGCTGGAGACAATTATTCCTAGACCTGTAGTTATCAATACACCAAAGCCTGCACATTACAATAGATATGTTAGGGACTCTAGGAGGCTTTTGCTGTTATTATAATATATTTGCTTTGAAGTAGTGATGCTTGCAAACTTCATAGTACTAACATGAATAAGGCCAATTAGCACCGGTTGCTTTATAGAGTTTTTTTTTTTACTTATCATCAGAATGTAATAAATATACATATCAATTTTAGCATTGGTGGTATTCAAATGTTTAAAATGTTTCCTATACAGGCAGCAAAACTAATATAACCCCACACCACCCCATGATGTCATCATTGCAGTTGCTGTGTTTTGACATGGTTAGTGTTAGATAAATTGTGTCCCTGGGCAAAATGAACAGTGAGCTTCCAAATGCTAAAATATTTTATTAACAAGTCAGCAAGACAGTGATGTCATTGTGCCCACTGTATGGGGATGCTGACTTTCTGAGTACTGCTCTGCAGTCCTCTTGGCCACAGGTTGCTTGGCCTAAAGTGGCCTGTGGTCTAAAGAATAGCAGCAAAAGGGAGTGTATGACTCCTGACTCTGCTATATATCAACTGTGTCAGCATCCTGAGGACGCTGATACTTTGTTCAGTAGAGTTAACTGAAGGTTTGGTTCTGGGCTGTCATCCTGCATCTCCTTGGTTCTCTGAACTGTTTTAACAACCAGATCATGAGAACTGGGGACAACCGGACAGATCCCACCCTTGGTTACACTTTATGAGGCAGAAGATATGTTAACTTTCAGGATTTACTAATCTTGTCTAAAATGTACACAGCATAAGGCAATCTAAACATGCGCCAAATTTATCACAGTGGCTTATGCTGGATGATACAGTTGTTGCATTGTTAGACACTTTTGTCTAACTTTAGGCCAAATATAGGTTGTCTTACTTTCAACAGAATTTTGTGCCAAAATGCTGGTGAAATCTTGGTGTAAAATGTGACATTTTAGGCTACACCACCTTTCCCACTCACACCTCCCCTTTCTTACCAAACTAGGTGGAGCCTACGTGCTAAGCTAGGTGCAGTAGATTTTCTAAAACTAGATGTGCCAAATTGGGCCAGAAAATGCATCAGATATCACAAAATCCTATTATGTTTTTATGACAACGTCTAAGAGCAATCACATTAGTAAATGTGTGACAGTGCATCACAATTTAAAAACAGTAAAATTCTAAATATTTATATGCTAATACGTAAAACACAAAAACTGGAGCCCCATCTAAAGTGAAACATATTTGAGGACAGGATTCAGACCGCGCGTAGGAATCGAAAGTCCCAAAAAGCAGTTCACTTATCCCTCCAGGAAATGCTGAGGTCTGCAGATATCCTGAATATAGATATCCTGCAACTTGTAAAAGATGTACAATAGTGAAGTTCCGTGAGGCTCCTCACCTCTTAATTGCTCAGTTTATACTCACAAAAGTAGCAGGTTTTACAGGCACATCAAGCTGGAGTTGCAACTTCAACCCTTCACAGGATCCGGGGGCACACTCCCACAGTAGCAGATAAAAGGTGTAGTATACGCTCAGGAACCCACCGACTTCAGATGAGGCTTCCTTTCTTTTCAAACACTGCAAACCAGAAGCTCTCCAACCATAGTGAGGATCCGATGGTAACTTCAAAATTTTTAATATCAATGTACTTACAAACAACTTTCTTTAAAATCACATAAAATCAAGCGTTTTGCAATCCTCTCGCCAGAGGGAGAGGATTGCAAAACAGCTTGATTTTATGTGATTTTAAAGAAAGTTGTTCTAGTACATTGATGTTAAAATTTTGAAGTCACTCATCGGATCCTCACTATGATTGGAGAGCTTCTGGTTTGCAGTGTTTGAAGAAAGAAGCCTCATCTGAGTCGGTGCCTGAGCGATACTACACCTTTATCTGCTACTGTGAGTGTGCCTCGGATCCTGTGAAGGGCTATTGCAACTCCAGCTGATAGCCTGTAAGCCTGCTGCTTTGTGGTATAAACTGAGCAGTAGGTGAGAGCCTCACGGAACTTCACTATTGTACATCTTTACAAGTTGCAGGATATCCATATTCAGGATATCTGCAGACCTCAGCATCCTGGAGGATAGTGAACTGCTTTGAGACTTTCGATTCTACGTGGTCTAATCCTGTCCTCAAAACTGTTTAGTGTTGAATACCCACAACACATTACGGAATCGCAGCGTCTCACATAGGACTGGTGATATTTTCTTTCTATTTGATATATTAAAGTGAAACATACAATTATCTAGAATAATGAACTAAACACAGAGAGAGAGAGAGAGAGAGAGAGAGAACACCAGAACTGCTGAAAATGGCAAAATGTATAGGAACAGAGTATTTTCCTTCTCATAAAATATTCTGGTCAGAGAATAACTCACACATGTCTAGAAATAATACAGAGTAATCTCTCAAATCAATGAGGCTGAAATGTTGGTTCAGCTGACATCTGAACCGCATGGCAGATTTGAAATGAGAAATCCCTTTTGTCTAAAGTGAACTGCTGAATATCTAAACGTTTCAAACTACAGAAACTATGCTATAGGTAAAATAGGGAACAAATGAGTCAACAAAGGCTAAGCACAGAAGAAAAAAGGATCTGGCACAATCATGGGGCATTGTGACAGGCACTACAGATGGTAGTTTATGGGAGGCATTGGTGCTGTATGGCTCACACTTTTGGGGTCGATTCTGGCTGGCAAACCATGGATGGTACTGTATGGGGCATATGTGACTGCGGTGTAATGGGGACACTGAGGCTTATATAAGTAACACTATATTATTCAGAGTTGGAGATGAGCGAATCAATTTGGTTCAAGTCAAATTTGACTCAAGATTCAGGTTAAAACCAATTCCAAAGTTTTGACAATTCGATTCAGGTGAATTTCTCGAAATGGAATCAGCCATTTTGCAAATCAGAATACAGGAAAGGTGAAGAAGGAGGATCACATGACCCAGGGAGGTGTCTGTGTTACCAAAAAGTGAACATTTTTGGACAATTTTTAAAAAAAGGTAAAAAATCTGACAGTGCAGTTTATTATTAAAGAGGCTGCTTATTACCACCAGCAGTTATGTTTTTATTCAAATACCCCCATAAAAATGTTAATGTCTCAATAACTTGTCATGTGGCCTTGAGCATCAATTACAGCTTGACAATAACATCTCATGCTGTTCAGAAGTCGACTTATTCTCTGCTGAGGCATGGCATCCCACTCTTCTTGAAGAGTGGCCCTCAGGTTATTGAGGTTCTGGGGCACAGAGTTATGAGCCTCTACACGGCAACTCAGCTGATCCCATAGGTTTTCAATGGGATTCAGGTCTGGAGAAAGTGCAGGCCACTCCATTTGAGGAACCCCAGTCTCCAGCAACCTAGATGAACTGGCACATTGTTGTCCATGAAGATAAAATTAGGCCCATGTTGATCATGCAGAGGCATAATGACTATATTAATGATGTTATTCAAGTAGCATGGGCTTGTCACTGTACCATTTACAAAGTGTAGGACAGTTCTGTATTGACTAGACACACAATGTAACACCACCACCACCAAAGGCTCATCTGGAAGACAACAGTGGCTATGCATAGCACTCTCCTTGATGTCTCCAATATAGTTGGCAGCCATCATTTCTGCTCAGTGTGAATCGACTTTCATCCGTGAACAGCACTGAGGCCCACTGGTCCCTCGTCCAGTGTAGATGTTCCTTGTGCCTGGTGGTGTGGTCAGGTACTCTTGCAGGTCATCTAGCACGTAGACCACACTGACGTTAATGGTTTTGAATGGTCTGATGTGACACTTGGGTACCTCTAACCTCCCTTAAATGTGCCTGGAGATGTGTGGGATTCATCATCCAGTTCTGCAGGGCATTGTTTACAATGAAGCAGTCACCAGCGTGGGATGTTGCCAAAGGACGTCCACTTCTATGCCTTTCGGTGACTCTTCTAGTCTTTCTGTTTCTCTGTTGCAACCTGCTGATGACACTTTGTGATACTCTTAGCTCAGTGGCCACTTCTGTCTGAGAACATCCTGCTTTTAGCATCGCAATAGCGAGGTACTGTTGATCAATTGTTAGGTGTTGTCTTGGTCACATGATGTCAAAATGTGAGCAGCATGATGAGGAGAACTATTTAAATACCAATTCTAATTGAACCAGGAAATCTATTGGGTAATTCATGGATCAAACACCTGTTGTGAATGTTGCTGTTAAACTCCTTGTTAGAGAACAGAAAGTTGGGCAAAAATACTGAAATATTGAACAGTTGGACATGTGCATTCAAAACTTTAGAGAA
The DNA here is from genome assembly GCA_033119425.1 of Bufotes viridis. Classification (NCBI taxonomy): domain Eukaryota; kingdom Metazoa; phylum Chordata; class Amphibia; order Anura; family Bufonidae; genus Bufotes; species Bufotes viridis. The sequence goes on from CM065590.1 coordinate 240,233,262, forward strand.
GGTCATATTAAGTTCACCTGTAAAGGTTAAAATAGATTTTAGGTTCATTCTGAAATTTCCCCACCAGCCAAACATCCCTAACTTTTTGTGAGTAGTGTATGTCCCTGTCACTTTGACACTACTATTGCTGCCTTGGTATTAAAGAGCTTTAAATGAGTCCTAGAAGACCCCAGAATATCATCCACAACATTTCAGAGCAACTGGAGCACTTCTGACAGAGGTTGAATTTATTTGGATCCAAATCAAATGGACTGACCGATTCACTCAATTTGTATCTGAATTAAATTTGCTCATCACTATTTAGAATGTTAGAAGTCGCCTATGTGTTCTGTGACCTGTATAATATTGTTATGATTTATAGCAGGAGGTACTTTATACTAGATACATGTAAAGGGTAGATCAGAAATATGTTATTGTCTATAGAAGTTATATTCAACCTAAAAGAAGTTATCAATAACAGTCCAGAATATCAGAATTAGTAATTTATTGTCTGCCCAACAATAACATGATTTTAACAAAGTTCTTATACCCCAGAATTTCTAGGTGATTCAGCATGGTGTATATTCTTCCCATGTTGACTTTTAGTATTGAAGGTGTCTGGGGAAATAAATGAGAATGGAAAGCAAGGCAGTTGGAAGTAATAGAGATTACAACATTCTCTCAGTAATTTTAAACTTATCCTGGAGGTTCAACTGACGTAAAAATGGAGTCAAGGGTCAAAATGTATGCTGGTCAGAAATGTATCATTACAATTCTATATATTGCTGTATCAGATTCTGTTCCCAAATATTATTTGTCTAATAAAGAAGGAGAACAAGTGCATCTAGTAGAAAGCTGTTAGTCGTGATTTCCTATACAAAGACATTCTACTCTCAAGGGGATCTGTCTTATTCCTCTATTCAGCATTCCCTTTTAGGCCTATTTTACACGGGCGTCACGTTTGACGCCCGGATAAGAGGCGGGTGCGTTGCATAAAAATGCGCGATTTTTCAGCGCAAGTGCAAAGTGTTTTAATGCGTTTTGCACGAGCTTAGGAAAAATCTGCATGTTTGGTACCCAGACCCGAACCTGGACTTCATCACTGAAGTCCGGTTTCGGGTTGAGTATTCTGTAGAGTTTATTATTTTCCCTTATAACATGGTTATAAGGGAAAATAATAGCATTCTCAATACAGAATGCTTAGTAAAATGTGGATGGAGGGGTTAAAAATGAAAAAATTAACTCACCTTATCCACTTGATCACGTAGTTGCGATCTCTTCTTCATTCATTAGCTGTCGGCTAAAGGACCTGTGATGATGTCACTGAGCTTATCACATGGTCCAATCACATGGTCCATCACCATGGTGATGGACCATGTGATTGGACCATGTGATGTGACATCACCACAGGTCCTTTAGCCAGCAGCTAATGCTTGACGAAGAGAGAAGAGATCGGCAACTACGCGATCAAGTTTATTTTTTTAGTTTTTAACCCCTTAATCCACATTTTACTGAGCATTCTGTATTGAGAATGCTATTATTTTCCCTTATAACCATGTTAAAGATCGGGTCCCATCTCTTAGCAACCTTGCGGGAAAATCGCACGCATCCGCACTTGCTTGCGGATGCTTGTGATTTTCCCGCAGCCCCATTCACTTCTATGGGGCCTGCGTTGCGTGAAAAACGCACAATATAGAGCATGCTGCGATTTTCACGCAGCGCAGAAGTGATGCGTGAAAATCACCGCTCATGTGCACAGCCCCATTGAAATGAATGGGTCTGGATTCAGTGCGGGTGCAATGCGCCCACCTCACGCATTGCACCCGCGTGGAAAACTCTCCCATGTGAAAGGGGCCTTACTATTAATGAAAACTTCCATCAACATAAACGTTTTAAAACTTTTTTGAACCTCACTGGTCTTGAAAGATTTTGAGCTATATGTAATCATAGAGTAATCAAAGCAAGCAAACATTTAATGTAGATTTAAATTGCAAAATGTTATTGAACAGTTTTTTTATTTAAGTTTGGTTGCGTGACACATCTTTTCTGTCTGACATTTTTCAGTTTCTCCTATAGTAGTCTGAATGTAGTTATCCAGTGGCCTTGCACACTTGCCAACTGACGCCTACGTAGGGAAAACAAAATAATATAAGGAAACGTTCACACATGGCAAATGCAATATACTGCAGAATGCTCTGTAAATGTTTTATACTTTTGAATGGAGTTTGTAGAAATACATTCACGTGATGCAGAAACAACCCCTTCCAGATGTATGGACCACATTTTTGGTTGCAGAAATTTCTACAACAAATCTGCGCCATGTGAACATATCCTAAGGTAGTCGAGACTGACTTTTGTGAAAACTACAGTATTTATCATAGAGATAACAGCCACCAATACCTACAAGATATTAATAATATTGTAACAGTAACTGTAGGTAACACAGGATTTGTATACGAACCAGGTGACACATATAAACACTATACAACTGCAAACATTCTTTTATATGAAATTAATTGAATATAAAAACTGAAACTGTCCTGCCATCTTTCTGTCCTGAGCTATGCCTCAGCATGCTACTGGCATCCCCTTTCAGTAATATACTCTGTGCAGCATCTCATTTTCTTCGGGAGTAACTGAACACTAGCACAAGAGGACAGAAATGAGCAAGAAGAGACTGTGAACCCAGTACTGTGGCAAGTGTCTTTGCTCCAGCTGCTCTGAGAAGCAGACTGAGATGGCATGGTGTGAATTGAGCCCTACTGTCTCATAATGTTTACATGTATAATAATTATTACTATAATTATAATAGAAACAACATATTGTGCAGTTATTTGCCTTGATGAGACTAATTGTAAAATGTTTTTGGCTCTTATGTATGTATAAACCTTGCCTCCAAATCTGAATGTCAGCCAAAAGATCTTAATATCCTTTTTATAGCCTTTGGTACGCAAGATCTTCTCTAGCAGTAGTAATTCATGTTGCATAAATTGAATTCCATTGTATTGATTTATAAAATATATATATCACGATCAGTGCAGCTTCTAAACTCAGCCTTAAATCATATAAATAATCAAGTAAATATGGATTGGTACACAGCAGAAATGATATTAGATGCGTAGTATTGGAGTAAGCAACTAATTAAATGTCCTGGTTCTGAAGAATATTATTGCTGTGGGCTGCATAAAATCCTCACATAGTGTCAGATCATCTGACAGGTAGCTTATTACAAAAACTGGAAAAATACAAGTAGAAACCTCATTTTAGCAATACCTATAAATGTGCAATATATTTGGTGCTATATAAATAATAAAGAACAGAAGTCAATAGATGAAACATATTTCACAATTTTAGATTCATTTATTTCATGTCTACATTCATGTTGTTGTTAACTACCAGTAATCAAACCAAAATAGAGCTTGAGTCCTGAAGAAGGCTGTATACAACGGATTACCCCATATGATGATCAGGCTGAGAGCTGCACTGTGTATGGGCAGCTACTAAGTGTTTTTGGCAAAAATCTTTAGACAAAATCTCTTTGGTAATATGTGGCATACAGCTCTTTCTCAGACCTCACAACCAGCGCACAGAGTGCAAGAGGTAAGCCCAATTTTTTAAGAGGCATCTGTCTATAAATAAATTAGGTGCATCTCACTCTGGTGCACAGGGGATCAAGAGAGGCACATGGAATGTCATTCTTGAAAAACCTCCCCCACAGTGTATTACATAAAAATGAACAGTTCAAATACTGTATTAGGATCTCAACTGGATTAAAGTTGATGGAGACACCCACGCAAAATTTTGGAAGGGGCACCAATCCTAAATCTGAAACCCTGACATGAACTCATGCCCTATCGCAGCCACATACAGGGAATAACCAGATAGGGAGAAGTCAGTAACTTCTTTAGATTTAAAAAAAGACAGCCACATGCATCTTCTCTGTGTCTTCTTCTACGAGTTGGCGAACACCCTTCAGGGGTAGCCTGCTTTCATAAGAAAGGAGTGGGAGGACTAGAGGTGAGCATTATACATGACCAAATGCTGGGCCTCAAAACAAACTTTTTAAAGGATCCTCTTTCAAATTTTGGAGACCTTTTACGTTTTTCTACAGCATTTTATTCTTAGTGTAGGTTCCTAATTTATAAATACTTACTTATAGAAACATAGAAACATAGAATTTGTCGGCAGAATCATTTGGCCCATCTAGTCTGCCCAATATACTAAATACTATGAATAGCCCCTGGCCCTATCTTATATGAAGGATGGCCTTATGTAGCAGTTTTTCTTCTTTTAAATATTCTCTCCTCTTTTATCGTGTTGAGTCCCTTTATGTATTTAAAAGTTTCTATCATATCCCCTCTGTCTCTTCTTACTTCCAAGCTATACATGTTAAGGTCCTTTAACCTTTCCTGGTAAGTTTTGTCCTGCAATCCATGTACTAGTTTAGTAGCTCTTCTCTGAACTCTCTCCAAAGTTTCAATATCCTTCTGCAGATTTGGTCTCCAGTACTGCACACAATACTCCAAATGAGGTCTCACTAGTGCCCTGTAGAGCGGCACGAGCACCTCCCTCTTTCTACTGTTAATGCCTCTCCCTATACACCCAAGCATTCTGCTGGCATTACCTGCTGCTCTATGAGATTGTCTGCCCACCTTTAGGTCGTCTGATATAATGACCCCTAAATCCCTTTCCTCAGATACTGAGGTTAGTACTGTATCACTGATTTTATATTCTGCTCTTGGGTTTTTACGCCCCAGGTGCATTATCTTGCACTTATCGACATTAAATTTTAGTTGCCAGATTTTTGACCATTCCTCTAGTTTTCCTAAATCCTTATCCATTTGGTGTATCCCTCCAGGAACATCAACCCTGTTACAAATCTTTGTGTCATCAGCAAAAAGACACACTTTACCATTGAGGCCTTCTGCAATTTCGCCGATAAAGATATTAAACAATATGGGTCCCAGAACCGATCCCTGAGGTACCCCACTGGTAACAATACCTTGGTCTGAATATACTCCATTGACTACAACCCTCTGTTTTCTGTCCTTCAGCCACTGCCTAATCCATTCAACAATATGTGAGCCCAAGCTCAAAGACTGCAGTTTATTGATAAGCCTTCTATGTGGGACAGTATCAAAAGCGTTACTAAAGTCCAAATAAGCGATGTCTACTGCACCTCCGCCATCTATGTCATTGAATTTACCAGACATTCGGCTAGATATAAGACAGACATAGATGATGGAGATATAATTATAGATAGATGCAGTACCCCAGAGGGTTACTGCAAATAGGTAAATTGTCATTCATTAAATTGTCACTCATTATTAATGTTAATGTACTTTTTCAGTGAGGAGGTTGGCCCTTTTCCTCTCCACTGGGTCAAGAGCTTAGTAGTTGAGTTCAAGTTGCCTACGAGATAGGAAGCATCTATATATGCCTGTGACCTGCTGTAAGGAACCTCCATCGGAACAAATACTACCATTCTCTGAGAAAGAAGTACAGAATATCCAGACTGTTGAGGGCCATTTTTTTTATTTTTTATTCTCTTTATTGAACTCAAATCAATAAAAGTGACAATACAATGTCCAGATAAGAAGAGAAAAAAGGAACATACAAGAATGAGCCTCCTGTGGTTTTAGACCAATTACACTTAAATCTAAATAAAATTCAATTGACTGTAAGACTCAAAAATCTTGTCTAGCTGCACTTTTGATAACAAACAATTACCAACAACAAGGTAAGGAAAGGGAGTTGGGAAACAGGTAATAGGGTAGAATAGGCAGGGCTACACTGCAAAGGGACCTAACGTACCGTGTAGAGAGGATTTGAGATACCAAGAGGTGTGAAAGGGTTTGACTAACTCAGTGATGTCAGTGGGGTTAAGATAAGTAGTGATGAAAGCCCGCCATTTGCTGAAAATTTTTGAAGCTGAGCATTCCTTGTGTCTTTCTGCCTCCACCCTTTCAAACCTCATCAGAACCTTCATTTCCAAGATCACTGCAAATATGTCTAGCATGCTATTTACGAGCCAGCGTTGCAGCAAAACCCGTTTGGCTACCAATAATATGAAATGCTGAATAATCAGGATCTTGGTAGGATGGGAGAACTGATCTTCTTCAAGGTGGATATAGTGAAACAGCAAAACCTTAGGCTCAATAGGCAAGTCCAGACGCCAATGTTCCCTAATGCAAGATAACACACTACCCCAGAATTGGGATACCTTAGTGCATGTCCATATGCCATGCCAAAAGTCAGTGTTCAGCATGACACAATTAGGACAATCAGTGATGCGATCCAGGAATCGAGGAGAGGCTGTAAAATTAAAACCATAAATTGCATTATGCATTATTTCGAAATATGTTTTTCGCCATGTCTCATTAACCACACACTGACGGACCTTAGTCCAGCCCTCCAAGATTTTTTCCCTGATCTCACCATCCATGGTAATGTGTTCCCACTTTTTAAACAAAGTGGATGGCTTGGCTTTCGTAAAATTTCCAGATAGTGACCTGTAGACCCTTGAGAGCAACACTGATTGAGGTGAATACCCAAGAATATCATCAAAGGAGTTTGGTACAGCCTCCTTCGATGAATCTCATAATCTACGTTTACAAAAACCCAGAGTCTGCATAATCAGAAGGAAATGAGAATCTGGCAAGTTATACTTTTCCTTCAGTTCTGTGGGAGTCAGCCAGCGCTTCTCCTCCTGGTGCATCAGATGTTCCACCCTGACTACTCCTCTAGACACCCATAGTAGAGAAAGCCCTGTATGGTTCCCCTGGTGGAACTCCGGATGTCCCCACTATGGCATCAACTTAGAGATCGAATGTGACAGGGTAAATGTTTTCCTTATCCCTTCCAAGCTGCCACCGTGTCCCTTATCAATATCGAGGATTTGATGTCTCCGGGAAGTGAGGCCGGATTTGAGTGGATGCAGGCCACCAAATTCCACGGGGCTGCCAGGTTTTGCTCCAACTCTCTATTAGAAAAATGGTCTGTATGTTGTACCCAATCAGAAATGTACCTCAAAAGGCAGGTGAGTTTGTACCCTCTTATATTTAGAAATTTCACTCCTCCCTCCGGTCTCCAAAGCATGAGTTTTGAGAGAGAGATGCGGGATCGCCTACCAGACCACAAGAAGGTGGTAAATGCCTTATTTAAAGCGTTAACATGAGCATGTTTCTTTAGAATTCAGAGGATTTGGAGGGTAGAGTAATTTGGAAAAACCGTCATTTTGATGAGCTGACATCTGCCTAGGAGAGATAAGGGAAGCGACTGCCATTTTTTTAGGTCAGATATTATTCTCCCAATAAGCCATGGGTAATTCAGCTGATACAATGAGCTGGGGAGCTTACTGACCTTCAACCCCAGGTAAGTGATATGTTTCTTTATAACTGTGGGGGGAAAGCCATATAAAGTCCAGAGGTGAGGGGGATTTTTAGCATGTCATTCCAGGATCTCACTTTTAGAGGAATTAATTTTATAGCCCGAAAAGGTACCAAAACGGTGGAGAAGGGACCCAAATGTCGTTGGGGGGTGGACATAAAGAGCAATAAGTCGTCAGCGTATACGGCCAATTTAACCTCTTTTGTGCCCACTATGATTACCGAGTAAAGCTCAGAATCCTCTAGGATCTGGCCAGAGGTTCAATAGCCAAGTCAAAAAGGAGAGGGGAGAGCGGGGACCCCCATGTGTGCCAGTATATAAGATAGAACTCCCATATTGCTCCCCCCCCTCCATGTGTACCAGTATATAAGATAGGGCCCCCCATCAGTGGCGTTGCTGTACAGGGAATCCTGGTCTGAGCTCTGACTCCATATATGGTTGTGTCCATATATGGAGTCAGTGCTATGAACATTGTCAGTATGCTTGGGGACACCCAATGTATTTTAATCTAATTTAGCTTCTATTTCTGAAAGGTTGCCACCAGGATTCGAACTCACAACCTTTCATATCAGAGGCAAGAACACTGACCACTGAGCTATGGGGCTCAATGTTAGACTGTGTTAGAAAAACCTCATAGTAGTTTATCAAGTATTAGGTATACAGCAGAAGTATAATTTACATTTTTTTTTTCAATAATTGTAAAAAAAATGTATGACACAAAATAAATGTGTAATTACTACATATATATATAGTAATTACACATTTATTTTTTTATTTAATTATACTTCTGCTATATAGGAATACCTAATACATGATACACTACTAAGAGGTTTTTCCAACACAATTTAGCATTGAGCTTCATAGCTCAGTGGTTAACATTTTTGCCTCTGATGTGAATGGTTGTGAGTTTGAGTCCTGGTGGAAACCTTTTAGAAATAGAGGCTAAATTATAAAAGGTAAAAAATGTCGCACCAGGGAGTTAAGAGCCGTGGAGTGGTGCTACTGTACCAATCGAAAATGCCCAATCGATAGAAAATAGAGTTGGAGGTAGTTTAGGTAGGGCACACACCTATATTTGGGTCACATGTACCAAGCACAATTAAGTAAAACAATATATTTATTGAGTATAAAAAATCAACACAATTATTGGGTATAAAAAATCAACACAATTTGTGCAATGTGCAAAATATCATGTAAACACACTCCGGGACATAAGTTGTTATAGAATGGGACAAAATAAATACTACAGCTATATGGCCATCAGTCCGTAATATGGTGGAAAATAAGGTTGTCCAATTATGTGTTCATGTATTTTCCACTATTAATATTAAATGGATATAAAGTTCATCATTACCCTCAAAAAAGCTCCAAAATGAATATATTAATCAGGATCCAAGTCCAAATATAGTGAGTCAAATTGAGAGTGCAGCAGACAACTGTATTGCCTACAATGTAGACCAGTGGTAAAAGTTTGAGCGGCGTCCCGCTCTGTAGATTACAGCGGCGTCCCGCTGTTTAGAAGGCGATCGCTATTCCGCCCACAATCTGAGCAACAGACAGTCTTACCGTAGTCTGATGAATGGTACTTATATCTCCCACCTTCAGGTTAGATGGTACAGGTATCGGGAGTCTAAATTATGCATTCATGTATATCAGAAGTATGATAATATATATTTATACTTCTGATATATATATATATATATATATATATATATACATTTATTATATATGGGAAACTATTACTGAGGTTTTTAGCCATAATATTAGTATAGCAGGTTAATATGAAGCTCTGATGGGGGGATGTATGGATGCCACTCATGGGAGGATGTGTGGAGGACACTGATGGGGGTGGAGGACACTGATGGGGGTGTGGAGGACACTGATGGGGGATGTGTGGAGGACACTGATTGGGGATGTGTGGAGGACACTGATGGGGGATGTGTGGAGGACCCTCATGGGGGATGTCTGGATGACACTGATGAGGGATGTGCAGGACACTGATGGGGGTATGTGTGGAGAACACTGATGGGGGATGTGTGGAGGACACTGAAGAGGGTGTGTTTGGAGGACACTGATGGGAGTGTGTGGAGGATACTGATGGGGATGTGTGGAGGATACTGATGGGGATGTGTGGAGGACACTGATGGGGGATGTGTGCAGGACACTGATGGGGGATGTATGCAGGACACTGATGGGGATGTGTGCAGGACACTGATGGGGTGTGTGTGGAGGACACTGATGGGAGATGTGTGGATGACACTTAGGGGGATGTGTGGAGGACACTGATGAGGGGATGTATGGAGGACACTGATGGCGGGGATGTATGGAGGACACTGATGGGAGTATGTGTGGAGGACACTGATGGGGGGATCTGTGGGGGACACTGATGGGGGGGATGTGTAAAATACATTGATGGGGGATGTGTGGATGACACTGATGGGGGGATGTGTGGATGACACTGATGGGGGGATCTAGAGAGGGGTGTGGGGATGTTGGGATGGGAGGTCCTGGAGGGGTGTTTGGGTGGAAGCTCTGGAAGGGATGGGAGGTCCGATAGGTATGTGGGGGTGGGGGTGGGAGATCCGGGAGAGGGGGCTTAAAAAAATTTAGCTGTGGGGGGGGGCATAAAATGTTTTGCTGTGGGGCCCAGTCATTTCTAGCTACACCCCTGGGTGACACCACCAGGAGATGAGCACTTGCATTATGGAAGCACTCATCTCCCTACATTCATCTGTATCGCGATACAGATGAGCACTGCAGCAGGGGTGACTGCAGCAGGGGTGGGAAAGGCGTCTCTCTTCCCTGTTCCTCTGATAGGCTGCCGGCACAAGGACACAAGGCACGATTACGTCATCGCTCTGCCTGAGCTGTACTGCTCGGGACACAGGCCAGAAGAGGACTGCATCGCATCGCTGCCATGGAGGTAAGTATGTGTTTTGTTTTGTTTTTCTGTGAGGCGCTGGCCTGCGCTGGGGGGTCATTGCTGGCATAAAGTTGACACTTTGGGGCAATGGCTGGCACATGGGGAACACTATGGGGGCATTGCTGGCATATGGGGGACAATATAGGGGCATTGCCAGCTCATGGGGGACACTATGGGGGAATTGCTGGCACATGGGGGACACTATGGGGGCATTGCTGGCACATGGGGGACACTATGGGGGCATTGCTGGCACATGGGGGACACTATGGGGGCATTGCTGGCACATGGGGGACACTATGGGGAATTTCTGGCACACGGGGGACACTATGGGAGCATTGCTGGCACATGGGGGACACTATGGGGGCATTGCTGGCACATGGGGGACACTATGGGGGCATTGCTGGCACATGGGGGACACTATGGGGGCATTGCTGGCACATGGGGGACACTATGGGGGCATTTCTGGCACATGGCAGACACTATGGGGGCATGGCTGGCACATGGGAGACACTATGGGGGCATGGCTGGCACATGGAAGACACTATGGGGGCATTTCTGGCACATTATGGGGACACTATGGTGTTGGAGGGGAGAAGAATACTATGGGGGTATATTATATAGGCACATTATGGGGGCACTAAGAAGGGGCATTTAATACTGGCACATTCTGGGGGACACTATGGGGGAATCTTATACTGCCACATTCTGGGGGCACTATGGGGAAGAGGAGAGGAGCACTATGTGGGCATTTACTAGGGGCATTATATAGGGGTATTTTATACTTGCACACATTATGGGGACATTAGCTCAACTGGCGGCACTGAGGGAGTTTTTTGCACCGGCACACAGAACGGGAGCACTTTTGAATTAGTGCACATTATTATTTTTATTATTGAAGGTGGCAGGTGAGTTGTTAAGAAGGTAGGAGGAGGATGGAAAAGTAGGAACCTAAGATGTCTTTTGTCGAACTACAGAGACGAGAGATGGGTGAAAAATCATCATGGCGGTCTGGTCTGAAAGGAGAAGATGAGGAAAGAAGGTCTGCATCAGAGAAGTTACTGGATGTAAGGTATGTGGTGCTGTATTCTGGATATCACAGAATATAATATGTATGCAAATATGTGTGTGGGGGGGGGTTCTAAGCAGACAGAAGACAGATCGCCAGGGGTTGGGGGCCTGTTGGGGGTGCTAGAATTTGAACCCAAGCGATAACATGGATGGGGGTTTAGATAGTAAACAGACAGCTGACGTGGGGGCGGGGCTAAGCAGAGAGATCGCCACCGACGGGGGGGGGGGGGAGTTGTGCTTTGGCGGGGGGGGGGGAGTGACACCATTTTCTACCGCACCGGGTGACACCAGCCCCAGCAATGCCACTGCCCCCCATAGTGCACCTCCCCTCCATAGTGCCACCCATGTGTGCCAGTATGTAAGATAGGGCCCCCGATAGTGTCCCCCATGTGTGCCAGTAACTAACATAGGGCCCCCCATAGTGCTCCTTCCCCTACATAGTGCTCCCATGTGTGCCACTAAATAAGATAGGGTCCCCCATAGTGCTCCTCCCCTCCATAATACTCCCTATGTATGCCAGTATATAAAATAGGACCCCAATAGTATTCCCCCCTCCATGGTGCCCTCCATTTGTGTCAGTATTTAAAATAGGGCCCCCATAGTGCTCCTTCTCCTCCATAGTGCCCCCCATGTGTGCCAGTACATAAGATAGTGCCCCCAGTAGATGCCCCAATGAGTGCCAGAAAGGGCCCCTAGCAAAGTGTAAATAAAAAATAAAATAAACACATATACTTACCTCCTTGCCGCTTTCAGTGATGCAATGCAGGCCTCTTTCGGCCTGTGTCCCACTCTGTATGGCTCAGACGGTCTCTGATAGGCTATAGGCCCTAGTCCTGCAACCTATGGGAGGACTGGGGAAGGGAGACACCTCTCCCCTGCCCCGCCGCAGCATCCATCTGTATCGCCGTCCTCTATATAGCTACTCTGACTGTAAACTTCTGAATCTAGGGGGTGGAGAAGGCACACATCCTAAGCTTGTTATGGTTTTCACTAAAACAAATAATTATATTGCTAAAACACTACACACAATGTTTGATTTACATGTCAGTCAGGTATTATAAATCTCTGCTAGAAAAAATTTGCTGCATATTTCTAGCGATTGCATGGCCAATGATCTTTTAGAGCAGAAAGTGGTTATTTCTTAGAAAAGTTAACATTTGCATGTTTTTACTGTCATCATCATATTAAGTAAAAGAAAGGACATTAGGTCAGGAGGCAGAAAGTCTAAGTGCTGGAAAACATCTACTGTATTACCAGCATTTCTAAGCATATTCTTGTTCTCAAAGCTGGAGACTCATAGAGGTACCAGTGTACATTCAGAATACCGACAGCACAAATGTACTGTATGTATGTCTTGGTATCTCAATGTGGATTTTCTTCAATCTCGTTAACAGAATCAATGTCAATGATTTATTGGAAGTCACCCTTCATGGCCTGAAATCATAAAAAGAAGAGTTATAATAGATGACGATAATATTATACCTTAATCAATAGCCGAAATTTGATTAACACATCAAAGAAGTGATCCCACAAAATTATTTATTCTTTGACCTGTTAGGTTACTTTCACGTCTGCGTTTTTGCTGTCTGATTTTGAGATTCTGCATGGGATCTCAAAACCACAGGAAAACGCATGCGTTACAATAATACAACCAGCGGCATACGTTCAGAATGGATCCAGTTGTATTGTATCAAAAGTGAAGAAACCATTGTAATTCAATGGTCAGATGCGTTTTTTTCATGTCACGAAAAAAACGTATTTGGCACCATTGACTTAGGGTGGGTTCACACTAGCGTTATGCATTCCGTTATGGCCTTCCGTTATAACTTGGTTATAACGGAACATAACGGAATCCATAAGACAGAAGGACGGATCCATTCTTTTGCCCATAGACTTCAATTATGACGGAATGCAAAATTGAAGCCTTTAAAAGGCATTCCGTTTGCTTTCCGTCATAATACAAGTCTATGGGAAAGCATAACGGAAAGCATCTATGGGAAAGCATGTGGACAGGACTTTGTTTTCCGTCTTGCATAACGGGACCCAGACAGAGCCGTTATGCTTTTTCATAGACCTGTATTATGACAGAAAGCAAACGGAATGCCTTTTAAAGGCTTCCGTTTTGCATTCTGTCTGGGCATTCCGTTATTTTCCAATAACGGAATCCATAACGCTAGTGTGAAACCACCTTTACATTGTTTTTGGTGCCGGATAGGGTTTCTTCAGTTTCCCATGCCACACACAAAAACGCTGCTTGCAGGGATTTTGTGCCCAGCATGGGAATGCAACAAACCTGTAACGGAATGCATTCTGGTGCACTCTGTTCTGGTTTGTTCAGTTTTGTCAATATTGACAATGAGTGGGAACAAAACTGAAGCGTTGTGCTGCGGTTTTGAGACCCTGTGCTGGATCTCAAAACCGGATTGCACAACGCAGATGTGAAAGTAGCCTTAGAAAGGTACATGATGTCAGCTGTAGTGAAAGTAATCTTTTCACTAATCACTGTATTTATGAGTTATCCCCTCCCTTCTGATCCTCAGTCATGTGACCAATACTCTGACTCTCCAAATAACACAGCATCTTATGTGTGGACAGGAAGCCAGTTTCTCTATGTATTCCTATAAGAGCCTTAATGTGAGTCTCATAGGAATGAATCGAGAAATCACTGACTTCATATTCTTTGTCAGTTGGAGATCAGAGTGTTGGTCGCACAACACATCTCAGTGCAAATAGATTGTTGCGGTAATTGTATATATTCCTATGCACTGAGCTCCCCCTAGTGGTGGCTACAGGCAACCAGTTTAGCAATCTATTATCTGATGGGAAGTAGGGATTGAGAGCTATATGGAGGAGATGTATTAATGTATTTATGCTAATTGTGTGGAATAAATACATTAACAATTATGCTGTCCAGAATTAGCAGGAAATCACTGAAAATGGTGCACTACTATGGTAAATGCAGTTGAAAATATTTGGCTAAACCCTCTCGCTGGGAAGACCTTCGCCAATATATTCTTGTATCAAGAACATACCAGAGCACGCGCACCCCGTCAAGGTATCTCAAAATGGTACAGGACCTAACGCTAACCTACCTATGCACTATGTAAATTGTATGATAGGTGCATAAAGTCTGACACACAGCCAGCAGCTCCCAGTTACCTCCAGCGTGAAATCACACATACAATGGGAGGAGGGAGGAGGCTGTGAGTCTACCTATAACTGGCTCATGTGACAGTGGCCAGCTATCAGGTAACACTAAGCAACTACATTACGAGGAATTAAAGCAGAAAGAACCACTAAAATACACATGGGAATATTGGTTATATAAAGTACACAATGCTATTCTGATATACGAGGGGTGTTCAAAAGTTATCTATTTGAATATGAAAACAATAATTGCTGAGAAAAGGGAACTTTCTACTTTTCAATGCAATCCCCATTGACACTTATTCCACTTTGCCTCCAGTGATCGGATGCCCTCAGAATAGGAGACTTCTTGCTGCTGCTGGAACCCTGTTATTGCCTCTTTGACTGCATTATCATCAGCAAATCGGAGCCTGGTCTGGACTGCAGTGGCGACTCTAGGATCAATATATAGGGGGGGGGGGGGCACAGAATATACACAGTTAAAAATGGGGGGGGGGGCACTAATAATTTTCACCAGTTAATAATACTACTAAAAAAAACTAAATAAGTATATATAAATAAGATAAAATACGAGAGTATTGCGGTATGCAGAGATACCTTTTTTTCATTTATTTATTTTATTCATACACCATGCTGTACAGTGTATATAGGATTATAATATATGCTGTACAGCATAGTATGAACTATATCGTATATTTAATAAAATGAAGGAACACAGCGGCTACACCTGTCGTACCAATAGGGATATGAGGTGCACACTCCTTAGCTAATACCCTAAGCTAAGTAATAGGCCTGATATAACTTCAGTTATATCAGGAATTGTCCTTATTAGCAAGGTGGCAATAGTTGTAATGTCTGTGTCTTGTTTGTTCACTATAGTGGATCACCGTGCTCCAGCCCAAACGCGTTTCGGGGGTCAGCCCCCTTCCTCAGTGGTTAGACAATTCCTGATATAACTGAAGTTACAGGACTGGCAGTAGGACCCAGAAGATACCTCCACCTCCGACGCGCGCTTCACGTCACGGTCACGTGGGACGCCACGATACGGCCCAGGACACCACGCGGGACGCTGCTGGTGTCGGACGGAACTCCGGGAAGCTGCGCTGCAGGAACGACTACACGGAGGGGGTAAGAAGTGCTTGTTTTGTCCGACAACCACTGAATGTCCTGCGAATGAACTATTTGAGGAACACCGTTCCTCTAACAAGGTTTATTGAAGCGAATCATCCGGCATACGCTGGTGTACACTAAGCTCTACACCATTCACATACCTGGAGGACGGCATCTAAGGGGTCCACATCAGAGTATTGAGAGGACTGACCCTATTTACCATCCATATTTTTTTCATCTTCACTGGTACAGTTCTATTTGACATTGACTGTTTATCTACATCATAACAGCATATTCTCATACCTGAGTGACAGCCTGATTACATATACTTTGGGCCTTTCATGTGGGTTTACATTTAATGGTTTTTATATATTTTTATATGTTTTTATTGCACTGTTGTATTGTCTTTCATTAAATTTGTCCTATATATATCTCAAATGTTGAGTGTGCCCTCCACATTGATTTTCTACTATATCGTATATTGTACGGCATGGTATATGGATTATACTGTATATTGTACGGCATAGTGCAAGGATTATAATGTATACTGTACATTAAATGTATAGAGGTCACACCATGCCGGACAATATAACCCCTGCGCCATGCAGTACAATATAAAGTATAACCCCTACACAGTGTAGAGGTATACTGTATATTGTGTGACATAGTGCATGCTATGTGTGTATACCATAAACATACTCCACATAAAAACTTACAATTACTTAGCTTGGACCCTGGGGATCTCGGACGACACTTCAACACTTTGGCTGGGGGGCTAGGTCTAAGAACATGTCGTCTACTGGGCAGTATGGTTTTTTGTTTCTTCCTCTTCAGACACTGTAAAAGTGTACAACGTTTGTTGATAGTAGGAATAATTGAGGAACCACGTTGCAATAAAACAGAATTTGAACTTTACTGAAGCTTTGATAGTAATCATGCACATACATGGATGGAAGCGCAGTTCCTTAGAAGACGGTTGGTTTAGCAGGTTGTAAATTACAGTTCTCATATGGCAGGCACTTACACAGCAAGGTGATTCACAGAGGGTAAAACACAGGACTGTTGCAGTATAGGCGGCTTGCACTCTCTACCTGACTGGTCCTGGACAGGGAAAATATCCTCCAAGGCCCCAATGCCCTATATCTGGCGTATATCCTTGGGATTGCAATTATTAAGTACCTCCTCTGGTATCTGTAGTACCTCTTGCTTTACTGACTTCTGCTCTGCCTTTCCTCAGCTTCTTTAGGCTGGCTATAGTGATGATCCTGCTTTACTTTTCCCTTTTCTAGGTGCTGACTCAGGAGGGGAACCTTTTCCTGGGATCTGGAACCCGGTTACAGGGACTGCAATGCCCTCTCCTAGTCTGCAGGCTCCAGGCCTGCACTGCCTTCACAGGCTCATGGCCTGGACTAGAATCCCCTTCCTTCCCCTGACTGGGCCTATATATCCTAGGGCTCCCTAGCTCCCTCTAGTGGCTAAAGCTGAGGTGACACCCCTAGTAGGCCTGCACATGGCAATATCACAGTAACAGGGAAGTACATAGCATCACACTACATTGCATTATATGAAGATGACTTATACCAACAACCTCCCCATAAATGAGGGAAACGTACACACACAAGTGACCCTTCTGTAGTGTCGGGCATCACAACTCCCGTACACTACATTTCTCTTTCATTGCCTCATGTAATGTCTTCATTAATGAAACATAAGTGTCTCCAGTAATTGTTCTCTTGTGTGGCATGAATTCTAGTAATAAAACACCTTCTGTATCCCAAAAAACTGTTGCTATGATCCTTCCAGCTGACTGCTGCACATGAAATTTCTTTGGAGTTGGTGACCTCCTTGTGCTTCCATTGCATGGACTCTTGTTTGGTGTTAAGATCATGGTGGTGGGCCCCTTTCATTACCCATAACAATTTGAGAACAGAAGTCTCCTGGATATTCTCTAAGCATGTCTATATTGCTGGTGACAAGTTTTTGGCTCAGGCGTCAACATTCATGGCACCCACTAGGAACTGACCTTTGACATCAGCAAAAAGTCATGAATGATACTATAATGAAATGATAATGATATAATTCATGAGCTATAACACTGACTTCGACCGATGATCTTCCAAAATGATGGCCTCCACTTTAAGGCACATTTCCTGTGAAGATGCTTCAGGTCACCCTGAATGGGGGTCATCTTCAGTTGATTTTCTTCCCCATTTAAACTGCTTGGCCTAAAACCTTACTTGGTAGTAGGAAGGTGCATAATTACCATATTGTAAAAGCAGCTGCGGTACGCTACATTTCCTCCGCTTATCGCCGTGTTCCTGGGTGCCGCGTTCGGCGGTGACCTGTAACCGGTGCTTCCCATTTCACTACTGCGGTCCTGAGCTCTGTTTGTGTAGGTTTTATTTCTTCTGAGGATTCTGCTTCACAGCTTCCACTCAGCCCTGGACACAGCATGAGGTCGGCTGGTTTTGTGTTACACTGCTCTAGGGGCGTTGCGCATCACTCCCTGGGCTGTGTGAGTTAGGTCAGGTGACCTCGCTAACCAACTCTGGCTCTCCTGCATATACTTAAGTGACTCAGCCCCCTTTCCAGATGCCTCAGTGTCAAGGTCCTTGTGTTTGCTGGTTCCTGATACTCACATGTGCTCTTGATCTATACTTCATTCCTGGACTCTGCTTGTCGTCTGATACCTGCCTGCTTGCTTTGACTCTCCTGTTGCCGACCCGGATTGCCTGACCTGTACCTGTGCCGCCTGCCCTGACGTATTGCCTGGTCTCTGCCTCACCCTTTGGTCCTGCACCGTTGCTCCTGGTAATGTCTCTGCTCGCCTGACTACAATTGTACTTCAGGTACCTACTCAGGTACCTCCTGATCCCCAGGACCAGCTGCCACTGACTAGAGGATTGCTCTGGAGTATTTTCCAGAAACAGTGCCACTCTTGTCCATTGACTGTGCCTGGTATTGCGGGTCAGCACATTCCAGTGAACAGAGCTGGGGTGCAATACCAGACACAAACCATGAACGTTAGTGATGTTTCTGAAACGAAAAAACCTTTTGTCATCCTGGACAGGCTCTTCATTCTGTCTTAATCAGGGGCTTTGTGATATGTTTTGAGATTAAAATCAAACATTGCAGCTACTACTTTTCCAGGTTCCTGCATTGTCAGCGTTCAACAGTGGTACAGAGAATTTTCTTCATATAAGGATTTGTTCTCCAACACAATGTAATGAAACCGTATAAATACATAAGGAATCATATACGTTACTTCAACAACATCCTGAGGCATCAGTGTCTGGATAAAACAGCTTATTAAACCTTTGCTAGGGGAATTCAGTGCCTGTGCATCGATATACTTGAAACCAGTAGTCATATTCTCATGAATAAACATGATTATACCCCTTGTTTTGTAGCAGCCTAAATATAGAAACTGTAGGTGAAAGATAAAGCTGAATACCATCATAATTCTTCTCTCCTGATGATGCAGTGATATGTGTAAATTTACATAAAGTACTTCGGCATAAGAATATCTAGTATACAATGTGTTATACTGGTATGACTCTCCTGTTATAAAGGACTAAACAGAAAAGAAAATTGAAAAAAGAATTTCCATGAATCAAAAAATGCAAATGACCCAGTTTAGTAATATACAGACATATGCAGTGACCCGGTGGTTCACAATTGGTTAAATGGGTTAATGGTATTATTTAATGTGGTTCACTGCTAAAATGGTTAATGGTATTATGTAATGTGGTGCGGTGCTCAAAAGGCGTTAATGTGTCTTTATCATATACTTTGTATCCCAAAAGGCTGGGTGTGGCAAAGTTGAATAGCAGGTCTTAGAGACAGTCGCCAGGTGTGGGCTTGTCCCATCCCCTAGTTAGCAGCTGCTGGGGAGAGTTCAGTGATCAGTTGGATTGTGTTGCCGACAGCAAGACCCCAGCCCAGTAAACCAAGAGCAGCCAAGAAAGTGACTGTATCAAGGGTCATCCTCTGAGGGCGAGAGAGAACTTCATTCACAGAACCTACAGGGCCACTGTACACGGAAAGTACATGAACTAAAACCTGTGAAGTTAATTTTCCAAACAGAAACCCCATGTGGGTTTGATCAGAAGAGTCTCTCACCTTGAGGTAGGCAACAGCTGCTATGGCCTCAGTAGATGCGTTTGAGAAGATGTGAAGTTCTTTTTTCCGGCTTGTAGCAAGAGAGGCTGAGGTGTAGCAGTGTGGTATGCGGATTCTATCTAAGGTGTGTAAAGATTGCTTCCAGGACTCCCACTTTGAAAGCGTGTCACATGGCAGTGGTGCATCCCAATATTTATTAGACTCTGAGAGCTGTCTAAGTAAGGCTTTACCTTGTATGTTGATGGGAGCCACAAATCCCATTGGATCGTATAAGCTGTTCACCACTGACAGAACACCACGCTTGGTAAATTGCTTGTCTGTAGAGCTGACTTGAAAGCCGAAAGTGTCTTCTAATAAGTCCCACCGTAGGTCAGACTTCTCTGTACAGGTGGCATGTCCATTCCCAGATTTAAGTCTTAATCCCTGTGGCATGATTTCCAGTTTGAAAGGCTTTCATAACAGCAACACTGTTTGAGGCAATCTTGTGTAGTCTGAGGTTAGCCTCAGAAACCATACCGTGTGTCCTTTGGAGCAGGTCTATGGCTTCCTCGTCTGTAGTTAAAGACTTAAGTCCATCGTCAACATAAAAGTCTCTCTTGACGAAGTGTCGTGCATCCGCGCCATACTACTTTTCTTCATCAAGGGCAGTCCTTCGTAAACCGTATGTTGCAACAGCGGGTGAGGGACTATTACCGAAAACATGCACCTTCATGCGGTATTCAATCATCTCATTGTCAATGTTGTTCAAATAGATGAGACAGCACTCCAAGGTTTATATGCTGAGTATTTTATTAATTTAGCCGGACATGGTGGTACAAAAGTACAACGTTTTGGGAAGTCAGGGTGCCCTTCATCTGGCTAGGTAACACGCTATGAGGAGCAGAAGGACGGCATGGTCCTTCCGCTCCTTACAAGCGTGTTACCTAGCCTGATGAAGGGCACCCTGACTGTCCGAAACATTGCACTTTTGTACCACCATGTCCGGCTAAATTAATAAAATACTCAGCATATAAACCTTGGAGTGCTGTCTCATCTATTTGAAGACTTATCCAGTTCCACCAGGTGGAGATTGGAACTACCTGTGACGTGCACCCACACTGGTCAGAAAAAGACAGAGTGCCGTGACCACTACGCTACCTACATATTGTCCATGTTGTTGTTACGGTGCCACAGAAACCTTAGGAAGTTTTTATTATCTTCGCGTACAATGAAGCAATGAAACATTTGCTCAATATCAGCAGTTATCAGGCCATAAAGTAATAACCTTCCAATTATCCTTCAAACGAGAGTTTCTAAAGGGAGGAACAAAAATACCAAACTTCAAAAAAGCTAAATTTAGCCAACTAAGCAAGGCCATAGGCCTAACTAACTGGGACAAAGTCCTCAAAAATAAAAATACAACCATAAAATGGGAGATTTTTAAAAGCATTGTAACATCTAATTGTGAGAGGTACATACCTTATAGTATTAAAAGGCTAAGGAACAATAAGAAACCAATGTGGATAAATGGAACCGTAAAGTAAGCAATAAATGACAAAAAGAAAGCATATAAATCACTAAAACAGGAGGGGAGCCAGGAAGCACTGATAAACTATAAGGAAAAAAATAGAATATGTAAAAAACTAATAAAATTTGCCAAACTAGAGACCGAGAGATTAATTGCCAAAGAGAGTAAAACTAACCCTAAAATGTTCTTCAATTATATAAATAGTAAAAAATATAAATCTGGAGGAGTCGGCCCTCTAAATAGCAATGAGGCGGGTGTTGCAGAGAGCGACGAGGATAAAACAAAACTATTAAATATTTTTTTCTCCACTATATTCACTGAGGAAAATAAACTGTCAGTTGAAATGCAGAATGTAAAAGTAAATTCCCCATTAAAAGTGCCCTGTCTGACCCAAAAAGAAGTACAACAGCGACTTAAAAATATTAAAATAGACAAATCGCCAGGACCGGATGGCATACACCCCCGTATCCTAAGGGAATTAAGTGATGTCATAGCCAGACCTTTATTTCTGATATTTACGGACTCTATACAGACAGGAAATGTTCCACAGGATTGGCGCATAGAAAATGTGGTGCCAATATTCAAAAAGGGTCCAAAAACAAAGCCTGGAAATTATAGGCCGGTAAGTTTAACATCTATTGTTGGTAAACTGTTTGAAGGGTTTCTAAGAGATGCTATCTTGGAGTATCTCAATGAAAATAAGCAAATAACGCCATATCAGCATGGCTTCATGAGGGATCGGTCATGCCAAATGAATTTAATCAGCTTCTATGAGGAGGTAAGTTCTAGACTTGACAGCGGTGAATCAATGGATGTCGTTTATCTGGACTTCTCCAAAGCATTTGACACTGTACCTCATAAAAGGCTAGTATATAAAATGAGGATGCTCGGACTGGGAGAAAATGTCTGTAAGTGGGTAAGTAACTGGCTGAGTGACAGAAAACAGAGGGTGGTTATTAACGGTAGATACTCAGATTGGGTCACTGTTACTAGTGGGGTACCTCAGGGGTCAGTATTGGGCCCTATTCTCTTCAATATATTTATTAATGATCTTGTAGAAGGCCTGCACAGTAAAATATCTATTTTTGCAGATGACACTAAACTGTGTAAAGTAATTAACACTGAAGAGGACAGTATACTGCTACAGAGGGATCTGGATAGATTGGAGGCTTGGGCAGAGAAATGGCAGATGAGGTTTAACACTAACAAATGTAAAGTTATGCACATGGGAAGGAATAATGCAAGTCACCCGTACATATTAAATGGTAAAACAATCGGTAAAACTGACATGGAAAAGGATCTAGGAATTTTAATAAACAGCAAATTAAGCTGCAAAAAACAGTGTCAGGCAGCTGCCGCCAAGGCCAATAAGATAATGGGTTGCATCCAAAGGGGCATATACACCCGTGATGAGAACATAGTCCTATCACTTTACAAATCACTAGTCAGACCACACATGGAGTACTGTGTACAGTTCTGGGCTCCTGTGAACAAGGCAGACATAGCAGAGCTGGAGAGGGTTCAGAGGAGGGCAACTAAAGTAATAACTGGAATGGGGCAACTACAGTATCCTGAAAGGTTATCAAAATTAGGGGTATCCTCTTTAGAAAAAAGACGACTGAGGGGAGATCTAATAACTATGTATAAATATATCAGGGGTCAGTACAGAGATCTGTCCTATCATCTATTTATCCCCAGGACTGTGACTGTGACGAGGGGACATCCTCTGCGTCTGGAGGAAAGAAGGTTTGTACACAAACATAGAAAAGGATTCTTCACTGTAAGAGCAGTGAAACTATGGAACTCTCTGCCTGAGGAGGTGGTGATGGTGAGTACAATAAAGGATTTCAAGAGGGGACTGGATGTATTTCTGGAGTGTAATAATATTACAGGTTATAGCTACTAGAGAGGGGTTCATCCAGGGAGTTATTCTGATTGCCTGATTGGAGTCGGGAAGGAATTTTTTTCCCTCTTAAGTGGGGAAAATTGGCTTCTGCCTCACAGTTTTTTTTTTTGCCTTGTTCTGGATAAACTTGTAGGAAACAGGCCGAACTGGATGGACAAATGTCTTTTTTAGTCTTATATACTAAGTTACTATGTTACTATGTTAGTTATGGCAACTGGTTCTCTTCTAAATCTCATAAGTACGCCTACAAGGTTGTTGGTTCGATTCGGGCGAGTGAGAAGAACATCGTTCAGGGATACGCCTTGATGCTTGGCACTGGAGTCAAATACTATCCTGATTTGTTTTGGCTTACGTGGATGATACACTCCGAAGAAAGGCAGATACCAGCACTCATTGTGTCTTTGAAGTGGTGGCGCTGGTTCAGGATGATCATTGTCAAAGATCCTTTTCATGAAAGCGATTAAATGGTCCTTCATCTTAGGTCTGTTCTTTAGCATTCGTTGAAGTGAATTGAATCTGGATAGAGCCTGTTCACGATTATTTGGGAGTTTGGCCCTTGTAGCTCAAAGAGGTAATGCAACCCAGTTGTTAGACTGATCCTGAAAGAATTCCTTGTCTATTATTTTAATTATTCTCTGTCTTCAACTGTCCTCACTTGTAGTACAAAACACTGTGGTACCTAGCTTGTCATGACAAAGGGCAGGAGTAACATCAGGTACTTGGATGATGTCAAAAAGCTTCTCCTTTACTTCATAATGGTGAGGGCACTTTTTGAAGTGGGATGCACGTCCATTTCCCAACATGTAGGTCTTGAAGGAGTGGAAGTCAGATGACATATGCATCTTGTTTAAGCATACATTGCCCACTATTACCCAGCCTAGGTTAAGTCTCTGTGCATAAGGGGCGTCGTCAGGCCCATCACACTGGTCACGTACTTTATGTACTCTGAGAATGTCCCTTCCTAACAGGATTAAGATTTAAGCACTCTTGTCCATTGCAGGAATCTCATCAACAAGGTGCCTTAAATGAGGTTGTTGATACGCAGCTTCTGGAGTGGGAATTTCTTCCCTTTCGTCTGGTATCTGTTCGCACTTGACTAACATTGGTAGGGGTATGCATCCTCCCTGGTTGATATGAGAGACCATGAACCCATCAACCTTTCTTCCGAAGGTCTCTACACAACCAGATCAGGTTCTGAGAGTATATGGTGTGGCTTGACCCTCTCCTCAATGTGAAAGATCTCAAAGAATTTAGGCTTAACCAGGGATCTGGTGCTCTGTTCATCTATTATGGCATACATCCTAGCAGCTTTCTCAGGATGACTCTTTGGGTATATCTTGACTAGGCTTATCTTCGCACAGCATTTGTGGTCCTTGCCTTCTCCACAGACTTCTGTACATGAAGAGGAGACATTATCTTTGGCTGGAGCATGACCTTGTTGCTCCCCGCCATGATTTGCGATGGGAGTGGAGGTAGGTAGCTGCTGTGGGTTGTCTGGAAGTAGAGTAGGATGCATGGCTGTAACATGTCTGTCGCTACCGCATTCGGTGCACTTGATGACAACTTTACAGTCTTTAGCAGAATGGCTAGAAGAAGCACAGCACTTGTAGCATATGCCAAGTTTCTGGAGAATCTCCCTGCGCTCTTGTAAAGTCTTTGCCCTAAGCCCACAACATTTCTTAAGAGGGTGAGGCTTCTTGTGAATAGGACACTGACGATTAGGGTCTTTATCTCTGTCATCCACAACGCACTGATCAGTAGGTGAGGTTGTGAAGGGTGAGATGTCTGTCCTTTTCATAGATATTGCTCTATTTAAGTCTCTACGTTTAGCTGCTGTGTTATCATACCTTGATGATGGTGAGGATGAAGCAGGCAGGTTAGGTTCACTGAAGCTGAAGCTGGGATTGTTTCTCATCCAGGCTTGATCACTAATGAACCTGCAGAAGCATGAGAATGAAGGAAAAGATACGTTATAGTCTTTTTTTTACCCTTTTTTGCCCTGTTGTGCCCATTTCTCTTGCAGGCCATATGGCAGTTTAGACACCACTGGGTTTACACCATGAGCGGTGTCCAGGAAGCTTAGTCCAGGTAGACGTGGGTCAGTCTTTGCCAACTCTAGCTCCATGAGGAGGTCACTTTGATCTTGGAGCTTGCGATAGTCTTTGTTCCCTATTTTTGGGAAGTTTTGCAGTCTCTTGAATAGAGCGCTTTTTATGGCTTCAGAGCTACCATAGGCTTGCTCAAGTCTTGCCCATGCAGCAACAAGACCTGCATCTGGGTGGTCAACATGTACTGTTCTGAGTCTTTTAACACGACCTGCAGATTCTGGTCCCAGCCACTTTATGAGCAAATTAAGTTCTTCCTTAGTATTAAGGTTGAGATCAGCAAAAGCAGCCTTGAAGGTTGATCTCCAGGCCCTGTAGCTCTCTGGACAGTCATCAAACCTTGAGAGGCTGGTGTTAATGAGCTCCCGGCGTACCATGTATCTGGTAAAGTCATTCATGTCTGGTCTCTCACTCCTTGGTGTCAAAGTAACTTGTGGAACCCCTTGGGTGTGAAAGTTCTCTGGTGATGTAGGGTGAGGTTTACCAGGGTAAAATGATGTTCCATGTGCGTTTAACTGTGGTATAGTCTCCAAGGCTTGTGCTGGCTGTGGCTTGAGCTGTGGCTTATCACTGGAAGTTACCTTGTTGTTGGCATGAGTTGATGTGATTTGCTGCATAGATGTACGTGCGTTGTAGACTTGAAGAGGCTCAGGCATATAGAGCTGAGAGATCACTGCGTTGAGAGTCAGAACAGTGTTGTTAGTAGGAGGTACAGGAGATGACTCTGTATCTTTGCAGATGTTATGCTTTAGAACTTTTTCACTGGGGCGTTCAGCTGGATCTTCCAGTTCTGCTGGGATAAGGCAGTCTGAATTAGTACTTTGTCCCATTGTTCAAGGACTTTCAGCCTTGCTAGGGGCCGTGCTGTTTTACTACTATATATGCCGATTTTATTGTGGACTTTGTGAGTATAATAAACAGATATTTATTCACCTGAGCCGGCAGTTCTGCGCTATGTTCCTTTTCCTCTTCATAAAGGTTTAAGTCCGATGTGGAGGATTGTTCGGTTGGTGCGGTGGAGGAGGCTGCGAAATTCACACTGACAACAGCGATTGCAGCGCATGTGAAGCAGATTTTCTGTGACGCTCCGCGTTTGTTTGTAAGATTCAGATATATGGACTTACTATCGCAGGTCAAAGTCGAAGTGTGACATCTGAACTGTGAGTGGCCACATTAGCGCGGTCTCCGTTAACTTTTACTGTTTTAGCCTTGCTAGGGAAGCTGCTTCCTTTCCTTCCATTTGTAGAATCTTTATTTGTGAATCTGCCTCTGCTTGTTGAGCAGCCATTTGTGCTTGGAGAGCTTTGCTTTGAGCTTCCATCTCTGCTTGATGAGCTGCCCTTTGAGCTTCCATCTCAGCACGGCGAGCTGCCTTGTGTGCTTCTTCCTCTGCTTCCTTTCTGGTAAAAGAGCCTTGTGCCTTTTTGATTCAGCATCAGCGCGGGCCTCTATTAGCTTCTCGCTTAATGTTGATCTTCTGGAGCGAGAGTATTTAGAAGAAAGTGCAGTGTGTTTGGTTGAGTTGGATCTGTGAGATCTGGTCTCCTGTAGTTTAGAAATGCGGAGTTCTGCCTTAAGCTTAGCATTTTGCACTGCAAGATCCCTTTGTTGGTTCAGTGCACCAGTCCTGGTCAGTTCTGCTGAAGAATCCTCTATATTACAGTATTTTGCAGAGAGCTGCTGGTACCGTACATACGCAGCAAATAGGCAATTTATAGAGTCTCTTTTTTCAGCTGGTTGATCATTAGAGTGTGACAAAATTGAGATGCAGTGTGTGGTTCTGTCCCAGAGGTCTGACAGATTACTAGAGAACTTATCTCTAGTGGCTTCATAGTTTTCTCTGAGTTTCTGTGTTGGTTTTATTGTACGTTTGGGTCTTACACTCTGTTTGGTAATATCTGCAGATTCTGCTCCCTGTACGTCTGCCAGTTCAGAGGCATGATGTATCTCCATTGGTTCAGCCATAAAAGAGTGTTCAGAGCCTTGTCTAGACATTTTTTACAGTTTTGCGAAAAATTGTCCGGTCTCTTGAAAAAGACAAACAGCAGCTTAGACAGGTAAGGTAACACAGTTCAATGTAGAGAAACAGCTTTCAACATTCACATGAAATGCAGTAAACTTGTGCAACCATGTGCTTTCACAAGATGGAGGATGGCACTGAGCTTGATTGCAGATTAGGCACACACATATACACAGCAGGCTGTAGGAATTATATTCAGCCTTTGACTATTCTGATTCCAATTGTTGTAATAGCGATTTATCCCTTGTGAGACCTCTATGCCTGGCCTGTATAAGCAGATATACTCACTGCGGACAATCCTTATCAGATAGCTTGAACTCACCAACACCGTGTTCATCCGTGTAAGTTGCTTTATTCTTTACAACAGAGAATAGCAGAACAGATGGATTCCGGTATTGTGCGGTCAAAAGATGATGCTTTCATTAGCGTACATGAGAATACATGTGTACCTGATTCATGAGGCTGAAGCAGTATGGAGATACAGGAAGTGAAGCACACAGAAGAAGGGTGGAGGATAGAAAGGAAATGAGTCATAGATATGAAGAAGAAAAACAACAGCATTACCAAAAACGGCCACTAGATGCGAGCACATAACCACATATAGAAATACTGCATATGAAATGGTTCAATGAATTAAACTATATAAATCCACATAAATTTAACTGCGTGGCAGCACAGTTTCCTTCACTTCTGTGTCTTGTTTTTGTTGAGTCTTTCTATTATGTCATCGCTTACAGCTCTTTGGTGTTTTTTTTAGCAGGTGGTGCTTTGTGGACAAGGAATGGCTCCACAGCATCAGTGTCCCGGGGTCTTTTTTGTGGGGGTTCCCTACTTTTTGGTTTTTCTTCGAGGGACATGCCTTGTGGTATTAGAGGCCCCTCATCTGCAACTTTTGGATCAGCAATAACATTGGTTGGTGTCTTCTCAGCTGTGTCATGGCAGATGACGTGGTTTTTATGTCTTAGGAACGTGACCTGAAGAAACTCCTGGCCTGTGTCATGATGGTTGATTTAATGGCCATGAAGCTAGAGTTCCTCATCAGAATTCTCCATTTTTGATTCAATTTTTTGAATCGGGTCAGAAGGAATGAGCCAATCGACATGTAGGATGAGAGAGAGTTGATCAGCAGCCGCCAATCAACATAGCGCTGACACCTATATGGTGTCCAATCTTCTTTCTGAAGTTGGGTGCATCCAACATGGAGTCACACCTTCACAAATTCATCATTGTGATGTTATCTAGTGACATCACAGCTTTAGGCCCAGTTCTAGAACATTCCATACAGATATGGTGACATTACAATACTCTGCCAGGATAAAGGCCAGATTATTGTAACCACTTAACCGCTTAGTGACAACTAATGCGCCTTTTTATTGACGTAAACAAAGGGGGTTTTAGCTAAACATCTGGATTTAATCTATCATTACATGTACCCAAAATGGTGTATTAAAAACTATAACTTGTCCTGCAAAAAATAAGACCTCATACAAGTACATTGATGAAAAAACAAGCTCTTGGAATGCGATTTTTAAAAAATGTGTGTGTCCACTAAGGGGTTAATGGCAAGATATGTTAATGAACTAAGATATCTGGATAGTGTTTGTTTAATGGATGCAGATTTTAAGTTTTCAAGGATATATTCATTTTTACCTGTACAGTACATTTTCTGCTATACATTTTTAGTTTGATTTGGTTTCTGATTATTTTATTTTTAATCTGTATAGTTCCAACATTTAGGGTTCAGATCTTTATATTATATGAAACACTCTAATACTTTAAATAGAATTACAGAATTAGATGCAGATGCTGCAGAACCTCTTCTCTGAAAAGTAAGGAAGAGAATCCTGTCCACTGTTGATTGCTTGGATAAGGACTCATCGTTCTCATAAGATAGTCTGCAGTATGTGAGATGTTTATTTTTGTCTTGTGCTCACACTGGTGATTACGTAGGGTTGTCTAAAATGTAGAGTACCTTTAATCGCGTCCTGCACCGTTCAGGAGGAGGAGTCAAGAGTTTACTAATCAATGGCTGATGAAAGCACCTCCTCGGGCCCTTCCCCCTTATTAATGCCCCTCCCCTCCATCTACAAGAAGCAGCTTCCTGATAGTCCTCTTCTCTCTGAGGGTTTGGGCCCCTTTAGTTTATAATCTTCTGTCCTTACTGTATCCTAATCATCTCTCCACATACTGACCTTCCAAAGCACGAGGGAGATACTGAACAACAGACCAGGTTTATATGGAGACAGGATGTCCCATACACAATGCACCTAAGCTGCAGTCACTGATCATAGCCAGGCTCAGACTGGTGAATCCCTGAGCAAGGTGGGCCCCTAGTCTCCCACCCCCTGCACAAGTGCCACATAACACAGTAGACTTACTGCACTACATACATATATCAGTGCACAGCACCTCAACCAGCCTATGTTCATATAAAAAACTTGATAGAATATTAAAGAAACTCCCCAGTTTATTATTATAGACACTGTCAGAGCTGAGATAACTTCTAGTTATAGAGGAAAGCTAGCAGTATTCTCTTCTCCCCAGGACCTACCTTCTCAAAGTTGCTGCAGAGACCCCCATATTCAATCATCTGGTAGCATCGTGCTGCTGTCTGAACAGATGATATTTGAATGTTTCAGTATAGTGGGCCCCAAAATGAATTTTACTGGTGGGCCCTAGGCACCCCAGTCCGACACTGCCCGCATTGCTGAGAAAAATTATTTTTTAATATATGCACATGAGTCTTTAGGAGCAATAGAAGTGTTTCCATTACACCAAGAGGCTCTGCTCTCTCTGCAACTGCTGCGCCCTCTGCACTTTGACAGTACCTGGCAGGTAAAATGTCATCACACCTGGCCCTACCAAGTACAGTCAAGGGAGTCAAGTGCAGAGGGCGCAGCAGTTGTAGAGAGAGCATAGCCTCTCGCTGTAACGACAACACCCCCAGGATCATGTGCATATAATAAAACATCATTTTTCTCAGCCATGCGGACACATATGAACATGGGATGGGTACAAATTTGCTGACAGATGCCTTTTAATACAATAGCGCCTAGTGGGTCAAACATAGAATTAATTATAACCTGCTTTACTTAAAGTTAAAATTTGTAATGAACTTTCGATGATCTGGAAACACTGCTGAATATGTCTATGCAATGTGTGAAACGGAGGCTTGGACCAATGTCCCTTAAAAAGCTGGATAGCAAAACCAGTCAGGGACTGAGGGGACTCTCAGTGAGGGGACATTTGGTTTTATCTTGTGAGCATGACAGTAAAAGGATATTTAAGTGATCATGGAACAAGGTCCTTGAAGAAGCAGCAGGTAATTTAACTAAATAAAGCCAAAGGCTTGGATGGGACGTTGAGAACAGGTTGGTTAGAATTGAGTGGGATGAAATCAGCAGAGTAATGAGAAATGTATTTCTTTTCCACCACTCTGACTGCAAGACTGAGATATTATCTACATTAATCTGCTGGGGAGCTCCAAGTCCTATACTTTATCACTGAGTTCCTTTCCTGCCCACTAAGGTGCTAGCTAACAAACTCATTTTTGCTGATGCATTCTCCCATTCAACAACACCTACTAAAAGGAACATAATATAAATATACAGTATACACTCCCTAAGGGTACTTTCACACTAGCGTTATTGTTTTCCGGCATTGAGTTTCGTCCTAGGGGCTCAATACTGGAAAAAAACTGATCAGTTTTATCCTAATGCTTTTTGAATGGAGTGAAATCCGTTCAGGGTGCATCAGGTTGTCTTCAGTTCAGTCACTAAACGTTTTTTTGGGCAGAGAAAATACCGCAGTATGCTGCGGTATTATCTTCGTCCAAAATTCCGGAACACTTGCCAGAATGCCGGATCCGGCATTCATTTACATTGAAATGTATTAATGCCGAATCTGGCATTAAAAATACCGCATTGACGGCGCAGACCTTTAAAAATGTAAAAAAAATCTGAGCTTGTTAGTGTACATTTTGATCAAAAAGTAATAAGCCACTCGCCACGCCAAGGCCGTCTCTATGAGTGGTCCTAACTCTAAATTCTACCTGTTATGGGCCATGACAGCCACATAAAATCCAGGGAGTGCGGGCCCAGCATGAATGCTGGATCCACCCTGCTTATTAAGCCATTTTGGGGTCATAACAGCCTCCATTTAATCCAAGGATGCAGGTACCAACATGAATGCTGAGCCCACTATATACTCATCCTGGAGCCAGATGGTTACTAGCAGGTACTATGAGTGCAAGTTCAGTTTATATAATTACTTTGATTAAAACCAGCCTCTAGGGCAGACAAACTAGTCAGGTGTGAACGACTGTACACTAACGACCTCTGATAGCTTCTAGCATAGAGGCAGGGCAGAGTGCTGGTTGCAGAGTGCTGTTGCACTTCTTTGTTTGTATGTATATTTTGCACGTGGCTGCGTGCAACTGCATACAGGGACGTGCTGACTGACCCCCTCCCCTTGTGTTTCTGTGTAGTATATGCTGGAGGTGTGGCAGCCTCCTTTCAGTCGTGCACACCTGACGAGTGGCTGGAGGCTGGTTTTAATCAGAGTATATAAGTATATAAACTGAACTTGCATTCATAGTACCTGCTAGTAACCATCTAGCTCCAGGATGAGTATATAGTGGGCTCAGCATGCATGTTGGTACCTGCATCCCTGGATTAAATGGAGGCTATTATGGCCCCAAAAAAGGACTAAATGGAGGCTGTTATGGCCCCAAAAATGGCTTAATAAGCAGGGTGGATCCAGAATGCATGCTGGGCCTGCACTCCCTGGATTTTAAGTGGCTGTCATGGCCCATAACAGGTAGGATTTAGCGTTAGGACCACTCATAGAGGCAGCCTTGGCGTGGCGAGTGGCTTATTACTTTTTGATCAAAATGTACACTAACGACCTCTGATAGCTTCTAGCATAGAGGCAGGGCAGAGTGCTGGTTGCAGAGTGCTGTTGCATTTCTTTGTTTGTATGTATATTTGCCATAGCTGCGTGCACCTGCATTCAGGGACGTGCTGACTGACCCCCCCCTTTGTGTTTTTACTATGCATTTACCCTCAGCCATATACATGTATGTCACTTTCACTCTCTCTTCCTGTTCTGCTGCTGCTTTATCCCAGACATAGCAGTAGCAGCAGCAGGAAGAAAGACAAGAGACGGCATGTGCAGAGCACGCACTGTCTTCTCATACAGCTGATCAGCGAGGGTGCCAGGTGTCGGACCCCCACTGAGGATAGGTCATCTATATATTAAAAGCCTGGCGAACCCCTTTAATACACATCATACACAAATGTTTAGGGCAATCGGGACACTTTTGAATTAGATCGAATTTATTCAGACCAAACAGAATCTGAGATTTCGAATCTGACCCAAAATTAATTTTGGGAAATGTATTAATCTCTACTATTTGCATCAATAATTTATAAGTATTAAGTATTAAATGTGATCTGTCCAGATAGCATATTTACGAATCCCTTGTAGTAATTTTTCCAACATATATGAGTTTGAAAAAGCTGCAGCTGTGCAGAGAGCGACGCATTTATGAACATTTTTTGTCACTTATCTGCTTAGAAAGGTGACAGAAAACAACTCCATGTCAAATCTGATGTTGATCAAGGATGGGAATTGATGCCTCCACTTGCATGTGCAGTGTCCCCATGGTTCACTGCTAGAGTGGTTAATCTGATTTCTATGTGCATTCTGTGATCCCATCCCCAGATTCAGTTGCTAGGTGTGGACTGGTCCCACTCCTCTCGTCCAGGAGCACAGCAGGGGAGCCTATGAGAGGTGGCTGAGGAGTTATGAGCTACAGTAGTTCAAGTCATGCAGTGTGGAAGTTTCAGCAGACAGGAGAGGCAGCAGACAAGGTTACACCAGCCCTGTGGACTGAAAGCAACTATATAAGTGACTCTAAGAAAAGCCAGCCCCTGAGAGAAAGAAGCATTGAACTTTACAGAAGGTTTAGGGCCATGTCAAAGAACAGTGTATGGATGAAATGTCAGTGATAATGCATGTATGTTGGCTATCGACTTCACTGCATTTAGTAGGGGATAATTTTCAGGTACTCCGCCATACTTCAGAGACAGATTGGCCATTTGTTAAAGTAGAACACCCCACACCTAGGCATTGTAGTACTATATGGAAAGTGGGAATTGATTGCGAGAGAGAATTTGCACCCCTTGGTCAACTTGAGAAGCTTGCTTGGATTAACGGGAAAG
The DNA here is from genome assembly GCA_033119425.1 of Bufotes viridis. Taxonomy (NCBI): domain Eukaryota; kingdom Metazoa; phylum Chordata; class Amphibia; order Anura; family Bufonidae; genus Bufotes; species Bufotes viridis. The sequence continues at coordinate 240,266,762 of CM065590.1, forward strand.
ATACTCAGACAGGTACTCATTGTACAGCCTATCTCCCTATATACAGCATTGGGAAAACTGTGTATGCAACCTGGAAAGACTGAACTTAGTTTTGCAAGCAACTGTGTGTGCATCTACCCAACTTGCTTCAGTAAAGTGCTGTGAACTTGTTACACCAAAACCAGCCACATCATTTCCTTGCATCACCAATCTGCTCTGCCTGATCATAACTTACTTTGCCAGTACTTTAAGGGAGCCCTGCCTTGTACCTCTAATCCCACTGACACCATGGGCACCCTACCTATCATCGGCAGTAGACTCCAAACCAGGGTGTGCTTCCGAGGGAATGAAAGGGTGTGCCCCTCCCTTCACTGCAAGGCCAAGGAAGTGCCAGAGTGAGGACCACCACTTTGGGTACTACGTGAACTATCATTGCCAGTGCCACCACTACCACTCCGTCCTCTCTCCTACCAGGCTTGCTACACATGGTATTCCAGTATGCATACATCTCCCATTGTGTATTTTGATTCTCATTTCTGCTGCAAGCTTCAGAGAACAATGACAGCTATATAGAATCTTTAAAGTTTAGTGTAGGCATCGTACTACCTTTTCAAGTAACTGAAGGATTTTACTAAATAATTCTGTTTTTAGGAATCCATTTTCAAGGGACATTGAAATCTAAGCAATGGTCTGCAATTTTGTTGGAATCATCCATGAATTATGTATAAATTGGTACAGATTTGGGTTTTAAACACATTCATACTACTATTCACTAATGTTAGTGACAGGGAAGAATGCAACAATTTATTCACCTTTTGGAAAAATAGTCATGAAATAGCTTTTTGCATAGTACAGTACTATGTACCCCATGAGTGCCCAAACAGAACCAGCTGCATGTAATAAACCTATAACGTAATAATATATTCATAAGAATCTAGGCATTTTGTTTAAAGGGGGTTATACCATGACTAATGTAAAAAATGAAAATTAGAAATCATATAGTACGTGACCTTTTCTCTCTAACAAAGCTATAACCAGCCATGTAGCTCACATGGATCCAAAGATCTCCCCATTCATTGCTCTGCTAGATTTATATCAAGCTGACAGCTCAAGGGAGTGTCTTTTCTCCTGCAGCTAAGGGGTGTGTCCATGCTCTCCCTATCACAGCTAAGGGGTGTGTCCATGCTCTCCCTATCACAGCTCAGGGGGCATGTCCATGCTCTCCCTATCAAAACTTAGGAGGCAGTTGAAGGATGAAACTGAGCATGTGCGGCCATCTCAGTGAGCAGGTCAAAGAAATAAGAAAAAGCAAGTGGCGCTATACAGCTACATTTCATTGAATAACTCAGTGGCTATCCAAAATTTCTAATTACAAGCAATTCCAATACATGGATAACCCCTTTAATTCTTATATTGAATGAAAAACTAAAATTGGGATTGCCATGTTTGCATCAAGTCATCAGGTAGAGAATATATCAGTATGGATATGTTCACACTTGCATTGTGTGTCTAATTCATACCAGTAGCCATGATATAATGCCAGATCTATCATAGACAGGATGTCACCGGTGCCCAATAGTGACTTTTTTCCTTTGTGGTATCTATCCTTTTAATGGGAAGAATAGAGGAGCATGCAGAGCTTCCAATGCAAATGTGAACAGACAAGAAAATTATTTACAAGAAATAATAAATTACTTGAGGTGAGCTATGTGGAGTTTTTTTTGTCTGTAATCAGTGGGTGGCTTAATAAGACTCTGTTCACATCTCATTAGAGCCCTACTACATATAAATACATTTGCAGTATTCCCTGTTGGGGCTGCAGTGTACAGTATGCCACCATATAGGCATATTTATAGTCATCATCACTAGAGAGACAAGTCAGTCACTTTGGTCATTTGGTGAGAATCACTAATTCGCTATTCCATAGGGCACAATAGATGTATGCAATGTATGCCAATGGCCAGAGAATTGTAAAATACATTTATCTATAGTCATTAGTCAGTTCTGTCTTTTGGACCTTGCTACCCCTGACAAAGCTGCACTAGGTGACAGTGATATGCATGGGGGTTGTGGGTCTGAGCTTTCTTAGATTAGGTTCACATCTTACGAGTCAACACACAATTACCCTGTTACGGAATTCGGGTAGTCTGTTCCAGCAGAGGAGCAGACTTCAGGAATTACCATATCCGGCATAGCCGTACACAGCAGGGACAAGTCAGACCCCTATTCACGGGATCTGTAGGGTTTCGCTGAACATAGAAAGGATCCCATTATAGTGATTAGGAATTCTGGTGACCACGGCGGGGTCCAGCTATGAAGGATACAGCAATTCTGGTAGTCTGCTCCTCTGCCAGAATAAATTACAGGAATGCTAAAATAAAAATGTGGGCGTAGCCTAAAGAATATTTTCTGATTGCACATTATTCCTTATGCACTCAAGTAATTCTTTTCTTTCCTTAAAGGATCCTTAGGATTCCTTAGCACGTGCAGTTCTGAATATTATTTTAGCATTTGCACTTTACATTTATGAATGATGTTATTGGATATTGTTTTTCACGGATCATTGCTAGGAGATGCTCTGGAAATTAACTTTCAGACTGGCAGTTTATGTGGAATACAGATGACACACAGAGGGGAAAAAAATTTACACAAGGACCAAACATGGATTCTTCATGGATATCTTCATTGATAAACCACTGGCCATCTTGTCATTGATGTCATCACAGACCCTGTGTGTGAATGAACCCTTATCCACAGCATTTTTTCTAAGCAAACATTTACTCCATAATATTGTGGTTTGCAGCCAAAAAACATAAAAAAAATGTATTGATACAATTTTGGGGTATGTATAAATTATTGATCATTTTTTATTATATTTTATTCAAAGGGACCAAAAACAGGTGATTTGTTCAGGTTGATTTGTTTTGCATTATGCTCTTAACCATATAATATGTGCTTTAGCCTTACTAGGTTAATTTAACATGAGATCATCAGATTGCTTTTACCATACACTTCAATGGTTTACCACTGCAGTCTATGGGAAAACTATTGTGTCTGAGCCCTGTCTGAGGCAGAAATCAATAGGAACATAACTATGGCAGACCTAGGAGCCTTTGCAAGGCTCTGACTGCCCTAGCATCCTCTATGATCTTATTGTTGGAGGACCTTTAGTCACTGGCAGAAGCCCGCACCTGATAAATGACCTATCAGCTGTCATTGTTACTCACAATTAACCACAGCAACAGAGAGGTCTGTAATGTCTGTAATTGGAGTTATCTCTGATCACAGACAAGGCAGCAGGTGTTAGCTATTTAAAACAACAGGAGCCTGCCAGCTACAGCACCCACTAGCCCTCTGTGGATGCTATCTTTATAGACCTGACTTCTACTGTACATGTGCAGTGAATGTTGGAAAGGGGATAAACTTCAAAGCAATTTGCGTCAGCTCTGCAAATTCTATTATGTATCTTCCTAAATTGGAGTGAACACTGTCAGGTTGAATTTCAATACATGCAAATAAATTTCTGTTTTAATTTAAAATACAATGTGCAATCTATACTCCTGGCATGATAGATTTATTCTGATGCTATTTCCAGCTACAGTTTATCTCCTTAATTACATTTGTCGCTGGATATATTGTCAAAAATAGAACTCAGAAATGTCAAAGTTATTTATTTATTCTTCAAGCAAATTGCATGGTAGCTTGTACTGCAATGATAGTTATAAAATGTTTATAATAACGACAAAGTGAAAGGAGTCATACTGCAGCTATGTAAAATATTTATTCAGGTTATGAATGATGTCACGCTTAACAAAAATTCAATCCTCTTCATTTTTTAAGTATTCCTGTATAGATAGATACACAGATCAATAGATAGATAGATAGATAGATGGATCGATCTAGTGCCCATTTATTCCCTCTAAAGATATCTGAACTTCACTGCAGTGGAGACACCAGGCTGCCCACTTTTGGAGTAATCCACGGGGGTCAGAAACATTAATGCAGAGCACCGAGAATTCAAGCAAACCCATAGTAAGGGACAGGTCGACATCATGGTAGGCAGACTATGTATGAATCAGTGAAACAGGTCCAACGTCAGAGCAGTCAGCAAAGGGTCAATACGGTAATCGGGCACAGGTCAGGTCAGGCAGCAGAGGATCAGAGTCAAGAAACAGACAGAGATCAATACACAGGCAAACAGAACAGCACACCTTCACAGAAACTAAGAAGCTACATAAACCTATTGTTCAGACACCCTCCAATATGATAAGGGGCCTTAAGTACCCAGACATTATTAGCCATAGGGTGAGATTTAGGGTGTGTTCACACTGGCCGTTCAAGACCCAGAAGTGGTGCATGCACCCTATAGGAAAACTGGAAACTTACTCAGGGAATGCAAGCCACAGCCTGCAGCAGACAGCAGAGAGGAACACCTGGAACTCCTGCAGCCCAGGCTCGGTTCTGGATTGAGGAGGAGGGCCAGTAGGGCCAAAACACTGGGACCACACAAACAGAAAGTGCTGGGCAGGTGGAGCTGTTCCCATGTATGCCCAGAGGACTGGGAGTGGCAGGCATGGGTTGCAGACATGATAGTTGTGCTGTCTCTTCTTTGGACCTGACATTGAAATATCAGAAGGAACAGAGCATCAATGTTATCACAACACTCCCAGGATGTCTCCTCAGGAGCAAAATCTTTCTAATCCATAAGCAAGAAGGTTTTTTCTTTATGTCCAGAATGCTCTTCACCTCATAGACATTTTCTGACCATAACAACTTCACCATAAGAACTGTGAATCTGTGGAATAGTTTACCTCAGTACATGGTCACAGCAGGAACAATTACAGTGGATATAAAAAGTCTACACACCCCTGTTAAAATGTCAGGTTTCTGTGCCGTAAAAAAATGAGACAAAGATAAATCATTTCAGAACTTTTTCCACCTTTAACCCCTTAAGGACCAGGCTCATTTTCACCTTAGGACCAGGCCATTTTTTGCAAATCTGACCAGTGTCACTTTATGTGGTGATAACTTTAAAACGCTTTTTCTTATCCAGGCCATTCTGAGATTGTTTTTTCGTCACATATTGTACTTCATGACACTGGTAAAATTAAGTCGAAAAATTTCATTTTTATTTATAAAAAAATATCAAATTTACCAAAAATTTGGAAAAATTTGCAATTTTCCAAGTTTCAATTTCTCTACTTCTATAATACATAGTAATACTGCCAAAAAAAGTTATTGATTTACATTCCCCATATGTCTACTTCATGTATCGATCATTTTGGGAATGCCATTTTATTTTTGGGGACGTTACAAGGCTTAGAAGTTTAGAAGCAAATCTTGAAATTTTTCAGAAATTTTCAAAACCCACTTTTAGGGACCAGTTCAGGTCTGAAGTCACTTTGTGAGGCTTACATAATAGAAACCATCCAAAAATGACCCCATTCTAGAAACTACACCCCTCAAGGTATTCAAAACTGATTTTACAAACATCATTAACCCTTTAGGTTTTCCACAAGAGTTAATGGCAAATGGAGATAAAATTTCAGAATTTCGATTTTTTGGAAAATTTTCCGTTTGAATCCATTTTTTCCAGTAACAAAGCAAGGGTTAACAGCCAAACAAAACTCAATTTTTATTGCCACGATTCTTTAGTTTGCAGAAACACCCCATATGTGGGCGTAAACTGCTGTATGGCCAAACGGCAGGGCACAGAAGGAAGGGAACGCCATATGGTGTTTGGAAGGTGGATTTTGCTGGACTGGATTTTTGACACCATGTCCCATTCGAAGCCCCCGATGCACCCCTAGAGTAGAATCTCCAAAAAAGTGACTCCATCTAAGAAACTATACCCCTGAAGGTATTCAAAACTGATTTTAAAAACTTTGTTAACCCTTTAGGTGTTCCACAAGAGTTATTGGCAAATGGAGATGAAATTTCGGAATTTCTATTTTTTGTTACCTTGCCTCAAAAAAGTGTAATATAGAGCAACCAAAAATCATATTTACCTTAAAATAATAAAACAAAACTGACACCTTATCCCGTAGTTTCCAAAATGGGGTCACTTTTTTGGAGTTTCTACTGTAGGGATGCATCAGGGGGGCTTCAAATGAGACATGGTGTCAAATAACCAGTCCAGCAAAATCTGCCTTCCAAAAACCATATGGCGTTCCCTTCCTTCTACGCCCTGCCGTTTGGCCATACAGCAGTTTACGACCACATATGGGGTGTTTCCGCAAACTAGAGAATCGGGGCAATATATATTGAGTTTTGTTTGGCTGTTAACCCTTGCTTTGTTACTGGAAAAATTGATTAAAATGGAAAATTTGCAAAAAAAATAGCTATTTTCGGACCGTTTTTATTTTTTGTTATTTACATCGTTGTAATGACAGGTTAGATTGTGTGCTATTTCTATAGAGCAGATTGCTACGGACGCGGCAATACCAAATATGGCTACTTTTTGGGGGGTTTTGTTTCAGTTTTACATAATACAGCATTTTTGAAAAAAATGATTTTTTAGTGTCTTCACATTCTGAAAGCCATATATTTTTTATTTTTGGGCGACTGTCTTATGTAGGGGCTCATTTTTTGCGGGATGAGATGTCGGTTTGATTGGAACTATCTTGGGGTGCATATGACATTTTGGTCGCTTGCTATTACATTTTTTGTGATGTAAGGTGACAAAAATGGCTTTTGACACCGTATTTATTTATTTTTTTGTTGTGTTCACCTGTTTATTTAAGTTTTCACAATATTATCATTTTTTAAAACAAAACAAATCATGTTTTAGTGTCTCCATAGTCTGAGAGCCATATTATTTTTATTTTTTGAAGGTGATTGTCCTATGTGGGGTATCATTTTTTGCAGGGTGAGATGACGGTTTGATTGGCACTATTTTTGGGTGCATATAACTTTTTGATCGCTTGCTATTACAGTTTTTGAGATGTGAGATGACAAAAATGTTTTTTTTTACAATGTTATAATTTTATTTTTTTAACAGTATTTACCTGAGGGGTTAGATAATGGGATATTTTTATAGAGTAGGTTTTTACGGACGCAGCGATTTTAGAAAAAAAAATTATGTTTTAGTGTCTCCATAGTCTGAGAGCCATATTTTTTTATTTTTTGGGGCGATTGTACTATATAAGGACTCATTTTTTGCGGGATAAGATGGCGGTTTTATTGGTACTATTTTGGGAGACATACGCCTTTTTGATCACTTGGTATTACACTTTTTGTGATGCAAGGTGACAAAAAATTGCTTTTTTACACCATTTGGTTCTTGTAGATCCAGTGGATCTGGTGTCTATATAATACAGTAAGTACACTATATAGTGTACTTACTGTATTTTTTACTTTACAAATTCTGAATAGGCTTTTGCCTTTAGCAAAAGCCCATTCAGAGTTTCAGTGCCATGGAGAGCAGGACGCTTCTGAAAGCGTTCTGCTGCCATGGTAACCATCACCCGCTGCCATAAGAGAGCAGCGGGTGATGGGAAGGGAGGGGAGCTCCCTCCCTCTGCTATCCTATCCTGTCGGGGGGGCTGCAAAGGTACAGCAGCCCCCCGATGGGAGAGGGAGTGAGCTCCCTCCATGTTAACACCTTCTTTACCGCGGTCCGTACGGACTGCGGTATAGAAGGGGTTAAACTGCTAGCATTTGCAGCACAGATGTCAGCAGTTTATAGCAGGGGGTCAGCAATGTGCTGACCCCCTGCTATACCCACTAGACACCAGGGAAAGCGTTTGAAAAGAGGGGGGCGGGGGATCGCAATTGCGATCCCGCCTGCCGCACCGCCCGCCTCACACGCCGCCCACCCGCAGCACCGCCCGCAATCCCCCTGCACCGCCCGGGGGGACACTAATATGGCAGGGTGTAGGGGGGGGTTAAAATTTATAGGTTTGGGGCATATTTTAGTCTCTGATCCACGCGGTCACAGACCGCGGGGATCAGAGACTACAGAAAGCGCAGCAAACCGCAGGTCTGAATTGACCTGCGGTTTGCTGCGATCGCTGACATGGGGGGGTCACAGGACCCCCCTGGGCATTGTGCCAAGGTGCCTGCTGATTGATTTCAGCAGGCATCTTGTTCCGATCACCGCCACGTGCGCAGCGGTGATCGGATATTCGCAGGGTGTACATGTACGCCCTTGGTCCTTAAGTACCAGGACACAAGGGCGTACATGTACGCCCTTCGTCCTTAAGGAGTTAATGTGACCTATAAACTGTACAACTCAATTGAAAAACAAACTGAAATCTTTTAGGTAGAGGGAATTTTTTGTTAAATAAGATAATATGGTTGCATAAGTGTGCACACCCTCTTATAACTGTGGATGTAGCTGTGTTCAGAATTAAGCAATCACATTCAAAATCAGTTAAATAGGAGTCAGCATACACCTGCATTTACAGTGCCTCTGATTAACCCCAAATAAGGTTCAGCTGCTCTAGTTGGTCTTTCCTGAAATATTCTTAGACGTATCCCACAGCAAAAGCCATGGTCCACAGAGAGCTTCCAAAGCATCAGAGGGATCTCATTGTTAAAAGGTATCAGTCAGGAGAAGGGTACAAAAGAATTTCCAAGGCATTAGATATACCATGGAACACAGTGGAGACAGTTATCATCAAGTGGAGAAAATATGGTACAACAGTGACATTACCAAGAACTGGATATCCTTCCAAAATTGATGAAAAGACTAGAAGAAAACTGGTCGGAAGAAAAACATCCAAGCCAGGCTACATTTTGCAAAAACACATCTGAAGTCTCCCAAAAGCATGTGGGAAAAGGTGTTATGGTCTGATGAAACCAAGGTTGAACTTTTTGGCCATAATTCCAAAAGATATGTTTGGTGCAAAAACAACACTGCACATCACCAAAAGAACACCATACCCACAGTAAAGCATGGTGGTGGCAGCATCATGCTCTGGGGCTGTTTTTCTTCAGCTGGAACTGGGGCCTTAGTTAAGATAGAGGGAATTATGGGGGGCGGAGTCTGGCAGCCGAGCTGAATGGCCGCAGCTTAGAGTTCTCTCCGGAGATTTGAGACAAGGAGGGCTTTCTTAGCAAGAAATTACTAGCCAACATGGGCAAACTTATGAGAGAAAGGAGCAGGGACATACCTGTATCTCACAAATCGACCTTGGGCCATGGAGACCTGGATAAATTTGTAAAAAAGGCATCCACGCTTCAGGCCAAGAAGCTGGACAAGATTGCGCAGCCGGATGATCCCTCGCTGCAACATGGCGCTTCTGAATCGGAAGATGGAGAAGGGAGCTAGGCATCTGCCCCGGCCTCGCAAGATCAACTCCCGGTATCTAGGGCCTTTATGAGGCAGCTTTTAGCGGAACCCTTAGACCCTATAGTACAGGAGCTCAAAGATTATAAAAAAGATCTCCAGCAACTGGACGACAGGGTCGAAGCAGCCGAGGCCCCTCAAACCGCCATGATAACTTTTGGATCGGCAGAGGCCCTTTCATTCGATCATGCCCAAGCACACATCAACTATCTTTATGTGCAAATAAAAGACCAAGATAATCGAGGTCGCAGAAACAACCTCCGGTTTAAGGGGTTGCCTGAAAGCATCCCACCCGAAGAGATTTTCACCACGCTAATGAACCTCTTCATGAACCTTGTCGGTGAATCGTCGGCAGCAGACATAATTTTGGAAAGAGCACACCGCGCGCTTAGGCCACCCCCAGGGCCTGGTGAGTCGCCACGCGATACATCCTGAAAGCGGTGCACAGTAAAGCCCCGTTAAAACATGATGGAGTCATCGTCTCCATATACCAAGATTTGTCACCAGCAGCATTTCGCAAACGGAGGGTACTGAAGCCGCTGCTAGAGTCACTGAGAAGCAGAAAAATCTTATATAGGTGGCTTTTTCCATTCAGTCTCCTCATAAACGCACCAGGCAAGAAGCTAGTGGTCCGGTCACATGGAGACCTGAGGAGAGTGTATAAGCATCTGGACATCGAAGACCAGCAAATTCCAGACTGGAACATCGTGCAGGAGCTGACTGATCTCCCACCTCTACTTGCGCCTGTTGAATGGACCTCGGTGCGACAGAGCAAAGGTCAGAGACCCAAGAGGAAAATGGGGGCCTTCCACCCGAAACCAGCATCTACTGAGGCGACCTGGAATTAGAGTGAGCACCAATATGGACAATGCGATTTTGCTTGAGTCGGGTGAGGCGTATCCTTTACCATATCTAGTTTTTACCGCCATCAGCCGCGATAATCAATTGGGTGTTTCACTGAACTGACACCTTACTACTGCATATATATATATAGAACTTACTGTACATTATTGTCACCTGGAACAGTCCCACAGTATGACAGTGGGCGAGCAAAGGCGTATGCCGGCGCCCACCATGGTGTCATTGGGCATTTAGAGGGTATCAATTTTTATTCATTTTAATGGTTAATTTTCTCCCTTTAATTTGGTGTGGTGTCTGTCTTTCTTTTTCTTTATTATTTCAGTCATCCCTGAGGTAATGTGGAGACGGATGCTGATTGATGGATGGTTGCTTACCTGTATCTGGGGTACCTTTTTTCTGCCCATTCCTGATTGGCTGGAGGTGGTCAGTGGCGGGAAGAAGAGGGCTTTATAAGGTCGGTTCTTGAGGCATCAGCTGTCAGTTCGCCGGACCTGTCAAGAAGAAAAGAAGACGCCGCCCGCCCTCCCATTGTTTTAGTCGCGGTTCTAGATTTTGGGGGGGTTAGTCACCCAGCTTTGCTGGGGGGATTTTATCTGTGATTCAAGGATTTTATTGGATGATTTTTAAAATTAAAATGAATTAATATAATTTTTAAATATTTATTAACGGTTTGTTGGTTTAAGGTAACCCTTAATAAAGAACCGCGGCCATTATTGCACCATATTTATGTCTCTTGTCTGGTTTTTATTAGATTTAAGTTAATGTTTATTGTTCTATGTTTAGTTTCTGATATGCACATATGACACCATATCTCTTATTTGTGTTTAGCTAGCTTAAGAGAATCTTAACATGTATCACCAGGCATTTACTTATTCAGTTCAGCGTTTAAAGAGTTCTGCCTATTGTGTACAGTGCACTCTGATTACTCTCTTACGTTATGGCCCCCAGTATGTAGTCGGATTGTCCTACCATATGCTCAGCCTATGAAGTGAATGTACTCAGCTAATAATTCTATGTACTCAGCTTTCTCTTTTATTTTTACTCAGTATGATTCCCTATGTATTCAGCTTACTCTTATACATGCTCTCAGTATGCTTCCCTATGTACTCAGCTTACTCTTATATATGTACTCAGTTTGTTCCCCTATGTATTCAGCTTACTCTTAAATGTACTTAGCCTTCTAATATCATGTATTCAGCTAAAACTGCCTTGTGTTCATCCGATATTTGGCCCCATGGTACGTTTAGCTAGCAATATAGACTCCATTCCCTTTAGCTTAATATAACCCCCCCCCCCCCCCATGTATTACTGCAAGCCCGCTCTCCTGTCCCGGCCCTCCGGTTACTTCCATCCCCCCATCCTTCCTCCCTTCCAGTTGAAGGTCAGGGTATGCCTTGTGATAGGTACCTATATCCGCTCATGGGACTTCAACTCGTCTTAGTTGAGTTATATCGTATGTTATAAAAATCACAGAAATATACTGGCCAAAAGAGGGGAACTGCTCAGACCCCTAACACTGTAGCGTGGCAAACGGCCATCCCCAGCAAAAATTGCGTACAATGGATGCACCGCAAAGGCATCCTACCACATGCACCACAAAGGCATCCTACACAAAACGGAGCATTGTGCGGATGAAATATATAAATATAAAAATCACAGAAAAAAATTGCACCAAACGGATATGCCACTGACTATACTAGCTAGTCAAACAAGCAGATATTAAAAGCTGAGACTGTTTGCCAATATATTCCTGTCAGGAACACATTGGAGCCCCTCATGCACCACGTCACGGTCACTCAGCATGGCATGGGGTCCTACCACTACGCTAACTATGGTGTGAACACAGTCCGAAGGTGATGGAATACTGCTCACAGCCAAGCTTCCACACAACCGCATAGCAGGACAACTAATGCAATGTGAATAAAGCAAGACTGCAAGCCACACCCATATCAGACCGTGTGATGGAGGCTACAGGGTGCAAAAGAATGTTAAATCCCAGATGAAGGCACATTCAATACATATGGGACAAAAATCACAGAAATATAGTGGCCAAAATGGGGGAACTACTCAGACCCCAAACACTGTAGCATGTTTCTCATTGGGGGAGCAGTCCCACCGCATTTTTTCTGTTATTTTTATATCGTTTGTTATCCCTTATATGCAGGTTAATCTCACCTGAGTGTGTGGGAGATTCAAATGGCGAGACTGAACACACTCGTTTTGTATATAGTTGTACCCGGTGGAATGTAAGAATTAGGGCTCACCAAAACTGTATCCCCCTTTGGAGTATTCTAATATGGACCCTTTAAAAGTGCTTTCACTAAATACCAATGGACTTAATATACCACAATGTACACCAGGTTAGTTGGATTGTGAAAATCCTACATATTCTTCAATCCTTCAGAGAAGGATACCTAATACTCGGGGGAGACTTTAACCTGGTTTTGGACCACTCGCTGGACTCCACTTCTCTGTCATCCAGAATTCCGGCCTCACCGATGAGGAAGCTAAAGAGTGCATTAGGGGCACATCAGATTTCAGACGCATGGAGAATCTTGAACCCACAGGTGAAAGATTTCACGTTTTACTCTGCCGTACATGGTACTTACCAGAGGCTAGACTATTTATTTGTCTCTAACCACCTGTTGGAGAGGGTGAGTTCGGCGGGTATAGGTCTAATAACCATATCAGACCATGCACCTGTTATGTTGGGGCTTAGATTGCAGGGTACCCCGCCCAGATCGTGGACATGGAGATTAAATGAGACCCTCCTGGAAAATGACTTACATAGAACGCAGCTTGAGGAAAAATTTAACATGTTTTTCGATCTAAATAATGACCCACAAATAAGCGTGCCTGTCACGTGGGAGGCCCACAAGGCGTTTATTAGGGGAGAACTAGTAGCATTGGGAACTTGGGTTCGCAAACAAAGGACTAAAGCGGTTGATTCCATATTAGCCCAAATCTTATCTCTAGAAACTTACAATAAGAGTAACCCCTCTAAGGCAACTCATGAGGACATAGCTAAACTACGCGCCCAACTCACAGATCTTTTGAACATAAGGTCTGCAAAAATGCTCAGGCAGGCGAAGTTTCAAACATATATACATGGCAATAGGGGTTCGAAATTGCTTACTAGATTAATTAAGGGTAGGAGGGAAAAGACACATATAGAAAAAATCCATGACGAAAAAGGGGGGTCCCTGACGTCGACTCCGGCAATAGCAAATGAATTTGCCTCTTTTTACTCCTCCTTGTATAACTTGCAAACAGGAAACCCTGTTGAATTCCAAAATAAAACTGACTCTTTTTTGCATTCAGTAGGGGGGCCCAGAGTATCTCCTACAGACTCGGACGCGTTGCACGCTCCTGTCACTGAGGAGGAAGTAAAGTCATGTTTGTCCAGTACCCCTTCAGGTAAAAGTCCGGAGCCTGATGGACTTCCCATAGTGTACTATAAGAAGCTCCGGTTGGTGCTTATACCTCACCTCACGAAACTTTGCAACTCTCTCCTCCAGGGGGCAACATTCCCTCCACAATCCTTGATGGCACATATAGTAGTTCTTCCAAAGAAAGGCAAGGACCCGACCAAATGTAGCAGCTACAGGCCCATCTCTCTTCTAAATGCAGATGTGAAACTATGGGCCAAGCTTCTCAGTCAACGAGTAGCTAATTACCTTCCGCACTTGGTTCAGGACGAACAGGTGGGGTTCGTGAAGGGGAGGGAAGGAAGGCACAATGTTAGTAGGATCTACCATGCTATATACTATGCAAAAATGAGGGGACATCCTTTGTTACTTCTGGGGACGGATGCGGAGAAGGCCTTTGCCCCCTCTCACCTACATTATTTGTATTGGCACTGGAACCCTTTCTTAACAAGATAAAGGCGTCCGAAAAAATTAGCGGATTGAAAGTAGAAAACAAAATATATTCGCTTGCGGCTTTTGCGGACGATCTCCTGCTATTGATCACGAACCCAGAGGAAGCTCTACCAGAGGTCATGCATCTTCTGGAAGAGTATGGTGCAGTCTCAAACTTTAAGGTTAATTATGAAAAGTCAGAAATTCTTAATGTCTCAATAACAAGACGCAGAGTGCATTTCCTGACCGCTCTCACACCTTTTCAATGGCCGACGAAGGCTATTAAATTCTTGGGAATCCAGATTCCTCCTGACCCCTCCCAATTTTACAATCTGAACTCCCCCCTCTACTTGTCAAAATAAAAAACTTCCTACGCTCGGTCAAAATTCCTTACCTGTCCTGGCTAGGAAGGAAAAATCTGCTCACGACGTACGCCCTCCCCCAGATCTTATACACTTTAAGAAGTCTTCCTATATACCTCCCTGCGAAATTGTTTTCGGACTTCGGTTCATTATTTCGAAGCTTCTTGTGGTCCAATCATAAACCGAGACTTCCATACACCCTTCTAATTAGGAAAAAAGCTAACGGTGGTCTCTCCCTCCCAGACCTGCAGACTTATCACCAGGCCATTCACTTGGAGAGATGGACTGCGCTAGCTGACCCCTCTAATGATAAGCCATATGTGGACATTGAGCGTAGTTTGATGGGAGCAGACTTTGCAAGCCTCTTGTGGGTCTCTGCCTCTGCACGAGGGAAGTTGCCTCGACTCAATGATATCACGCGCTCTACACTGATGTAAATTTGTAGACGCACAAAAGGACTCTTTGAGAGCCATGAAAAATTATCGCCATTGGCGCCACTCTCAACTCTTCCACACTACTTAAGGGGAGGAGCCAAGGAGTGTCACCAATATTGGCGTTTCCTAGCAGATGTGAGACTATCGGCCCTGCGTAAGGCGACGGATCTAGAAGTTTTCTTGGGGGAGGTAAAGGCAAAGATACCTGCACCCTTCATAAATTCCCTGGCAGAAAGAGATCTCAATGTGACTTTTAGGGATTACATGAATCAGCATGCTAGGCCCCCCCTGGACCCCACGTGGTTGGAAAAATTGTCCTTAACCTCTTTAAAGCCCTTACCGAAAATTACGTCTTACATATACTCCCAGCTTCTCCTTGCGCCTCCCACTGCCAGGCCATTGTACTTAAAAGGATGGGAAAAGGAACTCCAAATACAAATTTCGGAACCAGAAGCTAGGTTCATTCTTCTGCACTCTCACGGCTTCTCCAGAAGTGTTCGACTGCAGGAGAATTCCTTTAAAATCCTCACGAGATGGTATCGAACTCCTGACTTTCTGTACAGGGCGAATTTGCTTCCGAATGATGAGTGTTGGAGGTGCTCGGAAGGTAGTGGCACAATTTCACACATTTGGTGGTTCTGCCCTCGGCTGAGCCGATTTCTGGAGTGAGATTGAGGGTCTTATTAATGAAATATACAAGATGAAAGTCCAGCTCTCCCCAGAACTGGTATTGTTGTGGAAGCCGCAACCTGATATGAGACCTTCCGCAGATAACCTGCCAATTCACCTTATTGCGGCGGCAAAAATTGTGGTGCCGGGGAGGTGGAGGGAGGTAGACCCCCAACGGTGAAAGAGTGGTTGGATAAAGCAACCTTGGCTGGACTTCCACGCAAGCAAAATACAGGTGGATAAAGAGTAGGTGTTCATATGATCTGCTGTCCTTCCCCCTCCAACATCGACATGTCACGATATACATTAGGAACGCTCCTAAAATGGTATCTATCATACATTGGTATACCTTGTGAACTTAATAAATGATCTGTGTTAGCTCTGGCCAGTATCCTCAATCTCTTGCAAATTTGGGAGGAGATTCCGTACTTCTTCCACGGTATGCAATTTCTTTGAGTCTTTGGTGGAGTGGACTGCCTTTTAGGGGATAGTTGGTATGGTGCAGTTTACTGAGATGCATGGTATCATGCCATACCACTTTGCCACTAAAACACAATAGAACAAACGATCAGGGCAGGTCACTTTGCCTATTTCGGGATTTTAGGCTGGTTTAAAGCTCACACTTTCTACTCATATAGGTCTGTTGTTCCCTTTTTCTTTTATTTTCATCTATGATTAAGAGCTCTCATATGCTTTGTCTGCATTATATTCCTACCGGGATCTTTTGTAATGATTTGTAATGTTTTATTCTGTGGTGTGACGATATACTGCTCATGTTACTCTGTCATGTAACATTATGTCACGCATCGTTCTTTCATGCCACTTAGTTATAAATAAAGAATTATTAAAAAAAAAAAAAAGATAGAGGGAATTATGAACAGTTCCAAATACCAGTCAATATTGGCACAAAACCTTCAGGCTTTAGACATTTTTCTAAGCACTAATGTTATTTGATTTTAAGAATTCATCTAAGCTTTTATTTAAAACTGTCCACTGTTCCTAATGTGAACACTTCCTGAGGTAGACTATTCAGTTGACAGTTTTTTTAGAAAAGCAGATCAATTCTTAGAATTAAATAACATTAATGCTTATGTAAATGTGTAGAAGCCTGGTTTATCACCCCCCCCCCCCCTTCCTAAAATTCACATCTTCACTTATCCCTTGGTTAAACTTGATGAACCTATGTCTTTTTTCAACCATGCTATGTAACTATGTAACACACCTTGCTTCAGTTGAAGCAACAGATGGAAGAGATAGAGAGAAGATTCCAAACAAAAGAGCGGGTCAACAGAAGGACATACAAATTGATAGAGGCCACTAAATAGCAGCACCACCCTCATAACTCAACAGACCAGTACCCAATCTGCTGTGTCTTTGGTGATCACAAGAGAATCTCATGTGCCCATTATATTCATGGTATATTATAACAAGCAACAACATATAAAATTCATTATAGTGATAGACTAGTTGCTGTCATCTTGTATTTTTGGAACTTGTCTGTGTCGTGCGATGAAGGCTGAGTTCACATCAGCATTCATCCTTTTCATTCTTCTGGTCCATTATCGGAGCAGAAGAATGGAAAGGATGGATTTGGCACATAACTGAGCTGAACGGATTATAGAGACCCCATAGACTATAATGAGATCTGTTTCCACTCAGAGGAAGATTTTTGAAGCAGAGACAAAGGTCCTAAATGAACTGAAAGGCTGAACGCTGATGCAAACTCATTCTTATTCTGTCTTTTGGTAAGTCACTTAAAGATTAATAGTAATAATAATCTTTTTTTTAAAAAAAATTGGGGGTTAGTCACCACATCCCAGTGCGCAGGTGCAGGTCGCCATGGCTCAAAGCACAAAAACAAAAAACAAACAATGCAACAGCACTCTGCAAACACAAATAGCAAGGTAAATATAACAGTGCCATACTCACTATGAATTATTAATGTGAGATTCTTGGCAAAAACATTTTGTACAAAATTATTTTTGCCCGTCTGCCGGCATCAAGGCGATCTCTTTAAGATGGGATCCTAACACTAAATACCACATTCACTGATGCCATACTGGCCAACATTAAATTCAGGGAATGCAGGCTGCACATGAATGCTAAACCCAGACTATAATGTATCTCTTTGGTGCCCAGCATTCTAGTGGAACCTGCATTCCCTGAACAAAATGAAGGCCAGTGAGGCACCAAAAAGGTACATTATAGTGTGGGTTCAGCATGCAGCTGGAGCCTGCATTCTCTGTATTTAACCTCCTCTGGACCACCACACGCACATACGCGTGATCGCGGCGGCCCAGTTATTCCTCGTTGATGCGTCGGCGTGTCATCTCGCGAGGGGCGAGATTTCCTGTGAGCGTGCCGGGAGGAAGTTTAACTACAGCCTGCCAGCACTGATCGTGCGCTGGCAGGCTGTAGTAGTTAAAAAAATCGCATATCAGACGCTGTTTTGTTAACAGCGTCTGAAATGCCTGCTACCTGCTCCTCTGGTGGTTCCTTTTGCTTGGGACCAGAGGAAACATATGTAAGTGCACCAATCACCCCACAGACCCCCCCACACCCATCCACCCCACCCCCCGTCACTGATTAACCCCTGATCACCCCATGTCACCCTCCTGATCACCCCCTGTCACCCCCCGTCACTAATCACCCCCTGTAAGGCTCATTCAGACGTCCGTATGTGTTTTGCGGATCCACGGATCTGCGGATCCGCAAAGCACGGACACCGGCAATGTGCTTTCCTCATTTTGCGGATCCGCACATTGCCAGAACTATATAGAAAATGCCTTTTCTCATCCGCAATTGCAGACAAGAATAGGACATGCTCTATCTTTTGCGGAGCTGAAGACCGATGTTTCGGGGCCGAAACCCGAAAGTTCACTCCTAGTGTGCTCTCCGCATCACCGCCGGCCCCATTCACACTGAATGGGTCCGCATCTATTCCGCAGAATTGCGGAATAGATGCGGACATTTTTGCGGACGTGTGAATGGGGCCTTACTTCGCAAGCACTCCTATGTCCTTTCCCCTCTTTTTTTTTTTATGCACATTTTTGGGCAGAAATTTCAGCCCAAGTGTCACACATGTGGTATCTCTGTACTCATGAGAAGTAGGGCAATGTGTTTTGGGGTGTATTTTTACATATACCCATGCTGAGTGTGAGAAATATCTCTGTAAATTGACAACTTTGTATAAATTTTTTAAAAAGTTGTCATTTACAGAGATATTTCTCACACAAAGTATGGGTATATGTAAAAATACACCCCAAAACACATTGCCCTACTTCTTCTGAGTACGGTGATACCACATGAGTGACACTTTTTTGCAGCCAAGATGCGCAAAGGGGCCCAAATTCCAATGAGTACCTTTAGCATTTGGATTCCAGACTTCTTCTCATGCTTTAGGACCCCTAAAATGCCAGGGCAGTATAAATACCCCACACGTGACCCCATTTTAGAAAGAAGACACCCCAGGGTATTCCGTGAGGGGCATGGCGAGTTCATAGAAGATTTTTTTTTTTTTTGCACAAGTTAGTGGAAATTGTTTTTTTTGTTTTGTTTTGTTTTTCTTACAAAGTCTCATATTCCACTAACTTGTGACAAAGGTCACTTTTTATTTTGTATGAGCAGTCTCTGTAGAGTGTACAGAGTGGAAACCAGATTGTAAGGGGCCAAGGAGAGAGTTAGCGGAGAGATAGTGGATGAGGTGAGAATAGACCAGGCCTCCAGAAGTTTAGAGATAAAGGAGAGATTACAGATAAGTCAGTAGTTGGTTGTGCAGGATGATTCAAGAGATAGCTTTCTGAGCAATAGGGTTATAATAGAATGTTTGAAAGATGAGGGAATATACCAGAAGAGAGAGAGAAGTTTTAAATTTTAGGTAGTTGAGTAATGGGTGAGCAGTGGGCGCCTGGATGTTGGGATTAGTTTTTATTGAATCGAAGTTAGGGCTCTTTCACACTTGCGTTTTTGTTTTCCGGCATAGAGATCCGTCGTCGGGTCTCTATGCCGGAAAAATCCTGATCAGGATTATCCCAATGCATTCTGAATGGAGAGAAATCCGTTCAGGATGCATCAGGATGTCTTCAGTTCAGGACCGGAACGTTGTTTGGCCGGAGAAAATACCGCAGCATGCTGCGCTTTTTGCTCCGGCCAAAAATCCTGAACACTTGCCGCAAGGTCGGATCCGGAATTAATGCCCATTGAAAGGCATTAATCCGGATCGACCTTAGCTAACGTCGTCTCGGCGCATCGCCGGATCCGACATTTAGCTTTTCTCAATGGTTACCATGGCAGCCAGGACGCTAAAGTCCTGGTTGCCATGGTAAAGTGTAGTGGGGAGCGGGGAGCAGTATACTTACCATCCGTGCGGCTCCGGGCGCTCCAGAGTGGCGTCAGTGCGCCCTACACGCATGGATCACGTGATCCATGCGCATGGGGCACTCTGACGTCATTCTGGAGCACCCCGGGAGCCGCACGGACGGTAAGTATACTGCTCCCCTGCTCCCCACTACTACTATGGCAACCAGGACTTTAATAGTGTCCTGGCTGCCATAGTAACGCTGAAAGCATACTGAAGACTGATCCGTCTTCAAATGCTTTCAGGTCACTTGCGTTGTTACGGATCCGGCGGGCACTTCCGGCAAATGGAGTACATGACGGATCCGGACAACGCAAGTGTGAAAGAGGCCTTAATGAAGTGGACGTTGATCTGAATTTCAGGAAAAATTTGATACATTCACGAAGCCGAATTTCCTCGCACTTCATGGTAATGAAACGATTTTTCCTGAAATGACTGTAAGAAACAAAAAAAAAAACATACTCACCTCATCCATTTGCTCGCAGAGAGACTGTCACGACCATCTTGATTGAAGAAAACGCGACAAATCTCGCACGCACTGACGTGTGACGCCACCGCGCACAGCCAGCATGATGATGTGGTGACGTCATTGTACGCGAGATTTGGCATGTTTCTTCAATTAAGATGGCCATGATGGCCTCGCCGCGAGCAAGTGGATGAGGTGAGTATGTATATTTTTTTTTTAACCCCTGATTAACTCCTGAAAGGCCTCAATGCGACTGTGAATCAGTTTTAAACACGGCATCTGAGGGGTTTAATGACGTGGGATGGCGCGATTGCCATTCCCTGTCATTGCACCCGCTACATACAATGGAACGTGATTTGTGACAAAGTAATTCGTCACAAATCAAATTTTTTTGTGGCAGACAAATCAAATTTTTTATTCGCTCATCTCTAGTTGGGACCTCCGCCAAACACTGTAACATACATAAGAAGGTGCATGGTCCCTGAGTGCTATAATTAGCTGCGCTCGCACCCAGGGAAAGGAAGACCACTCCCCAGGCAAAAGACAAGTCCCCACCTCATACAAAGAATCGCCGCATGTGAGAACTAACGGGGACAGGTGCGAAAGAACCGGGTGATATTTTGAAAAATAAACTGTTGCCTGGGCTGCAGCGGGGGCCGCCCAGGAAGGTAGTATAAGTATTTCACTACCTCAATCTGAAGTGAAAGGACCTCTTTAAATGACTTTATTACTAATCTTAAATGCTGTTGAATAATATGTGGTGGTAATGAACTGATATGAAGGAGAGTTTGATGAAAAGGTGGATGGGAGAATAAGGTGAGAGACATGGAGCGCTTCCAGTTCTGAGTAACCAGGGAAGCATCCTGGTTACCAAGGCAACTTTGGTGCTCTACAACTCTAGCAAGGCCTGCAGCACGGCTGGAGAAGACTTGGGGGACTGTACAGGAACAGTCCCGATCTCTGAGATTAAGGCTCCATTCACACGACTGTATGTTGTCCGCAAAAAAACGAATCCATTTTTTTGTGGATTAGATGCTGTTCCATTCACTTCTATGGGGCCCTTTTCTTCCATTGCACAGCTCAGCAAAAAAAAATGAAACATGTCCTATACTTGTCAGTAAAAATCAGGACATGACCCTATTGTAGTCTATGGATCAGCAAAAAAACGGAATGCAACTGTCCGCAAAAAAACGGATCCGCATTTTTGCGGACAGCACACGGTCGTCTGAATGAGCCCTAACTGAGGTATCGGAAGCCTGTTGGAAAGCTGCCTGATTAATGCTCTGGTGATGGTTTATCCAGAACTATGTCAGCTATAGGGAAAAGGAGAAATCACGCTCTGTGGATGTTGTGGACCAGAAACCATAGGAGCGGGGAATAAAGAAATTTGATGAAGACCCTGAGGAGTTTAGAAAGTTGTGGAGAGGCAGAGCGATTGGGCTGGAAAGAGATAGGCTAGTTTAGACTACAGGGAGGCAGATAATAGATCTCTGTGGTTAAGAGGATATGCTGGCAATAGGTAGCGCCGTGCTGAACAGAGGAGTCAGACTGTAGTATGCCGGGCCTGGGCCCCCTGCTGGTGCGGGTCCCTTCAGCTGCTACAGCAGTAGTTATGCCCATGCTTATGGCCCAAACTTAGACAGACTGTCTAGACAGTGACTCAGGCTGGATGATTAGTTTGGTGCATGTCTAGAAATTTTAGTCTAACTTTTATACCAACTATCATTCGGTTTACTTTGCAACAGAATTTTATGGCAGAATTGTGACACATTATGTTGCATCTTAGGTCCTGCTCTATTTATCATGAGGCCATGTCATTTCTGGTTAAGCCCATGTTCCCTAGGTGCGATACATGCAAAGGATTTCTCTAAAATTAGGTGAGCCAAATTGTACCAAAAATGCACCAATTTGTGCCACATTTTGGCCCAGTTTACAACATCTATGTGCACTCGCATTAGTAAATGTGGGCCAATATTCCTGCCAAAAACTGCGATAACCAGTTATTAAATTAGTTATCTCTTATATACATCTCTGGTAGACCTAAATCTACATCTACACTGGCTTATATTTAGACCATCATCTACACTGGCTTATACTGTCTCTGGATGGATATAAATTTTTATATTGAATTCAGCACTACAGAGAATACAGGTGCATATACATCACTATATAACTATTGCGACGTGACAGTCCACAGGGGAAGGCACGGGAAGAGTGGAGAGGATGAAAATGACCACACAGGCAGTTAATGTAGGAGCACACCCTTTGTTCCCCTCGGTACACAACCTGGGCTAGGGGCTCCTGCCTGGTGGTGGCTGAGGTGCCCTTGATGGTGGATGGTTGGCAAGGTGTTCAGTGGCGGGGTTAGGGGTCAACCCAATGCTAAACTTGGTTCTCCGAACATCGTCAAGGTGTCACCTCATGTTCCTGGTCTCTGGAAGGGATAGTGAGATGTGGTTAACTGCAGTAGGAATAAGTCCAGAGAGTTAGGGTATGCAGTAAACTAGTGCAAAACAGTTCAGGCAAGGCACTGAGCTGGCTTCGCCAGTGTCCTCCTTGGCTAAAGAAGGTTTCATGCTGAAGAAAGGCCTGGGATAGCTGTCCCTCTCTTTCTCAGAAGGCTGGTGACCTAGGGTCTGTGGCTCAGCATCCCCATCTCAGCATCTTCTTCTGGTCACTCATGCAGTGTGGCAGAGTCTCTCCTACTAAACATTGGTCCCTATCTGCAGACTGGCAGCTTCTCTCTTACTAATCACTCATCCCTATCTGCAGACAACTAGGGGCTCTGGCTGCTCTCCTCATATGCAGTTGCTAGGTGAACTAGAACATTCTAGTGGGAGGGATGGAGTAGAGAATTTCAATAACAGTGCAAATGAACAGGATATATAACATATAAACATAAAATGTAGCACAGCAATATAAAACACTATAAATCAAAGTGCAAGTTAACCCTTCAAAGTGCAATAAAGTAGTGAATTGATAGCTCTGCATAGAAGTAATAGGATCAAACATCAACAAACGTCCATAGTCCATAGTACTCTTACTCCAGGTCACTACAGGTGCCAAGCAGAAGTACAGCTGCAGGGGCAAGTAAAGACCAGGCCAGCTTGGTTAGCATAAATAAAGTCGAACTTTACTGAATCGATGATGGATGTTGCAATAAGCAGTAAGCACAGTACAACTTACAATCCTTCCTAAAGGAAATAAATGAAAACAGCTACAATTTAACATTCACACCTACAACCAGTACAACCAAAATAGAATTTTTGGACTTACAGATAATGATAGACAAAGACAAACTAATATGTACCACATATCAAAAGCCAACAGCCAAAAATAGTTTTATCCAATATGACAGCTGTCACTTACCTTCCTGGCTAACCAACATACCACAAGGACAATTCCAAAGAGTAAAAAGAAATTGCACATTGACATCCCACTTCGAACTTGAATCAGAGAAAATGAAAAGACAATTTATCAACAAAAAATATCCAATTTCCCTCATCAACTCATCATTAGAACAAGTGAAAAAGATAGACAGAAAAGTTTTTTCCAAACAAACACCAAACCAATACAGGACGACATAACACCCAAAATCATACTACCATTCAACCCTCAACATAAAAAGATTAGACAAATTATAAACAATCATTGGTACCACATACAACAAGATAAAACTATAGGATATTTTACCTTATCACTTAAACACATTAGAATCCAATCACTAATCCCCTCTATTACAAACCCACATTCACAATACCACATTAAAATTACCCAAACCACATCAGTATTTTATCAAAAATTTAATATTATTTTAATCCAATATATCTATCATTTTAATTAAATAAAACTAAATTGCATCCCAAATAAGAGTGTGCCTGCTACTTTCTATTATTTCCAAGCACAGTACTGTAGTAACAAGTATTTCTCAAGGCTGTAATTATTTCAGAATACTCTGTATTAAGGCTAGACAGTATAATGTTCCCCTCTATGTCTCTCTCTCGGAGTACTATGCAACCTTCCCAAATGGCCAAAGGCAGGCAAACTCTAAATAAACTTTCTCTAGTTCCCAGCTGTAGGGTACAGTACTTAAATGGGTGGCCAATCAACAGTTCAAGAATGGGCAGATATCACAGGCTTCTTCAGATGTGGAAATGTTCTAATTGTTCAACAACATCATTCCCAAAAAAAAAACAGTTTTGTCCTATCCAAAACAAATTCACACAAGCAAGAGATAAAATTATTTTTAACATGTAATTCTACTGAAGTCATATATGCTCTAGAATGTCCATGCAACAAACTATACATTGGCCGCACTAAAAGATCACTAAAAAAACGAGTGTCTGAACACATTGTGAATATAAAGAAGGGTTTTGATAAACACACAGTATCAAACCACTTTAAACTATGCCATAACAAAGACCCTAGCGGACTAAAATATACAGCGCTCGAAAAAGTACAAAAAGACTGGAGAGGGGGAAACCACATCCACAAAATGTCAAGACTAGAATCAAGGAGGATTTTTGAATTTAATTCCATACTACCGAATGGACTAAATGCAGAAATGGAAATCTTTGGTTTCCTCTAGACATAGGGGGCCGCCGCTCTCCGACGAGATGCAGATGCGTTCCTTCCATGCCGCCTCTGCTCCTCCTTGGCGTGCGGCCGCCCTCCTATTTATACTATCAGTCTGTAGCTTTCTGAAGATACCATGACTACATCCTTTAAAAAATAAAACACAAACAAGGACTCACTAACTATCAATATATACACCATAATTCCCCACATCACCAAACATATCTCATTCACATAAATCACACATCCTACCCCAAACACATCTAGAAAACTTCACAAACAGTCCGACAACATCTTACAAAAACCTGGGACCATAACATACCACAGAAGCCTAAAACTATATACCACAGAAGCCTAAAACTACAAATAGTATTAACATCAATCGGAGCCAATCAACCTTTACACAATTAAAAGGAAATCCGACCACCCTCTGGGTCTTTGTACCCTTCGGACCAGTGGGAATTAGAATAACCCACACAGAATACCCCATCTCTTGGACATTTGTATGTTTCAAAGAGGTCCCATACCCACTGGATCTCTCGTATTACGGATCAGTGGGATAATTGGATAACCTCTGGATACCCATATTATGACCAACCACAATACTAAAAAGAAAAGAAACATAACACTTTATATACCGTTATTGAACAAATAAAACAAGACAAGTTTCTATAAAGTAACCAATATAATTGTTTATCCGCAAAAACCATCAATCATCATTTCCCTCCACTCAACAAAATCAATTGTAATCCTAAAACCAAGATTTCCAACTTATCACTCTACTTTAAGCAAACAATTGACACCAACTATCTGTAATTGAATCACTAATGAGTTGATCAGTTCCATACTATATATGCCCAACCTCCACAAACAATCCTCCGCTTACTGATGAAGGGAATGTTCCCGAAACGCGTTTAAGCAGAGAGAGAGGATTGCCATTTTTTGAAAGATACTGGAGCTGAAAGACTGAAAGAACTATCGGGAGATACATCGCAGATCTAAAATTACCGCATGAGCGGTGCTAACTCCATTGAAAGTAACATCACGTGATCGGAAGGCATACCCCGTGATCGGTGACGTCACGCAAGCGCGCGCACCACACCGAAGGAACCACGAGGGATGCCAAGATCCACAACACAGGATCCCGTCACAGAAACATTGGAAGCCCGCAGAGACCAAACACCGGCCGGTGGTAAGAGCCCTCTGAGCCTGAAACAGTGCGGGACGCTGCACCTAGGCTCAGAGCATCACTCTACCATTCACGGACAGCATTTGAATTAATCCTCAGACTGCAAACAGAGGAATATAGCACGAGAGCCTCTCTTTACGAACAAATTAAAAACGGGACATATTTATATCAATATCTAGTAGTTAATATCGGGTAATATACTGCAACATTACCAGATTCTAATACATACCTCTCATAACTAATTTTTATACATTTTATTGATATTTTACCTTATCACTTAAACTCACTAGAATCCAATCACTAATCCCCCCTCTATTACAAACCCACATCCACAATACCACATTAAAATTACCCAAACCACATCACTATTTTATCAAAAATTTAATATTATTTTAATCCAATATATCTATCATTTTAATTAAATAAAACCAAATTGCATCCCAAATAAGAGTGTGCCTGCTACTTTCTATTATTTCCAAGCACAGTACTGTAGTAACAAGTATTTCTCAAGGCTGTAATTATTTCAGAATACTCTGTATTAAGGCTAGACAGTATAATGTTCCCCTCTATGTCTCTCTCTCGGAGTACTATGCAACCTTCCCAAATGGCCAAAGGCAGGCAAACTCTAAATAAACTTTCTCTAGTTCCCAGCTGTAGGGTACAGTCCTTAAATGGGTGGCCAATCAACAGTTCAAGAATGGGCAGATATCACAGGCTTCTTCAGATGTGGAAATGTTCTAATTGTTCAACAACATCATTCCCAAAAAAAAAAAAGTTTTGTCCTATCCAAACAAATTCACACAAGCAAGAGATAAAATTATTTTTAACATGTAATTCTACTGAAGTCATATATGCTCTAGAATGTCCATGCAACAAACTATACATTGGCCGCACTAAAAGATCACTAAAAAAACGAGTGTCTGAACACATTGTGAATATAAAGAAGGGTTTTGATAAACACACAGTATCAAACCACTTTAAACTATGCCATAACAAAGACCCTAGCGGACTAAAATATACAGCGCTCGAAAAAGTACAAAAAGACTGGAGAGGGGGAAACCACATCCACAAAATGTCAAGACTAGAATCAAGGAGGATTTTTGAATTTAATTCCATACTACCGAATGGACTAAATACAGAAATGGAAATCTTTGGTTTCCTCTAGACATAGGGGGCCGCCGCTCTCCGACGAGATGCAGATGCGTTCCTTCCATGCCGCCTCTGCTCCTCCTTGGCGTGCGGCCGCCCTCCTATTTATACTATCAGTCTGTAGCTTTCTGAAGATACCATGACTACATCCTTTAAAAAATAAAACACAAACAAGGACTCACTAACTATCAATATATACACCATAATTCCCCACATCACCAAACATATCTCATTCACATAAATCACACATCCTACCCCAAACACATCTAGAAAACTTCACAAACAGTCCGACAACATCTTACAAAAACCTGGGACCATAACATACCACAGAAGCCTAAAACTATATACCACAGAAGCCTAAAACTACAAATAGTATTAACATCAATCGGAGCCAATCAACCTTTACACAATTAAAGGAAATCCGACCACCCTCTGGGTCTTTGTACCCTTCGGACCAGTGGGAATTAGAATAACCCACACAGAATACCCCATCTCTTGGACATTTGTATGTTTCAAAGAGGTCCCATACCCACTGGATCTCTCGTATTACGGATCAGTGGGATAATTGGATAACCTCTGGATACCCATATTATGACCAACCGCAATACTAAAAAGAAAAGAAACATAACACTTTATATACCGTTATTGAACAAATAAAACAAGACAAGTTTCTATAAAGTAACCAATATAATTGTGTATCCGCAAAAACCATCAATCATCATTTCCCTCCACTCAACAAAATCAATTGTAATCCTAAAACCAAGATTTCCAACTTATCACTCTACTTTAAGCAAACAATTGACACCAACTATCTGTAATTGAATCACTAATGAGTTGATCAGTTCCATACTATATATGCCCAACCTCCACAAACAATCCTCCGCTTACTGATGAAGGGAATGTTCCCGAAACGCGTTTAAGCAGAGAGAGAGGATTGCCATTTTTGAAAGATACTGGAGCTGAAAGACTGAAAGAACTATCGGGAGATACATCGCAGATCTAAAATTACCGCATGAGCGGTGCTAACTCCATTGAAAGTAACATCACGTGATCGGAAGGCATACCCCGTGATCGGTGACGTCACGCAAGCGCGCGCACCACACCGAAGGAACCACGAGGGATGCCAAGATCCACAACACAGGATCCCGTCACAGAAACATTGGAAGCCCGCAGAGACCAAACACCGGCCGGTGAGTAAGAGCCCTCTGAGCCTGAAACAGTGCGGGACGCTGCACCTAGGCTCAGAGCATCACTCTACCATTCACGGACAGCATTTGAATTAATCCTCAGACTGCAAACAGAGGAATATAGCACGAGAGCCTCTCTTTACGAACAAATTAAAAACGGGACATATTTATATCAATATCTAGTAGTTAATATCGGGTAATATACTGCAACATTACCAGATTGTAATACATACCTCTCATAACTAATTTTTATACATTTTATTGATATTTTACCTTATCACTTAAACTCAGTAGAATCCAATCACTAATCCCCCCTCTATTACTAACCCACATCCACAATACCACATTACAATTACCCAAACCACATCACTATTTTATCAAAAATTTAATATTATTTTAATCCAATATATCTATCATTTTAATTAAATAAAACCAAATTGCATCCCAAATAAGACTGTGCCTGCTACTTTCTATTATTTCCAAGCACAGTACTGTAGTAACAAGTATTTCTCAAGGCTGTAATTATTTCAGAATACTCTGTATTAAGGCTAGACAGTATAATGTTGCCCTCTATGTCTCTCTCTCGGAGTACTATGCAACCTTCCCAAATGGCCAAAGGCAGGCAAACTCTAAATAAACTTTCTCTAGTTCCCAGCTGCAGGGTACAGTCCTTAAATGGGTGGCCAATCTGTCTTAGAAGCTTGGAGCACACCAGAAACATTTAACCCAGACCATGGGCAGTAAAGTCCAAAACCATAAGCATGTGTTACCTTTACTGTCTAGTCTATGCACGGCATTTATGGTTCTCACCCATCAGTATAAATTCAATGGTTCTTTCCTCAGAGGTTGCTCCTTAGTAAAGTTGCATTTCCTGGCAGCTTTCACTCAGGGATGGTGTGTCCCTGGAGACGGCAGCACATACCCAAGCCAGGTCTTCACTCTAGCTTGCTAGGAACTTAATATACTACCCTAGCTAGGAAAAATGGGACCAGACCACTATTCATCAACTGGTTACCAAGGCTGCCAGATTAACAATTTTCATCCTATACACAGCCTTGCTGGATCACATAGTGCATAAATCGCAGCATAACAGTAACTTTTATAATAGTGAACTCGAATATAACAGCATTTACCCTTTAGCAGTGACGAGTCACTGTACTATTAAACCCAGTGGCTCAAGGGTGATATCACCATGATTACATAAATGTACTGCCTGCCCTGTATATTCATCCTCTCATAGGCTAGAGATGTAAAGAGGCCTGTGGCTTATAAGGGTAAACAGCAGGGAAAGGAACTATAGGCTACTGTGCCCCACTATAGTGTTTAACTGTACTGAGGTCTTGAGGATGCCAATACAATCAATTGCTGGGCTCACCCTTACATTTAAAAGCACCAGTCAAAACATCTGGGGCATATTACTCTAGATGCCTGTTGCTAGAAGTGCCCCTAATGGCCATCATGTAATGCCACATTTCTTTTATGGCTGTCCTGCAAGGGAAATACGTATCTAGCTGGCCACTGATTCTCCTGGCAAAATCAGCTATAAGGTTGCCCATAAGTCTATGTGGGAAACCCAATACATTTAAAAGGGCAGCTACTTTTCACATGGGTGATATAGGCTTTGGATAGGTAAGTTCTTTAAATAAATACGGTATAAATTTAAGAACTGTGTTTCATCATGTCCCCTTTTTTTAATATTGCATAAAGCAATTATAGGAGGTATCTAGATGGAGGCAAATTCCTGTAAATTGTACCCTAGTTATATCTATGCTTTTCCAGCTAAAACAGTATCTACAGACTAAATCATAGTTTCTTCTATTATTCACTATTTGGAATAGGAGAATATTTCAGATATTGGCACTGAAAATGTTCAGGATCAATAAAACAGTGTACAGTTGCTCTAATAGCTGTACATCAGAACAGGTCCATTCTACATCTTTAGCAGTCAGAAGGTAATAGTGTATTGATTGCTATTCACTGAATTGTTTCCACGATAGCGACATATGTCAAAATTAAACTATAGGGTTGATAATCTTGCAGATTTTCAGCAATGGAAAAACAACTTCAGTAATCATTGGGTTAATGATGAATTCTTGTTTATTTCCTAAACATTAGTATTTAAAAATTGCATGTCAGGGCTCCTATAGAAGACATTCCCATGAACCCTCAGGTGATTAAAGCACATATATTATTTTCATAGACAAGTCAAATAAATATTTTACAATAATCTTTAGTCCAACAGATTGGAATGTATGCAAAAAATAAGACAACGTGCAAGACCAACCTGTTATTTTTAATATGCTAAACCACGGATCGACTTTGTGTGGGTTCCCAATATTGATGTCCTCAGGACAGGCCATTAATATCAGATTGGTGGTGGTCCAACTCTCTGCACCCTTGGGGATCAGCTCTTTGAAGTGACCATGGCTCACATGCAAATGCTGCGACTGATTCACTGTTTACGCTGAACGCTCTCTACTTAGTAGCTGCTGTGTAGGGCATTACAGTTTTGTCTCATTCAAATAATAATAATCTTTATTTATACAGAGCCAAAATATTCTGCAGTACTTTTCAATCACAGGGTTCATGTAGAAACTAATTCAGACATTACATCAACAGACAAGTCAACAACTAAAGAAATAGGAGTGAACGCCCTGCTCGCAGGAGCTTACATTCTATGAGGAGATGGGGCATGGAGGTAACACAAAACCTTAATATATGTTATGCTTTTAAGTGCATGGGGTGTGGTAGATACTGTTGGATGATGGATCAGGCTCTGGAAAATGAGGCTGAAGGGGCTGGGAATGGAGAATGTGTTTTAGGGAGCTCCTGAAACTGCAAAAGTGGCAAATTAAACTAATTGCTTGGGGTAGGGCATTCCAGAGAACTGGTGCAGCTCAAGAGAAGTGTTGGAGATGGAAGAGAGATGCTCTGATTATGAGAGGATCAAATGTCTAGATACAATGGCTACCTGGCTCATAGTTTTTATTTAGCCCTGATTTGGTAATGGGTTAAATTTAAGTATCATGTTGTTCATGGTCATGCGGTCACTCCGGTCAGGTTTCCTGATGCAGTTTTGGAAGCCACAATCAGGAGTGGATGATAAAAGGAAAGAAAGCATAAAAGACAAATACGACTTCTCTCTTTTTTTTTTACAGAAAGATGATGGAGAAGGATGGTGCTGTGAATGTCATTACCCAAGCAGCAACTTTAGAATATGGATTCAGTAATTTAGGGAAGTACAGTGTGGCGTTGGGCCCACCATCATTTTCAGATCCAAAAGCAGATGTGTGATGCATCTGCATTATTTTACACAAATCATATGTGTATGCATGTAGCAATGAGAAAGACTTGAAGGGGGTTACAGGGGAAAAATTCATTAGAAAGAGTTCAGAGTGCAGATACTCACCCTTACTGAGCCTCCACCTCTCCATTTCCAATGCTTACCAGGTCCCCGCTGGTCTCCGCTATCTGGTCTGGTCTTGACACACAGAATATGCCTTGGAGATGCCTGCTCAGCGCATCACTGGCCACAAAGTTGACTCGCCTCAACCATCACTGGCTGAGCAAGCATCTCCAGACATTTTCTGCAAACCAGACCAGGAAGAAAATACCAGAGGAGCTGGTAAGAGGGGCATCAGTGAGGATGAGTAGTCCTTATTTTATTTTTTTATCCCACTCTGAGCCCTTTCTAACAAATATTTCCTCCTGGCCATGCCCTAATATGAGATAACCCCAGCTATAGTTGGTATGAAAGATTATAAGTAAGTTTGTGGAAACATGTATATAATTATATACAAGACCATTGACTAGTAACTATTCGTGTCTATAGTTTTGGCCCACCACCATGATGCAGCAGGGTAAAAATTGCCAATGACAAAAATAACAAATTCCTAACAAAGTTATCCCCCAGCAATGCTTAATCTTCTCTTCCCAGTGTGAGTAATATTGATTGTACATAAAGAATAACCTTATTACTGGCACCAGCACATTAAATTACTGCCCTGCCAGCTCCCTTGCCCTCCACTATGAAAACGAGTTACTGAATTAAGGATTTAAGTGCTGGTTTGTAAGAGCTGCGGAAACGTGCTCCTACAGCCTGAGAATCTGTCTTCTACTTCTGTCAGCTTGATGTTTTCTTGCTGATTCACCCAGCCAGATGGAGAGATTGTAAAGCTTGTACAGTTCAAACCCCACATAATCCTCTAATACGGCCTGCACATAATGAATGTTATGTGTAATTCCTATCACATCCGAAATGAGAGAGCAGCAGAGCATTAAAGTCAAAACAGTTATAAAGTTACGGCTTCCGTCTCTCAAGATCTGTGCAAGTTCTGAGAAATGGTGACACCACAGAGGAAAAAGATGCACTACTGCACACAGATACAAGGGGTTCTGGGAGTCGGATCCCCACCAATCTGTTATTCATGACCGGGGCGTAGCTAATGGGTCATGGGCCCTGGTGCAAGAATTCACTTTGGCCCTCATTCCCTCAGTGCTTTGTGTCTCTTCCTATGCGGCACAAGGGTCTTTGGGCCCCCTCAGGCTCCTGGGCCCGGTAGCGGCTGCTACCTCTGCACCCCCTATAGCTACGCCCATGTTCATGACCTATCCTTTAACTCTGTTGCTGTATTTTCCAGAACCTGGTAAATGATTGTAATAAACACAAATCGGGAAGCTCCATGAGATACCATTAGATGGAAACACCTCACTCATCCATTTCACTTACCAAAACTGTTGAGAGAAGGGAGCAAGACTGTACCATTCAATCTTGCCCCACCTTGATGAAATATCTTAGACATGATAAGCTATAAAATGGGAGAGACAGATCAGCTTTTTTTAAATCAATGCATAATCTGTTTTCACATAAGTGCTCTTCCATGTTTTATAGTCATCCATCACAGAAGCCGATCAGAGCAATAGTTCTAGTTGTAGGAACCTTTCCTTTGGGAATACTTTTCTTTATTTCCTTGCAGAAGATGACTTATGACTCATGACAGCATCTGTAGTCTAAGGCTTGTTTCACACTTGTTTCACACAGCCTGTCGGATCCGTCCTTGCTGGGCGCAGCCGGCATTCCATACGAAAACTGCTGTGTGCAGTGGTATTTGTCTGGCCGCTCCTCGGTATATTTGCCGGGTTGCGGTTGGATCTCTGCCGGCCCCCATTATAGTGAATGGGCCGGATGGAATGCTGGCAGCTGGCCATATGGAATGCTTTTCCCAGGGCCGATTCTAGCTCTTCTGCTGCGGGAGGCAAAAATTTAAATGGCGACTCCCTCCGATTAAAAAAATAGTATGAAAGCCAAGTAGCCACTGAGCTCCGAGACTATCCTGCCAGATCTGGGACAGTACAAGTACAGATAATGTTGATATCACAGTCCTATATAACACCACAGGTAACACAGTGATAAATCTCTGATTACAAATAACATAACAGATGTCTCCTGCAGTCCTATGTAACACCTCAGATCCCACAGTGATAAATCTCTGAGTACAGATAATGTAGTAGTGTTACCTGCAGTCTTATGTAAAACCACAGATAACACTAGTGCTGATAATGCGGTAGTGTTAACTGAAGTCCTATGTAAAACCCACAGATAACACTAGTGCTGATAATGTAGTAGTGTTACCTGCAGTCCTATGTAAAACCACAGATAACACTAGTGCTAATAATGTGGTAGTATTACCTGCAGTCCTATGTAAAACTTTGTGGAGCACTATGGAAGCTGCTCAGCTGCACAGCTCAAAGGGAACACTGGCGGCATCCAGCAGTGTTTAACTGCTGTGTGGATGCCGTCCCCTCAAAAATACTGAAAACTGCCTCATGGCAGAAACGGCCCTGGCTGTTCCTTGCCCAGAACAGCCTGCCGGATGTGTTTCGGAAAATAAAATATATGTATTTCACAGAAGAGTCAACATTATGGTCAGAGATCACATATATGTACTATGTAGGGTTATGTATGACTGGTCCTTGTGTACTTGAGTTCAATTATACAGGAGCAAGAGCTCATCTTCTCTACACAAATAGGAGAAAACAACTCGCCTTTTATACTGGAAAGTAAATCCCAATTCCAGTACAGAACTCCTTTCTTATGTAATTCATTATTTAATATACTGTATTACAAGTAGAAAGATAACCATGACTGAGTAGATGACCATTCAGGAGATGACAGGTCCTGTTAAATCTGGTTCTAGATATCATATCTAGACTGACAACCTCTTCAACCAGCTCTGGACCGCTGCACGCAGGATCGCGTGATCTCGGCAGCCCAGTTATTCATCGTTGATGCGCGGGTGCAACATCTCAGAAGAGGCGAGATGACACGATCTGTGCGCCTAAACAGGCGCACAGAATATCAGGGAAGGCTCAGGACAAGTTCCTCACCAGCCTACCAGCCAGTGATCTGCGCTGGAAGGCTGGTGTCTTCTAAAAAAACAAATCAAAAGCCATATAATGCATTATATTTATAAATATAATGCATTAAATGGCTTCTGTGCTCTGTGCTGGGTCCTTTTCATCAGTTGGACCCAGCACAGAGCACATGTCACAGTGAGTACACCAAGCACCACATATTTAGCCCCAGATCACCCACCATCTCCCCAATTAACCCCTTGATCACCCCCTATCAATCACCTGTCAATCACTAGTGAAAGGAAAAAAAGTGATCAGTGTAAACTGTCACATTTTTTTTTCACCAGTATTGACTGCTAGGTTTAGGTTAGTTCAGGCCCCTTTGGTAGATTGTTAGCTTCCGTTAGCGCCCAGCCCACCACACCGCAGTCACTGGTTCGCTGATTAGCGTAGCGCTAATCAGCATTTGTACTTTTATAGTATCTGTAAGTGATCAGAACTGATCACAGTCAGATCTATAATAGTATTAGTGTCACCTTAGTTCGCCCCCCACCCAAAATGCAGTGTTTGCCCAATCAGGCCTGATCGGTCGCCCACACGTGCGTTCACCCACGCCCGCCCCGCCGCAGTGACAACATTTTTTAATTTTTTTTATCACTGCACAATCACTTTACAAGCGCTGCGGCGATAAAAAAAAATCAGTTTTGATCTTTTTTATCAATCGCAGCGGCTTCCTGTACTTCGCTAGGCTCCCATTTGTAAGATAGGCTTGCTTTTTTTCTTGGGTAGTCTCAGGGAATACCCCCTAAATTTAGTTTTCCAAATGTCAAATAAGGGGTATTCGTCTGAAGAGGCCTACAGGATTCTAACCCGGTCAGATGAGGAATGGGAACCCTCATCTGACGAATCTAGCAGGTCAGAATATGAACCTGTAGAAAGCAGTGGCAGTCTGACCCAAAGTTCGGATGGGGAGGTTGAGGTCCCTGATACCACCAGGCGTACACGGCCCCGGGTTGCTAGACCACAGGTTGCGCAGGATCCGTTTCAAGGGCAGCAGAGTGGGGCTGGCTCTGTCGGATTACGTGGTGAGGCATACACCAGCAGCACAGCCCATCCTGGACCTTGTACCAGCACTGCCGTAGAACATGGTGAAGTGGCGAGCACCAGAAGGGCAGTTGAAGCTGGTACGGTGGCACGTGCAGTAGTTCCCCCGTCGCAGCCACCGCGCAGACAGGCCCGTAGAGCCCCTAGAATCCCTGAGGTGCTGGCAAACCCTGATTGGCAGCCCCCAACTTCAGCCGCACCAGTAGTTCCCCCTTTCACCGCCCAGTCAGGAGTTTGGGTGGAGACAGCTCAGATCGGATCGGCACTGGAGTTTTTTGAGCTGTTCTTCACTGCGGAGCTCTTTGACCTAGTCGTGGCAGAAACAAACCGGTATACCACTCAATTTATAACCGCCAATCCGGGAAGCTTTTATGCCCAGCCTTTCCGGTGGAAACCAGTCCAAGTTTCCGAATTTAAAACTTTTCTGGGCCTTCTCCTCAACATGGGCCTAACAAAAAAGCATGAATTGCGGTCATATTGGTCCACGAACCCAATTCATCACATGCCCATGTACTCTGCTGCCATGTCCAGGACACGATTTGAGACCATCCTGCGTTTCCTGCACTTTAGTGACAACACCACCTCTCGTCCCAGGCCACCCAGATTTTGACCGGCTACACAAAATTCGGCCCCTCATAGACCACTTCAACACCAAATTTGCAGATTTGTATACCAAATTATATCAAAGCCAGGAACTAACCACTTAATAGTTAAAATGGGGCCCTGGACGTTGCTCAAAATTGAAGCAAAAATATTGAAAAAGGAGCAACAGCTTATACTAAAGCTTAACTTTTATTATAAATGTTAAAATGGCAAAGCCCCACAGACAAAAAACATGTAAGCAGGATCATACAAGTCCCGATAGAAGACAAAATACCGCTACGGAAACATAGGTAAACTGGTAAACCTAAGTGGTAATGGCCAAGACAGGCACACTGCGTTAGGGGAATAGGGGTAAGACCTAGTGTAACCCTGCTTGGCCTGTAATGCCTTATGGTGTATCACAAGGTCCAAAAAATCTCCGCAAGGAGTGGCCAAGTGCCGAAACCTTCCCCTATGTTGCTGACCTTAAATAAGTGAGAAGCGGAAAAAATCCACCCCTAATAGGTGCCAGTGTAGGGGGCAAGGCATAAACCAAAAAACGGTGCAGCTCTCGCATCCCAACGCGTTTCATAAAGAGCGCACCCAAGCAATCAAAAAGGCCCTACAATCATCAGGGGACGCCGGGCCCAGGACAGACAGGTAACCACGGGCAGTGATCCGTTCAAATATCCATCAACAGGGGGAAGAGGCGGCGTATGGCAGCGACTTCATGAGGGAAAAGGACATTCAAAGCAGGTAGACTGAGGTGTATGACCTCCAGTCCCGTATCCGCACAGCACCATCAGTGAATGATCGCAGCGCTGTCCCTCAATCCCTCAGATTTGTATACCCCTGCACAAAACATCTGCGTAGACGAGTCCCTGATACATTTTACTGGGCGCCTTGGCTTTAAACAATACATCCCAAGCAAGCGCGCCCACAATTTTCATGTCTATGAGGGTAAAGATCATACCCTGGAGCCGGTCGGTTGCCCTGACTACCTGGGGAGCAGTGGGAAGACAGTCTGGGACTTGGTGTCACCCTCATTCGGCAAGGGGTACCATCTTTATGTGGACAATTTCTACACAAGTGTGCCCCTCTTCAGGCATTTGTTCCTAGAACAGATTGGCTGCTGTGGCACCGCGCGACCTAGTCGCCGGGGCTTTCCCCAACGGCTCGTTACCACCCTTAAAGCAAGGGGGAGAGGGCTGCTTTGTGTAACGAAGAACTGCTCGCGGTGAAATGGAGAGACAAGCGTGACGTTTACATGCTCTCCTCCATTCACGCAGACACGACAATCCAAATTGAACGGGCAACCAGTGTCGTTGAAAAGCCCCTCTCGGTCCACGACTATAATTTGCTCATGGGAGGGGTGGACTTCAATGACCAGATGTTAGCCCCATATTTGCTTTTCCGAAAGACCAGACACTGGTATAAGAAGGTGTCTGTATATCTAATTCAATTGGCTATGTACAATAGTTTTGTTCTCTACAGTAAGGCTGGGAGAACAGGATCCTTCCTCAAATTTCAGGAAGAGATCATCGAGAACCTCCTGTATCCAGGAGGTTCCATGGCTCCAAACCCTAGTGTAGTGAGCCGTCTACACGAGCGACACTTCCCCAATGTCGTTGCTGGTACCTCAACCCAACCGCCACCCCGAAAAAGATGTCATGTCTGTAGCAGGAGTGGAATAAGGCGTGACACCCGCTATTTCTGTTCTGACTGTCCTGACCACCCTGCCCTATGCCTAGGGGAGTGTTTCCAGAAGTACCACACTCAGGTACACTTAGGGATGTAGGGACCGCAGGACACAGGTAGTTTTTACATAAGGGTCTCAGGATACTAGGTTTTGAGAGACCCTAACACACAGGGGTGCTAGTGTGCTACTGCAGCTACTGTATGTGAAATGGTAGAAACCTCTCCTTTCACTTGGGATAAAGTGCATAATGTACTTCGCACCATCTCTGTGCGATTTACACTTTACACATTGTCCTATGGGAGAGGAAAGGTTTCTGCAAGGAAAATAAAGAGTGAAAAGAAAAAAAAATTAAACAGGTAGCAAGAAAAAGAAATCTTGAGTTAGTTTAGGTTTTAAAAGTTTTATGATGTTCAAGTTTATAAAGTTCGTAACGTTCAAATTTATGAGCCTGCTGCTTGTTTTTCTTCTTTTTTTTTTTTTTACTAACCACCCTTTATTTTCCAGCTGGACCAACCGATGAAAACGCTGCAGCACTGATGTGCATTCTGAGAGAAGCATTGCGCTGCTGTCAGAAGACACGTGAAGTCGGTGTATGCGGCGCTGCAGGACGAGATTTCTTCTCCGCAGTACAGATACGTTTGCCCAGGCATATGAGCTGAGGAGAGGTGTTGGAGTTCATATGCTTTGGCAAACACTTTGTATCAAAAATCTGGCAAAGATGTCTTCCTCCACACATCGATCGATTGATCGATGTGAATGGAGAAATCACGTTTGCCAGGACATAGGAGCTGAAGTGGGTATGGATGTTTGGGCGGAGCCCCTATGTCCTGGCAATCGCCAGGCCCCTCTTTTTTTTGCATATTTTTGGCAGAGATTTTTTCATCCACATCGATCGATGCGAATGAAGAAATCTGTGCCGTTCATTTTTCTTTCAGCCCAGAGGCTGAACGGAAAAAAATCTCATTACCCGTATGCTCAATATAAGGAGAATAGCAGAAACTCCTAATGCTGGCCATACATGTAATGATTGCGGAGACCCTCAAATGCCAGAGCAGTACAAAAACCTCACATGTGACCCCATTTTGGAAAGAAGACACCCCAAGGTATTCGCTGAGGGGCATATTGAGTCCATGAAAGATTGAACTTTTTGTCACAAGTTAGCGGAAAGGGAGACTTTGTGAGAAAAAAAAAAAAATCAAATTCCACTAACTTGTGCAAAAAAAAAAATCTTCTATGAACTCGCCATGCCCCTCACAGAATACCTTGGGGTGTCTTCTTTCTAAAATGGGGTCACATGTGGGGTATTTATACTGCCCTGGCATTTTAGGGGCCCTAAAGCGTGAGAAGAAAAATGCGTAAAAATGCCCTCCTAAAAGGTACTCATTGGAATTAGGGCCCTTTGCGCATCTTGGCTGCAAAAGTGTCACACATGTGGTATCGCCGTACTCAGGAGAAGTAGGGCAATGTGTTTTGGGGTGTATTTTTACATATACCCATGCTGGGTGAGAGAAATATCTCTGTAAATTGACAACTTTGCATAAAAAATGGAAAAAGTTGTCATTTACAGGGATATTTTTCACACACAGTATGGGTATATGTAAAAATACACCCCAAAACACATTTCCCTACTTTTCCTGAGTACGGCGATACCACATGAATGACACTTTTTTGCAGCCAAGATGTGTAAAGGGGCCCTAATTCCAAGGAGTACCTTTAGGATTTCACAGGGCATTTTTACGCATTTGGATTCAAGACTTTTTCTCACGCTTTAGGGGCCCCTAAAATGCCAGCACAGTATAAATACCCCACAAGTGACCCCATTTTAGAAAGTAGACACCCCAAGGTATTCCGTGAGGGGTATGGTGAGTTCATGCAAAATTTTATTTTTTGTCACAAGTTAGTGGAATATGAGACTTTGTAAGGAAAAAAATATATATTTCCGCTAACTTGTGCCAAAAAAAAAAACTTCTATGAACTTGCCATGCTCCTCACAGAATACCTTGGGGTGTCTTCTTTCCAAAATGGGGTCACATGTGGGGTATTTATACTGTCCTGGCATTTTAGAGGCCCCTAAAGCATGAGAAGAAGTCTGGAATCCAAATCGTAAAGTGCCTGTGAAATCCTAAAGGTACTCCATGGAATTAGGGCCCCATTTGCGCATCTTGGCTGCAAAAAAGTGTCACTCATGTGGTATCGCCGTACTCAGGAGAAGTAGGGCAATGTGTTTTGCCGTGTATTTTTACATATACCCATGCTGGATGAGAGAAATATCTCTGTAAATTGACAACTTTGTATAAAAAATGGAAAAAGTTGTCATTTACAGAGATATTTTTCACACACAGTATGGGTATATGTAAAAATACACCCCAAAACACATTGCCCTACTTCTCCTGAGTATGGCAATACCACATGTGTGCCACTTTTTTTGCAGCCAAGATGCGCAAAGGGGCCCTAATTCCAATGAGTACCTTTAGGATTTCACAGGGCATTTTTACGCATTTGGATTCCAGACTTCTTCTCACGCTTTAGGGGCCCCTAAAATGCCAGGACAGTATAAATACCCCATAAGTGACCCCAATTTGGAAAGTAGACACCCTAAGGTATTCTCTCATGGGCATAGTGAGTTCATGGAAGTTTTTATTTTTTGTCACAAGTTAGCAGAAAATGAAATTTTTTGAAGAAAAGAAAATCAATTTCCGCTAACTTGTGACAATAAATAAAATCTTCCATGAACTCACTATGCCCATCAGCAAATACCTTATGGTGTCTACTTTCCAAAATAGGGTCATTTGTGGGGTGTTTATACTGTCTGGGCATTGTAGTACCTCAGGAAGCAGGACAGGTGCTCAGAAAGTCAAAGTGCAGAAATTCACTTTTTTGCACCATAGTTTGTAAACGCTATAACTTTTACCAAAACCAATCAATATACACTTCTTGCATTATTTTTATCAAAGACATATAGAACAATAAATTAATAGAAAAATTTATATAGAAATGTATTTTTTTTTTTGAAAATTTTTACAACAGAAAGTGAAAAATGTCAATTTTTTGCAAAAATTTCCGTCATTTTTGATGAATAGCAAAAAAAGTTAAAAAGTCAGCAGCAATGAAATACCACCAAATGAAAGCTCTATTAGTGAGAAGAAAAGGAGGTAAAATTAATTTGGGTGGTAAGTTGTATGACGGAGCAATAAACGGTGAAAGTAGTGTAGTGCAGAATTGTAAAAAGTGGCCTGGTCATTAAGGGTGTTTAAGCTAGGGGGGCTGATGTGGTTAATGTCCCTGACCTGGTCATATTTAGGCAATTATCTTGTCAAATCCCATTTATGCATGGTCAGCAGTTTACAATTCACAAACCTATACTTTGAGAAGATTGGTGTATGGTGCATAAGTGTAGCACAAACTGATGTTAGAAAAATCTGGGGATAAACCACATGCCAGTGCTATTATTGGACACACTGCCGGCACATCTCAGCAGTGCTGTGGCCATTCCATGTGGAGGAGGAGTGGTTCAAGTATGTACATTGCCACTTTATTAATTCTCTGTGGGAGTGGAGATAGCTGACTTTACCCATTTTCGATCCTGTAGATGAGGTATAACTTGAAATAACTGGAACACACCTTAAAATCTTGAACCTTTCCTCTTCCATTTTGGACTGGTGAGTAGGATTTGGGGATTTGGGGATTTGGGGTGCTAATGTTTTCTCTTTTATTTATCCTCCTTTTATTGGAACTGTTAATGATATATTTGAAAATTGAATTGAAAAAATAAATAAATAAATACTGGGCAAATATACAGTGTAAGCATACAATGTGATTTTCCTATGTGCAGCGTGGCAGATGGTTAACAAGTTATTATATTGTTATTGGCATTGACGCTAATTATTTCATTGTAACCATTTAATGTTCCACATAGGTAGACGCTCAGCTTCCAGCTTGTGTAGTACTCATGAGCATTAATACGATGGTATTGATGACTTGCTATTGTTTCCAATAACTGCTGTTAGAAAGGTTTGTAGC
Organism: Bufotes viridis; assembly: GCA_033119425.1. NCBI lineage: Eukaryota > Metazoa > Chordata > Amphibia > Anura > Bufonidae > Bufotes > Bufotes viridis. The sequence goes on from CM065590.1 coordinate 240,308,901, forward strand.
TATATATGGACAGTAGCTTGTGGGTAAGTCGTACAGAAATATACAGAGAATGTAGCATGTACAGACTATAACACCTACATTTACTGCTAAATAAACACGAGGGAAACTGAACCAAAGCATAGCAGCCCAATTTTAAGAAGCGAGGGTTCTTATGTTTAGAATCGAAAGATCCCTGAGGCACAGCCTCAGGCTATCTCTGACTAATAATGAGGCCAGGCTTGGGAAAACTATTGCTAAGGAAATTTTTAACAAACAGAATATTGTGCTTGAGTTGTAGAAATAGGTTAAGGAATTAAGATTCACCAGCTATGGTTTTGGGACTTACAGTTATAGGTCAGTAAGTGCTGTAAATAATGTAGCAGTCTACTTCAATACTCGGTTTCAATTTTCATTTATGCATTACGCTATCCATTTGGACCTCATCTAGATGTCTAGCCCTTCCCCAAAAACAACAAAAAGAAATTTCACTTAACAAATAGATAAAAATTATATTTCCCATTGTAGGCCACATAACTGGAGAAACTTTTTTCTACATCAGTTTGTTTTATTTTATTATTAAAGATGCAAAAGTTTAAAATTGCTGAAGTGCAAAATGAATGGAATGACATTAATGGAGAAGATCTTCACTAGAGAGTCCTCCCTGCATAACGGAAACGGGACGGATCCGTTTCGCAGCCCATAGCCTTCTATTTTGACGGAATGCCTCTAAATGCATTCCGTCATAGAATTGTGTTAAGGTCCGTGGTAACTGAATCCATAACTCAATTCACCTTTTACCACCAAACAAAGTGTGAACGAATTTCATAAGCGGAAATTCCCTCATCTCTAATCTTCACATCACGTATGTGTAATGTAGTGAGACTAGCTAAGGATGTCACAAGAAATGGTACAGACAACAGACTTACAAAAAGCAATGCTTCACTTATCACTACATGACTCATTAAGAGGTTACAAATGAACACGTCAGTAACAGTGAGCAACAGTAGAACAGCTGGTATGGTATACCTGGTTATCTCTGGGGTGTGTGCCTCCTTTAACAGTCTCTGGAATTTTTCACACAATACAGTCTATGTACTCAATTATAGCCATTGGTACACCAGGTGCCTCCTGCTTTTTGATGAAATCCTCTGTAGGCACACACCACTGTTAGCTTTGTTACTTCTCAGACTAACTGACCACATCCTGCAGTTTCCATGTCTGTGGTCAACTTTAGTGACCTCAATGATCTTGGGAACGATGCAGGCTTGTTACGGCTGTGCGTGTTGCACCACTGTACCAACCAACAGATTTCACTTTGGGCTACCACTAAGGGTCTTAGCCTGGCTGTCCACTGGTTTTCACCCTTTAACCCCTGTACAGGAATCTAGACTTTGCTGAAGGGGAACTACTAGGCTGCAACTTCCTAAATTAGGGTCTGTATGACTGACAGCTGGCCCATGGAAGTCAGAGACAACGATGCAGGACACAAAGGGTCAGGCAAAATCATTGTAAGGGACAGGCCGAGGTCATGGCAGTCAGTGAAGGGTCAATATGGAGATCAGGCACAGGACAGGCAGATAAGAGTAACAATTCAGGAAACAGTCAGAATTGGTATGCAGGCATACAATGGAAAAACACACTCTCACCAGAGAACCTACTGCTCAGGCACCTTCCCAAATGAGATAGTGACTAAACGTACACCAGGGCTGCTAACCATTGGCTGGTGAAGATGAGAGTGCATGCTTACTGGCCCTTTATGGTAGTGCACACATGCCCTAATGGCAACAAAGCTGATGCAGGCAGGAAGCAGGCTGTGACCTGTGAGAAGAGGATGGTGCTCTTCCAGCAGCTGGTCCCATTGGAATAGAGGAGGGAAAGACTGGAGGGGCTGGTGAACAGAGTGGCAATCATGCATGCCAAAAAGAGTGGAGCAGCAGCAGGCATGTGCCACTACCACAACAAGGCTTCACTGCTTTGCAGCACATACTCCTCTGCTCTGCTCCCTGCTTGACACGCAGCACCCAAGATACTCCCTTACATCTGCCCACTTCCTGTGCTCCACAAATCTTGTCCCCTGTGAACCAGTTTCTCTCATGTTGTGCCCTCTAGCCTAGATTACTTATGACGTGACTAGGGATGAGCGAATTGACTTCGTTTTAATACTGTACGGAGCGAGCGCTCCTTACAGTATTATAATGTATTGGCTCCCATGAGCCAAAGTTATTGCTTCACGAAGTCTCGCGAGACCTCGGGTATTAACTTCATAAATCAATTTCTACTGGAAAAAAACTTTCCCTAACTCGGGTTCGCTTGCTCCGTACAATATTCAAACGAAGAATTATGCGAATTGACTTCGGATGTTTCATCTGAAGTCGATTCGCTTATCCCTTCCGTATGAAACTCGGGAGAGTAAACACCCTAGCCTATTCTATACAGAGTTTAGTACTCCCTTTGTACACAGAGAAGGCTGTGATAATGAGAGATGCATTTGAGCTTCATCCAGTTTAACCAAGTTATAGTGTTATTCTGTATAACATGCAATGATTGTCACACAATGTGAAACTTTTAGGGGGTCATCCTATGATTTTTGAGAAAAATTAAAATCATATCATATAGTACATGACAATCTCTTACTAGCAAAGCTAAGCCCCTGTACCTCACATGGATCCAGAGATCTCCCCATTCTTTGCTCTGCTAGATTTCTATCAAGCTGACAGCTCAAGGGTAGTGTCTTTTCTGCTGCAGCTCAGGGGGCGTGTCCATTCTCTCCCTATCACAGCTCAGGAGGCGTGTCCATGCTCTCCCTATCACAGCTCAGGAGGCGTGTCTCAGCTCTCCCTATCACAGCTCAGGAGACAGCTAAAAGATGAAACTGAGCATGTGTGGCCTTCTCAGTGAACAGGACAAAGAAATAAGCAAAAGAACAAACAGCAGGTGGCGCTATACAGATACATTTTATTGAATAGCTCACTGGTTATGCAAAATTTTTAATTCATGGCAAATACAAATGTATTCAGATCCAGGTGCTGGTTTGAAAACTGTAGAATATTTTTAATGGGACAACCCCATTAACCACATCCCGACCGCCTAACGCAGGGATGCGTCCTGCGGGCGGCCGGGATGTTCCTCCTTTACACGTCAGCGCGTCATTTCGCGAGAGGCGAGATTTCCTGTGAGCGAGCGATTTCACAGGGCATTTTTACGCATTTGGATTCCAGAATTCTTCTCAGGCTTTAGAGACCCCTAAAATGCCAGGGCAGTATAAATACCCCACAAGATTTTTTTGGGCACAAGTTAGCGGAAATAGATTTTTATTTTTTTATTTTTTCTTGCAAAGTCTCATATTTACTAACTTGTGACAAAAAATAAAATTTTACATGAACTCACCATACCCCTCACGGAATACCGTGGGGTGTCTACTTTCTAAAATGGGGTCACTTGTGGGGTATTTATACTGGGGTATTTATACTGGGTGTATTTTTACATATACCCCTGCTGGGTGTGAGAAATATCTCTGTAAATGACAACTTTTTAAAAAATTTTATGCAAAGTTGTCAATTTACAGAGATATTTCTCTCACCCAACATGGGTATATGTAAAAATACACCCCAAAACACATTGCCCTACTTTTCCTGAGTATGGTGATACCGCATGAGTGACACTTTTTTGCAGCCTGGGTGTGCAAAGGGGCCCAAATTCCAACCAGTACCTTTGGGTTTTACAAGGTTGCTCACAATTTAGCCCCGCCCAAAATGCCAGAACAGTACAAACACCCCACAAATGACCCCATTTTAGAAAGTAGACAACCCAAGGTATTCACTGAGAGGCATAGTGAGTCCGTGGGAGATTTTTTTTATTTTTTGCCAGAAGTTAGCAGAAATTGAAACTTTATTAATATTTTTTTTTCCTCAGAAAGTATCATTTTCCACTAACTTGTGAAAAAAAATGAAATGATACATGAACTCACCATGCCCCTCCGCGAATACTTTGGGGTGTCTTCTTTCTAAAATGGTGTCATTTGGGGGGAATTTATACTATCCTGACATTCTAGCACCTGAAGAAACATGACAGGTGCTCAGAAAGTCAGAGCTGCTTCAAAATGCCGAAATTCACTTTTTTGCACCATTTGCACCATTTGTAAACGCTATAACTTTTACCCAAACCAATAAATATACACTTATTGGATTTTTTTTTTAATCAAAGACATGTAGAACAATAAATTTGAAGAAAAATTTATATAGAAATGTATTTATTTTAAAAAAATATTACAACAGAAAATGTGCAAAAATTTGTCATTTTTTATGCAAAGTTCAAATGTCAGCAGCAATGAAATACCACCAAATGAAAGCTCTATTAGTGAGAAGAAAAGGAGGTAAAATTCATTTGGGTGGTAAGTTGCATGACGGAGCAATAAACGGGTAAAGTAGTGTAGTGCAGAATTGTAAAAAGTGGTCTGGTCATTAAGGGTGTTTAAGCTAGGGGGGCTGAGGTGGTTAAAGAAATATAAGATAACCCAAATAAACCGGCAAAGTGTTCAAACATGTTACCGTTTTTCCTTTTGACAATTGTGCAATAGTGATACTGACGCTTATGCTAAAGGTAATAAGCAGTTAAGAACGGGCAAAAAAAGTTGCCATAGGGACCAATGACAAATGAGCAGATGTTAATTGGTTTGGTTTTTGATCTGAAACACAAAAGAGCAGAAGTTTCACCTCTTCCGCGAGACACACTATAAACAGGGGCGTAACTACCTTGTGACTGCTATGGGGCCCTGGGCAATAGGGGGCCCAGTCTTAGTTGCGATTATCTCCTCTTCTACTGGAGGTAAAAACTTGGTCAGGACTCTACCCTCTAACACTGGGTTCAGACCTGAGCATTTCTGAAACGCGTTTTTTCCGCGCGTTTTTGTCGCGCGTTTTACGCGCATTTTTGGCAATAGTAAGTGCGTTTTACACGCGTTTGTGTGATTGACTGCAGTGTTGTCCAATGACCAAATATCAAACAAATTCAGAAAAAAGGTGGGAAATTCCCAAATATATGCACAAAATCAGAAGACTGGGACAAACGCAATCAAGGAATAATTACTTAAAACGTAACCTTTAATAGTGATATACTAAAAGTGCACTAGGCCACATAGCAATAGATAAAGATAAAAAATGGAACCATCTCACCAAGTTCTAGACGTCCGAGTACGGTATACTGATAATATTTCAGGAGGAGGACCACAATGTAGATCCGCCACGGAGGTCCGTATGGCTGGAGTGATCCAAACTGGCCAATGATGATACTGGTAGACTTAAATTTGAAAATTGCAGGGATAAGGACGGGGGCAGAGCAGGTGTAAGTAAGCCCTAAAATGCCCTACACAGACAGGGGAGGGGGCTAGTGTGTCCCTGCCTATCTATACAGAGCACCCGCCCCGACAGGGGCGACCCCGTCCGGATACCTGTCCCTATCTTTGGGCAAGTCCCTAGTCTAACCTAGGCCCAAAAAAAAAGCAAAAAAGAGGGACTCCTATAAAGGGACCCCAAAGGGAAAAATTTCCTTGTCTCAGTTCCCAACGTGACACGTTTCCAAGCAATGTTTCATCAGGGGAGCTCGGAGAAGGAACATGATGATAGATAATCAAATTGCAGAACGTCAAAAAAAGCGAGACCACCAAAGAGGGGGAGAAAAAAGTGTATCCTTCTCATATACACCCCGATATGGTCGCGTATACAGGGCAGATATGGGAGTAGGAGACAATAAATAAATGCCCCCTAGACAGCCACCTGTATAAATCAGAAAGAGTGACTGGCTAACAAACAGGTATACTAACGCCAGTGGGCGATATACATATAATATCAATGGGCCAGGTGCAGGGAACGCCATGTGTGCACTAATATATAGGCTCCTTACCTGTTGTAACTAAGCCGCATTAGGACACCACACGTGGGGTGGGAGACGCGATCCGCCGGAAGTGGGCGTGGTCACGTGACCCGCACGTCATGTGTGCGGAAGCGGGGAGCGTAACCGGGCAACCAGGAAAGCGCCGCATCCGCGCGTGCGCCCGCCGACCATGGACCGGAAACTATGCCGTCACCATGGAAACGGGGACGCCGCGCAGGCGCAGAGAAAACCCGGCCGCCAGGACATGGGCAGGGATCAATAGCGATACCCAGATGAAGTCAGCATCCAAAAGGATGTAATAAAACATCGGAGACAAGTAAATGCAGGATTCTTGAAACGCACTGACCTAAGTACCGTTTTGAGATATGTAGGGGTAATGGTTGGTAAATCTTTAAGTTATCCTAATGGGGACACCGGACACAAGTAGAGTAATGATCAGGGAGGGTATAGGAGACTACATAGGGCAATAAGTACAGACATAGATTATTCGGATAGGGGCGCAGGACCAAAATAGCGTAGTGATCAGGAAGGATGTACTGGATAGAGGAGAATGTATTGGAATACATAGGACAATAAATACAATAAGTGTAGACGGAGGGTGTATAGATACAGGAGCCCTCATCATCGAGCTAGTCCTAAATCACAAGAAGCAGATGAAATTAAGTTGTTCATTAAGACCGTTGGGGGAAACGTTTTTCAAATAGAAAATCCACCTCGCCTCCCTCTGGAGAAGGAGGCGGTCCCAATCTCCTCCGCGACGTGGGAAGGGGATTGAATCGATGCCCATAAATGACAGTCAGGCAGTGGAGCCCTGGTGATGGGAATGGAAGTGTAGGGAGATGGGGGTATCCTTTTTTCTTTTCATCACCAAAGAGGAATATGAGTTCTTGTATCCAGCCCACCCACGCCTGCCCACTTTCTATTGTCTACCTAAAGTGCACAAGGGCACCTCCCCACTGAAAGGTCACCCTATAGTGTCAGGCGTGGGTGGGCTATGCCAGAACGTGGGCATTTACGTGGATCGGATTTTGGCACCGTTCGTATCCTCTCTGCCATCCTTTACACGTGATACCTCCGATTTATTGCTAAGGTTAGATGGGGTCTCCCTGCATCCAGATCACTGGCTGTGTTCCGTGGATGTGGAAGCGCTTTACTCGTGTATTCCCCACTCATTGGGCATTGAGGCTGTTGCCTTCCTTTTACGTTCGAGGGGTTGCCAGTACCGTGACCATAGCCAATTTGTGCTCCAACTCTTGGCGTTCCCACTCACCCACAATGTTTTCTCCTTTGGCCGCCGTCTCTACCACCAGCTCAGGGGCACGGCGATGGGGAGTTCGTGTGCCCCATCGTATGCCAACTTGTTCCTGGGCTGGTGGGAGGAGACGGTCGTCTTCGCTGAGTCTGGCAGACTATCAAAGGAGAGCATTGGACTATGGGCACGGTACATAGATGACATTTTTGTCATCTGGCAGAGCGATATACCCTCTTTTGAGGCCTTTGTGGCACGACTTAACTCTAACCAGTTAAATCTTCGATTTACCTTCGAGATGGACCTGAAGACTCTTCCGTTTTTGGATGTTTGTATATCCAAAACGGAGACTGGAACACTTCAAACGTCCACGAACTCCCTTTTACGCTGGGAGAGTGGTCATCCTCGCCCCCTCAAAAAGGGCATACCCAAAGGACAGTACCTGCGCCTGCGCCAAAACTGTTCGGACAAGCGGCTGACCTTAGAGTTAGGTTCCTACAGATGGGCTATCCTGATTCAGTCTTACGCTCGGCCTTTCAGACGGCCGTATCAACTGGGCGACCGAGCCTCCTGTTACCAAAACCAGTCAACAAACAGGAGAAGGGCCTCATTCAGCTTATTACCACACACGATGGCGCCTCTGCGCAACTTAAAGAGATCTTGACCTGTAATTGGGGTATGCTCACTATGGATCCAGCACTCAAATCCGTCCTGGGCGACCGCCCAAGAGTCACTTACCGGCGGGGTCGTAATTTAAGGGATAGCTTGGTCCATAGTGAGTACATACCGCCCATACAATCAGGGTGCGCTTGGCTGGGACAGCAGACCAAAATAGTGGGTTGTTTCCGCTGTAGTGGGTGTGTAGCGTGTCGCTATATGACTGTTGGCAACAGCTTTGTTAGCAGCAACACTGGCCGCACCTATTACATCAAACAGTTTATTAACTGTAAAACTAAAGGGGTCATATACCGATACGTATGTAACTGCGGCCTTGAGTATATAGGGAAGACGAGGCGTGAGATCCGTAGGGTAATGATGTTGTAAACAAAAAGGATACCCCCTTCTCCCTACATGTCCATTCCCATCACCAGGGCTCCACTGCCTGTCTGTCATTCATGGGCATCGACTCAATCCCCTTCCCACATCGCGGAGGCGATTGGGACCGCCTCCTTCTCCAGAGGGAGGCGAGGTGGATTTTCTATTTGAAAACCGTTTCCCCCAACGGTCTTAATGAACAACTTAATTTCATCTGCTTCTTGTGATTTAGGACTAGCTCGATGATGAGGGCTCCTGTATCTATACACCCTCCGTCTACACTTATTGTTTATTGTCCTATGTATTCCAATACATTCTCCTCTATCCAGTACATCCTTCCTGATCACTACGCTATTTTGGTCCTGCGCCCCTATCCGAATAATCTATGTCTGTACTTATTGCCCTATGTAGTCCTCTATACCCTCCCTGATCATTACTCTACTTGTGTCCGGTGTCCCCATTAGGATAATTTAAAGATTACCAACCATTACCCCTACATATCTCAAAACGGTACTTAGGTCAGTGCGTTTCAAGAATCCTGCATTTACTTGTCTCCAATGTTTTATTGCATCCTTTTGGATGCTGGCTTCATCGGAGTATTGCTATTGATCCCTGCCTATGTCCGGGTGGCCGGGTTTTCTCTGCGCCTGCGCGGCGTCCCTGCTTCCATGGTGACGGCATAGTTTCCGGACCAGCTTGGATCACTCCAGCCATACGGACCTCCGTGGCGGATCTACATTGTGGTCCTCCTCCTGAAATATTATCAGTATACCGTACTCGGACGTCTAGAACTTGGTGAGATGGTTCCATTTCTTATCTTTATCTATTGCTATGTGGCCTAGTGCACTTTTAGTATATCACTATTAAAGGTTACGTTTTAAATAATTATTCCCTGATTGGGTTTGTCCCAGTCTTCTGATTTTGTGCAATGACCAAATATCCCTGTCTATATGAAGTTTGGCCAATCAGAGTGCATTGCTTGTGTTGCAAATTTATAAACGAGCGTTCGAACGCGCATTTTCAGTGTCAAAAACGCGCAAAATACAAGCGTTGCGCGTTCCAATTGAAGTCTATGGGCCAAAACGCGCGACAAACGCCCCACAAAAAGGTCAAGTACTTGTTTATGGGTCGGGCATTTTTCAGCGCGTTCGAACGCGCTGTAAAACGCGAGAATGTGAACCAGTCCCATAGGGAAGCATTGGTTTGCATCGGTTATGCGTTTTACAGCGCGTTCGAACGCGCTGTAAAACGCGCAAGTGTGAACTGAGGGTAAAGGAACAACTTTTAGCAAATGAGGCAGTGGAAAAATGGACCAAGGATCATTGAAAAGGGTTTAGGCAGAAACCCTTCTGTCCTGTGTGGGGATCCTGGTTTGATCCTTACTTCTGTATGTACGCCACTGACTATAAAGCAATATTTTGGCCCTGTATATTCTTCTCTGACCACAGCTTAATTCTTTTTTTCACCTTTTACATTGTATATGCCCCCTGCACTGATCACATGATGGTGACGTCACCCCAGGTCCTTAGGGTTGTCCAAGGTTCGGGTTCAATGAAGCAGCCCCTTATGGATTCCAAATGTCGTTATGGTCCGCGGTAGCGGAATCCATAACGGGATGCTACGGTAACCCGAACCCGAACTTTGGACGCCGAACTAAAAATAGAAGTTCGCTCATCTCTATTTGCAAACTCACAACTGATTTGTTCTGCAGCAGGCAAAATGGCAAGCACCCGACTGTATAAGGAGGGTGCTCAGGGACTGATGGTCGTCCCCCCTCCCCCCTTTTCCCCTTAGGGCTTTAGGGTGCTGGCCCCTTCGAGTTAATGGTAAAGTAGATGGCTGAATAGGACCATTAAGAGGTTAATTCACTGGGGAGCTCCTTAGACAGGATGTGGGCGGGGCAGAGAATCCTGGAGGCTGCATATACTCACTCCATATTCTGGCACTTCCTCTTGCCAGTGGAAGCAAATTGGCCCTCCCTCCCTCCCTTTGTGGATATACTTGGGAGACTGGTCAAGATACAAGGTTATGATCGGTTATGGATACTTGTTTTATTCTGCTTTGTTTTTCAATTTTTAGGAGCCCTGCTGGGAGTCCAGCGGTTTGGATATCGCTCTGATGATTACGGCTTTTGAGATACGTGAATTCTGGTCGAGTTTATCAAGTCACAGCTGGCGGCATTTGGGTGCAGCGGAGATATGGTGGTACAAGATGGCGTAATTGCCCGCTGGGAGTCCAGCGGCCGGCATACCGCTCTTGATGATTACGGTTTAACTTGATCCGCTGGGAGTCCGGCGTTGGCATACCGCTATGATATTATGGTTTATTAAGGTTTGCCGCTTTAATAAAGAAGCTGTGGCCGATCACCATCCAGCAATAAAGTAACACAGTTGTCAGTGTTTTTGTTATAGGTCAAGTTTGGGTGAAGGGGCCAAGCGGGAGTTAAAGGTTATACCCCACCCTGTTTCCCTGGATACCAGCAGTCTTGTCAGATCAGCTATGGAGAAGAATCGCATAGTTAGTAGGTTACATAGTGGGTTGAAAAAAAAAAACCAGTTAACTTGTTACTGTTCCACTTTTTAATGGGACCTGTCCATATATACTCACATTGGGACACATGGGACATATCATATTGACAGTGCAAAATGTTAAACTTATTTTCAAATATTTTCACACATTTCAAGGAGGAATAACAGACGGACACAGAATTGAGAAACAGAGGAATGCAGAAGAAAAACTGCTGCATCATTGTAATTTTATGGGAAATATGTGTTTACTTAAACAGACATCAGGAGAGTTGGAATCATTCCAAAATGAAAATATCCCTGTTTTTAATTGCATCAGATTGCATTTGCAGGTAAAGAAATCTTACTTTGTGAATCTACTAGTTTAGTTTTATTGAAGTTGCACACCAGAAACAAGCTTTTTTTGTTAAATTCTATAGTTCATTGTTTGTCGCTGATTTTGGTGGAACCATGTTAATAAAGAGGACATAAAGGAGTTGCCGCACCATTACACATCATATTTTATCATAAGAATAAAAGCATGTTTGCCATTTACATGATGTTCTAGAGTTATAACATTTTTTTTTTACACAGTATGGTGCCACCTAGTGGTTAAAGTGCATAGCAATGTACAGATCCGTCTACTAAGCTGTATGCTACTGGTCACACATGCTCACTTACTTTCCCCACAGTCAGGTATCTGCATAGCAATCCTAAGCTCACTGCAGAGCAGCTAATATAAATAGCTTTTTGCAGGCGAGATATTTATATTAGCTCCTAGGCAGTGAACATACGGAAGTAATCAATTTCTATCAACTGCGCATGTGTGACCAGCAGCAGTCAGCTAAGAAGATGGTTATATATCTGTTGTTACACTCTTTGAACACCAGGTGGCACCATACCGTGTAATCATGTAAATGGAAAATATGCTTTAGATCTTATGATCTGTAAAATGAATAACATGTAATTGTGGGAAAACTAATTTAAGATGTTAGACATTAGCAGTAATATCAGGGTTATAGCAATAAGGGGTGCAGAGGCAGCAGTCACAACAGGTCCCCACTATCGAAGGGCACAACAAGGGCCTCCGTACAGATTTAGCAGATTTTAAGAACTAGTAAAATTGGCCAGTGTTTTAGAGTAACTGGACTATAAATCTGTAATTTTCTTATGGTCCTGTCTTATTATTTGATGACATAAAGATGAAACATAGATTCTCATTTTAGTTCATAATAGTTTCCCTTTAAACACAGAAGCAATGATTTAGTGGATTAACTACATTATTTCTACTTAACTAGTTAGCAAATCTACATGAAACTTATTAAATAAAATGCTAATGATCCTTTCTTGCTTACAGCCCTACCATAAAAATTCATATCAGGAATGAGTTACGCTAAAAACATTGAAAATGAGAAAGATACAGAAGATTGTGAGATTGTGCTGACATCTAGTGGCAGATAAAGGTTACAAAGAAATGGAAGGCCGTACTCAGGAATACAGCATTTACTGTCATATTGTCAAGTGTTAATGGAGAAACCAGTTAGATGCGCTATTTCATCGTATCACTGAGCTAAAATTTATTGTGTAAGGTAACTGCATTCAGTTCTCAGAATTAAAACATAGGTGTTGTCGTGGTTTACTGGTCTCCCGACCATTAAAACGGCAAAAGGAGCAATTTCCACAAGGAAAATTGCCTATAGGTTTTTTATGCAGCAACCACGATAAGACAACCCGAGCTCTCCTTATAGGAGCTACTGACCAAACTGTCCTTTATGGTGTGTGTCCTTTTGAATGTGATTAAAGGTCTTTGGTCCACGATGGACCCCAGTCCAGATTCTGCCTTCAATAAATCCCAAATGCTATTAATGATCTGTTTTATGCTCTCGGAAAGAGGACTGAATTTGAAAGACAAAACAAACCTATCACTCTTTGATGTATCCCTTTAGTACCAAAAAGGAGGTCATTGCGTACATGAAAGGACGCTTTTAAATGAGCCCTCTCGACCACCTTGGGAGGGTAACCCCTCTAAAGAAGTCTCACTTTCAACTCACACGCTTGTCGATCAAAGCCGGTATCGGTATTATTATTACGTCTGAGGCGTATAAATTGGCCATAAGGAATGGCCTCTTTTACACTACGTGGATGTCTATGCCATGAGAATTTTATTGTAAGTTTTTGGTTATGTTTCCCAAATCTGCATTTACTTTTGTTCCTATCCTTGTTTTGTTATTGTTTTTTGCAGCAGCGCCTTTGCTCCTCCTGGCGCTCACACTGCACATGCCTCAGGTCGAGCAGCGTCCCTGGTTGTTAGGTGACGTCTGCTCCCGGCGCCATATATATTGGAGTGCAATTTGAACGTCAGTAGTACAGCCGGAAGAAGCACGAGTGTGTGCAAAACGGCCGTCGCTGTTTGGCGTGCCGCATCCTGAAGACGCCTGCCCCTTGTGCCCCTTATGCTGTCCTATTTTGGATTAATAAAGGTAAAGACTTCGCAGTGGTGAGTGCCGCCTCTGTTCTTCTCTTCTTATTTGATTCATCGATAGTCAGTGTAGGTTAGAAGGGGATAAAGTGTAGCTGATAGGTTCCAGTGCAGGGTGTTAGGTAGTGTGATAGGTTCTGCTGTCCATACATACATACTACATACAGTTGTGTTCAAAATTAGTCAACCCCCAATGCTGTAAAGGGTTTTAGAGAATTTAGTGTATATTTGTAATTGTGTTCAGAATGAAATCTTACAAGGACTTTTTAAAGAACCAAATGCAACTAAAATGACATCAATTGTTTTTGTAATACAGTATTAAATGTTTTTTTTTTGTGATTTCTTCATTGACACAATTATTCAACCCCTTAAAGACTACCACTCTTAAGAACAGAGGTTCATTCAAGTGTTTTCGATCAGGTATTGAAAACACCTCTGAGGATGTCAAGGAGCAGCAATCAAGCATAAAAAGCACCAATTAGGCAGATGTAAAATGACTGTGATACTCAGCTCCTTCTAGACATTTACTGGTGTGTTTACAAACATGGTGAAGTCAAGAGAATGGTCCAGGAAGACAAGAGAAGAGGTGATTTCTCTTCACAGGAAGGGCAATGGCTACAAGGGAAAGGGCACTGTTGAAACGCTACCTGGTCGTGGCAGAAAGAAGATGCTGACTTCGACTGCTGTGCGCTACCTGAAGCGCAAAGTGTTGAAAAGTCCCCGTGTGATTGCTGAGGAACTGAAAAAAGATTTGTCAGATGCGGGTACTGAAGTTTCAGCTCAGACAATAAGGCGCACACTGCGTAATGAAGGCCTCCATGCCAGAACTCCCAGGCGCACCCCCTTGCTGTCTCCAAAGAATAAGAAGAGTCGACTGCAGTATGCCAAAAGTCATGTGGACAAACCACAAAAGTTTTGGGATAGTGTTCTGTGGACTGATGGAACAAAATTAGAACTGTTTGGGCCCATGGATCGACGCTATGTTTGGAGAAGGAAGAACAAGGCCTATGAAGAAAAGAACACCTTGCCTACTGTGAAGCATGGCGGGGGGTCAATCATGCTTTGGGACTGTTTTGCTTCTATAGGTACAGGGAAGCTTCAGCGTGTGCAAGGTACCATGAATTCTCTTCAGTACCAGGAGATATTGGATGAAAATGTGATGCAGTCCGTCACAAACCTGAGGCTTGGGAGACGTTGGACCTTTCAACAGGACAATGATCCCAAGCATACCTCCAAGTCCACTAGAGCATGGTTGCAGATTAAAGGCTGGAACATTTTGAAGTGGCCATCGCAGTCACCAGACTTAAATCCGATTGAGAACCTCTGGTGGGACTTAAAGAAAGCAGTTGCAGCGCGCAAGCCTAAGAATGTGACTGAACTGGAGGCTTTTGCCCATGAAGAATGGGCGAAGATACCCGTAGATCGCTGCAAGACACTTGTGTCAAGCTATGCTTCACGTTTAAAAGCTGTAATAACTGGAAAAGGATGTTGTACTAAGTACTAAGATTGAATGTCACTTGGGGGTTGAATAAAACTGATAATAATGTGAGCACAGAAAAGACATTTGTGGTTATTTCATTATAAATGTTATGTTATATTTGTCTGACTTACAAGTGCCTCTTTGATTTAATTGTAAACAAGATGACTGAAATGATCAAAATCAATGTCAAACTGGCCAAAACACTCAATTTCAGTGGGGGTTGAATAATTTTGAATACAACTGTACATAGTGCTGTGATGTCACAACAATACTTAGTGCACCAATCACTAATATGTAGACAATCCTGTTAAAATGTGAAGTTGCACGTATTGCGCCAAAATATTCGCATCATTAGTGCCGATTTGCACAGTCGTGAATATATTGGAGCACTCTATCTGCAGATAAAGCTATCGCAATGTTCTGCCGTGCCAACCATTTTCTCCAGTCTCATTAAACTTCTAGCAGTTTGAAAAATGTAGCTATAGTGACTAGGGTTGTTTCGGGTAACGAAATTTCGATACCCATTCGATACTTTTGTCCCGGTATCAGTTAGATACCGGGATTTGCTTTTTTGATACTGGCTGCACTGCTGCGCAGTCCAGTATCACAGAACGGGTTCCCTCAGCAGCACAGAGGAGAAGCAGTCCCTGCCCCCTGTGCTGCTGCTGCCGCCGCCAATAAGGAGAGTCGGAAGAAGGGGGCCCGGCGCACTGTACCACTAATGAAAATTAACGTCTCATACACACAGGAGGCGGGTGCTGCCATCCCCTAGGCAACCTGCTGTCTGCCGCCCTTACACACTGGGGGATTACAGTGTAATAAACACCAGTAATAAAAACATTGGTGGCGCAGTGGTTCCCCCCCCCCCCAACCCCCCAGTATTAAAAATCATTGGTGGCAGTGGCCACAGGGTCCCCTCACCTCCTCTCTTCTGATCGGAGCCCCAGCAGTGTAATGCTGGGGCTCCGATCGGTTACCATGGCAGCCAGGACGCTACTGGAGCCCTGGCTGCCATAGTCAGCTCCCTGCTGCACTGTGCATAGTGTGTAAAATCCTATTCACCCTAATAGAGCTCTATTAGGGGTGAATAGGAGAAGGGATTAAAAGATCCCAGATTCTAGCCCCTAAGGATGGAAATAGTTATGAAATAAAAGGTAAAAAGAAACAAAGTAAAAAAAACAAAAAACAACAAAATATTAAGTATAAATCACCCCCTTTCCCAATTTTACATATAAAATATATAAACAATAAATAAACATATCACATATCACCACATCCAAAAAGTCCAAACTATTAAAATATAAAAAAAATCTCCCATGCAGTGAAAAAATAGGATCGGACTGTTCGATTATGGGCCGGATGTTCCAAAAATGCGAAATACGCGCGGCTTTTTTGGTGTTTTCTTTTTCGCGTGGTATCGAATCGTATAGAGTATTGCAATACTTTTTTATGGTATCGAAACTGAATCTAAATTTTGGTATCGAAACAACCCTAATAGTAACCCACGCCTGTATTGCGCACGCATTACGCAAATATTACGATTTTCGCAATCTAGAAAGTAATAGCGAATTTGCGAAAATATATGACAAATATTCTACCAAATATTAGCGAAATATTACACATTTGAATATTGCCCTTGCCGCTCACCACTACTCTGGCAGAGAAATATTACTATTGGTGGGACTTTTGGGAGGACTGTTACATTGGGAGGCACCCTGGCACAGTATTAGCTTAGCACAATTATTTTTGGAGGACACTATATTTACCGCTCTATAAATTTTAGAGACACTATTTGCTGGACACAGTTATTTTTTAGGGCACTGTGTGTCAATAATTATTGAAGGGGTACTATCTGTGTGTAGTATTTTCAAGGGGGATTTTCTGTTTCTGCAGTATAGCATTGGGAAGCACAGTGGGCACAGTATTAGAGGTGGCAGGATGGGGTGTTCAGAAGGTGGGGAGGAGGATGGAAAAGTAGTTTTCAAACTCTGCAGAGACAAGAGATGGCTAAAAGAAATAATAATGGCGGTCTGGTCTGAATGGAGAAGATAAAGAAAGAGAATGTCTACATCAGAGGACACATCACTGGATGTAAGAGGTATCTGGTGCTGTATTAATTACTCTGTATGTTTTATAGCTCTGTATGTAATGTTTTCCAAGTGTGTCTTTAACAGTAGGGCTGAAGGGAAGGGGTTAGGTTAAGAAATTTGGGTGGGGCGGGGAGGACATTTCAGTTTTCACCTCAGGCAGCAGAAAAGCTAGGTGCACACCTGAACACTTGTTTCCACCACGAGTTGGTTTTCTTTTCATAAGTGCAACTTTTTGCACAAAACACCACCACATAAGATGGCGTAATTGTCTACAACAATTTGAGCTTTTTCTGACGTTAATGGATGATAAAGGCATAATATGCAGCAATTTTATAGCCCCGCCCACTTTGACATTTATAACTCAGTTCTGGCGTAATGCATTATTTATGGTGAAAATTCTGGAGAAAACTGTTGATATATTTGGTGCAAATCAAAACGCCATTGTTTTTGGCACATTTTACCCCATACTTCTGATGCAACATGCTTAGAAAATGCCCCCCATTATTCCTATCCTGGCCGATACCCTCCTTATGAGCCTGCATTGCACAACTAAAAGGTGTTGATACAAAAACGACATGCTGAAGATTATTAAATGACTGTGTCACAACAGACCTTTATTTTTGAAAGTATAAAATTGCTTTAAATGAGAACTACTATAACCAGAAGAACACTGGCAATAAGATGTGGCCAAAATCCACCTCAGTTTTGCTAATTTTTATATGGCGTGGGAACGTCATGCACTGTGCAGTAATGATGATCCCACTAAGATTTACATATAATGTGTGAGGACCAAAAAAAAATACATTTTCTTGATCTGGAGGTCTACATATGTAAAGGAGTATTAAACAAATAATTACTTTAACCACTACCCGACCGCCTAACACAGGGATGCGTCCTGCGGGCGGCCGGGTTATTCCTCCTTGACGCGCCGGCGCATCATCTCGCGAGAGGCGAGATTTCCTGTGAACGCGCGTGCGTTCACAGGATCGCGTCGGGAGGAAGTTTAACTACAGCAATTGCGGACAAGAATAGGACATGCTCTATCTTTTGCGGAGCTGCGGCCTGATGTTTCGGAGCCGAAACCCAGAAGTTTGAGGCCGCAGCTCCGCAAATGCTGATGCGGAGAGCACATAGTGTGCTCTCCACATCACCGCCAGCCCTATTCACACTGAATGCAGAATTGCGGAATAGATGCGGACATTTTTGCAGACGTGTGAATGGGGCCTTACTTTGCAAGCACTCCTATGTCCTTTCCCCTCTCTTTTTTTTTTTTTTGCACATTTTTTGGCAGAGATTTTTTCATCCACATTGATTGATGCGAATGAAGAAATCTGTGCCGTTCATTGTTTTTCAGCCCAGAGGCTGAACGAAAAAAAAAAATATCATTACCCGTATGCTCAATTTAAGAAAAATAGCAGAAACTCCTAATGCTGGCCATACGTGTAATGATTGCGGAGACCCTAAAATGCCAGGGCAGTACAAACACCTCACATGTGACCCCATTTTAGAAAGAAAACACCCCAAGGTATTCCGTGAGGGGTATGGTGAGTTCATGTAAAATTTTATTTTTTTGTCACAAGTTAGTGGAATATGAGACTTTGTAACAAAAAGTCAATTTCCGCTAACTTGTGCCAAAAAAAAAAATCTTCTATGAACTCACCATGCCCCTCACGGAATACCTTGGGGTGTCTTCTTTCCAAAATGGGGTCACATGTGGGTTATTTATACTGCCCTGGCATTTTAGGCGTCCTAAAGTGTTAGAAGAAGTCTGGAATCCAAATGTGTAAAAATGCCCTCCTAAAAGGTACTCATTAGAATTTGGGCCCATTCAGTTAAGAACTAGCTTTACGCTAGGGGGGCTGAGGTGGTTAAAGAGGACCTGCCAGCAGGATCAATTCTATTAAACCGGATATACTTTCTGCTAGTGTTGACACTGCTGATAAAAAAAATACCTGAATGGCAAAAGGGAAAACATAGTTTAATCCCAATATGCAAGTTAGGTAGGTGCGGCCTTGGCCTCTCGGTGCACCTTAGCTCTATTGCTTTCCTGCCTTTATCCCGCTACTACACTCGACTGACAGGGCCAGGAATCACTATTCTCCTCTTGCTTGACCCTGTGCCTCTGCAGGTGTGCTGTAGGTTTTATGATCAGTGTTTGCACGGCAATCATCTCTGCAGCAGTACAACCCAAAGGAGATGTGCTGCATATACACCACCAATAGAACCTACAGTGTATGTGCGGGATTACAAGGTTAAGCAAGAGGACAATTATGATGCTTGGCTTTGACAAAGAATGCATAGCAAACATAGGAAAGGGGGGAAGCTAAGGTGCCCTGAGGGGCTGCGGCTCAGTCATCGGGGCACTGAAGCCCTAATATGCATATGGAATTAAACTCTGTTCTTCGTTGGAATGGATTTTTGCCATTCCGGTTTCGATCAGCAGTATCAACCACACTAGGCAGTATTCCTGGTTTTATAAGGTTGTTCCAGCGCATAGGTTCTCTTTAAACCAATTGATGTACAGTAAACAGTTACACTGAATATAATAGCTACCAGCACAAACCATATCATGGGTGAATAATATCCACAAAGGTCAGCTAAAATGACTGAAGAAAAATTGTACTGAGGAATGAGATTTTTTAAAACAGTCTGAGGAAATGAAAAGCAGACTTCAAGAACGAAATTACCCTGAAGGACCTCATTGAGGAATCTTTTAGGGAGGTGCAGAGGGAATTCTGAGAGATGGAAGATAAAACGAGTAATAGAGGAAAAGGCAGAACCGTAGAAGTACCTTTTATAACTTCCCACTTGAGGGATTTATATGAGGCTGAGAAAAATAATGAAAAAAATGACACTTTTTAAAATCACATAATATTTTAGAAAATCATTTACTGAAAAAATCTAAAATGCATCAAAAAGCACCCAATTTAAAAGACATTATAACTTGGAGCTACATAGGTATGAACAAAAATAACAAGGGAATAATGAATAGATTTTTAAACTTCAGCAAGTAAAAAACATGTTACAGGATTAAATAGAAAGGAAAAAACATTTCTTTCACTATAGACACTGAGGTATAGAATATAAAATCAACCAATGTATCACATGTGAGTCTAGGGGAGTGATTCCTGCTTACAGTGTCCCTGTGGGCTAGTATATGTAGGAAGGGTGAGAAAGCACAGCTAAAATATAACAAATTAAAGTGTCTCTGTGCACTTAAAAAACGTAATAGTGATCCACGGGGATTGATCAAGTTAGGGGTGGTGGCAGGGGAGGATGTAAATAATCAATTAAATAAGCAGGAAGGGTTTGTTTTTTTCAGCTCAAATCATCAGTACCTATGGGTTTTATCCTTTTCCTGACACCCACTGTTCATAGCCACTAACTTCCTGGTTGTTTTACACAGCAGACGCTTAGTGGCAAGGTCTGTGATTGGCAATAACGTCAATCACTGGACTTTTATCACCTCAAATGCCGTGGTCAATTGGGATCACAGCATGTGAGCAGTCAATTGCCAGGAGTGCTGCACTCCTAGTGACTGAACAACTCCCCCATGACAAGATCTAATGAAGGCTCCTAAACCTGCCGTAGCGAAGTGCCTATCAAGCCCTGCCTGTGACATGTTTGATAGGATTGTAGTGATTTTCCCATATGCTGCTATTGTAAATCATTGCAGTTCATGGAATAAGCCATCAGGCAATCTTGTGTTCAAGTTCCCTAGGGCTAAAAGTAAATGTAAAAAAAGTTTGAAAAAAAAAAGATATAACAATTCAAAACACCCTCCTTCCCCATTTTTAAAAATTAAAATAAACAATAAAAATTGTAAAGATCATTAGAATCGCCATGTCCCAAAATGCCCAAACTATTAAAATTAAAAGTATTTATCCTGTATTGTGAATGGTGTAACAGAACAAAAGGAAATTTCTGATTTACCATTTTTTTATTGCTTCATCTCCCAACAAAAATTGAATAAAATGTAATCAAACTCTGCTGGGCGAGAAAATCTTGTGACATGCACCACACTGCTGAGGTCGGCATGAAATGGGAATGAGGAAAGTGCTGGATGTCTTTGGTAGAGCATTTTTACTACTGGGAAACCTATGGGGGCACTGTTGCTAATGGTGGCCCTCTGGGGGAAGAGCATCATTACTATTAGGGGGACCATGGGGCGCTATTACTAATAGGGGCACTCTGGCACTATTGTGGTACTATGGAGGCATTAATTACTACAGTGGGCACTATGTGTTACATTAGTTAATGTAAGAAGCACTGTCTGTGTGGGGATTTTCAGGGGGACTATCCATATAACATTATGTACGTATGCATCTGCATGCCAATGTCTGGATCTGAATACTTTTGTAAATACCAGTCTTTAAAAATGTAGTGTATCCACTGAGTTATGCAATAAAACGTATCTGTATAGCGACACGCGCTGTTTGTTCTTTTCTTCATCCCTCAGTACACCTGGACACACATGCTCAGTACCATCCTTCAACTGCCACCAGCCATATTTTCTATTAGAAGCTGTGACAATTACAGGACATGCCCCTGAGCAAGGACATGCCCCCTGATTTGCCAGCTTGAAATAAATCTCGCTAAGCAATTGGGGAGATCTCTGCGTCCATATAAGAAGCAGGGCTGGTTCTAGCTTTGTTAGAAATAGATCACCATGTACTGTATGATGCCTGATTTTCACTATTACACGAGTCATGGGATAATCTCTTTAATATTTCTGCAGTACAGAATTTGGGGGCATTGGGCAGAGCAGCAGGCACACCATTAGGAGAAAGCAGTAGAAAGTGAATGATAAGGCACAATTTGGGGAGATTGTTTTAAGAAGGTGGAGAGGATGATGGAAGTGAAGAACCTAAGATGTCTGTGTAGAAAACACTGCAGAGAGATAAGTCATGGTTATAAGAAGTGTTATGGCAGTCTGGGCAGAAGGAGGATGGAGAAAGATAACTTTTACAATTCAGAGATGATGCCACCTTCAAATCACACCCTTACCCCATCTAGCAAATAAAAATAAATAATAAAAAATAAATATAATTAGTATTGTCTCATATAAAAGTATTTATTGTGTACGGTGAATGGTGTAAAGGAAAAAAAATCTAAATTGCAGATTCACCATTTTTTGATCGCTGCCCCTCCTTAAAAATGAATAAAAAGTGAACAAAAAATCATACACACCCCAAGTTGGTATCAATGAATAATATAGATCACCTTTTAAAAAATCAGCCCTTAAACAGCTCTGTAGACGTAACTATAAAAAAAGTTATTGGGGGTCAGAATATGGCAATGCAGAAAAAAAAGTTTTTCAAAGTTTTTATGCTTTAGAAAATATGCAAGAAAAACTATAAAAATGTGGTATTGCTGTTATTGTACTGACCCACAGAATGAGGTTAAAATGTAATTTTTACTGCACAGGGAATGCCGTAAAAATGAAACCCATTCACAAATTATTCCAGTTTCCCACTACATTGTATGCAATATTAAATGGTGTCATTAGAAAATACAACTTGTCCCACAAAAATCAAGCCCTCTTATTGCTATGTTAATGGAGGAAAAAAAAAAGTTGAAAAGGCAAGTAGTAAAACATGAAAACAGAACATTTCTGAGTCAAGAAGGGGTTAAATATAGACTTTGAATTGAAGGGCTTTTGAGAGACTAAGGCCTCTTTCACACGGGCGTCATGTTTGAAGCCCCGGATAAGAGGCGGGTGCGTTGCGGGAATATGCGCGCGGGTGCAAACGTTTGTAATGCGTTTTGCACGTTCGTGTGAAAAATCGCCATGTTTGGTACCCAGACCCGAAGTCGGACTTCATCACTGAAGTCCGGTTTCGGGTCTTCTGGAGAATTTATTATTTTCCCTTATAACATGGTTATAAGGGAAAATAATAGCATTCTTAATAAAGAATGCATAGTAAAATGAAGTGGAAGGGGTTAAAAATAATAAAAGTTAACTTACCTTTGCCACTTGATCGCGTAGTTGCGATCTGTCTTCTCTCTTCATGCTTTAACTAACAGCTTAAGGACCTGTGATGACGTCACATCATATGGTCCAATCACATGGTCCATCTTACCATGGTGATGGACCATGTGATTGGACCATGTGATGTGACGTCATCACAGGTCCTTTAGTTCTTAGCTGATGCTGGGAAAGAGAGGAGAGATCTCAACTACGCGATCAAGTGGCTAAGGTAAGTTAACTTTTATTATTTTTAACCCCTTCATCTTCATTTTACTAAGCATTCTTTATTAAGAATGCTATTATTTTCCCTTATAACCATGTTATAAGGGAAAATAATAAAGATCTGGTCCCGTTGCTAAGCAACCATGAGGGAAAATCGCACTGCATCCGCACTTGCTTGCGGATGCTTGCGATTTTCCCGCAGCCCCATTCACTTCTATGGGGCCTGCGTTGAGTGAAAAACGCACAATATAGAGCATGCTGCGATTTTCACGCAACGCAGAAGTGATGTGTGAAAATCACCGCTCATGTGCACAGCCCCATAGAAATGAATGGGTCCGGATTCAGTGCGGGTGCAATGCACCCACCTCACGCATTGCACCCGCGCGGAAAACTCGCCCGTGTGAAAGGGGTCTAAGGCTGGGTTCACACGAGCGTGATGGATTTCGGTCCGGATGCATTCCGGATGCGTTCAGTGAAAACTGTGTGATTTCACAGGCAAAGCCACTCAGTTTTGCCTGCGATTGCGTTCAGTTGTTCAGTTTTTTCCGCGCGGGTGCAATGCGTTTTGATGCCTTTTTCACGCGCGATAAAAAACTGAAGGGTAACAAACAACATCTCCTAGCAACCATTAGTGAAAAACGCAACGCACCCGCACTTGCTTGTGGCTGCAATGCGTTTTTCACGCAGCCCCATTCACTTCTATGGGGCTAGGGCTGCGTGAAAAACGCAGAATATAGAACATGCTGCGATTTTCATGCAACGCACAAGTGATGCATGAAAAAAAATGCTCATGTACACAGACCCATTGAAATGAATGGGTCAGGATTCAGTGCGGGTGCAATGCGTTCACATCACGCATTGCACCCGCGCGGAAAACTTGCCCGTGTGAATGCAGCCTAAGATTATTTTCACAATAGCGTTTTTGCTTGATCTGGCAGGGTTAAGCAAAACCGTTTCCGTTACTGATAATACAGCCATCTGCATCTGTTATGAATGGATCCGGTTGTATTATCTTTAACATTGCCAAGACGGATCCATTATGAACTCCATTGAAAGCCAATGGAGGACGGATCCGTTTTCTATTGTGGCAGATAGTGTCAGAGAAAACAGATCTGTCCCCATTGACTTGGCCCGCATCCCAGGACGGAAAGGAAACTACAACACGTTGCGGTTTGCTCTGCGGAACGCAACTAAACTGAACGGAATGCATTTTGGAGCATTCCGTTCTGTTCAGTTCAGTTTTGTCCCCATTGGCAATAAATGGGAACAAAACTGTTTTTTTCCGGTATTGAGCCCCTATGAAGGATCTCAACAATGAATGGGGACAAAACAAGCGTTTTTTCTGGTATTGAGCCCCTATGACGGAGCTTAACAATGAATGGGGACAAAACTGAAGCGTTTTTTTCCGGTATTGAGCCCCTATGACGTATCTGAATAGCGGAAAACTAAAACGCTAGTGTGAAAGTAGGCTAAACTTGTCAGAATTTTATATAGCATACACTTTTGGCTTAGAATACATATTTACCATTATTAAATATGGGGTTGTTTAACACTTCTGCAGGTAGCAAAATTTTGCATAAAGTAATCTGAAAGGGACTTTCCAGCCTGTACACAGGGAAGCTGGTAATTTTCTACAATTACCATAAGGGTCCATTCACACGTCCGCAACTGCACCGGCCATGTGCGTTCTGCAGTTTTCGGACTGCACATGGCCAGCTCTATAATAGAAATACCTTTACTTGTCCATGGCTGCGGACAAGAATAGAACATGCTCGATTTTTTTGCAGGGTTGCGGAACAGAAGTGTGGATGCAGAAAGCACACTGTGTGCTGTCCGCATCTTTTGCAGCAGCATTGAAAATGATAGGGTCCGCACTCGTTCCGCAAAATTTTGTGGACGTGTGAATGGACCCTAGAGCATAAGGCAGGGCTATGTTTTGGAGGGAAAAAAACAGACACAGTGACCTTTTGATCTTGTTTAGCTCTTTCTAGACAGTTTACATCTGAAAATTGCTTAGTCATTCCCATTGACTTGTATTGAGACACAATACAAGTGTATGACAGACTTGAATCGCAACATTGTTTTAGTTAGGCTGTGCTTTACCCCTCCTACTAAAAGGTTCTAGTTCAGTTAGAGACTGTGTAAAAGTAAAGCAGTCAAAGCCCCTAAGTGTCTGCAGATAGGGGCCAATTTTTAGTAGGTGAGCTTCTGCAAAACTGCATGACTGACTAGAAGAAGATGCCAATAGAGGGATATGCTGTCCGACAACTAAGCAACAAACCTTGGGCCACCTGTCCTTTGGCCAGGGTTTAAGCCTTCTAAGAGAGAGATGGACAGCTGGCTCAAGCTTTTCCTTAGCACAGACCTTCTACTACCAGAGAGGAAACTGGAGAAGCCAGTTCAGTGTTTTTGCTCATCAATCTAATCTCAATATCCCATAATGAGAACAGAATTTTAGAAATGTTTGCAAATGTATTAAAAAGGAAAAACTAAAATTTTGAGTGGATATATGTATTTAGACCCTTTGTTATAGCACTTTAGCTCTGGGGCCTTCCAGATCTTTGAGACATTTCTGCACCTTTATTGGAGTCCACCTGGGTAAATTCAGTTGATTGGATATGATTTGTAAAGGCACAGCCCTGCAAAAACCAAGCCATGAGGAGGAAATAACTGCCTGTAGAGCGCAGAGACAGGATCGTGTGAAGGAACAGATTTGTGCTGCATTAAAAGTTCCCAAGAGCACAGTGGCAACCATAATTCTTAAATGGAAGAAGAACCAGGACTCTTCCTAATGCTGGCCACCTCAAAAAAACTAAGTAATCGGGGGAGAAGGGCCTTGGTAAGAGAGGTGACCAAGAACCCAATGGTCACTCTGGCTGAGCTCCAAATATACAGATGGGAGAAACGTCCAAAATGTCAACCATCACAGCATCATTCTATTACTCTGGCCTTTATGGCAGAGTGGCCAAGAAGAAGACCCTCCTCAATAAAAGAACACATGGAAGTTTACAAAAAAGCACCTAAAGGACTCTCAAACTGTGAGAAACAAAATTCTTTGGTCTGATAAAACCAAGAACTTTTTGGCCTCAATGCTAAGCTTCATGTTTGAAGAAAATTGGCGACTGCTCATCACCTACCTAATACCATCCCTACAGTGAAGCATGGTGGTGGCAGCATCATGCTGTTAGGGTGCTTTTCAACAGCTGGGAAAGGGAGACTGGTCAAAGTTGAGGGAAAGCTGGATGGAGCAAAGCACAGAGATATTCTTAATGAAAACCTGATCCAGAGTGATCTTGGACCACAGATGTGTTTACCTTCCAACAAGACCCTAAACACACAGCCAAGACAGCACAGGAGTGGCTTAGAGCCCTGACTTGAACCCAATCGAAAATCTCTGTAGTTACCTGACAATTGTTGTCACCAACGGACGCAGACCCCATCCAACCTGAAAGAGTTTGAGAGGATCTGCAGAGAAAAATGGCAGAAAATCCCCAAATCCACATGTGCAAACATTGTGGCACCATACTGGAGAAGACTGGAGGCTGTAATGCAATATTTTAGTTGGGGGGAAATATATTTTTTTTAATTATTTTACAACAAGGCCGCAAGATTAAAAAAGTGATATAAGTGTCTGAAGAATTTTCAAACGCACTGTATCTAAACTGGAATACAAATGTGTTTTAAATATATTTGCTGTTTGAAAGAGAAATGTTGTATGTAGGCATAGGGATTTATTGTACCCTATTAGACATGCTGCATATGCCCTGGAAATAGCTGACAGTGGTTTTGCAGAGAAGAATGGGAGGCGATAGCTGTATTTTAATCATTTGTCTAGAGTTTATGGTTCAATAACCATTTAGAAAAGCATAGGGACTGCAAATGACTAGTACAGGTTCCACAATATGATATAATGTGAAGAACTACATTACTCATCTCTTAGGTATAGAAAAGACATCCAATAAAGCAAGTGTTCAGTAAGCAGAGCTATAGAGAATGGTATGCAAAAGGTAAGAGCAAAAGTCCTAGCTCATTGGTAGGTCAGTTTGCTGCTGGTTGAGTATGGCACAAGTAAATGGCCAAATATCAAATGCAAGAGGATTCCTAAATTGGAACAAGGAAAACCAATGTGTATAGAGATCTGCGGAGGTGTTCTGTGGCTCACTACAATATTAGTTATGCATTGTATTTATGGGGTTGCTTTTTATGTTAATGATCTACCACATCATTCCAGCTATTTAAATCATAATCCTAATTTTATTATTACATTATAAAACAATTTCATTTTCTAAAGTAGACTGCCTTCTAAAACTTTTAGAATGAGAGGTTAATATAACTTCCCTAGAAAAATATTCACTGAGCTAGCAGGGTTAGTCTTCACAATATAAAAAATGTCAGTATCTTCTTAGGTTTTCTTCCAAATAGTCTTCTGTATGTTCTCTCCTTCTATACATTATATAGTTCCAGACACAGGCTACTGTGCAATTTGGTCCCCCTTGGCAGTTCAGTATTACCGGTATTTGGTCCTCCATGGACACGTAGAATGTGCCCATCATTATAGGTGTACATAGTAATGGAAGTTCTGATTTCCTGTTTCAGAGTCAAGGGAGTTTTAGGGTACTTTCACACTAGTGTTATTAAATCTGGTAAAGGGTCTCAATACCGGAAAAAAACGCTTCAATTTTGTCCGAATACATTCTGAATGGAAAGCAATCCGTTTAGTATGTCTTCCGTCCCTTGTATGGTATTTGACCAGGCAAAATACCGCAGCTTGCTGCAGTATTTTTTCCGACCAAAATTCCGGAACACTACCGCACTTGCTGGATCCGGCAATAATTTCCACTGAAATGTATTAATGCCGGATTTTGTACCAAGTGTTCCGGAAATTGCCGGATCTGGTTTTCCGGTTTGCGCATGTGCAGTTCTTTCTAGTTTTGAAAAAATTAAATATCGGATCCATTATTCCAGATGATACCGGAAAGACGGATCCAGTATTTCAATGAATAAGTCTAACGGATCCGGATCCAGCAAAGACAGCTTTTCGTTTGCATACGGTTTGCTGGAACTGCCTGCCAGATCCGAACAACACTAGTGTGAAATTACCCTTAAACATGCTGATACACATAGACTAAACATCTGTCTTGGGTTGCCATTGCTGTTTGCCTCCATGGCAAGGTAAGTCTTTAGTATACTGTTCTGCTATTTTAACTCTCCTGCTTGATATTTTCTCCTTTCTTGTTTTGTTGGTGTCCTGCAAATCAGACAGATC
This sequence comes from Bufotes viridis, assembly GCA_033119425.1. Lineage (NCBI taxonomy): Eukaryota > Metazoa > Chordata > Amphibia > Anura > Bufonidae > Bufotes > Bufotes viridis. Next base: position 240,337,065 of record CM065590.1, read on the forward strand.
ACGTTCAGTAAGACAAATAGGGGCACTTGGAGATGTCTGTGAGATTTTTTTTTCAAAATGTCCTTCTCTTAAACAGTGACTGGAGAGAACTTCTTTTTCTTTGGAATTTCTCCATTTCATTCTTCTGTTCTGGAACCAGATTTTAACCTGGAAATATGAGAAATATATATCAGTATATATAAGAAATAATTATTGTCTTCAATAATGTTCATTGATGTTAAGTTGTCTCTGTAACAATCAGTAGATGTGGAACCACATTGTCAACCAACTGGTTTGACTTTGGACTAAACCTAAGGGCGTTATCCAGGCAGTATCTTTGTATTAACCCTTTAATCCCTATACAGAGATTTGGACTTTGCTGCAGGGGAGCCACCAGGCCACTACCTCTTGGTGTAGTCCAGGTGTGGTTGAAAGCTGACCCACAGAGGTCAGAAGCACTGAGGGATCAGGCAACATTCGTAGTCAGTAACAGGCTGAGGTCAGGGCAGGTAGAGTTTGTGCAAATCCAAGAAACAGTCCAAAGATTAGGGCAGGCAGCACAGGATCAGTGCGGTGATCAGGCATAGGTCAGATCAGATGGCAAGGAGTCAGAATCCAGTGATCAGTCAAAAGTCGGTACATGAGCAGACAAGAACATTATAACACCTCTGCAGAATCTAGCAAGACAGTAAACCTATTTTTATGGTAGTGAATGAGAAAAACAGCGCAGCATGCAGCGTATTGCAGAGCTGATTACAGCTGCACACAGAACCAAAGAAGGTTTAACCCTTGCAATACTCCAGAATAAGGTGAGGTTCAATGAAGAATACTGTATTTTTCAGACTACAAGACTCACAGTTTTCCCCCAAAAAATGGGGGGGGGGGTGAAGTGTGTCTTATAGTATTACTGCTAATGACCACTTCCATTATGAAAGCTTTCATTAGCATGGTGAAGGCACTGGGAGGTGAGGACAGCACTGCGTTAGCTGTAATCACCTTCACTGTTCTTCTTCTGAGTCCTGTTGTGCACTGTGTGCTGACCATGCACAGTGTCAGGACATGGTGCATGTAGGTGCACAACATGACCTGACAATGTGTGCCATCAGGTACACAGCGGGACCCAGAAATGGTGATGAGTCCTGGATATGGAGAGCCATCCGGAGCAAGCAAGGTAAGTTAATTTATTTATTTACATTGTTTTTTTTAAATCTGATGGGAGTTTGATCTGAAGCTGATGGAGGCTGGGGGGTTCTGATCTAAGGCTGATGGAGGTTGAGGGGTCTGATCTGAGGCTGATGGAGCTTGGGAGTCTGATTTGGGGGTCTGATGAGGACTGGAGATCTGATGAGGGTCTGATCTGAGGTCTGATGAAGAATGGGGGTCTGATTTGGGGGTCTGCTCTGAGGTCTGATGGAAAATATTTTTTTTTCTTATTTTCCTCCTTCAAATCCTAGGTGCATCGTATAGTCTGGCTGCGTCTTATAGTCCGAAAAATATGGTATATCCAATAGACACATAGGACACAGGCACCTGGACCCGCTGCCAGAGAACTTGAATTGCAAAAGATACAGGGTGAGTGTAGCAGTGCCCATGCCCGTCCAAAGTAGCGGGGAAGCAGCAGGCACACAGGCTGCCGACATAACAGTACCCCCTCCCTACAACCCTCCTTTGCAGAAATTTCTTCAAAAAAACAGGGGCATTAATATTTTCAGCAGCCTCCCAAGATCTCTCTTCTGGTACAAAGCCCTTCCGGTTCATTAGATAAAGTCTTGCCTCTAACTTCAGGCAGGCATGGGCTGCCAACATAACAGTCTCCATATGGTCAAAAAGCTCCAGTACAGAAATCTGCTAATTTTAGCATTTTAAGAAATTTCTTTCATTGTAGTGAACACTAGCATGTTATTAGAGCGGACAAAAATATATTTTAGTCTTAATGTACTGTACCTGAGACTCCTTTAGAGAAAGGTTAATGGCAAGCTTCTTCCTGTCAGCCTTGCTGATATACTTTTGTTTTTGGAACATTTTCTCAAGTGCCTTTCTCTGATCATCAGAAAAAACTGCTCGTTTTAAGATTACTCTTCTTGTCTTGGAGTTTGAATCTTTTGGTAAAAGATGGAGTTCACGTTCATTTCCTTATAAAAAAAACAATAAAAAAAGTTTACTGTCAATGAGAGTCTTTGTCTACTTAGTAGCACACAGTTTCAATGCAGATTATTAATTCACTAGAAATAATAATTAACTAGTTATTGTGCTCCACCTCTATCATATTGTACTCATCATGAGCACATCCACATGCACACAAACAAAAGGTTTTGCTGCCACCCACAATGTGGAGATTTTCCAATCAAAATGTGCCCGAATTCTAATACAATTTGCATAAGAATCTAGCTTACATACTTTGCATCAATTTTATTAAGTGCTTTGGGAAAAGGTGTCATAAACGGTGCATGACTTGAGATGCAACAATGTAAACCAAAAAATGACAATATAATTGGTAAAATGTCGCACTAAGGTAGTGAACCACCAAATGAGGTGCACTCACCAAAATAGATTTACCAACCTATTCAATGGGATATTTAAGAGAGAAATGGGGGCACACTCTAAATAGCTGGTGTCCGCAGTAATTTATTATATGTACAATAAAACAATCAATCAATAAAAAACAATCAATAATTCATTTGGTCATCTGCACCTAAAAACAGCTTCCCATATATGTGAATAAATATGACCTCTAAACGGCAGCAGTCAATAGAGTTTCTGATATAGTTCCATAATAGTCCAGGAGTTACATCGCCTTGTGCGTCTTAATAAACCCCAAATTTGGGGAGAGTGTATCTCAGAAATATTTCAAAAGTTCAATATCCAAACTTTGTAGCCATTTATTAGTCTTAAAATTTGGGGTTTATTAAGACACACAAGGCAATTTAACTCCTGGACTATTATGGAACTATATCAGAAACTCTATTGACTGCTGCCGTTTAGAGGTCATATTTATTCACATATATGGGAAGCTGTTTTTAGGTGCAGATGACCAAATGAATTATTGACTGTTTTTTATTGATTGATTGTTTTATTGTATATATAATAAATTACTGCGCACACCAGCTATTTTGAGTGTGCCCCCATTTCTCTCTTAAGTAAACCAAAAAATGTGCCAATATTTTATTACAGCGTTCTGGCATAAAGTAAACTAAATAATAGATGATAAAAGCCTAGACTAGACAGTCTAAAGCTGTGCCAGATTTATCATCCAGCATCAGCCACTTTGATAATACTAACAATTTTTACAGTGTGCAGTCCAAATGTATAGTTTCTAAATCTTTCTAAGTGAGCGTTTTACACGCTGGTCTTAATCTATCCCCTGCTGATGTCAGATACACCACAATTATTAAAGGGGTTGTTCTGTCATCTATTGATGACCTTTTACTAGAGATGAGCGAAGTTTTTAGAAATTCATTTCGGCTGCTTCGTCGAATTAAAAAAAATAATTCGATTTGTGGCGAATTACTTCATCACGAAGCAAATTTTTGGTAAGTAGCTGGTGCAATGACAGGGAGTTGCTATAGCCCCGCCCCCGTCATTGTACCCCTCAGATGCCACATTCATACATGATCGCGGCATCTGAGAGTAATAATACAGTGTAAAATGAACATTAAAAAAAATGAAATCACACTTACCGCCACTATTTGCTCGTGACTGGCTAGCCATCGCCACCTTGCTTGAAGATCTTGTGCGAAATCTCGCGTGGCCTGAAATGACGTCATCACGTCACCACACACAGGATTTTGACCAAGATCTTCAATCAAGATGGTGTCAGCCAGCCCGTCGCAAGCAAGTGGAGGAGGTAAGTATGATTTTTTTAGTTTTTTACACTATTTCATGTTAAATCGATTCGCTACCACGAAGCACGAGGAAATTCGGCTTCATAGCAAATCGAATTTATCCTGAAATTCGGATTAAATTCCACTTCTTTGGATCGATTCACTCATCTCTACCTATTACCCCTCAGATCAGCTGAATAGGAGACGCTCCATGTGAGCTCTGCTTCCTGGTCATTACACTGCGCGTCGTCTCCTTCCTGTGGAGCGGCGGCATAGTGTAATTATCAATACTCAGCACATTCAAGAGAATCTAGTTAGTACTTGTAATTATACTGCACTTCCATAATGACAGGCAGGGTAATTAAGAGGAAGCAGCGCTCACATGGAGAGCCACCTCCCCTTCACACAGCTGATCGGCAGATAGTCGGACCCCAGCTGATCAGATATTAATTACCTATTCTATATATATATCAATGTATATGGCAGGAAAACCCCTTTAAGAGGCACACGTCACATCTGTGCAGGTCCATGCGCCAGAACTGAAATCTACAACGGTAAAGGAGCCAATGTAGACTTTAGGTATACACCAGTTTCCGCTCATAGAATATAATAAATGTCACAGACCATCTATGCCCAGCCCCACACTGCCTACTCCCTGCCCCGCTCCCCTGGTTAGCATGGGTGAAAACCAAGAAAAAATTGCAAGATTTTGTGCAAGCAGGGTGGGCGCCAAATTTTGTGACTTTTTTTACATCAGTTTTCTGGCATACTGGGATGATAAACGTCCCACTATTAGTAAATCTGCTCCAATGTAGTGATTAATATAGAGCGAGATTTATCAAGACCTGATTCCATCTTAGAACTTATTCTAGCGTAAATTCAATTCTATACTATACATAGTCTAGGTTGATAGCTGCTGCTAGTACAATGTTATATTTAAGGGTCGTTTATACCATTACATTAGTATTAGTGTATGTACTATTAAACTGATCTTAATGGAGTATGTCTACATCAATATTAGAAGCCAAGCAGTGCGTTAAATGGTGCAGTTTTCATCTAATAACTTAGCATTCTTCCATTCACGTCATGGCACAGTGTCCTGCTCAATCCATCAAAAGATGGTTTTGTCTCAATTGAAACAAATTGGTGTGAACAAGCCCTAATAAATTGCTCCTTACAGTGGCAGTGAAAAGTGTCTCCGTAATGTGTACAGCAATATTGATTTGACTTTTTGTGGTAGACCACCATGGAGTGAGGAAAAGGTTTAGTCATGGTTTTCATTTTTCTATTGTCATTCATTGCCTCCTTGTTAAATGGACAATTAATAGGACACATTGAAAACTGTGCATCAGTCTGGGCTAATAAACAATCCCGGCAGTTTATAATGTGACCTATGTATTCAATCAGATTCTCTATATACTCATCTCACGCTTTTAATCCCTTTTCAGGTAGTGGAGGTTACAGGAGAAGATGAGCTTAAAAGAGTCTATAAAAGTCATTTTCATTCACTGCTTTATTTTTCACTCAAGTGTATAAATGCTCTTCAGAGGTCCCATTGGAATGTGACAGAGGATAAAGGATTGTATATAGTTCTACGCTTCATAGCTGTACAAAAGGGCAAATGACCCTTGCCAAGGCCTTTTCAGCGTGAAATGGTCCCTAAAGTTCATCTGCACGGTGAAAAATTGTGGTTAAGTCGCGTGTGGATGAGTAAAGAGAAAGTGTCGATTGGTCACGGTACTGTCATCCATTCTAATGCTACCCAGGCACTGCAAGATGCTCTGTGGGAAAGTATCAGCCCCCTTCAAAGCTGCTCCTAAGCTTGCAGCTCATTAAACCACCACCATTTATTGGCTCACTTGTCTCCAACTATTCACTTTAACAACTGTTGAACTTTATTAAAGACTGCGAAATTGCCCTATAGTGTAGCCAACTAAACAATATCCGAATCTTGATGTTTCTCCAATAGACTCTAAGCCTTCAATTCTCTCCATGTGATGTATTAAGGGTGGAAGTAAATTAAATAGGTTAAAATCACTATTTCTGTATTAGATCAGATTTAGTTGTACGTTTTTATTATTCCATTTAAGGATCTTTTTACTATTGTTACTGATTTCAATTATATATATATATATATATATATATATATTGCTGTATGTAATCGTATCATTTTTATATTGTTATTTTTATCATGTGAACAATCAATTTAATATTACTTCATATATTAAAGCATTAATCATTGTGTCATTGATGAAGAATGCAAAAGTCCCAGATATATTAGGAACAAGGAAGCTATTAGCCTCTTGTATGCCTGGTTTAGTTTCCATTGGGGCATTTCCAATTGTTCAGCCACTATATAGAATAAATCTTCAGAAGGGACACTGAATAAGAGTGCTGTGATTTTTCTTAGGAATTAGCGTCTCACTATTGCATCACCAATTAGCTTTCTAGGACCCATTAAATCCTGCTGCTCTGGTTTACAAAATAACTCAAGCATTACTGATGAAGCATAAAGACTTACTTGGAAAAGCAGTGGGGGAGGCTGGGTGCTGACAGGACCTACCACAGCAGGCTGCGTAGAATGGTAGTGATTGTAGACGGTAGTATTTAGATACACCTGCAAAAGAACAAATGAATGCATCAATTTCAACGTAATCCACCAACAGAATTCAATTCATTTAATAAGTGACATGAATAACCAGGATTATTCAAAAGCAAATGCACAATAGTAAAAGTGTCTTCTTTAAAGCAGCAGTGTTTTTAATGGTTAAACCCTACTATTTCAGTAATATACGTTTGTTCGTAATGGACATTAAATGTTTATTACATCCCCAAACAATGATGCTGATACAGGATCACCATATTTAACAGTACTGTTCACAGACTGTAGTCGCTGACATCAGTACATTATTACTTATGTATATCCGTTCAACTGTAAGTGCTGGTAATATAAAGTGGAAATATCAAGGACCTACTAAGCTCAACCCAGAAGTGATAGGATATATAAGAGCAGATGGGACATGTATGGCACATAAACATCATCGAGTTTTGGAATTACATATTCAGCAAGGACATATGCTGTAGGATGTTCAGATAGCTCAGGCAGCGCGATAATGATGACACCGGCCTCGAAAAGGGATACATGAACTAGGACTAAAGCCTATTAAAGAAAACGGTGGGCCAGAGAAACATCACTGCCGTAGCAGCATTCAACTGTATTGCTGTCCTGAGTACAGCAATACAGTTGAATATGCAGAGATGACCCTTTCCACGTTGAAAGCACTCATTGCCCATGGCCCTTCTGCTGCCCCGATCTTGCCCCCACCCCATTGCCTCACCTGGCCTTATTGGTGGTGCACCCCTGCATGTTATTAAAGGGAATCTGTCAGCCCCTAAACTAGAATATGCAGTGTATAGTGTGAATGATGCAGAGTCACATTATGTAATCCTTATCTTCATACTCACTTGCGTTCCAACAATGTACTTCAACAAACCAGCAGTAAAATGCATCAGGACTAGAGTTGAGCGAACTTCTGTTTTAAGTTCGTTTTCCAAAGTTCGGGTTCGGGTTATCCAAGCATCCAGTTATGGATTCCGCTACCACGGACCATAACGGCATTTGGAATCCATAAGGGGATTCTTCAATGAACCCGAACCTTGGACAACACGGAGGACCTGGGGTGACGTCACCGCCATGTGATCAGTACAGGGGGCGTGGCTCAGTACTGGATTAGATAAGAGGTGGTAGCCTACGACCTCTTATCCAATCCAGTACTGAGCCACGCCCCCTGCACTGATCACATGAGTGTGATGTCACCCCAGGTCCTTCACCCCATGTTCCAAATGCCGTTATGGTCCGTGGTAGCGGAATCCATAACGGGATGCTTGGATAACCCGAAGCCGAACTTTGGAAAACGAACTTAAAACAGAAGTTCGCTCAACTCTAATCAGGACTCCTGAGCTCACGCACATAATGGAGAGGACTCAAAGAGGAGTGGACTCAGCACCACATATACTATACACTGCTCACTCTAGTTTGGGGTGTACTTTGGCGCTGACAGATCCCCTTCTTATCTAATTGCTAATTATCTAATATCAAAATCCATTTTCTAAATGCTATAAAGGAATTTTGGGTCAATAAATGGTGCCCAGGTGCTCAATAGACCCCCACTGAATCCATAGAGGTTTCATCATGGAGTCAGTCATTTTACCATAAAAATAACACTGCATAATACATTATTTTTCTGGGACATATGACAGAATCTACAATGGGGGCTCCCAACTCAGCCTTGAGGATATGAACCCAGCCTAAGTCAATGAAACAAAAATACAGATCCATCTAATGGATACCAGAATGGCTCCTCTGTATTTATTCAATTTATTTTATTTTTTATGTTGATTTGGCCCACGTCCATTTGGGTCTTCTAATACCCTTATATTAAGTAGCTATAAAATATTATTGACAATTTCATAGGGAATGCAATACGTTTTCCAGTGCAAAGAAAAATTATGAGCTGCAACCATTCAAGCTGTGAAATACAAGTGGGTGCTTATTGCTGGATCAACCAGTAGTAGTTGAGATACAGGAAAGTGGGGAATTGAACGAGTAGTGCTTCTTGTTCTATTAGGAAACTCCTCTGAACATTGATAATGATATATTAGGTAAAGCTTCCAGTGAGCATTAAACATTGAACCTACAATACAGTAAATGCAGAAGGGTCCAGCAGCAGGACTTTCCCCTGCCCTCCGCAGAATTATGACATTAGTGAACAGTACTAGGGATTGGTTCATATTATAAAGCATGATGCTCTGCCTACCATTACTTGTTCGTGATCAAACGTGTGTCGGGCCCATCTACCAGGCGTCAAGGTGGCACACGTTTGATCAAAAATATGCGCAAAGAGCTTCTATTTTTTCATTTATAGTAGGTATAATACCACTTTCATTTAAAATGATCCCCATTTCTTAGCTCTATTGTTTGCATGTGAAATGTTGTACAACCATGCTTTTATTAGTTCTCTGTGTGCTTGCATTATGGATAGGCACCTGTGACCATGAATGTGCTTGTCTAAATTTTCTTGTAGTATATATTGAGGGTAGCGGCCTCTTTTAGACTAAGCAACGACCATCTACCTGGGGCTTCCTAGCAGAGTATAAATGTAGCTGGTTCCTACATTGTCCTGAATATTGTAAGCTTAGGTACGTCCAGGAGAGGCAGTTCTGTTAGTGTTAGGTACCCATTTGCAGGTAGATGGGCCCGACACACGTTTGATCAAAAATGTGCGCAAAGAGCTTCTATTTTTTTATTTATAATAGGTATAATACCACTTTAATTTAGAATGATCCCCATTTCTTAGTTCTATTGTTTGCATGTTAAATGTTGTGCAGCCATGCTTTTATTATTATATACTAACATAAATAATAGATAGATAGATAGATAGATACTGACAGATAGATAGATAGATAGATAGATAGATAGATAGACGGACGGACAGACAGACAGATAGATAGATAGATAGATAGATAGATAAGCAAGGTAGATAGATAGATAGATAGATAGATAGATAGATAGATAGATAGATAGATAGATAGATAGATAAGCAAGGTAGATAGATGATAGATAGATAGACAACAGGATGATATAAATGATCTTATAAATGATAATTTATCAATGTGAAATAATAAATAAACAAAGAAATATGGAGAATCTGCTGTGAAAAAATGCAGATTTATAGCATGTTTACATAGTGAAAATAAATTATATTCACATTAGATAGATATGAGATAGATAGATAGATAGATAGACAGATAGATAGATAGATATGAGATAGATAGATAGATAGATAGATAGATATGAGATAGATAGATAGATAGATAGATACTGAAAGACAAAAAGATATGAGATAGATTAGATAGATAGATAGATAGATAGATAGATAGATAGATAGATACTGAAAGACAAAAAGATATGAGATAGATAAATAGATAGATAACAGATTGACAGATAAATAGATATGAGATAGATAGACAGATACACAGCTATGCAAAATGTACTTATTTCAATAATGAAAGCTTATACAGTATTACACATAGGACTTTATATACACTTAGATTATGCTAAATTATATCAGATTTTAATTTTCTACAAAGCAAGGCGATAAATACAATATAAGAACCAGGCATCACTACTAGGCATATGTATAATGTCAAAATGATGAATATTTCTTATGAAGTAGTTATGTGTCTTTTATGTTATTTCATGGCCGCAATGAATTAACCCACAAACAAGGTACTAAGTAAGGAATACTGATTGAGTCTCACAGCCCACAGAAGATTAGCAGAGAGTCTTATGTAGCAAAGTACCAGGTGATATGAAATCCATGGTCATGGATCACTCTCAATCCACTGGTTAGGAGTGTACAGTTATCACAAGAGAACAGATGGTACATGCCAGATGCTGAATTGGCTTGTTTCCTGAAAATAATAAATCATCTTCTCGTTAATTAATCATATTATTGCTTAATTGGGTGTGAATTATTTGGCCACTTCCACTAATGCATAAACTTTGAATGCTGGGACTTTCTAGCAGTAATGGAATGCAGATTTAAGTCTAACTATACACTATCATTGTGATGGAAGTGTAAAGGCCATTTATTAATAATATTTTACTGCTGAAGAGAAAAATTCTGAACTTTTAAAGCAGAATTATTTTCGATTGACTTGTCACAACTGTAACTAGAGGACTGAGACATATAATTACACAATGATAAATGTCTGTACACACCATTAGGTTTTCTATGTATCTCATGCCTGACCACATGTTTATTAAAATACACACAGAGACTGACTTTTCAGTATATCAGGTCAGACACAACCTACCTGTGTTGGGGAGGAGATCAGCTGTTTGGAGATAGGGAACCTGCAGCCCATCTGATGGATTAATGAGGTGAAAAGCCCATGTTGAAGGATATGTACCTCCCAAAGGGCTAATTTGTTCCACTGCAGAGCAAAGTGTTCCTGGCAAAGTGCTGCAAACCACAGGAACATACTTCATAGCAGGCTGCTCAACATCCCTCAGGAGATTTTCTATTAGGAAACTTCTGCCTACACCTCCACAGCCATGAGGTTCCCTGGTGTGGTAGGCTGATGGAGATTGTCCCATCAGGTCCCAGTTCACAGCATGAGGTGACAAAACTCCAGGCATCATCCTCTAAACACAATGAAAGTTCTTTGAAGTAGTCCAAATGTGGCTGTGGTCTGAGTAGAGTTTATGGTGACCAGCTTTGGTATGTTAACTGGGAAATGTCAAAAAGTTGTTGCAGTTACAGATGAAGCTCTAGGAACTGAGATAAAGAAAAAGAGCAGCTCTTCAGGGGGGAAGGTGTGTCCAGTACATTCATTCACTATACCAAGTGGGTATGGCATGGACAACAATTAACTGCTGCTCATGGATTGCATGCAGCCTGGAGCTGCTACTGCTGAGACCTCTATGGTAGGAGTTGCTGTGCTACAAGGGGATAGGGAGAAGTGTGAATGACACTATTGCAGATTTTCAGCCCAAAAAAAGGACAAAATGTCACTGTATGCAGCTATTATCCGCACTGGAAACCCAATAACCCCATTATAGTCACTGGAGGTGTCCGGCATATGTTGTATCCAGAGATTAAACCAAAATTGTGAACCAAGCCTTGGGGTTTATGTACAGAGCAAAACTGCCTGTGAGGCACCATTTTTAACCCAAGAAGCATTACTTCTAGAAGAGAAAACCTCCATAATGAACAATGACACTTTTTTTTTTTTTTTTACAGATTCTGTATGAATCTGCAAGATAAAATCTCAGTCTGTCTCTTGGACTATGGCGTCTATGGATGAGTCTATAGACCCCACAATAAGGATCTGTGCAATATAGCTCTAATACATAGAGAAGGGGCAATGAATTTTACATATGTTCTTTAATTACATCAGAATACAATTTTATACTGTATGATTACTGCTAATAGATGCAATATAATCTTGATCTCAAATGAAGCACTTTTGGAGTAACATTGCAGTCTATGAAATTATCACTGAAGTCATATTATTATCACTAAGTAATATGACATTTTGGGACAAGTCCTACTCTAAAATATAATTTTTATTAATACAAATTGAAATAACTCACTTAATTTGATATCAGATAAATATATAACGGTTACCGGTAGGGAACAAAAGATAACAAACATAAGGTAGAGGGAACAGTGGGGCCCCTAGTGTAAGCATTCTTACACAAATAATATAGTCATTCACAATTAGATGGATTTCAGATATTCCGGGATCATCACCTCTCATCAATCAGGAGTCCTAAGGTCACCTTGGTACTGGTGTTCAGGCTTTTATGTTCCAATGACCAGAATATAAGTCCTTGGTGGTGGTCAGAATAAATATAATCCAAAGAAAGAAAAAAGTGCAAAAAATGGTATTTAAATTCACTCTATTATAAATTATGTGCATTTCAGACCACCACTGGTCTACTGGCTGTCATCAAATATGAGTCTGCTGCTTGCATAGAAACATGCACATATTTTACTGGGATTAAATATATCCAGCCAATTTAATTAAGGATGTAGTTTAGATGGATGGATAGATATAAATATAGATAGATAGATAGATAGATAGATAGATAGATAGATCAAGATGGTATAAATGATCTTATAAATGATAATTTATCAAAGTGAAATAATATAACAAAAAAACATGGAGAATCTGCTGTGAAAAGAATGCAGATTTATAGCATGTTTACATAGCAAAAATAAATTATATTGACATTACTAAATATAGGCTTTGATTAACCCCTCCCCAACATCCACTCTACACATACAGAAGAAAATGGGTCTTTAAAGATGTTGCCCTCTCAGAAGCTGAGCGAGGGCCATAATACAGCAAACACACAGAGTCTGTTATCAGAGACAACTTCAGTCATAGACTTTTAACCCCTCAGATGCCATGGTCAATTCTGGTGAGATTGTGGGAGCAATTCCGTTGCTAGGGCAGCCTGGAGCCCTGTGGCCTGCCATAGGAAACTTCCTTTAAAGCCCTATCAAATTAAAAGAATTAAGAATTCATCCCCTTCACCATTTTAAAAAGTAAAATAAGCAGTAGAAAATAAAGATCATGGGTATCGATGCATCTGAAATGTCCAAAATATTAAAATATAAAAGTGTTTATCCCATATGGTGAATGGTGTAAAGAAAAAAATCTAAATAGCAAGTTTGCTTCTTTTTAATCGCTTCACCTCATAAAAAAATAAATAAAAAGTGATGCAAAAAGCCATACACACCCCAAATGGTATGATTGAAAAATACACATCAGTCTGCAAAAACAGAGCCCTTTCACAGCTCCATAGACATAAATATAAAAAAGTTATGGGGGTCATAATATAGTAATGCAACTATAGAGATGTGTTATCGATGTCATCCTTCTGATAATGTGTCATTTTTAGAGAAAAGCATAAAAACCAAAACAATAAAACAATGGTGGAATTGCTTTTTTCCAATTCTACCCCATTTACAATATTTTTTTTCCAGCTTCCCATTACATTGTATGCAATATTAAACGATGCCATTAGAAAATGCTACTTTTCCCACAAGAAAAACAACCCTCAACTGAACAATGAAAAAGTTTGGCTCCTAGCAGACAGGGAGTGAAAAAAAAAAGAAAAGAAAATGGATGTGTCAAAGGGGTTAAAATAAAGACAAATATAAACATATTTTTTTCCTAGACGGTACTTAATATAAAGATAGAGCATACCCTACGTGACCTACAAACCTACAACAGCATGGCAAGCTGTCAGTATGTACTTACCAGGAGAAAAGAATATTTAAAGTGTAAAGCGAATCCTTACTACTGAGCGTGTGCTATGATTAGCTGCCCTCCACTAGTAAAAAAAAAATCCATTCAAACGCATAAGTGAAATCATGAGCATTACCACGCATCCATTTAAATGTGATTTATTAAGCCTTTTTCAGCCAGACTGATTAAAATGCATAAACTGTGGTGAACAGTAAACAACCATGTCTGTGGAAGGAAAAACAGGACCCACATGCTGTGCATGGAAATTGCCCTTAACAACACTGCCTATTGTATAACCAATTGGAAGCCAAAGGTTACTTGTAATCAAATTTCAAGTTCTCAATCTCTACTTCTGTGTGTAAATGTTTTGTCAATCACATTTCACATGTGTGGGATAAAAAAACGATTTCTGCATTACTAAACATTTTATGTATTACACGTGTATGGTAGACTTACCGTATATTTTGGGTAAATGTGAACATTTAGAAGAAATAATTTTACCTCCCCCCATGCTGTAGAATGACTTAAAGTCCATTGATTGTGGGTTCACAGCTTTCACACGGTTAATTAAAGCTGCATCCAGGGGCATGCACAGATCTTATAGGATCCCATGGCAAAACTTAGTATGCCTGGCCAATCCAGCTTCCCAGTACATGTTGTGCAACAATCACTCCCAAGCAGTGCAGAATGCAAGACACAACACCCCAGATTTCTTGGCCTTACCCACTATATCTGACTTCTGTACAGTGGAACAGATGTTTCATAAATATGGCACTCATTCTGACCACCATATTTCTTAATGCATTCACACCAGACAACTTGCATAAATACAATAATAATTATCCTGCTGCCTAGTTATTACAAAGCTGGCTGCCTGCAGCCACCACTAGAGGGAGCTCAATGCAGAGGAATGTATGCAGTTGCTGTAACAATCTGTTTGCACCCCTCCAAAGGTGGTTGTATGAAAATGCAGTGTTTTCACATCAGAAAGAAAAGTAGTAGTTCATAGTTCAGCCACGTAGCTGTCACTCTGTCTGCTTCCATTGACGGTATGTCTCTGATTGCAGTTTCATAATATAGTTTGTTCTTTAGAATGATCAGCCATGACATTAAAACCACTGGTCTAACATTGTGTAGATTCCCACACTGCCAGAAAAGCTCTCACTTGTCAAGACATGGATTCTACAAGTCACTGATTGGATAGAGTGAGACTGTGCAGGTACACACCCCCAACTGTGAGATACAAGATTCTCTGGTCTTTTGAAACCAAGATTGATCTTTTTGGCCTCAATTCTAAGCATCATGTTTGGAGGAAACTAGACACTGGCCAATACCATCCCTACAGTGAAGCATGGTGGGGACAGCATCATGCTGTTAGGGTGTTTTTCAGCTGCTGAGACAGGGAGTCCAGTCAGAATTGAGGGAAAGCTGAATGTATCAAAGTAAAGAGATATTCTTAAAGGGGTTATCCGGGTTCAGAGCTGAACCCGGACATATCGAAAATTTCACCAAGGCAGTCCCCCTGACTTGAGCATCGGAGCAGTTCATGCTCCGATGCTCTCCCTTGCCCTGCGAAGGATCGTGCAGGGCAAGGGCTCTTTTATTTACAATAACACACTGCCGGGCGGAGGCTTCCGCCCAGCAGTGTGCTCGGTGACGTCACCGACTCTGATGGGTGTGCTTTAGCGCTGCCCTAGCCGTTTTACAGGCTAGGGCAGCGCTAAAGCCTGTCCATCAGTGCCGGTAACGTCACCGGGCTCACTGCTGGGTTAAGGCCTCCGCCTTGTAGCCCTAAGGAGAGCCCAGTACGTCACTGGATCTCTTAAAAATGCCTTTGCACTGCGCGATTTAGCACAGGGCAAAGGAGAGCATCGGAGCATGAACTGCTCTAATGCTCAAATCAGGGGGACTGCTAGGGTGAAAATGGGATATGTCCGGGTTCAGCTCTGAACCCAGACAACCCCTTTAATGAAAACTTCATCCACAGTGCTCTTGACCTCAGAATAGGCAAAAGGTTAACCCTCCAACAAGACAATGATCCCAAGCTCAGAGCCAAGACAAAACAAGAGTGGTTTAGAGACAGCTCTGCGAATGTCCTTGAGTTAAAACCAATCGAATATCCCTGGAGAAAACTGAAAATAGCAAACCCCTTGTGGCATCATACCCAAGAAGACTGGAGGCTGTAATCGCTGCCAAAGGTGCTACAACTAAGTACTGAGCAGAGGGTCTGACTACTTATATTAATGCAAGATTTTAGTTTTTCCTTTTCAATAAATTAGCAAAGATTTCCTGAGTTTATTTTATAGCACAAGGCCGTAAATTAACAAAACGTGAAAAAAGTGAAAGTGGCTGAAGAATTTCAGAATGCACAGTAAGCAGTGAATATAGTATGTGTGCAAATATGAACTAGATGTACATATGTCATATGTTTTCTTGTGTTCATTAGACCCTGCTCACAAGTGTTGAGCGAGCATGCTCAGCCGAACACCAGTTCGGCTTGAGCATCGCTATGCTCGGCACATGGCGGTATTCGGCCGAATCCTGCGTGTGCTCGAGCGCAATGCTCAAATCTCCTCTCCGCACGTTTCTTGGCTGTTACGCAGCTAATAGACGTGCAGTAAAGTAGTGCCCTCACTGTAATGCCGTAGCCATGTTGGCTACTGGCATTACAGTGATTGGCTGGCCGGAACGTGTCATCAGGGGCAATATAGCATCCGATGGCGCGTGTTCGGCTCAGTCTGAGGGAGAGCTGTGCATAGGAAGGGACAGATAGTGTAGGGAGTGATATTGGACTATTTTTATGAGATAAACTTTTCAGAGACCCAAAAGTCCTTTTAAGGACTATTGTGTGTAGCAGCAGCAATATATATTTGTAGCGCAACCTGCGCTAAATTGCTTAAACTTAACAGACCCAAAAGTCCTTTTAAGGACTATTGTGTGTTGCAGCAGCAATACATATTTGTAGCGCAACCTGCGCTAAATGGCTAAAACTTTACAGACCCAAAAGTCCTTTTAACCACTACAGGACCGCCTAACACACGGATGCGTCTGGCCGGCGGTCCTGTAGCTCTGGCTGGATGCATCCGTGCGTCATCTCGTGTCTCGCAGTTATACTGCAGCCTGCCAGCGATGATCAATCGCTAGCAGGCTGTAGATGCGAAATAAATCGCATCAAAGTGGTATATCAGACGCTGTTTTGTTAACAGCGTCTGATATACCTGCTACCTGGTACTCTGGTCGTCCCATTTGCTGTGATCGACCATCAGACGACCAGGTAGCGTCGTAAAGTTGCACCAAACACTACATAACCCCCCCCCGTCACATATTAATCCCTTGTTAACCCCTTGATCACACCATCTAGATTCCCTGATCACCCCCCTGTCATTGATCACACCCTTGTAAGGCTCCATTCAGACGTCCATATGTGTTTTGCGGATACACAAACCTGCGGATCCGCAGATCCTCAAAATACTGACACCGGCAATGTGCTTTCCGCATTTTGCAGATCCGCACATTGCCAGAACTATATAGAAAATGCCTTTTCTTGTCCGCAATAATAGGACATGTTCTATATTTTTGCGGAACGGAAAGTGCAGACCCGGAAGTGCGGATCCGCAATTCCGGATCCGAGCGGGACAAAGTCTGTCCCCATAGAAATGAATGGGTCCGCAATTCCGTTCCGCAAACAGAATTGCGGACGTGTGAATGGGGCATAAGGGTCCCTTATCACCGCCAGTTAGTTAGCTACTTGTTAGGTAGCTAGCGCCCAGTCCACCGCACCGCAGTCACTGATTTTGGCAGAGATTTTTTCATCCACGATGATCGATGCGAATGAAAAAATCTGTGCCATTCATTTTTTTTTTTTTTCAGCCCAGAGGCTGAACGGAAAAAAAAAATCTCATTACCCGTATGCTCAATATACGGAGAATCGCAGAAACTCCTAATGCTGGCCATACGTGTAATGATTGAGGAGACCCTCAAATGCCAGGGCAGTGCAAACACCTCACAAGTGACCCCATTTTAGAAAGAAGACACCCCAAGGTATTCCGTGAGGAGTATGGTGAGTTCATGTAAAATTTTATTTTTTGTCACAAGTTAGTGGAATATGAGACTTTGTAAAAAAATATATATATATATGAATTTCCGCTAACTTGTGCCAAAATTTTTTTTTTCTGTGAACTCGCCATGCCCCTCACGGAATACCTTGGGGTGTCTTCTTTCCAAAATAGGGTCACATGTGGGGAATTTATACTGCCCTGGCATTTTAGGGGTCCTAAAGCATGAGAAGAAAAATGCATAAAAATGCCCTTCTAAAAGGTACTCATTGGAATTTGGGCCCCTGGCGCATCTTGGCTGCAAAAAAGTGTCAGACATGTGGTATCGCCGTACTCAGGAGAAGTAAGGAAATGTGTTTTGGGGTGTATTTTTACATATACCCATGCTGGGTGAGAGAAATATCTCTGTAAATTGACAACTTTGTATAAATTTTTTTACAAAGTTGTCATTTACAGAGATATTTCTCACACAAAGTATGGGTATATATAAAAATACACCCCAAAACACATTGCCCTACTTCTCCTGAGTACGGCGATACCACATGAGTGACACTTTTTTGCAGCCAAGATGCGCAAAGGGGCCCTAAAACCAATGAGTACCTTTAGGATTTCACAGGGCATTTTTACGCATTTGGATTCTCACGCTTTAGGGCCCCCAAAATGCCAGGGCAGTATAAATACCCCACAAGTGACCACATTTTGGAAAGTAGACAACCCAAGGTATTCCGTGAGGGGCATGTCGAGTTCACAGAATTTTTTTTTTTGGCACAAGTTAGCGGAAATTGATATTTTATTATTTTTTTTGTTTTTGTTTTTTACAAAGTCTCATATTCCACTAACTTGTGACAAAAAATAAAATGTTACATGAACTCACTATACCCCTCACGGAATACCTTGGGGTGTCTTCTTTCTAAAATGGGGTCACATGTGGGGTATTTATACTTCTCTCACCCAGCATGGGTATTTGTAAAAATACACCTCAAAACACATTGCCCTACTTCTCCTGAGTACGGCGATACCCGATGAGTGACACTTTTTTGCAGCCTGGGTGCGCAAAGGGACCCAAATTCCAACGAGTACCTTTAGGTTTTACATGGCTGCTCACAATTTAGCCCCGCCCAAAATGCCAGAACAGTAAAAACACCCCACAAATGACCCCATTTCGGAAAGTAGACACCCCAAGGTATTCACTGAGGGGCATAGTGAGTCCGTCGGAGATTTTTTTTTTTTTTGCCAGAAGTTAGCAGAAATGGAAACTTTATTATTATTTTTTTCCTCAGAAAGTGTCATTTTTCTCTAACTTGTGAAAAAAAATGAAATAATACATGAACTCACCACGCCCCTCCGTGAATACTTTGGGGTGTCTTCTTTCTAAAATAGTGTAATTTGGGGGGTATTTATACTATCCTGGCATTCTAGCACCTGAAGAAACATGACAGGTGCTCAGAAAGTCAGAGCTGCTTCAAAATGCGGAAATTCACTTTTTTGCACCATAGTTTGTAAAGGCTATAACTTTTACCCAAACCAATAAATATACACTTATTGGATTTTTTTTTATCAAAGACATGTAGAACAATAAATTTATAGAAAAATTTATATAGAAATGCAGTTTTTTTTTTAAAATTTACAACAGAAAGTGAAAAATGTCTTTTTTTTGCAAAAATTTCGGTCATTTTTGATTAATAGCAAAAAAAGTAAAAATGTCAGCAGCAATGAAATACCACCAAATAAAAACTCTATTAGTGAGAAGAAGAGGTAAAATTCATTTGGGTAGTAAGTTGCATGACGGAGCAATAAACGGTGAAATTAGTGTTGTGCAGAATTGTAAAAAGTGGCCTGGTCATTAAGGGTGTTTAAGCTAGGGGGGCTGAGGTGGTTAAGAACTACTGTGTGTGGCAGCAGCAATACATATTTGTAGCGCAACCTGCGCTAAATTGCTAAAACTTTACAGACCCAAAAGTCCTTTTAAGGACTATTGTGTGTGGCAGCAGCAATATATTTTTTTTTCCTGCGCTATATAGCGTCTAATAGGCTGCTGCAGACAGTTAAATTATCTGCGACACATCTCCTGTGTAAAGTGTGCGCATCTCAAAAATAGCTGTGACATCCAGTGTACTTTTTCTGTAGACTGTGTCCTCTGCGGACAGTTAAATTAGCTGCGCCATATCTGCAGTATAACGTATGCGCTGAAAAAGTTTATTAGTGACATACAGTGTACTTTGTCAATAGACGGTGTCCGCTTCTGACAGTTACATTACCAGGGGCACATCTAAAGTGTAACGTGTGCGCTTAAAAAATCTGTGACATCAGTGTACTTTGTCAATAGACGGTGTCTGCTTCTGACAGTGACATTACCAGGGGTACATCTCCAGTTTAAAGTTTGCGGTTAAAAAATGTATCAGTGATCTACAGTGTACTTTGTCAATAGACGGTGTCCGCTTCTAACAGTTACATTACCAGGAGGACATCTAAAGTGTAACATGTGTGCTTAAAAAATGTATCTGTAACATACAGTGTACTTTGTCAATAGACGGTGTCTGCTTCTGACAGTGACATTACCGGGGGCCATCTCCAGTGTAACGTGTGCGGTTAAAAAATGTATCAGTGACATACAGTGTACTTTTTCAATAGACGGTGTCTGCTTCGGATAGTGACATTACCAGTGCAACATCTAAATTGTAACGTGTGCGTATAAATTTTTTATCTTTGACATACAGTGTACTTTTTCCATAGACGCTGCAGACAGTGACATTACCTGTAGTACCTCTCCTGTATAACGTTTCCTCATCCCAAATACCTGTGACATTCCCTGTAATTTTTTATTAGCTACTGGTGACAGCATTGACATTATCTGCGAGATATCTCCTGTGTGACGTTTCCACATCCTAAATACCTTTTTAAATTTTTTTGCGCATACACTTCCAAATCCTACGCTACTGTAAGTGTGACATACTTTCAAGCATATATAAAATTTTAAATGAAGAAGGCGAGCAGTAAGGGACGGGGAAGTGGCTGATGGTGCATGCAGAGGCCGTGGCCCTGGGTGCGTTGAAACTGTGCCTGCTGCCAGACCACAAGAAAAACAATAATCCACAATACCTAGCTTCATGTCCCAGTTTGCCGGGCGGCGCAGGACACTACTCTTGAAGTCAGACCAGTGCAACCAAGAGGTCGGTTGTACGGTCAAACATCATCCACAACTCCATCCTCCGTCAGGCAAAACTCCATCAGTCCTCTTCCCTCAGGCAAACCTCCCTTCTCCCTCATCCAAAACTGCCTCCTCCCTCAGACCTCAGGCAAAACTCCCTTCTCCCTCATCTAAAACTCCATCAGATGTCAGACAAAACTCCCTCAGACATCAGCCAAAACTCCCTCATCCAAAACTGCCTCAGACATCAGCCTCTCTTACATATCTCTCTTACACAGTACACACATCTCTAATACACAGCTCTATTTGATGACTACAGTTCTGTACACAGCCGCTGTGAAATCTGACCCCTCCCACACACATGACTCATCACATGGTCATGACATCATCACAGGTCCTTTGCCTTTCCAGCAGCTAGCAGCTTGTTCAGGCGTATAGTTTGTGTATTGCATATTTTTGAGTTAGGGAGGAGGGAATTTTGACTGACTTCTGAGGAAGAAGGGAGTTTTTTCTGACATCTGATGGAGTTTTGGATGAGGGAGGAGGGCCTTTTGGCTGAGGTCTGAGGGAGGAGGCAGTTTTGGATGAGGGAGGTTTGTCTGAGGGAGGAGGCAGTTTTGGCTGAGGTCTGACGGAATTTTTGGCTGAGGTCTGAGGGAGTTTTGTCTGACATCTGTTTTGGAGTTTTGGATGAAGGAGGAGGGCGTTTTGGCTGAAGTCTGAGGGAGGAGGAAGTTTTGGATGAGAAAGGAGGGCATTTTTGGCTGATGTCTAAGGGAGGAGGCAGTTTTGTATGAGGAAGAAAGGAGTTTTGGCTGACAGAGGATGGAGTTTTGCCTGAGGGAAGAGGACTGATGGAGTTTGGGCTGACGAAGGAGGGTGTTTTGTCTGACATCTGATGGAGTTTTAGATGAGGGAGAAGGGAGTTTTGCCTGAGGTCTGAGGGAGGAGGCAGTTTTGGATGAGGGAGAAGGGAGGTTTGCCTGAGGGAAGAGGACTGATGGAGTTTTGCCTGACGGAGGATGGAGTTGTGGAT
Organism: Bufotes viridis; assembly: GCA_033119425.1. Lineage (NCBI taxonomy): Eukaryota > Metazoa > Chordata > Amphibia > Anura > Bufonidae > Bufotes > Bufotes viridis. The sequence continues at coordinate 240,358,932 of CM065590.1, forward strand.
GATGTCTGACGATGTCCTAATATGGACACCGTACGGTTGGATTGCAACAGATAATGCTTCCAGTCGGTTAAGCACCACCCTGTCTTCCACCAAGTCCAGTCTCAGTACCCAAGGCCCTTGCATATAATGTTTTACAGGGTCAGCTCACCTGCAGGCCCTCGCATATAATTTTTTACAGGGTCGGCTCACCTGCAAGCCATCGCATATAATGTTTTACAGGGTAAGCTCACCTACAGGCAGGCTCGGACTGGCCCTCAGGGATACAGGGGAATCCCCCGGTGGGCCCCTGGGCAAAGTGGGCCCCTAGTCTCCCACCCTCTGCACAAGTGGCAAATAACACATTAGACTTGCTGTACTACATACATATATTCAATGTACAGCACCTCAAGCAGCCTATGTTCATATAAAAAACTTGTTAAAATATTTATTATATTTAAATGTATCCGTACGGTGGGCCCCCAAAATAAATTTTACTGGTGGGCCCTAGGTACCCCAGTCCGACACTGCCTGCAGGCCCTCGCATAATGTTTTACAGGGTCAGCTCACCTACAGGCCCTCACCTACAACCTTTCAGTGGGTCAGCTCACCAGCAAGCCCTCACCTACAATCTTTTACAGGGTCAGCTCACCTGCAGGCCCTTGCATATAATGTTTTACAGGGTCAGCTCACCTGCAGGCCCTCACTTACAATCTTTTACAGGGTCAACTCATCTGCAGGCCCTCGCATATAATGTTTTACAGGGTTAGCTTACCTGCAGGCCCTTGCATACAATGTTTTACAGGGTCAGCTCACCTGCAGGCCCTCGCATATAATGTTTTACAGGGTCAGCTCACCTGCAGGCCCTCACCTACAACCTTTTAGAAGGTCAGCTCACCAGCAGGCCCTCACCTACAATCTTTTACAGGGTTAGCTCACCAGCAGACCCTTATCCCTAATGTTTTAGAGGGTCAGCTCAGCAGCAGGCCCTTGCCCCTAATGTTTTAGATGGTCAGATCAGAAGACCCTTGCTAAAAATGTTTTTGAGGGTCACCAGCAGGCCATAAATCATAATTGTTTAAGGGTGTGTATGATGCCCTCCTTTATGTGTAACAAAGGGTGTATTGGAGTGCCGGTTCCTTGTAATTTTGGGCAGTCCTTTCACATGTAAATGAGGCCCTCCTTTATGTGATATACAGGTTTTATTGGAGTGCCTCTTGCTTGTAATTTTTGGCAGCACTTGCACTTTATATATAAGTAAATATACAGGAAAGAATGTTTCCTAACAAGTTTTCCTCTAAAATCGACTTTATCTTTGGTTTTGTGCGTATTATTGTCAGTCAGTAAAAGTGGCGTACTACTCGGGCAACATTGTTCCCAGCAGCGACCTGGGTGTCCAAGATGCAACCAGACATCCTCCCCATGCTGTTCCCGAACCATTTCAGTGGTGTTTCTATCAATTTCTGACCTTTTCCTGTGAACCAGACACCCTCCCCTCTTCAGAGCAGGGGGTGCCTGGTTTAATGCTCGGGTTCTCCCATTGACTCTGTAGAGCACCCGAGCATTCCGATGTGTTCGGCCCGAGCACTTGGGTGCTCGATCAATACTACTGTTCACATAATATTAACTGATTTAGTTTGACATATACACCAGGAGATTTTCCTAAGTCTCCACATTATACCTCGAAAAGAGGTGATGAATTTGGTGTCTCTATACATGCAGAGCGGCACCCAGGGATGACCCTGCACTTACTTGTATCCCTGGGTGCCACTCCGTTCGTCCTCTGTAGCCCCTGGTACCGACGCGCGCGCTTCTCCTATTTTTGCCTGGGGCGGAGACATCCAGGATATGAGCTGAGCGCTGCGATTGGCCAGCGTTCCAGGCTTGGGAGAAGGAGACGCCCAGGGCAAAAGAAGATGTCTCCGCCCAAGGCAAAAATAGGAGAAGCACGCGCGCCGGTACTGGGGGCTACAGAGGATGAACAGAGCGGCACCCAGGGATACAAGTAAGTGCAGGGTCATCCCTGGGTGCCGCTCTGCATGTATATACATTTGCCTCATATACTGTGGACCAGTGAAAGGTCCTCAAAATACCAAAAGCTTTTCAAAGAACCCAAAATCCTTTTAAGGGCTACTGTGTGTGTTTGACAGCAGCAAGATATTTTCATTTTATAACTATTAGTGACATATACTGTACATCATCCGCAGACTGACTCTTTAATAATCTGGGTCCATAATCTGTGGTCTTCTCTGTAACCAATACTGTCCTGCTTCATAAAACACTGTCTGTATTACAAATTCCAATAATCTGGTACTAATATAGTGTCCGTAATCTGTGATGTTCTATACCTTATACTGAACTGCATCTAAAAACTGTCTATATTAAAACTTCCATTAATCTGGGCCTAGTAAAGTGTCCAAAATCTGTTGGATTTTGTATCCAATACTAAACTGCATCTAAAAACACTGTCTATATTACAACTCCCATTAATCTGGGCCTAGTAAAGTGTCCAAAATCTGTTGGATTTTGTATCCAATACTGAATTGCATCTAAAAACACTGTCTATATTACAACTTCCATTAATCTGTGCCTAGTATAGTGCACAAATACTGTTGCTTTTTGTATCCCATACTGAACTGAATCTAAAAGCAGTGTATATATTAAAACTTCCATTAAACTGGGCCTAGTATAGTGTCCAAAATCTGTGGTGTTCTGAAACCAATACTGTCCTGCATCAAAAAACTGTGTCTTTAGCGGACAGTAAAACAATCTGCGCCACATCTACAGACAAAACCATTCAACTGCCACCATTTACAAGTGAGGAGTGGGCATTGATGTCAGACCTCTGTGAGGTTTTAAAAAACTTTGATGAATCCACACAGATGGTTAGTGGCGATAACGCTATTATCAGCGTAACTATCCCACTGCTGTGTCTACTCAAACGATCGCTGCTCACAATTAAGGAGGATGCTCTGAATGTGGCAGGTAAGGAAATGGGGGAGAACATTAAACAGGTATGATAGCCAGACCACCCACAGTTTGTCTTCTCAACGTGAATTGGGCCATGAAGAGGAGGAGGAGCTGGAGACAGTTGCCTCTGCTACAGAGGGTAGTACCCATGGAACTTATATTCCATCTGTTCAGCGTGGATGGGCAGAAGAGAAGGAGGAGAATGAGGATGAGGAGATGGAGAGTCATCCTGAAGTCGACATCGACGTCTTGCCTGTTGGTACTCTGGCACACATGGCTGACTTAATGTTAGGCTGCCTTTCCCGCATCCCTCGCGTCATACGCATTTTAGATAACACAGATACCTGGGTGTTCACCCTTCTCGACCCCTGCTACAAAGAGAACTTCTCATCTCTCATTCCTGTGGTGGAGAGGACGACTAAAACAGTGCATTACCAGAAGGTACTTGTTGAGAGATTGCTCCAAAATTTTCCATCTGACAACGTGGCCGGCAGAGTCTGTACTTCCTTAGGCAACCGAGGAAGGGAGACAAGGGGAACACACAGCAGTTCCAACAAAGACAGGGCAACACTCTCCAAGGCATGGGACACTTTCATGACACCACGCCAGCAACCTCACCCTGAAGCGCGGCCTAGTAGCACAAGTATTTGTAACAGGGTTGATGTTCCTGGAGGGATACACCAAATAGAAAAGGATTTAGGAAAACTAGAGGAATGGTCAAAAATCTGGCAACCAAAATTTTTTGTCGATAAGTGCAAGATAATGCACCTGGGGCGTAAAAACCCAAGAGCAGAATATAAAATCTGTGATACAGTACTAACCTCAGTATCTGAGAAAAGGGATTTAGGGGTCATTATATCAGACTACCTAAAGGTGGGCAGACAATGTCATAGAGCAGCAGGAAATGCCAGCAGAATGCTTGGGTGCATAGGGAGTGGCATTAACAGTAGAAAGAGGGAGGTGCTCGTGCCGCTCTACAGAGCACTAGTGAGACCTCATTTGGCGTATTGTGTGCAGTACTGGAGACCATATCTGCAGAAGGATATTGAAACTTTGGAGAGAGTTCAGAGAAGAGCTACTAAACTAGTACATGGATTGCAGGACAAAACTTACCAGGAAAGGTTAAAGGACCTTAACATGTATAGCTTGGAAGTAAGAAGAGACAGAGGGGATATGATAGAAACTTTTAAATACATAAAGAGAATCAACACGGTAAAAGAGGAGAGAATATTTACAGGAAGAAAAACTGCTACAAGAGGACATAGTTTTAAATTAGAGGAGCAAAGGTTTAAAAGTAATATCAGGAAGTATTACTTTACTGAGTGAGTAGTGGACACATGGAATAGCCTTCCTGCAGAAGTGGTAGCTGCAAATACAGTGAAGGAGTTTAAGCATGCATGGGATAGGCATAAGGCCATCCTTCATATAAGATAGGGCCTGGGGCTATTCATAGTATTCAGTATATTGGGCAGACTAGATGAGCCAAATGATTCTTATCTGCCGAAACATTCTATGTTTCTAAGGAGGGAAAAGTTTTGGAAGATTGTGAAGGAATACATCGCAGACCGTGTCAGAATCCTAAATGATCCCTTAGTACCTTACAACTACTGGGTGTCTAAGCTGAACACGTGGCACGAACCTGCGCTCTACGCCTTGGAGGTGCTGGCCTGCCCTGCTGCCAGCGTTTTGTCTGAGCATGTATTTAGTGCTGCTGGTGGCATTATAACTGATAAGCATATCCGCTTGTCCACTGACAACGCTGACAGGTTGACTCAAATAAAAATGAACAAGGCCTGGATTGCCCCTGATTTCTCAACTCCACCAGATTGTATATATTCCCTTCACTACAATTTTTAAAGAGGGTCAGCTCACCAGCAGGCCCTCAACCATAATATTTTAAAGGGTCAGCTCACCAGCAGGCCCTCCATCATAATGTTTTAGAGGGTCAATTCACCAGCAGGCCCTTAACCATAATGTTTTACAGAGTCAGCTCACCAGCAGGCCCTCAACCATAATGTTTCAAGGGGTCAGCTCAACAGCAGCCCCTCGCCCCTAATGTTTTAGAGGGTCAGCTCAGCAGCAGGCCCTCAACCATAATGTTATAGAGGGTCAGCTCACCAGCAGGCCCTCAACTATAATGTTTTAGAGGTTCAATTCACCAGCAGGCCTCGACCATAATGTTATAGAGGGTCAGCTCAGCAGCAGGCCCTCAACCATAATGTTTTAGAGGGTCAGCTCACTGGCAGGCCCTAAACCGTAATGTTTTATAGGGTCAGCACACCAGCAGGCCCTCAACCATAATGTTTTACAGGATCAGCTCACCAGCAGGCCATCAACCATAATGTTTTACAGGGTCAGCTCACCAGCACGCCCTCAACCATAATGTTTTAGAGGGTCAGCTCCCCAGCAGGCCCTCAACCATAATACGTTCCAGGCACCCTACCCTCTTCAGAGCAGGGGGTGCCTGGCTGTCTCCCATTGACTTCCATTATACTTGGGTGCTCGGCCGAGCACACGAACATAGCTATGTGTTCGGCCCGAACACCCGAATACTTTGGTGCTCGCTCATCCCTAGAGCTTATCCTGTAAATGTACTCACAGCTGTTACTATATATATTTTTCCACAATTATGCATCTGTGCTGATATTCATATGTCAGTCTTTATGTAATGCAGGATGATCAATTTACATACAGTCTTCATAATGGTTTTCTGCAAAGCACACAGCATGCAACCATGATCTTCTGTTTTCTTAACTCCAGCATGGGACTGCTGCTCTTGCCTTCAATGCAGGGGACCATGGATATATTTAGAAAATACAATATATTTATTCATCATTAATTTGCTATAATTAGCTTTTTTGTTCATTTGTATTTCATGTTGCTTTTCATCAAAAACACCTAAATCTTAATTAAATCCAAATATGGCTTTAAACACGTCACTGTGTGGGGCTACAATTTGCCATGCAATAGTGTCGGAGCATGTATAAATCCTCAAATGCTGGCAAGAAATGTCACATGATGCAAAGTTTATGGCAGGAATGAATGACTCTTTTGTTATCTTTAATTTGTTTAAAAAGGCTCTAACCATCTATCAATGTCACCATGGCAAAAGCAAGGAAATGTATGCATCACTTTTGTTATTTTTTATAATCAATTTGTGTTGCTTATTTTCCTCTGGCTTCTACTTATCCACATGATTTTGGCTCCCAATGGTCAATGCATCCCTAATAAATAAATAAATTGATACTAACTTATGCTTGGTGACAACCTGACTTGCATGCTTGATAAATAGATGATTGGTCATTACTCAAAAAACTTAGGACTGAAAGTATGAATAAGGTGGACAAGAATACGCATTTCTACACAGGAGAAGGGCATTCCAATGCGCAAAATCAGGAATGCACATGGCCAGTATCCGTGATTTGCAGATCTGCAATTTGCAGACCGCAAAACGGATACGGTCATCTGAATGAGCCCTAAGGCTACATGCACACGACCATATGTGTTTTGCGGTCTGCAAATTGCGGATCCTCAAAAAAAAGGATGACGTTCCGTTGTTTTTGCAGATCCATTGTTATAATGCCACAAAACGGACAAGAATAGTACATGCTCTATTTTTTTGCGGGGCTACGGAACGGACAAACGGATGCGGATAGTACACAGTGTGCTGTCAGCATTTTTTGCGCACCCATTGAAATGAATGGGTCCGCATCCTATCCGCAAAAAAATAACAACGGACACAGAAACAAAATACGTTCGTGTGCATCAGGCCTAAGAATGATAAAAGTTGATAACCACAAGACATAAGTAACTGTACATCCACAAAGGATGGATTGCTGTGGATTTTCCATTTCCATTTGCTGATGGAAAATCTACAGAGAATATGGAGGGAATAGGGAGGAATGTATTAGAACTGAACAAATCTTCTCCACATGGTGTGGAGAATTTCTGCACGCAAATTGATTTTTTACATCATCAACATATGAATTTCTGCTGCGGAAAAGGCAAGAAATTGTAGCAGACTTTCACTTCCCCATTGAACTCAATAAGGAAGTGAAAATCCCAAAAATGTGTGGATTTTGCTGCAGATTAACTGCAGATTTTTCTATGGATCTGCAGGTGATCTGCACAAAAATCCCCAAAATTGTCTAACAAATGCTTTTTGTTTACTAGCACAATGTAGGTAAGGAACACGGGCAGCACCGCGCCATCCACCTCTACCAAACAGTCCGACTCGCCACCTCACAGAGTGTACAGCCAGAAGAAGCACGATTGTGTGTGAAACGGCCGTCGCTGTTTGGCGCGCCGCATCTTGAAGACGTCTGCCCCTTGGCCCAGTGTACTTTCCCATTCTGGATCAATAAAGACTAAAAAAATCGCAGTTGGTGAGTGCCGCCTCTATTCTTCTCATTTAATGCATCGCTTTACTAGCTTACTGGTCTCCATCATATGTGTCAACACATTATCACAGAAACCAGAGGTACAGAAACTAGCTGGGGAACAGAGTAAGCCTCAGTATAGGAGTGACAATAGGTGAATATACAGTCCTAAATTGCATGCCTTTTTTATTGTGTAGCAGGATAAAGTCAAAATGAGTGGGCATTATAAGCATACTAGTTACCGTTTCTCCAGCAATTTCATTTACATAGGGCTGTTTAGAAATGAAGCTAGAACACTACAGCAGAAGTTATAGTCATACTCAGGGCCTGATTTAAGGCAGGGCACCTGGGACTCACACCCCGGGGTCACCACCACTAAACAGGAAGTAGGAGCCTTCACCACATCTGTAGGTTCAGACTGATGCCACCACATCTGTAGGTTCAGTGATCATTTTTGTGGCCAGTAGATGGTAGCATTACAACACCATACTGCCTCCCACTGGTACTGAAATATCAATGGAGATGATGTGGACAATATGGCAGGTCCTGTCTGACTGCAGCATTAACACTTAAATATGGACTGACTTACTGCAGTGTTTACACCAGACTATGGACTTACTGACTGCAGCGTTTACACTAGACTATGGACTGACTGACTACAGCCTTAACATTAGACTATGGACTGACTGACTTCAGCATTTACACTAGACTATTGCCTGACTGCAGCGTTTACACTAGACTTTGGACTGACTGACTACAGCCTTAACACTAGACTATGGACTGACTGACTGCAGCGTTTACACTAGACTATTGACTGACTGTAGCGTTTACACTATACTATGGACTGACCGACTACAGCCTTAACACTAGACTATGGACTTACTGACTGCAGCGTTTACACTAGACTTTGGACTGACTGACTACAGCCTTAACACTAGACTATGGACTGACTGACTGCAGCGTTTACACTAGACTATTGACTGACTGTAGCGTTTACACTAGACTATGAACTGACTGACTACAGCCTTAACATTAGACTATGGACTGACTGACTGCAGCATTTACACTAGACTATTAACTGACTGCAGCGTTTACACTAGACTTTGGACTGACTGACTACAGCCTTAACACTAGACTATGGACTGACTGACTGCAGCGTTTACACTAGACTATTGACTGACTGTAGCGTTTACACTAGGCTATGGACTGACTGACTACAGCCTTAACATTAGACTATGGACTGACTGACTGCAGCATTTACACTAGACTATTGACTGACTGCAGCGTTTACACTAGACTATGGACTGACTGACTGCAGCGTTTACACTAGACTATGGACTCACTGACTGCAGCGTTTACACTAGACTATGGACTCACTGACTGCAGCGTTTACACTAGACTATGGACTGACTGACTGCAGCGTTTACACTAGACTATGGACTGACTGACTGCAGCGTTTACACTAGACTATGGACTGACTGACTGCAGTGTTTACACTAGACTATGGAATGACCGACCTCAGCATTTACATTAGACCTTGAATGACTGTAGCGTTTACACTAGGCTATGGACTGACTGACTACAGCCTTAACATTAGACTATGGACTGACTGCAGAGTTTACACTAGACTATGGACTGACTGACTGCAGAGTTTACACTAGACTATTGACCGACTGACTGCAGTGTTTGCACTAGACTATGGACTGACTGACTGACTGCAGCATTTACACTAGACTGTGGACTGATTGCAGTGTTTACACTCGACTATGGACTGACTGACTTCAGTGTTTACACTAGACTATGGACAGACCAACCTCAGAATTTACATTAGACTTTGGACTGACTGCACCGTTTACACTAGACTATGGACTGACTGACTGACTGCAGCGTTTACACTAGACTATGGACTGACTGACTGCAGTGTTTACACTAGATTATGGACTGACTGCAGTGTTTACACTAGACTATGGACTGACTGCAGCGTTTACACTAGACTATTGACTGACTGCAGCGTTTACGCTAGACTTTGGACTGACTGACTGCAGCGTTTACACTAGACTACTGACTGACTGCAGCATTTACACTAGATTATGGACTGACTGACTGCAGCGTTTAAGCTAGACTTTGGACTGACTGTCAACAGCCTTAACACTAGATTATGGACTCACTGACTGCAGAGTTTACACTAGACTATGGACTGACTGACTACAGCCTTAACACTAGACTATGGACTGACTGACTGCAGCGTTTACACTAGACTATGGACTGACTGACTGCAGCGTTTACACTAGACTATGGACTGACTGACTGCAGCGTTTACACTAGACTATGGACTGACTGACTGCAGCGTTTACACTAGACTATGGACTGACTGACTGCAGTGTTTACAATAGACTATTGACTGACTGTAGCGTTTACACTAGACTATGGACTGACTGACTGCAGCGTTTAGACTAGACTATTGACTGACTGTAGCGTTTACACTAGACTATGGATTGACTTACTGCAGCGTTTACACTAGACTTTTGACTGACTGTAGCGTTTACACTAGACTATGGACTGACTGACTGCAGCGTTTACACTAGACTATAGACTGACTGACTGCAGCGTTTACACTAGACTATGGACTGACTGACTACAGCCTTAACACTGGACTATGGAATGACCGACCTCAGCATTTACATTAGACCTTGGACTGACTGACTGCAGAGTTTACACTAGACTATGGACTGACTGACTGCAGCGTTTACACTAGACTATGGACTGACTGACTGCAGCGTTTACACTAGACTATGGACTGAATGACTGCAGTGTTTACACTAGACTATGGAATGACCAACCTCAGCATTTACATTAGACCTTGGACTGACTGACTGCAGAGTTTACACTAGACTATTGACTGACTGACTGCAGTGTTTGCACTAGACTATGGACTGACTGACTGACTGCAGCATTTACACTAGACTATGGACTCACTGACTGCAGCGTTTACACTAGACTATGGAATGACTGACTGACTGACTGCAGTGTTTACACTAGACTATGGAATGACCAACCTCAGCATTTACATTAGACTTTGGACTGACTGACTGCAGAGTTTACACTAGACTATTGAGTGACCGACTGACTGCAGTGTTTGCACTAGAATATGGACTGACTGACTGACTGCAGCATTTACACTAGACTATGGACTGATTGCAGTGTTTACACTCGACTATGGACTGACTGACTTCAGTGTTTACACTAGACTATGGACAGACCAACCTCAGAATTTACATTAGACTTTGGACTGACTGCACCGTTTACACTAGACTATGGACTGACTGACTGACTGCAGCATTTACACTAGACTATGGATTGACTGCAGCGTTTACACTAGACTATGGACTGAATGCAGCGTTTACGCTAGACTATTGACTGACTGCAGTGTTTAAATTCGCAATATTTTGGGCGAATATTCGTCATAACTTTGCAAATTCGCCATTATTTTCTTGATTGCGAAAATCGGCAATGTAATATGAGCGTATTGCGCGTTCTATACAGGTGTGGTCACTATTGCTACATTTTTCAAGATGCTAGAAGTTTCCTGAGACTGGAGAAAATGGTTGGCACGACAGAACATTACAATATCTTTATATGCAGATAGAGTGCTCCGATATATTCACGATTGCGCAAATCGGCAAATAATGATGCGCATATTGTGGTGCAATACGGGCAACTTCACATTTTAGCAGGTCTGACAACATATTACTGATTGGTCCACTAAGTATTGTTGTGAACTTGTGACATCACAGCACTATGTATGTATGTATGGTTCTTATATAGTAAGGGGTAGGCAACTTTCCTATTGGTTGCTAGGGATGTTGCTAAGCTCAGACAAAGACATTGCTGCCTTCTCATTGGCCCACAAGCAAGAAGCAGGGAGGGATCATGGGTTCAGATAAAAAAAAAATCCAGAATATTCGTGAATACGAATATATAGCACTATATTCTAAATCTTTGCGAATTCTCGAAGTGGCGAAATTCGCGATTCAAATATTTGCACCAACACCAATGACAATATAGCTGAATAAAATAGCTGCTGTCAGCGGGATATAGTATCATCAACGCTGTACCATTTGTGCTAGAGAGCCAGCCGCAGAGCAGTTATAAGATCAGCTCAGTTAAATCGGTTGTCCAGGTTCAGAGCTGAATCGGACATATGCCCTTTTTCACCCAGGCAGCCCCTCCGAGAGAAGCATCAAGGCATTTCTTGGCCCTGCAGTTCTGTTTACATTCTTACACTGCTAGGCATAGACTTCCATGGGATCACATTAGCTCTATGTATAGATAATAACTTTCTGCTGGTAGGCCGCAGTAAAGGATTACATTATTCACTTTGTTGCCAAAATTGTAGTGGCAACAACTGTATGTAGTAACACTTGTTACCTGTATTTTAGAACAAAGAGACTATTAGAGCTTTAACTGATCCCTCCCCTAAGTCTTTCAGCTAATAGATGTATGTACAAGCGCTCAACTATCTCCTGCAGCTCCACAGAGTTGAATGGAATAGCAACGCACATCAGTGACTGCCACTTCATTCAAACAGCGGAAAATGGGCCCCCAATCTTGTGATCATTGGGGGCCCTATTGATCAGACCCCCCCTCCCCCCAGTCCGACACTTATCTCCTATTCTGTGGATAGCAGATACATTGTTTTCATGGCACAACCCCTTTAAAACTTCATAGTCATTACTTTTTGCTGTTCCACATGAGTAAACTTCTTCAACCCAAACAGTGGATAAATAAAAGAAAAAAGCCACATACCTATCCATTGCCATTATAGTTCCAGTACCGAGGCTTCCATTCTCATTCCTTCCGGTCTCAATGCTGCAGCTACTCACTGTCTTCAGAGGTGTAGTGTCCCCAAGTGGCACGTGACTACAGTGAATAACTGCATCAGCGCATATGACCATGGATGAGGCATCATACTTCTGGTCAACTGGGGACCAGATGGAGAGGAGACTGGAACCTCAACGCTGGAACAGAGGGGTAGTGAATGGGCAAGTGGCTTTTTTTGTTTTGTTTACAGCTTTCAGGCCATAACTAGAATCTAAAGGTTACTATTAAAAATAGTCAGTACATATTACATTTTACATCATCTTCAGATCTCATGAGCCGGTATGCTTCAGCAAAAACATCAGCACAAAAGATGAAATACTTTCACAAATAATCCCACACTTTTTTTAGACTATTAATTGTTATGTAGGCCTTAAAAAAAAGAAATAAAGACAATGAATGTTCCTTACAGCAGGCTGTTTGTCTGAAAAGTATTCCTTAGAGCAAATGTTAGCAATGCAGGGCTATTTATTGTATTTCTATAAAGATCTAATGAGCTCCATGAGAGAGAGTAGAACCTTTTGGATTGTCACACTGTGTTCAAGACCTCTAGACTTCATTGGGTCAAACCTAAAGAAAGGGTAATGGACCATGAGGTCTTGCTTAATAGACCCGGCATGAACACACTAGCAGGAATGTCACACAAAGCAAAGTTTAGGGCAACAATGAATGAATCTTTTGTCATTCTTAAATAGTCTACAAAGACTGTAACAATCTAGTAGTGCTATATCAATGTCACCATAGTAAACCACAGGAAATGTTATGACGATGCAATGTTTCTGTCATTCTTTTTGTGGATTAGCTCCAGTTCTACATGTACTGTATAAACATATAGTTTTACAACAAAGGTTAAGAATATACTCTGGGTGGGCAAATAATTGAATGAGCTTGTATGGTGAAACATTAGTCACTGACTAAAACTGTAAAATAGGAAACCTGGTAAACTGCACTTAAAAGGATTTAAACAGGTATGGTCTCCATTTTTTGTTACAAAGTTCAAGGGAGCCCCAGAAATTACATAAAGGCTATGTACACCTTCGGGGGCAACGTTTTTATGATTGCATTTTACCCATTTTGGGCTAAAAGTCTTTATTTTTCACTTGGTCTTTATTAAAAATAGTGAGCCATTCTGTCACAAAGGATTAACTGTTTACCTGTGTGACTAGTACTTTCACTATGTTCCGGTCATCTAATAAACCTTATCTATATATTACTAAAAGGTCATAAACACTTATTTAAGCTGCATTCGTATCAGTAAGATAAGAATTGAGCTATAATGAGTGTTTAGGAGGTTAGCGATCAGAGATAAGAAGCCCATCAGCTGAGCTGCCTGACAGAACAAAGTGAAAATGCAGAGCCTGCTACTAGAGAATCACAGTGCTGATTCTCTAGCTCAAAATGAGTACCATGCAATAACAAAAAAAAATGCTCCCAAAGGTGTACATAGCCTTTAAACAGTTGTCCAGGCAATAAAAAATGGCTCAGAATTCTGTAAAATAATACATACGTAACTGATCCTCCCCAACTCCAGTTTCAATGCTTCCCAGTCCTCCCGTAGGCTCCATTTCCTGGTGCCTTTAAATACACAGTAAATCACTGCTTAACCAATTACTGACTGAGGTGGATCACTACTGTGGCTAGTGATTGGCTGAGTGGTTATTTCTTGCGTGTCCGGAGGCAATGTGATGTAGAGGCCAACAGGGAACCGCGAAAACCTAAAAACAGGAGACACTGTGTATTGGTGATGTAGTTTTTATTTTTTTTAGAGCACTCTGAGGCTTTATTAAATATTTTTATGACCTGGAAAATCCCCTTTAAGACTAATTTCTTATTAAAGGAGTTTTTCTTGACTTACTTATTAATGACTTTGGGATAAGCCATAAATATCAGATCAGTGGGGGGTCTGAATTCTGGCACCCCGAACAATCAGCTGTTTTTGCAAGCTCCAGCATCAGAACCAGGCACCAAAACTACACAGCTCTGTCCATATATATATCATTTTTTTTACATATATCTATTGGCAGTGTGTAGCCCTAGCACTGATATAGCCACAGACGCTTGTTAGCAAGGGTGGACTGGCAATAGACCTTACAGGGACCTTACGATGCCCAGTGGAGGTTTTGGGGGATGTATTTTATGCTGCTGGCAGTATTTTGTGATGCACATATGAAGGCATAACTACTGTGAGGGGGCACATAATCTAACAACTACTGTGAGGGGGCATATAACTGGGCATAACTACTGTGAGGGGGCACATAATCTGGCATAACTACTGTGATGGGGCACATATCTGGCCATAACCACTGTGAGGGGGCACATATCTGGCATAACTACTGTGAGGGGGCACATATGTGGGCATAACTACTATGAGGGGGCACATATGAAGGCATAACTACTGTGAGAGGGCACATATGTGGGCATAACTACTATGAGGGTGCTCATAATCTGGCATAACTACTGTGAGGGGGCACATATCTGTCCAAAACTACTCTGAGGGGGCACATATCTGGGCATTACTACTGTGAGGGGGTACAAAAGTGGGCATAACTACTGTGACAGGAACAAAGGTGGGTATAGTTGCTGTGAAGGGCCACAAGGAGGACATAACTTATTTACTGTGAAGGGCCACAATGTGGGCATTAGTACTGTGTGGTAGCACTTAGGGGAAATGTCCTAGATTACCCTGCTATACATTGGCATGGCTCAGTCTTACAGCACAGCGCCCCCTGCTGGGGATTTCACAGGGGCAGTCACCATCCCTTCCTCATGTGATTATTCTTTTTTTCTCTGTCACTACAGGGACCTTATTCCGGATCCAGTGGACACGCCAACGCCAGCGACACTCTGGATGAGGTAGGACCAGATTTTTTTAGTTAGGACTGGGTGAGTGTAGCCATGCATTGGGCTTACTGTAAAAATAAATAAAATCCCACCTCTTTGTATGAATTGGGGCGGGGGCTCAATCCAAAGTTTGCACTGGGGTCCTTACATTCTAGTTACGCCATCTGGCAGGGACTGTTCCTGGGTGTCCCTGCCTTCTAGATCGCTGTATACATGAACCGCCGGGGCCAGGAGAGTGCAGGAGCTGTCGGGTCTTCCACAGACCTCGATCAGCCCTGCGCTGAGGCTGTACAGCGTTGTATTCTGCTGTACAGCCTTTCTGGGGGGGTGTATTTTCCCTGTAACTGGGGCTAGTATGTCAGCCCCAGTTACAGGAGAAATCAATAGCGAAAATAAAAAAACTGTGAAGTTAAATGTCCCCCAGAGGTCTTGTATGACCTTTATGGGGGACGCAAAGTATAAAATAAAATAAAAAAAATAAGTGTAAAAATTCCCCAATTAAGTCATTTAAAAAAAAATTAAAAATACAAAAAAATAGACATATTTGGTATTGCTGCGTCCATGACGGCCGGCTCTATTAATATATCACATGATCCACCCTCCTGTCCGATAAACACCATAAAAAATATAAAATAAAACTGTGTCAAAAAAAGCCATTTTTGGCACTTTACATCACAAAAAATCACAAAAATAAAAAAAACGATTGCTCTAAGAAAATGGAGACATTAAAACATTAATGCTTTTGTTTCAATGCTTTTATTGTGTTATAAATTTAAAAAAAGTATACATATTAGGTATCGCCGTGTCCGTAACAGCCAGCTCTATAAAAATATCACATGACCTAACTCTTTAGGTAAACACCGTAAAAAATTAAAAATAAAAACAGTGCTAAAAAAAGCCACTTTTTGTCACAAAAATTGCAAACCAAGCGATCAAAAAGGTGTATGCACCCCAAAATAGTACGAATCAAACCTTTACCTCATCCCTCAATAAATGAGACCCTACCTAAGACAATGGGTCAAAAAATAAAAAAACTATGACTCTCAGACAATGGAGACACTAAAATATGATTATTTTTTTTGCTTCAAAACTGCTATTATTGTGTTAAAGTGAAACAAATAAAATAAAAGTAGACATATTATGTATCACCGCATTCGTAACAACCTACTCTATAAAAATATCACATGACCTAACCTCTCAGGTGAACACTGTAAAAAAAAAAAATAAGCACAGTGCAAAAAAAAAGCTGTTTTTTTGTCACCCAATATCACAAAGTGCAACACCAAGCAATCAAAAAGGCATATGCCCCCCAAAATAGTACCAATCAAACTGTCATCTCATTTAGCAAAAATTGAGACGCTAATTAAGACAATTGGTCAAAAAATAAAAAAGCTATGGCTCTCAGAAATTAAAACATCATTTTTTAGGTTTCAAAAATGCTATTATTGTGTAAAACTTAAATAAATAAGAAACAGTATACATATAAGTACTGCCACATCTGTAACAATCTGCTCTATAAAAATGTCACATGACCTAACCCCTTAGGTGAATGCTGGAAAAATAAATAAATAAAAACTGTGCTAAAACAACTAATTTCTTTGTCACCTTGCCCCATAAAGTGTAATAATGTATGATCAAAAAATCATATGTACTCAAAAATGGTACCAATAAAAACGTCAACTTTTCCTGCAAAAAACAATACCCTGCACAAGACGATCAGCAGAAAAATAAAAAAAAATATGGTGTTCAGAACATGGAGACACAAAAACATAATATTACAGCAAAGTAGACATATTTGATATCATTGTATCTGTAACAACCTGCTCTATAAAAATAGCACATGATATACCCTGTCAGATGAATGTTGTAAAAAATTAAAAATAAAAACAGTGCCAAAACAGCCATTTTTTGGTTACCTTGCCTCACAAAAAAACATAATATAGAGCAATTAAAAATCATATGTACCCCAAACAAGTACCAATAAAACTGCCACATTATCCCCTAGTTTCCAAAATAGGGTCACTTTTTGGGAGTTTCTACTGTAAGGATGCATCAGGGGGGCTATATAAGGGACATGGCATCTAAAAACCAGATCAGCAAAATCTGCCTTCCAAAAACGATATGGCACTCCTTTTCTTCTGCGCCCTGCCATGTGCCCTTACATCAGTTTACGACTACATGTGGGGTGTTTCTGTAAACTGCAGAATCAGGGTAATATATATTAAGTTTTGTTTGGCTGATGTGTTAAAGAAAAAAATGGATTAAAATGGAAAATGTGCCAAAAAAGTGAAATTTAGAAATTTCATCTCCATTTTAGGGTCCATTCACACGTCCGTGTGTGTTTTGCGGATCCACGGATCCGCGGATCCGCAAAACACGGACATCGGCGATGTGCGTTCCGCAATTTGCGGACCGCACATCGCCGGCACTCATAGAAAATGCCTTTTCTTGTCCGCAACTGCGGACAAGAATAGGACATGTTCTATTTTTTCGGGAACGCAATTGCGACTCCGAAGTGCGGATCCGCAATTGCGGACCCGGCCGGGACATCGTCTGTCCCCATTGAAACTAATGGGTCCGCAATTCCGTTCCGCAAAATGCGGAACGGAATTGCGGACGTGTGAATGGACCCTTACCTAAAGGGTTAACAAAGTTTGTAAAATCAGTTTTGAGTATCTTGAGGGGTTTAGTTTCTACAATGGGGTCATTTATGGGGGGTTTCCACTATGTAAGCCCCACAAAGTGACTTCAGAACTGAACTGGTCCTTAAAAAGTTGACTTTGGAAATTTTCTTAACAATTTCAAAAATTGCTTCTAAAATTCTAAACCTTCTAACGTCCTAAGAAAAATTAAATTACATTACCAAAATGATGCCCACATAAAGTAGATATATGGGTAATGTTAATGTATGAATATTTTATGAGACATCACTATCTGTCTTAAAAGCAGATAGAAAAGTATACGGGTGGGTAGCACTACTCACTGCTCACTAGCAGACTTCCAATTCGTGGCGGTGCTTGTATTGTCGGTCTCCGGCCTCAGGGACTCAGATTCATGCAGCAAAACGTGGAAAGAATACCAGCACTCCTTAATCCTCAATAATCTTCTTTTATTCCACCAAAAAACGACAGCTTTTTTTTTTTTTTTTTTTAATCCTCAATAATCTTCTTTTATTCCACCAAAAAACGACAGCAACGTTTCAACCCGAAGGTCTTTATCAAGCTCAACCATACAATCACATAGTGCCTTTAAATAACCCCCAATCTCTTCTGATTGGTCCCCACATTCATCACTTAATTAACACTTTAAAACGTGTCCTAAAACCAAAATTTTCACTTATCCCAATACATTGTAGCACACTTACATATTCAGCACTGGATCACCATAAGTTCCACCTTCAATCGCTTCAATAATCGCCGAATTGTCACTCGGCGTTACTCCTTGCCACTGCGCATGTCCGGAACTGTGTACGTCATTACAATTCAGCCACTCACTGTGCGTTGTTGTCAGATGACCTCTATGCATCACGTGTGCGTTCCACGTGTGCGTGCCACTGACGTCACTTTCCTCTCTGACTTCGCGACAGCATCAAGAGCGGGAGGAGGCGCGTCATCATGTGACTGGTCACATGACCGGAGAATTTCAAAATATCGCGATTTAAAGGTTTTACGATGGTGTTCCAATTATATTATTAATTGGAGGATGGTTCTGTGGGGGTTCACGGAGTATACTGTACATTTATCCTATATATTTCAACAAAGTTTCATCAAACATAGTGGGATACATTGAATGCAGCCAAACCTGGAGCCCTACCCATACATTATCATTCCCACAGAGTATTGTATATTCTAACACTAATGGCAATAATAGTCACCAAAATTGACATTAAAGAACAATTTAGGCCTCGCCCTTATGTCATCTGTAAAGCATCCTATACTTAAATACCAAGAGATTCGCCACGGATGGTAAACAAAGATCGCCAAATCAAAGCGAGCATTCAATTATCAAATAAAGACTTTAAAGAGTAAACAAACCATTACTCATAACATTTCACAAGGACAACAAAGGTCC
Organism: Bufotes viridis; assembly: GCA_033119425.1. Taxonomy (NCBI): domain Eukaryota; kingdom Metazoa; phylum Chordata; class Amphibia; order Anura; family Bufonidae; genus Bufotes; species Bufotes viridis. The sequence goes on from CM065590.1 coordinate 240,378,047, forward strand.
TATATTATGTAAAATCTTAAATATTTCCCACCTCTGGCGAATATATTTGGAAAGTAGTAACAGTGCATTTTAATGCCTATATAACCATGTAACCTAATAAGCTTCCAATACCAATCACATTTTTACAGAACACACACCCTATTGCTCATTACCAGAACATGGGTGGCCCCAAGTTTACTGCAATCAAGAATCCCCCGCTTGTACAGTTAGTGGTGTACAGTACCCGTGCCTCCACCACAAAGTCCATCCTCCCATGGTACATTTCTGTATAGGGTCTCGAATGTTGCTCCTCCTAGTGCGAAAAATAGGAAAGAAGGACACGAAATTAATAACTTCACGGCTATTAGCCGGGCAACATTACTTAAGGTTATACATATAGAGCACATATCCTTACTGTTTCAATACAATGTACCCACTTTGAACTCCCTATTTAACCCTTTCGGTTCCAGTGTATCTAACTCAAAGATCCATTTGAGCTCCTTCCTTTTCAAAATTCTTTCTCTATCACCCCTCTCCTCAAGGGCAGTACTCCGTCAATTATTCTGAACCTCATTTGTGCGATGTTGTGGCGACATCTCACAAAGTGCTCTGGGACTGGTAATTCTGTTTCCACAAATCTCTCTGTTTCATTTTTTGCCATAAGTTTACGTATATTATAGCGGTGCTGGTTAATCCTGTTTTTACATGCCTGTGTGGTCTCCCCACATAGAGGAGTCCACACGGGCATTGAATAACATAGATAACAAAATCTGATGCACATGTGAAAAACTCCTCTATTTCATATTTTTACCTGTTCTAGGATGACAGAAAGAGCTACCCTTGATTAGGCTCCCACAATTGCAGCAGCCCAAACAGGGGTAACATCCCTTCTTTTAGGGCGTAACTTTGGTTTTTGTGTCAGTTCTTATCAGTATATCACCCAGACTTCTGGGACGACTGTAAGACATAAGGGGCGGATTCTTAAACTCATCTATATCTGGAAACGACTTCGTCAAAATCTGCCAATTACTTCTGAGAATGTTTGCAATATCTCCACTCGCCTCTGAAAATTTAGACACAAATGGTATCCTCTTTACTTGTTTTTCTTTAGCCTGACCTCCTTTAAGTAGTTGTTCTCTATTCTTTTCTTCCACTTCATTCAATTGTTTCTCTATCAGTTTTTAGGATATCTTCTCTCTTCAAATTTCTTGGCCATATTTACTAGTCTCCCTTTCAATCTGGCTTCCTCTGAGACTATCCTCTTTACCCTCAGAAATTGACTATATGGGAGGGACTCTTTAGTTCTTTTAGGGTGTGCACTCTGATAGTGCATCAAACTATTGCGATCTGTAGTTTTAATAAATAGATCTGTCTCTAATTTGTTATTATTCACATATACCATCGTATCCAGGAATTGTAATGACTCCTGTGATTGCACTATGGTAAACTTCAAATCGTTATGAATCTGGTTAATGAAACCATGAAACTCTAACAAGTCATCATCCGTTCCTCTCCAAACGAGGAATATGTCATCTATGTACCGCATCCACCCCCTCACAAATTGGAAGAGGGTGGATGGGTACACATGACACTCCTCGATGGATGACATATATATATTCGCATATGTCGGGGCCATATTAGACCCCATGGCCGTACCCCTACATTGCACGTAAAACGTATCCTCAAATAAAAAATAGTTGTTCAACAATAGAATCTCCAACAATGACAAAAGAAATTCTTATTTATCAGGGTCCTGCTCAGTTTTATCAAGGGCCCATTTCACCGCTTCAAGACCCAGTTCATGGTTTATGCTGGTGTACAGACTGGTGACATCAAATGACACCAGTCTGTCACCAATATTGAACTCAACCATTTCCAGTTTATTCAAAAAATCTGTGGTGTCCTTAACATAGGACTCAGTCCCTATGGCTAATGGTCTCAGTATTCTGTCCAGATAGATAGCAGCACCTGAAAAGACTGAATCCGTACTGGCCACTATTGGACGCCCTGGTGGATCCACAAGGCTTTTGTGAATCTTAGGCAGGACGTACAATAGTGGCGTGATCGGATGACTGGGTATAAGGTAGGAGTGGAGCTTTTCATCAATGAGGTCAATCGCGAATGCGTTATCCACCAACAATTTAATTTTCCTTAGTATGTCCCATTTAGGATCTTTATTCAAAGGTTTATATACTTCTATATCTTGTACCTGTCTCATTACTTCTGCCTTATATTTATCGGTATCCATCACAACAATGGCGCCCCCTTTATCCGCTTTTTTAATGGTTAATTCCTCTCTTTTCTTAAGCGAGGACAATGCCCTTTTCTCAGATCTATTTAATTTCGTCTTCTCTCCACCTTCAACCATTTGTTTCCTCAAATCCTCTATCTCTTTCTTCACCAGGGAGGAAAAGGTATCCACAGCACAGTTATTTACAGGTGGTTGAAAACCACTCTTTATGAAAAGACCACTTTCCTTAAGTGTCAACCTCTCCCCTCCTGGTGATACCTCAACAACATTTCCTGTTCCCTGTTCACCAAAAAACACTCTTAATTTAATTCTTCTAAGAAAATTATGCATGTCCATTTCAACCTGAAACCAATCACTGGGTGCTGACGGGCAGAACGATAACCCCTTATTCAGTAAAGACAGTTCATCTAGAGACAGTTCATGAGAAGATATATTTACCACCAAGGATTTTTGTTGTATTTCTCTGTATATGTCCCTCATTGTGTCTCCCGTTGCACCATCTGACTGTTCCCACTTGGTGGCTTCTTTGATCTCGTATTCCTCTTTTGTGCATCCTCTTTGCTCACTTTGTCTCTTTTGGAGCCTCCTTCCTCCCCTTCTAGTCTTCCTCCCTCTGCTTGTCCTAAAAATCCCGTTCAGTGCTCTGCTCCCGTGAAGAGTCTGTGTCGGTCCAGTTTTCTCTCCGTTTCTTTGTCTTATTCATTTTTTGTCGTTGCGTGTTATTACGACGATTCGACCCATATTTAGGAGTTATTTTATAAATGTCACCTTTAGTATAGTCCTCCAGGTCTCTATTCCATTTCTGTCTCTTTGTACATTGTATATTTTCTCTGTATTTCTTGAAATCGGTCATCTTATCCTCCTTCATCTTCATGAATTCCTGTTTACCTAACATTTTTTGTAACTGGTTTTCATACTCCAAAATTTTCGCTTGGATCTCAATCGTATCTTTCTGTAGATATTCCATGTTCAAAAGCATCATATCGAAGGCAAATCGATTTGCTAAGAACGTAAACTTTTTCAGGAATTCACTATTCTCAGGGAACAGAATAGGTCTAAGATGAGTCCTGAGACCTCTTGGAATACGTTCTACCTTATAGTATTCACGTAAGGTAGATAGATGAAGTTCTATATTAATCAATTGCTTTTGTTCTTGTTCCCATTTTTTCTTTATATAATCACTGGTAGGCTGGTTCAAAAAGGTACCTTCCTCGGTGTTACCTTTCAGGATATGTGCAATCTGGTCACTTGTATATAGAAGGCTTTTTGGTGAAGCCATTTCGTTTAGAAGAGCCACTTCGTCACTGCATTCTATGTAACACGATATGCAGCGTGAGTGTGCTAAACCCCAGGCCTCTTGAACAAATAGAAAAGTATACGGGTGGGTAGCACTACTCACTGCTCACTAGCAGACTTCCAATTCGTGGCGGTGCTTGTATTGTCGGTCTCCGGCCTCAGGGACTCAGATTCATGCAGCAAAACGTGGAAAGAATACCAGCACTCCTTAATCTCAATAATCTTCTTTTATTCCACCAAAAACGACAGCTGTCATTTTTTGGTGGAATAAAAGAAGATTATTGAGGATTAAGGAGTGCTGGTATTCTTTCCACGTTTTGCTGTCTTAAAAGCAGAGAGATTCAAATTTAGAAAACAGTGATTTTATTCAAATTTTCGTTAACGTTTGGATTTTTTAATAAATAAAAGTAAAACATATTGACTCAAATTTTCCATTAACATGAAGTACAATGTGCCACGAAAAAACAATCTCTGAATGGCTTGGATAAGTAAAAGCGTTCCAAAGTTATTAATACATAAAGTGACATGTCAGATTTGCAAAATTAGGCCTGGTCAGGAAGGGGGTAAATGGCCCAGTCTGGAAGTGGTAAATAGTACTTTCCTTACCTGACACACGAGAGATCATGGAAGGAATTTATCAAGCACTGTACTACAGAATTCTGGCTTTAAAAAATTGTAAAATAAAAAGGCTTTTGTGACTTTTTGAGGATATTTGTGCAAATAATTAGCAACTTTTTGCATTTCTTGAACCACTCACTTCAGTGTTGAAAAGTAGGTCAGAAAGTGAGCATGGTTAGCTATGTTAATTAATTTAATTCCAGTAGTCACAAACTTTGATCAAGCAATCAAAATGTCTTATTTACTGTAAAACAGAACCAATGAAAACTATAAGTCGTTCCGCAAAAAATAAGCCCTGATACAGCTCTGTCAAAAGAAGAATTAAAAAGTTATGAGTCATGGGATATTTTTTTTTTAAATAGTTTTTATTATTCAAAAGTAGTAAAATTAGAAAAAAAACTGGATGTACTTGGTATCAAGTTATCAAACTGACTCACAGAATTAAAGCATATCACATGACAATGGCAGAAGTGCTGTTTTTTGTTTTTTTTATCCCTCCTAGAGTTTATAAAAGTTAATCAATGAGTTATATGCACCTCAAAATGGTATCATTATTAAAAAAAAAATGAAAAAAAAAAAGTTATGAATAATTTGATTTGGATGTGCAGTGGCCGGGTTTTGGGTGGCCCCAACGCTACGCTGGGTCCCCCGGACACCGTCGAGGTGTCACCACATGTTGCTGCTCTCCGGAAAGGATGGTAAGGTGTGGTAAACCCCAATGGGAAATAAGTTCAGAGAGTCAGGGTCTGCAGTAAACCAGTGTGCTTCTTTACTGGAGAAATTCAGGTATAAAACAATACAGGTGAGGCATAGGGCTGGCTTCTCCAATCTCCATCCTGGCAGAAGAAGGGTTTGATGCTGAGGAAAGGCCCAAGCTAGCTGTCCCTCTCTCTCTCAGAAGGATGGTACCCTGGCCAAATTCTGGAGATCCACGGACTGTAGCGCAGTAGTCCGGGTGTCTCCTTGGTCATAGAGTTGGTGATCCATGGTCTGATGCTCTGCATCCCCATCTCAGCATCATTTGGCATGAATCTATCCCCTCCAAGCACTGATCCCTAACTGCAGAACACTAAGGGCTCTGACCGCTCTCCTTAAATACCATTTTTAGCTAGACTGGAACATTCTAGTGGGAGGGGTGGAGTGGAAAAACTCAGCACAAACAATTACAAACTTATCACTCCCATCTTTCAAAGACTTACATTAGAGCATCAGTGATACTCAATGGCAATGACACTGCAGTTTTTCCAGACAAAAACATTTGCATTTCCAGACATAACAATATAGCTAAACCAGATATTCAAAAGGTCAGTCTGTATTCCCTCCAAAACATGCTCTTCCCTATGGCAGCTTCTCATTCAAAGTCCCAAAAGTCTCTCAGTAATCATGAACTCTTTCCACAGAGCCTTGCAAATACAGTGCAAATGAACAGGATATACATCACACCTTAAATATAAAATGCAGCTAAACAGTATTAAACAGTGCAAGTTAACACTTTCAAGTGAAATAAAGTAAGACGTTTATAAATTTGCATAGGGGAAATAGGGGCAAATGTCCACAAATGTCCAAACATCAAAGTACCCCTGCTCCATGGCACTACAGATTCTTCACCGAATTTCACAAAGAAATTGATTCAGGACAAGTAACTTTGTCACAAAGCGCATTCTTTTATATGTGGTGGGAGCAATGACGGAGAAGGCAATCGAACCCCTCAAATGCCGCGTTTATCGCTGATCACAGCATTTGAGGCTACAATTTAGGCCTTTCAGGGGTTAATCAGGGTAAAAATAAAATACTAACATTATCCATTTGCTCGCGTAGAGACCATCACAGGCATCTTGATTGAAGACACCCCGCAAAACCTTGCACAATGATGTGATAATGTCATCATGTCATCGAGTTGACAAGCATGGCGACGTCATCACTGATGACGTCACCGCGCCTGACCAGAGTGCTGGCATGGTGGCGTCATACATAACACCGCACAAAATCTTGTATGGTTTCTGTGATCAAGATGGCCGCAATGACCTCTTTGCAAGCAAATGGATGAGGTGAGTATGTATTTTTTTATTTTTGACCACCATTTCAGGACTAATAGATTTGCTTCCTGACAGTCAATTTGTTTGGCTTTGATTCACTGAACAATTACAATTATAAACTACAACTTGTTCAGCAAAAAAGAAGCCCGCAATGACTACATTGATGGAAAAATACAAAAAATATAGCTCTTGGTATACAAATAGCTCTTGGTAAACAAATAGCTTGGACACTAAGGTGAAAACAAGCTGATAACTAAGGAGTTCACATCACCGTTTCTCCTTTCCGTTCTCCGGCTCCGTTAAAGAGCAGGAGAACGGAAAGGATGGATTCTGCAGATAACTGACACCTAACTGAGCGTAACGGAGCCTAAAGACGCCAATATAATCGGGTCCGTTAGGTGTCCACTCAGAACATGATTTTTGAGCAGAGACAAAAGTACCGCATGCAGGACTTTCGTCTCCGCTCAAAAATCATATTCTGAGCGGACACGGAACGGACCCCATTATAGTAGCCGGAGAACGGAAAGCAGAAACGGTGATGTGAACGAGCCCTTAACCATTCTATAGATTGTTAACTTGGACCAACTTTGCTGCTAGTAGCCTTTTATGTTCTCTCTTGTTTTGCATGGCATTTTCTATGTTTCCATTTTTAAAGGTCTGTTATGGTTTCATAATTTATTGTAGAATGAAATACAAAAGCTGAATATACTTTGTGTATCAATGCCTTGTGGTTTCCCTCTTTACAGTCATTCATTTGGGACATTTATTTATACATCCAGTGGACGAGTCTGTCCTGAACACCTGTCTGGCTATTTAACAGATTGAGCTGAGATGTCAAACTTAGTTATTAAAAACTTCATATATCAAAACATTCAACCTCAACCCTAGAGGCACAACATTAGGAGACGTGCAGGCACACTGCTGTCCTATCTTTAGAACAATGATGATAGAATCCTATGCTAAATATACTCTGTTCTATGTAAATGTGATTTTCTTCCTGCATCTTTCCTAAAGGTTACCTATGTATCTTAACAAATTGGTTACTCAAGTATATACCTTAGGACTTCCACCCTTGTACTGCCCTAATTTAGCAGCTGATCGGTCAGGTACCCCAATGCAGGTCCAGTATTCACACCAATTCAGACGCAAAAAGACGCTAAAGAATGTGTCATCAGAAAATGATCTATTGTTTGAATAAAGTTTTTATGTTAAACATGTTTTAAATAGTTGGTTATGTTATTTCTAATTTTCCATGTTACTATATATATTCAAAGAAATCCTAAAATCCTGCAGCTTTCGCTGCAGCTTAAACAATTAATCCTAATAATAGGCGCCACTTAGAATAATAGACAGCATCTTTGTACATCGATAATTACTATTCACAATAGATGATATTACAGTTTATCTACTTCCTCCTGACGTCTGCACAGGGCATGCATAGAAAACTCTCCCATAAAAGTCAATCAGGTCAGCTCCTGTCTATTGTGTCTTTGGTCCATGGTAGCTGCTGTAAGGCATATCTCTAAATGCTGTTAAGAACAGCTTAGGCAAGATGCCAGCCCCAATAATCATGTTCAGAAAATAGAATAAATAAATCTACTATCACAATCGACAATAATGTTCCCTCTGTAGTGCCAGTAGATAATGCCTAATGATGATGATTTTCCATGCCCCACTGTAGTGCAAGTATATATATATAGTGCCAGTATATATAACACTCCCCCTGTAGTGCCAGTATATTAACAATGTATGTGAAGTGAAAAGAAAATGATATATGGTTTTCAAAATTTTTAATAAATAAAAATCAGAAAGGTAGGCATGCATTTCTTGTCAGTCCCCTGTACTCTGATACCCCTAAATAAAATCCAGTGTGACCAACTTCCTTCAGAAGTCACCTAATTAGTAAATAGAGTCCACCTGTATGTAATTTATTCTCAGTTTAACTACAACTGTTCGGTGAAGGCCTCAGGGGTTTGTCAGTGAACATTAGTGATCAAACAGCATCATAAAAACCAAGGAACACACCAGACAGGTCAGTGATAAAGTTGTGGAAAAGTGTAAAGCAGAGATAGGTTAGAAAAAAATATATCCCAAGTGCTGAACATCTCACAGAACACTGTTTAGTCCATCTTCCAAAAATGGAAGGAGTATGGTACAACTGCCATACAATATACCAAGAAATGGCTGCCCTCTCAAACTGACAGCCCGGGCAAGTAGAGCACAAATTATGGAAGCAACCAAGAGGCCCATGGTCACTCTGGAGGCGCTACAGAGATCCCCAGCTCAGGTGGTAGAATTAGGAACGGACTGGCCTACCGGGATACCGGGAAAATTCCCGGTAGGCCGATAGCCCTGACTGCCGCAAGGCACAGTGCTTTGCTGGTGTGACTCACGCGCAGGGCCGGGCGACCTATGAGGAGGCTGTCTGATGCCTGCTGCGCCTGCAGTGTGCGCTCCGGTCTGCTCTGCTCCCCCCCTGTGATTTCCGGCTTCCGGCTGTGGCTGGCCGCGCAGTAATACCACCTGGCTGGTGGCTGCAGGCGCTAGGGGTGGGGCGGCCGCTGCAGAGCAGACCGCAGACGTCTTAATTCACATGGGGGGGGGGGGCGCGGAGTCCCAGACTGGAGTGAGTCGGACCCGGCGGAGGCACAGACAGGTCAGCGACTGTGCGGCACTGCACAGGACTTCACGTGATGTGCCCCGCGCGCTGGTGTGAGGTGGTGTGCTGAGGCCCTGTATCTACTGGCCCCTGCCCCAGCCCCTGATCAGTGAAGAAGACTAGAAGAAGAATTATTTATTCAATCCACCAATCCTCAAGTAAGTGACTGTCACTGCCTTGATTCCATCCTGCCTCACAAATAGCATAAGGCAGCCTTCCTTATACAATTCAAAAATGTAAAAAGTTCAAATGACGCACTGTTATGGGGGATCTGTGGATGACGCACTGGTATGGGGGTAATTTCACACCTGCGGCATGGCTATCCAGCCTATCCGGGCTGTTCACCCGCCAAATCCGCCATGCCGCAAGTACCCGTGCACTGCCGTGCTGCCACTCTGTCCCTATTGACTATAATAGGGGCAGGGGATGCAGCTATGGCCAGCACGGCAGACATCGTCGGACTAAAAAGTACTGCATGTCCAACTTTTTAGTCCAGTGATCTCTGCCATGCTGGCCATAGCTCCATCCCCTGCCCCTATTATAGTCAATAGGGACAGAGTGGCAGCACGGCAGTGCACGGGTACTTGCGGCATGGCGGATCCGGCGGGTGAACAGCCCGGATAGGCCGGATAGCCATGCCGCAGGTGTGAAATTACCCCATAACAGTGTGTCATCCACAGATCCCCATAACAGTGTCATCCACAGATCCCCCATAACAGTGTCATCCACAGATCCCCCATAACAGTGACATCCACAGATCCCCCATAACAGTGACATCCACAGATCCCCATAATAGTGTCATCCACAGATCCGCATAACAGTGTCATCCACAGATCCTCATAACAGTGTCATCCACAGTGCCCCCATAACAGTGTCCTTCACAGATCCCCCCATAACATTGTGTCATCCACATATCCTCCCCATAACAGTGTCATCCACAGATCCCCCATAACAGTGTCATCCACAGATCCCCCATAACAGTGTCATCCACAGTGCCCCCATAACAGTGTCATCCACAGATCCCCCATAACAGTGTGTCCTCCACAGAGCTCCCATAACAGTGACATCCACAGATCCTCCATAACAGTGTCATCCTCAGAGCCCCAATAACAGTGACATCCACAGATCCTCCATAACAGTGTCATCCACAGATCTCCAATAACAGTGTCATCCACAGATCCCCCATAACAGTGTCATCCACAGATCCCCCATAACAGTGTCATCCACAGATCCCCCCATAACAGTGTGTCATCCACAGATCCCCCATAACAGTGTCATCCACAGATCCTCATAACAGTGTCATCCACAGATCCCCATAACAGTGTCATCCACAGATGCCCCCATAACAGTGTCCTTCACAGATCCCCCATAACAGTGTGTCATCCACAGATCCTCCCCATAACAGTGTCATCCACAGAGCCCCCATAACAGTCATCCACAGTGCCCCCATAACAGTGTCATTCACAGATCCCCCCATAACAGTGTGTCATCCACAGAGCTCCCATAACAGTGACATCCACAGATCCTCCATAACAGTGTCACCCACAGAGCCCCCATAACAGTGTCATCCACAGATCCTCCATAACAGTGTCATCCACAGATCCCCCATAACAGTGTCATCCACAGATCCCCCATAACAGCGTCATCCACAGATCCCCATAATAGTGTCATCCACAGATCCTCATAACAGTGTCATCCGCAGATCCCCCATAACAGTGTCATCCACAGTGCCACCATACCAGTGTCCTTCACAGATCCCCCATAACAGTGTCATCCACAGATCCTCCCCATAACAGTGTCATCCACAGATCCCCCATAACAGTGTGATCCACAGAGCCCCCAAAACAGTCATTCACAGTGCCCCCATAACAGTGACATCCACAGATCCTCCATAACAGTGTCATCCACAGAGCCCCCATAACAGTGTCATCCACAGATCCTCCATAACAGTGTAATCCACAGATCCCCCATAACAGTGTGTCATCCACAGATCCCCCATAACAGTGTGTCATCCACAGTGCCCCCATAACAGTGCGTCATCCGCACTCTACTGTGTTTCCCTACCAGGATGCCTCCAGCTGTTGCAAAACTATATCTCCCAGCATGCCCTGACAGCCAAACGCTGTCTGGGCATGCTGAGAGTTGTAGTTTTGCAACGGCTGGAGGCATCCTGGTTGGAAAAAGTTGGCCTACTGTGATAATATGAACAATGGGGGTTCTAAAAAAGAGCTATTGTGGGGCAAAGTTCATATTCGTGTTTACACATGTGTTTTAAAAATACATGAGTTTTATAAACAAGTAAATAACGACGCAGTGCTGTGGGGTTGGTATGCAACTTTTTCCAGGGCTGGTTTTTATCCCCAGTCCGGCCCTGGGTAGAATCTGTCATGTACTCCACAAATCTGGCCTTTATGGAAGGGTGGGAAGAAGAAAGCCACTTTTGAAAGCAAGCCATAAATAGTCCCATTTGCAGTTTACCACAAGCCATGTAGGGGACACATAAAACATGTAGATAAGACCAAAGTTAAACTTTTTGGCCTAAATCCAAAACGCTATGTGTGTCCAAAAACTAACATTGCACATCACCCTGAACACACCATCCTCATTGTGAAACATGATGGGGCAGCATCATGCTGTGGGGATGCTTTTTTGCAGCAGGCACAGGGAAGCTGGCCAGAGTTGATGGGAAGATGGATGGAGCTAAATACAGGGCATTCCTGGAGGGAAAACAGTTGGAGGCTGCAAAAGACTTGAGACTGGTGTGGAGGTTCACCTTCCAGGAGGACAACGACCTTAACATACAGCCAGAGCTACAATGGGATGTTTTAGATCGAAGCATATTCATGTGTTAGAATCGCCCAGTCAAAGCCCAGACCTAAATCCCATTGAGTATCTGTGGCAAGACTAGAAAATTGCTGTTCAAAGACACTCTCCATCCAGTCTGACCGAGCTTGAGCTATATTGCAAAGAAGAATGGGCAAATATTTTATCTTCTAGATGTGTAAAGTTGGTAGAGATGTACCCCAAAAGACTTTCAGCTGTAATTGCAGTGAAATTTGGTCCTACAAAGTATTGACTCAGGGGGCTGAATACAAATGCACGACACACTTTTTAGATTTTTATTTAGTAAAAACATTGAAAAACATCTATTGTTTTCTTTTTACTTCACACATACTTGCTTTGTGTTGGTCTATCACATAAAATCCCTTTAAGAATACATTTACATTTGTGGGTGTAACGTGAAAAAATTTGGAAAGGTTCAAGGGGTATGAATACTTTTTCAAGATACTGTATGTACACACGTGGACATAATTGTTGGGACCAGACTTAATTTTGCAAATCTGACATGTGTCACTTTATGTGTTAATAACTTTGGAATGCTTTTTTTTGTCTGAGCCATTCTGAGACTGTTTTCTTGTGACATCTCATATCTGATGTTAGGGGTAATTTTGGGTCGATAAGTTTTGCCTTTATATTATAAAAAGTCCCAAATTTGCAGAAAATTTGGAAAAAATTTTTTTTCTAAATTTGAAATTCTACGCATTAAAGGCAGATAGTGATATCTCATTAAATAGTTTTTTACTTAAGATTCTCTATATGTCTACTTTATGTTGGCATCATTTTAAAAATTACATTTTTTTTTTTAGGATGTTAGAAGGCTTAGAATTTAAGAAGCAATTTTTCAAATTTTCTATAAAATTTTCCAAACCGAGTTTTTCAAAGACCAATTCAGTTCTGAAGTCACTTTGAGGTCCTACATAATAGAAAAGACCCATAAATGTTCCCATTTTAGAAACTACACCCCTCAAATTACTCAAAACTGGTTATACAAACTATGTTAACCTGTTCCACAATAATGAAAGTAAAATGCAGCTGAAATTTACAATTTTCAGTTTCAGTACAGATTTTTAATTTCAATCTAATTTTTCCTATGCCATAGCAAGGGTTAGCAGCAAAATAAACCTCAATATTTATTACCCTGATTCTGCAGTTTACAGAAACAACCCATTTATTTTCGTAAACAGCTGTATGGGCACATGGCAGTTCTCAGACGGAAAGGAGCAACATATCGGTTTTGGAGAGCAGATTTTGCTGGAATGGCTTTTGAGTGTCGTGTCATATTTAAAAGCACACTAAGGCACCCCTACAGTAGAAACCCACCAAAAGTGACTCCATTTTGGAAACAACACCCCTCAAAGAATTTAGTGATGTGTGTAATGACCACTTTTACCTCAGAGGCATTTCATAATATTTAGAAACACTTGGCTTCGAAAATGAAAAATTATATTTTTTACAAGAAAAAGTCGCTTAAGCCCAAATTTTTTACTTTAACAAGGGATAACAGGAGAAAATGCACTTTATAATGTGTTACCCATTTTCTCCTGAATATGGCAACACCTCAAATGTGGTCGCAAACTGCTGTATGAGCAGACGTCAGAATTCAGAAGGAAAGGAGCGGCATTTGCATTTTTAAACATGGAATTTGCTGAAATAGATTTTAAGGGCCATAACGTTTTTATTTTATTGTTAACTGAGCTGTGGGGGCTAATTTATTGCAGGGCGGTATCATTTTTGGGACTTTTTATGGCGACACCAAATTTGCATTGTTTTTTTCATGTTTTTTCATATATCATAAAATCACTTTTTGTTAAACATTTTGTTTGCATCACCAAAATCTAAGACCCATAAGTTTTTTATTTTTCTGTCAATATAGTTGTATGAGGGCTTTTTTTGTGGGATGGGCTGTAGTTTTTATTGGCATCATTTTTGGGATGAATATGACTTTTTGATCGCTTTTAGGCCCCATTCACACGTCCGCAAAAGGGTTCGCATCCGTTCCACAATTCTGCGGAACGGGTGCGGACCCATTCATTCTCTATGGGGCGGGACGTGAAGCGGAGAGCACACTATGTGCTCTCCACTTCTGCATTTGCGGAGCACGGCCCTGAACTTCCAGGCTTCGGCCCAGAACTTCCGGTCCGCGGCTCCGCAAAAGATAGAACATGTCCTTTTCATGTCTGCAGCTACGGACAAGAATAGGTATTTCTATGGGGGTGCTGACCGGGTGTGTTGCGGATCCGCAACACACAACGGACGTGTGAATGGCCCCTATTCAATATTTTGGGGAGGTAAGGCAGAAAAAACTGCAATTCCGCCATTGTTTTTATTTTATTTTTGTACAGCGTTCACCACGTGGGATTAGTACCATGATCATTTTATAGATCAAGTCATTACGGACACGGTGATGCCAATTATGTGTAGTTTATTTTATTTTTTTCATTCTCTTATAAAAGAGTGGATATGGGAAAAGTCAATTCATTTTATTTTTAATTTACATTTTTATTAATTAATTTTTTTATACAGATTTTTTACTTTCTTTTTTATTTTTGCACTTTTTTTTTATCAAGTACAACTTGGATCTTGTAGATCCAGTGGGGTGGATGCCTGTTCTATATTTTGAAATGCTCTTGCATTGCAAAGTATAATACTATCAGTTTTACACTGATAGATGGCAAGGCGTCCTTTTGCCATGGCAACTATTGAGCCGCTGCCATCAGAGCACAGCAGCCCAATGGTTAAGAGAGGGAGCCCCCTCCCTCTGTTAACCTCTTGGGTGCCGCTGACTGCGGCATCTAAAGGGGTTAAAGCAGAGTGTCAGCATACAGCGGACACAGATCGGTGCAGAGGGCACAGATGGGTCCCACAGATAGGGGGCACGGAGCAGAGTGCAGATCAGAGCCTGAAACAGGCATTTTTACACTGCCGCAATCCGATTGGTTAGTCTGCACAGACTTATCAAGATCGATCGCCAGCAAGGGACCACTCTGATTGGTCCCTTGCTGGCATTACTGGACTGTACCCTGTCCGTGACAGTGGCAGTGCAGAGGCAGAAGCTTTAATCTAAGCACTTTGCAGCGCTTGGATAAACCCCTTCAAGCGACAGCCTGTTTGGACCAAATGCCGGAGCCCCATTTTTCAAATCTGATTGTGTCACTTTATGTGGTAATCATTTTGGAACACCTTTACTTATCCAAGCCATTCTGAGATTGTTTTCTCGTGAAACATCGTACTTCATGAGAGTGGTGAATTTGAGTTGATACGTTTTACCTTTATGCATAAAAAAAAAATCCAAAATTTGCTGAAAATTTGGAAAAATAGCTATTTTTTAAAATTAGAATTTCTTTGCTTTTAAGACAAATAGTGATACTTCATAAAATAGTTATTACTTTACATTCGCCATATATCTACTTTATGTTGGCACCATTTTGTAAATGTCATTTTATTTTTTTTGCAAGGTAAAAGGCTTAGAAGTTTAGAAGCACATTTTTAAATTTTTTATCATTTCCCACTTCTTTAAGGATCATTTCAGTTATGAAGTCACTTTGTGGGGATTACATAGTAGAAACCACCCATAAATGACCACATTTTAGAAACTACACCCCTCAAGTTTTTCAAAACTGATTTTACAAACTTTATTAACCCTCTAAGTATTCCACAAGAACTAAACCAATATGGAGGGGAAATTTTAAAATTTAATTTTTTGAGGAAGATTATTCATTTAAATCCAATTTTCTTGGAACACATGAAGGGTTAACAGCCAAAGAAACTTCAATGTTTATTACCCTGAATCTGCAGTTTACAGAAACCCCCCATATGTGGTCATAAATTGCTGTATGAGCACACGGCAGGGCTCAGAAGGAAAAGAGAGACATATTGTTAACGGAGGGCAGATTTTGCTAGAATAGTTTTCAGGTGCCATGTCACATTTGAAGAAACCCCGAGGTACTCCTAAAAAGAAAACCCCAAAAAGTGACCCTATTTTGGAAACTACCTCCCTCAAGGAATAAATTTAGTGGTGAAGTGAATGTTTTGACCCAACAAGCGTTTCATAGAATGTAGAAACAGATGGCTGCGGAAATTAACTTTAATTTCCAATATAAAGTTGCTTTAGCCCCAAATTTTTCATTTTCACAAGAGGTAACAGGAGAAAATACACCCCACAATTTGTTTTGCATTTTTTCCTGAATACGGCAACACCTCATACGTGGTCATAAACCACTGTTTGGGGGAACGGCAGCATTCAGAAGGGAAGGAGCGGCATCGGAATTTTCTAACATGTAATTTGCTAAAATTAGTTTAGGGCCCATAACAATTGTATTTTTTCACCAATGAGGGGACTTGTTTTTTAAGCGGGACGGGCTGTAGTTTTTACTAGTATCATTTTGGGGTACATATGTCTTTTTGATCACATTTTATACCATTTTTTGTGTAGATGAAGTGGGAAAAAATGGCAATTCTGCCAGTGTTTTTTATTTTTATTCTTTATGGGGCTCCTCTTGTGGTAAATATTATATGATTATTTTATTCTGTGGGTTGATATGGTTATGGCGATACCAAATTGATGTAGTTTTTTTTATGTTTTACTACTTTTTCAGCAATAAAATCACTTTTGTGTTAAAAATAAATTATATTTTGCATCGCCATATACTAAAGTCCATAACTTTTTTATTTTTTACCAATGTAGCTGTGTGGGGGCTTTTTGCGGGACGAGCTTTAGTTTTTATTGGTATCATTTTGGGGTACATATGTCTTTTTGATCAATTGTTTTTTATTTTTTTGTGGACGTGAGGTGCTAAAACAACAATTCTGTCATATTTTTCTACACTATTTTTTACGCCGTTCAACGCGAAGGATTAGTTATATGATACTTTTATAGATTAGGTCGTTATGGGCGAGGTGATACTAATTATGTGTGTTTTTTTATTTATTTAATTTTATTAATGACATAAATGAACGGATATGAGAAAAGACAACTTTTATTTTATTGTTATTTAAATTTTTATTTCTTTTTTATTTCCTTTTTCACTTTTTTATTTATTTATCAAGTCCCATCTGGATCTATTGCAATGCACTGTATAGTGTCTATTACAGTTGCACTAAGGCTGATCAGACCCTCAGGGTCTAATCAGCCTTAGGTACATGGCAGTCTGGACACCTTTGAAAGTGGGGCACTGGGGGTCATTATATCAATGGGGGCACAGTGGCAGTCATGCCTGGTTTTAGGCTGTAATCTCCAGCGTGGAGATCACAGCCTGAAACCGGCATTTTTTACACTAACGCGCTCCCATTGGTTAGTCTGCAGAGACTAACTAATCGGAGTGCTTGTCGGCAAGGGACCACTCTGTTCGGTCCCTTGTCGGCTTCCCTGGTGTCTCTGCTCTCGGGGAGAGCGGAGACTCCGGGGCTGTGACAGTTTATAGTGACTGTAAACAGTTTGGACGTGACAGTAAATTACATGTACAGGTCCAAATGCGTGAAGAGGTTAAAGAGCTGCCATAACGTTTATATACATGCTATCTTCACGGGGCAGGTGCAGATAGGACGTATATAGCCGTATGGCAGTCGGGAAGGGGTTAAATAAAGAAAAACCCATAATGTTCACTGAAATAACTTGAAACTGACAAATGTAATAATAAATAAAAATATACTGAAATCAGTTTAAGAAAATCAGACATTGCTTTTCAATTGTGGTTCAACAGAATAATTTTTAAAACAACCTAATGAAACTGGCCTCATGGTACCCTTAACTTAATATTTTGTTGCACAACCTTTTGAGGCAATCACTGCAACCAAGTGATTTCTGTAACAATCAATGAGACTTCTGCACCTGTCCATGGGTATTTTGTCCCACTCCTCGTGAGCGAACTGCTCCAGTTGCCTCAGAATGGAAGGGTGCCTTCTCCAGACTGCACTTTTCAGCTCATTTCACAGATGTTCAATAGGATTTAGATCAGGACTCATTGAAGACAACTTCAGAATAGCCCATTGCTAGCCATTCCTGGATGTTTTTAGCTGTGTGTTTTGGGTCATTATCATGTTGGAGGACCAATGACCTGCAGCTGAAACCAAACAAAAATGCTGGGGCAGCACATTCCACATTAGAATGCATTGAAAGTCCATGTTTCACAGTAGGTACATATGTTCTTTTTATTATATGTTTAATTTTTATGTCTGTGAACACAGAGCTGAAGTGACGTGTTAAAAAGCTCCAGTTTTGTCTCATCTGTCCAAAGGAAATTTTTCGTGAAGCTTTGTGGCTTGTCAAGTTGGATTTTGACAAAATCCAGTCTCGTTTTTTTATGATTTGCTTTCAACAGGGTCTTCTATTAAGTCCACTTTGGCCAAGACAGCGACAGATGGTATGCTCTGACACTGATGTACCTTGACTTTGGAGTTCACCTCTAATCTCTTTGGAAGTTGTTCTGGGCTCCTTGGTTACCATTTGTATTATCCTTCTCTTCAATTTGTCATCAATTTTCCTATTGTGGTCACATCCAGGTAGGTTGGATACAGTCCCGTACAACGTAACTTTCTGAAAAATATGCGCAACTGTAGTAACAGGAACATCAAGCTGTTTGGAGATGGTCCTTTTAACCTTTACCTTTAACATGTTTGTCTATAATTTTTGTTGTAATCTCCTAACACAACTCCCTCCTTAGTTTTCTTTGGTCCATGTTCAGTGTGGTAGACACCATGGTACCAAACAGTACATTGACTTTTTACCTTATCAATTGGCAGACTGACTGATTAAAAGTTTGAAGACATCTGTGATGCTAATTACAGGACACACCTTAGGTTAACATGTCCTATGGTCAAGTTATTTATAATCTTTTCTAGGGATACCATCATTTTTGTCCAGGCCAGTTTCATTAGTTTGTTTTTTTAAATTTCAGAGTTATTGAGTCGACAGAACTTTCTCTTCCGTTATGTCTTTGAGTTATG